>JAPDVU010000002.1:213121052-218181052 GCA_026230045.1 Corynorhinus townsendii
GGCGCCCTGTGGAGGGAGGACACCCCAAGCCACGCTTTGCCAGGAACCCGGGGGAAACCTTTCTGTGCCCAGGAGGTTCTAGACACTGAGCTCTTCGTGAGGGCTGGGGAGCTCAGTCTGTGCTCTCAGCCGAAACACCACCATCCCTCGCATCACCTACTCACACCCACCGCGTCGCCTGCCACCGCATCGCCTTCTCACATTCTTCCACATTGCCTGCTCACACCCACCGCATCGCCTGCCCACACCCACCGCATCGCCTGCCCACACCCACCGCATCGCCTGCCCACACCCACCGCATCGCCTGCCCACACCCACCGCATCGCCTGCCCACAGCCACCGCATCGCCTGCCCACAGCCACCGAATCGCCTGCCCACACCCACCGCATCGCCTGCCCACACCCACCGCATCGCCTGCCCATACCCACTGCATCGCCTGCCCACACCCACCGCATCGCCTGCTCACATCCGTCCACATCGCCTGCCCACACCCACCGCATCGCCTGCCCACAGCCACCGCATCGCCTGCTCACATCCGTCCACATCGCCTGCCCATACCCACTGCATCGCCTGCTCACACCCACCGCATCGCCTGCTCACACCCACCGCATCGCCTGCCCACACCCACCACATCGCCTGCTCATACCACTGCATCGCCTGCTCACACCCACCGCATCACCTTCTCACATCCACCGCATCACTGACCCACATTCTGTCAAGACCAGAGGCGGCCTGAAAGTCCAGGAGGCTTCCCATCTCAGGGAAGTACCTATCTCCTCTGTCATCTCACATCCCCAGTTGGTCCTCAGACAAAACCTAGCTGTAGGGCGGTGTCCGCCTGCTCCTGGGCTTGACCATATGTGCAGATGAGTAAGTGACAAGGCTCCCACTCGTTCCCACTTTGCAGGGTGGCAAAGGGCTCAGATCTAAGGGGTGGGGGGGCCCGGAATGCGCTTTGCCCTCCTAACATCCTGCTCTGGGGAGTACCCATCCTCTCGTCTTAGACCAAGGGTGTTGGTTGAGAAGAGATTTCTATTTCCCAAAAATGTCCCTTACCTAGGATCATCTAGTTTTTTCCCAATGATAATTTGGTTGTCTCAGAATGACTGTGGCCTTTTATCAAACTCAAATATATCTCCTCTCTCCTTCCCAGTGAAATGTGTCTGCTTTTGAGCTTCCTGGGAGCTTGCTTCTATTCTCTGCAAAGTGCGAGTGTGGGTTGGGTCAGTTCCAGTTCCTGGGCTGAACTGTGAACGGCAATGTTGCAGCAGGTTTAGGATTTCATAGTCTTGATTCTCAACTCTTAAGAAGAGTATTCTAGAGGATGCTTCCTTGAAATTCAAGAGAAATGCCAGCCGAAACGTTATCACCGGGACGTTTATTTTCTCGAGGAAGGCAAGCAGTGCTCACCTGGGTGTGGGACCTGCACTGAGTTCCAGCTCTCCTACTGAGCTGTGTGGCTCTGGACAAGTTACTTAAAGCCTCTGAGCCGTAGCCCCCTCATCGATAACGGGATAATAACGATACCCACCGCATTGGGCTGTTGTGAGGATTAAATGTGACGATGCTCAGCTCTGTGCCTGGCAGATACTGAATGTCACATACGTAACAGACGTGGGGCCACTGACAACTGCGTTTCCCGCTGACCTCCTACTGCGTCCTCTTTTCTGCTTCTGGCTCACCTGCAAACCGGAGTTCTGCATCTTGCTCTTCACCGTCTCCACAAACACCCGCCTCTGATACAGACAGAACAGGGACAACCTTTAGCCTACATTCTTCTTTGACTTTTGCATTGAAGAAAAATGGATTTTTCTCACCCTTCAGATGCTAGCCATCTGGATGGAATGCTGGGCCTTCCTAGGGACGGGGCTGGGGGACAGTGTGGGTCTGCGGAAGGGGACTTGGCTTTGGGGCAGGCGATGCCACACCGTCCTGCTGAGCCCCTTAGGGGTCTCTGTTCCACATTCCAGGGGAACCGGAGGGGAGGAGCCTGTATTCCTCGTGGAGGAAAATTGCTTGAGCTGGAAGCAGAGCCTCCAGGCCCGTGGGTGAGGCTGTAGACGTGGTTCTATGGTGGGTTCCCCCCAGGTATCCCAGGCCCCAAGCGCGATGACAGCCACAGCAGCTAACGTCCGCGGGGACAGCAAATCTGGAGCTTCCCCTGGGGTTTGGTTACTGTTGCTGACCCTGGTCTCCTCGAGACCCCAAATCTCAGGGGCAGTTCACTGAAGAGCCCGCAGCCCCTGTGAGAAAGCGAGCTGGGGCCTCCCTCACAGGCTGACACTCGGGAGGTGAACGTGCAGGGGCTTGGGGAAGGGGCTGTCCTCAGAGAGCCCTGAGGGCCACCCACCTGGCACCCACAGGGGCCAGGGAAGTCACGGAAGTGAAGCGAGCGGGTGGGGCTGCCAGCATCCCCCAAGCCCAGCATCTTTCTAAGGGGCCTGGGAGGTGGCGGGCCGTGGGACTGTGGGCCTAGCGTCACCATATCTCCCGCGGTTCCCGGAGAAGCCAAGAATCCAGAGTATTCCGTGAAAGTGCCGTATTTTGAAATGTTCCTTAAAAATAATCCCATAAGTCAATGAGACCATCTGCGGGCTGCCACCTCGAAGCATCCCCTTCAGAGCCTGGCCCGGGCGCCTCCCCGGTGCTCAGTAAATCCCCGCGGGCGGGGTGCCAGGTGAAACACAGGATGCCCCGTTCAGTCTGAATTTCAGGAAGAAACCAAAGAACGTTTTAGCGGATGTAGGTCCCATGCAATATCTGAGACATGCTTACACTAAATAACTGTGTGTGGTTTATCTGAAATGCAGGTGTAACTGGGCATCCTGTTTTGCTTTGCCCCCTTTTAATGCTGGCAAGCCTACTGGGCGTTCGCAAAACTCTCGGCAAAAGGAAGCCGGCCTTTGCGACGGGCACAGCTGCTGGGAGTCACGGAAGGTGCTAGCTCAGTGGTGGGCAAACTCACTAGTCAACAGAGCCCAATATCAACAGGACAACGATTGAAATTTCTTTGGAGAGCCACATTTTTTAAACTTAAACTTCTTCTAACGCCACTTCTTCAAAATAGACTCGCCCAGGCCGTGGTATTTTGTGGAAGAGCCACACTCAAGGGGCCAAAGAGCCGCATGTGGCTCGCGAGCCGCAGTTTGCCGACCACGGTGCTAGCTCATCTCAGGGGCCGTCTCTGCAGCCTTAGGCCCGGCTCTGCAGCCTCCGGCCCGTGTTTAGCGAGCGGTTGCCCTCCAGGCCTTTTCTGTGGAGAAGGCCTGGAGCCTGCAGCGACTCAGTATTTATCACAAACTTGGTGGAGAGGAACTACGCTCAGAAGACAGTCACATCCAAATTCCCAGGTATTACAAAGCAGTGCTTTTAACCCAACATCTTTCCTTCCTTTTTTTTTTTTTTTTGTAGGAGAACCCTTTACCCAAGCCAAATCCCTGGGAGAACTTGACATATAAAACAGATAATGGAGAGCTTCTCTTGTAGAAGTGAGGTGTGTGTGTGTGTGTGTGTGTGTATATTGAGTCATTCTCTTCCGTGGCACCCCTGGGCTCCAGGGAAACCCAGTTTGAACATTGCTCCGAAATATCTTTCTGGATTAGGTCCCATCAGTGGACAGCTGAGCGCTGAAGGGCAGAGCCTGGCCCCCGCACACCCGCTTTTCCTGGACTCCCCGGGATGTGTGATGACATCAGTCTGCCTCAAAAGCTATTCTCAGACGTGGCCCAGCCAACCTCGCATTGCTATTCTTAGGGATGCTGTGCATTATATCACATGGTGTCCCCGCTAGGGAAAATCCAGCATCGCCTTTGTTCTGCGAACACTTCTGAGCGTCACATCCTGCTTGTCTCATGGACACCGTGAACTCTGGACCACGCTGGGAACTCTTCCCAACGGCGCCAGGGAGCCCACAGAAAGTCAACCGAGGCTCCCCTGTTGTAGGGGGGAGGTGGCGACAACTGGCACTTACATCCTCATTCCTGGTTCCCTTTGGTACCCACGGTTTCCTCTCTTTTACCCACTTGTTTCATTCCTGGGGCAGGGCTTCCTGGGGCTCCCCACTCCTCTCATCTTCTTCTCTTAGGGTCTTGTCTCCAGGTCCCCAAATCATGTAGCACCTAGGATGGCTGCCCCATCAGCCAAAACTGCACCTGAACGTCCCCTCTGCTCTCCCTCGCCTCCAGACACTGGGTTAGAGGCTTGTCTCTTAGGCCATTTGTTTGGGTTGCGGGCAGGGGAGGAGTAGTGGCGGGCCACGGGGGGGGGGGGGGAGGGGGTAGGGGCTGGCTGGGGAAGGGGAGGGAAGGACGTGTGTGTGGCCGTTCGCCAGGCAGCACTCCACGGCACTGACGCTCCATGAGCTCCTACTCTTTGAAAATCCCACGTGGGCTGTGTGTCTGGTGGCAAGGCCAGAAACCCTCTCCATACCTGCCTCTCTTTCTCTTTGAAGGCACAGTTGCAAGGTGTTGATTCTCTTGCATTTCTCTGTCTGTGATCCTCTGACCGTTCCTGAGGAGGGAAAACGTCAGTGAGCAAGGCAGTGTTCAGTGTGTCCTGACCTGTCCCGTTCTGGGACACACCTCTGAGGCTTCTGGGAGACGCGAGGATTCAAGTTGGTGGGCAAAGGATGGGGGGGGGGGGAGGGAGGGAGGGTCTTTTTCTTCAGCCATCTTCTATCCCTATCCTGGGCCACCCTAACCACGTTTTTACTTTTTCCTCCTTGTGTGGGCCAGAGGGTACCACCTCCAACCCCCTGCCCCATCCCATTCACATCCTATAGGCCAGTGGTCGGTAAACTCATTAGTCAACAGAGCCACATATCAACAGTACGACGATTGAAATTTCTCTGGAGAGCCACATTTTTTAAACTTAAACGTCTTCTAACGCCACTCCTTCAAAATAGACTCCCCCAGGCCGTGGTATTTTGTGGAAGAGCCACACTCAAGGGGCCAAAGAGCCGCATGGGGCTCGCGAGGCGCAGTGTGCAGACCACGGCTATAGGACATCTACCAATTTCTACTCCGTGGTCAAAAACACACAAGTGGCACTGAGGGAACCAGGATCTTGAGGATACCTGGGCCCAAGGAAACCTGGGAAAACAGTGAGTTAAAAGAACAGTGATGATAACGATGATGGTGTAAGAGCATCTGTTGAGTGGTCCCGCGTGCTAAGGGTTTTGTATGCATGTTCTCATGGAATTAAATGCTATGGGGTCGGTGCCATTTTTATTCTCATCTTAAAGATGAGGGATCTAAAAAAAAAACAAATGAGATGAGGGATCTGAGCTGTGGCCACGCCCCTTGGCCGGGGTTCTATTGGCTGGAAACTTGATTGGCAGGCGAGCAGGTGCTGCTTTCCCAGCCAGAGGCAGCCAGTTGCCCTTCAGCCTTTCTCACACTTGGGGCTGGCATGCTTCTCAGATGGCAGCTTCTGAGCGGTTACACATTTCCTATGTAAATCCCTGGGTTTCCTATCCCAGCCTTAACCTCTTCACAGTGTCTGGGCCTTTTCTGGGCTGGAGCCCTCGCTGTATTCACCAAGTAGAAAGGGGTGGCTTTGGGAGGCTGGGCACCGGACAGTGGCTCTGGGTCTGCCGCGCCTGGCAGCGGGCAGGAAGCTCCCTGGGAACGCAGGACTCCCCCGCCCGCCAGGAGCTAGTTGCCTTTCGCTCCCTGGTAGTAACCGAGCTTGCTGTGTGCCGGGCACTGCAGGCATCGTATCATTGTACCTCCCCGTGCCCCGTGAGCAGATCCCATTGCTACCATTTTTGGTGGTTTTTGTTGAGGACCCTGAGAGACAGAGGTTGAGCCGCTGACTCAGGGGCCCTCGGGGCGGAGGTGGGGCCTGAACCCTGTTTGTTAGACTCTGAAGCCCTCCTGCGAAGGACTGGGGAGGGAGTGGGCCGGACTAAGCACAGCCAGGGTCACTGTCACTGCCTCTGTCACGTGGACAGAGCTGCGGACCCAGGGCATTCCAGAGGCCTCTGGTGGCCCGTGACCACCAGGTTCTCAGGGAATGCCCGGCACTGAGGGTTTCTCCGCATTTTACAGCAAGTCTCGTTTTCACAGCCACAGGTATTAGTATGGGAGCATGATTTTTGATTCTGGAAAGTTCCGTTTGGCGAAGAGATGTTCAAACATAAAAACTACAAACTACATTTTTTGGGGGGGCGAGGGCAGTAGTCCTGACATTCCAGGTGAGCAATTCCATTCCCCAGGGTCCCACCCGGGCCGTTTCTGTGAACGGGTGAAACTGTATACTGCAGCCTGGGGGAAAAGTAATAATAAGGCTCTGTGGAAATACTAGGTGTAAAACTTAAAAAACAAAAAGGAATTCCATTTCCCTTTAACTTCTCTTTTAAAGATGAATGTATACTCCTTGGAAGGAACGGATGAGAGACAGAAGAATACAAGTTCCTTTCAGAATCCAGCAAAACTTTGAAAATTTATCATTTTTCCCCCCCGACAAACAGGTATTTCTGACAACATATTAACAGCCAACGTTAAGTGTAAACCCAAGCCCTGGCAGGAAACCAGGGTGAGGGTGAGTGGAGGGCGAGGGATGCCCTGGCGAGGGGGATAGCGAGGCATGGGCGTGGAAAAGTGCACCCAGGCTGGGGAGGGCAGCAGGTGCGCGTGGGAATCCTGCTTCTGCACTGGGTAGCCAGGCAACGTTACCCTCTGTCAGCCCCAGTGTTGCCCTCTCTCAGATGGGCTGGCACTCGCCAGCATTCCTTGCAAGGGCCGATGGGACAGAGGAAGCATGTGTCGTGTGGAGCAGGTGCCTGCCACTTGGTACGCGCTCGATAAATAATGCCAACAGCGTTGCCATGCTCATGGCTCTGGTTCGTGCAAATCTTCCCTCAGTTGTGAGTCCCACACATCTGAACGTTCCCAGCTCTAGCTCTTCCCGTCACAGGTTCAACTTGGCCATCTCAGACCCTCTGCACTGAAGGATGTCCAGTTGCCTGCATTGTATGAAGAGGCAGCTCCTGAATAATGCATGTGAAGCTTGATTATGTAAATCCCTGGGTTTTCTTACATTTTTAGCCAGCACATGACAATGGCCTTTTTGGGGCCCTTTATTGTCCCATTCTGTGGGCTGGTGCTTTGGGACGGAGCCTGCCAAGCCCTGGAGGGAGGGACAGCTCGGGAGGGGCTAGCTCTCCAGAGGGCACATCAAAGGAAGAGCGGGAGCTCTGCCAGGCCCAGCTCTCCCTGGCGTTGCATGCTCGGTGTGAAAGGAAACTGTCCTCTGCCTGAGGCAGCCCCGTGACACATGCAGACGGCGGGCTGTGACCTTTAACTTAACTCAGAGAGGCGAACCTTAGCTGCCACATCTGGTGCTCCCTCAGAGCCGCTTTCATTTCTGGGGCTGCAGCCAGGGAGCCTGAGGTCTGGAAGGTTTGCAGGATGGAGGACAGGCTTCTGCAGGGATCTCATCTGAGTCAGCTCTTTACCTGTCTGCTCTGCACTTAAAGGACACGTTCTTCAAGGACATCCGTCCATCCCCATCCACCTGTCCATCCATCATCCATCCACCTGTCCCTCCATCCCCATCCACCTGTCCATCCATCATCCATCCACCTGTCCATCCATCCCCATCCACCTCTCCATCCATCATCCATCCACCAAATATTTATTGGGCGTCTCCTACATTCTGGGCCAGTTGGTTGGCAAACTGCAGCTTTCGAGCCGCGGTTTGCTGCTCTGTTGACTAATGAGTTTGCCGACCACTGACCTAGACTCTCGATTCCAATAATTACAGGCTGTTGTTGTTTCTTGTGATTAAGCCCCTATCCCAGTGGTCAGCAAACTCACTAGTTAACAGAGTGGCAAACCGTGGCTCGCGAGCCGCGGTTTGCCGACCACTGTTCTGGGCAATCAGAATAGTGAAACCAAATCTCTATTCTCAGAGCGTTTAATCAATCTATTTATCCCCAGGACATGGCAGAACAATAAAAAATGCCAATAACAGCCACTCTTAAAACACACACACAGATGCGCTTGAGGGAAGTTAAGAAACCGGCCCGAGATGACACAGTGAGTGGCAGATCGTGGGTCTAAATCTAGGTCTGTCTGACGCTAAAGCTAATCTGCCACCTTCCTCTGTCCGGGGCGGAGGGGCAGCCTCGGAGCCTCAGCTCCCAGCGGGGCCTCTCACCTGCTGCTGCCTCCTGGCCCTGTTGATCCTCTTCTCCTGGCGCAGCTGCTGCTCCGTGCGCTCCAGGGCCTCCTTCAGCAGCGCCTTCTCCTCGGCCCCCTTGTAGATGTCGTCCTCCAGCTTCGCCACCTGTGACTGGTACATCTCAATGGACACTTTGCTCTGCCTGAGCGTATGGGAGAGACAAAGCCTCTTTTCTCCTCATCCTTCTCAGCCACCGTCCATGTCCCCAACCGGAGGGATTCTCCAAATACTCCCAGACACTGCTCTCCCAGTGTTTTCATTACACGCAGGAGAGAATGACAAAGCTTTGGGGGAGCAGAGAGCGGAATAAATAGCGAATCGGCTGAATCAGTGAAGCATGAGGGGGGCAAAGGGTGTGTTAGGGGCCCCTCCCAATTTCCCGGCAGGGGGAGGGAGGGATGGGGAGACCTGCGGCCCCTGAGGATGTGATGGAGCTGTGGCAAGCCCACAAATAATGGAACATGAGACTCATTCACAGCAGGTGCAGCTCGCTCATTAAGAGAGAGCCGAGGGTGGAGAATCCTGCCCATTCCAGTGGCCGCGGTGTCACCGAGAGACTTGTGACTTCCAGGCTGTAATCATCGTTCTGCCCCCTCAGAGCCCCCCAGCTTTTAGTTGTTCCACACCCCGGTGTCCTGCCCTGAGGCTGAGCCGGGGGCATGGAGGCCTGGGCTTCCGCGGGGACACGCGGTACCTGAGCTGGTCAATGTCCTGTTCGTATCCTCTCAACAGCTCCTCCTTCCTCTCGAGCTGGCCCTTGAGCTGGGTGATCTTACTGAACACCAGGTCGAGGTCCCTTTGTCGCAGCTGGTTGACTCGCTCCCTCTCTTTGGGGGAGAGGTGCTTCATGGACACGTGACCTGCCATGTCCTTGATGTTCATCAGGCTCCCCAGCGTCTTGCTCATGTCCATGTACTGCAAGGAAGGCGGCGCGCTGGTAAGCGGCCTGGCCGGGACTGCTGCGCGGCCAACATCTAATTCTCATTCACTCGTTGTTGGCAATCGCAGGGGGCAAACACACATTTCGGAAATGAGTGCAATTAGGGTGGTTAGCAGGATTTTCCTTTTCTCCACATGCATTTACACTCTGCCTTTGTGAGAACTGGGGGAAAGTGACAGCAGTTGTAAACATTCCTTCTTACTCCGCAGGTTTTCGGGGAGGCTGGCTGTGCCCCGCCTGGCCCACGCTGGGGTGGTGGGCGGGCCTTGCGGAGCCATGGGAACCACTAGCTGTGTCCACAGGGCTGGTGTTTACACTACCCCGCGGTTCACACGGACTGCGGGGGACCCGGGTGTGGGCAGGAGGCTGGCTGGCTGGCTGTACATACCAGCTTTTCACTGAGATCCAAAGTCTCGGCCATGTCCATTTTCCCCGGCTTCTCGGTGGCCAGGCTGGCAAAGCCATTTTGAGACTGAAATAAAGAGAGAGTTAAAACCTCGTGGTGTTCCATGACGGATGTCGGCATCCAGAAGTTGAAGCGCTGTGTAGTTGCCAAGAACAACTCGGCAGAGTTGATTTTGATTTCAGTCCCCGACCTTCTAGTCTGATTCCTTTGCCAACTGCTTTCTGGTAACTGTGTCCCCTACCCTTCAGAGCGCAACTCCCTTTGAAACGAAACATCGCTTATCTTGTTCTTTGCTCACTGTCTTCCATCTAGACCGGCAGATCTCAACCCGAGGTGATCCTGGCCACCCTTGTTCCCTCTCCCCCAGACATTTTAGCCATGTCTGGGCACATTGGTGGTTGTTAAACCTGGGGGTGGCGGATGCTACTGGCATCAGTGGGTAAGAGGGCAGGGATGCTGCTACAATCCCACAGCACATAGGGCGGCCCAGGACAAAGAGTCCCCTGGCCTGCCAGGCTGGCGTGGCTCTGTGGTTGAGCATCGACCTATGAACCAGGAGGTCAATAGTTCAACTCCTGGTCAGGGCACAGGCCTGGGATGCAGGCTCGGTCCCCGGTGGGGGGGTGTGCAGGAGGCAGCCAATCAATGATTCTCTCTCATCATTGATGTTTCTATCTCTCCCTTTCCCTTCCTCTCTGAAATCAATACAAAATATTTAAAAAGAAAGAAGAAGAATCACCTGGCTCCAAATATCGGCAGCACTGATGTGGAGAAACCCGGGTCTAGAGGACAAGCCCCCAGGAAGCGGGAACAGTGCTGCTTTCGCTCCCTCTCCCATTTCCTGTGCTGCCATGGCCCTGGCAGAGTGGCACTCCGTGGGGCCATGGATGTTGAATGAATGAATGAAGGTTAACTAGAGAGCAGCCCTCCTCCTTTTATTAAAGGAATCTGCTTTTTATGCAGCGCAAGCTACACCCTCACAAAATTTGGGCCAGCCTTCTCCTAGTGGGGGCCTGGTGGGTGAGCGTCACTTCGGACCCTTCCCAGGGACTACGCGGGATGGTGCTCATAGCTGTGCACTCACTAAGACCTAGTCGGCCAGCTGGCTGCTGGAAGGCTCTACCGACTGTGTGGAAAAGCCACCAGACTGATCAGGGAAGGACCACAAAGGGCCAATACGTCTCCTTCAAGAACGAAACTGGGTGTTCAGTGCTTACCCCATAGCCTTTGCTGGCACTATACTGCAAGCCTGAGATTGAAAAACGACCCCCGCTCCTCCCACGCCCCCCCCCCCCCCCCCGCCCGCTGTCCCACCAAATATAAAAGCATAGAGGCTCCAAAAGTGACTGTGATAGAGAAGACTGGAGACATTTATTTATATATTTATTGGAGGAGAATAAAATAGGGTGTCTGAAGATGACATTAAGCTGGGCAGGTCTGCTGCAAACAGAACCTGAACTGCATGCCGCTCAGTGTCCTTACCTCTCCTGAGCTGCGGCCTTGGACACCCCTCTACACACCCTCCTCTTCTCCTGGGGGAGGGTCACCTAAGGAAGAGCCTGGGCTCCAGGGTTCAGGCACACAGTCCCCGCCCCCTCTCTGCAGTCTAGCAGGGTGCCAGAGGCAGACTGCCAGGGACACAGCCCTGGCTGCATCATTCATCACTCTATGACCTTGGGTGAGGTACTTGACCTCCAGAAGCCTTGAGGTTTCTTATCTTGTAAGCCAGGAATGATAACAGTCACTAGACACAGGCTGCTGTTGAGGATTAAATGAGGTAACGTGTGTAGAGGGCTTAGCTCAATGCCTGGCACAAGTCAGCACATAACAGATGTCAGCTAGTCTTCCTCCTGCTGCCTCTCGTCCTCTGGCTTTAATTACTGCCAACCTTGAAGGACCAAGGTCTTCTAAGAGAGTTGGGAGGTTTCGTGCTCTGTGGTGTCAGGGGTGGGATCAGGGGTCATTGCCAAGGGGAAGGAAAATCTTGGAAGCAGGGTCAGGATATGAGATCCGGCTGAGCTCCCCACCTTGGAGAAAGAAAGTTTGATCTTACCAAGAAAACCAACAGAGTTTTGAAGACTCACATCTCTAGCAAATGTCTAGAAAAACTGTTGGGGAGGATGTTCGTACAGATAGGATGACTATTATTTCTCCTAAAAGCCTGAGTATGGTTTACATCCAACTGTGGCAGCAAGCCCCGCCAGTGGCTCCTGTGATTGACATTGACCTGAGCTGTCCATTGTTATGTGTCAATCAAATACCCATTTAGGGTACAGGGCACTTTCAACTTAGCAACAGAACTACGTCTGAAAATCCTGTCAAATAAAACTATGGCCCCTAAGAAAAGAAGACTTTCTTGAATAATACTGTTTAAATACTATGGGATAATAATAATAGCTATCATTTGTTAAGTGTTCACTGTGAGCTAAGTGGAGGGATAAGCACTTTACATAATTACCTCCTTTCATTTTTTTCATCATCGATTTACAACTGGGCCACGGGAGGCCCAGAAAGGTTAACAGCCTCACCTAAGGTCACACAGCTTTCAGAACCAGGATTCCGGCACAGGTCTCTCTTACTCCAGAATGGCGTCCTCTTAATCATGGTTCCCTCTGCTACCCTTCATGTGCCCATGTTTTTCAGTTTACAGCAAAAAGCAAACTTCAGGCAGACTCATGGCATAATGCCAGAAATCAGCCCGTTGAATGTTTTCTGCAGAATATAACATGCGACGTGAAAAGCAGGGTCCACCAGAGGCTGACCTGGCCCCGTGTCAATGCAAAGAGGCATCATGCAGTGCACAAACGGAGGCCGCCTTTCTATTCTAAGACGGGGCCGCTGGGACACGAGGCACTGACCAGTCGGTACAGACAATGGCCCATCTGGAAGGGCCTGGCCCCGAACCACCAATATGCATGGCCATGCCAGGGCACACAGCTAGTGTCTGCCCTCATGCCCGCCCTCTCCACGTGTCTGTCAGTCATGCAGAGACAAACTTGATTTGGTTACCGCTTGGATCTCTATTCTTGAGAGAGCTGGCCAATTGGGTTTTGCGTCCAACATTTTCTGGACATATTTTTCCATTCTGAGAGTCTTTAAGTCTTGAAATGATTTATTCTGGTGGACCTTATCATCTAGAAAAGAAATAATTTAGATTGGAAGGAAAGGCTCAATGATTGCATGTAATAAGCACAGCTACTCTTTACTGGTCTTGTCCAAGGTCACACAGCTAATAGGAGGCTGCCTCACAGGAACAGGATGGAACCTGAACCCAGCCTTCCGGGTTCTAGCCCAGTGCTCCGCCCAGCAGCCAGCTCAGCACCCGGAGAGCCCTATCCCCTCTAGGCAGGAATTCTAGGAGGTGCCCCAAGGTCGATCCTTGTACAGTGTTGGTCCATGTGAAAGTTTCCACCAGGCCACAGTGAAAAGAGAAAAAGTAGGACAATGTATGGGTTTTTCATGAAACCCTACTTATTTAATATCAAGTTCTGCCCTTGACTCTGAGGTCATGTCTGCCCATCTTTTTTTTGGTATTAGAACAATCTTTTGGTTATGAAATGACAGGGATAGAAGATGGTGGTCCTGGCAAATTGGTCAGGTCCCAAAGTGAACCCACCTGGAGATTGTTCCCCTACTCCCAACATCTGAGAATGTTTGATCTTATCAAGAAAGTCTGCCCTCCCCCCCACCTTCTCCTACCCCACCGCCGGCTCCACGTGTGGAGAGGCAGACGAGGAAGGGGGACACTTACTTGATGAGCCTGCCTTCTCGAGTTCTTTAATTCGCGCCCGGAGTTCGGATAAGGCCTTTTTCTGACGCTGAATGACTTCCTCGTGCCGGGACCCTTTGCACTTGGCCCCCAGGTCACAGAAGGACTGCTCCTGCAGTGAATGGGAGGGACGGCGGCTTTACTAGGGGTGAGAACCTCTCTTACACGTGGAGAAACGTGAACAGTTCACGCCAGCAGAAACCTGGCCACCGAGTACTTTGGAAAATATCGTTAAGGGGGCTTCAGCCGAGAAGGAAATTTAAATCTTTCACTTGAAATAGAAATTCACAGCTAGGAAGATTCCCAACTTCCCTCCCTACTTCGCACAGCTGGAAACAAAAGATCCCCTCCAGGTTACCTCCCCACGTCTTGTTTATGTTTCTTCTAAGCTTGTGGTTTCCATATGCTGTCGTTCTGGGCTCATCTCCGAACAGCACTTCACATTCCGCTCCGGAGGGTCGTGTGTACATGAGATCACAGGATGCTGGCTTCTTCGCTGGTAGTAAGGATGGTGAGCTAATATATGCCAGGGGGGGTTGGTAGATGGGCTCTCGGCTGTTCCGGAGAGAGGAAAGCTTCCTCGGAGCCCCTAGAACAGCGTGTCCAGCGGCACTTCTGCGATGGAGGGAGCCTTCAGTATCTGCGCTGCCGGGCCTGGCAGCCGCCAGCCACACAGCTGGGACCGGGTTCACAACGGGTACAGACAAGGGAAGGTCTTCCTCATCGTGTGGGGGCCGTGCACCCCTTAGGGATTCGGCAAAATGCAGGGTTCCTTCCTCCAGAAAAATCCATGTACACACAATGAGGTGCCTACAGCTTCTGGGGTTCAGGGATCCCCTGAAGACCAGTCATGTTATGTGTTGTTAAGCAACACTTCTCGCGGGTAAGCAATTCACCTCTGCATGCTAAGACTTATTCTAGGCTCTGGGGACTCAGCAGTGAGTAAAACTGGCAAAATCCCTACTGTCCTGGATTCCGTACCCCAGTGTGGGAGACAGCCGACGAGAAAGGTAAGCATGGAAGATATAAGGGGGATGGTGGTAGGTGTTAGGGCGAGTGGAAATGGGATGGGATGTTAGCAATGGCTTTCAGTTGTAGATAGAAGCTGCTAAGGTAGGTCCCAGGCAAAATGGCAAGAAAGG
Source organism: Corynorhinus townsendii (assembly GCA_026230045.1). Taxonomy (NCBI): domain Eukaryota; kingdom Metazoa; phylum Chordata; class Mammalia; order Chiroptera; family Vespertilionidae; genus Corynorhinus; species Corynorhinus townsendii. The sequence continues at coordinate 213,135,497 of JAPDVU010000002.1, forward strand.
GAAGGAATTGACAATTTGGTTCTTTTACTTATTGTTTTAAATATATTTTTATTGATTTCAGAGAGCAAGAGAGAAGGAGAGAGAGAGAGAAACATCAACGATGAGAGAGCATTATTGAGCACCTGCCTCCTGCACGCCTCCCACTGGGGATTGAGCCCGCAACCGGGGTATGTGCCCTGACCGGGAATAGAACCGTGACCTCCTGGTTCACAGGTCGACGTTCAACCACCGAGCCACGCCGGCCGGGCTCCACCAGGCTCTTTCGTGTGCGGTGGGCACAGGTTCCCTGGAGCAGCAGGAGAGATCCAGCCCCAAAGCATCAACGCTTCTCTGCCTTGTGTGTGCTCATATCCCATCAGACAAGCCAGTCACGTGGCCAGAGTCCGACCGCGAGTTTTACAATCGACCCAGGTCCAGTTCCTGTTGTTTGAAACAATGCAGCACGGCAGCGAGGCTTGGGGCAGCCTCCACTCCGCATGAAGAGCGCGTCTGAGCCTGACGTGACCCCGACTCACGGCCCCTGGGAACTTGTTTATTTAGAGAAGATGGAGATTCTTTCTCATACAACTCTTCAGCCCTCTGACCCACTCTGGCTTAGAAAGCAGGAAGTGGCCGGAGGGTGGAAGCCTTTCTGAGAAGGAACAAATACTTTTTCCCTTTTATCTTGCTCTGCCGATCCCACCCCATAAGGGAAACTCGCAACAATCCATCCCAACAAACACGGGGCCCGTGTGGGCGCAACCCCCGTGGGTCCTCCTCTGCACCCAGCACAGGACCTGGCACACAGCAGGCGCTCAATAGTTGTTGAAAGAGGGAATGAAAATGGACCAGGTCTTGCACTGAGAGCCCTGGGGTGCCAGCAGGAGTGAGATCTGCTCTCTGCCCCGCGGAGCTCAGCCATGGACCCACTGCAGCCCCGGCTCAAGGCCACCCTGAGCGGCAAGGAGACACTGTTCAAGGGCTCCGGACAGCGGTCGGTGCCAAGGACAGCTGCTGGGCTGCCGAGCCCTTTCGCGTGAGCTGTGTGCGGCCCTGGCTCACTGCTGCTTGGCAGGAGAGAGGCATCTGTGAGGAAGCAGGAAGGCAAGCTGACACATTTGGCCCCGTTTCCAAGTGAAAATCCAAAGCCCGTGACTGAAGCGTCCTGCTCTCCAGTTTCATAAAGCAAAGCGGGGAGTCACATCCGGGGCCTCCAGGAAACCCGGGGCCTCCAGGGAGCACTGGACCCACATCAGGCCACCACGGGCAATGGGAGTATCACAGCCTCAGCCACGGGGCAGAACGTGAGTGCCACCTTCAAGGGCGGCGTGATGAAGGCTGTTCTCACACGCACTCCCTGTTGCTGCATGGCTGGGACTTCAGGCCCACGGAGGTTTCTGGGTGGGGACCCGAGAGAAGTCGCCAGGGGACAGCCACGGAGCATGAATGGCGCTGCTCTTTGGGAAGGCAGTGTGGCCCTATCGAGCGCAATTTAGGATGTCCTCTGGACCCAACAACTTAGATACAGTATTTTTGTTGTTGTTAATCCTCACCCGAAGATATTTTCCCACTGATTTTTAGAGAGAGTGGCAGAGAGAGGGAAAGACAGAGAGAAACATCAATGTGAGAGAAATACATGGATTGGTTGCCTCCTGCACACGCCCCTACCCGGGCCTGGGCCTGGGCCTGGGAGGAGCCTGCAACCAAGGTACCTGCCATTGACTGGAATTGAACCTGGGACCCTTTGGTCCGCAGGCCGATGCTCTATCCACTGAGCCAAACTGGCTAGGGCAGGATACAGTATTAACTACAGTAATGTGGGAACGCAGAAGCCATTTAAATCTCCATCAACAGGGGGCTGCTTGGACAAAAGGGACACAGTGGATTCTATGCAGCCATTTAAAAGCAAGAGGTAGAGGGGAATCCAAGATGGCGGCATAGGTAAACACCTAAACTGCTGCCTCCGACAACAATTTAAACTGCAACTAAAAGATAAAACGTCTATCACCCAGAACCACGGGAAAGCTGGCTGAGTGGAAGTTCTACAACTAGAAGGAAAGAGAAAAGAGCATTGAGACTTGCACGAGCGCTGAAAAGCTGAGGTACGGAGGCGCGGGATCCGGGCTGGCGGCGGGCGACTGGGTGCGTTGCTTTTTTCAACCCGAAGGGAGACAAGCCCCCGATTACTCTGAAATCCAGTCTCTGGGGAGACGCGGGGGACCCAAACTCCTACGGGGAGAAGCTGGACTGTCTGCCAGTGAGAGTGGCTTGCTAGCAGAGCTGCGCGCAGGAATAACTGTTTACGGCACTGGGGCACAGGATTCCAGGACACGGTCGGGACACAGAGCGGGCTTACTAGCAGCCATTGCTGTTTGCCATGCCCTAACCTAGTGACGCCCTGAGACCCCGCCCCACACAACCTACAAACCCACCCAAGCTCCAAGCAGCTCAATTAGCATAAGAAAGCCTGCCCTATTGCAGCTTAACCTAGAAAACTTGCAGCCCGGGTCAGACAGCTCCAAAACCTCCAAACCCCAAGCAAAGAGGAGAAAACTGCAGCTCTCACTGTAGCTCCTGCTGAGTGGCCTCAGACAGTAGCTGACCTGCACCCCATGGGAGATCCAGAAGCCAGTGTACCTAGTGGTCAGTGTGAGACAACAGATTTCAACTCCTCACATCCATAAGTGACACATTCAAGAGGCAGACTCAGTGAGCACCAAAGCCCCACTGAAACAAGTCCTGCCCCATAAGCGCAGCACTTCTTCCATTATAGACACAGGGAGTGCTCACAGCTAATTGGCCTGGAGGTCAATTCCTCCCAGCGTACCAACAGCAATTCAGGCTTAACTGCACCAAGACTTTGCACTCAGCCCACAAAGGGGTGTACCAAGAGCATCCACATCAGGTGATTGGGGAGGCTGAGCTACTGCCCCCTATAGGTCACCTACCACACAAAGCCACTCCATCAACACAGGGAAGAAGCCAAAATGCAGAAACAAAGAAACATGTCACGAATGAAAGAAACGGAGGAAAGCAAACTACTGGATGACATAGAGTTCAGAATCACATTTATAAGGTTATTCAAGAATCTTCTAAAAACTGCCGAGAAACTTGATGACACTTCTGAGGAGCTTAGTGAGACCTTCAAGGACCTTAATGAGAATGCCAAAAAAATGGAAAAGGACCAGTCAGAAATGAAGCATACACTGTCTGAAATAAAGAATATACAGAAACTCAACTGTAGATCAACATACCCCAAGAATCAAACCAAAGATCTGAAATATGTGGAAACAAAAAACATCCAACCAGAAAAACAAAAAGAAAAAAGAATCCAAAAATATGAAGATAATGTAAGGAGCCTCTGGGACAACTTTAAGCGAAACAACATCCGAATTTTTGGGGTGCCAGAAGAAGGGAGAGAGCAAAATATTGAAAACCTATTAGAAGAAATAATGACAGAAAACTTTCCCTACCTGGTGAAAGAAATAGACTTACAAGTTCAGGAAGCGCACAGAACCCCATACAAGAGGAACCCAAAGAGGACCACACCAAGACACATCATAATTAAAATGCCAAGGGCAAAAGACAAAGAGAGAATATTAAAAGCAGCAAGAGAAAAACAGTTAATTACCTACAAGGGAGTACCCATACGACTGTCAGCTGATTTCTCGGCAGAAACTATGCAGGCCAGAAGGGAGTGGCAAGAAATATTCAAAGTGATGAACAGCAAGAACCTACAACCAAGATTACTCTACCCAGCAAAGCTATCATTCAGAGTTGAAGGTCAGATAAAGAGCTTCACAGACAAGAAAAAGCTAAAGGAGTTCATCGCCACCAAACCAGGATTACATGAAATGCTGAAGGGTATTCTTTAAGAAGAAGAAGAAGAAGAAAAAGGTAAAGATAAAAATTATGAACAACAAAATGACATCAAATACATACCTACCAACAAGTGAATCTAAAAATCAAGTGAATAAAAAATCTGAAGAACAGAATGGACTGGTGAATATAATAGAATCAGGGACATAGAAAGGGAGTGGACTGACGATTCTCAGGGGAAGCAAGTGTGAGGGTTGCGGGAAGAGATTGGACAAAAATCTTACTCCTATGGATGAAGACAGTGGCGGGGGGTAAGGGCATGGGGTGGGGTGGGGAATCAGGTGGAGGGGAGCTATGGGGGGAAAAAAAGTGGAACACCTGTAATAATCTGAACAATAAAGATTTAATTAAGAAAAAAAAATAAATAAAAGCAAGAGGTAGACCTTACTTGAAAAGATGCCCATTAAATAGTTATGTGTGGGGAAAACCAATTTGTGAAATATATATAGGTTGATACCATTATTTCGCAAAAAAAAAAAAAAAAAATCTCTTAAATAAATACATGTATGGGGGAGGGGGAAAGAGGAGGTAAGGACACATATGTAATACCTTAATCAGTAAAGAAAATTAAAAAAAAAGAAGTTAAAAAACTAAATATATGTACAGGGTGGGACGCAAAGTAGGTTTACAGTTGTGGGTGCGTGGGGCGGTTTATTCTTGTTTTATCATTTGTCAACTAGAGGCCCGCTGCATGAAGTTCGTGCAAGGGGCGCGGCCCTTGCAGCTGCAGTGGCTTGCCTTGGCCCTCACAGCCTCGGCTTTGTCTGGTTGTCCGGAAGGATGTCCAGAAGGTCGTTCGGCTGCCTGGTCTAATTAGCAGATTACACTTTTATTATTATAGATTGTATTATTTTCCATATGAACAACTGTGAGCATACTTTTGCCAACACCTATATGTACAGGTTTGCGTGTGTTGAGTTTATAAATAAAACGTATTTCTCAACAACCCCACGAGGTGATTCGCGAGTGTCATTTCTCCCACTTTCCGGAAGAGGGGATTGGCTCAGTGACCTCCTGAGGTCACCGTTTCTGAGAAGAGGACCCAGGCAGACCAGACCCAAGCCTGGTCTCCACCCCACTGCCCAGGCACGCTGTGTAAGGATGTGCAGGGGCTGCTGGCGCCCGTGCCAACCTGCTGACAGCTGGCACCTCTGGTGACGGCACTGGAGGGGCAGGACTCCTGCTGTTTAACTTGCACCTGGCACAGAACCATGTACCCGGCACAGAAGCACGTGCTGTTTTGGAAACTTAGAATGAGAACCTTTTCCAAAGCCAAGACGGCCACCACTGGGCTCCTCCTTCCTCAGCCTGGCCTTCTGGGTGCCAGGACGGGGCGGGCACTCACCTCCTGGCTGCTCATGAAAGTGTCGGTGAGGATGGGTTCCATCTGCACTGAGATGTCACACATCTGGGCCGTGTTCCTGGGCTTCGGTGGCTTCTCCTTGGGCGGCTGGGGCCTGCGTTTCTCTTGGGAGGCTCTGGGGCAGAGGCGATGTGTCACAGGGCTGCACAAGGTTCCGGGAGCCACGAGTTCCCACCCTCCCGCCCCCGGGCCCTACAGGACAAGAAAAGGAGCTCCATGTTTACAGGTAACTGAAGTCTCCCAGCCTTCCAGTCTCCTGCCCACAGATCGCTAGAGAGTTTAGTCTCAGGGGACTTGCAGGAGAGTGGCCAGGGTGGTGGGCACCCACCTGCCCTTGCTTCCCACCTGGGTCTGCGGGACACCTGCTGTGCCACGAATGGGAATATTTATTGTTTGCATGCTATTTCCTACTTTCTTATGGGTAAGCCCTTCCAGGTCTCATAACAGTCCCATGAACTGGGGACTCTCCTGGCCCTATCTGACAGACAGGAACAGACACATACAGCAATTTGCCCGTGGTCACAGAGCTTGTAAGTGGAAATGCCTGGCTTTGAACCCAGACAGCACGGGTCTGGAGCCGGTTCTTTTAACCACTGTGTGACTCTGCTTTGGCCATGAGCCCCGAGGCATGAGAAGCTACAGGGTCTACACAAGACATCAGTTTTACTCACACTTTCTTGCGGAAAACATTATTTTTACGTCAAAATTTGGACGAAAATGCAAAGTCACTTGTACTTTTTAGACAAATCCATGGGATGGGGATATTTAGTATTTATTTTGAGCTGACCTCTGACACCCCCACTCTATACATTTGTTTAACAAATGTTTATTGATTTCCTTCAGTGCTAGGCACTGCGTGAATGCTGGGAGGCAATGCCAGGCAAGGTCTGTCCTCAGGGGGAAGGGAGACCATTGAATGGGCAATTAAACACAGCCTGACTGAGAAGTTAGGTTAGGTGAAGTAAGGGGCTGAGGGGCCCAGGCAGAGCAGGAGCCCTTGTCTGTATTTGGGGAGGGTGAGTGACAAAGGACTTCCTGGAGGAAGTGGCATTTAAGCTGAGACCTGTCATCTGGAACATTGGGCAGGAATCTTTGAGAAGCACAGGACTTAGCAAAGGCCTGTTCTACCTGATAAGGCTGTGAAGCAATGAAACACGCCATTCATTCATCCCTTCATTCATTCTTCGTCCATCCATCCATCCATCCATCTACCCACCCACCCACCCACCCATGCATCCATCCCACTCCTCACTCAGCACTTACTACCTCTCTGTGCAAGGTTCCCGGGACACTCAGGTATACCTGGGCTCTGCACACCATGCAGACCTTCTCACACACCTGAGTGCCTCCTTGAGGACCTCCAGCTCCCGGTCCTTCTTCTCCACCAGACCGGTCACCTGGGCCATCTTTTCCTTGAGCACACCCAGCTCCCTGTTTTGCTGTTGGACCAGGGCCACGTTCCGCTCCAGCTCCACCTTATGCTTCTCATTAAGCTCCCCTGAGAGCGACATGAAAGCTGGTGAGGGGGTGTCCTGCCTGGGGTCTCCACTAGGGCCACAGCCAGGGTCTGAGAGTCACGCGGAGGGCCTGCCCTCCAGAAATTCTCTGGGGGCTTCAGCAACAGCCCGGAGGTCTGCTGGCGTCTGAGCAAACAACTCAGGTGAGTGCTGGCTCTATGAGGACCGTGTGCTCCTGCCTTAGCCTCGTATTACCCCGCAGGTGCTGTCTGTCCCCGCCCGTGTACCTATGGCACTTTAGGGCACTGGGTCCACTTTCCGCTGCCTGCTTCTGTAGCTCTTTGTCTAAGGGTGTTCTCAGGCCTCTGGAATCTGCTCCGCTCATGTGTCCGCCAGGTGCAACAGCCTCCAACCAATGACAGGTGGAGATGAGCATGCAGCTAGCTCCCTCACCCTCAGGTGGGCAACCCAAAGATCTGAGTATTTCACCCCACTCTAGGTGGCCCCGATGTGCACTTCAGCCTGGGAAGCAGGTGTATTGCAGGTGACTTCGCATCTGAGGAAGGGGACCCTAGAAGGAATTACCTGGCCCTGGGTCCCAAAGCTGTTGAGTATTAGGGCTTGGGCACGTTGCCCTGCCCCAGAGGGAGCCTTTGATCCTGGGGGCAAATTCTCAGTGGTGACAGGAAATTCTTCCCGAAAAGGAGAGTTGCGCCTCATCGCAGAGGTCCAGTGCCCTCTGGGGAGTGACCCGTGGCCCCTTGATACGAAGTCAGGGCCATAGTGGGGACACGGCTTTTGCTGATCCCGCTACAAGTGCTGTGACCGCCCAGGAAAGCAGATCGAGCAGGGCTTTTAATGCCGTGCTTTCCCACTCTTCAGCCCCATTTCTTTCCTTCCTCCAAGTGGGCCGGGAAGTCAAGGGACCCGGGCAAGCATACGAACCTCTCAAATCTGACATTCGGCTGTGGGCTTCCGTAAGGTTTTTCCTTAAGTTCATGATGACCTCCTGCTGAGACAGGATTTCCTTCTGAGCAGTCAGTAAGTCCTCTCTGCAATTCACAAAAACAGGCACAGCCGGGTCAAACCATCTCTGTGGTGTCTCAGGTGCCTGGAAGGGACCAAGCACAAATGCCAAGTGATGCTCCATCAATGACGGTCCATGGGGTACTGGTTCCAGCAAAGGGATAAGCACGGGCTTTAAAAATGCTCAAAACAAAATTCATGTTTATGTACATCACTGAAGATGAACACGTCACGTCCAGCTGGTGTGGCTCAGTGGGTGAGCGTCGACCTATGAACCAGGAGGTCAGGGTTCGCTTCCAGTCAAGGGGACATGCTTGGGCTGTGGGCTCGATCCCCAGTGGGGGGCGTGCAGGAGGCAGCTGATCAGTGATTCTCTCTCATCATTGATGTTTCTATCTCTCTCTCCCTCTTCCTTCCTCTTCTCTGAAATCAATAAAAATATATATTTTAAAAAAAGAGAGAAATACATCGAGATAGAACAAAGGGCCCTGGTTGGGTTCTGTCTGAGGCTGAAATATGACTTTGGGGTTGGGAGGGATCTTCAAAGTCATTTAGTCCAACCTCTGAACTTTGAAGCCCCTCTAGGACCTCTCCACCAAGTGGTCTCCACTGCTGGCAACCTCCGCACTCAGCTTGCCGCAACCACAGTGCTAGCCAGCATTTCCCGAGCGACCTCTGGGCGCCCGGCCTGAGCCTCCCTGTTTCACAGATGAGGAAGCTGAGGTCCAGTGTCACACAGCCGGAGAGGGTTGAGTTGGGATTTGAACACAGATCCGCTCAGGCTTTCCATGACGTCATCCTGACTTGCTAAAAGAATCAAGAAATTCAAATGACCGCAAGAAGACCCTGACCTCCACTCCTTTTTTCAGATTCTGACAACGTGGCCAGAAGTGGGAGTTTGGTGGGTTTGCCATTGCTGGCGTGCAGGCCAGGGCAGGTGCTCTGGCGCGGACACGGCCTCTGGGTACTCACATCATGTGGTCACACACTGCGTCTTTGGTGCGGCTCTCCAGCGGGGGCCCCGGGGGACGGTCTTGCTGCGTTCCCTTCTCCTGGGCTGAATCAGGGACATGTGAACATCATTACAGTCCTGCAACCCGGGCCTTCTTTCCCCGACGCCGATTAACCCATCAACGCACCTGCATCTTCCCCCACTTACACACTCTCCCCCTCAGGGGCCCACCATGAGTTCTGTGGGGGCTGAGGACTCGCCCCACCTGAGCTCATGTAATCCTTCCAGCTACTCTCTAAGGCACAGATCATTGACTCCATACAGAAGAGGAAATGGACACAGGAGTGACGGAACCTGTGCCCACTCAGCGAGCTGGTGAGAGGTGGAGCCCTAACCACTGGGTCACACCTCCCACCCTACTTCCTCCTCTACACTCAGACAAGAGTCGTGTCCTTGCTACATCTTCCACTTACCTCCCAGCCCACTGCCTTCGGCTTCCACCCTCACCACTCAGTCACATGCTCATTCATTCATTCATTCAACAGTTCAGTGCTTTATGGTCTAAGTGTGGGGTGACCGAGCTGTCCCAGCTTAAGCATCCTCCCTCTGACCTGGACCTGGCCTGGGAAACTGAGTCCCACTCCAGGCCCTGGCCATGGTACCCTGCTCATCTTGGGTCACCTGTCAGGGCAGTATTTTGGTTAACTGCAGGGACCCTGTCTGCTTGCCCATCACTGAACCCTCGGTGCCTAGAATGACCTTGAAACATAATAGATGCTCAATTAAGTGTGTTGAGTAAATGAATGCACGAGGTGAGCCCTGACAGCTCATCAACTGGCTTGAGACCAGGACCATGATTCTCAACCAGGGGTGAGTTTGCTCCCCGTGGGGGACACTTGTCAGTGTCTGGAGACATTTTTAGTTGTCACCCTGGGGGGGGGGGCGCGGTGGTACTGGCATCTAGTGGGTAGAGGCCAGGGATGCTGCTCAGCACCCTACAGTGCACAGTACAACCCCCACCCCAAAGAATTATCTGGCCCCCAATGTTAACAGCGCTGAGGCCGAGAAACCCTGGCCTGAGGCCTTTGCTTCCAGAACTCTTCTCCGAGGAGGGAAGTGAATGACCCCTGACGTTTAGAGTAGCTAGAGAACCTCTTCAAGCAGCTGGTGTCTTGGTCATTTAGGGCCAATACATGCTCGGTTCTCCGAGTTCTGTTTCAGCCTCTTTGGGGTTTAGCTTTTAAGAAACAAACCCTGACTGGTTACGAAAGGGCATTAGACAACGTCACAAATGACAACAGCAGAGGGGAGCCTTGGAAAGGCACCTGCCTAGGGCAGTTCCACGTAGAAAGGATGGTGGTTGCCATGCCGCTCCGACGGCCCTAAGAGCCTGGCAGCCCGCGCCTCCCGGGCTGACTGGCCGGGCACAGAGGCTGTCACTTCTGTGGCACCTGGGCCTTGAGGGCCGCTAACTGTGTTGTGTCACAAGAACGAAAGGGGTGCCAGGGGATACGCGAGCTTACCCATCAGCCTCTTGGGACCCACAGGACAATCAGAACCTGCCCCGACACGAAGGGTTCTCGGGGTCTCTTGGGACCTACCCAGGTCGTTGTCCTTGAAAGTTGTGATCGCGTCTTCTATTTTCTTGTGATGTTCAGTCACTTTTCTGAGTCTTTTTTCTAGACTCACTATCGTCAGGGAGTGCTGTTTGACCTGCTCCTTGTACTCCCCGACTTCTTCTTCAAACCCCCGTTTCTGTGATTCTTGTTCTTCCTGGAGGGCCTTGATGGTCTGCTGCTGCAGCTGTACCCGCCCCTCCATCATGAGCTGGGGAAACAGGAGTGGTTAACGCGACCCTGGGCGGCTGCTCTGACGGTGACAACAGTGACACGTCCCCTTTGCGCCCACAGCCACTGAGCCTGGCCCCACCTCAGGGCCTTTTGCATGCGCGTTGTTCCCTCTGCATGGGACGCTGCTTCCCTGGCTCCTTGCATGGCTGATTCCTTCCCGAGTTTTAGGTCTCCAATGCCACCTCCTCAGGGAGGCCCTCCCTGATTGCCTAACCAGAGGCGCAACCTGAGGCCCTTTCGATTCCATCATCCTGCTTTGTTTCCTCGGAGGTGCTCACCACCGTCCGAATTATCCCGTGTCTTTGCTTCTCACTCCCGCCAGCATGTAAGCTCCGTGACAGCAGGTACTGATCTTTTTAAATTTACCAACACACCCAAGCACCATCAGTGCCTAGATCCCTGCCACCGCCTGGGACCCACACGCTCAGTAAAGACTCATTGAATTAACCAATGAATGATTTTACGAGAAGAAAGTGGATGGCCCGGCCGATATGGCTCCGTGGTTGAGTGTTGACCTCTGAACCAGGAGGTCATGGTTCGATTTTCGGTCAGGGCACGTGCCCTGATTGTAGGCTCAGTCCCTCATAGGGGAAGTGCAGGAGGCAGCCAAGCGATGATTCTCTCTCATCATTGATGTTTCTATTTCTCTCTCCCTTCCTCTCTCTGAAATCAATAAAAACACTTACAAAAGAAAAAGAAAAGGAAAAAGTGGATGACTTTGTATTTTCTAAAAACCAAAAACCACCAATGGTCCCCAAATGGTGAGTCAGACCCTTTGCCATGACCGCCTTCTCCTTCCTAGGGCTCTTCTCGGCACGTCTACCCCAAAGCCTTGTCCTCCCCCCATCCTGCTTCTCGGATAAGCCTGTTCTTCTCTCTAATGACCTGGTTCTCCTGCTCCCTACACCCCACTACCTGTGGGGCCTCCAGGCTCGATTTCCTCCCCACGTGTCAGTGCTTTGCCTGAGAAACTCACATACATTTGGCAAAGTCTGAGGACAGTTTTGGTCGTCCCAGCTGTGGGGAGGGAGCTGCTGGCATCTGGTGGGCATCCTACAGCCACAGGAGGGTCCCCGGGGGGAGGCCTATCTGACCCAGAGCCTCGGCAGCAGCGGCAGCCAGCGGAGGCAGCGGCGGCAGCAGCGTGGAGGCCGAGCACCATCTCCCCCGGCCCCCGTGGCCCCCGCCCTTGCCCCATTTCTGAACCCCGCGTGCTCACGGCGCTGTGATCTTGCATCCAGAGGAGAAGTCTGTCTCTTACCATCTTTGTCTTGGCAGTTTCCAGTTCAGCTAATGCCTCATTTAATTTCACGGCCAGGCTCTCTGCTTTCAGACTCTCGGATGCCTTTGTTCTTTGACTCTCTTCTACCACGGCCAGTGCGTCATTTAATTTATTATTTAGAACACCTTCCTCTTGCACTTTCAAATCCATTTCCTAGACAAGCAACAGACATCAAATCAACAGAAATTCAGGAATGAATATTCACCCGCTGCCCCGACGTTCGGAGGGAGGTGCACTCTATCCTGTTACTGTTCCCTCGGTCCTTTTTAAGTTCCAAGTCCGTGCTTTCTCTGGAAGGTTCCAATTAGTATAGAGCTCCCTCTTAGAGTCAGCTGACATTTGTCTCCTTGCGATTTCCGGTCTCTGAGCCCAGGTCTGTCACCGGGAGCTCATTGAGTACGTTTTATTTCTGTTTAATGAGAAGCCCTTTCAATACTTGAGGAAGGCGGTCATGTCTCGCTCTAACTCTATTTTCCAGGTATAAACGTGCCCAGCTCCTTCGCCCCTCGTCACAGGACCTGCCTTCAGGACGCTCCAGTTCCTCAGCGGCTTTGGCACGGGATGGCCTCCCCTCCCCGTCGGGGCCCAATCTTGCCAGGGCCTTGTGTGTCCCGTCCTTCCTCCGTCGGTCCGGTGGTTGACAGTGAACGTTCCAGCCAGCTCTGAGTCCCTCCTCACAGTGTGCCCTGCGGGCTCCGTGGCAGGCACCGTGCTGGGGGCTCGGCGAACTTCATTTCTTTATTTGGCTTTATTTTTTTTGTTAGAACAGTTTTAGGTTTGTCACAAAACTGAGGGGAAGGTACAGAGAGGAATCCCCAGTTTGGACAATGTGTGGATCTGGCCTGAGGAGATGCTTCCTGGGGACCCTGGTGGGCATCCCCCAGAGCAGCCTGTCACCCACACAAACTGAGATGGTGTCTCTGATGGGCCAGGAAGCGGCAGGACACGCTGGCTGGCATCTTTGCTCCTTGCCGACTACTCAGCAGCTTACGCAGGCCAGGAGAACAGCGCTCGCTGTTCCCACGGGTCCCCATTTATTTTCCTTCTCCACTTTCACCTCTTTCTTCTGTAGAAACCCTATTTTTGCCCATGCAGATGAAGTCCATCTCTCAGTTGCTCTTCGCATACATAGCTCGAACAGCATGTGGGTGAGCGATTCTGAGTGTGTCTTTGGCCTTGTAAGTCCTTGACCTTTGCTGGTAAGTGGGGAGCTGCTGGGGCGGGGCTCCGTTTCCCCTTGGCTAGTGTGATGCCACCAGCCTGCCTGAGGGTTGTCAGAAGGCCCCGCCCTCTGATGTCATCGATGTCCGAAGGTGCTGAGGACACTGTTGATTGCATTACAGCGTTCTCTGTGGGATGAGCCTCAGGAGGTGTTCTCTCTGGGCCGAGTACCAAGGATGGTCCCAATTTCAGGAGCAATCGCTCCATTTTCATCTATGAATTGCACAACTGGCCTTCCCTTTTCACTGTAAATGTTAGAATAAAAATTGTGGCCCCTATTGATTTCATGATACACATACATTTTTTTGCACTGGTCTCACTCCCAATCCATTTTATGCCCGAGTAATTTTTTTTGCCAGTTTATAGATCTTTATTTTTTAAAAATTTAATACATTTTTATTGTTCAGATTATTACAATTGTTCCTCTTTTTCCCCCCCATAGCTCCACTCCACCCAGTTCCCACCCCACCCTATGCCCTTACCTCCCCCTCACTGTCCTCATCCATAGGTATACGATTTTTGTCCAGTCTCTTCCTGCACCACCCACACCCCTTTCCCCCAGAGAATTGTCAGTCCACTCCCTTTCTATGCCCCTGATTCTATTATATTCACCAGTTTATTCTCTTCATCAGATTTTTTATTCACTTGATTTTTAGATTCACTTGATGATAGATATTTGTTGTTCATAATTTTTATCTTTACCTTTTTCTTCTTCTTCCTCTTCTTGAAGAACACCTTTCAGCATTTCATATAATCCTGGTTTGGTGGTGATGAACTCCTTTAGCTTTTTCTTATCTGTGAAGCTCTTTATCTCACCTTCAATTCTGAATGATAGCTTTGCCGGGTAGAGTAATCTTGATTGTAGGTTCCTGCTATTCATCACTTTGAATATTTTTTGCGACTCCCGTCTGGCCTGCATAGCTTCTGTTGAGAAATCAGCTGACAGTCGTATGGGTGCTCCCTTGTAGGTAACTAACTGTTTTTTTCTTGCTGCTTTTAATATTCTCTCTTTGTCTTTTACTCTTGGCATTTTAATTATGATGTGTCTTGGTGTGGTCCTCTTTGGATTCCTTTTGTTTGGGGTTCTGTGCGCTTCCTGGACTTGTAAGTCTATTTCTTTCACCAGGTGGGGGAAGTTTTCTGTCATTATTTCTTCAAATAGGTTTTCAGTATTTTGCTCTCTCTCTTCTTCTGGCACCCCCATAATTTGGATGTTGGTACGCTTGAGGTTGTCCCAGAGGCTCCTTATACTACCTTCAAATTTTTGGATTCTTTTTTCTTCTTGCTTTTCCGGTTGTGTTTTTTGCTTCTTTGTATTTCAAATCTTTGACTTGATTCTTGTGGTCCTCTAGTCTGCTGTTAGGTCTCTGTATAATATTTTTTATTTCAGTCAGTGTATGTTTAATTTCTAGTTGGTCCTTTTTCATATCCTCGAGGGTCTCACTAAATTTATTGGCCTTTTCTAGGAAATTCTTGAAAAACCTTATAACCATGGTTTTGAACTCCAGTTGTTTGCTTTCCTCCATTTCTTTAATTTGTGATCTGTTTCTTTCACTCTGCATTTTTGCTGCTTCCCTGAGTTGGTAGAGTAGCTTTGTGTTCTAGGTGTCCTATAGGGCCCAGTGGCTCAGCCTCCCCAGTTACCTGAGGTGGACACTCTTGGTGCACCACTTTCTGGACTGTGTGCACAGCCTTGTTGTAGTTAAGTCTTGATTGTTGTTGGTATCACTGGGAGGAATTGACCTCCAGGTCAATTGGCTGTGAGGATCAGCTGTGTCTACACTGGGAGAACTTCTGTGCTGGAGACACCCTTATGAGACAAGACTTGCAAAATTGCAAAAGCCTCTGTGCTCAGCTTGGATGGGGCGGAGTCTCAGAGGGGAGCAGACAGCCTTGGCTTCCCGTCAGCCCTGCCCTATGAGGCCCCTGGGTCTCAGTATCCCTTGGTAATCGCTGCAAGCACCTCTGAGAGAAAGCCACCCTTGAGTTTTGCCCTCTGCCAGACAGTCCAGTTTCTCCCCGAATGAGTCTGGGTTCCCAGAGTCTCACCCGGAACTGGAGTTCAGCGCAGTCAGGAGCTTCCATCTCCCTCTTGCTTGAGAAAGCCAGCTGTGCACTCAGCAGTCAGTCCTCTCTGCACACGCCTCCGGACCTCTGCCTTCTGCAGCTCCCCTGAGTCTCAGTGTGCTTTTCTCTTTTCCTGACAGTCCAGATTCCCCCCAAATGGGTCTGGGTTCCCAGAGTCTTGCGCAGAACTGGAGTTCAGTGCAGTTGGGCTTCTGTCTCCCTTCCGCTTGAGAAAGCCAGCTATGCACTCAGCCACCAGTTCTCTCCACACTTGCATCTCCCTACCTCAGCCTTTTGCAGCTCCTCTGAGTCTCAATGTGATTTTCTCTTTCCTTCTAGTTGTAGAATTTCCACTCAGCCAGCTTTCCTGTGGTTCTGGATGATGTCCGTTTTGTCTTTTAGTTGTAGTTTTGAAATTGTTGTGCAAGGCAGCAGTTTAGGTGTTTACCTATGCCGCCATCTTGGTTTCTCCTCTTTGCCCTGAGTAATTTACTTAAAACTGTTAATTTCTCCTTTTCTCCTACCCTGAAGTAAAGCATTTTCTGGAAGAGCCTGTGTTAAGTTTTTGGGGAATCCAGGCTGCTTCCTGGACTCTCCCTCAGCCTGCGGCATTGCGCCTGCTCGCAGGAGCCCTCCGGAGGGAAGTGGGTAAGGCTTGCATCACTTCCCCAGCTCTGGTCGGCCTCCTCGGGACACACTCTTAGAAGCACCCAGGACCACCATGCAATCCAGATGTGGTTCCTGACTCTCGTCCCCCTCGAGCGGCGGTGTTCCAGGTGCACCAGCACCTCCTGGACTGCCTGCTAACCATGCAGGTTCCCGGGCCCACCTTCCCAACGGTGAGTCCGAAGCTCTGGGGGCACCTGGAATAAATGGCCAGTGACTCTACGCAGGCTGATGTTTGGGAACCTTTCTTGGAAGAAAATCATCCAGGACTGACGTGAACAGACTTTCAGTTCCATCTGGCCTTGAAAACCTGAATTTGTATTTACCTGCATATAAGTAACTTAAGTGCTATTTAAAATTAAACCTCTATTGTCAGGCTGTGTGTTTATTGCTTGCTCTGACCATTGAGATGTTGGCCATTGTGTGTGTGTGTGTGTGTGTGTGTGTGTCCCTTGTACCGCTGGAACCCAGGAAGAGTGAACTACATCCCGCAGCGTGGAGGTGCCCAGGGCAGGGCCATGTGCCAACTTCTACTGCTACTGCGACTCCCCGTGACACTCATACATGGGGTTTGGCATGAAGGCGATGGTGACAATCAGGAGAAGTTCTGGTGAAGAAACCACATCACGGTGATGAGAAGGTCAGGCGTCCATACCCTGACCCCCTCTCTGACCCCAGGCGGCAGAGCCACGCAGAGCCCAAGGCCAGAGGAGAGAGGCAGTGACGATGGAGGAGTCTGGCATCAGATGGTCCTGGGTTTGGATCCTGCCTGCCTGCTGCTTCCCAGCTGTGAGCTCACAGTAATAATAATAAAAGCGGGCAACACATCCAGCATTCACGGAGTGCCAGGGACTGTTCTGTGTGTTTTGTGTGCACGTTAACAATCGAGCCTCACAGCTCAATGAGGCTGATCTTTGGGTATCATCTGGGTTCATAAGTGCGGAAACCAATGCACAGAGATGGTGAGCAACTTGCCTAATGTCCCACAGCCAGAGAGCGGTAGAGGTGGGACTGACCGCCTGCCTCCTGAGCCTGCTCTTAACCGTGCCTGCTCCTCCGCATCTCTCCTCGCTGGGGCTCGTACCTCTTTCTGCTTGGCCAGGCGGTTCTCCAGGTCTTGCACCCTTCTCTTTTCCTTCTCGATGGCCTCCCTCGCTTTCTGCTTCTCGTGGGCGATGCTGCTCTCTGATATCTGGAAGTCAAGGACAAGTGGTCTGAGGGCGGGCGCATGAGGGAAAAAGTGGATTGGTAATTGTTGAAACCAGTGAGTCAGGGTTTGTGAGCAAGAGCTGCAGGATCAGGTCACCCACTGGAGAGAGATGAGAACCTGGAAGTCACATCTTGGTTGGTCATGCGCATCAAAGGGAGAGCTCTGCGTCATTCAGGAATTTGGGGCTGGTGCTCGGGAAGTGACATGCTGGTGAGTGTTCAGCTCCAGACGTTTGGCACTGAGCCACTGAGTAAACTGACAAGTGTTGGCCCCAAGGTGGCCTTCTTTGGAAGTACACGGCTTCTTGGGAGGTGGGGCACGAGAGACAGAGCTGAGCAGACACCCCCTGTCCCAGCAGGCCTGGCGCCTGGTGTTCTGTACGCAGCCTACAAAGGCTTGGGTCCAAAAATTGATGTCCAGGACAGTCTGGCACTGGGAACATGTACCGGGCAAGGCCTGGCGATGGGGAGGAGGTCGGAGCCCAGCCTCAGCCACTCAAGCCCCGGGAGGTACACAGGCCGAGCGAGGCTGGAGAACTCCAGTTCTGGCTGGTGAAACTCTTGCAGTTATGCCCCATAAACATATAAAGTTAACAAGAAAAATATGAAAAATATATACATATAAGCACAGACAAAAGACTGGAGAGGTATGTGCCAAGATGTAAAGATGGTAATTTGGGGGTAGTTGGGATTATGGCCATTTACCTATTCTTCTTTTTACTAGTCTATATCTTCTAAATTTTCTTTAGTGAACATGCATTATTTAGCAAAAAGGAAAAAAGCTACTGGAAATTGTTGTAGGGGATGCTATGCTGGGGGTGGGGGTGGGGTGAGACTTTGGGATGCGTGGCCCTGGAGAAAAGACCAGCTTCCCCGCTCCTCAGAGGCCCCCGTCCAACCGCCCTGCTCCGCGCTCGGGCCTCCCGGGCCCTGACTCACCTCCCTGCCGGGCTTGGCATTTTCCTACTGTCAAGTCCGCCTCCGAAGGTCCAACCCCCACCCTGCCAGTCTACGTCCTTCCTGTTGTAAGAGTCCGTGTCCGGAGGGCTCCTTCCCTTCTTTTATTAGGCGCTGCCTGGCCATTCCAGGTGCAGATAATAATGGTGATAGCAGGCATCTTTACCAGTAAGTGCTTGCAGTGGGGTGCCTGGCACCATGTGCTGAAGTATTCGTTCATCTAATCTGCAACCCCGGCAGCATCTGCCCAGTTATCCCCATTTTACAGGTGAGGACACGGAGGCTGCAAGTGAGGCGGGAAGAGGACAACGCATGTGCCCACGTCACACGCCAGGAAGCGGTGGCTCCAGCTCAGATGCCGGTGTCCCGACCTCCCCACTCTGACACTGGCCTCTGGACCCTGCTCACCTGTCCTGATTCAAACCCCACCCTACCTGGCGGCAGGAGACACGCGTCTATGTCCACACTTAAGCGGGCACAGAGCTTGCCACCCGCCCAGCAGGAGCCCGAGCTTCAAGACCCACCCCTGGCCCATCTGCATAAGGGAGCTCAGGGGCTAGCCGCTGACCAGAGACTGGGTCTGACCCCTTAACAAGGCCTGCTCGGGTGGTGCTCCCTCACCCACCGGGACTCTGATCTCACTTCCCTGCGTTGACTGGCACAGTCCTGCTGCCAAGGTCTTGGCTTGATGGCCCCCTTCCCTCCCCCCCCCCGCCCCCACTCCCCCCCTCCCCCCCCCCTCTTCTCCCCTCTGCTGGGCACACCATCCTCCCTACCCCACCTAGACTCTGACCTCACCTGGCAGGTGCTTCACAATGAGTGCACTGACTGACTCCTCACAGCAAACCTCTAGGTGGTTCTGCCATGACACGCACATCGCAGACAGGTCACAGAGAGGGCAAGGGCTTGCCCAGGGTCGCACAGCATGTAGGGCAGGGCTGGGATTTGACCCAGAACCCACACTTTCAGCCCACCACGCTCTCCTGGCGCACACTCTGTCTCCCGCTTCCTTCCCCTGCCCGAATTTGGCTTCCATTTTGCTCCAGCCTCAATTCCATTCCTTATGTCCCTGTCCTTGCCCCCGGGCTAACCCAGGTCCCTGTCCTTTGCACTTGGCCGCTTTATCCAGTGACATTCTCTTCCCCCAGATGCTCCCTCTCTCCTCCAGGTCACCTCTCCAGAGAGGCCCTCCCTGATGCAGGCCACTCCCCCCCCCCACCCCCTGTGGAGCCATCCTGTGCATGTTTAGGTGGTTGGTTGCCCTTCACCTTAGAGTTGGCTCTGTCTTCGTGGAGACTGGTAGGGGAGGCTGGGTGGGGGTGTCCCCAGCTCTGCTGGGCCTGGAGCTCAGACATCCCCTCACTCCCCCAGATCTCCCTCTCCTTCCCATCCACTCCCATGTGACCACCACGGGAGCTCGTTATGTTCCTCTCTCATCCCTCTGACTGTGAGTCTGTGTCTCTCCTTACTGGGGGTGGGGCGCAGCCAGGAGGGAGTGTATTCCTCCGGCATCCCTGTGGATTGCATCATAAATGCCTTTAGGTGATGAGAAGGGGGAGCTGGCTGAGGGCCTGACCCCGACTCCACCCCGGGGTCATCCCCTGGAGACCCTCTCTCTTCCCTGGGTAGTCACCTGTGTGTGACGTGTGGTCCCAAGTACTTTATATCTATTAACTCATTGAACCTATGAGGCAGGTCTGTCACCACTCCTGTTTTACCGATGAGGAAACTGAGGCACAGGCGGTTAAGTGATCTGCCCCAGGCCCTGCAGCTGTGAAGCTGGGGGAGGTGGATATTGGCCACTTTGACTGGCGCTGCCCGCATCTGCCCACGTGCCCACCACACGCTCGCAGGCACAGAAACACGTCCTGGCACCTGGCTTCGGGCTCCTCCCACGGCCGCGGCCACTGACGCCTGCTCCCCGTACCTCCTTCTGCTGGGTGAGGTGGTTCTCCAGATCCTGCACTCTCCTCTTTTCGGACTCGAGGGCCTCCTTTACTTTCCTCTCATGGGCCACGCTGCTCTCCAAAACCTGCCAATCAGTGACCAGTAATGTGCCAAAGACACTCACTCTGATGAAGCTGAGAATAACGATGCCAGCTCAAGGGCTGGGGTGGTCTTACAGGCCAGGGCCCGCGCCAGCACCTCCCACGCTCGCAGGCAACCCCCTCAGAGAAGTTAGCGCCCCATTTCCTAGATGGGAAACGGAGGAACAGGAAGTCTGGGTGGGCAAACAGCCCCAGGGCCACGCATGCAGTTTGTTGGCGGTGGGCGGGGACCGGGACCCTGTGCGGAGGAAAGAGCCACCTGCATGCAGGCCTCCGTAGGCAGGAGGAGGGCAGGGAGCCAGGCCTGAGTTATTTCAGGGCCAGGCAGCCTCCTGATAAGGAGAATCCCATTAAGGATGGAACTTGCCGATCCTGGTGGGCTGCCCTGGGCTGGGAGATTCCCTGGTGGCGGGAGAGGGAGGCTGGGTGACGTGAGGAAGTTGCTGACGGATCCACCCAGCCCCGAAGTCCCAGAGTTCTGTGATTGCTCCAGCCCTGCGCTTTGGGTCCCAGTCTCCACATAGAAGATGCCCATATCCCAGTCCCAACTTCTCTCTCAAGCCCTACCTGGGGCTGTATTTTATTTATTTCATTTTTAAAAAATATATTTTATTGATTTTTTACAGAGAGGAAGGGAGAGGGATAGAGAGTTAGAAACGTCGATGAGAAACATCGATCAGCTGCCTCCTGCACACCCCCCACTGGGGATGTGCCCGCAACCAAGGTACATGCCCTTGACCGGAATCGAACTGGGACCTTTCAGTCCGCAGGCCAGCGCTCTAGCCACTGAGCCAAACTGGTTAGGACAATGGGGGGGGGGGGGCTGTATTTTATGCTGTTTACAACTTTCCAACTGGTTGTCAAGGCTACGACTCTATGGTTCTCTCCTAGAGTCCCCCGGGCCTCTTCCCAAAGTAGCTGAGCCCTCCTGAGGACAACTTACTCTGGGAGAGCTGCACCCCACTCCCCCCACCATCATCTGTGGTTCTGAGCGTACTTCCATGACCCCGAGCCGGGTCAGGCCTGGCAGCTGTCTCCCCGGGCTGCCTACCTCCTTCTGGCGGACTAAGCGATTCTCCAGCTCGTAGACTCTCCTCTGTTCTTCCTCCAGTGCTTCCTTCACTCTGCCTTTCTCTTGCATAAAGCTTTCCTCCAAAGCCTGAAAGCCAATGCGCGCTGTTTAACAGACCCGGTTACTATGGCAGGGATCTGGACTCGGTGCCAGGCGCTGCGTCCGTTAGGGCTCCGCAACTCACAACACCGCACGGGAGGCGGTGGCCGCGGGGAGCCCGGGACTGGAGTCGGCAGGCCCCGGTCAGGGCCCCGGGCCAGCCCTTGCTCGTTGCGTGGCCTGGATGGGGGCCCAGACAGACTCTGTCTCCCGGAGCTGTATACCTTCCTCTGGTGGCTTAAGCGATCCTCCAGCTCTTGGACTTTCTTCTGTTCTTCCTCTAATGCTTCTTTCGCTCTGTTTTTCTCTTTGGTAATTCTTTCCTCCAAAGCCTGAAAGTCAATGACCGTTGTGTAACAGTCCTGGTTACTATGGCAGGGATCTGACTCCGTGCCAGGCCCTGCATCGGTCAGCAAGCGGTAGAACCTGGGGCTCGGACCGGCAGCTCAGATCCCAGCCCCAGGTCCATCCCTCCTGGGTGTGTGACCGTGGGCAAGTGAGAAGCTACAGAAGCCTCAGTTTCCCTCTCTGTACAGTGGGGATAGCAATGGTGCCTCCTGCATTGGGTGGATGTGAGGAGCCGATGAGATGATAAACAGGAAACGCTGGGCACACGATAGCCATTCATTAAAAGGGCTGTCATTTCTCCTGTCATCTCTGCTTTGCAGAGGAGGAAACAAGAAAGGGAGGTGAAGGAATCTGCCTGGTTTGCTAGTTAACCACATGAGCAGGGATTCAAACACTGGTCCATCTGACTCCAGAGCCTGCGTCGGAAACCACGGTTAGCAAACTAACTGGTCTGTGGGCCAGATCTGGCCCTCTGCCTGCTTTTTGTAAATCAAGATTTATTGGAACACCTCCTTGCTCGTTGTGGATTGCCCATGACTGCCTTCACAGTACAACAGTAGAGCGAAGCAGCCATGGCAGAGACCTCATGACCTGCAAAATGCAAAGTCTGTGCCATCTGGCTTTTTGTGGAGAAAGCTTGCCAACCCGGATCTGAGCCATTAGTGCGTGCAGCAGTCAGGTGAGCGCTGTGAACAGATAACACAAAAGCATGGTAGCTCGGTGAAGGAACCGAAAATATCTTACCATTGAAACAGAGCCGCCAAACAAGCCAGGGCCCATGAGAAGCTTCATGAGTGCACTCTGACACACCGTCCCGTGTCATGCGCCATGAAAAGGGTGCATTTAAAATTGGGGCACCTTGGTGCTGAGTCTGAGACAGCACTTTGTGATGAGTGCCTGGGGTCAAGCTGTCAACACTAAGTGTCTGGGGAGCCATGACCCTGGATGGGACAGCAGTGGCCTGGAACGGTGTCTCTCATGGTTTGGGTGGGCACCTGGCTGCTTCCCCTCTGCAGGGGGTGGTGGGCCCTGGCATTGGTTTTGTTTAAAAGGGGGTTGAAGCTGGCCCTTGAACCCCTGCCTCGGTCAGGGTCGGTGTTATAGGTGGGCGTCTGGGAGGCCCAGGCTGGTGGAACGTGGTGGGGGTCAGCCGTGCACCCGCAGGGAAAGAGGCAACCCCAAAGTAAAAGTAAAAGCAGCCATTTGGAAAGGGCAGAGTTCATCGGGAGGAGGGAGGAAGTGGCAGAGGATCCTGTGAGGGTGCTGGAGACTGCCTTTTTCTGGTTTTGGCTTCCTCTCTATTGACTGACACTGGCTTTTTGCGTATCTAATTGTCCTTCAAAATGGTCCACCTTGGTTTACGTCTATCGCTAATATTGCCTCGATGTGGATCAGGTGTGATGTTGGGCAGACGGTTCTCCTTCTTCTATCGTTTATTTCACCAAAGGCAGAAGGACAGAGAAAGAGAAGAAGAGAGAGGAGGAGGAGACGGCACCAACTGGAGGATGAAATGAAACAGGCAGAGGTCTCTGCCTCTTGGAGGGGTCTAGAGAGGGGGGCATGTGACAGAGAACAGAAGAAGCCAGAGGTCACGGAGCTCTGGTGCGTGAAAGACGGAGGAAGTGGCAGGGCAGTCCTCACGGGGCGTGGGGGGGGGGTGGGGGGATGGGGGGGTGGAGAGAAAGGAGGTGCCGGGGAAGGGCTGGGGCCCAGGGGATCTGGTGCTGCTGTCTGGAGGGGCTGGGAGGAGGGGCGGGCTGTGGTGGAACCACCTGGAGCGCTGACAAATGCTAGTGCAGGAGCCACACCCTCACCCCGGTTAGATCAGAACCGGGGGTGGGGGAGAGGGGCGGAGCATTCGTGTTTTTTAATCTGAATGACGAAAGGGCAGCCAAAGTCCCGAGCCACTGGTCCAAGATGATGGCCACGAGGTGGTTAAAATCGAGGTGGTCCCTAAATATCAAAAAGAGAGGAGGCTGGGCTCCTGAAGTGCTATCTCCTGGCCTTCTCCAGGGATTCTAAGTCAGTGGGTCTGGGGTGGGGCCCAGGGACCTGTAGCTTTAACCAGTGTCCAGGTGGTTCTTATCAGGCAGCCGGGGGAAAACCTTCCTCTGAGGCTGCTGCTGGATGCGTGGTCTGCAGACCCGTGCCGGCCACATCAGCCGGGAGCTTGTTAGAAATGCAGGTGCCCGGCTGCACCCCGGACCTGCTGAGTCAGGACCTGCGCTTTATTTTTATTTATTTATTTATTTAAAATATATTTTATCGATATTTTATAGAGAGGAAGGGAGAGAGATAGTTAGAAACGTCGATGAGAGAGAAACATCGATCAGCTGCCTCCTGCACGCCTTCTACTGGGGATGTGCCTGCAACCCAGGTACGTGCCCTTGACCAGAATCGAACCTGGGACCTTTCAGTCCGCAGGCTGACGCTCTATCCACTGAGCCAAACCGGTTTCGGCAGGACCTGCGCTTTAACAAGACCCCCAGGTGACCCTCAGGCACCTTGGAGCTTGGGAGGTGCCCCTGTAAAGTGTCCTCTCGTACTCGGCTTGGTTTCTAGAAACGTGAGCAGCTATTGTGGCCGTTCGTTTTCCCTGGTAAGTGTAAGGGAAGAGCCAAAGATGGAAATCAATACGTACAAAGAGAAAGCAGAGGGCTGAGATAACACGACGCTGGTCTCAAGCACTTGGAACCACCCAGGACCCGCGGGGACAGCTCCGATGGTAAAATCAGCTGCAGCATCTAAACAAGTGAGCTACCAGCTCTAGAAAGTTCAATAACCTTTCCTTCTCAAGGTGCTTTTGCTCCGAGTGTCAGAATTCAAGCTCCACGTTAACGCCTCCAACATCATTCACTCCTTCGAGTAATTTAGTTCCGTAACACCAAACGAGAACTTGCTGAGATTTCTCCATCTAAGGACATGCTCTTAATTTGTCACAGAAAAGGCCATTGCCTCCATTTTCAGTAGGAAAAAACAAAACAAAAAACTGACAGGGACCTTACCGCCTTCTCTTCTATCAGCCACTTGACTCTGGCCCTCAGCTTCTCCTCTTGCTGCTGCCTCTCTTTGCTCAGCTTCTCCTTCTCCGCCAGATGCTCCCGCAGCGTCTCTTGCAGCAAAGACTCCTGAGTTTCCTGAGAACTGCTGATCTTGATCTGAAATGAGAGGAAAGGACACGGAAGCTGACGGGGGACAGGGCTAAGGGCAGGAGTCCTTTCCATGGTTGTTTTTTGTCTTGTCTTGTTTTGTTTGTTTTTACAGGTTGTTTCCCTTTGTGGGGAGGGACAGAGCTTTATGTGAAACTTGGTTAAACACAAGGAAAATCTATGCTTAGCCTGGTTACTGGCAGGAAAGCAGCAGAGTACAGTGGTTAGGAGCCCAGACTCCGAATCTAGATAGAATCTTAGCTCTAGCTTTTTCTAGATGCTTCTTCATGTAGAAGGTGAGGTCAATAATAGTGTTTTAAGGATTAACTGAGGTACTGATGGAAAGCTTTAAGCACACAGTAGGCGCAGAGAAAATGGTAGCCAGAGTCATTAATTGTTATTTGCCGAGTGTAAGCAAAAGCAGGGAGCTAGGGCCAGAAGGCCTGAACTTTTGTCTTGATTCTTCCACCAACTAACTGTGTGATGTTGACACAGGCCCCTGGCCGCTGGACTTCAATGGCCACATCTGCAAAATGAGGAGAACGGAGCAGATTGGGGGTTGACGAACTGCTGTCTGCAGGCCGAATGTGGTCTACCACCTGTTTTTGTAAATAAAGTTTTATTGGAAGAGGGCCATGCCCATCATGCTCATGCATTGACGTGTCTTCTGTGGTGTCTTTGTTCTACAGTAGTAGAGTCGAACAGGTGTGACAGATTGTGTGACGTGCAAAGCCATCTGCAAAGCTCTATTTACCATCTGGCCTTTGGCTGAAAAAGTTTGCTGACCCCTGGACTAGATGGTGCCCGTGATTGACCACAGTGGTGGTCCCAACACTCCACCCTCCTGTGTCTTTGGCTACGTGGCTTTCAGTGTCCACCTCTGTCCTGCCCAGTGACGCTGAACTCAGCCATGTGACTTGCTTTGGCCAATGGGCTGTAACAGGCATAACACAAACAGAGAATGATTGCGAAGCACTCCATGACCGGCCCTGCTTCTCTCTTGCCTCTGCCAACCGTGAGAGCATGCTCGGGCCGGCCTGCTGGAGCAGCGAGGACACACTGAGCAAAGCAGAGCTTCTCCGGCTGAGGCCAGCCTGGACCGACCCAGGGCAGGCCAGCACCGACGGGGAGCAAGCCCATCAGGGTCTGCGGGTACCTGGCGGCAGCCTGCAGGCGGTGGGCAGTGACCGGAATGCCTCTCACGTTGTGTGGGTGTTTATCACACGGCATTGTTACGGCAATGACCGTCAGGACGATACAACCCCCCCGAGGATCATGTTGCCTCTAAAACGTTGACGTTCTGTCACTTTTGGCGATCCTGCTGCCCGGACTCTGGCCAGCTATACCTCTTCCATTGCATTTGATGAACGCAGCTTTCAGGGTCTGAGGGCTGGGAAGCCTTTCTGGGTTTTGACAGAGGGAAACAAGCACCCTGCCCTTTGCTGTCCTGGGCCAGCCTGCCTGAGTCCCTTCACGCGCAGATGTACGGTTTCGCCTGTTGGAGGGTGCGGACTGACCCGCTCACAGGTAAACAGGGTTAGCATGCACAGCGCTGTGTGAACGCCGGGGAGGCGCCGGCCTGAACTTTCCGGAAGCTGGAAGGTTACCTGAAGTTCCTGGGTCCGGCTCGTGACTTTTTTATAATGTTCCAGAAGGTGCTTCAGATACAAAGACAACCCTTGAAAAGAGAAGCGGGAAGAAGGTAAGTATCTACTCAACTCACCGCCTTTGCTCTCCAAACAGCATCGCAGCAGAGCTTGCCGGCAGGTGGGCGAGGGCAGCACTGCCCTCCCATCAAGACGACGTGAGCCGCCACCCAAACTCGCGCTTCTAAAAGGGTTTGTCAGCTTGGATGGGCTCAACACCAAGTCTCTCTCTGCAGGTGGCAGATGACAACCCGTCAGCAGAACACCTATTGGCTAAGTAGCCACCGTGCGCAAAGCCGTGAGCGGACGGTTCAGCCTGAGGGACAAGGTCCAAAGCCTGAAGGAGGACACGGTGCTGGAAGGACCCTAAGGAGAGGTGGTCAGCAGAGAGCTGGGCATGCTCAGTTGACAAGACCAGCCCAGCTCATCCAGGATCTTCATGGGCCTCCTGGTGGGCATGGCCCTGGCCAGGGGCCCCACCCGGCCCTCTCTGGCTGGGGTGGCTGATGAAGCATGCGGAGCGGAGAGTTTCTCCGGGAGAAAGGAGGTGAGAGAGGAGGACCAATGGATGCACTGGAGGAAACACCTGGGTAGGGACAGGATTGGAGAAGGGGGCTGCTCAGAACAAACCAAGACCATCAGGAGACAGGCAGGTGTGCCAGGCCCGGGAGGGCCCAGGGTGAGAGGGGTTTGAGATAGAGAACCGAGCGTGTTGGGTGGGCCAGAGAGAACGCGGGCCGGGAAAGGGTGGCGGGCCGGCCAGGGCAGGAGGGCTCCGTGGCAGTTACTCAGCAGGGGCAAAGCAAAGAGGCAAAGACAGAGCAGGATGTGGGCCATGAAGACAGAGGGTGTGCCACACTTCTTCAAGGTCATCGGTGAGACAGGAGTGCGGGTAGTGGAAAGGCAGCTAGAGAAGCAGTGGGTTCCGGCGAAAAATTACCACCTTGAAGAGCATGCTTGATGGTAAAGAGAAGGAGCGAAGGAAAGAAAGGCTGAAGGCGCCAAAGACAGAGGTCACAATTCAGGACCGTGCGCACACAGTTCTCTGGGGACAGAGAGGAGGGCGACACAGGGAAGGAGAGCACGGTGGGGAAGGTGGAGGGAAGGGAGAAATGGTGGGTACAGGGAGGAAGGGGGATATGGAACGGAACACACTCGTGCCGGGGCCCTGATCTCCGTCAGTGGAACTTTCTGAGACCTTCCATCCTGGAAGAGTGAGCCTAATGTAATAGCTATCAGGTATTAAGCACCTGCTGTGTGCCAGGCACCCAGCCAGGAATTTACACCTATTTTCCCATCATTATGAGCAACCCAGCCAGGAAATGTGTTTGAATTGATAGGTGAGACGCAGAAGCTCAGCAAGGTCAGGCTACCGGTCTGGTAAGCGGTGGGATCAGAATTCAGACTCAAGTCTGTCTTTCTCTTTTAAAAGAGAGCCGAGGCTCCAGAGTAAAGGGCTGGGTTAGTTCACAGGAAGCGTGTGTGGAGAGAGGTGTACTGGGAGGAGACCCAGATGGCACGGAGGCGAGGCGGCCTGGGTGGCGTTGGCTTGGGCTGTAAGAACCAGGCGCGCAAAGACTTACGGTGGCTAAATTGGGGTGGGGCTGGGACTGTGCTCAGCTGCAACCTGTGACCTAGGGACCCAAGGGGAAGGATCAAATCCTGGGTAGGACCCAGAGAGGGTTAGGGATAGGAGGGAGTCAAGGATGTTGAAGGGAAGACAGGGTGAGTATGTTTCTAGATTCAACGATGAACAGTGATCAAAACGAGATTTCTCTCTTTGGGAGAAGAAGCAATTCTTTCTTATATTTCTGGTTACAAAAGTTGCATGTGCTTATTACAAAAATCCAAACATTACTGAAATCGGCCTGTGGAAAGCGCACTGCTGTGTTCTTCAGTGGCCGGCGCCCAGTAGGTGCACAATAAATAGTGTGGAATGAGGGATAGTAAAGGCCCTAAACGCTGGGATAATACTCTCCACAGGTTTGTCTTTTCTCTAGATTTCTCTTTTGATCAGATACTGACATTAAAGAACAAAAATGGGAGTACCCTATGCGTATTGTATTACAACTTGCTTTTTTCCACTTAAAAATACTGCATAGCTTGGATGTCGGAGAAAGAGTGACTCCCGCACACGTGGGAAGCCTTTTGTTTGTGACAAAGCCTGGCAGAAGTAGACACATAAACTGCGCCAGCGAAGAAAAATGTCGAGTCTGTTCCTTCCCTCATCAAGAGGCGCTGAGAAACCAGGTGGGAGGCGCGGGGAACGAAATTTCAAGGTTCCTCCTTAGATGTTTCCGTCTCTCCCCAGCGGGACCACACAGCCAGTCCTCCACCAATCAGATCATTAAACCTCTGGGCCTCTTACGACATCGCCCAACAATGCAAGGGGCTTCCCTGCCCCGGGATGGGATTCTCCCGGGGAATTTATTGCGGGGTTTACAAACCTAGCTGGTGAGGTCTGTTTTGTCTCTTAGGACAACATTCTAAAAGGCAGGTGGTGCAGAGCAGGGGCTCTGAGGTCAGAGGGACCCGGATTGAGTCCTGGCTTTGCCGAGAGGCAGCGGGGACACTCGGCCCATTGTCCTCTCTCCAGGAAGGTGGCCTGGAAAGTGCTCTTTGGGTTCAAGCCCAACTGAGTGCTCCCGGCAAGAAAACGTCGTTCTGTTGCCAAATGGAGACGGGGCGGGGGGGGGGGGGGGCGGGCGGGCAGCCACCCCGGTGTGAGGGAGTCAGGCTGTGCAGCCTGTGCTGCCACCCACCTGGTGGCCACATTAAGTCAACAAGTATCTGAGGGCGCTGGCTACGGCAGGTCCCCTTTCTTAAGGCTCCGTGACCCAGGCTCGGCGATGTGTGTGCTCCTCACATCGTTTAACCCTCACAACAACCTTAGGAGATTTTACCCCGGTTTTGTAAACAGGCAAACGGAGGCGCAGAGAAGTCAGGTGACTTTCTCACACAACCAGCCAGTGCGCAGCGGAGAGCCAAAGCGCAGCGGAGAGCCAAAGCGTGGCTGGTCTCCAGAGGGCAGACTCAGAACCATCCTGCTGGGATGTGGGGGGGGCTTTCCCTGGGCCTGGCTCACTCAGAGAATGAAGACACGTCGCTCTGTCCCTGCCCAAGTTAACGACGAGCCTGTCGTCTGGAACTGGGCATGTCCCTGCTCTCCTTCTAGGCCCCGGAGGGAGTGGGGGGCCAGCGATAAAACACAGGCGTTAGGATCGCAGCGACCTCCGTTTGAGTCCTGACCCTGCCATGGACCAGCCGTGTGACCTTGAGCAAGTTTCGTGATGTCATTGAGCTCCATTTCCTTACCTGCAAAATGAAGACTGTGGTAGTGCCTGGCTCACCGGGCTGTGGGAGGGTAAAAGCACACAACACACGCAAAAGAGCCAACACGGCGACACGTTCCCAGGAGGAGCTACATGGCCATGGTTCCTGCCCATCTCTCAGAAACGGCACACGGAAGGCGCCTACGCGTGTCTGTGGATGGTGATGGATGACTGGGCACCCCCTGCTGGCCCCAGTAGTGGCAAGTGCCTTGAGTCGCCTTGTTGTGGTGGAATACTCATAAAACATGTCTTGAGCGTTTCTTCATTTCTAAAATGAGGATAACAGTACCTGCCTCATAGAGTTATTGTGAGGATGAAATGAGGTAATGTGTGAAAAACACTTAGAACAACAATTAGGATATAAGTGCTCAGTAATGAGTGATAACTACTGTTGTCATCATCAACACCAACCTCATCCTCATCACCAGCACCCTCTAATCCAGTGGTTCTCAACCTTTCTAATGCCGCGACCCTTTAATACAGCTCCTCATGTTGTGGTGACCCCCAACCATAAAAT
Source organism: Corynorhinus townsendii (assembly GCA_026230045.1). Taxonomy (NCBI): domain Eukaryota; kingdom Metazoa; phylum Chordata; class Mammalia; order Chiroptera; family Vespertilionidae; genus Corynorhinus; species Corynorhinus townsendii. Next base: position 213,165,616 of record JAPDVU010000002.1, read on the forward strand.
TATTTTCGTTGCTACTTCATAACTGTAATTTTGCTACTGTTAATGAATTGTAATGTAAATATCTGTGTTTTCCGATGGTCTTAGGCAACCCTGCTAGCGGTTCTTAACTACTGCTGTAGAGCCTATTGGAAAACACAGATATTTATATTACGATTCATTAACAGTAGCAAAATTACAGTTTTGAAGTAGCAACGAAAATAATTTTACGGTTGGGGGTCACCACAACATGAGGAGCTGTATTAAAGGGTCGCGGCATTAGAAAGGTTGAGAACCACTGATCTAATCATTATCACCATCACCATGATCATCATTTCATCATCACCACCATCACCGTCACAATTATCACCACCACCATTATCCTCCTCCCAAACCTCTTCCTCTTCCTTCTCCTCCTCCTCTTCCTCCTTGTGCAGAGGGCTCTGTGCTAGAAGTCTGGTACAGTAGTACTTAATATAGAGAATATATGGAATACCCTAGCTCACCTCTCTTTTTTTAGCCTTTTGGGACATTGCCATAATATTGCTTGTACTGAAAGATAAATGCCTTTTACCATCAACTTCCTCTCCTGCTGAATGGAGGAAGGATAGACCCTATCCACTGACCTTTCTGTTATTACCCTTCATGCTTCTTCTCTGACTTCTTAGAACAAAGTGGTTGTAATGGCCAACAGGTGTGCCATCGAGCCTTATTCTAAGTTGGGGGTAGGAGCATCAAGAAAGGAAGTTTATTTGGGGGTCACCATTCTTTATCCTATCCTTGTAGACCCACAGTGCACATCAGTAGAGAAGGGATCTGCAGAGACCTGTTTAATATTGCTCAGGCCTCCTGACTAGGAAGGTGGTGGGTCTGAGGAAGGCTGTCCAAAATGAGTCTTTATGGTGACATATGACTGGATATAGAGATGTACTGTAGGCTACAATGACTGAGTGGGGAGGAGACAGTGCATGCAGAGCTTGGCCTCATTATTACTAGAGATCGATTTCAGTTCAAATCTTGGGGAACAGCTAGAAGCGTGGTCACTTTTCACCTGATTTCTGTGCCCTCAAAACTCTGCCATGGTTGCAACAACAGCAAAACTGGTATTGGAGGGCCACAGGGTGGTCGGGGGAAAACCCTCTTCCCTATGTGAGGGGCAGGCCTTATATGAAAGTAATCTTGTTTTCTCCTTCTTCTTCTTTTTTTTTGTTTTAAAGAACTTTACATTACCTTCTGGATTACTTTGAAGTAATCTCTCCATCCATCCACCCATCATAGAGAAGTAGAATTGCCTGGGGATGTAGAATTGCCAGCTGGAAAAAAAAATCGCTCCTCTATTCTCACTCATTGCTGTAAAAAATGACAGATTCATGCAGCCTCACTGAAGGGCAATGTGGCAAGGAGTAACAACAATCTTCAAAATGTTAGAGTACCTCAAGGTGTGGCCCTGGGCTCCCCCTTCTCACTCAGCAATTTCTTCCTAAGGGATACTATTCACACCTATGGCTTTAATCATCCACCCACTCATCCATCCATCATCTACCCACCCATCCATCCATCATCTATCCACCCATTCATCTATCATCCATCCACCCATTCATCCATCATCCATCCACCCATCCATCCATCATCTATCTACCCATTCATCCATCATCTATCTACCCATCCACCAATCATCTATTCATGCATCCACCCATCATCTATTCATGCATCCATCCATCATCTATTCATCCATGCACCCATCATCTATTCATCCATGCACCCATCATCTACCTACCCATCCATCCATCATCCATTCACCCATCTATCCATCATCTATCCACCCATTCATCCATCATCCACCCATCCATCCATCATCCACCCATCCATCCATCCATCCATCATCCACCCATCCACCCATCCATCCATCATCTACCCATCCACCCATCATCTATTCATCCATCCACTCATCATCTATTCATCCATCCACCCATCATCTATTCATGCATCCACCCATCATCTATTCATCCATGCACCCATCATCTACCTACCCATCCATCCATCATCTATCCACCCATTCATCCATCATCTATCTACCCATCCCATCATCTATTCATCCATCCACCCATCATCTACTCATCCATCCACCCATCCCAGAGATATAATTAAGCACCCACTATGTGGCACATGTCCTTCTGGGTTCTGGGTACACATCACCAGTATCTATTTCCAGGCTAGATATTCAGGGTGACAGCTGCATTCTTAACACCTCACCTTGGAAGTTACAGGCACCCCACACTCATCTCCGCCCTCAGACCTGGTCTGCACACAGCGTTCCTCGCTCTGGATTTTAGTGAAGGGACCCATCTGTCCTTGTACACAGCCAGAAACCTGGAGGTCTGTAGACCCCGTTCTCTCTGTCACTTTTCTCCCATCCATTTGCAATCCCGCACGGAGGCCTGTGGATATACCTCTAAGCGCCCTGAGACTCCTCTCTCTTTCTCCATCCCCACCCCCGCTCCAGTGCTGGCCACCACCATCACTGGTGACCGCCTCCTCACTGCTGCTCTGTGCTGACACCTTCCAGTGCATTTTCCACTCATGGCCAAGATGACTGTCTCCAAGTTTGGCGGTTTCCTTCAAAACGAAATACACTCTTCCCACACAATCCAGCAATCCCGCTCCTTGATCATTATCCCAAGGAGCTGAAAACTTACTCTACACCAAACCCTGTCTGTGGACATCTAGGGCAGCTTCACCCACAATCACCAAAACTCGGGCGCAAGCAGGATGTCCCTCCCTCTGTAGGAGAATGAACAAGCTGTGGTATCGCCAGGCAACGGAATGCCATTCGGCACTAAGAAGACATGAGCCACGGAGTCATGAGAAGACATGGAGGGGGGAAAAGAAGCCGACCTGAAAACGCTATACTCACTGTATAATTCCAACTCTAGGACCTTCTGGAAAAGGCAAAACTATGGAGACAGTGAGAAGACCAGCGGCTGCCAGGGGCTGGGGGGTGGGGGGAGGGATGAATACACAGGCGGAGCAAAGAGGGTTTGCGCGGCAGTGAGAATATCTGCCTGACATGCAGTGGCAGGTGCATGTCCTTATAAAGTTGTCCCAACCCACAGAATGTACTGCGCCCAGAGCGAACCCTCGTGAGGACCGCGGACTCCGGACAACGACGACGCGTCATGCAGGTGCATCAGTTGTAGTGAATGGTCCACTCCGCTGGAGGGCGTTGACAACCGGGGAGGCTGTGCAAGGGTAGGGGCAGCGGGCAGATGGGACGTCCCTGTACTTTTCTCTAAATTTTGCTGTGAACCAGAACTACACTCAAAAAAGGTCTATTAAAAGTGTATTTAACAGTAAATGCTCAGTCACCTTTGTCGGAGCCGGGCAGCTGGATCCCCACGTCCCGGAGGAGCCCCTCGGTGTCCTCCAGCCAGGACTGCGACAGGCGCACCAGGTCCAGCGCCGCCTTCTGGAGCCCGGACACAGGTGGGCTCACCTGCAGGGACTGGAGGAGCTCCACCTCCTTCTTCAGGTCCGTGCTGCAGCAAGACATCTTCATGCGCGCCTGCAGAGAGAGGACGGTGAGGACCCGCCCGCAGAGAGAGGACGGTGAGGGGACCCCGCCTGCAGAGAGAGGACGGTGAGGGGACCCCGCCTGCAGAGAGAGGACGGTGAGGACCCCGCCCGCAGAGAGAGGACGGTGAGGGGACCCCGCCTGCAGAGAGAGGACGGTGAGGGGCCCGCCTGCAGAGAGAGGACGGTGAGGGACCCCGCCTGCAGAGAGAGGACGGTGAGGGGCCCGCCTGCAGAGAGAGGATGGTGAGGGGACCCCGCCTGCAGAGAGAGGACGGTGAGGGGACCCCCTGCAGAGAGAGGACGGTGAGGGGCCCGCCTGCAGAGAGAGGATGGTGAGGGGCCCGACAAGTGCGCCAGAAACCCCACCCGACACCACCTGTGAAGAATGTTCTTGATTTTGCCGCAAAGCAGCAGAGCCCCAGGTCAGCGCCCAGCGGTGTCCCCATCCACGTTTATTTGCTTAATCTTTTTGGTGGGGGTGGGGTGGGGGGATGGGAGGTGGTGGAGTTGGGGGTGGGGGTGGGGGTGGAGGGATGGGGAATGTAAGCGGCAGCATTATTTTGTTTGCACTCTAACTTGGACTTTCGGTGGTCAAAGAGACCCCACTTGGGTCTATTCAAATTCAAAGCCAAATTGCCAAGGACAATAGTCTGAAATGAGAACTGAATTTGGCTATTTTTATTCGTCAGAATTCCTGCTGAGATCAACACATAAGCTGGCCAGAAAGTGCAGTTTCCTGATTGAAGGCGCTGACACGCTAACATTTTCACAGACTCCTCAAATGGTAGCAGCTGATTGCCAGAGACAAGGCAGCAGTTGCCTACTGCCCGTGTGGGGCTCTGGGGGCTGGGCCCCACCCCGTGGGCCGCCCCCTCCACAGGCTGGGGCAGGGGTGGGGAAGGTCTGGCCCACGGGTCCTCTAAGGCCCGAGAAGTCATTTGGTCTGGCCCTGCCAAGGCACGAGGGGTGAGTTAATTGTTTGAGGAAACACAGCAGGCTGGGCTTTAAGCTGATGGTTGTGTGCGGCTGGGAACGATGTTATGGTAACCCAATGGCCCTGGGCAGAGAGAAGGGCCCCACCCCTGGTGAGGCACCAGGGCTGCCAACAGCCTCTCCATGGCTGGGCCCAGAGGAAGAGCAGCTATAGGGCAGGCCTGTTGCTCTGATTTCTCTGGAGGTAGCACGGGGCTCTTGAGTGAGTGAAAGAGGCCGACCTGGGGTCCGCGACCTCCCATAGAGGTACTCAGAGCGCCAGGCACCTCCTCCTGGGCCGCCCTGGGGCGTTCTCTGAGGTCCTCTGCTCCCGGCTCTCACACGCGCTTCCCCCAGGGGAGGAAAGGAGGGCCCAGCAGCAGAGCGCCCTGCCCGACCTGCTCCACGGAGGCCGGACGGGCTCCCGCGCCAGCGGCACGGGTTCCGACAGAGGGGACGGGTGGGAAGCGGGGGCCACCTGGCAGCTGTCCAGCGACGCCTGCAGCCTCTCGATGCTCTTGGCGAGCGCCTCCTGCTTGGAGTGGCTGAGCTGGCTCTCCTTCTGCAGGTTCCACTTTTTCTGCTGAAAGCTGACGTTGTCCTCCATGACCTGGATGATCTTCTCTATTAACTGGTGACCCCCCAAAAAAAGAAAAAAAAAGATTTAAAACACGGGGGGGCCCCGGGAGGAGGGTGCTGGGAGCGTCACCCCGTCTCTGCAGGTGGAGAGGGCCGTCCTGCCAGGCTTGGGCCATGGCTCTGGAGGCCGCCATTGGCGCTGTCACCGGGACACGTTCATTCCCTGGGATCCAAGCCAGTTTTGAAGATCCTAAGGTCCGTATTGTTGCCATTCATTTGTTTAGATTTTTCTGCCGTTTAGGAGCGACTAATAACCTGATGCTGAGGGTCTGGTTGTTCTGAGGCCGACGAGAGCCCTGTGTCCTTACCCGCGGGCCAACACAGAGCGTGGGAAAGAATCACTGGAAACGAACAAGGCGCCCGGCCAGCCGGAAGTCCGTCCTCACCTCTCCCTCTTCAGAAGGAACAGGCGGGACGGGACGCGTTGTCTGGGGGAGGCAGCCCTTTCTCCTGATGCTAACGAGGGTGCTAACCAAGGTTACCCCCGAGCATCCGGCGACCAGAATGACCACCCTGAGTGATTTGGTTTGATGTCCACGGAAACATTTCAAGGGGGTTTCCCTGGCTTTTACTTTGAAAGCCAGGAAATCCCATGAAATGGAAACAAATCTTTATGGTGTGGCAGCAGTGTGAAAAATGTGTGACACCAACAAAACCCGGGAACATATGCTCCCAGCGTCTGCAGCCCCGGGGCCCCGGAGAAGGCAGCGCGGAGGGCGGACGAACCTGTTGGTCGGTGACGGGCTTGTCCTGGAACGGCTTGGCTCGCCCGTAGGTGGCCCTGATGACCTGGCTCCTGAAATGCTCCAGCTGCAGCACAAAGCGGAGGCAACTGAGTCAGGGGGGGCGGGGCAGCCGGCTAGCCCTGGGGGGCCAGGAGAAGTCAGGTAGGAGGGCCTGAGCGCCTTGGCTGGCCATGCCATGTCACTGAGATCTCCACCTGTCACTGCAAGGGGCAGTGCCCGCAGGTGGGAGGGAGCAGCAGGTTTTAATTACTTCCTCGGCCTGCCTGCCTGACCCAGCTGATGCGTGTGGTCAGTGCACACACACACACACGTCTCAAGCCCTCAGAAGAGCCACTTGCTGCCAATTATCCAGTGGGAAGCCTGGGGCCGGGAGCGCTCTGCCGTAATTGCTAAGCCGGCCCCAGACTGTGAAATAAATATGGAGGCTGTCAGCCCCAGGAAACTGTCATCAGCAAGGGTGCCTGGGGACAGGGGAATTCACTCTCTCCTGCCGTTTCGCGCCCTGAAGACCCTGGGTATCGTGTTCTTCTCTGTGTCCCCAGCGACTGGTGCAGGGCCTGGCACAGAGTAGACACCCCATAAAGGTTCACTGAACGCTGTGAACAGAGACACCTGTCAAAGACAGGGGCCTCTGCTCCAGCCCAGCACGCCCTCGAGGGCCTCCTTGGGGCCGGCGCTTTCCCACGACGGATGATGAAACAGCAGTTACGTTAAAGCAGGGCTTACGGAACTGCAAGTTCAACGGGTCCCAGGTTCCATGAGAAGGCAGAGGCAAAGGAGCCCGAGTTTATCTGGAAGCTTCCCAGTGTGGTGGCCCTTGGCCTGGGTGTTTGGTCGTTGAGGACCCTTAAGACAGAGTCCTGAAGGGGCGGGAGGGCCACTGAATCAGCCTGAAGGTCAACGGCCCCGAGACACAGGTGTGCACCGCGGAGCTCTGAGAACCAAGTGGAGTGAGACTCCTGAGGACATCCCTGCGGGCGGGCGGCCTGCAGCGGCGACCGGGTGCCTCGGGCGCTCCATGCCTGCCTCTGGCTTCACAGCCAAGGGGGCGTCTCCTTTCGCCCAAGGAAGAAGCTATGTACAGAGGCCCTGAGTGATGGCCCCCACCAGCAGAGGACCCTTAGGACTGCTCAGGGCAGAGGGACAGGTTCTCCTGGGCGATGGGCTGCGTCCTGGATCCCTTGCCTGGGGGAGGGTGGGTCTGAGAGAGAGAGAGAGAGAGCAGGAGGTGGAGACAGGGGCTGGGCTGGGAGAGTCCGGTGACAGAGCGGGGCTCTGCCTCGCTTGAGTCTAGACCTGAAGGAACCTCAGTGTCTCTCAGGGTCCTCTCCACGGTGACCGCTTCCTAGATCATAACCAGGACCCTGGCACTTGGGCCAGTGGCACCGATGATGCCCTCACCTAGGCGTGCTGGGAGAGCAGCATGCAGGAGAGGCGAGGGGCAGCCCAGATGAACAGGGGCAGCCCAGACGGGCAAGCTCTCTGCCCTCGCTAAGGGTCGGTCCCTGCAGGAGACGTGACCCTGGGGTGACGGTGGTGACGTCTGTTGAAGGACCTTTACTGCCCGGTACTCAGCATCATTATGAACTGTGTGCCTCTGATGGAGCCCGGCCACACTGCAGGTCAGGCTCGGACGCTGCCCGCGGGGAGGGCGTTGGGGCTGGGCTGGGTGGGATGGAAGGACCCTTAGGATCGCGGTTCTTCGTCTTTTCTGGTGGTTCACAGACCCTTCTGAGACTCCACGGAGCAGCGTGCTGGACCCTTCCTCCCAGGAAAAGCAGCACAAACTCGTGTGCATGCTAACCGTTCTTGATGCCCTCGAGCGTGGTTGCCAGGAGGGGCCTGAGGAGGAGCCCCCCGTGGACTGCCCTTGGGGGGCTGTGTCCTGGAGGCTCAGTGCCCCTGTCCCGGCTTCCCACTGGCTCTCGCTTAGCCTTTGATGAAGCCTTATTTGCATGTTGTGGCCCTCACGCTGTACCACGTGTAAGGGGAGGGGCCGCAGGCCATCCAGGCCAGAACACGCACCCAGACCAGCCGGGCCAGCCTGCTCACCACCCTGCCCGGTGACGTGTCCGCCTCGCATGAGCTCGGACATCCTGGGGCTTTACTTTCTTAGGAAAAGTGGCACTTCCTCGTGGACACTGATGGGACCTCTGCCGGGGGCCCAGAGGAGGGAGGAGAGTGGTAAATGTTAGGATGAAAATGTTAGGGAGAAGGTACTAGAAACACTGTTGGGGGTCAAGAGGCTCAGACCCTTCCCAAGAGGGAACAGCGGGCGGCTGGGTAACGGGGGCGGGCACTGAAGGGTGGCTGCGTGGCCAGGGTCTCGGGCGACGGGATGGTGAACTCCCGGAGTGGGCGGCTCCCAGCGGGGAACGCCCCTCAGGATGTCCACGGGGAGGCAGGAGCCACATGAAGCTGCGGCCCATGAGGTCAATGGGAGAAGCAAACCACAGCTGTCTTCCTCCTCATGCTTCCCACCAGCCACTGGGCGCGGGCAATCCCTGGGGAACGGGGCCATGGAGGGGCCCTGGAGCTCGCACGCCTACCTGACCTACTGCCCTTTCCAAATTGACTTTAATGAGGCTCTCTCTGCTCCCCATTTCTTGGAGCTGAAGCAATTTCCTTCTGGAATCCTCCTGAAGCTTCTCTTCAACCTGAAAGGACGATGAAAGCAGGCACGTGCTGCTAATGTGATCATAATGCACTCTGGGAAATCCCTCTAGGAGGGCTAATGGCCGGGGGAGTCCCTGAGGCGGAGGGACGGCTGCAGGGGTCACGGGCGTGCCCGGCTCCTCGGGTGAAAGGGCCAAGCTCTGCATCCTGGGCTCATCTCTGTTTTTTCAACCGCAGACTCCAATCCCAGCTCAGCCCCTAACGAGCCCTAGGACCCTGAGAGAGTTACTTCCCTGCTCTGTGACTCAGTGTTCTCATCTGTCAAATGGGAATGATGATACTCGTACCGCCTCATAGAGGTATGGCGGGGACTTGCAGTGGTTAGCCTAGTGCAGTGCCTCCTAAGAGGGCTCTGGGACCCACTCTGGGAGGCTTGCTAAGCGATGAATCACAGCCTGTGAGAGAAGGCATTTAAAGCCGAGAAGCGAGCAGATTTCCTCCCCCTGGTTTGGGTAACAGTCAACGGGAGGGGAGCTTGGGAGTGCTCGGTGCTGCCCTCTGCTGGCCATCACGGCACCCTGCAGCTGCTCAATTCATTTCGGAACAATAAACATTTTGGGAGCACGTGCTGAGCCCACAGCTCTGGCACGATCAGGAAATGAGGCAAACTCTCCTAAATAAATGAGAGGGTTTTGTACCGAAAAGCTCCACAGCTGTTTATTCGGGAGCCGGGGGGCGGGGGAGCGGGGGGGGGGAGGGTTATGCAGATGTAATAAAAGAGCCAGAGGAGCCCTTTACAGCTTACACTGAGCCGTGGGGTCCAGCAGCAGCGCCTCTCACCAGCCATGTGAACTTGGAAAGGCCGTGCACCCTCCCTGGGCCTAGTTTCCCCCACAAACAACCCTCCCAGGTCTACAGGGGCTTGGACTTCTATTTCAGCGGATTTTCCCTCCCACTACAAAGCGGACTCCAACCCCGGACTCTGCCCTTCTCTGTCGTCCCCACCATGAAGAACAGCCCCACCCCCTGCCTCAAGCCTCGGAGTCATCTCCCGCTGCCTCCTCTCCATCTCTCACACCCACTGTTCTCCAAGCCCGGGGCTCCCATCCCTCTCACGTCCCCCTGCTTCTCCGCTCCTGCCCCTGCCCTACCCTGGGCAAGGCCCCACCAGACACTGAGAACCTCTGGCCTGTGATCACCGGCCTCCTCGCCTCTATTTTCATTTCCTTCCAGAATATTCTTCACGGTCCTGAGCGTTACCAGGCTGCAGAGCAGCTCTGTCTGATGGAACGGCTCCGTGTTTGTGTTGGCTAACCCGGCAGCTGTGAGCCATACCTGGCCAGAGCACTTGAGATGTGGCTGGTGTGACTGAGAAACTGAATTTTACATTTTCTTTCATTTTGATAAATTTCAATGTGAACAGTCACACATGGCTGGTGGCTGTGCTGCCATCATTGGTATCAGACAAACCCCAACCTTGGCTGTGCCACTGACTTTGGGGTACTGACTGCACTAGTAACCAGCAGCCTTGATGCCCTCATCCGTACAGTGGGAAGGATAATTTCTAGGTCACACAGTTGTTGTGAGGGTGAAAAGAGATGAGCCCGGCCGGCGTGACTCAGTGGTTGAGCGTCGACCTATGAGCCAGGAGGTCACGGTTTGATACCCAGTCAGGGCACATGCTTGGGTTGAGGGTTCGATCCCCAATGGGGGCTGTGCAGGAGGCAGCCAATCAGTGATTCTCTCTCATCATTGATATTTCTATCTGTCTCTCCCTCTCCCTTCCCTCTCTGAAGTCAATAAAAATATTTAAAAAAAGAAAAAGATGAAATGTTTGGCATAACACGTGAGAAATTATAGCTGTCATTTTCACCGTTATTACTGATCACAAATGTAACAGGATCAGTGTCCTGTTTAGGGCCTTAGGGCTCCTCACTGCCTGTGTGGTGTGGAGCCCCCAGCGCAGAACAAATCAGAACACCAAGCCAAAGGTTCAGGAAGCCCTGTGAACGCCACACAAGGGAAAAAAATAAACGCACACCCCGATAAAGCATCGCCAAGCTGCGGGCAACCAAGGGAACAAAGACTCTTAAAAGCAGCCCAAGAAAAAACAGAGCTTTTGCAAAGGGGTAATATTAGGCTCGACAACGACCTCAAAGTAGAAACACCAGGAACCAAAGACCCTAGAAAGAGGTACCTAATGCTACCTATAAGGCGCTGAAAGAAAACCAAGGTGGGATCCAGCACTCCGTCAAAAACGAAGGTTAAGCATACGTTGTTCAGACACGCACACGCACGCACACGCACACACACACACACACACACACACCTCAAAGAATCTGTCATCAGCACTGTCAAGGCCAAGGGCACAGTCACCAACCGACACTGCATCAAGAATGCATAGCACAGCCTCTGGGGCGAGCGCTAAAAGACTAAGAAACTCAATTAATATTGGATTTGGGCAAGTCCAGGGTAAATGCTATTGTCTTACTATTCTAAAAGTATGATTAAGGAGTGAAACACTTCCAGGCAAACAGAGACAAAAATGGAATGATAGAGAACCATCAACTCAAAAGAGCCCAAGAAAGGAGAGAAAAGGAAATAAAATACAGCTCAGCTGGCACTGAGTGAGAGGGCAGAGTTAAACCCCAATCAATATGCCAGCAATTGCACTTTGGGCTGACCGACAAAGATTGTGACTGGATTTCATAAAATGCCATGCTATTTAGAAGAGAGAGAAATAAACAAACAAACTTGAAAACAAAGATGGATAGAAAAATGATGAAGAAGGTATGCTGAGAAAACCCCAACCAACAGAAAGGCCGTGTAGCTGATGGATCTGCATGAATGGCAACGCAGCCTTTCGGGGAGAAACACGAGTAGACACGAAGAGGAACCTTTCTATGATGATCCAGCGGTGTTTCCTTTCCCAACGGGAAGAACGAACATTCTAAATTTACATGCACCCGGTAACACGGCCTCAACATACACAAAGCGAAAGTTAGCAATATTAAAAGAAGAAATGCACAAATCCACGGTCACGGTGAGAGTTTTAAAGACACGCACGCCTCTCTCAAAGCCTGATGGGACACACACACACAGAGCGACCAGCAGCAGCATTTCAGTTTGAACATCACTGGCAAACGTGGTTTCATGGACCGATTCGGGATGACGTTACAGTTCAGACCTGAAGGCAGGCTGGGGCAGTGGTTGCACACAGGGGCTTTGGGGCCAGGCAGACCTGGGTTCGAGTCCTGCCGCGACTACTTCACCTGAGTGAAGGTGGAGACCTCCCTTCGCTCTTGTGAGCCTCAGTCTTCCCAGCTGTAAAGTGGGGTTAATACCAGTCTGGACCACGCAGGGTCACTGTAAGGAGAGGATGCGCGTGGGGTGCCTGGCCCGGAGGGGTGACCGGGCCGAGGCTGCCCTGGCCGTACCTTGCTCTTTTCTCGAAGCGTCTTGGAGATCATGCTCTGGTCAGGAGTATTCTTCTTCAACTCCTCCCTGAGCCGCCTCATCTCTCTCTCCAGGTTTTGGATTTGCTGGAAGAGTTTCAACGCAAGTCAGCTTCCCTGACAGCACGGCACGCTGGACCTGACTTCTGGGCGGAAAAGGGCGGGATCTCCAGAACTCCTTTCACCGGGTTCACTAGGGCGAAAACCTAAGCGGGGATCAGCTAAGTTCCGTCCCTGGGGGGGGAATCCTACATCTGCAGAGCAAAGCAGACTTTTTCTCGAGTGATAGATTGAAAATGGTCAGTTTCGTTTGAAAAATCAGCTGTACCCTGGGATGGAACAGGGGAGGGGACATCCATCAACGCATTAGGATAATTTTACAACTATTCCTCTTGGGGTGTATTTTTGCGAGCGACCAGAATAAGGGCAGTTTGGAAGACACACTGGGCACATTTGGAAGAAGAAAACAATGCGGGTTTTCCTTCTCCCACGGGGGCGGAGAACAGGAGTGCTCCTGACACCGGAAGGACGCGTCTCCCCCTTGTGTTGAGGGCGCTGTGGGTGCCCCGAACTGAAACTGTGCCTGCTGAGGTGGAAGAGGGTCCCACCGGCCCACTTCCATTTTCGTGGTCGGTTTTCACTGCAGCTTTAACAGTCACCTTCTGTTGTGGCACACGATGCCTTTCTGTGCTGTTTTTATGAGGTGGTGTACAGTTACTTGAGGAAGAATTTTGGGTTGGTGATGGTGATAACAGTATCCCTCTGATCAAAGTGTGACAGCGGGACATAACAGTTTGGGCATCGCAGGTCCAGGGGCAGGAGCCACAGTGACTTTCTGGCGGCATGTGGCGGCCACCTGGCCGGCTCCTGTCCCTGTCCCCATCCCCACTCCAGCACAGCTCTAAGAGAAACAGAAGAGGGGGGTGGAGCCAATGCCCAGGGAATGCTGGGAGAGTGTGTCCCAGGGTCTTTCCACCCAGGTCCTCCTAGAGGCAGCAAATCAAAGAGTGAGCAGATGGCCTTAACCATAACCATCAGAAAACCCCAGAGTCTGTGCTCTTGCCAAAACCTGAAGGTCAAAGCCTTTTCACGGATGCCTAGGAGTGAGGAAGTTCAACTCACGGATTTGCTGAGTTTCAACTCTTTCTCTTGGGCTTCCTGGTGCTCCTTCTGAGCATCTTCCTTGTCTAATGCCTCTTTGAGCACTGAGCACTGTGGAGAGCAAGAAGGGCAACAGGCCATGTGGGTTGTCTGGGGGTCCCAGGTCCCCACGGTGGCCTCGCAGAGCACGTGCTGCTGTTTAATCCCTCACACCCCACACTCCCAGGGGCAAGGCCGTTTGTGCCGGTGGATGCCTGGGATCTGCGGTAGCTCCCAGGGCACCCTGCTCATGAGTTCTGAGGAAGAAAGTGTCTAAATTCTTTTTCAAGAGCCAGCAAGCTATGCCACAGGAGAAACCAAGCTTAGCAGAGTCTGGGCACTTAGGGTGGAGGGATGGGAATCTCCCACTCTGTGCCCCTCCGAGCACAGCTTTCGGGAGCACATGGACAGGGTGGGGCTTACTAGTGAACTTGGCAGTGAACTTGGATGGCTCTTGGTGCTTTATGCAGGCTTCATCTCAAAGACACAACTGCCCTGGTGTGTGTGTGTGGGGGGAGGGGCGGTAAAAGGGAGCAGCCTTTCCGGAGGGCAGTTCTGCAATAGGCGTTAAGAGCAGAAAGACATGTCCTCTTTTGAGGACAATGACTAGAGAAACCAGCGAATCTGTAGATTCAGGGATGTGCTTCTCAGCATTGTTAGCAACATTAAAAAACAAGACAAAACCCCCACTGTGTGTCCAACAGCAGGAGACGGCTTTATCGTATTGTATACACCCAGGGAAATACTATTGGAGCTTTTAAGACCAATGATATAAGCTTTTATTTATTAACATAGGGAAACAGTAAGCATTTAAGGTTTTTAAATGTGCCTGGTATTAATTCACTGTGAGATATGAATACATAATTTATTTACTCCTAGGTGATATATAAAAACAAGATAGAAGAGTATACATTAAAATATTAATGTTGATTTCTTAGGGTAGCATTTCCTTTCTTCTTTATAAAATTTTGCTTTTTAATGCCATCTACTTATTTTTCTAAAATCGACACTACGACAGACATAATTTAAACAGCAATATGCACCCCAATGTTGATGAGAGCAACCCGCCCTGGTGAGAAGCCTACGTGCTGGTGGCCGGCACAGGCTGGAACAGGAGGAGCCCTCATTCCAAGGTCAAGGAGGAAGGGGAAATGGGGGTCAGGTCTTACTTAGCATCAGCGTACAAGCACCCCTCCCCAGCACACACAGGCACGTGCACACACGTGTGCACACACACACACGACACAAAACTGATCACAGGCGCCTAGGACGTTAATGTGCTGGGAAGAAACAGGCAGGAGCTTGGCGGGGCGGCTGACTGGGGGCAGAGGCAGAGGACAGAGTTAAAACCAGCCTCCCAGTCCTCAGAAAAAGAGTTTGCTGGCCCCATTTCACAGATGGAGAAGTGGGGGCCAGCTAAGTTACAATAAAAGCAAGCTCTGGGGTTGGACCCTGCCTGTCTGACACCAAAGCCTGATCAGGCTCTGCCTTTCGCCAGCTCCAAACTGGGCCTCGTGCTAAGCACTAGAGGTCCTGTCTGCCTTCTGGGACATCACAGTCTATTCCTGCCTGGCACCCACGCAGACAGTTCCCATGCAGACAGCGCCCACGGAGACAGCGCCCACGGAGACAGTGTCCACGCAGACAGCGCCCATGCAGACAGTTCCCATGCAGACAGCGCCCACGGAGACAGTGCCCACGCAGACAGCGCCCACGCAGACAGCGCCCACGCAGACAGTTCCCATGCAGACAGCGCCCACGGAGACAGCGCCCACGCAGACAGCGCCCACGCAGACAGCGCCCACGCAGACAGCTCCCACGCAGACAGCGCCCACGCAGACAGCTCCCACGCAGACAGCGCCCACGCAGACAGCTCCCACGCAGACATCGCCCACGCAGACAGCGCCCACGCAGACAAGTTCCCACGCAGACAGCTCCCACGGATACAGCGCCCACGCAGACAGCGCCCACGCAGACAGCTCCCATGCAGACAGCTCCCACGGAGACATCGCCCACGCAGACAGCGCCCATGCAGACAGCTCCCACGGAGACATCGCCCACGCAGACAGCGCCCACGCAGACAGTTCCCATGCAGACAGCTCCCACGGAGACAGCGCCCACGGAGACAGCGCCCACGCAGACAGCTCCCACGCAGACAGCGCCCACGGAGCCATCGCCCACGCAGACAGCGCCCACGCAGACAGCTCCCACGGAGACAGCTCCCACGCAGACAGCGCCCACGCAGACAGCGCCCACGGAGACATCGCCCACGCAGACAGTGCCCACGCAGACAGTTCCCATGCACACAGTTCCCACGCAGACAGCTCCCACAGAGACAGCGCCCACGCAGACAGTTCCCACGCAGACAGCTCCCACAGAGACAGCTCCCACGCAGACAGTGCCCACGCAGACAGCGCCCACGCAGACAGTTCCCATGCAGACAGCTCCCACGGAGACATCGTCCACGCAGACAGCGCCCACGCAGACAGCTCCCACGCAGACAGTTCCCACGCAGACAGCTCCCACAGAGACAGCTCCCACGCAGACAGCGCCCACGCAGACAGCTCCCACGCAGACAGCGCCCACGCAGACAGCTCCCACGCAGACAGTTCCCACGCAGACAGCTCCCACGCAAACAGCTCCCACGCAGACAGCGCCCACGCAGACAGCTCCCACGGAGACAGCTCCCACGCAGACAGCGCCCACGCAGACAGCGCCCACGGAGACATCGCCCACGCAGACAGTGCCCACGCAGACAGTTCCCATGCACACAGTTCCCACGCAGACAGCTCCCACAGAGACAGCGCCCACGCAGACAGTTCCCACGCAGACAGCTCCCACAGAGACAGCTCCCACGCAGACAGTGCCCACGCAGACAGCGCCCACGCAGACAGTTCCCATGCAGACAGCTCCCACGGAGACATCGTCCACGCAGACAGCGCCCACGCAGACAGCTCCCACGCAGACAGTTCCCACGCAGACAGCTCCCACAGAGACAGCTCCCACGCAGACAGCGCCCACGCAGACAGCTCCCACGCAGACAGCGCCCACGCAGACAGCTCCCACGCAGACAGTTCCCACGCAGACAGCTCCCACGCAAACAGCTCCCACGCAGACAGCGCCCACGCAGACAGCTCCCACGCAGACAGCGCCCACGCAGACAGCGCCCACGCAGACAGCGCCCACGCAGACATCACCGGCTGATCAGGCAGCTGCTTTGAATCAGAGTTGCCGCCCAGATGAAAGCGATGAGGTTTTACCTTGACTCATCGAAACAGACAAGCCATTCAAATACCAAGCAATCTTACCCTATGGGATGAGGATTTGAAGGCAAAGTTAGTAAAGAGTCAGTTACATCTAAAAAGCTCTTCATTTGCCTGCAGCCTCATCTTACCCAGAGGAGTTCTCACCCACACCGATGTCCAAGGCAGAAGTGAGGGTCGCATGCCTGCATCTGCACCCTCAGATACTCTGCTGCGAAGGCGGCTGTGGAAACCAGGGTGCCCGGGGCCGCAAGGAAGCCCGTGGGTCTCCCTGGCCGCAGAGAGAGCCCGCCGGCTTTAATGTTAAGCCTCGCAGGGCAGGGCACACTGTGTATTCAATCTCACGTTGAAGTCATGCCGCTCACGTTTAAAAATTGTAAATGCTTACCATTTTCCCATGTTCCTAAACAAAAGCTTTCATCATTAGTCTTAAAAGCTACATGGTATTTCCCCGGGTGTATACAGTACAATAAAGCGGTCTCCTGCTGCTGGACACTCCAGGTGTTGGTTGTTGGGATTCAACACACTAACCCATAATGGGTGTTAGAAAATGTATGCTGGATTTGAAAATACCTCGTTTATTCTGAGTCACAAAAATGTGTGTGTGTGTGTGTGTGTGTGTGTGTGTATCTCCTATCTAATAAAAGAGTAATATGCAAACTGACCATCACTCCAACACACAAGATGGCTGCCCCATCCACGTGGTCAAAGATGGCTGCCCCCATGTGGACACAAGATGGCCAGCAGGGGAGGGCAGTTGGGAGGGACCAGGCCTGCAAGGGAGGGCAGTTGGGGGCGATCAAGCCTGTGGGGGAGGGCAGTTAGGGGTGACCAGGCTGGCAGAGGAGGGAAGTTGGGGGCGACTGGGAAGGGCAGTTGCAGGGACCCAGGCCTGCAGGGGAGGGTAGTTAGGGGTGACCAGGCCTGCAGGGCAGGGCAGTTAGGGGCAAACAGGCTGGCAGGGGAGCAGTTAGGCATCAATCAGGCTGCCAGGGGAATGGTTAGAGGGTGATCAGGCTGGCAGGCAGAAGCGGTTAGGGGCAATCAGGCAGGCAGGCAGGTGAGCAGTTGGGAGCCAGCAGTCCTGGATTGTGAGAGGGATGTCTGCCCATTTAGGCCCGACCCTACCAGTAGGATCGAGCCTAAATGGGCAGTGGGACATCCCTTGAGGGGTCCCAGATTGGAGAGGGTGCAGGCTGGGCTGAGGGACACACACCCCCGTGCACGAATTTCATGCACTGGGCCTCTAGTGTGTGTGTGTGTGTGTGTGTGTGTGTGTGTGTGTGTGTGTGTATGTATTTTTATTGATTTCAAAGAGAAAGGAAGAGGGTGAGAAAGGTAGAAACATCAGTGATGAGAATCAGCCCCCACCGGAGATTGAGCCCGCAACCCGGGCATGTGCCCCGACCAGGAATCCAACCAGGACCTTCTGGTTCATAGGTCGATGCCCAACCCCTGAGCTATGTGGGCTGGGGACAAAAATGTGTTTTTGGAAAAGCTGCAAGGAACTTGGCCCCCCGCGTTAGTCCTCCCAGGTGACTCACCGCAGCCATGCTGCCTCCGCCCCTGGCACTGGCCTCATCTCAGGGTGTCAGAGGCAGCGGGACGTTTGGGCCCGAGGGAGGGAGGGGGTGAGAAGCTCAGCCTCCTCTTTGCCTGGGAGGTACACTCACTCGGGAGCTCATGGCTTCCAGCTGGTGGTCCTTTTCTTTGTTCTCACTTTTCAGCTGGTACACCTCCTGTTTCAGTTGTTGAACTTCCTCATCCTTGGCTATCACCTCTTTCTGCAAAGAGGACACCATCCCTGTTTAAAAAACAAACAAACAAACAAACCACGAAAGACTCACCAAGGTCAAAGAGGCAACAACGTGGACCACTGAGAATGGGCGGGGGGGGGGGGGGGCTGTTTGTTACTGCAGCATAACCGGCCCCCTGCGGCTCAGTCTTGGATGTGCACACAGAACACCTGGGATCCTGTTGATGTGCAGGAGGAGGTCTGGGTTGGGGCCTAAGACGCAGGGCGTGACCGATGCTGGTCGTCTGGGGGGACCAAACAAGGTGGTATCTGAGAGAGGCTTGACGCGCGGATGAGGCCTGATGAGCAGACATTGGGGAGGAAGGCAAGGGCTCAGCGAGTTCCTCTTTATGTTTCTGATGCTCGGAGCAGTGCCTGGCCCGTACAGGGGGCTCAGCAAATTCCTTAGGACATTCCAGTTAGAGGGGAGCGTAAGCAGAGGCCTGGCAGGCAGGGTGGCGTGGGGTAGAGGACGTGGGTGTGAGTGTGTAAAGAGTGAGGCTGAGGAAAAGCCAGCGGTCAGGCTGGCCCTGGGCACAGCACACAGATTCACACAGGGACGGTGACTCACCCGTGGCTCAGCCTATGCTGTGATTGGCACTTGGATAACAATAGCCCCAAGGCGTGGCTCAGTGGTTGAGCATTGACCTATGAACCAGGAGGTCACGGTTCCATTCCTGGTCAGGGCACAGGCCCAGGTTGTGGTTTCGATCCCCAGTGTGGGGTGTGCAGGAGGCAACCCGTCCATGATTCTCTCTCATCACTGATGTTTCTACCTCTCTCCCTTTGCCTTTTTCTCTGAAGTCACTAAAAATGTTAAAAGGAAAAATAATAGCCCCGACCCAGACACAACGCCTGCTTCTCTCCTTCCCTTTTTCTCTGTTACTGACTCCATCCTCTTCAGTCTCTAGACATCTCATTTTCTGCTTAGAAAACCCCAGTGGCTTCACAGCGCCCGTAGAACGAGACCCAGACCCCTCCCTGAGAGCTAGGCCCTGCCTCCTGCCTGACCCGTCCAGCCCCACAGTCCCTCGTTTCCACCACTCCAGCCCACTGGCCTTCCGCTCCTCCCACACGGCCAGCTCGCTCAGCCTGGTGGCCTTTGCACGGTGCTCTCTGCTCTCCCCTTCACCTCTTCCGAGACCTGTCCTTGCCCCCCCATGAAGCTCTTCTCCCTCCGCTTCACCCCGAAGCGCTTTGCCGCCACGCTGCCCCGTTTTCTCTGCAATGGGCTTGTTTATTCACCTTTACTTATTTTTGTCTGTCACCCGCTCCCAAATGGGAGCCCCGTGAGTTCAGGGACCTGACTCTTGCTCAGGGCTCTCTCCCCAGCCCCAGGACAGGTCCTGGCACCTAGTAGGTGCTCAATAAACATGTTGAAGGAATGAAGGAGTCCGGGCTGAGTCCTGTGCCCTGGCCCAGGCGTGGGCTGCCCCTCCTCCATCCCAGAGCTTTGGGGCGGGGCCACCTCTGTCAGTCAATTAGGAGGACAAGGTCCTCAACTCAGCCCTCGTGCACTAGGGGGAAATGGGCAAGACGGCGGTGCTTTAAAGCGGGGGCCCCCCGGGGCCCACATTCTAGTTTGTGTCCGGGACAAGGGGGCTTCCGGAGCTGCCCCAGCCCCACGGCGCCCCGTGTGGGCTCGTGGGGAGCCCAGGGCTCAGCAGACCTTCCAGCTAAGAGGTCGCATTCACTCAAATGTTTAGCAGGCCCTGGCCCAGGAACTGGATGGCAATAGGCCTCCCTCAGGGGCGATCGCGAATTCGCTGACCCCCTGCTGGAGGGGCTGCGGAGCCCATCTCGGAGGCCCCGCCCCGCCCCGCCCCCTGAGGAGGGGGCAGTGGCTGTGGAGGCGTCTGTGGCGCTGGGATGAGCAGAGGGGGCAGCTCTGGGGCCCGAGCCCAGGGAGAGCTCACCTGACGTGATGGCGTTGTCCCTCCGTAAGTTCTCGCCCTCATTCTTCAGGGAGGTGATCTCCGAGTTCCTCTCGGACAGGGTCTGGCACAGCACCTGGCTGTAGCCTTGCTGCAGGGCGCTGACCTGCCGGCGGAGGCAGCACAGTCAGAGGTCACCTGATCTCGGGTGGGGCTGTGGGGGAAACCACTGCTTCTCACTGGTAAAGGACGGGAGAGGCCTGTTCCTTCAGTACCACCGTTTCCTGTGCAATCGAAACGTGGAGCTCATCTCTGCGCGCACACACAGGGGCCCGGGCACAGCTGCCGCCGGGATAGCTGATCCCCCAATGTGCCTGCCTACGACCTTTGAACTCTCAGCCATCTACAGGCCAGCCCTTGGTTCCAGATCACCCAGCACCACTGGATGCGGAGAAAAATTCAAGAGAGGGGAGCAGGTCATAAAATTAGTTCCCTCCAGTGGTAGTGACGATGGTGTGTGTGTCATAGAGCAGTGGTCGGCAAACTCATTAGTCAACAGAGCCAAATATCAACAGTACGACGACTGAAATTTCTTTTGAGAGCCGAAAACCGACTTCTGTGCCTGGGGCCACGAAGTTTCAATCGGACTGAACGTGCACGCCCACACGTGGTATTTTGTGGAAGAGCCACACTCAAGGGGCCAAAGAGCCGCATGTGGCTTGCGAGCCGCGGTTTGCCGACCACTCTCATAGGGCACTCCAGAGCTTCCTGAGCCCGTTCTTAGGTGCTACTACTTCTTCTTTTTTCAAAAATATATTTTCATTTATTTCAGAGAGGAAGGGAGAGTGAGACAGAATCATCAATGATGAGAGAGAACCATCGATCGGCTGCCTCCTGCACGCCCCCCAACTGGGGATCAAGCCCGCAACTTGGGCATGTGCTCCGCCCAGGAATGGAACCGTGACCTCCTGGTTCATAGGGTGACGCTCAACCCGTGAGTCACGCCGGTTGGGCACAGATGCTACTTTTTGACAGCTCGTCACAGCATCACTGAAGGCTGACCGTCTCTTGACAGTTCCCATTTTGCAAGTGAGCACACTGAGACTGAGAGGGGCGAGGTCGCTGGCGCAGGGTCACACCGCTGGTGGGAGGTGGAGTTACCACTCGCATCTCGGTCTTAGCTCCAGTTCTTCCCATCCTGTCCCACGGCTCCAGGAACCCGCATGGAAAGCCAGAGGCTATGAAGCCTAGCGTGGCCTCGGGGCCAGCCTGTGACCTTCAAATCCGGCCTCCCCCACTTCCAGGCCGTGGGAACACAAAGAGGACACCCAACTCTGCTTCCGTTTTCATTCTACAAGTGGGGTGATGGGAGCCCCAAGCTGGTAGGATTGGGAGAACGGTTTAATAAGAGTATATGTGCGTGTGCTCGGATCACACCTGGCACATGGCATATGGGTGTTAGCTGTGCCGATCCTTTCACCTGACTACTACCCACAGCATGTTCTGGCTTCAGCTTTTCTCGTCTGTCTCGGGGGAAGGTAGGTTGGTAGCATGTCTGTGTGCATTTGTAAGCCTTGTCTAGACTCACGTAAACACCAGTGTGATTGTTGTTAAGAGCAAACACACGGTCCGGCCAGTGTGGCTCAGTGGTTGAGCATCGACCTATGAACCCGGAGGTCACACTTCCATTCCTGGTCAGGGCACATGCCCAGGTTGCGGGCTCCGTCCCCAGTGGAGGATGTGCAGGAGGCACTGATCAATGATTCCCTATCATTGATGTTTCTCTCTCTCTCTCTCTCTCTCTCCCCCTCTCCTTTCCTCTCTGAAATCAATAAAAATATGTTTTTAGAAAAAGAGCAAATACAGGAATCCTTGGTAATGGTCTTATGCTGTAGGCATAGCGAAAAAAATGTTGGGGTGGGGTAAGCTCACATAACGTGGTGAGAGCCTTGCCACCAGATGGCGCTCACGCTCATTATTCTTGCTTTTGGTCTCAGAAAATCTAGTCACTATTTCTCAGGTAGAATTCACGGAACCATCAGGGTTTCGTTTCATTTTCTGACCCATTTCCTGCACCATCTATGACATGTGGGGCAGTAACACTTACTTTTCCCCTGGGGCATCTGAAGCATGCAACTTTTCCATACAGGGGACTTGGAATAATTTTCTTTTTTTAAAAAAGTACCTAGCTCTTCTCAGCTTCATGCTTTTATTTGCATGATATCAGAGGCACAACAGAAACTTCCAGAAGGGATGGGAAGACACTCTCCCCCCAAAGACTCCAGTGCTTCCGACAGATTAAAATATTTCAACCGGAGCCTCAGAGCTTCAGGATTTCAGATTGTGGGAAAACTCCAAATGGTCTTCACACCCCGTCTTTTCTTTCATGACCGAAATAAACGTCCGTATTGCCTGTAACTGGCTTAAGCACAGGCAGTGTAGCATCTGTCCTGCTGTGCAATGAAGCAGGCACCGAACCACGGGAGCGGCAACTGGGCCGGGTGGAGCGGGGGCTCCGAGGTAAGGACCCGGCGGCTGGTTACAGAGGCTGCAGGAGCGCGGAGCAGGCCCATTCAGTGACGTCGCAGACTGGTGACCTTCGAGGGCAGGTCATTGCGCACATACTGTGAGGGGGCCCAGGGAGAACGTGTGCAGCAGTCAGACCAACAGGTCAACCTGCCGTGTGCCGTGCGCTGCTGGCCGAAGGTCCTGCAGGCAGTAGATTATTTAAGGAACTAACATATGAGTGGGTGAACCTCGATTCGAGTTCAAACCAGCTGCGGCCTCTTGTTCAGAGACGCCTCGTTCTAAAATATCCTCCTTCAGTTGTACGTGAAGATCGGGGAAGGCAGGCAGGCCACAGTAGGATGAGTCAGGGTGATTCTTTCTAGGTTCTTTCTCTCTTTCTCTCTCTCTTTCTTTCTTTCTTTTTCTTTCTTTCCCTTCCTTTCTTTCTTTCTTTCTTTCTTTCTTTCTTTCTTTCTTTCTTTCTTTCTTTCTTTCTTTCTTTCTTTCTTTCTTTCTTTCAAATCTTTCCCAGATATCACCAGCCACTTTAAACAATAGTTAACTGCGACCTGCTGACAGCCAAAGGTTTGTGGGAATTGCACAATGTTAGGTGTCAAGTACATTTCAACGAGAAAAAAGGGAGGTGGGGAATACTCGTCCTCGTCCACGCACCTGGACAAGACAGGTCACTTTTGCTCAGGAAGTGGGACAGTAACTGAAGGGCTGTTTCTCCATCCAATGGCCAAACTGCGTTCAGAAAGGGAAGAGCTGCTCCCCACCGGCCAGCTGCAGTCAAGGCAACTGCTGGCCGCGGCCGTTCCTGTAGGACCAGCTACTGACTGACATTGGTTTTTTTTAAAAAAACGGGTCCGAAGAGAGTCATTTGTTCATTTAGACGCCAGAGCTGCGCCTGTGTTTCCTTGGCTTTCTGTCTCCCTCGCTGGAAAGCAGTCGGGAGGAGGCAAGGGTCATGTCTGCCTTGTTCTTTGCTGCATTCCCAGAGCCTGGGAGAGGGCATGGCACAAGGTAGGCACCCCTCAGATATTTATTTGAGTGAATGAACAAATGAATGAATGAGCGAATGGGTGAATGAACAGACATGGTCCTATCCGAGTAATGAAGGTCACGGGGTCTAGCCTTTGCCCTTCTGGAGCTTACAGTCTCCTGGTGGAATCTCCTGGGTCCACCACACGACCTTGTCCTTTTCCAGGCCCCTCCCCCACCCTCCCCCCGTCTGGGCCTGAGACCGTGCACCCTAAGTTGCTTACAGAAGGGAAAGGCAGTGACAGGGCCAGAGAGCAGGGGCCCCACGCCTGGCCCAGGCTTTAGGCCGCATTGCGCACCAGGGCCAGCATGCATTAGTGGCCAGTTTCTTTTCTTCGGTCACCTTTGTTGAGAGATAATTTGTGTACACAATCTATGGCCAGCTTTACAGGAGTCCTTAAAAACAACGGATCTAGTTTGGAAAGAAAGAACACGACTGGTACGTCCAGAACTGCTGGTGACAGGGCTACCAATGGTAGCAAGGCTCTCACCATGGCTACCAATGCTGGGCTTCTGTCTGAGGAAATTCCCCACGAGCCAGCCAGCAGCTACCTTCGGGCTGTGGCCAAGGCCTTGGGGTTTGGAACGCTGGGATTCATGGCTCTTTCTGGGGCTGGGACGGGGTGGGAGGGGGGGGAGAGGTGGTCGCTGAAGCGGCAGAGTTGGATGAGAGCATGGGGTCGGCAGAGAGTTCAAATTGTGCTGCTCTCGCTCCCTTGCTGTGCCAGCTGTGACGCGTGGCTGGTGTCTCTGAGCCTGCCTCGGTCTCCTCGTCTGCAGGACGGAATGTGTCGGAGGACTGGGAGGTTAAAAGCGAAAGCCTTGCACCAGTTCTTGCACACAGTAGGTGCTTAGTCAAAGTTAGCATGGTTCTTCCCAGGCTCGAAACCTGCCAAGCCTCTCATCCCTGGGACTTGTGCTCTGATACTCCCTCCCCCCGCCCCCCCACGCTGACCACCCCTTTCCTGGCCATCTGGGTGGCTCCCGCAGTCCTCCTCAGGCCCTCCCGAGAGCTGTCACCCTGTGCCCTGACTCAGTCCTCGCCGGTGGACTTTCCCAGAGTCCTACCTGGCTCTTCAAGCTCTGGATCTCTCTCTGCTTGGCGTCCATGTCCTCGTCCAGAACCGGGCACTTCTGCGGGGCCCCCTGCTCGGCCCTGGGGAAGGTGGTCTCCGACAGCAGCGTCTGACTCAGGCTGGCCAGCTCGTTCTGCAGGTTCAGGATCACGGCGTCTTTGTATTTGGATTCGAGCTCGAAATCCGAGAGGCGGCTGACTTCTCTTCCCAGCAGCAGGATGATTTCATCCTGGGGGCGGGGGGGGGGGCAGATGGGCAGGTTACTGGGCCTGGGCCTGGGGGTGAGGGCTTAGGAAGGTGAGGGCAGGCAGGGCAAGGGGGGGGGGTGGTGGCAGGCAGGGCGGGGGTGGGTACAGGCGGGGGGAAGGCAGGCCTGCAGGGCTTGCTCTCTGGGAAGTGGATGCTATGCCTCACAGGTGCTAACACTTTCCCTCCCCCTAAAGTTAGACTTGCATAAGGAGCACAGCCATCCCTGCTGGGAACTTTGGTTGCTAGAGAGTTTATCATGTTTTTTTTTTTTTAATATATTTTATTGACTTTTTACAGAGAGGAAGAGAGAGGGATAGAGAGTTAGAAACATTGATGAGAGAGAGACATCGATCAGCTGCCTCCTGCACGCCCTCCACTGGGGATGAGCTCGCAACCCAGGTACATGCCCTTGGCCGGAATCAAACCTGGGACCCTTCAGTCCGCAGGCCGACGCTCTATCCACTGAGCCAAACCGGTTAGGGCTTATCATGTTTTTAAAATTGTATCATATGCAGCCCAAGTACCCTGGGGACCTAGGAAAGGTAATTAGGGAAACGCCATTCTATGCGACCACATTCTGCTTGTAATGAGAGCTAGTTTTTAACTCCTAAAAAGTTAATATATTCTGAAATGTTTCCTTTCTCTTTCCACGCTGCGGGTACCACTTCCTGCCTCTTTTGGTTATTCACGTAAGAATGTATCCCAGGAAACCGATCCTGGGACGTAACTGAGGCAGGAACCAGGATTCATGTGTGCGGGCTCGTGCGCACTCTGGCCAGGGAAACAAGCTGCTGGCCGACCTCCCACAGGTGTAATCGCCCCGTGCCCCGTCTCTCGGAAAGAAAAAGTGCCGCAGCCAAGTAATTTGTGGTTCCCCCCGAAAGGAAAAAGAATCCCCAAAACTTGCCACTAGAAGTCATCGTTACAATGTCAGAGAGACTGAGGGACCAAAAAAAAAAAAAAAAAAGCCCAGATTCCTTTTCAAATGCAGCGATAGAATTTCTGCCTTGAAAGGAAATCCTGCTCTTCCAACAATTTCCCGTTGGTTGGAAGGCGCTAAGTGGGCAATTTCCAGGCCAGCTCAAGGCCTGGGGAGTTGTCCGATCAGCCTCCTGACCTCCCACTCCCCTGACCTGGGCAAGGACAGGGTCATGAGGAGGCCTGCCTGGCACTGCCAACTGCTGTCAAGGGTCTCTCTCGGGGTCTCTGAAAATGCTTGTGGCAAAATGTCAAGGGACAGCATCAAACGTTCTGTACTCCTGGGCAGCCTCCCAGTGATAAGCGGCCCAAAGCTTCCATGCTCAGCCATTATTCATGCAACACACATTAACTGAGCAGCTACTAAGTGCTAGGCCCTGTGCTGGGTGCTGGAGGACAAAGAAGCCTGCAGGGGGTGGTGCCCAGCTGTGGTTCTGCCTTCCTGGGGAGGACCCCGCCCCTTCCTAGAGGCAGAGCTCCCCCTTCCACGGGGTCCTGGTCAGACTGGAAATCCCGCGCCCTGCTCTTCCTGTCCCGCCTCCCCACATGCACGTGACTCAGGCCGGTCAGTCAGAGTTTTCTCAGAGATTTCACGTGTCAACCGCAGAGGGAAAGGGTCTTGACTCCTTTGGGGTCCTAACTTTAAAGTCATAGGCTCGGCTGCTTGAGCTTGTCTTTCCCGACACATGCAGCCGGCCTGCTGTAGGGCGCCGCTCTGGGAGGGACGCGGGAGAGACTGCCAGTGGGACTGTTCCGAGGGCACCATTGGAGCCCCTGGGTCTGCCGTGCCTGAAGCCAGCAGGCCTTCCCATCTCCAATCGGAGGAGCCGGCAGTGGCTTTCTGCTGTTTGGCGTAAGCTCATTTGTTCCTTGTTATGGTACTCGCAGGAGTCCTGGCAAGTCAGGGCACAAATGACTCACAAACAGAAAAGCTATCAATGTGGTTACACTGTGCTTCCAGTTTAACAGCTGGGGCGGATTGGAAAACGGCTACCAATGCTTTTGCCCTCCAGTGGTGGAGTCTGTTTCCCCACCCTCTCTACCTAGGCCGGCCCTGTCACCTGCTTTGACCAACGGAATACGGTGCAAGTGATGCTGGGCAATCTCTATGCAAGTTCTTTTGTAAAAAAAAAAATATATATATATATTTTTTATTGATTTCAGAGAGGAAGGGAGAGGGAGAGAGAGAAACATCAATGATGAGAATCATTGATTGGCTACTTCCTGCACACCCCCCCCCCCCCCCCCCCGAGGATTGAGCCTGAAGCCCAGGCATGTGCCCTGACCGGGAATCAAACCGTGACCTCCTGGTTCATAGGTCAACGCTCAACCACTGAGCCACGCCGGCCGGGCTCTATGAAAGTTCTGAAGAGGCCACTGGCTGACTGTAGTCACATGAGTGAGGCCAGGGGACAGCAGCAGAGGAACCTTCCAGGGCAACCCACAGGTTCCGGGAAATAATACATGACTTTTAAGCCACTACGTTTTGGGTGGCTTTGTCACACGGCAATAGATAACGGATACAGTGCCCGAGCCTGGCTTCTCACCTTACTGCCGCATTTCTCAAAGTCTGGTCTCGGAACACCTGTGTCAGAACCACCAGTATCTAACCAGAACCTAGGGGGGCCTCCCCTCCTCACAGACTCCGAGAAGGGCTGCCGGCTCAGGCCCTGGGCCTCCGGAAAGCAAGATGCCCTACGACCTGCTTTTTCAGGATGGTGTTCAGTGTGTCTAAGGGAGAAATCCGGCGGGGCCCTCCCCAGGATGGCTTGAATTCAGCTGTTCAGGCCTCGGATCCTGCTCCACACTCTAACCCTCTCTGGTTCTCTCTCTCTGCTCTCAGTCCTCTCTGACCCCAGTGCTCACCTCTTCCTGCCAGGAAGTATGTTTTCCCCACTGTCCACCCCTCCTGGTTGACCAAACAGTTACTAGGGGAGAGCTGGAAGGACCAGCTTAGAGGTTAACCAGACCTAGGTTTGAATTCCAACTCTGCCCCTCACACTGGGCAACCTTGGGCACGTTACTTAACCTCTCTGAGCGTCACTTCCCTCATCTGTCAAGTGAAGGTGAAAGAAGTCTATTTTGAAGGTGGTGAAGATGTGCAAGCTCATTGCATGTAGAGTGCACAGGACACAGCCCAGCGCACAGTAGGTGCTCAGTACAGTGTGGTTGCAGATGATGTTCCTTGGGATCAAAGGAGCAGTTACCGAAGTTATGGCTGAACGTCCTGGGGGAGTAAGAGGTGGTTTCTTGGGAGTAGTAACAAGGGCACTCTGGGACAAGAGGCAGGGGCAGTCCCTCTGAGGTCCTGCTTGCTGCCGTGGCCCGTCCTTTCCCTTTGACCCCTCACCTTGTCCTGCTGGGCCAGGTCCTGGTCCACATAAATCTCTCCGGGAGGGGCTGCCCCGGGCATGCCCCCGGCCACCGACTGCTCCAGCAGCTCCGCGGTGCTGGCCCACACTAATGCAAGGTCAACAGAGAGCACAGGGGAGGTTGTGAGCTTCCCTAAGGCCTTAGAGAATGTTTTCAGATTAACCCGCACATTCATTTCCCGCTGAGATTTACAGCTCGTGTAATTAGAAAATGACAGCGGTGTATACGTTCTTGCAAAACAATGGGAACATCAGAGATGTGTTAGAAAGGGAAAGGGCCGCCTCATTCCTCTTCCCGGGCATTCACTGCTGATTCACGTGGATGTGTCTCTTTCCAGACTCTTTCCTAGGCCACAGAAGAGCCAATGACCTCAGGCAGGTCATTGCTCTCTCTCAACCTGAGCTTCCACAGACATAATCTAGGGATGCTAACAGCCTCTGTTACGCAGGGTGGAGGATTACATGAAATAACGATGTAGAGCTGGCATTGCCAAACTATGGACCTAGGGACAAATCTGGCCCTCCGCTTGTTTTTGTAAATAAAGTTTTATTGGAACACAGCCGCAGTCACTCATTTTCATATTGTCTGTGGCTGAACCCAGCTGCAAAGGCAGAGCTGAACAGTAGCAACGGAGACCTTCTGTCCAACAAAGACTGAGATATTTACTATCTGGCTCTTTACAGGAAAGCCTCTGCCCCGGAGCTAGAGCACTGAGCACTCCATGCTGGTTATTTCTGTTCCATACATAAACAAATAAAAAATATGGGTTTCAATCGCAGAGATTTTATTCACCTGACAATGTATCACGGACACCTTCCCATGTCAGTATTTATGGATAGACTGCATTCTTTTCATAGTAGCGTTGTAGTCTACTCATTGTACAAGGGTCCCAAAACATATTTAACTAGAATCCACGTGATAGATTTTTGGTTTCCTGATTTTTTTTCTTATTTACCTCAATATTACAAGGGCTACTGAAATGACTCCGAGGGGTTCTGACATAGTTTCGTTTGGGGGCCCCCACTTTATCAAACGTATCACGCTGGGGAAGTGCATTCATATGGACACTGAATACGTTTTCTGGTGTGGAAACTTCTGAAAGGCTTTCTATAATTCTGCTTTTGAGCTCACTCGGCTCTGAGCACTGCATTTTAAATTTCCAACCGACGACGATTTCTGGGTGCATTCTTGTCTCTTTGTGAAGTGATAAACTGAACCAATTCTTTTCAGGGATAATGAAACATTCATGAGTGTTGACACTAACCATGAATGAAGTCCGCACCATCACCTCTGTGGACGTTCATTCAATCATGTATTCATTTTGATCCTGCACTTTTATTTGTGCATTTTAGAGCCGATGACTTCCCCCAGGTCTCAGACAGGCAGAGCCCCGCTCAGCTATGCCCAAGGTGCTTTCCTGGGGGTGGCAAACACAGCCAAAGTCCGACACCCCCTGGTGCAGCTGGACCTGGGTCACGTCCCCGCCCCGCCCAGCCCTGGCCGTCACTTCTCATTCTTACGTGGTCTCCAGCCACGTGCCTCTGGGAGCACACCCTTCAGCCACACTGACCACCCCCTTGCTCCCGCCCCATCCCTCCCGCAACACGGCCCTCCGGGTCCCTTCCACACTGCTCCTTCCCTGCTCTCTCTCTCAGTAAACGTCACTCGCCCATCCGCACTCAGCGTGAGTCTCCCTCCCTCTGGGGCACCTTCCTGATCCCCCCAACTAAGTCAGGGCCTATAGCCGTGAGCTCTCGGGGCACCGGTGCCGCTCCTGCCTGGAGGTGTCACTTTATGGATGTCGTTCTGTGGTGGTTCCGTTAATGTCGGTCTCCCTGACCATGGGGTTGGGGACCATGTCTCAGTTTGTGGCCCTCAAAATGAGATTACCAATCCCCTTTGACAGATGTGCAAAATGGGGCGCAGAGAGAGAAAACCGCTGCCCAGGCTCACACAGCTGGAGAGAGGGCAGTCTCCAGCGCGAACCTCCACCTGTCTCTTCACTCACAAAGGAGCAGCGGTTGGACTCCCCCGCTAAGCGTCCACAGGCAGGAAGCGGATGGAGACACTACTTAGCAGCACACGGGTGACACCTTTTGTGGAAAAGGTAGGATGGCTTCAAGGGCAGAACCAGTGGACCAGAGTGTAGAGCCAAGAGCCACAGACAGTCATTTCCGGGCAAGAGTAGGCCTGAAGCCGAATCAAGACACTTCTAACATCTTCCCGGCTGGATTTCAGAATGGCTATGGACCAGGGACTCCGGTGCATTTCCTGTTTTGCTCCTTTTTGAACAAGGGGTGTGTCCGTAGCAGGTATGCTATGTCCGTCCCATCAATGTGTATAGGGTGTGTCTCTGTGGGTCACAGGTCTTCAGATTGCTGGGAACAGTATTCGAGCTGAACTTAAGAAACAATATCATACTTTCTTTTTTTTTTTTTTGCTTTAGGACGCTACATTTTGAGAGCATTTTAACGCAACAGTTGATAACTGATGCACATTGAATGTTAATTTTGCATCAAAAAGACAAAAACTGTTGAACTCTAATTAATGATATGTATCTTCAAATATCTAGGGAGACTACAGATATGTGAAATGTATCAGAATATAGGGTGGATTAATCATAGGCAGAAGGATGGCTAGAAAGATGGATATGTAATGAAGAGTACAGAAAAGTGGGAATGGCAGAATTAGATGGGGCTATCTGAAAACTTATTTTTACTTGGCCGTATGTTTGAAGTTCTCATATTAAACGACAGGGGGGAAATGGCTGAGTAACTTCTTGACTTGGGTGGTAGGTACATGAGGGTTCACCCGGTGGTGACAATGATGGTGATGTCACTGGCGAGACACATTGGATTTACTCCTTTGTCTCTGTCTCTCACAAGAATAGCCGTTATTTGTGTGGCTGAGGGGTGTGACGGGGTGAGTGCTCCCGAGCGGCCTGGGGACTCGGAGGGCCTGGGGCTGGGACAGAGAGTGGGACCGTGACCCAGAGGCCATGACAGAAACCCGGGAACCATGCCAGGGACTGAGCGGAACCCGCTACTCTGCAGTGAGGCCGGTGCGGCTGAGAGCAGGGCGACAGACAGGAAGTCCCTCCCTGCCACCCCCCTCCCCCAGATGCCATGAGGCCTTCCAGGGGGAGGGGCTGGGAGAGGGGACCTTGAAGGCTATGTGTCCCCAAAGTGACCGGGCTGTGAGTGACCATCACTAGCATAACCAGCCTTAAATTTCACTAAAAACCATTAGATTAGCTTGAGTGTCACCTGTGGGGAAGTAATGTTCCTTGATAAGCCTTAGTCTCCTCTCACCTGTAAAATGGTAATCAACTATTTATTTATTTAAAATATTTTTTATTGATTTCAGAGGGAAAGGGAGAGAGAGAGAGATCAATGATGAGAGAGAATCATTGATTGGCTGCCTCCTGCACGCCCCACACTGGGGATCGAGCCTGCAACCTGGGCATGTGTCCCGGCCAGGAACTGAACTGTGATCTCCTGGTTCATAGGTCGAAGCTCAACCACTGAGCCACGCCAGCCAGGCGGTAATCAACTATTTAAAAACCTCCTGCCCTAACCGGTGTGGGTCAGTGGATAGAGCCTCAGCCTGCAGACTGAAGGGTCCCAGGTTCGATTCCGGTCAAGGGCATGTACCTGGGTTGCGGGCACATCCCCAGTAGGGGGTGTGCAGGAGGCAGCTGATTGATGTTTCTCTCTCATCGATGTTTCTAACTCTCTCTCCCTTTCTCTCTGTAAAAAATCAATAAAATATATTTAAAAAAAACAAACCCAAAAAACCTCCTAAGGCAAGGGTATTTCTGCACATCTGAGTCAATGTGTATACATTTAGATCCTGTACACACACACACACACACACACTCACCACAAAGGTACTGACGTGTGCATGTGGACAGTGCACAAAGTCGGGAGGAATGTCCACCAAAAGTCCACAGGGGAAATCGGGAGACAGCTGATCTCTAACTGCTTTCTTACAATTTTTTCACAACTGACTGTGTTCTACGGTGGAATCAGAGAAAATAAGCCAAAAGCAAGACCCATCCTCACGGCTGCAAGCCCACCCTGCGCCGCCAGGGGGCGTGCCCGCGCGTACCTTGCTTGATGACGGGAGACTCGGGGGCGCTCTCCACCACGAAGGAGAACATCTTCCCGCTGGCGCTCATGGGCCGCTTGTGGCAGGCAGGCGGGGCCGGGGTTGGCCTGGAGAACCCCTGGGAGCAGCTCTTCTGCACGGGCGCTGGCCGGCCGCCCGCTTGGAAGGGCATCTGTGGCGGCAAAGGTGAGGGGGCCGGCTGCGCTGTGAACCGAGGTGGCTGTGCTCTTGGCCAAGGTGCCGGGTCCCCCATCCACGGGAAGGAGACCTGCAGGGGTAGGCAAGGGGATGAGCGGGGGTGGTCCCCACCCCTTTGTCCGGGCCACACCATGGCAGCCCTAGGTCTCGGCTTGTAAGTCACTTCCCCCAGGAAGCCCTCCCTGACTCTCCCCAAGTTTGGGACAGTGGTCCCCACTATGTGTCACACTGCACATGACTGTACCACTATTTATGGCCATGGCCTTCCTGTCAGGCACCTTCCCAAGAGGTTCCCATGTGACCCCATTTAATCCACCCGACCTCTGTGATGAGGCTGAGGCTGAGCAGGACCTGGGGACGTTCCCCAGCTGCTAGGTTTGCGCGTGAGCTGCCAGCTGGCGGGATGTCACCTCTGAGAGGATAAGGGCGTTGGGTCTATCTCGCCCACCATGTAGCCTCAGCACCTAGGAAACGCCTGCCACCTACAGAGCAGGCCCTCCACACGGGCTGAGAGGATGGTGAGCAGAGCGCTGAGACCAGCCCGGCTTGCCGGGACCCCGGGCCTGCTTCCTCTCCATCCGCACGGTGTGTCTCCGGCACCTCTGATCCATCCACCCCCTAGAGCTCTGGGATGGCAGGGACCCCGACTGTCTCTTAACCCTCCATCCTCAGCACCCACCACTTGTGATTCTGGGCAGATGCTCCATAGATATCGCGCCAGGAAACCTCTTTGTCGAACCGGGGGTACATGTTTGTAGCTACGTAGGGTGGAGAGCACAGTACCCATCTAACCGGGGAGAAGCCCGTGCCCGGCAGAGGTGCTGACTCCTGGCTCCGTCTGGGTTTAATGCTCCGCGGTGGTTGCTCCCCGTGCCTCGTGCCTAAGCAGGGCCAGCAGTGTGTGCCGTCGTGTGTCATCATTCATCGCACCTTCCTCTCTGTTCCTCGCAGCAGCCCCTCAGGGGAGCGTTCTCGTTACCCCCGTGTTTCCCAGGAAGCTTGGAGCGGGAACGGGGTCACCATCTGATGACCCCTCTCACTCTCCTCGCTCTCGTTCTCTTCCCAATCGGTCTCTCTCCTCTTTCTCCCCTCTCCCTTCCAGTCCCTCTTGCCTCTGTCTCTCCCCTCCTCCCCCTCCCAGTTCTCAGCACAGAAAACACGCTTCCGAGCCAGAAGCGAGGTTCCGAGGCTTGCTGCCTGCGTAGGGCCACGTGTGCAGTCTCCCGGGGTCACGTTTCTCCTTCCGGAGACCGGAGGGGATGTGCGCTCACAGACGCACAACGGGACGGGCCAGAGCGCTTCCAGAACAGGAGCGCTGGCAGCGGGACTTCCCGTGGCCTCCCAGAGGCTCTCACGCGCTCGGCCTCCGGAGCTGATCCTGGAGCCGCAGCCTCCCAGGCAAGGCCAGGACCCTGCGTGTCCCCCTGCAGGCCCTTTGGGCGAGGGGAGAACACGCTGTCCAGGACGCGTGGCCCAGCATTCACCGCGACCCGGGGCGTCTGTCTCAGGAGCGGGCCTGGCCGGGGCCGGAAGGGCTCCCTCCCGTGGCGCTTTGAGTTTCTCTCCATGCCAGCATCTCGGCCTCCGCCCCTGTGCTTCCTTCCCGCCTTCACGCTCAGACGCTGCCCCTGCCTTCTCTGTCCATCCCGTCCCTCCCCAGCCCTCCTCGGGGGGGGGGGGCTGTCTTGCTTTAATCACCCCATAACCTCTCCCCTTGGTTCGATAAAGGTGTATGGAATGAATGGGCTGAAAGTGAGGAGGGGTAAATGCCAGTGTGTGTGTGACCCTGGCTGCAGGGCAACAAATCTAGAGGCGACTGATGGGGGAGGAAATGCGTTTCTCCCCGTTTCTTAAAGATCAAATAGCGCAGGGTCTGGGTGGTCAGGCAATGGAACGCGTAGGAACGTGCTGCTGTCACAGGGCGGCCCTCGCTCAGGCCGCCGAGGCCGCTCCATTAGTAAGAGCTTACAGGATGCGTGCGCCCACATCTCTCAGCCTGGGAACGCTGAGAGCACCCAGGCCGGGATCACCAGGCTAGGAAGCTGCAGAGCGCTGAACTGCTCAGGACGGAAGCAGCCCTCTCTGAGTTTCCAAGAGCACACGCGTGCTCTCCACCTCCCCATACCAGCTTCGCGTTTCAGGAAAACGCCAGGAGTTCCGTGTGGGTCACGGCGAACCTCTTGCATGTAATTCCACCCAATGCCCAGAAGAGGGCGCGAGGACTCGCTCCTCCTGGGACCCGCGGGGCTGGATCTGAGCTTCACCCACTCGCTTCCCCGCTGCTGCTTGTGTGCGCAGCTTGAAATCAGAGCAACGCGCTCGGGACTGGCTCCACCTGAACCTCGCCCTCTACCCTACCCACCTCCTCCTCCCCGCTAACACGCACCTGACCCCGCCGGACTCACCGGGGGTGGGTTTTCGATGACGAGTTCGTAGGTCAGCCCTTCGGACCCGAACCTCAGGTGGTCTCCGGGCAGCAGCTTCACCGCCACATTCTGAATGTGGCAATCGTTGACGAAGGTGCCGTTGCGGGAATTGAAGTCCTGGAGGATGAAGCTGCTCTCGGCCTCATTGTATTCAATGAGCGCATGGTGGTTGTCGATGTCCTTAGACTGAAAAGCAGGACAGTCAGCGCCAGGAGAACAGGAGACAGGGACTAGTGGGTGCCTCACCTGGCTGGCTGGTCACCACAATGCGCATTCTTAAATGCAGATGCTGAGGGTCAGAGAGGTTCAGTGACCTGCCCAAGGTCACACAGCTAGGGCAGGGGAAGCTGGGATATGTGCTCTCTCCACTCCAGACGCAGACAGGCATCCACGGGTGCTGGGCGGGGAGTCAGGTAACACAGAGGCAAAGGGAACTCGGGGAGTGCGAACGGGCGGGCACACGCGTGGCCAGGGAACCCGCCACTTTCTGGTTCCCGGCTCCACACAGGTGTGCTTTGTTTGTCGCAAATGGCGGGACAGGAAGCAGAACCGGCCCAAACACAAACCAGAAAGGTCAGTCGGCAAGTGCCAAGTTCATGGAATAGGCTATGTTAAGGTCGAGGGAGGTTTTGTCAGAACTGTCCTTCATCAGTTCGTTCTGTTCATTTTTAGAATAACATTTTTCTTAATATCGCAGGAAACGAGAACCAGAGCAATGCACAGACGACATCAGAATCGCTTAAGGTCCCATCCCCAGGAGGCAGGAACTGTAACACTGGTTCACAGCCTTCCAGTCTTTTAAAAAAATTGCTTACAATCTTTTCAAGAAGTTTAAACAAAATTGACATCATGCCAAACAAAAGAGTTTAGTAACTACCTTTAAAAAAACCCCTTGATATACAGTAAGTTTCCCCCATGTGATCAATTATTTCTATTGCTGCTTAAAAGCCTGTCAGAATTTATCTAACAATGGGTCCTGATGTGACGACGTTTCCCCAGGAGAAAAAGACCCCAGACAGCGTGTCTGTGGATTAGAGGCGAGGGCAGAAGGCTCCTCTGTAATTTCACTCTAATAAGAAGAGTGAGAAAAACACAGTGCCCAGCAGGAAATACCACGTTCCCTGGCACCAGGACCCTGGACTGTGGGCTGCAGGGCACCTGGGAAGTCTATGTCTTCCCGAGACACTGCCTCTGAGGCATCCACTCTAACCCAAGACTTTGCAATTATTTTCTAAGTTTATTTTCTCACAATGTCTCCTCTAACTTTCATACAAAGAGTACTGGCACTTACAAACCTGTACTAAAGTCCCATCTACACTAGTAAAAGAGAAACATGCAAATTAACCATCACTCAGCTATACCCACAAGCCATGCCCACCAGCCAATCAGGAGTATGTAAATTAACCCAACCAAGATGGCTGCCGACCATGGAGCTGGAGCAAGCAGGAGGCCTCCGCTCAAGGCTACAAAGTTTTAAAGAAGATAAATAAATCCCAATAAAAATGGCGGCAGCCACAGAGCTGGACCTGAGCAGGAGGCTTGGGTTGCCCCCGGCGATGGAGGAAGCCAAGCTTCCTGCCTGCCCTGGCTTCCACTCAAGGCTACAAAGTTTCAATTATAGAAGATAAATAAATCCTAGATACTTGCTTCCAGCCGGCCCTGGCCTCTGCTCCAGGAGGCGCTGGAACAAGAATAAAAGGAGGGGCTGGGACCTTGGGTTGCCAGGGGGTGATCAGGCCAGGATGGGATAGCAGGGGCTGTTGGGGGTAAACAGACCAGCAGGGGGGCCAGTTGGGGGTGAGCAGGCCAGCAGGGGGGCAGTTAGGGGTAAGCAGGCCAGTGGGAAGGGAAGGTGGGGGCAAGCAGGCCAGCAGTGGGGGCAGTTAGGGGTGATCTGGCTGGCGGGGGAGCATTTGGGAGTGAGCAGGCTGGTGGCAGGGGGCAGTTGGGGACGAGCAGGCCGGCAGGCGGGCAGGGTGGTTAGGGGCAATCAGGCAGGCAGGCAGGCAGGTGAGCGGCTGGAGCCAGCAGTCCCGGATTGTGAGAGGGATGTCTGACTGCTGGTTTAGGCTCAATCCCTGTAA
Source organism: Corynorhinus townsendii (assembly GCA_026230045.1). Classification (NCBI taxonomy): domain Eukaryota; kingdom Metazoa; phylum Chordata; class Mammalia; order Chiroptera; family Vespertilionidae; genus Corynorhinus; species Corynorhinus townsendii. The sequence goes on from JAPDVU010000002.1 coordinate 213,202,711, forward strand.
ACGGGCAGTAGGACATCCTTCAAGGGGTCCCAGATGGGAAAGGCTGCCTCTTTATTTATCTTCTATAATTGAAACTTTGTAGCCTTGAGTGGAAGCCAGGGCAGGCAGGAAGCTTGGCTTCCTCCATCGCCGGGGGCAACCCAAGCCTCCTGCTCAGCTCCAGCTCTGTGGCCGCCGCCATTTTTGTTGGGATTTATTTATCTTCTTTAAAACTTTGTAGCCTTGAGCAAAGGCCTCCTGCTTGCTCCAGCTCCGTGGTCGGGGTCCCAGATGGGAAAGGCTGCAGGTTCAATCCCCAGCCCTGGTCGGGGCATGTGCAGGAGGCAACCAATTGATGTGTCTTTCTTACATTGATGTTCTCTCCCTGCCCGCCCTTCCCCTGCCCCTGTCTACCCTTCCCTCCTACCCTTTAACTCTCTAAAAATGAATGGAAAAAATATACTCAGGTGAGGATTAACAAAAAACACACAACACCGTTTACATTATTACCCAAACCATAAAGTACTTTAGGTATAAATCTAACAAAAATATGTACAAGATCTATGTGAAGAAAACTACAAAATGTTGATGAAAGAAATCAAAGATCTAAATAAGAGATAGTCCATGTTTTATTTTCAATTCCTTAGTGATATCTGATATTTGGCATCTTCTCACATGCTCATTTGCATATATAAGTTGCCATCTGCTTATCTGCTTTGGGGAGATGTCTGTTCAGATCTTTCAACCATTTTTAAGTTGGGGTTTTTTATTGCTCAGTTTTAAGACTCATTTATTTTGGGTACATATTTACAGCATCTTTATTTGCCCCAAACTGGAAGCAACCAAGATTTCCTTTAATGACTGGGGTACACATCGGGGTACATCCACACAATGGAATGTAGTCAGCGACAGAAAGAAATGTGCTATCAAGCCACACCAACACCTGCAAGAAATCTTAAATGCATATTGATTAGTGCAAGACAGCAATCTGCAAAGACTCTATACTGTCTGATTTTAACTCTGTGAAGTCCTGGGAAGCGTAAAACTAGAGAGACAGTGGAAAGATCGTGGTTGCCGGGGGCTCAGGTAGAGATGGAGGGGGGTGAACAGGTGAAACGCAGGATTTCAGGGCAGTGAGAGGACTCTGATGCTGAAATGCTGGATACACGCCCTTATATATGTGTCCAATCCCACAGAATGTACAACACAGAGATGAGCCCTAAAGCAAACTGTGGACTTTAGTTAATAATAAGGTATCAGTGTCGGTTGTCACAAATGGACCACACCCATGCAAGATGCTGGTAACGGGAAAGCCCGGGGGATATATGGGAACTCTGTACTGTCTGCTAATTTCCTGTAAGCCTGAAACAGTTCTAGAAAAATATTTTAAAACACATTACAACTCGTTAGTGTTTTGGCAAGTGCCACCCACGTCTTCTTCATCACCTTTCCCACTGACCGTGGTGCGCTGTGAGCCCACGATGACCCATCGGAGAGAAATTCCCTGTGTTGCATTCTGCGTTTCCTCCTCCCAGGCCTCATTGCTTTCAGTTCCTTAAAAGCTGCCAGGCCATCGTTAAGAAATCAACGCAGCAGGAATTTCTGAATGGTTCCCCCAATGGGGTGAGGCTCTGCCAGTGTTAGGCCAAGAGGGGGCTTCCTAGGCCCACCCTGTAACTACCACCGCTCCTCCCCTTACGTGGAGAATTGCTACAGGCCATTGGACAGAGCCCTGCGGCAAACGCAGGCTGAATGGATAAGCTCCCTCCGGCCGAGCTGCCTCGTGAGGTAAACCTTTTCTTTATCATCATTGTCGTTACTATTGGCTAATGTATTTTGAGGACTTCCTGTGAGCCGGGCCCGGCTGAAGCACTGTGTGTATTCTCTTATTGAACCTGTACAACAGCCCTATATAGGGCTCTATGATTATCCCCATCTTATAGGTGAAGAAGCCGAGACTCAAAAGGTGAAATGGGAGAAGAGCATTACCCCCATACCCAAACCAGACAAAGGCACCGCAAGAAAAGAAAGCTACAAACCAATATCCCTTATGAACACTGACAGAAAAGCCTCAACAAAATACTAGCAAACTGAACTCAACAGCATCAACACACACACACACACACACACACACACACACACACACACACGCGCGCGCGCACGATGGAATGTTATTCAGCCAAAAAAGAAGGAAATCTTACCACTCGCGAATGGCATGGATGCACTTGAGGGCATTATACTAAGGAAAGTAAGTCAGGCAGCGAAAGACAAATACTGTATGATGTCACTTATATGTGGAATCTTAAAAACAAAACAAAACACACACCTGAGCTCAGAGATGCAGAGAACAGACTGGCGGCTGGCAGAGGTGGAGGAGGGGGGACAGTGGGTGGAATGGGTGAAGAGGATCAAGAGGCACAGACTCCCCTTTGTAAAATAAGCAGTCGTGGGGACGTGATGTACAGCCTGGGCACTGGAGCTAATAACACTGTACTGCATTTTTGAAAGTTGCTAAGAGAGTAAATCTTCCAAGTCCTCCTCGCAAGAAAAAAGATGTGACAGATGTTAACGAAACTTACTCTGGTGATCATTTTGCAATACATAAAGAATATCAAATCATTACTTTGGAAACCCGAGGCTACTATAATGTTGTATGTCCATTATGCCTCGATAAAAATAAAGAAGAGTAAGGGAAAGGGTGACGCAGCACGAGCACGCGGAATTCACTCCTGGCCCGCAGGCTGATGGCCCAGCACACGAAAACCTCCAGCGCTCCAGGGCAGGGCAGCTGTGCGGCGTCTCTTACGCACTCGAGGCGAAGGGGGAGCGTCGGGGAGATTACAGGGAGGGCGGAGAAGGGCAAGGGGGGGGATCTGATGGCAGGCCCGCCGAGGCCCCGTGCTCTCTCGGGGGTCCGTGCCCTGCAGGGGCACTACTCCTGGCGGTTCCCAGGCGTGCTCGCCTGGATGCCCAAGAACAAGGGGCAGGGCTGGCTGAGAACCTTTCCCTGAGAAGTTGCAGGTCTGAGGCCTGACGACCCACCAGGACCTGCCCCGTTTGAAAGTTATGATCAGGTCACCCTGTGAGGTGACTTTTCATAGATCCCGGCCCCCTTCCCCCGCCTTTTTTTTTAAAACCCACACCGTGTTGTCGCCAACATGCCATCAGGCCCTTTTCTTCCCGTCCAAATGATTCACCAAACACCTCCAGACCCTAGCACTTGCGGTTCCAACATCTGGGGTGGCGGGTCCTGCCTGCTCTGCCCGGCAGATGCCCAGGCTTCTCCTTACAGGGGCAGGTCAGCTTGGTCTACTCCGTCCCGGGACAGGATTATGGTTGGGGCCTCTGTCTATTCCCCCAATGCGCCTCTTCCATGGAGGGCACCCGGCCAACGTTTCCTCCTTACCCAAGGCCCCCACTAGGTGGCGCCACGCCCATTCCTTGAGTGAAGGAGGACCAGAAGAACCTTTTCGTGTGTCATTAAGCTTATGATCTCAGTGAACTCACATGGAATGTCAGATATTTCGATTTTCAGTTGTTCCCCAAAGCTAAATTCACACCCAAAGAATGACGCTTCTTTCTTTAGGAGTTTTGAGTCAGCCTAGAATCTGAAACTCGCTCCCCCCCCACCCCCACCCCCCCCCCCCCCACTAATTGTGTGTCTTTGGACAAGTTACCTAACCTTTCGGAGCCCCATTTCCACATCGTGAAATGAACATATAAAAATGAGCATAGTAGTTCCTACCCCGTGGGATTATTTTGAGGGTAAAGTTCTGTAAATACACATATAGAACATACCCAGAATAAATGTTAAAACATGCAAGACGCATCAGGTAGTCTGTAAGTGTATGCTGTAGCTGTTTGCAGAAGATTAGGGCTTGCCCCTAACGTCCCCTGCAATGGCTGCTGTCAGACACCCAGGCGCACCCCGAGCAGCCCAGGAAATGAGTGCTGGTGGTCTCGGCCGGCGCCCTGGGGTGGAGATGTCCATCGGTGCAGCTGCTCGGGAAAAGAGTAAGTTCCTCAAAAATTAAAAATAAGGTTATCGTACGATCCAGCAAGTTCACTTCTGGATATTCCCCCAGGGGGCTTGGAGAGCGATCACACCCCCCACCTCCCCCCTTCAGAGCAGCCCAAAGGCAGGGACGACCCAGGAGCCCATCGGCCGATGGGTATGGACCTGTGGTCAGTACACGCAGCAGCACAGCCCTCAGCCTCAGAAGGGAAGGACACGGTGACAGATGCTACGGCACGGATGGACCTTCAGGACGCTACGTTGCGTGACGCAAGGGCCACAAAAGGACAAACACCGGGTGATTCCACTTAGGCGGAGTGCCCCGACCAGCCCCGTGCGTGGAGGCGGGAAGCAGGAGGGCGGCTGCGGGGCCGGGGGGAGGGAGGAGGGATGCGGAGTTAGCGTTTCACGGAGTTTCAGTTTTGCAAGACGACCAAGGCCTGGGGAAGAACGGGGAGGGGGTGCGCACCAACGGGAATGCCCTCAGCGCCACTGAAGCGTACACGCTCACCACGGTGAAGGTGGTAAAGCCCATGCTGTGTGTGTTTTACCACAAGAAAGGAGAAAGATGGTTACACTCCGGCCCCTTTCTCTGAACTTTTCCTCTCGGAAACCCCCGCCGGCCAGGGGGAAGCAGGCCCACGGACATCAGCCGGTTCTGGGACCGATAATTCTGGGACCGACGGGGAGAATCAGTCCCGGGGACTGGTGAGGTCCCCTGGGAGAACCTGCAGGGGAACCACGCTGGGGGGGGGCTGGGGTGGGCGAGGGGCTGGACCCTGGCAGGAGGCGAGCCTGTGAGCGCAAGGAGGGGAGCTGGGAGCTGCACCCCCAGGCCTGCTGCTTTCTGTGGGTTTCCCACAGGGACTGAGGGGGGAGAGTCCACATCCAGACCTTACGTCTCAAATGCAGGGGTTCCCTCGTAATAAGAGAGACGCGAATTAAAGTGACAGGGCGCCACAGTTCACCTCCCAGACCAATGAAGACCCCATAGGTGGGCAGCAAGCACCCTAGGCTGCGGGGGGAGGGGTGCCAGAGCAGATGTCCCTGCTGGCGGGACCCTAAAACATCTGTAAACCTCTGGAGGGAGCTGGCAGCACCCGTTGGAGCTCCAGGTGTACACGCCCTTGGCCCCAGCAGACATCCCCCCACGTCCATGAAATGATGTAAACGGGACGGTCACAGCGGCCTTTCTTCATAACAATAAGCAAGATTACAACATGGGCTCTGATGGTCCTTTTCTCAAGAGGCAGCCCGGAACCGGCAGGTGCCCGGCAAAGGGGCCAGGGTCACTGGGCTGTACGGGGTCTAGTGTGTGTGTCAGGTCAGTCTCGCTCCACGACCCCCAGAGCCCAGATGGGAAGGGGCTGACACAGGCTAGGGAGGTGGTCCCAGCCACGGGGGAGGAGCCGGCGGCGGGACTGCCCACCAAGGACGGAGGCGCAGGCATGGGCATTTCATGCCCTGTCAGTTCCGCCCTTGGTTTCCCCTCCCTTCCCACCCTCCGGGCCACAGCGCTGCGCTGACCGGGGTGGTCCGAGAGCTCAGCGGTCAAGGGGATCTCGAAACCTCCCAGCTGCGGGGCCAGGTGAGTTCTCGGCCACCACCGGAACATGGGGAGCACATAATGTGAGGATTCCTCGGTCTCAGCCCAACCCCTCCCCCCCCCCCGGGCTGGCATGTCTCGGGCTCCTATTTAACACGCACTTTTCTGCGAATTAAAAATTCAACAACCCTTGGCTTGCAGTGTTCCTTCGTCCTGGGAGCAGTAAGCTCCTCTCTCTCAGCGGCGTTTAAATAACAGCTACCTCCCACTCGGAAAATTACAGTGCACGTGCCACATCAGATCATGTAAACGACAGCTTACAACGTTTAGCCCTGAGATGAGCAAGGCCGAGGCTTTCCAGCCGTGCGAAACGGGAGAGGGGAGGTTCTGAGTGAGCGCCCGGTGGCCAGCCACATGGCAGCCAGGACAGTCACTTCCAAATGCAGCTCTCCCCTTTGCTGACGATCCTTCCGTGCCTTCTTGCCATTCCTCTCCTGATAGAGATCAAAGTGCTTATGATGGCACGAAGGAGACCTCCTCGTCTCAGCCCTCCTCCTTCCCACTCCTCCTCTGGACACACCGGTTTTCTCTCCGTCCCTGGGATGCACAAACATGCTCTTTAGTCCCGGGGCCTTTGCACATGCCATCCCCTTCTTCCCTTGTCTGGTGAAGCCCTCCTTGTCCTCCCCATTTCTTTCCCTGGGAGCCCCAGTGATGTCTGGGAGCCACTCGGGCCTCTGTGGGATCTGTGACTCACGTCTCTGCCTCCTTGCCGCTTCCTGACTGCGGGGACCCTGCCCGATGTGGCCAGTGCTGTGTCCCAGGACTGCCTCCCTGCTGGGGCTCCAGGTAAATATTTGTGGAATGAAGGAGTGACAGCAGCAGCAATACCTGAGCTGGCACACACAGGTTTCCTACTGCCGCTGGGGAACCAAACCCTTGCAGGATACAGAAAGAGCCTGGAGCGCCACCCTACAAATACCAACATTGATTTTCTCTGAGCCACGTGATTACAGGGGACTTTTTCTTCCTTACACTTTGCTTTCCCTCAAGTTTTTTAAAAACCAGTAAGCATGTAACAACCTTTCATGATCAGAAAAAGGTAAATGATTTCAAAATACAGGGTGGGGGAAAAGTAGCTTTCCAGTTGTTTGTATGGAAAATAATACAACAACTGATAAATCCTAATACAAGCGTAAACGCTATTTTGCATGCTCACAACTGTAAACCTACTTTTGCCCCACTCTGTATTATATCAGCAATCAAAACACTGTGTCAGCCTCACAGATGAGGATCAACCTTTAGAAGCATTGCTGCCTGTCCTGTGGGATTTACCCAAGTAAATAAAACAAACAATCTATTTTTTTTTTTTTTTTTAATTTGTGAGATGTAACCTCTGGGTAACCTCAATAAATGTTTCTGAACTTTAGTTAGTGGCATGGCTTCTCGGGGCAGCTATAAATTTCATTCATTTATTTATTTTATTTTATCTTTATTGGCAACTGGAAGTTGACTATGGAATTGTACCGTAGGGTGGCCTCCAGCTGGTCAAGGGTGATTCTTCTAATCAGGAAGGCCCAAATGAAGTCAGCAGACGGGGGCAACGTTCACCTCGTCTTGTTTTATAAAAACTGGAAAATGCTGACATGTTTGCAGGTTTCGATTCTTCAAAATGGAGCTGTGTCCCCACATCCCTCTTCAAATCAGATCTCCTCTCCCAAATCCATTTAGGCTCTGGGAAGAGAGGATTTGTCTAAGAGAAGACAGACGCGCCCATCAAGTTTGTTCACAAAACATTTGGCAACTCATGCATCATCTGTTCCCTGGGGAGCCAGGCTGAGCCTGCGCCGCTGCACATGCAGCTCACTTGCTCGTAAATCACCGCTGCTGGCCGCCGTGGCTCCTTAAACTCCGTCCAAGGGGCAGGACGCAGTCAATTACTTTCTATACAACGAGGGCAACTCAATTTCTGTCTGCGTAACAACTGTCGTTATTAGTCCCATTTCCCAAACAACTCAATATCAGTGGATTCGCATCTCACCTCTGAGGATTCTTCTCAGTCTCCGTTTGTTTTCTGAGACAATAACAACAATCGTGGTGTTGTTTATGTAGCAGCAGGGGGGCAGGCACTGTGCCTGTCTGTCTTAATCCGCACAACAGCCCTGTGATGTGGTAAGTAGTTTGTAGGCAGGGAGAATGAGCTCAGAGTGATTAACTCGATTAATTCGCTCCAAGTCACACGGCCAGAAAGTGGCCTAATGAGATTCAAACCCAGGTCTGTCTATCCCCAAAGCCTGTGCTTTTGAAAATTGCAATAGTTTTCTAATATCACCGTCAGATTCAAAACAGAGCTCTCTGTCTCCATGACAACCAGACGCGAGATAAGACTACCTAGACCTCCTATGCCTTGTTGTGATAAAGGAGAAACTGCAATTATTTTTTATTTTTCTTCTCCCCCGACTTTGGGCACTCAACAGATTTTCTGGGTCTTTGTTGGGAGGCTACCACATGGATGAGAATCTCAAGGGGAGGCCCACTGAGTTATTTTTAAATCTGTTGAGTTTATAATAAACACTCTCAGAAAACTAGGAATAAAAGAGGGGACTTTCTCTACTTGTTAAGAGCATTTACAAAAAAACCACAGCGAGCATCCTACTTATGGAGAAAGACTGAATGCGTTCCCCCTCTAAGATCGGGAGCAAGCAAACATGAAGATTTCTACTGTACACATCGCTATTTTTCAGCAGAGTACTGGAAGTGCTAGAACATGCAATAAAGCAAGAAAGGGAAATTAAAGGCATTCAGCTCTCCTTTTCTCAGAGGAGAAATAACATCGTTCCTTTTTGCAGATGACATGATTGTTTGGGTATCAAATCCTAAGAAATCTATGAAAAGCCTTCTAGAAAGTTCAGTTAAGGTTGCAAGGTACCATTTAAGCATAAAAAATCCGTTGTATTTACTGTCAATGACAGGTGGACACCAAAATTAATAATATAATGCCATTTATAGTCAGAGAGAGAGAGAGAGAGAGAGAGAGAAACGAGAGTAAATATATAACAGAAATGTATAGGACCGGTATGCTGAAAACTACAGGACACTCATGAAAGAAGTAAAAGGCCCCCTGAAAAAATGGGGAAACGTACCATGTTTGTGGGCAGAAGGTAACATAGTAAAGATATCAATGATCCTTACACTGATATAGAGGTTTAAACACAATTTCTATAAAAATTCCAGCAAGATATTTTGTATGTACAGTCTTGTTACTAACATTTATATGGGAAGGCAAAAGAACTAGAATCGTTTAAAAATTTTGTAAAAGAAGAATAGAGTGGGAGGAGTCAATCTATATGATTTAAGACTTACATGGCTACAATAATCTAGTCCAGTGGTCGGCAAACTCATTAGTCAACAGGGCCAAATATCAACAGTACAACGGCTGAAATTTCTTTGGAGAGCCAAATTTTTTAAACTTACACTTCTTCTAATGCCATTTCTTCAAAATAGACTCACCCAGGCTGTGTGGTATTTTGTGGAAGAGCCACACTCAAGGGGCCAAAGAGCCGCATGTGGCTGTCGAGCCGCAGTTTGCCGACCACGGATCTAGACCATGTCATATTGGTAGACACAGAGATCAATGAAATGCAATAGGGATTTCAGAAATAGCCCCCGCGCAGTACGGCCAGATGATTTTTGGCGAAGTTGCAAAAGCCATTCAATGGAGAAAGGATAGCCTTTTCAGCAAATGGTTCTGGAGCTACTGGATCGCCACATGTAATAAAAATAAAACTTGACTTAAACCTCACATTATATTTTTAAAAGGATCTCAAAAAGGTTCATGTATTTAAATATGAAACATATAACTACAAAACTTTTAGAAGATAGCATCAGAGAAAATTCTCAGAATCGAGGGCATGGGGACACTGGAACCAGGATCTATAAAAGAATACGAATGATAAACGGCACCTCATCAACATTTAGAACTTTTGCTCTGTGAGATATTCTGTGGAGAGAATGAAAAGACAGACTCTGGGTGGGAGAAAATATTTGCAAACCCTACCTCTGACAAAGGACTCATAGCTAAAATATAGAAAAAACTCTCAAAACTCAATAGGAAAATACCTCACCGATGCTCTGATTAGAAAGTGGGCGAAAGACATGAGGAGGCCTTTCGCCAAAGAGAACATGCAGAAGGCGCATGAGTATTAGCGACATGAGAAGATACTCAGCATCACTAGCCCTTTGGGAAATGCAATTAAAACCACGATCGGCTCTCACTACGCACCGACACAGCTACATAAAACACGAGGATAATTGTACCTGCTGGTGAGGAGGCAGTGAAACCGTGTCTCGTATACCGCTGGGGGGAATGCAAAATGGTGCCGTCACCCTGGACAATAGCCTGGCAGTTTCTTTAGAAACCAAACACGTGATCCAGCAATCACACTGCTGAGCATTTATCCCAGAGAAATGAAAACTTAGGTTCGTACAAAAAGCTGTACACGGCCGTTTATAGTGGTCTCATCGGTAACAGCCCCGGATGGAAAACAATCAAAATGCCCTTCTGTAGGTGAATGGTTCAACAAAAGTGGGACGTCTACCCCATGGAATAATACTCAGCAATAAAAAGGAACAGGCTAATCTAAATGGATCTCAAGGACATCCTGGTAGGAAAAAAACCAAAAACACAACCTCAAAAGGGCACATGGTATATGGGTTCATTTATATAACATTCTCAGAAAGATAAAAGCATAGGAAGGGAGAAGCTGTTTGAGTTGCCAGGGGTTAGGGCTGGTGGTGGAGAGGTGATGTGACTGTGAAGGACTAGCACAAGGGAGAGCTTTGAGGCTGGGATCGTTCTATACCTCGGTGGCTACACACGACCCCACACATGCGAGAAAACGGCATAGAGCCAAACGCACACTTTGCACCATGTCAGTTTCCTGGTTTTGAGAAGGTTATGGCTAGGTAAGATGTAACCAATTGCGAGGAACTAGGTGATGGTACCTGCGATTTCTCTCTCTCTCTACAATTTTCGGAACTTTTAGTGAATCTATAATTATCCTATCTAATAAAGAGGAAATATGCTAATTGACCCTCACACGGTTGCAAAGATGGCAGCGCTCACAGCCAATAAGGAGGGAATATGCTAATTGACTGCCCCACCCTCAAAGATGGCAGCACCCACAGCCACAAGATGGCGGCGCCCAGTGCCCTCAGCCCCACTGGGGTGGCAGGCATGTGGTGCAGGCAAGCCTCAGATGGCGGCTGCCCAGCCGCCCAGGGCTGCCCGAGGCTCAGGTAACCAGGGCTGGCCAAGGCTTGTGCTGCTGGCAGTGGCAGCAGCCGAGGTGTGATGGGAGCATCACCTTCCCCTGATCACCGGGTTGCCTCCCACCCCTGAGGGCTCCCAGACTGTGAGAGGGGGCAGGCTGGGCTGAGGGACCCCCCTCCCCCAATGCATGAATTTTCATGCACCGGGCCTCTAGTTTCAAAATAAAAAGTTAAAAGAAAATCTGTTGAGTCAGATCTCAGAGAAACAGTTGCCTTTCACAATTATAAAGGGATTCTGTTGTATTTCTCTTTCTGCTTCAATATTTTAATCCTCTTGGGTAGTTAAAAGGGACTCAAAGCCACTGTTTCTATTACTCCTTTCTTTCTCCCAGCTTCCTTGGATGTCAAGGAGCGGAGGCTCTGGACCAAACCACAGCTAATTCAGAGAATGGAAGGAAATGAGGAAATGCTGAAGCCACACCCACTGCTTGGAGATCCGTGGGTTCCCAGGGGCCCACCACAGTCTCCAAAACCTCTGGCAGGGGCGAGAGGCCACTGCCCAGGCTGGGCACTCCGGGTGGCTCTGGCTATCATACCCCGAGCAGGGGAAGGTCAAAGCACCAGCTCCATGCCCACCTTGCAAACCGCCCACCAGGCTGCTGGGGAGGGGACGATGGATGGGACATCTGCAGACAAGTTCAGCAAATGATGTGGGATACGTGGCACTTTGCCTAGCACTTGTTTTTGTGGTGGGCTGGCACGGCCACGGCATACTCAGCCCCAGGGCGCCTGATGTGCCACGCCAGCTCAGCCAGGGTCAGTGACCCTGAGTGGGGGCAGCTGAAAGGCTTAGAAAAGACAGACAAGAGAATGAAAGCTGAGTCCTGGTGGGACGCTGCTTCTCTGACGGAGAGACAGCGCCACGGACTACAAGCCGTGTCTTTATTTTATAGCAGATGCCACGAGGCAACGGAAGGGCGTGGTCAAGATGTTTACAGCATTCTCGTGGGTTTCGGTCCTACTCAATTACATGCACCTGATCAAGCTTTGTTTACTTGCAGCCTATAGCACTTAGGCCAGTGGTCGGCAAACTCATTAGTCAACAGAGCGGCAAACCGCGGCTCGTGAGCCGCATGTGGCTCACGAGCCTTGGTTTGCCGACCACTGACCTAGGCATATGGTGCCACGTGTTCGGACCATCGGCTAAAGCTGACAACTACAGCTGTGGGCTATCATTGTGCGGGGAGGGCTCTGCCCTCCAGGCTGGGACTTGCCCGTGGCCACGAGAGGACTGTGCCCTCTCCTCAGTCCAAGGCTTGAACCTGTCCAGACTCTGTAGCCGCGCTGCACACGTTTTCACTACGCTTCCTGCGGAAGGTCAGCACGTGTGGCCAGTGGTTGTTGGCTGCACATGGAGGGGAAATGTGCCTGTTAAGGCCAGAGCTTATGTTTCAAAAGAGATTTGAGTCCACAAAACAGTCGGGGCTTTGGAGGGGGCTAGGGAACGGGCTGGATGAGTTCTTACCTTTAACACAAGGTCTGAGTCTTCGTGCCTTCCAATCGTCGTACTTTTGTTCAGGACAAAAAAGCCTCCTGTGCTCTTTAGATAGGCTTTCATACTCTCTGCTTTTCCTGTGCAAGGTTTTCAGAAAAAAAAAAAAATCGGTTAGGAAGATGTAGTCTTCCAGTCATCCCACGTCCCATTTAGAATGAATGAGACGCACCGTCATGCCCAAAGGAGAAATCAGCAGAGGTGCGAGTGGACAGATGGACTGACGCGATGACAGTTAGGATGCTGAATATTTTTTTTAAAAAAATATTTTTTTATTGGTTTCAGAGAGGAAGAGAGAGAGAAACATCAATGATGAGAATCATTGATTGGCTGCCTCCTGCATGCCCTCTACTGGGCATTGAGCGCACAAACTGGGCATGTGCGCCGACAGGGAATGGAACTGGGACCCCCTGGTTCATAGGTCAATGCTTAAGCACTGAGCCACACCATCGGGCTGATTTTACTTATTTTAAAGACTGTCTCTTTAGCTGTGATCTCTAATATAGGTGAGCTTGGTTCTGATAATCAAGTTGAAGACATTTTTACTTACCTCAGAGCACAAACTATAGCTACAACAACTCAGCAACAAATCTGAATTCCACGGGTGATTGTTCTCCCACTAAACTTAAGAGTGAGGTTACATGACATACCAAGTATTCATGTTCAATATTCCCATTATCCTTCCCTTCCTAGCTCTGTGACCTTAGGTGAGTTACTTATTCTTTCTCTATGCCTCAGTTTCCTCATCTGTAAAATGGGGCTAATAATACTCTGTATCCCAAAGGGTTTGGCGAGGATTAAATGCAATAATATGCGTGAAGCATTTAGAAATACACATTTGTACCATGACTTTTATTATTGTTATTAATCTTGGGCTTCTTGAACGCTGATCCAAGGAACTCCAAGCTTCTATAGAGCTTTTTTAAAAAAATATATATTTTATTGATTTTTTTTACAGAGAGGAAGGGAGAGGGATAGAGAGCCAGAAACATTGATGAGAGAGAGACATTGATTAGCTGCCTCCTGCACACTCCCTACTGGGGATGTGCCCGCAACCAAGGTACATGCCCTTCACCCGAATCGAACCTGGGACCCTTGAGTCCACAGGCCGACGCTCTATCCACTGAGCCACACCGGTTAGGGCTCTATAGAGCTTCTTGAAGTGTTGAGTCAATCTTTGAGTAAATGAGCTTTGAATGATACCTTTTGTAAAAAGTCACTTAGAAAAAAATGATGGTTTAGGCTTGACCATATGATCAGGACTCTGCACATATTTCTTCCCGGCATTTTATTATGAAAATACCAAATGTACAGGAAAGTTGAAAGAAGTGGATGGTGAACTCCGGGACACCCACCAGCTGGATTCCACAGTTGACATTCTGCTGTATTTGTTTGATCACACATCTGTCCGCTCGTTCATCCACTTTACGTTTTGATGCATTTCAAGTAAGTTCTGCACATGTTTTTAAAGATGTCAACATCTCAGCAACTTCAGTCATTTCCAAAATGCTGGTGAGACGTCACAGGATGTTTGCATTCTGATTTGAGATGTGTCCGATTACCGTGTGACATCCTCCACCTCGATGCCACATCAAAGAACAACAGTCCCTCTCTTTTCAACGGAAAGGTCACCGAAATGCGAAGTGGCTGGCTGGACTGTGGACAAAACCACCGTCATCTAGTGGTGGCTGCACACGTATCGGGTCTGGCTCTGCCTTCCCTCAACACCTCCGTCGTCATTTATTGTGCCGTCCTGTTACCGACATCGCCTCTTTTTATCCTCAGAACAGCCCTGAGAGCTTGGTATCGCTATTGTCCCACTTGACGGATGGGGAAACAACTGAGACTCTGAGAGGTGAAGGTCACGCAGCAGAACGTGTCAGGGAGAGAACTCAGCGCGGTCGTGCAACTACTACGTGACCCTCCGCAGCTCAATTCCCATCTCCGCTGTTGCTGGGTGGGGTGGAGTGGGGACAGCCAGATACACTGCCTGCTGACCCTTGGGGCATGCCATATCAGAAAGTCCTTGAAACCAGGATTCTATCCTCTGAGAGGAAAAAGAAGACCCTACTCGGGGGTAAGAGAAATAAAAATAAGCCGAAGAGTGTATTTTATATTTGTAAACTCCGAGGCCTATGGATGCCTCACAAATATCGGTGCTTTCATATCACGGGTAATAAATTTTAAGTGTGCTGTCATTAATATAGGAGAAAAGACATTTTCCCAAAAGAAGCGTGCTCCCTTGCCCATCAGCTCATTTCAGTTATTCGTCCTCAAGTGAGGAAGACCATGCTACCAAGCAACTCCTTCCAGCCCAATTCATGTCCGGTGCACACTGTGCAGAATGTCTCTCCTGCGGAGCAGCCACTCAACTAAAGCCCCAAACTCAGGTGGGGCCCGTATTGGCTTTTAGCTCTCACCCGGGTGCTCCGGAGGCTGGTGCGTTCTCTCTGCTCAGATGTTACCCCTTAGTGGGGACCATCTGACCGCCTGGCTAAAGGCACCCTCCTTTACTGTTGCTTTCCAGCTAGCCCGTCTCCCTGCTGTGTTTCCTTCCTTGTACGGATTCTCTGGCATTTTCTTTTTTTGAAAAAGATCTTTTTATTGATTTCAGAGAGGAAGGGGGAGAGAGAGAGCGAGGAACACCAACGATGAGAGAGAAGCATTGATGGGCTGCCTCCTGCATACCTCCTGCTGGGGATCTGGCCTGCAACCGGAGCATGTGTCGTGACCTCCTGGTGCACAGGTGGATGCTCAGCCTGCGCCACTCTGGCTGGGTGACATTTTCTGATTCCTTCATTTGGTTGGGTTTGCTGTCTGTTTCCCTCTCACTAAGATACATGTTCCAGGCGAGTCAGAACCGTGTTTTGTTGTTGTTGTGACAATTTTGCAAGAGTTGTGTGTGTGTGTGCCATCTTCAGAGCAAAGGCACTGGCAGATTTTGTCCTACACGGTCTTTCCAAGGACCTTGTTACAAGCCAATAATTGTTGCAGGGCAAACAGCCTGGGGGAATATAGGTAAGGCTAATGCCAAAGACGCCGCCTCCTGTGGGAGCAGTGACCAGGCAAGTTCGCCAGCAGCCCCGTTCCAAGACTGGGGCTTTCTACTCTTGGAGCTCCTCAGCTGGGGTGTAGACCCACTGCGTGCACAGCACCCGCCTCTGATGTTCTGCACCATGCCAAGGGACTTTGGGGCAAGGGAACCAACGTGAGTGGGAACCCTGGTTGCCTGCCGCCTGTTCTGCTGTTGAGTAGTCAAGTCCTCTGTCTCGGGCCCCGGTGTCTCCTGTCTTCTGCCAGCATCTGTCAGCTGGGCAGGCTAACCCGTTAGCTTGCAAGCAGGGGGAAAACTCAGCCCCTTCCAAGTTCCTGACAGTTGTGTTCTGTTGCCCCATATCCGGTGCCTGGAGCAAGGCCTGATACAAGGTAGGCGCTCAGTAAACACTGGCTGAATGAGTGAAAATACAAAATGACACCTGGACGCCATCAGAGGACCAGCTGGCTGGGAATCCTGAACAGTAACTACCCTCATTTGCCGTTTAGTGTCTGTTCTACATGACTTTTTGGAAAACCTAAATTCTATCTCTTTAGCTTTGGGGTTGGACAGCCCTTCACCTTAGTCCTGCCCTGCGCAGCCATTTCCCTGCCTGAAAACACGGTGGAAAGTGATCAAATGTGTTAAACTCTGTAAATTCGTTCTTAGAGCCATGGAGCACCAGCCACAGGGAAGAGGAGCGAGCTTCCCGCACGGGCACCCCCTGACCACTTCGCTGGTCCAGAATGGGCCCCAGACACGAGATTTCTTCTGAGGGCTACAAGGTCTTCAGTGGCCTGGGTGGTGTGGACTACCTCAAAGGAGAGGTCAGGTAAGGGGGATCTCGGACCACTGGGCGTTGTTAGGAAATCCAGAAAACCTGGGTCGTCCCTCCTAATCCCAGCTGTACCCCACAGGACATCCGAGAGTTGGTGCTAAAGAGGGTCCTTAAAGCTCCCATGGGGGCTACCTCGGAGGGCAGGGTGGGAGACCGCCCTCAGGTAGGAAGGGCTGGCGTTGGGGCACCTCCTCTGGGATGCTCCTGGGGACAGGAGTCTGGATCAGAGAGGGCCTGGGCTGGGGCCCGGTCACTCCCAGCCACCCTAGCCCTTGACCTCACAGGGCAGGCTCGCCAGGTCTCCACCCAACGCCTCCTCCTGGCAGCACTCACCTGGCCGGAGGAAGATGCCCACACTCCGTCCTCCGCCGAGAGTCTGGCGGGCTCGCGAGGCGCCAGGCCCGCTCCGGGGCGAGGCCTCTCGGCCACGCTCCCGCGGATTCTCCAGCCAGAGGCCGGCACCCCGCGCACCCGCCTGGCCTGTGTACGCGCGTCCCCATGGCAACGCCGTGGGGCCCGCGGAAGGGCGAGGGGCGTGGCCTGCGCGGTGCGCTGGGAATGAAGGCGTGGAGTATGGGCTGCCAGCCACGCCTCCAGGCATCCCTGATCGGCCACTTAGGGGGCCTCGGCCCTATTTCACAGATGGGGAGACGGGAGCTCAAGAGTTCACAGAAGTGGCCCTAGGTTTTATAGCGAGAAAGGGGAGGACTCAAGAATTCTTCCTAGGCTGGCTGCGTTGGGGTGGGGGGTGGCGGGGTGAGAGGTGACAGAGCTGAGCCAGGAGAAGCTTGGAGGTTAGTCCCCCCTGCCCTACCCACATCCCCCGTCCTTCTTGCTGCAGATGAGGAAATAGAGTGAGCTGGGAGGACCAACACTTCTGGGGGGGTGGGGAGTGGGAGGGAGGGATGGGGTGGAAGGAACAATTTTGAAAGAACGAGGGTTTCTTCCAAGTGCTGGGGAAAGGATATTTCCAAACCCACGACCTTCCAGTTCCTGTACTTCCCTGTCAAGACGGACGTTTATTCATTCCTTTGTTCTTTATCCCTGAGTCCCTAGAAGTGTCAGGCGGTGGCCCCAGAGTTGACCTGGATCAGTCACTGTCCTTAAGAAGCCCCTACCCATGGGCACTGCAGAGAAGCCCGACTCAGAAATGTCAGCGATGACCATTATTGCCATTACATCACTATCTTAGCAGGAAAATAAGGCACGGAGGAAGGTGCTCAGGTTTGCACAGCTGGAGAAATGGTAGGATTTGAATCTGGGTGAGTGTGACAAGGAGAAATTCACCCCCCCCCCCCGCCCCCGCCCCGGAACTACAGGTGGTAGTTGTCACAACCACAAGACACACGTGCTTTCTTTCCTTCACCTCTGAAAAGGCTGGGCTCCTGTCTGTCTTGAAGACCTGGCAGTGTTTGAGGCCAGAAGGGAATGGGGGTTTAGGCCAAGGGGACAGCTGGGGCCTGCCACCAAGCTCGCCTGCCAGCACTGGGCTTCCTTCCTGTGGGACCTCTGCCCCCATGAAATCTTATTCTGCCCCAGCCACCTTCCCTGGGTGCCCTGGATTGGGGCAAGCACACCCACTGTGCCCCCTCCCCAGACCTACCTGCTGTTTTTCCTGTGGCCCCAGCCCACCCCCTGGGAGAGGTAGGAGAGAGCCAGAGAAATCGGGAGCAAGGGAGAGCAGGAGCTAGAAGAGAGCATGGGCAGCATGAGGTAGCCATGCGGTGGGGTAGGAGGTCAGGTGGGAGAGCAGAGGGCCCACTGGATACTAAGGGCCCAGGAAATGCAGATTTTTATAAACACCCCCCCCCCCCCCCCAAATAAAGTGAAACCTCTGAAGGAACACTGGCAAATGAGGCCTTCCTCACCCCTCCCTTGGCAGAAAATGAGAACACGCCCACCTTTTTCTTAAAGGGGCGCTTCTACTACTGTTTTAGGGCCTTCATTTCTCCTGCAGCTCAGTCTTCAATGTCAATTCTCCTTGGTTCCCCGGGCTTTGCCACGGGAGTTGGCCTGTAGCTTCTGTTTGAAAACTGCCGGTGAAGTGTGCTCAGTCCACCTTTAATGGGCCTGCTGTTTGTTTTATTCTGTCGGGAGCTTACTCCTCTCGCCTGTAAAATGGAGCTAATAGCAGCATTAACTGGAAGGATGGAATGGGTTAATCCGTGTGAAGTACTGAACTGTGATGGTGCGGGAGAATCACTCGTGAGTGTTGGCCATGATGGCCTGCTGTTGTTTTCTGAGGATAGGAGAGGCAGCCCAATCCCAGCCCAGGTCACAGACACCTGGGGGGAACGCTGTGCGCTCCAGACTCAGCCCCCACCCAGAGCAAACCTGACTCTGAACAGTCCCCTGCCGCTTTGCCCGTTGCTCTGGCACCTTTCTGGGTGTGGATGTCAGAGGTAGGCTGAGTCCCGGCCCCAGAAAGCCCCCAGAGGGGATTCCTGGGAACCCAGCCGGTCTCAGTGGGACAAACCCATAAATTCTACTGCCAGGCATCTGCGCAAACCTTCATTGTGATTATTATTATTAATTATTATTATTTGCTTGTAACAAGGAACCTTTATGAATGTGGTTAACAAAACCAGCTAATATTGATCAAGGCTTGTTAGGAACCAGCTACCATGCCCTGCACAGTTTTATTTAATTCCCTTTTATAGAAAAGGAAACCGAGGCACATAAAAGTCAAGTAACTTGGCCCTAACCGGTTTGGCTCAGTGGATAGAGCATCGGCCTGCGGACTGAAAGGTCCCAGGTTCGATTCGGGTAAAGGCCATGTACCTTGGTTGCGGGCACATCCCCACTAGGAGGTGTGCAGGAGGCAGCTGATTGATGTTTCTCTCTCATCGATGTTTCTGGCTCTCTAGCCCTCTCCCTTCCTCTCTGTAAAAAAATCAATATATTAAAAAAAAAAAAAGTCAGGTAACTTGTCCAGGCGCGAATTTTGTAAGCGGTGGGCTCAGGGTTTGAACCCTGGCTATTTAACTCCAGAGTGCTGTATGCTTTTCAGGGTAAACTTTTTATTACAAAAGAATACATTTTTTGAAAAGTTAGCATATCAGGGGTGTTCACTTGAAGACTTTTCACAAAGTGTATACACCTACGTAACCAGAACCTGGACCAAGAAGCAGAGCCTCACCAGCCCCCACCCCGAAGTCCCTCTGTGCTCCCTTCTCATCACTGCCCACCCACCACTCTGACTTCTAATATCCTAGGTCAGTGGTCGGCAAACCGTGGCTCGCGAGCTGTGCTCTGTTGACTAATGAGTTTGCCGACCACTGTCCTAGGTGATTAGTTGTGCTTGTTTCTCAATTTCGTATAAATGGAATCACACAGATTCCGTCTTCTGCCTGGTTTCTTTCGCTCAACTTGATGTGTGTGAGATTCAACCATGTTGCTTGATGTTTTATTAATTCTCATCCCTGTGTCGCATTCCATTGTATTAGTTATCTCTTCCTGCATGACAAAGTATGACGAACCCAGTCACTCAAAACAACATGCACGTGTCACCTCCCGGTTTCGGTGGGTGAAGAATCGCCGCAGTGCTCAGCTGGGCCCTCTGCTCAGGGTCTCATAGGCTGCAATCCAGAGTTGACCAGGGTTGAGGTCTCATCTGAGGTTCAACTGGGGAAGGATCCCCTTTCAAGTCACGTGGTTGTTGGAAAGATTCTGTTCCTGGAAGGTTGTAGACGGGGCCCCCTCGGTTTCTTCCCAGGTGGGCCTCTCTGTGAGGTGAGTCAACAGAATCCTGTAGCGAGACGGCAGTTAGGATTTTATGTAACGCCATCGCAGAAAGGACACGCATCACCTTTGCAGCATGCTGTTGGTTGGAAGGTACAGGTCCCGCCCACACTCAGGGGGAGGGGCTTACAAGGAGATTGGACACCAGGAGTATTCGGGAGCCATTGGATGAGTCTGGGCATCCGCGTGCGCACATGTCTCAGGTGCAGATACCAAGGAGTGGAGCACAGGTAGGTCCAGCTTTAGGGGATTCTGCCAACCATTGCCCCAACCACCGGTGCTGCCCACCTCCCTCGGCTGTCTGAGACGTAGGAACTGAGACGTGTGAACGTTCCGGTCAGAACCCGTGCTTTTACATCTCTCCTTCCTTCTCTTCTGACAGAGGGGCTCTGACTTGGGTTCTTTGAGATCGTAGGTCCCACGTCAGGATCACCAGATTCCCAGCCACGTCGCCAGACCTGCTGATCGTGATATAAACTGGAAGCTACACCCCAGGAGGCAAGGATCCTTGTCTTGCTCACCGGTGTTGTACCTGGCATGTCGCTGGCCCTCACTAATTTTTTTTTTTCCGGTTAAATGAATGACTTGAGGAACTGTTGTTCAGGAGACAGGCCTCAGGGGCGAACTGAAATGGAGAGGAAACTTGGATGTATCTGAGCCCAAGTGCATTTTTCTGGGAAGAGGACCCAGAGCCTAAACCAGATGTCTCCCCAACCAAGGTTAGGGGGCCGCTGTGATGGGATACGGTCTGGCTTAGTTATTTGATCATGTGAAGAAAAGCTGGTCCTGGGGAAGGAGGCAGGGAACTGTGCACAAGGCCCCTGTGAGAAGTGAGACAGCACTTGCCTGGGGCAGCACAGACGTCGGACACCTTGCTTGTGTTGACCTTTGATCCAGTTGGCTCTTAAGGCACATCTAGCAACGGCCTGGCCTCAGGGCCCTCCCCTAGGCCTGCTGTTGAAAGGCAAATTCCAGAAGTCCTCCCTGGCTCCCGAGTTGTGTCAGTGTTAAGCCAACAGGAGCCCCACCTTTTGAGAAAGCCTCTTTCCATCAACAGAAAGCCTCCCAGTGTGTCTGGTGCCAGATGACCTCAGCCTTTGTCACCGCCTCTCTCGTTATCTGCAGGTTTCGCACACCTTGCTTACTGTCTGCGTTCTCTTCTCATTTGAACAGTGCTCCTGTTTTGAGCTTCTTTGGGGGGGGGGCACGTGGGAGGGAGGGATGGTGTTCCCGTCACGTGCTTTGTGTCTTCCTTTCCAACCTCTTGCCTCTCTAGACATTTCTTCTCAGGTTTCCTCTGAATCATTTCATTTTTTCCTCCCGCCTCACTGTACTCAGCATAGACCTCTCCTTTCCCCAGAACAACTGTCCTTTTCTTTCCCTTCCCTCACCCAGATCCTCGTCTTTCACCGTGTTTTCTGACCTCTCCTAAGAGCGGATTGTTTTTTGGAAACTTAAGCCGCAAAGATCATCCCTTCTAATCTGAGTCTGAATTTGGATCCCTGTCAAGAAGCGAGGGAGACAGGAATGTCGCTGGGTAATTAGGGTCCTCTAGGGCAAGACTGGGTGCTCAAGGGGAGTGAGTGTGTGTGTGTGTGTGTGTGTATGTGTGTGGAGTCAGAAGAAGCCGTGGATGAAGAGAGGAATACATTCTTCTGCCTGAGGTGGGGCTTGGGGCAGGGGTGGTGGTGGTCGGGAAATACTCTAAAAAAAGAAAGCAGGTGACATTTGACCTGAGTCAGGAAGGATGGGTAGGATCTCAGGAGGTAGAGCAGGGAGAGAAGTCTATGGTGGATGACAGGCACAGTGGGAATAGAGGCTAGAAGACGGGTGCCAAGAGGGGCTAAGTCGGGTGGTACCGAGGGAGAAGGGAGGCTAAGCGCTAAGAACACAAACTGAACGGCCATGGTCAGCCTTAGTATGTTCGTTTGGCTTTCCTATGGTGTAAAGACTTTTGTTTTGCTGCTGAAGGGATAGGCCTCTTTCTGTGGAGTGACAGAGAAACCGATTCTGACTGACGTCAGCATGAAAGCGAATTCACTGGTTATTATAAATGGAAAGACTAGAAGGAACTGCTGGGTTCAGGCCCAAGCGATGCCAGCAGGCCTCTCTTGCGCTCTCAGCAATGCTTTAACCACGTGCACCCAGCCTTCGGCAGAATCTCCAACGGTCACAAAAAGGCTGCCATAGCTCCAGCCCTTACATCTTCTCAGTTTTGAATCCCCTGGGCAACAGTGATCATCTTTTCCCTGAAGTTCCCCCCAAAGGCCTCACTGCTTCTCATTTTCTCTGATTAAATCGCAGGCCCATTCCCGAGTCAATTATTGTGGGGACTGCTGTGCTCTGATGGGCTGAACTGGAGCTACATGCCCATCCCTGCAGCCAGAGAGAGAGAGAGAGAGAGAGTCAACACCATCTCTGAGAGACTGGGCTGCGATTGGGAGAAAGATGTGGTCTATGAAGAGTGATCCGAACCCCACAATGTTTTAGAGAAGTGAATGGGTGTTTGGGTAACAGAAACGTCAGATGTCCACCACAGTAGCCAACATATACAGGTCATTTTAATTTACATTAAAATCTGGACTTAAGCCTCTCCTTGGAAAATGGGAGCGCCTAGCATTCTTGGCTCGGCTCTTGCATATGATCAACCATCTGCTAGGACTGAGGAGAGGCAGCCTCTGTCCTCCCGGCTCTCTGCACTGCTCACCTCTCCTCCCTGGCTTGAGCTCCCACCCCCAGCTTAATTAGATTCCGTACATAAGTCTGTTTCTCCCAGCAGAACAGAAGTGCTGAAGGTACAAGGATCCAGCAGTTCTCCCTGTGCTCCCACAAACTCCTGAGGACAAATGCCTGGCCATTTTTTATAACTTCATCCTTTGCTCATGTTTAAATCCTTTTTTTAAAAACATTTAATCCGTAGTGATTTCAGAATCTGATCTTATCACTTCAACGTCTGAAGCCCCTGGGTAAGGGCCTCCGTCTATCGTTAGTTGTTTCCGCTTCCTCTGGCGCACACTGACTTGTTTCTCGGATGTTTGGCCATTTGGCTGCGGTTTCATTTCTGATGGGAATTAACCTGTGGGAGTTCTTTGCAGTGTGACTCCTGGCGATGCACAGGACAGCTCCCCGCGCCCCCCGCCCCGTCCCCCCTCCCGTGTCAATGTTATTCAGCCCCAAATGCCAATAGTGCCCATGAGAAACCCTGACCTCAGTCCATAGAGATAAAATCATATTCTTTTAAATGCAATGTTTATTCAATTAAAGGATGTAAAAAAAATGTACACACCTGAGAATTCAACTATACCTGAAGCAGGGTGATGGCAGCGTCTGTTTGTAACAGCCCCGTAGAACTTAGCCGTACACTCTTCTTCTCGTCCTGTTTCTGCTTCAGGCTTATTTCTGGCTCCCATTTGGCCCCTGGAGACCTTTCTATTATTGGCGTAAGGGAAGATTAATGGACAATTTTCCTGTTTTCAAGTCCATGGAAACATTTCAGGGCTTAACATTTTCCTAAGCTTGGGAGACGAACATCCAAGTGAACTTTTATCCTAAATAGCAGTTAGATTGGCAGGGGGTGAGGGGGGGGCAGTGGTCCTAATTTCTTTTTGCCATTTTATTGATTGAATGGCTATTTCCAACAGACTTAGCATTATGTTGGTGTGTGCGTTTCACTTTCCATTTCATTATGGATTGGTTTCACGTGTGCCGCTTAGTGGTTAGACCAGTGGTCCCCAAACTCATTCGTCAACAGAGCGCAATATCAACAGGACAACGATTGAAATTTCTTTGGAGAGGCACATTTTTTAAACTTAAACTTCTTCTAACGCCACTTCTTCAACACAGACTCGCCCAGGCCGTGGTATTTTGTGGAAAAGCTGCAGTTTGCTGACCATGGGGTTAGACAATCATATACTTACATAGTGTTCCCTGGGTATTTATTCCCTGTACCCCACTGTCACCATACACAGTTATGGCAATGTTACCGACTACATTCCCTGTGCTTTACTTATATCCCCTGTGACAGCATTCCCTTTTGAGGTCAGTAAAACGATTGCACCCTTTTGCCTGCAGCCCCCCCGTAAGGCGTACACCCCTGTACATTTTCTCTGCTGCATTTGTGCTGATTTCCAAGAACCCCGTCCGCGCAGACGTAAATTGACCATCGAAGCTGCTGGGACAGTGTGTCCCTCCCTGTGTGCAAACGTCCACGTGTGGGCCAGGACTTCGGGTCTGACTGAACACGAATGTGTCATAAACAAAAAAGGAACGCCGCTGTTTAGTGTTTCGGTTTGGGTTCGACTTTGAAAGCAGCAGGAGCTAGATAAGGCAGATGCATCCATTCACTGGTTCCTATCAGGTCTTCCCACCGTTTCTCCTCTACAGACGCAGGCACGGCTTTGTCGCCGTTTATCCAAAAAGTAAACGGAAAGCCCTGCTTCCGCGTCACTCCGTGATGTCTCTCGTTGGCGTTTTGTTGCAGTAGGTGCGGATGGTTTTTCTTGACCGGGGACACAACTGTCCAGGATGCATGCTGAAATAAGACGTCCCCAGGAGAAATGCCGCGAGCATGCTCTTGGGTTTAAAGTTCCCACACACCTCCCAGCACGAAGGCCCGCTGACTTCTTGAGCAGCATGCTGGCTTCTGATCTGAGGAGAAGGCTTAGGGCCCAGAAGAGGTCAAGCTGTAATGTTTGTTCCCCAGATTGCATCTCAGTTGTTTTCTTTTGTGATGTAGCCTGCCTTAGTTCCAAGTTTGCTTTCCCAATTGTTTAACGCTTCTCAAAGTCTCTTTGCCTTTGTAACTACTCCCGACCATTATCCTTCCCATGTCCTTTATATTTCAGTTAGTAAACTCCAGGCTTTCATGCAGAGCTGGGACTGGGGATGGAGAAAAAAAAAAAAAAAAAAAAAAGGGAAGAGAAATCAGTTTTTATTGTTCCATGGAAAATTCGATTTAAAGTTCTACGTTGGAGCGGGATAAGAAAACAGACTTTGTGAAAATGACAGCTAGAAAAAAAAGACAAGACCGCAATCCGGCTGACCTCCAAGGATGGCTGTTCCCTACTTCTCTTGGATGGTGCTGACACAGGTGGCCGGGCTCTGGGGCCGGAGCCCCCCTGTCCAGGACAATGGACCTTCCTTCATCGAAGGCAGCGTTTCTCAACCTGGGCATTCTTGACATTTGGGGCAGAATAACTCTTTGTGGTGGGGACTGCCCTCTGTATTGTGGGATGTTTAGCAGCATCCCTGCCCGACTGGATGCCAGCAGCAGTCCCCTCCCACCACTGGGCCAATGCCAGCACTCCCAGGCAGGGCAATCAGTCCTGGGGGAGAACCACTGATTGGAAGCGAGACGTCTTGTTGGCAGATGTGTAGGCAGCGCTGGGAACTGCAATGTTTTGCCACATGTGGCACGTGGGGCTGGTTGGTTGGTAGCAGCATGTCACCCGTCTGACGGCCTTCCTTGACCCTGCAGATTTCCGGGGTCTGCTCTTCCCCTGGGGTGTCGGTGTCAGTGAGACACACGCGTTAGGCAGCCCCATGGGCCCGGAGCCAACTCTTGTTGCCAGGGCCCCATTTTAAAGACCTTGAAGTTCCTCTGGCAGATGATCTGGATACATCTGCCTCCGCCTATGGTGTGCTCCCTCTCGGGTGCCTCTGCCTCTGGCTCAGCTGGCTCCCCTGACTTGCTCTCCATTGATTACTGGAGAATCTGAGATGGAGGTGCTGTGGCTCGCTGTCACTTACCATCCCAGCTTCAGGCACTCCGGCACATCCAAGAGGCAGGGGAACGGCTGTTTGGCCAGATGATCTGGGGTGAGTGTGTGTGTGTCAGGGGGAGCGGGGGACACAGCCTTCTCATTAGAGGCACAGGCTTCCTTACCGGGTAGTGGACACAGCAAGGCCTGCAGGGAGTCTGAGAGCTGGAGGCCCTCGGTACTGCTGCCTGGCTCATCCTGGACCCGGGCCCTCACTTCTCTCTCTGGCTGTCTGGTGCCGGGGCCACCTTAGTGGCTCGCCCTTGCTGGGGATCTGTCCTCTGGATGCCACCCAGCAAAGGAAGCCACCGGACAATGCTGTCAGTGAGCTGTAGGACTTGGGACAGGTCTCCTGTCTGCCCTTGGCCTGTTTCTGCCCTGTGAAATCATTGGGTTTGGCTCACCCTCCGGTCCTGGGAGTGTATGCGGTCCCTGAAAGCTGACTGTGGAGGGAGCTCTGTGGGGAAAAGGTTCTGGACCCAAAGTGGTTTGGGAGATTCAGCGGGTACACAAGCACCTGAGACTTTCTGACATTCTCTGGCTCACTCGCTCCTTTTCTCCAACATTCCTTCCTCAGGGACTTTCCCTGACCACGCCCCCCACTCCCATTCTTTACCCTGCCTGGTTTTTCTTCACGGCACTTGCTTTCCGACACTACATTATATATTTACTAAAGGCCCGATGCATGAAAATTTGTGCAAGAGTAGGCCTTCCTTCCCCTGGCTGACAGCACCGGCTTCCCTCCTCTGGCTGCCAGCAGGCACCGGGGATCCGGGCTGGCTTCCCTCCACCCCGAGCTTGGTCAGAAAGGATGTCCGGAAGACATCCAGTCTAATTAGCATATTACCCTTTAATTATTAAAGATCAACTTACCACCTGTCCCCCTCCACCCAGAGTGTAGCCTCTGTGTCAGCAGGGACTTGGTTCATCTGTTTGCAGCTTCTCCTTAGCATGGAACACATAGTAGGTGCTCAGTAAAAATCTGTGGAACAGATAGGCTTGTTTAACTTGGGGATTTCCAGATGGATCTAACCAGAGACCTTTTCCCTTCCCCCTGTTAAAACCTCAGGGCAACATGCCTGGGGACTCACCAGGAGAGAGGGTCTCCAATCCTGACCGTGGTGGGGCCCAAGGTTCACTTTCTTCGTCCCAGACACTTGGTTCTGAATATATCGACAACGCGGCATTAGAGTGAAGGTCAAACAGACTGACTGTGCACCTCTGGGATGGGCACTTCCCTCCCAGGCACTGGGAACCAAGCTGTGCCCCGGGCTGCCCAGGGCTGCTCACGGGCCTGAATGAGGAGCCCTGCGCCCTTTCCCTAGAGCTGGCTTTCGGTGACGATGCCCCAGGAACTGCTCGTGGCACCTGGCGGATTTCCCAGGACGCGTATTCAGAAATGAGCGAGAGGCCATGCGCTGCGACGGCTTGGGTCTTTGGTTTCTCCTTGAGTCACAGCTGCTGCGGAGCTGCCGCTTCCTCCGTGCCAGGCACAGCCGAGGCGCCTGCATTTTTCTCGGGCGCCCACCTTGAACTCGGTGGCCTCCACCTGGCAGGTGAAGGATGCAGGCTCAGAGGCTCAGAGGATTTGCCCAGCGTCCTGCCTCTCGAGGAAGCGGCCACGCCAGGATCAAAACAATGTCCTCCGGGCTAGGAAGCCTGCGTCCCAACCTCTGAGCTCAAAGACGGAATGGGGCTGTACTTGCATAGCTCTGCACTCCAATACGCAGCACGGGTTGTCCTGAGAGCCAAATGGGCCTTGTCAGGGTGGCTAAGGCAACACAGGAGCCCATTAATCCTCACGAGGGCCCTTTGTGTGCTGGCCTTTGCAGCCAGTGGGCGAATTAACCCGCCCATCTCAAGGGATACAGTGTGGCCATGTTCAGTTGGCTGCGCATCTGCAGAGTATTTTGGCTTTGCCGTCTCACGCTGTCCATCCGGAACCAGGTCGTCTTGGGACATTTGGCATCGAGTAACATAAACCCACTCCAACTTGTCTGGCAAAGATGGGACTCTTCCTAAAAGCAGCGTAGGGCCTCTTATAGGGGGCATGGCCAGGCTAAGGAGGGCCCAGACCGGGGGATGCAAAGCAGCTGGTCTCTATCTCTTTTTGCACAGGGCTGTTCTCTCCAGGGCCTTCGCCCGCCTCTGCTTGCAGACCAGCTTTCTCTGGGCACACAGCTCCCCTGTAGCTTTCAAGTTTCTTGTACCCAATTCATATAGCCAATCCAACATGACCGTGATCACTGTCACCCAAGCCCACAGGCCCCACGTTGGGAAACACTGCCCAAGCAGAGCCATTCCCACAGAGCGCAGTGCCTAGCGCACAACAGGAGCTGAACGCGTGTTTGGGCGTGGATCAGCTGGTTCAGCAGCGCACACACCAGGCAGTGCTTTACCTGTAGTCTCAGCCAGGCTCCGGTCTTCTGCCTCAGTCACCTGCTTGCAGATGCCCTTCATCAGAACTGTCACCAGTTTGAGAAAGTGGAAGTCAAAATTGAGAGCACGTGGAGTACCCACGATGGGCCCAGCACTGCCGACGATGCAAAGGTAAGTGCCGGCCTCCAAGGACTGCGGCTAAGTTTAGGGGCGGAGCTAAACAGGGGGATTTGTGGGGGAGGACACAGCATCTCACAGAACCCAAGCGCAGAATTACAGCTGGGATTCCCAGGGGCCAGGACCAAAGACCAGAGTCATCAGCAGACAGCCGTGTCTGAGGTCTCATTACTTCCGTCCGCCTCTTCTAGCTTCATTCTCTCTGCAGAGCAGCATCCCCTGCTTCCCTCCCCTGTGGCCCATCAGGATGGCCCCCAACAGCCCCTGATCCTTGAGACCACATCACCTCTCGGTCCATCCTGGGACCAATTCCTGGGAAAGAAGGTCCTAGCCCAGCTCAGCATCTGATTGGTTCTCCTGGGTCAGGTGGACATTACATCAGGTCCAATCAGCTGTGAGCTGAGAGGGTATAGGTCACATGACAGCAACCTGGCTGCTGAGATTCCTCCTCTGGATGGGATGGGAGTGCTAGGTGGGCGTTTTCTCTGCTCTTTCACAGCCCTGGGCCATTCAGGGCTCAAACTCAGGTGGGTGGCTTCTCCCTCATCTTTGTTCCTTACATTTCCCTTAAGAACCAAAATGTGATGCACAGGAAAGGAATAGGGTTTTCTGGTTTTTTTTATTTTTATTTTTATTTTTTTTTGTAGTCAACAGATGGAGCCCTGATAGATCTGAACCAAGGAGCAAACAGGACGAGGGTGACTTGGGGAAGGTGACCCCTGCTTTGGCAGGTGGTTTTAATGTGATATTGCAGATAACTTCCTTGCCTCTCTCTGCGCGATTCAGGACCTCAGCCTGCAGCTAACATTCTCTCTGCCTTTGTGTTAACAGAGGTGAACCCATGCTCTATATTTTACATGCTAATGATTCACGGTATGTTCTGAGCAATGTGAATAACTTTCTCCTCGATCCTTTCCACACATACAAAACCAGCCGGGCCCTCTGTTGCGCTCCCACAGTGTTCCTGCCTGAGGGGAGAGTCGGGAAGTGGGAAATGCTGGGAAGTGTTCAGGCCCAAGGGGGCTGGTCTCTGAGAGTGAAGCTTGAACCCTGTGTTGATTTCCTGTCGCCACAGTGACCATTCCCACAAACTTGGGGGGTGGCCTGACATACCTGAAACGTGTTCTTTCAGAGCTCTGGGGGCCAGGAGCCCAGTTAGCACCACCTGGGATGCGGTCACGGGTTTCAGCAGGGCTGCTCCCTTGGACACTCTAGGGAAGACTCCATCCTGGCCTCTTCCAGCTCTGGTGGCCGCTGGCGTCCTTGACGTGTGGCTGCATCACTCCAGTCTCTGCCTCTGTGGCCACATGGCCGCCTCCTCTTCCCTGTATGGGATCTCCCCGTCTCTCACTCAGGAGGACATTTGTGGATGACACGTCGTGTCCGCATCATCCAGGATCTCCTCATCTCACAATCCTTAACCACAGCACGTCTGCAAAACCTTTGCTATAGAAGGTTTTGCCATGCTCGGGTCTCTGATGTCTTTGGGGGCCACCATTCAGCCCACTACAAGCCTCAAGTCTCTCTCTCTCCTGAGGAGGGTCTAGGCTGGGCAGATACCCAGAAGCGCGTCTACCAGAGGCAGGTTGAGAGTCCTTTTAAAAAGCCGTTTCTCAGCTGAGCTCACTGGAACCTTGCTGTCCCCCTTTCCTTTCCCCTCCCATCAGAAGGAGGCATAGAGAGTAACTGCAGAACAGGCCCAGCCCAAAGATACACAGAGAACCACGGACTGGCAAAGCAGTGGGCAGGACCAGAGCAGCCTCCAAGTGTCCCATGCCAGTAGGCAGATCCCTGCACTCCCTTCTTTATAGATAACTAGAGGCCTGGTGCACAACATTCGTGCACTGGCGGGGGTGGGGGGGTGGTTTCCCCCTCAGCCCAGCCAGTGCTCTCTCACAGTCTGGGACCTTGAGGGGTCCTTAGCACTGCCTTGGAGGAGCGAGAGGCTCCCGCCATTGCCACTGAGCTCACCAGCCATGGGCCTGGCTTCTGCCTGAGCAGTGCTCCCCTGTGTGAGTGCACTGACCACCAGGGGGCAGCTCCTGCATTGAGCGTCTGCCCCCTCTGGTGGTCAGTGCATGTCATAGCGACCGGTTGTTCCATCGTTTGGTCAATTTGCATATTGTGGTTTTATTATATAGGATTTGCATCAGGAAAGTGAAAGGTTCAAACGTCAGGACCTGCTGCCAACTCCCAGATAAGAAGTGGTTCACTTCCTAACAGCTGCCACTTCCTGCCCACAGGAGCTTTTAGGAATTGTCTAGGGCCTGAGAATTTACACTTCCAACCACACTCCCAGCCATGCAGACTCCCACAGGCCGCTCCACGCTTGCCAATACTAGGAAGGGTCTTCGGGGACCAGGTCTGTCTTCCCAGCCGCCCCGCTCCTCTCCACAGTCCACGACCCTCTGGGCAGTTCTCCTTAGTTGGCCTGCATTCCTGGGCCCCACAGGCAGTCCTTTTGTCCTCCCCACGAGGACGTGCTCACCCACCTTCATGACCACACAGCCCGGTAGTTCTGGGACGGAGCTCCCTCTTGGCCAGTTCTCAGGGATAGCGATGTAGGAAGGATGTTCAGATAGATAGTGAGCTAAGTACCAGAACTTTCTTTTTCTAAAAAAGATTTTTATTAACTTCAGAGAGGAAGGGAGAGGGAGAGAGATAGAAACAACCATGATGAGAGATCAATCATTGATTGGCTGCCTCCTGCACGCCCCCCTCCTGGGGATCAAGCCCACAACCCGGGCATGTGCCCTTGACCGGAATCGAACCTGGTACCCTTCAGTCCACAGGCCGATGCTTTATCCACTGAGCCACACTGTCTAGGGCGAAGCAACAGAACTTTCTATGGGGCCTGTGGGCTGCCCCTGTTCTTGGGGAGCACAAGCCCGCATTCAGCGTCTGGAAAAGCCCTTTATGTTGAGCTGCACAGTAGAGTGTTTAAGAACTCAGGCCCTGGAGCCAGATGGCCTGGTTCAAGCCCCAGCCCTGCCACTGACTCTCGCTGTGGCACGGGCCCTTGAATGAACTGAGCCTCCATGACTCACCTACAAAATGGGTACAGGTGACATAGGATAACATACGTGGGGTGCTTAGCACAGCACCTGGCAGACAGCATGTGTTGGGTACGTATCAGCTGTTAGTATGATTAATACTGCTCCATAAGCAAGTCAGTCTGGGAAGAGCTGCTCAAGTGATTCAGCACCCACATGTACTACATATAAAATATTTTATTATAAAAAGCTCAGTTGCACGGCATCTTAGAAGGAAGGGAACATCCCCTCCAGCTTTCCTGCCGCTACACGGGAGGGACTAGTCAAGTGTACCAGTTAAGACTATGATCTTCAGCATCTTCAGGCCTCGGGCCCTCAAAGAACCGACGGCGTCCGGGCTCTGAGAACCCCCCCGGGGCCTCACCACTCCTCCCCCCCCCCCCATCATCTAGCCCTTTGTTTTGGTCCCATGCCCTTGCTACCAAGCTGAGTCGTGGTTCCTACACGCGGTTCGAGACTCCGGTGAAGAAAGCAAAGGCATAACTTATATTCTTTTGGAAGCAAAACAGTCACAGTGGAAGCAAAACCAAACCACACTCTACCCCAGTCACCAGGCATCCTGTCCTGGCCGAACGAGGCTGTCGCCATCACCGATTCAGTTGAGGAAAGACAATGGGGAAGATGCATCGCCCCTCCCCTCCATGGGGCCCCGCAGCATCACCAGATCCCAGACGGCATCTCTGTCCAGTGCGCCAGCTACGGAAGGTTCTGTGGACGTGCGTCACCCCAGAATCACAGGACTTCCCAACCCACACCCCCCATTCGAAACTGCTCAGTCCGCATCTGTCCCCTCGATTCTCAACTGTGGCTGGAGTGGCTTCATTGGGGTCTGTTGGTTGGTGCGGAGGGTGAGTGACAGGAGGGAACACCCCAGAGAGGGGCCGTCAGTCAGGGGGCCGGGCGTTGGGGGCCTTCTCCTGGACTTCGTCGTACTGTGGCGGGGGAGTCAAAGGCTCGATGGAGGGAGGAGGGACGTTTTTGTCCGGGAGGTTGATCCTAAAGTCTTTGAGGTGAAGCTTCTCGGATTTAATCCTTCGAACTTTCAGTGGCTTCAGGCGTTTAGCCAACTTGGAGTTCTGCCTGTCGGGGGGGTGCCCCAGGCTGCCCTCCACGTCGGCCCTGGGGGTGGTAGGGCTCGTCTCGTCAAGGCCCGTCAGGGACTCGTAGGAGGGGAGAGAGATGCTCAGCCTCGGGCTGCGGTCTGGTTCCCTCGCTTCTGAGAAGTTGGTGTTCATCACTTCCTCGTAACTGGGGACGTAGTACCTGGAGGAGGCCTCCTCCTCCTCATCCTGGCTGCAAGACAACAAGCACGGGCACGAGTGTGAGCAAGCCCTCACGTCATTTAAAATCATGAGAAGATGGACTCGAAAATCAAGCGTTGGCCCCGGGCTCATAGACACCAGCCTTGGAAAGAACCAATGGGTCCGAGAAGTCATAAAAGCTAACACTTCTTTTGTTTGCTATGAGCCAGGCAGTGTGCTAAGTCCTTTAGCACATCTGAACCAATTTCACCGTCCTGTGTGAGTTCAGTGCTATTATTATACCCATGTTATGGATGGGAAAACTGATACATTGAGATGACCTGACTCGGCCATACCTTTAGCAAGTGAGAGGGTGGGAACTGAATACCACATTCTCAATCACTACCTCATATTATCTGGCTGTTAATCGCTCCTTGCCTGTAAGTCCCACACTTAACATATTCTGCTGCCCAGCTGGTCCTGTGGCCAAAGGCAGGATAAACATGCATGAAATAGCTGCCAGCTTGAAGCAAAATGGTTGTCCCCAGGTAGAGAAGGCATGTCTGAATGTAAAATGTATACGTATTTCAAATTATTCTGTGATTTTATCTTCCAGGTTCACCGTAAGACTCAAAGAGTAAGCCAGGCCCTCGGCCTTACGTTCATTTGATTGTTGAAATAAAACCCCCCCAATCGGGGTGCTTTTTACACATTTATAGGGACCGATGCCAACGGCCACTTCCCAGAACCCTACACTTGACCCTGTGGGGTGGTAACAGCCAGCGTCAGAACCCCTGTTGCCCGTGTGAGCTCACGGCTCGGTGAGTAATTATGGGGGACTGATTTTCCTTATTCGTTCTTTTCCCTCTTTCCCAAGTTTTCTAGCATGTGCACGCTTGTCTTTTATGATCAGAAAATGGGTTTACTTTTTCCAAAGTAAAAACAACTCCCTCCCACTCTAAGTAGCTCTTTCCTATAAGATACGAGCTACTTACAGAAAATTCAGACACAGATCCGGGGAAGAAAAGAAAACCCTCCGAAACCCTCCCACTGCTAATGTTCTGCTTGCTGCACCTTCCCAGATCTGTCCCTACCTAATCCCACAGCCACAATACTGGACGCAATGAGGCTGCCCTCCAGGTCGGCCTGGTTGTCGCATCAAATACTGTGGGTTATCACACAGCATCCTGCACCAAAAATGCTGTGTGATAACCTCCTGTTCTCAGGGTGGTGGCTGCGCGCCCCCCCCCCCCCCCCCCCCCCCGCGCCTTAGCAAGTACAGATCAGCTGTGACTGCTCTGAAGGTCGCTGAAGGGCAGGCCACAATTTAGCCCGACGGGTGGATATTTAGGTTGTGTCTCTGAGACACAGAGAGGCACAAACTCCTTTGTACTTGTGTGGTCATAAGCTCTCAGAACAGAATCGATAGGCACACGCATCGTTAACACCTCCTCCTTACTGTGAAACTCGCCTTCGGCAAGGTCATGCGGCCACCGGCAGCCCGCCAGCGCCCGGGCTGTCCATCACGGTCAGCACGAGAGGCAAAGAACGGCACCTTCTCGGTGTTTGCATTTCGTGGCTAATGAGGTTGAGCGTCATCAATTGTCTGGACGTCTCTGAAATGCTTGCCTGTATCCTTTTGTCCATTTTCCTACTGGCGTGTTTGTCTTTCATCTTCGTGTGTAAAGGCTCTTGATAATGGGGAGCTCAACTTTTATCCTATATTCCCAATACAACACCTATCTTTTAATTTTGTTTGGGGCATTCATGATCAAATAGAACACTGCTTCCCAACCATTTCCACTCAAAGCAGACGCCCACAGCACGCCGGGGGGAATGGACAAGCAGCCCATCTGGAGGCTCCAGCCACCCCAGTCCCCACGCCGCTTCCCTGGGGGCGTCAAAAACTAGGTGCACCTGTAATCCGCTCACACCACTGTCCTTGGGAGACTCTGGGATAGAAGTATAAAGTGATTTGTACAATGAGAAGCTGTGTTACAGAGCCTGAGTGGGGGAGTGGGAAGGTAAAGCTTCAGACTATGCTGCTGTCGTCACTGAATTATGAGAAATCTAGTGAAGAAAATAAAACCACACACCCTCTGACTGCTAGCATTCTGCTGCACCCCTCGGCAGACCCTTCCCTAACCCCACAGCTACGATATTTGGGTGTGTGCATGCATGGCCCTGGCTGGTCTGGGCCGGGTGGGGGTAGGGGGTAGGCATGTTGGCCTGTCCTCACCTGTCCTCCTCCGGGGCGTGCGGCTCGGGCCCTGGCAGGTGCTGGATGTGCGCCATCTCCTCGCCCTGCCGCTGCTTCCGCTTGTCCCGGATGCTCAGGCAGATGGAGAGCAGCAGCAGCATCACCCCGGCCCCCACCAGCACGTAGGCCACAGAGAACGTCTTGCTCTTGAGAATGCCGCTGCCTATCTCCGTCTTGTTGCTGCCCTGAGCTGTGGGCTTCTCGCCGGAGCTGAACCCGGGCACCAGGTTCCACATGGCCATGATGACCCCCAGGACCAGCATCCCCAGGCCGATGGCGGTCAGTGCGTAGTGCGAGCCGTTGGCCTTGGACTGGGCCATCATGCCAGCGGGAGCAGGGCAGGGCCCGGGTCCAAGGAAGAAAATAAATTAAAAAAAGCAGCAGCTGCCACCACCACAAAAACTCCTAAACGCACTGAACAGGATCCCTAGCGCCGCACTAAAACAACAGCAGAACTCAGGCCAACGCGAGGCATCCGTGTGGACAGCTGCGGCCAGAGCCTGAAAGGAAAGCAGAGGAGAGGAAAATCAGCTCCGACCCACCACGCCTCTGAGCGCGCAGCAGCTGTACCCTGGAGGGAGTTCGGGAGCAGCACTGAGACGGAGCCAGGCTCCGGCTGGGCTGCCTTTGATGCATTCCAGATGTCTTACGTGCTCGGCTCCTTCTGAAAGCCTGCACCAGGCAGGCAGGCTGCTCCTCCTACGCCCACCCGAAATGGAACAGCCAGACCTTTCCCTGCAGGAGGCCAGCGAGGTCAGGCCTCTGGGTCGTTCAAACATCTTGTGGAATTACATGAAGTGCAGTGAAGTCTCACGGGAGTATGCGAGGCGTGTGAATGATGGCATGCACAAGCCGTGATCAATGATTATAGCAGAATCGCCTGGGCGACCGGCATCAGTCAATGGGACCCAGTGCAGCCAACCCACTGGGGTTCTTCCCCAGCCTCAGTGGCTTCCCATTTGCTGCAGCTGAAACTCCAGGCTCTTCAGAATGAGGGTCATGGCCCTAGCCAGTTTGGCTCAGTGGATAGAGCACTGGCCTGTGGACTACAGGGTCCTGGATTTGATTCTGGCCAAGGGCACGTACATACCTCTGTTGAAAGCGGGATCCCTGACCCTGGATGGGGCACACGGGGGAGGTAACCAATCGATGTGTCTTTCTCACATCTATGTTTCTCTCTATCTCTTCACCTCCTTTCTACTCTCTCTCTCTAAAAAAAAAAAAAAAAAAAATCAATGGAAGAATATCCATGCGTGAGGATTAACAAAACAACAACAAAAATAGAATGAAGGTCATGGCTGACCTGGCCTGGTCCTGCCTCTCCCACTCATCGCTCACCTCGCCCTTCTTTGCACCCCCACCTGCAGCATTTCTGCAGTTCTGTGACTAGCACAGCTCCGCTGCCTCTACGAGCCCCCAACACCGAGTGTGGCAAGGCTCTCTCTTCCTGTGACCCTCTCTTCCTCATCTCTGTGCCTGAATGTAGCAGGGACTCAGAAACTGTCTGCTGAATCACAGGAATGAGATGAAAAGAGGCTGCATGAAGACACACTTCCCTTCAGCCACACGGGTTTTCCTTTGCTTAAAGGGACAGAAGCTTGCACAGTCCGCATCTTAGCTGCTGTGCCCCTCTTCCCCGGAAGCAGCTCAGAGACCTCGTGCTCAAGGGAGCAGCCAGCCGCCCTGGGGTTCCATAACCACTTCCTGGCCGGCGAGGGAGCCACATGAGCAAGTCACCTGAAGGTTTAGCCTGGAACACGTCCAGGGGCCGAGGAGGATGAGCAAGCAATGCTTGTGCGTGCGTGTATGCGTGTGTGTGTGAGAGAGAGAGAGAGAGATTTATCCATTATCTGTTCTCTCACAGTGTCAGGCTGACAAGCATGGCAGGGCAAGAGTCTAAACAGCAGGAAAGCAGAGTCAGGATTCCCACCCCCCTCAGTTCAAAGGAGACACAGAGGACGTGCGTAGCATGCAACGGACCAGTGACCTGGCCAGAAATCCACGAAGAAGCGGTGCTCCCTGGTGACCACTCCTTAATACGCTAACCTCGCGAGACAGCAGCCTCGGCAGGCAGCAAACGCTTACGGATGTTTAGATGGGCAGGACCCTCTTTTCAATTCTGCATTCTTTCCGATCTTCCCCAGAGGACGGCTAACCAGGCTGCTGGAAACCTGACGCTTCGGAGATGTTTTCTCATTAAACAACGGCCTTACTCTGACACTGACATTCTGTTAGAAAATACTCTAAAAATATTTGGGATAACATCCTTCATCAGCTTGAAGTCTGTTCCTTCCCCCTGCCTTCCCCTCACCCAACATATTTCTTGTGCATCTGCTAAGCAGTGTTCTGAGCACTAGAGAAACACAGGTGAGCAAGGTAAGGGTGAGTGGGGCTTCCGGGCCAGCAGCAAACAGTCTACAAGGAATAACCATAACGTGGGAAGAAAATACAGGTACTGTGCAATTAGGCAGCCGGGGTCCTAAGTTGGGCTGGAGGGTGTATGGAAAGTCTCTGCAAGACGGAAGTCCCACTGGCATGAGAGGGCCTGCACCCTGAACATGCTACATTGTGTGTGCACGTGTGTGTGCATATGTGCATATGCATGCATGTGTATGGTGTAGGATCCTCTATGTGTGTGTGTGCACAGTTATGCATATGTGCGACATGCAGGGCACAGGGGTGCTGCTGCAGACAGAGTGGGACCAGCTGGGAACAGCCTACCATAAGCACAAGGGCATTGGTTCCTCACAATATCGCTCACGGCCAGCGAGGGGAAGGATGAAGGGTTTGGCAGCCCTAGAAACGCCTGGTTTTGCCAAATGGATCTGAGACCAGGCAGAGGTAGAGGGCGCAGTGGTGGAGAGGTGCAGCCTGAGGCTTTTGCTAGAAGCAGGAGATGAAAAAGCCACAAACCGAGCACCTGTGAAGGTCCCGGCAGGTAGGCCTTGTGCCTGGGAGGCTGATAGTGTGTTTCTTAAGCCAGAGATTGGGGCCACTTTGGCCACCCCTCGTGAATTCTCCATTCAAGTGTTGCCTTATTCCGTCAGCGAGTAAACAGGCCCGAGATGAGAGTCCAGGGCAGAGATGAACACGCCAGGACCCACACATTCTAGGCCTTAGGGCAGTGGTCGGCAAATTGTGGCTCGCGAGCCACATTCAGCTCACAAGTGGCGGTTTGCCGCTCTGTTGACTAATGAGTTTGCCGACCACTGACCTAGACTCTCGATTACTTTCCAGTAATTACACGCTGTTGTTGTTCCTTGTCATTAAGCCCCTATCCCAGTGGTCGGCAAACTCATTAGTCAACAGAGCAGCAAACCACGGCTCAAGGGCCACAGTTTGCTGACCACTGCCTTAGGTTGTCAAAGATGGAAAACAGACGATACGACCCAGGGTGGGTGAGGGTGTTGGGATGGGCAATGTCATACCGTTTTTCTGGATGGTAAATGTTGGCATTTACGGATCAAAAGTTTCAACAGTCGTGGGGGGTAATAGGAGAATAAGGACACATGTAATACCTTAATCAATAAAGAAATTGGGGAAAAAAAGTTTCAACAGTGTTTAGAGCCTTTGGTTCTGCAATTCCAACTTCTAAGAATTACGTGTAAGGAAAGGATATCCATCATAGCTTTACGGGAGTGAGAAGCTAGAAACAACTTAAATAGCCAAGAACCTGGGTCTGGTGAAATCCAACATGCACTTAGTAAATTACGGTCTCCAGGCAACTAATGACACATTTTAAAGTCAAGAGCAAGGTTAAAAGAATGGTATGCTCAGTGTGACGCTACTTTAAAAATCCTATATACACAGAAATGTATATTTGAATATATGAGAAAAAAGACTGGATAATTGTACTCAGGTTAAAATAAAGAAGAGACAGTATATTTTCATATCTACAGACGCATGTAAAAATCCCAGATGAGGGGCACATTCCAAATGTATAACAATGATTGCTTCTGGGGAGGGAGGGGGCTGTTCCTTCTACTCTCTATTTCTGTATTTCGATTTTTTTTTTTTTTTTTTAACAATCAGAATGCGTTGTTGCAAGGCAACACAGCTGGGTGGTTAAGTGTGGCCTTTGGAGCCAGGATGCCTGTGCTCTCAGATCCTCCCTCTGTACCTTCCTAGCTGTGTGACCTTGGACAAGTTACTTAACCTCTCTGTGCCTCCATTTCCACAACGGTGCAATGGAGACAAGCTCTCTAGCCCTCCTATCGTAGGGGAGTTAGGATAAGTACAAGCACCCGGGACAGGATGTGACCAGCATGTAGTTAAGTTCTTACAGAAAGGTTTGTTATTAAATACTATTTAAAGTGTGCATTCTGAATGGGGTGAGATCACCCAGAAGGGGACAAAACTTGGTTTTGGGGGATGGTGTAATAATCTTAGAGTGGTCTGTGGCCCATAAACCAACGGTGCCTCTGTGGTATTAAAATTTCATGGGTGGGGTGGGGGGAGTCGGGGAGCGTTGCAAAAAGAGAGCTTATAAAGAGTCCTTTAGGGGACAATGGGAAAGCGAGGTTGAGAAACGCTACTTAATGTATCACAGTACACTGCAAAACCCCCGATTACACACCCCGTGATGTTTATAGTTATTTTCTCTGTGTGATGGGATGAGATTGATTTTCCCTTTCTTTTTCTCACGGCCAAAATGAGACTTAGAGGGGAAAAAACCAGGAATGTACACGTGTTGCTTTCTGAAAAGGAAAGTGAAATAAAGGATTTTGTTTTGGGGGCTCGCGGCAGGGTTATGTGCCCAGCGGCAGCTCCAGGTTGCTGGTCGGTGGCACCGCCCCCTGGAGCCTGGATCCCGCTGGCCTCGAGGGAGGGGGTGGGGGGAGGGGGGATGTGAACACCCGGCTCCCTGAGGTGCAGCTTGGCTATTTATCTTGTTTCTGGCTCGCCGACCCGTGTTATATTTAGTGTGGCGTTCTTTCCCTTTGAAAAATATGGAAAGAAGCTAATTTTGTGCACAGAGGATTTGGACCACAAAGCGTCTGACATGTTCCTAAAACAGAACGGCCTGGGGGCTGTTTCAGGACCTGAGGGGTCCCAGCTCCGCCACGTTCACCTCTGGACCCTGGAGTGGGACCTTCCGTGGCTCACATTCAAGGCCATCCTACGGGCTAAGCGAGGGACCCTGTGCCTGGGTTTTCAAGAGAAATCGTTAAGCAGTTAAGAGAGGCCCTCACCTGCTGTTACCTGGGGGGCTCCAGAAAGGCCTGAGAACAACTCTTCATGCTCCAAGCTCGAGTGAAGGGCCCGCCTGTAAGAAAGCAGAGGCAGCGTTCTAAGCATCCCAGCGTGAGGCGCCCACGGGGGAGACGTGCGTTTTCTTTGTTTTTCGGGGGTCAGAGGGTGGGTTTGGGTAGGGGTACGTGCAAGGAAGGTTGTACCCAAAGAGGCCAAGATTCTGTACCGGAGAAGTGGGGTTACAGAAGGATAACGACATGGCAGCTACATTTACCAAACCGTCCCTTGGTTTTCTCCACCTGATACGTGTTCCAGAGGTTAAAAGAAGAGGACACCCCCCCCCTCCCCCAGGTCACAGGATGGCGGCATGTATGCCCTTGATACCAAAACCAGAAATGGACAAGGCAAGAAAGGGAGATGGCAGGCCGATCTGACCCACACGCATAGAAACCAAGGTCCTGAACAAAATCTCAGCCAACAGAATCCAACCATGTTTTTTTTTTAAACAAGATATTGCACCACAGTGAAAACGGGTTTATCCCCCAAATGTACGGTTGGTTCAACGTTAGAAAATCAAGTGAGGTCATGTCCCAGAAGAAAGGAGGAGCCGGGCAGTGCTGCCCAGTGGAGTGCTAGGCAGCAGTGAAAACGACAAATCGGGGTTATACGCACCAACACGGACCATTCTCACGCACGTGACGTTGAACGGAAAAGCAAACTGCAGAAGAAGGCACACAGCAAGCTTCCATTTATAAAAAGTTCAAAACCAGGCAAACCCAAACCATATATGGGTCCACTTTGGTAATATTGGGAAGAAATGCAGAGATGATAAACTAAAATTCAGGGTGACAGCTCCCTCCCTGGGGGCGTGAGACATGGTGGTGGGGAGGGGAACAGTGGAGGGTACCTGGGTGTTGACTTATTGTTCCTTAAACTTCGCCTATCTCTTTTGTAACAGGAATTTCCAAAAGCCCATCCATGCCTTTCCACTCCTCTGAGCATAAAATCCAAACTCCTGTGCTATGGCCTTCAAATCTCACCCCGTTGGATTGGGCTCCTGCCTCTCTCACGCCTCATCTCCTGGCTCACCACCCCTCAGCAGCCTCTGTTCTGTGCCCCAGTCACACCAAGCAGGTCCTGCCTCAGGGCCTTCGCACTGGCCGTTCCTGCTGCCCGACACACTCTTCCACCTGTCTCTTCCGTTGGGCTTCTCGTCTTCTTTCTCTCTCGGCTCAAATGCCACCTCCTCAGCTAGGACTGCCTTGACCGCTCTACATTGATGCCCGCGCGCTCACCCCATGCCTCTGTCCTTGATGACACCTTCCCGGGGGGACGGCATTCCCTCACAACCTACATCGCCTTGCTTTGAGGCTCGCCATCTCCCCCACTGGGAGAGTGTGAACTCCCTGAAAGGAAGCTCTTGTCTGTCTGCTTCATCTCTGTGTGTCCAGTATCCTGCACTGTGTGTTGGGAACGTAACAGCTACCTACTCACTGTCTGTAAACCGAATGAATAAATGGATGACTATCTGGCGAGCTAAAACGTTTAACCCACGTCCCATGTGAATTGAGGGAAATTCCCAGCTCAAGGTTGGTACCGAGGGGGAGAGGAGGAGAGGGAGCTAATTTTCATGAGAACCTGGATCCTGAAACCTAATCGCATGCAAATGATTTCCCAGCAGCATGGGCTAGGTGCCCAGATGAAATGTGATTTCCATTCTGACCCGAGAAGGTGACCCTATCACTGTTCCCTGGTGGGGTTGGGGGTTTCAGCGGTTCCTGCACCTTCTCAGGTAGAAGTCAGCAGGAGTGTGAGAGCCGTGAGCCCGCCACGCACACCTGGCAGCTGCTATTTTTGCTCCCAGGCACTTCTCTGGCCAATCAGAGCCAGCAGAGATTTAGTTTTTGGGGGGAAGGGGGGGGGACGAGGAGGGGCTGTGTCCTGGGGAAGGTAGTCACAGCTCTGGCCATCAGAGTGCTCCACCTGGTGAGACCCATGTGGGTCCTCACTGCCTGCCCACACCTGGACCGGAGTCTCTCTGAACCTAAAGACAGTGATTTAGATAAAACCCAACGAGAGAAAGCAGCTCTGCCCCCTTCTCACCGAGTCCCAGACGTTCTTTAGAACATGGTTTAGAAACCGGGGATCGCATCTAGACCTCACATGGCCTCTGAGCTCTGCCCTGTGGCTCTGGAAGACACAGTCCCAGAGGCGTCAGGTGCAGCCGGCGTTGGGGGTGGAGCTCTCGGCAGTCAAGGTGTCTGGCAGCACGACCAGCCCCCGCGACAAAGAGGCTCCTTGACCATTCTCCCTGCGCCCCGACCTCTTCCTGCCAAGCCGCATAACTGGGAAAGAGATCCCCGCTCCATTCATTCGCAGGGAACCGGCTGCGCTGTGTTCCCACCACAAAGGAAGGATTCAGCGGGGCCCTCTTGGCCAAGTTTCAGCCCACAGTCACTTTTGTCACCAAGTTCCAGTCCCAGGCAGCAGGGAGGGCGTGGGGCCCGGGGACAGGCTCCAGCCGCTGCCTCTGCATGGACGCTGCCCCCGTGCAGTCAGGGAGTTTCAGGCCACATCCTCAAGAGCCAAGGTCAAAGGGTGTCCGGTTCCTGTTTCATCAGAACAGGTTCTTGCGGATTGTGCTCGCAGGAGCGATGCAAGCCCTGTGCGAATGAGTCATGAAGGGGGATGGGGGGAGGCAGCCTGAGCCAGGAGCGACGGGAGAAAGAAGGCTGTTAAGTAATCCGCCAGGCAGAGGACTGACAGCAGTAGGAACAGGGCAGTCATGAGCCACAGAACTAGGTTTCCGTCAATGACAGACTGACGGCATATTCGACGGTGGTCCCACGGGATCACTGAATTTCTGGTAAGGAATGAAGGCTGTGTGGTTCCGGGGTGTTTTTTCTCGGACGGGAGCAGTGTCTCTGGAGCTTGGCAGTAGACTCCCTCTGGCTCACAGCACCTCAATTCTGAGCGCACAGATTGCACCCCGGTCCCTCAGCCATGGACCTGTTTCCTCCCAGAAGAGCCCGTCCGCCAGCGCTGCATGTTCAGAGGGCGCTGCAGCCCCCAGGCCCGGCTGATGGGCTTCGGAGGACCCGGCTGTAGGTCACTGTTGAGGACCTAAGGTCCTGTCCACGGACTCAGGCCCACGGGAGCCACCTTAGCCAGCATGAAGTGCCGCTGCCACTCCAGTAAAAGTTTTCCCTTTCCCTGTGGGACGTTGGAAATACTGTCAGGTTGCAATGGTGTAAAGCATAGGTAGTTTTATCTCTTTCATCAACTCAATACCAGAGAGAGCCTTTGATGCCAGATGAGGGGCCCAGGGCATGAATTCATGCACCTTGAAAGGAACTGTGGGCCGAGAGGCTGCAGTAGGCACAGGGGTGGGTCTCAGCTCATCCTCCCCGGCCCCACCCGGCCCCTCCTGCCACAGCCCCAGCCTCCTGTCTGCTGGCAGCCCCGCTCCCGGTGCTCCCACGCGCTGATGGTGCCAGTCCCGCTTGCACCCACTGATGGCATGGAGCGATTGGGGCCGGCGCCAGCAGCGGCTGCTGCCCTGATGGCCCCTCAGGAGCAGGGGGAGGTGGAGAAGCCCTCAGGGGCGATCAGGCTGGCAGACACTGCTCACACCCGCTGATGGCGCTGAGGGATCAGGACCGGCACCAGGCACCTGCAGCAGGTGCGAGTGGGGCTGGTGCCAGCAGCAGGTGTGAGTGCCGCGTGGGATTGTGGCACATGAGAGCAAAGAATTTTCTGTAACCACCGGAGGCTCACCCTGATGACAGTGACTGGTGCCCTGCCTTGGTCTGGCACCCCCGCTCACCTGCTCCACCATCCCGCCGTGGCCAATGCCTGCCATGTCCTGCACATGCCCCCTGGTGGTCAGCACATGTCCTAGTGACCGGTTGTTCAGTTGTCCAGTTACTCCACAGTTCGGTCTATTTGCATATTAGCCTTTTATTATATAGAATAGGGCCAGTGGAACCCAAAACAAATTTCCAAAGTCAAAACAGTGAGTCCTTGGTTCTACACTCTCTCCTTGTTAAGACCCTCTTTTTTCTGAACCACCACCAAGTTCCTTGATCTGACCACTGCTCCAGCAGGCAAGAGCCAAACCACGTGGCCCTGGCAGTCCTATGTTCCTTGCCCTTCCGTCCTGGTTTCTCATTCCTGCTGACCCTCAGGCCACCGTTCACTTCCTCCTGACAGACACTGTTACGGTGATCCGCGTCCCACCCAGCCAGTTTCTCCTCGATATTTCCAATCCACCCAGCCCACATCCCTGTTCATGGGGCAGCATTGACAGCTCTGCGTTCTCTCTCTGACCCTGTCGGAAGGAAGCCAGGGGGACAGCGAGATAAAGTCTGCAGTATATCCAGTAGTGCCCTAGGCCAGTGGTTGGCAAACTCATTTGTCAACAGAGCCAAATATCAACAGTACAACGATTGAAATTTCTTTTGAGAGCCAAATTTTGTAAACTTAAACGTCTTCTAATGCCACTTCTTCAAAATAGACTCACCCAGGCCGTGGTATTTTGTGGAAGAGCCACACTCAAGGGGCCAAAGAGCCGCATGTGGCTCGCGAGCCGCAGTTTGCCGACCACTGGAATAGAAGGCCCAGCAGTAACAAGAATGAAATCAGCAGCAACCGAGACCATGAATCAGACCACAAAC
Organism: Corynorhinus townsendii; assembly: GCA_026230045.1. Taxonomy (NCBI): domain Eukaryota; kingdom Metazoa; phylum Chordata; class Mammalia; order Chiroptera; family Vespertilionidae; genus Corynorhinus; species Corynorhinus townsendii. The sequence goes on from JAPDVU010000002.1 coordinate 213,247,425, forward strand.
TCATCCCGCCTTCACAGCCACCCTTCAAAAATGAGTAGCCCTCTGCCTCGGAGTCTCAGAGAGGTCAAGTCATTGGCTTTAGGTCTCACAGCTGGAAGCAGCAGAGTCAAGATTTACAATCACATCTAGCCGACGCTGATGTCCACCTCCTGTCCCTGGCACCACACCAGCCCCCACAAAGCCGCGTCCCTGTGGGCCACCCTCTGGGCAGGGCATGCAGGCCAGGAATGAACATGGCACAGTTTATTCTTAGAGACACTTGATCACAGACGCACAAGGGCACTTCTTTTAAAATGGCATTTTAAAGCGTTTGATCCCAATGATTCCTGGGCCCCTACTGTGTTCCGGTGGCTCTGGAGGGGGGCACACAGGGGCGTGAGACATGCTTTTATAGTCCAGTGGGAAGACAGGTGACCCTCCCTCAAAGAAGGGAAGGCGACCTCAGGGTAAGAGTGAGCGTGTGGGGAACACCGACTCTGCCGGGCCCTCGTGGAGCTCCTCCCGAGTATAATCATTTAAGAGCTATTAGTCTATTTTATGGATGAGGTTCAGAGAAGTAAAGCCACTTGTCCAAGGCCACACAGCCTGTACAAGCAGAGATAAAGCACATCTGATCCTAAAACCCGCGCTCTTAACCGCGGTCCAGTAACAAGTCCACAGACAGGGCGACAGGGTCTCGTGAGGGGGGCGGGGTGGGGAGCAGGAGGATAAGACGGGAAGCTCTGCAGGGCCTGGAGGTACCTGTAAACGTCCTTGGGTGGAGTCTGGGGTAGGAGGAGACGAGGGTATTCTAGAGGAAGGGCTCAGGCTAAGGCACTGCAGAGCGAAGAGGCAGCCTCCCCTCCCAGCCTGGGTGAGTGGTACAGTCCCTGGCAGCTCAGGGCTCCTGGCTGATCGGCTGGAGAAGTTAAGGAGGACACATTCCCTCTGAAGACTCCAGGAGCCGGAAACAAATTAGGGATCCTTTCTTTGGGAGTTTGACGGGTGATGTCTTCCTCTGAGCTGGTGGCCGGCATGTGACTCTATTGAGAAGGCCGGCATCGGGCACCCTGTCTCCAGCCCCATTCAGTGTTTCTCGGGAATGTGACATCTCTGTGTGCCCCCTGCTGGTGCTCACGGGTGCAGGGCAGCAGCCAGAGCTCCTGTCACCATCAACTCAGAGTCACTCTGACCCCTCGATCCTCCTCCAGGCCCGGGGATGAGCCACCAGTGGCCTCTCCGTCCAGCAAGCTGGGCTGAGCAGCTGAGCCCAGGCACTGACCGCCACCTGGCCCAGCCTGCTGGCCCCGCATCTGCTCAGCAACAGAAATATCTGCCACCACCGGGCTCACACTGAGTGCTTTGCACACATTAGCTTGTTTATTCTGCCCGACCAGCTCCTGAGGAGGTGTGATCAGCCTCACCTTTGTCCGTGTTATCACTGAATACACGGAGCAGAGAGGTCGAGGACCTTGCCCCAGGCCTCACAGCTTCTAAGGGGTGCCCTGTGCACAAAATCCCCTGTTCAGACCTTCCTCATCCCGGGGGCCAACAGAACCCCAGCCTTCCGGCCAAGCTTAGCTAAACCAAGGCAAACCAGCAAAAAGTAGAAGAGGGCAGAGGGGGGAGCTGAAATCTGAGCACGGACACCACCCGCCCCCCACGGGGAGGCCATCCCGGTGTGGGCACCTTGCAGGAGGCTGCATTCCTAGCCCAGCTCTGCCCCTGAATAGCTACGGAGACAACGTAATTCTTACCACCTCCAGCCTCTGTCGCTCATCTGTAAGAGCGGAACGGGACCGGGGTCTACCTCCCTGGGTTGTGACGCGTAACGAGGTCAAAGTTTGGAGATTCAGGTATTTATTCATTCACTCAACAGAACATTAGCGGAGCCCCTGCCACGTGCTCTAACGCTGGGGAGAGAAGAATGGCCCAAACAGATAGAAGGCCTGTTCCCCCCAGGGAGCTCACAGAGAACCAGCCTGGAGAACATGCTAGAGAAGGTCAGGCGGGAGGGAAAGGGTGCTGGGGAGGTGGTGCGGGAAGCGGCGATTTTAAAATAGGATGGTCAGACAGCACAGCCCCGGAGAAATGATGTCTGAGCAAAGACCTGCAGGGGGCGAGGAGGGAACCATCCGGAAACCTGGGAGAAGGGCTTTCTAGGCGGAGGGAGCCTGCATGCGGCCCTGAGGCAGGGACAGGAGGCTGAAAGCAATGAATCACCACCGGGTGCCTGCTCTGTGGAGGGAGGTGAGCATCCATCCGTTCTTAAAGAGGCCGGGAAGGGGTGAGGGGCTGATTCAAGGCCATTCACACTGGGGACAAAGAAGAATCTGGGGTCCAGCTCACAGGTATTTGCCACGCACCACCCTGTGTTTCTCCGAATTTGGGAAAAGGCGTGTGGTGGGCTGAGTCATGGCCCCCAGGGCTATCCAGACGCTAGTCCCTGGGATCCTGACTGGTACTTTACGTGGCAAAAGGGACTTTTCTGATGCGATGAATGAAGGATCTCCAGATGCGCAGATTAGCTGGGGTTATCCAGGTGGGTCCACTGATTCCTATTCCTAGTGTCGTCATAAGAGGGAGGAGGACGTACGACCCGTGATGGAAGCGAGAGGCTGGCGAGACGAGAGGAGGGGCCGTGAACCAAGGGGTGCACAGGGCCCCTAGAGCCCCCAGAAGGAACTGGTCCTGCCATGGAACTGACTGGGTGTGGACTCCGACCTCCGGAACCTCACGAGAACAAATGTGTGCTGTTCTCAGCCACCGGGTGCGGGCTCAGCTGTTACAGGAAATGAATGCAGGGTGCGTTCCCCTTCGCACCTTCCTGGGGCGCCCGCCCCCCTCTGACTGCTTGCTTACCCGATAGCTGGTTTAGTTGGGCACAGTTCCTTCATCCTGATCAAACCAATCACTGGTGAGTGTTGCACCCACTGCCCGTGTGGCCAGGCTGGAGGGGGGCTGGGCGAGCTGCCTTCCTCTGCCCGGTTTACACGTTAACCCAGGGCCCTGCGCGCGAGCCAAGTTCGCACTTGCTCTTTGCCGGGATGAAACTGGGAGAAAAGGCACGCGTTCCCAGGCTGTATCCACAGGCACCCCGCTTTCCCGTCGTCTCAGAACGCCAGTTCCCCGGCTTATGTGGTCCCTAGGTGCGGGGGTTTAATCAAAGCCCGAGGGTGTGGCGATGACAGGCGGACCTCTGCGGCCAGGCCGCTGGCTCCCGGGCTCAGGGCCCTCCCTGTTCCCAGGCCTCTGGCGGGCCGGCCCTGATTCTGGAGATTAGCACACAAGTTGGAGAAAGTTTATCCTGCCCATATCTGGACATGTTCTTTTTTAGCCACAGCGACGGTGCCGCCATAGAAGTGGCTCCCAAACCTTCTGCCAGGAGCCCTGTTGGCACACAGCTGACCTCGTCCCGCCCTCTGCCTGCCTCCCGTCCCCCTTTCTCCCTCCAATTTCTACTTGAAGCATTTTAGCCAGAGCTGCTTTCTCAAGCCCCCAGCCCTCCTGCTTCCAATTTTTAGGAAGCCACTTGTCACACCCAATTCCTTTTTCATTTTGGAATGGTAGCAGCATGTACCCTTCTCCTAAGCGCTGACCAAGTGCCAGGCACTGTGCTTTCCATGCATGTATTGTCATTAATAATTTTATTTACTTGTAAAATCAGCATATTTTATATATGTGGATTAATGCTTAATACCCTGATTTATTTACTAGGATTATGTTTAAAATTTATTATTTCATATCACATTTGAATTTCCCCAGAACCCAGAAAGTTGAATAATCTCCATTTCACAGATGAGGAAACTGAAGTTCAGAGAAGTTAAGATACCTGCTCAAAATCACACAGTGAGTGACATAGCAAAGATTCAAGCTAGATTTGTGCCCCCCACTCCCATGCCTCTGCATCCCCCCATGCCCATGGAGAGCCCCCTCCCCCACGCCCCGGCTGGGCGAAGCCTTTTCGAGGCTGACCTTGGTCTCCGTGGGCAGGAGGTAGGGTTCCTTATTTTCTCTCGTGTCCTTTCCCTTCCATAAAAACCAGCTTCCCCCATGTGACTCACTCAGGCCTCTGCAACCCTGATAGTCATCTGGAAGTATTGTAAATAATTCACGCTGGGGTGTTTAATCATAAAACTGCAATTGAGGCTAAAACATGGCAGCCTGCAGGAGAGGGGGAGGGGAGGGACAGGCCGTGGAGAGCGGGGTTAGCTTTGGGGGGCTTGGCACCTCTTTCACTTCGGGAAAAACAACAAGAACTGCCCTTGGCCAACTGCTCACGACCTCCACAGCGTGGCCAATGCTTTCCCCAGCCTTGGCACTTGTTGCTCCTAGCAGCCTGTGACTGTGCGAGGGCTGGAATTAACCCCCTCTCTGCCAGGGGTGAGTAGACAGACAGAACCCCTTCAGAGGGTTGAAGAGTGAATGTTTTATCCACGTTAACTGTCCAGTGCTGGGTATACAGTTAGTGCCCAAGCATGGCGCACGGAGGGAAGGAGGACATTTGCATAGCCCTAACCCTAAACCCTAGCCCCAACATTAATCCTAAAGTCTCCTGGAACTGAAAAAGACTCCTTTTGCTTGCTTTCTTTTTTTTAAAAAAAATATTTTTTGTTGATTTCAGAAAGGAAGGGAGAGGGAGAGAGGGAGAGAGAGAGATAGAAACATCAATGGTGAGAGAGAATCACTGATCGGCTGCCTCCTGCATGCCCCCTACTGGGGATCAAGCCTACAACCTGGGCATGTGCCCTTGACCGGAATCGAACCCGGGACCCTTCAGTCCACAGGCTTACGCTCTATCCACTGAGCCAAAGCAGCTAGGGCTCCTTTTAGTTTCTGTGCTGACGATCCTCTTTGGATAAGCCCCCGGTGAAACTCCTGAGGTGCCACTGATTTCTCAGGGGCTTCAGAGGGCACCTCTCAGCCGGCCTTCCTCTCTGCATTCTGACCATAAATGCCAGGCGGGGCCCAGTGAAGTGCTGGGAAAGGCAATGACCTCCCGCGGGTGTGCCAGAGACCGCCGGCTGAGTTCCATGTCACCTGCAGGGCACAGTGCACTCCGGATCTTCCCTTCTGCCGCCTGTGCTGGAGGGCGAGGGAGAAGGAGGTGCCGGCTCACTAGCCTGGTATTCCAGGCTGCGTGGCTTTGCTCCGCCTGCTCGTGGTTCCCCATATCCAGTCTTCCCTCCCTGCATCACAAGAAAACTACGGACCCTCCGTGACAAGGGCTGTGTTTGTTTCCTGTGCTGCTGTGACAAATGACCACAAACATAGTGGCTTAAAGCCACATCAAGTCACTCCCTTACAGTTGTGGAGGTCAGAAGCCTAAGAGCCAGGTGTGGGCAGGCTGCATTCCTTCCAGAGGGGTTGGGGAACCCAGCCCCTGGCCTCTTCAACTCCCAGAGGCCCCTGCATTCCTGCCCCCCCTTTCCCCCAATTCCGACCTCCGCTCCATCCTTCCTCTCTGAGGGACCCTCCTGCCTGCCTCTTCTATAACATGACTCTGCAAAGTGCTTTTACCATATTAGGTGACACAATCAGGGGTTCTGGACTGGGAGGTGTGTGTGTGTGTGTGTGTGTGTGTGTGTGTGTAAGAGAGAGGGTGGGTATTCATTAGTAATTTCATTATCCAGCCTACCATTAGGGTCTAGGCAATGCCCTGTACAACTTCAGGGGATCACTGGCCTTCCACAGACTCTTCCAAGATAAAAACCCCCACTCCGGAATGAGCACACGGCTCTCGGAGTGTCAGGTGTACTGGTATGAACAACATACACCAGGTTATAAACGGGGGGGGTGGGGGGGGGATCACACATTTGACAAGCCGGCCTTTTCTTTTGAAAACCGTGCATCCCTAAGTCGCGATAAGAAGAGCTAACACGTACTGAGTCTGGATTATCTCATTTCCTCTTTATGTTGAAGTCGCTACCATCATCCCCACGTTATAGAGCAGGGTGGGGAACCTTTTTTTCTGCCAAGGGCCATTTGGATATTTATAGCATCATTCGTGGGCCATATAAAATTATCAACTTAAAAATTCGCCTGCTATATTTGATCAAATATTTAATTCCCTCACCCCTAATGCCTTGGCAGGGCCAGACCAAATGATTTCCCAGGCCTTAGACGGCCTGCGGGCCGGACGTTCCCCACCCCTGTTACAGATGCGGACACTGAGGCCCAGAGAGGCTACGGAACTTGCCCAAAGTCTCATGTTAATAAGTAGCAGAGCGAGGCTTCGAACCAGACAGCTGAGTCCAGAGTCCCCCTCAGATCCCGCCTCTCATCTACCCCCAGCCATGTTTTAAAAAGAGTGGGCTTTTTAAACGTCTACACACCCTCCACACCGCTTCCAAGAACAAAGCACTCTTTTGTCCAACGTCAGAAGCAGAAGCATGCTGAGGGCAGGGAAACGAAGGCCCCGCGGGGTTGTCCCAGACCCCTCAGTGACAAAGACGAACGAGTACCAGAGTCCCAGGTAACCTGTTACGAGCCGCGGGTTCGGCATAGCGCTGACCCTGTGCCCTCCGCCACTCTGCTCAGCGCTGCGACGTGGCTCACGGGCAGCACAGGGTCCTGTCTCTTGTCCAAGGACTCTGCCCCTCTCTGAGCTGCCCCAGCCCAGCTGGGCGTGAGACTCAGCCCCCAACTCAGAGCCCCTCCTGGGCCCAGGTGCCGAGCTGGACCCTTAAGCTGAGCCAGCAACCACTCCCTGGCTGCTCCCCTCTCCCCTCCATGAGAGGAGGGAACGGGCCCAGGATGGTGGCCTCAGGCTCTAATGGGCTTGTCCAGACTCAAACCCAGGAGCTCACGGCAGGGGTCATGGTCTCTGGTGCACCTGGGGGTGCTCCAGTCACGGCGCTGTCCCTCAGGCCGGGAGCTACGCGGCACCATCACCGCCCCACAGGGGGCCTGACCGCCACAGGAGTTCATCTAATCTCTGTGAGGTCGGACCCCTGGCCCACACTGCAGGGTGTTGGGATCGGAAGATAAGCTGAGGAAGCCAACCTCTGCACTTTAGGGCACAGACTGGGGTTCCTGCAGCCAAGGCAGCCCTAGGGTGGGGGTCAGCAGGGGTCAAGCTGCTCCCTGAGGCAGGAGAGACTTTCAGCCTCAACTATGACAGCGGCCACGCAGTTACCAGAGTAACAACAAATAACAATAATGATGATGCGGGGGAAGTGGCTTTTTCCTGAGTGTCCCCACAAGGGGGCACAGATGAATGGCGCTGCTGGTGAGGGTGGGCCCTGGGGTGTGTGTGGTGGGGGGAGGGGGGGCAGGAGCAAGGCTGCCTAAACTCTGATCTGCCGTCTCCCTCCAGTTGTTCATTCCACAAACACCAGCCACGCCGGGCCGTGTCCAGGTGCGTGGGACACGGCAACAGGCATCGCGAAGAAACAGGCGCCCCACAGGCATGCCCTCTCTTTACGAAACTCCAGCATCAAATAGGAAACCCCCAACAGGTAACCTGGGGGACGCTTATTATTGTCACAGAAGACGTCTCCGCAGGGACCTCTGACGAGGGCACTGGGGGCCCCCCACGGCGCAAAGCTATCTGGAGCTTATCATACCAGTCACTCCTCAGGAGGGTCATGGGGGCCCCAGGGGACGGCCACACTGGGCTGAGGAGCCGGCTGCCCAGGGTTGCCTGGGTGGGGGTGCGTGTGCTGTGTGGCTGTCCTGGGTGCCTGTCCAACTCTAGGTCTCCTTCTCCTGGCTCTAAGACTGGGCGTGGCCAGGCCTAGCCAATCAGATCTCCCATAGGGCAGGCCCCGCCCAAGCAGAACCGGTAAAACTCAGTTCTTCACATTGAGGAACTGCTGGTGGGGTACCCCTCCTGCCCCTGCAGCGGCTGGTGGCCATCTGGTCCCCACCAGGGGAGAAGCTGCCGAGCAGGGGAGCAGGGAGAGGGAGTGGCAGAAACGAGAGCCGAGGTGAAGAGGGAGCAGGGCCCCAGGGACACCACGCGAACCCGAGAATCCAGCTGGACCTACTCACGTTTCCGTTGTATGAACCAACCGTACCCTCTTCTGCCGCATAAAAATTTAAAATAAAATGACTAAAAACCAAACCAAAACGAAACTGCCAGGTGCCCCCGCCCCCGCACCCCCCCCCCCCACCTTTCTGGGGTGATCGTGGTGCCGACAGGTGCAAGCACCTGTGAGGTGGGCAGTCTGGAGCGGGGCGCGTCGAGGCCTGATTCTGGGGTTCCTGGATCGCCTTCCTCGGCCGGGATGTTTTGAGGATGACTATCTGGGTCACTCACTAAGACAAGATTGGCCGTGGCCGTGACTGAGGAAGGCGACAGTCACAGGGCTGACATTGGCTAATCTCCCCCTGGCCACCACCCTAGTGCACACCACTGAACAGACAGTGCCATAACCGGCTGGCGAGCGGCTCTGGGGTTAGCAGGGCGTACGGGGTGGAGGAGCCAGGCCTGCCCTTGAAACGGTCAATGCCGTGGTTGAAAGCACATCTAGCGAGCAGACGCACACGTGGGAAAAGGGAAGCAGGGCCCGTGGGGCCAGGCAGACACGCCCGAGGGGCCGCCGCCGCTCTGCCCTGTGGGCCAGGCACTGTGCTGGGCCCCGAGCTAGCTGTGCACAGCACTCTGCCCCCCAGCCTGCACGGCCAAGAGGGGCAAACAGAAGAAAAGACCGTGAGAGATGACACACTGGAGAGAGAGGGCGGCAAGGAACAACGTGCATCAACAATCCAAAGAAGGAGAGAAAGGTAAGTAAAACGAGGGAGAAATGAGAACAGAGGGCAGGAAGGAGCAGGGTAATAAAGACCAGGTCTCTGCCAGGCGAGGGAATGGCTGGGAGACTGGTGGTGGTGCGGGGGGGGGGGGGTGCACAGGGGTGGGGAGACCTTTTGGAAGGGGGGCTGATCTGGTGCTGGGCCTCATGCTCCCACTGGGCAGCTGCCAGGCCTCTGCCATCCCAGCAGCTATTACAGGGGCCGCACCCGCATCCGGGCTGTGTACACAGATAAGCCAAGAGTCACAGGGAGCCCAGCGTGGGGTTGCCAGGGCGTACCCTGCCACCCACACTCATTGCAGTGGTTGCCCAAGCACCAAGGGGATACAGCAAGCAGGGCCCTGGAGAGAGGCCACACCCCAGGATGGCCCACCACCTCCTGCGTAACCCAAGCCGACCTCACACCTCCCCTGGATACGGACCACAAAGGCTTTCTCCATGGCCTCCCGGCCTCCCGGCCTGCCCCCTGTACACGGCTTTCCGTGGGTGGGTGGGTGGGGGGGGCCTTTCCAAAAGGCAAATGTAATCACACCACCCTCACTCCAGAACCCCCCATGGCTCCCTGTTGCCCCCAGGATAAAGCCCTGATCATAGGCCCTTCCAGCCCCTAATTTACCTGCCATGCCCCTCAGTCACAGGCTGATCTCTGTGCACTTTCCATGCACAATCTCATTTCATCCTCCCCACAACCCTACCTTCCTTCCCATTCTGCAGACAAGCGAACTGCGACTGGGAGAGGTGCAGTCCTCTCTGCATTTCCCACACTGGCAGACTGACTGTCCTCACCTGGGCCCCAGATCCATCTCACCCACGACCCCGGGGCGCCCCTAGGGAACACGTCCCTGGCTGAAAACCATGCGCTAGATGACTGGCTTAATTATTTCAAGAGCAGCACAGATAATAATTTATATTAAGGTTATTAACAATATCTATGTTCAACACCTCGGCAGGTGGTGCCAGTTCTACTTGCCCACGGATCTCAAATAAACCTACTTCCTGCCTCTTTGCTGCTGCTCCGTCACCTGGGCGACCGTGCCAGCCTCCTCGCTGGTCTCCCGGCTGCCACCCTTGCCCGTGCGGCACGTCTTCTCCCCGGGGCAGTTTTGCAAAGGGAGCTTCTGAAAGTACCCTCTGCCTGTCACCCCCTTGCCCAGCTTCTATTGTCCTGAGAATAAAACCCAATCAAATCTCCCCACCTGCCTTCAGGCGTTCTGTCATCTAGGCCTGGCCCCTGTGCCTCCTTCTAGTCCTGGCCACTCAGAGAGAGGTCCTCGGACCAGCAGCCTCGGTGGCCGGGGGGGTCCGACTGGTTAGAAAAGCAGAATCTCAGCTCTTCCCGGGACCTGCTGGATCAGAACCCGCATTGCCACAGGTGAGGTGCACCTTAAGTCTGGAAACAGCTGCTCCGGGCCACCCCGCGCCCACCCGGGGCTCCAGCCACACTGCCCCGCACCACTGGCTCTTTCTCGCCCGTCACCTAAACGTCACCATCACGCTGAGGCGTTCCAAACCACACATTTGCAAGTCATGACCATGGGACTCTCTGTCTTAGAACTCCGCTGGTTTCGGAAGCGGCTGTGACGGCCACTTGTAATCATCCTCTTTGTTTATGCTCTTTTGTGTCTCCTCCCACACCCCACCCCCAGGGTAAGCTCTACATGGGCAGGCACAGGGCGGACGGTATCGGGCACAGAGGAAGCGCTCTGCACATATTTTTAGAATGAACAGCAGCCACAGGTATTGTGCCCCGACGAGGCGGTAGAAGATTTTCTTTCCATGGATCATCTTGTTAATTCTGCATGAAACCTATGAGGTGAGACAGGTACTAATGAAGATAATCCCCACTGCACAGGTGAGGAAACAGAGGCACATGACACCAGGTCACATGGCTGGTAACAGGCAGAGTAGGGGTTCCGCCTGGGGCCGGGCGGGGTCGTGATCTGGCCCCCGTGACAGCACCGGCTGCCACTGCACAATCCCGCCCTCTTATTTGCAAATCGAACGGAATTTTGCACCCACAAGGGGTGCTTGGCATGGAAAAGAATTTCCTAGGGAACACTTCTACAAAACCAAGAATTCTGCTGTTGGGGGACCAGGGCCCCTTCGTGTGCCTCGCGCAGATCACATTTTTGTATTCGGGATTTGTGCAAGCCAGGGCTGTCCATCCCCATGTTCCCCAAGACGGCTGCTATAAACCCTTCACCTCCAGACACGGGTCCGAGACGAGCCCAACAGGGAAGAAACGGCCGCCACTTCTGTCATGCCCTCCCTGTCACAGCCACCAGGTCAGTAATGTCCATCTGTGGAGACCTAGTGCCTGCCTCCCACAGCCTTTCCTGTCTGCCCTCTGCCTCACTCCACGGAGCACAGCCACAGCGCTGTCCCAGGTACCCCCACCATCACACCCTTTGTCACGTCATCAGCACCGTCGCTACCGGTTCTTGAGCAAGAGCTTGGGTTGGCTCCCTTGGAAAGTCACCTCCCTTCATGGAATCCTCAGCGAAATCCTTCACACAAGAAACACATGGAGCCTCCATTTTTGGCAAATGAAGAACCCGAAGCTCAGAGAGGTGAAGTGATTTTGCCCAAGGTCACACAGCCAGTTGGCAAGGGACCTAGAACTTGGACCAGTTCCACTCAGAGTGGTCCTGGCAAACGGATACTCCTTACTGAGCCCGCACCATGCGCCAGGCGCGGTGCTGAGGCCTGCACTGCTTCACCTCACACAGCTCCCAGGAGGTGGGTGCCCATTTTACAGGTGAGGAAACTGAGGCTCGGAGAGGCAGATGGACACGTCCTCAAGGTCACACAGGCAAGACGAGCGCAGGAGTTTGAACAGCGCCACGCTGTGTGGCCGCTCTGCGTTTCGCCTTGCGTGGTCACTCATTTTTCACCTATAAACCAGCCCTCGCGGAGTCGCAGGCAGGCAGCTGGGCGTCACGGTTTGACGGTTTCCCTTTATTTTTGTCTTCAATCCAAAGGAAACAGGGCAGCTTGAGAAACCCACACTGGTTCCCAAGATGCAGGCAAAATAAATAACACACACACAAAATCAACAAACAAAAGTGCTGTTTGTCCACCTTGAGCTGGGGCCTGCTGAGCACCTGCCATCCCCCCACCTCCAGTCTGCAAGCGGGGTGGTGCCGCGGGAAGCCTGCCTTTCATTTAGACGCCACGGTAACTGCCAGCCTGCACCTCCTCCAGCGGAGTCAGCAGGATGCTTACGAGACGGGAACAGGCCTGTGAAGAAGGCCTGTGTTTTAACATTAGGGAATCTGAGAGAGGGTTTAATCACAGGACCCCCCCCCACCCCCCCGGTTCCCAGGACCAGGTGCAGAATGGCTTTTTGCTGCATCTGCTGTGCCCTGGAGACTGTCCTGTCACTTCCTCGAAGGCATGAAGGACAACCTCCCATCCTGGTGCAGCCCCGAGCCCCACCCAGCTCAGTCACACCCCAGAGTGTGCAACCTCACAGATGAAGGTAAATTAAGCTGACGAGTGTGACGGGCGGGGTGCCATTCTGTACGCCATACACCCATCGCCTCGGTTCATGGTCACCATAGCCTTTTAAGGTTGCTATTAGCACCCCCGTTTTGCAGATGAGGAAACCGAGGTGGTGAAGCAACTTGTCTAAAGTCCTGCAGCTGGTAGAGCTGGGATTTGAACCTACCTTTGGAGCCAGTACACAGAGCCTTCCTGAAGAGGGGCGGGCGTGTCTCTCGCTCAACCAGCGATGGACTGATGGACGCTCATTACGGGAGCCCTATCCCACAGAGCTGAGGGCAGTGTGGTGCAGTGAAAAGCGTCAGGAGTTAGGCAGCCCCTCCCCCTCTCCCCCCAAGTTTCAATTCCAGCTCCCCATTTTCCAGCGGTGTGACTGGGCAGGGACTTGCCCTCTCCGAGCCTCAGTTGTGGCTCTGTAAAATGGGGATAAGAATAGCACCTAAACCAAGAGGGTTATTATAAGGATTAAACCAGGTACCAATAACAATAACCAACATTTACGAAATGCTTCCCATGCTCAAGGCACTGTAAAGAAAGATGTATTGCCATCTTCTTCATTGTACGGACGAGGAGCTCAGAGAGGTTGAGTCATTTGTACAAAGGCACCCAGCTAATGGTAGCGATGTGGGGATTTCGGCCTACTAGGCTGACTCTGAGCCCAGGCTCCTAAGAACTGCACAGTGCGTCCTCTGATATAATTCAACATGTGCGCAAACCAACAGGCATAGTGTCTATAACACAATAGCTCTTCAACCCACAGCCAAAACCATTATCATTTGGGGCCATGGAGACAGAACCCAGGGAGGGCCTGTCTAGTTCTGCCTGCTGCCCAGTGCCCGGCAGACGTCTACAGCCCTCCACGGGAGCCCTGCCCTCTGTTCCCAGCAGAGCAGGCCCTGTGATGCCCGGCACATGGCCAGAATCAGCGTGGAGACTGAGATGCTTTGTCTGTGGCTTAGAGCCGGGCTTGGCGATTATCGGAAGTCACCCTGGGACCAGATGTTGACCCCCCCATTGGTTTATGCTTAAAGACAGACTAACAGTAAGCCCTCGACATCTTCAAAAACTCCACTGTCCTGGCCAGAAGAGACGCCCATGATCAGAGTTTGGGGGTGCCTGCCAGGCTGGGAAAGAGGGGAGCAGTCAAGGTTGTCGGTGGCACTTGTTGAAAATGCAGATGCCCCTGGGCCCCAGCCCAGACTGCTGACTCTGAGCTGCCAGGGCTGGGCAGAGGCATCTGCTCATTTACTTGAAGTATAATTTATGTCTAGCAAAATACCCAGATCTTAGCATACAGTTTGACAAGTTGGAACCACCACCCAGGTCAAGATATCAGACGTTTCCATCACCCCAGAGAGTCCTCTGTGTGCCTTCTTCCAGTGAGCCCCGCCCCAAGCCGCCACTGACCCGCTTCCCATCACTGTGGGTGAGTGTCGCCTGCGCGAGAGCCTATACATGGGCTCATACCTGTGCCCTTATCTCAGCCTTCTCCCCTATCCATGCACTGCTCTATCTGCAGTTTGTTTGGTCCCTTTGCCTTGCTGAGCAGCGCCCACTAGGTGGGTATCCCGCGTCTGTCTGTTCACCTGCTGACAGACAGCTGGGCAGCCTCTCATTGGGGCTGCTGTGCGTGAAGCTGCTGTGAGCATCTGTGTGTGCGTCTGCGTGGGCAGGGGTTAGCCTCTCTCCATAAATCCCCAGGCCCGGGACTGCTTGCTGGCACACAGGGAGGAGCGTTTATCTTCATCCTCTCTGCAGGTGCTGCGGCAGCCCGGCCGGGGTGGGGGCCCTCGTCTGCTCTTCTTCAAGCCCCTATCCCGGTGAGGAGCCCCCAGGGGTTACAGGGCCCCCTCTGGGTCATGGAGGAATCGGTCTTCCTGACCAATGATCCCTGCCTGAGTCATCCCACAGTTTGATTGACATTTAGCTTTGAAAGCTGAACCTACTCTGGGTGGTTTGTTCTGCCTGATGATGTCAGTCTTTCAACCAGGGCTTAGACGCCCATGGAGACAACACAAGGAGTATCTGGTTGCCAAGGCTGTGACCGAATTGCGTGCCTCCTTCCCCTGCAGTCGACGGACTGAATGTGCTGATGAAAACGGGTCATTCGCAGCCCTTCCCCTACCCCCCAGAGCATCAGTGCCAATTTAGCAGAGGCAGGAAAGCAAGGTGGTGATTAAAATCTGTCTGGCCCAGACGGCGTGGCTCAGTGGTTGAGCGTCGATCCAGGAGCCAGGAGGTCATGGTTCTGTTCCTGGTCGAGGCACGTGTCTGGGTTGTGGACTCAATCCCCAGTAGGGGGTGTGCAGGAGGCAGCCGATCAATGATTCTCTCTCATCACTGATGTTTCTATTTCTCTGTCCCTCTCCCTTCCTCTCTCTGAAATAAAATAAAAAAATCTATATCTATATATCTATACCTGTATCTGTACCTATATCTATATTAATCTGCGTCTCTGTCTGGGTGGCCTTAGGCAAGTTGCTTCACCTGAGCCTTGTTTTCCCCATCTGTAAAATGGGGACCCTGGCAGTACTACCTCATGATACGGGAGTAAGGATTACCCAATGTGGGGTGTGGAAAGGAGGTAGCGGCGGTCAGCTGGGCAGCGTGTGGAGTTAGAAGCAGAGGGAGCAGTAACTTGAGACCAGTTGTTATTTGAGGACCACTTCACCCCTACCTTGCAGAGGGAGGGTGGGGGTTGCTAATATGCAGATTCTGGGGTCCCACTATGGATGTACAGGACCAGAAACTAGGGTGAGGCTTCCGGAGTGACCCGGTGCTCACGAAAGCCTTGAACCCTCATCCCAGAGTGCGGCCCGAGGCGGAGCCTGGGGAGTTGCCTGGCCCGGGAATGCAGAGACAGGTGGGGTGGGAGGGCCACAGCGTGGAAATGAGCCAGGGAGGATTAGGACCAATTTATTCCTCCCCCCAGACAGCCTCCCGGCACTGACCCAGGAATTCCAGTCACATGTGCCTCCCACGGCCTGTGGGTCAACCCAGCCACGTCCAGGGAGGCATGATCAGGCATTATCCAGCTACGGAGTTAGGAGGTCGTAGGTTCGACTCCCGCTGTACCCTTCCTGGCTGGATGAACAAGAGTTCAAGTGACTTACACTCAGCTTGAAGCTGTGGCAGCTTCTCTCACGAATGGAGTTAGTCGTCAGAGGCAGTCATGAGCTCGAGCGGGTAGAGCGCCTAACCCCATGCCGGCACCCTTTGCACGGCCATGGCCGCTGCCATGGACTCGGTCCTGCTCCCCTAGGACAGTCCCAACCCACGGGCCCAGGAACAGAGGCCACGCTCTCCTGTGCTGGTGGGACAGCCTCTCTCCCTGCAGCCGTGTCCTCCCTCCTGCACGTCGCAGCTTTAACCCAGCTCCTCCAAGATGCCCCTCAGGTGCTGCTTGCTTAGCCACGCGCAGCTGAATAGGGGGCTCCTGACCACCAGGGAGGCCCAGCTCTGCACCTGAGTCTCGGTTCCTCATGTGGAAAATGGGCGTCATAGCAGAACCAACCTTAGTGCACTGTCGCGAGGCTTAAGTAAACCCACCTGGACGCCCGGCAACCCGGTGCCTGGCCCATGCCAGCACTCAGGAAGTGTGACCCATTCATTACTATTCTCTCCCAGCGGCTGGTGTCACCTTCCACTTGCCAGAGACTGTAAGCCCCGTGAGGACAGGACCCATGTCCGACACAACTACCCCCAAATGGGTGCCGAGGCTCGGGATGTTCTCGGCTCCCCTGACCAGGGAGGTGGCCGATCACCGTTCCCTGGGACTCCTCCCTGGGGCTGAGGTCCTCGTGGTGAAACCTGAGGTCTCCGGGGGTGTTTAGGGCATGCGTGGCTCTAGGTGGCGGGCGAGAGCAGCCTGCGGGGGCCAGGAGGTTCCTCCTCTGCCTCCCCCTCCAGCCAAGGTCACTCAGATTTCCAGGGGGCCTCCCAGGGGACCTCCCACGAGGCCCAGGCAGGGTGAGTCGGACCAGGAACAACCCTGGATTCATCCCATCTGAGCCCCTCACACAGGGAGGGGGCAATTCTCATCCACGTGATGGACACCCCAGAGAGGGGGGCCCGGAGGGACTGCCCGAGGTCCCCTCCAGCGAGGAGCCAGGCAGGATTAGAAACAAAAGCTCTAAGTTCTCACCCAGTGTTCTTCCTTTTGCCACCTTCAATCTTAACGACTCAGGCAATCTTACCTAAAACAAACAAATCAACAAAGAGAAAACCCAACATCTGAAGCACAATAAACCCCACACCAACACACTCTGGGAGGGGTGTCCAGGGAGTCCACTTCCATTCCCAGTACCGACTAACCACACCCACAGGCCGTCTTCCATTCTCCACCCAACAGTCATTGCAACTCAGCTGTTTCCCCAGAAAGAGCTGCTGTTGTCAGTCCGTGTCCCCTTTGTCATATTTCGTCCACGTCCCTTCAACATCTTCCGCTCCCCTCCTCCTCCCACCCATCACCTCCCCACTTTCTCCTCCAGACTTCCTAATGACAGTGCAAGGACACACCCGTCTCCCCGTGGCCTGAGTTCTCAGTGACCTTGGGCATCCTCTCCCCTGAAATCTGTGACCTTGGGCATCCTCTCCCCTGAAATCTGTGATCTTGGGCATCCTCTCTCCTGCTTACTCCGTCCCTCAACACACACACGCACCCAGGTCTCAAACTGGCGGCCCTGTAATATAGTATTGAGAACATGGATAACCTCATGTATAAAGCTTGAAAATCTGGTGACCCTGGGCCAAATGCTCACATGGAATAGGCAGTTGGTGCTGAGTCATAGCCATGGCCTGCAGGAGGGGCCTGCCTCCCACTTTGCCCAGTCTTTCCCTCTGCCCGCTACCTCACGCCTGGCCACGCTCTCCGTAACATGTCCTGCCGCTGCATTTTAGACACGTGCATTGGCGACCCCACGTCCAGGCGGTCCCCAGACGTGTTTCTTCCTCTTTCACAAAGCCCTTCTTTCCAGTGATTCTTCCTGCCCCCCACCCATCTCCCTCCTCATGACCCACCCCTGGGGCCTTGGCAAGCCACAGTTGATTGCAAGTCAGAAAGAGAGTCCTCCCTGGGACATGACCTTGATCTTGAAGTTCCCAGCCTCCGAACGGTGAGGAAATAATTTCTGCGGTTTAAACCCCCAGTCTATGGTTTTCATTACGGCAGCCTGAGCTGACCACTACCAGGCCCTTTACTGAGATGCGGCCGTCTCCAGAGATAATGATTTCCCAGGTCTCCAGGATGACAAGTCTCAGGGTTGAGGCAGATACCGTACCCTGGTGAGGTCACGTCGCTGCAGCCTATGGAGGTGCAGACCCCGCATTTCCTCCAGAGATGCCCCTGCAGGCTTGCCTCTCAGCCTTTGCCTAAGGCCCCCCATCTCCAGTATCCGACCATGAAAGCCATCCTTCCCCTCCTCCTTGCAGCTGAAACGCAAGCCCTCTGCTCTCCCCATGGCTCTTGCGCCTGCTTCGGGGTAACAGCCTCTGAAAAGCACCCTTCACAGTCAAGGCCCATCCATCAAAGAGCCCGGCCAGCAGGCACTGCTCTCGTCCACTGAGCGGAAGGCGTGCGGAGCCTCCCAGCTTGCTTTGGGGGAAGGCGTCTGTTCTGCCACGGAGACCAGCAGGAATCGCCGGGTGCCCGCGTGACAGACACCACAGGAAAGGCTGCCGGGGGATTCCAGGTTTAAAAGAGAGAGTTTCAGGATAAGGCAGGGCTGGAAGTGGAATGGTCTTGATGGGATAATTTTTTTTTTTTTTAACGGTGGAATTTGTGAAATTTGCCTAAAGAAGAAATAAGCAACTGATATCTGAATTGATGCCCTGAGTGTGAACCGAGACTCCGGAAAAGCAAGTCTGGTTGGCATGATGTGGTGAAAATAATCTGTGTAAGAATATGATCAGGGTGAGGCCCAGATTCCCAAGAAGAAAGAGAGGACTCAGGGTCCATTGGGCATTCCCCCAGCCGTGTCTGTCCACGATTACGAGCTGTATTACGTCCCGTCACATTTTACGCCGGAAGTTCGGTGCACACGCTAATTGAGTCCCCACAACTCTCTGTGAGCAAGGTAGGCATGATGTCCGTTTAACAGGTGAGTAAACAGTATCGGACCAGCGAGGTAAGTCATTAGCCCGGGATCACAGAGCTATCAAGCACAAAGCCAGAATTCTGGCCCCCGTCTGCCTGGCCGCAGAGCCCACGTTCTGTTCCACGTGCCAGGAGCTCCACACTTGGCTGGATATCTGAAGCAACGAGAAAGTGTGTTCAAAATCCAGTGACCGAGAGTGTCCCCAGGCCCCTCACTGGACACCTGGCGGAGCCCGCACCTGGCAGTGGCGGCCCACGACTTCTCCCCCCGCTTCCCTGCGGTCCTGCTTCGGAGGCTGGACCCCGCATGGACATGGTCCCTGGTCCCTCAGACCGCCTTGCTCCTTCACCTTCGCCCCCGCCCCGATCACTGGGTAAGATCAGATTCTTACAAGAAATCCCTTACCCCATAGGTCGCGGTGGCTCGGCTTCCCTGGCTCACCCGGAACGAGATCGCCATCCTACCGTCTGCTCTCTCCCACAGACCTTTCAGGCTAAGGCAGCGGCTCTCCGAAAGTGGTCCCCGACCGCCAGCATCTGCAGCGCTGAGGGCTGGTGAGGAACGCAAATTCTCGGGCCTTGCCCAGACCTACTGGATCAGAAACTCTGCAGGAGGGTCCAGCAAGATGTTTAGCCAGCCCCCCCCAGGAGCTTCTAACATGCGCTAAAGTCTAAGAACCTCATGCGGGCATTTAAAAAGCTGCCTCTCTTTTTGTTTGCGAGGACGTAAAAGTTCTGGGAAAAGATAGACATGATGGTGACACATCATTATGAACATGCTTAATGCCGCTGCAGAGCTAATGCTTAAAAGTGGTTTGAAAAATTATTTTAAAAAAAGGGTAATTAGCCAGAAGCTACACACAGAAGATTACATATTGCATGATTCCATTTATATAAAGTATCCGGAAAGCCAGGGAGTAGGAGAAAAGGGAGAGTGGGGCGTAACTGGTTAATGGGTATGAGGTTTCTTGGGGGGTAAGAGGGTGATGAAAAAGTTTTGGAACTAAATAGAAGTGGGGGTTGTCCAACTTAGTGAACGTACCACGTGCCAATGGTCTGTTCGCTTTTAAACAGTCCGTTTAATGTTCTGTGAACTTCTGAGGCCAGACATGATATCTACGACAATTAGCTTTTATTGCGACATCATACTTAATCTGATGGTATTCCGCGGATAGACGTGCCGTAGTCTATGTCAGGCCTTCATGCTGGACATGTGGGTTCTCTCCACAAGAAGACATCTCAACGGGTGAAAACGCTTTAATCAGGGTGCCGAGATTTAGCAAAGCCCCTCCCGACAACGAGCAGCAAGCGCCACTCAGCTTCGGAGGGCGGGATGCCATCTGTGGCGGAAAGACCCACGGGCCAGGCAGCAGCATGGCTGGTGCACATTTATTTCAGGTACAGATGTTTCGGGGGAAAGGCTTTCGTTTTCCCGTGCTGAAGACAAAGTCCAATGCCTCTCAGATTTACCCGTCGCACTCCTTAGGAGCTTGATTCCTTGGCAACGAGGAGCGAACGTTCTCCAGAATTCCCAGTTATCTCCCAATTCCCAGTCCTGAGGTTACCTACCAGGTAAAGTGCGTGAAGAGCCGGCACTCTTGTTTTCCAGTGTGGCATAGCGGTTAAGAATACAGCGCCTGGCCCGGCCGGTGTGGCTCAGTGGCTGAGCATCAACCCATGAACCAAGAGGTTCCCAGTTCCATTCCCAGTCAGGGCACGTGTCCGGGTTTCGGATTCAAACCGCTGTAGGGGTTGTGCATGAGGCAGCTAATCAATGTTTCTCTCTCTCTCGCTTTTTAAAAATATATTTTATTAAATTTTTACAGAGAGGAAGGGAGAGAGATAGAGTCAGAAACATTGATGAGAGAAACATCCATCAGCTGCCTCCTGCACGCCCCCCACTGGGGATATGCCCGCAACCCAGGTACATGCCCTTGACCGGAATCGAACCTGGGACCCTTCAGTCCGCAGGCTGATGCTCTATCCACTGAGCCAAACCGGTTTTGGCAATGTTTCTCTCTCATCGATGTTTCCATCTCTCTATCCCTCTCCCTTCCTCTCTCTCTCTCTCTTAAAAAAAAAAAAATCAATAAAACCATATTAAAAAAAAAAAAAAGAATACAGATTCTGGGTTCAAATCGCAGCACTACCACTTACTAGCTGTGGATGGGGAAACCGAGTGCTGATGATGACAGAAGCCTGGGTCCCAGGGGGACTCTGTGGGACAAAGGCCCCACCTTCCCCTCCCAGCACCTTACATTGTAACTGTGTCCTGAGTGTAGTCAGCCCTTGAGATGTGGGGCTGTTTGCACAGTGGCGGGCATACCCCTGCCTCAGTTCTCCCAAGTCACAGGACTGTTATGAGCTGACATATGCAAAATGCTTAGAATGGTGCCTGGCACAACTGTTACGTAAACTTTTAAACTAATATCTATAATATAAAAGCGTAATATGCAGATCAACCCAACGGCTGAACAGCAGAACGACCCTCCGGACGACCACACACACTGGCTCCAGGCCAGCCAAGGCGGGTGGGATGCGATTGGATGGGGGCCCCGTCATTGCCTCACTATCGCCCCACAGAGGGAGGCCAGGCCACCGGCTGGTGGGGCGATCGATGGGGGGTAATCGATCCGGGTGGGGGAGGGGGTTTGGGGTTGATTGCCCTGTAGAGGGAGGTCCAGGCTACCTGACTGGCTGCGTTGCAGTGGGTGGGTGGGGGGACACCCCCACCCGAGTGCACGAATATTGTGCACCGGGCCTCTAGTTAGAAATAACTTTTAAGGGCAGACCCACTCACCAGGCAGCCCAGGATCTGCCTCCTCCAGGGCCTCCCCAAGACAGGGATAATGAGGAAGGCTTGGATGTCCACCACACCCCCTCCCCACCCAGTTCCATCAAGGATATGGACCCCATCCGGGATATTTCCCCAAACATCTGTGACTTCATCACTAACCGGATGTCTCTGCCTCCCAGGAATTTCCCTAAACTCTTTTTAAGTATTTTCAGCCTGAAACGCTCTTGGAGGAAGCAAATGTGTCTGCTCTGTCCAGGAGAAGTTCCCAGGACCCGGTCAGCTTCATCCTGGGCAAGAGCACACACGTGCTCTAAAGCTGCCGACACACTTCCCCACACGCGATGAGTCAGCACAAACATGCAGGGCTGAGCTCCATTAACTTCATCTCCACCCGTGCAGCCAGGCGCAGTTCCCCTCGGCCCGAGACTGCCCTGCCAGCCAACGGCTCCATCAGCTTCCAGCCACAAACCGGCTCAGGACCCATGATCCGTAAACTCAGAACTTGTACCCCAGCGAACGACACACTTATCTCTACCATTTATCTGTAACAGGTTGCTTGTCTCATACCTATGAGTCATAGTTTTTGTTCTTTCTTCTTCTTGTGTGTGTGTGTGTGTGTGTGTGTGTGTGTGTGTACAGATCCCATTGGGAATCTGATGAAAGCTACTGACCCTCCACAGAAAAATGTAGACATGGAAGGTCTGACGAAACGTCAGGTGCTGAGGGGGTCCTTACAGGCAATCTGGGGACCTTGATATGAGTTATTACGATCTTAAAATGACCCAACAATTTCATAACCATCTTGACGACTGTACTGTTCTACTGCTTTGGGGACCAGGAGAACACCTCAGAGCAGCATTGACAAGCACCTGTATCTGCACAGGAAATTTCTGGAAGCATGGCTACTTCTGGGAAAAGGACTGGGGGGGAGAGGTCTGTGGTGGGAGGAACATGTACCTTTTTCATTGCATATCCTCTTACACTTTTTTTCAAACTATGTGTAAAAAATTCTAACCAAACTAATTTTTAATTAAACAAAAAGAGTTCATAGAAAGTTATTTAGGTGAAGAACTATATAGAAATATATACAACCCATTGTTACTTCCATTCCTGTGACACGGGGAGGTCATGTGGGGAAATGGTCAGCTGACTACCCACAGGCCGGGACTAACACCAGCTGGGAAAGGCAAAACATCACTCAAGGAAAGATGATAAATTGTTCCCACTTGGTGTTCAGTGTAGGTCATTAAAGTTTCAAATCGGAGAGGAGGGTGTTATTAATAATTCATTAGGGCCGTACACAGCTGGGGTGCTGGGGGTAGGAATTGGCCACACCTTCTCAGGGAAGTGTAGGAGGTGCACATGTAAGCAAATTGACCCAGAGCAAGGCTGGAGGTGATAAAGACTGTGTAAATGCTAGAACAATGCTGGGGTAGGTTGATGGGGGAGGGGAGACAACTAGTGGAGGCTAAACAGTCTCCCACATGTACCCCTCCCCCAAATTCAAAGATGGCAGCTCTGCATTAATTGGGTCCAATCCCGCAAAACTGCCCTTTCTGTGGGTCATGGGGGCCTAGAGCCTGATACTTCCCATGCTGAGGTGAGGATTGCATGAAGTCACATGGGTAAAGCTCCTGGCTCTGTGCCAGGCACACAGTAGGTACCAGGCACATGGTAGGTCCATCCCTTCTGCCCTCCCCTCCTGGATCATCAGCATGCAATTTTCTATGCTTGGCCATCCTATATAATGAAAGCCTAATATGCTAAGTGTCCAGTCGTCCATTCAACCAATCAAAGCATAATATGCTAATGATATGCTAAGGCCGCTCAACCACTCACTATGATGTGCACTGACAACCAGGGGGCAGATGCTCTGACTGGTAGGTTAGTTTGCTGCTGGATCAGGATTGAGTGAGATGGGCCGGACATGCCCTGGAGCCCTCCCACAGTCCCTCCCAGGCTGGCCAACCTCCTGTGTCCCTCCCCAGCCCCGATCATGCACCGGTGGGGTCCCTCGGCCTGGCCTGTGCCCTCTTGCAATCCAGGACCCCTCGGGGGATGTCGGAGAGCCAGTTTCAGCCCAATCCTGCAGGCCAGGCTGAGGGACCCTACTGGTGCACAAATTCATGCACCGGACCTCTAGTTTCATATAAAGATAAACATAGATGCTCCATACAAACCCAGCAATCCCACACCTAGGTAGTGCCCCAGGGGACTAAAACACTTAGGTTCATCCTAAAACCTAAATGCAAATGTTTACAGTGGCATTAGTCGTTGTCACCAAAAACTGGAAACACTTCAACAGGGGAAGGGGTAAACAAAGTGTGGTACAGCGTACCCGGGGATACACACAGTATGGAGGAGTCTCAAACGCATTATGAGGAGTCAAGGAAGCCAGACTCAGAGGCTTCACACTAGGATTCCATTTAGATGCCATCCTGGAAAAGACAACACTGAAGGCACAGCGAACATCAGTGCTTGCTAAGCACAGGATGAGAGGGGTGGCCCACACAGGGCAGCATGAGGGAACCTGGGGGGCCAATGAAACCTTTCTGTATCTTGATTACGGTGGCGGTCACAAAACTATGTTTGTCAAACTCATAGAACTGTACATGAGAAAGGGAGAATTCCCCAGGCCAGCGTGGCTCAGTGGTTGAGCATCCACCTATGAACCAGGAGGTCACGGTTCGATTCCCAGTCAGGGCATGTGCCTGAGTTGTGGGCTCGATCCCCAGTGTGGGGTGTGCAGAGGGCTGCCGGTCAGTGATTCTCTCTCATCATGGATGTTTCTCTCTCTCTCTCCCTCTGCCTTCCTCTCTGAAACCAATAAAAAATATTTATTTTCTTAAAAAAGGTGAATTCTACTGTTTGTGTGTGTGTGTGTGTGTGTGTGTGTGTGTGTGTGTGTTATAATGCTGGGAGGGTGGTGTCTTAGCTCAGGTTGCTATAGCAAAATACCATAGACTGAACGGCTTAAACAATAGACATTTATTTTTCATGGTTCTGGAGGCTGGATGCCCAAGATCAAGGTGCTGGCAGGTTTGGTGTCTGGTGAGAGCCAACTTCCTGGCTCGGAGGTGGCGGCCTCCTGGCTGCGTCCTCACCTGGCCTTAACTGGGTGATCTCTCTCTCCCTCTTCTTCTAAGGGCACGAATCCCATCGTTGCTGTCTGTCTCACTCTGTTGCCCGAATCTAAACCATGTCACCTCCCAAAGATCCCTCCTCCTCATACCATCACACTGGGGACGGGAACTTCAACACAGGACTCAGGGAGGTGCCATAAGAGGTCATTTTTTACATCAGCTGTGGGTTCTGCTTCCCTCCGTCTGGGAAGGCAGGCCCAGATGCTCAAAATAAAAGAACCCCCTGGAATAGTGGCTAATATTGGCAAAGCCCTCTACAGCTCACAGAGCAGCTTATCTCATAGTGATCCTTATGGGGTGGGCGGTGGGGGGGGGGGGGTCTGCAACATAATTTTTATTTAAATAATTAAAAAATAATATTTATTAAAAAACATTTCCTTCTGTTATAAGAACGATACTTATTTGCTAAACAAAAATTTAGAAATCTAGATTAACAGAAAAATGTAAAGCCGTTAAATTACCCTGGCCATCCACAACTACTGATAGTATCTATGACGCTGTTCGGACTTTCTTATGTATTTTGTAAACAAACATACCTTTCTTTTTTTTTTACAAAAATGAGATCTTACTGCAATATGGTTTTGTGACCTAATTTTAACGATCTTTTTTTTTTTTTTAAATTTGATTTTAGAGAGAGAAAGGGGGGGAGAGAGAGAGAGAGAAACATCGATCAGTTGCCTCTCATATGCACCACGACCGGGGATCAAACCTGCATCCTGGTTATGTGCCCTGACCGGGAATCGAACCTGCCTTTTGCTGTACAAGATGATGGTCCAACCAACTGGGCCACCCGGGCCTGTGACCTAGTTTTTAAAATATTGTTATATAACGAACCATTTTTCACATCACCACTATTCTCCTAAACCATAATTTCTAGTGGCTGAGGAACACTCCGGTACATGGAGGACCTATCATTTGTATAAACAATCCTCCACTGACAGACACATAGTTGGTTTCTACTTTTATTGCTATTATATAAAAAAAACACACACAAAAAAACAAGCGCTGAGACGGACTCCTTACATAACCACGTTTCCTCGGGATACACTCCAGGTGTTGAAACTGCTGTTTTTTTGCAGCTTTTGAAGTGCCTTTGCAGACAGTCCAACTTGCATGCCTACCATAAGCTCGTGTAAGCGCCTCCCAACGTCAGCATTCTTTTTTCACTTAAAATTTTGAAACTTTTCCAAACATTTAAACCGTCATATGTGGAAGACGGTAATGTTTTAATGGGCATTTTCTTTCATACGATGAGGATGGATATGGTTCCTCCCCGCCCCACCCCCCCCACGTGCTTGTTGGTCCACAGCATGTCTTCTTGACCCCAGTCTCCACACGGGCTTCAGCCTTTCCTTCCTGACTGCAAAAGCTCTTGCACTAGTTTAGCAATCAGGCCCATGTCTGCCAGGTGTTGCAAATACTGCTCCCATGTATCCTTTGCTGTGTCTGAGTTTTTACATGTATCCATCATTTCCAAGAATTTTATAATTTTACTACCATGCTCTAAAGGCCCCTTCCAAAGAGGGGTGCTCGGTGCCTTCGCAGTGGAGAAACCTCGCAGAGGCCACCTGGCCCAGTGACCAAGGTCAGCATCCCCCAAAAGTCATGCTGACGTCAGGTACATCGGGACGCGATGCTGCGAGGACTTCACCTCTTTCCTAAAACCCCAAACCCCATGGGGTCCAATCAGGAGAAGACACCCAGCAAACCCAAACTGGGGGACATCCTACAAACTCCTGACCAGTCCTCTTCAGAGCTCTCAAGGTCAAGAAAGTCCAGGGAAGACAGCGAAACGGTCCCAGACCAGCACAGATGAAGATGTGATGGATAAAAGCGACGTGGTGACTTGGATCGGATCCCGGAGCAGAAACACGGCAGTGGGGAAACCGTGAAATCCAAAACGAAGTCTGTCATTTTCTGAGTAGCGATGTGAATTTCTTTCCTGCTGTTTTTTAAAAAATCTTTAATCTTTGAAAGCTAATTGTCTTCTGTACTTCCTTTCATTATCATCATAGTCTCTGCACCGAGACACATAGCAACGATTGCAGATTTCTTTACAGAGCTTAGTATTAAATATTAAATATCTTTCTCCGTTTCAATTTTGCATTACTCTGCCAAGAAAAAGAAATTTAAAGCTCAAGTTATCTGAAGCCTGGGCACCTCCATGACTAACCGGCTACATCAAAGTCGGTGACTGTTTTCTCTGCCGCCAGCAGAGCCAGGCCCGGCGCGAGGGACCGGGTGCAGTGGCACCTGAAAAGGGTGCTACAACGCAGATGGCCACAAAGTAAGGATGGGGGTGAGGGAGGGGCATTTTCTTCCAGAATTTCCCAAGAGTCCCAGTCCATCGTTTTTCCCCAGAACGGTTTGATGCCGGGTAAAATCTCCACCTGAGCTTCCAGGCGCTCTGTGCCGAGGGGACTGGGCTGCCAAGGAGGGGCATGGCCAAGCGGATCCCCTTCCTCGCGAGAGACATGGAAGGTTTATCCCCCGCCCCTGGAGGGAAGGTGGGCTGCAGCCTGGCTGGCACCGAATTCTCCAGGAGATTGCTTCTAGAAATAGACAACTCAGAGGCTTCCTCTCACTTCAGCAAGGAAGTTATTTTTGCAAGCACTTGGGAAGTTCCCATTCCGGCCTCGGGTGGGAGGCTCAGGGAAGGGAGGGGCCAGTACAGCCGCCTCCCAGCCTTAGCAGAATTCCTGAAGGTTGCGGCCCCCGCAGATGTGGACAAAGGCTGCTGCCACCACCCGGACATGAAAAATCTGATGCGACTGGAGCCATGTGCCAAACGTGCCAGGACAGATGCGCCCAGGCGCCAGCTCCGGGGATGTACGTCACAGCCACGAGGCAGAGCCACCCACCGGGCCCATGGCGGTGGCCTTGACGGCACTCTCGTGATAGTCAAGTGCACGGCGGGCGTGACGTGGCTCAAGCCAAGGTCCCGGAGCACCCTGCTCTTGCCGGCCGGTGTTCAGGAGTGGCACACCGGCCCCCTGTGTCACGTGATGGCGGAGATGCCTGGGACACAGATGATGGAGAGGTAGAGAGCTGTGACTGTCGGAGCAGCAGGAGTAATGGAGCCAGGGGACAAAGCTCCCATGATCCCTAGAGCAACCCCTGAATAACCCAGTTTGGAGAAAGTCGGGGAGACTTTCCCTGAGTGACAGGAGGCAGTGAGAGAGCTGAGAGAAGCGGAGGCAGAGCCCTGAGCCCAGGGACACCCTGAAACCACCTTCTCCTGCAGGGGGCCATGAAGTTCACATTTAGCCTGAGGTCAGTCCAGATTAACAGGAAAATAGCACAGAACCAAGCAGATGGGCCTCGATGCTGTGCTCTTTGCATGGATGCGAGGGACGCCCCTGACACGGGCCCGCGAGGGGGCCTGGGCGGGCCGTGGCTGCGCAGAGGTGGCCGCCGGCCTTCAGCCGGTCGGTCTGGGAGCACGTCCTATGGGGTGACCCTCCAGCGTGCCCCCTCCCCCCCCCGGACCTTATACACGAACCCCTCTGTCTTCTCCATGGCGTAGTGGCCTGCGGGGAAGTGCCAGGGCTCACACTCGCTCCTGCTCCTCCTGGGGCACTGGGCATACGCGCTCTTCAGCTCTGGTTGGGTTGGCAGCTCCCCATTCACCCTTCCCTTTGAGCAGCGGTCCCGCTTCAGCCAGCTGCACGGGGCCAATTCCCTGTCCCCTGCAGGAGCCCCAGTACCTTGTGCCACCATGCGTCCTTGGTGTTTTACATACTCACAACGGTAAACCTACTTTTGCCCACGCCTGTACTTATCTGGTGACTCAGTGCATACCCACCCACACATGACGAGGTGACAGTTTTACTAGGGTTCTCCTCTCATCACAGAACATGCACGCTGTTTCAGGTCTACTTTCTTCTATTCCACTTTTGGAAAGCCAGGGGAAGACCACTTAACTGATTTAAAAACGCACTAAGATGCCGGGCTGGCGTGGCTCAGTGGTTGAGCATCGACCTATGAACCTGCAGGTCACGGTTCGATTCCCAGTCAGGGCACATGCCTGGGGCGCAGGCTCAATCCCCAGTTGGGGGTATGCAGGGGGCAGCTGATCAATGATACTCTTTCATCATTGATGTTTCTATCTCTCTCTTCCTCTCTGAAATCAATAAAAAAATACATATTTTTTAAAAAAAACACCCACTCACTCATAAGTCACTGCCTGCAGTCTGTAAACATTAGCCTAGGGCCGTGGTCGGTAAACTGCAGCTCGCGAGCCACATGTGGCTCTTTGGCCCCTTGAGTGTGGCTCTTCCACAAAATACCACGGCCTGGGCGAGTCTATTTTGAAGAAGTGGCGTTAGAAGAAGTTTAAAAAAATTTGGCTCTCCAAAGAAATTTCAATCGTTGTCCTGTTGATATTTGGCTCTGTTGATTAACGAGTTTGCCAACCACTGGCCTAGGGAACCTCCAACGTCGATTCTACGATCGACAGTTTACACGGCATCAACAAAGCTGGGATGGGGGAGGGGATGAGAGATGCCAGGAGGTCCTGACCCCAGGTGGAGTAACAGGCCTCATTGCCAAAATAGGTAGCAAATTCTCAGCCCATCTTTGCCATGGACAGGGAGCCACCCCAGTGCCTACTCCTGGGAAGACCTGGGGCAAGGAATGAAGACCTGGGGCTGAGTTAAAACCAAAGGAGCAAACACTCAGACGACAGACACGACAGACACGCAGCTTTCTCCCTCCGCCTGTGTGATCTCAGGGTCACATCCATCTCGCCCCCAAGGCTGGCCTCCTCCAATTCTAAGAGGCTCACTGAGAACCGGTTTTGCTTTAGATTTTATGAAAATAGTCCCTTTTCGTTTTGCTTTAGATTTTATAAAAATAGTCCCTTTTCAAGAACCCATGGCTACGCAGAGGCCTGGCCTCCTAGATCCCTCGGTGGTGAATCACTTGCATAGCTTTGCACGGTTTGGGCCCCGGGAGTGTTTAGAGGAAGCCAACAGGGAAGGCGGCCTCCTGAGGACCTTCCAGCCACCCGAGGAGTGAAGCGTGCGGGACCGGCAGGCTAGATTCGGGGTGAGGAACTGTCCCTTAGGGAAATATACCTGCGATGAGGACGGATTGGAAAACCAGGCTATGAAATGGCAGAGCCAGCAAGCACGCTAACAAAACCCTCATTAAAACCCCGCAAACGGACAGAGGCTGCCAGCAAATCCTGATGGTTTCCTCCCATGGTTTTTGCACTGCACATGAGCTTCTTTTGTAATCTGGGGACAAAAACAACCTTGAAAGCCTGCGTCCAGAGGCACCTCGTAAAGAGCAGCAAACAAGTTTAGCCGCCAGCGTCCTCCCCGCGGGGATGCCAGTGTGAACGGACAGCAGCGGACAACGTCAAGACGCACGGGCCCTGACGTGCGCCCCTTTGCTTCCAGGGCCTCGGCCTTGACTCCTCCGGACATGCCATAGTGGATGCCCCCCAAATGCCTGGCAGTGTGGGGTGCGGGGGAGAAAGGGACTCTGGGAGGTGGAGAATGCCCTGGGGCCGTGGTCAGCAAACTGCAGCTCGAGAGCCACATTCGGCTCTTTGGCCCCTTGAGTGTGGCTCTTCTACAAAATATTAAGGCCTGAGCAAGTCTATTTTGAAGAAGTGGTGTTAGAAGAAGTTTAAGTTTAAAAATTTGGCTCTCCAAAGAAATTTCAATCGTTGTCCTGTTGATATTTGGCTCTGTTGACTAGTGAGTTTGCCGACCACTGCCCTGGAGTTTTGTTTTCTTTTTCCAAGGTTCATCCTCAAAATCATTCAAGGAGGAATGAGAACTTGAGTTCTAATCCTGGCTCTGATCTCGGGCAAACCCCGGGCCTCGGTTTCCCTATTTGTAAAAGAAGCGAATTGGACTTTCTGATGTCTAAGGTCCCTTCTGACTCCACTTTCCAAGAGCCAAAGGGACCAGCACTCAGGCTGAAAGGCTGCTAATTCTGATAAATCTAGGGCAAGCGAAAATAAGGAGACTTTCGGCAGCTCAGACTAAGTAAACAAGGCTGGATAGGAGGCAGGCCACCCAGCAGTCCCGAGATGCGGGCTGGGGCTCCGTGGGGGTGGGGAGCCGGAATCAGCCTGAGGCCTCTGCTGAGACCCTCACTGAGACCCTCCAAGAGCCCCCTGGCTGTGTCTTGGGGCTACCCAGGAGGGGCAGGGCAGTCTGGCCTGAATCAGGGAAAACCAAACAAGTGACCTGTTTCTTTGAGGAGCCGGAGCCCCTGGGGGTGAGGGGCCTGGGGGTGGGGGCGAGCAACCTGTGTGCCAAGGGCTCAATCCAGAGGAAGGGAGGAACAAAACATTGCTGGGCTAAGCTGGGCCACCTGTCCAGGCTGGGGAGGAGCAAGGCCCCAGGAAGGGGCTGGCAAGACTGAGATGCTGAGAACCACCTGAACTAGACGCGGGCCTCAAACAAGTCTCTGACCTGGATGCAGCCGGGCCTCCTGGGATCATGCAGAGGACCTGGAGGGGAAAGGAGGGCTGGGTGCCAGTCCTGGTTCTGCTGCTGACGTGCCCTGTGCCCTTGGGCAAGTTTCTTTCCTTTTCTGACTTCCCTGTGTCAAATGAGAGTGGTCCCCTCCAACCGAGATGCCCCAGGGTCCTCCTGTGGCAGGTGAGAGGGGGTGCCTGTCCCACCACCAAGCCAAGGGAGACATATCACACGGAGGAGGACAGCTGTCAAGATTGCCAGGACGCCTCCAAGCTTCCGAGCAGACACCACAAAAGTGAAAGCAAAAGCCAACAGCCAGAGCAGACCCTTCACCCTGTCCCCCATCCCAAGGCATCGAGTTTCCAGAACATTCCAGGCACTTGGGGAGAAAACTCTTCTCAGTCCCTCGAATCCCACCGTAATGTGGAGCTGCGGGAAGAGAAGCCCAGAGCCAAAGCCCCTCACACTCCAGTCTCTTCCAGCCTGAGAGTTTTGGGGGGTTATTGTCACCCCACGGAGGGAGGGCCGAACATTTACCAGAACCTCGACCCTGTAAAACAGGAGCCCCTGGTGGGTCAGGCTGCCCAGCGGGAATGCCGACAGGAGGCGGGCTGCTGGCCCTGCCTTTCCTCACACACACACACAGACGCCTGGACCTTGGGACTCCCGGAGCCAGAGCCGGAAAGCCACGGCTGGAGGGAATGGGGCCCTGCCAAGGTGCCAG
This sequence comes from Corynorhinus townsendii, assembly GCA_026230045.1. Classification (NCBI taxonomy): domain Eukaryota; kingdom Metazoa; phylum Chordata; class Mammalia; order Chiroptera; family Vespertilionidae; genus Corynorhinus; species Corynorhinus townsendii. The sequence goes on from JAPDVU010000002.1 coordinate 213,278,862, forward strand.
GCCCTTGCCACCTCTCTGGTAGAAGCCAGGCTGGCAGTGTGGGCCTCACACCCAATGCACAAATCTGATCCTTGACCAGTGGTCACATGTTAAGACCACATGTTCATCTCTGCCTCCTGGGCGGGGCTCCGATCCACACCCCTTTTTTCACTCCCTCTGCCCCCAACCTGCAGGCCAACCTCCTCTCCCCAGCAGCCTTCTCCAAACTTCCATCCAACAGCAGCTGGAATTGTCTTCCTAACCGTAGCAAGAGGATCCAATGACTCCCCAGCTTAAAGGACCTGAAGGGGATTTGTGTCTTCCGTGTTCAGTGTCCACAGAGTGCCGAGCACACAGCCTGGTGGGCAGAAGGCACGCCTGCTGAGCGGTTCCCAGATGTCTACGTGATAACGTCTCACCTGCGGGACCACCCTCGCCCATCCGGTGCAGCTCACTCCGGACCTTCCACTCCCTTTACTTTCCCCTCCCTCACTGAGTACCCATGCCCAGCACACATGACCTCCATACCTCCATGCCTTTGCTGATGCTGTTCCATCTGCCCAGAGGCCCTTCCTCTCTGTCACCCTAAGTGACTCCAGTTCAGTGTTTAATGTTCAAACATTCTTCCTGTAGCAGGACCTCTTGCCACGCCTCCGCCCAGGTTATTTTCTTTCTTCTGTTCTCCCCTAAGCCCTGTAACCTAACTTCCGAGAGGAGTGGCTGTGTGCTAGGCATGAATGACCCGGCCTACTTTCCATTCCCATTTTACAGGCGAAGGAACCAAGGCTCAGAGAGGCAAAGTGACTATCACTGAGGGTCACAGAGAAACTCCTGGGAGTGGTGCGGCCTGACTAGATGGCCACCTCTCTGGGACCCTTGTCACTGACTACCCACCATGCTGGGCCCTGTATCCCTAGGGGCAGGGCGGGCCCTGCGACCAGCCCAGGAAACCCTAACGATGGAACCACTGTCAGCTCAGGTGGTGGTGAGGAACAGATGCACCGTCAGCCTCCTCCCCTTCCTCGCTCTTCCGCCTGTGCCTCTGGCAAGCTGTACAGAGAGGCATCTGGAGGGGAAGGGGCTCCCTCCCAATACCATTCCCTCCCGATCAACTTGGGTTGAGATCTTACATGACAAGTCTCCAAAGTGTTAAAGCGGTTCCCGGCCCCAGAGCCAGCCTTTCCCTACAGAAACTCTGGGCAATCCCTCTCCGCTTCCTCCCCCAGCTCCAGCAGGTCAGGGTCCCCACCCCCCCCCACTCCACTCCCCCAGCTGCTGGGGAAGGACCTGGCCCAGGTAATGCAGGCACGGGTGCCCCAAGGCTGGTTCGGGGCAGGCAGTGCCCGGGCAGGGCTGGGGAAACCTATGGTCGCCCAGGCTTCCTGTTCCCCAGCCCCTTGGTAAGGAAAGACTTCTTTCTGAAAGGGACCATCCCTCATAATCAGACTCCACACTCCCGGGCCACATACCTCCTTTCCCGGCGCAGGCTGTAGATCCCATGTGGGTTCCGAGTACTTGCTATGTGCCAGGCATGAGCTCCCACCTCACCCCGCGGGATATCATCGCATGTTACAGCGTTTCCCAGGGAGAACTAAGTTTCACCCTACCTTGCTCACGCCCCAATTCCTCGCCCTGTTGCTTCTAATACATAACACGCACATACACACCCTCGCATCTAAATCGCTAAAAAGGCTCGATTTCTAGAAAGGAGTAAGTGATGGGGGAAGGGAGACCTTGCGGGCAGCGTCAGGGTGGGTTCAGGGGACCTACTGGGAAATTCTCCAAATTCTGCACCAGGGGAAGGTGCCTCTTTGTCTTCCCGGCCAAGGGTTCAAACCCGCCGGCGGATAGCACCTGTCCCCGCCTGAGGGGCACCGGAGGCCGCCGCCTTCCCTGGCCAAGGCCGGCCGGCCCCAGCCCGGAGCCCGGGAGGCGGGGTGCCCCGCACTGGAAGGGCGCTGCCCAAGCGGATGCGGGTACGAAGTTCTTCGGGCGCCAGACCCGGGGATGAAAGCCCTCGGACGGGCGCACAGACAGACCGAGGCAGCCCTGGACTCCCTCCCCTGGGGAGCACACAGTCCCTCCGGGGCGCGGCGGCGCAGACTCACCGGGGCGGCGGGTCCCGCTCGGCCTCCGCCGGGCGGTGGGGGCTGGGGGCTCCACGGGCTGCCTCCTCCGGGCGCGGGGATCCCGGGGTTGGGGGGGGGGGGTCCCGGGGGAGAAGGTGCACCGCCCGCTCGGGAACGGGATGCAGACGCAGGAAGCGCGGCGCGCGGGAGGAGGGACGGCGGACGCAGAGGGCGGTCCCGGCCAGAGCAGCCTCCCGCGCGAGAGGCGCCGCCCACCAGTGGACCCTCCCTTCGGGCCCGCAGCGCCACCCCAGGCCCGGGGCGCGGGACGCAGGCCGCGAGGGCTGCACCCACTCCCTCGTCGGCTGCGGGAGCGCTGGGGTCGGAGGGCGCCGGGCCCAAGTCCTCTCCACCCCCAGCCGCGGCGAGTCGGCTAAGCGGGGAGGGGAGAGGGAACGAAGCTCCAAGATGTGGGGGTGCAGTGGGGGGAGGTCGTGGGCCGGGAGCCTGGGTATTTATGGGTTAAGTAGAGATGGGAGACGCCCCCACCTCTGGCTCCACCCTGGGCGCGGGGGCTTGGACCCCGCAGCGCCTTTACCTGGTGTCGCACTCACCTGGCCGCCCCGCACTGTCTGCTCCCCGCTCTTCTCGGGAGGCGCGGCTGCTCCCTCTCACCTCCGGCAGCGGGAGCGGGGTTGGGAGCGCTGGGGCCCGCGCCTGTGGGGTGACTGATGGGCGGAGGTTTGGGAAGCGAGTTTTTAAAAAGCGAGTCAGCTCACGCCTCCCATTCGGCTCCCCACCCTTTCCCAGGTGTTCCGAGCGCCTTCGGGGTCGCACGCCGGCGCCTCCGCCCAGACGAAGCCCGTTTTGCGTGCGGGTCCCCGCGCGCGGGATGGGGGCGCTCCGGCCCTGGAGTCTCCCGTGCTGGGGAGCCATTCCCAACTTTGCAGAGAACTTTCCCAGGAAAGCGCAGATCGCTGTCGCCCTGCCTGAAGGGCGGCGGGCGGGTGCCGCCTCTGCGCAGAGCCCCCGCGCTGCTGCCCGAGGCCGGGTTCCTGGGAGTGTGAACCCCGCTGGGCGAGGGCGCTCTCACCTGCAGCTCTGCCGCTGTCCCTGCCTGGAGGTTTGCCCGGGGAACCGCGCCGGCCTGGCGTCCAACCCGGGTGGGTTGATCTCAGCCAAACCACCGAAAGCCGAGGTTCTAAACTGAAGGAGAAGGCAGCCCGCCTCCTCTCTCAATCTCAGACTGAATTCCCGGACAGGTCAGGCTAGGGTCCCCTTCCCTGGTGCGTGTCCAGGCCTTTGAAGTTCAAACCCTGAGAAAAGCCAGCGGGCAGCTGGCCAGGTGTCAGAGAAGGCGCTGAGGACAGAGGCGCCCCCTACCGGGAAGCTAGCGTGTCTAGAACAGAAATGAGACACCTGGTGGAATTGCAACCGAGTTCACCTCCAGACTGCTGAATTGTGCATTCAAGGGTACACATGGTCTGGGGGGTGTGTGTGTGTGTGTGTGTGTGTGTGTGTGTAACTACAGAGTTATCACTGGTGGGTATTCCACACACACACACCCCCCCCACACACACACATTGTTTCAACTCACACAGTAACAGAACCTTGTTGTTCTGGAAAAGGCAAATTGGGGGCTGCCTTGTGATTTGAGGCTGGGAAGGCATTTGGGGAAACAGAGCAGGGAGTCTCCGTCAGCATAACACTAATGGCCGTTCCTCACATCCTCACTACGGACCCTCATTCCTTGCACCATCTCCCGGAATCGGTATACCAGCCCATGAGATGGTCATTGCTCACACCCACTTTACAGAAGAGAAGGCAGAGGCCTAAAGAGGGGAGGTCATTTGCCCAAGGTCACACAGCTGGGAAGTATCAGGAGTTACTCCCTGGTTGGTTGGCTCTAGAAGCTGTGGCCCCCCGCCCCCCCTTTTCTGGAATATGTCCTTGTCAGTTGCACATGCTCTCTGTTATGGGACAAGGTTCCCCTGCTTCCCGCCTGCCAGTCAGGAAGTGGCCTTGGTCCCATTCTCGGCACAGTGATGGGATTCTCTCCCAGTTCCACTCCTGCTCTCCTTGAGGGCAGGGATTCCTGAGTCCCGGCTACTTCGTCTGGCTCCCTGCAGGTGCTTAATACATATCTGATGAGTGAATGAAAGCCCCCCAAATATTATGGCAGGGATTGGGGAGAGGCCCTGGTGTAAGCGGGTACCTGTGACAACATGCTGCTGGATAAGATCGATGTATATACATCACAACGTTTAGGCCATGAGTTTGGGAACCTGCCAGGCTCCAGAGGAGCGATGGGAACAGTCACGTAGCTCTCAGATAAGACTGGAATCTGGTTTCCATTTCACTCTGCGAGTCTGACTTCAGAGGGGCCCGGGCTAGGGATGATCACTTCAGGCAGTTGCTCCAGCTCCCACCTGGAGGCGAAGAGCTCAGTACTTTTCCGTGCCAGGATCCGACTCCAGATTCGCCCGGCGCTGCTGCACACCCAACGGGGCAGGCCCCGTCTATCTCAGCAAACCATCTTCAGGGTGTTCCTTTTAGGCGGCTCACCCTGGCTAACCTGGGGAAGAGGCTGGCGAGATTCTCAGGCACAGGCAAACCTGAGAAGGTGGGAGAGGAGACCTGCTTCTCTCTGTCATCCTCCCCTGCAGAGCTGAGCGCACCCCCTCTTTACTACCCAAGCCACACACACGAGCCTGCTGACACCCTGTAACTGCGTGCCCTGCACCAAGTGGAAAATAAATGGCAAGCGGCCAGCATCAAAATAAAAAACAAACAAAACAAAACAAAAACCCCCAAGATGTCCACATGCTAATCCCCAGAATCTGCAAATATGTTACTCTACAGGGCAAAAGGGACTTTGCGGCTATGATGAAGGTCAGGGTCTTGAGATGGGAGATGATCCTGATTACCCTGCTGGACCTAATATCGCCGCAGGGATTCTTCTAAGAGGGAGGCAGGAGGGTCAGAGTCAGGGAAGGAGATGGGACGGATGAAGCAGAGGTCAGAGTGATTCAGTGGCTGAAGGGAGCTATGAGGCCAGGAGTGTGGGAAGCTTCTAGAAGCTAGAAAAGGTCAGGAATGGATTCTCCCCCTAAGGCCCTCCAGAAGGAGCCCTCCCTGCCGACACCTTAATTTCAGTTTTTGTGAGGTCAGTTATGGACGTCTGACCTCTAGAAATGTAAGAGAATAAGTTTGTGTTGTTCTAAACCATGACCTTTGCAGTCATTTGTCACAGCAGCAACAGGAAGCTAATAGGCCCTGCAAATGCAGCCATGTCGGAAGATGTTTATTTCACCTGCCTTTTTAGCTAACTGTCCACTATGACGCTCCTCCCACAAGCGGCACCACGTATTATGGATTCAGGAAGAAGGCAGGATTTTATCAGCTCTGCCTTGGATTTCTGAGTCTTCTGCCACTTATGAGCTGTGTGACCTTGGGCAGCTGTCTCCTCCTCTCTGAACCTGTTTCCTCATCTGTCAAACAGGGATGCTAATGATACCTACTTTGAAGGATCAATATGAGGATTGGGTGAACCAGAATGTGACAAAGTGCTTTGTAAACAGCCCGTGTGACCTGAATGTGAGTCATTTGGTGCATTAGCTTCTCCAGTTCTGCACGCCTGGATTCTAAGGAGAGACGATGCTGCTCTGATCATTTGCTCTGGCTAAGTGGGCAGGTGACTACTTTAAAATATTGAACTGTCGACCCTGGCGGGGTACTTTGTTGGTTAGAGCATCGTCTGGTTAGACCGTCGGCCCGATATGCCACAGTTGTGGGTTCAGGGCACATACAAGAATCAACCATAAATAAACGGAATGACAAATCAATGTTTCTCTCTCTCTCTCTCTCTCTCTCTCTCTCTCTCTCTCTCTCTCTCTCTCTCTCTCTCTCCCTCTCTCTCATCAATAAATAAAAAAGCTTATTTTCAAAAAATAAAATAAAATAAAATATTGAACTGTCTCTAGACAGTGACTAGACACCAATCTGCCATGAAGTGAAGCTGGGAAAATCTACTTGCACGAATATACCTTCATTCACAACTCACACATGTGCTCAAAAACATGTGTCCAAGGACTTTTCATTGCTGATTATCTATAACGGTGAAAAACGGTACTCAACCTCAATGCCACCAGTAGGAGAGATGCTAAATAAATTATGATGTAGGCTCCTGCCAGAATACTATGCAGTCATGAAAAAGGAGGTAGCTCTATCTGACAGGGAAGAATATGCAAGGAGTATCATTTCCTAAGAAAGGCACTAGACTCAGCATGATGATGCCACACAAATGTGGTTTTTTAAATATGAAGACGCACATATATTTGATTATGCCTAGAAAGTGTGTGGGAGGAGTCAAATCAAACTGTGGTTACCCTTAGAAACGGAAAGAAGAGGGTGTGTGTGTGTGTGTGTGTGTGTGATGGGGGAGGTATTTTTTCCCCCCAATAAGAATGTGTTAAATTAATAAGAAAAACTAAGAAAAAACAAGGAGGAGCCACCTTTATGGTCCCCCAGGAGTGCACCTCCTTTACCTGCCCCAGTGCCGTGGTTGGCCCCCACCTGTCCCTCCTTCCTTTTGTTCCAGTCTGAGCAGGTGACCTTCCTCTTCCTACTCATGCTTTACAAGGGCTCATTTCTAAAACCTTGAGTTGCCGAGCAATGCCTCTGCTGTGTGACTCTTGACAAAGTCAGCCGTAAATTGCATACATACTTGTACTTGTAACGCGGCCTTCATCTAGAACAATTCACATTAGTCACTGGGAAGGGATACGTCTTACATGCAGGTGTCACCTGTGACATATTGGCCCAACCTCTCTGAAGGTGGAACCAGGTCTGTGCGGCCGAGAAACCATGCTCATATACTGCAAAGTAACATTGGATAGTTGGACCATTCGCTTAAATGAAGCCATTTCCATCCCATTTCCTGAAAATTGTTCATTCAAGAAAGACTTCTCTACCTGAGTCACCAATGTATCCGGGCCTGTGCACATGAATCAGACAGCTGGAACGGAGCTCATAAGGACCTCAGGGCATTTGAGCACAGGTTCCGAAGACCCCTGAGCACAGCCCGCCAGCAATTCTATCTCCTATCACCCCAAATTCCTTTGGGCCCCATCCTGCAGAAATGCCCTCCAGTCTCATAATCGGTGCAATTCACCCAGCTACTTCCCGTCTGGTGTCCTGCTCCCAAGCTTTCGCCCCTGAATCATTCTCCATGCTGCAGGGTCAGCAGCATGAAGCAGACCTGAGCAATGGTTCCTTACTCTCCTCAGGACTGAGCCCGGGCTCCCTGACAAGGACTCACAAGCATTTCCTAATTGGGTGGGCCCCTCTGATTTGCTCAGCCTCCTTATTCATCACTCCCTCAGGCTCCATGTGTGCTCTCTCCCTCTCTCTTCCCGTGGGTCCCTTTTCATCAATGATGAAACCTTTCCCAGAAGGTTCCAGTAAACTTCCTTGAAAGGCCCTTGCTGGAATTGAGTCACAGCCCCATTCCTAAACCTACTGAACTTCCACGACTGAGGGGTCCCAGAAAATACTGCTCCTGTCCAAACGCAGAACACAGCTTCCACTGGTGGACATTTTTGACATTAATTTCACAAATACGTAAGGATTCATGGCAGCCAAATGCTGAAAACAACCCAAAAACCCTTCAATAGGTGAATGTTTAAACTGTGGTCTATCCATCCCATGGAATATGATACAGCAATAAAAAGGAACAAAGTATCAGTGCATTCACCCACCTAGAAAGGTCTCAAGGGGGTAAAGAAAGCTGACCTGGAAAGGTTACATACTGTATAATTTCATTTATATGATACTAGAGGCCTGGTGCACGAAATTCGTGCAAGGGGCTCAGCCCTCGCAGCCTTGGCCAGCCCTCACAGGCCTGGCTTCATCCAGAAGGTCGTCTGGACGGTCATTCCGCTGTTTGGTCTAATTAGCATATTACCTCTTTATTATATAGGATTCTTAAAATTATAGAGATGAAGAACATTGCTAGGGTTTGCAGATGGGGTGGTGGTGAGGGATGAAGGTGGCTACAGTGGAGTAGCATGAGGGCGCTTGTGTTGGGGGAACAGTTCTGGATCTTGATTGAGGTGCTGGTTACACACACACACCAATGAGTTACACGTGAGACATGAACTCTGAGTACGTCCTGTGGATTGTATTGATGTCAGCTTCCTGGCTGTGACAGTATACCGTAGTTAAGCAACATGTTTCCATTGGAGAAGGCTGGGTGAAGCACACACAATGCCCCCTCCCGCCCCCGGTTAATTTTACTTTTTGCAACTTCCTGCGAATCTATAATCATTTCAAAATGAATATTTCAACCCAAGTGATACACAAAATAAATAAATAAATACATAGGGGTATGGGGGGGGGGGGGAGGAGAGAAGATCTCAAAAACATGTCCAGCACAGGAATAGTTAAATTCCCCAGATTACCAGAGGAGGTGAGAGATTCAGACCACACAGTTAAGCAGGCAGGAAGTGTAACTTTTTCCATGACTCAGCCGAATTTATCTCCGGAGCCCCACTCTGCCAGGTAGTGGGAATGTTCCCCTCCCCTTTGCTGGGGTTGCATCTAAATTCTGAAGCCTTCTGTCACGCCACAGCCCCCCAGGGGCACATCTGGGTGTCACCCACCAAGTCCCCAGACTCGATGCTGGCTGTTGGACCTGCAAGTCCATGCTGAGCTGTCCCTCGCCCCAGCTCCACAGCACCCTGAGCCCGAGGGAAACCTGGAAGAACAACAAGTCCCTCTCTGGCATCCTCTGATTCACACGGAGTCCATAAATACATTTGCTTGGCTCATATCGTATTTTAAGAAATTAGTTGGCAACATGTGAAATGGGTGCTTCCACGTCGGAATCTAGATACTGGAGAGATCGCTCTGGGCACATATCCGAATGGGTCAGCACCCCGGTGGACCCGATGGGTCCTGGCTGTCCCTTTAGACCAGTGGTCGGCAAACTCAGTCAACAGAGACAAATATCAACAGGACAACGATTGAAATTTCTTTTGAGAGCCAAATTTTTTAAACTTAAACTTCTTCTAACGCCACTTCTTCAATATAGACTCACCCAGGCCGTGGTATTTTGTGGAAGAGCCACACTCAAGGGGCCAAAGAGCCGCATGTGGCCCGTGAGCCGCAGTTTGCCGACCGCTGCTTTAGACAGACATGCCCCTTTGTGGGTTTGCCACAGTCCCTGCCATTCCCTATTGTGTGTCCGGCTTGGATCCACTCATTTACAACCTGCCTGGCCCCTCTCGACACTCGAGTTGGCAGCTTTCACTCTTCCCTACTTCTGTGTCACTTTGGGGTTTTCTCCAGCTTCTTGCTGGGGTGCAGAAACCCATCTGCCTAGATAAATCAAAAGCTGTTCACTCCCGGACCTTGCTGGCTCCACACAGGAAAGGGACACAATGAGACACGGCCCAGCGTCCATTCTCAGGATCTCTGGCCTCCTTCCAGACTCTCCTTCCTCCTCCTTATCTGGGAGCCTTTCTTTTGTCTTAGGGAAGCCTTGGGAGCCCAGCAACTGTGTCTTGTCCACCCCCCCGGCCCCCAGCCGACTCTATTGTACATACACACCAGTCTTCTGTTTCCTTTGATTACTAGACTTTCCAATCTCAAAAGCCAGGCCTGTTTGCTTCTCTTTTCCGCCGTGTCTACCACCCTGGAGACATACGACAACACCGGCCTGAATTTTGCGGCCGGAGAGATCTTTCTACAAGCCAGGCGCTGTGCTCAGCTCTTTCCATGCACTGTCTCATGTCAGCCTCAAATTGGAAATGAAGCGAATGAAGCAGAATTTTTGGACTGGAACCCGGATTCTTTGTCCGCAGAGTCGAAGAATGAATCCACGGACAGAGAGTAGTACAGCAAAGGTGGAGACTTATTGAAGAACAAGTACAGACTCCCACGTGGGGAGAGGGAAAGAGTCCCACAGAATGGACTCCTACGTGGGGAGGAGGGGAAAGGGTCCCACTGAGTTCTTTTTTCCTGTGGCTTATACAGGCTGCAGATCCTGGTGCCTTGATATCCCCTCGGATTGGTCATTATTCCCTTAGACTGGTTACTATGGTAACTCCTGAACGCAAAAGTCAAACACCGCTTGGGACAGGTGATGCCCTCCTCCTCATTGTTCTTTTCTTTCTGGCTTTTGTCCTTCTTCTTTATTTTGTAAATATAGACCTTTTTGGCTACTTCCAGCTCCCTTGTCTTACGTAAGCGCAACTGTTGCTGCTCCCTGCACCTGGCTTCCTTGTGTTATGGAGATGTACCTTCTCCCAATCTGTGTTTTTCCATGGACCCCAATTCTAACAATTCCCTAAACCTGCCTATAATCCCCTAAAATTCCTGTTTCACTAAGAGAGAGGAAGTGTTTGTCTCAAGTCAACAGCTGGTGAGAGGCAGAGCTGGGACTTGGACCCAGATCCCGGTAGCTACTCGGTTCCCACCGAGGCAAGGCTTAATCTCACGCCACCGTTTCTACTTCCTGCACTCCCAGGTCCCTGCCCATCTACGCAGGGCAGGGGCCAGTCAGGATTCATACCTGGATGAAACTGAAAGGCCATTGGTCGAACTGTTCCCAAGGCCCGCCTATTACCCAGGTGATTGGAGGATGGCTGTGACTGACAGGCTGCCGATTACTGACACAATGGAATAGGTTGACCCTCCGCACGGCGCTTGAACGGCGGTGTGCGAGTCCAGACAGCTAGCGCACGTGGATTCCCTGGAGAAGAGCGGGGATAAAAATGGAAGGACGAGACAAGAGGTTGAATCAGAGTTGGTAAATCCGGTTAAGGAGAGGGTAGATGCTGCCTGCCGTCAATTTGCAAATCAGCAGCTCGCCTTGCAAGCTGGACAAGGCCATTTCTCCGAAAATCCAATTACAATGCAGAGCTTGGAGGGCAGCCCTGGGTTTCTGCTCAGCTCCCTGTCCTCCGCCCCGCCCCGCTTCCCGTGGCTGCCTCATGTCCAAAGGCCCTGCTGGCAGTCCACGGGTTTCTAGTCCCTGGGGCTCCGCAAAAGCTGTTCCCTAAGGCACCAAGCATTCCTTCCTCAACATCTGTCCCTCTGCCTACCGGGGGTCTGGGAGCAAGGAGTCAGTGCAGGAAAAGACAGACCCACCCCAGCCCTTGGATTTTCTCAGGGGTGGCATCGGGACCTGGTTTGGACAGCACCATGGAGCTAATTAGCCAGAAAGGGGGGAAGTGGTGTTTTTGTTTTGTTTGTTTGTTTGAATTCAGTGTAGCTAGAAATTTAAAAATTTGTATTCATTGGCATTGTTACATCTTCCTGTTGGAAATGCAACCCTTTCTTTCACCTTATGTTTTGCCTTTTAGCTAATAGTAGGCACCACCCACAGAGCCCACGCTGTTAGAGTTGTGCATGTGTGAGGTCGTCCAGCTTGGTGCGTAGGCGCAGGGCCCTGCGGCTGAGCCGCCTGGGTTCACATCCTGGGCTTTGTCATTACTGGGTACAGCTCCTTGGGTGAGTCATTTAACCTGGTGGGGCCTCCGCTTCCTTGTCTGTAAAATGGGGTTAGTAATGGTCCTGACCAAGTTGATGCCTGTACAATACAGCAGGCAATGCCTGGCTCTTCAAACGTTGCTCTGTAAAAGGAGGCTCTTATTCTTTTTGGGGAAAACCCCCCAAGGTGACAGTCACGGAAGGGGTGGGGTGATGTGGTCCCTGCTCTTTGCATCCGGGTCACTTGTCTCAGTAGAATTATGATTTGAGAGCTAAGGATACCGTCCTGGCAGTTGAACGGGACTCTCCAGTGTCTCGGCTGGCACCAGAGATGGAACCAACTGGGAATGCTTTGTGGACTCAGCCAGGGAGCCACAAAGGCCTGGAGGAGTGAGCCAGGCTGGGGTCCTCTCCATCTCACTGGGGACTACTGAGCACGGTGGGGGGAGGTGGGCAAAAATGCAGAAATGGGGCCCAGTCTGTGGCCTTGGCTCTCAGGAGGAGGGTGGGGGTGGGAAAGGGTAGGAGGGCGGGGAGGGCAAACAGCCTGGATTCAGAGCAGCTGTGCCCGGAGTCCAATCATCCCTTTGTCCAGCTGCTCAGAAGGAGGAAGCAGTGGCCAGACGTGCTGAGTTCAGAGTTGGTGACCTTGTGGGCTGTCAGGGTGATGGGAACTGCCACCCAGGCCCTTGGAAATCCCCTATAAAGGCGGGGGGGCGGGGGTGCACCCTGTGCTGGAACTCTCCTTGTACTTCTTTTTCTTTTTCCTTGAGGCGTAATTCCTAGTCAATAAGGTACAACACTCTTAAGTGGAGTTTTAACCCATGTACACCCCTGTGTAGCCACCACCCGGATCAAAATCTAGAGCATTCCCAGAACCCACGAAGGCTGCCTCAGACCCTTTCCCAGCCAACACCCCCCCCCCCCCCAAAGTACCCTTCATCCCCATAAATTAGTTTTGCCTATTTTTGAACTTCAAATAAACAGAATCACACAGTTCAGTAGCCCCTCTCCCTTGGTCTTAGTTTTGCTTTTAGGTCTCAGCTCCTGAAAAATGCCACCTCCTCAGGGAGGCCCTCCCTGCCCTCCCTACTGGAGACCAGTCACCGGGTGCTCTGCCCATTGGTGAGCTCTTACCTGGCACTGTGAGGTGTACGAAGGGCAGGACCGAGTTGGTCTTGTTGACTGTCAGTCCCCCAAGTGCTAAGCTCAGCATCGAGGGGCAGGTTTGCAGGGAGTGGGGAGAAGCCTGCGGGAGAGCAGTGTGTTCAGTCTTGGCTGGGTATTCAGATCATCTTTTATTTTATGTTTTCAGATAATCTTTTAAAGAGTAACTATGAGTCCCACCTCCGAGCAATGGAATAGGAATCTCTGGGGGTGGGACCCTAACAGTAGGGTTTTATTATTTGTTTAAAATATATTTTTATTGATTTCAGAGAGGAAGCAAGAGGGAGAGGAACATCAGTGATGAGAGAGAATCATTGATTGGCTGCCTCCTGCACGCCCCCTACTAGGGATCGAGCCAACAACCCAGGCATGTGCCCTTGACCAGAATCGAACCCGGGACCCTTCAGTCCACAGGCTGATGCTCTGTCTACTAAGCCAAACCGGTTACGCAGTGGTCGGCAAACTCATTCGTCAACAGAGCCAAATATCAAGAGGACAACGATTGAATTTTCTTTTGAGAGCCAAATTTTTTAAACTTAAACTTCTTCTAACGCCACCTCTTCAAAATAGACTCGCCCAGGCCGTGGTATTTTGTGGAAGAGCCACACTCAAGGGGCCAAAGAGCCACATGTGGCTCGCGAGCCACGGTTTGCCGGCCATGGGTAGGGCAACAGTGGGGTTTTAAATATTCTCCAGGTGTTCCGACTGCACCGGCCTCCAGCTCTTAAGAACCACTGGGCTGGCTCGGTGTGGCTGGGGTGGGGCATCTGTCGTTTTAACCACCATGCGGGTGTTTCTGATGCTCATTCTAGCTTGAGGACCCCCGAATGAGGGCCCTGGTTTCCATTACCTGCAGGGTACCCTGGAGTCAACAGATAAGGCCCCTCCGGCCGCCCTGGTGACCTGCCTGGGCGCACCTGCTGGCCTGGCCCCCTGAGGGCTGAGAGAATGAATGTCTGGGGCCCTTTCACATTTCTGCAGCCAGAACTTGAGCTGAGGTCTCTTTTATGAGCCTGTGAATCTTTAAAACCGCCCCGCCCCCTTAGGAAGACCGGGCTGCTGGCTTGATAGTCTCACATTCCTATGAGGTTCCTGGTGCCTTCCTTCCGTGCCCCTTGCCTTGACTTGAGAATTATCCGCGCCCCCCCACCCCCCCCCCGCCCCCATGTGGAGTTCTACATACAAATGTTGTCTCTAACAGGATGGCTGCCTGGGGAGAACACGTTATTCTGTCCTTATTCACCCAATGGCATCACCGGGGACAACTGCAGACGGAATGCTCCTGACTCCAGAGAGTCTGAGGGAGCTGGCCAGGCCACACCTAACCAGCCGCTTCCATCCCAAAGCTTTCCCGATAGGCGTGCAACCGGGGATCAGAATGCGCTTTCTTTCTGCAGCACCGTTATCCAGGCCAAGGCGCTTTCCCGAGCTAGCCCGCACGTACCCGCTGGGTTCATCTCATTGCAGGAAGTGGCAGAACGATAGGAGTCACTTTTCACTGACATAACTCATCTACGATGATAGATCGGGAAAAACAAAAGCGGCCTCCGGGTTAATGAATCTGTGCTGTTCAACCATACGTCTCCCTGCTAATCCATATGTTTCAGGCATAGCATACATTTCTCTCCCCCCCCCGCCCCATTTTCTGCCTTCCAAGTCCAGGTTATTTCCCGAGCCAGGGTAACATCAGTACAGCAATGGGTGGTGTGCGACAGACACGTTGTCAGGGGGCAGGCAGTGGTGGTGGCCCCGATAGTGACCGACCCTCGTGCACAACTGTCCGTGGGCCAGCTGTCCACCCTCCACTGAGCAGACACCCACGGTGGCGATCAGACACGGGTCATGAGACCCATCTGGGCGGGGCTCAGTAGCTCGGCAGCCACACATGCCATGTGGCATAACAACAATCACTGGGGCCACCACTGGTCGAGAGGAGCCACGAGGACTTTGGGGATGGGTGTCTGAAGAGGGACTCCTCAGGGCAAAGCGGCAGAGGGAGGGAGGGGCCTGGCTGGGTAACGCAGTGCCTCCCTGGGTAACGCAGCCCCGCTGAGCACGTTCAGGGTCTGCTGGGCTGAGTGTCTAATCATCGCCTTCACCGTGTTTTCTAGAATCCCCACTGCCAGGGATGCCTGGTCCAGCTGCCTCCATTCCTGGGTAAGAAGCCGAGACGGGTGACGGTTGTGGCTTCCATACCCAGGATCTCATGGAACATCAGAGACAGTGCTGACCTTGAACTCATGGGCTCCAACCACCAGTATAGGGCCCTTTCTGCTCCACATGGATACCCCCCTTTCCGACAGTTTTCTCAAACTCGGGTGTAAGAGGGCAGCTCTTCTGCCATCCCTGCACATCAAGGAGGCGCACCGAGAGCCCCAGGAGGCCAGGGCACCCTCTTTTGCATCCTTTTCTGGGCCTCGGGTGACTCCTGAGAGGGCGCCTTACTCTTCACGGAAGTCACGAGCATGCGTGTCTCCATGTAGAACATATGCCATTGGGGGAGGGACCTCGTTCCACTTGCTACCTTATTCCCGCGGCAAGCTCGGGTCCCGTCCGGATGAGGCACTTGATACGCGTTGGATGGAAGAATCTGTGAACTTCCCAGCACGACTGACTTCCATTCCAGCTGGAGTCCCAGACTCTCGCTCCTCCCGCCCCCTCCCAGCTGGAACCACTTCCTGGTCCGAGGTCTGCCTCGTGGGTGTATGAGGAGCTCAGCTGTGATGATCACACGCGGTATTTAAATGGCCCGCCTGTTCCACTGGCCAGCGACTGTCCGAACCATCCCCGTGCGTCCAGCCTCGTGCAGTGGAACCCCTGGCCCAGAGTGCTGGTTCTTAAACTCCCCTCCATGGGACCCCTGGGGGACGCCAGGAAGCACTGGGTTCCTTCGGAGCCCTGGAAGGAGACCCAAGGTTCCAGGAAGCATCCCAGGGACTGTGGACACCCATCCCCCCGATTCCCAGCCCACAGCTCATTCCCCAGCTCACCAACTGGCGAACTGTCATTTGTTCTTCCCGGTGTGATCTTTGTCATGAAAATAAATAAATAAGTAAATAAACCTGGCTGCTCACGATGCTCCTTTGTGGGGTTCTCACCCCAACAGCCCAGGGAGAGAAAGGTACGGTGACTCCTGTGCCCCTTCTCCAGGTGGGGCGATGAGGTCGGGTTACCAGGTAGGCCAAGGTCATGCAGGTGGTCAGCTGTGGGACCAACTTGAAGGCAGGCCCCTGGGCGCCGAATCCTGTTCTCTTCGGGGTGTGCTGTTAAGCAGGGCTGGGCTGCGGCGGGGAGGAGGTGGCTGGGCCTGATGTCAATGAGTGTCATGGTCAGTCCTAAGTGGGCTCTCGTGTTCCTAGCTTTGCTGGAGGCTGCAGGGCCCTCTGGCGTTCTGTGGAGCACAGTTTGGCCACTGCTGCTTTGGGGATTTCTCCTTTAAGCCATGGTTGTAAGAGCTGCTCTGCCTTCTGGGGTTAAGAAGAGTCAGATCCAGCCCTGGCTGGTGTGGCTCAGTGGGTTGAGCATTGCCCCGTGCACCAAAAGATGGCCGGTGCAATTACTGGTCAGGGCACATGCCCGGGTTGTGGGCTCGATCCCCAGGAGGGGGTGTGCAGGAGGCAGCTGATCAATGTGTCGCTCTCACATTGATGTTTCTCTCTCTCTCTCCCCCTTCCTCTCTCTCTCAAAAATCAATAAAGACCTATTTTTAAAAAAGAAGAAGAGCGAGATACTCTTAGCTCCAGTCCTGACCCAGTCCTGGCTCTGACCCCAGCAAGCTGTGCGACCTCGGGCAAGCCTCGTCTCCTCATCTGGGATAAGTCCTCGTCAGACCAGACAGCTCCACTGACGACTCCACTGTCCATGAGGAAGACAGGGCCTAAGCTGTCCCGTACAAGAAACAAAGAGGGGCCAGGCCAGTGTGGCTCCGTGGCTGAGCATCGACCCATGAACCAGGAGGTCATGGTTTGATTCCAGTCAGGGCACATGCCTGGGTTGCTGGCTCGATCCCCAATGTGGGGTGTGCAAGAGGCAGCTGTTCCATGATTCTCTCTCATCCTTCTCCCCTCCTCTCTGAAATCAATAAAAAATTATTTTTTTAAAAGAAGAAGAAAGAAGGTCCCAGAAACCTCTGCTGCTTCTGCTGGTTAGGAGATTCTTCCATCTTGGGCAATTCTAGAAGGTTCCTGAAGAGTGCCTTATTCCACACCTGCACTGGTTCCCTGCCACGGCCACTCCCCTGGCCAAGGAGGTTCAGGCGCTGAGGGTGGAAAGGAGCCAGGCCCAGCCCTGAGGATGGGCGAAGAGGGCCTGGAGGAAGGCATGTTGGCAGGGCTGCCCGGGCCTCCTCCCAGGAGGTGGGGCGTTGGAGCTGTGTTAGAACTCGCTTGTCACACTGGGGCACCCCTCTGAGATCACGGACATCAGGAAGAACACGGGTTTGGAATCAGGCCGAACCAAGTTGGATGCCGGCTTCTCCTTGTACCCCACCACGTGAAACTTGCCTGTTACTCAAACTCAGCCCTGAAATGCAGGCCTTGGCATCGCCCCATCGGGGCCGAGCTGAGGATCCAATGTGCTAGACCTTGAACGGCTGCCTCCCCGTGTATTAGTTTCCTAGGGCCGCTGTAACAAACACCACAAACGTGGAGCCTTAACCAGCACAAATGTACTGTTTGATAGTTCTGTAGATAAGAAGTCTGACATGGGTCTCCCTGGGCTAAACATCAAGGTGTCCGAAGGGCCAAGTTCCTCCTGGAGGCTCCGGGGGAGAATCTGCTTCCTGGTCTTTTCCAGCTTCTAGAGGTGCCCACATGCCTTGGCTGGTGGCCCCTTCCTCCATCTTCAGAGCCAGGAATAGTGGTTAAGCCTTTTTGTTCACAAAACATCTCTCTGACCTTCTTCCATAGTCAGAGCTCTCACCACTCTCCTCTTCTGCCTCAATCTACTATTTTAAATATATATATATTATAGGCCCAGTGCATGAAACTTGTGCACTTGGGAATGGGGGATTGTCCCTCAGCTCAGCATGCGCCCTCTCACAGTCCGGGAGCCCTTGGGGGATGTCCAACTGATGGCTTAGGCCTGAGCAGGCCTAAGTCAAGTCAGACATCCTGAGCGCTGCCATAGAGGCAGGAGAGGCTCCCTGCACTTGCCAGCCATGAACGCGGCTTTTGGCTGAGCGGCGCTCCCCCTGTAGGAGCGCACTGCCCACCAGGGGGCAGCTCCTGCATTGAATGTCTGTCCCCTGGTGGTCAGTGTGCATCATAGCAACCGGTCATTCTGCCGTTTGGTCGATTTGCATATTAGCCTTTTATTATATGGCATATATATTTTATTGATTTCAGAGAGGAAGGGAGGAGGAGAGAGAGATAGAAACATCAATGACGGGAGAGCATCACCAATTGGCTGCCTCCTGCATGCCCCACACTGGGGATTGAGCCCACAACCTGGGCATGTGCCCTGACCAGGAATTGAACCATGACCTCCTAGTTCATAGGTCAACTCTCAACCGCTGAGCCAGGCTGGCCGGGTCTCAGTCTACCTTTAAGGCCCCTTATGATTATTTTGACTGTGCCTCCCAGACAATTCTAAAATGGGGTAATCTTCCCATTTAAGATCAGCTGATTAGCAACCTTAATTCCCCTTTGCCGTGTCAGGCCAAATAGTCACAGGTTCTGGGGACTAGGACAGGGCATCTTTGGGGGGAAATTAATCAGCCCACCAGTGTCCTTCCACACATCTGCCTTTCTTTGCCCCAGGTTCTCCCCCCTCTCCACACCCCACACCTGGCTGCCTGATTATCCCTGAGGTGTCCTGGCACCCACAGGGAGAGGCCCTCCTTGCCCCGGGGCCAGGAGGAAGACTCGTTTATTCGGTAGGAATATGAGGAGGAGGCAGGTGGCTGGGCAAGGTGAAGTTTATGGCCATTCTCCAGGTGCCCCAATTGTGTGTCTGACTCCCCTGGGCTGCCCACATGGTCCTGTTTTTACAGCCCTCTCTCCCTGGGAACAATGGCCCTTGGGAGTATCCTGCTGCTCCCCAGCTGCCTCCCAGCAGGGGGTAGGTATCAGGCTCCTGGAGGCCACCCGCCTGGGACCTCTCGTCGGAAGGGAAACAGTTGGAGCCTCCTGTTGGAGTTGCATCAACAGAGGAAGTCCCCGTGGTTGGTGGGCGGCCTCGTGGTTGGTGGGATGTGCTTCCTATTCCCCAGCTGGTCCCCCGCTGGGCAGCCTGTCGCCCTCGAGCCCTGTACTGGGCTCAGCATCCAGGCCTCCTGGCTGGGAGCGGTGGGTCAACAGGTATTCCAATTTGCCCCGAGGCGAGCTTCCAAATGTTGCTTCTCCCCCTGAAGACGTGTTTCTTGCCTTCTGAGGGGGAAATAGACACCCCCCCACCCCCATTTAAGAACCACTCTTTTCGGGTCGCAGGGAGGGGGCAGGAATCATAAGAGGCTGCCCCCTTGCAGCCCTACCTCATAGGCAGGGATGTCGGGGTGGTCGGGGTGGTCTGGGCTGGTTTGCTTCTTGCTGAGCTGAGCTGGGCTGGACTCTGGCTGAGAGGGACATATCTCGCCATCTAGTGGAGAGCGGTGGGACTTCCTGGTGTAATGGACCAAGAGCTGTCTACACGGAAGTTGATTATCCAGGGCAGGGGTCCCAGCCCTGGCTGTCACCCAAGGAGGCTTTAAAACATACGTATGCCCACTCCACACCTGCTGCATCAGACCCTCTGAGGTCTGGAAATATGCACTTCAGCTTTAAAATGTAGATCTCCAAGCCTTAGCGGCTTGGGAATCTGGGAATCTGAATTCTTAGCAAGTCTTCTTCAGTAACTCCCATGGCAGCCTGATTTGAACACCCAGAGCCACCTGTGGGACATGGACTTCTTTAGGAAAGCTGATGGTGTATTTTTGGTCGTATTACTAGAAGCATAGTGCCCAGGTTAGGGAAGGATATAGTATAGTGGTTAATATCTAGGTTCAAGTCCTACTTTGGCTACTACCCATTGTGTAAGCTTGGGCCATGTCTTAACTTCTTCCCGCTTCTGTACAGTGGAGATAAGAGCAACTGTCTGTTGGGGTTGTTCTGAGGACGCAGGGAGGTCGTGCTTAGCACAGGGACTGGCCTTTAGGAAGAGGGTCCTATATCAACAGTCCCAGCGCTCAGATCTGTTGGGAGCACTGAGTGTGATTTCAGTGACATGTTTATAAAGGGAATGTCCGGAGGAGGAGAAAGAGGAGGAGGAGGGGGGAAGGGGGAGGAGGGGGGAGGGGAGGAGGAAGAGGGGGAGGGGGAGGGAGAGGGGGAAGAGGAGGAAGGGGACAGGAGAGGAAGAGCCGAGGGACCTGGAGAAGGCTTGAGGGTTTGTAACCGGAGAGAAGAGGTGTTTGGAGAAGCAGGTGTGCGTGCTGCTTAAACAAGACCAGGTCAGGCCCGACGGTGAGAGAGGGAACTGGGACCGGAGGCAGTCTGTGGGAGCAGACACCTTGGTCCCACCAGAGCTGGGGGGGGGGGGGGGCGGTGCAGGCTGGCTCCCGGGGTCTGAGCTTGCCCTGGGGGAGATGCCACAGAGCGGTGCTTCCCAGCATATTGCTTCTGCCCTCACGGAGTGTGGCTGGTCATGGGGATACATGGACAAGCACTTGCTGCAATGGCTATGCGTATATTTATATGTACACTTGGTACATATATGTCCATATACTTGGTACATGTATGTACATATATATGCACATCTATTTCGGTGGTTTCACAGAAGTAGGTAGCAATGTCAGGCCTGAGCCAAACTTAAAATACATCTATATTAAATGTTATGGACTCAATGTTTGTACCCCCCCCCCCAAGTTCACATGTTGAAACCTAACCCCCATGTGATGGGGTTAGCAGGGGGAGCCTTTGGAAGGTGATTAGGTCATGAGGGTGGAGCCCTCATGAATGGAGTTAGTGCTCTTAGAAAGAACCCCAGAGAGGTCCCTCGCCCCTTCCACCAGGAGGACACAGAGAAGACGGCCCCCCACAGTGTGGAAGAGTGCTCTCCCCAGACCAGCCATGCTGGCACCCTGGCCCTGCACTGCCCCCGGGCTGCGAGGAGTGAGATCTTGTGTTTCTGATCCCCTAGTCTAGGGCAGTGGTCGGCAAACTCATCAGTCAACAGAGCCAAATATCAACAGCACAACGATTGGAATTTCTTTGGAGAGCCACCTTTTTTAAACTTAAACTTCTTCTAACGCCACTTCTTCAAAATAGACTCGCCCAGGCCATGGTATTTTGTGGAAGAGCCACACTGAAGGGGCCAAAGAGCCGCATGTGGCTTGCGAGCCGCAGTTTGCCGACCACTGGTCTAGGGTACTTTGCTACAGCAGCTGGAACAGATAAGACCGGGAGCCAGTAATTACAGAGCACGTGTGTGGATGTGGCAGCACTAGTCAGCCTGGGAGGAACTTCCCACGTGGTTTGGAGTTTGGTCTCCGTGACCCTGTATGTTGCTTCCCCTCCAATGTAGACTGTACCCCGTGACCCCCACACTCGGATGCAACCTAGGAGTGGCCACCTTCAGGGAGGCCATGGATGACTGGCCACAGGTTTCACTGGGGTAAGTGGCTGTGAGCCGCAGAGAGGAAGGAGCCCACGGCCCTGCCCCTCGGCCCTGCCCACCTCACGCGCCTCCTGCATCTGCTCACCCGCCTGCTGTGTGTGTTTTCCTCGCAGCAACTGCTTCACCAACAGGTGTCTTTTTGTCCATTGGTTGAGTCCAGTCCACAGCTCTCTCTTGGACCAGCTGACGCAGGAAGGCTTCTGGGCAGAGATCCGGAGGCCCAGACAGGGAAAGGCTGCTCGCCCTGTGTCTGGCGGAGCTGAGACATCCGCCCCTGGTCCCCCTTCACCATCAGCCCTGCCGGTCCCCCTCCATCCTGTTGAGAGGAGGGGGGCGCTGTCACCTCAGCTCCCCCAGGAATCTGCTGGGAGGCCTAGGGCAGGGGTTGGAGACTTCCTGCTGCGGTTCTACCTTTGTCTTTGAGTGAAATGTGGGGGATGGAGGTGTGAGGGTGGGGTTAGCTGCTATAAGTACTCGCTCCCCCAGACCATGCGAGTCCCTCCCTCATCCCTTCAGCCTGGAGCTCCAGCTGCCTTTCCCCTTTCAACCTGCACTTGACAGAGCCACTGTCTGCCAGGTGAGGGGGTGGGCCCAGCGAACATGGCTTCAGGAATCATTCACAATAAACAGCTGGGGTGGCCGGCAGCCTAGGCCAGACTCTGCACAGGGCCTGCCGCCCATGCTCAGATCCCGGCTCCCACTCAGAATGCTGGGAATCTGGGTGACCTCCCCGTGCCTCAGTTTCCCCATTCGTCCGATGAGGAAAAACAATGCCTACCTGGAAGAGTAGCCGGGGGATTAAGTGGGGAGAACACGGGCTGCTGTGGCAGTGTTTGGGGGACGGTGTTGCCTCCCTGCGGGACACGTGGGGCGTCCGGAGAAACTCGGGTTGTCACGAATGGAGCGGGTTGGTACGGCGTCTCTGAGGTCAGGGAGGCTGCTGCACGTCCTCCCGTGCTCAGGGCATCTCTGGCCCCCAGCAGGGCCCGTCCAGAATGCCAGGAGTGCCAGGTTGAGGAGCCCTGCGGGCGGGACAGGGCAGTGCCCAGCCCACATCAGCAGTTACCAGACCTGACCTCTGGGTCAGAGGTCCCCGAGTTCTCACTCTTTGTTTCTGGCGCTTTCGTGAGCTGCTGGGTGTGTGGACCCACCTCTCCTTCCCTCTCAGAATACCCGGGGCTACTCTCCCGGGGTCCGGAGGCCCTGCCCCACCTGCGGGGGAGGGGAAGCGTGTGTCAGAGAGGAACGCCCTCTGGCCACGTTAAAGGGCCCCGCACTGGCCCTGGCCGCTGTGGCGCAGCTGGTGGAGTGTGGTCCAGTGCACCAAGAGGTCGCTGGTTCGGTTCCCAGTCAGGGCACATGCTCAGCCTGAAGGTTCCGGTCGGGTGCGTGTCGGAGGCAACCAATCGATGTTTCTCTCTCACATCAACGTCTCTCTCTCTCAAATTAGTAAAAGCATATTTATCTTTTAAAAGGTCCGACATTGTCCCCTAAGAGCCAGAGAACACTGTTCTCTCACCAGGGCAGCGTCCCCTCAGGCCCTGCGGCCTGCTGCGGACCCCACCCCTGGCCCCAGCCGATGGTGCTGCTGCCCTCAGACTTGGCTAGAACTACCTGGGAGAGGCCCGGTCCTGTGCAGAGTTGCCAGGTGGTGTGTCTGTTGGTCAGTTTGCCCACCGATGGGGCCGACTTGTCTGGGAATGAACCCGATAGGGAGGAAAGCAAAGCCGAGATAGAGGTAGAGATCCAAGGCTCTCTGTCACCGGCCTTGTCTAGACCCGCCCTCATCCCGGCCTCTTCTCTGCACAAGCAGGTAAGTCCTATTTTAAAGCCAGCTTCTGAGCTGGGTTCCTGTCACTTGTCACTGGCTAACACAGACGTCCCACGTGTCCTGCCCTAGACTCTCCCCCCTCCCCCAGCGGAAAGCGTTCCCAGCAGGACAGCGCACAGCTGAGTTCCACGTTGGAGTGAGGCACCTGGGAAGGTGAGTCCTAGGCTGGAAGGTGGGGGGAGGGTGGGATCGCCAATACCGCAGCGGGGGGTGCAGGGGGTGGGGAGAGACCAGCTGGGATTAGGACGCAGATGACTGCTCGTCTCTGCCCCGGGGTTTCCTAGCTTTCTGGAGCTGGGCAGGCCCCTCAGCCTTTCCGACCTCCATTTCTCCATCCACGCAATGGGTTCATAATCTCCTTCTCAAAGAGGCTGTTGGGGAAATGAAATGAGAACAGACATGGAGGAAGGCCGGCTGGCCAAGGAAGCGCTGTGCAGTAGTGTTTATTGTTACAGTGTTAACATTCTCCCTGGGGAAGGTGTTCCGGTGCGAGTCCTCGGCAGCCCCCAGCCGGTGGGGGAGGGCTCGGGAAATCCTCCTCCCCAGCCGACCACCGACCACCGGCAAGAAGGCCCATTCCCACGGTTCTGTTTCCCTCGGGGCCTTTCCTGTCACTCAACTGCCAGGAGCCTGTGGGAGCCTTGAAGAGCAGCCCTGAGGTGTGATGCCCCAGACACAGGTTTTGATGGGTGAGAGGATGGGGAGGGGGGCGGGGCGTGAGCTGGTCCTGGAGCATGGAGGGGCCTGGCCCTGCGGGGAGCACTCAGGCCTGTTCTTGCCCGTGTCGCCCCACGCTGCCAGCCCCAGCCCTGGCCAACAAGCTCAGGATTGGGGGGTATTATTCTGAGGCCCTTCCATGCTGGCTGTGTCAGGACCCCTCCCCCCCTGCACATCATCAGGTCAGGGTCTCATGTGGCCTCTCCCTGACCCCTGCAGCCTGGGGCCTGGTGACAAGCGATGCTGATAGCAGCGAAAGGCTCTGCTCAGCCCAGGACAAAGGGGTCTCTCAGAGGCGCCTGGGGTCAGAAAGCTGAGTGCCAATCAGGGGCCTCCTGATGGCTCTGGCCCAGCCTCTGGGAGGAACATGGGTCCCTCTGCCTACCCTGGTGCTCCCGCCTCTGGCACCAACCACCCCTCTCCAGGGGGCCAGCGCCCGCAGGCACGGGCGGCACCTTTCAGAGAACCACATCCCGAGGCCACGTCACCCTTCAAGAACCAAGACCCCAGCCCAGGCTGTTCGGACAGGCCGTGCAGGTCAGCGTGTGCAGGTGGCCGCTCAGCCAGCCCTTGCCAATCAGCCACCAGGTCTTCCTGCCAAGTCCATCTGCACCCCCCGTCCCCCCCGAAGCAGATTGACATTTAGGGCGTTCCAGCAGACAGAGCCCACCTGACGGGACTCTGTGTGGGGTTTACCAGTCAGCCTGTTCTCATGTTGAAGAGCCAGCTCCCAGCGCTCACCTGGGCGCCAGGGACACGAGCATCGGGGAGGAGTGAATGTGTGGCAGGGCATCTTTGGACCAGAAGGTGGATTTGAAGTGGCCCACGTGGCCCCAGGCCTTTCGGACTAACGCCGTCCCTGCTGGTGACCCCCAAGCCCCTGCTTGCTCACCTTGTCCGCAAAGGGCGTGCGCCGGGGACAAGGCGAGTTCATTTCTGACAAGTCACGGTTACTTTCAAGTAAGCAGGTCTGCCTTGGCTCACCCTGCCCTTCCTGCTCACCCTGCGGGAATGACTGCCCTCCTGGTTTGCTGCCCCCTGGAGGCAGGTCCTGGGGTGCCCGTCACCCAGGCTGAGGCTGGCTCCGGAGTGACCGTGGCACCGTGTCACAGAGACACTGGGGTTTGGGACCTCAGCGAAGCCAGGGCAAGCCCCAGAGCTTCACGCCTCAGGCCCGGAATCAGAAATGTGTCCCGAGGAGGCCAAACATTTGGACAATAGGGGGCGTCTCTCTGCCCACCCACCAGGCACCTGGTCCCCGGGTGAGGAAGGCAGTGCTTGTGGCTGGCTCTGGGAGGAGTCGGTCTGTGCCTCCCACCCTGGGTTGGAGAGCTCTTAGAGGCCGACTCAAGTGTTGGAAATCCAAGCCTTTTCCTCCTGGGCTCTGGTGCACCTGGCTTCAACGGAGGCGGGCTTCCTGGTTCCAACAAATGACCCGCTTCCATAGCCGAAGTGTCAGCAGAATGCTGCATGTGTCCTTCCCGGATCGCCACTCAGCGTCGGGGTCCAGGAAGCTAAGTCGATCCCTGGAATCGAACTGGTTTCAAGGGCTGTGCCTTGGGGGTCTCCCCCTCCCCTCAAGTCCTATGGGGGCACCAAAGGGGGGAAATATCCCACATTCCTCGCGCTCCTTTTGCAGGTTGTTTCCAACATTACCTACTTAGAGGGGACAGGTCCATGTCGGTTCTGTGTCGTAAGTGGGAGATTAGGCCCCCGGCTTCCCACCTGCCTCCTGAGAGGTTATGAAGTGTGTTACAGATGTTAGCAAGTGTTAGCGACACCCCTGGGAGGGAAGCAGTTACAGCGAGTAGAGGAAGATGCCGAGGCACAGAGAGGTGAGGCCGCCGGGGAGAAGCCACCCAGCACCCAGGGGCGAGTCCGGCAGAGGCCCGGGGTCCTCTCCGCCATCCGGCGGCGTGGCTCTGCGAGGTTCCTCTCAGCGAGGCCACCTCCGCGCAGGTGACCGACATCACAGCGAAGGTTTGCCGGGGTAGCCATGAGCGCTTCCCTGCCCCATCCCGGGGCCGCTGCCACGTTTGGTCCAGTCGTCCCGGACCTCCCTCAGTCATCCCTGATCCTGCCGTCACCGGCCCTTTGCCCCATGACAGGAAGTCTGCATTTCCTGGGACTGTCATTGGCAAGCCCCGCCCCGCACGCACCATCCACCTGCCCCACCCCGTGGAGCTGCTCCCGGGACGACGGGGCAGGTGCTCTTTCACTCTTCGCCCAGCCCGTGACCGGGGCTTTCGGGGCAGAGGAGTGACTTCTCTGTTCCGCTTTCTCCCAAGCGAGGCTCCGCCCCCCCCAAAGAGAACCCAGGTTCTCAGTCATGGGGTGCAAGGAGGCTGGGACTGCGCCCTCCCTCCGTGTGGCATCTCGGCCGTGGGCAGCCTTTCCTGCCACCTCGCTGGCTGGAGGGTCCCCTGCTGGCTGGTCAACCTCGGGCTTTGCCTGCTCTGACCTCTGTCCCTTCTGGGCTCGCGTGCCTGCGTGGAGCCCACCTGCTCCTCCCGGATGGGGTTTCGGGGGCCCCTTGCCACCTTGGCAGCCAGTCAGTCACTCTGGGGTGGAGCCCGGATGATGGAGGGACTGGCACTGTGACAGGTCCTCGGGGCCAGCGCCCTTCCACCGAGCAGGATGTCCACGGCGGGCGCCCCCTGGTTCCTTGGGCTCCCATCCGAAACTACAGCGTCTGTGGGGATTTTCCTGGGACCCGAGGCACCGCCTCAGCTGCGGGCGCTATGTACAGGGGCGATGGCATCCGGCTCCTCTCTCTCCCGGCGACTCCCCGTGTCGGGTGTGGCCGAGCATGGGCTCCTCACACATTGGTGACCTCCAGGCCATTGTAGCCCTCCAGGCGGCACTGCTCTGGCCGGTCCTCGAGGTCCTCGTCCCCGCAGTCTTCGTTGTGCAGAGAGCCGTAGTCGTCATGGAAATCGGGGTCTTTGCTGCTGAAGCCCCGTCCTATCTTCCCCAGGGGCAGCTGAGGAGAGAGGAACGAGGCCACGGGACAAGGAAGAAAAGGAATGGAATTTTCAGATCTGGGACCTGGGGCGTCTCCAAGTCTAATTGCTGTGTGACCTTGAGTGACTTAACTAACCTCTCTGTGTTTTTCCTAGCCTATATAATAAAAGCCTAATATGCTAAGTGTCTGGTTGTCCTGTTGGCCGTTCAACCAATCAAAGCATAATATGCTAATGATAGGCTAAGTCCACTCAAGTGTTCGCTATGATGTGCACTGACCACCAGGGGGCAGATGCTCCGACCTGTAGGTTAGCTTGCTGCTGGGGTGTGGCCCATCTGAGCGAGATGGGCTGGACACACCCTGGAGCCCTCCTGTGGTCTCTCCCCGGATGGCCAACCTCCTACATCCCTCCCACCCCCCCCATTTGTGCACCGGTGGGGTCCCTTGGCCTGGCCTGTGCCCTCTCGCAATCCAGGACCCCTAGGGGGATGTTGGAGAGCCAGTTTTGGCCCGATCGCACAGGCCAGGCCGAGGGACCCCACTGGTGCACGCGCACCGGGCCTCTAGTTAGCAATAATACTCCACTGCTCAGGGAGACTGGGAGGATTTTGTGAGTTAACATTAGGAGAGAACTTTGTGTTCCCAACTGGAAGGAACCAGTTGGTTACTAAGGGTGAGGACAGACATAGTCTTTCTGATTAGCCACAAATCTCCCATCTTCCTCCTCACCGGGAGGAAGGCGTAACGGAGGAGAGACCGTCGGAGTGTGCGCATGAGGTCTGACCTCATTCCCAAGTCAGGGAGAAATATTCTAGCGCTGCCTGGTGATGGAAAACGCGTGGGTTTTAGAGAGTCTCACACCAGGGTTCAGATCCCTGCTCTGCCACTTCCCAGCTGTGTGACCTGGGACAAGTCACTTGCCCTCTCTGAGACTCAGTTTTCTCAGTTACAAAATAGGAATAGTAAATCCTATCTTGTTTTCATTTTTTTCCCTTCTGAAGGGAATCTTTTAGACATTCCCCCCGCATCACACTCTCACTGTGAAATTACACCGCGGATATACTCTGCTAGTTACAGAAAAGGAGGGAGGTGTTTTCCACACCAGTTCTCACCCCTTTGGGGGAGTCACCCTTGAGGAGAATGCTCGCTCTGGACCGAGAGCACCTTAAGAGGAAGGTGGTCATTGAGTCATGCTTCTCCCCCCATGTTTAGGATGGTGCCTGGGAGGCTGTTAGCGCCCCCAAGGGTTCGCTGAGCGGATGCAGGAATTTTGGGTGGTCACTCCTGCTCTGTGTGCCTCCACCTCCACTGAGGACTGCGCGGTCTGCGTGTGGGATCGGCCCCAAACTGCACACGTTTTCTCACATCACAGGCTCCTCTGCCGCGACTGGCCGGGTCCCTGGAGCTCAAACCCTGAGCCAGTGGTCCCCAGAGGCCCTCTGCCTCAGGAGTCCAGGTGGGTCCCAGACTTTGCATGGGAAGCAGCTGCCCAGGTGGCTCTGCGGAGGCGGCTGAGACCTGCCTTTGGAGCCACTCCCCTAGCCCTCGTGGGGCTTCTGCATCACACAGGCCCCTTGAGGGCGACTTCCAGGGCCTCTCTCCTCTCTGCGCCCGTGACCCACCCGGCCCAGCGGCCCCACAGGCCAGCACAGGAGCTGGAAAGGGCCACGTTGACCTCCACCACAAAAAGACCTTCCCAGGCGGCAGGACTCAGTGAACCAGAGGCCACTTACCCGGCCAGCCTTGTGCCTGATGCCACTGCTGTTCTCCTCCTTCCCTGCCCGGGGGGTGCTGGGGGCCCGCCCCGGGGGCGTTCCGAAACGCTCAGCCTCCCGGATGCCCGTGGCGCTGGGGAGAGAGATCATTCCAAGTGAGTGTGAGCGTGAGGGGGCATCAGTCAGCTCCGGCCTCCCGGAGACACGCACACTCACACGTGGCCTGGTCGGCCCTTAGCAGCTGCGTCCCTGGGGCCATGGGCGCTGTAAGGGGTTGTCACAGCACTTCCCTCGTCAGGTCGTCCTGGGTTGAATGAGATGACACAGACAGAGGCCCAGCGTGGCTGGCACACCGTGATGGACTGCTATGATTACGTCCGGCTGTGACCAGCAGGGGCGGTGAGGGGCACAGGCCTGGTCTGAGTCCCCTGGCTGTGCCCTTGTGCCGCCGATGACCTCGCTGGGCCCGTTTCCTCATCCGCACAATGGCGCCCGGGAAGCACCTCTGGCCTTTACGAGCCGTGTGCCCTGAGGGAGAGTGGCCGCCTCTGCGGTGCTCACACAGGCACGGGGCCGGCCCTGCCACCACCGGAATATCCCCTTCGTTCTCCCACAGCAGCTGCCATCCCGCCGTGTGGCTGCTTCGGATGGAAATACAAACGCGTGGGGAAGAAACCAGCACCAGAGGGAGCTCTTCGGGGGCTGAGTGAGCATTTGCAGCCACTTAGCCAGACCTCCAGGTGCTCAGTGGGCTGGCCTGCTGCAGGCACCTGCGGAGCATCCGCTAGGGGGCGCTTGCCCGCCTGTCCAGGTGTTTGTCCTTGGCCGCTTTTCAGATGAGGAGACTGGGCGGGTGGGCTGACCGGGTCTGCTCTCCCGGACCATAAACACCATTCGGATGCCCAGCCCGTTCTCCAAGCCTTGGGCCCCAGCGGCACCCCTGCCTGGAAGAGCCGTGTTGACCCTTAGGCCGTTGCGAATTGTCCCTCGCTGAGACCCCCTCCCAGGGCCTCTGCGCGCTCCGTCCTTCTCCCCGTCCCCAATGCCCGGGCCGTGGGGATTTGCCCACACACTTCATTCCACCTCCTTCTAGTCTCAAGGCCAAAGCACTTCCCTTCCCTGAGGCCCCGTTTCCAGCCCTGTGAAAGGGGACCAACCGCCTTGTTGCAGGCGGCAGGTGGGACCCTGTGAGGGAGGGCCCGGATGGGGAGTTTGGGCACCTGCCCCCGCACCCCGGGGTGGGGGGGGGGCCGCCCGCACTCACGTGGCCGGGGGGAAGATGGCGCTCATCTCCTCCGCCAGGTGTCTCCGGAGGATGTGCTTCCCGCTGGGGATGCCCAGGGCGGTGGCCATGGCCTCGGCGTTGAACGTGGGTTCCAGCACCAGCACGGCGCCATGGACCCCGCTGTTGGTCAGGTTGTCGGCGTACTCCTGGGGGCAAGGCACGAGGCTGCTTAGCCTGAGGGCCGCCCTGCTGCGGAGCAGGGCACCCTGCTGGCCTGAGGGGGCCCTCGCTCATTTCACACCGAGGGGACACCCACCCTCCCCCTTTCAGGGCCATCAGGGCAGTGGCCGAGGCCATTTTGTCACTGACTCCCCCAGACCGTGGCCGGCAGCCCACATGTCCTCGAGTGAGACGATGGGCCTGGAGTCAACCCTGCACCCGCTCTAGAGAGGGAGGGTGGCTGGCATCCCTCACCCCGCTGTGAGGAAAGCATCCGTACTGGGGTCCCCTTGTGGGGGCGGGGTTTGTCATTCCCTCCTCTTGAGTGACAGGAGGCAGCTTGTTCTTGCCAGCCTGGGTACCGATGCCCCAGCTCACCCAAAACTGTTGGTCGGCACACAAATGTGCGTGGGATCTGCATCTGCCTGAGTCCCCCCCACACCCGCCGTCGCCCTCACCTTCAGGTCAATATCGCGCACCCACTTGAGCACCCGCTGGTTGGTCCAGACCACGGGGTCTGTGTTCTGGGTCTCGCAGCGGGCCCGGCGCTCCTGGAGGGCCTGCGGGGAGGGAGACAACGGGTCAGGTTGGGGGACAAGGGAGCAGGCTGAGGTCACATGGGGGATAAGGGCCCCCAGTGCTCACAGGGACCTCAGTGGCCTGTGTGAGGACAAGTAAGGAGCTCTTGGGGGATCAGGGTTCACTATTTCCCTTGAACTGAGCCCAGGGCCCGCCCCTTACTATAGGCAGTTGTGGGGGGGAGGAATGGCGAGAGGAAGCGATGGATGCATGGACGGATGGATGGATGGATGGACGGACGGATGGACGGACGGATGACGGACGGCTGGGAAGGCGGTTGGATGGACAAACAGTGAATGCCAGAGGGGGAGTAAGGCTATGGACGGTGCCTGCACCCCGGCCTGGTTCTCACCTCCCTGCTGAAGTTCACTTGGCACAGCAGCTCGATCCCCAGCAGGATGCTGACCTGGTGGAACTTCTTGGACACATTCAGGTGCTTCTCCAGGTCCCGCTTCATCAGGGAGTTCAGCATCCGCCCATCGACCAGGTGGTTGTGGAAGGCCTGGGAGTACTGGGACAGGCCGATGTCATTCAGCCAGGCCTTGGCCACCCAGTGATGGTCCAGGTCGGCGGCTTTGGACAGGCTGGTGAGGAGAGACATAGCCAGAGAGAGGGGCGGTGGGAAAGGCCGAAGGAACAGAGGGGCGGGCAGAAATGGAGCAGAGGTGAGCAGAGAGGAAGAGAGAGGGTGGAAACAATAGGGGGGCAGACAGTCACAGAGACTGGCAGGAAGAGGGGAGGCATGGGGAGACAGGAAGAAAGAGCAGAGATGACGTGAGAGGGGGATGAAGGGAAGAGAGGGAACGAGGGAGAGGGGAGAGAGAGCACCCCAAAGGGTAAAAAGGGACCAACAGAGAGACGGAGGGGATAGGAAAAGAGAAAAGGCCACATTTGGACACAATGACAGTGGGGAGGGACAGCGATGGGCAGCAGGGACACGTGTAGAAGTAAACAGCACCTCTGGGGGCTCCCGCACTGCCCTGCCACCCAGGGCCCCCGACAGAACCCCTGAGACCCACAAAGCCTCGGCCTGGCCCATCTCTCCTTAGACTGTAGCCAATCACATAGAAGCACGTCTTGGAATCAGAATTAAAACCTACATTTTGTCTATTGCAGCATTCTCTCCTCACCGCCACCCCTCAGATTTCTTTGTATCCCACACAGAACTTGTCTCAGGGCCATGCACAGAGTAGGTGCGCCAGGACTACTTCTCAGATGCATAAATAAATGGGTCGAGGAGCCTGGCGAGGGTAATCCAGTCGGCTGTCATTCCATTGGTCGCCACACGGTGGCAGCCTCGCAGAAGGAATAGGCCAGCATCCCCCCACCCTGTCCATCTACCAGTCAGTGTGGTCAGTGTGTCTGTCCCTTCCTCTTCTTTCCTAGGTTCAAGGCCCGACATCCCTGGTGTGGATTTCTGCACCTGCCTCCTGACTGCCCCACCCCATCGCCCCTTCTAATGCATGCTCCCCATCAATTAGATTAGGTCATCCTCTGCTGAAAATCTTTCCGTGCAGGAACCTTAAGTGCACATGACTAAGCGCCCCAGAGCATACGAGTCCAAATACATGACCTTCTGGAAAAGGCGAAGCTAGGGAGACAGTACAAGGGTCAGGGGCTGCCAGAGGTTGGGGTTGAGGGGAGGGAGGAGCAGGGGGAGCATAGAGGATTTTCAAGGCAGTGAAACCACTGGTCTGACACGATAATGATGGACGGACGTCATCACATGTTTGTCCAAACCACAGAAATGTGCCGCTCTGTGAACCCCAATGTCAACTGTGTGCTTGGGATGCTGATGATGTGTCTATGCGGGTTCCATGGTAACTAACGTTCCATCTAGTGGGGGATGTGGTAATGGGGGAGGCTGTGCATGGGGGCGGGTACGGGGGACATGGGAAATCTCTGTATCTTCCCCTCAATTTTGCTGTGAACCTAAACTGTTCTTTTTTTTTTTTTTTTAAAGGCCTTAAAAAATGAGGGTGGAAACAAAGACTTTTCTTCCCAAGCAAAACTGAAAGAATTTATCGCCCGAGGAATGGACTCCGAGAAAGGTTAAAGGGACTTCTTTCAGAGGGAAGAACGCAATAAGCATGTGGAAATTTGGACCACACAAAAGAATTAAAGGAGAACTCTCAAAACTCAACAACAGAAAGATAACCGGATTCAGAAACGGGCGAGTGACTGCAACAGACCTTTCTCTAAAGAAGGTAGAGGGTATCCAAGAGGCACGTGACAAGATGCTCAGCGACACTAGTCATCAGGGAAATGCAAATCAAATGAAATGCCACCTCCCACTCATTGGAATGGCTACAGAGCAGCAAGGGTAGTCGGGGAAGTGGAGACACTGGACCCCTTGTGCATTGGTGGTGGGAGGTGAAATGCGCAGCCACTGGAGAAAGCAGTGTGGTGGTTCCTCAAAACCTTAAAGATAGAATTCCCGTCCAGCCCAGCCATTGCATGTCCAGGCATCGCCTCAAAAGAATGGAAAGTAGGGCCTCGAAGAGGTATTTGTACACCCACGTTCATAGCAGCATTTCCCACAAAAGCCAAAAGGTGGGAGGCACCCACGTGTCCATCTGCGGATGAACGGACAAGCACACTGTGGGGAATACATACAATGGAATATTAATCAGCTTTTTTTAAAAAAAGGAAATCTGGCAAAAAAAGGAAATCCATCACAGGGATGCATTTGAGGACAATGTATAAAGGAGCATCCTATCTAATAAAAGAGTAATATGCAAATTGACTATCACTCCAACACACAAGATGGCCGTCCCCATGTGGACACAAGATGGCTGCCACAAGATGGCCTGCAGGGGAGGGCAGCTGTGGGCAATCAGGCCAGCAGGGAAGGGCAGTTAGGGGTGACCGGGCCGGCAGAGGAGGGCAGTTGGGGGAGACCAGGTCAGCAGGGGAGGGGAGTTGGGAGGGACCAGGCCTGCAAGGGAGGGCAGTTGTGGGCAATCAGGCCTGTAGAGGTGGGCAGTTAGGGGTGACCGGGCCTGCAGGGGAGGGCAGTTAGGGGGGACCAGGCCTGCAGGGGAGGGCAGTTGGGGGGGACCAGGCCTGCAGGGCAAGGCAGTTAGGGGCGACCAGGCCAGCAGTGGAGGGCAGTTAGAGGTGACCAGGCCTGCAGGGGAGGACAGTTGTGGGGGGGGGGTGGACCAGGCCTGCAGGGGAAGGCAGTTGGGGGGGACCAGGCCTGCAGGAGAGGACAGTTAGGGGTGACCAGGCCTGAAGGGGAGGGCAGTTAGGGGCGACCAGGATGGCAGGAGAGGGCAGTTAGGGGCAATCACGCTGGCAGGGGAGCAGTTAGTCGTCAATCAGGCTGGCAGACGAGTGGTTAGGGGGTGATCAGGCTGGCAGGCGAGCAGTTGGGAGCCAGCAGTCTGCGATCAGGCCTAAACAGGCAGTCGGACATCCCTTGAGGGTTCCCAGATTGGAGAGGGTGCAGGCTGGGCTGAGGGACACTTCCCTCATGCATGAATTTTGTGCACCAGGCCTCTAGTGTTATTTATATGCAAAAACAGCACAAAGGCAGGAGGAGAGATCATTTTATACTATAGACCAGTGGTCGGCAAACTGCGGCTCTCGAGCCACATGCGGCTTGCGAGCTGCAGTTTGCTGCTCTGTTGACTAATGAGTTTGCCGACCACTGCCTTAGGGAAAAACACTTAAAAAACATTTTAATAATGAACTAATGTCTTTAACCTGAAGTCAGAACTTCTGGGTAAGGGTAATGCCTTACACAGTGGTCGGCAAACTCATTAGTCAACAGAGTGGCAAACCACCGTTTGCCGACCACTGCTATAGACCAAGTTGCATGCTATTATCTGAAGAGTGACAGTGATAAGTTAAGTGTTTATATTGCAAACTCTACTACAACAATAAAAAATAAAACGGAGAAGTTATAGTTCACAAGCCAGTAGTGGGAACATTCAACTAATAAACAGTCAGTAAAAGAGGGGCGAGGCGGGGAGAACAAAGGGTAGATTTAAAGAAAATAAAACAAGAAAACTGTATGGTGACTTTCCTTGGCAGAAATCGAATCGGAAGTCCTCAGAGGGGCTACCAAGGTCTGGGGCTCCCCTCCCCTCCCCTCCCCTCCCCTCCCCTCCCCTCCCCTCCCCTTCCCTCCTCTCCTGGGGAAGGAAGGGTGTGCTCAGCAAGTCAGCGGTGCCATGGCTGTGGGTGGCGGGTGGGAGGGGCGCCTGCTCACCTCCTTGAGTGAGGCCCGTTTCTAACCGGCAGCAGCCTGTGTGCGCCCCCCCGCCCCCTCCGCGACACCCACTCGCTTCATTAAAGTTGTCCCCGGGGTGCCGCAGCGGGGCACCACTTTCTCGGCTGTTGGTCTGAGCTACCGGAAGTGCCCACATTGAATAAAGCGTCTTGACCTTAAAAGTAATTGAAGACCGCCTGGCCGGTGTGGCTCAGTGGTTGAGCGTCACCCTGTGGAACCAGGAGGTCACCGTGGAATTCCTGGTCGGGGCACAGGCCCGGGTTGCGGGCTCGATCCCCAGTGGGCGGCATGCAGGAGGCAGCCGATCCGTGATTCTCTCTCATCGTCGATGTTTCTCTCCTCTCTCTCCCTCTCCCTTCCTCTCTGAAATCAGTACAAAACACATTTACAAAAATAAGTGAAGACATTTTGTCGAATGGGACACTGCCCCCTCCTGACGCCGGGGCTGCATTAGGCCCGGAGATCCGCGTCTGGGCGCGGACTCAGTTGTCAGCGGGGTCATTATTCCACACGGAAAGCAGGAGACCGCGCTGGCTCTAGACCTTGCACCTCTGTGCCTCCGTCTCCTCATCTGCCGAATGGGGCTGACCGTGTTAGTGTCTGGAGTTGCGAGGACTTGGGGGTGAGAGAAGGGAAAAGGCGTAGCACAGCAGCTGGGGCGCACTGAGTGTCCCATAAATAATAGGAGGCGGAGCCACGGCTGTTAACACCAAGGGGACACGGGAGGCTGGAGAGGGAACTGACCTCAAAGCTAGGTGTTTTGTGACTTTGTGCTCCTGGGCCTCACTTTCCCCTCCTTTAAAATGGGGGTAAGGGTACCTATCCTACATCCGTGTTCAAGAAAACTGCGCCCGTACCATGGCGGGTGATGGTTTCGCAAAGTGCTTTAGAGATAAGGCCCAGAGAGGGCGGTGTCAGGCCCAAAGCCACACAGGACGTGTTCTGTGCGGCGGCCTCACTAGTCCTCAGCCTCGAGGTCTGTGGGTGGGTCAGAGGGTCCCAGAGTGCCGGCTGGGGAAGTTGTGTATATTTCTTCTGGCGGAAGTGTCAGAAGTTTTTATTTGATTCTCAACGGGGCCGCGATCCCCCAAAGTTAAAGAACCGTGTCCCAATTTACCCCCTTCACTTCATAGGTGGAGAAAGAGTCCCAGAGAGAGCAAGGTCACATGGGAAGGAAGGGGGCAGGCTAGTTTTCCTGGGGAGGGAAGGGGGCCCTCCAGTCCTGGGCCCGCCGTCTCCGGGCAGCCCTGGGAGGCCCAGCACTGGGCCACGGCCCTGGGAAACAGTCCGCCTACAGCTCTTGTAATTTTCAAAGCCGTTTGCATCTGGGTGCTGACCTGAACCCGCCCCCCCCCCACCCATAGAATCTTGGCTCCCGGAGGTCCTCAGGGTTGGCCATGTTTCGGGGAACTGGGGCAGCGATCCCACAGTTTTGAGAGGTGAAGCAGGCAGCCCCACCCTGCTCAGCGTAGCATTTACTGACTGTGTTGGGAGGGGAACTGGGGAGGGAGGGAGTCCCAGCTTGAGTGACTGGGACGGGGATTCCGAGGGAGGCACTGGGCGGGAGTGGGCGGTGAGTGTGGGGTGCTGTGGGACCTCAGGAGGAGTCACAGCGGGGTGCTGCTCCTCCACCCCTCACCTGCAGCCCGGCGGGTCCTGACTCGGGAACAGGCTGCACCTGTGGGCTTGGCTTGCTTTCAGCTGGGGCCTGAGTTTCTGATCCGATCTCGTTATTTCCTGCCACCTCGAGTGCCGCCCGCCGGCCCCCCGCCCCCTCGGTCCTCTCCCGGCACGGATTTGGTTTCCTGCTTCCAGCCCGCGTTCCGGCCCCAGCCCCTCCTTTTCTAACCCACCAAGCTGCTTCTGCAAATAACTGCACGCACCGCCGGGCCGGATCAATTAACTGCACAGAAATGATGGGAGACAGCGAAGGAGATAATTATGCAAAACTGAAGTGTCCGTTCACCAGCTTGCTCCCTCCTCCCTCTGCACTCGGGCACTTGAGTGTGTGTGTGTGTGAGTGTGTATCTATGTGTGTGCATGAGTGTGTGTATGAGTGTGTGTGAGAGTGTGTGTGTATCTATGTGTGTGCGTGTATGTGTGAGTGTGTGAGAATGTGTGTATCTATGTGTGTGTGAGTTTGTATCTATGTGTGTGCGTGAGTGTGTGTATGAGTGTGTGTGTGAGTGTGTGAATGTGTATCTATGTGTGTGCATGAGTGTGTGTGTGCATGAGTGTGTGTGAGTGTGCGCGCGCGTGTGTGAGTGTGTGTATGATGTGTTATCTATGTGTGTGCATGAGTGTGTGTGAGAGTGTGTGTGTATCTATGTGTGTGCATGTATGTGTGAGTGTGTGAGAATGTGTGTATCTATGTGTGTGTGAGTGTGTATCTAAGTGTGTGCATGAGTGTGAGTGTGTGTGTGCATGAGTGTGTGTTTGAGTGTGTGTGTGAATTGTGTATCTATGAGTGTGTGTGAGAGTGTGTGTATCTATGTGTGTGTGCGTGTATGTGTGAGTGTGTGAGAATGTGTATATCTATGTGTGTGTTTGTATCTATGTGTGTGCGTGAGTGTGTGTATGAATGTGTGTGTGTGTGTGTGAATGTGTATCTATGTGTGTGCATGAGTGTGTGTGAGTGTGTGTGTGCATGAGTGTGTGTGAGAGTGTGTGTGTATCTATGTGTGTGCGTGTATGTGTGAGTATGTGTGTATCTATGTGTGTGTGAGTGTGTATCTAAGTGTGTGCATGAGTGTGAGTGTGTGTGCATGAGTGTGTGTGAGTGTGTATCTATGTGTGTGCGTGTATGTGTGAGTGTGTGAGAATGTGTGTATCTATGTGTGTGTGAGTGTGTATCTATGTGTGTGCATGAGTGTGTGTGAGTGTGTGTGTGTGTGCATGAGTGTGTGTTTGAGTGTGTGTGTGAATTGTGTATCTATGAGTGTGTGTGAGAGTGTGTGTATCTATGTGTGTGCGTGTATGTGTGAGTGTGTGACAATGTGTGTATCTATGTGTGTGTGAGTTTGTATCTATGTGTGTGCGTGAGTGTGTGTATGAGTGTGTGTTTGTGAGTGTGTGAGAGTGTGTGAGTGTGTATCTATGTGTGTGTGCGTGAGTGTGTGTATGAGTGTGTGAGAGTGTGTGTGTGTATTTAGGTGTGTGTGTGTATCTACATGAGTGCGTGTGAGAGAGTGTGTGTATACCTAGGTGTGTGTGTGTATCTATGTGTGTGCGTGTGTGTATGAGAGTGTGTGAATGTGGGTCCTTCCCTTTTCCCCAGATTTGCTTGGTAAATGAGGGCCCCCCAGCAAAGCCTGCTCACAAAAGGTGAGGAGAGAGGCCGCAGGAGGTAGGCCAGGTGGGTGATGTTATGGGTGGGGGTCAGGGTGCTACGAGCAGGGGCACAGGCGCGGTGGCAAGGACACACCCGGTGGGAGGGACCTCGGCCATTCCCTGGTGTGCTTCCAACAAGGAGCGCCTCCCACGGGCCCGCTGAGTCCGTTTCTTCCAGTGCCATCCTGCATCTCCCTGCCTGCGCCTGCCCTCCGTGCCCTCCGCGCCCTGGAACCCAGGAGCTGGGCTGAGCTGGAATCAGGCAGAGCAGACACTATGGCCAAATCCCTACCTCCACTCGGCTGGCCCACCCTCGGAGACAGAAGAGTTCTGGGGGTGTGTGAGGTCTCCCCAACCCCTGCACCGGGGCGATGGGAGGGCATCTGGGGCCTCACTTATCCCCTGATCTCCATCTTCCCATGGGGGCGACTGGGGTGTGCCTGGGCCTCCTGCCCAGAGATGTTTGGGACCAGACTGCACACCTGGCCCGGCCTACTGCTCCCCTTCACCCCACCTGTGTGATCAGAGGTCCTGGGGGCACTTTCTCCCGCCCCAGGGCCAGCCCGGGTGGGTGCCCGGAGCGGGGCTCACCTCCGGCCCGCCTCGGCATCGCGGTAGTCCTCGATGGCCAGCCGCAGCTTGCGCCGGTGCAGGGAGCTGCACACGCCCAGGCCCAGCTCCAGGTCCTCGTCGCTCAGGCTCAGCAGCACCTGCGCCCCAGAAAGGTGGGCACTGAGCGCCCAGGAGGCTTGGGGGCCCCTAAGGCCTCCCAGGACCCAGGTTGGCCAGGGCTGAGCCCCAGAGGGATCTGCTGTCTGGGGCTCCCTCTTCCCATCTCCCTGCCCACCTTCCCTGCAGTCAGGGCAGAGCATCCCTGCAGCCCACCTGGAGCACCCCACAGCCTGCCTGGAGGCCCCCTGAAGCCCCCCTGAACCAGGTCAGCCAGCTCCTGGGTTACATCTCCTCCTCACCCTGAGGGTGGGAGTCGGGGTGGGGGTGGAGGTGGGGCAGGCCAGCTCAGGGTTGGTAAAGCTCATGGGAGGGACTGGGGGATTCTTACTGGGGTCCCGGAGGTGCCCTACCTTCCCACTCTTCACGTTCTCCGCACAGGCCTTGACGTACATGGGCATGGCCATGACCACCTCCAGCCAGGCCTGCACGGCACCCGCCTTCCAGTGGGACATGGGGGTGGTCCTGACCAGCTCCACCTGCTGCAGCCGGTCCACCTGCTCCTCGCCCTCCGACAGGCTGAGGCTCTGCCTCGTGGGGCTGCACTGGCTGTCCGAGTCTGCAACACACAAGCGCAGGCTGGGGAGGACACACAAATGCCCGGGCTGCAAACACACACAGGCCATGCTGGGGCCGGGGGCAGGGACGGGCAGGCTGCACCCCCTGAGCCCGCATGCCCCTGCAGGAGTAGGGCAGGGATGTCTTCCCCCCACGCATTTCTTCTTTTAAAAATCAGAATGGCCCGGCCGGCGTGCCTCAGCGGTTGAGCGTGAACCAGGAGGTCATGGTTCGATTCCCTGTCAGCGCGCATGCCCTGGTTGTGGGCTCAATCCCCAGTGCGGGGCGTGCAGGAGGCGGCCTGTTGATGATTCTCTCTCATCACTGATGTTGCTATCTCCCTCTCCCTTTCCCTTCCTCCCTGAAATCAATAAAAACATATTTTTAAAAAATCAAAACGACCTTTGTTTTGTTTTGCCACCACTCCCCCATTACACAAAGAAAAGAATTTTAAAAACGCAACCCAGAAAAGAATACAAATAAAACAAGGTGGAAATGGCCCCCCATCCCGCACCCTCAGGCAGCAGCTGTCAGCATTTAGCTAAGCGCGTGTTGGGAGACGCACATGCCCAGGCTACAAACACACGCAGACCCACGCACTGCACCCCGCAGTGCTAATAACGACGCGCTCTTCCCACGGCATCCCTGCACCCCAGGAGCAGCCGCACTCTCTCCCCACCGCACAGCCTCAGGGATGGCTGCCCCGACCTCTATTTCACCCGCCTCCGGTGATGGGCAAGGTCCCGTCCCGGTGTTTCACTGTCCACTGTCTTGAACGATGCAGCAGGTCATCTTGGGCAGCTGGGTGATTTGTTTTCTCGGGACAAAGCGAAGCCAGTTTCTGGAGCGGCCCTCGCAGACAAAAAGTCTGTTCACCAGCAAGTTCCAACCCTATTCTTCAGCGGTGGCCGCCGCGCCCACACCTGACAGACACTTTTTGGCTACACCCAGAATGCAGCTGTGGCTGCCTCGGGCCCCTGCTCTCCTGGGAGGAATGTGGCTTGAGTTTGGCTCGGTGCTTGGGGAGGGAACCCAGTCTCAGGCCTTGAGCATCCTACCTTGGGCAGGAATTCACTGCTCCAGCCAGACTCCCGCTGGGTCTGGGTGGGAGGGACGCTGTCAGTGAGGTTTGTGTGTTCTGTGCCAAGGTGTTTGTGGTACCTGGCTCTGTCTCCCCGAGGGAGGGAGGTAAGGGGGCATGGGAAGGGGAAGGCTGGGAGAAGATGGGCAGCGGGAGTCAGAGAGACAGAGATGGAGAGAGAGGGAGGGAGGAAGGAAGAGGGAGGGGAGGGGATGGGAGACTCAAAGAGCAGGTCTTCAGGAGAGAAATCCTGCCATAGAAACCGCAAATACAAAGACAGCAGGAAGGAGGAGAGAGCGCTCGGAGGTGGAGAGGGCCTGGCGGATCCGAGGACAGACAAGAACCCCAGCACGCTTCCTGCGAGTGTGCGCTCCTGGGCCGGCCTGTCTTTGGGAGCTGGTGCTGGTGGTCTGACTAGCGGGCCTCGGGCCCTGGGAGGAGCTGGCTCGGCACTCACGTTATTTATGGACTCCAGGCTCCAGGAATGCGGAGGCCACGCGGAGTTCATAGGAGCCAAGCACACATTCCGGCTTCCGAGGAAAGACAGCCCTTCAGCGCGCCACCTCCCTCCGCCCACCGCCGGGACTGAACTCCAAGGAGAAGATGCTGCCGACAGTGCGAGGAGGGGTGCCTTTGGGGTCAGACACCACGAATTAAAGGCGATTTCCAAACGCTGGCGTTAGAGGGCCAGGTTTTATGGCCGGGATCCCATCAGTCCTGGCTTTTATTTCCCCTCTGTCTCGGCCCTGAGAGTGGAATCACTCATGTTTATAGCCAGGCAGCTCCGTGAGCGCTGAGGACCCAGAGGGCTGGCTGGACCCGGGCAGCATCTCAGGAGGGGCGGCCAAGAGGCAGCCACGAACACGAAGAGGCGGGACACGGTGAGACTTTGGAGGAGAGAGACTGCATTCTCCCGCCCACCCCAACACAGGCATGAGGGCGCCCCAGATGGTCAGCTGTTAGTGAGGGTTCCCCCAGCTGGGCCCACCGAGCCTGGTGTCAGCCTGGCTCAGGCGCTGGCA
The DNA here is from genome assembly GCA_026230045.1 of Corynorhinus townsendii. NCBI lineage: Eukaryota > Metazoa > Chordata > Mammalia > Chiroptera > Vespertilionidae > Corynorhinus > Corynorhinus townsendii. Next base: position 213,320,375 of record JAPDVU010000002.1, read on the forward strand.
CACGATGGCCCGTGGGCCACGTTCAGCCCGCAGCCTGCTTGTCTCAATCAAAGGTGACGGGGCACGGCCTTCCCTATTTGCCACACGTGGTCTAAGGCTGCTCTCCTGCTGCGATGGCAGTGTGAGTGGTTGTGACAGATTGTCTGTCCAAAATCCTAAAATAGTTACCATCTGGCCTGCTATACAACATCCTTTACAGAAACCTCGAGGTTCCGAGGTTGGCACTGGAACACGAGAAGCCTGGGTTTGGGGAAGTGTTTCCAATGTCCTCAGCCTCACTTTCCACATCTGTGAAATGGGATGATCACACTGTCGAATCACACAGGTCTATGTGAGGACCAGATGAGAGGATGTATGAAGTCTACAAAATGCTCAGCCTGGTGTCTGGCATACAATGATGGCCTGGGGTCTCTGACCTCTGTAGGCTCATGTCACTTACAGTCGAGACCGGTTCTGTCCAGAATAGCAGCTACAAGCCCTGTGTGGCTACTGAGCCCTGGAAATGTGGCTCGTCCATGTTCACAGGGCCGGCAGTATACAGCACACACTACATTTTGAAGGCTGTGTACAAAATGATGTAAACTATGTTAATTTTTATGATCACATTAAAATGATATGTTGGGTCTGTTGGCTAAAATATATTACTAAAATTCATTGCACCTGTTTTCTTTTTAATATGGCCACTACAAAATCTAAAATTGCATATGTGGCCTGCATGATACTTTTAGTGGCCTGGGTGGGAGATTTTTTGTTTTCTCATCTCATTCCCACCCCCTCAGTGGGTTTGGAGGTGAAGCGCCCTGCTTCTCTGTTTCGGGCTCAGTCGTCCTGGAAGTGCGGGTCCCTGAGGCTGCAGCATCAGCAACACCTGGGACGTTGTTGGGATTGAAAACCCCTGGAGCCTGCCCAGGTCTCCTGACGCGGAAACTCTGGGGTTGGGCCCAGCAACAATCTGTGTCTTAATTAACAAGCCCCTCAGGTGATTCTGATACACGCGGAGGTCCTGAGCCACTCTTTAATGCTTGCCCTTGAAAACTTAACCTGAATATTTAACTTGAAACCTAGCATTGATCAATATTTTTTTTTTATAAAATATACTTTTATTGATTTCAGAGAGGAAGGGAGAGGGAGAGAGAGATGGAAACATCAATGATGTGAGAGAATCATCGATTGGCTGCCTCCTGCAAAGCCTCCCCAATGGGGACTGAACCTACAACCTGGGCATGTGCCCTTGACAGGAATCGAACCTGGGACCCTTCAGTCCGCAGGCCAATGCTCTATCCACTGAGCCAAACTGGCTAGGGCTGGTCAGTATCTTAATACCCTTTCCTAAACTGTAAGATTAAAAACATTCATTCTGATCACCTCTCCTGACTAAACCCTACTCTATCCAGTATTTCAATTATGTCCTTTTAAAACCCCCCACAATTTAGACATTGTTATGATTTTTATACTGATAATATTAAATGTTAAAATAATGTACCTACATGTTTACCAATTTCTCTGTTTTTTTATTCTTCTAGACATTATCCTAGACATTACTTCTAGGATAACGAAGAACCTGATTTAAAAGTTCCTCTGGCCCAGCTGATGTTGCTCAGTGGTTGAGCATTGACCTATGAACCAGGAGGTCATGGTTTGATTCCAGGTTGGGGCACATGCCCGGGTTGCAGGCTCCATCCCCAGTGTGGGGCATGCAGGAGGCAGCCAATCAATGATTCTGTCTCATCATTGATGTTTCTCTCTCTCTCTCCCTCTTCCATCCTCTCTGAAATCAGTAAGAATACGTATTTTTTAAAAAGTTCCTCTGATTAAGAGTAACTTTGGTTTATCTGAAAAAAGTCCATTTCACCCCTGTTCTTCAAAGTGTGTTGTTGGGTGCACAATTTTAGGTTGACGGCTATTTTCTTTCAGTGCTTTGAGGACATTGCTCCACTTTCTGCTGCCTTCCATTTTGCTGAAGAGAAGTCAGCTGCCAGTCCCATTGCTCTTCTGTCAATTACTCTTAAGGTTTTCTCTGTGTCTTTAATGGTCTTCAGTTTCATTAGGATGCAGCTAGATGTGGATTTCATTTCAGTTATTCTGGTTCAGTGGTCGGCAAACTGCGGCTCATGAGCCACATGCGGCTCATGAGTCTCGGTTTGCCACTCTATTGACTAATGAGTTTGCTGACCACTGTTCTGGTTGATAGAAACTGTGCTTCCTATATCTGTGGCTTCCTTTTTGGAATATTCTCGACCATTATCTCTTAAAATATGACCTCTTCTCCATTCTCTCCGTTCCCTCCTGGGACTGGGCTTCCTGTCTTCCCTTTCTTGTAACCTAGCACTGTCCAAAAGAACTTGCTGCGATGAGGGAAATGCTATATAATCTATAATGTGCAATGTGACAGCTGTCAGCCATATGTGGCTATACGCTCTTAAAATGTAGGTGGTGCAACTGAAGAACTGAGTTTTAAATTTTATTTAATTTTAATTAATATAAATATATGTTTACTTTACCATCTGTGGCTAGTGGGCTATTGTAGTGAACCAGACAGCTCTCATTTCTCCTTCAGAGTTTTTAACAACTTATCTTCCAGCATTGCATTCTGGGTAATTTCCTATTTTTTTTCATTTTAAAAATCTCTCTTCAGCTATTTGACTGCTATTTAACCAATCCTTTGATTTTTTTTCTCTAATGCTACCGATGATATATTTTTGTTTTTAAAAGTTCTACTTGGTTGTTTTTCAAGATTGCCTGGTCTTTTTAGATAGTCTCTTGCTGTTTGCTCATTCTATGATTTTATCTGAAATTTCTTTAAATACTGCATTTGTATTATTTTGTATTTGGTTTTGACAACTGCTCTGAAAGGCCTTGGGGGTTTAAATGTGCTTTAGTTTCTGACTCTCATGCATGCTGCACTCATATTTCATCTTATGGGATGCTAGGGCCCAAGGGGATGAGAGAGGTAGGTTCTGTCACTTTGCTCTGCCACACCCCAAGGTTTACTCCCCTGTTAGCAGCCCTGATGTCAGCATCTGTCTGGACAGACACCTGCTTTTGCATCTGGTTACCGCTCACTGCTCCTGCTCTGGAATTAGCTCAGATCTTTTGGTTTTGGGGTGGGGGGTGTCTTGGAGATTTCCCTTATTTTTGCTGAGGCCAGCCATGCATTACAAGTATGTTTTATTCCAGATTTAGTGGTTTCGTAGAGGGAGGCCCTTGGGAGCCGGCCTTTCTCTACACGCCCCCAATGGACACCCCGCTTGCTGTGTGCACTGTCCACCCAGCACTCACTCTTCCTGTTCTGCTGACCCTGCCCGTGTGCCGGCCTGTCCATCTGCCCTGCCACCAAGGGAGTCCCTGGGTCGGCGGTCAAGTCTATCATCTCTTTATTAGCCAGGCCTGCCTCATGGTGATGCTTACTGCCATCCGTGGTGGTAAAAGCCACGGACAACTCCATTTGTTTGGATGTTTTTATTTTTGTTTCTTTTTTAAATCCTCACCCGAGGATATTTCCCATTGATTTTTAGGGAGAGTGGAAGCGAGAGGGAAAGACAGAAATATCTACGTGAGAGAAACACATGGATTGGTTGTCTATTGCATGAGCCCAGACCAGGGCCCAGACCAGGGCGGAGCCTGCAACCAAGGTATGTGCCCTAGACCGGAATTGAACTTGGGACCCTTCAGTCCGCAGGCCAATGCTCTATCCCCTGAGCCAAACCGCCCAGGGCTGTTTGGATGTTGTTAAAACTTGTGTCCGGGCGCCACTTCTGCTCAACAGCCTTCACCGGCTCCCTGGACAACGCCCAAGCTCCTTCCAGGACAAGGGTCTGTGGGAACCAGCCGACGTTGCCAGCTTCCCCGCCACCACCTCCTCCTTCCCTCACACCCTGGGCACCCAGCGATCCTGCCTCCCCACCCCCATCTCCACCTGCTCTACCTGCTCCCCCTGCCCCAGAGGCGGCCTGCTGCTGTCTCCTGGGCTTGGCGAACTCCTAGGAAACCTTCAGGTCCCATTTAAATCTCTCCTCTTTCATGGAACCCTCCCTCCTCTGGTCACTAGCGCAGGCCCGCCACCCCCTGCAACACACTCACATTCCCGCTCACACTCACATGCTCACACGTGAATCCAGGTGCATCCCTGCAGCGCCCGTCTCATGGCTGGGATTAATTAAGCTTGTGTACTTATTTGATGAGCGTCCGTGCCTCCCTCTAGACTGCAGATTCCAGGAGGTGGAAGATGGGCCTGTTTTTGCCCCCGAGGGACCTTGGGTGACTAGCAAGCCCTGAACCAGCGTGGTGCCGGCCAATGTTTACCAACGGGCTCTTGTGTTTGAAAAAGGGCTTTGGTTTGTAGCATTTGCTCGCCCATCTTTGTCCTCAGTCCTCCACCTGACATCCTCCCCGCCTCCCTGCGTGTCCACACTGATGACCGCGTGTCTTCTGGGATTTCTGGGAGAGTGAGTCCCCCTTTGTCAGGCCCATCAGCACCTCGATTGAAGGAGGGGCACTCTCTCCCTTCTCCCTCCCACCCTCCCAGTCTCTGAGCTCCACAGAGCCCGGCCACGGCCAGGAGAAATGGCCGAGTCACCTGGCGGGGCTCTCGGGCCACCGGTGACGGGCCTGCGCTGGTGACCAGAGGGGCCTCTGGGCTTGAGGCCGAGTGGGAATGAAGCGTGTAAGTGCCCAGCACAGTCCCTGTCGCCCTCCACATGCTTGGCAGTGCCCCGTGAGTCCAAGGCATTCCAGCTCCCACCAGAGGCCCCACGGCCCTGCTGCTAACGCTTGCCTGCAGCTCCCGGATCTGTGGCTGTGAGCACGCTGCGTCCTCGCTGGGAGGTGGGAACGAGGTTCCACAGGCCCATTTTACAGGCGGGAATGTGGAGCTCAGAAACGCCCAGGGAGGGCCTGTGTTTTCTCTTGCTGGCCCGCACTTGCTCTCAGCCGAGTCTCCTGCAGCGCTGCGGCTAGCAGCTTGTATCCATCTATTCACCTTCCCAACAGCCCTTGAAGACAGGCCGTTCCCTCTCCATTTTACAGAGGGGGAAACTGAGGCTCAAAGGGACTAAGTGACTGGCTTAGGGTCACAGAGCTAAGTGGTCAAGCCCAAGGACCTGGCTCCCAAGCTTGGCTTGCTGCTCCACACCCCTCCTTGTGCTGCTTGGTTTTTATAGACTCTGCTGGGTTCTGGCTGTCGCTAAAACGAGTCTTACACACACACACACACACACACACACACACACACACACACACACACACACACCAGACCGAGGGAACCTGGGAATGAATGGTTCATACCCCTGAGCTGCAATCGGTTTGTAGACGGCTTTCAAACTCCCTCTGGCTTACAGAGCCTCTTCCCGGGTCACCGCGGTAACAGCGTCAGAGTGGCCTTCTCCCTCCCTGGCCCAGAACCATAGATCTCTCCCCTCCACCCCCCAGACATCGGCTTCCTAACAAGGAAGGATGCTAGCACTGTGCAGCCAATTTGGATGTGACTCCAGCATCCCTGGCCTGTCCCAAGGTAGCAATTAGGCAGCTCTGAGCTGGCGGGGTGACAGGGGCCAGATGTCCTGGCAGGAGGCATGCCTCTTCCTCTCCCTGCACCAGGGCCCTGTGGCAATGGGCTCAGCCCCGCTGTCTCTACCTGGGACCGGGAACAGCAGCAAAACGAACACCAGGGATTGGTGTTTCTTAGCCAATCTGCTGGGGCCCCTCCACCGTCAGCAGATGCTGCCATGGACCAGGTTTTCTGAGCAAAGGGGATGCTCACGTAGACGGAGGTCCAGACTCCACTGCCTCGCATCTCGCTCCCCTCCTGCTTAAGGCACATGGGAATCCCACGTGAGCCACAGGGACTTTCCATGGCTAAACGCCATCAGAAACGTGGCATGCTTAGAAATCTTCAGAGAGCCACTGACGTGGGGCCTCCAAGCACGGAAGAAAGCAGCTGCAGAAGTCCCCACCCCAACATTTCCCAGAGGGCACTCCGTGGACTAAATACAAAGGCACTGTCTGTGGGGAATCAAGTTTGGGAAACAAGGTGGAAAAAAGTGAATTTTTTTTTTTCATTGCAGAACTTGTCAGAGTCTTGAAAAGCGAATGGGTTGTCTCTAAGGACTGGAGACACCGCGCACTGCTTCCAAAACATGTTGACCCAGAGGTTTCGTTTCTTCCGGCCGAACCTTGTGGTCTGTGGAGCACTGGCCTGGGAGTCAGGAGGCCTGGGAGTCAGGAGCCCTGGGTTCCAGAACCAGCTCAGCCACGGATGCCCTGCTTGGCTGTGGCAAGTCCCTTCCTGCAGGCAGAGAGGAGTGGGCAAGAGGCCGCCGAGAGCCCATCAGCTCTCGAGTCCTCACTTCCTCTGGCCTACACGTGGGCTGGCTCTGGCAGCGTGAGTGTGTTGCTGAACTTACCTGGGCCTCAGTCTTCACATCTGTACAAAGGGCCCTGCTCTGCCCGTCTCACAGGGCTGGTGACAGGCCGGCGTGAGATCACTGCCATTGTCTCCTCATCATCGTGGCTAACATTCACTGCTGTCCCAGCCAAGCCTTTCACATACATGAATTCACTGTATCCTGGCAGCCACACTAGGACACTCGTACGGTCCCTAGTGTACAGGTAAGGAGACTGAGGCACAGCCAGGTTAAGCAACTTGCCTAAGGTTACCAGGTAGCAAAGGTCAGGACTGAGGTTCGAGCTCAGAGAGTCTGCCCAGAATCTACACTCGTAACCTTGACCCTCGTCTGCCTAGGAAAGAGCGCTGTACACTGTAGAGAGCTGTGACCCGGAGGAGCATTGCTTCACGGTCTCACTGTGGTTCACCCCATGGCCCCCCAGGAGTGTCTATGTCCCTTGATTTACAGGCTTTCAGAAGCCAGGAGTGGGCCGGGGGGAGGGGGGACATGAGCAGCCCCCACTTTCCTGTTCTGCCATGGGGAGCAGAGGAAGTCTGGGGTGCCCATGGAGAATGGCTTGTCCACAATTTTTGGGGGAGCTGGAGGAGGCCTGAGGCAGTCCCTGCCTCTTCTCCTCCTTGGAGGGCGTTCTGATGACCTAACTCATGGATTTCACACTGGCTTCACCCAGACCCTTCACTCAAATCAATCTATAAGACAAAGAAACCATCGCTTTGGCTGAAATACAGTGAGTGTCAGGGGAGGTGGTCCAGGCCTCCAGAGACTTGTCAGACTCCAGGGGGCACCACTGGGTAACCACTGCCCTGGTCTGTTTTAGGGGGGGCCTGAAGTCCAGAGAGGGAGACCCACTTGCCCATGGTCACACAGCAAGTCATTGGCCCAGCTGGGAGCTGGGAGTCCAGAGCCAGGCTCAGGACTCCTGATGCACTGGGCTGAGGCTGGGCTTCCGCAGGAGCCTGCGAGCAGGGTGTGGGCAGAGCCCTGTGGGACCCTCAGCAGCTGCTCCGCCCCCCATCTCTCCTCAGAGTGTGGCTTAGGTAGCCATATTCTCTATTTAGGGTTCATAACCGGTGTTGATGGGGCACCACTGGCCCCAGACCAAGGCCATCAGGCCCCCCAATGCTCTGCAGAGGTCTCAGGCCCCCCAATGCTCTGCAGAGGTCTGTCACCACAGACCAGACAAAACCTGAGATGGTGGCCATCACATCAGAACCTGGATTCATCCAGGCTGGACGCCTGTCCCGCCACTTCCTGGCTGTGTGCCTTGAGGAAAATCGGGTACCCTCTCTGGGACTCACCGGGCACTGCTGCAGGCTCCCAGGGCTGCTGGGGCAGCAGCTACTGTGCCAGGCCCCTGTGCTCTGCTCAGCAGGCCCAGCAAGGGCGCTGGTCACTAGCACCTTGGGGGCAGCCTGGGGTCTTGCTTGGGGGTGGCTCCTCTCCCAGAACTGCCCAGAAAGGTGGTCTCCGCCTGCCTCGGAGGCCCCTCGGGGAAGCTTTCCAAGGGAAGTCTGCACTGAAACCCATCTGAACAGAGGGTCTACAACGTGAAAGCTTTGGCTTATTTACCTTATCATGTGATTTCATTTGAGCAGAGGGTCTATATCTGCGGCCATCACCCCGCGTAATCGCATGCAGCTGAGCCACTTGCGAAGCGTGTTCGATATGCACGCAGCTCCCTGATCCAGGAGGTCCCGTGTGCAACAGCTAAGAGCAGAGCTTCCGGCTGAAGGTGGGGGTGGAGCCCTGCCTGTTAGTGTTTTCACCAGCTAAGGCAATCTTTTGAGGGACCGCTAAGGAACCCCTGAAGGTTCCATGGAACACAGTTTGCACACTCCTTGTTTATTCCAGTTTTTTCCTCTCTAGGGTGGAGAAACTGAGCCCGAAAGCTGAGACCCTGCACAGGGCTTGCTAGGCTAGTGAGGCTTCCTGATATCCCTGGCGAAGCACTCGGTCCCATAGATATTTTTAAATTTGTATGGCTGATCAGGGACTGCGTAGCAGTTACTGAGAACGTGGACTTCGGGCCAGACTGTGGGAGCTGCATGCCGGTTCTGCCGCTTCCTAGCTGTGCCTTGGGGCGAGGCCTCCCTGTGCCTTGGGGTGGTCATCTGTAGGTGAGGACAAGAACAGTCTTTCTCTTGCAGTTGGAGGCATGCCTTGCTGCCAGACCAGGCCGTCTGGGGCTCTGACATGTCTTTACAATGTGCCACCCTAGGGCGGCCCTTGGGACTTACACCTCAGGAGCCCAGCCTTGGGCAGCCTCCGCCTCCCCTCGGCCTGACTTGGCCTGTGTAGCCACAGCAGAGAGGATATTTCTCCTGGACTTGGGAAAGGTCAATGCCCCCAGGGCTGCGGCATCCAGGGGCAAATGCCTCCAGCCCTCCCTGACCCGAGATGGAGAAACCTGGATTCTCTCCCAGAAGCAACAGTGGACCTGAATTTGGACTCCGAGGACTGGGCACACAGCCCTGTGCCCTGATTTCACCCCCGGGACAGACAGGATCCATTCGCTGCCCTCAGGCTAAAGGTGTGTGTCAAGCTGCTTCCTGAGGGAGGGAACGTGAATCCACTCAAGTCACAAGGAACACACACTGTCCTTCCCAGGCTCCAGAACACATGCAGCTGTTATGTCTGAGCCTACAAGGGGGTATTACGCCCATTTCAGAGGTGAGGAGACTGAGGCTCACGAGCCACAGCTGGAGCGATTAGCCAGGCCGGGCCCCACGGCTGGGCTGCAAGGTCCTCCAGGGTGGAGCATGACCTGCAACTTTATGGATTTTGTTATTTCGGGGCTATGAGCTGCTACTTACTGGAAACCCACTAAGAAAGCAACGAGAGATTTCTAAAACCCCAAACTCAGAAACGCCAACGAGCAGTCTGCCAGTGGTTCCGGGGGACGCGGATTCGGAAGCACGGCTGCTGCTCTGAGCTGCGACCTGCAACCGCACAGGCTCCCCGGGGACGTGCCGGGTGCTCCAAGTCCTGCCATTTTCAGGGGGAAAAGGTCAAGGTTTTCCGTTGCTGCTATTCTTGCTTCTAAAGCTCAGTCCTCCCGGGATCACTTTCTCGTGGTTTCGGTTTGCTGGGGGCGGCGGGCGCGGCCTGTGTTGCGCAGGGCTGCGTATTCGCCTGGTTTTCCGTCAGTACCTGGGCTCTAAGGCACCGGCTGTGGCGGCTCAGGTTTGAATTAGCCGAACCCCAGATGCCGTCAAGATTCATACCCTCAATCTGTCTGTACAGTGATGCTGCACTGGCTATGACTGCGTGTTCACAACACAAAACGGGCCTCACAGACAACCCCCCCGCCCCCCGGCCATTTGCTCCCAACAATGGGCTCTTGCTTTTTTCAACTCAACCCCTCCCCCGCCCTGGGGCAAAGCACCCCGTCCCCCCCTCCCGCCCCCCTGTTCCCACTTCCCCGAAGAACCTGGTGGTACCTTCAGAAGCGCGGCTGAACAACTTCTAACACAGTCATGATCAAACTCTGGAGGTATTTTAAGTTTCTAGGGCATTCTTTTATGGTCTCAAGTTCTGAGTCTATCCTTCCAGAAAAAGTTAATTGCAGGTATTCCCTCTTTGTGACCACCAGGTTCTTTTTCCACAGGCCGTGGGAACAGGTGGGAGGAAGGGGGCCCGGGGTACTCTGGCCCACGTGGCGGGGGTGGGGTTGAGTTGAAAAGGCGGAAGGGCCCATTGTTCGGAGCAGCTGGGCTGGGGGAGGGATGTGTGTGAGGCCCGTTTTGTGGCAACGCAGGTGCTGGGTGCCAGGGCCCGTAGGTATTTTTAAACTGACATTGTCAAAGAGCAGATGACCCCTCACGTGGCGGCAGCTGCACCTGGGCTCCCGAGGCCCAGTGAGTGAAGCACACAGCAGCTGCCCGACACAGTGCGGCCCTGGAGTGAGGCGGCTCTGGGGACCCGGCTCATCCCGGGCCAGGAGGGGACCTGGCACCTGGAGTGGTGGGTGGGGCTGCAGGTGCGGTTCAGGAGGGCGACTCTGAGGCTGAGCAAGGGCTTATGCCGGCCTCCCGTGTCTGCCCTGCCCTCCACCAGCTCCTCCCGGGTTTCCCTTTCTGAGCCTGGGGGGTGGGTAAGGCTGATGGGAATCGACTCAGCCACAAGCGCCAAGGAGAGGTTGTGCCAGAGAACTGACGGGCCATGAGGGGGCGCGGGAGGGGGAGGTGAGGTTCAAACCGGGCCCAGCTGACGCACACGCAACGCCCTCCCCCACCCCCGCTCGGTGCCAGCCCCGCACTGCCCAGCTGGCACCATGCTGGGAGGCACCGTGCTGGGAGGCACCGCAGCACCCCTGGGTTTGAAGCCCAGCGCTACTGTTTATGGCGCTCCTGGGCCCTGGACGCCTGAACCTGTTTTCTCGATCACGTAGGCCGTGGGAGGGTTAACGGAGTTAACACATGTCAAGTGCGCAGCGTGGCCCTGGCCCTCGGTCAGCGCTTAGTAGGGTTAGCTGGGACTGTTATGGCTATCATTAGGGGCACCTGTCGGAGCCCACCAGCACACGGGAGAGCTGCAGGAGGGCAGAGGGCAGCCTGGCAGGTGCCACTGGTGCAGGTCCCACTGGCCCGGATGCCCTGGGCAGCCCTGCCTCAATTTCTCACTAAGAGGCGCCACTCGAAGTTGGGCCCTTTGGGACAAGGTGTCAGAGATGAGGACAAGTGGGGGAGGGCGGCTTTTGGGCAGAGCCACCAAGATCTGAACGAGGTGTGGCCCAGCCCTTGGGAGGTCCCACAGCTGTAGGAGCGAGGGCAGGGATCTTGGCCGAGTTGCTCTCCTCTGGGCCAGCGTGCGGGTTGGGGTAGTTTTGGGATGGCAAACAGGCTCTCTCCTTGTATGCCAACTCCAACGGACGGGCAGTGGCTGCCGGGGGCTTTGTAAAGCCAAGAAATCAGGAGCCACCTTGGGCGGGGCAGGGAGGCCCTTTACCTGATGGGTGATGCCTGCTCGGGGCCAGGGAGGGGGCAGCAGTGGCATCTCGAGGCTACCGTGCTCTCCTGCGATTGGCCCAGGGGTCGGTCCTCCAGCCCGGCTGCACCTCGGAATCACCAGAGAAGGTTAACACTGATTCGGGGTGCTGGCCTGGCATTGGCCGTTTTTTGAAAGCTCCGTGGGTGATTCTAATGTGGGGCCGGGCTGAGCACTGCTGGGGGAGATGCCCTAGGTTCAGTGGTCGGCAAACTGGGGCTCTCGAGCCACAGGCGGCTCTTTGGCCCCTTGAATGTGGCTCTTCCACAAAACACCACGTGTGGGCGCGCACATACAGTGCGACTGAAACTCCGTGGCCCATGCGCAGAAGTCGGTTTTCAGCTCTCAAAAGAAATTTCAATCGTTGTACTGTTGATATTTGGCTCTGTTGACTAATGAGTTTGCCGACCACCGCCCTAGTTCATCGAGTCCTGAGCTCTGTAGCCTCTCGGTACAGTCTACTATCCGAGGCTTTGCTCTGCCTTCCAGCAGAAAGGACAGGGGAGGTAAGAGGCCACCCTCCGTTAGTTTTACGGCTGGAGTAGTTTTGTGGAGGCTGGGAGATAGAGGCTGAGGCACTGGCTGCAATCAGGGATGGGGGTACCCGGGGGCCCCTTCTCAGGACGCACTGTGGAGTTCCACTGGCGGAGGCTTTGCGTCTGGGGGACCTCCCAGGGTTCAGAAAAGCCTGGCTTACTCTGGCTTTGGCAGGGGGAGAAGGAAGCCGATGAAAGCTGACGTGGGTGCTGAGCTGGGCATGCAGGGCCAGGGTGCCAGGCTCCGAGCTGGGGTGTTAGGACCTCGGGCAGCCCTGGATGCCTAGAGCTAAGCCGGCAAGGACGGGATGTTTCTGGGAGGCCACCCGGGCCTCAGCCCCTCCATCAGCTCAGAGCCCAGCCAGCTTTCCCCGGCGCCTCCCATCACCCCTGGGGATCTAGCCCTGGCATCCCAAGGAGCAGGTTATGGGGACTTGGCCTCCCACCCAGAGCAACATAGAAGCAATCAAATAACATAGAGTTCGGTAATATTTTAAAATAAGCTTTATTTAGATTTTTTTAAATATTTTATATTTGCATCCATGCCTTCGAGAAACCTTTCCCACGGGAAAGGTTATTTTCATCTAATGTTACCCATAACTCATTCGCTATTTGACGGAGTTCTCTTAAATAAATCATCCTTAGCAACTCTTAGAATTATCTCCTAATTTACAAAAACTGAAATGAAAAGGAGCTACTAAATCATTACCGGGAGTGGTTGCAATCTTATTTTCTCGTAAGGGAAAACAATAAAAATCAATCAACGAAAGAGAAAAAAAAGAAAAAGATTCGTGGGGGAGAAAGCGTTTTCTAAAATCTCTCTCTGCAGAGAAAGACACGGGCTCTGGTCTCTCCGCTCAACGGCTTGGCCACGGGAGGCCAGAGGGAGCTTAGTCAGTGCCCGGCCTGCTCCCTCCCAACCCCGCACCGGGTCAGAAGGAAAGGGAGGGGGCACTCGGGGGCTTTTCTGTTTGTTTCAGAGACTTTGGACAGAAGACCCTATCCGTTCCGATAGAGACTCTCCAGCACTTGGACATGTTGTCTCTTTGTAAGAGCTGAAAGCGTTACTGTTAGCAGAAAGCGCAACTACTGTTGTTGAGAGGGTGTGCGAGCTGAGCTGTTAGCAGTTAAGGTGGAGCAGTGGGAGGGGATGGGGGGGGACTCACAGGCCAAAAGAGGGAAGCTCGTTTCAGGCCTTGGGAGGCCCTGGCTTCCAGCTCACGTGATCTCCATCACCCCGCCTGTAATGCAGTCGGTTCTTTGCCAGGAAGCCTCAAGGGGGGCCAGCACAGCTCCCCAATAGGCAAATGTTCCTGCCCGTCCTCTCCTGGGGCTAGAGGGTCAGGCGGCCGGCCCGGCTGGGGAAGGGCCCCAGGGATCTCGAGAGGCTCCGCTAAGTGTGGCTGGAGGAGCCAACCAGGACGGGGACGGTAGAGGCCCTGGTGCCGGACACTGTGTCCCCAACAGCCCCCCCCGAGAGAGAATCCCCCCCCCCCCACCCACCAAGGACACCTGCCAAGGTGAGCGTAAACCAAGGATGAGACACGGCTGCCGGGAGGAACGGATGCTGCAGGAGGGCCACGGGACTGGCTGCCTGCCCCCCTACCCAACCTCACGCCAAAGACAGACCCGAGAGAAGGTGACCCTTGCAGGATGCGCTCTGCTCACTGGAGCCTGTGCTCTGTAGCTCAGATAAATAAATAGAGAGAGAAAGGCCTGGAGAGTGGGGAGAGAGGTGGAGTGCACGTCCATGCAGGGGCGCAGAACGGGGGGAGAGAACGGAAGAGAGCAAGCTTTGAGATCCCACGGTCCCTGGCTCCTGGCCACCCTCGACTCCACCTGGCTGTTTGACAGCAGCATAAGAGAATAGACAAGTCGACAGAAACCCAGCCTCCCGCCCGCCCCGTGGAAAAATATACATTCCAATATTTATGTAATAATTTAGATAGAATAAGTCTTCTGCATCTGTGCAAATAAATTAAACGGAACCATTTTCTGTTTCTTTTTTTCTTTTTTCTTTTTCCATAAAGAAAGAAATGGCAAACGCAATTTAAAAACTGGCAGGCCGTGAAAAAGAGCCCGTTGGACCTCAACAAACCCAGCCAAGACAAGGCCCCCCCACCCCTCCACCCCCCCACCCCCCGGCCGGGCTTCCGAGACTGTGGAGAGGGACCTTACCCTGGCGACAGTGGCGTTTTGTGGTTAAAGTGACTTGAGCGCACCCCAAGAACAGGGTCTGGTCCCACACGTTCACACCGGGGGCGGGGAGGGGGGACATGGGAGACAGACCCCCTCGGGGAGAGGGGCTCCAGAAGTAGCAGTTTGGACGAGGGACATGTACAAGCACCGAGTGCACAATCGTTTCTGTTATTTACAAATACACAGCAGTCCTTCAAGTTTTCAAGTTTCATAGAAAGGAGGCGGGGAGGGGACAGGAGGGCACAACACAACCCAAAGGACCGAACAGAAGGAAACATAAACAACAAAAAGGAAACAAAACAAAAAAAAAAACAGAACGAAACAAACCCAGATTAACAACACAGCCGCATCGCGCCGAGGACGACAGAGAGTTTGACAGAGTCACACACGTTTGTAGTATGTACATCAATTACAGAGGTGGCGACGCAAGGGGAAGGGGTCACACGCGTCTGCGCCTGGCCGCACCCAGCACCCACGCCCCCACGCCCCGCCACGCACGCCCCACGCACACCCACACGCACGGACACGCCCGCCGGGCAGCAGGCGAAGGGAGGCGGGTATCACCAGTCCGCGTCCTCCTCTATGTAATAATCAGGGGCGGTACCATCAAAGAGGCCGGGGTCGAGGGACTTCCGCTGCTTCCCTCTGGCGAAGACGCGGGAGATGGAGCCAAATCCCATCTTCTCTTTCTTCTTTTTCCGTTTTTGGTCTTCAAGATCCTCTAGTGACTGTTCGGGGGGGCCAAGCGGCAGAGATGCAGAGGAGAAGAACAGAGCCAACCTGAGCTGGGGGTGGGCACGGAGGGGCGGGGCCAGGGTGGGCAGGGCACGGAGGGGGCGGGGCCTCCTGTGGTCAGATCTGCGGGCACGCGGCGGGAAATCTCGGGCCAGTTAGGGGACCTCAGGGTCAACAGGAGGACCCATCCAAGACTGTCATGAGAATGTCACCAAAGTGGATAAACATGCATCGTAAACACTCCACAATGGTTAGCTGCTGGGGTGTTGGTACCATCATTTAAATTGCCCCCAACCTACAGGTACCTCCTGAGGGCTTGCAGGAGTGTGACCACGCCCCGGGGGCCATGGCCCGCCACAGGGGCACTGAGCAAGGGCACACCTTCCCTGTGAAAAAGCCCCCGTGGAAAAGGGGGCCCGGGAGCCTGGAGAGTGAGGACAGAGGAAACCGGAGCTTTGTGTCCGCCAAGGGTGAGGACCTTGAATCTGAAGTCCCCGGACGAGAAGCAGGGCTGGCTGGCCAAGGTTGAGTGGGGAGGCGGGGGCTTGGGGTCTAGTTCTGATGATGGGATAACTGTGGGGGTTGGGGGCTGGTGTCTACCGGAGAGCTTTGCACAGCCACGGGGTAACTATTCTCTGTCAAAAAGGCAGGGCTCAGACTAGACCAGTGGTCGGCAAACTGCGGCTCTTTGGCCCCTTGAGTGTGGCTCTACCACAAAATACCACGGCCTGGGCGAGTCTATTTTGAAGAAGTGGCATTAGAAGAAATTTTAAAAAATTTGGCTCTCCAAAGAAATTTCAATCGTTGTCCTGTTGATATTTGGCTCTGTTGACTAATGAGTTTGCCGACCACTGGACTAGACGAATGGTTCCTAAAATATGTTCCCTGTATTCCAGGCCCAACCCACACATGGTGGATCCAACTCTCCAGGGTGAAGGGCCCAGGAACCCACATTTGAAACACGTCCCTGGGGGACCCCGATGGGACTTGCATAGATCAGCTTGCGCGAACCCTGGGACTAGAAAACTGGTCCTCGAGACCCCTCGGACCCTCGCATTCACGTCATTTTCCTCCCTGCAGATCCCCTTCTCACCCTGGTGATAGAATACTGAAATGTTAAAGATGAATGAAAGTTTCCTGCAAAGAGGGGCCCCATGAGCTCATGCTTGGCTCATTAGACTGTGGCTGCCAAGAGAAGACACTACCAGGGCCCCTGGGGTGGAGGATGTGTGATGCACTTAGCAGGTTTACAGGTCCAGAGAGGGCACGGAAGGGCAGACCCAGGTGGGAAGCCTGCCTCAGCCCCCAATCCACATGTGACTCCTAAACTATACTCTGCTTTGGGTGCCCCAGTATGGAAGGGGGGATGCCAAGGGCCCTAGGAGAACAAGGGATGAAGGCATGGGCAGGCTGGGGAGAAGGGAGGGCCCAAGCACCCGGGGAAGGCACACCTACCTGTACAATGGGGCTGTGCAGGTTCTTCTGAACTGGGCCGGGACTGTCGCCCTGTAGCCAAAGGAGAAGAGAAAGATGAAACAGCAGAGACACAGGACCCATGAGAGCAGAGGTGGTCCGTGAAAGGAAGCCATCCCTTAGGGACCACCTTGCCTCTAGGTGGGGAACCCACCCCTCACCCCTGAAGCAGACACTCCCGCAGGGCTCAGTGGGGAAGACCTGGGGCTCACTGAGAGGCTGTCTGGATCAGGGTGCCTAGCCTGAGGCCCCGGGGTGCTCCCCTGCCTGTTCTTGACCCCCAATACCCTCTGACCAACAAATCGATTACTCAAAGGCTTCTAAGTTCCTGTCCCGATTGGTCCATTGTGTTAGAACAGGAGGTTGGTTATACTTGGTGCTTTTCCTAAAGAAATAGAGTTTTATAGAAAAAAAGGACAAAAATAAGGACTTTTGGAATAGGAAGACTCAGGAAACTGTAACCTCTAACTCCTCCACAAACACAACGAATCTCTTATTTTGTGGAAGGGCGGGACTCATCAGCCTGATTTACAGATTCACAGGCTCCAGACAATCCAGCAGCATTGAGTTAATGAAAAGCAGAACGACAATACACATTTGGGACAGTCTGGTTCCTCCTGGGCCAGTTCTCCTTCGGATGGTGTAAAAAAATGGACGCACAAAAGCCTTCACCACATCCCAGAATCAGTCTGTCCTGCCTGGGGGCCAAAGGGTCATTTGGATCATAAAAAGTCATTACCAGAGAGTCCCCTGGTGGCTATTTCCAGAATTGCAGGCAAAGTGCCCATGAAGAAACAAAGTCCGTGTCACCTGCCCTGTCCATCAACTTTCTGCAACCTCCCTGTGCTCAGACGCCACCTCTGCTCTAAATGAATGGCCAGAGCCCGAGAGGACGTGGGGGGTGGGGGTCCTTAGTCCGGGCTGGGCTGTTTTTGCTGCTGTCCGGCCAAATGCCTGAGAATAAAGGGTTCCCTGGAGCTGTGTTCAGGCTCCTCCTGGCTTACCTGTGTGCACATCTGCTGATATGTGGCATGAAGGTGGTTGAGGGAGGGCGGGAATGGAACACATGGTGGTTTAGTCTTTAGACCTAGCTCAAAGGTGCACAAAACAGAACTCACAGCAGGCACCTAAAACAGGCTTACTGTGGGCAGGGCTCGACACCTTTGCCAAATGTATGGGGAAGAGAATGAGGCCGGTGCCCACCGAAAGGCCTGTATCCCGGCTGCAGGGCTCTGTGGGAGGTGAGCCTGGAAATACGTGTGCCAGAGCCAAGCTGGGCGAAAGGCGGAGCCTGTGACAATGCAGTTCAAGAGGCTTTTAGAGAACCCTTTCGGCCGACTGGATTTTCCAACAGCATTTTGGCTGTCAGGGCCCCTATGGGCCCACCAAGGAGAGACCAAAAAAAAGGCCCTCGCCAAGGGTTCTCCTTGGGGCTGTGCACAGACACCTGCAGGTGCCGGGTGCGCTGTAAGATGCTGGCTGTGAGTACAACCTAACCGTGGCCCCTCCGAACCAGGGAATAGATGTCAGAGCGCCTCTGCTCGTAGTGGCCCACCTCCTTCTTCACCCTGGCTCTGTCAGCCAAGACAGCGTTTGTCAGCAGGGTGCTCTCCTGGGGGACAAGGGAACACCCGGCTTCCTTTCACAAAGCCCCAGTTAGAAAAGAATCCCAGCCCCTAGTGGGGCCCCAGGCCTGCAGGCGACCTTCTCCCCAGGACAGTGTGGGCTGAACAGGGCCCCGGGCCAGCAATCCTGCTGCCCACGCACGTTGAGAGCCTTAGCTATTTTTATAAGCACTTTTCACTGTTAGTGCAGAAGATAGAAAAAAATGTTCCCATCGTGATTACTTGTGTATAGAAAGGGTACTGATTTTTATAAATTGATTTTCAACCGGCCCTGTTATGTACTCGCTTATTATTAGTTCTAATGGCTTTTCAAGGTTATTCTCTTGCGTTTCCCAGGTAGATAATCATATCGCCGGCCAGTGATGGTTCTTTTGTCTTTCTTCCCCACTATATTCACCTCATTTCTTTTTTATTACCTATCGTGCTGGTTAATCAAGCAACGTGGGCTGCGGTTTCGAGAAAGCCTCGCCACGCATCAGAAGGCCCACACTATTGTGTCTCTGTCTTCACGACGCGGCAGGGGAGCCCCGCTATCGTCAACCGCGTGATGGACCAGGAATGAGGAGTGGCCCCGACATCCCTCCCCAGTGTTTCATGTTGGAGCCTCGACAGGGCGGCGTCCAGTCCTCAGACACCTGACCCACCTTCCTTCGCCCTCTCACTCCTTGGGAGCCTGTGTGTGTCGCCCTACTAGTCATCGAGAGGTCGGTGGCTAGGGACCTGTGCCTCTTGGTAGCTGGCACCCGGTATGCAATCCAACAGTGTTGGATTACATAAGCGGAGCCAACAAACTTAGAACAAATTCATGACACCTCTCCAGAGGCAAAACGCGCCAAGGCTCCTGGGAGTCAGAACACTGGGGCTCATTCCTGGATGAGGACGGAGAGCCGGCCCTGCCGGGAAAGGCAGCGCGCTGGGAAGGCTGAGGTCTGGGAGGAGAGGCCCGCGGTCTCACCCAGCCCGCCAGAGGGGACCCCGGGCTGCACAGACCCCTCGGCCGACCCAGGCCCGCCTTCCTTCCTCTGGATTTTCCTTGCCCTCCCGGACACAAGGAGCAAATGGGCCTCCTTTCTTTCTCTCCCCACATCCATCTCTTCTCGCAAAAGGAAAGAACAGAACAGGAAATGCCTCCGAGAGTGCTCCCTGGGTGGACGAGAGGAAAGAGGGAGGACGTGTTCAGCCCTCTGCCCGCCCCAGCGGTTTCCGGGCAGGGCCCGGGCCCAGGGCCCAGGCCCCGCGGCTGCTGGCCTTACGTTGCAGAGGGAGTGCGTCCGGTGTCGAGGGGAGTTGATGTCGCTGGGCGTGGATGACCGGTCGCCTTCGGCGGCAGACGCGTCGGAGATGACGGAAGGCTGCCGGGAGTGGCAGGGGCTCACCCTGACCGCTGGAAAGCAGGGACAGCTGATGAGTGAGGGATGGAGAGAATGGCCTCACCTTGACTGCCTTGCAGGGGATGGCACCAACGCCCCGTTATAACACTGAGCTGGAGAGAAGACACCTGCCCAGCTCTCCTCCCTCTATTCCACGGTCCCGCAGGTCAGGAAAGAATCTCCCAGCGCAGCCTCTGGATCCAATCAGGCCCCCTCTTAACCCGAGGGAGGGAGAGGAAGAGGCGGAGCTCCCAGGGACCTCAGTTATATGAGCCTGGGGCCCCCCACTCCCCTAAGCAGCTACAGTGGAAACGGAGAGGCTGCCTTCCCCCCTGGGTCAGAGGACCTCCCAAGAAGCCCCCCAGCTGTGGCCAGGGCTCACCTTGCCGGTCTGCAGGGTGCGGGGGGTGTGAGTGGTAGAGAGTCTGCTGGCTCTGCCGGATGGCTGCGGTCAGCGGCAGGTCCGCCTGCACCACCCACTCCTGGTTGCCGTTCAGCACCGTCTCGCCTGGCATGGCAAGGGAATGCCGCTTGGGGACGTCCTTGGTCAGCGTGGCTAGGGACTGCTTGGCCTGGAGAAAGAGCCAGGAAACAAAAGAGAATGGCGTGACCGCTTGGCCACCGCCCTCCATCATGAGAAAACCATGAACTGGCCTCTGGACCTGGGCATCGCCGACTGCCTGAGTGCCAGTCAGTAAGCCAGGCACCTGCACGGCAGGCCTGACCTGGTTACACCTTAGATCCTGATACCCAGGCGAGACCAGCAATACAGAGAGAAAGAGGGCCACACACACACACACACGCACTTATCACCCCTTCTTTTGGGTTCTCTGAGGACTGGCTGGGATGTGAAGGATATTGTAAGAAGATGGTGTTTTGGCTTCCATCACCTTAGCTCCTCCCAAATTCAACCTGTGACCTCCCTTCACAAGATGCAGCACACTGCAGGCGGGGCGGCCACTCCTCCCCGGCTCTCAGAGCCACAGGGTGGGGTGCATGGGACACGGGGAAGCCCAGGGACACAGTGGGCCGAGTCAGGGCAGTGGGTAGTCGGACAGCTCATCCTTTCTTCAGGCGGTGACTGAGGTCTGTCAGCTTTTGGTCACCTCCCTCTAGGATATGTAGGGTTTTATTAGAAACAATAGCAAATTATTTTGGGGAGGAAAAGGGCACATAGTAGCAATGTATTAATGCATATTTTTTTCATCAAGGGCAATTTCCAATTCCCGGCTGGCTCCCCCGGCTCACACAGGGCAGAGGGGACACTCGGAGGGGTCCAAGGGGGCCCGCACTGAGCTCGCCCGTGAATCCGATGCCCAGGGGGTCATTACAGATGGTAGTGCTAGCTTCACCCCTACACCTCTTTCATGATGTAATGAAAGACTTCACCTCCTCTCTCCTGCTCCAGAACCTCCCATACCTTGCCTAAGGCCTCAGGCTCTTTCTGGCCGAGCGGAGATTCCAGCCCATAAATGGACTGTCTCTGGCCTAAAGCCTGATAGAGCCTCGTCATGCGAACCAGCTGTGTTATCTTAGATAAGTCACTGCCCTCTCTGAGCCTCAGTTTCCACATCTGTATAATGGAAAGCCTGGACCAAGCGATCTTTAGGGTTCTCTCCAGTTCAGACACCCCAGGAGTCTGTGAAATCATTTCCCTTCCACCACCAGCCCCTGGGGAATATAAACCTACATGGCAGAGGGAGGTCAAGTTGAGGGGATCAGCCCCACCCCCAAGCCAGGTAATCATCTCCTCCCTCGCTCAGGAAACCTTCACGGGCTCGGTGTGACAGCCTGGGTCTCACGGAGGGCGTGTGCCATCTGTGCTTGACTGAGGAGAAACCGGAAGCTCAGAGAGCTTCAGTGACTTCTCCAAGAGTGTGCAGCAGGCACAGCATCCAAGCTGGGCTCCAAGGCTGGGGGTCTGACCACGAGCCCCTTGTGGGTTCCACGGTGCCCGCCCTCCGCGGGGACAGGAAAACCAGCGTGGGTGACGCACACCAGGACAGGGAGCAATCCCTCTGCCGCAGGAGCGAGCGAGGCCGGTGTGGCTCAGAGCCGCCGTATGCTTGTAGCAGCCCTGCTGCACGCTGACTCCCGTCTCCGGGGCCCCCCTCACCGTGCTCGGCCCATCTGCTTTCCCCGCCAGGTGCATGTGCGTCCGGACTCTCTGTC
Organism: Corynorhinus townsendii; assembly: GCA_026230045.1. NCBI lineage: Eukaryota > Metazoa > Chordata > Mammalia > Chiroptera > Vespertilionidae > Corynorhinus > Corynorhinus townsendii. The sequence goes on from JAPDVU010000002.1 coordinate 213,341,875, forward strand.
CTGGCAGCTGCTCCTGGGGGGCTGCCCGCTCCCTCCCTCCCGCCCAGTCTATCTTGGCTGCCCCGAAGGTGGACTCAGGGGGAGCATGAGCACCCGGGTGGGTCTGCCATCTGTGCAGTTAACCCTCCGCGCGCCCTCTTGCAGCATTCCCAGACACACACACACACACACACACACACACACACACACACACACACACACACAGACACACACGGGAAGCGAGGGAAGCCCAGCTGCCTCTGAAACAAGCTGCCCGTTACAGCATCACAGAGAGAGTCCCGGGCAGGGCTGCTCTCCAGTCCCTACCGGCTCTCTTCTCCCTGACCCGCCGGCGACTTGGAATGGCCCCTTCTAACTCGGCAGGCAGCTGGACATCCCTGCTCCCTGACCACTGCAAGGGGTCCCCCAGGCCGGTCCTGAGGATGGAGCGGTCAACCTCAGAATTCTGGAGCACAGGATCCTCTGCCAAACTGCCCATGACTTTAACCCTTGGGCACAGCTACGACAGAGACGGGAGCTGCAGGTGAGCGTGAAGTCTTATTTTAAAACCCGCGTGCTTGCCCAGCTGGCGTGGCTCAGTGGTTGAGCAGCGATCTATGAACAGGGAGATCCTAGTTTGATTCCAGGTCCGGGCATAGGCCCGGGTTGCAGGCTTCATTCCCAGTTGGGGATGAGCAGGAGGCAGCCAATCAGTGATTCTCTCTCCTCACTGATGTTGGTTTCTGTCTCTCTCTCCCTCTTTAGTCCTCTCTGAAATCAGTAAAAAAATAAAAACCTGCACGCACCCTGGGCCCGTGAGCTCCTGAATTCCCCAAGGCATGCCTGAGCGTTTAAACAAGCCAGAGCGGCTTCCTGCGGCTTGTAACCCGAGGACGTAGAGGTGTACATGCAGGAAGGGACCTCCCCTCTGGTCTCGCCCTGCCAGCGCTGCGGGAGGGGAGCTGGACCAACCCGCCTGGTGCAGGCAGCCCTGGGGGCCTCCAGGTGGTGAATCCTGCAGATGGCGGGTGGACACCCCAACAGCCCAGGGGCTGTCAGGGCTCTTAGGAAGGCCCCTTCCCTCTGCGTTCCAGCCCTTCTTCTTGTTGTAACAAAGCCGTCACCCTGAGCTGCAGACGTTCACCCGAACTCTTCACACTGAGCAGAGGGGTCGGATGCCTGCCAGGAGGAGGAGGCAGGGACCTGAGTTTTGTTGGCCAGATGGGAAGCACACGGAGTGGTCTGGGCATGGGGGCTGCGGAAGCAGAGGCGCTCTGGCTCGCAACCCTGAAAGACCCCGGAATTCCCCAGGATGCTTGAGGCCAGTGCTCCCAGGCAAGGAAGGCATGTCTGTCTGTCCACAGGCACTGGGCAGACCTGGGAGAACAGGCAGGCAGCAGAGGCACCAGCACCACGGACCCCACCTCCACCCCAAAGGGGACTGACAGCTGCAGCTTCCTCGGGGCCTGGGCAGTTCTCACCACTAGGGGTCAGCACCGGACAAGGAGACCCAGGAGGTAGGTAGGGGCTGAGCTGGTCCTACGAGGGACCCATGGATCCTGACCAGGGCGGTCCAGAAGGAAGTGACCGTAGAAAACCTTCGTCTCATACCATCCATCACCACGTACAGGCACCGTACTAAGCACCTCCCTGGCATAACTTCACTGAAGTCCTCCCAGGAGACACAGGCAGTTACCCTTATTTAGACTTGATAAAACTGAGGCTCAGAGAGGTGAAGGGTCCTGCACAAGGTCACACAGCTAGGAAGTGACGGGGGCTGCATTCGAACCCGGGACCCACGGCTGTAGCCACACCGTCAGCATGCATCAGCGCTCTGCAGGCTAACGTGGAGCCAGGCAGGCCTCCCCACCCCTTGGGGCTCCCTAGTGTTTCCCAGCCACCTGGAGGGGCAGGCAGGGTGGGCTGAAGACCCTCAGCCCCACCCAGTTCCAGATAAAGGGCACGGAGGCCCAGAGAAGTTCAGTGAGCGGCCCAAGGTCACACAGGAGCAGGCAGAGCAGAACTCCAGGCTCTGGGCCGCGGTTTTCCGGCCAGGCCCAGACGCACCCTGGCTCTCTGTTCCCACCTGCAGGCTGTGGGTCACCGACAGTTTTTGGATGTATTTTGAAGGTTTATTTTGGATTAGAAAAAAGTAACACTTTTCTCCTTGACGACCCAAATAAGACATTCTCACTATAGATGGAAATCACACACACACACACACACACACACGCGCGCACACACAAAGTTAAAACTCACTTGTAATCCTAGTACCCAGAGGTGGGTACCATTGTTAATTTTTTGGTGTGTATGTTCTCCCAAATGTTTTCCTAAACAAATATATATATATATATTTTTAAAATGGGCTTTTATTTTTACAGTAGCCTGGGGAGTGGGGAAGAGTGGATGGTCTCCCAGTACCCCAGGCCCAGGCAGGTGGGTGAGAGACTGCCCCAGGCTTAGGGGTTGATATGGGAAGAAGATGCCAATCATCACAGACCCCGCCCCCCACCCCGCCCCCTCCTGGGTCCTGCTCTGCCGGCCTCCACTCCACTCCAGGATTCCCTGCGCCCTGTCTCCCAGCACAAGTCCCACCGCCCTGGGTGTGTGAAGGCAGGACAGGGAGGGGAGGGGCTCACCATGGCCAGCTCAGCCTCCAGCTCCTTCATCCGGTTGTCCTTGAGGTCCAGCTGGGAGCGCAGTGCCGTGGCGTGGTCCGTGGCCTCCTTGGCTTGGCGCCGGAGCTCCCACTTCTCCCGCTCCAGCAGGTCCTTCTCCTTGGCCAGAGCTTTGACGGCATCCTCGCTCTCCTGCGGGGGGCGGGGGGAGGCAGGGTGTCACCATGGGGAGTTCAGGGCCTACTCATGGCCCAGACATATCCTGAGGGGCCCTGACCCCCAATCACAGAAGGCTCTGCCGTGGGAAAGCCCTGGGTTCGAATCCCAGCCATGCCACAAAGTACTGGGCGATGGGCACAGACACAAACCCTTGGTAGAGGCTCAGGAAGTACTTTTCAATGACTAACTGAGCAAATGTTTGTCACGGGTCAGTTGTCTGACTGCATCCAGCCTCGGTTTCTCTGTATTTAAAATGGGGCAGTGGGGACCCAGCTGGCGTGGCTCAGTGGTTGAGAATCGACGGGTCCCTCTCATCATTGATGTTTCTCTCTCTCTCTCTCTCTCTCTCCTTCTCCCTTCCTCTCTGGAAACAACAATAAAATATTTTTGAAAAGTGGGGGGGGGGGGGGGGAAGGAGGCCAATACTATTTGTTTCAAAGAATTGTTGTAAAGATTGAATTCATGTGAGGGAAACATTTAAACAGAGTCCGACAAGACGTTAGGATCCGTAGTGGGCCCGAGGCTTTGTTTGGTTGTTTGGTCACATGTATGGGACAGGGAAACGGGGACAGAGAAGGAGACACCTGCAGCCCAGTCCCCGTGGCTGCCATGGGCCCTGCCACCACCCCACAGGGTCACAGCCCCTGGTGACATAGGCTGGACCCCTCGGCACAGTTCTCGGCCAGGCACCGGGCCCTCTCTGGGGTGGGCCCCTTGCAGGGGGCTCCACTGTGTCGTCTGGAGCCAAGGAACACGCAGCCGAATCAGGGGCCTGACCTCTGTTGCCAAGAGCCAAGGTTTAGGATGGCATGACGCCCAGCCACCTCGCCACGGCCTTCCTGTTCTCCAAGTCAAGAGCTAACCTCCAGGTCTCTACGTGGCCCGGGACCACGGAGAGGCGGCCATCCCGCCTCATCTAACAACCCTGTCGCCTATAATCGGTGAACCAAGTTCCTCAGGTAGCTGATCACCAACTCCTACTCATCCCACAGAGCCCAATGCACGGCCACTTCCTCTGTGACGCCTTCCAAGACGGTCTCCCTGCCTGCCGAATCCCCTGCTGCCTCCCCGGTGCTCCCGGCTCTCTGTTTGCACACTTACTATGGTGTCATGAGTCAGACGCAGAGCTAACCCTCACTGGGCGCGTCCTGTGCCCTGGGCGCCATGCGGCGTGCTCCGCGCTCACCATCACAGACGGGCCTCACACAGACACAGTCTGCACCACGTTCACCGTTTGGCAGGTGAGGAAACGGAGGCTCGGAAAGGCCGAGATGCCCAAGGACACACACACGGGGAGCCAGGATCTGACCCGAGGCCAGCCTGTCTCCCGAGCCCCCACTGTCACCGCCTCAGCCAGCCTGTCTATGTTTGTTTGCCCAGACGCCAGGGCGCCCTCAGCTAAGAGCTGTGCCTGCTCCAGCTCAGTGCCTGGGTCGGGCTAGCCACGTCGGAGGCCTCCCCAGGGGGCACAGTGACATGAGCAGAGTCCCTCTGTGGGAGGGACTGGAGAGGCCACCCTGTGCCCGAGGGTGGGGAGAGCCCTGACCTTGCGGTGCTGCTCGTAGTTCCGGATGAAGTCCCGCAGCTGCTCCTCGCGGCTCTCCAGCGTGGCGTACAGCTGCTGCATCTGGCTCACCAGGTCCGTCTTCTCGCCCTTCAGGCGCTTCCGATCGGCTTTCATGGCTGGGGGACAGAAGAGCGCGTTAGTCCTGGGATCCTAGTTGTCTGCCGGCCCCAAATGCTGAGAAGGACCCTATTTCGACCCCTCCCTCTTTTTTAAATATATATCTTTATTGATTTCAGAGAGCAAGGGAGAGGGAGGGGGAGAGAAACATCAATGATGAGAGAGAATCATCCATCGGCTGCCCCCTGCGCGCCTCCTACTGGGGATCAAACCCGCCACCTGGGCATGTGACCTTGACCAGAATTGAACCCGGGACCCTTCAGTCCTCAGGCTGAGGCTCTATCCACTGAGCCAAACCGGCTAGGGCATCGATCCTCTTTTTAACAGATGAGGAAACAGGGTCCAGAGACATGAAGCTTCTCTCCCAAGCTCCCAGGTCACTCCGTGGCACTCTCAGGATTCGAACCCAGGCCTGTCTGTTGCTAGGGTCCCTACCGTCGCCTCTCAGTTTTATTGATCCAACGAGGGGGGCACGTTTTTTATTGCACGTCTATCCCCGCTCTGAACTGGGTGGTCCCCAATGTGAGGGAGCCGGAGGCCTGGGGAGCTTGTGACCGGTGGGGTGTGAGAACCAGAGGGCAGCGCCAGGGGGTGGCTCCGAGGGAGGCCACTGACCCAAGCCAAGTGACCGCCATGGCTTCCCGGGAGCTTTGGGCGGGCTCTCTGCGCCAGTGGAGAGAAGCGGCTGCCAAGCAGGTCCCCTGGGCTCCCCTGGGGGTCACCCCTCTGCCCTCTGGTTGGAAATGAACCCCCGGGCTCTGAGGTACCTCCCTCAGCCTCATCTGGGTGAGAACCAGACTTAGCTCTCGCGACTGGAGCTTCGGGAGGGGAAGCTGGGCCTTCCTTCCCTTTTGCCAAGTGGCTGTGGAGGGCCTGACGCTGCGGCCTCCGTGGATCTCCCACTGCCCCAACCCCGCACACCATGCACGTGCTGCAGAAGCCGCGTGCCGCTGTCACGCCACGGAAGAGGGCCGACATGAGCACATACCTGTGCTGGTGGCCTCCGCGGGGGGCTATGCCTGGGGGCTCCCTGAGAACAAGGGCCAGACCTCTGCCTTCAGATTAGTAGCGCCTCCCTCAGACGAGAGCGGGAGCTCCCCCCACTATTTGTTAAGCACCTCCTATGTGCCAGGCTCCATGCCTGGAGGGGACAGGGTCGAGCAAGACAGGGCCCCCATCTTTTGGGTGGTGGCAGATCTGATGGAGGAGACAAACCCCTATGTGCAGGGATGTCCCGAGTCTCCGTCTACCCTCCTTGTTCCCAGAGAACCCCATGTTTGCTTGTGCCCAGTTACAGCACAGCTCCCCAATCTCCCTTCAGTGGGAGGGGCATGTGGCACCGTTCTGGCCACTGAGATGCACACAGACGTCTGCTGGGCGATCTGCTGCGCTCTTTACAGAAAAAGGTCACAGCGGGCCTCCCCCCACTGCCTTCCTGCTGGGAGCTCGGATGTGTCATCCAGCACCAGGATGGAGACACAGGCTGAAACTGGGGGGCAGACAGACAGAAGGAGCCTTGGCTGCTGGTGCATCACCCAGGCCAGAATCCATGAGAACAGGAGAATCTATGGGATTTCCTGTACATGCAGCCCAGCGCACTCCCGACACAGGCAGGCATGGGGAGCGCCACCGTCCCGACCACATAGGGCTGCGCTGAGGTTCCTTCCCACACGCTCTCCGCTCTGGGCTCTGCCCACCGCTGGGCTGCAGCCTGCCAGGCTGAGGACAGGAAACATGAGCGCTGGGCCTCTGGGCACGAGTGCCAAAGGAAGACGACCTGCCAACGTGGGTAAGGCGCCTCTGGAACCACAGTGGGAACAAAGAAAGCATGGTGCCCCCGCCTGCCTGTCAGAAGCCACATGTCCACCACCTATTTAAGAAACTGCATGCAGAGGAGCAGGATCTGGGAGCACAGGGACCCTGCACTGGGGATGGGGAGGGGTGTGTGGTCCCCACAGAGCCGGAATAACGTCGCTGTCACCTCCATCACATGGGGTCTCGCTACAGAGGGCATTGCTATTGTAACTACTTAAGAAACAAGGTTCAGCAGGGACCCCCCCCCCCCCCCGCAAGAAATGACTTCAGCGACACGCACACAGCCACGAGCACCGCACAGCGACACGCACACGGCCACGGGCACTGCACAGCGACACGCACACGGCCACGGGCACCATAGTGCCACGCACACAGCCATGAGCACCGCACAGTGACACGCACACAGCCATGAGCACCGCACAGTGACACGCACACAGCCACGAGCACCGCACAGTGACACGCACACAGCCACGAGCACCACACAGTTACACACACACAGCCATGAGCACCACACAGTGACACACACACAGCCACGAGCACCGCACAGTGACACACACACAGCCACGAGCACCGCACAGTGACACACACACAGCCACGAGCACCGCACAGTGACATGCACACAGCCACGAGCACCACAGTTACACACACACAGCCATGAGCACCACACAGTGACACGCACACAGCCATGAGCACCGCACAGTGACACACACACAGCCACGAGCACCGCACAGTGACATGCCTCCTTCCTTCCTTCGTCACAGGGATGCTTTTATTTCTCCTTTCAAACCGTTTTTGATATTCTCCAAACAGTCCTCACGCTTGCTGAGGTCTGCGAGGCATGACCGGCCTCCGCTCACCTTCCCAGCCATTGGCTTCGCCCGGGCGTGTCCCATTCCAGCAGCCAGGCCGGTGGAACCACTGTCATGGTGACGGGTGATGTCACGCCTGGCGGGCCCTGCAGGGTCACGGAAGGAGGCTAGCCTGGCTCCTGGGTGTGTGGGGACTCCGAGGTGGGAGGGAGGGCGTGTGCGGAGGGCCTATTTTTCTAACTGGGAGGAGGCGGGATGCACGCGTGAGATGAGGGTGCAATCAGGGCCCAGCTGCAGCCCACGTCGAAGGTACTCCTTGGGGATGTCACTTGCCTCAAGCTTCTGAGGGGGCCTTGCCGCAGGAGGGTCGCCAGATGTGGGGCAGCGTGGAGCCGCACCAGCACTTCTGACAACGCCACTCTTGGCGGCTGGGGACGGGAGAGAGCAGGGAGGTCTCTGCACTGACCCCCCCACCCCCCAAGGCCCAGGCAAGGAGGCCACAGCTGATATGCGAGAACAGAACAGGTAAACTCTGAACTTTGGGGGCCTGGGAAGAGGGGTTTTGCAGGCTGCTTTTAGAGCACGAGGGGTTTCTCCTCGCCACCGGGCAGTGCCTGCGTGAGAACCTCGCTGGGGAACGGCGACTAGGTTCTCGCCTTCCCCTCTCTCAGCCTCAGTTTCCCCTCAGCATGAATGTGCTAGACTCGGAGAACTTCCTTTGGCTTCTGAGGCCCTAGGACACTCTACTTTGATGACTGTCCTCCTCCCCCCCCAACATGCCTGGGGTCAGGGTGCTGGGTCTGTCCCGGCTCTGAGTCCCTGAGCTGTCACTTACCTCCCAGGCCTCAGATTCTTAGCCATTAAGACGATCCCCATGTGCCAGACACTTTTCAAGCCTCGTGTGGATTTTTGCCGCTGAATTCTCACAACCACCTTACTAATTCATTCCATGTGACCGACAAGGAAGTGGCATCCATGGAGATTAAGGAATCCGGCCAAGTGGTGAGTGGCAGCGCCCACCTGGCCCCAGGACCCTCCCAGCCTGCTACCCTGCTGCTCTGCTGCCTCCAACACCTGCTGCCGACCCCCAACCACCTCCGCACAGCCCGGTCAGCCTCACCTGCTCCTCGGAGCTGGTGCTGGGGGTGGGGCTGCACCTGCCTTACGGAGGAGGAAACGGAGGCACAGAGGGTCCCCTTACTCATCAAGACCCACACAGCTCAAGCAGTGGACCTGGACTTGCATCCCGGACTCTGACCTTGAGCCCCTTTCACTCCTCCATCGCCTCCATGAAAGCACAGTGCCACGAGTAGCAGAACTTGCATCGCCCCTCACAGCCAGGGATGGCCCAGAACTCCCACTGTCACTCCCGCCACAAGACGCTGTTCCTGCAGAGGCCACACCGTCCTAGGGGCTTCCCGAGGGTTCTATGAACGCGGGTTGGCCTTCTCGTGCACACCCTTCGGCTGCTCGGTGGCTGCTGGAAGGAGGGTGTGTGTGTGTGTGTGTGTGTGTGTGTGAAGTCACCCCCTCTTGCTGATCCTCAGCTAGCCCTGGACACAGCCTCATTCCACATGGTCAGATCTCCCGTTAGTCTGGGCTCAGAAGTCCGCAGGCTGGTCCAGGATGGGCCAAAGCTAAGAGCTCATGTAAACATTTCCAGCCTGGTGGATCCCAGACAAACCTAGACTCAGAGGTGGGGGGGGAGGGGGGGGGCCCTCAGCCCAAGTATGACAATCCTAGCATCTGCCAGTAGGGGGCCACCCTTTCTCGTCCAGTCAACACTCCTGACCAGTTAAACCTTCTGCATCTATAGATTCCTGGAAAGGAGGGGTGGGAAGGTGGGAGCCAGAAAGGCCTGGCAAACCACTCGGAATAAAAACTCACCAAAATGGTCTTCCAGCTCAACTTCTCTTTACAGACGGGGAAACTGAGGCCAAGAGAGGGAAAGAGACTATCTAGTATCACACAGGGAGTCAGCACAGGTCTCCTGAACCTTAGGCCAACACAGCCGGCTTTAAAAGCACTGGTTTTGGAGTCTGCCTATCAAAGCCTCAGTCTCCTCATCTGTAAAATGGGGACTGACAGTACAGTCATTTCTGCTTGATACAGAACAGACTTACACATCCTGAGTGAACTAGCAGGTGCAGACCTCGAGCACTTGCGGGGGAGGGAAGTTCAGAGAGACACACCTTCAGACACACAGAGCCCTGGACTCCAGCCCGGCCTCTGCCCATCACCAGCTGGAGGGCCTGAGACACTGCACGGGGCTCCTCTGAGCAAGTTCCCCAGCGGTCAAGGCCCCCCCGTGACATCACCCAGCACCTCAATGCAGCAGGGGATCGTTGCATGTTATCGTTTCTTCCAATCTTCCCACTCCCCAGGCTCCCAGGCCTGACCTCAGGCCTCACGAGGCCTCAGAGTATACAGGTTGACTTAACCGACCCAGCAGGCTGGCCCAGGGAGACACGTTCAACGCCCCCAGACTTATGGCCCCGGGATGGGCCTGTCTCAGTTTGTTGTTATTGCTTTTCTGTTTGGAAGCTGACCAAGGTGAGTTAAGAACAGGCTAGAGTTCAACCTACTTTGCAAAGGTTAATAAGCAGGCTCCTGCCCCATTGGGTGGCACTCGGGTAAGAGAGAAGCCTGCCACGTGCCACGCTCTTGGACAAGTGGCAGCCACCAGGGGCAGCTGAGAACACTGTACCCACAGAGCCTGGGTGGCCGTGGATGTGGCTGGGTGGCCGCAGGTCTCACGAATGGAAACCCCCTTTTCTTCTCACCATCTGGTAAAGTGGGTTGACCGCTCACATGGCCAGCAAGTAGCGGAACTGGCACTCGACGCCAGTCCTTTGACATTCAAACCCATGATCTTTCCAGAATCCCCACAGCTGCTCTCTCCAAGTGCAGCCTAGAAATTAGGCAGCCTGACCTTTCCAACCTCCTGGCTAGGGTAGGAAAGGCAAATACCAGGAACACACAGGTTCTCATTTCTCAAATCTGTGGCCATGCAGACATGACTAATCAACTAAGCACTAGAAGAATCTGGGTTGATTGGAGATGTCTGCCATGGCAAGGGAGGGAAGTATTGATTGGCCAGCTCTGCCTCAGATCGATCAGAATTGGTACGTTTGAGTCTTGTCTGGTCAACGCTGTGCTAAACACCACTGCACTCCATGGAACCAAGGTCAACTCCATTTAACCAAAAGCGAGAAGCAATTCTCTCAACTGGTGAAAAACCAGTGCATTCACATCGTGGTACGCAAACTCCAACCTGCATGCTTAACGGTGAGAGAGCAGATGACCTTTCTCAACTGGGTCAAAGGCACATGAAGAACCACTGGGTTTACTTACATATATATATATATTTTTACAATATATCTATATATTTTTTTTTTACAGAGAGGAAGGGAGAGGGAGAAAGAGTCAGAAACATCGATGAGAGAGAAACATCGATCAGCTGCCTCCTGCTCACCTCCTACTGGGGATGTGCCCGCAACCAAGGTACATGCCCTTGACTGGAATCGAACCTGGGACCCTTCAGTCTGCAGGCCAAGGCTCTATCCACTGAGCCAAACTGGTCAGGGCTACTTACATATCTTTAAGGTCATCCCTGACCAGCAACTTAAGCTTTTAAGGGGCAGGGACCTGACCTGCCTTGTTCACTACTGTATGTTCAGCATCTAGAACAGTGACTGGCACATAGTAAGTCCTCAGTAAACACTGAACGACTGACCCGCAAATGAGTGACTAAAGCCTCCACTGGGTTTTTCCCCATGTCACACAAACAAGCAATTCTCTCATCTTTAGCAGAAAACCGCCATTCTAGCCCATTTCCCTCTCCAGCTCTCATTCCATTTCTCTCTCTTCTTTTTGGAGCAAAAAGGCACAGAAGGATGGTGTGCCCTTGTGCCTCCATCTCTCTCCTCCCATCCTCTCTGGCATTGTTCTGATTTCTCCATCACGAGCTCCATGTCACCGCCAACCTCTGGGCTGTGACCCTGCAGTCCTCGTCTGTCGAGTTCCATCTGCACAGGTGACATCGTCTCTTGCCCTCCTGGCCCCTCTTGCCTGTTTTTTTCCTCCCGTCTCCTGCGGTTCTGTCCTCATCTCTTTGCTGACCTCTGCTCACAGCTGACCTCTGTGCATTAGCAGTCTCTGTCCTTCTTTCCCGCTGTTCCTTGCTGGGCTTGTCCAGCCTCCTAGCTTTTATTTTTTAAAAGATGTTTTAAAATTGATTTTTAGAGAGAGAGGGAGAGCAAGAGAGAAACATTGGTTGGTTGCCTCCTGCATGCTCCCCACTGGGGACTGAGCCCACACATGGGGCATGTGCCCTGACTGGGAATCGAACCCAGCACCTTTCAGTGCACAGGACAATGCCCAACTGAGCCACACCATCCAGGGCCAGCCTCCTAGCTTTAAATCCGGCCACATGCTGATGCCTCCCAGCCGGTGGTCTCCAGCCTTCACCTCAGAGCCAAGCTCCGCTAGGCATCTAACAGCATCTCCAACTTAATGTGTCTCAAAGTGAGTCCCCGACTAGTCAGTCCTCCAACAACCCGAATGCTAAATTATTTTAATTTTTAGGTCTTAAATGTGTTTTTATTTTTCAATATTGGCCATTGATCTTACCGTCCAACCATGTCTGTGGGCCCCGCCTGGGTGGTGATCGGAGCGAGCAGGTGTCCACAGAAGAGGGAACAGGGGAGAGATCTGGGCTCAGACGTAATTGGGGGACCAGGCTCTGCAGACAGAGACCTGGGTTCAAAGCCCGGCCCCACCATTCACGGGCTGTGTGACCCTTAACCTCTCTGTGCCCTTTCCGTCCTGTGTACAGCGGGGATGACAGTTTCTACTCCATTCTACTGTGGCGAGCGTGAAATGAGCGCCAAGGCTCTCAACTGGGCCTGGCGATGACTGCCTGCCGAGGCTTCCCTTCTAAGCGACTGAGTCAGTCAGTCCTCTCAGGGGGGACCGGGCAGTCTTGAGAGGAAATGGGCACCCAGCAGGGGGAGTCTGAGCAGAGGCCACAAGACCACTGGGTACAAGGGCGCCTGGGGCCTGGGCTGGGGTGATGGCAGGAGGGGTGAATGAATGCCTTTATCAACCATCTGGAGAGGCTCTGCCTCCAGCAGAGATGCCCAGCAGCTCCAGGGAAAAACCTCAGATGGAAGACGGAGGGCCCAGGAGGGGAGCAGACACCTGAAGATACAGTGTAAGAGGAGCCGCGAGGGCAGCGGGGGGGCCCTTGGCAGGCTGTTCATGTCCTGATGGGGGTGGGGCTGCTGTCACTGCGGCCCATCCCTCAGCTCTGGATCCCTCAGAGCTCACCTGGAAGGCCCGCGTGGCCGCCCAGGGAGCCGGGCCCACTTCCTCCCCAGGGAAACGAGGAGGGGTGGTGTTTGTTTTCCAGCCTCTGAGGGCGGGTCCAGGAAAAGTCCTCCTTCCTCCGAATCACCACTACAAACAGTGGCAGGGGATGGGCTCCGGCCACTGACATTCCCCGGACTGGGGGGCCGGGGGGGGGGGGGCGTAGACGGAGATTTCTGGAAAAGAAGCATCAGCCATAGCCCCGTGCCCCACACAATGAGGACTATTTTTAAAGGCTCCTGTTGGTGTGTGAGGTCATTCTCAGGCACCATGATGGCGCTGGCTTGGTCCCAGGGGAGAGGAGGAGCTGGGAAGGCAGTGGGTGGTAGCCAGGGAGGCGGGACACTAGGGTGCAAGCTGGTGTGATGCGTGGCCTTGGGGACTCCCACATCCTCTCTGGGTCTTGGTGCCATGCCCTCAAGATGGTCCATCAGACGGTTGCAACCCTTGGGAAGCTGCCCTGAGCACCCAGGGATGTGGGACCTGGTCTCCAACAGAGACCCAGCAGGGCTGGCTGTTCAAGGGGGGGCACAGGCGGTGACTGTGGCCCATCAGGCACTTCCCAGGTCAGCTCAGGAGACGGCCTCAGAGCCTCAAGGTGCAGACCCCGGAGCTGACGGTGTGGGCTCTAACCCGGCCTTGCCACACCCTGGAGTTGTGACCGGCAGCAAATCCCACGATCCCATGCTCCGGCAGTGCTGCCAAGCACTGGAGACCCCGGCCACCGCCATCCCTGGCAAATGGCAGGTTCTCGCTGCCACCCGGGCCAGGCCCCGAGCCACCTGACACCACCCCTTTAGTTGGCGAGCCTGGAAGCGCACTGTACTTAAGAGCGCTATGCAATATTTAGACCACCATGCCCAGATATACTGGTGATTGTATATTTAAATGTGGATGAGTGTAATTAGGTGAAAGATTAGCCAGGCCTGTCACTAACTAAATATACATGCAGGACTGATAAACTCTCGGACTGTGAAATTGTATGTGTGAGCAGACATACACACGTAGGCTTCTCAGATGAACTTTGGTTTGTATTATTGGGAAGAAAGCTCAGAGGGTTGCCAGGAAAAAGGAAGGGTAAAGCGAGTTAGCAGTTGGGGGAAAGGTAGGGGGGTCAGAGGGGAGGATCTCAAAGACCCTGGGGGTCCTTGGAAACCAAGTGAAGTATCGTATGTAAAAATCTGCATGCCTCCACGGGTGGAGCACTTACTACTCTTCGGAGCGGCTCCATTCAGAGGCAGGCTTTTGGGAATCGTTTACAGGGGTGGTACCGGGGTCTCCCCCAGAATACTAAGAGTTTACATTCAATTATGCAAAACCAATGGGATCACAGTATCTGCAAAAGTTGCTTTAAAACAGCATCTGGTGGGTCAAGCACAAGACGAGCAGGATTTTGCTATTAGGCCTTATAGGTAACTCAACTGCAGGCTGACTGTGTGCTGGGCACTGAGCAGCTGCTGAGAGTCTGGTCAACAAGACAGACAGGTTTTATTTTTGTTTTGTTTTTTAAATATATTTTATTGATTTTTTTATAGAGAGGAAGGGAGAGGGATAGAGAGTTGGAAACATCAGTGGGAGAGAAACATCAATCAGCTGCCTCCTGCACACCTCCTACTGGGGATGTACCCACAAACCAAGGTACATGCCCTTGACTGGAATCGAACCTGGGTCCTTTCAGTCCGCAGGCCAACGCTCTATCCGCTGAGCCAAACCGGTTAGGGCGACAGACAGGTTTTTATCTTGATGGAAGCAAGGTACAAGGGCTGGAGGCACAGCAGGTGTGGGGGTGCGGGCCCTTGTGCAGAGGAGCCTGATTTTCTCGGGAGGGCAAGAGTGAGCTCTAGGCACACAAAGCACCGGGAAGCCACATTCTCCCTGACAAGTGATTAACTGGCACTACGGGCTACACCTCAGTCTCTTGTGAGTTTGACTCATGTGAGTTTGTCATGAGAAATCTGGCTTTTTGGAGCTGAAGAGCAGAAGGTAGGACTGTAGCAACGGAGTGCCACCCACTCCCCAGACACCACAGCCCATCCACTTCATATAAACCTAAAAATATATGAATAGGCAAATAATGCTTATTGCGTATCAGCAGCATTCTAAGTACCTACTATATTATGAATCCTTATAGACACCCTACGAAGAACGTACTATTATTTTGCCCCCCCAAACGCTTTTTAATTTGCATAAAAAAGGTGCTATTATTATTATTATTATTAACAATTATCACTCCCCTTTTACAGATGGGAAAACTGATTGACAGAGAGGTTAAATCACACAGCCAAGGACCCACCATAGGAAAAGCACCTTCAGAGGCTTATTTCTCATGACCCAAGAAAAAACAATGTAACCAGAGCCAGGAAACACTAAGGGGCAGAAATCTGACAGGGGTGGCGGGTGGGGCGTGGGGACGGAAAGGTCTGGTCACAAACTGACTGCCCAACTGTCCCTGCAGAAATGTCAGCGGCTTCCCTCTGAGTAAGGGACACCTGCTAAGACCTTTCCCGGGAGAACAACTTTCCTGACAGGGACAAAGGCCCCGGAGCTCCCTGGGGGCCAGCAAGGGCCCTCCTCCCCGAAAGAAACAGCTGAATTTCCAGGTCTCTGTCCCAGCGTGCTGGAAGGACCCCGCCTCTAACAGTTACTCCAGCAGAGCTCGGCCGGATGACGGGAGACTTGGCCTGCAGACCGACTGACATGGAGACAAGTGATGGGACTGTATCAAACCCACAGCAGCAGCATAAACCAACCTCACCTGGGCCGGGGAGCGCGGTTTTACAAACCACCACCCCAGGCCCTCCTAGGAGCCTGCGAGGCGGGCGGGGTGAGAACCTACAGTCCCACTTCACAGATGTGGACACCGAGGCTCAGAAAGGTAGTCACTTGCTCACAAATGAATCAGAGACTGGTCCGGATTCAAATCACAGACCCCGGACAAGGCAAATTTAGGGAAATCCTCTTCCCCCAGAACCCCCTGGGTGTGGCCGACTCTGGGGCATCTGGGTAGAGGTAGCCTGAAGGACTTGGGACTTATCCAGAAGGACCAAGGGCGTGCTCTCAGCCCTTTTCCTGGACTCAAGAGTGAATCCTGCTTCCTGCGCAGTCCGCGATTCTGAGCCAGTGGTTTCCCGAGACAGAACCCTCCCCAGGAATGAGCTCCTGTTTCCCGGGGCTCTCAGCAATCGGCTCACTGGAGCATCCTTCCCGTGTTTCCCAAGATGTACTGCTGTGTTGGGCTGTGAGACACAGAAGCAGAGGAAGTAGACTGCTGGGAAAGCAAGGGATTTCTGAAAAGCAAAGTAAGTACCTCCCTAAAGTGCCCCAGGGCCTTTGCACAAACCATCCACTTTGCCTGGAATGTCCTACTCCACCCCAGCACATGGCTCATTCCCCTGCCTCCTTCAGGGCTCCATTCACTGTCACCTTTTTGGAGAGGCCTTTACTGCGTCTCCTCATCTCTAAATCTGCTGGTACCTGATCTCCCAGCACTGACTCCTTTCCCTCCATACTTTGTTTCTAAGGTTCTCGTCCACCTGACATCATGTATCTTCTGCATTTACTTGGTTACTGTCTAGCCAGGTGGGGATTTTGCTATTTTTAAAAAAATGTATTTTATTGATTTTTTTACAGAGAGGAAAGGAGAGGAAGGGAGAGGGAGAGAGAGTTAGAAACATTGATGAGAGAGAAACATTGATCAGCTGCCTCCTGCATAACACCTACTGGGGATGTGCCCGCAACCAAGGTACATGCCCTTGACCGGAATCGAACCTGGGACCCTTGAGTCTGCAGGCCGACGCTCTGTCTACTGAGCCAAACTGGTTAGGGCGGATTTTGCTATTTTTGTCTCCTGCTAGGCACACAGCACTGAGACCATGGTCTGTCACATAGAAGATGCTCGATAAATATTTGTAGAAGCATTTCAAAGGGGCCACAGTGGAGGCGAGCACAGGTTATAGAAGAGGTCTCCATGAGGGAGGATCTGAGCTGCTAGGCTTGGCAAGTGGAATCTGGGGGTCACTGCAAGAGAGGGGGTGGCGTTCACAGAGCTGGGGTGCGTGCGGAACCGATATGTTTGGGGAACCGCACTCAGTTCGGCATCGCCTGAGCGTGGCTAACCTGGGAGTTGGGAGAAGCAGCTGATGGCTCTGGCAGGGCTGCTCAGAGAGCACCCTGAGCCGTGGGCTGGGCCCGAGGGACCGCTGCAGGAAGGCTCAGAGGTGTAAAGAGGGCCTTCTTCTGTGTGTGCCTCCCTCCATCCCGGCTCCTGAGCTGGGCCCTGCACTGGGCCTGAGGACCCCAGGGTTGTTTAGCCGTAGAGCAAACAGCTGGCGAGGAGATGGCTTATGTCTCCAAGTGTGGCTGGTCCTGTCCACCCAGAGGCAAGGTGTCAACTGTCCTCCAGCTCCCCAGCCCTGCCAGCAGCGGGAGACGTGGGCATAACTGCATCTATTTTGAACAAATTTTCTAGCACCGGAGACACAGAGACTCCACACCAGCAGGAGGCTGGACCCGGCTACCTCGCTCAAATCCCAGCTCCGCTACTTGCTGGCTGTGTGACTTTAGGTGAGTCTCTTAACTTCTCTGTGCCTCTATTTGTTGCCCCGTGTCAGCCTCTCAGAAGACAAGAGACTTTCTGCTTTTGAGGAATTTACAGCCAGATCAGCAAGAAGGTCTAAATACAAATGATGAGAGTCATATCGATTTATTTTGCTCATATTATTATTACTATTTTCACTCATTCACTCATTTATTCATTCAGGCAGGTTTTATTGCCTATGTCAGGCCTGGCACCATGCCAGCACAGAGACACGATACCTACGTCTTGATAACAGCGTAGGCAGTGAGGAGACCCAATACAGGCCCTGGGATAAGCACTGGGAGGAGCAAGGGGGCCAGAAAGGCCATGAGCTCTGCACTGGGAGGGCAGATGGACAGATCCCTGAAAGGCCTCTGGGAAAGATAGGACTGGGCCTTTCCCAAAGTTCCGACAATCAGGCAAAAATACAGCCAGCCGCCTCCTGAGGCTGCCCCTCAGGCACGCAGTCAGGGAGGCCTGGATTCTAGATGTGACGTGAGCACACGACCTTTGCCGCTGGACTGGCCTGGGTGCAGAGCATCTGGGTCTTCCACGAACTGGCGTGGGGCAGGTCCCGACCTCTGGGGCTCAGTCTTACCGGCAAAGTGGGAGGGAACTGCCTCTCTCTCCGAAGGCTGAGCCGGGCGTGGGGGGCTAATCCCCACGACACGTGCTCAGTGCGGCTGGCTTTCTCAGTGGACGCATCGTTTTGGTTATCTGAGTTTTCTCAATGGTTGAGCCCTTTACAAATGGATTACTTAAACCATTTCCTGCTGATCTAACGCAAGGATCTAACTGGGCGATGAAAGCCGAGGACCTAACTCATCCTTCGGACAACAGGTAACTAAAGGGAAAGTAACACGGTGCCTTTATCCCGCCTTCCCCGTAGGAACTGGACCAGTGGGTAACCGAACAGTCTCCGCAGCGGAGGAATCCAGCTTCGACACGAAGGAGGAGCCACCCAGGAGGGAGCCCCCATTCTACTGCCTTTGATGACAGGCGGGACTCAGCACGGCACCTCGGGGCGGCCAACATCACAAGAGACAACCAGACGTCCCATGTCTTGAGGGGGGTGGTAACCCACCCTCTCTCCTTGGAAGGACTCTTGCAGAAATAAGTGGAGTAAATGGTCAAGCCTGCAGGTGAACTACCAGCTGACCGGAAATTCAAAGGACAGAGGGACACCTTGAATGACACCACGGGGATGCAATTAGCGAATTTTCAGATCGTGGGAAACACGCCCAACAAGCAGCGTGGCTCCTTCCACGAATTAGCTGCAAGAGTAATGATAACAGAAAAGTGAAGAGGAACCTTCAGAGGAAAAGCTGTTTGAGCTAATCACACTGAGGCCAACGAAGTCTAAAACATGAACTTAGGAGGCCCATCTGAAATCTGAGTCGCACCTGATTTATTTCAGGTGTGATAACAGCCTGGACGTTCTGTGCTTTGTAAGGAGTCCTTCTCTTTGCTAGGGACATACTAACGTATTTATAGATGACGCACTGTCTCAGAGGTCTGCGGCACGATAATCTGGGGGGAGGGAGTGGAGGAGGGTAGGACAGAGTGTTGGGGTGACAATGTTGGTTGGGGTCAGCACTGGGTACAAGGGACTCGTTACACTACTGACTTCTGTAGGGAACTGAAACGTTCCGCTAAAAATGCCGCCAAGCCCAGCAGAGGGCACGTTCTGCCTCTGCCGTGTGCTCCAGACTCTGGGGCTTTATACATCGGCTCCTCTGCAGTCTTTCCTCTCCCCCCCCTCCCCTCCTCTCCCCCATCTCCCCTCCTCGGCTGCGTGGCTGACAGCTGCCTCCCCGCAGGAGCGCTGAGAGCAGCCCGTCTCTCTAAGCCGCTGCAGCTTGACAGTGGCGCTCGGCCCATCAGGGCTGTGTCAAGTCGGAGGCATCCCAGCGAAGCAGGAGGTGCCACCCGAGCAGTGCCCAGGAGCTGTGCCTTTGGTTCTGCCTGTGCCCACGTGCCTGTCCCCAGGTGCCCGTCATTTCCTTCCTGGGGCTCCCTGTGCCCAGAACCGAGACGGCCTCCGGGACCCCGTGGCGCACGGCGTCGTGGGGCCACCCTCACTCGTTTCTGTCTGGATTCTGGGGGTGGGAGGGAGAAGCAACTGGTGCGAATGCCAACAGTCATGGTCCCTTCCCCACATCATCCCGGGCTCCAGCCCTGGCTCTGCTTTAACACGGTCCCTGCCCGGCCGGCGTGGCTCAGTGGTTGAGCGTGGACCTATGAACCAGGAGGTCATGGTTTGATTCCCAGTCAGGGCACATGCCTGGCTTGTGGGCTCGAATCCCAATGTGGGGCGTTCAGGAGGCAGCTGGTCAATGATTCCCTCTCATCATGGATGTTTCTCTCTCCCTCTCCCTCCCTCTCTGAAAAAAAGAAAATGAAATAAAATAAACGTGTTGCCATCTGCCACCTGTTGGAGGATGGGCTGGAGTTTGCTTGAGTTCCTGGGTGCCTGGGGTCCCTGGGTGAGGCTGGCTAGGCTGCAGGGCGGGTGGGGGGGGGGGGGCGGCCTGCAGGCTGCCCTGAAAAATTGCCAACTCAGCTCACAGGGTTTATTTACTTCTGCAAAGAGAAAAGCATCTGACCTCTTAAGGAAACCGAAGTGAAGAATTTCCTGGCCGATTGTCTGGGAGGAATAACAGGAACTGAGCTAGTAACAGCCCAAGCAAACACTGAGGGAAGAGGCGAGGCCTTGGGGACAGGACCAGGAGGGAGTGGGACTTAGCATTGTCGCTCCATGTCCCCAACCACCAGCACCACTGCCACTCTGCCTCCCTGTCCCTGTCCCTGCCCAGGCCTCCTGGACCATGGGGCTGACTCTCACAACGACAGGCAGTGCCTGACATAGACCCTGAACTTGGGAGGTACATGCGGCAAGGAATTAAGAGCCTTAGACTTGGAGCCAGATTCCAGGGCTAGAGGCCCTGACACCTGGGCGGGTCCCATAGCCTCTGGTCCCTCAGTCCTGCAAAGACTGGCGATGACCTGGAGGCTCACCTACACTGAGCTCCGTGAACTGCTCTGCAAACTGTGCGTGCTGTGCCAACAGTGGGGCATTAAGGCTCCTCACCCCCGGTGTCTGGCTCATCTGCACACAACGCAGTGAGTACCAGTTTCCCATTTTATGGATGGGCAAAGTAAGGCCTGGAGGGCTTCAATGACTCGCCTTTGCTCACACAGCTCCTGACAGCCCAGGCCTCCCCTCGGGCTTGTCTGAGACCTGCCTCGTTTTGCACGGCTCATCGGCTTGGGAAAGAGAGCCCGCACCTTTGTGATGCTGGCAGCCGGAGTCCGGAGTCACAACCGGGTCCCAGGCTCTGAGTCGGTGAAGCCTGGATGGGGAGGTCTGGCCCCGTTGCTGGGCTTACGGTAATGAGCTCAGGGCCGAGCCCCCAGGGAAAGCCGCTATCCGCTTCTGCAGGCCACAGCTGAAGACAAACAAAGCTGCCAGATCCTCATTAAGCCTCCTGGACAAAACAGCTATTTTATTAACATGGGAAGGAGGGAGGCAGGCCCCGCTGCTCCAGAACTCGGCAGGAAGACACCCCCGCCGGCTGGTCCTGCTCACAGGGGCCGCCTTTGCACGGAGCTCTGAGCTCCATCCTGAGCTGCCAAGGGGCCCAGGCCCTGCACATGGGAGATGCTCTGAGCTGATAAATCACCGGGGACAAAACTCCTTATGCAAATCAAAGCCAAGCACTTGAAAGGGGGTGGGTGGCAATCAGATCTGCTGGCAAGCGGTGATGTGGGGAAGTGGGGAGTGCATGCTGTTCCCAAACAGTGTTCTCCGGTCTGGAGTCCTCCACTTTGCAGGGCATTGTAAACATCTGTCCTGCAGGCGGCCGGCAAGGTACTGGCCCAGCCCGGCCCAAGTCCAGCCAGGACCTCTCTCCTTCTCCCTGCGAGTCCGGATACTGGCAGCCCGGGCAGCAGCCAAGCCTGCCAGCGCTGGCCTCAGAGTGCACCTTCCCCACCTCCTGGCCAACTGCTCTGTGCCTCCATGTGCTCATCTCTGATGTGGGACCGTAAAGTCTAGGCCTCGAAGGATGGCTAACCCGCTGGGTTGGGAGTGACAGCTCTGGGTTAGAATCCTGACTCTGCAGCTCACTAGTCTCTGTATTCTCCACAGTAAATGGGAATAATCCTATATAATAAAGAGGTAGTATGCAAATTGACCCTCACGCCCTCCCAAGATGGCCGCCCCCATGTCATCACAAGATGGTCACCACAAGATGGCTGACCCTATGTTGTCACAATATGGCCAGCAGGGGAGGGCAGTTGGGGGCGACCAAGCCTGCAGGGGAAGGCATTTGGGGGCAATTGGGCTGGCAGGAGAGGGTAGTTGGGGGTGATTGGGCTTGCAGGGGAGCAGTTAGGTTTTAATCAGGCCAGCAGGGGAGCGGTTAGGGGCAATCAGGCAGGCAGGCAGGCAGGCAGGCGAATGGTTAGGAGCCAGCAGTCCCGGATTGTGAGAGGGATGTCTGGCTGCCTGGGCCTAAACTGGCAGTTGGACATCCCCCGAGGGGTCCCATATCGGAGAGGGTGCAGGCTGGGTTGAGGGACCCCCTCCCCCCCAGTGCACAAATTTCGTGCACCGGGTCTCTAGTTATACTAATAAAAGTAATGACCATGCATGGGCTTGTGCAATGGGTTGTGGGCATTTTGAACTCATTTAATCCTCAGGTGTCTCCCCAATGCCGTCCAACCCCACCCCCAGGCAGGTGCTACAGCTCCTACTTCGCAGCTGGGGAAGCTGGTAGAGTCTGTATGCATAATGACCTCAAGGAGCTGCACCTGAGCTCAAACGTGGACAGCGAGGGCTGGGCTCCAGGCCCACCCACCGCCCAGAGTAACGCTCAGGGCTGTTACCAAAGGCTACGGCGGTGTTTGCTGGGTTCCTCACAGGGGTGTGGCCTCTAGAAGGCAGGGAGCAAATGTAGCTATTGTGATTAGTGACACCATTCCTCCCCCGGAAGGTTCTAGAACTGCAACCCCCCTGAACTTCCTACCCTTCTTCCCTGCTCGTCCTCCTTAGCACCTACTAGCACCAACATCTGTTTTACTTATTCATCTTGCTCATTTTCTATTCCACAGCCCAAGTGGAATGTCAGCCCTGTGAGGGCAGGGGTTTTCGTCTGTTTTACTAATTGCTGTATCATCAGTGCCTAGAACAACGCCTGGCACATAGTAGGTGCTTAATACACATCTGTGGACTGAATAAGTGAATGATCCTCGCTGCCCTCACTCTTTAGCCAACCCACCCAATTTGGCTGACACCTGGGCAGTCAGCCTGTGAACGGGATGACATATGACTGGGGGTGGGGTGGGGGTAGATGGGGTGTGTCATCCTGTACATAGCCTGCTCACAGGGGCCCTGCCAGCCCAGACTTTCCTTGCGCACGTCCAGTCCAATCCAGCCAGTACTTAGCAAGCAGCTACATGTGCCAGGCACCTGCTAGGTCACCACCCTCCACAGGCAGGAGAGGGCCCCTCCCTGTCCCTCAGCCCAGCAAAGACCCAGCCCAAACCCGTCCTGGGCGGGAAGCCTGGGCCAACCTCTCCCTCCAGTCTCACTCAAGGCCTCGGGGATCCTCCTTCTGAAACAGGATGCCGAATGGAGTTCTGTCAGCTCTGAA
Source organism: Corynorhinus townsendii (assembly GCA_026230045.1). Classification (NCBI taxonomy): domain Eukaryota; kingdom Metazoa; phylum Chordata; class Mammalia; order Chiroptera; family Vespertilionidae; genus Corynorhinus; species Corynorhinus townsendii. Next base: position 213,364,602 of record JAPDVU010000002.1, read on the forward strand.
GCGTTTGGCTTTGTGTTTTTATCCACGAAGAGTTCACTGGGACCCCTAGGGTGGCCCTCGGTGGCCCTGGCAGAGCCCTGTCGCATCCCACGCCTTGTGGCCGAGGAACTGGTCTCCGAGCACAGCTCTTGGGCCAGGCTCATGGTTCAGACCTCCCTCCTCCGGCCACCCCACACCTGCCTCCCTACCCTGCCCGGGAGCCCAGCCTGAGGCGAAGCACAGGGAAATGGAAAGTGTGAGTCCCCTATGGTCCGCCGGGGTGTCTGTTCCGCTGCAGAAGGGACAAGACAGCGGGCCACTCCTCTCCTGGCTGCCCTGGTGCCAACACCAATCCTCTTCAGGTTCAAGTTTAAACTCTGAAGGTCGGGGTGGGCTGGGCATGGCTCTGCTCATTGGGAGCCCGGGGACATGGAGCAGGACTGGCAAAGACAGAGGGCACCTGCCCCCAACACCACACCGAAAACACAGGTTGCTGCTCGGGATCACACAAACTGGCCCCCTGGGAGCAGAAATGTGCCCCCAGCAACCCACAAAGGCAAAACCTCCAGGACAAATGAAAAGAGTATTTTTCCCTAATGAAACCAATGACAACTTTAAATCACTGAAGTGCACCTATGAAATGCACAAGGAGTCTGTGCCTGAGGCCCCCCATGTTCTGGGATGAGGTGCCTCGCCTCCCAGGCTAGGCCTGACTTCCAGGTCCTCCTCCCCGTGTGAGAGGCGAGGAGCTCTCCAAGGAGTGAGCTCAGAAGAATGATCACCGTTTACAACAACACGAATGAACACCGGAGAGGTGAGCACCTGGCTCGTGTCCCCGACGCGTGCGTTTTCAGTGCCAGACACGCTGTGCTGTTTCCCTTGATCTTCACAGCCCCTCCAGCTGGTTGCACCCATTTTACAGGTGAGGAAATGAAAGTTTTGAGAGGTCACAGTCGCTTGTCCAAGACTGTAATGGCTGGAAGGTGGCAGAGCAGAGAGGAGGACCACGCCGGGGGGCTCTGGAGTCCGCATTACTGCCATCGCACGTTACTATCTGCACACTGCCCACACCCTTCCCACTGGGCATGCCCTCAGAGCTAGGAAGCTGGCGGGAACAAGATGCACCGATGTTTCAGGGGCCACTGAGGAGGGCAAAACACTGCCAATTAAACTCGGATGCATCACCCGGGGGAGGGTACACCCTGGCTTCAGACCTGCTAAGGTGCAAAATGCGTGCATGTTAAAATCAGTAAAATATGGGACCTTCCCGTGACGCTTCCAACAGCCTTGGGAGATCACCCTGACTACGCACATGAGGAAACTGAGGCTCAGCTCGGCCGAGGGGTTAGCTCAGGACCACACAGCTCTCAGGTGCCAAGTCCGGATGCCCTGCACCCTCCTCAGAGCCCAGAACACAGGAGCCTCAGAGGAAATGCCCTCTGAAGGAGCAGAAAGGAGCAGAGTGGGGAAGGTGGGCTTGCTTCATTCTTCCCCAGCAGGGTCGACGCCACCAGCCAGGGTAGAAGCCAGCATGTGGCACATGGAAGAGGCGGCTCCTGGGGCACACCAGGTGGGGGCACCGAGGTGGGCACTTGGGTGTAGCAGGTGAAAATCCGTCTCTATGTAATGGGCTGGCACAGCGGGCCGGTGTGCTTTACGTAAAAGGCACCTGGGGGGACATTATCCGACTGCTGCGGGGGCGTGTGTGTGCCGACCCTGAGCCGAGGGACCGGGAAAGGTTGTCACTCTATGACAACCACAGCAGAGGACCTCTCCCTCACCCCAATGTCCACAGCCCCCCTTTTACGCAGAACTCGAGTGTGGAGGACGCTGCCTGCTTTAAGCACAACCCGGAAAAGAGCGCTGTCCCTTAGGTGGTCCTCAGCGGGCCAAACCCACGGGGCAGAATGGATTTTCTGCATTTTGTAAAGACAGCTTTATGGAGGTGTAACTGGCAAAGAACGCACAACGCACACAGTTTTTAAAGCGCGTAATGAGATGCATCTGGACTTGTGTACAAACGCCTGACATCACCAGCACCATCCAAACTGTGACCATGTTCCCGGCCCTCCAGTAATATGGATGTGGACCCAGGTCCCAAGCACCAGTCACTAAGCACATTGGTCAATCTGGGTAACAGATCCGGAAACAGATACCAGGCGACGAGTGTCTGCGGAGATCCAGACCTGCATTGCACACGCATCCTCCGGGGGTGGGGGGGGGGGGGGAGAGGCGGTTATGCATAGAACTCCCAAGTGCCAGGGGACCCAAGTCCAAGTCCCAGGTCTGCCCCTTCCCCCGGGGTGGCCTGGGCACCTTCCTTTCTGGCTCTGTGCCCCTCCCTCGCCGACTGAGGGTAACTATAGCACCCACCTCACAGGTTTTACAGGTGAAAGTCAAAGGGTTAATACCCACCCCGAGAACCCAGCACAGTGCCTGGCCCTCGGAAAGTGCTTCATGTGTCAGCACTTTTTAAAACTAGGAAGTTAAGGGACTCGTCCAAGGTCAGTGAGATAACCGGCCCAGGCAGGCTGCTCCCCGGGCAGCCTGGTCCCACGCCTGTGCTCCTAACTAACCCGGTGCGCCCGCTCTCCAGGACAGGATGAGCTCAGAGCGACGCAACCAGGTGTCCTCGCCTCCGTGGCTGCAGACCTGCCGGTTCCTGCAGGAACCGACCAGGCGACATTGGAGCAGGTCATGCGCACAAACTTCTCCCTGCAGACTCAGCCGAACCCACGGCTCCCCTGACAGCCTGCGTCCTCACAAACAGGGCCGGCGAGACTTGGCAGGGACAGGGAACATCTGGGGCCCATTCCCTCTCCTCCCACGCCTCCCCAGAGGCCTCCTGCCCCAGATGTGTCAGCTCTGAGGTCCAGGGGCCTCCGAGAGGGGGAGCGGCCCCACCAAAGCAGCCGGCTAGGAGTTCAGCTCTGCAGGACCAGGCGGGATGCCGCGGAGGAAACCACTTCCTGCTCTGAATCGCCCACGGTGGGATGAAGAGCCATCCCCACGGTCCTCCCCAGCGGTGCTGACCTTGGTGGGAGAACGCTGCGTCTGACAGAGGCCGACCCTGGAGGCGGGGAGCCCTCCAGCTGCTGCAGCGTGGCGTGTTCATCAGCGGCGCCGTGGCCAGGCTCTGCCCTCGCAGTCCCAGGGGCGCTGTCCTCCGCTCTTACAGATGAGGAAACTGGGGCCCAGAGGCACCTGCCACTTCGCCGAACTTCACCAACAACGTCTCTGGGTTTGTGAAGCTGGGTTTTTGAATCTGGGTTTCTGTAAACTCGATCCAAACACACAACCACTGTGCTAACTCCCCACCGGCTTCTCGGCAGAGAAGAAAGACGACGGACCGGACTGAGTAATATTTTCGTGCTTTCTACAGGCCAGGGGCTGGGGCAGGTGCTTACAGTCTCAAAAATTCTCCCCCACGGTCCCAGGAAGAGTGCGCCTTATGCAGCAGATGCACTGCTGGGGGCTCGGAGGGTGAGGCGGCCGAGCGGGGTGCCAACACGGGGGGGGGGGGGGTACTGGCTCCCGCACGACACCCCATAGCCCTGGCTTGAAGTGAGGCGCTCCAAGCAGGCAGGAGGGCTCTGGGCTGCACATTAGGGTCCTGTGGCTGCTGTAACAAATGACTTTGTGGCCGAAAACAACACACATTTACTCTCTTCTAGTTCTGGAGGTCAGAGTCCGAGGTAGGTTTCCTGGGCCCAAATCCACGTGTAGGCAGGGCTGTGCTCCCTCGGGGTGGGGGTGGGGGGGTCCCTGGGGGAGTCCCTGTCCCTGCCTTTTCCAGCCCTGGAGGCTGCCTGCATTCCTTGGCCTGTGGCCCCTTCCTCCTCCTTCAAACCCAGCAGGGTAGGGCCTGCACACCTCTGTCTCTGACTCTGAACTTGTGCTTCCGGCATCACATCTTCCCTCTCTGACCCTCCTGCCTCCCTCTTACACGGGCCCAGCCAGGTAACCCAGGATCACCTGCTCAACGTAATCCCATCTGCAGAGGCCCTCTGCCAGACGAGGTGGCCTATTCGCAGGGTCCAGGGATTGGACCATGGGCATCTTCGGGAGTCATTATTCACAGCCAAGCACAACGCCGGGGCCGAGGGCAGGCAGGAAGGAGTCGAGCCGGACAAGGCAGATTGAGGGCGTCCTGAATCCATCGGAAAGGCCCAGGGGAGCATGGCGTGGGGTGGGGTGGGGAGACCCCGGGCTCAGTGCCCACACGCCTCCAGTCCAGGCCTGGCTCCAGGTGGGGCCACAGCCACAGGCTCATTCCTCGAAGAGCAGAAAGGCTTTTAAGTTCTAAAAATACCGGCCCATTGCTAAACAAACACCGGGGCCCGTGTGAAATAAAGCAACAACATGAAAGGCCTGGCCGGGGACGCCCGGACACTGATCTGCGAGCGGATCGGGGCACCGGAGCAGCCAGAGCCATTTCCGAAATCCTCTCGGAACTCACTCACGGCCAAGGTCAGGCTCTGGATGGGGGCCAGTGCCTGGGGCAGAAGGCACAGGGGGGGAGGAAACTGTGGAGGAAGAGAGTAAACAAACACTTGTGGGGCGCCCCGGGGGCCGGGGTTTGACATGCTCCCCTCCTCCTGTCCTCCAAACAGCCCCGCAAAGGAGGCCTTCTCATGTCCCTGTCCTGTCGGTCCTCCTGGTTCAGTGGAAGCTCAGGGAGGGGACGTGACTTGCCCAGTGTCACACAGCAGTGAGACCTGGGATTCCAACCAGGCTCCCCCGCCTCGAAGACCAGTGTCCCTTCCCTTTCCCCCAAACGACTGCCACGTCTTTCTATTGAATTTTTTTTTTTTTTTTTTAGAGAGAGAGGAAGGGTGGGGGGGAAGAGAGAGAAACTTCGATTGGTTGCCTCCCATACGAACCCCAACCGGGGATCAAACCCACAACCTAGGTATGTGCTCTGACTGGGAATCAAACCGGCAACCTTTTGGTGTGAGGACGAATGTTCCGAACAACTGAGCCACCTGGCTAGGGCAGCCACCTCCAGGTTTAACACACGAACTTGACCAACATGTGCCACCTGCTGCTCCAGCAGGATAGCACGGTGGCTCAGTGGTTGAGTGTCAGCCAATGAACTTGGAGGTCACGGTTCAATTTCTGGTCAGGGCACGTGCCCAGGGTTGCAGGCTTGATCCTCAGTGGGGGGCGTGCGGGAGGCAGCTGATCAATGATTCTCTCTCTCTCCCCCTCTCTCTTCCTCTGAAGTCAATAAAAATATATAAAAAAGAAAAGAAAGAAAGAAAGAAAGAAAGTGCGAGTCCTTGAGCCCAATAGCCTGGGTCTGAATCTACCAAGCTGGGGATGTTCACCTCTCTGTGCCTCAGTGTCCTCATCTGTAAAGTGGAGCCAATAAAAGCACCTGCTGCATGTTGTGAGGATTTCATGTGCTAATTCAGGTGGAGTGTTTGGGCTGGAACAGTGCCACACTCCACTGACCTTCCAGTCTCCACCCACTACTCCTCTGTCCTGGGGCGGGGGTCGGGGCGCTCTCTCTGGCTATTCCCCAGAAGTCAGCACATCCTTACTTAACTTTGAGCTGATGCAGAGGGAGGGGGGAGGGCCCAGGCCCCCCACACCACAGATAATCCGCCAGCCCACGCAGGCCCACCTTCGGAGCACCTTTTACTAGCAGCTGCAAAACCGCAAACCCACCAGTGAATGGGTCCACAAGCAGCTGGGCAGCGCCCACTCCTGCTCTGCCCCAAGCTGGCAGAGGAGCTTCTGGGCGAGCAGAGGTGGCCAGGGTACACGTGTCAGAGGGCATCCCAGCCCCACCTCGTTCCTGAGCACAGAGCCACATTGCTACTTCTGAGCTGCCTCATTCCAAACCACACACCTAAAATCAGGTTCACTCTGGACAGCCATCTCCCAAACGCCTCACACACACAAGCTCATTCTGAGCCCCACGAGGTGGAAGGCACTACCTCCGGTTCATGGATGAGGAGGCTGGAGCTGAGAGAGGTTAGGTAACTTGCCCAAAGACACACAGCAACCAAGAGGCTGAGCTGGGACTTGAGAGGCCTCCTGTTGCCTTGGTTCTGCGAGACCCCAGTGGACCCCGGGTGCCCAGGGTCCCGGTCAGCCCATGAGGCTGCGGGCTCTGCTGCCAGCTCCCGGCCCAGGTCCCTGGTCTCACATCCTCAGGGGCATCCAGGTGGGCATCCGTCTAGTCACCCATTCGTTCTGCCAGCACAGCTCCTGGGAAGCCACGGCATGGCCGCCGCGTGCTGGCTGGCAGGGACAGGGCAGGAGCGAGCCGGGTGTGGTTCTCTGCTCTCCTGCCACTGATAGCAAACGACTAGGAGCCCACATACAGAAAATAAAAACGGTGAAATGCGCAAGACAGAGAGGGAAGCGGGTAAGGCTGCCATGGAGACTACCTGCAGGGGCCGTGGGGGTGGGGCACAGCGCAGAATGCTGAGAGAGAACATTCCGGGTGAGAGATCAGCAAAGCTCCCTCCCCCTAATGAATAGCCCTGGTTATCTGAGGGACAGAAAGGGCAGTGTGGCTGCCAGGGAGGTGGGCACCCATGCACCTCTCTCTGAGCACCCCACATGCAGGGCCTTGGGGTGCCACAAGGGGCAAGGGTCCCAGGGCCCAGAGCTTCCCATGATGAATACCTTCTTCCTGCAAGTGGCATCTCTTTGGGAAACTCAGCCCTTCCTCCAGGGACTGGGAGAAGCCGGCGGGGGGCAAAGCTACCTGGGCCACAAGCTGGCTCAGAGGGAGCTCCCAGACCTGGCTGATCTGCGGGCCCCTGGGGCGGTGGGGAGGAAGGGCGCTGGCTACGAAGCCTCTTGCTACTTCCCCCCACTCCAAGGTGGCCTGGTGTCTCCCTGAACCTCAGAGGGGAGGCCAAGAGGGGACCTGGGAGCTTTCTCAACATTTCGTTCATGCACTCTCCACTCGTGGGGCACCCGACGTGGGCCAGGCCCTGACTCAGCCACACACCCAGTGTGTTCAAATCCAGCCACCAGAGAAGGGACCCAGGCAGCAGAAGGAGGGGGTAAGTCACTGCACTTGGGGATCTGGGCGCAGGGAGGTGCACGGGAGAGGGAGGGATGGAGGGGAGGAACGGGGGGAGGGTTCGAAGGAAAGGGGGAGAAAAGGCCGCCCAGTGACCTCATGTCAAAGGCCCTGGACACGGCAGGGCACCGAGGAGCAAAACCCAGAGCCAAGCCCGTTCTGCTGTCAGAAAGAGATTGGAGACTGACTCGGGGTCTCAGACCGGCTGCAGGAGGTGTGAGCGCCTGCAGGAGCCTGGCGAGGGCTGGGCGGGGCAGCAGGAGGCAGGCAGTCCAGGGGGGCCAGACCTGCTTGTTTTCTGTCGTTTGTTTCTTAATATATTTTTATTGATTTCAGAGAGGAAGGGAGAGATGGACACGTCAATGACGAGAGAGAAATCATTGATCAGCTGCCTCCTGCATGCCCCACACTGGGGATGAGGCCTGCAACCTGGGCACGTGCCCTCACTAGGAATTGAACCGCAGCCTCCTGGTTCACAGGTCAACGTTCAACCACCGAGCCATGCCAGCTGGGCAGACCTGCTTGTGTTCTAGAAGAAGGTAAAAATCCACACCGTGAATAGTTTTTGACTTAATGATGGCAACAAATGCAAAAATTAAACAAGCGGCACGCAGGCTCAAGGAAACACACCTGTGAGTCACCAGTTTGAGAGCTTGGAACGAAGGCAGGTAAATAAAACAGGTGATTGGCCCGGGATGCCCACGGGCGCGTGGCTGGGCAGGAGAGGACTTTCGGAAAGAAAGCGTCTGGTACAAAATGTTGAAGGCAGGACACAAGGAGAGGGGCAGGGTCAGACTGGGGAGAAGACCCCTCCCTGCCCCTTCGGCAGGGCCTGGCCGGGCTCCCCGTGCAGCTGTGTGCACTGGCTCCTGCCTGACTCTCGGGCTGGAACAGAGGCACAGCCCAGGGAGCCTGTCCCATGCGCTCCTGGTCTAATGGGGTTGGAATGGGAGCCGTGGCATCAGCTGGACTCTGCAGGGAACCCCCTGGAAAAGTCACATGGGCTTCTGGGGTAGAGGGTTCAGGCGGGCGGTCAAACAGGACCGACAGGGAGGGTCACGCTCCATGGCAGGAATGCACCCGAAGGCACTGCATGGAGCTCAGGGCTCACTTGGAGACACACCACCCTCTCTCCCAGCCCCTCCCTTCTGCCCAGGCAGCTGTCCTTCCTGGCGGCCACTTTCTACGGTCAAGTGTGCAAGGCCCATGTTCCCGCTTTCCGGGAAACTCAGCTCCTCCTGCTGCTCAGGGAGAACGGTCCCGGCCCATCCCCCCGTTTCAAGGCCAAGGGTGGCCCTTGTGAACTATGCTCCCAAACAGGTACTGATCGGAACAGGGACACCCATGACAGGATCCACGCAGCCCCACATCCCACTGCACGTAGCCCCGAGTTACTGGGTTTTCCGGCAGCAGGAAAGCCAGCGCCCAGCACAGCAATTCCGGGTGCAGCGAGTCATGACTCTTAAGTGCAGCCGCCTCTTTAATTACACTTCCCTCCAAGAGGGCTGGGCAGGGCAGGGCCGGACCCAGCACCCCTGGGAACTCTGCCTGGGAATGTGGTCCCCCAAAGGAAGGGGAGCATTCTGCCCCCACTCACGGAGCATCGAGGAAGCCAGGAGGAGGAGGAGGAGGAGGAAGAGGAGGAGGAGGAGGAGGAGGAGGAGGAGGAGGAGGAGGAGGAGGAGGAGGAGGAGGAGGAGGAGATGGGGGTGATGGTACAGGATGCCTGGGCAGGGGCCTGAGGCCAAATGTGAGGGGCAGACAAGCCCTGACTTCAGCTCCTTGAAGGGAGAACATCTACCCTCCTCCCTCCTTCCCCCTCCTTCCTGGCCTCACTGCTCCTGGCTGAATTAGCTGTTTCTGCTCTATACAGCCCCAGGCCAGCTTTCGAAACCCCAGTGGGATTCCATCACTCCCTGCCTAAAGCCTGCAATGGCTCCCTAGTGCCCTCAGGCTGGAGGGGAGTGGCCCAGCATCAGGTGCCCACACCCCATTCCTGCAAGCTGTCGTCTTCTCTTTCCCACATCCAATCTGCCAGCAAGTCTGTGGACTCTCTAACCTGTCCTGCTGGAGGCTGCCATAGCCTCCCCCACCCAGGCCATGCACACGCCGCAGGAGCCGCCATAGCTTCCCCCACCCAGGCCATGCACACGCCGCAGGAGCCGCCATAGCCTCCCCCACCCAGGCCATGCACACGCCGCAGGAGCCGCCATAGCCTCCCCCACCCAGGCCATGCACACGCTGCAAGAGCCAGAAGTGCTGCTTCCAAATGCAACTCAGATCCAGCTACTTCCCTCCCTGAAACCAGTGCACCCCGCCTGGTGTATAATAAAACCTAAACTCCGCACTGGGTGCGCAAAGCCCCACATGAAACCGCCCGTCATCGCATCCACATCTCCCTCCGTCCTCCACCCTCCAGAGCCACAGTGGCTCCCTGTTCCCTGCCTGGAAAGCTGGGCTCTCGCTGCCCCCTTCCCATCAGCCTTGGGGGCAAGGTCCCTGCTCCAAGTGAGGCCCTCTCTGGCCACCGCATGCAAAGGAGCACCCCCTCCGTTTCCCCCCTCGCCCCATTCTAACGCTTTACGGCATGTGCTGTATCTTATCTTTTTCTTGTCCGTGCGCTAATTTATGACTTGCTTTCCCTCTACACTGCTGGGCTGGGAGGAGGCAATTCCTTCAGCGCCTCGCCCGGGCAGGCACGTGCTCAGGGGCCAGTCCATATTTCTGGAATGAATGACTGTGTTTCCGACACCTGGCAGAGTGCCTGCCACGGTGCACTTGGCTACTTAGCTGGGTGAGTGCAGGCAAAGACTTTGGGGCCAATGTCCCCCCAGTGCCAGCCTCTGGGACGGTGGCCAGCCAGGGCCCCATCAGAGCCCCACCCCCAGCACACGGCCGACCGACCCTCTACTTCGAGTCTAAGCTGAGCTCCACTTTCCTGAAGTGACATTACAATAAGACGCCGCCAGGCCACCCATCCCTCTGAGGTCCTGGTGAGCCCCGTTCCAGGAGGCACCACGTGCTCGGACCGGCCCTGAGCGGGCCAACCAGGAAAAGCTGCAGGTCAGCACTTTCCGGGGCTTGCTGCTTTGACATGAAAACGTTCACAAAGAGAAGTGACATCATCACACCCATGTCTCCTATCTGCGGAGGAGGCCTCACACCTGTTCCTGGCACTCGGCAGGCACCAGGGTGTGCACTGGCGCAGCAAACCTGCCCACACCTGCGTTCTGCCAACGCGGGGCCAGAGCCTGAGCACTAGCACTCAGACTGCCGGAGCTCACACTCTCCACAGCCTGCTCCTCGTGGGCTTCGAGAGGCGTGGCCACTGCCTAATGGTAGCAATGAACATACAGTCCCCAGCTGTCCCCATAACTGAACCTGTGGCTTTAATGCCACCCCTCCCCCACTCCGGGACCCCAAGGTCACACAATGCAAAGAACTGCCCTGGCTCCCGACTGGGCCACCATCGAGGAGGTTCCTTTAGTCTCTGGTGGGTTTTAAGGACCCCGAGGCTGCCCTGCCCCCCATCCAATTACCCCACAGGTGATGTTGTGTCCCCACTGCCTCCTACAGGGGGCCCACATGACATGTCCATGCCTGGTGACTTTCTGACGAATCCTGCATGTATTAACTGGCATCCACCTTTCCCTTTCTTTCCCCTTTTTAATCATCTGTTACTTTCAGTGTTGGATGTTCCGACTGTTGTCCTCGGCCAGGCCTTTTGGACCCCTTGGTCTGCATCCTTGCTTCTGGGACGAGATGTCCCAGTCACACTCGGTTACTCTCCACTGCCCTGCACCTGCATGTTTGGCCCGGAAATGTATTTCGGACTCTGACTTCTGGAACTATCCTACAAAAGAAAGCATTTGTGCTGTTTTAAGCAACACGCCGGCCCACGAGAGAAGCTGGCACCCAACAGCGTATGTTTGCTTATTAGCTCTATCCCCTAAAGCAGTGGTCGGCAAACTCATTAGTCAAACAGAGCCAAATATCCACAGTACGACGATTGAAATTTCTTTTGAGAGCCCAATTTTTTAAACTTAAACTATATAGGTAGGTACATTGTTATTAACTTAATTAATAACATTAATTAATAACATTGCAGGCTTTAGGCAGGGAGTGATGGAATCCCACTCCCTCCTTCTCTAAAGCAACAACTACCCTCAAGGGGCCAAAGAGCCGCATGTGGCTCGCGAGCCGCAGTTGGCCGACCACTGCCCTAAAGCACAATGATTCCAGAACTATTACCCCAAGAGCACTGTCCACACGTCTACTAGGTACACGCTGAGGTTGGCTCCTGTCCTTCCTTTCTTTCAGGCCTTTGAATACATGCTGCTATGCGCAGAGTTTCGTATTTGTGAGGTTTTATCTGATGCAATCCTGGAGGCGTGATTGTGGAGTCCAAGGGTAAAAGCACCTGTGACTGGGCAGCGATTCCCCAATTTCCCTCCGCTGGGCTCAGGGACCCTTTTACTAATTAGGCTCTTATCCTGCCTTTCCGCCCCGTGTGAAAGCTACTCCCCACGGGAACACTACGAGAGCGTGATCATGTGGTTTCGGCATTTTGCACTCGGAGAGGTGAGCAGTGGTAGCTCAGGGGAGCTTTAATGTGCATTTTCAGTAACGCTCTTGACCTCCTGTGCCCTGGACCAAGGCTCTGGCCATGGGACAAGCTGGAATCTCATCCTGAAGGGGGTAAGCTGGGCACCCCCAAAGGGTGAAGGGGTATGCAGCCTCACAGTGTCCCCCCACCCTGGCACGAACAAACTCTGGCACCTGGGACGGAGAAGGACAGCTCTGCATGCCTGGAGCAGCCTCGGAAGCCTGCCCCTCTCGTTTCTGGACTGCGAAGGCTCCCTGCCACCTTCAGCAAGCAAAAGCAACCTTCTGCCTTTTGTCCCGACAACAAAGGACGAGCTACTAGGCTCTCACCCCGGTGCCAGGCGCTCCCTCCACAGTGCTCAGAGCAGGAGGCCCAGGGTGCCCGTGAGGGCTGGCGCTACCACCTGGTATCTCTTTCTCCCAAGTCAGCCCCAGCTCGTCCCATGGCAGGCTCCTGGGGCCTAGAAAGATGTCTTTAGAGACTCAGGCATTGTGCCTCCAGCCCTCCCTGCCATTACACGGTCCCCCCGCTCCTGGCTGGCCCCGGTGCCTGCTGCCCCTTCAAGGTCTCAGGGTGCTGACAACAGTATTTGGCCTCAGAGGGGATGTGTGGGGAGCCCCTGTCCCATCGCTCCCAAGCCTGCCTAAACCTACCCAACAGCTGCATTTTAGGGGCTCAGAGAAACTTCGGTGTAGCAGACAGGTGTTTGGTCTTTACGGTGTGACAGTTAGAAGTGCAGGATCCTACAGAATGGGCTGGAGTGTGGATCATCACCAACGGGCCATGGGTACCGGCAAGTTCCTTCCACCCTTGGGCCTCCGTGAACCCATGTGTAAAGTTGGGGCGGGACAGGGAGAGGAGCTCTTGGCTTGTGTGACAGAGACCAGCCTCGAAGCCTTTACTCCCTGGCACAACTTCCAGAGCCTGGGAAGGAACCCACAAATCCTGGGGCCGCTGAGTGACACCCAAGAACCCCGTGCTTTCAAACCCAGATGCGCTCCTCCCCCTCCTCTCGTTCCCATTCACTCCCTCCTTCTCTAAAGCAACGACTACCCTCAAGACCCCCAGATACTTTGCTATAAGTATCACATGTGTGGGGTGAGTTCTGGTGGGCATCCGTGTATATTCAACCAGACCAGTCTTTTGGTTTTTCTCAGGAGACATCACTGTAATTAGAACATTAGTACAGAGTGAGAATTAGAGCCAAAGCGATCAAGGAAACGCTGGGGGGAGGCGGTGGGAAGGGATTCTGGCCCTGGAAGGCGGGAAGGGTGAGGGGACTGAACCAGCTGCCTTCCCAACTCCTGGAGTCAAGGACGAGTGTTAAAATTCCCCGGTGAGGATGAGAAGAGAGGACATTAGTCACCCAGGTATACAACCTATAAAAAGCAAAGGGAGAATGGGATGCAATGGTTTGTCAGTCACCAGAACCCCGGGCCTGAGGGCAGATTTGGATCCGAGTCTATATAAAATGCTCATTGGGGTGGGATCCCCATTACCTGCTGCTTAGAAACCCCAACTCCCTGTGTATCCCCGGCCTTGCAGAGTCTCCGCCCCCGTGCCGCTGGGCATGGGCATGTGACTTGCTCTGGCCAATGAAACATCAGCAAAGGACGCAGGGGCCGGCTGGAAAAGCACTTACACAATTGATCAAGGTAGTCTAAGAGGTTGACAACGGGCGAAACTAGAGAGATGAGATTTTGCCACTTTTCTATAAATCTCTACCCCCAAAGAAAACATGTATGACTATTATTTTTTTAAAAGTTCGTGGCCCTTTTGGGACTCCTGTGGCCACGTGAAGCAGCTCACCTGCTGGAGACACAAGATTCTGGAAGCTTCTTCCTCCTGACTATCGATTATTTCCAACGGGATCGAACGTAGAGTCTAAAATGCTTTTAAGGGGGATCAGTTAACTATTTAAAGCTGTCAATAGTATATTAGGAAGATGTTCTGTCTGTAGAGTTCAAACTCTCTGGAAGCTTCCACTGAATTCTAGGATTTACCAGCTACGATTCTTTCACATCATGGCTGTGGGTCAGAGAGGCTGGCTTGGGAGAATGGGGGGGGGGTGCCCTGCAGCAGCCGCCAGGGCCTTCCGGCTAGATCCGGGGGCCTAAGGTAGTTTTGTGTGTATGACTTACTGAAGAGCACATAATTCAGTCCCAGGGGAAGGACTCAGACAGAGAATGGCGTGAGAATGTGGGAAGGGACACAGGAAACATTAGGCTGCTTTTCAAACCCGTGCGGCGCTGTGGAGACAAGGGTGTGTGTGTGAGAAAGCAGGTGGGCAGAGCCCTCCCAGCATCGATGACGCATCATTCCGTTCAGGCCCCCTCGGGCACCGTCTGCAGGCCTGGTTACGTCTGTAAAGGCGGCCAGGCCAGGGCCACGCCTGCTGGGACATAAAGACACTGCTGTCCCCTCCTGCTCAGGGCCCGAGACGTGCTCTGCAGCCTCGAACTCTTTGAAGCAGGAGTATCTGTGGCAGATTCTTATTTACAGGCCTGGCTGGCCATAAAAAAAAAAAAAAAAAAGTATTCAGCCAGTTTATACTGAATGTGTTGTGGGTTCCAGGCGTGTCACGGGGTCTGGGCGGGGCCTGGGTCCGGTCTGCCTCTGAATTATCTGAGCCCCAGGCGTGGGCTCCCGTGTGGATAAGTTTTCAGGGAACATTTGTTGAAGGAGCAAATTAAATAATGAGGCTCCGTTCCTCCCAGAGCTCAGTCTAGGGCAGGTGACTCATTCCGCGGCAGGGAAAAGGCTCCCACGGGCCCGATTCCTTCTGCTAAAGAGAGAAACTTGGGCATCGCCTCCTCTCTCCCACACGAAAGGATCATCTGCTTCGCTCAGATAACAAGGCCGGCTCTGTGCTGGTGGCCGTGCCCTGCAGGAGCCCGGCCAGTGACAAGCCTGATAGGAAACACGCATCCCTCCCTGCGTGCCGAGTCCTGCGGGAGGCCAGACTCGAGGGCCGTGAGGGACAGGGAAGAGGGGCCCTTACTAGTTCCCTCCTCCTGCTGTGACAATGTCCACAGGTCTAGGAGCTTAAAACAATACAAATGTATTATCTTACAGCTCCGGAGGTCGGGGTCTGGAATGAGTCTCACTGGGCTCAGTTCAAGGTGTGGGCAGGGCTATGTCCTCCTGGAGGCTCCTGGGAGAATCTGTTCTCTTGCCTTTTGCAGCTTCTGGAGGAGCTGCCCACATGCAGCTTAGAACCTTTTCCTTACGGGAATGAACTACGTCGGCACTCGGAAGATCTGCACCACCCAGTGAGCCAGTATTTTCCAAGTGACCAATGTTAGATGCTCAGAAATCCCGTGTGGGTACAAAATGCATCCAAAGTGCCAAGGAGACCGCTGGCTCCGGCCACTGTAATAGATGACAAACACAAGGCTTCAGGTTCCACACTGCAGCGAGCGAGCCTCTAAGCAACTGCCACTTGGTGCGTGTTAGTGTGGCATTGAAGAAAAATACCCACGATTCCCTAAGACAGCGATTAACATGCTCCCTCTTCCACCTGTGTGTGTGTGTGTGTGTGTGTGTGTGTGTGTGTGTGTGAGGCCAGATTCCTAACCAAGGCAACAGATCACCGTTACCTGACCGGAGCGACAGACAGAAGCAGCATCCAGCCGTCTTTCACGAAGTCAGACGTCAAAAGGTTTTGTAAAAAAATTTATATTTCTGTAAAAATATAAAACAATGCTGCCTTTCTCACTGAAATCTATTGGTTGGGGGTGAAAGAGTCATTTTTTCATAAAAGATCATTGTTATTTATGTTAACGTGTGATGGGCTTATTATTGTTATTTTACGATAAGTTACTGAGGATTCAAACATGCTTGCTTTCTCTTTTTTAAAGCTGAATTTATTGCGGTAACACATGGGTCAGTAAAATGATGCAGGTGTCGGGGATACCATCTACAGACTGCACTGTGTGTTCACCACCCCAAGCCAAGCTTCCTTGCCTCACCATTTATCCCTCTTTCCCTCCCACCCCCGCTGTCCTCTGGCAGCCACCATACTGTTGTCTGTGTAGACATGTTCTCAGTTTTAATCCCTAAAACAGGAAACAATGATAGATCTGAATCATAGCAACAAAAGCCCTTTGGGGTCCTCAATTGTATAAGATCATAACGCAGCCCAGAAACCAGAAAGTGTGAGAAAATAAACAGATCTATAAACACAGGTCTTTAGCCTCAGTGTCACATAACGGCAAACACGCAAAGGAAAAAGTGGGAATGACTTAAATGTCCAGTAACAGGGAAGTGGCTAAATAAACGATGGTGCCTCCATTTGGAAGAACGTTATGTAGCCATTAAAAGTTACGTTTTCTAAGAGTATTTATCGTTATGGGAAAGTGTTCAACACATTCAACATGCCATTAAGTGATTAAAAAAGGGAAGATGCACCCTAGTGGGTTTGCTCGGTGAACAGAGCGTCAGCCCACAGACCAAAGGGTCCCAGGTTCGATTCCGGTCAAGGGCATGTATCTCGGTGGCAGGCTCGATCCCTAGCCCTGGTAGGTGTGCATACAGAAGGCAACCAATCGATGTCTCTCTCTCACATAAAGGTTTCTCTCTCTCTCTCTCTCTCTCTCTCTCTCTCTCTCTCTCTCTCACCCTCTCCTCCTCCTCCCTTCCACTCTCTCTAAAAATCAATGGAAAATATCCTCTGGTGAGGATTAACAACAACAAAAATAGTAATAAAAATTAAAAAGGGAAGAAGCAAATTTTCATGATCATCATTTCTATAGTGCCTTGATTACTGGAGGAATCAGTGACGGAGGGGGCCCTGGGGAAATCAACAGATACCCCAAGGGGTCCAGGGCTACAAGCTTACCACATGTGTGAAGCTGCGGTCATGCAGGGACTTGGGTATGTACATGCGTGTACATACATACATACACACACACACACACACACACACACACACACACCTTTCTTTCCTAGACCGTCACTCATTGCTTCTGCCTGTAAAACTCACAGGAAGATCAAAATCCTAAACCAAACATTCCCAGACTCATCCCCACAGAAACAAAGGAACCTTCTAAATACCCTTTCTCCCCAAACTAGATTCGTTCTGTTGCTTTGGTTTTGGAAACATGGGCTGACATTTCGGGTGTCTGAGTTCCTAATCCTGATGTGCTGGAAAATTCGGGTCTCATCAACCCCAAACCAAAGACTGGGGGACAGCCAGTGGGGACCTGGCAGGCATCTTTGGGGGCTCTGCGTGTTCCTGCCGCGGGGACACCGGCTGTTAACGAGTGTCGCCCAACATCTGCCGCTGACTTGGCTGGTGCATTTATTCTCGCTCTCCTCATTATGGGCATGTAAATCCCTTTTCATGCCCTGCCTCCTTCTGCCCACATCTGTCTGCAATTTACTCACCACGTGCTGTGGCTGGGGAGGAAGCATCCTATTTAAGACCGTGTGGAATGCCAGGCAGGATGCTCGAACAGCTGAAGGTGCCCATGCACTCACTGCTTTTCAGGAACACGGCTCACCCTGAGCTCAGATGGGCACGAGGCCTCTAAGGCCTGGGCCACCCCTCGTGGGAATCGGGAGACCACATCTCCAAGCAGATCCCAGGAGGTCTGCCAAGCCCCCTCGTGTGCAATAATCACTAAGAATTTGCACTAATGGTTCCAGGCACTGGGCCAGCCACTTGATATCTCATTTAATCCTCACAACAACCCTCTGGAGTAGCTACTTTTATTAGCCCCAATTACAAGAAAAGCAGATATTGTTACTATTACTCTCAGTAAAGGGAACTATGGTTCAGAGAGGTCAAGGAATTTGCCCAAGGTCACAGAGCCAGTAAGCGGAGGAGCTGTGATTCAAGTTCAGATCTGATCCCACAGCCTCCTGTCCCCGTTACCCCATCTCTCTTGTCCAGGCTGACTTCTTCCCCAGACAGAAGACGCGGTGTGGGGTGTAGTGGGAAAAGTTTCCGGAAAAGCCCTGTATAAACTTGGCCAACTACTTAAGCTCCCTGAGCCTCATCCGGGTGTCTCCATCTGTAAAAGGGGGTTCCCACCTCCTAGCAGGACAGGGGTGAGTGGTAGATCAAGCGCTGAGAACAGTGCTGGCGCACAGTAGGTGCTTGATAAAGCCTTCCTTCAGTGAACCCTGACAAGTCATCGCGGATGAGACCTTGGGTGGTAGGAAAGAAATCTGCGCACAGAATCAGGAAGAAATGCCTGCCCGGCCGCTACCAGCCAGCTCTCATGGCAGGAGCAAGCGCGGCGCCGTCACCTTCACTGACGTGGCGTCCTTTAGTTCACCACGACTGTCCCAGGTTTGGAGAGGACAGCTGTCTGTCCCCGGAGCTGGGGGTGGGTACCCGAGCCTCTGCTCTACTCCCCTGTCAGCTCCTTTGGGCCCAGGGGACAGCTGAGAAGTTTTCCCACTCCCCACAGGTCCTGAGGGCAGATACGGGTGAGAACTCCTTCCCTGGCCAAGGACAGGGAGGGCAGGTTTGTGGTCCCGGCAAAGGTGGTTGAGATGGCTGCTTCCTGAGACGGTCCTGACTCTCCTCAGGTTCTCAACAAAGCTTAGCGAGGCCAGAGGACCTCAGCTCCCACCACCAGGGCCTGAGGCACCTCCTGGGGGTGCCGCTGGGACTGGGCCCGTCCTGGGCAGGGAAGTGGGAAGCTGGGAAGGAGGGAGGCCCGTGCAGATGGGTCTGGATGCTGGAAGGTTGCCCACAGAGAGCATGCATGCTTGGCACCGGACTTCCCGGCCATGCAGCGCCAGCTGGACCATGACACAGGCCACCTGCCCACCACGGCCCGAGGAGACCACCCGGAACGCTGTCTCAGTGACCCCGCGGGAACTCAACCCCGGCAGAAAAGGGGCTCCCTGCCTTTAAGAGCAATTTGTTTTGCTGAAAGAACGCACACGTTCAGCGCTGAAACATCTGGGTAAGGAGTCAGCCTCGAGGACGTTTTCCCAGACGCCCCCGGGGGACGGTCGGTGGGTGCTGGACGCACTGCCTGCTTGGCCCGTGTGCGGGCGCTTGCTGCTCACTGCTCCCCTCCGGTCAGGGAGACCCACAAGGACAGAGCCCACTAACTGCCCAGCAAAATCCACTGCCCTCCCCCGTCCCTCCGCCAGGTAGCCGAGTAGCCTGGGCGGGGCCGTCCAGCTGCAAACGACACGGCCCAGCAGTCCCCGCAGCTTGCCTCATGACCCACGCTGCCGGGGGGAACCTCTGGCCCTCAATTCTGCTCTCTCCCTGGGTCTCTCCCAGGTTGGGGAGCGGAGACGCCCACCGCCCTGAACGGCTCCTCAGATGGTGAGAGGAGAGACAAATAGATTCGTCAAGTCCCTCTTTTGGGGTTTTCTGCCACAGCAGCCCGAAATCATTCTAAGTAATTAACCTGCTTTGGCTTCAGAAATAAAGTCCTCGGAGAGTATTTATGGTTCTAGGAACTGGGAAGTGGAGAGCAGGCTGTGAGTTTTATTGCCTTGTCCCCCCAGGAGAAAGGGAGACACCTGGGGAGCACATGAGGATCGAGGCAGACCGCCCCCCCCCGCCCCTCCCTGGACCCCTCGCTCCCCCAGTGCCGCATGGGGACAGCATGGAGCCCTGTCTGGGGAGGGCTTCTAACACCTTGAGACCCCTCCCCACCGCAGAGTGTGGCAGGGGCTCCTAGAGAGACGGGCACGCAGCTGCTGCATCCCCAGCAGCTCCAAGGAGAGCAGGCGGACCACGTGGGCCCACTGGTCTCCTCGTTTCCTATAGCAGCTGCTGGTTACGGGTCAGGGTTCCTCCTGGCAAGAGACCACCTGGGCACTGACGCCACGTCTCTCCCAACTCCTCCGCCTGCCCAGGGCTGGAAAGGACCTCCAGGCAACTCGAGAGGAGGACCGAGCCCCGCCTGGGAGGGCCACCGTGGGGAGTGAAGTGCAGGGGACCGGCCCGCCTCCAGCAGAGAACCCAGCCCACAGGTGGCACCGTCCAGGGAGGGGAGGTGCCAAAGGGCCCCGAGGGTGCTGGCAAAGAGGAGACCCACTGCTGGGACAGCACCTGGTTCGGCAAAGATGCCCACCCACCTGCCATACACGCTTCGGGGGGAAGCCGCCCCGCGAGCGGCCAGGACGGGGAACAGTGGTGGTCACAGCGGGAGGAAGGGATGACATATGTGCCCAGTCCTGCGAGAGGCAGCTTTCCACCCCAACAGGCACAGGGCAGCCGCGGCTGGGGGTCCGGGCACTGGGGCCCCGATTCCACGTCACTCCCCCCACAGAGGCTGGACCCCGGTTCCCCAGAGCCCCTGTGGCCTGCATCCCAGCCCCAGGCGCGGGAAGGCGGGGCCACGCCGCCTGGTCACTCACCCTGCAAGGCCTCTTTGGCTCTGGCCAGCTCCTGCTCCTTCTGAGCCAGCTGCACCCTGAGCTCCGTGGCCGAGAGGACCTCGGCCGACTTGCCGCCCTGCGACTCCTCCAGGTCCTTCGTCAGCATCTCCTTCATCTGCCGGAGCAGGTGGACTTCCTCCTGCAGCCGGGACACCTCTTCCCGCAGCAGCCCTGGGGGAGAGGCACAGGTTAGAGGACGGGACGCTCGCTCGGGTCACCCCCTCTTTCTGGGGACAGCTCCAGCGTGCTTGGGCTTTTCCTGTTTGCTCTGCCTTCTGGGCCTTTCCTCCGTGTGAGCAAACAGAAACCCCCAAAGCCACTACCTATTCCAAAGGACCAGGATCCGTTCCTGGGTCCACCCCTAGACTGCAGAGCGCTCCTGGTAGGACCCCCACACCCCACTCACTCTCTAGGGCTCCACAGCCGCTGTCATGGCACCGAGAGCGTCCACGCCAATGGCCGGAGGCCTTCCCCCTCCAAGGGAGGAGCAAGAGGGGCCTGAGCCGGGCGGGAGCCAGCAGCACACGCAGGTGAGCTGAACAGGCATGATCTCACTGAATCCCACCAACACCTTCCGAGGCTGGTACTTCCGAGCCCCCACCTCACAGATTAGGAAGTTGAAGCTCCATAGATGGAATAGCTCCAGGAGGTCACAGTTAGCAGGTAGCAGAGCTGGGATTTGAACCCAGGCCTGGCCGACTCCAGGGCCTGAGCCCCCAGCCTGACATTCGGGAAACCGCCCTAAAAAGGCTCATTCAACACGTCTCATAAAACACCTCGCCATCAGGGCCCATGAAGAAACAGGATGTGGGCACGCGCAACTGAGGGTGCAGGAAAACAGGTTCTTAGGAGCAGGACCCACGGCAACACCGTGGCGGAGGGTCTGTGGCACCGGAACCCAACCTCACATGCCGAGTGCCCAGAACGAGACCAAGGAACGCGGCATCCCTCGGCTGGAGCTGGGAAGGTCCCAGGTGCACCTTCGTCCCGCAGGAGCCCTAAGCCAGCTCAGGCCTGAGGGCCGACAGACACCCACACGCGGGTCTGCTGCCCTGAGCCAGATACACCACGCTGCAGGGGTGCTGCACACAGGGGTAAGCGGCCGCACTGGGCGGCACACACCTCAGCAACACTAACCCGGAACAGAGCGCACACGTGTGGCCACAATGCTCACCTCACGGACTAAAGGAGGTTCTGGCCCTTGTAGCAGGCCTGGGAACCTAGCCTCCGCCTACACCACGCCGCACTCAACCATCGCTCGGTCCCCTTCCCCAGCCTCCGCCACCCTGGCCCTCGCTCTGCAACATGCCAGACGCTCTCAGCACCTGGAGCACCCTTTCCCTTTCTTCCTGGGGTGCCTCCTCGCCATGGGGCAGGACCCAGCACCCCCTCGGAGGGGTGTCTCTCACCAGCCCATCTCACTGCCAGGGGGTCGGGGTGCAGTCCCCGCCTATGACAGTTTTCATGTCCTTGGGCCTCTGGCCTGGCTCCCCCATGGGCCAGGCACGTGATCACGAGCAGGTCCCTCCCCCTCTGAGCCTCAGACACCCCATCTGTAAAATGGGTCCAGCCCCCATCGGGTGGTGTGGCTCCAAGGAGACCAGGAGGAAGCCCTCCTGCAGGGGCTCGGCCCACAGGGAGTGCTCAGTATCGATCAGACACCTGTACTCCTCAGGGAACCTGGGCCTGGAGGCGGAGCCAGGTCTGGGGGCGAGGGACAGGCTGAGGGGGCAGAGCTCAGGCCTTGGGAAAAGGCGGTTTGGATCCCGGCCCCGTTCCCGTGTCCCCCTTACCACTTCCGCCGAGGCCACCTCGGTCCAGCTACCTGTGCGAGCGAGGCCTCCCTGCCCTCCCAGCGCCTCCCGAACCCCCTCCATCCCCCCACAGGAGCCTTGGGCCCCCGTAACGCAGAGCACGCCCCCCGACCCCTCGGCTGAAGCCCTCCCTGGCTGCCCGGCCCCCTATGACAGTCTCCCCAAGGCCACAGGGTCTTTCTGCCCCGGGAGGTGCCAGACTCACGGCGGCCAGAAGCGCTTCCTGCCTTCCTGTCAGCTGGTGTCAGCCCCACTGTCACCCCTGCCTGCTGTCCAACAATGAAAACCTGCACGAACCCCTCATTATGAAGGAGGCCCACTTGTTTGCCATCCGCGTGCCCGGTGGGTGCAGTTCCCCAGAGCGGGCCTGGCTGTACCCTTCACTGCGGGGTCCCACGAGCCCCAACAATGAGTGCCGACACATGACCATTCACCCCCCCCCCCGGCCCCCTTCCCCTCCCCCCCCAGCTAGAGTCTATCGGCACCACCACAGGCCAGGTGCTGCTCTAGCCACTGGGGACCCCAGGTGAACGGCACAGACAGGGCCCGCCCTCCGGCTAGCCCTCCCAGACCCCAATCCAGCACCCCGCGAGGCAGGCTGTCTGCAAGGGAAGGTCTGGCTGCCCTGACATCACCTCGAATGCGGACTGGGAACTGTCCAAGTCTCTCAGCAAAACTGCAAAGTAAGAGGTTTGCTTTGGGGGCCCCTCCCCCTGCCCTTATTCCAGCAAACATTTGTGGGCCATCAACACTGCAGGCCTGGCACAGGGTGTCCAGAAAGGAGCGGGGAACACCCTGAGTAGAATGAGTACACATAAGTGAGCAGAATACAAAGGAGGGGCTGCACCTGCTCAGGGCCCAAGGACATTTGAGAGGGGACTTGGAAGATGGGTCGGGGAGGGTGGTGAGCAGACAAAACAGCAGGACGCAAGGCAAAGGGGCTGGAGAGCCAGAGGTCCCTGCGTTGATCAATGAAGGGTACAAAGTGAGAAAGAACAAGAGGAAGCTTAGAGAGGTACAGTGGGGTCAGATTATAAAAGGTCTTAACCCTTACCACTCCTCTGTCCGCCAGCCCTGGCTCATCATCTCCAGCAGTATCTAAGACTCTGGAACTTGCATTACTGTTCTGTCATAGACTGAATGTGTCTCCTCAAAATTTATAGGCTGAAAGCTGACCCTCCATGTGTATTTGCAGGTGGGGCCTCTGGGGGGCCGGGGGGGGGAGGGGAGTGATTAAGTCATGAGGTTGGAGCTCTCAGGAATAGAATCAGTGCCCTTCTAAGAGACTCCAGAGAGCTCCCGTGCCCCTTTCACCACGCCAGGACACAACAAAAAGCCAGCGGTCTGTAAACGAGACACAGAATCTGCCGGTGCCCTGAACTTGAACTTCCGGCCTCCAGAACTTTAAGCAGCATGTTGTTGTTGTTTATAAGCACCCAGCCTCTGGTGTTTTAGGCATAGCAGCCCGGATGGACTAAGGCACTCTCCTTCGTCATGTCTCCCCAGTTGCCCATGCCGCCAGGGCCTATCCCGACCCAATGGTGGCCAAATGTCTATTTCACAGTGAGGGGTGAGTGACTGCTAACGTATCCGGGCAGGTAGAAGACAGGTTTGTTTTGACATTTGCTTTAGAAGTGTGACTTCCGGGCTTCCTCAAACTGCCCGGGGGGAAGCCAGTGAGGTCTCAACTGTGTTTTCGTAGACAGCAGAGGCGTCCGAGAGACCTGGAGACCGAGACCAATCCAGTCCTGGCTAGGACACCTTAGCATGACCTTGCGACCCCCCCCCGCCCCCCCTTCTCCCCCCCCCCCCCCCCCGCCACTTCTCCGGATCTTGGCTGTCATGTACAGCACATGGGGATGGTGCCACCTGTTTAGGCTTGCCAGATTAGCAAACAAAGCAAAGCAAAGCTAAACAAACAGAAAAACCCAGATGCACAATTAAACTTTAATTTCAGCTACATAAATACTTTTTAGCATAAGTGTGTCCTAAATATACACGGACACAGTCACACTGAAAATTTATTTGTGGTTTGTCTGAAATTCAAATTTAGCCGGGTGTGCTGTTTTATCCACTAACCCTACTTGTACCCCACGGGATTCGGGGACAACTACTGGGTGATCACAGGAAGGGCGTGGCCCAGCACCTCAGGGAGACGGGGTGAAGGCGCAGGAGAGAGCGGAGAGCAAGATGGGGCCAGTGCCCTTCTCCTGGGCTATCGGGCAAAGGCGGGTTCCTCCTGTGCTCAGCCTTCCAACAGGTGCACCCGGCAGAGACCCGGCCCCTCAGGTGGGGCCCTGACGAAGCAGGAGGCGGGACACCAGGTGTGGCACCTGCAGGAGCCACCTCTCAGGAGGCGAGGCTGGAAAAACAACTCCACGGAGAGAGAGGTTTGTGGCAGCTTGTTCCCTGCACCGCACCTGCCCCCACGGGGTGTGTGAGCCCACATCGCACACACCTGGACCTCCCGGGGGCAGAGACGGGGGGCACTCTGGGACTGCAATCACGGAGCCTCAGAGGACCCCAGCCCGTGTGTTTATGGGCTCCGGACCGGGGACAGGCACTTCACCTTCTGGGCCTCCGTGGCCTCCCCTGTAAAACGAGGCTGATGGGAATAAATGAGACGTGCAATGCACTTACATGTGTTCAGCACAGCGAGCAGTGTTGGTGCCCATCATACCCACACCCCTGCCCCCTGCACAGAGGGCAGTGCGGACATTCCTCGGAAACAATGAAGAAGCCGGAGTTGAAGACTTGGGTTTCTGCCGCAGAGCGATGGCTACGTCGCGGTGTGACCATGGCAAGGCCCTGTCCCTCTCCGAGCCTTCACATTACCAGCCCCTGAGAGGGGCCGCTCTTTATGAATTTGGTGAGTGTTATCAATGATGCATTTCCCA
Organism: Corynorhinus townsendii; assembly: GCA_026230045.1. Classification (NCBI taxonomy): domain Eukaryota; kingdom Metazoa; phylum Chordata; class Mammalia; order Chiroptera; family Vespertilionidae; genus Corynorhinus; species Corynorhinus townsendii. The sequence continues at coordinate 213,389,307 of JAPDVU010000002.1, forward strand.
CGCTGAGAGCAAGAGCGTCCTGGCTCGAGTCTATGACTGCACTGCTCAGTGAGACAGCCATGGGCCACACGTGGCTACTTCAATGGAAATTAATTAAAACGAACAACTCAGTTCCTCCGTGGCACCAGCCACATTTCAAGTGCACAGAGAGACCGCTGCCGTCCCTGCACAGAGCTCTCCTGGCCGGTGCTGGTCCACAGGCATGAGATGCAGAAGGAAGCAAGCGGTGCGCATCATACCTGGTGCAGCCGGCCCCACAGACACCCAGACAGGAGGCAGCCCTTAGCTCAGGCGACAGCTGCTGAGGAAGAGGCCGCCAACTCTGAAGGAGCCATTCTGGCCTTTGTCCAAGGACAGAAAATGGAAAGATCCAGTGTGTACCTTTCTGCAGTTTCTGAGCAACCACCCTGGCCTCACACCTGGGGCGGGGCGGTTCGTGGTGAAAGGGGGTGGGGTGTCATCAAAATAGCCACGGACTCAGCAGGACTCCCAGGGCCACGGAAACTGCAGGTGAGTGTTGCCGGGCAGGCAGCGTGGCTCTCCTGCCCCAGGAGAAGCTGCCAGTTACCAGCGGTTATGCCCTGGGGTGGCCTTCCCTGCAGGCAGGCCATGCTGTGGGAGCCCAGGGGCCTCTCCCCTAGGGTAAGGGGGTGTGGCACACCCACTCAGGGTGGGGAAGGAGCTGGGACCCTTTCCTTCTTACACATCTCTTTTTGTTTGCAAGAGCAATGAGTACCTAGTGCAGTGGTCGGCAGGCAAACAGGCTCGCGAGCCACATGCGGCTCTTTGGCCCCTTGAGTGTGGCTCTTCCACAAAATACCACGGCCTGGGCGAGTCTATTTTGAAGAAGGGGCGTTAGAAGAAGTTGAAGTTTAAAAAATTTGGCTCTCCAAAGAAATTTCAATCGTTGTCCTGTTGATATTTGGCTCTGTTGACTAATGAGTTTGCCGACCACGGGTCTAGTGCTTAAAAATGCCATTTATCCACCTCCCTTGCCATTAGGGTTGTCCATGTGATCCAGTTCTGGCCGTTGAGGTATAGGACAAAGACTCCAAGGAGGTTTACCCTTGAAGAAAAAAGGGCTTTGAGAGAGAGAAAGAGAAGAGAGAGAGAGAGAGAGAGAGAGAGAGAGAGAGAGAGAGAGAGAGAAAGTGCTTTGCCTCTTCTCCACCTTCCTGCCTGGAAAGTAGACTCGGGCTGGAGCTGCAGCGGCCACTTTGTAACAAGGAGGCAATATGCACAGGGCAAAACAGGCCTAGGAGGGAGACCAGAGCCTGGGGCCAGGACAGCATGACTCAGCCCTGTGTCTGCACCGAGACCTGGAGCAGCACCGACTGGGCAGGGCTGCCTGGCAGAGGAGAGCCTTTGATGACCCTGCTGATTCCGCATCCAAGGGCAGCCGGCTGCTAAGGGCCAGCAGCCCCTGCGGGTCTGTCCCGTGGCCAGCTCAGCTGTGGAAACTGGAGAGCGGGAAGAGGAGGAAGTGGGGACGGCGGAGGAATCAACACAGCGCACCAGGAAGGTGACTGCTCATGGCTTGGGGAAGGAAGAGGCTTCTGTGTGTGACAGGCCTTTTCCAGGCCGAGTATCGGTGAGCTCGCGAGGGCAGGGGCGGAAGGAGAAAAGGGAAGACAGCTGCTTTTTGTGACTGTAGGGAACCCCCGAGAATGGCCTGAACAAGGAAACGGGGGACCCAGAGTCTCCTAAGGCCTTCGGTGAGCTGTAGGTATGTACGCCTAGCCTTCCACAGCCAAGGTCTCAAGAATAATAAAACCCTATATAATAAAATCCTAACATGCAAATCAACCAAACGACAGAACGACCGGTCGCTATGAGCAGGGACTAAGCTGGAAGGCGGACATCTCCTGAGGGGTCCTGGACTGAGAGAGGGTGCAGACCAGGCTGAGGGACCTCCCCCACCCCCAGTGCACTAATGTTGTGCACCGGGCATCTAGTAATCTTATAATTACTATGTGTCACATTAACAACTGCCCCTTTACTAAGCACACACTATGTGCGCCTGACTCTGCTGTAAATAGTTTACGTGCCTTAACTAGTTTAATCTTCACAATAGCCCCACAAAGTAGGTCCTAGTATCAGCACCCCATTTTACAGACAGGGAAGTTGAGGCACAGGAGTTAGGTGACTTGACCAAGGTCACGCAGAGTCAAGAGCAGAGCCAGGGTCTGAACTGGGCGGTCTTGCTCCAGCACCCACAGTCTTATCCCCAGCACTGTATCACTTACAGCGGCTGGGGGTGGGTGATGGGGGTGACGAAGCAGGCATGCCCCCCACTCACACCAGACACCCAGAGCTCAGTCCAGTGCCGGGCTCTTGGCAGACATGTCAGAGCAGTTGGTGCCCAAAGCTGTAGAGGGAGACCGGCAGGCCTGGGGTCAGCCAGCCTGGACTCGCTCCTGGCTGCCCGCCCCCCCCCCCCCCCCCCATCCCAGCTATCTGACCCTTGGACAAGTGATCCCTGAGATTATCTGAAAACGGAGCCAAGACCAGTCCCCACGGCCCGTGGTAAACATAAACAAAACAACTAAGTGGGAACGCTGCGGAAGGTTCTAGATGGGGGTCAAATGTAGTTTATCGTGATCATCATTACAGAAAAGGGCAAACCTCGCGGGTGCTCTGAACCTCAGAGCCCTGACCTTGGGACTCCGACCCAGGAGACCCCGGAGCGGGGATTAAATGACGGGGGAGGCTGCGCCAGCACCTCTCTCCCGTCCCGCCCCAGCCCCCACTATGAGTGGAGGCAGACCCACGAGGACAGAAACAGGCCCAGAGGTTGCGGGCACGAGGGGCACACGGGGGACTCTCCGTGCAGGCCAGGCTGCGTGAGGTCGTGCAGGCAGGCCCGGGGTGACTGGCCCTGGCTGCCGGCCATGTGTAAGCACACATCGGTCGGGGCCGGGAGCGCTGGGATTGGGAACAGCAACGTGGCCCTGGGTTCTGGCCCCGGCGGGCCCTCGAAGCTCTGTAGGCGACAGGAGCCGTCACAGGGGCGCTCAGGCTGGTCTTGAATGCAATGGGCTGCCTGTGGACAGAGGAATCTGGGAACCTCAGCCTGAAAGAGCAGCCTCAGGGGCAGGCCTCCCTCCGTCGGCCACCCTGGGACGGGGTGAGGTGAGCCCTGGCATCACTTCCTTCTGCGCAGGTGCCCCCTCAGGGCCAGCCCAGGTGCCCCCGCCAGCCTGGTCCCTGCTCGGGGAGCTGAAAACAGACCTCTTGGAGCACCTCTGTCCTGTTCCCTACACAGTCTCTCCCAGTCCCTACTCGGAGTGGAAACAGACCCACGAGGCCAGAGATGGGCCCAGCAGCAAGCAGGTAAGGGCTGGGCCTGTGGTGGTTTCCTGGAGAGGGCCTGTTCTCTGGGCCTTTGTCACCTGACCCTGACACCTAGAGCCTGGGAGGTGATGGGAAGGGATACAGCATTCACCAAATACAGGCGATTCTCAAATACGCCTAGCTACTCCTCCCAGGCACGGAACCGAAGGCCGCTCCCAGGCCAGTACCTGGCGGTCCCTCCTGCAGGTGGGCGGGGGTGGGCATCGCGGTACCAGGTGATACAGCCTTTGTCTTTGCTCGTGTTTACAGTCATCGTTTTCCCCTTCGGCCGTAGTTTACCCGTCTTCGCTGCAGAGGCCGCTCCAGCACGGGAGCTGCCAGCTGCCAGCCTATGAACACACCTTTTAGCCAGGCCACCTTGGGCCCCACAGTTCCCACGGGAGAGCTGTGCCCACCCAGCTCCGAGTCCCAGGAACCCGCTGCTCTCCAGGGACAGGGGTCTCATCCCCCTGTTCAAGCCCTGAACGTGGGCCAGGTGCTGGAGATGGACACAAGAGCCCCCACCCTTGGGAGAGTGCCGGTCACAGATTTAAATGCAGAGACGCCCCGGGAACATGGAGGAATCGCAAACTTCCAGCACACAGCTCCCTAGTTCTCAGGAACTCAACTCGAGGACCAGAGCTGCAGAGGGCGGTCCCCATAAGGTGCCAGTTTGCCCCTCGAGGCCCTCCTGCGGCCCTGCTCTGCAAGCTCAGGACAGCCACTGGCGGCCTTTCTGGGCCTGTGGCTTGATGCCACCATAGCACTGACCCATGTCCTTGGCGGTCTGCAAAGATCAACCAGCAGGTGATTCTAGCTCCGGGGGGTGAGGGGATGTGGGTGGTGGTGGTGGTGGTGTAAAACTCCAAATACACCGTCTGGATAGGGGTGGGAGACACAGGTGCTCTCCTGTCACCTGGGTGGCTGCATCCCCAGGGGGCAGGGGCAGCAATTACAGCTTGGTCCCAAGCCCAACGCTCAGGCCTCCTTGATGACTGAGGAGCCCACGCCTATCTAGGGGCCGGGCAGAAAGGATGGGAGAGGAAAGGGAGGGCCTCTCCCAGGGCCTGCACTGAACACGGTTCCCTGGACTCAGAAGCAGCGAGCTGAGGCCAGTTCCTGGTGTCCAGTGGGCTGAGGGCAGCTGTCCTGGGACCCCCTGTTGGTGCAAGGAAGCACCTCAGAGAGACCCTCTGAGCCTCAAAGCCACTGTTCCTCTGGGCTGCTGGCTCGTCCCACCTTTTTTTAAATTTACTTTTTAACATATCTGTATTGATTTCAGAGAGGAAGCGAGAGGGAGAGAGAAATAAAAACATCCATGTTGAGAGAGAATCATTGATCGGCTGCCTCCTGCACGCCCCATACCAGGGATTGAGCCTGCAACCCGGGCATGTGCCCTGACCAGGAATCGAACTATGACTTTCTGGTTCATAGGTTGGTGTTCAACCACTGAGCCACACCAGCCGGCTCATCAGACCTTTTTAAAGTTCCTCTTTATCACCCCCTGGATGGGGCAGCAGATGTTTCTGTCCAGCTCACCTCCTGTCTTTTTGACATAGCACCCCCCCTTCCCCTCTGAGGTGTCATCCACTCTTAAGGCCCCTGGTTTAGGGGTAGAAATGTGATCCTGTCTGGCCAATCTGATCACCGAGTTGCCCTGGCCACTGTGATTGGTTCAGGAGAGGGGCATGACCCCACGTCAGTCCAATCGGAGTCAGCCTCTGAACCGGGAGCTGCTGGCGGCCACCTTGCCACTGAGAGGGGAGCACCAGTGCGACGAAGACTAGATTCCGACAACCCCTCGCCTGGATCACACCACACCTGAAGCAGGTGACCTCTGGACACAAGCCGAGACATTCTTAAGCCGGACTGAGTTGCGGTGTCTATCCCTTGCAACTAAATAAAGAATCCTGATAAACTAAACTGCATCTGTCGGGGACCATTTTCGGGGCCCCCAGCAGCCCACAAACACAAAGGCCATCTGCCGTGTGTTAAACATGTCTCCTTTAGAAACGACACCAGCAAAGCGGACACGGGAATTTAAGCCCCTCTCCCCATATATGCTTCAACTCCAGCTGCTCTCTGACCACCGTGACCTGGCTTGGAAGTGGGGAAGTTTCGAGTTCTCGAGTTCTGCCTCAAGGCCATTTACAGGCTTTTCCTGCCCCAATCAGCCTTCGTCTTCTTCTCCCACCTAAAGGGGCCTGGCAGCACCAACTGCACGGCCACGGGGCCACCATCCATTGTTCGCCTGAGGTTCCAGCTTCCAGTCAGGGGCTGTCCACGTCCGAGCCCTGGCCCACAGGAATCTCTCGCCAGGCCTGTGGGAGCCGTGCTAGCCTCTTGAGTTCGCACATCAGAGACGGAGGCCACGGCAGGTGGACTGGCTTGTTCAAGGTCACAGGGCTGGTTCAGGTGGCACAGCCGGATCCCAACTCAGAAGTCTGTCTGATTGCAAAAGCTCATGGTCTTTACAGCTGGATGAGGCTCCTTGCCCTAAAAGCCATGCTGTGCATATTTCTCGAGCTACATGCCAGGAGAGAGAGCCTGGCACACGAGCAGAGAGATGGCACTTTGGTAAAAATGATAGGGTCCCCCCATCCTTGCCTCTTGCCATAGGCTTCTGCCCTCCCCGAGGCCTGGCTCCTACAGGCAGTATCCAGGAGAGGGACAGCAACCTGTTTCCCTTGCCACCCTTGCCATGCGTGACTCTCACCTCTCACCCCTCCTCCCTCTTTGTTCACCACTCAGGGGAAAAAATTACCAAAACACCAAGAGGAAAAATAGAGGAGAAGGCCCGGCATTGGTCACACCCACCAACGCATGACACAGGCCATCCGCGCAGTGAGCACCGAGCTCATCGCAAGCTGGGTGGAACCAACCTGACCGAGGCCTTGACACGGAGGGAGAGCCCAGCCCCGAGTCTGAGTCAGCAGCAGACACCCCATCTGTTTCCTTCTCCACCCACCAGGAGAACGCAGGGTGGAAGCTGCCTGCCTGCTTGTCAAGAGCGCGGTTCTCCTGGGCCTCGCTCCCGGTGGGCGCGCCACCTTCCCAGGAAGACTGGGACAAGAAAGGCATTCTCACCCCCATTTTGTAGGCATCTAAACTGAGGCCCCGAGGAAGGTGTCTGGAAGCCACGACTCTGACCACGAGGCCACTGGTTCCCAAGACCTGGCAGCCAAACTGGAAACATGCGCTGGCTAGAACATCCTGCTCAGCCCGTCTCATCCACCGACTCAGGGGTGAAATGCGTGGCAACGTGTCCGGCCCGCCCACGGCCCCCGCAGATGTCAACCATTAGACAGAGAAGAGAAGTGGGCGATGGGAGCCCGGCCCATGGCTCCCCGAGACGTCGTCGTCACGCGAGGGCAGCGCGTCTGAAACGTCCACATCTTCAGAGCCACGTCACCAACAGATTCAAGCTTTCAAGACCGTTTGAACCAAGTCCGGACGGCGGCCCAAACGGACGGCAGACCTGGACTCTGTCTCAAATGTGGCTCCTGAAGGAATCGGGAGCGGGCGATCCCTGCGTGGCCGGACCTCTAGGCCCCTCAACTCCCTCGCCTGGAAAAGCGATAATGATGGCTACGACCAGCAGTTCTGGAACGGGCTGCGGGGCCGGTCCCGGCTCTGCCCTTTCGCTGTCTGACCTGCGCGGGTCGCCTCTCTTTCCCTCTTCGGGGGAATGGAGATGACAGGATCCACCTCCCAGAGAGTACCACGTTCTGTGAATGACCGTAACAGATAGAGAGTAAACCCTCAGCGAACGTTGGCAGCAGCCCCGATGCCATCCGAGAGGATGCCTGGTCGCGTGGAGGGGGCGGGAAAGGAAGAGGGTGTCGTGGGCTCCAGCCACCTAGCCCTCAGCGGTCACCTGCCAGGAGGTGCCCGAGGCCGTGAAGGCTGCAGGCGGCTCACGGCTCCATAAAACTCACTCCTGATGACTCTCCAGCCCCACGGAGCAGCTGCTTCAGGAAGGAAGAAAATATGCTTTGCATACTTTAAATGTTTCACTTATGAAAACTGGCAGGGCTGCCTCTGAATTGTTTAGCAATAAAGTCAGTAACGAGGGCGCTGTTCGAGGCTCTCACCGCTGGAGCGGGTCAGGAGCCCGCGGGGGGCGGGAGGGAGGAAGGGCTGGCCGCCAGCGCGGAGCCCACTGGGGCTTCCAGAAGGCGCCATCTGGGATTTCTCAGAGGGGCACTGGGATCACATCCTGGTGTCCTGATATGAAATTGGAGCCTCCCTCTGGAGGCCAAGTCCCGACTCAGCAGGGGCAGAGGGGAGGGCCCTTCCGGCCTGGGACATTTTCCCACACTCCCAGGATGCCCGCGTTTCCAGCCAATCGAGTTAATTGAAAAATTACCTTGGGCTGAGAAACAGCAGGCCCAGGCCACAGGGGCTGGGTCACAGGGGACCCTACCCAGTCTCCAGCGATGGACTCAACAGCCTGCAGCTGGGGGCCTGGACCATGCTCGGCACACCACACGAGGGGCTGTTCTGTGTGCCGGGCACACGCCCCGTGCAGTCCCCAGCCACCCCAAAAACTAAGAGAAGCCCAGGGCTCTCACCTAGGGGGTAGTGGGCCACAGTCGCCGGGCTGCCTGGCGCCCCCCGCAATATTTCCTTGCAGGATGCTGTTCTGCATTGTGCCACAGGGCCCCACAATCCCAAATGCCAACAGCATAACTCAAAAGGAAGCGCGACCGGCCATAGGCCCGCTGCCCGGCCCAGAACACAACGGCATTCTCACACGCAGGAGGCCACGCTTGGGGCTGATGCCGCTAACCTGACCGCCTTGAACTTTTTCTTCCAAGTGCTATTGTGTGTGCCATCCCAACCTTGCCCCTCTGGGCTGTTCCATCCATTCCGGTCCTCCTAGCCCTGGGTCTCTTCAAAGAGCCAGAGTCCCCACAGTTCCAAGGGGTCCAGCCCATCTCCAGAGGCCTGTGCAGTCACAGACGCTGAGACTTCCATGGAGGAGACCGGAGGGGACCCCGCGGCCCTGTCCTTCCTCCCATCGGGCCACAAATATCAGGACGAGAAAGGAGCAAACCGGTTAGAAAAACACCCGCATTTCACTCGGGGAGTCTCAGCAGTGCGGTCCATGAGCTAAACTGACAATCAAGACACAGAAAAATGTGGGGTAATTTTGGGGGGAGGAGCAGTGGGATGAGGAGGGCAAACTCCAGTCCCTGAGGTCCTGCCATGTCTGTGGACAGAGCTCCTCCCCCGCAGGAAACAGTGACCCTGACACGAGAGCTGCGTACAAATGCTTGCTGGACACCTGGAAGGCGGTCTGCGTGGCGGCACACACCGCAGGGGTGAGGCGGTCTGGGGTGGAGTGGCAGCTACTTGCTAACCTCTCTGTGCCTCAGTTCACTCGTCTATAAAATGGGGCAATAGTAGCGCCTCTCTCACAGGGTTGTTGTGAGGGTTAAACGAGGGCCTGTGCACATACAGTGACCACACACTGAGAACAGTGCTTGGCACACGCCAAGTGCCACCCATATGCCAGCTCTACTCCCTCCCTCTCCTCCTCTGGGAGCCACCGCCTGTGCTTCTGAGACCAGCCCCCGCCTGGCAGTCTTGTTCCTGGAGTCCCTGGAACTCCTGACCGGAGCCCAGGGTAGAACATTCTAGACTGAGAGGCCGGTGCCTAGAATGGGGCTCCCAGCAGCTGGGTCCTATCGGGAGGCCCAGGCAGGGGAGCCTCTGTGTTGCCGGCCGCCCTCCTCACTGTCTCCAGGTTACGGAAGAGGAGTAACGCGGATTCCTGCTTTGAGCTGCCGCCGACTTGCCACCAAACGTTTCCCCTGTCTGTCTTCCCCCCTCACACCCCCCTTCCACATTTTGCAAAGGTCAATGCTCATTCCACTCCACAGGCTGCCTCTTGGGAGAGCAGAGGAGAAAACTATTCCAAAAATGTAAACTGAAAAACCCCAAGGCTCTCCTGCCTCCCCCTCCCACACCCCCGCATGCGCACTCCCACGCGCGTGCACGGCTCGCACCCGTGCCACGGGACTCGAGACCAGGCCCCAGCACCTGGGTCTGAAGCACCAGCAGGCGGACAGAGAGGCGATGCCGAGTTGTCAGCCATGGTGACCGCCCCGTCCCCCCTCCCCGGCTGTCTTCCGTGCAGGAATACAGACGACCCTGCCACCCAGACAAGAAAACCTCGGACAGGACAGCGGCCTTCTCGGCTTCTCTGGAGCACCTCTTGGCAGGAGTCTGGCATTATGCGTACCCTGGCACCAAGCGCAGCCCTGACCCAGGTGCCTGTTCCCAGGAGCTGAGCCCCAGAGGGGAACCGAATGCAGCCCAGGTCACAAGCTCCGAGCTAAGGGTGCCCCCCAGACCGCACTCTCCTGACCCACGTGCTTCAAGACCAAACATGCTTTCCTTCAAGCTTCTCTCTCCTACCGTGCCCTCCCCCGACGCACACACAGCCAGGAGGACATGGCACCGAGGAAAGAAGGGCAGGTTCACGGGGGGTGGCCACAGTGTCCAAGTGTCCGGCTTGAATGAGGGAATGAAGTGGACGTCGGATGAGAACGGTTTGGAGCAGGTCAAGGCTCTTTGTTGGTCTATATATTGTATTCTCCTAAGTCTCTTCCCGCTCTAGCTCCTGAGCTGAGCTTCTAGATCTTTCCTCTTTCTTCTTGCCAGTCCACAGTCTTCAAACCTGGAACACTGGGCCTTCGGTGGGGACCTCTGACATCGTATGGGCACGCGTGGCTGCTTGAGGGGGATGGAGAATAGACATGAGTGACGGGGGCACCCGCAACCGGCGGATGGGTGATTGAAAACGGAACACGCGCTCCCCGCAGTTGGTGGGATGCTGAAAAACTGCCCCCGTGGTTGGGCATAGCAGCAGAGAACAAGCCAGTGGAAGACGGGCCCTCACCAAGGTGTTTGCACTCTAACTGGACTCTGGGTCCCGTGGGCTCGCTGCCATGTCCCTCAGGAACTGCAGGCTGCTCCTCAGCCAGGCCAGTGAGGTCACTCGCTCTCCCGCGGTAGATGGTACATAACTGCAGACATTCCAGGAATCCAACGGCAATAACATCGACAACAAGAAGCCACAAAGAAAGCCCCAAATGCAAGCTCTGGCTAGTCTTCAGCCTGGAGGCCCTGCACAACATGGCCTACACCCAGGACAGGGGGACAGCAGGTGGGCAGACAGCATGGACTCAGCAAAGCCCATGGGCCGAGCCGGAGAGTGTCCAGGTTAAGACCCTTGCGGTGATCATGGAGACTAAGCCAGGCTAACCCCCGCTGCCCGGGAAACTGTTCCTGCTCCTCATCGCTGGCGAGAGCTATACATCTCTTTGCAGATTACCATGTCCCCTGCATGCACACCTGCAAAAAGCTAATTTGGGGAAGTAGGGGAGCAACCAACAAACCACAACCAAGGCTGGCCGGCCCTGGAAGGTAGGCAGCTGACTCACGTTAAACATTTCCAGGCAGAGAAACTCGATCTCCTTTTCAACGGGTCAGCATTGAACGTATTATTTCTCTCTCCACCGCCTCCTTTTGTAATCTCTTGGCTGCATGCAAATGTTCACGGGACCTGCCTGCCAAGAGGTGAGTGCTGCTTATCTGGCCATGGATGCTGCTTATGGACTAAAAAAAATACTATGTGAACTTGTCACCGAATGTCTTCGGGTTCCTTGCGGCCTAAGAGCTGTCGTCAATCAGCACAGGGGTGGCTGGTGCAGGATGGGCTGCAAACACGGGGAATGGAGTCCTCATTTCAGAGGCCTGTCCTGGCCCAGGCTACCCCGCCTGCCCTAAAAGCCTGCCCTAAAAGCATTCCACGGAGTTTCTAGCTCCCTCTCTCCCTGCCTGCTCCCAGGAGGGCCTCCTGATGCCTGTAGGCTCCTGCTGAGTCCTCTGAAATAAACACCAGGAGAGCCTGGAACACACAGCTCAGTCTGGGGAACATTCTCTCCTTGGATGTGTGAGGGAAGACTTTGGCTCCTGGCGGGGGACGAGAAATCTGAGGCTGGTCAAGCTGGGTGGATCAAAGGAAGACGCCCTGTCCTCCATGCCTCCCCAGCCCAGCCTGCTCTGTCCAGCTGGGAGGAAAGACACCTGGGGAAACAAAGCTGGTGCAGGAAGCCACCGTGCCTGTCCTCTCACGTCAGAGGAAAGAGGTTTAGTGTGTAAGATCCTCAAATGGTAGGACGCAGGCCAGAGGGTGGATGCTCCAATGAGATCCATTTCTGGCTCAATAGAAAGGTGAGTGCTTAAAATGAATCAAAAAGTGTAGGGGCTGCCTGGAGAGGAAGTGAGTTCCAGTCCTGGGAGGCATTCAAGCTCAGGAGGAACACCTGTCCTGGACATTAGGCGTCTGTTAGTCTTCCCTGCTCCACATTCCCTGCGTAACTACTTCCCTGCAGGCCCTGGAAGGAAGCAGCTAGATCCACCAGGTATCCTGCCTACCCTTACAGATGCAGCTGATTGGACCAGGGTTGTCACCTGACCCAGGTTCTACAAACCATTGGTTGGGCAGGAACCAATCAGATTCTCTTGTCTCCCAGGCACTGAAGAGAATGAAAGGCTACATATACTGTAAGACCAGGGGGACCACTGGCAAAGGAGTAAAGCTACGGAGTATCCTTGAGGGGAACTAAAAGGGAGCAGGAAGGAGAGGGCATGACCCAGGCTCCCACTGTTCCTGTCTGGACCCTGTGTGGCTGGTGTTGAACTTCTTGAGGTTGCCTGTTGTCCCCTGGCTGGGGATGCTGCAGAGGGAGGCAGGGCCTTCCAGGGAGACGGCCAGGCTGGGCAAAGGCGATCAAGCCCTCGAACTTCTCTAAGGCCACCTCAAGCTCCCTCTAACTTCGGGGGGCCTGTGTGTCCCCCCCCCCCCGCTATGTACTTCCTGCTCAGCACAGAGCCCAGACCCTGACCGTATGCCACAGAGAACAAAGCTCAGTCATGGCCAAGACTCCCAGGACCCCAACAGGCAGAAAAGGGTGTGGTGGGCACACACCCTCAAGTACAATCCCCCGCCCCCATGGAAAGGGTCTTCCCGCACTGCCAACGGACATCATCTTGTTACATGCAATCCATTTAAGATGGCTGATTAACAAACCAAGAGCTCCACGTAGTAAGCACCTACAAAACGCTACCAAGCCCTGCCGGGCGGGTTCCATCATTCCCGCTTCAGAAGACGAGGAACCCGAGGCTCAGGAAGATGGAGCAGCAGGGCTGCGGGCCCCGGTGTGGGCTTCTGTCAACTCACACAGCTCTGACACAGTGCGGCCTGCGTGGGGGAGCGGAACCCTAGCAGATGCTATCTCCAAAAACTTCTCCCCAGCAAGACCTCACCTTACCCCAAGGACTTTATCTTCCACTGGTCATTAACCTGGATTTGTCCAAATTGGGCATCTCTCTGGTCACCTCTTATCCCCCATGTTGGTATAAAACTAACACAAGTGATGTTTATTGAGCACCCGCTATGTGCAAAATAATTATCTGAGGCTTTTTCTTCCGAGTCCTACAACACCTAGCCAGGAGCATAACTGTGCAGCTGCTGAAGGAATCACACCACATCTGCAGGGGACAGCTCCTGTGTCTGCCTCCCGGCTTCCATTCCCAGCAGTGAACATTCTCTTAGACTTTCCTTTGAGAAAAACCCCACTTTCAGGCTGCATGTTTCACTGGAGGTTCACAGCCTCAACGTTTTCCCGGGAAGGGCACGTGACCTGGGCCTGGTCAATCAATGCATGCCATGTGATTGGACCACGTGATTGGTTCAGAGCTGTCACATGATTAAAGCTAAGCCAATGAGAGTCAGCTCTGGGATTTCTGCTGAATACAATGGGAATGAAGCACTCTCTCTACACTGGAATCCTAGAAGGGTAAAGGTTACTTAGACTTGTTAGGTTATTACTATTTTTTTATTGATTTCGGAGAGGAAGGGAGAAGGAGAGAGAGACAGAAACATCAATGATGAGAGAGAATCTTTGATCAGCTGCCTCCTGCATGCCCCCGCCCTGGGGATCGAGCTCACAACCCGGGCATGTGCCCTGACTGGAAATCGAACTGTGACCTCCTGGTTCATAGGTCAACGCTCAACCACTGAGCCACACCCGGCCGGGCTGTTAGGTCCTTTTTGTCACCAGAAAGGGTAAAACCCAAACAGATGAAAGGAGAGTGGGAAGATGACATCATTTAAGCCTCTGCATGCTGCTATGCCTGAAGCTAGCCCTATCTCTGATCATTTCCGTTACGGGCAACTATTCATTTCCCCTTTTATCGGTCAGTTCCAGTTGTGTTTATAACATCTGCATTTCAAATAGTCCTGCAATTACATAACGGCCTGGGCAGGGGGTGGGAAATTAAGAAGTGCAAACTATACAAAGTTAGCTTTTCCATTAAATCGAGTTATTGAGCACATCTCTGAATCTCAGATGCCACCCTGAATGAGGGTGATCATGCCTTCCTACCTCACAGGGTGAATGGGAGAGTCCCCGAACCCTCCTACGACCCCTCTGTTAACTTTCACAAGCTAAGGCCGAGAGCAGCAGAAAACCTATAGTTATCGGGGACACCCACATAATTCACCCACACCTGGGCTTCCAGCTGGAGTTTGCAGAGCTGCCTCAAGACCCTCCCACTTCCCAAGGCCCAGCTCAGCCCCGCCCAGGGAGGCAGCCACAGGAGCTCCCCACTAGGGCTGGGGCCTGCACAGAGGGGTGTGCCTGACACCTTCGAGGGACAGCATCTCTTGGTCATTCCTCACTTTAGACTCTGCCATGCACAGGTGGGGACAGAATCAAGTGATGCTGCAGGGTTGACTGCAGGAGGGACAGGAAATGGTGGTGACTATGAGCTCAGGCTGAACTCAGGTTGAATTTTGCTGCTTTTACATCCTGGCTTTATAGATTGGGGCGAGTTTCCTAACCTCCCTGTGCCTCAGTTACTTCATCTGTAAAATGGGGTGATTAATGTACCGAATTTATTTGGGTTGTTTAATGCAGGCAACCCTGCAAAGCAGGGGTCCTTGGATCAGGTTCCCTTGCATAATCATCACCTGAGCGCACACAAGTGACGTCGAACCTTGTAGGGACCATTTAAGATTATGTGGTGGACGGTGAAACGGGTGCCTCTTAGTGCACAAGGATTCAGAACACCTGTGCGTCTACCTGGTGAAGGGCCAGTCTCTGAAAGGGACCCAGTGAACAGGACCGGCAAGTCAGCCCAGGAAGCAGGAAGGCCAGGCTGGCTCGGGGACAGTGGTCATCAGGATGGAATGCAGACAGAGGCTCAGTCACCTCGGCTGGCTGCGGTCATCCAGGGTACATGGCCTTTGGGGAAGCCCCTGGGGCCTAGCCCAAGAGAGAGAGAGAGCAGCTGCTGGTCGTTGCAAACAAACCGCAGCTGTCTAAGGGCACGATCAGGTCTCCCTTCACCAGGCCCCAGGTAGCTAGGATTTTAATCAGCTGCCATACTCGGTGAGCTAGGATTCTGGCTCAGGTGTGGGGACAAAGCAGCAAACATGAACACTCATGGATGCAGCGCATTCCTACTTCCTTTAACCCGAGGCTGCAGAGGACATTGTGCAACCAGCAGCCCTAAGGGCCTCAGGCTCTGGGTTAGGACCCCGGCAAGCTCTGCAGAAGACCAGGGCCCCAGAGGTAGTGTCTGGGCTCCCTCTGCCCTGGGGACCCCTGGGAACCAATGCAGAAAGGCTCCGTAGGAAAATTTCAAGGACAATGGGAACACAAAAAGAGCCTTTGGGGTCTAATTCTCCAACAATATCCTTGACTTTGAGCACCAGGGGGGAGGGGGGACTGACTTCAGGGAGGACTGTATTTTACCCAAGGCTGCATCCCTGATACCTAAGAAGGATTCAGGTGCAGGCAAGTGCATGATAATTATGCAGAATAAACGAAAGAAAGGACTTCCGGAACTCTACCAGGCTTGACGATGCCTGAACACCAACTGTCCACTTGTTATACAGAGATACAGTGACTTAGCGACACTAAGGGCCAGGGCAGGTGTAAAACCAAATGGCCACACCATCACACCTGGAGGCCAGAGGCGGTGGGGTCCGCTCGGTGAGGGCCCACGCTGCTCGGCTGCAAGACTAAGAGTGGCCGCTAAGGGCCGACGCAGGTGGGCACGCTCCAGCTCCAGGCTCGGCAGTGTCCTCCCAGCCCCCAGCCCCAAACTCGAAGAACCTCAAGCTTCAGGGCCAGAGGAGAGCCTCCTTACCTCCCCTCCAGACACCAAGGTGCCCCTCTCTGCTGGTCCCTGAGGGAGTAATTGGCTTGTGGGAGGAGCTGTCCATTCCCTGCAGCTCTTCTTGTAAGCTCCTCCTCCTTGTAAGCTCCTCCTTGTTGTAAGCTCCTCCTTCGGGTGGCCTGCAGGTGAGGTGTTCACCCAGGCCTGTGGCTGTCTGGCCTGAGAACGAGGTGGCCTATCGGGGGAGCCCGAGGGCAGCTTCAAGGGCACATCCTCCACCTGCCCTTTCCTGCCTCTACCTTAGGGCAGGTTCTAAATCCCAGAAGGGAATTGGGTGTATTCACTGACCCGTCCAATCACTGACAGAATTACTGACAGGGCTGCAGGTGCTCTCACCTGCCTGCCAGGTGGGGCTCGTCCACAAGATTAGCCCAATGGGGTTCCTCCTGAGGTCCTGAAGGGGGCAGATGGCAGCACGCCATGGCCCCTGCCCCCGTGGAGGTTACGGGTCAGGGTAACTCAAGAAATGCTCCCGCAGGACCCAGTCTCAGCTACACGGTGTCCACATGACACGCACCCGTGGCCTCACAAGGACCAACACCGAGGGGAGGGATGGGCAAGAACGGCTCTGCAGAAGGGTTGGGGGCCAGGACAGGGTGAAACAGTGCAAGATGGTAAGGAGGAGAATGTGGAGGGGGGGGGGGGGAGGGGGGGAGAGATGAGCCAGCTGGCTCACGGAACGGTGAAGACACCCCGAGCCCCTCAACAGGAGTCGGAAGAGGGGTTGTCGACGTGTGTGGCTCCCAGCAGCAAGCCCAGGCCACAGCAGGTCCTCGCCACCTGCCAGGATGCACCCGGAGCCTCGCTGGGTCTGGGGCAGGGGTGAGGGAGAGGATCTTCCTGATACCAGGTAAGGCTTCCGACGAGCCAGCCTGCCCACAGAATGGAAGCGCCGGGAGGGCAGGGCACTGCGGTGCCAGGAAAGTTGCAGACGAACCGGAATGCCTTGGTCCCTTAGGCACTGGTCTGCCCTGACCAGCATCGCAGAGGGAACAAGATCGCCGATGGTAGAACCACATTTGTTAGTTGCCTTGCGTGTACAAAGCATGTCCGGGCTCACGGCTCGTGCAAAGCAACCACAAATCTGTGCGTGGAGCGGGGCTGGCACCAGGGATCTCATTTCCGCACAAGGCAGGTCCCTCAGTGGGTGAGCCTTGGGCCAGGTCTGGTGATCTTGCCTGCCCTTCCCCCTCTCTCCCCCCGCTGTCTGTAAGCACCGGGAAGACAGAGGATAAGGGTAGGCCGTTGCTGTCGAGCACTTCCTCCTTCCTCCAGGCTGATGGACACCAGGGGAACCAGCAGAAGCCCTGTCCCTAAGAGAGGGCTTGGGGCCCCAGGGCAGTGGAGCCATCCTGCCCTCTGCTCTTCTGTGACTGTGGCCTGGGGTGAGCAGCCGGCCACCACCTGGGGCGCTGGGAGAGAGGATGGGGGCGGGTGCTGCTGGCTGCGGCTCTGCTTGTCTCTCCTGTAACATCCCCGTTACGGCCGCCCCCACCCCGTGGGTAAGGCCTCTGTGAAAGGCACAATCTTCTCCCAACACACCCAGCAGCGCCTGGGCATGAAAGGGAATTGGCAGCTCTTGGCAGCTGATAAGAGAACAGACCAGGGTACAGAGGAAGCAGGGGGGAGGAGGGGAGGACAGGAGAAGATGGAAAAGAAGATTTGGGGAGCATTTTTAAGTGGAAGGAGCTTCCTAGAAGAGTCTTGTTCAGTGGCTGGCTGCAAGCGGAAGCTCCATCCGCATGGCCTTGGGTAGCGTGTTTGACAAGTCGCTGGGCCCAGCTCGGGGTTTCGGATTCTGCAGGTCTGAGGTTCTCGGGGAGGCTGATGCCGCTGGTCCTGGCACCCAGCTGGAGGACCCCTGGCCCGGCCCCCGTGGTTGCGGAGGGTCAGGGACAAAGGCACAAGGTCGCTGATGGGCAGCTGGAGGCTGGAGACCCACGTGAATAAAGACGGGAGGTGCTGGAGGCCTTGGTTCTTGGACTTCACAGTGGGGTCAGACTCACCGGGGTGGAGGGAGCTTGTTGACAATGCAGGTTCCTGAGCCCCTCCCAGCCAGGGTTCCTCAAACTTTTTAAACAGGGGGCCCGTTCACTGTCCCTCAGACCGTTGGAGGGCTGGACTATAGTTTAAAAAAACAACTATGAACAAATTCCTATGCGCACTGCGGGCTCGGGACGAGTCGGCTGCTAAGCAGGGCAGGCAGCGGCACCCGGCAGGCCGGATAAATGTCTTCGGCGGGCCGCATGTGGCCCGCGGGCCGTAGTTTGAGGACCCCTGGAGCCTTACACTGTCCAGGTCTGTTAGGGGCCTCAGAACGTAATCTCCACAACCGCAGGCTCCGGAGTGAGTCTGACGCAGGTGTCCCAGGGGCCACACGGGGAAGCGAGGCGGCCTCGGGAGCAGTGGCAAAACCAGCACCTCCGGCTCCAGGAGCTGACGGGCCAGAGACGTCTACAGGCCCGTGCTCCCAGGCAGAGCCAGCTGCGCCACCTCCCACAGCGGCTCCCCGCCGAGGTGGCCTCATATGCCTCAATCCAGTCTGAAATGCAGTTCTTCCGTCACACTGGTTACAGTTTAAGTCCAGGGAACAGCACAGACATACAATGTTCCCAACTTGGCAGAAGGTTTGAGCGACAGCTCTGGCCCCGAGAGGTCACATTCCGCCTGCCTCCGTTTCCTCTTCCATAAAACAGGGCTCTTCGGGGTCTTTCCCGGGGTGCAAGAGAGGAGAGGCTGCTGCAGGGGAGAGGTTCCTACCCCGCACCCAGGGACCCCTGCACCCAACGGTGGGGAGGCAGCCCACTTGGCAGGTGGCCTCCTCCCCTCCCCGGAGCCAAGAGGAGGGCCTCTCTGCCTGCAGCGGGAACCTCAGGGTGCAGTGTCCCTCCTGGTCGGCTGCTGGTGTAGCCAGAAGGGCCGGAGGAAGCACCAGGAGGTGACGGCTGGTGCCATGGGAAGGAAGGCAAGCCCGCCCGGGCCAGGGGATGCTGCCGAGGGGACCCAGCGAACAGCCAGCGGCGATGGGCCGTCAACCGAGTCCTGTAAATCCCGTGTGACTCCACTTACATGAGGTACCGAGACCAGGCCAATGGTGGAGACAGGCAGTGGAATGGTGATCAGCAGGGGCTAGGGGAGGGGTGTGTGTGAGACTAATTCATGGGGACATAGTCAGTTTGGGATGATAAAAGAGTCCTGGAAATGGACAGTGGTGTTCGCTGCATACACTGACATTGTGAATCTATTTAATGGCACTGAATTGTACACTAACAATGGTTACATTTATGATATATATATATATATATATATATATATATATATTTTTTTTTTTTACCACAATAAGAAAAAAATGGGGAAAAAGTGCAGGGTTCGCGACTTCACCCTGGATCTGCTGAGCCACTCTCTAGAGGGGGGCCCTGGGAATCTGCACTGGAGCCCTTTGACCCCTGGGACCCAGCACTTGGCAGGTCTCCCACTCAGGAGAGAGCCAGGAAGAGCCTTCCCACCCCCCACCCGCAGGCCCCTTGGCTTCCCACCCGAAGGAGAAAGTCCACAGCACAGAAAGTGATGGAACCCGCCCTGCTCCCGAGGCCAGAGGAAGCACAGACAAGCCACTTGCCAAACACGTCTGCCACGGGCACAGCACGTGGGCCAAAGACCAAAGCGATCCGAGCGGGGCCGGGAGGGTGGGCGGTGGGGCCGGGAGGGTGGGCGGCAGGGGCGGAGCCGAGTCTAAAGAACCTGCAGGAACCCTGGGTCAAAGGGGTTCTTCTGCTCCTCAGCGCCCAACCCAGCACTGGCTCAGGTGGGAGCTCCAGGGAGAAGGAATGTTGGTTGAATGAAAGCCATAGAAATGCTGCTGGCAGCCTGAGGGGAGGTGCGGGGCTTCCAAGCAAAGACAAAGCCGCACTTGGCTTCTTCCTCGCCATTGCACATGTTGTGAATGCACGGGACAGAGATGCACGGGCCTCCTTCTAACAGATTCTGACGCCGTGTGGCAGGAGATGAGTGTGTGTGTGTGTGTGCACATGCTGGGAGATGAGTGTGTGTGTGTGTGTGTGTGTGTGCGCACACGCGCTGGGAGATGAGTGTGTGTGTGTGTGCGCGCACACGCTGGGAGATGAGTGTGTGTGTGTGTGTGTGTGTGTGCGCACACGCGCCGGGAGATGAGTGTGTGTGTGTGTGTGTGTATAGACTGTATTAGAAAAGAAAAAGTGGGCCCAGCTTATGTGGCTCAGGGGTTGAGCGTTGACCTATGAACCAGGAGGTCACAGTTTTATTCCCGGTCAGGGCACATGCCTGGGTTGGGGGCTCCATCCCCAGTGTGGGGTGTACAGGAGGCAGCCAATCAATGATTCTCTCTCCCCCTCTCCCTTCCTCTCTGAAATCTATAAAAATTTTTAAAAAGGAGAAAAGGACAAGTAGGAATTAAAACTAGGGTGTCCAGATACCTACTGCCCACTTGGGGCGCCTGTGGAGGGCAAGGTGTGCTGCTGAGGAGGATGTCAGGATGCAGGGGATAAACGAGAGCACAGAGCCTCCCTGGGTTCTTACTTTAAGATGAGCCCAGTCCCTGAAAGGCGGATGCCAAGGTTTCCCAAGTCTGCTCGGTGGAACCTCTGCATCCAAAACCAGCCAGGGCGCCTGATAAAATACAGATCCCCGGGCCCCTCCCAGCCCTCCAGAGTCGGAATGGAGGCGAAGCCCGAGGCTGGGCATGCCGCAAGCACCCAGACCGCCACGGCCACGTCTGGGGGTGGGGGTGGGGGGTCAGGAAAGAGGTGAAGAGGGAACACTCGCTGCCCGGCCGGGACACCCCCGTGACCCTGACAGCAGGTCGGTCCTGCCTCACTCTGGGCCTGTTCCCCCCTGCTTGTAGACGGAGGGAGTTGCCCCCATCGCTACTAAGGTTTCCTTCTCAGGATTCTGTCACTCTAGGTTCCCGAACGGTCAGGGTCAAACCTCCCGTCAGGGGCCAGGTGGCCTCCTTGATTCAGGCTGGGGCAGAGGGGGGGTGGGGTGGAGCTGGGGGAGCAGCGGAGGCCCCAGAGGCCCTCGTTCCCAACCGCCCCTGGCTGACTGCAAGCCAGGGAGCCGGAGAAGCCAGCAAGAGAGAGAATCCCGTGACTCCCTGCGTCACAGCCCCTCCGGTGCCCTGCTGGCCCTCGAGGACTCATTAGCCGACGCTGGACATGGCAGGGAGGGGACGCCAAGTGGGCAGGCAGCAGGGCGGCCTTCACTACCCGCTGTGAAGCCTCCACCATGTCGCCTGGAAGACGGGCAGATGTCAGGTGTCTGACAGGGTGAGGCGAGCAGCAGGAATGCAAGAAGCAAAGCGTGTGGCTCCCCCTGGCCCTCCGGATGTGGCTCTTCCCCGTCACGGGCATCCTCTTCTGCCTGGCCCACAGGGCTGCAACGCCAGGAGCGCCCTGGCGAAGCGGAGCCGTGCGTGTGGGGAGGGGATAAAGCGCCCGGGAGCCAGCAGCCGCTGTTTCTAGTTCTCCCCACGCCCCCAGGGGAAGCTTCCTGAAGCCTCTGTGCAATTAAAAGGTACTGAACACACTCAATGCCCGCGATCGAGTTACAGCCCAAACTAGTTGGGAGCCTAAGCAACCTGCAAATCTGGGCAGCAACCAAGCCGCGGCTGCTGGCACCTGCAGGTGGGCCACCAGGTGGTGGGTGTTCCCGGAAACAGTCCACAAAGCCCAGCACGCGAACCGAGGACCAGCTGGGGCGGGAATTGCCACACTGCACCCCCGGGCTCCCCTTCTCCTTTGCCCAAGCTTCACCCAGCTCTGGGCTAGGCCTCCAGGAGGACACACCTCCCTGTCATACCCCTCTGGCTGTTAATCTCCCCCAATTTGGGGGCTGTGGTGGCACCTAGTGGGCTAATGCCACCTGATGACGGCTCCGAGGAAGTGCCACAATCAGTGTCTTCTAAGTGGCCTCTCTTTAAAGAATCCAACATAGCAGACGAGACAACGCCTGAAGTCCCTACCTGCATGGTGGCTGGTGCCAGGGGCACAGAGTGGGCGGTCCTTGGGAACAGGCAGCAATGCCGACTCCCCCCTCTCTGACAGGCACTCATCTGAGGCACTCATCTGACGCGCTCAACACGAAAGGCACTTACACGCCAATAACTCCACACACAGGCCTGCACACACCTGGTAACCTCGGCCGCCACCCTCCCTGGGGTGTTTCCAGCCCTTAGTGACTCACTGCAAAACGGGGTCCCCACGCGATGGCGTGGCCGGCTCTAATGATATGTGGGGCATGTTTATCTGCTGGGGCTGACATCCGTGCACCCGCCAGTGTCCCCGAGGGTCCACGTTGTTTAGCTGGCTGCGCTGTGGATGGGAGAGGCTAACTCCAGGGCTGAGTATGCGGGTTTCCTTATATGCCAATGGCTCTTGGAATGATTAAAAGAGAAGGAAACGCATCTTTCTCCAGAATGGCTGGAGGGTCCTAGCGAATGTCCAGCTAATGCAACTGGAATATTACAAAGAACATAAGGAGTGCATAATGATCCTTGTGGAAATTTCCTGATGACCCAGAGGCCGAATAAGTAGCTAGTGGTCCTTTAGAATCACCTGTCTCATCAAATGCCAGTATTTTTCAAACTTCAAATTAAAAAAAAAATTCCTATACCCGCACTCATTGAAGTTCTGTGGACACTGGATGAATGAGCATTCCCCTGCCCTCTTATGGCACAGGTAGTGTCGGGCTCTACAGGGATGAAGGATGCTCCGGATCCCTGCCCAACAAGCTCTCAGGTGGGCGATATGATCCCATTTTTTAGATGGACGAACTGAGGTTCGGGATGTTAAAGCATTTGCTTGGGAACAAAGCTGGCAAATTCAAACCAGGGTGTCTGCTGGCAAAGCTGGTGCCCGCACCCACTCTGGTGTGCCACCTGCCCTGGCAGAAGGAAGGTTCAACTCATCTCAGGGAGCAGCCACACAGGATGGAGGGTGCTGATTGTCCAGGACAGCCGCGCCCCCAATGTCTTTGTCTCACCCACTAGACAAGGAAGCTCACACTGAACCCTGGGGGTCCCAGTGGGCGGGTTCCTAAGAGCACCCCAATGCCACGTGGAGATTTAATCTCCCCTCTAACCCAGCATTAACCCTTTTCCAAAGGGCTAGCACCAAACTGACCCAGCCGCTGATACTACTGGAGGCGCGAAGATAAGCAAATGTCTGAGTCGCTTAAAACAAAGAATGTCAAGGAGAGGACAAATCTTTTTTAGAAGATAAAACTTTTAAAGAGCCCTGGCTGAAATGGTTGAAGCGTCTGTCATCCCATACACCAGAAGGTTGTGGGTTCGATTCCCGGTCCAGGCACATACCTAGGTTATGAGTTCAATCTCCAATTGGGGTGTGTATAGGAGGCAACCAATCCATGTTTCTTTCTCTCTCTCTCTCTCTCTCTCTCTCTCTCTCTCTCTCTCTCCCTCCCTCCCTCCCTCCCTCCCTTTCCTTCTCTCTAAAATCAATTTTTAAAAAACCACACAGGCCCTAGCTGGTTTGACTCAGTGGATAGAGTGTCGGCCTGTGAACCAAAGGGTCCCAGGTTCGATTCCGGTCAAGGGCACGTACCTCGGTTGCAGGCTCCTCCTCCGCCTGGGCCCTGGTCAGGGCTCGGGCAGGAGGCGACCAATCCCTGTGTTTCTCTCACATGGATGTTTCTCTCTGTCTTTCCCTCTCTCCCACTATCTCTAAAAAAGCAATGGTAAAATATCCTCGGGTGAGGATTAAAAAAAACCCATACAAAACAACAAAAACAAAAAAACCCACACAGCCTCAGGGGAGGATTAAAAAAACATTTAAAGAAAAACCGGAAACTTAATGTAGGTCTCTAGGTCAGTACCAGATCTTTCCACATTGCGTTGAGATCTATAATCGGGGACCAAATCCTGGCTGTGACACCTACTATGCGATCGTGGGCAAGTTACTCACTTTTTCTGAGCACCAGTTTCCCCCTGGGGTGATGAGATTAGCAATGGCACCTTCCCCGGGGGTTCCTGGCCCACTGATTAAGACAAAGTTTGGGGTATGGTTAGCTACATGCCTCAGGAGAGTAGAATTCTGGGAGCTAATGCCCAGATAAACAAAGGTCTGGTCCCTCCTCCTTGTACTATAAGTGAGGAGAAGGGCCAGAGGAGCTAAGAACTCAAATGACTAATAAAAGAAGGTAGAGGGTCCAGTGGCTCCGGGTCGTGTGGCATGTACGCTGGGCCTGAGCTGAATGAGGTAGTGTGGCATCTGACCTGGGCCTGGAGGCTGTGGGCTTCAGATGTGGACAGATAAAAGTGCCCAGTCTACAAAGATACTAATTTACCAAGAACTTTTAAACCATGACTGGGTTCCTTTAACTGAGTGGCAACGCCCTCTTGCTTTAGGGACTCAGCACCCATGCACCTTGTTCTGGAACTGGCTCTCTCTGCAACCACCTACCTAAATACTAAAGAGCACCCACTCCCAACACGCTGACCCCTTATCTGGCCTTACTTGCCTGCACAGCGCTCACCACCCCTGACACAACCCCTGCGTGTTTGCCTACTGGCAATCTCCTCCCACAGAACACAAGCTCCATGGAAACCAGGGCTGCGGTTGTCTCCTTTGCCACTACATCGCTGGTAGCTACAACACTGCCTGGCAGGAAGAGATGCTCAACAAATGCAACCGAATGAATGGACAACCAAAGACGAAACAATTCAGGTCTCAGTCCAAGAACACTCAGTGAGCCCCTAGTTCACTCCGCTGGGGCCCGGGCAGAGTTATTCCCACCAAGAGGGAAACAGAGTCACCAAGTATCTTGGCAGAACCAGGTGCTGATGGAACAAGCATCTAATGTCTACATCTCCTGCTCTGGTCCCCAGTCTGTGTGCAAAGGATGGTAACTTCCTCTAGCGGAGGCCCCTGCCCTGGAGGCCAGAGTGGTCACCAGCATCGGGCCTGCCACCCTGCTGATCTCAGGAGGGTGACAGGATGCCCAGTCCTCCATCCCTTCAATCAAGCGTCCCCTCTCCCTTTTCTCTTCCCCACACTGGACTCCACCACCCAACAGGGCACTTCTTCAGCTCCTGAAGCCGAGCATCACATTCGGCTGGGGACCGATGTGCTGAGATTCTGGGGCGAGCCGCCCCATTGCCTGGCTAAAATGCTGATTTCAGCTTGTGGTGCTAAGCTAGAAGAGTTCCCATGTATCTCCCAGAGGAAATCTTGTAACACCCATGTCCATGACAGACTGTCCTCAAGGCGTGGACACCGTGGAAGTTCTCAGAAACTTGGTTTGGTCTTTCAGAACCAGACCAGCAGAGGGTGGAGGGTGGCTGGGTAGAGAGAACTCAGAAACTTTCTGGGTTTCGCTGCTGGCTTGGCCCTGTTTCAGGCCAGTGATATCACCTGCAAACCAGGCAAGATCTGCACAGCCTACAGGGCCACCTGAGGGCCATCCCAATAACCGCCACCCCAGACCTCAGACAGGCCTCTCAGTGACACCATGTCATTAGGTTATTGTTATTATGAAACACAAACGGGAGTCATGTAGACACAAAGTAAACAGATATATCTCCACCCAGCCATATTCAAAATGTTTACATAATAACCACCTCCCCGGCCTTGCATCACTCCAGTCCTTTCTAGACCTAGACCAAAGGCATCTTGGCACAATGCAGGAGGGTGGCGATGAAGGAGACAGCATCCATCCCAATGCAAGGGAAGCTGGCGACTAAGACTCATTAAGCATCAACTACCAACGAGGCGAGGTGCTTTGCAGATACCAGCTTTGAATGCTCCAAACATTAATGATCAAGCAACTTGCCCAAGCTGTCCCAGTTGCTTATTCTTTACATCTATGCTGTTTTACACCATGTTCCATGCAGCTGGGGAAGGGGGGTGGGGTGGGGGGCTGTCTTCAGCTGGCTCAGCCCCAAGGCCAAACGGCCAGGGACTCAAGCTCCTCCCAGAGCTCAGGTCCCTCTTCAGGACCCTTCGGTGACCCAAGCTTTCAGTTGCTCCAGGACACCAGCGGGAGCTCAGCTAATGAGAGCCAGCTGCTGGCTGGGCAGTCCCCGTTCCTGTGGCTGGAACTACGGCCCCCAGAATTCCATCCCCTGGGGCCACCAACAGGCAGCCTGGAATAAGGGGGCCTGGCTAAAGTTCCTCATAGGACAAAAAGAATGATTAAGCTGGTAAACTGTCTGCCTGGGAAAGGCATTCTGATGTCAATTGAAAGACAAAATTAGAAGTTCCCAGCGCCAAGGTTTTGGGGGGATGGGTGGGCGACTTAAAGCAAGTCCATTACCCTCAGGCCTTTCCTGCTGTCCTCACCCTCCCTGGGATAACAGACTGCTTCCCAGAGCCCTGATGAGATTCTAGGAGACATTACATGTAAATTACTGGGGCACAATAGGTGTTCAAAACGAATGAATAATCATGTATGCTCCCTTCTAACGTTTCCTGGGAAAAGTACTCAAACTGCTGATGACAGGCCCTCCATCTTCCATCTAAATTTCTTCCCAGCCTAGAGTCCAAGGATCCAGGGGTTCCTGTCCCCCCCGACCCCTACCCCGACATAACTTGCGGGATGGGGGTGTGACTGGGGGACCAGCTGAGACCGGAGCAGAATGGAATGAGCGCACCCACTCCGGGTATTTTAACGCTGTGATCCGCTTGGGTGGATTAGCCAACGATACCGAATCAGACCACTCACTGCGTTTGCCTCCACCGCGGCGATTTCTCTTTCTGCATTAGTCGTTCAAGTGTTAAGAGAAATCTCTTCGCTCCCAGCAAATGCAAATCACCACTTTTCCTCTCGGTAAAGCAGGGCTCTCCTGGCACTTTATGGGGCTACCAAGTGGGTTACGGGGGCCGCCCGTACTTCTTCTCGCTGGCCCCTTTTCCACGCTTCCCAGAACAGGCGCTGGGTCCCGCCCAGAGCCAGGTCTCCAGGTGCCGCGGGACCGCACCGCACCGGCAGGCGTGGCCTTGACCTCCCTCTGCAGCCCTCTGGTGGGGGGAGGGGGGTCGGCGGGAAAGCCGTGGAGCCCCGAGATCTCCGTCCCCGCGCGGAACAAACTCGCATTCCGCGCCTCTCCCCTGCACCCGGCCTCACGCTCTGGGCTCCGCGCACGGCGAGAACTTTGCCATCAGCGGCTTCCCGATCCCGGCGGGGAGCGCCCCCGCGCGCCCGGCCCGCCGCTCCCCTGGCCCGTGGCCGCACCGCCCCCTTCCCTCCCCTCCCGGCGCGCACCTACCCGGCTGGTTGCAGTCGCCATCGACTCGAACGGAGGGCGCCCGGGCGCGGAGCCGATCACCGGGCCCTGCGGCGTCCGCACACGGCTCGCAAGCGGCTGGTCCCGGGAGGCGCGCCGGCCCGGCCCCGGCCCCGGCCCCGGCCCCGCAGGAAGGCGCCGGCTCGCCCTGTGCCGCGAGCTGCCGGACGCGCTCCCAGGAGCCCGAGTCGGCCGCCCGCATGCCGCGTGCCCGGGGGGCGCTGCCCGAGGCGGGCGGGGTGCCCCGAAGGCGGGCGCCCAGCTCACAGCCCCCGGGGCGGCCGCCGCATCTGGGCGCAGCCGCGCTCTGCCCCCGCCGCCCGCCCGTACGCGTCGGACCAAGGCTCTCAGTCCGGCCGGACGCCGGGCCGTCCGCCGCCGCCGCCGCCGCCGCCGCACGCGAGGAATTTGGCCGCGGAGCCTCTCACATGGGAACGACTCTCACTCCAGCGGCTCCTCCTCCCCGCTCCTTCCGGGCTGCCGAGGGCCGGCCACTGGCCCCGCCCAGGCCCCGCCCCCGGCCCCGCCGCCGCACCCAGGCTCGCCCGAACGCCTCGGGGAGCTCCGCGTCGCCCCGTTGCGCGCCAGATCCAGGCCACTCGGTGCATCCCCACCGTGTTCATTCCTGGAGAAACTGACGGTTGAAAGATGGCCGGTGTCACAGGGTCGGACAGCACTGAACCCAGGTCTGAAAAGCCCCAAGTGAGCGAGCGCATGGAGGGGATGGCACCCAGTCTGCGTGGCTCTCTGCACCCTCTGACACCCTTGTGACAGCCTCGCTGAAGGACTGCAGTCCCAGCAGCTGGCCGGGAGAGGGCAGAAAGAGTGGGCAGGGAAGGGGTGGGCGCCCTGGGACATGAACCTCACTCATCCCTACAGTAACAGTTCTGTAAGTGAATGTAATGCTGAGGGCAATCGCTGTGTGCGCGGGGAAGAAAACTGACGTGGTCCATACCCACGAGGAGACTGTGATCCAGGGCGGGAGCCCTGTGTCTGCACCTCACTTCCTCAAGCCTCAGTTTCCCCGTCTAGAAAATGGGGTAATAGTGATTTCCACCTCCATCCATCATCGGTGATGCTTATGGAGTCCTCGCTAAGGCAGTCTTGTGGCAGGCGAGGTGATTCCCAGGTGAGGCCAGGGCCTGGATTTGGGGAGTAGGTGGAGGGCCAGGTACCAGGCCAGCTAAGCTCTGTAGAAGGCGGCATCCTGGAGGCCCTAAAAATCTGAACCTTCCTACTGGAGTGGGTGCGCCAGTGGCTAGCAATGCTCACTCGCTGTCAAGTGAGTTTGCAGCTCTGAGCCCCCTTTGATCTAGGGATTAGGTACTCTTTAGAGCTGATTATCTCCCCAAAGCCCCCGGAGGTAGGTCTGGTCCCCCCACCCCACTGTAGACACAGGGTGCCGAGGATACATGGCCAGGTGAGGAGTCACATGCTCTCCAGGGCACCTGAGCCTCCCATTCCAGGCCGCATGCACCCCGCCCTTCCCAGGCCTAGTTGGTAACCCATGGCTCACACTGGCCCAGGCCTGAGCTCTGGGAATTTCTAGGTCATTGGCATATGGCTCTACAATAAGCTATGAGAACTGAATTACTTTCTCTTCCAGGTCTCCCCAACCTTTCACTTTGTCACTTTCCTATTTGTGGGTGAGGAGCACTGCCTGTTCACGCTCTCTATGGCCTGGCTTACCTAGCTTCCATCTCCGCATTCCTCCCTCCCCTACTCCCCCCCCACCCCCCCAGCGGACACACACACACTCTCCAAATGCCTGAAGGCCACAGGGCAGCCTCAGACCTCCTTCCGCTACCTGGAACCCTGACTGCCCAGGGGAGGGCTGGCCAGTGTGCCAAATGCTGATGGTGCTCCCAGCTGAGGAAGAAAACTACCCATGAGGTTAAACACCCACACCATTCTGGGGAAAAGAAACTGACCCTACAGCAAGTGAGAGGAGATGCTGGGAATCCCCCAAGTCCAAGGCCTTGGCTGGGATAAAAGGCAGGGCAGAACAAAAGAAAGAGGGCTCTGAGCCCGGGGGGGGGGGGGGGGGGGGCGGAGAAGCTGGTACTGCCCTCAGATTCTGGAGACATCCAGCCCCAGAGCCTCTTTTTTTTATGCCTCCAGGGACCCCCCACCCCCACCCCGGGGACATGAACGAGTGAGGTGGGCTGTGCGGGGGCCTGCTGTGGTTTGTTCCATGAGAACGGAGACTTAGATCCTCTTTGCATATTAAACCTGTAGGGAGGCTCTTCACTTCCACAAAGGAACGTTCTCTTTCCCACATTTCTCGAAGTACATGGAACTCTTGGTCCGCCTTCTATCTTCTCACTTTGGATACAGACATGCACTTTCCTCCTAACTCCATGACCAGAAAACAGCAGCGCAGGCACAGATACGTCGCACTTGGCACTTGGATTCTGCGTCAGGGAGACGTTAGGGAGTGGGGGAGACTGTGGCAAACGAGACGCCACCCGCCCCTGTAGAGGAGGCAGTAGATTGTTGTCATGCAGGAATGTGGCTCTAGTGTTACCAGAGGTTCTCATTTGTTTTTAGAGCTATTAGGAATATGAATGTTTATGTGAACTCTAAGTTTGAATTCTTGGCAACTCTATTTCTTAAAAAAAACCTTAAGAAGAAGAAAGAGGGGAGGGAAAAGGAGAGGGAGGAGAAAGACCAATGAAGTACATATGTCTAGAAGTTTCTCTCCAGCCCATTGGCCACCAGTGCTCATTTCACTGCTACCCTTATCGGTCCCCACTGCATCCTCTTAGAAGTCTGCTCATGCTTTTGACGTGCATTCCAACAATCCCAGCCGTTGGTCAAGCCCACTGCCTGTCGCATTTCCACTGCTCTCCTTACTCAGCAAAGTTTGGCCTGGATGCGTGCTGTGTCCCCACACACAGGTATATTTCTGCTTCTGAGGACACCCTGGGCCAGGGCCACGTTTCTGCTCAGTTCTGCACCAGGAAATCTGGGAGCCAAGAAGTCACAACCCACTTTCTGCCCAGAGCAGCTTGGGCAGGCCCTTCAGGAAGGATAACTCAGGGTGGGTTATCCCCAAGGCCAGGCCAGCTTCTGAGCAGAAGGGCCCTGTGCCCGAGTTAATGCTCTGCTGTCATTGCCTTAAAATTCTTAATTATTTTTTAACTGGGGGACTCCTCACACATTCAATTTGCATTGGCATCCGCCAATTATGTAGTTGGTTCAACTCCCAGAAGATTTTCCCAGCCTCCCAGGGATGCTGGGAATCGATGCTGGAGACAGCTGGGCCTGGGATCTGGCTCACCGTCTCCTTCTCGGGGCACACAGTGTACGGACTCTGCAAGGCAGCCGGAAGGGAGGACGACTTGGGCGTGGGGAAAGGCTGCAGGAATGGTCTCCATTCAGTCCTTGGGACATCTTTGCAAGAAGCAGAAGCTTAGTGGGAATTTGGGGACAAGGGTGGGGGGGAGGATGGGCAGTCCAGCAGAGGGTACATCTAAGCTCTGAGGCCAGACCCTGTCACAAGGGGTCAGTGCGGGTCCCATTCCCAGGGGAGCTTCTTTTAGATTACAGGGGAAAATGACAACAAATATATGAAACACTGCATTAAAAGAACCCACTATATTTAGTATCTGCTTGCAGCCGAACATTTGAGCCCACTGGAATTTTTCACGTTTTTTTTTCTTCTTGGCTGTGTGTAGAAGCAGTTTTACTGAGACCTTCCAGCCAACATCACTCTACTCTCTACAAGCACCTGAATCAAAGACAAGGTAGCAACTTGGGTCCCCAGGACACGCAGTTTTGTGGGTTAACATCCTTGTGAGCTCCTGGCAATAGTTTCCAGGGGCCTGGAGACCCCCAAAGCAATGCCTGGCCCCCCTAGCTTGTGTGTGACCTTGGCCAAGGCCCTTTCTGTCCACGGCAAAAGCACATGGAGGGCCGGGCCAGCGGGTTTGAGACAGCTTTCTCAGCTCTGCCGGCCGTGCCTGCGTTGGGCTTTTTCATCCTTCCCATCGTTGTTGTGTGGGTATGTTTTGTGTGTGTTGCTAGTAGTGATGGCACGTGTATTAGTTACCTTTCGCTGTGTATCAAATCACCTCAAACCTCAGTGGCTCCAAACACCAGCGTTTATTCTCTCTCATTTCTGTGGACCAGGCATCCAGGGTGGCTGAGCTGGGCGCCTCTGGCTCAAGGCCTCTCCTGGGCTGTCTCCATGGTGTCAGCGGGGCTGCAGTCAACGCGAGGCTGCAATTGGGGAGGATCTACTCCCAGGCTTATTCTTAGGGCTCTTGGCAAGATTCAGTTCTTCGTGGGGTGTCGTACTGGGAACCTCAGCTCCTCCCTGGCTGTTGGTCAGAGGCTGCCGTCAGTTCTGCACCATCGAGCTATAGATCGACAAACAACTGGCAGCCTGTGTCTGCCAGGGGCCCGTGTGGGGTGTGTGCAGAGAGGGGAAGCCACTGTCTCTTTGTAACCTGACTCGGAAAAGACATCCATCACCGTTTCCCCTTTCTGTTCCTTAGAAGTGAGTCACTTGGTCCCTCCCACACTCTTTGGAGAGATTACAGGAAGGTGTGACTACCAGGAGGCAGTCATCACCTGGGCCTTGGAGGCTGTTGCCCTAGGCAGCTGGGGACTCATTCTCTGGGGCCTCGAACCCTGGATCTTGGACAGACGATTTTGCTCCTGGAAGCCTCGGGCCTTTTACCTCTAAAATGGAGGTGATGGTGATGACCGCCATGTAGGGCTGTGGTGGGAGGTTTGGATGACAAGAGGCACACGTAGAGCTCTGAATGGTGCCCAGCACAGGGTAAACCCTCAAAAAACAGGCACGAGGGACATCTTTGGAGAAGGTCCGAGGGACACGCCCATTGCTTCTAAGCCAGACACACGTCTCCTGCTTTCTCCCTGGACATCTGCTGCCTTCGATCCATTCCTGGGGACTCCAAAGTGACTTGGAAGTCCTCTGGCTGGCCCTGGGATGCCTTTGTGGCCGAGGCCACCTGCTGCTCTTCCCCGGCTGTCCCAGTAGGACTCTGGGGCACAGGTGTAGCAAGAAGGATTAGACTGGGGTTTTCTCCAAAGCCACTTAGACCTTTGCCCTGGGGGGACAGAGGGTTTTATCCAAGGTCCATCCTGCCATCTGTCCTGGCGAGGCCTTCCTGGCTGGAGACTTTTGTGCGCCTGTCACAGGCTCGCCCGTCCGCTTTGACGATCTCTCCGGGACCCCAAAGGACCTGGCAAAGACCCTGATCCCCTTGGGGGGCTTCCAAAGGCCCTGCCCTGGAGGCAGAGGCTTAGCCCCGAGCTGAGCATCAAAGCGTTTTCACAGAGTGTGGTTGGTCTCTCGCCCGCCTGCCAGGCTGTCCGTGTGCCAAGTCAGATTCTCAAGAGCAGCGAAGGAAAATGTCCTTCCTTATCCACAGGCCACACCTCTCCTGTTTCTTCTAAGCCCCCTTTTGAGGTTTCTGCAGGAAGTTAAAGTGTTGCGGCTGATTCAGAATAAAAATAGTAACGTCACAAATACTACAACTTATAATACCGATACTGGCAAACATTGACGTAGCATCTGCTACACTGATTTGCATGTTTGTTTAATCTTCACAACACCTCTGAGGGGCTCACGCACTATTAGCATCACCCCATTGTGCAGGTGAGAAAACAGACACAGAGAGGTCAAGTCACTTCCCCAAAGATACCCAGCCAGTGCAAGGGGCAGGCTTATACTGTCAGGCTGCAGAGTCCAGGCTAATAGCCACGATGCTACCTTGGCGACAGGTGGCACTAACTGAGCACTCACTTTGCCCCGGGGACTGTGTTTTCTAGCTCATTCACCCTCAGCATTACCCTCTCCCCATGTCTCAGATGAGAAAACTGGGCTTTAAGGAGACGAAGGGACTTGTCCAAGATGATGTGGCTGACAGAGGTAGGGTTGGGAGTCTAACCCTCAGAAGCGAGGGTTGTTCTCTGGGAAATGCCTCCCACGCCAGGGCTATGGGGGAATGCCTGCCTGTGGCAGGGTGCCATGGCCAACCCGTTTTTCACTATTTCCTAAAGAGTGGGACTCCAGGAACCCGCCGAAGGCTGACTTGAGGATGGGTTCTCTGCTGCCCCTGGTGGCCACTGGTAGTACTTCACCTTTCCCATCTGGGGGCCTTTAACCCTGAGTTGCTGGCTTCCTGGAATGAAGAATGTCCCCCACAGCAATTTTAAGACCTTTTGTCTCCTTTGTGTGATTCAACAGACACAAAGGGCCATAGGCCATAGGGCCAGGCAGACAGCCAGCCAGCCAGACAGGCTGACAGGCTTCAGGCCCTGTTTAGTAATGATTTAGTGTCCAAGATAAGAATAATGGTTACTAGTTAGTTAGCACTTCTGCCTTTGTGACAGGCACTCTGCTTGGTATTTGATACTTAAATATTATTTAATTTACCGATGCACATAGAAGGAATCACCATCACTAAGGGTTATTGGTAATATTGGGTAGAGCACTCTCCACAGACTGCTCATTTTAATCCCCACAATACTATAGGAGTACCGTCATTACCCTCCCTCCTATCAACGAGGAAACCAAGGAACAGAGAGGGTTAGTAGGTTGGCTGAGGTCACACAGCAATAGATGGTGGAGCCAGGATTCAGACACAGGCAGTTCTGGCTCCAGAGCCTTTTTTAAAAAAAATTATTATGCCATTAATGTTTATTATTGTAACATTATTACTCTGCTTTTGCAGTTGTAGAATCCCAGGCATGGAGTGGTGAAGAGAATTGTCTAAGATCACACAGCTGGTAAGTTTAGACGCAGTACATCAAGCAAGTCTATCTTCATTTATTCATTCATTGACTCAACAAATACTGATTGTACACCAACCAGGTGCCAGGCACCATTCTGGGCTTTGGAGGCAAACCACTGTGCTGTCTAGCCTGCCAAGGGCACCTGTGGTGTGCTAGCATGTGACCCCAAGAGGGCCTGGGGCAGCCCCTGGGAAACACTGGCCATCTCTGCAAAGGAGAGACTATTTCCAGCACTCCTCTGTGCCTCCCTGCTGGCCCTGCCCCTCCCCGCCCTCGCCCCAGGAACCAAAAGGGCCTGGGTTCCTAGCTCACCTCTCTCCCAGCTGCACCTGCAGGATGGCGCTCACACAGACAAGGGATGTGAAATGGATTAGACCCGGGAGAGGCCGCTGTGAGGGTCTGAGGCACGGAGTTCTATACTGTTCTTTGTTACTGCCTTTCACTTACCAGTAAAGTTGGGCAACTCAGGCACTTTCCCGGGGCCTCAGTTTCCTCACCTGTGAAATGAGTATAAGAAGACTTGCCTATCTCCCCAAGACTATCCTGCGAGGAGCAAAGGAGACCATAGGTGGGAACCACGTGACTGCAGGGAGGGAGGGGGGCGGGGGGCAAGGCAGGCAGCCAGCCAGGCTGTGGGGCTGTTTAAGTCATGGAGCCATTGGTTCACTTGTTTATTTCATTTGGTCAGTCTGCACTCAGCATCTGCCGCGAGTCCTGTCCTCAATTCCGTGGGGAAGGACCCCAGCGTGTAGGAAGCTCAATGCATGGGGATGCTAACATGAGAAGGAACTACTGGCAGATAGGTGTCTGGGGTTATACTCTCCATGCCAGGGGTGCCTCATCGTTGGGACTGTGGTGAGCCTCTGCCACCCACCTCCCCAAGGAAAGAAAATGATCCCAAAGACCAGGTTAGTGAACTGCTTCAAGATTCTTGCATGCAGGGTGAGTGCTGATGCCCAGAGATACTAGCCTGGCTTGTCCCTTTAAGGCTTAAAGTGCTCATCTCTCTTTGAGCCCCTCAGCTCCCATGGGGTAAGAAGCCTGTGCAAAGGCCTGGGCCTTTCATGTGAAGGCCTCTGCACTACCTGCAAATAGTAATTAGGCATGTCAACACGAGGGGCGGGGGCGGAGGGCGGGTGTTGTTCAAAGACAAAGCTGGCTTCTCCTGAGAAAAACAGGAGCCCAGAGAGGCTCAGACACTGGCCCGGGGCACACAGCATTTCTGGGGCCGAGGCAGACTGACTTCATAGGCCCTGGAGCAATGTCTCTCAGAGTGGCCCAGGGACTAACTGTGTCCAGCACCATCCTGCATTTAGGAGAAATGCCAATTCTCTGCCCCACCCCCACTTCCTGAGTCAGAAACTCGGGGTGGGGGCGGGGGGAGGAAGGGGAGGTCTGACAGTCTGTTTTAACATCCCTCCAGGTGCCCCTGATGCTGACAAAGTTGAGGGGCCACCGTTGTTGCCTAAAGGAAGGGCTGCTAGGTCTTCATGCCCTTCTGAGCGGGAGGAAGGAGGCAGTGGAGCGCAGCAAGGTCACTTTCTCAGTGGCCCTGGCGTCACAGTTACATAACTCCCCTCCTCCACCCCGATGACTTCCTGCACCCAGAGTCCAAGCGCCAGGCCCTCCTCTGTCAGGAGGCCACCTGCCTGGGCCGCGGGAGGCCTGTCCACACACGCCTGCGGCTGCTTTCCCATAATTAGGAGTTACCTGCCCCTCCGCCCGCCCACCAGGACTGGGCATATCAGCCAGAGAGACTCCGGCTTCTCCAGCTCCGAAGGCGGAGCACAAGGGCCTCCGTCCTCACCACACCAGCAAGGAGGGGTTCTGTGGTTGCAAGGCCCCCCCCCGGCAAGGCCGGGCGGACTGACTGCCTCCCGCTGCCCCGGTGTGGGCCAGGCCCGGGAGGAAGGCAGAGCGTTCTGGGATGTGGACATCAGGAGGCAACCCAAGGCCCTGGGCTCCGTTCTCGGGGCAGACGTCTGCAGCCGCCCCGACTCCCAACGGGACTAATTAGAATCTGCTGTAACGCCTTCGTTTCCCAGCGTCGTCCTTTAAATATCTTTGGAACGGGTTTCAGGAGGCAGACTTGTGAAACAGACACGTAGGAAGGGCTGGCACCTTCCCCCTGAAGCTGCTCATTAAAACAAACAAGCAGAAATGTGTTTTGCCAAATATGAAAGGAGCTCCAGTCTTGTGTTTAAACCTGACGTTTGAAAATGGATTGTTTCTCCCAAGTCAGGGCCCCGTGGAGGGGCACTCAGGGGTGCCTGGGGTGAAGGACAGCTGCTTGAGCTGCTGGATGGGCCTAATCCTACTCCCCTGTAAATTCAAGGCAGGGACGGATCTTAAATTGACATATGCCCGAGGGGCCAGGCACGCAGCAAGCGCACCCTCGAACGTGTGGATGGATGGAAAGGTCCCGAGTTCTGGCTCAGGGCTTCCCACCTGCCCTGGCGCTAACCTTAACAAGCCCCTCCCCATTTCTCCTAAGTACCCCCCATCTTAATAGCCAATAGCTACCATTTACGGCGGGCCCCCAAGTATGATAGGCCCTCTAGTGGCATCATCTCCTTTAATCACTCAACTGCCCTGAGAGAGGGGTACTGTTATACCCATTTTAAAGCAGAGTAAACTGAGGGTAGGAGAAGGGAGCAGAAGTTGCAAACTGGTGGCCCTAGAGCCAAATATGGTTTGCAAACGTGTTTTCTTTTCCTAGCCCTCTATTGAAAAATATTTTAAAAACGAGCTGCCAACACTTGCAAGTGAGGATCGTTTACACGAAAAGATTCAGATAGCTTTATTTCAGAAAAATCAGGAGGGCTGGTAATAGCGAACCCCCATTCCATCGCACATGGCCACAGTGTGTCCTCCACCCTGTCATGCCCACTGCCCCCTACCGTCTACCCCTGTCTCCCTCGCTCAGGTAAGTGACCCGCCTGGGTGCTCCAGGCACGGAGTTCCCCCCACTGCCCTCAGGCTTCAGTAGTTCCAGGCAGAGTCAGTGCAGACCAGAGTCCATCTGTCTGTCTGTTTCTCTTGCACATCTCACTAGCACCCACTCCTGGGAGATGCCAATGTATTATGTCAGAGACAGCCCAGAGAACCACTCTGAACTGCAGGGCCTGAGCTGGGAGGCAGAGCCCGCGTGTCCCTGCCCAGGTCAGTGTGAGGACAAGGATGCCCGCCGGGCACTGGGCAAGCCAGTTGGGGCTCGGCACTGCCAACGGGAAATGCTCATCCACGTTCCAGGAGCAGAGGCCATGCTTCCCACGTCCTTTCTCCTTCATCCTGCACACATCTGACGAAGGAGGAAACTGAAGCTCAGAGAGGGGCATCGATGGCCCGAGGTCACTCAGGAAAACAGTGCCCTCGCTGGCACGAGCACGGGCTTCTTCAGCCCTGCCCAGGGCACTTCCCCGATTCTCTGTCCCGTAGGAATTCAGAGCCCTCTGGCTTCTTGGAATTGGGCCTCAGACCAGACGGGGCACTGAGTGACCCACGTGGGCAGGGTCCGTTAGGTTCGAAGGCCTAGCCCAGGGCTTCTTCATGGTTTCTGAGGTACAAGCCATTGCAACGAGAATGGGGGCTGCGGGCTCCGGGATGGGGAGCCGCCTCTAGCGGGGAAGTGGGTGCACAGGAAAGGTTGCGGTACTGGCAGACGGCAGCCCCCGTTTGGCTCACAGGCGTATTTGGTTTTCCCCACAGTGTTTTTAAAAATTCACACGAGTTGCCAGCATTTAAGAATCAGGGGATTTCACATAAAAGACGGGGTTTCTGGCTCCTTGTGAACGCTTTCAAGATCTGGCAAAAGCTGGGCCACATTCCCCCCAGCAAGGCCGGCAGGAGCGAGGCCCACCCCCTCTCATCCGCCAGCCTCGGCCACCCTCCCTGGCCTGTGTGAGCTCCCTGCAGGCGGACTTGGGGACTTCACCCCCCCTGCAGCCTCCCATGATGAAGTCACCCCTCCCATCCTGGCCCCCCCGGGGGAAATTCTGGTCATCAGTGGTTCTCCACTTGGGGGCGGTTTTGTTCCAGGGGGACATTGGGTCATTCCTGGGGACATTTTTGGTGGCCAACGCTGGGGAGGGGGTACCACTGGCATCTAATGGGTCAAGGCCAGGGATGCTGCTAAACGTCCTACAGTGTACTGAACAGCCGGCTCAACGAGACATTATCCGTGTGTGAGCAATGCCGAGGCTGAGAAACCCTGCGCTGAATGGAGAGACACCATGAGCTCCAGGCCAGGAACAGGGTCCTGAGAGGGCGGGTCCCCACGCCAGGGAGGGCCCCTGACCGCCCTGCAGTCCAAGGGCTTCCCCGTACCTGCCAAGGGCCCAGCACACTCTCGCGAGGCCACTCATGAGAAAACAGATACCGTGACAGCCACTCATGATTCAAGGTCCGTAATGAATGTTAGAAGCAGGTAACGTGAGGGGCACCTCATGGGAATGCAGAGGACGGGGTGCCTCTGCCAGGTATATATGCAGAGGTGTTATCTGGCCCCGGCTCTGAAAGGTACAATCAGGGTGGGCAGAGATGGGAGGTGGCATTCTGGGCAGAGCAAACAGTCTCTGCAAAGGTGTGGTGGCAGTAACAGGCTCAGCGGCTCACACCGGAGGCGACATGCTTTCTGCTGGTGGGAGCGGAGATGGATGGGAAGCAAGGGCCTGGGGCTAGAGGAGGGGATTGTGGGCAGAAGTGAGGGTCTCCTAGCTAAGTGAGGGAGAGGGCAGCCCCTAGGGGGTCCTTGTCCAGGGAGTGGAGTATAATTAACCTTCGAGGAGTCACTGAAGTTCTCAGAACCCGGTTTCCTCTTCTGTTCAATGGGGCTAATAAGAGTGACACCAGCTATCACATGTAACACCTACCAAGTGTCAAGGCACTGACTAGCCGTGCTATAGTTAATCCTCACAGCGACCCTAAGAAGTGCATCCTGTTACTATTTCACCAGAGGCCCGGTGCATAGATTTGTGCACAGGTGGGGTCCCTCGCCCTGGCCTGTGGGGATCGGGCTGAAACCGGCTCTCCAATATCCCCCGAGGGGTCCTAGATTGCGAGAAGGTGGTTCTTGGGTGATGCACCCTGGAATCGGGCTTCCTCCTCTCTGGTTCTGGGTGCGTCACCCGAGAACCAAAGCTGCCAAGTCACCACAGCTCAGCAGCTCCTGCGTTGAGCACCTGCCCCCCGGTGGTCAGTGCGCATCATAGCTACTGGTCTAACGGTCGGACGGTTGGATGGTTAGACTTTTATATTTATAGATCCTGCAGAAGAGGAAACTTCGAGATGTGGGTAAGTAAAATCAGCTGTAACTTTCCCAAGGGCATTGCAAACGCGGAACGGAGGTGGGGGGTGGACCCAGGCAGTCTGGCTCCTGTGTGCGAGCTCTTTACCACTCGGCCTCTCGGGGACCTTCTCGGAGAGCTGTCCTTAAGAATAAATGAAACAGCCCAGCCTGTGTGGCTTAGGAGGTCATGGTTCGATTCCGGGTCAGGAATAAATGGAATAAAGCAGGGAGGTGCCCAGCACAATGCTGGCACGGAGCTGCGACATCTCACCTAGGGTCACCATCACAGGGAACAAGGGCCACTGCACAGCCCTCATGAGAGCAGGCGCCTGAGATGTGCTGTGTGGGCCCGTCAGCTCTGGGGACAGCCAGGGGCAGAGGAATGGTGCTCCACTCTGGGGAGAAAACACTGACCCAGGTTTCGGGAAATGCATCTCCCACGGGCAGTTCTTGAACCCTGGGCCACCCCCACCCACGCTCCCAAACATCTGCACGACTGCTCACTCGTCCCCCGCTGCCCCAATCTACCGCCTGGAATGTTCTCCTCTCCACTTCCTTCAAGCCCCTGCCCAGCCAGCTCCGAGGACACTTCCTTCCGGAAGCAGCCCCGGACGTGCCCAGGCAGAGCAACCACACCC
The DNA here is from genome assembly GCA_026230045.1 of Corynorhinus townsendii. Taxonomy (NCBI): domain Eukaryota; kingdom Metazoa; phylum Chordata; class Mammalia; order Chiroptera; family Vespertilionidae; genus Corynorhinus; species Corynorhinus townsendii. The sequence continues at coordinate 213,428,878 of JAPDVU010000002.1, forward strand.
TGATCTTTGGGCCCAGAGCGTTGTTGAAACTCAGGTGGCCCTCGTAAGACATCACGCCACAGGTGTGCCCCTCCCACCTTGCGGGTGCAGGTGCGTCTCCTGGAGATCGGGGTAAAATGCAGGTTCTGGGGTGGGTCTGGGATTTTGCTTTTCTAACGAGCTCCCAGGAGATGCTCGTGCTGCGGGCCCAGGGACCACATGCTTGAGTGCCACACGCTGAGCTGCAAAGTCTGAGGCCATGTCCTGGGGGTCACTTGTCTTCCACCGGGCAGTTAATGGCAAGGTGACTTGACGTGGTGGGTTATCTTCTTGTTAAGAGTTTGCAGGACGAATCTGGCCCATTCTTGTCATGAATGCTTGTTTAGCAGACCCTGGGAGGTGTCCTGGATGCGGGACTGGGAGACCTTTCTCCAGCACAGGCCCCTGCTCCTGGGTCCAGTTTCATAGGTGACGGCAAGACAAGCCTGCGGCAGTGTTTCTACTCAAAGGCGTGTCCTGCCCCTTAGGGAATAGCTGACTGTGGGGTCAGGGGCGCCTACTGTAGGAGCATGCACTTACCCCGATGGGTGGAAACAACTCCATTCGCATCTGGAGGGACCTAAGCAGAGGTGTCTCCAGCGCCTGACACGCAGCACACAGGGCTGTCGGTGCTGCTGCCTGGAGTGTGAGCTCAGCGTCTGGAATCCTGCAAGCAGGTGTCCAGGTGACTCGCCAGGTGTCCCAGGTCTACAACTGGGTTGCAAAGCTGCACTGACAGCTGGAACTCAGCGTCGCGGCCACCGTTGCTAAGCACCTCCCACGCACCAGGTTTTCACATGCGTGTGTCTCCTCAATCCGCAACCCAAGTGGAGCAACTCCCATGCCCACCTGACGAGCGGGGGCGATGGGGGCACACGGGGGCGCGGTGGTGGTGGTGTGATTTCCGCAAGGCCACGTAGTTTAGAAGCGACTGTGTTGAGATTGGAACCTGGCTGTGCGGGGGCCCCTAACCGTTTTGCTGCTTCACCAGCGTAATGAGCTAGTCACCCAACTAACCCACCAGCCGATCAGCCAACACCCCACGAGTATACACGTTCCCTGGGTGCCTACTGGGTGCCAGGCATCGGGAACAAGAAGACATTAAGACAGAAGCCTGCCCTGGCTGCATGACCTTTGACAGACAGCTTACCACCCAGGCTTTGGGTTTCCTCCTCTGTGAAATGGAACAATAATGCTGCCTCCTCATCGGATTAAGTGAATAAATGCACGTGAAGCGCTTAGAACAGCACCTGCCACACAGGAAGAATTCGATAGATATTACCCATTAATATTGGACTCGGGATGGTGATATTTTAAATGAAATTATTTTCATTTCCTTTTGTTTCTAGTATAATGTTTTGAAACTGATTTTCAAATAAAGCAACGTTTTATGGAGCCTGGGCCCAGGGCTGGTGGGGAGCGTGGTACCCCTGCCTTTCAGCCCCGCACTCAGCCCAAGGAGGAGCCTGCCTGGCAGAGAGCAGGGTGCCCGCCCACTGGGCGGTCCATCTGCATGGCTGCCCATTGGCACAGCTGCCCATCTGCATGGCTGGGACGACAGGGAAGTCTGCACGGGCCCCCTAACAAACCTGCCTTCACAGCCTCTGTCCTGGAAATGTACCTTTTGAATCCTGTGTTGGAGTTAAGAAGCATGAAGGTGCTGTCGGCATTGTTTTTTGCTTGTTCTTCTGTTTCCTATGCCCGGCAGCCTGAGTGGGTGACGAAAGAGACCTCAGTAGGTAAAAGAGGAGACGGGAGGGAGGAGGTGTGAATTAAAAAAAAAAAATCACCATTTCTGTGTCTAGGAGGACAATTGTCTCAATTTCCTAGCCCAGTGGTCGGCAAACTCATTAGTCAACAGGGCCAAATATCCACGGTACAACGATTGAAATTTCTTTGGAGAGCCACATTTTTTAAACTTCAACTTCTTCTAACGCCACTTCTTCAAAATAGACTCGCCCAGGCCGTGGTATTTTGTGGAAGAGCCACACTCAAGGGGCCAAAGAGCCGCATGTGGCTCGCGAGCCGCAGTTTGCCGACCATGGGCCTAGACCAACAACAGCAAGCACGGGACATTTCCTGCTCCGAGGGCCCACCTGCCCTCCGCCTTCCTTCCCTGCGGGCGGGCCTGGTGGCTCCCCCTTCCCGGCACTGAGTCGTTTTGTGCAAGGAACTTCCGCTGCGTTCATCGGGGCTGAGCGATGCCGTTTTCCGGAATGTCTGTGAAGCTGGTAAAACGACCTGTATTTTTCTGGCTCTAGCTGCATATTAGGCTCCCCCTAGAAATAACACGGCCGATAAAAAATGTAGTTCTCAGAAGCCCAGACTTTCCAGCTACACAGAATCACGTCCATCAGCGGGTGTCCGGTCCCTGCTTGCTCTCAGCATCCTGGCCCAGGCCGTGAGCTCAAGTGCACCCAGGTGACCATAACTGCTAGCGTGGGCTTTCCGGGTGCTGTGTGCTTTGCGGGGTCCTTACGTCCGTCCGTACCCGCCCTGCCGACCAGCTGCCTCTGTGTGTGCGTTACACACACCTGTGCAAGTTGTTTTGACCAGTTTTATTCATGGGAAGTGCCTGCCACCACGGCAGATCCCTGTAGCACTCCAAAGAAAGGGGATTCACTGCTTCCAGGGCCACATCCTAATAACCTTGACCTTGGACTCTGGGCTGTGAGGGAGCGTGTCCCTGTGGCTGTTCTCAGGGGGTGACCTGGATGGACCCACCCACTAGCAAGTGCCCTTGGCTTCACCTCCACATGATATGGAATCAAACAGCTTCTTATCACCCCAGCCGCTGCTGCCCTGAGCTGAGTGCCACCTTCTCTCTCTGGGACCATCTCTCTCTCTCTGGCCTCTCTACCTCCATCTTACTCCCTTTCCATCCAGTCTCCACCCAAAAGCAAGACTTATAACCATGTGACCCCCTGCCTAGACCCCTCCACTCATTTCCTATTACTCTTTGCATAAACTCTGAACTCCTGATCTTGCATAAATCTATCCCCTGCCCACACCCCATCACCCCAGCTCCATCCCTTCCCACTTAAAAAGTCTTTTATTGATTTCAGAGAGAGGAAGGAAGATGGAGAGAGAGAGAGAGAGAGAAACATCACTGATGAGAGAATCATTGATCAGCTGCCTCCTGCACGCCCCCTGTTGGGGACTGAGCCTGCACCCGGGCATGTGCCCTGACCAGGAATTGAACTGTGACCTCTTGGGTCGATGCTCAACCACTGACCCACACCGGCTGGGCCCTTCCCACTATTGACTTAATTCACTAATCTCCACTGGCCTTGTTACCTCGTGGCTGAGCCAAGCTGCTTCCGACCCCAGGGCCTTGGCACGTGCTGTACTCTCTTTCTGGAGTGTGCTTACCCTGTCCTAGCTGTGCCCAGGGCCTGATCCCCATTCAGGCCTGTCAGATGCCAGCTCTCGAGTAGGGCCATTCCCACACCTTACCTGAAGCAGCCCCTCCCCTCAATTGTTCCCAACGGATTACGATGCTTTCTTCCGATCACAGCACACGTATCTCTGAGATCACTGCTGACGTGCTCACTGGCTGACTCTCTTCACCACAAAGTAAGCTCCTTGAGGGCAGCGGCCACCTGTGTCTTGTCAGCATGGTGTCCTGGCCCTTGGCACAGTGCCTGGAGCCAAGTAGATGCTCCATTATTTGTTGAGCATAACCTTGTGGGCAGTTTGTGCACCATCCCCACGTGGGCACAGCCTGCGACCCTGGAGGAATCACAGCTGCCGCGTCAGGAGACTTCCTTCCCTGGACGACCCTGCCAGCAACACTCTCCTCCCAGGGCGTCCCGTTTCTAAACAGAGGAAGCCAGACAGACTCCGTCAAGGAGCGCTGCGCGCTTGCTGGGCCCTTCCTGCCAGCCGGGCCCGGGCCTAAGCTCTGCACAGGCATGCAGTCGTCCTGCCGACCCTATGGGGTGGTTACTACTCTTGTACCCACTTTTCAGTCGGTGAAGCAGAGGCACTGATGGCTTCAACTCATGCAAACTGGCAGAGCCGACTGCAGAGCCAGAGCTCTCACCCGTCCCCACGCGCAGCTGAAAAGTACAGGATCCCTCCCCGGGGAGCTCTCGGGGCTCGGATGAGGGCGATGATGGCTCCCTAAGAAGCAGTGCTGGGTTTGGGGGCAGAACTTGGACCCTGGAGCCCCTGAGGTTGTTCCTTCTTCTTGGCAGCCACCACAGCTTCACAACCCCCACACTGGGATACGGGGCAGGGAGCTCCAAGGTGCAGCCATGGGGTGAGCCCACACAGCGTGGCCCAGGGGCCAGGGGTCACCAGGCTCTGCCTCCCCAGCCACCCCAGGCCTTCCTGATGAACTTGGCCCAGGGCCCATGGGCTGCTTTGAGAGCAGCCACTGGCTGGAGCAGGGGAGGAGGATGGAGGGGCCTCAGGAAGGCAGGATTAGGCTGGCTTTTGTTGGCAGAGTGGAGAGGGCGTAGTAAGCTGTCACTCTGAATGCCCAGGCGGAAATCCAGGGCCACAAAGGGAGAGCGAAATCGGAAAGTGCTTCTTAAGTGGCTGCTCACAGCCCCTGAGGGAGAAGATAGTTGTGGATCTTGGGTCCCTTACCGGGGCCTAGAGGAGGAGGAGAGGGGAGGGGAGGGGACAGGGGAGGTGGGGGAGACAGAAGTGGGGAGGAGAGAAGAGGAGAACAGGGAGAGGAGAGGAGAGGGGAGGGAAGAGGAAGGTGGAGGAGAGGGGAGGGAAGTAGGAGAGAGGAGGGGAGAGGTGGGGAGCGAATGCCTGGGAGAGGGGAGTTCAAATCTGGCTTCATGATCTTCGCCATAACGCTGTACCCCCTCTCAGTTCTCTTGGGGCTCTGATACTGGCCACATGGGTAGAAGGTCGTGTAAGCTGTTGCAACGTCCAACAGGCTTGGCCTACACAGGTGCTGCAGAACCATACACCCCTCCCAGGCCGGCAGGTAGAAAGAGAAGATGGAGCCTGGGACGGCCAGTGGCTTCCTTCCTTCCGATCATTCTCGGTGGCCCACACAAGTCCACGGGCTCAGCTACCGGCAGCATCGACCCTGAAACCCAGGGGGAGGCTCTGTCCAATAGCGAGTTCTCCAGGGTAAAGGGCTCTGCAAGAGGGTGACCAGGGACCAGAGGGAACACACCGCCGGATGTGGCCTCCGCCCGAAGTCCCCAGGTGCCCTGGCCCACGGCTGACTCCCTCCCTCCCTGCCCCCACTCGTGAGCCTGACCTAGTGGGACATTCTGTGTTCCCTGCCGTTGGGATCCCGAGCCCCTCGTTCAACATAGGTCCTCAGGGGTCCCTCTGAGACCCGAGTCTCCATGGGGAAAATGACAGACCCTGAGTGACACAGCGACCTAGTGCAGAGCTGGGACTGGAACCAGTGTCTCCCCATCTGCAGAGCAAGGCTCCTCTGCTGCCAGGGGCCTGGGGGGCTGGAGGGGAGCAAGTGCTCAATCCAAACACACTGTCAGCTAGAGGCTGTCTGTACCATTCCCGGGGCCGGGGCACAAGGATGTTGAAGCATCGGAAATTCTGGGACATTTTGATTGTTTTTAGGGATAAGAATACTGGGTCATTCATCCAGCCAATAGTTTTAGAGCAGCCACTAAGGCGCCACGCACCAGATGCTGGGGGTGCACGTCCCCACCCTCTTAGGGCCTTGAACTTGGGGTCATTCTGCTAGCTGTGCCCGCAGCCACCTCTCCCACCATCACCTTTCCCTTGCACCAGGACTTGCTGATACCTGCTCTCCACCCAGTCCCCCGCCCCGTGTGCGCACACACGCGCACAGGCTCTAGCTGAGCCGAGGTTCTGACTCTGACCTAAACATCACTGCTCCCAAATCATCAAAGCCCCCTGCTCTCTCCTGTCCTGCTCTGACCACCTGATGCCACTCAGTTTTCAGCCTCCAATCCCCAGCCTCAACCTGCTGACCAGGTGCCAGTATCAGATGCCCAGCATTGGCCTCTGGACCCTGGGCAGTATCTCGCTCCAGCCGCACGGCCACGGCTGAGCCGGAGCTCCCATTCTGACGGGGGTGGGACCATCAGCACGTCTGAGCTTGCCCTGACCCCCGGCAGGGGCAGCTCATGCTTCTGCCTCTCATTCTGACCCGGGAAACTCATGTGCTCGAGATTGGTGGCTTGGTTTGGTCCTCCCCTCTGAGAAAAACACCCCATTTTCCTCTCTGTAGCAATTACCATGATATGTCTTTGTTTCCGGAGATGCAGCAAGAATGGCATGATGGATGGATGTGTGGGTGGAGGGACCCTGGGGCACGGAACTGAGACGCCGGCGCATCTGGGTAATAGATTATTGCTTTTACCTGTGCTCACCTGAGGTTCTTCTCACTCACAGACACCGTATTATGTGCATTATATACATAACCTCCCCTGGTTCTCTCTCAACAAGCCTATGACGTGGAGGCGATTGTTATCTCTGTGAACAGGATAGCGGGCTGTCTCTTCAATACCTGTGACAACCCTCCCAAGGTATAGCTGGACCTGACCCTGGCCAGCTCCTGGTTAGTTTAAGCAAGTGGTTGTCCGAGTGTGTGTGAGGACCGCTGGGGTCCCTGAGACCTGTGCGGGAGGTCTGTGAGGGCCCCCGTGCCCAACTCACATCTGCACGAGGCTGGATTTCCTTCAGACACCACAACCCGAAGAACATGTGGCAACAGTCTCCGTCAGAAGCAGGTGTGAGAATCCTGCCATCCTCCGTGGAGCCAGACTTAAGAGATTTGCAAAAGTATAAAATAATGCCATTCATTTCACTAATATTTTTTTTTTTTACACTCTGGAAAGCATGGTTATTATTCATAAAGTGTGTTATTTATATTAGCATGAATAATGGCTTTATTGCTATTTTTAAATGGATAAATATTTAATCTTTTTCAGTTTTAAGCTCTAAAATAGTAAACATCGGTAAATATAATCCACAATACAAGCTTGTCGGAGTCCTCTCTGGGATCTTGAGAACCAAAGTCTGAGAACTGCTGGTTTAAGCCAATCACAATTATTTCCTGACCTGTGCCAGTGATTGGCTCAGGAGTTCAGGCTTAGGCCAATTAGCATGTGGCATTCCCTTGGTGACAGCTATTGGCTAGAGAATGGGCATGTGACCCAGGTTGGATCAATGAGATGAATGGTTTGCTATGAGCTGCTGAGGAAGTTCTTCCCACTCTCTGGCTTATAGGACCAATACTTTCTCTTTCTCTAATGATACTGTGGCCAGATCTGATGTCACAACTTCAGCAGCTGTCTCACCTCCAGCCCGAGGATGGAGTTGATACCCAGAGGAGGGTAGAGCCAGATTATCACCAAGAAAGGAGACAAAGCCACAGATCAAGTTGACCTACACCTTCAAGTGCACTGTCATGACTCAGGAAACATCTTTATATCTATACTAGAGGCCTGGTGCATGAAATTCGTGCACTGGGGGGCGGGAGGGGTGTCCCTCAGCCTGGCCTGCGCCCTCTCGCAGGCTGGGACCCCTTGGGGGATGTCCGCCTGCCAGCTTAGGCCCACTTCCCACAGGGATCGGGCCTAAGCTGGCAGGTGAACATCCCTCTCGCAGTCCAGAACCCCTCGCACCTTATTGCCTGTCTGCTCGCTGCTCCTGACTGCTCAACTTGCTGCTCCTTAGTGCTGCCACAGAGGCGGGAGAGGCTCCCGCCACCGCCGCTGCGCTCGCCATCCATGAGCCTGGCTTTTGGCTGAGCGGTGCTCCCCCTGTGGAAGTGCATTGACCACCAGGGGGCAGCTCCGGCATTGAGCCTCTGCCCTCTGGTGGTCAGCGCGCATCACAGTGACCGGTCGTTCTGGTTGTTCCGCCGTAAGGGTCACTTATGCTTTTATGATTTCAGAGAGGGAGAGAGAGATAGAAACATCAATGATGAGGCCGGCTGGCGTGGCTCAGGGGTTGAGTGTCAACCTATGAACCAGGAGGTCACAGTTCGATTCCCGGTCAGGCCATATGCCCTGGTTCTGGGCTTGATCCCCAGTAGGGGGTCTGCAGAAGGCAGCCAATCAATGATTCTCTCTCATCACTGATGTTTCTATCTCTCTCTCCCTCTCCCTTCCTCTCTGAAAGCAATAAGAAAATATTTTTTAAAAAAGCATCCACTTGTTAATTCATTCACCATTTCTCTTTCTTATCTCATTACCTAGCCCACCAAACCCTCTACCAAGCTCCTGGGCACTGGCCTCTTTCATCCTTAAAGAAGCCACCTTTTTTTCTCATTAGCACCTGCTATCCCTCATCTAGGAAGATCTTTCCTCCAGATTGTGGCCTGGCCAATGTTTTCTCGTCATTCAAGTCTCAGCTAAGCTGTCACTTCTCTGAGAAGCCTGTCTGATTACTTAAAGATAAGCAACCGTCCCTCTCATCCCCCTCTGCTTGTTCTCATTCTCTGGCTCAGGTGTTCTGAGCTGACCTCACTACAGCCCCAGAGCTGGCCAGCAAGGTGGGCTGTGGCTGGGACCCGGGCCAGGGAGCCGAGCGGCCTGGACGAGGGAAAGGGCTGAGCTTTCTGGGCATCGACATCGTTTGCAATACTTAGCACAGCGTTGCTGTGGGATGAACAGGTTGACAAGATTGGGGACGTGAGGCCTGCGTTGAACGTCCAGAGGCCGCCCAGCTCAAGTCCTGCTCTCCAAGAAGGTAAGATGAGCCCTGGTTGGGCTACACATCTGCTGATGGTAAGGCATGGCATGGCTGCCACCTCTACTCCTGGAACCAGGGTGTGGGAGATGGCCACTGAGGGACGGCCCGGGGGCTTGGACAGCTGAGACTGGAGTGGAGCAGATCAGATCGGCAATAATGAGAGGGCCTGCTGATCTGGCCGCTTTGCTAATTAGGCTGCCACAGCTCCAGACCCCGCCAAGGAAAGCATGTTGCTTATACTAATCAAGGCGGCTGCACCTCCTGCTGGCAGAGTGGCCGGGAGCCTGGAGCAGGTACCCAGCATGCAAGGCGGGGGTGGTGGTGAGGGGGTGAAAAATATAGACAAAAACCAAAAATAGCCCCCGGCTGCACCCTAGATTCTGGGTGGCCCAGTGTCCCAGTATGGCAAGCAAGAGGCAGTTACAGACTTCCTACGCCCAAAGGCAGGCGATGGGTCATGAGACTCGCTGTCCAAAACAGCCCCGAGTGATGCTGGCAGAACAGCCTACATCTTGACATTCACGGGTCTGGACTCTGTGGCCACCACATCTGAGGGACGAGTCGCCCTGGGGCAGAGAGCAGCTGCGTAGACTGGCCGGAGAAGCACATCCGCGGTGCCGCAGCAGGTCCGGATGGCGGCCTCTGCAGCTCGTTACAGACTCGGAATTTTCTGAGTTGATTTCTTCATCACCGATGTGATAGCCGAGGATCTCAGGCCCCGGAGAAGTCTGTGTGGAGAGTCACTGGCTTGCTCACTCATTCAGCACCTACTGTGCACCCACCACCCACCACTGGAAGCACAGAGATGAATGGGCACTCGGGAAGCTTGGAGTCTAGCGGGGACCTCAAACCCAGCCATCAAGCCACAGTGCAATCATGTAAGCACAGGTGCCAGGGACACCTGCCACAGATGGGGACACCAAGAAGGCTCCTGGAGCCGAGTTAGGAGGGACGTGTAAATCAATGGCTAGCCCAGCCAGTGTGGCTCAGTGGTTGAACGTTAACCTATGAACCAGGAGGTCACGGTTTGATTCCTGGTCAGAGCACAGGCCCAGGTTGCAGCCTTGATCCTCAGAAGCGGGTGTGCAGGAGGCAGCTCATCAAGGATTCTCTCTCATCATTGATGTTCCTATCCCTCTGTCCCTCTCCTTTTCTCGCTCTGAAATCAATAACAAAAAAATCCACGGCTAACACTGACAGAACAAATATTACATGCTCTGCGTCAGTGGTTGGTACACTGCGGCTCGCGAGCCACGTGCGGCTCTTTGGCCCCTTGAGTGTGGCTCTTCCACAAAATACCACGGCCTGGGCGAGTCTATTTTGAAGAAGTGGTGTTAGAAGAAGTTGAAGTTTAAAAAATGTGGCTCTCAAGAGAAATTCAATCGTTGTCCTGTGGATATTTGGCTCTGTTGACTCATGAGTTTGCCGACCGCTGCTCTACGTCCTTGACCTCCCTAATGTGTCATCTTCCCCGTGACCCTACCCAGGTGTGACTATTACAGCTTCGCCGGTTTACAGATGAGCAAACTGAGGCACAAAGAGAGTAAGAAACGTTGTTGGCATTTGCACGGCTGGTAAGAGGTAATCAGGAGCAGGAGCTCAAGGAGAGAGGATTCTTGAGAAGGAAGAAGGTAAGCGAAAGCACTGAGGGTGGAGGCAGGAGTGGCCAGGGCAAGGGCTGTGGGCTGGGGAGGGGCTGGGGGTGGCGGGATGGAAGCGTTTAGTCTATTCGTTCTTGCTCTGAGTGGCAGCTCCATGGGCTCTGGCGGGTCAGAGAAGTGTGACTGGGCAACAGCTAGCTGGAGACCTGCAGCCAGAGGGCCAGGCCGCTGATTAATTACGCTCTTCATCAACTACTTAGCACCTCCCTTTGTAGCGGGTCTGAGGCTGGGCTCCGGCTGCTGCCGCATCAACATTTCAGATGTGTCTTCTTCTCAGCATCAACATTTCAGATGTGTCTTCTTCTCAGTTAAAAACGAGCTTGTCATTTACACAACTTTCGAGACACCTCGGTAAGCAAGGCTGTCTGCTCCCGAGCTGGGCTGAGATTTTTACATTCAGAGGCTGCCTTCCACGTAAAGGAAACTTTTCTAGCGACTCTTGTACCGCGAACGCAGGCTGCTAGGGGACGGATCGCTTCTGCCTACTTTGAGCTCCGATACTCTCGCTTCCAAGTTCTGGCCTCTGAGGCCGAGCGTCATAGAACACTCCCGACACCGGGGTGAAGGGGCGTGTTCCCAGTTCTGTGCTTTGCCAGCCCACTGCCTCCTTGGGAGGGAATGTGGCTGCGGGTGGTGTGAGAGCAGGAGGGGCAGAAGTGGGCGGTCAGTCAAAGTTAGGATGCGGGGAAGGGAAGGTGGGGGTCTTGGCAAGCCCACAGGGAAGCCCCGTCCCCTCTGCCTGTCCTGTGTAGGTCTTGTCCCGGGCCATTTCTCTCTATTCTTTTCATGATTATTTGCTTGTTGTGGCTTCCTCCTGCAGACGGTCAGCCTGGCGAGTAGGGAGCAGGTCTGGTTTTGTTCATGTTACATCCTAGCCGCTAGAATTGCACTGGGCACATAGTAGGGGCTCCTAAGTATTTGTGGAAGGAATGCACAAATGAGGACTAATCTTGGGAGATGGATAATTCCCTTCCTCCTTTCTCCCTCCCTCCCTTTTTTTCCTTCCTTCCTCTCTCTCCCTTTCCTTATCCTTTCTGGAAACTTCGCCTGTGTAGGTGCTGGGGATACAAGATGAGTCAGATGATTTAGCCTTGGCCCTGGGCATCAGATGGCCGGGCCTGCAGGAGGCCAGCACTGCCTGATGGCAGGAGCTTCTTGGGCTCATCGGCCCACATCCGAGGACGATGAACAAGGCTAACCCTCTGCATGGACGAGGATGGCAGGTGGCATGCAGAGACAGAAGGTAATTCAAAGGTCTGCTTTGAAGATACATTTTGGGTTTTCCCTGCAAACTCCTAGCACCTTCCCTTCTTCTCTGTCCTTAGTAGACCCAATGGGCGGGCTCCCGTGGGCTGTCAGGGGAGGGCAGGATGCTGGGATGTTGTGGGGGAAACAAGTTTTCAAACAATCCAGAGATTTAGTGTGTGTGTGTGAGAGAGAGAGACAGAGAGAGACAGAGAGAGACAGAGAGAGGGAGAGAGGTGCCTCTCTCAAAGACAGATGCCTTGCCTCTCCTCCCATAATGAGGGCACAGGGAGGGCAGGGACCCAGGTCCTCAGAGCTGGCCTAGAGGCGAGCCCCCAGTGCAGGGACTGAACCCTCTGCTGGCAGGAGTGTTTTCTCCCTGGAGTTCTGGGAGAGTCAGTGCTGGGCCAGGCTCCCAGGAGACCTCAGGCTCCATCTAGGCTGGGAATGAGAGCACAGATGACCGCAGGGCCATCCTCCCTCCCCACCAGCGCTCTGCAGGCCTTGGAGACGGAGACAGGGTGTCTGCCTGGCTCACAGACCTGTGAGAGGGGGCAAGCCAGAGAGTGGGGCAGGCAGTGGGAGGGGGAATAACAGGCTCCCTCCACTTCTCAAAAGCTCTGGTCCCACCAATGGGCAGGGCCAGACCCAAGAGCGGCAGACACATACACCTCGCCCCATCGGACCCCAACCACGGTGGGTCCCAGCCTCCGCTTTCCAGCCCACCCCCAGCTAGGAAGTAAGAGATTGTTTTCTTATTTTAAAGGAAATAGCTGCTCATTGCATAAAAGTCAAAACAACTCAGAGAATTAAAAAGAAAATAGTATAAATCGCCTATAAAAGCTCACTATCCTCACTAATACTTTTATTGGTTTTCCCCCCTTCCTAGATAATCATATGGAAACGTAGAATTTTCCAGAAATCAGATATCATTCCACAGGTGATCTTAACTTAAAAAACCTAACAGCATTCCATAGACTTATTCCCATGTAGGTACATATGACATTAAACTGGCGGTTTTTAATCTGGCACATCCATCAGAAACACTAGGGAGCCTGATAAAACACAGATTCCTGGGCCCCCTCTGGAGACCTATCAGTGGATCTGCTATGTCTGGAAGTCTGTATATTGAAAACTCCCTTGAGACGACTCTGATTCACAGAATCCTGACTTACAGGATGCTTTAAAAATACCCATCCTGCCCTAACCAGTTTGGCTCAGTGGATAGAGCAGCGGCCTGAGGACTGAAGGTCCCAGGTTCAATTCCGGTCAAGGGCATGTACTTTGGTTGCGGGCACATCCCCATTAGGGGGTGAGCAGGAGGCAGCTGATTGATGTTTCTCTCTCAGAGATGTTTCTAACTCTCTATCCCTCTTCCTTCCTCTCTGTAAAAAATCAATAAAATATATATTAAAAAATAAAAATAAAAATACTCATCCTAGACTGGCCGGTGTGGCTCAGTGATTGAGTGTCGACCTATGAACCAGGAGGTTACGGTTTGACTCCTCATCAGGGTACATGCCCAGTTTGCGGGCTCAATCTCCAGTTTGGGGCATGTAGGAGGCAGGCGATCAGTGATTCTCTCTCATCAATGATGTTTCTATCTCTCCCACTCTCTCCTTTCCTATCTGAAATAAATAAAAATATTTGGAAAAATACCCATCCTTGTATTTTTATTTATTTTTTATTTTTATTTAAAGGAAAAAGACTGTTATTTCTTTTTTTAAAATATATTTTTATTGATTTTAGAGAGGAAGGAAGAGGGAGAGATAGAAACATCAATGATGAGAGAGAATCATTGACTGGCTGCCTCCTGCATGCTCCCCACTGGGGATGGAGCCTGCAACCCAGGCATGTGCCCTTGACCGGAATTAAACCTGGGACCCTTCAGTCTGCAGGCTGGCGCTCTATCCACTGAGCCAAACTGGCTAGGGCCCCATCCTTGTATTTTTAGAAGGGGGACAAAGGGAAAGAAGATTTCAGTTTGACACCAGGAATTTTAAAATATCCAGCTTTTATAGGTCCTGAGGAAAGAGATGTCTGGCTGCAATAAATGTGTTACTAGATGTCTTTATATTTTTCCTGGATGATTTACAAAGTCCAACTCCTGGTTTGTTGATGGCGCGGGGTCTAGATCGTAACTGCCAGGGTCATTCAGGGCAAGGGAGGAGGCAGAGGGTGTTTGCTGTGGAGGTTTATGTAGGGAGAAAGAAAAACAATTTTTCAAAAAGAAAAAAATAATTCAGCTTTAAGGGATGCCATGGGTTTGGCGGATTCCCTGTCTTTGTCCTACACTTTCTGCAGCACAAACAACGTCCCAACAGTGGGGACTGTGACGAGTCTGTCACCACACGCCACGCTGCGGCAACGGTGCACTTCAGTGACATTTGTAAGATGGACTTCTCCACCCGGAGAGTGGAGAACGCTCTTCCAGCTACTCCGATCTTTCGCTTGGGGCGGTCCGGAAAGGGTTTCTGCTCAGCTTTCCATTAAAGAGAAATTCCAATTGCTCAGAGCAGCCTGTTCCGGGTGGGGAGCATTCCTGCTGATGGAGCTGGGCTCACTCACCCTCACCCCAAACTTGCCGAGCTGGAAAAGAAAAGGTGATTTGTTGGCAAGTCCTGAGAGGCCCCAGGGGTTCCTGTGGCAAGCTTCCCGGAACCCTCACACTGGGGTCTGGCTGTCATTTACCAGGTACCTTTCACTGCCGTTCCTGCCTGTGAATCTGAGAGTCGGCAACTTCTAAGGAAGTTGACAAACTTCCTTTCTTTTTTTGCTAACAGGCTAGATAGTAAATATTTTGGGTGCTGCAGGCCATGTAGTCTGTCCCAACGACTCATCTCTGTGGTTCTTAAGGCAAAAGCATCCTAGACAACCTGTTACCGAGTGGGCATGGCTGTGCCCCAATAAAACTTCATTTGTGGCCGCTGAAGTCTGAATGGCGCCTACATTTCATTCATCACGGAATGTTATTTTCCTATTGATCTTCTTCAACCATTTAAACATGTAAAAACTGTTCTTCATTGGCGGGCTGTGTAAGAACAGATGGGGGAGGGGGGTGAGGGGCTACGTTTGCAGAGGGGTCGGATCTGGGTGTGTAGGCTTTTTCGGAATTGGAGCCACCTCCCCGGGAGAATTCTGTCCTGGGAGATCCGGGAGCTAGTCACACTGGACAAGCATCAGGCCTGGAGGCTGTCTCGGTTTGGTTCCCCCTACAAAGCACGCTTCTCCCTGGGGAGGGAGTGTACTTGTCCCCTAAGGGTGGCAGGTTTGGCTCAGCGGCCTTCTCTGGTCAAGGCAATGCATACAGAATTGGATGTGCGTCCCCTCCGAGCAGCCGCTGTCAGAGCCGGCACATTCTGCGTGTTCTCTTTCCCTGGGAGTGGTTAGGTAGAGGCCATTCCATCGGCCCGGGTCCTGGAGTGAAGATGACACGGGGCAGAGCCCCGCGAGCTGCCCTGGACACATAGCAGGGATGAGAATTAGACCCTTGTTGAAAGCTACTGAAAGCTTTTGGTGTCATTTGTGACTGCAGCATAACATACCTGATCCTAACTGATACCTCAATGCTCTTTCCACCACCGCCCAGTGACTTCCAGTGTAGGGGTCAGAGCGAGTGGCCCCTCTCCTAGGAGACTGAATTAATCAGCAATGCATAAAGCCACATTCAACAGGCGACACAGGGTTACTATCACCCCCGTCCAGCATGTGTACTGCGAGTGATTCATTCAGTAACAACTAGAAAGTGCTTTGAAGATAATTGCATTTGGGGGGCTGATGAGCAGCTCCTGCCTGACTTCTGGGGTCTCTCACGTCCTCTCCCTTTCCCGCAGGCCTTTGCAAGTAACTCTCAAGCACAGAGAGTGCAAGAGGGTGTGAGGCCGGTCTGGACGCTCCAGCCGTGGGGGTCCCAGTTCTAGAAATGCCAGCTGACATGCTGGAAGATAAAAACGTAAGCTGGGAGGGGAGAATGTGCTCATGCCAGGAGACTCCACAGAGGGGAGAAGCAAGCCTGCGCAGAAGCCCGGTGCCCGGAGCCTCCTGGGCGGGGAGCCTGATGAGGCACAGCTCTGGCGAGGCGAGTTCATGGGGACCTCAAATAGTGCTCCCGGCGCTGCAAGGTGACAGGCACGTCCCTGGGGACTGGTTAATCTCCCTTCCTCGTTAAGGCCACGGCAATGAGGAAGGACAAATACTGTGTGTGTGCGCGTCCTGTTTCTCAATTGTCATCCAGAAAGGCTGCCAGGGAAGAGGCTCATTCAGTGCCATTTTAATTCCTGGACACCTTTCTTCTCGTTTCTTTAGTCCCAGGGCTAGCGTGGCCTCCTTAACTATTCCCATCCACACAGCCAACAGACTCAGGCACATGCACACGCACACGCCCATGCGCACCACGGTGAAACCATAATGAGAGAGAGAACTCGGGCGCCAGGAACTAATCCATCCTAATGATAAAGATCATTATGGAGACAAAGGAGGAAGGGAAACAACACTTCATTCTAATTAGGCTGGAAGCTCATTGCTGGGAGCAGGGAAGGAGAGAGGTCTAGCAGCTGCACCCCGAAAGATGCCTCTGGGTGCCCAAGAGCAAGGTGACATGGAACACCACCACGAGGCCCAGGGTTCCCAAACTGGGGTTCCTCACAGTACTCCTGGGGGAGGGGAATTGCAGGGAGGGCTGTGGGTTTGTTTCAGAATGTAAAAAAAAAATTTAAAAAAATGCTTAATGGAAATGATTATTTTACAGGCAGACAAATTAAAACTATCAAGTTTCTTTGGTTAGGGCTGCCATCCCACCAGCTCAGGGGTGACTAGCTCATGTCTACCCATCAGAGGTCTAGCTGGTTGCTGTGACATCATAAGAGTTTCTGGGATTTGGGGGTGGCCCACGCCACATCCGGAATCATGGGGCGCCTGCTGAAAGGGGTGCCGGTTCTCCAGGGGAGGCCGGTGTGACTGTACGGCTGACCATGGGTCTGCTTCATTGCACGGGGGGTTCGGGAGGGCGGTTTGGGAGAGGTGGGGTGGGGGGAGAGGAGAATAAATTATTATTTAATCAGCTTAGGAAAGTAATCTTTCAAAACATGGGGTTCATGAGGAGTAAAATAATAAAAGCAGTCTTTGGCACTTGGGGGAAGTGAGGAGAAAGCGGGGAAGGAGGGGAGGGAAGGAGAATTATCTCATGTATTGATCACTTCCCAATACCAAGAGCTATGCTAACCGTACTATACAATCTCACTAATCCCCACAGCCACCTGGGGAGGGGCGCTGCCAGCTCATTCATTCATTCACTCACTCACTCATTCACTCACTCACTCACTCACTCACTCACTCACTCACTCACTCTCTCGCTCACTCACTCACCAGGTGTTTCGGAGCACCTCCGGGTGCTGCCCTCAGTGCCGGGAGTACAGCATGAAACAAACCGAGACCCTGCCCTCACGGAGCCTTCATAAGCAAGTGAGCAAGCACACCTATGTTTAAGTACATACACTTCAACAGAGAGGCGTTTATGCGTGTGTTTGTTTGTGTGCACATATGTGTGTGCAGGGGTTCTCAACCGAAGGTGATTTTGCCCCCTAGAGGACATGGTTCCTGTGGCGACTTTATTTATTGTCATGACAGGGGAGGTGCTCCCGGCATCGAGTGTGTCCAGGCCGGGGACGCAGTTAACCATCCCACCACGCACAGGACGGCCTCCCAGGCAGAGGATGGTCCAGCCCCAAATGTCATGCTTCTGAAGTTGAGAACCCCACCCCCCACACAGTCACACACACATACACATTCCACACACACACTCACACACACATTCACACACTCACATTCATACACCCACATTCAGACACACACACACTCACAATCACACACATTCCACACACACACTCACACACACATTCACACTCACACACACATTCCACACACACACACACATTCACATTCATACACCCACACTCACACACACATACACATTCCACACACACACTCACACACACATTCACACACTCACATTCATACACCCACACTCACACACACATACACATTCCACACACACACTCACACACACATTCACACACTCACATTCATACACCCACACTCAGACACACACACACTCACAATCACACACATTCCACACACACACTCACACACACATTCACACTCACACACACATTCCACACACACACACTCACATTCATACACCCACACTCACACACACACATTCCACACACACACTCACACACACATTCACACACTCACATTCATACACCCACACTCACACACACTCACAATCACACACATTCCACACACACTCACACACACATTCACACTCACACACACATTCCACACACACACTCACACACACACACTCGTATTCACACAAACTCACTCACACACACACTCATTCTCACTCACACGGGTATGTATTTCAGAGAGTGGTGAGTGTTAGAAGAGTGGCCGAGGGAGGGTAGGTTTTGAGTGAGAACCTTGAGCACGCACTGTGGCAAAATGCTGCGTTCTGAGGACACGGCAGTGAGGAGCCAGGAACCTGCACATTCTAGTGCAAAGGCCGGCATTGAACGCACGATCACGTGCATGAATGTGTGCTCCTATGTTCATGAATGCCATGAAGGAAAATAAGGGGACAGGGACAGTGTCTTGGGGGACCTGAGTGAGACTGGGGATTCAGAGAATACCTCTCTGGGGAGGGGGGCAGTTAAGGGGGACCGCCAATGAGGGTAGGGGTCAACCAGATGGGGAGAAGGGGCAGGGCATTCTCGGACACTGAGCTCAGCAGGTGCAGGGCGGAAAGAAGGCCTGGGAGCTTTGGAGACCTGGAGGGAAGCCAGACTGTCAGGGAGAGGTGGGCAAGGGCGGGCGTGGCGCCCTCCCAGGCTGGACGCCTGGGCTAACGCAAGAGAGGAAGTGGTGATTAGCTCCTCATTCCAGGTTAATGGAGGGGAACGTGGAGGTAATGCTCTTGGTGTTGATTCTTGATTTCTTGTGAAAATGTTTCCAGAGAAGACTGGATACGGAGACATAAGAGCTCCCTCCCGGGCATTTTCCCGCGGACAGCAGTGCCCTCCTGTCCAGACTGGTTCCTGGGTGAGCACAGCTCTTGGTGGCACATTAAATGGGCCACTCTGCCCCTCACCATGGGGGCCTCTCCCACTGCCACTGCCAGCACTCTCCTTGGGAAGATCAGATGCAGCATTGCCTGCCCACTGTGATCAACTGTGCGGGGGGTGGGGAGCTAGGGGTGGGGTGGGGGGAAAGGCCAGGAATGGCCCAGCCCCGCCCGCGCACAGCGCCGGCCTCACCTGGAAACTTGCTAGAAATGCAGAATCTTGGCTCCACTCCAGAGCTAGCAAATCAGACTTTGCGTTTTAACAAGAGCCCAAGTGATTGTCATTCACGTCGAGTTGAGATGCTCGGCTGTGAATGACCTTCAAAAATGCACTGGCTCTGGGCTTCTAAGACTCCAGCCACAAACACCCCGATTGGAGAACCTGGCAGTGTGTACAGTCTCAGCAAAGCCACGCAGTCCACGCTTCTGCCTACACATGGTCCTGAATGCCAATTCACTCCCTAATTCAGCGGCACGGTAGCTAGTGATGCTTTGGCGTGGGACGCTGGTTGGGTTTCCTTGTTTAGAGGCAGCGAAACCCTGGGCAAGTGATACCATCTCTTTCAGGCTCAGTTTCCTCATCTGTGAAATGGGAAAATAACCCATCTCCCTCACCGAGCTTGTGTGGGCATGCAAGGAGGCAGGCACAAGTATAAAATGCTTGCACCCAAATCCTTCTTGCCTGCCACCCTCCTCTGCAAAAACAGCTTGGGGTTGGGGTGGGGGTGGGGGGGGGCTAAGGCATAAAGAAGGGGTTTCCTAATTATACACAGTAAGGTCAGGGGACGTTCACTAATGGCTCAGAGAGAGGAAGTGATTCCCAAGTAAGCTGTACGCAAATGAGTGGCATGCTCATTTCAGAACACTAGCTCTAACTGCCTCTATTAGGAAATACTTTTCTGAGTCTTAATTGAAATGCTTGTCAGTGTGCCTGTGAGGGGATGAGCTAGCGTGGGGGGACAGAGGGGTGTTGAATTTCTTGAAACGGTACCCAACATTGTGCATCTGTACATTTATCTAAGAAGTTTGCCAGATTCTCCCCTGGGGGTAAAAGGTGGGTTGCAGGCAAAGGTGTCCCCCCACCTCGGTTGTGTCTCAGTCTCACCTTAGGGAAGGGCGCAACTTCGGGGAAGATGCTCCAGGCACAGCCATGCCCAGGGCTCACTTTCTGGGGGAGGGGTCATCTCTTTACGAGAATCCTAAGGAGACCTGCGTCCGTCGCCAACACTGCGGACGTTACGGACACGGTGAAGCAGCAGCTTGGAGAGAGATGTCTGGGTTTGCATTCCAGCTCCCCACTTAGTCCCTGAGTGACTTTTGACAATTCTTTTTACCGCCCGGGCCTCAGTTTCCTCATCTGCAGAAGGGGGAGGATAGCAGCACACCCTTTGCAGGGCTGTTAAGGGACTTGAATGAGAGAATCCCTCGAAAGTTCCTAGAACGGCCTCTGGAAGCAGTAGGTGCCCAGTAAGTGCCGATGAGTGTTTGTAATGCCCTATAACTGCTTCTATTTCGGCATCACTCTGACTCGCCCTCTGAGCGCAGGGAGATGAAGGGCGTGTGGGAGAGCAAGGCTTTGATGGAGGGCGCCGGAGGAGGCGAGGAGGAGGGGGAGGAGGAGCTGAACTCTACATGGAGCTTCATCACCCCCTGATCCCTCCGAGGCCCAGCTTCGCTTTGCACAAGCTCTTTTGTTCTGACGCCTGCAGCTGTGGGCTGGTGGGAGTTCTGGTCTCACCCAACCCCGAGCCAAGTGCCTTCCAGGCCTCCCTTCACATCCTAGGAGCCCTGCACTGGCCACTCCTCTACAGACAAGGAAACCGGGGTTTGGAGAGAGAAACAACTCACCGCAGGTGAGAAGCTAACCCATGGAAGATGAGTTTTTTAAAAAATATATTTTTATTTATTTCAGAGCGGATGGGAGAGGGAGGGAGGAAGGGGGGGGTAAAGAGAGAGAGAGAGAGAGAGAGAGAGAGAGAGAAAGAGAGAGAGAGAAAAACATCAGTGATGGGAGAGAATCATTGACCCTGCACATCCCCCACTGGGGATCAAGCCCACAACCCGGGCATGTGCCCTGACCAGGAATCGAACCCTGACCTCCTGGTTCATAGGTCGATGCTCAACCACTGAGCCACGCAGGCCGGCTGGGAGAGAAGTTTTCATTCCAATTCAGGACTGTCTCACCGGACTCCCCTTCAGAGTTTTCAAATGGCCTTTTTTTGGGGGGTGGGGTTGGGGGAGGGGTGGATGGGTGGGGAGAATGAAGTTTTGCTAAATATGGCAACTGTTCAAAATGACCTTCAGAGTCGCAGTGAAATTTGAGGTTCGGCTGTCCTAACCCAACAGGTATTCACAGAGCACCGGCTCCAAGACCAGCTGGAAGCAGACACGGAGAGAAGCCTGAGGGAGGGGCAGGGTCCCTGCCCGGGAGGAGCGCACCATGAGTGCAGAGGAGGGGCGGAAGCTGACACCACCCCACCAGCACCAGCAGCCACACGTGCAAACCGGAATCTCATTCAAAGATCCTGTCCTTACTGCCAGCATAATGTGCAGAAGCAAGTTCCCACGGAGCAGGGGAGAGGCTCAACGACTCACAAGGTCTCCTGGCCAGTACGTGGCTCAACAGAACCTGAAACCAGGAGATCTGACTCCAGAGCCTGCACCCGCCACACAGTGTCCTGAAGGCATTTCAGACCGTGAGGCTAACGCCGACACCTCTGCTGTGCTCAACGCCCTGTCCCCAGGGCTTAGGACAATGCCCAGCACATCATCAGCACTCAACAAACACTTGTGGGATGAAGGGGTACATGAACGACAGAAAGGGAGGCAAGGTGGCCAACGGTGCCATCGCATCGGTGGAAAAGCCCAGCCTCCAGGTCCTCCTAGTGCCTCCAGGGCCTCACCAGGAAGTCCTGCCTGCCCGGGCCAGTGTTTCCCTGGGCCTTGGTATTTGCTGCTTCCTGTTTTGGCACCTCCCGGTTGTGACAAGGTTGGGAGTGTTTTGCGAGGAAGCCCTCCGACCAGTCCCTCTGGCTTTTCTGGTACAACTGGAAACACTCTGCTTAGCACAGGAGACTTGACTTCCGGAAGCGGTCCATTTAACCTGGTCACGAGTAACCAAAAATACAGCGTTGCTGGCAGTCAGGCCGGGAGTACAGTTACTGCACGCTCCAAGCACGAGCTCCCGCCCACAGCACGTCACCGAGGCCCGGGGAGCGCCCGGCATGCCGTACGGTGATTCTGGTTTGGACTCCCTGGCTCTCTGCACACAGACAAGGAGGTGCTCAGCACCCATTCCCTCAATCCCAGCACTAGCACGGAGCCCAGGATAAATGATGTCCCAGGCTGGCCTGTGACTGCTCTGACCAGTAAAGTCCAGGAGAAGTGATGCCATGTGACACGCCAGGCGAGTCCTAAAAGGCCCGCACCCTCCGGCCGGTTCTCTTGGACTCCAGCTGCCTTGCTCTGATTCCCAGGTGACCTGGGGACCGCACGCAGGTGCTGTGAGCAGCAGCCCTGGCTGAGCCCAGCCTTAGAGCCCCACCTGCCCACTGCTTTACTTATTTTTAAATATATTTTTTAAATTGATTTCAGAGAGGAAGAGAGAGAGAGGCAGAAACATCAATGATGAGAGAGAATCGTTGATCGGCTGCTTCCTGCACGCTCCACGCTGGGGTTGAGCCAGCAACCCGGGCATGAGCCCAGACTGGGAGTCGAACCGTCACCTCCTGGTTCATAGGTCGACGCTCTACTGCTGAGCCACGCCGGCCGGCAGCCCACGTCTCTCGATGGGTGAAGACGCCATCTCGGAAGTGGACCCCTGACCCAGCAGGCCCTGCTCTCAGCGCTTTGAGTCACCCCCAGCCGAGGCTCAGCCATTACGAAGCAGCAACAAGGTAGCCTGGCCCTGTTCAATGTCCTGCCCCACAAAGTTCCTGAGTGCAATAAAATTGCCAGTGTTTACATCACTCAGCTCTGGCGTGCAGCCACGGGAACTAGAACAGCTCGACAGCCAGCCTGCCTGGGTTCAAATCCCAGCCCCACCCATTATGACAAACGTTTCCTAGGGCAAGTCACCGAAGCCCTGCAGACCTCAGCTTTCCCCTCTACAGAATGGGTGCCCACAGAGACTCTGTCTGGAAGGGCTGTTGCAAGCACTGAGTGGGAACATGTACACGGAGCAGTTGGCACGTGTCTGGTATTGCTGCCATTATCACCAGCTCAGATCTTTATGGGGCACCTCACCTGTGTCATATCACCCCTCCCGTTCCCACTCTCTCAGTCCCCCTTGAGCATAGGACAGAACCTCCTCCTAAAGCTGGTTCAGACACATTAGCGGTGCGTTTTGGGGTTAGGATGCTGTTGTAAGGGTCCATGAGGTAATGCACGCTTTAGACCTAGTATGGCTGCTCACACTTGGGCCCATTCCACGCGGCCGTGCTCTCTGGGATGGCATGAATGAGCCTGGCTGTGTGTTAGGCACGTCAGCTCCAGGCGGGAGCATCCATATTCGAGTCACACACATCAAGTCGTATCCTAACCATTCCGGAGCCCAGCTGGACTTCACGGGCCTGGCTCTGTGGTGTGGAGTTTTCAGAGCGAGGCTTGAGTCTCTCTGAGCCAACCAGTCGCCCTCCTAAATGATTGTTCCAGTTGGAGATCCGGCTGTTTCTGACCCTGCAGCCAGAATAAGCATCATCTGAGGCTGACGGATGGTGACAGCGAGAGAGCAGACCCGGCTCTTTTCCTCGGAAAGCTGGCCAAGTGATATCTACAGCGTAGATAACATCTCAGAATGACTTCCTCTCCCATGTAGCACTGAACAGTGTACAAAGCAATGGCTATAAATAATCCCACTTGACTGCTCCATGAGCACAGACAGGGGTGGGCAAAAGTAGGTGTGCTGTTGTTCATATGGAAAGTAACGCAAACATTTACAAACAATAAGACAAGAACCAAGTCTGTGGATAAAGACCCAACTGTCAGGACGAAGCTTGAGGCTACCTTCCCAGCTCATGGAGGAAGGCCCCTCAGGGGGCAAGAATGGGGCCAACCTACAAGGGGAACAAAGGGGAGCGAAGCCACAAGACTGGCGGTAGGAGGAGAGTATAGGAGAATTTAGGCTTCAGCTGCTGGATCCAGCCATGCCTGAAGCATCCACCCTAGTATTTTCAATGACCTGAGCCACATCTATTGAACTTTTTTTTTTTTTTTTTAAATTTGGCTTTAGATAGTTTGGGTTAAGTTTCTTTCACCAGAAAATCAAGGACATCTGACTAATGCAAGTGGGTTTCAACTTGCCCAAAGACCTATTTTTTTCTTTAAGTGCTGCTCTCAGGGTGAATGGCTCTGTAGTGTCCTAAGTGGTAGACCGGGCTTTCCCCATCTTGACATGCCTACCTGAAAAAAGGCCTGGGAGAGAATGATCAGAGCTAACATCCATTAAGCTCTGTGTGCCAGGCGTTGTGTTAGGCATTTTACACAGACGACTCGTTCATGCTCACAAGCTCACTATTTTTTATACCATCATCACCTCATTTTATAGACGGGAGGCTAAGGCATGCACAGAAGGTGAAATGTACTCCAGGTCACAGCTAGTAAGTGGCAGAGCAAGACTGGAACCCAAGCAATCTGGCTCCAGACTCTCCCCCCTGGCCCCCTACTCATCTAATTTCAACACCATGTCTGCTTACCCTGCAAAGACCTGCAGAGAAGTGATGGTTGTAAGCCCGAGCTCCTGCCTTGCACACCCAAGGTCTGTCCCCCCTACTCTCTGCCCGCTGCTTCGCTCACCACCTGCCTAGGGACACCTCTCCAGCTTGCATTATAAGGAGCCCATGGCAGTCAGAACCAGGATGCCGTCCTGGTTGCTGGCTGCATTTGTGCGTGTACTACTCACAGCTACCGCAAGATTGGAAACCGAACAGGTGACAACAGAGGCGGTGGTTGTGCAGATAAGATTGGGGACAGGGAGCGGATGACACGGACAGTGCCATAACAGCCACCGCCTCATCTGGTGTTTCTGCCTTCGCAGCTCGCGTCTGAGATGCCCTAATGAGATGAAATCCTAACGTCTATCACGATCCCAGCCGCACTCTGCTTGTCTTGGTTTTCTCCTTCCTCTCAGCCGAGCAACTGCTTTGAATCTCACTGTTCACCAGAGGAGCGGCTCTCTGCCATCACGCGGTCACCGCGCAGAGCTTGAAGCAGGGGACATCCGCTCTGAAAGTCTGTGGGCAACACACCTTCCCGAGTGGATCTGTTTATGTGGCGGCCGCCGCGGCTGACAGCCCTTCCCGGCTAGGAAAGCAGGGAATTGCTGAGACTGCTCTTCGGATGGATCTCAGAGGATCTCTTTCTTAGCGTTGAAGGCCATGGGCAGCGGCGTGCTGGTGAATGTTCAAAACCAGCTGTGGGTGTGGGAGGAGCCCTGATTTGCAGTGGTCGCCAATTGCCTTGGTGTAAATACACTATCATCCATTGTCCATTTCAAGCTACCAATGTGAGGCTCCGCGTTTCCTGAACGTTCTCATGACTCTCATGAGTCTGAAACAGCCGACTCCTGTGCACTCTGGGCAGAAAGCCTGGGGTCTGAGCCTTGGGCCTCCCGTTACCCGACTTTCATTATGAGAAGACAGAATCTGCTTCATGGAAATTAGGGCTTTAAGGTAATGCAAGACAGGCTCCATCCTCCATCCTCGACCCATGAATGGCAACTACCAGATAAACCCAGGAAAAGGTAAATAACGCTTTACATTACATCTCCAAATCCCTAACTATGACTTAGAAGCCTATCCCCAAACCTCTTCTCAGGTGGCTTTCAAGTGGAGGAGAATCAGCAGGGGCGCCCCCTTGTGGAAGTAAGTGGCTCTGCATTTCGGACCTCCCTGAAAAGCTGAGGTATTTGGCAAAGCAGAAACAGTTTGGCAAATGCAGTACAAAACCAAGTAAACCCAGAATCCCAGAGCTGGTTTTCTTCTCTCATTTTCTTCCCTTTCTTTCCCTTCTCAAGCCTCAAAAAGAGAAAAAGAAACCAACTGAGAGCATTATGGGTAATCCAAAGAAGAAGAATCAAACCAGATTCTAAGGTTAGAATCCAACATTCTAAGGTTAGAGCGAGCAGGGGACTGATCGTGACAGCTTTGGTTCTGGCATCCAGGGTGCCAGGCAACACCTGCTTAAGCGCTGTTACAAGGAAAGGATGCTGCAGTCAGCTGCATTCATTAAGTGAACCTTTCCTCCATCCATCCATCCATCCATCCATCCATCCATCCATCCATCCATCCAGCAATTCATGCTCACATTCCCCTCAGCAATCCAAGGTCACCCATGACCTTCACGCTGTTAAACCCGGTGGCCAGTTTTCCAGTCCATCTTCGCCTCCCAGCAGTGTTTGCTGTCCATCACTCTCTTCCTTGACATACCTTACTTCTGGGACCTCGCTCCCTGCAGCCTTGCTGCTCTGTTTCAATAGCCTTTGTTGGAGCCTCTTCCTCTTCCTGACCGACCTCCAACTGTTGGAGGGCCCCAGAGCTCAAGCCTCAGGCCTCTTCTCCATCCACACTCACCTGCCTGGGGGTACGGTGGCTTTAGATGCCATCTCTATGCTGACCATCCCCAAATTCATACGACCAGCTCAGGCTTCTCTCTTGAACTTCAAACTCTTGGATGATTAACAGACATCTCCAACTTAACTTGTCCCAAACGGAACTCCTGATTTCTCTCACCTCACGCCGTGTAAACTTGTTTCTGCCCCGTCTTCTCCATCTCAATAAAGAGCAGTGCTCTCCTTCCAGGCGCTCGAGTTTACATCCGGAGTTATTCCTGACTTCTTTTTCTCCTCGCCAACATCGGATCCACCGGAGAGTCCCATGGCTCTACATTAACGTAGACCCCGACCCATCACTCTGTCCCACCTTGCACTGCTCCCTGCCACTATCATCTCTTCTTGGATTATTACAACGGCTTCCTTATTTGTTGCGCACTTCTGCTTTTTTCCTCCCTAGGGTCCCCCCCACCGCCTCTCTCTCTCTATATATATTTCAGACAGGAAGGGAGAGGGAGTTAGAGATAGAAATGTCAGTGATGAGAGAGTCATTGGTTATCTGCCTCCTGCATGCCCCACATGGGGGGATTGAGCCTATAACCCGGGCATGTGCCCTGACCGGGAATCGAACTGTGACCTCTGGTTCATAGGTCAACGCTCAACCACTGAGCCAAGCCGGAGCTCTCGGCTCTATTTGCAACAGAGCCTAAACATTTGGCAGATCCCACTCTCCTTTTCTCAAAAATTCACCTCTGGCTTCCCACTTAGGCCCCCCGAGGTCAGTAGTTACACGCATCACAAGCATGATCCTCATGTCTTCACATAGCATCCGGCCGTCTCCATGGATGTTCCATTTAAACATGCATGGCTACTCCTCTAACTGCACTTCACCGTTTACAAAGCAATTTCACATTCATGATCCTATTGAATGGTCGGTAACTGTACTGTACAATATGGCCACTGCTGGCCACAGGTGACCCTTTAAATTAAAACGCATTAACATGGAACACAGTGAAAAATTCAGGTCCTTCGCCACTCTAGCCGCACTGCAAGTGCTCAATAGCCACATGGCTAGCGGCCATCATAGCGAACGGGGCAGGTCTAGAACACGTTCATCACAGCGGAAATTCTTCCGGACAGAGCTGCTCGCCACACAACCACCCTGTGAGGGTGTTTTTGGTTCCCATTTTTGTAGACAAGGAAACCGACCCAGAGAGGTCCCGGAGGTAGGATGAGGCAGGGGCTAGTCTTGAAGCCTGGCTTCTGAGGCCAAGTCCACTGTCCTCCCAAAGCAAGTGAAGGGCCCAGTCCCCGAAGACTTGCACCCTGATTCAATTCTGACGCAGGAACCGAGGGGTCTGTCTGCCAGCGATGGCCTCTGGCCACGTTGTCTGGACAGTGTTCATGCCCCCTTCTGGCAACAGCACCCCCATTTCCACTGGCCACTCCTCTTTCCCCTCCTTTCATTGTGAGCCTCACGTGGGGATGATCCCACTCTGATGCCAGGGGTGAGCATGTGACTCAAGTCTGTCAGCCGGGGTCCTGCATCTTTGTCCTCAGTGAACGAGTGACGTCACAGAACAAATGATGCTGATAGGACACACGAGTGCACTCATGCAGATGCTCAGGTTCACGGTGGCTGATGTCTTCGGCTCAGACGAGGGGGGTGGAGGGAAGATGCTCAGAAAGCTCTCCCTTGCTCCCCTGCCACAGACCCACGGATCATGAGGGCATGGAGTGCCCTGTTGAAACAGGAAGTTAAGACTGATGTCACTGCTGTAAAACACGAGGCCAGAGCTAAAGCAGTCTCATCTCCGGGGAATCCCAGAATCTATCCCAGCCTTTGACCCCTTGGCATTGGCCCTCAGGGGCTTGGAGAAATCCCTGGATTTTCTGCAGAGATGAGACCTGGTCCTCATTTCAGTGGGGAAAAATCTGAATTTGGGGTTTTTCTTACCCTCTCTCACTCTTCCCTGGAGACCTTGGGACTAATGGCTACGTCCTGGGCGGGATGGGTGCTGGCAGGAAGTGGCCGAGGGCAGGGGACTGGCACAGCCCGGCAGCCACCACATGGAGCGAGGCTCTTAATGACGCCGGATTTTTCCAGAAGGTCTGTCGCTAAGGAAACCTGCTCCTCCCAGGCTCTGCGGCATGAAGGCGCCTCACCTGAGCGCCTGTAATGTGTAAAAGGGGAACAGACGCGAGTGCTCAAACATGACCCCGACCACAGCTTTGGGGTATCGATTAGCAAGTGGCGACACAGGCCTGCTTCAGCCCCTCGCACCCCACCCCAGTCCACCCTTCTCTCCTTAGAACAGGGAGGAGACCCTTCAACACGGAGCTGTGCTATCCACCCACCCTCCGGCCCCCGCGTGTTCTGCTTCTCTGCAGACACTGTCAGAGGTGAAGAGAGAAAAATGACAGAATGCAGAAGATGTTGCTATCAAGCCCCAGCCGCGTGTCCCGATGACTCACAACATCAATGACTGGTCTCCAGGCGCCTGGAATCAGAGTCGCTGCGCTGAACCTACACACAGGCCCTGCACCGAGGCTCCAGGGCGACCCAGAGCCAAGGGTCAAGGCCAGGGAAGGTCAAGGCTGCAAAAGGTCGCAAGCTCACCCAGAGAAGAAACATCAGTGGCTGGAGACTTGAGACTGTCCAACACGCAAGTGGGGTTTGGGGGAACAAATCAGAAGGGACCAGACAAGCAGGAATTGGGGGGAAGATGGGAGCGGGAAGCTTTGATCACAAGCGGGCGCTGGAGCAGGAACCGGCTGCCACGCGTTGTGGGACTGACGTTCCCACCCACGGGAACAGTCTGCGATGCTGTCAGGGGCTGGTGAGGGCGACCCGGCTTCCTGTTCAGCATGTCACTGACGGTGACAATAGCACAGGGTCCTCAGAGGGGCAGGAGGTGGAAGAACAGGGGAAGAGCGAAGCGGGTCAGTGGCCCTCACATTCACTTTCACTCTCTGGCCCGTTTCTGAAGGACATGCAGAGGCGAGGCCTGTGGCAGAGGGCCCAGCTGGGCCCCCACTCCGGCCTGCCCCCTGTCGGGGCCGCAGTGCCCACTGCAGAGTGGTGGTGGTTTGCATTCACTCCGAGCAGCGCCCACTGCAACATGGCAGTGGTTCGCGTTCACTCCGAGCAGCGCCCACCATCAGTGGGGAGATTTCGGCCTCGGGCCCCTCACCCGGGCTTTGAATCCAGGTCTCCTCTGCGTGGCTCTGAGTGAGCTGCTTCACCTCTCTGAGCCTCGGTTTCCTCATCCATAAAAGGGCTCCGTCCCAGGGAAAGGGGTAGAAGGGTGCCAGCACTCCGGAAGTGGGGCAGCCTCAGGAAAGGCAGGGGAGCCAGCCGTTTCTGGGGTGTCAGACAGCTCCCCTCCAGTGGCCTTGGAGGCAGCCCTGAGTTTACGTGACGTCGCCCCCGTATGCTCCCTACAGTGGTCTGTGTCCCCTCTACCTGCCTGGGCACCATCTAGAGCCCTCCACACATTGCAGCTCAGCAGGCACAGTTGAGGGCACAGGGGAAGCTGAGGGTGCAGGGCAGGTGAGGGTGCAGGGCAGTTGAGGGCTCAGGGCAGCTGAGGGTGCAGGGCAGTGGAGGGCACAAGGCAGCTGAGGGTGCAGGGGAGCAGAGGGCATAGGGCAGCTGAGGGCACAGGGGCAGCTGAGGGTGCAGGGCAGTTGAGGGCTCAGGGCAGCGTAGGGTGCAGGGGAGCAGAGGGCATAGGGCAGCTGAGGGCACAGGGGCAGCGTAGGGTGCAGGGGAGCAGAGGGCTCAGGGCAGTGGAGGGCACAGGGGCAGCTGAGGGCACAGGGCAGCAGAGGGCGCAGGGCAGTGGAAGGTGCGGAGTCGGCACGCGGGCTCTGGACCACGGCCACGCTGCTGAGCCGCCTGTAGCCACCCATGCCTCCACGCTCTGGTGTCTCCAAAGACCTTGTGCGAAAGGACCAGAAAAGCCGAGGCCCAGCCAACGC
This sequence comes from Corynorhinus townsendii, assembly GCA_026230045.1. Lineage (NCBI taxonomy): Eukaryota > Metazoa > Chordata > Mammalia > Chiroptera > Vespertilionidae > Corynorhinus > Corynorhinus townsendii. Next base: position 213,459,125 of record JAPDVU010000002.1, read on the forward strand.
ACTGCCGTTTCCTCTGTCAGCACCCACGGCACCCGTTGAGTGACAACTACGGGCCATGTCCTTTCATCCTCTGAACGTCACAGAGCAGGAAGCGGCCTAGGCCAGCGCGAGAGCCCACGGTCCGGAGGTGGAGACGCTCCCTGACAGTCACGCTCAGCGCGGTGGCTCAGCCGGACCTGGGGGCATCAGATGCTTCGGGCGTTGCGTTTCGGTCCCCTGGTCCAAGTCAAGTGCAGCTTTGGCCTCCGTTCCCCTTTCTGCCCACTCCCAGCCTGGGTGCAGAATAAATCCCACTCTCACGGATCGCCCCAAGTAACACATTTTCAAGGGAGGAGAGGAGGGGAGGGAAGCAAAGGGCTGGTTCTGAGGCTTCTCCATCGATCGGGGACCCGGACCTGGCTGGCTCCCCTGCCCGCGGGGTTCCTGGCTGGGCCACGGCCAGGCGTTGAGGCTGAGGAGCCTGGGGAAACAGAGTCTGAACTTGGGATCCTGGAGACGGCCATTGCAAGGAAACGCCTCCCGCCCTGGGGGCCGGGGAGTGGCCACCCTCACTCAGCTCCTGCTTCCATCCTGTCTCGTCAAGTCCAACTTGACATCATGGCAATACCAGTGCACCAGCCCCCAGTTCTCCATGGACCAGTGTCTCCCCACGAGCCCCCAGTTCTCCATGGACCAGTGTCTCCCCACGGAGGAGTCCATGCTTGGAGCTTCAGCGTAGGTGCCTGGATGCCCACAGCGCCAGCCGGGTCTCAGGCCTTGAAAAGGATGAAAGAACCCTCTGACTTCTCTGGGTTTAGTGATTTTAGGATCAAACCTTTTTTACTGTTTTTTTCAGTCTCTGCCCCTTTGCCTGGCTTTGGGACAAAGGGACGGTCCGATGAGCATAGAGCTGACCCCCCAGGAGTGGATGGGACTGCGGCAGGGGCTCTGGGACAAAGGGACGGTCCGATGAGCATAGAGCTGACCCCCCAGGAATGGACGGGACTGCGGCAGGGGCTTGAGCCAAATCCCAGGGGAATCAGGAGGCGTGCTTTCCGTTCGGGTCACCTCGCTTCCCACGTGGCAATTCAGCAAACAACCACCTACGCACCAAGGGCTTGCAAAAGGGAAGTGCAGAGCCCTTGCTGCACAGGGTCCTTCTCCCACAGAGTGACGTGTGCCAGTCACAGGGACAGCCACCTGACCAGGAAGCTGGGTCCCAGAGCCTTTAGTCGGATGGGCCCACACCGTGACTCCGGTGGCCGAGTCCGAGATGATGGCTGTCTTGTCTCCCGCGGTGGAGGCGGTAGTCGAGGCCGAGAGGAGCTCTGAGCACAGCTCCTAGTGGCCAGAATGTTGCTCAGTTCACCTACTATGGCACCAAACCCTCCCACGGTCCTACTGAGGGCCACGGACAATGCCAGGCGCCAGGGACAAGCCAGCGGGCAAGACCCAGGATGGCGGTGCCTCCCCAAATCTAAGGCCTGGTGGTGAGGACGGACAGGAACACACAGTTGTGAAGAAGTGTGTGGAGTGTCAGGAGGGGACGTGCAGGGCTCTTGGAGGGATGAGGGGGTCCAATAGAGGTGGTCGCCCTGGCCCGGAGGATCCAAGAGGGTATCTCATCTAACCCGAGTTCTTTAGCTGGGGCCGGACAGGTGACGTGGGGGCTGGGACAGGAAAGGGACTGGGAGCACGGGGTGCGGGAAGAGAGGTCCAGGCAGAAGGAACAGCATGTGCGGGGCTGTGGAGTTGGGACAAAGCTTGGCAAGCGTGAGAAACGGAAAGGTTACTGTACGGGTTTGCTAGGGCTGCCCTAACGAAGCACCACGAACCGTTATTCACTCAGAACCCTGGGAGCTGCGAGTCGGAGATCAGGGTGTCGGGGGCCCAGTCTCCCTCCCGAGACTCTAGAGGACACGCCTGCCTTGCCTCTTCCAGCTTTCGGCAGTCACTGGCGATCCTGGGCGCCCATTGCTTTATAGACACGTCACCCCAGTCCCTGCCTCTGGCCACATGGCCGCCTGCCCAGCGTGTCTTCCCTGGGTCTTCTCACATGGACACCGGATTCTGGACGCAGGCCCCTGTCACCGGTGTGCGCTCCCCTTCACTTCACTAGTTCCAGCCACAGAGGGTTCATCTCCAAATAGGGTCACGCTCTGAGGTCCCGGGTGTGCACGCATTTCCAGGGGACATTCTTCAACCTCGGACGGTCCGGTTGTGCCAGGCGGGGGGTGGCCTGCATGGGGCTGTGCTTGCCGAGGGAGGGACACCCATCTCTCTGGCCTGGGGTTCCTCCAGGCTCCTCCTGTGGGGAAGGCTATCTCGGCCTCAGATGGCAGAGGTGGGGGCAGGGGAGACCAGGAGCAGCCCAGGCACGAAGATCTGGACTTAAAAATACCAAATCAGGAAGATCTGTCATCCCTGCTAAGCAGATGCGCTCTCGAGTCTATTAAAAGCCCATATGAACTTTAGAAGACAGGTCCTAATAAGCGTTTCTCATTATCATCTTCATTAGCTTCTCCCGTCCCAGGGCGATCTATTTTCATCCTGGGAAGGCGCGGCGCCCACATTCGCCTGGAAAAGTCTGTTCCTCCGGCATCTGCAGACGTGGGGTTTGGTGTGGAAAAGGGGTCCTTGACCTTGGGCAGGGTGCAGAGGTGAAAGTTCCCCCATGACCCAGCATCTTTGCATCTGACGTTGACTAGCTTCCTGTCGATCTATTTTGGGAATGAGCCCATGGAAGAAGTGGCACCTGGGGTTTTGCCCTTTAGTCTGATCAGCAGTGTGCGTGGTGAGCCTGGCCCGGTGCTAGGTGCTAGCGGTTCCCACTGGAGAGTCACAAGGCAGGGGGCCCTGCTGGGAGCATTGCCCGCCTGGTATTAAACCTTTGGTATCTCAGAGCATCAAACTGCTTTGCGGGTGGGGTGTCATATTACTCCATTTCACAAGGGAAGACAGAGGTCCAGAGTAGAGAAGTGACCCAGCCACGAAGCGGTGTGGCTGATCCAGGCCCCGGGCAGCCTGGATTCAGAGCGGGGCTCCCCTGTGCCTGGCTCCTGCCTCAAGGTTCAGGGCTGTGCCTTGCCCACCTTGGACTTGGCAAACCCCCACAGTCCTTGCCACTGCACTTTCAGCTTTCCTCCCGTCTTCGCAGGGACCCGCTCCTGCGGAGGAACAGCTGTGCTGGACAGAGTGGTTTCTGCTCACCTGGCACCTCCTTGAAGCCTCGGGCTTGTTGGGGGGGGGGTCCCCGCTCTGCTGAGCATCCTGGTGTGGGAGGATTCTGCCCTCACCCATCTAGCAAACCTTTCCTCTCCTCACCCTGTGCCCCAGTCATAACAGACACGCAACAATTGCCTCCTAGCGGATGGAAGAAGGAAATCATGAGAGGAAGAATGAATGAATGAATGAACCTGGCTACCTTTCAGCTGCACCCCTCAGCCCCTGTTCCAGCGCTTGGGGACTATTTGCTGCCCCAAACACACTGAATCTCTGCCCCTTTGCCTGTGTGGTCCCATCTGCCTGAAATATCTGGGCCCTGCTCTCACAAATTCCTATTCATCCTGCAAGGACCAAATTGATCCCTATTCCCCTTAATTTTCCCCTGAAATTACTCCTTGGCTGAGTGAATTATTCCTTCTCCTGGGGTCTCGGAGCACTCTCCCTGTGTACCCCAAACGTCATCATCCCACTTGGATTGTATCACGGTTACTAACACGCCTGTCTATCTCTCTCTCTCTGACAGGTGAAACGGGGTCCCCAAGGTTAGGAACCAAATCCCATTCATCTCTGATGCCCCAAACCTAGTGTTCAAGGACAGTCTCTGAAAATTAGGCAGCAAGTTCAAGTTTCACGTCTCTGGCTGAGTGGAAGACAGGTAAGAACGGCATGCACTTCTGCTCAAAGCTGACTTGGACACACGGAGCACCTGCTTTCTGGAACATTCCGTGTGAGAGCAGAGGTTCCCTCCCTCAAGCACATCTCGACAAATCCTGGCCGGTCACTGGACCCCATCCTGATGGCGCACTTGGGAGATGGTGCACAGAGCCGCCCAGGCTCCTCAAAGCAACGTTCCAGGGATACCAAGACCCGGCTCCAGAAAATGTCTTTTCTAGACATAAATGGAACCACAGGAGCAACAGGACATCCCAATGATCAAGTCCCAGCTTTGCCACTTCCTAGCTGGGCAGGTAACCTCTCTTCCCTCCTCTGTCAAATGGGCACAACACAGTCCTCATCTCAGCGTGGTCATGAAGATCAAATGAGACTGTGTCTGCAGGGGCGGCGCTAATACAAACAATGAATGACTGAGCAAGCCCAGGCATTAGGCCAGTGGTCAGTAACCGGGGGAACTGGCCCTGCATGCTGGTCTGCAAAGCTGAGGACACCCTGGAATTTATGCAAAGGGCTCAGACGGTGTCGGCATATTGTGAGCAGGTGAAAGTGGTGGCTTCTGCGGTTACCGTTGCTGTGTTTTACTGACTCGACACACCCCATCACCATCTGTCAAAAAGCTGGTTCCTCTGCTGGGTGCACGTGGGGATGCTGGTTTTAAAAATCCACTTAAATCCTTCACCCCTGGCTGAGTTTCGCTGTTGTCCGTAGGGAGCCTCCCTGATGTGACTAGTCTGCCCTCATCCCTGGGCTGGGGGTTTGGATGGCACCACAGAAAAAATCAATCCAAAGCAATCACGCCCCTACAGCGGGCCTGACTGGAGAAGGAGCTGGACTGACTGAAATGCACCGGAACGGGGAGCCTCTGGGTCTCGGCCCATGGCACCCTCAGAGTGGCAGGTGCCTCCTCCCGGGGTCCACAGCCCAACACAGGTGCCCTAAGCTTGTCATGGAGTAGGCCTCCTGCAGACAGACCATGAAAGGTTAGTTCCTCACTTCCTCTCTGGGCCTGCAGCACTTGGTTCATAACCATTTATTACACAAACGGTCAAGTTGCATTTTAATTGCGATTTCAGATTTCAGCGGTTCTCTCTATTGTTAACTCGTGTGCCCGGCACACTCTGCAGGTGCTGGAGTCATCCAGGACTTGAAATTACAAATGACAGACAACACAACCCAAACTGGCCCAAGTAAAAAGAACATTACTGGCTCTCAGGACTGGAAAGTCCAGGATAGGAATATATTCAGTTATAAATCAGCGAAGGAGCTCAGATAATACCGCAGCCTCTGTTTCTCTCTCTCCGCATCCCTTGGCTTCCCTCCTCCTGGTGGCAAGGGGGCTGCCAGCAGCTCCAACCTCACCCTCTCCCTGTTCAGGTTCACTGGGAAGCATGCATCTCTTGTCTGATGGTCTCAGGAGAAGCCTCACTGTGTCTTTCTAGTTCTGACTGGGTCAAGTGCCCATCCTTCAACCCATCAGTGTGGCCTGGGGACTGTAATATTCAGGACTGACCATCACCTGAACTAACTCGATTAACCGTGGGAGGTCTGCGTTAGCAGGCAATGAAGTAAGAAAAAACACCAGGGAGGAAGCTGTGTCCTTTGTTAGAATTCCTTAAAAGCGCAACGATAGTAACACCTCCTTGTTACGCCTTTGCTGCGCCATCCATTCACTCCAGGGCAGGATTCTGTCTGGGTTTCTGTCCGGCTATTCCTTCTCAAAGGAAGGGCTTTACAAATCACATACACTAAGGACAGGAAGGCTGAGTGCAGGCCGAACAACCCTCCTTGGCCACTTGAATCTGATAAGAAGTAATTTATGACCAACCCCAGCACCAAAGTGCAGACAGAAGCATCCTTTACCAGACACAGCTTCTTCCAAGGATTTAATTTAGGTCTTTGGAGCAAAGGCTTTATCCTATCGGTTGATAAACTTTGCTCCTTAGATGTATTCTGAGGACACAATTAACAAACTCAATTGAGCACGTGTGTGTGTGGTGTACAAAGTATGTGCATGTTCACGTGTGCAGTGTAAATTTGTGGGTACCAAGCAGACAACATCGATTTTCTTTCAAAAGTGCACGGACTATTTACCTCCTGGTCCACAAAGAAAATCTCTATAAATCCTGGAAGAGAGTCTCCAGGCCTCCCTCCCGGACCACAAGGCCAGAAAAGAGAGGAAACATCGAAGAAGGGTCCATTCGCACTGCACTTGGAGAAGGGTATAAGGTCTCTCGGCCCAGGTAGCAGAGGTTCTGCGTTCATCTGAGAGGGCCATGCTATTCCCCTAACCTGTCCTGGCATCCAGGATCCTGTGCCAGGAAGCGAGGACCGGGGTGGGGTGGGGGGTGGTGGTGGGGAACATCCAGCGAGGCTTCAAGGATGGTCCATCACTACATTCTCCTCACTTCCTGTTACTGATGCTTGATGACTGATATAAGAGGCCTCAGGAGACAGAGTGGGAACGGAAGGAGGAATAGCGGGAATGCTTCAGGCACTCAGAAAAGCCTAGAAGGACAGAGCAACCCTGCCCTCTATTAGCAGGGAGTGACTGATGAGGGCCGCGATAGGGAAAGGACGTGGACAGATAAGGGCTTTGCCTGTCGGGCTACCCTGATGGCCCTAAGATCTCAAAGAACATTCTAATTAGGGTCAGAGTAGGTAAGCGATAATCAGATCTGGGATCAGATCGGTTAAATGAAGGAGATCTATATCTCTCCTCCGCTTCTCACAAACGACTTGGGGTGGATTTTGAAAAATGCGTACAGTCACGCAGGTATGTGGTAATAGTTCAGAGCTCGGGCTTTAGAATAAAAAAGAATTAGGCTTACTATTAGTTTTTGTTTTGTTAATCCTCACCCGAGGATATTTTTCCATTGATCTTTTTTGAGAGAGTGGAAGGAGGGGGAGAGACACAGAGAGAGAAACATCAGTGTGAGAGAGACATAGCGATTGGTTGCCTCCTGCATGCACCCCTACCAGGGCCGGGGATCGAGCCTGTGTGCCCCTGACTGGGATCAAACCTGGGTCCCCTCAGTCGCAGGCCAACGCTCTATCCACTGAGCCAAACCAGCTAGGGCAAGAATTAGATTTAAATCCCAGCTCTGTCACCTCTTGCTGTGTGACCTTGGGCAAGTCATCTACCTCTGATTTCTCACCTGTGAGACAAGAGTCTTACTGGGACCCGCATCTCGTGGGCTTGTTGGAGGACAAGCTGGGTGAATGCGTGAGGTGTGCAGGGTTCAGACCCTGCATTGAGCAGTTACTAAAGCTGGCCTGGAAATTTGCCTCCAGGCACCCTAGTGGTCATGGCTGAGAGGCAAGCATGAGCAGCTATAGGATTCAGCATCCTTAAGCTAAAGGACCAATTCCTTAGAATTACAGACATTGACTTGAGAAAAGTTCATGTCATGGGTCTTCACAGGATGCCCATCAGGCAGGGCCCAGTTTACCGGTGAGTTTCAGAGGCTGTTCGAGCTGCGAAGGCCTCTCGGTGCAATAAGAATGCAAGGAAAGGTATTTGGGTAGCTTTCTCTAAATTTATATCTTTTTAAAGCGCGTGGTCTTTAATTCCAGTTCCTATTGTCAATACTTAGTGGTTTCCATGGAGATCTGACTTTCAGGGAGAAGCAGAACTGAACACTTGCACGTGAATGTTCCTGGCAGCAGCATTCGCAACGGCCAAAATGTGGAAACAGCCCAAGTGTCCATCAACTGGCGAACGGATGAACCAAATGGGCTATATGCACGTCATGCAATGTTATTCTGTCGTAAAAATGGATGAAGTACTGACACAGCCTACAACCTAGATGAGCCTTGAACACACTGTGGTAAGTGAAAGAAGCCGATCGCAAGAGGCCGATACTGTGTGCGTCTGCGTAGGGGAAATTTCCAGAATAGGCAAGTAAATCTATAGAGACAGAAAGCGAGGCTGTGGTTGCTGAGGGCTGCCTGTGGGTGGGTTGTATAGTACGTGAATTTTATCTCAATAAAACAACTGCAACAGGAAAAAAACGGCTACCCTTGCTCTGCACTGAGACAGCTGGGAAACAGCCTCAGCGAAAATCAAGTGACCACGGGTTTCACTGGCAGAAAGTCCCCGAAATGCTAATGAACTTGTGGGCAGCCTCAACACTGCATTGAGAGTTGGGCCCCCGATTCCCTAAGGGTCCTCTGTCAAGTCCCCTTTGGCCTCGGTCTACAGAACCCTGCAGCCCCAGGGTTGGGTGGCCAGCTCTGTCCAAATGCTTGTGATCTGTCTCTGGGTTGGTCTGCTTTTAAAAAATATATATATTTTTATTGATTTCAGAAATGAAGAGCGAGAGAGAGAGATAGAAACATCAATGAAGAGAGAGAATCATTGATCGGCTACCTCCTGCATGCCCCACACTGGGGATCTACCCTGCAGCACGGGCATGTGCCCCGACTGGGAAGTGAACCGTGACCTCCTGGTTTCACGCTCAGCCACTGAGCCACGCCGGTCTGTTTCCTTTGTGAAGATGTCCCCAGCATTCCCACAGTGCTTATTGTTGGACGGTCAACAACGGCGATACTGATAGTGAGTTACAGGTCAGAGGCTGCACTGAGCGCTGGCCATACATTATTTCACTGTATCCTCTTCACAACCTTGAAGGGGGTGCGGCCACCCCCACTTGACAAAGGAGGTAACGTGTCTCAGAGAAGCAACCTGGCAGGTGCAAGGCCTTGACCCCAAACCCATCCACTCCGGCATCTGAGCCCCTTCCCTTTGTGCATTCTTGACCTTGACCCCTCCTGTCCTGACACCCAACCCCAATCCCTCCAGGGGCATCTAAGCTCCCTTCCTTCTGCTCCGAGTACAAATCCGTGTCCTCTGCCGAGATGGTCTGCAAAGCGTCGCTCGGCTTTCTCTGCTTAATTAAGCAACGCACCTCCTGAAGAGAAGCAGCGAGCGGTGCCAGAAGAAGAGGAATCCGAGTTCCTATTGAGTAAAAACCCTGGCTGAGCCCGCGAGGGCCTGACAACAAATACACCACACTCCTATTTACCTGGGAACAAGGGGCACCGTGGCGGTTGCGGTTAAGAGAATAATCTGAGATGGAAGAAGCTTGTGAAAGGTACAGGTCCCTCCGAGGCTGCATCTACGTTGGGAATGTGGACTCTTCACATTGACTTGGTAAATGAGGGTGAGGAGCATTATTCCTGGCTACTCTTCCTTCCCCTGTCCGCACCCCCTCCCCGATTTCTCCGGCCGTTATCCTTCCAAGCGCCTCGGCATCTCCAAACGCCTCGGTGGTGGGTGCCTTCCTCTGATTTTACGGCGCAGGCCCGGCAATAACTACTGCGTTAAGTTAAACCCAGGCCCCGGGATGTAAGTCATATTATTACCCGCCTGCCATATCCCTACGGCGCAGTCCAATTACATCCGTGCTCCTCGTCGGTAACGCAGGTAGTAAATGCACCATCGTTTCGGTGGCTTATTGAAAAATCAATCCCTCGACCGAGCTGCTTTGACAGAAGCCGTGGAAGCAGCTGCTCCCTCTTTCCAAAGAGGAAACAGCCCCCCTCTCCTCTTTACTCTGGGAACGCCTGCTCCTATAGCCTAGGCCCGCTAGACGTGGCTCAGTGCAGGGCAGGGCCCCAGGGGCGGGGTTCGCCATTCGCCACGGGCACTTGGGCGAACCGGGCCCGGGCTTCGTGTTTCCACGTGGAAGCAGGATCAGTCCTTGGCTGGGTTGTGCAAAGTGGTCCCCTCACCCCCAGGAGCTGCCTATTGTGGGTCACGTCCCTTCCCGGGGAAGGCAGCCCCCAGCTCTGTGTTCTAGGCTGAGGCTGAGGCCAGGGAGGACCCGAGGACATGTCACCCGGGTCACAGGCACTGGCCTGGAGGAGCAGAACAGTCACACGATCACGCCAGCGATCCATCTCAGGGCAAGACCGCCCCTGGTCGCTCGTGCATCTGGGTGACAAATGAATCAGGAGCTGAGAAGCACCAACTATAAAGGTGGACTGTGTGTGTGCTGGGGGAGGTGCTGGGCAGAGCGGGGGGCCGTGGAGCCCTGCAACAAGGTGCACATTCATTTAGAATTCTCCTGATGGGCGGCGCTGAGAAAGAATAATCCCCCTTAGAACAATGGGCGGCAGATAAAATGCCCGGGTGTAGCAGGGAGGGAGGCGGCTCAGGCAGGGACTCCGGGAGAGAAGGGGTGTATTCTGAAAGTCAGCATCAGTTTAGCCGGTTGGAAACAGGCTGTAATGACCTTCGTCTATTTCCTGAGTCCTGTTCCCGGACCCCCGATGCCAGGGCTAAATTAAAAACAACGGTCACCTTTCTGCGCCCACCCTCTCTGCACTGGGGCCTGCGGGGCTCCCTGAATAAAGGCACCTGTGTCCCTCCCACAGCCTCCTCCATGAGGCGAGTTTCAGCCCAGGACTCGTGTCCTGTTACTAATCCTGAAAGTCCACCTCCTGAGAACGCTGGCTGAGCCCAACCAGCTCAGAAACACCTGAGCACCTGGGAAATACGCCTCCCGCTCCTGAACCGGGCCTCGTGGCTCAAGGAAGGGGTCCCCCCCTTCCCTTGGGGAACCAGGAGGGTGACTCAAATACCGCAAGGGAAACCCAGCATGCAAGTCTCCCCCCCTCCCCCCCATTGCATCTGTCCCGTGCACTAGCCGGAGGACTAGTCAACATGTGGCCTCAATAAAAATGTGCTCGGCAAGTCCCCTTTCTTCTCTGTGCCTCAGTCGCTGCCTCTGAAAGATGGGGAGGGTGCACTCACAGAACCAGAAGGGCTCTCTGGGGAACCCCGGGTTCTCATGTTGACCCAAGTCCCCTGGTGGCCTGGCCTGCCAGGCCAGCTGATCAGGGGGTGTCCACAGCCAATCCACCGGAGGCCAGGTAAGCAGGTAAGCTGCGCCTTTATGAGACTCCGCAGCTCCCATGGGGCTCGCCAGGGCAGCCGACCCAGAAGCATATCCGTGTTCCCCAAGTCAGGCTGTCTTTTGTTTTTGTTTTGTGGATTTTTGTTGTTGTTGTTATTAATCCTCACCAGAGATTTTTCCCATTGCTTTTTCAGAGAGAGAGACAGAGTGGGAGGGAGGGAGAGAGGAAGAGAGAGAAACATCGATGTGAGAGATACCCATCCACTGGTCGCCTCCCACATGCACCCTGACCAGGGGCAGGGAGCGAACCCGAAATCCAGATACGAACCCTTGACAGGGAAGCAGCCCCGCGGCCCCTTAGACCAGCTTCCCAACGACTGAGCCACACCAGGGCCAAATCAGGCTGTCTTCATTCTTCCTCTGCTCTGTGCTCCTGGGTCAGGATGCATGCATGGGCCACTGGTCCCCATCAGCTGCATCTCCTTCCCAGTGGGAGCTCTAGAAGCAGGTGGAGAACTCCTGCACTGTCACCAGTTTGGGCCAGGTGGGCCGCCAACCCACACTGAGCAGCCCGATTCCAGGCCAGTGTCAGGATTGGATGGGAGAGGGGCTGAGAGACACGGCTGAAGCTCCAGGTGGTCACCACATCGGAGTCCACCACTCACCAGGTTAGGACACTACGCTGCTTTGCTCACACTGTTCCATCTGCCTGGAACGTCCTTCCCGTGCCGAGAGGCAGCACCGCGTGGGATGGCGCCAGACTGCCTGGGTTCAAATCCCACTGGCACCACCGACAGATGAGCTTGCCTCAGATGCCCCATCTGAGAAATGGGGGCAGACTGCAAAGTCTGGCTCAGGGTTTCTCAAACCTCCAGGAGCACAGGAGTCACCTGGGGATCAGGTTTAAAAGGCAGATTCAGGTTCAGCAGGTGCGGGAGGGCCTGGGATTCTGCATTGAAACCGGCTCCTGGTGATGTCGGTGCTACTGCCCAGGGACCACGCTTGGAGTAGCAAGAGGCTCCCCTCCATGAGTCTGGCACATGGGGACACTCAATAAAAGGTAACTCTTATAATCTTATTACAGGGGCAGAAAAAGCAATGCTTCTGATCACAGAAGTTGCAGTCCGTACCCCCGAGCCCCATTTCAAAGCCGCTTTTTCTGAGGCCCAGATTTGTCATCTCCTGCCAGTGGCATGAACTCTGGGCAAATGTACCCCGTGAGACCATCTGGCCCTTTGGAAATATGCCCAGCGCTGCCAGTCTTGGCGTGGGCAGAGCTGGAAAGGCAAACCAAGCCTAGACGTGGGGGCCCCAGTGTGTGGGGGTCAGGAAACAGGTAGGGAGGGGGCTGGGACCTTTGGATCATAGAGCTGCTGCCCCCCAGGTGGGACCCACTCCCACTCCTGCCCCATCTGCAGGCCCCTGGCATCGTCTGGTCATCACGTGGCTGACTCAGGCAGCTGAGCTGCGGCTGGAAAGAAGCTGTGTCCATACCCGCGGGCCCTTAGCTCCCAGGGCTGTCTGGACCCCCCTTCCTCCCTGAGGCCCCAGGAAAGCCAAACCCTCAAACAGGACACCTGGAGCTCTCCAGATGCTGGCCCAGGAGAACGGCCCTAAGGTGGAGGGAGGAGAGAGGGAGGGGAGATAGGGAACCCCCCAAGATACAGCTCCATAGGGAGATACACCTCCAAGAAGCAGTCCCATGGGGAGAGAGGACATGTCTTGAGCTTGCATATATGGCGGTCACCGGTCTCCCTGCTTTATACGCATCAACATTTTTTTATTCTCATCCGAGGATATGTTTATTGATTTGAGAGAGTGAGGGAGAGAGAGAGAGAGAGAGAGAGAGAGAGAGAGAGAGAGAGAGAGAGAGAGAGAGAGAGAAACATCGATCGGTTGCCTCCCATATGCACCCTGACCGGGATCAAACCAGCCACCTAGGAATGTGCCCCGACCGGAATCCAATCCAACCCACAACCTTTCAGTGTACGAGAACGACGCTCCAACCAACCGAGCCACCCCAGCCAGGGGGTCAGATTCCTGCTCTACTTCCTCGCTGTGTAACTCTGGGCCAGTGACATAACTTCTGAAACCTGTTTTCCCCATCTGTAAAGTGGGGATGAGTTTAGCAGCACCTACCTCCTTGGGGTGATGTAAGTACTTGAGGAAATGCAGTCTGTTTGCCACGACCTCCGCTAATGTGGTCGGTCGATAAGGGTGGGGTCGTGTTGATTTACGGGTGGCCCGCCCTCCCCCCGCCTGCACATTGAGGGTTGGAAAGCAATTAGGGCCCAGCTTTCTCCAAACCCAGGAGAAAGCCTTAGCAGTGAAGATCTTAACAGCAACAGCAGCAACCACAACAAGAAAAGCAGGAAATCTACCCTAGCGCCTTCCTTCATCGCAAGCTGTGGCCGACGCCGCGACCCCCAGAACTGCGGGCGGCCCACTCGGTTAAGCTGTCTGGGCGGGCCTCGGAGTGAAATGGCAACGCTTGGAGACACCTCTCCCCATGTGATGACAATGGATGAAAGATAAAGGTGGCGGCCTCACCCGATTTTTAATTTTGATGAAAATAGTCTCTATGAGAAGCGAATGCCCTCTGGGATCAACAACTCCAAAGAGAGGAGAGAAAGCGTAAGCCCTTCACTGTGTCCTTTAAGGATGCATCGCAGTGACCCCCGCGGACGCTGGGTACCAATTCAACGGTGTGTGCGCTAAGGCTTAGTCACAGAGTGCCTGAGGGTTTGGAGCACCGCACCCCCCTCCGCATTCCCATGAGCCCTGCTGTCTTCAGGGCAGGATTTTATAGAAAGGGGGGCTTCCGGGGGCACACTGTGATGTGACAGTGAGAACCGCTGTGTCGCTGTGTCGCAAGCTTGGCAGGGTGCCAGGTACATGGTAAGCACTCAGTGTTAGCGCTGTCTTCATTGTTATTGTGATCAGTGTGGAGCAGGGGTCCTCAAACTTTTTAAACAGGGAGCCAGCTCACTGTCCCTCAGACTGTTGGAGGGCCGGAGTATAGTTTAAAAAAAAAACTATGAACAAATTCCTATGCGCACTGCGGGCCCGGGACGAGTCGGCTGCTAAGCAGGACAGGCAGCGGCACCCGGCGGGCCGGATAAATGTCCTCGGCGGGCCGCATGTGGCCTGCGGGCCGTAGGTTTGAGGACCCCTGGTGTGGAGGGTGATGCTGATCAGAATTAGTAACAGGTGCAGTGCCTGCACTCACTAGAGGCAGGAGACCTCAGCGCTAACCTTGCGGCGGCCACTGGCCTTGAGGCTCCGGTTACCGCTTCTTGCAACTCGAGAAGCACAACACTCACCGGCACCTTGAACTGAGTGAGACCTGGCCCTGGGGAGGCGGACAGCACTTAAGGAATAACCCTGCGCTCTGAGAGTGGTCAGACCCGGGACTCGGCCACCTCAGCTCGCTGGTCTGCAGGATGGGGGCAGGGATTGGTGGTCCCCAGGCCCCAGCTTCTTCTGCAGCGGCCTCTGCTCCCCGCAGCCCCACGTCGAGCCCTGATGGCTGGCTGGCCCTTCTCTGTGCTCTGGCCCTTCCCTGGCCTCTCACTGCCTTTCGAGCTCTCACCAGCGTTTGTATCCCAAGATGCTTCGGGGCCTCACGCACAGATGTCTCCCACCAACTCTGCCTCCGTGCGGCCCGAGGAAGATGAGGAGAACAGCCCTGGGGGAAGTGCCTGGCCGGTGAGACAGTGTACCCTGAGTGGGATGAATGGTGACGTTTTAATCATCACGGGCCGATGGGCAGCTGCCTAATGGAACTGTCGATCTCACTGACAGGTGACACCTGCAGCTTCAGACTTTAAGAGTGGATGTTCACCATCCCGCTCGGGGTCCCCCCACTGAATCCACACCAAATCCCAACACGCACACCCTACAGGGAGAGCTACTGCTTTCCGACAGGAGGCGTCTGGTGAGCACGAGGCATTTCCCTGACATTCCTGACGGCTCCCCCGGCCCACCTGTCCTCGCGGCACCTCTGTAGGAGTGGTGGACACACTCTCCCCATTTTACAGATGAGAAAACTGATGCTCAAAGCCAATCGGAGGCAGGGCGAGACCTGGGTCTCCTTGTTCTGGCAGCTTCTCCCCCTGGGTCATCCCAAGGTGCCGAGCTGGGTGACATCATCTTGGGTAGAAGGAGAAGCCAGTCTGAGGAAGGCAGCAGAAAAGAGAGAAAAGACAGGAGGGGAGACGATGAAGGCGGAGGAGAGGCTCAGGAGGGCGTGAGTGAGGAAAGGGAGAAGCACGAAGAGAGCGAGGAGTACATCCTAGGTGGACGGCTGGCCCCTGGCCCATCCTCCAATGTGAACTTGTCTGTCACATGCCCGGGGCATTCGCTTCTTCGTCCCGCGCCTTCTGAGTCTGGGATCCCGCACTGCATGGAGCAGGTAAAGTCCCGGCCTCATGGGGCTGACACGCTGGTGGGCGAGGCTACGGTGTGCAGACCTGCACCCTTCATTGTGAGCCCAAGGCTCAGACTGCAATGTGGAGGGAAGGCAGGCCCTTCCCAGGCCTGGGGCCCCTCCTGTTACAGCCCAACACCGGCTGAAACAACGAAACCAAGCCAGCCAGTGACAGACCTGTGACCCTGTCAAGCCTGGTAAATGCAGCCCACGGCTGTCCTGCACGGGCCTCAGCTGAGCCAGTGAGGTGGCCACGGTGGACCCCGGAACTCCTGGCCACCTGGCGCTGATCGATAACAGAGGCTTCAGAAGCCCTCGGCAGCCGGGAGGCTGGCACCCCCGGTGACTAAGATCAGCATGCGGCGTGAATCCGACAGCGTGGATTCTGGAATTGCATAGGCTTTTAAACAGATTGCCAGCATCTCTTTTACTTTTATTGTGCAAGAAACACCAACGAAAATAGCAATGATTTGTCCCTCAATAAACAAAGGCAGTAAAAGAGGGAGAAAAACCACTACCCACTTTACATTCTCTGAGCCTCCTTCTCGCCGTGATAGAGAGAGCGTTATAAAAACCCACGTGCAGGGGGCTCAGGCTCCTGCTGCTACACCGGGCCGGTGCCCAGCTGGAGGGGGTGCCCAGCTAGACTCCCTGACAGAGACCACGGCTTCAGACAGACCCTGGCTCTGCTACTTGCTGGCTGTGTGACACTGAGTCAGTCACTTAACCTCTCTGAGCCACAGGAAGAATAAAGGCAATGAAGGTGGAGTTGCTCAAGTTAGTGCCTGGCACTCAGAGGGCGCTTGGTAACTTCAATAGGTATCATCACCACGGCCAAGGTCATCGTCAGGGACAAAGGGAGGAAAAAAGCCTCCAGCCAGGACTCCCTTGCAGGGTTGGGGTGATTCACACAGGAGACGGCGAGCGGGCAAGAGCTTTATGAACTGCAGTGCGCTGTCCACACAGGAAGCTTGATGGTTATTAAGTCCAGTGAAATGGTTTTGTTTCCTGTGCCGGCCTTGAGCCTTGGCCAGTAACTCCTGGAACTGCATGTATATATTTGGTATCTTGTGGTCTGTATCTTGGAAACAACGAGCGACATTCTGTTTCTCCCCTGACTTGTGTTTGCATATTCATTTTGCCTCTGTTCGCATGTAGCTATTTCTCTTTCTTGCTCCCTCACACTGATCTCTTCTCTTCTCTCTCTTAGCCTGGGAACTCCTGGGCTACACTTAGACCACTGGATCTTAAACCTTATTATTTGGGACCATCCTATTAAAATAAGGCTCTAGCCCGGATGGCATGGCTCAGTGGTGTAGCATCTATCTAAGAACCAGAAGGTCATGGTTCGATTCCTGGTCAGGGCACATGCCTGGGTTGTGGGCTCTATCCCCAGTTGGGGGGTGTGCAGGAGGCAGCCGATCAGTGATTCTCTCTCATCATTGATGTTTCTCTCTCTTTCTCCCTATATAATAATAAAAAAGGCTCCAGAGTCAAATATATTCAGGAAATGCTGTATCCAGTTGTTCTTGACTGCAGGCTTCGTGGCAACTTTGCTATGCCAGGGTGCATCTGAGGCCCTAGGAGCTGCAGAATGCAGGAATGCTAACACTTGCATGTCTGTGGAACTCCCCCCTCCCACCATGTTGGCATAAGAATGCATTTCGATGACTTGCAAACACGGGGTGAAGGGGGGGGGGGGCGTGCAGCTGACCAAGGGCCCAGCTGCTGCTCTGCTTCTCAGCCAGCCATGGAGCAAAGCCACGCCCACCCATGGGAGACAGGGACTCCTCCGATGGCCGGCTGTAGCTTGGGAATTCCTGCACAGCTTTGCCAAACCTTCCTTAGGTTGCATGGCAGTCTAGGATGCTTCCACCCGACCTCCTTCTCTCCCCATCACTTGGGGTCCGACTTGTGTCATGGATCACCAGCCTGTTCCAGCTCTCTCTCCACTTTCCCTCACACAGGCATCTCCCTAATAAAATCCTTACGTGCTTCATCCCACCTCGGAGGACTCAGACTAACGCCCAACTCTTGCTAATAGAAGAGCATCTGTTAACATCCCAAGGAATACAGGTGTAGCACAGAGGACAATGTGAGAAACCAACAGCCAGCCCATCAAGGACATTCAAAATGAAAGGCAGGAGTTGCTCACCCCACCCCTCCCTCTGATCCGTGCAAGCATCCATCCATCCATCCACCCACCCACCCACCCACCCACCCATCTGTCCATCCAACCAAGCAACCATCCATCCATCCACCCACCCACCCACCCACCCACCCACCCACCCACTCACCCATCTGTCCATCCAACCAAGCATACAGCCATCCATCCACTCACCCACCCAACCGACAAACCAACCCCGCGCTCTGATGGGCTGCTGGACAAGCCACTGATGTCCCCGCCTGTGCAGGCAGCTCCTCAGCGGCCCGGGTGACCCGGGGAGGCCGAGAAGAGACTGCGGAAGAAGCTTCGTTTCCTCCTTGTGGGGAGAGACTCGAGTCTGAGTGGATTCCCATTCAGATGGAATAAAAATACATCCGATGGCGGCGCCCCTCTTCTTCATGGAGAACAATCTCATTTAAATCCTGGCTCTGTGCCCCAAAGGGAAGCCTGCAAGACACACGCTTCCCAGCACATGCTCAGCCAGGCTGACGGCCCAGGGAGGAGGCTGCTACGCCAAGGGCAGCTGAGAGAACGCGAAGCTTGTTCCAGGGAGTCACTGTTCGTAACGGGGAAGGTGGAGAAAGAGACAGTGGTCAGGCTTCTACTCCAGCCACGCCCGTAACTCACAGCACCTCGTTTTACCACCCCACCCCCCCCCGCGGCCCCTGGGCAACCTTTAGAGGAAGTAGGTCAACCTGTTATCCCCAGTTTACAGGTGCACAGACTGAGGCTCAGAGAGGCAAAGCAACCCGCCCTACAGGTGAGTCTGGAGAAAGACAGTGGGGTGGGTTCCTATACAGGCCGCAGGCAGGCTCCAAGGCTGGGCCAGGGATGCCGCAGGTAGGAACGGGCTCCATCCAGACTAGATGTCGCGGGTTGTAACGAGAGCTCAAAGCACACACTTCGGGAAAGGAAGCTGGATCCCCCTGGAGGACCTTTGTCTGGTCTCCGTACCTGTCAGGTGGAAGGTGAGGGGCAAATAATGTGTTTTAAAAAAAACATATTTTATTGATTTTTTTACAGAGAGGACGGGAAATGGATAGTTAGAAACATCAATGAGAAAGAAACATCGATCAGCTGCCTCCTACACACCCCGTACTGGGGAGGTGCCCGCAACCAAGGTACATGCCCTTGACCAGAATTGAACCTGGGACCCTTCAGTCCACAGGCCAATGCTCTATCCACTGAGCCAAACTGGTCAGGACACAAAAAATGTTTTTTAAAGCGATTGTGGTTGCCTGAGTGGCTGCCATGGCAAAGACACACCCAGGTGAGACTTGTGTGGAGAGCCCCCGCCCCCAGCACCTGGAGGCCCATCCGTGGGTTCAACCCACTCAAGGCCAGTGACAATGACAACCACGTAAAAGTGTCTGCGAAGAGGTGAGGACTACAAGGGGACGTGGAGAGTGAAAAGTGCCCAGCCGGTGGTGCTCAGTGGTTGAGCGTAGACCTAAGAATGAGGAGGTCAGGTTTGATCCCTGGTCAGGAAACATGCGTGGGTTGTGGGCTCGGTCCTGAGTGTGGAGCGTGCAGGAGGCAGGATCAATGATTCTCTCTCATCATTGATATTTTTATCTCGCCCTCTCCCTTCCTCTCTGAAATCAAACCTATATAATAAAAGAGTAATATGCAAATCGACCAAACGGTGGGATGAATAGTCACTATGATGCACACTGACCACCAGGGGGCATACTCTTAATGCAGGAGGTGCGCCCTAGTGGTCAGTGCGCTCCCATGGCTGGTGAGCACAGTGCTAAGGATGTCCGACTGCAGCTTAGGCCCACTCCACCCGGGGCCTAAGCCATCAGTCAGACATCTTCTGAGGGCTCCCAGACTACTAAAGGGCACAGGCCAGGCTGAGGGACCCCTCCCAAGTGCATGAATGTCATGCACCAGGCCTCTAGTCTATATAATAAAAGAGTGACATGCTAATTGACTGTACCTTCATGACATCCACCGGCCAATCAGGAGTGAGTATGCAAATTAACCCAACAAAGATGGAGGGTTAATTTGCATACATGGGCCTCTCCATGCCTGCAAAACCATCCCTCTCTCTACTGATGCCCTCGGCCAACTCTATCCTTGGTACTCTCCAGGGCTCAGCTTTAATGTTACCTCCCCCTCTCCCCAATGGGTCCTTTATGATTCTTTTTCTTACTTGTTTCTGTCTTGGATTCCCCCTCTCACCACACCCACTGCCCCGAGTCTGGCGCACACATATGTACACAGCAGACATAGATTCGAACAAGACAGCCATCCTGGGAGACTCCGGGTGCTCCCTGACTCTACGGCGAGCGTGGCTATGATGACTGTCCACGCTGATCATGACTGACTCTAAGACAGGGCACCCAACTGTATGGGAAGATTGGGGAGGAAGGGGCATGTGAAGGGGGCCCAGGATGCCGAGAGGCAGTGTCTAAAATGGATAAGCCTGGAAATAGCAACACACAATTGTTTTGAAGAATGGAGATGAGGGGCAGGAGGAAGAGCCGGCCTTGTGGGAGGTAGCTAGCTCCAGGAGCTGGCACCGGGGGCGGGAGCCTGGGCATGGCTCGGCGCTTTTCATGTTAAGTCTTTTAGTACTCTTTGATTTTTCTTAATTATGTGCATGTATTACTTTGGTAAAAGTAAAACATTTTTAAAAATAAGGAAAGCGCCAAGGGAAAAAAATATCCCATTGCGAATTGTACGGCTCCTCTGATCCTCCCGTGTAACATCCCCTAAAATGATGGTATGGCATCAAAGCCGACAGACTTCCCAGGGAAACGAGCAAGGGAAGAGTAATGTAAACACATGTCAGTTCCGTTCAGCACAGTAATGACTCTCAGCCATTCAATCCTGCGGGGAGTATGTCACATAACGATCCCAGAGCGGCCACCTCACACAGCAGGGCAGCTGGCCCTGCCCAGGGCCTCCGGCTGGGGCTGTGATGGGGGGCTGTAGGGAAGACCCTCACTCCTCCCATTGAGCTGCTTCGGTTTCCTCATTGAGATCTGCTTGACCCCACGTGTCTACGGTTGTTCTGGAATTAGAGACAACACCAGACAGAGGGAACTGGTAGACGGAAAAGAAAAAACACAGACCAGGCCACTCAGCCACGTATTCCACACCAGATGAACAGATACCAGCTGTGGGCCAGGCACAGTTTAAAGGGGGGGGGGGCGGGCAGGAAGAGATTACCAAAGAACTTACGCCCATATATGCATTGCCCAGGGACACAGACAATAGGGTGGTGAAGGCCTGGGGCTGGGCGGGAACCAGGTGGAGGGGGACAAAAGCGGGGGACATCTGTAATAGTCTCAACAATAAAGGTTTTAAAAAATAGGATATTTAGTTGCGCACAAAATCAGAAAATATTTGGGAGATAATTTCAAATGAAATCTTTTACGAGACAGGTTTAATTAGATACCTTGTAGGCTTATTCATTGTACTTAAAAAATAATTAGAGGAAAACAACCTCAATAAAAAATTCAAATATCTGTGATTCACACACACACACACACACACTAGTAAAACATAGAGTGCTAGGAATAAAATAGTGAATGAAGATCCCCCTTTTCTCTGGGCACTTACATTCCAGCTGGGGACGAGGCAGAGAATAAAAAAAAGATAGATCAGTAAAAGCTGCCGTAAGTAAGATGGTGTTAAGTACTACAGTGAAAGACAGGGCAGCGAGGGAGCCGGGGAGGGGGGGAGGGAGGGGGAGGGCAGGGGGGGCAGGTGTCTGGGGAGGGGCTCCCTGAGGCGGCGGCACCTCAGCAGGTCTGAGGGCGGTCAGGGAGTCACGCCTGGATCACCAGTCCAAAAGCCTGGAGGCTGCCGCACTTCCGGCCTGTTTGGGGACTGGCCCGGGGGCTGGGGTGGTGAGATCGGGGTTCCTAGGGGAGAGGAGACTACAGGAGGTGAGGGAGGTACCTGGGCAGATCCCATCCAATGCCCACGTGTTCATTCCCAGGCGGCCCTGCAGTCAGGGGGGAGCTGCTGTTTAAAAACAGGCTTAAAAAAAAAATCCCTGGTCTGTAGCGCTTGCTGATTTCTGTGGTGATGTCACTGAATGCAGAGTTGGGAAGGGATGGGCATATCCAGCCCCAGCCCCAGAAACCCCACTGCCTGGGCGTGGCCTCTGACCCCTTAACACGACAGTGGTTTTAAGAAGAAACGCCCACCCCCGGGACCCTTCACTTAAATGCTTTGGGCAAATACATCCTTTTCACAGTCTGAGCCTGTGCCTTGGAGCACAGCCCATTTGGGGCTCCATTTCTAAGCAAATTACCTGTGAGAGTCTGCACAGGCCACACATGTGCCGAGCTCACTGCACCACAAGCTTTCACACGTGTTCCTGGCACTTAGAATGCTCTTCCCGTGGTCTTTGAATGACTGGTTCACTCCCAACATTCAGATCTCAGTTCAAATGTCCCTTCCTGTGGGCCCTTCTGGTCTCCCCTGTCCCCCATGATTCTCTTCACATGACGCTTTTCAATTTTCTTCAAAGCTCTTATCACTGAATTAAATTATCACCTACCTACCTACCTACCTACCTACCTACCTACCTACCTACCTACCTACCTAAGTAATCGTCTATCTATCTATCTATCTAGCTATCCATCCATCCACCCACCTATCTATCATCTTCTATAGTACAAAGGAGACTATGGCCTTTGGAATCTGGGATCTGGCATTGCTCTATACATCCCACGTGCCCAGATTATGTCTGGTGCATAGAAGGGATGCATTAATAAATATGACTCCGTGGCCCTTCTGTCTGATATCTACAATAAGGGCCCTTACATAAATGACTCCCTGCAGGGATGTGAACGATTTGTCTCCATCAAGGACTAATGGCATGCACGGTGAACGGTGGACGAGAGGCAGCCTCCCTACCAAATGACCAGGTGGGAGTGGCTCTTTCCACCTGGATGAGGTTGGAATTTCCAGCTTGAGGGCAGCCTGTGGTCGAATGGCAACCCTTACTTCATAGCTCAGAAAGTCCCAGGCAGAGCCCTCTGTCGCCGCCAGGAACTGCGAGAGCCTTTCCCCAGGCAGTTTACAGCATCTCTCTTCTTGGCATCAGGAAAGCCTTCCTCCTAGTTCGTGTTGAAGAGAAACTGAATGTGCTTGCTAACCGCGCCTCCTCCCTTGCGCCTGCATTCCCACTGACATGGGTTCTGGAGGTGGACAGCGGGGCCCAACTGTTCCCAAAAGGAGGAGCAGCTTGTGATTAGGGAGAAAAGGCAGAAATGAGGTGATCTGCCAGCAATCGTGTGTGTGATTACACCCCCACCCAGGCTTTCCATGCCCAGCCATCCAATCATCCCCGGGGCTGTCATTTAAATAAAGAACGCACTGACCTCCACAGAGGAGCGTGCTCATATCTGCAATCACCGCTCACGTCCTCTCCCGGACTCAATTAAGAACCAAAGGGGTTCTTAGGCTGAAGCAGCCAACGTGCACCACACAATGGGAGGGAAAGTTGGCTTCCTGTGATGCCAGGTGGTGGGGATGGTCAGGAAAACGAAAGGGCTGGGGGCGGGATTGGAGGCCCAGCTTGGCATCTGGCTGGAACTCCTGGAGGCACTGAGCAGGTACAGGCTCAGGGCAGGATGCAGGACCAAGGCCATTTGGCTCTTCCTCCCTCAAAATCATTGCAGCCCAGCCAATGCCTTCGTGCCTGCTCTGCATCCGCGTGAGAGAGCAGCAGGCCTGACACGCCTCTAAGACCCTTCGTTTCACAAACTGAGCACCTACTCTGTGCTGGCTGTCAAGGTAAGAGAAAAATAGTCCCATGTCCCGGAAGACATCACAGTCTCGTTAGGGAAAGAGAGAGCAACAAGAATACCAACAGGGAAATAAAAACCCAACCAGATACATGGGATTAAATGCTGTCAGAATAGAGAGGCGGGAAGGGTCACTCATGATTTCTTAGCTGGGTCTTCAAGGATGTCTAGGAGTTTCCTGTTAATGATAACCATCATATCAATAGGTCATGTTTATTAAAAACTTGCTTTGCTCAAGAGAGTTTGCTGGGTGTGTTTCCGCTATTATTTTACTTTAAAATTATGCCTAGAATTGCCAGACACTGTTCTAACAACGTATTATGCTCACTTATTTATTTAAAATACATTTTTGTATTTATTTCAGAGAGGGAGAGAGAGATGAAAACATCGATGAGAGAGAATCATCTATTGACTGTCTCCTACTGGGGATGGAGCCCGAAACCCAGCCATGTGCCCTGACCAGGAAGCAAACTGTGACTTCCTGCTTCATAGGTTGACACTTAACCACGGAGCCACGCTGGCCGGGTATATTATCCTCATTCAGTCTTCACAGTGAGCCTTCTCACCCCCCGCAAGCGGAAACGGAGGCAGGGAAGGTGAGGGAACGTGTCTAAGTCTATTCAGCCAGTGAAGAGACGGGGCTAGGATTTGAACAGAGGCAGGGCAACGCCAGAGACCCTGGATCTGACCACTACCCTACACAGCCTTTTCACAAGGACTTCCACGCATTTGAGGAAAAATAGGAGGAAATGCGAAGCACTGGCACCCGAGGTGGCAGAATGGGGCACATCTGGGCAGTACTTCCATAGCCTGACAGTCTCTTCCGAGAGACTGAGCTGAAGCCTGGACCCTCCCCCCACCTCCTCCCTCCCCTACGATGCCCCTGGTAGGAGTTCATGCTGGGGAGTGGGGGCAGCTTGTCCGTCTCTCTTTTCCTTGCAAACCCTGAGCAGGTGTAGGGGTCCGAAAGCTGACTGCTTACGGCCGAGGAATGTGATCGGGATCGGAGCCTGGGCCCAGTCACTGCGGAACCTACTTGAACATGGTCGCGTGAAATTGAACAAGAGAGGCAAGTTATGGGCATTCTGGGTAACTGACCAGCGGGGTGTGATCCCACCTCCCAAGCTGAGACTTGGGCTTTCTAGTTCACCATGTGCCCTACAAACCAAAAGTGTCACCTCTAGCTATAACCCCGAGACGTTGCAGAAGGCATGGATAAGACCACGCAGGCAGCCTTGTTTATAACGACCCGCCGCCAGCCCCAGTGGACCGCAATGGTCCACCATGGGTAGAATGGTGACACACACCTTATAGTCAGACAGAAGACTATTACACAGCAGCAAGAGCAAATGAGCAACTACATAAAACAGCAGGGATGCATTTTAGCAAGAGGATGTCAAGTGAAGAAAGTGAGGCCCAAGAGCCTCCATAAAATATGGTATTTTCATAAAATTAAACAAACAAAACATGAGCCCAGCTGGAAAGGCTCAGGGGTTGAGCATGGACCTATGAACCAGGAGGTCACAGCTGGATCCCTGGTCAGGACACATGCCCGGGTGGCAGGCTCGATCCCCAGTAGGGGGCGTGCAGGAGGCAGCCGATCAATGATTCTCTTTCATCATGGATGTTTCTCTCTCTTCCCCACTCTCTGAAGTCAATAAAAACATATGAAATAATTACTTAGAGATAAACAAACATGCCGTAAGACTTTAAAAAAATAATCAAAGAAATGATAAAGACAGAACTCAGGACAGATCCTGTGTGTGATCAGATCATCGGAGCTTCTGGGAAAGACAAAATTCAGGACAGTGGTTACGGGGGTGGGAGGGGAAGGACCCACAGGTGGCCTCAGCACGGTCAGTCCCTTTCTAGTTCCTCAGTGAGGATCATTTTTATAAACTATACTTAATTTTCGAATTTATTAATTGGGTCTTTTAAGTGTATTAAGTGTGAAATAATGAAACATTTAATAAGAGGTAATGCCTGGGGGAATCCACGCTGGGACCCCTCCTTCCCCCAGGCAGGGCTCTGGTTAGGAGAAGGGGACAGGACACTTGACTGCAAGCCTCTGGGATGCTCAGGGGATAAAGGCCTAGAGAGTCCAGATTGTAAAGAGAGAGAGCAGCCCAGTCAGGCTGTGGGCCCCACCCTCAGAACAAAAGCTGAGTCAGGCTCAGCTTCATTCAAGGCCAACGAGACTTCGGCATTGAGACAAGGGACAGGAGGGGCCAGAACCTGGACGCTCTGTAGCTCTCTGGCTTTGGGACACCAGGCACCTCCTGCTGGCCACTTGCAATAAAATCCTTAGAATCCAAAGGGGCAGGCTGGTTGGGGCCAGGAGAGAGGAGGGGCAGGGAAGATGTCCTACCAGCTCCTCAGTCTGTCTACTGAGGGATGGGGTGTGGTAGCTGGGAGCCTGGGGGTCTGGAGGTCTGGGGGCCTGGACCGAACCAGTTCTTGATCTTATGTAACACTTCTGGCCTCTCCATGTCCCACTCAATCACTTCAGGCTTCCGCCCCATCCCTCTCTCTTCGGAGCCCGCCGCCTAGAGGAAGCCCTCCATACTGTAAGCCTTAGAGCTGATTGGGCCTCCTTGGCCTGTGGCTGTCTAGCAGCCGGGCAGGGGGCGGGGTTGGGAGTTGGGGGGGTGGGGGGAGATATGGTATGGAGCCTCATCAGAGTCCCATTCCTTTGTCTCCAACTCAGGGGTGACCAGTAATAGACGTAATGTTTGGTCTCCATCTGCCAACATTTGGTTATAATCAGCAGGGAAAACTGGAGTGTCATTTATTTATTGGTTCCTTGACCCCCAATTCCAAAGAGGAAGGTGACCCTGGGAGCTGCGTGACCTGGGAGGGGACCTGTGCAATTGGGGAAGGAGTCTTGGCCGAGGGCTGGGGGCGGTGGAGGCAGGAGGAGGCAGGATTTGGGGTTCTAGGGACCAAAGGAGCCCCTGACGCACAGCACCCCTTTCCTCTTCTGATGAGGGGAAGCTCACGGCAAACAATGTGTTCACACAGTGGCCGGGTTCAAATCCCGGCTCTGCCACTTACTGTGGTGTAACTTCGTTTCCTCCCCTGACAATGGGGTTAAGCAACCAACGTGACCGGGGCTACGCGGTGAGGAAGTGATGTCGTGCAGGTGATTCCTGGGGTGGGGAGCCTGGTTGGTCCTGGGGGGGCTCCACGAGAGACACTCAATCACACCCTTGCCCCGGTTTCCCCTGGCTCCAATTTCAAGGCTGCAGAAATTTGTCTGGACCTGCAAGCCCATTCCTCATTCTTTCCTTCTGGGATTTTCTCTCCCGAAACCATAAAACTTTACAGTGAGTTTTAATTTTTCTCCAGTTTAGAGCCAGCCGCAGTGCCATCATCTCTCCCTCCCTAGCCTTTAAGGCGAGGTGTCTGTGGCGAGTTCAGGGCAAGCGGAGGTCAAGACGGGCAGGTAATTCTGTTGTCAGTCACACCCGGTAGGAAGAGGGCTCACGTCTGCGGCGGTCAGAACTCCAGTCCCACTGGTAGGATGGGCATCTTGAAATGACTTCGTGCCACACACCCTTCTGTCTAAGACACACTGCTTTTAAAGCCCGCTTGCTCAAATAGCTTTAACTGGATACCAACACAGAACCAGTAGGAACCCACTCTTTTGTGTACGCCTCGCAAAAAGAAGTCTTCTTTAGCAGAAAACCACTTAAGATGGAAGAACACCCCAAACTAGCACTTTACAATCCGTCCCATCCACACTCAGTATTGTAACAATAGCCACCGTTATGTTATCGTGACATAATAATAATAATAATAATTATTATTATTATTATTATTCCACTAGGCTCTCAGTTTCCATGAAATTTTTGACTGCTTTCCCCCATTCGTATATTTCCAGTGTCTGGCAGGAGTTAATACTTTCATTGAACTCACCTCGGTAAACTTGAAATGATGATTTCTATTACATTTGCATGGTTTTCAAGACATCGTCATCCAAAGCATCACATTCAATTCATGATACATGCCATAGGTGAAGGGCAGGGAGAGAGGCCATGCGATGCTACTGAGGACAGGGAGTTAGTTCCTCGCGAGTGGGAACAATGGGACTCCAGACCGTGAACCGAACGGCCCCCGTCACCACCGCTTGTTAAGGGCATAGCTCACAGGGCCCTGACGTGGTAACACACTCCTGGGTCCTTGGCTAGGGTTCTGGGAGGGGGAGCAGAGAGCTTTCATTTTCTGGGTCCCAGTAACTGCTCCCTCTCTCCCAGATGTCCACGCATCGAGAGGACTTTATTAGTCACCAACTGGATGGGGAACGAAAAACCGGAACTGCCTCGTCCTTAGCCAGAAAAAAGGAACCACGTGCATGGTGACTGGGGTCCCTGAGGGATGTGCCCCACACTGTCTCCCAGAGCTCCCAGCAGCACGAATTCCAGCTGCCCATAGTGGTACCCTATCCTGGCCTCCTTCTCTCCCCTCTCCTGTTCTCCCCTTTCCTGCTCCTTCCACCCTACCAATGTTCCCTGGGACATCCCCCCCCCCCCCGCCCCCCTGCTTCCTCCCCTTTCCCATCAGGCCATCAGAGCCTGCCGGCCCGGGGGAAAAACCAAGAAGTTAACTGGCAGGCCCTGATCGATTGGGCAATCAGGGCCTGCGGGCTGGGGGCAGCTCCTGTGTTGAGCATCTGCCCCATGGTGGTCAGTGTGCAACATAGCAACTGGTCGTTCCACCATCCAGTCGATTTGCATATTATGCTTTTATATATATATATATATATATATATATATAAATTATTATTTTAACATATATTTTTATTGATTCCAGAGAGGAAGGGAGAGGGAGACAGAGATAGAAACATCAATGATGAGAGAGAATCATTGATCGGCTGCCTCTTGTACAACCCCTACTGGGGATCATGCCCGCAACCTAGACATGTGCCCTGATGGGGAACTGAACCATGACTTCCTGGTTCATAGGTCGACCCTCAACCATGAAGCCATGCTGGCCAGCGGCACCTGGACTATTTTATTTTAGCCCAGGTTCCCAGCCAGGCACACCTATGGTCAAACAAAATCGGATTCATCCTTCAAGAGGCACCTGTTGGCCACGTGGGTGTGCCGTGTTCTACAGAAACTGAGGAGGACAAGCCCTGTGGCGGCCACACAGGAACTTAGAGTCTCCTTGGGGAAATAGATGAAAAAATTGACGGAACCACTGATATGGGAGAGGAGGGGCCCAGGTGATTCACAAAGCACAAAGGAGGGGGTGACACTCCCGGGAGCAAGGCATCTCACCCCAGGGAGCAGCACAGGAGCTCTGCAGAGTTTTCTGGAAATTTCAGCCCAGCTCTGGGAGTGTCAGTGCAGGCAGTGCAGCCCGGGAACAATGGCAGAAGCAGACGATGACGCACCCTGTGTTTAACTGACGCTCTTTTCCACAAAAATACTAAGATCCACTCACATAAACCCTTCTGGCCAGCCTGGGAGCCCCTGACAATGAGCCGAGTTCCCGCCCACCGTGAGCATCGCCAGATCACTGGTCCATGCCCATCATCAGATGCTGGGTGGGACATGGCCCCTTTTTTCGTCTGTTATTCCCTCTTGCGCAATCTGGGAGGAGCAGCGAAGGAGGCAGCTGGGCCTGGGGAGGCCTGGGGCTGCCGCTGAACATTTCCATGTGGCTCCCACAGGCAGGGGACTCCGAGGCCAGCGGGGGCCTGCTTTTCCAAGATGTGGGGCACACCCCAGGGCCAGCCCCTTCCCCTGCTGTGTGGAGCTGGGGACCCGTTGTATTTGAGAAGAGTGGGGCTGGGGTCCCCCGCTTTGCTTGGGAAGCCCGCTGTAGGACCACAGGCTAATCCAGTCCTGTCCGTGACTGACCAGCGAGGGGTGTGCGGTGCAGTGATGGCCAGAGAGGCCTGGGGCGAGGCTGGAGGGAAGCCCTGGGCAGCTGGTACCAGAGAGACTCTGGAAAGGATGGCCCCCTCCTCGGATGAGACGCAGCCCTGTCCATGCAGCAGCCACCTTGGACCACGAAGGGAGCGAGCTAATGACAAAGCCAACCACAAGGTCGCAGAGTGGAAACGTGGGAAAGCCAGGTGCCCGGATCCACGGCGCGGCCTCTAAGTGACCCCCGGGGCCACCCTCCGTCAGGACTTGTCCTGGGGAATACTTTTCCTTACTGTGTGAGCCAGTCCCATCAGAGCTTTCTGTTCCTCGGACAATGCTCAGGGACAGAGGCCGGGGTGGGAGACCAGGGAGGGGCTGCTTGGTGTCCCTGAAGCTCAGGGTCTCCCTTTGCCTGGGCATGAGCGCCCGCCTCCTCTTTGGATTCTGTGAAACCCCAGGTCTACCCATCAAACCCCCCTTCGTTGCTCAAGCAACGCGAAGGC
This sequence comes from Corynorhinus townsendii, assembly GCA_026230045.1. Taxonomy (NCBI): domain Eukaryota; kingdom Metazoa; phylum Chordata; class Mammalia; order Chiroptera; family Vespertilionidae; genus Corynorhinus; species Corynorhinus townsendii. The sequence goes on from JAPDVU010000002.1 coordinate 213,488,613, forward strand.
GGATTCTCGTGCTCCACACCCAGAGTCTTGGCGGAGACACCTTTTCTCTTCTTTCTCCCTCCTGCTCTTGCCTCTCTGATTTCACATCCTTACAAAACGCTTCGACCCCACCTCCACGCCGCCGGCTCCTACGCCGCAGGCATCTCCAGTCCCATCTCCTTCCTGCCCACAGTCCTGTTCGGAGCGCCTCACGGAATTTTTTGCCCGAATGCTCCACCGGCACCTCCACCCCCAGGGGTCACAGGTCAAGTTCCCACCAGGGCCCTGGGCTGGGAGGAAAGCTGTGCTTTCTTTCCTGGGCACCGGGACCAGGAATCGAGAAGGGCGGGGGCGTGCGCGGGGAAGCGGAGAACTCCGGGAGAAAATCATTACGGAAAGACACAAACAGAGGCAGGTTTGCTTTAGTGGCAGCAAATTGTTTGAACAAACGAAACCGTAGACAGAGCGATGGTCAATATGTCATGGTGCAAGAGGCAGCCCGGGGTGCTGACAAACAGCCACTTGCCTGGTGTCACGAGCCCCCGGGGAGTGACGCCCCTCCCTCCCACAGTCCCGTTTCTGAGATGAGAGTCCGCTGAGGGATGGTGTTTGTTTTCTAGGGCTGTCATAGCCACGTACCAGGCTGGGGAGCTTATGCAACAGAGATGTACTGTCTCACAGTTCTGGCGGCTGGAAGTTCAAGACCACGGTGTCGGCAGGGTTGGTTTCCTCTGAGGCCCCTCTCCTGGGCTTGCAGACGGCCAGCCTTTCCCCGTGTCCTCACATGGTCTTCCCTCTGTGTGTGTCTGTGTCCTCATCTCCTCTTCTTAAAAGGACACCTGTCACATTGCATCAGGGCCCACCCTCGTGACCTTATTTGACCTCGGTGACCTCTTTAAAGGCCCTGACTCTGAATACAGCACAATCTGAGGAACTGGGGGTAGAACTTCAATACATGAATTTGGGGAGGGACACAGCTAAGCCCATAACAGAGACTTCTAAGGATCTTTTCAAGCCCAAGAACCCACCACCTATCTGTTTTTCTTCCAGACTCTACTAGTTTGGTCAATGGGGCTTCCAGTCTGCAGGCATCTAGACTCAGAATTATGCAGCCTAGCTTTCACTTGCTCCCAACTGTCTACCACAGAACAGACCACAGTCCTGCTGCCTCCAGAAGTCTCCATCCTCAATGTCAGGACGCCACGGAAGCCTTCCTGTCCTGTGCTCAACTCGTCTCTAGTCTCTTCCCTCTGTCCATCTCGAGCACACCCCTCCCCTGCATCAGACCTCCGGGGCTGCTCACTGTCCCTCAGGGTCCACCCCCGCTGAGGCCCACTGCTATCCCATGGATCATTCTACTTCATTCAAACCAGACTATTGCCACCATCCCCTGCACCTCACCTGCACCTTCTACCTGCGTGGCCCTCCTCTTCCATCTAAAATTCTACCCTCCAATAGCCAGTTCAAAGACTGTAGAGCCCACTTAGCCAGGCTTTGCCAACTCACCGCAAGTACGAGTGGGAAGCCCAGCCTGATACTCAGTGCCTGTCATTCTGGATGCTCCAGCCCAATTCAGGCGACTGTGCAGCCCAGGACCTGGGTCTGCGGCTGTGAGCACAAACCCGAGGGGCCCGTGGAACACAACCCATCCGCCAGGGCTGCGTCCAGGCTGGCAGACAGACACGGGCTCCCGGGATACCCAGACAGTGTGGCACTTGGCATCGGCAATGCCTTCGCTAAGTGACCCTCAAACGCTCTGCAGAGAGGACACAATTAGGGGTAGTAGGCTGAATGGATTAGACAGCACTACTCTAACTGCATTTCTCAGCCCAGCAGTACCAGCATCTCGTATGAGCTTGTTAGGATGCAAATTCCCGGGCCCCACGACCTCCTCCTGGACCTGCATCTCTGGGGATGAGGCCCAGGAAACTGTTCTCCCAAGAACTGCCCATCCTTACACTGTCCAGGTGGTCCCTGAGCGCACTGAAGCTGCAGAACCGCGGCCAGGTAATGAGGTCAGAGAGGAGGCCGGGAGGCGGGGCTGGACCACATGGACTTCGGAGGCCATGGAAAGGAGTTTGGGATCGTCTTACATGTTACGGGAAGTTGTATCAGTTGGGGGTCCTCCAGAGAAACAGAACCAATAGGAGATATTTCTCTATGTATTTATTTTAAGGAATTGGCTCACATGATGTCCGACAGGCTGGAAACTCAGGCGGGATTTCTATTTACAGTCTTGGGGGAGAATGTCTTCCTTCAGGAAACATCGGGGTTTTGTTCCGACAGCCTTCAACTGATTGGAGAAGGCCCACCTGCCTTACTGAGGGCGATCCCCTTTACCTACAGCCAACTGTTTATACATGTTAATCCCTTCCATAAATACCTCCACAGCAACATCTAGATTAGCATTTGACGAAACTGGGCACCGGAGCGTAGCCAGGCAGTCACAGACACTTAACCATCACAGAGGGTCAGTTCCAGACCTTTCTGAGATCCGAGCTTTGGTGTTTCTGGGTTCCCATCAGGCCCCCCACAGTGCATTCCCCATGATTCAAGCTGATCGAACGTGTCCCTTCTATTGCAACCACAGGACGAGGTGCATGCAAGGTTCCTGTCTGCAGCTGGAGGTCCACTCCCTGAGGGCAGAGGACACGCCTACTGTTCTTGGACCTCCTTTGGGAAGGCTGCCCTATATGGACTGCAACAGTGGCCCTCCCTGACCTCTGGCCTCCAGTTGAGTTTGGCCAATGGAAGACACCAGGAGGAGCTTGGAGGGTGGGAGGAGAAGGGAGGGGGGTACCCTCACTGTTGTTGGGCATTGGCTAAATGGCCTGAATTCAAAGCTGCAGCTCTTCTGGGCCTCCCATTCCATAAAGTATACTCTCCACATGCTTGCTTTTCACTGCTCCCTGCCCGTGTCCCTTTAAACCTCAGGGGGGATCAGTCAGCTGCCTGCGATGGCATCCCCAGGGGACTGCACTGTCCCCGTGGGTTTCTCTACATTCAACCTGAACCATCAGAAACTGCTCTTTCACTGAATTTGCTGCAGACTGAGCGTTTGTCTCCCCAAATCCATAAGTTGAAGCCCTTACCCCCATGTGATGCTGGAAGGTGGGGCCTTTGGAAGGTGATTAGGTCATGAGGGTGGAACCCTCACTAGGGGGATTAGTGCCCTTAGAAGAAGAGACACTAGAGAGATGGTCTCTTTTTCTTTCACTGAGGACACTGCAAACCAGGAAGGGACCTTCACCAGTCGCTGAGCCTGCTGGCAGCTCGACCGTGCGACTTCCCAGCCTGCAGAGCTGTGAGAAATGCATGTTTGCTGTTTAAGCCGCCAGTCTGTGGGATTTTCTTGAGGCAGCTTGAACTAAGACAGGACTCTCCCCAAATCACCCAGCCACCTGCTTTCGGCCGTCAGACCCGAACACTCTGGCAGCACACACAGGACCGGCCCTCTCGTGACTGAATGAGACCCGCTGACCGAATCAAAACAGGGAGAAAGACACAGAGTCTCCCAACGGGTTCAGGAGCAACGAAAGCCCAGCGTTTTCGGCGGCTAAGTCTTGACTCAAACACGTTGCTCAAAAACTTCACCAAGCAGTGATGGGGGGTGTGAGAGATGGATGGTATTAGGTCTGGAAGGAGTTAAGCTTCCAATGCAGGAATGACCAGCACAGCCCACGTTGCAATTTTCTGCCAAAGTATTTTAAATGAAACAGCTGTGTAGGAGCTGAGACTTGTTCCAGCTCCGAGCCTGAAGCTGAATCACTCATGTTCGGTGTTTGATGGGCTGTGTAATTGCTCTAAACCCTATTATCTTCCTTCGCAGTTGTTGAAGTGTCATTAGGACACCTCCAATGAAAGGCTAAATTCTCCTATAGACACCATTTTAATAATTACAGCCTTTTAAAAAGAATTCGGTTTTGAAATGCAACGTTCTGCTCAGAAAGGGAGGCGTCAGGAATGCAGGATTGCGTCAGAGACTTCTGGGCCCAGCCTGGGATGCTATTATGGTTTTTTTTTTTTTTTTTAATAACTTTCTCCGGATTTTCCTGACCAATTAATCTTTTATGATTTTTATTTTCTGCCCTATGCGGGAGAGAAGAGAGCAAGATGTGCCAAGTAACGGGACTAGCCACAATCTACTTTGTGCCAGCTCCTGAGATTGTGGGCCCTGGGGACGTAAGGATAGGCAAACCTGAGAAGGAGGCCATGGTCATCTCTGTGCCACAATGCACTGTTGTGTAGTTTACGTATTTTCTAGCTCTGCTCTGCTGGAGAGTGAGGCGGAGGTGTGTCTTGATCATCTCTATATCCAAAGTGGGCAGCCCAGCTCAATGGGTGTTTGTTGAATGACTGAATGACTGTTTGTGGAGTGCCCAGAAGGGGCCGGGAACCTCTCTGAGTGCAGAGGTGTGGCCACAAACAAGATGGATGCAGTCCTTGCCTTCTTGGAACACACAGTAGGGGTGTGGAGGCCAGGTATACCCTGAACAAATGCATTATCAGCATGATGAATGCCACCAAAGAGAAAGTGCTATTCTGGCCCAGGTGCATCAGTCAAAGTCAGTGCATAGGTACGGGCACTGCTCCTTTGGGTTCTGTGTGAAGTGTCCCATGGTGTCTCAGAAACGCCCACGGATGGGGCCAGCATGGTGGGAAACTCTGGCTTGACCCCTAGGTAAGTGTTGGAGCTTGGATAGGTTACCTCTCCAAACCTCAGTTCCCATCTAGAAAGTGGGAATAATGTTAACTCTCAAGGCACTGGTGGCAGGCAGAATTCTAAGATGGCCTCTATTTTTTGGGGTGGGGGGATGGCCATATGTATTTTATTTTATTTTTCCTTTTAAAGTTAAATTTATCCAGGTTAATAAGATTATATAGGTTTCAAATGTACAATTCTATGATATATCATCTGTATATTGCATGGTGTGCCCACCACCCAAAATCAAATCTTCTATCTGCTAACAAAACAAAAAGGCAACCAACCCAAATGGGAGGAGATATTTGCAAACAACAGCTCTGACAAGGGGTTAAGATCCAAAATATACAAAGAACTCACACAACTCAACACCGAACAACAAACAATCCAATTAAAAAATGGGCAGAGCCCCTGAACAGACACTTCTCCCAAGAAGGCATATGAATGGCCAACAGATGTATGAAAAGATGCCCGACGTCACTGGCTATTAGGGACATGCAGTCAGAGCTAAGATGTCCTCAGTGTGGTCACCGTGTGCTGAAATACAGATCCCTTCAGCCCTCTGGGTACCTGGGCAGAAGCTGGACCAACTGGAGGCCGTGTGAATGGAGCTCCAGCCTCCTCTCTGCACTCCTGTACCCCAAATAAATCATACTTTATGACATGGAAAAGGTTGAGAAATACTGACACGGCACCAGAACCAGAAAAAAAAATCCCATCTCCCCAGAGGCTCCTTCATGGGCCTGCAGTTTTTAAGAACTTGATGGGGAGTGGTTGTTAGAGGGTGGCCTGTAAAAAAACAAACACACACGCATACACACACACACACACACACACACACACACACACAAACAACAAACAATAAGATGTCCTCTGGATCTCACCTCCTGGTGAGAAGCAAGTCATAAGACCTATGACTTGCTTCTTACAGATAGAATATGATAAAGGTGATGCGATGTCACTCCTGTGATTAGGTTATGATGGATTGATCTATCTGTCCACCCACACACACACACCTATCTAATCTTTTCTAGCTTTCTAAATATATATGTTGTATGTATCATCTCTATATCTATGTCTGTCTATCTATCTATCTATCTATCTATCTATCTATCTCTGCTTATCTACCTGCACACACACACACACACACACACACACACACACACACTCACTCACATCTACCTACCAGTCTTGCTTGTACGCCCTAGAGCTGTGGTTGGCAAACTGTGGCTCACGAGCCACATGCGGCTCTTTGGCCCCTTGAGTGTGGCTCTTCCACAAAATACCACGGCCTGGGCGAGTCTATTTTGAAGAAGTGGCATTAGAAGAAGTTTAAGTTTAAAAAATGTGGCTCTCAAAATAAATTTCAATCGTTATACTGTTGATTTTTGGCTCTGTTGGCTAATGAGTTTGCCGACCACTGCCCTAGAGAGTTTCTCCTTCCTGGCTTCAGAGTTGAGTCAGCAAATCATGCTGAGGAGGCCCAGGTGGCCAGGAGCTGCAGGCAGCTTGAGGACCCGAGTGAGGCGGCTTTCAGCCAACGGCCAGCAAAGTGTCAGGCCTTCCTCACACACCGCAGGAAGGGGCTGGCGGCAGCCTGAGGGAGCTCGGAGGCCGGTTCTTCCACAGTTGAGCCTCCAGGTGAGAATGCAGCCCAGCCACCACCTTGGTGGGTGCGCAGGCTTGTCCAGCAGAGAGAACAGCTGCTAACTAAGTGGATCATGACCGTGGCCTGGTGAGACCCTGGGCAGAGCACCCAGCTCAGCGGCGCTGGACTTCTGACCCCCAAGAGATAATTGTGAGATAATAAATGGGTGTGGTCTTAGGTCACTAAGCTTCCAGTTAGTCATTTACTCTGTAGCAACAGTTAACTGATAGATAGCTGGCACACAGTAGGCTCTGAAACTTGGAGGTGAAAGGAAGCAGAGGATGGATCAGCTAACTCCCCTGACCTCCTCTTGCCTCCCCCTACCCCGAAGCCGTCACCCTGAGAGCCCTAGGCCTGCAGCACTGTTCAACTTGCTGATGAGAAACACCCCGCGGGCACTTTCTAAAGGGACAAACTCCTCGCCGTGTGCACTCTGGGTCCACCTGCCTCTGCACTGGCAGCTGCATCCTTGGAGCTGAGGAGAGGCGCTGGAGAAATGACGGGGCCCCCGTTATCTCCCCAGAACCCGGGGACAGCGAGGCCAACAGGAACAAACTGTTCCCTTCCTTGTCAAGGCCTAGCGACAAATGTGGGGCCTTCCCCAGACGACGCGGGCCCCTGGGTGGCAAAGCATAGGCTCAGCCATCTGCTTGGATGTACGTAACCACCCAGGTTTGTGGGTACAGAAGGGAGACGGCTGCCTGTTTCTTTCCGGCCTGACTTGACCTCAGCATCTTTTCTGGAATGGCCCCCATTTCTCAACATTCAGCAAGGACTCACTGGGCCCCTCCCATGGACCTGGCCCCTGCCCCAGTCGGGATGAGTAATACTGAGTCTTCGGAGCCTCCAGCTCTCTGGCACATGGAGGAAACAAGACCCACGTGAGCAGCTGTTGGAAGACTATCGTTGACACCATTATCCGGAGTCCGTACGAGGCTGGCCAGGGACTTGAACATAACACCCTAGGCGGTGGGTGCTCCGAGTAGCCCATGCTACAGGCAGGAAAGCTGAGGCCTGGGGAGGCCAAATGACTGCTGCCACCATATGAAATGCTTCAGGTGACGCCCAGCACCCACAGGGACAAGTTCCTGGCTTCCCTTCCAATGATCCCATTACTCACCATGTGGCATTACCCTCATCATGTGACCGCCTTCCCAATGACGATGTGTGGTCTTGTTGCTGAGCAGGGAGTGTCTAAGCCGGTCACACCCCTGCCAGCCCTGCCCCATTGGAAGGACTGGGAAGGCCAGGCCCTAATAGAACAGGCCTGCAGGTGGGGATGAAGCCCACACAACTGTTCCACCTCCCCCTTAGTGTCTTCCATTGCTACACACTGTAGCTCTAGATATACACTTGGGGGCCCTGCAGATGTAACAGGCTCAGGAGCCCCAGGAAGCCTGGGGTGCCCCATGCACCTGGGTCACCTGGGTCCTGACAGTTGAGCACATGGTTCCTGCTCTGGGCCAGGGTGGGGTGGGAGGTCCTGCCGGTCTGTGAGGAAGTCTCTGCATGACTGGGAGGCCAGTGCCTGTTTGCCTATGGTCAGGGCCCCAGGCAGAGGCAGACAGTAGGGCAGACAGAAGATACAGCCTTCAATGTGTCGTCCTACTCACTGTCTTTTGTGATCATAGAATGTCATCATTTTATCTCTAAGGAAACTCCCTAGGGGGCATCAGGGTGAATGGACTAATGATGAGCTTCACCCAATAGTAAGTGTACTTCCCAACGGCTGATGATGATGCCCGCCTTACCCATGCACAGAGAGCAAAGTAGGGTCGAATCCACTCAGAGTCGAGGGGATGCCCTGCCCCCAACTCCTGGGCAGGCTGGTCCAAGCAGAGAGAACAGCTGCTAACTAAGTGGAACAGGCACTTAGATGTAAGGGGAAGGAAAGAACTCGGCCTGACTGAGTGCCTACTGTGTGCTTTACACACGGGACCTCATTTAATTCCCAACGACATCCCTGAGCGAGGCAGGACTTACATCCCCAGATCTCCAGTGTCCAACTTACCCATCGCTGCGTGAGGAACCACCCGGAACCTATGGATCTGAAATAACAACAATCTTACTTTGCTCACAAGTCTGCCCGGCGGGCACAGGCACAGCCTGTCCCTGCTCCACATGGCTTCGACCGAGGCAGCTCAGCTGGGGTGGGAAGACTCACTTCCAAGATGGCTCACGTGCATGGCTGCTGCCCCGGGCCTCAGTTTCCCTCCATCGTGACCTCTCCAAGGAGCTGCCTGGGGTGCCTCACAACATGGCGGCTGAGTTCCAAGATGTCCAGGCAGAAACGACAAGGCTTCCTATGTGCCTGAACCTCCGAGGTCCCAGAACGTCACATCGGCCACAGTCTATTGGCCAATCAAGTCCTCAAGTCTAATCCAGATTAAGGGGAAGGGCATTAAATTCTACCTCTCCATGGGAGGAGTAGCAAAAAACAATCGGTTTTCTTTAATCCACCCCACCCATCTTACAGATGGGGAGACTGAGGTTTCACAGACATTTAACACTTCCCCACAGTGGGCAGCTGGAAAGTAGCAGAGACACAACTCTGAACCCAGCTCTGAGTAAGCTCTGCACAAAAGTGCTTTCTGCTCTAAGAAGGGGTTCCTCAGACCAGCAAGCCAATACTAATGGTGGGTTGGTTTAGCTAATATAATGGCTTCCGAAATGGGCACAGAAAGCCCATTAAAAATAAGACCATGTTTGGGTTTCTTAAGACTATGTACGTTCCCCCAAGCATTCAGTTTCTTTAGTGAAAGCCAAGCTTGGTCAACGTTTTCACAGGCTAAGACTTCATCAACACACAGAAACCAGCTCAAACCAGGAATGTGATCCAGACCGGCGGTCGCCAACCAGTGGTCCGCGGACCACTGGTGGTCTGTGAGGTCCGAAAGGTTGGTGACGGCTGATCTAGACTACAACCATCATTCCTAAACTTGTCCGTATTTTCCTTCTCTCTGTCAAGCATTCTTGCCCTACCTCGCTCCACTGGAGACCAGATGGAGACACGTGGGGTCCTGGGCGCAGGTACGCTGTGTACAGCTGCTCAGGACGGGAGCTGTCCGAGATCAGTGGAGGGTCAGCGGGGTGGAAACTCGCCCGCGCTCCTCTCTCCAAGCCTCGTATCCTGGTGTGGGACCGAGTCCATCTGGAGTCAGGGTGCCATTTCCTAACTTCCTCAAGGTCGCCACAGAGACCTAACCTTCCCGAGGAGACCAGTACTGGGGCAAACTTCACGCCAATGCTGCCTGAGCTATCCTGAGAGAAGCCTGAACATCTCAAGGGAAAGGTGGAGAAGGACAATGTGACGACTCTCAGTCTCTCTTCTATGGCCTCAAGCAATTCTGCTCTGGCTCCAAGTTTGCATCCTCTGTTCAGGAAAACAAAACTTCTTTGGTTACTGGGACCCTCTTCCATGGAGGACAACTCATTGACCATCCATCTCTGGGGTAGTTATATGCCCTTTAGAGATCTGGGCCCTCTCGGGTTCAAGTTCTGATTCTTCCGTTCACGTGGACCTTGGGCCAAGCGTGTAACATCTCAGGGCTTGCAGCCTCCCCTGTGAAACACGGATCGGAATGATGTGTGTTTCATTAGATCTGAGACGCTATTATTTATAACATGCACCGCTCTTTTATGGATCACTAAGAAAATCAAGCCGCCAATGCCACGGAGACACCTTTGATTCGAAGATGCTGCCTGACTTCTGAGATAAAAATGACAACAACGCCTGTCTGAGAATTGATGGAATTTAGTAACAGAGCTTGCCTACCTATACCAACAGGATGTTGTGAGGACACGAACTAAATAATGTCCCCAAAAAGGCTTGGTAAACTTTATAGCACTAAAAATATAAATCCTTCTCAGACTGGCGAGTTGTCAAGTGTCTTCCTCTCACAGGCGGATGTGCCGGGGGAGCCTCCCCAGCCCCACGCCACTGTGCTCATGTTCTCACGCAGCCGTTCCGCACCCGGCGCTTACGGCGTCCCAGAGCTTTCCTGCATTTGTGACATCCCCGCCCTCTTACGATTTATTTGTGGAGAATCGGCTTGTGAGTTGGGAGTCAAGATTTGGGGCTTGATTTATAGTTAGAACGGACTAACATTTGGAAACAATGAACTGTCTTGTCTAAACACATAAATACCAGGAGAGAAATCCTAAGTGCTAATTACCAGGGGAGGGGGGAGGGGCGGGAAGGAACAGCTCCACAAATCCTGTTCAGTCTCAGGTTTCTTTTCCAATTTCGAGGCGGGGGGGGGGGGGGGGGGGCTCCTGGGGCCACATTCCCCGTGTCCTGTTGAGGGAGGAAATGGCTGAGAGCTTTGGATTGCGGTTTCCCTCTGGAAAGAAAGAGGAATAGTTTGGAAGCCACCAAAGAGCAGCTGATTCATAATTCTTCTCATGTGAAAAGGAGTCAGCTCTCGGGGCCTTGAGTGTCCTGTGTCCTCAGCAGGATAAGCGGCCTTGGCCCCGTGCCAGGCGCCAGGACACGAGTTCCGACTTCTGGGTCCTCTTGGGCTGGCGGGCTGGGCTGGCGCGGACCCCTCAGCCCCGGAAGGCCACGTGCTCCTGCCTCAGGATGTCCAACCACAGGGCCAGAAGCAGCCCCTCCAGCCACCCTAGGTCCTCAGGGAGGCAGCTGGGCTGGCGTCCCCAGACAAGCCACATCTTGGAATTGAGGGACCTGGGCTTCCATCCGCCTCCATCACTCACTTGTTGGCGGTTTGTCACTGGACGTCTGTCTCTGTGCTTCAGTGTCCATATTCGTAAGGCTGACCGAGCTAATGCAGGGGAAGCGTCCATCCAAGTGTCTGAAGGGACGCTCATTAAATGATTCCTATTCGGAACCCCTGATGGAACTCTGACTCACATGCAACCAATATTTGCTGAACCCCCTGTGCATGCCGGGCACTGTGTTGGGGACACTGTGGTTGAGGAAGACAGAGCTGGTCTCTGCTCCCACTGGGCGTGGAGTCCAGGGCTGGGAGCGAATGATGAGCCAATAAACAAGAAAAATAAGACACATTCAGTGGGTGACGGGCTCTGGAGAAAATAAAGCAAAACAGGGGGCTAGAGAGAGAGGGGACGTGGGGGCGCTGCCTTGGGAAGGGTTGTGGGGGAAGGCCATGCCTGCCAATGTACCTCAGCCTCCCCTCCCCCCGTCCATGAGTCTCCAGCCCAGCGGTTCTCAAACAGGGATGAGTTTACTCGCCTCCACCGCCTCCCCCTCCCCCCCGACAACATTTGGTACTGTCTAGTGACATCACCATCACCATCATCATCATTGGCTATGGGTGGCTAATGGCATGTAGTGGTTGGAGGCCAGGGATGCTGCTAAACATCTCAGAGTGCACATGATAGCACCCGCCAACCCCCCGCAAAAATATCCAAAGAATTATTTGGCTCCAAATGTTAACAGTCTATTCCCTGTATTATGTTTTTCATGATACTTAGCAGAGCTGATGACTGGAAACCCCTCAGTGGAAGGGGCCTGGGTAAGTATAGGCCCTCCATCAGTAAGGCCTGTCATGGTGACACCAGGGAGCCGGCCGCCCACAGCCCCTGCCTTCTCCATGGTATGCAGGGCGCAATGGTGCCCGGCTACAGCGTGCACACTGTAGGGGCTGGCTGCAGGTCCCACCCCGCCTGGCCTCGGGTATCCCACTAAGGCTTACTGTGCTAACTACTGACTTGAAACACACACTGATAAAATAGGAATCTGGAGTTGGCTCTAGTTAGCTTTGGGGAACATGGATTCAGGAATACGTCTAGACCAGTGCACCCAGAGTCCAGTAACAGACACAGACATGGTCCAAAAAGCGCGCTGTCCTCCCTCTAAGTTTCTAGGCTCACATACAGTTAAAGAAGAAATCAGAAGCGGGGAGTGATGCTGCCTCTACCAGGCACACAGGGGTAGCCGGAAGCTGAGAGTGAAGGAGGAAGAGCAATGTCCCTTAGAGGGAGAAAAGAATTCGGAAAGCTTTCGGAGTTTGGAGCCATTCGGACTCTCTGGGGACCTCTGCGTTATACAGCACGGAACTGAGAAACTAGGTCCAGGTGTACTGCTACTGCCTCCCCACCAATACCCTCCCCGCTTATCCCATGCCTCCAGAACTGATCTGTTGGGGAGATAACATACTCAGTTCTAAGCTTGGTTAAAATCAGCCATGGCCATCCCCTTCCTCTTTGCCAGGCATGGGCATGTGACCCTGTTCTAGTCAATAAGGTGTAAGGGCAAGTCAGCTGGGGAGCTTCTGGAAAAGACTTTCCCCTCTGATAAAGCAGCATGCCGCATGACTGGCAAATCCCTTATTTACCACCGCTCCTTCCTTCCTGTCGGAGGAAGGATGCAATGCCTGGAGCTGTGGCAGCCGCTTGTGGCCATGAGGGAAGTTTTCCCCAACGTGCTGAGGATGGAGGGAAGAAAACACAGAAAGAATCAGACTCCTCCATGATATTGCTGAACCCCAAACCAATTCTTCAAACTGAAGACTTCTTAGTATACTATCTAATAAAAGGGTAATACGCAAATTAACCATCACTCCATCACAAAGATGGCAGCACCCATAGCCACAAGATGGCGGCGCCCAGTCCTCTCAGCCCTGCCGGAGTCCCCCAGTCCCGGGGATAGGGTGGGGGGAGGGCGGCCACTGAGAGCGGGCAGCATGAGCGGCCTGGCGGAATGCTTGCTTTGTCACCGCGGCGATGAGGCAAGCGTTCCACCCTGGCCGCAGAGGGCCTCTGGGCAGCAGGCACGGAGTGGCATTGGGGGTTGGGGGAGGATTGCTTGTGTTGTCACCCTGATGATGAGGCACGTGTTCTGATCCTGGCCATGGATGGGCCTCTGGGCCGCAGAGCGCCTCTGAGCAGCCAGGCCCTGCAGAGAGCTATTGGCGCATGGATTTGTGCGCAGGGCTATTAGTGTAAGAAATAAAATGCATTTATTGTTTAAGCCCTACTAGTTGGGTATTCTGTTACCCTAGTCCAGTGGTTGGCGAACTGCAGCTCACTAGCCACATGCGGCTCTTTGGATCCTTAAATGTGGCTCTTCCACAAAATACCACGTGCAGGTGCGCACGTACAGTGCGATTGAAACTTCGTGGCCCGTGCGCAGAAGTCGGTTTTCAGCTCTCACCAGAAATGTCAATTATTGCACTGTTGATATTTGGCTCTGCTGACTAATGAGTTTGCCGACCACTGCCCTAGCCCAAAGCATCCTAAGCAATAACGTTTCTTTTTATAATAATACCTCTCAGAAAGATGTCCATCCCCAGAGGTTAACACTTTGAAAGGTGTCATCTCTAAAATGGACAGATCACCAGTCATTTAGAAATCTGAAAGGATGTCCTCAACCCCCGAGGATTCCACAAAGTACAAAATTACTCGATGCAATTGCCTGAGAAACATATGATCTACGACACATGCCGTCTCCGCTTTCACGCAGAGACTTAATGCTCATGATCTCCACTCACGGCCTCAACAGAATCTCAACATTGGAAAACGGCACTTTGAGCCAATTTCCCCCATAACCTCCTCCTTCGTTGTCCATCGTCTCCTCCCCACCCCAGGTAGGCCTGGTTTACTTACCTGGCGAGTTCAGGACAAAGGGCTGGGCACCCATAGCCAGCCCCTTCTCTCTCCTTCCTCTCAGGGGGTGAGCTGCCCACAGAAGGTTTGTACCCTGCTCTGCTCTCCACTAACTTGGGGGTTGAAGGGCAGCCTCTGCCCCTTGGGGAGCAGGGCCTGCTCCAGGCCAGTGCTACCTGTGTCGGGGTAGGGGAGCAGGTCTAATTAGGAGGCCCGTTTGTGAGGGGACAAAGGACACATTCTCCACCACTAGCTTTTTAAGGAACAGAGGTGACATTTTGGTCTAGCATTGTGTGACCAGGGTCAGTTCAGAGAACAGACTTTATTCTAGGCTATTCTAGCAGGAATGTATTTATTGTAGATTTTAAATGGGTTATGGAATTGTCGGAGGAGCTGCAGAAACAGAGCTTTCAGGGATAAAAAGCACCTCTGCTGAACTGGGCCACCAGGGGATCTGCTGCTTCTTCCACGCATCAGAGGCTGGCAGCCCCAGAACCGTACCTCCTTGTGCACAGTCAGGAAGCTGCCCTCCTGCTGCTTCTCCTGAAACCACACTGTGCCCGCCAGGACCAGCACCAGCAAAATGGATCTGTTGTGCCCACCTCTCGGGTCCCACCCTGCACAGGGACCATGACTGAGGTGACCACAGGGAAAGTAGGTACCTCAGGAACATGCTTTTCAGCAGAACTGTAGAAGCAGCCAGGAATGTACCTCTACCTCAGATCTACCTTCACAACCTCATGTGAATTCATCTGTGTGGTCAAACATGAATCACGTGCAGAAATCTAGCTGCAAGGGAGTCCAGACACCAAGTTCCCAGCTTTCCCACCGCTGCAGGACAGGTAGGCCCATGAGAATGAGGGTGGAATGGTTGTACCTGTAGCCACTTATCTGCATGGTGGCCACATGTACAAATGCTAAATCAGACCATCTGGGCTCACACCCAGCTCTGCCATATGCTAGCCCAGTGGCCTGGAACATGCCACGAAACTCAGTGTGCATCAGCATCTTCATCCATAAAATGGGGATAGTAATAGGACCCACCTTCCATGGTTGTTACAAACCCTTCCTGCTTGCTACCAGGAACTCAGAAACAGAAATGATTCAGATAGGGAGGGGAACCTGGATACGTAAGACACACAGAACCATAGCCGGCACATTATAAATCCCAGAGAAGTGTTTGCTATTATGGTTTCAAAGCTTGGCCCCTCTCAAGCTATTCCCCAATAATAGCTTAAGATTAGACAGAGACGGTGTGGTTAGGGTAGGGGTGTGTGTGCTAGATTCTGTAGATCGACAAATAACTAAGTATGTTTAAATTCCTTAATAACAGCACTCACGAGGCCTCACGTGTTTTTGAATGGGAGCCGATGACAATGAAGAAAACGGAAGGTGGTGCCTGGCTGCGTGCGCGCTGACTCCTGGGGTCTTCCCTGCCAATCACACCCCTGTCTGTTTCCTCCCAGGGCCATCTAGCTGAGAAGGCCCAAATGAGATCGTGTCTGCAGGGGATGGCTGGCTTCAAGCACAATTCAGTGTACTGTCAGGAAGCTGGCCTGACAGCTGATGGGATCGAAATATAATTAAATGTCAACAAAAATGAACACAGCAGAGCACTGCCTGAAAGGCCAAGCTGGTCGCCAAGACCCCTCCCACAGGGTGCCAATCACGCCTCGCCGTCCCTGTGGGATGACATGAGCAAAAGGAATTGGCATCGGATGCCGAGACAAAAGGAGCAGAGGTGTTCACCCGGAGCACCTGGGTGAAGTGTGGTCACGTCCTTGAGGGGCTAGAGGCCTTTCCCCTGCAGGCTGCACGGTCCACGGGAAGCTCTCCCTGCTGTCCAATGCCTGTTGGAGGAAGAACATGGCCTTGGAGGAAAGAACATCAGAGGCTTTGCCCTCATATCTGTGTTCTGGTCTGGCTTCCAGAACTGGCATACTGAGATGAGAGATCATTTGCCTGTTCCTCCTAAGAATGATTCTTCCAAAAATGACAGCTACCATTCACTGAGTCCTTACTACACAGGAAGGCTGTGCTCATTGTTCTTTAATTGCATTCCCTTGCTAGTGGCAAAGATGGCTAATTGTGTCCCTCCACCCCCTGCCTCTGCACCCCAACTCCTACTAATCTAGCTGGGCACATAGGACCCAGAGACTCCACTTTTCCAGCTTTCTTTGCAGCCAAGTTTGGCCACGTGGTATGTTATAGTGAATGAAAGCGACCAGTCGAGGTTCATGGACTTACAGATCACATCTGGTCAAAGAATCTGCCTCCACTTCCCTTCCCTCCTCCAGTGGGCAGCAAAGGAAACAGGAAGTCATTTTCACCCAAGGGGCAAGGCCTCAATGTATGACAGAACAACAAGGTGGAAGGAATCTGGGTCTCTAGACAACCTCATGATGCAGAGCTACCCGCCTCTAGACTTCTACAAAAGAGAAAAATGTACGTGTAGCTTGCTAACTGCCTTTGAGGACTTTTGTTACAACATTTTAGTCTGAACCTCAACTAATACATCTTAAATTTTTACAATGACCTTGCAGGATAGGTAGATTTTTTTTGGCCTCCTTTTACCAGGGTTCAGAGAGTTTAAATGGCTTGCCCAAAGTTCACAGCAGCACAGAATGGCAGAGCTTGGACCCAAGCATAAGCTCGTATCTACTTCTCTGAGATCATGCTTCCCTCTGTAGGTTCTGTGCTGATGGCTCTAGGTCTGGGCCTTGTAAAAAGTTGGGACAAAGAACTTGATACGTTCCCCCAAAGAGAAAGGAAGGGAGGAGGCCTTCTTTTCCTCCATAAAGCTGAATCTCTGGGGACTTGGGGGTCAGGGTGTGATAAACAGAAATGATGAGTTAACACCAGTTATTTTTGCTCCATCCCTTCATTCTGGAATAGCACCCAGATTTTGTGAGGGGACCTCCCTGCACTTTCAATTCATGTGGCTCAGGCTGGCTGCCCTCACCTGGCCTGAGTTAGGCCAACGGACCCTCTGTCTCTGGCGTTGGAGTTTGGTGGGGAGACACAAAGTCGTTAAGGACCCAGAGTTCATTCATCCCAGCAGCAGACCCCAACAAGACTGTCTGTGGATCCCTGCCACCAGGAATTCTGGGCTGCCCCGAGTCCTGGCCTGTCCCAGCCGTGCTTGTCAGCTCCGCCTTGATTTGGAAGCTCTGAAACATTCTCCTGGTTGAGTCCCCATTTGCTTATGTTTCTTGCAGGCTGGTCTCTCTGCCTTGCAAAGCCTGCCTGATCCTTAGGGCTGCTCTGAGCCAAGGGCAGAGGGGGGTGGCCAGACCATGTACAGAGATGACATCTAGGGTCCAACCAAACCATTGCGAGCCCCAGAGCTCGAGAGATCAGCATCACTAGGTGAGGTGCTGGCAGGCCCAGGAATGGGGCGAGAAGCAGGCCAGAGGCTGGAGAGAGGATAGAAGACCAGGACTGGGTGGGGGTTTGGCGAGTGTTTATCTTGCTGGGTTCTGGAGTGCATGTGGGTTCAGATACAACGCTCCATGTTAACTAAGGGATAGAATCTATATTGGGGGTCTGCATGTCCTGGCACAGAAGGAAGGTCACCAAGACTCTGCCTGCTGGCCGCGCCCAATGGCTCTGGCACAGGGGTGGTGAAGTTGGGCCCAGCACCCCCTCTCCAGGCTGAGCGAGCGCAGTGCAGGGAAGCGCAGTCATAAAGCAGTGGAGTGAATCTCTCCCCCGACAGAGCTGGATTTATGGGGCCCACTCGGGTCTCTGCCTCATTTTTTTTTTTTATTGATTTTTTTTACAGAGAGGAAGAGAGAGGGATAGAGAGTTAGAAACATCGATGAGAGAGAAACATGGATCAGCTGCCTCCTGCACACCTCCTACTGGGGATGTGCCCACAACCAAGGTACATGCCCTTGACCAGAATCAAACCTGGGACCCCTCAGTCCGCAGGCCGATGCTCTATCCATTGAGCCAAACCAGTCAGGGCCTCTGCCTCATTTTGGATGCAGAAACCCAGCCTGCATTATGCATGGAGGACAGCCTGAGCCGTGCATGCCTGGGGCTAAGCTCCTACTCCAGAGGGAGGTGACTCGGGCCTAGGGCCCTTCCAGCACCACTGGGGACCAGAGGAGGGGGCAGCTTCAGCACCTGAATCCCTGGTCCTGCTTGCAGGCGCCTTTGATGCATGGCCTTTCTGATCCTGAGTGTCAGGGCCACCGAGCACACTGCAGGGGGCTGCAGGGACAGTCAGGTCTGGCGCTGGCCAGATAGCAGGAGGGCTCATCGGTCATGGAGACAGCAGGGGACAGCTATGAAGAATCGCTGGGTCTGACTCAATAAGAAAACTTACCTCACTTCTCTGAGCCTGTTTCCTCATCTGTAAAATGGGGACAACAAAATGTTCCTTTTTTGGGACACAGTGCAGAGAAGGAATTTCAGAGAGACCTGTAGCAAGCCCGTGTCGATGTGTGACAGACCCAGCAGGCTGCCACCACTGTCCCGATAAATCCCAGGATGGGATAAAAGACCACCATCTCGAGGGGCCCACCCTCCTCCTCCCGGGAAGTGGAGGCTTTATGGAGGATGGCCCATCCTGAATCACCGTCCCTTCTCTTTCAGTCCCAGGAGGGCCTGGAATGTCCTCAGGCCCAGGGACCCAGCGAACTTGTAAGCTGTGGACGGGACAGTCACCTGCAGTTTCCCTTGCACCTGTTTGTGTCACGGCTCCTTGTAACTGACAGGTAAGGCTTGTCCCTGTCACACGAACTTGCTCCTCATTTTGACTCCCCGCACTCATAAGAGCAAAACGTTCCCCAAGGTGCATGTTGAGATGGAATGGACAGAGGCACAAAGGGGTGGAACAGCGGAGACTGACCAGCTTGGTGCTGGTGGACCAGCTGTCAGGAACTTGGGAAATGCCGTGCGGCGCTGCTGCTGGGATGGTTAGAATGTTCAGCATGTCACCATGGGGGTCCTTGCCCCGTGGTCCTTTCTTTTTTTAAAGCTATAACTCGTGTATATATATAAAACCCTAATACGCAAATAGACTGAATGGCAGAACAACCAAACAAATGGTTGCTATGATGTGCACTGACCACCAGGGGGCATGCAGGGAACATGACGGGTGTCGGCAGCAGGAGGCAGAGCACGGAACATGGTGGGCGTCGGCCATGGCCGGATGGTGGAGCAGGTGAGTGGGGGCACCAGACCAAGGCGGGGTGCCGGTTGCTGTCATTGGGGCAAGCCTCTGGTGGTTATTGAAAAATCTTTGCTCCTGCATGCAGAGCCGCCACTCACACCGGCTGCTGGCGCCCGGTGCTGGCCCTGATCGCTCAGCACCGTCAGAGGGTGCGAGTGGCAGCTACCAGCCCCGATTGTCCCTCAGGGCTTCTTCACCTCTCCCTGCTCCTGAGGGGCAATTGGGGCTGGCAGCCACCTCTCTCACCTGCTGCTGGCGCTGGCCCCGCTTGCACCCACTGCCAGCGCCGGAGCTGCCTCTTGCACCCACTGCCGGCACCGGCCCCGCTTGCACCCGCAGCTGGTGCAGAAGTCACTGTCTGCACCTGCTGCCGGCATCCAGTGCCAGTCCCGATCGCTTGGCACTGTCAGTGGGTGTGAGTGGTGGCTGCCGGCCCTGATTGCCCCTGAGGGCTTCTCCACCTCCCCCTGCTCTTGAGGGGCGATCAGAACAGCAGCTGCCACTCGCATCTGCTGACAGCACTGGCCCCACTCACACCCACTGCTGGTGCTGGCCCCAATCGCTCTGTACCTTCGGCGGGTGCAAGCAGGGCTGGTGTCATTAGCATGTGGGAGCCACCGGCAGCGGGAGTGAGGCTGCAGGCAGAAATGGGACTGGGGGGGGGGGTGCCCGGCGGGAGGTACCAGGTGGGGGTGCAGAGGATGGGCTGAGACCCACCCCTGTGCCCACCACAGCCTCATGGCCTACAGTTCCTTTCAAGGTGCACGAATTCGTGCACTGGGCCCCTAGTATACCATAAAATTCATCTTTAAAAATACAACTCAGTAGGTTTTAGTATATTCATAAGACAGTGCAACCATCACCACTATCTAATTCCAGAATCTTCTCACCCCTAAAGGAATCCCAACCCACTAGCCGTCACCCCCTGTTGCCCCTCCCCCTGGCCCCTGGCAACCTCAAATCTGCTTTCTGTCTCAATGGATTTGAACTCTGGATATTTCACATGAATGAAATCACACAATAAACATATGGTCTTTTGTGTCTGCCTTTTTTCACTTAACAGGATGTTTTCAAGGTTCATCCATGTTCTAGCACGTGTCCGAATTTCATTCCTTTATATGGCTGAAGAATACTCTATTGTGTGGATGTTTTGTTTATCCACTCATCCACTGACAGACATCTGGGATGTTCTGCCCTTGGCGGCTGAGTGATGCTTCCGTGAACATGCGCACACACAGGTGTCCGTGTCTCTTGGATCTGTAGCAGTGGGGTTGCTGAGTCGTTTGTGGTTCTTGGTATCAGGATCGTAACAGCTGTGAGGTCTGCCACACTGGGTCCGTCTCCCGGTGGTTCTGGGTGGGGGTTCTGGGCTCCTCCAAGTCCCTGCTGTCTTTCCGTCCAGCTGATCATGGAACTCACAACACACACATCTTTCAGAAGCTATTTATACCCCCGCTTGAGTTCCCATGGCACCGGTTCTCTGGGTACAAAGATATTCTGACGATGTCTCCACAGTTCAGTAGAAGAAACAGGTCAGATACTTAGAACGCCCGCGTGCCTTTGGGGACCGCTATTACTTATCCTGTGTCATTGGGAACATAGAGATATGAAAACGAAGGGAGAGGAACTCTGATTAGTAGGGTCTCTAAGGCTTCCTGTGAAATATCGTGTAAGACGCTCCTGAGCATCTTAACAGCTCGACGGGGTCCTCTAAAAATTAAAGGGAAGTCGGCCATAAACCGGGAAGCGCTTTCCAACCCTTTACTGCCGGACCGCGTCACTGTCCTAAAGAGGTTTCAGGTGTTCCTCCCTTTTGGATTATTTATCAGAGCTACAGAAAGCTTTAAAAATGGGCTCACACAAAAGCCCAACCATCATTCCCACGGTGTCCCAATGCCACCTTTCTGGGCAGAAGAGACGAACACGCCCATTTCAGCTTCTGCAGGCCCCAAGCAACCCGGGTGGCGGGGTTCCTCTCAGCCCCACAAGTGTCCACTGCATTGTCCTCCGAAGAGGTTGTACAACTTAGAAAGCAGTGGTAGGATGGGGTGGGCAGGATGGGTGAGGTCATGCTGCAGTAATAAGCAACCCCCCAATCCCCTCCAATGTCAGAGCCTTATTTCTTACTGCAGCTGTTCCTGTAACCCCCCAAAAAGAAAGGGAAGCTCACCTATTAGACTATTGATTTCTGCAGGGAGAGAAAGGTGTTTACAGACAGAATTTTAATCACTTTCTATGTTATAAGCAGAGGACTTCGTGAGACAGTGCGCTCTCTGTGAAGACTCAAGCCATGTAAGATAGGAGCGGGTTTCCCACTTTTCCATTAGCTTTGGTACCTTTCCCACAGGGCCAGGCATGGAACAGCGGATCCCAGACAGGGTGACAGGCAGCAGAGAGCACCCACAGGTTACACTCGTGCGTTTCAATCCTGCTTCTGCCACCCGCCTGCCCTCCCCAAGCTGTGTGACGCGGGCGATTTTCTTAACCTCTCTGTGCCTCAGTGTCCTCATCTGTGAAGTAGGGGAATAACAATCCCGCTTCCTGGTACACAATGAAGAGTAACTGAACCGGTGCCTGCCAAGCACCCAGAGGGTCTCTGGCGCCTCGTGGGTCCCGTGTTTGATAAATACGTAGCGAGAGCATCTTCTGAGTGTTGACTTGGGAAATGAACTCAGGACTGTTTTGTGAATCCTCACAACAGCTCAAGGAAGGAGGCATGTTCTGACGGCATTCTGCAGAGGAGGACACGGAGGCCTGGAGGTGTAACGCCTGGGGTCCGACAACGCCTGGGCTCTGCCCGGGGACCTGCTGCCTTGGACAGCGTGTGGGCCACGGTGGGTGGTGGCAGCAGCGGCCACTCCCGCGGCTGTTTACTGAGACTTCATGGGAATTTATAGGGATTTCCACATCTTTTGGTTCCTACCAGTGTTTGGTTTTGATTAAAGCCAGAAATCCCCAGTGGGTTTTCCATGAAGAGGGTGAACCGTTGCTCACCCCTGAAGGCCACCATCACAAGGGGGGTGGGGATGGCGGGGGCGGGGGGCACCTTCATACCGGGCTGCCTCCTCAGGAGCCGGGAGAGGAGAGCCAATGCCACTTGTATAGCTGCTGCTGAGCAAAAGGTCAGGCCCTTGGCATTCCTCTTGATTACGCTGAAGATCCAATCCAGCATTTAATGTCCTCTGGTGGAGGCTGCAGGCTGTGAGGGTGCACAGGGTGCTGCTGGGAGGGGAAGCCTCGGCTTGCTTGCCAAAGAGAGGCCACCCATGGGGCACTCCTGGGGGCTGGCCAGGGGTCCCTGGTCCTCCGAGTTCCCACCAGCTTCAAACATAAACTGAGTGCTGTCAGCCTTGAGCCACAGGGGAAGGAAGCTCCATGTCGGAAAATAAGAGCAAATATTTACTGAGCACTTACTATGTTCCACGCACTTTATGTGTGTGCACCTGTGTGTGCACACACAGATGCACGTAATCCTCCAACGCCCTATGACTAGACACACTCACTCTCCTCACCCCCGTGTTACAGCCGTGTGAACCGATACAGAGAGAGGCTGAATCATTCGTTTGAGGTCACACAGCGACTAGGGAGTAGAGCTGCGGTCTGAACCCAGCTAGTCTGGCTCCAGATGCCCAACCCCTAACCACGACCCTGCCTGGAAGAAGGGGGTGCAGAGGTTCTGGGCTACCCCACAAAGGATTCGCCATAAAGCCCTGGGAAACCCTCTGCACATGGCGTACGTTTTCTCAGAGGAAACAGGAACATGCTGGGTGCTTGGCGTCCAAACCCCTCCCTCCTCCGCCCAACAAAGCCAGGCTTCCCCAGAGACGCCATCACCAAGTCCCAACCTGCCGCCCTCAGCGTCTCCCCCGTCACGAGCCCCACTGTCTGATCCCTGCACACAGGCCTGGCTGGCCTGACCCTCCCCTCCCCTTGCCCGATGCTTTCGAAGCTCAGTCACAGCAACCGCGTCCACATGCATGCCTCCGTGCCTTTGCACATGCTGTTCCCCATGCTTGGACTGACGAATGCTTCACGATGCTCATCGAAGTTCCTCTCCTTCTGGAGACACTCTGACCTCCAGGTTGAGGGGAGAGACCCTCTGGCTCCCACGGCACCCTGGGGAGGGCCACAGAACGCCGCCCCGGCGTGGTCACTGCCTGCTGGGCTGGGGGTGCACTTTTGTTTCCTTAACATCCAGCATAGTATCTGGTGCTCAATAAATAACCACTGAGTGAATGGATGGATGAGTGAAGGAGTGGCCAGCCACCTTCGGATTCCTCGTCTTTTCAACCAGGTAGCAATTCTGATTGATGCAGGCACCCTGTGCTTTGGGAGTGGGCAGGGTGGAAAGGGGTATTTGAAAAGGAGAGTTGGGAAGAACATGAAAGGCACCAGGGCAGGCACAGTCCTGACCACTGAAGTCCCTGCAGCTCAGAGGTCACGTGGCTGAGGCCGCTGCTCCTCCGGAAAGGCAGACCCATCCGCACCGCGATCACACAGCAGCGGCAACCCTCCGCGGCCACTGCCCGGGGATCCACGTGCGCTGGACGCGACCTGCCAGCTCGGAGATCAGAGCTGGCGGAGGCGCCTTCTGCCGCCTGTCAAGCCAATGAGCCGGGAGGCCCAGGAACCACCTGGGCGATAGGATGGATCAGACCACGCGTGTCCCGGAAGCCTGCCCAGCTCCCTAACCACTCCTGCCATGACCTCTCCTGGGGCCTGAGCCCACACACACGTCTTCGGGAGTCCCGGACACAGGTCACTGCAGTGCTACTGGGGCTCTGTGGGCGAGTGGAAGGAGAAGACGGAGGCGGAAGGCACGGCCGGTGAACAAGTGATGCTCCCCAGTCAGGCCCTGAGACGTGGGGTTTGGAAATGGTGCTATGTTAGTAAGTACAGCTCCTTAGCCCGTCAGAGCCAAGGAGAAGCCTGTAGGTGGCGCGAACGAGCTAAAGACAAGTTGGGAAAGACTCCCCTGAGGATGAGGCCCAGAGTGACCTCTCCGGTCCAAAAGGGGGCAGGCTGAGTGGTGTCCCATGTGGACATGTCACCTGGGAAGGCTTCCCCTCTACACCCCACTCCAACCCAAAACTCTCCACGCCCCCCTCCTCCCCAACGTTGTGGGCCTGGGCCTCCCACATGGCAGGAGGACTCGCCCACACAGTAATGAAGTCTTAATAAACTGCGCTAGGAGAAAGGCTGCCCAAACAGATTAACGGCGATGGGACGAAGTTCAAAGAGGAATCACTTTTGATGATTTAGATGCATCTCAAGGCCGTTTCCAGGGCTGGGTTCTCTGTTAAGCGCATGGTGAGCAAGAAAGGAAATGGAATCAGATGGAAGAGGAAGGTGAGGGAGCAAGACCGCGTACCATGTACATAAAGCCCTTAAAACATCCCTTTGCACAGGCTGGGATCACTGGTGCCCGAATAACCTGTCTGCTTTCACGGGGACCCACAGTGCCTGGTGCCCTCGGCCTTCTCTGGCTCTGTGCACACTCTGTCCACGCAGGCAGGGGGCTGTCACTCATGCCTCCTCCCGCTAACAGATGGATGGAGGGAGAAGAAAACCTTAGGAGCGTTTGTATCGCATCAATTTTCTCCAAAAGGAACCTTCCCGAAGGTCCTGTGAGCTCTCTCCCCAAGAATTCAGTCTGCCCATCCCTGCTTCCCTGGAGCACCCCTTAGCACCCGTGGTTAATCACAATCCATTTGGGCTAAAGATTTCTCTTCCGTGCTCCACCCCTGATGGAGTCCAGGCCATCTTTTCCCACCTGCTGCGTATCTGAGGCTAGGACGAGCTGGCGAGCCGGAGGGGTGAGGGACAGTGACAGAGGCAGGGCAGCTTCCTGGGCATCTGAACCAGGGCCTCAGGGCCTCAGGGCCTCCCCCCCGCCATCCCCCGCTTATAAATGCTCTGTGTTTGTTTAACGCTCTGGCATTGCTGTTTCTAAAATTCCTCGTCCTCTCTGAAACAGGGACACGGGTTTTTCTTGTGCACGGTCCTGCAAGTCAGAGAGTGGGTCCTACACGGAGATCTGGCTGGGTTTTCTTCTGGGGCCACGGGCATGGCCCTAAGCCTGGCACATCTTCCACAGAATTGCATCGTCATTGGTAACGATACCTCCGTTGAATTAGTCTCTCTCGCGCTCTCCCACAGCCACGGCCCCCTGTGTGGCCTGGTCCTCTCTTCCCTGGGCTGCTGCCTGAAAGCCCTGGATTCCTGACAGCCCTCCCCCTCCCGCCTCTGCCCGCTCTGAGTCAATGGGGCTGTCAGGCTGCATGACTCTGGGGTGCCAGTCATCTAGGACCCACAGCGAAAGGTCCCCAGTGGCGCCTTGAAAAGTGCAAGGCAGAGGCCCCACAAAGCAGCTGTTAATCGCAGAACAGCCACCATGAAGCACCTAAAACATTCCTTTGCATGGGCGAAGTATCATACTTGCCTTAATACATGTACTGGCTCTCATTAATATCAACACACGCAAGGTCACCCGGTAGAAAGTAGCCAAATGAAGGCCGAAGCCCAGAAACCAGACCTCCTGCTCTGTGAATTTAACCTCTGGGCCACCCCACCTTCCAGGAGGGGAACCAAGATGGGCCACGTTGGGAATACATTCACCCAGTGCCTCTGTCAGTCTCAATCCCAGATGCTGAGTCAAGAGTCAGCAATTAATAAGCAGAAGAACATGATTCAACTTGTTGCCTCTTTTCCCTAAATGTATGCCATTCTAGCTCACAAACGGGTCATTTCGAAGCACATCTAGTGGCACTTCACTGTTTCCTAGAAAACTCAACATGGGGTATTGCCATAGAACAGGGGAGGGGAACCATTTTTCTGCCAAGGGCCGTTTGGATATTTAACACGTCACTCGCAGGACATATAAAATTATCAACTTAAAAATGAGCCTGCTATATTGGGTCAAACATTTAATTAACTCACCCCCAATGCCATGGCAGAGGCAGACCAAATGATTTAGCGGGCCTGATATGGCCCACAGGCCAGACGTTCCCCACCCCTGCTGTAGAGTAACAATCTATATATATAAAAGGCTAAGTGACCAATTGTACTTATGTCCGACCGTCTGACCGACGGACTGACCAGCTGGTACATAGGACGCGCACTGGCAATTTAAAAATAAATGTTGATTCGTACATGCATGATACATATAAAGCTCTCACTGGCACCAATCGCACGCGACCGACTGGCCAGTACATACACATGCACTGGGAATTTAATTAATTAATTTCCTTTCAATGTGCACAAACCCATGCACCAGGTCACTAGTATCGTTATAATACAGACGTCAGCTCAACAGCCTCCTAGTAAACGTCTTCTGGGGGTGCAGGGGCGGCGCCGGGGTTGTGTGAGAATTCCAGGGTGTGCACACTGCTCAGGCTCCACTGTATACAAAGGTGGCTTTGTCTTTATCCTGATTGAGTTGGGAAAGGGAGCGAGCGAGTGAGCACCTTTTAGAGATGGGCGTCAGGTTACTCAGAGGCCAGGCAGCGGCCTTTCTCTGTAAATGGCAGGTGAAAGTCCAATACGTGTACGGTGACTCCTTATTTGAGCTTCATTTCTTGCCATCCATTCAGGGTGCCGAATCACACGCCCGGCACGGCCCAGGGTGGGGTCTCAGCTCTGTGCTCACAGAGGACGCGGGACTGAGCAAGTGTGGGCTCCTGATTCCCTCTGATCTCCGTGAAGAATGGCTCACTCCAATGCCACGTGAAAAATCATGCTGCCACTCCCCGAGCTACAGATGTCCTGGGCACCAATGACAGCGCTGCCCAGCTCAGCAAATAGTAACTAGAGAGTTGCCAACAGGAGCAGGCAGAGGAGCCAGAACTGTGAAAAATTAGCCAGTTCTGCAGGTGCCCAGGACATAAATGACATCAGATTTAGAAATAATCAGTGGACTGTTGTAAGATGGAGCTGGGGAGTCATGTGCTAAGAGTGTTAGACTAAATAAGTGGTTTAATGAGAACTATGATGATAATGATGATAATGATGATAATTCCCTTATTGAGCACCTTCTCTATATCAGACATTTTGCTAAGCGTACGATGCTGGGAAGTCATCTGATCCTGAGGAGGCTCCCACAAGAGCCTTACTATACTCTCATTTTGCAAGTGAGGAAAGACGCTCAGAGATGTCGAGTAACTTGTGACATAGACACTGAGTGGCAGGGGTGGGGCTGCAACCCAGATACAGCCGCTCTCACACCTGTCCTCCCCTCTTCACAGTGCCCTGTGCTATCACTGTCCTTCCCAAGCCCAGCCAGGCAGTGAGAAACGTCGCCACTGCTACACTAAGAACAACAATAACAGCGAAAGCAATTTTACGAGCTAAGAGCTGAATGTACATCATTTAATCTTCACAGCACTTCTACACGATAGGTATTATTTTCATCTCCATTTTATTTTATTTGTTAATCCTCACCGGAGGATATTTCTTCCATAGATTTTTAGAGAGTGGAAGGAGGGAGGGAGGGGGAGAGAGAAAGATAGATAGATAGATAGATAGATAGATAGATAGATAGATAGAGACATCAAGGTGAGAGAGAGACATCGATTGGTTGCCTCCTGCGCATGCCCTGACTGGGCCTGACGATTGAACCTGCAACCCAGGTATGTGCTCTTGACCAGGAGCCGATGCTCACTGAGCCACATCAGCCAGGGCCATCTCCATTTTAGAGATTATGAGACTGAGTTTTAAAAAGGGTAAATTCATTTGTCCTGGGCTATACAGACAGATCTGCAGTGGGGTAGTTGGAGAAAGATGAGAAGGTGTAAGTCAAGGTCAGGGCAGGAAGGTCACTGGGGATAGGGAGCAGCACGAACTCCCACTATAATGCCAGAAGAAGGGACCTCTCCTGAGGTGTCCATTCTGTCCAAGGGCTGAGACCTGGCAGCCATAGGCTCCATGATGCCACCCTCAGGCCATAGCTGGTTGGACTCCTAGTGAACATCTGACTCAACCATCCAATGAGATCCTTTTTCTTAAGACCTGGAACTGAGAGGCACTGAGCCTGATGCCTGTTGACTGCTGAGTTTGGTCAATGGCAAAGGAAGGTTGAGAAAGTCTCGCTATGGAAGCCCACACAGGGCTGCCCCATTTCCTAATTTTCCTGTGCTTGCTGTCTCTCTTTCTGGGACTCTAATATCCCTCCATTGAACTCCCTTTTCTACTTAATTTAGCACCTATAGGTCCCTGTTACATGCAGTCAAATAAATTTTAGTTAACAACCATCACTGCCGGTGAAGCACCTTCTAAAAGCATGACTAATGTTTGCATCTTAACCTCCCAACATACCTCTAAGGCAGTGGTCTGCGAACTCATTAGTCAACAGAGCCAAATATCAACAGTACAACGATTGAAATTTCTTTTGAGAGCCAAATTTTTTAAACTTAAACTTCTTCTAACGCCACTTCTTCAAAATAAACTCGTCCAGGCCGTGGTATTTTGTGGAAGAGCCACACTCAAGGGGCCAAAGAGCTGCATGTGGCTCACGAGCCGCAGTTTGCCGACCACGGCTCTCTGGTATTGTCTCATTTTATAGAGTAAAAAAAAGTAAGTAGTCAAAGTGGACTTGAAATCAAGATGTATCGGACTTCTGGAACTATGCATTTCCAGTTGCCCGGAGAGACTGACCTCGGGCTGGGTGACATCAAGCCAGCACAGCGCCTATATTTATTCTTGCCAGTTCCAGAATCACTCTTTTTTTAATGTGTGGCTTTCTCTGGTGTAGGAGCATGAGTGACTCCCCAGAACACCTCTGTGATAGTCAACATCATGTGTCAACCTGGCTCATCCACAGTCTCCAGTTATGCAATCAAACACTCACCTAGGGGTTGCTGTGAAGGTGTTTCATAGATGTGATTACTGTCCATAATCAGTGGACTTTAAGTAAAGGAGATGATTATACCTAGATAATCTGGGTGGGCCTGATTTGATCAGTGGAAAGTCTTTAAGGGTAGTGCTGAGGCTTCCCGGGTGAAGAAGAAATGCTGCTGGCAGCAGCTTCACCCTGTGCTGGAGGATTCCAGCCTGCACTTCTTGACAGCCTGCCCTACAGATTTCAGGCTTACTTTGTAATAAATGCATTGCCTTATAATAAATCTTATATAAATATCCTACTTGTTCTGTTTCTCTAATTGAATGACCCAGCACACCCTCTTTAGGGCCCCCTGCTACCTGTAGATAAGGACCAACTTTGGAGTTCTCACAGCTCACATTCTCCGTGGCTCAAGACCCAGCCTCATAATCCTCCAGCCCTATTACACTCGCCATGCTTTCAAGCTTTTCTTTCTGCCAGGATCCCTTCACCATGCCTACCTGCTGGAAAACACCTGACTCTCAGCCAGGACTCAGCTCAGGCCCTCCTCCAACAGGAAGCCTTCCCTGACTTATTTGAGAAGCTGTGGTGCTTCACCCTTTATACTCAGATTGACAGCAGAGGGATCATTTTTAATCATTTTCCTATTTCCTTGGCTTGGCGATTCTCGCCTTGAGGACAGTGAGTTTGCCTTTCCATCTCCTATCTCCAGGGCCTCTCTCAGACCCTGACACGTAAATCAACTTCTGTTCAATAAATGCATGAACGTAGGCATCCATGCCTAGGACCTTGGTTTTGCAGAAGGGATGTTCTGGAGCAGAAGGTGGTCCGACCAGATCAGGGTCACCTTGAGAAGACCAGCTGGTCCCCCTCAGTTCCCTGCACACCAGCTTTTCCTCTTTGCAGGGGCTCGGTCTGCAAAAGGAGCCCTGTCGGTGAGATTTCCCTGGCTTCTCCATCTGGCTCGGGGCTCCATTATCAGGATAAATTCCTGCGTGACCTTTAAGATTAAAACTAAATGTTCTGATCTCTCTCCAGACAGGTATTAGGTGCTGGAAATGGCATTTCGCAAGGCCTATGTTGAGTAGCGAACTCCAAATATCAGCCTCATCACATTCTGACACATTACAGCCCATCTGAGCGGGCCTGCTCTGAGTGCTTTAAGGCTGGGCACGAAGGGCAACAGCTTTCTCTTTGTCACGCTGGGCCTTTGAAAAGCCACCATCAAGGGAAATGAGACCGAGTCCTTGCCGTCGCCTCTCTGTGCCTGCCAGGACTGCCAGAGGGAAGAGGGTTATCAGCCGCGGTTAGCAGGGCTGACAGAAGACATGAGCCCTTCTGAAGATGCTACGGGCCTCCTGCCATCATCTGCCATCGAATGAAAACATTCGCAATGAGGTTGGGGCGATGCCTCCACTCCGGGAAACCACCAGTGGCCTTAATCAGGAAATGTACTAAGAGTTCCTCAATGATGAAAGGAAAACCTAATTAGGTAATTGTTTCCATAGAAACCTAAGTATATTTATTACTGCGTTTATGAACCTCTTCAATTACTCAAAGGCGGGAACACACTTTCACCTTCCAAGTTTTCATGGGAGGCAGGTCTCCATGAGGAGCTAAGAACCATGAATGAGCAGCCACTCACTTCCAGGTCAATAGATTTGCTTAGAGGGCGGAAGTGCCATTCTTGGCATTTTAAACTGCTGGTTCCGAGTAATAATCATTTTGATGCTAATAACAGCAAACATGTACAGAGCATTCTTTATATGTGCCAGACACGGTGGGTATCCTTGACAACAGGTCTGGAGGCAGGCTTCATTCTTATGCCCATTTAACAGATGGGGACATTGAGGCTTGGAGAGGTGAGGGACTTGGCCAGTGTCACACAGAGCTAAGCATGATTGAGCCGTGATTGGTAGGCATACGGCCTGGTTCTGGGAGCTCAGCCTGTGTGTGAAGAATTTTTTTTATTACTGGGGATTGAATCAATTTTAAAATAACAATAGCTTATCTTTATTGAGCACGTTTATGTCTGGGGATCGTGCCAAGTGTTTTTCCTGCATTATCTTCTCGTTAATTCTCAGAACGCACTGTAGAGGGGGCTGCGATTATTCCTATTCTACACACGAGGAAACTGAGGCTCAAAAAGGCTGGTGGGTTTCAAGGTACAAACTATGACTGGGGGAGCTGAAGAGCCTTGTCACTAGCATCCACCTTGAACTTGTCTGAGGACCTGCTGCACCCTCTGTTTTCACCACCTCACACGCCGATCCCACAAAGCCTGCTTAGGCACAAAGGCTCAGAGCTGTCAGCATTCTCTTCTGAAGCTGACCCAGGTGTTTTTGAAACGGGGTAGGGTTTCTGAGCACCTGAAACTGACGTTTCGTGCCTTTCAATGAATGTCGTTTTCTCTCAGCTTCACGCCCTCTCCCTGCCCTCATCCTGGGGCTTCCAGAATTTGGGCTGCAGGCCTGCAAGAGATACTGTGCTCTGCCAGACTCTGGATGCTCTGAGCTCCTCGCCGTCTTCATTTCTAAGTCAAGATAAAGAAGACTTCTGAACTTTTTGATCGGTTTCCACCTCAGTCCTTAGTAGAGCTCAGGACTCAATCCACTCGTCATTGTCCCGAAGTCGTCCGAAGGAAAACCCTGCCCAACTATCACCTTTGGGTGCTCACAGTATGCCAGGCGCTGTGCTAAATATCATATTTTCTAAATTTCATTTTGCTTATGTGTCCTTAGCATCCAGTACAGTACTGTGCTTTACTTGCTACCTGCCCACGTACCATGAAGGAGCTAGGAAGCTTCTGTGTAGTATCTTGCTTGATTCTCACACCAGCCCTATGAGGCAGGTGCTGATTACTCTCCCCATTTGACAGAGGAGAAAACTGAGGCTCCAAATTCAGGCACTTGCCAAGATCATGGAGAAGTGAGTGAGTGACTGGGAGGAAACAGGATCATCCATTCACGCAACACATGGTTTTTCGAGCTGGAGAAGGAATAATAGGCTCACAAACCAGCTCTTCTGTGTGCACCAGAATGGGAGAGAGACCCCGCTAACCTCCAAAGAGAAGAGGTAACTGCCGGTTAGAGATCTGCATTGGGAACAGAATAACACAGGGTGCTGTGAGAGAAGTGAGGCTGGGGAGGGCCCAGCTGGCCAGGGGAAGTCTCTCTGAATAGTGACACCCAAGAAGAGACCTGAAAAATGACATGAAGAGACCGTGCACATTGCAAAGATCCAGCCAAGGCTTCGAGGCAGAGATAATATCAAGTTCAAAAGCCCTAATGATGCCTGGCTGGTGTGGCTCAGTGGTTGAGCATTGACCTATGAACTAGGCAGTTATGGTTTGATTCCCGGTTAGGGCACATGCCCAGGTTGTAGGCTCAGTCTCCAGTATAGGGCGTACAGGAGGCAGCCGACCAATGACTCTCTCTCATCATTGATGTTTCTATCTCTCTATATATTCTACCTAATAAAAGGGTAACATGCTAATTGACCGTACCTTTGTGACGCCCACCAGCCAATCAGGAGTGAGTATGCAAATCAACCCAACAAAGATGGTGGGTTAATTTGCATACATGGGCACTGAGTGGAAGAGGGTGGGGTGGGACACTTGCATCATCGCCATGGTTATGACAAAGTCCTTCCACACTACCCCAGGCACTCCGGGCCTCTGGGCAGCATGGGAAGGCAGAAAGGTGGTTCTGGGCTGGAGCGGAAAGGCAGCTCTGGGCTGGAATGGAAAGGCGGCTCCAGCCAGAGTGAAGGCAGTGCCAGCAGCCAGGGGAAGGAAGTCCCATTCTTGCACGAATCTTTGTGCATCGGGCCTCTGGTATATATCTAGATAGATAGATAGATAGATAGAGATAGATAGATATATGGATACATTTTAAGTATGTTTGGCCCTGACACTCCAAAGCCTTCACATACTCTAAAGTTCTCACTTTGGACACCAACATGTGGGACACTATCAGGGCCTATCTCGTGGGTTTGTTGGGATGAATAAATGAGATAAAGTGTGTCAAGCCTGACACAAACTAAATGTTACCTGTTATTGCACAATTAGCATTAACCCCGGGCACCTTGCAATTAGCATCAGCAAAGGAGGAGGCCAGGGATACCTGGCCACCAGCATCGCAGTATCTCGTCCAGTTGAGTAAACTTCTTGCATGACCTGTGCCTGTCACTTCACTGCGGGGGAGGTCACTGGTACATCGGCTGCCACAGAAAGGAAGTGACACGAATTCTCTGCTGAATGATCAGATTGTTGAGCATACAGAGCGCCTTAATCCCAGGAAAAAATAACCACACCAAACCCTCCCCAGGCGTTGTTCAGAGAAGAAAGGCCGTCAAAAGAAAATTAACAAAGTGCACAGTGGATAATCAATAGCAATCAGCCCAGGAAATCAAGAAGAAAGCAATTGCCCTGCAGACCTACATCTTGTTTGTTCAATATTTCTGCGAGGTCAGGAGCCAATGCCAATCCGCGGTGGCTCTTAGATTCAGAGGTAAATAGATTCATGGGCTTCGTAGCAAGAGGTGAGTCCTGTCCGTCATCTAGGCGGCAGCGCGCCAAGGCCCGGGCTGTGGTCTGAATTAATCGGGAAGTTAGATTTGGTGGGCTGTGTTTCCATAGGTGACTATGACAATATTTCCCATCCCACTTGGTGTTGCGTGATGGGGGACTGTTTCCCCTGACCTTGAATCTGGGTGGTCCCTGTCTCTTGTTCCGGTCAATAGGAGTCAAGGGAAGTGACAACGAGTTAATTCCCGAGTTTGGGTCTGAATCCATCTTCAGTTTCCACCTTTGCCACTGACTCGGGGCCACACTCACTCTTGGGATTCATCCCAGAGACCAAGATGCCCAAGCTAGTCACGTGACGAGAGGCACATGGAGAGAGAAAGAGCGGTCTCAGGCTCCCAGGTGCTAGATGCAAGAGTGATGCCTGGCCGCCTATGAAGGCAGCCTCGTGGGAGACCCCTGCCAACTCCCCCTGGAGCCTGCCTTGCCACAATCCCTGACCCCCCGGAACTGTGAGCCAATAAAACGGCTGTTTTCAGCCACTCAGTTCTGGGGTTGTTTGCTACACGGCAAGAGAGAACTGAAACACGGGCTAACCAATGCTGACGATGCGTGTGAGCCGTGGGGGCCGTCTGGGGACCTTGTGGGGATGAGGGGCTGTGAAAAGGGACAGTATTGTCCTTCTCTTTAGTGTTGAGCTTCTGCCTTTGGAGGGACATTTAAGGGGCTTTCTCGTCTCAAGTACCTCTGGACACAAGAAGGCCTGAAAGGTCAGTGAGCAGCATGGAATTGGGCACTTGCAGGAGCCTGAGCAGAGGTGTCTGAGCAAACCCGAGGCCTGGCAGCAGCGAGGAGAGGAGCAGGAGATCCGCTCACAAGTGGGTCCTGGGCATCGCTCCGGGAAGACGGGCTCAGCGGGCACAGCGCAGCCTGCCTGCCCTTAAGGAGCCCACATTCCCTGGCACGGGGAGCAGGGAGAGCACCGGATGAGACAGACATCACTGCAGCTCTGAACACATGCTCGAGGGTAAGAGAGGGTCACGCGGCGGCAGGGTCTGGAAGGGGCTGCTATGGCCGAGGTGCAGTGATGAGAAGGGCTGTGGGAAGGGGGGCCCCAGAAGCAAGAGCACAGAGAAGTGAGGCTCAGAGAGGTGACTCGCCAAGCTCACAGAGCCAGCGAGCCACCGAGCTGGGGTTCGACTTCCTACTGGGCTCAAAAATCACTTTTCACCCCTTCAACAGCCTCTCAGGGGACGCCCGAGGGGAAGAGGGAAGAAAGCTGGGGATCGGGGACGAGGTAAGTGAGGCTGAAGAGGGGAGCAATTGGGGTCTTGCATGGGCTGAGCCTCCAGAAACTTGGGTTGACGGAATGCAGCCTCCAATATGGCACTCGGGTAGACAGCCGGCAAAGGCGCCCACGTTGGCAGGAGCGACGGGTGGAGGCCTCGAAGCGAGGACCACTTTCTCGTAATTAGCACCGACAGCTCTTCCTGCCTCCTGCAAGCTCCCCTCTCGGGCTGGAAGGAGGGTGTTTTCTTTGGAAGGAAGGAGACCCGGCCGGCTGGGCTGGCTGCGCTCCCGCTCCCGGGGAGGCTGTGCTAATTGGAGAACACAACCACAGGGCCCCTGCGCCCACGGGGTCCCCCCTCCCCGCCCACGGAGCCCCATTAGCAGCTTTGTGAGGCTACTGATGCCAACGGAAACCGGCTACGCAGAAGCACCAGCCATGGTGACTCGCGGGACCCTAAGGGGAAGAGGAGGGAAGACACCTGGTGGCAGAAGGCACCTTAACCCATTTCTGTCTCCCCGGGACCCTGCAAAGTCAACGTCATTCTTCCATTCCCAGATGAGAAAAGTGAGGCTCGGGGAGGCCGGGCCATTTCGTCACCAGTGACGGAGCAGGGGTGAATGTCTTTCTTCCAAAGGGGCATCGGTGTTTTAAGTCTCACTTCCCCCTGTGGAGAGGGGGACTCGCTGAGAAAAACGTTGAACGCAGGCTCAGAAGGGACATAGTCAAAGACCCAGAGAAGGTCTGATGGGGCTTAGAAAGGTCGTGCTCCCTCCACCAGGTGAAGTGAGTTTGTCATCTTAGCAAGAGCCATGTCCTCCGTCCTTGGCATCTCAGACACACTGTCTGCTCTGGTGGCATCTTGGTTTTCCAGACCAGGATGAGTTTATATCCTTTGTCTCACCTTTGAAGGGAACTTGGGGGCAGCATTTCTATCCCTTTATTAATCCTTTAAGAAAAAGTCCTTGGGGCCTTCCTCAGCAGGGCCTTCTCGGACCACCGAGCTGAGTTAGGACCCGATAGCCTGGCCCCAAACCCAGCAAGCTCCGAGTGATTCTTCGACAGCTGCCTGTCCACCAGATGGTCAGCAATGAGCAAGTCGGCAATTCACTGCTGGGACCCCCGGCCAGCGCACAGAGGGCGGTCCACGCCTGGTCACTGGAAGCATGAACAAACGAAGGGACCGGCTTTGGCTCCATTCATTCCCAGAAACACTAATTGAGAAGCTCCTATTGGTAGGACGTGATGCCGGGGACCTGGAAGGGCACGAGTCTGACCAGCATACAGATCCCACACTCAGGGGACTTTCCAAACCTCCTCCAGGCAGCTGCCAGGTTCTACAACTTCGGGCGCAGTATCGACGATGAGGCCCGAGCAAAAACCAAGTGTCAGGAGCAAGCCACGTTCCTCGGGGCCGAGGGCGATGGATAACAGGTTCCTTTCCTTCCTGTTGCTGGTGATGATGCTAATGGACAGCAAGGCATGTCCCAACGGCTGGGCCTTCCAATGGGCTCTTTGCCTGGAATGAATTCACTCACTGACACAAACGTCTTTCTGGAGAGTCAAAAGCCGTGTGAGGAACTGCGCAAGGCTCCGGGGAAGAGGTGGCTGCACCTGGACCAAGTTCAACCCTACACATTTTTTTTGGTTAATTTTGGATGAGTTGCCATTGATTAAAAAATTGGGAGATTTTACCTATCCCAACTCTCAAGCTTCTCTTAAAAAAAAAAGAATCATTTAGCCACACTGACCGTAGTTCCTCAGGCCGGCAGGGAGCTGGAGCTGAGTGGAAATGCCTTCCTGTGGACAGGGAGGCTCTCTCTGTAGTCATTCCTCCCCACCAGCTCTGCTGGCCTCCGGCCGGGCTTCCGGGCACTGGAGGTGGCATTTCATGCTGCTCGAGGATGACTGACAGGTCAATCAGAAACGGAGAGTGCTCTTGAGGATCGCACATGAAATACTCAGACTGGGCCTCTCCCTCCAGGGGGGCCACCCCCCAAAACAGGGAGGGCAGGGAAGCCAGGGAGAGCGGAGACCATCGGAACACCTGTGTTTGTTGGATTCTCATAGGTTTTGCATTTTATGGCAAAGACCCAGTCTCAAGGCAGCTTTTCCATGTACCGACAGCATCGGTTTAAGCACAAGGGCTTGGTACTAGAATTCTCTAAGTGTGTCTGTTTCCACACCGGTGAGATGGCGTGATTCTGAGACAGGCTAGGGAGACAGGAATAGGGAAAGGGAGACAGAGTCTCAAATGGCCAACCCGTTTACAACCAGCCAGTAAATCGCCAAATCCTGTCTTCCTTACCCAAAGACACTTAAGAGTAAAAGGTTTATCCTGCTCATCCCCCAGAGGGTAAATAGCTTAAATGCCCCTAATCAGGGAGATAGAGAACAGAAATCCAATTAGTGCCAACCACACCCAAGGACCCATAAAGTTGGGGAAACAAATCTCATTTGGGTGCATCAGCATAAAGCTGATGAATAGTCTATTGAGCTGCTCCCCTAAGACTTCCCCTAAACTCCAGCCTCTAAAACCCTCAAGAGGAAGGCTCCAGCAAACTCTCCTCCCAGGAGCATGAGCCTCCCCATTCTCCCCCCCTCCTCCCCCCCCTCCCCCGGGCATGTTACCTCTGCCTGTCTCCTCCATTCCCATGACTTTGTTTTGCTTCAGTAACTTGTTTCTTGGGTCTCAGCAGACTAGCTGGCTCACTTCTACCTCGGTCGTTTTCTACAGAAACTTTCTCTTATAATTTGAGTTCTTGACCCTGAATTCTTTCTTTGCCCAACTCAAGAATCGAGGTCCAGCTTCGCCGTTTTGCAGCTAACCTCACCAGTAACGATTCCGCCTCCGTGTACAACACTGCAGAACTGTTACAGAAATTACACCAATCATGCACACACCAGGCTGACAAAGAGTGCGGTACAAATGCTGGTCTTATTTGTATCTTCACAGGCTCATTGATAACCAACAGTTATGTCTCCAAATAGCAGTCCACATGGAAGCCTCACACCCAGATCTTTTTTACATCTTTATTTTTTGTTGTTTTGCTTTGTTTGTTTTGGTGATAATAGGAATCCATGCTCCTTACAACAAAGCTCAGAGAAAGTCATACTGTAGTGAGAGCAGATTCTTGGACTTCCTAATTGTTTTTGGTCTCTGATCTTTAAGAAACATTGAAATCTCAGCGGTGACATAGAAGTGCACCAGGACCAAAACCGGGCTAAGGCCCAGAGCTTGTCCCTCTCTGCCCGAACCCGGCCCTTAGGTTGAATAAAAGGCTTGGAAAGGGAACTTGAACTTTGCAGGCACCTTGGTAATATTCTCCGGAATGAAAGTGACATTTACTCCCTGCTGGGCCATCACTCCAACACTCCGTTCTAACACCCTGGCAGTTCAATTAACATCCCGGAGTCCTGGCCCAGGAGGACCTGCGTTCAGGCGGCCACCCTCGGCCATCCATCGCTCAGGCTCCTGTCCCCTGGTGGCACTGAGCACCCCACAGCTCCAGGTCACAGGGACCAGGCTAGGGAGGGCCTGTGGACAGGACCTCATCCAGACCAGCCCCTTCCACAAGGGCACTTTCCCTGTGGTGTCTGGCTGCTCTGACACCCTCTTCCAAGCTGGTTTTCGCGAGAAGGTCATGCTTCCCGGTCCAGCTCTTTGACCGCCGTAGGTTACATGGACCTGCACTGAGTCCAAATCCTAAGGAAAAGCTGGAGGGCTTGCACCAGGGAATGCACCAAGTCCCTGGGCTCTGCTGATCAGCCTGTTGAGATCTCCGGGGAAATAAAGGCTTGGCGCTTGTTTGCACCGTGGGATTCAAAGTTCTCTCTCTGCGGCCTCTCTGTTTCCGCCTGACAGACAGAGCCATCAAGGCGCATTTGCTCCTTGGCTGTGGGTTTTGCATAAGAGTCCCTCCCGCTGTGTCATCAGTTCAGGTATAAAACAGGATAGGCTCAAAGAAGCGATGGCATTTCCAATCCTGGGGAGATGAGAAGGCTGCTGCTGTTAGGCAAATCACTAAACTTCTCTGCACCCTACCCATCCCCACAGTGACCTTGCTTACGCCATGTTGAACTATTCACCGACCTCAGTCACCCAGGTCTGCAAAAGGGGAAAGAAAGCAGAAGGTGCACCCACTTTCCTGATGCTCAGGCTTCATGATTCCTTCTGAGCTAAGATTCAGCACTGAGGCAAATCTTCGGTGAATGCCCCATTGCCCCTCCTCCCCTCCCACCAACTGATTTATGCCCTTATGTGCCCCTAAACCTTGTGTGCTTCTCCATTATAGCAGCAACAGCTAGAATAATAGCTAAAGTTTATTAAGCACACACTGTATGCAAGCACAAGGCGGGATAAACACAGCTGCCACCTCATCTAATCCTCACAGTGAGGCAGGCATGTGCTGGGGCTCTCTGGGAGCCATCGAAGGGGAGGAGAGCGGGTCAGGATGAGGCCAGTGGCTGGTGAGGGAGGCAGGATCCACTCTCTTGCAGACAAGGGGTCTGCCAACCACAGTCTGCTCATCAAATTGGGCCTACTTGTTTTTTTTGAATGAATAAAGTTTTATTGGAAGCAGCAGTTGTCCATTTGTGGACATGCTGTCTGCAGCTGCCTTGGCGCTACACAGCAGAGGTGAGAGTTGTAACGGAGACCACATGGCCCACAAAGACTACAATACTGACTGCCTGGCCTGTTGTAGACAAGTGTGCCAACCCCCATTGCAGGTCATGGCAGGGAGCTTGGACCTTAATCTTTGGTCAATCGAGTAGCCACTGGAGGGTCTTGCACATTTGACTGGTATGTTTTGAAGGACCACTGTGGCTGCTGCGAGGAGGAGGATTGGGAAGGGGCAGGAGGGACCAGGAGAGCCCTGAAGAGGCTTGTTTCCCTCCCACTCAGGTTGCAGACCAACCATGGTCAGACTGGGCCAGCGTGTGCCGAGCTCCTGCTCCAGGTTAATTATGGTGCCAAGTGTGTCCCGAGACCTTACTCTTCCTTACAACCTTACAGGACATTACACATTTCAAACACTTAATTCCATGCCTGGCACACTGGAGAGTTGAATAACAGTTAATAAAATAGTTCTTAAAAAATTGGCAAGGAGCCCAGCTGGCATGGTTCAGTGGTTGAGCATCCACCTATGAAGCAGGAGATCATTGTTCGATTCCTGGTCAGGGCACATGCCCGGGTTGCAGGCAGCTCGATCCCCAGTGTGGGGGATGCAGGAGGCAGCCAATCAATTATTCTCTCTCATCTTTGATGTTTCTATCTCTCTCTCCCTTTCCCTTCCTCTCTGAAATCAATAAAAATATTAAAAAACAATACAAAACTAGAGGGTGGGATTCTCAGAAGCAGACTCTGAGAGGAGGATGGGGACATGAGAGATCCGTGAAAGAATCTCCCTGGGGAAAGAGGGTGCAGGCAGGAAGGGAGGGGTCAGGGCTCAGGGGAGGGGCCTCAGCCTGAACCCGCAAGGGTGGGGGGCCCTGAAGTGTAAGTTATGCCTCAGAGGGCCTCCTCAGGTGAAGAAGGGAGCTGGGCTTCCTTCCCTCACTGGTCAGTCATGGGCTGAGGGCTGCCCTGGACAGACCTCAATCCCTAGGCACTGCCAGCTCTGTGGGCATGTGGGCACAGCGGCTCCAGAGGCCGAGAGCGATTTTTGGAAGAGGTGTCCCAGGTGCAGGGTGTGGGGGGTGAAAACACACCGAAGTGGGTGGGGTGATGCACAAGGAAAGGCTTACAGGGATGCAAGGGGAACTGGGTGGCGTGGTCTCTGCTACACGAACCCATTGTCCAGATGAGGAGACTGAGGCTCCCGGCCCGAGGCGCACTGACTTGCTCTCCTATGACAGTCGGGAGTCCATCTTGGTCTGACTCCAAGCCCATCCTCTGCTGTTTCCTCGCAAACCTTCCCCCACTCCACGGCCATGCCGCATGAAAGCCCTTGCCGCCTCCTGCTGTGTGAAGGGTCCCTCAGGTAGGCTGGCCTGCTTGGGCAGATGGTCCTTTCCTGCCCGTAATTGCTCCATCAGAAACAAATGATGGTCGTAAAAATTGGGGATGTTCAATGTCCTCGGATCAGTCAAGGAAGGTTATCAAAATACCGAAGTTTGGATAAATAAAACTTCTTTTATGGAGTGTCTCTCACAGCAGCCTGCAAACCGTTGGCTCCGAGAGGGGGCGGGGGACAAAGAATTTCCTGTTCGCGCGGCAATAAATCAAACAACGCTCTGCGGACAGTGGAAATGGATCTTTCTCGCTCTTCACACAGCCAGGGCTCTTCCAGAGTCACGGCATGATGCTCGCCCAGTGACAGCTTCAACTCGGCTACATCAATTATCAAAATAGGAAACGCCAGGGTGGCCAGGCGATGCCGGGATGCGGGCTCCCGCGCCCAGGGCTGCCACCGCCGGCCACAGCCCCTGGCCAGGCTTTTTATTTAAAGTCTAATGGGACTCGGCCAGAGGAAGCCCAAAGCTAATCTCCGAGTCCTGCCTCCCTTCTTACAAGTCCCTGCAGCTGTTCAGGTTTTCCTAGGTTAGCCCTGGTCCAGCTCCCGGTCCAGGTGAACCAGTCAGATTAAAGTCTCTGTGGGCCCTGGCCGGTGTGGCGCTGCAGTTAAGAGTGTGGGCTGCACACCAAAGGGTCTCGGGTTCAAGTCCCTTCAAGGGCACGAACCTGGGTTGCAGGTTCGATCCCTGGCCATGAATACGTGTGTGTAGGAGGCAACCGATCCATGTGTCTCTCTCACATCGATGTTTCTCTCTCTCTCTCTGCCCCTCTCCCTCCCTTCCACTCTCTCTGAAAATCAATAGAAAAAAAATACCCTTGGGTGAGGATTACCAACAACAAAAAATTTAAAGCCTGTGTGGCTATCTCTCTAACTTGCACTTTCTCTTTCCTTCATTTCTGTATTCAAACAATCCCACTTGAAAAAGGTTGCTTTCCAAAAAAGAAGAGTGACCAATGCAAGGCCATACCTTTTCACCATTTGAAAGGCAAAACGGATTCTCTCCAGAGGTGCCAACTCCTGCCTCTGCTTCCTAACCCGTCCTGAGAATGGAGGCACTAGGACTGTGAGAGGACAGCAGATTCAATAGCCCCAGCACATCCCAAGCGTCAGTGTGCCACACTGGCTAACAGCCCATTGGCCAGAGCAAGTCACATGGTTGGGCTTAAAGTCAAGAGCAAGTCCCCGCCGCTCACCGCGTGGCCATGGCAACTTGTGGATGTGAAACACCATTGTAGGGAGTGGAGACTTGGGACCACACATTCTGGTCAATGCAATGGGGCATTGTTGTCCAAATGTTTCCCTCCCTCCCTTCTCAAACAGAAGGCAAAGCACAGTGATAAGCGATTATGTAAGCAATTAGGCTGGGCGTGCTAAAATATGAATGCTTAATCCACAGTCAAGAGCTGACATCAGAAGAGACCCGCCCTGAGCCCCAAGGAGAAATTCTGATTCTTCCAATATGACATCAGAGTGACATGGAACTATTACAACCTTTCACCTTAGTCAAAGAGGTTCCCGAGAAAGCAATGGTTTGCTTCCTGGACTTCCCTCCATGTAATAAAGCTACTAACAGCAGCTGATATTTGTATAACCCTTCAATACACACTTTCCATAAATGTTGTCTGTTTTTCCCATACAACCCCAGAAGTTGGTTATTATTGTTGCCATTTTATGGATGAGGAAACTGAAGCTCAGAGAGGGTGGCTGATTTACCCAAGGTCACAGAGCCAGTGTGTTGAAGAGCTGGCACTCAAACCCCATCTTTAGACTGTAACTCCTTCGTTCTTTCCCACGTGTGCCAATCCTTGCTCCTGATTTTGGTGGCCAGCTCCACATGTCCCCTGCCTTCGCTCAGAAATGGGACGCTGCAGAGGAAGCAGGACAGACAGGAGCCGGGTGAACTACGGGCTGCGGCCATGCGCAGTTCTGTCCCGTATGGTCTGTGGACACTGAACAAACCAAACCATGTAGGAGAGCTATTAACTCCCAGTGGACGCTCGGGAGCAGAAGCACAAGGCTGGGTGATGTGTGAGGCGTGTGCCATCCACAGCAGCGGCATTGGCCTTGACATCCTTCTGCTGGGAACTCTGAGCATCTGGGGGTGGGGTGGGGTCTGTATGAACCTCTGACAACCGAAAATGTTTACACAATGACAAGCCTATCTCTTACCCCTCTGCTGGCAGAAATACAAAAGGCTTTGTTCTTTTTGTGTTTTTTTTCTTTTCCTTTTAAGTCTTGAAATGTGGCCAAGCCAGTTATGATAAAGAGATGAATTGTTCTATCGGCAAATACCTTCGTAAGAACACATTCAAAACCCACCATGGCCCCTCGCTGGATTCTCGGTGTGCAGGTTTGGGGCAGGAAAGAGGCGAGGCCGGGCTGGCACAGTTTCATTTCAGACCCTGGTGGTGTCCCCAGGTGCCTAGTGAAGCCCTGGGCCCCAGGAAGTAGGTTCTGTGCCCCCTGTCGGCTCGCAGCCAACTTTTCCTGAAGTGTATTTTAATGGGAAGTAAATGGGCAAGGAAGGCACTGCCTTGTCTGATACCAGGAGGGTCATTTCCAAAACCTCACACCCAAATGTGCTGAATTAATAACCACACTGACCAGGACCCTGGAAGCAGGCTGAAGGTGGGTCAACAGGAGAACAGAGGGAGAGAGAGGGAGAGGGAGAGAGGGCAGGGAGAGAGAGGGGAGCGGGGGGAGAGAGAAAGAGAGAAAGAGAGAGAGAGAGAGACAGAGAGACAGAGAGAGAGAGAGAGAGAGGACTCAAGTCTCTTCATCCTCATATAAAGGCACTCATCCCACCATGGGCTCCACCCATGACCTCATCCAAATCTAATTTCCTCCCAAAGGCCCCACCTCCACATGCGGTCACCTTGGAGATGACGGCTTCAGCATATGAATCTAGGGGGACAGGAACATTTGGTCCAGAGCACAGGATGCTAGAAGAAAGCAGGAGGCACCAATCCAGGCAGAGACGTAGTGGGCATGGCCTCCCAAGTTCAGGCCAAGGTACAGTGGAGTCAGCTGTGCAGCCGACTTCCTCTCCAGCCAGTGGGCGGTCTGCAAGCCTCCGAGGCCTTCACTCCAGCCAAGTGGCAGCAGCTCTGTGTGCCCGCCAGTTCTCCAGGTTTCTCCTCAGTGGGCACCGTCCCCGGGACCCTCACCCCACTTGGCCAGTGCTTTCCTCCCTGCTCTTAATTAGAACTTAAATGCTACTTGAGTGACCCTTCAAGCCCCATTCCAATGATATCCCATGGAGCCTGGGCATGGAGGGCATCCAGGCCAGGAAGGGGCTGCCCTCCACCCCAGGCCTCTGCAAAGTAGCAAATGAGCAGCCAGCCTAGGCAATTATGCAAATCCAAGTGTGCATCTCATTTCCTCCTGGGCAGCCCTTGGGAATCAGCTCTGAGACCTCCCTCTGCTCCCTCCTAATGAATGTTTGTTACTCCAGGAGACCAGAACTTCCAGCAGCACTTCATAATTCCGTCCTTAAAAAAATCTACAACCACAAAACGAGCAAGTTGATTTTTAAAGTGTGTGTGTGTGTGTGTGTGTGTGTGTGTATATATATATATTTTTTTTTTACAAAAAGGTTTCAAAATTTTTTCTCACCTGGGAGTTCAGATTGTAGCTGATGTGGAAACTCTCCAGGTGGAGGAGTGTAAGGGGGGTTGTGGGAAAGGGAATTTAGGGACAAGCACAGCAAGGGCACTTGGCAAGCATTCATTCACTGAATTTTGCAGCCTGGGAAATTCATGTCATTGTTCCCATTTTATAAATGGAGGCAGGAGCTGAAGTTCAGAGAGGTTAAGTAACCCACATAAGGTCACACAGCTGGCAGGCAGGGACGCTGGCATTTGATAGACCATCTACCGGCTCCAAAGCCGTTCGTTCTTTGTCCCCTGAACACACGTTTCCCTCCTTACACAAGGACATTTCCCACATGCCACAAAGT
Organism: Corynorhinus townsendii; assembly: GCA_026230045.1. Taxonomy (NCBI): domain Eukaryota; kingdom Metazoa; phylum Chordata; class Mammalia; order Chiroptera; family Vespertilionidae; genus Corynorhinus; species Corynorhinus townsendii. The sequence continues at coordinate 213,533,340 of JAPDVU010000002.1, forward strand.
GTGAGCCTCACCTCTATGATAACAGGAACTTATCATAGGAAAAGCTGGATTCATGGACTTGAGTTTCGTAGATTCACGCTCAAGTCTCATGGTTCAAGGGCAGTGTTTTATATCTGATTACGCCCAATACAATCCCTCCACTGGCCTCCTCACTGTCTCCCACATAAATCATTGTCCTTCCCCCATCTACACGCAAGCCCAGGGTGCTGGCTGGCTTCTTGTCCATCCAAACCCTTCCTGACTCTCAGGCCCAGGTCAGGGGTCCTGTACCAAGAACTCTTCCCACACTGACCTCCTTCTCTGAATCCCCAAGGCCTGTGCCAATGTATCACAGGCTCGTCAGAGGAGAGCCCCCATGTCCTGGTCAAGGGTCCCTTGAGGGAGCCCCAGTCACCCACACGCCAGGGCCCCCTCTGTCCCTTCACTCACTCTTGTCTGTCTGGTGGACTCGGGAGGAGGAAAAGGGCCTGCCTGGAGCTTGCCTGCCCACAGGACACACGCGTCGGGTCTGTGCTCTGCCGGAGGGAAAGACTGGGAAAGACTTAACTCCTATGGATGGAGAGTTGGGGCCTGCAGTCCTAAAGCCCTGCCTTTACTGAGGTGGAGAAATGGCCAAAACCCAATCTCGTTTCCCCATCAGCTCCGTTGGCTATGACTGATCACCATTTGTCGTTCTCCCATGTCTTTAACTGTCAGTTGAGACCAAGCTGGGGATGGAAAGAAAAGCGTCTTCTCCAAAGAAGACCCCACAGATACATCCTATTTTATCTGCGATGGTTTCATGTGTTGAAACCCAGTTTCTCTACACGAACAGGAGGTGCCCCATGCATGCTGGGTGAGTGTACAGACTATTTAAAGAGACGCTTCCTGGGTCCCCCTGGGTGCCCTCCAGTCATGGGCAGTCTCGATAAACAATTGGCAATTGACATCGTCCATTATTCTCTGCCCTCTGAGCTGTGGCCACTCCATAAATTAAAAGTACCGACATCACTAATGCGCTCTCCTCGGCAACGTCTTCCATAAAGTGCCTTGTGATCAAAGGATTCCGTGTGGCCCCTCCTCTCTGGTTAACTCTGAGCTGCTCAAATGCACAGCGAGGCCACAACCAATCTCTGATGAGGTGTCCCCAAGGCAGCGTGGTCTAGTCTGTTAGATTTGGGGAAACAGTGGCACAGGGTGGGAAGAGGGTGGGCCCGGCAACCGAGGGTAGCCACGCTCCAGTTTCGGCTTTCCCCTTTCTGGGCCTGTTTCCTTACTCCTAAAAGGAGAGATCCGCATGAAATGGGTCAGGGAAAGTATTTAGGCATCATTATGCAAACCCATCTCAACGGCTCAGCAATGGCTGCCATGATGGTGTATCCAAAAGGATCCTAGGCCAGCCAGGGATCCTCAGGAACAAAGGTGCTGTGATCCATTAGTGATGTGTGCCGTGGAAACAAGGGGAATGGCGTTCTGTGTGTAATAAGGGCCGGGTGAGTCGGTGACACCCGGATTCAGTACTGAGCAACTGTGTAGCCCAGTAGTTAAGAGCACAGACTCCAGCACAAGACTGCTAGGCCCAAGTCCCCGCCCTGCATGTTGACCTTGGGCAAGTCTCACACCTTCTCCGTGTCTCAGTATCCTCCGCTATAAAATGCAGGCGGTAACAGTACCCATTTCATAGGGGCGTTATGAGGATTAAACGAGATAAAATCTGAGAAGTTGTGGGAATATGTGCCAGCTGTAAATTACATGGTAATACAATAAAAAAGGTTAGAGTTCAATGATGGTGAAGATAAGAACTGCCATGCCTCTAACAATGCGAATGACAAAGGCTGGTCCCAGAACAGCATGCAAGTATCCATTAAATCCATATGCACACATTACACCCACACGTACACACAATATCCACATGTGTCTACCCACACGTGTCTAAGGGCCTGGAAAGATCTAGGGCAGTGGTCGGCAAACTGCGGCTCGCGAGCCACATGCGGCTCGCGAGCTGCGGTTTGCCGCTCTGTTGACTCATGAGTTTGCCCACCACTGATCTAGGAGAATGCTTGCAGCGTTAACCAGGATTATACCTGGGTGTTGGAATTTAGGGTTAATTGAGAATAAGTACATAGCAAAAAATAAGCAAACACACACAACCTCACATCTCTCTGCAGGAAAGCGGCAGGAGTCCCCGACACTGTACGTGATCTCCCACACGCCGTCTGCCCTCACTGACACCAGGACCGTGAGGGACCACGTTTAGCTGGGAACCAGGTACCTCAGGGCTTAAGCTGGGCCTGGCCTTGAACCCAACAGAACGTGCGGCTTATTTCCAGTGACAGTCTCTGGATGTGAGAACCCTCCCGACAAAATCTCTAAAACCGTGTGTTTTCTAAAGTGCAGACAGCCCGCTCGCCACCCTACCGAGCGGCACAGCCTCAAATACAAGCCATCTGCGGGCATTAGCAGGGTGAGAGGTTCCCCTCAACGCAAGAGTAATTAACGAGTCTTCAGAGCAATCAATTCTCCCTTGGCCTTGGGCTCCTCAAAGCCGTGCAGAGGGAATGGAAGACAAATGGGTTTGGAAGTTTTTTGTTTTTTTTTAAGAAGAGAAATACTGTCATGCATAGAAATTGAAGCAGCAATTGCTTTTAAAATAGAAAGCTACGGACGGAGCATCCCAGATTTTGGGTTTGAAAAAGAAAAAGATGCCGGTTAGGAGCTTCGCCTGGGACCTGGGGCTGCTCAGACCGAGGCCTGGGTGTTCACACCTGGAAAGTGGGCACCAGAACTTGGCTCCTTCGTGCACTCAGGTGCCCAGTGGACCGAGTGAGTCAGGCTCGGACGCTGGAACCGCAGGGCCGACACTATCTCCTTCCATAAAACCCTGGGTTCCTGGGAATAGGCTTGTGTCTGTGGATATCATGAAACTGTTCAATGCATTTTCAAGGATCTCTTGAGAGAAAACTTTTATCGTCAGCTACAACATACTCACCCAAAGTTGCGAAAATAGCACAGAGAGGTTCCCTGTGTCCATAACCCAGCATCTCCCAAAGGTGGCGCCCTATAATGATGGCACCAAACCAGGTAACTGACATCACCTCAGTATCTTCCATCTCACCAGTTTTCACTCTCTCTTTTATTCATTTTTTAAAAAAATACGTTTTTATTGATTTTAGAGAGAGAGGAAGGGGGAGGGAGAGAGAGAAACATTGATGATAGGGAAACACTGATCGACTGCCTCCTGCACGCCCCCTACTGGGGATCAAACTTGCAACCCTGGCATGGGCCCTGACTAGGAATCAACCGGTGACCGTTGAGTGCCCTGGACGACTCCCAGCCGAGCTACATGGTCCAAGGCCTCTTTTTTCCTTTTTGGTGGTGGGGTATGCCTTTGTTCCATGACAGTTTATCTCACGTATAATCCCCTCAGGGCTGGCCAAGGACAGCACTCCCAGGGCAGCCAGGAAATGGAGAAGCCGGACGATGTCTGTTAGGCCTCCACCTGCATGGGGCTGGGGGCCTCTGTGGGGACGCACAGGTCCTGAGAATCAAGGCAGAAGGGCCCAGAAAAATCAGCTGAGGAAGAAAGACTCCCCCTTCCCCACTGAAAACTGTAGGGCCCCTGTCCCTGCAGCTCGCTCCCCTCCATCAACCACGGCAGAGCCCGAAGACCCGGGCTACCCTGGGCGTCTGTCACTCCCCCTTATGGCTAATTCCTCCATCCGCGTCTGCCTCCCATGCCAGCCTCTCCTGGGGGAGCTTTGAGTGGCTGGCAAGCACTTCTTGCTCCATCGAGGGGGCTCCCAGGCACCTGGCCAGGGAAGACATTCAATGGTTAGAAGTGATGAGGCCTTTTTTAAAGAAACCTCAGCACATCTGCCTGTGCTTCCGGTGGTGCTTGCAAAGAGCTTATTGCAGCATCGGGATGTCCACTTAGAACATCCAATAGGTTTCAAGGCATCAGCTAACCGCCGCTGAGTGCTGGTAGCCGCCTGTAGCAACGTGTGGAGAAGGGATTCTGAGGTTAGCGCCGGGCTCAGAGAAGAGGTGCTGGGATCAACTAGTAATGTCTGCCTGGGGTGTGGTGTCTCCTGGGTCATGTCTATTTACCATCCTGGATAGAGTCCTTTAACAACAGGAAGCTGAGGCCAAGAGATCGGAGTGACTTGCCTGGGATCCAACAGAAAATTAGAGACAGAGTGGAGAATGCAACACTTTTTTTTGCGGGGGGGAGGGGGTGCTAATTAGTGTTCTTTTCCCCAGAGTTCAGGGGATCCTTGTGCTGCTTGCAAAGCTTACTTCTCAGAAGCTATGGCTCAGTCAACTGAGCTTGGAGAGCATCCCAGTCCTTTGAGCTAAGGGTGAACAGTCACCTGTCCAGGGCACTGGAGGTCGGTGTCAACAATCCTGGCAGTGACAACACGGCTTAGGCTAATTGGGCAATTGCGACGTGCCAGACCTGTGACAAGAGCCTTCCATGCATTCGCTCTGTCAGTCTACATACCGACCTCTGGCACACAAACACTGTTAGCCCCCTTTCACAGGAAGGACAGGTTGAGGCTGAGAGACACCGACCTGGGCAAAGCTAATGTAAGCTAACAGACATGGAACATTCACTCTATGCCAGCCACCCCCAGGTGACTCACAGGCACTTATGTCCTCATTGAAGTGGATCAACTGTTATCCCCACTTTACAGACGAGGTAACTGAGGCACAAAGAGATTAAGGAAAAAAGAAGTGTACGATCCCCTCCCCCCCCCCCCCCCCCAAAAAAAGAGGTCAACTGGCCCAAAGTCACAGAACCAGTAGGTTAAGGGACCCAGGTCAGTGGATTCCCAGTTATATAATTGACAGTTATATGTGTTCTCTCTCTCTCTAAAGAGTAAAAGGGTAAATTGAATGTTATGTGTGTTTTCTCTCTCTTTCTCTCTCTCTCTCTCACACACACACACACACACCCTAAAAAAGAAACCAATAGAAACAGAGAGCAGAATGGTGGTTTTCAAGGGCTGGGAGGAGGAGGAAGTAGGGTGATGGAGATCAAAAGGCACACATTTTGGTTAGAAGTTCTGAGGAGCTGGTGCAGCATAGTGACTATCCTTCCTATGTAATAAAAGCCCAATATGCTAAGTGTCTGACTATTTGACCGTCCGACCAGTCGCTATGATGCGCACTGACCACCAGGGGGCAGATGCTCTGACCAGTAGGTTAGCTTACTGCTGGGGTCTGACAGATCAGGACTGGGCAAGATGGGTGAGACATGCTCTGGAGCCCTCCTGTGGTCCCTCCCCAGCCTGATTGTGCACGGGTGAGGTCCCCCAGCCTGGCCTGCGCCCTCTTGCAATCCAGGACCCGTCAGGAGATGTCAGAGAGCCAGTTTTGGCCCGATCTGCACAGGCCTGGCTGAGGGACCCCACCAGTGCACAAATCTGTGCACCGGTCCTCTAAGAGGTAATAATAAGGAATTGTATATTTGAAAGTGGCCGGGAGTAGACCTTACTCAGTCTCCCGCTCTCCCCCGACCACACACATACTAGTACATGTGACACACAGCTTTAACTATGTGAGGGGCACATGTTAGTTATCTTGGTCTTGGTAATCATTCTACAGGGTATATGTATATCAAATCATCACATTGTACATTTTAAATATATGTGATTATATTTGTTGGTTATCACTCAATAAAGTTTATTATTATTATTATTTTTTTTTTCAAAAGAGAAAGCCAGCTATCCTTACTGACCGCAACACTGCAGGCTGTGCGTCGGGAATTAGCCAGAAGGCACTGCACTCGGCCCTGCACGCAGGACTGGCTGGTTTTGAACGTTGGTAACCTCGTTTGGGGTGTATGCACATGGCCTTCTAACACCAAGCCAGTGAGAGTTCACGACTAATCATATTGCACAACTGGTAAGAGTCTCCCTCCAGGGCCAACTTCTGTCTTATTTAACTTCTGGGATTAGCAACTCCATGAGGGCAGGGACTGCTGACTTCCCACGTGCCCTGTGCCTGGGACAGGCTCTGGACGACCAGCTCGTGACCCGTGAAACCGCTCCTCCCCAGCAGACAGACAAACTGTATCAAATGAGGGCGATGGCGACAGAGGCCAAGAAAATAGTGCCTAAGTCAGTATTTGTCTAGAAGCTCTGACGGGTGCCTTGTCGATCTTGTTATCGATGATAATAATTCCAGGGGCGGCGAAGACCTGCCTCTCCGCGCTTTATTAACCACTGTTTCCCCCATCTGACCTAACCTTAGAGGAATGAATCCACTCCAAGTCTACAGCCCTAGGAAGGAGTGGACCCCCAACGCTCAGCACTTTGCCATCCCAAGCAGTCACTCCACGCAGCGAGGGGAAGAGCCTCCTTCCAGCTTTATTATGACTGTTAGTAGCTGTTAATCAGTGTGGCAGAGGCAGATCACTCCCCCGTTCCCACAGTGCTCATTACTCTTGGCTTTGCTATTGGCAGAAAGGAAAAACAAAAGCCCCTCTAACTGTGTTTGGGGGATTATTTATTTTTAGTTTTAGTTTTTTTGGTTAATTCTCATCTGAGGATATTTTTCCATTGATTTTTAGAGAGAGTGGAAGGGATGGGGAGAGACAGAGAGAGAAACATCGATGTGAGAGAGACACATAGATTGGATGCCTCCCACACGTATCCTGACCAGGGGCTGGGGATCACTGAGCCTGTAAGCGAGGTAAATGGCCTTGACCAGAATCGAACTCATGACCTTCAGTCTGCTGTCCACCGCGCTATCCACTGAGCCTGACCGGCTGGGGCCAGGGTTTTCTTTATTTACCTTATTGTGCTATCTTCCTTACGACTATTTACTTTGAACTGCTTATCATTTAAATATATTTTTATTGATTTCAGAGAGGAAGGGAGAGGCAGAGAGAGAGAAACATCAATGATGAGAGAGAATCATTGGTCGGCTGCCTCCTGCACGCCCCCTACTGAGGATCAAGCCTGCAACCCTGGCATGTGCCCTGACCGTGAATCGAACCATGACTTCCTGGTTCATAGGTCGGCGCTCAATCACAGGCTGGGCCGCACTTGTCTCTCTTGATAAATCCTGGCAGTGAGCAGGAGTGCTACTTGGGTGTCCAGCTTGCATTTTCCATTCCTTCTGGTATCAGCACCTTGACGTTGCTTCAGGGAGCCAACTTCCCCCACTTTCAGTCCCTGTGGTTGGGTCAACACCGTGGATGGGCACTTCACCCAGGCTGGGTAATCAGTCTGTTCCAAACTCTTGGCCGCAGGGGGCCTGGGGTCAACCTCAGGACTCTTGTTGGAGCTACTGGTATAGTGTCTCCATCCTCCTCCTACTGATGCTAACATGATCCAAGACAGAGGGGACCGTGGAGGGTGGGGGGAACTCCTGGAGGACAGCCTGCCTAAAACCAAGGTCCACTCTGAGGGCAGCAGAGCCGAGAGCTGAGGGGACAGATTTCCGCCACACGGTCACGTTCCCCTGCCCTCGTGCCCCTCCCCCTGATGCCAGCGACAACCTTGGCCCCTCAGATCTGGGCCCTAATTAAAGTTCTGTTTTATTCTGGTTAAGCAAGCTTAGCAAGTGTTCGGCGGCTATTAAAGAAGTCCTCTCTCCCGCCAACTGCGATGACCTACTAGTACCTTTGTGTACCTATTAGCGGAGGTCACATGGGTCCATCCGACCCTGACCCCGGGCTCTTTCCTGCAGTCCCAGCCTCCTCTGAGTCCCCATTCTTGCTTAAGCGCCGGGCAGTTCGCAGTTCGGCTCGCTCTTCTCCCTCCCACGTTAAATCCACCAGAGCGAAGGTGTCAAAGGCTGCACGTCTCATGTGTCCGTTCACTGAGGGGGCGTGCAGACATCTGTTGGACCAGCCTCAGTGCTGTGTGCAGCTATGAAGAGGGCAAGCCTCTGTCTCGGAGCGATGGGCGCTTTTATGAGCTGGGCAGGCGGGCAGGATGCAGCTGAACTCCCGCGAGGCCCAGGCTGGCTCTCTGTCACCTCCGCACCCCTGGTTTCTGCCAGCACGGCTGCGTGCAGGAGGAGCTCAGCAAGTGGTTTTGAACTGTGCTCCATGGCCGAGATAAAACACGGCAAACCAAAGCAAGAGAGTTCACTTCTCACCAGTTGGGGTGGTTCAAAGATGCTGTTTGAGCTGCCTCTTACTGGGGGCTTTGGAATGCAGAGCAGGGAAGGTGCGTCAGGGAGATCAAAGCAAGTGAGAAAAGGTGCTGGGAGAGAAATCTCCAGACTCTTTGTTCCAGAACAGGAACTAAGCGAAATGACTGCTTATTGGCTGATGGATCAACGGGCTCACTGTTTCATTCATTCATTCATTTGATCGTGCATACATGAATGCACTGGTTAATTCAACAAACGTTACTCCAGGGCCCTGAGTAATCCGGGCACATAATTGCTCAATGAAGGAACAAATCTCTACTTTGTGCCTGCTATGGTGCTAAGTGGTGGCAACATCTATCTATCTATCTATCTATCTATCTATCTATCTATCTATCTATCTATCTATAAAAGCCTAAGTGACCATTACAACCGAAGGACTGGTCAACCAGTCGCTATGACACGCACTTACCACCGGGGGGCAGACGCTCAGCTTAGGAGCTGCCCCGTGATGGTCAGTGCTCTCCCACAGCCAGACTCCCATGGCCCCTCTCCCCCGCCGGCCCCCCTATTGGACCCGATTTGGGGGCTGGCTGGTCAACCTCTTGTGGCTCCTCCCCCCAGCCAGCCAGCCCCGCCCATGGCCCTGAATTGGTGGGGTTGGGTGGCAGGCAACCTCCCTAGTCCTTCCCCCTGGGCCAGCAGCCCCCCGATAGTGCCGACTGGGGGCTGGCTGGCCAACCTCCTAGGGTCCCTCCCCCCTGGCCAGCCAGCCTCCTGATAGGCCTCCATTGCCGGCCAAGGCCAAGGGACCCCACCTGTGCATGAATTTGTGCACCAGGCCTCTACTACAATCAATAAAACAGATGTGACAATGGTCCGCATCATCACAGAGCTATAATCCAGCAACTCATGCACAAATATTTATTCAGCATCTGTAATGTGCCAGGCACTGTTCTCGGTGCTGGGGGCAAGCAGTAAACAAGACAGACAAGCAAGAACCTGCCCTCATGAAGCTGACATTTCATCTGCCCATCCATCCACCCATCCCCATCCACATCTACCCACCATCTATCCATCCACCATCCATCCATCCATCCATCCACCCACCATCCATCCATCCATCCACCCACTCACCATCCATCCACCATCCACCCACCCACCATCTATCCATTAAATATCTCCCACATCCATCCATCCATCCATCCATCCACCCATCCACCCACCATCCATCATCCACCCACCCACCATCCATCCATCCATCCACCCACCAACCATCCACCCATCCACCATCCATCCATCCATCCATCCACCCACCATCCATCCATCCATCCATCCACCCACCTATCCACCATCCATCCATCCATCCACCCACCCACCATCCATCCATCCATCCATCCACCATCCATTCACCCATCCACTCACATCTATCCATGCACCCAAAAGTCAAGCACCAAATAGAAATGAGCCCTGGACACAGTAGGGGTAGATAAACCACCAGCACCAGCATCTTGGAACAAGTGTTCAGACAGCACCCAGGACCTCCACAGGAGAATAAAGAAGGAAGTGGGGGGCATGATTCTGCCCCAGCTGCTTGGGGGTGTGCACCCCTCGGAGAAGAATTCCCAAACAATCACCCCCTCACCCCCACCTGTGAACAGAGGGTAATACCCTTACCCTCATGGGCACCATGGAGGGAAAGGGTAGGTCATTCCCCAGGAAATGACAGAACTGGACTCCCAAGGGCTCCGTTATCCCCAGGGTTAGTAACTGAAAGGCCCAGAGTCCAGTCAAGATAGAACTTCCCTTTTTCCGAGGGCCTGCAGCAAGGACATCTAAAGGAGCTCCAGGCTAAGGAGGGAGAAATAGAATGGAGTCTGCGGGTTAATGTAGGGGGAGTGTAGTGGCTCCAGCGTGGAGGAGGTCAGTGGGGCCCAGGCCAGGCGCTTGGGGGCTTTAAAGAAGTGAAGTGACTTGATCACACTCGTATTTTTTCCCAGGCCAACAGTAGGATGGAATCAGAGTGGGAGAGTCTTTAGTGGGCGGTTGTAATGATTCAGAGAGGAGGAGCAAACACGTGCAATTGTGGAGGGAAGGCGAGGAGGAGGAGGAACTGAAGGAAGGTTCTGGATGTTGGGGACATGGGAAACTCGGCTCCCTCTCCCCCCAGCAATTCTCTGTGGGGCAGTTTAGTGGCCCCTTGCCCAGGACTCGGGGCGGGGCTTGCATCTTGGCACAGCAGAGCATCTAGGTGCCATTCCCATCACCATCGGTTGGTTCCCGGAGAGGCAAGGATTTCGGAAGCCACAGCTCTCTAGGGAGGACCCATCGGCCTCCTCGGAGGCTGTGCGTTCTCCACAGCTCCGCGCACTCAGCTTGGTTCTGACGGACAGAACCCCAGCTTGGCGGGGAAGGGGGCTCCTCCATCTCCCTGCAGCTCTGTCTAGGCGCCACCTGCAGGAAAAGTCTTTCTTTCTCTGTTCCCACTGCACAGCAAACGGCCCAACGAAGCAGCATCGCTGCTCCCCATTCCTCCCCCAGAGGGCTCCGGGCACACTTCCTACAGCAGAGTTCCTAGGGTCCCTTCAAATCCTAAGAATAAGCCCCCTGTCTGCTTGTAGAAACACCAAAGCATAGGCAACCCCCCACCTTAAGCGTTCACGGGAGTCCGGCCCGGGCTCGGTACATGCTGGCATGTGGGTAAGTGGGGGACAGGTCAGCATCCCGGGATTTTGAGACTGAGGAAACTCCAGTGCCCTTTGGTTCTGTTCGGCCGCTTTGCCCCTTAATCCCTTCAGCTTGCTGATCTGAATTTTGCAGAACGGAAAATGGAGGGAGAGTCGGAGATGTTGGAAGGTCTCTGAAGCATCCCAAAGCGAGAAACTGCCTCCCCTACTTCCGAGCGAAGGTTTCTTAGCGCTTCCACACCCTCCAAAGGGCAGGGAGCACTCAGCCTATGGGAGAGTCTGGGGGCCTCAAGGGCTTTTAAGGGGTGTTTGGTGATCATAGGAGCCTGAGAAGGTGCTACCACGGGAATGAAAACCTGACAGAGAATGCTCCTCCCTCCCCGTCGCTTCCACTTCCGACGCCAGCCCCCAACAAGCTACAGGAGTGAGGGCAGATGACAGCCGTTCAAGTATCTTCTCACTTTGCACCGTCCTGGACTTAACATTTAGCTCAAGCTCCGAGTCTCCTTCTTACTTGGATCTACTACTGGCACAGGAAAGCGTGAAAGGAACGTGGCTTTTAGAGCTTAGGTGGACCTAGTTCAGACCCAGATTCGGCCCTCTACTTGCCCCAGCTCTTTACTTACCTCTCTGGGGCTGTTTCCATCTGTAAAATGTGGCTCATCATCCCTATCTCAGGAGGATCATTTCATGAATGAAACGCAAGCGTGCGCACCTCTCCGAGGGAAGCATAGGGCCGCCCATGGAAAGCACACACATCGAGGCTGCGGCCAACGCCCTCAAAGTCCCCTGCCCACCCGTCCTTCTCGCTGGACGCCCGTCGGAGGGAGTCTAAGCTCACCCCTGCTGCACGGCCAGGAAGCCAGGAGAAGCCTCTTTGCCTCCCTGAATGAATGGCCACAGGTTTATGATTTATTTGTTGATTAATTGGACGCTGGGAGACAATTCCATTTCAATTACCTTATTGGCATGGCAAGATTCACCAGGGCTGCCAACGTCAATACATTAAGCCTGAGCACGCTGGGGCGGCAGCCAGGGTTCACGGCCGTGCTGTGTCATCCGCGCCACAGTCCACAGGCAGCTTAGGAAGCACCTTAAAAGGGTGACTGCAGGAGCGGAGAGGAGGTTCCTGCACAGGCCGAGGCCAGCACGGGGGCGGCTGGTGGCTCTGGGACCCCCATCCCAACACAGCCTGGGCCAGGGCTCTCTACCAGAAACCCACTGGGGCCAGCTGGCGCAAAAGCAGTCATTGATCATGCTGAGCTGGGTGCACTGTGGGCCCGAGGGGGAAGGCTAGCCTCTGCCACCCGCGGGCCAGGGACCAGGAAGCACGCTGGTGCCGAGGCCGGGAGGTAGATTTAAGGTGGCTGCAGAGACGCCCTGTGACACCTGCCTCCTGAGTACAAGCAGAACAGGTGACTGGGACGGGATTGCGCTCCCAGGACTGGGGTTCACTCAGCCAACTCTGAGCTCATTAAAAGGGAGAGAAGCAGCTAGGTGGGCCAGATGGCACTTCTGCAGGATCTTCCCCAAGTTTTCCTCTTCGGAGGTCACTCCTCCACCCGCGGTGGCTCCACCTTCCCCTGGAATGACTAAGAGCCTCACCAACCTCAGCTCCAGCTCCGGGCTTACAAATCACAGGGTCCCCGGGACAGTAAGTGGCTGCTTCACAGCGAGCCCCGTTTACAGCTCTTAAAACCCGACGCGAGAGAAGGAGCTTGCTCTTAACATCCTCGGCGTTTCTCCTTTTTGGTGCGAGAGTGGCTATTACCCGGGGTGCCGCTTTGGAAATCAGAACAGGTGGCGGGGATCATGGGAAGCTCCTGATAAGCAGCCTGCGCACCTCCCGCTGTGTCCCCGACAGGGATCGCTGATGTTCCGGGCTCGGCTCTCCCTCTGGGGACAGCCGGGGGGAAATGTGTCCCTGGATGCGCTGAGGTTTGGTTTTCTCTCAGAGCCTGGCGGCCTGGGTGGCTTCCAGACCTGGGCCTTGTGGACAGTGGGTGACCTCGGGGCCCCACACAAACACTCAAGGCGGGCGAAAACCAAGGTGGGGCTGACGGAAGGAGGAGGGCCTATTCCTCTCCCCTGTTCCCTTCAACAACAGATGCCTCCCAGATGGCCCATGTGGCTCAGTGGCTGAGCACTGACCCAGGAACCAGGGGGTCAGAATTCGATTCCCTGGTCAGGGCACATGCGTGGGTTTCGGGCTCAATCCCCTGGGGATGTGCAGGGGGCAGCTGATCAATGATGCTCATCACTGACGTTTCTATCTTTCCTCCCTCTTCCTTCCTCTCTGAAGTATATATTGCCGATGCCTCTCTGAAAACAATGGCATGACCGGTCCCACATTGTCAAAGCTAAGATGTGTGTCTTCGCACAGCACACCTAAGGCCTTGCTGATGTTTCCGGCCTCAGGGACTTTATGACCTGCACGGAGACCGGAACCGACAGAAGTGCAGGGGGTTGTAAACAGAAAAGTGAGGAGCCAGTGGCACATCTAAGGTCAGACGGTGAGGTGCTCTGGACACACAGCCAGAACGCGTGGCCTGGAGGGAGGGTGGGTGCACCCCGGAAGCCTCATGTTACATGAGCAGCAGCCACAGGCGGGCTTGCCCTGAGCCAGGGGGGTCCCCAGCACGTCACCTGCCCCACTGCATGTAACGCGACGAGAAAGGCCTTTGGGGTTCAGAGTGTGGCCCTTGGACCCGCCACACCAGCATCGCCTGGGAGCCTGCAGGAATGGGCCAGCGGAAGTCTGACCAGCTTCCTGAGCGGATCCGGTGCATCGGCCGCGTGAGCAGCGCGAGGTAGGTGCACTGTTATCCTCGTGCTGCGGGTGAGGGAGCCCAGGGAGGCTCGAGAGGTTCCTAAGCGGGGAGGTTCTGACTTGCACTCAGACTCCAGCAAGAGGAGGGAACTCGTGAGTTGAGCCTGCAAAGGGCAGGTGTTCAGAGGAAGGGCATTCTGGGCAGAGGGAACAGCCTGAGCCACAGCAGGCACTGTGCACAGCCCTGCCCGAGCAGGGAGCAGAGAGCACCTGGACCAGCCGGGGCTTGGTGGGCCAGAGGGAGGTTCCGTCTGGAGGGGCCAGACCCCCAGAGAAGTCGCTGAACAGAGCTCCCATGGCTTGGGCTGTGCTTCCCTTGAGGCCCCACCCTGAACATCCCACGGGAGGACATGGGGCACCCACCCTCGGAGAAGAGCTCCTTGTGCTGAACCTTCTAGAACTCTTGAGTATCCAGAGAGAAGGGCCACTTGAACATCCTACAAGGAGCATCTTTTCGACCCCAGGGTTCCTAGGTGCCACCTTACAGGGTCCTTCTTGCAGCTGCGACTGAGCTCTTGCTGCAGAGTCTGATCACTCACGTGGCTGCATCTGCTGGGTCCTTCCTGCAGCTGAGCTCCTGCTGTGGGGTCTGAACACCCGCGTGGCTGCATTTTCTAGGTCCTTCCTGCAGCTGAGCTCCTGGTGTGGGGTCTGATCACCCACGTGGCTGCATTTGCTGGGTCCTTCCTGCAGCTGAGCTCCTGGTGCGGGGTCTGAACACTCACGTGGCAGGAGCACAGCGTGGGAAAGGCACTCGGTCCCCACTTCACGAACTGCAAACTCGGGGCTGTTCATTTGAAACAAATACCATTCTCTCTTCGCCGGCTACGTTTCTCTGGGACATGCCTCATCCTGCTTTCATCTCCCCTGCAAGCACAGGCTGCCAGGAACACGCCATCACTCCAACTGCTTCCTTACTCCCGTCCGGTGCAGCGGGTGGGAGGTCCCTTTGTCGGAAAGTCTGGGAGCTGAGATCAGAGCCCATGGCTGTGCAGCAAGGGGTCCCGAGAAACTGGAAGGGCAGGAGGTGAACACCCAGCCCCGCGTCCTCTCGGAAGGTGGTTTCTCTAGGCTGACAGGCCCTGGTGCTGTTGGCAGCTCCTCTTTGGAAGAGAGAGCTCACCTACTCCCAGATGTCATGCAGTCTCCCTTAGGCCTGCTCAGTGAGCTGGGCAAGGAAAACAGGTGCTTCCATTTCTCTGCTCATTCAGAAACATCTCCAGGGAAAACTAGTTTGCAAAGGACGCTGGGAAGCCACCGGCTGTGCCTCGGGGTAAAAGTTGCCAAATTTCCTCAGTTCAAGGCACTCTCAGAGTCTCAGTGATGTTTTCAGGGTACCTATAGGCCAAAAGAAATCCCTAAACGTTTTGTTTACTAAGTAGTTAGGGCCAGAGACTTAATAAGTATTTATGCTCTAACAACTTAATAGCCAGTTGAAAGAAAATACTACTCTTAGATTGAAAGAAAACACCAGTTTTATCTTGCTCCTAAATAATCACAATATGTACACATGGACTGTGTGCGTCTGTTGGGCGCTGCACTCCCGCCCCCCCCCCCCCCACCTTGAACTCAGATTGGACTCCCCAACCTCATTTCCTGTTCTGCACTGATTTTGTTACAATTTGCTTTTGATCAAAGGAACTGCCACAGCCCCTGCTTCACAAAGAAATGATGTCATCAAAAGGAACGAAGCAGAATCTCATGTTGAAACAATGAAGGGCCTTGAGTTATTGGATCCCTCAGTGTCTTCGCTGGTGTTGCTATGTGTTCTCTGAAAATTAAAAATAGCCCATGGCACCTCAGGGACTTCACTGCTGGCACCTGGGGCGCCTTGGGGACAGTTCGGGAATCACGACCTCGGAGCACTTCATGAGTACTCACCACACCTGTAAGCACCCATTACCATCATCCCCTTTTACAGATGAAGAAACGGACACTCAGCAAGGCTAAGGCACTTGCCCATGATCACCAGGCAGAGCTGGGACTCACACTCAGGCCAAGTGTGAGTCCCCACCCCCCCAGCACCACCCCTCCCCCGCACCCCCCGCACCGTCCAAGAACCCAGGTTCAAGTCCAGGCTCTGCTACTCACTAGCTGTGTGTCTGGGAATTCTTCAACCTCTCTGGTCCATGACTCTGCTTCTGCTGTTTGTGCACATCAGGCAGCTATTTTGCAGGTGGATGGTCTTTATGACAAGGGATCAAGGATAGGAGGACTCAGCCCTACCCTTGCCAAACCTTGGAGGAAGGGAAAGGGAGAGTGGGAGAGGAAGAGAGAGGAGGGGCGGGAAAAGGAGAGCCAAGGGCAGGCCCTGGAGCAACACTTTGAGGACCATACAGAAGTCCTAGGGCTCAGGACTGGCCCCTCCACTCCCTGCTCCCCCAAACTGGCTGGTGCACCTTGATTACGACCTGTTGATAACCATGTTTTTTGTGTGTGTGTTTTTTTTAAATAACGGAGTTCAACATGGATGGGAAAATGGGTGCTGCTTAATTAGGGCTTTTAGTCATAATTGCTTAAAAATAACAATAATAAACCCACTAGCCTCTTTAATTACTCGCAGTGCTTCTTTTCTGTTCATTAGGCATTTCCATTTGCTCATGATGGCACTGTAAAGTGTTTATCAATGCTAACGACGCCGTCTCCAGAGCCCCATTCCATCAAAGGGGCTGGAAATGACGTTAAGAAGTAAGTCCCCTATGCAACAATACATCACAAAGGAAAGAGAACAGACCAGTGGGCAGGGCCTCCCCCTCCTCCCCCGACTAATGGGGCTGTCACTTCGGGGAACCTTGGCATCCACTAGGCCTGAGCATCCGGGTTTCCCGTTGTGCCCAAGTGGGCAGCAGAGAGTCCGTACACAGGTGGAAGGGACTGGCAAATAGGAGTGGAGTGAAGATGAGGTTACAGACACCAGGGTCCCAGCCCCAGCTCTGCCACTTATATGCAAATCAGGAGGGTCTGAGAAGGCATCAGCCCCTCAGGGCCCTAATTCTCAGTAAGAGATCTGGGCATCTGCCTGGGAAAGATTAAGGACCCACCTCCCAGATGCTCTCTCTGAGGATAAAGTTGTTGTTTTTTTAAGCACGCGCCCGCGCGCGCACACACACGTTTTTACTGATTTTAGAGAGAGAGAGGGGAAGAGAGAGAGAGAAACATCAATGAGAAACATCGATCAGATGGTCTACCTCCTGCATGGCCCCTGCTGGGGGTCAAGCCCACAATCTGGGCATGTGCCCTGACCAGGAATCGAACTGGTAACCTCTTGGTTCCTGGGTCCATGCCCAACCACTGAGCCTGGCCGGCTGAGCAGGATAAAGTTTCGCAGGCTGGTCCTGAGAGCTAGTGCATTCCCGTGAGCGTGTACTTTGGCTTCTGTCTGTCCGGGTTGAGCCCTAGCTCTGCCCTCTCCTAGCCACGGGGTCTAAGGCAGATCACAGGAAACGCCCTCTGCCTGTGCCCCCCTTGGTAAGGTGGGCATAATGAGTACACGTCCCAGGGTGTTAGAGGGTTAAACGAGTTAAAAGATGGGAAAGATACGTAGTCATAACTCAATACTTCAATGAATAAATGCAAGCCATCATGATAAAGTGATCATTCTTGAGAGGGGTCAGCAAAGTCTTTCTATAAAGAGCCAGATGAGGGAGAGCCTAAGTCTCTCTGGGTCACGATGGGGACAAAGAAAGCCTGGTCTCCCCCATCTCTCTGCTGCCCCTCTGTGGCTTTTGTAGGCCCCACACTTGTCCAGGGGCCTGAAGAACCTGAAGGGACAGTGGCCCTTCCCCACTGTGCCCTGGGCCCCAGAGCACTGAGCAGACAATGGGCAGGAAGCTCTGTGGGCAGTGTCGGGGTTCATGCGGGGGGACTCTCCATCTGTCACCTGGAAGGAACTAAAACTGCCTGTTGTTAATGTAAGAGAAGACTGTGCTGGGTGCTTCCATGTGGGCCACACACACATGTTTATTCATTTTGTCCTCTCCAAGGACCCTAGAGAGAAGGACTCTCGCCACACCCATCTGACAGATGAAAACACTGAGGTTTAGAGGGGTGAAGGGGTTTGTTCAAAGTCAGAAAGTTTGTGAGTGCCAGCGGCAGGGATCCAGACAGTGACTCTCTGAGCCTCAACGCTGTGTCCCGGAGCGTCGTGCCAGGCTGTCATGCTTGTGTGTGGGTTCCAGATCTCTGCCAATACAATGTTACTGCATGGGACGGGGCTTCACACACGGGATGAGGCTTCACACATGGGAAGAGCCTTCACACACAGGAAGTTAAGCGTCTAGAAGTTTGATGGTTACGGACCTGGCTGCGTTAAAATAACCTGCAGGCAACTTACTAAAGTGCAGGTTCCTGGGCCCTGGATGCCCTCAGCATCTCTGGGACCGGATCCCGGGAATCTGCATCTTAGCAAACACCCGCCGGTCCCGAGAATCCCGGAGCTGAGCCTATCGGCTTTTATGGACTTAGCTCAGAATTAATGCATCCAAATAATTCAGCAGGAGGGGCCTGGAGCATGGGGAACACACTGACTTGGGAAGCCCTGGGTTCAAGTCCAAGTCCTATTTCATTTCCCTTGCACATGGACCGCCTCAAAGAAAGAAAACATAACATTTTTTGGGGGGAAATCCAGTATTTTGTAGATTTTTAAAAAAAGTATCAAACGAGACATCAGAGGAAAGAAACACCAGCTCGTTCTGTGTGCTGCCCTCGCAGTGTTTGATGGTTTACCCCGGGCACTGGGTTTGCAGGAGAAACGCTTGTCCCTGTGCAAACAGTGGCTGGGTGCACAGCCTCTGGGCCGGGCGCCCGGGTCTGAATATGGCTGCCACCACTTAGCCGCTGGGTGACTTTGGACAGGAAGCTTCAGCAATCTGCACCTAGCAGGGCTGCTGTTGGGATTCCACGCGTCCATCTAGCTCTGAGGTTCTCAAACCTGAGCGGAATCAAGGTCACCTGGAGGGCAGGTTTCTGATTCAGCAGGTCTGGGCGGGGCCCGAGATCTGCATTTGCCATCAGCTTCCAGGTGGGGCCACTGCTGCTGGTCTGGTAACTATGGCAACAGTTACAGGGGGTGTGTGCATTGTTCTGTGGTTGTTCTGCAGGGGGCACTGTAATCTTGGCAGGCTCACAGCTGCTTCCTGCCTCTCCCATCCCCCACACACTCTTCCAAGGAGTATTTATTCTGAGGTTAGGTCATGATTCAGAATCCCAGGGTAGGGCCTGGCCATTGTGTCTCAGTGATTGAGCGTGGTAGACCTATGAACCAGGAGGTCAAGGTTTGATTCCCAGTCGGTTGGGGCACATGCCTGGGTTGTGGGCTGGATCTCCAGTGGGGGGCGTACAGGAAGCAGTCAATCGATGATTCTCTCTCATCATTGATGTTTCTCTCTCTCTCTCCCTTTCCCTTCCTCTCTGAAATCAAGAAAAATATATTTAAAAAAAGAATTCCGGAGTAGGGATCACTCTGTACCCAGGTCCCCTGACACCACCTTGGGAGGAGGACAGAGGATAGGAGAGGGGGTGGAGCCCATCTGGATCTTCCCAGGAACATGTCTCCCGTCCAGCAGCCATCCAGCAGTTCTGACGCAGCCCGCACGGACCCCATACGTGCTCAGGATCCCCTGGTGGCGTTGCAGGGTGTACATTGCCTCTCCCAAGCGCCAGCTGTCCCTGCCCAGCTGGGAGCTGCTTCCTCGGGAGGCCCAGCTACCTCCACAAGGGCCGGTCGAAGCCCTTTCCAAGGGGGCCTCACCCAGGGCACCCACCATCGGAAGCATCCTTCACAAAGCTGGTGGCAGGTGTGGTGACACTGGCATTCAATATGTGCCCCTGTCCCCGCCCCGCCTACCTGCCTGTTCAGACTATCACCACAAACACAGACACTGCGAGGTCTGGAGCAGGACAGTGTCCCGTGCCCCATCATCGGCTCTGGACCTGCGCCGGGCCCTTGCTCAGCGAGGAGTCCCCAGGGCCTTGCTGCTCAGCGGCCCAGGACCAGAAACAGTAGAATGGCCAGAAACTGTGGGAAATGCAGCTTTTTGGATGCTCCAGACCTGCTGAGTCAGGGTCTACATTTTAACAAGATCCCCAGGTGGTCAGTGTGCCATTACAGCTTGGAAAGTGCTGAGCCAGGCCCTGACCGGTAGCTCAGTTGGTTAGAGCATCGTCCAGGTTGTGGGTTCGATTCCTGGTCAGGGCACATACAAGAAGCAGCCAATGAATGCATAAATAAGTGGAATAACAAATCACTGTTTCTCTCTCTCTCGAAAAAAAATCAATTTAAAATAAAAGAAGCAAAGTACTGAGCCCAGGGAGACACTGGACAAGGCAACCATGAAAAAGTGGGACTTGAATCCTGACTCCCTAATGGTGATTAGTGTGAGTAATTGAAATCTCTGAGCCTCAGTCTCCGCATCTGCAAAATGGGGACAGTATAACACAGCTGTTACGAGGCTTCCTTCATTCCTGAGTGCACCCTACGTATGGGTCAGGCACTGAGATACAGTAGGACAAGCGGAAAAGACTGCCCCGCCCGCTTGCAACTTACGGGGAAATATTGAAGAATTACACAAGCAAATGACAGTTCCCAGGTGAGGCCAATGCCACAAAGGAGAAATACGGAGTGCCATGGAGGCTGGGGCAGCGGGTCCTGATGAAGTGATGCCCACATTGACACACAATGAAGTTCAGGGGCAGGTGAGGAGGCAGAAGAATATTCCCGATTGGTGAATACACTGGGAATGAAAGCACCTGGCACACAGCGCGTGCCCAGCAAGGAAGGGAGAGAGTGTGTAGTCGTTATCTATAGCTGTGTAACCAATAACGTCCAAACTGCTCTGCGTTTACAGTTAAAAGTATTTTTTGCAACCATCTCCTATGTGCCTTGTGCTCCCAGGGACTCGATAAATACTTCTTTTGAATTCGTTTTCTGACTCTCAATGGGATGCTGGGGGGTTGAGGCAACAGCACCGACTTCTCCCCAGCTTGACAGGGGAAGTGGAAACTGATGAAGCAAAGTGAGGAAGGACAGGGGGGAGTTTGTGGAGCAATTGAAAAGCTAGACAGAGCATGGAAGAACTGGAAACAGAAAGGCGCTTCCACCGCAGACCGCAGAAGCTGAAGGGCCATGCAGGGAGGGGACAAGGAGAGGGATTCAGGGGACCTGGCAGGGAAACGGATTCGTTTTGATGGAATGTTTCGGTTCTGGAGACAAATGGGAACAGCAAGTAGAAAATAACGGCTCGAGCAATAAATTAGTGGAAATGTCATCCAGGCACAAAACGGGGAAGAAGGAACCAGAAGGGCAGTGAGCTTAATTTTTTAGATTAATTGTGAGCAGCCAATAATATGACTCATTCGGGAACCCGGAAGGCATCTAAGCTATTCTGTGTCATCTACTTCGGTTGGTGATTATTGTTTGCATCTATGGCATTAGGGCCACAAGAAGGTGGTTCAGAGCGAGCCCACTGAGGTGGGGACCACAGTCACAGGTCCCCACGGCACATCTGTGCCCTGGGGTGAGGCAGTGACACTGCAGGCTGAAGAAGAAAAAAGTATCTTCTCCACCCCTTGCTTTGTGGCTGGTTCATTGCCAATTCCAAAAAATTCACTTTCCCCCGTTTTTTAAAAAATATATTTTTATTGATTTCAGAGAGGAAGGGAGAGGGAGAGAGAGATAGAAACATCAGTGATGAAGGAGAATCATTCATTGGCTGCCTCCTGCACGCCCCCTACTGGGGATTGAGCCCTGAACCTGGGCATGTGCCCTGACCCGGAATCAAACCATGACTTCTGGGTTCATAGGTCCTGTTCACTGGCCAGCCTGTTTTGTTTGTTTGTTTGTTTAATTAAAAAATTGGTTGGGGGATTTTAAAAGTACATAAAAAATAAATAAGGAAATATTTGTGCATATTCTCACCACCCAGAATTAATCACTGTTAACTTCTTGTGCTGTGTGCTTTCTTTCTTTGGCGTTTTTGTGTTAAGAAGAAACACCTTTTCTTGGTAAAAATGAAATTGGGATGGGGTGTTAAAAAGAACCACGCTCCCTTTAAAGAAATCAATGAACATGGGAAAATTGCAAAGACGAAAGTGTAAGGATTTGCACCCTATCTGGTGGGTGTCGTGGCAAACATCCTTCTATGCTCAGGGATGCCTAGAAACTTCACAAGGGCAGGGGTTCCATCTGTTCCCATCATGTCTGGATCCCAGTGCCTAGAACAGTGCCTGGCAGACAGGAGGTGCCCAGTAAGTAACACAGCAGTGGCCAGACTGGCTGAATGAATAGACTGATCAGTCACAGCAACATTACAGGGACACCGCCCTTCAGCAACATGTGCCACATTTGGTCAGCACCACCCCACACCCACCCCGTGATGTTCACCTCGGGGGGTACACGAGCCGCAGTGGGAAAAGCAGAGATGGCTGCAGGGGAGAGAGGGGGGGAGCTGAGATGGATGGGCAGATTGAGAGCTGTTTCTGCAGGAGCGTGGGAATGTTTCTGTCCTTCCGACTCTTCCCCTGACAGGACACACAGGCACATGGTGACACGTGTGCATCTCACTGGCCTTAAACCGAGCAGGCTCACTGGGCCACGCTGCCTGCTGCCCATGGAGGACACTGGTACCTGGGCACAGATGAAACCCCTGCATGACCTGCTGTCACAGTCGGAAGGCTCTGATGGATGCATGTTAAGGCAAGTTTCAGATGAGCGTGTAAGAAGGTCACTCTGGGGATGAACAGCAGGCAGGGGGACCGGAGGTCAGGACCTCGTTGAGAGAGCTCAGCCTCCGGGGATGCAGTCCACAGTGGGGTCAGATGAGCGGGGTCAGGAGGCGGACATGGGGATGTTTAAATGACCCTTGGGATTTGCTTCACTCTCACCACAGGAGCAGGGCTGGGGACGGGGACCCGGATTTAGATGGGGCAGGGCTGGCCAAGGCATGATAGCTGTAGGGACTGGGGTATGGGACCTGGGCCTTTACTCCGCTAGGCTGGCTGTCTTCCCTGCATGCTCTCCTCAGTCCAAGTTAAAGAGACAGAGAGACACAAAATCAAAGGCAAAGTAAAATAATCTGTCCCTCTATGTATTTTGTTTTTCATCATAAAAGGTTTCAGCAATCCGGAAGTGTAAGCTGTGAAGTTACTGCCTGCCCCTGCCCCTGCTCAAGCCGCCCACCCTTCAGAGCGGCTGGGGCATGCCCTGCCAATAGTTTTTCCACGAATGAACAAATGTCTGGGTATATACTTTTTTGAAGGTAAGGTAACCCTTTCCCATGCTGATCTAAAACAAAACAAGGTTCCAATGAATGAACCTTGCTCCTCGTCCAACCAGATAAACCTGGGCCATGACGACGCTCCTCCTCAGGGCTTTCAAGTTACCTTTATGTGAGTTAGCCAGACTAGTATAACCACCCAATGCAATGGTTAGGATTTGCAAGGCTCCTCTTTTTTTCTTTTTTAATATATATTTTTGTAGGTTTCAGAGAGGAAGAGAGGGGGAGGGAGTGAGAGAAACATCAGTGATGACAGAGAATCATGGACCGGTTGCCTCCTGCATGCACGCCCCCTACTGGGGAATCGAGCCAGCACCCCGGGCGTGTGCCCTGAGCTGGAATCGAAAGGTGACCTCCTGGTTCATAGGTCGACGCTCAACCACTGAGCCGTTCCAGCTGGGCCACCTACTTTCTTTTAATAACAATAGCAGGCTGGCCCTTCAGCAGGTATACAATTTCATTTTACAAAAATGGGTCCTCCCCTAGACAAGGGCATAGCCACTTGCTTATTTTAAAGTGAAGTCTGTTTCCTGGTCACCTCTGCGTGCCCACGTAAATCAAAATCCTCGCTATTTTCCACAACCTCACACGATTCCAGAGTTTATATTTTACTACTTATTTATCCGGGGCAACCTGCTGATGGGTTGATAGACAATTGGGATTTCCATGTGGTCTTACAATCACCGACACTGCGGCCGGGGACAGTCTCCCCTCAGGCCTCTGCAGAACCTGCTTCGTGGCTCTTAAATCCCAGAAACGTGTTGGAAGCCTGAGCCGACATCAGCAAGGGCCCTTTCAGAAAGGCTGGCCTGATGGGCATTCTCACTGTCAGAATAGACATGCCATCGTTGAGGTAGATTCCCAGCCACAACCCGACCTCAGGGACCGACAAGGCTGTGGTCAATGTCCTTGGGCCAAGACACAGCTGCACGAAGCTTTGTGTGTCCCCACCACAGGCCCCATTATCCGTGGTCGGCAAACTCATTCGTGAACAGAGCCAAATATCAACAGGACAACAATGGAAATTTCTTGTGAGAGCCACATTTTTTAAACTTAAACTTCTTCTAACGCCACTTCTTCAAAATAGACTTGCCCAGGCCGTGGTATTTTGTGGAAGAGCCACACTCAAGGGCCCAAAGAGCAGCATGTGGCTCGTGAGCCGTGGTTTGCCTACCACAGGTCTAGGTTTCCTCGGACATAAGAAGCGCCTGCCTCGCCCGGCTGGGTGTGGCTCAGGGTTGAGCATTGAACCATGACCCAGGAGGCCAGGGTTTGAATCTGGGTCAGGACACATGCCCAGGTTGCAACGTCAGCGGCCACCCAGAACGGGGAAGGTCACGCGATGGTGAGTAGGCCGGAGGGTCTCCGAAGCCATTCATGCGCCCGGAGTCAGCAAAAATACAAACACCTTCAAAAATGAAGACGAGGCAGCAAGAGAAAACAGGACAGATTCCCGACGCCGGTTGAAGGACAGTCTGCGAACATGATAAGAAGAGCAAAGAGGGAAAATGGAAAGGGAGATTGCATGGGAAGTTAAGCAAAGAAAAATGTTGCCGGAACGCAAAGCAGAAAAGGTCAGCCAAGGGAGATGGTTTTGTCAGAAAGAATGAGCAAAAGTAATTTACTGGCTGTGTAGGGAGAAGCCCTGAATTAAATTTATTCCCGGCCTCGATGAGGAGGGTGGTTTCAGGAGGAGACGAGAATGTTTTGGAGCAAGAGAGAAAATAATATATGGAAAGGAATCAGAGTCACCGTGACATTGGCCCTCGAAGAAAGACATATTAGGGACTTCGGAGGACAGCTCAGACGGAAACAGTGCAGCCACCAAGACCTGTCCCAGGGCCGAGGAGGCTCACAGGAGCGAGAGGGAAATGCACTCTTTCTTGTCTCCACGTTACAGCTGCATCAGGTAGGCGCTGAGGGTGCCAGGTCACAAAAAGGGCCGTCTTCCCAGGAACCCTCATGTCCTGTTGAGCGGTGGCACAGAAACGGAATCCAAACCCTGGAC
Source organism: Corynorhinus townsendii (assembly GCA_026230045.1). Taxonomy (NCBI): domain Eukaryota; kingdom Metazoa; phylum Chordata; class Mammalia; order Chiroptera; family Vespertilionidae; genus Corynorhinus; species Corynorhinus townsendii. The sequence goes on from JAPDVU010000002.1 coordinate 213,558,222, forward strand.
TCTGCCCGTCACTTACAGTCTGGGTGGCTCAAGACATGCCCCTAAAACTCCCTGAGCTTCAGTTGCCTCATCTGCCTGTGGTGGGAGGGTGGACTGCTGACCCTCTGATTCTCTTGCTCTTCTTCTTGTCCACGCTGGCCCCTCTGACTGCCTTGTTGCTTCTTAAACATGCCCCAGGGCCTTAGCACTGGCTGTTCCCCCAAAAGGAATGCCTTTCCCAGCACCTGCGTGGCTCTCTCCCCTCTTTCTCATCTTTGCTCATTGGTCACCTTCTCAGAGAGGCCCACCCTGACAAGTCTTTTTAAAACTGTACCCCGCCCCCATCTTCCTTCCGTGCCTTTTCTGCATAGTGCTTGTCACCTTCTAACACACCACTGGATATGACCTACTTATGCACTTTATTGCTGAAATCCTCCCTCTAGCATCTAAGCCCCACGAGGGCACGGCCTTTTGCCTGGTATATTCTCTGCCATGTCCCCAACAGCTAGCACAGACACCTGCCCCATACTAGGCACTCAACATATTATTTACTGACTAAGGTAATGGATCTTTAATAATAATAATAATGAGAATGAGAATTATTTCATTAATTCAACCAGGATTTATTTCTTACCTACTAGGTTGTATGCTGGACATAATCCGGGGCCAGCAAGTGGCCAGACACGTAATAGCATATGACGTGCAAAGCTGAGCGTGGGTGAATCGCATGGTGATTAGGAGTAGGTGGTGGCAATCGTCCCAGGTCACTGCTCCTGGACACCAAGGCTGCACTCTTAAAGACACAGACATCCTACGTCTAGACTCCCTGCCTTCTCCTCTGGGCCCTGTTGACCACACACCCTTCTCACAGGCACACCTGGGAATGCCTTGTTCTCCCAGGGCTTCCTAAGATAAAGGCAGAAAGGAAAGGGTGGAGGCTTGGCGATTTAGGAGTTAAGTTAACCCCCTGAGATCTGTGGCCTCCTCCAGTGCCTCTGCAGCCTGCAGGCCCAGGCACCCCCCGTTAGGTCAAGGTCCCCCTGCACTTCCGGTTTGCGCTAACCCCCCTCAGCTTGGAAACTGAGAGCCAGTATTTAACGCCAGCTAAGCGGCAGCACCGCACGCAAACAACGTTAGGGACTGAAAGGGAGAATCACATATCATTCAGGGAAAATTAGTCTTGCAAGAGCCCGCGTTTGCGAAAATTGCCAGCAATTCTCCTCTTTGTGTTACAAAGGAATATTGTGATCTACTGAAACCCGCCACACAAAAAAGGGAAAGTCCCCCAGGGATGCTGGCACTTCGGTCCATGTCATTGAAAAGCAGAGGACTGAGGGGCCATACAGAATACCAAGGGGAGCTGAGCGGGCACACTGCCCACCACAAACTGAAGGCGAAACTGGTGGCAGCCGAGACCAGGGGAGGAGGCACGTAAGGGGAATGAGCAACATTTTCTCAACAAAGAAACCGAATCAACCATTAGGAGTGGTGATGTGAGCAGCTAGGAGAGAACAGAAAACATCGAAAATGGGTCGGGCACGACGCCGACTCCCTGGGGACCTGCTCTTGTGTGCTCTGCTCGAGTGTGGTGGCCAGCAACGAATGCCATCATCGGCCTTCAGCATTGTCCCCCGAATTGCCACAGGTGACAGGGTCCAGGCTTGGCCGAGGGGCTGGAGGCCCAGACGGTTCGCGTATCCTGAACCAAGCAGCGGGCCGAGAGCAGCAGGTGAGGGGCCAGCAGCCAGGTGTGCCTGCTAGAGGAGGGGAGCATGTGCAGTGGAAGGGCAGTCGCTCTGTGGTCAAAGGCAGGGTGGGAGCCCACATTGGGCCAAGTTCAAAGTGGCCCTCAGATCCCACAGGGTAAAATAGTGTACCTTCCCTGCCCTGCCCCACAACTTCATGTCCAACCAGAACCTTAGAACCTTATTTGGAATATGGATCTTTGCAGATGTAACGAAGGTAAGGCTACAGATGAGATCATAGGGATTAGGATGGACCCTGCATCCAATGAAAGTGTCCTTGTGAGAGACAGGTGACAGAGAGGCACAGGGAAGGAGGCCAGGGGAGACTGGAGTGATGCTGCCACAAGCCAAGGAACACCAGGAGCCACCAGAAGCCAGAGGAGGGGAAAAGGCCCGCCCTCTCCCCCCCTCCACCACCACCACCCCGAGCCTTTGGCAGGAGCATAGCCCCGCTGACACCTGGCGTTGGGGTTTCTGGCCTCCAGAGCTGGGAGAGAATGATGTTCTGTTGTTTGGGGCCACGCAGGCTGTGGTGGTTTCATTCAGGCAGCGAAGGACCTGGGGCCCTCGGCAGCGTGGGAGCTGACCCTGGAGCTGTTCTTACTTCTCCCACTTAAACGTTCACCCGCACACAGCACTTGCCCTTGCAGGAGGCTCGTGCCCCAGCTCACCCACTGCTAACTCAGAGGCCTCACGTGCCAAGACTCCGAGTGTCCACCACAGCCAGGCCCCAGGGTGCCAGGCCCAGAGCGTCCCGTTGCCGTGGGATGAGCCCACAGGCCCCACCTCAGCCTGCACTGCCCGCCGCTCCTGTCTCCCCATCTCCTGCTCACCGGTGGTTGCGGAACTGATCTCACAGGTGCCGCGTGGCTTCGGATGAAGTCCCGCTCAAGGTCTCGTGAATATTGATCTGGGTCCCCCCTCCAGAACGCCCCCCCCCCAGTTCATTCCCACTCATCTTTGTCTCAGCTGACATTCCCTCCTGGGCTCCACGGCCCCCTGCTTTGTGTAAAGGGGTCTCATTTGTGGCTCTCCTCCAACTCCTCACAAAGCCGTCATCTCTGTGTTTGTTTTTCAAACTCTCCCCGGTAGAATGTCGGATCCATGAGAACAGAGAGGTGTCTTTCTCACTCATCGCCACATCCCTAGCATCGCCTCCTGGAAAGTGTTTGTGCTTGGGGTAAATGTTTGTTGAATGAATGAACGAGTGAGTGAATGAAGGATTAAAGAGATGGATGAGATAACCCTGGGTTCAATGACTCTATCTCCACTGAATGGAGGAGGGGTGGCTATGAAACGATGATGCTACAAGTGAGCATGCTCAAACGTACCAGATACATCACAGACACTTAGGAGAGAGGACTAGCATCTGGCCAGGGGGTCGGGGAAGCTGCCTCTCCCGCCCTGGCATGGGCCCCAGCTGGGTATGGAGGGATGGGGCTGGAGGGCAAAGCACGGAAGGGAGAGGGAGTTGTGCGAATAAAGGCACCGAGAACAGAAAGTGCCAACACCTGGAGGGAACCGCAGTGACCATTTCTTCCCCGTGGCAGAGTCTCCTCTTTGGGGAAAGCGGGCAGGAAGCTGTGACTTGTGCAATGATTTTAACCAAGCGCGACAGGCCTGCGGCGGATACAGCCTGCTTTGTGCCTGAGCGAGCTATCCGTTTGGTCCCTCACCCTCCCCTGGGTACAATGTGCTGACCAGGAGCCTGGGGGAGGGGTCTGGGTGAACTGGGGGTAGCAGAGAGGCGGGAAGAGAAGGCTAAGCCAACACTAAATGCCAGCCCACGGGGGGCTCTGGCCGAGGCAGGAGCCGAGGCTTCGATGAGGGGCGCGGCCGCTCGGAGTTGCCCTGCTGGAGAATTAATCTAGAGGCCGAATCCAGGATGGATTAGAGAGGAGGCTGCGGACAGGGAGGTGATGGCTGAGGTCCAGGGCAGGATTATCGGGGCCTGATTGCCGGGTGGCAGTGGGAATAGGGAAGGCCCAGAGAGATGTGAAAGGAGATTGGAAAGAGAAAAACATCTGTTCCACTGATTGCATGTCCTCGAGTGAGGAAAGAGATGAAGATGACGTGAAAGGCTTCTCGCTCGGGCGATGGGGACTCGGAGAACTCTGTGCTGCCCAAATGAGAAATCGGCTCCTTAATTTAAACTTGCCACAGCCACGACCCCACAGAGGGTCCCGGATGGGAAGTTAAGAAGCCCCTGTCAGTATACACACACACACAATGTTTGCACACAACACACAGTGCTTGCACATATATCCACATGCACACGTGTGCACACGTTTGCATGCATACATGCACACATGCTCAACGTACCCATACTGGTATATGCACATACTCACATATGTTTGCACACACACAATATTTGTGCACACACACATTTGCTCTGGGCTCCAGGAAAAGTGGTGGGCATTGGCATGTGGAAGCTAAGGTCCCACTTTAATAAACCCCAGGGTCTGCTCTTAAAACACTGCTGATGGAGAAACCCAAACCTACCAGTGATTCAGGGGAAATGGCACTTCCTTTTACTAGTATTTGCTGACCACGGCCTGATCAAAGACTTCAGTGGAACTGCTGTTCCCCGCCGCCCCCGCCCCGGGTCCTAGAACACCGTGTCCAGCTGAAGGTACAGACGCTTCTATGCATAGAGCAGGAAGGCGGGACCTTGTCTCCCACACAGCCCGGGGCTCTGTGATGGAGCTTTTTATTTCATTTTTTAAAAATATGTTTTTATTGATTTCAGAGAGGAAAGGAGAGAGAGGGAGCGATAAAAGCATCAATGATGAGAGAGAATCATTGATTGGCTTCCTCCTGCACTCCCCCTACAGGGGATCCAGCCCACAATCTGGGCATGTGCCCTGACCAGGAATCGAACCGTGACCTCCTGGTTCATGGGTCGACACTCAACCACTGAGCCACACGGGCTGGGCTATGATGGAGCTTTTTAAATGAGATGAAGCTTCCATCTTCAGAAGGGCCTGTTAAATACCGACTTAACCCAAAGGGAGAAGAAAATGAAGCCGCTAAATGTTTAGCTCAATCGGAAAAATGGTTCTGGCTGCACAGATGTTGCAGAGCCTTTCAGAGTGAAGAACAAACAGCCACCTGAATCAGGCCTGACGAAGCCACAGGGTCCTTGGAGAAAACGCCCTCTCGAGATGGCAAACATCCGTTAAGATCCCTGAACACCAAGCCGCACACGCAGCCTCGGTTTTCCCAGCGTCGGCTTTGGACGAGGCCCCTTCCGAGGAAAACGCATGTACCGCCTGCTTCTTTGGAAGGTCAAGTGCAAAGGCAAAGAGCGTGCCCTTCCCGGCAGACGGGAGCTCTCAACAGGTGGGCCAGGGCCCCTTGGCACCCAGGCTGGAGGACATCCGGAGCAACCCCTAAGCCTTTGGCCTGTTTTGCTGCTGCAGTCAGGCCAGCAAAGAGGCAGAACTAAGGCCAGCCTGGGCGTGGCTGAAGGGCAAAAAGGTCAGGACCTTCGGGGACCATGGATAAAGGACCAGAACTCTCACCAGAGAGGACACAAGCCCAGGCGAGTGATGCCGGGGCTTCCCTGACCGCTGGGATGGTGAAAACCCAGTTTCCAGATAGGATAGTTAACCTCTTTGGGCCTCAGTTTCCTCATCTGTGAAGTGGGGGTAATGGTACTGCAGCAGAGGGGAAATCGTGGGAATTAAATGAGATGATGCAATAGCCTATCTTCCTCAAGCCTAGTGCTTGGCACGTTAGAGGCAGTGTATAAACATCTATGCTTATTTCCACTACTGTGGCAGAGCTGAAAGAAAACACGAATTAATGACGTGACTCTACACTGAAACTAAGGGGTGGCTGGAGAGACGATGATCATTTCCTCGATTTGCTCCTCAAACCCCCTTCCCAGTTTCCAGCGCCTCCCGCCCGGGCAGCACGCTCACCGCCAGCCAACCTGCTGGCTCTGAATTTAAATCCGGGTCTCCAAGTCCAAGCACACGCACTTGTTTCCAGAAAGCACGCAAAGCAGTAATTTGGTAAACGCCCCAAATACGAATGCTCTTCAATCCGTGTTGCGATAAAGCATCACAGACAGGACCCACCCACTGAAGAAGGAAAGAACAGTCATTCCTCTGGCAAATGTCATGTCACGGGCACTGCCATGCAGGTGTGACCCGTGTAGGGCCAGCCACACGCAGGACGCTCCCTCTTCCGTGTTCAATTAAACCCATGTTTCCGTGTCCGAACACCGCTGACCAGTCACGAGATAACGTGTGTCTTCTGCACTACATTAATGTAAGTAATGTTAAACCCTATATTGCTTTCAGACTTTAACATTACTTACATTAATGTAAGCGCAGACACGAGTTATCTCGTGACGGGTCAGCAAGGTATCAAGGCGGGTGTGGGTGGGTGCGGGGTTTCCTGTGGCCTGTGGCGAGTTTCTGGGTTCATTAAAGTTTTGGTCCCGACTCTTGACAAGTGGAGCGACTGTGGGCATTTGCTCAAACTCCCTGAGGCTCAGTCTCCACATCTGTACAATGGGGATTCCAGCCCCTGATAAGGTCCAGGCCTCAGCTTAAGCCCTGCCGTCTCCTCTCCTCTGTATTCCCCTTCCTCCCTCCACCTCAGCTGTAACTATCTCTAACCTCAGCACTACAACGGATATGGTGTCTTACCTGGGGTGCCCCCCACCCCCACTTGTCTTAGTAACTTCTATTTTACCTATTCTGAGAAGCCTTCCATCACCCCTCATGCTGGCTGGGGTCCCCATGCTGCTCCCCTTACACCTGGGCTATGCCTCGCTACCTGTGGTCGGCAGAATCCTAGAATGTCTCACAAGCTTCCTGCCCCCCATGTACACAGCCATATCATTGGTCCCTGCCCTTGAGTGTATTTCCATCCGCGGTTGGGAACCCACAAATGTGGAGGGTTGCCTGTGCGTGGAAGGGGACAGCAGGGGTGGGGGAGGGCATGTCTACAGGCAGAGCAGAGGAGGTGGTGATGAGCAGAGGCTGGAGGAGCAGGTCGCTGGGCGAGCCCCCAGGGTCACAGCGGAGGTCCTGTGGGTGCAGGTCAGCCTGCTGGACGGCGGGAGGGTCTGCCCTAAGATGATGAGAGACTTACAGGAGAGGACAGCGCTCGGCACGCTGTGGGCGTTTAATGGATGCTTTAGGAATTAAAAACTGAAAAGGACCAAGAAAGACAAATTGCCAAGTGACGTGGCCAAGCAAGCAAATCAATTCAGGTTGCTGAATCCTCCATCTTTCTCAAAAGTTCATTCAAACTCAGAGTCTCTCTTTGAGGAGCAGATGGGTCTTAGTCTTGTGCTTTGTTATTGTGGCAAAAAGGGACCTAGAGGAGGGCCATCCGGGCCCCAGCTGAGCCTGTTCTCAGCTCAGAGCATCACTGGATATTAAAGCCGGGGCTGGGGATGCTGTGAGACTTGCCTCTCCAGCCTATTCTTACAGCCCAATCAACTGAAGGCCAGTGACGTCCAGGCACCGTGGGACCGACTGTCCTAGATGCCACCTAATAATTGCTCCATCAGCAATGCTTTGCACAAATGGGATAATGGAGAAGCCCCAGGCTGCAGAGAGCCTGGGCCGCAGCAGGTCCCAATGCCTCACGAGTCATGCATTCCCCAGCCTGGGTTCCATGCTGTGCCGTCTCAGAGGCTCTAGAAAAACTCCCATTAAGCAACCACTCCGTGCCAAACACTCAGGGGCCAGGCCTGTGCCGGGCAACCCTCCTGGGGCTGCAGAGAAGTAGCCCCGGGTCCTTGCAAAGAGCTAGGCTTTGCAGCCGGATGGTACAGCTCTGGCTCCCAGCTCCCCTAGCCATGCACCCTGCACATGGTAGCTTCCGTGCCTCAGTTTCTGCATCTATGAAGTGGGAATAATAACAGCACCCATGTCAGAGGACTGTTGTCAGGAATAAATGATGAGATGCCTACAAGTGCTAACTAACACAGGGCGGACGGGTCCAGATGTTGGTGGCTCTTACTGTTATTCCTCCAGAAGACTCTAGGGGGCAGTGCACAGCATCGCAATCAAGGTAGAACAAACTTCCAAATCGTGTCAACTCTTTTCTGCGTCCATTTGGACACCCAGGGGATAGCTTCAATACTGTCTTGTTATCCAAGAGTGAGAAAATGAAGACATATCCACGCCCTCTTCCTCCTGGGAGAGCACAGAGCCGGTGAGGCATCCAGGCCTGGGATCAGCACCGGCTGCCTCCTCAAGGACCTTTGAGACTGACTTCCGTGAGAAGTTATGAGGGCGGGGGAGCACGTCACCGTGAACACGCCACCCCTAGGCCCCCAGTGACCGTATGCCTTAATTATGCCACACGCATGAGGAGAAGTTCCGGAGGGTAGACCAGGTGGCCATGCTAAGTAACATGCTGGCCACCTAGCAATGTTTTTCCTTTCCTTGAAATTCCTTTAAAATTGCTTCTCCGACACCGCCAGTGAGAGTTTCCATCCCAGCTGTTCTACGGGAAAACTGACCTGAGGGAAGGATGTAAAAAAGCAGGGTGAGGGGCCCGCAGTCCGTCAAGGATGGCAGCGACACACACAGGGGCCCCTGACAATCGGGAGACAGCCATGTGCATGACATACCTGCGTGAGGTGAGGGGAAGCGGGAAGGAAATGGAAATGAGATGGGGCAAGGGGCGGGCAAGGGGTCACCTCTTCCAGTGGCCTCTCTCATCCGAGCCTGGATCCTGGTGGACAGCACCTGCTGGAGGATGCTAATCAGCTTTGTAAAAATTATCCTAATGTACATGTTTTAAATTATATGCCCCTGCCCAGAGGGCATGGGGGTATATCTTTTGAAAAGTCCAATAAATATATAAGCAGCCTTAATTGAAATCTCTGGCTTCTTCATTCGAACAAGACGTGCCTTGGATGCCCGCTCACATCACCCGCCCCCTCTGAGCTTGTGGGGATTTCCTGGGATGAGCAGGGACAAGAATTGTCCAGGAGACTCACTCAACATGGATCGGGATCCGCTGGATCCACTTCTCAGCGGGGCTGACTCCTTGCTAAGAGCTCTTCATTGCTCTCACGCCTTTCTCGCCGGTTCTGTCCTGGCTCTGTGAGCAGGACTGTGTGGACAGGGAGTCAGCAAGTGCCAGCAGCCACCTGGGTCAGACTCTGTCTGGGTTCTTGCTGTCCCTGGGAGTCGTACTGTTGCTTTTTTAGGTATGAGTCAGACACACGCTCAACTTCCGTCCCAGTGACATTTGCAAGCGGAGGATGTGTGTGTGGACCCATTTGGCACACCAACAATTTTTTTTTTGGTTGAAATATCCGACCCTCTTAAGTAATGAGCACAGGCCTCCATCAGATACTGGGAGGGTAGGAAATAAACTGGGGCCATGAGCCCTGTCTATTTTACCAGTCAGGTTAGGGCAAATTCTGAACAAATACTGGGCAAGTCCTGCCAGTCCTCATCATGCTATACTGCTGTTGCCTCTGTCGACGGTATTTCCAGCAGCAGCACCCTACCACACTGTTGCTGCTTTTTAGGGTTTTCAAAGACTTCATAACCCTAATTCCTTCCCGTGGCCCACAAGGCCCCAGGTGATCTGGCCTCTTTCCAGCATGACCTCCTTGCCACACTGACCTCCTGTCTGTTCCTTGAACACACCGTGCTCATTCCTGCCTCGGCGCCTTTGCACTCGCTGTTTCCTCCACCTGGACTGTTCCTTCTCCAGATCTTCGCACGGCTCACTTCAATGAGTGCCGTGCGACTCACACCAGTTCACGACAGCTGTCGGTACACGTCTCTTCCTAGGACATTATGTCAGTAGCCTGAAATCAGCCATGGTGGGAATATTTGCACCATGGAAATGGGCACACTCCACAGATCAGGGCTTGTTTTGTTTTCGTTTTCAGAGAGGCCTGTCGAACGTGCTTTCCTTTTATGAGAGGGCTGTTTACCCGCACACCACTGGCTGGCTCCTTCTTGTCCTGCAGTGGTCAGCTCAAATGGCACTTCTTCAGAGAACGCCTTGCTACTGCCAGTGTGAGCAAGCTTCCCCGCCCATCACCCATCTTTGTCTCACTGCCCGTTTTTATTGTCGTAGCTTTTAACCATTGACAATTCAGTTACTTATTTGCTGCTGTTTGGGGATGGCACACGCCTTCCCCTCTGTAGGCCCTAGAGAGCAGCCAACAGCCTGTTTTTATTTTCTGTGGCATCCCCGGGCCTACCACAGAGCCAGGCATTCCACCCAACGCCCATCTGTTGAAGTGGACACAGGAGTGAGCATCAGTTCTTTCAAGACCCCCAGTGATCCGGGAAGGACCTGGTGGGGGGAGGCAAACACTCCTTCCTGGGAAAGGTTAGCCTCCGAGGTAGAGGGCCCCAGAGTATTCCTGGTCTTTCCTGGGCTAACCTACAACCCAAAAGGTTGTCCTTGCCTGTAAGTCCTCCATCGAGGACAGCTCACCCAAGGTCAGCTACACTGTCACCTCCTGTTGTCCTTCATGATTCCATGGCCCTGGGCCTGCGGTCAGCGAGTTTCCTGGGGGGTTGGGTATCACTTCTGTCCTGGTAAGGAGCACCCAGGAGTCAGGTGCTGAGACTTTCTTTCTTGCCATGGCCAGAGGATGGAAGAGTGGCTATAAATGGGGCTTACCTTCTGTCATCTCGCTTGTCAAGCCCTTTCATCCCCGGTCCATCCAAATATTCTTGCCATTTGTTTACTTCAGGGAGGACTAATGGGGAGACAGTGGGGCTTGCCAACTCCAGGTATCTGAGCGTTCTTTGCCATTTAATTCAGCAAACTCCTCCTGCGCGCTCTTCCGCCAGGCCCACGCAGTGTTCTGGGATCCGGGGGTGTAAAACAGGCCAGTCCCACGGAGGTGGCAGAGGCAGACACACAGAAAGGATCCTGACCCGGGACAGCTCATGCTGAAAGGTATCACTCACAGACATCCTCCTCCGTTCCAAAGGGGACGCTGGGTCCCTGTGGAGAAGGTGGCATTAGATGGGGCCCTGCCAGATGGGCCTGAAGCCCATGTGGGCGGGACAGTGAAATTATTTCCAGGTGCCCTGTGGCAGCCTTGAGGCAGCAAGCCCCAAGCCTGGGGCCGTCAGCAGCCGCCTTGGGGCTCCTGGCCCAGGGCCAGATAGGATGACGGAGGTCTCGGCAGATGTCTGGATGCACAGGTGACATCAGGATCAGGTGCCCCGCCACCACACCCACCCCAGGCCCCCATCCCTGGGCACGTCACATGCCTCCCCGCCCACCTGCACTGACCGATGGCACACTGCCACCGCTCTGGCCAAGTGAGGCTCGAAGAGGAATGTGAAGCTGAATGTTTTACAAGAGAATCTGTAAAATGTGCACAAGGAATGTAGCTACTTTTGTGGACTGAGGGTCAAGCCTGTTTCGTAGGCATCAGGGGCTTCTGCCTTTGGGAAGGAGCCTGAGAAACAGACACCGGGGAAGCTCAGGAGCCTGGCCGGGGCCCGGCCAGCCTGGCCTCTCGCTCCAGAGAAGGGGTCTGGGAGTCTTTGGCAACGCTCAGTGACCCCCTTTCCACTTCCGACAGCTCCGTGCTCTGGGAACAGCCGCTCTCTCCGCCAGGTCCTCTGGTGAGAACCACAGAGGCATCGGGTGTGAGACAAGATGAGGCGGAAGGGAAGGCAGGTGACAGCCGGGGCCCGGGATGCAGGGACCATTGTGGGGCGGCCTTGCTTGGGACTCCAGGACCATGGTCTTGATACAGGAAAACTGGACACTTTGGAGTCTAGAGTGGGGCTCCCCTTTATCAAAAAAGACCTTGGCCGCTGGGCCCCCTTTCCACCGGCGCTCCTGTCAGTGGGCTAAGCTGTCAGACGGACCATTAAATTGGGGGGTGGGAGGGACGGAGAGGGGGTTTGGGCAGTGAAACTGCACATTCGGTAGGAGCTGCTGCCCATTTATGATGCTTCCGAAGGTGACCAGAGACCCGTGGAAGAATCGAAATCAGGGAAGAAATGGGCTCCCACAAGAAGGCCTTCAGCGTGCGGTGTTCACTCTCCGAGAGGACGGAGGTGATTAAAAACAAAGGGAAACGGCAACGTTGTGTACAGCTACGAAAAGGAGGTAATAATGTGCAGCCGCATGTGCTTCGGCCCCTCCCGCTCTGACTCTGAATGGGGGCGGGTTGCTGAATCCTGGGAATCACCGCTGGGACCTAGTCTTGCCTCCAGGATGCCCTGCCTGAGAGCAGCGGCATTTACTTGGCTCCCGTCCTCGGTTTCCTTGCCTCTTCCTCTCTCTCCTGCTGGTTTCAGGGGACGTTGCTGCTCCTCGCAGGCCTCATGAGCGCCTACGCATGGTTCTCCTAGCGTGACCCCACGCCTGCAGGACCAAGCTCTCGTGGGAGCTTGTTAGAGATGGACAGTCACAGCCCCACCCAGACCTGAGTCAGGGACTCAGGGGTGGGACCCAGCCACCTGGGTGTCATCGAACCTCCCGGATGATTCTGAGCATGTTCAAGTGTGAGAACTACCGGCCCGTGGTGTGGATGCTCCAGCCAGAAAGAGCAGAACCAGCCCCAAGAGGATGCAGTGGGCACGGACCACTGCCTTGTTGCCTAACTCCTCACCTACCTGACTCCTTTCCAGGCCTCTGGCTGCCCATCTCCGTAGCATGATGGGGAAGACCCTCCTCAACCTCCGACTACTTCCCTACAGGCCACTCTTGGCTTGCTTTCAGTTATACACACACACACACACACACATTTATTTCAGAGAGGAAGGGAGAGGGGGAGAGAGAGAAACATCAAAGATGAGAGAGAATCATTGGTCGGCTGCCTCCTGCACACACCACACTGGGGATCAAGCCTGCAACCCGGGCATGTGCCCTGACTGGGAATCAAACTGTGACTTCTTGGTTCATAGGTCAATGCCCAACCACTGAGCCATGCCAGCCACTCTCCGCTTGCTTTCTTGAGCTCAGCATTACTAACCCACTTACACCACATGGCTTCCCACCGTCCACCTGGCTCAGGCGGTCTCCTCTGTCCAGAATGCCTGTGTCCTCTCCTTAATGCCGCCCAGGCTGGGGATCCCGCTAATTCCCTGTGCAAATCTCTTAGTGCTCAGTACAGTAAGGCTCCTGACTATGAGCTCCCTGGTGACACCGTTGCTTTATGCACATTCTCCCTGCTTTCACAAGCACAGGGCCTGGCACACGGGGGTTGCGGGGGTGCTCCCCCAGATACTTCTAGAATGAATAAAGGGCTCAGACACGGACACCAGGAGGAAGGAGATGAATGAATGGTCCTCAGACCCTTCCAAGGTCTTAGGTGCCCATGGCAAGAAGCTAGCTCAGCATGGGTGGCCATCTAAGAGCACTGCTCATATAAAATTTATTGACCAGCTAAAGGAAAGCTGAATTATGTACTAACACTCCTCTTGGCAGGATTTTTTCACTGGATTCACCAACACAAGCAAGATTTATCAACAAATTTTCAAGATCACACCTCCTGTAAAAGTCACGGCACATGTATGCTACACTAGATGGGTGTGTGTATGTGTGTGTGACAGTGGCAGCACCCCAGAAGCTATGCCTGCGGGAGTGAGTGGTGCACAAGACCAGACAGAGGCTGGAGGAAGAAGTGACATTCCTTAGTCATTGGGGCCCGGGCTCCCTGCATTCCTTCCAGAATTCTTCTACCCGCCCTGGGTGAGGACAGCTTGGTGGGGAGGCGGGGGGGGGGGGGGTCCCCGCCTGCTGACAGTCCAAGAGCGCTGGGCTCTGCCCCTGGCAACTAGCCGGACAAATGGGAGATGGCATGATAAACAGACCTTTCCTGTCTGCAGGGCCTGCGGGAGCTGCCCCTGGTAACAGCTCAAACCTGCAAGTCTTTCTCCAGGGTCTCGAGGTACAAATTGGTCCTTCGCTTATCTGGCTGCTCAGGGAAGGGCAAGCAATACGGCCTGTTCACTGTGGTAGAAAGTGCTGGGAAGATGTACAAGTTCTCATCCTTGCCTGCAAGGACCTTCTCCCCTAGCAGAGAGGACTCAGGCATTCAGTGAAGCCCCAACGTGGCAGACAGTGAACTCAGGTGAGTGGTAAATCCCCAGAGAGAGACAACAAGTGGGACTGACTGCCAATCTCAGCTTAAACGCCCCACCACTGGACACCTTCCCTGACTTCGTGAGGCAAATTCACTCTAACATTCCCCCTCGCAACATGGGCTCGCTCTTTTGGTAAATTTTTATGTTATTGATTTTAGAGAGAGAGGAAAAGAGAGAGATTTATTGGTCCACTTATTGATGCATTCACTGGTTGATTCTTGTATGTGCCCTGACTGGAATCAAACCGGCAACCCTGGTGTAACCTGCACCCCCACACTTCCTGCCTCCCTCTGGCCGACACCCATCCCGCTCCCAGGTGGCTGGTCCATGGGGCCCAGGCCTCACCTGCGGTGCTCACCTGGGGTCTGTGGCACCCAGCCCAGGGCACTGTGAGGGGTCCAACAGATGTCTGATGAACGAGTGAACAGAGGAAGATACATTCCAGCTGGGAGCTCAAACCAGGAAGGGCAAAGGCATGGAGACAGTTACAACTGGAATTCTGGACCCTTCAGCGCGCCCTACCACCTCCTCTCCCCTATTTTTTCCCCTCTTTTCTTCTTACTTTTCTCAACATTCCAATAAAGGGCATGAGGTCTCCTGGCAGAGGACGAGCCGAGGCCACTGGGAGTTGCCTGAGATTGTCTCAGAGCCTTGGAGGTGGAGGTCAGCTCAGCCTGAAGCCAACTGTCCGCTTCCAGGCCCAGCGCTGGGCAGTTCTGCAGCTTCAGCAGCACCGAGGTCCCATTTTTTGGAGGGAGACCATTAAACAATGGCCAAACAGCTTAACGGGATTGAAATATGATGCCATTCAAAGGGAACGTCAAGAGGATGAATAGACCATCTCCCCCTAGCTTGGTGTGAAAGCCAGGCTACTGCCCGAATTAAAGCGACACTTTGCCTGAGAGCGACATTTTAAATCTTCTCCCTTGTGTGGGCCACCCCTATCGCGGCACGGCAGGCTCTGGGCCCTCGGCGCACACTCGTACAATTCTCCAGTTGGGCCAGTTTAAGGGGGACCGAGCCCAATGCCTGGACAGCAGGTACAAGTTGATACACTGATTCTAGAAATGAATACGAGGTCCCTTTCTTGGAGTCTACTTCTGGATTTGTCTCCAGACACCCAAGAGAAACAGGTTGCCCCTGCAAACAAAGTGCCAGTTCTGGCCTCTGTTGAACATGCATGGCAGAAGGCAAACTCCGCACAAACACCCCCCTTCCCCCCGCCCCCCCAACACACAGATTTATGGGCGGAGAGGGAAGGTCAAGGTAGGGGTGATAGAGCAAGTAGCTTCAATGAGGAAATGTAAGTTTCTGGGCCAGCAGTGGTTGGCCCCAGGTCAGGCCAGCATGCCCCGTGAATCTGCTGTGCTGTCCAAGTTCAGGGTAAGATAACACAAGATAACACACCCAGCACCAACAGAGGGACTTATTTCCCTCTCCACACTAGATTACTGTAACTCCTCACTTACCGTGGTCGCCAGGCCCCTGGACACTGACCAACCGATTTCAGCACAAGTTAATGGACATGAGCAAGGCTAAGTTCCTACGGCATATTTCTGTAGGTCAGTTGGCCTGTGGTAAAATTAGTTGTGCTGTACATGGTTTGGCTTAAAGTCACAGTTTCCAAGAACCCATTGTGGGCATTGAGTGAGGACTCACTGTATTCCTTTTCCCAGGGGAGGGTCCGGGCATGCAGATGGAACCCAGATGATGGTGGTCCGTGTGGTCTCCAGAACTTTCCACAGTGGCTGCTCCAATCTACATTCCCACCAACAGTGCACGAGTTTCCCTCTTCTCCACATCCTCACCAACACTTGCTATCTTTTGGCTTCTTGATCATGGTCATCCTAACAGGTGTGCGGTGATATGTCCCTGTGGTTTTGGTTTGCATTTCCCTGGTGATTAGTGATGGCGAGCATCTCTTCCTTTTCCTATTGACCATTTATGTGTCTTCTTTGGGGAAATATCTATTCAAGTCCTTCGCCCCTTTTTAAAATCAGGTTATTTGAGGATTTTTTTGCTCGTGAGTTGTAGGAGTTCCTTATATGGTTTGGATAGTAACTCCTTATGAGGTACATGCTTTGCGAATGTTTTCTCCCATTCCCTAGGTCAGTGGTCAGCAAACCGCGGCTCATGAGCCACATGCAGCTTGCGAGCCATGGTTTGCCGTTCTGTTGACTAATGAGTTTGCCGACCGCTGCCCTAGGTCGCGTTTTCATTTTGTTGACTGTTTCCTTTGCTGCGTAGAAAGATTTTAGTTTCATGAAGTCCCATTTATTTTTGCTTTCGTTGCCTGTGCTTTGGGTGTCAATCCAAAAACTCATGGCCACGGCCATCGCCAAGGAACATTCCCCCTGTTGTCTTCTAGTTGTTTTAGTAAAGGGGGTGATAGGGGAGTGGGCAGTTCCTGTGTCCTAGTATCCAAAGAGGTCTGAAGGCCACACAGTTGGAGGACCAGGGCTTTTCTGGGGTGGAGACATGGTCCTCCCCATTTAACCTCATAAATCAGCTGTTGGACCCCAAGGTCAAAGTCAAAGGCAGTTACTTAGTGACCTAAGTGGAGACGTATCTCCATTCCCTTTAAAAAATGGCCCTTCAGAGACCAAAACTGGTCAACTTGATGTCAAGGCCTGGATTAGGACCTGACAAGACATGAGTAAACCGTGATGGGCTCTACTGTCTATGCAGGTGATCTGGACCAAGTGTCTGCCCCTCACCTGGCTCGTCTTAGGGGGGCTCTCCACCCGGGGAATAAACAATCTGCCTGAAGATGTAGACAGCAAGACCCCATGACCCTAGAGCTAACCTGTGTTCATATTTTATTCTTCATATATGCATTGAAAGATGTCTAGAAGAATGAACATACATGCTAATATGTTTCTGTGTATATGTATACTGCCATACACACACACGGGGCGGGCAAAAGTAGGTTTACTGTTACGAGTATGCGAAACAAAGTTTATTCTTATACTATTATTTATTAATTATTCTATTATAACTGTAAACCTACTTTTGCCCACCCCTGAACACACAACACTATACATATATGTGAATATCATGTGTATGACTGTGTACACACACATAACTGGCAGCATAGTATATACCTTACATGTACTGCTGATACCTTGCGTGGTGAACTTATCAATACATTGTAAGCATATTTAATGAATTAGCCACATGTTTCTGAGACATCTAAACACATATTTACACACTAGATGAAAAGTGTAAAATCAGGGATTTTTCCCCCCAACCTGATATTTGAAAGTACTGAGCCATCCATCAATAGCCAAAAATCCTTAAAGCTATAAAAAATTTAACATTGGTTTAAATGCCTAAGTCAGCACTTGTCTGTCAGCGAAGTAATCCCCAGTCATGACTAAACATTATATATTTGCCTTAAATTACCATATCACCATCCCTATGCACCTGAGATATAAATGTAAACTCTACATTAGCTATTAAAATATGCATTTGTTTTCTAAATGGTCTTACCCAGCAAATGACTCTGCAAAATTAGGAAGAATAAAATGGATCAGGAGTGAGGAATAATCGCCAGGTATCCCAGCAGCTCTGTAAATCATTGTGTACAGCCGGTGTGCGGGGGAGTGTAATTATACAAAATAAAAATAAACCACAGCACGGCCTCTGGAGCCTGCCTGCTTAAATGAGTTATGGATATCCGAGTCCTGTCTAAGGCAGCGTTATTAAGTTTTATATCTGGCAGACAATGATCGTCTGGCAGACAATGATCGTCTTTATATCCTGTTAAGAAGGGCATTGGGGCCTTGACCGGTGTGGCTCCGTTGGTTGAGCATCATCCTGTGCACCAAAAGTTCACCAGTTCGATTCCTGGTCAGAGCACATGCACAGGTTACAGGTTCAATCCCCAGTTGCGGGGGGTGGTGGTGGGGGGGCGGTCAATCCCGGGTCAGGGTGCATATGGATCACATCAATGTTTCTCTCTCTCTCTCTTTCTCTCTGTCTCTCTCAGAAGGGCTTTGGGTTTGTTTCGGAAATAGGATTCCTTTTTGGTGAATGGCTTTGGCCAACACCAGGATGTGACTTCCAAGAAATGGAAAAGGAAAAAGAGCATGAAGGAAACCCCCTACGTGGGCAGGGGCTGCTGTTGCCCACGCATGCCATGGGAGCCGTGAATGACTCTGGGGACGGGAGGGAGCCTAGGCTGACGTCCGTTTCAGACTGGGTGGAGAACTCCCAGCGGGCCCTCAGCAGAAATATACAAATGCAGTGCATCTCTCTCTCCCCGACGTCTACTTCAGCGTGGCGGCCTCCTTCACCCCGGCTTCCAATCAGATGGCCGGCTCACGTTCACTGTCACGTGAGAATGCGCCAAGTGTTTGCTTTTATAGGGCCCTGTCTATTGCAAGCCCTTGAGAAAGGGGAGACAGGGGAGAACCCCACAGACTGGCAGGTGCATAATTCAGGAGGAGGGCTGGAGTGTGGGTGTGACAAGCGCCCCCCGGAGGGGACGTGTGGCCCATCCTCGTTTGTTCATGGACAGCTGCCATTTATCGGACCACAGGGAGGGGCGGTGGCAACACATCAGGTCACTTCGGCCACAAGTGCAGGTTCTGCCGCCATCGAGCAGGGTCCCCAGAATCCAGGGAAAATGGACGTTGTCAACACGCAGTCAGCTCTGCAGGGGAAGCCACCACCATCCAGTGAGTCTGTTTCCCAGCGAGAAGCTGGAAGCCCTGCAGGTGCTCGGACACCCCAGCACTCGGTGCGAAAGGAATAACGTGAATGTCCCCTGAAATTATGTTCTTTTGCTCAGTGACACAGGTGCCTGGCTCTGCACGGGGCCTTTGTTTCACCCCAGCTGGTCTGGGAGGGTCTCGCGTGCTCTCCGCCTCGGACAGGCTGGACACTGTGACCTGCAGCTTCCATACATCACCCCGGGGTCCAAGCAGCCTCCTCCAGCGCCTGGCTCCTCGCCATGGGGTGAGGCGGCTGGGATGATGCTCGGGGCTCTGGGCTCCTGGCTCCGGGCTGCTGGGAAAGCTCTGAGCCTGCTTCTTTGTCCTCCGGGCCACTTTCTGTCTGTTTTCCCAGGGAGAAGGACTCCGGGTTCGTCCTGCTGGGGCCCGATCCAGGCAGAGCTGTGACATTTCCTCTGCAGACCAGCTGACATCCCAGGCCTCCCCAAGAGCACGCGTTCTGATGGCAAATAACAGCTGCCCCAGCACCTTTGCCCAAACCTCGCCCAAGAAGTTAGCTCGTGGGTGCAGCCTCTTCCGCGATCTGGGTGGGTGGGAGGATCGCACTTCCCTTGGTGGCTGTCACTTGGGCGAGAGTCGCTTGCCAGACCAGGTCCGGCACATTTGTCGGTTTCTCGAACTCTGAGACACAAACCTACAAACTGCAGGGTTCTAGCTATAAACTGTTCCTGGCACTATTTTTTTAAAAAATATTTTATTGATTTTTTTTATAGAGAGGAAGGGGGAGGGAGAGCTAGAAACATCGATGAGAGAGAAACATCGATCAGCTGCCTCCTGCACACCTACTGGGGATGTGCCCGCAACCAAGGTACATGCCCTTGACTGGAATCGAACCTGGGACCCTTCAGTCCGCAGGCCGATGCTCTATCCACTGAGCCAAACGGGTTAGGGCCCTGGCACTATTTTTATAAAGAAAAACGATGGTGTCCAAATGCGTCACATGGGAGGTGAAAGGGAACACATATAGTTTGTGCTACTCTCTGCATGCAGAACCACAAGGCACTGCATCCCTGCTTGGGAGGCGGCAGACAGGAGGTTCTCCTGCCCGCACCGACAGGCTGCGTGAAGCTGCCTGGCTTCCTCCTTCTGCTGAGATCCCTCCACTGACACGCGCGGGGATCAAAGCATCCGCAGGGCACAGCGGCCGTTCCCCCGCGGCCACTGTGTTTCCCACTCATGTCTTCTGCCTGCTTGGACCGTGTTCTAATGATTGACTTCCACATCGATTTTCACCGCGCCTGCTCCGTGCCTGGCGCTGACGGGCACAGCGGTGACCAGGGCAGACACTGCCTCTGCAAGAAATGGAGAGCCTGCCTAGTTCAACCTTTCTCATAACAAATGAGGAAACAGGCTCAGCAAGGGGACGTGTCCAAGGTCAAGGTCACACAGCTGGAACGGGACCCGCTCTTCCCACCCTGTCGGACAACCCAGAACACAGCCCACAGACGGGCAGCTGTCCATCAGGCCGTCTCTTTGGTGCGAGAGGCTGGGACCAAAGAAGCAGGAAGGAGAGAGGGACGTGGTGACAGCAGAGGATTCCAGGAGAAGAGATGTGTGTGGGTTGTGGGCGGGGCAGAGCCAGGCCCTGCTGGGTGCTCCCGCATCAGCGCTGGGCATCAGGTCCCGGGCCACCCCATGCAGCAGGGCACTGCAAGATCCCAGCCAAGTCCTGGGTGTGCACGGGGCCAGTGCACAGACTTCAGTCTCCAACTTGTCTTGACCATCTCCAAGTGACCAGCACTTTTAGAAGCAGTTTAAATTAAGCCTTCGTTTTAGTTTCATTTATTTTTTTATTTTTATTTTTTTAAATAAATCTTTATTGTTCAGATTATTACAGGTGTTCCTCTTTTTTTCTCCCATAGCTCCCCTCCACCTGATTCCCCACCCCACCCCATGCCCTTACCCCCCGCCACTGTCTTCATCCATAGGAGTAAGATTTTTGTCCAATCTCTTCCCGCACCCCTCACACTTGCTTCCCCTGAGAATCGTCAGTCCACTCCCTTTCTATGTCCCTGATTCTATTATATTCACCAGTCCATTCTGTTCTTCAGATTTTTTATTCACTTGATTTTTAGATTCACTTGTTGGTAGGTATGTATTTGATGTCATTTTGTTGTTCATAATTTTTATCTTTACCTTTTTCTTCTTCTTCCTCTTCTTAAAGAATACCCTTCAGCATTTCATGTAATCCTGGTTTGGTGGCGATGAACTCCTTTAGCTTTTTTTTGTCTGTGAAGCTCTTTATCTGACCTTCAACTCTGAATGATAGCTTTGCTGGGTAGAGTAACCTTGGTTGTAGGTTCTTGCTGTTCATCACTTTGAATATTTCTTGCCACTCCCTTCTGGCCTGCATAGTTTCTGTTGAGAAATCAGCTGACAGTCGTATGGGTACTCCCTTGTAGGTAATTAACTGTTTTTCTCTTGCTGCTTTTAATATTCTCTCTTTGTCTTTTGCCCTTGGCATTTTAATTATGATGTGTCTTGGTGTGGTCCTCTTTGGATTCCTCTTGTATGGGGTTCTGTGCGCTTCCTGAACTTGTAAGTCTATTTCTTTCACCATGTAGGGAAAGTTTTCTGTCATTATTTCTTCTAATAGGTTTTCAATATTTTGCTCTCTCCCTTCTTCTGGCACCCCAAAAATTCGGATGTTGGTTCGCTTAAAGTTGTCCCAGAGGCTCCTTACACTATCTTCATATTTTTGGATTCTTTTTTCTTTTTGTTTTTCTGGTTGGATGTGTTTTGTTTCCACATATTTCAGATCTTTAGTTTGATTCTTGGGGTACGTTGATCTACAGTTGAGTTTCTGTATATTCTTTATTTCAGACAGTGTATGCTTCATTTCTGACTGATCCTTTTCCATTTTTTTGGCATTCTCATTAAGCTCCTTGAAGGTCTCATCAAGTTTCTCAGCGGTTTTAAGAAGATTCTTGAGTAACCTTATAAATGTGGTTCTGAACTCTATGTCATCCAGTAGTTTGCTTTCCTCTGTTTCTTTCATTCGTGACATGTTTCTTTGTCTCCACATTTTGGCTGCTTCCCTGTGTTGATGGAGTAGCTTTGTGTGGTAGGTGACCTATAGGGGGCAGTAGCTCAGCCTCCTCAATCACAGAGGTGGATGCTCTTGGTACACCCCTTTGTGGGCTGAGTGCAAAGTCTTGGTGTAGTTAAGCCTTAATTGCCGTTGGTACACTGGGAGGAATTGACCTCCAGGCCAATTAGCTGTGAGCACTCGCTGTGTCTATAATGGAAGAACTGCTGCGCTGAAGACATGCTTATGGGGCAGGACTTGTTTCAATGAGGCTTTGGTGCTCACTGAGTCTGCCTCTTGAATGTGTCACTTATGGATGTGAGGAGTTGAAATCTGGTGTCTCACTCTGACCACTAGGTACACTGGCTTCTGGATCTCCAATGGGGTGCAGGTCAGCTACTGTCTGAGGCCACCCAGCAGGAGCTACAGTGAGAGCTACAGTTTTCTCCTCTTTGCTTGTGGTTTGGAGGTTTTGGAGCTGTCTGACCCAGGCTGCAAGTTTGCTAGGTTAAGCTGCGATAGGGCAGGGCTTTCTTATGCAAAAGCCGCTGCTTAGAGCTTGGGTGGGTTTGTAGGTTGTGCAGGGCGGGGTCTCAGGGCGTCACTAGGCTAGGGCGTGGCAAACAGCAATGGCTGCTAGTTAACCGGCTCTGAGTCCCTGTTGGCAGTCCCGTGCCCCAGTGCCGTAAACAATTATTCCTGCACGCAGCTCTGCAAGCAAGCCACCCTCACTGGCAGACAGTCCAGCTTCTCCCCGTAGGAGTTTGGGTCCCCCGCGTCTCCCCAGAAACTGTATTTCAGAGTAATCGGGGGCTTGTCTCCCTTCGGGTTGAAAAAAGCAACGCCCGCCGCCAGCCCGGATCACGCGCCTCCGTACCTCAGCTTTTCAGCGCTCATGCACATCTCAATGCTCTTTTCTCTTTCCTTCTAGTTGTAGAACTTGCACTCAGCCAGCTTTCCCGTGGTTCTGGGTGATAGACGTTTTTTCTTTTAGTTGTATTTTTGAAATTGTTGGGGGAGGCAGCAGTTTAGGTGTTTACCTACGCCGCCATCTTGGATTCTCCTTCTTAGTTTCATTTAATAGCTGTACGTTCAAGTTGTTTTGTTAAAGAGCTATACAGACAGGTTGGAATAACTGCTGATGGTTTAACAAGCAAGTGACAGGATCGCCGGGAGCAGAGGGTCCAGGGGCGGAGGTGAGGGGACTGCTGGCCAAGAACACTGCTGGCCCTGGGTCTCTGTGAAGACATCGCGTGAACTTTGCTCACGTACCCAACTGCCCTTAGCACCTGGGCGCCCGCTGGCCTCCCTTCCAGCTGCCATGGGCTGCATGCCTTTCTCCCGGCCTTCCCTTCCTCCTGGAGCTCACCTGGCCACCCACACGCAGGCCAGAGTGTCACAGGACGCTGGGACTCTCACACCACCGACCGGCGGGACCCTGTGGGGACATGCCCCAGCCCCTCCCTGTAGGGCTGGGTAACTCTGAGGCGTGTTCCCCACGGGCTCCCAGAGTTTCCCCAGCAGGTTACTGGCTTGGAAGCTCCCCACTTCCCCACTGTCTTCCCTTCCACGTCAGACTTTCCGGAAGCCCTGCTGGCATCCCTGGAAGCCTCAGATCAACTATTTGCTCTTGAATCCTAGACTCTAGATGTAAGTCTCACACGGGGCATTATGGCATTTGAGTGACACGAAGGTCACTATCTGTGCTTGGCTAGCACAGTGATAAAAATCCACAAATATGACCGTGCGGTCAGTGCTCCTTGGAGGGTCCAAGAAAACCCAGAGGTTAAGTGGAGTTGAGGGCTCATGGAGGAGACGCATCCTGCAGGTGAAGGGATGGGAAATCTTAGCGCCACGTCTCTGCCCTAATGTGCTATTAATACAATTTGTGCATTCGACCGTGGGACCTTTTTGGGGGACAGATCAGGACTGTGAAATAGGAGTGACTGAGTTTTAGTTCAGACCTTTCTTGTTTCTTTTCACTTCTGAGCAACTCGGTGTCCAGGCAAGCAAGCTCCGCCTGTTTTTCTCAGGTTCGTTCCCACCCCTGGGACACCCGGCCGCTCCCAGTTCCCGGGAAGGTGCCTGGGTCAGAGACTAAATGGCTTTGGGCTCCTATTTCCCAACCCCTCCCTCAGGCACTCAGCAGGCGCTTCCTCTCATGTCTGGTAGCAATCTCGCAGTATGTCACAGGTGACACATAGTTTTAAAACAGCCAGGGGAAATACAAACAAATACAAATCAGACTCTGGTAGGAAGAGTTCTGGAAAAAGAAATGGAGAGGATGAGGCTGTTAATGGACTTAGTGGGAACGCAGTTGAAATGAGAGGGAGCAGGTGCTGACGGTGGCCGGCTGGCTGGTGACAGTCCTTGTCCTTTCCATCTTTTATATTGAAAACAATCGTGAAATCTCCCTTGGGGTGAGGTGTCTGCATTTTGAGAGTTCCTGGATCTAGAACATCATGGACATCAGCCAATACAGCCAAACATGTCCTGAGCGAGTCAGGGAAGATCTATGGCGTTTCTGGGCCGGGTAATTGTACAGTCTTTTAAAACTTCCTTCTAGTAAGTGGAAATTTTCTCCACTAAAAAATATAAGCAGCCCTGGCCAGTGTGGCTCAGTCGGTTGCACTGGGGGGTTGCAGGCTCGATCCCCTGTAGGGGACGTGTAGGATGCAGCCAATCGATGCTTCGCTCTCATATTGATGTTTCTCTCTCTCTCATCCTCTCTCCCTAAAAATAAATGAACAATTCTTTAAATATATATATTAGAACAAAAGGCGGTGCGCGCGCGCGCACACACACACACACACACACACACTGGAATATTATTCAGCCTTTAAAAAAGAAGGAAATTTTGACACATGTTCAATGTGGATAGGCCTTGAAGACATTGTGCTGAGTAAAATGAGCCAGACACAAAAGGGTAACATTGTATGATTCCACTTATACAGAAGAGGCAAATTCATAGGAACAGAGAGTAGAATGGTGGGTGTGGGGGCTGGGAGTAGGAGGGGATGGGAAGCCGGTGTTTGATGGGGACAGAGTTTCAGTTTGAGAAGACAAAAAAATTCTGGAGGTGGAAAGAGGTGATGGCTGTACAACGATGTGAACGCACTTAACGCACTGAGCTGTGCGCTACAGGATGGTCAAACCCGGACATTTTATGTTACAGGTACATCCCCACAATAAAAAAATGTAACGACGGCAAATGCCACTCTTTCAAACTGACATTGAGCCGTGGCATTTGGGAGCTGAAAGGGATGGTGGTCCTGAGTGGATGAGCCCAGAGTTCCGGAAAGCTCTGCTGGGCGGGCTGCAAGGACTCAGCCAGGGTGAGCCCCGCTCGGCCTGTCCTAGACGTCTCCCCAGGAGAAATGCAAACGTAATTCCACAAAAGGCCTGTACACCAATGTCCAGCTTTGTTCAGAATAGCCCGGGACTGGAAATGATCCAAATCATGAGCAGGGAGAAAGTAATTGTGGTACACCCGGAGAATTGGGTACGCCTCCGTTACACAATGAGTGCCCTATGAATACACTCAGCAATGTGGATGAATCTCAAAATGTTTTGCTGAACGAAAAAGTAGCCTGATATACTGACATACACGTTGTAGGATTCGTTTCCATGACGCTCTAGATCAGGCAAAACTAATCTCTACTCAGAGAACTCAGAAGAGTGGTGGCCTCGGGGTCGGGGGGGGGGGGGGGGGAGCGCAGTGGGGGAAAGGGGCACAAAGGAGTTTGCCAGGGTGTCTTGATAGGGGATGAATTACCGGATGAATTACCCGAGTGTATGCATCTGTGAAAACGCATCAAAATGTGCATTGAAGATCTATGAGCTACCCCGTATGTAAGTTACATCACAATTTCTTAAGATAACTTAAGAAAGAGTCACTCAGGCTCTTATCAAAAAATAGCATCCCCCAGCCTGGCCGGTGTGGCTCAGTGGTTGAGCATCAACCCAGGAACCAAGAGGTCACCGGTTCAATTCCCGGTCAGGGCACATACCTGGGTTGTGGGCTGGATCCCCAGTGGGGAGCATGCAGGGGGCAGCCAATCGATGATGTTTCTCTCTCATCCATGTTTCCTTACTCATAAGTTTAAGGCATTTGTCTTGATGTTTTTCTCTCTATCCCTTTCCCTTCCTCTCTCTAAAAACCAATAAAAACATTAAAAAAAAAAGTATCCCCAGGAGACTCTGGCTCATGAGGCCTAGAGTGAGAGCCCAGCACCTGAAGGACTGACCGTCCACAGGCCTGTCGCCCACTCCCTCCTGCTGTGTTGGCGGCCACACCCTTCTTCCCTTCCTTCTTGAAGGAGGCGCATGGTGCCTCCGGGAACCTTAGCTCACAAGTCTCAACTGCGCTCGCCAAGACCAGACCACATCGTGCCTGTGCAGAGGTCAGAGACGAGGCTGTTAGGAGTGCAGATCGTGAGGCCTGACTGTCTAGATTCAAATCCCAATGCCTGCCTGACCAGCAGAATCACCTTGGGCAGGCTCCTATGCCTCAGTTTCCTTACCTGTAAAAGAGGGATGCTGATGTCCTTAGCACCTACCTTGGAACGCAGATGCGAGGACTTCAGGAGGCAGCACAGAAATATAAAGTCGTGTGTTCATTGCTTTTTTACGTTTTCCCTATTTTATAATGCTCCGACGTCCCAGGGCCTTTGAACCCAGGGATGGACTGTCCCTTCCAGGGTTACTAATCCCCAGAGATAGCAAGCAACTTGCCTGTGAGCGCCAACCCATCCATCGCCTGTGCCCACAACCACCTCCTTTATCGAGCTCTCACATGGGCAGTGCCCCTGCCGCAATCACCCAGGGGCCGGGGACTGGACAAGGAGCGACCACCCATATAGCCCAGAGCCTGCCAAAATTAGTGAAGCTTACTCAGCTTGCTTACCTGCCTCACCTAGTCCTTCCTGAGAAAACCCCAACAAAGGCTTTGGCCCATGCTTTCCCCCTCCTGTAGCCTCCTGACCAACCCTGGTCCTTCCCCAGTGGCCCCGCATGGTGTGGCGTGGGCCCCTGCATTGGGAACCATAAGGCACAAGCTATATTTTCAATGGCAACCATCTCCTGACCTCTTGGCTTTACCATACCCGAATAAAGTCAAAATTCCCGAGACATTTTAATACAAGCATGAGAAGAGTGCCTGGCACATAGTAGGCCTTCAAACGGTAGACTCCGGGCATTCACAGAATCCTTTGGTACTTTTTCAGAGCACCGGCCACAACAGAATTGGGGGATTATTTAATCAATATCTGTTTCCCTTATCAACCTCTACAATCTAAGAAGGAAAGCCAAAGCCCATTTTTTAAATTCATTATTAATCCCCAGCACCTAGCCAAGGGCCCGGCAAAGAGCAGGGCGTAAGCAAAGACCTAATGAATGAATGAGGACCCCCTGGTTTTGCCTTAAGCCCATCTTTTAATAGGTGGTGACATCTAAGCCGGAGAGGGGAAGAGACTCATCAAATCACACAGCCCATCTGGGTAGGAAGGAACAAAGGTCAAGCCCTTGTTCTTGGGGCCCCTTCTCCCATACCGGGCAGTCACCTCCAAGTCTGGGGCCTGACCCTGTAAGCCATGGAGAGCAACCCAGGCCCCGCGAACAGTCCATTTCTGCAGGGAGGTTCTGGGCTGTCTCCTTGCCGCTGCTGCCCTTTGCTCTCCCCAGCGACACTGCTTTCCGTCGTTACCATTTCTTGTCACCACTTGGCAGCTTTTTGATGTATTGGCACAGACCTTGAAGGATTTTGGACTTGGTAGGCCATGTCTTTGATCCCTCTTCACAGATGGGAGCTGGCTCAAGAGGTCCCCATCAATAATTCCCGGGCCTGGAAGCAGCCTCCTCTCCCTCTGATGTCATTCCCAAGCTGATTCTCTACCTTTCGGGAGGGACCCCTGGAGCAGCTGCCCTTGGCTTTGGGGTGGTGGGTGCCGTCATCACCAAGGCCTGGGAAGGGTCCCTGGGGCGCCTGATAATCTGTCATGGATTCTTAGGATTTTTAGATTCTATTCCTAACTGCCGGGGCCAAAGAGGCGGCTGCGCGTCTCCTGTGTGAGCCGTTCCTGAGCCCGTCCATTTCAACCGCCTGCAAGTTGCACTTGGACTGAGCATGGAGATGTTTCTGCCTTTCCAGTGGGAGTCTTAGGTGTCATCATTTGAGTTCTAAGAACCACTTTCTGTTAGACAATGGCCAGGTCGCCAAAGAAATAAAACATCTGCTGATAGGCTGGAGTCCAAAGGTAGCAGCATGGGGTGAAGGGAAAGGCCTAGGGCTCGGGGTCAGACAGGCCTGGGCTTGGGCCCCTGTCCAACTTCCCAGCTGCCCTGTGACCTTGGTCATGTGACTTAATTTCTCTGATTTCTTCCTTGTAAAATAAAAACAACAAGCTCTGTTATGCAAAGCAAGGCATACGAAGCTGCTTTCACAGTGCCAGGCACACAGCAGGCACTAAATAAATGCTGGGGGATGAAGATGAGGCTGCTGATATGCCATTTTCACAGGCATGCATCCTTAGAGCTTATTCAGCCCTTTCCCCATGCATTTGCTATCGAGATGTAATTCGAATACCACAGAATTCACTCTTTAAAGTATGTCATTTAGTGGTTTTTAGTATATTCACCAAGTTGTGCAACTGTCGCCACTCCATAATTCCACAGCTTTTTCATCAGCCCTAAGAGAAACCCCCTACCAGTCAGCAGTCACTCCCGTCCCCCCACCCCCAGCCTCCGATAACCACTAATCTGCTTTCTATCTATGGGTTTTCCTGTTCTGGCACTTCATATGAATGACTGATAACACATGGCCTTTTGTGTCTGGCTTTTTCAAATTAGTGTGTTTTCAAGGTCCATACATGTCATAGCATGTGTCATAACTTCCTGCCTTCTCATTGCCAAGTACTATTCCTTACTCAGACTCTGACCCTAACCCTAACCCATTCATCAACTGATGGACACTCCGGGTGTCGCCACTTTTCGGTGCCCATTTGTGGTTTCAGTCGCGCCTCACCACCCTCCCTGTGGGAGCCCAGAGCAGGCACGATCTTGTCCATCACAGAGACGGAACGGAGGCTCAGGGAGGTGCAGCGACCTCCCTACAGTCACTCAGCTGTCTAGACACATGTGAGGGACCAAGGCCAAGCCTCCAACCTCAAGCTCGGTCAGTGTCTCTGCGTGAGACGAGTAGGCCCGGCGTTTTGGTTCGTAGAGGGACTCCAACAGCATATTACAGATCACTTCAGCGCGGCCTTGCGGGCAGAGCAATGAGCATAATTAAAGATCATCTTGCCTCGTAAGCCTAGCAGGGGAGTCAACAGCTGACTCCAAGTGGATCGGAGCCAGCATCCAGGGAGGGAAAACAGCTCGTTCTACGGCCTGGAAAACCCAGGAACAATCCGTCTCAGCCTGAGGCTGTGCCCGGGGATTCCAGAGCAGCGTGTGCTACGCGCCCTCCCTCTGCCACTCCCAACATGTCGGGTCAGATTCCTGGTGTCTCCTCGACATTCTTTGCCCCTTTTTTTTAGCTCCCTTGTGCTTAGACCTGGAGGGGCGGACCGTGCATGTGACAGAGCAAAGCCCACAGGAAAGCCGCGGGCAGTCAGAGCAGAAGAAGATGGAGATCGTCCATGTGGGGAGGGGGTCTGCTCCACGGAAGGCAGGGCCCGAAGTGTCTGTGACCACCGCCTTGGCTGTTCTGGGAAAGCCCCCATCCCCACAGGCAGTGAACAAACAGCGGCTGAGCACCTGCGTCTATGCGGCGGTCATTCACCAAAATATTTCCTGTGCACCAGCTGCGCGTCAGGCCTGCAGGCATCAGAAGACAACTCCAGGGGCAGACACACAGAGTCCAGCTCGGAGGTGCAAATTCTCCGATGGAGGCTGATCACAGGCATGCAGACCAAGGAGGAAGAGAAGAGATAACAGGAAGGAAATGAGAGTCGGGGAGTCGGGAGCCACGCGCTGGTCTGGGCACGGAGGAGGCGGGTACCGAAGGCCCAGGGGTGTCTTCCAGGGGGATGGGTCGATAACTCAAGAAAGAGCAGCCAAAGCAGGAGGGGGAGATCTAGAGACACTCCCAGAGGTCCCCCTCCCCCACCCCACCCGCCACCTCTCTAGTCACCCGCCACCAGCTGTCTGGGGTCACCCCTCAGGCCCCCTCCTGCTGCTGAGCATCTGTGACTCACTCTCAGGACGTGACTTCTGGGGCTCCCTCCCAGCTGCCCCCCAACGTCAGGTCAGGATGTGCCTGCTCTTGCAAGGATGGATGCAGCCCAGCCTGGTGACAGCCTGCGGCCTTTGCTCCTGGCAGCCTCATATGACATCCCTGGAGAAGGGACAAACCAGCTGTCCCCATGGGCTCTACAAAACACTGCAGTCAGCTCGCTCTGTTATTTATTATCCCAATAACTGACCCCGGGGGACCAGCCCCAATGCCATCATGAGGCACTTGGAACGATGGCAGAAATCTCACTGAGCGCATCTGCACCAACGTGATTTTCCAATTGATTTCATTCATAAACCAAACCTCTGTCTACCTCTGGCTCAGGGCCCCCTCACGCGGCCACAGAAACATGGACAGAAGCAATGCAACATCCATGGCCCAAGGACCACTGGCCGAGCCGTTCAGCCTCAGGCCTCTGCGCAAGCTCAGAACTGGTGAGTGGCAACCTGGGAGGCTGCATGAGTTAAATGTACCTGGGGAAGGTGACCTCTCCCCGCAAGGGCAAAGAAGATCGAAGGAGAGGAAGGGTGTAAGCCACTAAATGCCACCCTGATAGAAAATGTCCCCTCCGTCCCAGAGTCCAGGGTAACGCTAGCTTTTAGCCACAAGTCCACTAACCGTATCAGATGGACACACAGCTGGCGGATGGTCTTTTTGGAGACGACAGCTGCATGTAAGAGAGAACTGTGTAACTTTGCAGGGAAGATCTCCTTGGCATTAAACAGGCTTCACTTTTAGTTCTACTGCCCACTTTCAATGCCTCCGCATACAAAATAGGGCCTAGAAGAGAGATCCTGTAGCTCTCCTCCAGAAGACCAGGAGGTTGGACTAGATGGGTGGCTGGAGAACTTTATTTGCACAAGGATGGCCTGGGAAGCTTGCTGACACTCACATCCCTGGCATCACGCGGAGAGCTGGAGACGGGACCAGGGAACCTGCCTGCTGGTTAGGGTCCACTGTGCGTCAGAT
Source organism: Corynorhinus townsendii (assembly GCA_026230045.1). Taxonomy (NCBI): domain Eukaryota; kingdom Metazoa; phylum Chordata; class Mammalia; order Chiroptera; family Vespertilionidae; genus Corynorhinus; species Corynorhinus townsendii. Next base: position 213,588,983 of record JAPDVU010000002.1, read on the forward strand.
ACCCGAGGACCGAGGACCATGCTTTAGAACCCTGGACTTGACCATCCATCGGGGCTTTTTAAAAAAAGATTCTGAATGATAAAGGTGTTAAGATTCCTCAGCCTGGGAAGAGGAAGTGCGAGGCAGAGATGGGGAGTAGTGTACTGGCACCAAGAACTCAGGGAAGCCCTCGCTGGTTTGGCTCAGTGGTGAGAACATCGGCCCTCAGACTGAAGGGTGCAGGGTTCACTCCCGGTCAAGGGCACATACCTCGGTTGCAGGCTCAATCCCTGGCCCAGTCGGGGCACATGTGGGAGGCAACCAATTGATGTGTCTCTCTCACATTGATGTTCTCCTCTGTCCCGATCCTACCCTTCCACGCTCTCTAAAAAAATATCAGTGGACAAAGAGGATGAATAACAATAACAAAACAAACGAACGAACAAAAAGAACTCGGGGAAGATGCTGTAGAAGATGCTGCCCTGTACCAACTCCTGAGTTTCCACTTACAGACAGACGCTCAGGCCAGCACCCTCAAGGCAGCGCCATAAGTGGTGGACGCAGCGGCATCCATATTACCCCCCGTCCCCCAGCGGCTTCTCCTGAGTGAAACTGGGGCTGCCCTGGTGATTGCAGAGGCCCTCCCTCCCAGCATTCTGGGTTTCAGGTAGTCTTTAAAGAAACTGCTTTCACATCACACATGCTTTTGTTCAATCCATCATTGGTTCCTGTATTGAAATAAGCAAGTCATCACTGCCTGTGATGGCTGCTCTGGGAAGAAAACAAAGGGTGGCAATCTGGCCAGTCTGGAACCACCCCCAGGGTGTCCAGGAGCTTTGCCGGGGGCGGCAGGCTCGGCTCCCTGTCCCCTGGGGTCTAGCACGGACCCCTTGCAGAACGCACTTTCGGCCGAGGGCTGGACGCGAGGCCAGGAAATCTGAGCGCAGCTTAGCCTATTGCACGCTGTGATGGGAAGGAAGGGGCAATGAGGCTCCTTCGACAGGTGTCACTCTCCTGTACCCTGAGCCTCGAGCTCACCGGGATGCAAAAAGTCAAGGGAAGACCTTTCCCAGGCTGCGGGGCACCTGTCCTTCCTTGGGGTCAGGCTGAACTTTGAACAACTTTTCTGTGTTTTGAGAGTTTCCCAACGCGTTCCAAATGAGAAGCGAGAAACTGATTTTCTCAGCCTCCTTTGCATGTGACCTGGGCTCTGCAATCAGACTGCGTCCAAGCTCAGGTGAAGCTGTGGCTGGGAGAAATGGGCGCAGGGCAGATCGCGGGCAGGGGCACGACCGCTCCATCCAGTTCCTGGAGACGGCCATGACAGCAGCTTAGAGGGGCACTTGGTGCCGGCCTCAGGACTGCCTTTGTCTGTGCCCAGCGGTGGTGGCACGGGCATCACCACAAATCCATTCTTCCATGTGATCTCGGCCCAGCACCTGCTATCTGTTGGCTGTGTAGCTGCCCTTGGTTGTCTGACACCCGGGAGGTCCTGTGAGGCCCTGATTGCGTTTGATAAAGTCTTTGTCTGTTTAAATTTGCCAGAGAGCAGCTCTGCCATCTGTACCCCAGCACGGTGAGACACGGGAACGGCCGGGGAGAGGGAAATGGATTCTTTGGGTGCAATCTGATGAATGAGCTTTCAAAGATCCTCAGCTGGGGTGCTCCTTCAGACAGAGCCAGACAGTGATGGAAGTGACCCGCTGATGGAGAGGGCGGGGCCTGACAGGGAGGGCGGGGCCACCACCACCTTCCAAGGCTAGTCCTTCTCCATGCAACAATGGCCTGTCCTTCTTACAGTCCTGCTGAAAATGCTGGCCAGAGGACACGAGGGAAAAAAAACAACAACCCTGACTTTTTTCTGCTTCTTAATCTACTACTCAATTTGGAGGAAATGAAGCAAAATAAGTGAACCGTGAAGTGAAGGCTTTTGTTCCCGAAGCCACTGAGGGAATGCAAATGAACTCTGTGCTGCTCTTTGCATTGTGGCCTTGACCCCTCTGACGTCACACCCATTAGACACATTCTGCCAGCTCGGGCCTCATCAATAACCCCGCGGGGACGCCTTGTCTCGCCCAAAGAGAAAAAGGACAAAAATTCTCAGGCAGGGCTGTTCACTTCCAGGCTGCAGAAGCGCTGGAGCCATAAAAGGCCAGCAGTGATTAGAGAGTGTTTGCAATATTCTCCTCGCTGAAGAGTGTCACACTGAGGTGCTCGGAGTGGCGCTAATGGGGAAATGGAATGTTCTGAGAGAGGCCCTTTGAACCGAGCTCCCCGGCAGTCCCAGACGCACACATGATGGGTCTGACTTTCCAATATTCAGAAAATACAGGGCAAGGACTTACAGGATGGAAATGAGGTTTAGAGAGAAAAAGAAAGGCAGTGAATTAGAAGGAGATGTAGACATTTATTTTCATTTTTCACTTTTCTCCGTTACACAGAGATTCCTTCAATTAGGATGTTTCAAACAATACTAAAAAGAACAAAAAAGCGTGGGCTCTCTGTCCACTGGGAAATGCTCTGCCACTCTTCTCTGAATGTCTGAAAAGCCGGGAAAGAGATGGTGGGCAAGGCCTGACCATGAGCCAACCAGGAATGTGCGCCCAGGAGGCCAACACAACCCAAGTCTTGAATGTATGTTTCATGAATGGGTGTGAATGAGAGAATGAAATAAAGCGTTCGCCATTCCCCCGGCCTGCAGCCCAGCACCAATTTCTAAAGACCTTGACACCCAGTCATCCATTTAATAACTATTTACGAGCACCTACTATGTGCCGGGCACTGTCCTAGGTGCTGTGGATAATGAAATGAACCAAATCTGCAGAAGGCTCTGCCCTACTGGAGTTTGCATTCCAGCCAGGGGAGGCAGATTATAAGTAAGACACTCTTAAGCCAAACACATATATTAGATATTACATAGTGGTGTGTGCTATGGAGAAAGAATAAAACAGAGAAGAGGGACAGACAGTCTCTGGGGAGGGTTGAAACCTCATGATTACACATCAGCCCTGAAAGAAACCTAATATTGGACAATGGTCCCCGTTTAAGTATTCCCTCCCCCAGGGGGCCCTTGGCCCATTGATTAGTGGTTAGCCCGCTTCTCGATGCCTTCGTCTGCGCAGGGTTTATTGACTTCAGCACGACAGACACTTTGGGCTGCAGCCCCCTTTGCTGTGGGGCTGCCTGTACGTGAGGGATGTTTAGCAGCCTCCTTGGCATCTCTCCACTGAATGCCAGGGGTGGTACCCACAGCCCGCAGCTGTGACAAACAAACGTGTCTCCAGGCATCGCCCATGTCCTCTGGGTAAAAGCAACCTGGCTGAGAACCACTGGTCTACGCCTGGCTACTCACAGGAAGTCCCGGGACCAGCAGGCGGGCGGCCTGGGGAGCAGACAGGGCCCCTCTGATGCGCACACCGCATCTCCAGAGCCTCAGGATTTCTCAGGAGAAATGAGAGGGTGAGACCCTACCTTTCTTCACTAACAAGTGCGGGGTATACCAGCAGGACCATAGGCTGCAATAGTGAAGGCTTGCAGGGGTCCGTCACAGGTGGGACAGCTGAACAGAGGGCGGCCCAGGAGCCAGAGGTAGCCTCCCCAGGGACGTGTGAGGAGCTGCAGAAGCAGGGCCCTGGTTCCCAGGCCAGAGTGAATGGGGAGAGCTCGGAAGTTTTTATTCAAGATCCTTCTTCTTGCAAGAGAGAGATCACATGTGAAGTTCCAAGTTCCTTGGAGATTTGGATCCCTGCCACCACCATCCCGGTACCGTTTTCTTTCTTGTTGGCTGACGAGTTTATTTAGAGGGACAGAATATTCTCTTTGGAGCCGTAAAAGCACAGCATTTTTAAGCAACGCGGGAATGGGTAGTTTCTCCCCTTGTTGTCATCCTATCTGAGTGGCTGTCACATCGGAGCTCATGCCTGTGCTGGGGCTGGAAGGGTTTTGCTTTTCAGAAGGAAGAAGAAGAAGCTGCGTTTGAGGGTGTGACGCCTAGGGAGTCAGGATCCTGCTCTGGTTTGGCTCCAAGGAACAGTGTGATCGCTGAGAGCTGTGTAGAGTGTCCTCTCATCTGCCAGTGGCATCTGTTCTCATTCCTCTTCCTTTGCTTTTTTTGGAGAGCTCATCTGCACACAACAGGGGGGCTGGGATGCAGACCGTGGTTATGGATCAACTCGAGGACGCGGTGTTTGGAGGATTTCAGCGGGAACCCTCCCATGGTGCTCCCCTTGCCACGCCCCTTCCCAGTTTCCCTGCGTGTTACAGCTTGATGACAACCTGAAGCATCGGCCTGGGGTTAGAGTCAGGTTCGTCGGCCAGCCTGCCTGGAAAAGCACAAATGATGCAGCTCACCTACGCTGTGGATAGATTCAGACCCCGGACGCAAGCTCAGAGGTACGTGGTTTAGAGGATAGCACGTTCTTCTACTGCGTTTGCTAAAGCAACAATTTCCTCAGCTTGTGTGTGCATGGACAGGTGGAGGCAAACTGATCACTGGCTGACGAGGTCTCCCACATCTGCTAGTCTCATGGGGGCGATGCTAACCCCCAGAAGGGCCAGGTCTTCAGGGAGAGCCGCAGACCCAGACCTTGGAGGATGCAACCAGCTGCTCCGGCTCCAGAGAGAGCAATGGCTCCGACCGCCAGGTCCGCACCTGCCCTGCGGGTGTCGGGGCTGGCGAGGCAGTGAACAGCTGCAGTGGGTTGAACAGTGTCCCCCCCAAATGCACATCTGCCTGGCATCTCAGAATGCGAACCTTATTTGGAGAAAGGCTCTTTGTAGATGTAATGAGTTAAGAATATAGTGATGAAATCTTCTTAAACGCAGGGTGTGCCTTAAATCCAATGACTGGTGTCTTGTAAGAAGAGGAGAGGACCTAGGGAGACACGAGGCGAGGCCATGGGGAGAAGGACAGATGGACGTTGGAAAAAGAGACAGGAGTGATGCTGCCCTGAACCAAGGAGCCATGGAGGGACCAGGAGCCGCAGAGCCACCAGGAGCCGCGGAGCCACCAGGAGCCGCAGAGCCACTAGGAGCCACGGAGGCAGGGAACGGTCCTCCCCTTGGGCGTTTAGACACCTTGATTTTGTACTCTGGCTTCCAGAACTTGGAGAGAATACATTCTGCTGTTTGAAGCCACCTAGTTTGTGGTCCTTTGTGGGGCAGCACTAGGAAGCCAATGTGATATCCTAATTGTGTGCGCATCCCCGAAGCCTGGATCTCTGCAAACCTTTGCCTTTCTGGAGCCTCCAAACTGTCCAAGGAGGAAGGAACCTGTGGAGCCCAGGCGTGGAGAGTGAGGAGCAGACTTTGACCCAAATGAGGAGGCCTGTGCCTTAACAAAACCACTGGAATGCAAGGAGCTGCCTGTGATGGTGATCGTGGATGAGAACTCCATGCGTGAAAATCAGGGGCCGGTACCGTGCCAGACACTCTGTGGGCTTTTTGTAGTCGAATCCTTGGGAGGCAAGGACGGCCATCTCTCTGTTTCCAGGTTAGCACACCAGGCACCAGAAGGTTCCCTGAGCCAGAAGAACTGGCTGCGATTCCACGTCCTCAGTGGCCGGGTCCTAAACCACCAGTGGGCTGCGCCGCCCCTATCCCAACCCCAAAAGGCACCCAAGGGCTGACTCTTGGGACATCAGGCTGCTCTTCAGCAAATACAAATGTGTTAACACTTAAATAACAGAGTGTTTTGGGGGAAATGAAACCACTGTATAACTTATTCATCAATCACTGTACCAGCAGTTGAGAGAAATGTCACTCTTTTGCTGCCATTCATTCCATGGGATGAAACGGTTGCACAGCGAACAGTGACAACACATTTCCAATGCATTTTTTGTTTGTTTGTTTGTTTTGTTACAAAGGCAGCTGCTGGATATTTCTGGAGATTGCTAAGAGATAACAGAGAGAGAGAGATCTTCTCAGTCTGCTCAGCTCTCCTGGTCACTGGAGTCCTCTGTGGTCCTTTTCCTGGGGAATGCTGCTGTGTGACGCAGCCTCTAGTCACAGTGTCTATGTGGGCAGGACATCTATGTGGGCAGGACACCTCTGTTGGGATGCAGTGGACACAGGGACACATGGGCAGCTCCAGTGCCTCGCTACAGACACAGAGGTGGCCTTGTTCCTGGGCAAAGAGATGGCTTTAAAAAAAAAAAAAATTTTATTGATTTTTTACAGAGAGGAAGGGAGAGAGATAGAGAGTTAGAAACATCAATGAGAGAGAAACATCGATCAGCTGCCTCCTGCACACTCCCTACTGGGTATGTGCCCGCAACCAAGATACATGCCTTGACCGGAATCGAACCGGAGACCCTTGAGTCCGCAGGCCACGCTCTATCCACTGAGTCAAACCGGCTAGGGCAAAGAGATGGCTTTTGCTGGTGCTTCTCAAACATTTCATATCAGAACTGGAGAGCTTAATCAGAATACAGATTCCTGGGCACCACTGTCAGTGGAGATCTGAAATGAAGTCTGGAACCCACCTTGTATTTGTCACAGGGAAGGACTTACAACAAGCTTAGCAGAGGGTTCTGATGCACGGACAGGAGTAGGAGTCACTGATTGTTTTCATAAAGCAGAAGACTCTTGCCAAGTTGATGTCAAGACAACTGTCCCTGGCAACCAGCATTCCTCTTTCTGTCTCTATGAATTCCACTACTTGAGGCATCTCATGTAAGGGACGTATACAGTAGTTGTCTTCTTTTGTAACTGGCTTATTTTACTTAGCATGAGGTTCTGAAGGTTCATCCACGAGGTAGTGTATGTCAGAATGTCCTTCCTTTTGAAGGCTGCATAATACTCCACTGTAGCTATATACTACGTTTGTGTAGCTGTTGTTCACCCATTAATGGACCCTTGGATTGCTTCCACGTTTGGGCTATCCTATATAATAAAGATGTAATATGCAAATGGTCATTACGCAGTGAAGTGTAATGACCAACCACGTAACGACGGGATCACGGATCAGCAGGAGGGTGGGGCAGCGAGCTACAAGTGGATGGCGGAGAGCTACAGGAGTGGGCAGGGCAGTAAGCTATGAGGGGGACTGGGGGGCAGAGGGAGCTACAGGAGGTCAGGGCAGGGGCGGAGAGCTATAGGAGGGCGGCAGCGAGCTACTGGCTACAAGTGGGCGGCAGAGAGCTACAGGAGGGGGCCGGGCAGCAAGCTATGGGGGGGGGGCGGGGCAGCGGGCAGAGAACTACTGGAGGGCAGCAGTGAGCTACTGGTGAGCCACTGGCACACGAATTCGTGCGCAGGGCTGCTAGTTGTTAATAATGTTGGTATGGACAGTGGAATACAAATATCTCTTTGGGACGATGCTTTCAATTATTTGGGGTAGATATCAAGAAGTGGAGTTGCTGAATCATATGGTAGTTCCACTTTCAATTTTTCTGAGGAACCACCACACTTTTTTCCAGAGTGGCTGTACCATTTTACAACGCCTCCTACACTGCAAAAGGGCCCCAAATTCTCCACATTCTCACCAACCCCCGTTATTATTATTATTTTTAATAACAGCCATGCTGGTGCATGCAACTCATTTTCTTTTAACAAAAGGACCCTATATAATAAAAGCCTAATATGCAAATCGATCAAACAGCGGAATGACCGGTTGCTATGATGCACACTGACCACCTGGGGGCAGACGCTCAATGCAGGAGCTGCACCCAGCCTGCAGGCCCCGGGTCAGCCAAGGCAGGTGCCAGCAGGGGCCCCCTGATCGCCCCGCTGAGGGAGGCGACTGGTGGTGGTGGCGGGGCCAGCAAGCAGGTGGTGCCAGGCTGGCCAAGGTGGGTGCCAGTGGGGGCCCTCCCGATCACCCTGCCAGTCACCCCACAGATTGACCCTGATCGCCAGCCAGGCCTAGGGACCCTACCCATGCGTGAATTTCATGCATTGGGCCTCTAGTATACAATCTGTTGATATCTTTTTAAGTTGGCAGGGAATAGCAAACTCTACTGGAAAATATATATTGGAAAAAGAGCCCCAAGCACGGGCTCTGCAGAGAGCTGGTTAAAGAGGGCAGGTGACAGGCTGGTGATCAGGACAGAAAAGATGTGCCTCTGTGTCACGCAGGTCAGAGCTTGGCTCCCGACTCCCCCATATCTTGTCTGGGTGGCCTGGCAGTCAAGCTCCCTTCCTTTCTCAGACTCAGTTTCAGCGTTTGCAAATACGAATAAGAAGTCCTAACGTGTACTCTAGGTACACAAATATATACATGTATTTATATATACATGTGCAATAATGGATGAGAAGCACCCACCTTTAGTACCTGGCACATAGTAGGTACTCAATACATAGCATTATTCTTGGGAAAATGAAATGTTACAAAGAGAGGACAAGGTTCAGAGAGGGCTCTGCTTTCTGATAGACAAACAGGCAGAAGGCGCATGCGGCCCGCACGAGGAGCCGCCTGCCTGCACGGCCGTAAGTGCCCCTCACCGGCTGGCATTTGAGCACAGACCACAGGCTGCTGGCTATCTGGATGCAGGGTGGGGGTGGGGGTCAGTAGGAAAGAAGGGTTTTCTAACAGAAGTGAATCGTCCGCATTTAAGTGCCCAGTCCGCCCAATCTGTAGCTCGGCTGTGGCTGTGAGCAGCCGGGCTCTGACATTGGCTGGCCTGGTCTGAATCCCAGCTCTGACACTGCTCAGCTGAGTGACTTCGGGGAGGCTACAGCCACTGGGTTTCCTCATTTGAAAATGGGGTGGAGTGTGTGGCTATAAGAGTATCTGCTTTAGATACAAGTATCTAAGAAGCAATGAGAACTCATACGTGAAGTGTTCAGCACATGGCCCGGGAGGTGGGGAGCAGCGCATCAACAGTATTATCGGTCTTATCGTTAAGGCCGCTAATGACTCAGATGGCAGGGGTCATGGCACCGTCGTGGGGAGGACGAGGCATCTGTGTTCAGACCACGGGCGGGCAGTTGGCGGTGGCTAAGCCAAGCGGCAGCTTCGCCGTCTGTCTTTCTCTTTCCCTCCCGGCCCCATTCAAGCTGCGCTTAATCGCATTATCAAGATTATCTCCTGGTAGTCACAGAGCCGCTGCCCTGGGACTTGGGTTTAATTCCGTTTTAATAACAGGTTCTTAAACACATTTGAAAACAAAATTATGATGCCCTTTCATCCCTTTAGTTGAGGGGGGGAAAAAACCTTCCTAATGTACAGTAATGCGTTGGTTTTGTGTTGGCTATTGTTTTAGTGTTTGGACTTTTTTTTTTTTTTTTTTTAAGAATGCCTACTGTTTTGGAGATTGTTGGGGGCTGGGATGTAGGGGATTTTCCATTTCAAAATGATTTCCCTGGCAACAAAGGAAACAGCCAGTCTTCCCAGATGCCAGGACCTGCCTAATTTGAAAACAGCCTTGTTGTGGGCCAATAGGGATCACAGTTACTAAAAGCAGCGAACTCTCTTTAAGATGATATACCCAATTCAGAGAGGCTTGGAATGCTCTGTGCATCTTGTATTTATGGGAAAAGATAGAATTTTACTTTCCCAGGCAAGGCCAAGGAAACTCTAGAAATTTCCACTTATTATAAAAGATATAACATAGAGTGCTGCCGGAGCAAGAATGAACAAGGAACTCATTGGGCTTAAAGGTGAGCAGAGGGCTAGGTAACTGATGATTTTCATTCCTTTATCTTTCAACTAGAGGCCTGGGGCACGGAATTCATGCACGGGGGTGGGGGGATGGTCCCCCCTCAGCCCAGCCTGCACCCTCTCCAATCCAGGACTCCTTGGGGGATGTCTGACTGCTGGTTTAGGCCTGATCCCAGGGATGAGGTCTAAACCAGCAGTCAGACATCCCTTTCACAATAGGACCACTGGCTCCTAACTGCTCACCTGCCTGCCTACCTGGTCACCCCTAACTCCCCCCCCCCCCCATGGCCTGGTCACCCCCAACTGCCCTCCCCTGCAGGCCTGGGTCCTCCCCAACTGCCCCCACCCCTGCCAGCCTGCAGGCCTGGTCACCCCTCACTGCCCCCTTCCCCCCACCCTCTGCTGGAATGATCACCCCTAACTGCCTCCCCACCGGCCTGGTCGCCCCACACAGTGTACCGTTTGGTCGTTTGGTCATCCCTCACTAACCCCCCTGCCGGCCTGGTCGCCCCACACAGCCTGTTCTGTCGTCCATTTGGTTGTTTTGGTTGCGACAGTCGCTTAGGCTTTTGTGTAGATAGATAGATAGATAGATAGATAGATAGATAGATAGATACTTCCCCCCTTATTATATCCACCCCCCCCCCCCAATCCATAATGGCTTAGATTTTATCAAGGCTAAATGGCATGCCTTTTGTTCAATGACCTATAGAACTAGGTCTAATTCCACCATTAACAATGTGTTCCTTTGGCTAGATTCTGCCAAAGGAATGCATTGCCAAAGCCGGTAAAAGCAGAAGCTCTGGCCGTCTCTAAGCATGCCTTAGGAACTAGGAAAACTCCACTGACACCTGGAGTATTACCTGGAGTGCCCTGAAATAGCATGCAGAGGACTCATCTGGTAGAGAGTGTCCTGGGGGGTTGCTAGAGGGGAACATGGGATGGGGAGAGGAACTATGAGAACTCACAGTGGACAGTGGTCTAAGGGACTTATTTTGTGAGCAGCCTTTTACTGCAGAGCTTCTAAACCTGGTTCTCGAGATGGCCTAGAGCAGTGGTCGGCAAACTCATTAGTCAACAGAGCCAAATGTCAACAGTACAACGATTGAAATTTCTTTGGAGAGCCAAAATTTTTAAAATTAAACTTCTTCTAATGCCACTTCTTCAAAATAGACTCGCCCAGGCCGTGGTATTTTGTGGTAGAGCCACACTCAAGGGGCCAAAGAGCCGCATGTGGCTTGTGAGCTGCAGTTTGCCGACCATGGGCCTAGGGGGCTAAAGTCCCTGACTGATGTTCAAAACATCATTAAATATGTATTTTTTCCAAGTCTACAGTTTTTATAAGATTCTCAAAGGACTTTGGCATAGGAAGGGCATTACAGCGACGGCAGCATTTGCCGAGGGTTCTCCAGGCATTTAGGGCCTGGGCACAGTGCTTTGTACGCTGATTCATCTAAACCTCCCCCTTCACAATGAGCCCAGGTATCATTGTGTCCCTTTCACAGATACAGAAACTGAGGCCTAGAGTCGGTTACATAGAAAGAATAACGATAATAAAAGTGTCAGCTCACATTTATTTAGTGCATACTAGATGCCAGGCACTATTTATGTTATTTCAGGTCCTCATAGGCAGGAAGTTCACGGAGAATTTAAAGAACACCCACCGTTCCAGAGCTAAGCTCGCTCCAGATTTTGAACACACCTGGACCCCACTCCTGACCAGGCTTCTGAAAGTCCTCCTTCCTGTCCCCAGTGTTCCCCACCCAGTTTCACACACATCTCAAAATACCCACGGGGGCGATGACTTTGCCTAAGGATGCTGGCTTGTCCTGCCCTCGCAATCAGGGTCAAGAAAGGGGACGTGAGTCCTGGCAACTCGGTGACTACACTTGCTGATAAGCTGGCCTCCAGATGCCACAATGGACTCCACCTGGGTCTATGAACACAGCACTTGAGACCTGTTCTGAGGAGGGTTTCACCTGGGGTCGAGAGAAACCTGAATCAAGGAGCCCTAGACTCTACCTGAGAGTCCATACTTGTCACATAGGAACACGGCAAACCTCAACCTTTAGGAGCTGGGGTGGGGCGGGCGGAGATGTTTCCCAAACTTCGGGTCTTCAGCGTGGCGCAGGTGACAATTATCACCTCCACTGAACAGGCAGAGCGGGACAGCCCTTAGGTATCCCAAAGTGCGGTCCCTGGACCAGCTGCAGCATCCACATGACCTGGGAGAACCTGTGAGAAATGCAAGTTCCTGGGCCCCAACCCAGACCTACTGAATGGGAAGCTGGGGTGGGGCCAGCCATCTGCATTTTAACAAGCCCCCAGGGAGGCTGGCACCCATCAAGGTGAGACTGAGGCCAGCAGCTCTGCAGCAGAGGGCCTGGGCCCTGACCATGACCGTTCTGCTTGTCACTACCTGGGAACAGAAAGGCAGCCAGGAGGCTGGCAGAGCCTCAGCATCCTTGCTGCTAAATGGTGGTAACAGCACGGTCTTCAGGATGAAATGGGACGTGTAGGTTAAGTAGCTGGCCTGTGAGAGTTACACTTGGGGGATAACTGTTAGTATCACTATTTTGAGATCTGAGCTCTGCCTGCCCGGAGTTTCCAGCCACCGTCCTCCTATGCACCGGGCTAACCAATGGGCCAGATTCCCTGGGACCGGGGCCTCCCAGCTGGACTTTCAGGGCTCCAACTGGGAAAGTCCCAGGCAAACTGGGACGACCTGGTTGCTCTGCTCTGAAGAACCCCTCCTCCCGTGATGGCTCCCCATGCCCAGGCCCTCACCAGCACGCAGCACCGAAGATAAATGATCTAGAATTGAACAGAAAGGTAGGCGGTGTTTTCTTTCCGAAAAACTGCTCCGTCTCAGAGCCACCAAAATGTCCCAGTTTTCCCATCAACAGGGAAGCAAACTGTTCTAATCTCTATCTAGCCCAGCTTTGAATGAGGCATCACCCCCACTCGCCAGGGAAGGCGGCCAGACGTCCAGCGATTGCAACCACCCCTGTTAAGCTCAAACAAATAAAAACCTATAAAGAGGGATTTCACTAATTCACTCTAACGACTGGGAGATCCATCCAAATACGCTACGTTATCAAGGGAACCAGAAAAATAATTAAGAAACGAAGAAGCTGGTGGGCATGTAAATTCACTTTATTGAACCAGCCAGGTACCTACCTACACAGCGCGTTAGAGGTTAGCTCCAGGCCACACACACCTGGTGTGGTCTGTCTGCTGGTGGATTGGGCAGCCCCAGGGGAGACCCAGAAGGAGCCGGACAGGCATCCCTAGGGGCTCCCTGGCCTCCCCAGCTCTGCTTCCTCTACTGCGGGAGAAACCAGGTGGGGGAGGGGACTTGGAGCTCTGCTAGAGCCCAGAATAGTGGTTCTCAAAGTGCGGCCCCTGGGGCCAGCAGCAGCAACAGCGCCTGGGAACCTGCAAACTATGCAAATTCTTGGGCCACTCCAGACCTGTGGAGTGAGAAACTCGTGTGTGTGTTTGTTGGGGAGGGGGGTGGTGGAGGGGGCTGCCCACCAGTCCCTTTTAACTGGCCCTCCAGGTGGCTCTCAGGCTCAAGTTTGAGAACCACCTGCCTGGGTCAGTGAAGAGTTTGCACTTGTTCTACGAAGCCAACGGCTGCAGCTTTCATTGCTGATCCCATCAGAGACCTGGGTGAGCACAGGCAGGGCTGCGGTAGAGGACCTATTCTTCCAGCCCCTTCGCAACAGGTGGGGAGGCCCGCCTGGGTGCAGGTGTGAGCCCGCCGCTCGGTCTTTCAAAACACTTCTGTCGGTGGCGACCAAAGAGGCGACTTGGGCCCTGGAAGGCCAGACCCCGCAGCCTTGGAAGCAGTGCAGAGCCACACAATGACCTCTGTCCAGGGTGCTTGTCCTGGGGAGGCCAGGAGGATTCAGAGATGCTCTTTCTGAGTTCTCCACCCGGGGCCAACCCATCCACCAAGAGACCATGGCTAAGAACTCAGGGCATTGAGTTAAAGTGCAACTTGCTAGGCCAATACATTGCTGCCGAGGTCTGAAAACAGTTTGGTTGGCACCACTGGGTGTGTGGGGGTGCTACTGGCAATTATGGGAAGAGGCCAGGGATGCTGCTAAACAGCATAAATGCATGCTCAGCCCCAACAACAACGAATGGTCCAGCCCCAAGTGTCAGGGTGCTAAGGTTGATACTGGGAAGTGTCAAAAAGCCTGATTCAGGTAATCACTCTTTTGTTCGTTTGTTTGCTTGTTTGTTTGTTTTAAATATATTTTTACTTATTTCAGAAAGGAGGGGAGAGGGAGAGAGAGATAGAAACATCAATGATAAGAGAGAATCATTGATCGGCTGCCTCCTGCAGGCCCCATACTGGGGATTGAGCCCACAAACTGGGCATGTGCCCTGATGGGGAATCAAACCATGATCTCCCGGTTCATAAGTCAATGCTCAACCACTGAGCCATGCTGGCTGGGCCAGGTAATCACTCTTGACCAACTTTTATTGAGCACCTACTGTCTCCCAGGCACCATATGGGCATCCTACGCCTTCTCTCATGTACTCCTGAGAACCAGTGCCAAAACTCTGTGGGATGCAGCCCACAGATGTATTGTTTGGCCTATGTCGTGCTTTTGTTTCAAAACAAATGCTGATTTAGTCATTCACCTTTAAAACTTGGGGAGATTTCATATAAAGTCTGGGCTTCTCACTTTTCTCGAAAAACTCAGGAGGATCGGGCCACACTGGCTTGTGTCCTTGGAGGCAGACAGGTGACTGGAGCCGCTGACCTTTCAGCTGAGGTCGGCCATGGTCCCCACTGTCCCCAGGGAGCGGCAGCAGCTGCCATCGGTCTCTGCTCGGTGCCTGCAGGTGTGGGGACATGTTACCTCTATTCAAAGGCATCCCCACAACACGTCCCAAACCTGGATCTGCGACTTCTTGTCATCCGACCTCTTTCCGTACTTCCGAATCCTGCTGGACCTCCCCAGAAAAGACCCTCCTAGATCCACGAAGGGACTCCTTTCTGAGACACACCCTCCAAAGGAGAAATGATGGGAAACCCCTTTGGCCTCACCAGTAGCATCAGCACCATTTCCCCATTAATCTGTCAATTTCCTTGGCAATACGATAAATCCCACAGGGCCAGGGATGGATGGAGTCAGCAGAATTTCTCCACGTGGGCATTCTCTCTTGGGATCAAATAATTCCCTGCTGTTGGGGCCGTCCTGTGCATTGTGGACATGTAGCCATCTCCTTGAGTTCTGCTCACAAGAAGCCAGTAGCATTCCTCGCTTGTGACAACCAAAGTTGTCTCCAGATATTGCCCCGGGAGGGCAAAACTGTGCCCCTCCCCGCCCCCGGGAATCTTTAAGCTGGTGTACGGCCCGGTGCACAGACAGCAACGAAATGTTTTCTAGGCAGATGGACGGAGGCGTGGGCGGGTGGTTGAAACAACATATACATATATGACACCATGATTAAGGGACCCGGGAAGGAAGAAGGCAGAAAAATTCCCGCCGGCCCTCCCCCCCCCCCCCCAAACAGCCAACTGAGAAATCACGAAGAGTGATAATAATATGACAATCCAGATACGGCCATTTTAAACGAGAGCAAATTGGGTTAAAGGGACGCTGCTAGTTGTTCAAAGTGAAGGACACTTGTCACCGGTTTGTAACAGGATCACGATTTCACGGCCAGGGTGAGTCTTTGCACACACAGATGCAGCTTCCTCCACAGAAGTTCTCTGCTTCTACATAGCTTATTTCACTTCTGATTTTTGTCCCTGAAGCTGGCGCTGACCTGCGACCCGGTGACCTGTCCCGGACAGGCCTCGTGTCAGTGCCAAATGTCCTGCTCCGTGGGAATTAATTTCAAGCAAATGAAGGCGAACTGGAGTGCTGGGTGAGTTTCCTCTCGGGGGCCTAGGTCCACCTAGAAAGCGTCTCATGGGATCACCAGCGTCATTCAAACTACCCTCCTACGTGCAGGGGTTGAAAAGGTGAGTAGGGGCCCCTCTGGATTCAGGCACGGGGGCCATGCACTCAGGCCCACGGGACCCTCGCGTCATGCCTTGTCTTTCCTTCAGTGCTGGAGTTCAACTGGTTCGTGAGGACCCTGCAAGCAGCCTCCTGGACGATGGGCTCCTGTCAAGTTTTGGAAAATTAATCAGCTAAGTGTTGTTCTTTTCAATGACGCTCCCCCAGAGCAACGCTCATCAGGATTGAGTTAAGCAGTGGTGGGCAACCTCCTTAGTCAACAGAGCCCCATATCAACACGACAACGATTGAAATTTCTTTGGAGAGCCACATTTTTTTAAACGTAAACTTCTTCTTGCGCCACTTCTTCCAAATAGACTTGCCCAGCCCGTGGTATTTTGCGGAAGAGCCACATTCAAGGGGCCAAAGAGTCGCACGTGGCCTCAGTTTGCCAACTACAGGTCAGTTAAGGAATGACTTTGTCCCAGGTGATTCCTGCTTGCCTGGCGTGGGTGGGAGAGGGGTCAACTCCGCCCTCTAGGATTTAACACCCCCCCCCTGCCGCCCCCATCGGTTGGGTAGAAAGGTGAGGGGGAGGCAGGCTGATTTCTCACTTATGATCCCTCTGGTCTGCGTGCACTAACGGGGAGGACAGGTGTGGAGGTTAAAGAGAACGTCGCTGGCCATTCCAGGCACTGACAGGAGCACCTGTGTGCAGACGCCCGCCCGGGAGGAAGGGATGGCTTGGACTCCCAGCTACCCAAGCGCGTCTAAATGTTTCTTCTAAACCCCCCAGACAGTGAAAACAACATTCCATTTGCAACAATAGCTTCTTTCTCAAGGTTCACAGAGCCACACCTGGCGAGTAGAAAATGAGATGAGGAAATAACCAGGAAGTGCTCAGGCTCTCATTGTGATTCTGCCTAATTTGGTCATTTAAAAGACCAAACGCGTCTACCTCAGGGGTGCTCTGGACTTCAAACGCGCTGGGTGAGCCTTCCCGACTTCCTCTGAATTCCACATGCAGTTTTAGGGAGACACGGGGAGCTGCAGCGGAACCTGCAGCCCAGCGGGGGGCCCCTCCCCTTAGCAGGCTCTCCTGCTCCACACGGGATGTTGGATTTGTCCTCTCTGATTCCCTAAACCACGTGCTCCCCATCCGGCTGCCCTTAGGATTTTAAAGGGCAACCTTTACAATCGGTCTCAAAGGGGATACTTCTTAGGGAGGGTTTCTGTAATGTGCCAGCAAGCGAGTCCTCAGACCTTCCTTGGGCTGCAAGTATTTATACGCATCCTCGGTCACTGTCATAGTCAAAATGTGAACTTAGCTTATGGCAATGAACCAACCAGGCTTTGGGGTATAATGCAAGCTATCAACCACTCCCCCAGGAAGGAGTCTAGAGAACACTGCCTGGATTAAAATCCAGCTCTACTAGCTGCTTGCTCTGTGACCTTGGGCAAGTTGCTTAACCTCTCTGTGCCTCAGAGCCCCGTCCGTGAAATGTGAAAAACAATAGTGCCTTCCTCCACACTTCAGGTAAATAAATATTTCAGGACTGGGTCTGGCATAAAGTCAGCGTCCTATCAGTGAAGGTCGGGCTCTCTGGAAGGGTGTGAATAAGCGCTCCGTATCCATCGCGCCCTGGGCAGAGGTCAAGACTTTCCTGAGCTGAAGAGCTCAGGGCCTGGCCACCATCAGAGCAACACCACGGACGAAGCTTGCACCAAGGTAACAGAGCTCTGCCTCATCATATTCAGATCCAATGGCAACAAGACGGGGGACACACCACTGTTCCAAGTGGTTTGGGAAACAATTCTGGAAAATTTGAATGTACAGACAGAGCTGATGAGTTGATACACATTCCTTTGCTGCCAATGTAAAAGCATTGGGTGCATCAAAGTACCTATTTTTAAAAATATATATATTTTATTGATATTTTTAAAGAGCGGAAGGGAGAGGATAGAGATTAGAAACATCGATGAGAGAGAAACATTGATCAGCTGCCTCCTGCACACCCCCTACTGGGGATGTACCCGTAACCAAGGTACATGCCCTTGACCGGAATCGAACCTGGGACCCTTCAGTCTGCAAGCCGACGCTCTATCCACTGAGCCAAACCGGTCAGGGCCAAATCACCTATTTTTAAGGTGAAGATATGAACAGAGTGGTCTAGCACCAGGCAGAATGGCCTCATCCCCCCAAGGACTCCATTTCAGCCGTTTGCACAGCACCCAGGGAGAGGCCAGTTCCTGGGTAACAGGACCCACGGCAGACACGTCTATTAGCAGGCCCTATTATTTCTCCACCTCTACAACGGTGAGTCCGATTCTCTAGCTCTCGCTAAGTATTCGTGGAAGGAAAAACCTTCTCACTTGGGGTTCCGTCCTTGTATTTACTGAGGACTTAAGAAGTAATTCCCTTTGAAAACACCCCAGTTCCAGCCCCTCCTTCTCAGAGGCACTCCAAGGGGACAGGCCCAGCCCCCCTCTGCCTCTCCTCCCCACCTCCAGGGTGCTGCCAGGTGGGGGGTGGGAGATTTGCCACAGCTGATTTGTCCCTAGAGGGGCCAAGATCCCATGCCCTATGGTTGGGCACGTTAAATAAACCTGTGGATATCTACCAAAGACTCGAAGCTCACTAAACATCACTATCGAGCTTTCTCTATCCTTTGTGCTTCTCGCTTAGTAAGATTTCCTTTAAAAACTGTTCTCCACCATAAATTAAAAATAGCAAATCTCAGCATGAAGCACTTGAAAAATACAAGAACATCGATGGTGAAAAAATTATCTCCATTCCCATGCCCGGAGCTAACCACTCTCAGTATTTTTTGCATGTTTCCTTCCAGTCTTTTTTTCTATACATAATTTCTTTTTTTTTTCCATCTGTATTGAGGTATAATGGACATATACCATTATTTTTGTTTAAAATGCACAATGTAATAATTTGATATATGTGCATATTATAACTTGATTATCACAGTAAGTCTAGTTAACATCCACCACCTTACGTAGTAAAAAATTTTTCCTTGTGATGAAAACTTTTAAGATCTACCATCTTAGCAATTTCCAAACATACAACACAGTTTTATTAACTACTAGAGGCCCGGTGCATGAAATTCGGGACCCCTCAGCCCAGCCTGCCCCCTCTCACAGTCCGGGAGCCCTCAGGGGATGTCCTACTGACGGCTTAGGCCCACTGCCCTAAACTGCAGTCTGGCCTCCCTCTGCGGGAGGCAACCGGGCTGATCAGGGGAAGGCGCTACCCCCATCACCCCGCTGCGGCTAACGCCACCGCAGCCGCCAAGGTGTTTTCATCAACATGGACTCCAGTCCCTTCACCATGAAAAAAATGACAACTTTCTTTAGGCATTTTCAAGATGTCTCTTTCATAGGATATGACATTTCTTTCTTTCTTTTTTATTTTAAATCCTCACATGAGGATATTTTTCCACTGATTTTTAGAGAGCGTGGAAGAGAGAGAGAAAGACAGAGAGAAATAGCAATGTGAAAGGAACACTTCGATTGGTTGCCTCCTGCATGAGCCCTGACCTGGGCCTGGGTCAGGGAGGAGCCTGCAACCTAGGTACATGCCATTGATCAGAATTGAACCCGGCCCCCCTGTGGGTTTGTGTCTCTGCTCCGGCCCCAGCAGCCCAGCGCCGTGGCCACGGGGCTGGGGCTGGGGGCCGGGCCCCCTGTCTGTTGTTCTCTCAGGCTCTGGGCCCACGCCAGGCCCCTCCTCCTGAGCTGGTTGTAATGGTTACGGCGAACCAGCCTTATTTGCATATTACCTCCCTCTCTCTCTCTCTCTCTCTCTTTCTCTCTCTCTCTCTCTATATATATATATAATTACCATGCTGTACCTTACATTCCCAGGAATTATTTATCATATAACTGCAAGTTTGGACCACTGGACCCCCCTCACGCACCACCCCCCTGCACCCCCACTCAACGGCCAGCCTCTGCAACCACCAATCCGTTCTGTCTCTATGAGTTTGGTATATCTATTCCACATATCAGTGAGCTCATACAGTGTTTTTCCTTCTGTCTGACTTGCTTCACTTAGCCTAGCACCCTCAAGGTCTATCTATGTAGTTGGAAATGGCAGGACTTCCTTCATTTTATGGCTGAATAATATTCCATATGTATATGTGGAATACACACACACACACACAGCCCCCAAACACATTGTTTTATTCATTCACCCCCTGGGTGGACACAGAGTTACTAAGTTGTTTCCATATCTCAGTGACTGTGAGTAATGCAGCAGTGAACATGGGTGTGCAGATATCTCTTCGAGGTAGTGATTTCACTGCCTTTGACTATATACCCAGAAGTGGGACTTCTGGGTAATATGGTAGCTTTATTCCCAGTTTTTGGAGGAACCTCCATACTGCTTCCACAGTAACTGCCCCAGTTTATAATCCCATTTCCTGGCTGTGATTCTTACATAAATGTGACCATTCCGTCCATACAACTCCGCACCCTGCTTCTTTCACTGGGGCTTCTTGGCGGGTGCGTGTTCTCGTGCTGGTGTGATTGGGGTTAAACTGAAACAGTTCCTGTGGGAAAGTTCATCCTCGTCTCCTTCAGCGAAGGGGGGAAGGGCTCCTTCTCGGCTAGGCTGGAGAGCTGGAGCAGCAGGAGAAGCTGCAAGGCCAGCGGGGAAGGAAGGACCCCGAGGGCGGGGAGGGGGGAACAGAAAACCAGTGGAGGTTGATGGTGGGGTGGGGTTAGCGGCAACACTGAACTTCCTGCTAAGCTTCCCTCCCAGGTCCCTGCAGAGCTGACCTTCAGAGGACTGGCTGGGGGAGAAGTCACGACCAGGGAGCCCCAGGACCTACCTGGCCTGCAGACTTGTTCTTTTCTGTCTGAATTTACTGCAGGGTTTACAAATCAGAGGAGGCCAAATAAAGATTCAGGTTTACAGCTTCTATCAAAAACATGGATCATTGGACAACACTGGGCCCCGACTGCCATGTGGAGACAATTCCACAGACGTGAGAAGGCACCTGGGTCTTCAGAACAGGCCTGGGCCCTTTAACCAGTTCACTAAAGCTTCCAACTGGCCTGCCTGTCATTCATTTACCAGCTCGGAGTGAGCAAGCACTGGCATTTGCAATTCCAGGTCCTAAAGTAACTTCTGGTCCCCTGACTACCCCCTGATTTAAAAAAGTATTTTTTTCCCATTGATTTTAGAGAGGAAGGGAGAGGGAGAGAGAGAGAAAGATCAATGACGAGAGAGAATCACTGATTGGCTGCCTCCTGCATGCCCCCTCCTGGGGATCCAGCCAGCAACCCGGGCCTGTGCCCTGACCAGGAATCGAACCGTGACCTCCTGGTTCACAGGTCCATGCTCAACCACCGAGCCACGGCGCCTAGGTCTTCCCCTGATTTTAAAACAATCCAGTAAGCTCCATGGTTGGTTCCTAAGTTAAAGACAGAAATGCACTGGTCCTCCTCTAGCTCCTACTCCTCAGCCCCCTTTGGAATAAGTAAAGCCCTTTTGAAATAAAGACTCCACGGACTCCATGATATTCATGCGAAATAAGAAATGTGGCAAAGGGGGTTGGTCGAGTGTGATGGGAAGGCCTGTGGATTGGATTTCTTTTCATCGCTTTTACATAATTTTGCAATTGGCTGCGGGCTGTTTTGGCCATTATTTGTTCATGCAACAGGAAGAACTATGCCCCGGGGTATGATCATTAGAATAGGTTACTCTTCTCTGTTTAAATAGTGGAATGGCTTCTCTGAGCTTTAAAATGAGCTGAGGAAGATACCCATGGCTGAAGACATAACCTAAATGCAGGCTGAACATTCCACCACGTGGAAGCAATAGCTACCTGGGACTCAGTCTTCTTCTGCCAGGTAATGGATATGGGGACACATCGGGAGTGACAGGGTGTAGAGAGAGGACATGGAGAAGGTGGGACAGCTGCCCCAGATGCCAGGAGCAGGGGCTCAGCAAACAGTCTCCTGTGCCCCTGGGTCCTGTCCGCAGGTGTGTCCAACCTGCACCTTCCAAGTTCTTGGGTGGCTGTCACAAAAGGGGTGATGGCAACAGAGAGAAAGCAGCGAGGTCTCCAAGAAAGGAAACAACCAACTGGAGGTTATTTAGTTGCAAGTAAATGAAACAATCAGACGCACCCAGTGGTTCTCAACCAGGGCAGCTGGGCCCCCGGGGACACTGTCAATGTCTGGAGACATTTCTGGCTGTCTCACCGGGGATGGGGGATGGAGGATGGAGAATGGTCCTCACACCTAGTGGGTAGAGGCCAGATGCTGTCCATATCCTAGGCTGCACAGGTCATCCCCTAAGTATCTGGCCCCAAATGTCAGTGGATCTGGGGTTTGAGAAACCCTACCCTAGCCCAGCAAAGGGAATGTGCTGGAAAGGAGGCATAGATGGTTGGGTCAGATTGCTACTGGCCCCGTCCCCATCTCCACACCTCCTTTTTACCACAGTAAAGGCACTTTTTACAATAAATTGACTTCTGAGGAGCATACAAGTCTGTGAATTTTAACACAGGCAACTAGCATCACAATCAGGACACAGAACAATTCTATCACCCCCAAGTCTCCCTGGACGGCGTCCCTCATACTCACAGCCTTGCCCCACCCCTAACCCTGGGCAACCACGAATCTCCTCTCCATCACTATAGCTCTGTCTTCTGGACAATGCCATGTACATGGAGTCACACCGTACGTAACTGTTGAGGACTGTTTCTCGCATTCAGCACGATGCCACTGAGATTCATCCAAGGTGTTTATGTACCAATAATTCCTTGCTTTTCATGACTGAGCAGTTTTCCATTGTCTGGATGTACCGCAGTCTGCTTACCCACTCACCCGTTGACAGACATTTGAATCGTTTCCAGTTTGGGGCTATTATGAATAGGCCCGCCACAGCATTCACGGTCAGGCTTTCGTACGGAGGCCACTCTCACCTCATTGCCCTGGATGGCTAAAAAAATGCCTAAGGAGAAGGTCTGAGGTCCAGCGGCCCTGGGGATTGGCCAACACCAGTTCACATGCAGCCTGACCCTCTGTGTTGCATACAGAATTAAAAAAGGAGAAACAAACAGGGTTGTCAGAGTAACCCTCTGAAATGTACACCCAGCCGGAGCGCGCAGGTCAGGGGGCTGGGAAGGAGGGAGCTACTCAGCCTCTCACCTGGGACACTGGAGCCCAGCTCACCCCCCGCAGGGCCTCTGCTCCACAAGGCACTCATACCATCCCACACAGGCCCCAGCCACGGTCCCCAGCGTCCCCTACGGGCAGGGTTTTCAGACACAGAGCTCCACGGGGGCCATTGGACCACTAAAAAGTGTTGGTGCTCAATATGAATTTTTAATGTTTCAGAAAACCATTAGGCTGGTTTGGATTATGTGTCACATCTTTACAGCCGGTCATTTCATTTCCAGCTTGGAGAGTGGCTGGAGGAACCTCAGCGGAGATGTTTGCTAGCGACTCAAGGCTTAAAGCGGAGGCCCGAACAGGAGGCCTCCTCCTCTCCCTCCATTCCATCTGCTGGACCCCCTGCTTGAGTGCACCGGGGGTCCCTGGGGGGGAGGGTGGGATTTGCCCAGCCTTAAGGATGGCCTGAAGAAAGTCCACAGAGATGAGTTTCCGGAACTGAAGCAACCTCAGGAGGGAGGAGCGCTGGGTGGTGCTGCAGACACAGATGGAGGAGGCTCCTAGGAGAGCCCCTGGACCCACCGAAGGGCCTTAAGCGGAGAAGTAGCAAGTGTAGGCTTGCCACCTAGAAGATTGGTTGCCAGTTGAATGGGGATGGGGAGTGCGGGTGGGGGTGGGCAGGGCTTGCAGAATATGAAGACAGGAGTCAGGTAGGCCAGAGGGAGGCTACCACTGTGTATGCAGGTGACAGAGGATGGGGGCCTGGACTCGGTCCTTGGGGGGTAGGGATGGAGGATGCAAGACCTGTTTAAGAGGTGCGCTCAGCCTCAGCCCTGGAGAGAGGGCTCGCCTCCCTGCTGCCTCCCCTTCCACAAGCACATGCAATGGTTTTCTTCTGCAGGCAGGAGCTTACTCATCCTCACCGGACAGCCACGTCATACACAACCCGTTATCTGCACACACACCCACAAAGAGTGGGCTCAGTGGGGTCCCTCCACAGTGCATGTCCACCAGGAACCTCAGAGGTGACCCTATTTCCATCCTCTGCAGATGTCATCAGTTAAGATGAGGCCATACAGGAGTAGGTGGGCCCTCCATCCAGGGCTGGGAAAGATGACATGCTTTATTCACGGGCTGCAGGTGGAACTGCCCCTGAATCCAACCTCCTGCTAACATAGAACCCATCTGTGAAGACAGATTCTCTGTGTGCAGTTATGAAATGGACATGTTTTTAAGGCAAAAGAGAAAAAAATTATTCGCGACCTTTCTTCTTTTATCAGCCAGGCTTGATAAAAAAAAAACACAAATGGAGTTGGGAGGTTTCTGACCCATCCCCTGGGGCGAAGTTTCCCGGAAGGAACAGTTCCAGGGTGGGCTCGGAGTAACGCGGTATTTTGTACACTGGGTGCCTTACAATAAACACGCCAGGAGCAGGGGCTCAGCAAACAGTCTCCTGTGCTGTTTGCTGAGCCCCTGCCTTCTAGATACACACACACACACAACTCGTGACGCTAACAGGAACTAGGCGTGCAAACAGCGGGAAGAGAACGGGTCCCTTCCTGAAAACCTGTAT
The DNA here is from genome assembly GCA_026230045.1 of Corynorhinus townsendii. Classification (NCBI taxonomy): domain Eukaryota; kingdom Metazoa; phylum Chordata; class Mammalia; order Chiroptera; family Vespertilionidae; genus Corynorhinus; species Corynorhinus townsendii. The sequence continues at coordinate 213,613,242 of JAPDVU010000002.1, forward strand.
TTAACATGGTCCCAGGCCCACAGCGCTGGACATGCCCACGAGAGCCTCCCAGCGCAGGACAGGCAGGCACGATGCCACCTGTCAGAACGAGCAGCTCGGGGTATTGTTAGGACCTGGGGTCACCAGTGGAGGCATTTTTCTTTCCACCCCAAATTATCAGTTTTTTTTTTGTGCTTTATAAACAAAGCCGTCCAGTAAAAGCAGGCTGGTTTCACGTCCTGTAAATTCAAAGCTGTTTCTTAACCGGCACTGATACAATGGAAACTCATTTTCATAATCGTGTCCCCCCCCACACGCCCCCCCCTCCCGCCCCGGGCACTGGAAGAACCCGAGGTATCTTCTGAGCCATCAAGGAAAGAATGGGTTTTACGTCTGTGAGCCTGAGAGTCCAGGACGTGTTATGCTAATGTGTTACACGGTGAACGTCTGTATTAGCTTCCTCCTGATGCTGTAACAAACTACCACAAACTTAGTGAACACATTGCCTTAGGGTTCTGGAGGTCAGTGTCCAACATGGGTCTCACAGGGCTAAAACCCAGTTGTGTTCCTTCTGGCAACCACAGCGGGGGGGGGGGGGGTGGGGGTGGATCCAGGATCCGGCCTTCTCCAGCTTCCAGGGGTTGGCTGTGTTCCCTGTGGACCCCTTCCAGCAATGACATCTCCCTGACCTCTGTCTCCATCCCCACACGTCCTCCAGCTCTGACCTCTGACCTCTCTCATGGAAGAATTCCTGTGATGACGTTGAGCCCATCCTGACAATCCAGAATCAGGTCCCCACCTGACATCTGCAAAGCCCCTTTTGCCGTTGAGGTTCTGGGGATGCGGACATGGGCATCTTTGGGGCCACGATGCTGCCTTCCACTTAGCTCTGTGTCATAAGCAGAGCTAAGTGTGTGACGTGCATCTCATCCTCTCCTCCCCAAAACGGGCCACTGTCCTAAAGGGTGAGTACCTGGAGTTACCCACAGGACAAAGCCAAACAAGGGACCTGCGTGGGGCTTCCACGTGCGTCTCGGCTCCATTTGTCCGGTCCTCGCTGAGAACAATGCAGTTCAGTCGGACGGGAAGAGAGTGTTGCCTGTGGCTTCAGAGGGGCAGGAGAATGAGCAGAACTGAGATGAGCTAATGCGGGCGGGGGTGGGGAGGGGTCCGGAGAGCCTAAAAGGAAAGATTCTCCCGTTGGGGGCTTGTCCAACTTTCTCGGAAATTTTGGGCCTTTACCCTGGAAGCATTTTGTGATGGAGACACCAGGGTAATTCTTCCCCCCCAACCCCGTAGAAGGATTCTCTTATTTACAAAAGGATCCACATCCAATTGCTTTAAAAAGAAACCAGGGAGGGGACACCACGCTTCATAAACGTTGGCCTTAAAATGAAAACAAGAGCCCTCCCAAGGCACTGAAAGCAAGTTGGGACTGACATGACCGCTGTGAGCATTCCCCGGGCCCCAGCCGCACCCACCGCGGGCAGCATGAGCTACGTCAGGTGAGCTGCACCGCGACGATATGGGGGAAATGCCGATTACGGCAAAGCCTCTGAGAAACTGGAAATTGCCATGGAGATGTCTGACACAAGTGCTCCCTTTCCTGCTTTTTTGTTAAAAAAAAAAAAAAACTTAACAGTTTGACAATCATGCTTTGGTTTGACAGGGAGCTGTAAAAATGTGTCACTTTGTCTTTTCCAAACTTCTAAAGCCAATCAAAATACCATTGATTAAAAGCCTGGTGCTGCCTGGCGGTGGGATCTGGAGTCGACCCAGGTCCTTCTCACTGCGTTTCCTTCCTCCTTCATAAACCCGCAGAGCTACAGGCGCACAACCCTGAGAGCGCACTTTACCCGCAGGTTTCCTCCCAGGGGAGGCGGCACTGCCTGGGAGAAATCCAAGCAGCCGAGCTCGCAGGCTCCGGCGCCCGAGCTCTCAAGTCCACCGTGTGACGTCGGACGCTGTGATGCGCACAGCCTGGAGTCACGCATCTCCACCGCGCAGGCAGGCCGGAGGTGCCAGCTGGGAGCTGGAGAAGGGTCCTCTTGAGGCCGCAGCAGGGCCCTGGGTCTGAGCAGACAGGATCTGGGGCCAGAGGGCCTGGCCCGCGTCTCTGCTCCAACCGCTCACCACACTCGCTGCCTCCTCCTGCCTGCACGACCTTCCAGGTGTAATGTATCAGACAGGACTCTTCTGGTTGTGACTGATGGAAATTCCCAGCTCCAACTAAGGTTAATATATATATATATATATATATATATATATATGATGTATGCAAGGATGAGCGGTTTGATACAGGCTCCAACTTGGCTGGCTTCTGCATTTCTCGGCTCAGACTCCTCGGATCTTACCTCATGGTGGCAAGCTGGATGCAGCAGTGCCACCCTTTCTGTCTCCCAGGTCCCCGTGCAGAGGGAGTCACCTCCTAGTAGCTTCCACAGCATCTCTTGGGTTCACTCTGACTGGCTCTTTAGTTAACAGTGGTCAGGGAATGTGCCTATGCTATTTGGCCTGAACAGCTGGGCATGGGATCGGGAGGCAGGTACAGGATGTTCCATGAACTTCATAACCTCAAAGTCAAGGAAAGGTGGTCAGCTCCAAACCAAAACTGGGGGCTGTTGCCAGAAGGGCAATGAATTTGGGTGGAGGGATACTCAGTGTGCATTAACTATGAAACTGTGTTATTAAAAACTAGAGGCCCGGTGCATGAAATTCATGCACTCGGGGGGGAGGGGGGTCCCTCAGCCTGGCCTGCACCCTCTTGCAGTCTGGGACCCCTCAGGGGATGTCCGCCTGCCAGCAGTCAGACATTCCTCCCACAGTCCGGGGCTCTCGCAGTCTGGGACCCTTCGCTCCTTACCGCCCGCCTGCAGTGGAGGTGGGAGAGGCTCCCACCACTGCCACTGCGCTTGCCAGTCGTGAGCCCAGCTTCTGGCTGAGCGGTGCTCCCCATGGGAGTGCACTGACGACCAGGGGCAGCTCCTGCATTGGGCGTCTGCCCCCTGGTGGTCAGTGTGCGTCATAGCGAACGGTTGTTTCACTGTTTGGTTGATTTGTATATTAGGTTTTTATTATATAGGATAACTTGTATGTATATTGTGCCCTTATATGCTTTGTCTTATTCAATCTTTGCAATGATTCCTCCAGATACAGTCATTATTCTTCATTTTATTGATGAGGAAACAAAGTTTCAGAGAGGTTAAGTGCCTTCCCTCCAGTTACACAGCTCCAACAGCAGTGCTGGGATTGGAACCCAGGCCCGTCCGACTTCAGAGTTCATGGCTTGTCTGCTGGACTGCACTGGTGTTGATCTGTGGTCTATGCAGGGGATACATTTGGAGGCATAACGGACACACCTTATATTTACAAAAACAGAGCACTTTATGGTTTTCAGAGCATGCCCACAGTCCGTGTCTCATTGAATCCTCACGAAGACATATGGGGGAGCAATTATTCCTATAATCTTTTTATGGTTGAAGGTGCTGAGAAAGGCTAAAGGACTTGACTCCAGACTTTCTAGTCTGAGTGAAATCCTCTCCACTCTCCACAGTGGTGCAGAGAGAGAGAGAGAGAGAGAGAGAGAGAGAGAGAGAGAGGGCAAACGCCCACGAGCAGCTGAGCCACAGCTGGACTGGAAGGACCCGTCTCAATGCGGCGTCAGGAGCGAGCCTGGGCCACCCTGAGGAAGGCTCATTTTAGCAGCTGCACATCCATGTCTTTTCTCCTTCTCTGCTTTTAGTTTGAGGGTCAATCCTTCCCCCTCTGTGGCCCACAAATGTTAGGCAATGTCACAGAGCTGTGCTGGCCCGAGAGCCAACTATGTGCTTCTATTCCCAGCTCCACATTCAGTGGCGTTGCACTGGTTGCTTAAAATCATCATGGCAGAAATATTTACACCACAGGAACCGGCAAGTGATGCACTTTTTTTTTTCTTTCCTTTTTGTTGTTGCTTGAGGAGCCAATCGTTAAACACTTACCAGCATGCCATTGGGTTGACTCTGGCTATGGGTCAGAGCATGTGGCTGAAGTCTAAGTAAACTCAAACGATCCAGTCAGACCTACATCGGGACTTTTTCTTGAAGACTGGACAGAGCTCTTACGCACCGGATGTGAGCAAGGAAGCAAGGCACCCCGGAGCCAGTGGCAGGCGTCTTGAGGCAGGAAGAGAAAAGGCCGCGATGGATGAGAGAGTCAACACTGAGGCGGCAAAGAAGAGGTAGGGCTTGGTCATCTATGCTGGGCATGCATGGAAAGTGCTAGAAGCCTTTGAGGTTTCCCACCCTAAGAGCCCCTCGCCAGGTCAGCCAGTTTAACTTGGAGTCTGTGTTCCTTGCAACTAAGCCCAACTTGTGTGACACAGTAGCACGTACAGGGACCCAGCTACGGAGAAGGTGGCTGCCAACGGAGAGCGGCGGTAAATACGGCAAACCGACGTACAAAAGGCTGTCAGAGAAAGAAAATCTGCTTCTCACAATGGCTGACACTCACACACAGAGGCCAACATCTTCCCGTGGCTATCTAGGGGGCCTCTCCAGATGGCCCGACACCTGGCCTCTTTAAGGTGAATGTTTAAGATGGGACAATACTTCAAAATACAAAATACCACCCTAGCTCATTTGGCTCAGTGGACGGAGTGTTGGCCTGAGGACTGAAAGGTGCTGGGTTCGATTCTGGTCAAGGGCACATGCCCGGGTTGCGGGCTCGATCCCTAGTGTGGGGTGTGCAGGAGGCAGCCAATCAATGATTCTCTCTCATCATGGATGTTTCTATCTCTCCCTCTCCCTTCCTCTCTGAAATCAATAAAAAATAATTTAAAAAAATATACAAAAGACTGCTTTGTTATGGATGAACTACGGAAGCACGACGTGGTGGCAGCGAGAATGCGGGAGGCAGGAGTGGCTGTCCTCATCTCTGAAACAGGGACAGTGGTCCCCACCCCTGGCAGGGCTGCAGCCAAGATGAAATGGAACCAGGCAGGGTTTGTGAAAACAGAAGCCCAAACAGGCCCCGCATTCTGCCGATGAATCCCATTTACATGTGCATCTGAACTATTAAACCGCAGAAAATGCCCTCGCCTCCCCTGGGACAATAAATGAAAACTCTTTTGACATTTGAAGCCTTTCTGTCTTGGGCTTCCAGAGAGCCGATCCATTGAGCTTGAAAGGGGTGTTCAGTGTAATTCACGTTCAGTGTTATGAAAGCATTTCTCTTGCACATTGGGCTTTATCTAAATTTTTAAACAAGGCCTAATTTACAGGCCCCGGACGACTTGGCAAATTTCCTGCAATCTCACTGAAAAGGTCCCGGCTGTCTGCCTGCCGCGGGTGTGTTGAAAGACGGCTTTGTCTGGGGTGCCAACGAAAACGAAAATTACTCCGCCAACAAAGGACTGTCCATTCGAACAAACCCACAGAATCCGTACACGCACACGGCACACAGAATCACCCCAAGTCCAATCCCCCAGGAGCAAGGAGCGGCAGGCCAAGTTCCACAGCCGTGGGGACTGGGGTGCCCCAGCCCAAGGGGAGGAAAAACTTCAGAGAAGGCGCGGAATTGTTCCCGAGTGGATAGATGCAGCTGGTCCCTGGGCAGCAGGAGGGGGGCGAGGAGGTCAGACAGGCGAGGGAGTTTCCGAGTCACCTCGACCACACTGTCATCAGCAGTCAATGCTGTCATGTATTTACCATGGACCCAAATGCCGACTCGGGCCTGATGAGCACAGAACCAGTGCCCCCCGCGATGGCCTCCTCCCAGCCATCTGGATGCACCTGCACCGGGCGTGCCAGGCCTGGGCACGCAGCTTCCCTTTGGCGGGCTGGTTTTTAGGGGTGGGAGGGGTCACACCACAGAGCATGTACCTCACACCCCTCTGCTTTGGCAGTGGCTGTGGAGTCTCAGGGCAACCATCTGGGCCGGAACCATTTCACACACATTTATTTGGCACCTTCAAGGAGGCAGGCACTGTGCCAAGCCCTGGGGATGCAACAGTGACCAAACCAGCCACAGACCCCACCTTTGTGGGGCTTGCGGGACAGCAGGAATGAGAGCAGGTTCAGCCCCTAGCCATGCAGCGGCCTGAGGACTGAGTCCTTTACATCTGAGTCAGGTTGCATGGGGCCTGTGAGGAGATGCCTCCTCCGGTTGGGCTTCCCGGGTTGCTAGCTCCACGTTCTTGCCCACTTGGTAGCTCTGGCCCAACTAGCCCCCTGATGGTGCCTCTCACTGACCTTCCATGCTTGCTGAGTTCCAGCCACCAGCCTCCTGGTGTTCCTCAAACCCACCACGCAGCGGCAGCCTCAGGGGCCCCGCACCTGCTCTTCCTCCTGCTCAGAGGCCTGTCCCTGGACAGCCCCTGGCTTGCTCCTTCACTTCCTTCTGTGGCCCCGATCTAGATGAGCTTGCTCCCACCCTCACTCCATCCCCCTCAGCAGGCTATTTTCCTTAGCATCAGCCGCCACACTGTGGACACATCTGTCTACTGTCTCCTTCCCCAACTTGTCCGTCTGTCCACTGCGTTATCCACGGAGCCTCTAACAGCACCTGGGGCATCATAAGTGCTCAGTATATACTTATCAAGAGTCACGACAAGAGACCAGCAGGGGCTATGGGAGCACACAGTAGGAGTGCAGTCTCTACAGAGCTTGGAAGGCTCCCAGAAGTGGCACTGAAGGGTCGGTGGAGGTTTTCTGAGTGGAGGACAGGGAAGACGGCTGGCCGCAAGAAGCGGAACAGCGTCGAGAGGCTGTGAGAACCTTGGTGGCCGGAACGCCGGCCCTTTGGGACAATGGCCTGAGTGAGGAGGGAGGCCTATGATCAGTCCCTCAGGAGCCACAGTGAGGGTCAGGCTTGATCCTGAAGCAGGAAAGAGGCACATAGAAGTTTCCCAGAAGCAGAATCCCACAGAAGGACTTGCACACTAGAAGGCCCCCTCGGGCTGCAGCGTGGAGCAAGCGGATGTGACGAGAGGCTGGAGGGGGCTGTGGCAGGGGGGCCGGTAGAGAGAGATGCAAGACTCCCAGCCAGCATGGCAGCCCTGGGGAGAGCAGAGCTTGGCCCTGCCTTAGGAACCCAGGACCCCTGGGCAGGTCACCTGACCCGTCTGCACCTCCACTTTCTTAGCTGCCAAATGGGCATACGGAAGGGCACAATGCCCTGCCGGAGGGTGTGCGCACATGACATCCCTCCTGCTGGCACGCCGGGGGGAGTGTTCTACATAAGCAGGCTGCTGTGGGGGTGACTCGCGTGACCGGCTAATGGCGGCGGCTTCCCATTTCCATCCTTGCTCAGCACTTAGGGACGGTGTCAGAATCCAAACGGGCGCATTTAGGTAATGGTGCCGTTTGATTGACAGCCAAAAGGCATTAATTCAGTAGAAGGAGTGCAGCCGGCAGGAGGGGAGCGGGGCGGATGAAAGGCCTGTGATGGCCTAGCACTTGCCCAGCGGGGCTCAGGCCCGCGGCCGGTGCCTGCATTCTCCAGCTCCCACAGGTGTGACGGGGAAGGAAAGGGTTCCTACGGGCCCTGCCAGCTCTTCCGGCTCCAGCCTATACTCAGACGACAAAAGCATCACATCTGGATGAAAATCTGCGACCTAGCAAATACCGCTCAGAATTGCTCCGGTCCCCTAAAAGGTGAACTACCAGGCGGTGTCCCGGGAGAAAAGAGAGCGACTGAAAGGATCTAGATTCCTTTGCCAGCCCAAATGACTGACTGCCGCGCCCCCCCCCCCCCCCTATTCCCGAGAAGCTGGAAACAGTCCATTATACCGAGTGCGTCTGTCCTTGCAAAAAAAGTCGCATTGCACACCATGCAAACCTCATGCCTTTAATTGCCTGCCGAATCGGGAGACCCTTGAAAGGGAGGATGGTAATTGAAATTTCACATAATTATATTTTAAAGTAACGCTTTTAGCTTCCCCCAACTTCAGTCAAAACTCTTATCTTGTCAAAATAATCTGAAAGTGTGGGGTTTTTTTTTGTTTTTTTTTTTTTAAAACAGAGATTGATGAACTATCACTGGGAATCCTTCAGCGGCTAATTATAAGTCACGTCTCTTCGGGGCTTGTTCGGGCTATCTCTTTGACTTCTCCAAGTGATCGGTTTGGTCCTCTGCTTTGAAACGGTTCATTTTCCACTCACAGAGAAGAGGGAAACCTCTTCCCTGGCTTTAATTACAACCGGAGCATTATCCTCGGAGAGCGCAGAACAAGGCCTCGCGATGGGAGGGGCCCCCGGTTAATCAGGGATAAATCTCGGATACTGGGAAGGCTTGTACCTTTCATTACATTACCTTGTTGGTCTAATTAATGGTATTACCCTCTGAACTGTGTGCAGAGGCTTAACGCAATTCAACACACGCAGAAAACATGCTCGAGGGGAACGCGAAGAAAGCCCAGGAAAGCCAGCTCGGCAGCCCCTGGGTCAGCAGCTCATTTCTTCCCTGATGCGGGGGGGGGGAGGCAGGGGGGCACCCTCAGGTGCCACAGGCTGGGCTCAGGCACTCCTCTTAGAAAGAGGGGTGATGCCTGTATTTTGGTTTCTGGCACAGACTAGCCATTTACCTGTGGTATTTAATTTAAGAAACCAGACATCACCTCATCAAAAGCGAAATGTCGCGCCTGTTTGTTCAGGTGAGGTTTGGGGTAACGTCTGGTGAGAGCCGGTGGGGTAGGTGGAAGGGTCGCTAACCCACCTCACAACCTCATATTCCTGCGGAAGGCTGAACTTGACGCTGCGAACGGCCACAAAACCACACGAGTATCCACTCTTTGCGGGCGGGAACCAGGTCGTGCTCAGCACGTGGTAAGGACCTGAGAAATGTTTGTTGAACAATGAATGGGCTCTCTTCACTGAGTCCTTGTCAAAGGCTCACAGTGCTGGCCATGTGGGGCCCATGGACGTTTCGTGGAAGCCTCAAACGTTTTTATTTTTGTAATAAAAATTATACGTAAGAGAACTGACACCCAAAGAAGTTAAGCAAATTTTCTAAGGCCGGACAGCAGGGGTGGGGAACCTATTTTCTGCCAAGGGCCACTCGGCTATTTATAACATCATTCGAGGGCCATACAAAATCATCAACTTAAACATGAGCCTGCTATATTTGGTCAAACATTTAATTAACGCACCCCTAATGCCTTGGCAGGGCCAGACCAAATGATTCCTGGGCCTTATATGGCCCGTGGGCCTATGTGCCCGTCCCCTGCCATACAGCTAGTTAAGTCACAGAGTCAGGATTTGAACCAGGTTTGTTGGATTCCAAAGACAAATCTTTTAACACCGTCCAAAATAAGATGAATCGGAACAAACAGATGAATCCATGATCTGAATTTCATTTCACATGAGGATTAAAAGTTAAGTGAAGAGTTTGACAGGTATTAATTAATATTTTACAAAAACGTAAATAATTGCAAAGGTACCTTATTTTGCTAAACATCATGTCACTTGTCACTATTTTGTTTAATGTCCCACGAACGTCTAATATTAAGCAAACCCACACTTTCCAATCAAATTATACCAATACAGTCGCCCCTTCCAAGATGGAGCCTCCGTGGGCTGGCCTGGGGCCTTCGGATCCGTCAGCACTTACTCACTGCCCACTGCGTGGCCAAAGAAGTCAGAGCAGATCAGACCTCGAGAAGCTCGCAGGTGAAGGAGGACATAAGTCTGTGCTCTTCTTCCCAAACTGCCTTCAATGTGTGCCCGGGCCAGGGGAAAGGGGGGAAGGAGGATTGGGGGCGCGAGGGGGCGTGTGTGCTGACGCAGCAGCCGGCTGTCTGCAATGGACAAGGCTAGGGGGGTGGGGTCCCGGGCTCCTGCACCCGAGGCACTGCCTAGGCAGGAAGTACAGGCTGGGGAAGGCCTCTCAGGGTTCGCAAAACCGAGTTAAACAGAGCAAAGGCCTGTGTTTTCAGGAGCTTGAAGAAGGCAGGCCTGGGCTGGGCCACCGGGCTCATTCTGTAGCCAGTCTCTTGGGGGGGAGAGGGGGGGTCAGCGTTGGACAGTTGCAGGTGCCGAGAAGCCAAGAAAGCAGGCTGCACCCCGGGAGTTCAAGCAAAGCAAAGAGGCCTTTGGGAGTGAGTGTGGTCCTGAGAGGCGGGGGGTGAGGGGGGAGAGAGACGGCCACAGTGGTTCCTTACCCTCCATCGCCTTGCAAAACGGAGGGTTACAAGACACAGCCGAAATCAGCAGAACCAGCGCTTTACTGACCCCATCACGCGGACTGAACGCGTACGTCCTGCATCCGGAAGCAACCGAAATCTATCTGTGAAAGGCAGCATCCACTGTTGAGGAAAAAATTCAGTCACCCTGAAGACCCTGTATGGATCTGCTTGCCGTGGGCAGGAAGCCCCCCCTCTTCCCACCCTCCGGCCATTGATTAGCCCCATTAGCAGATGACAAATGACTTGGGTGGCCCTGGTCCAGGCCCCTGTGGGCCAGCACACAAAGGCTCCCGCCGCCTCTCTAATAATTGTCTTTTCACTTGGCAGCTCCCCCGGGAGGTCCAAGCTCCAGGAACATGCCCCCTCCTCCCGCCCCCGCCCCAGCTGCCCATCTGCTCTGGGTCCTCCTCTCGGCCAGCAAGGGCGTTCCGACAGAGAGGCTGGCAGACGGCTCCTGGGACGAGCAGAGGGGCCCACCTGGACCACTGCACTGGCATCCCCGCCTGCGACCAGGAGGGCACTCTGGCGGAAGGTGGGCATGTGCCAGGGGGTCTGCTGAGAGACTGCCACGCGCTCCACCTCCTGGGATCTTCACAGCCACCCACAGTGCAGGGGCGGTGATCGCGTCCATTTTAAAGATGGGGAACCTGAGGCTTCACGAGCCTTTGCGGTTTGCTCAAAGTCACACACAGCCCGTGAGCCGCACGGCTGGGACTGGACCCCACATCCCATTTCACAGCCTCTCGCCCACTGTGGTGTTCCCGCTAGCATCCGCCCCCCTGCACCCGCCGGGGTCTGCTCCTTTTTCATTTGTGCATTCAACGCACAACATGCGAATGTACCTTCAACTCCAATTCCCTGCAGAGGGGGAATCGCTTTGTGGATCCCCTAGCATTTTCCAGCCCGCGTGGATTAGCCACAGGGAATCGCTTTCAGGGGACCCTCTGGTGGGACTCTGGGACAGACAGAATTCCTTTGCTCAACGCTCACGTGCTGCGTGACCTTGGGCAAGGCCTTGCTCTCATCTAAAAACTATGGACGATCCACACGCGTAGGCTTGCTGAGCAGGTTTAAAAACTATAATCCATCTTAACAAAGGGCACCACGTTGTCAGTACGTACGTAGCCACAGGAAATGAAATTAAAGGTGCTTAGTACAATAGGCTCCGAAAAGCAGAGCGGGTATTACTCCCTCACAAGGTCTCAAGTCAAATTTCTGGACTCCATTTTAGCCAGAGATAGCCTCTCTCCTTTGCTGTTAAAACTTCTCTTAGAAATTCCGACCTGTATTATGGAATTTACGCACGTACGTTTTCTCCTTTAAAAAAAAAGAAAGGAAAAAAAAAATCAGGTGAGAGCCTATTGGGTAGCAGGCACCGTGCAAATGCTTTTGTGGTCACCACCTCCTTAGGGCCTCAGGAGGAACTAAGAGACCCGATTGCAGTGACATTTTACAGATGGAGAAACAGGCCCGGAGTGGTTAAGTCACTGGGCCAGGGCACGCAGTAAGCCAGCAGCGGCGAGAGGACTCGGTCCCAGGCCCTCCCCTCTGGAGCCTGGGCTGGTTATAACCTGCTGCTAGAAGCACTCGGTTATAAATGCCCCGGCCAGGGTCCAGGTCTAACCCACTGCCCAGCTGCATTGACAAGCACAGGGCAGCCCCATCGCAAGGGCTCGGTAGTTTAGGAAGAACAGGCAGAGGAGGAGGAGGCTCCGGTGGTTGTATGGTCCCAGATCTCCTCTGGACAATAGGTGCCCACAGTATATCCAGCAGGGCTCTCTCTGGGACTGGCCGCGACCCAAGAAACCTACCCCAGCTTCCCGCCGCCCAGAGAACATTGTGCCGATAACCACAAGGATGAGGATTCCAGCGATGCTACAACACTCCATGGGTGCTTCAGATCTGCTGAGCGCTGCAATCAGCGCTTTCCGCAGATGAGCACATTTAATGACCTCGGCGCTCAGAAGCGGGTGCTCTTAGCACTTTGATTCTAAATAGAATTCTCAGGGCTTCCAACAACTTCAAAGTTATCTAATTTTTCTATTATACTTACAATCGAAGGAGAAGCAGATGGTTCGCTTTTGCAGACAGGGTACAATCGCATATAAACATCTGCACACACACATCAGCCCCTCACCATTATACAGATGGGTAAACTGACACTCAGTGGGATCAGGGTTACAGTACATTGATCTGCGGAGCTGAGCAGGGGCCAGAACTTGATTTAAAGTGATTCAATGCCACCGTTCACAACAGCAGCCAAATGGTAGAAACAACTCTTGTGCCCATCAGATGAGGAGTAGGTGAAAACATTACATAATGCAGATAATAGAATATTACTCAGTCATGACAAGGCATGGAATTTTGATACATGCCACCTGCAGATGAACCTTAAAAACATGATGCTAAGCGAATTGAGCCTGACAGAAGCAGCCACATCATGTGTGATTCCATTTGTATGCAATGTCCAGAACAGACAAGTCCAGAGTAACAGAAAGCAGATGAGTGGTTGCCAGGGGCTGCAGGGAGGGGGAAAATGAGTGACTGCTAATGGGTACTGGGCTTCTTTCTGCTCCAGGTGATCAAACGTCCGGGATCAATGTTGGGATGGTTGCACGGCATTGTGAATATACGTAATACCACTGGATTATATACTTGAAAATGGCTATCACGGTCAACTTTGTGTTACCTGCGTTGTTACCACAATTTAAAAAAATAATAATTCAACGCCTCTTCCACTGCCCATGGGGTGAAATCTGGATTCCTTGACTTGGTCTACAAGACCTTTCCAAATTTTTCTTCTCCACCTGCATTCCCACCTCCATTCTCCTTCTCTCTCAACTCCCACTCCTCCCATCGCACCCAGACCTGAAGCCCAGCCCAAACACTGGCTGTTCCCCCTATGAGCCACCATCACGCGGTGCCTGTGCTCCTGCAGCAAGCCCTGCCCAGAGCCCCTGCTACGTCATCTTTGCCTACAGAAGACTCACCTTTCCTCGAGACTCAACTCCAGCACAGCCTCTTGGAAAGTCAATCACTGAGCCCTCATCTTAGCCCAGACAATGTGTCCCTTGTCAACACTCTGACATACCTCACAGGTATTACTATAATAGTACTGTCACCATGTAGTGGTAATCATGTGCTTCCATAGAAGAGAGGCACATGTGCTGGTTACTATACACACACACACACACACACACACACACACACACACACACACACACACACTAGAGGCCCAGTGCACGGGATTCGTGCACTGGTGGGGGGCATGGCCTGTGGGGATTGGCCAGCTGTGGGAGTGCCGCTCATCCTGGTCAGCTGAGTGGCTGCAGCGGGAGTAACCGCTCATCCAGGTCAGCCAACTGGATGTGGACCCGCCCTCTGAGTAGCTGCTCATCCTAGTCAGCTGAGCGATGTTCCCATTATGTGTGCACATTGACCACCAGGGGGCAGCTCCTGCGCGGAGTGTCTGCCCCCTAGTGGTCAGTGCGCATCTTAGCGACTGGTCGGCCGGTCCTTCTGGTCATTCCACCGTTTGATTGCTGGGCTTTTATTATATAGGAGATACACACTCACATATATATATTTATATGTATGATTTTTAAAAAAATACAGGCTTTGGGGATCACTGGAACAAAGTTCAAATCTATCTCTACCCGCTGTGTGAGCATGGACACATTACTTAACCACTTGTGCCTCAGTCGCCTCATTCGTAAGAATTGGACTAGTAATACTTGATGTGAGGATTACACATCCTCAGCTTTTAGAACAGCACCTTGCCCTTCCTCATCAACTAGTAAACATCAGTGTCCTCATTACCCTCATTGCTGCCATCATCCCTCAGCCCCAGTCGCCTCTGAGCTCTGTAAGCTCAGGACCAAGCCTGCCATTGAGCAGGTGCCCAAGAAATATACGTTATGACCCATATATTGAAAAAAGGCATGATCCAGCTTCTCTTTCCCTCTCATCTGACTGTTGAGGCTCCAACAGGAAAGTGCTCTGTCCAGTCATGCAACCAGTTGGAAACAGAAGGAGATGGTGAGCTTCCCGTGTCGAATCCTCACTCACCACTAGGACGTGGCAGGGCAGCACTCCAGCGTGCTTCCACAGACATGGGCAACACATCTCACCAAGCCCACCATGAAGCCCGAACAAAACTGAACCTTGAGAGTGGAGCAGGTGTTGGACTCAGCGGCCACCTCTCAGCCCTCAAAGCCTTTCTCTCCTCTTAACAGCAAGAGCTTGACACACCAGCAGGCAAGCTATAAATAATCGAGAAAAGGCGATCCTGGGGTGAACAGAGGGTCTGTCCGTGAGTCCGGTGGGGTGCCCTCTCCTGGGGAGGATGATGCATGAGCTGCCGGAGATAAGACTTCAGTTGGACGTACTGAAGGTGAGCAGATAGCAGTGGGCCCTCAAGGAGTCCCTCCTGCCACCACCAAGTGGGAAACCCCCGTAGATCAAACCACAAAATGAAAGAGGACAATAAGGCTTCCAACACTCTGGATTTGTACTTGAAAATCCAAGATTCCAACTGAAATGAGCTCTTCCTTAAATAGTTTTGTCGTCACTCCCAAGTGAAGTCACTCATGGGCACTAGAGGTCTTCCGTGAGAGACTTCAGGACACTGTTTATTTTTGTTTTTGTTAATCCTCACCCGAGGATATTTTCCCACTGATTTTTAGAGAGAGTGGAAAGGAGGGAGGGAGAAAGAGAGAGAGAAATTATCAATGCAAGATAGACACATCGATTGGTTGCCTCCAGCACACGCCTCATCCAGGGCCTGGGATCAAGCCAGCAACTGAGGTATGTGCCCTTGATTGGAATCAAACATGGGACCCTTCCATCTCTGTCTACTGAGCCAAACCGGCTAGAGCTGGGCTATAGTTTTAAATCCTCACAGCTGACACTCACTGAATCCTTAACACACAGGTGCCAAGCATTTAGCACAGAGTTCACATATATTATTAACTCCCTTAATTTTTAAAAAAACCCATAAGATATCAGCCCCGTTGCATAAATGAGGAAACATCCATCGTGTGTCCCAACAAGATGACATGCTAGGAAGGGGGGGAACTATTGGTTAAACACAGGAATCTAAGTCCAGTTAAAGGAACGTCAGTCATACAACCAAGATCGAGGTCTTGCATGGTCCCTGAGAGACAAAATAGAAACCAAGTTCTAACATCCACAGTGGCTCATGACACCAACGGAATGGCCAAAGTACGGGCCACACTATGCCCTGAATTTGCAAGACGCAACCCTGACAGTCCCCTTAGGAACTGGTGGAAGAGTTAATGGCTCTTTGATGGACGCCCACCACCATATTACAAATGGTCGGGAGCAAAATAAATGCAAATGAGGCCACGAGGGCAGAAAACCAGCCTTCCCGGGTGTATCCCGCCTGCACTGAAATGCCTGGTTCTGTCCATGAGCTTAATATTTCATGCAAAAGGCAACCTGGAGACTGCTGCTCCCAGAAACCCAGGGGAGGACAATCAGGATGACAAATGGAGCCCTCCCCCTGGTATCCTGGAAATGCCAAGAGGGGTGGGTGATGGGCCAAAATGCCCAAACAGACCAGGGGGGTGAGCCTGTGGCTGAGGCTGATTTACGGGCAGAGGGCCCAGCCCTCACCTTTATTTACATTGCTCAGAGCACATACACTCCGGGAAAATTTAGTGTTTTAATTTGGGCATCTGGCTTGTGCTTTATTATTTTTTTAAATCATCCTCCTCTATGCTCGCTGGTAAACAAGACCGAACCAGAAACTCCACACGGCAGGGCTCCTCTGTCTTCCACGTCCAGGGTTCAGCACGGAAGCTCCTCCAGGGCACGGGAGGGACGTGTCTGTGATGCATTAAGGGTTCTGCTGGGAACTGCAGCATGGACCTGCGTGTTTGGGCTGCGGGGTGGACACGGCACTGACGTGTGAGATCAGGGGGACGTGCACTGGACCAGAAAGCCAGTGTCACCACTCCAGCCTGGGCTCTGCTACAAAGCACTGCGAGACCTCTGTCAGCTCACTCGTGCTTTCTGGCCTCAGTTTCTCCAACAGCAAAATAAGACCACGTGGGACGAGAGAGTCTTCAATGTCCCTGCCAGTGTAGTCCAGACGTTCTGTGATGCCGTAACCCACATGCGTGCTTTTCCCGGGGGCTTCCCTCTCCTCTCTAGGCCAGTTTTCCGAGTTTCTTGCCTACACGCCTGTTGCAGGGGCTCAGGCTTACATGACCTCTGCTGAGCCCAGGAAAGGCAATATTCCCGCAATTTAAAATACCTGTCAGGGGGCCGAAGGCGGGAGCCATGTGACCCATGTCTTCGGTCATACAGTTAGCATCTCAGCCACTGTGGAGGCTGGAACTTCCGAGTCCCCTGGAGCCCACGCTGGGCACTCCCCGGCTGCCCCTGCCTCCTCTGGCTTCCCCAGAAAGCAAGGCCCTTATTCGTCGTGGTCCTGGCATCCCTGCTGCCCATCACCTTGCTTGTCAATCAGAAGATGTGCTTCATGACTGCTAACTGAAGGAATAAACCAAAGTATGAGCTCAATAAACAAAAGCGTGAGCTCAGTCCCCACCCGCGCCCCCTCCACGTGCCTGCATGGATGCCGTAAAGGAACGCACATTGACGCCCCCGTCGGGACGTTTACGGAGGACTTGGTAAGTGCCAGGCCCTGGCTCGCTGCTCCACACACGCCCTCTCCTGCGGCCTCCCATCAGCCCGGCGACGTCAGGGCCAGTGTTATCTCCAGACACTGAGGCCTCGGCTGGAAAGCAACATGGCCCTCTAACACGGCTAATGAGTGTCAAGCCAACAGGGTATGCGTGCAGGCGACAGCTCCAGGGATCCCTGTCCACGCTGTAAATCCTGAACCTGTGTGGGCATCTTAATTTCTTCAAACACGCCACCGGGCTTCACAGGAGCCAGCGAAACCCTTTCTCGCACCCGCGGCCGCTCCACACTTCTCTGGGGTGTACCCGAATGACGGCATAGTGTGGCCCGCTAACCTTTTCGTGTTCTGCGATGCCCAGTCTAAAAGCAGAACACGAAAAAGGGAAGAGTCTTCTCGGCCAGATCCCATTTGCTGGCCCACATGTTTTCTTCCTCGGAACTGAGTAGGGAGCAGCTCTGCCAACAAGCCTGGCAGATGGTCATCCAGGCTCTGCTGATGGCCACGTGCCCCACGGGCCTCTCGCATCCGTGGCGAGACCGGCCCCTCTGTGAGCCGAAACCTGCCTACCTCTCTCTAAGGTTCACCGCGAAGTCCTAGGTGGGCCACCCGCCAAAGAGCAGCACAAAAGGGCAGAAACGAAAACCACTTACCTGGGTCTTCCAGGTGATTTTAATTGCAGGTAATACACCAGTGTTCACGGGAAGGTTTATAATCAGAAAGTGCAGAGCGGCTTAGGGTGTTTGCCATGGCACGGCGATTTTGTACATGCCATCTCCTCTAATAAATCTGAATGCTGCTGGAGAGATTAGGCCATTATCCAGCGCTGGAGTAAATGAGAAAATGATATGATGGATCACATGCTCGAGGGGCTTTAGGAGTTAGATGGAGATGGGGCAGGAGGACGCTAGTTAGCGATGGCAGCTGGCCAATCAAATCATATCGCCTGAAATCTAGTTTAGGGCCAGTTCTGTTATTCTGACTGTGACTGGTGCTTTCCAATATTCATGCGAGGAAGTCATTGAAGGAATTTTTGCTGAAATAAAGGCTTTTTTTTTTTTTTAAGTTGAGGGCCCAAATCATAGATTAATCTGATCTTATCACAACAAGAGGAGTTTGAGGAACAGAAGAATCCTTTAAAATCAGCAGAGACTCAAAAGCCTAGGGTAGTAGCCATAATTTTCCTTTTTTAAAATATGTTTTTATTGATTTGAGAGAGGAAGGGGGAGAGAGAGAAACATTGATGAGAGAGAGAAATACCCATCGGTTGCCTCCCATGCACACACCCTGATGGGATGGAACCTGCACCCCAGGCATGTGCCCTGACCGGGAATCAAATTGGTGACCTTTCGGTGCATGGAATGATGCCTAATCAACGGAGCCACACGGGCAGCCATCACTTTCTAAGGCACTAACTGCACATGGCATTGCTGAGCATCATACTGACCAGGTGAATATGCATGACCAAATGCATTCAGTAGCAGCAGTTCCCAATGTGTGGGCCCCAGAGACACCCAACTTACAGGAAGTTCAAAATCCACCCGTGCAGCCCTCGGACAAAATGAATCATTCTTCATCTACGTCCCATTATTTTCCAAACATATGCAGAGGCGGAAGAAGCATCCACTTGACAATGCTACTGAATTCCATGTATTCTTTGTATTTATGTATTTTCTCAAGCAGATAGAAAAAACACAACTATGAATATGTAGGGACCAGAATTCATTCAAAATCAATCTTTCTCTCTCTCTTGCTCTCCCTTATCATTAAAAAGAGTACATATAAAAACCGGGGACCGCTGTTCCAGTGGGAATATGAATGACAGAGAGACTAAACCCAGACCTAAGCTGATGGCCCTTGACAGAAAAAGTTTGCCAAGTCCTACATTAGCTCCATCATTCAAACCAGAAAGAGGAAGCACTGCTGTGAACGCCAAACCAAATCAGAAAGTCCTTTGCAAATATAGGGAAACAGGATCCATTGGCAGTGGGGGTATCTTAAGTGTTTAATGCTGATACAAATCTACAACTCAAAGTACCCAAACCTTTTGATCCTTCAGAATACTGGCTGCTTTTCAGAGCCACTATAAATAGATCTTCAAGCGAAGTTTGAACCTCGGTACTTCTCTTCTGCTGCCAGAGGTTCAGGAAGTGAGAATGTTCCTGGTTGCACCGAATACAAGTTGCGCTGAAATGAAAAGGTGATGAGACTCCCAGACGCTAATGAATCAGTTCACCCCGCTGGGGGCCTCGGGGTGACACTCCCCTTCTGTTCCGCTAATTTGCACAGCAAGTGACCCCACTCCGCTCGTCCCCGAGTTCTCTGCCTCTCCTTGGCCTTGGCCACTGCCCTGAGTACAAGGCCTAAGGGTGGACCTGGAGCAGCAGGAAGTCCACCTGCAGCTCAGGCAGTGTGGCCGCAGCAGGAGTGAGAGCGCGAACCATCAGGTCAGGTAGAAAATTTAAACCAACACTTTGCTTGCATATGAAACCAAAGAACCTGATTCAAGAGACCACAAAGGTTAAACGGAGTCTCCCAGAAGGGAGAGTGAAAAAAGAGAAATTAGGCAGAGGTACTGGGATGGCTGAACCCTGCCTCCAGCGCTTATAGAGTGCCCACATCCCCATGCAGAGACCAGAGGTCCCACCCAGATGTGCTTCCCACATTGAAGAATCCTCCATGATGGTGGCATCAGGTGCAAAAAATGTCTCCTCCCCCGAGAGTCATTCCCAGCTCCAGCTCATTGCAATCAACCGGGAGGTCCCACGCTGCAACCCTGCAGACCCCTACCTGCTTGCGGGGCAGGCTGGCAGGGTGGGGGAAACGCCGGGCCAGGCAGGAAGAAGAGAGGTCACAGATGTCAAATGACTACAAAACACACGGAACGGGTGACAGAACAGTGTAAAAGAGTGGGGTTAAATTTGTAACCGAAACGGTAAAAGCACATAGTGTAAAAAATGGGATTACATTGGTAAAACTGGATTTTCCCTTCGCCATGAGTGGACATTGGACATGGGAGCTTAAAGTACGCGAGCACAGTCTTGGGGTGATAAGGTGGCTGGGCAGGCCTTACAAGACGCGAGGGGGTGTCCATGCCACAAGGCAGTGGCCAAGGCAAGGTCAGACCTCCTCCAACCATAAGCTCCAGGGCAGCCTCTGCTACTGCTGTGCAGCCGGCCCGATCTTGCACGGGGAGAGAGAGCAGATTTGGTTCATTGGCCAGCTCGATAATCTTGGACACGTCGGCTTAAATCACTGGGCCTCCATTTCTTTATTTGAGAAATAGATTGCTGTGTCTACCTCAATTCAATCACACGAGCCAGTTGGCGGGGCCCATGGAGAGGATGCCTGTGAACACCTGGGTATACCACAGAGCTGGGGGATAAGCTGCAGTGCTTCCCCAGAGCCTTCCCAGTGCAAAGGAAAGAAGAAGGGCGGGCACGGGCAGTGGAACCCTGGGAAAGGGACCTGGAAGGGGGGGAGGTTTGTAAATGGAGGGTACCGGACCCAGCGTGTCTGCTTTGGAGGCTGGTGATTAACAATGAAGAGGCTGGAGCGTGGGTTTCGACTTGGCCCAGGGGAGAAGCAAGCCAGGTGCTGGCCAGCTGAGTTTTCACAAGGTCCGCACCCTCCTGGCCCGGTAATGGCCTGGCTGCAGAGCAGCTGACGCCGGAATCGCGGTCCTTCTGGGCAGACCTGCACCGAGACAGAAACGTGTGCTGGCATACTGGCAGCCAGGCCTCGCCTTCCTGCCCCCTAAACCGCAAGCTGTGTCAAGCATTCCCACTCTCCCCGCTTTACACAGGAAACGTGTAGGAATAGGAGCAGCGATGCACTTGATGGACACCTTAATTAAGATCATCAATATCCATGTCATCACAGGCCGGTTCTCCCCAGCCATCCTTTATCATGCTCCAGGGTACCCCAGCCGTACTCCCCAGGACCACTATCATATTCCTAAATTTCATACCTTGTTGTCATCAAGAACTGGTGAATATGGGATTTCAAATGGCAAGAATTGGGGGGGGGGGGGGGGGTTGGGCACCATTATGTACACATGGTGTATTTGCTTTCCGAGTGAAAGCAAATACACCATGTTCAATGGTTTCAAAAGAGTTCATCAAGGAAAATGAACTAATTCATTTGCTGCAGCTGACAAGGAGCCCAGCTTTGGCCAGGAAGATAACAGGAAGGGAGAGCTTATTTTAAAAGATGCAGAGCCTACTGAAATGGACTTTTCTTGTTCTCTTTGGAGGAAAAACAAAAAGATATGCAAGATCTAGACTGTGTACTCTCCACATCTTCCTTCTCCTCGAGACATGCAGTGTCCAATCCCAACCTATCCAAAAAAGCTACACCTTTTAATCACCTCTCCTGGTCAGTTTAACTTTTAGTAGCAAGATTAATGCATTTCCCCAGCATGCTTTTATTCCCTACTAGAGGCCCAGTACATGAAATTTTTGCACAGGGGTGTGTCCCCCTCAGCCCAGCCTGCACCCTCTCCAATCTGGGACCCCTCGAGGAATGTCCGACTGCCCATTTAGGCCCGATCCCACTGGGATCGGGTGGGATTGGGCCTAAATGGGCAGTCGGACATCCCTCTCACAATCCAGGACTGCTGGCTCCCAACTGCTTGCCTGCCTGCCTTCCTGATTGCCACTAACCACTCCCCTGCCAGCCTGTTTGCCCCTAACTGCCCTCCCCAGCAGGCCTGGTCACCACTAACTGCCCTCCCCTGCAGGCTTGATTGCCCCCAAATGCCCTCCCTTGCAGGCCTGGTCCCTCCCAAATGCCCTCCCCTGCTGGCCATCTTGTGGTGGCCAGCTTGTGTCCACATGGGGGCAGCCATTTTGTGTGTTGGAGTGATGGTCAATTTGCATATTACTCTTTTATTAGATAGGATAGAAGCCTGGTGCATGGGTGAGGGCCAGCTGGTTTGCCCTGAAGGGTCTCCCGGATCAGGGTGGGGGTTCCCTTGGAATGTGGGGAAGCCTGGGTGAGGGGCCTGTGGTGATTTGCAGGCTGGCCATGCCCCCGGTGACCCAAGCAGAGGCCCTGTATCTGGGATTTATTTATCTTCTATAATTGAAACTTTGTAGCCTTGAGTGGAGGCCTGGGCCTGCCAGGGTGTGCAGAAAGCTTGGCTTCCTCCATTGCTGGGGGCAATTCAAGCCTCCTGCTCTCTCTAGCTCCGTGGCCACAGCCATTTTTGTTGGGATTTATTTATCTTCTATAATTGAAACTTAGTAGCCTTGAGCTGAGGCCTGGGCCTGCCAGGGTGTGCAGAAAGCTTGGCTTCCTCCATTGCAGGGGAAACCCAAGCCTCCTGCTCGCTCTGTGGCCACAGCCATCTTGGTTGAGTTAATTTGCATACTTGCTCCTGATTGGCTGGTGGGTGTGGCTTGTGGGTGTAGCAGAGTGATGGTTAATTTTCATATTACTCTTTTATTAAATAGGATTGCCACTGCCACATACATCTGTGAAGGCTTCTGTATTTGTCACCTTATCATCTATTTTCCCATTACACCTGCTAGACCTTTATTATAAAACTAGAGGCCTGATGCATGTATTCATGCATGAGTGGAGTCCCTCCCGGCCAATCAGGCCATCTAGTCCAGTCCCAATCTGGCTGGCTGAGGGGAGGAACCACGGGAGGTTGGCCAGTCTGCCCCCTGGTGGTCAGTGCATGTCATAGCTACTGGCTGGTTGTCCTGTCGTATAGGTCACTTAGGCTTTTATATATATAGAAGATGTAATTATGTTTCCATGTCAGTCACACCTACCAGACTTAGTCTGTATCTTATTAAATCTGTGGTCCCTGACCCTGTGTGCCCATTCTCTCAAGTTAGAAAGAGACAGAGAGGAGAGGAGGAGGAAAGGAAGAAAAGAAGAAAGAAGAGAGAAAGGGAGAGGGAAGTCATGTAAACAAAAAGGTGAAAACATTCACATCCCACATTTTTGTTGTGGTGACATGGGCAGGCGCCAGGGTCAGCCGAACCTGTGCCCCCACCCCATCCTTCTCCTCGGAAGGTGACCACTTTCCAGAGCTTGGAGAAGTAACCTTGCCTGGCTGGTGTGGCTCAGTGGTTGAGTGTCGACCTATGAACCAGGAGGTCATGGCTTCATTCCAGGTCAGGGCACATTCCCAGATTGTGGGCTCGATCACCAATGGGGGGCATGCAGGAGGCAGCCAATTGATGCTTCTCTCTTATCGTTGATGTTTCTATCTCTTTCTCCCTTTCCCTTCCTCTCTGAAGTTAAAAAAAAAACGTATGTTTTTTAAACAAAGAAAGAAAAGAAACCTCACTAAACCCCAGTTTCTCCATCTGTAGAACGGAGGTGGTAACATTCCCTCCTCACTGTGATACGGAAGTGAGACGAGACAATGTCCCCAAGCACAGAATCTGGGAAAACCCAACAGAGGCTCAACCAACGCTGGCTACTGCTGGTACTATCTCTTGAATGACCTCGGAAGTCTCTCCATTTCCCCGGCTCTGGCCCTGGAGCATCCCTTTTCTAAGCATGAATTGTTCCCCTGCTAAGGAGCTCCGGAGCCCACTGTCCCTTTCGCAGAAAGGAAAGAGGTTCCAGTCCTCTCCAGGACTCCCCAGCCGAAGCCCAGCAGGGAGGCAGCAAGAAGAGACAGCCTCACATTTGAACGTGGCCCGGCCACAAGCTGCGCTCTGCCCTCTGGCCGGACAGCAGCCCTTCCTGGCTGCAGATGCTCCCGTGCTGACAAAGCACGTTTGTACCGAGGTGCTCTGAGGCCGGATGATGAAGGGGTTAGTGTCCGACATACAAACCCTAATTAAAATCGCTGCTGTGCCAGCTTTAGAACAAAAACGACTTCTCGGTCAGGAATAGGGGAAACTCTGCAAAGCTGAACGGCACCCTGGCTGGGGCAGCCGGCGGGCTCTGGGGTCATGCCGACTCACGTTTGTACCTTGGCTCTGTCACTTGCCAGCTCGGTGACCCTGGGTGAGGCTCAGAGCCTTTCTGTGCCTCAGTTTTCTCATCTGTAACATGGCAAACACTGTACTTACCTAGATGGTAGTTTAATATTGTTCTAAACCCTTCTCTCTGAATACAGAGAGAAGGGTTTAGAACAATGTTGACCTATGGCAAGTAAACAATTACATTGATCACCTATCATTACAGCAATGATCTTCATGACACCCTGTATGACGTGATAAGTAGGCCGAATTCTGCGTACTCTGTAATTTAATAACCATGGGTTCATCCATCCATCCATCCATCCATTCATTTGACAACGTTGCTGAGCTTTCGCTATGAGCGGCATTGCTCTGGGTGCTGTGGATGGAACGGAAAACGGACAAAACTGCTCTCACAGGGCTGTCATTCTGGGTCTCGCAACCAGGTCTCCCCGAATGCCTGGCATAAAAAGCAGTTCTCAACCCAGGATGATGTGGGCCCCCAGTGGACACTTCGGCAACTTCTATAGACATTTGTGGTTGTCACAACTGGGGTGTGGAGGGTTCTACTGGCATCTAGTGGGCAGAGGCCAGGGATGCTGCTAAACATACTATAATGCTGCACAGGACAGCACCCCTCCACCCCAACAAAGAATTATCCTGCCTCAAATGTCCATGGTCCCAGTGCTGAGAAACTCTAGCATAAGGGAATCCGCAAGAAGTTAATAGGTCTCTTGTTGGGCATGATTTTAGGCCACTGGAGGCTACCGAGGCCGCAGGGAGAGAACCCAGGAAAGGGTGGAGAATCAGAGGACCACAATTCCAGCTTTATCTGGACGCATCCTTCCTGGGAAAGAGAAACATACAAAGTCCATGAAGTAGGAGGCCCCAGGCCCAGGACAAAATGCTTCTCCTCACTGGTGACAGGCGAGTCCTGGATTGCTAACCTCGCGAGCAGGCTCAAGTTCCCTCTTTATCACTTGATCTCACACCTAAGAGAAAGGCATGGCTGCTGCTTCCCTCGCTCTCCATCGTAAGAACTCACCACCAGGGCCCAGAGCTGCCTTTAGACAAAAGCAATAATCATCAGGAATGGAGACGGGCCGGAGCTCCCTCAGCCTTCCTCAGGCAACAAAACCAAAGGCTGCTCTGACTTAGGAGACATCAGGGAGGCAAGCCTGGGCGTGAACAGCAGAGCAGCTGGTGGGTTTGAGCTCCCGGGTCAGTCACTGTCAGCGGAGCGGCCCTGGGCGTCAAGGCGGAATGAGTAACAGCGTGGGTCTCTGGGGCCAGAGCTTGGTCACTTACTGGCCCTTGAGCAAGTACCCTCATTTCTGTGTGTGCCTCAGTTTTCTCAGATGTAAAATGGGTACAATGGCACCTGCCTCATACATCATTAGGAGGATCGGATGCATTACTTACATCATTAATACGCAAAAGCACTCTGACCACACAGTACCTGGCGCTGAGTGAAGGCTCTGCCAAAGCTTGCTGTCATCATCACCGTCATGGTCATTACTCTGTCATGGTAGACAAGCTACGTAACCTGTGAGTCCCCGTTTCTTCTTCTGGAAAATGGGCATAAGAGCTGCCACCTCTCTGGGCTCGGGGTTCGATTATGAAAGCTAAGCACTGGGGCTATGCTTGAGGCGCTGTCGGGCTTGCTGTGACCTACTGAAAAGTGTGACAAAGGTACTGAAGCACGTTCTCATTCCATCCTACATTAGACTATCCCCCTTCACCAGAAAGAAGGAAAGGCCGTGGCGCCCGGATGGTCCCTGACAACCTGTGTGCTGTGATGCGCCCAAGAACTGAGCCCCAAGCGCCATAACGCAGCACCCAGGTGAGGGTGAGACACAGGGGTGGGCCGCATCGGTGTACAGTGGTGAATACGTGAAACGCAGTTCATTCTTGTATTATCCTTGATTGATTATTGTATGAACACGGTCAACCTACTTTGGCCTGCCCCTCCATTAGCTCTGGCATCCCCTCCCCCCACCCCCCCAACCCCCCTCCCCCCGCCATTGGAGGGCTCTTGGCTCTTAATGGCTTAAAAGGTCCGCAGAGCTGAGACAACATTGGGAATGGAAGGCCTTCCCATCCCCACAAAGGTGCTCCAGCGCCGGCTAGGATGGAAGAGGGGAGGGGGCGTGGGAGCCAGGCCGGTGTCTCCTCCCCTTTTCCCCATCCTCCCAGCCTGGCCGCACATCACGGGAGGGAGCCCAGAGGCCTGGGGACCCCAGTACAAGCTCCATCCGAGCTCCTGCGCTCAGGTCTCAATTCATCAGCGGAAAGGGGACACGAGCTTTTCAGCCATCGGACCCAAAGGCCCGGCAAGGCCAAGTCCACAAAGACACCAAAACAAACGGAGAGCCGATGAATTCCCGTCACACAGAAGTGGTGGGAATTCATCAGCTCACATCGTTGTTCTTGCCAAACTCATTAAGATGACGCTTGGCTTCTTTCATCTTCCCTGCCGCTTAGGAGTCCGAGGGAGAAGCAGGGATGCCCACGGAGCACAGCCTGGCCTCCAAGCTCAAACCTGAGGTCGCGTTGAACAAGCAGGAACGTTCTGGTAGCGTCCAGCCATGTGGGGAGGACGAGCTTCCTCCGGCTTCGCCACAGGCAAATCAGGCCTGGAGGGAACCTCGAATGGCAACCTGGGCCAGCAGGGCCCTCACCTGCTCTGAATTGTCAGGTGCAATCTGCCGCCGTGGATGGTTGTGTTACCGGCTTCGGGGAAGCTGTCTTTTCCTAAATGATCCGCCTGAACCTGCATTGCCTGCGTTTCAGACGACTACAATGTTGCAATGCCGACTGCTGGTGGCACCGCTGGTCACCCCACGTGTCACTCACCCTAATATCCAGCCCAAACAGTATGGACTGATTTCCATTTACAAGATCACTTAAACACCCATTCCCTGGCTGCAGTGGCAGAGCCAGTGTGCTCCTGCCTGACGGAGGGCAGGTGGTGAGAAGCCAACCGCTAATGCTCACATCAGCCAGTCCTGGGAAGGGTCTGGAAAGAACTGAGGAATTCATGTGGGTTCCACTTTCCCTGGCTACACAACGGAGGCCTGGACATATCCCCCACATATATGATATGCAATGAATACAGCCAACACCCCAAGCTTGACCTTCTGGGCCCCATATGACTTGCGTGGCGAGCAGGCGGCATTCCAGCGAGCACTCCCCACCTGCCAAGCCCATCTGCTCCCAGCTCACTGGCAGCCAGAAGTCACAAATTATAACCCACAGGATTCCTAAGAAGTGCCAGCGCTCTTGGGGAGCAGCGGGGAGAGGGATAGAGAGAACAGGCCTGTGCTACCCAGGGCGGACATGGGAAGAGGCTCCAGTTATGAAAATCAGATTGTCTTAGGCTTCTGGTTCATCTGACAGAAGTTTAGAAAGGCCTCAATAAATCATGAAAATTTGAAAGCGTGAAATTAACCAGAACCAGAAACTTGACTTAAGGGGTCCCCTGAAGGCATTTTCCATAGACAATGGAAAGACGGTAAATAATAGCCAATCAATAACTAATTTCAGCCATGCTGTCCTGATCTGTAAGTAATCTATCTCTTTGTGACCGCGCATGGTGATTTTCGGGAGGAACTTCGAAGCCCCGTCTCGTGGCAGCCTTCCAGGTCCTGACGAGACCCACATGCCTCTTTCATCCCAGTCCCATGGCTGGAAACGGAGGCCTGTGCTACGTGATGAGCTCTGGAACTCTGGGCCAAGCGAACAGAAGGCCCCGGAGATCCCACCACATTTGGTTCCATCCTCTCTGCCATTTGAAAAGTCTCCTTCTTAGAAAAAGAGGAGTCTACCCGGGGAGCCGGGAGCAGAGGCAGGATGAGTTGGGAAGGGGATGCCAAAAGACGAGGTGTATTTTGCAAAGCAACAGTGTCTAGATCTCTGCAGGCTACTCACACATTCAACTCAGTCCAAGGGTAATTCACACCACAGTCTCTGGGGTTGTCGTGATGCTAAGAAAGAGCAGTCAGACCTGAAGGAACAGCCTATTTTAATGTCTGGGGAGAAAAAAAAAATGAAACCTGCATCTACTTATGAAAATGTGTACAGATGCAGGAAATGGCGTGTTGGCCCATCCCCATCCTCATCCTAACAAATGCAAGAGGCATTGAGTCCTCACCACCCAAGAAAGATGCTATCGGCACTCCCACTTGCCAAGGCATCTAAGTACACATTTCCTTAAAACACACACACACACAAAACCTACCAACTAATGGCATTCTATTGGGCACAAGTCTTTTAGGTTAAATACAGTTACCACCTGTTTGAATTGGGTACAGTGGCACTTCATTGTTTCCTTCTACGCATAGCAAAGCAACCAAGTGACTTTAATATTAGTCATTCATCAGATAAAACATTTCCAGAGAAACACACAGCTCTATTTTCCCCTTGAAGAACAGCAAGGGTTTTAAACACATTTTCCCCGAGGAAAACAGCTTAGAAATGTTACTTTCAACAGCCCGTTCTCTGCTACCAACAACAAGACGAACTGGAAGCAACGCTTGGCTCTGCCCTTTCCGAGGCTCCTTCTGTCCACCTGTCACAGGCTGTTCTGACCTCCCCAACCCGGGAGACAGCCTCCGGAGCTTGCGGCATGTCACCCTGCGCGGATGCGCTCTGCTCTGGATGCCAGCATCCTCATTAGGCCTTATCCACCTCGCTGGGAGCAGGGAGGGAAGATGGGCCGCCTGCCAAGTGTTCTTTCAACACAGATTCCGAAAGAAGATCCTGCAAAGTGCCGAGAGCCCGGATTTTCAGCAGTTCACTTTCTAGACTCGGTTACATAGCAACCATGCCAGCTCGCGGAGGGCACCAGCCAAGCGGTGCTTTTGTTTAAATGACACACTGCGTTAACCCTCCAGGAAAACCCGAGTTGCCTTCATCAGCTCACCTACGGTCCAACATCATCACTGGAACAAAGCCTGCAATGGTGGGTGCGTGCGCTTGTTTAATTCACTTTTTTACATTTCAACAAAACATTCGAAAAAGCGGTTTAGTGACGTCTTCGCAGGGAGAGCAAAAGGTGACTCTCCCCTGTAACCATTTGAGCTAATATTATTAAAAGTACATGAGTGTGCATGGACTATGCGCATAATGCCCTTTAGTGAAAAGATGGCTTTGCACGGTTGCATTTTGAAAGATACTCGTTTCATTCAAAAACCTCGATTTGGAAAGTGATCACTCAATCGCACTGAGTACTTGTAGGGCCTGGGCCCATGGAATCGCATCAACCCAGACAAAACTAAAACAGAAGACTACCGATTCGGGAGAACCATCAGGAACCCCCAGCGGGAGAACCGTCAGGAACCCCCAGAGCTGCGCCGTGGTGGGCCTTCCTTGGAGATGCGTGGTGAAGATGCAGGGGGAAACCAAACATTAACTCGAGAGAACCCAACGCTTCCCTTTAGGAACCCAGAGGCACGAGCAGAAGCAGCTAGCAGGCCACCTCTGCAGAGGGTTCTGAGCTAGCAGGATGCCGAGAAAACAAAACAAAAAACCTCACAGACCGCCAAGTCACGTGAAAAGTACTGGGTCGAGGTCCTGTGGCCGCAGAGGAAGACGTGACGCCCCCCTGGATGTGTAAGGGGGGCTGGTTTTCTTTTCAACCATCACGCCAGTTCTAAATTCACATCAATTTAGAGGGCTACGCGGCCAACAATTAAGTTCAGTTCAAACTTGAACATTTTGTTTTCTGATTGTGAAATCACGAAATGCCCTGTAGGAAAGGGTTTGAAACATACCAGTGGTACACGGAGGAGAAATCAAGACCAGCTTCAGGCAGCCACCCACATGGGCAGGCAGGCATGCCCCCAAGAGCACCAGGGAGCAGCTGGCTGTGTGCTGCTCAGAAGAGCAAGAGACCTGAAAGCCATTTCCATGTCCACAGCCTTGTGGGTTTTTGCAGGAAAAAAAGGAAAATAAAACAGCCCCCTGTTGCTTCATGACAACCATGTCACCGTCAGCTAAGTATCTCAACTTCCAGGTGGAGTGGGCAGACCATGGCTGCACCGACCCCCTTAGCATGCTCCAGACTCAGAGAAGAGCCACTTAACTTTTCCTTGGCTGAGGAAAGCGGCAGACGGTGGGAAATAAACCGGCATGGTTCAGTCCCCTTTAGCGTGGTTTTGGATTCTTAGCAAAATGCCCAGTTCTTGGCTATTTCTTCATGTGGGAAGCGTCCCTGCCTGTATAAAGTACAGCATTTGCCATTCCCCTCTCCCCAACCCCCAGGTAGCAGCAAAGAGCATCTTCCGCACACAGTGACAGAGCAAGTGGTAGAGGACAGAATACAGACAGCCACCTTGAATACTGTGCAGCAAACACCAGCCCACAGCACCTTCCCACCATTACGTCATGGCTGCTTCGGGACCAAATGGTGCCCCGATTCCGGAGACTTCAGAGGCGCTCCTGAAGTACCAAGTTAAGATCTGATGTGGGATTCAACACAGAACTGCTAACAACCAGGCTTAACCACTCACAGCCCCAGAAAAGCACCCCTTCCCTGGGAAGGGAAGGCAGAATGGAAACTGATGGAGAGCCGGCATTCGCGTTCCTATGCAAACAGACTCCCAACACTTAGGAAAAGCTCCTGAAATAACAACAAAACCAGAGCATCCTTTTGAGCCACTGGTACCTCCTACTCCATCAAGTGACATGTTTATACAAGTGACCCTCCTGGACCGTTGTTTTTTCTTTTCTGTCCTGTTCTGGATTTCAGCAGTTTAGTTTACAGTTCAGATGATATTAATAACCAGTTAACACCCGTTTCTTAAAGGGCAATTAGGCAAGGAAAAAGAAAAGAAGAAAAAGCCTAAAAAGCCAGCTTTGAGCATTTTACTTTGCAATTCACAGAAAACAAACAGGACATTTTTTTTTTTTTGGATGCTTCCTCCCCTTTTAACCCTTGCAGGGGGTGTCAGAGGTCCATCACTGTCAATGTCAGCATAGACCAGCTGTCTCTTTTCCCTCCCCAACTGCAGAGTCCCTCCCAGCAGCCCCGTTCTGCAGCCCACCATCCCGTCATTTCGACAGGAGCCCATCACTCAGCCTTTGAGATCTAAGATTTCCCCCTGGAAAGTGCTCTCCGTGTTTATATTTGCTGGAAATTGAAACTCCCTGCTGAGCAGGGGCATCTACTGTTGCACTGATATTCCACTGCCCACGCGATCTCAAATGGAGAGAAAATAAAGTCCAGATGCAATGGAGACAAGGGATTTGGCATCCGTGGAGAAAAGTGTACAGCGGCGCAATCCTCTACCCCAAACACCACAGCAGAGCCTGGACCTCGCTCTAGGGGAAACCGTCATTCCAAAGGAAGCAGGCTCCGGAACCCGGGAGCGGTGGCATTCGCCCCTGCCGGGGTGGAGGCAAGGGCCCGGGCATGAAAAGTTTGCCCAGGGAGTGGGGCCTGTGTGATATCTAAGGGCACTTCCTGGTGCCAGAAGGGGCCGGCTGGCTGCATGCCCCTCGCGCCGCCCAGAGCCAGAGTGATCGCCCGAACCCGTGCACACTGCGCCCGGGTTGTCGTTAATGACAGCAGCCTGCAACTCCTAGCAGGGTAGCCGAGGTGGCCACTGCCGGACGGAAAGGGTTACAAGCCACATGCAAGGCGATTTCGCCCCGGGTGTTGGGGACACCAAGCCTCCGGCCACCTCCGAGCCCGGGTCCTGCTCGCTCGCCTCTCCTCTGCCAGGCGGGCGCCAGGCGATCCCTACCTTGCACGCCGAGCTGGTGGTTCTCCATGTTCGCCACTGCCGAGTCTGACGCCGAGGTGCTGGCTGCCGCTCCCGGGCCCGGGCCGGGGCCAGGGCCGCCGCCGCCGCTCAGCTCCGCCAGTCTCCGGTTGGTGGCCGTGAGTTCGGCCCGCAGGTTGGTCACCTCCTGGCTGGCCGCCTGGACCGCCCCATCGATGCGGAGCGCGAGCTGCTTATTGTCTTCCATCATGCTCAGGATGTTGGCCTGGGGGCGAGAGAGGTGACAAAGAGCTGCATGACGCGCGGGGGGCGCGCGGCCGGGCCCCCCAGGCTCTACCTGTTGGGTCCCCCGCGGTCCGACTCCCCTGCGCCCCGACCCCCAGGCACAGGCAGCGCCGGCTCCTCGGGCGCAGGAATGACAGCGGCGCCTCCAGCCGGAGCCGCGGCGGTAGCGAGGCGGCGGGGGGAGGAGGAGGAGAAAGAGGAGGAGGAGGAGGAGCAGCCGCGCTCTCCGAGACCCCGGCGCCGACAGCGCTCGGAGAAGGACACCGCGCCGCCCGGCACTCTTCAATGGAGCCTACCATTCGCCGCGCGCTCCGGAGGGGGCCTGGGCTGGCGGCCGGGACGCAGCCTGGGCCTCCCGCGCCCCCCACTTCTGGGACACACCCCCCCAAAGGGCGGAGGCGGCGGGAGGCAGCTCTGAGTGCGCCGAGGTGGCGCCCCCCCGGCGAGAGGTGGGGACGGCCTGGTCCAAGGCCGGCCCCGGGTCCCCTCCCTGAAGCGGTGGGGCGGCCCCCGCCCTGGCGAACTAGCGCCCCGCGCTGTGCTGGGCTGGGAGGAGGTGGGTGCTTGGGAGAGAGGGGTGCTTGGCGAAGGGGCCCCGGAGGGGAGCGGGCACGGGGCGCCAGGGGAGGGGCAGCCTGCGGGAGCTCAGGAGTGGAGTTCTTGCCTTGCGGGTTCCTTCACACGCGGGGAGGAGATTGCCGCGGGGAGCTGGGTTGGTGCCCCGCGCGCCTCACTTTCCACCCCCTCCCCACTCCCCCTTTCGCTGCCCCACACCGCGCTGTCCTCTCCCAAAGGAGCACTCCATCCACCCCTAGACTGGCCACCCGCGCTCCGTCCTCTCCTCCTACCTGAAGCCCGGTATGCGCTCCAGGCGGAGGGGTGGCCTTAGCCAGGTCCCAAGCTTCTGAGCGGGGGTGGGGGCGAGGGGGTGAGGCCAGAAGAGGAAGCTGGCAGGCGTCAGGGGGTTCCCCCTCTGTCCTCCTCCCTGGAGCAGGAGGTTGGAGCCCCGCTGCCTCAGTGACCCACTCCCTCCACGGAGACCTGAGGTAACCTTCAAGTTGATAAACCCATCCAGCGCCTTTCTCCCAGAGCACAGGCTCGGCGTTTTCCACTGGGGCCCTGGATTCCAGCCACCAGACCTTGTTACCATAGCAAGCTTCATTCCATGCAAATAGGACAATTTAAAGCAGCCAGTAACCCGTGCACCGCCATCCAGCTGGTCAGCCCTGGAGAGCAGCTCAGAGCCCACTGTGGAAGCCCTCAGGCATAGACTGAGCTTGCCCACCCCGGAGATTCAACAGCATTTATTGGAAGCCTACTGTGTGCAAAGTGCTCAGTAGGCAATCCTCTTTGGAGTAAGGATTCTTATTCCCATATGGAGATGAGGAAACTGGAGGTGTGGGCAGGTTAAAGCAATTTACCCCAGGTGCCCACAGAAATCAGATGAAACCAGGACTGGAATGATCATCTGATTCCCATTGTGCCTTCAGGAGAACTGGATGCCGGCTTGTTTTCCTTTCATAGGGAACCATAAACAGATACTCTCACTCCATCCCGGCCCGGGGGCCACTAAAAAGGCCAGGAGGGTATTCGATGGTGGAGCATGTGGCAGCACCATTTTCACTCTGTCCACTCTCCTCAGTAACTGGTCAGCTGGGGATGGACCCCGACGCTGGCCTCGCTAGCACAGGTTCTGACCCACTGGGCCAACACAGGCGCTTAGACTTCTGGGCGTTCGTAAATCAGGATTGAAGTGCTTCAGTCAATTTATGGAGGGGCATCAAAATGACAGAGCTTTGGTGGGTCTTCACAAGGGGCGTGGCACGGTGTAGCTACTGTGAAAGACATTTTGGTGGTTCCTGAAAAAGTTAAATGTAGAACAAACATGTAACTGAGAAATTCCACTCCCCGGTATCTACATCGAAGAGGTGAAAACACTCAGTGGAAAATGTGTACACAAAAATGTACAGAGGCACCATGCACAATAGCCAGAAGTGGGAACAAACCAGATGTCCATTTAAAAAAAGAACACGCACGTTGTGGTATATCCACGCGGTGGAATATTAACCAGCCACGAAAAGGAACCTAAAACCTATCGCTAGGCATCAATGCGGATAAACCTCAGAAATGTTAGGCTAAACCAAGTAAGCCAGACAGAGAAGGCCACAGGTTATAGGATTCCACTGACGCGTAATAGCCAGGGAGGGAGGTTACCTCTGTTGATACGGAAAAAAGGTTCATGTGTGCCAGGGTTGGGGGAGGACAGAGTCAGGAGTAACTGCGTATGAGCACCCGGCTTCATTTGGGGGTGATGGAAATGTTCTGGAAGCACACACAGGTTGTACTGCTCAACATCGTGACTGTACAAAATGCCATGGAACTGTTCACTTTAAAATGGTCAATTTAATATTGTGTGAATTTTACCTCGATAAAAAGTTCAGCGTAAATGCAAATATAGGAAAAGGTGGGGGAGGGGGAGTATCCTGGGAACAAACCTGAGGAAACAAGTAAGAGCAGCTCTATTTGGAGAGGAGCGTGTGTGTGAGTGTGTAGTTGCGTGTGTGTATGTGTGTGAGATGCTCACACCTGTGTGTGTGTGAGTGTGTTGTGTGGGTGTATGCTGCTCACATCTCTGTGTGTGTGAGTGTGAGAGAGTGTGTGTGAGAGAGTGTGAGTCTGTGTGTGTGTGAGTGTGTTGTGTGGGTGTATGTTGCTCACATCTCTGTGTGTGTGAGTGTGAGTCTGTGAGTGTGAGAGTGTGTGTGAGTGTGAGAGCGTGTGTGTGAGAGTGTGAGTCTGTGTGTGTGAGTGTGAGAGTGTGTGTGAGTGTGAGAGTGTGTGTGTGAGAGTGTGAGTCTGTGTGTGAGTGAGTGTTGTGTGGGTGTATGTTGCTCACGTCTCTGTGTGAGTGTGAGTGTGTGTGAGTGTGAGTGTGTGTGAGTCTGTGAGTGTGAGTCTGTGAGTGTGAGAGTGTGTGTGTGTGAGTCTGTGAGTGTGAGAGTGTGTGTGAGTGTGAGTGTGTGTGAGTCTGTGAGTGTGAGTCTGTGAGTGTGAGAGTGTGTGTGTGTGTGAGTCTGTGAGTGTGAGTCTGTGAGTGTGAGAGTGTGTGTGAGTGTGTGTGAGTGTGAGTGTGAGAGTGTGTGAGTGTGAGAGCGTGTGTGTGAGAGTGTGAGTCTGTGTGTGTGATAGTGTGTGTGAGTGTGAGAGTGTGTGTGAGTGTGAGTGTGTGTGAGTCTGTGAGTGTGAGAGTGTGTGTGTGAGTGTGAGTGTGAGAGTGTGTGTGAGTGTGAGAGCGTGTGTGTGAGAGTGTGAGTCTGTGTGTGTGTGTGTGTGATAGTGTGTGTGAGTGTGAGAGTGTGTGTGAGTGTGAGAGTGTGTGTGAGTGTGAGAGTGTGTGTGGGTCTTTGTGTGTGAGTGTGAGAGTGTGTGTGAGGCTCACACCTTGGGCCAGCCCTCATCAGAAGGCACCATAATGTATCTGTTCCCAGGTCCCTTTCCCACCTCCCTGGGAGCTTCTGCACGGGAGGAGGTGCTCAGTGGTGACGGAGTCATCTATGCATCCTGGCCACTAACCTAGAGTCGGCATTCTGCAAATGAGCATGTGGGAGCGTGTTTGTGTGGTAAACAAGCTGACCAAGTGCTACTCATTTTCCTCGTCAGTGGGATTATTCCCACACACCAGACTCTTAAAGTCAAGGCAAAACAAAACACCCAACAAAGACAAGGAGGGCCAAGACCCGTTCCTCGGGCCCCTTCCCAGCTTTGCCTCCTCGTCCCCACGGTGGTACTGCCGTGGAGGTTTCCAGAAACTCACTTTAGAAACTCCTAGGGTGCTTCCTAGGATTTTAAAGAATTGCTTTTTGAGACATTTTTTCTTAACATGAAAAAGGGGCTTTTCCCAGTGGTGTCCACATACCCAAGCGCCAGCTCTCAGCAGAAAGCCTGAAATCAATTAGCCTCTACAATCTACTTGACTTAAACCAAAAAGGTCTCTAGTCTACCTTCCTTCTCCCACAACATCCATCACTGATCCTCCCTGAGTGACCTCAGGTCAACTGTCACAGTAGCCCTGTCCTCTCCCATCTGCCTAACACCCTGAGGGAAGCCCACGTGCCCATCTGGGGGCTAATGTGCATCTACAACTCATGTCTTGGGAGACACATGTAAGCTACTGGGGGAGGGGCTCAGAGCTGTCTGTCATCCATAGCTCTCCCTCTGGGGTCCACAACCATGAGAATTGGTAGTACTGTGCATTCTGTCTCAGGATCCAGCCTTTGTCATGTTCCTAAAGTAGCCCCTGCCTCACTCCTCTGTAAGCTGATGTTAAGAACTGAACTAGACGGTTCAGTTCCCGGTCAGGGCACATGCCTGGGTTGCAGGCTCGATCCCCAGTGTGGGGCATGCAGGAGGCAGCCGATCAATGATTCTCTCTCATCATTGATGTTTCTCTCCCTCTCCCTTCCTCTCTCAAATCAACAAAATATATATTAAAACAAAAAGAACTGAACCAGGAAATGGAGTGGCTGCATGGGGACCCACTGTCATTTTCCCAGCGTCACTGGTTGTCATCCCTCCCTGACAGCCAAACACCATCCAAGGCTCAGAGGGAGCCACCACTGGTCCTTCTGCTGTCACCAGCCTCCAGCAGTGTTTGCTGAGCGTCCCATCTTTCTGAGCAGAATGAGCAAAACTGGGCCATGCGTGTTTGGTGCCTGCCAAAGCTTGTCTGGGCATTTTGGAAAGTGCAAAACCATCCTTGCTCAGAGAAAGAAACCGCCTAAGGAAAAAAACCAAGGCAAAGAGCCTAACCCATTGCTGACAGCAATGTCCTACGCACCTCCCTTCTCCCTTAAACAGAGTGGCCTTATAATTCAATGTCTAAACCGGGATGCCGTTGAGAGCGAAAGAGGGTGCTAGCAATCCCGAAGCCAGGACAAGCGGCGTACATTGGAAGTGACCCAGGAAACCCCACATAGATGGCCTGCAACCAAATGATGTGATTTGGTCCTATAAGGCAACCTTGGGGTCACTTCCTCCAGCACCCCCATTGTTTATTGATGGAGAAACGGAGGCCAAGAGACAGGGAGGAGCCTGGTGGCCATGTTGGTAAAGGAGTCTGGCCACAGGGTTAAAGCCAAAGATTTTAGAAAATGGCCCAGAATCCCACTGACACATACCCAACAGGATGGACTGTTAGGCTCGTGGCACCTCCCATGCCCTGGGTGCGGAAGCGGGAGCCCGCGATCGTGGTCGCGCACAGTCTGGCCTCTGACCTCGCCTTGTACACGCTCCCCCTAACTCG
Source organism: Corynorhinus townsendii (assembly GCA_026230045.1). Taxonomy (NCBI): domain Eukaryota; kingdom Metazoa; phylum Chordata; class Mammalia; order Chiroptera; family Vespertilionidae; genus Corynorhinus; species Corynorhinus townsendii. The sequence goes on from JAPDVU010000002.1 coordinate 213,650,299, forward strand.
CTACACTCTGCTCTGCCTGGAATCGCCTCCCTGGCTCTCTGCATCTGTTCCCTTTTCCTCCCTTAGGCCTCACATTCCCCGCTTTCTTATCTCATGGCCTGTGTTGCCCTGGATCATTGTTTTGTTTGTTTACTTGTTCATCTGCTCCACAGGCTGAGGGTGTGAGAGGTGAGTCTCTGTAAGTTTGGCTCCCTGGGGTGCAGGTCTTTAAACACTTGATCCACAGGTCCCAAGGCCGTCCTGCTTTGTCTTGAATTCCATGGAATGCGGAAGAAATACATGCCCTTTTCTGGAGCTAATTTGATGGTTTCTCTTGTATGCAACTCAATGCCCAGGCCAAGATTCACCCCCTCCCACCACCACCACATGCACCCACCCTGCGGTCTGTGAGCCACCCGAAGGCAGGGTTCTTGCTGTTCTTCTTGCTTCCACTGCCTTGTGCTCAGTGGCTGCTTCTCCTAAGAGTCTGAGGCTGGCTGAGCAAATTCATCGCTCCGTCTCCCGTAACTTCACATCCACAAACATACTGCTTCTCTCGTTAAAACTGTTTCATCTTCGGTCTGCCCCAGGAATTCCAGTCACATCTTACTTTCCAGAGTACTCTCAGATCGCGCTTCTTCTTTTATCCTTGCAAAACCCCTCAGGGAGAGGGGGTACCTGCAACCTGCACTGGGGTAGATCGAGACACTGAGGATAAGGGGTTTGTCAAGTGTGTCAGCTGGGGGCCAGGACAAGGAAATCTACGTGTGACCCAGTTTCTCTCTGATTCAATCCGGGGTCTGGTGTCTGCCCGGCTCGGGGATAGGAGGCAGCATTCATGTGCTCCCTGCTTCAAGGTGAAGTTCCTACACAGGGGAGCATGGTAAAGAGCAGGTCTGAAAGAGGCCAGGGTGTGACAGAGTCAATGCCCCAAGGAACCCTGATGCCTCCTGGGCGGGCATGTGGCTGCCCACAGGAGCCACGGAGAAGGGTGGTCCTCCCTCCTGCACTTCACCTTTAAAGGCCACATCCTAACGGTGTCCCCTGCCAGGCTCCGTGAAACACGCCTCTGGCTGCAGGCTGATTCCCGTGTTCTTCATTGAAGATGAAGACCCCTGACGTGGGATCCCAGGAGATGCTTGTGAAATGTGGATCCAGCTCCCACTCCCGACCAAGCAGCCACTCTGGGGCCGTGCTGGAATCTGCTTGCAGCGAGCTGCCCAGGAGTGTCTGTGCAAGGTGAAGCCTGAGCTCATTGCTCTGGGCACCCAGGTTCTCATAACACACTGTGTACACGTGTGAAACCATGAGCGCCAGGAACCTTCAGAGCCTCGGGAGTGGCTGCGAGGGCTCCCCTCTTTCTCTTCTGGATGATGGCAGTCAGTCCCGCCTTCCCTCACCCCTCCATCGAGCGTCCCTAGGGAACCAGCCTCCTGCTCTGCAGATGGATGCTCTGTGTATTCAAATTGTCACATGCAGATCCCGGCCAATCTAGGAGATGTATCTTTGGTACATTCACGCGGTTTCCTCTGGCTGAGTGCGTCTGCACATGTGCTCTGGGGAAAAGGGTGAAGCGCCTCTAACAGGGCCACCAGGGCTCTGGAGAGAAGACCAGGGGGGCTGCGGAGCCACAGACAGAGGGGAGTGTGCGGGCAGCGAACCCCAACAGCTAAGCCACATTCCCTTCCCCACAATGTCCCCCATGCTCCCACCATTCCTTGCCCTCATACCACAGATGTGAATGAAGGGATGGGGAAAAAAGAAACCGGGAGGAAAAACAGGGCAGAGAACTGTGGGGCTTAGGGACTGTCTCACAGCCATTAGATGGAAAAGTAAGTGTGCAGGTGTGAATTATATGTATGTGTGTACATGCACAGTCACACACACACACACACACACACACACACACACACACACACACTCATGCGCAGCACAATGGACCACATATGCAACCGTGGTCTCATAAGATTTTAATGGAGCTGAAAATTCCTGTTACCTAGTGACGTAGCCGTGGTAACGTCATAGCACAACTCATTACTACATGTTTGTAGTGATACTGGTGTACACACACGTGCTGCACTGTCCGTGGTATAAGAGTACTGAATACCCTATTCTTACCACCTCCCCATGTCTAGATACACAACACCACGGTGACACAGTGGCCTACAGTGTTCAGTGCAGTAACGTGTACAGGCTGGGAGCCTGGGAGCCACAGGCTACACCACAGAGCCAGGCGTGCAGTGGGCTGTGCCCTGCAGGCCTGTGTAAGTGCCTCTGTGATGTTCGCCCAGCAACAACGAGATCGCCTGACGACACCCTCTCGGGACCTCCCCTGTCATTAGGCAACCATGGCTGTGCGTGTGGACACAGAGCACAATCACTTGGCTGAAGAGTGACATTCTCCTCTTGGGTCCCAACCAGTCTCTCACCTAAAGGTCCGAAGGCTGGTCAGTGCATCTCTTCTGTGTATGTATTTAACCAACCCAGTCACTTCTGTGTGTTTTTCCTTTGCAAACAGCTCTTTAATTCAGAAGCTCCTCTGTTGAAATACATTTTAAGCATCCACACTAACCACAGACTCACACACATAAGCAGACACACTTACAGCACCTACACTGAGTGGCCAGATTATTATGATCTCTGAATGGGTAGTAATCTGGCCACTCAGTGTATATCCTATATAATAAAAGGCTAATATGCAAATCCTATATAATAAAAGGCTAATGTGCAAATTGTCCCCTTGATTAGGAGTTTGACCAGCAGGCAGGCCGGCCAACCGCCCATGTCCCCTCCTCCTGGCCAGGCTGGCCGGACCCCACCCATGCATGAATTCATGCACCGGGCCTCTAACATATATCCTATATAATAAAGAAGGAATATGCTAATTGACCATCACTCCGTCACAAAGATGGCTGCACCCACAGCTGAGGTCAAGTTCCCATAAAGAGCCTTAATGAGCAATCAGCAGGGACCTGAGGCTACTCTCTCCCCCACCCCCGTGGGGCTTGACAGGGGACCTCAGGCCATGCCCCCCCACCCTGGCATCAGGCTGGGGGACCTCAGGCCACGCCCCCTGCCTGGTGGGACTTGATGGGAGACCTCAAGGTGTGCTTCCCATCCTGGTGCTGGGCTAGGGGACCTCCAGCCGCGCCTCCCACCAGGTGGGGATTGACAGGGAACTTCAGGCCGTGCCCCCCACCCCAGCACCGGGCCAGGGCACCTGAGGCTGTGCCCCCCTGCCTGGCTGGGCTTGACAGAGGACCTCAGGCTGTGCTCCCCACCCAGCAGGGCTTGACAGGGGCCTCAAGGTGCACCCCCAGTGCTGGGTCGGGGGAACTCAGGCCGCGCCCTCCACCCAGCAGGGCTTGACAGGGGACCTGAGGTTGCACCCCCTTGCTGGTGGAGCTTGATGTAGTACCTGAGGCTGTGCCCCTCCTGGTGCCAGGCTGGGGGAATTGAGGCTGTGCCCCCTTGCCTGGTGGGGCTTGACAGGGGACCTCAGGCCATGACCCCCCACCCCGTGGGGCTTGACGGAGGACCTCAAGACATGCCCCCTGCCCCAGTCTGGGCTGGGGGACCTCAGGCCATGCCCCCCGTCCTGGTGCTGGGCCAGAGGACCTGAGGCTATGTCCCCTGCCTGGAGGGGCTTGATAAGGGTGGGACTGGCCGGGTCTGGATCTAGCCCAATGGGGGTGGGGACTGGCCGGGTCTGGGTCTCACATGATTTTGAGGCGCATGTGGGTGGGTGGGGACTTGACTCTGGGTCCCATGGTGTGCTCCAGACTCTGACAGGAAGAAGGTTTTCATATACATTTTACTAATTTTTTTTCATCTCTGACACTTCTATTATAGAGAAAGGGCAAATAGCAATATTAAATTATTTCCTCTAATTAATCCCCTTTTAATGTGCACAAATTTCGTTCACCGGGCCACTAGTATGTGTGTGTGTGTATGTACACACACACACACTCTGAGTGGCCAGATTATTATGTGTTCAGAGATCATAATAATCTGGCCACTCAGTGTATTTCTCAAGAGAAGTGCAATTTTTTTCTTGCTTGAATATTCCCTGGTTCTGTGACATGTTTCTCGTTTGGGGGTGGGCGGTGGGTGTGAGGATTGTGGAAGAAGGTGCATGGAGGCCTGGGCTCTAGGCTCTTGGCTCTGTCATGGCCTCCAGGAGTGACAGTGGGCAAACAGCAACAGCCAAGAAAAGTACAAACCCTCAGACAAATATGTCTACTTGTAGAAAACCACCACTGCACCCCACAGAACTGGCCCACGTCCAGGTACCTTGCTGTACCCCCTGCCCCTCACGCCATGGTTAACTCCATGTGCAGAGACTGATTTTACTTTCCAGCCCACAGCACAGCCTCTGGGAGGGTCCCTCAACAAGGCAAAAGGGAATCCAGTCAAGTCTGCCAGCCACAGGTCTTCAGCTCTCATTCCTCATCTAAGTGAAGCCCCCTCTCTGTAGCTTACAGGCTGGGGCATGCCAACTGAAGTCCTCAATGAGCTCCTCCTTCGCTGAGGGCTCTGGAGTTAGACCAGGGGTCAAGTGCCAGCTCCGCCACTTACTAGCTATGTGACACTCAGTGAGTTACTTATTTCTCAACGTCCTCATCAGGAGAATGGGACAACGATAACTTTGCCACCCACGTCATGGACATGTTGAGGGATTACATGAGACACTGCATGAGAAGCATTTGGCAGAGTGCCAGGCGCCTGGACAGGGCTCAATAAATGAGGGCAATGATGCAGACGCAGATGATAGAGATGATGTTGATGAGGATGGTGAGGATGCTGAGGCTGACAGTGATAGTGGGAAGGGCGGCTCCCATTCTTTGGGTTTGCACTGTGACCTGCCACTGGGCTCATCCATTCATTTCCCCTCACTCAGGCTGCACCCTCCCAGTACTGAAGATGGGGTTCCTGTCCCCTTTCAGCAGATCAGGAAGCACCTCGGGCTCAGAAGGTTTGCTCACGCTTACCCAGCTGAAAAGTAGCAGAAGCAGAGTCAAGCCCGATGCGCCCAATTCCAAGGTCTCTCTTCCCCGTGTACCCGCCTGGTACACAATACCGTCTCATCGTCCGTGTGTGCACTGATGCGCCATGGGACTGTCTGTGTCCCTCCAACCGCACGCTCTCCGCCCTGGTCTGATGGGAGACGCAGGCGAGGGAGCCGCTCCCGGCTGCCCGGGCTTTCGTTCCTCTGGGCCCTGGGGACCCACTTGATAAATTAGTTCCTTTGGTTCATGAAATGGTACCTGAAATACTTTACAGACCTACCCTAAGTGGGAAATTTATTCTTTTCTCACGGAGAGCATTATTCTTGTGGTCTCCATCCCATAAACATTGTATTCTCTGCTTTCCAGGGTGGTGTGGGGTGGGATGGGGGAGATGGGGATATTTTCTAACTGAAGTGCATTCGACTTGCTAAGGAGCAGAGAGGGATTTTCCAAGAATGGGCTTTTCAGGATCACTTTCTCCCGTGTTTCCATCTCTCTCACTGTCTCACCAACGGCATCTTCAGCAGGAGACTTCTTCCCACTCATTCCCTCTCACGCCTCTGCTCCTGGCTCAGGCTCTGTGAGCTTCTGCTTCGCTCCTCAGTCATTTCTCTCTACTCGGAGCTGCTTTTTGCACTGAGAACCCGGCTCAGGACCAAGTCTTTCTCATCCAGACAGCGAAGAACAGCGTGGCCCTCACTCAAGGCCACAGAAGAGACACTGTTAGGCACCGGCCAACCAAGGAAATTAAGATCCTAACACCCCTCCGGGCCCCTCGGCAACGCGTATGATCCTTTCTCAAGAACGGACGCAGCAGTAGGAGGAAAGGGCCTTGGGATCGTGGTCGAGTCACCCCAAACCTTTCCAGCACTAACGTGGCCAGGGGGGGAATATTGATGAGCCAAATAGTTCAGACTGTTCGGTCCATGAAGGACTGTACCTGCGCCCTCTGCCCTGACACCCAGGAGTCGCTGTCCAATTGTCTACATAATTGTATTCAACGTTGGGCTCATTGGGATAATGTGTCGCTGGCCAGTACATGGTGAAGCTGCCGTATTTATCTCAATGGGCTGCCCCTTAATGTGTTCAACTGCCTTATTCAATGTCGGGGAGACATAAAACGATGTCTGATCTGCATCTGGAAGCACAGGCTGTGTGATCAGGCGTGTGTGCAGCTCAAGAGGCAACTGTGTTTGCTCAGAGCGATGTCGGGGACAGTTCCTTTGGTCAGCGTCCTCAGCCCTCTTGGGAGCAAAATGGCACTGACACCTTTGCCCGGGGACAGCTGGCTGCTGGGCTAAGGGGAGGGGCTTATGCCTCCTCTCATCAAGCATGCCACCGGCTGGGACCCTCCTTCCAGCACACGGGGTCCAGACCCAGCCCCTTGCGTCACCAGGCCCGCAGTGGAGGAATGCATCTGTCCAGGCTCTGAAACGGCTGTCCTGCATCAGAGACAAGAACTGGAGCCGAGTTCTTCCCTGGGCTCGAGAGGAGCTGGGGGGCAGCGGGGGGGGGGGGGGGTGGGGGGGGGTGGGGAAGGGGCAGTCCTGCAGAAAGTCACCAAGCACGGGGGGCCTGAGAGCTTTGGGTGAGTCTGAGCCCTCTAGGCAGCATTTGGGAAGAAAGGGACAATCTAGATCCTCGTCCTGTCATTCATTAGGAGACAGGCTGGTGGGGGAGTTCCCCATGTCACCACCAGTTGGATTCTCACCTTCACTTAGAGGGTTTCTGTGGCAGAACTGGGTAATATTGTTTTTAAAAAAGATCTTTTTGTTATCATCGCTTTAGTTCAAAGCTGCACATGCTTTCACAAACCCATGTGAACTCTTATATGAAGTATGTCGGATGAAGTTATGAGACATTTTTCATTAACTTTGAGTGACGGTATAACCCTGTTCTTTTTCAAAGTCCTAAACTTTCCAGGAAGAGGATAAATGAGCTGACAGATTCTAGCTTTGCCTGAAAGTGTGCACGGATAATGATGATAATAATTTTAGGGCGTTCTTTCATCAAATGCGGTGCTAAGAGCTTAACTTATATCCCTTACAGCAACCCTATATGGAAGAAGCTGCCCTTAGCATCCCCATTTTACAGGTAAGAAAACTGAGTCTCAGGGAGATTAAGTCACTCCCCCAAGGTCATACAACTAACAAGTGGCAGGGCTGGGACTCGGGTCAATGGGACGCCAGCGGACACCACTTAATTGCTCCTTTGCTATCACCTCCTTACACCTAAAGTTGCCCTTTGAACTGCTGAACAGAGTAGGAAAGACGGGATTTATATACACAGCTGAGGTGAGAATGACAATGGAATAGTAAACCTTTTTCGGGGAGATGAGAGGACAGGGGATGAGGATATGGATGCAGTCATTAGTCACCTGCCCCAGGAATTCTTAGCAATTCAATGGCAGAAACGTGAACATCCCTGTTCAGTGCTATGAAGCCTGGAGCTGTAGCAGGTCTGATTTTTTTTTTAATGCACACCTCTGTCGTTTTAATGATTGGCAAGTGAGCAAAGACCATCGTCCAGTTTGTGGACTTTAGAATTTTAGATCTGGAAGGGACCTCAAGAGTTCACAGGTCAAACATGCTTTCTTTTTAGAAAAATATATATTTTTATTGATTTCAGAGAGGAAGGGAAAAGGGGAGAGAGATAGAAACATCAATGAGAGAGTATCATTGATCAACTGCCTCCTGCATGCCCCCTACTGGGGATGGAGCCTGCAACCGGGGCATGTGCCCTGACTGGGAATCGAACCGTGACCTCCTGGTTCATAGGTCGACGCTCAACCACTGAGGCGGCTGGACCAAACGTGCTTTCTTTACGGCGGAAGAAACAGAGATTCTGGGAGACACTTGGCTTGCCCAGGTGGCCCAGACACGCAGGGGCAACACTTGCTATTATTACCATTTGTTTCTATAAGCGAGCACATGGCTACGTGAGAGGCTCAGTCATCATCTGCTGAACTGAACGAAATGGTGGCATTTCATTCATCGGTCGGAGGGGCACATCAAAACACACATGAGCTCCACTTCTGACCGCTCTGATGTGGAGCTCCAAATGCAGTGTGTGTGTGTGTATCGGGGGGAATCTCTGCTCTGAAGCCCCCCTTTGATCTCAGACTTCTTCTTCTTGAAAATGTTAGCACTCTTGGCAGCCGATCCTTCCAGAAATCAATATCCAAACCTTAAAAACCTTCTTTGGTTATTCCAACAACTTTAAACAAACAGCAAACCTTTCCTTCGCTGTCCCGTCTCGGCATCCTGCTGGGGAAGAGCTGTGTCTATTTAAAACTGACTTTGATCTCTCCTAAAGGGTCTGGTTTCTCTGCACACAGAGCTGTGGGCTCCAGACGGCGTGTGCCGCTGAGAGGGTGCTGGGGCCCGGCTGACGCTGCGGTAATTCTAAGAGACAATCAGCCGAAGCCGGCGTTCCCTGGGGGCTTGGGCTACATGACACCGTGGCTGACATCGGTGTGGGGGGCCGGGGTGTTCTGCTGTGTCAGGAATCACTTATATGCTCTGCTCCATCTTCTTGCCGATTTGGGGATAATTACTGTTCTAATCCCTCATTCCCTTCCCATCCTGGAATTACCCGTCTGCCCTTTGCCTGGGGAACTCCCACTAGGACAGGCGAAGAGCCTTCCTCTGCCCCTTGATATATAAGCTTGGCCACGTGACTTGCTTCAGCCCCTGGAATGTGAGGGAATATGCAGCACGCTGAGGCCTCAGGGTTCCCAGTGTGGCCTGACCTCTTAGACGCCTAGGACCTCACGAGAACAGGCCCCAGGTAACTAACTGCCTCCTTAGTCTCAGCCCCAGACCAAGCAAACGTGAAGCAGACCTATAGCCCAGAGTAAAACCCAGCCAAACCCGAGCCCCACCCTCTCCCGCGGGCAGATCCATAAATGAGAAAAACAAATGTCACCGTCAGCCCTGGGCCGGAGCTGTGACACAGCAGAAATGGACGGATACATCTGTGACACCAGCACCTGGACGTACAGGTGTCAGCCCACCTGCAGATGAAAGAGAAGCAACGTGCACTGGCTTAGATACCAGCAGGGAGCAGATTGGCTCACACGGCTCCGACCTCGGCAATCCCAGAGCTCAGGGGATGCCACCAGGTCGGTCCTTCTGGCACCTCTCTGCACACGGGCCTCGATTCGCAGTCTCCTGTGCAGGTGGCCTTTCTCTGCACAGAGGCGGCCGGAGGGCCCAGCGGCCCCTTCCCGCATGTTGCTCCGACCACCTCGGGGAAGACGCTTCTCTCTCATGGCTCCCCGGGGCCAGGACTCAGTGCTCCTGTGACCAGGCCTGTGTGTGCCACCCTGGAGGCCTCCGGGAATCGGGTGGGTGGCCCCACCAGAAGCGCAAGGAGTAGGAAGGCGCCTGTGCCCACGGGAGGGAGAGTGACTTAGCAGAAGGAGATGGACCGTGGGCAGGCCCAGGCAATGGAAGTCCATGCCCACCACACCCCTGCCCAGCGACAGCTATGGCTGAGTCCAGCGAGTTACGATGGTAACATGGACAAAGCAGAGGGCAAAGGGCGGAGGGGTGGTGCACAGAGGAAGGTGGTGGGCGCTGGAGACGGTGAAGACAGAATGTCCGGGCTTGCTGACAGCGGGATGTAGCGCAGGTGAGAGGAGGAGGCATCGAGGGGGATGTGAGGCTTGGGTCCGAGCACCTGGACAGATGGAAACTCACTGGCTGGGGGAGGCTGTGGAGGAGCAGCTGTGGGGTGAGGGTGTTTGCTAATTTTGAGACGCGTATTAGACATTCAAATGGAGATATCAGGTGGGCAGAGGGCGGGGTCCGTGAGTCTGGAGGTTGGGCGATAGATGTGAGCTGCGAATATGAATTTGGGAGTCGTCAGCATCTGGGTGTTCTTCAGAGGCATCGGCCGGGATGAAACCTCCTAACAAATGCATGTCGACGGGGAAGAACAGGCCCAAGGACTGAGGTCGGGGCATCAAGAGAAACGAACACAGGAGACTGAGAAACGGGAGGGGTCCTAGCTGGTTTGGCTCAGTGTTGGCCCTCAGACTGGAGGGTCCTGGGTTTAATTCCAGTCAAGGGGATGTACCTCGGGTGTAGCTCAGTCCCCCAGCGGGAGAGGCAACCAATCCATGTGTCTCTCTCTGTCTCTTCCCCTCCCTCCCACTCTCTCCAAAAAAAATCAATGGGAAAATATCCTCAGGTGAGGATTAACAAAAAAAGAAAGAGAGAGAGAGAGAGAGAGAGAAATGGGAGGGGAGACTTAGCTGTGTTATCCTGGGAGCCACACGGGGAACGTGTTTATAGGAGGCCTGGCTTAAGCCATCCCACAGGCCAAGCAAGTGCTGAGGGTTGAAGATTGACCAAGGACCAGGCAATGCGGAAACTGGTGACCCCGACGAGGAGTGTCACCTTTGGGAGGATCCGGAGGGGGGCGGGGGGTGGTGATGTAGAAAAAGTTTAAGTCCTAGTGCATAGGTGATGTTCATTAAATGCCAGCCCCTTTGCTCTTAATTCTTTACTTACTACACAACTTGTCCAGCTCACAGCTACCAGTCACTGACCCTGAATCCCCCGCGTCTGTTAACATCAGCTCACACTTCTTCATTACACATGGCTATGCCAGTCACATATTTTTAAAGATGCCAGCGACGGCGGAAACTGAGCGGACTACAACACGATTTAATTACCCTGGAAGTCCCAGAGATGGCCAGCAAATCCGCAAATATCCTAATAGCACACCATAAAAAGGATGTTGGAGTCCTGTCGCTATGAATAATGATCGGTACTAATTATCTCTTACTTGGAAATTATATGAGCAGATCCACCACTCCTCCCCCGACCCCCACCACATGGCAAAAGGTCTATATGATGCCCTAGAAAATAATAAAGTGAATGGACCCAGTTTGAAAGGCAGCAGACAGACTCACGCCGGGTCCCCTGCCCCTGCGCCTAGCAACCCTAGCAGCCCTTTGCGTTCAATGAGGAGAGGCTCCGCCCAGGAGCACGGAGAACTCCTGCCCAGCTGCCCACGAGACCCCTGGGTCTGCTCCTCCTCGGGCAGCACACCAGCCGGGCAGCGTCCCGTTCATTTCAAACCAGACAATAAAGCTGTGTTTGGGGAAAAATCGCAGCCTGGTCAAATGTCTGCTTATCCTAGCATTTCTGAGTATACTCAGGAGATGGTGAAAACTACCATTTTAGGAGCATTACTACGTGTCAGAGAGCATACCGAGTACTTTACATTTCTCCCTTCCTTTTATCGTCTCAAGGTTTAATTATTACAGCAATTCCACGAGGTGGATATTATTAACTGAGGTGCTAAGGAAAATAATTCCGAAGGTCAGGTCGTCGGTAAGTGGCAGAGCGGGGGTTCGAAGTCAAGGAGAACTGATAGCAAAGCTGGAATCTAAAGCTTCACTCAGCGGTGCCTCCTGAAAAGAGAGGGATGTCTCAAGCAGAACATTCAGGAGGCTCTGCTGTAACATTCAGCTCCCATTTTTATTCGTCAGGCACTGGGGATAAAAAGCAAAAAGACAGAGTCTTGGTCCCTGCCCTTAATAAGCACACATTATACTCTGCCATAAAGTGGGAATGATAATACTCACCTTCCAGAGTCGTCGTAAAGTTCGAGTAAATTAATAGATATGAAACGATTCTCTTTCCTAAGTGGGATGAAGGGTGTAATAGAAAGCTCATTAAAAAAAATAAATTCATAATTCACATTAATATCAACATATTTTAAGTTGCTGAACCAAATCCTAGCAAATAGCCAAATTTACTACTCAAGTTGTCACTTGTATATGAATGGACCAATTTCCTCCCAAAGAAACATCCTGTTTTGTGTGTGTGTGTGTGTGTGTGTGTGTGTGTGTGTGTGTGTGTGTTTTGATTGTTGTTGCAGTTGACATAAATCTACTCTACTCCTGTGACTCGGTTCATTGAAATTCTTTCCTTTTCAATGAAATAATCACCCAGGATATTAAAAAAAAAAGTATTTCCATTAGTAGACTCCTGAATAGATGACCTTTGAGATCACGGGGTTTATGCAAATCTTTTCTGATTGCTCTTTATCTTCCTGTGCATCACTCTCCCTAAAAATTCTGTCAGTTGGTGTATTTAAGATCTTTTCTCATCTCCTTGCACCGCTATTTACAATAATGAGTCACGGCTGAATGGGACTGGAATATCACGGGCTTCTTTTAACATATGCTGAGAAGAAGGGTGCTCCTCGGTTGGAAAGGCGAATGCATGACAAGGGTGAAGGTTTCCACTACAAGCGTGAAATGGAACTTGAAATTCCCCTTAGTTACTTTCCAGGCCTTATCCAATTGTTGTTTTTTTGTTTTTGTTTTTGTTTTTGCTTTTGTTTCAGAGAGAGGAAGGTAGAGGGAGATAGAAACATCAATGATGAGAGAGAATCACTGATCAGATGCCTCCTGCATGCCCTTTACTGGGGATGGAGCCGGAAACTTGGGCACGTGCCCTGACCTGGAGTTGAACCGTGACCTTCTGGTTCATAGGTCGATGTTCAACCACTGAGCCACACTAACCAGGATGGTTTTTGGTTTTGTTTGCTTTTTAATCCTCACCTGAGGATATAATTTCCATTGGTTTCTAGAGAGAGTAAAAGGGAGGGAGGAGGGAAGGAGGGAGAGAAGAACATCAATGTGCGAGAGACACACTGATTGGTTGCCTCCCCCATGTGCCCCCTACTGGGGGTGGGGGAGCTGCAACCGAAGTGTGTGCCCTTGACCGGGAATCGAACCCACTACCCTTTGGTTCGAGGCCTGACACTCTAACTACTGAACAAACCTAGCAAGGCTGGTTTTGGTTTTTGATACAGCCTCATATTCTCTATGAATAACAGAGAACATGTATTAAGCACTCATTACGCATCCCGTCTGTAGGAGTTCACAAATCCCCCAAGTGGGAGACATCTACTCTCATTATCTTCGAACACTGAGGTTTTGAAAGGTTGAATAACCTCCCGAACAAGGACACGGAGCCAGTGTGTCAGAAAGGTGGGATTTAACCCAGAGCCTGACCTTGTGACAGGCTACGGGCCCCAGCTCTGCCAGCGGGGAGACCTTAGGCAAGTCACTTTGCTTCCTAAAATTAGTTTTCTCATCTGTAAAATGGGGATGATAATAATCACTGGATGGGAAAATGCTTTGTACTTTGCCCGGGAACCTAATGACGATCACCATCCTTGGGAAGTGACCACCACAATGGAGGAAATCAATGAATCAATCAATGGAATCGAAGATCACTCCAATACGTGGGCTCAGGTTTAAGATTAAAGCCAGCTTAGTTCAGGGGACCCACGCCAGCGCTGCCTAAGTGCTCACCACTTACTGCTGAGGAATTGGTGCCGCAGGCGCTGTCATGTCCCCAGTGACCCGAGGTCACCGCTGAAGTCCAATGCCACCCTTACAAGTCAGCCCTTCGCCACCTTCCAAAGCTACGTCTCACCTCCCCTGCGTGCCAACGAGACTAGGTTTGCCACCCTGTTTGATTAGTGGCACATTGCCAAGCGGAGGGTGTCTGTGGAAGCAATCTTTATGCTCAGATTTATTAAAGCCACTGTTGGCTTAATGAATTACCACAATCCAATGAGCCCATAGATAGCTTGTATTTAACTTTTATGTGGCTGCCGGAGAAACCAGCTTGAAAAGCAGAAATCAATGATTGTGACAAAATCTCGATACAATTTATTTTGAACGTCCAGTTTGGGAATTGATGTATGCCATTGTCAGATATATTTTACGCTCTCAGATGAATTTTTATACTTACCGATTAAAGGGGGTTAGCAACATCAGTAGGATATGATTTGACAAACCTTAAAAGAAACACTAGGAAAGTGTTCCCACCCATTACACACTCGTTTCCGGCCAGATCCGGGTCACATTGTAATCAGCGGCCCGAGAAGCTGCATCTCCAAACTACCAAGGGGAGGCCCTATTTAACAGTTCTTAAGTGAATTAGGAAAAATGCATTTAATTAATCACACCCACTGTGAATATTTATTTGATTTGCCAGTAATGGGGTGGGCTATAGGCAGGAACCTGGGGGGATGGGTGGAGTGGGCAAATTGACTAGAAATCTGCCCATTGGAGACTTTGGCCTAGATCAGTTATTGTTTGCCCTTGGAGTTTTTAGTTTATTTTTTTGGTACTGTACCAGTTACTATTTAGAAATACCTGCTCATAAGCAACACCTGCGGATTACCATGGAGTTCCTATTTAGAGAGGTGTCTAGACAGAACCTAAAATAAGAACTTGAATCTTCCGCATTCAGTGGCAGCAGGCCATTAGACTTTGAAAGAAACCAAGACCAGGTGGCTTTTTAAGTTTTCAGACTAAGCAACTTATTAAACATTTGCCCACAAAACGGGATTGAGGGTGGTCTGGAAAGTCATGACTTGACAGATACACCCCTTTCAGACTGTTCCTTCCATTTGTCCACTCATCCATCACCAATGCATCTACACATCCATTAACATATGCTTAAATCCACCCCCTCACTCATCTACCCACCCCCTCACACATCCATCCATCCACCCACCCACCCACTCACACTTCCATCTATGCATCCATCCATCCATCCATCCATCCATCCATCCATCCATCCATCCATCCACCCACCCACCCATCTACCCCCACTCACAATCCATTCACTTATTTATCCACCCATCCATCCATTTATCCATCATCCATTCCCCTCACCCCCCCATCCTTCCAGCCTTCTAGTCTAACTTGCATCTATTGAGTGTTTATTTTGTGTCACTCTGCTCAACATTTGTCATGGATGACCTCATTTAGTGCCCCCCACCACCTGTGAGGTCCAATACTAATATCACCTCCACGTTACTGATGAGGAAACTAAGGCTCAGAGAGGTTTAGTGATGTATTCAAGTCACACAGATCACTTGAGAAGGGTAGGGACTCATCATGTTCATCTCCCAACCCAAGTCAAGAGCTCATATCCCTACCACTGCTAACCTGGCTGTCTCAGGTAAGAATGCTGAATTGTCCAAGTTTAACCACCTTAATATCTGAAAAGAGAAATGCCCACCCACACACCACATGTTCACCTAAAGAATGAGTTTTCACCCATTGCTGTGCCAGGCACATGCTAAGTCCTAGAGATACAACAGTGGACAAGGAAGGCATAGACATTGCCTCCCTCACCTCACAGGCTTGCAGGCTAAAGTAGACGCATAGTGGACAACTATTTAGTAGCTTTATTTGGTGGCTTGAAAACCATTATCCATGGAGTTGGAGAACAACCTGAACTATGGATGTACTACTAGCTCTTTAAGATCCTGCCTCCTGAGTATCCTTCAGTTCTGCCCTCTCCTTTACTGGGCCACAGCCATTGACCTAGGTCAGGTACTGGTTACCTGTCCCCTTGACACTTAGATTTTGGCAACAGCTTCCTCACTGGTCCCCGATCACCTCTTCCAGTCTTGCCCCTCCCCCAAACAACTGAAATTCCACCCTGCTGCCAGAGTGGCCTGCAGGGGCTATTGTTTAATCAGCTTTGCTTAACCTCTTCTATGGCTACTCTCTACCTTTAGGAATAAACCCAAACTCCTTTACAGTATTAAGGGCCCATGAGGACCCAGTCCCTGTCTCTGTCTACTAATCGCTCCCCTGCCTGCATCTTTCCACCTGCTGTTGGCTCTGCCAGAGCCCTCACCTGGGTATCTCCCGTACCTCTCCCCTCCTTCCCCGTACACTCAGAGAAAGCCCCCACCCCATGCTCTCAGAGCATTCCAGAAGCCTTTCCATCACGGCACTTCCTCCTTTACTCTGTAACTGTCAGCTTTCTCAACTAGGTTGAAAGCTCACGAGGGCAGGAAGGAGTCTCCCCTCACCTTTGCACCCTTGGTACCTAAGCCTCCAGCCCTGCCCACAGTAGGTGCTCCATGAATGATGGATGAACGAAGGCAAAGCTCCGTGTGGACAGAGATAACTTGTCTGGATCTGTACGAAAGAGAACTCTATTTTATGGCTGTCGATGAAGTTCTGGGAGACATCATACACTGGAGCTTCCTTGAGCTGTAAGTGAGGAAACTAAGGCCAGAGGAGGCAATGGACTTGCCTGAAGTCACACAGTTAGGTGGTGACGTGTTCCCATCCTGATTAGCATTCACATTGATTTTTCCAAATAGAAAACTCTCCAGAGCCTCTTTAGAGTTTTTGAGATGCACACCCTAGACCTGTCCATGGGAAACTTTAAGTCATGAAATCACAGCTACTTGGAATAAGAATAGACATTTTTAGAGAAAAATCAATGAGACCAATAGGAATGGTGGGACCCAGATAGAATGAGCTCTGAGCCACCTCTGGTATCCTATCTAATAAAGAGGGAATATGCTAATTGACTGCCCCACCCTCAAAGATGGTGGCATTCACAGCCAATAAGGAGGGAATATGCTAATTGTCTGCCACACCCTCAAAGATGGCAGTGCCCACAGCCACATGATGGCTGTGCCCAGTCCCCTCAGCCCCACCTGCCTCCAGAGTCCCCCAGTCCCCTCAGCACCCCAGCCACCCAGGGCCAGCCCGAGGCACAGGCAAGCCTCGGATGGCGACTGCCCAGCT
The DNA here is from genome assembly GCA_026230045.1 of Corynorhinus townsendii. Taxonomy (NCBI): domain Eukaryota; kingdom Metazoa; phylum Chordata; class Mammalia; order Chiroptera; family Vespertilionidae; genus Corynorhinus; species Corynorhinus townsendii. The sequence continues at coordinate 213,666,892 of JAPDVU010000002.1, forward strand.
GCCCCAGGCCACCCGAGGCTCAGGTAACCAAGGCCGGCCAAGGCTTGCACTGCTGGCAGTGGCAGCAGCAGAGGTGTGATGGGGGGGCTGCTTCCCCTGATTGCTGGGTTGCCTCCCACCTCTGAGGTCTCCCAGACTGTGAGAGGGGGCAGGCCAGGCTGAAGGACCCCCTCCCCTCCACTGCATGAATATTCATGCACCGGGCCTCTAGTTAATAATATATTGTCTTAAAGAAGGTATTTTCTCTTAATTGAGATGTTTCCTGTTTCAAGTACCAGTTGCAGGTGCCTGAATTTCTCCTTCCCTCAAAGACCCATCTCCAAAAGTGGTAATCTTAGGCAGAAAATACATGGGTTAGCTCAAGTTTATATATCGTATAGACAGAACGTGAGAATGTTGTTTGCCAGGTTTATAATATCCTTGCACTTGGCTTGCCTTGAGTTCTGACCTGTACTCATTTGGTTTGGGTTGAAGTGTAATTCTAATGCTTCCATTTTGCAGAAAACAGGTTTATGGGAAAGCCTCAAGTAGATTCCTGAAAATGTACTTGGCTTTTTACAAAGCTTTAATTTCTTTCTGATGAGTGCACTCGGCAATATTTGAAATTGTTCAGCTAAATTTCCCTAAACACATGTGGGGGCTCAAAGGCAGAGTGTGGGAGGCTCTGGGAGAAGTGGGTTTACTGACCCCACAGAGAGGAACTTAATGAGTCAGAAGTGGACTGCTTCTCACTCATGAAATAGGTCTTCCAGGCTGATGCTGATGGGCACTTGAGCGGGCTGTTACATTTCTGGCCCGTTACATCATTGCTTCTGCAGGGTTTCTCCAGGTAGCACATAGTCTTTCTGCAGGACAGGGAACACCTTTGCGATTTCTTCGGTGTCTCCACCCAACAAGGCCGGGAAGAGTGCTAGGTATACAGATAGCACTGAATGCTTGCATAAATGCTTCATCAAGCAAGTGCACATGCTGACATACATAAGTAAGAGTCCAAGCAGGGATTCTTGATTCTTGCCACCCTTGGCATCTCCAGTTCTTCCCATTTTTTTCGTCCCAGAGCAGGGGCACTCAGTTGCACCAAGGAAGTCACAGTGCAAACAGATGCAGTTTGCACACTTCTTAAAGGCTTTACACACTCCGCCCGGTCATGGGCAGTGGCTGCACAAGCCGCAGGAATAGGCTCCTGTGACTGAGCTGCTGACTGGGGACACAGAGGCCAGAAGGTGAATGCATTGGAAACCTCTCTGTTCTCGCTTCCCAGGCCTGGGCTGAGGCCCAAAGTCACACAGACCAGAGGCGTGGGGACAGGGAAGTGGCACCGAGGGCCTCCTCCTGGGCGACTGGGTGAAAAGGAAACTCTTTAAAGCCCAGAGCCCTTCTCGCCCAGGAAGGCTCCAGGAGCAGAGACGGTGCAGCCCTTTCTCTCCTTCCCCTGGGTCTGACCTGGTGCCCGCACCTCCCGAGGCCCCTTGGCGGATGGCTGGCCCCGTGAAGGCACAGCCTTTGTCCCGTGCATCCCTAATCTGCATCGAGAAATGCCAAGCCCCCAATGCTCCCTTGGCCGTCACTGAAATAACCTGGAATGCCATGTTTGCATGTCCAGTGCTGCAGACGGAGTCATTCAGACGTCTCCCGTCCACCCATCCACTGAATGATGGAAATGACTTGGCTTGCCTCCTAGGGGCTGGTCCCAGAGAGCTGTGGGGAGGACGGAGAGGCACCTTCTGGAAGCTGCGGGGGGTAGGGGGGGGCGGGGGGCTGGGCTCTGTCCCGCCAGCAGGCTTCCCGGGCGCAGGAGGCCTCCAGGAAATGAGAATCACGTCCTCCTAGGCCTTTGCACAGGAGTGGGGCGGCTCTGGGTTCAATTCCAGATGGGTCCTTACATTGCATTCACTGTCAGGTGCTCTCTGGTGCCAACTGGCGGCAAGTGCTTCTCCTCCTCCGCTTCCTTGTTGCTTAGCTCCAGCCGCCAGCGCCAGTAGGTTGGAGGGATGGATCATTTGATCAAGGGTAAATCCCCGTGGGACCTGGTGGAGGGGAGGTGCTCCCTGGCCTGGATTCTCACAGCCCGTGGGGTTCCCCATTCAAGCAGCACAAAGGGTTGCAAAGCAGTGGCTGCCTCTATGGGAGGGGAGGTCTCTGCTCCCACGCTGGCTACCTCAGCCTCCCACCAAGTTGCCTGAAGACTCCTGGCAGGCTCAGGTAGCACAGGCGCGCCCAGCCGTTGATCTCACAGGGGGCGCGCAGACCGGCTTCGCCAAGAGAGATTAACCCCCCAAAGAGCCCATCTCACTGAATTCGGCTAAGGCAAAAGCAGAAGTGTAAGAATCCGTGGCAATTTCCGCAGAGCAGATTCAGTGAGCGGAGGACAGACTTTCAATGCCTGAGAAGGGTGCGCAGTCGTGGGCAATAACAACTCGTCTCTTTCTCTTCGGTGTGCTTCTTGCATGAAGGCGGTATTGTGCCCAGTCTTTTAACCCTACACCGAATTCTATTCCTCAACAGTAGTTAGAGGGGGAAAAAAAAGGAAGCAAAAATGTTCTGAAAAATTGTGTTCACAGTTCTTAGTTTTGAATTCTGTGTACGTTTTGCAAGGTTAGATTTAGTCTTGTTTTGTAAAACAGCAAAGAAGAAATCCGAGTGAAGGACTTTTGTCATGAATAGCCCTTGGGCAGCAGTTGAGTTGGGGGGTGGGAGGGGGATCTCTCCGGGGAGGTCAGGCCTTAGCATCAGAAGTTGGTTAGAGGTGAGAGCTCCCAGGGCACAGAGCACAGGGAGAGGCGGGGGTGGGGCCAGGTAGGTGGGCAAGGACTCAGCGCTCAGGAGTGATGGGTGGGGAAGCCCAGGGCAGCCGGTCCCTTAGAACAGAGGCATTGTGGAGACCTGGAGCCTTCACAAGCTGCTGGTTGGGATGAAGATGCTACAGCCCTTTGGGAGACGAGTTTGGCAGTCACTCAAGATGTTAAACGGAAATGCCACGGGATGCGGAATCCCACTTCTAGGTATACATCCACCCTGGAGAAACGCAAGCATATGTCCACACCAAGCCTGGACACGAATGTTCCCAGCAGCATTGCTCACAGTAGCCAGAAGGTGCAAACAACCCAATGTCCAGCGGATGAATGGGTCAATACAATGCGGTGTATCCACACAGTGGACTACTACTTGGCAATAAAAAGATATGAAATACTGATACATTTTGCTCAATGAAAGGATGCAAACACAAAGAACACCCACCATGCCACCTGCTTGAGTGAAATGTCTACAATCGGTGAAACCAGAGAGATAGGAAGCAGGTCAGTGGATTGCCTGGGGGTAGGGGCTGGGGTGGGAGTAAACAGTTCTGAGGTTTCCTTTGGGGAGAGGACAACGTTCTGAAACCAGATAGTAATGATTTCATCATTTCTGTAAATATGTAGAACATACTTGAATTGTACACTTAAAATGGGTAAATTTCATGGTATATAAATTATCCCCCCAATAAAGCCGTTAAGAAGATAAACAAAAGCAGAGGCATGAAGAAATTTAGTTAACAAAACTTGGGGTGTGAGCTGACTCTGGGACAGGGGAAACCGAGACGGGCATCCTGATTTGAGAATTCAGCTCTGCGCTGCTCTAGTTGTGGGGCCTGGGACCCCTTGGCTGCAGTCACTGCAGCCGTCGGTCCACTCCTAACTGATGGGACATCCCCAGGTGCCACTGACTTGTGGTTTCAGATGGAAGACTTCCCAAACTGGGCAAGGATGGATATCTCTGAGTATTTCAGTAAAAAGGGGGGTGGCGGTAGTTTTGTGGTTGAGTAAGATCGGAAACTGGTATGAAATAAGTTTTTGTACATCAGGACTTCCGAAACGATTGTATAATTTAATATCTATCACATTTTCGAAATGCTTTCCCCCATCTGCAACAATTATTGCTATGTAAGACTCGCGCATTAGACCTGGATGGAGTCAGAAGGATAAGGGGGAATAAAGCGCAACTGTAAAGGGGTGGCTTTAGAAAGGCGATCGGGCTGCTGTCAAGAGGTTGTCTAGGACAGTGGTCGGCAAACCGCGGCTCGCGAGCCACATGCGGCTCTTTGGCCCCTTGAGTGTGGCTCTTCCACAAAATACCACGGCCTGGGCGAGTCTATTTTGAAGAAGTGGCATTAGAAGAAGTTGAAGTTTAAAAAATTTGGCTCTCAAAAGAAATTTTAATCGTTGTCCTGTTGATATTGGGCTCTGTTGACTCATGAGTTTGCTGACCACTGGTCTAGGACATGAGCAAATACCCGTGAATCCCCTGGGCATGTGCTGCTGTTCCCTCACTCAGCGGGCGTTCATTGACCGATCTGGGTGCCAGCTGAACTTGGAGCCCTTGGCTACCACGTAATATGTAACTGCCTCAGTTTCCTCAGGGTTTCCGGAAGTGCAAGACACATAGTAGGTCCACAATAAACGTGCCTGAGCTGAACACAGTTTAGTTGGGGAGACCCCTTCGAGTCTGTTTCTGTTTTCTATGGTTAGAAACAAGCTCCACAAACTTCGGGGCTCAAAATAACACCCACTGATTTTCTCACGGCTGTTTGTCCGAAGTCTGGAGTCTCCTTTAAAGGAACACTGATCCCATTGGGGAGAGCTCCACCCTCATGACATAAGCACCTCCCGAAGGACCTCCTATTCCCATCACAGGGAGCACTGAGGTTTCAACGTATGGATTTCAGGGGGGTGCCAGCATTGCACCACAGCACCGTGTTCTAGAGTTCGAGCCACTTGTTGAGATTTGGAGGCAGCATGACGACACTGGCACTGCCAAACATGATGTTAGTAGCTGTACAGAAATATGCAAACGGAAGCCCAGATTAGGTGAGCAGTTGGAAGCTCCTGCAATAATCAGGCTGAGAAGTGATGCAGCGGAACTAGGCAAGGTCAAGAAGATGCAGACGGGCAAAGAGATCTGATTCCTCTTCAGGGGCCGGAGCTGATGAGAGCCTAGAAGGGGGGAGCGTGGCCTGTGAGCCGTGGGTGATGAGGAACTGAGAGTGACTGCCAGGCTTCTGACTTGGGCCTGGGGGTGGGGGCGGTGCCGTCCAATGAGATAAGCCCAGGAAGGGGACGTGGTCACCACAATAGGTGTGGGACAGCTTGGTACAGATGTTGACTATTGGAGCCAGGAGTTTAGAAGAGAGATCACGCTAGAAATGTCTTATGAACCATGATTCTCAACATGTGGCGTGGGGGAACACCTGACTGGGGTCCCCGGGGCGGTGCGTCTTACTTAGGTTCCTACATCTTCCTAGATCCCACCAGGAGCTAGCATGTCTAGTTGTGGGGCCTGGGACTCTGCATTTTTGAGAAGCTCCAAGATGACTCCTGTGTGGGACAAAGGAGGCCCCGTGGGGGTATCACCTGGCCCCAGACGCCCCCTGTGATTGGCTACACGTTGAAAGGGCTGCTTGAATTCGAACTGTAGGTAAGTTCTCACTAGATGGGGAGACCCTACAGCTGGTGGCCCTGGTGCAGCAGGAACCGCCCCCCCCCCCCCCCCTTTGGCAGGCTTCCCATCTGCATGGGGAGCAGCAGCATTGGAATCTCTGGGATACACCTCTGTCCTCTGATCCGCCAGCTTACCCTGACACTCCCGTGCCCGCCACATAACAGGCAGGTCAAAGAGCCTCCTGCTAGGCCTCTTCAATGAGCCACAACACTATCTGCCACAAATCCCCTCGGAGATGCGTTATCTTAGCTAAACACACTGCAGAGTGCCATGCAATGGAGGATTTGGCTGGCTGCTCATGAAGACAGCCTTCTCCTGCTTTCAGCGGGAATCTCTGGAAGCCCTGGATGTGTGGAAGGAACGAAAGCTCTTCCATTAGTAAACATTTACTGCAAGGGATCGGAAAGTAAACGCAGGCTTCCTTACCCATAGTGGGTGCTCACTAAACACCTGCAGAAGTAGGCTGACACTACTCAGGCATTGTTCCAGCACTCGCGAGACGCAGGGGCAAACGGTTTTCCTGAACATCTGCAGATATTCCAGGAGACTGGACACGCGATGGAGGAAAAATCCGCCGGGAAATCCGAGGATTTCAGGATTGGCTTAGGATGTCAGTGAGAATCCCCTGGGACGGGTCGCAGGCACTATGACTGCCTCGAAGAGACAGGACTTTCGGAACCAATCTAGGAGTTGGCTGAGGTCTGTACAGTTAAGTGGGTTCAGGTGAGCCACGCCACGGCACGTCGACGGCCTTAGAACCAGCATCAGTTACTCGCCAAATCAAAGCCAGCAGGCCGGCTTCGGCACGCCAGGTGCTTTATACCTGTTCCCCTCCCCTTGCCCTCTTGCTGGGATTTGGTCTCCGAGGCTCTGACCCCCAGGCAATTGCTCACAACGAATTCACTCTTTTTCAAATTAGAAGTTAGGAGCCTGGGTAGCACCAGAATAGCTGGGAGACTTCCATGTCTTTGCTGATCAAGTAGAATGGCGGTCCCCTGTCCCCAAGGGAGTGGATGCTCAACCTCATAAAAGACGGCACCACTTATCTGGTCAGCGACTTGGTGTCTCTGAGGGGTAAATCAGTCTCCCCAGCTCCTGGGTGTTTCAAAGGCGGTCCCTCTGAGGAGCCACTTTTTTCTTTTCCAACCCATGGACAGCTCATCCTCTATCTCTTAACAAACATTAATCCCTGCTAAGGTCCTCGGGGCAGGTGAGTGACAAGTAGTCAAAACAAGAAGAAGGCTGTGTACCTGCCTCTCGGTGGTTGGGCAGCTCGGGAAGCAAACCCATTACCATCCCTCTCGGCTGTGCTCAGCTGGTCTAGTCACCTTCGGCATTCTGCTGGTCATTGGTGTTAGGGTCACCGAAGGAGGAATGCACGAGGCCAAAGTGGTAAGGGATTATAAATGTACTAGAGGCCTTCCTTCCCCCGGCTGCTGGCACCGGCTTCCCTCCAGCACCCAGGACCTGGGCTTCTCTCCGGCCGCCAGGAGGCACCCGGGACCCGGGCCTCACTCCAACCCTGGCTTTGTCTGGAAGGACATCCGGAATGACACCTCGTCTAATTAGCATAATACCCTTTTATTATTATAGATTAGGTCATCTGGATACCAGATGGTCTGAGTCCCCAAATGGTACCAGCACCCAGGGATAGGGAGTCAGAGATTTTAAAGGACTCTAGGTGGGCTTTTTCTGGGTGGAGAATTCTCTGGGTCAGTGGTCAGCAAACTGCGGCTCGTGAGCCACATGCGGCTCTTTGGCCCCTTGAGTGTGGCTCTTCCACAAAATACCACAGCCTGGGTGAGTCTATTTTGAAGAAGTGGCGTTAGAAGATGTTTAAGTTTAAAAAATTTGGCTCTCAAAAGAAATTTCAATCGTTGTGCAGTTGCTATTTGGCTCTGTTGACTAATGAGTTTGCCGACCACTGCTCTGGGTGGTCCAGATCCTGGGAAAATCCAGGAGGGGAGAGATAATGGTCTTAAAAGAGGAATGTGGTCTAACTAGAAGGGAATGTCCATTGTGGAGTGGCCTACAGGTTAGTTTCCAGGGGAGGAGTATCAATTCAATTATTTGATCAAACCCAACAACTGGCTCATTGTGGTGCCTAGTGTGGCAAGATGACGAAACGACCCTTCTCCTATGGTGGGATCCCTACGGGACAGCCGGCGACAAGCCCTCCACATTCCCAGAGAGGAGCTGGACCTTCTATGCAGAACGTCGTATGAGGATGGCCCCTCACCCCACTCCAGGCCGCCTGAAGGGAGGCTGGCAGTGTTTTATGGTGACGCATGGCTGTACAACTCGCAAATAAGACGGGGTTCTTCATCTCCCATGTCAATGTGTTATCAAAGGCATGGCCGGGGGTCCAGGGAGACTGCGGTCATCTCTGACATCACGGTTTGGAGGCTCCTGCCCAGCACGGGTTCAATCTGCCGAGTTGTTTGTGCCCTTCCAATAGGGGGCCGGGGGTTATGAGAGTCAAGTTCTATAGTTAATGCACCTGCTGGCTTCCTGTTCTGGAGTCAACCTGTAACCAGCTATGCATTGAATGCCAGGCTCTTTGGCAAGAACTGGGGATGCAGCCATTCATCAGGCCACCTACATAGTCATTTCCAGGCCACATTTTAGTCTCTGTACATGTCACACCTCATAAGCACGAGGCAGGCCCATTGCCCACATCCCTCCTCTGCACACATGCCCGGGCCAGTTGTCTAGAGGCCAGCAAACACGGACAGAACACCGTCTATTGTCTGACCTTGGGTGAGGCCTGCAGGCTCAGGAGTGAGCCAGACAGACAGTCCTTGACATGCTTGGAATGCGCACAGAATTCACCAGGATTCTGTTATCTGGTGACTGAGTTATCTGCTATTTTATTTATAAAATAAAGCACATGGATCTACTATGCCCTAGAACAGTGGTCGGCAAACTCATTAGTCAACAGAGCCAAATATTAATAATATAATGATGGAAATTTCTTTTGAGAGCCGAAAACCGACTTCTGCGCATGGGCCACGAAGTTTCAATCGCACTGTATGTGTGCGCCCACACGTGGTATTTTGTGGAAGAGCCACACTCAAGGGGCCAAAGAGCCGCATGTGGCTCGCACGCCGCAGTTTGCCGACCACTGCCCTAGAACAATCCCCATTTTTTCCTCCACTGAAGACTTACAACCCCAACTTTCCTACACAGCATTTAGATCTCCAGGGATGTCAGAAAATACTCCCATCCCCCAAACATCTTCAGTGCAGACTCAAGGTTTTCCAAAGTAACACTACTTCCTACAGCGCTATTAGGAGCAGAGGCATTACCCACCAAACTATAAAAAGCACCAAGGAACCACAATAGCAGAAACTTGGATCTCTTACTTACACCTTTTTTAGGCAAATGTGTCCATGGCAAATCCTTGCCCTTAGGGATTGCTAAATGATCCCTTTGTCTATTCTTCTCTGTTTTGATCACTGTGCTCCACTGGCATTGCTCAAAGTCTGAGTTCCCTGCCCACAGTGTGTAGGTGCCAAGGCTTCAGGTGCAGACAAGGCAGCCACAGGTTTGCTCAGTGTGAGACTCTGTGCCTGCAGATTGGCATGCAAGCTCCATGCCCATTCAATTGCTAAAGGCAAAGGGGACGCCGTCCTTGGGGGAATGCAAAGGGGACCTCATCCTTGGGGGAAGGCAAAGGGGACCCCGTCCTTGGGGGAAGGCAAAGAGGACCCATTCCTTGGGGGAACGTAAAGGGGACCTCCATCCTTGGGGGAAGGCAAAGGGGACCCATTCCTTGGGGAAGGCAAAGGGGACCCCATCCTTGGGGGAAGGCAAAGGGGACCCCATCCTTGGGGCAATGCAAAGGGGACCTCTATCTTTGGGGGAGGCAAAGGGGACCCCACCCTTGGGGAAGGGCAAAGGGGACCTCTATCCTTGGGGGAGGCAAAGGGGACCCCATCCTTGGGGAAGGGCACAGGGAAATTGCACTTACCAGTTATGAGGGCAGGTCAGAGACCCAAGCCCAAAACTCGTGGAGACATTTAATGACACTGTCTCCATGGCTATAACCAGGGCCATTAACCACCTGTTCTTCGGAAGAAAGGTAAGCCCAGGCCTGGGGCGGGGGAGCTGGTCTTCCCCATTAGGTGCGTTTGAAGGAGTAACATTTTGGTTTGTGCAGTTCTGGGCTGGCTGGTGACTCAGTGCTTACGTGTGAATAACCGACGGCTCATAATGGCCTGTTCTGGCTGCGGCTGAGAGGGCTGGGGGAGGGGGTGGGGAGGTCTCTCAGGGGAGTCCATTTAGACAGGAGACGGCAGCTTTAATCTAATTTCAGGGAATTACCTTGCTCATGAAAACGTGGACTCCACTACACAGATCTTCGCAGAGATCTGGAGAACTGACTGGATTAATATTCCTAAAATGCTTTCCTCCCAATGGCTTTTGTCTCCTTCAGATCGTATCTCTTCCAAGAGTTGGGAGGATGCTGTGGTGGAGGGATGTGGCTTTTGAACGTCTCAAAGGGGACAGGGATGTGGGTAGCTTACCCCGCAGGTGGCTGCTGCGGGCTGAAGGAGAGGGACGTGGACAGTGGGGTACTGATACAAGCCCCTCCCACCCAGGGCAGCTGCCTTACTCTGTGCCTGGGCCCCAGGGCTGCCTGGCTCAGCTGTGAATGGACATTAGTGCATGTGCAAGGTGATACAGGGATGTCAGCCCAGCCCTGACTCTGCCCAGCTCGCTGCCCTGTGTCCTGTGTGGGTGTGGCTGTGGCTGGAGGCTGTCCCGGCTGAAGGCTGCCCTTACTGACCGCTCCTGCCACCACATCCCACTCGTCTCCACGGATCACCCATGCTCATCCCAAGGGCCCCGTGCAGCAGTGACCATGCTCTTTATAGAGAAGTGGACACTGGGTCAGAGCTGAGCCACTTCCCCAACTCCCTCGGCCAGGGTGGGGCAGCGCCGGGACTCGAACCCAGGTCAGCCTGGCTCCATTACCAGTGCTCCTGATTAATCTTCTACCTTTTCTTATTCCCAGACGCTTGGGTTTGGTGCTCAAACAAGGGCCTGCGTGAAAATCAGAGGGGAAAGCTTTTAAAAAACACACCAGGGCCTGGGACCTGCTCCAGACAATCACAGAATTCCTAGAGATGAGGCCCAGGCACCGCTGAGCAAAAAATTCTGCTGCTGTGGCCTGGTTGGTGTGGCTCAGTGGTTGAGCACCGACCTATGAACCAGAAGGTTATGGTTGATTACTGGTCAGGGCACAGGCCCGGGTTGCAGGCTTGATCCCCAGTGTGAGGCATGCAGGAGGCAGCCAATCAATGATTCCCATCATGGATGTTTCTCCCTTCCTCTTTGAAATCAATAAAACCAACAAACGAAACAAAACTCTGCTGGTGAGTCCCATGTACCAACGGAGCGCCTCTGGTCTCGCCAAGGGTGGGAGGTGGTGCCTGGGCTTGAGTTGTCCACCATCCCAATGGGTGGAGGTGCAAACCTGTGGCGCTTGGGGGCCCCAAGCCCAGGAGAGGGGGTCCAGATGATCCCCAAAGTCTGGAGAAAGCTGCCTGCTGAGCACTGAGGTGGCCCCTGCTCTGCCATGCGGCCCTGGGCCGGCCGCAGGAGCACTGTGAGGCTGAGCCTTCCTGTCTGGACCGCGGAGGTCGTCCCCTGGCCCACATAGAGTTCCCCAAGGCCAAGCTGATAAACTGGTGCCTGAGGGCTGGCCCTGAAGTCATGTTGCACGGGGTGCACGTGGTTTTGGATTAGGTACCCAGTTTTAAGCACCAGGAGAGTCCGTATAAAACCTGCAGTGCCAGCTTCCCCTCGGCCTGAACGCTGTGGTGCTGGTGGGCACGGCCACCTGAGGCTGAGCCTCAGCTGCCTCCCTGGTGGGGTGCGGGGGTCCCAGCTGCCCCCAGCCCTCCAGCCTTATGGTCTCACACCAGCCTGGACTGACCCCAGGGCCAGGTGAGTTGGTGATCTTCCACTGGGCATTAAATTAGATAATATATATTTTTTAAATGGATAACCACTGCTTGGCCCATGGTAGTCAGTAAACGGAAATTCTCCTTACTTGCATTTTACTATCGCTGTTATTCTCCTCGTCAAGCCGGCCCGGCTCCAGCTTCTCCCTGGGATGCTCACGTCCAGTCATGCACACAGACGTTCCTGGGGTGCCCTTCAAGCTTTTGTGAAGGGTGAACCCCCTTTAAACATGCCTCTGTCTCCCCCAGACTCAGCTGCTGCACACCAACCGCCAGTCTCCACCAGAAAACAGCAGGGAGTGGTTTCCCTGGTAACCCCCATGTTGCCGCTTCAGGTTGGCACACGGTACCCTAGGGAACCTGAGCAGCCAGGGCCTGGAAGGGGAGGTGGCTGTGCAGAGGCTGAGATGGGACTGGGGCTCCAGGAGGCAGGGCCCAGCCCTCCTCCTGGCCGCTCGCTCTCTGCACAGGACTTACAAGCCGCACCCCCCCCCCCCCCCCGCCAAAGCCTCTGCCCGCCAGCCCCAGACTGTGACAGAGCCACCCACATGCTAGGGCAAGAGGGTGCCAGGGGCCGGTGGCCGAGGGAGAAAATGCTGCCAACTTTGAGAAACCCCTGTCCCGCTTCTGGGGCTGAAATCATTCCAAACCGTGTGTATTCTAAAGGGTAAATTACATTTTGAGGGCACCAAAGGAATAATTCAGATTCTCAGCTTTGAACCAAATCCTAGAAATCTTGGTCAAGGGCACTCAGACAAATGGCGGCCATTAGAGAGAGAGATTGAGGGGCGGGAGAGAGAAAACAAGAACGGAACGGAAAAGGAGGGAGAGGCGCCCTTTTCGATCTTTTCTGCGGGTAATGAGCAGAGAAGAAACCATGGTGTCAGGCTGCTTTTGTGCCCCTCGGGGCGAGAGAAGGAGGATTCCAGGCTCAGGTCTGGCATTGTCCTCTTTGGTAATCCCCTCCTGATGTTCAACATCACCCGGGAAAAGCTTTGTCCTTTCTGCTGGGCTTTGAGCGCCAAGAACCTGGCCTAGATGCCTCAAACCTGAGAATCTTCCTCTTTTTAAAAACATACCTATCTTTATTGATTTCAGAGAGGAAGGGAGAGGGAGAGACAGACAGAAGCATCAATGATGAGAGAGAATCATGGATCAGCTGCCTCCTGCACGCCCCCCCCCGGGGATCAAGCCTGTAACCCGGGCATGGGCCCTGACTGGGAATCAAACCGTGACCTCCTGGTTCATCGGCTGACGCTCAACCACTGAGCCCCACCGGCCGGGCCTGAGAGTCGCTCCATTGAATGACCCCCCCTGCTGCCTGGCGGTCTCTGGGCTCAGGCCGCTGTTAACGTACGGAGGGCCCTGACTTACAAAGGAACCAAGGCCCGCAGCAGACAACCACACCCGTGGCCACCGTGGTGCTGTGTTATTTGTAACGCACCAGCCAGCAGACGTTGGCCCAGTGCCTCTGTACCAGGCACCGTGCACACGAGGACGACGGCGCAGAGCTCAGCATCTTTGCAGAGGATCAGGTTTGTGCTGAGCCTAGCGGCGTCCATCAATCGAGATGCCCCCAGTCCTCTACCGGGGTTTGATTTTATTCCTCCCGGTCCAGAGAGCTGTGCAAAGTTTTACAAGGAGAAGGGCCGTGGGAAGGATGAGAAGGCTGTGATCAGTGGCCTCCCCGTAACCACAAGTGTAGGCGGGGCCGGCGAATGAGGCCCACGTGGGTTGGCCGAACTCCGACTTGGTGATGGGTCCGACGTCCATTATCAAGGGGCAGAAAAATAATGGGCTGATGGAGTCAAGACCCACGGGGCCTTCTATGTTTATGTTCCTAATATATTTCATGTTAATGGACATTCAGATGCATGTTTACCTATTTGCATTTCCGTTTGTAACCAGCACAGTTGCTGAATGAAGTAATATTTCCAGTGGGGCAGAGAAGAGTGAACGAAGCAGAATGCTGGGGAGGGAAGGCTTGGGAAGGACGGAGGTTAGGAGGAGGGGGATGGCGTTGGTCAGAGGCAACATCCTGGCGGAGTGGGGCTGGGCGAGGTGGGTTCAAGAGAGTAGGCGTGGGAAGGGGCCACTACCCCTCGGCTTGGGGGCTGCCTCGCTGGGACATTTCAATCTGATTCTGAGGAAGCGGGGGGAGTCTGGATGAGTAGGGCCGAGAGAGTGTGTGAGCTGGCGTTAGGGCAGGACTCCAACCCCTCACGGGCCCCCACGCCCCATCAGAGTGAGGTACCACCATCCATCCCCTCAGCCTGGACACGGGCTTCTCCCAGCAAACGTATTCTGCACCTGGGACATACAGCGACCGTAGAGCAATCTTGGCTAAGGTTTGTTTAGATATCGGCCTGTGACAAGTACTTCATGGTAATGATTTCATTTCATGCCAACACCCCTCCGAGGGAGTCCTTGTCTTGATGGCCTCACTAGAGGAAACTGACCAACTTGGTGGTGGGTCAGAAGCTGATGGCCACGGGGCACAGGAATAGCAGGAGGAAAGCCACTGTGACAGGATAAGGACATGGGAGTCTAGGTCCAGAGACATGGGAGCTGCCTGAGGCTACAGAGCTTGTACGTGGTGAAGCCAGAGGCCAGCAGTCCTGGTCCCCCCAGACTGCCACCTTCATTCCAGCTTCTTTCCCAAGCTGTGCTGTCACATGGGATGGAGCATGTCTCTCCTCATCTCCTGAGCATTCATTCACCTCCCATCAACCTCCATCAACCTCGCCCATCAAGGTCTAGCTCAAGCTATGCGTCCTCTCTGTGGCCCTCTCCAGCTCGCCCCATTCACCCAGGCTTCCCTCGCTTGGTGCGGGGAAAACAGTGAATTTGGACAAGCAGCAGCCATGGACCCTCCGCTATCATCATGGGAAACAAGGAGTCCTCGTCTCAGACCATGGCCCTGGACTGTGTTCTCTGGAGGATAGCACCCTGTCCCTGGGTTTTGATAACAGATCTACTGACGATTGCATTCTGTTTTCTCTTTTGTTATCTTACCCAAAAACCAGCTCAAGGGAACGTAGCCTGTTCATGTTTTGGCTGCTCTAATGAACTTATTCTAAAAGAAAGGGAGGGAGGGAGGGAAGGAGGGAGGAAGGAAGAAAGGAAGGAAAGAAGGAAGGAAGGAAGGAAGGAAGAAAGGAAGGAAGGAAGGAAGGAAGGAAGGGCCCACAATTTCCCCAGCCTAAATCAGACATCTCTCCAAGCAGAAGGACTAAGCTGTACCCACCATTGGCTCTCAAAGGAAACAAAATAGAAAATGAAGAAACACACAGTGTTTGCTCCCTCCATCCTTGCAAACACAAGCCAATGTTTTTGTAGCCTCGGGTATTGGCATCTGCTGATCTGTCCAGCTGGAACCTTTAACCCCAAATCTATATCTGGCCGGTCCCTGGGCCTCGGGCCTCAGGTCAAATGTCTTAATTACCTTAGCTGATGCTCCATCCCATTCCATTCTCTCTTTCATTACTCTGTTTAATTTTCCTCCTAGCATTTCTCCCTCTCTCAAGTCTTCCTGTTTGTCTGTTTCTTTATTTACTGTATCTTCCCATTAAACGTAAGTTCCACGAGGGTAGAGAACCGGTTTGCCCGTTTCACCTGTGTATCCAGATTGCCAGCAGTGTCTGGCATGGATAAACGTGTTGAGTGAGCATAGCTCCGGCCATGCCAGGGATATGCCCTAGGACAGGTGTGCACACGTATGGATTTTGTCGACCGAACTGTGAACTAAATGAACAGCAGATGGGACTGCCATTTCCAATCTGAAAACTCTTCCAGGGGAAAATACCTAGAAATACTGGACAAAACAGAACAAATCTCCTCTCAGATGCTCCAGTGAGTTTGCAAAAAGGGAAGGGAAATTTCCAAGGACTGAAAATAAAGAGGCTGGAAACCAGAGCGGTGAGCGGGGGCTGAGCCGTGGCTGTTGAGAATGTTGGCAATCTGTGGGCCCAGGAGGTTTGGTTCTCAGTGGAGACAGGATGCAGGCCTTGGACCGGCCAGAGGTGGGAAGTGAAACTCTTGCCATTCTTGAACGGCAATGGATCATGGGGAGAAATTTACTTGTCAAAAGGAGATGGCCCGGCCGGCATGGCTCAGTTGTTGAGCATTGACCTATGATCCAGGAGGTCCCAGTTTGATTCCCAATCAGGGCATATGCCCAGGTTGCAGGCTCGATCCCCAGTGTGGGGCGTGCAGGAGGCAGCCGATCAATGATTCTCTCTCGTCATTGATGTTTCTATCTATCTCTCCCTCTCCCTTCCTCTCTGAAATAAAAAATATATATATTTAAAAAGAGAGAGAGAGAGAGATGAGAAATACATAGTCTGTCCTGTTCTTGATAAAATGGTTCACCCAGAGAATTCCCAGCAATGGTGAGTCTGCTCATAAGTTCAGGGTTCAAATTTATGTAGCCCACGTGGCCCAGGAAATCTTAAGGTGAGAAAGGAATGCAAAGAAGTTTCTGACTGGTGCTACCCTATGTCTGCACCCCAGTGTGAACAGGGGAGCCCCAGAGCCCTTTCCTTTCAAAGCTTGGTCTTTTATTTAAGAAAGGCCTTCGGCCCGTCTGACGTGGCTCAGTGGTTGTGTGTTGACCTATGAACCAGGAGGTCATGGTTCAATTCCTGGTTGAGGCACATGCCTGGGCTGCCAGCTCAATTCCCAGTGTGGGGCATGCAGGAGGCAGCCGATTGATGATTCTCTCATCATTGATGTCTCTCTCTCTCTCTCTCTCCCTCTCCCTTCCTCTCTGGAATCAATAAAAATGTTTTAAAAAATAAGGCATTTGCCTCTAAGGATTAAACCTATATCCACTGGCCAGAACTGGTTTCCATGTATGCCCTCTCTCCCAGCTGCGAGACTCATGGGCTGAGTATTTTAGTGGAGGGCATAGTTTGGATTCTGCTAACCAGGAAGCGGGAGGAGTAGAGGCTGACTAAGAGGCCAGTGCTGTCAACGCGGGCTGTGAGGGTTAGAAAGACAGAGACTGAAATGATGTGATAAGATGATTATCTGCAGAGGAAACGCCAAAGACTCTGCTGAGAAATCATTAGAATTAATAAGTGAGATCAGCATGCATGCTCTTATAAGATCAGTATATAAAAAGTAATTGCATTCCTATAGACGGGCACCCACTTATGATAGCGATAGAAACACTACAGTATCCAGGAATAAATTAAACAAGATGTATGCAAGCCAGTTATGGGTAATATTATTCAAAGACATAATATTAGACTTAAATGGAGAGATTGATCATGTTTATGGACGGGAAAAATCAATAGCATGAAGATGAAAGAGGCTAACACCTCAACGTCGAACATGGCACTCCTATGTTAATGCCTCAGAGAATGCTCCCATGTACACTGTGGACAAATGAAAGACTTTTCATAGCAGGGGTGTTTCATTAGTGAAAAGTGAGAAGCAGCCTAGTTTCTATCAACAAGAGAATGTAAATCAACTTGGTAAGTCCATCCAGTAGAATAATCTACAATAGTGAGAATGAATGAGCCACAGTCAATGTGCCAACAAACATGGCTTCTAGACTACAGTGTTAAGCTAAAAGGCAAGTCACAGGAAAAACACACACAATATCATTCCACTTACATATGGTCAAGACACGCAACTTAGAATCGTATGTTGTTTATGGACACAAATGTATGAAATGATAAAGAAATGCATAGAGACTATTAGCAAATTCATGGTAGAGTGGGGGTAGCGGGGTAAGAAGGGGATGGCTGGACCAGAGAGTTAAGAAATACAGAGGTCGCTTCCAATGTGTTTCTAATGTTTTAGATTTTAATTTCTGTAGTGGCTTTGTGAATGCTTATTGTAGTATTCTTTACATACTTTTTCTGGTAAATGTGAAATCTTTCAAAATAAATTTTTTTTTTAAAGTATGAGGGAAATATGTTTTTGTTTTTTTAAAAAATACATTTGTATTTATTTCAGTGAGGAGGAAGGGAGCGGGGGGAGATAGAAACATTAGTGATGAGAGAGAATCATTGCTTGGCTGCCTCCTGCTCGCCCCCTACTGGAGATAGGGCCTGCCACCCAGACATGTGCTCTGACTGGGAATGGAACAGTGACCTCCTGGTTCATAGGTTGATGCTCAATCACTGAGCCACACCAGCCAGGCCAGAGAAACGTGTTTTGATTCATGTAATCAATTCATAAACTATTTCCAGCGTAAATGATTTTTAAAGATTATCTATTCTGACCGCTCCATTTAACAGAAGCCGACACATAACCAGTCAATGGCAAAGTCAAGACTAGAACTCAGGACCTTCCTTATATAGAACCGTTTTGCCAAATGAAACATCTCTGCAAGTTACTAGTTTTGTAGGTTAGGATTTCTATGTATTGAGTTTCTTCAAACAGGTTTTCCAAATAGAGAATGTAGCATGCATTGAGAAGGTTAAAAAAAAATGTGTCATCCTTATCTTTCCTCTGGTAACATCAGGATAAAGCTATTGACATTTTGGCTCACAGAGAAAGATACATGGGGCTTTAAATGTATGCCAGCTCTGAGATTCGGAGGGCTGGGTTTGAGTCTGGATTCTGTCCCTTGCTCATCAGTGACCTTAAGCAAGTTTCTAAGGTCCCAGAGCCCCGTTTTCCACAGGTGCACAGGGAAGGGATGGCATACTGTGCTTTTTCAGGTGAGTTCCAGATGCAGGAGAGTGTCATCTCAGGAAAGGATGTTAATGGATGGGCGAACGCAAGGAAGCAGGAAGCAGGAACGAGAGAGCCCCAGGAGCTAAGAGTCACCAGCCACAAGAGCAAGAAGAACAACAAGAGAGAGAAGCCCTTTGTTAGGAGATTGTGTCTTCCCAAATGTTTGTTCACTTGCAGTGGCCACGCCCTTTCTGGTCAATGATCTTCGTCCCCAGGAGTGACTGACAGGGAAGTACCTTCCCTGGGTCATCTGGGCTTCGCTGGGCATGGGTCTGTCTTCTCTTCATTGGCTCCCCTCTCTGTGTGTTGCAGGGAAGAGGCCCATGGTTCCCCTGGGCGTGCAGAGCTGCAGCTTCCTAGTGAATCTACCCTATAGGTTCATACACCTATCAGGTCTGGCTTCTCCCTTTGCTCCTTTCCTATTATTGATAACTAACTAATTACAACGGTATCAGTAAGATTCTGCTTATGGCCCTTGCAAGCACTGGGATGTTATACTAGGAAAGATGCTTCTAGAAAAAACAACACAACTCCCTAAAGTTGATTTGCCAGAGCTGAGAAACACCCTACTCCTCCGTTCTCATAGGAGTACGGGGCCTGATTTTTCTAGGAAAGTCTATTTAGACTCTGACACAGATTGCATTTCTTTTTAAAGCAACGAGAGTGATAAAGCATCTTAGTATAAAATCAATAGGAAGCAGTTTAGTGGCCTCTGAAGTCTTGCAGGCAGCCTTTCCTTTTAGTCCTTCCTGAAGGAAAGATTAAATGAGAAGTTACCAGCTTCCTTGTGTGTTTTAGTTATTTGCTACGTAAATCACTGGGAAAAAAGCAAAACTACTTAGGAAACCATTTAGAACTGGGGAGGGATCATCTCAGCTTCTAGCACCTTTCACCCACATATAGAATGAAGAAGAAGAAAAGAAAAGGCCTTGTATTAAAATCATTGACAGGACTGAGAACCTGGGGGTTATTTTTCTTAAGCACTATGCCATTGTTTCTTAGACTTTGGAAGAAAAAAAAAAAAAAGGAGAGAGAATTTTGTTTCCATTTTCTCCCTAGAAGCTTTTCTCTCCATCTGTCGAGCAGCCACAAAGAAATGGTCGCATTGCGATTGCTCAGACATGATTGGGTATTGACAATGTGTATTATTATAAGAGAACATTGTAGTTGGAAAGACGTGGTAGAGAGAGAAAATGTGCTTCACAGCGGTTGGTGCTGGGCTAGGCGAAAGACCTGATAGTTTCAGCTGCAGGAACCTACACATTTTATGATTAACATTTTACATCTTTGCTTGTGAGACACTGAAGGAACACGGCATACAAGCCACTATTATAATAACACCAGCTAGCCCCTGGTGGTGCTCAGTAATACCATATTTTCAGTTCTCCCAACTTTTAGGCACGTGGGAGGATTACTCTTCCCTGCCTCAGTGGGCCACGTGGTGACTTGCTTTGGTCAATGAACTATGAGCAAAAGTGCCATGTGTGATTTCTGGTGCAATATTAAGAGCCAGTGTGACTTGCCACATTCTCTTTCCTCCTTGGACATGAAGGTGGCTGCTTCTTTGGTCTCATTTCCTCAGCAACTTCAGCGAACAGACACCCCTATCTACCTGTACAGACATGTAGCATAACTGAACAGTAAAACCTTGCTCCTTTAAGTCACTGAGATCTTGTCCCTTTTGTTACCGCAGCATAGCCTAGCCTATACTGACAGATACATGCATATTTACCTCTTACTCTGGGTCAGGTAACAGATAAACACCGGCATGTGGATCATCACTTTTAATTCTTTCAACAGCCTTGGCATTGGACAAGATAATTATCCTCCTTTTACTGACGCAGCATTGCAGGCGCAAAGACATAAAGCAACTTGGCCAAGGTCACGGAGCGGGCATGTGACGAAGCTAGGCCACCCGCGTCCAGAGCCTGCAATGAAACCACGACGCTCTCCAGGTTGTTTAGAGACGCTGCAGTGTTGCACATGGGGAAGAAGGAAACACATTTTTTAAAACTAACCTTTGACCACCTCTCCTCCCATCGTGCTCCCCCTGGGAATAAAGGCAGTAGGTTAAAAAGGTCAATGCCACCACAGGACCAGGAACAGGAATGGCAGGCGGAGTTGCTCTGTCCTTAAAGAACAGCCTGAGCTTATTTTTAGGGGCAACTCGAAAAAGAAATGGTAAGATCCTCAGAAATATCGCGGGGAACTGTATTTTTTGTGTCAGATCTTTGCTAGTTGACTCAATGTCCTTTAAGACACTGTCCCTGAGCCTGGGAGATGGACGTAAAAGAATGTGCTCCTTGCTGGGAGGGGTGCTCACTGGGAGAATGGGGTGGGGCACCTTGAACAGCCTGGCTTTCTAGGAAGGTTGGCTTGGGGGTCAAAGGGCAGGGGATGTCCTCTGAGCATCCTAGCTCCTCCTCAATCACTTGACATAGCTATGGAACCCAGGGATCTAGCCAAACTTTCTGAAGTTAGTTGTACTTTCAGCCCACCCTACCCTCCTACATAAAGAAAAGTTGTTTAAAATGGGGCCTCCTTTAATTTATCCTAAAAGTCTCTTTTCTGTCCCCAAGTAAGACAGGAAACACTAGTATTTTTTTTTCTTTTTTACTTTCATAAAGAAGCCTAAAATTTCCCTTTGCATAACGTTGTGATTTTTATACATTTGGATCCTACCCACTCAAATTCTTAGTCACTTGGGAGTAAAGGGGACTCGCTTTATCTCCTTTTCACATTTGTGTGAAGTTGCTTCAACAGGAGACCAGACAAACAAAACACAAACAAACCAACAAACAAAGCACAAAACCCCCAAACCTCACAGTACTGATCAGTGGTTTGCCTACACTGGTGTTGGGATTTGAGATCATCTGAGAACAACTAGAGGGAAAAAAATAGCTCCCCAACCCACACTTCAGAAATCTCTATTCAAAGCGTTTTCTAAATTGAGGGACGATTTGGGTGTTCCCCAAAATTATCCTTTTTATAACGAGGCGAGGTTTTCCTCTAAACTTCGGATTTCATCTGGTGCCATCGGAAACAATAAAAGCTCCCTTCTTGTAACCTTTGAAAAAAGCCTTTTTCAAAACCGGTGGGTAAAAATATGCATTTCACGAAGTCATAGAAATAATGATCCTTTGCCTAGTGCAGTCTGATCAAACATGTTTTTAGACCCAATCTTAAGAGAGTTAATTCATTATCTTAATAGGCAACACAGTGTACAGAGATGAGGAGAACCCTACAATTAATTGTCTTACTAACAATGCCTGGGTAGTCCTTTCATTTAATTGGTCGCCTAATAATATGATTCCTTATTGATTTATTTGCTTACACGAGCAGCTCTAATATATGTAACTTCCCGCGGTCTTATTTGTAATGTAAGAAACACTCAAGGATGGCAGTCTCCAATGACCCGGCGCTGCCAAACGGATGGCTCTCGCATTATGATGGAAATGACTATTGCACAAGACCCATAATCTTGTGATTTGTTTGCCTTGGAATCAGTGCAGCAAGTACGAGGCAATTTCAGTAGCAAAATGAAAAGGGTGTTTCATTCAACATTAAAGGGCACGCCGCTCATGTGAAGGAGGCCACCTTTTAATGAGTGCATGTGATTGTGGAAGGACAGCAGAGAGCCACTGGAAGCAAGGGAGGGCAGGCATGCCACCCTCTGTCCTCCAGCCCCGGACGTGATTGGCTCATTCCAGGGCCAGTCAACCTCCCAGGTCACAGGTTAGGGGAGGAGCTTACCCAGAGCAGAGCAGGAGCGCCAGTGAAGCCTGCAGTGTTAGGCTGCTCTGCAGGGACTGGTGAGTTACTGAGCCAGCCAAATTCTTGCATATCGTTAACACAAGAGTGCAGGCGCCTTCAGTCTTTCTAGCTACCCACATACATTCATTTTCCTGCCCCCAAAATGTATCTGTAACATCCTGTGCTGACAGACAACCCCACTGGTGTAGACCTTGAAGGGCTGAAGCAAGCACCTCAGGAGTGTGTGTATGTATGAAGGTGTCTCAAATACCTTTTAGCTGCCCCTAGGATGTAGGTTGCTGTTAAGGTCTATATACATGGAAAAATCACAGTTTGTGATAAAAGGTTTTCAAAGTATGATACAGCCATAGAGCCCAATTAAAGATGAGAAACGGAGGCTTAGAAGGGTGAAGGTGTGTCCGAAGTCACCCAGTGCATTATCAGCCTGTGCTCCCCATCACACTAATGACCAGCAAGTAACACTGGAAACACCCTAAAAGGAGGCATTCCCCCCAATACCAGTGAACACGAATTTCCTTTCCTGTTCCTCCCATCCTTTCCATCCACAGTAGCTGGGCTGCCACTATGGCTGGTCCTTAAAATCCTATATAATAAAAGCCTAATATGCTAAGTGTCTGGTCGTCCGGTTGGCCGTTCAACTCATCAAAGCGTAATATACTAATGATATGCTAAGGCCACTCAATCGCTCGCTATGATGTGCACTGACCACCAGGGGGCAGATGCTCTGACCGGTAGGTTAGTTTGCTGCTGGGGTCTGCCTTGTCAGTCCCTGCATTTGGGTGACACATCCTGGGATGAATTGGAGGGGCTCAATAGGCCCCTACCTTGAAGTAGGACTCCTGGGCTGTCAAGGCAAATAACCGGAAGTTCCCATTCGACGCTCTTGACCATCAGATGAAGCATCTCAGCGTTTCAGAGAAGACTGCCTTTGAAGATGAGACTGAACACTTATCTAACCTCTCAGCCCCAGGAAAGCAACACAGATGTCTTTTGTGTGTGGAACTGAACACTGAGGAGCAAGAGGCGGGAGCTGGACACAGGCAGACACACTGGTCAGAGGAGCAAGGCTTCCACTTCAGGTGGCAGCGAGCTGTGCCCAGGGGGACACCAGGACCTTGGCAACACTCAAGACCCTCCAGGGGGCAACTCTCCTTTCTTCCCCAAACACGGGGGCAGCTCAAGAGGAAGCAGGAAGAGCTGAGTGATTTCCTCAAGGTTACCTGGGGCACCATCAATCCTGGGTTAGTGTCCAGGCCGCAGGTGGCTCTCTGGAAAAGGCAAGTCTGGGATTCACCTTCACTGTATGGAACTGAACTGGCCTTGACCTCAACGCTTTGCTGCCTGAAAATGGGGAAAGCATGCATTAATATGTCCCAGGAAAGAACTTACTGTCTCCCCATAAATCACCATGCCAGGACTCAGTTCCTTTCTCATGCATCTATCCCATAAATTACAGTGGGTGTCTATTTTGGCTTTGCCATCTGGAAAAGCGAGCTAATTTGTAGCTATTTCATCTGTCCTTGGAGGAAGCAGAACCGTAAGATGAATGGTTAGCCTCAATTTGATATCTGTTGACAGACGACTGGAGAATGGTTGGAAATCGCAGGGTCTTGGGAAAGCCACATTTGAATATCTTCCTTGAAAAGGATAATTGGCTTATGCCCTTGAGTAGGTAGGTAAACACTCCGCTGGGCTGGGGCCTGTTGCCTGCACTCCAGAAAGGGTGTGACCTCTTGCAAAGAATTTGCCTCTGATATGGACCTAAAGCTCTTCTCCTTTGTGATCTGATTATTAACGGGGCTTTAAAGAGCAGAGAGAAGAGACCTGGAAAGCAAAGTAGGAGCTAGTAGGAGCTCCCCTTTTTGGCATAGATATGCATGCATTTATGTGTTATAAATACAGGGTGTCCCCAAAACATGTACACACACTTTGACAGCTGATATAGTTCAATTGATAATTCTTTCTTTCCAGCCAGACTAAGCTTTGAACAAAGGAAATTCATCCTAAAATGCTACTGGAAGTTTGAAAACGCACTTGAAGTACAAACACTGCCTTTATAATTACTTAAGATTTGTACACATATTTTGGGGATGCAAGGTGTCTCAAAAAATTGTGTCCCCCAAAAATGTATATGCACTTTTAACAGATAGTAACTCGTTTAATTTACACTCCTTTTCAGGTTTAACTGATTTGGAATAACGGGTGAAGCTAGACTAAGCTTTGAACAAACAAAATTTATCCACTAGACTTTTTTATGGGGACACATAAAAGATAAAGTTTACAGTACAAAACTGGCAATAGTCAATGAATTGAGGGTGCACAAATACCGAATGAAATGATTCTTGACGTTTGCGATTCCACTGCTTCACGTTATCAGCAGTGCCTGGACCAGGAAGGTCATCAGTGTGAAAATAGGCATTGGCCAAAAAAAAAAAAAGTACTCATTTCTGTAGATTCTTTTAAATTTTGAAAATGAATTGTATGCTAATAAACACTGATTTTATAATAATTCAAAGTCTGTACACATTTTTTTTTGGGACACCCTATATACTGTGACCCAGATTCTGCTAATATATAGAGGAAAAGGTAGAGACCACTTATATTAGGACAAAGTACTTTTATTTTCTAAAGTGGCAGGAACCTATTATGTAAGTTTAACCTAAATTTTAATAGTTTCCCAATTTAGAGCTTATGAAGTGGCTGCCCATGGACATACAGTTAACCCTTAAACAACACGGGTTTGAACTGCACGGGTCCACGTATACATGGATGTTTTTCAACAAATACTATAAATGTATCTTTCCTTCCTACGACTTTTTAATAACATTTTCTTTTCTCTAGCTCACTTTACTAGTATTGTAAGAATATATTCCATGAAACATAAAACATACAGAACACGTTAGTCAACTTCATGTTATTGGTAAGGTTTCCAGTCAACAGTAG
The DNA here is from genome assembly GCA_026230045.1 of Corynorhinus townsendii. Taxonomy (NCBI): domain Eukaryota; kingdom Metazoa; phylum Chordata; class Mammalia; order Chiroptera; family Vespertilionidae; genus Corynorhinus; species Corynorhinus townsendii. The sequence continues at coordinate 213,691,749 of JAPDVU010000002.1, forward strand.
GCTATTGGTAGCTCAGTTTGTGGGGAGTCAAAAGTTACATGTGGATTTTTTATTGCGTTGGGGGTCAGCACTCCTAACGCCCACATTTTTCTAAGTTCACCTGTGTACAGACTGCAGATTTGACTTATTCGATCATTCTATCCTGATTAAAAAAAAAAAATCAAAACACAGAAGAGACATGGGGCAGTTGCACCCCAAAATCCAGAGTCCTGGCTTCTTTTGAAAAATCAGAAGGGCTGACTGCACCAGACCCGTGTTTAGCGTGGCCACCCCCAGCTTTCTAGTTCACCCTGGTCCCATCCCCAGCCTGGAAGTGCTCTTACTGCACCACGTAACCCTCTATGGGGTGATCTTAGCTGATGGGGGAGGGACATTTTCAACATAAGCTGGCTCACGTTAAGAGAGAAAGCAGGTGGTGAGCACTTCCCAGTGCAGGATGAATCGTGGGATATCCATCATGGAACTGCACCATCTGGCCTTCATCTTTAAGGCCAATGTCAACATATGTCTCATAAAAACCCAAAGCAAAAACAAACTCCTACTCTGAAGCCCTAATGCAAAACGTAGATTTTACTGAAGGTCTCCTGGGGCCGATGACGTGAAGTGACATCGTATTTCACTCAGCAACACTTCCTGGGGCTGTCAGTCCCTTCATTAGATAAAGCCATTAGCTCTGGACTGCTCACATTCCCTCGCCCCAGCACCACTGAGAAGCCCACTAGCATGCTAGGAGTGTGTGTGTGTGGGAGGTGTATGCGCTGGGAGGGGCAGGCCACTTACCCACTACCATTGGGACCACAGAGAAGCGATGTAAAACGCATCCACTCCTTGCGGGAGGGATATTTTCAACATAAGCAGTGAGGACACCATATTACTGGGATTGGGACTTCATCTAGGAAAACAAAACTAAAATTATGAAGATTAATTTATCTTGCATTTAACACAATTTAGGTTATAATTGGAACTAGGTGCTAATTCTTAGACTTAACAGAAAATGAACTTAAAAGGGATTTAAAAAAGAATCTGGTATATGTTTTCCACCAAATTAGAGCACTCTCATCCTTCATTTCACATTTGACATTCATAATATCATGAAGTCAAGTTTTGCAAAAATACCTGGGGTCCTTATTAACTACGCCCAAGCACCTCTCTTAATCCCTCAATACCATTCATTGAATTTATTTTAGGATAGCTTGGTGTTTACAGAAAAGTTGCAAAGATAATCCAGGGAGTTTCCATAGACCTTGACCCACTTTGCCCCAAGGTTAAAGGGCGCAGTGTTAGTGGCATCTGCAGCAGATATGGAGGGGAAGGGGGGGCGGGGGGAGGGGGAGGGGGAGTCTTGCTGGGGACACAGGACCCTCTTGATCTCATCCTTCTGGCATGAGTTTCCCGGGGTAGTCAGGGGAAGGCTCCCTCCACGGAGAACGCCACTCCAGCACAGCTCAGGCTGAGGGAACTCCACAGAGAAACCGAACCTCTGAGCCCACCTACTGGCTGCACAGGCGCTCCTCTCTGGCTGGGGATTCAGCTACAGGAGGCAAGGAGGCTTCACTGCACGTCTGAATCCCTAGTCCACCTGGGTTTCTTTCATGGACTGCAATTCTTTTTTTTTTTTTTAATACATTTTTGTTGATTTTTCAGAGAGGAAGGAAGAGGGGGAGAGAGAGAGAAACATCAATGATCAGCTGCCTCCTGCACGCCCCACACTGGGGATCAAGCCCGCAACCCAAGCATGTGCCCTGACTGGAAATCGAACTGTGACCTCCTCGATGCTCAACCACTGAGCCACGCCAGCTGGGCCATGACTGTCATTCTTACATGGGAGCAGAGGGAGAGAATAATCAAGATACAGTATGCTGAAGTCCTGCCCCCTCCCCAAAAATATTCCAGGTAAAATACACCAGCGTTGTTTATCCAAAGGAGAGAAAAATCCAAGTGCCCGTGAAACCTGAGCGTGTGAAGGAGAGATGGAGGCACGGAGTGCAGAGCGTGAACGTAGATTTTCCTGTGAATTTAAATGCACATGGTGCGGCTAGATACAATTCGCTGTGGGTCTGGAACCCTGTGGTGTGGGGAGCAGCCACTTCGTGGTGGATCTGACTGATCATAAATGCTAGAAGGCTGGAGGCCAGATGCAGATCCTTGAGTCTGGAAGGCTTCCTGGCCTGGGGGCATGGAGATGCCAATTTTTCTTCTTTTTTTTTAAAATAAATCTTTATTATTCAGATTATTACAGGTGTTCCTTTTTTTTTCCCCCATAGCTCCCCTCCAGCTGATTCCCCACCCCACCCCATGCCCTTACCCCCCGCCACTGTCTTCATCCATAGGTGTAAGATTTTTGTCCAATCTCTTCCCGCACCCCTCACACCCCCTTCCCCCTGAGAACTGTCAGTCCACTCCCTTTCTATGTCCCTGATTCTATTCTATTCACCAGTCCATTCTGTTCTTCAGATTTTTTTATTCACTTGATTTTTAGATTCACTTGTTGGTAGGTATGTATTTGATGTCATTTTGTTGTTCATAATTTTTATCTTTACCTCTTTCTTCTTCTTCCTCTTCTTAAAGAATACCCTTCAGCATTTCCTGTAATCCTGGCTTGGTGGTGTCACCGCCAATTCTTGATTCTTTTGCATTTCACTCGGATAGCCACTGTGCTGTCGGCTGGCTGAGAAAAGACCGCCCAGGCTGCGTGAGGGGTGGGCCCTCCGCTCTCGGCCATCTTCACAAGGAACAGGTGAACTTCTCTGCCCGCAGTTGCCAGACGTGGGCCTTTTCAATGCATCTCATTTCCCCCACTCCTCCAAGTCTAATAACGTGTCCTGGGGAACTGTGTTTATCCCAGAAATGCTAATGCCTTCCTCACTCAGTGTGAGGTGCTCTGGGCAATTTCTGTATTATTAAGCATTCCATGAAGGATACAAAAAGGAAACGCTTTCTTATTTTGGAGAAAGGAGAGGAACAAAGCTTTTTAAAAAATACACGTTTCCCACCAGGAACGCAGTTCATTTAAGCACAATGGCCACTGTCGCCCTTCGGACAAGGCACAGGTCTGCGGGGTGGCCCTGGCCGGTGAATTTCAGCTTCTCATCACGGCCCCTCGGAGTCACGCTGGCACTTAGGCACAGGAGTGAGGGGAGGTCTGTGGTTTTGTGAACTGGGTTGAGGACCAGGGCCCTGGGTTTTGGGGGGGGGGGGAATGGGACAGGCGGGAGGACACTGTTTCTGGCAGCTGAGCTGTGAGTCAGGAACTCAGCAGGCAACATAGAAGTTAGGATCCAAAAAGTGGACTGGGAGGCTCGGCATCTTTCTTACTCATGATACCTCCCTGAAATCAGTGGGTCCAACTTTTTTTGTGTAAAGCCTGGGAATCCACTTTATGAGAGAAGCCCATGGCCCGGGAAACCTACGGAAACTGTGTGGCTGCTCTGGCTGGAAATCCTGGCGGGTGGTGGGGTCCTGTGCACCCCGACCTTCCCTGCATCATTATCGTCTCCCAAGGGGGTGCCCCAGGGACTCTTGGGGATCCAGGGAACCCAGTTTGGAAATCACTGCCTAAAATGCTTTAAGAAGAAAAACTATGTGAAATGTTTCTACAAATCAAGAGTAAAACCCCTTAGAAATCTTTTTGTTATTAGTTTCAAAGCTTCCCTCGCTCCGCTGAACATGCCAGGTAGTTGGAATATGACGATGGCGATAAAATCTTTGATAAAGGAAAACTGAGAGCCTTGGGAAGATAAAGTCAATTAAGCAAAGTTGGGCACAAACCTGTCTGTGAACCACAGCCTTCCACTGCACCCACCCCGCCCCCACCCCTCTGGTTTCCTGCCACCTTCTCCCTCCCACCCCATGCTCACCCCTCTGGCCACCACCATCCTCCACTTCGCCCAGAAGAGCCTTCCCAATGCCCGGGCCTCAGGAAGCATTTCCCAGATGCAGATGCTGGCCCCACCAGAGTGACCCTGAGCACAGGCTGGGCTGAGCCAAAGCCATCGTCTGTGGGGACGATCTGGTGCAGGTGAGGGTGGTGGGGCGCGAGAATCGGGGGTCACCTTGCTGTGGGTGAGAAGGCACATGTATTGTTCCATATTGGTTTAACTGGGTGGTCTCAGGGGAGCTTCAATATAAGGCAAGAAAAATTCTATTTCTGTGTTTGACAGCCTGGGAGAAGGTCAGCTCAAGATAGATTTATTTGGTTCTGCTCATGGGACGTTTCTGTAAAGCACATGTTGGACAGTTGGCTGTGAAAAATGGGTCTTGGGCTCAGTAGGGGGTGGGAAGGTTAAGTTCTGCAACTCGGAAGTGAAAGAAAAAACAAGCGAACCCAAAAACAGAAAGAAAGATATCACGTGCCTATCCCTTCGGGGGCTTTAGGGGGCCTGCCTTCCAGGGCTCAGGCAATGCCGCTTAGCGCCCGGCCGCCTGGGCCTGGAGGGGAGCGTGGCGGTCAGTGGGTCTGGCCGAATGGAAACGCTGGCTCTCTCCATACCTGCTGGGCCTCCAAAGAAATCCATGAATATTTCAGGGATTTTTTTTTTTTTTTCCGGTGGAAGATTTCCACTTTCCTTATGGGCTGGAGTTCTTAAGAACCCGTTCTCATCACAAAATCAGGCGCAGGAACTATTTATCATACAGATGAGCATCAACATGAATAAAACACCCCTGAGGTACAGCTCACATCTCTCTCGCCTCCTCACTCCTGGGCTGCTATCGAACTTGCATACATAAAGTGCGCTGGGTTTCATAGAGTTGAATGGTGATGCCAGAGTCGCATCAGGCTGGCACGCCTGGGGGTTTACATCCACGCAGGTTGTTGGTTATACCATGAGGTACCCTAATCACCATAAAAAGGCATTTATTGATTGATTGATTGTTATTTCTCACAAGAGAATATTTATCCCATTGCTTTTCAGAGAGAGTGGAAGGGAGGAAGCGGGGAAGCCGGGGAGGAGAGAGAGAGAAAACACTGATGTGGGAAAGACACATCAACTGGTTGCTTCCTGCACATGCCCCAACCGGGGGTGGGAATCGAACCCACAAGCCAGGTACCTGCCCTTGACTGTGAATCAAACCTGTGACCCTTTGGTGCAGGGGCCGAGGGCCAGTGGCCTGCACGGTGCTCTAACCACTGAGCCCACCAGCCACGGCAAAGGGCATTTTAAAATATTGTTTATGAAAAATCTCTCACCAAAAACCATCAGCACTGAAGGCGGCCTGGTGATTCACTGGCCCATTTCTTTATTTTCAGAGATGAGCAAATCCAGGGTCAGGTAGTAGAATGGCGGAGGCGGAGGCCCCCCTCGTGGCACAGCTGGGTCTAGAATGCTGGCGCCTGGCCTCCCTGCCCAGTCTCTCATCCCATCTCCCCTTGTCCTGGGTGACACGTGGATGCACAGAAGTAACAGCTAATGCGCCATTTGTATCTGCTTTCAAAATAACACAGTGCTTCCCTGAGCTGTTCGATTTGTCTGACGTATGTGGCATTTTTATTTCACCTTCTGTGGCCTTGTCCTGTCCCCCAGGTCACCCTCAGTGCCACGGTCTCCTCCCACCCTGTACAGCCGCAGGAGCATGCATGCTGCTCATGCCGTGAGCCTTGTCTGCAAAGATCTGCCCGTCCAAGCCTCTCTTCTGCCACCTAAGTGGGGGCCCCGAAGAGAAGCAAGGGACTGGAATGGCAGAGGGAATGTGCAATGACATGCTTAGCTCGGGAATGGAGCTGGGAGACAGACAGGCTACGACGGTGCAGAATGCCTGTGAGGCTGCTGTGATGGTGCAAGGAAAGAACACAGCAGGTTCCCCCTGCAAGGATGGACAGCACTCCTGGCTTCTCCCTTTTCCTCTTTCTGCTCCTCAAATAGGTCGCAGGCTCCGAGCTGGGAGCCTCAGGGAAGGGCAGGGAGTTGGCGTTGCCTGCCAGTCATTTCTCTTTTTGCCTTGGTTTGTCAACGTTGAAAGTCAAAGTGGTGGATGGGTTTGGGGATGGAGGGAGCGCCTCTGAGAGAGACCTGAAGACAGAAGAGAGACAGTCTTTGAATAAAAAAGGACTTGCGCCCAGTTGGCGTGGCTCAGTGGTTGAGTGTTGACCTATGAACCAAGAGGTCACGGCTGGCACATGCCCGGGGTTGTGGGCTAGATCCCTGGGACGGGGCGGGGGGGAGGGGGGGCAAGGGAGTAGGGGGCGTGCAGGAGGCAGCCGATCAGTGATTCTCTCTCATCATTGATGTTTCTATCTCTCTCTCCCTCTTCCTTCCTCTCTAAAATCAATAAAAAAATATATATTCTTAAAAACTGACTTGCTTGGGCCAGAAACAGAAGAGCATTCTGAGAGTCAAGGAAATCAGCGCCCTGCTTTCCGGAGGGTGAGATGCTCCCAGCCTCACCGTGATCCCCCAGCCTCCATGCGTGGAGTGGGAACAGCAGCCCCAGACCTGAAGGGACCAGTAGACTGGGACATGTGTGTCTCCATGGCAACCAGTGGGATCTGATGACTCAGAGCTCGTACATGCTGTGAGTCCTCCCTGGGGGGTGGGGGGGTGGGGGGTGGGGAAGGCCTGGGGGATGGGGGACCCTCTAGCACTTTGGTGCTAGGAAAAGACACTCCAGGGTGGGGCTAGGGGAGCTCTGAGATTCAGTGAAGTTGATTTTCCTGCCTATATGAAGGCATGAAATAGTCATGGCTGGAATTAAGCTGTGCGGAAGACAATAGAGATTTGATCCTATTACACACCTGAGTCTGTGGCCTGTGATTCATTCATTCCCAGAAACAAAAATCCGTATCTTGCCCTCGTGTTGTCCAGTGCGTACTGAGTGACCAGGTGACTGTGCATGTGTGTCATCTATTGTCATGTGGGGGGTTCCGTCTGTGTCCGGAGGATGGGCCCATCTCCATCAATAAGCATTTCATTTCTTCTCTTCCTGGCTATTTACGAACACCAAGTTTTTAAAAACACCGAGGATCACAGCATAATCCAACACACCCAACTGTACACATCAGAGGTATAGACGCGCAGGTAAGTCTTTAAGTCTTTTATTTTATATATTTATTTATTTATAAAATATATTTTTATTGATTTCCGAGAGGCAGGGAGAGGGAGTGAGAGAGATAGCAACATCAACGATGAGAAAGATTACTGATCTGCTGCCTCCTGCACGGCCCACACTGGGGATCGAGCCGGCAACCTGGGCATGTGCCCTGACCAGGAAGTGAACCGTGACCTCCTGGATCATAGGTTAACACTCAACCACTGAGATATACCAGCTGGGCCTTTTGGACAGGTCAGCCTTTTGAAGAGTCCTTCATGGCTAGGATCCTGCTCAAGTTTGATGAAGGCAGCAGCAGCAAGAAGCTGTATCACCTTTGCAATCAGCAAGGCATTCCGGGTGCAAACAGGTCTCGACGGTGTGTTCCTCTGAGGCTGGGGTAGAAAACTGTTTTTGCCAGGTAGGTCCCCTGCAGCCACCTCACCGAGGAGACCAAAGCGGAGATAATGAAAGTCATGATTATCCAGAGAGCAGAGAGCAGGATCGTGCTTAACGAATGAAGTTCATCAACAAAAACCCACCGGCAGAGGGAAGGGGCTCCTGAGCGTGTCAGGGTGGGAGTCTGCATTTACATTTTCACGTGTTCACGAAACTCCTGTTGGAGGGGGCCTGTGTGCAAGGGTGGCAATAACCGGGTTCGACGGCCATTCCCCAACACGGATTTGCATCAACATTACAGATCTCCCAAGTGCACAGCCTTTCAAAGTTAGCCACAACACTCACTGCCACGTGCGGATGCCCACGACTATGAATTTCTTTCTATGGCACATTCATATGGCACACTTTCATCCACTTTTTATTTATTTTAATTTAATTTAATTTTAATTTAATTTTTTTACTGTTTAAAGTATTACATGTAGTAGTACATATATCTCCTTTTTTACCCCCATTGACCTTCCCCCAGCCTCCTCTACCCCGTCGCATGCCCTCATCCCACACCCCCAGTGTCTTGTGTCCATTTGTTGTGCTTATATGCATGCGTACAAGTCCTTTGGTTGATCCATTTCCCCCGCTCCCCAACACTCCCCTGCTTTCCCACTGTAATTTGACAGTCTGTTCGGTGCTTTACTGCCTCTGTATTTATCTTTTTGTTTCTCAGGTTATAATGTTCTTTATTTTCCATAAATGAGTGAGATCATGTGGCATTTTTCTTTCATTGCCTGGCTTATTTCACTTAACATGATGCTCTCCAGGTCCATCCATAGTGCTGTAAATGGTAAGAATCCCTTCTTTTTATAGCAGAGTAGTATTCCATTGTGTAGATGTACCACAGTTTTCTAATCCCCTCTTTAAAATGCAGTTGGTAGTGTCCATTTGCCGCAGAAAGTCAATTCTGATAACCCGAACCGTGATGTAGTAACTTGACCCCCCCCAGCCGGAGGGTGATTTAAGCCAAATATTCTGCAACCTCGCTTCTTCCCTTTCTCGAACTTCCATGGAAAACGATGGTTCAAAGACAGGATCGAGCCAACTTCATCCCTGGGCGGCCTCTGACTGAGGGTGCATGGGTCCCAGTCCTCAGTTCAAAGCCAGATGCTCGGCTGGCGTCGTCCTTGACTTGTTTCTGGCACTGACCATGTTTGTCACTTCAGGCAAAAGGCTTGAGTAGAGACTGTGCAGTGCTTCCGAAGGAAAGGAAAATTTTAATTTCTCAGCATCACAATGCTCACCTTTCACTGTGTGGCTTGGCCTGGTTCAGAAAGTCTAAACTTACTTTTTTGTTTGTTTGTTTTCTAATTTTTAAAAAATATATTTTTATTGATATCAGAGAGGAAGGGAGAGGGAGAGAGGGATAGAGACATCAATGATGAGAATCACTGACTGGCTGCCTCCTGCATGCCCCTTACTGGGAATGGAGTCCACAACCTGGGCATGTGCCCTGACCGGGAATCGAACTGTGACTTCCTGGTTCATAGGTCGATGCTCAACCACTGAGCCACACCAGCTGGGCAATGATTGAGCTTTTTATTTATTTTTTTTAATTTTTATTTTAAATATATTTTATTGATTCTTTTTAACAGAGAGGAAGGGAGAGGGATAGAGAGTTAGAAACATCGATGAGAGAGAAACATCCATCAGCTGCCTCCTGCACACCTCCTAAGGTACATGCCCTTGACTGGAATCGAACCTAGGACCTTTCAGTCCACAGGCCAACCCTCTATGCACTGAGCCAAACCGGTTAGGGCGATGGAGCTTTTTAAATGAGATGAAGCTCCTTTCTTCAGAAAGGCCTATTAAATACCAACGTAACCCAAAGGGAGAAGAAAATAAAGCCGCGAAACTTTTAGCTCAATCAGAAAAATGGTTCATGGGTTCACACTCAGCCACTGAAGCACGCCAGGTGGGCACTTTTTTCTGTTTTTATGGACAGTTTTCACTTTGGCTCTGGAAAGAGACTGCGAATGAGCTGATTCGACCCAAGACATGATTCTGAAGGGTTTGGGGACATAAATGCCACGAGGGTGACATTTCTGTTTAAATATCAAGCTGGGCACACCGGGTGAGAAGGAATTTGCCTAATGCTGTCACGGGCGCCTATGTAAATGTTAGCATCCCTGCTGACCAGCGCATGGCGGGGGGGGGGGGGGTGCGGGGGGGGCATCCTCAGACCCTTGCCCCTCCAGCCTGCCCTTCATTTCCATTTCTCCTAATGCTGCTTCGAGAAAACGGCCACTTCTGTGTGCTGGGCCCTGCCCTCGGCATTGATCAGCGCACGTGACCTTGCGCCTGGACACACATCAGCTCACCTGCGCTCACTGTTGGCTGTTGGTGAGTGGGGAGGCCTGGGAAGGCTCTTCCTTTTTTCTTGTTCTCCTCCCTCCACCTGAGCAGCCACTGCATGCGTCTCGGCTCCAGCCTCTCACGCGCCTCTTCCCCACAGAACCGTCAGGGGGAATGGAGCTGAAGCAATGAACCGCTTGCTTTCAGGTGCTGGAATCATTTGGTTCTGCTCTTTCCCTTTCAGAATACTGTTCCTCTTGAGTTGACACCCGTTAAGTAGGTGTTAAATCAAAACCACCTTTGGTTTTTGGTGCAAAAGAACTGAGGTCTGGGGCGAGCTTTGGAGGGAGATCTCGTGTTGTTACCACTTCAGGTCAGGTTCAGTCTCTGCCCATCACAGAAACCAGGGAAATTCCGCAGGGAGGGAGGGAGGCACAGCTCAGCCAAACTGCTAGATCTTGCCCAGGCTCTTCCGAGCCTCCTCCGCGGTGCCATGGCTGAGCTCCGGCTCAGGAAGGGGAACTCCATTTGGCTTGTTCTGTGCTGGTGGTTGTCCTACAAGCTGCTGCACTTGATGGCGATGTCCACGGGATGGGTGTGCATTCCCACCGCCCCTCTGCTCCCCCCAGTTCCCGGGTGCCTGCATCCCGCACACCACCATTCCCAGGGCTGTATCCCGCAGGCCTGGTGCCCATTTTTCTCACTCATGCTGCCATTCCCTCCTGCTCCTGCCTGTGACTTCTGTCCTGGTGTTTCACTCCAATCCGTCTTGGTGTGTCTGTCTCCTCCACCAGGCTGTGGCTGCTGGTGGGAAGAAATTTCAGCCGGGCCATGCCCCGTCTAGCATGTGCCCTGACCGGGAATCTAAATGGCAATCTTTCAGTGCATGGTATGATGCCCAACCAACTGAGCCATACTGGCCAGGGTTTCATTTTTATTATTACAAAAACATTTAATTTTCAACGATTTAGAACCATAGCAAGTCAGAGCTGTGGCAGGTCAAGAGACGAGAGTATATTATCTCTTCCTTGGCAAAGTCATCACTTGGGACACTAACAAGCTTACTCTTCCTTTAAGAATACCTTCAGAGAGCCTCCAGGAAATGAAGCACAGCTTTGACAAAGATGTTTACGGCTCATTTGACAGACGAAGAAGCTAACTGGCTTAAGGTCTTATAGCCAATCAGTGACAGAACTTGGGCTTGAATCCAGGACTCTGATCCCAGATATAGTGGCCTAAAGGACCGAAGATAGGTATCACTGGTTCTGGAACACACAGTAGGTGTTCAGCAAAGCTAGCTTCATTTCTTACCCTCCTCTTCCTTTACGATGTCCCCGAGGGCTGAGCACACACTTAACAGCTCAAGCAACCTCCAATCCTCCACTTGGTTTTATGGCAAAGAAAGAATGTGCAGCCCTCCCTCCACTCCACCGCCGTCGAAAAGTAATAACGGAATGATGTTCCCCCTGGCAGCTGTCTGAACCTGATATTTAAGCAGCATCCAGTTCCAAAGAACTGCCCTTTCAAAAGAGATTAGAATTGCATATCCACCGTGCATGAGCTGGAAGATAAACAAATGCTCTTTCCTACCCAAATATTTCCAGCTTTTGCTTTATGGTGTTTCTCAAGATTGGAGGCCAGTGTGCTGTATATGCAGCACTGGAAGAACTTAAGCTCATGTTGTGAGCCATGGACTGCGCTGAGGTGTGGCTTCACTGAGCATCACTTTTGGTTCCTGCATCAGCCTTTCGGTTGCAAATGACTCCAACTGAGCAAGAAATAAAGAGGGATTACTTTTTTTAAAAAGGTTTGCCTTTTTATTTTATTGATTTGAGAGAGAAAGGAAGGGAGGGGGTAGAGAGATAGAAACATCAATGAGAGAGAAATATCCATTGATCACCTGCCTCCAGCATGCCCCCTACTGGGGATCAAGCCCATAAGCTGGGCATGTGTCCTGACCAGAATCAAACCAGTGACCTCTTGGTTCATGTATCAATGCTCAACCACTGAGCAACACTGGCTGGGCTAAAAGGATCTTTCTGGCTCACTAATTGAAAGTACAGAGGTAGACTTAGCTTCAGGTGTGGCTGGGTCTAGGAATTTCAATGGTGTCATTCTTTCCCCTCTCTCATAATCATTCTGTCCAGCTTTCTTCCGTGTTGGCTTCACTCTCACACGCCTCATGGTGACACAGTGATTACTATACCACAGCATCCACCAACCAGGCCACGCCCACAGAAAAAGAGAGCTCTGCTTCCTAACAGTTTGCAGAAAAATCACAGGGTTGAGTCTCATTGGCCTGGCTGGGGTCACATGCTCATCTCTGAACCAATCACTGTAGTCAGGGGAATGGAAAACATCAATTGGCCAGGCCTGGGTCACATGCTTCTCTCTGGATGCAAGTGGTGGGGTGGATCCACCAAAACCACTATGACTTACAAAAGAGCAGGGATGATTCCATCAAGTAAAACCAATATTCTGTTACCAGAGAAACAGTTCAGATGCTCGGCAGGTGAAACAACAGATGACCGCTACAACTATATCCCCTTCTTTTAAGAGGACCCAGATGATTCAGGAAAAGACTTTGCTGACTGCTTCTTCTCACCCAAGGAAGTCCATGTGCAGAAATTGAAGGGAATAGAAAGAAGAGGAAGCCTGGTCCCATTTCCAAATCTTTGTCCCCAGCTCCAAGCTCCCTGAAGACAAGGGCCATGCCATCTTGCCTTTGTATTTCAAGGGAAAAGAAACGAATCTGTCCTGACCTTGTAGTGCCTCACCTTCTCCTACCCGAAGCTCCTCAAAAATCCCCACGTCTCCTGACTTCCAATGGTTAAATGTGTAGCATCTTCAAATGGAGAAATTAATGATACTGAACCTCAGAATATATTTTTTTATTTTAGGAATTAGAGACACCCTTAAGAATGATCTCTTAATTGTAGCAACCTGCTACATCGATGCTGAAAAACTCATTTACAATTCAACTATTAAATGACAAGCCATTACCACCATTTTCATTGCTTTTTATTCCCCTAACAAATTTATTATGTAATTACCCTGCATAACAACATCGTTTTTAGGATGTAAAGATGAAATAAGGTCTCTATTTTAGAACGCTTACTATTAGATGTTTTCAATACCTAGTTTATGTAAAATATCCAGCATTGAGAATCAAGTTTTCTCTTTTGTTAACCAGGGCTCAGTAAATTGGTGTGGGATCCTGTATTTCACGAATCTGACTCTCCTTTGCCCTCTACTCCAACATTAGACAGAGGGGAAAAGCGGACGGAGCTGATTATGGCCCATTCCTTAGCCTGGCGGCTCATTGGTTGAAAATACCTGAGCACACAACACAAGCTTGTCGGGTTTGTGATTGGTGACTATGAAAACGGCTACTCTTCCCAGCCACCCAATGAGTCTGGGCCTAGGTTTTAAATGGAAGTATAGCAACCAAAGAATGAGGACTTACAGGTGACTGGACCCGTTTCTGCCTGATGCTGGGGGAGTCAGAGAAACCTCTCAGACACAGACTGGAGGTGGGGCTGCTACGAGAGGCATGAGCAATGCCCCAAGGAAAGGCAGCGCACTCGATCCCCCTCCTCCTAACGGCACAAGGAACCGACGCGTCTCCAAGGGGAAGGGCTGAGAAGCGTGCCTGGGACACCCCAAGGAGGAGGCGGCTGGGGCATTGCCTTGGATTACGTGAGGGCAGGATCAAACCGTAAAGAGATCTTTTCTAAGTCAACTCCTCATACGTGATATTTTGGAGCTTTTTCGTCCCTCGGGCTGATAGAAGACCACCTAGGGCAGGACTGTACCACAAACCGCCTGCTTCAGTCCTGATTGCTACGAAAGGGGTGGTGGGAGGCATGAGGTCTCCGTTGTCGAATCCAAGTGCACGTGTACCTCTTTGCAAGTGCTGCCGTGAATGGGAATAAGACGGCCTGCTGCTTGGCTTGACCTTCACCGTAATTTCGCTCACAAAGCCAGAGAGATGGGCAGAGTACGTGCCAGTGACTGGAGCAGGAGTAGGGATCATCCGTACAAGGCCCATGAAATCATTTGGCCTGGCCCTGCCAGGCATTAGGGGTGAACTATTAAATGCTTGATCAAATATAGCAGGCTCATTTTTAAGTTGATACTTTTGTAGGGCCCGAGAATGATGTTATAAATACCCAAATGGCCCTTGGCAGAAAGAAAGGTCCCCATCCCTGGACTAGAGGAAGCACATCTCAGGCCCTGGATGGTGGTGACCTTGGGTACGAATCTGCACTTCTCTTGGGGCCGTTTTCTCGCCTCTGAAATTAGGGGATGGGATGGAACTGACTGGAGCTCAGTATGCCTTTCAATGATTCATACATGCTGGCTGTCCTGTATCTTGAACCTTCCTAGGCACCTAAGTCTGTGGTTCTCAAGCGGGGGTTCTCAGTGCCACCCAGGAGACATCTGGTAATGTCTGGAGACATTTTTGGCTGTTACACTTGGGTGGTAGGTGCTACTGGCATCCTGTGGGTAGAGGCCGGGGCTGCTGTTCAACATCCCACAATGCACAGGGAAGTCCTTGCAACACAGAAGTACCTGGCCCAAGTGTCCATAGGGCTGAGGCCAGATGCCCTACCGTAAACCATCCATGAGACATAAATTCACACCGTCCCTCCGAGTCAGTGTGTGGCCATGAGGCATGACCTAGATGAACCCTCCTTGCATCCCCTCAATACCCAGCGAGTCTCTTAGAGCCATGACAGTGTGAATGCCTTGGGAACAAGACACACCACAAATCTGGTGGCATTGGAGATGAAAATGCCCACTGGCACGAGGAAGAAACAGCAGGGTGCCCACCACGTCCTCTGCAGGACAACCCCCTCTGGACCTTCCTCACCGCTCCCCAAAACATCCCTCTGTGGCCCCCGCCAGCCGCCCGGGTATGCACAGAGGCTGGGCGGCTCTGTTCCAGTCATCAGAATCCTAATGCTTAAACTAATGCATTTATTTATGCCGAGTGCAGCCTTCCACCCAGAACGCTATGAATTCTTCTTCGGGAGCCTCGAGCGCAATCCACCTCCCCGAGCCTGGCTTTTGATTTGTGATTGTCAAGGCAGCTGGCTTCCCCGCCCTCCCCGAACAAGACCTGACTGTGTGGATCATTTCATATTTATCCAAACTATTTGACACACAGATAATGACATAATCACTCAGTCCCTTGGCCCGACATGGTTGCGTAAGCTCCTACCAGCTTTGAAAAAAAATCTACATTTTCCAGAATATGTTGTCAGTTAGTCTAATGTATTCTGGAGCATAGATTTCTTGCCAAAATAATTCTGCCCGGGGAATGATAAACGTGTTGTGATTATTTCCTCAGCCTTTGTGGGAGCATACAGTAGGGACAGTGTCCCGAGAGCAATGCCCGGCCCAGAGGAACACAGAGCTTCTTTGTCTAGTTCTGCCATATTTAGAATCTGTTCCCTCAACTCTTTCCCCCCGAACCCTCTTTTATTAGCTTCTGCCCCCTGTGGTGATTGGCGCTGGCCGTGGGCGGCTGGGCTCCGTCATAAGTTCTTCTTGGCTCCGGTGCACGTCTGTCTTAGTTAAGCCCACGAGAACTTAATGAACTGTTGTGTCTCTCCTGGGTAAAGGTCACTGTAGCTCAGGTTTTAAAGTCACCTCCTCTTTCAAAACTGGCTTGACGAATGGAAAAATCCAGAGTCTGCTATTTCTGGCTCCCACCCAAGTGAATGGGAGTGAGTATGACACGCAGCATGGAACCCGAAAGCGCATGACGTCTGATTCAAATGGTAAATGGTCCATGGGTGGAGCGTTGGCCAAGGTTACGGAGTTAAGGGCGGGGGGCCACCCAGATCACCATGTGTCTGGACCACCAAAGAGGCGTCTTGGGCTAGTTAACGTCTACATCTAAGAGGCTTCCCTGGGCACAAAACGTAGATGGCGGTCTGCTCTAGGGGCCGAGAACCAACCTTAATTCTCCCATCTCCTCCCTCCATACCTTCCCACCACAGCCAGGAGGGAGGGAGACATGCATCAGCCTCTGATTCGTCTTCCTAATCAGTGACCTCCCCTCCAGCCCCACCTCCGCTGCACACCACTGTCCAGTCACTCTCTCCCTCCACCCCTGTCTCCGCCACAATCCATTTCCCCACAGCAGCCGCAATCATCTTTTAAAACTGTAACTCGGTTCACGTCACTCCCTGCTCAAAGGCCTTCAGTGACGTCCCATGGTTCTTCGAATTGATTCCCGAGGGCTCCCTTATATAGGGTTGCCAGATTTAGCTAATAAAAATACAGGACACCAAGTTATATTTGATCAGATCAACAACAAACATACCCCCCGTAGCATTAAGTATGTTCCGTGCCACATTTGGGACATACTTATATCAGAAATGTATCTGTCATTCATCCACTATTCGATGTAAATGGATGTCCTGTATTTTACATGGCGACCCTCCTTGTCAGACTTTCTGTGGCCTGGCACCAGCCTACTTGTCCAAGTTCGCCTCACGCTGCTCTCCCTCCCGCTTGCCCCAGCGACTTTCCTTGTGCCTGGAGGGCTCTTCCTTCAGCTCTTTGCTTGGTTTGCTCCCTGTCATTCTTCAGGTCTCAGGTCAAATGTCTCCTCCTTAGAAAAAAACCCTTTCCCTGTCCTCAGCCATTGTTTTCTTTTCTTCCTAAGGTGAGTATACTTTCCTTTTGTCTACTTGCTTGCTTTTGGCCTGACTCCTCCAGGCAAGGGCGGTGGGCTTTGTCAGTCTTGTCCCTGAGTCTGAAGCAGGCCTGTTGTGTGTGGCAGACCCTCAGGGAATAATTTGTGAATGAGTGAATGCTTATCTTTCGCTTTCAGAAGAAAATCCAGTCTTTCCATGGCCTACAAGGCTCCTTGCCTTTCTCTTTAATGTCACCCCAGATGGAGACTTTTCTTGGGAAGCCTTGTATGTGCAAGGCCAAGGCTGTGTCACCCTCTGGGTGAGCTGAGTCATGTGACAGCCACATGCATGTCCCACGTCAGGAGGTGGACCGATCTGGGTTTCAATCCCAGCTTTGACTTTGGGGAAGTCATTTCCTCTTGGGATCTCGATTTCCTTACCTCCATTACTGGGGTTAGGGACCTCATTTTAGGAACAGAGTGGAAAATTAAATGCAATGATATGTGTCAGCCACCAGTATGGGGCCTGGTGTAGAGCTGGCCTTTAATAAGTAGTTGCTGAATTAGCCTGTCATGAAGGGCTCCCTCGAATACCTGGTGGTACACTGTGCTTCAGAGGCAGTAACCCCCCCCCCCCCCACCCATCCTAGTGTCTCCAGCTAATACGGTGCCTCTCTCTTTTCTCATTGCCCTGTTCACCTGTTCTCTGTAATCCTTGCACCAAATTTCCACTGGTTCCCAGGAGCCCTGAGCTCTGTCTGTACAGCTCTGTGCTCTCTGCTTTCTTTGAGGATAGAATAGGCAGGTGTTGACCCCGCAAGGACCCTGCTTGTGTCCTGCTCACACCCAGGTTGGTACGCATTCCTTAAATATCCTCTGGGCTGGATCGGCTACAGATGTTGCTGTTGCCATGGTAACTACGATGGCCAAGATTTCCTCCAACTATGAAGGGAGAGCAGCAGAGGTCCAAAGAGCAAATGTAATTAATCTGCGCTGGGCTCTGAGTGCTCCGCATAAATGCCGGGCGGGACATGCCTGGACCCTAGGTCCTTAAACCCTTGTCTCATCACAACCGCTGACATCACGTGGACGTCCTGGCTAGTGCAGAGAGAACTTCGACCGAAACCAGGAGATTCACGGGGCCATGGTTATGCTACGGTCACAAATTATTCATCTGTTAGGAAATTTTCTTTTACTGTTGGAAATTGTTTCAGTAGAATCTTCAAGTACTTCCGTCGTTTATGATTGTGTTTTTAGCCCTGGTGTGGCGATTTCAAAACGTGCCCAGGAGTCCCCACCCTCTCACTGAGAGGGGAGAGACTGTGTCGCCTCTCCTTGATTCAGGGAGCAAGTAAGTCTAGTAACTGACTGTAACCAACAGAACACAGTGCAAGTGCCTTGGCTGCCCCATGACTTCCAAGGCTGCATGTGTCATTAAAAGGCCTGGCTTGCGCAGGTTTTTTGGCATCTGGGTCGTCACGTAAATCTGACTGCCCTGAGGCCACAGGCTGTGAGGAAGCCCAAGCCACTTGGGGAGGTCATATGTAGGTGCTGCTGTAGACAGCCCCCGCTGAGGTTCCAGCTGACAGCCATCATTAGCCATCCGACGTGGGGCACCTCCAGAGGTCTTCAACCCCCAGTCATCAAATCACCTAGCCAACGTGGCCCTCCGATGCGGCGTCTTCCCAGCGCAGGCTCCAGACATCCTGAGGCGGAGACAGGCTGTCCTCACTCTGCCTTGCCCAGATTCCCGGCCCTCAGCATCTGTGAGCCTCGTAAAACGGTCTCTGGGAGCCACTACGTTTTGCAGTGCTCATTTCTTACGCAGCAACAGTAACTGGGACGGAAGGGCTGGCTCTCCCTGGCTGTCCCAGGGACACCTGAAATTCAACCTGTCCAGCCTGGTGCCCATGACTTTGTCTTTCTTGGTGTGAACGAATGGCTTTGCATGAACACCCTTGGGCTCTCCTGGGGCAATATGGCCACTGTCCTTAAACCAAAGTCCTTCCCCCTCAGGTGTAATGACTGCTTTGGGGACTCTTGCATTGATGTGGGGAGGATGGGGAGGTGAGCAGCCCTGTAGGAGGCGTGGCACCGCCAGGCACAGGGGAATTGGGTCCATTTGAGGGGCCTCTTGGGAACCTTTTGCTCTGAGTGTGGGACTTCAGACCTTTATCAGGGCTGCAGAGCTTCCCTCGGACTCCAGAGTGAAGTGCCCTTGGGATAATTGTTGACTAAATTCCATCAATGCACGATGCATTGCCCGAGGCTTTCAATTAAGAAAAGAAATATGGTTTCAATTTGGGGCAGAAAAGACGGCCTTCCCTCATATGGATCTTGCTAGGTGGCGTCCACTTGAGCCAAAACCTTCTATGGGCTCTGATCTACTCTCAGAAAGAATTCGGTGTTACTGGTGTGGTCTCCAGTGGGTGCTCTCGCTATGTATTTAGCATTCGGTTCCTGGAACGCAGGCTCTTAGGTCTTCCAGCCACAGCTCTGCAACTTTTGTTTCCATAGCAACTAATGTTTATGTTTATGTCTATGCAGACTGTTTCTATCCGATTTTACTTCTCAGAGCAGCTGTTGTAAGTCATTTCACCGAGATGGACGTTAGTGATAGGAAACAAAGCCCCCATTCTACTGAAGCGGAGCATTTGACTCAGTATCATTATGGGCTCGAAAGTCTGAGTGGTTCAAAATGAAAAGAAAAGGGGCTCAGGGAGGGGTCCCAAGCAGCAGCGTGGCCTAGGTATCAAGTGATCCACCGCCGCAAAGGACAGACCGGTCCACGGCGAAACCCCTGCTCTGCCAATAAGCGGGGGCTCCATCGATCTCCATTCCCGGGGGGAATCTAAAAGCAGTGTGCACCTTGAAGTGCCAATCTGTTCTCCTCGGCCAAAGGAGAGAGCAGCTATGTGGAATAAAAACCTATGTTTGGAACGGAACGTCCTGGGCACCTCATTTATGCAGATGCACCATCCTGGGGTGGCTAGTTGACGTTCCCCAATGTTGTTCCCTAGGGCTCTAGTATTTCCTGAACTGCCCGTGGAAACAGGACGTTCACATCCTCCTTTGCAAAGCTGTCAAGTATAACCGGCAGCCAGTGTATCCTTTCCTCACCTTGTTTTGGTTCGTTTGGTCACGACGGACAATTTACATGTACATATCAGGCAGCCTTAGCTTTTCCTTATTCTGGTCATCCATTCGACAAACGCCGGCTCGCCATCACGCCCCCGATGCCGCGTGTGACAGTGAGCGGGGACCAGGAGAGGTAAAGGTTACCGAGCACTTACAACGTGTCAGCGAGTGTGTACAACGCTTCACGTGGGTTCCTCACTTAACGCTCGTAACAACCGTGTAGGTAAATATGATAACGATCCTCATTATTACAGTTACAGAGATGAAGGCACGTAAAGTAATTTGCCAAAGATCACGCATGGGGGAGTGGCAGGCTGGGATTTGGGGCACTTAGGGTCTGATGTCGGGACTAACATACTAACCTGTTCTCATCAACCTGCGCTGAAATGTGTAGGCCAGTGGGAGAGACAAATGTATAAACCATGATTATGGTGCATATCATACAGTAATAGCAATATATGCCACGTATGCTGCCAGAGAGTCAGAAAGGACACGGTTAAATCTGCCTGGGGGAGAAGAGCAAGGCTTGAGAGAGATGGGTTATATAAGCCGGGTCTTGAAGGATGACTAGGAGTTCCTCAGGTTACAAAAACAAAAGCGCATCCCAGGGAGAGGGAACCGCGCACGGAGAGGCAAGCTGTATCATGTCTGTGGTCTGCCCTCCGTCGATGTCCTGTATAGCATCTTATTTTACTTTATTTATGGTGGAAACATATACATAACTGAAAATTTACCGCCTTAACCACTGCTAATTGTACAGCTCAGTGGCATCAAATACTCGCGCACTGCTGTGCATCCCCCCCATTCTCCCACGTCATTCCTCTCCAGCACTTTTGAATCACCCAGAACAGAAACACTGCAGCTGTTAAATGGTAACTCACCACATTCCTTGGGTGGCCACTGCTCTACCTCCCGTCTCTATGAATCTGACAGCCTAGTTGGAATCATACAGTGATGGGCTCACTTGACTGCATAACACCTTCAGCCCTCGTTAACTTTGGACTGTTCGGTTTCGGGCTTTGGTTGCTGAGGTCACAATTGGGGATGAAGTCACATGTCACAGGAGGAGGAAGTATAGCAGACGCCTATTGGTTGTCCACCCAAGACCCGTCTCTGTCTAGGGCCCGCCCCTCTTGGTCCTCCACCCACTTACTTACAAGGGGCGGAGCCAGATTCAGACCTACCCTCCTGCTGTGGTTGACTGGATCAGGAGGCCTCTGATCTAAGCTGGCCATGAGCCTCTTCTCTGGGAATCTGGACATGGGGCCAAAAGATTCCCCATAAGTATGGCTCTTCTTGGAAAGAGGGGAGCCTGCCAGGGGGAGTGCCGAGAGGCGCTGTTTCCACCAGGTGGGCAGAGAAGCCGCTTACAGATGGAGAAGCAGAAAGGGACGAGGGAGAAGGCATCCGGGTTCCCTCCAGCGCTGCAGTTTCTGCCATTGTTTCCTTTCGGAGGCTCAGCTGTGGCTGGCCTTGGCACACCCTGCAACCTTCTAATAGGATCTCTTCTCTGCTTCTGCTGCCTCAGGCCGTATTCTGTCCCTTGCTACCAAGAGTCTCGATTGATACAGGAAGACTATAAACCCCTGATGTGCTGACCTCCACCTGAGCCGTGTGTTTGGCAATTGGTACCAACCCATTTCCCAGAGGAGGAAACAAACACAAGGACACGTAACTAACGAAGCCAGAAATCCAAACCACCAGCATCCTGTCTACCCGCCCCAGGGCCCATGAGCCTGCACTAGAGACTCGTCCCCTTGGTCTGGAGGGCGCCTGGATATTCTGAAGGCAGCACCCAGAAGGCCGTGCAGGAGAGAAGAGCGCTCGTGGGTTTTGGAGCCAGGCAGCGCTGGAGTGAAAATTCTGGCTCCTCAGCTCATGAATTGTGTCCTTGCCGCTGTCTCTGCAGAGTGTCTATACAATAGGGACGCATACAGATCCTGGGAGGATGGTATGAGATGCTGCTGTAAAAGCCCTGCACAGTGTCTGGCGCAGAGTAGATGTCCGGTCAATATTGGCTATTGGGTTTTGCTGCATCTGTGGCCCACCTTGCAGGGAGTTTGTGGTCATCACAGAGTACCCCAGATATATCAGGGCCCAATGGATATCTCGAGTCTTCTCCCCACCCTTCAAGAGTCCCCAGTTAAAATGCAGGAAGCACCAGAAAGGGAAACATTGACCTTTTGCCAACAGGTGACATTTTGATAGGCACCTAGGGATGGGGTCTACCAAATACCTGAATAAACCCTCGAAAGGAAAAAGCTGATTGTTTCTCACCGCCATTCTCACCCTCACCCTACAAGAGGCTGGCCTAAAAATGGAAATTCAGAATAAAGTTTCAAGTGAGTATGAGATAGATTGTAAATGCTCTGAGGGCAGGCACCAAGGCTGTCTTAGTATATTCACTGAGTTTAGAAACTGACACTACTATCTAATATCAGAACTTTACCATCATCCCCGAAAAAAACCTATACCTGCTAATGATAACTCCCCATTCTCTTCCTCCCAATCCCGGCAGCCACAAATCTACTTTCTATCTCTATGGATTTACCTATTCTGGACCATTCAGGTAAATATATGAGACCTGTTGTGTCTGGCTTCTTGCATTTCATATAATGTTTTCAAGGTTCAACCACATTGTAGCATGTGTCAGAACTCGATTGCTTTTCATGGCCAAGTAGTATTCCATTGCTTAGGTTGATTATAGCTGGGATTTTGGTAGAGATTGTTGTATTGAGATGGTAGGTCAGTTTGGGGAGCACTGTCATCTTAACAATATTGTCTTCTAATCCATGATCCTGGGAGAGTACTTCCATTTATTTCAGTCTTCTTAAATCTCTTTCAATATGTTTTATAGTCTTTGGTGTAGAAATCTTGCATGTCTTTTGCTATATTTATTTTTAAGTATTTTATTATTCTATTGTAAAAGGAATTGTTTTCTTAATTTTATTTCTGGATTACTTATTGCCCCATGTATAGTAGAAATACAACTGATTTTGTGTCTGGCAACTTTAATTAACTAATTTATTAATTCTAATAATTAGTTGTGTGTGTGTGTATTCCTTAGGATTTTCTATATACCAGATTGTGACATATGTAAATAGATTTATCTTTCTAATCTGGAAGCCTTTTATTTTTTCTTCTTGACTAATCACCTGGCTAGAGTCTTCAGTACTATGTTGAATGGAAGTGGTGACAGTGGACATCCTTGTATGTTGATCTTAGAGGAAAAACGTTCAGTCTTTCTCTAATAGGTGTGATGTTAGCTGTGAGGATTTTTTGTAGGTGCCATTGATCAGGTTGTAGAAGTTCCCTTCTATGTCTAATCTGTTGAATATTTTGAGCATGAAAGGGTGTTGGATTTTTCTCAAATGCTTTTTTTTTTTTTTTGGCATCTATTGAGATGATTATGTGGCTTTGGTTCTTTATTATTATAGTGGGTTACATTGATTGATTTTTGTATGTTGAACCAACCTTGCATTCTTGGGTTAAAAGAATTAACCCACTTTCTCGTAATGTATAGTCCTTTGATATATTATTGGATTCAGTTTGCTAGTATTTTGTTGAGGATATTTGTGTCTGTATTCATAAGGGATTTTGGTTTATAGTTTGCTTGTGATGTTTTTGTCTGATTTTGTCTGTTTTTGGCAGAGGAGGATAATAATGGCCTCATAAAGTGCACTGGGAAGTGTCCCTTTTTCTATTTTTTGGAAGAGTTTATGAAGAATTGGTATTATTTCTTCTTTAAATATTTAGTAGAATTCATCAGTGAAGATATTTGGGCCTGGGCTTTTCTTTGTGAGTAGTTTTAAAATTAGTAATTCTATTTATTTTCTTGTTAAATAGGTCCATTCAGATTTTATATTTCTTCTTGAGTCAGTTTCTGTTGTAGTCCATATCATCTAAGCTGCAGCATTAGTTGGCATACCATAGTTAATAGTATCACCTAATAATTCATTTTATTTATAATCCATTTTAATTTTGTAAGGTGATTAGAATGTCTACCCTTTCCTTCCTGGTTTTAGTTAATTAAGTTGTATCTCTTTCTTGGTCAAACTAGCTCAAGGTTTGTCAATTTTGTTGCTCTTTTCAAAGATTTTGTGTTGATATTTTCAAAACTTTTTGTTTTGTTAATTTTCTTAATTATTTTTCTTGTCTATCTTTCATTTGCTTCTGCACTAATTTCCTTTTTTCTGCTTGCTTTGGTTAAGTTTACTCTTATTTTTCTAATTTCTTAAGGTGAAAGTTTAGTTTATTGATTTGAGATCTTGCCTCTTTTAAAAAACAGAAATGTACAGCTCTCCATTTCTCAAGAGGGCATTTACAAAATAGATACAAGGTTGTACTACTTAAGTTCTGTGGAGCTGTCTAGGCTAAAAGGATAAATAAAACAAGTGAAGTCTACATGGGTGTTTCCCCGAGTATTCTGCAGTCAGGTAAGTTTGGAACTAGCGGCTTAACCAGGTGAAACAGCTTCCTTCCCTGTGAATGGCTCAGCCCTTGATCTGCTGATGTGTAGCCTCCACCAGGGGAGGGAAGGCTCTGGGGAGTGTCTATAGGGCTGCTGCTCAGCAGAGCAGGGATCCTTATCACTTTTGTAGGCTCTGGGCACTTTTACCTGGGTGGGCCCTTTCATTATAAAATATTAAAATTATATAAATCCATTGACATAAAGCAAACATAATCCAGGCTGGATTTATTATTATACTAGAAGCCCAGTGCACAAATTCATGCATGGGTGGGGTCCCTTAGCCTGGCCGGCGATTGGGACTGATTGGGGCTGTCTTGCCTAGTCCTGATCAGGGCCCATTGGGGCCGGCTGGCCAGGAGGAGGGACGCCGGGAGGTTGGCCAACTGTGGGAGGTTGGCTGGCCATGGGAGGTTGGCTGTGGGAGCACACTGACTACCAGGGGGCAGCTCCTGCATTGAGCATCTGCCCCCTGGTGGTCAGTGCATGTCATAGCAACCGGTTGACCTGTCATTCGGTTGCTTAGGCTTTTATATGTATAGACTAGAGGCCTGTTGCACGAAGAGATTCGTGCAATAGGCCTTCCTTCCCTTGGCTTCCAGCACTGGTTTTCCTCTGGCACCCAGGACCCAGACCTTCGCTCTGGCCAGAGTCTGCCTTCTTCGTCTTCACTGCAGACTCCAGCTGAAGTCTGCAGTCTTGCCTCTGTTGTGGCACTCCGCTCCTGTAGATCCCTTCGCCCCCCGCCCTCCCTCTCAGGGCAGGCCTCCTGCCCCGCCTGGCCACTCTGTGCCTGGAGCAGCTGGTCAGCTGCCATCTTTGGCCTTCTAATTTGTATACTCACTCTGATTGGCTGTTGGCGTAGCGGAGGTACGGTCAATTTACATGTTTGTCTATTATTAGGTAAGATATTTATCATCATTATTATGCTTTTTCTTCTGAGTTTAAAAGAAATTGACCATTGAACATTTCCATGTGCCTTTAACAGAGTCTTGGAGAAGCCAGCCAGGGGCACTGCACCTCTAGAAATGAGGGACCCTCTCAGGACAGTGGAGGTTTCTGGACGAGAGGGCAAGGACAAGGCCTGAACTTCAACTGTCTAGGGCTTGAGCCACTCTGACCAGTCAAGGGTCATTTCCAGGACTGTCACCCCTGATCCACTGTCAGCATTCAAAGGCAATAAAAAGGTAATCAGTCAGGAGCCAAGCATCTTCATGTAACATAAAATAACTCCTCTCTCTCTGTACCTGCGCCTCCTTCTTAAAAGGCTTTGGGAGGGAGGGAGGGAGAAGAAGGAGGCGTGAAACCTGCACCAGATCTAACCCAATTAGACTGCAGAACAACCCATAATGGGACAATGGGCCATTGTTAGTCAGAAATACTGCCCCTGTGCCCAATTCCTAAACCTGTCCTCAGCTCTTCACACAAAGAAAGGCAGGACAGAAACTGTCTGGGGATCAATGGCTTCCAGCGTAGCAGGCATGGATCAGATGGCAGAGCCTCGGGCAGACTTCTCCTACCGGGGACTTGGGGGTAGGAGGGAGGTGAGCACCCACCCTAAAAGCAAGGTGTGCAAGAGACCTAGGTGCGCTTGGTAGTGGTGGGATTATAGAACGAGCCTCAGAGGTCTCTGTGTCTCAGTTCCCTTTTATGTTTGGGAAAATCTGGGAGAAACAGCTGTTACCATCCTGAGGCCTGAAGGGAAGGGGGAGGGAGGGGTTCCCAGAATCCGGAGAGTGGGAACTGCAGGGGTGGGGCTGCCTCCTGAAGCCATGGTCTTAGACAGAGGTTTACAGCCTCTGCCAGCCCCTGGCTCAGAGGGGCAGAGCCAGAATCATAAGTAAGCTGACTTCTCCTTAGTCCCACCCGCCCCACCCCTTCCATCTATCATCAGGGGGCCTTCCCTTCTGGAAGCCAGAGGGCAATGTCCAATTTGGCATGTTTTCATTTTATAAAATACGTTCCACAGATAATACGCCTAACCCCACCAGAAACCCAGAGCAGGGAGCCTGCGTGATCGTCCTCCTCAGGACACAGAGCGCGGAGCAGAGGGTGGAGAATGGGCTTCAGTGGCGAGTGGACAACCATCAGAACCACACAGCGAACAGGGTGATAGAGGAACCAGGCTGTGGGCCAGGAGCTCATGATATCAAGACGGGAGTGGGGGGTGGGGGGGGAGAGAATAAAAATACACTGACACCTGGCCACGTGGCTCAGGGAGCCATGGGAATGTGAAAGAAAAAAACTGAAGAAGAGGGTCAAGGGAGAGAAGTCGGAGGTTTCCCAAGAAAGAAACTTGAGCGAGTCCTGGATGCTGACTATGGATTAGGGGAAGGCGGAGCAGTTGTAAAAGTGCAGGCCTGGGAGGCCTAAAAAGAAATGGGGGCCAGGCTGCAAAGTCCAGCTTTTAACCAGAAGGTAATGGAAAACCATTAAAATGTGGATGGGTCCATGGGCAAGGGACTTCTTCCGAATGATGGCCTTGGATCACTCTGTCTTTTCATCCACACCGTGGACACTATAGTCCAGTGGTTCTCCACCTTCCTAATGCCGTGACCCTTTAATACAGCTCCTCATGTTGTGGTGACCCCCAACCATAAAATTATTTTCGTTGCTACTTCATCACTGTAATTTTGCTACTGTTATGAATCGTAATGTAAATATCTGTGTTTTCCGATGGTCTTAGGCGACCCTGCTAGCGGTGCTCAACCTGTGGGTTGCGTTATGAAGTAGCAACGAAAGTAATTTTATGGTTGGGGGTCACCACAACGTGAGGAACTGTATGAAAGGGTCGCGGCATTAGGAAGGTAGAGAACCACTGCTATCGTCCATCACACATTGGATTGGCTACTCAGTAGTTCCCAAGGGCCCACTCAACTGCCGAAGTTGATCTCTCGGCCACACAGGAACCCAAGCCCTAAGCCCTAACCTTCGACTGGTCCAGATCTGCGATTCCCTTTGGTAATCTAGTCACCCAAGTCATGTATCTCTGCAGGTGGAATGGGGTGAGCGGTGCTTGACAAGCAGTACTGAAGCCCCTCCTAGTCCACTCTGTTTTAAATTATCTGCTCATTCGTTCACATGGCCAACTTTAAACTCAAATCCTTTTCCTGGTTACTCAATTCATTCTGACATTGGAAACATCCTGCAAGTAATAGAAACTCAAGTTCTAAGGTAGCGAAATGACTGATTTACTTTTGTGAAATGTTTTCCCTTTTAAAATGACTTACTGCACTTTGCCGCCATTCAAATCTCTTTTAGGTTTTTCTAGCGGAATTTAAGAAAAAAAGATATTTTCTTTTAGAACAGAATCAGGCACAGCATATAAAAGACCAAACTCCATAAAGGCCCATTCCCTGATACCGCTCATAACTGAGATTCAATTTCCCTTCCTCCTCTGTCTCTGTTTATTAGTTGGAATCCCAGCGCGAACAGGGTGGAGCTGGTGTTTTATGGCGCGCAGACGTGGAGAGAGAATGAGGCCTATGGGGTTTCTCAGCCTCCTTTGTGCAAGCTCCGTAATCGTCTGGAGTTCTTTCTGTGGAGATTCAATACCAGGAGATTGAATCTTGGCAGAGTTGAAAATAAAACACAATGTTGCATTCAAGTATATCTAAATCTTTAGTCTAAGCGAAAAAGAATGATAAAGATGTATTTCTCAGTTGTCAAGTTCTAAGCTCAAGGCTAGGGCAGGGAGCCAGCCGCTCCATGGAGTCACTTGAAGCTGCTCCTGCACAGTTTCTGGGTTTGAATTCCAGCCCCTTTGCTAAGCTTTTGAAAAGGCGTGGTCCATGCCTGGCCGGTGCTGCTCAGTGGTTGAGCGTTGACCTATGAACCAGGAGGTCACGATTTGATTCCAGTCAGGGCACACGCGGGCTTGGTCCCTAGGCGGCAACCCATCAGTAGTTCTCTCTCATCCTTGATGTTTCTGTCTCTCTCTCCCTCCCTCTCTATTCCTTTCTGAAATCAATAAAAAATATATTTAAAAGAAGGGCTGGCCCTACATGTTCTGCTAGTGTGAACATGCATAGGAACATCATGCTTTGCACTTGGGCACACACACGTGTTCACTGATGCTCCAACTCGTAGAGCTGCCTCAGCGTGCTTCAGAGCGCCAAGTGACATTCTTAGAGTCGTTGCCACGCTGTTTCAGAGCTGAATTTCAAGGGAATAGGAAATTAGGAGCCTATTTTCTTTGTCACTGTTCTCATCCATCATTTTAACAAATGTATCCAAAAGTGATCACAGACCTTCTCGGGAACAATGATAATTACAGTCTTTCAAGAAGCTGTTCTTGTCTCCAAAGGCACCACCGTAATTTCTCTGGCCTTTAGGAAAGTGAAAATATCAATGATTATATAAAGCCTCTTGCCTCCTAATACTTTATTTACCAGTCTGTGAATATCAATCTGGGGACTATATCCGCATGCATAAGCACCCCTCACCAGGACACGGCTTCTTCCCTCCCCACACAGAACTCTCACATTTCCGTGCACTTTCCATATTGTTTCAAGCAAGGAGGAGAGATGCAGAGCCTTCTTACTTGTTAGAGTCACAGCAAGGATTTTTTTTTTTTTTTGTAAATATGAAAACTACAGCCAGGTTTGATTATGTGTGTGAACTGGCAACCAACAGCCCTTTAAGGCATAATTTATTAAAACACACACACACACACACACACACACACACACACACACACACCATACGCCACAAGGCAACAAGGATTTTTCTTCATTCTCTTGACTTGGGGAAATGCGAGTCTGTGAAAATAAATAGCACGCCTTGGAAAATCTCGCCTAATAAACTCAAAATGCTGGAGCAGGTAAAACATAGTTCTAGAAGTCCCGGACTATTAAGAGAAGAAAAGATGAGAGATAGATAGATGGGTAGATAGAAACAATATTTTACACCTGAGGACCCAGGATGCATAGAATTTCACCGAATCCCTGAAGATAACTGATGGAGACAGGAAAGCCTGTTTCTTCAAATGACTGGGTGCATTTTTGCAAGCACATGAGTCAGTCTACGGGACCTGAAGGCAATTCCATTTTCTGGAAACCCTTTCCTACCCTCAGTTCCTCCCCCAGTCAACGGTGGGTCACGGAGATGTGCGTTCCTGGGCACCTCATTTCTTCCTATTTCCTAAGGCTACTTCTAAGAAAGAGGGAGAGCTGGGGAGACCCGGAGACGCACAAGGGGCCTAACATAATTGCTTCTGTCAAACAGAAATTCTGAGTCACGCAATTCACTGTGACCTGTCGTTTGGAATTCAAGAAAGAAGCTGGATCCACACTGCTCATTTAAATTATTCCAATGTGCCCCATCTACCAGAAAAGAAATGAACACGAATTTCCTTTCTCTGCCTGGGGGTATGGGCTGAACCATCTGGCTAAAGTGAGGGGCATGTTAACACTCACTCGGGGTGAACAGCGTGAAGGAAAATAGGGTCTAGGGTCCCTGTTCTGATCTATGGTTGTAGCCTTCATCCATTGTTCTCTGGGACTAAAGGAGGAAGGTCTGATTGAGCCAAAATGATGACTGTCACAGGACTTCTTTATGGTTTTCTTGCAATCACCAAGCCTGAATAACTTTGCCTATTGATTGACCTTATATGAAATCTACTTTAATCTGGGAATCCCATTGAAGGAATGATTCAAGAGGCCACCTCCCTACCAGCTCCTTCTTAACCTGACCGCCTGCCAATGCATGATGCATGCCATTGCGGGAGACTCATTACTCCTTCCGCTTTAAGTGTTTATCCCAACTTTTGAAACCTTGCTGTGTCCTCCGTCCCCACTAGCCTCCATTTCATGGCTTCTTCCTGTCTCAGAGCAGTGATTTTTTTGTTTTCTGGTCCTTAGAATCAGATTCACTGGGCCCCCAATTTTAGTGGGTGGGCTGTGAGGGCAGCTCTTCCACTTGCTGGCCTCTCCACTTCACCCGGGCATCTCTACCAGTGACCAGAGGGCATCAGGAATGCAACCTGCCTCTGCAGTGTCCCTGAGCACACACCAACTACATCTCAATAGGTACCGGGAGGGCTCACAATTTGGGAGAAATTGTCCACAATGAGCGTATCTATTCCAGAAGAGTCCTAGAAACAGCGCTGGCTGGAGGTCATGGCTTTGTATGGACAACAGAGATTGGCTCAGGATGTCAGAGAGCAAAGCACCGGGGCAGAGGGTCTTACCCAGTGTTAGCAGAGAGGCACAGGGAGAGCACCTGCCTCTCTACACTGCAGACTGGAGCAGATGCTGTGAGCATCAACCCAGCACCTGCCGGGACATCTGAAAGGAGATTGGAATGACACCCAAATGGGCCATGAGAAAAACAAAAGGGAACTCGACCTTCCGTCTCTATAAGTAGCCAATATCTACAAGAGCCTGTATCAATTATGTCTCAATGAAACATAATTGTGGTCCAAGTAATAGATAAAAAATTCAAACTCCAAAATATGGGCTATGAGCAAAAGCAATATTTCAGAATAAGAGAATGTATTCTTCTTCTCCATCCAGCTTAAATGAATGAAGAATGAATGAATGCTCCTACTATGTGCTCTGATATCACCCCACCTGTCCTACCCACAGTACTTGCCATATTAATGGAAATTGCTTGTATAATTGTTCGGTTTTCCCCATTTAACTTTGCCATCGGTGGGGACAGAGACTTGCAGGCCATGACTTGTCGCCTGGGACCTAGTTCAGTGCTAGGTATTGGGCAGATGGCCAACAAATTTCCCTGATGAATGAAACATCCACAACGTTCAGAGGAAGTGTATGCTTCTGAAAATGATTTAATCTAACAACCAGAAGAAAAAGCTAGAGAAGGTAGAAGGCAATGGAAGAGGACATGCCTGCAGAGAGAAGTAGTAGAAAGTCCTAGGAGAGAAGATGTTGAGCTTCACGCATGTCTGAGGCACAAACCTGACCTGCAGGCAGGACTGGGATTGACAAGGGCGTCTTGGGAAGAAATGGCATTGCAGAAGCAGAATTAAGATTTGCTCTTGAGGTGGGAAGGAACGGAATCGACGCTGCAAGAAAACGAAATCAATGACCTGCCTATCCATTTGAGAGGCTTTCCCAGAATGCAAAAACACGATGAAAATCTATAAAGAAATATGATCTAAGAATATAAGATATAAGCCATCTTCTTGGAACCGGAGAAGACCTTAGGGAGCAGGTAGCAATACTTTATCACGTTTCAGGCAAAATTAATGCAAAGAGTACCATTTCTAGAGACATTGCAGCAAAATTTAAATTATAAAGACAAAAATAATACAAGTATGAATCTGACACAAGAGAAATCAAAATGCACGGTGGGGCGCCAGAACTTCTTCCCATTTTTCCGGTCTTTCCCCACATTCTTCGCCAAGGCTGTGGAGCGAGTTACCTGAGTGGTGATTTTGGGAGATGAATGAGGCCTGAACAGCTCAGCCTTTTCTCCCTTCCCCTCTCTTTGGGATCTGCCTACCTGCACCGTCCCCACCCAAGTCATTCTCCAGTACCACCACCATACACTGCATTCCTCATTCAGTCTTTCAAAAAAAAACAACACAAAACAAAACTCATTGAGTGTCCACTTCACGCTGGGCTTTTCTTTCTGCAGAGAAGTCCTTGCCCTCAAGGAGCTCACCACTCAAGAGGGAGACAGACAATGAACAAAGATACAGGTACACAGCCATACTATAGAGTCCAGCAGTGCTCAGAGTGATGAGGCAAAGCAATGCAAGGCAAAGGATCTGAGTGATTAGGTGGGAAGGAGGGGCACTGCCTTATGGAGAGGGTGATGTTCAAATCACCCTGAAAGAGATGGGAGGCAAGCTAATGGGCGTCTTGGGGAAGAGCACCCAGGCAGAGGGAATAGCCAGCGCAAAGGTCCCAAGGAGGAAGCTCCCCTGGCCCGTTTGAGGAATGGTAAGACCAGGAGGATGAAGCTCAGAGAGCAAGACGAGAGAGAGGGATCACCAAGGTGGTGGTGGAGAGGGAGGGTGTCGTTTTATGCAGGACCAGGCGGCCCTGGAGTCAACTTTGGATGTTCTTCTAGTGAGAAGTCATTAAAGGGGGCTTGTTATGACTCTTCTAACACCTCAAATTATCTTGTGCTCTCACTTGTCCTTGTCTGCTGCCCCCTCTAGAATATAAGCTTTGTGATGGCAGGTACTTTTTACATTGTAATGGCTGATTTCCCTGCTCCTGAATGGCACCTGATACAGAGAAGGTGCTGAAAAATTATTTATTGACGGAATGAATGAAGAATGAATGAATGAATGAAACAGAAGCCATGAGAAGGAAAAACCAAGCCCTAGCCAGTTTGCTTCAGTGGATAAAGTGTTAGCTTGTGGACCCAAGGGTCCAGGGTTCAATTCCAGTCAAGGGCATGTACCTTGGTTTCAGGCTCCTCCTCAGCCCAGGTCCTGGGTAGGGCTCGTGCAGGAGGCAACCAATTGATGTCTTTTTCTCACATCGATGTTTCTCTCTGTCTTCCCCTCTCTTCTACTTTCTCTAAAAATCAATGGAAAAATATCCTCAGGTGAGGATTAAAAAAATAAAATAAAAAGGCAAAACATATAAAGAAGACAGAATAGAGGAGAAGCAGCTAGTTTCTTGAATTAATGGGGGTACCCTTGTGTGGGATTTCCAAATCCTGTGGGGTCCTGAAGCTGTCTGGGCCCAGAAGCACCCAAACCTCTATTTTCCACCAGGCCCAGCTGAGTGACTGTTTTTGGGTTACCTTGTGTGCATAGCTCTGTGATAAACCTCCTATCCATTCTGGGCAACCTTGTTGGACTCCTCCCTCCCCCAACTGGGCCAGGTAGCTACTGCTGCCCCAAACCTGCCCACAGCGGAGCCCAATCCAGTCTGGGAGGTGGTGATGCCTTTCTTCTAGAAGGTTCTATCCTCTTCTCATCTTTGTATCCCAGGGACCCTAATCCAGTGTTTGGTACAAAGCAGGCATGTGGTCAATATTTATTAAATGTCTAGCTGAATGAGATGCTGAACGATCAATGGTACAGAAAGATTTAAACTGGAGGGAGAGACAAAACTTAACAAACAATACAAGCAAAAAGATTTCCAAAAAGCAGGGGTGGCAGTATTCATTCAGATGAGGCAGAACTCAACGGAGTGAAAGCATTGTTCAACAGAACAAGGGGGGATCTTTTCGCAGATAGAAAGTATAATCGCAGCATTTATAAATAGCCATGCGCCACCAAGTATAGATAACATTTAACACCCACTTCTTATTAGAAGGGGGATCAAACCTCTTTCAGAGATCGGGCTGTAAGTCCACTTAATCAGCATGATAAATACTATCCAGCTTAAAGCAGCAGCCACTAGCATATTTAATGGTGAACACAGAAGGTATTCTCATTAAAATCAGGGGAAAGCAAAGTGTCCCTGGTGATATCAAGCGAACCACTTGTAAATCTTTTCCAGTTCATCAGTGTTTGATAAAGTGAATGGATTAAGTATAAAATAGAGAAAAACCAATAGCTTTACTGACACCAGCAATAACCAGTTAGAATATCCAAAGTGGAAAAACCCACTTTCTTTTTTTTTTTTTTTTTTTTTTTTTTTAATAAATCTTTATTGTTCAGATTATTACAGGTGTTCCTCTATTTTTTCCCCCATAGCTCCCCTCCACCTGATTCCCCACCCCACCCCATGCCCTTACCCCCCGCCACTGTCTTCATCCATAGGAGTAAGATTTTTGTCCAAGCTCTTCCCGCACCCCTCACACCTGCTTCCTCTGAGAATCATCAGTTCACTCCCTTTCTATGTCCCTGATTCTATTATATTCACCAGTCCGTTCTGTTCTTCAGATTTTTTATTCACTTGATTTTTAGATTCACTTGTTGGTAGGTATGTATTTGATGTCATTTTGTTGTTCATAATTTTTATCTTTACCTTTTTCTTCTTCTTCCTCTTCTTAAAGAATACCCTTCAGCATTTCATGTAATCCTGGTTTGGTGGTGATGAACTCCTTTAGCTTTTTCTTGTCTGTGAAGCTCTTTATCTGACCTTCAACTCTGAATGATAGCTTTGCTGGGTAGAGTAATCTTGGTTGTAGATTCTTACTGTTCATCACTTTGAATATTTCTTGCCACTCCCTTCTGGCCTGCATAGTTTCTGTTGAGAAATCAGCTGACAGTCGTATGGGTACTCCCTTGTAGGTAATTAACTGTTTTTCTCTTGCTGCTTTTAATATTCTCTCTTTGTCTTTTGCCCTTGGCATTTTAATTATGATGTGTCTTGGTGTGGTCCTCTTTGGATTCCTCTTGTATGGGGTTCTGTGCACTTCCTGGACTTGTACATCTATTTCTTTCACCAGGCAGGGAAAGTTTTCTGTCATTATTTCTTCTAATAGGTTTTCAATATTTTGCTCTCTCCCTTCTTCTGGCACCCCAAAAATTCGGATGTTGGTTCGCTTAAAGTTGTCCCAGAGGCTCCTTACACTATCTTCATATTTTTGGATTCTTTTTTCTTTTTGTTTTTCTGGTTGGATGTTTTTTGTTTCCACATATTTCAGATCTTCGGTTTGATTCTTGGGGTACATTGATCTACAGTTGAGTTTCTGTATATTCTTTATTTCAGACAGTGTATGCTTCATTTCTGACTGATCCTTTTCCATTTTTTTGGCATTCTCATTAAGCTCCTTGAAGGTCTCATCAAGTTTCTCAGCGGTTTTAAGAAGATTCTTGAGTAACCTTATAAATGTGGTTCTGAACTCTATGTCATCCAGTAGTTTGCTTTCCTCCGTTTCTTTCATTCGTGACATGTTTCTTTGTCTCCTCATTTTGGCTGCTTCCCTGTGTTGATGGAGTGGCTTTGTGTGGTAGGTGACCTATAGGGGGCAGTAGCTCAGCCTCCCCAATCACCTGATGTGGACACTCTTGGTACACCCCTTTGTGGACTGAGTGCAAAGACTTGGTGCAGTTAAAGTCTTAATTACTGTAGGTATACTGGGAGGAATTGACCTCCAGGCCAATTAGCTGTGAGCACTCACTGTGTCTATAATGGAAGAACTGCTGCGCTGAAGACACACTTAGGGGCAGGACTTGTTTCAGTGGGGCTTTGGTGCTCACTGAGTCTGCCTTTGAATGTGTCACTTATGGATGTGAGGAGTTGAAATCTGGTGTCTCACTCTGACCACTAGGTACACTGGCTTCTGGATCTCCAATGGGGTGCAGGTCAGCTACTGTCTGAGGCCATCCAGCAGGAGCTACAGTGAGAGCTACAGTTTTCTCCTCTTTGCTTGGGGTTTGGAGGTTTTGGAGCTGTCTGACCCAGGCTGCAAGTTTGCTAGGTTAAGCTGCGATAGGGCGGGGCTTTCTTCTGCTAACGCTGCTGCTTGGAGCTTGGGTGCGTTTGTAGGTTGTGCAGGGCGGGGCCTCAGGGCGTCACTAGGTTAGGGCGTGGCAAACAGCAATGGCTGCTAGTTAGCCGGCTCTGTGTCCCCAAGGGCGTCCCGGAGTCCCGTGCCCCAGTGCCGTAAACAATTATTCCTGCGCGCAGCTCTGCAAGTAAGCCCCCGTCACTGGCAGACAGTCCAGCTTCTCCCCGTAGGAGTTTGGGTCCCCCGTGTCTCCCCAGAAACTGGATTTCAGAGTAATCGGGGGCTTGTCTCCCTTTGGGTTGAAAAAAGCAACGCCCGCAGCCAGCCCGGATCGCGCGCCTCCGTACCTCAGCTTTTCAGCGCTCGTGCACGTCTCGATGCTCCTTTCTCTTTCCTTCTAGTTGTAGAACTTCCACTCAGCCAGCTTTCCCGTGGTTCTGGGTGATAGACGTTTTGTCTTTTAGTTGAATTTTTGTAATTGTTGCGCGAGGCAGCAGTTTAGGTGTTTACCTACGCCGCCATCTTGGATTCTCAAAACCCACTTTCTTAACTGCCTTTCTGAACACACACGAGATACCTAGAAAAACCATTACAAGAAATGGGTAGGATCCTGCTGTAGTCACTGGGATGAAAACTAGAAAAATCTTCTTGAGATACACAACATAAAATAGGAACAAATAAATGTATGAGCCCGTCGTTTTTAAAAGAAAAATCTAAAGTTTGGGACAATGTCAATTCTCATAAAATAAATGGATAAACTTAATATTTCCTTAAGCAAACATTTAAAAGGCCAACTGCATAAAAATGATAATGAATGCAAGAAAAGGGTCCATTTCTTCCTTATATAAAGAGCTCTCAAAGATCAAGCAAAGGGCTTTCACCCATTAGTTGAATGAAGGGCAGAAGATGCAAACAATTCACAGAGGAGTTCAGCTTGACTAGGAGTCAAAGAAACGAACAAACCACGTCACTGCGTTTTTAGGCCAGACTGACTGTCCAAGATGAAAGGACGGACAGGCCTGCCACCTTCCTCCATGGCCGCTGGTGACAGACTGCGCTGCATCTTTCTCAAAAGCAACCTGACAATAGAGAGCAAGCATTTTAAATGTGTTCACATCCTTTCACAAAGAAATTCCATCCCCGGGCAGTCTGTTCTAGAGAAATAGTGAGATATGTGGGCAAAAATTTATATACCATGACATTTATTCATGGGAGAAATTAATATTAAAATGTTTTGAAAAATACCTGAATTATGAGAAAATTCTCCTGAAATAATGGTAATTGAAGAAGCGATTCAAAACAGTTTGATTCCAATTTATAGAGGCATGTAGAATATATGTAGTATATAGAATAGATAGAGATATATAGACTATAGATAGATCTATAGAATTATAAAATATTACCAGTGATTATTCTAGGGGGATTATGGGCCATTATTATTTTTGTTATATTTTACATTTTTTTCGCTTTTCCAAAGTTTTACAATGTGTAGAAATATATATATTTATTATTCAATAATAAATAAATATATATATTTATTTATTATTGAATAAATAAATATATATATTTATTTATTCAATAATAAATAAATGCCCATGTTATTTAAAAAAAAAAACCAACAGAACGTTAGTACCAATAATTGCCAAGAAATTTGACTCCTGAAAAAAGAAGTTAAATCTAGTGACACTTCCATTTCTTTTTCTCTCTGCCTGCACCGCCCACCTCCCAATTCAGGAAAATTCAATGAAGATAATTGCAATAAATGCTTATTGCCTCCTTACTGTGTATAAGGCACGGGGCTGAGGGCAGGGGAGCAGCGCAAAGTTGGGCAAGACAATGTTCCTGGCCCCAAGTACAAGATTATCAAATGAAGGGAGATGGGCTCCAACTTGGAAGGCGATAAACAAGGCAGGCTCAGCGAAGCATTAACGAGAAGCCAGAGGCAGAAGGAAAGGACTAGTGGGAAGGATATCTGGGGCAGAAACATCCCTGACCTCTCAGACATCACAGGAATTACAATGAGATGGAGAGCATTTTATTTTCTGGAAGTTGGTTCAGGGATAGCATTTTGTGGGGTTGGGAGGAAGATGTGGCTGATGAAGCAAGCAGCCAGCATCTGGGGAGTGCTTACTATGTGCTGGGCACTCTGCTAAATATTTTAATGGTACTGTTTCACCCGGTCCTCAGACCAAGCCTATGAGGTTGGTACGATGGACAAACCCTATGTTTTAGGTGCGGGAACAAGCCCAGCAGTTGCATACTATGCTTGAGCTGAAACAGCCAGTGCATGGTGGAGCCAGGATTTGAATCCAAGCACTTTCACTTGGGAGCCCTTGCTCTTATTTTCCCTGCAGAGTGGAGCATGCATGTTTGGGTTGGAGCTGAATTGCTCAGGGTTTTAGAAGGCATGAAAGATCACCGTTCTCTGTCTTAGCAATCTGCTATCCTCCTTTCCTCTCACCCACCTTAAGCAGCTTTGAGCTTCTCCTATAAACCAGTGACTAACAAACCCAGGAGTGGGGAATCTTTTTTTCTGCCAATGGCCATTTGGGTTATTTTAGTATCAGTCATGGGCCATACAAAATTATCAACTTAAAAATTAGCCTGCTTGCCGGTCAATGTGGTTGAGTGGCTGAGTGTTGACCTATGAACCAGAGGTTACAGTTGGATTCCTGATCAGGCACATGCCCAGGTTGTAGGCTCAATCCCCAGTAGGGGGTGTGCAGGAGGCAGCTGATCAATAATTCTCTCATCATTAATGTTTCTATCTTTCTACCCCTCTCCCTTCCTCTCTGAAATCAATAAAAACATATTTTTAAAAAATTAGCTTGCTATATTTGGTCAAACATTTAATTAACTCACCCCTAATATCTTGGAAGGCCTAGACCAAATGATTCCACCTGCCTTATACAGACTGGAGGTCCCCCCATCCCTGAAATAGATATTTAAAGAATAGTGTATTGAAGATGTGCCAAATTATTAGCCTCTAGGTGATACCGAAGAGTCTTAAGTCCAGGTCTCGAGAACCTGAAAGGTAGAGAGTTTTCCTCCACAAAGGCTCTTCTGTAATCTCTTCTATGAGCTCTGAATCAGATAAACACTTCCTGAGCATCTAAGATGCTTGGACTCTATGCTAGCTGCTAGGGATGCCCTCACATCTCCTCAGTCAAAATCCTCCAGCCTACATCCTCTGAGCCAAGGGCCCACAGGAGCTCCCTATTGAAAGTACCATGGGGATCTCAACTCTCAACATCCCGAACTGAATCATGAACTCTGCTCCACGCTTCCCATTCCTTAAGGTGAGGTAGCACGAGCTACCCAGATGCACAAGCCAGAAACAGCCTTCTTTCCTACGACATCCAATCCATCCTCGAAGCTTATCGAGTCTCACCTCCAAAATATCTCCTGCTCTCCGCCCGCACTGCCACCACCTTGGCCCAGCCACCACCACCTCTCTCCGGGGCAATCACAGCAGCCTCCTGAAGGCAGGTCTGCATCCATTCAGGAGCCACACAGGGAGACCACAACACGTCCTCTGCCTGAAACCTCTGCATTTTCCCTTTACACTCATACGAAATAAAATTCTTTGGCTCCAGCCCCCACTTAGCGCATCCCTTTGTCTTTCTCTATTCTCTTTACACGTGAGTATAAGATGAGAAAATATATGTATACCGGTATCCCAGGTATACAGGTGTGTGTGTATACCTGGACTACAGATATCTGTTCTTCAGATCTAAGGCTGGCCCTTCTGAGCCCAGCCTCAGATCTGCAGAACCAGGTAGCCAGCCATATTACATATAACATACAATATTATACATGTGATATAACTGACATATAACATTATAGTAGTTATCTATACTCTGACAAGTACACATTCCAGGTGTACAATGTAATGATATATTTTAGCATGGTGACTATAGTTAATAACATTGTACTGTATATTTGAAAGATGCCTAGTGAGTAGCTCTTAAAAGTTCTCATTATAAGAAAAAAATTGTTAACTCTCTCAGATATTTGTGAACTGTTCCATTGATTGCTGTGAATAAGAGTTAACTTTGTAATATCAGAAAAGGAAATGGATAAAATATATTTACATATGGGCCACTCCTTTAAGAATGGAAGGCTTTTAGTTAGTTGCATAGAAAACTTTACTGTAATGGTATTGCTTTCTCCTTCCCGATGGTATCCCAAAGAACCAAGTCAAAGAAAACAGGAAGTAAGGAGGTGGCCTGAGCCACTCATGCTGGTGTTGAATCAAGAGCTTTCAACCAAGTGCAGAAGAAAATAGCAACCCTGTCCATCAGCTCCAGCATCCTCAAGTTCCACAAGAGAACTCGCCACGGTAGCTGCTGGCGTTGATTAATGGCATCTCCTCTGGCCCACTTTCAGCCCCCGCCCCCAAACAAAGTTACCCTTCCTGAACACACTTGCAGCTGATGGAATCCTCTGTTTCAACCTGGCCACAAGCAAAACCACACTAATTGTGAGTAATTGCTTCAGCTCAAGTGACAGAACCCATAATTTATAGGAAACTACTAAGGGATTTAGGACGGAGGTCAAACCAATGGCCCGTCAAGTGTAATATTATGCCCGGCACTTCCCAGTGGTCAGTAGTCCTCTGGAATTCAGCCAGGCACTTCTGCGAACTTTACCACAAAGGACAAAGGACAGGATTCTCTTCCCAAACCAGACGGTATTCATGGCACGATATCAACTCTTATTACCTAGTTAAAAATGAATTATCAAAATGTCCATCCGCTGAGTCTATCTGACTCAACCATCTTCACTGTACATCATCTTTTATGGATCTTAAATGTTCGGGTTATTGAAGTGGTCAGCTCCTCCTATAATACAACACTGAAGAAAAGGAAGGATGGTTCCCGGAGAGCTTCAAGCTGACGGTGGTGGAAGAGTCGGCTACGGCTCTACATTTTCATCCTGGAATTTCACTTTTCATCTCCAGTTTATTTTCCTGGAATCCATGGTAGTCACAGGGT
The DNA here is from genome assembly GCA_026230045.1 of Corynorhinus townsendii. Lineage (NCBI taxonomy): Eukaryota > Metazoa > Chordata > Mammalia > Chiroptera > Vespertilionidae > Corynorhinus > Corynorhinus townsendii. The sequence continues at coordinate 213,732,103 of JAPDVU010000002.1, forward strand.
CTCAACCACAAGCCCCGGTTAGTGAGGACTGAGAGTCCCACAGCACGTATCATGTTCAAAATAATTTCCTTTATGACCTTCCCAGTGGGTCTCAAGTGAGCATTGGTGGGAGGGAAAAGTAAAGTTCTCAAATTTTCATCCATAAAGTGGAGTCAAACATATCTGAAATGTGGGGGAATATCTTCGTTCCTTTGAGGTTATTTTTCATGTATTGTCACTTGGATATGTAATTCCAGGAGTGTTAAGGTCTTGGAGCAAGACGGCTGGAAAACTGACCTTTGAAGGCATGTCTGGGTTCATTCAAAGTAGGTGGGATTAGAAGTCTTGAGATTTTAAGATGGTAAGGAGTGAAATGTGAGAATTGGTGTTTCTTTGAATATAAAAGGCCCATAAAAGGGAGATGTCGATTATTATCCTTAAGGTTGCTTACTTTGGGGGCAAGTCTGGCTCTCCTTTCAGAAGACTTGATCTCTCAGGATTTTTCTCTCTCCTTTCCTGCAATCCAGGTTGGCAAGTTCTTCTGTATACGTGAGACTGGTCGACAGATGAGCTCAATGCTTTACCCCTTCCCAGACCTAAACCCTTTGCTGTGTTACTTTGCATTATCTTCTCATTGTGTGTGTGTGTGTGTGTGTGTGTGTGTGTGTGTGTGTGTGTGTATGGGGGGGGTGTTAATTCTGCCCCATTTCTTGATTTTGGGCTCAGTCATGTGATTTTTTTTGGCCAAAGAAAGACAGCATATGTGAGACGAGCAGAAACTCGACAATGCATTTTGGCATTTCCACTCACTCTTTTGCTTCTGCTGTGGAATCATGCCCGAGCTAGCCTGATGGAGGATGAGACCCATGGAGCAAAGCTGAGGCAACCAGCTGAGACCCCAGACAAGTGAGAGAGCCTAGCCAAGATGACAGGTGACCACGGACATGGGAATGAGCCCTGCTGAGCCCAGGCTCAGGTCTGCAGTACCAGGCAGCCAGCCCACAGACCATCAATCAAAACAAATGTTTACCGTATCCCACTGAGGTTTGGAGGTTGTTTGTTATGTAGCATTATTGGGATAAGAGATAACTGATACAAGATATAAATTATTTTCCCATTATAGTCGATTCAAGGAAGAAACACAAGCATGGAATACCTTCTGCAAACAAGGTGTCTTTGATCGGTTGACATCTAATGCCAGTGGGCATTCCCTGTGCTGTGAGCCCCTGACTGCGGGTGGTAAACACCCGTTTTGCTCTTCTCTGAAGTACAAGTAAGACATATTCTCCAGGGTGCATGGAGCAGGGGACCCCACTCTCTATCTTCATGTGAATATTGGTGGCTTTCATATTCTTATTTTAATGTGACTCTCCCTTGCTGGAAACTGGCCTGGAGTTTGGATTCTATTGTCAGAAGAGAAAGAGGTTTGAGATCCTGAGGGATTCTAGCAGCTGGAGTATCGACTTGGATGGAAGCAAGACCAGGACAACAGCAGCTAATGTTTATGCTGCGCTTCAGCAGGCCAGGAAGGACTGCTTAGCGGAGCTCTTAGCATATGTTCATTCATTTAAGCCCCAGGACAACTCTGAAATAGGAACTGTTATTACTCCCATTTTACAGAGGAGAAAACTGAGGTACAGGGAGGCTATGTAACTTGTCAAGGACACTGGCTCAACTAGTAAGTCACATAAATCCAGACGTGTGGACGCCAGAGCCCATGACATTGACCACAAAATTAAATTAGCTCTGAGTTACTTGGAGTACATGGGAGCCATAGTCTCAGTGCACAATAAACCCCATCTTCTGTCCCTCAGCAGGCTATCGAGGTTCCCACCACATGCTGCCTGTGGGAGGGTGTTTTCCTGACTCTTACCACCAGAACTAACAGCAACTTCATGAAGACGCCCCAACCAGTCTTGCCCCAAGACCCCCTCCCCAACTCCTTATCCTTCTAATGATGATATCAGCCTACCTTTACCCAAGGCTTAGTGTGAAACAAGCCCTCGAGGGGTTTACATGCAATGTTTCTATTAACACATACAATCAACTAGAGGGTACTATCATGATGTCTATTTTACAGATGAGTAAATAGAGTCTAGGAGAAGTATGTGATCAGCTCACAAGAGGCAGAATACTTTTAATACTTCAAAGCACCCACATTCTTAACCATGAGCTCTGTCTACTGTCTCCCTCCCCAGCTCTCCGATTTTATTTTTGTCCTGGGCATCTGCAAGAAACAGAACTTTGCATTTCTAGACCTAAAGCAATGGACATTGGGCCCTGGTTCTCCTGTCCTGGGAGAAATTTCATCTTGGTCTGGGGTTCTGTGCTTTTCTTTCAGGAGGGAGGGGCGTGTCAGGTGAGGTGCTGAGAATCTGTTCCCCCGAGGCGCACCTGTCCAGGAGGGAACATCCTTCCTCTCTGGTCTTTGGCCATCCATCCATCCATCCATCCATCCCATGGCCACATCCTCTCTGAGCCCTCAAGCGCTGAGCCGTGCTTGCTGGCTCTCAGCACCACATCTCTGCAGTGTTCAGGGAGTTGTACATTGTCCACGGCCACGTGGGCTGGGAAAACCACGAGGTGTATTGAGCACATCTGCATTACTGGGCCTGTGTCCATCTTGACTGACCTGCAGACTTTCAGTGTTCTACCTGGGGTCTGGCATTCCAGAACATTCCCCAGGGAGGTGGGGCTCAGGGGCCCTTCACAGGCATCCTCCAGCACCCTCTCTCCTCACTTGTAAATATACTTCTTACTTAACGTTCTCTCTCATCGTGTTTCTAGTTGCCCTATTCATACATTTCCCATTTTTTCCCAAGTGGGTTGGAATATTTTTCCTCCTGAGACCTTCAAGAAACACAATGGGTGCTCATCAAATTATTAATTTCCAAGATGAAGCACTACTGTGTGAAGCCACGCCAATTAATATACTAGTCCCACTGCTTGCCAACTGAGAACTTGGGACCAAAAATACATCTTCTAGTAATCAAATGGCATGGCTACTACTGATTTCTGACCTTCCGTGGGTAGAATGTGGAACCTGCCTTCTTGCCTTCTTACTTAATTAGACTAAGTCCTCATAGTTCTTAGAATTTCCTAGAAAATTAGCACTAGCACCAAGCCATTGTGTAGTAATGTAAACAACAAAGATGACAACAAACCCATCGCTAATGATAGCTAACCTCATTGCCAGGTGCTTTAAAAGCTTTTTCATTTACTCACTCATTTCACCTCTTCGTAAAATCCTGTGAAGTAGGTACTTTTATCATCTCCACTCTACTGATGTGACAACCCGGGGGGGCACGTAATTTGCCTAAGAGGACACACTACACACACGAGGCAGAGGTGGGACTGGAGCGCAGGTGGCGGGGCACTGCAGCCCTCCCTCTTAAACATCTGAAATTGATGTACTCACTATATACTTACTCAACTAGGTTAAAGCGAGAGGAGACGCTGTGTTTGGGGAATAAAAGACAGCAAATACATACACGAGGGAAAGGCAACTGAGCAAGTGTACATTCATTTATCCCTAGAATATTCTGACAACGTCAAAGCCTTCCACAGCTTCCAGCATCCCCTGCACACCTGTGCAACCTCCGTACACAGGATGCCTCGCGTGACTGCGGTCATGCCATCTTCCTGCCATTGTGCTCCGCGGTGCCCATCCCCCCTTGCTGGAGTGTAAGTGAACTAAGAGTGGCAGCGCATGCCAGAGGCTCAGTAAATGTCGGGTGGGGGCTGAGCCACCTGCACACGGTGCAGGGCCTGTCCCACCTGTGGACGGTCCCCTTCCAGACTCCAGGGGGAAAGGCTCAGCTGGCTGCGCTTGTTCCAGGGTGGATGCCTGCCTGTGAGCACAGAGGAGGGAGAGCTCGAGGCAAAGATTAAAACTCTTATGTTTCATTTGGGAGGTGCAAGCCCAGGGCAGCGGGAAAGGAGGCAAGAAAGTGAAGTGGGTAAGAAGGCGAATGATGTGTGGTTGTGCTGACTTCCACGGAGTGACGGGCGGTGGAGAGACAGACAAGTTGCTCAGCGGATGCGTCCCCTCGGCATACAGGACGACTTCTCGGGATGGCAGGCAAGAGGAAATCATGCCTCCAGGTACTTTCCGGGGGCAAGAAAGTCGAGGTGGCCTGTCTGCTGACTCCCCAGCCCCTTTCCTCTCCTGTTTCCCGTTGGTCATAGTTTGTCCCATAGAGATGGCTCCAAGAGACACCCAGTCCTTCAGGCGGGCTGCCCCTCTGATGGTTTCTCAGGAAGCCAGACCCCATGCTGCGCACCGGGGTGCCTCCTTCACATTTGGAAGTGGCCGGAACTCCGGGCATGGGACTGGGGAGTCTGCTGCGGAAGCAGAACCAGGTGGGCCTGAGTGGTGGAGTTGGGCATGGCGCATGCCGTGTGAACCCCGTGGCTGGAAACCACGTGGGAATCAGAGATGCAGAGATTGGTGTCCGACGCAGGGGGGAGCAGAAACAAGACAAGACTTTGCCCCGATGAAAAGTAAGTTGAAGAGTGAGAATAAAAGGTTACCTGGATGAGTGAGATAGCTTGCGTAGGCCTTCCCGGGTTGGTGCAAGCCCACGGCCTTGAGACATGGAATATGAAAAGGAGATGGCTAGACACAGAAAGAACCTGCTAGGCAGAGGGAACAGGAGGTGCAAAGGCCTGCAGGTGGGAACAAGTTTGGTCAAGTTGAAGAACAAAAAGAATGCTACCAGAGTAGGAGAAAAGTGAGCAAGGGAGAGAGTGGGAGGAAGCAGGCAGGAATCAGACCCTGGAGGGTGCAGCAAAGAATCTGGATCGCCATTGCCAATGTGGCCGTCACAGATCCACACATTTCTCTACGTCTTCCATCCAAACGGGGCATGGTGGGGTTTTCAGTAGGAATTAGGCTTGGAAGTTGGATGGAAATGTAGCATCTGAGAGTTGAGTCATAATCTTGAAGCACTTTGAAGCAAATTGAATCCATAATATCTGAACTGCATTGATATATTAACTGTTTCAATTTATGGGAAATTATTATCGGTAATTATATAACTATATCAAGAAAAGTAATTACTAAGACAAGTTTGAGAAGCTCTTGGCTACAGACTGTTCATTCCCTGTTGTCTGCTTTCCGATCGTTATTCCATGATGCCAGAGAGCACGGGGTGGGGAAGACATTTAATCTAATAAAGGTCGCCCTCGTATCTCTCCCGCGCTGTGACATGCCATTTACTGAATCATCCATTATTGCCCAAAGAACAAAGTCGAGCTTCACTAAGCAAAGGGATGATAAAGTTCACTTGAAAATTGGGGAAGAAATTGCAAAACTATTGGAGGCCAAGGGCACAATCATGCACAGAAATCAATAGCTGTCAGCCAACAAGGAGGAACGAGAATGAATAAACACAGTAAATAATGCTGAGAAATGACTCACTGCCAAGCAGCCACCCAAGGAGAAGTCTGGGAGCGTGGTGAAGAGACCAGTGCTGGGATCAGATGATGGGACTAAGTGTGAATCTCTGCTCTACCACTTGGGCGTGACATATTTCCCGTGGCAGCCTCAGGTGACTCATCACAATGGCAAGAGCAATACTACCTATGTCCTGAGCAGCTGGGAGCACCACAGGAGAGAGTGAATTTGAAGCTCTTCACGTGTGCACGTATTTAAGGCTCATATAGTGGTAGCACCTCCCTCTGTCTCTGTCAACCAAGATTCATCAACATCACACAAGAGAGAGGATAGCACAGGGAGGAACTTTGCAAAGCCCACTTTCTCAGGCTGGCTGAGAAGAGAGGAAGCATACTTTAAAAACCCCACAGAATTCTTTAGTGTGACAAGATGCCCATTGGGCTTCCTTTGCCTCACATCATTGACAGGCAAATGAGCTTCTTCCAACCTCTATTCAAGCTCTAAAAAGTTTAATTATTCACACATGCTCACAAGAGCCCTCCCTATATTAAAAAAAAAAAAAACACCAAAGGGAATTCAGGATTCTGAGTAAAAAAAATGGCAGCACTAAACAGTTTATAACACTTCCCGCATGATACCATCTCTTCCTCTTGTTAACACACACAATTTTAAACATTTGATGTAAGTGTTTGTTGGTGCTGGGTTTGGGTGCAGTCTGGGAAACTGAACAGGACGGAACCTGATGATGGTGAGAGTGATGACAAGACAACTCGAAAGTTACGCATTGATAGGCAAGTACCAGAGGTAGGGAGCACCATATTCTGGTATTGGCATGATGTATCAAGGGAGATACCATCCCTTTTATTCCTCGTGTCATTTTGATAACACACATGTGACTGTTCTATTTTTTTCAAATAAAGAAGGTAAGGCTTCTTAAAGTTGAGCTACTTCGTCAAGGTTATCAGCTACAGGATTCAAGTGGAGATTGATCTGGATCCAACAGTATGTTTTACTTCCTCATCTATCCACCATCCATCCATCCATCCATCCATCCATCCATCCATCAGTCTGTCCATCTATCCACCTATTCAGCCATCATCTACTATCCATCCACCATCTATCATTCATCTGTCCATCCACAATCCATCCATCCATCCATCCTCTATCTAGCCACTGATGAATCCACTGTCTATTCATCCACCCTTCCACTCACTTATGCATTCTTCCATTAATGAATGGAAGCAATTTCTGTTCATTCTTCCCCATAATTTTATCTTAAATCTGTCCCCTTCTTTCTCCATTGCCAATACTACAACCTAGACTGACCCACCATCCTCTCTTGCCTGGACAACTGCAGTGGCTTCCTATTTGATCTCCATGGTTTCATGCTTTCTTCTCTATAGTCCATTGTCATCATAGCTACCAAAGTGATCTTCTCAAGGGATACATTCCTCCCCTGATTAAAGTTCTCCAATGTAATTGCCATTGCATTTTGAAGACCCAGCCTGTCATGGCTGCCCCTCTTACCACCTCTCTTACTGGCTACTTTCTGGCTCATGCTACTTCAAGCCAGGCTGGTCAACTAGGTGTTCCGTGAACAAGCCAAGGCTGTTCTTGCCTTAGGACCCTTCCAATTGCTGCTCTGGCCTAAATGGTCTTCTCTTGGTTGATACCTTCCTTCTCATTACATAGATCTTAGCTCCTATCACCTCCTCACGAGGCACTTTTTCTAATCACTTCACTGAAAGTAGAAACTTCCCCATTTGGCACCCTCAATTAGTCTTCAGTCCATTGCTCCACCTACTTTTTCACCACATTTACCCCTATCATAAATCACATCATTTGGTTGTCTGATCCCTCTTCTTTTACCTTCCCAGATATACACACATACTGGAGGGCAGGAGTCTTGAACAAAATAAAATGGAACTCAACTCATAAATGCTTACTGCTAACCTACTATGTGTCATCCACCATCTACCTACCTTCTTGTCTAGGAGACCAACATTCATTATTGCCATCCTGCTGGGATTGAGTGAAGAATAAGACAGACATAACCCCCACTCTCAGAAAGGTTACATTATAGTGAAGGGAGACATACACACCACGAAACTAGGACAATTGCAGAGTGGCACCTGCTATAAATAAGCATGGTCCTGTGATAGAGAGCGAGGAAGACAAGGCAAGATGGTGTGGCTTAGATCACCTGCTCAAAGAAGGTCTCTCTGAGGTGGTGGCCTTTGAACTGAGAAGTAGACAGAAGAGGAGAAGCCAGCCTCTCCAGAAAACCAGGTGCTCCAGGCAGAGGGCACTCCGTGTTTTATTGGCTCTACGAGCTGTCCATCCTTCTTCAGAGTGACAGGGGACTTACACAGAAACGACGATAAATGACAGGAGGGTGCCAGGGAGCCAAACTGGAGACGGACTACGTTTCTATAGTGGAGGGTGGTGCAGGGGAGAGGCACAAGGGAAAGAGCTCTCCACACTCCCCATATTCCCACATCTTCCTCGGCCTGCAAACCAAAGAAACTGGTCAACGTGGCAAGCTGCTCACCTGGGCAGACTTTCCAAGAAGAAAAAGTCTCTCTCCTCTCAGTACAGAGCTCTAATTTGTTGACCAATGTGGCCCTTCCACTTAAATAGCAAACCTATATTCAGTCCAACCGTCTCTCCCAAGAAAACGGCCCACTGTAATGGGCAGATGTGCATTGCCGAACGGTGGATGTGGCACGCCATCGCTCTGGGCTTTGGTGTAGTCAGAAATGGATGGTTTTCCTTTTTTTCAGCTTCTTTCTTATGCTTTGGTCCAGTTCCATGGCCACATCTTTTCTACTTTTCCTAACAATTGGCTGCTGTCCCCAAGTGCTGACTAAGGGGATCCCCCGCCCCAAGAGCAGAGGGGCCCATGGACACTCCTCTTGAGAGTGTGCTGCATCCATCCACTTGACAGGACATTCTGCCTGCATCTTTGTTCCCTGTGCCTCATCACAGGGCTTCTGAGCTGGCAGACTCGGCACAGCATTCATTCCTATTCTACCCGCTGTACCTCGCTAGACACTTCTCAAGCACAGTTTATGAAATATGTAAGCACACCGCCTTCAAAAGAACCTGTTCCTATAAAATGGTCAATAACAATAGCTTTGGTGTTCAACATTATTACCACCCGGACTCACTTATTTCCTCCCAATAGTGTTCAGTGCATCCACGCAACACCATCCATTTTGCTCCCGATCATGACACTATTTCTTGGTGTTTTACAAAACACATTATTCAGAGCCCCAGTCCTCCACGGAATGCCAATAAGGAGGAGCTCACCCAGCAAGGACAATGAAAACAGTCACCTCATCCCGACGGCTGCGCCCACAGCCTCCAGGGAGATTTGTGCTGGAAGGCTCAGAGATTTCGCCAGGGACCTAATCTTCATTGACAATAAGAACTGGACATCACGGACTCTTTTCTAGAAAACCCTGGTGCCCACCAGGACATGGTCAGTAGAAAACACATCCACTATCTACCTACCTTCTTGCCTAGGAGACCAACATTCATTATTACCACCTTGGAACCTAGACTTTTTTTTTTTTTTAACTTGTTAATGCTACTGAGGATAGCAAAATAATGCCTCTAGCCACCCTGTATATTTGCTGTTGCCATCTTCACAGATAAATTGCCCAATTTTCTTAGCAAATTCAGCAACAATAACAGTTTTCTGCTAGCAAAATAACCTTTCATTTCATAAAAAAAAAAAAAAGGATGGAATGGAAATAAGTAAAAGAGGTCTGATGTCTCCTGTGATGCCCACTTCCTAATTTTTGGTTTTCACTAGCCGTGGGTGGGAGCTGGCTTTTCTTTCCTGGTAAATAAAAGTGCTACATTTCACATTCAGTCTATGGCTGTCCTTGAACGGCTGGCCAAATAATGTTGGTAGAAAAGACTTATTGCAACTTTATAACTTCAGAGGGAATACAGTGGATGCTTTTTTGAGGGGAGAGGGGGAGTTCTGCCTGACACATATCCCCCCTATAATCTGATAGCAGCACCCCACGTTTTTATGGCCAATATTCTTGGTAATTGTGTTCAGCAGGACATATTATGGGAATTGCTGCCTTAATCCATCAAAAAGAAGAGAAGCATTTTCAGAGAAAGATCTGGGTGAAGGGAACGCTCTGATTTCAACATTGGTTACTACCTCTGCCAAAGAGGGGGCAGGGGAATTAAAAGGGAAAGAAATGGTGCCAATCCCACAAGACTTATGCCTGATGCCAAGATGAAGACGAAGACTCATAACCTGGTGTGATATGAACTTGATCCAAGAGACCAATAAAACAAGAATCACCAGCCATCGCAATGAGGAGACCCTCTTGCAAACTGATGCCTCCCTCAGAGATGCCTGGCCAGGCGGCATATGAACATACAAGTTACACAAACCACTGACAATCAGATGTTGCTGGTGCAATACTTTTCCAGTCACATGACAGCCAGGAAACCCTGACTTTGTGCCTTGCTGCTGCTCAGCCTGATTGAGCTCTAATTCTAACATTCAAGCCCAGATTTGCGGGGAAGCAAAACTCCACCCGGGACATGTTCTTGGCTTCTTCCCAGTACTTACTTGAACATGGACGTGTAGGGAGACACGTAGATATGGCACATATGTGTACTATGATTCAAGCAATGAAGTACGGGGAACAGAACCTCGGGCTCTGGGGCTGCGTTGACCTGAGTGGCTATTCAGACTGGACCATTTTCCAAATGGGTGACTTGGCCAAATTACTGATCTTCTTGTCCCTCAGTTCCCGCTGAATGAGATTCAATACATAAAACGGCCTGGTGCAGACCAGTGCCTCATAGTAGGAGATTGATCTTCCTTTTCCCTAATCTCTTAGAACTCCACTTATACATGTTCCAGATATCACGCATGCTAAAAGGATTTCTAAAGTTAATAGAGAAACTCTTTTGGACAATTAAAACATGAACACAAATAAAGAAGTTTGTATTCTTCACAGTTTACTCAGCTTTGGTTTTTCAATAGTCAGACACTGTCTTTCCAACCCAAGTCAACCTCATGCACGTGCAGTGGGCACTTGTTCCCTGGCCAGCCAAGTAGTCACTCTCCTTTATTCTTGTTAGAAGGCCCTCTGGACTTCACTGCAGGATCACCGCTCACCGACTCTCAGCATACTGTTCAGGAGAGGCTAAGCCAAACTGCCTCTGATAAGGGCACATGACTCATGTCTGGTCATGGACAGACACTGGTTCAGGTGTGGACATCTGACCCAAGCAGGCCGATGAAACTCAAACCAGGAAGTTGGCTGTTACACAGAAAGAGAAGTTTATTTTCCACTGGAGTTGCTAAGCCTGAAGCTCCTGGGGGCGGTCACCAGGGGAGGTTGAATTACCTGAGCTGGAGCTAACAAAGAAGAAAGCCTAAAGAAGTGAGTCTGAGTTTTGACAACATCATTCAAACTCCTAGATCCAGCAGAGGTTGGTGAAAGGCCTGTTTCTTAGCTTTTTGGATACATGAGCCAAGCATTTCTTTCCTCATCTTTCTTTTACTTTCAACCTATTTGTATCTTTGAATACAAAGTGTGTCCCTTATAAACAACTAGAGGCCTGGTGCATGAAATTTGTGCATGGGTAGGGTCCCTAGGCCTGGCCAGTGATTAGGGCTGATCTGTGGGGCGACCGGTAGGGTGATCAGGGGGCCCCCACTGGCACCCACCTTGGCCGGTCTGGCGCTGCCCGCTTGCCGACCCCACCCCCAACCGCTGCTGCCAGTTGCCTCCCTGTGCGGGGCAGCCAGCAGGGCATTCAGAGGGTTCCCAGTGGCAACCACCTTGGCTGGCCTGGGGCCTGTCGGCTGGGGGAAGCTCCTGCATTGAGCGTCTGCCCCTTGGTGATTCTTGCTTTTATTGGTCTCAGTGCACATGATAGCGACCGGTTGTTCCACCGGTCATTTCTCGTTAGGTTGATTTGCATATTAGGCTTTTATTATATAGAACATGTAGTTAAACTAGGGGCCCAGTGCACGCATTCGTGTACCTTGAAAGGAACTGTGGGCTACGAGGCTGTAGCGGGCACAGGGGAGAGTCTCGGCCCATCCTCCATGCCCCTGCCCAGCCATTCCTGCTGTGGCCCCCCGGTCCCATCTGCCAGCAGCCCCGTTCCCGCCACTCCCATGTGCTGACGGCGCCAGCCCTGCTCGCACCCACTGATGGCACGGAGCAATTGGGGCCAGTGCCGTCAGTGGGTGCGAGCAGCGGCTGCTGCCCCAATTGCCCCTCAGGAGCAGGGGGAGGTGGTGAATCCCTCAGGGGTGATTGGGGCCAGCATCTGCCGTTTGCACCTGCTGGCGGCGCCGAGTGATCAGGGCCAGTGCTGGGTGCCAGCAGCAGGTGTGAGCAGAGGCTCCAGCGCCAGCAGTAGGTGTGCACGGGGTCAGTATGGGCAGCAGGTGCGAGTGCCAGGTGGGACTGCGACGCATAGGAGCAAAGAATTTTCAGTAACCACCAGAGGCTCACCCCAGTGACAGTGACTGGCACCCCCACCTTGGTCTTTTGCCCCTGCTCACCTTCTTCACCATCCCACCGGGGCCAACGCCTGCCATGTTCTAAGCTCTGCTGCCTGCTGTCGATGTCTGCCATGTTCCACATGCGCCCCCTAGTGGTCAGTGCACATCATCGCAACTGGTTGTTTGGTTGTTCTGCCATTTCGTCTATTTGCATATTAGCCTTTTATTATAAGGGATAGGATGGTGTTTTTTAAATCCACTCTGCTAAGCTTTCTACCTTTTGACTGGAATGTTTAATCCATTAACATTTAATGTAATTCAGGATAAGGTAGGATTTGCTATTTGTTTTCTGTATACCTCATGTCTGTTTTGTTCCATTTCTCCATTTTTGACTTATTTTTGTGTTAAATATTTTCTATTTACCATTTTACTTCCTGTGATCTTTCTTTTATCATATATTTTAAGTAATTTTTCTTAGTTGTTGCCCTGGGATTGTAATTAGCATTGTAACTTAAAATAATGTAATTTGGATTAATACTAACTTAATTTTAATAGTATACAGAAACTTTGTTTCAAATAAAGTACAATTCCTTATCTCCTCTTTCATGCTATGTTTTTCATATAAATTACATTTTTATACATTATAAGGCATTGAATCAGTTTTTAATTATTGCTTTGTGTCTTTTAAATAATAAGAAAATAATTTTAAAAATACATTTATACTGTTTTCATATTTACCTATATACTTATTTTTACTGGTATGAATTAATAATTTCTTTCCTTTTTTTGTATAAAAGCTCTAAGTTCAATTTCTTGTATCCTAATGTGTCCTATGTAATATTGTATGCCATGAAGGACCTCTAACAAGGCAGGGGGCACAGTCTAGAGTGAGCTATCCTATCTAATGAAAGGGTAATATGCAAATTAACCATCACCCCATCACAAATATGGTGGCGCCCATAGCCACAAGATGGTGGCGCCCAGTCCTCTCAGCCCAGCAGGAGTCCCCCACTCCTGGGGGAGCAGATGCTGATAGCAGGCAGCGTGAGTGGCCTGGTAGAGGGCCTCTGGGCAATGGGCACAGAGTGGCCTGGGGAGGGAGGGGGGAACGCTTGTGTCATCGCCCTGGCAATGAGGCAAGCATTCCACACCCAGCTGTGGAAGGGCCTCTGGCCAGGCTGGGGCGTGGATGGGCCTCTGGGCCATGGAGAGCCTCTGGGCAGCAGGTGCAGAGCTGCCAGGCCCCGCAGAGAGCTACTGGCTCATGGATTCGTGAGTAGGGCTACTAGTCTCTTATAAAAACCCATCTCTCTGTTTCTGGGGCCAGGGACATTGTGTTTATGAAATCCAGCAAATTATTAGAAGACATTTCTTTAGCCTAATCAAGTATCTTCCAAGACAGGAGAGCAGAATTTGGATAATAGACCCATGGTAGATTAAAGATGCCACAAAGTCTTTTCTAGTCTCCCTGTTGAGTCTAATTCCCCTCCCCACCACTAGGCTGGCCTCAGTGACTTGCCCAATAGAATGTGGCAGGAGTGATGTCCTGGGATTTCTGAGGCTAGGTCTCAAGAGGCCTTATGGCACCTGCCTGGATCTCTTAGAATAATGCCTCTGGGAGACCTCAACCACCCTATGAATCTGACTACTTCAGTTCCATGCTGTTCTTGGGAAGAGCAAGCAGAGGCCAGCCTTCCAGCCATCCCTGCCAGGACACTGGATGTATGAGAATTGCCATCCTGGACCCTGCATCCCAGTTCACCCACCAGCTGGATAGCAGTGTATGACCTCTGCTGCCTTGAAATGAAACTGAAAACAGGTCCACATAAGCCCTGTTGACTTCCTAGCCCCCAGAGTCACAACATATGAGTAAAAAGTGATGGTTTCCTGTTGGGGAAGTTTGTTCTACAGCAATAGGCTATGCAATGCAATGATATGACCCTGTTCCTCTGGACCAGACAGGAGAGACCACTAGAAATCATCTCAACTTAGGGTCTTAAATGTAAGTGCCAATAAGGGCTACCCAGGCAGGTCATGTAACGGGATGAGTGAGCTGGGGAGGAGGGAGGGTTTGTGCAAACCAGAGAGCATATGTCATGTCTGAGAGGGGAGCCAGTTGTTGCCCTGAGGGGACAGAAACCTAGCGTTCCAGACTTTTCAAGAGCTGTCAGACTTTTTAATGCAGAAATCCTAATTTCCAACCGTTGGGAACTAATTTTAGACAAGTATAATGTTACCGTGCAAGCCAAGTAACACATACCCACAGGCTGCAGTTTCCCCCGGCTACCAGTTTGTAATCTGACTCAAGCAGATGAGAAAACAGTCATCCAGACCGGGGATGTGTCAGGCTTAAGTTTCCACTAAGTGTTAACACCCTAAAAAAGCCTGGAGCCCAGGTCTCCCCCACATGATCTAGGGCTCTTGTCACCTGCCCACAGTGCTTGGTCAAAAGAGAGAATTCTCAGATAGATGGCCCTCTAGGGCTTCTCAGGTTTAACTGGAATGGAGACAATGCCACTGAAAGACTCAGCAAGCTCTCAGAACCGACCCTTCCAGAATGAGCAGAACCATGCCCACATGCCTAGGTCAGGGCAGGAGAGAAATCTCCGGATGAGGCAGGAGAGAAATCGCCGGCCTTCCCCCAGGGTTTCCCTCAGAGCAATGAGACGTTTATCTGGCTCATCTGCTCGTGCTTGTCAGTAACATTTGCTTTGTACCACACGTTTTTTTTGGTAAAGAAAAGTATAAAAACAGATGCCTAAGTTCATTAGAACTTGTTGGGGTGGCACACTTAATTTGCTTAGTTTGTCTCCCACGTAACTAAAGACACACTTACTAATGAAGGTAGGCTAACTGCTGTAACCAAGAATCCCACATTTTAAGTATCTTAACATAATAAAAAATTGTTCTTGCTCATACAACCATTTAGAGTAGGTGTGTAGGTAGGACTGATCTTTGCTGCCCTCCAAATGGAGATGTAGATGCCAAGCTCCTTCTTTCTCATGTCTCCGATGCTCTCTTGGGCCTTGGAGCACCTCCCTTGCAGTCCCAGTTATGCAGAAGCTCAAACATAGAGGGTTGCGTTGGAGTGGTTTCTTTTTTAGATAGGCTAGCCCTGGGCATTTGTGCACATCAGATCTTCTCACATTTCATTGGCCAGACCCAGTCATGTGGTCCCACTCCACTGCAAGGGGTTCTGGGAAATGTAGTCTAGCTGTGTGTCCAGGAGAAAAGGGAACTGAGTCCTTGCCCCAACATGCCTTATTCTTCATGTAAGAGATACCCTGAGCGGGGCTGGGTTGAGCTGGGTGCTCAAGTACCCTTACCTCACAGAAAGGGGCGTTTCAGACCTTCTTTGGACATTTGAGAGGTTATAGAGCTGCATATTGCTTCTGCTACAGAAAGACTCCTGGCATCAGGACTGTGCCCAAACTTCATCTTGCTGTTGAGAAGCAAGATGAGATGAGAAGCAACAGTAATTAATTATAAAGAACCCTAGAGGACTGGTGCATGGATTTGTGCACCAGTGGGGTCCCTCGGCCTGGACTGTGGGGATTGGGCCAAAACCAGCTCTCTGACATCCCCAAGGGGTCCCGGAGTGCAAGAGGGCGCAGGCCAGGCCGAGGGACCCCGCTGGTGTAGGATCAGGGCTGGAGAGGGATTGTGGGAGGGCTCCAGGGCATGCCCGTCCATCTCACCCAGTCTTGATTGGCTGGACCCCAGCAGCAAGCTAACCTACCAATCAGAGCATCTGCCCCATGGTGGTCAGTGGGCATCATAGCAACTGGTCGAACGGTTGAAGGAATGGCTGGACGCTTAGCATATTAGGCTTTTATTATTTAGGATTGTCTGGAAATTGTCAGACTACACATCAAAATTTCAAAAGGAACATAGGCTGCCGATTCTAAGAGCCATGTTGCTAATAATAGCCACTAACATTTATTGAGTGCTTACTGCATGCCAGCAACTGTTGCAGAAGCACCCTACAGAAACCCACCAATCTTAACAGAGATTCAAATAAGGTGAGGCCAGGGCTGGTCAAAGGAGCTTCGTGCCAGGAGTGTGTTCAGGTGGGATTAAAGGACGTTGGGGTCAAGGGGAGAACGGAGGTCCTGAAGACAGTGTTCTCGGCCTGAGAGATTCCTATCAGTGTGGTTGGTAAAAACGTTGGCCTCCATTACCTTTGCAACACACAAGTGGAAAATCTAGTTCGTGCCCCGGAAAGCTTCCTGGACCCAGGATGTCTGGAATGAACTCAGGCCCCCCTGTCTAGCTGCAGACTCTCTCCACTCTCAGCTCCTTGTCCTCATGGCCAGGAGTTTGGGGAAAAGCAGTGGAAAACCAGCAGTTAAACTCTCTCGTTTGTAAAGAGAAGAAGAGCACTGTAGTTTAGCATTTTGGGAAACTGGGAGAAGGAAGTATTCAAAGCCGGAAGTCTCCCCTTGTTTATCTAGGGAAGGCACCTCCGCTGACGGTCAGAGCGCCAAGCGGGTCCCTGCAGGAACAATTTCAGTTTGTTTTCTTGCTTTGCTGTATTTTAGCCTCCTCCTGGCTCCATGCAGAATATACGCCTTTTTGGGTATAATTTTAGATATAACTGAATGGGCAAGGTCACAAAGGAGGTCAGTTTCCTTCCTTTCCCCACCCCCATTCAGGATCCTTCTCTGCTTGTGTTACCTTCAGTCACATCCTGTCCCCTCCGTTCAGAGGAGGCCATTGAATAAACTAATTCCAATTAAACTGTAATTATCTGAATAATTCCCCCTCCCAGGAACATCTGTACCCTGGCAAGAAGGGACGACAGGCTGGAGAGAGTGATTTGTCTGCTGCTGGATTCTGGTACCAGGTGGAAATTTAGTTTTCATGGGGCTAAGAAGCAGGGACTTCACAAGACACAGAAAACCTGCCCTGGGAACCTGGGGACCATTTCACAGCCACCAAAGCCGCGAGGCAACGTTAGGCCAGCACCGGGTTCCAGGGGAAGGCCAGGTATGGATCTGGAGAGGTGAGCTCTGTCACCGACTGGTTGCATGGGCTTCGGCAAGTTACTTAATTTCCTGCCACTCAGTGTCCTGGCTGAGAAATGGCCTTAAACTGCCCCCTAACCCTGAAGGTGGTTTTTGCCTTAATGAAATCAAGTTAATGAGGATCTCGGACTGGCCACGTGCTCTTGAACTGTAAAATAACACACCAAAGTGAGGCACCTCTGTTTTCCTAGGGAATCTATTTCTAATTTCTGATTGGAGGGTCCAGATGAGGAAAGGGCTCAGCATCTTCCTCAGCCACCTGGGGACTTGGCATGTGGGGGATGGAGGGGTGTCCTGGACAGGGATGTAAAGCAAACCAGAGAAGAGAATGTCCGGGAGGTGAGGAAGGGCGGGCCAGGTGCAGTACAGGCTGATGGACCATCTGGGCAGCAGAGTGAGGGCACAGGCTCACAGAGCAGGGCCTGGGGACCCTGTTCAGGGTCTAGGTTGGTGCTGGTGCCCTTGGAAGGGACAGCAGAGCCAGAGGAAGAGAAACAAATGTCCCCGGAGAGAAAACAACCCCAAGGCTGGATCCTCATGCCACCCCTGCACCTCCTGGCTGCTTCCACGCTGTGTGTGGGGTCTGCTGCCGGGCTCACTGCACTCTCCTGTATGAATGAGTGAATGAGGCCCCAGATAATGCCCAGTGCCAGGGACAGCTTCCTGGGGTTGGTTGGGGCTGGCATCCAGCATGGGGGTTGGTTTTGAAAGGCAGAAGTCTCTGGGTGCTTGGCCAGCTGCTGTCCTGTGGGTAACTGGTGTCCTGGCATCCTATCTGAATGCCAATGCCACGTAAATGGACAGACACACGGTGTCACCTAACAGCCCTGGGGAGCAGGCATCCAAGCCCCTCCTAGACTCAGAAACTCAGGAGCCTGAGAGCAACCCCCACCAACTAACTGGAACTGGTGGATGAGAGGAAACGGATTTGCTGCTGCTCCCTAAATGCATCACCTAACATTCCACTTGAGAATTAATTGCTCATGGTTTGGGTTTCCATGGGATCACATGAATGCAAGAAAGAAAGAAGAAAATGAAGGGGAAAAACTCCACAGAAATAGGACATGGGTGACAGCAGCTCCAACCTCGGCCCTTTCTGTCCTCTCCACACCCCCCTCCCCCATTTCTATTTGTGCAAATACAGCCCAATTTTTCCCTATACTGACGCTATTCAGTTACATGTTTATGTTGCAATAAACAAGGACCTTTGTTTTCCCTTGGAGGCCAGCACATTCTAGCTCTTGCATTGTTCTGACACCGGACCAGCACCTCCTGCTGTGGCGGGTAGATGGCCTATGAGCTGCCACTCACCCTTCCTGTGCCCGTGGAAGGCATTATTAATCCATCCTGCCGTGCTTTTCTGCTGAGCTGGAACCCAGCCTGCGAATCCTTCATGACGCAGCAGTCCAGGCAGCCAATTACCAATCGATTGGAATTGGTAGGAGATAAAAACGATGTGTCATTCTTGATTTAACTCCTCTCTTGTCACCCTGCCTTAATCTGATGAAGGAAAGGATGCAGAGACCTACTGCTTTCCCCCTCCCCCCTGCCCTTGACCACGATGTCTGCTTCATATTAATCAGAGAGCTTTGGCTCACAGAAGGGGGATGCTGAGGTGGGAGTGAACAATTTTGGAAGCTGTACACACACACAAGTATTCCTGCTTGCTCTCTCTCTCTCTCTCTTTTTCTCTCTCTCTCTCCCCCTCCCCCCTCTCTTCTCTCTCTCCTTCCCTTTGTCCCTCCTTCCCTCCTGCCCTCCCTCCTTTCATTTACAGTCTCTACCCACTAGGCAGCAGGAGGTCTGGAGTACAGGGTGCAGGCAAATAACCAAGTCCATGAAAGAGCTGGCCGTGGAGAGCGGGGTCGGAGGGCTCAGTGGTATCTGTTACTTTTTGGACTGAAGCTAAGGAAATGGGCCAAACCTTGAGGCCGTCCAATCGCTGGAGCTGCCAGGCAGGAAGCAAGTAATGGGCCACCCAGTCTGATGAACAAAAAGCAAACGGGGTTGCCATAGCTGCCCTCTTCCTCCAGTTTGGATTTTTCCAGAGTTGGCTAACTGAAGCCCCTTCAAAGACCGCGTCCAATTTCAAATTAGATGCATTTCTAGGATTGCTTCCTCATGCGTTCATTCAACAGCACTGGAGACCTGCTAGAGCCCTGTGCTGCCCAGTTATGGGGGGAGGGGGGGGCGGTCATCTGTAAACGAGAGAGAGCCAGTCCTGCCTCCAGTCCGGCAACCAGGAAAGAGGGGAATGTGGAATCTTCATGACACCTGGCGAGGCCGCAGCACGGGAAGTGCAGGAGACTGCAGGCGGATCTATCAAACAGGTACCTACCCACCGCATGAGGTCTTTCAAACCCACAGCTTCCCCTGAAGTCATGGGAACTGTCCTCCAAGCTGGGACCGAACAATGTCAGGGAGCTTGGTCTGTTAAGATAGCATCTGACTTGCCGTGTCTTGTCCATTCAACAACAATTCATTAAGCACCAACTCTAACAGCACTTTCATTTTCAACGCTCCCTGTTTTCAGAGAGTTCAAGAAAATGCCCATTTTTGCATTGACAGCCAAACCTGCCCTGAGCAGACAGAGGGTCCTGCCCAGCAGAACTGCGCTGGCTCCAGGAACCCCTCACATTCGTGTGGCAATCGTTTTTCCTTTCAGGTCACTGTTCACATTCACTCAAATAAGCTCATGTTCCTCATCCTTCGACAGAGAATCAGTTTTACCTGCCAGTGTAGAGAGAGGAAGAGACACAGACAAGGGAGACGCAGAGAAGAGAATTTTAGAGGTCTCCAAGATCGGAGTCCGCACACCTCTTTGAAATCAACACTGGTAGAGAATATCCCCATTTAACAAACACAGCCCCTGCAAATAGCCCGGTGACCCCTGCCTCCTGTCGTCCCCGCCCTCACCCAGTCCTCGCCCACCATGGTGTGCCACTTCGGAGTGCGGGCTATAAAGGATGGGAGCCTCTTCTTGAATAGACTCTTTTGTCTTTTGGGTCTCTCTCTGTCTCTCTGGGGAAACCGTCTGCTAAGTAGTGAGCAAATCTCCTGAGAGGCCCGCCTGGGGAGGAACGGACACCACCCGCCTCCGGCCTGTGAACCTTTGGGTGACCGCAGCCTCATCGCCGAACCCGAACCAGAGCATCCAGGAAGCTACTGTCAGATTCCTAATCGCCAGGAACTGGGAGGTAACAAATGCTGGGTGTGGCTGTGGTTTGGGGGTGGTTCGTTTTACAGCAACAGAGACCTCATCATGCTTGACTCTTATTTTCTTTCCTGACGAAGGATGGCTGACACCTCCAGTTTGGAGACATCACCCCTCTCGTTTTCTCAATACAGTAACAACGGAAGAGGTGATGTATTTGTTCCTGAACACTTCTGTGGTTATCACTGCTACCCTC
Organism: Corynorhinus townsendii; assembly: GCA_026230045.1. Lineage (NCBI taxonomy): Eukaryota > Metazoa > Chordata > Mammalia > Chiroptera > Vespertilionidae > Corynorhinus > Corynorhinus townsendii. The sequence continues at coordinate 213,752,419 of JAPDVU010000002.1, forward strand.
AATAATGGCTGTGCCCACAGGCAGGGGAATTCATTTATATATTCAATCGATGAACATTTACTGGGCTCCAACTAATTACAGGCCAGGCAATGCCTATGGGCTGGGATACAGAGATGAATGAACACATGCTCTTTCTCAAGGGGGAGGTATTAGACAGCGTTGTAATGCAGCATAGAAGGTTCCAGAAGATGTGGGGAATGAAGAATGAGACACAGCATCTGTCCTCAAGTAGCTTATTAGAATCTAGTTGAAGAGCTACAACTTCTAACTCAGAAACTGAGATGATACTTTTATGACCACTGAATAGATAAATGGTTGCTAACAGACAAATCCTTTCTCATCAAATAAATGATGTGAAGTTTATGTACGTGTGAAAGATTTTTTTAAATTCTTATTTTTTATTGAATTTCCCTGGGTTTCAATGACTTACTGGAGGAAAATATTTTTAAAACCCCACAAAACAGCAAAACAAAAGAAAATCCCTCATTTTCATTCCTGGGTGGAGTTACACCTCTCTTCCCTAGCTCCCTACTGCTCATAGAGAAAATGAATCCAAAATGTCTCAGTTCTGCAAAGCTCCGTGGGCGATTTCCTATAGTGGCTTATGTCACCCTATCATCCAGTTGAAGGGACAGTGCATTGCCTGTGAAAAATACTAGGCCCTCACTATAACACTGCCAGAAGCACGCTCTAAAAGGTCTTCTTCACAAGGTCCTTTTATGCCTTTGTTCAGTATGGTAATAGATGCTACATTAGAAGTTTTATGGTTATTTTTTCCCCTGCCTCCATTTATATTCCTGGTTTGGGCTTATGAAAGATAGGCCATTGAATGCAGACTACAGAGCCTGCTTGACATCCATGGTAGACCAGATGTCCTCACTAGCATTTTTCGTAAAGAATAAATTTGGCCTGTATGGCGTGGTTATTGCTTTTAATTAAGCAATAATTGAAAATTTACATTCTCAATTATTACCCTTACATTATGGCAAAGGAGTCCTTTAAAAAAACACCCTCTTATAATGGAGAAATATTTCCCTCTGCCCATGTTTCTATCAAAAATGAAAAAATTAAAAGCAGACTAAAAATGGCACATATTTTACCGAGAAGGGGAATTGTGAGCCATTCATTTCTGGCCTGCATTACTCATTACCATCACTTGCATGGCCCTTGTAGGCATTTATGTCTACGACCCTGGCAACAGATCTGGAGATGGCTATTTCCCAATACTCCCGGGACTCCCCTGGTGCTTGGGCCTCGCTGTAGCATGTAATTCCCCCATAAAATGCAGTCAAGGGTAACTTAACTGGAGTGCGCACGTGAACAGCAAAGAACTCGGGGGTGAGGCTGTTATGCTGGGCGGTCTGCACACTGACTCCACGGTGGTCTATTTCTGCCCAACGACCGCTCTCTACATCTGGAGAGCCCTGATGATCGGCATCAACCCAGGTCCTGAAGGGCTGCTGTGACGGAGCCCCTGGCACTATGTGCCCTCGGCATGACCTTGCTACCCAGGCCCACCATGCTTTGATAAATACAGTCTCTTGGGCCATAGCCAGTTTGGCTCAGTGGATAGAGTGCCGGCCTGTGTAGATAGAGGGTCCCAGGTTTGATTCTGGTCAAGGGCATGTATCTGGTTGCAGATTCCTCCCCAGTCTGGGCCCTGGTCAGCGCACATGCAGGAGGCAACCAATCGATGTGTTTCTCTCACATCGGTGTTTCTCTCTGTCTTTTCCTCTCTCTTTCACTCTCTCTAAAAACCAATGGAAAAATATCCTTGGGTGAGGATTAAAAAGAAACAAACGAACAAAAAGTAAATAAATAAATTCTCGGGTAAAAACAAGACAAATTTAAAAAGAATTAACTGCAGAGTAACTGTATGGATAATGAGCCACCAGCCTCTTCACATAGAGGAGAAAGGAAGGCTCAGAGATGGCAAGCCAAGGCCACCCTTCTCCAGGTGCCCAGCAGGCAGGTCACTGTTGCAGGTGAGGACAGAGTGTTGCCACATCTCACGTCAGGCAGAGGTCAGAATTAGGTACCCCATGCTTTCTGTGACTATTAAAAGTGGATCTGGTTTTATTTTGCAAATTCTGAATCTCAAGTCTTTCTTACCTAAAAACCAATGTAATCCTATCTAATAAAGAGGGAATATGCTAATTGACCATCACTCCATCACTAAGATGGCTGCACCCACAGCTGACACCAAGTTCCCATAAGGAGCCTTAACAAGCAATCAGCAGGGACCTGAGGCTACGCCCTCCCCCGCCCCCGTGGGGCTTGACAGGGGACCTCAGGCCATGTCCTCCACCCGGCAGGGCTTGACAGGGGATCTTAGACTGCGCCCCCCATCTGGCAGGGCTTGATGGGGGACCTCAAGGTGCGCTTCCCATCCTGGTGCTGGGCTAGGGGACCTCAGGCTGCTCCCCCCGCCCCAGTGTCAGGCCTGAGGACCTCAGGCCACACCCCCAACCCATCAGGGCTTGACAGAGGACCTCAGGCCTCGCCCCCTGCTGGGTAGGGCTTGATGGGGGACCTCAAGGTGCTCTTTCCGTTCTGGTGCTGGGCTAGAGGAACTCAGGCTGCTCCCCTGGCCCCAGCACCAGGCTGGGGGACCTCAGGCTGCACCCTCCACCAGGTGGGGCTTGACAGGGGAATTCAGGCCGCACCCCCCCCCCCCCCCCAGTCCTCTGCTGGGCCAAGGGACCTGAGGCTATGTCCCCTGCCCGGTGGGGCTTGACAAGGGTGGGTCTGGCCCGGTCTGGATCTAGCCAAATGCAGGGGGGGAGGGGGACCACTGGGTCTGGGTCTCACGCAATTTTGAGGCACATGTGGGTAGGCAAGGACTTGACTCTGGGTCCCATGGTGCGCCCCAGACTCTGACAGGAGGAAGGTTTTCATATACATTTTACTAATTTTCTTTCATTTCTGACACTTCTATTATAGAGAAAGGGCAAAGAGCAATATTAAATTATTTCCTCTAATTAATCCCCTTTTAATGTGCACAAATTTCGTGCACCGGGCCACTAGTTTAATATAAAGAGGGCAGAATTAAGGAGAAAGAAAAAGGAAACTGACATTTGCCAAGTCTTGACTATATGAGCCAAGCACACTAGGCACTGTTCAAACCTAATCCTACCCTGAGGGACAGGACCCATTCTTCCCATCTTTTGGATAATATAAGACCCCGAAGCATAATGCAAATTGTTCAGTCTCAGGGTGACAGTCTCAGGGTGAGAGAGGAAGATTCGAATGCAGACAGGTTGGCTCGACAGTGAGATCTTCTGGGCGAAAGAGATGAGAATTCTGGTGCCTTCATCTGCCTTGTTTCCCTCTTCTTTCCCCCTAGAATGTTCTCATCTGCCTACTTCCTGTCCTCTGCTCCTTTTTCAAGACCCAGATCAAATTCATCCTTCTGGTCAACCTCCCTGAATCATCAGCCCACTTTGGCATCTCCTTTCTCCAGCCATGTGTCTTTGCAGAAGAGACCATTCCACACAAGTCTGTGCTGTATAGTTAGCACTTTATTATATTGGTAGGACATGCTGGAACTTACAGTGCTGCCTTATTTTTAATCATCTTGTGCTTGATACTGTTCCTCTTCAACACCTTGTGTACAGGAATTTATTTTACTTTTGTCCCATTGTGTGGTTGTGTCTGTGTGTGTGTACGTGTGCTGGGCTCCCCAGCAAATAGTCCCCTAGTTTCCCTTTGTGGAATTACCAATTCCCCTTTGTGTGTAGTTTTAATGAGGAGGTAATTAAAGACCATGGCCTTGGACAAGAGAAGCTAAAGAGGCCAGATCCACCCCAGGATTGCCAGAGACAAGCATATGACCTAAGCTCAGCCAATCAGATACTCCCTTCCCAGGACTACAGCTCTAACTGGTGAGCACTTATTGTCATGGCAACATTCCCATCAGCGGGCCCAGGGCTAGCTTCCTGCTGCCTGCTCCTGGCTGCAGCATTGGCCCTTTCTGTTCCAGGCCTGGTCCCCTGCCTCACACCAGTTCTGTGGACCTGGAAGCTTCCCAGAAACTTCTCTTTTGCTCTAGTTTGTTTTGGGTGTTTGTAACCATGTGCTCCCACAGAATCTAAGCCCTGGGCTGGGCTCAGGTAACCCATGTAACTACAAATTCTTACTGATCACCTTTTTTGAGGTATCAATATAATTTCCACTCAACAGAGGTGATGAATAATGGGCATTTGACTCTGTTTCAGAGCTTACGCTTCTGAGGGGGCTGGGATGCGTGTTGGATAATAGTCGGGTATCTCTAAGAAGACAACTCCCTTCTCCCAAGTCTCTCCTTTGCAAATCCAAACAGCCCACCCTGCTTTCTCCGCACTTGACTCCTGGGGTGTGTATGACATTAAGGAGTGGAGATGGAGATCATTGCTCCTGCCCCCCACCATCATTGCCATGGCACCGCCACTCAGCAGCTCTGTGTACGACCTGGGCTGGTCTATCGTGAAGCGCATCCCATTACTCAAATCAGCCAGAGGCCGGGAAAACAGAAATTAAATTGAAGCGAGAGGGATGGAGCCAGGGAAGGAGCGGCAGGTGTGGATGGCTGACAGGCAGAGGGAGGCTGTGGGTGGGTGTGCCTCTCTGGAGCAGGCACATCTCATAAGTGCATGAGGATTGGCCCGGGAAGCGCCAATTGGAGCACCACGTTGGAACCAGGCATAAAACGATAAACATCTCCCTAGAGATGCCAGTAAGAGTGAAACTGGGCAAAATTCTTTTTGCCACAATTTTGCTTGAAGCTGGGAATGTATGCCATAATTTTTCTCAACGTCATAGTCAAAAGGGGCTCACTGGACGCATGCTTCCACCAGATGCCTATAAAATAACGGAGATGAGGTCAGGGAGGAAAAGTCCCCTGGTAGTGGCCTGATGTTCGGGAAACAGCAGACTGGATGGTCCCTGACTTTGCAAACACCTTTTGTTTCTAGGTAATATTGGTTGAAGAGCACAAGATTCAAAGGTCAGCCCTTATGCCAGGTAAAAGTCTACAAATAACCCCAAAGGAAATACTAGTTTTTCTGGTTCTCTAACCCTTGGAGAACATACTACCTTACCCTCCAAAGTAACATCCCTCTGTGCATGCAAATGCAATTTTCAGCAAGTTTTATTTATGATAATATTCCTATCTGCCCTAGCTGGTTTGACTCAATGGATAGAACATCAGCCCACAGACTGAAAGGTCCCAGGTTCGATTCTAGTCAAGGGCATGTACCTCGGTTGTAGGCTCGATCCCCAGTCCTAGTTGGGGCACATGTGGGAGACAACCAATCGATGTTTCTCTTTGTCTCTCCCTCTCCCATCTGCTCTCTCTCTCTCTGAAAAATCAATGGAAAAATATCCTTGGGTGAAGATAAAAAAAAAAATATATATATATATATATATAGGGATATATATATATATATATATATCCCTATTTCTGTAGTCTAGGGCAGCATGGACTTGCCCCACTACTATCCCACAAGGCAGTGGAGGGGTTTTCACAAGACCAAGCTGGCTCTGAATGAAGAGCTGGAGCCCTCCACTCAAAGCTCAAAGGGAAAAAAGGAACCAGGAGGTTCTGAGTGTGTCGAATAGGGAGAGAGGCACCTCTGGTAAGAGAGGTGACCATCACTGTCTTTCCCCATGGTTAGCACACACCATAAGTAACCTTTTCATCAGGGATGTCTCCCCATTCGTTAGAGTTCATATGGACTGGGGGTTCCAGACTACAGGTGTGCACCAACTAGCATCTAAAACAAAGATCTTTCTCATGTGCTCTCTTCCAGATACCACGGGGCTCCTGCCATGGTCTTGGGCAATGGGAATGCCGGTCTGGATTGCTATGTATACACTCCGGGAACATCACTCAGCTTGGCATAAGGTATTTAGGCTGGGACTAGATTGTTCTCTAAATTTCCTGCACATGTAGCCCATCTTACATCAGCACTCACGATTCCAGTCCATGTCAACCACTTCCTATTGCAAAGATTGGACAGATGGGAGAGGAAGGTGGGCTGCCTCAGCTTCCTCACCCCTCAGCTGGAGTAACTCCGAGATTTGTGCAAACCTGTCAATAACTCTATTACTAAAATCTAGATACATTCACACAGAAAGATCATACTCTTCGGTTCACAAGGGGGTCGAGGTGATGCAATCCCTTTAGTCTCACCAATAGGAAGCAGGCAGAATGTCATTAGAATTCTATGGAGAGCAGCCCTGTGCGTGGGTCATAGGGATAAACAAGGCCCCTTACACCCTCCACATCCCGCGGGAGGCTCAGAAGGAAGGAGTCTCTGGGGATTGGCTTCTGGAATTGGGAAGACATATCCTCCTCCATAAGGACCTCCCTTATCTTCCCATCCCAGTTACTATATAACCGCGCTCCGTGGGAGCCACGGAGAGTGGGCAGAAGGGCCAGTGGCCTCCCATCCCAGGGCCAGGTTTCCTGGCTCCTTTAGAGGACCTCAGGCTCCTGTTGGAAGGATTTGCATTTGCAAACGGGTTGCACTGCCCCTGATTTATTTCATCGCATTTGCAAAACTCCGCCCTTCATCTCTGGATGTGTCTTGTGTCTTATCTTCCAAGAGCCCCTTGGTCTGCTGGCTGGAACTTAATTAAGTCGCGTTTGAAGATCCGGTGGCCCTTGGGCACCCAGCCACCTTATCTCGCTGTGCAGAAATTCCTTCGGGACCTGTTCCTGCAGAGCATTGGGGCCCAGTCAGGAGGGGCCGAGATGTAATACTGATTTGCAAGAACAAACAACACAAAATAAAGCCTACATTTTAATGTATTACCTGCGAAGCCCAGATCACCTCTGGGAAAACATTTCAGGGTTGCAAGGAATCTGAAAAGGTTCTATAAGTCAAGGGGCTGGGGTGTGGGTGGAAGGAAAAGTGGGAACAGGAGAGACCTGGCTGGTTGGCCAAGTTCACTCTGGTTGCCCAGATGTCCCTGTGAGACAGGCTAATGTCTCCTGGGCCCTCAGAGGGGAGATGGAGGAAAGCAAAGGAGGTGTTCCCCAGGAAGGGGAACTCAACACATGTCCCAAGTGCCCCAAAGGCAGGTGCCAGCTCACCTCGGCTGATGCTATAGTGCCGAGTGGCCACAAGGTGGCAATGAGCAAGGACTCTTGCTTTTATAAAAAGTACTTTTGGTGCTCGATTTTAGGAACCGGTACTTAAGAATTCAGGTCAGCCTGGCTGGCGTGGCTCTGTGGTTGAGTGTCATCCTATGAACCAGGAGGTCATGGTTGTCAGGACACATGCCCGAGCTGCAGGCTCCATCTCCAGTGTGGGGCATGCTGGAGGCAGCCAATCAATGATTCTCTCTCATCATTGATCTCTCTCTTTCTCTCTTTCTCTCTCCCCCCCCCCCCGAAATCAATAAAAATATTTTTAAAAAGAATTCAACTCAACGGGGACTTTTGTTGTTCTAACAGGAATTTCATTTGGGTTCCCAATGCCAATGTCAGGAAAGGTCTTCTCCCTCTTCAGCACAAAACAAACCACATCCATGCCTGGCTTACCTCTGAGGGTGCCCTGTCTGATGGAAGCGCCCTTGGGTTCTATGTAGGGTCATTCCACACCCCCGCCAGCTCAGCCCAAACCAGCAGTGTCCCTCAGGGTCTGCTGCTGAGTTCCACCCGCTAGTTGAGAAGGTTTAGTGACACATCTCACAGACCGTTAGAGGTCACTGCCAGTCCTTTGTGACTATCTCATAAAGCGGCAAAACCTTCAAGGGCGCAGTGAGCTCCCATGAGAGTCGGTATTCCTGAGACGAAAAGGTCTCGCTGGTTTCTCACCCATCGCAGCGTGAGCTTCAGCGGATGGGAAACCGTTTGTGTTCAATTAGCCTATCAGGCATTTGGTCAGCCTGGCTGAGTGAAACAGTCAAAATATAAGCATATTGCTGCCGCCACGGCCAAAATCAAGTCCCATCTCTTATTGATAGAACTCCTTGTAGTTCTCAACTGGCTTCTCACTCATCATCTCTTTTGATCTCACAAGTTGACGAGGCAGCAGGGGCAGGTGTTACTGGAGCCTTGGCTGTGCGTGGGGGCCTCTGGGTGAATTAGACGAAGATGCCCCTTCCTCTAGGATGGGGACATGGCTCAGTTGAGCATGTTTCCACTGGCTGCATCCCCACAGCCTGCCAATCTTACGTGGCAGCCCTGGTTATGGCTCCATTTCTCAGGTGAGGAAATTAAGGCTCAACGCGTTGGACTCGTGCAAGGTCATAGATCTTGTTGAGCTTCTGGCCCCTGGCCCAGTATTTCCTTCACCACGTACATCTCTCCCCCTCACTCATTTTCTGCCTTTATATCCACAGAGTCCTTATTTATATACTTACTTAAATGCACTTAATATGAGCATTCTCCTTTAGTCTCTTATTCTCATCTGAATGCCCTGCTTGCTGAGTCAAATCAATGCCTAGATCAAGAACTAGCCCTACAAGATTTTTTTGCTCACTATGCAAAATTCCACCACCACAGTTAAGCCTCTGAGATTTTTCAAGGCTGCTGCTGCAAACAATTCATTCGCGTTAAAATCCAAACACATCTGGAAGAGAATTCCACAAGTCACTGCTTTCCAAACTGTATTCGTTGGGACACTACCTATTATCCTCAAATGAGAGCCATTGGACTGACCTGGAGGCCTCGGTAAACACAGGCCTCATTAACAGCCAGGCATAGAACACGGTGCCTGACACGCGGTAGGACCTCGGCAGCTGTCAGCGTTGGATAAATCACCCTGAGAGTGTGCCCGCGGGACTGTGACTCAGAGACCATCCGGAGTGCCCACAGAGGGTTAAACAGAAAGAGGCAGGCACACTGTGCGTCCCCAGGTTTTCTCAGCCTCGGGGAAATGAAGACTTTACATTCTCTCCGAGTTTAACTGAGGGAAAACGGGAGTGAAAAGGGCAACAAAAGAGGAGGAACATCTGGGATAAGAGCTGACTTGTTAGTCATGCTACCTCCTCGCGAGGCCACGGGAAAGGGAACCTGTCATCCCCTCTCCGGAGATGACAGCGGCGCCTCCTCTCCCTCCTCCTCTCTCCTCCTTCTTTTCCTTGTGGCTGTCACTTCAAAAGCTGCCCTCCCGACTGCTTTTAAGTAGCTGGGGTAGAAATAGGAGGGGAGGTCCTGTAGTTGCCTGTGAATTGGGTCCCGCAGTGGGCCATCCGCACGCACCACAGCAGGGGGAGGGTCCTGACTTCTCCGGTCCCACCTGGCCCTGCCTCTCCTCTGGTATGACTCTGAGAGGTGAAGGCAGGCGGGGCAGGAGAGAGGGTGTTTGATGGGGTTCCCTCCTTTTCTTTCTTTTAAAAAAAATTACAGCAAATCGATCATACTGGGAAAATTGGACAATTACTTTCACGATTCCTGTTTCTGACGCCAGGGCGAGGGGAGGAAGAGAGAGAACAAAGAGGGGGTCTCGCTGTCTAGTTCTCTGTGTCTAGCACAAAGCAGCGTTTCTCATGATGGCTGAGAATTGCTCACGGCTTCTGCAAGGACTTTAAAGGGACGCCGAGGCCCTTGCTCATGCACATTTCTTGGGCTTTGTTCTGGAAATTATCCTTATGGCTGTAAATGTGCTCTCGTCTTCTGAGTTAAGGAACAGCAATACACTGCGAGCAAGCTCAAGCCCTGGCATGGGCTGCAGGCCACGAATGGGAGTCCAGATGACTTTGACTAACGGGGACGTGATTCTCAGATCGTAAGCTGACCCTGTTTTATCTAGAGGAGACACGTGGCTCTCTGACTCACTGAATTTCCATGCAGGCTCTAGCGGGGACACATCAAGGGAACCTGTGTGTTTTCAGAACCAGCTCCACGGAGGAAGAGAATGAAAGCTGGTTTTGATCAGATCCCCCTGGAGGACAGAAGGTCTTGATCCAGGAGAGTTGATGAGAGAAGATAAAGTGCCAGGCAGGCAACGAGGACCCCAAAATAATGATAATGAAGTCAGATTAAAAGCAGCTGCAGGGGCCGGTGGTGCCTCTGCCCAGCATCTTGGCTGAGAAGTGGACCTTGGAACCAGATAGACATGAGCGAAATCCTGTTTCCTCCGCTGACCAGCCGTTCACCTTGGCCACGTGACAGCATCTCGGGGCTCTGGCTTTCCCTCAGTGAAATGGGTATAGAACAGTACCTGCCTCCTGGGATTGCTTTAAGACTTAACTAAGAGAGCGTATATAAGTTTCTGGCACAAAGAAAGCGCTCAGTAACTACTAGCTGCTTTCCCCCCTCATCATTACCATTACCATCACTATCATCATCTTATCAATGTTTTCTGTTGTTGTCAGGTTTAGGAATCAGGTTAGAGTTAGCACTGAGGTTAAGGTTCATGTTCAAATTAGGGTAAAGGTGAGGGTAAGGGTCATGGTTAAGATTAGGGTTAGGGTTAGGTTCTGAGTTAGGGTAGGGTTAGGGTTAAGGTTAGGGTTAAGTTTAGGGTTAGGGGTAAAGTTAGGGTTGAGTTTATATCGTCGTCTAGTTTAACCTCAGCTCTTCCACTTACTGCCCGAGTGACTCTTGATCGATCATCAAATTGCGTGTGTGTGCGTGTGTGTGTGTGTGTGTGTGTCAGTCTCTTCATCTGTAGAATGGAGATCACAGTGGGATCTGACTCAGACAAAAGGCGATAACTTGTATTGAGGATGTAACTCAGTGGCTCCAGAGAGTCATGCTCCATGCACAGTCCCCCTGTTTGCAGGCCCTGCCACCATCTCCATTCTAAGAGGAGGTGGCTGAAGTTGAAGGCATTGTGGAAGGGCTAAAATTCAAGGAGTCCTCTCAACTGCTGTTTTTAGCTGCCTGATCCCAGATCAACCCTGAAGACCAGGATCCCGGGACAGAGGGGCGCAGGAGGAAGTGGTCCAGGGAGGGAAGCGAGGTAGGGAAGGGGAGGAATCCAGCAGAAGGTCCAGGAGGAGCAGGGCATCCCAGGCAGTGAGATTCAGCCTTGCCAGGAAACTGAGTGACATGAGTCTCTGAGCTGTCCCTCCACAGTGTCACAGAAGCTGGGGTACTATTTTCCTTCTTGTACAGCCACTGGCTGAGGGTAACTCCCTGTTGCTTCCACCTGCCCCTATGTGTGGGCCTATGGAGAGCCCTTGGGATTTGGGGCAGCACTAGGATGGTGAATGCCGTGGGGACATGGAGAAACAGTGATAGCACTCACTGCAGCCACCATACAAAGGTCGGTTGAGGAACCAAGGGTCAGCAATGAAATGGTCTCAAGCTGAGAGGCTCAGTAGACCCAGGGCCAACATAGGGCTCAGCAGACCTGGGGCCAACATAGGGCTCAGCAGACTTGGGGCCAACATAGCTGAGGATGGAGGGGGTGCTCCCAGGGGAGACTGAGGAGCTGGCGTGGGGCACAGCAGCTGGAGTTGCAGCTCCAGCAATGGAAGGACTCGGCATCCTTGCATTTTGTCCCGTGAATCTATTATTTTACTATTTTTGACCTCAGTGCTAGGTGCTTTATGTTACTTTGTGCTTATTTTTACTTTAAAGTGCTATGAATGAGTGTGTTTTCTTCTGCATACCACTTATTACTTGATATAGCTCTCAAAATACTGCTCTCCTTTGAAATATTTGCTGACACACCTCTTCTCTGTCCTGCACTTCTCCCCCCACCTCTGCTGCTGAGAGCAGTATGACAAGGTCAGAGTGCATCCTGCCCAGTGGATCCTCATTAAGGGTCATAAACAGCCATCACCTTAATGTGTGTGGTTAGTTGGCTGAGTCTGGAGGAAGGGCAGTGGCGGAATTGCAAGAATGCAGACGTTTATTAGCCATTAGAGGGATGGCGTGCACTGCAGCTTCCCTCCTGACTGCCCCCTCTGCCCATCCCCACCCCTCTTTCTAGAAGCACAGGCAGGAGAGGCTGGGGGCGGTTTAATGTAGTACAACTACAACCTGTAAGGGGTGGGCAGTAGGGGCGAGGGCAGTGCAGAAGAGCACATCTGGCAATAAGCACATCTGTTCTGAGCATCCTTCTAAGATATGTCCCTGTGAGGACATCAGGTGACTTTGGCCAAGTTCAAACACGAATACTCAACCAGTAAGGGAAGAGGCAGTGTGGGAGGCGAGAGAGGGAGCAGAGAGAGAATATCAAACTGTACGAGGCTGATCACAGCAGCCTTATCCATGATTGCCCGAACTAGAAATAACCCAAAGACTGTGAGCAGGAGGCTGGATGGACAAACTGGAGCTCCTTTTGCAATGGGAGGAGACGGGAAGGTCATCTTCCATGGCTACTGTAACAACAACCATAGACTGGGTGTCTTCAATGACAGGCATTTATTTTTCTCACAGCCCTGGTGGCTGGAAGCCCAAGATCAGGACTGGCAGGTAAGGTGCTGAGGAGAGCTCAATTACTAACTTGCAGATGGCCGCCTTCTTGCTGTCCTCACATGGCCTTTCTTTGTGCACATGTGCAGAGAGGCAGCTCTCTGGTGTCTCTTCTTATAAAGACACTCATTTTCTGGCTGATGTGGCTAAGTGACTGAGGGTCAACCTATAAACCAGGAGGTCACAGTTGGATTCCCAGTCAGGGCACATGCCCAGGTTGCGGGCTTCATCCCCAGTAGTGGGGGTTCAGGAAGCGGCTGATCAGTGAGTCTCTCTCATCATTGATATTTCTATCTCTCTCTCCCTCTCCCTTCCTCCCTCAAATCAATATATATATATATATATATATATATATATATATATATATATATATTAAAAAGAGTTAACCTTCATCTTAAGTAAAAAAAAAATAAAAATCTAAAGACTTAGAAATTTCCCAAGACAGTTCGGAGCACTTCAAGGAAAGGAAAAGGGATGAGTTGGGCCTGGGCCCAGGTGCTGTGTCCTTGTCCCGAAGGAAGACGTACTAGCGCATATATATATATAGAGAGAGAGGGGGGGGGGGAGGGGAGGGTAATATGCAAATTAGACAGGATGCCTTAAGGTGTCACCACCGGCTCAGGAGGAGCTGTGCGCACAGATGGGCGGGAGGTGACTGCGTGCCACCCCCAGCCCCAGCGGACACACACCAGGGGTGGGGGAGTGCTCTGAGCGGCTGTGGTGTGGCTTGGAGCACACCTCCAGTGGGTGGCGATGGCAGCCAGAGCAAAGCAGCCTGGGTCCCGGGTGCCAGAAGGAAGCTGGTGCCGGCAGCCAGGGGAAGGAAGGCCTATTCTTGCACGAATCTTCATGCATTGGGCCTCTAGTATGAACATAAAGTGAAAGGCTCTGCAGAATTTGGAAGAGCTGGAGTTCTATACAATGAATGATTTGTATTGAATTCTTACTCGATCTAATTGACTGTTTCTATTTCTTGTGTGTCTTTCCTGTACCTTCTTTATGTCAAGAAAATGCAGGGGGAGGGGAAAAAATTGCAGGGACTCTCTTGAAAGAATTGCAGTTTCTGGTTCAAAGGGACATTAGAACTGGGCGGGTGGGGGGGGGGTGGGGGGGGGTGAGGGCATGCCCTGCTTAGATGCTTAGGTACCATGTGTATTCCTCCTATTGAAACTGTGGGCCTACTGAACTCATGTATTAATCTAAGCTATTTCTGAGCTAGCATCTTAAAGTCATGGAATATTTGGGAATTAAGAGCAGAGAATGTGCTAACTTTGTCTCATTGAATGAGTTCATTCCTCCCAACAGTCTTTAATTAAGACAAGCTATCAAATATAGCATTTAGACTTGGCACAAATCAGAGACCTACATAGAATATGGCTATAACTTTGCCAGAACCCTCGTTCAGACTCGATCGATTTCAAGCCAAGGAATCCAGCCAAACATTTATCGAATCCACTGAGTACGGCTGCTGCCAATAGTCAACTTGAAAGACATCCATTCTGAGGATCGAGGCCATCGCAGTAGAATGCGTTAGGAAGAACATAATCTGAAGTTCATTTACAGGTAATCCATTATGGATCTGAGTAATAATTTATGTTAATGAAGGCATAGAGACTGGAGAACAACCATGGGATGAAGATACGCAAATCATTTTGCTTTGCGATGAGTGTGGACTTGCTTGGTGAGCACCAGATACAAACCCAACCACATTCTCCCTAAATCATAAACCTCGCTCAGCAGTGGCCATCGATTCTACTCAGGCTATACATTTTTTTGTACTTGTACTAACAGATATATATGCACACACACAGCACACACATACATGAATGGCTTTGATATTCATTCTCCCCTCTTCACAGTTAATGAAAAGGCTGGGAAAACCTCTACAAAAATAATTGCAATAGTGCCTACCCTGCTCTCTAAATGTTTTATGTTCACTAAACACCTTAACAACACAAAGAGGCAGGAACTATTATTATCCCCATTATACAGAGGAGGGTATTGAGGCCATGAGAACTTAAGGAATTTGCCTGAGGAAGCCAGAGGGAAGGGTGACTGACACCATGAACACACTCCGCGGTCCCATCTCAAATGTCCCTTTCTTATGAAAGCATTTCCTGACCCCTGCAGGCTGGGCCAGTTCTGCCTCAGGAGGCCCCTTCCAAGCCCTCATAAAGGTTCATGATTTCATCTTTACGTGTGGGGTTGTAGGCTAACACTAGTCTGCCCAGTAAGAGGGTATTGGACACATGGCGCTCCTGCAGGTCCAGTGCTTAGCTACCTGCTTGGCACGCAGTAAGTATTTTGTCCTTAACTGCTGACTGAGTGAAAGAATAAGCTAGAGAACTGGAAAGAAGGAAAAGTTAAAGCAACGAGGAACATCTGGGATCAGAACGCAGTCCCTGAAGCGATCACTAATGCAACCACAGCAGCCCAGGCATTCATTCTTTCCCTGCCTTAGCTCTGACTGCCGTAGCCTGGGGGTCACTGGGCCAGAGCCACAGGGCTTGGACGCTTCACTCTCTACACACCCCTTGTCTCTTTCCTGATCATCCTGGGCCCTATGGGCCCAAGGAGCGGTCTCTGTGCAACTTGGCTTGGAAGTACATTGGCTCAATATGGCTGACGAACTAGTTTTTGGGTAACTAAACATCACTAATGTTCCGCGAGAAGGGCACACCACAGCTGGGTCAGCCTAGGGTCTTAGTACATCATTCATTCACTCATTCATTCTTATGAAACCCTTCCACGTACCTGGTGCCGTTCTAGACCGGGATGAGCCACGTACCCTCTTAGAGTCTGGGTTTTGTCACCTATAAAATGGGATGCAGAATGCCTCCCTTCCAAAGCCAATGTGAGGGCCAAAGTGGATAGTAAATGCAGAGCATTTGTCTAGGGCTGGGTCCCCAGGGCTGGTGGATTTCACAGTCTTCCTTGGTTGTTTTTATCCTCCAGCGAGTTGACACCTGTCCCCAGCACCCCGGTTGGGACCTGTAAGGCCATGGCAGAGTCTTTCCTTGGGCTCTGTGGGACTGAGACCTCAGGGCGACTCTTGAGACCACCCACAAACTTCCTCCTTGGTAAGCTGGCTCCTAGGGTAACAAGGGGGCATTGCAGTTGGGGGTCCAACTCAAGAGACAGAAGAAGACTGACCAGCCTGCTCCCCGGCTACAGCAGGAGCCTCCTGCAGCCTGGAAAGACAGGGAGGCAGGCTCCATCTCTGTGGCCCAAGCCGTGGCGAATGCGTGGGGAGAACACGGGGCTGCCGTGGCCCAGCCTTGTCCAGCTGCATTCAGGCTGGCCTCTAACGCAGACACGGACAAGGAGTTACCACCCTGCCCCTGCTTCAGCCCCGCCCTTCGGTGAGTCCCAGAACCTATCTGAGCAGGTGCCTGCGAGGACCAGAGGGAGCTCCGTTTTGTTACAGTGACTTATAGTTTTTCATTATCTGCTTTTGCGTAACTTTCGTCCCCGCTGGAGAAAGCCAAAGAGCAGAGAATGATTTACCTGTGATACTGGAATAGCTCATGTTAAACCGAGGCGTGTTTGCCAGCCCAGAGGCCAGCTAGGGGAGCCCTGGGAGCTACCTGGCCCTTCCTCTGGGGATGCTGCTTAGGACCAGCTGGAGGCTTGGGCCACAGTTAGAGGAAATGGGAGTGACTGGGAGAAGGGGCTGGCATGGGGTGAGATGAGTGAATGGGTCCTTCGCAATGTAAATGTCCAGAATATCTTCCTGGCATTCGTCCTTACAAGGTCCCCCATGTGTCTGTGACTTTTAGGGCTGTCACATATGGGGCCAGCTGTGCACCACAGAACTCCCTGGGGCACCGTTTATGTCAGCGCCTACAGTTCCCGTTTACAGTAACAAAGATTAAAAACACTGATTTGCTACTTTCTTCTCTGTTCACTATGGTGGACAGGGTTCCTTTCCTTTACTGATGAAATATCTCAGAACCTTATGCCAATGGGCACCGGGAATATCCAAGCCAGACCTTCCAAATCCCAGACACTGGGGTTGCAAAAGAATGGCACTGGTTTAGGAGGGTTAGCCTAGCCGCCCAAGTAGAACATTCCTGCCTTTGCTTAACAGGAAACTACTTCGGAAACAGGTTGTCATTTCAAAGTTCAGGTGCACTTCTTTATTCAGACCTTGGAAAGCAGACCCAATGCTATGCATTGGCGTTTGCAGATTCAAAATCTATGTCGGCACTTTGGAAAGCGTGTTTGGCCAAATAGGAGAGACATACACAGGAACTTTTGCAGCTGAATGAGTTTGGGAGACTGTCTTGGAGTCAGAATGCCCATGGACACTACAGAGGTTCTGAGGACTTCTGACTAAAGATATCTGCTCACCATACAGGGGTTGGCAAATGTAGGTTTAAGAGTTGTGAGTATGCGAAACACAGTTTGTTCTTGTATTACTATTTATTAATTATTGTGCTATTTATTTGTACTATTTGTCTCCTTCTTATTGTTATAATTTTGTATTCTTACTTATAATTTATCTTTAGGTAATGATGGCTGGCAATTTAGCCTACTTTTGCCACCCCTGTATTTAACCCAGGCATTTTCAAGTTTATTTTTAGAATCTGCTTATGATCCGAAGACTGCAATTTGGGAAATATGGTTTATTTACCCTATAATGTCTCACAATGACTGTTCTCTCACTGTCCTAATATAGCAACACTAAAGGAAACAATCAGCTATACTTAGTAGGCTCTTTATGGGAAAGTACATTCTACATCCTAACCAGAGAAACAGATGTGTTCTCTCTTGATGCAGCTCTCTCGAGTACCCCAGGATGGAGATTTCAAAGCCACTGCTGGGATATAGATCCTAGCACCCCACAAACCTACAGTAAGAGAATGCAGGACGACATGTAATTAATAACCAAGTGTTGAATGGGGTGTGAGCGGTGCCCACACTAGACAAGAACCATTCCACTGATTGCTCCAATTAATATTTTAAAACTCACTGGGAGTTCTCCCCTGAATAATGTGAGAAAACAATTATTTATAATTTATATAAGTTGATTATAAACTATTTATATTCTTTGCATTGCTGTAGAGCTCTAGCTATAACCCAAGGCGCACTGCGGGAGACCCACCCTTGCACAGAGAGAACGTGCCCCAAGCCCTGAGCGCTGGCAAGCCCAGGGAGACAGCGAATGCTTCATGGGGCGGCCTGGGAGGAGCACAGTGCTGCGCACACGTGTTCTGTGAGGAGAGAGGAGCTGGGAGGGGTGTGGCTTCACAGGCAAAGGGATGGGAGTGGCAGGCGGTAAAAGAAGGAGGGCTTGAGACCAACGTGAGGATCAGATCCCGCTTTTCCCACCATGTCACTTTGGGAAAGCCACTGGCCTTCTCTGAGCCTCAGCTTACTCACCTGTGAAATGAGCACAAGAACACTGTCGTCACAGGACCAGGGTGAAGCCTACAGAAGGTACATGTACTACAGGGCCCGGCATATGCTGGCCTGGTAGGCTCGGCATCGCAACAGACAACGGCCGAGAGACGAAGGTCTTCCCATTGGAAGTGCTCAGTAGAACCAGCGCAGCCATGGAAAATACAGGACCGGCTGTCCTTTTCCATGTGCTTACTGGGCACTCGACATGGACAGCGGCAGCTGAAGGGCAGGCAGGGGGTTCAGATGGGAGTTCACAGGGGCACCGTTCTTGGGTGGGGCGGTGATCACCACCACCCCCATCTGGCCACCATTCTGCAGGGGCAGTATCGAGGTTTTTATTTGTAGTCACAGAAGGGTCCTGGTGGCTGAACTAAGGTGCCGAGGGTTGAGCCAGAAGCCAATTTTACGACATCCAGTGGGAGAAAGGCCTGCTGCAGAGTTGGGGACTATCATTTGGTCTGCCTCACTTACACCAAGGCATGGACAAGAAGTTACTTGGGAAGCACACAATTAGAAGACAGAAGATGGATTTTCTGAAAAATCCCTTTCTCTAGCCAGGAAATTCGGATTAATTGTCTAAAGAACAAGGCTTTTGGTCTAGACCAGTGGTTCTCAACCTTCCTAATGCCGCGACCCTTTAATACAGCTCCTCATGTTGTGGGGACCCCCAACCATAAAATTATTTTCGTTGCTACTTCATAACTGTAATTTTGCTACTGTTATGAATCGTAATGTAAATATCTATGTTTTCCGATGGTCTTAGGCTCTACAGCTGCGGTTCTCAACCTGTGAGTCGCGCCTAAGACCATCGCAAAACACAGATATTTACATTACGATTCATAACAGTAGCAAAATTACAGTTATGAAGTAGCAACAAAAATAATTTTATGGTTGGGGGTCCCCACAACATGAGGAGCTGTATTAAAGGGTCGTGGCATTAGGAAGGTTGAGAACCACTGGTCTAGAAAGTCTCATTTTCCTTGCTTGAGGCTAATAAATTCTGACAAATTCCTAACCTCAAGTTTCCTTTTCTTTGCACCAAGAGCACCAGAAAATCTACAATCTATTCACACAGGCAGAATTTTCTATAGGTACACTTTTCTTTCCATTTGGTCACATTCTGACAATATTAAGAGTAGCAGCCACCATCTATCCAGTACTTACTATGCGCCAGACACATTGTAAAATACTTTAACTTATACTATCTACATTTAACATGTTACCTCCTTTAATCATAGCAAAAAGCCCGCATGGCTTTCAACTTGACAGATGAGAAAATCAAGACTCAGAGAGGTTAGTAAGTTGCCCGGGATCACACAGCTATAAAACCATGGAGCTGAAATCTGAACTCAGACCTTCCTGACTTTGAGCTGCTAACTTCTCATCCACTCTACCTCTGGTAAGATCTTCCCAGGGTCTCCCAATGCTCACATCTACTGGACACACAGATTCTTTGAATGGCTATGGGAATAATCTGGCTCTCTTAGCAACTCTGTATGGACTATTCGTTGCTATGGACATGTCTAGAGGTGGAAAATCTTTTTTAAAAAAATATTTTAAAAATTTTATTTTAGAGAGAGAGAGGGAAGGAGAGAGAGAGAGCGCAAACGTCAATGTGAGAGAGAAACATTGATCGGCTGCCTCCTGCACTCCCCCTCTTGGGGATTGAGCCAGCAACCTGGGCATGTGTCCTGACTGGGAATCAAACTGAAGCTCATTTGGTACGTGGGATGCTGGTCAACCGACTGGGCCTCCCTGGCCAACCTTTATGTAGTTTCCACGTCGGCATTTCTGATGGCCCCAAAGCGTGGGCCTGCTCTTCTCAGGGCCTCCTGGCACAGCCTGGGCTGCCCGGTCTCCTGCTTTTACTCTGCCAGAAGGGAGAGGACAGTACCCCAGGCTTGCTTCCCTGATGGTCATTTGAACTGATGCGTTCCATCGACTCCATGGCGCTGTTTAATGCATCGTGCGCTGAGCAGCCACGGCTGGTTTCCCTGGGGACTCCTTTATCCACTTCTGTGAGAAGGTGAAGTCAAGTTAAGCATGTTTCCTTCCAAATCAGCAGCCAGAGAAATGCCAAGAACCACAAGGCACTGCTTTTTGCTGTTGATAACAGTCCCGTGGACTCAGAAACCAGGTGCCATGGATTCAGAGTTTAAAAAAAAATACCTTGTTTGAAGGTGAAGTAGAATACCTAGGGGCTATTATTTGTTTGTTTGTTTACATATAATAAAATTAGAAGCTAAGAATCATTTTTTACGTTACTGTCAAGGGGAGGGGGGCAAAAGTTTTCTGATTCCCTGCTGCAATCTCACTTGGGGGAAACTGGACGGTTACTTGGCACTCTATCAGGAAATTACTCCCTAGTGACATTCAATAATATTTCCTGTGAAGCAGAGCCCATCAGCTCCAAAGCCTGCTCTGCACACAGGTCTGGGATGTGAACGCAGATGTGTTACATTAGGTGGCTTAGACACAGGACAGGACATAATCAGGGGGTGCTAAACCCCCAATTCTGTCCTGGGACCCCCAGTGAGATGCCATGGTAAATGCTGACACAGGCCCAGTGCTGCTCCCACTGGACCTTGGACTTCACCGCCCTCCACGATGCACGAAGGCACCCTCGATTCTCCACAAATCCTTGAGCCCATCTGCTCTCTGCCCCTCAGTTAGGGTTTCTGTTTCAGGCAGCATGTCTCCCCATTTGCCTGCCTGTAGCCCCCGGAATCTGTTTTCTTCCACCACGTGTCACCAGCCCAACGGTGACATCAGAGAGGTGTGTGGTGGCATGGGGCTCGCTTTGGAAGTGGGCACACTTTGAAAGGATGCTTGTTGCCTTAGTGTAGGTTCCCTCACAAGCAGATCAGAGACAAGGACACAAGTGGAAGCAGTTCCTTGGGGGAAGTGGAGGCGAACACTGATTGGGATGTGGGGAGGGAATACAGGCCAGGGAAGGCAGCCCCAAAGGGTCCGCTGTTAACCCTGCTACCATAGAGGGTGTCTGAAGTGTAATTCCCTGGGCAAGCTCTGGGTACCGGGCAAGGCATGAGGCCCAGAATTCCCCCAGCTGAGAGGAGAGGGTGCTGGGATATTTACATGCCAACTCCAGGGGGCCACTGGTTGATGGCTGCATTCCTTAGCCTATCTGGTCAGATTCAGGGGTGAGTGGGGGAAGGGCCCTCAGCACAGAGATGCAGACATGAGCAGTTAGAAACCGACTCTGGGAAGGTCCACAGAACACGGACAAGACAGTGACCACGTCCGATACCTGCTGCTGCTGAGACGGTAATTGACCCAACACCACCCGTTTGACCACCAAGACAGATTTTGGTTCTGTCCACTGATCCTCTATCTTCTACTGCTGCCCCAGTCCTAGCGCGTGTTATCCCCTCATTGAATCAACACAGTAGCTTCCGTTTTCCTATTTCAACAAATGTATTAAAATCCTATATAATAAAAGGCTAATATGCAAATAGACTGAATGGCGGAACAGCCAGAACAACCAAACAACCGGTCGCTATGACGTGCGCTGACCACCAGGGGCCGTGTGCGGAACATGGCGGGCGTCTGCTACAGCGGGATAGTGGAGCAGGTGAGGGGGGGCGCCAGACCAAGGGGTGAGCCTCTGGTGGTTACTGAAAATTCTTTGCTCCTGCGCACCGCGGTCCTGCCCGGTGCTCGCACCTGCTGCCAGCTCAGGCCTCGCTCACACCGTGCCAGAGCCACGGTTCACACCTGCTGTCAACACCTGGTGCTGGTCCCGATGGCTCAGCACTGTCAGCAGGTGCGAGCAGCAGCTGCTGGCCCCAATTGCCTGAGGGCTTCTCCACCTCTCCATGCTCCTGAGGGGCAATCAGGACAGCAGCCGCCGCTCGCAACCACTGACGGCGCTGAGTGATCAGGACCGGCAGGTGCTGGCAGCAGGTGCAGGTGCGAGCAGGGTTGGTGCCCTCAGGAGCAGGGCTGCCAGCAGAGAGAGGACCAGGGGCTGTGGCAGGAGGGGCCGGGCAGGAGGGGCTGGGTGGGGGCACAGAGGATGAGCTGAGACCCACCCCTGTGCCCACCACAGCCTCGCGGCCCACAGTTCCTTTCAAGGTGCACAAATTCATGCACTGGGCCCCTAGTGTTGTATAATAAAATATTTCATGCATACTGAAAAGTAGAGAATAATGTAGCAAACATGGTGTAACCACTGAACATTGCCTGCCACATCTTGACAAGTTGCCTAACTCCTGCATCACTTACTTAATTACGTTAAAGTTTTATAAACTCGTTTGGGGCCCCAGCGTGTTCCTTCCTGGTCTTATTCTCCTCCAGGCCTCCCAGAGGCGCCGACGTGTTGCCACTGCCATGCGTGTTTTTCTATTTTGCGGCCTCTGTAGATATCCCATGCGCACAGGTGTGGTATGTGCACGTAAGATTGTTTTGCATTTCTTCCAACACATTCAATTGGCATCATGCTGAATAAATCATAAATCATTCTGCATTTCTTTTCCTCAGCGTTGCTTTTAGAGTTGCGTCCTTGTTGGTGCACGGGATTACCGTGTACATGTTTACACAAGTTGTTCACCTACTTTTCCTTTAATGAAGTGTAGGTCTCTTCTCCTCCCCGCCCCCCCCACCACAAAATGACTGTATTTTTTCTGTTTCAAATAGGGCTGCAATAAATACACTTGGGATTTACGAATTTCCTGCGAACACATGGGAATCTTTTTTGGGTGTATTCCTGCAAGTGGAAATGCTGAATCCTCGAACATGCACAAGTCCAGCGTTGCTCCATTTTGCCGCATCCCCCTCCACACGGCAGGAGTTTGCTCTTCCACGGAAAGAGTCTGTAGATTCCTGTTTCTCTGTGTCCTCACCAACCCTCGATGAATTTCCGCTCATCTAATCCAAAACATGGCATGTGCCCTGGGCATTCCTGTGCCACCTGGGCAGAGGGGCCTGCCAGGGCTGACAGGGGTGAGGGACATCTTGCTTTACTTTGCGCTCCCCTGACACGGTGAGGCGGAACACATACTTTTTAATATCCTCAGAAGCCATTCAGGTTTTGTCTTTTGCGCATCTTCTATTTATACCCATCACCTTCCATTCCACCAGGCTATTTGTCTTGTTCCTACCGGGTGGTAGGGACCCTTTGCATATCCTAGTGGCTAACTTTTCTGGTTTCATGTGTAAGTACCTGCTCCCACGCGATCATTTTAGTTTGTTGGCAGTGGCTTTTGTGTTCTAGGTGTTTTCCATTGTAATACAGTCGGACTTAACATATTTTCATGAAATATTCTACCAAGAAGTCCTAAAGATGTTCTCCTATGTTTTCTCTGAAATGTGCTAAAACGTTGCCGTTTTTATTTAGGTTTTATCCTCGTGGGACTGACTGTTGTGTATTTCAGTAAGGAGTGAACTGATTTTCCCCACATGGTCAAATGGCAAACCCAGGACCACTTACATCTGCTCGTTCTTTTCCTTGTGGATAGCACCACACCTATTGTCACAGATTAAGTTCTCAGTGACAGCTGGGGTTAAGTCTGAGCACCGTGTCATTTCATTGCTCTGTTTGTCTCTGAGTCAATGTCCTACTGCCTTAATTACTACAATCTTATAAGGAAAGAAAGGCCCTTCCTTCCCCACATTCTTTTTCTAAAAAACCTATTTTGCCTCTTTGCTTTTCCATATGTAATTTCCATGGATCATGATTAGAATTATATTAACTTTATAGACTGATTAGGGAGAACTTCCATTTTTTAATTCTGATTCTTTCCACTAATAAACATAGCCCATCACCTCCACTTCTATCCCTCCATTTCCGTAGGTCTTCTCTTATCTCTTTTAATAAAGTTATAAGTTTCTCCATAAAGGTTTATTTAGAGGTACCTTTAAGTTTTTATTGCTAATGTATATGGTATCTTTTTTAAACTACATATTCTAACTGTTTTGGCTAATATATACAATTGACTTTTGCATGTTTGAGCTTATCCCTAGCCAAATTGCTGAGTTCTTGACTTGGTTTTATTAGTTAGTATGCAGATTCTTTTAGTTTTCATGTAAAAAATTTCCAATGAATAACTATTGGATGAATAAAGGAATGTACCAAAGCTGCAGACTCTCGCCCAGCTGGTGTGGCTCAGTGGTTGAGCATCGACCTATGAACCAGGAGGTCACAGTTCAATTCCCAGTCAGGGCACATGCTTGGGTTGTGGGCTCAATCCCCAGTGTGGGGCATGCAGGAGGTAGCCAATCAATGATTCTTTCTCATCAATGATGTTTCTATCTCTCTCTCCCTCTCCCTTCCTCTCTGAAATCAGTAACATATATATTTTTTAAAAAGCTGCAGACTCTCAAAAAGACTCCATCCTTGCCCAGAACACAGTTGTAATAGACCATGCTGTTCTAAAGACCCAGAAAAGACACAGTCCTATGACCCAGGCACAAACTCTAATTCTCAGAAATTCAGGTTCCAGCAAAAGTGGAAAGAGGAAGGGTTTCCATATAACTTTTCATTATAATCAACTCATTGGGTTTCTACTTTGACAGGTCCTTACTTGGGGTCACTGTCACCCGTGCAAGCCCTGGCCTAAAGGTACCTATGGAATCAGGTACCTGTCTGCATTAACTAAAGTCCAAGAAACCCATCCCCTACCATGGAGGTGGTAAATTGAGTTGAGAGGTATGTGGATAAATTAAAGAAGCACATGGAATCCACATAAAATACCAAATAATGGAATATTTAAAAAACAAACTCATTTTCAAATTTTGAAAGAACATCCATATATATAAGCGCCTAAGCGACCAGCTGACCGGCCGACCAGCCGACTGGCCAGTTGCTATGATACGCACTCACCACCAGGGGGCAAATGTTCAACGCAGGAGCTGCCCCCTGGTGGTCAGTGCACTCTCACAGCCAACCTTCCGCAGTCCCTCCCCACTGCCAGCTGGCCTCGATCGCCAGCTAGACCAAGGGACCCCACCCATGCAAGAATTCGTGCACTAGGCCTCTAGTCTATATATATATATATAAATGCATAAGTGACCGGCCAACCGGCCAGTAGCTATGACAGGCACTGACCACCAGGGGGCAGATGCTCAACACAGGAGCTGCTGAGCTGCAGTCACTTGGCAGCAGTGGTTCTCGGGTGATGCACTCGGAACCAGAGAGGAGGGAACCTGATTCCAGGGTGCGTCACTCAAAAACCGCCCTCACAATTCAGGCCTCCTCAGGGGATGTCGCAGAGCCAATTTCAGCCCAATCCCGCAGGCCAGGCCGAGGAACTCCACCAGTGCACGAATCCTTGCACCCAGCCTCTAGTTATTATATAATCACTTTCCAGGAGCACTAAAATTAGAAAAAAGAAACCACTCATCATTTAAGATATATCATGAGCCTCAGTAATCATGCTAGTGCACATCTGTCTGGTTTTTAAAGGCACCTTTGGTTGGGGTTTTGTGTTGTTTTTTACCATCATTTATCAAGCATTTACTATTAGCATGATCTCGGTTTATGCAACAAACTGGACAAGGTGTGGTGAATTATTCCCATTTTAAAATGGGATCACAAGGGCATAGAGAGGGCAAGTAACTGACTCAAGGTCTCAGGCAGGCAGTGGGCAGGTAAAACTAGACCTGACCCCAGAATTGTCTGACTCTAGTCCCTGCTCAAGCCTCTTCATACAATTCTGAAATTATATTGCTTTGGCCCACCCTCCTTTTCTATGGGACAGTAATCACATTTAACTTTGTATTTCCTCCCCGTCCCCTCCATTTAACATCATGAGCTTTTTTTAAACGCTTCTTCTTATGACCAGCAGAAGGGTATCTGATCACTGTTTCCTCATTCAACAGGGCAAACTGACCACTCTGGGGAGCAATTTAGCCTGACCTTATGGACGGAACACTCACATGCCCCATGCCCCATGCCCTAGCAATTCCTCTCCTGCGAGCATGTCCTAGAGCGAATCTTAGAGGTGCCCCACCTGCTGCAGGCCAGGCTAGTCACAGGTGCATTGCTCAAAATGGAAAAACCAGGAAGGGGACCTCACTGAGAGCGTGAATGCTGCTAACATATTACTGAGTGAACAAAGCAAGTCTCCGAAGCCACCATTTTTAGAAAGCGCCCCAAACAAGCAAATCTATTGCCTTGATACGTATACGTGACCAGTAAACCTGTATTTTTTAAAAAGGCAAGAGAATGAGAACCGAAACATTCTGACTGCATTCCACTCTGAGTTCAATGCATTCATTCATTTGATAAGTATTTATTGAGTGCCTACTAAGTCCTAGCTCCTCTGCTTGCTCTTCACATACAGCAACTCGTTCACTCCTCACTTCAGCTCCGGGAGCTGTGCACTCAGATGAGCTGCCTTGTGCAGAAGAGGAAACCGGAACCCCAAGAAGGTGGGTGTGATGTCTAATCTTATATGTCAACGTCACTGGGCCACGCAGTGCCCAGATATGCAGTCAAACATTTTTCTGTGTGTTTCTGTGATGGTTTTCCGGGTGAAATTAATATTTAAATCACTAGACTGAATGAAGCAGATTGCTCTCCCTAATGTGGGTGGGCCTTATCCAATCAGTTGAAGGCCTGGACAGAACAAAAAGGTTGACCCTCTCCCTGAGTAACAGAGGATTCCTCCTGACTAACTGCCTTCCCACTGAAGGGTTTCCAGTTTGCCAGCTCACGCTACAGATCCTGGGACTTGCCAGTCTTCACAATCACATGAACCCATTCCTTATAATAAATCTATTTCTATGTATATACACACATGTCTTCTTGGTTATGCTTCTCTGGAGAACCCCAATTAACATAGTAAGTTATGCCCAAATGCCACATAGCTAGGAAGTGGGGAGGCAGGTCTATTGGGCTCTGGAGCCAGAATGCTTATCCATTTTACCCCACTCTCTCTCCAACACAACAAAAAACTATTCTTGTAAGACTCCTAAGCTTCAAAAAAGGATTTACAAGTGTCAGAACTGTATAATCTAATGGACAGGCTTTCCTGAAAACCTATCTGATTCCTAGTTTAGATGCTTCACTTTCTTCTCAGCTGGGCACACAACCAATTTCTAATATCACATTTGGACTCTAACAAGCTCATTTCCAATACAAAGTCTCCCACATTCTCGCTGGCTTCTAACAGAGTCAAAGAAGAAGAAGAATCTGCATTTCAAATCTTCGTGTTTGTTGTTATGACAACATACAGCCGGGATCTGTTCTGAGCAGCGGAATGCAAAGCAGAGTTTGAAAGCATTTCTTCCGTGTGATTCAGGAGGTCTGTGAAAGAGGTGGTTTGGTTCACACACTGCCACCCCACTGCCCACCACACACAAAGATGAAAATGTTTCTTAGCTACCTTAATGCGATGTAGAAATCATAAAGCACGCACCAGAGCTTATAATAAGACAAGCTCTCCCAGTAGGGAGGCTGAGCAGATGCTCTTTCCAGGCAAGCATCGTTACAATAATGTGACAGAAATGTCAGGCACCAGAGAGCTCGGTGAAAATTGGTGTCTTCCATAAAAAGTGTACTGAGTGCCCTTCAAGTCATCTTTCCTTATTCCTTTATGTACACACATGCCAGTGACAATGTATTTTCATGTGCGTTTATGTGTTTCACTCCCTAATCTGGTTTTTGTCATTAATCACTAAGAGGTTTTTAAGAATTTTTGATAGTGCATTCCTTTAACTGTTAAGCAATCATCTTATGAATGGAGTCCATTGGGTTTCTCCTATTTATGGACATGTAAGTTGCTTCTAAGTTTTTGTTTTCTCTCCCATCGTAAATAATGCTGCAACGAACATCTTCATGGATGTCTCTTTAGGCGTACATGGGGGACTCTCTCTCTAGTCCGTGACTAAAATGGGATTGCTGGCCTGTAGTGAAGGCACTTTTTCAGTTTAACTGGATATTAACTAGATACTGCAAAAAGCTAGGCCAGGAAGTGAATGCCAGTTCCCATTTTCCTGCCCCCTCACCAATGCTGGACACTGTCCGATTTAAAGTCTCCTCAAGGGGTGGCTGTGCAATATCAAGTTGCTCACTGCAGCTCCCACTCTATTCTGAGGTTGAGTGTCTCCTCCCAGGTGTGCTGGCTCAGCCACTTCACATTCCTTTCCCGTTTTGTTTCTTCTGCTGTTGGTTGGTTCTTTTTCTTAGGGATATGCTGAAAATTCTTGACATTTCCCAGATGCCTATTCAGTTATTTTTGCAAATAGATACTCCCAGTGTGTAGTTTGTCTTTTAACTTTGTTCGCAAAAGGCTTGTAATTTAAATAAATAAAATTTATTGTTTCATTTTCTGATTTTTTTTTTGTCGGGAGAAAAAGGGGTCTTTACTAAGACCCCTAGCCTTAAGACTTAAAAAGATATTTTACTTTTATTATAATAGATTTAAGGGTTTTTGTTGTTGTTTGTTTACTTATTTATTTTTATTTAGGTCTTTGATCCACCTGGGTTTTATTTTTGTTTATGGTGTGAGGTAGGGATATAGTTTTATTTTTTCCACTCATGGAAAGTTAGTTGTCTCAGCATCATTTGTAAAAATGTTTAATGGTTCATATTTTCCCCACTAGCTTGCAATGCCAACTCTAGCATGCATTTTATATATTTATAATATTGATATTATTCATAAAATTACATATATATTTGTGTCTATTTGTGAGACCATCTTAAAATTTATTTTAGAGAGAGAGAGGAAGGGTGGAGGGGAGAGGGAGAGAGAGAGAGAGAAATGTCAATTTGTTGTTCCGCTTATTTATGCATTCCTTGGTTGATTTTTGTATGTGCACTGACTGGGATTCAAACCTACAACTTGGTGTATCAGGATGACACTCTATCCAACTGAGCTACCAGGCCTGGGCTACCTGTGAAGTCTTTATTCTCCTGTATCGATCTATTAATATATTCCTGTATGGCCGTGGCATTGTTTTCATTATGAGAGCATTAGTCTTGGTAGTTGGTAGAGCATGTCTTTCCTTTACTTTTTTCAGAATTTTTTGGGCTATTCTTAGATGTTTACCCTTTTGTGCAAATTTTAGAATCTGTCAAGTTTTGTTCCAAGAAAATATCCTGTTAGGACTTTGATTGAACTGTAATATGTTTATGAATTAATTTGGGGAGAATTGTAATTTATGACATTTATATGCTCAGTCTTCTCATCAAACACTTTGGTATATATTTCCATTTATTTGAGTCCTTTATGCCCTTCAACAACATATGTAACTTTGTCTGTAAAGTTCTTGTAATGCTTTTATTAGATTTATTTATAGTTAGCTTAGTCATAGGCTTGTTATGAGAATTAAGTGACAGAAAATGTAAATGCTTAGAGCACTGGTAAGAACTCAATTAGTGTTAGCAATTAATATCATCTTATAAATTTGTTACTACTGTGAACATGCTATTTTTTTCTATAATATTTTCTAACATTTTATGATTTATAGAAAAGATTGATTCTTTTTAAAGTGTAGACCTTGTATCCAACAAACTTTTGAAATTTTCTTTTTAGTTCTAAAATTTTGTGTGTAGATCTTAGGTTTTTCTACATATAGACAGTTTAACTTCTGCAAATAAGGAATTATGTTTGCCTTTCCAATTCTTATGCCTATTTTTCTTCCTTTTTTCTTACTGTATTGCATTGGTGAAGAACTCAAATGTAATGCTGAAGAATGGATAGGAAAACAGGTGTCCTTCCTTGTTCTGAGTTTTACTGGAAATGCTTCTACAATTGACCATTGACTAGAATGCTTGCTTTCAAGTTTTGGCAGTTAATTTATCAAGCTAAGAAAATGTTTATTTTCAGTTTGGTAAGAGGTTTTCTATTTGTTTTTAAATCATGAATAAGTGCTGAAATATATTGATCACTTATGCCACATCTACTGAATTAATTATATTACCCTTTTCCCCTTAATCAGTCAATGTATTGAGTTACACTGATAGGGTTTAGAACTTGATTCCTAAGCTAATGCTCATTAGTCACAATGTATTTATTTTAATAATCTTCTGGATTCAACTTGCTGATACCTTATTTAGGATTTTTCCAACTGTGTTCTACAAGTGAGACTGGCTTATCATTATATGTTCTTATACTGGAAGTTTCATGAAATTGGTCTTCTTTACTCTTTAGTGTTTTATTTAAACAATTTGCATAAGAAGGGATTATCTACTTTTTCAAGCTTTGGGAAAACTCAATTTTCACATCTCTGGGCTCAAGTTATCCTCTCTACCTGGAATTCTCTCTTCTTCCCCAATTCAAAAAAATTCTCAACTTTCCAGGTGTCACCAAATGCTATGACCTCCCTCCACCCTCTCATCTTCTTACCCTCTTTGGAAATCCACCCCCCTCACGCTCTCCCTGGCAGCCTCAGACCAGGCTTTCTTTGCTGCATGCCTGTAATATTTATGCTTCAATTTTTTGGATGTGATCCCACCCCTTTCAAAGTGCCTACCACAGGCCTTTCTCTTCAATGCTCATATATACGTTTGTCAAATGAATGTCTATAGAGCATTATTGCTCTTGCTTATCACATACACAGATACACACCAGGCAGATAAGACTATCATGAGAAAAATGGTTTACTTTTCATCAGTGTCCAATGCCGATTCTTGTGATCTGGCCACATCTGGCAGGGCCTTGCTCTTGTGCAAGAAATGCCATTCCTTAGGTTCCCAGGTTATAGGCAGTGCAGCAGGCCGGGGCCTGGGAGAGTGCAGGTAGGCAACAACGTTTATTGAGGATTAATGAGCTGAACAAAGCCCCTGCATGACATGCTTACCATGGAGGTTTATTACTCTGTCCACAATTACAGAACCTGTTGTAGCCGGTGGAGTGGCTTGGAGACAGTAGCCCCTTCCTCCCTTGCCATCCAGCTCAGTGTGTGTGTGGGAGGGGCGGGGGAGGGCAGGATAGGGAGTGCATTCTAGCTAAGGAGCTGGAGAGCTGGGTTGCAGTCCCTGCCCTACTCCTGGTCCTGTGTCCTTGGGCTACACACCAGTGGTCGGCAAACTGCGGCTTGTGAGCCACATGCGGCTCGCGAGCCATGGTTTGCCGCTCTGTTGACTAATGAGTTTGCCGACCACTGACCCATCTATATGATGCATAGACTGTGAGAGAGAGCACCTGCCAAGGAATGCATATTTTAATGGGTGGACCAGGCAAGATGATTTCTAAGTGTCAGCAACATAAAGTCTCGGTTACATGCATTTGGAGGGAGGCTAGTGGTCAGCTGGGGAACGCCAGGCTCGGTTGATCTTGGCGAGGCTCATTCGTGCAGCTATGGGTCAACTAAGGAGCTTTGTTCTGGCTGGAGGTGGGTAGGCCACCTTAGCTGGGGAAGCATTGTTCTCGATGCCTCCTATCCAACTTTTGTGATGCAAGAGAGCAAGAGCAATCATGAGGGATCTTGAAGCCTAGTCTCAGAACCTGCATTGCACTTCTGCCTTATTCTATTGGTCAAAGTGAGTCACATGATGTTATGAAGTCCATGTGATTGTATTTGGGAGGCAATTAGGTTTGGATGAGACCGTTGAAGGTGGGGTCCCCATGATGAGATTGGTGCCCTTATAGGAAGAGGAAGAGGTCAGAGCTCTCTCCACCTTGTGTGGATGCAGTGAGAAGGCAGAAATCTACAAATTAGGAAGAGCGGTGTCACTGGAACCCAACCATGTGGCACCCTGACCTTACACTTCCAGACTCCAGAAAGGTGAGAAATACATGTCTGTGGTTTAAGCCACCCCACTCTGTGGCGTTTTGTTATGGCAGCCGAGCTAAGCCATGTGGGGAGGGAGCTTACACCCCACCTTCCGGGAGTCCCTCCCCTAAATTCACGGATAAAGGGTATGAATACAGAGAAAAATCAACTGGGGCCACTAATGAAACCGAACTTTACAGAGGTACCATCACTCTAGGCCGGTGGTCGGCAAACTCATTAGTCAACAGAGCCGCAGTTTGCCGACCACTGCTCTAGGCTCTTCGTAGGAAAAGGAGAGAAGTAAGCCTTCTCTATCCAACGTCACCAACTCCCGGGAGGAGGAGCACGTAGGAACAGGGATGGAGACACACACACTCTCTCTACATCTCCCTTCACTTCTTAGGTGCCAATCTTGTCCTCAGTGAAAAGGACTCGCTGAGCAGAGGAAACGGCACCTGTCTGAAAAGATGGCTGGCGACAGCGGGACGGCCTGCAGCAGGTGACAGCACTTTCTCAACCTCACTGCTGTAAAGGTGACGGGCTTTGCTGGGTGGTGTGTGTCCCTGCAGCCAACACAGGTGTTTAGGGCCCACCCACAGTGGTCTTCTGCATGCATCACGATGTGTCGAAGGGGGCAGATGAGGACACCACTGGCCCGTTCGTCCATGTTCGATCATCTTCCAGAAACCCGAGTACACAGCCACGGAAATCATCCCCAGTAATTTCAAGCTGGCAGAGCCAGACTAATTATCTGCAATTTCGTCTCTCAAAAACGTTTGGGAATCTATCCCCTGTTCGAAGAGTGAGTGTGACAGGAGGCCTCTCCAAAGCTCTGGGACCTTCACAAGTTCGAAAAGGTGTTGGACACTGGCCTCGGCTGAAGAATAGTTCACCCTCCTCCCCCCCCCCCCCTTTTTTTTTTTTTAGTCCGTATGTCTGAGAGCCACTGGGTCCCCGTCTGTGCTGGCAGGGCCTTGGCTCTGCCCTGTCTGAGCCACAGCTGGCGGCACACAGTCCTGCAGGTGTGGCCAAGGTGGAGAAGCTGTGTGCACATTGTGGGAGTCCCCTCACACATGAGCATCCTGTTCCCAGAACCCACCTTCCTGCTGGCGAGGGGAGGCTCACGTCATCCAAGGGCATAGCATGATGGGCACCACTCTGATGGTTAATGCCCAGTTCTGTTTGGCGCCCTCTGCTGTTTGGGTCATGAGCTCTCTTACACATCCCTCTAACTGCTGGATAGTCCTGCTGCCCCTCAAATCCACTCTCTTTCCCTGGGAGGCTGGCGTTTCTGGACAAGGATGCCCTTGCCTTTGGGCTTCCTGGGCTTGACCATGAGGGTGGGGGAGGGGCTGTCAAGGGGCTGAGAGGTGAGAGGAAAGGCCTTGGGGTAAGTTAGTCTTCTGGTGCCTCTGCAAGGGCAGGGCAGCTGCTGCATTCCTCCAGCAGCCCCAGCACAGCCCCTTCTGGATTCCAGGATCCACGCCCCCACCCCACCCCCTTTCAGGCCTACAGGTGGCAAGAGCCCCCAGAATGTTTCACCAGCTCTTATCATCTCTTTAACCCCACCTACCCCTTTGTAACCCCGGGCTAAGTTAAAGCCTCCTCAATTATTCCACTTGACTGTGCACCTATTTCTTGCCAGGACCGTGACTATTCCGAGTGGTTAAAAAAGTGGTGGGAGTAGGGAGTGCAATGGTGTGGCTGATGCGTTAATAAAATAACAACATCAACGCAGACTTTTGTTCCCTCTGCAGAGATAAGCAGACTCACCTAAAACAGAACGATGTCCCTCTCTTCCGCTCTCTCCTCCTCTCCCTTCTCGTCTGTCATCCCTCAGCCTTGGCGAATCCACCCTGTTCTGTAGGGGGCCCTGGGTGAGGTTCTGGAGAGACAGAGATGAGCCAGGCAGTCCTTACACCTAAGAGCTCCCCGCCTAGAACTGGCCCATCCTGGAGGCACGAAGCAGATGACCGAGGAGCGTGTCCACCGGCCTGGGTCACGTCCCTGCTCCCTCACTCCCCAGCTGCTCACTTTGGTCCTATTCATCGAATGTATCCGCTGTGGTTCCCGTATCCGCATGACAGGAACACTGCCTGCCTACCTCCTGGGGTTCCGAAGAGCTTCCCACGGGATCCTATGTGTAAGGCACCCAACGCCAGGCCCAGCAAACATTAGGTACCGGTACGCAGTGGGTTTTTCTGTTTGTCACTGGAGGGAAACAGTGGCAATACCATGTGGTGGTGAAAAGTCTTAGGATCTTAGGTGAGCGACTTAAACCCCTGGGTTTAACTGGGGCCAATACAAACTGTCTTCTACCCTTTCTCAGGGCGTTCATGACGATTATATCTGAGAAGGTGCACAAGGCTTCAGATGGAAAAGCGGGAAAAGCAGCAACCACACCCCGTCAGGCGTCACTCTGGGATGCTGTTGCGGATTCCAACCAGCTCTTCCCTTGCTTCCTGGAGTCCCCGGGCAGGTGACCTCCCCACCCCACTGCATCCCGGGCTGCCTCACTGTTTATTTGTTGAGAGCCTTGAAGTAGCCTGGCCAGGAGAACATCGGAAATCAGATCTGCCTGCTGAAAGGGCAGCGGTGGCAAGAGGGCCCCAGGCCTCAGGCCATTGTCATTCAAACCTGGACATGAAGCACGTGCCATTTTTAACCCCTTACCACCCCCTCCCCCATCTGTGAACGCACCCAAGAATCAGGAAAACCGGCATCACTATCACTCAACCACTGAACCACACTGGCTGGGGACCCGGCGGGGGCTGGGGTCCCCAGCACAGGAAGTGAGCTTGTCCTCCATCCTGCCTGCCCGGTGGCAGGAGGACATCAAAGCCCGAAGCAGCTGAGGTGCCGGATAAATAATTGCCAGCCAGCGGCTGCCTTTGATCAGCAAATCCCCACAGCAAACCTCAAAGGCCCTGGTACCATTACAATTAGTTTAAAGGGCTGTACTAGTTTTTCCTAATCTTTCCTCCACACGAGGAGTCTGCACGGCTTTTTTTCAACAGGAATTCTGTCCAACCAGCCTGGCTCAGTGGTTGAGCATTGACCTATGAACCAGGAGGTCACAGTTCAATTCCTGGTCAGGGCACACGCCCGAGTTGCGGGCTCCATCCCCCATGTGGGGTGTGCAGGAGGCAGCCAATCAACGGTTCTCTCTCATCTGCCGATTCAGGTGCTGACTGGTAGCAGGGGCATCCTGGGGACCAGCTGAGCAAGCCTCGGTCAGCGCTAAGTCCCAGGGAGCACCGCGGTGATAGTAACAACGCAACATCTACTCCCAGCCGGGTACTAAGCACTCTACAGGTATTATCTCAGGGTTCTCAAACTTGTGGGACAGATCAACAGACCTGCCACACAGCAGGGTTCCTTGGGCAAAGAAGTTTGAGAAAGCGCCTATTCAGGGCCCTGACAAGTCCTGTGGCCAGCACGGGAAGGTTGGCTGTTTGAGGGAGGTTAGCCTTGATGAATGCCTGCAAGTAGAGAACCCAGGGTAGCTGGGAGAGAACCTTAAAGAAAACAACACTGCCCAGTCCGTATGGCTCAGTGGCTGAGCGTCGACCTATGAACCAGGAGGTCACAGTTGTATTCCTGGTCAGGGCACCTGCCTGGGTTGTGGGCTCGATCCCCATTGTGAGGTATGCAGGAGGCAGCCGATCAGTGATTCTCTCTCATCATTGATGTTTCTCTCTCTCTCTCCCTCTCCCTTCCCCTCGGAAATCAATAAAAAGTATTATTTTATAAAAAGAAAAACAACATTTGTGTTTGAACTCATGACTCAGCAGAGAAAAAGGGCCACAGAGGCTCCCTTCCCTGCACCTGACCGGGGTACTGCCCGCTGTGCACACGGAAGCACAGCCCTGGAGAAGGGGGAGAGCCAGGGGCGAATGACACCCTCCCTCCCAGCAGAAAAGCCATGCGCTCACTCTGTAAACAGGTGGTGCTCTGCCTGGCCCCCATCACAACCACCGGGGAAGTCCAACCAGAGCCGGGATTCTGATTCCATCGGGCTAGACCAGCGGTGCTCAGTGAGGGCCATTTGCCACCCAGGTGGCACTGGTCAATGTCTGGAGACATTCTTGGCTGTCTTTGCTACTGGCGTATAGTGGGTAGAAACCAGGGATGCGGCCATAGCTCCTACATGTGCAGGATGGCTCCCGGGACAGAGAGTTATCTGGCCCCAAATGTCAGGGGGCCCTGGCTGGGAAACAGGCCGGACAGAAGCTCTCCAAGGCTCAGGACCTCGCAGTCTTGCTGGACGCTGGTCTCCAGCGCCTGCACAGGGTGCGGCACAGAGTAGGTCCTCACTGAGTACCTTCAGACTGACCTCCGTTAGTCAAGGCAGGTACCCTTCAGCCTCTCATTACTGTCAGCACAGCGACCAGAGCAGGTAACAGTTACTACTGGCGACACTCCAGATGCACATTTCTACTTTAGTTCCCTCACCTGCTCCCTCCAGGGTTCCTCTGCAATGTGCTTTCAGTGTTACCTGGTAGCAGGGCTGCAGGAGAGGAGCTAAGTCCCACCCCTCCAGCTCCGTGGCTTTCCCCAGCTACCAAAAAGAACGTAATAGGTGAGCATGCTCACCCTGGCTTAGATCAGTTCACACAGTTGGCTTTGCAAGAATGGGAGGGATTTATTTTTCTTTCACATCTATATGAGATCCATTTACTATACAACCTGGACAACCAGACCCCTAGCAAATTTCATCTTATTTTGTGCAGAGGCACAACTTGAATCTTTGAAATAATCCTCAATTCCCTATGAAATCTGAAGCCAACTTTCCACTTTACACATTGCCTGGGACCAGAGAGGGACCACGCCACGGCAGGCCTGCTCCCCAGAGCTGCAGCCTGGTGTGGCATGCACCCCTTTCCCTAGAGAGAGAAGGCAAACTTCTGCTTGGCCTCTGAGGCTACATCTGATTCCTAGAACACTGCCTCTTACAGTCCTTGTCTATGGGTCTTTCTTTGGTCCAGCCCTTCTTTTGCCTAACTGTAGTTCCTCCAGTATTCACATGGCTGCTTTCTACTCATCCTGCAGGCCTCGGCCTACATGTCACCTCCTCCTGGAGGCCTTCCCAGATTACTTTGCCTACACAGGCTATTTCTAACTCCACCCTCTGTTGCCATCACATGATTTTATTTTTGATAATTAATTACTTTGTTGACTCACTGAATAATGACCCTCCCACTAGACTGACATCTCATTGAGGGTAGGAACCTTGTTTGTCTTACTCATAACCCAGGGCCTGGCACATTGTAGGTGCTTAGCACATATTTTGTGAATGAAAAAAATGACTCAGAATAGCTTCCCCACCACTTGTGACAGAATCAACCGTGGACTGTAGGGTGGGACTCCACTCATGACGTGTGCCTTGCGTTGAAAAAACTTCATACAGAATTGTCTTGAGTGTAGGGAGTGCTGACTGTGACTCTCCATGTTATCTTAGAGTCCAAGTCCTTGATTTCCGTCCCCCCACCCCCAACTAGGGGACATGTGGTAATGTGTGGACATTTTTGGTTGTCACAGTGGGGGAGGTTCCACTGGCATCTGGTGTGTAACCAGGGATGCTGCCACACAACCCACAGTGTCCAGGGCAGACCCCACCACAAAGACCTGTGTGGCCCCAAATGATTGCAGTGCCACGGTGGAGAGACCCTGTCTGGGAGTGATCATGTTTACCATATCTCAGTTACCATTTCCAAAATCTCCAAGTCCAAGAAAACATACTTAACACGAGTGATCACTGTTTGGTAACTACAGACATGTCGTCGCTCTATTAACCTCCGGATGCAGGCACAGACATCATAATGCAGCAACAGGATGACTCCAAGGCGTCACAGAGGGGCCTGGGTCCCCCCAATAAACACACAGGAGACACTGAACAATGCTCTTTTGATACGGACCCTTGGCAGCTGCTTCCCCCAAAGTAAGAATGCGAGAAAACTCCTCCTACTTGCACTAGCACTTTCAAGACCTGCTCAGATCCACCAAGAAGAAAACTTGAAGCTAACACGGCCGCTGAATGAGAGGGGTGGTTTTCACGTTAGCAAGCCATTCTTCTTTCGCAGGGATTCTCTCTGCCAGGTTCCTTTAAACAGCCGGCTCCTCTCATGCATCCGGAATCTAACTTGGTTACAAAAGCGGGGTTTGGCGTGTGCGTCCCCATTGTGAAAAGCTAACCATCGCCTTCCACGGGAAGCGCAGCGCCCTGCCTCCCAAAGATAATTTGCCCGTTTCTTGGTTTGCTCTTCAGACTGTGGTCTCTTTGGAGAACGAGGCCTGTGTCTCCCGTATGTCTGGTTCTGCCTCTGAGCACCCCAACGTTGCAGGAGGCTGATGAATATTTATTGATGCTGATGAGGTGAATGGAACCAGAGGTGTGTTCTCGCCTCCTTGTCAGGTTTTCTAAGGGGTGTTTTTTTAATCAGCATTTGCAAAACGGGCACCAAGAAACTCTTATTGGAATACTCTGGACTGGGATGCTTTTGGGGGCATGGAGACTGCACTCGCCGATTCAACCCTTGTCAGTCTCTGGCCAGACATTCCCCACGCACGGCATAATTTCCAGACTAGCTCAGCTGCAGCGGTAGCCCTCTCCTGGCCCCTAAAAGCATACTCTCTATTGTATGAGATATGATTGCAAGATGGGATCACGCACGCAGTTAATGTCACGGTGAAGGACTCAGAGATTAGGAGGGTTTTTATTTGCCTTCCATTAGGGTCCTGGTAGAATGATCTCTCTCAACCTGGGGTCCCGGGGCCAGTAGCATCGACATCCTGTTAGAAGTGCGCATTCACTGCCCCGCTCCAGACCTCCTGAATCAGAAGCTCAGAGGGTGGGGCCCAGCCTCTGAGTTTATTAAGTCCTTTGGGTAACTGCAATGTGCCTAAGTTTGATAACTACTATGCTGGAGGCTCAAGCTTTTTCTTTTTCTTTTATTTTTAAAATACATTTTATTGATTTTTTACAGAGAGGAAGAGAGAGAGAGAGATAGTCAGAAACATCGATGAGAGAGAAACATCGATCAGCTGCCTCCTGCACGCCCCCCACTGGGGATGTGCCCGCAACCCAGGAACATGCCCTTGACCGGAATCGAACCTGGGACCCTTCAGTCCGCAGGCCGACGCTCTATCCACTGAGCCAAACTGGTTTTTGGCACAAGCTTTTTCTTTTTCCACATATTTGTATTGATTTCAGAGAGGAAAGGAGAGGGAGAGAGAGATAGAAACATCAATGATGAGGGAGAATCATTGATCAGCTGCCTCCTGCACGCCCCCCCACTGGGGATTGAGCCCGCAACCTGGGCAGGTACCCTTGATCAGAACCCTTCAGTTCTTAGGCCGATGTTCTACCCACTAAGCCAAAGCAGATAGGGCACATCCACCATTTTCGGAATTTCTGTCTTGAAGCCCACTGTGCAATCGTTAACCTTACATTGATCATGACACTGACCACGCACCATCATGATGAGAACACAAGGTACCATAACAAGGGTTTGTTTCTGACTCAGGTTTACTCATCCTGAATTAGCTGAATTAGCATCTCAAAGGAGAGAGACCCCGATTCTTTCACAGGTGTGTGATGTCAGGCGCATTTTGTGCAATTGGCACTAGAGCTGTGGTCTGATTTATTCCCTGGGGGTCCTAGCCCAGCATTGCTTCTGTATGAGATACCTTCCCCAGGAGACACGCCGTGCTGCCAAACAAAGCTGCCCTGAATGGACAATTCATAGCTCAGAACCCATCACAGCCTCAGACGCCTTCACAGCCTTTCCTGCTTGCTTTATAGACACTTCCCTTCTCTGTTATCACTCTGCAGGCGGCGGAGCCATTTCCCAAGCCTCAGCAAGCACATTTCAAGATTCCTTCTCTGAGGCTGAGCAGACTCAGCTCCCCAGGTGTGTCCTTTAAGGCGACTATGAGCCTGAATGCGCTGGGATGGTGTTAATGACCCGGCATTGAGTGAGGACATTAAAGGACGCACAGCGCACTGCTGACATCTCTGCCGCCTGGGCGGCAGCGGCAGCTCCGCCCTCCAAGCACTCAGTAAAGAACCTTTCTCTGCAGAGGAACCGTTCCGACGGAGGAGCTCTGGTTCTGCATTTAGAAACGTGTCTCCTGTCTGCCTCTTTGCTGGGGCAATGCTGCCGAAACACACCCTGGTGGAAGGCGCCTTCCACCTCAGCGGCCGCGCTGAGCTAATGACAGTCCACACCATTCATTCGGCTCCCGGGAAGCCCGGAGCGCCACATAAGCCACCGTTTGAAGTGTGGGCCAAAGGCAGGTGGGTGAGGAGAGACCGGGACTGGAAATGGACAGGCACTATTACTGCTAGGAGAGAGAGAATTGTTTTTTAAAGCCAGCAACCCTCTACTTCTCTCTCTCAAACAATGAATTCTCCAGCAGATAAGGGGGCTGTAAATTGAATGAGTTCGTTCTGACACTATGAAAACCCAGTTGCTGAAAATTAAAGCTTTACCTTCTCTTTCTTTGTTTGGCTTCAGAATCCGGGCAAAGGACTCCAGGAGCCCAACAGCCTCCAGTAGGGTTGAGGGGGAGGCCAGGCGGGTAGGACACATCACAGGTCATTGGTAGTGACTCTGACCAGGCACCTTCATGAGAACACGAAGTTCTCATGCGAATTGCCCAGATCGCCTGCCTGTTTCTGAACTATCAACGCATCTGTTTTCCCAGGTCCCAAAGGTGCCCGAGGGCCCGGGTATGACATAAGGTGTGAGAGTTGATGCTGTGGCTGATGAAAGCGTTGGAGATCCAGGACCATCCTGGGAGGGCCTAATGGATGGTCACTCATAATCACCTGGTAACCAATGATAGTTTTGTGCTTCTTGGTAAACAGCTGCTTTCCAGGGGCTGGTGCTCAGAAGCTCAACTCCAACTTTTAGGTAAACACCGCCAGTGAAGAGATCCATGCCGGAATCACCACTGCGTGCCCGAGCCACGGAGAGGTGCAGCGTGGTGGCTGAGAGGAAGCCACGCGTGTCTTTGTTCTCTGTCTTCCTTCCTTCACTTGTTACGCAAAGTGCTGAGGTCCCAGAAAACCTCAGCAGATTGTGGATCCCAAAGAAATAACCTGAGGACTGGCTGTGAAAGACATGGGCTCATTAGGACTTTCCCATGCACCGGCGGTGACCGGCCAGTGAAGTTTACCGCCATACTGGCTGCCACCCGCGACGTTGTCCCGCTAGGTCCCATCTGGCCACCCGGGGATGGGGGGTGGCTGGCCCGTGGTATTGCTTTGCCATCATCCAGACTTACCCAACACGGTTTTATAGAGAATAGAAAACAGAGAAAAACGGGGCATGCAGGGAGAGGGGACGTGCCTGCACACAAGCTGTGTGACATCAAAACACTAGCTGTTTACAATCCAGGCTCACATCTAGAGGTCGTTTCTCTGGCCTTCCTCAGACCCAGCACTGGCCCGGCTCCCAAGGTCTCCCGGCCCACTTCCAGATGGCCTCACTACCTTCCCACAGGGTGGGAGGGGCCCATGTTCTCATGTACATACAGCACTGCACCCTCAGAGCCGTCCACAAGCATGTACCAGATGCCCCTGGTTTGGGGTCTCACGATGATATATCTGCCGACACAGGCAGAAATGGGGACAGCCATTCTGGTCTTCAGGGCCAACCCGAGGCGGAGCCTCACGTCTGCAAGTGACTGAGCTCAGAGTGAAACGGAAATCGGAACTTGGAGCGGACTTTAGGCTCTCGTTCTCCATCCCTCGCCCCTCAGGACTCTCCTACCTCACGTGGCCTGTTCACTCTGAAGGATATGATGGGGGTCCATGAGTCAAAGACAGTTCAAGTGAAGCCCTCCAGGGAACGAAGGGGAAAGGCAGCACTGAGGAAACACAATAAAAGAGCATAGGTGGGGGTACACACGTAGGAGTGGGGTCTTGCTGGGACCCTCCCCCAAATCACATGACTCAGGTAGACACTGTCTTTGCACTAAGCCAGTGAAGGTTCAGCTTTGGATTGGTTCGCATAGAAGCCAAGAACATGAGTGGGAAGCAATACTGATATTGTTATTGATGCGGCCCAGATTCTCTGGCTCTGTTGCCGTAAGAGGTAACACAGGTGACCTCTGTGACACAGGTGACTTCTGTGACACAGGTGACCTCTGTGACACAGGTGACACAGGTCAGTGACCTCTGTGACACAGGTAACCCAGGTGACCAGCAGCAGGATCACTGCCAGTGCAGCTATGACAATCATCGTGAAAATCTTGCAAGTTCCTAACATACAAAGGAAGGACTGACCATTTAGTTGCCCAGGAAGGTGCCACCCGCTGTACTGCCCCAGCAAGATTTGAACCAGTGACACTGGAGGGCCAACCCCCACGGAGATGTAGTTCCATCTCTCCCATCTGTATATCCAGAGGGCTCCGTGAGAGCCACACACGTACATGCCGAGCCATTCCCACAGACTTTTATGAGTGTGTTCTCAGCTGACCTTGCGCTGTAAAGGATTGCGCTTAGATATCTAGGTTTTTATGTGCCAACAGCTGCAGTGGACTGGCAGCCAGCTTTCACAAACATGTGCATTTCTGCAGTCCATTTTCCTTTTGATTATTATGTCACCAAACCTGGTTTCTTTCCAAGCAATTTACATTTTAAGTGATGACTCGCCTGTGAACTAACAATAATGACGGTGGCCTCCAGGTAGGGAGATTTATCTCAGCAAAAAGAAATGCTAAGCAATGCAAAATTCTGAGTTCTTATTACTGACAACATGCCATAACACGACTAGCCACACTTTGCGACCTGTTTGCAGCAGCCACTTCTGCGGTCTTGTTGGAGGAAATATTTCTGTTTGGAGTTGGTTTAGAAAGTATTATATTTTTAACCCAGCAGTTCTCAACCGGGACAGTTTTGGTCCTCGGGATATCCGGACGTGTCTGGAGGAGAGACGTTACTGGCATCACTGCGTCAAGACCAGAGATGCTATTGAATATCGCACGGTGCACAGATCAGCCTCCACAATAAGGTATTACCTCGCCCAGCTGTCATTGGTGCTGAGGCTGCAGAAACTTGCTGTTCAGAGCTGAATCGTGCCTCCAAAGAGAGATGTAAAGTGCTGGCCCCGGCCTCAGAGCGGGGCCTTATTTGGAAACAGGATCACTGCAGATGTAATGAGGTAAGAAGGGGGCCACGCTGGAGTCGGGTTGGCCTGTGATCTAATATGACCTGCGTCCTGATGAGAAGAGGAGAGCCAACGGGCAGGCCGACACACAGGGAGAAGTCAGGAAGATGACGACAGAGCCTGGAGTGAGCCTGACACAAACCAAGGAATGCTGGGAGCCACAGAAGCTGCCAGAGTCGAGAAAGGATCCTCCTGAGAGGTTCAGGGGAGCAGGGCCCTGCTGACGCCCCCATTGTAGACTTGTGGCCTCGTCAACTCTGAGAGAACGTGTGTTTTAAGCCATCCAGTCTGTGGGACTTCATCACAGCAGCCCCAGGAAACAGCACACTTTCTTAACATAGGTAAAACTTGCCCTTTTCTTAGAATGGAGATTGTGTTTGTATTCATGACAGGTAATGTTTTACTAGGCAAGCACCCTGTCCTCTCTCTATGACTCCCTTCCCTCTCCCTTATTACGCTGAGCAGCTCAGGCCACAGGCATCACTATTTTCATTTCAGGGACCAGTAACAGTGAGAATGAGCATTTCTCCAGAGCATGCTTGCTGCAGTAACCCGGGGAGAGAGCTGCTATGATTACCCCCATTTTGCAGCGGAGGAAACCGAGGCAGAGAGAGGTGAGTGTAGTTCTCAAGGTCCCACAGGTGGTGAAGTGGAGGAAGTTTCAAACCAGTGAGGCTCCAGAGCCCTCACTCTTAACCATATGCTCTCTGGCTCTGAAGTGTCAGAAATCAAAAGACCCAGGAAGCCACCAGTCAATGCCGATGGCAGGACCTCATTTGTAAAGCTAAACCCCATGGCCCGGTTAACAACACATCTCTAATGAAGAGTGCCTTAATATAAGCAATTCCTGAACCTCTTTACACACACACGCATGCATGTGTGTGTGGGCATACACACACACACGCAGTTCTGAGGCAAAACTCTGAGACAATGGGATCATTGCATACTACATCCCATCCTTTGAGATGCAAAAATGTCATTCGTAAAGGCTCTGATAAGGTGTGCGTTTACAACACCCAAAACTCCAAAAAACCTCTTTGTTTAGTCCAGTGGTTCCCCAAATTATTTAGCCAAAGAAAGTGTTGTGTGTAACACTATTAAAACCGAGAGCAGGGAGCAGCACACTTTTTTTGTAAAGAACCAGTGAATATTTGAGGATTAGCCGGCCACCTACAGTCTCTGTCACTTGTTCC
Source organism: Corynorhinus townsendii (assembly GCA_026230045.1). NCBI lineage: Eukaryota > Metazoa > Chordata > Mammalia > Chiroptera > Vespertilionidae > Corynorhinus > Corynorhinus townsendii. The sequence continues at coordinate 213,796,236 of JAPDVU010000002.1, forward strand.
TATTTTCCCTTTCACAACCCTTTCACCACGTAAAATCCATTCTTAGAGCTTGCGGGTCCTAAGGAAAGAAGCGGCTGGCTGGATGTGACCTGCCAGGCAGTTTGCTGACCCCACTAGGGGGAACAGAGTTGAGAAATACACAGGGAAGACAACTTTTGAATGGTCATTTTCACTAGGATGGTACTGAGAAATCCAGTGTCAGAAATCCAGGAACAGCCCTGGCCGGGTTGGCTCAGTGGATAGAGTGTCAGCCTGTGGACTGAAAGGTCCAGGGTTTCATTCCGGTCAAGAGCACATACCTCGGTTGCAGGCTTCTCCTTAGCACGGGCCCTGGTTGGGGCATGTGCAGGAGGCAACCAATCGATGTGTTTCTCTCACATTGATATTTCTTTCTGTCTTTCCCTCTCTCTTCCACCCTCTCTAAAAATCAATGGAAAAATATCCTCAGGTGAGGGTTAAAAAAAAAAAAAGAAAAGAAAAAAATCCAGGAACAGAAAACTAAAATTCCGTGCATTACCCTCGCGGCCTGTCCATGTAACAAATGAGAAAATATAAAAGTCTGAGCAGGGCCTGCCTTGATTTGTTAGAGGGAACATGACTCTTGGTGGAAAGTGGGCGGCGGGAGCCTGCGTGGAGCTCCGGTGGGGCCACTGTACCTACTCAGGCCTGAGGACGTCCTTCCACCCGGGGTGGGGGCTACAGGTGTTTAAACATCACCTGGACATGGTACATATAGTTCTCTCTGTAACCAGGCTGAGTGGATGCCTGCCAGGCGTAGCTCATAGAGATTTCAGCTCCTTCCGGGTCCCAGGCTGCCAACCTTAGCGAGATAATGAGGACTTCCATGGGTACCGAATTGGACTTCCTTTAACAATGCAGGCAGGGCTCCCAAGGGAAGTGCAGGGCCCTGGAGCAGGGCGCAGTTCTCGGAGGTCTATATTTAGAGCAGTTGCTCCTTCGCAGGAGGAGGAGTGATGTAGAAGCCAGCCTGGGCCACGAGGCAAGACCGGGCTCCGGAGCGGGCTCTGCCCGCACTCACCCGGGGACCACATGGAGACGGAGCCCCTCTCTGATCTAATTTCTCTGGATGCAGAGTGTCTCCAACCGAGGAAATAAAGACAGATAATATACTCCAACAGGGTTTGATCTGCATTGATCCATTTACCGGCAGATATTTTCAATAAATGCCGTGGGCCCTCCTGTCCCTGAGTTTCACATCCAAAGATCCAACCGTGCATGGAACACAGTATTTCTGGATTCCCAACTACAGCTTCCCAACCGGGGATCCAAACTACTGGTTTCCATCCGTGGCTGACTGAATCCAGGCAGCCCAAGTCCTGACTACAGAGCCAGAAGTTCTAGGCGGATTTTCGGCCCCCAATCCTCAGTGTTGTTTATTGTTCCGGGGTCAATTGTATATATACATCAGCGAATGTTTGTCAGGGTGATCAAAGAATAAGATCTGGGGTCACCGGTCTGGATTTGAATCCTGGATTTGCCCTTTTCTAGCTGCGCGAAGCGGAGCAAACGACTTAGCCTCTTTGAAGCTCAGCTTAGCCATCTACGAAATGGGGATAATAATTCTAATCATAAAGTGCTGATGGGGGACTTAAGCTACGTGGTCTGTGTGAAGACCCTAGGACAATGCCTTGTGCATAGTAGGTGCATATCTTGGATGTCTAGCCACAGCGGCTGTGGCAGACAGACAAGAGTCTGTGGCCCCATGATCCCTGCCTCCTGGCCTTCAGCCTCTTGTGTAATCCCCTCCCCTTGAGGGTGGGAGGGACCTGTGACTTGCTTCTTACTAACAAAACAGGGCAAAAGTGACGGCATGGCACCACCATGATTGTGTTGCGTTAAGATCGATGTCTGTCTTGCAAGTCTCTCTCTTGCTTCTGGCTTTGACAAAGTAAGTTGCCACCGCGTGTGAGCTGCCTATGAAGACGGCCACGTGGCAAGGATTGAGGGCATTCTCAGTATGACAACCAAAAATAACTCCAGCCACTGCACCTGTGCCCAGGGAGACAAATCCCCTTCCCATGATCACTGTTCTAGACCCTTTAAGTGATTAATGATGACGATGACAATGATGAAGATAAGCATTATTGGGAACCAGGCTCTGTGCCCAGCGGGCACCACTGCTGTGTTTAATAGTGCAAGGCATGATCTCCATCCATGTTTCATAAGGTCTGGAGAAGACTCGGAGAATTTGAACTTTTCTCAAGGTGGGAATTCAGTGGCCATTGCTTAAATCCACCTGTTGGACTCCACATGGGTGTTTGGGTCAGCTAGCTCTAGAGGCGCGGTGCACCTTGGCCCTAACTGGAGACCAATCTTCCAAAGTGTGTTCTTTTTTGTTGTATGTTAATCCTTAACTGAAGACACTCTTTGCACTGATTTTTAGAGGTCATGGAAAGGAGGGTAATAGTCAGAGAGAGAGAGAAACATGGATGTGAAAGAGACACATCAATTGGTTGCCTCCCATGCGCATCCTGACTGGGGCCTGGGGCCGGGGATCGAGCCTGCAACAGGGTACGTGCGCTTGACGGGAATCAAACCCGGGACCCTTCAGTCTGTGGGCCGCTGCTCTATCCACTGTGCCAAGCCAGCCAGAGCAGTTATGTGTTTTTAATTGGATGAGTCTCCTGGAGGAGATGGAAGGGAAGTGGCTGCCTGCCACTGATAAGTGCCTCAAAATGGGTCTCAAAATCAATTAAAGCTGAAACTAATTAGCAGCAGGATTCATTGAAAGATTTTTAAAAAAAATTCCATTGGCTTCCAAACTGTTTTATGAACAAAATTCAGTTTGTGGCTCCAATGCAAACCAACACGGATTGAACACAGTTCTCAAAGGTAGGGTTTCCGGGACCGAGATGACATTCCTCACTGAAGGCAGCTCAGCAATGGGCCTGAGGTTTCAGGGCCCAGCACACACGGTGCCACCTGGAGAAAGGGAGTCCTAGGGCGGCCAGATCGGAGGGGTGCTGTCCCAGCGATCCATCCCCACACCCACATCGGCTGACCTTCATATCAACAGCTCTTAACGGAGGCAAAATTATTTTTTAGTCTTGCAATCAAGCATTTCAGTGCAAAGCAATCTCCACGTATTCGTGCCAATTTTCCTAAATTGCTCGAGTGTGGCAGCAACATGCATGAAGTGGACTCAAATCATCTTTCTAATCTTTTTCTGCGAGTTCCCCCCACCCATCCTCAGCTACCGATGCTCTCTTAAACTCATGGCGACTCCATCAGAGGAGAGCACTGGCGGGAACATGACCAGGTGCCCACTGGACACGAGCGAATGGAAAATCCCATCTGAGGGGGCAAGTCGGCTCAGCCCTTCCTCCGACAGCCCGCATCTGCAGTGGCTCCCTTCCTCGTATCCTCTCCCATCTCCGTCACCCAGTGTTCCTCGCCGTCTTTTTTAACTTTCCTGTTACAGGTGATATTTGGGGCCCCTTCCTATGTGTCCAGCATCGGGCTAGGTGTTTTCTGTGAATTATTCAGAAAACTCATTTACTGAGGGCCTACTATGTACAAAATACTGTTCTAGGCACTGAGGACATGGAAGTGAGCAGAACAGGCAGAAACCGCTGCCCTCGGGAACCTACATGCTTGTCCAGAGACAGGAAACAGAAGCCACACATAGTATAGCATGCAGATTGCCAGGGAGTGGTCAGTGCTAAGGAGAATGAGGTGGAACAGAATTACAGCAGGAGTTGGTCGGGGGAGGTGAATGGATTGAAACTCTAGATGGGCACCTAGGGGAGACCTCTGGGGAGGTGACATCTGGGTCAAGATCTGAAGGAACGGAGGGGCCAGCTCCCTGGATGGCTGAGAGCAGAGTAAGTTGATAGAAGGAATGACCTGCGCAAGGTCCCGAGGCAGGAGCAGCCTTGTGGGTGTGCAGAGCAGCAGAGAGGCCTGTGCAGCCGGAAGGCGTGAGGGGAGCATGTGTGGGACCTCAGGGGAGCGGGAGGTCAGGAGGGCACTAGGATTTTGTGAGCTGGGAGCCACTGCAGACTACGCGTCAAGGAGGAACACGACCTGGTTTCAGATTCAACAGAGTCGCTGCCTGCGTTGGGAAGAACTTAGCGAAGAGGGTCAAGTGCAGGAGGACGCCAAATTTGATCATGAAACAATCCTTGAGATCCTTATCATCTTCCTATTTTACAGGTGAGTGTTGTAAAGGCTATTTTTTTTTTAAAGCAAAACTAGGACTCTCGTGCAGATATGAAATGAACATAGGATTAAAAAAAATTAAATTTACTCGTAATGAGGAAACCAAGCAATGGTTATGATTGGTTCAAAGACACATCTGTAGTTCAGGGATGTTGGGATGAATGGTATCTGGGGCAGCCTGGCTTGGTGCACAGCGGGCCAGGGAGGTCGGGGGATCCCTACCGGACGGAGCATGGTTTGCGTCTGCAGATGAGAAGTATGTCACATTACTCCCAGTGGCCTATAACTTACACACAGTCAGAATCAACCTGGAGAGGGGCCTTCTAGATAGGCACAACTCAGCAGTGAAATGCACATTTGCCTTACAGGAAAGAAAAGCAATTCGAGGCTAAGAGAGGTTAAGAAACGTGCTGGAGGTCACTCAGGAACTGCTCACGCTGGGGTCTGAACCCCTGTTTTCCTGACTCCCAAGTCAGGGCCCTCAGCTTCCCACATTTGCTGGCATACAGACTTGCTGAAATATTCTCAGAGATTTGGAGTGCAGTAAAAGTCGGTTATGTACAATAACCCCAAAAGAACTGCATAATTTAATATCCAAATCAACACATATTTCCTGAATGTCTGCTCTGTGCAAAGCATGGAAATAGGGCACAGGGGACCCCAAAATAAATAAGAAATCGTTTCCAATAAGCCAGCAATTTAATGATACAAAAAGCAGCCCTGGCATGGTGCAAATGCTCAAAGTGTACTGCATGCATGAATCCAGCACCTGACGGAAGACCCTCCACCCTACTGCCCATGTCTGCGCTGTCACCAGCTGCATATTCAGTAAGGAGGAGGCTGGAACACGCAGATATGTAAATGCGTCCACTGTCATGCAAAACTGCACAGACAACTACAGCCTGAGAAATTCACTGTGAAGATGGCCGGAGAGCTGCTCAAACAAGCAGGACAAAAAGATGGGTGCCTTGTGAGTGTTTGTGTCCCCAGCTGAGAGGCCCTTTGTTAACCGTGATGAAAAGTGAAGGGTCTAAGGACAACGCAAGGGAAGGAGTAAAGGCTATATTTTTGGAGAGAAGCCACTGCTGGCTTTGATGGTTAATTTTACATGTCAACTTGACTGGGCCATGAGGGCTCCAGAAACTTGGTCAAACATTATCCTGGGTGTTTTGGGATAAGCTTAACATTTAAATTGATAGTTCCAGTGAAGCAGATGGCTCTCTCTAATATGGGTGGGCCTCATCCAATCAGTTGAAGGCCTGAATAGAGCAAAAGGCTGATTTTCCCCCAAATAAGAGGGAATTTATCTTGCCTGATTGCCATGGAGCTGGACGTGACTTTTGTTTGTTTGTGTTTTTCCCCTGTGTTCAGACTTGAACTGAAACATCAGCGCTTCCCAGGTGTGGAGCTGGCCAGCCTTTGGACTGGAATGACCCCAAAGGCTCTCCTGGGTCTGCAGCTTTGCTACTCATCCTGCAGGTCCCGGGACTTGTCAGCCTCCATTACCAGGTGAGCCGATTCCTTATAATACATCCCTACACGTACCTATACCCGATTTCTGTTTCTCTGGGGAACCCTGGCTCATGCATAGCTCCACCCACTCTAACCTCCCTCCTGTGCCTAATACGGAGTCAATACTTAATTCATACTTGTGGACATGTGCTCAGGGTCTAGAGTAGTTCAAGCACTTCCTATTTGGCGCCTTTTTTCTCTTCCCCATTCAAAGAATGAGAACAGGTGCACTTCCTGGAGATGTTGGCATTTGGGAAATTTGAATGTCGGCTTTAATGTGTTATTTTCTTTCCATGTTATTCCTTTTCGTATTTCATAAAGAATCCAATGCCTCTCTTTTTAACCCTGATATTAATCATCAGTGAGTTCCCAACAGAGAAAGCCAAGTTTGGTTGATTTTCTTTTTTTATCAGAGTCTTGAACTGTGACACCTTCACCCCCTTGGTCCAAAGACCAATTCAGTTGCCTGCCCAACCAGGTGGGTGACCCTTCCACCAGGGCTGTCCTGGGTGGGTCTCCCCTAAAGTAGCACAGCCTTTAGAGTGCTTTTAGTTGTAAGCAACAGAGAACTTAACTGGAAGTATGCCAGACAGGAAGGCCCTTGGTCATCTCATCCATCTATCAAGAGGTCTGAAGATGGGACAATTTGTTCAACTCCACCAACAGAAGACCGGGTGCTCTCTACGCCATCATATCGGACACACTGAATTCCTCTTGGGGCCCATGCTGTTTGAAGCCGTCCAGGCTTTGCTTGTGGACAGAACGGCACACGGCAGAGAGGAGGATCATTTGCTTTCACCAGTTCTCTCTAGTTCTGAAGACACATTTCCCAGAAGCCACATAGCGGGCTTTCTTTCACACACTAATGGGCAGAGGAGAATCAGTGTCATTCCTCACACAATCCCTGGGCAGAAGAGAGAAGCCTTCATGACTGGCTTAGGGAGACTGAGATCCTCTCTTTGAAGTGTGGGGAGGGGTCCAGGCTCACCACAATGACCTAGTTACTCTAGGAGCACGGATGTCACCACCTTCTGCGAGCAAAGATGGGGAAGGATTTGGGTAGACCACCAAGACTGACAGCCATGAGTAGCATCACAGCAAATGTCTCAGTGAGAGAGGTCCATTCTTCTCTTAAAAATGACCAAATAGCCACAGAGGTGGAATAGGAATTGGAGAGGAGAGCTTTGGGAATTTAAAATTCCATTTGCATGCATCCAGACTCAGTGGTAAGTCTTGAAAATGTTTAAAACTTACTGAGGGATGATATTTTTTAAAATATATTTTTATTGATTTTAGAGAGGAAGGGAGAGGAAGACAGAGATAGAAACATCAATGAGGAGAGAGAATCACTGATTGGCTGCCTCCTGTACACTCCACACTGGGGATTGAGCCTGCAACCAGGGCATATGCCCTAATCAGGAATTGAACCGTGACCTCCTGGTTCACAGGTTGACACTCAACCACTGAGCCAGCGTGTGATAATAATATTTAAAAAAAGAGAGATTCTAAAAGTATGTTCCTCCCTAAAGCTGTAAGTGGCTTGCCCCGGTTGGCGAGAAACTAGCAGAGCCTGGTTTGAAGTCCAAGTCTAATGCCACAGCCACATTTCTGCTGACTGTTCCATAGGAGGGTTCCGTGGCAATGCGGCCACAAACCATGCCTGGGAGGGAGTTACATTCAGGCTGGGCTGTGAAGGCAAAATAAATAAATAAATAAATAAATAAATAAATAAATAAATAAATAAATAAAACAGCCGGGAAAGCTAGGAGAGGAGAGAGAGCAGCGGATGAACAGGGTGGGGCAATGCAGCCAGGGAACGGGTCTCTGGGACAGCACATTTCAGCGGCAGTGAGAGTGGTGCTGCACTGTCTCTGAAAGGAGGAGGACCCCAGTGTTCCCTCTGAAGATAGGCGTTCATGTCTGCCAGTGCTCAGCGTTCCACTCCTGTGGAATTTCCCCACACCGGCCTTTGCACGTGTATAACAGGGATCTTCAGAATGCACTCTGTCCAGTACCAGGAGCCGAGAGATGAACCAAGTATCATGCATGAAAGAGCCACCTAATAAGCCGTGGGGCTTCGTATTATACAGTAAAAACAACTGAGGGGCCCCAGCAGGGGTCAGCCAACTGTGGGGCCCTGTTTTTGTGTGGTCTGAAGGATTTTACATTTTTAAAGATCATAAAGTAAACAAAGAAGGATATGTGATAAGCAGTGTGTGGCCTGCAGAGACTAACATGCTTCCCACATTGTTCTTTACAGAAAACACTGGCAGACCCTTGACCTAGAGCAGAGGTCAGCAAACTCATTAGTGAACAGAGCCCAATATCAACAGCACAACGATTGAAATTTCTTTGGAGAGCCACATTTTTTAAACTTAAACTTCTTCTAACGCCATTTCTTCAAAACAGACTTGCCCAGGCCGTGGTATTTTGTGGAAGAGCCACACTCAAGGGGCCAAAGAGCCGCATGTGGCTCGCGAACCACAGTTTGCCAACCACTGACCTAGAGCAACTTCTAAAAACATGGCTGAGTCTTAGAAGTATAACAGTAAGTGGAAAAAAATCTCAAACATTTTATATATAGTATGGCATCCTTTTTATAAAGGTAAAACTGACTAAAATGAAGATGGGCTTTTAAGGAGTTCACACATATGCAATAAAAATACCTCAGAAGAAAAGCAAGGGGATGATAGCATTCAGAGGAATGGTGACCTACCCAGGTGGGGAAACACTTAGCTACCCCAAGGGATGCGGTAGGGTGGGCAGCATTTAGATGAAGGCTATGGTCAAGGTCCTACCTTTTGTTGTGGGGGTGGCTAGGGGTTGCTTATTGCTTTTTAAAATAACTAACTAGCCCAAACCAGTTTGGCTCAGTGGGTAGAGCGTCAGTCTGCGGACTGACAGGTCCCAGGTTCGATTCCGGTCAAGGGCTTGTACCTGGGTTGCGGGCACATCCCCAGTGGGGGTGTGCAGGAGGCAGCTGATCGATGTTTCTCTCTCATCGATGTTTCTGACTATCTCTCTCCCTTCCTCTCTGTAAAAAATCAATAAAATATAAAATAAAATAACTAACTAAACAAACATAGACCCTGCATGGACCAGTCATGAGAGTGTATCATGAGCTAAGGCTTATCATTAACCCAATTCTGGCACCAAGGTCCAAGACAATTAATAAGCAAAACCTATTCATTGCAATTTTAAAAATAATAGCAGCATATAAGGTAAAAAAGTAAAACCATCACTTGGCCACTTCTATTGCCATAGCTCAGAGATAACCACTGTCAACTGTCTGGGGGTTGGTTTGCTCATATGAGGATAGAACTCACTGCTAAAACAAAGACCCCCCTCCCCGCCACACACATGTGCATAGGTAAGACAGGAGCTAATGTCTCTCCCTCATCACAGTGCATGGTCCTGGCGGTAGTGACTGACTCTCCGTTGGGGAACCAAGTCCCTTCTACCTCGATGTTTCACAGTTGCCTTTGTCTGCATGATAGGAGAGAACCCAATACCACTTCCATAGCAGGGGGGAAAGCGCCACATGTACATTCCCATTCCATGTAAAGGCAATGTTGCATATGTCACCTGCTCACACCACTGGACAAATCTTCACTGCAAGGGAGTCTGGGAAATGTAGTCTTTATTCTGGAAGGCTATGGGCCCAGCTAAAATCCAAAGAGCCTAGTATTTCTTTTCTGCACCTACAATGACATATAAATGTATGTGCATGCGCCTTTATTTATGAAACTATATATACCCTACGTAAGCTCGTGCTGTTCCGCAGGTTGAATTTTTCAGTTAGCGACATATCCAAGAAGTCTTTCCAGATGAGCACACAGGGTGTGTCTCATTCTTTGTGATAATTACACAGTGTCCCGTTGTCTGTATGTAGCGTAATGTACATAACCGACTCCCCATTCATCAACATTTTAGGGTATGTTTCTTTCCCAGTTGCCTGGGCTCCTCTGAAAGATTTAATGATCACACACATGTACTATGTCATTGCAAAGCAGAGAGACACAGTGACACAGCTGCTGACAGGAAGTCCTGGTGAGAAGGGATGGTCCTGGACTGATGTCACCGCACTTCAGCATCAAAGTCTTCGGTCTGCTTCTAACATAGGCAGTGAAGCTTCTAAGGGGACGCGTGGGGGCGGCTGGGGTCCTGCTGGGAGAAGCTTGCCTGTTTCTGTCCAGTGCTCTTCCCTCCCCCTGGCATAAAGCGGGCTGCAGCCACAGGGAGGTGAGCCTCCCTCTCCTGAATCAGCCAACCCCGATTCGGGGACCCTGAGATGGGGGGGGGGGGGAGAAGGACGACAGCAGAAGGAGGAACCAGCACTGCCTTCTTGTCCTCTGACTGCCCCACAGCAAGTCATTCGCACAGCAAGAGAGACTGACTTTGTATCTGGGTAATAAACAAAATGCTCTCCGCTCAAGCTGGTAGTGTCCCCTTGGTCTCCCAGTGCCCATGGAACACGACGATGCTTTCCCTTTGATTGCGTTTCCTCTGCTTGCTTCTGCAGGGCGCCACAACGGTCCATGCAGAAGGAACCCGCACAGCTGTCACAGCTGCAGGCCGAGGGGGCCCCGGGCAGCTTCCAGGTGTTCGGAACTGGAGATACCCTGTCCTTGTTATGACATGTGATTAGCAAGCTTTAGGAAGTGTTAGGAATTCTTTAATTGCAGGTTCTATGAAATGAGACTCTTCCGTCCCAGAAGGCAATCCAGCAATAAAAAAATCTGTAAACATGCCGAAAGGGGGGTAGGGGAGAGGGAGGCCAACCTTCACTGAGCCATGACTCCCGTTGCCAAGTTCTGAGCTGGTTGGGACCCAAACACAGCTAATCTATTCCTCAAAGTAATTCTTTGTATTTGGGGAAACTGACAGCCAGGAAGGCAAATAAGTTGGCTGAGTTACTGAGAGCCTGGGCTGGGCTTCCCCCTCGGGGCCCGGATGGCTTAGCGCCCCCGTCTTTGCTGGTCCATTCTACAGCTCAGCAGGCATGGGAGGAGCCCACAGAGTCTTGGGTTCTGGCTTTGCTGAGTTCCAGATGACCGGCCATGAGGCTCCCTGGTGGAGATGTCAAGTCAGCAGCTGGGTATAGGAATGTGGAGTTTCACATCAGAAGTCTGGGCTTGAGACTGAAACGGAGAAGTCCTCCACGTGGGGATGATTTTCAAAGCCAGGAGACCAGCTATGTTCACCTGTGGAGTGGAGAAAGCCTGACAAGAGTTCCCCGAACAGGATCCCTGAGGGACTCCAGCACTGAGTCGCAGGGGACATGGAGAAATCAGCAAGGAGATGGGAAAGCAGCGGCTGGTGAGGTGGAGGGCAGTCAGGAGGGAGGCTTGTCTTGGAAGCCGGGAGGTCAAGTGTTTCGAGAAGCAGGGAGTAGTGTGGAATGATGCTAGAAGGTCGTGTACGATGCACGCTAGTTTAGCTTACCGATCTTTGCTATTTTCTCAGGAATATTCTGAGCGCAGACTGATGCTAACTTGGAAATGTAGGGAAGCAAACACACTGCCCATGTCACAGCATTTCCAAGCTAGTGTTGAATACTGTGAGATAGCAGAAAAAATACATATATACCGGTCTCCGCCCCCGGCTGGCACAGAGCTTCTAAACCCTTGTAATTGCCGAAGTCAGTGGTTGGCAAACCCATGAGTCAATAGAGCCCAATATCAACAGTACGACGATTGAAATTTCTTTGGAGAGCCCAATTTTCTAAACTTAAACTTCTTCTAACGCCACTTCTTCAGAATAGACTCGCCCAGGCCGTGGTATTTTGTGGAAGAGCCACACTCAAGGGGCCAAAGAGCCGCATGTGGCTCGAGAGCCGCCGTTTGCCGACCACTGGCCTAAGTGATAAGAGCACTAAAGCATCTTTTTAAATACTTGCTCTTTGACCCTGGCCGTCGATACAAAATTCCTAAATCCCTTGGACTTTCCTGGGTGACAGCAGCATCTTTTATTCTATCAAGGTGGCTCTGGGTGGGCGCCTGGACACGGGCTGGTCACCAGAAAGACCAAACTATGATTAGAGCGTGGAATTTCCCGCCCCAGCCCCCACTCTCCAGAGAGGGGCGAGGGGCTGGGCCTGGAGTGAATGATCCATCGTGCCGACATCGTGAAGTCCCAAAGGACAGGGTTGGGAGAGCTTCCTGGTTGGTGAAGACCTGGAGGTGCTCAAGTTACTGGAAGGGGGAGGAGACCTAACTAAGTCTTGACGTCTGAACAGGAGTGTGCTTCAGACATACTATCATTTCTACGGTTCAAATGCATGAGTTAGATGATGTCATGTCACCTTTCCCTCCTTGGTTTTCGGATCAAGCGCGTCAGAGAGCCTCTAAGGAGTTTGTTAGGACTCACAAGCAGCGGGTGATTGAGCTGCAGACATTAGGTCCCGAGTCTTCACTTTCATCCTCGGCCACGGAGCCCTTACAGTGACTAGAATGTGAACGTATAACATTGAGGCCATCCAGCCCCCGTGGGCTGGTTCCAGCCGGCACCAGTGGAGCCCGGGAGCACGTTTCCCCAGGGATGCCCGTGGGGAGGAAGTCCTCTCTCAGAACCCAATGTCCGCCTTACTTCCAGGTCTGTAACCTCTGGGCCTTAAATCTAGGCACTGAGCATTCATCAATGGGAAATCTGCTCTCTTTAGCGAGCGGTAATCACTGAATTTGGACCATATAATTAATCACGGGAAAATATAGCCCCACCACCTGCCATTTAAAATTCCTGGCAAGATCTGAGTGGAACTCTCTGGAGGTCAATGGTAATCGGAAATGAATGATGCTTTCATAGTCCACAATGATGATCATTTTCTGATCAAAGAAATGCAAATAACGTTGGCTGCACAGCTGGCCAGCGCTGCCTTGGCGAGCCAGGGACAAAATTAGAAATACTAAGTTCTGTCACTACCTATCCCATCCTTGGTCATAAAATCCAGGTCTAGGCTTAAAAATGCTGCCTGTCCCTCGGTAATTCATTACCATCCATGCTACCTTGTAAGTAAGAGCCATTCAAAGATTAATAGTGTCTTATAAACCCAAACACTCCCATTTGAATAAAAAGGAGACGGGCAAAACCACTTCTTAGCACAGGCAGAGGACTATTTTTCTATTTGCTTGGATATTCTCAATACAAAACATTCTGGTTGGTTTTGACTTTGAGATGGATTTTTTTTTTTTTGAAAGGCAAACACTCAGCATTTTCTTTGATTGTTTGCTTATACCGTAATCAATACATCTTCTTTACCCTGCTGCACCGAATTTTCATAGGCCACGCTCTCGCTTCGAAGAGCTTGGCCACACTGACTGGCTTGGCTCAGTAGTTGAGCATCAACCTATGAACCAGGAGTCATGGTTCGATTCTCAGTCAAGGCACCTGACCGGATTGCAGGCTCTATCCCCAGGGGAAGGCGGGACGGAGGGAGGGGGGTGTGCGGGGTGTGCATGAGGCAGCCAATGATTCTCTCTCTCTCCCTTCCTCTCTGAAATCAATAAAAATAGTATTTAAAAAAAGAACACACACACACACACACACACACACACACACACACACACACACGCACACACACAAAATAAAACAAAGCGCCTGGGTCAGGCCGAAATGCTCCTGGAAAGGGTGCTTCGTGAGGCAGTGTTGCCACCGAGGAGGCTGCCAGGAACCGCAGTGTTAATTCCAGAGAACATAATTTGCAAAATAGCTTAAAAACAAGGCGAGCACACTGATAACTTTCTTGCTATTTATAACAGCGAATGTTTTAAATAATAAAAATTTAGAGATGCAAGAGACTTCAAATATCTAAACCACTAACTTGAAAACCATGGAAACTGAGGTCCTTAGATCAAGTGCCTCCTCCCGGAGTTGAAAACCCTAGGCTGTGATGTAAGCAACACTTTGTAGTTGGAGCTCTAGGATCCAAAGCAGGTGGAACCAGAGGATAATTGAACGCTGCTGACTTCTGTGTGTTTTTTTCCCTAACAAAAAAGTCACTATATTTAAATGCAAATGACCAAGGACAGGTACAGATAACAGCTAGGAAACATTTTTCAGCATGAAACAGGTTTTACAGTTGAGATGCCTCTGTCATTTCTGATTTGGGGGAGTGGAGGAGATACAGGTCTTAGAGTCTGGCTAGCTGATGCTAGAACTGGGGGAGGTGCAGGTGTGCAAGGTACAGAATGGGAATCCTTGGCTGTTTGGAAGCACCTGAGGAGAGGACTAACATCAGGGAAGATATTAAGTCCTTCGTTCCATGAGAGCAGTGGTTCTCAAATTTGGGGAGAAGAGTCCTTTGGGAACCTAAATAAAATACAGCTTATAAGTACAATCACTGAGAAATTACAACACAGACATTTGTAGACAGAACTCAAGAAACTGTCCTTTTCACTCAGGCTCAATTTCAGAAACACTGGCCTAGCGGTCCGCCTACCCCAATTACATATACTCCTGCCCCCTCCTCATTCCCCGGAGGTTTGCTAAGTAAGGCATATGGGGGTGGCCACAAAAGAAGAGTATTTGACTTTGATTCCTGACTCTGCCTTTACTGTTCCCTCAACTTGAAGGTAGTGATAATCAAAGGAATTGCAGTAAAGTTCTTAGCACCATACCTGAGAAGCAATAAACATTTAATAGCTCGTAGTTATTATTCTTCTATGACTTTAATAACGGCAGCAACAACAATACTATTCTGGCCAAAGCTATACATAAGACTGTAGTTGGAATAAATTATTAATGGGTCAGGGTTAGGGACAAAATAACCAAATTGGACTCTGCTTTAAAATGTGTTCTCGAAAGGACATCTGCTTCCAATCACAGTGGGAAAACAGGGAGCGGATTGACCCTCCCGCCATCAATAACTGGGAAACTGGACACGAAATACGAAACAACAGTTTTCAGACTTTGGACGACAGACATATCAGCTCGGGGAGCCCTGAGAGGGGGAGACAAGGCAGGCCTGTGCTTGTCCTGGAGGCACACTGCCGACGGTGGGGAAGGAGGAGGTTCCGGCGCAGAGTTCAGAGGACTCTCTAAGTTGAGGACACAGAAATATGTGTTCAGAGAAGCTGAGGACTGAGTAACAAAAAGTAGAAAATATAAATAGCCCTTTCTCTATTAAAAATTTAAATTCATATTAAAAATCTTACTATGAATAAAATTTTACACCCAGATGGCTTCACTCATGAATACTATCAATCATTTAAGGAGGAAGTTAACCAATTCTATTCAAACTCTTTCAGAAAATAGAGGAGGGAGCCTGTCCCGACTCATTTTAGGAGGTCAGAATTGCTGTGACATCAAAACTAGACACAGATATTCTAAGAAACTAAAGATACAGGATTGCAGACTCAAAAATTCTTAAGAGAGCTTTGGTAGGTAAAACCCTACAATATATATAAGTATACCATGGCTACATGAGAATTTTCCCAGGAATGCCAAGATGGCTTAAAATTTGAAAATCAATCCATGTAATTTACCTTACTAACAGAATAAAGGTGAAAACCATAACGTCACCTCAACAGATGCAGAAAATGCATTTGACATTTTCAATATAATTTCATGAGCAAAGAAGAACTAGAAGGGAAATTTCTTCAAATTGATAAAGGACACTTACAAAAAACATACAGGATACATCATATTTAAGAGCGTAAGCTTGAATATTTTTTCCTTAAGAAAAGGATGTCCATTCGTCACTCTTATTCAACATCATATAAAAAGTTGTAGGCAACAGAGTAAGTCAAGAAAATGAAATACAGCCTTAAAAAGAAGTAAAACTTAATTTTCAGATGAGATGATAATCTATGTAGAAAATTAAAAGGAATCCTTTTTTAAAAGCTATTATTACAACAGGGTACTATTCTATTTCTATATGCTAACAATAATTATAAATTAAATTAAAAATAAAATTTACAGTAGCATAAAAAGATAAAATACTTAGTACATCAAAATCTATACAAGACCTGAATGCTGAAAGCCATAACACAATGCTGGAAAAATTAAGGAAGACCCCAAAAATATCCCCAAGATATATATCATATTCATGAATTGAAAGTCTCAATATTTTTAACATGTCAATTCTCCCCAAATTAGTCTGCCCATTCCATGCAATACCAATCAAGATCCTATCAGGATTTTCTATAAAAATCAGTAAGATTTTTAAACATTTATATAGAAATGCAAAGGACCTAGAAGAGCAAAAACAAGTTTTAAGAACGAAGTGGATGACTTCTCATTACCAGATTTAAGGCTCCCCACAAAAACCTACGGTAATCAAGAGAGTATGGTATTGACATAAAGACAGACATACAGATCCATGGGACAGAATTCAGAGTTCAAAAATAGATCCACACATGGATGGTCAAATGATTTTCAACAAAGAGCCAAGGAATTAAAGGGGGGAAGGATGATAGTCTTTTCAATAAATGATGCTGTACTAATTGGGTATAGATGAATACCCTTGCTTTATATCATACACAAATATCAGCACAGAATGGATTCTAGACCTACACATAGAAGCCCAAACTATAAAACTTCTAAAAGAAAACACAGGGGAAATAACTTGGGTGCATGCAAAAATTTCTTAATTAGAATACAAAAGGCATAACGCATAAAAATAATTAATTGGATTCGACCATAATTGCATTTTGAAAGACCATTAGGAAAATGAAAAAGCAAGCCCAAGACTGAGAAAATATTTGCTGTCCTTGTACCCCATAAAGGACTTATATCCAGGATGCATAAAGTAGTCTTACAATTCAATAATAAGATAACTAACTTAATAAATCAGCAAAGGTTTGAACACTCTACACCAAATTCTGGAAAATACATGAAATGGTGCCCAATATTATTAAGCCATCAAAGAAATTCAAATGAAAATCACAAAGAGATACCAATACAAATCTATTCAGTTGACTACAAGTTAAAGATTGATACTATAAAGTGTGGTAAGGATGTGGAGCTACTAGAAAGCCCATTGCTGATGGGAATATAAAACAATGTAACTCTTTTGGGAAGAAGTTGGGAAGCTTCTATAGAGTTCAATAACCTTCTCCATTAAACCCAGCAGTTCCACTTCTGAATATATATACCTAAGAGAAAAAAACAAACATGAACACACAAAACCTTATATATATATGCACATTCATAGCAGCCTCTTCATAAAAGCCAAAAACTGAAAACAATCCCAATATCCTTTACCAGATGAATGGGTAAATAAATTGTGGTA
The DNA here is from genome assembly GCA_026230045.1 of Corynorhinus townsendii. Taxonomy (NCBI): domain Eukaryota; kingdom Metazoa; phylum Chordata; class Mammalia; order Chiroptera; family Vespertilionidae; genus Corynorhinus; species Corynorhinus townsendii. The sequence continues at coordinate 213,813,160 of JAPDVU010000002.1, forward strand.
TATGCTTACAATGGAATATTACTCGGTAATGAAAAGGAACACACTGCTAATATGCTCAGCAAAAGTCTTGAGACACAAAAGAGTACAGACTATATGATTTTACATTTATATAAAATCCTATCAAAATCAGATCTAGTCCATAGTGTGAGAGAGTAGATCAGTGTCTGCCTCGGGGCTTGGGGGCTGAAAGTGGACTGGGAAGAGCACAAGGGCATATGTTAGGGTCATGCAACTGTTTTATACCCTCACGGTGGGTGTTTTGTATCTTGGTTGTGGTGGTGGTGGTTATACAGATATAGATATCTGTGAAAACATCAAATTGTACACTTAAAGTGTGTATGTTTTGGGGGCATAGGGGTGTGTATGTATTGTATGTAGTTTACTGTAACAACAGAACTGATTTTTAAAAATTTGTTCTCTAATACTTTCTGCTTCACTGTTTTGTTATTTATACACTCATTTATCAAATGTTTAGTTGCCAGGCATTGTGCTGGGCTTCGGGGAAACAACAGTGAATGAGACAGATGAGGGATTTGCTTTCATGGACGTATTTCATCATGGTTGTAAAGACAGATAAAGAACAAGTGAATTAAATGAAGAAAATGACTATCACATAAATATCTGTAGATGAATACTCATAGCAGCATTATTCATTATAGCTCAAAGGTAGAAACAACCCAATTGTTCATCAACTGATAAATGGACAAACAAAAAGTAGTATATCCATACAACAAAATGTGGCATATCCAGACAACGGAATTCATTCAGCTCTGAAAAGGAATGGAGCTCGTCAGACCCATGTGCAATATGGGTGACTCTTGGAAGCACTGTGCTAAGTGAGAGAAGCCAGACACAAAAGGCCACATGCTGCAGAATTCCTTTCATATGAAATGTCCCGACAGGAGATCAGTGGTTTCCAGGGGCTTGCAGGGGAGAACGGTGAGTGACTGCCAATGGGTGTTCGGTTTCTTTTTGATGGAAAGGTTCTGGAATTAGATAATGGTGATGATTGCACCACCACATGTATATACTACAAACCACTGATATGTACAGTTTAAAAGAGTGAATTTGCCCAGCTGGCATGGCTCAGTGGTTGAGTGTCAACCTAGGAGCCCAGAGGTCATGGCTCGATTCCAGGTCAGGGCATAAGCCTGGGTTGCGGACTTCAACCCCAGTGTGGAGTGTGCAGGAGGCAACCTATCGATGATTCTCTCTTATCATTGATGTTTCTATCTCTCCCTTCCTTTCTGAAATCAATAAGAATATATTTTTTAAGAGTAAATTTAATGGCATTGAATTATATCTTAATAAAGTTTTTACTTTTAAAATACAAAAATGACTGTAAGACTGATGACACGCCATTGTGAGAATTAGGATGTGGTAACAGAACAGCAGGGAAGCTACTGCGTAGGGTGGGCAGGGGAGGCCTCTTGAGAGGAGCTTTAAAAAGGGGCCGATCACATGTCAAAAAGGCCTGGAAGCATAAGACTGTTTTGTCTACACCTAAGGACTGATTGGAATCCCATGTGACCAGGGCACAGGGAATGGAGGCAAAGATGTTTCATGATGGAGTCTATGACCATGAACATGAGCAAAGCCAGATCAAGTACAGTAGCCCCCTTTATCCTCAGGGGATGCCTTTATAGGATGTTTTCTCCTACAAATAGGTACCTATGGTAAAGTTTAATGTATAAATTAGGCACAGCAAGAGATTAACGACAATAATTAATAATAAAATAGAACAATTATAATAATATCCTATATAATATAAGCCTAATATGCTATGTGTCTGGTCGTCCAGTCATCCATTCAACCAATCAAAGCGTAATATGCTAATAATATGCTAAGGCCACTCAACCACTCACTATGATGCGCACTGACCACCAGGGGGCAGACACTCCCACCAGTAGCTCAGCTTGCTGCTGGGGTCCGGCCAATTGGGACTGTGCAAGATGGGCTGGACACGCCCCGGAGCCCTCCTGCGGTCCCCCCCAGCTGGCCAAGCTCCCGCATCCCTCCCCACCCCGATCATGCACTGGTGGGGGTCCCTCGGCCCGGCCTGTGCCCTCTTGCAATCTGGGACCCCTCAGGGGACATTGGAGAGCTGGTTTGGCCCGATCCCCCAGGCCAGGCCGAGGGACCCCACCGGTCCCTTTTATTACAGGGCTTCTTAGGCCCATGTAGATCTAATGAAATACCCTAAGAGGTCCCTTATGGCCTCTAGCACTGTAATAAAAGTTATGTGGCCCAGCTGGCGTGGCTCAGTGGTTGAGCATCAACCTATGAACCAGGAGGTCATGGTTCAATTCCTGGTCAGGGCATATGCCTAGGTTGCAGGAGGCAGCTAAGCAATGATTCTCTGTTATCATTGATGTTTCTCTCTCTCTCTCCCTCTCCCTCCCTCTCTGAAATCAATAACAACATATTTTATAAAAGTTATGTGAACGTGGCCTTATTAAGTAGAATAAGTGGTACTTGAACACAAGCACTGTGAAACTGCAACAGTTGATCTCATAACGGTAACCAAGACGGCTAAGTGAGTAAGGGGTAGGGCATGTATACTACGTGGTAACACAGGACGAAGGGGTGATTTAGGTCCTAATCAAGGTGGAACCTGGCACCATTACGCTACTCAGAACAGCATGCAATTTAAAATGTGTGAGTTGTTTATTTCTGGAATTTTCCAGACTGCAGCTGACCACAGGTAACCAAAAACTCAGAAAGCAAAACCGTGGATAAGTGGGAACTACTCTACATCACAGTAATGAGTTTGGATAATGCTTCTTCTCATTTGCTTCAATAAAAGAGTGATTTGGTAAATAAGGTGTGGAAATTCTAGGGTTCTAAATTGGCTCAGCTTGAAGTAGAAAGCTATCGTAGAACTTTTAGGCAAACACAGCTGCAAGGCAACCACAGCAGATGTCACAGGTTCAGGACGACCTAAACACCCAAGATCGCACTCATTTTATAAGGAGTACAGTTTCTTATTGGGGTGGGTACAAGCATACACAGGGGTATACACATTCTGAATAGCCAAACGGAAAGTGTTTCCATCTACAGCTGTGGGAAGAAATTGCCCATGGAAGTGAAAGTGATTTTACTCAAGGCTACATTTTCAAATCCGTGTCTAATATCACAGAGCAAATGGCTTTTTCTGGGACTAACTGCCCAGTTACCTACTTACCCATAATTTGCCACTGATTAGAACGAGGCAATTATCACTGCGATTTGTCTTTATTGGCCTCATTTTCCACTCGAAAAAGCCCAGCCATCATTTTTTTTCCCTAGGCCTATGATTCCCAACACTTTTGGAATTCAAATCCTATTTATTATGTATTTCCTTTCATAACATCACTCCACCCCAAGCGGTATCTTTTGGACAAATTAAAATTAAACTAGATTTTGAAAGTTACTTAAATTTGTCAACATGTCTAAGTAACAGGGTGACATCATCGGGTGTGTCATGATCGAGACCAGAAATTCTTCTAAGTTTAAGACTCCACAGTTGAAACTTAAAATTAGGTCACAAAATAAAAATAAAATAAAATAATAAAATAGATAGATAAATAAATAATAGAAATAAGGTCACACTCCCTAATTTTGCCCAAGATAGAGAGTGAAGTGACTTACTCAGGGTCTCCTACTGAATTTAGGGCAAAAAAAGGACAAGGATAGAAGATCCCTCTCCCTCCCTTCTTTAAATGGTTTTTAAGAAGTATAAGCACCAAATCTTCACAGGCAGGCAAAGCTGAATTTTTTTCAGCTATGTTTTGGGGGTGGTTTGTTATACAGAAGACATATACAGAATTACTTATATGGGATGGACAAAATACACAGGGTTAGTTATATGAAGTGGACAAAATACACAGTAGTTCTATGGGGTAAATGAAAATCATGGCAAGATAAGATTAATACTGAAGTTCATTTGCTCCACTGATGAGGAAATTGAGGGAATAATTGAGAAGGCAGGCTCCAAGGGAGAAGTCAGACACATAAGAGTACTTGCCCCATGATTCTATCTACATAAAATTCGCCATCAGGCAAAGACGGTGCTCTATGTTAAGAGAGAAATTTTCTTTGGGATGGAGGGGCGTGAGGACCATGAGGTGCGATGTTGGTCCCTGTCTTGATTACATTGATTCATCAGTGATAGCAGCACCGGTTTCCCAGGTGTGCTTCCTTGGTGAAAAATTCATTGAACTGTTCAAGTGAGATTTATGGACTTTTCTTTATGCGTGCTGCATTGGTTATCGATTGCTGCATAACAAATTTCCCCGAAACATAGGTGCTTCCCTACAGTAGCCTCTGAATGGCTTTGCCCTCTTTTTTTTCTCCCCTCTAGGACTTTTTTCCCCTTGTGACATCTCTTTCTCCATTTGGCACTCTTTAGCAAGAGACACCCCCACTGATTTCCATATCAGGTGGGCATTCCCTTCACAGCCGATGCAGGGCCCTTAATATGATTATAATCTCTGGCACTTAATTCCCTGTAGTTCCCTAGCACACATTCCCTGCTCCAAGCACCCCGAGCTCATTAGTAGCCAAAACAGATCATGATCCCCACCTCCACACATTTACACTGCTTTTCCTCTTCTTTAGGATGTTATAGCCTTTACATTTCATTAGATCTACTCACCTATCCATCTATCCATCCACCCATCCAGTATTTATTCATCCATTTCGGGGTGTCTTTCATTGCACTGAGCACTGGAACCACTACCAGGAAGAACCAGGCATGGTCCCTGATCTTTAGAGTCAGTCCTATCTCAATTAAAATATGTTGTATTGAATTCTACAAGAGAGAACTGCAAAGCCCGGTTGACACATTTCTTGTGGTTCAATACCCAGCAATAATTTCTGGTCTGCATGATGCTTTCCTAGTTATTCCACTACACCAATGCTTCTTCTCTAAATTCCTACAGCCACATTAACTTCACTGTCCATCAAATGGCATAGAAAAATGCCTTCAACATGGTTAAAGGAGAAAGGGATTTTTAAAGCTTACAAGATTAAAATTAAGATTTTAATAAGATTAAAAACTGTATACAAACGCTTTTATCAAATGGTCCCAACAACTCTACAAAGTAATTCTTTGCATCTAGCATAAATCTCTCTTTTGGTTCCATGGAAAACACACACACCTACACACTGGTTTTTTAACCGGTTTCAGTTCCGGTTAAAACACGTGTGTGTTTTCTGTAGAGTCAATAGAGAGATTTATGCCATTGTAGATGTAAGAAAACCAAAGACTTAGAGAGTGAAGTTCAAGGTCTCATAGCTACTAAGTGCCACCGGCTGGACTCCAACTTGGGTCTATTTGACTGCAAAGTCCCTGCCTGCTCTTAACCTCCCATGACCCTTCTTTCTCTTCCCCTGGTGATGCAATGGGGAGGGAGTGCTGGACCTGCAACTCAGTAAGTGATGAGAACAGCTTCTAATCTCTAATTTCTCACCGCAGGTACAAATGCGTTCCTCATCCACGATTTTACATTTTTTCCCAAGTGCCAGAATGACCCACAGAAGCCCCACACAGGTCATCTCATCCACAGGACACAAGCCTGATGAATCTCTCACCCAACTCCTCACGGTGGGCTTCCTTTGCTGTTGGACTTGTCAAACTCATTGGCGACACGGTCAGGGTCGGTGCCTCTCTTGTGACAATTTCACCACTCCAGCATCGTGCCTGTGAGGCACCCTTCAGAAAGAGCTGGGGCGGCCAGGCCTTTTTCAACAAAACCCTCCTTTCCTCGGGAATTCCCCAACATGGCAGCGAGCAGCTATGCTCGGGGAGGCTCTGAATACACATGCAGACGGGACACACTGCCCAGAAAGTGCGAGTAAACCTCACGACTGGGAACACAGAGATCCTTTATTGGCAGAAGTTGGAGTTTGTAATTTGATTGTGTGAAACTGCCAACCGTCTGATAACTACGCCGGCCCACCAGCAGCCTTCCCAGGGGATTGAAACGGGTTAGAAAACCAGTGAGGTAGGCAATGTGTGGGCGTGTGTGTTTTCCATGGAACCAATAGAGAGATTCATGCTAGCTGCAAAGTACTCGCCAAGTCGCTGAGTACGAGAATGGGTCGTTAGGAAGGCGGTGGGCTTGTTCCAGCCAGCGGGGCCTGCTGGGAATGCCCGACGACGCCGTTCACATTCCCGTGGCGGCCCCACGCTGCCTGCAGAAGGAAACTCGTTCTCTTTGGTCTGGCATTTTCCCCTTTGCTCCATCCAGACTTCCCTCCTCTTTCCTTTTGGCGCCTTATTCCCCATAAAAATTCCAATGACGCTCACTTCCCTGGACATGGGCTACGTTGTCCCGCCTCCCATGTTTCCGCTCACACATTTCTAGAATATCCTTCTTCCCACCCCCCCCCCCCGTCCCCACGTGCAAATCCTCTTCTTCTGTCCAAACCAGGACCCTCCTTAGCTTGCCCTCACGGCCGCTCTCTCCAACCCAGCCCAGCTCATGGCAAGACTTAACGGCTCCACTTCCACAATGGCCTTCCTGGGAACTGGTGTCTCCACACTGTCCTCACCCTGCTCTGGGACCATCGTCTCTTGTCTGACAAACTACAATGGCTTTTCTGGATCTGCTGCTCTAGACTTGGCCCATACAACTGCCAGAATAGGTATTTTTTTACAAACATAAATCAGTGAGTCCTGGCCAGGTTGCTCAGTGGGTTGCAGCATCATCCCATACACTGAAAAGCTGCAGGTTCGATTCCCGGTCAGGAACCTCACCTAGGCTGCAGGTTTAATCCCCAGTTGGGGCCTGTATGGGAGGCCGCTGATGGGTGTTTCTCACATGGATGTTTCTCCTCTCTTGCCCTCTCGCTCTAAAATCAATGAAATACACGTCCCTGGGTGAGGGGAAAAACGTAGCCCAACAGGTGTGGCTCAGTTGGTTGAATACTGTTCCATGCACAGGAAGGTCGCCAGTTCGATTCCCAGTCAGGGCACAAGCCAGCAATGCAGGCTCCACCCCCAGTTGGGGGCACGTGGGAGGCAGCCGATAAATGTTTCTCTCTTATTAATGTTTCTATCTCTCTCTCTCTCTCTCTCACTCTGAAATCAATAATAAGAAAAAAACCATATTAAAAAAAAGTAAATCAGTTCATGCCATTCTTATGCTTAACATCCTTTAGTGAATTCCTGTGGCACTTAACATCACTAAATTCCTTCCCATGACCTCCAAGGCCCCCAAACCTGGTCCTGGCCACTGCTGCAGCCTCGTCCCATGCCACTCTGTCCCTCAGGTCCCTTCGCTCAGGTCCTCAGCTCTGTAACTGGAGAACAAGTCCATATTGTGTTTACTGTGGAGCCTCCAGGAGCGTCCTTCACAATACCTTGTAACTGGTGATATAGTTCAATCTTTATTAACTGAATGACAAGTCTCTGCTTAAAAGCGGAGTTTCGGACAAATGAACGGAGTATCACAAAAACCTAACCATCACCTTTCTAAAGGGCCCATCCTGACACATTTAGGAAGAACCCATTTCTTATTTTCCAAATTCTAGTTCTTTTTCTTAGGTTCCTGAAACATTCAGGTAGCTGCCATTTTTAAAAAATGCATAAAATTAGGCAAACCTACAGGTGGCATTGCTCTGGGAGAAATGCAGAAACTTAATGAGACTCCACACCTTTTGACTGGGCCAAAAATATTAGGCTGCAAATTTCTCATTAATTCTTGTTAACTGCACGGCATTCAAGCCTTTCAAGGACAGCATGTGTTGGATGAAATAGCCTCCAGATCTAGCGACAATTTGCTTTAGAACTGCACCCCTGGAGATTATCTGACAAACCAGGAATCCATGCACATCAGGACAGTCTCAAAGAAATTGGAACGGTTGACCTTCACACCTACTGATAATCCCAGCTAACACTTAGTGAGTGCTTATGAGAGGCCAGGTTTCAATCCACACGTGTTAGTTCACTTAATTATCAGAAAATCCTAACAATATGTACTCCTCTATGAGTGCCATTGTGTAGGCAAGGAAACCGAGACGCGACACAGAGAGGTCGGGTATCTTGTCCAAGGTCACCCAGCCAGTACTGAGCAGATCCAGGATTTAAGACCAGTTAGTCCAACTTCAGAGCCTATATTTTCAATAACGACTCTAAAAAGTTTTCCTTAAATTTTTATACAATTTTGAAAATTACAGAAAAGTTGCAAGAATTATTCATAAAACTCCTATATGCCTGTACCCAGATCCATCTATTGTTTGTCTCACTTGCTTTATTATTCTTTCCATATAGTGCACATACATAGCATATTATGTTTTTCTGAACCACTGAGTTGGAGATATTGTGCCCATACAACCCTAATAACTAATAGCATATATCTCCTAAGAATATTCTCCTTTATAATCACAGTATGGTTATCAAAATCAGAGAATTTAAGATTTATACAACACTGTTCTCTAACTCATAGGCCATATCCTAATCTCACCACTTGTCTCAGTAACGTGGGATAGGACTGTTCTTATCCTGGCTCAGGATACGGTCCGAGAGCATCCACTGCATTTCATTGTCTTTAACCTGGAACTCCGTGCGGAGCAGCTCCTCGGCCTTCCTCTGTTTCCCGGATACCGCCAGTTTTGTGTAGCGCACTCCTGAGGGCTCCTCATAATTAGATTCAAGTTACACATCTAATTGGGCAGAACGACCACAGCGTTGTCCTTCACAGTGCGTCATTCCAGGAGACACAGGATTTCCTTTTGTCCCAGTGCTGCTGATGCTGGCTTTGATCTCTTGGTTAAGGTCATCTCTGCCTATTTCTCCAATGTAAAGTTACCATGTCTCCATTTGTAATTAAGAAACGGTGTATGCGGAGACACTCGGGAACTCTACACAAGCTACTGTCTCTCATCGAGCTTTCCCCCTCCACACCGGCATCACTGATGGCTGACCACTGCATGTCATTGCCCTTTTGCAGGCAGAGTCTGTTTTCCAACTCAGCAGTGGAAGCAGGGGCATCTGAGGACAGGCTGTGTCCTGGGGATCGACAGCACAGTCTGGAGTTAAGTAGGCTGAAGTTCAAGTTCCGGCACTAGAATAGCTAATGGTCTCGGGAAAGCTCCATAACCTCTCTGAGCCTCAGTTTCCACATCTGTAAAAGAGGAAAATGATGACGTCTTCCTCTGGAGGGCTATAGCAAGGGGTGGATATATAACATAATGTAGACAGAGTGCCTGGGCCACAGAGGGGCAGTGGTAGCTGTGTGATTATCACTGAAGGGGCAAAGCAGCCCCAAACGTCAGGGCTGGGTGGCCTTTATAATGAACCAAAATGTTCCCGCCTGTTACTGGGTGTCTAGCATGGCACTGGGAGAATACAGAAATGGGGGTCCCCTATGCGTGCATCAGTCATGCCCATGCAGTTTGGGGAGCTTTGTCGACAGGTGCAGAGGGTGGCAGGTTGGGAGGGAAGAAATCATTTTTCTTCAGCAGGAGGATCAGGGAGGACTTCCCAGAGGAGGTGGCAGCACATGGACTTGCGAGACTGCTTATTAAAATCCCCTTGGTTCCTCTGCTTTCTGCTGGGGCTTGAGGGTTCAGCTCAACGAGGGGAGCAGACCCTGGAGAACAAGTCCATTGGCACGAGGGGCAGACTTGAGCCTTTGCTCATCACACTGAGCGAAATAAAAAGAACTGGAGACATGGAGGCCCAAGTTTGCTAACTTCGCCCCTAAGCCTCCGATAGGGGCCAAATGCCAAAAAAGCGCATCTTAACCTGTCCCTCAAAGAATGAACTTTCACCGTGAAGGCCAAGTGCAGCAGGTTTCAGATGTTGCTGGTGTGGAGCTAATTTGGCAACATTTAGGCCTGTCCAGGAGAGCTTGTCCCAGTAGCTCACCCATCATGTCTCGGTCTGCGATTGGCTGCTCTTGGTCACCCTGCTCACCCTGGTTTCCATCCACTATGATCAGGGGTTGGGACCAGCCCCCGTGATGGTGTAGAACAAGGCACTCCTTCTCCAGAAGCTGCCTAGAATGGCTTACTTACGTTCCCAGCGGGTGGGGGGCAGGGGTGGGGGGAGGATGGCAGTGTTCAGTAGCAGAGTCTTAGGTCCAAACAGGCTGGAATCAGGAAGGGGTGAAGAGGGCGGCCAAAGCCCCTCCACCCCAAGTTTGCGTCCTTTACATCCCCCTCAGTCCTTCTAGGCGGCCTGTCCCAGAGGCAGTGAGCAGGGTGTCTGCTAGGAACCAGAATCCAAAGATGAACTGGACGTGAGCAGTGAGGACCACAGCGCAGCGACCAGCCGGTCTGAGCTCGGGTGTGGTCCACGGGCCGGCAGAGCCAGCCAGGGTCGTGCAAGGTTTGGACTGTCGCCAAAGGCCCCTTTCAAAGCGGCACTGGGGAGCAGTTGCAGAGATGGAGAAATATGGGGATTTAATTTCCCCACAAAGCACTTCTGCCCAAGCTGTGCTAATGTTCTCCGCTTAAATACTCTTCAAAACGATCCACCAAAAAATGCAGCTACGCATTCCATTAACAATGTCTGCTTTCGTCCCACCCAGGGCCGCAACCGTCAGCCAAGCAATTTCATCTCTCAGAACGGAAACTGTTCCGTTTCCTCCCCTGATGGGGAAAGGCACACTGAGCAGACAGGCTGGATGAGTGAGCTGTTCGGAGCGGGAAGAGACCTCCTATTTTCTGAACACTCACTCGTGGGGGTGCTCCTCTCAGTCCCATGAACCTCGGAGCTCCTTGCTGCTGACCCCAAGGTGCTCCTGTTGGATTTTTTCCCTACAGCAGAGCCAAGACATGTGAGCCATAATTTTGGAAGCAAAGGGGAATGCCTTGCCTCTCACCATAGATTGTGAGCCTGTTAAAAAGAGAGCTGAGGCCAACTCATCTTTGGATTCTGGTTCCTAGCAGAGACCCTAGCGCCCAAACGTTCAGTGACAGTTTTGGGAATTAAATAGAACAGCTGACTTCTGTCCCTACGTCCATCACTCCAGTCAGAGCCTTAGTCCTGCATGATCTGCGGTAACCTCCATTCGAGAGCATCCACTGCATTTCATTGTCTTTAACCTGGAACTTCGTGCGGAGCAGCTCCTCGGCCTTCCTCTGTGTCCCCACCACAGTCTTTGGAATTCATGTTATTTTGACAGAGGCTGCAGCCTGCTTTCAGGGTCAGCAAATAGGCACACTTGATCTTGAATACAGCGTTTTGTTTGTTTTTCCCCCCACCTTTTCCAGGATCACAGATAACTGGGTAAGAGTTATAGACGGTCTCCCATTAAAACTCAAGTTTACACACGTGTTCGCAGTTTTGCATTCATTTCTGGGAGTGGTCCGACCCGCTCCAACATCCATAAAGGCCAAGGTACAGATCGCTTCTATAATGTGGATGCCGTGGCTTGCATTTTGTCTCCCGATCTGTGGAAGCCGATCTTGCTCTCAAGACAGATTTTACTGGGTGGTACGTGACGGAGATTACCGTAGCCCTCCCTCGGCTGGCTGTTTGCTAGTGAGGACGAGCTCAGTTCACTCCGCGCGGAGAAACCCTAGCTGGCACAGGATGACGAAAGGAGTGGACTTCTATCCTTTCTAAAATGTACGGCTGTGAAAATACGCGGAAAAAGAGAACAGCCACGTTGTGTATATTATTAATTTTTAAAATGCTAATGGTCCTTTCAAAGGCCCCTAGATCTACCTTTTTATTTAAAAAAAAAAAGTGCTGGCTGCAGAGCCCCTGTGCTTCTTAAGGCTTCCAAAAAGGATGTTCTGATGAAAGACGACATGGTGTGAGGACGCCATCAACTTCCACAGCTGACATCTCTGTTACGAGTTCCAGGAGCGGCTACCAGGCCAACGGCTCAAGAACGAAGGGGAAAGGCAGAAGTAAATTATGTCATGCACTAAGACTGTGCTGCGGTTAATGCCTCACGCACCAGAAAAGAGGCTTGGAATGGCTTTATACAACACAGATGTGTCCTTGGGAATCTGTTGTTAAGTCCACTGGTCTCAGAAGCCTGCAGGATCGCTGAAGTGCACGGGAAGGAATTCACCGCCCAGTTCCTTATGGATGACCTCCGCAAGGAAAACAGAAACGTCTGGCAGGAGGCTGGGGGATGGACCAAATTTGCTCAGAATGGAATGTGATTTATCAAGCCTCCAAAATTCCAGATGCTCCTTGAAGCTTATCGAGGATATCCAGGCCTCGAGAGATGGAGGTCAAGGTAAAAGCACATGGATGTGCCATTTTTAAAAATTTATCTTTACTGCTGAAAGTATTACAGATGTCTTCCCCCTACAGTGACCCCCCTCCACCCTTTTTCCACCTCCTCAGCCCTGGACAGTGCTTTTCTCAAGGTCACCTGACCAGGTCCTCAGCAAAATGCTGAGCTCCACACTTTTTCCTTGAAGTCTTTGAAACTCAAAGAAACATGTCCTGTTGAGGTGCTGGTCAAAAGTCAAACATGGTAGGTGAAACTCTTCAAGCTCTTAGCAAACTACTGTGGCCAGCCAGCTTTTTAAAAAAATATGTATATGTTATTTATTTTTTAGATAGAGAGGAAGGAAAAGGGAGAGAGAGAAACATCTATGTGAGAAACATTGATTAGCTGCCTCCTGCACACCCCCTACTGGGGATCAAGCCCACAACCTGGGCATGTGCCCTGACTGGGAATCAAACAAGTGACCTTTTGGTGCATGGCACAATGCTCAACCAACGGAGCCATAATGGCCAGGGCGGCTAGCCAGTTGTTTTTTTTTTTTACCAAAGAATGTAATTCATATTCTCCTGGGCCCATTTCCTACCACTGCAAGAAGAAATAGCAATGGGAAGGGCAGCCTTCCAATTAGCAAGACAGATTTCCAAATAGCAAGACATTCCTGCCGTTAATACTTGAAGTTGGCAAGTTAAGACTGTTTGATTTCTATTTGGTAGAGTCTAAAACGGGCTTGCTAACATGTTGAGATGCTACATAGCAGAACATGGGAAGCATCTTAAAAGTATAGATTCCTGTACCCCAGTCTTATTGTCTCTGATTTAATTGGTCAGGGCTTGAGCCTGGAGATCTGCATTTCTAGCAAGTTGCCCAGGTGACTGACTCTACAGACCACACTTTGTGAAGCACTGACATCTACTTCCTTTTGGCTCCTTTGTTTGATCACTGAAAACACTAAGTAGGGATATGGTCCTAAGAATCCTGAGTTCATGACTTGGAGTAAAATGTACTGCAAACCCCATCTAACCACCTCCTTATGACTCAGGCTGTTCTCTGTGACCCACAAGATGAGGCAGGGGGTGACTCCTGGTGACTGAAAAGTAAAATACATTTTCACTTTTGGTTTCTATAGACTTATTACCTACTAGAGGCCCAGTGCATGAAATTCGTGAAAGGGTAGTATACCTAGGCCTGGCCGGTGATCAGGGCTGATCAGAGCCTTCCGGCTGAAGGCCAGGCCTCCCTTCATTCCACACCACCCCCTGGTAGTCAACACATGTCATAGTGAGCGATTGGTCTCCCGGTCGGAACTTCCGTAGGGACAATTTGCATATTAGGCATATATATATAGATATAGATATAGATAGATAGATAGATTTGGGACCTCTGAGTAGCAATCTTTAACCTTTTTTGGAGATCATAGACTCTTTCTTTAAAATATATTTTTATTGATCTCAGAGAGGAAAGGAGGGGGAGGGAGAGAGAGAGAAACATCAATGATGAGAATCATTGATTGGCTGCCTCTGCACACCCCACACTGGGGATCAAGCCCGCAACCCGGGCATGTGTCCTGACCAGGAATCAAACTGTGACCTCCTGGTTCATAGGTCAATGCTCAACCACTGAGCCACACAGGACAGGCACAGATCATAGACCCTTTTAAGAAAACTATGGTCCCTCACCCCAGGTAATGTTATACGAACATCCGTACATGCAATTTCATGGAGTCCAATGGAAACGGTCAACAAGAACATTCTTGGTAGACCCAGGGGCCTAATCTCTTATTCATACCGTTCCTTCAACGCTACCAATTCCATTCACTCCACCTCTGGGCAAATATGCCCCTTGTAGTGTCATTTCTGTATATCTTGCGTCTTCTTGGGGATTCTGAGGAAATGCTCACAAACCCCATTTGAGGTTCTCACTTGCCTGTTGATCTGGGCTCACTTTCTCGAGTCCTTCCTGGTGCAAGATGAGAGATGTTATACCTGCTTCTGCGGTGTAATCTACACTCATTTGAGAATAAGTGATAACTTCATCGTAAGTGATAACTACTGTGACTCAAGAGACGCCGGCTCCCCAAAGTGTCATTCGTTACAACCCCAGCATTGAGTTGGAAAGTTTTCAGGGGGTGCCTGTCAGTTCTGAAATAGGCCAAGAGATTATGGATAAAAAATGGTCAGTTTTCTCTGTGCCTGTACTATTTTTCCCCCATTCATTTTTCTGTGCATCCGTCAAATGTCCAGGTGACGAGGCCTGTGCCAGGTAGCAGTATACAGTGATGAAGGAGATCTCGTTCCTCATGAAGCTTATGGTCTAAATGGGAGAGACAGACACTAAACAAGTATACAATAAGCAGTATTAGTGTACGTGGGACCAAGGGAAAACACCAACAGGAAGGAAGTGACACAGGGCTCCTGACTTTGGCAGAGCAATCAAGGAAAGCCTCCTGGTGGAGGTGACATTGGGGCTGAGACCCAGAAGATAGGAAGGGACCAGCCTTGTAAAGGGAAGACTGTCTCCCACTTGATGAATTCTCCATGTCTGGGATCCGGCCCGTGTGAATGCCTGCCAAGTGCCTTCTATATGGAACAGGCCTGTACGATGGGGACCTGAAGGGGTTTCTGTGTTTAGCGCTCGCTTCCTGCTGCTGGCATATGTCTCCCTTCAACTGCTGACAGGTCTGTGAAGCATCAAGCCAAGTTTCCCAGCAGGAAGAGCAGTCTCGACAAAGAGAAAAGCGGGTGCTCAGAGCCTGAGGTGAATCAGGGGAATGAACAGATCCCGGGGGGCAGGTTGGGTACACTCTGAAGGCTACCCCGGTGGGCTGGCTGGGAAAGCAGCCAAGATCAGCCCTGTGACGAAAACCTGCAGAGGAGCTCTTCCCAAGGAAATGGGCCTGGAGCAAGGAGTGGGCGTCGGCAGGTCTGAGGAAGAGAGAGGCCGGGTCTATAGGGCCCTTGGGCCAGGGGTCACTTAGGGCTGAACTCTCCCCCACTGCCTCTGGCCGGGGGCTTCCACCATTGCCGCTTCTCCACTCGGTGGGTATAGCCAATGCGACAGGACGTGTGAATGATAAGGAGTGTCCACGCGGCCACCATCAAATCTTCCGGACAGAGCATGAAGCCCAGCCGTGTGCATGACCTTGGTCTGAGTGTGTAACCTGCTGGGCTCACTGGGCTGTGAGGCCCAGCTTTCTGTCCAACATTTCCACGATTCCCACGTTGAAGGCTTCCTTGTCCCAACGTGTGGGTCTTATCAACCCTCCCCAGGGCTGACTCTGACATCGCACCCCACTCGTGTGGTTTCTCTCCAAGACCCCGAAAGCCGCAAGCTGCAGTGTAGGGGGGGGTCTCCCGTGGGGTATGCACCTCCGCATCCAGGTTATACAGGCCTCCCCCCTACCCTCCCCCAGTGCATGTGACAGATGGGGTTCGCAGGCGGGGCACACACCAGAGGTGCACTACGGATTCTATGAAATACCAAACAGATGCGTGGGAAAGCCTTCTTGGTTTCTCAAGAAAAGGCGTGGTTGCAATATTTGGCCATCAAACCTCATGCATATCGTTACCTAGGAGGAGAGTTCAGTCCTAAGTGACCCCTGGCCCAAGGGCCCTATAGATCCGGCCTCTCTCTTCCTCAGACCTCCCGATGCCCGCTCCCTGCTCCGGGCCCATCTGCTTGGGAAAAGCTCCTCTGCAGGTTTTCGCCACAGGGCTGATCTTGGCTGCTCTCCCAGCCAGCCCCCCGGGGTAGCCTTCGGAGTGTCTCAGTCAAGGCCACCATCTCCAGTCCATGTTCCTTGGTGCAGCTACAAGAATCCTTAGAAAACACAAATCAAATTACAGCACTCCACTGCCTAAAACCATTGAACTGGAAATAAAACCCAAATTCTTAATCCCTTAGGAACCTGTCCTAGGCTAGCTACTTCTTTCTCTCTCCCACCTCCCACTCTCCTTGTTCATCACCCAGGATGGACCTTTGCATACACGGGGCTCTCTGCCAAGGACACCACTGCCCCTCTTCACAGGCTAGGTTTCTTCTCAGCTCCAATGTCCTTCTACACCAAACGGCGTCCCCACCCCCACACTGCTATTCCCTCCTTACTCCCTGTGATAGACTCACTTACTGTGTGGCATTGGCTCTCTTCTCCCTGCCCGAAATGCCCTGCTGACTTTGGGCTTGGCCATGTGACTTGTTTGGACTTGAGCAAATGTGATCTAAACAGAAGCTTTACCGGTGTTCAGGAGGTCGGCTCTGCCCTCTGGGACTCCTGCTCTTTGCCACAAGAAGCACACAATGGCGGTGCCGCTGGGCCAGGGAGAATGAGCGTTGCATGTTGCAAACCTGAACTTGACCTGTGGCCTGAGGCCAAGCCCAGCTGAGACCAGCAGGACCAAGGCTGCCAGGCAGACCATGAGGAAGAAGCCCCAGGGCATGGAGAGCCGTTGGTTATGAAACATTATTTCAGCAACGACTGATGAGATGTAGCACTTTAAAACCAGGCTACTAAAAAATTTTAAAATAAAAATGAAAAAGAGAGAGAGAAAATAAAATAAAACCAGGCTACTCATTTTCTTCACTTGTCTCACTGCTTGTCTATTTCTTCCACCAGGTTGTAAGCTCCAGGAAAGCAGGAGTCACGTTTGCATTTTCCCCGCTGAATGCTCTAAACCAAAGACAGTGCTGGGCGCACAAGAGTAGCTCAATAAACATTTGCTGAATGGGTGACCCCCACCACTCACTGTGGGTCAGCAACAGCATTCGCCCTCCACGTGGCACAGGTGAAAACAGGCAGGCTGGCGTGCCAGTGATGAGGAATGGGAGGGAGACTCTTGAATGTGCTCTAGCTTGTTCAAAATGAAGAGAGTAAATCATTTGTGAAATCTATTATTAGTAACCAATTACATGCTCTCCGCCTCCTACTACGGTCAGAAGCACCGTCCCAGTTGAGTGAAACAAGGGGGAACCTGGCCCCTGCCCCCATCTATTTCCAGATATTCAGTGTCTGTGCAGAGAAACAGCGGCAAGCAGGTACCATGGGTTTTGTGTGCCAGGTGTCCTTATACTCCTTCCCAATTTCTTAGTCTGCAACCTGAAAGTAACCTGTGGAGTAATTAAATGAAAACAAAAGAAATGGAGAACACACAGAGATGCATATCAACAGAACATTAAAATTATGTGTGTGTTTTGGGAAAGAGGGGAGATAGTTCATAAATCTAAACTCATAAGGAAAAAGAACGACATTCCCTTGAATGTAAATCAAAGGGCTATCTCCCATCTTCAACAGGGTCTGATGGGTTCTTAGGCACAAGCCATTGTGAGTCTGTCGGGGAGAAGACCTGGGGGGCTTCCTTCAGCGAGCGACACTGGCCCTGTGGCATGTGGGCTGATTTTTGGACAATTTACAGGGAAGTCTGTGTACAATGGCCCCGCTTCAAACAGAGCCAATTTTAACCCATTTTAAATTGGTTTCTCCTGTGTGCTGGCCGTATCCATCTGGATGATTCCAACACAGGATGGCATGCCACACACATACCCACACGCACACACACGTGCGTGCATGCACACACACGCACACACACACACACGCACGCACACACATGCACACACACGCGCGCACACACATGCACACGCACACGCACACACACGCGTGCATGCGCATGCACACACACGCACACGCACGCACACACACGCACACACACGCACACACACATACACACACGCACACGCACACACGCGTGCATGCGCATGCACACACGCACACACACACGCACACACACATACACACACGCACACACACGCACACACACGCACACACACACGCGTGCATGCGCATGCACACACACGCACACACAGAGAACTGAGCTGTTCTTTTCTGCAACAATGACACAACTCATCTTCTATCCCAGGGTGCGTACTTTTAGGATGCGCGGCCAGAACAAGGGTAACATGGACCAGCAACTCCAGCCTTGATGTCACAACCATCTGAGATGTCTCCAATAACTTGTCACTCATACCAAGTCCTAAGTTTTTACAAGACTTACATCTTTAATGTGAATGAATGTGAGCAAATTGAAGGCCATTCATCTTACTGTCTGTTTTATGAGTGAGAGCGAACCAGGGGAGACAGAGTCATAGCTGTGATGGGGAGAGGGGTGCGGTAGCTTGACAGTGACCTAGCAGTGGAGGGTGAGAGAGAAAGGTACCTGGCACCAGGTCACTGCTGGGGAGAGGGGCGGGGAGGATGGACTCTGTGTGGATGGGAGCGAGCCACTGGGCAGCACTGCACATGGCTCCCCCAAACTCACAATGGGACACCAGCAGAAATCTGTATTTGCTTTTCAGACGGACAGGAGGAGGTGCCCATGCCAACCTCTCACTATTTTCCTGGCCTGATGTATACAGGAAGCCTGGCACTTAGCACAACACTCACCCTTAAGGCAGCAACACCTGGGGGAAGTTGTAGGGGACCGAGGAACCAGCCCTGACAGGAGGGGGCAGGGAACCCTGCTGGCTACTGCCCACCTGTGACGTCTCCTTAGGGCCAGACGAGCAAGCCCCTCTGTTTGTGCCCCCAGAGCAGGCTTTCTGTGTGTGGAAGTGAAAGCGGAGACTGCAGTGTCCGCCCTGCAGGAGGGGAGGAGGGGAGGTGGGAGGAAACAGGTGCACAGAGGAGGAAGCGGCATTCTGCTCATCCATTAGGGTAAGCCTGCAGCTGACATGAGGAATGATGCGCCCCGAGCAGACACACGGAGAGAAGAGGGAAGGTGGGGAGGCAGGAGCCCATCCATCACCCAGGCCCCGCCAGCCTCTCCGCTGCTGGGGAAGCAAGGCGGGCGAGCCTTGAGGGTGGCTTCTGGGAAGCCCGATGCCCACAGGGAGGCCACACGTCAGCTGTGTCCCTGCCTCTACGCACCGGGCATGGATCATTCCTGTCAGCCTGATTCTGCCCTTGGACTCTGCCTGCCCCTCATCTTGCAGTCCCTCCCCCTCCCAGCCTTCATGATTATGGAACCCAAGCTCCAGGGGGTCGGTCCCTGAGTGGAGGAGGCCTCAGCCATTTGGACTTTTCCTGAGGCCCCTTTACACAGCTCCCCCAGACTATATCAATTGGCTACACGCCCTCCCCAAACTACATGGGTGCACAACCCATGCAGGCTGATCAGAAAATTAAAGAAATGCTAAAATGTTGTGCAAACAGCAGAGTGACATGCCCACGCTGCTTGTGTTTATTGCTCCTGTGACACGACCGCATGGAGCAACAGCACAAGACAGAATGGAACATTGGGGACCAGCTATAATTGTAAGACATATCACTCATGTTCTGTTAACCATGATTGTTTTGTTCTGATTAAAGAAGGAACATCCTAACCTGGCTGGCAGTTACACACATGGGACCTGGGAACTCACCTGGAAATATAACAGCCTTGTTGCAGAAACCAGAGCCCCCATCCCTTTGAAGACCCCCAGCCTTTGCATACCCACAGGCCTTTGCAAATGCCCAGCCCACACACTACCTGTAAACTGCCCATTTGACAAACCTTTTGCATACTTTCCCATGTAATCTTTGTCCTTCTACCCAATATAAGCAGCTTATGGGGGGGGTGCAGAGCAGATTTTTGTGGATGACCTGCTGCTCTCCTTTACTGCCAGCAGTACTGGAATAAATGCTCATATATGATTCAACCCTGTCTCTGCTGAATTGGCTCAAGTAGTGACAGGCAGCCCAGACCCCTTGATTGTCCGGTTACAG
Organism: Corynorhinus townsendii; assembly: GCA_026230045.1. Lineage (NCBI taxonomy): Eukaryota > Metazoa > Chordata > Mammalia > Chiroptera > Vespertilionidae > Corynorhinus > Corynorhinus townsendii. Next base: position 213,833,095 of record JAPDVU010000002.1, read on the forward strand.
TAGGAGCAATGCGGCCTGTGCTTGGCTGAGGCACAGCGGAGTTGCCCACAGAGAAAAGAGGTTATTTTTGTAGCCATCCTGGGCTTCACCTCGTACTTCACCCCGTTTCCATTCCCAGCCCCAGACTGTTCTTGCTTTCTCACGGTGTAAGTCCGACTGTTTCTCTGTGGGCTGGGCGCAAGCTATTCCCCTTGAGGGCTACCAATCCCTCGTTCAGGGGTTTCTCTGGATTACATTTTAAAAGGGTCTCCCCAAAGTGTTCCTTAAGGCATGAGGGTGTCCACGGGACCACATGGCCATTAGCAGTGCATGTGACTGCAAGTATGGGAAATCCCGCCACGGTGGCTTAAACACATCAGGGTTTATATTTCTCACATGACAAGGAGCTCAGAGTTGGCTCAGTCGCCCAAGCCTTCAGTTTCTTCTGTCTCCCACTTCACCATCTTTGTTGTTGTTCATCCTCACCCAAGTTTATTTTTCCATTGATTTTTAGACAGATTGGAAGGGAGGGGGGAGACGAGAGAGAGAGAGAGAGAGAGAGAGAAACATCAATGTGATACACATTGATTGGTTGCCTCGCCCTCATGCCCCAGGATTGAGGCTGCAACCGAGGTATGTGCCCTTGACCGGAATCAAGCCCAGGACCCTTCAGTCTGCAGGCCAATGCTCTATCCATTTAGCCAAACTGGCCAGGGCCACTTCGCCATCTTTAACACTTACAGCCCCAAGGTGACTGGCAGCAGCCCCAGACATGACCACTGCATGTAAGGGTAACAGGATGAAATGAGGGGGACTATGGGTGGCAGCCTCTTCTGTTTATTTTTATTCAGAAATGAAAACATTTTCCAGTATCATCCCCTTCAGAAGACACCTGCTTAGGTCTCATTGGTCTGGGTGGTGTCACATGATTCCCTCCCGCTGCAGCAGAGGGTGGAGGAAGTGGGAAGGGAGTTGGGGTGGCCACAGATATTGGGCATCAGGCCCACAGTGTCAGCCATAACTCTTAAGCCTGTGTCAGGGGAATGGAACCAAAGGTCTCTAAAAGTTCCCACATCACAGGCCCACCTGGGGAGGAGCAAACTCATTCACTTTGGAAGTCATTGGCTGGACTTGTAGACATTATAAAAATATTAGCATGTGGAAAACTCAGTCATATTCCAATTACTCTCCCCCTTGTGAGATTCAAGTTTCCCTCAATTGTTAGTCAGTTCCATTTTCCCCTTCCTCCCACCTGCCCCGCCCCCAGGCAATCACCGATCTAGTTTCTGTCTCCATAGACTTGCTTCTTCTGGACAGTTCATGTAAATGAAGCATGTCAAACTCAAAGGCTAACACATGTCTAATGAAAGAGGTGTGCAGCCTGTGGGCCGTGAGTTTGACATGCTTGGTGTAAGTGGTATTATACAACGTGTGTGTGCTTTGTGACCGGCTCCTTTCACTTAGCGCGTTTCCAAGGTTCATCCGTCTTGTAACATGTTATCAGTACTTCATTCTGCTGTATTGCCAATTGATACTCCATGATACGGACATACCACGTTTTATTTATCCATTTATTAATCCACTGATGGACATTTGGCTTGTTTGCACTTGCTGGCTGTTAGGAATAATGCTGTTATGAATATCTGTATACAAGTTTTTGTATGGATATATGTTTTCGATTCCCTTAGATATAGGCCTAGGAGTGAAATTTCTGGGCCACATGGTACCTCAATGTTTAACCATTTAAGGAACTGCCAGGCTGTTTTCCAAAATGGCTGCACCATTGCCCACTCCCACCAGTCCTGCATCGGGTCCCATTTCTCCAGGTCCTCGGCACCCTTGTTGCTTGGGGTTTTTTGATTATAGCTGTCTTAGCAGAGCTATAGTGGTACCTGATGGTGGCTGTTATTCCCACTTCCCGGACAGCTGATGATGTTGAGCATCTCTTCATATGTTTATTGACCCTTCAACATATTTTCTCCGAGAAATGCCTATTTAGACCCTTTGCCCATTTTCTAATTGAGTAGAGTGATTTCGCCTAGAAGCCAGTTGCCTCCACAAAGCTAGGGCCTCTTTAAAAGTAACCCTAGAAAATGGGGCTTTTCCTCTTAGAGTAAAAAGCACGTGCCTTCTGTGACAAGCAAGAGTTTGGCCTCAAAAAATAATTTAAAGTCCGGGACTTGACAAGATGCCTTGGTAGCGTCTGCAAATCCAGAAGGGGAGATTCAGATGTCAGGGAATTGTTTTGTCTGAAAAACGGCAGCCCAGTTAATATCCTGTGAACGTTAAAAAAAACAACCTTGGAAGGGCCAAGTGCTAATTGTGCTAATTGTGGTCTGCTCCCCAAATCCTCCTTTACTCTGCAGCCCTCCCGTCCTGTCAGTCACCCTAGAGCAGTGGTCGGCAAACTGTGGCTCGCGAGCTGCGGTTTGCCGCTCTGTTGACTGATGAGTTTGCCGACCACTGGGATAGGGGCTTAATCACAAGGAGCAACAACAGCCTGTAATTATTGGAATCGAGAGTCTAGGTCAGTGGTCGGCAAACTCCTTAGTCAACAGAATGGCAAACCGCGGCTCGCGAGCCACATGCGGCTCATGAGCTGCAGTTTGCCGACCGCTGCCCTAGAGAATAAATACACCCGAGCGTCTGACCTCATTCCCCAGCAAGGGCAGGTCGCAATTCCCCGGGGAAATTACAGAAGCAGCCCTCCGCTTCATCGAGGCCATTCTCTCCGATTCTTCCTCCCCCGGGGCTCCCCTCTGACATTAGCATCTATTATCTTCCTGGCTGAATTCTTCCCTAAAGGGCACTCAGCGTCCCTAGCTGGATGCCAGTGCCAAGGAGACCTCACCCACTGTGAAGGAAGCATGCCTGGGCTCCAGGGGAAGGTGAAAAGAGACCCGGTGGAAAGATTTGGGGGCAGCGGAACAAATCCCGGGAGCTGGAGGAACGTGCCACGTGCTGAGCTTTGTTTCCTTGGTGAGCCCCTCTCCACGCAGGCAGCAATGCACGGAGCTGTGGGGCCTCCGCGTCTTTGCGTGTCTTTGCCGAGAGGGGCATGGGTGTCTTGGAAGGAATTAGAGCATCCTTTAATGAGGACCACTGGCATGAATCCCCAGCATGACAGAGATGCTGAGTAATATCCTTGCAGGGCAAGATGCTTGAATACACTCAGGCACAGAGGGTGCTGAAGGTGGACTCTGGCTTCTGTATTCCCAGGAATAAGGCTTCCTCCACAACGAGGAGTAAGAAATAAAGAACCGTGCAGGCATGTGGTTCACATGAGAGGGCTTCCTGTCTTCCGACACGTGTTTCAGCTTGGAGTTGTACTTACAGGACAATTTTCAAGTCGGAATCCTTGTGAGCTGTTCCCCGGGAGGGTACCTCCAAGCAAGCATTGTGGGTCCCATTGCACAGACCAGAGTTCTGCCATGTGTGCCGCCCAGCGACTGAACCGGGCCGGGTACGCGGTGTGGGCAAAACGTCTGGGCAAGCAGCAGCCTGAGACTAGAGCTTGGAGGTGAAGGTGTCCAACGAAATTTCCTTTAAGGTTCCCAAAACTTCTTGCAGACAGAGTCTCCCTTGGAAATTCACTAAGTACAAGAGATACAAGAATTTGGCGGGGCCAAGTGGAGTGCTTAGACTGTGATGTGTGTACTGTGTGTTGGAATGAGGCTACCAGCAATTCCTGGTTTGTCCAGGACTTTCCTGATTTTGGCTCCATGCTCCCAGAACCCTTCAGTCCTGGGCAAATTGGGACGGTGAGTCCTCCTCATCGGAACTCTGCTCACGGACCTGCCATGGGAACCTTGGTTCCAGGAAGTGACACGACTGTAGGGACCAGGGTCTCTGCTGTTCATTTGTTTATTCCCTGTGCCCGGCTCTGTGCTCGGCGTGGGGAAGGCACTTAATAAATAGTGCCTCCACTGAAATGACATAAGAGGCCCCAGAACACACGTTCAAAGAATAAATGCCAGGCTAAGTAGGCAGGGAAGGTGAGGCACATCTAGGTGAGGCACACCTGGGTTAGGTGCTTCATATGCATTACCCCAGGAAACCCACAAGGTAGGATTTAGACGTGGGAACGTGAGTCGGGGTAGGAGCTGGTGTGATAATGTAGGTGTGTCTGCTCTAGCACCCTTGAGCTTGCCATTCTAGTGTACATCTGTCTGTCTCAAAGGGACCCCAAAAGCCTCACCCTCACTACCACCGCCCATACAAGTCTGGATCTCCTTTCAGCAGCTGTCCTGGCTTTGATTCCCTGCTGCCTGCCGGGGCCACTGGCCAGGACACTGGCTAGCAACATGTGCCCTTTCTCCCACCCACCCCTCCACCCAGGACTCAGACACGCTCAGCCTCTCCTGGCCTCGAGGAGATCTGCTTCAGATAAAATCCCAGGTTCCAAATCCATAGCTTAGAGGTGCTCTGCACAGCCATAAACAAAAGGGTGCAGTTCAGGGGGGAAATGCCTGGGACTGCCCATGATGGGGAGGCAGGGGGGGGGGGACTCAGCCTGACACTACCCATGGACCCTGCTTAGTGACTCAGCGATGGGCAGTCCCTTGGGTCCTGGGTCATGTCAGGGGATGGCTCTCCTGGGATTCCCATCCTGCTCAGTGGCCCTAAAGTTCCCTCAGTGTCCGAGGGCTGCATTCTGCCATCCAGGTGACTGGCTCAATGAGTGCCTCGTCCTCACGGCTAAGAAAGACATGGGTGCATCTCATTTGCCTTCACCTTCTGATTTGGTAGAGAAACGGTTGGGGGATTTGTAGAATTAGAGGCAAACTCAGCGCATTTAAGAAACCAAACCTTGCCCTAACCGGTTTGGCTCAGTGGATAGAGCATCGACCTGTGGACTCAAGGGTCCCAGGTTTGATTCCGGTCAAGGGCATGTACCTTGGTTGTGGGCACATACCCAGTAGGGAGTGTGCAGGAGGCAGCTGATCGATGTTTCTCTCTCATTGATGTTTCTAGCTCTCTATCCCTCTCCCTTCCTCTCTGTAAAAAATCAATAAAACATATTAAAAAAAAAAGAAACCAAACCTTGATTTTTGTTTTGACCAATCAGATCAAAGGAAGCCAGGTGAAATCTGAGCCCTCCACATGGTATTGTGCTAGCTCAGAACAATCAGATATGATCCCAGAAATATCCAGGGAAATCGCTTTCAAGTGGCTCTGGACAACACTCGGTGCTCCCAGGTGGGTGGGGTCATGCAGGTGCAGAGCAAGGGCTCCACAGGCACGAGACTCGCTGGGTTTGAATCCTGCCCGCGTGCCTGTCGGAGGGGCTGCTGAACTTCTGTGCCTCAGTGTCAACCTCTGTAAGACGGGGGCACCAACAGCACCTGCCTCCGACTGTTGTTACGAGGCGTAAATGAGGTGAAGCATGTAATGCACCCACAGAAACACCTGCCGTACTCGCGGGTGCTCACTCAGTAAAGAAGGAATGTTGTCGTTTTCCCAAGTGCACATCTGTGTGCATGCGGCAGTGTGAGTTCCCAGGGGTTCCAGAACTATGCACCACAAGCCAGGGGCTTAACCGAGAGATGTATCTCACAGTCCCGGAGGCCGGAAGTCCAAGACCAAGGCCGGCTGGCGGGTTCCTTCTGAGGACTGTGAGAAAGAGCCGGGTGCAGCCTCTCCCCCAGCTTCTGGCGGTTTACTGGCAAATCTTGGCGTTCCTCGGCTTGTGGAAACATCCCCCGAACTCGGCCTTCACGTCCACATGTATGCAGGTCTGTGTCCCCACTTCCCCTTTTTTTTTTATACGAATGGCAATCCTATTGGATGAGGTCATAACTTACTTCAGTATAACCTCATCTTAACTTTACATAGATCTGCAAGGCTGCTATTTCCAAATAAGGTCCTATTCTGAGGCACTGAGGTTAGGACTGAACATGTGCGTTGTTAGGATACATAATCTAACCCAGTGGTTGGCAAACTCATTAGTCAACAGAGCGGCAAACCGCAGCTCGCGAGCCACATGTGGCTCCGGAGCCGCAGTTTGCTGACCACTGATCTAACCCATGACTGTTATTCACCTTCTAGAATAACTTGTGTTTTTTTGCCTGCAGCACGGGATGGAGAGTGTGGTCAGCACTCTCCCCACCGTCTAGACCAGCAAAGACCCGCGCCCCCCTCCCGCTCTGCTCCGCATCCCCCACCCCACGTCCCTGGTACTGAGGGTTTGGGGACTGATGTCTTCATTGAGGCAACTTTTTCTCTTTCTCTTTCCCTGCCCATCCATGTCCAGGGTACTGCCCTGCAACCGTGTAGACACTCTATAAATATTTATTGAGTCAACGGATGTGCCATTTCATTTAATCCTCAAACAACTCTGGGAGATAAGCATCATTATCTGGTTTTATGATTTAGAAAAGAACACAATCTGTTCATGCCCAGAGCTATTGTCTTTGGACCAAGGTGCCATCCTTCAAATAACTGCTGGTTTTCTAGGACATTCCAGACCCCTGTCAGCACTGAACTCACAGACTCCGAGGCCACTCCCCGAGTCTCCAAATGTGAATCTCTGAGCCTCTCTGTTTTTTAACAAAAGCTTCCATGAGATTCTGAAGAGAGCAGCCTCGTTTGGGAACTCCCGCCTGAAGACTGTAACTAGGAGGAGGGCAGGACCTCGTTCTTTTGGATTTCATGTTTTTCTCTGGAGGAGCAGCGGTTTGGAAACACCCTTCGCCTCTCTCCATCCCTAGTTCTGTGTCTTCTCTGACTAGTGAGTTGGGATGGGGGACTGGGCCCGTGTAACCTGGCCTCCCCTCTCCCTCCCCCTCCCTCTCTGGTCTGCCTGCTCAGAGCCCACAACCTGTCTGCCCTCCACCAGGCCATGGGGGTTCTTCAGGGGAAGGTGGACGAGGGGATATAAAATTGCTTTAGCGTTCAGACTGCCTTGTATATATTTAAACAAGTGATATGACAGTTTCTACGTCAATATTTGTAATATATTAGATGTCACATCCTTTAAAACTCCTTAAGCTGATGATAAACACGAAATTAGACGGCCACTTAAAATAAATCTGTGAGAAGATCCATAGCTTCAGACATGCTCTGCTTCCTGGCTGAGGCCCTGTGCGGCCCCAGCAGCACCTAGGAAGAAGTCTTTGCCCCAAAAGGAAGCTGGATCTGACTTTTTATACTAGAGTGTGGATTCAAAAATATCCAGAATGTGGAAAATTTGTAGGGTAAATGACCTAGTTTCTTCAACAAATCAGTGGCCCCAAAATGAAATCAATAAAAAAAGAGGGAACACCCTTGATATATAAAAATCTTAAGAGACAAATCAATTCAGTGTCACATGTGGACTCTGCATCTAATTCGACTAAATCAACAGTTAGAAAAAGTTATGAGAGAATATGGGAAACGTGAACACTGATCAGATCTTTAGTCGGGTTAAGGAAGCGCTGTTAATTTTTAAGTGGCAAAGTAAGGGAGTGATATGAGAGAAAGGATCCTAACATACATACCGAACATTTTAAAGTTAGAACTATATAATGCCTGAGAGTTGCTTCAAAATAATTTGGCAGAGGCACTAGTTGTGAGTTGAGATGAAATAAAATTGACCTTGAGTTGATCATGATCACATCCTTGTCGACACTTGCTACTGTCTGTCTTTTTTGTCATGGCCATCCTAGTGGGTGTGCAGTGGCATTTTATTGTGTCCCCCCGCTCCGGTGGTCTTTTTCTTTTCAATTACAGTTGACATTCAATATTCTTTTGTATTCATTTCAGGTGTACTATAGTGGTTAGACATTTATATAATTTACAAGGTGACCCCCTCAGTAATTCTAGTATCCACCTGGCACAATATGCAGTGCTTACAATACTAGAGGCCCGGCGCATGGCATTCATGTGCTGGTACGGTCCCTAGGCCTGGCCTGTGATCAGGGCCATCTTCCCCAGCTGCCGGCAGCCGGCCCTGCCCCCTGCTGCCACCCTCCCCCGGTTCCCCATTCACCACTGGGGAATCGGAGTCTGCCGGCCTGGGGGAGGGACCACCTGGAGTGAGCCTCATAGCAACTGGTCAAGCGGTCATCCTGGTTGTTCTGCCATTCCATCAATTTGCATATTATTCCTCTCTATATATAGATTATGGGCTATATTGCCTATGCTACACTTTACATCCCCGCCAGTATTTTGTGACTACCGATTTGCACTTCTTTCTCCTTTCACCTTTTCACCCAGCTTTTGAACCTGCTATCCATCTGGCAACCATCGGTTTATTCTCTGTAACTATGATCTATTTCTGTTTTGTTTGTTCATTTATTTTGATTCCACATACAAGTATTTGCCTTTCTCTGTCTAACTTATTTTGCTTACCATAATACCCTCTGGGTCCGACTGTATTATTGCAAATGGTAAGATTTCATTCTTTTTATGGCCAAGTAATATCCACGGTATATCTGTACCACAACTTCTGTATTCACTCGTCTACTGATGGGCACTTATCATCTGCATTTCCCCTGACATTGTTTCTTGTCACTCAAGTATATTAGGGAGGCTGTTAGTGGGAACTTGCTGGCAGCCTCAGCCAGGAGCAGCAGGGCGGATGGCTTTGCCACCCCGCCCCCCAAGTCCTTCCCCATCTTGTGTGAGGATATCTAATTGGAAAAATCTCATTTGCCACTCGAAACCTAGCTACAAGCCGGGCTGGGATTTTGTTTTCTTTTGTTTTTGATTTCCACCCTCTCTACATAGAAGGATAGTTGAACAGGAGTACAGGGAGCCAAACCTAAAACCCACTGTAGACCCTGCAAAGCCTGTTTACAATTGTTAGCATCTTCCATGCTCACAGTGCCATCGAAAAAGCCAGACAGCCCTTCCCCAGAGGTACTCTTTGCACTCTTTGCACAGGTGCCTCAGTTACATATTCACCGATGTTCTTGGTAGCATCGCTCAAAATAGGAAAGCCCCATGCCATTGGCTCTGAAACGTTTAAATAAGTTGTCATGCATTCACCTATGGACGCTGCATAGCTGTAAACTAATGACCCTATACATACACATATGAATATGTATGAACTTCAGAAACAAACTACAGGGAAAATACCAAAGGGCAAAAGAAAACATCAAGTGTGATTTCCTTAAAAATAAAGGTCAAAATCAGGTGTAATTCAGTAACAGTTATTTAGGGACACACACACACTGGTTACCCACTGCCATGCTGTGGTCTTCGGTGTGTACCAGAGTCTCCTGGAGGACTTGCTAGAACCCAGATGACTGATCTCGGCCCTGGGTTTCCATTCAGCCAGTCTGGGAGTGGGGCCTGAGGATTTGTATTTCTAGCAAGTTCCCAGATGACATTTATACTGTTCGTTAAGGGTTATACTCTGAATATCACTACTATAAAGAAGCGCATGGGAACAATAAATACCAAATACTGCACAGTGGGTATGCTGGCATGGGAGGTAGATGGGATTAGCAAAGAGCATACAGGAGACGTCAAAGATACCAGTCATGTCCTACTTATTAAACTGGGTGGTCGGGGCCTGGCTATTTGTCACAGGTAGTCTTTTAAAAGTTATTCCTTAAAATATACACATGCATTATAGCCACATTTTTGTAAATATAAGCTATTTTATAATTTTAAAATGTAAACCAACAAAACAACAGAAAAACTGGTCTCACAACCAACCATTCCATACATGATAAATTTTCTCTGTTGAGTCATACTCTTGAGTAAGATATGAATCATGGACAACTGGGCTAGTCTCAAGAAACATTAAAGGTTGACCGCCACACCCCCCCCCAAAAAAAAAAAAAAAGAAACATTTATGGAGTTCCATCCAGATACTGGAGCTCATCACTTAAGATGGTGCTGCAATGTGTACATTATCACCCTATTTTGCCGATGAGAAGAACGGAGAATAGTGACTTGCACCGACATCACAGTTATTCCGTGATGGAGCTAGAATGCAAACCCAGGCTGGGTGGCTGAGAGCCCACCCTCAGTGACCGCATTTCACAAAGTCTCAGCCACTGATCATCTGCATCAAAATTGCTCAAGGTGTTTTATGAATCAAATTCTCGAGCCTCCAGTCAGCCTGGCATATTTGACTTCGTGCAGGTGGGCCTGGAAACCTGCCTTTTATTAAGCTCCTTGGTGATGCTTATGTGTAAATGACGTCAGAATCAGGACCAGTAGTTAGCCAGATCGGGATGGACAAGTCTACTCATCAGATCATTGGCCAGCCTCATTCTCTATGTCCTTGACAGGAGGACACGAGTATTGTGAAAAATGTGGGCACAGGAAAGCGGGGTGGAGTCAGGGTGGAAAGGGGGGTGAGTGGTCAAATATACTCAACAAGAGAAGCCAGTAAGATTAGAGATGTAAAACATCAAGCCAGTGATGACATCAGCAAGGGAGTGTCTCATTTCATATATGACAGTGTTCCTACTCAAAAGAGTCATCATAATGGGAGGTGTGCAAATGTCCATGATACTAACCTCGAGGCTATGGTCACAGCTATACACCCTGCATCCTTTTTAATATTCAAAGGCAGACAACACCACCATCAGATCCCACCGGGGGCCGCAGCCTTTGTGTGCCCCAGCCCAGGGCACCTTGGCAAGGAATACATAAATAGCAAATGCAAACCTCCAGCCCTCCCAGATGGGAGAACCTCATTTAATAGCGGTAGGAGTTGGCTTCTGATATGACTGCACAATGAGCTTCATCATTTGCATATTTTGAATCTGTTACTTTTATCCAATGCTTTTACTTAGAAGATCTTTTACACCAAGGCCTGAGAGAATAATAAAAAATAGTTTCCCCAGCTTTCACAATTTGAGAAAAACCTTGCTTTTAGAAAGATAATCTTGGCTATCAGAAAGGTTAAGATCAAGAAAAGACAGGGAACAGGACGTACATAACTATGGAAATGGCTCAAAGGCAGAAACGATTTGGCATCTTTTGTGTGTTTTAAGAAGGATCTCAGGGCTGTTTTGAGAGGTGGAGAAGGTTACAATGTATTTTTGCCTTTCTGTATATTTATTAGCATTTTTCCTCCTCCTAAGTATATGCTGAGCTTTGACTACAAACCATATAATTTCTTAAACTAGGCGACTGTCCAACATTTTTCTTAACCTCTGCTCCCCCTACAGTAATATTGTCACGATTAATCATGAAATTCCTGCAGCAGAGAAGCACAAATAAGCAATTCAAAACAAGAGGTTCACTTACACAGACCACTCAGATTTATTTTATAAGGTGTTTTAGGGCCAGGACACTGGCGCAAAAGCTGGAGGGCAGGTAGGAAATGATCTTCTCAACTTGGCAACTCAACGGCACAGTCTCGGTGCTCCTCTCCCGCTCGACACCTCATACCTTCCTGTTTAATGCTGGACTTCCAGGCGGGGTCCCAGAAGCAATGGCTACTACCTTTCAGCTGAACCAAGTGAGATCTAATCCCCATGCAAACAAGAACAATTCTCAGCTATGTTACTATTAATCTGCAATTCCCTAGCAGCATCAGAATTTCCGTATTTGGTCCGATCCATGTTTCAGGGAGTCCAGTAACACATGTATGTGGAACTCATGTATTTTGAGGCCATGGGTGAGCCATTTCATCTTCTAAACTTCAGTCCTCCTAACTGAGAAATGAAAGAGAAATATTGGGTCTGTCCTAAGTGTCAGAGCTCTAACTTCTTTTGGGTTCTATAGTTTAAGTAAAGAATTCAATGTCAACATCACTGAATAAGTAGTATTTGATTGAATTTACAAGAATGTCGAGATTTATGTACCTTGCTTTTGTAGTAGGGGGTCCTTGTGAAAATCATGCGCTAACATGAATTCAGAACATGAATATATTTCCGACTGACCATGAAAGTATAAATGATTGATTTGCTACATATGTAACATTTACAGAGCTGTGATCCAGGTGGCCCACTTAGGATGGTATCACATGTAAACAGAAGAAAAAAAAGACAGATTCCTAGGCATAAAGATGCCTGGCAGCTCTGCTTGCATTCTGGAACTTCTGTCATCATCACGAGGAGGACATACCCTGGCTAGTCCACGGGTCCCAGGAGGAGGTAAGAGACACCTGGAGCATAGCCACCCCTCCTGAGCCCAACCTAGATTAGCCAATATCAGATAACCCACAGATCCACGAGAACAAATGAGTGTTGTTTTAAGCCACTGACTTTCAGGGTGATTTGTTATATAGCAATTTTGTGTCAAGAGCTAAGTGATCAAGGACATAGCAATGTGATCAGGATGCTTTTGTTCAATTCTACAAAAACTTCATTTGGCTTCAAGTCACCAAAGAATTCTGTAGCTCATTGTCTCATTTATTCTTTCAAATGGCTGTTAACTGTGCATGGCTACTTTATAAACGAGAATGCTGAGGTTTATTTTCTGTTGTGAACATAGTTTGCAATGTCGATCAGCCCATGCTTTGGGATGTCAGCCCCCATACATGAGAATTCACCTGTCTTAGTACTTGCTGAATGGGCTGGCCTGGGAAACCTCTTTGATATTTCACAGTTCTGCTCCTGCCCCTGTGGCTGGGACCCAGCTGATTGGAACAGAAATCAACACCTAACTCAAGATCAACCAATCATAGCCAGCCAATGACCAATCTGATTTTCTCTCTTGAGAATCTGAATTAAAGACCTAGGGAGTAAAACTAGTGATAAAAGGTCATATTCACTTGAAATTAATTGCCTTTTTGGACCAGCTGTAAGCAGAGTAAAAGATGAGAAGCAAAGAGACGAGAGAGTGTGATAAAGAGGAGATGTCAGCCATGTTGCTTGTCCTGAGAAATGGGGAGAGGATGGCTGGATTTCAGTTCTGAGTCAGGAGATCACACCTTGCAACTCTTCAGTAAACACTACTTTCACTTGCACTGGCTTGAGTGGGTTTCAGTTCTCTGCATCCAAATGAGCTTTAGAGACGCAACTGAGTGGTTAGGAGCCTTATTCACGGGCTCAAAGCTTATAAGTGGCTATTATGGATTGAATGGTAGCCCCTCATAATTCATATGTTGTAATTCTAACCCCAATACTTCAGAATATGACTGTGTTGGAGGTAGGGTCTTTAAAGAAGTCATTATGAACTCCTAGAAGAGAACATAAGCAGTAAAATCTTAACATTTCTCTTAGTAATATTTTTCTGACATTTTGCCTCGGCTAAGGGAAACAAAAGAAAAAATAAACAAATAGGACACTATCAAACTAAAAAGTTTTTATACAGTGAATGAAGCCATCAACAACACAAAAAGAACAACCTACTGAATGGGAGAAGATATTCGCCAATTATATATCTGATAAAGGATTAATATTCAAATTATATAAGGAACTCATACAACTTAACACACACAAAAAAACACCCAATCAAATTAAAAGCTGGGCAAAGGACCTGACTAGACATTTCTCCCAAGAGGACATAGAGATGGCCAACAGACATATGAAAAGATGCTCAATGTCACTAATCATCAGAGAAATGCAAATTAAATCCAGAATGAGATATCACCTCACACCTGTCAGAACGGCAATCATCAATAAATCAACACACAGCAAGTGTTAGCGAGGATGTGGACTGCTGGCAACCTGAGAATGTAGACTGGTACAGCCACTATGGCAAACAGTATGGAGATTCCTAAAAAATTAAAAATAGAGCTGCCATAGGATCCAGACATCCCACTTCTGGGTATTTATCTGAAGAAAACAAACACACTAATTTGAAAAAACACATATGCACCCTAGGTTCATGGCAGCATTTCTACTAATAGCCAAGATATAGAAGAACCTAGGTGTCCACTGACAGATGAATGAATAAAGAAGACATGATATATATTGAATGAAGAAGACATTATATATATATAACGAAATACTATTCAGCAATAAAAAGAATAAAATCCTGTCATTTGTGAACACATGGATACACCTAGAAGCCTTGTGCTGAGTGAAATAAGTCAGACAAAGACAAATACCATATGATTTTACTTATATGTGGAATCTAAATATACAAAGCAAAGCAGAAATAAGCCCATAGATATAGAGAACAAAGTGAGGAGGCGGGGTGGGTGGCTCTAGCCCAATACGACTGGAGAGGAGGGGTGGGTGGCTCTAGCCCAATATGACTGGTGTCCTAATAAGAAGAGATTAGAACACAGGCACACACAGAGGGAAGACCATGTGAGGACACGGGGAGAAGACGGCCATTTACAAGCCAAGGAGAGAGACCTCAGAAGAAAACACGCCTGCTAGTACCATGATCTCAGGCTTCCAGCCTCCAGAAGTGAGACAATGCACTTCTCTTGCTCAGTCTACAGTCCTTTGCTATGGCTACCTGAGCCAAGCAGTAAGTGGCCAACTCTTTCTCACTGCACCATGAGAGTTCTCTCCCTCCTCGGGCTCTGTACCCCACCTTCTCAGCAAGCTGTGTCATTACTAGACACTATTTAAGTGAGAGAGAAGGAAAAAAAATTCAAAATTAGAGCAAGGCAACTCATTGAAAGGAAGACACTGGGTTATCAGTGTCTTATAAGGTCCAGAAAAAGAGGGATATTGAAAAAGAAAAATAACCCTGTAGAGAATTAGCGAGTTCATAAGCTCATTGAATGCACAGTGAATGAATTAGGAATTTCATAACTGATTCTCTTCATTCAACTGGACACATGATGATCCACATACACTACACTTGTGTGGAAGGACAGAAATCCTCAGTGAGGAGGAAAAAGAGTCACACTGATGAGGACTGACAAAGGCCAGGCACACTACCTCCATCGCATCCTTCAGTCCTATCATAGTCCCATATAGCAGGTTCTGTTGTCAACCTCAGTGACGTAGGGGATGGAACTGAGGCTCACAGGTGTGCCCAAGGTGCCTGAGCCAGACTGAAGAGCAGCTCTGTGTGACACCATCGTCATCCTCAGTTGCTTCCCCCCGCCCCCAACACCCATTCTTGGTTCTTTTGGCAACAGCACATTCTAATTGTCCTTGGAGATGCCCCTCCTCCATTGCCCTCTGCCCCACTGCCATAAATCTAGGACTGGGAATTCCAAAGAGGTTGACTGGGAATGAGCACGTGATTCAAGCTCATCTGATTAGAAGTACTACTCACACTTGGGAGAAACCAAAGAGATTTCTGAGCCAGTGTCTTTTCCATCACCCGAGCTACCTTCCCTAAAGTACATGTATGGAAGTGCCCTGTTCTGGCCTTGCCTTAGGTCAGCCCCATGATCTTGTCCACTATGTCATTAACTTCTACCCTCTACCTGACATTATATGTCCCGCAGTTTCCCCATTGTCACCACAAACCGTTTCCCACAACTCCACTCTCTAAGGTTTTCACTGCACTTCCCTACCTTCCTCACTTTCTGTCGCTGATGCAGCCCATGTGTTTCTACCTCCGTCTTCCAGTTTTAGGCTTCTATCATTGACTCTTTTCTCATGGCCTCACTTTCTCTAATGGGATGTTCACCAGTTTACACTGACAGTGGACACCTTTTATTTCTGTTTTTTTTTTTTTTAAGTCTACTTCTCTGTTTTCTCTGTACAATGTCTGTCTGAGACAGTTTGAGCTGCTGTAATGAATCACCGTAGATGGAGGGGCAGGAGGTTTATAAACATCAGAAACCTATTTCTCACAGTTCTGGAAGTTAGAATTCCAAGATCAGATAATGGTGCCAGCACAGCTGGGTTATGGTGAGGGCTGTCTTCTGGGTCACAGATGGCCTCCTTATCATTGTGTCTTGACATGGTGGAAAGACAGCAAGAGAGTTCTCCAAGGTCCCTCTTATAAGGGCACTAATCCCATTCGTGAGGGCTCCATCCTTATGACCTAATTACCTCCTAGAGGCCTCACCTCTGAATGCCCTCACAGTGGGGCTCAGGATTTCAACATGTGAATTATGGGGGAAGCAGAAACATTCAGTTCAATTTCAATGACATTTGCAAATATTAAGATATATTCACCCTCACAAAGCGGGCAGATGGTTTGAAATCAAGTATACACAAGCCACCCTATTACAGCAGAGTTCTCAAACTTCTTAAAAATCGTTATCATCTCTCTAAGAAGTCTTTTTAGATTTTTCCCCTATTTACAACTCATCTCATGAAATTTTAATGCTACAGATACACTGCATATCTGCTTATGTAATGTGGCCCTTCGAAGAGCCATGAAATTGCATTATCTAAGTGCCCCCACCAAGAACCAATTTTTACCCCTTTGGGGGCAATACTGCCCCTATTGAAAATGCATGTGAGAAAGAGAAAGAGAGAAAGTGAGAGATAACCAGCCAAACCGAAACCTTACCCATAGCAACATCTCTTTAATTATTCTGAACTCCATAATATGCAGAGTTGGCCCCAGTAGCAAGTCTGGTAATTTGTACCCAAACATATTGAAAGACATTAAAAACTTCCATTTGCTTCTAGCACATTAATGACTTTGCAAGGCTGAGAGAGGGACTTATTCCGGCTTAGGGTGTTCTTCTTTGAAAAATGATGAAAGTTGCTTTTTTAAATTAAGGTGGCAACACCATTGATAATTTAAACATTGCAGGCATTCCAAAATGCTGTGATTTGCAACACCAGTTTTAATTAATGCCTGCAGCCCAGCTGTGAAAATTGGGACCTGTAATTTGTGAGTTACAGTAACTGCTAGTGTTGATTAACCTAGCAGGTCAAATCCCGGTTTCATGGTCTTACATATACATATACATCATCATCCTATTAGACTTCAAGTTGAAAGCCGACGGGAGATGGAAATAACCCACAGGTAATGTGTCACCTCTGAAAACAGAGGTGAGAGCAGAGTGTAAGATTTTTCTCCTTCCCCTTCCCATCCTGCCTCTCTTGGTTAACTCCTTCCTCTCATTGTGCTACTTCATTTCTTCCTCCTTTTATACAAACTGGCAGCTCCACTGCTGTATCATCGTCTTTCTCATCCCATACAAGAAGTCCTCTGGTGTCCAAACCGGATTACACACCAATGCCTGGGGCTTTCCTCCCCGTTGCTAACTTCCATCCACTCATTTGAGAATAGGAGTGGTTGCCAGGTGCTGGGTTCTACAATGGACCTTGAGGTACAATGAGAATATCAATAGCACAGTTAGCTCATACAGAGCACTAGGATTAGGAACCGTGCAAATCTCTGCACATATTAACTTCTTTAGTCCCTGAAACCTCCTATGAGAAAGCAGACCTAGCTATCAAGCTGTGGGTGTCTATTACGGACTAGACCCAGCAGCATTGGCTTAGCTGGACTGCAGGTAACAGGGCAGTTCTTGGTGCATTATGCAGAGCAAGGACTGGGTTCTTTAAACGTTGGGCAATCCAAATTAACTGGAAGCAAAATAAGCTTGAGAACCTCTTAAAAAGTGGGGCAGGATGGGACAGAAAGGAGAGACACCCAATATTTGCTTTTTGGCCTTGAGGAGACAATGTAGTGTGGTGGTTAAAAAACATGGCAAATAACAGTTGGTTTTCGGGTCCCATCACTTATCAGCAGGGTGACCATGGATAAGTTCCCCAGTCCCAAAGAGCTCGTCCCTTCATCCGAAAAACAGGGATGATATCATTCCTTTAGACACAGAACCATGCGGTTGATTCAATGACAAACTTAAGAGGGGCTTAATGCAGTGCCTGGCAGGGGTTGTGTGTCAACCACAGTCAATAAGTTGGGCTATTATTAGCACAACAATCCATCATGTTCCCCACGGCAGCCCATGGAGAGCCTTCCTGTAATACCAGGACACTGGAAGCCGTCAATTAATTAAGCGGTTTTTGAGCATCTGCTCTGTGCAAGACACACTGTAGTCATGGCGGGGGACTGGAGCTGCTAATGGATCTCTCAGAGCACCTGCGCTGATATCAACCTAACTGTAGATTGGTGTACGCGTCAATATCTGGGCACGCAACCTGTGGAGTCACACGGGCCTGGCGTTTAGCAGGGTTCCATGTGTGCTTTGATGTTGGATGATCGCTATCTTGAAATTCTTCTAATTTTTGAACAAGGGGCGCCATATTTTCATTTTTCACTGGATCCACAATGACAGAGCTGGTTCTGCCTCCACCAGCCCACAAGGCCTGTGAGGTCAGGCTCTAAGTCTCCTCTGCCCACTGCTGTATCCCAGTACGTCATTACTGAATTCAGGAAAGAATGACGAAGGCTTATAACGCAGACACGCTGGGAACTGGCACCCACACCTTAGCTCAGACACACCCTGGATGGGGGCAGACAAGGGACCACTGAAAACTCCATTGTGCATGGAGGGCCTGGTCACAAGAAGTACTGCCTCTCTTTTATTTTCTTTTTAATAAACTGACCACATCGAGCAATTTTGGAGGCTTTGTTAATAAGCTAACCCTAAAGTGGCAAGAAATGCCCAAGCGCTATTCTCAGTTTCATTTGGGCCCTGTCACAAAATTAATATAGACCTTTTTAAAAACTATATATCATCTCTGAGGAGTATTGGTGGGCAATAAAATGCATATAAATACATAAGAAAAGAAAAATATTATTTTTAAGAAAGCTGATGAGGAAATTATGTGTTGGATAATAAAAGGAGAGATTTAGATGTTTCCTTCCTTGGGAGAAATTTTTCTCTTATGTCTTCAATGGTAGAGAAACCCTTTATGTATAGACATTCATTCAGCAAAAAGGTACCATCAGGCTAATTTGTGCAACACCCTGTGCCCCATGTATACGAATAAAGGGAGGACTCAGACACGGTGCCAGGTGCCATTCAATCCTCCCGTGCTCTCATGGGGAGATGCACACCTGGCTGAGACATCACCAAGAAATGAGCAGGTGACCTACCCCGGGGGCCTGGAAGACATCACCAAGGATGGGCATGTGAGCTGGCTCCCAACTGACTTGGCCTCTTGGCTACATTGCCTCATGGAGCTGTAACTTCACTCGAAAAGGTTGTTGTGATGAGACATAGTAACAGCAATACCTTTGCAAAGTTATTTGTCCCAGGTGCCACTGTTGCTCTTGACTACCCCAAACTCATGGCTTCCCACTCTGCACCCCCTCTGTAATTCACTAGAGAGAGCAACCCCCACTGGCCACAATCAGGAGTCCTAAGTCCTGGTCCCACACCCGCACTTGTCCATCTTTGTGAATCAGAAAGGCATGATTCAGACAGGGGGAGACCCTTAGAACAAGGAGCTACAAAAAAGCAGTTTACAATGGAAGGAAATGGTGTCGTAGAGACACCCAGGGTAGACAAGTGAGTTCTGATTTTTAACCAGCAGCGTTAAAACCACCTTTTCCCATGAAGAATCACCCTCTGTTTACTTTCACCATAGCTAAATGAAATGGTCACTTGACATTCAAAATAGATACAAAGATGTTATATGGCACTCTCCTTATCATACCAGGAATGTGCATGCGTGTTTGTGTGTGATGGCAAAGAAGGTAAAGAAAAACCATAGTTAACTACCTCTGGTATTAAAGTGATGGTTACTGTCTAACAGTGCAGTACATTCAGGATTCTGACTCCACTGGAAGAGTTAAGTAGCGCCAAAACCACAAAAACTATTTCTCTGCCAGAAACTATTATGGCAGTACATACACGGTAGCTTTTCTGGGTATAGCTTCTTTTATTCTTGTAATCATGATTATATATTTCTTATATCATTTGGTTATATTTCTTCCTAAGGCAAAAGTGCTGTCCCTTTAATCTATGTCTTTAGAGTATAACAGCAATGCCAGTACTTTTGATGTGGCTGCACCTTGGTTGCCTGGTTAAATTTAACATCACAACCAGACATAGGTAAAGGTGCACCACATCATAATTATTCATTATATCCATCTGTCTGTCCATCCATCCATCTATCTGCCCACCATCCATATACCCACCCATCCATCCTCCATTGTCCATCCATTCACCCATCCATCCATCTTTCCATCCATTTATTCATCCATCCACTCACCCATCTACCCATTCATCCATCCATTCATCCATCCATCTATCCATCCACCCACCCACCCATCTACCTATCCATCCATCCATCATCCATCTATCCATCCATGCACCCATTCACCCATCCATCCACCCATCCATTTATCCACCCATCTACCTATCCATCCATCTTTCCATCCATCCATCATCCATCTATCCATTCATGCACTCACTCACCCATCCATCCATCTACAGTGCCAGACATTGGGCACTGAGAAAAAGGAAGTTATTCACATCAAGTGGAGACAGAATGCAAACTTGTCATCTTTGATTTAAAAGGAGCAACACTCCAGGGAGTGTCCAATCCAGATAAGTCCCAAATTGAAACACCTGTCAGTCATTCTCTTTGCAGAATCATATATGGTTAGCTACTTTCTGACAGATTCACTAAGCGATGAAAGTGGAAATTAAGGAAAAATGCAAATCACCACCTGCTTGGTAATTCACTAGAGAGAACATCCCCCACTGGCCACAATCAGGAGTCCTAAGTCCTGGTCCTATTTTCGCCATGGTGTCATCTTTGATGAATTACTTAATCACTATCTACATCTGTTCCTTCCTGATTCACAGGAGGCGATGGGTGCATATGAAAATGGCTTTGGGGGGGAAATGCAGAAAACTTCCACAATGAGGATTAAATCTCTGATTCTCTGGCAGGAGGTGGGGGCAAAATGGTTGTCTTTCCAACCTGTTAGGGCCAAGCCTGGGTGGAGCATAGCTGTAAAGAAGCCTCCTGTCCATGCCAAATGACCCTCATGGCCAGGGGAGTGTACGTGGGGGTGTGCTCAAAGCCAGTGCTATTCCCGCTTTCGTCACTGTTGGGTGTCTTACCATGCAGTCAGCATCCGTGGATGCCCCTTTACTATCAAGTTTGTGAGGTCCCTATCCATCCTACTGTGGTTATGGTGGCATAAGGATGGTATCATAATCTTGGTGCCATTTTATAGTCATTTTCCATCTAACTAACCTAGCATATTTGTTTAATTAAACCAATGTCTAGAGCCCCAAAGTATTGGCATCTCTGAACCGACAAAACTGAGAGTTTACAGGGAGCCAGACAGATCCCACTGGCCACCATGATATGAGACCCTCTCTTTTTCTTGGTGGAACTTCATTATTTTGAAACCCAATAGTTTGGAATAATGATTAGCAGCTGGAATATTGCCTGGGCCAAAATGTAACTTTGGCACTCTCTATGCAAAAGGAAGCATTTGCTGAGTTGAAATTATTCATGTAGATAAATTCTAGGGAGAACACTTATGAAGATAAAATATTTTCATGTATGTACAATCATGTGGAAATCACTCAACTTACCTCCCACCCCCAAAGATGTCCAGGTTCCACTCCTCGGACCTTGTGACAATGTCAGATTACATGGCCAAGGGACTTCGAAGGTATAACTAAGGTTATAGACCGTAATACAGGCAGATTCCCCTGCATTATTGAGCGTGTCCCAATCTCGTTACAAGGAAGACAGAGGGTTGTCTTCAGCCACAGCTAGAAGAGAAGGCCAAAGCGATGTCGGGAGAGTTGGAGTGTGAAAGGGACTGGACCCGCCTTTGCTGGAGGGCAGGATGCGGGGAGCCTGTGGGAAAGATGGAGATGGGCCCCAGGAGCAGAGGCCTCCCCGTCACCCCCCACCCCCCCAGCTGACAACCAGCCAGGAGCTGGTGGCCTCAGTCCAACCTCAAAGAACTGAAGTTAACCAACAACCTGAATGAGCGTGGGAGCAGGCCTGTGCCTGGAACTTCCAGGAAGGATATGGCCCTACTAACACTTTGGCTGTGGCCTTGTCCAATCAGAGGACTGAGCTGAGCCATGCTGCACTCAGATTTCTGACCTACGGAACTGTGAGATCCTAAAAGCGTATCATTTCAATTACCAATAAATGCGTGGTGGCCTGTAACCACAGTAATGGGGCGGGTGCTATTAAAAATATTTAGTAGCCAACACGGCCAGGAACAGATGGCCTACCAGTTGGAATGACTCCAAGGCCCATCCACAACTCCTGAGAACTGGACCTGGGCTGTGCAGGTGGGGAGCTGACTGGAGGGAGGTAAATGGCTCTTAGGTCTCCCTGCCCGTAGGTCTCTAAAAGGGTCTCCCAGGCAACCGCCTATAAACGTGGGCTATGTCTGTAGCATGTCCCTACAAGTAATAAAAGGGATATTCCTTAATAGCTGTTGGCGATTGGGTTTAGCTTTCTACCTCATCCAATAAAAACTGTCCTTTGTTAGTTTATTTTAGTTTGGCTTGACCACACCCAATCCCCCAACACACACACACACACACACACGCACACACACACGCACACACGCACACACACACTTTCTCAGCCCCCTAGCAATAGCCTCCACACCCAGAAACCATCCCTGGATCAAACCAGAGTTTGTCTCTGAGTCCAGAGCCTTCTCCCCTCAATGACAGGGGCCTGCCAGGCCTGATGTGGTTATAAGGGAAGCGGAGGTTGCCAGCATCTTTATGAGAGGGAACAGAATTAGACTAATATGTTTGTCAGCCATCAGCAGGCTCAGCCCCCACAATTATCCTGTCTAATTAGATTAGACACTGACAGCTGAGCACACCCCGAGACATTTTAGTTTGCCACCTAAGGAGGAGGAATACACGCTTGTGTTCCTCACTGGGGCCCAGGTCCTCTTCCAAGTTGCCACAAGAACTGATTTTTGGAATTAGCTGTCGTTTGTATCAAATCCATTTATCTTCACTCCTCCACATAACACAGGCCGAGAGGAGTCAAGAGAGATGATAAGAAACCCTGTGCAGTCAAGTTGAGTTCAAAGTATCTTTCAATGATTTTATAAAATGCACTAGAAGCCCGGTGCACAAAATTCCTGCACAGGTAGAGTCCCTAGGCCTGGCAGGCAATCAGGGCCAATCAGGGCCTTCCAGCTGCCTGCTGGGGCCTCCCTTCCCCCCGCTGCCGGCTATCGGCCAGGACCTTCCTTCATTCCGCGCCGCCCCCTGGTGGTCAGCACACATCATAGTGAGCTAGCAAACTCTCGGTCTCCCAGTCAAACTCGCAAGGGGGCATTTTGCATATTAGCCTTTTATATATATACTAGTAGATACTAGTAGATAGGGACCCTTGATTCATGTTTCCCCTAAAACCTCAGAGTGAAATGACAAAAGCTGTAAATGGGCGCTGGGCCGGTGTGGTTCAGTGGTTGAGTGTTGATCTATAATCTAGGTGGTCACGGTTCAATTCCTGGTCTGGGTACATGTCTGGGTTGCAGGCTTGATTCCCAGTGTGGGGCATGCAGGAGGCAGCCGATCAATGATTCTCTCTCATCACTGATATTTTTCTCTTTCTCCCTCTCACTTCCTTTCTGAAATCAATAAAAATATATCTATTTTTTAAAAGCTCAAATGGTGATCAGTGATGTTTGGATCAGATGATAGAGTTGCAAATCGATACACACACACACACACACACACACACACACACACACACGCACACACTACATGGTCTGACTCAAAAATACAACTCCTGGATCTCCCAGTGGGAATTCCCCGGGTTACAGTGTTAGACAGGGGTTGTGCCGGAGGCGATGCGTTTCCCTCTGATAGTAAAGAAGAATGAAACACCGCCTCTGGACCGTTGTCCTCCCTTCCAGCTATGGGTCTGGGGTGCTGCTGGTGATTTCACAGGGACATCTGGAGCCACGCCTGAGTGACTAACAACCCATGACACCTGAGTGATTGACAACGCATGTACAGCCTTACGAAAGACAGCTCGAGAAACAGC
This sequence comes from Corynorhinus townsendii, assembly GCA_026230045.1. Classification (NCBI taxonomy): domain Eukaryota; kingdom Metazoa; phylum Chordata; class Mammalia; order Chiroptera; family Vespertilionidae; genus Corynorhinus; species Corynorhinus townsendii. Next base: position 213,856,770 of record JAPDVU010000002.1, read on the forward strand.
CTTACCTGTACCCCTTTCTGCAGAGCGGTTTCAAACAACAAATCTGAATAGAAGGCTTCTAGGGTTTTTGAACAGGTTTAATTGTCTATGGTCGGCCTACTCCACTGGAATACCAGTGCCATGAGGGTGGGGATATGTCTTTCTTGCTCACTGCTGTGTCCTCGGAGTTAGAAAGTGCGTGGCACACCCTGGGACCTTGAAAGACACCAGTGGAATGAATAAAGAAGTAGAGGAAGCGAAGAAAGGAGGGCATACCCTGAAACGTTTGTCAAGACACAATAAAACCTGACTTCAGGAGCACAGAAATCAGAAACAGTGATAACAGCCGACGCAGAAAATAGAAGGGCATAACAGGGAGTTGCAGTGCCATTCCTTTTCAAAAGGAAAATCCACTCGCTTTGTGCCTCTGTAAAACCTCCAGATGTGGTAACAGCATACTTATGCGTTCAAAGGGAGAGTGAACAACATCCCGGCAACACTCATATTTCTTAGACCTCGTCCAAAGGTTCAAGGTCACTCAAGGTCATTGTCACAAAGAGGAGGATTAAGTGGCTGAGACACTGTGGAGCTCAAAGAGCACATACACTCTAGTTCCCCCAGCGCCTTCTCAAGGCCTGGAAGCCACTGTCTGTCCAGTGTTGTCATAAAGATCCCTTTCACACCTCTGCCATTTCTTAATCTGAGAGGAGGGAACGTGAAAGGGAGCAAAGTCCGTCACATGTCCTGAGTTTCTGACATCTCCGCTGGGAAGGCTGATACGTGCCAGATGAAGGCAATGAATGCGCTCCTTCCAGATGGTTCCTGAACCAGAGCCAGATCAACACGATGGACAGAGGCCTTGCCAGGACACTCGGGGAGGAGGGAGGAGGGGAGGCATCCCACAGAGGGCTGGACAGTTTAAAAAGGAGGCCTCGGTGCCGCTGCCTGGGGCGCCTGGGGACATCATGTGCCTTCCTCTGTGCCGTGGCCGCTGGCCCAGCTCCGCACAGTGAGAGCCTGTGCTGGGCTCCGCCAGCGCCGTCGGGGAGGGAGGGGACACAGTGTGCCTCCTGCAGAAAGCGAGGCCCTGGCTCCCCGGGCTCGCAGCTGTGTGTGTCTGGAACACACTGCGCCCCGGGAGCAGCACGAGCCATCGGAACACAAACCACAGGCTTCTGTCGCTTCAGCTCTGAGCTGGAGGATGCCTGCCACTCACCTGCTCTGTGCGTCCTCTCATGGGCCAATAACCCAGGGGCCTCTGAGAACCCCTTCTTTTCACCGACCCTGCTATCACCACTCCTCTGCCCCCCAAACTTAGAGCTATTCCGGCGTCCACTATCCAGATCTCACTCCAATGCCATAAACATTTGTCGGACATTTCCCATGAAGGCAGCGATGCCAGGTCCTCTTACTTCTATTAAATCATCTCCTCCTCCCGTATTCCTGCGAGCTCACGTCGGCTGCCTTTTGTGTGGGATTCCGAAAAAAAAAGGCAACTCGCACGAGGCTTCACTGCCACGCGTAGAAGAGCTGGGATGTAAACCCAGGCTGGTGTGGCACAAACCCACCGGCGGCCCTGAAACCAGACTCTTGAGAAATGAATTTAATACTCAGAGTCAAAACAGCTCTACCAGCCGATGCACCTGCTCTCCCAGCAAAGATTCTCCACTAAACCACCAGCAGAAGGCCCTCTCCCAGGGTTACACCTGGCCTCTGTCTTAAAGGAAAACAGGTAGTAATTCTGAAATGGTCCTCCCAGCACAGTATGGGGACTGGGGATGGGTCACTGTGAGACACTGTTGGGGGGGGGGGGGCGTCTCTCTCCTCTTTTCCTTTGCCGTTCAGGCCCAGACACTTCATAGAAATGTCTAGGCTTCTACTAAATGGCCCCGTTTTCCCTACTTTCTCACCCTTCCCCCCTTCTTTTCAGTGCTGCCTTGGAAAATAGACATATGCTGCATTCAGGGCTGAACAAGCAAAAAGAGGAATGATAGCAGAAAGGACCGAAGAGAGAAGGGTGAACTTGCTGAGCAAAAGGGTCATTAAGGATTGACAGGGCCTCCGAACAGAGAAGCCGTCAGCCCCAAACTGGCTGCGGGGCTGTGGGGACATACCACACGGGGCGGGGGCAGGAGAGGCAGGATGGCTAAGGCCGCGGGAGGCGTGTCTGTGCCTCTCCAGACCTTGCAGCTCAATGAGGAATCCCCATGTAGGAAAGACTCAACAGCCTTCCTGGGGAAAGAATGCACTGGGAGGGTGGGGCACTCTGTGCCATGTCTGTTAAATATGTTTTCCCATTTAATTCTCAGGACAATTCTTTGGGTGCCTGGCAATATTTTCACCACTTTACAGGAGACAAAGCCGAAGCCCAGGAGCTGCCGGATCACACGGTCACAGAGGGATCTGCTCTGTGAAGACCCGACTTTGGAAGCCAATCTAGCTTTCCTTAGAGCATCGCCTGGACCGTGCTGTGCGGACACAGGTGGGCGACCTGGTGCTCTCCCGGCTCCCTTCCTTCCGCCTCCCTCCATCCCTCCATCCCTTCCTTCTCTTCCTCTTTATTTGAGAATAAGACCATTACTTCATGATGCAGAAGTTGAAAGGGGAGGATGGTGAGATGGGGTATCTGTTTTCTAACATCAGATCTAACTGTGGCCAAAGCCACTTGGCTCATTTTTGAGGGTCCAGGATGCACCCGCGTGAGGTGTGATGACATGTGTTGCAAAAGCCCTAGCGACTGGGACCAGCTGGTGGACCCAGGGCTGGAGACCTCATCCTTCCTGTGCTGCAGGCACAGAACAAGGATGCTGAAGAGCATTAAGTAAGAGGCTTTGATAGCAGAGAAAGAGGAACTCTAGAAACTGCAACCGCAGAGTCCCGAGCCTCTTATTTAGAACGAGTTGTGTGTAGACAACCGGGGGTAAGAGCAGCTGGAGCAGAGACAGTAGCTTACACAAGAAAAGGAACACCACACTTCCTTTCTGAGCTGAGCTCAATGTCAACCATCTTCTTGCCCAGAATGAGACTGGCAGCAATGACCTGCATGGGAGCACACACTCTGGAGGCAGCCAGACCTTGGTTCAAATTCATTTGCTCACTATTTATTGAGCAAATGATTTTCTCAGCGACTGAATATCACGGTTGATAGCACTACCTAACTCACCGAGTTCTCAGAAAGATAAAATGATACCAGGCTTGTGAAGGGTTTGTCCCGTGTCGGTCCTCAGTGAGTGACCACTGCGGAAGTCACACCACACGTCATTCACGGCGGCGACCTCAACACCATCACCACTGGTGGGCAGGCGGATCTTTCTGACGGGGAAGTATTCCACTCGAGGGGCATTATGTGACCAGGTGAGGCAGCAGGGTTGACGAAGCTTTTTCAGTCTGGGGTTTTGTTAGTCTCCATCTTGCTGGGCTGGCTACATTTGGCTATATACAGATTTTTTTTTTTTTTTAAAAAGGTAAGATGTAAAGGTCCTGAGTGGGTCTCTTATGATCTCACCTGGTGCTTATTGCCCAGAGAAGAGCCACCTGTCCAGTTCTGGGGAAACATAATGTGCCGTCTGGGCAACTGAAGGGACTGACGTTCGACCACTGGTAGCCTTTACCTTAATTCACTGGCTTCCAACCTCGCCCCCTGTGTTGTGGACGCGTCTGCTCTTTCACTCAGTAGCCCATCAGCGGCCACTGGCTTGAGTTGCCAAGGAAGGAGAGGTCGCATGCAGCTTGGACTTCTTCAAAACCACTCGAGGATAATGAGGAGACGCGGATCATAAACACTGGGGTTCTCTCCGAGAACGTGAACTTCACACACAGCCCGAGCTTCCCAGCGCATCTCATTAGCACGAGAGGCTGCATACACAAGAGTCTCAAATTATTTGATACCGATCTATTCATTACCCTCACCCAGCCAACAGAAAAATGTCATGAAACACGGTCACGTGATAGAATGGGCACAGGGGTGAGACCTCCTCTTCTTGCCTCCTAATTAGAAACCAGAGGCTTAGAAAAGTGCATAAAAGTGATCGGCTCAGAGGATAGATTTTGTTTTTTAGGTAGGTAATCTTTTCTGAGTGACTTGCCAGGGAAGACATTTTATAAACTCCAAAAAATGAAATTGCCTAAACCACAAATACGTGCCTTTCCCCCTCTATTACAGAGACATAATGACTGCCCTCTCACAGAAACCACTCATTAGACATTTGTGGGCTGTTCAGTGATTGATAGCGGCTGCAGGAGCTCACGCATCTGCAGCAGGACTACCTGGTGAGGGGGGCTCCCAGGAATGGAAGGACACACCACCCTCACAGGGAAGGCGAGCACTGCTGTGTGCGGGGCTGTTTCCTGCAGCCTGGACAGGAGAGGAGAGAACAGGCCCCAATGCGGGGCGGCGGGAAGGAAGCACCAGCGCCTGGAGGGAAGGAGGCGCCTTCCCTACCCAGAAGTGGCCTTTCAGCGGGAAGGACAGAAGGAAGAACAGACTCCCACCCGGGTCTCCACCAGGACTTGATCTGAAGAGACAAGGTCACTGGGCCACCACCTACCAAAAACCTGAATATCCCCCTCCACTAACTCGGTTCTTCTTCTCCTCCGTGCATCTTATTTTAAAATGCAAAGAGCACTGTGGACACGGACACGTTAGCCCAGCACTGGCCAGGAACTACGATCATCCTGTTTTCTGATGTGGGGAGCACTTCTCTGTGATTGTGGTTCTGACGTCCTGGAGAAATATGCCCCTGGACAGATCAGTAGGAATGGGCAGGTAGGGAACTTGGGAGGGGTGAGTGGGGTACTTTTTAGGGAAGTGCTGCCCAGGGAGTTTGCTATGGGGTAAGGGCATGGGCATAGCTGTTATAATAAAGTAGTAGAAGACCTTGGTGCTCGCCAACAACATGGCCCTCTTCTAGGAATACAGCTGGACCACACATCTGTGCCCCAGGTAACCAGGTGGGGCCACTTGGGAAAACCAAGTGTAAAACCTCTGGCCAGCCTGTAAAACCTCTCACACCACCCCTACCTCTCTCTTCTCTCAACTGCCAGCAGATGCAAATAATTCCAAGGCAGCAGAGCTGTGCAGCAAAGGAGCCTAGAGCCCTGAGTGCCTGGAAGGAACCACTTCTGTCCACCGACCCACACTGAATTTGCAAGGTTAGTGAGAAACAAACTTTTCTTGGGTTAAGCCCTTGAGAGTTTGAGGCCTATTTGTTGACGCACTAGCATTACCTATCCTGACTAATAACATGACAGTGATTATCATAGCAAATACCCATCAGGTATGTGTCTAAGGATTTTAATCCCACAATAGCCATATGTAATAGGTACTGTTACCATCCCCATTTTATAGGTAAGGAAACAAAAGCTCAGAGAGGTTAAGCAACATGCTCAAGACCAGCCAGCGAGAGAATAATAATGAAAACTCCGGATACAAACACAGGGGAAGAGCAAGTGTCGAGGTAAAGACAGGTGGGTTCCCGATGACAACATTCACAAGCTTCCCAAGTTTCCCGAGGGGAGACGGGGGTTGCCCTGTGGAGTGATGCTCCATTCACATCCTGTCTAGGTGTCCCCTGCCCAGACATGTAGCTCCTGTGTCACCCCCTGAAAAGTGGGGACAGGGACACATGCCCTCACTGGGTGCCTGTGAGGATGAAGCAGGATGAGTGCTGTCACCGGCACAGGACTGGGTGCACGATAGATCCCCATGAACATGGATTCCCTTCCTGCATGGCTGGGAGCCATTTCAGGTGGAAGAGGAGTATAAATGGAGCATAAAGAGATGCCCATTATCCGCTGTGATCCCAGGTCACAGTCGGCACACGAAGGGCCTAATTGAGCCCACCAGAGGGGCTGCAGGGGCCAGGAGCTTTGCAATGCAACCATCCTGGCACCTCTCCCCAGACACATTCCTCTGGCGGGTCCCTGCCTTGGCCCTCTTTTCACACATTCATACTCTTAATGTAGCTTTACTGAGCACACACCATGTACCAGGTACAGGGGACAGACACAGTGGTGGCTCAGAGGCAGAATGCACAGGCCTACCCTTCTCTCGGGGGCTTGGAAATGAGCAGATATGGAGGAAACAAACCAATGAGATAGACACACTTGCTCGTACACATTATGAAGGAAATAAATGGGGATGTCAGGGAGAATAAATGGGAGGGGGTGACAGTTTACAGCAACAGAGAAGCTGGAATAGGAGGCCCCTGAACTAATACTTGAAGAATGAGCCTGAGTCTCCCAAGTTGCTGGGAAGGAGAGTTCTAGGTGGAGGGAACAGTGTGAGCAGAGGCCCTGGGGTAGGAAAGCCCTTGGCATGTTGGAGAAACAGAAAGAAGGTCACTATAGTAAGAGGGCAGTGGTATCAATGAAGGTTCCTTCTTATTTTTCTGGAAAAAGATCTAAGCAAAATTCACCATCGTTCATTCTGGCCTGTAATTAAAGCCATGGTAATGAGATTCTGTTGGCAACAAATCATATTGCGTGGTTTTCCAAGTTTTCCCTCTGCCTGTTACTACTGAGGTAACAGATGTGAATATGAAATGAAGCTCCATGTCTATCTTTGTGACTGAGATAGAAACCAGATGGAGCAGACCCCTCTTAGGAACATCTGGATCCGTAGAAAATAGTTTCTCGCTTGAAAAACACACTTCCAGACACAGTCATACTGCAGTGAAGGAACAGGAACAAACAGAGGACATCAACACGAGGAAGGGCCTCTCTCCCTACTGACCACGGTGGGTTCTGGGCTCCTCCGCCAGTCTGGGCTGTCCTCCTTGTCTACAAAGTGTAGAAACATGAACTTCACTTTCACGGCCTGCCTTTGAGATCCAGGAGGAACATCAGGCTAGCCTTTGAGATCCAGGAGGAACATCAGGCTATTCCTGGATATTCCCAAGCCCGCCCCAGAGAGCAGTGTGGCCTTTTGAGTCTTCCCAGACACCAGATGAAGGAAATTCCCAGAATGACACGGGGCTTTCTTCCCTCTCTCCCAGAATGTCTAATATGGAGTCTGAGCAACTTGACAGCAGTGTCTGACCCTAGCCCCCTTCTTCACCCAAATCACGGTGGATCCAACGACATGACAGGGAAGAGCCACCCAACAAGACAGGAGGGACACTGCCTTCCTGGAGGTGATGGCAAGAACAAGGTGATTCCAGGGGAGGGGACTGCTTGAGCCCTAAGAGGAAGGACTTCTATCTCGATCCACCTTATCATCTTAGAGGGGGAACAAGAGCCTCTTCCTCCTGGGATAGACATGATGGGCCATAATAGATCAACAGGGGCTGATTCACAGGGCCATGTGCATCATTAATGTTACTTTTGTGGGTGCAGTCCTGGGACCCCAGCCAAGGAGGAAGATCCCAGAACGATGCCGAGGAATCACACAGACATGGGTCACGTAGAAGAGACTCGAGTCCAGGGCCAGGGCCTTTTGTCCCCCTGCTCATTGGTTGAGGCTCACTGTGGGGGCATGGAGCATGCTGGGAGGGAGACACACTTTTTTTGTTTTTAATTCTCAGAATATGGCTTCTATGATGCAACTTGTTTTTCCACTCCTTGGATATCTGTGTTTCTTCTCTACCTTTTATCCATAATGTATAAGGAATCTTTTGAATGCCTTGCTGATAACTGTTCGCTTTTTGTTCCACTGTATTGATTAGCCCCAAGAAAAAGCCCTAGATCTGATGTATGCGTGTTTCAGAAGCCTGCAGTCGATGGCGAGCTCCAACTATGAAGACGTGGAAGCAAAAGAGCACGCAGAAGGAATGTGTATATAGAGCTTGAGGCTTCACATTGTATTGTTTGAGTAAAACCTGACGGTCGGAAATAGGTCCATGAAACTAAATATTTGCTGCTTTTTAACAACAGACTATTATCTTGAAGAAAATTCAAATATAATATTTCAATTTTTAGTAGTAAGTAAAAGTGTGTATAAAGGAAGCCATCATCAAAATTTTAGGAATGTGTATTAACAAAATAAAAAAGAGAGACTGGCAAAAAGAATGGATAAGTATTAGGAGTCCCCAAAATTCTGTTAAGTCTAGGAAATCTTTCTCCACATTTGTGTTGGAGGCATTACAGCTTCATTGCTTCATGTCAATGAAACGTGTATATGGGGCAGTTCTATGAAAACTGAGTAACATCAGCTTATGCCAAATGGGCGGCTGTGGACAGAACAGGAAGTTTCTGCTCAGAGGTAGTTGTTTACTTATTCCTTCTGATGAGACAAGAAGTGAGAACTGGGAGGGATTCATGGACACTGTCTTCTGTCTCAAAGGGTGGAAATACGGCCCAGGCCTGGCCGCTCAGCTTACTGCCTTCCCATGGCCACTGTCATGGGTCCAAGGTTGATATGGAATCGAAGTTGTGTCCAATCAAGGCTGGTGAACACCAGTCAACCCCGAGATGCACTGAAATTTTGGGAAAGAGCCATTCCTTTTCTTAGGTGCTGACGGTAGCCATTTTGCCTCCACTTGAGGGCACCTGCCTTAAAGGATGGGAACACAGAGCAAAGCAGAACATGGAAGTGTAGAGACCCAGATTCCAACCATCACTTGAATACCTGGGTACTGAGCTAAGGGACCACACCTTGACCTTCCCAATTGTTGCACAATATACTATACCTCATTGTCATTTTAATTTGCATCTCTCTGATGATCAGGGAATTTGAGCATTTTTTCACATGTCTCTTGGCCACCTGTATGTCCCCTTTGGAGAAGTGTCTATTTAGGTTCTTTGCCCCTTTTTCATTTCCAAGTCCCAGGAAATCTTTTTTTTTTTTTTAACTCAGTGTTCTTTGGCCTCTTCCATCTCCAAGTCAATTTGGTGAGTTCTGTTTGCAGGAACTTTTCTCTCAAAATCTTTAATTTAGTGATGCCCTCTTCCTGGTGATGAGCAAGGATTCTCTGTGATAATAACATAAGTCATCCAGAAGGCACTGGAGCAAAGGACCAGAGAATGGATGGCGGTAATGAACACACAAATAATTTAAGTTGATCATCCATTCAGCAAACTTTTATTAAGTACCTACAAACTTTACAGGGACACATGCAAACTTTACATTTTTCCTCCTCCCCCAAAGAAACCCCTTACCCATCAGCAGTCACTCCTCGTACCCCTCCCCCACCCCTGGCAGTCACTGGTACACGTTACATCTGTGTGGATTTACCTACCCTGGACATTTCATATATGGGGCCTTTTATAACACAACTTTTTCAAGGTTCATCCTTATAGTGCTTCATTCCTTTTTTTTATGATCAAATAATATTCTATTAGATGACTATAGCACACGTTATTTATCCATTCATCAGCTGATGGAAGCATTTTTGTGTTTCTGCTCATTGGTTATGAATAGTGCTGATGTGAATGTACACAAGCTCTGATGTGATTTTTCAGGTCTCCTGAGTGTATACCTAGGAATGGAATTGCAGGGTTATATGGTAACTACCTGGTCAGCATTTTCAGGAACAACCAAACTCTTTTCCAAAGTGGCTGCACCAGCAATGGAGCTTAATTCACTTTGAGTATTCGTTCCATAGGCTAGCTTTTAAAGTCTCTTGATATGTGTTGCCAAACTGCTTTGCTGAAAGGTAGCATAAGCAATTTTTTAAATCGTTTTCTTTGGGCTTCATTAACTCACATCCATCACCTTCCAAATTGGGAGCCAACTGCATTTGGTCCCGGAAGGATTATCCCACCTTGTCCTTTCCTCTGCTCTCCATGCCCCACCTCCATCTACCATCACTCCCACCCCCACCCCGTCCAGATCTTCCCCCACCCCATCCAGATCTTCCCCCACCCCATCCAGATCTTCCCCCACCCCATCCAGATCTTCCCCCACCCCATCCAGATCTTCAAGTTCAATTTGTAAATTGCATGGAAGTCCTTCACCTGTGTGCGCTGTTCAAGCTCCTTAAGGTCAGGCACCCTGTCTTCCATTTATTTTCTACTTCCAACAGACCAAGCGGGGAAGGGCTCTGCCTACGAAAGATCTCAGTGATGGCTTTCTGAGCAGCAATTTTAAAAGCATGTGAGTTGGGCAAGTGGTGCTGCATTCATATTATTCAGAATGCTGCCCAGCAGGACTACGCTTCCTGCCTCTCGTCCTCTACTGAATTGCAGGACCTGTCAAGGCAGAGAATCAGCCACTCTGGCTTTGCAATTCTACCAATCGTGTAAGAAGGGCAAGGAGGAAGCGATCCAGTAGTATGCACCTGCCATGTGCCAGGCACAGGCTACATGCTTTATAGTTTACCTCATTTAGTCTTCATGAAAGTCAGTGCAGAATTTAGCAACCAGATAATATTACTGTCATCTCACATGGGTGAACGCTGAAACCCAGCGGAACAGAGTCTTAGAAACACAGGTATGACCACAAACCCGGACCTTACTTCACTATTTTATGCTGCTTCCCAGGTATACCTAGGCCCTCAAAATGTAACAAGGCTGTTAAAATTACAGGGAAAGTTCAAATGTCCCAAATATGAAAAAGACTTCATTCTCTTACCTTTTAAAAAATCTTTTATAAACGTTCTTTACCCTAAAAAATTGAAACCACATTTACATGTGATATTCTTACCTAGTGTTTTCTTTGCAATTGATATGAATCTTGAGAAATTAGTATATTAAGTTATTTTTATTTCAAAATATCCGTTTTCTTCTTAAAACTAAGTGTGCTATGGAAGAAAATGAATAAAAGAGTAATGAGAAGAAAACCAAGCAACAACAATGAAGAACATCTGTCCAGAGTACCCAGGAGAACTGGGATGATATACAACATTCCTTTAAGCCACAGAGAAAAGCTTTAGATCATGCAGCGAAGACAGTACCATTGCATCTCATTCTGGAGCAAATGGATAAGGAAGCCAACTCAAAAGACACCGCCAGAATGTCAGCATGTCAGAAATGGAAGAGACATTTCTGTCCTCTAGGGGGAGCTCAAGATTTCCTCTCCTCAGCCCTATGAACCCAGAAAGGGGCAAGATCTGTGTGCCCTGTGTGTACTACAAATAAGGGATGGAGCTTCTATGTGCTTTGGCAAGAGGCTAAAACCTAAGGATATACACAGGAAGGAGAAAATAATTCACCAGCTATTTTCTTTTCTTAAATTACTGATTTCAGAGAGGAAAGGAGAGGGAGGGAGAGAGAGATAGAAACATCAGTGATGAGAAAGAATCATTGATAGACTGCCTCCTGCATGCCCCACACTGCGGATCGAGCCTACAATCCGGTCACGAGCCCTGATCGGGAACTTCCTGGTTCATAGATCAACGCTCAACCACTGAACCACGCCAGCCAGGCTTCACCAGCTATTTTCAATATTTTAAAAGTTTAATAGTAATGTTATATCCCCATATAGACATACACAAACCACCACGACCACCACCACCACCGAACTACAGAAAAGTCCAATTTTCACTGTTTTTGACTATAATACGAGATCCCTGGGGTGTGTCAGCACTAATCATCTAATACTCTACAGAGGCTATGTCAAAGGCCCAAGGTATTTCCCACAACCATTTCCTCTTCCTCCTGGGCACCCAGCCAGACTACATTTTCCAGCCCCCTTGGGGAGCCTGAGTTCTACCAAGAGAATGGGAGTGGCAGTGATATGTGCCACTCCCAGGCCTGACCCATATAAACCCTGCACAGCCATCTTCCAGAGCCTTCCCCTAAGCTGGCAACTTTGGAATGGATATTGAAGACTATAGGGTCAACAGGCAAGAGGAGCCTGGATCCCTGAGTCACCTCTTGGGGGAGAGCTCTCTGTTGATCAGGAGCACCTGTTTAGACTTTACATGCATGAGAAATAAACTCTTGATGTGCTAAGCCAGCAACATGTGGAAAACTGTCTACTACAGTGGCTGGCACTACCCTCACTCACCGAGATGTAATTCAATGGCTGTGGGTAAAGTTGGTCCTGAGTCATAACTGGTGCCCTGAACACTGATAACCAGAGCAATACTCAAGTAGTGTGTGAGAATTCCTGGAGTTTGAATTCCTCATCTCACAGATGGACCAACGGAAAACTCAAAAGAGCTGGGACTCAGACCCAGGTTTTTTATTCTTCCATAGGCTCTTTCTAATCTACTGTTTGACCGCTCTTTATATTTTACATTAGAGGCCCGGTGCACGAATTCTGCGGGATTGGGCCGAAACCGGCTCTCCAACATCCCCCAGGGGTCCTGGATTGAGAGAGAGCACAGGCCAGGCCAAGGGACCCACCGGTGCACGATCGGGGCTAGGGAGGGATGCGGAAGGCTGGCCAGCCAGGGAGGAACCACGGGAGGGCTCCAGGGTATGTCTGGCCCATCTCTGCTCAGTCCCAATCGTCCAGATCCCAGCAGCAAGCTAACCTACCAGTTGGAGCATCTGCCTCCTGGTGGTCAATACACGTCATAGCAAACAGTTGAGCAGCCTTAGCATATCACTAGCATATTACGCTTTGATTGGTTGACCTGACGACCAGACACTTGGTATATTAGGCTTTTATTATATAGGATACTAAAGCAGCATGGACAGTTGCAAGCCAGTGGTAAGTATTAAACAGCCAAGAACTTGAGCCATGCTGGGAAAAAGCTCCGAAAGAGCCTCCTCTTCTTTGTGCATTTTGTTCCTTTTCCATTATGTACAAACAAGCAATTCAGGGGCTCATCTGATTGCATTTACATCTCAGGAGAGAGGAGAAGTCATTTGACAACAGTCATTTCATTGGCTTTGACCCTTGGGCTTTCTATAGCCATTCTTGCTTTTCCCTGTTAGTAAAAATCAGGTAATAAGTTAACAATGAAGCCAGTATGAGCTGAAGTAGATAGAGTAGTAATAGTAACAACAGCATTAACATATTGAGCACCTTATTTACATTAGGCTCTGTGCTAAATACTTCAAATACATTCTTTTATTGACCCACAGAAAGGGACGCATGAAGCGGGAACTCTTATTATGGCCATGTTAGTGATGACAAAGCAGAGGTTCTGAGGATGAAGCAAGATGTCTGAGGTTATGTGGGGTCCTTGTGCATTAGACATCTTTGAGGCCACAATCAGTGATCTAGTACTAAGCTGGGCTGTCATGTGACTATATAAAAATGCAAATGCAATGCTTCCTAGTACCTCAAGAGGTCATGAACCATTTTTATCATTTTTGTACTGAAGAAAATGGGGCCACCCTGGGGCTAGTGGACAATCCAGGTGTCTTATGTCACCTTCCATGGCAGAGGTGATAATCTTGTGAGTCTCAGGTGGAAAGAGAACTTTCCAGTAAGATGCTATGTCCTATCCAGTCAGTGGGGCCTTTTGGATTTCGAGTTAGGAGGTAGTTGGAGTCTGAAAAGCTATTTAAGAAGAATGTGAACAAACAAAACTGAAACAAACTGATAGATACAGAGAACAAACTGTGGTCTCTAGATGGGAGGGAGGTTGAGGACTGAAAAGGATCAAAAAGTAGAAACTGCCAGTTATGAAAACAGTCGTGGAGGCGCAAAGTACAGCATAGGGGTTACAGTCGATAATATTATAATTACTATGTAAGGCAAGCATATCAAACTCAAAGGCTAACACGGGCCAAATAAACGAGGCATGCGGCCTGTGGGTCGCAAATTTGCCATGCTTGATATAAGGTGTCAGATGGGTACAAGACTTATGGGGTGATCACTCTGTCAGTTATATGTCTAATCACTAGGTTGTATACCTGAACCTGAAACTAATATTGCATGTCAACTGTAGTTGAAAAATAAAATTATTTTTAAATAAAAGAATGTGAAATACTGCATACAAGCACTGCACTCAGATCTGAGCTCATGGGTCTCCCTCTACCAAGAAAAAGCTATGGTTTTAATCTTCCTAAGTCAAATTTTTTCCATCTGCTAAGAAAAAAGGCAGGTGGATAAGGATGTCATGAAGTTTAAATAAAATGATAGAATAAAATAATAGTGCTAAGGCTCTTGGATTGTACCTTGCCTGCCTTGCTGGGCTCTTAGATGGTGCCCAATAAATGGTAAGGTTTATTTCAAGTGTTATTAGTTTTTTGCAAAAAGTAATCCTGGAATAGTTTTATTCAAATTGTACTAATTTCTGATTATATTCACCTTTGAATTTTTTGTATTATTATTATTGCAAATCTCTAGAACTGCACATTCAATAGGTCCATCTGATAACCGCTAGATACAAGGCTATTTGATTTTAAACTGAATTTAAATTGCATTTGCCACATCTCAAGGATGCAAGTGCCACATAAGGTCAAGTGGCTACTCTACCAGACAGCGGATGTAGAATATTTCCATCACTGAAGAAAGTTCTGTTGGACAATGTGGGTCTAGACTCTAGATCAGGGGTGGGGGACCTTTTTTCTGCGAAGAGCCATTTGGATATTTATAATATCACTCACTGGCCACACAAAACTATCCATTTAAAAATGAGCCTGCTCTATTTAGTCAAACATTTAATTAACTCACCCCTAATGCCTTGGCAGGGCCAGACCAAATGACTTCCCAGGCCTTATATGGCGCATGAGGCGGACATTTCCCATCCCTGCTCTAGAGGAAGAGCAGTCGGGAAGAATTGAGGGAACCCACCCACTTACATAGGGCAGTTTGCATGCAGCTCTGCTGGGGGCAGGTTGATGGACCACAGGAGCCACAGAAGTCTTTCTGCATCTATGAGAAGCCAGTGCTCCTTAGAGAGATGCTAATTTTTCAGAACATCTTCCTGTGCAGATATTTCTTAAATAACAACAGCAGCTTCCCCAGGACGGGAAATCTCAGAAACTAAGGTTGGTAACCCTGAAGCACTTGACTCCTGTCCAGGGCTTGGATCCCGAAAGGGTCCAAAGGACTACTGAGATATGGCAAGGGACGTCATAAGAGGGCCCTTGTATGAGGAAGATATTTGTATATGCTGTGAAAATACTACTGAAGGAAAACATTAGAGACTTTTTTTTGCCACAGAATTAATGGTCTAAAAGCAAACAGGACTATGACTTTTCTTTACATCTGTTCATCTTTTGCATTTCCCCTACCAATATGATCATATTTTATATAAAATATCACATGGGCATAAAATATACTATATTCAGTCTTTTCTTTTAAATTCAGAGAATAACATCCCAATAACACTTCTCTCCAAAATTGTTGCTATATTTCCCAGAAGTGCTCAAAGGCTTTTATAAACACACTTTTATAAAACAGATATTCAGTGTTAAAGCAGGATTTGTTATGTGCCAAGAAAAGCATTTATATTATAAATTTGCTTTGTTTTTTTTATAAAAGCTAAGAAGAGAGAAATCCAGTTGGCTGCAATTGAATTAAGCAATGGCAAGCTATTTTTCTTTCTTGTCATTTTACAGTTCATGGTGCAATTTTATTTTTCCCATTTTTAAAGATCACACAAACAGAGCTTATCAACTATTCCCTTGCTAAATGAAGGCAACTCATTAGTAGACATGCGGGTACATAAAGCATTTCTAACGCTCTGGATTTTCTTCAGTTGAATCACAGGTCTTCGAAGATCTCCCACTGGCATGAGTCACGTGGGTAACACCCAGAATACCATTCCGGAAATGCCGACCAGTGGAGACAAAAAGGGTGGCCACAGCAGGGACGCCTGCCCCCACCCCCCAATGGTGTGAAGAAAATAATGCAGATAACCCCTAGGCCAGGGAGCAATCGACAGACCAGCTTCCTTTCTCATAACGTGATCTAAAATTTAAATATGTTTTTATTTATTTCAGAGAGAGGATGAGAGAGGGAGAGAGGGATAGAAACATCGATGAGGAGAATCACTGATCAGCTGCCTCCTGCACACCCCCTATTGGGGATCGAGCCTGCAATCCGGGCATGTGCCCTGACCAGGAATCGAACTATGAACTTCTGATTCAGAGATTAACACTCAACCACTAAGCCACACCAGGTGGGCTGATCTAAAATTTTAAAGTTTAAAGCTCCACCTCCTTCCTTTTGTTCAATATGAGAACTACATTTACTTTACTCTCCAGGATTCCCAAAGATTATGGGTAGTGATTCTGCCACCTTTTCTCAGAGACGGGGAAGTCATTAATCTAGTTCAGAGAGCAGGCTAATATTGTTTTACAATTTCACATCTATTTTGAACTTCAATTTCCTCTGGTCCATTGTTCCAGACATGCTGATCATTGTCCCTGCCTGCCCATAGCCCTCTTCTGAGGAAATGCTCCCAAATATATACAGGGCTCCACTTCTTCCCCCTCAGCCAAAGCTGACTGGAAGGAGTCACAATGCGATCTGAAGCTGTCCAGGGGCCTGGAAGAAAAATGGAACCTCTCGGTTCTCCAATTACTAGCCCTGTGATCGTGTCTAGGTTATTTAAGCTTTCTAAGCCCCAGTTTCTTCATCTGAAAACCAAAGACAATGATACTTGTCTTAAGGTTGTTCTCAGTGTACAATGAGGTGGTGCCTAATATAATGCAGCCCCTGGCAAAGCATTTGGTAATGTTAGCTGCTGTTGTCATTGTCATCATAATCATCACCATCACTGTCATCACCAATATCAATGTCATCATAATTATCACCATCATTATGATAATTGTTGTCATCATCACCATCATCAATAATATCACTGTCATCATCATCATCATCATCATCAGCCAGTTGAGTGGGAGAGAGAAGCGGAAAGGCTTATAGATTTGGGGTTGAGAATGCCATTTTGGTCTAGAAGTGATGCACTGAGTAAGCAGAGAAAGCCAGTCTGCACGAGAGAGATAAATGACTAAGGTGGGAAATGCTGGCATTTAGTGGGCACCAGCCAAGCATCCTAAGCAATCCTGCAACTTGCAGGAGTATTGTCTGCAACAAAGAAGCATTCTGTGCCCTTCACGACTTCCAAAAGTCGTGCTGGACAAGTGTGGCTAAAGGTCAAGTTCAGACTCTAGTTCCATACAACACACACATATAACACATTGCCTACAAGGTTTCAATACGTTCTCAAATTTCCCAGGAGTGCAATTACTGTGTACTAGTAATTCAAAGAAAGGCCACAGTTTGTGTGGTTGGAAAATTGCTAAGAGCCATTCATTGTGGTGGTTTCAAACATGACTGCAAATTCTTTGATGGACCTTCCATCAAGAGGGGGATCTATGTACCCAGACCCTCCCCACCTCCCACCCCTACCCCAAAGAGTACTTCAGAGCCCTGGGCAGTGTGACTTGGTTGGTTGAAATGTCATCTCATGCACCAAAGTGTTCGATTCCCAGTCAGGGCACATACCCAGATGACGTTTCAATCCCTGATCGTGTCATGTTATGGGAGGCAATTGATCGATGTCTCACTCGCACATAAATGTTTCTCTCTCTCCCTCTCCCTTCCTTTCTCTCTACAATCAGTGAAAAGTATATCCTTGGGTGAGTATTAAAAAAAAAAAAAAAAGAGCACAGCAGGAATGCTGCTGTGTGACCTTCAAGGTTTCTGCGGGGACACTTGTCCTTGGACCCTGATAGTTGTGTGCACTCTGAGACGGCCATGCAGGGTCACCACAGGCAGGCAGGCAGTCTGGTCTTCGGCCTCCCACACGGAGGCCAGGCGAGGAGGGAAGCACAGCTGTGGTGGGAGTCATCCTTTCACGTTGGCTGTCCCAGGGCTAGCTACTGGGGTCCACCCCGCAGAGGCCTGGACATCACAGTGCAGGGAAGAGCCATTCTCTTCCTGAATCCCTGACCCACAGGATCCATGAGCATCATAAAAGGATTGTTTGGGGCCACGGCATTTTGATTTGTGATGCTGCAATAAATAACCGAGAGACTCACCCTTTTGGAAAATCATGTTGCCTGTGGAATCGGACTTAATCAGGGTGTATTTGTAACTGTCACCTTCACAGTGGTTCCACCTCCAGGTGCAAATGCACGGCCGCTTCGTTAGTGCCTCTGTCTGAACTTTGATGTATTAATAGATGTTGTACTTTTTCTTTAGACAAATTAGTCCCTGTCGTCATCCTTTATCTTTCAGTTAAGGTCGTATATTAACTTGATTCTGAATTAAGTGCTTAGGTAGAGGTTATATGATCAGTTCTGTTAGCATCTGTCTGGTCCTCCTGAGAGGTGCTGTATGTGGTTCCTACCCCTTTGGTCCCATGAGGTTTTCATGGCCTTCTTGTCGTCACTTTTTCTTGGCTACCTTGGGCAGGATCTTTCATGCAAGGAGCCTCGACTAGGACAACCGGTTTAGTTCTAACCCCCCCAGACTCATCTTTTCCTCAGCAGAGAAAAGGGCAGCCCAAGGAGATTAATCCAAGCTGCATTTGCTCCGGCCTCCACTGGCATTGCCCAGCTAACTCCTAGAGACAGGCATCCTCTTCCATTTTTATCTTCTTGCTCCTGACAGAACCATTAAAAGTCAAATGCGATTTCTTTTGGCTTCTCTCAGAATCTTCTATGCTTCGTTGTTTGATTTGGCATAACCTTTAAAACCCAAATGGTATTTACTTTGGTTGCCCTTAACTTAGTTGACTTTTCATTCTTTGGTCTGGTCTGCCTTTCTTCCCATTCATTCCTGGCTTGCATCCTCCGGGAATATGTCCTGCTCTTCTTATCCTTAGTAAGGTTGAGCTTGTCAGATGCATCCTTGGCATTATAGTAAGTACCTTTTGACTTCCACATCAAAACCACTGGGAGCTGGAGTGTCAGAAATTCATTTTGGACAGTCATTTGCCCCGGAGTCTTAAAAATCTGTCCATGGAATCCTAGTTGTAAAGTCAGCCGTGCTAAAATATAAAAACCAGGGTAGGTCTTACCTGAGGCAGTGAGCGCCCATGCCCGGCTGGCGTACACTTCCACAGTGTTTGCCGAGCATCCTTTTGGGTCTGTCCTCCAGCCTCCCATTCATTACCGCCCTTGCTTACTAGCACAGGCTTCCAAGAGCCTTGTCTCTACCAAGTATGACCCTGATGCTCTGGCCAAGGCAGACTGGACCCAAGGGGGGGAAAAAATGACCACGCTGGACTCCAAATTGGTCCTCAGAGATCGATAAGATTTTAGTGCCGTCTGAGTTGGTCACTTGCGTAAAAAAAATGTACATCAGCCCAGCTGGCATGGCTTAGTGGTTGAGCATCAACCTATGAACCAGGAAGTCAGGGTTCGATTCCTGGTCAGGGCCCATGCCCGGGTTGCTGGCTTGATCTTCAGCGTGGGCCATGCAGAAGGCAGCTGATCAATGGTTCTCTCTCATAATTGATGTTTCTCTCTCTCTCTCCCTCTCCCTTCCTCTCTCTGAAATAAAAATATTTTTTTTTAAATTATAAATGCAGAGACTATGGCACAGAGCCTCCCTTTCTCCAGAAAAATAGGAATGAGTCAGACTCTTCACAAGAGGCCTGAATAAGAGACAGACAGAGGGTCCCGGTGGTTCTGAGCTCATGGTTTCAGGGTTCGGACAAGGCTCAGCAGCCTTTCCCCTTGGGTTCCATGAGACGCTTTATAAATATTCCCCAATGTGTTCCCTCCGGCCGAGTCCATGAGCTTTTCCTCAAATGCAAACAGTCTTGACTAACCCAGAGTTGATCCTTTTGGACCAGTTCCATGGTAACGTTTCTTGTATTGCCTGAAAAATCAGTTCAAAGAAGGTTAACAGCAACATAAGCAGGATTTCCTGGTCAAATTGGGCCTAATATTTGGAAAAAGAACAGTAATGTTGGAGAACATTACAATTTGGGTGGTTGGTTTGTTTTGTGTGAGTGTGTGTGTGTATGTGTGTGTGTGTTTCATTAGGAAAAAAGACTGACCAAAGATCACAAGGAAGGAGAAACACAAAAAGAACATTATAATTGTAGATCACGGAGCTCTGCCACAGCACAAGGAGCCCGGGCAGGAAACGCACGTCGCGGAGGCGCCACGTGGGGTCTCTCTCAAGTGGCTCACTGATGACAGGGTATATAGAGCTTGGCTTTGCCCAGACCCCAAAGCACCACTGCACATGTTCCTCAGGCTTGGCACTGGGCGCATGGCTCGTGCCAGGAGAAGGCCTGCAAGAGATTGATTTTTGCAAAAGCTCGGGGAAGGAAGCTTGTTCAAAAGAGCCTGCTGCTAGGCAACCATTCCAGGCTGCCATCTTTGTTCCCACAAGGGAGCACGCTGGGCCCAGCAGGTTGTGTCTTGTTCTTCTGATGACTGTGGTTCAGCTTGGCACTGTGCCACCCAGAGAACATCTCCACCATCAGTGGCTGCAACCACACCTTCTCCAGCGAGGGCTGGAGGGCCCACCTTCCATGTGTCCTTCCCTGGGCACTCTCCCTCCGCCCCAGTGTTCCCTTTAGAGTTCTTTATATCTATAGAGTAAGCGTCTTAATCATAGTGCAACATTCTTTAACTTCCCCAGTTTAAACAATGATAATAATAACCATTAAAGACGTTGGACCAGCTAACTACTGGGTCATAAAATCATCTCGAGATTCCTAGGCATCATATTATAGTTCAATATACCCTTTCATCATGAACTTGGTGGATTCAAAGACCCACACTCTGTTAAGTGAAGATTGCCATACCAACCAGCTGATTACATTCCAAAGGACAATAGGGGATCATGCTGACCTCTGAAGGTTCCCTAAGTGTTTGGAAATGAAGCCAGATCTAATGGCTCTGCACTATGATTCACAACCACCGCCACCTAATTCCAACCACAGACCAAAAGCAGGAAATGTGTTCCCTTTTGAAAAGTGATGTCCAATGAGGGTAAAGCTTTCACCAGGCACCTGGGTGCTGCCAGGCACTTGACCAGTTACGTGTGTTAAAATACAGAGAGGGGGTCCTGGAGAGAAGCTCTTGATGTCTGTTTCTAATAAAGACGGCACCTCCAGTCCTTTTCCTCCCAGTCTCCCAGGAACACGGCTGGGGCCATCTGCAATGTTAACCTTGCAGGTCTAATCCACAGAGGACGAAATGGATTCCCCCTCAAAGAGCCAGAAATTCTGAATTTTACACCTTTAAATTTGTCAAAGAACCCAGGGCCAATGAAGACACGGTATTTCCATCTTCCCTGACAAAGACTTGGGGGAATTTGGACGAATGATGCCGAGAGAAGGAAACGAGGGATCGTGAACTTCCTAAGGAAATGAATTTTAAAAGAAACCCCAAACATCAGAAATCACAAGCTGCTTTGTTTTCTTATTCATGACCTTCATCTACCTTCACTTGCATGAAGCAAATGGAACTGTCATTCTGATGGAGGGGGACTGCTTCCTTGTCAGGCACCAACTAAAATGAGATGTTTTATCATGACAGATCTAAGGGGGCATGGCATATATTTAAGAGCTGCATTTTTAAAAATGCTCTTGGCTACCCATGGCACTTAAAATATTCCTACCTTCTCCCTCCCCTAGCCCTTTCCTGCAGTTCTCTGAAGGTGGAGAGATTGCACGGCATTCGGTAGTACCTGATCGGTAGTCCGTGATCACTGCCTTGTCTGTGAAGCTGGACTGCTTACACCACTGTTGTAATAGTGTTGACCAGTATCAGGGCTGAGATTTGCCTGGAAATTATCCCAGCTGGCAAATGCTTCCTACAGAAACAGTAACCAAAACTCCTGTTGTCTTTTTATGTTTGTGTTTGTTTTTTATTGATTTTTTGAGAGAGGGAGGGAGAGGAACATTGATATGATAGAGACACATCAATCAGCCACCTCCCACATACATCACAATTGAACCCAAGACCTTCTGGTGCACAGGACGACGCTCCAACCAACTGAGCCACACCGGCCAGGGCAACTCCTATTTTTAAGGAGATGTTTTATGCAACCTATTATTTCCCTTCTTGGAAGCACCTTGTCTATGCAGGAAGGAGATGAATACTAAAATAATTTAGGCTGACCATGATTGCCGTTATGAGGATTTTTTTTAGCATAAATTCCCAGAGGGCAAGGAAAGTACAAAAACCTGGGTAATGTTGATAGAAGACCGTGGGACAAGGATCACGCTCGTGGTTTACTGTTGCTCTCTCGAGCTCTGCACAGCACCTGTGTTACGTTTCGAACTCTGGAATTACCTGCTGAATATAGTTGTGAAGGTCAAGGAAGGAATCTGAAGCACATTGAGACTCATTTGCAAAGGGATATGGGAGAGGAGATTGGAAAGGAAGTGGATGGATGGACGGATACATGGATGGATGAGTGAATGAATGAATGGAGTGATTGCCTCCTCAGGGCCAATGAACATGAAGCAAGCAGACAGAAGTAGTACATCCATGACCTGGAAAATGAACTTTTTCAGGGCAGGACCCACACTACCCATCTGAGTGACCAGCACCCAGCACCACAGTCACTTTCAGTGGGCTTTTTAAATAAACAAACAGATGGATAAATGGACGAAGCTGCTTCAACCTAAACCTTTATCTCCAGGCACAAACAACAGCTGTCCTGCCTGTAATAAACCTTTTTTTTAAAAATTAATGTAAATTTAGGCCATTTCCTCAGGAGAAAAAAAGAAGTAACCTGACAAGTATGGTCAGAAACAGAGCCCTGGAGGCTAACTGTGGGGCTGCCCACATCTGACAGCCCCACATTCACAGAGGAAGCCTTTGCAACCCTATTCATCCTTATCTAGTTAGACAGTGTCCATGGCCACATGAGCTCGGATACTCCTCACCCAAGTTAGTGGTATCAAGTGCCTCGTACTCGTCTGGAACCTGAGAATGCCATTCCCAAATGAGATGCAGAGGTAACACGGTCCAGCAGAGAATGAGGGTGGACTTTGCCCATTAAGTCACCACAGGGAACCCTCTCATTGGGGTTGGATGAAGTCGATTTAAAGCCTTGCACACATGAAATTTCCAAAAAGTTCCTAAGTCATCTGGACACAGAGAAATAGACGATGCCCACGTTGGGGGCATAACCCATCCACAGGGGAGCCAGGGATGAGTTCAAGATTCTAAGACCAGGAAGGCACAGAACAGTGTATGGGGTGTCAGATGAAGCCGAGGTGAGAGACTCGAGAAAGAGCTGAAAGAGCAGCCCACGGACACTAACGGGTTGGAAGGTGGGAAGGAGGTCAAGCTATCCTGATGGTCCTGAAGCTAAGGAAACAAAGAGCGCCCTTCCCATCCAGACATTCTTGAGGATGTGGGCTGCATCAAGTTCCGCTTTGCATGCCTCGTCCTTAGCACAGGGCCCTGCACATGAGATGCTTGCAATCAATGCTTATGGGGTGAATTACTAAGTCCGTTTTCCCCTCTATTATTTGGATTTCAGCACCTCCTTCTCTTTTTCTCTTTATTGGGTTTAGGTAATGCTACTATTTTCATGTGCTTCTGGGAAAGTAAGTTAAGATATCATAGGCTTTGAAAAAGTAGAACCATACATCTTGCTAGTTATTATTCAGGTCTAATAAGTATTTATTGGAAGGAGTATAGTGAGCAGGTTGAGTTTGGGGATTACACCTCAGGAGTTGTTTACTCATTACTTCAGCAAACATTTAGTGACCACAATGTATATCAGACGCTGTTCTGGTGCTGGGGTAAAGCACAAAACCTGAGTCACCTTGACCTTGGGTTGGGGGAGACTGACCCTAAAGAAATAAGTACATGCACACAACATTGCACCAAGACAAGTGATGATACATACTCTGAAGAAAAATAAAGCCAGAGTGAGGTGAGATGGGATGAGGGAGGCCGCTTTCCAGATAAGGAGGCCAAAGAATGACTCTTTAAAAGGGTGAAAATTGGGGACTTTTCCCCCTCCCTACATGGGAGTCAGTTCTGTGGGACTCTTTCCCTCTCCCCATGTGGGAGTCTGTACTTGTTCTTCAATAAATCTCCACCTTTGCTATACCAAAAAAAAAAGGTGAAAATTTAGCACAAATCTGAATGAACTGAGGAAATAAACCATGCAGCTATTTGAAGAATGAGTGTTCCAGGCAGAGGGAATAGCCAGGGCAAAGGCCCTGAGAGGGAACGTAAGCCAGAGCAAGGTCCTTGGGCCATTGCTTTATTCACTTACATTCACAGCTTTGATGATATCATCCAATCTCATGGTTTTAAGCACCAATGATACACTGATGGTCTCCAAACTGAAACTGAGACTTGCACATCCAACTGCCTACTCCAGCATCGCCCCTTGGATATCTAATAGGCATCTCAAATTTGGCATTTCCAAATCTGAACTCTTCAACACCATACCACAATCTTCACTCGTGGCCACTTCCATCCATATTTCCTTTTGTTCTTTGCTCTTTCACTTCCCCCATCGGATCCACCGAATCTTGTTGGTTCTCACTAAATATGTCTAGATTCCTGACACATCTACTGCTACTATTCTCATCCAAGCCTCCACCATCTCCCCTAGGGATCGCCAATGTAGCCTCTCAACTGGTCATGGTGCTTCTAATCTTCATTGCTCCCACACAGTCCCCCACACACTGTCATAGTGTTCCTTCTCATCATGTCCTTCTTCACCTCAAAACCCTCTGCTCGCTCCCCAGCATAAAAGCCAACATCCTCAGAAGGGCCCCCAAATTATCTTTCTGACTGGCTCACCTCTGTATTCCTCAGCTTACACTGTTTCAGCCACACTGGCCTCCAGCTTACTCCTCAAACACAACAGGCACACTCCAGCCCCAGGACCTTTGCACTTGCTCTTCTCAGTCGTGACTGCTCCTCCCCCATATATCTCCATGGATCACTCCTTCATCTCTTTCAGGTCTTTGTTCCAAAAAGGCCATCCTACAGAAACTGCAACTCCTACCTCTGTTGCATATTCTCTTATGCTTCCTGGCTTTGTCTTCCTGTTTGGGCAGGAGGACATGGGAGGAGAGGCAGGTAGGAAAATAAACACATCAGTAGCACAACAGAGGGGACCTGCACAGACTGGCAATGACACTGAGCCAGCACGTGAGGAGTACGATACATTCAACCCTGCACACCTGACACTCTCAAAAGAAGAGATCAGTGCTGTAAAGAGAAATGTTTTTCTATTTCTACTTCAGAAATAATCTGTTAAAATCACCTTTAAATAAATACATAAAATTTACCTATAAGGAAATCTTCCCAAGTAAAGATTGTTAAGCACAGGTGTGTACTCTGCTTTGTAAAATAAATATGATCCTGGAAAGTGAAGTGTACACTTAGTTTCTGAATACCAGATGGCGTTGTGAATTCATTACGAGAGTTTATTACTCAAAGGAATCCTACAAGAATCCTGGGGTAGAGTAAACCATCAGTATTTCTCTAGCTCCATGTATAAAACTGGATTTCCATGCATTTGACTTGCACAGTACCAGGGCACAGAGGCCCTGGAGTTACTGGGTGGGGAGGTATGTTTTCAGAGCACTTTTAAGGACAAGATTCATAAAATTTTCGACTCGCAGGACAGACAAGTCTAATCTGCTTCATTCCCAGAGGCAGGGCGTTAGGAACAGTGAGACTTCCTGTCTGGCCTGGTGCTGTGTCTGACAACAGGACCTAATAGAATTCCTCTGAATGCAGCGACCAGATCCTTCCCTGCTGGCGGTGGGGATATTGCAAAATTTATCAAATGGGTCTCAGAGCCAGTGTCACTTCCCATCCATTCTGAGAGAATCATGATTTAGGTCTTAATTAAATACAAACCCTAACAACAGCTCCTTTTGCTCTTTTTTTATTTTTCTGGTTAGTAATCTGTGGTATATTGACCTACAGAAAAAAAAGAAAAGTTGGTTGTCTTTAAAATGTTTTCTCTGTTTTCCTTTAAAACAAAACATTAAAGAAAACACACGACCATTTAACATAATATCCCTCAATTTCTAAGGCTGGGAAAAGCAGTGCCTTGAAGCAGATGAACAGATGGTAAGAGGGAGGTTCATCAATTACAGCTCCCTACCCCTTTCCCAAAAATGTGGAGCCATGACTGATTTCCAGATAATGGTACATGGATGCAGGGATGGCGTAAATCACCCGTGCCAGGCCATGGCCCTGCTCCGTCTTCACCAGAAGAGGACTGGTTGCTGCTCTAAGACCATCTCACCACAACGTTAGTGGCAAACACCATCCAGGGCAGGAGTGAAAACCAGGGACTTCTCAGAAGAGACACCCCAGCCCTGACGCAAAGGAGGGAAACCTGGAGCCCACGGAGATGCGCATAAATACCTCTGAGGGCCAGGCGTGTGTGAAAGAGTCCATCTTAAGGTATGAATCACGTGGGGGGTTAGGACAGAAAGAACAGGGTAGACTGTCTTGCCCACAGGTGCCTTGTTCCAATGAATAGCTTCTATACCTTTCTCATCTTGACTTAGCATCTTTGATTCATCCCTGGCTACCCTGTGAATGGGTTATACCCCCAACATGAGTGTCTTCTATTTCTGTGTCCAGGCTACTTAGAAACTCTTTGGAACTTCCATGTGTGCAAGGGGGCTGTGGAAAAACAGAGCTTGCCTGCCTATGTTAATGCATTCAGATTAAAACCATAGAAACAGAACAAAAATAAGGCAAACAAAAACCCACTATGCTAGCAAAAAAAAAAAAATATCCACATGGGATAGGTTATGTCTTACGCTGCCATTCTGAATCTGGTGTAAGATCCATGATAAACCATCTCTCTAAAAAGGAAAAGCCCTGCTCTGTAGCCTTTGCCCATTCCCATGGAATAAATCCCCCCACCATAGCCAATTTCAGGCTCATAATGGTTTAATAACTAGAAAAATTCCTGACTATTCAATAATTAGCTTTCCTCAGCTCATACAAGGCAACTCCAGAACACCCTGGACTCTGGTTCTCTGCCATCAGCTTATTGTCCAATCTCATTTTCCCTGACTTGGCAACGAAAATTTAAAAAGGAAAACCTAGGCTTGAATTTCAGACAAATATTTGAATGCTGCGACTCAATTCTAAAGAATCCTAGAAAATGTGGGTGCTCGCACGCCTGTGATGGAATTCCATACGACAGGTCCTCAAAGCGTCATCTGGGAAACTCTGCCTGTCCCCCAAATCCTTTCAGGTCAAAAGTATCTTCAGAATAATTCTGAGGTGTTATTTGTCCGGTCACTCTTTCTCTCTCAGGAGGATACAGGGGAGTTGTCAGGGCCCCACGACGTGAGATGTTACGACAGGTCACTGCGGGGACAGATGTCAGACTCAGTCTTCTCTTTACGCCCCACGTCAAAGAGATTTGCAGAAATGGAACATACTGCCACCTTCCCTCGCATTTTTTGTTTAGTAAAATACAATCCTTTTCTATGGATGCTATTTATGTTTAACGGAAAGTGGACTTATTATTGTTTTAAAATTAATAATTTAAAAAATTCCTCAGATTGAATTGCTACCGTAGTAACTATTAATATACCACACACAAGTAAAAACCCTCAGGGTCCTTAATAATCGTTAAGAGTGTAATAGGGTTGGTCCTGAGACCAGGTGTGAGAATCACCACTGCACACTAACGCACGGCCCATGATGCATGCATTAGAGAAAAGGCTTGGATGGTCTTGCCCACAGGTGTCTCGCTCCACAGCGTCTGGCTGTGGAAGATGATCATAAGTGTGTCTCCCTCGCTCATTAGGCTGCAGGAACCAGCCCCATTGCTGGCCCAGCGCCAGTATGCGATGCTTACGGAAGGCATGAACAGGAGCAGGAAGAGGAGAAAGTCACATCCGAGGGAGACATCAAACTTAAGGATCGGTCCCCTGGGATCCCAGCACCCCTCTGTCATCTGGCGACAACGGGCCTCACACGGGCATCCCCGGCTCATCTCTGTGCATAGACTGCTGTCTCCTGGGACACAGCATCGCTGTGCAGATCACCTCTGTGGGCACACCCAGCCAAGCGCATATTAATGACAGGTATTGGACTGCTGTGCAAAAACACGACAATCACCACCTCTGCACACAGCATCCTGGTGCTCACCTGCCTGGGAAACTGGAACCTGGGTCTGTCTGTAGATAAATGGTAGGCGGTAAGTTTATGAGGGTCGTACTTGCACTGCAGTTACGTGCCATCATCATCTGCTTAAAGTCACGTGTGTGCCTTAGTTTATTATCATCTGCATCGCTATAGAAGGAAACATACCTACATTTTAGACGTATTTGTGAATGGCAGGCCGATTTCTTTTTCTAAAGTTACTGTCGTGCAAAAGGCATATAGGGTTTTACCTCTTGTGACCCGGAAAGAGATGGAGGGAAATGGGAGTATGTTGGCAAAAATACCTCCTGTGTATCTTTCCACCGTAGGAACCTCCAGGCTGCACCATGGAGCAATGAGCAGGCTCCCTAACCCCTCGGGCAGCAGCCAGGGGCCCCTGGTTCCTGTTTCTCAGGGGGTGGGGCTGACGTAGAAAATCTGCAAGCACGCAGCAAGGGTCTCTCTTCCCTCTCTGTGATGGGCCCGCCCAAGGCTGAGATAGTGACCAACTACACACACACACAGGCTGAAGAGTCCAACGTCCCCGGATGGCCTGCTCCCGTCCCGGAGGTGGCGGTGGCTTGTGGGTGGAGCCGAGAGGGCACCCAGCATTTCCGTGCAGAGCAAAGCCGTGTTCTCTAAACCGCGTTCTCCAAAAGGGACACTCAGAGGCCCACCTGCCAGGCTCCTGGGTTTGCTTCTCACGATGGTGCCAGACTCAAAGAGATGAAGGCAGGGCTGGTCACTGATGAACCTCTTAGAGCCTCAAGTGGAGGATGGGGCGGGGGTTGCTAACAAATGATTGCAGACGCGGCCCAGGCAGAGACTGGACAAGACGAGATGCAACGCCCCCTCCCTGCGTTCCACACCCGCCCCTACTCTCACTGAGCTCGTGAGACCCAGGGCATGCTGCTGCTTTTCCCACAGTTAAATGCAGGAAAGGAATCACATGCCGCACCGCCCTGCGGATGCGAGGATGAAGCACCACCGGGCAGCGAGCGAGCCATTAGGAGGCACTCGGAGCTCTGCCCTTTCCTTACATGCACGGCAATCTGGAACCACAAAGCGACGACTGCACTTGTGTACTGTCTCTCTGCCACCCAGCTGTCACCTCCAGGCGGGCAGAGACCCGCGGCTGTTTGGTTCGCCCCTGTCTACCCCGAAACCAGCCACAGCACCCGGCAGGTGATGAATGCTCTGCGAAGTTTGAATGAATGACCTAATGCAGTGGTCGGCAAACTGTGGCTCGTGAGCCACATGCAGCTCTTTGGCCCCTTGAGTGTGGCTCTTCCACAAAATACCACGTGCAGGCGGGCACACACGTACAGTGCGATTGAAACTTCGTGGCCCATGCGCAGACATCGGTTTTCGGCTCTCAAAAGAAATTTCAATCGTTGTACTGCTGATATTTGGCTCTGTTGACTAATGAGTTTGCCGATCACTGAATCCTAGTGAATGGGAGTTAGCATTATTGTCCACAAATTGCCTTAATGGATAATTTTATAATAGCTGTTTAGATACAGCCTTAAGCACAGAAACTGTGTATGTTTACATGACAAACACATCCGGATTAGAACGAGGACTTGATTTCTAAGCACAGCTAGCCAGCACCATGCGCCCAGGTACCACCTTTCTGCCAACCGTGAGCCTTCGTCTCCGCCACGCTGGGGGAGGAAGGGTCATTATGGGAACAGGGGATAATCCTGGTTTGCTATGGTGTTCATGGAGCACAAACAGCATGGATACTCTCTGAGTCTGTAATTAGATTACAAGAGATCAAAGCCCAAACTAATAGGGCACGTGGCTCCAGTAAACGGATATTTGTAACTAATGGGAGGAGGATGGGGTCTCAGGAGGAATCTGCCGGTGTTTGCATCGGGAAAAGAAAATAGCTTGTTGCTTAAGCTCCAGAGCAAGTTCAGATGCCTCCATTGTCTGCTGTCAGCCAGTGTGGGCCCCTCCTCGGTCTGTGCATACCAGCCACGTAGTAAATGCTAAGTGTGCACACCACCCGCCAGAGGTCTCACCCCACCCCACCAGAGGTCTCACCCCACCCCACCAGAGGTCTCACCCCACCCCACCAGAGGTCTCACCCCACCCTGCCGAGGTCTCATAGCCCTCCAGGTTTTGATTGCATTTTATCTTTGCATCTGCTTATAACCTGGGCAGTAAGGTACTTCTTCTTGGGAATTACAATGTCCCTGAACACATCAAAATGCCAAGTGTGGGGCTGGGACTAGAGTGAGGGGAATGAGGCACTCACCTTGGGTGCAAAATGGAAGGGATGAAGGGAGGGGAGGGCAAAAAACTCAGTGATCAAGATACATAATATTTCAACACAGTTTTTAAAAACGAACATTAATTCAAAAACAATCCATGGTGCACAAAATATCAAAATTTGAAATAAAGACAGGATCTGATATATGATCAGGATTAGGTGGGAAGAGTGAGGTTAAAACAAAAATGCAACTATAGCCCAGCCAGTGTGGCTCAGTGGTTGAGCGTTGACCTATGAACCAGGAGGTCATGGTTCAATTCACAGTCACGGCACATGCCTGGGTTGTGGGCTTGATCCCCAGAGTGGGGCGTGCAGGAGGTAGCCAATCAATGATGCTCTCTCATCACTGATGTTTCTCTCTCTCTCTCCCTCTCCCTTCTCTGAAATCAGTAAAAATATATGAATATTTTTAAATGCAACTACAGGGTTGGATCCAGCCTTGATTTCAATGTCTGATATTTTGATGTTCATGGCAAAGCTTTGAGATTCAGGATGCTCAGGTCTGGAGACCACATTGACAACCACCGCCAGCAAATGGGCTGCGTGTTCTAAACGTCAGGGACTCGGCCACAAGCAATAAAATCCTCTCAGAGTGTTCATTCCCTCTGACCTCTGCCTGTCACCTCTAGCCATTTACTGCAAGGAAAGATCTACAAGTGTCCACAGCGATTCCTTTGCAGGGACATTTATCCAGGCGTTCTCTATGGAAAAGACAAGCCTGGGAATGAGCTCAGTGTCCCTTCGTACAGCAATGGGTCGCTAAAAGCTGTGACCTGGGCATGGAGACCGTACAGCTTCTATTACCTCACAGCGGCGGTCGGCAATTCAGTTCTGCAGAATGCTTAGCGACACAGGAAGTGCTCCTGGAGGAAGGTCAGGCTGGAAAAGGACAGGCACTGAATCCCCACAAAGGTTGTCTGACTGAGATGAAGAGAGGATGTCTGCTCCCAGCAGACTCCACCGTGGTTGCCATGACATTCGGGAGGGCAGGGCAGAGGAGGGCAGGTTCACACCAAATCGCCAAACAGCCCACAAAGAGAACAGTACAATTTTACCCAAGATTTCCTTTCATCTACTGCTGTGACGAGGAAGAACTAGAACACGTTCCCTCATTATTGACCGAAAACCAACAGTGCAGGGAAAATATAAGTGCGGCTACCTGGTCTCCTCCGCAGGCACTTACGTGCCTTCAAAAAAATCCAAGTGACTACGGTATACGAACTAGAAACAGGATGACATATAAAGCACTTGTATGTTCCACATTTCCTTTTACACACTGACATGGCTGAAACATTGCGGGTGGGAACTGGCTTCTGTCATTATTCCACTGCTTTCTCCTTGACTTTAGGGAGAAGTCTGTATTTCCCAGGAGTAATACGTAGTTATCTTTGGATGGAATGATAATGAGATCTATGCGTTCAGTAGGGCAATGTGTTTAGCAATGTTGGCTATAGAGACAATCCTGTTTCCACCACTACAAGGCATCGTTTCCATTAAAAGGATCTTTACATTAAATTTCTGTTGGGGAAGAATTAAGATGCTGTCAGGGGCCTTGGTACAATGGGCTCAGCCGTACATCAGCAGCATGACAATGCGAGGTCCCTGCGCTATCTCTTGACAAGTGTCTCTTCCCTCAGTTTGTCCCAACTCTTGTGTCTTCTTTCAAACTCTCATTTCTCATTCCTAATCCTCAAGAACTTCCTTCTCTGTGGCAGACACCAGACCAGCTACCTTGCCTCTTAGTCCTGAGAACACAGCTGACGCACATCTTCCAGCCTCTCTTAGCCCTGTTGCTAAGTTCTGGCCAGTTACACAGAGGTCTAAGTCAGTGGTCGGCAAACTGCGGCTCGCAAGCCACGTGCAGCTAGCGAGCCGCAGTTTGTCGCTCTGTTGACTAATGAGTTTGCCGACCACTGACCTAGACTCTCGATTCCAATAATTACAGACTGTTGTTGTTCCTCGTGATTAAGCCCCTATCCCAGTGGTTAGCAAACTCATTAGTCAACAGAGCGGCAAACCTCGGCGGCTCCCGAGCCGCATGTGGCTTGCAAGCCACAGTTTGCCGACCACTGGTCTAAGTGGTAGATGCCCAGGCATGGTCCATCCAGGCTTCCCACATGTAATGTCCAGCCTCTTTCCCAGGGCCCATTGAATGCAGAGAAGGCAGCATGAGGTGAAAGGCACTTGAGTTCCTGAATGACCACGAGGAAGGCCATACATTATTTTGAATTTCTAAGAAATCAGGAACACCTGTTTTAGACTTCCTATTGGCAAGAAATCTGCTTTGATTGGTTAAGTCAGCAGGATTCCAGGGCTTATCTGTTACAGCAGCTAGCACTCCCTAACACATTCTACTCTTCTCCATTCCTGGGGGTCTTCAAAAGGCTAATGCACGTGAGCTCCAATATTATGTTTTCCCACAGTGTCTCATCGATCACGTGAGCTCATGTGAGCTGTGCCAGCTTAAAACGGCCATACACTGCCTACTGTCTGAGCCTCGGCAAAAATTAGTCCATGCTTTGTCAAGTCTGCAGTTATGGAATTCTATGCATATAAATGCAAATCTTTTTCTTTTTTTTTGTATTGTGTCAGCAGTGGAGTAATGTTTTACATTTGTCCTGTCACTTTTCAATAATTCTAATGCCATGTGACTAAATATGACACTGCTCCTTTTTCACTTACAGGCATAGGGAAGAGAAAAAGGAATTGATTAAATAAAATATAAAATAAACATCTATTGGTGGAACAAGAAAAAAAATTTAAATCCTGCTCCATTTCTAACATGTCAGAACTCAGCCTCGGTTTTACTTAGTATTTGAAAACACAGGCTCCAGCAGTTTGAAAGCCCCTAATGGGACCATCCTCTTTGAAGATGAAGTCTGTGGTTTCTTTTCCAGAGGCCAGCGTGACAGGTGAATCCTGTCACAGCCTAGGCAAGGGATAGCTCAGCAGGGATCCACTTGTTTATGAGGAGAAAGAGCAACAGCAAAGAAGTCATTTCCAGTGATTGTTTGGGAAATACTGGGGCAGGGGGAACAAAACAGAGTGAAATGGGAAAGAAGCCTCAAGTTCAATAAAATACGTACATGTTTCACCAGGAAAAACTTCAAATGATATATAATCTTACCTAGACTGTTTCACTCCAGCCTTCCTCCTTCGTCTAAAGCAACAACCCATAAAATAAATGAGCAAAGCTGCCTTCCTGGGTTTTCTATGAAAAGTTTAATTTGCAAGGCACCAAAATGTGGGCTGTGTTCTGGAGAAACTTGACGGAGGCTCCATTATGAAAGGGGGCAGGCTGGTGGCCAAGGAGAGGGCCACTCACTTCCCTCTGCGATAGGACACTGACCACACGCGGCTGCCACCCTGCTCGCTCCCATTGCTATGAACGTTTGGGGCACGAAAGTAAAGTGACTGCACCCAAGGATTCCTTCCCTTTCCAACCACATCGCCTTCATGGGAGAGGCATGCTGCTCTGAGGCATTCATGCTGCCGTGGAATGGGTTTAAATCAATCTCTTCCCTAGTCAAATCCAGAGGCGGGAGCCTCTGCTTTAGACCCAAATCTCCCTCTCTTTCCTCTGCTTGAATCACCTGCATGTCTTTTTTTTTTTTTTTTAATTAAATGTATTGGGGTGACATTGGTCACCATGAACATATAGGTTTCAGGGTGGGTTTCTGTATGACAACATCTGCGTATTGCACTGTGTGCCCACCATCTAAAGTCAAGCCTTCTCCTTCCACCCCCTTCCCTCTGGCAACCACCGCATTGCTGTGCGTGTTCACTCATGAGTTTCAGTTTTATAG
Source organism: Corynorhinus townsendii (assembly GCA_026230045.1). Lineage (NCBI taxonomy): Eukaryota > Metazoa > Chordata > Mammalia > Chiroptera > Vespertilionidae > Corynorhinus > Corynorhinus townsendii. The sequence continues at coordinate 213,890,649 of JAPDVU010000002.1, forward strand.
AAATACCTTCATTTCTTAAACTGCCACACATGTTCTTATACCCAAAACTCATGTTGAAGAATCCCAGAAGATAGCAATTAATACAAATAAAATTCAAAGGAAAGGACGAAGGAGCAAAGATAGGTGACTGCCGGGTAGCATGGCGCGGCTTCAGCCCGAAGTACACACTCCAGCGGGAAAGGGCTTACCACTGAACTTGACTATTCTCTACTAGCCACTTCTAATGAAGTACTTATTGACCTCCCCCACCTAATATGTGCAGGCCCTGGACACTTCCTCCTGCACTCCCTTCTCCCGAGGTCTGCTCAATGCATCCATTCTTCAGTATAATGCAACACGTTTCTATCTTTGCAGAGCACCTAATTTTGTACAATATTTTCCCATCTATGGATCACGACTTCTATCTTCACACGGTCACTGCAAACTTTGGATGGGGAAATGTGCAAATACCTAGCACCGTGACTTGCACCAGAGTATGACAGTCTTAGTATAAGCTGCCTCTTTCACTGCACTCTGAGGCTGCCAGCTAGCATAGCAATGTCCCCATGTTGGGGGTAGACATGTACGCTGGCCCTGTAGATTCAAGGACATTTCAGAGAGTCACCCAGGAAGTCTATAGCTTGACTGGACCTGCAGCTTGTTCTCCCCACCCCCTCCTTGCATTGCACACAGGTGCCTGGAGTGCCGGGAGCTCTGAAACACGTGGAGAGAAGCTTCCCTTCCAACCAATGTTGTTCTGCCCTGGCCCATGTGGCTCAGCTGGCTGAGTGTCGTCCTGAGCATCGAAGGGTTGCTGGCTCGATTCCCAGTCAGGGAACATGTTCAGGTTGCAGGCTCAATCCCAGGTAGGAGGCAGCTGATGGATGTTCCATTCTCACATCGATGTTTATCTCCCTCTCTCCCTCTCCCTCTCCCTTCCTTTCTCTCTCTCTAAACATCAATAAAATATTTTAAAATAAAGATAAATGAACAAGATTGCTCCTCCCAAAATCCCTGCACCAGGGGGCAAGCTCAGGTCAGAAATGTTGTCTCAGCAAGTCACACATTTAGAATGTCCTCCCTGAAAACCTCAGGGGGAGGGCGGGTGGGAACCCACCGCTGTTCCGCAGCAGCCCCAGCGATAGCAGAAGCACCCATGTCTCCTGTGGTTCCGACCCAGCTGAAGAGGAGCCAGGGACATAGCGTGCAGGGTACACCCAGGGGCTCCTGGATCCAGGGCCCTGGCCCCAGTGCTTCCTCCAGCACTTACTGTGTGTCCTCCTGGCCGGGTCACTGACCTCGCTTTTGCTCTATCGTCCAATCATAATATGGGAAAATGTAATGCTTATCTCATTGGTTGTTCATGGGTTTAAATCAATAAAAGTGCTCAGAACACAGCCCGGCATTTCAGGAGGACTTTGCATGTGTGCAGACAAAATGATTAATGAACTAAGAGAGGAGCAACGTGCCAGGGCAGGGGTCTCACGGGCTTTCGCAGGTCGAGGGAGTTGTGTTAAAGGGAATTAACTGTGAGGTGGACGTGTGCTGGGGCTTTGTCCTTGGAGCCCAGACACAAAGGCCCCTTTCAGGAGCAGCCGGGCCTGCCCGGGTGAGGTGCTGAGAGGGAGGGCAGCCCGACCTGCAGGACAGCAGCCAGGCTCTTCCCACTGCTCCAGGGCAGCCAGGGCCCAATGCCAAGCAGCCACCTTGTCCGAGTTGCCGGATCTTTCCAAGGCCCCTGAACAGGAGAGCCTTGGTGCCATCACAGATCAATTCTGACTCCTCAACTGTTAACGCCAACCCATGAGCAGGCCACCCACTCTCTTGAGCGAGAAAGAAAGAGAGATTTGGAGTTGGAGAAAGGGAAAAAGGAAGGAAGGAAAAGAGAAAAGGCCAGAACTTTACCGAAAGAAATAAAATTAAAACATGGCTCAAAAGAAATACGTATTACAGGCATTTGGGAGCCGAGAATGTATTATCAGTCAAGATGCAAAACTGGATTTCTAACAGCCCACTCGCTCATCATTCATTATCTAACCCCAAAAGCCAAGATAAATCGGGCTGGCTGAGAACGAGCACCAACCAAGTAAAAGGAACACAGGTGTGTGAAGAAAAGCTGGTATTTGAGTAACAAATACCAATGATGCCACCAGGAGCTCCTTGGTCCTTGGAGGAGCCAGCCAGCTGGGTGATTTATCTTTCAAGAATGTCTCATTAAAAAAAAAGAAAAGAAAAGAAAGAAAGTAACCCAAGGCTGTTGGTGGGTGTTCCCTTGCAGCCCAGGTGTGGCAGCAGGATTAGAATATGCAATGATTGTCTGAATAGGGTGCGCATTAAGTATTTCACTGTGAAAAGTAAACCCAGCAAAACAATATGTTGCATTAAGGACAAGATATATGCAGATAAGTTATATATAAAATATAATAAATTACATATAATACATAGATTAAATGTATATAAACATGCTTATATCGTGAAGCATGTGCTGTATTACACATTTTAATAGTATGCTTGCATATACGTGGTCTGAAATATATTACACAACACATATAGACAACATATTTATATACATAGATGAATCAGGTTCCTGCTGAATCCTTAGTGGTCAAAGGGTAGTTCCATCGGATAATAAATATTAATGAGATAATTTTCCTCTCTTAAATGTCTTTCTATTTTTTTCCATATTGGAAAGATCTTTTCTCTACTAGTTATTAAAATGACACATATTCAGTGGAGAAATTAAGAAAAACAAAATGCAATAAAGGAGAAAGTAAAAATCTGTGAACATTTCTGTGTATTGCCTTCCGATATTTTTTAAGGAGCCCTTGGGCACAGACTTACCTAATTGTGTTCAATGGTTCTAGAGTATTTCCCACTCTAGGGATGAGTCAAAATTCATTTACCCAATCAAATCGTCTTGGATTTGAACTTGGTTTCCAATTTGCCACTGTTACGAGCAAGTGTTAAGTTCTAACATCATATGAAAACAAGACTGGCTAGGACCTGCGAGTAGCAAAGAAACATTGAAGAGTGTATTAATGCTGCCCACTTTTTCTGTGATGTGAATGAACAGCGCAGGAGGCTTCCTGAAGCTCAGCTGTGCTGTTTCAACAGGAACCAGCAGAAAGAAGAGGTGGGGTAGAAAACAGCTTGTAGGATTCATCCTCTGTTCTATCCTTGAGCCCCAGACCCCGAGGGGGCTCTGAGCGCTTTCCTCTGGCACAAGGACAGCACAGGGGCTAGGGGCAGGGAAGAGAAGCTAAGAACATAATGGCAGGCCTTCATTTTAAATGTGTTTTTGCTGCAAGCTCCCTTCCTAGGTGCTTCCAGTCTTTCCTGACGCCCGTCAAACGTCTCCAGGTTCCAACGTAGTCGATTTCTCTTCAGTAACCACGCCCCAAGCACCTGCTTTACGCAGATGAACAAGACAGACACAGTTTCAGCCCTCGCAGAGCTTACAGTAGAGCACAGGAGAAATCAAATAAATCAATAAAGTCGATGGCCCTGTGATAAGTTCGGTGGGGTGTGTTGGGGGGGGGAGGAATAGCTGGTGGTGGGTCACATGAGACCAGGGAGTCAGAAAGGCCACTTTGAGGGGTGACATTTAAGCTAAGAGCAGAGGACACGAAGAAGCACCAGACAGAGAGCTCTCCACAGATGGGAACGGCCTGTGCCGAGGCCTGGGTGGGAGAGTCCCACCCCCCCAACGACAGCCAGTGCAGCTGGGCAAGATGTGATGTGGGACGGAGGTGTGGCAGGAGGGTGGCCAACTCATCCTGGTCTGCCTGGGACTTTCTCTGCTTTAAAATTGCAAGTCTCACCTGGCCCGTGTGGTTTAGTGGTTGAGTGTTGACCTATGAACCAGGAAGTCACAGTTCAATTCCCAGTGATTCCTGGGTTGTGGGCTCGATCCCCGGTGGCGGGCGTGCAGGAGGCAGCTGATCAATAAATTCTCTCTCATCACCGATGTTTCCATCTCTCTCTCTCCCCCTCTCCCTTCCTCTCTGAAATCAATAAAAAAATATATATTTTTTTAAAAAACTGCAAGTCTCATGTTCTTGGAACCTCTGGTGCTGGGCAACTTGCTGGCAGGGTTTTTAATTCAGAGACTTAGAAGTCATATAAGAGAGGATGGATTTATTCCAGCTCCAGTGGGAGCAACGAGAGTTTGCAGCAACATGAAATGATCAGGATGAGAACAACCAACTGCTCAAGGCAAACAGACAGAAATCACTCTTGAATAGTTTCTTCGCCTCGTGCCCTTATCAGCCTGTCAATGCCATCTCCACACACTCTCTCTCAAACCCATCATCTCCTTTTCAATTATTATGACTGTGGTCCAAAGCCCGACAAGGTGTGATTAAAAGGGTGGGCTCTGGAGCCAGACTCCCAGGTTCACATCCTGGCTCAGCTACCTACCTGCTGGGAGACCTCCAGGAACCTACTTAACCTCTCTGTTCACTAATTTCCTCATCTGTTGTGGTGAAGATTGGATGAATTGACATATACCAGGAGTTCAGACCGGTGCTTGGCACCCCCACAAAGTGCCTTGGCCCCAAATCTTCCATGCCTCCCCCGGTGCTCAGGGTAAAAGCCAGCGTCCTTCAAAGCCATTCTGATTTGTTCTCTAAGACTCTCACCCTTGCTCACTCTATTCCAACCACCGTGGTCTCCTGGTTGTTCCTGGAAGGGATAGACATCCTCCTGACGCAGAGCCCTGGCACCTGCTGTTCCTTTTAGATCCACGTGGCTGATTCTCTCCTTTGCTTCCTTGGCCCATACGAACAGTGTCCACTCTCCTTTCCTGAACCTCTTCTACCTCTAATTCGGCCTTTTTCCTCTTCACGGCACATGCCATCAGGCATATTATATGTTTATTTGTTTCACTAGCTCGTTCTGTCTCCCCTAGCTAGACGTTAAGCTCCCTGAGGACCAGGACTTAGCTCTATTTACTGTGGACTCCACAGCGCCTCACTACGCCTAATGTAGAGTAGTAGGAACTCACCAAATACTGGTGGAACCAATGGGTGGGCACATGAAGGCCTCTGCTCTGATTTGTCGGATGTGATATTCTCCTCTGAACATATTAATTTTATACTTATTGCAAAATCCTGTTCCAATTTCTCTATGAATTATTTTCTCAGATGTAAATTTTTCCATTTATTGAATCTCTAATTCTGTAATTTATCTCATTTTGTTGATGATTTTTTTAAAAATTAAGTCATTTTTGTAATTGAAACCCCCAACAGTTAACTCTCTGGTTCTGTTTAGACAGCCCACTCTGGAAAGGCCGTTGTCCTTCCACCGGCTTCTCTCAGGGCCTCTGGGACTGAACCCTAAGGAAGCCTTGGGCATAGCCCAGGAGCTGTGGGCCACCTGGGATAAAAATGAGGTGTGTGAGGTCCCCAGAAGCCCAGACAGGAGAGGTCGAGTGGACCAGGTGACACTAAATGACACCAATCACTTGGCTTTGGAAGAAGAAAACTATCCACTATGATAAATAAAAAACCAGGCTTATCAATGAATTAGAAGCATTCCATTAATGGAAAGAAAGTCAGATGCACTTACAGAAGAAAAATCCCTTTTTCCTCTATAAGAAGTTGTTTCTATAGAAAATGTCTGTAAGAATTAGTCCTTTCCAAGGGCTGGCCCCCTTGGCCAAAATGCAATTCCCAGCCAACTGTGCCAGCAGTGTAATTGTGTTCTATCGAAATAAAAACTCCTCGAAAATGCCAACAAAATCCAGACAGGGGTTGGCACAAGAGGAACACGACCACCCTAGAGCTAGACTGAGTGGGCAGTCCCTGGGGGGCGGGGGAGGTCTCAACCCCAAGTCTCTGTCCTCACCAGACTTGAATGTTGACCAGCCACCCAAGATCTACTCCTCCTGGGCGGGCTGGTTGGCATCCTTTCCCCCTTCCTGCAGCTACTCTACTGTAGGCCTGCCACTCCCCTCCACACTCCGGGCTTCTCTCTCCTGCAGGGTTCCTCACACTGCTCTGCAGAAAGGGAGAAAGGGCAGCCTCGCTTGTGGGGCCAGTAGGGATCACACCCCTGAGGCTTCCCTCCTCCCAAATGCAAACTGAATAAGGCATCAACAGCCTTTCCAAGTCCTGGCGGGAGAGGGCGGGCCTGAGAGCACAGAAAACAACATAGGTCAGGATGACTGAGGGAGGCACACGGGGGAGGGGGGGAAGGGGGGGGACTGGGGGAAACCTGGGCCGGGGAGACAGAAAGCCTGATGGGGAAGAAGGGGTAACAGCCAGGGGGGCGTGACCTTTCATCTGCTCCACAATTCCACCAGAGGCAGGAGATGGCGGGGGAAGGATGGGCCAGATGCTGGAAGCTGGGAGAGACCCAGCTTGTCCCTCTTGAGGGAGCAGCGGGACTCTGTCCAGGGATGGCAGCAGCTGCCGAGGAACTTTGCTGAAGCTCCGTTTCACATGTTTATTTGGCCCCACAGCCCTACTGAAGTACCGAGCTCCGGCTGGAACTGATGAAGAAGCCCTAATGAGGATCTGAAATGTCAAGCGCTCCTCCGTGCTAAAAATACGCGCCCAGAATCCTTCCCACACGAGAGAGGACAGACTTCCCTTTGATTTAGAGTTGGAAGGATGACAGAGCAGAGGCAAGTAAGGATGATGAAAAGAAAGGAATAAGCCAGGTGACAACTTCCCATCACACAGAGAAGCCAACAATAGGGAATCAACAAATTATGTGCCTTGTCGGCATCTGTGCCATGCACAGCAGCGATACCACCTACAGCGGTCGGATGCTGATAAAACACCGCCACCTGCTATGCCGCCCGAGCTCGTATGGGACCCTTCACTGATCTTGGAGGAAATATAACCTCCTGGTCCAGCATTCAAGGTGGTTACTCTTTGGAGAGAAAACACACACACAAACACACACACACACACACACACACACACACACGCACGCGCGCGCACTTCGGCCTTCAATAGCAATCATTTTTATTCTATTAAACAGAGAAAGAAATGCGCTTTTACTAACCACATTGCACCTGGTATAGAAATGTCTCTTTCTCAGTGTGTGAGCTCATCGGCAAGGCTACACTAGTTTCCTGTGGCTGCCGCAGCAAAGTACCACAAGCCAGGCGGCGTGAGGATGTAGCTGTTCACTCTCCATGGACAGCCAGCCGTGTGGGCAGTTGGCTGGTTTCTCCTGGCTACTCTATTCCTGGCCATGTAGCCTCCAAACCTAGTTGTTGTTGTTTTAAATATTTTTTATTGATTTCAGAGAGGAAGGAAGAGGGAGAAAGAGATAGAAATATTAATAATGAGAGGGAATCATTGATCGGCTGCCTCCTGCATGCCCCCCACTGGGGATCAAGCCAGCAACCCAACATGTGCCCTGACCAGGAATCGAACTGTGACCTCTTGGTTCACAGGTCAACGCTTAACCACTGAGCCATGGAGGCTGAGCCAAACCTAGTTTTTAAGGTGATACTGTGAACTATCAAAATCTCTAAAAAATTTTAAAGGCCTTTCTACTTAAATGAGAGTGGGTCTGTGTCTGCTACAGATAACTGTGACTGAAACAGCATGACCCCGATACCGGCAAATACCCTGAGGGCTCTGAGACCTCCCTGGAGCTGAAGACAGACATTGGACTGTGTCACAGACAACCCCGCCTAGATGTCCCCCAGGTCCCTCAATCTTCAGAGACTCTAAGCCAAACTCACAATTCCCCCTTCCCGCTGGCTGTTCCTTCATCAGGGGCCGCCATTTTCCCAGACACCCAAACAAGATCTGAGACACATCTTAGACTTGTCTCTCTCTCACCCCCAGTTTCAATTATTGACAGACCTACTTCCTGAACATTCCCTGAATGTGTCCCTTCTTCTTTAATCTTCCTAATTCATCCCATGTTTGTTGTCTTACTCTCTCTTGGCAAGGAAAACCATTCCTGTCCTGTCCCACTCCGGTCAACCCATACTTCACGCTTCCTCATAGTGATCTTTCAGACACCCAAATATAACCAGGTCATCCCTTTGCTTGAATGCATTACATGGTTCCCCACCATTATTGTGGTTTCAAGAAGGACGAATGGTGTGACACCACAGGACACATGTGGCAGAGACTGGGTAAGACTCAACAAATCTACTTTCTCTTTCTCCTGAGAACATGGCTAACCCACATTTCCAAGGCTCTCTTCCAGTTTTAGGGTTTGGTTGTCAGTCAGTCCTGACTTCAAATACTGGCTTTTATATTGTCTCAATTAGCTCTTGCTGTATAACAAACTACCACGAAAGTAGTAGATTAAAACAAGTCATTTAGGATGCCTTACAAGTCTGAAGAAGGACTGGTAATTCTGCTGCTCTGCTCTGCTGACTTTAGCTGGGCTTGGTCCTGCATGGGTACTTCACTACATAAGCTGGGGGCTGCCTGGTCTGGGATGGGCTCAGCAGGTAGATTCATCTCTGCTCCATATGGTCTGGTCTTGCCTCTGTCAGCTTGCTAGCCCAGACCTGTTCTAACAGCAGAGGCAAGGTTTCAAGAAAGAGAAGAAACACACAAGGCATCTTAAGGTCTAGCCTCATTCTCTTCACCAAAGCCAATCACAGGACAGCTCAGATACAAGAAATGGGGAAACAGCCTCTAGCTTTTCATGAGAAAGGCTACAGAGGCATATTGCAGAGAGAGAAAGTAAATAATTGCAGCCATTTTGCAATTCAATGAGTGCAGTTACTCGCTAGGTATGACCTTAAATGAGTTTCCTCTCTGGACCCTGTTTCATCAACCATAAAGCAGAGGTGAGGCCCTGGCCAGTGTTGCTAAGTGGTTAGCATGTCTGCCTACACATGAAAGGGTTGTAAGTTCAATTTCCCATCAAGCGCATGTATCTGGGTTGCAGGTTCAATGCCTGGCCCCAGTTAGGGAGCATGTGCGAAGCAACCAATCCATGTGTCTCTCTCACATCGGTGTTTCTCTCTCTTTCTCTCTCCCTCTTCTCCATCTCCCTCTTTTCTTCCCTCTCCCTTCCCCTTTCTCTAAAAATCAATGGGAAAAAATATCCTTGGATGAGGACAACAACAACAACAAAACAGAGGTGACTACACGTAACTCACAAATGAGAGGTGGAGGTAAGGTAACATCCTCAGCAGAGTGTTTGGCACATAGCAAGTGCTCATTGGTCCTTCACCACCTTTAGTGTTCACATCTCCCTGCAATGTTTACCGCTGTGCCTTTCATGTGGTTGGCATATGCTCAGGAATCATGTGTTGAACAAATTAACCATGCACCTGGCTTGAACAATGGTCTTTTAATGGCTTGTCGTGTTTCTGGAGTGAGCACAAGCCTACGCTTCTCACACTTGGTCACAGGCCCATTTGAAACCATCCTGCCCAAGCTTGACATGGAGCCCTCTTAAAATACACCCACCAGCTGTTCAAACACGGCCTGTTCTCTGGGCTTGTGTAAGGGCAGGAGAGCACCATTCATGTTCCTCTAAATAAACTTACTGGCGCTATCTTTCCAAAGGGGAATGCTCATGAAGCTTGCTAATTAGGGCATTTCAAACTCCCTTTTCCAACAGATGAACCATTGCCAAGAGTTATATGAGAACTCCTCTGCTAATTTGCTTTGTTTTAGTGCAAGACTGACTGCATTAGTATCACCCTTCAATGGCTGCGTCCCACACCAACTCTGGGCTTGGTAGTTTGACCTGCTTTGGCCCATGGAATAGTGGCAAACTTGATACAAGCATAGGTTGTGAAGGGGATTTCTCCATTTCCTCTTTATTATGGACACCTGTCACCACTATGAAAATATCCCAGAGTTAGCCGGCGGGAGCTATAGGAAAGATAGCTGGAGGAGAGCGGAATCACACCAGCCAAGGCCATCTTAGTCCAGCCAGGTCCCAGTGACCACAAATATATGAGTGAGACCAGTCAAGATCAGCCATGCCAGTCCACATGAGCAGAATTACCCACTTAATCCATTGACCTATAGAAGTAAATAAAGAGTTGTTTTAAACCACTTGGTTTTATGATCGTTTGTTACGCAGCAGTAGTTAACTAGCACAAATCCATGCCATGATTCTCATGATCAGTTCTATCCTAAGCTCCTTCTCTTTGTCTTCTACGTTAGGAGAGGAAAAAACAGAAGCCCATGTGCATAACCCCAGACAGGAAGACCCAATCTGAAGTTAACGATCTGGACTTCCAAGTCAGCCAAAGGGAGTGAGTGCATTTCAAGGCCCAAGGAGCACAGCAGCACTTGGAAGGGCCTGCTCACCATCTCCCTAGTAAACGGCATTTACCGGTAATTCACTCAGAAGCCAGGAGGGAAGAACGCAGCCTAGCAACCTGCGTTGGCATCAAGGAGAATTGATGGCTCTGCTCCCAGGTCAGATTTGAATAATGACACTTAGCAACACCATGCCTCAATTTACCTGGCTGCTCGGCAGGGGCTGTTAAATTTAACATGAATAGGAGACCCAAAGAGCTCTGTATAAGAATTACTGCCCTAAGTGTTGTTATTCTAGGGTAAAAATTATATGGCATATGTTTGGCTCTTGGGCTAATGGGTGGGAGCCACAGCATTAAAACACACACCCTAAGTAACCAATACTAAAACTCTGATATTGGATTCCATGATAGTGAAAAAAAATATATTGACAACAAAGTTACCTTTCTAATTATGTCTCATTCAGACAAACACTGGCTGACATTTCCCGAGTGCGTGCCGTGCCACCAGAGAGGGACCGCTCTGCCCACAGGTGACCCATAGTCACTCACCTGCATGGACAGTGCTAAGAACGGACTGCTGGCCACGATCTACCTGGAGGCTGCAGTAAGGACGTGCAGCCCTCACATCTCCATTTTCTTGTCCAAATAACTCCACATGTCCCTGCTTTCCCTGCCTCCATCTGACTCCTGTGTCTCCTGTCGCTCCAACAATTCTCACACCAGCCTTCTAGTGTGTGTGTCTACATCCACAGCAGCTACTAGTAACAAGAAAAGACAGAGACCCTGGTTCCTCTGTGGACACCCACAGGCAACGGATAAAAAATGCTCCCTCTGCTCCTCAGGGACCAGTTGGAGTTTTTACTTACCCTAAATTAAATGTAAATTTTCCAGAATAAATAATTTGCCTAGATCTTTTCAACATCCGAGGGGCTCTATTTCCAGTTACCTCCCGAAGTAGCACTAAACACACACAAGTAAATTAAAGTACAAACACATGCACGAAAGCGGGACTGGAAGCCACAGCCCGTCTCTCGCTCTCACTCCGACTCGCTCTTGAGATCTCAGCTTAAATGTCCCAAAGCCGAAGCATTGGAACCCTTCTCTAAATTAGGCTGTGCTGCGTCGTTAAGGCCAGTATGGAAACTCATCATTATTTGTCTACCTACATATTTAGAGTCACTCATCCGACTAAAATGCAAGAGGCCCAGGGTCACTTCTTCTGTTTCCACGGTTGCTGCCCATATCTAGCACAGCGTTTGGCACACCGTAGAGCAGGGGTGGGAGACCTTTTTCGGCCAAGGGCCATTTGGATATTTGCAAGATCATTCGAGGTCCCTACAAAATGATCAACTTAAAAATGAGCCTGCTATAGTTGGTCAAACATTTAATTCACTCACCCCTAATGCCGTGGCAGGGCCAGGCCAAGTGATTTCTTGGTCCTTATCTGGCCCGTGGACCAGACGTCCCCTACCTACCCTGGGTTGAGGCTCAATCAGTGAATGAAAAAATGAACTGATAACTAAGCGCTGTCTTCAGGACTCATGATGATCAATTGCAGGGCTCCAAAGAAAATGATGCTGAGGCTGGAACAGTTCCACAATCCATTAAAAAGTCAGCCTTGGGTCTACAGGCAGGGATTCTCAACCTTGACGCTATTGACATTGGGGTGGGATGTGTCTTGAGGGGCCGTCCTGTGCGTTGTAGGAAGTTCAGCAACATCTCTGGCCTCTACCCAGCAGGTGCTAGTGGCACCACCTCCCCTCCCACCAACCTACACAAGTTGTGGCAATCAGAAATATCTGCCAAATGCCCCTGGGTGGGGGGCAAAACTGCTCTCAGTTGAGAAACACTCATCAAAGGGGTGATTGATGATGGGATGGGTATTATTTGGGGAGGCACAGAATTGACAGTATGACCACAGGACACTGTGAGGAGAAGATAATATTTGGGGGCGGGGAACTGTAGTATCTTTTATATTCTATTTAGAGATGTTTGAAAACCATGTTCTCGGGACCCTAAACCTTCTAGGAACCTGCAAGGGTAAAGCTTAGCTTTAGGACTGTGCTGCATATTTATCATAATTTTGAACAACATGTGGAATTGTGAGTACTGTCGCACATCTGGAGCCAGGTTTTCCTGTTCTTTCCCCTGTGACGGCCTCTCCCTGGAGGGAACAGCCCTCTGGAAGCCAAGGCCGCAGAGTCACCGACCACAGGAGGCAATCAGACGTGCTTGCCTTGAGATGAGCTGGACAGAACAATATAAAAAGGGCGATTTTATTAGGGTTTCACAGCCAGCTTTCAAAACAGAGATGATCATACCCAGCTTCCTGTGCCGCTCTCAGCCTAGAGAAGAGGAGAAAATGCTGGCGAAGAACTTGTTAAGCAGTAAGGGGACCTGCAGATATCAGCAGGGACTCCTCCGAGCCTCCATGGTCCGCACACACGACTTCCCCAATAGTTACCACAGAGCACTTTGCAGCCAGTTACCCGCCCCATATATCCCAAGTCCCCTGGGGTGGAGCCCTAGAGCCCCATGCGGTGCCAGGCTCTGTTCTGGGACAGAAGGACCGGAGTTTAAGTGTGTGGAATGCGCGATAGATTCACTGTTGCCTCAGACTGCCAGCACCCACTCTCCCCTCCCACATGGCCTGTGGTGTCGGTGGGACTGTCCCTCAGTGTACACGCCCTCCTGTGGCCAAGCGGGAGGAGGGCCAGACGACCAAGACAGACCCATCACACTCTTCTTGGAACTGGAATCCACAAAGAGAGAAAACGTGTGGAGCCCGTTTCTCCCGACCACAGCAGCCCGAAAAAACTGCTCTTGAGTTCTTGATCCCTAAATTGGCATAGCTGCCCTCCTTCCTGTCTTTCCCAGGATGTGGGTTTTCGGTTTTTCCCTATTTGCTCCCATTAGATGTTCCCACTGTTGCGTCGCGACCGGAGCTGGTCTCTGTTGCCAAGGACCTCAGAGCCTCACCCCGACCTTCCTTCCCTGATCTTGTTACTGCATCAGACCCCCTCACCGTAACATGGACCACCAACGATTAGAACAACACACATTCTATTTCACTATCACTTGAAATATGCATCATTAAAATAACCATTTGTACCTGAAGATGCAACATAAAGGTTCTACGGTGTGAAACTAAATTCCCAAATTGCTCTTGAGCACAGCACAGATCCAGGGAAGCGATACCATAAAAGACTATGTCCACAGAGACTATTTCCTTCAAAAACTACCCATCTTAAGAGATGCTCTTTTTGTTTTTTTTCCTCCCAGAATACAGCAATGGGCAGGCAGAAGGGCAGTTAGTGGATCTCTGCACAGTAAATCCGGAAAGCAACTTGCAATTATTTTGGCATTTCCTCTAAAATCCCGCCTTATGGATCTGACAAAGGTGGCGGAGGCTTCCTTTCTCTATTACCTTTTTTTAAAATGTACTGGACACAAGCTTGGCAGGGGAATGCAATTCACTTTCACGCCTCACCCTCCATGTCTTCTGCGCAGGGACGGTGACTGCAGGAGCTCGGTAACCGAAGCGACTGCATCTGAGCCGGGTGACGACTGCAGGCTGAATTCTATTTATTTGATTTTTTTTAAAAAAGGAAATTTTACAAGAGAAAAAACCGCCGTGGCAGAACGGGAAGAGGGCTCGCACAAGGCGTGTAGGAAGTGCAGCTTCGGGCCTCTGATTGTACAGCTCTGCACCCGAGATGAAAACGAGCATCGCCTTTGCGTTCGGCACACAAGTTACTGGGGGGAGGGGGGGTGCACTGGGGCTCCCTGGACCGATCTGCTGGCCATGGTAGCGTGGTAACGAGGCGAGCTCCCTTCCTTGGTGTCCGCCTCTTTCTTTCTCCTCTGACCTCTAAGAGGTGGGAAGCTGATGGTGTGGGGAGACCTAAAAACAGCCCAGGGTCATTTTCTCAGGTGAAAACTGTGCCTCTTTGCTCTGGGACTAATCGCCGAGTTTCTTCTCTGCTGGCCACCACGGAGGGAGAGAGTTCTAGTCCGGGCTCCAGCCCGGCGCCACATTTCAAAAAAGAAAAAGAAAAATCTATACTTGGGGTCCTCCTCATCGCCCCAGCCCACGCCTGTGACCTTGAGATGTCGAGCACCCTCCTGGTACTCAGCTTGCGCAGTGTGAGGCCAGGCGGTACTCTCCCAGCTGCCGGCAGGGTCAGACTCCGGGTATGAGTGTGACGCCAACTGCAGCTAGAGAGCAACCGCACAGTAATGGCCCCACGGCCACCCCCTGAGCAAGGGCTGGCTTTAGAGAATGCGGGGAAGGGTGGAACACCCTAGAAATGGGAGAAAGCGCCTGAAGCACACCTCTGTGAGGAGCACGTGCACCACCGGATCCCCACGGTCCCCACTGCGCAGAGCTAACCCTCCTCGTGGTCAGGAGCCCGAGCCAAGGACCCTCTGGCGGGGGCTCTGCTCCAAAGCGCACTCCCCGTGCGAGGCCAGTCTAGGGCGTGAGCGTCCAAGCAGTTCAAACAGCCAGTCTTACTCACAGTCTATCCATCTAGGGTTCTGCCAGAAATGAATCAGAAAGTACCACCAACCGGAGGCATTTTCTAGACCATTCTAGAAAGAAAACAGAAGCCGCCCAAATCATATTGCATCTCTGACCCTGGCAGGGCCCGGGTGGGCCCGCTGCCTCTTGCCAGCCGCACCCTCCTGCTGCCTCTCCCTCTGCTCGGCAAGGGGAACGTGGGTCAGGTCTTTGGCAAACAAGTCTCCAAGTTCCCTGAACACAAATAACAGAAAGAAAGACAGATGAGAGAAGAACAGGAAACCAGAGGAAGAAACAGGGCAGTCTCCTTGCACATGGTCGGGAAGGTTTATTCTACGAAGGCGGGGGGAGAGGAAGCCGGGCGGGAGGAGAAAGAGGGGATGGGAGGAAAGGAGAGGACAGGCTGAGGCAGGGGGAGGTGCGGAGGCGGGAGAGGAGAGCAATGAGGGGGAGAGGATGAGAGAGCAGGGGGCTGGGAAGGACAGTGCAGAAGATAAAGCAGATTTCACTTCCTTCCTGCCCCGAATTTGACTTTGTCAGGCCACAAGCACAGACCTGCTTAGAGATGGAGGCTGTGCGGTTTGTTTTGGTTTTTTTAAAGGTTTCCCTCCTGGAGATGGGCCTTGGATTCCTTGGAATGCTGGAAGCCGTGTCAGGCAGGAAGCTCACTCGCTGCCAGGCCCGCGCAGCCTGAGGGTCAGAGGACACAGGCCCTTCTGTGGCCACTGGCACTCCACGGCCTTTCAGTCCGGACCCAGCCTTGGCCAGGGCGACCTACCTGCCCACAAAGCGATCTTATTGTTTTCCCAAGCATTTGTTCAGCCTTTAATAAATAATGACTTTGGGTCTTTGGGGGGAAGAAGGAGAAAACTGCCAATAGGAAATTTAATTTGCTATAATCAACCCCGCTTAGCATGCAGAGTCACACAGTGCGAGCGAAAGGATTCGTCTCCACCGGGAAGAACTGCCTCGTCGGTGTTAGGAATCTAATCACTTAGGAGGCTTAGCGGGCAGGTTGGGTGTAGACAGAGCTCTCAGGAATCAAACCCACTAACTCAGGTTTCAAATGCGATCTGAGTGGGGTGCTTGGATGAACTGGGGGCCTCTGAACGACACAGGGGAGGGAAGGCAAAGGGAGGCACTCTGCTACTTCCACACCCCCCACGGGGAAACATTTGGGGAAGGAAGAAATAAGTGCAGCCTCAGGGCTGCCCATCTGCGATGCTCTTCCTGATTCTGCTCTCTAGGGTGGGCTGGCAGACCTGCCAATCATCCCCGGCACCCCTATTATAGCTGGGAGATGTGCTTGCTCTGTGCGCACAGTTTATAATCCGCAGGGTGGAATTCATACCCCAGCAATGCTTTTTGCCTTTGACATTCTCCTAAGCAGGATTTATTGCTTCCAAGACAGATGTGACTCGAATCGATTATGCCTTTCAAGCAGTCACTCTGGAAGCCACTCTCCGGTCCCCCGGAATATCTTTTGTCTGACTCACTCACCGTTTGTAAACTGATGTCAGAGTATGCCATCTTACTCTCATACCATCGAGAGTCCTTGGAGTGTGGGACTGAGCAGGCTTTTATACCAACCAAGTTAAGGGATGTGGTTGCCACCCTTGAAGAGTGTGTGCATCCTGCGCCACACACACCGACTGGCCGTCTAATAATATCACAAAATGCAGCAGAGAGGAAGGAGATGCATGGAAGTTATATTGACATTCAGCTGCCCTCCCATTATTGATGAGCTTAGAATATGAAATAAGTACGTTCATTCGTCTTCGGAATTGAAGTAAGAAGTAATGAAAAAATGAATGGGAAATAATTGAATTTCCAAAAATGCTCAATAAAGAGTCTCGTTAAAATGAACGTATCTCTAAATGTCTACTTCAAACCTGAAAACCACACATCACCCCCGCCCCCACCCCGCAAGTTGGGGTTCCTTAGCATTTCATAAGCTTGGCAATAGCTAATTGTATAGGGAGCATATTTCAGAGGTGCTCAGAGCCTGGGGGGAGGCAGTAATGTGATTCTAATTGACTGGCCAAGGCCCTAGACTCATAACCACAAATAATGTTTCAAAAAGTTAGTGGTTTTGGAAGAAAATAAATGATGGTGGTATTTTTAGACTAAACTAATCACAGCCCACCTTGTCCTGCATTCGTCTGAGAGACAAGAGGGAGGAATCTTTGAACAACAGGAGGTGGGAGAAATAGCATTCCCAGACACCAGATACTTTCTTACCTGACTTTCATATATATATATGGGCCATGGCTGATCAATATATATACTGATTTGTTGATTTCAGAGAGGAAGGGAGAGGGAGAGAGAGATAAATCAATGAGAATCATTGAGCAGCTGCCTCCTGCACGCCTCGCACTGGGGATGGAGCCCACAACCCCGCCATGTGTCCTAGCCAGGACTCAAACATGACTTCCTGGTTCATAGGTCCACGCTCAACCACTGAGCCACACTGGTTGGGCTCCTACCTGGCTTTCTATGATCCTCCCACCCCCATCCTTTGGAAGAAAATCCAACCCACCTTCCTCTTAGAGTGCATGACTCAGGGGATATCCACCATAGCCTGCTTCATGTTGTGTTTTGTTTTTCCTTAACGATTTAAGCGAGAAAATCCTAGCAGGCATGGGTTTGGGATCAGAAGGAGATAATAAAATGCTTCCACTCAGCAACTGCATTATATTGAATATTTTAGTCCTGTTAGATTTTTTTCTTTTAGATAACATTTGGGACCAACACTACAGGTAAACGTTGTCAAATGCCTTTGACACTTAGAGGGAACAGATATTTCCTTAAGCAATGCTCAACATTTTTTTCGATCAAGTTCTAGTCAGTTCATATATGAAGAAGAAGAAAAGGAGGAATGATTTTTATTCTCTTAGGTTTTGCAAAACTGGGAGTTTACACAAAATCTTTGGGGATGTATTGAGATAGTTTCCTTGGCTGGGGTGATGGTTATAAGACTGGTCCAGGCATGGAGGAAAGCTAATCCTTTCAAGAACAATTTGCTCTTTTATTTGGCAAATTGCTCTAAATTTCCCTTTCTTCTGAGTTTCAAAATTGGCTGTTGCAGCTTCACAATCTTTCCTTTTTCCACCAGACAGGCTTGGGGAGAAAAGAAAAGCTGAATGGGCTGCTCATAATAAAGGGAGAAAGGGGAATGAAATGAAAGGCTTTGCATAATTCGGGCCATCTCAGCATAGGGGCTCAGAAACTGGGCAGGAGAGAAGTGTACAAAAGCCTTGCCGGCTAACGTCTGACTGGTACAAGCTCCGGGCCTCAGAATTGATTTAAGAAATAAGACATAAATCGCCACCGTGGTAGAAACAAAAGCAAGAAACCACAGTTCAAAATCAGATCCAGAGCGGAACGGAGGAAATCACCAGCCATTCCGACCTCGCTGTTATTGAACAGAAAACCAGCTCAGGACAAATGCTCCAGGGAAAACTACTACAAATATCACCAAATCTGAAGAACGTTTTCTGAAACATTCCATTGGTACCGGAGAGGCAGCAATGACAATAAAATCTCGCTCAGCTTGGCTTCACTCATATAGAAAACTAGCAATTCTCTTAAAACACCTGGTGTTTGCCTATCAACATTTCTGGAGAGACCCACCAACAGTGCCAGATGGAATAAATAGACCATTTTTTAAATATTTCAAGGAAAGAGTTCACAAGGAGAAACCTGGAAGAATAACATCTCAACAATAGCATGCAATGAGCTAAATACCGTCTGTAATTAATTTGTTGCTGGCGTTAAACAAAACAAAACCAGAAAACCCAACCCAGGACTGATGGATGTACTAGGGGCACATCCCACGTACCAAAATATTCATTAGTCACTCGGCGATGCTGCCTGGAATAAGCACTGCTCTGCTCCAAGGCCCGTGCCAGCTTTGCTGCCTGCCAAGTTGGTATGTAAATGGGTTTTCACTTGTCCAAGGCGAATGGGAGATCTGTTAAATTCTCAGAGACAACACATGCATTATTTTTAAGCCCAAATTCTTTGACTTCAAAACAAGCTATTTTAATACTAAAGCCCAAATAATACCCTATAAGAAATCCAATACGCAACATACTCAACACAGAATGTCTGTTTATCACAAATGGCGGCTTCAAATAAGTATGGGAGTCGAACATTTTTTGCACAGCTTATGCCACAAAACCACCGAGAAAGCATCCCACCGACCGTCGCGCGATTTCTTTGTCGATGCCTGTACCTGGGCGTCCATGAGGAGGTGCCTCATCAATACCATGGAACTCTTCAGGGTCTCCTTCTCTGTGGGCAGAAAGGGGTCTTTGTCCTCCTCCAGTGCCTTCGACTTGGTGACAATAAAATGGGATATCTGGTCATTTAGGGTGTGCAATGATTGCACAGCTGCAGAAAAAATAAAACAGAGAAGGAAAGTGGAATCACAACAGGTAACTTTCAAAGAGAAATTGGCTATTATTTTTTTTAATTTTTAAAAATATTTTTATTGATTTCAGAGAGGAAGGGGAAGAGAGAAAGAAAGAGAGAGAGAGTGAGAGAGAGAGAGGGAAACTGAAACATGAATGATGAGAATCATCAATCAGCTGCTTCCTGCACGCTCACCACTGGGGATCAAGCCCACAACTTGGGCATGTGCCCTGACCGTGACCTCCTGGTTCATAGGTTGATGCTCAACCACTAACCACTCTGGCCCACCGGGCAGAGAGATTGACTATTATTTTAAAGGGGAAAGTGAGAGTGTGTGTATGCAGTATAAACCAGCAGCAATCAAGAACCCAATTTGTCCACAGATCTCTTTCTCACATGCATTTCACAGCTAACAAATACTTCTTGAACACCTTCCAAGAGGCCAAGCCTCCATGGAGTGCCTGAGGGTGTAACTGGGAGCAGGGCCAGACACGATGCCTACCCTCATGGAGTGCCCAGCTCTGCTGGGGAAACGGAAGAGAAGCGAGGTAGCAAATACTTCTAGGAGGACACCTTCTGTGGTCAGTGTGTTTATAAACTGCAGAGATTAAAGGGCATGAGGGGACAGCCTGAGACAAGATTTGTGCTGGCGGTAATGGATTTGGCTATTTTACCTCTAAGCAGATGGCCTCCATCATCAAGGTCTATTGAAGG
The DNA here is from genome assembly GCA_026230045.1 of Corynorhinus townsendii. Lineage (NCBI taxonomy): Eukaryota > Metazoa > Chordata > Mammalia > Chiroptera > Vespertilionidae > Corynorhinus > Corynorhinus townsendii. The sequence goes on from JAPDVU010000002.1 coordinate 213,910,493, forward strand.
GACAGTGGCCATGTTTTCCAATCAGTACCACATGTGTGCCGGGAGGATTAGCTCCCTCTACTTCACAGGACACTTGCCATCTGATGCGTTAAAGATTTTAAAATTTCACTTGTTTGTTGTGTTTGTTGCCTCTTTCTCTGCTTTCCTACAATGCACTCAACAAAAGCAGAGATTTTGTGTGAAAACCCTTTGTTTATGGTTATATCCCCCAACAAGAAGAATCGTGCCTAAAAAATTAAAGGTGCCCCCCAAAATATTGTTGAATTAATTCCCTTATAATCCCTTGAATCAAAATTTTCTTCCCTTATAGAATTTCTATAGTTTTCAGGTAAATTTATTCTTTCAAACCAAAAATAAAGTAATCCCAGGGATTCTCAGGAAAGCCACTGCACAATGCTGAGAACGGCAGGATTCACGCCCAGGCTGAGCCCCTGCACATAATTCCTACACCAGCACCCAGTTGATCCTCTAGCCCGTGGTCGGCAAACTGCGGCTCGCGAGCCACATGTGGTCCTTTGGCCCCTTGAGTGTGGCTATTCCACAAAATACCACGGCCTGGGCGAGTCTATTTTGAAGAAGTGGCGTTAGAAGAAGTTTAAAAAATTTGGCTCTCCAAAGAAATTTCAATGGTTGTCCTGTTGATATTGGGCTCTGTTGACTAATGAGTTTGCCGACCACTGCTCTAGCCCGTGCATCTGGGGCAGTCCTAGGAGTGCAGTGTCAGACTGCCCAGCTGGTCACCCCCCTGTCCTTTTGCAGGTGAGGAAAACAGACCAAGAAAGATTACTCAGCCCTCTGAGATGCTGTGGCAGTTGGTTTAAGAGAATGGACCCCAAAGCCTGTCTGTCTGGGTCTCAATCCGGTCTGCCCCTCCAACTCGCTGTGTAACCTTGGGTCAGTTACTTAACTGTTCAGTTGTAACTTGCTGATATTAACGAGTTGCTATGTTTGTAACTGAGGTTTCGTGTTAACTCCTTGTTATATAAACAAGCTAACGATGGTCTCTGTGTATTGGCTGTTAGGTTGCTTATTTCTTCACTGCAGACCCATTAGCTCAAAAGCCCACCAGTGCCAAACTCAAAGTTTACACATTGTTTTAACCAGTTAACTGCCACACATCCAAAATGGAAACCATCCCCACACGCCACGATTTTTTTAATTTAATTTTTAAAATCAATTTGCAATGAATATTATAAAAATAAATGTTACTCGCCCTAAATGGTTTGGCTCAGTGGATAGAGCGTCGGCCTGCAGACTGAAAGGTCCCAGGTTTGATTCTGGTCAAGGGCATGGACCTTGGTTGCGGGCACATCCCCAGTAGGAGGTGTGCAAGAGGCAGCTGATCGATGTTTCTCTCTCATCAATGTTTCTAGCTCTCTATCCCTCTCTCCTTCCTCTCTGTAAAAAAATCAATAAAAAATATTTTTAAAATAAAATAAAATAAGTGTTACTCACAATTCGGGTGTTCCTGAATATCTTCCGTTGGAAATTCTCGCGAGAAATTATTTTAAAGTTGGTCTATAGACGCTTACGGCAGGCAAATGGTTAAATATAGCCCAAATAAGCAGCTGTTTAGCCATTTAGAGCCTTTCTGCTTTGCATACCCCCAAAACTGTGCCCAGCCTCTGCTAGCCATAAATAAGATGAGCACTGGGAAATAAAGACCCCCAAGCCACGGACTGCTCTCTGACCCAGGGACTCCCCACTGTGCTACTGAGATCCCCTAGTCACATAAGTCCTCTCTAGGATCCCTCTCTGCCAGGAGTTCCCTTGCCATCCTCCCCTTCCAAGTGTCAGCCCCTGTACTTTGGGGCAGTCTCCTACTATGAGGGGCTTCCCCTGCCAACAAATTTGTCAGTGTCCCCCAAGAAAGCCTGTGTGTGCTACTGCCACCTAGTGGTCATGTCTTTTTCTTTGATGAGCGCCCAGATCCCTTGAATCCTCCCAACATTACCCATTTGTCTGTTCGTTTTGGATCCCCAGTTACAACTAGTCTGCTGCTTCATCCACAATGAAAACTTAATAACTGCAAGTTTAATAAGCGGAAGAAATGAGAACAGGGAGGAATGGCCTTCCGTGTGTCTATGTATGGACCCCTGCAAGGCATGTCATCTGTGTCTGGCTATGTCCTTACGTGTTTGTCTGGTTAGCATCTGTTTCCCTCTTCTTCTAATAAAAGAAACTCTCTCCCTTTTGTGGAAACATTCATCCCTGCCTGTGGTTCAGGTAGGGCTGATCCCACTCCCAGCTCCTGGAGGTGGACACCAAGTCCAGGCCTGGTCAATTCAAGAATTGTGTCTCCCTGGCAACAGTGGTTGCTCTAAGTCCGTGGTCGGCAAACTGCAGCTCGCGAGCCACATGCGGCTCTTTGGCCCCTTGAGTGTGGCTCTTCCACAAAATACCACGGCCTGGGCGAGTCTATTTTGAAGAAGTGGCATTAGAAGAAGTTTAAGTTTAAAAAATTTGGCTCTCAAAAGAAATTTCAATCGTTGTACTGTTCATATTTGGCTCTGTTGACTCATGAGTTTGCCAACCACTGGTTTAAGGAGAGGGTATGTGACTCACACTCGGCCAATAAGATTTAATCCCAAGACCATTTGTAGAGCTATTAAGAAAGAACCTCTATTCAGCCGGGATTGCTAACTAGATAGATATGTGGATTAGCTGGTGGCATCAGTAGCCATCATCTGAGGTGCTCCACCAGAAAACAAAACCTACTGAGTAAAGAGGCAAACATGACTGACAGACAGGGAAGGCAGTTCTTGTCCACACTGTTATAGCATCAGGGCTCAGCTATGGGCTTCTCATTTAGGTGGGTCAGTAAATTCCCTTCTCTTCATTAACCCGTCTGAGTTGGGTTTCTGTCATTTCCAATCAAGAAGTCCTGATTACTGTAAAAGTCTGCACTTCTTCTTCATTGCAATAGTTATGCGCGTGATTATGTCTTTAGTGTCTGACTCCCTCTAGGGCAAAGTAAAGGCGATCTTAAATTCTGCCTACTCCTCCCACTGAGAGGTGGAATATAAGCACCCGCCACCCCCACCTCCCCACCTCCTCCTTCCCCTGCCGCTTAGAGGCTCGCTGGCCTTAGTGACATGGTGGACCAACAGTAAGGGCAGAAGTGACTTCTGGATTTCTGAGGTTAGGTCATAGGAGGCCTTGTAGCTTCTGTTCATGATCTTAAATATCACTCTGGGAGAAGCCAGCTGCCATAGAGAAAGCCTGACTAGCCCTGGCCGGTGTGGCTCAGTTGGTTGAAGCCATGTCCTGTGCACCAAAACGTTACCAGTTCAATATCCGATCAGGGCACATGCCCAGGTTGTGGGCTCAATCCCCAGTAGGAGACATGCAGGAGACAGCCAATGGATGTCTCACATCAATGCTTCTCTCTCTCTCTAAAAATCAATTTTTTTAAATCTTTAAAAAACAAAAGTCTGACTACCCCAAGACCACCAAGCTCTGAGACCACCAAGCTCTGAGGAAACACAAATGCCTGGACTGCACAGAGAGAAAGAGACGACCAACCATCCTCAGCTCCTCTGACCATCCACCCAGCCTAGGTTCCAGGTATGTGAGTGAAGGAGCTATCTCAAACATGTCAACCCCAGAAGACGCAACATAGAGAAAAGCTGAGGAACCCAGCCATCGCCACGACGGAGGCCCTGGACACACGGCCCCAGCCGCCGTCACTGTGCGAGTCCCCCAATGAGGTCTCAGTTACTCTGGAGCAGAGCTGAGCTGCCCCTCCGTACCACCCCCAAACACCTGGCCCACCAGACTGGGAGCAGGGGAAGCGCTGACTCTCACCACTCAGCCAGTTGGGGGCAGTTTGTTCCACAGCCATGGACAACTGTCCCTCCGTCACTAAACTGTAAGTCCCAAGAAACCAGTGGCAATGCTTTCTCAGTCCATCACTATATCCCCAGCTTGAAGCATGGTGCCTGACACACAGTGGTGCTTGAATAGGTAAACATCTGTCCAACAGAAAATGAATGCATGAATAAGGGAAGGGAAAAGCCACGTTTAGTCCCCTCTGTCCCTTCCGCCACCCCATCACCTTAGAATCAGGGTTACTCACATTCTTCTCCATTTGGCCTATTAAAATTTCAGCCAAATAATACTGTTTTTAAATTATGTGATGGATTACAGAATGAAGAGCCGTATATATGCTTTCTTACCTACATGAGTTTAAGAAATTGAGTCATAAAAATGACTTTATTGGGTTGGTGGTTCTGAATATGAAGTGATGTCAAATTTATTTCTCGTTATTTTGGTCTACAAATGTGCAGAAACACGTATTTCTATGGCTGACGTATTTATGTGAAGTGCTCATTTGAATTTCACTGTACATTCATGAATATTTATTTGGGTTTCAGATCAGGATGGCACATTCATGGTTTGGCACAAGAAAAAAATAACAAGCTTTAACATTTTATGTCATTAGCAAAAATAGGAGGTACACGTAAAATGTCTTAATGTTTTCAGAGGAGGAATAACAGTGTGCCACACTGTGTCTCTGTTTTTATAGATCAGATGAAGTACAGAACATGAAATAATAGTATGACTCTAAATACTCACTTTATGCCGATGAGCCCAGATGTCACTGAGATGGGCTATTGTACATTTTTATGGAAAAGTACACCAAATGAATCATATCGTGGGGCACCGCCTCACCACAAAAAGCTCAATGGATTTTATGACCTTGTCATTTATATGGTTCGTAGATATGAACTAATGATCAAATTTATCTCTACATGTTAAACAACCTTTGCTTCTCATGTATCTCAAAGTGTGTTGCATTTTGCATTAAAATGCTCACGAGTTCCCAGTGCTTACTTCAAAATGGTCTCATTAAATAAATGAAGCCTAAATAATTCAGGTATTTCCCCCCACTGTTACAATAAAACTCATTCTGCAAGTCAAAAGTTGATACTGGAGGCAAGGATGCAGAGAAATTGAGACCCTTATACATTGCTAGTGGGAATGTAAAATGATGAGGTCGCTGTGAAAAACAGTCAATAAGCTAAACACAGAATTTCCATATGAACCAACAGCTCTACTCTGAGGTATGTAACCCACAGAGTCAGAAAAAGGTGCTCAATAAAACACTTGTCCATGATGTTCATAGCAGCACTAGTCACAATTGCCAAAGGTAGAAACAACCAAATGTCCCATCAACAGACAAATGGGTAAACCCAACGTGATATTCATGCAATGGAATATTATTTGACCACAAAAAGCAATTAAGTACTGATACATGCTACAACATAGGTGAGCCTGGAAAACATTGTACCAAGTCAAAGAAGCCAGTCACAAAAGCAACATATTGCATGATCCCATTTATAGAAAGCTAGAGGCCTGCTGCATGAAATTCATGCACTCAGGGGGGTCCCTCAGCCTGGATTGTGAGAGGGCGCAGGCCAGGCCAAGAGACCCCATCAGTGCATAACTGCAGCCAGGAAGGGATGTGGGAGGTTGGCCAGCTAAGGAGGGACCATGGAAGGGTACCAGGGCGTGTTCGGCCTGTCTCGTTCAGTCCTGATTGGCTGGACCCCAGCAGCAAGCTAACCTACCAGTCAGAGCATCTGCCCCCTGTTGGTCAGTGCACGTCATAGCAAGCAGTTGAGCAGCCTTAGCATATCATTAGCATATTACACTTTGACTGGTTGAATAGATGACCGGATGACCAGACATTTAGCATATTAGGCTTTTATTATATAGGATGTCTAGAATAGGCAAATCCACAGAAATAACCAGATTAGTGGTTGACGAGGACAACGCCCATGTCTGAGGTTCTTTGTACCACTTACACAATTTGCCTTTAATTTCTCAAGGTTTCCAGACTACACAGGAAACTATGTTCTCTTCTAAGGTTGGGGTTTCCCATGCCTTGCTCAGAGGGTGGTGGCATTAATAACAAAACCACCGCTGTTGCCACCAACACCAATGGCAGCTGCTCTGTATTAAGCACTGACTGAATGTCAAGCACTGTGCTGAGCACTGTACATGCATCATCGCATTTTATCTATATATATAAAAGGCTAAGTGACCGACTGTATGTCTGTCTGACCATCCATCCGACTAACTGACCAGCTGGTACATGTGACGCGCACTGGCAATTTAAAAATAAACGTTGACTCATGCATGTGTGATACATATAAAGCTCTCACTGGTGTCAATCACACAGTTGTGTTTCGATCTGTCATTATTGATCGTGAATTTGGTTGTTTTTATTGACATTCTGAAGCTGAAAGAAAGTGGCGGCGTCAGTTGTATGTTGCTTTCTCTCGAGTTCAAAGACTGTGTGACGTTAAAGTTGTAAATACTTCATCACAAGGGAAATTAGTCAAACATTCTGAAAGTGTTTTTACTCTGAATGCGGTACAGGGGGATATTAGAATAAGTTTAATCAATTTATCAGGCATCATTTTTATCAATGTTGTTTTTATATCATGTTTTTGTTGTTTCTATATCTTATTTTTATATCTTTTTTTGTTGTTTTTATATCATGTCTTCATTGTTGTTATTGTTTATTTATTAATCAACTTACATATTATTTTCATACACATTTTACTAATTTTCTTGCATCTCTGACACTTCTATTGTAGAGAAATAGTGAATAGGGATTTTAAAATATTTCTTCTAATTAATTTCCTTTTAATGTGCACGAATCTGTGCACCAGGCCACTAGTCTTCACATAACTCATGCTTTAGGTACTATTGATGCCATCCCTCAGGGGAACCTGAGATTCAAGAATATTGGTAAATTGGCCCCACCACATGACCACATACTGTACAAGACTCCATGGCCACCTGGTTCTCCCCAATGGACTGTACAGAGTCTTCCAGGTGGAAGGATACAACAAGATATTGATTCACTAAATCTATGAAGTATGGGCCCTACGATGCCAACAATTTGGTATTCAAGCAACACAGCCCCGTAGCCTGAAACCGGTATGGTCTCCATCCACCATGGCAATAAGAATGCTGGGTGCCTGCCAATGCCACCGATTCCTCCAGAGTTAATACAAAAGGCTACCTGTGCTGGAACAGGGCCCTGAGCACTCCCCAGAAAGCCAACAGCAGACATGCATCCATTTGCACAAAGATAATAGGTGCTTTCCTCTCAGTGTCTCCCTCTGTGGGGCCCTAAAGAACTCTCCACCACTCGGTGGTCACACCAAGACAGGGTCGGACCACACACTGTTCCACTGTCTTTCCAAAAATGCTCCCTTCTCTTTACTGTGCAGGTTTCCCAGTCACCACGGCCAGCTCCACTTGGACCTAATAGACGCTGCAAGGGAAGAAATTACCATCAAATCACCGTGTGAGAAACGGGTTATGACAGAATCGTGGAGCCAGAAAGCGTGCCAGGGCAGGATGCACAGATTTTCATTTGAATGTCACTGTCCGGGCAGAGACTTCAATGAAAAAAAAAAATGGACTTTGGCTTGAGGAGAAGGAAATGGTGCCAAGGACATGTCACCCTGATGGTGACAGAAGATTGAACACGGAAACTGCGGTCCTGATGGAACTTGCTCTCCTTTGGCTGGACTCTAACTTCACTCCTGGAACCAATTAGCTGCCTGAAAAGAAGCAGAGGCCGTGCTCGAAGGCTGAGTGCCGTTCCTATTTGATCGGCAACTATGGCGGGTTTGGGAGCTTAAAGATTTGGCTGCCCTATTCCTTCCATGCCCCAATTCCAGCCTGAATCTCCACCCCATGACCTTTCACCCCTTCCCTCCCTTATTTCTCTCAATTGCATTTCCCACATATCCCCAGATTTCACCTTTGTATTGACTGCAATAGCTTAGCCTCGCTTTTCAAATGCGACTACTGGTCCCTTACCCCAGGATGACAATGGCCTGTTCTCTCTCCGAGTGCCCAGGGCTTGTGAGGACCCAGGGGAAGCTGGCCATTCTTTCTATGATGACATAGTCATGATGAAATACGGAATGGAGTGCAAAATTCACATGAATGTTTTTATAACATTTTTTAAATTGATTTTGAGAGAGAGAGGAAGGGAGAGGGATAGAAAGAAACATCATCGATCGGCTATACCTCCTGCACGCTCCCTACTGGGGACCAAGCCTGTAACCTGGGCATGTGCCCTGACAGGGAATGGAACCATGACCTCCTGGTTCATAGGTTGATGCTCCACTACTGAGCCACCCCAGCCCAGCTTCACATGAAAGGTTAAAACAAAACACATATTGCAAAGAAGGTTCCTGCTCAGTCCTGATGTGGGGGTCCCCATTTTCCTTTCCTCTCCATCAGCTGTGTTTTGATGGCCAAGCTCGAGACTCCTGGAGGCTGTGACCATGAGTCACAGCCCTTTCACATGAATCACATCTGGGCCTTTTCACACAGCTGAGTGCGAGGGGGCTGTGACCCTTGCACACCTCACACAGAATCTGCAACTCCATCTTCACTTCCTAACTCAGTCCATAAAAGATTTTCAAAAGTCTACCTTAAATACGTTGAAAAAGTGAATGTGTTTCCAAGTAAGTAAAACTCGGCATAAATCAAACCTAAGTGAGTAAGAGCAGAGGACCTGCTTTTAGTGACATGATATTTGGAATTGTCATGTCAGTTGTACCTAAATCAGCATTACTAAAGCACTGGAGAGTGCTCAGAAAGTTGAATAATGGTGCAATTCAAATATAGCACATGTTTACTTACCAAACACTTCATAATAACAATAAAAAAAACAATGCATTGACTCATGGTAGCACTGGTACTAGTATCAACTTCCTGTCAAAATGAAAACCACAGTCCTTATTCATGGAGCACTTGCTGTGTCCGGACCCATGCTGGTGTGTAAGGTGTTTCTAACAGAAACCCAAGGAGTGGCTGATGACTGTGTTTTACAGAGGAGGAACTGGAGGACAGAGATATGACTTGCTCAAGGTCACCAGGTGCTCAAGGGCAGAGCTGGCATTTAAACCCTGTTTTTCCTACCTCCAAGGCCCTGGACCAGCACATGAGAGCATCAATAACCTTGTTTCAGATAATGAAGGGAGGTGGACCCTGTGAGTTATTTTGACTTGGGGAAGCCAAGTATCCCCTTTCTGGCCTTACCCACATTCCACCCTATGGCAGCTCTGGATACCATCATGACTGTCTGCTGGAAGGTTCTAGGTAGCCTTCAACAAGACAACAGTCACCATGCATGGAGAGACCCTGGGTGGCAGCCCAAAATTCTACTCTTTTTTTTTTAATATCCTATCTAATAAAAGAGTAATATGCAAATTGACCGTACCTGCTACACCCACAAGCCACGCCTACCAGCCAATCAGGAGTGAGTATGCAAATTAACCCAGTCTTGGCCACGGAGCCAGCAGGTGGCTTGGGTTTCCCCGGCGATGGAGGAAGCCAAGTTCCTGGCCTGCCCTGTCCTCCTCTGAAGGCTACAAAGTTTCAATTATAGAAGATAAATAAATCCCAGAAACCAGGGCCTCTGCTTGGGTCGTGGCTGGCCTGAAAACCACCACAGGCCCCTCACCCAGGCAGCCCCATGCCCCAAGGGAACCCCCCATCCTGCTCCAGGACACCCTTCAGGGCAAACCAGCTGGCCCCCACCTGTGCATCAGGCCTCTATCCTATCTAATAAAAGAGTAATATGCAAATTGACCATCACTCCAACACATAAGATGGCTGCCCCCATGTGGTCAAAGATGGCTGCCCTCATGTGGACACAAGATGGCTGCCACAAGATGGCCAGCAGGGGAGGGCAGTTGGGAGGGACCAGGCCTGCAAGGGAGGGCAGTTGGGGGCGATCAAGCCTGCAGGGGATGGCAGTTAGGGGTGACCAGACCAGCAGAGGAGGGAAGTTGGGGGTGACCAGACCTGCAGGGAAGGGCAGTTGGGGGGGACCCAGGCCTACAGGGGAGAGCAGTTGGGACCAGGCTTGCAGGGGAGGGCAGTTAGGGGCAATCAGGTTAGCAGAGGAGTAGTTAGGCATCAATCTGGCTGTCAGGGGAGTGGTTAGGGGGTGATCAGGGAGGCAGGGAGGACAACAGTTGGGAGCCAGTAGTCCTGGAATGTAAGAGGGATGTCTGACTGACTGTTTAGGCCCGATCCTACCAGTATCGGGCCTAAATGGGCAGTTGGACATTCCTCGAGGGATCCCAGATTGGAGAGGGTGCAGGCTGGGTTGAGGGACACCTGCCTCCCCCCTGTTGCACGAATTTCATGCACTGGGTCTCTAGTATGTTTTTATTGCTTTCAGAGAGAGGAAAGGAGAGGAAGAGAGAGATAAAACATAAATGATGACAATCATCAATTGGCAGCATCCCGCACGCCCCACACTGGAGATCAAGACCACAATCCAGGCATGTGACCTGACCGGGAATCGAACTGTGACCTCATGGTTCATGGGTCCTCACTCAACCACTGAGCCACACCAGCCAGGCACAATTCTACTCCGCACATCACCAATGGTTTGCCTGGCCCACATGCAGAGCCCTATCGCCAGTTTTTCCCGAAGACACTAAGCTATGAAGAGTGCGGTCAAGGCCAGATCCCAGGCAAGCCTGGAAGGAGGGCAACAGGAACCTCCAAGAGGGCGAGGGTGACAGCCGACTGTGCTTTTCTTTTCAGAAAGAATACAGAGGGAAACTACCCTGAGCGGTTTCCTTCCCGTGGGGAGGCAGGTAACTTCCACACCTGATGCCAAGAGGCTGTTGACATCTTATTATGCAAGGCCAGATGCAGCCTCCTGGAACACAAGGACACAGTCTGCATGCAAATGTGGTTTAGAAACTCCCAGAAACCTGGGTGAGCTGTGAACAGGAGGCTCCCTGCCAACAGTGCACACCGGAGGTGAAGGGCACAGACCTGGAGAAGCAAACTGCATATTAAGTAGACCCTGGGATGCTTGCTTCTCCTGGGGAGACCTGTACCGGGTGGGGGTGGGGCCATCCTGAACAAATGGGAACCTGGCTTTCCCGGGAGGGGACTGTGTTCCTGTGCCCCATGCGACCTAGGCAGAGCATGACAAGGAAACCGGGTCAGCTGAGATACGTGAGTCTCCCCATGTCCCCAAGGGGAAGAAAATTTTATAACTGAAAGATACAGTCCAGGAGTGTCAGCAATACATAAAACTAACAATGTAAATGTGACATCATTCCTGGTCCTGGGTGTGCAGTGACAGAATAAAAATGGCAAAGGCATCATCAAAACAGACGATTTTAAAGAGGAAAATCTATGACACTTTGGCCATAATTTATCATAAATTGTGATTCCAAGGTCGAATCATCTCATAGAAAGACCAACACCATGGTCCATACCTTTTCCAGACAGAGAGAACTACTTCTAGAAAATCAAAATGAATATCCTTAGACAGGCGACACTCCCCACACTGAGTCTTCCTTCAGTATTTTAAGAGGGAACTCATGGTCTCTGGCAGGCCGGCTGTGGCAGAGAGGAAAGCTTGTAGTCTCGGTGTACAGGGGACGGCATGAAATCTAAAATTACATGCTTCCAGACATGCCTTCCTCTTCTCACAGATCATTTTACTTTAAGGGAGCAGCCTCAGTAAGAGCCCAGTCAGAGACCAATCTACCAATGGACCAACCGATGAACAAATATTTGCCAAGTTCCTATCAGGCACCTGGGTCAAGTGTCAAGGGCCACAAGAACCAATCTCACCCACAAAAACCTTAAGTCTATTCATGGGTCACACTAATTGCTCTTATAAACATTTTCAAATCATTTTAAAGGAAAAAACAAACCAACAGTTAATGGGCCTCCCCTTCTCCAAACAGAAGATGCGATTTATGGGCCTACAGCCCTGTGAAAAAAGTAAGTGCGAACTAAATTAATGAAGAAAGCTATCTCGAGACTCTTCACTGTTTCACGTAAGTCCTGAAAATTCTGTTCTTCATAACAGCAGAGTTTTATCAAAGGAAATCTTGTTCTCGATTTTAATTGCCTCCTTTTCTATATACTTTTGGTCTGTTAATATTTTTTAAGTGCATTTCGTTTTACTATGCCCTCACCTGCATTCTAAAGTTCATCGAAAAACTACTTTGCATATCAAATAAACTCTATTTTTAGCATAGGGTAGCCTAGAGCAGTGGTCAGCAAACTCATTAGTCAACAGAGCGGCAAATCGCGGCTCGTGAGCTGCATGTGGCTCGCGAGCCACAGTTTGCCGACCACTGGCCTAGAGGATTTATTTTCTTTCCAGATAGATTTGTTTTGATTGAAAGACTCCACCTTCAGTGTTTCAGTCAACAAGCACAGTGGCATCATGGCTAAAAGTCAGGCTTTGGAATTTTAAATTGGGACTCTTCCACTCGCTAACTATAGGCCTCGGGCAAGTTATCAAGTCCCTCTGAGTCTCAGTTTCCTCATCTGTAAAGTGGAGATAAGAGGTTACCTACCTCAAGGGGTTGTTGTGGGGACTAAAAGCATTACACGTAATGCACAACAGTGCCCAGCCCGTGACAGTACTCAGAGAACTTGATATTTTTATTACTACTACCAATTCTACTACAGTGAGGAAGACAATAATGACTACTACCATGTTATTTTTAAAATTCCAGATCCTATAGCAATGGACACAATAAAGGTATCTTCTGCCCTCACAGAGCTTTCAATGTGAAGGGAGACGGGTAATTCCAAGTGTAAGGAGTTCTACGGCCCAGAGCACAGAGGCCACGGGACTAGGAGCCATGTCCACAAGCAAACCAGCTATGGAACATGCTACGGACCTGCATGGATCACTTTTTATTACCCACCAGTACGGTTTCCGCAGGCATCCACTCCCTTCCACGGTGCCAAGGTTTCCAAAGTGAGCAGGAAGCCCACCTAATTTTTATTGCTTTTGAGAAAATATTTCTTTAATAAACCTATTTCAGACTTGCAGCTGGAGATAGAAGTGGAATCCATGAATTTACCTGTTTGTTCTCCCAACATCCAGTTAAAAGGATAGTAAATGTTTTCTGTGTTGTTTTTTTTAAAGCAAACAAATCCACAGAATAAAGGGACAGGATAAAAGGCTAAAAAAGCAAACATTTAGAAGCTTGAAGCAGGACAAGCAGATCTAAAAAACCAGAACTAAGCCAGGAGAGGAAGAGCGGGCCAAGGATCAACCAGCTGACAGCATCAGATACAATGCGAGTCCAAGGGACGTCGGATTGAGAACAGGAAGTTAACTCAGAGTCTGCCCAGGTGTACACAGCCCACCAACCCAGACAGAACACAGGGACTTACTCTCTGAAAAGGAAAATACAGTGATTTTCTGCACTTGGGGACACCAAGCACAGTTGAAGGCAGGGAGTTAGTTACCTTATTAAAAATAAGGGGCTCAATAAAAATTGGGTAATATATCAAATGCTGAGAACCCAGCCTTCTTCCCTAACTCAGCTCTGATGAAGATGAAGTTGTTCACGATGATACCATCTAACATCTATTTGGTGTTTATTTTGTGCCAGGAGCTGTTCTAAGTGTTATATGTATATTAACTCGTTTAATCCTCACAACAATGCGATTGTCAGGTAAAGGTTAGTTCCACTAACACCCTCCATTCCACATAAGGGGAAATTGAGGTACAGAGGGGTTAAGTTACTTTCCCAAGATCAGTAAGAGGTGGAATCAGGGCTTAATCCAGGCCTATAGCAGACAGGATGATTATACTCAGGCTGCGGGACTGACAATGCTCCGATGGATGAACCAGACCAGTAGACATGAGCTGGAGATTCTGGCATCAGGAATTTGCCAATGAAACAGCTCAGCCAGATCACCTTACAGGAGGTCCACAGTCCACAGGCAGTCTCTACATGCTTAAAAGTGATGACCCATCTAGCGTCTCCTCTGAAATATAAACAGACAGCAAAGGATCACCAGATACACAAGGAAGATGGTCAAGAGAGAGAGAGAAAAGAAACAGAGAGAGGAAATGTGAGAAAAAAAGACAGTGAGGGAGGGAGAGAGAGGGAGAAAAAAAGAAAATAAACCAAAGGAGGGAGGAAGAAAGAAGAAAGGAAAGAAAGAAGAAGGAACTGGGACTTTGCGGGGATATAAGAGCTTCTTAAAATTCCTGCTACTGTCCACAGAGGGCATTTCGTCGTGCAATTTCAGACGTTAGAAACTAAGAGCTGATCCTACAAACCAACAAGGGGAAGCGATTCTATGGGAAGGTCTACGCGGTGAGGAACTGAGCTCCTGCAGAAGCTGGAGCCCCCCTCCCGGCCACGTGGGCGCACCATCTTGGAAGCAGGTCCCTCAGTCTGTTAAGTATCCAATGACTCCGCCAGCATATGACAGAGCCAGCACCACCCAGGGAAGCCACCCGGAATTCACAGCTGGGAGAGAATAAAGATGGCTATGGTTTTGAGCCACTCGGTTTGAATGTGATTATTTATACAGCAATAGATAACTAATTGGAGGTGGAATTAGTTAGTGAAGATGAAGCTCTATAATGCCACTCTAAATAATGTTGAACAAGAAGATAGTATGTCATGGGGAAATATGTCAAAATGTGAGCAGTGAGCCCTCACGTGTAATTAAACTGAATGGGGGGGGGGGCAATGGTAAGATATGTACACATATAATACCTTAATAAAAAAAAAGAAAATAAACTGAATAGAGCACCTTGTCCACATGGTTGTGTACTATCTACATACATATATATACCTACATGGAGTATATATGTACACATATGTACATACATACACATGGAGTATCTATATAAAACATATACAAATGATAAGTAAATACAGTAAGTATATATGTTAGTAGGATTTATTGCTTCTTGATGTTATCACCTGTGACTGATTTTCCTCTTTTCTGCATCTTTATTTTCAACTTCCCACATTGATTTCACATTAGTTCTGCTATACAATTAGATTATTGGAGTCCTTTACTGACTGTGTGAAAATGAAAACGGAGCCGGTGCCAGGCATCATCAGGAAGAGCGTGAGCATGTCTGCATGCTACGACATCTCCTGCGTCACCCCCAAGTGGGGTCCCGGGCCCGGGCTGCATTTCAGTGGCTGGAAGCTCGTGATGGGAATGTGACAATGTCTCTCTCCAGACCTGGGACCCGATAATCAGTACCTGCTGGCCTGGTCCTCGATACCATCTTTCACAGGCCCGGCTGCATTCGCATACAAATGGGCATACAAGATGTGGGCCCTGTTTCTCAGGTGATAACTCAGAGGCAAACACAAGGGCGGAGATTTGAAAGGCTGGATTGCAGCTGGCACAGCCGAGTGGGACGCTCCGGGGGCACGCAGCCCTTTGTTGCAGGCCCAGGGAAAGAGCGCAGGCTGGGTTCACACAGGGATGGCGCTCTCTGGCTTTCCATGGAGCGGGATTAAGTTGCCCCGAGATACTACGCTGAGAATGAAGGTTTCAGGTTGTAGCACGTTACACAAGTTAATCTGGCGCCAACATCAAGCTAAGCCATCCACTGTAGTTGTGCCATGCAGATGCCTAAGGAACAGAGGGAGCTGGGTGCAGGGCAAGTCACACGAGAGCAGTCAGCAAGGCTCACGCTGCAACCTCGGGCAGACCCTTAGTCTCGGTGAGTTCCTCGGCTGAAAAATTGACACAGCAGTGCTTCCAGGAAAAATGGGGTCTGCAAGGTGAGACAGTGCTCATGAACGTTCTCTAAGAAACCATAAAATGCTGGGGGAATGTAAAATACTATGTTGCTGCTGTTGGGACCAGCGTCGCTGCTGGTGTCATCATTTTCTGAACTCACAGAGAAATACTCAGGTCGGGAGTTGTCAGAATATAATATTTTAATCATGAGAGAGATGAGTTTTCCTCTTGGAGCCTGTGAGGTACTCCACATGCAAATCCCACCAAAAAGGGTTCATCTTTTAAGACAATATATGTCCTTTCCATGTTATATTCTAGCCCTTCGATTAGGCTTTTAAAGAATCATGGCATTCCATCAAGAAGATGGGCTAATATTTATTTATCTCCTTGCCCTGCTCATTAAAATGAAGTAGGGAAATAAAATGAGCACAAACCCACAATCATAACACGGAGGCTATCGGCAGCTTAGAGATTCCAACACATCTCTGTATGTTGTCAATGGAATGATGTAGCAGCGACTGGAAAAGGGTACCCAAGGAAATGCAGCGTCGAGTAGACCCAGGTAATGGTGGAAAGAGGAGGGAAGGAGTGAGTGAAAGCAGGGTCCCCTTTAAAAAAATGTTTTGTCATTGATTTTTAGAGAGAGAAGAAGTAGAGGGAGAGAGAAACATTGACGCAAGAGCAAAACAGTGATCAGCTGCCTCTCGCATGCCCCCCACTGGGGGTCGAGCCTCCAACCCTGGCATGTGCCCTGACCAAGAATCAAACTGACGACCTTTCAGTACACCGGACGACACCCAACCCACTGAGTCACATTGGCCAGAACAAAGCAGGAGCCCTTGGTTCCGTGGAGTTCTGGAAAGCCTTGGCAGTGGGCAATGTCACATGACACAGAGTGAGGATGCACCTGCTACAGAGAGGTTGACTGAAAGGTTGCGTGTGGAAGCCTTGACTCCCACCTCTGCCCCCAACTACCAGACACTCTGCAGCCAGGCCTCACCTGAGCAGAGCGATAATAAAACCTGAACAAAATCCAATCAAACCAAAGGGGAGGGCTCTTTGTCACAGGAAGGAAATGAACTCTCGGGAGAGAATACACAGGCATCTGATGTGGATACTGGCACCTTGGAGCAATGCTGCAGGGATCTTGGCATTCGGGGGACTCTGGCACAATGGTGGGCCCCTCCTGTTCACCATGGAGCCAAGTTTGCCCCAGCATGTACACACTTCCCCACCCACTTCATCTCCTCACTCTTTTTTTTTTTTCTGCTTCAAAATATATTTTTATTGACTTCAGAGAGGAAGGGAGGGAGGGAGAAAGAGAGAGAGAGGAACATCAATGAGGAGTGAGAATCATTGATCAACTGCCTCCTGCACACCCTGTACTGGGGGTTGAGCCCGCAACCTGGGTCTGTGCCCTGACCAGGAATCAAACTGTGGACTCCAGGTTCATAGGTCGATGCTCAACCATTGAGCCACACAGGCCAGGCCGTCTCCTCACTCTTAAGCAGAAACAAACCACTGGGCTTTCCTGACACTGAAGGACAGTCTGAAACGTGAATGAGACATTCGCAAAACACTGGGGAAACAAAGAGTTTAGGAGCAGACGATGACAAACAAACAAACAAACAGAGAAGCAGACTATATTTTATCCAAAAAACAGGAAAGGGGTAGTGTGGCCTTGGGACAATCAGAGGAAAGGGGAACGCTATGACTGCCAAATGGCTAATTCGATCTAGAGGCCAGGTGTCCAATAGGAAGGCTATGTTCCAGCAAGGAAAACCAAACATCGAGGAAAAGCTGAGGGGGAAATGTCAGCAAGAGAGAGAACATACCTGGCATTGGAGGAGGAGAAGCGGGCTGACAGGAACAGCAGAGAGAAAGACAATCATCAAACAAGAAGGGCAGCTCACACCAGCGTTGACAGGAATTAACCCCAAGTTCAGAGGCTGTGATAATAAGTGGCCATCTATATATAGAAAAGCCTAATATGCAAAGTGTCCCCTTGGGAGTTCAATTGGGACACCGGGAGTTCGATCGCTCACTAGAACGTGTGCTGACCACCAGGGGGCAGCACGGAACGAACGAAGGCCCTGGCCAGCAGCCGGCAGCCAAAGAAGGGAGGCCCCAGCTGGCAACTGGAAGGCCCAATCAGCCCTGATTGCTGGTCAGGCCTAGGGACCCTACCCATTCACAAATTTCGTGCACTAGGCCTCTAGTAACAGTAATAACTGCTAAAGGTTACTGAGAACCTACTGTGTGCCAGGCACCACTTTCAAAAGTTTTATAGGGAGTGATTTACTTAATCCTTTCAATAAGTCTAAGAGGCTAGTTACAATGTTTATCCCCATTTTACAGTTGAGCAAATGGGGACTCTGACCAGTGATGGCACTCACCCAAGCTACCAATTAGGACAACTGGAATTTAAAGCCAGACATGCCTGACCATAGTTTGCATTCTTAATGGGATACTTTCCTTCCTAAAACACCCTCACTTACGAGTAGACAAAGCATTTTGAAATGTAAGAAGACTGAGGATAAGGAAAATATCCCAGAGGGAAAAATGAAATGAAGGAGGAGGAGAAGGGGGAGGAAGAGGAGGAGGAGGAGGAGGAGGAGGGAGGGAGGGAGGGAGGGAGGGAGGGAGGGAGGGAGGGAGGGAGGGAGGAAAGCAGACTGATAATACTAGTAAGTCACTCTCCACATCCTATAAGACCGTGAAGCAATAATTTCCAAGTTTTGAGGAAAACCTAATTTCAACCTCCAATTTCACCCCCAAATTACCAGTGAACTCTGAGGACAAAATAAAGATATTTTTGGATCTGCAAGGGTTTAGGAAAGTTTACTCCAGCATCCTCTTTGAAGAATTGTTGACTGCTCCAGTAAATGAGGAGTCGAATTAGAAAGAATGTGCTCGATTCAGGAAAGAGAGACTACAACAATAAGACTGTTCAAGGACCGTCATGATCACCCAGGTGACCAGGAGAGATGGGAGTAGAGGAGCATGAAGGAAGAGGACCTCGGAGAAAGATATCCAGAAACGCAGAGGGATTTAGAGACTTGATACTTTGAGAAGAAGAAAAATGTTTAGGATAAGACAAAGTCAGACAATTAAAAAAAAAAAGACAACTAATAATTCCAAAGTGGGGGAGGAAGCTATATAAAAAAGAAAGGAACTGTAAACCAGGTGAACTATTTGCCATAATGTTGTAAATCTCTGTACCAAGCAGAGTTAATTATGTTTATTGGGAAAGCTTTTTGCTGTAAAAGTAATTGAAGTCAAGGGAACCTTGTGAAGCAAGAGACCATTGGGGGTAGAAGGGCCATGTTGTGATGGGAAGGGTAGGGGTAGTAATAACCTTAAGGTAATAACTTCGTCTTATAAAAGAGATGGTCTCAAATGCATTAAAAAATAAAGATATGATATAAAAGTAATGGAAGACTTGACTTGCAGTGGTGAACACAATAAGTATATGGATGATGTTTCATAGAATAGTACATCTAAAACCCATATAATTTTATGAACCAATGTCACCCCAATGAAGTCAATGAAAAGTAAAAGAAAGTAAATTTTTAAAAGGAAGTAACCAAGAGAGGAGCTCAAAGGGACATACCGATTATGTCCCTACATCCAGAGTGTTGAGAAAAAGTTAGCTGTTCTCTGGGCAGCTCTGGAAGATGTGGCCCACTACAGGGAGGGAATACACAAGGACAGAAGCAGATCTGCTCCCCAGGAAATGGATCCAACACGGAGCAAAAAGGCCAAGGGAGCTTCTAGAATGACGTGAAGGGAAAGCCCTGGACAACGGCGAGGGAGCAAATAGAGAGCGCACCAGTCCCAGGGGGTCAGGAGGATAAAGGAGCCGTCCAACCAAGAAAACAATGCAAACAAGATTGCCTGATGCGCCCGAACGAACGAATCTGGAGGCGATTTGCACTTACAGGTGAGAGTTTCTGTATGAACTGCTGATAAGATACATAGAAAATGAGGGAAAAAATAAAAGGCAATTATAAACTTCAGAAAACAAATTTGTGCAAGACAACGAGCATGATCATGACTCAGCTATTAATGAAATGTACACTCTCATATTAACAGAAACCTTCATTTCACAAAAATGCTGATAGAATCACTTTGGAGGGATTGAGGCAGTGGGGTGTGTGTGTGTGTGTGTGTGTGTGTGTCTGTGTGTGTGCGTGTGTGTGCGTGTGTGTGTGTGTCTGTGTGTGTGTGTGTCTGTGTGTGTGTCTGTGTGTGTGTGCGTGTGTGCGTGTGTGTGCGTGTGTGTGTGTGTCTGTGTGTGTGTGTGTGTATGTCTGTGTGTGTGTGTGTCTGTGTGTGTGTGTGCGTGTGTGCGTGTGTGTGCGTGTGTGTGTGTGTCTGTGTGTGTGTGTGTGTGTGTGTGTGTGTGTAGGGGCTGGGAGAATCCAAGATCTGACTCCTCACCTTTCACAGCAGGAAAGCAAAAGTTAATATGTAAGACCCAAAATAACAAAAAGATAATATGAGTACGTTTGTTAAAAATATGGGGATGCACAACTGAAAAAAATGCTTGGAACTGACAGTGATCTTCTCGGGAGCGTATTACAATGAGAGGAGGAATGGGTAGGAAACTGGTGTTTTGTTTTTTTTTCAAGCCTCAGAGAATGATCGAACTTTTAAAAATCATGTACATGTACCCAAACATAAAACCAAAAGTTAGGCTAAAAATTACTAAATGCTAATGGCTCCAGCAACAAACTAGATTCCCTTAGTTCGGTGACAACTGTGAAACACGCTTCCAAGCAATGCTCCCTGGCCCTGGCAGGAGTCCACGGCTGCAGGGCTAACCAGGGGGCAGCCTTGAAACCAGGGTCTAAGCGGAGGGCAGCCTCGAAACTGGTGCTGGCCTCATTAGGCGATGGCCCCTCTAAAGGCTTCATGCCCACGATAATGACTGTCAACTGTGACTCACGCTGACCTCAATTAGACATGTCCTTCCTTCAGGTCAAAACCGCCTGGTGGCAGCCCAGCCAGTGAGCCTGTAAACACTTGAGAAGAAGCAGGGGCCCCTCTAACCAAAGGCATGGAAATGCAGCTCAGAGTGGCTTCCCCTAAAAGCTTAATTACAGAGGCAACTCCTGCAATTCAGGGCCCTGAGAAAACACACTTCGTACCACGGTTGGTTGCCGAGTTGAGGGCCACGGGGTGGAGGAGGGATTTCAACATCTCCAGTGAGCACAAGAGATCCTCTAGCTCTGGGGGGTCCATCAGCTTCACCTGACCGTGTCCACGAAAATGAAGCGGGTTGAATACCGTGTGGAGGGCTCTCTGCTCTCTAAAGAGCGAACAGCAAGTGCTGGGGGCTGAAGTGCCTTCAGGTTGAAGTGCTTCTTCCTTCACGCATGCGCTTGTCAGGGATTGAGAACTGCACAAACCTGGCCCTTCGTCCTCCTCCTGGGAGTAGCAGCCTCCCCACCTGGCAGGTAAAAGCGTGTGGGCTATACATCGAGCAAAATGCAGGGTAGCTCTTAACCAGAAAGTGCTTGCCCGGTGTGTGCAATAATGTGGACATATGTCCTAAGTCATTGCAAAAAAGCTCAACCCTCTGTCCACCTATGTCTCCTGTTAGGAGCGACCTGGTAGCTAGAGCTGGGACGTTTTTAGACTGTGTACTTTATTGGAATTTTAAACACCTCTAACTGTGAATGCTCCAGAGGCACTGAAAATGGAGGTTTTAAAGACTTTAAGCAGACCCAGCAAGACATCTCAGCTGAAGGCAGCATGTTCCTGAATTATACTTTGTGATGGGATATACCGTGGTCTTAGGTTGAGCCTCTAAATCTACCTCCACCTGGTTTTAAGGCAAGCCAAAGGAAAGAGAGGAAGGGAGGGAGGGAGAGAGGGAAGAAAGGAAAGGAGGGGGGAAGAGAGGAGATAAGAAAGGGAGGAAAAAGGAGGAAAAACTAAAAGCCTCTTGGTTCTAGGGTAGTCCAACAGACTTCCATGGACTTCCCATTTACAGCAATAAGAGAAAAAAATCAGGAGGCAAAAAAACACACCTACCTCCATTCCCCGCAGACACTAACTCTTAACATTTCCCTCACAGCCTCCAACGTAACAGCATCCAGCAATTTTCCATAATTTCAGTACCGGCCAAGACATTGAAACGTGCAGAGAAAACAAACAAAAACAAGCCATTACCCGCACACAGGCGTAGCTCACCACGCAGAGAATTTTCTGCAGGACTCGAAACAGTTGCCTTCAGTTGCACATGCTGCCAACGCGTGCTTCTTTTTCTTCTTGTTCCACTCAGTGTGTCCTGGGCTGAAAACTGACAGTCCAGAGAGGGCCTTGACCCCAGCGGGTCTCAAATCATTGAAACCAAATTGGCTTCCAGGTGGTTTTGCCTCTGAGTTCTGAGGCCCAAGGGCAGGTTTCCACGGTGAATCTGTTCCAGCATCATCCCGCTCCCCTTCGAGCTCTGGCATCACAGGGATACCAAAGGAATTGCGGAGTTTGGGTGATTCTCATAAACGAGCCCTTTATGTCTTGTTCCATTAGCAAGATGTATTTCACCTCCCTAAGAGGCCCCATGGGTCTGATTCTAGGAGAGGATGGGCACCCACGGGTGGGCACTGGAAACCTGGAGCCCACGTGCCCCCCAGGCTACAAACCAGGCACATGGCTCCATGAGAGCAGGAGGCCAGGTCTCCCTGAACCATACACAGGCTCCTGGGACCACTGGTGGCAAGCCTGCCATTTTCTCTAACCCACTACTTTTAGTTTTTTAACGGTAATAATTTCAACAGCGCCATGGACAAGATCCAAACGCTTCCCTGCAGTTTCCAGGTTTTACAATTGCTTGTCTGGGAATTTTATGGGGAAGTTTCGAAGAGAGATGAAGAAACAGCTTGGCAGGAGGGCCGAGTGGCCGGGATGGCGCCCAAGGTGGAGAGCTACTTGGCAGCACACAGATTCTTGGCATCCTTCCTCCAGGGCCGCAGGGACCATCCAGGCCGGGCTTGGGCATCTGCCCAGAATTGCTGAGCCCAGCCTCATTCACATGCCACTCATTCTTGGCAGGCGAGATCCTGGAGGCATCCGTCTGCATGCATCCTCTCCCTCACAGCCGGCCGAGAATTAGACATTCTGGGTTCACAAGTATACCTATGTAATTTTGTTAACCAATGTAACCCCGATAAGTTAAAAAAAATAAAAGCATGCTTTTGCAAGACTCAAGTAGATCTGCTATAATAAAACACAAAATTCTCCTCCTCCTCCTCCTCCTCCTCCTCCTCCTCTTCCTCCTCCTCCTCCTCAAGGGGGTAGCTCTTGGCTGCTTGGAAGGCCAGAGGGGAACTCTGGGGTCTGAACCTGCCTGCCCATTTCTTCTGGTGGAAAACAACCCCACCCAGGCCAATCCTTACAGCTGGGCTGCACTTCCCTGGGGTCTCTCTATAACAAACGAGTTTCCCTTATCTCTCCCAGGCAATCCAGGGACAAGACCAAGACGGGGAATCCTTCCAGAGCTTCAAAGCCAACTTTTGGGCCTCAAAGGGAGCAGGGACAGTGCCCGGGCTGGTGGGAGCTTTCCATCCTTGGCTTCCGGTGCCTCCTGACCTGGACCCTAAGCCCTGATGTTCCGCCCTTCCTCCTCCAGGCCTGGTCCTCAGTCACACTCCCACAAGAGCGGGTAGCAGGGTCTACTTAATAAACGTCCAACCTGCAGAGAATTTATGAGTTTATTTGAGCCAAACAGACAATTGCTGGGAAGCAAAATCTCAAGGAATTGAGAAAATACTCCAGAAAATGGCAGTTTTACCACTTATTTTATACATCAGAATCAAAGCAGTAAATATAAGGCAGTTCCATGAAATCCATTAGTGATAGATTATGAGGCAGGAGAAAGCAAAGCAGGAAATCTCTGGGACTGGATAAAAAGTAAAACGAGTAAACATATACTTCTTTTATGTAGGTGGGTGCAGGATGGTTAACAGTCAACAATTAACACAATAACAATGAGGGGTTCTGTGGTCCCCTACTCTGGTGGATGCTTGTGCCCTAAAGAAGAGGGGGAGGGGGAGGATGACCTTGACATTCCAAAGGTGTGTTATTGTAGATGCAAAAAGACAACAGACAGGCTCAGTTAAGGCAAAGATTGACCTTTGTCAAGGAAGGTACCGGGCTAGGACATGAGGATCCATTGTGACCTGCTTTGAGAAAATTTCCTTTCAGACAATCCTACAGGGTTACTCTCGGTCTCTGAGTTTGTAAGGCCGCTGCGCAGGCGTCTCCTGAGCTTGTCGGGTTTAGTTTGTGGCCCCTTTTTTTCATCCACAGCAGTGATCGCTAAGGCTGTGGCTCATTAGAGCCCTTCCCACTTGGGCAGGGGACCAGCAGAGAGCAGCAATATGGAGCTTTCTGTTGACTAACCAACTATTGACAGTGGGCCAGGAGCTGCGGTTTCCATGTAGCATCACCCATCCTTTCAGCGGCCGTTCTGCACACCCAGGTCCTCGGTCGGCGCTGCGGGAGACGCTGGGGCATGGAGGCCATGCCTTTCCTCAAGGCTGGTCCGTCTGTGTGACTACGGAGGACATCGCTGCTGACCCACCACATCTCGGCGAAATGGCCCACTGGCATTTTCTTTCAGATGCTTTGCAAAAGTTGAACAATACCGCCGTGCCCGGTGCTGTTAGCACTTAATAAGCCTTCCCTGCATCATGTCGTTTAGGCCCCTGGATGGTCTGGGAGGTGGGCACTGTCATTGCTCCTGGTTAGAGGTAAGGCAGCTGAGAGGCTCAGTGAGGCTGAACAATTCACCCAAGGTCACAGAGGGTCAGGATGAGCCAGAGGAGGACCCGCTGCACCCCAATAACACCTCCTACTGCCTCCTCAGAGGAATATTCAGGCAAACCACAGCCACCCCAGAAACTGATACACCCAGCCATTTTCCTCCCCGCTTTGCTCTGGTTACACAATGAACCTCATCCCCCTTCCTCTCCTCGGCATCTCCTGTCCCTCCCCTTATCCTGGAAAGACACCCGGAGAGGATGATTGCTTAGGTACCAGCCAAAATAACACCGGTTTCCCACCCGACTTGAACCACATTTCTATCAGCAGCCCCCTGACGGGAAAGCATTCCTAACAGCAAGTTCCCTCTCTCCGCGACTTCAACCTCCTCCCCAAATTTCCCCAAATCACAGCAGATACGCCCGTTGGGAAGCTCTGGAGCAGCTCCATTCTGATTCAAGCTAGCAAGTTAATCTGCACGTTGAACCGAAGCTACAGACCTGCCTCCTCTTCGAAGCCATTCTCGTTCCATCCAGAGCAGCATTCCTCGGCTGCAAACGTTAGGAAGCGGGCAGGGGGCGGGGGGCGGGGAGGAGCAAAATGCCCCAGTCATCTGCTCAAGACCTTGCTATATTCCGTCAATGAATGAGAAATTAAAACGGCTTCCGACTGGAACAGTCAACACACCTCAGAAGGACACATTCTGGAGAAAAACCTTTGCTTGTGAAGAATATCACAGTCTTCCATCTCAAGGGCCCTGGGATCCCCGCAATCTTCAATCCTCTAAATTTAGCTGTTTTCAGAAACATTCCAGACAGCAGGCTAATTTTTATTCCCTGGAGAGGCTCCTGCAGTCAGACTGTATGTCCCAAAGAATGTCAACTTTTAAGGAATAGCCAGAACCTTGCCAAGACTGCGAGCCAGATACCAGCTCAGCTGGCTGACTTTAAACCTGTGCGGATTACTCACTGGCCCTCACAGAGGAACCTAAAGCTTCCCTATATTCTGCTTATAACGCAAGCAATAATGACTGAGCAGTAATATGGTCAAAGGCCCCTTTCAGGGCAGCAGAGATGAACCAGGCGTGGGCCCTGCCTTTGCAGTTAGTGAAAGAAAGAAGACACAAATGCTATCTAATATCCAATAAGGGTGTGTGTGTGTGCACGCGCACATCTCTATGTATGTGTGTGTGCATGCATGTGTGCATGTGTGAATGCATGTGTGCATATGTGTATGCATGTGTTGTGTGTGTATGCATGGGGGAAGTGGGACACTCCAAGGACAATTTCTTGGAAAAGCAGCATTTAACCTACGACTTGAAACTACAGCTAATTTTCCTATTTTTCAGTTTCTTCTTGTTACTGCTGTCAAATTGTTTTGCGATGAACAACAATCGAGCTGGAGACAGTGAGTAAGAGACGAAGGCCGATGCTCTGAGATACCGCAAAGACAAAGGCCTGGAAACAGAAGCCCAAGGTGGATTGTGTGGGGGAAAAACATGCTGTTAATATCTCACTTTGAAAACCAAGTCATGAATCCGCACCTTTGTCCCCAGCTTTATGGTGTGTGAGCACGCCAAGTGGAAAACAGGTTTCTGTCGCCGCCCATGGGACGCTGACTGAGGTGAAACAGTGGCCTAAAACAATGGCCGAGCACAACCGAGCTGGAGCTGGCCTGACGGGTTCAGACACCAGCTCTGCTGTGTCCTACCTGCGTGGCCTCGGGCAGGTCACGTGACCTTTTGGAGTTTCAGTTCTCTCATATTTGATCTGAGAATAATAGAGTGTCTGCATCATAGGGTTGTCAAGAGTCAGTGAGATAATCCGCCTAAAAACGCCTGCAGGTTGCCTGGCAGACAGGAAATGTCTCGTGAAAGTCGGTAGTTGTTCCAACATCCGGGGACAGTCCTTTGAGGCCGTGTCGTCATGGAGCTATTGATCCGATCATGCTGACCTGTGGATGTTTTTACTTAACCATGTAGTTTAATAAAAAATAGGCAGTGATGCCCATATTCTATCCCTTTTCTCCATTTTATCACTTTATCTTATCCAGGTCTGATCTTCTGCAGAGTGGAACCCAACGCACAGGAAACTGGCTCCGATCCCATCCCCCACTGGAGAGCAGTGGCAGCAGACTAAATCTAGAACTCCTGACTTGAATCCACTTACTTTCGCACCGCTTAATACAGTCTATTCACTATCTTACTGTCACCATTGTATGAATGAGGATCCATTTTGTGATCGAAGCAGAAATAAGAAATGCGTTGCCTCGCATAATGAAGAGCCCGCGCTAGGTTTTCAATCCCAGGGGACTCAGGTGTGATTAAACTGGCTTCTTGTCATGTGTGCTTCTCCTTGTGGCTTGTCCTGAGGCTCCACGTAGGAGGAAATGGCTGCCTGTATCCCCAGGCCTAGATTTCTAGAGGCATTCTGAACAAACCATCTTAGGTCCACATGCCCATCCATGAGCCCATCATAGCAGCCAGTGATAGGACTATGACAATGAGCCAGGCCAGAGCCACCAGCTCACCTCTCAACAAACCCTTGGAGGGGGGCATGGAGACCGTGGCCAAGAGCAGGTCACATGTTCACCACGGGTCCATCCAAACCTCGCCTGCTGAGCATGGACATGGGGCTGGCCACAGAGAGGTCATTCATGTTCTGGTACCAGAAGAAGGGAGAGACACCAGGCAGGCCACACCAATACCTGTCCACTGAGGATTATTTTACAAAGTGGGTCTGCATAGCTAGGTAGCCATCACTAGATGATGTAGGAGAAAATAATCATTTTCCGGCTAATAATAGAATGATATGTAGGTCTCCTATTTTCAAATAAAATAAAATATTCAGTGTCACGTCACAGGATGTACCCTGACCCCAGGGTCATCTTGGTGCATGTCTGTTCCTACTGGGATAGGCCTGACCCCACCTTAGTGATAGGTAAAGAAGCATAACAAACAGGGAGTCCGGTGGAGGAGGGGTGACTAGGACCACCAAGGGCCCTAGATGCCATCCTATATAACAAAACCCAAATATGCAAATCGACTGAATAGTGGAATGACCGGTCGCTATGATGTGCACTGACCACAAGGGGCAGATGCTCAACGCAGGAACTGCCCGCTGGTGGTCAGTGCGCTCCCACAGGGGGAGCGCAGCTCAGCCTGAAGCCGGGCTCATGGCTAGCAAGGCAGCGGCGGTGGCATCCCCCGAGGGGTCCCGGACTGCTAGAGGGTGCAGGCTTGGCTGAAGGATGCCCCCCCCCCCGACCCCATGCACAAATGCCGTGCACCAGGCCTCTAGTGCATATAAAGAGCAGTTAAAGAGACCAAGTGTGTCAATCCCGGGTTAGAGAAAAGAAGACCAAGGGGAGACACGCTAACCCCAGAGGTACAGTCGACAGTTTTCAATTTTGTTTCCCAACATGCATTCTTCCTTTCTGTGGGAACAGCACCTGGTTTTATTCTTGGGAAACGCTTTCTTCCATCTCATTACATGTTGTTTGAGCGGCTCCCATTCCCAGCAGCAAGGACATGGCCCGTGATCCAGGTTCAGGCCAATCAGTTCCATCCACACTCCAGGCCACAGTCCCAGGTGGTGGTGGAAGCTGGTCTCCGAGGCCACCAGCCCTCCTGTGATTGTGGCTGAGCTAGGGTGCCCAGTCCACAGGACACTGGGAGCATCCCTCCTCAAGGACCCGCCATGGTTCTTGGTATTTCTGAAGCCCACCTCCTCCCCCTGCAGATTCAGTGTGAGTTGAGAGACATGAGGAAAGGGTATAAATGGTCCCTAAGGATAATCCTAAACCAACAAGTCAGGGGATGACGCACTGCCCTGTCCTTCAAAGGAACAATCCTGAAACACATCCTGTACAGCAGGGGTGGGGCACCCTTTTTCCTGCCAAGGCCCACTTGGATATTTATAACGTCATTCACGGGTCATACAGAGTTACCAACTTCACAAGCACTCTGCTATATTCGGTCAAACATTTAATTAGCTCACCCTTGCTGCCCTGGCAGGTCCAGACCAAATGATTTTGCAGGCTTTATATGGCCCGTGGGCCAGGCATTCGCCACCCCTGCTCTACAGTGTCTCAGAGGGTCCCCACTGGGGTGGAGCTGCACTTGTCCACAGCCATGACCAGTTCAGTAACATAACCTTTATTGTCTTCCTTCCTTCCCTCATTTATCTCCCAAATTAACTACCTGTGCTCAAGTCCTAGTCTCAGGCTCTGTGCATGGGTAGGACCCAAACTCAGTCATGAAGGAGTAGGTATATTATTCCATTTGGGCCAATGAGAGAATGGACATTCCCCAATTACAAAGAAGCCTTAAGATCTGGTGTCATGAAAAAAACAAGAGAGCCTGCATTTGTCAGAAGCCACTGAGGAGAGGTCGGGGATGGAGCCAGCTGGGACAGAGCTTGGCAATACCCAGAGCCTGAATCAAGCCGTACCTGAAGCCGATCCTAACTGGAGGCTTAGAAGTTATGTCCGTTTTTGCTTAATTCGTTTGAGGCATTTTTTTCACACGTTCAACCAAAAGATTCTGAACCAAAGCCACAGAGAAGTATGTTTCAAACTATTAGCGCTAACAATCACAAAGCCCGCCCTGAAAAGTGTTGAGCTCTTCATGATCGGAGAGATTCAACTAAAACACAATCGAATGTCCATCTGAGATGCTGGAGAGGATTTTCCTTCCACAGGGAATTAGTTTGAGGAGTTAAGGAGGCAAAACTACACAAATTCTAAGACCCATTTAAACTCTATGGTATCGGATTGACGAATAAAAATCAATGCATCGGTGCAAAGCTATCTGACTAAGGAGAGACCAAGTGACAGACAGTGTTTCCTGTTTTGACCTCCCATATTAGTCACGCTGTCACTCTTTCACTGTCAATAGCCAACGACATTTCATCTCTGAGCCAGTGTTTCTCCTGCCCTCTCCCTACCCTCTGGCAATTTGGATTGCTGATTCTCATTTAAAGGTTTTCTGTTCAGATGCATAACGTGCACACTTCTCTACTTGTCTCACTGAACTGACAGGACAATCAGCACACAAAGCATTAATAAAAGACACCCCCCCAAAAAAAAAAAAAAGATGCTTTCACTGTGGAAGGACTGGCCAATCTCAGAGACAGTGAGAGAGAGACTCACAGCTTTCTGGCTACTAAAATAATAACTCCAAACAACGCCTTTGCAACGTCTTAGGGGTAAGCCTAATTGTCATCGGGATGGCAGGAGGTTCAGACGCGTTACACACAGGTTCACAGATCTCCCCCAAAGCCCTGCTCCAGCCAGGCGAGCCGCATGAATATTTATTTCTGCAGGATTAGCATGCATTAACCAAATGAGTAAGGCAGCAGGAACTAACTGGTCTCAGAACTTTTTCTGATAGGCCTATTAGTGGTGAAAAATACGTGCAGAAACTTTTATTTTAAAGGGGCACCATCTTATATTGCATGCACAACGAGGTGCCAGGCATAGTGAGCTGGAGCAAAATGCATCAGGTCCCACGGAAGGCTGCATGGAGGGCTCCAGCCACTTGTCCCCACACTTGGGAGGGAAGACCACAATGCTGGGCTCAGAGTTACATGAAGGAAGACAAGAAACTGGGGGGGAGGTGGTATCTCTTTAAACGCTTGGCCAAAGGGAAAGAGCTTTCCATCAGAAAGCACTAATTCAGTTAGGGCCAGCAGAAACAAAAATTTGAAAAAAGAGACAGACTTACCGACTGTCTTAAAATATAATTGATACAGTTTCTGAATCTTACTCATCTAGAAAAGAGCGTCTGTCTTATAAGTTATTACATGTGCTCACTCCATTCACTTTCTTTCAATTATCTGCTTACATAAAATGTGACAAGGGCTGCCTCTTTTTAATTTATTTTTTCTGATCTGATGAGTTTCATCCACCAGGCAGCAGAAACGTGAAATGTTTTCCTTTGCACAAAGGCCAGCATTTCAGTAAACTCGCAAATGGATAGAAACACACGTATTCACTCTCTTTCTCCTCTCTCACCTTTTCCAACTGATGGCCCTCCTTGTCCCAGGGGCTGCTGGGAAAAAGGAGAGGTCTGTAATACCTGTCACAAGGAACGTGAAGAAGATGGATGTGATGTGCTGAGTGAGCTCCAACCAGGATGCCGTCCCCTCGAGGCTGCCGCCCCAGCCTCCTGTTAGCTCTGCAAAGACCCAGCACAGCTCCACAGAGGGGGCAGCTTGCTCAGAGCTGCCCCCCTTTGCCAATTCTCTCCTTAGAAAGCGGAAGAACTGGGGAGCAGGTTGAGGCATGTGGCCCTCCCGCCTTCACATCCCATTTCATCAGGCCTGATGCATAAGATAATATCCCCAGACACTATGGGTAAGAGAGAGATTTTTAGGATGAGCAGTGTGTCTGCTAGAGAGGGTCACGGGGACCAGAGTGTTAGGGGGATGGGAAACTACATACAGTACAGGGGTTCAAAAGCTAATGCGTGGCCAGCTTCTCCGTCATCCGGCCTCCAGTCAACTTCACGTTATTAACTGAGGATGCAGTTTCTCTCTTAGCTGGGATGAAGGCGGCGGCGCAGAAGACCCTGCAGCACTCTCCAAACGACCACAGATATGGATGAAAGCACAGCCGCCATGGCTAGTTTCCCCGAGTGAGAAACAGCCCGTCGTCACTCGGAGCGCGAGCCTCCTTGCTTCTGGCTCCGTTGCAGCTTCAGCGTGATGGGAGCTTTTCCTTTTGTGTCACACCGAGCACACACTGGGACCGAAAACAGCTGAAGCAGATGCTTTCCTAAGCCGTCAGGACACTTATATAGGCTCCCCATTACCTCCGAAATTGTTCTCAGATCCAGCAGGTCCTCTATTAACCCCCTTCTTTGCTCTTTTTCTTTGCAGCCCTCACTGTAAAATAGTTTCGTGTCTGGGCAATGAAATCGAACTCGCCTAAAGGCCAAGGAACAACACATAACCATAAATTGAAAACTTGCAGGTTGGAAAGAGGTCGCCGGAGGCAGAGATGGTGGAAAATTTGAAGATTGAGGGAGCTGTCAGCACTCTCTAAGACCCAGCAGGGGCACTGGAGGGTTCTGGGAGGGATGTCAGACCAGCGGTTGGTGGGAAGAGCTGAGATTGATTGACAGATCCATCATTTGAAAGCTGGGTGACCTTGGGGAAATTACCTTACCTCTCTGGTCTTGCTTTTGTTTTTTGTACATATAAAATAAGGATGACATGTTTACACCATATATCTTACAGGAGACTGTAAAATCCAAGGGAGACCTTTGGTGAATGCATGCCCTGTACAAGGATGGAAAGCACATCGGGAAAGAACAGGAGAAGCCTGCAGATGGAGGCAGATGTCACCTCCTCCCTTTAGGCTTTGGTGTCTTCATCTTAAAATGAAATCAGTGACGTCACCAGCTCTGGGTGCCTTTCGCCTTTATGATGACAAGAAATAGCAAATACAAGGCCTTGCAGTTGTAGTAACTGGGGAGGAACTGTGTTCACCAGGGCGGCCTCCCTAGGCGCCCCCTGGACGAGAGAGAGGTCCTCCCTCGCAGCTCAGAGTCCTGCCCATTTCATTCCCACCGCAGCCACCTCCTAAGGAATCCCATCCCCCCCTTGCTATTGGTTCTAAGCCTCACCAGATAATCCAAGATAAAATTACCTCAAAATCCTTAATTTATTACATCTGCAAAGATTGAAAGGTCCTTTTGCCAAAAAAAAAAAAAAAAAAGGGGGGGGGGAGGCATAATTCATGTAGTTGTCACGGACATATCTTTTTAGGGGTCACCATTCCACCCACTACACTCCCTACCCTGAGACATTTTGCCAATGTCAGAGACATTATTTTGGGGTTTTTTTGTTTGTTTGTTTTTTAATTAATCCTCACCTGAGGATATTTTTCCATTGATTTTTAGAAGAGAGTAGAAGGGAAGGGGAGAGAGAGAAACATCAATGTGAGAGAGACACACTGATTGGTTGTCTCCCACATGTGCCCCGACAGAGGCTGGGGGATGGAGCCTACAACCAAAGTATATGCCAGTGATGGGAACTGAACCCGCTCTAACCACTGACCAACTGGCCAGGGTGTTAAAAGACATTTTTGATTGTCATGACTTGGTGGCGAGGGAAGGAGAGGAGGCAGCTACTGGCATCCGGTGGGTAGAGACCAGGATGCTGCTGAACATCCTACAGGACGGCCCCACCACAAAGAATTACCCAGCCCCAATGCCCACAGCTCCAAGCTTGAGAAATTATGCCTTAGAGCTTTAGCACCTGCCACTCTTTCTCGGAGATTCTCCCACCACATGTGCCCCTGGGTGACCCTGTCTTGTTACTGAGGCCTCACCACAGCCAGACCCGATCATCCTACCCAAAAGTTGGGTCAACCGATGAACCGACACACACATTATTGCCCCCTCGCCTCTGCTGTCCCAGGCTGAGGTGCCTTCAGAGCACGTGTCTCGATGGGAATCGCCTCTCTGTTCATGTACTTGTTTACGTGTCTCCCTCCCCTTCTCCGTGGCACACACACACCAGCCTGACCACAGGCTCCATGAGAACAGGACCTGTCTCTTTCAGAACTGCATCTCCATGCTGAAAAGAGCACATGCCCTAAACTCCTGCTGATGGAGGACGGGTGAACAAGCAAATACCCAAGAAGGGGGTGGTACCCAGAGGCGCCATCCATGCCAACTACCTCCTGCAACTTTCCAGCCTGGTCATGCCCTTTGGGATGTGCTGGGGCTTCAGGGACAAGAGGAGCCACCAGGAGATACATCAAGGTCTCCTTTTGCAAAATCTTAGAGAATAAGAAAATATTTTTCTCCTCCCTCTGGCGACCTCCAATCAATG
The DNA here is from genome assembly GCA_026230045.1 of Corynorhinus townsendii. Lineage (NCBI taxonomy): Eukaryota > Metazoa > Chordata > Mammalia > Chiroptera > Vespertilionidae > Corynorhinus > Corynorhinus townsendii. Next base: position 213,943,663 of record JAPDVU010000002.1, read on the forward strand.
CAAGGGTTTAATGTGTGTCTACTCCATGCTCAGGATTGTGGAAAGTGCCATGATACACAGATGAAGTTGAAGGCACTACCCGTGTTCACTAAGCCTAGATCAGAGTTAAGGAGACATGACTAGACATAGATAAGATAGGATGTGACAGGTTGGCAAGCCAAGTGGGGCGGGAGGAAGCAAGCTGCTACACAGAGAAGGGTGACGTGACGTCTCAGGTCACGTGGGCTGCTGTAACAAATCACCACACACTGGCAGCTTAAACAGCATTGATTTCTCACAGTGGGAGGCTGAGAAGTCCAAGATCAACCCTCTTCCTGGGTTACTTCTTGTTGTGTCCTCACATGGCAGAGAGAGCAAGAGAAAGCAAGCTTTCTCATGGTCTCTTCTTAGAAGGGCACTAATTTCATCAAGGGGGCTATACCCTCATGATCTCATCTAAACCTAATCACCTCCTAAAAACCCACCTCCTAATACCATCACCTTGGGGGTTAGAGCCTCAACATATAGCTTTGTGGGACACAAACAAGTCATAGCAAGGGCTGAAGAAGTCATCATAAAAAAGATAGACCGTGACCTTGGCCTTGGTCCGGATGGGATGGGGAGGGTTTGTACTAGGGGAGAGCTCTCCCAAGGGGCAGTCACATAAGTGTGGTCCTTGAGAGATGGAGGAAGAAGCCGAGGCCACTTGGGAGCTGGTGATGTGGAGGCCCCAGCAACATGGATGGTTTGAGGTGGAATTCCAATTACATACTGCCCGTGACCAGTGGGGTCAAGAGGATGTGTATCACCCAAAGATGGTCTGGTGTCACTAGAGGCATTTTTAAAAACTTCAGCTTTATAGAGCAGTTTCAGGTTCACACATACATTGAGGTGAAGGTACAGAGGTTTTCCACATACTCCCTGACCGTACTCATGCACAGACTCCCCCCTTATCAACATCTCTACATCCCCCGTCAGAGTGGCCCATTTGTTACGACTGATGAACCTGCACAGACACGTTATTGCCAACCAAAGTCCATAGTTCACACCAGGGCTCACTCTTGGTGCTGGGCGTTCTATGGTGTGGGCAGATGTGTAATAACACGCATCCATCAGTCTAGTATCACCCAGACCAGGTCCACTGCCCTGAACATCCCCTGTGCTCTGTCTATTCACCCTCCCCACTGCTTCATTGAAGGCTTTTAAATAAGGGAGAGCACCACAGATATGAGGATTTGGGGAGAGTAATCTTAGAGAAACAGAATGAGCTGGAGAGGGGGTGGGATATGGAGGGAGCCAGTGGCCCAGCTCTCAGGCTGTGGCAGCAACCCAGGCATGAGATGGTTAACCCCACTGGACTTGCCTATGTATTTCATGAAGAGATGCCCCAACCTCCCTGGTTTTTCCCTCCTTGCCTCTCTCATCCCTCGTCGTTGGGATTCTCAGTTGAGAGTTCATTTGAATATCCACAGGCTCAGAGTGATTCTCTTCTCCACAATAAAGCACTCATTTCCACAGAAGAATCCGGGAGCCACAGAGGAGCTGGGAGGGACTATGGGGCTGATGACGAGGTTTAAGTGTGCACCTGCTAGTGCCACTGATGACTGCTGGTGCCAACCCTCTCTTGGAAACCTCCACATCAACATTTCTTGACTTAGTTAAACTCTGTGGCCTTAACACTTCATGAATGCAGGTTTTTTGTTTTGAGGGTATTGTTGTTTATATTGGGGTGTTTTGTTTTGTTTGTTTGTTTTTTGGTTAATCCTCACCTGATGATAATTTTTCCATTGATTTTTAGAGAGAGTGGAAGGAAGGAGGAGAGACAGAGAGAGAGAGAAATAATGATGTGAGAGAGACACATCAAATGGTTGCCTCTCACACAGGCCCCAAACAGGGTTAGGGATTAAGCCTGCAACCGAGGTACGTGTCCTTGACCAGAATCAAACCCAGGACCCTTCAGTCCAAGGGCTGACACTCTATCCACTGAGCCAAACCAGCTAGGGCAGTAGTCAGCAAACTCATTAGTCAATAGAGCAGCAAATCATGGCTCACGAGCTGCATGTGGCTCACGAGCCGCAGTTTGCTGACCACTGAGCAAGGGCGTGCAGCTTTTTTTTTTTTTTTTTAGTCACACTGTAGTGTTTCATTTTTTGCCAAGAGGAGTTAGGATGCAGAAAGGCAGGGCTTCCCCCTGTGCAGGAAAGTGACAATGAAAACCACAGCTAGACAAGAAAAATAAAAAAAAAATAGCGGCAGAATAGACAGAAGGGTCCCGAGCCTTGTCCCAGAGCAGAAAGAAAGAACAGCTGAGGGTCCCACGGGGAGTATTTGTTCATGAGTTAAGGGACAGCTAAACTCCAGGAGAAGGTGGGGGACTGCTGGACGGGGTTCCCCTGACCGGCAGCCCCCATGGCGGCTGGGTTCCCTCTCAGAGCGACTGGCTAGGACGCAGAGACCGTGCCATCTTGAAGGGGAAAGTGGATCTTATTGGAAGCTTGAAACGCTACAGCTGCGGCAACCACCAAACAGCTGCGAGCCCCAGAACACCGGTCCCCAATTGGTGCAAACACGCAGTTTCAGAGGAGGTCTACACTCCACCATGGAAAGGTCAGGTTTTGCCTGGGATAAGGAGAGAGAGAACTCCATAACCAGACATCCAGAGAAGAGAGACCATGGGAGACAAAGAAACAGCCCACATATGAAAGAAAAGCAGGCATCACCAGAAAAGGAAGTAAACGAAATAGAGGCTAGCAACATGTCACAGAAAGAATTCAGAGAAATGGTCATAAGGTGGCTGAAAAGAATGGAAGACAAATTCGACAATATGAGTAAGAACCAAGAGGAAATGAAGAACCAAGAAGAAATGAAAAATGATATCGCTGCAGTAAAGAACTCAATAGAAAGCATCAAGAGTAGACTAGAAGGAGCAGAGGACCACATCAGTGAACTAGAAGACAAGGTGGGAAAAAATACCCAATTAGAGAAGCTTCTAGAAAAAAAAAAATTAAAAAGCAGGAGGAGAGCCTAAGGGAACTTTGGGACAACACGAAACAAAACAACATTCGCATAATAGGAGTTCCAGAAGGAGAGGAAACTGAGCAAGGAATAGAAAATCTGTTTGAAGAAATAATGATAGAAAACTTTCCTGATACAGGGAAGAAAAAGCCCACAAAAATACAAGAAGCTCACAGAGTCCCAAGCAAAATGAACCCCAAAAGACTGATGCCAAGTCACATTATAATTAAATTGGCAAATACCAATGACAAAGTAAGAATCTTAAAAGCAGTCCGAGAGAGACAGAAAGTTACATACAAAGGAACCCCCATCAGACTAGCAATTGATTTCTCAACAGAAACTCATCAGGCCAGAAGGGAATGGAATGAAATATACAAAGTCATACAAAGGAAGGGTCTGTATCCAAGAATATTGTACCCAGCATGGCTATCAATCAAAATTGAAGGGGAAATCAGGAGCTTCACAGACAAAAAAGGACTAAGGGACTTTATCACCACCAAACCAGCAATGCAAGAAATGCTAAAGAGTCTGCTGTAAAAAAAATATATAGGAAGTGAAGAAGGAACACAGGGGTAAAGAATAAGAATGGTGACAAATAAGTACTTATCAGTAATAACTTCAAATGTAAATGGATTAAATTTCCCAATCAAAAAACACAGGGTAACAAATTGGATAAGAAAACAAGACCCATATATCTGCTGTCTACAAGAAACCCACCTCAGAAAAAAAGATGCACACAGACTGAGGGTGAAGGGATGGAAAAAGGTTTTCCAGGCGAATGGAAATGAAAAAAAAAGCTGGGGTAGCAATACTTATATCTGACAAATTAGATCTCAAAGTGAAGGACATAACAAGAGATAAGGAAGGCCATTTCATAATACTAAAGGGAGCAATCCATCAAGAAGAAATAACTGTGGTAAACATACGCACCCAATACAGGAGCACCCAGATACATAAAAAAAAACTCCTGGAGGATATCAAGGGAGAGATTGACAGCAATAGTAGGAGACTTTAATACCCCACTATCACCATTGGACAAATCCTCTAAACAAAAAATCAGCAAAGAAACATCAATCCTAAATGACTCATTAGACCAGATGGAATTAATTGACATTTTCAGAACATTTCACCCCAAAGCCACAGAATATACATTCTCCTCAAGTGCACATGGGTCATTTTCAAAGATAGACCATATGCTGGGATATAGGCAAAGTCTCTTCAAATTCAAAAAGATAGAAATCATAGCAAGTATCTTCTCAGATCACAGTGGCATAAAACTGGAAATCAACTACAATAAAAACAATCCAAAAAAATCTAACACATGGAGACTAAACAGCATGCTTTTAAACAATGACTGGGTTACCAGAGAGATCAAGGAAGAAATAAGAAACATCATGGCAACAAATGACAATGAAAACACAACAATCCAAAATCTCTGGGACACAGCAAAAGCAGTCTTGAGAGGCAAGTTCATAGCTCTACAAGTCTACTGCAAAAAACAAGAAACAATGGTAATAAATTACCTAACCCTACAACTCAAAGAGTTAGAAAAAGAGCAACAAGAAAAGCCCAGTGTAAACAGAAGGAAGGAAATAATAAAGATCAGAGCAGAGATAAATGACACAGAGACCAAAGAAACAATACAAAAGATCAACAAAACCAAGAGCTGGTTCTTTGAAAGGATAAACAAGATTGATGAATCTCTAGCCTGGCTCACCAAGAAGCAAAGAGAGAGGACCCAAATAAATAAAATCAGAAATGAAAGAGCTTAAATAACAGACACCACAGAAATACAAAGGATTGTTAAAAAATACTATGAACAACTTTATTCCAACAAACTGGACAACCTGGAGGAAATGGACATATTCCTAGAAAAATATAACCTTTCAAAACTCAATCAAGAAGAATCTAAACAGCTCAATAGGCCAATAACTATGGAAGAACTTGAAGCAGTCATCAAAAAGCTTCCGGCAAACAAAAGCCCGGGGCCAGACGGCTTCACATGGGAGTTTTACCAAACATTCAAGGAAGAACTAAAACCTATCCTCCTCAGATTATTCCAAAAAATTCAAGAGCAAGGAACACTTCCAAGTTCATTCTACAAAGCCAGCATCACCCTAATACCAAAACCAGATAAAGACAACACAATGAAAGAGAATTACAGGCCAATATCCCTCATGAACATAGATGCCAAAATCCTCAACAAAATTCTAGCAAATTGGATCCAGCAGTACCTCAGAAAGATCATACACCATGACCAAGTAGGATTTATCCCAGGAATGCAAGGATGGTACAATAAACGTGATCAATCACACAAACAAATTGAGAGATAAAAATCAAAGTCATATCAACTGACGCAGAAAAAGCATTTGACAAAATCCAACACCCTTTTTTGATAAAAACTCTCAACAAGGTGGGAATAGAAGGATCATACCTCAACATAATAAAAGCTATATATGATAAACCCACAGCTAACATCATACTCAATGGGCAAAAACTAAAACCATTTCCCCTAAGAACAGGAACAAGACAGGGATGCCCACTCTCATCACTCCTGTTTGACATAGTACTGGAAGTATTAGCCATTGCGATCAGACAAGAAGAAGAAATCAAAGGCATCCAAACTGGAAAAGAAGAAGTAAAGCTGTCCTTATTTTCAGATAACATGATATTGTACATAAAATACCCAAAAGACTCCATCAAAAAACTAACAGACTTAATAAATGAATGCGGCAATGTAGCAGCATACAAAATTAACGCCAAGAAATCTATGGCATTTCTATACACCAATAGTGAACTTACAGAAAGAGAGACTAAAAAAGCAATCCCATCTACCATCGCACCAAAAAAAAATCAAGATACCTAGGAATAAACTTAACCAAGGAGGTAAAAGACATATATGCAGAAAACTACAAGACACTGAAAAAAAGAGATAAAGGAAGACGTAAACAGATGGAAGAACATACCATGTTCATGGATTGGTAGAATCAACATCATTAAAATGTCCACACTACCCAAAGCAATCTATAGATTCAATGCACTCCCCATTAAAATACCAATGGCATATTTCACAGACCTAGAAAGAACTCTCCAAAAATTCATCTGGAATAAAAAAAAAGACCCCTGAGAAAGAAGAATAAAGTAGGAGGGATCTCAATACCAGATTTCAAGCTGTATTACAAAGCCACTGTTCTCAAAACAGCCTGGTACTGGCACAAGAACAGACATATAGACCAATGGAATAGAATAGAGAATCCAGATATCGACCCAAACCACTAGACTCAATTAATATTTGACAAAGGAGGCATGAACATACAATGGAGTCAAGAAAGTGTCTTCAATAAATGGTGTAGGGGAAATTGGACAGATACATGCAAAAAGATGAAACTAGACCACCAACTTACACCTTACACAAAAATAAACTCAAAATGGATACAGGACTTAAACACAAGACAGGAAACCATAAAAATACTAGAGGAATCCACAGGCAGCAAAATCTCAGACATATGCCAAAAGAACTTCTTCACTGATACTGCTCCTAGGGCAATGGAAGCTAAAGAGAAAATAAACAAATGGGACTACATCAAAATAAAAAGCTTTTTCACAGCAAAAGAAACCATCAACAAAACAATAAGAAAGCCCACTGTATGGGAGAACATATTTGCAAATGTTATCACTGATAAAGGTTTAATCTCCAACATCTACAGGCAACTTATACAACTTAATAAAAGGAAGATAAATGATCCAATAAAAAAATGGGCAACGGACCTAAATAGAATCTTTTCGAAAGAAGACAGAAGGAAGGCCAAGAGACACATGAAAACATGCTCAAAGTCACTAATTATCTGAGAGATGCAAATCAAAATGACAATGCAGTACCATCTCACACCTGTCAGAATGGCTATTATCAACAAATCAACAAACGACAAGTGTTGGCGAGGATGCGGAGAAAAAGGAATTCTCGTGCACTACTGGTGCGAATGCAGACTGGTACAGCCACTGTGGAGAACAGTATGGAGTTTCCTCAAAAAACTAAAAATGGAACTCCCATTTGACCCAGTAATCCCACTCCTAGGAATATATCCTAAGAAAATGGAAACACCAACCAGAAAGGATATATCCACCCCTATGTTCATAGAAGCACAATTCACCATAGCTAAGATTTGGAAACAGCCTAGGTGCCCGTCAGCAGATGAGTGGATCAGAAAACTATGGTACATCTACACAATGGAATACTATGCTGCCATAAAAAAGAAGGAATTCTTACCATTTGCAGCAACCTGAATGGAACTGGAGAACATTAAGCTAAGTGAAATAAGCCAGTCAATGAAAGAAAAATACCACATGATCTCACTCATTTATGGATAATAAAGAACATTATAAACTGATGAACAAAAAGATAGATACAGAGACAGTAAAGCATCAAATGGACTGTCAAATTACAGTGGGAAGGCTAGGGAGAGGTGGGGGAGATAAGAGATCACGCAAAGGACTTGTATGCATGCATATAAGCATAACTAATGGATGCAAAACACTGGGGGGTGAGGGCATGTATGGGAGTGGGGTGCGGGGGGGCAATGGTAAGATATGTACACATATAATACCTTAATAAAAAAAGAAAAGAAAGAAAACCACAGCTATGCAATTGGCCCAGCCATTGGCCCTCCTTCTGGCTGCCCATGTAGCGGCACAGGAATAGTGACAAAGATTCCAGGTAACAGCTGGTTTGGTTACGTGGCACACACTCCCAAGTTGCTTTTCTCGATTTAAAAGCCACCTCTGTCTACCACACATGCCCCTGCATCTTCTTGCTTGTAAAACTAGGAAGGTGGAAACATTCAACTTCTCCAAGGTCACCAATCAAGGGATGGGGCTCAAAGGAGGGAAACTCGAGTCTGTCACACGGCAGCGCCCACAACCAGGAAACCAACAGCAGTGGCAGACGCAGCTGCTGCAATCACGCAGAACGGAACACACGCATTTTTATACAAAAGCAAGGACAAAAAAATGTAGATGCCGAGCATGATATTGCTGGAAGTTACAGAAATAGAAAGAGAAGCTTTCAGAAGGACAATCCATTTCAAGGACTTTGATGTGCTCTCAGCTAAAAGTTACGGGCCCGCTGATGATGAAATGGAGTCTGCAAGGTGCAATCTGCTATTTTGTAACCAGGAGACTGTTGCTTGCACGAGGGCATAAGAAAACATGAAATATTCTTCTGCTGCAGCAGAATAGACTAGACACTATCAGCAGTGTGGGCTGGGTTGGGGGAGCAATGATGTCCTTTAGCCTGTTTCCCTAGCTGTCAAATGGGAGTGGAACCTCAGGATTGGGGTGGGAACAAATAAATGGGATGGCGCATGTCGGAATTCTTTGTTATAAAGCAGCGTGCTCATCCAAGGGGGCACTTCTGAGAAAATTTTAAAAAGCTGACAAGTTTCAGTTCTTTGGCCACAGGAGTGAAGTTCAAAGACTGTGTGTTCCACGGACTCGTTTTGCCCCCAGACTCAGAGTCATCTTTGAGCCCTCACTTTCTTTCTGCCCCACACCTTGGAATGACAAACTCTTCCGTCTCTTCCTTCAAAACACATTTGGCATCTAACCACCTCTCTCACTCTCTGCGATGCACTACCCTGGTCCGGGCCCCGTCGTCTCTCCCCAGCGAGTGATCTGGTCTTTCGACCCCTGTACCTTCCCGGGGCAGCCTGTTTGCCCATGGTGACCCAGACCAGACCACGCCCCTCCTCCACTCAGCACTTCTCTGACCTCGTCTTCTACTATATTCTACACACTCAGCTCCAAGCTCCTGGCCTCCCTGCTGCTCCTCAAACACGCCAGGCTTGCTCCTGCCTCAGCCGCCTTTGCACTGGCCCTTCCTCCCGTGGGAACTTCAGTGCCTCATGGCTAACTCCACTTCTGCTCCGACTTCACTTTCTCCGAGAGGCCCAGTCCGTCCACCCTGTGGAAAACCGGAACCCTCCTACCTGATGCCCCTTAGCTTTTCTTTTTTTCACAGAGGTTATCACTTTTTTTTTTAATCCTCACCCGAGAATATGCTCATTGATTTTAGAGAGAAGGGGGAATGGGGGAAGGGGGGATGGAGGGAGGTGGGGAGGGAAGGAGGAAGGGAGAGAGAGAAACATTGATGTGAGAGAGAACATCAATTGGCTGCCTTCCATACGTGCCCTGACCAGGGTTCAAACCCTCAACTTTGGTATGGTGCCGTTACCAGGAGCCAACTGGCAACCTTTTGATATACAGGATGACTCTCCAACCAACTGAGCCACACGAACCAGGGCATCAGTTACTATTTTTATGTTTGCTTTCCACCTGTTCTCTCCACACACATACTTGAGTGCTTCCACCACGAGGAGGCGGCTCTGCGGGCCCTATTCACTGGTGTATCCCATGCCGGTCCACAGTTTCTAAAAGCTTAGATTCTTGATCTAGGTCACCTGTGATGAAATCCTGTAAAATGGAGCCCCTCCTTCTCTTCTGAGTAATTCCTGTGGAACCATTCCTCACACTCCGGGTTGGTATATCCCAGTGGTCGGCAAAGTGCGGCTCGCGAGCCACTGTCCTAAACTACAGTGAGGGGCTCCATTCACCACGCTGACCAATTAGCTGACCAAGTAAGAGCTTTCTAAGGGGAGGTTTGCACACCCTTGCCTAATCATTTTTAAAAGTCCTGCCATGCGTCGGCTAATAAAATCATATTCATGCATAGCAGACTACATCAATTAAGATTCTTGACAAAGTAACATGGAGGAACAAACTCAAAAACTGATGTGAGTCAAAGCTTGACACGAGGTTTCTCACCCTCCTCCTCTTGCCTCTGCTTCCTCTGGGTGGGCACCATTCTCAGTCAGCTCTTGCCTCGTGGTTGGCAGAATGATCGCACAGTTCCGGACCAGACATCATCACAGATTGTGGTCTACTCTCTTTTTAATGTCTTTATTGGTGAGAGGGTTACAGATGTCCTCTTTTTTCCCCATTGGCCCTCCACCCCACACTCGCCACCCCACAGGCCTTCACCATACCACTGTGTCCGTGGGTTATGCATATATGCACATAAGCTCTTTGGTTAATCTCTCCCCAGGGTCTACTCCTTTTGCCAGTGTGCCCACATGGTCTCTCCTGCTCTCATGGGCTTTGTGCCACCCCTGACTCAATTCCTGTGAAAGAAGATGATGCTCTGATGAGCTAGAGCCCAGGTCAAATGCTTCTCAAGTCCAGCATCTCTTAGGACACAGAGGCTGAGAGTGAGACACAGTCATGAGTAGAAGGATGCCTGGGTACCAGAGGCCAGAACAGCACAAGTCCCCCGCCCCAGCAACGATGCCCATGCCTCCAGCAAGCTGTTTCTCCCCGTCTCCATGACGCATTTACCAGCCACCAAGGCATGTTTCATAGGAACACAGATCCAGTTTCTCCTGGTCCCAGTGAGGAAAGACGAGGAGCTAGCATCTACTGACACTGACCTTCAGGGAAGATGAACCCCAAATCCTCAGGGGAAAACTACATACAAAGGACAAACAGCCTGCCCTGGTGATCTTCCTACTTCCTAGTTTTGTAACTGTGAACAAGTTATTTAGCCCATCCGTGCCTCAGTTTCCTCGCCTCTGAAATGGGCATCCTGTTTACCACCAAACAGGGCTGCTGTGAAGATGAAACTGGATTATACACGTAAAGCTCGCAGGACAGTGCCTGGCACGTGGCAAGCACTCACTGAGCATTACCAATTATTATTGTTCTTGTTATTATGCGCAAGAGGCCAGTAACCAACGTGGTACAGAACGAGGTCTCATGACTGAGACAGACGTGTGCGATGCTATTTGGCCTGAGGGTCCCTTAGGTCTTCACGAAAGGCATGTTTTGCTACTGAGACATTTACTGGTACGCCTCGGAGCACGACCCAAACTGGACTGACTCTCCCTGACTAAAGTAATCCAGGGAGTCAGTAAGTCGCTCTAGCCCTTGTCTGTTGCTGGCTGGTAAAAGGAAGAGTGAGTCTGTGGTTGTCTACATGCGCAAAGTGGAAGATGGAAAGAGATCCATCCCTAAAGGCATCGGTGACGAGCCTGGGGAGGAGCTCTCCACCTGGTCCACACGCAGAAGAATGAAAGACCGCACTAGGACAAGTACCCACCACACACTGCAAACCCCTGGCGACCTCTTGGTGTCCAATAATTAGCTGTGAAAGCAGGGGACATCATTACCCTGACATGCTCAGCTTAAATCTCCGGTCGGCCTTCAGCGCCTGCAGACTCTGGTGAGGGCAGGAGGCCCCAAGCCCCGGACATCAGCGGTGGTTATGCCCAAGCTTCTGAGCTGAGCTCACGGCTCTCAGGGCCTGGGGACAGGGAGTGCTCTCCACCTCTCCAGAGAGGACCGGTCTGGCCGCTCATTGCCAACCCCTGGGCTCCACTGCCTTCTCATCACGAAAACCCCCAAACCTGAGCCTGCAGGAAAGAAGCATTTTCTAAAAGGGGAGGAAACTGAATGTTTTTCATCCGTGACTCATCTAACCTAGTGTTTGTTTCTGGTTCACGCAAGGGGTTTTGGCATTGACGTAAGGCTACCAACCATGGGTGCCTCTCTGGTTATCCTGGCAGAGCTAAAGCCAGCTGCTATCCTGACAACTTGGGGAGAGAAGCCAGCAAACCAATCTGTCGCATTGTTTTCAAAAATCTTGGCATTTTGAGTCAAATTTCAGGTCAGATGTTTAATCAGCAGACAAATAACCCCATTCCACTAAAGAATTCCCAGCTCGGCCCCTAACCATTTCTGCAACCCCCCACGATCCGTCAGTTCCCCTGGCACCGGGTTTTCCCATCTGTAAGGTGGGGGGATTTGAACTCTGCCGTCGCACATGCTCACGGATGTTCTGTTTCTAAGAAGAGGTCAGCATCGGTAATCAGCATCTCAGGCAAAAATTATCCTTACAAATGGCTTGCATTGCCCATCCAGGACCCTGGCGTGGGGTTTTGTTTATTCAGCCGTGTGCATCCAATTTCATGTGCTCCAAAATTTGAGAATCACTGAGCAAGACAAAGAAAGAAGCCAAAGGGAAGTCTGCAGGCTGGAACCTGGCTTTCAACCATCCTGCCTGCAGGGTGACTGCCAAGCCCCGGTGGTGAAAAGGGGCAGAGCCCTTCCCATGAATGCTTTCGCTGGGTTTTCGCCAGGACTCTCAGGGTTCCGGAGACTGAGGTTTGGGAAGGTTCCGTGGTTGCCCAAGGTCAGTGGCAGAGCTCAGATGGCTCCGCCAGCACTGTCCATGGTCAGGAGCTCAGACTCTGAGGCTAGACTGCCTGAGTCCTCCTCCCAGCCTTTCGACTGATTCGCTGTACAATTTAGGAAAAGTGACTTACCCTCTCTGAGTTTCAATTCTCGGATCTGTAAACCTGGGGTAATCAACTGAAACACGGGAAGATCTTAGAGCAATGCCACGCACAGGGTAAGCACTTAACACGTGGCATCTGTGGTCACCCTCCTCTGTCTACAACCTCAGAACCCTGGCTGGTGCACCCGCATCTCTGAGGCTGCATTCTTTAGAGACAGACCGGGAAAACTCGGCTCAGAGTGCGGTGTGGAGTTGGTGACTTCCTCCCCATATTCCTTAGCTGCATGTCACAGAGCTGACAGGGCACTTGCCACGGAACATCTGCCTTCTCTGCCAGCCTGACTCCCCGAGCACAGCCATCACACTGCTCTGGGCCAGAGATACTGCTGAGGATAAGCAATGCCACCACAGTCATATTCTGTGGTGTGGCCAGCCCGAAACGCTCGGGGTCCCTGACACACAGGAAGGGGAGGGCGGGAGGGAGGAGCCTCTCCCCAGAGACAAGTGCACACACGGAAATAAGGAGTGAGACTCAGGGAGAAGGTGCACGGAGAGAAGTGGAGGAAGCTTGGCTGAGGCCCTGCTGGCTCATCAGTGCCCTGGACACATGGTGTGTAGCCTCCTCCTAGGCTCCCGAGAACCAGGTACTACTACATTCTCCCTTTTTACAGATGAGTAAACTGAGGCTCAGAGAGGCTGCTTGCTCGTGGTCATAGAGCTAATAGGAGGCAAAACTGGCTCCCAGAAGGAAAATTTTTCAGACCTCTGTGCTGAGTGGCAGACCTCTGTTCTCCATTAAATGCCATTCAAGGCCCCAGGATGTATTAGTTATCAAGTGCTGTGTAACAAATTACCATGAACTTAGCAGCTAAGAACAACACTCATTTAGCATCTCTCAATTTCTGAGGGTCAGAAGTCAGGTGGGCTAGGATGGAGTCTCCCTCTGTGGTCTCTTAAGGCCAAAACTCAGTGTGTTGGCTGGGCCAGGTTCTTAGCCAAAGGCTCTGGAGAAGAATTGGCTGCCAGGCTCACTCAGGTTTTGCAGCCACAGGTCCTGGTGACTGTAGGACTGAGGTCCTTGTTCCCTTGCTGGTTGTCAGCTTGGAGGCTGATTACTACTCCTAGAGGCCACACACAGCCCTTCTCACGTGGCCTCTTCAAACCAGCAAGAGCAAGTCAGGTTCTTCTCATGCTTCTAACCCCTCTTCCAGCCAAGAAAACTCTGCTTTTATAGGTTCCTCTGATTACATCAGGCCCACTTGGATAATGTCCCTTCGCCATGTAACAGCATAACCAAGGAGTGACTTCTTATCCTATCCACAGGTCCCACCCATGGTGAGGGGAGGGGGTCATGTGAAGGTGAGGGTCACTGGGAGTCATTCTGCCTGGGAGTTGCCAAAGACTGCAAAGGACCACTGTGGGGACACTGTGCATGGGAGGTAGCTCGACAACCCTGGCTACGTTCATGGAGTCCTGGTCTCAAAGCCAAGGGTATGATGCTGGGACTCCATTGCATACAGTTTAAGGAGACAGTAGTACGTGGCTGAGCTAAGATAATGTATAGAAAAGAGAGCAGTGCGGAAAAACCACAGGCCTTCTTGGCTGCCGTCCCTTCCTCCTTTCCTTCCTTCCTGTGGCCCTGGGCATGGGTGCTGTTTATTGTCCCCTCCCCACTTCATCTCCAGCATTCTGCTTGGCAGCTGGCACACAGTAGGTCTTCAAAGAATGGCCTGCACCGTCGATGGATCTCGGATGAGCCCTATGCCTCTCCCAGCAGCTCTGGCTACTTCCAGGGAAGGCAGGAACCCACCGAGGCCATTTTAACCCCTATGCCCTTGAGCACCCATCTAGGAAAACACTGCAGCAGAAATATCATGTGGCCCATGTATGCAATTTACCCCTAACAGAAGCACTGTTAGCAAAGTAAAAGGCAAGCAGGTGAAATTAATTTTAATAATGTGTTTACTTTATTTAACCAACATATCCCCAATAATATCATTACTTTTGACATGTAGCCAGTATAAAAAGACATTCATAAAGTATTATACATTCTTTTTCCTGTAATGAGTCATTGAAATCAAAGGTGTATTTTATACTTAAAGCCACAATTCATGTGCCCAGTGGCTACATATGGCTCGTGGCCACCATATTAGAGAAAGCAGATCAGAGCCTAAGATTTCCAGGGCGAGGGAATGGGGGGTGAAATTCTTGAGACCTAGGGGGGAAAACTTTTTTGTAAAAAATTACAAATTTATTAGGTCACCTGGAAACCAAATGGGCTGAGTCCCAAAATGGCACCAGCCAAAATATATATATATTTTTTTAATTGTTCAAATAAAACTCCCTATGAGAAATGGATAAACATACCACAGAGGTCAACAAAATAGAAAATTACTCAGATTATAAAAGCATCTAGCTCCTGGCACTGGTGTTGAGCTGCACGTAAGTCCTCCTCACAGAGGCTCAGGAGACGGCCTGGTACACAGTAAGATCTATTATGTTGCCCGGTTGGCGTGGCTCAGTGGTTGAGCGTCAACCTATGAACCAGGAGGTCATGGTTTAATTATCAGTCAGGGCACATGTCCAGGTTGCAAGCTCGATCTCCAGTAGGGGGCGTACAGGAGACAGCTGATGATGATTCTCTCTCATCATTGATGTTTCTCTCTCTCTCTGTCTCCATTCCTCTCTAAAATAAATAAAAAATATATGTATTTTTAAAAGATCTATTATGTTAATCAGCCAAATGCAACTCAAGTCTGAATTCTTCCATAGTTATACAAAATTGCACATAAGGGGGGATGTGGATCTATGTTAATATGTCATATGTGATGTGGGATGCAGTCTCCAAAAACAAGAGTCCCTGAGGTTCGTTAAGGTACTGGGCGCCCCTGAGCGCTGCAGGCCTAGAGTTTGCAGGTGAACAGCAAGGGAGCATCCGCTGACGCAGGGAGCTAAGGGCCAAGGAGCCGGACAAAGACCGTCCTGCTGACTAAATACATTTTTCAGAACCCAGCAGATTTGCAGAGCACCGGTGATGCAATGAATAGACCTGCTCCGTGCCTGCCTGGCAGGCCACTTATTAATCACAACATATTATTGCTCTGCTAGTTCAATGTGTGGCGTGAAAGGCCAGACTCTGGCTGAGGACAGAACTGAAGAGAACTAACCTGGGTGGCAGGAAAAGAGCAAAATTAACAAAGGCTACGGCGCGAGAGAAAAAGAAACCATGGTCCTCTTAGAACAGGCTTCCACAGCTCGGGAAACAGGGGGGACGTCAGGAGCATTTTGTGCAGCTACTACTTTGTGCTGCTGCCCTTCTGAGAAGGCGCGGCATCTGGAGCAGACAGGCCTGGAGGTGAAGAGTTCAAGCTGAATGGCATCCCCAGTCCAGTCTTGCCCATCACCTCTCGGACGCAGCTGCAAATTAGAGTAATTAGCATCAGCCTCATGCTGGGCTGTGCAGGTAGGAAATCAAATTTATGCTCAAAAATAAAAAAGGGGGGGATATCAAAACGTGGAGAAAGGAGGATAAGGGTCAAAGTCACTCTTGATGCAGCAGAAAGGACTAGCAGAGAATAAATGACAGGGAAGACGTTAGGTTATGGGTCCCGGGAGGCACCTACTGAAACATGAAAACAGGCTGAGGAACCGATAGGGAAAAAAGAAGGTTCAAACACACACACACACACACACACACACACGTTTCAGATATACATCAAAGTCCTCAAGAAGTGGGTCTATACTTGGCTGTGGTCAAAAGGAACTTCAGGGGGACTGGTGCTCACAGCATCACACATATTTGAAATGGATGGATCATCGCCAATCCAAAAGGCCACCGCCTGCTCCTGCACAGATCTCCTTGGCCCCCACTGTGAGTTCCTTCCGACGCAGAATGGACTGGGAATATCTGCCAACCCTCCACGACCTCACTCTGGACGTGTGAGGATGTCCTTAAATCCATTTCACTTTTTAAATCATCACTCAGGAATCTCTGGTGCCCAGGCTCCCGGCACCTTGTACGGACGCAGCTCTCAGCAGTGTGACCTCTTTCCCAATACCAGACAGGACTCTGGTCCTGGACTAAAGACCAAAGGCCAAGAGTAACTCACAGGCCCTTGGCCATACTGCATTCCTCGCTCAGCCTGAGCATCCCTAGTCCTGACTATGAAACATGCGCACACTCAGGATTTTCTGAAAGCATCTTAAAATCCAATTGCAAAGGTGGCACGTATCCATCTACGCTTGATGGAATTAGAAATATGTTGGGGTTGGCACATGCAAAGTTGTGTGCTCTCCCTCCTGCCAAAGATGGAGATGATTGACTGAATGGGGACAGGATATCAACTCACCAGAATGTGTCTAAAACGGGATAAGCATGCTTGGTGAAGTGTTAACGCTGTGCTTCAAAAAAGGAAAAAACAGCCTGACTGGCAGGGCTCAGTGGTTGAGCGTCTACCTATGAACCAGGAGGTCATGGTTCGATTCCAGGTCAGGGCCCATGCCCAGGTTGAGGGCTCAGTCCCCAGTAGGGGGGTGTGCAGAAGGCAGCTGACCAATGATTCTCTCTCATCGTTGATGTTTCTCTCTCTCTCTCCTTCTCCCTTCCTCTCTGAGATCAATAAAAATATTCTTTTTATAAAAACACAGGGAAGTCCACACAATTCCCAGCTCGTTCCAGAGATAAAGGCTCACTCCCGCGAGAATGAGAGTCCAATCCACCCCCTGGGAGATAGTTGGGTATTTGGGAAAGCGGAATGACCATCATTTAGAAATAGGCTATTCAGTCGTGTCACTTCACCAGAGAGCATCTGAACGTGGCCCGCTGCCTGCCTCCTGGGAGGAGATCCGTGCCGGATAAGGCCATGTTCTGGGCAGCGGCACAGCCTCCTGACAATGGGTGAGGTGACAAATACTGATTGCTTATGGGCTACGTTTCAGTCCCTGTGTTAGGATCTAGGGACACAGCCCCCTCCTTCAAGGTGGTGGAGACAGAGAGGTGACAGGGAGTCACACTTGTCTACAGTCAGGACTGGGAGGCAGCAGGTCCAGGAGCACCTGGAGAGGAGCCTCTGCCGGGCTTGGAGGGGCTGGTGAGAATGATCCTCAAAAAAATGTGACTTTCAGCTCAGACCTGAGGGGGAATGAGATGCAGCCAGGCGAAGGAGTGGTAGGTGGAGGGGTCCAGGTCGGGGAACAAAGCATTTGCCGAGACCCGAGGGCCATGGCAAGCTTCCAGAGCTTCCTGTGGTCCATTATGGCTCGAATGCAGGTGACAGTAGGAAGTGATAGGAGATGAAGCCACAGGGGCTGGTCTTAAAGGGCCAGAGATGCCTGGCTAAGCAACTCAGACTTCACCTTGAGGACAAGAGGGAGCAGCAGAGGTGCTTTAAGCAAGGGAGAGCCTGGGTCAACCATTGTTCCCGAGCGACTATTCTGGCAGCCCTGCCGGGGATAGATTAGAGGTTGGACAAATATAGACAGACTCAGAAATTAGCAGAGAGAGGGTCTTAGAAATCTTGCCCAACCCCTTGCTTTATGCTTATGAAAACTAAGAAAGGGAAATCACTGGCTCGGGAATGTAAAGCCCGTGGGTGGCAGGCTGGGTAGGTTTCCTGCACCCAGGTGAGCAGGCTGCATGTCTAGAGGTGAGGGATTCCCGAGTTCCCTCTCCCACCTGGAGCATCGCCAGCAGGAGGCACATGTTCTCAAGGCCCCCAGGCCGGTGTACACAGCTCGGGAGTGGATGTGCCACGATCCAGGTTAGGAAGGGCTTCCACCCACGCTGTCTGCAGCATCTCCACCCGCCACCCTAAGCAGACTCACCCCCGCTTCACTCTCCTGAATGGCTCGAGAAGTCAACCCAAGTGGCAGCAACACCGACACATGGAACCACACCGCACCTGTCTTTCTTCCGGAGGCCTCCCCAGTCCTGCACCTGTGTTCCTCTCAGCCATTCTCCCCCCATACACACAGGTGTGCGGGGGGCTGGGAAAGGAATTACCCAAAGGAGGTCTCCCTGCCATAAAGAGGGATGCTGATGCAAGGAAACAGAGCAGGTGAAGATGCAGGGCCGATGCGACGTGGCTGCACAGCCCTGCCCATGTGGCTGGCACGGGCTAGCTTCTACCCCAGACCCAGGGGCGGAGTTAGATGGTGGGGAACGGCGTCAGCGACCACCCAGTGCTTAGAGTCAGGAAACGTCAGCCCTCACACCTGGGCTCCACAGGCAGCTGGAGAGAAAGATCCCTCATGCAGACAAGCCGGCCCCGCCACCTGCACTTTCAAGAACAGGGAGCTGATTTTAACTCGAGGCCACTAAGGTGGGATGATCGGTGTCTCTCTCAGAGAGGTGTGTTTATTTTGGCTAAGTCCATTAACCCAACGCAGTCTCCACTCCTGGGACCCCAGGAGGTGTGGGGCTGTGTTTTAAGATGGGGCGTGTCCCCTGCTCGCCCCAAAATGGGAGTGTTGCCATGTCTGCCTGTGCGTGTGTCTGGCTAACACGGAAGGTGCTGGTGTGTGCAGAATAAATAATTTCCTCCGGCTCTGTTACCACAGTCTCCCTCCTTTCCTCTCTCCCTTCCATTCCACTCTCACTATCAGGAGGTTTGGAGAATCCTCAGAAACGCCTTTGGGCATGCCAGAGAAACTACCTCTCCTGCAAGGAGCTGAAAATGGGTATGAGAGCTGGATTGGAAGTGATGGAAGGAGGTGTTTAACCCAATAAACGACTTCCTGGCCCCTTGCAGCAGCCTTTTGGCATAGAACGCTTGAAACTGATTTAGGCACCCTGACATGGCCACGGAATGTTAGGGAGAGAAAAGAAACAGATGATTGGAAAATTAGGGGAGACCCCGCCCCATGCAATTCTCGACGAATGAAACCAGGAGGGGCAGCCAGAAAACACCGACACTCGTGTCCTTTGCAAATCACAGAAGTTTCCTGAGGGTTCTCCAAACCTCCTGACAAAACCCAACACCACGCTGGCTCACGCTTCCTGTCCTCTCCAGTGTTTTCAGAGAAACAAAGGGGCGTTGTCTTTGCAATCCCCCGGTGGCCCCAGAAACTGCGTGTGACAGCTGTGGTAGGAGGCAGGGGCTCAGCCAACACTTGGTCGGTATTCCGGATGGTCTCCAGGACGGCTGGCCTATGTCCCTGCGTGGCTGCTGCACGTATTCCCCTGGGAACCATGCACACCCTTTTCTAAACCTGCCCCAGCTTGGCGCCCCTGCCCCGCCCTCCAGGACGGGCGGCCTCTGCTCACAGCTCCCTTCACGGACTCCGCCCCCCTCCGGGGGCTCAGCCTCCCAAACGCCCTTTTCTCTTCTGCTCCCTCCACATCCAAGTTCCCGATGTTCAGTGGTGTTCTTTCATTTCCCCCCAATAGATGTACACTGTTTAATCAGAAAATTTAAAAATAACGTATGTAGACCAAAGAAGAAACTAGAAATCACCCATCATACCACTACCTGGGAACAGCTAATACTCACGTTCCCTCCTCCCCTCACCCCTGCCACTCCTACTGCCCTCCCCTGCCCACTCCCTAACCTTCTATACACTTTGGAGTCAGGTGAACCTAAATTCTAATCCTGCCTTCACCACACACTTGCTGTGTCACCTTGAACAAGGTAGTCTATCTCAAAGTTGTCATCTGCAAAAGGGGGATAAGACGGTACTTAGCTTACAGGCCATCATTCACAGAGATGACTGGCGTTATTCTCCAAACACGGCACCTCCCACATATCAAACTCTTGATAAACGGTGGCGCCGTGGTACGAGCTGCGCAAAAAAGAGTTCGCCGAGCAAGCATGACTGCTATTTTATAAAGGCCGGCTGGCGAGGCTGGCCCAGGCTGCACCTGGGAACCCCGAGCTGAGGAGACTCCCAGCATCTCCTAAATGATAAGGGCGGCTCTCTGAGCCTAACCTGTCTGCGCAAACAATAGGGTTCAGGCTGAGCATCTGCTTCCCTCTTGGCAGCTGGGAATCTGGGGACGTGCCAGGTAGGGGGGTGCTTACACGAAGGGTCCTGATAAACCCTGGGCACTGTCTCCATCGAGCGAGCATCCCCGGCTGGCAGCATTCCCCACGTGTTCTCACAACTCAGGTCCTGGGGAATTAAGTGTGTGCTGGAACTCCACTGGAGGGACTCTTGGAGGCCTGCTCCTAGTTCTCCCAGACCAGCGGTCGGCAAACTCATTAGTCAACAGAGCGGCAAACCATGGCCTTGCGAGCCGCAGTTTGCCAACCACTGTCCCAGACCTTCTCCCCGGGAATTTGCTGTGCGCCCGTTTGCTGTACTAAACCCTAGCCATGAGTCCTGGGTCCTGCTGCCGAACCATCACGCCTCGGGGAGGTCCCAGGGGCCTCCCAACAGGTGAACATATCTACGGAGTTGGGGGCCAGGTTCCAACCCTCATTCTACCACCTACTGACTCTGTCTCATTCAGGTTCCTGGCGGGACGCAGATGGCCACCTCAGGTGGGGGCCTCGAAGAGCCGTTCATAAAAGGGGCTTTATTCAGGTGCGGGCGGGTCTAAGGGAACCACTAGGGAGCAGTGCAGCATCCTGGAGCTCCCGGGGGCGAGCGGATAGCAGCTGGTGAGACAGGGTGGTCAGGAGAAGGGCCAGTAATTATTACTATCATTATATTGGCTGTAGATGCCATGTTCATGTGACTTTCTCCACGACTGTCTAGCCAGCTCCAAATAACTCTCATTCTTGGAAGAATGGGCAGAGGAGGGAGGGAGGGAAAAGGATCAATCCTGAGCATTCTAAAACGTGATTTGTCTCCTACCTGTCCTTACCCAGCTGTTTCTGGAGTCTAACATGAAAAACACCCTGAGGTCAAAGCTCTCACTGGCTAGCAAAGGGCCCGACCTTCCTTGTGTTCACTGCACTCTTCAAACTCCCCCGGTACTTCACGCCATGTTCTTGGAGCGCTGCCACAATGAGACTACCCAACCAAATCCCCAGTGCGGGGAGGCCCTGTCTCCTCTCCCCAAGCCTGAGCCCAGGGCTCAGACCCTGAACCCCAATTTAAGAGAAGATGGTAAACATCCCTACACTCAAGGCTAATAGGCACTTAGGGCAGTGGTCAGCAAACCGTGGCTCGTGAGCCGCGGTTTGCCGCTCTGTTGACTAATGAGTTTGCCGACCACTGGACTAGACTAAATGTTACTGTGTAATTGGAAGCTGTGAGGATTAGGCAACTGTGGCATATTGTGTGCAAAGAGGTAAAGGGTCGTATATGACAGTGGTCGGCAAACTCATTAGTCAACAGAGCAGCAAACCACAGCTCGCCAGCCGCATGTGGCTCGTGAGCCGCAGTTTGCCAACCACTGACTTAGGGAATTCTCCCCCCCCCCCACGCCCTTTGAACTCCTTGTGTGTGGCATGGCTTCCCAGCACACAATCCTTCCTAATCCTGCTCCCCTCCCTCCCACTGCACCCCCGTTCATCCCCCAGAGAGGGTGGAAGCAGAAGGTCTGTACATGAGACTATAAATTGAAGTAAATCAAAGACAGGCCTTGGGTAATGAGGCAGCTGGGAGCCCCGGGGAGTCTCAGCGGTGTCCAGAATGAACGAGATGTTTGTTCAAATTTAAAGGCACAGTCTCAATAGAGCTGCAAGAGAGCAGGTCAAACGACTCCAACCCAAAAGCAGTGAGAAGGAGTAAATCAGGTCAAGGAGAGATCAAGGTTACCCATCTGAGCAGGTGATACTGGAAGGCATTTCAACAGGCAGCCAGAGGCAAAAACACAGGAAGAAGATAGCCAGTCCCTTAAACTCCCTCGCTGCCCAATGCAACCCATTTCCTTGTGGGCACTTAGGTGATGTTGCAATTGTCACTGCTATTCGCTTTCTATCACAAAGAGAGACCCAGCATCAAAGGATAAACTGCAGAGGTTAATTCAACCCTCATTAACCACTGCCAAAATACAACCCATTCAACCACCTGCTTACCTTAAACATGGAGAAAAAAGGCCTATTTTGGAGGAGGGTTTCCGTGGGTAGATAAGATGCCTTCCCGCTAGCCACATTCCCACTCTCACAGTTACAGGACTGGTCTCCAGCAATGGACACCCAGATGCTGACAGCAATTTCAGAAGAGACAGCAATCAGAAGGTGATGGATACAAGAGCTTCAGGTAAGACAGGAAGCAGGAAGCAAGGCTAGGAGTGCCAGCTCTGTGCTGGCTGGAGGCCTTGGACAACTTACCAACATCCTTGAGTCCCAGTTTCCTCTTCTGTTAAATGGGGATAATAAAAATGTCAACTTATAAAAGCAGGATGAGCATTAAATGAGATAATGCATGGCACACTCTCCAAAAGCCTTGGCACATTCATTAAGTATGGGTTGCCATTATTTTTATGAAAGAGAGTACTTCCATGGCCAAAAAGATGCAAGGAAGATAAAGTCTTAACTCATCTGAGAAGCTGATTTAACTTCTCTGCCCGAATTTACTGATGGCTTCAACCAGCTTAAATGAACCTCCCTGGATATTAACACAAACTGCCGGCCAAGATAAACACATCTGAAGGCCAGATTTAGCCAACTGACTGGATATGAGAGGCATGAAGCATTCCATGATCTAGATTCAACTCACAGAATAAAGGATGAATCAGATCTTCACCAGAGAAAGTTCCCTCCATGTCAGCGCGCACACACACACACACACACACACACACACACACAGAGGATTCTGTAACTGGGAGCCGGGCTTACTTCCATCGTTCTCTGAACAATATCCATGACTTTCAGTAGGTAGAAAATACTTTGAGCAATTTGTAGAGTCTGCATAAGTAACACTACTGACTTCCAGGGCAAGAGACCATGAAGCTTCAGCTTCTTAGCTGGAACACCCACCCTTGGAGCACGGAAGCCACCATGTGAGAAGTCTGAGGCTGCCATATTGTGAGGAACCGCAAGCCACATGAAGAAGCCATAAAGTATCAGAATACATTCTTCCAAAAGATACCACTTTTAAGATAACTGAGAAACAGTAGGTGCAAAAACAAAACAAAAACTCTCTGCCTCCTGCCACTCCCATTTGTATAAAAACACTCTTGAATAGTGGAGACAACTCTAGACTCTTTGCCCAGAGATGGCGCCGAGTGGCACCCACATAACAAACCTTTCTAAAATAGCCCTTACCTTCCATTAGTTTCCCTGTACACTCACCTTCCCACAGTCTGCAGCCCCCAGAGGCCCGAACCCCTTTTCCTTTGTCCTTTCACCTCTACAAACGTATTATTCTTTGTTAAGATGCTACATAAGCCTTGAGTTCTAACCACCCCTTTGAGTTACTCAGCACTGAATTTTCCCCAGGGCCATGTGCACTGCATGTGTTAATAAATTGTTTTTCTCTTGTTAATCTGTCTTTTGCCCATTGAATTTGCTGGTCCCCCAGCCACTGAACCTAGGAGGGTCGAGGAGAAAAGTTTTTCCTCCCCTACAAGGCCACGTATAGGTGCTTCAGCCCCTTCTGGTGAGGTTGGAAGCCCCTCTCCCCTGAACCCAGCCTTTAAGTTATCCTTAAAGCCCAGGAGCCCAGGAGACAGTAAGAGAATGAAGAGCCTCCAAATGATTCCAGCCCCCAGCCTCTGACTCCACCCCAGCCTTTCAAGTCCTCAGACCCAAAGCCCCACACATTGTGGAGCAGAGGCTTACACTGGATCCTGTCCGAACTCAATCGACAGGGGTGATGAACGTATTAAAATGGGCTTTCCTTAAATGCCACACTATGTTTTAGGTGGTTCGTCATAAAGCAATAAATAACTGAAATAATAGGTAATACCCTTTGAGCACATAGCTTACATGAATTTGACTATGTAGGTTCAGAAAGAAAAAGTGAAAAGCAAACCTGATTTAAATAAAGAGAGCAGATGATTTCACGCAATGGCCATTGCATTCAGTGAGCATAAACCCAGACAAGAGGGAGAATGAACTGGGAGATATGGATCCTACTCTAGTGGTTCTCAGCCAGGTGAAGCACTGCCCCCTAGGGGACATTTAGAAATATTTGTAAGAGTGTTCCATTGTGCAATGAAGGGGATGGTGGTAAGAAACATCCTTGGCAGCGAGGTAAAGATGCTGAGTGCCCATCAGACACAGTGCCACTCCTGGGACACACGGCTTGGTCAGCTTCAGAGGGCCTGTCATGGTGTGAGCAGCTTAAAAATAGGTATTTCTTTCTGCTTGAACAGCGTTGCCCCTAAATGCCAGTTGCCATTTTTATCTGGTGCTTGGAGAAACAGTAATTGGCTTCAACACAGCAAGAAACAACATTGAGCTGCATTGAGTTAGTAACAGACTATTCAACTTTCCCCCCAAATAGTGCCTGAAATCAATTTTCACTGCGTCCGGTTGTCACATTGCTCCCTGACTTATCTAGAATCTCTTTCCCCTGTGACGTTCAATTCTACTAGAAGAAAATATAAAGTTTCCATAAATACAAATACAGAGAACTATATAGGTCTTGTGAGGTTTTAATGACAAGTATAAATAGTATAGTCTAGTCATATGATTTCTAAATGTTTTAAAATGCGTGTGGGAGTCCTAGCCAGTTTGGCTTAGTGGACAGAGCATTGGTCTGTGGACCAAAGGGTTCCGGGTTTGATTCCGGTCAAGGAGAAGTACTTTGGTTGCAGGCTCCTCCCCAGCCCAGGCCCTGGTCAGGGCTGGTGCAGGAGGCAACCAATTGATGTGTTTCTTTCACATCAATGTTTCTCTCTGTCTTTTCCTCTATCTTCCACTCTCTCTAAAAATCAATGGGAAAATGTCCTTCCCTCTCTCTCTCTCTCTCTCTCTCTCTCTCTCTCTCTCTCTATATATATATATATATATATATATATATATATATACACACACACACACACACACACACATATATATATTCTTACTATATATTACTTCCTTACTATATAAGCACAGTAGACTACCGTGTGAGTAAACTGCAGTCACATGTACATATTGAAGGACATTTAGTCGTTGCTCCCCTCCCACCGCCCCTGGTTTTTTGCAATCACTAACAATATATCAGGGGAAAATTCTTGTCCTTGAATTTTTGACTCTCCTGAATGAATTTTCCCAGGGGAGGAATTGTTGGGACAAGTATTTATAATCTTAATAGAGCTGCCAAATTGCCCTGCGAAATAGCTAAACTAACTTCCATTCTCACAGATAGTGTTTGAGAATATCCTCAGTCTCTGGACTTCTCCTGAACAGCTATTCAAAGAGTCTCTGGAATCAGGGTGGAGGTGATTTCTTTATCTGTCATATCAGGCAGAGGGGGACGAAATTTGCTCAAATAAGTTAAATTCGGTAAGTATTTAGTGTTTCCTATAAAGCAACCACATTGCTGGAGAGGTGTCCAAGCGAGATGGCACAGCCCCCACCTTTGAAGAGCTGACAATCTCTTCCACAAGCAAATTTTAGACTTTCTGCAGTGGAGCTGAAATAAGTCAATAGGAGGAGCCCGTGGTTCAGGGCACCTGAGGAGCCAAGGTGGCCAGGGGTCCAGGTGGTCATGAAGCCCTTAAGGCAGGTGTGTTCCTAACTGAACCTGAAGGAGGGAGGGATTTAGTTACTTGAAGAGGAGGAGGAACAGGTCTGGATGGGTAGGACACAGGTACAAATGGCAAGGAACAGGATGCAGAGGTGGGGCAGAGGTAGATGCCAACATGGAGATGGGCACAGTGGGAATGCGTGTGCTACGTTAGAGGGCAGACACAGTCCTGGCTTCTGTCCTGCCAACAGAGGGAGAGAAGGTAAAGAAACCAGCACAGGGCCAGGCTGGAAGTGAGGTCAGTCCTTGCATCACAAAGAACATGCATGGCTAGTGCTGAATAACAAAATGTAACTAGTTCAGAGATACCTAGAAAAGACTGTTCCACAAATTACACCTTTATTGATTTGAATGGCACAGAAAAATTAATTTCACAAAGTACATTACACAGCACGTACTTGTAAATCAATGCAAAAACTGTATAAATGTGTCAGAGAACTACTCAACCAGGAGATAGGAAGTTGGGAGAAAACAGAGGAAAGGAACCACATTTTCAAGCAGTTATACTATTATAAATCCTTTTTAAAAATAAGCTATGTATCATTTACGTGTGTGTGTAAGTTTACAGTAAAGATAAGAAAAAATTAAACTATTACAAGGATTAATCACTACATTTTAAAAAACTACTTAAGAACCATTATTGTAAGTGATAATAACGATAACAACAGTAACAATAATCATCACAAATAAAATATGGTATATTGCCCCGCTGGTGTGGCTCACTGGTTGAGCGTCAACCTTTGAACCAGGAGGTTATGGTTTGATTCCCAGTCAGGGCACATGCCCTGCTTGGGGTCGATCCCCAGTGGGGGACATGAAAGAGGCAGCCTATCAATGATTCTCTCTCATCATTGATGTTTCTGTCCCTCCCTCTCCCTTCCTCTCTGAAATCAATAAAAATATATTTTTTAAAAATTTGGTATATTCTCATGACCCTTTTAAAGTATTTTGACATGGCCGGCGTGATCTTTACAGTAACCCTGCAAGGTAAGACAGGGCGGAAATTATAAATTTTCTGACCAGCAAAGTAACAAGCAAAGCTAATGTAAATTGGAGCAGGAGTTTTTCACCCGGAGCCTAGATATTCTTCCAAGGCCCACAGGGGAGATTCGGGGACTGATTTGCACTTTTTAATTTGCATGCTAACGCGTATGTATGGCAATGTGCATTTTTCAGAGGAAGGGGTCCATGGATTCTCGAATAAATCCATAGATCCCCCAAAGTTGAGACCTGCTGAAATAGAAAAAGAAATAGCCATGAATTTGACATTAGCAAAATGTTGACATTAACAAAATGCGTTGACATTTTAAAACATGTTATAGTGAGATGTGTAATAATTGATGTCTTTTACCGATAGCCATGTAGATATAAGCAATAAAGTAATGGGCATGCCTTCTATTCCGGCTGTGCTAGAGTGCCCAAGGCAAAATTCACCTTCCTGCCTGATGACTAATTACATATATAAATGGAGTTGTTTGATGCTTATTTTTGAAATTAAAGTAAAATGACTTTTGAAGGTGACATTGGACAACAAGCAGCACAGGAGAATTACCTTTCAAAGAAGAGGGAGAAACAAGGTGAGCCCTACAATGTCTTTAGCTTACTTCCTGGAGAGAGATTCCAGACCAGAATCCAGTGAGGGGCGACCCAACAGAGCCCGGTGGCCCCGCTGAATGGAAGAAATGGAGTCTGGCGTTCAGGGAGGTCAAGGTGGCCAGGATTTACATGACAAGATACTAAAGAGCAGGAAATTGTACAGGCAAAGAGCGCTAAACATTTCAAGTCTTGGGCGGAGTCTTGCCCTGTGCACTGTGGGAGGAAACTACTCTCAGTCAGGAAAGAACAAGCCGGGAGCAGCCAACCCTTGTGCCTACAGAGCTGAGAATAAGTTATGGTTCAGGCGGCCAGGGTGGACGCCTGAAGCAGTGGGCAGAAGTCGCGGGTAGGTACGGTAGAGACAAACGAGCCCGAAATGAAAGGTTCCTCTGGACCAACCTTAACTTGAATCAAAAGCCAATCTCAAAAGAATCAAGCTAATTTCAAGTAATTCGAATGTCTTCCAAGGCAACATCCAACAAAAATGAAAGAATGACAATAAAACCTAGCAAACAACAATGCGTTATTCACACGGTAGACATCTAATGAAAAAAATATGAGAAATAAAAAGATTGGGGAAACACAATCCATAGCCAGCAGTAGTAAGAGAGTAAATTTTATATTATGTGTATTTTACCCCAATTTAATTTTTAATAAACAAAAACTTTGAAAAGATCTATTTTTAAAAAAAAGAAAGGCAAGCCACAGACTGGGAAAAAATAGTTGCAAAATGTATTTGCTAAAAGATTTGTATCTAGAATTCATGAAGACCTCTTAACATTTAATCATATGGGATAAAAAACAAGCAAAAGAAATAAAAAATGGTCCAAAGATTTGAACATATACTTCACCAAACATAGATAATAGCAAATAAAAATATAAAAAGAAGCTCAACATCAAAAACTACTAGAAAAATGTAAATTTAAGTCACTGTGCAATACCACTTCACACCCTTTGGATTGCCATCATTAAATATCATTGGAGCGGATATGGAGAAACTAAAAATCTCATATGTTCCTGAGGGAGAAAGCAAAATGTTAAATGCCACTTTGAGTTTCTTATAAAGTTATACACATATCTTGCCCTATGAGCTGGTAATCCCACCCCTGGTATTTATTAAAGAGAAATGCCATTCCATATAAAGACTGGTATGTGAATGTCAACAGCAGATTTATACATAAGTGCCTAAAACTGGAAAGAACCCAAATGCCCATTAGTTGTGAATCATGATATAGCCAAATAATGGAATATTACTTACCCATCAAAAGGAACACATTACTGACACATGAACAACACGGATGACTCTCAAAAGCTGAGTGAAAGGAGCTAGACCTAAAAGTTTACCTACAGAGTGACTTCAACTACACAGAATTCTAGAACAAGAAAAACTACACTGTTAAAAAGCAGCCAAGTGTTGTCAGTGATGAGGAGACAATGAGAAGGTATTGATGCAAAGGGTCATGAGAGAACTCAGGGTAATGGGATGTTCCATGTCCCAGTTGTGGGGATGGTCGTAAGACTATACACACTGTTGAAACTCACTGAGTTGTACACTGACAACGGATTAATTGGTTGTATGTAAATTACACCTCAATAAAAGTGACAAAGTACACTAAAACATCATAGTCCAATTTGCTAAGAATAACCTATAACATAACACATACAAGCCACCACAGTCTTTGGAGATAAATCCATTTCTTCTAAGTGACGGCAAACTCAAAGGCAGTCAGTGTGACCGTTTGCTCGAGGGAATAACAGTGCAGTCTGAGTATTGGGCATCTTTGAGTTAAAGACCCAGGGATCATCTCAGGGACTTAGAAGATGCCTCAGAGTCATATTAGCATGGAAAAGGCTTTTGAGCCTCAGAGGGAAGGTAGGGGAGGGTGGGTGGGTAGAAAGAGATCAACCAAAGAAATTGTGTACATTTATGCATAACCCATGAACACAGACAATAGGGTGGTGAAGGCTTGGGGCAGGGGATGGGGGGCCGCTAGAAGAGGTCAGTGGGGGGGGGGGGGGGGAGCATCTATATATATAAAAGCCTAAGCAACCGATGACTGAAAGACTGGTGATGTGCACTGACCCACTAGGGGGAAGACGCTCAATGCAGGAGCTGCCCCTGGTGGTCAGTGTGTTCCCACAGTGGGAGTGTGGGTGACCGACCAGCATGACCAGTCTGGGGGCCCACCAGCCCGGCAGCAGCCACTCACTCCCTCAGTAGTCCTGCAGGTCCAATCTCTGGAGAATGGGCCAGGCACCGATGGACCAGCGCTGCCAGGAGGATCCCGACAGTGCCACTGGCCTCCTGGAAGCTGGCCTCAGGCACCACAGCCGCTTCCCCTCCCTAAACGCTCCGCAAGGAAGAAACAATATACACGGCCACCAGGTGGCTCCCAACAACTAGCGCAATTGTCAGCAGGACGAATCCGGATCCCAGGCTGGCAAGGCATCCCACTGCCCGCCCGGAAGGCCAATCACCTCCTAGCCCCCTCATCCCCCTTGGGACGGGCGCCAGACACAGGGCTCACAGCTGGGGAGCACCGATGCAGCAGCGAGAGCCTCTCCCAATCAGACTGGGTGCGAGCCCGCGGCAGGCACAGAGGGGCTGGGATGAGCTGGAGCGGCAGGCTGGAGCTGCAGGCGGCATTAGCCTTCCAGTTTCGGCTCAATCCCCTCAGGCCACGCCGAGGGACCTCACCCATGCACGAATTCATGCACCAGGCCTCTAGCATGTAATACTTTCAACAATAAAGATTTTTTTAAGAAAAAAAATCAATAACAGAAAAAAGAAATCATAGGTGGGCCACAAATAGTAAGTACACAGAAATGGTTGTGGCTGTGACCCAATAAAACTTTATCCAAAAACACAAATTTCGATTTTAAGTAATTTTCGTGCACCATGAAGTATTGTTATTCTTTTGATTATTTTCACCCACTTAAAAATGTAAAACCCTTCTTAGCTCATGAATCATACAAAAACAGGGAGAGGACAGTATTTGACCTGTGAGCTGTGCCCCTGGTTTAAATCACCCTAAGAATGTAACTAACTCATCTTAGAAAATAAAAAGAGCTGTGCAATGTTTTACAGCAACCTCAATCTTAAGCCTGCTTCCTCCTGTCTCCCTGAGGTGCCAGTGGTCACAGTGCGGATACCAATTGCAGTTCAGGGCCATCTTCAACAATGGGGCCCCAAGGGACAGGCTGACTTTCAGGAGTGCTTGGACAATGCCATTTTAATTAACACTTACATGTAACTGACAACTAAGAGCCAGCAGGCTTTTCTGCTTAATAAAGCAAACACGGGATTTATTTGAAAAAGGATGAGGGTTTGTTTTTTTTAATTTAATTTCCTTTAAAAAAGTACACACCAAAAAACGACTCTGTGTGTGCCCACAGAGTGATGGAAGGAGATGTATCCACTGGATAATTTTTAATTAAGGCGAATGAACCCTGGCTAGCTAAAAGGTTTGCTTAGGGGAGAGGTCTCAAACTGTTAACACATCAGTGTGTGTTCTGCCCATTAGCTTTTCCCAGAGTGGCGCACATGGTCTTCATGGCACTTTCAAGGAAGGTTCTTCCTGTATCTTCAGGCTGTTTAGTGATGAGGTCTTAGAAACCACGCAACCTTCTGGGAAGGGGGCGGGATTGTCAGGTCTCAACTGTAGCTCTTAATGACAAATTGTTACCTGGGGTTGTCAAAGCAAGTTACACCAGCTGCCTATGTGTTGAGCCAGGATTCTGAGCAGGTAAATATGCCCAACGCTCCACAAGGCTTTTATAAAAAGAGGCAGGAAAGGAGTTGAGCAGAAAATACTAACCCCAGCTTTTAATATGCATCGTGCAATGCCTCATGTTGCACACTCAGTTTCTCGTGTAAATCTCACAATGATCAATGAAGTGGGCACCATTAATATTTCTAGGTTCCATATAGGCAAAGTAGGTTCAGAAATTATAAGTAACCTGCCCAAGGTCTTTTGACAAATACTTTACTGAATACCTGTCGTTTGCCACGGATGAACAAATAGTTACACATCCTATCTAATAAAGAGGTGATATGCAAATTGACCCTCATGCCCTCACAAGATGGTTGCCTACAACCAGGCCAGCAGGGGGGTTAGTGAGGGATGACCAAATGACTGAACAAGCAGGCTGCGTGTGATGACCAGGCCAGTAGGGGTCTTAGTGAGGGACGACCAAACAACTGAACAGCAGGCTACGTGGGGCGACCAGGCCGGCAGGGGTGACAGTTGGGGGCAACCTGGCCAGCAGTGGGAGAAGTTGGGGGCAACCTGGCTGGCAGTGGGGGACAGTTAGGGGCAACCAGGCCAGAAGGGGGGGCAATTAGGGGTGATCAGGATGGCACACAGAGGCAGTGAGGGGCAATCAGGCTGGTGGCGGGGGGGGGGGGGCAGTTAGGGGCGACCAGGCAGGCAGGCAGGTGAGCAATTATGAGCAAATGGGCCAGGATTATGAGAGGGAAGTCCGACTGCTGGTCCCAAGGATCAGGCCTAAACCGGCAGTCAGACATCCCCCAAGAGGTCCCTGATTGAAAAGAGTGCAGGCTGGGCTGAGGGGTCCCCCCCCCCCATGCATGAATTTCGTGCACTGGGCCTCTAGTACACATATATAATAATAGATTGTGATAACAGCCAGGAAGACAACGTAGGGGGCACTGTGTGAGTGTATAAGACCTCCAAGCCACCCGATTGCTAAGTCACGTTGAACAGTATAAGATGCAAAAATACATGTTTTCCATAATTGTTGCATTGCTTTTTTAGGGCTGACATAACAAAGTACACACCTGGACATTTAAAACCACAGCTGTTTAGCGGTTTATTCTCTCACAGTTCTGGAAGCTAGAAAGTCTGCAAGCAAAGTGTGAGCAGGGTTGGTTCCATCATGAGTGCTCTAAGGGGGAATCAGTTGCATGCCCCCTCCTTCCTGCTGATGACAGTAGCCTGGTGTCCTTGGCCTGTGAGTGCACCACTCCAATTTCTGCCTCCATCTTCACATGACAGCCTCTCTGGGTGTCCGTCTCTGCGTCTATTTTCTTCTCCTTCATCAGGACAACCACTCATATTGGATTAGGTAGAGGTGGGGAACCTTTTTTCTGCCAAGGGTCATTTGGATATTTATAACATCATTTGCGGGCCATACAAAATTATCAACTTAAAAATTAGCCTGCTTGCCCAGCCAACTTGGCTGTGGTTGAGTGTCAACCTGTGAACCAGGAGGCCATGGTTCGATTTCTACTCAGGGCACATGCCCAGGCTGGGGGCTCCATCCCCAGTGTGGAGTCTGCAGGAGGCATCCAATCAATTATCCTTTCTCATCATTGGTGCTTCTATTTCTCTCTCCCCTTCCCTTCCTCTCTGAAATCAATAAAACTATTTTAATTTTAGCCTGCTATATTTCATCAAACATTTAATTAACTCACCCTGATGCCCTGTCAGGGCCAGACCAAATAATTTCACGGGCTTTATATAGCCCTGGGGCCGGACGTTCCCCACCCCTGGATTAGGGTAACCCTAATGACTTCAACCCAACTCTGAGTGCATCTTCAAAGACTGTATTTCCAAATAAGTTCCATTCACAGGGTAACAAGGTTTACGACAACAACATACCTTTGTTGGGGGAGAGCGACCACTCAACCCCAAACATTTGTCTATAGCAACTTGCCTGGTTTTGTTTTTTTCCCCAAAAAAAATTTCATTATCACCTCAGACCCTGAAAGAAGCAGTCCGGGTTGACCTTTCAGGTCTGAAAATCAAGCCAACGTGAGGGAATAATGGACAGTTTTAAATTGCTGCTGCTGTAACCAGGGGGCTGAGGGCCAGACAGAGACAGGAGATGATGCTGAAGATCTTGGAGTGAAACGCACGTCTTCCGGCAGCCCCAGCCCACAGGTGGATGCTTTACCCAAAGTCAAAGTGAATACCCTCTCCTAACTCACAACCTGGACACCTTCACAGGCCTTTCTCGCAGGAGGTGGTTCTTAGGAAAGAAGGTCCCCACCCCCCAACCCCTGCATTCAGCACTCCAGGGATGGTCCCAGCAGTCAGCCCAGGGCACACCGGAGACCTTGGCACCTCAGCGAACAAAGCCCAGAAGGGGGCAGCCTAGAGCCCCCTGAACACAAAGGCTGAAATGGGGAGATATGGACCCTTTCCCACAACCACAAAATGGTACAAGGAAGCAACCAGTTCAACAAAAGATGCCCACTTCAGGCAATGGAGCTGAATGTGAGAGGTAGGAAGCGGAACAAGGGCTGAAAACAAGGACTCAAAGTCAGGAGACCTGGGTGGGTGGACCCTGACCCCAAGTGCACCACTGGTGGCTGAGTCCAGGGCAGGCTGCTGTCCTTAGCGCATCAGCATCCTCACCCTGCACTTCCTGTCCATCCTCTGCAGCTTGTGGACCAATTCTCAACTCAGATTAGCCCAGTGTGCCTCTAGGCCCCCCAGCAAATATTCATGCCCCCCCAGGATAGTTTCGGGGGGGGGGGATCAGTCAACTTTTTCTGTAAAGGCCACACAGACTCTGCTACAACTTCTCAGCTCTGCTGGGCCCAGCAACAACACTGGACGATCGTCCCTCAGGGGTGATTTGTCCCACAGGGCATCTGACAGCATCAGGAGGCATTGACTGGGATTTGGATTAGTTTGCTGGGGCTGTTGTTACAAAGTCCCACAGCTGGGTGGCTTCCACAACAGAAATGCATCCTCAGTGCTGGAGGCTGGAAGTCCAAGATCAAGGTGTCAGCAGGGCTGGTTCCCTCTGATGGTCCCACAGGAGAATCTGGTCCATGCCTGTCTCCGAGCTTCTGGCAGTTTGCTGGCAATCCGTGGCCTTCCGTGGCTTACAGATGTGTCCCCCTGATCTCTGCCTTCTTCTCCACATGGCATGCTTCCTGGGAGCCTGTCTATGTCTAAGTTCCCCCTTTCTATAAAGACACCAGGCACTCTGGGCACACCCTAAGGACCTCCTCTTCACTAATCACATCTGCAATGCACCTATTTCTAAATCAGGTCGCCTTCTGAGTTACTAGGGGTTAGGACTCTAATATATGAGTAGGGGGAGCAGTCGCAATTCAACCCATGACAGGGAACTGCCAACATGCAGGTAGAGACTAGGGAAGCTGCTAAACATCCTACAATGCTCAGGGCAGCCCCCTGACCAAGAACTATTCAGCCTGAATGTCCAGTCAGCCAAGGCCAAGGCTCCCAGGTGCAGACCTGGAGTGGGTAGGCCACTGCCCACAAGGATTGCTGACTGGGGAAGGGCGAAACCACCATTTGGAAAGAAACTTCCCATTTTTCTTCTGAGCTTGCCTGTGTTCATAAGCTTTGGTTGTTGTTTTTTTTAAAACAATCTGCCCAAATCAACTTCTTTTTTAAAGAACAAATTCCTTCTACTATCTTCACGTTCAATTCCCAGCCCTTATCTGTCCTGTTTCAGCATTCTCCGCGAGTCCTGCTGGGTTTTATTTTCCGCCCCTTGATGTGTGCAGAGGTAGATTAATCCTGCTTCTAAAGACATCCATCCTCTCCTCTCTCACAACAAAGGTGATACACAGGAGAAATAAATCACAGGAAGCAGCCGCGAGCTTGAGCTCGGGAGTGAGTTCTGCTGGCGGCTGCAGAGGGAGCCCGGCTGAGGTTGCTCTCCCTCATGTATATTTCAGCAGGGAGACCAAGAGGTAACTAAAAATTAAAATTATCATTTAAATGAGCTCTGATTGTAGCTGAGGATTTTTGTTATTCACATGGTTAAGTGTTCTGCTAAAAAGAGAAAGGATCTATATTCAAACTCCCCATTCCACAACCACTCAGTACAAAGTAATTAGCAACATGAGTCAAGTAGTCCATGCCTGGCATTCCCCCCACCTCAACTTTGTCCCCCCGCCCCACCCCCCGGGGACAAAAAACACGAGGACACTGTTCTCAAAGGGGAAATAAACTAGATTGAAAATGACTTTCTCTCCTAATTTTTGCACAGGATCAGAGCTTCTCATGAGTGGATGCAAATGAGAGCAAATGAGAAGACACCGCGTTGGAAAAGCTCATCACAGAGGACTTAGCTCGACACCATTATTCCAGTAATGAGAATAGTGAGGTCCATGGAGCCACCTGCCCACAGACACGGAGACGGCTGGCCACAGATGCTGGCCTGGGCTCCAGCCCCACATCCCAGTCCACTGCTGGGATACTCAGTCAGGGCTCTTTCAGCCCCCAGAGACATCTGGGACCAGTTCTGCCCTCAGTCCTGAGCCCTCCACCAGGCAAGAAGTCCACGGGGCTATGGAATGTGCCCATTCAGACCCCGCAGCCCCCTGCTATCCAGACCTTCAAGCACCTGGGATGTTAGAATTCCAACCAAATGACCTGGAGCCTCCTCCCAAGGCTGGGGCAGGCTCTTCCCCGGGTCAGTCCAAGGAGAGGGTGATATTACTGGTGTGTGCCCTAGCCTGAAGGATGGTGGAGCATGGCGGTTTGCAGAGAATGTGGACAGACCGTGGGCATGGAGGTTAGTATGTCCTCTGCTATGCTGGAGGCTCCTCCTGGGGCAGAACAGATCCCGGGCAGGGGAGAGGGTGCTGAGACTGGGAAGTGGGGTTGGGGGCTGGGGAGAGGGGGCTGGAGGCTGGGGAGAGGGTGCTGGGGACTGGGAGGTGGGGTTGGGGGCTGGGGACAAGGGAGAGGGGGCTGGGGACTGGGAGGTGGGGTTGAGGGTTGAGGAGAGGGGGCTGGGGGCTGGGGAGAGGGGGCTGGGTACTGGGGGCTGAGGCCAAGAAGCCAGCATATACCCCACCCACCACCCTGCGCAGAGGCATCCTGAATCCCAGGCTGGACCCTGGCTCTCCAGGTCAGTATGTGGGTATATCTGCAAGGTAGGGTGGTGGCGCATATTTAACCTCAAGGTTCATTAACTTGATTGATAGCTTCTAACTATTTAGACAGAGTGGGTGGGTTTTCCTTTGTACTGTTGTCCTGGGCACCACAAATGTTAGGAGAGAAATTAAGTTGAGATGCAGTAGGTGTTTGAGAGCTGGGCTAGACCAGCAGAAGGGTTTTGCTCTGTCTTGGACATTTGCCAAAATAAGTAAATACATTAAGACAGAGAATAAGATGAAATGCGATGAAACAGACAGCACGGTGCTCACTGCACACATTTACTGTGGGGCCCTGGTGTGTGGCCACTGCTTAGACCTCCAGCTCTATTGACACACACACACAGGGCCACCTTTCCCGGCCTCCCAGCCCCTGTGAACTTGCGTCTTGGGTTCTCTTCTCATTCAGAAAGCAACGTGAATAATGACAGCCACCCCCCACCCCACCCCCCCACCCCCCCCACCCCGCTCTCTCCTCCATTGTGTTAACCCAGCATCCTTCACTGCGTTTCTAGTCCCTCCTGCCCAGACCTGGAGAGGCCTAACTCTTGCACATTCAGGTCCAGCCCTGTCAGGAAAGGCTCCTGTGCGTGCACCTGCCCGGGAGGAAAACGGCCTCCTGACCCTGCACTGCCGCCCAGCCGTAGGTCTGACCTATCTATTCTCAAACAGCAAACACCCATCTCACCCATCGATTCTCACACGAGCCGGAAGCAGTATGGATTAGGTGCTGCGGAACCTGCTGAGCTAGTCAGTCGGGAGATGAGACATTGCCTTTTATGTGCTGTTTGGAGCAGTTTCCCTAGGGGCTTCTTTTTTCAATGCATTTCTGATTTGGACCAGGATTTTAGAATGAGAGTGGCTTATGTGTGCTTAGAAAGATAGGAAAAGAAAAACAAAAGATTCAATTGTGCTTTTAGCTTTCAAAGGCAAGCAATCTTTTGTCAGTGCATGTTTCAAAATGCATTAGCCTCTTTTACCCTAAAACTCTGTTTGCTCTTCCTGTTCTCTTCATTCGTGCCTGTGTGTGCGCGCGCCTGTGTATGTACCTGTGCATGCTTGTGTATGTGCATGCCAGTGTGTGCCGTTGTGTGTGCCTGTGCATGCCTGTGTATGTGCATACCTGTGTGTGTGTGCCTGTGCATGTGTGAACATGAAAGGCTGTGCCTTCTGTTCTAAGGTTTCGGGACCTGCCAAAACCGTGGCAGTAAACATTATCCCAGCTCATTTCCTCCAAATACCTGTCCCTCTGCCATCCACGTGTCTCCATGAGCTATCTAAAACAAAGGATGGCACTGAAAGGCTGCCCCTGTGAGGATTTTTGCAAGACTCTTCACAAAACTTCATGAAATTCCACCCAAAGTGTCGTGCTGTCAGAGGGTCTCCCCATCACATCTGCAGAGCCCAGGACAAGAACACAAAGGGAGCCCTAGACACGTGATGTCTAAACATTTCAAAGTTACAATCAGGGTCCACCCAGGGCCCAGGGCCTGCTCCCCATGATTCACCTCCTTGACCTGGAAGCTAAAGGAGCCAGGCTGCCCCCTGCTGGCCCCTGTGAGCCTGAGTGGTAGGAAGGACTGACCAGGATGGGGCAGAACAGAAGCTTGGCCTGGGACCAGGACTTCAGGGGTGACTGAACCTATCCAAACCTGAGCCAGGACTAACCTGGGCAAGCTTCCCAGGGATCCGGGGTGCAGGGTCCCCTCTGCTGCCTGGGACATCTGGTAGTTGTACACACTTCCCTAATGACACCATCAAGGCAGAGGGGAGGGGCGCGTGTGGCCACCTAGGGAACCCAGTCTGGGTGACTTGGGCAGGCTGCTGGGTGCAAAAGCAGAGACATTTTCCCTGGTTTCCAGGCTGGGCCTCCGCTGTCTCCACACCCCTTTCCCCCCCCACACACTCCCCTGTGCTCTCAGCTCCACTTCCTCTACCTGGGAGCCCTGCCCAGTTCCCCCAGCTCTCCCATAATGCCCATCTCCTCAAACGGGTACCCGCCACTGAAAATGCTTCCTTACAAAAACAACTGAACAAAAAACAGTCTTTATATTGGTGGTACTGACCAGCAGAGCTCTCAGCATGGGCCCTAAGCTAGGTCCCTCTTGCTCAGCCTATGGAGAGACCATAGCAGAGGGAACTGGATTGGCTGTTGGCCTGGCAAAGTGTGCTGGGCATCAGTTGATGGTGTCTATTTGGTAATAGTACTTTGATTTTCCATTGAGAACGTATTACTTTCTCCATGAGGAAAAGCCCTGGTATCACTGTCCATCAAGACACCCTGGTCCCACCCCCTGGCCGGAAGTGAGCCACTGGAGATCCCTCACTTCTAGCCATTTGAAAACCATCTGGTGGCAGCACCCAGCCTGGACACACCTGCGTGTCTGTGGGCTCCTGCTTCCTGTATCCTTGCAGCTTCCACAGTTTCTGATCCTGTTCAGCTTCTCCTTCCCCCTGTGAGCTATTCACGTATGCTCCCAATAATTTCCATTCCATTGAGTTAGCCGGAATTGGTTTTCATTGCTGGCATCCAAACAGCCCTCACAGATACATTAATCATGCAGCCTCATGGTGTGGAGGAGAAAGCTGGACTTCATTTCTTCCAACCCAGAAGCACAGAATCAAATTTGAAAGAATATTAGTTTTCCTTTGTCACTTGCCTGCTAAAGAGCAGCCAATGAATGGACTCCTGTCTCCATCCTCCCCAATCCCCAACGAATGTAAGGTGACATGGTCACAGGTTCCGGGGACTGGGTGAGGACACCTTGGGAGGAGAGGGGAGGCACTATTCAGCCTACCACAGGCATGCAAACACCTGGCACATCTCGGGGCTGCATGAAGGTGAGCTGCTTTCCCAGTGGAGAAGGCTCGGGGAAAATTGCATCTGAGGTCAAGGGGAAGGTGGGAATATAGGAGCAAAGTGTGAAACTGAATGGGGATGAGGGTGGGGATGGAAGGGGCAGAAAGCAGGCTAGTTTGACCAGGACAGGAAGACGGGACAGGGAGGGGTGACTGAGACACTAGGAAAATAGACTCAGGAGCAGTTTCCCCAGGAAGTGAGGAGTCAGCGTTCTCTTGCAGAGTTGAGTCCAGGAAACAGCCTTGAGGCCGACTCTCTGTTGTAGACAATGGCATTCCTCTCCCTCTGTCCTGGGGAGCAGTATGGACATTCCAGGAAGTGGCACTGGGCTCACCACATCTGATTCATCCCACTCCTTGGCAGATGACCTCCATAGCTACCTGCTGGGGGCCACGGTGCCATTTGCGGCTTGGGTGGCCCTGAATGGTTTAGGTTGACAGGGGACTGTGAGCTAAACACCCTCTCTGGGTACTCAATGCAGACAGAAGGGCCTCCCTGTATGATGCCTGCGAAACCTCCACTCCCCACTAAACACACCTCAGAAACCTTCAAGGTCACTGTCCCCTCCTGTCTCTCCAGAACCTTCACTTACTCATCCAGGTACCGTGTATGTGTCATACATGCCAAGGCCCCTCGACATGAGTACGAACACCCACATTTCTGTGAAATGCGGGCTGTGGTCCGTTCAACAATGCCACCAAATACCACTTACATTTATTGCGGACTTACTATGCGCCAGTCGATGCTCTAAGCATTTTACACATATCATCCCATTTAATCCTTGCTATGAGCTGTGAGATAGGCCCTATTTTTATCTCTGTGTTATAGATAAGAAAACAGAGGCAC
Source organism: Corynorhinus townsendii (assembly GCA_026230045.1). Taxonomy (NCBI): domain Eukaryota; kingdom Metazoa; phylum Chordata; class Mammalia; order Chiroptera; family Vespertilionidae; genus Corynorhinus; species Corynorhinus townsendii. The sequence continues at coordinate 213,983,764 of JAPDVU010000002.1, forward strand.
CTACACATTAAATAACTCTAGGTTCCATCGTCAATCTTAAAACAGTGGTTCTCACCCAGTAAAGACTCCTGGCATCATGTGGGTAGAGGCCCGGGGTGCTGCAAAACATCCTAGAATGCTCAGGACGGCTCCCCAGTAACAAACTGTCTGGCCCAAATGTCTAAGTGCCAAGGCTGAAAAATCCTGCCCAAGAACCAGGTTCCGCACCAGGCGGCCTTCCTGAGCATGCCTTTATTAGATCCCTCGCTACACAGTATTAAAATAATTTATCTCTATCACTTGCATGAAAGTTTTTCAAGGTCAGGGACCATTTCTTATAAACATTTCTATTTCTCATGCATGACCTATAACTCAATATATGTTTGCAGAATAAATGAACCAACCAACAAGCGAATGAATGAATAATTCCTGGAACAGAGTCCTCTCCTTCCCTGAATAGCTCAATTCTCCCTTCTCTCTTTGGCCCTTATCCATCTTCTGCCATAACTGATCATCATTCGTGTACTTTTCTCATTTCCACCATTACCACGGAACATTCCAGAAGGCAAAAACCGAGCCACCTTTGTCCTCATGTCCTCAGTAGCTCCGGCACTGAACCCACAGGAGAGCTTCGGTAATTATTTATGGAAACAGAGTGTCCTCCATCTCTTCCTCTCCTGCCCATCTTCTATTTTCTCCATCTGTCCTCATCTCATCCTCCTTTACGTGTTCAATCTACTGGAGATTCCAAGGTGGCCGACAGGCTGGGAGGTGGTGGCCAGGGCAGTTACCCATCAGGCTTCCTGGACGCATGCCGAGGACCAAGATACTCCTTTAGGGGCTCACGGAAATATTTTTCATGTTTTTGTCAGAAGAAAAATAAATAATGCACATATAATAATGGAATCAGCCTGGATTACATTCATCTTCATAACAAGACGGGCATAAAATATAATTCACTGTTTTGTCTTGTGTTGTTTTTGTGTTTTTTTTATGGAGGATGAAGCCCATGATGGCAAAATTGCCTAGAGCCCGTGAAAGCCAAGACGCTTCCTGAATGCCATCAGACAGCGCTCCTCACTGCTGAGCGGAAGAAACATCCAGAGCCTGGGAGACCAGCTGCACTGGTTATCTATTGTTGTGTAACAAATTGCCCCCAACAGAGCTGCTTAAAACAACACACATCAGATATCTGTTTCTGTGGGTCAGGAGTCCGGGCTCAGCCGAGCAGGGTCCTCTGCTTCAGGGTCTCACTGGGCTGCAATCACGGTGTCAGTGGGGCTGCACTGTCATCTGAAGAGTCGACCAGGGAGGAGTCCACACCCAAGCTCCCTCGGATTGTTGGTGAACTCCATCCTGCGGTTATGGAACTGCAGTCCTCCACACATGGGCTCGCACAACAGCGCTGCTTGCTTCTTCCAGACCAGTGTGATGTCATAGAATCACAGGAGTGACATCCATCCCCTCTGCCATGTCATCTTTACTGCGTTCTATTAGTCAGAAGCAAGTCCCACACCCAGGAGAGAGGACTACAAAGTGCATGCATTCCAGAAGGTGGGGCTCATGGGGTCACCTTCGGTGCTTTGTCTGCCAATATCATGGGCATTTCACAGGCAGCAGGAAAATGAAGGCCAGCCATCTTGTGGGTGGGTACAAAACACGTTACTGGCTGATCCCACTGCCTGGATGTCTGGGCCCGCCCTGGGAACACACATGAATTTCTCCCCTACTTCATCCAGGCCTCTGCTCAGGTGCCACTTCCTCAGAGAAGGGTGGAAAGGTGGTTGGGACTGACCAAGTGGGCCTCTGCTCTCCCACTCGAACCAGCTGCCCGGCATGGGGAGGAGGCCCGAGCATTTGACCCCACGGAGCCTACAGTGTGAACACACTTCTGCAGTATTTTCTCTTCTGCTTCCTACCTCAGGACCCTCTCCCTCTTTTAATCACAGAGCTCCTTAGCATACCAGGAGGTGGGCTCAGCAGTAATCTCCCCCAGGGCAGCCTACATGGCCTGTATGGCAGCAGCCACCACCGGGCCACAGGCCACAGGAATGCAAGGTGAACAAATGTTTTTTAATGATTGTCACTGTCACTGTTTTTTTACCCAGTTCTGAAACACCGATGAGGTCAGCTGACAGCGAGGGCTCAGAAAGGTTATTGTCTGGGCACAAGGCAGAATGTGTGGACATGTAGATGATTATCACAGGCATGTTTTATAAAACACTCTCTGGCATTCAGAGCGAAGGTTCTGCTGGGTCAGGGATCGCCACTCTCTGGACGGCCTCTGAGGAGAGCAAGGACGAGGCATAAGCCACGTGCCAGCGTCACTATCGGGTGCCTGGAGATTCGGGTTCTGCATTCAAGATGCTTCCACCCCAGCAGGGGAGACAGCAGGTACCTGACACCCAAACCTGCAGGGCTAACCAGCCCATAAAGTGACCGCTGCCGAGCCCAGCACGTGTGGTCGTCTGTGCTGTCCTAGTGCCTGTCCCTGCGGGTTCGTGGACATGAGGCTTCACGGAGTCCCTGCATACAGTGTGTGCTTAATAAATACTGGCTGTCCTTAGACTTCTAAACTTTCGGTTGAAGGGAAACTAATTAAATTCACCCCAGTGCATGATGCAAATATTCCACCTCCCCATGAATTTTCCCTTGTGCTCCATTTACCCTTAACGGCAGCACAGAGGGGGTGCACAGAAACAACAATCACAACAAATAGACCAAGACTGTCCCCCTGACCAAACCGAGGCTCTTCTCCCCTAGGTCTCCTCCTAGGGCCCTGTCCTTGGCCTGCCAGCCGGATTTAGCAAGCATCCTGCTAAGCCAGCTTAGCGAGAATCCACCACCCTGATGTCTGATCACCCTCAGCATCTGATCAAGTTCCCCACCCCCTACCTTTGATATCTCAGTCCTTCCCCTGCCTTTACCAAGACTCCTGTTAGGCCAACTTAGCAAGAATCTCCTTGCCCATGTCTCCTCTTAGTGATTTTCTGTCCACTGACCCCCTCACTCTGCACCTGACTATAAATACTCAGCTATAAGGATAGATATGTGTGTGTGTGTGTGTGTGTGTGTGTGTGTGTGTGTGTGTACACACACGTATGTAAAGTTGAACTTAACTTTGGACAAAGGGGTAGACAGTGGTGCCATTAGAAGAAGGGTTGCTTGTATGGAGTGAGGTTTGCGGGTGAAAGGCTGTGTTTGAGCAACTGTGGGGACCTCCAGAGAGATGCTCAATGGGCCACTGTCAGAGCCAGCATGAGCACAACTGTTCCCAGCTGCTCTGAGTCCATATATTCTTCTAAATTCTTCCCGACTACGCCAGGGCAGGTTCCTTCTCAAACCCTGCCCACTTGGGAACTTAGTCCAAGTTCCTCCTTTATCCTGTGCCCACTAGTTACAGGTGTCAGGTCGGAGCCCCTCTGCCTGGGACTGGACCTTCTTGGATGCCAGGTCTTAGACGCAGAAGCCATGAGAAGTTGTGGATGTATAAGAATGAGTCTTTATTGCAGAAGCCAGAGGCCATAAGTCATAAGACAAAACAATCCTTTACAACAACGTCCATACAGGCAACCACACACTGGCTGGTAAATACATATCTTTCCTACATAGTAGTATTAATCTCTGTACCCAAAGTTATTATCTGAGCAGCCACACACTGCCCCCTAGACTCACCGCCTCACATAGTAGTGGCACCTGAGCTCCCTCCCTCAACACACTGGCTGGCTACCATGGTAGCTACATCAGAGCTCTCTGTGAGCTCTTAGCCTTACACCGTAGCAGTACCAGCTCTCAGCTCCGTCTGTCCAGCACACTTCTTCACACTCCAGCACACTAGCTGGTCAGTAACTTGTATATTATTCCAGAGACAAAGAAGGCTTCGTGCCAATAGTTACATCAATCATATTTTGGCTACAGAAGGGCACGCATGCGCAGTATGCCATGGAATTGCTGTGCTTGTGTCCTTGTACCTGCTTATGGCATCTTAACCTAAGTGCAGAGTAGCCTTGGACATTCAGTATACTGACAACTGGACGTTCAAGTCAGAGTTCAAAAAGAACCTAGATAGATATTTGGGGATAAGATTGGGCATGGAAGCTGAGGGTTAGACAAATGACCAAGATCAGGGATTCTCAAGGTATGCTTCTCGGAACTTAGGATTCAGTGGAGGTGCTCTAGGAACCAGCAAAGGGAGTAGAGATGGGAGTGCTGGGTTTCCCACCTTCACTTCCATCAGGCAGAGTGGCACAATTCTCTCAGTTCTGCTTAAAAGCTTGAGTTTTGGATGGATGGATGGATGGATGGATGGACGGACAGACAGATAAAGGAACAAATAAAATAGACCTACTGGCTCTGACCAGTTTTGCTCAGTGGATAGAGCATCAGCCTGCGGACTGAAAGGTCCAGGTTCAATTCCAGTCAAGGGCATGTGCCTGTGGGTTGCGGGCACATCCCCAGGAGGGGGTGTGCAGGAGGCAGCTGATCAATGTTTCTCTCTCATCGATGTTTCTAACTCTCTCTCCCTCTCCCTTCCTCTCTGTAAAAAAATCAATAAAATCTATTTTTTTTAAAAATAGACCTACTGAACAGAGAAGGATTGGTCAAAAGGCTCGTACAAGCATCCTAGGCAGGTACATCCCCAAAGATTACAAGATTATTTCAGATCATCTCTCTTGGACTGGAGTGTATGTTCTGGCAAAATAGCTGCCTTGGTTAATGTACCAGGAGTTAATAGGGCAGTTCAGAATCTGCCAACAACAAAACCCAGGGCTGTGGCCATGTGCCCCTGGAGAAGCAAGGGCCATACCCCTGGGCCCTGAGCACACCCTTATCCCAGAAAACCCAGTGACTGAGTGAGGAGAAGGAGCATGGCCAGTCCTGGCCACTGGCATGTTCATCTTGGTAAATCAGCATCCACCATCTCCTGTAATAACAGGGCAGGGCAGCCGGCTGTGCGTCCATGCATCGTCTGACCCACGCAGCTGTCCTCAATAATCTCTACATGCAAACGCTCCAAGCAGGAGGAAAATGACTTCTGTTTTGTGTCAAAAGCCAGCAAACAAGAAGTGATGCTAGAACTTATTTGGGCCTCCTATATACACCCTCGGGCTTCTTTCTTCCTTCTTCTCTATTTTTTATTTTCTGGACATTTTTCTTTAATTTAGTAAGAAATAAGAATATACATGTGCTTACTTCTGCCCAAATGTTCAACAGCAGACACGGAAATAAAGCCACAAGGGCGCCATCCCCTGTATACACTTTGGATGTATCTTCCTCATTTTTTGGCTCCGGGAATGTTTGTTATGGCTGCATGGAGGACGGGGATTTTTAAATTAATTTTTCGTTTGGTGAGAAAGAGCGTGTCATCTTGGAAATGGTTCTCGGCGAAACTGTAACAGATGCTATCGCTGCACCCTCCTCATGATGAACCCACCGTTCATGATTTCTATTAAATTTTTTATCAAACTACTGGTGATTTCCAACTAGATAATTGAAAGTAATTTTTTGGAGACTTCACACAGAAAGTGCTTCTCTGGAAATAGAAAACTCAGGGCAAATGGACCTTGTCTATTCTCTGCACTATGAGATAGAGCTTTCAAGCTCTCTTCGATGGCAAGGTTTCCTGGCTTTTCCCACAATTTCATATCACACCCATGCATGAGTAGGAAAACAGTTGAAGGAGTATTCACCTGTACAACAACAACCGGCTATTCTTACCCCTTTTTTACAGATGAAACCAAGGCTCAGTGATAAGCAACCTGCTTATGGAGTGACAAAGTTTGGAAGGAAAACTCTCTAATTTCACATACATACACCCCCACTGTAGGTTAGCTCCCCACAAGTGCATTCGAGTGGAATCAGGGAGCATAGATTCTGACCTGCTACCAGTTATCATTGTAACTGTAGCCTGGCTGGCATGGCTCGGTGGTTGAGCATCGACCTATGAACCAGGAGGTCAGGGTTCGATTCCCAGTCAGGGAACATGCCCGGGTTGTGGGCTCAATCCCCAGGAGGGAGTGTGCAGGAGGCAGCCAATCAATGACTCTCTCTCATCATTTCTATCTTTCTCTCCCTCTCCCTTCCTCTCTGAAATCAATAAAAATATATTTTAAAAAAATAATAACTGTAGCCATTTATTGTTTACTGTGTGCCACTCATTTGCAAATGTATTATTTTGTTTAATTCTCATAACTGGATTATGAGATTTAAGGGTAAGAATATTACTCAATTAGCAAGTGATAAAGCTCAACCATTGAATATATTTCCTCTTCCAGTTACCTATGGGTTGTGTTACAAACTACCCCAAGACTTAGTGGCTTAAAAGTGCCCTTTTATTTGGCTAACTAGAGGCCCAGTGCACGATTAAATCGTGTGCATGTAGGGCCCCCTAGGCCTAACCTACCATCAGGGCCATGTCCGCCGCCCTGCAAAGCCTCACACATTCTGCAGATGCTGGCAGCGGCCCATGATGCTTTTCAGATGCTGCCGGCACCCGCAATGCTCCAGAAGTCCCGCCCACCACAGCCACCAGGGACCCAGAAGTCCCGCCCGCCATGGCCGCCACAGGACCCATCAATGCTCCTCCTGGTGAGATCGGTAGTTGGTCATGATGCCGTCACGACATCATGGTGAGACTGGTAGTTGGTCATGATGCCGTCATGATATAGACTAGGGGCCCAATGCATGAAATCCGTGCACTGGGTAGGGGTTCCTCAGCCCTGCCCCCTCTCACATACTGGGAGCCCTCAGGGGATGCCCTACTGATGGCTTAGGCCCGCTCCCCATTGGGGGCGGGCCTAAGCTGCAATCTGGCCTCCCTTTGCGGAAGGCGACCAGGCTGATCAGGGGAAGGTGCCAGCCCCATCACCCCCTGCTGCAGCCACTGCCAGTCACTGCAGCCACCAAAGTGTTTTCATCAACACGGACTCTAGTCCCTTCACCATGAAAAAATGACGACTTTTTTAGGCATTTTCAAGATGTGTCTTTCATAGGATATGACATATCTTTATTTTTTAATCGTCACCTGAGGATATGTTTCCATTGATTTTTTTCCCCTTACCTCCCATCACAGGCTTGGGCAGGGCATCCCCACCCCTCCGATCGCTGGCTAGGCCCGAAGCTTTAGGCTTGAGCAGGGCACCCCTGCCCCTCCAATTGCTGGCTTGGGAGGCTTTAGGTTTGAGCAGGGACCCAGGTACGTATGCAAATTAACCTCCATCTTTGTTGGGTTAATTTGCATACTCACTCTGATTGGCTGTAGGCGTAGCAGAGGTACGGTCCATTTACATGTTTATCTATTATGAGGTGAGATGGTTCTGTGGGTCAGGAGTTCAGGAAGAGCTCTGCTGGATGGTTCACCTCTGATCCATGTGGCATCGACTGAGGAGGCTGGGGCTGGAAGATTCACTTCCAAGGTGACTTAGTCACCTATAAACTGGCCCTTGGTGCTCCTTGGCTTCTCTCCCTCCACATGGCCCCTCATCCTTCCGGCCTCGCTTAGCATGATGGCCTCAGGGTAGGTGGGTGCGTACCCCGTGACTGGATTTCCCCAGAGCATTCAATTTGAGCTACCAGGGCAGAAGCTACACGTCTTCTGACTGAGCCTCAGAAATCCCACTGCTTCCCTTTTCTCACCTCCTTTTGTCAAGCCAATCACTACAGCTAGCCCAGGCTCAGGGGGAGGGGAATTACTGCTCATGAGAGGGTTTGCCAAGAACTTCCAAGATGTGGCCTCATCCATAAATTCCCAGTATATACATCTACTTCAGTGCCTACACAGGAAAGGGAGGAAGAGGAGTCCCATTTACCAACTCCCAGCTCAGAGAGTCTCCTGGTTTACCCTAAGTTACTTATCAGTCTTTAATAATAATAAAATAGAAGCTGTCACTGATTAAACCCTTACTATATGCCAGCCACTCCTCTCAGCACTCACATATCTCAATGCACCTCCTCCTCAGCCCCGTCCAGTCGTAGGTGCTGTGTAATAGGTACAGTTTCCATCTGAGAAGATGAGAAAGTTCTAGAGAGGGTGGTGGTGGTGGTGGTTGCACAACAATGTAGAGGCACTTAATGCCACTGAACTATACATTTTAAAATGGTGCATTTTCTGTTATCGACATTTTGCCACAATAAAAAAAAAAAAAGTTTTGAAAAAGCCAATTACAGTCATTATGGTGAAAGATGCCTGAGGCCAGTTAAGTGAGCAGGAATGACACTTTCCCTCACCGCTAAAGAAATCCTGAAGGGATGATACCTTGGGGGCATTTTTGTAATGTGAGGAAAGCTAAAGTCCTAAGAAAGTGTACAAAAAGCCACGCTTAGTCACACGTCCAATGATCCTTCATTTTATTGTCCAAAGGAGTAGCTTACAGAACTCTTTAAACAAAAGACCACTTTTAACCCCAAGATGGCAGAATAAAGAAACGACTGTCCCTTCTCCTCTCACAAATCAATTTACAACAGAAAGGAGAACAAAAAAAGAGAGACCCAAGTGCAGCTTGGGCAAAACTAGATGTTATCGGTATCACTAAATCACCATGGAGAACATGAGAAAGTAGACAGAGTGAGCAGAAGAGAGTTCAACTGAAGTCCCGGCCGAGGGACGCATCCATGAAAAGTGAATTGATTTGCTCTGGGAACCCTAGATGCTCAGGAGTCTGAAGCACCAGGGACAGCTGAGACGGGATAAGGTGAGGGCTGAAAACAGGGGACTGTAGGAAAGTCTGGATAAGGAGCTGTCAGACTCCTACTTTTCCCACCCACCCACTGGAACCCTGCACCGGGGAGTGACTATCCCTTCTCTATGACTAGGAGATGTGGGTGCATTCCCTGAAGAAACTGAGCTAGAAGGGTTCTAGAATCAGGAGCATGATGCCCTATACAAGACATAGACCGTTTTGCTGAGGACATTCCCTAGCCTGAAAGAAAAGAGAAAGGAGATGAAAAATAAGAAAGTCAGAAGATCAATCTAGGAAGCCCTACTGGTTTCCGGAGGAGAGAACGAGAAAACAGGGAGTAAATTAACAAAGATACAGTACAAGAAAATTTCCCAGTATCAGGAGCCCTAGTTGAATAAAAGCAAGAAAATCCACACTAAGACCCATCATCATGAAATTCCTGAATCTGAGATAGAAAAGATCCTAAAAACATCCAGAGAGAAATAAAATGTCACATACGAAGGGTTAGGGATCAAGACGGCACAGGTATTCTCAACAATGATACCAGAAGCCAGAAAACAACTAAATGATGCCTGAAAAACAAATGGGGTGAGGGGGAGAAATCTAAAATCCCATACCCAGCCAAACTATCCACCAGCGTGTGGGTAAAACAAGACAGTTTTAGACATGCAAGGTCACACGAAGTTACTTCTCATGTACTTTGTAGGAAAGTACTGGAAAAGAAATGCCATTGAAATGGGGACATCAGCTAAAAAAAATAAATAAATAAATAAAACAACAACAACAAATCAAGGCAATAGAATCTAGCAAAGGGAAAAGGGAATTCTAGGATAATGGAAAAGAACACTAGGATGAGATTTATGTGCCAGTCCAGATGAGACCAGAAGGGGGCGAGGGACAGCTTCAGGAGAGACATCAAGGAGAAAAAAAAATGGAACTGATAGATTATCTGAGAGGTTTGACTGAGTAGAAAACTGTATTGAGAGGCATTTTATAGAGCTGTTGGTGAGCATGGGAAGACTGAGACAAAGACTCAAAATAAATCCAGGAAATGGAAGAATGAAGATTTTTATTAGTAGGTTGAGACACACACAAAAAAAGTCATAATATACTTCCCTGACCCAGCCATAAACAATATTTGCATAGTAATAATTATGCAAACAATAATTACAATGAAATAGGGAATTATACTAGTACTGTTGGGAGCAGAGGGAGACATGAAGGAAAGATATCAGAAATCCAGAAAGCCTCACGTATGTATACTGTTAAAGCAGCAGACAATGCCCCAAACTGCTCATTCAATAGATAGTACGCTATTATTATTCAAAACTACGGGAAGAAGTGGCGAAGGAACTGCGAGAAGAATGCGGAGGCGGTTGCTCCTGGGGAGCAGGCTGTGGTGGGGAGGGACCAAGCATGGCTGTTTTTCTTAAAAGCCTTTCAGCATTATTTGATGCTTAACTACATGTGTGCTTTGCTTTGTAATGCCATTTATTTTTAAAAATAAGAAATAGCTTCTCTCTACACTTTAAAAATGGAATTTGCTTTTCGTGTCAATTTTATTAACTCCCAATACATCAGAAGAGGATCTAAACTGAGCAAGAATAGCAAGGCTGCCTTAAAGACCCTCAGGAATATCACTCAGGCTACAACCCTATTGAAGTCTCTGGTAAGAGAAACCCCCATCCCACCCCACCCCACTCACAGCCACAGTCACTGGAGCTCTAAGGGCCCTCAGACTGGGTCCTACCACCTGGTTCAGCCTGGCCTCTTTCTCTTCCATGAGCTTTCATTTCCTGCTCCAGATCAGCTGCTTTTGATCGGAAAAGATCAGGTACCAGTGCTATTTCTGGGCAGTCACATTTGGCGAAAATGATTCAGGCAGGTTCAGGTTTATTGCCTGAACCAGGTAAACAAGAAATCTCTCCAGTCACAGGCACAAACAAACCTACCTCTCTCTCTCTCTCTCTCTCTCTCTCTCTCTCTCTCTCTCTCTCTTCACCAAGCACAGCCGACTGAATTTAGTGCAAATAAGACTTCGCTAAAGTTTACATAAACCCCCAACCTTCGGGGGATGTGCATGTCAGTGTCATTCCCAGAGATTTGATGGTGAAATAGATTAGCAGGACAAGCTTGTCTGTCTGGATGGATTGGAAGCAGGCATGCATGGCGATGTAGAAAAATCTAGATGCTCCCCACTTGTCTGCACTCCTCTTCCCTGTGCAGAGGAGGGCTGGCGAGGTCACTCAGCATGCCAAGGGCACCAGTGTGAGATCTGCTCTACATCTCCAAGGAAGCAACAATACAAGGCTGTTTATATTGATCAACAGCCTTTGTGAAAGTGAACATAAATCAATTAGCAAAACGTAACTGTGGCAGCCATTGCTGAACCATACTGTGTAAATAATAGTTTTAAGTGCAGAACATGATGATAAAATCTATGAACTGCACTCAGCCCGGCTGAGTTCCTCTGTGACCTTCAGCAGCACAGTGCTCCGCTGCCACTCAGAGGCCACTGCCAACTAATATGGGCGACTTCGAGTTGCTAGATGCCAGGGTCACCTCTGACCTGGACCCAAGCCCCATCCATAACGATGACAACGGACATTTGTACAGCACTTGACCATCCATCTTCCAGCCTCTTCCAACTCCCTGTTAGCCGACTGAGTCTTTCTCCCCTGTAAGTCCGGGGATGGGGGAGGGAGGGTGGGGACAGGAGAGGCAGAAAGCAGGGGTAACACGGAGGCGGACAAAACCCCTTTCCCTGTGCCTCTGCCATGGAGGGGCTCGTATGGATGCAGCCCGTTCAGTTCCCTCCAATAGATACACTGTACTCAAGCAGCAACTATTATCCAACCCCACTTGTACCGATGGTAAAATTGAGTGGAAATACTGGAATTTGAACTCAAATCTCTTGGTCTCAGTCCCTGCACTGCCTCCTGCTGTGGGCTCCTGGCTCCACCTGGAGCCATCACAGTCATCACTGTCGTGATCTGGGGCAGGTCCACAGAGACCCGGCCCCCCAGGGAGCCCAGGAAGGAAGGTGCTGATGTCTACAGTTGGCATCAGCTTTCCACCGTCCCACTCCCAGGACCATGCTGTCCTTGGCAGTGCTGGAGTTTCTGGAAACGGGGAAAGGTGGACTGAGAGGGGACGGCAAGCCACAGCGTTTTGCTCAGACGTTTCCTCCTTTTGCTCCCCCTGGCCCAGCTGCCAGGGCCCTGGGTCCCAGGTGCTGGTCCTTAAACACACAGGGTGCCTGGTCCTTTGCCCTGACTCTCCTCCTCCAGATTTCCAAGTGGCTACTCCTGCACTCCTTGAACACATCGCTCGCTGGAGGGCTAACTTCGCCGTGATGTCTACAGCACAACACTATCCAAGGACACTCCTTAGAGCGCAGCGAAGCAGACTTCATTCGGGGGGCTGTCGTGGCAGGTTAGGGACTTACTGTGGGGTCTTGCAGTGGGAGCGAGAGTGCTCAGCTCCAAATACAACAGGGAAGGTGGGCACTGCTAGCCACAGAGCAGTAACTTCCGGTCAGTGGGTGGGCATTACTGGGAGGAAGTGTCAGGGAGAAGGAGGGTGAGGGGTCCTGGCTAACATGACCCCCAGGATTCTTCCTTGAGGCAGGCAGGGTGCTCAGACATCCCTTGGGGGTGGGGGTGGAGGATGATACCCATCAGATATCCAGGATGGGGGTTTCTGGATAAACTGACTTAGCAAGAATTTTTGCTAAAATTGGACAATGCAGAGAGCAACATGGAAGTCCAAAACCAGAGGCCTGGTTGAAACAGCTCAGGGAGCTGAGCTTGGTCAAGGAGAGAATCCTGTCAGCACCCTCACCCGCCTGCTTAAAATAACAGCTGAACTTCCTGCCCTGCCCGGGGCCCAGACCCCTCCCCCACCCCCACCCCCCCCCCGCCTGCTCTCCTCCCCCCCCACCCGCCTGCTCTCCCCCACCACCGCCCTACCTGCTCTCCCCACACCCCCCCCCCCCGCCCTGCCTGGTCTCCCCCACCCCGCTGCCCTGCCTGCTCTCCCCCAACCCCTGCCTTGCCTGCTCTCCCCACCTCCCCCCTGCCCTGCCTGCTCTCCCCCACACCTATAGGACCCTCTCAATGCCCTGCAATGTGCGTCATTCTCAGTGTGCTGCCTGTCTCCCTCCACCAGGTGTACATTCCTCAGAGGGCAGGGGGGTTGCCACTATTCTCAGAGCATCTTAAATACCTGAAGCAGAGCCCAGCATGTAGCAGGTGCCTGATAAATACTGCTGAGTAACTAAATAAACAGATGAATGGCTGATGGATGGAGGGATAGACATGCAGACAGATACACAGAACTGCCCTATGATTGTCACACCAAGGTGAGCCCTCCTTTGCCGTCTTCTCCCTTCAGGTCACGTGGGTACTAGATTTTTAAGCCCCCATGACGCTAGTTCCCCAGGTAGTCGGTTTCTTGCCCCAGCCCAACACTCTTTGGATGTGCATACATATGCCAGGGCACACACACAGCATAACACACACACACCAGGGCACACACACACATACACACACCAGAGGGCACACACACATAATAAACACACCAGGGTGTGCACACACACCGTGACACACACATCCATACACACCAGGGCACACACACACACACACACAGCATGACACCACACAGAATGACACACACACGGCATGACACACACACACCAGGGCGCGCACACACATACACACACTAGGGTGTGCACATACACCATGACACACACACTCATACACACCAGGGCACATACACTGGATCCTCAAGATCTCTACCACACGCAGGCCCGTTAGGGAGCAGCCTGAGAGAACCCACTGGTGCGGAAACCCTATTTCACTCAGCCGCGCCTGCCAAGTGTGGACACAAATGAAGAAACCAACGGCTGGCAGACCAGAGGCTGAACTGAGCCCACAGTGTGGGTGGCTTGTTTCGGGCCACCGCCACCAGGCCAGTCCCCCGTGACAAGCGGTCAGCTGCCTCTGTGCGGTGGTTCTTAGAAGCAGCTGGAGGAAGGAAAGGAACATTCCTAAATCACAGATCCTGTCTCCCTCCACGCCGGGCCATGGCCATGGCAGCGGGAGCCACACGTCCCAGGACACGGAGTTCTATATTCGGTCCCCAGTCCTCCATGGGCCCACAAGGGGAGTGAAGACAGACCAGACAGTGAGGAAGAATAGCTTTGGGCAAGAGACAGCACGGGGGTCCGCCTGCTTTCTGTGAAGCCTCAGAAATGGTGTCTCCACACCAGCGGGCATTGCCCTCAGCGGACTCAGAGAAGCGGTGAGCACACGAGTGTGGGCAGAGGGATTCGGTGGCCTGGCGTGCAGGCTGAATGTCTAACAGTCGGCAACTGAATAAATAAACGACTGTGCATCTTATCAAGGCACTACCATTTGTCATGAGAACTAGTCTGGTAGCAGTGAATGGATTGGCATCGAGAGATGTGTATGTATGGTGCATTCAGTGGGAAAAGCAGGTTACAAAGAATCCATACTATGTGATCCCAAACCATAGACCCCTAAAATTTACCAGTAATTACCTTTGAATTATGGGGTTATAGATGATTCAAATATCTATTCTTCTCTGTTTTCCACATTTTCTGCAGGTATAATTTTGTGAAAAAGCATACAGCATTCAGATTGTAGGCTAACGCATGGACAGAAGCCTGCCCGTGCCTGGAGCAGCACACTCAGCCAGCACGTTCAGAGTCTGCAGGCGCTCTGCCCGCTGAACCACCCTGAGCTCAGGGGGCCACATGCTTTGGCCTCTGGAGCAGGGGCTGCTCCTCCCAGTAAAGGTCTTGGCCACCCCTGCTTCCTTCCTTCCACCCCAAACCGCTGAAGTCCCCACAGGCCTTTGCCCCGAGGCCACCCAAGTGGGGACACAAGCCCCTCTGTCTAGTTCAGCTTCCTCACTACCACTCCAGACTTCACCTCGCCCCACAGGCATCCTTCTGTGCTTCCCCTCCTTTGCACGTGCTGGTCTGGTCCCCTTGCTGGGGATGCTCCTTCCTTTCCAGGTTTACCTACTAACTTCTTCTCACGCACTAAAACCCAGGCTCCTCCATGAAGCCTTCCCACTTCCTAAAACCTTTGTTTTCACCTCCAGCCCCACTGCAGACAGGCCTGAAGCCTGAGCCTGCTGAAGGGTGCTCCTAGTGAAGGGTTTCCCTCCATCTCACAGTAAATATATCGGAGCCTTTTTTTTCCTTCTCAGAAGATATTTGCATCTGATGAGTGGGCGGGCACATAGCGGGAAACCCTAGCTGTAGGGATATGGGGAAGAGAGTCAAAAAGTCGACATGAGAATGGCAAGAGAAACTTCTCCTAGCTGGCCAAATCCTTGCTCTGGGACAAGCGCGTCATCTTCAGCTGGAATCACCAGGGAAAATGTGGAGGCCCTGAGACACTGCCCCCACCCCCCACCCAAAAAAAAAAGGAGAACTCTGTCATTCCTGTCTCATTAAACCATAGCTTTTGGCATTAAGGAAGCTGTACATCCTTGAAGGCTGTCTATTGGCAAATGTTTGCCAATCACAACACAGACCCGTTTGGGAGTCAGGGACTGCTCCCTTAGCAGGCCCTCACACTGTAGTGAAAATTGCTGCCAGTCTGCCCTCCCCATAGACTAAGTCCTCTGGAGAGACCGGAACCACCGCGTGGTTCCACCTCCTGGTGTCCCTGGAGAACAACAGAAGAAAGTGTGTGGGGGGGGGGGGAGGGGGGACGAGAAGGGGGGATGACGGGACACTCTTTATTGCTTTGTCAAGGCTTCATCAGCCTGGGGAGCATGAGAGGGGAACAGTAAAGACTACCGCCTCTCTGGCACCCAGTGAGAGTGAGGTCATGGCCCCTGTGCCATGCTGAGGGCACACAGCCCTCCCCCACCATTGTTGCCTTCCCAGTAAGCGCCATGTGGATGTCACCACAAGGCCAACTCTACCTTCAGTCCTTACTGCCTCTGCCCAGCCCTTACAGGGTGAAGAAGGGCCAGCGAGCCGGGCCTCGTCCCTTAGGGACACAGAGCAGGCGGATCACCAAAGGGGATTTGGACTGACCGCACTCTGCATTCTGAGCCGACACTAACACGCCCAAGGAACCACGGATCCTGTCTCCCGGCTGTGTTTCGGCTGTGCCAGTGGTCATCGGCAGCATCACGTATGTAACGGGGGGGGTGGGGGGGGAGCCGCACGCTTCAGCCTTCTTCATCGCATGGCACACGTAAGCTAATCACTACAATTCTGCGGCACTCCCAAGAAGTACGTTATAATTTTTGCCGGTCTAAAATCTGACAAAAAAAGCAGGTGTAACTCTGATTCCTTCACACCGGGCGCCTACTGTTGTGTTGGCCGTTACTTTTTTATCTGACAAACGAAGGAAAAGACGGCAGTGCCTCTGACTGAAGAATCGGGTACTGCATGTTTTAGAAACTCGCGCAGCACACTGGTTGAAACTTGCTGCTCTAGGAGGGGCAGGGAACTGCACTGAAGCCCGCAGACCAACATTAATGGCCACTAGAATGTGAAAGACCCAGAACAGTTCATTCAGAGTAAAAATGGCCAACGCCTCGTTCAGTGGCAAAACCACCAGACTGTGAGCGACCCAGGTTGGGACCTGAGAATTACGCTGTTTGTTAAGTGTACTCTGCCTGTGTGTAATTAACATAAAAATAAATGCCTTCCCTTAATGATGAAATGTTAGTTACCGAGTTCAGTCCTAAGCCCGCATTCTTTTGTAAGCAGCCACGCTAGATGGTGTCTCCTGGGGCCCTCGGAAAGTTCTTGCAAAAGCACCGGAAAAAAAGTTAATAAAAGATGAGCCGGAAGGAAAGACCAGCGTGTCTCCCACTGCATTACAACTGGCTTGGGATCATGCGCAGTGACTTTTTCTGTTGTGGTGTGGTTGCTGGTCTCACTTCAGCCTTCTGGACAGCCACCCAATCCAGGCTGTTTGACAAATCAAGGCAAAAAGAGGCCCTTATCTATTCCATACGGAGAGACTGACATGGAGATGACATTCTCAATGGAAACACAGCTTGCTGGGCGCCACCCGATTCCAGCCCAGAGGGGTCCCTGCATGTCCCCCGCTCTCCCGCCTTGCCCGGATGGAGGAGTCAATCTCCCACAAAGCATGAGCTGCGTAAACAGAGAACAAACCGCTGCTTCCCAGGTGGGCTTCCCTTTACACATTCCCAGTCTCCCTTGCTTGTGTTTGAGGAGCGGAGTGGAGAAAAACGGATTTTGCTGGGAGAGGATTGCAATGTCGATGTCACACCTGCTTTGCTTGATGGACATGGGCTTCTAGAAGTTTTGCAGCATCTGCTGTGATGGGCTATTAACCTCCATGCCGGCAGGCTGGGGAGGACCTGTGTACTTGAAGTCACCATCCTGTGGCTCTCCGCAGCTTACAGGGCAAGAGGGCAAGCTCTCTGGCTAGGGAGGCTTTTTACAAGTCTGCCAACAGCCCCAGCCTGGGCCTAACTCGGTGCGCGCACTCCCAGGAGAGGGCGCTGCTGTAACTCAGTGAGTAGATGGAAGGAAGCAAGTCTTCAGTAACCAGGAAGCTGCTTTGCCCTGTCCAGGAGCTTCGCAGCAGCCCCCACCACAGGGCTGTGGTGCTCAGAGCCTCCTGGTTTGAGCCTTGACCCCACTGGCCACCTTGCTGTCTACTTCCAACGCCACCTCTCAGGTTGGAGATAAGACCAGTCTCCACCGCGGCTCTCGAGTGCCGTCCTTGCCCACGCTGGTGTCACGAGGTCACGAGACAGGCTTCTATTTTATCAGGGTCGTTTCCCTCTGAGAGTTAGTGGCATCAGTGGATTCTGAATAATGTGACATCTACAAAGTTCTTCCACTCGTCCAACACAAGTCGTTCTGTGCCGGGCACAGTGCTAGGCCAGGGGAGGCTCGGGGCGGAGGACCAGAGGTGAGAAAGCACACAGCTCTCAGGGGACTTCAAGTTGCTGGGGCACCTGGGGTACAGAGGCATGGGAAGCAGACAAGATGGCTAAGACCCCAGGGCCAGGAGTCACACTGTCCTGGTCTGAAGCCTCTCCCGCTCCAGTTAGAGTTGTTGGGAGGATCCAGCAAGATGGTCCCCGTATGAATTCCAACACTTTACACAGGCCTAGTAAATACCAGCTCGCGTCATCATCAAGCTCATGGACACTCTCACTATCATTGTAGGCAGGAGCCAGCATGCACGGCAGACATATGCACCTTAAGGAGTCAGGGTACATCCAGAAGGCACTGAGTGCCCATCGAAGGGGCTGAGCCAGGATGGGATGGGGTGCAACTCTGATGGGAATTCTGAACAATCGCTCTGGGGGCTGCATGCAGAACACACTCCATCCTGCCTGAGGGAGAGGTTTAAGTTCAAGGGGCTGCAGCACTAATTTCAGGTCTAAGCCAAGATGCTGGGATGGGCATGGACAGAGGTCAGTGGATTCTACAGGCAGAGAGGAGGCATGTGGGGAGCTAGCTTCAGACATAGTGGTGAAGAGCACAGACTTTGGGTCTGAACCCTGACCCTGCCATTCCTGTTCTATGTGACCCTACGCAAGTAAGTTGACCCAGTGACCCCTATGTATTCCTATCCACAAATCAAGAATAATAAGGAATGTTACCAGACTTACAAGGTGGAAGTCAAGGTTAAGTTTGTTAATGCATATAATGCACTTAGGATGGTGTTGAACACTGAGAAAGCGTTCAACAAATATTGTTCTCAGATAATACAAGCGTGGGGACTCAGCAGACAGACCAAAAGGAATCATGGTGGTTTGATAGTTACCAGCCATCAGACATAACATACACATTCTCAAATTGGAAATGATTTTGTTTGGGTAAGTGAAGTTTGGCCCAGCGCTGCAGACAGATGCTACATGCATTCAGGCGGTTTTGTTAAATAAGGAAGTCCAGTATCTTTAGATTGCTCTCTCAAGCACCAAGACTCAAGAAGTCCACCTGCAGACAGCACCCCAGAAGGAAGGCAGCTGCCCACCTGTTCCCTCATCTGTCTGTCTCATGCCCTTGAGGCGGGGTTTCAAGAAACTTCCAGCAATTCTTGAAATAAAAGTAGTGTCGCAGAAATCAGCCACAATATCAAAACAATGGCACGGGATGTGTTGCCATGACAACCCGATTCCATTATTCTCAAATCCTACAGTAAAAACCCAGCCATCAATGGGACTAAAGGGAAGTTTTCTGCCTTTTATTCAGGGGGGAGAGCAGTGCACGTCTTAAAATGCATCTTCTCATTCTCCTGGAGCATCCGACGAGGCCACAGCAGCACCTTCCCCAAGCATTTCGAGAACAAATAGAAATGTTCTCTCTGTCCACGTTGGACAAGGAGCTGTGTCAGGGCAGGTCGCCCACAACATCCTCACTGAGCATCCTTCATTGGTCCATAGCGAACCGCTCAGAAGGAGCTCATGATGCCTCATGACAAGGAAGGAAACAGAAAGGGTTCTGGGAACCTTCCCTGGACTGCTGAGCAATTTCTTTTGGCATATGGTCCTATATTAATGTAGGACACACTACTGAAGTCAACCTACTGATTCACACGTGGTATGTGGACATAACTCTTCGTGTGCCTCCAAATCCTGAAATAAATGCCTCTTCAATCGCAAGTAGATTGTGAGTCAACAGTATCACGTCTCCAATTATGAGTGCCACAGATTGGCACGCTCAGTGGCCTCGGAAATCCTGTGATGGCTTTCCAACCAACGCCTGATGTATCTTTTTTTTAAATTTTGATTTCAGAGAGGAAGGAAAAGGGAGAGAGAGATAGAAACATCAATGACAAGAGGGAATCATTGATCGGCTGCTTCCTGCACGCCCCCCACTGGGGATTGAGCCCACAACCCAAGCATGTGCCCTTGACTGGAATCTAATTTGGGACCCTTCAATCCGTGGGCCAATGCTCTAGCCAATGACCCAAACCGGCTGGGGCCTAATGTATCTTTAAGAAGAACATACTGCCCTGACCCGGTCACCCAGTTGGTTAGAGCATCATCCCAATACGCCAAGGCTGTGGGTTCAATCTCTGGTCAGGGCACATAAAAGAATCAACCGGTGGATGCATAAATAAGCGGAGCAACAAATTGATGTGCTCTCTCTCTCTCTCTCAAAACAAAAGCAGTAATCAATAAAAAGGAACATATTACATCTATTCTGAAGTCAGGAGAAACAGCAGGCACAAAATAGATTAGAGGTTTGTACAAAGCCGTAAAGAAATACAGGACCCTGAAATAAATATTCATTAAAAGCCCACACGCAGCAGCGGCCGGGTCAACAGGCATAGCTGCTGGTTCAGAAGAGATTGTGAATCCAATTTTCCTGCGTACATAAAACAGGTAGTTCCCCTTACACTTGTAAAACCTACAGTCATCATTTTTAACACTCTGACCTTAAATCTTTAGTAACTTACGGTACCCTCCTTCGCTGTAACTCTTTACCCCAGTAATAAACATCCGCTGGCCCAGGCTGGAGAAGCTGTGGTAACTCGGGGAAAATGGATAGACAGGGTGAGTGTGCTCGCTGTGGAGACACTGCTGGCTTTTCCTTCTTTCACATCCCAAGGCAAACCTTCAGACACTGCAGATAGGAATAAGCTTTTACAGAGGAAAGATTTGCCTTTGAAAGATAAATGTCTTTAGAGAATGTAAAACGCATCCAAATGGTCTCTGCAAATCAACAGCAGAAATAGCACAAAACCTGGTATTGTTGTTTAATTTTTTAAAAATCCCAATGATCGAATTAAAAACCTGAGGAACAGAATAAACTGGTGAATATAATAGAATCAGGGGCATAGAAAGGGAGTGGACTGATAATTCTCAGGGGGAAAGGGGTATGGGGGGGGGGGGGGTGCAGGAAGAGACTAGACAAAAATTATACACCTATGGATGAGGACAGTGGGGGGGAGGTAAGGGCAGAAGGTGGGGTGGGAACCGGGTGGAGGGGAGCTATGGGGGGAAAAAGGAGAAACAATTGTAATAACCTGAATGAAGATTTATTTTTAAAAAATCCCAATGATCAAGAAGAGGGACATGTCTCAGCACTCACGTAGACGGGCTTTGGGCCAAGTTTCCTTGCTCACCTCTCCACCTCCGGAGCCTAACACGGAGACAGGAGTGTGCAAGAATGCACTTGGTTAACATCCAGCCGACTGGCTGGACACGCGTGGAGAGGAGATTAGATGGTAGATAAATCTGAACCCCGGATCCACAGAGCAGTCTCTGGCACACCCAGTTTGACAAGTGCAGAAGTCTGTGCCTGCCCATCAATCTCAACAACTCCACTTCCTACAAGCTGTTGAACCAGGAGATCACAGTTCAATTCCCGGTCAGGGCACAGGCCTGGGTTGCAGGCTCGATCCCCATTGTGGAGTGTGCAGGAGGCAGCCAGTTAATGATTCTTTCATCGTTAATGTTTCTATCTCTCTCTCCCTCTCTGAAATAAATAAAAATATATATTTTTTTTTAAAAAAGAAACAAGCTGTTGAAAACGTCAGGGGCATTCACCTACATGCAGTTTCCCAGACACTAGTTTTTACCATAAATAAAGAGCTTTGCCCAGAGCTTGGAGAAGGAGGTCAGTGCACGCTAAAAGCCGTGCAGAGAGCGCCTGGAGTGAGATGCTCCAATAAGATGAGCAAGGCGCACACTAGGCTCGGCTGCATCCATGCCCCTCCTGGGAGTGGCAGATTCTAGGAATATAATCTCAGTAGGAAGAACCAGTTTCCCCACCATCTCTACAAAGACAGAAAATAAAGAGCAAAAGATGGCTCATGTGAGGCCAGATGAACCCATGGGCATGTCCGACGCTTCTCCATGATGAAGCCCCTGGGAGCCACCGTTCCTAAAACTAGCACCGCAAAGATGCATGGCGGAGTCAGAAGCAGCCTCAGAAAGAGATGGCTGGATGTTGAAAAAAAAATAAAGATTGCAAAAAGGGAGATATTGAAATATTCAACACGAGTCATCGTAAAACAGCCACCACTCATCCTTCTGATATTTTGGCTACATATTTTATTTTTAAAAATTCAAATGCTGATAATTATAAGTTAAGTGTCTGACAAGACAGCTGACTGTAGACCTGTGAAAAGCAATTATTTTGACATTGATTACTTTCCACAGAGGAGCAGAGTATTGTAATTGCAGTTTGCTGGAAGCTACTGCAACCTTCTCTGATGTGCTCCCAATTTGGCTGGAGTTAATTAATGGGTGTTGGGGAAAGGGGAGGGTGAAGCCAGCATGCAGTTTAACATACAAATTAATTGACATGAAATAAGTTAATATGTTTCATTTAAATGTTATTAATTTACCAAACAGAGAGAAGCAGGCACAGGGTTTGGGGAGCTATGGCATTAGCATCAGCTAAGGGATGTCACCCGGTTACCATGGCAACTGCCTCATTAGGTTTCCAGGGGTGCCAGCGTGTTGCATGGGGCTAAGGAGCTGTGGGCAGAGGAGTCCAAACATCAAAGTAATATCACAAATATCAACTAGAACCAAGGGTGCTTTGAGGATGGGATTCTGAGGAAGCTATTTATCTGCAGGCGATCTGGGCTCCAGCCTGCAGCCAAGCAAAGTCAGGGTTTGAAACCCAACAGGCTGTCCTTCAGATAAGGGATTTGCCCTGGGAGAAGCAGGTGTGCCACTGGATGTCAAGACGGTGTCATTTCCCCATCCTTGGTTAAGCCTCCTGTTCATTACACATGCTGTTCCATCTTGCTGGAACACCCTTCCCTCACTCTCTTCACCTGCCTCATCTCCTATGCCTACTGCAAGTTCAGCTCCAATGTCACTCCCCCCAGGCTGGCCATCCCTCCATGAGCCCCACCAGCCCTACTGTATCCAGTCAGAGCAGCAGTCTCTGTGCAATGTCACTGTGAATTCCCTCCCGCCCACTGCCCATCCCCCTCGCCCCGGCCCTCAAAAGTGAGCTCCCTGAGGCAGGGAGGTTCACTCTCTAACTGCAGTCCTGGGACCAGTGGCATGGCGTCTCCAGGAGGCTCCTCCGGAAAGCAGGATCCCCTGCCCCACCTCAGACCTACTGAACCAATCTGCATCTCAGCAGGATCCCAGAACATTCTTAGCCACGTTAAAGAAGAAATGCTGCTACACACCAGTGCTTCCCTGGAGTGTGGCAAATGGCAGGCACTCGACAAATATTTTCCAATCAGGCCTTCCTTTTATAGCTAAACCTCCGGCAGTGGGGCCAGCGTTGACTAACACAGTGAGACAAGCTGGTTCTCCAAGCACGGTGCTGCCATGGACTCTGGAGCCCCCACTACAGCGGCTTAAATCCTGGCTCTCAACTGTATGGACTCAGGCAAACCACTCTGTGCCTTAATTTTGTCATCTATGAAATGGGGATGACAGTTCATCCACTAGACAGTTATTTCCTTCAGTGTCTACTATGTGCCACTCACTGTTCCAAGCACTTGGGAATCCACAGTGACCAAAAAGCAAACATCTCCACCCTCTAACTGTGAGGATTAAAAGAAATGATGCATGAGAAGAACTTAGCCTGGGGCACAGAGAAGATTCTATACCTCATCATTCCTATCCCCTAAAGCTCTTTAAATATTCTTTTCCTCCAGACAAATGCATTTGCTTTTCTTCCCCAAACTGACTCTTACAGTTGTAACTGTGGTCCGTCTCACAGGCCTAAGGTGAAGGTGAGCTCAGCTGGGGAAGACAGCGAGGATGGAGACCACTCCTCCCACAGGACAGCTCCTACTCTTTGCCCTCAGCTGAAGAGTCTACAGCCAGAGGGAGTGTGATTTTCCTTTTTTCTTTAGAAAGATGAGCCACCACAATGTAGACGGTGCATTGGAGAGAAGAACCTCAAGTCATTCAATAATGTAGCCAATAGCTATATGAACTATTTACATTTAATATGATGAAAATGAAATTAAAAACTCAGTTCCTCGGTTGCACTCGCCGCGTTACAAATGCCCCATGGCCACACTGGGCTAGCAGCTACCACACTGGGCCGTGCAGAAACCGGCATTTTCCTCATGCAGAAAGTTTACTGGGTAGCCCTGGTCTACAGCTGTTTCTCCAATTTCAGCTTGCATATGAAAACCCTGAGACCTTGTTAAAATGCAGATTCTGACTGGATAGGTTTGAAGTAGGGCCCAGAATTCCGCTTCTAGGTGATACTAACGCTGCTGGTCTACCATCCACATGAGGAGAGGATCGATTGTCATAATGGAGGCACAGAGTCGGGAAGGTAAGGACTTTCCAACTCTTATGAAGGCAGGCTTGAGTAGAGGTTCCTTATAGACTATGGTTTACCGGGCACTTGACCAGGGATCTTCTGTTGAGAAGCAATGGCAGCGAGAGTTTTCAGAGGAGCAGCAAGCATCTAGTGATGACTGCTGAATGGTAGGCACGATACTCACCTTTTTTACCAACCTGGGCTTTCCAAATTCAAATCCTAGAAATGGCTTCCACCAAATGCCAACTCACCAGTGGCCTGTTGTGTTTAGAATTCTGGAAAGAACCAGAATTCTAAAGGAATTCTTGAGTAGAAAAGTTGGGTAGAAGGACAGGGAAGTTATTCCAAATGATGTTAACCTTAAGACAAGAAGATATGGTCTGATCTGACCTAATTTTCTTCTAGTATATCACTAAAAATCTCATTTGGGATATTTTCTAAGGCTGTTCTTTCCTTCTTTGAATCCTTGGCCTTTAATTGCAGGCGTATATGACAATCAGCTGAAGACATTATTAAAAATGCTCACACCTCATTACCACTCCCAGCAACTGATTTATCTGGCCATGGGGAGAGCCCTGGCACTCTCCAGTTTATTCCTGGCACTCTCCAGCCAGGGTGGAGATTCCCCCGACCTTGAATAGCCCGCTTCCTCATACAGAGGTGCCGCTCCCTCCCCTGGGTTTATCCCACACCTTGACTCCACGCTCTGCTACCCACACACTGAGAGCCTGGGTCTAAGTTGCTGTGAACTCACACCTGCTCCAGGACAGCCCTCCAGTATCACCTTCCAGCTCTGTACCCTGACAACTGGTGAAAGACACCTTCTCCCAGTCCTTGCCCCTTGCCTGGTGACCACGTCACGGGGCAAGGGACTAAACACATCCCTTGACTTTTCTAAATTAATTACAGGATACCAACTAGATTATTTTTAAAGAAATCATCTCCCTGGCTGGTGTTGCTCAATGGTTAGAGTGTTGGCTTGCACACAGAAAGGTCACATGTTTGATTCCCGGTCAAGGGCATGTACCTGGGTTGCAGGCCCCAGTCCCCAGTTGGGGTGAGTGTGGGAGGCAACCGATTGATGTGTCTTTCTGACATGGATGGCTTTCTTTCTTTTTTTCTTTCCTTCTTTCCTTCTTTCTTTCTTTCTTTCTTTTATTTTCTTTCTTTCTTCCTTCCTTTCTCTCCCTTCCCCCTTCCCTTCCACTACCTCTAAAAGTCAATGGGGGAAAATCCTCAGGCAAGAATAAACAAAACGAAAAAAGAAAAGAAATAAATCATCAATATCTTGACCACTACCAAGGAATCTGCTGTTTTATTTTTGTTTCCTCTTAGTCCTTGTGCATGAATACATATAATCTTTCAAAGAATTTGGTATTTTCTAAGAGTTTTATATTAACACTAGAGGCCCAGTGCACAAATTCGTGCAAGGGTGGGGTCCAGCCAGCCCAGCCACAATTGGTGGATCAGGGCCAGTCCTGTCAGGAGGAGGAGACAGTGGGAGGTTAGCTAGCCAGCCTACTGCTGATTGGGGTGGAGGGACCAATTGGGGGCAGGGCTGGCCGTGGGGAGAGGTTGAGGGAGGGGCCGTGGGAGATTGGCTGGCTGGCCGCAGTGGGCGTCATAGTGACTGCTCGTTTGGTTGTTATGGTGTTCTGGTCACTGGCTTTTTATATATATAGATTTCCCATAACACTACATAGTTTCCATGGGCATCACTTCAAATGTCTGGCCACATAAACTTTCACTGAGACAACCACAATTTACCCCCATGTTGCTGGGTGTCTGGTTGCCTCAATGTCGCTGCTGATAACCAAGGCTGCAGTGAGAGTCTCTGCATCCAACTCACGGGTTTTAAGTTTCTCTTCTGTCAGCTCATGTGTATTTTCTGCTTCGGCCAAACCACATCCTCTACCTGTTACCTGGCCCACCTTTCTAACCAGGCAAGCCAAAGCAGAATTCCCTTTGATGTTTCTAACAAGGTGCTCTAGGCTTTGGGTGAGACAATACTTCAGTGTGTGTGATTTCTCTACACAATGTAGGAAGAGTGGCATCTCTGTCCTGTTCATTAGATGCCAATCACGTCCTCGATTATTACGACAACCCCAAGTCCCCAGTAGTCTGAGACGTTGGAGTTTAGTGATCTCTGCAGGTTGCCTATCAGTTCTGTCTTGATTTCCCAGACTCTGGTCAGAGTCCATCAGAGAAAAATTTCGACAGAAGAGGTTGTTATGAGAGTCAGCCATGCATGTAGCATCAGCTCTGATCACCACCCAAGCAGGAGCCTGCATCCTCACTCACCATGTCTCTCCCCAGCACTGAGTCTGGCCTCCAGCTTTTGTTTATTGAAAAGACCCTTTCTTTTCATCTGTCCTTAATTTTCCCTCCGCTAATATCTCCTCTAGCATCTGCTCTTATGAAACCCACCTGTAGGTTCCTTTCCAGCCAGTATCCACCCAAGAGACATGGCATAGCCTGTGGGTTAGAATCACAAACTCCAGAACTGAACCCACCCTGCCTGGGTCATTTTCTAGCTGTGTCACCCAGGCCAGGAGGGCATCTGAGGCCACAAGAGGCAAACATTTCCTCATCTGTAAGATGGAATGATGATGTTAACAAAACAGTCTCAAAGGGATTCGGTGAAGGAACCTGCTCAAAAGTCACCAAAAATATTTCATGGTGGAAATGGGATTTAAACCCAAGGCAGTCACAAGCCAAAGAATCAGTACCTTTCCACCAAATGAGCCCACCTCACTTTCAAAACAAATCTGGAAATCTTTATTATGTTACACTGTCATTAACTATTTAAGCCATTTGGAAGGAGAAAGTGCAAAACTGGGAAATGTAGAGGAACTGCTCTGTGTTAACTTTACAAACTAGAGGCCCGATGCACAGATTCGTGCACATCGACAGGAAATTAATTAGAAGGTGGCTGGTGGGGTGGGACTGGGCAAGACAGGCCAGACACATCCTGGAGCCAACCTCCTGCAGTCCCTCCCCAGCTGGCCACACCTGCGGCAGCACCAGGGCTCGAAGGGTGTCTGCAGAATAAGTAGGGTTTCTCTGGCAGGTGGGGTCCCTCAGCCTGGTCTGTGGGGATTGGGCTGAAACCAATAATTCGACATCCCCCAAGGAGTCCCAGAGTGTGAGAGGGCACTCTGAAAAGTTATGGTCGCTCGGCAGCTCCTGCATTGAGCATCTATCCCCTGGTGGTCAGTGCACATCATACCTACTGGCTGGTCGGCCAGTCGGCTGGTTGCTTAGCCTTTTATATATATAGACTAAAGGCCCAGTGCATGAATTCATGCACCAGTGGGATTCCTCGGCCTGGCCTGCAGGGATAGGGCCAAAACCAGCTCTCTAACATCCCCTGAGGGGTCCCGGATTGCAAGAGGTTGATTCTCGGGTGACACACCCTGGAATCAGGCTTCCTCCTCTCTGGTTCCAGTGCGTCATCCGAGGACCACAGCTGCCAAGTCACTGAAGCTCAGCAGCTCCTGCATTGAGCATCTGCCCCCAGGTAGTGAGTGCACGTCATAGCTACCGGTAGGAGTGTCTGCCCCCTGGTGGTCACTGCACATCATAGCTAACAGTCAGAGTGTCTGCCCCCTGGTGGTCATTGCACATCATAGCTACCAGCCGGTCAGGCGGTCAGCTGGTCGGTCGGTCACTTAGGCTTTTATATATATAGATAAGGACTACTAAAGGTCTTTAGTCTTCAGATCCAAACACAATAACATAGAAATGCTGTACTGCATAACACAGGAAGTCCAAGTTTTCCTTGTTTTTTTTTGCTTTAAATAAAAGCAAGTGGGCTACAAAGCATTCTGTTCTTTTTGAGACCTGTAGTATATGTAGGTCAAAGGCTTCTTAATAATCAAGATTGCTATTGTTCATTCTGTCCTGGCAATTTTCTCATAATTGCAGCCTTCAGGCTCACATTTACACAAAGCTTACAGTGGATTTACACAGGTGAAGTTATCGAAAAAAGATTTTAAACCAATCAGATTAGATAGCAACACCATAATGGAATGTAATGAACTGGAGAAAAAGAGAAGCCCATTTTTGTATGCATAGTAAATAGGCTAGAAAGAGTAAGTGTGCGTGCGCGCGCGCACACACACACACACCAAACCCAGGGATCCTAGTCCCGGGGCGGACTCCACCTACCCCACCTTCACTCAACAAGATATAAAATCAATTGTCATTCTCTGTATACTGAGAGCAGCATGGAAATCCTGGCTGACATTGATGCTTATCCAGTACATGACAGATGGACCATGGCACCTGAGGAGTGTCTACTCAAAAAGAAGCATGTTTATCCAGAGCCCATTTCTTTTTAGAGAATATTGACCCCAGAACAAACATTTCCAGTTTGCATCTCATACTGACACACACTTTCTGAGTTTCCATTTGGAATGTAGCCCAGGGAGGGGCTGGTGAATGGACTTCCCTAGAGCGGGTAGTGGCCACACCCTCCAGGACGTGTGATGTGATTAGATGCTGACCACCAGGACACCTCGTGTGGGCCCTTCAACATGATTATTGCACCTAAAATTTTCCTTCCAGGATTTTAAAATAATGTTTGGCCACCGACCCCCAAGTCCAGAGGTGGTTTATTTTCAGATCTTGTGGTTTTAAGGTGGTGATTCTCAAACATGGGTCAGTAGCAGACCGCCTGGGGAACTTGTAGAAGAACAAAGTCCTAGGCCCTGTCCTACTTGGGTATTTGTGGCTACTCTTCTCCTGACTGCGCCCCCTTCATTAATGAAGTGCCTGTGTGCTTCGTTAGTGTCAAGGTGACTCTGATATCCACCCAAGTTTGAGAACAATGACCTTACATCATTGAACTACCAAGCCCCTCAGACTTTCCTGGGAGTACAAGTCACCGAATTGGGTTAAAATGCAGACTGCACTCCAACTGGTCAGTGGTAGGTTCCAGAGTCGGCATTTCTGACCACTCCTGGGTGAGCCATGCTCCACAGAGTAGCAGGGTTCGAGAACAGTGGCTCTCAAATGGGGGTGATTTCACCCCAGGGGACACCAGGCAATGTTTGGAAACATTGGGGGTTATTAGCATTGGGAGGGGGGATGAGACTGGCATCCAGTGGGTAGAAGATAGGAGTGCTGCTAAACAGTTTATAAACCCCTCCCCTAAAGTCAAGATTAAGAAACCCTATTCTAGGACACACACACACACACACACACACACACACACACACACACACACACATACACACAACAAAGATGGTGAAACCTGGCTGATAAAAGCGAGCTCAAATGGCAGCCACCATGTTGCTAAATTAGAAGGAATGATGAACCTAACATCCCTCTCTCACAGCCTCAGCCACAGGAGGATTCTCGATTTACAGAATATGAAAAGAAGCCTACATGTTTGACCCCGGGGTTCTGAAGAGTCCACTTAGAGGAAAAGTGACAGGTGCTGCTGATCATCGGCCTCCTTACCAATGCCCTACTGTTTTTGGAATTGCAGATGACGGCCTACACTTTTTTCACTTCCTATCCACATATTGAAAATCACACACATCCACAGAGGAAACTCTCCTGGAAGCCAGACCTTGAGTGCTCCCACTGACTCAGTGAATTAAAACTAAAATCTAAGGACGGACACCAAGGTGGCTCATTCCTGACTGTCCTCACAAATAACCTGGACCTTCACTGTACACTAGCTGCTGCATCCACACTCCTTTACTTAATTACACAACACAGTTCGCTAGTCACTGTGACACATTTAGCTTTACAGCAAGAATGATGCTACAGGGCTGGATCCCTCAACCTTTTTCTGGAGAAATGATACTCTCTGTTCAGCCTGTCCAACAGTGGAAATGGGCCCCCTCCTATGCCTCTGTGGGGAGACAGAGACTGGGCATTTCAAGGAGCTCCTGCCCAGGCTGATGAGTGTCCCAAAGAGCAAGGGATGGGTGTTGGCAGCTGTGGGACAAAAGGCTCTTTGCCCTTACCCCGACCCTATTAGAATAATCTGAAAACAAGATCTCATGGCAGCAGAAAAAGAGTTGTGCTAGAAAATTCTGGACAATCAGTATCTGCAAGTCAAGAGTAGGGCAACCTGGCACCCTATGATCATTCAGAGCGGCGACCATGCTCACCTACCTGTTCAGTGGTCCACTCAGGTAAAGAACTCTGAAGGAGAGATCTCAACTGTTGGGTGATGGACACGTTCTTGGCATCACCCATTGGCTGGTGGAGGTCCTGGTGGATGAGGCTGTGTGGCCACAGCAGAGGAAGGAGAATCTTGGCTGAGGTATATGTATAGAAACTTAGGGATAAGCTAGGTAGATGATTAATGAAGGTGGGACAGTCAGGAGAGGAGTAGCCACAAATATTCCAACCCTCCCCAAATGTGCTGTGCTCAGCCTTGTGGCCTGGTTCAAATGTCCCTGCCTCCAAGAAGCCTCCCCTTACTTTCTTAAGAATGGTTATTTCCTGGTTTGTGTTCCCAACAGGTCTTGGTACACAGCATGATCACAGAGCTCATTACCAGTAATGAAATTGAGTGTGTGTGTGTGTGTGTATGCGCGCATGCTCGTGCACATCCTAACAGACTGTGGATTCTGGGCAGGTGAAGCCTATGCCTTTATTCACCTACTAGAGGCCCAGTGCATGCAATTTGTGCCCTCGGGTGAGGGTCCCTCAGCCAGGCCTGCACCCTCTCACAGTTCAAGAGCCCTCAGGGGATGTCCCACTGCCACGAAGGCGGGAGAGGCTCCTGCCACCGCCACTATGCTTGCCAGCTGTGAGCCTGGCTTCTGGTTGAGTAGCACTCCCCCTGTGGAAGTACACTGATGACCAGGGGGCAGCTCCTGAGTTGAGCGGGATCAGGCCAAAACCAGCTCTCCAACATCCCCTTAGGGGTCCCGGATTACAAGAGGGCGCAGGCCAGGTCAAGGGACCCCACCAGTGCACAATCGGGGCCGTGGAGGGATGCGGGAGGTTGGCCAGCTGGGGAGGAACCATGGGAGGGCTCCAGGGTGTGTCCGGCTCATCTCGCTCAGTCCTGATCAGCAGGACCCCAGCAGCAAGCTAACCTACTGGTCAGAGTGCCTGCCCCTGGTGGTCCGTGTACATCATAGCAAGCGGTTGACCCACCTTAGCATATCATTAACATATTACGCTTTGATTGGTGGAATGGATGACCTGCGACCAGACACTTAGCATATTAGGCTTTTATTATATAGGATGAGCCTCCCCCAATGCTCATCTCAATAGCTGATGTTCAATAAATATTTGGACATGATGGATGTCTCAGAGACAGAAGTCACTGAGACAAAACTGACTGTTTGAAACACTGTCAGATCCAAGAAGTCTAGTGACTCCGTAGAGATATCATTTGTTGTTCTCCGAGTTCAGCAACCATTCCTACTTCCCTGGGAGGACCCTCCCCCACTCCTTAGTTTCTCTCTTGAACACCTAGGTCTAAGTGGATTTGGCCCAGGAAAGCCTGACACCTCCCTCTCTAGAGCTCAGAAATGTGCACGTGACCCAAGACTGGCCAATCAGGATAGTCTGTCCCCATAGGCTCAGTGATTGTTCAGACATGGACCCATAATCCAAGCAGATCAGCCTTCGATTTTTGTTGGAAGCCCTCTTCTGTTGGGGTGGCTGGCTCTGAGGATGCCACTCTGAGGGTCATCACTATGGAGAACCTACAGGGATGAAGCCAGCAGAGTATGGCAGAGCTGATGCTGTGAGTCCCCCAAACCTGCTCAGTCTCATCAGAGACTTCTACTTACGGGAGCAAACAACTTCCCTTTTTCTGCTTGAACCAGTTTGAGTTAAGCTTACAATTAATAGACCCCTGAATCATACACTTCAATCCACTGGGGTGCTTCTAGAGGACCCCAAAACATTGCAAGATGTAGTCATGCTACTCTAGGCAGTGGCTGTATGCTTGCCAATCAAAACTCTGAGCTACATTCAAATCAGCAAGGGCAGCCACTCCACCAAGTCCTCACTCTGTCATTTAAGGATTTAGGAGCAATTGGCATTATAGGGCAATAGATTGTGTGTGTGTGTGTGTGTGTGTTTTAATCCTCCGTTAATTTTTAGGGAGAGTGGAGAAGAGAGGGAAAGACCGAGAGAAATATCTATGTGAAAGAAACACATTGACTGGTTGCCTACTGCACGAGCTCTGACCAGGGCCCAGGCCGGGGAGTAGCCTGCAACTGAGTAATGCCCTTGACTGGAATCAAACCCGGGACCCTTCGGTCTGGGGGCCGACGCTCTATCACTGAGCCAAACCGGCTAGAGCGGGGCAATGGGTTTGACAGCTCTCTCTACTTGGCCATGGAGCCAGCCTGTGACATGAGCAGGGGTTCAGATCAGAGAAGATGAGAACTGTTTGTTCTAACTGGGATTTTCTTTTCCTGATATACCTTGTTCTTTTGGCCAAAACAGACACGTGGAGACATGCAATCTAACATTATTAAAACAGCAGCCAACCATTGTCAGGAGGGGTGGTTCCAATCACACCAACACATGGGGAACATGGCAGTTTATAAGCTATCTGGGGCGGGGGGGTGTACGGTATTTTTCAAGTGTCTAATATAGACTTAACATCATATTAAAACAAATCATTTCTAAACAGTAAGTGTGCAAGTAAAAATTCAGTTTCTATTGGCCTTTAATTACTAATTAATTCTATACATAAGAAAGCTTTTGAAAGTTAAAGTGCCACATATGCACAAATTATTGAGACTCACAAATTATCGCTCTTATTATTGGTGCTGCTATAATACCCAGAAGGGCTACGATCATCGGGTTTACACTTGGAGATTAATACGCTGTTTGTTTGTCTTTATTTCCCTTGTCAGTAAAGTTTTCCCAGAAGCAAAGATCCTACCATGACAGGCAATTCACCCAGAATGTGGTAGGCCGTAAGCTATCAAAACAGACTTCACACTGCAAATGGGCGCCGTGAAATCTGGGAAGGAAGGCCAGGAGCCGAGCTAACTCAGATACATCCGACGTTCTTGTTTATTTTTTGAACTCATCAACCAGAGGAGTCTGTTCCGCTGCACCAAAGCAGAATCCCTCCTCTCCCCTCTACTGTGGGGTAAGCATCTCGTGGGCACACTTTACATACATCTGTCTTGGAATGAGATGGTGTGTGTGTGTGTGTGTGTGTGTGTGTGTGTGTGTGTGTGTGTGTGTGTTGAGGAATGGAGAAGGGGAAGACCGAAACTTGTGGCCCCCAAGTGAAATGTTCTTCCTATGAGAATAACCTGGGTAAAATGATCACAATGGGACTTATCGGTTTAGCTGAGTCTTTTCATCCTTGGGGCATATCCTCTTACGAGGCATTCATCCATGTGATGCAATGAGCCCCTCCCAATGACATATAGAATGGAAACACATCGGAGCTTCCTGTGTAAAAAGTCTTGCAAATATAAATGTCAATATAGGCTTTAAGAAAGCTCATTTAGTTTTGTTTGGAGAATTTTTATTGGTGTTTGTTTTTGAGTGTTTGCTAATCAGTCAAAACCAACTGGCAGATAAGAAATACAGAAGATCTAAATGACTGGAGGGGAAAGAGATGGAAATGTCTGCTGGGAAAATGTGTATCAGAAAGTACGACAACTTTGACTCGGGTTTGATAAAGGGAGGAACAGAGACAGTGAGGGAGGCAGTGGGGGTGGAGACAGACAAGACAGGAAAGACCCCAAGAAAAAGGTTTTTTATTGTTGTCTTTTGTTTTCCATTTGTTTTTGTTTTGTTTTTGCAAATGGGATTAGCTTCTTCCTCTATAGTCTCATTTTCCTTGTCTCAATTGTAATTCTCCTTTCTAATTCACACAGTAACATGCATGAAATTAACCAAAACTGAATGGCATGGCTATGTGGACAAAAGTTCCTTGGAGAGCTGGCACCATGGGCCATAAGGGACCACATTCCTCTAGGAAGCAGTCATCTAGTCTCAGCCTCTCCACCCCAGACTCATTCTGGTAAATTTCCCTGCCATGGGAATTATTTATTTGTTCATTGTTCATTCCTACAGACAGTCTGTGCCTACTGAGTCCCAGGCAGTGTACCTGGCCCTGGCCAGCACCTGAAAAGTCAGCTCCGGACAGTTACGGGGAAGCATCTATCTCACCTCCTCCAGATGCCCCTGGACAACATGTCAGTTGAGCTAACTGGCCGGTGAACAAATAAAAACATGGAGGTTCTGGAGAACACTCCAACTCAGCCCGAGTGGCTTCTCTCCCGTCTCTAGTCTACGTGACTTCGTCCCTTCCACACTGTTTGTAGAGCACCTACGTGCTAAGCATCTTTGAAGCAAATCAAAAACAAACACCTGCGCTCATGGAGCTCACATTCTAAAGGAAGAGACAGAGATGTGAGCCAGCGCTAATTTAACTTCTCTGAGCCTCACTTTCCTCATCTGCCAAATGGGGATGCTAATGTAATCACAGGGATGTGGCCAGAACCAAATGAGTTAATTCACAGAAAGCATTTGTCAGTGCCTGGGCAGGTCAGTCATCATTATTATGATCATTACTATGATCACTGTCCTGGCCGCCAACCAGCATTCAGGTGTCCAGAACTTATTAGCACAACATGTGGCTTCCGTTGGGTCTTGGCGAGGGTGCTTGGCACCCATGTCCCCAGACATGACAGCTCTGAGTGAAGATAAATCACACTTTGTTTACGCCTGACAAGTGGGAACAGAATACCAACAGTCTCTTCCCACGCTGGAAAGATTCCACACAGCCTGTATTGCCACTTTTTCAGACTAGGTGTGGGCGGGGGTGGGGGGTGGGAGGAGGACACAATGGAGGGTTTTAGTCAAGAGGGCAAGAACTATAATTAACCCAACAGAGAGCCTATGGAGCATGGTGAGGGTCAGGGTGTAATGAAATATACTCATTGGTCAGAGTTAAATCTTAGTTTACCATGAACTTGGTAACGTGACTAGGAGAAGGCATTTTGTCCCCAAGCCTGGCCAGCGTGGCTCAGTGGCTGAGCATTGAACTATAAACCAGGAGGACACGGTTCAATTCCTGGTCAGGGCACATGCCTGGGTTGCAGACTCAATTCCCAGTGTGGGGCATCCATGATGCTCTCTCATCACTGATGTTTTTAGCTCTCTCTCCCTCTTCCTTCCTCTCTGAAATCAATAAAAATAATTTTTAAAAAGTAATCTCTGAGAACACACAGTTGTATGGCAAGAACAAATGCAAGGAACCAAAATACAGTAAGTACTCAATTAACATAGGTCCCCACCCCTTTCCTAACAGGGGGAAATCCATGTCCATACTATACTGGCACTGCAAATCGGCACAAGTTCCTTTCTGAATGCAGGCTTCACTCAGATGGTGTTTCTAGACGCACACTGGAGGCTATTGGAGCCTTTTATAGAGAAACTAGAGGCCCAGTGCACCAAATTCGTGCACGGGGTGTGTGTCCCTCAGCCCAGCCTTCACCCTCTCCAATCTGGAACCCCTCTGCACCCTCTCACAATCCAGGACTGCTGGCTCCCAACTGCTTGCCTACCTGCCTTCCTGATTGCCCCTAACCGCTTCTGCCTACCAACCTGATCACCCCCTAACCACTCCCCTGCCAGCCTGTTTGATGCCTAACTGCTCCCCTGCCAGCCTGATTGCCCCTAACTGCCCTCCCCTGCAGGCCTGGTCAACCCTAACTGCTCTCCCCTGCAGGCCTGGTCCCTCCCCCCAACTGCTCTCCCCTGCAGGCCTGGGTCCCCCCTAACTGCAGGCTTGATCATTCCCAAATGCCCTCCCTTGCAGGCCTGGTCCCTCCCAACTGCCCTCCCCCACTGGCCTGATCCCTCCCAACTCCCCTCCCCTGCTGGCCATCTTGTGTCCACATGGAGGCAGCCATCTTTGACCACATGGGGGCAGCCATCTTGTGTTTTGGAGTTATGGTCAATTTGCATATTACTCTTTTATTAGATAGGATAAGGATGAAACTAAGGAGTAAGGACACAAAAAGCAGGGGGAAGTATGTGAAGGACAAAATTTGCAATGGAAGATGGGAAACAGGGGAAAGAGACCCCAGCCTCTGCCTCAAATTGGCCAAACATACTTGAGAGAAACTGGAAGATATGTGGTCTATTTTTGAAAATATACCCCTACTACTGAGATAAGAAGGGAAAACACCCACTCTACTTGCCTTCCGCCAGACCGACAGGAAATAAACCAGAACTGCTGCCAACTCATCTCGAAAAGACATTTTTTTTAAAGACACGGTAAGAGACACGCTTGATCAAGATAAGCAAGTTCCAAAACTCTGCCAAAGCAGCAAAAGCATTTTTATTCATGTGAACTGCCCCGAAATTCACCCAGGAAAAAAAAACCCAAATGCACACACAAAAGTCACTGCACTTACTTTTTTTAAAGCAGTGAGAGTGCCAACAGGGGAAACCCCAGCCTCTTTTCTTCCTAGATCTTCAAGAAGACTCGGTTCTGTGATGTCTATAAAATACACACGCTCAGTGACGTGGCAACCCGGAGTGGCCAGTGAGACATACAGACCATTAACATAAGGACTAGGATCATGAGGAAGCAAAAACCACGAAAAAGTATGTTTGGGGAACTGCTGATGGAAGCCTGAAAAAATGCCCCCCCAGGGCACTTCTCTGAGATGCTCTAACCAGTTCCCAGTGGGTCAAGCACGACCTCATAAATGTGCCCCAAAGATTTACCCCTTAGGAGTTGATGTTAGGGAACCTCAGTCGCTGGTCCTCAGTGTCCTTCCTATGACGTGGATGTAATATTTAACCTGAGGGGCTTACTGGGGTCACGTTTATGAAGATGCTTTGTGAGCAACGGGGTCCTGTGCTCACGTGAGCAAGCACTGGCTCTCGCACACACAGGGAGACGCCCTTGCAGCTTTCCCTGCACAATATACTAGTAAAATGTGCATTAAGTGTTCAATAAATGCAGCAACAGTCAATCTCAGTGCCCCGCATGGCCCTTTTTGTTTAACACCAGGCTCTGGCGATGCTTCCCGAACGGGGAGAAGAGAGAAATGAACACCCCACCCTGTGATGTGCGGAACTGGGATATGCTCTAATTAGCTTGCCTGGGAACACCGCTAGCCTAGCAACCAGGCTGAGAACTAGCCAGCTCTTAAAGAGACACAGAACTTTCAGCTTTGAGTGCATGGCTCTCGCATGCCAGGCCTCTGAGGTCCAGGGTTTCTGGTCACATGGGGAGGCCCTGCGTCCCGGAATGTGAAAGATCATGGAGCAGAGGAATCTGTCATGGAGCAGCTGGGGGATCTTGGGTTCAGAATCTCAACTAAGGTCCCTCCACGATTCCCACCCACCTGCCGGAATTACTGAAATCACAGAGGTTACTCGCGTGGCCTCCATAAATAACTCAGGACCACAGGGAACCACTCAAGAATTTTGCAGCCATGTCTAGGCCTGTTGAGGGAAGGCAGGCCTCCTTCCCAGGGGGCTTTACACAGCTTTTCCCCCCAACAGACTGACCCCCCGTGGGGCCTTCCTGCCCACTCTGGCCCCTCCATTTCTTTTTAGCCAAAAGAAGACTAAGCGGAAAGAAAAGTCTAGCGACCGAAAAATGCATTTTTCTCTATGGGCACCCACATGTCGGCCAGCAATAGGAACATGGAATTATCATAATACGTTTTCTCAAGATTAGTTTTTATATCTCCAACTGTGCTAAAATGTGAATTTTGTCCAAATCAAGAAATAACTTGGGAAGTGTAAAGAAGAGGAAGAGATTATAGCAAAATCAATATTAACAAGAGTGAAATTGCAAGGCGAGCGGCAATAAAAACCTTTCTCCAGCCAAGGAAAGAGATCTCATCGTGGAATTATAATAAATTACTTCAGTCTTATCACTTGGTAACTTGCCCGAATATTAGCAGCACTGAGGCTACATTTTCTTTGAACCAAAGAACGCATTTCGGCCTTGGCTCCAGTGTAAACCGGAGCGGGCAGCATCCGGGTGACCATGTTACCTTATGAGCTTGTCTGGGAGCTCGTTATTTTACACAGGCTCCATCCGCTCACCCTCTCAGACTTTTCTGCACGACATCATTTTAAAAAGTATTTTTTTATTGATTTCAGAGAGAGGAAGGGAGAAGGAGAGAGGGATACAAACACCAATGATGAGAGAGAATCATCCATCGGCTACCTCCTGCACACCACACACTGGGGATCGAGCCCACAACAGGGGAATGTGCCCCGACGATGCTCAACCACTGAGCCATGCCGGCCAGGCAAAACATCATTTTTATTTAAGATGCTGCATCTGGTCCTTCCAACAAGGCTATTTATGGACATTGACATTTGACTTTCACATCATTTTCATGAGTTACGAAACACTGTTCTTCCTTTGATAAATATTTTCAAATGGGGAAGAGCGCCTAATGAAATTCCAAATAAGGGGCTTTCCTCCATTGACATGAGTTGCATTCCTTGAAAATTCAGTATAAATTGAACCATACACAAAAATGTACAGCCAGGTCTATGAGCATGTGTTTTAATCTATGTAAATATCTGGCATCAGACAGTCACCAAATGTGTGAGTGATGGAAGACTTCTCTCCGGCGAGTGGCAGGACAGCAAGCATATTCCCTGCCCCCCAAATGTCAGCAGCCTCCCTCCATCGCTGTGAGATGCAAGCAACCTCCCCAAATAGCCCGAGAGGGTGGGACATCCCCAGGGAGAATGCCTGCTGCAGGAGACAGATGTGGTTCCAACATGTTGATGAGAATATGCTGGTAGCAGCCTCCCTACTCCGGTGCCAGGGAACACTGATGAGCTCTACAAACATTTACTCCTTTCATCCGGCAACAATCCCGTGGGGCAAGTTCTATTACTATTAGTTATTTGAGAAGTGAAATACTGAGGCTCTGAGAGGTTAGTAGTTTCCCCAAGGCCACAGAGCTCCTGGCATAACAGGGATTCCAACCCAGGCCGCCTGGCTCCACATCGGGCTCACAACCCCCACACCATCCATAAGCTCCTCAGAGGGACATCCAACATTCAGAGCATCCAACAGGGAGGTGTCCAGTTCTGGAGGCTGGAAGTCCCAAACCAAGTTGTTGGCAGGTTGGTTCCTGCTGAGGGCTGTGAGGGAAGGACCTCTCTTCCAGGCTCCTGTCCTTGGTTTCTAGATGGTCGTCGTCTTCCTGTGTCTTTTCTCTACGTGTGTCTCTGTACCGAAATGTCCCCTCTTTGTAAAGACACCAGTCATGTTAGATTAGGGCCACCCTAATGACTTTGTCTTAATTACATCTGCAACTACCCTATTTCCAAATAAATCTGAAGTCCTTGGGGTTAGGTCTTTAACATATGAACTCTGAGTGGGGGCACAATTCAACCCATAAAATGTCCTCATTAAATTAGCTACTATCTGTAATGCACTTAGTACATCCTGTGCGTATTCTAGGTGTCCGGTAAGTAGCTTTTATTATCATTATTTCTATAGTTACCTTTTTTTCTCCCAAGAATCCTAACGGAAGACAAGGTAATAGAAATTTCAGAGGTGCGCAAATCAGCTAAATCCACAGATTTCCAAAACATCAGGAAAACAAGACACGTCTCTGGCTAGATACTCTTTACTGAACGTACCACACCTGGCCTAACGGAGACCTCTCCTGACTCAGCCAGTCAACTTCCGGGCTAGCCCACCTTGTCACCTAATAGCCCACCAAAGCCTACTGCCTGATCTATTAACACTGCGACCGATTCAGTTCTGTAAAATTTCACCAACACTTATTTTTCTGCTCTCATTAATTCATTCATTCATTCTAAAAATATTCACACACTGATCTGGGCCAGGTTCTATTCTAGACACTGCAGATTTATATGGGAACACAGAAAGGGTCTCTGTCTTCAAGAAGCATTCTAATGGGCAAGGCAAATAATAAACACATAAGACGATTTAAAAAGATACGTTAAGATAAATAAGAAGTGCTGTGAAGAAAATAAGACTGATGGAAAAGGGAGAGATGCAAGAGGATTCATCTTGGACAAAGGGTCAAGGAAGTTTCTCATTAAAGGTAAGACCAGAATGATGCAAAGGAAGTAGGCAGGTGAAGACCCGGGGAAGAACCACAAGCAAAGGCAACCATTGCAAAGGCGTGAATGAGGCACCAGGAAGAATGTGAGGAAGACCAGGTACTAGAGCATGAGGAGCAAGGGAGAGAATCAAGATAAAGCAGCGGAGGGCAGGAGCCAGACCCTGTGGGGTCCTCCGAACATGGGTAGGAATTTGAAGTTTTCCAACCAAAACTCGTGTGTGGTAAAGCACACGTCACATCCTCCCAACAGAGTGGCACAGATCTTCTTGCCTCTTGGGCTGGGGTTCCAATGACGAAGAGGGAGGTAGAACTACAGGGCAGAAGTCAGTGGGGGAGGAGGAGGGCAGGAAAGGCATAAGGAGTGAAGGCAGAAGCCTGGGAAAGGAGGTGAGGTTGGAGGAAAAGGGGAAGCATGGCTGGCGGCTGTGGGAATCGCCAGGCTCAGACAGTGGTGAAGAATTAAGTTCTTAAGAATGGTCACTTACACACCGATGTTTGTCCTCCAGCCACGTGGTGTTTCAGCTCACCTTAGGAACAGGGTCTTTCCCAGGAGGCTGTCGGGCTTTCTCTGATATTTCTCAGATGATGATGGCCTTTGACACCTCTGTGGTCCACCCTGAATGCACGCCTGGCAGCTGGCATCAAAGCACACTTTTCAAAGCATTGTGAGCACACCTAACAAATACTCTCTGACAATGATGTATGAGTCTCAGCCCTGCTCATAATGGGCAGAACAGAGCCTGAAGTGCCAGCCTCAAGCTGAGGTGCAGGGCAGACTATGGAGAGGCTGCTGTTGACCACAAAGGGTGGTAAGACTTGGGAACTACAGCTGAGCAACCAAGAGATGCCCGCCATGCTGAACACCCTCCATACAAAACCCCTCCATGCCAGACGCCCCCTATGCTTAGATGCCCCCCATCCCAGACACCCCCCCATGCTGGATGCCCCCATGCCAGACCCCCCCCCCCCTGCTGGATTCCTTCATCCTTGAGAGACTTTACCCAAAACAGATCTCTGACCATAAATTAAATTGGTATGAGTGCTATGTTAGAATTTCAGTACTTTTATATTCTACATTGGCGCCAGCCCCTCTTCCTGGAAAAGTCCAGAAGATGATCCCTCATTTGCAACACAACAAAACTAAGTCCAAAGTGCAGCAGGCGGTGCCCCAATCATGAGCCACAGGGTGACTTAATGTAGCGTATGGATGGCTTTTACTTGAATTGTTATGCATTTATTTTTATGTGCATCAGAAAGAACTATAACTAGCACCTCAGTTGATTTTTTAGAAATTATTAGTTAGGGAATATAGGCAACACTGACATGGTATCACCAACAAAACAGTTCAGCAGGTGTTTCCTGACTTCCTGAGATTTGCCCGCAATGGGCTCGAGTTACGTATTGGGTCAAAAGTAAATAGCGAATAAGGAATGCTTCTGGCATTAAGGAGACTGTTCAGCCACCATGGGTGTACACGTGGGGCACCAATGTTAATACACATACGCCCTCCTATATGGGTGTGCAGAGCGGGTTCCCACTCAGTGACTCCCCGGCATTCTGTGCCCTCTCCTGCTGGACTTGTGCCCTGTGCACCGTGAAGTCCTCTAGGACAGAAAACCAATCATGATGCCCCACCTCAGGCCACGGTAAATGGACAGCAATGCCCACTGAACAACATCATCAGGTACGGAGAGTAATCAAGGGCAGACTGCCTACAATGGGCTCCTAATGGGCTGTGTCACCTGAGCAGGTAACGTGAACTCTCTCTGCCCCCAATTTCTTCGTGGAAGTTATGTGAACCTACAATAGGCTTAGCACCTGCTATGCGCAGGAGTTCAATAAGTGCTTCAGGGGTTAAAACAGCACCTGCCTGAAAGGGGTGCTAAAGTTAAATGAGTACACTTTGTAAGGCACTGAGACTAGGGTCTGGCTACCTCAGCACCACTGCTCTCATCGTCATCCTCAGCAACATCCTCTTCAATCACAAGAGAGAAAAACTCTGCCCTGCCCGCTTTGGCTCAGTGGATAGGACGTCAGCCTGCGGACTGAAGGGTCCCAGGTTGGATTCCAGTCAAGGGCACATGCCCAGGTTGTGGGCCCAATCCCCAGTAGGGGGCGTGCAGGAGGCAGCCTATCAATGATTCTCTAATCATTGACGTTTTTCTCTCTCCTTCTCCTTTCCTTCCTGAAATCAATAAAAATATATTTTTTAAAAAGAGAAAAACTCTGAAGCAACAAAGTCATCACTCATCTGGTTATATGTACATATATCTATATACATGTATGTACAAATAATTTTCTCTTTCCTTGCCTATCCCACTAAACTTTAGGCTCCCTAAGACTGACACCCCCCTTTTCAGAGTCAGGGCCCAGCACTCCGGTTTGACACATGTCAATTACTTACTAAGTTCTTGTTTGACACTTGAATGAACAAATGAACCCCTCCCGAAATCCTGGGAAGTCCCTTTTTCACATAACGGTGTTAGCAGGCTTGACATATCTGCCCAGTCTCCTTCTCACAAAAACGCTAGCATTCTGTGAACGCATACCGCTTACCAGAGTATTAGGGGAGGTGGCGGGAAGCAAAGGGCACTGATGCATGGGAAACTGCTCCCCCCTCGGGAGAACTCACAGGACGTTCTTTTTATCCTCAGGTGCATTTAGGCACAGGAGGCTCTTGAGTGACCAAAATTTCGGGTTAGCAAACGAACATTAAGTAAACACAGAGGTCGGGAGCAGCATGCCTTGACCTTTTCACAGAAAAAGGCGCAGGCCACATCTCCAGTTTCCTCTGGCAGAACCAGAAGTCTAAGGTGCCAGTTAAATTTAAAATCAGAGAGACATACCAGAAGAACAACTCAGGGAGACAAAACAGGCACACCTCTCCTATTTCAGCTGAGGCAGCCGAGGGCCAGAATGAAGGGAGCAGACCGAAGGCACGGGCATCACTGTCGGAGGAGTCAGGATTCAAACCCAAGATGCCTGGCTCCTGGTCCAGCGCCTTCATTTACCTCCTGATGGCTTCCGGTTAAAATCATTATTGCAGGGTCTCTTGTAAGCCTGCTGATCTGCAACAGCTAGTGCAGTGGTCAGCAAACTGCGGCTCGCGAGCCACTTGTGGCTCTTTGGCCCCTTGAGTGTGGCTCTTCCACAAAATACCACGGCCTGGGAGAGTCTATTTTGAAGAAGTGGCATTAGAAGAAGTTTAAGTTTAAACAATTTGGCTCTCCAAAGGAATTTCAGTCGTTGTACTGTTGACATTTGGCTCTGTTGACTAATGAGTTTGCCGACCACTGCGCTAGTAGAACATGTCTTACTCGCCCCTGACTAACAGCCAAGTGTCTGTACTTGCACACAGATGAGCCAGGACTGAACTCCATCATCTCACGCTGCTGCTGATTTGGAAACTAATGTGACAGAACCGTGGCTCTGTATCTGCAGAAAGTGAACGGAGACCCCATCCGATGGTGGGGGCACTATCCCTTCATATCTAGTGTCAGACATGCATACCATCCCTTCTTTGCAATGCTACCTGGTGGTTATGGACCAGCCTCAGTTTGCGGCACAGAGAAAAACTCTGAAGCAACAATGTCATCACTCATCTATATACATGTATGCACATGTGGTTTTCTCTTTCCTTTCTGCCCAGGTGGGTGTGCCTGCCTGCCTGCAAATGGCGTTCATTTAAATACACCAGAGGAAGCTTTCCATCCCCAGTGAATCTGTTTATCAAAATAAAGAAACCTTCCATGCAGCCATATGTCTGCAGAATTAGAATAATAAAAATAGCAGTTGATTATTTTTGGAGCACAAACTACGTCCTAGGGCTTGTGCTGAGTGCTTCCCATGCATTATCTCATTTACACCATGCAACCACCCCTGCAGAAGGTACTAGGGACAATCTGATTTTATAGATGAGAACACAAGGTATTGTGGCAGACTGATGCACAGATGGCTCCTAACCATCCCCAACTCCTGGTGTTCACGCCCTGCGTCCCCCTGAGTTTGGACAAGACCTGTGACTTGCTCTAATCAATAGAACACAACACAGGTGATGAGATGTCACTTCCATGGTCTATCGTTTGAGATTAGAACTTCTGTCTTGCTAGGAGACTCTACTGACCCTCATTCTTGCCAGCTCTGATGAAGTAAACCATCATACAGAGACCTACATTAAAAGGATGTGGTGCCAACCTCCACTTGACAGCCAGTAAGGAGCTGATGCCCTCAATCTGATATCCTGCCAGCAACCAAGTGAGCTTGAAAGCAGGTCCTTCCCCAGACGAGCCTCAGATGAGACCCCAGCCCCAGCGACCTCTCCTTACAGCCTGTGAGAGGCCCTGAGTGGAAAGCCCAGCTGATCAGTGCCCAGATTCCTGTACCACAGAAACCGTGAATGAGGAATGTGAGTGCTGTTTGATGTTGTGGTGATATTCATACAGCAATAAAGAACGAACACAGGTATAGACGGGCTAAGTGATTTTAAGTATCCCTTTGCCAGCTCAACATCACTTAGCTGGCAGATGGCTTAATTAGGCTTGAGTATGGACAGTTTAT
Organism: Corynorhinus townsendii; assembly: GCA_026230045.1. Classification (NCBI taxonomy): domain Eukaryota; kingdom Metazoa; phylum Chordata; class Mammalia; order Chiroptera; family Vespertilionidae; genus Corynorhinus; species Corynorhinus townsendii. Next base: position 214,028,286 of record JAPDVU010000002.1, read on the forward strand.
CTTCTCAACCTGATAGAGCAAAACCATGGAGTTCACATCTCTGAGCCCCTTTGCAGAGTGACAGATGGATATATGCAGTCTTTTTTAAAGCATTCTCCTAATGGAAATTCTACTGCTATGCTTGTTTGCTACAGACCAATTCAGACAACTCATTGTAATAGCTCCTGGCCTCAGTTTCCACAGTTGTGAAATTATGCACTTCACATCTCTTACCTTTGACATTTCATGATTCTGACTGAAGAACAGAATAGTTGCAAATGACATGAGTCAACTTTTGACAAATGTGAGCAATTCTCTACTTTTCTGGTCTTGTTGGTTTTGCTGAATTTGAAAACATAAATTGGCTTGTTTTTGTGACTGTGACCATTAGTACTCTGAGTTTGTCTTGGTGTTGCTAGAGGCAGCTGATAGAACGTCCACAGGGGAGCACCGCTATCCGGAAATAGAACCCCCTGCATCAGAACTTCATGGTACACAAGGGGTCCCACGTTCTGGAACCAAATTAAATCTAACTGCCCTGCCATGGCTGTTCTCTGCCTACTTCAGAAACCAAGTCCTCCATGAGTCATCCAGGAAGTGTTCTCCTTACCATGAGAAAGGAGTCCTTACATGGATGAAAATCCAGACTGAACTCCAGATAAATGAGAAGATGTTTACATCACAAAGTGAATCATTTGTAAAATGAAAAAGCTCTCAGCTTTAAATTCTCCCTGTGCTTTGATTAAAGGGATTGACATAAAATAATGACTCCTTTAAAGAGAGAAAAAAAAGTCATTTGTACACATCAGTTCGATTTCTTTCCAGTGTGGAAAGAGGAACATCCACACGATGGATCAGAATGCTCTAGAGTACCCCATCCCTTCCCTTGGCCACACAGTTACTCTCCATTGCTCTACCCTGCTTTACTGGTCTTGTAAACGAATCCATTTCTAAAATTATCATGATTCTTATTTGGCCTTTTATTTTGTTTTTTCATTTGCCTAACCTAGTGGTCGGTTTGCCGCTCTGTTGACTAATGAGTTTGCTGACCACTGCCTTAGGGAAAAACACTTAAAAAACATTTTAATAATGTACTAATGTCTTTAACCTGATATCAAAACTTCTGGGTAAGGGTAATGCCTCCCAAGCCGCAGTTTGCCGACCACTGGCCTAACCCAACAAAAGTGAAAGCTCCATGAAGACCAGGACCTTGTCTGTTCTGTGTACCACTGGTCCTAGGACCTACCACAATGCTTGGGTGACAATAGGCACTCGATGCATATTCATTCAAAAAATGACCAGACCAACCTCTAATCAACTTACTTACAGAAACAGAAAAGATAGGCTAGAGACAACTGTATAAAGTGAAAATGGTTATTTGTTATATAATAATTCACTTATCACTAAAATAATCATTGAATAAATTAATGTTGACTAAAACCTTTGTTTTAAAGTTAAGCTACTTCCCTTTCTTTGTGAAGTCTGATTATCTGCTCAACTCCTTTAATTGGCTGTGTAGCAATCAGCCTAGGGTAAGATTTACTGCAGTAACAAATATCTCCCACACCACAAGGACTTAACAGCCACAAGGATTTCATTCTCATTTATGCTACATGTCCCCCATCCCAGGTCAACTACAGCTCTACCCCACGTTTTCTTCACTCTGAGACCCAAGCTGATGGAGCAGACTCTATCGGGGACATTGCCAGTCATTGGGAAGAACATGGCTAACCAGGCATTGGCCCTTAAAACCTGGGCTTTGACATGACACGAATTACTTCTACTCACATGCCGTGGCCAAAGCAAATCATTTGGTCAAACCTGACGTCGCTGGAGTGGAGGAGCCCCACAGGAACAGAGCTAAATATTTGGTAGAACAATTATACGCTCTGTCCCACTGTGCTTTCAGCTTTGGGAGCTGGTGAGAGAAAGGACAATGGAGAATTCCAGGTCCAAACTTAAAAAGAAAAACTAAATGAGAACCGCTCTCATCCTACCTTTGAAAGCTCCCTGGGGACCACACTCTGCCAATCGTGGACTCATAGAGAACGGGAGAGGAGATGGCCCACTATGTCTCCTCAGTCATGCTCAGAAAAACCCTCTGACTCGACCATTTTGCCCACTTCCAACCAGGAGGCAGCATCAGTAAAGCCACTGCTCATCACTCCCCTGTTCCTCACCTTCCCCGAGAGCTCAGCCTCCTTCCTGGAGGTTTTCCTTTTACTTTCTTGAGCAATTTGCCTCTAACAGAGAGGCACAATTCTGGGACCTGCAAGCCTTCCATTCCGGCCACATTATCCTAAGGCCGGCTGACATGGCTAACAGCAGCCCGCCTGCAGGAATAACCTTTTAGTGGACAGTGTTCTTCTGAGCCACCACTTTAAGGAAATTATTTCTCCCCTCCTGCGACTCACTCCTTAAGGGAAGAGAATGTCTTCTTGGAGACTAGAAGGGACACCAGGAAAGAAGCATGAAGACAGGAGAGCTTGAGATTCCCCATTTCAAGCTGTGTCGATGGGATGGAAGAGAGGACTTGGAAGAGACCAATTATGGTGAGACGAAAAATAAAGATTCACAATTTCAGCAGCATTTATGGATCTCCTACTGTGTACTGTGTGCACTTCCACATGGGCCCCTCCTGGACTGTGGGGCTAGCAGAGGAGACTCCTAGCTCCCTGGCCTTACCTTCTCCCACACACAGGAGGCAAAAGTTCTGATGGAAGCCCACGAGACCTCTTTCTCCGTCACAGTTTCAAGTTCACTCTGCCTCTAACCGGTTCCCTCTGCTCACTGCTTTGCATGGTCTGCTTAGCGTAACTTTGCACTTGACAGAGCTCCACAATTTCAGGAATCTACAGAATGTTGACTCTGTCTGATTTAAATATGGCAGCAAATCCTTTGACATTCCTCCCATGGTGTCTTGAACCTAGGCAGGCTTGTGACTGCTTCAATGGATAGAGTATTGTAGAGCTGAAATCACACTATGGGACTTATAAGACCAGGTCATTGTTTCATTTCTATTCATTATTGCCTCCTGAGAAAGCCTGTTAGACCTTTTTTACTAATCACTCCCATAATATTTTATTCCACACATATATTTCTTAGACTGTATGTATGTATGCATTTTTTACATAAAAAGAGCAACATTTTTTGCCTGCCCAGAGTGGCTCTGTGGTTGAGCATCAACCTATGAGCCAGGAGATCACGTTTCAATTCCCGGTCAGGGCACATTCCCCAGGTTGTGGGCTCAATTGCCAGTATGGGGTGTGCAGAAGGCAGCTGATCAATGATTCTCTCTCATCATTGATGTTTCTTTCTCTCTCTCCCTTACCCTTCCTCTCTGAAATCAATAAAAATGTATTTTTTAAAAGATTAATATTTTTCACACTTCCCATGAACCAACTTTCGCCCCCAGAGGACAATACACATCTGTAGAAAATGCATGGGCTAGGTCATAAACAGAGATGCAGCTTCCCCTGGGTCAGCCGTCAGCTGCTATGCATGAAATCTGACCACCCAGAGGCTGCCATGCTGGTCAGACCATCTGGAATGACCACATATCCAGACAGACACCCAATCAGCCCAGCTATTCCAACCATCAGTCACGTGAGCCTTCCCAGTCCAGGCTCCAGACACCTTCAAGAGGACCCCAGCCCCCACTGCTGTGTGACTAGTCCCATTAGAGATGCCAAGCCAGATCTGCTCAGCCTACCAAAGCGATAATAGCAAATAAATTACCATTGCCGCTTAAGGTACTCTGAAACGGTTTATTACCCAACAGTATGTAATCAGAACACTTACAATGTACCAACAGCCATCCTAAGGATTCCACATTTATTAACTCCTTTAACCCTCACAATGCTGCAGGAGGCAAATATGTACATTTGCAAGTGAATTCAAGTCTGGAAACTCTATTAGAAGAAATGGAGGGCTGTACATCACTTGGGAACTATTGCTCTAGGGTTCCTTCTAACCGAAACCTTCCTTGGTTCTTCTACCCATCATAACACCCATTTATACATTCTTTTATCAACAAACATTTATTAATCATTATATACCAGGAACTGTGCCAAGAACTGGGGATACCAAGATCAATTAAAGTCATAACTCCTATTCTCAAAGAGCTTCCAATTTAACTGAGGGATAAAATGGTATCAATTCAATGCAGTAAGAATTATGATAGCTCTGACTGGTTTGGCTCAGTGGATAGAGCGTCAGCCTGTGGACTGAAGGGTCCCAGGTTCGATTCCAGTCAAGGGCATGTACCTTAGTTGCGGGCACATCCCCAGTATGGGGGGTGGTGTAGGAGGCAGCTGATTGATGTTTCTCTCTCATCGATTCTAACTCTCTATCCCTCTCCCTTCCTCTCTGTAAAATATCAATAAAATATATTTTTTTAAAAAAGAATTATGATGAATGTAAGCCCAGAATTCTATGGGTCGAGATTGGTGAGTGGGAGGTAGAAGATAGTGAGCCTCATTAGCTATTCTAAGGCAGTTTTAACTTTATCCTCAAGAAGAATAGGAGACAACCAAGAAACTTCAAGAGGGCCAGTGATTGATTATTTGACTGAGAGCTACTCCATACGCTTTGGACACTATAGTCTCCATTTTCCTACCAGTGTTCAGCTTTAGAGCTGCTTGATACGAAAACAAATCATTGATTTTTTTTCAACTTTTCTTTTTCTAACGTATGCTTTCTATGTTAAAATTTTCTTTCAAGCCTTGTTTTAGTTGCATTTTAATAGCTTGGATGTCATATTTTCATTGTCATTCAGTTCAAAATATTTTCTTTTTTTTAATAAATCTTTATTGTTCAGATTATTACAGGTGTTCCTCTATTTTTTCCCCCATAGCTCCCCTCCACCTGATTCCCCACCCCACCCCATGCCCTTACCCCCGCCACTGTCTTCATCATAGGAGTAAGATTTTTGTCCAATCTTGTCCCGCACCCCTCACACCTGCTTCCCCTGAGAATCGTCAGTTCACTCCCTTTCTATGTCCCTGATTCTATTATATTCACCAGTCCATTCTGTTCTTCAGATTTTTTATTCACTTGATTTTTAGATTCACTTGTTGGTAGGTATGTATTTGATGTCATTTTGTTGTTCATAATTTTTATCTTTACCTTTTTCTTCTTCTTCCTCTCCTTAAAGAATACCCTTCAGCATTTCATGTAATCCTGGTTTGGTGGTGATGAACTCCTTTAGCTTTTTCTTGTCTTTGAAGCTCTTTATCTGACCTTCAACTCTGAATGATAGCTTTGCTGGGTAGAGTAATCTTGGCTGTAGGTTCTTGCTGTTCATCACTTTGAATATTTCTTGCCACTCCCTTCTGGCCTGCATAGTTTCTGTTGAGAAATCAGCTGACAGTCGTATGGGTACTCCCTTGTAGGTAATTAACTGTTTTTCTCTTGCTGCTTTAAATATTCTCCCTTTGTCTTTTGCCCTTGGCATTTTAATTATGATGTGTCTTGGTGTGGTCCTCTTTGGATTCCTCTTGTATGGGGTTCTGTGCGCTTCCTGGACTTGTACATCTATTTCTTTCACCAGGCAGGGAAAGTTTTCTGTCATTATTTCTTCTAATAGGTTTTCAGTATTTTGCTCTCTCCCTTCTTCTGGCACCCCAAAAATTCGGATGTTGGTTCGCTTAAAGTTGTCCCAGAGGCTCCTTACATTATCTTCATATTTTTGGATTCTTTTTTCTTTTTGTTTTTCTGGTTGGATGTTTTTTGTTTCCACAGATTTCAGATCTTTGGTTTGATTCTTGGGGTACGTTGATCTACAGTTGAGTTTCTGTATATTTTCTGTATATTCTTTATTTCAGACAGTGTATGCTTCATTTCTGACTGATCCTTTTCCATTTTTTTGGCATTCTCATTAAGCTCCTTGAAGGTCTCATCAAGTTTCTCAGCGGTTTTAAGAAGATTCTTGAGTAACCTTATAAATGTGGTTCTGAACTCTATGTCATCCAGTAGTTTGCTTTCCTCGGTTTCTTTCATTCATGACATGTTTCTTTGTCTCCTCATTTTGGCTGCTTCCCTGTGTTGATGGAGTAGCTTTGTGTGGTAGGTGACCTATAGGGGGCAGTAGCTCAGCCTCCCCAATCACCTGATGTGGACACTCTTGGTACACCCCTTTGTGGGCTGAGTGCAAAGACTTGGTGCAGTTAAAGCCTTAATTGCTGTTGGTATACTGGGAGGAATTGACCTCCAGGCCAATCGGCTGTGAGCACTCACTGTGTCTATAATGGAAGAACTGCTGCGCTGAAGACACGCTTATGGGGCAGGACTTGTTTCAGTGGGGCTTTGGTGCTCGCTGAGTCTGCCTTTGAATGTGTCACTTATGGATGTGAGGAGTTGAAATCTGGTGTCTCACTCTGACCACTAGGTACACTGGCTTCTGGATCTCCAATGGGGTGCAGGTCAGCTACTGTCTGAGGCCATCCAGCAGGAGCTACAGTGAGAGCTGCAGTTTTCTCCTCTTTGCTTGGGGTTTGGAGGTTTTGGAGCTGTCTGACCCAGGCTGCAAGTTTGCTAGGTTAAGCTGCGATAGGGCAGGGCTTTCTTATGCAAAAGCCGCTGCTTGGAGCTTGGGTGGGTTTGTAGGTTGTGCAGGGCGGGGTCTCAGGGTGTCACTAGGCTAGGGCATGGCAAACAGCAATGGCTGCTAGTTAGCCGGCTCTGTGTCCCCAAGGGCGTCCTGGAGTCCCGTGCCCGAGTGCCATAAACAATTATTCCTGCGCGCAGCTCTGCAAGTAAGCCACCCTCACTGGCAAACAGTCCAGCTTTTCCCCGTAGGAGTTTGGGTCCCCCGCATCTCCCCAGAAACTGGATTTCAGAGTAGTCGGGGGCTTGTCTCCTTTTGGGTTGAAAAAAGCAACGCCCGCCGCCAGCCCGGATCACGCGCCTCCGTACCTCACAGCTTTTCAGCACTCGTGCAAGTCTCAATGCTCTTTTCTCTTTCCTTCTAGTTGTAGAATTTCCACTCAGCCAGCTTTCCCGTGGTTCTGGGTGATAGACGTTTTTTCTTTTAGTTGAATTTTTGAAATTGTTGACCGAGGCAGCAGTTTAGGTGTTTACCTACGCCGCCATCTTGGATTCTCCTCAAAATATTTTCTAATTTGCATTATGATGTTTTCTTTGATTTATGGTTTATATTGTAGTGTACTGCTTAACTCCTAAGCATTTGGGAACTTACCTTTGCATTAGAGATAGAGATAGAGATGGAGATGGAGATGGAGATGGAGATGGAGATGGAGATGGAGATGGAGATGGAGATAGAGATGATAGAGAGATAGAGAAACATTGATGTGAGAGAAAACCATCAATCAGTTGCCTCCCATATATGCCCCAACTGGAGATCACACCCACAACCTAGGTATGAGTCCTGACCAGGAATCAAACCCACAACCTTTTGGTGTATGGGATAACACTCCAACCTACTGAGCACCTGGCCAGGGCCCATCTATTTTTTAAAATACATTCTACCTTTTTGTGTGTGAAATTCTTCATATTATCTTAAACAAATAAACCATAGTTATTTTAAAGCCTAGTTTGAAAACGCCAATGTTTGGATTACACAATAATCTGTTTTGCTGGTCATTTTCAGTCATTTTGTTCTATATGCTATCCTGTGCAATAAAGTGTCCCCATTTCACAGATGAGGAACTGGGCATAGGGAATTGAAATTATTTAACAAGAAAAACCATTGAAATAGCAGAGCTAAGTTTCATTCTAAGTTCCATGTTCTTTCCAATCTACCACTGACACCTCACCATGAACTCTCTTTGGGTAACACCTGGAACAAAAGAACTCAGTTGAAAACCAGGATAAAGGATGATTTCACCCCCTCCTGCCAAGGCAGGGCGAGCTCTTTCTACCTCTTCTCAAACTCTCACCAACAGAGAGCCTATCTCTATTTCTGAAGTGGGAAGCTACTTCATAATTCATAGGACAGGAGGGCTCTTACTTCAACTCAACCTTGGATAAATTGTCTCCATGGCTCTACTGAGATGAAGAAAAACATTTTTCTTGTGCGGTAAATGTGGTTCAAAGAGAGGATTCGTTAAGTAAGATGCTATTTAACCATATACATTTTTCTGAGTAGTACCACACTTTTAATAGGAGGTGATGCTTCATACAGTAGAGGTTACTTTAATCTCTCCTCAGACTGACTTCCTACATTTAAAAAACATACAAGGTTGCCACTGGCATTTTAAGGAAGATAGGTGAATGCACCCACTCACATTTCATTTTTAGGGTCTGTCCTCAAAAAGGCATTCGTTATTGACTGTAATAGTGTGAGCCATCACAAAGGCATTTATATTCACGTCCAAATGTAATGTACAATTGCCTAATGAGCCCTTCAAATAAAATGCTGCCAATGAGAACTGAGTTCGCCTCTCTCATAAAGAAAATGAAACTCCATCAGACTGGCAAACAGGAAATTCAGCATCCTAGATCTTTTCTAATATGATGACTTTCTTACTCGGATTTCTTCAGGAAATAGCATATAGGGAAATAATGTTTCTCCTTTGTGATTATATTACCATATGGAGTAATTTTTTCCTGACGGGGAGGTCATTTTGTCTGATAAGTTCTTAAACAGTGAAATGAAAGCTTGGTTCTATGATGGCAAAGGACAGATTGACTTATTAAAACTGTTACATTACAGATTTTTATTAGTCCATTTCATGCTCTCTCCCTTGGAAGATCAAAAGTATGAATTGATTTTGGAAAGTCCATCAGGAAATATTAAGGATAAAAGTTAGACAGAATGGTCATTATTACAAATGGGAAAATAATCTGGAAACTAAGATCCTAAAGGCCGACTCTAAGATGTCTCACAGAAACGACTTGGAGAGCAGAACAGATAGGATATAAGGATTAATGTGGGAACTAGTCTCCTAAGATCAATGGCCAAAGTTCTAGGAAAATTACTCAGGCATCTGGATTCAGGGCACATTGCAATGGACGGAACAAAGTTCATTGTACTAGACATTTAACACAGAGGAAAAGTGGCCCAAATTTAGAAGAGACTTCCCTAGCACTCTGAGACTGTTCCTGTAATTTTTCATCAAAACACCTTTCAAAAGCTAGGTTTATTGTGCATGTGCTCATTTTTATACTCTTCCTAGTCATTCATTCATTCAGCATTGCCTGACCCCTTCTGTGCTAGGACCACAAAAATACTATAACATGATTGGTGTGCCCAAGGAGTTCACAGTCTGGCAGGGAGATAGATAAAGCAACACTAATTGCATGGTGGTATGAAGTCCTATAAAAGGGAATGTAGGGTTCACTCATTCATTCATCAATATTTAATGAATACCTACTATGTGCAAAGTGTCATACTCAGCAATGGGGACATAAGAGGGTCCCTGAGGAGCTATAATTTTAGTAGAAGCACATGAGTCTGAGCCCAGAGCAAAGATTGGACCCTCTGGCCCTGGCCGGCATGCCAAGCGGTTAGTGTCAGACCGCCTACTAAAGGGTCTTGGGTTTGATTCCAGTGAAGGGCACATGCCTAGGTTGCAGGTTCAAACCCCAGATTTGGTGCAGGAGGCAACCAATCAAGGTGTCTCTCACATTGATGTTTCTCTGTCTCCCATGCTCTGTCTCTCCCTCACTCCCCTCTGTTTCAGTCTCTCTGAAAATCAATGGAAAAAGTAACCTCAGGTGAGGACTAAAAAAAAAAAAAAAAAGATTGGACTCTCTGGAGCATCACCCCTAAGCTCAGTGATATTTCAAGCTCCCTCCTAACTCAAAGATGCTCTTAGAACAAAGAGATCTTTTTCATGTGCTTGGTCTGGGCTGTGATGAAGGAAGCTTGGGTTCTGAACAGTGATCTTGACGTGCCACACATCAAACAACCCAGCCACACCTGCCTTTTGAGTCAGGGCAGAAGGTGGTGAACTTGATCAAAACATACTTGGAGCAGGACAGCTGACTCAGCCACTAGCCTGAACCATGGTGGTCCGTCTTTCTATCGTAGCTTCTCATTCTAAATCGCTAAGGGCAGAGTCCCTGTCTCTTTTCTTGTCACGGAATACTCAACACCTAGCATGTGCCTAGAACATAGCATGTGATTGGTCAATGTGCATTAAATGAGTAACTAGACAACAACAGGCCAGGTGGGCACAGGCTGTGACTTCACTCTGAGCCTGTCTCCTCACCTGTAAAGTGAGAATAACATCAGCCTGTCCTTCCAAAGTTGCCATAAGATTAGGTGAAGCATGGATGGGTTTAGCACATGGCCTAGCACATGAAACATCCTCATTAATGCCTGCTCTTAGCAGCCTTTGTAAGCTATTTAACCATTCTGAGCCTTAGTTTCTTCTTCTATAAAATGGGAGTTCCCTGTCTCCCAGGATCATTTTAAGAATGAATTTTCATTAGCTATTATTCATTTTCATGTGGTGTTCTCCAAGTGTGCATGCATGTCCGTGTCCAAATCTTCTTTCGTAAGGGCACCAGTCCTATTTGATCAGGAGCCCACACTACTCCAGTATGACCTCATTTCAACTTAACTAATCCTATCTGCAACCTTATTTCCAAATAAGTTCACTGGGCATTAGGATTTCAACATATAAATTTTTCAAGGACATCAAAGCATATAAACTCCATGAGGGCAGGAACTTGTTTTTTGCTTACTGCCACTTCTCAAGTACCTACAAGACGCCATAACACATAGTATATGCTGAGAATATAGCTAAGTGAATGAATAGAGAAGATTGGGAGGAGAATTTGTAGACTTACAAATCAAATATCTCACTTTAGACTTACTGCTTGAGATGCTTATTAGAAATCCAAGTAGAGCGTCAACCAGGCAGTTGAATACAGAATCTTAGCTGGCAGGTTACGGCTGCACGTGTGGGTTTGCGAATCACCAGCAAGTGAGTGGCATTTAAAGCCACGTAAAACCATGAGACTGGGTGGCATCAATTGGGGAGAGAGCATCCACAGAGTGGTCAGGAGAGAGAGATCCAGGATGGTCCAACCCTCACAGCTCAAAGGAGACTGGGAAGCAGTGATGAGCAAGGTCAGAAAAAAAAACCCAGAATAGTCTGATGTCTCATGAACAAGACAAAGAAAGCATTTCAAGGAGGATGTGACCGCTTGTGTCAGATGCTGCTAGGAAGTCAGGTGGAAGGACTGACCATGGAATTTGGCAAAATGAAGGTCATCAATGGCCTTGACAATGGGGACAAGACCCAACTTGAAGGTTGTGAAGAGAGAGTGGACAGTGAGGATGTAGAGACAAGAGATATAGACAAATCTTTCGAGGAGTTTGGCTGTAAAGGGGGAAGGGCGGGCTGTAGTAGACTGGGTTGAGGTCCGATGTTTGGCAGCTAGGATTAAAAAGGGGAGAAGGATTAGCTCTTCCCAGCTCTAGCCCATTTAATGTCTCAGGGTCCACAGTACAAGCTCCAAAGATGTGGTTCCTTCCAGACCTCACAAACCAGCAAGTCTGTCCCTCAGTTCAGGAAAGTCTGAGGCTACTTCCTATAGACCAGAGGTTGTCAATCAGTGGTCCGTGAGGTCCCAAAGGCTGGCCACCACTGCTGTAGACCACCCCACTGTAAATCAGCCCTTCAGATATGTCAGTTCCCTTAGTAACGGCCTTGCGGGTTCCCTGAGAAGTGAACTGAAGTCCCAGGATGGCCCTCTGAGTGCCTGCAGGACCATGGGCTCCCTGATACCAGAACCACCGCTTAACGTTTTAAAGTGCATCTCTCAAACCAGTCATTTTCTCCTCTACAAGTCACAGAGGGGAAATAAATGCCCTAGAACAATGGAGCTGGCGGCAGGAGAGCCTGGGACCTGCAAGTGTGAGGACTGACCAGCTTCCCAGGAGGAGTGGAGCTCAGAGGCCAGGAGAGGAGCCTCCTGCATGGCTTCCGTCCCTGCTGTCTGGGAGCTGGCCTGCACAGACCCTGCGCAGGAGACCTCCCAAAGCCGCTGAGAGGCACGTGCTTCAATGCCAAGGTCACTCACTGGCCCATCTGTGCTCCGGGCCGTATGGGAGAAAAGCAGCGCCAGCCTTGGCAGGTGCGGGGACCACCTGGCAGCTGAGAGCAGATACCTCCCTGCTGAGGGAAGCCCGTTCTCTGGCCTTAGGAAAACAGGAACTGGAGATCTGAACTGGGATCTCGGGGTCCAGGCAGCTCAGGGAGCCACCTCTTCACCCCCCACCACAACCACAACCAGTAGGGAGTATATGATGCCCTGTCTCACTCAGTCAGTGCAAACAACCGGCCATGGGATAAAGCACTGTCACTGGTCCCATTCTACAGATGGGGAGAGAGAGGCTTGGGAGTGAAGTGCAGGATCACCAGTCCTAAGTGGTGAAGGCAGGACTTGCCTGGGGCAGCTGACCCCTGGCCTCTCCATCTTTCCTCTAGGCCCCACTGTGCCCATGTCTACACAGCTGGATGCTAGCCAGCCACCAGAGCGCTTTCCGAAGGGACATGTCAGCATGACTGGGTGCAAGGGGGAAGCTTCCCAAGCCACACCTACCTTCTCCATATCCTCTCCATGTCCAGGTTCCCTGTGCTAGACAATGTGTTCCTTGCAGGGTAGACAAGGGTGGGTGCCTACTTAACCCATGCTTGAGTCAACCAACACCCATCTGTCCAAAATCTCCTCTAGCTTCTACACTGGCCACAGGGAAGCTGAGTGGCAGGTACCCTCCACCCTCTGTACAATTTTTGCAACTTCCTGCGAGTTACGATGTTAAAAAGTAAAAAACAAAAACGAATGCCACTGTGTACCTCTGATTCTCCTTCATCTTTATGCCCATCCCCCACCCCTCCCTCTGGCAACACTCAGTCTGTTCTCCGTTTCTAAGCCTGTTTTTGTCTTGTTTTGTTTGCTCATTCGCTCTGGGGTTGTTGTTTTTTTTCCAGATTCCACATATAAGTTAAATCATGATATTTGTCTTTCTCTGTCTGATTTACTTCCCTTAACATAATACTCTCTAGGTCCATGTTGTCACAAATGGCAAGATTTCATTCTTTTTTATTGCAGAATGACAATAATAATATATATATAGCCCATCTATTGATGAACACCCAGATTGCTCCTGTATCTTGGCTATTCAATCCATGGGGATGCAATGTACAACCCAGGGAATACAGTCAATAATATGGTAATAACTTTTTACAGTGACAGAGGCTTACTAGACTTATTGTGATCACACTGACAGGGCTATACATGTCAAATCACTGTGCTGCATACCTGGAATTAATAGAACCTTGTATGCCAACTATACTTTAATTAAAAATAAAGTAAAATGAAAAATAACAAATCAGAAACAAAAACCTTGTCTGTATCACATCCCATCTGCGGAGCCATGGAAAGTAAGATGAATAAGGCCCTAGCTGGTCTTGCTCCGTGGATAGAGCATCAGCCTGTGGACCAAAGGGTCCCAGGATCGATTCCGATCACATATACTTACTTACCTTGGCTGCCGGCTCCTCCCCGGCCCGGGCCCTGATCGGGCTGGTGCAGGAGGCAACCAATCTATGTGTTTCTCTTACATCGCTGTTTCTCTCAGTCTTTCCCTCTCTCTTCCACTCTCTCTAAAAATCAAAGGGAAAATATCCTCAGGTGAGGATTAAAAAGTAAAATAAATAAAATAAAAAGATGAGTAAGCCCTGGGTACTGTCTTCCAGAAGCTTAAAGTTTACCTGGGCAGTGGCTGGGAGGGAAGGTGAGGGGGCAGTTAACAGACACAGTAGTCCCACATGCTGACTTGAAAGCTAACATCTAGACCAGCACACTCCAACAGAACTATCATGTGACCCACATAGTAATTTTTAGTTTTCTATTAGCGCATAAAAAGTGAAAAAAAAATGAAATTAATTTTAATAAACCCGTTTGACCTAATTATCCAAAAACATGATCCCGCCAGCAGGTTCACCATATAAACAATGATGAACGCAGTGTTCTACCCCCTTTCCTCACTTCGGTTCTTCTCCACCCATGTGTTCACTCTAAGGCCCATCTCAGTCCAGCCCAGCCACCCTGCCCTGCAAGTGGCTGACAGGTAGCCAGGGCTGAAGGTGGTCAGCACAGGTCTACACAGCCGGGTTCTGATCCCGGCTTCCCCACTCCCCATCTGTGTGGCCTAGAGAGGTCTGGACACCCTCTAACCCTGGGCCTCCACCTCAGGGATCCCCAGGAGGGGCATGACATCACCCTCACATGTCAATTACCATACCATCCAGTGCTAGGAAGTGCTGAGTGGGCGTTGCTGCTATTTCAACCATTACTGAGGGCAGACCATATGCAGGGCTAAGAAAAGCGGAGCAAGGAGCCTTGGGGTCCCAGGGACTAAGTGGGGTCCCTGCCTCTTGCCCCATCATTGTCCCTGGAAATATGGTCCTTCCCCATCTCCTTTCTCCAGTCCCAACTAGTCTCCTCCGGGTCCCCCTGGAGCCCCTTAGGAGAGAGCAGCTCACGTGTGTTGAGGGAGCAGTCCTGGCTACCCAGAAAGAGGAGGGATGAGGGGCAGAAAGGCTGGAGAAAGGGGCTGAGGGGGTGCAAGGGCAGAAGGAAGGGGTGAGGAGAAGAAGGAGGAGGGGAGGGGGAGGGAGCAGGAGGAGGAAGGGAAGGGGCAAGAGGAGAGGGAGGGAGCAAGAAGAGGGGAAGAGGACAGGAGAAGGAGGAGGGGGAGAGAAAAAGGGGAGGGGGAGGAGCAGGAGGAGGAGGGGAGACAGGTGAGGATTGGGAGAGCTTGAATGTGCCTCCGTGTCCCAGGGCAGCTGCCTGCCAGGGGTCTGGTTGAAGAGGGCAAATCCTAGGACAGACAGCTTGGCTCCCTCACAGCTTCCTTTCTGCTGTCCTCTGCCTCCCTCTCCTGGATTCTGAGTCAAACAATCCTGCAGATCAGGAAGGACCTGAGCCCTGAGCCCTGAGCGCCTTCCCTGCCTTCCCACTCCCCTCCCCCCTTCCTCCCCCTCCCTCCCACCCCGTGCAGGGTGCAGGCAACTTGGCAGGACACCAGCTGGAATCGGGAGCCCTGGGTGGCCTGGGCGCCTTCCTAATTATATTTTGCTAAAGTCAGGAAAGCAGCGTCACGCCCTGGGGTGGAGCTCCTGGTTACAAGGGGACTTGGCCCTGTGGAGGGTTGATGAAGACAGCTCCTGGCCCCTGCAGTGGATCCATCCACCGGCCAGGACCTGCCTGCATTAGGGGCTGGATTCCCCTGAAGACCCGGTCCGGCTAGGAGCAGCAGGGCAAATAAAGAGTCGGCTGCAAGGTGGTCAGGGCCACAGCAGGTCCAGAGTGTCGGGAAGTGATGCCTTCCAACAACTCCCACCACAATGGAAACCTCCACCCACTTCCCACTGCTAAGCATGGGTCACCTCTGGGCGCGAGCACTCGCTCTGCATCACCATCCCACTCAAGTCTCAAACGGCCCAGAAGGTCACAGCCCCGCCATGCCCAGGAGGCAGGTACTGTCACTGTCCCTGGCTGAGCTTCCATCTCTTCTCCCGAGGCCACTCCCCGAGCCTCCCAGCAGGCCTCCTCGCTTTGACTCTTGTCCCCTACAACCTAGCCTCAACAAGCAGCTCAGAATCATCCTTTGAAAATGTAAGTCAGGCCCTGTCCCTCCTCTGCTCAAAATCCTCCAGTGTCCCCACTCCTGTCACTCAGGGTGAGTGGTCCCTGGCCGTCTCTCTGTCCTCACCTCCTGCAATCCCCACCCCTGCCCTCCAGCCTCGCAGTCTGCTCCTCCTGGACTGTCCCAGGCACGCACCTGCCCCAGGGCCTTTGCTCCAGCCACACCTAATGCCTGGTCACTCCTCTCTAGGCTCCCTGCCTACTGACACTGCCTGCTTCAAGTCTCTGTCCAAGTGCCACCTTCTTAGACCTTTTCTCACCACCCTGTTCCTGCTGCAAACTGCGCCTTCTCACAGAGGTGGACTGATTACAAAAGCAGCCACTATGGTCTGTCCCCACCTCCCCCTTAGCAACACATGTTGCAATGTCACTTTTCAGCTCCGTCCTTTAAGAGGTGGCCACTGGAATGCAGCAGAAATGACACATGCCTCCCAGCTGAGGCCTTGTGTATATCTGTTCTCTCAAAATCCTGCTTCTCCCATGAGATCAAGCCTGGGCTGGCCTATGGGAAAATACGAGACCACATGGCACAGAACACAGTTGTCCTAACTGAGAAAATCCTGGTCCAGTCAGTGACCACAGACACATGAGTGAGCGCAGCCAAGAGCAGAGATGTGCTCAGCTGGGCCCAGCCTAACCTGCAGACTCACAGAGCTGTACAAATACAGACCACAGAGTGCTTGTTTTCAAGCAATCAGGTTGAGGGATTGTTTGTTACACAGCAGTAGCTCACTGATGCCCACCCAAGCACTGCCAACCACCTTACCCTGCATTACATTTTTTTCACAGCACTAATCACTTTCTAATACGCTATGAAATATACTTATTTGCTATTCCTATTGTTTATTGTCTGTTTTTCCCACAACTACAATATATAGAACTAGAGGCCCAGTGCAGGAATTCATGCATGGGTAGGGTCCGGCCAGGGTGGAGGGGCCACAGGTGGTTGGCCGGCCAGCCCCACCCCCTTGTCGAAACCTTGGTTGAACTCCCAATCAACTCCCAGTCAAGGGGACAATTTGCATATTGGCCTTTTATTATATAGGATTGTACCCCTTCAAGGGCAGACATGTGTGTTTTATTCACTGGTGCATCCCCAAGTGCCTGGGACAATGTGTGGCACATAGTAGGTGCTCAATAAATAACTGGATAGTAAATAAATGGCTAAGCAATGACAATAACCCCATCACCATTATGTGAGCACCTACCAAATGAGTCTTGTGCCAAGTTCTGTGATTAATTCAACCCTCATGAAAGCATTATGAGGTGGGTGCTCTTATCCCCATTTTACTGACAAGAAAGTTAAGACTCAGACAAGTTAAGTAACCAGCTCAACATTTCACAGCAGGCATGTGGCAGAGCTTGGATGAGAACCCAGTTTATGTGACTTCAAAACCAATCCAATATACTGTCCTGCTACCACCACACCCCCTCTCAACATACACACACAGCCCAGAGCACAAATGTTTAACCACTTTTAAAAGCATAGAAGGAGGACACCCAGAGAGGGAGGGAGGGAGGGAGGGAGGGAGGGAGAGAGAGAGAAAAAAATTTGCATGGAGTGGATAGCAGTTGAGCTAGGCTTTGAAACATGGATAGAATTTTAATAGAGATATAAAGGGAGATAAGAGATCGTTGTTATTTACTTAGAAAATCCTGTAATTGCCTAGATGATAGACTCATTCCTAAAGGAGACAGAGGAATAACAATTAAAGCAACAACTGCTAACACAAAATGCCCAGTGCGCCCAAGACTGTTGCTTGGTTCGGGGTGAAGAGGATATGGCCCATTTGGAGACAAGGATAAAAGGTAAAACCGACATACCTTTCCTTAACCTTCCTCCCTCACTTCTGATCTGTTTCTAAATCAAGCTGTTTCTCCCTTGAAAATAGCCCTCAATCTTTTCAGATGGTCAACAGCTTTCTCCTAGATTCAGGCCAAAATCTCCCACCTGTCTCCCTGACCCTCCGACCCCTCCATCCCACTGCCCACCTCGCTCTAGCCCATCACCAGAACTGACATTGCAGTGGTTATTAAAATACAGACGTTATCATGTTCCTCCTCCTTTAGCATCCTGCCGACATCAAGATAAAGTTCTCACTTCCTAGTATCACCCACAAGTCCCTGCAAAGTGGCCAATTCGTCTTTTTAGCTTCATCTCCTCCAGCCCCAACCCCACCAAGCCTTCTCTCCATCGCTGGGATGTCCCCAAACCCTCCATCAGCATGACTTTGGATGCACTGTGCTGGCCACCTAGACCTCTCTCTCCCACTTCTCTGTGCCTCGATTTTCCCATCTAGAAAATGGGTAGGATGACACCATCACACAAGGTGGTTGTGAAAACAAGCGGAAACAATTCAGGAGAAGAGCTTCAAACCATGCCCAGCCCCGGAGAGCCCCACAAGGCATCAGAGCATCTGAGCCAGGAGCCTGACTCAGCTCCCTGCTCTGTGTGGGCAGAGTCATTGTTCACCCCGAGGAAGTGCTGCCTTCATACACATCTCACCAACAACACGGCAGTGCACGTCTAAAGCCCCGTGGGATGGTCACCTCGCCTCCCTCCTCCCACTCTCTGCCCTTACCTCCTGTCCCTCCCTCTCCCCCACACCCCAGCAGACTCCTTGCTATTCCTCAAGCTCCCTTCTTCAGGGCCTTTGCATATCCTGTTCCCACTGCTCTGCTCGAGTGCTCTTCCCAGATGTCCACAGGGCTCATTCCCCGCGTCCCTCCTTCCTCCATGAGGGCCTGGTCAGGGCCAGGGGCGGCTGGTCCTGTGTGGCATACACCCCAGCAGGGAGACTACCTGCACTTCTGCCCTGACTTCCTACCTCTAGATCTGCTGACTACAGACAAGGAAAAACACCATTTCTGGGGGGTGGGGATGGGGAGAAAGAACAAACTGCACTATCGCCAGGAACCTCTGACCTTTCTTAAATGTTGCCTTTTGAGCAAGGCTTCCAGGGCACCCCACATAAAACAGCGCCCACCCACCACTCTGCTCTCTACCCCCTGAACACTGACTCGACTTCTCTCGGTGCCGTGCATCACCATCTGCTTATGGTCTGTTTCTCCTCCCTACAAAGTAAACATCAGGAAGGCAGTGTGTGTGTGCGCATGTGTGTGTGCATGCGTGTGTTTCCTGGTTATTATTCCTTGAGGTAGAAGCTGGGCTCCTTTCCCCTGACACATGCTTAGAGTCTGCACACACACATACAACCCCAGGAATTAAATCATTATATAACATTATAAGTAAGGAGAAGGGGTGGGGTAGGGAGTGGGGGATGGCCAAGAGAGGGGGGCCTCTTTCTCCTAATCTGGGAGAGAAGGAGGTAGGAATTTTGTCTCCCTTCTTCTCTGTTTTATTCTCAGCACCTGGAATGGGCCTGGCACATAGCAGGTGCTTAATAAATAACTGGGCAAGTGAGTGAAAGAATAACAAGCTGGTCCTTCCTCAGCCAGGGACTCAGCGCCTACAAAAGCTGTGACTAAGTGAACTGGGCTGAAATCTGCCCCGCAGGTCACAGGCCTACACAGCCCTCCGGACCTGAAGCACCTGGAGAGGGAAGCTGGGGTGAGCGGTTTCTAGGGCTTTCCACAGGCCTGGACAGAACACGGTGGCAGAGATATCTCGCAGCCCCCGACCGCGGCCCTGTCCCACGCCGCGTCCATGGCCCAGCTCCTCAGAAGATGGATTCTTCCATGTGTCCTCGGAGACACCAAGACAAGTACGACCCAGATGAGGAATCCAAACTGACTCGAGAAAATACAACCCACTGCACAAATACTAGAACCTCCATTCGTGTAGTTCACATTTTGACCACAGGAGGTCACTGTGGCTGCACATAGCACTGGAGATTGACCTGGTTCTGTTGTGATTTTCACTTGTCTTTGTGGCCAGGGTGAGCGGGAAAATGCGCTCCACGAAGAACAGCTTTGGGGCTGGTTCCAGAATTACGAGACCGCACTGACTCAGGTGCTTCTTCACAAAGGTGGTAGGTATCATCCAACAAAGGTGGGCTCTCAAGTCAGGGTACCCGGGATAGAATCCCAGGCCCACCAGCCTGTGTACACTGAAGCTTTTTGCCTCAGTTTCCCTTTCTAAAAAATAGGTTAACAGTGCTCTCCTCATAGAAATTTTGTGAGGACCTGAATGATGCGCACTGAACACTTAGCACAGTGCTCAACATAGACTTGGAGTTGTCAAAGTTAACTATTCATTGTCATTTCTCCAAATCTCTAAGCATAACTTCTAATGACAAATTTTGTGATTATTTGTTTAATTATCAATAGCTTCTTTCCCGTTAGATTGTAACTTCCATGAAGGAAAGGATGAGGTGTATATATTTTTAATTTTTTTTTTTTTACTACGAAAATTTTCAAATATAATAAAAGTAGAAGGAATTGCCTGTGTCTGTTTCTCTCGTCATTGTCCCCTCCCAGCTCCCAAGTACAGTGCTGGCACACAGTGGGTCTTCAACAAGTGATTTCCTATGTATTAGGTGAACGTGACCCAGGACCTGCACTCAAGGCACTCACAGTCTAGGGAGAAAGGCTGACTTCATTTGGCGATTTCCTGGGGTGGGGGTGAATAAATGGAAGTTATGAGGGGGGCACCCCATCTAGTCAGGTGAGATTTCCCGAAAGAAACCTCTATGCTGAGAACTGAAGGATGCGTTCAAGCTAATGTGGTGAGAAGGGCAAGGGAACAGCAGCCCAGAAAAGGGGACATCCCCTCATACTGAAGATGAAGTACAAGTTCAGAGAGGGAAAGGGACTTCCCCAAAGTCACACAGCACCCTCGCATTTCAGCTGTCACTGCTGTAATTGGATCACTGCGTACAGGTTAGCCAGTGGTCTTAAAACATGGGGCGCTTTCCATTGATCTAATGGGGAGATTTTTCAGGGTCATGGTCAAAGCAATATAAATGGGATGTCACCTCTGTCCTGTGGCCCAGAGGCTGACTTTACAATGAGCTCTGAGCTGAACATTCTGCCCAGAAAGGGATATGGGGGTGACATCTATTCCCTGAAGGCACTGGCCGGGCTCGCTGCTATTTGTTCTCTCCTCTCCACTAAAAGGCCCAGCACAGGGTGTTTGGAGCACAAGAAAGCAACTCGGAATTTAAAAAAGGAAAAAGGGTGCAGCTCTAAGGAGCCCTGAAACCCTTTCTCCCACTCAAGTAAGAACCGGCCAGAAGGAAAAAGATTACGTATCAGGCCTCAGACAATCAGCAGCTCCCACAGGCCCGCAGGAATCTGGGTTAAGACACCACCCTTTGCTTACAGCAAGTGGGCCTGACCTGGTTCAACGTTTCCCTGGGAACCATCACCAGCTGCCGCTGCCCAGTGGAGAATGACTGGCGGAGGCGGCCGGGGAGATAACCAGCAGGGTTGGGGGCCACGCCTTCCTCTTGGGAGGCCCGAGGGCTTTGGGCATCAGGTTCCTCCAGCTGGTTTGCTCTAGAGATCTCCATGGATGCAGAAATGCTAAGGGAGGCAGAGGACCCCACCACGGCCATGCACGCACTTGCCTGGACTCAGGGCCTGAAGAATCACAAACAGTATGAGGATAACTGAGACCCGCCCTGCACCAGACGTGCTACATCATCATCGCCCCCAAATTAGCCCACCAAAGTGTTATGATTACCCCATTTCTGAGCTGAGGCTCAGAGCAGTTAAGTAGTTTGGTCAAGCATTCGGCATTAATAACATCTTCTGGTTTGTAAGCCTATAGGAGTTGTTTCCAAATCAGAACTCCTTTGTGTGTGAAGGGCTAATAATGATAATTATTATAATTATTAACCATGTAATTAATACAACAATTATGCCAGGACAACAGGCAGATGTTGGGGCTGTCTCGAGCTCACCAGGAAGGTGGCCATCCACATGCCATCATGGCGCTCAGTGCTTTACATGCAGTAGCACGTCTCATCCTCAGAGGCCACTGTCTCCAATTACTGCCTGCTAATTCTAAATAGGAAAGTTGATACAGGGCTGAGTATTGACAGAAAAGGCTGAAAGCAGGAGAAATCCTATGGACCCCAGACAGGGTCACAGCCCAACAAACCCAGCGGCATTCCGCTCCTTCTCCCACTTTCCAGAGGACGAAGGCCATTCGCTCCTTCCCATCTCTATTTAACACAGTTCTGGATGAACAATATCACGCCGAGTACACTCCCAGAGGCAGACCCAGGCCAACTGCATGAGTGGGCCCCCTTGTCCTATGGCTGCTCCGTGGGCTCAGCCAACAGGAAACGTGGGGAGGCAGAGAACAGAGGTGGTGAAGTCAAGCCAGTGAGGTGGGGTATTCATCCCTCTGCCCACTCTTGAGGGTGACAGTAGGCGGGCCCTGCTCCCACCAGGCAGCCTTCTCCAGATTCCGGCAGCCCCCTCCCCTGCCCCATGCCAGCCTGGGGTTCTATTGCCTCCTGGGGCACGAGCCCACAGCCCTGCACTGTCCACCTTTACACAGTGTCTCTATGAGCACGGACAGCCCCGTTTGCACACACCAATGCCTTCCTGTCAGTCTGTTGAGGAACCCAACATATAAGTAGAAGATTCACTCATTCAAAAAAATACTTCGAACTTGAACTAGGAACTTGTGCTGAAGGCTGGGACTTGCAGTGAGATAAAGACATAGTCCCTGTCCTCACAGAGCGTATAGTCGGGTGGGATTGACGGTCTAATCGCAGAGGCAGATGCAGAAGGCCAGCTCTAAGTGCTCCAGGGCAGTGCAGGGAGCTGTGAGAGGTGATCAGCACTGGCATAAAGACACCATGATGGGGCCCGGCTGGCATGGCTCAGTGGTTGAGCGTCAACCTATGAACCAAGAGGTTATGGTTCGATTCCCAATCATGGCACATGCCCGGATGCAGGCTCAATCCCCAGTGTGGGGCATGTAGGAGACAGCCAATCAACGATTCTCTCTCATCGATGTTTCTATCTCTCTCCCCCTCTCCCTTCCTCTCTGAAATCAATCAATAAAAATAAAAAAAGATACCATGATGGCATTGTGCAGAGACCCCGGGGAGCAGGGAGAAAGCCCTGGCACCTAATTCCGCCCAATGCAAGAGGAATTGCCAACAAGACAAAGGCACGAGGAAAAGCAAAGAACGAGGCCTGGGAGAGATGGGTGCTGCAGGGTGGGGGGAAGCCGTGGGCTGAAGAGCAAGGCAAGGATGAAACCTAGAAGGCCCCAAACGAGCCAGCCAAAGGTGCTTGGACCTCACCTGGTCCCAGTAACTAAGAAGCTTCTGAGCCTGGAATCTCATCCTGACGTTAAACCCAGTCTCGCAATGAATGGCTGTGACGGGAATTCTCCTGAGCCTGCAATGGAGTGTGGTGGTGGCTGTGTTCTGAGCAGCGGGTCCCCCACCTTGACCTCAGAGGCTGGAAGCTGACCCTGCGGGCTCTGGGGTCAGCTTGTCTGGGTCGAGATCCTGTTCCCACCCACCAACTGGGTTAGCCTGGGCAGGTCAACTTCGCAGCGACTAGATTCCTTCCCTGTAAAATGGGGATGGTAACGTCCATGCCTGGTGGGACACTGTGGAACTAGAATGCGATAAAGTGCAAGGATGCTTAGAACGCTGTCTGGCACATGGTGAGCTATTCTGATCCTCATTACGGAACCCCAGATAAAAGCATGAGAAAAAAAATCCCACCTTAAAAATGCCTCCTCAGAAAGGCTCATGAAAAGCCATGCAGAGGTCATTAAATGTTTGATAAGAGCTTTCTTTTTATTAAGCCCCCAGTGATCTAATTAGTGACTGAGTTCAAAGCTAGTCCACCTTGAATCTCTTGCAGCCACTGAACCAGGAGGCACTTCCGCTGGCCCAGGGTCCCTGCAGGAGTCGTGTCTCCAAGCACAAGGGTACGCAGGGCGCTCTTGGGAATGATTCAGCAACAAAACAGCATTTTGTGCTGGCAGATGTTATGCAATAATTAAGTGTGGTCCCTGAACATAAAAATCAGAGCTGCTGAAAATGAAAATGCTAAGAGGAACTGCAATTTCAGGACAGCTACTCCCTCTGGGGGGGGGGGGGGGGAGGGATCACCTCTTTATCAAAATGTTGGCAGGAAAAAATACTAGATTAGATACAGACGACCAGGGATTGCATTCCGTCTGACTCAACATTGGCTGGGATGTTTATTGAGCATCTAGTACATGCTCGGTGCTGTGATATGTTAAGGCAGAGAGGCAGCTCACAGGTCACAATGGAGCTGGGATATTTGAGTCGGACATCAAGTCCAATCAAGATTTTGCCTCTTGCTACTTGAGTGACCTTGGGCAAGTCACTTAGCTCTCTGAGGCTCTGTTTTTCCCTCTGCAAAATGGGAGGGGCCTAGGGCAGAACCTTAAGGCACACCTGAGTTCCAAAAATGGCAGCCCAACCCACAGTAGCCAGCAGAGCTTCGGGAGATGCCAAGGGGAAACCAAGAGACCATGGGTGGCATCGTTGACAAAGGGAAGAGATTGTTTCCAGAAAGAACTGTTCCATGATGTCAAAGGCTATGGAGAGGTCTGGGGGGTGAGGCTCGAGAGGCCAAATGGATTTCAGTGCAGGAAGGTTCCTTCTTGCACAGAGTGTTCCACCTGCACTCTCTCTTTCAGTCACCTACATTCCCATAGTCCTTTGCTCTTTCCATTCTCTACCTGTAGTAGCTGAATAAGGGTCATTTCAAGAAATCAGGTCTTAGTCCCTGCACCCTCTGCATATTACCTTACATGGGAAAGTAATTAAGGATCGTGAGATGGGGAGATTATCCTGGATTACCTAGGGAAGTGATACAAGAGAGAGGCAGAGGGGTTTCTTCACACACACACACACATACACACACACACACACACACACACACACACACACACACACACAGCGCCCTGTGACCACAGAGGCAGTGGCAGAGGCTGGAGGGATGCAGCCATAAGCCACGAAATGCCTGGAGCCACTAGAAGCTGGAAGAGGCCAGGAACGGACTCCACCCTGGAGCCTCAGCAGGGAGCTCGGCCCCGTCAACACCTTGACTTTGAACTTCTGGCTCCAGAATTGTGGGAGAATACATTTTTGTCATTTTCAGCCACCAAGTTGGTGGTAATTTGCAGCCCCATGAACCTACTACACTGCCTAATTTTAAAACATGAGACATCTTTTGTACAGACCACTTGAGCCCTAGCAGAGAGAGTTATGGATGGAGACAGCTGAAGAAAGTGTTGCATTTCCTTCAGGAATGACCAACCTCGGCCGGTTAGGATCTTTGACGTGTGATGGGGCACAGAGGCAGAGATGGTGGTCCTGATGGAACACTGGTTTGACAACTGTTTATGAAGAACCGACTACATGCTGGGGAGTTCTCCTCAGTGCTGGAGGGACAGGTGAACAATTCCAATCCTCTACGCTGAGCAGAAGCATAATGACCACTATTGATCGCTGTGTTTGCAGATTGGTGTGCTCAGGAGAAGTAATTTGCCTCAAGGTCACACAGATAGTAAGAGCAGCATCTTGTTTTGGAACCCAGGGAATCTGGCTCCATTAGAATCTGGGCTCTTCACCACTCCATTATGCATGTGATGATGGAGGAAATAATAACCTTGCTCTCCATGTCAGCTCTAGGAGTTGCTCCTCTTCAGTCCATAAGACTGTGGTAAGCAGATTAGAGGCATTTAAATCATGCCATGAGGGATTCAGGTTAGCCAAAAGAATGTTCTTCTTGATAGGAAAGCACCAGAAACTGCTGAGTAGGAAAAGAATACAAATTTATTTAAAAACTAGATACCCAGTGCACGAAATTTGTGCATGAGGGGTGGGGGGGTGTTCCTCAGCCCAGCCTACACCCTCTCCAATCTGGGACCCCTTGAGGGATGTCCAACGGCCTGTTTAGGTCTAAACGGGCAGTCAGACATCCCTCTCACAATCCAGGATTGCTGGCTCCCAACTGCTTGCCTACCTACCTTCCTGATTGCCCCTAACCGCTTCTGCCTGCCAGCATGATCACCCCCAACCACTCCCCTGCCAGCCTGATTGCCCCTCAATGCCCTCCCCTGAAGGCCTGGTCACCCCAACTGCCCTCCCTGCAGGCTTGATCACCCCCAACTGCCCTCCCTTGCAGGCCTGGTCCCTCACAACTGCCCTCTCCTACTGGCCATCTTGTGGCAGCCATCTTGTGTCCACATGGGGGCAGCCATTTGTGTGTTGGAGTGATAGTTAATTTGCATATTACTCTTTTATTAGCTAGGATAGAAGCCTGATGCACGGGTGGGGGCTGGCTGGTTTGCCCTGAAGGGTGTCCCGGATCAGGGTGGGGGTTCCCTTGGGGCATGGGATGGCCTGGGCGAGGGGCCTGTGGTGGTTTGCAGGCTGGCCACGCCCCCCAGCGACCCAAGTGGAGGCCCTGGTATCTGCGATTTATTTATCTTCTATAATTGAAACTTTGTAGCCTTGAGTGGAGGCAAGGGCCCACCAGAGTGGGTGGGAAGCTTGGCTTCCTCCATTGCCAGGGAAACCCAAGCCTCCTGCTCGCTCTGTGGCTGCAGTCATCTTGGTTGGGTTAATCTGCATACTCGCTCCTGATTGGCTGGTGGGTGTAGTGGAGGTACAATTTTCATGCTTCTCTTTTATTAGTGTAGATATTAGAGGCCCAGTGCATCTAATATCTACAGTGAATTTGTGCATGGGTGGGGTCCAGCCAGTCTGGCCAGGGGGAGGGGACATGTGCAGTTGGCCGGCCTGCCTGCTGGTCAAACTCCTGGTCGAGGGGACAATTTTCATATTAGCCTTTTATTATATAGGATATACACTGAGTAGCCTTGTATTATATAGGATATACATTCAGAGATCATAATAATCTGGCCACTCAGTGTACATGTGCAATGTTAATAGGTACATGTGAGTTTTTAAATTTTAAATTTATAATCTTTCAGATTTAATATCTTCCAGGTGGACTGAACCTGCCTTTGCTATCATAATGAAATATTTCTCCTTATATCTAGTACTGTCTTTTGTCTATTGTCTTCAGGTCTGCTTTGCCTTCTATTAATACAATGGCACTAGCTTTCTCTCAGTTAGTGCTCACATAGTACTTTCTTTTATTTTACTGAGAATCTTTCTGTATCTTAAGATCTATCTCTTATAAGAACACTGGAGGCCTGGTGCACGAAATTCATACACAGCTGGAGGTGGGGGGGGGGTCCCTCAGCCCAGCCTGCACCCTCTCACAATCCGGGTCTTAGGCAGCCCTGTTAGCGGTTCTCAACCTGTGGGTCGCGACCCACAGGTTGAGAACCACTGCTATAGAACCTAAGACCATCGGAAAACACAGATATTTACATTACGATTCATAACAGTAGCAAAATTACAGTTATGAAGTAGCCATGAGAATAATTTTATGGTTGGGGGTCACCACAACATGAGGAACTGTATTAAAGGGTCGCAGCATTAGAAAGGTTGAGAACCACTGCAAACCCCTCTGCCTGCCTGCCTGATTGCCTATAACCCCTCTGCTTGCCTGCCTGATCACCCCTAACCCCTCTACCTGCCTGCCTGATTGCCTCTAACCCCTCTGCTTGCCTGCCTGATCGCCCCTAACTGCTCACCTGCCTGCCTGGTCGCCCCTAACTGCCTCTGCCTTGGCCCCCACTTCCGCAGCTTCGTCCGGAAGGATGTCCAAAATGATGTCCGGAAGGTTGTTTGGCTGTCCGGTCTATTTAGCATATTATGCTTTTATTATTATAGATAATGTTGGATTTTTTTGTTGTTGTTAACTGGAATATCTAGTCTGCTTACATATATAATGTAACTATTGACATTCCTGGGTTTAAATCAACTATCTCCCTACTGGTTTTCTATTTGGCAAAATGTTTTATGTTGCTTTTTCTATCTTTCTTGACTTCTTTTTTTATTAATCAAGTATTTTTATCATACTTTTCCCTCTATTAGCTTTATAGTTACACATTTTCACTCTTCTATTAGTGTTACCATAGAGATAATGACACACATCTTTGACTTAGTAGTCTAATATAAATTATTAATTTTACCACTTTATGGTCAATTCAAGAGATTTCTACCACTAAACCCTTTGACTTCCCCGGCTTGTGTTATTGTGGTTACGTATTTTAATTTTCTATATATTTTAAACAACTGTATTCAGGTAAATTTCACCTATCATAAAATTCACCCATCTCAAGGATACAATTCAATGATTCTTAGTAAATTTTGCTAAGTCATGCACCCATCACCATAAGTTAGTTTTAGAACATTTTATCCCCCAATAAAACTCCCATGTTTATTTATAGTACAAATTCTCATTCCTATTCCTAGCTCCAGGCAACCACTCATCTACATTCTGTCTCCATATTTTTACCTTTTCTGGACATTTCATAAAAATGGGATCACACTGCGTGGTCTCTTGTGTCTGGCTTCTTTCACTTAGCATATTTTTTAGGTTCATCCATGACATAGTGTGTGTCAATAGTTTGTTCTCTTTTAGTGCTGAATAGTTTTCCATTGTGTGATACACCATAATTGCCTATCCATTCACCAGCTGATGGATATTTATGTAGGTTCCTTTTTTTTTTAACCATTATAACATTACTGCTATGAACATCTGCATGAAAGAAAGTCTTTGTATGGGCATTTGTTTTATTTCTCTTGGGTAGATACCTAGAAATGAAATTGCTGGGTGGTAGAATAGTTTCAACTTTTTAAGAAACTGCCCAACTATTTTGCAAAGCAGATGCACCATTTTACATTCTGACCAGCACTGTTTCAAGATTCTCATTTCTCCACATCCTTTTAATGTTTGTTATTGCCTGTCTCATTTATTAGAGCCATTCTGTGAATGTTAAATAGTATCTCACTGTGGATTTTCATTTGTTTTTCCCTAAGGACTAATTATGTTGACTATCTTTTCATATGCTTATTAGCCATTTGTATATCTTTTATATATTGTGTGGACTTTTTTAATTGGGTTGTTTGTCTTTGCATATATTATTTATAAAATCAGCATATATTTAGATTTATCCATAACTTCCCTTTGATCTTAATCCCTCCCAGCATTTCTATTCTTTCTGGAATCATGTTTCTTCTGCCTGAAAACTCTTGTTTAGTATGGTAGTATTTCTTTTATTATGATCTGCTTATCTTATTGTCCTAAAACACCTTTATTTCCCATTGACCAAAAGGTTAATCCCTCTAGATATGAAACTCTAAGTAGCTATTTTCTTTCTGTGCTTCAAAGATGTAATTCCACTGTCTCTGGCTTTCACCACATCTTTAGAGAAGTCAGCTGTTTATCTTGTTGCCCATCTGAAGACTGACTTCCTTTTCCTTTTCAGTTTTCAGAAGTTTTATGGTGATGTACCTTGAATAGTCTTCTTTGTACTTACTTTGCTTGAGGTTTACAGAACTTCTTGGGTCCATGGCCTGATATTGTTCAGCTAAAGTATTCTTCAGTTCTAGAACTGTCATATGCTTTTTAATAGATTCTAGTTCTTTGAATAGTTCTCCATTTTTTATTTTATTAGGCATATTAATCATAGTTATGTTAAAGTCCATGTCTAAATAACTCCAATTCTTTGTCTTGCTTTTTGGTTCTTTGGTCCTGTTTTCTAATATGTTTGGGTTTTATTCAATGCAAGATATTGTATATGGAAAAAGTATGAAAATAATTTGAGGTTCTGATGAACTATATCTTCCTTCAGAACGGATCTGTTTTGTTTTGGGAGAAAATAGAGGCCAGTCACCTAAATCCAGCTGAGGAGTGAAGAATCTGAAGCTGGCCTTTTCTGAGGGCCACTCTATTTTTTCAGTTTATTATAAGTCCCAAAGTACAGCCATTCCAGGGCACTACCTTGAAGTCTGAGTGCTCACCAGGGACCCTCTTCTTCAGCACACCCAGATTTCAATATTTGTTTCCCAGAGCCATGAGACCTCCAAACTTCCTGCTTGGTCTTCCAGACTTTTGACCACTGCTTTCTACCCAACTTCTTATCCTCTCAGCTTCATGCAGTTTGCAGTTGTCAAATGCCTTACAGGGGAAGACACAGAAGAATCATGGACTGATATCACTGGGCTTCTCCCCTTTCCAGGACACAGGTTCCCTAAGTTCTGGCTGCCTTGGTAGCTCTTTGATGTCCTCAAATGCATGAGTTTTGTTGTTTATGTTGGTGGTGGTGGGTTTTGTTTCTTTTATTCAGGGCCTAGTTTTTCTAGTTGTTCTCAGTGGGAACATTTTTCTGCAACAAGTTTCTTTTCCATCGCCAGAAAGAAAATCCGAAATACAGCTGTGTTTCTTCTAAAGTGCCACTTGCTGCCAAAACTCCAGAACACAGAGCCCACAGGAGGGGATGCTTCCTAAGAAAGAATCCACAAGTCCCATTTGCTTTACTTAGGCACTTGCCAAGCAATCATTATCCCTTGACTTGGCAAGTCTGGGGCTGCCAGGGTGAGAGCCGAGCTGAGAGGAGGCCCATCTAATGTAGACATGAGTCACAGTGCAGGTGACCGTGTGATTGAGGACCACCAGTTTCCTGAGCAGTGCCCTATCCATCTGCAGTACACAGTGCTCAATAAACGTGTGATGAAGGAAGGAGGGTGTTTGAAAGAGTTTGTGAGCAGGGAAGAAAGAGGCCAATTTTCCCTACACAGTAGTGGTTGGCCATGCAGATATTCCCCACTTAATATCTGAGATGCATATCAGACCTTTTGGATATAAATGGTGCCTATGTCACGGGGATACTATAAGCATTCATTAAGTTAGTAAGTTTAAAAAGCTGGGGATTGTGTCTGGTATATATAAGTAAAGATGAGCTAGCTAATCGTATTCCTTCTTTTGTAGATGAGTCGTTAAATGTAAAACAATCTTTGTAAGATGTTTCATACGCACACACACACACACACACACACACACACACACACACACACACTCTGAGTGGCCAGATGATCAGTTTTCCCCTTTGCACTGACTGATAGAAAGCTCAGGGCAAATAGGTAGCTGATCTCCAGCAAAAGTCTAGAATACTTTTGGTACCCATTTGAGATACAAATACACTGAGTGGCCAGATTATTATGCTTTCAGAGATCATAATAATCTGGCCACTCAGTGTGTGTGTGTGTGTGTGTGTGTGTGTGTGTGTGTGTGTGTATTGATCAAAAAATTTAATTTGGAGACATTTGCATCCTGATTTATGATTCTGAAATACCTCAGTCTAAGCTATACCTGATAATTAATATGCCAGGGGCCAAATACACACACACACAAATGACAATCACTAGGGATTGTCCATGTTTTCGATTATCCATGCCCTTGATCTTCTCTCATTATTCTGGAATCTAATGGGAAAGTCAAGATGCTGTGTAGCGCATGATTACTTCCTGCTAAGCTTCCCTGAGTCTGCGATGTTAGGCTTCAACCCAGCACCTTTCGAGAAAGAAACAGGTGTCTGTGTGCGCAGACATGTACACACCCACATGCTCCTCTAGCTGAAAAACACTGGCAATTTCCAAAGGAACAATTTGCTCCAGTCACACCCTGCCAGGTTTCCCTGCACCACAAAGCACAACAATTAAAATGCATCCGGGAAGCCGCGCTGGAGTTTGGAGGGAGAATTACTAAATTATGTTTGCAGTTTACAAACCCAATCATAGCCATGTTCGTGGACCATTATAGTCATGTAATAAAAATATGGTGCCTGCTTTTATTTTGTGGAAATTGTCATTTCCTTAGATTTTGCAATTCACCAACATTAACTGGCTAAATTGAATTCTTCCAGCCTGAACAGAGATGAATGATGATGGTTCATTATTTAGTCAGGCAAAAACCAAAGGCCCTGTACACAGATGTTCTGACCACAGGATCTTATTGGAAACCTGCAGGGGCTGCTTCCTGCTTCATTCAAGTCCAATCAAATAAGAGAGCTGCATAGGGCAAAGGCTACTAGGCAGATAGAGCTCAAGACAGACAAGGCACTGGAACAGATCTGCTGGAGTTAACTCGGCTGGCTGAGAAGGTCAGACCAGACCTTCCTAAGGACCTTCGGGATTTACCTCTTCAACCCATGACTGGGTGGCTGTCATGTACCAGACCCCAGGGATACAGAAACTATTAAATAAAGCACTTCCTTTGCTTTAGAATAGCAGTTCTGGAAAACTCCTATGAATCCTTCAAAGGCCAGGCCAAATGTCCTCTAGGTGAAACCTTCTCCCAACTCCCAGGCTGAGTCAATGAATCTCATGCTTTTCTTGTGGAGCATTTTAATTCATCCGCCTGTCAATGAACTCCCTCACAAGGCAGATCTGTGAGGGCAGGGCCTGTGTTTGACTTCCCCAATCTTCACACAGCACCTGTTATACACTGGGTGTTTAATGGAGGCGAAAGCAAGAAAAAGGGAGGAAAATAAAATGATATAGTAGATCCCCTTGTGTCCGTCAGCTATTGCTATGGTAACGTGTAACAACCCTGAACCTAGTGATTTACAAGCAGCATGTATTTCTCACTCATAGATCTGTAGGTAGGTTGGCTCTGCTGCTGTGGCTTGGTTTAGCATCAGGCTGCAGGTTGGGTTTAGGTCTAAGACACGGAGAAGGGCTTCCCAGGGCATGCTCTTGTCGCAGCAAGAAGCAGAAAGCTAAGAAGCTAAGCTAAAGCACACCAGCACCTTTCACACCTCTGCTTGAATCACATTCCCTGGGATTTCTTTGGCCAAATCAAGTCACATGGCCAAGTTCAACATCAAATGGTGGGGGTTGGGGAGGAGGGAGGACATTCCCTCTACTCTGTTGGGATGCACAGCAAAGTCACATGGCAATGAGTGTGGCTATATAACACACAGGGATGTGGTGAAGAAGCAGGAAGGAGAGGGTAATGGTTAAGAATTAGACTTCAGCCCAACTGGTGTGACCTAGCGGTTAAGCATCAACCTATGAACCAGGAGGTCATGGTTCAATTCCTAGTCAGGGCACATGCCCGGAGTGTGGACTCGATCCCCAGTAGGGGGCATGCAAGAAGGCATCCAATCAATGATTCCCTCTCATTATTGATGTTTCTATCTCTCTCTCCCTCTCCCTTTATCTCTGAAATACATAAAAATATGTATTTTTTAAAAAGATTTAGACTTCAATATTGGATCACCTAAATACAGATTTTTCACTATACCCCACTAAGATTGTGACCTTGGGGAACTGACTCGTGCAGTGCCTCAGCTTCCCTATCTGTCAAACAGACTTGACCATAATACCTAATTCCAAGGGTTCCCATGAGGATTTAATGAAAACAGTCCATGCAAAGCATTTAGCACAGGGTCTAGTCATAGCAAGTGCTTAATAAATGTATCCTTAGTTTACCCTCTCTTCTATGTTCTCCCAGAAAAACACCAGGCGCATCCGAGCCCCATCTCTTACCTATGCCGACCCTCCTACAGCCAGACGCCCCGGTTTCCCCCAAACCTGGCCGGCATGTTTTTATCTCATCAATGAGGTCCCTTTATTAACCATGACCAGATCTTTAGCAGCTGCTCAACGTGCCCTCAGACATCAGGCTCCCGTCAGGCACCGAAGCCCAGGGCTGACATTGACGCGCGCATCACCAAAGTCATCCTGCCCATCGCGCAGGTGTCTGGGTGATGGATGGCTGTGGGCTCCGAGCTGCAGTGTGCCTCCCGGACAATCCATCTCCTCTTCGGGAGCCAGAAGGCAGCCCTGGCGATGAAGAGCGCAGAGTGGGTGTCACCTCCACTCCTAAGTGAATGCATAGGGTATGACCACAGCCTGAGCCTTTAGCTGGATCGGATCCAGACAAAGATGCTCAAGATAAAACAGGGGCCGGTGCCTGTCAGGTGCCACTCCAGACCCTCCTTAAAGAGCATTGAAGCTGAGCCAGCTGGGTTACAGCTGGCCCGGACCTTTCACAATCCACAAAGCTAATTCCCAGCAGGAAGCTAGTCATACAGCTAGTGTGGGGGCAGAGAGGGAATTAGAATTTATCCCCATTCAGGCTCTTTCCCCCAAATTGGATATTGGGGGAAGGGAGAAGAAAAGAAAGATTTCCTCAAATGGAGCTTTTTTTTTTTTGCCCCAAGGCATTTATTCATCAAAGATTAAATAGCATAATATTCTCCTACCTGGAAGGTCAACTGCTCTCCAAAAAATGTGCCCATATTGGTCCCAACCATTACCACCATGAAGGTTGTTGCATGAGTATTTTATTTAGGAAAGAATCGTTTTCCAACTTTTCTACTGTTGGTCACACGCAGTAGAGACAGTGGTAATCTGGACATGGTGAGTTTCTAAACTCTACTCCCAAACCTACGTCCTTCTGATTTGCAGGAGTAATGACAAGCCTGGTTCTGGAAGCAGTGCTGATGCTGTGTGGCCTCAGGCAAGTCACTTACCCTCTCTAAGCCTCAGTGCCATCAGAACAACAGGGGAACAGACACAGTGTCCAACTCATAGGGAGGAATTCAAGGAGGTGACACATGAAGGGTCAAGTGCGCAAGAGGCCTCAGAATAAGCTGTGATACAGCTGTAGTTGTCATCATTGTCATCATCATCGTCATCATCTGGGACCCCAATAGAACCCAGAGCAAGGAAATAACACAACGGAGTCTCCACATGGGAAAGCCCTTTTAGAAGGAACTCAGATGCTGCAGCAGTTAGAACTCCAAGCTGTGACTTTGCAGGTCCTTCCCCAGTGGAACCTCTGACAGATCTATGGGCACATACCCCGATTCCCACCAGTGTGAGCCAGTCAGCTCTGTGGATAAGAGTTTGAACTC
This sequence comes from Corynorhinus townsendii, assembly GCA_026230045.1. Taxonomy (NCBI): domain Eukaryota; kingdom Metazoa; phylum Chordata; class Mammalia; order Chiroptera; family Vespertilionidae; genus Corynorhinus; species Corynorhinus townsendii. The sequence continues at coordinate 214,062,658 of JAPDVU010000002.1, forward strand.
TGAGCACATCAGGCCTCTACCCCTGCTGGATGCCCTTCTCCTGGATCTTCCTGTGATTGGTTCATTGTTCAGTTCTCAGCCCAAGTGATGACCCAGGAGAGCAGCCTCTGAGCACCCTGCACACAGTGGTCTCTTCCACCCCCGTGCATCCTGCTTTCTCACAATCACCCTGTTTAATTTACTGTGTCACCTTCTCAGTAGGTGAATATGTATTTTTTTTTCTTGGCTTCCCCACTAAAATGTAAGCTCCATGAAGGCTGGTCCTTCTCCATCCCACGTCCACTGTATTCCCCACGCCCAGAAAAGTACCTGGTTCAAAACTGACCCCCAACCAAGAGCTGCCGAGTGAAACCCTGAAGTCTGGACTTGGACATGTCTGTCTGGTGCAAAGATCAAGCTCTTCACCACCACCCCCTCTGGCTCTTCTCCCAGCAGTTCTAAGCCAGCCTTCTGATGTGGTCAGTGCACAGAACAAGCGACCTCTCCCGTCTTGAAACCTCTCAGGTGCCAGGAAACAGCTCCAAGTCCCCCTCTTACATCTGCTCCGCAATGTCCCATTGTGATCAGCTGTGTCTCCTACAGAAAGGTTTCAAGACCCACCTTGGAGTCCCTGCATGACCCTCCGATTCCTGGGAGGACTTTGCCAGTGTGACTGGGACCACATTTATCCCAAGAAAGGTGGCCTGACCTACCTGTGGGTCCCTGAGCCCATGCACCTTGACATTACACTTCTGTTCACAAGACCCAAGAATGAAGCACTGATCTTATAAGGCTTCTAGCAGGGCTTGGTGGGTGAGGGAACATGGATCACACTGAGAAGAAAGAATCCCGCTGAAGACCCTGAACACACAGCATCTCTTTCTCAGTATAGCTCAGTCAGGCTGTAAGGACAAAACCCTCAGGAGGGTCATCGTGGAAAATGAAGGGTCAAGTGGCATGGGTTTTACTTTTAGTCACTTTAAAACAAATGAACACTTAAGACCTATATTTGTACAGGGTTGCTTTGGGGTTGTTGTTGTTTGTTTGTTTTTAGCACAATAACAATAGTGACCTCTGACAGGGAACGAAACACTTAGATGATAAATGTTTCTGGTCTCCCGCACGAGTCCCTTTGAAACCTTAACTTGGAAAAAACAGCAAATGAGGAGGATGCTATTTCACCTGTCACCTCAATATTAAATACAATATGTCACTCCCGCCAGCCTTTTGTCACCTTAAAATACTGATTTGGACTCAGGGAAATTTACAGCCATTTATTTTAGTAATGCACTGAAGTTCCCAGGAGATGTTTTTAACTCTTAAAACAAAGATAAATCTTCCTCTCTCATTTTCAGTGCTGGGCTATTTTTACTCATTAATAGCAGGGAGCTGTCTCCCTTTAATCAGTACCAATGTCTCTTCCCGCGTGGGGGCATGCCTTCACCCGAAGAGAAACCAAAAATACTAAGAGGCTGGGGAAGGTAGAGGAAAGTCATCGGGAGACCAAGAAACGCAACTGAGGATTGTACATTGTTCCATTCTTGTCCTAAACAGTGAACAAGAGACTGCAGAGTGAGAGAGGGAAGTGCCTTCATGTCACTTAAGCAGGGATGCCACCAACTAATTCTAAGCATCCCCTACACTCCCGGGGGACACGTGCCATGGTCCCTGGTGCTGCCACCCAGCACGGGGCAGAGGGTCACACCTGGCCTGCCCACCTGTTGTTACACTAACAACACTGTAAGCTCAGGGCCATTGGGGAAGGACAGGGGCTGTCAGAACCAGCAGGACCCTAACCCAGTTTCGGGAGGACCTGGTAAAAGCTTCCTGGGAAAAACGATGTATAAGTGGAGACCAGGCCTATAAGTTTTAACAATGTACAGATGCTGCGTCAGAGCTGGACTTGGTACAATGAAGAAGTGAGGGTGAGAAAGAACATTATCAAAACCATTACCACTGACCTTTTCCCGCCACCCACACCTGCCTCTCTCAAGCCTCTACCACCTCAGCCAATGGCCACGCCTTCCTCCTGGCCACCAAGGGAAGACTCTACGGTCAGCACCATCCAAGTCATGGTCACACTCATGTTTTTCAGACTGGACTCCCTGCTGTGCCCTTAGTCCTAGGGTCCAGAGCCAACTGGGCAGCCACAGGGTCTTTGAATTTGTATGTCAGCAAAGTCGCACCTCCTTTCAAAGCCTTCTCACAGCTTCCCATTTCACTTGGAAGAAAAGCCAAATTCTGTCAACAGTCTACAAGGTCCTAAGTGACCTCCGTGTCCTCCCCTAACACCTCCCCAGCCTCATGTCCTACTGCTTCCCGCCTGTTCACTGCCCACCTTGGGATTCCTTGAACTATCCAGACATGCTCCTATCTTGTGGTCGTTACACCTGCCACACCTCTGTCTGGAGACCTCCTCAAAGGTCTACGTACCTCCATCACATCTTTCTCCAAATGTCACCTCTGAACTGAGGCTTTCCCCAGCCACCCCATTTGCAGCTGGACCCAATCCCCCATTCTCCCATCCCACTTCCCTCTTTTATTTAGTTTTCACACATAAAAAAATTCTTACAACATAACCACAATAGATTATTCTGCCAGGCTGAAAAATATTCTTAACTACAGAAAAGTATGAAGGACTATACCAGCCACAAAAATGAAGTGCTGGTATGTGCCACCACAATGGAGGACCTTGAAACATTATGCAGAATGAAATAAGTCTGACAGGAGGGACCATACATACACTATATGATTCTATTGATAGAAATGTCCAGAATAGGTAAATATAGGGTATCCCCAAAAAGTGTATGCACACTTTAACAGTTCATAGCTGACTTTATTTTCACTCCTTTTCAGGTTTAACTGATTTGAAATAATGGGTGAAGCCAGACTAAGCTTTGAATAAAGAAAATGTATCCAGTAGACTTTTTTTTTGGAGATACATAAAAGATAAAGTTTACAGTACAAAACCGGCAATGGGCAATGAATTGAGGGCACACAAATACCAAACAAAATGATTCCTGATGTTTGGGATTCCACTGCTTCATGTTATCAGCAGGGCCTGGATCAGAACTGTCATCAGTTGGAAAACAGACATGGACAAAAAAATGTATCCATTTCTGGAGATTCTTTCAAATTTTGAAAATGAACTGTAAGTTAATAAATACTGACTTTATAATCGTTCAAAGTGTATATACATTTTGGGGGGACACCCTGTATATGGAGACAAAAAGCAAACTAGTGGTTGCCTAATTAGGGCTGGGGTGAGTAGGGGAGTGATAGCTAAGTGTATGGGGTTTTGTGAGGTGATGAAAATGCTCCAAAATTGACAGTGATGGTTGCACAAACTTGTGAAAATATACTGAAAACACTAAATTGTTCACTTTAAATGGGTGAATTGTGTGGTATATATATTAAATCCAATGAAGTGGGGTTCTTTTCATCTTTATTGTTGAAAGTATTACATATGCCCCTTTTTTTCCTCCATTGACCTCTGCTAGCCCACCTCCACCTTACCACCCCAGGCCTTCACCACCCTACTGTCTGTGTCCATAGGCTATGCATACATGCATACAAGTTCTTTGGATGATCTCTTTTCACCCACCCACCCTCTCCCACTTTCCCTCTGAGATTCCACAGTCTATTCCATGCTTCTATGTCTCTGGGTCTTTTTTGTTCATCCGTTTATTTTGTTCATTAGTGAGATCATGTGATACTTGTCTTTCTCTGACTGGCTTATTTCACTTAGCATGATACTCTCCAGGTCCCTCCATCTATCTCAAAGGGTAAGAGATCCTTCTTTTTTACTGCTTCATAGTATTACATGGTGTAGATGTACCACAGCTTTTTTATCCCCTCATGTACTAATGAGCACTTGGGCTGTTTCCAGATCATAGCTATTGTAAGTTGCAGGCATACGAACATAGGGGTACATACATTCTTTCTGATTGGTGTTTTTGTCTCTTATGATATATTCCTAGAAGCGAGATCACTGGGTCAAATGGCAGCTCCATATTTAATTTTTTGAGGAAACGCCATACTGTTTTCCCTAATGGCTGCACCAGTCTGCATTCCCACCAGCAGTGTACCAGGGTTCCCTTTTTTCCAGCACTTGATATTTGTTGATTTGTTGATGGTAGCCATGCTGACAGGTGTGAGGTGATACTTCATTGTTGTTTTAATTTGCATCTCTCTGATATTAGTAACTTTGAGCATTTTTTCATATGTTTCTTGGCCATCTGTATGTCCCCTTTGGAGAAGTGTCTATTTAGGTCTTTGCCCATTTTTCAATTGGATTGTTTGTCTTCCTTTTGTTAAGTTATATGAGTTCCTTATATATTTTGAATATTAACCCTTTATCAGAAGTATCATTGCCAAATATGCTCTCCCATACAGTGGGCTCCCTTTTCATCGTGTTGATTGGATTATTTTGCTGTGCAGAAGCATTTTATTTTGATGTAGTCCCATTTGTTTATTTTCTTCGTAGTGTCTCCTTTGCCCATGAAGTGTTCTTCTAAAAACAGAATATGTCACCCACAATTCATAGATCACTTTGCCATATTTGCTTCAGAACTCTCTTTTTAATAAGAAAAAACATTAATGAAGTTGGAGTCGCCTTTGCAGCCTCTCCCCAACTTAAATTTTGTGGCATTAAAGAAACTCATCTTTAAAATTTTTCATTGCGGTTTTAACATTTAAAGTCCTAAATCTCTTCACACACGCACACACACACACCACCACCACCACTATTCACTTTGAAATTTCAGTCCCTGTTTACGTGGATTCACCCTGAGGGCCTTTTCCAGTTTCAACCATGTTTGAGCGACAAGGAATACTGGAGGCGGTGCATGTGAGGGTGTGGCCTGGGTCTGGGCGCAGGAACACACGGGAAGGCTGGCTGCCATTCCAGATGCTATTCCCCTGGGCTTTCCACCTGGCTTGCCCACCAACCTCACAAGTTAGATCCACAGTCTTTGAGCAACTGCAGTGTGCTAACCAATATTCTAAACTAGAGAAGTAAAACAGTACAGCTTTAAAAACATAGCCAAAAGTGAGGGGAAAAAACATTCTTAGCCTAACGTCTGACCTAAGTTGGGCAGTCTGGGATCGAGGTCTGCCGCTCCCTCTAAAGATGGAATGCCAGCTCAGGCTGCACAGGGTCCCCGTGACAGATGCCCCAGGGCCCCACCAGCCTCCAAGGAGGAGACGTGACTCAGCACCTATGCATGTGATTTGTGAGTCAGGGAGAGAAGGTCACCTGGGCTGTGCTCAGCCACAGCTGTCTTCCTTCCCTCAGGGTCGGACCACAGCCAAACTCAAAGCACAGAGAGGGTGCCCAAGGGGCTCTACCAGGTGGAGCTAAGAGAGCTGTCCCAAATAGACCCTGCCGAGGAGGCAGGTGCAGAGTGCCACCATGCTGATAGAAATGTGGTCCCAAAAGATATGACCAACGACTTCTAACTGGAAACAGAAATAGCACCTCCATCAGCCCATGCATTCATTCAAAAGCTCATGGAGTGCCATGGAAGGGGCAGGAGATAAATAAATGAAGAGCCCCAAATCTCATGCATACACATTATTTCCTGTGTGCCCAAAGGACCTCAACTTTCCTGGAAGAATACAAGAGGAGGGAAGCTGATGATCCACAAGGATGAGGCAGAGCCAAATTGCAGAACCATGGATTTCCCCTAAAACACTATAAAAAAGTCAGAGAAAGCCCAGTCCCCACGGTGAGCCTGCAAACCCCTCCTCTCCAACTTCCTCTTCAACATCAGGTTTGGATCCAAGAAACTTAGTGCACCAGTATGTGTGCCAGACCTTGCACAGTACACCATGGAAATAAGAGAAATGCTCTCAAATGGCTCATGACCTGATCAGAGACTCCAATAAAACTGCAAATAATGATGGTGCAGGACAGAAGCAGGAGGAGGGGATTACGAGGTAGGTGGAGGATAACAGGTTCCCAGGTTTCTGGATTTCACAGAGCAGGGAGATGTGAAAGAACCTGGAGAAGGTGCTCCTGGAGTCAGGAGCCAGCAAACTGCAGCCCACAGTCTGATCTGGCCCACTGCCTCTTTTTATAAATAAAGTTTTATTGAAACAGCCACTCAATCATTTCTATATTAACTATGGCTGCTTTCATTCTACATGAGCAGAGCTGAGTAGCTGCAAACAGACATCATTTGTCCCGCCAAGCCTAAAATGTTTACTATAAGATCTTTTATAGAAAAAGTTTACCAAACCTTTTCATTAGAAAATTCAACATTGAAAAGATTCCTTTTCTCCTCAAACTGGCCATGAATCACTAAAATCCCGATCATCCCTGGCCGATGGGGCTCAATTGGTGGAACATCATCCCATGCACGGAGAGGTCACCAGTTCAATTCCTGGCCAGGGCACGTGCCCAGGTTGCAGGCTGGATCCCCAGTAGGGGATGTGTGGGAGGCAATCAATTCATGTTTCTCACATTGATGTTTCTCTCCCTCTCCCTTCCTCTGTCTCTAAAAACCCCAATCAAATTGCATCAGGATTTTATTTTGAAAATGATAAACTGAGTATAAAATGTATTATGGAAAGCCATCACCATTTTACAGAAAAAGCTGTGGTTCTGAGACATTTAAGACAGTAACAATGGGGGGAGAGAATAACTTGTTTAAAGTCACATAATCAATAAATAGCAGAGCATGACTAAACTCGGATCTGACAGCAAACCCTTGCCTGAATGTCTATGCTCTTCTGCTTTTGTGGGATGATGGAGAAGGGACCCCCAGGGGTCCAATCCCAGCCCCAACATCGGGCAAACCATCGTCTTCACCAGTCTCATCTTCCCCTTTGGCAGGGCAGCATCATGCCTTACAAATTTTGAAAATGTAACTTTCTACTCCAAATGTTTTTGCCTGGGCCTCCAGGGGGTAGATGTCATGGGATGGGTTTTAAGATGAAATTTCTAAAACAGCAGAGGATTTATGATCACCCTTGAGAGAAGTGATGTTCGGAAAGCGGAATCCCAACACCTCTGAGTCCGCCAGGAAGGATTATAACTTCATCTCCTTATGGAAGAGCCCGGACATGGGTGGGAGTTCACACTTATTTAAAGGGGGCAGTTCAAATGCCCACTTTTGGGGGTAGCATCGGGGCCGGTCCGGGTCAGCCTTCCCAACTTGCACAGGTGAGTGAGGCTGATGACCACCATCTAGGCTTACATGAGGGCTCCATGCACCACAATGTTTGAAAGAATTTCCTAAAGCCAGCCCAGAAAGCAGGGTTAGAGCTGCCTGTGGTCTCCCCGCCACGTCTCCACCACCCCCCACCCGCCCCAATTTCCATCCCCCTTTATTCTCCCAGGTTTTAGCTCAAACTGAATCTTTCAGTAGACTGACAGGATTCCCCTCCCCCATAAATGCTTAATTAGGCCCCTACATCTTCAAACCAGGATTTCATCATGGGGAGCCAAGAAAGACATTTTATCCTGAATAAGCCTAAGAACTGAATATTGATTCGTGAGTCCCTGAAGAATGTGGGCGTAGGAACAGGTGGGCGGTAAAGCAGGTGCAAAACCATTGGGGGAGGTGGGGTCTGAGATAAAACAGATCCACGCAGCCCTAGCAGGTTTGGCTCAGTAGATAGAGAGCATCAGCCTGCAGACTGAAGGGTCCCGGTTCAACTCCGGTCAAGGGCACATGCCCAGGTTGCAGGCTTGATCCCTAGTAGGGAGTGTGCAGGAGGCAGCCAATCAACAATTCTCTCCCATTATCGATGTTCCTCTCTCTCTCCTTCTCCCTTGCTCTCTGAAATCGATAAAAATATATGTTTTTTAAAAAACAGATCCAAGCAGGTTCTCCCTCATTCACAACCTTCCCCCCTCCAAACCTAGACTCTGCTCCCCTCATTACTGGAAAGAGAGGGAGAACTATACCTCCCTCCTCCTCCTCCTTTTCCTCCTCCTGCCCCTGAAAGAAGCATGCAACCTTTTGTAGCTTTACAGACACTTCTACTGTCAGGCATCCCAGGAGGGAGAAAGACCCCAAGTGTCACTGGCTGAAATGCCCCCATGTTGCCCAGACTGTAATCTCCCTTGTAGACACATTTGTTGTTGTAGTTGAAGAACCAGTGCAATTATATGGCATGTCGGCCAATCCCACACCTGAAGACAGGTACTCAGTCGCCTTGTGTTTGCATAAGAAACGGGTACACCTAAGCCCCAACCAAGTGCCCACCCTTCGGCAGAGGGGTCTCACAGCGCCTGTCTCCTGTGCTGTAGGTCTCACCCGACTACAGCTCAGGAGACCCACAAGAGCAAAGTCTCAGCTTCACCCACTTTGCAAAAGAAGGCAGTCCCCGCAGGGGCCTTGTCCTTCCTCTCTTTGGTCTTAAAAACCACGGCTGTGTTTTATGTTCTCCTCCAGCTCGCAGGAATCCTTAGCAGCTCGGTCATTATGCTATTTGGGGCGAGCACAGGGCCCATAACCACAGATTTCTGCAAACACACCTCCTGCGGCTCAGCAGCCTCACTCATGCCTGTTTCACCACTTGAGAAGTTTATGACGCTTGAAAGTGAAGGGCAGGCCTCTCACATGATAATAAAGCAAAGCGTTGCTGTGCCACCCAGGGCTCGTTTATCAGGGATCAACTCTTTACCCAGGAAAACTGTGAAGCCTCCGCCGGCGGCCTTCTGGCCTCAACACGGCTCCAAGTGTCTATTCCCAAGTGCCAGTGGCCACAAAGGAACTTTTGTTTAAATGGGGACAACCAGGGCGGTAGCACCTGATGAACTGGAGTTTTAACGAACTCTTGGTACTCAAGGGAATGAGCTATTTCAGCTGGAGCTGTCTCCGCCAACGAGTCGTCCAGGCCAGAGAGCTACTCTTAGGCCTACAGTGAGAGGCTTTGTGCGAGAAAGCCTGTGCCCCTTTGAAATCCTTTGACTTTCTCATGACCTTTCTCGTTACCCTCCAAGTCAACTGGCCGGTCCTTCGTGCCAGAACAGGCACGAGAGCCTTTCTAGGCCACACACCACATGTTGCTGGGACCTCTATCGCACTGGCAGGCCAGCCTTCTGAACCAGCCACATCACAGGCTCCTTGGTGGGCCTGAAAATAGCCTGTCTTCATAGAAAACACAGTCCAGGAATTATTTCAGGCAGAAAAAAATTGACTAGCTGCTAAAATGTGGCTGGAGCTTCTTTGATTAAATTATTCCATTTCTGCAGACCCGTTGAGAGCAGAGGGTCTTTGCCGGGTCCTCTATCTCTACGACTGCTAATCCAGAGTATGAATTTGTGGATGGGCATTGCTTTCTTCAGACCCTGGTGAATCTCCTGGGGATCAACTAGTGTTTAGGACGAGCATATGCTCTTGTTCTCTACGGACCGTACAATTTTATAATCTCACCCAGCTTGGGCACCAGGCTAACTACTACCTAAGTCAAAAAATGTTACAATTTAATTTACTCCCCACCCCATTCAAAAACTTTTCACTGGGAGACTGAGATTCTGCCACAATCCAACCTCAAGGTCGCCAGACAATTTCAACCTCTAGTTTCCCAGAAAATATTTTGAGACTGAGGACAGCGATAGTTTGGTTTGCTGGTGGACAAGGTGGTAAATAACATCGATGGCTCTGGGGACTAGTTATCTTTATTTATTTTTAATATATTTTTATTGACTTCAGAGTGGAAGGGAGAGACAGAAACATCAATGATGAGAGAGAATCACTAATCAACTGCCTCCTGCACTCCCCACAATGGGATCAAGCTCACAACCCGGGCATGTGCCCTGACAGGGAATCGAACTGTGACCTCCTGGTTCATAGGTTAAAGCTCAACCACTGAGCCATGCTGACTGGGCATCTTTAGAATCTCTACCAGGAGAGGAGAGCTTGGACTGAGGGGGGCAGGTACACATGTGGTGCCAGTCTATGTCATTCCAGGACCCCCTCCCCACATTCACACACAGATACGTACCCCCAGAAGGCCCTATCCTAAGTCCTGCCACTCCCCTGCCGTGTCTGGGCCCGGAGCCCTGGTCAGGGGTCTTCTCTGCCAGCCCCACTGTTTGACAATAAATTTGGGTCCTAGACCCCACCCTGCCACACTCCTGGCACAACTTGCAGGGGGCTCCCCGAGGAGTCCACTCAATCTCATTGCACAGAGACATTACAAATTTGTCCCAAATCCTGGTGGGAAAACCACAAAGCACATTTCTAGCCTTCATTGGAACTCTGGGCCTGGATGGGGTGCCTCGTGGTCTTAGAAATTCCATTTCATGGTGATATTCGGGGGGCGAATATCAATTGTAAAGTTACTTTGCATCAAGATTCCAGCCACTAACTGAGGAAGGGACATGACTGCAAGAGAGGTGGGAACAAAAGCACCCACATAGGCTACTTCTTCCCTCTGTGTTAACGGAGCCAGGAAGCCACAGGTGACCTAAGGGACAGGCTGATTCTCTTTTCCATGGTCTTCACACAAGCTGGTGCATCTTCATTTCCAAAGGTCACAGGAAGCATAACATAATCTCTTGGTCCTTTTGCCCAACTGTGCCTAGGAATGAAAACGTTCTCCAGGAACACATTTGGCTCCCCCCATGGGTAGGTCACCCTTGGCTGCAGAGGAGGCGGATTCTGCACTGATGCCCAGTTCCGGGCCTGCCCCACTCTGGTTTCAGCGACTTCCAACGGGCACAGAGTTCCTGAAACACAACAGGGTGAATGTCTGGTCGAGACCTTGAAGCGAAGGGGACAAGGAGGCACAGGCTCAAGGTCTGTTACTGGTGGTCAGAATGGGAGATGCTAAGGGTCAAAAGGAGCAGAACCCGGGACCTATCACGCGTGTAAAAACCAAGGGCAAAGTTAGGAATGGGCCAAAGAAAAGCCAAGACAGGGAAGAGGTGGGCCAGGGTAAAGTGGGCCAATCCCGTTAGCAGGAGCTAAGTCCTGCCTGTGCCCCACGGGCTTCAGAAGTCCCTTCCTGGCACAAGTCAGGACTTAAGCCTTGGCATGTTCCCCCTCCAGCCCTGAGGTGCAGCCCACTGCAGTGGCTTGTGAATTTCTCTCTCTAGCCTTGAGCTTCTTTGGTGTATTTCCTTTCCGAGGGATACAGCGGACTAGAAAATGACACAAAAGATTCAGACTATAATGGGCATCTTTATAAATACACTAGAGGCCCAGTGCATGAATTCGTGCACGGGTGGGGTCCAGCCGGCCTGGCCCCAATAGGGGCAGATCAGGGCTGGGCCTGTCGGGAGGAGAAGGCATAAGGTTGGCTGGCCTGCCTGCCCTGATTGGGGAGGGGCTGCGGGGTGATGGGGGTGGTGGGAGCCCATTGGGGGTGGGACCAGGCACGGGGAGGGACTGCAGGAGGTTGGCCATCCAGCCCCACCCCCTACTGGGGTAGGGGGGACAATCAGGGGTGGGACCAGCCAGGGGGAGGGGCCACAGGTAGATTGGGGTGGGTCAGGCTAATCGGGAGTGGGGCCGGCGGTAGGAGGTTGGCCGGCTGGCCCCACCCTCAGATCGGCCATTAGCTGGCCACAGTGGACATCATAGTGACCAGTCATTCCGGTCCTTACAGCGTTCTGGTCACTGGCTTTTTACATACTAGTATATAGATAGCTGAGCTCTTCTGCTCTTGGAGAATGAGATCTGGCATCATTGATGCCCCACCTGCTATCCTGAGAAGTGGGGCGCAGCTCACCTGGCCCATCTGGACCCTGTTCCAAACCAAATATTCGTTTCCTCCACTGACTATCTTTTGACCTTAAACTACTGCCTCCAAGAGCAGATGTTTTGTTTAATCACATTTGAATTTTACGTATTCAGCTGCCCCTTATTAAGGCTGCCCATCTGCTGTATCATGCCAGTGAAGACGTGTTAAGAATGGGTGCAGGTGCTATTAATAATTATACCAGAAAGAGAGACATGAACTGGGCCCGTCCCAGGTAAGCTGGATCCAGTGAGGAACTTCTTTGCACACCTTCTGTGACTGGTGGATGGAAATTCTCATAGATCTGTTGATTCCTGGTATTGGGGGTTGAGAAGAGAACAAATGTTGCATTCGGAGTGTTTTGGAGCCACAATGATTAGCCAGGGGGTCAGGGGAAGTAGCAACTTTTTACTGGTGCAAAGGACGTGACCACAAGGAATGTTTCCTCTCTGCTTCCTGCCACGTGAAGACCCGTGAGAAGACACCAGATCTGCTGGCACCATGATCTCAGACCTCCCAGCCCCCAGGACTGTGAGAAGTAGATGTTGTTTTTTGTCTAAGCCACCCAGCCTGTAGGATTCTGTTACAGCAGCCTGGACAAAGAGAGGCAGCAAATGTTTACATATAATGCATTCTGTGCCAGGTACTGTGATACACACTTTACTCATTTTAATGCATCGTCAGACTCAGCACAACCCTATGAAGTAGGTAAACTATTATCCTCATTTTATAGTGAGGAAACCATGGCACAGAGAGGTTAAGGTACTTGCCCAAGATCACACAGCTAGTGAACAGGAGAATTGGGATTTGAGTCCATTCCTCTGACAAGCAGGTCTCTGGAGAAATAAGTCAATGAGAGACCAGCCACTGCTCCTGATGTAATGACCTGCAATGACCATGTGGTTCACAAACCAGGGCTTCTGCACATGCTGCTACAGGACCCAACTTGTCCCCACTGCTTTTCCCTCAAACAAGCATCATCGATGGGAACTCCTGAGGTCGAGGTATGGTCCAAGGATATTGCTGGGAGTTCCTGCATCCTAGGAAGATGGCCAGGATGCTGAGAAAGCCCTACCTTTGGACTGAGGTTGGGCAGGGAGCAGATGCTAGAGGAAGGCAATGAGCGCAGTACCCACCACTTGGTCCACTATGCACAAGAAGTAGTCCTGGGACCCTTTAAGAGCCTGGAGATAAGAAGAATCCATCTGAGCAGCCCAAGACACTACTGGACTAAACTGTTTTCCCCACTGCCCTGGATTCCTCAAGCTAACCCAAGGCCTCTGAAGAGTCAGTCTTGAGAAAGAGAATGAAAGTAACCACATTATGCTTTGCCAGATTCCACTAACACCTTTTTATCCTAACAGCTTCTCGTCTGCAAAAAGATGAAAGATTTGGTTTAAAACAAACCTATTAGCATCTTACTGATAAAACCTGCAACGTCACCAGCAATCTATGAAGTTTGGAGGATGAGAAGACAACTGGAACGATACAGTCCCTGACCTCAGGAAACTCAACCCAATACAGCACATTATGAATAATGTTGTGAAAGCACAGGAGACATAAGTCTCCTGGAGGAGGGACACTGTCTTCAGCATCTCTGGTCACTGCAGATTCCACCTTCACTCAGCAACATTCATCTGCTGGCACAGATGTTCAGTAGTCATTTCTGTGGATGAATTCCTGGAGGAGCTGGGAAATTTGACAAGGTCTGGACAGAAGAACAGGAATAAGTAAAGCCTTTGAATCCAGATGGCTTGAATTTGAAGCCTGGCTCAACCACTAACTAGTTAAGAGAACTATTTCCTTTCATGGGCCTCAGTGTTCTCATCTATAAAATGAGGATGATTTTATTTGCCTTACAAGGATGTGACAAGGATGAAATTAGGTAACATGTAAGCACTTACATAATGGCCACCCCAGAATAAGTGTCAGCTATGGCTGGACTCAACTGCCTATGGTCATGAAAATAATACCTTGTTAGGATGTCCAAACATCCTGTTCCCACTGGAGAAAATGCCAGGCAGGAAACAGTTCTGAGACGGGCATTGCTTGGTTATCTAAAAGGAAACCTTAAAACCACGTTCCCGTTCCCACACATGGAAAGACAGGACATGGGGCTCTTTCCTTTGCTCATCTTCTTCCGTTTAAATTTTGCAGAAGCACCCGGGGTGCTCAGCTCACAGCAGAGGCCATAAATCTTAGTTCTCTCCCTGCTTGGTTATAAATAAGGCAAGTGGCTTCCAAATTCATACAGGCTATATATTCAGATGGATCCCCATACTGTTCAAAAGGCAGGAAAAGGGATTCGGCTGGCAGCCTTCAGAAGGAACAAAGGAATAAAGTAAAAAAATGACCAGACCATGGCTCCAGGGATCAGCCTGATTTATGAGACAGAATGACAGACAGTCATGGCTTACGAATGTCTGAGATTTTTCCCTGGTATGGAGCTGGGGACTGGCCCATAACTGGTGGAGGCTTCTGAGCTGCAAGCCGGGAGCAGAGTCAAACAGCAGCAGTTCAGGTGCATCAGCCTTGTCACCTGGCTGGCCTCTCCTGTCCCCTCTCGCCCCTGAGCTGGGCATGGATTCATGCAGGGTCAGCAGGACATACTGGACAGGATGACTCTTGTCATTCAGCAACAGAAATGCTTTCCACTCAAATGGGACAGGTTGGAAATCAATTAGGATGACATGGGGCAGCTTAGCAAGTCACGGCAAGAGATAAAGTCCCCAGAGCCTTGGCCAATAGCTGGAGTCCCCCAACCACCAGATTGTCAGGACGAGGGGTGAGTCAAGAGCCCTCAGCAGGGACGCAGCCCAACGCCAGGTCAGAGGGGCACCCTGCTTCTACATTCTGGGGGCCAAGGAGGAGCTGAGCAAGGACATTATTCAGCTACATGGAGACAAACAGTACTGAAGCTTGAGTTTACACTACCCATCCCCCTGGAGTTCCTCCCAATATCCTCAGAAAGATGCCAGAAACAGCCAGAAACCAGAGGTGACACAGGATTCTTCTGTGAAGTCAGCAATGGGAATGTGGCCTTAAGCCCCCACCTGAAGGAGTTCAGGCAGGAAGACTGGAGAAGCTGGCCTCCATCCATCACGCTTGCCCAGCCAGGCTGGCATCTCACCCACCATTTCAAGCCACAGCCAGAGCCCAAAGAAAGGGGGAGAGATTTAGTCGAGGGGTCAGAAAAGGAAGAGAATTCACTTCATAGGACTAATTATTCTGAAGGAGGATGGTACCCACCTGGCACCATACACGGTTACTACAATGTCATTGACTGTGTTTCCTGTGCTGTACGTCACATCCCTGTGGCTGTTTTTCAGTACAGGCTTCGAGGTTAGCTGACTGAAGCTTGACATCTAAACTGCTGCCAACATCTACACCTCACTCATTAAATGGGAAATGAACCATTTATCTGCAGACCATGGAGGAGAGGGAGACACACTCTTATCCAGCTCACTGCTGTAGATCTGGCCATGCAGTGGGAATTCTCTTCTTCTAGGACTTCCAGATGTACTCTGAATGCTTCCCGAAGCAATGCCTAACGCACGTGTATGTGTTGGGGGCGGGAGGGGAGATATGAGAAAAGTAAGGCACCATGTAACATTGAAGGTGCCAGCAAGGAAGGAGTCAGAGCCAAATTCTCACACTTGTACCCTTTTACACTGTCCCACACAAATCCCGTCTACTCCCATTCTATGCAATGCACATTGGTCTATGTGCTGTGCCAGCACAGCCAAGGGTTCAGCGAGCCTGAGGGAGGGCCGGCGAAGGATGAAGAAAAGACAGACAAAGAGAATAAACTGGGTCTAGGTGGATCTTCTGTGTGTGACTAAGACCACAGAACAGATCCAGACTGCAAGCTGATGCTTTATTTTATAGTCAGAGGTAAACAAGGCAATTTACAATGTTCTTATACGTTTCACTTGTTTTGGCAGCGCTTGCTGCACCTCCCACAGCCCATTAGCTACCCAGGAAAGATCTAGGGAGCAGTCACAAGATCAAGTTTAATTATGCTAAGAGGGCTATGCCCTCTAAGCTGGGACTTGTTTGCGGCTTTGCCAGCAGATCAGTCCAAGGCTTAACCCTATAACCACTCCCTACAGGTCTAGGACAGGGATCAGTATGCTATTTTCTACAAAGAGCAAGATAGTAAATATTTTCATCTTTTCAGGTCACAGCTACTTAACTGTACCGTTGTAGCACACAAGCAGCCACAGACAAAATGTATGTGAATAAACATGGCTATGTACCAATAAAACTTTATGTACAAAAGCAAGTGGTGGGCCAGACTTGGCCCCAGGGCTTTAGTTTGCATTTCCTAGTCTAGGGATCTGGGGTTTATCAAATTTACACAGCTAGCAAGCAGCCAGGACTGAATGAGAAAGAACTCTATAGTTTTCCATGGCCCCAGCTATACCCAATGCCACCCTGCTGCCAGGGGTCTACTTCTGCCCCCCCTAAATTCAGTGTGCCCTTTTATGCTCATCCCCCCTCACCAAG
This sequence comes from Corynorhinus townsendii, assembly GCA_026230045.1. NCBI lineage: Eukaryota > Metazoa > Chordata > Mammalia > Chiroptera > Vespertilionidae > Corynorhinus > Corynorhinus townsendii. Next base: position 214,078,846 of record JAPDVU010000002.1, read on the forward strand.
CATGCTCCATCTCTTGGGAATCAACTTCTCCTAGACATGAGATACTTACAGATACAAAGGATTAACCCAAGTCATCACCAGAGACCACAGACTTTGGAGGTCAAAGGCACAGTCATGGGCACCTGACCAGGGCTCACATCCCCTCTGGCTGCTTCCCAGCTGCATGAACGTGAGCAAGCAGGCACTTCCCTCCTCCCGCCCCCCCCCCCCAATGCTTCCCTTGCCTGTGGAAATCAATTGGGGGTTTAGAAAATTAAATAGGTGCTCAGTGAACACATGTGACAGCTGCCTCCAGTTGGGAACAGATGTAACACAGCTCTCAGCCCCTGGAGTCATTGGATCATTTCCACCTGCACTGGAGACCTCATTTGTGATACCACCAGACTGCAGGCGGCTGGCTGGAGATGCAGCCTTGTATGCTGTCCACCCCTTCCACCTCCTGACTGAGGGAGCCCCTTGGACTTAGCAGTGAATTATTCTTTTCATTTCTCCAGGGAGCGTGCTCTCCCTCGAGACAACTGGTCATTATTATTCCATGTTGCATTGCTCTCTTGACATAAAAGACTTTTTTATTTGATAAAAGGAGACAGGATTTCACAGCCTGATTTAGGCCTAGGTGCCTCCAAAGGCATAGAGAATAAAGCCACGGGGGACAGCACAGAGGCACTTCAGAGACCCCATCTGCCTTCCCATGGTAACTTCAGAGAAGTAGAAAACACGGCCCGGAAAACTGCCTGCGCCCTCCTCCTGCTGTAGTAGAGGTAGCTGGGACCCTGAAGGTCACATACTCACCGACATGCAGAGGGGGAGACTCCCCACCTTCCGGACAAGCCGGAGCCAAGTGCAGCTGCAGACCACCTAGGCCCGCAGGCAGCTATGCTGCTCTGCAGAGGTCTTGACCGGCCTCTGGAAAGACTCGTGCCCAGCGTCTCCCACCTCCCCTGGAAGCATTAATAAACACGAGACACTAAAAGCAGTGCTGGTCAGCTGCCACGCTGTTCTAAGCTTTCCATGGATTAACTTATTTAATCTTTGCAATGACCCAATGGAGTGTTGGAGTGTTGCTTAGTTATCCCCATTTTACAGATGAGGAAACTAAGGCACAGAGATGCTAAGTAACTTGTCTGAGGTCACACAGCCTGTAACAGAGCCCTCATTCACCCACGCCCTGTGCAGACACATCCTGTCCTGAGAAACCAGCTCATGTTTGTCCTCCCCATGGCACTGGGCTCCTCTCAGCTCACAGAATCTGAGGCTTGGATGGACCAGGCAGCCTGGAGTCCAGTCCTCTTGTTTTGCAGTTGGAAACAGATTCCCAAGGCAAAGGGGTCAGGTCTGCAGCCACCAAATGAAGGCATTAACACCGACTCAATACAGTACCCTTCCCATCTGCCAGAACCCACACCCAAAACACACATTTAACCCTTTAACACCCAGGAAACCACAGGAGAAATATGTGGTCCTTTCCCCAACCACAGGAACAAACTCCGAGGAAATAGGGAACCAGACCCCCCATTTCTCATGTGATTCCAGCATAACCGTACACATCAGGCCTCAGTCTGCAGGCTCCACCACAGTGACCGTCGACACCAAACCACCCACCCTCAACTCGTCTTCTCTATGACCAAACTCAAGGTAGCTGGCACAGGACAAGGCCGAGCCCACCCCAAGCTCCCTCCAGGACAGAACACGAGCCTCTTATAAGGCAGAGTCATGAGCAAAGACTAGTGAGGAGTCCCCACAGCAGAGCCGAGGCCAGGAGAGGCTGCTCAGGGCGATGCCACCATGAGCACCTCGGTGACTCCGTGGTGCCTGGAGAGGCCTGGCTGAGGTGCCACCTTCTGCAGGACTGGGGCAGCCAGACGAAAGACAGCAGGTCTTGAATTGGCACCTGCCCCCAAAGAGTGGCCACATCATGAGATCCCTCCTCATCCTCTGGGTAGCCACAGAGGAAAGAGACAACAAGAGACAAATGGCGGCCCTCATTACCCTGCCCACGCGGCACATTTGGCCTCATGACATGTCCTAAAAACTTTACAGTAAATATGCCGGACAATCACGGCACTGATGTCCCTCACATTCCAAATTACAGATGAGAGACGGAGTAGACACAGAGGCACAAGTCTCCACCACCCGCGTGACACGCTCCTACCTGCTTCCATCAGCTGGCACTGCTGACCGAAGACATGGGAGAAGGTGACAGGGCCTGTGGCAGGGCTGGCTGGCTCCAGCGTGGACTCCATGGCTCCCCTGGGGTCTTTGGTATTGGTCCTGGGGCAGCGTCCAGGCCCTCCGGAGTGTCCAAGTGCAGGATGACGTCACTGGCTGGGGAACTGTAGCTCTGACACTTGGCACTTCCAAGAAAATGTCCCGACCCCCAAAGTTTATAACGTCTCTTCCTCCTGTCACCTGCTCCTTGCGGGTTTTTCTCAAACACCAACGAAGTGAAAAATGGAACCCTACAGGGTTCAGCAGATCTTGCTCAGCTCCAGGAGTTTGATGCAAAAGGAAAACCTAAGTTTTACCCAACAGAAGTTATTTCCTCTTGTCTGGGAGGAGTGACTGAGGCCTGGTCCCCCACTCAGTCTTCCCAGGGGGTCACCTGGAAGGCACAGGGTCCTCGATACCGCTCAACCCTGCTGCCTGCTGGAGAGCGCTGGGTCCCGTGCCAGCTACAGGAAAGCGCTGCCGGCTCCTCCACGGCTGCTTGCAGGGAGGAGGGCAGGGGGCAAGGCTGCTGGACTCCCCAGGGAGCTGGCCTGGCAGGCAGGAGCTCAGGCTGCTCAGAGGCTCCAGCCCAGCCCTGTTCTTCCTCCTTCGGGAGCCCTAGCACCACTGTCCAGGGTCCACGCGCCCCAGGGCGGCCAGATGCAGCAGTGGGCACAGTGGGGACACGCTGCAGCTCCAGACCGAGGTGTCCGCAGTTCATCCTTCACTCCGGATGCCTTTCTCTCCCCGCGACCCCCTCCTCGCCGGGCTGTGCGGAGGGAAAGGAGACATGGTTATGAGCCCCTGCTGGGACCTACTGCCACAGGCCCCCCAGCCCACACTCCCACCCCTTTTCCGTGATGCAAAAGGGCCCTTTCTTGGAGAGGCTCTGGACGCAGAGGGAAGTGCTAACTCAGCTCAGCAGGCTCCCGGCTTCTGTAACCTCTTCATGCCCACAACCCAGGAGGTGCCAGACGGGAGAGGAGCCACACATCAAAGATCAAGGAGAGAAGAGATGCCAAGTGCCATGCCTCCCCCATGGCACTCCAGTGACCAGAGATGGTCTGGGGGGGGGGGGCTCATCTTCTCCAACGCAGACCCACTCTGTGCAGACAGAGTCCATCCCTGCTCCACTGAAGGGGCAGCGCCTCTGGAAGGAGGAGGAGAGGGAGGGGGAGGGGAGGGAGGGAACTTTCACATGATCACAGCAGCTGCTTCGGTGGGCGCTGTGTCTTTCTTCTGCTAACCCATCTGCTGATCACAACGGTGCTAAGTTTACAGCCATGCTGCAGCTGATGCAGCCAGCGTTTCGCATACTTTCATGGGGGATCTGGCTGCCACGTTGGCAGGAGGCGGGCAGCACCGTACCCACCAGGAGAGAAAGAACGCAACCCAGCATAGCAGCAGCAATCCAAGCCCCCATGTCCTTGTCCCCAGGATGCCTTTGGCTGAATTCTATATAAAAGACACCGAAGGTCAAGTTCCAGCTGACGGGTGGGCCTGAAAGACTCTCAAACACAAGCTTTGGCCATTTGAACCCTTGGCCAGCCAGACGTTCAGCTCAGTGACGTTTGTTGGGCTACCTGCGGCGGTGAAGGCAAGGCAGAGGAAGTCCTGCAATACTTCCAAGAGTTAAATGAAGTCTGTGGTTTAAAGTAGCTTGAACTATTGAGCCTTTTCTTGCATGGAACGGGCCATAAAGTTATAGGACATCAGAGGCCATTCCCCGTGACAACTCAGGTCTGAGACGATCTAGGACCAAGGTCCGGAGAAGACCAGGTCTCTTGGTCCCTGCAGAAACCCAATGCAGGTTGGGAAATGGATCGGCTTCCCATGTCTGGGGAAGTTTTACTGCAGCCTAGCAATGGGCTACTTTGTTGCCATAAAAAGATCCAAGGTGGGTTCTGGAGAAGGTGGGATGAACAGGGGGACACAGAGGGCTTTAAGGGAGGTGGAAATTCTCTGTATGATACTGCTATAATGATAGATACATGTCATCATGCCTTTGTCCAAACCCAAAAAATGTACACCACCAAGTGAACCCTAAAAATACACTATGGACTTCTGGTAATTGTGATGTGTCAGATTCCAGGACTGTAACAAATGGGCTATCTGATGAGAGATTTTGATAATCGGGAAATCCATGCATGTGTGTAGGGCAGGGGTGGGGAGGGAGGAGGGGGGAAGATACACAGGAAATCTCTGTACCTTCCTCTTAATTTTGCTCTGAACCTAAAACTAATCTTTTTAAAAAAAAAGAAACGACCTTAAGAAAGACCCAAGGTAAACCTTGATACACTAATTCAACCTGTAGATATCTTTTGTTTGTTCTCCTTTCTCTGTACACCTAGTTCATTGCTTCTCACTGCTACACGTGTTTCATGCACCAAATCAGCAACATTTTACTCCGTCCGCTTCCTTAGCACCAGGCACCTGAGCTACCTCCTGTAAACACAGTTATGATGCCACCTAATGGCTAGTCACCAATATATCATCCAGTCAGGACAAGGAACAAACGGAACCCCTGCTAACAATTACACCAGGAGAAGCGGCATTAACTGGGAGGGAGGGATACATGCAAGAATTTCCGTGGCTACATACCCGGGAGGGGAATTAGTCAAAGATGTATGCAAACCTAATTTCATTAACCACTGCCAGCTGGTACTCAAGACTGGCAGTCCTGGTTCCCACGCTCCCTGGGACTGCACGTGGGTGCCCACTTTCGCACATCTTTGCCGATCACTGTTATCGGCAAAAATTGGGAAGTTGGGCCACCTACTAGGTACAAAGTTACAGTTCATTGTTTTGATTTGCCTTTCCTTAATTCCTAGTAAGCTGAGCATGCCTTGAAGCTCATTAACCACTGACGTCTCCTGTGTAGGAAATTTCCTCTTCAGAGCCTTTGTCCCATTTTCCAGTCACTCTTTTCTTTCCTTACTCCTGTTCATTTGCACAGGTTCCCTGACTTTGCTAGGTATTCGTTTAGACTGTGCCACTATCTCCTCCTGATCAGTCATCAACTGATACCTTTGTCCGTGTGTCTTTTCTTGACTCGAAGTACTTCGTCAGTTTCGTTGCTCTTTTGACTTATAGTCTGTTTTGAGGGTCTTGCCTAAAACATCCTTCCCTCCTCCCAGGCTGCACAGTCAGCTTCATTTATAGGTTTACCTTTCATGCTTGGTGCCTTCCTCTCTGGAGACTACTTTTGTATCTGGTATGAGGTAAAGCATTGTTTTTCTCAAGATTATGAACCAGTTTTTCCAAAACCCATCCTCTTTCCCCACTATGGCCCCAGTTATTACCAGTCCAGTCCCACGTATGTGGGTCTGTTCCTGAGCTCTCTCCCGTACTGCTGACCCTTTCTCCCCGCCACACCCCCGCTACCATCATGCTATGCCATCAGGGCTAACTAACATTTTAGTTAATGACCAACATGTTCAAAAGTCTGGATTTCAAATCTTTCAAGACACAAGTGCAATTTGATGGTGCTGAGCCTGCGTGTCTCGCACAAACCATCAGCCAGAGCAGCAAAGAACTCCTTTCTAGGGGATACACGCCCTCCCTCCGATACACCAAACCCGGTCTGCATCCTTAAGGACAAGCCTGTTCCTCACAGAGATGTGTTCACGTATCAAAAACATCTCCAAAGATAAAGGTCAAAAGCAAACCACAGCAGAGAAGACATTAACTGACTTACAGGGCCTTTGTCATGTGTGTGCAGGTGAAGATCATGCGCTAACAATCTCTCTGATGACCGACAGTAGGCCACAGGTTGACTGAACAGGGGTCACGGCATGGAAAGTGGCAGGAATGGGGGCTAGGAGGAGACAGTGGGAGAAACAACACATAACCTCTATACCCATCATCAACCAAGGATGGTAACCCAACAGGTGGGAACACATTCCACACCAAGAATTACGGGATCAGGCAAGTTCTTATCATTCCAGTACAGGTGAGGGCTGGTGCCGTAGGGAAGCCTTTAAGGGAGGGAGTGGTACAGCTGGATCTAAGGAGATACCTGGATTTGCATCAATAGAAGGAAAAGATTAGGTTAGGGTTGGAACAAGCACTCATCTGGAGGACGCCAGTTTAAATGCCTGTTATACTGAAATGGTTTTAAGTATACTTAGGGCTCTTTAGATGGGGATGGAGATACCTTTGCTCTATGTCCAATCAATGGTCACAGCTTTGTTTTTAAGCTCTCCCCTGATACACGTTCAATCCTATAGACTTGGCACTGACCTGCCCCAGAGAGGTCCCTTAACTTTGCTCTGACTCAGACTCCCAGGAGAGTTTAGAGCTAATTCTCTGATTGATCAGGCTGAATCCATCAGCTGTCATCCCCTACAGCTCCCAAAAAGTACAGACTACCACAGCCGGGCATTGTAGACATGCAGAGGCAACGTGCAGGGTAACTCAGGAAACCGTGACACTGAGCTCAGAGCCAAAGACCACTAGGAGAGGCTGCGGAGTGCCACGAGCCAGACTATGTCCACAGGCATTCCCACTTAACAGCAGGTGCGAACCTGCCCCCATCCCAGATGAAGAAACCTTAGGGAAATCCAAGTACTTTGCCCAAGATTCCACAGGTAATCTACACGACGAATGGTTCCACTGGCCCTCTGCTTGGTGAGTGGCTACCACCGATTTCTTTGAATAGTTGTGTTGTTGGCTCGTTTGCCATGAAGGTTTCCATACTGACCCCAGGTTCCCATCAAGTCATAATACATGTCTTCCTTTTTACAAAATCGTTAAGCAGCTTTGCTAGCATAGAATTTACATGCCATCCAATTCACCCACTTAAAGGGTACAATGTAATGTCTTTTAGTACGTCACAAATATGTATAACCATAAGCACAATCATTGTTAGAACATTCTCATCACCTCTGAAAGAAACCTATACACTTTAGCCACCATCTCCTCCATACCCGCCCCCCCCCCCGCCCCCGCTCCCCCAAGCAACCATTAATCCCCTAATGTCTCCATACACATCTCTATTCTGGACTCTCAGGTGCTTGGAACCACAGAACCCTGGTTACACTCTCACGTCTTGGTGCAGTACCAGGTACTAAGCTATCCTAGTAACCTGAAAGGCAGCAAAGGCTAAAATAGTAACTGGCGCAAAAGGAGCTTAATTAAAATTTTAATTCTTAATTAAGATTCATTTAGAAGGCTAATTCTTTTGTTACAGAAATCACTGGTCCGTAAATCCAGGCCGCAAAGAGATAATAATGTCCTTTTACATCGCCAAAATAGAACCTGTGGAAGTAAACATAATGGCTGCCTAGAGGAATAGGTCTTAAATTAGATTTCCTCAATGCTAGGTCTTCAATTATTTCTGTAATTTCATTTGTACTTTCCACCAGCACAGAATCTACTTTCCTTCCTTCCTTCCTTTCTGAATAATGTAATTCAACCCAAAAGATGGGGCGAGATGGATGAATAGAAACCCATGCCCGAGGTGTGGGTGGCGGATCCCAGTGCTGAGTCAGAACCTGAGCAAGATGAGGGGCAGTGTCAGGTGAGGAGGGAGGCAGCAGGGCCGGAGCCAGGCAGGTGAGGAAGACATCCTGCGGAGCAGCCACAGGTGACTGGCTCCATACAGAGGGACAGTAAGCAAATAGGAATGGAAGTCAGATGCCTCACTGTTGGAGAAGAGGGAGAAGCCAGAATAAAATGTATGGTGTTAAACGGGAGTTGTAAGTTTTGGCGTGAACTCAGGGTTTTCTATATGTAGACTAAAGATGTAAATTTAGATTCAGATGTGTACGTGTGTAGTAGGTCAGTATATACACACAATGTTCCCTAATTCTGTCCACCGGGAAGGCCTTGGGAGCCCCACAGCAATGAGAACTCACAGAAACCAAGATTAGGCTCTAAATACCACTCTCCCCTAAAGGAGACCAGGTAACTCTGGTCTGAGGTACAGACTATAGTAAGTTTGCTAAATGTGCCCAGGGAAATGGGACAAGGTAAAGCATGTTGGGCGGAGCCATGGAGACTATGAAAAGTTATTAAATTGGAGAAGTAACCAAATGATATCAGCCACAGGTAGAAAGAGCTAGCAAATAGGGAAAACAGAAGAGAGTCAGAATGGAACACAGAGAAGCACAGAATGGAAAAGAGAAAGAATGAAACACGGGGATTCAGTTAAAAGCTCTAACGTTTTTAATTGTCATCCCAGAGTGAAAAGAGAAAATCAGAAGAGATCACTGATACTATTGGGAAAAGCTGAGATTTAAGAAGCTCAGTGAACCCTAAGCAGGACGAGTAAAAATATAATCACACCGAGACAAATCACAGTAATACGCTGAAAACCAGAAATAGAGAACGTCTTAACAGCAGCTGGAGGTGGGGTGAGGAGAGAGGTGACCTTCAACTAAAATTTCAAAAATAGAACATAATAGCATCAATACGTTAAATAACCAAGAATAAATCTAATGAAAAACACTCAAGACCACTGGACAGAAAACTATAAAAGATGAAAAGAAATCTAAATATATGAAGAAATTATTCAACGACCTGACGTTGTAAAAGTTTCAATTCTCCCCAGGTCGATCTACACATTTCATCTGGTTAAAATGTGAACTGTTTTTCTGTGAAAATTAACAAAATGATTCAAAAATTTAATTGGAAAGGCAAAGGGCCACAATCTCTCAGTGGCAACCAAGAATGAAAGAGGATCTGCCACCAGATCATTCTAGACAGATTAGTAAGCTTCAGTAACTCAGAGTACATGATATTGGATCAAGGACACACAACCTGACCCACCAATAAGAACGAAGGGTCCAGAAGAAACCCACAACTGGAGAGCAATGGAGATGTTCAAGGGTATGGGGTGAGGAAGCGGGGGTGAAACCTGACTCCAGCCTCACACCACACACAAATTCTAGGTGGACTGTCATTTCAATGTGAGATTAAAACAAACCTTTGCTATTATAATAGAGAGTATCTCTATGACCTTGGAGTAGGCAATGTGGTTTTTATATGTATACATAGTTTTACTGATTTCAGAGAGGAAAGGAGAGGGAGAGATAGAAACATCAATGATGAGAGACAATCATTGATCGGCTGCCTCTTGTCATGCCCCCTACTGGGGATTGAGCCTACAACCCAGGCATGAGCCCTTGACTAGAATCAAACCCAGGACCCTTCAGTCCGTAGGCCAAGACTCTATCCGCTGAGCCAAACCAGCCAGGGCAGCAATGAGATCTCAAACAGGATGCAAAAAGCATTAACTGTTAAAACAGGGTAATTGTGTGTTTTCAGTTTCCACAACACAGCTGGTGTTATCAGCACTGAGACAGAAGATGCCAGGGCTACAGGCATCTTTCGTGCTGGCCTTCTGTACTTCCCCTGCCTTACGTGCTGGGTGCCGAATGCCGCCCTGGGAGAAAGAGCTCCTGAGGCACACAGGCATGCTGGGACCGAGCCTTTGTTCCACTTGCCTCTCCCGCTCGCCCAAGTCAATATGGGGGTTGAAGTTCTGGGTTGCTAAAGGCCAGGAGATCCCAGGGCTCGATGCAACAGCTTAGGAAACATCTGTCAAAGGAGTCACATGGCACAGTGTCTTCCTCCGTTCCTCCTATTTGCTGTGTCCCCTCCGGACATGTAGCTGTGGTACCTGCTGCTTTCTGTGCCAGAAAGGCTCTTCTCCCTTCTTCACTGAGTGAACGCCTCAGTGAGCCCTGGGCTCTCTCTGGGTTTGACAGCACCGCCCGAGGTAAATCACCCCAGTAGGTCAGAGGTCTCTAGAACTCAGATCTCACTGTGAGATTTGATGACCTTTGGTTTCTCCAGGGACAGAACTAGGTGAGGCACTCACCTCAGGCACAAAAACTCGGTAGTCAAAACAAATAATACTGCAATGTTTGTTTGCTTTTTAAATCAAAATGAATGCCAAAAAAAGTCACAATGAATGCACTGTCCAAATTTAAAACCAAGGCAGGGTCACAGGCAGGGCCTGTAAGGTACAGATTGCTGCATCCCATCCCTGAGTTTCTGATTCAGGCGGTCCACGGTGGGGCCTGAGAATTTGCATTTCTATCAGGCTCCCAGGTGATGCTAATGCTGCTCATCCGGGGCCCACACTTTGAGAACCACTGCTTTAGGGTATACTGACCCCACTTCCCATCCCTACCCCACGTCCAGGCCTAGAAAAAATGACTTCTACACCAGGAGCAGAAGTGAGCAGGAAAGCAGCTACTGCGCCACAAAAAAAGATCAACAGGGCCTAACCCGCTGTGGTAGCTGAAGGACAGCTCCCCAAAGATCTCCGCACCCTCATTCCCAGAACCTGAGAACGTGTCCTCATATGATAAGACTGACTTTGCAGGCGTAATTACATTAAGGGTCTTGGCGAGGCTGCTGTGGATTATCCAGGTGAGATCCAAAGTAAAGAAGGCAATGCGATGGCAGCAGCAGAGATTGGTGGAGGGATGTGCTTTGAAGATGGAGGAAGGGGCCCCACGCCACAGAAGGTGGTGCCACTTGAAGCTGAGAAAGGCCTAAAAATGGATTCTCCCCTTGGAGCCTCCAGCAAGAGAGCAGCCCAACTGACGCTGGCCCAGTTACACTATTTCAGACTTCTGCCCTCTGGACCTGTTAGAGAATGACCGTGTTGTTTTAAATCAGCAAGTTTATGGTTGTTATAGCAGCAAGAGGAAACTAATACTCTCCCCACCCCTCAAGTGCAATACCCACGTTGGCTATAGGAGATTCATCTGAGACAGGCCTTTCATACATATTAGCACTCATATTCTGAACAGCTCTGCATGAAGCTATTTTGGCTCCATTTTACAGATGGGAAAACAGGAATGGTTTCCCCTTCAGATTTGTCTGTGGAGCTGGCTGGAAGGTCATCCTTCCCTAAAGAAGGTGGGTAAAGAAGGTGGGATCAGTGGGCACAGGGCCGACTGATCTGTTAAGCAGAGTAAACACAGGGCCTAGAGCCAATGATACTGTTAGGGGCCCACAAAAAAAAAAATGTTTTATTTCTTACAACAAATGAGATATATACTTCAACTGTCATTTTTATCATTTTAAGATTTTTTTCTAGAGAAAGGGTTCCCCAAATGCAAAAGTGCCCCTAGAACTCATCAGTTACAAGATGACCCTGGGTGGACACCTCTGCCAGCAAAGGAGAGGGGCTAAAAGGCAGTTGGGTGGGCAACCAGTTGAGTTCATACAACTCTACACACGGAAAGGGAGATGTGAAACCATCGGTGACAGTAGCGTGTTATGGCATGGAATTTTCAAGCAGGAATGGGGTAAGGAGTGACGGTGTGGCTGGAAAAAAGACCTCTCTCTCACCCAGTAATTGATGCTTCCAGTGGAGGAGTCAACAACCTCCCCCTCCACCACCTTTTTTGGTTCACAAGTTTCTTTATTATGAAATGAATTGTGTCTCTCCCTAAGCCCCCCAAAAAAAAACAAAAAAAAAATCACATATTAAAGCCCTAACCCTAATGTGATATATTTGGAAATAAGGCCTTAAAGGAAGGAACTGAGGTCAACCGACGCCAGAGGGTTGTGTCCCTTATGCGGTAGGATTGATGCCCCCATAAGAGGAGGAAGAGACACCACACCACGGAGGAAAGGTCATGGAGGGCACAGGAGGAGGGAGCCATCTGTAAGCCAGGCACTAAGGGCTCACAGAAACCAAACCCCAGGCTCCTTGATCTTGGCCTCTGGTCTCCAGAACTGTGAGAAAATAAATGTAGTGGGTAAGCCACTCCGTCTGTGGTGTTATTATGTAGGCCAAACCGACTGAAGCCTCATGTGGTTCAATCCTCTCGTTATACAGGGTCAACTGTGTTAAGAGCCAATCACGTGTCCAGGTTCTGGCAGAGTCCTATCCTCACTGCAGTCTGTCTGTCTGCCTCCCACAAGGACACAGACCTGGCAGGTCATGGGTGCCCTCCAGCTGATCAATTGCAGGCATTACCAGGGCTCTGCCAACACTGGAGTGGGTGCTGCAACAGGTCTTCATATCTCTGGGCCGGCTCTGTCCCAATTTGGACAGTAATGGGATGACTGAGGGTTTCCTGAAGGCAAAGGAGGCCCAGACTCCTCCACACAGCTCCCACGGTCATTAACATGGAACGAAAGGGTCCGGGGATAGAAAACAAACTCATCAGCTTAATCCGAGAAATACAGTAGTTCTCAGGCCCAGTGCTAATTCACCCAGCACAGCTGGCAGAGACATGTGCTCGACATTCATGAGCCCAACGAGCACAATACAGAAGCAACTGAGCATAAGAGGCAAAGAGCACTCATTCCTTCCAAGGATCCTCCGGGGTGACGGTGGATTTTTCACAGGAATGAAAAGGACCCAAGTAAGCAAAGATGGGGAATGAATGCTGCTTGCTATCTGCTGAGACACGAGACACAGACGAGATCTAAACTGGAGAGTGCCTTGTCCCGTTTTCCCAGTCTGTGCCCCTTCTCCCTTCTGGATGAAATGTAACAAGAGCAGGTTTTTAACAAGGCAGCTGCTGGGCCATCTCAGCTTCATTTCTTTTCCTAAATAATCGATACACCCGTGGGTCGCAGCTGCTATAAACGTCAAGCCGCAATTTGTGACTAATGCTGGTGCAAATCAGTTCAGGCAGCGCGTGACCGGAGGCCTCCCCCGCTGGAGCCCGAATGGGATAATAAAAATGCTCAAGGCTACGACGACATTTTTCTTCCTATCAGCTCCTGGTGCAGGAGGCTCAAGATTTTATTTAATCCTGTGGACTCCCTGGGAAGGAGGGAATCATGGCTGAGGTTTCCCGTGGTGTTCAATTGACCTCGGGAAGCTCAAGGACTCCAGGGGGGGTGGGGAGAGCGTGGACCCTGGTCTATTTAAAAGCACAAGTTGTTGGACAATATGACCTGTCACACCTAGAGCCCAACAGAGAAGAGCCATCATTTGATAGATGAGTGATTGCTCCTGCCTCTGGGCCTCGGCACCTTCATTCCCTTCCCGTGTGATGTTTGCTTCTTCTTGCCTTGTGGTTGACGTTCATTGTCATTCTGCATTCAGCGTGGCTGTCTTTTCCTCCAGGAAATCTTCCTGTGACTCCGGGGCTGTGTTGGCATTTTCTTCTATGTTCCTACAGTTCATGGCACATAGGGATCCTGGTTTTCACTTGCCCAGAAGCACCTCCCCCTTCTTTCAGTAACAGAAAGCCAGTGGCCTTTGGGAGGTTCCCTCCACACTGAACACAGGGTTCGTGAGCTGTCAACCAGAGTCCTGTCCACTTCTAGCCAAAGGAGTGGACAGAGGACCAAAGTCAAGTCAAATTTCTCATGCTGAGGCTACCTGATATTGATCAAGGTGAGGAAAATGGTGAGAACCGATTTGTCCTAATTGGTCTCTATCTCCTGCTCTTTAGACCAGTGGAGCTGCTGCCCACTCCTCTTTTCCGAGCCCGTTGTTCAGCTTCTCCTTCAAGCCTGAGAACCATCCCATAGCCTTCCAGTGCACTGTCTTTGCCTGAGGTTAGCCAGAGTCCGCTTCTGTTGCTTACAACCCAAAACCCTAAGGTTCTCTAACATCCCACCCATCATTCTATTGCAACTGCCTAAAAACAATGGCTGTCACTCATTTCAAAACCTCAGTGCCTGTCACAGGGCCCAATACATGGCAACTGTTCACTGGCTTATTAAGTGGAAACTCCTTATGCTCATCACTGAGTGATGCTGCTTTGATTGGCTGCATCAAGAGCTGTCAATCTGACATGCAACACGTACTGATGAAGCTGCTCAGGGAGGTAAGCACCAGCAGACAAATGTGATGGAGGAAAAACAGGTCAAGCTTCCCGGCACACAGGTCTGAATTTAAATGCCAACCTCACCAGTCGTTAAGTAAAACTCCAGGGCGCAGAGTTGGTCTACCCGTCCTTGTATTCATAGCAGTGTACACCTGGCAATTGGGCAGGTGCTCAATAAGTAAGTGGGCCTGAGCATGTAGCCCCTGATGTGAGAGTCTCCCCGTCAGCATCTTAGAGGAAGATCATCTTGTTTTCCACTCTGACTATTGAGGCTTAAATACCAGGTAAAACATATAGTACAGTCCGTGTTCAGTGCATAGCAATTCCCAGAGTTCAAGTCTATCTTCTACTTTTTCCCCTAAAGCATTTCTACGGTGGGCAAGGGCAACCATGTTTAAACCTGTTGCCCTACAGCTCTGTCTACATTATCTGTCTAGTGTCTGCAGGGGAGGAGACACTTTCCGCTCCCCTCCGAGGTTCTGCAGCTGGGGCCCTGCTACTCAGACTGAGGACAGATTAACAAGAGAAAAACAAAGGTTCATGAACACATGTGGCACACATAACCGTGGAAGAAACTCGGGGCTGATTAACTCAAAGGGGTGGTTAGAACTTGAGGCTTATAGCACCTTAACCAAGGGCAATTTATAGAGAGGCAACAATACAAAGGAAAGGGGGTGTAGGGTTTTAGGGGAGACAAACTGTGGGAAGGTAAACATATGAAGGGAAAAACACTGGAAGATAAGGGTTGTTTTAGTAAAGCTTGTTATATAGATTTCCCCTGGTGTCATCTCTGTGCCAAAAAGAATCAAGGGTTGTCCCCAATGGTGAATTATAGAGAGGAGAGGACAGAGTATTTTTCTTGTGCCTACTTCTTCTCAGTTGCCTTTAACTCAAGATAATCCTTACGTCACAGTGGCCTATTGTGGGGTTGCATACTCTGAACTCCTTCATGACATACACAAAAAGCCATGACCGGGGTTCCAGGCAACCAATTATAGCTTTCCAGGACATGAACAGTGCCTTGAATCTCCAGGACCCATTGAAGAGCGAAGAGCAAGCACATTATGGCTGCAGAGAATGTTCCAGAACAATCCAGAATTATATATATCAGTTGATCTGGCTTTGTATCCAGCTACCCTTTTGATCTGCTCTCTGAAAACTGTCTTACCTCCTCCCACGTCCCAGAAGTCATTTTTATCTGGGACAGCAAACACTATCCTTCATTTACATCAAGGGTTGGCAAAGATTTTCTGCAAAGGGACAGATGATAAATATCTTAGGCTCTGCAAGCCATACAGTCTCTGTCACAGCTACTCATCTCTGCCATCGTAGTGTGAAAGCAGCCCTAGAGAACACATAGCCAAATGGACACAGCTGTGTTCCAATAAAACTTTATTTATAGATGCTGGAATTTGAATTTCATGTAATTTTCAGGTGTCACAAAGTATTAATCTCCTTTCCCTGTTTTGTTTTGTTTTTCAGCCATTTGAAACTGTAAAAACAATACTTAGCTCAAGAGCTATGGGCCACAGCTGACCCATAAGCCAACATTTGCAGTCCTCAACTACACGGAGGTCTAACTGCTCAGTCATGGCATATGTTGATTACCATTAGCTGTTCACTCCCCTTCCCAGCGAAAGCACCCACCACCACCACCCTGCACAACAGGAAGGAACCTGCAGAGGAAACATACCAAGGAACACTATCTAGAATCAGGGGGACAGTGCAGCGGTCAAAGCTGTGGAATTAGACCCAGGGCGGAAATCTCTGAACTCCTGTTTGCTCTTTGTCTAGCCCTGGGCAATTCGGTTAAACTTTCTAATGCTTGAGTTTCTCTTACACGCAAGGGGTATATTCTACCACATGGGGACTGTGAGGATTATATGAAATAACCTGTTCAAAGCATTTAACATGTCCAGGCCCCTAGAAAAGAGCACAACAGAGAAGGAATGGCACATTCCCATTTTTTAAAATGTCAATTAGCCCAAAGAATGTTCATACATTTACAGAATGTATGTGCAGGGCAAGTTTACTGAGCCCTGATAAAGATGAACTGTGTTTGCTATCCTGGATCAGGATGTCTTACTAAGCTATTATGGGAGGTGGGAGGAGATGGGAGTTTCCAGAGGGCAAACCAACAGGGCAGCTAGAATGTACTTCAGAGAAACTCAGCCTTATTTTTCCCTAATGCTTCTTTTTCTTCATCCTGCTAATTAGTGAGGTTTAGCTTTGCATTCAAGTTAAGAGGCCCCAAAATTGCAAACCATCCCCTTTAAGTTGCCCTTAGTAAGAGAGAGTCTTGGTCTGTGACCTGCAACATAGCCCTCTCTGCCACACAGAGCAGATGGCCACTAGCCTTCAGAGATAAATTCATCTAAAAGCTTGGGGGAATATGGCTGGTTATCCAGATTATCCTTCAACTGATGACCAGTAATCTTCAAGGGATATTTTGTTTTCAAGAACTCCAGTAATTACCTAAATTGGGGGAAATCCCACTTACAAGTATGTTGTAGAAAGTTTTAGAATCACCCACAAGAAGCAAGAGTAGCAGGGGCAATATGGTGATGGAATCCCAAAACTACCTTCCAGGAGGGACTAGCTGCCCCCACATCTGGTGGTGCTTCACACCCTGCAGGACTGTCTGCACTGCAGAGAGGCCCAAGGTCACATCCTTCCAGGGTGGCTACCTCCCAAAACCAATGACAGTGGACATAGGAATGCCTGGCCACTCTGGACTAATGTGGGACAGGCACTCTGATGGATCATATCAGCTTCCAAGTGTAAGGGAGGAAAAATATTCCTTTTCCCTCTACCCATTTTAGGTTCATTGGCTGGGGCCCAGCAAATTAGATGGACAGAACACAGATAAACAAGAGGAAAACAAACAGAAGTTTATTAACAGTGTATCATGCATACACACTGGAGCGCTCAGAGATGAGTAACTCAAAGAGATTATTAGAACTTCAGCTTAAATGGCATCTTAAAGGAACAACAGATTTTTAGAGAAGTGACAAGACAAAGGGGAAAAACTTGGAGTTGCTAGGATAGGAAACTGTGAGGAGATAGTCAAGTCTATTATTAGACTCCTGTGGTGCCATCTAAGGACTGATAAGGTTCTAAGGGTCCAGTGACTAACTTCCATCCTTCCTGGTAGAGAGAGGAAGGGAGGACACCTTTACCAAGTTACATCCTATTTTAGACAATTAAGGGGAGGGCAAAGTATTTCCTGTATCTGCTCCTTTTCAATTGTCTCCTGCTCAAAATAACTTCATGCCAAAGTGGGTGAATTCATGCCATATTTTGGGGTGACATATTCTGCTGCCTTTGTAAGCAACCTGTCGGGTTAAGTGAAGGCTGTGGGGTGTGACTTCTCCCTCTGTCCAGTCCTGATTCCCCTCCTCTCTCCCACAGAGGCAGACTCCAAGAGCAGTTCCTAATAAAACCCCAAGCAGTAACGCTGGCCCAGAATCCACTTCCCAGAGAACTCAGATGGTGACAGCGGAGCAGTCAGGAGCACCTCCCTCCAGAGTCAAGCTCCCTGGCCATGCCAGGCTGGGTCACTCAGTGGGAAACTCTGGGAACCTTTCCAGGCCTCAGCCTCTCACCTAGAAAGTAATCTGTGCCTTGCAACAGGGCTGCACAAAATCCACGTGAGGGTCTCACTACAGTGCCGCTCCCGAGAAGAGAAACTGCCAGTAATGCCAGGATTCCAGAATGAGGTTCTTGAGGTCACAACCCATGCCCCCTGGATTCACCCAAGACATACAGTCACATAGACACGCTAGGGGCCAAGCAGGTGAAAGGCTAAGGGGATCAGAATGTGCCACCCCAAAATATGCCACTCAGATGCAAGGACTGCTTTGAGCTGAAGGCAAACTGAGAAACAGCAGACTGAAAATAAAGTTCTCTCCTCTCCCCGTGCCCCGACTTGCCTCAGCAGGGGATAAATTTCCCTTTGTGAAGGGGTCCCTTTCCCCCTCTCATCCCAGGCAAGGCAGAACCACTCTTCATCATCAGAGAAGAACTCTAGACTCTTATAACCCAGAGAAGGCATCAGGGGAATAGAGTAACAATGACTAAGATAGCCCTTATCTTCGTTAGTTTCTCCCATCTATTGACCTTCCCACACTTCACCACCCAGGAGCCCTAAATCCTTTATCTTTGTCTTGTCACTTCTCCACAAATGTTATCACCCTCCCCTTAAAATGGTATGTAAGCCTCCAGGTCTCATCACCTATTTGGGTTTTTCATTTTATTTCTGTGAGGTCCCCATATGCATATGAAATACACTTTTCTCCTGTCAGTCTGTCTTTTGTCGGCTTAATCTGCAGAACCTGGAGCGTGGTGATGGGCATAGCCTCCCTACAGCTGTGAAGGAACGCCATGGGAGAACTAACCAGGTACAGGGCATTCGCATTCTGATGGCTACATGCAAGGTGCATTTGAGTTCTTCTTACGTAACGCTTTCTATGTCGACCTCCTTACTTTCTGATGCATTCGGTGCGACCTCCGGTGGGTCCCAGATCTTTTTTTTTTTTTTTTTTTTTTTGCTTTGGCTTCAATTTTAACACAACAGTACCAACACTGCTACTTAGCACTCCCCCCAGATAAACCTTAGTAATCTCTTCATCATTTAATCATTAATAATACTTAATCATTTAACAGTGCAAAATACCAGTTGGAGGGAACTGGGATTCATTCACGTGAGAGAACTTGGCTAAACCATCATGCACTCATGTCTTCTCCCATTAGTATAACCTCCACAATTTACAGGGCAACCGAGGAAATAAGCACTATAGAATTAGGCATGGTCCTCAGTTCAGGATGGAGGCCAAATAACTCACTTAGAAGGACCACAGACTTATTGTAGTTGGGTGTATCTAGAGCCAAAGCATTACCTAAAAACAGGCAAGTACAATAATTCAAACAAGCTCAATAATACCTACATTCATTGAAGACCAAGATGAGCCCATCGTATGGGCAGTCCCCAGCTTAAAAACGGGTTAAGTCTAAAAGATGCATTTTTAACAGTTTTTTGAGATATAATCAAGTGCCATACAATTCACCCATTTGAAGTATACAATTCAATGGTTTGTAGTCAACTCGGAGTCAGGCAATAGCACAATCTAAAGGGTCATTTTCAAGCTCATCCTATCTAATAAAAGAGTAATATGTAGATTGACCATCACTCCAACACACAAGATGGCTGCCCCCATGTGGTCAAAGATCCTGCCTCCATGTGGACACAAGATGGCCAGCAGGGGAGAGCAGTTGTGAGGGACCAGGCCTGCAAGGGAGGGCAGTTGTGGGCAATCAGGCCAGCAGGGGAGGATAGTTGGGAGGGAGCAGGCCTGCAAGGGAGGGCAGTTGGGGGCAATCGAGCCTGCAGGGGAGGGCAGTTAGGGGTGACCAGACCAGCAGAGGGAAGTTAGGGGCAAACAGGCTGGCAGGGGAGCAGTTAGACATCAATCAGGCTGGCAGGGGAGTCGTTAGGGGGGTGATCAGGTTGGCAGGCAGGCAGAAGTGGTTAGGGGCAATCAGGAAGGCAGGCAGGCGAGCAGTTGGGAGCCAGCAGTCCTGGATTGTGAGAGGATGTCCGACTGGGATCGGGTCTAAACGGGCAGTCGGATATCCCTCGAGGGGTCCCAGATTGGAGAGGGTGCAGGCTGGGCTGAGGGACAACCCCTCCCCCGCCGCCCCCCACATGAATTTCATACACCGGGCCTCTAGTAATTCAATCAACAAGTCAATGACTCTGTCTTTTTGGGTTGCAGACCCCTGTGAGCTCCTGAAAACTGTGGACCCTTTTCTCTAAAAAGTAAGCACACAGGCACAAAAACACTTTACAGATTCTGAGAGTTCAAGTCCCCCCAAGCTGGCTGGACGTCTCTAACTAAATCACCGTAGTGGTCAAAGTGGTTTTGTTTTCATTTTCACGTGAAATTGCCTCCCACCCCCACAATAATGAACTCCTTAATGAAAAGTGCTCAAGCTTGAATGTGCCAAATTAGAATGGATTGGCCACAATGAGTCATACCACAGGTCTGTGTCCAAGCCTCGATACTTACACTTCAATGCAAAGAGCTAGCTCGTGGGCCAAGAACATTTTTCATGGTCTTGGCCAGTCCTCACTAACCTGCTATCCGCAAAAGACACGCAGGTTATTAATTCCTCTAAGCATTATAATCCAGCTGATGGAATAAGAACAAATTAGGAGTCTAGACTTCAAGACCCCCAAACTTCTAGGAGGCACCAATAAACAGAGTTCATATGAGAGCAATGAGACATACTTCAGTTAGAGACCTTTGAGTACAAGACAAAGGATTCTGGCTAGTAAATGAAGAGCATTTATTGCAAAGAATATAGGAATTTAAAGAACCCATATAAAAGTCAGGGAACCTGACATGAAAATCAGTGGTATGGCGGGCTTGCCCATTTTGGGCTATCTAAATCCAGCTTCCTTTCTACTCTGGGGCAATTGCAATCATGTACAGTATTAGTTACTTCACCTTTAGTACGGGAGTCAAAAAGAGGGGTCCCAGATTGGAGAGGGTGCTCAGTGATTAGAGCATCCAACCGCGGAGCGAAGGGTCTCAGGTTTGATTCTGGCCAAGGGCATGCACCTCAGTTGCAAGCTCGATCCTCAGCCCCAGTCAGGCCTGGCACATGCAGGAGGCAACCAAGCGATATGTCTCTCTCGTGTTGATTTTTCTTTCTCTGCCTCCCTGCCTTCCTCCCTCCCTTCCACTCTCTCTAAAAATCAATGGGAAAAATACCCTTGGGTGAGGATTAAACAAAATAAAAGAGGGGTCTTTCTTCTTCTGCTCCAGATCCTGGCAATCCACCAAACTTGTCAAACCCCATCCTCCAAACTGAGACTTTGCATCTGGAGAGAGGAGTAGAGATGGAGGAATGATGAGGAATAATTCCATAGCAACTCTGTGGGGATAGACGAATGACGTAACTGACTGCCTTGGCAGCTGCAAATTTGTTCTGGTGGACTACTTCTACTAAAATAGGATTTCATGCTTCCTCCTTCTCCGCCCTCCAGAACAGCCTGGTCTGTGCCCATGTTCCAAGCCTGGTCTTCCAGCCTCCCACCAATGTCCTGTTTCCAGAGATAGACAGCCTGCTCTTCTTCCCTAAGAAAACCACCGTCAGTACTACAGACTGCAACCAAAACTGTAAGTGACACAAGACCACCCCCAGGCATCTGTAGGGACTTGAAAGCCAGGACTGTGGGAGCCATACTAAGGCACAAGTATCTGGTCAAGGAGCAACAGCTGAGATGCATGACTGCCAACACTTTGTCCGCAGTGTTTTGTCACTTTCTCAGAATCCAAAGTCTCAGACAAGGGCAGAACCTGATGCCCTGCTCACCCCCGGCAGTGCTAGGATGCTGAGGGGAAGGACATGCCCCATAGGCAAATAAACAGACTCACCTTGTCCGGACTAAACCAGCCACCTGGGGGAAAAGAGCACCAAGATACTGTTGGGAAGGGGATTGGATGCTAAGCTGACAAAAAGCACCAGGTCCGTCCCACGTCATGAAAGTTCACCTTTGCAAGATGTTGAAGCTATTTTTCTCCTATGGACTCCAAGCACAGACAGATGCCATGTCCTCCAGTTGCCTCTGGATTGAACATGTGTTTACATAAATGCAGCACACAAAAAACTAGTCTTGCCCAGCAGGTGTGGCTCAGTGGTTGAGTGTTGAGCTATGAACCAGGAGGTCATGGTTCAATTCCCAGTCAGGGCACATGCACTGGTTTCGGACTTGATCCCCAGTAGGTGATGTGCAGGAGGAAGCTAACCAATGGTTCTTCCTCATCATTTATGTTACTCTCTCTCTCCGCCCCCTTCCTCTCTGAAGTCAATATTTTTTTTAATTAGTCTCACATGCAAACAGGACTCCAGACAGGTCTTACACCCTGTGCTAGAAACAGGTTCCCCAAGGTCCTAGGTGGAAAATGCAGAACTTAGAAAAAGTAGAATTCCCTCATCCACACTTGTCCCATCTTTTATCTCTCCCAGATTATTCCTCATCCTCCGCTTACTCTTCTCTAACATGGACTGCTGCCTTCTCCACGGAGATGATGGATGACTTGCTACCATACACCAGGCACTGGGCAGAGCTGCCTTCCAGAATCTGTCATTTCTGGGCCTTATTATTCAAGGCCTGGTCACCTACATGCTTAGGCTGGAATTGTTTTAAGGATGAAGTGTTTCTTTCTAGAGCAGTACAGTTGATCCTTAAATGACTCCAGTTTGAGCTATGTGAGTCCACTTACACCCAGATATTTTTTCAACAAATACAGTCAGACCTTCATATTCAGTAGTTTCGTATCAGCAGATTCAAAGACCTGCAAATTGAAAACAGTCACTTTCACTTTCCCAACCGCAGATTCCCAGCTGCAGACGGAACGTACTGTTTTCAATACATGGTTGTTTGAATCCCAGGATGCAAAGCACCAGCTAGAGTCAAAAGTCATATGTGGGTTTCTGACTGTGAGGGGGTCAGGCCCCTGACCACTGCATTGTTCAGGATCCGCTTTAATTTAAACATGATAGCTTAGTCAAGCATTTTTTCAGTGCCTTCCAAAACCTATAATAGAATTATAATTTTTTTAAAAGATGGAAACCCACAGGGACGAAGAAAACACAAGCTAGAAGACAAAATGTGGACAGACTTTAGAAGCAGGAGCGAGGTCCCAGGAGAACTGTCTAAGCAAGCTGGGAGCCGAGTGCCAGCAGTTGGGGGGGGAGAAGGGGGACTAAATGGAAGAGCAAGAGTTCTAAAAAATTATCTCAAAAATATAAACAAAAAAGTCAAGATTTTTCAAATAATGACAATTACAGTCAGAGAAAGATAAATATCACATGATCTCACTCATCTAGGGGAAATAATGAACAACATAAACTGATGAACAAAAACAGATCCAGAGACAGGGAAGCATCGATCAGACTGTCAAACCTCAGAGGGAAGGTAGGGGAGGGCGGGGGTAAGGGGAAGAGATCAACCAAAGGACTTGTATGCATGCAAATAAGCCTAACCAGTGGACATGGACAACAGGGGGGTGGGGGCATGAGTGGGAGGGGGGGTTTGGGAAGGCAATGGGGGGGGGGTATGAGGACAAATATGTAATACCTTCATCAAAAAAGAAATTAAAATGAAAAAATGACAATTAGAAGATCAAGCTAAACATTGAACCAACGGAAGTTCTAGAAAGATAAATAAAATGTTAATTTTTATAATGTTTTTTAAAATAGGAAAATTTCAAACTTCCAACAGAGGACCCATCAAGTATGACAAATAAAAACAAGAGCCCTGCCTGGTCACACTGTGAGGTTTCTGACCATCAAGGATAAAGAGGAGATCCTTAAAATGTCTTTCTAAAAAAAGGTATAAAAATCGGAATAGCATCAGGCAACATGATTATGCGATCAAGCAACAGGTTCACGAAAAGATGTTAGCATCACTAACCAAGGAACTGTAAGTCAAAATCATGCACTACCACCTCACCCCTGTTAGAATGGCTATCCTCAAAACACAGAAGACAAAAAATGCTGGCAAAGATGTGGAGAAGAGATGTGCATTATTGGTGAAAATATAAATTGGTGCAGACACTGTGGAAAACAAGATAGCGGTTTCTCCAAAAATAAAAAAATAGAATCACCATATGATCCAGCAATTCCACTTCTGAGTAAAAATCCAAAGGAAACAAAATTACTATCTTGAAAAGATATCTGTACCTCCATGTTCGTGGCAGGATCATTTACAATAGCCAACATCTGGAAACAACCTAAGGGTCCATTGATAGATATACGGATAAACAAAAGGTCTCTCTCTCTCTCTCCCTCCCTCCCTTCCCCCCCCCCACACAGTATCCCCCCCCAAAAAATGTATACGCACTTTAGCAGCTGACAGCTTAATTTTGAAAATGAAATATATTGCATGCAATAAATACTGCCTTTATAATTATTCAAAGTGTGTGTGTATACATTTTTGGTGGAACACCCCATACACACACACACACACACACACACATACACACACACACAGAAAATGGAATATATTAAGCCATAAAAAGGAAGGAAATTCTGTTATTTACAACAACATGAATGGGCCATTATGCTAAGTGAAACAAGTCAAACAGAGAAATACAAATACTGATCCCACTTATATAGAAAATCTAAAAAAAAAAAGAAAACAGAACTCATAGAAACAGAGAAAAGATTGGTGGTTGTCAGAGGCAGGGGGTGGAGGTGGGCAAAATGGGTGAGAGGTGTCAAAACGTGCAAACTTCCAGTTGTAAGATAAATAAATTCTGGGAATGAAATATACAGCATGGTGACTAAAGTTAATAATACTGTATTGAAAGTTACTAAAAGAATAAGTCTTAAAGGCTTTCAACACAAGAAAAATATTATAACTATGTGAGGTGATAGATGTTAAGTAACTGTTTATGGTGATCATTTTGCAACATATCTAAAAAATACGATTATATATAATGTGATATTATATACAGGCAGTCCTCAGGTTATATCGGAGATCCGTTCTTACGCGATGTAACGCGATTTTCGCCGTGAGCCAGAACCCACCTACATAAGCACCTACGTCACTTACATGGAGCACATGCACAGCAGTAATGAAGTGAAACAGTAAAAAAAAATTTGAAAGAAAGATAATTCCTGACCTTTACTTGTGGTAAATAAATAATAAAAAGCATAAAGCACATATGTACATACATCAAAATGATGGATTTTTTTTAATCAATACTGTAAATGGGAGATGGTGACGTAACCACGAAACGACCCAAGTCGAGGACTGCCTGTGTGTATATATAAAATCATGTTGTACACCTAAAACTAATACAATGTTAGATGTCATTATACATCAAAACTGGAAAAAATAAAGCTCAACAAATATAAAGGATTGAAATTTTCCAGTATATTCTCTGAGAAAATAGACTCAAACCAAAAATCAACAAATAAAAATAACAGGAGAATCTCCAAGGACTTGGAAACTAAGCAACACATTTCTAAATAACTCATGGGTCAAGAGGAAGTCTCCAGAGAAATCAAGAACACATTGAACTGAATGGAAATGAAAACACAACAGATTGAAATTTCTAACACAGCTAACACCAAGAGGGAAATTTATAGCACTATATGCATGTATTAGAAAGAAGAAAAAGTCTCACATAGATAATCTGAGCTCTCACTTCAAGAACCCAGGGGGGAAACAGAGCAAAATAAATGCAGTGCAAGTAGAAGGAAGAAAACACGAAAGATCAGAAATCAATAAAACTGCAAACAGAAAAATATGGGAAATCAAGGAAACAAAGAGCTGGCTCAAGGAAAGGGTGATAAAATTGATAAACTTGCAGCAGGAATGACTGACCAAAAAAAAAAAAAAAAAAAGCTGCAGTATCAGGAATGGATAGGATCAAAAGGATAATAAGGTACTACTGGAATAACTATACACACATACATTTGATAAAGAAATCCTCTATACTTATAATAGGGTAACATGCAAATTGGTCAGGACGCTGTCACATAACGACTGATCAGCAGGAGGGCGGGACGGTGAGCCATGTGCAGCAGAGAGCTACGAGCAGCAGTGTGTGGGGCAGCCAGCTGAGGCAAGCGGCAGCAAGCTACTCGCTGTGACACGATTCATGCACAGGGCCACTAGTATGTAACAAAAGGCTAATACGCAAATAGACCAAATGGCAAAACAACCGGTCGCTATGACGCGCACTGACCACCAGACGCTCAACACAGGAGCTGCCCCTTGGTGGTCAGTGCACTCCCATAGGGGGAGCACTGCTCAGCCAGAAGCTGGGCTCATGGCAAGCGAGCGCAGCAATGGTGGCAGGAGCCTCTCCCGTCTCTGCTGCAGGCGGGCAGTAAGGAGGGAGGGGTCCCGGACTGTGAGAGCCCCGGACTGCAAGGGATGTCTGCCTGCCAAGTATTTTGAAAAGAATTAAGACTAATTCTATACAAAAAAAAAAGGAAATAAAAAGGCATACAGATCAGAAAAGAAGAAATGAAACTGTCCCCTATTTGCAGATGACATAATTGCCTATAAAAATATTCCCCAAAACTCTTAGAACTACGGATTGAGTTCATTAAAATCACAGGATATAAGATCTACACACACACACACACACACACACACACACACACACACACATCAATTGAATTTTCTTATACTTGCAAGGAATACAGGAATATCAATGTTAAGAACAGAATACCAAGAAACCAAGATGGTGGCACAGGTAAACACCTGAAATTGCTGCCTCACACAACCACTTCAAAACTACAACTAAAAGGCAAAACGGACATCATCCAGAACCACAGGAAGGCTGGCTGAGTGGAAATTCTACAACTAGAAGGAAAGAGAAAAGCACACTGAGACTCAGAGGAGGTGCAGAAATAAAGTGCAGAGGTACAGAGGCACGTGCGGACAGGGCTGGCAACTGAGTACGCGGTTGTCTTTCTCAATCGGGAGGGAGACACAAGCTCCTGACTGCTCTGAACTGCATTTCCGGGTGAGACTCTGGGGACCCAGATTCATACCGGGAGAAGCTGAGCTGTCTGGCATCGGGCGGAACTCAAGGGGAGCTTTCTCTCAGAGATGCTTGCAGCAATTACCACGGGACACTGAGACCAGGGCCTCTTAGGGAAGGGCTAAGGATCCTACCTGAGACCCTGCCCCACCCAAGCTGTGCACAGAGGCCTTTGCATGTCAATGGCCTGGCCCTTTGCATTCTAAAATTACCTAACAAACTGAAGCTGGGTCAGAGAGACCCAAAACATCCAAAAGAAGGTCCAAGGCCCCACAGCAGCTTGCATTGCTTCACAGCTGGGCCTCATCTGGGCACCTCCAAACCCCAAACAAAGAAGAGGAATCTGCAGATCTCGCCATAGCTCCTGCTGGGTGGCCTCAGGCAGAGACTAAATTAGCACCTCCTTAGAGATCCAAGAGCCAGTGTACCCAGTGGTCAGAGTGAGACCATCCAGACTACAACTCCTCAGATCCATAAGGGACACACTCAGAGGGCAGACTCAGTGAGCACCAAAGCCCCACTGAAGCAAGTCTTGCCCCATAAGGGTGTCTCCAGCACAGAAGTTCTCCCAGCGTAGACACAGCTGATTCTCACAGACAATTGGCCTAGAGGTCAATTCTTCCCAGTGACACCAACAACAATCGAGGCTTAACTACAAGACTGTGCACACAGCCCACAAAGGAGTGCACCAAGAGTGTCTACCTCAGGTAACTGGGGAGGCTGAGCCACTGGGCCCCAGAGGACACCTAGCACACAAAGCCACTCTATCAACTCAGGGAAGCAGCCAAAATGCAGAGACAAAGAAAGAGATCACAAATGAAAGAAATGGAGGAAAGCACACGACTGGATGTAGAGTTCAAAACCACGGTTATAAGGTTTTTCAGGAATTTTCTAGAAAAGGACGATAAATTTAGCGAGACCCTCAAGGATATGAAAAAGGACCAACTAGAAATTAAGCATACACTGACTGAAATAAAAAATATTATACAGAGATCTAAAATCAGACTAGAGGATCGCAAGATTCAAGTCAAAGATTTGAAATACAAAGAAGCAAAAAACACCCAACCAGAAAAGCAAAAAGAAAAAAGAATTTAAAAATATGAAGATAGTTTAAGGAGCCTTTGGGACAACTTCAAGCATACCAACCTCAGAATTATGGGGGTGCCAGAATAGAGAGAACAAGATACTGAAAACCTATTTGAAGAAATAATGACCGAAAACTTCCCCCACCTGGTGAAAGAAATAGACTTACAAGTCCAGGAAGCGCACCGAACCCCAAACAAAAGGAATCCAAAGAGGACCACACCAAGACACACCATAATTAAAATGCCAAGAGCAAAAGACAAAGAGAGAATATTAAAAGCAGCAAGAGAAAAACAGTTGGTTACCTACAAGGGAGCACCCATACAACCGTCAGCTGATTTCTCAACAGAAACTATGCAGGCCAGACGGGAGTGGCAAGAAATATTCAAAGTGATGAATAGCAAGAACCTACAACCAAGATTACTCTACCCAGCAAAGCTATCATTCAGAATTGAAGGGCAGATAAAGAGCTTCACAGGTAAGAAAAAGCTAAAGGAGTTCATCGCCACCAAACCAGTATTATATGAAATGCTGAAAGTTATTCTTTAAGAAGAGGGAGAAGAAAAAGGTAAAGATAAAAATCATGAACAACAAATACATTATCTATCAACAAGTAAAACTAAAAATCAAGTGAATTAAAAATATGATGAACAGAATAAACTGGTGAATATAATAGAATCGAGGGCATAAAAAGGGAGTGGATTGACAATTTTCGGGGGGAAAGGGGTATGGGGGATGTGGGAAGAGACTGGACAAAAATCATACACCTATGGATGAGGACAGTGGGGTGGGGGGAGATAAGGGCAGAGGGTGGGGTGGGAACTGGGTGGAGGGGAGCTATGGGGGGAAAAAAAGGAACAACTGTAATAATGTGAACAATAAAGATTTTTTTAAAAGGCATAAAGCAATAAGAAAAGAATAGAATACTATTTGCAATCATTTAAAAACTGAAATATTTGGGTAAAATCTAACAAAGCATGTTCAGGGCTGATATGCTGAACCTACACAACACAGATTTTTTTTAAATCAAAGAATACCTAATAAGTGGAGAGACGTGTGTTCATGACCAGAAGATTCAACATAGTAAAAATGTAAATTCTCCCCAAATTGCTACATAGGTTTTAACACAATTCTTATCAAAGTCCCAGCAGGATTTTTTTGTGTGGATATAGACAATTTAAATAATTTTAAAATTCTAAAATTATTTTTAAATTATAGGAAAATGCAAAAGAACTTAACAGCTAAATAGTAATTGGGGGGGGGGGGTGGGATAGAATAAAACTGAAGGCTTAGTCTGCCTGATTTCAAGACTTACTGTACAGCTGCAATAGCTTCAAGACTGTGTGATACTGGCATAGCTTCAAGACTGTGTGATACTGCCTTTCTATGGCAGTTGACTCTATGTCAACTGCCATAGAAAGGCAGGAGAAAAAACACAGATCAATGGGAGAGAATAGAGCAGCATTCACCAACCGGTGGTCCGAGGAGCACTGGTAGTCTGTGAGGTACAAAAGGTTGGCAACCTCTGGAATAGAGAATCCAGAAATAGTCTAACTCACACAAATATGCCCAAATGACTTCTGATAAGATGCAAAAGCAATCCAATGGAGAAAACATAACCTTTTTAACAAATGATGCTGAGGTAAGTGAATAGTCATAGGAAAGAGAGAAAAAAAAGGCCCTGACCTAAGTCTCACACATTCCACAAAAATTAACTCAAAATTCATCACCAGCTTAAGTGTAAAACATAAGACCCTGAAACTTTTAGAGAAGAAAACAGGAGAAACTCTGGGATCTAGGGCTAGGCAAAGAGTTGTTGGACTGACACCAAAAGACTGTCCATAGAAGAATAAATTGGTACATTAAACTTCATCAAAAATTTTATTGCTTAGTAGAAAACCCTCTAAAAAGAACCAAAAAAAGACAAGGAAGAAAACATTTTCAAACCACATGCCTGATAAAGGACTATCCTATCTAATAAAAGAGTAATATGCAAATTAATCATCACTCTTGCTACACCCACAAGCATACGCCCACCAGTCAATCAGGAGCAAGTATGCAAATTAACCCAACCAAGATGGCTGTGGCCACAGAGTGAGCAGGAGGCTTGGGTTTCCCCGGCAATGGAGGAAGCCAAGCTTTCCTCACACCCTGGCCAGCCCAGGCCTCCACTCAAGGCTACAAAGTTTCAATTATAGAAGATAAATTAATCCCAACAAAAATGGCTGCAGCCACAGAGCTGGAGAGAGCAGGAGGCTTGAGTTGCCCCCAGCAATGGAGGAAGCCAAGCTTTCCACACACCCTGGCAGGCCCAGGCCTCCACTCAAGGCTACATAGTTTCAATTATAGAAGTTAAATAAATCCCAACAAAAATGGCTGCGGCCTTGGAGCAGCAGGAGGCTTGGCTCTGCTCCAGGCTACAAAGTTTCAATTATAGAAGTTAAATAAATCCCAGATACAAGGCCTCAGCTTGGGTTACCGAGGGGGCATGGCCGGCCTGCAAACCTCCCCAGGCCCCTCGCCCAGGCCGCCCCATGCCACAAGGGAATCCCCATCCTGATCCAGGACACCCTTCAGGGCAAACCAGCTGGCCCCCACCCATGCACCAGGTCTCTATCCTATCTAATAAAAGAGTAATATGCAAACTGACCATCACTCTAACACACAAGATGGCTGCCCCCATGTGGACACAAGATGGCTGCCATAAGATGGCCAGCAGGGGAGGGCAGTTGTGAGGGACCAGGTCTGCAAGGGAGGGCAGTTGGGGGCGATCAAGTCTGCAGGGGAGGGCAGTTAGGGATGACCAGGCTGGCAGAGGAGGGAAGTTGGGGGCGACCGGGCCTGCAGGAGAGAGCAGTTGGTGGGGACCAGGCCTGCATGGGAGGGCAGTTAGGGGTGACCAGGCCTACAGGGGAGGGCTGTTAGAAGCAAATAGGCTGGCAGGGGAGCTGTTAGACATCAATCAGGCTGGCAGGAGAATGGTTAGGGGGTGATCAGGATGGCAGGCAGAAGCGGTTAGGGGCAACCAGGAAGGCAGGCAGGTGAGCAGTTGGAAGCCAACAGTCCTGGATTGTGAGAGGGATATCCGGGCAGTCAGACATCCCTTGAGGGGTCCCAGATTGGAGAAGGTGCAGGCTGGGTGCACCAGATTGGGTCCCAGATTAGAGAGGGTGCACCAGGCTGGGTCCCAGATTGGAGAGGGTGCAGGCTCTAGAGCAGCAGTTCTCAACCTGTGGGTCAGAACCCACAGGTTGAGAACCGCTAGCAGGGTCACCTAAGACCATCGGAAAACACAGATATTTACATTATGATTCATTAACAGTAGCAAAATTACAGTTATGAAGTAGCAACGAAAATAATTTTATGGTTGGGGGTCACCACAACATGAGGAACTGTATTAAAGGGTCATGGAATTAGAAAGGTTGAGAACCACTCTCCTAGAGAAATGCAAATTAGAATCACAGTGCTGAAAAAAATAAAAAGAGTGACACCACCAAATGCTGTCAAGGATGCAGAAAAAGTGGATGGATCACTCATACCTTGAAGAACATAAAATAGCTCAGCTGCTTTAGAAAACAGTTTGGTTCTCAAAAACAAAACAAAATAACACTAGGCACACAAATCAACAACTGCACTCACAAGAATTTATCCCAGAGAAATGAAAACTACATTCACACGAAGACCTGGACACAAGAGTCTACAGCAGCTCTAGTCAACAGGCGCAAACCGGAAACTACCCAGATGTCTGCCAGTGGGTGTAAGGTTAAACTGCGGTGCATCCACAGCCTGGAAAACTATCCTATCTAATAAAAGGGTAATATGCAAATTAA
This sequence comes from Corynorhinus townsendii, assembly GCA_026230045.1. Taxonomy (NCBI): domain Eukaryota; kingdom Metazoa; phylum Chordata; class Mammalia; order Chiroptera; family Vespertilionidae; genus Corynorhinus; species Corynorhinus townsendii. The sequence continues at coordinate 214,110,301 of JAPDVU010000002.1, forward strand.
CCATCACTCCATCACAAAGATGGAAGCGTCCAAAGCGCCACAAGATGGCAGCGCCCAGTCCTCTCAGCCCCGCCGGAGTCCCCCAGTCCGGGGGGTGGGAGAGGTGGTGGCCACTGAGAGCGGGCAGCATGAGCGGCCTAGTGGAATGCTTGCTTCATCGCCATGGCAATGAGGCAAGCGTTCTGCACCCAGCAGCGAATGGGCCTCTGGCCAGGCCCTGGTGCAGAACATTTGCATCGCCCCAGTGATGAGGCAAGTGTTCCGCGCCCAGCCACAGATGGACCTCTGAGCTGCTGAGGGCCTCTGAGCTGCTGAGAGCCTCTGGGCAGCAGGCGCGGAGTGGCCAGGCCCTGCAGAGAGCTACTGGTGCACCGATTTTTGCGCAGGGCTACCAGTTCAGCAATAAAAAGGAACCAAGTATTTGATACACCCAATAACCTGGATGACTGCAGAAAATTATGCTGAGTGAAAAAAAGCCAATCCCCAAAGGTTACACATTGTATGATTCCATTTTTATAACAATCTTGAAATAACAAAAATACAGAGATGGAGAATAGATGAATAGTTGTCCCAGGTTAAGGGGGAGGAGGGTGGGGCAGTGGGTGTGGCTATAAAAGGGCAAAGTGAGGGATCTCTGCGGTGATGGAAATGTTCTCCATCTTGACCTTTTCAATGTCAATATTCTGGCTGTAGTCTCGTACCACAGTTACCATGGCAGGAAAACTGGGAAAAGGGGACCCAGAATCTCTGTATTATTTATCATTAGTACACTAAAAGCCTGGTGCATAAAATTCATGCACTCGCAGGGGTCGCTCAGCCTGGCCTGCACCCTCTTGCAGTCCAGGAGCCCTCAGGGGATGTCAGACTGACGGCTTAGGCACTTTCCCTGGAGTGGGCCTAAGCCATCAGTCGGACATCCTTAGCGCTGCTGCAGAGGTAGGATCGGCTCCCGCCACCACCGCCGTCCTCGCCAGCCATGAGCCCAGCTTCTGGCTGAGTGACACTCCCCTGTGGGAATGCACTGATCACCAGGGGACAGCTCTTGCATTGAGCGTCTGCCCCCTGGTGGTCAGTACATGTCATAGCGACCAGTCATTCCTCCTTTCAGTCGATTTGTATATTAGCCTTTTATTATATAGGATGTGAATCTATAATCTATATATATAAAAGGCTAAGTGTCCATCCAACCATCCGACCATGCTATGATGCACACTGACCACCAGGGGCAGACACTCAACGCAGGAGCTGCCATGACGCGCACTGGCCATTTAAAAATAAACGGCACCACGGACCTGCACCAACAAACCAACACTCAGCTTCCCTCAAGTAGGACACAGGCCCCGCCACCCCATGGAGCGACAGCCCACCAAATTGAAGCCAACCCTGCCGAGACACCATGGCACAAAATGCGGCCCGTGGCCCAGCCCAGAAACGGTCACTGTGGGTGCTGGGTAATGACGTCATGTAGCAACGCCCAGCTTCCTCTCCCTAGCAACAACTAGCCTCCTTGCAGTTTCTTCAGCCCAGAAACCCTACTTGCTTTATAGCCAGGGGATAACATTTTACAGTTTAATCAAATGTTTGTGAAGCATTTTCCTGTGCCTCATCTCATTTGAGCCTCACAGAAGTCCTGGAGTAGGTAGATAGGACACTTGGTGGGATACTTTTTTTTTTTTCCCCTTAGCCAGAAAATGGAGATTTAGAAAGTTTAGAAACTTGACCCAACTGAAAAGAAGAAATGGTGGACCTTGAAAATGACTTCAGGTTTTCTCACTGTGCAGAATATAGTCAAACACTCTACAGTTAAATATATTACCCTTTGTTCTCCCTGCGTGATCTACAATAATAATCTGCTTTGTGTTGATATTTACTGCTGTGTTGCTGATAATTACCTGAAAGAGAAGTTGGGGTGCTTCACTGGGCTGGAAAATGTTTAGCTAAATCAGAAAGCAGGTCTAATTAAGCAAGTTTATCTACATCTATAAAAGGCTACGTTTACTCACGCATGTGCAATACATATAAAGCTCTTGCTGGCGACAACTGCATGCGTGTGTTTCAACCTCTCATTGTCAATCGTGAATTTGGTTGACACTTCTATTATAGAGAAAGGGCGAATAGCAATATTAAAATATTTCTTCTAATTAATTTCCTTTCCATGTGCACAAATCCATGCACTGGGACACTAGTCTAAAAATAAAAAGTTTAAGAAACAAAACAGGGAATGGACTGGTATGAAAGTCAGGACAGTGGTTACTTTCTGAGGGAATGAGGGCAGGTGGCCCCGGGACTGGCAAAGTTCCACTCCTGTCCTGGGTGGTAGTGAGGAGGGAGTTTACATAATTCACCAAGCTATACATTTGTTTTGTGTGATTGTTTTTTTTTGGGGGGGGGGGTAATTTGTGTTTCGTTTTACAATAAGTTACAAAAGAAAAGATAGCAGGCAGCTGTCCTGTCTCAACACAGAAGCCACAATCATGTTTTATGAACAAGAAATAAGCATTTGTCATGAGCAACTAAGATTTTGTTTGTTACCACAGCATAAATAGCCCATCCTGACTGATACATACATGGTGGGAGAGTACAAAAATACAAGCTATCTGAGTTCCTACCAATTATGGACCTACCAAAGAGCAATAATGTGCCCTTGGGAGGGTTGGGAGGGCTTTTTGGTGAGGTTAATAAAGCAAAGACTCACACCAATTTCTTGCATACACTGGAGCCCCACACCTACTGCAGACTCGGCTCTCTCTTCCATGGCCCTCCCTTGTAATGTCAACTGGAAAGGATATTCATATTACAGACTGAATTGTGTGCTTCATCCCCCACGCCCCTCACCCACCACCCAATTCCTATGTTGAAATCCTAGCTCCCAGTACACGGTAGTGTATTTAGAAATAGGGCCTTTAACAAAGTAATTAAGGTTAAATGAGGTTATAAAGGTGAGCCCTAATCCAATAGGACTGATGTGGTTACAAGAAGAGGGGGAGACACCAGGGGTGCATGATGTGCACAGAGGAAAGGCCACGTGAGGGAGGACACAGAGAAGAGATGGCCACCTGCAAGCCAAAGACAGAGGCCTCAGGAGACACCAACCCTGCCAGCACCTTCATCTTGGATTCCAGCCTCCAGACTGAGAAAATAAATGAGTTGTTGAAGCCGCCCCAGGCTGTGGTGGTGCATCGAGGCAGCACAAGCAGACTAATATAACCCAGAACAAGTTACCCACAAAAATAACAGGAGACAATCGTGTGCCAATAATAACAGACTGTATGTGTCCAGCAGGCCTTCTCTCCACTGAAGGCTTCCCTCCGCTGAATGCACAGAGGATACCAACTTGCATCATCAACTTGCTCCTTAGAACACCCCACACTAGACATGAGGACTCAAACCCATAGGCCAGACACAGTTCCGGGTGCCCAGTGTCACAGTGGGCGCAGCGGGACGTCGTAGAAGGCCTTCCAAACAGACTGGGTTCCAGGGAGCGCCCCTCCTGGAATAGGGTCACTCAGTTTCCTATGATAAGTTTCAAGGGTCTTAGGTTTACCAAGGTCTGCAGAGGATGATCCAGACCTTCTTCAGGGGACAATCTCACCTCTGTGAGTACAGGAAGCTTCTTTCTCGACTCAGAAGGGACGTAGCCTACTCCCTATCATGTCCCACCAAAGTGGTCATCTGACCCTTCTCACTGGTCCAGCTGGTGGGAAACACACTCCTAGCTTTTCATAGGGTGGGATGCATCCCAAAGAGAAGAAACATTTCTCACAAGCATGTGTGCTACAGGAGCCTAATTAAAAACAAAAACCCATGAAAGGCTGAAGAGAAGTACGAAGTAGCTGTCTGGTCGTCCACCACCCCCCGCCCCCCGCCCCCCTGCTCCTGGCCAGAAAGGCGTGGCAGACCTGAGTTCAAACCCCAGCTCTTCCCAACTTCCTACCGCCCAGCAGGGACTGGTCCTAGTCACAGGTGGGCCTTGTGGTGGTGCTGGCCTCAGTGTGGTGTCGTGACCAGTCCACTGGAAAGTCTCGATCACGGGCATGTTTTTAAGTTAAAAGACAAGCAGGCCTGTCTGTTGCCTTCTATGCCATAGATCCCAGCTCTGCTCCAAGGCCACACCTGGAGAATTTTCTGGAGGAAAACATCTTAAGCACTTGGAGACAATTATGCCCGTGTCACCCTGTGTGTTCCTTGCTTCCTGTGCACACCATCACAGAACTGTGTGCTCCTGTGACAGCCAGGGCTCCACCCCCCGGGGCTGTTCCTACAGGACTGATGTCAATCACTGGGAACCTAGAGGAACAGTGTGCAGAAGAGACGTACCAGAGAACAGGCCTCAGTCACAAGGAGGGGATGGACCTTCAGGGGCTGTCAGGAGAGGTTACACTAGGGTCCTCTCCCAACCACTGCGCAGCATGGTCAAGCGAGAGGCGCTGTCCCAAGCAAGGGGCACATGCCCGGAAAAGGTTCCAGGAGTATGTGTTTGGGGAAGGAGGAGGAAAACTGGAATAAAAACGCAACCTGGCCTTGGCTATCCAGGGTACGGCTCTTCTGCCACATGGAGGGCACCTTCAGCACATCCCAGTGACCAGGGACTCTTCCCCGCCGGCAGCTGTGGGGGATTCCGAGCCTGGAGATTTTTCTTTTTTTTTTTTTTAAGACCTTGAGCAGCAGAGATGTGCACAGAGCTGGGTCCAGATAAGCCCACCTGGGACACCTGGCTGGGGAGGTCCCTTGGTTCCGTGTCACCCAGGAAGGGAGAAGGTGGCCTGCACCAGCCCTCTGCATGCAGCTCTCCCCGTGCCTCTCTCCAGGGAGCTGTGTGGAGGAGACCAAGGGCATGTGAGCAAGATGGACTTCCCATAGGACTGCAGAACCAGGCTGGGGGCAGAGCCAGGGCCGCTAGTTTCCACCTGGACTCCGCCCTGTGCCAGCGGGGCCCAGCTCGGAGCCTCTCCCAGCAGAGGTCCTGCAGCGCCCGCATTCGGAGGGGACGGCCGTGAGGACCTGGGCTGGGATCAGGCAGACCGCAGAGCTCCAGGACACCTGGGAAGGGCCTTAGACCACACACATGTGCAGCACCTGGAGGCTGCTTCATGGGGGTTTGGGCACAGACAGCTTCCACTTGGACCTTCCAGAACAGACCGGCCGCTTGGTCGTCTGTCTGCAACCTCCGCGGTGTGCAGCCTCTCGGCCTATTCCTCCTCCACAGACACGGGAGCAGGGATGGAACCTACCTCCGCGGCTGTCCGTGTAGGGCACCCCGCACCCAGCGCCCAGTACTGGTGTGTGGTCAGCATGGTCACCGGTCACAGCCGAGCGCCACAGCACTTCCCCGCAAGGACCTACGGAATACAAGACGGTAACATAAGGCGGCCTTAATAGTCCTCTCAGCTAGTGACGTCATAGCCCTAACGTCAAGCCGTACAGCAGTCTTGTCATAACGTCATAGCGTGACACCTTACGTCACTGTCGTGATGCCGATGTAAATACTCAAACTGCGCTGCCAGGCATGGAAGTGCAGCACGTGCCGTTAGTTATGTACAGTGCTTAACACTTAATAATAGACGATGATACTATTGATTTATGCATTTACTGTCTATATTGTTAAGAGTGTACCCTTCCTACTTATAAAAACAAGTCTTTTTTGTTTTGTTTTTTAATATGTTTTTATTGCTTTCATAGAGGAAGGAAGAGAGAGAGAAACATCGATGATGAGAATCATCCATTGGCTGCCTCCTGCACGACCTCCATTGGGGATCAAGCCTGAAACCCGGGCGTGTGACCTACCTGGGAATCCAACCATGACCTCCTGGTTCACATAGGTAGGTCAACGCCAAGTTGGCCCGGGGAAAATAAGTCTGTTGTAAAGCGGTCTGACATGTTATCCCTGCAGCAGCCCACACATCTCGTTTAGCACATCTCTTGATTGCATCATTTTCTCTTATGCTTGATTTAATCTCATATTGTTTTGTATAGGAACATGCTGTCCAGGCTTATAGCCTGGGAGCAATAGGCTGTACCTGTGGTCGACAAACTGCGGCTCATGAGCCACATGCGGCTCTTTGGCCCCTTGAGTGTGGCTCTTCCACAAAATACCACGGCCTGGGCGAGTCTATTTTGAAGAAGTGGCGTTAGAAGAAGTTTAAAAAATTTGTCTCTCAAAAGAAATTTCAGTCGTTGTACTGTTGATATTTGGCTCTGTTGACTAATGAGTTTGCCGACCACTGGGGTCCAGCCCACGCGTGGAGGGGGCTAGAGCATCTAGGTGTGTGCAAATGCACTCTGTGATGTTTGCACATGACAAAATCACCTAAGGACACATTTCTCAGAGCGTTTCTCCATGGGTAAGTGGCACATGACTGTAGTGCACTTTAACGCAGTCATTGCATTCCCATGGTTGTAATCACACTGCAAGCAAATAAGTACAAAGATATCCAGTGTCCATGCGAAAACTTCCAAGTGGCTGTATTAGACTCCCCACCATCGTTAAAGTGAACACAGAAGGAATAATAATCTTAAAGTTGTAAAAGCCCAGGATGAATGACATGGAAACTAACACAGTCTATACCAGGAGTCAGGCAGTGTTCCACATACAACAATCAATTTAATTTTCCCAACAACCATACAAGGAAGGGACTAAGATAATCCCCACATTACAGATGAGGAAACTGAGTCACAGAGCGTCTCAATAACTTCTCAAGGTCCCCCAGCAGGTTGGGGGCATGGCCAGTTAGCTAATATTTGTTTACATAAAAACCTAAAGGATTAAAGAGTCCTCTGATGGCTGGAGATTTCTTTGGATTTTCTCTATTTTTCTCAGGTTACTCTAATGTACATTTTCTAGTTAAAAAATTAAACATTTGGTGTCTAAGGAGTCACAAGAATTGGTTCTGGGGCAAGAATTTGTGCTGAGGTAGCACACAGGGTAAGCGTTCACTGGGAGCTGGGCACACCCCTGGGCACACCCCGGGATGAATGGCCTACCGTGCAGCCGCCCTTCCCTGGACCCCAGGAGCATCTGTGGGCCCATGCCCCTGCCTTCCCTCCACTAGATGTAGCCCTGCCAGCATCATCGAATGGCTCTTGGGTAACACAGAGCAAATGTGGACCATGTGACAGCTGGCTTGCAAGGGCTCACTCAGCCTGGCTCTGGGAAGGAGCCGGGGCCCTCAGCTGTAGGAGCCCTTCCTTGCCCAAGAGAGATGGCAGTTGGCAACATCCTCCCAGCCAGTGCCCAAGCTGCTCCACCATTTGCCCTTGTGTCCCAGAATCTCCCATCAGATGGTTTTTAATCTTATGCATCCAGCAAAAGTCAGAGCTACAACCCCAAGCTGTAGGCAGGTGTCAAGAGCCACTTGAACCCTCTAAAGAGTCCTCAGGGCCCCACTTGATACTTGGTGACCTTCCCATCCAAAGCAGGAGCTGTAATTAACATCAGGGGACCCGCTGCCCTGGCTGCTGGGCTGAGGGCCAGCACTGGCCGACAAGCGCTCAGAATGACCAGCTGGAACCGGCAGGAGGTCCCCGAGGAGAAGGGCATCCCGAGAGGCTGAGCCCTCCAAGTAGGCTTGCCAGTTTAGCAAATAAAAATAAAAGACACCCAGTTACACTTTCGTTTTAGGTCAAGAGCTTTTTTGTTTTGTTTTCAGTATAAGTACGCCCCATGGAATATTTGGGGCATACCTATACTTTAAAAAATCATGTTTATCAGAAATTCAAATGTAATGAGGCATGCTGGATCTTATCTGGAAACCCTTCCTCTGAAGCAGTGACATTTAAAATAAAAACCTCCCCACTCCCCCACTGGCCACTAGAATAGTCGGCACAGGAAGACCCCTACACAGAAGCAGGTCGTGGCTAATACTTGGGCAGATCGCTGCACCCGGCTTGGGAGCTGCAACCCGGCCCTTTTCACACAGCTGCTTCCGGTTCCCACTCATCAAGGACTCCCGTGCAGTCAGATTTCCCCAGGAATGCCTCTCAATGCGTCTCCCAGTGAATCCTGAGGGCCTACTGGATGCTGGACGCTGGACGCTGAAGCCAACACAGGAATAGACATACACGGTCCCTCTGCTCCCAGGGGCTGACATTCTAGAGAAGCTGGGAAACGAGAAAATCTCAGGTAGTAAATAAAACGAACAAGACCAAGGGACAGGTGACCAGGAGGCCACCTTAGACTGAGAGGTCAGGGAAGGAAGCGGAGGAGACAATACTTCGGCTTAGAGCTGTGTGTCTATTGGAGGAGAGGGAGTGCTTGCAGGCAGAGTGATTAGTCTGTGCAAAAGCCCTGTGGCAGAGAGGGCTTACTCATGCAGGAGCTGAAAGACAATTGCTATGGCTTTAGGAGAGGGCAGAGATGGGGGCGGGGGTGTGTGTGTGCAAGGTGAGGCTGGGGCCAGGGTGCCTTCGAAACCAGAAGAGAGAGTTGGATTTTATCCTACATGAAGGGGAAGCCCTTGGAGGTTCTTAGAGTAACATGATGAGCTTCAGCGATGTTCACCCCCTCCCCGTCCAGAGAAGCACACAGCATCATAGGTGGCAGGACCAGGGCTAGGGGGAAATAAGTAAGGCATTAGGGTGCAAAATTTAAGAAGACTCTCACTCTTGGATCTGTGCCAGTTGTTGATTCTCAGTGGCCCCAGGCCCTGTGTGGAAATCAGGGCCCCTCCCCTGATCTGCCCTGGCAGCTAGGGTAGGAGAAGGGGGAAACTTACTTTGTGCTCCATCTGTGGGGACTGGCTGCAGCCTCTGGTTCCCACTGGGCTGGGAACTGCATGCCTGACCCCACTCAGCTTTGTAAAGAAGGGATGGACCCTGGGCCAGGTCCTCCTCTGGCGCACAGGTCCCCTCCAGCGAGGGGTCAGTAGTTGGTCTCCTCAGCTGAGCTGCAGCATGGCAAAGCTATGGGGCATTCCGACACATGTAGTCCCATAGCTTAGTGGACTTACACCCTCTGGGCCCAGCAGGTCAGAGGGAGCTGGACACCCCACCACCCTACTACCCCGACCCAGATCACTGCTTCTCTGTCTTCACCTCACAACGAAGGGAGCCCAGGCGTCCTTCCTTGGGGCAGGAAGATCAGAGAAACACTTCCCACCCCCGGGGCCCAGCTGCTAGCTCTGTGGCCTCAAGCCTCCTTTTGTCCTTAACCAGCATTCACCAGGAGCACCTGGCTTGCCCACGGCCCCGAGACCACGGTGATCAGGCTCAGGCCAGGGATGTTTATTTTCCGTCGTTGCCATGGCTGTCGTCCTTGACCTTAGCGGGCATTAAACGTGGTGGGACAATAGAACTAGTAAACAAAAACATAGGTGACCAAGACCCACCCAGGGATAGTTCTGATTCGGTGGAAGTGGGGGTGAAGGCCATGAATCTCTCCTTCAACAATCAGCCAAGTGATCCGGAAAGCAGGTAAGTGAACTCGCCTTAAAGAGACTCAGGGGTAGCTAATTTATATCCTCGCTAGGACACAGGAAGGTGGGCACAAACAAGGAACCCAGCTGAGGTCAGTGACCAGCCCAAGGTCACACAGCCAGTAAGGAGCACAGCTGCCAATCAACCCTAGTTGGAAACCTGAGTCCGCATGTCTAAATCCGTGCTTCTGGGCTGGCTGTGCTTTGGCAGGGAGCAAAAGCCCGGGGGCTTAGGGAGAAAGGGGGTGGAAATGTTCTAAAATTGATAGCAGGGGGCGTTGCACAACTCCGTGAACGAGAAGCCATAGCTTTGTACGCTGACACGGGTAAGTTATATGGCATATGAGTTAGATCTCAATAGAGCTGTTTAAGGAGAACATATTTGCAGTCACAGGTGGCTTTCCTAGTCGTGCAATGGCTTAACTGACGGCCGGCAGGTGGGAGTGGGATTTGAAGGCAGGTGACCTTGACCACCAGGTAAGATGTTTCCACCGTGAGCTCCCTCACTAACCTTAGCTTCCTCTCAGGGCAGGCGTGGAGCCCTCGTGGAAGCCCCCCTCCCCTCCCCAGCCCATTTCCATCCCAACAACACAGATGTTACCAAAACGAACGACGTAACACACAGGAACCCAAATGACCACTCCCACGCTTCTTCCTTACAATCGCACTTCACACTTTTATTGTTAATTTTCTTCACATGGCAGATACAGAACTGTCTCCCTGGGAGGTCCAAACCCACACTCTCGAGCTCCCACGTGGCCAGGGAAGCCACTCCCCCTTCTCCTGAAGCTCTGAGCAGATTTCCTGACTTGTCTCAGAGGCTGACAGCTGACCAGCACGTTTGCACATGCAAAAAAGGAGTGGCCCCCAACCTCCCACCCCCACCCCCCACCATTCCCAGAATTTGCCATTGGCTGAAGGTGACCTCCAAGGTTTTGGGTTCCTAAGCCTTCCTCGCTGCTGAATGGGGAAAACCCTCAAGAATGGAGAGGCTGGGTACAACAGTACAGTACGTGAGTGTTGACATTTATGGGACAACATCCTATGGTTAGGATAAGGAACAGCCATGGATTTTCATGCTCAAGAGGGTGAGTTTCAGAAGCGGGCAAAAGGATTCCTTCCAGTTTAGGAACATTTAAAACAAACAGCAGTTGTTGGCCGGGTGGGAACTAGGAAAGCTGGGACGTGGGCCAACGATCAGTGTTTTCCTGCCCATGTGAGGATCTCGCGAGAACTTTCTCCTGGACCACGATCAGAGCCCGCACTGCAGCCGGTCGACTGATTAATTAAATAACACAAGTTATAAAACTTTAAAAACGGGGCATTTACAGTCAGGGACATAAATACGTGCTTTTAAAAGTGTCTACATACATATTTACAGAGTTGCAAGATCAACCATAGTAGCCCTGAAAAAAAGTCCCTTTTGTGTGTGTGACCACGCACACGCCTCCCGGTCCCCTCCCTCCACTTTGGGCTGGTTACGTTACCATTGGAAACGGGGCTGAGGAACAGGCGGGAGGGGGCTCAGGCATCCTCGTCTGGGGTCTGCCCCAAAGGCACCAAACCCAAGACCCGCACCGGGTCCCAACTCCTAGCTCAGCTCACCCGAGTCTCCGAGGCATGGCCTGTGCCACCGGAGCAGGGGCCCCCTCCAGCGACCCATGGCAGGTGATGGAGAACTTCCAGAAATCTCTTTTTCTCCCCGCCCCACTTTTGCTTTTTCATGTTCCACCTACACTTTCATTTCCCAATTTCTATTGGTTGTTTCCCTTTTCAGCTCATTTGAGAAGCTCACACACTACAAGTGTTGCTGGTCCCACCGAGTGAGGCAGAGGAGCTCCCGGACACGGGACACCACTCCTTGCCCCCACCTCCCCCTTCCCTCTCCCCCCGCTTCTCCCATGGAGGAACCCGATCCATACAAGGGGACAATGGCTTTCTCCCGATGCACATGGACTAACCACGATTTCAGATCTGGAAATGGCTCAAGCACCGACAGCCAGGCTAGCGGGCCAAGGTTTTCCCAGTGTACAGGCCAAAGGGGCAATCAGCGCGGCTCCGACGTGTCTGCACGCCACTGATTCCCAGAGATCGGGAGGGACGTGGGACAAGAGGGCGGGGGGGTCAGGGCGGCTGGAAGGGGAGCTTGGCCTCCTGAAGGTCTTCCTCGGACACGACTGGAGCTGACCCCTGGGCCAGACCAAGGTCCCCGCCGTGGTGAAGGACAACTCGAGAAGCAAAAAGCAGGATCAAGGAGCTCTTGAAAAATTGCATAGTAGGAGAGGTCCCGCCCTTGCAGGAAGGCCGAGCTGCAGAACATGCTCATTGGTGTGGAATCAGCTGGTGCCCTGCCTCCCTAGGGTTCTGGAGACCACACGCTGGCAGGCAGGCTCACACGTGCACGCTCACTCCCTTTCTCTCACAGGCTCCAGCACTGGAATAGGTCGCTACTCCCTGCAGGGCGGAAGGCCAGTCCCTTTGGCTTCTCTGATTCCAGGTCACTTCAGGTGCTGAGGAGACAAAGAAAAGAACAATAACGGTGGCTGCTTATTCAGTGCCACGGGCTGCTCAAGCATTTCTCCCGCTGCATTTTCATGATTTGACTGTTGGTTGGAGTGCAGCACACATCCAGAGGAAAGCAAAGCGTGGTGAGTTCTCACAGTGCACACACCTGCGTAACCAGCACCCAGGTCAGGAAGTAGAACGGGTGCACCAAGCTCCCATCAGCCCCGGGCCCTGCCCCCCTTTTAGGATAACCACTAGCACTCATCCCCAGAATAACCAATATCCTGACCTCTGGCATCATGCTAGTAGATGGATTTCCTCCATTTTTTCACTTAAATAAATGAAATTAATCAGTGCGCATCCTATGTGCCTGGCTTCTGCGGCTGAACGTGTCTGCAAGCACGTGCTGTGGATTTTCACTCTCCTCGCTGTGGGAGTCTGTTGGAGGATCATCCTTCCACCGGCCTAGGCTACTGCCAGTGCAGGTCCGGGAGTTTGGAGCCATCACGCATATCGCTGGGATATTCTTACATGGTCTAAATGTCACGTGTGGTGCTGGGATATTCTTATATGGTCTAAATGTCACGTGTGGTGCACATGTGCACATGTTTATGCAGAAGTGCTGGGGAGTAGGGCATAACATATGAGTGTTCTTGTATGTGTTTTCTGAGTGTATCCCTGGCAGTGGGATCGCTGGGTCTGGGAGTTCGTGTCTGTGCAGCTCCAGTGGATACTGCCAAACACTTTTCCAAAGTGGTTAGGCTGCCACTGAATTTCACTCGAACGCTGGCCACAACCCTCGTGGCAGGTGACAGAGACCCCCGTTTTGCATGGAAGAAATAGAGGCTCAAAGAAAAGTAACCTTCACGAGGTCAGGCGGCTGACAAGTGGCAGAGGTGGGACTTGAACCCAGATCTAGCACACGCCAGAGCCTGAGTGTGCGAGGGAATGGCGTGGCCGTGCTTCCTCCAGGGAGCTTCATTTACGGCACGTGGCCCAGAGCCAGGCACACGCGAGCAGCTCACAGTGTTTGCTGCATTGAGTGGAAGATGAGCCTGGAATTGGGCTGAGTCAAGTTCAGAGGTTCGAGTCTCTCACCCAGAGAACCTGCTTAGCATTAGTATTAGTAATAATAATTATTAAAGTATTGCTACTAGTAATAATGTAATAATTCAATGAGAATAATAGCAGTGCTTATTTATGGGAGGCTTACTACATCCGAGGCACTTACTTCCCTCAGTGCTTTTCACGTACTAACTGACCTATGACATGCTTACAGATGGGCAAAGCGAAACACTGAGAAGTGAAATACCCGCCAGGATTCAACTCCAGAAGGTGTGCACTTAACCACACACTGTCCATTTCAGCCTCCCCCAAACCTCTGGATGGGGCTGGAAAGAGAGCTGCCAGCAGTGGGAGCCCTCCGCCACGTGAGGACACAGCCAGAAGGGACATCTGCAGGACAGCAAGAGTCCTCACCCTGATCTCGGACTTCCCTGGGAAGCTGCACGTTTGAAGATAAGGGAAAAGGAGGCAGCCATCCAGGTCCATGCCCTGACCCAGGCCTGACCAGCCTCCCAGGCCTTGCGCATCAGCATGCTTGTTCATACATCGGAGTGGGGCCCTGGGGTCTGTATCTTTAACGGGTGCCCCGATGTCAAGATCCTGCAATTATGCTGAGAGGCTGGTCTTGGGGACACAATGAAAGAAGACACGCTGTGTCACCAACAGGGAAACCCAAGCCTGCCCCAAATCACTGACCCAGCCCGGCCCCATGAAGATGAAAAGTCTGGTTTCTATGAATGATTCAGGCTTTGTCATCAGAAAATCTAGAAAAGAGACTTCTGGTTCAACATAAATCTAAATTTATTATTTTACAGATGAGTATTTCTTTTACTTTCAAATCTTTTCTGGGCTTAAAGCCTCTGAGGGAATCAATTAAGTGCTGAGTATTATTATTATCAGTATTATTATTACTATAATGATAGCTAATACTTACCTGCTGCTTACTATGTGTCAGGCACTGTTCTAGGTGCTTTGCATGCATTTGACACTTGTAATTCTCACAATCCCACAAAGTAGGTACTATTGACCCATTTTATGGATGTGGAGACTGAGGCTCAAAGAGACTAACTTGTTGAGGTCCCACAGCCAGTAAGTGGCAGAGCTGGGATTTGAACCCAGGTGATCCAGGGTCCGCACTCTGCGCCACTACGCACCCTTCTTGCAGGAAGACCCGTGCCCACCTGGCACACCGGGGGTACTCCACAAGCCTTCATGCCCACCCCCTTTCTCTCCTTCCCAGCCACCCCAAGCCCCAAGCCCAGCCCCCCCTCCCCACAGAGCCACCGAAAGGATCCAGAAGCTGCTCCCCGCTCTTCACACCTGTCAGGGAGCAGGTGAAGCCTCTACTCTTTGAAGAGGGGTCCTTGGAGCTGAGCTGTGGCCGTGGCCTTGACACTCCTGCACTGCCTGGTGATGTATGGGGCGGCAGGCGTGGGGCACCGGGTCGCCAGGCGGAGACTGTAGCTGTGCAAAGAGAAACAACACACCATCACCAGGGGCCCAGCCAGGGAGCACCTGGAGGCCAGGTGTTGGCCCCACCTCTCCGGCCCCTGGAGGCCAATGGGATGGGAGCTTGGATACAAGCCCATGAGCTCCCCTGGCTCTATCCACCACCTCCCCTCCCCCAGAGGTGGCGCTAGCAGCAGCACCCACCCTGGGCTCTGAGACAAGGCGCTGTTCCCTCCAAGACACCTGGCGAGGTGTTTAGCGCCAAGTTACCTCCATTGCCTGTGGTGGGGAGAGGAGGGAGAGCCGGTCCCCTCCAGGCTGTTAACTGTGCACCTGACCTCTGCCCTGGCCCCACTTTCATGTCAGGAATCACAGAGGGGCTATGAACCAGGATTCTGTTTGCTACTACAGCCCATTAAATTGGACTTGATTTTTCAGGAAAGCTTTTAATTTTTTTTTAAGACAGGTAACCCAGTTCTCGTTATTCCTCCCTTTCCTTCACCCAGCTAACCTGTACTCATCTTTCAGGTCCCAGCCGGCATACCACCTCCTCCAGGAAGCCTTCCTTCTTCATTCCTGGATGAGTGTTCCCCCTCCTCCTGGGACCCCCCACCCCTCCCCTTCCCCATCATAGCACTTGTTACACTGAATCGCAATCACAGGATTATGAGTCTGCCCCCGCGTGAGCTGTGACCCCAAGGTCACGGCCTTTGTTTTGTTTATTGCTGCACCCCCAGCTTGGCATGACAAAAATAATTATGTGGTGAACAGGAGCGACACTGTGCTAAGCATTTTCTGTATGTCTTCGTCTTCACAGAATCTTCCCCGGCGGATACTGTATACACCTCATTTACAGAGGGGGAGCCAGAGGGAGCCAGAGATGGGGAAACAGCAGGGTTCACGTGAGTGGTCCTCAGCCAGGGGACAGGGCTGCAGTGTCGGCAGACATTTCTGGCTGTCACATCTGGGGGAGGGAGGATGCTACTGGCATCTGGTGGGCGGGGCCGGGGTGCTGCTGAATCTCCTCCGATACACAGGGAGTCCCCCACAAGGAAGAACGAGCCAGCCCTCCCTCCCCCCGTGTTAACAGCGCCCACTTGACAAGGACGCCCTCAATAACGATCTGTGAAGACGAATGAATGTATGAACAGACACATGACTGCAGCCAGTGGCCCGTGGAGCCCCGCCCCCCCTCAGTGAGCTCCCCACCATCTCCTGAAACTCCCAGCTCCACAGTGCATTTTACAGCCCCCCGACCCTTTCGCCGGGGACTTTGCATCCCACCGTGCCAGTTACCCACAGTCAATCACGGTCTGATGAGAGTAAATGGAAAATCCCAGAAATGCAGAGTTCTCCAGTTTTAAAACGGGCGCCGTCCCGAGCAGCGATGCTGCAATCCCCCGCTCTGACCCACCCCATTTGCATACATTTGACACTTGTAATTCTCACAATCCCACGAAGTAGGTACTATTGACCCATTTTATGGATGTGGAGACTGAGGCTCAAAGAGACTAACTTGTTGAGGTCCCACAGCCAGTAAGTGGCAGAGCTGGGATTTGAATCGCCCTGGTCCAGCCTGGTCCTGCTGCGAGGCCAGGACAATCAGATGTCTTGAAAGAGACCGCCTTCGCGGAACTGCTATGATAGCAAGATGTCACAACAGTCCTACTTTGGTGGCTAGCGTCACTCGTAACTTCCTGTGGCCGCGGTTGTGAGTTACACTTTATCACAGGGACGAGTGGAGAGGGAAAACACAGGGTTCGGCGCCACCTGTGGTTTCGGGTCCGCACTGGGGGTCTGTCTTGGAATGTGTCCCCCTCGGATAAGGAGGGGACTACGGCCCTTCCTTTCTGGATTCGTCACCACTCTGTGTCCACTTGGGTTTTTGTGTCCTGGCTCCACCCGGGGCTTCTGGTCGCTGACGGACGCCGGCTCCTGCACGCAGCCTGGCACAGTAGGAAGCCTGCTCCCTGCCCCGTGCCCTGCGGGGAGCTTCAGCGGGCAAGACAGAGGCCACCTGGCCGTCTGCCTGTGACTGCGCGCAGAGAGGAACGTGCCGTTCCGGGAGAGTTCGCAGCCAGTGCGAGGCCCGGACCCGGGCTAGGGCTCCCAGGCGGCCACAGTCCCGGTCCTGGGTTTCTGGCAAAGATGTCCGAAGACGCTGACCGACACTCGCAAAACCAAACTGAAGACACAGCAAGGAAGGCCAGGGCCCGGGAGAAGCTGACACTGAGAAGGGTCCCGGGAGTCCTGAGCCCAGGGCAACAAGGACCCCGAAGGATCTAAGAGCCTGGGTTTGCCCGCCTGGAGCTTCTCACAGGCGAGTGAGCCCCGAGGGGAGGAGGCCCCTCACCCCAAGGGATCTTCCTGGAGCTCCGGTGTCACCGGGCTGTGGGCGTTGGTGACATCACAGAGGGGCCACCCGACACCAGAGCCCCTCATCTCCAGGGACTGCCCAGGGACAGAGGCTGCCGGGCCAGGGAGAGGTACACACTAAATAAAGATGGCAAAGTGGCCGTCATGGAACAGAGAACAGATCCGTGACCCGAGAACAGAATGCCAGGAAGAGGCAATTCCCAGAGGAAGCCAGAGCCGGTGAAGGTGAAAAGATGCCGGCCGCTTGTCCAGGAAGAGCCTGTTAGCACAGGGGCCAGGGGCCAGGCGCCGGACGCGTGGGGCCTGCAGGTGAGGGACTGTGACCAGGGTGAGGACTGCGCCCAATTCTTGGACAGTGGGGAGGCGGAGCCCGGCCGCCCCACCTCCTGAGA
Source organism: Corynorhinus townsendii (assembly GCA_026230045.1). Classification (NCBI taxonomy): domain Eukaryota; kingdom Metazoa; phylum Chordata; class Mammalia; order Chiroptera; family Vespertilionidae; genus Corynorhinus; species Corynorhinus townsendii. The sequence goes on from JAPDVU010000002.1 coordinate 214,127,498, forward strand.
GCCTTCCTCGCCCCCTCTCAGAGCTGCTCATCGCAGCCCCCGGATGGATGACAGTCACCACCCCTCAGCACGCAGGGAGCACTGGAGAGACAGCGGAGAGCCCCGGGTCACAGCCCCGCCTTCCGTGCTGGCAGACAGAAAGCGAGTAAAGCAGCGTGTGGCAGGCAGGCCACAGGGATCACTGTGGGGAGAAACGAAGCAGAGGAGAGAGCTCCGAGTGGCCGGTGGGGCGGGCGGGCTGCAAAGTGGAGGAGGAAGACCTCACAGAAACAGGTGAGCCAAGACCAGAAGGAGGTGGGCGAGGGACCCACTTGGACACCTGGGCCTCGTGGGCTCCAGGCCGTGCGAGCCGCACGTGCAAAGGCCCCGAGGTGGAACTTGCCTGGAATGTCAGAGGGAAGATGGGGCAGCGGGGAGGGTCTGGTAGGCATGGAGCCAGGTTGTCCTTCTGGGCAGTGGAGTGGCCTGGCCTGACGTGGCCACTGTGTCGGGCGCAGACTGCAGGATGGCAAGAATGGGATGGAGGACACCAGTGAGGGGGTCACTGCCAACATCCAGGTGAGAGACGATGGCAGCGTGGACCTGGGGCCGGCTGAGGAGGTGGGGCTGTGAGAAGTGGCTGGATATAAACACCTTTATCAGGGCCCACAGGGCTGATGAACTGGATGCCGGGGCTGGGGCAAAGGTGACAAAGCGACCGGAGTCTAGATGGAGGCTAGATGGGTTCCGTTTAACCGAGCTGGGGAAGACAGCGGGAGGGGAACGTGGCTTCTTGGGGGGTCCGCTTTGGAAGGACTAAATTTGAGATGGTGTTAGACACCCAGGGGGGAAATCAAGTGGGTGGCTGAGATGCACCGCTGATGGATTTGGGGCTGGTCGGCATGTGGGGGGACTGGGTGGCTCCTATGGGAGTGGAGACGAAGAGGAGGAGTCCAGGGACTGAGGAAGGGATTTGGGGCAGCACTGGTGGTGTCACAGAGAGAGGTGTCACGGGAAGAGGGAAGAACAAGTGTCCAAAGCTGCCAATGGGTGAAGAGGGGACTGAGAACCGACCAGGACGTTGTCGAAGCCTAGAGGTTGCTGGTAACCGTGGTAACAGCAGTTTCCAAGACAAGGCAGAGACAAACGCCTGAAAGAGATGAGTTCAAGAGAGGAGAGGGGGCAGGCGGCAGGGTCCAGAGACTCAGTGGCACAGATTTGGGTAAAGGGGACACAGAAGGGACAGGGTTTGGGCGGGGAGGAGCTGCCAGCCCCCGGATGCTGCCCAGAGCTCTCCAGTCCCCACCGGGCCAACACGCTCATCCATGTTCTCCGCCAGGCTGCCCGGGCGTTGAGGGGAGACCCCTGCCTGCTGTGGCCACCTTCCACCTCTCCCTCCCGCATGCGTCAGGAGGGACCTTCTGGAAAGCAATGGCCAAGCTGGTTGGGCCACACAGCCGCCCGCCCAGGAGTCTTACACAACTCTCTGTCAATCCTCAGAGGGCAAAGGTCTAAGTCAGTTTTGCCCGAGGCAAGGGCGAAGCAAAGAAAGCATGCCGGTAAGACAACCTGAGATGACGATGAAATGCCCCCAGGCTGGGTGAAGGCCACAGGCAGAAGCTACAGGAACCACCACCTGCTTCCTGGCACCAGCCACCGCCACTTCCAGAAATGGTTGGCTCCAGCTTCCCAAACAGGTCAGCCCCTTCTGCTCCAGGGAGGCCCCTCCTACTCAAATGAGGCCCCTAGACTGGGAGGCAAGAGACTGGAGGGTCAGCCCTAGGTTCCCTGCTACTTGCTGTGTGGCCTCAGGAAAATGCCTCTCCCTCTCTGGGTCAGAGTGGTCTCACCTGTAAAATGAGGATGCCAACCAAGGAAAAAAATGTATAGCATCATCCACTGAGCATGTGATATGTGGGAAATGCTTGGGGGAGGGGAAGGGGGCAGTTCCCGGAGCTCCTGAAACCCTCCCAGCAGCCCTGAGGCAGGGACTGTGCTGATGCACATCTCACAGAGGAGACAGTGGCTCAGAAGCCAGGAAGCCCAGCGTCTATGTTCTCTCAGCCAATTGGGGTACAGCATTTAACCAAGTCCCCGGAGAAGCATCTGAGCCCAGGGCCATTTGACACCACACCCTGGATCCCCTCCCTGACACAGTCCTTGTCGTGACGGGGACAAGGAGCTCTTGTCAATATCCCAAAAGGCCATCAGCACGGACGCACAAGCCTCCCACGCAGGCAGGAGTCGGCGTTGCGCTGGAGCGCGTGGGCTCAGAGGAGCCCTGGCGTGGGGTCTCCCTCTCCGAGGCTCACTGGAGGCCCAGGAGAGGGGTGAACCCTCCCGAGGCCCACTCCTCAGCCCTAGACTCTGACTGAGCTCGCTGGGGTGCAGCCCGGGCTCTCAGAGCCACTGGTCTATGACCCCCCCGGCAGTCCTGGGGCGCTGGTTGAAGTGCAGCCACCCAGCCCCACCCAGCCTCCTTGGCTCCGACTCCACATTTACCCAGGTCCCCGGAGAGGCATCTGACACAGGAGGTGGGGAGCGTGGGCGAGGGGTGCAGGCCACGTGCTGATGGCGGTGTCTAAGAGGGGCCTGGGTCTGAAGCCTGGGACCGGGGGCCTAGTGCCTAGGGACGTTTTATAGAGAAAGTCTTTCCAATGTGAGGGCTTGAGGGAGAAAAAACAAAAGTGGCCCCTGGGGGCCGGAGGGCCGAGGTTTGAGACCACTGGCCGGGGCAGTCACTGAGGGACCTACTGAGGATGGTGAGGCGTTGGCATCGCGGGCCCTGCCAGCAACACTTGGCGGCTTTTTCATTTAATCATCCTTTACCCATGTGAGGTGGGTACTGTGCCCCTTTTAAGGCGGAGTGGACAGCAGCACAGAAAGTTAAGGTCACTGACTCATTTAAGGGGGGACATGACTAGAAGGGCAGGAGGGAGGGCAGGAGAGAGGGAGAGGAGAAGACGCAGGAGCCAGGATCCAGGGAGCTGACCCCACTCCAGAGCTGAATCCACCTCTTAGCAGATGGGTTTCCTTCCCTCTCAGCTCCGGGAAGGCCCTGCTCCCATGCTAGCTCCCGGCACGGCCTCCACGCGTCCAAGGACCAATCACGTCCCTGCCCCGTGCGGCTTTTACGCCAGGTTCTGCGGCCTCCAGAGGCCATTAGTTCCCCAAACATGTTTGGCTGGCACTCCAAATGCCCAGCGTGTGGCAGCTCGTAACCCCGTCAACATAGGGCTGTCCCGCCCGGCCATGACGTCGGGCAAAGGAAGCTGCCAGGAGGACATCCCTGCTGTGGCTGCCTGCCACCCTGCCAGGACAGGAGGGGGACAGGAGACCCCAGAGTCCATGCCAAGCAGCCCTTTGCTCAGACGGGAGAAGCCAGGAGGAGGAGGTCACCCAGCAAGATGCTCTTGGGAAGAAGTGAGAAGGCACAGGTGGGCTGTTTACATGGGGCACTGATGGTGGGGAGGAAGGGTAGGGTGGAGCCCAGCAGAACTGGGGAAGGAAACCCCAGGAGGCAGGGCACCTGGTGCTCTGTGACTGTCCCCAGCCCCTGCTGCCCGCCCCCCCTACCCCCCGGACTGAGCCCCAAGGGCGAAGGCTGGTCTGTTCTCGCCTCATCCAGCCACCTGCCTGCCACCTGCCTGGCACAGGATGGGCTCTGAGAATGGTCCCTGGACAAGTCAAGGGCAAGCCTGACCAGGCTCCTCATCTAGTGCAAACCCAAATGCGCTCGTCCATGGCGCTCAAGGACCAAACTGTCCAAGGAAGTGACTTCCAGGAGGTTCCCTCACCGCCAAGGCCCCGCCCCAACCATGGGACCAGGTGCCTACTTTCCCGACAACGCTTGGAGCCCGACTCCGACTCGGCAGGCCTCCCTCACCACACCCCTGGCTCTGCTCCGTGCCGTGGCTCAGACGTCACGCCCGCAGGAAGCAGCCACCACCGGTGCAGTGCCCGGCGAGGCAGGAAGAACCCAGCTCCGCTCCCTGTAAGTCTCAGCCTCTCAGGGCACTTGGCTCCTGCCCAGCCCCCCATCAGTTCCAGTGCCCAGATGCCATTCCTTCTCCTCCTCTCTAGCCAAGTGGGACAGTCTGCTCTCTTTAAAGGGAACCACTAAGAACGGGAGGGAAGCCCAAAAGGACACACGGACACGTGTGTCAGGACATGAACGCACAGGAAGCAGATTCCCAGTGTGGGGCAGAAAGGCACCCATCCCCCACGAGGCCCAGAGGGAAAAGCTCTTTTACATGGAAAAACCCTGTGAGGACGCTAAGACTTCACTATTGCAACCGCTCTGTCCTTTAAAGTCAACGTAGACCAAGACGTTAGAAAGAAGACTAGGTCACTCCAGGAGCCACTTCCACATGTCCGAGTCATTGGGACTCGGGGTCTCGGAAGTCCTATGTGGCATCTCCCAGTGACAGGATTTCTGGGACCTGGGGTCTGGTGCCGCCCAAGGATGCTAACCATCTGAGGCGCCTGCCTGGATGGAGAAGCCTCGCGGAGCTCGGGGGCTCCTTTGCCACCTGAGGCGTCCCCGAGGCCTGGGTGTGTCTGGCTGGCAGGGCGTCCCAGGCACAGGCTAGCGTTGCCGTGGGAAAGCCACGCTTGCCGAGTCTGAACGGGGTGTTAGTCAGCGGGGTAGGGACGCTGCCCAAAGGGCCAGGGCACCCACATGGGCTGTGGGCCAGGGGAACTCATCCTCAGAGGGTGCAGCGGACTGGAGAGCAGTGTGCCCAGGCAGCTTCTCTCGCCCCAGAGCCCAAAGCCCTCGCCCTGTCTCCTGGCTGACCTCCAACGGGCTTAGACTGGCTGGGGCTGGAACACGGGACAGATCAACCTATGTCCCAGAGGGGACAGAGCGGCCGCAGGTGCTAAATGACCCGGGCCAGCTGGCACCTCTGGGCTGCTCAGCAGCATTGGGACCCTGCGTTCCATTTGGGTTGAGGCCCACTCATTGGCCACATGGAGGGTCCCTCCCTGCGGGGCAGACACGCAGCCCAGCCACACTACTGGGGTGCCCACGGACTCACGTCTGACACGGAATGAGAACCGTCCTAATGTCTCCTACACTTTAGCAGCAGGTCCCCAGCCCGGGGTCGGTGGAACAGGTTTTTCTAGGCGCATCCTCGTTATCATCTGCATCGCAGCAGCGAACACTTCCCTGCTCACCACGTGCCGAGCGCCATGCCCAAACCTGACATGGAGTGGCGAACTTCATCTTCACAAGGCCTCTCTGAGTGGGTCCTGCCACGTTTTATACGTGAGGAACTAAGGCACAGAGAGGTTCGGCAGCTTGCCCAAGAACACACAGCTGGCAGGAGCAGAGCCGGGGTCGAAGCCCTAGACACTTAGCTGCAGACACGGGCTCCTGGGAGCCAAACAGGCATGTCTGGGCAGGATTTCTGAGCTTTAATGTGCAAACGCAGTTCCCCCACTTAACTGATAGCTGCTCTATGCCAGGTACGGTGGGACAGGCAAGCACTCCGAAGGCACGAGAATGCCGCAAGGGATAGCTTTGGTCTAAGCTGAGCCTAAGGAGGCACCTTGTAAGCATGAACACTTATTTTTTAATTTATCCTTTTTAATAGAAATTTCTCCAAATCAGCCACGTGAAGCAATATCCTGATGTAGTGTTCTCTTTGGGAGTCAGATTTCTAACTCTGCACTTACATGTGCTGCCCATGGCCATCATGCACCGTCACAAGATGTCGTCCCGGGAGCCTAAGAAAGCGTGGCAGCCTTCTTGTCCACACACGAAACAAGACCAGGCCGTCCAATGATGCGTATTGATGCCGACCAATCACACCTATTAGATACCTGATACTGTGCTGGATGCTGGGAGACAGCAGCGAAGTAAACAGACCTGGTCTCTGCCCGTGTGGGGCATGTGTTCAAGAAGAGGAAGGTCATCGTTGCTTGCCTAAGCTATAATACAAAATCCCAGGGCGTGACTGACATTAAGGAGGAAACGTAGAGGCTACCAGAGCTCTGAACAAGGACACAAGGGACCTGACTTCACGTGTACACGTGTGCATGTGTGTGTACAAGCGCACACATGCAGTTTGTTTGCACCCCAAGACGTGGGTTCTGTAGGACACTGGGAATACACATAGGGTTTGCTTCATTTGCCGTGTTGTATTACTTTGGAGGACAGGGGATGGAATAAAGCACAGAATGTCTAACTTATTTTACCCCCCAAAAAGAGATAGGATTTCCAGAAGAGGTCTTTTCGGTGTCTGCAAGCAACCACTGTTACTACCTACCCTTTCTCCCCAAAGCGTTCCCGCCCTCATTCTGTGCCTGAGCCTCCAAGCAAGTTTTACACAAGCAGATCTGAGAGTTTGCAAATTGGAACAAATCGGGTGAGACCTCATCTGGTTCTTCCCCAGGCTTTCTTCCGATCTGTGTCCAACAGATCTGGTCACACGAGGTCGCCTGCTTGTCACAAGATGCAGAGCTGAGAAGACGGCCCCTGGACGTTTGATGGGGTCACAGTGGGCTTGCTGCCAAGATGGCCTCTCAGATGCTCACAGCCCACTACCTGGAGAAATGGCCGGAAAGTTGGGGATGGTTGGGATTGGGATGTCTCCTGGGATAAGTCAAGAGGCCATTTCCATCGTTTCCATCACTTCTGCTTTTCTTTTTAAGACCCAATGGAAGGCTCTGAAGTCTGGGTAAGACTCACGTGAGAAGCTGACAAAAAAAGATTTCAAAGACCCACCCCCAGAGATGACAGTTTCGCGGGTCTGGATTCTTAACAAGCCCCCAGGTGGCTAATGGTACAGATGGTCCACCACGTGAACATCCTGACACATGCCAACCAGGGCCCCTTCGCACACCTGGGAACACAGGCGGGAAATGCCCCCCCTCCGAACACTGTCATTAACAGGTCTCCTGGACCCGGGAAATACTGTCCCCTCACCTAAGCACCTGTCCAACGTAATTCAGGACGTCACCTTATAAATCACCTGCTGTTAGCTGATACTCTCAGCTCTACCTGTCATGTTTATAGTTTTAAGGGATATAAACATATTAACTATAGTGAATTACAAAAAGAACAACAACAACAAAAAAACCCACAGAGCATATACATCAACTTACAATATCCAACGCCAACTTGTTGGGTGCCTAAAAGTGGTTGGCGCCTACCTGAGGACAACATCAGCACAGCCCGTTTCCACCCCGTAAAATGCAAAGGAGCCTGTATATGAATGGAGATAAGAGGACACGACACCTTTGAACCTCTGCGCTGGTCATCAGAGAAACTCTGGAAAATTCCTGGCGTGATACACCGACTTAGAGAGGAAAGGAAAGAAAAATCAATGGGCAGGGGGACCCATGTCTTCCTTATCAAGCAATGGGATGGACTGAGGCCCAGGCACTTCCTCAGAGAGTCAGCCACTGGTTAGCACAGGCACCACATGAGATATTTATTCTATACCCAGAACAAAGCACGGAGGCATGAGGTACAGAGAAGAACACCACTGTTTAAGAATTAAGGTACTTCATGGGGCAAGAAACCTTCCCTGAGAGACTGTGCATTCTACCCCAACTTCCACTTCATCCTCTCCCCAAATTGCTTATGAGACTTGTGGCTCAAAAGGAAAAAGCGATCTGTGTGTGTTATACTTCACACGTTCCTATCTAGAGGTCATTTGTCCAGCAAATGTCATTTAGCAGCCAAGGACCAAGGACATTTTTAACAAGCAAACCACGCCAGCATGTCTGCGTCTGCTGCTCACGCACTCTCCTCTTGGGCCCTACCTACCTCGTTATTTACAGAAACTATTAATAGGACCACTATCTAGCTTCCTAGCCCATAGGGGATTAACAGAGCACATCTGGAGGCAGTGAGCGGTGCAGACAACATCCATAAATCATAAATGAAAAACGAGCCAGGAGTACATCCTTCCTGAAACATTAAGTCACACCTCAAGCACCCGGATCCTGCATGCCTGAATTGCCTCTGAGGGCATCACTTCTCCACAGCAGTCTTCACTGACGGTTACCGTGAGCCTCCAAGAAAAGTGCCCAGTGCTGTTTTTAAGAGCAGGGAAGTAGCAGATACATTAGCCTCCGGACAGCAAACACGCATGCGGCAGAGCCATTGCCTCCGACCCTTTCTGCAAACATGGCAGATACCTGGCACGGGGCCCTCTGACCCCGAGCTTGACCTCACCTCTGAATCCCACCAATGCAGCGCCCCAGGCAGTTGCTCTCCGGCCGCACATGGGAACCTACTTGCCTACCGTGGACTAGAAAGCCTTTGAGGAAGTAGAAAAAAGTCCACAGTAGACAGCAACGTTTGGACGAGTCAGCACCTGAACCTGTTCCTTCCCGAACAGAGCGGGTGGCATCACACCAGGCCTGGCTGGAGCCGCGCAGTCTGGTCTCCCAAGAACAGATACGATGGACCACGACCAGAGAGGACGGAGACCTGTGTTCACCGCCTCCGTTTCAGCTCCTTCAAATCGAGTGCTCCTCAGCCACATGGGGCAGTGGCTTACCAGCAAGCAGCTCCCTGCCTTTTTGTTGTTGTTAATCCTCACCTGAGAGTATTTTTTCATTGGTTTTTAGAGAGTGGGAGGGGAAGAGACAGAGAAACATGGAGGTGAGAGAGGCATGGTGATTTGGTGCCTCCTGCAAGCACCCCAATCGGGGCTGGGGATGGAGCCTACAATCCAGGTGCATGCCCTTGACTGGAATTGAACCTGAGACCCTTCAGTCCTTGGGCCAGCGCTCTATCCACTGAGCCAAACTGGCTAGGGCTCCCTGCTTCTTAAGATGCCACTGGGAAGAACGAGGCCTAGCCAGGCTTCCCTCCCAGGTCAGGGGACTAGAGGCAGAGCAGACTCTGATGGACAGGTGAGGCCACTGCCTGGACCTGGCTGCTCTGACCACCTGGGACCTCGAACAAATTGCTTACCTTCTCTGTGCCTAGGACATGGAAGTATTTTTTTTAATGAAATGGGGTAATATAGGAAAAGCCCCCAAAACAGTGGTGGTTCTTACATTATGTCACTAAGTTGGGATTCCTTGGTTACATTTACATGGAGCTAATGAAATGTTTTCTTCTGAAGCTACCTTTTAAAACGTACATTTTGGCTTTGAAATTCAAAACCAAGGGAAATAAAGTTATATGGAGGGAGGTGCTTTGAAATTCAAAACCAAGAGCAAGTTATATGGAGCGCTAATAAAACGAATCCTTTTCTCACCTGGACTTGGAAAGTGCCTGCCTGTCTCACAGCTCTCTCCAGCTCTCGTGGGTGGGAGCACCTCGTGTAGAAAGACAGCAGCTATGGTCCCCACGGGACAGCTCAGGCCCCGCGAGGTGGCCAAAGGCCCCTGGGATCCCTTGAGGGCCCGCTGTGGGCACTGACAAGAGAGGACGGGGGACATTCCGGCTATGGCAACCTCTGCCGTCATGAAATCACATACATGACAAGTCAGCTCTGGGGGGAGCCACAACGTCCGATCCGCTTTCAACAGACTCAACAGGACATCTCTCAGTATCAACAGCCACAATAGCGGCGTTTACGAAGCACTTACTGGCGCAAGCGGCATCTGCGGTCCTCGCGGGCTCGTCTGTCTTCACAAGCATCCTTTGTGCCTGGACTGATCACTGCCATTTCACAGAAAGGAGGACGGGGGCTCGGAGAGGTGGCATGACTTGCCCGAGGTTACAGAGCTAGTAAGTGGTGAAGCCAGGATGCACACACTTGATTCAACTAACAAATATTTATTGAGCGGCTACTACCTGCCAGGCACTGCTGGACATGCAGCAACAGGCAGCTTCCCTGGGTGGATTCCCCATCCTGGGAGGAGAAGCGTTCAGTAAACCAACGTACCAGATCAAAGAGAACACATGGAAGACGTTAAGGGTCCCCAAGAACAGGAGGAGAGGGACAACGGCACTTATTTCAGAGTGGATGGTCAGGGAAGGCTTCTTGAAGGAGGTGACAGCTGAGCAAGCAGCTCTGGGGCAGAGCGAGTGCCCTTACCTACATTTCACTGCCTGTGATGAAATCTCCACGCAACCTCCCAACCAGGCCAGTGCTGGCCTGCACCATACCATCTTTCATGGGAGGCCAGAGGCCTGCAGCAAACCCTGAACTTTGAATTCCATTCTGTGTGATCATGGCCGCCACCCTGAAGCTATGGACTACGCTACACAACCTCTCGGCAGCAAACCCCTCTTTGGGCGATGATGTCAGCAGGAGACATTTAGGGGACACAGTGAGTTCAGAGGTTTCACAACGCCTTTAAGGACAGGGCTCTGGAGCCCGGCCAGCATGGCTCAGGGGTTGAGCATCGACCTATGAGCTAGAAGGTCACAGTTGAATTCCCGGTTAGGGCACATGCCCCGGTTGCAGGCTCAGTCCCCAGTGGGGGCAGGCATGTGGGAGGCAACCAATCAATGACTGTCTCTCATCATTGATGTTTCTCTCTACTTCCTTCCTCTCTGAAATCAATACAAATATATCAAAAAAAAGAACAGGGCTCCGGAATCAGATGGCCAGGCCCGGGCACTCTCTCACGTGGACTTGTGGGACACAATGCAAGCGAGGCTCCTGCCCAGGCTCCATTTCCCTGTAAATGCTGAGAACGCCACGCAGAGACCTCAGAACAGTGGCCATGTCCCAGGGGCCTCTGTAAGCCCCGGGACACAGGACAGCGCCCCCAGATCAACAGCCCAACGCCTCTGGGACCCAGTTGGACCATGCAAGATGTTTTCTGAATGGCTGACCGGCCGAATCACTAGTGGAGAATGTGCCTGCTTGTATGAGTCCAGTAACAGCTTGGGAACAGCCTTCCAAAAAAGTTCCTAAACTCAAGCTGGGTTGGCAAGGGTTGGATGTGATTATAAAAAACAAGTGAGAAGAGAACGTTACTGCAAGACAAATTGAATCCATGTGAGTTTTAAATAACCTCATTCCAATAAGAAGATTAAAATATCACTTTGGCCATTATTAAATACTAAAACAAATGCCATGACTTAAAATTGAAATTCTATTTTTATTTTTTGTTAATCCTCCCCCAAGGATATTTTTCTTTTCTTTTCTTTTTTTTTTAGAGGGAGTGGAAGGAAGGGGGGACAGACAGAGACATCAATTGGTTGCCTCCCACACGCGCCCCTCCAGGGATCAAACCTGCAACTGAGGTATGTGCCCCCAACCAGAATCAAACCCAGGACCATTCAGCCCACAGGCGGATGCTCTTCTATCCACTGAGCCAAACCGGCTAGGGCTGAAATTCTATTTTTTTTAAGGCAAAAAATGAAAATTGCCACAACTGTAACCTAAGGCCTAAATCCCCTATTGTTATTAACTTACCTGTGCAACAAACTCCAGGCCTTTAAAGATTCCTACTGAAAACGTACACTTAAGATTTTTTAAAAATGTATTTTTATTGATTTCAGAGAGGAAGGGAGAGGGAAACAGCAATGATGAGAGAGAATCATTGACTGGCTGCCTCCTGCCTGCCCCCACTAAGGATCGAGCTCGCAACCTGGGCATGTGCCCTTGACCGGAATTGAACCCGGGACCCATGTCCGCAGGTCCATGCTCTAACCACCAAGCCAAACCACCTAGGGCTACACTTAGATTTAATGCTAACACTCAGCCGTTACCTAAGCAGAATTCCAGACTGCACGGTAGGCTCCTGTCTAAACATTACTATGGAAATATTCTTAAATATGTTCAGAATAGAAACCTGTACTTTAAAAGCCTTCCGTAGCTTTTAAAGGGTTCTGTCTGGCTTGTCGCTGTGGTTTATACGCCGGACATGGGAAGGCACATTTAGGCCCTAGAAATCCTCCATAAAAATCTCTGTTCTCTGGCACACCTGCCTGACTTGGGGTTCACTTCCTGCAAGAGACAGCTGAAAAGGAATCTGGTGTAAGGGAGGCAGCGAACACAAGCACGTACAAACCCCATTACCCCAGAAGTTCGGCAAGGTAACGCTAATGAAAGTACGTCCAAGCCCCTTCAATGGCTCACAACAGACCTGCAAGCAATTTACTGCCGAATTTACTGCCGTCGTGAGGGCTTCTCTAATTCTTAATCTAGAAAGTAAATAAAACCTACGCGCACCCTCCTGGCTGTAACACTGTATACTTTACCAATAACTTACTACTGGCAGACGTTTAACCCTTTGATTTGCACGTAACACATACTTGCCGAGGAGGGACGGCGAGCCCCGATCAGCTCTCTTTTTGGGCTAATGCCCAACAGGTCAATGTTCTCCAGTGGCAACCGAGACGCTTCCCAGGCTTCCCAGGCTCCCCAGGCCCTTCTCTAGAGCCACTTTCAAGACCAGAGGATATTATGATAGTGAGCTTGATTTTCCTTATACGATTTCTGTTGACTAATCAGATCAATCTAGAAAGTCAGCGGGACTTGCGCGGCCCGTGACGTGGGCACACACCCCGCCGCCGTTCAGAGTGAAACCAGACACGGGTGCTCCGGGAGCTGCTCCCGCTGACGGTCTTGCCGCAGCAGGAAGATTCCTTGCCCACCAAGGGGCGACTCTACTTGTTCACAAATGCAGAGGAAGACTTTAGAGGCTTTTACATCTAGAGGAAATGAACTTGGGGGAGGGGGAGGGGAGCTATAAAAATAAGACAGGATGGTGCAGGTTGGAGGCCGTTCAAATCCCAGCTTGGCACTTTCAACTCCCCCAAGTCTGTTTTCCCATCGGTAAATGACACCAACCTCAGGGTGCTATTGTCAAGAGTCTGAAAAATGCTTAGGGCAGAACCTTGCACACGGAAAGGAAAGCGAGCGACAGCTCTCAGGTTCCCAGAAGCTTGTCACCACTTGCTGGCGAGGAACTCAAGGGAACCACAGCGACTGGAGGTCGGGACTAGGCCTGGGTGGTCTCCCAACGGGAGACTGGGGCAGAGCCTGACCTGATCAACCAATGAGCAGTCGCACATTTTTCCTCTAGGTCTCACCCACTCAAACTTCAAGTTTTGTTCCAAGGATTTGTTTTTTTGACCCTGTTGCTTTCGTCTAGGAAGAATTTAACAGTAATATGGAACTCATTCCCACCAATCTGGACCTAGTTTCTTTTTTTCAAAAATATCCCACAGCACTGTGTCTTTAAGGCCCAGCATCTTGTAGGCAAACTCCCAGTCCCGCCCAAGTCTCAGCCTCCACACCCAGTAAGAAGACGAAGGAAAACGCAGAGACCACCTAGCCATTCCCTACTTGGAACAGACTGGGAACTAAGATCCAGAAATAACCTGCCCAAGGCTGAGCCTCCGAAGCAGGCCACAGGAGGCTGGAAGGCGAGTGTACGGGCGATGCCTGCTGGCTGCCGGCATGAAGGGAGAGGAATGGCGAGCAGACGGCCAAGATGGAACCCACTTCCTCCATGAGCAGCGCCCTCTCCTCCCGCAGTGTGCAGTCTACAGGGAGCTGTGTGTGCGCAGTCCTCAGTGCAGGGCCATTAAACAGCCAACACAGAAAGCGAGTCCTAACTCCTCCAACCCAGTGCCTCCCCACTTCCTCCTGTGAAACCACCCTCCCCTCCCCCTCCCGCTGGGTCTCTGGGGGGGTGGGGAGGGAAGAGGGGGGTATCATGAACTAGAGGACATTAGGCCAGGAGACACTGACCACTCCTTCAGCTTTACCGCCTTCCCCCAAGACTTCGGAATGACACATACTGATGTAAAGCATGAGAACCACAGTGCTATATCATGTGGGACTTGATGAAACTGCAAACATTCCATCTCAAAAAAAAACCAGCAATCCCACATAAACTCAATACAGATGTTCCCACTTCTTTGTTTCATTCTTTGGGGATTAACAATAAAAATCCCCAAACCAGAGTAAACTGTTAGCAAGCATCGAGGAAGTGGAGACCCCACCTGTGAAATGCTTTATTTCACTCTCGAGGTACCTCTGAGCACACTGTCCGACTTCATGGCTCCCCGCTCAATGGTAGACAGGGGTTTGAAATAACAAATAGTCAATGCCAAATAGGAACCCAAGGGGAGGTCCTCTGGGCGGACCCTGCACAGCGCACAGCACAGTGTGCGGCTTCAAACGCCTTCCTACGGGACTCTTCCTTTTTTGCCCTTCACTGCTCCCAACCAAGTACAAAATGCAGTCCTTTCACAAGCTTTGAGAAAGTTTTTATTGGTTACAATGATATAAAACGTGTCATTTAAAGTTCCCCTAGTTATTAAGTGCTTGCTAGCAACAGCATAAAAAACTTTGAGGACATCTGACAAGCTCTATGATTTGTTTCATCCTGGAAGGGATAAACAGCAAACAGCACTCTTAGCTGCTCTGTCTACAATTAGCCTCTTTCTCTCTTAGAAGGCTACATTGGTTCAAATCAACAGACAATCCCTTTTGTATGTCAAATTGTAAATTTTAATGTTTTCATTAAAATAGTCTTTTATATCATAACTCTCCAACAAGCAACAGTAAAATAACTAACAGCAAACTCCAGTACAAGAACACTCTCCAGATTAACAACTCAAACACAAATGTAAAAGGCAGATCACAATACAATTGAAGCATCCAAAACAATTTAAATAATTTTAAATATTTTATTTTTAAACTGCTACAAATGCTTTATACAATATTTCAACACAAAAGTCCCCAGAACAGAAATGTAACAAAATGGGAATGATAGTGAAAGGATTAAAATGGCACAAATTCACCAAACAAGTATTAAACTACACATTTTAAGAGGTAGATTACTTTTAAAGTTGAAAACAAAAGGAGAAAAAAACACATGAATAACCTAGCCATTTCCCACCAACTCAGTCATTAATTAGGGTGAAAGCATGTATATAATGTATGGAGAAATAATACACCCAGGAAAAGGCCAATTTGTAGTTTTTAAATCTCTAGTAGAGACTGCAGTGTAAGCCTGTATGTAAATTTATTTTTACTTTTTTACTTAAGTGCAGACATACAGCTTTCTAGGCCTGAGATGCATCCTAGGCATTGGTATATTGCTACATAGTCTCCCATAATATAATAGTTATAAATTAGTGCCACATAATTATTTGAGAGGCTGTTCATCTGGATAAACCACACATGAAACTGGAAGAGGCATACAAAAGGAGTCCATATCCAATCGGGTTTCCTCTCCATTATGCTGGCAATCAGCTTGCGATTTAAAAAAATAAAATAAAAAATAAAAAAAGCAGGCAGAGAGAGAAGCTAAATGCCTCTGTCGATAACTTAAAAGAAAGGCATCAAGAGCTGGTGTGTGACCAAAACTTCTTAAAACAAGTGCATTAGAATTTGTCATCCCTGAAATCTACAACATACTGATAAAAAAGAGAACTTGCTTTGCAAGGTTAAGTTCAAATCACTCCTTCCTCCGCTATGTGCCAAAACCAGGGCCACACTCACATCTGAGTTATCAGTCCCTTGACGATGGGCCAGTTCATCGAGCCCGTCTCAACAGCACCTCCTGCATCTCAATCACCCAGGTGCCCAGCACGTGTTGGGCACCAGCGAAGGCGCAGATACCTGACTCTAACCAGGGCAACCAGGAGCCTGCAGATTTGTGAGACAGCTTCAAATGGTCTTGCAAGCTTGGTAGATTTCGCATCCTTTGTCGTAGTGCTTATCCTAAGTTGAGCATGCATTATCTTTATTTAGTCAATTAAGGTTTGTTTTGTGTGGGGGGCTTTTCTACAGGAAGTTCCTAGAAAATAAGAAAACTGAAGATAAATGACAACATAACACAACCTTATATGAATTGACCATGTTAAAGAGAAGGTGAGCAGATCCATATGACAAATGTTAAGACAGCAACAGGTGGATTCCGGAAGTGTGCAGGAACTTGGGGGCCCTACTCAACAGGCGCACGCTGGCAAGGCCCCAGCCCTATGTGGAGTGGTGTGGCAGAGATGGGTATGGGAGGAAATGAACGTCATTTTGTTTTTGTAATAACTGTGGAGAATGCTGGGGGGCTGGCTCTTAGTCACAGATGGCTGGGATGGAACACGCAGGAGGAGGCGGCGCTGCCAGCGCTGTGGGAGGTCCTTCAGTACACAACAGGGTGAGTAAGGAAATCACTGAGGACAGAGAAGCGAGTATTTCTGACCATGTGCCATGAAATCATCCCTGATTAAATTTACACATAGAAATATAATGAAAGGGAAGACTATGACTATAGTTAAAACAACTCCTTACCAGTGTAACACAACAAATATGTACCAAGGACGAGGCCTGCTAAGCCCTCATGATAATCTCAGGCCCGAGTTCAGGAATCCTGGTTTTATACCAAATGGGCTAAAGGCACTAAAAAGAGAACAAACTCCCTGAAGAAGTGCCCAGATAATGAGAATATGATGCCCTGTCTTCACAAATTTATGGTCACTTGTAAATGGACCCCTTGTAAGACACGTCCTTCTGATGTGTCCACAGCACAGTTCCGTGACAAACACCAAGGGGGGCCAGCTACCGGGGATGCTGCTGCTGCCACCTACCAGTTAGAACAACAGTGTTCTTATCTGATTCTCTGTGCTTCCTTTTAGGCCAGATTTCACTCCAGCAATGTAACCCTCTGTTAAACAATGAAACAAAGCAAAATAATTATAATGAACTGGAGGAAACAGAGATACAATTTTATTAGGCACTTTGGTCCCCTGTGGTCTTCTTCCAAAAGCACTGGGTGAGTAAGAGGCTAACTGAATGAACTTGCTAAGTTTAGTTACTCAGAGAACTTTTCTTGACCTTCAACTGTATAAATGGGATCCAGTACAAAATGATTCTTTCAGACAAGACTGGAGGCCAAGGGGGGCACGCACAGTGCGTTCTAAAGCATCAACCACCCGGGGCATGTTTGTAGTACAGTCTGTAAAAATGATGACTTATTCTGGCTCTTTATCTTCGAAAAGGACTCAAGTTCAAGAACCTCCTGTTGTTGAGGAACTTGCAGAGTACAAACAGGTACAGTTAAAACACTACAGCAGGCCACTGTAATGGCTTATGCATATGGCATGGCCAGAGACCAGATGCTGAGTAGTATCTCCCAGTAACTAATTGTTTAGTACATTTCTGAAGTAGCTTTTTAACTATCAGTCTTGGCTAACGATTCTTCTCTACATCGTTCTTTAGCCGTGACTTAAGGCACACGGGCACCCAGAATTCTACCTCGTCGGCTGTGCACAGGTAATACCACCTTTGGGTCCTCACGACCTCCCCAAATGGCAGACGCCCCCCGCCCCAGTGAACTCTAATTCTGCTTGCCTGAAACACCAACGACTTTTCAGACACCAAGAGGGACAGCCAAGAAAGCCTCGAGTCCGGCAGCCCACTCCGAAAGGACAAGATTTTGAAGTATTTTGCAGAAATCCTATCTGATGGTGAGTTTTTCACAAGCTTGACCCGCAGGCATTTTTTAGGAAAACAGCAGGAATCCCAAGAAAGTGCGTCAAACCAAGGTTATTTAAGTGACTTAGCAAGTTTGAGAAGTCAACAAAACCAATCTAACTATTGCCCTGTTTTTGTGTCACTAAGAACACTTCTGAATACAGGGAGGACACAAATAAAACAGTAAAATCACCTCAAATCTAAGATGAATTCTTACATCATTACTGGGAAACAGAGGCACTGACGGCCACGCTGACTTGCCCTGGGTTTCGGCATGTGCCTGGGGGAGCCAAGGAGCCTGGCCTTGCTGCAGTTCTAAGCACTCTCCTGGCTGCTTCTCCTTCGGGATCTGGCCTGTGTCACCCTATGCTGGAGAGAGGAGGGGGTGGGGAACTTAAGGCATTTTAAAATGAGTACGGTGCATTTGCTTTTAACCCATGAGGCAAGTTTTTTGAATGAAAACAATAGAAGCATGAATAATGGAAGCATTCTCCGTTACTATAACTATGCTTGAGTCACAGAAATATTGATGAGATTGCAATGTGGTTTTAATGGCCTCAGAGATCCATTTTAACAGAAGAAACAACCTATAATCCAGAAAAAATAAAAGTGACACTGAGATATTACCCAAGATAGGAAGGAAGTTTAAGAGGGTTTCATCTTTTCATAACAGGCTACTTTTGAGAGCTTTTCATCGTTTCAAATTCAGTTCACACTGGCCCTAAAAGAAATGGCACGCTTCTGCGAGTCCTGGGTCTGAGATAAAGCTAGGCGGTATCCATCTCTGCAGAGCCTATAACTTAAGCAACCCCATTTCCTTTAAGTGCTTATGTCAAAATTACACAGGAAGAAGAAAAAAAAGGCATTGGGCAAGTATACTGTTCGCTTCCAACCGTCTTTCCCGCCCCCACGCTCCGGAGCTGAATTCCTCAGGCCCTGGGAGACAGCTTACCTGAAGTCCTTCAGCTCCTGCTTGCCACTGCTGTCCTCCCTCCTGCTTTCGCCCAGGTCGGCAGCAGCTGCCAGCTGGAGGCTTCGGGTGATGGGCCCGCCACTCCGTTCTCTAGATTTTACATTGAACCGGTCTGTTCTTTTCTTACCGGCCAGAGCGGATTTGCTTTGTAAGACGGCCTTGCTTTTCTGTACCCTCACGTGCAGGCTCCGGGCCGTCTTGCTCGAGAGCTGAGTAGAATGATTCTTGGCCACAGCTTTGGGCTTTTTCCCCTCAACATGAGTTATTCTGCCCATTCTGATTGGACTCGAGTTCCTTAAAGAGGAGGTTGGTTTTTTGGACTTCCCCGAAGCTGCAAATTTGACATTCTGCTTGGACCTGAAGGACGAGGAAGGCAGTGGGACCTGTGTGGGGCCTGAGCTGCGGGCTCTAGTCTTGCCCAAAGGAGCCTGCGTGTTTTGCATTTTTATCTCGGCATCTGCGGTCCGTCTGCGGTGGTTGCTGCTACTGCTTCTGTCACTACTTGCTGGTGACACATGCCCACCTTTCTTGGACGAATGGGAAGCTTTTTTTTTGGAAGGAGAAAGAGGTTTTTTGGGACAGCTGAAAGCAGCGTGCTTATTCAGGCTTCCAATGTACGTGAACTCCCGATGGCAATACGGGCAGATGTGTGAAGAGGACTCGGAAGCATTTTTTAAGTCCGCCTTCTGCTTGGCAGATTTGTTTTTTTGCAGGATTGCTTTCTGAACAAGTTGATTTTTTTTCTTCAATGCATTCAATTTGAGCTTATTTGGTGACATTTTGCCGAGTTCGACACCGAAGTTCAGTCTTTTGGGCTGTCCCATTCGTCTGAAGGCATTTTTCCCCGAGTTCTCCAAAACCACCACCCCGTTCCTGGGCTGCACCGTCTGCTTCAGCGGCACGGGGTTTTTCCTGGGGGTGTACCTCTTCCTGTCGCTGGCGGAAGCGCAGGCCAGGATGTGCTTGTGTAACTCGGGCATGTTGTCCACACCTTGGCCGCACTTCGTGCAGCGAATGGCAGTGCTGAACGTCTGTGGAATGTTGTGTGTAGTGAAGTTGGTGGCCGTCACACCGATACCCATGGGGTTTCGGTGGTGGTACTGAAATGGAGGCGGTTTAAAGCTTGGGTAATGTTGATTGAGGCCCAATCGAACATCTGGATCTTTCGTCTTCATTCCAGAAGCCATTACTTTGATGGTCGTGTAAAGCTCTTCGGAAGAATCATTTAGCTCCTCTTCCTCTTTCGACGTTTCTAAAGGATCTTCCGGCAAACTCTGCATATGCTCTGCGTGGGCCTTGCTGGGATCTGTAAAGTTCTGCGGCCTCAGGGTGCCACTCTCAAACTCGTGGTGTGTGCACACCTTATCCGGGTGGAGATCTCGCTGGTGCTGCTGCAAATTGCACAAAAAAGCAAATTCTTTTTTACAAACTGAACACACAAAGATATTCCCAACTCCATGAAGCAAAAAGCGGTGTTCTGACAAATCAGTTTTAGCCTTAAAGAGCTGCACACAAAATTCACATTTGAAGGGCCATTCTTCAGCATGAACAGATAAATGTTTGGTTAGATCTTTAATGGAAAGAAAAGGCGATTCACAGACATTGCAGACAAAGTTTTTGTTGAATGTTTCCTGAACAATATCCTGTTCAACTGCAGACGGGGGTTCTTCCCTGGGCTTCAGATCTTCATTCTCTAATTCCTCCTGTTTGAAAGATATCATGGGGAGAGAGGCTTCCAGATTATCCCCAGAAGAAACAACGGATGATACTGCTGACAGAGGAGGCGGGGAGGGGGAAGAGGAGGAAGATGAAGAGAATGAAGATGAAGATGCAGACGATGATGAAAGTGTTGGAGGCCCCGGAGAGGCAGCAGACATGACAGGCTCCACAGAAGGAATGGGAGAAGGCGAGGGAGACACCGTAGGAGAAAGAATCGGAAGTGGGGACTGTGCAGTAGCATTTGAGAGTGGGGAGGGACACGGGAGAGGAGACGCCCCGGAAGAGGGGGCTGCAAGAGGTATGGTAGGCAGGAGCGGAGGAGGTGGTGTGGCAACAGTTAACACAGGAGGACAGGGCGGAGGGGATGAGGGATGTGTTGGCATCAAGAGAGGAGGCAGCTGTCCGGAGGAAAGAGAGGGTGTCTGGCAGGCAGGAGAGGGAGGAGAAACATCAGGTGGGCACTCCACAGTAGGGGCAGATAAACTTGTGTCAGGCCCAAGGTCAGGATCTGCTTGGGGATCCAGGGATTTACAAGGACTCGGGCTCCTGGTCACATCTGCCGTGTTTTCGATGGGCACGCTGATGCCGTTGTATTCATTGAGAAGGACCTTCTGCAGCATGCAGGTGGTTGGCTTCTTCTTCTTGACAGCACTGCAGGCTGGCTGCGCCACGTTGGTGTCCTTGAATTCCTTGCCTTCCGAGTCCCCACAAGGCTTTTTATGTACACTGAGATCTAACACAGATTCCCACTGGACCGGAGGCTTGCCTATACCCTCAGTCTTCTGTTTGACACCGCTGGATAAATCCAGTGGCTGCTGGTTGCACACAGAGCTGAAGGTGGAACTGGCGGCCCACTCTTTGGATACCTTGAATTCATCAAAGCATGGCGGGCTCACGGTTTCCCTCTCGTCTCTCCCAGACAAACTCCACACCGGGGAGGAGTTGCTATGACTTTCTAACTTGGGCTTTTTGGAACCCAGAACTGCATCAGTCCACACTGCTTTCCCATCGCTTTGCTTTCCGAAGTCTCGAAGGGCAGGACTGTGCTGTGGAGAGCTGGGAGGGGAGCTGGTCCGCCGCTTAAACCTACTGGAGGTCACGGGCAGCATTGATGCAGGAGCGGACACACAGACAGGACCTAACTTAGTGATCTCAGCTGCCAAAATCCCTGCAGGAGGCGTTAGTTTATCCTGGGTTTGAAGGAGCTGCTTGAGCTTTGACGACAAGTACACGCCTTTCTCTTTGTGGAGAGACACCGCCTCGGTGGTGATGCTAAGGGGCAGGCTCAAGGAGCACGAGGGTGCTATGGGCTCAGGCTCTGCTTCAGCTTTGATTCTGGGTAACACGGGAGGACTAGCAGTTCTCCGTCTCTTGGACTCGCTGTTTGTGCTGCTGGAGGGCTCTTTAGGAAGATCATCTGTTATGGGGACCGGCGTGGTCTTTATGTTCTGAGTAATTTCCACTGTAACTGGAGTGAGCAGACAGTTTATACCATACAAGTCTGCCGAACTGGACTCCATCTCAATCACATCACAGTTACTGGTGCTGCTGCTGGTTTGAATTTTACCATCAATATAGTAATTTAAGTTCTCAGAAATATTGCTAGAAATGTCCATGATGTACACGTCATCTGCCTCCCCTTCCTCCTCGGGCTCTGTGCTGGGAACGTAGACATTCTGGGGGGGCTGGGCCCGCTCTGCGGGCGGCTGGGGCTCTTCCAGGAGGCCTCCTTTTCTCCGCACACCTTTGGGAATGAGGTGACGCTCATGAACTCTGCGCTGGTGCCGTCTCATATTAGTATGAGTGCCAAAAACCTTCTTACAGTATTTGCAGGGATGAAGCTCTTTAACTTCTCCATTCTCTTCTACAACAGAAGAATTTACTGTTTCTTGGAAAGCTTTCTCTGAACTCAAGATCAGACAGTCTTGCCCAAGATTGGGAGGATTCGAGTCGTCTTTTGGAGTGACACTGTCTCCAGATTCTTTGCCATCAGCCGGGTCCTCTGATGGCTGTAGTGTTAGGCTGGGTTTTCGCTTTAACCCTGCCTCATGGCGACGCTCATGCCTCCGCCTGTTAATTTGCGTGCCGAATGCTTTCCCACAGTACTTGCATTTGAAAGCATGGTTGACTGTAGATATATGGATGTGCATGTGCCGTTCCAGCCCCTGTTTGGTTGTAAACTTCCTTTCACAATGCTGACATGGAAACATTGACGTTTCAAATACATCACCATTGGCTTCTTCCTTAGTTTTGGGAATTTTGATAACAGGAGTTACCTCTGGAGAGTCTTCGAGAGTTTCTTTTGAAATGTTTTTTGGTTCTTCTAATAAATCTTCTAGCTTCTCATCGCACCGTATTTCTGGCTCTTTCACAGAGCTTTCATTTGGCATGTCAGCTTCTTCTTCCCCCTCTTCTTCCAACCCATCATCTTCCTCCTCTTCTTCCTCCTCCTCTTCCTCCAAGTCATTCACCTCACAATTTGCTGCTTCTAGCTTCTTGTCTGGTTTTGTGTGCAGCTCGCAGGCAGGGAGAGGGGTTCCTAGTTCTGGAAGCACATCCTGACTAACCACCTCTTGAACAGCTGTCTGCTCAGCTGCTGGAGCTGAGGGCTTCTCATCCTCTTCTTTGGCACCTAGAAAGCAGAGGGAAGTAGAAGCATGGAGGTGAGGGCAAAACTAGCCGATTTAAGATCAATTCTTATTATTAAAGCTATTTCTCTTAGCACTTAAAATGTGTAAGGGAGGTTATGATTAACAACAAACAGCTCTACATTCTCATTTATAAAGTTGTATTGGATTTAAATCCATTTCATTCATTCAGCTAATATTTACAGAGCACCTGTATTAACCAGGCAACACACTGGGCAGTGAGGAGACATAGGTGAACAAAGAGTCACTTGGAGCTTAGATTCTTTTCTGTGTTTAGTCACACATACATAAACATTTTTATTTATAGAAATTGCAGTGCCTAAAATTGTGTTGGAGTAGCATACACTGAATTTCAGGAGACTAGTTGTGAATTCCAATTTCTCAGAATTCCAAACTGAAATAAGAAAGTTGTTAAATATATTACCTACCAGGTTAGATTCTTAGTGGTCTTCCTTGAATGGAATGATTCTCTCCTCCCTTCCTGACTAAATCTACATTTTTAGAAGCTAGAACAGTTTCCAGAATCATATGATCAGGATTTTTTCAAGTAAAAGAAACTTCTAAGCCTGATCAAATGATTAGCAACTCAGGAGTCTCAATGCCCAAGAAGAAACCCAGGTGGGCAGGGAAGGACTCACTGGTAAGGTGACTGTTGAGCAGAGACCTAAAAAAAGTGAGTCATGTGAATATGTAGGGGAGGGGAGGCCTTTGGATAGAGTAAACAGCAGATACTGAAGTTCTGAGTCAAGAACCTGTTGGATGTGTTCAAGGAATAGCAAGGAATCTGGAAAGACTGTGGGGAGGGGGGTGGAGGAGTCTGGAGGAAGGTAGGAGAGTAGAAGATGAGATCACAGGCCAATTACATAGGACCGTGCAGGCTGCCGGCCTTTACTCGGAGTGCAACAGGGAGCTGAAGTTCTAACAGAAATATGATATAACTCACTCATATTCAAGAGGATCACTCCTGGTACAAGGAAGATAGGGAACTCCAGGTGGATAAGGATGGAGCAGGGAGACAAGAGCTGCATCCTGCAGGAGAAGGGCCAGGGTGGGGACGAGGGTGGCAGGGGAGGTGGTGGGAACAATCAGACTCTGGAAACATTTTGGAGATGAACTAACAAGATGTGCTTGCTGACTAGCTGTGGTGAGAGAGATGTCAAGGAGGAGCCACAGCAACCGCAATAATCCTGTTTGCTAAGCAGTAGGAAACGGAGGGAAGAGCAGGTTTGGGGGGGGGGGTGGGGGGTGTGGGGGGTGTGGTGTGTGTGTGTGTGTGTGTGTGTGTGTGTGTGTGTGTGTGTACTGGAGGAAAGTGGAGTTCATTTTGATGTATTAAAACTTTGAGGTACCTGACAGATATCCACGTAAAGATGTTAAGCAGTTATGGATGACTCAAGTTCAACAGAAGCTGAGCCTAGAAATGTACAAGTCCTTAGACACAAAATAGTATTTGGAGCACAGGACTGGACGAGGTCACCTGGAGAGTGAATGCAGACAGAAGAGAGGAGGGAAGACTGCCCCCAGATGACTCCAGTACTTAGAGGTCAGAGAAATGACCAGTGAGGTAGCTGGACAATCGAGAGAGTGGTGGCCTTCGGCTAAATAAACAAAGTTTCAAGGAGGGAGTGATCAGCTGTGTCCAGAACTGCTGATGGGTTGGGGAAGGTAAGGACTGAGAACGGAGAATTCCCTTTACCAAGGTGGATGTGTGGTGATCACGGTAACAGTTTTAGTGGAGTAGCGGGGACAAATGCCTAATAAGAGTTCCTAAAAGAAGGTAAGGAGGGAGAGACAGGGAGACTATAAGCAGCTCTTTCAAGTTCAGCTATAAAGAAAAGCAGAAAAATGGAACAGCAGTTGGGAGAAAACCTAAGCAGAGCAGGGGACTCCAAGACAGGAGCTGTCACAGTGCATCTACTGCTGACAGAGAATGTCCTTTCTCCACAGTACCACCTGTCTGTTGAGCTAGACCCTTGTGCTGTACACACTTGAGGAGTCTTGTTAACTGGATCTTTCCCCTTTCGCTGGGCAAGTATTTACTACATGCCAGTACTAAGCGAACAACATTGTCAAGATCCTTATCCTTATAGAGCTACATGAAAGTAAGCAGGCACACCATTATAATAAATGAATGGTTACGCCTGTGGAAGTACGTGCTGCTACAGAAGCACACAAGAGGAACATTGTATGTGGCTTAATCAGGGGAGGCTTCCTAGATAAAGTATTGGGCAGGCTGAACGTGAAGGTCAAGGAGAGAAAAGGAAAGGCAATGGGAGGAATCAAAACATATAGCACACTGTGAATTATTTTGGACTCACCTGTAGGCAATGGGGACCCTTTAAGATATTTTAAAGCAGGAGCATGCCAGTGGGGAGATTTTCGCTGTGATGTGGATTAAGGGCTGAGGAAGACGCATTACTGCAGGCAACCAATACCACATCAATACTGATGCAGTGGTATTAGAAGGGAGATGCTGCTGCTTACAGTAAGACATGCAGCAGTGGAGAGAAGCAGTGGAGGCAGGAAACAGTGGCCAGACTGTCAAGATGGAAGAGCCTGTCATAGTCCTGGCGAATGCCTGCATACAGGGGAAGTGGGGGCTGAAAAAGCCAACTGTGCCAAGCTCTCTAAATGCAAGGTTTCCCAGGAATATCAGTCTTACTTTTACCCATATGCCCACCATTTCACTGGCAATGAGGCTTCTGCTTCTAAACAGAAACCAGTCTTCCCACCCTCCCCTCCCCCCCTGACAAATTTCATAAATTCCATGAGTTTTCCACAAACTGAGAAACCAGTCATTTGATGGTGGTAATGTATTTCAAATTAGGAGCTAACTCCCTTTGAAATACTACATGTTCAACATAGACTGAACATGTTGCTAAAAAAAAGTTGGAAAGAGACTACAGAAATTGAAAATAACATCTATAAGACACAAAAATTTCTTTATGGAGTTCTTTTTGGACCAAAATCTGTGGCTTCTTTTAATGGAAAAAAATATATATAAATGTATTATTTTCTTTCTCTGTGATTGGTAAACAATTTCAGATTTGAAACTGTCCAAAGCAATATAAACCAAAACACAGCTCTGCTCACACCAAAGTGTGTCCACGTGGTCACTGAGTTTTAAACATAACGTGAGGTCTGGGGAACACAGGAGGAGTCTGGACTGCTTGCTCAGGCCACTTTTTAAGAATACGCAGAACATTCAGGAATGACAACTACACTGTACAGAACCAATTACACTTTAACCATTTATTCCACAAAAAGGTAAATATTTTTCATGGGGCCTGATGTTGTATCAGGAAAAAAATAACTGTCTTGAATTTTTGAAGGGGGCAAGGGGCTCCTGGATTTTTGTTTTTAATTCTGCCACTAAGGTAGGGAAAGTCCTTAGTTTTTTTGTTGTTCAAACAAATGTCTTAGCCAATCTGCTATCAGCGGGCAGAACGTCGTTTTATAAGGTTCTGGGAAGTAAACTTGTTGATTCTTGCTTCATATAATGCCACAGGAAATTCCAATCCTTTATGAACGTCACCACCACAAACAGTGCTAACAAAATGGCTCAAGAGGAATAAAAAATATTGTTGGTGGCTTTTTTCTCTACAAATGTTTCTTGAAAGTCACAAGCCTACATTTTGAAATTCGCCTATTTGGGTCACACTATGAACAACTCTTGAGCAAGCTCCGGTCTTTGCATAAATTGGCCACATAACGAATTAGGACATAACTCCCTCTTTTCTAATAGCAACAGTCTCAATATGGTGGCTCAACTGAGCAATCTGCCTTTCTGATTAACTTTCAATCCATGTCTCTGAATTCTTACAGTATGGAGGGACTAGAATATTAGTCCTCAGAAGAGACCATAGAAAATTTAGTGGGAAGAAACACAAGAGATAAAATAGGAATTAAAATTCTAACAAAAGAACATTTTTCACTCTGCACATTTTTCATTCTGATATATAAAATCAAGGGTGTTTCATATTTTAAGCAATTTTTTAACTGAACTGCAAAACATACCTAAAGTATGCAAATCATAGTAGAGAGCAAGATAAAATGTTTACAAGTAAATACACCAACGTGCCCACCCCACACATCAGTGGACTAGTACTGTCCCCCAGTCTGCCCCTATCAGTCTGACTCCTGTCATTATAGATGTTTTTTGATGGTTTTGAACTTTGTAAATTATTTATGAATGTAATCATATAGAATGCTTTTTATTTTAACCAAGCATAATTTTATTTCTAACAAGGAAGGTCTTTAGTACATTTTTTAAGAGGATGGGGGATGTGATGGGCTTGTAGGGGACCTTCTTGCTGTTTCTTTTCTTGAATGACTCTCAGACGGGCATGCCAAAGAAATCTATAATAATAGAAGCTTAAGCGACCATTGCAACTGAACGGACGACCGAACAGGCTGCGTGGGGCAACCAGGCTGGTGGGGCAGGGGTAGGGAGGGAGTGAGAGGAGACCGGGCCGGCGGGGGGTACAGTTGGGGGCAACTAGGCCAGCAGGGGGGCAGTTAGGGGCAATCAGGCAGGCAGGCGAGCAGTTAGGAGCCAGTGGTCCTGGATTGTGAGAGGGATGTCTGACTGCCGGTTTAGGCCCCATCCTGGCAGTTGGACATCCCCCGAAGAGTCCCAGATTGGAGTGGGTGCAGGCTGGGCTGAGGGGGACTACCCCCACCCCCAGTGCACAAATTTTGTGCACCAGGCCT
Source organism: Corynorhinus townsendii (assembly GCA_026230045.1). Classification (NCBI taxonomy): domain Eukaryota; kingdom Metazoa; phylum Chordata; class Mammalia; order Chiroptera; family Vespertilionidae; genus Corynorhinus; species Corynorhinus townsendii. Next base: position 214,154,890 of record JAPDVU010000002.1, read on the forward strand.
CTAGTACAAAATTGTAAATGGTGATACACACCCAAATCATGCAAGCCCAACACTCCAGCCTACCTTCTGCAGAATCTCTCATATTGGCAGAGGTGTGATCTGGCTCACTTGTCTTCAGCTTTATGTCTTCAGTTTTGTTTCCTTTGTTTTTATTTTCCTGGGGTTTTTTCTTCCCTGAAACAAATAAACCATTTATTTGTTTGTTTGTTCAATCATTCGTTCATTCATTCATTCGTTCACTATTACCCCGAATTCTTGAAGGAAACCATCAATAATCCAATCAGAGCAAACTGTCTATTTCTAGGCAACTATCACTTCAATCCCTAAAGAAAGGAATAGATGATGAATACAAATACTTTTAAATCATGTCAGAGAAAAAAAAACCATAAATCTTGTATTTTTCAGAATCTTGGGCACTAGTTCCCTCATAGCTCTAAAGCAACTATTAAACTAACAGATAATAGATTATAGAAAATCTATTAACAATACTGATGTCACAGGAAAATTAGATGATAGCTTTCAGTTTTAATACCATACACATAACAGGGACGGGCAGAAATCTGGTTATTTATAAGAAGCACATAGGGAAAACAATATGGGATAACTTGGGGCCCTTTTAGTTCAGACATGAACACCTATACTTGTCAAAGTAAAACAACAGAGGCTGAGATTCCACTGAATTGTAAGGAATACTCATGCACAATGGCTCAAATATCAAAGCAGAGTAATTATGAATAATTCACTGTGGCCAGCCGGCACGGCACTCTGAGGGTCCTAAGGGACTCAACTCGAGGTCCAGAACAATTCAATATTTCATTAACAATTTGGAAGCTGGGATTCAGGAAACATTAACTGAATTCCAAGTGATACCACAGTTCAGAAGATAAGATGAAAATGCAGCACATTTTCTGACAAGCTGGAACAGTGAACTCAAGTCACCAAGATTCTCAGTAAAGATAAACAATTCTAGACTGGTTACTACTACTGGAGGCTCAGCATTTGGTCTTGGTTAGGATTTAACCAGAATTTGCAACCCCTCTTTGCCATTTTTTAAATTCCAAGTTTCTTATGCGTGGTAGCTTTTATTTTTCAGTTTTCAGATTCAGAACAGGTCCTATCACCTTCCCCAAACAGTTCCCTTCTCTTTCTGCAATGCTCTCCTCAAACAGGCTTCATATAGCCTCCTGAGCTTTCTCTTTCGCAACGAACAGCCACCTTGATCTCTGATTTAGTAAAATGACAAACTAGAAAACATTGACAGTTTCTGGAAAATGGTATTCTCCATAACAGAGAATCACTACAGAGCAGCATAATTAATTAAAATGTAGGTAACAGATGAAACTTAAGATCAGAGACACAAAATATTATCACCTCAAAGATCATAATGATTAAAAATAGAAACATTTGTAAACAATACAAATCAGATATTAATCCTAAAAAACATCACCAGATTTTGAGAAATATTTAGGATTCAACAAGAAAAAAAATGAATAAAATACTTACTGATCAGCCATTTAATGTTAAGTCTTAAAAAGAAAATTCTAAAACACCATTTTGAATCCCTAATTCTTCAGTAAGAAAACAGAAGTTTTCTGCAATTGTGTAAGAAAGAGTTCACTCAAACACATATCTGAAAACAAGTCAATCCATTCATTTCCAAAGGCAGCTAAATGGAACTCAGGACTTCACTGGAGCCACGCACAGAAGCAGAATCTTCACGGAGCAGAGCAGGTAGACTCACGTCTCCGGGGGGAAGGATTCTAAACCCATGCCCTCTGCAAGGGGCAAGGCCATGAAAACTGACACGGCCACAAGTCACCTCCTCTTTCAAGTCTTTCTCCCTCAGTCAACAGCACTGGCGTAAATCTGATAATGACAAAGGCTCCTGAGGAATCCAGTTGTGCTTTAGGGAGTTTGGATTCTAACCTTTCAACCAGTTTTCTTATCCTCATGATGACATATGCCCAGTCCATCTCAGATTACTGGTAGCAAACAATGCTAATTTCAGTGACTGGCTACTAACAGGAACTGCTTTAGTTCTGTAGGTCACGCCTCAAAAGACCCACGTCAGGACTCCTGCTGCCCCCTCAGACATTTCACTCAAAAGTTATATTCAGAAAATTTTCCCTGGATCAAAACCACAAATGTGCTGTAAGACATCAGTACCACCTCACGTACTCCAAACAGGCCAAGAAACATGACCTTTTCTTACTGAATTCTTACTTGCTACTACTTTCTACAGGTATGAGCTTTCGAAATACATAAATACGGAGGTATGGTCTAAACCTTCCCTCCTCATGCCTAAACCTTACATGAATTTTAAAAAATCACACTGTAAAATGTAACAGAAATACAGACATTAATTTATTGTACTACTGTCCCTTGCAAAAGCAACTCAAAGACTTTCTGTGAATTCTCAAGCACTATAGAGGCTAGTGAGCAAGCTATAGAGAGAGAGTAAATTGCTCTAGGTGAACTAAGTACTAAGTGAGATTTGTAGATTTATATTATAATAAAGCAAAGTACAACTTTAATAATACCATTCATTAATATGTACTCAGAATGAGATCATATAACTATCTAAAAGGTAAAAGTATCACTGGAAGTTTTATTCTCTGCCTAAGGAAGTATGAGAACACCTAGCTGATACTGAATGTCAAGTCTATTTTTGGACTCTCCAAATCTAACCAGTGAGAAGTAGCCCTCCTGCCCCCAGGTGGCCTCTTTCAAACCCACAACCAGGAAACCTTGATGCCCTGTGAAGAGAAGCCACTTTCAGTAGGAACATCTGCATCCTATTCAGAGGGCTCCCAAGAGCATCCCACCACAGGCTACCAGAGGCTGGATACCGGTGGTTCAGCTGTAGTTCCAGTGACACTCGGACCAGATCACGCTGTTGTGGGGCTGTCCAAGGCATCGGAGGACATTTAGCAGCATCCCTGACTTCCACTCACTAGATGCCAGTGTCACCTTCCAGTGTGACAACCAAAAGTCCCAAGACTTGGCCAAATGTCCCTGGAACGGGGGGTGGGGTTGTTCCCCAGGTTAAGAACCACTGGGCTAAACCAATATAATATAGGTTACTAAAGACAGGTGAGGCTCTGCAGTTTATACATTTATAAAATTTAAAGCAAGTATTTGAATAATACTAATAAACCAATTCTAAAAAAGGAATGGAACAGTTAAATTTACCTCCCAAGTACCTTTCAGTGAACAAAGATAAGAATTAGTTTATGATAGAAATGCAACTATCATGAATCTAATTATCATTCTTTCAGGGACCTGAGATTATCTGGTACAGGAAATGTTCATCAGAACATCTAACACTCGAGCTACTTCCCATCAGGACTCTAGCCTAGGGTGAAGGAGCTATTGAAATCCCCTGGCCTACCTGCTATTTTGCAAAAGAAACCAAAGGCCAGGGCCCCCACAGGGACTACTCAGCCTCTGACAGGACAGAAATTAGAACCTGGGAGTCCCGATTCACACTAAGGTATGCTTGGTGTCACTCACAAAGCCAAATATTGCAATTACAGGTTTGGAAGCTGCTCCATTTCCTTAAATCAGTACATTTTTTCCTGGATACTTGGTTTCTGTTCTATATATAATCAAATTAAAATAAAAAAAAAACAAACCTATAATCAAAAATAACCTGAATGAGGTTTGACAAAGTGGCGAGGGGACTAGCTGGTTTCTACTGTGCGAGCTGGTGTGGCAGAGCCCACTGGGAGCCTGGTAAGTACACGTGTGCACTTACCATCAGGTTCCTGAAGGGTCCTACACAGAGGCTACTGCCAGCTGCGTGCTCCACTTGCTCTAAACAAGAAAGATATAGGAATGAAACACAAGGAAAGTGAAATGGAAACAATGACAAAGAACATAATGAAGCACAGGACAAAACTGTATGCTTATATATAAGGAAAAGAGATATACACACAAAGATGAAGAAAACGAAATGAAACAGAAGGAAAACAGCAGTTGTCTACTGCAAGGTTCTCATCAAAAAATAAAAATAAAAATAACCTTTGTGTTCTTAGTCAGGGATGGGATGCGGTATACTTACTCTCAGGCCTGTGCCGTGCCCATAGTGTAAAACTGATATTCTTACCACTTAAGCACCACTCAGTTATTTAAGACCAGAAAGTCCCAATCCATGCCTCTAATTTCAGAGACACCCAAGGACCAGAGGTGTGAAGTCATCTGCCCCAGGCCACACAACTAAATTAGCTTGAGTCAGAATTAAAACCCAAGAATGATGATGCTAAAAGTGCTCCTTCCAGTACATTTATTCCTTAAGACCAAATATGGCATAATAAGGGTATCTTATTGTTTAGAAAGCACTTTACAACCATTACTTCACTCAGTTTCAAGGGTGAATGGAAGTGGTATAAAGACTTCTACTGCAAAGTGGAATGCAGATATTTTTCCATTTCAATTTTATCTTATGCCAGAAACAAGTATCAGTCAACAGCACAGAACACCAATCTGAGCAAATACGATTAACCATTAAGTAATATCAACAGAACTGGATTTATAGTGAAATAGTTACCCCGGAGGGAAACCCGACAGCTATGATGGGGGCTTTTAAGGACAAGTGAAGCATTGAACTGCTGGCGCTTGGATGCGAGGTGCAAAACCAAAACTGCCTCAGTGCCACGTGATTAAGTTCTGGGCTATGTTGCACTCTCCCAATAAAGTGAATAAACACTAGGAAAGTCTAGAGAATAATGTTTCTCTTTAAAAATGTTCAGGCATCAGAGAGAATGCAAAATTCTAGAAGGATGGCATAAGATACATTTAAAAAATTATTACAACAGTGAAGGCTCCTGCATTCAGTGATTTAAAGGAATTACGTGTAGAACCATGTGTAACTCTACATGCACTGCCTCCTCACTGGGGAACTACTCAACTATGAAGTATAAAATCAGAATTCAGTATCAGCAGGTCTATCTGATCTTTGGGGAGCTCACCATCTTACTCAGATGCACAGCTGACTGCCAAACTGGGAGAAACCCCATCAAGCGAGAGCCATGAAAGATCATGGAGGAAATGAATGGGCTGCCCTGAACAGGGACCGACACCAACTCTCCAAAGGGTGGGTCGTGCGTGAGCCTTCAGTTCCCCACCACTCCATTCAGCCCGTGATCCCTGCACTGGACTCTCCACTCCCCACGGTTACCTCTGTTCTCATAATTACAAAACCCAAAATTTCTTATTAGCCCTAAGTTTCTCCTTCACCTTTGGCGTTTGATGGTCCTACCTTTTTTTTTGGGGGGGGGGGGGGTAGTTAAAGTGGGGAGGGAGGATCTTTCATTCTTCAGATTACTCTCCGCAGCCCTATGACACTATCATCTGGAAACTCCTGCTTTCACAACCATCCTATCTAATAAAAGAGTACTATGCAAATTAACCATCACTCTGCTACACCCACAAGCCAATCAGGAGTGAGTATGAAAATTAACCCAACCAAGATGGCTGTGGCCACCATGAGAGTAGGAGGGAGCCTTGGGTTTCCCTGGCGATGGAGAAAGCCAAGCTTTCCGAGCACTCTGGCCAGCTCAGGCCTCCGCTTGAGGCTACAAAGTTTCAATTATAGAAGATAAATTAATCCCAAAAAAATGGTGGCAGCCACAGAGTTGGAGAGAGCAGAAGGCTAGGGTTGCCCCTGGTGATGCTTTGGCCTCCGCTTAAGGCTACAAATTTTCAATTATAGATAAATAAATCCCAACAGAAATGGCTGCCACGGAGCGAGCAGAAGGCTTGGCTCCGCTCCAGGCTACAAAGTTTCAACTGTAGAAGATAAATGAATCCCAGATACTAGGGCCTCTGCTTGGGTCGCAGGGGGGCGTGGCAGGCCTGCAAACCACCACACACCCCTCACCCAGGCCGCCCCATGCCCCAAGGAAACCCCCACCCTGATCCGGGACACCCTTCAGGGCAAACCAACTGGCCCCCACCCATGCACCAGGCTTCTATCCTATCTAATAAAAGAGTAATATGCAGATTGACCATCACTCCAACACACAAGATGGCTGCCCCCATGTGGACACAAGATGGATGCCACAAGATGGCCAGCAGGGGAGGGCAGTTGGGAGGGACCAGGTCTGCAAGGGAGGGCAGTTGTGGGCGATCAGGCCATCAGGGGAGGGCAGTTGGGAGGGACCAGGCCAGCAGGGGAGGGCAGTTGGGAGGGACCAGGCCTGCAGGGGAGGGTAGTTAGGGGCAAACAGGCTGGCAGGGGAGCAGTTAGACATCAATCAGGCTGGCAGGGGAGTGGTTAGGGGGTGATCAGGCTGGCAGGCAGAAGCGGTTAGGGGCAATCAGGAAGGCAGGCAGGTGAGCAGTTGGAGCCAGCAGTCCTGGATTGTGAGAGGGCAGTCGGATATCCCTCGAGGGGTCCCAGATTGGAGACGGTGCAGGCTGGGCTGAGGGACCCCCCCACCCCCGTGCACGAATTTCGTGCACCGGGCCTCTAGTTCCTTCATAAAATCTTCCTCTTCTTCCTGCCCAAAATGAGAGGGTCATTCATAGGAACTGGAAGATCGGAAGCATGTTTTCACATGAGATTGAAGAGAGGCTCTGACCCAGTACTCTGCTAAACTGAGGTTACAGACTGTAGAGAACAGAAGAGACACAAATGACAGAATTAAGGGGCTACATTAAAAGGTGGGAGAGAGTCCTGGCCCATATGGCTCAGTGGTCAGAAAGTCGGCCTGCACACCAAAGAGAATCAAGTTCAATTCCTGGTCAAGGGCATGCACCAGCCCCAGTCAGGGCAATGGCAGGAGGCAACCAATTGATGTGTCTCTCTCATATCAACGTTTCTCTCTCTCTTTCCCTCCCTCCCTTACACTCATTCTCTCTCTCTTAAAAAAAAAAAAAAAAAAAAAAAAAAAACAATGGAAAAAGTATCCTTGGGTGAGGAGTAACAAAAAAAGAGAGCGAATTAGCAGTGCCATCTGCATTTCAGGCAAGTTTGAGAAATTCATCCTAAATGAAGACATCATAGATCTCTTTAAAATTTTTGAAAGGCAAGGGTGTGATTTTCGTGAAAGTAGGCCAGTGTGGCACTGATATCAGCACTGGGGATATCTGGTTCCCAGAGGTAAGTCAGAATTCTGAAAGTAAATGAAAAGCTGAACAGGGGGAGTGGGAGGGATGAAGGTCATATTAAATGAATTTTATAGGATTAAAGAAAAAAAAAAAAAAAACTCTCTCACAGATCAGGTAGCAAGGAAGGAGAATCAATGGATAATAGCAAAGTTGTTAGCTTAACGAATGGCCAAAATGATGTTATGTGTGAGCTGGTCAAGGGTGGTCAGAGCACGGCCTCAGCTGTGCTTCACATCTGGTGGCAGTTTACCATTCTGCAGCTGGAGTGATGAGTGGAGAGAAGCTGGACACATATAGAAAATTAAACTTTCCACAAGGAATTAACAGTCCATTTCAATTATTTCAATATCCTTAATGTATGCTAAAAAAAAACCCAGGAGGTCATCAAAAGCCACTGATAGGATGATCAGGCAACCTGGTGCAGAACTATGAGGACCGGGCATCAGAAACAGTCACCATAAAGGTCAAAGGTTACACAGGGGGGTGTGTTTATCAGCTGATCAGAAGTGGCCCTTACAAATGGCCAAGGTGAGACCAGTGGGTAAACATGCCACTTAGGGCCTTGGCCCATCAGTCTGTGTTTGAAAGAGAGACATTTGAAGCAGTAAGTTGCTGTAACAGTTGGTTTTTATGAACGTAATACGCTATACATTTTCTATAGATTTCTTTTACACATAAAATAACTGAAATGTACGTGATGGTAAGAAATTCTGTTAAGCTCCCTGGGCATAATTTCAAATCTTTTTTGTAAACGTGCCAAGAGCTGTCTGTAACCTGGAGGCAAATTTTAAAATAAAACCTCTCTCGTTTTAAAGTTGATCATGGTATTAAATCAGGACTCTAGATTTTGCTTCCAACATTAACAATGGAAAAGTTCTGGATATTTCGGAGCTGCAGATCACAGTATAAATTCCTGGAATGCTTGCGTCCCGCCAGCGGGGTGCGCCGCCTTTGCAGTCATGGCTCCTCCAAATGTCAGGCTGATGGGAAAACAGCAAAGAGCACATCTGAAGGGACCTTTAATTTCTCTAAAAAAGGTTTTAGTGGCTCTGACTGGATAATTCCAAATACTAGAAATAAACTTTTGTAAATTCAAATTAGGAAGGCATTAAAAATTTCTTTATACTCTTCGGAACCTCAGAAAATATTGTGGCATAAACAAAATTATTTTAGAGACTAATTAAATACCTCTGAAACTTAAAACTGTTATTCTGTTCTGTTTTAAAATTATTTTAATTTCTAGCGTTCTTCTTGTAGATTTTCAGGAGCCTTTATTTTATAGGGAAATAATATATACCTAAAGTCTGAAACCTCACATATAAAAAGTGAATTGGCGCATACAAAATACAGAACTTAATTCAAACTCAGGTATTAGTCCCCTGTGGCCAAACAAACCAGGACGGGGGCTAAGCGGGGACAAGTGCCTGGCAACCCCCTAAAACAGAGGGGACAGCCACACCCTAAATAATTGTCTCAGCTAAAAGGAAAAGGCGTTTTTTCCCCCTCTTAAAAGAGTCCATGATAAATTTTATAATACTATATCCTGATGAATTAACTACAAAACTTAATTTTAAAATATTTCCAGGAAGTAAAAACTAGATATAAATCTGAGTCAAGAAGCAATTACATCACTTAGAATTCAATCTTTACATGTTTATAGAAATTTTAATAGGAACAATGGTCAAATCAGTCAATAAAATCAGTCTACTGTTAATCCATCAACGTAAACTGAGCTGATCTACCTTAAGATGCTGACAGATGGCTCTCACTGATGTGATTACTGATGAGAATATAATATCTGTTTTCCTATCTGTTTGCATTTTCTAATTTTTCTAGGTAAACATTTGCTTACGTTATGCAGAAAGATAAATGAAAGATTTTTCTTAAAAATACCTACAAAAGCAAAATTAGCGAGGCAATTGAAAAAGTTTTCTTTGGCTGAGATTAATATATGTAATTTTATAAAATACAGTTTGGAAAAGGCCCCCACCTCCTTTGCCTACATAGTACAAGGTCTTGCTGAAGTGTTTCTCTGTTTTCCAACTCTCACCTGTACACCCCAGTATAAGTGTCCAGAAAAAAAACATTATCCCCAGAAACACCAAATCCACAAGACACACAGTTATAAAGATTTAAGAGGGATTTAAAATATTCTTAACAGACATTAAATCGTCAAAACTGCTTAAACATTCAAATGGCCACTGATGGTTTTTGGTGTACATCCTTCAACTCCTTTTCCCTATGCGTCACATTTACTCCCAACAAAAAATTAACGGTCTTCCTGTTAACAGCCACATGCCTCTTCTCTCCTGGTTTCACTGTGTGTGTTTGGTTGCTGTAGCCAGCATTATTTAAATCAGAAATCTAATTTAAACAATCATACTGAGTGCCTCCCAGATCAATGTTTTGGCAGTGGACTGTGAGCACAATACTAACTTTTATTTTGCTTCTCCTAAAGTGCAAAAATTAGACAATGGCACTTGAATGTGCCTCATTTTGGTAGTGGTTTAAGAAATTCATTTATAGCCCTGGCCGTGGCTAACTGGTAAGAGTGTTGGCCCATGTGCCAAAGGATATCGGGTTCAATTCCTAGTCAAGGACACATATCTGGGTTGCAGGTTCAATCCCCGGGCCAGTCTGGGCTCCTGCGGGAGGCAACCAATCAACGTGTCTCTTTCACATCAATGTTTCTTTCTCACTTCCCTCCCCCTCTTCCTTCTACTCTCTCTCTCTAAAAATCAATGGGAAAAATATCCTTGGGTGAGGATTAACAAAAAAAAATAAAATAAAAAAGAAGAAGAAATTCGTTTATAAAAATCAGAGAATTTAGAGATACTAAACTCCCTAACCTAAGCATGTCAAACTCGTGGCCCTGGGCCGCATGCCTCGTTTACTAGTATTTGGCCCTTTGTCAGCCTTTGAGTTTGACATGCTCGCCCTATCCCCTTGGATCTACCATGAAATGACACACTTTCATTCCAGGATAACTTTTAAGACTCTTCATGACTATTGCTAAGTGACCTCACTGCCTTCTGTCCAAGCCCTCAGCTGTCCTGCAGTGCCTTTCTGGCCTGCAGATGTGCTTCTATCCAACCTCATGGGCTGAGGCATCACTCACTGCTCCAGCAGAGAGCGTGGCCTGCTCTAGGCTGACGTACGCACACTGGCTAGCATAAATTCACCCACTCCGACAAACTCCAAACTGCCAAGGCATCTTTCAGACTCAAGAAACAGAGAAGGAACTAAAATGTATTCTCATACAGTAATTATTTTTTACTCCTAAATTATATTTAAATTCAATTCCAGATTTTTTTCTGATTGATGTCCACCTAAAAACAAACCTATTAGCCTATTTAACAACACATCTATTCTCTGATGTACTAGCTTGTAACAAGCTACAGAATTACTAAAATTTAGCCCAAGCTCGCCCTGGCTGGTTTTGCTCAGTGTTAGAGCATTGGTCCAGGGATGGACTCGAGGGTCTCAGGTTTGATTCACAGTCAAGGACACGTGCCTGGGTTGCAGGTTCCATCCTGGCCTCAGTCAAGGAGTGTGGGGGAGGCAACCATTCGCTATGTCTCTCTCACATGGCTGTTTCTTTCCCTCCCTCTTTCCCTCTCTCTCTCTCTCTCTAAAAAGCAATGGAAAAAAATATCCTTGGGTAAGGATTTAAAAAAAAAATTTAGCTCAACCTCACTATTTTTTTAGATTAAAAATGTTTCCTCTACATCAAGCATGTCAAACATGTGGCCCTCCAGCGGCGAATGTGACATACTTGCTCTACATGCTTTGTAAAGTTTCTGGAAGAATGATGAAGTAGAAGTATTTTGATCATTTTTCTTGAGTGCTTATTATCTACAAGGCCCTTTGTTGAGAGCTACAGGGAATTTATGTATTTTACTACAAAGAAGTCTGCACTGGTGGAATTTAAAATTGAAGTTTTATATCTAACTTTGTACAAAACAATCAAGGCCCTTTGAGGAAAGGCCCCACTGATGTCAACGAGAAGCAAATTCTGAGTAGAAAAAATATTCCAGAGAATCTATATTTCATTTAAACAAAAATTTTTTTAAGGGAAAGGAAGGAAGGAAGGTGGGAGGGAAGAAGAAAGCAGGCCAGTGGGTAGAGGGAGGGAGAGAGACAGAGTGATGGCTAGGAAGAGAGATGGGTGATGTGAACAGCCATGCAGCCAGGTACAGGAGGATGCTCCGAGTCTGCTGAGGGACCTACAACCTGTGGCCCTCCTCAGGAGCACAGCTTGGACCTCCAACTTTTCCAACAGGCTCCAGCACTGAGGTCACAGCCTTTTAGAAACACTAAGTCTCACCCTGCAAGTCTCCAAGGATTATTCCACACTGGCCTGTGTTGATGGTTCTCTTGTTCAACATGGGGATAAAAGAAGGCCCCCAGGGAGGAAGGACTCACAAAGGATTAGGGTTTGAAATACAGCTGTCACCTAGGCCAGTGCCCGTGATGGGAGGGTCTCACTCTCAATCCAGTCACACATTTCACCTGCTCCCAAACGGCTCCTATGTGACCCGTGTTCCCTGCAAAGAGCTGACCCTGAGACAATCTTGGACTTCCTGGACTGGCTCCTCTCCCTCTCCACTGCTGGGTGCCACTCTCAATAATACAGGTCCTCAGAGGACAGAAGCCCACAGAACTGAAATTCACAGAACTGAAACTATACTGTGCAGTCTTGGGCCATGCCTGGATTAATGAGAAATAATCCTGCTCATGGCAGATGGAACCTATGATACACACTGGTGGTAACTACCTGCTTCTGTCCAGGGGAGGAGAAAAATGAGATGATGTGCATAGGAATTGTGCAGAGTGCCTGACACAGGCTCAATAAATGGAATCAATTGTCAGGATTAGCCCCAGCAGATTCTGCTAAATAAATTACAGAAACCCCACGCCTACAAGCCTGAATTGTCAGCATATGTTCCTTCTTATGAAGACAATGGCATTCTGCTTCCACTAACAACTCCAAATCCATCCATTTTTTTGTTCATTTGTTCTATATCAGTTTGCATGATCCCACCCAGATATCAATAAGGAAATGTACAAGCCAATGAGGAGAGTTTAACTGAGAGGTGAGAATGCTGGCAAACACTAGGTCCCCAACAATACATACTAATGCTCTGACAGCAAAAGCTGTAAATATATTTTTAAGTCTGTAATCCACTGATTTTAGTGCTGTCTCTGCTTCATTTTTAAAATTAAATACACAAGTTCATACTTTAATGGTTCCTAACCTTTAAAAGAAGAAACCTTAGGCCCCTGTGAAAACCAGGTAACACCTAAGGCTCCAGTCCCCAGAGAGTCACACATAGACATGAACACAAAGTGTGAGGATTCAGGGACCTTCTATGCTATTACGAGTCAAGTTGTGAGTTCACATGAAAGGGAGTGTGTGATCCATGGGAGTAAAACAAAACAAAACAAAACAACAACCCTGACAGCTCAGATTGCTCAACAGAATGTTGCACAGGTAATCAGGACATTTGTTTCCTTAAAACTGACACTGTCAACTTCATTAGTAACTTCTCTTCACACTTTTTCCCTGATTTCACATCCAGAAGAATGTGAGCTGACAGATTTCCTCATCTATCACACAGAGCACTGAAATCGCTGTCACACAGTGACTTTCAAGACTGTCTGATAATTTAACATCTAAGAAAATGTATCCAAAATGTGACATGCCTAAAACTTGGTAACAACAGTCAAATGGAGCCACTGCCAACGGCTTGGACCACACCAAGGTGAGACAGAAGAACAGGAAGAAAATAGAAAACCCTTCATTTGGGCAGCAAGCAAACAGTGAAACATGAGTTCCCTATCTCCAACCTGTAACCACCAGTGTCCTAGTTTGGGTAACTAGTGAAACAGGACAGCTTTTAAGAAAGAAGCAGGTCTCTAGCATCTGAGGAATTCTCTAGTACCTGTATGTGTATCTAGTTGCAGATCAAAAGCAGCTCTGCACTCTTACCTAATTTGCAATCCACTTCATTCATTCATTTGCAATCTACTCCATGTCACCAAAGCAAACTACATGTTTAAAGGACATGTTGAAACTGTTTATTGTTTTTAAATCAAGAAGTGCCTCGATAAGCTAATAGACAGGCTGAGTTAGCACATAGCTAATTTTGCTGGTACCCACCAAAGACAGCGGAACAGACCAAGGTCGGTGTGCCACACATGTACCTAGGAGGCTCTCGCTCAAGACTCACAGCAACTTTACAGGTAGGTCTTATCCCCATTTTACAGACTGGTAAGCTGAAGATCAAAACACGTAAAGTAACCTGTCCAAAGTCACACTGCTACTGATTGGTGTGAATGTGAACTGGGATTTGAATCTGGCCTTGTAATTCCAGCAGCCACGGTATTTGGTATAGCTGGGTCTGCAATTTTTCCCTTCTCTCCTCCACCCAACATGCACACACATTTCAGGATTCTTTTTAAATAGCTATCCCTTTGCAGAGTACTCATCAGGTCATCCTTAATATAGAAGCAGTAGTGAAGCCCCAGCAGTATACTCTACCCCACTACACAACACTTTTGGTAACTGTTTACTTGTATTTATGATGTGCTTGAGCATAAAAACTGAAGTTGGGGCTGAAGGCATTAACACAAGTCATTAACTATGAAAACAGTTTACCAATTCCTCGTACTTTTTGACAGTCGTCCATGAGGTTTAGAGGACCCTGTCTCTCGAAAACTGAAGAGAGTCAGAAATAGTTGGTTAAGCATCATCTTTTCTTTTGATTTAATGTTTTCTACACTCTACTACAACCATGAATTTAATTTACTTTGGCATACAGACAGTGATTTACATTATTTTCTATCCTGAATTTAACATTTTGATAGAAACAAAACTGCAAATAGATATTTATTAAACTTACCACTCAAATTTGCTCATTATCAAATAATCCTATGATCATACCTAGTAAGGAAAAGATTACCTCCTGTGGTAGTACTTTTAACAGCTAGTAAAATTTCTTAAAACAAGCAAATTTGGAATCTTAAGTCCTTGTTCAAAATTCCAACCAAGAAAGAGTGAGATAGCCACTCCTTTTTATTACTTGTTTTGGGTACCAGTAAGAAGGAAATTATAATTTAATGTGTTAACCCTACAAAAATTACAATCCAAAATGTGTAAATAGATAAGATTGTTCCACGTATTAAAAAGAAAACTGCAACTAACTAGGTTGCTCTGTCTGCACCGTAAACCTAGTAGAAATGAAAAGACGACCTGGGTCTCCACTGATTCCAAGTTCACGTGCTCACAGAGAAGATACCAAGACAGGAGGTGGAGGGCAGGGAAGCCCTAGGCTCTCTCTCACAGGGACCTCGGACATTCTGCTAGGAACCAGTAGTTACTGTAGTCCATGGAGAAACAGGTCCTGACAATCTCACTTATCAAAAACAAAAAATACAGCCAACAGAACCAGAGAGCCATATTTTAGCCCTCAAATTAGCAAGAGAATGAAAACTGACCGGAAGAAGCCAAACAGTGGAAAGAATAACAAAAGGCACAAAAATCACCTTGCTGCCCATTCTGAACCGTATTGCAACTTCAAACACTGCACATATTCCATTTAGAAGTTCTAAACATGGGTGAACAAACCAGTTTGCCTTCATTTTTGTGGCATGTGATGTCTTAGGAAACCTACAAAAGACTACATCAAGAGTTAGGATTCTAAGTACAAGAAGAAACGACTGTTTATCACTGTAGCTTCACAGAAATAAAGAAAGAGGGGACTTAAACCTAAGCTGTATTTATTGCTTTTCTTTTTGACCAAAGCGAAGATAATCCTCTGCAAATGTATGTAAACTAGCACAAGACAGCTTACTCATGAAAGGCAAAATTAGGTTTTGGTTATAAACTAATAAAAACATATAAAAGTCAAAATTTTGACAATATCAAATTAGCAAGGATTTTAGATGTCATAATCTTATCTTCGAAACTGACATTTGTATATACCACACACACAATATCATTTTATCATTAGAATAAATCCCTTGCCTCTAAAACTACTCAAATATTCTCTGTATATTAAAAATAAATGTATTGGGGACTCTTCCCCCTCCCTATGTGGGAGTCTGTACTTGTTCTTTAATAAATTTCCACCTTTGCTCTAAAATAAATAAATTAAATAAATAAATAAATAAATAAATGTATTAACCAATAGAGAGCATTTAAAATAACTATACAACATTCACCACATTAAAACTTCCATAAAAAATATTTTAAATTTCAGGGTCAGGTCACCACAGAAATGGGAAGAGGAAAGTGCTATAACAAATGCTACAAACACTGAAAATTTTCTAGTCTCTTACCCCTAATCCCACAAGACTTTTTCTTAATATATGCACTGAGCTTTAACCTTTTAAAGTTACTGCTTCATAACCTTTAGAGAAAAGGGTAGAACAAAAAGGAAAATACTTAAGAAATTTGAAAAATGAAAATTCAGATTACTAAGCATGTGTCCGAGGCATGGGGGAGCAGGTGCAGTATTAAGGACTTATTAAATCTTTAAGGAACAACTGAATAAAGTCCTCTAGTAAAAGTTGCAGATAGAAAAGGCCATTTTACATTTTGTTACAAATTCAAGAAGTTTTTAAAACTTTATAAACACATACAAATTCTACAGACTCCGTGGTGAAATAAATACAATTAAGAAAGCAAACCCTGCCCCTCATTAGGAAAATTCAAGAGTGCACATGGACAGGTTAGGGCAACTCCTCTCTCATTCTCACTTCCTTTCATGCTTTTCTCAGGAATGAGTCAAGTCACTAGCACAGGCACAGCTTTATCAGTAAACAAAACCTTTGAAGAAGGTACTGCTTCAAATGAGATCCTCTTGGAAAAGTGAAAAATAAAAAGCTACCCCCCAAATAAGCATTTGACAAAACAAACAAAATCCCTATGTTTTACTGAAGACAGTGAAAAATACTAATAACAAGCGTGATTTAACTCAATGATATTCACAACAAATCAGAATTGCACTTATAGTTTCTAGATTTAATTTTTAGTGTATGTTAATTAAAACATGTTCACGGTCCATAAAACTCAGCTTATAAAACCATTTAAAATTATATTTTATTCAGTCATTCTTAGTATTTGGCCAGTCATTCTCAACAAAAAACACTGGCACAGAGGAGGAAGCTCAACACCATGGGTTCTTAAAATCATCGGTAAGACCAACCAAGAGGGCTCTGTCACTTCACACCCAACCTCTCTGCCACCAGTACTGCAGAGGGAGTCAGGCACAGGCAATGAATGTCTCACTCTGCTCTTGGGGTTTCTCAACTGATTTCAAAACAATATAAAACTTAAGAGAAATGAAATATTCAGAAGCTCAAGCAGACAAATATGTTGAAAAACACTTAGACAGCTCGGCTGGTATGGCTCAGTGGGTGAGTGTCAACCCATGAACCAAGAGGCCACTGGTTCAATTCCCGGTCAGGGCATGTGCCCGGTTTGCGGGCTCCATCCCCATTAGGGGGCATGCACAAGGCAGCTGATGGATGACGTGTCTCTCTCACTGATGTTTCTATCTCTTTATCCCTCTCCCTTTCTCTCTTTCTAAAAATCAATTAAAAAAACAAACAAACATATTTTTTTAAAAATAATAAAAAAATACTTAACAAGAGCTAGCAAGGAATAAAATGTACTCTGTCAGTGTTTTAAAAAACTGTTTCAGGTGATCAAAGGAATACAATAAATCTATTCAGTCCATAAACCCCCATAAGAAGAACAGCTGAAGGCACTAGTTCTCACCATAACTTAGCTTTCCAATACCAAAGACTTTACCTAATCATACTATATTACCTTATCATTTAGGATTAAAGTGAGCCATTCAAACTAAGTAGTGAAAATTCATCTTGACTAATTGGCCAAGCCTTATAAAACACTGCTACTTACTCAGTATAACTGTTCTACTTAGAAACATTATTAATAAAAACTGGATTTAGGTAAGGCCAAGTAATTTAAATAGCTGGGCGAACTTGGGCATACCACGTGACCCCTCTGAATCTCGGTTTCCTCATCTACAGAGGGCAATGATCAAAATGATCACTGCTTTGCGGGGCCATTGGAAGGATTAGCAATGAGGTACAGATGCTCCTGGGCTTACGATGGGGTCACATCCTGATAAACCCACTATAAACGGAAAATACCATAGTGGAGAATGCATTCAACCTGCTGAACACCACAGCATAGCCCTTAGCTAGTTTCTAGTGAATGTGCATCACTTTTGCACCATCGTAAATCAAAAAATGGTAACTGACACATGGTAAGTGCCCGTATATGGAGCACCAAGCACAGAGCTACGTTCTTGCAAGACTTGCTAAAGAAACAAAACGAACTGCCATCATGGTCACTATCAATAGAAAGCAGTAATTTATCACATAATGACATGTGCAAATATGTCAAATTATGAGATACTAGAAGCCCGCTGCACAAAATTTGTGCACTGGTGCTGGGGGGGGGGGGGGGGTGGAGGCTGTCCCTCAGCCCAACCTGCACCCTCTCCAATCTGGGACTCCGATCCCTCGGGGGATGTCCAATTGCCTGTTTAGGCCCAATCCAGGCAGTTGGACATCACTTTCACAATCTAGGACTGCTGGCTCCCAACTGCTCACCTGCCTGCCTGATTGCCCCTAACCGCTTCTGCCTGCCAGCCTGATCGACGCCTAACTGCTCCCCTGCCAGCCCGATCATCCCCAACTGCCCTCCCCTGACAACCCGGTCACCCCAAATACCCTCCCCTGCATATTCCCTCTTTATTAGATAGGGTTTTTTCTTTAGCATATTGGACAGCGCTAACCGGTTTGGCTCAGTGGATGGAGCGTCGGGCCTGCAGACTCAAGGGTCCCAGGTTCAATTCTGGTCAAGGGCATGTACCTTGGTTGGGGGCACATACCCAGTGGGAAGTGTGCAGGAGGCAGCTGATCGATGTTTCTCTCTCAGAGATGTTTCTAGCTCTCTATTCCTTTCCCTTCCTCTTTGTAAAAAATCAATAAAATATATATTTTTAAAAAAGAAACATTTAAGATTCCTCCATATCTGCCTGGCTGGTGTGACTCAGTGGTTGAGACCCCAAGCTGCCACCGCTGGAAGGCTGAGACCCCAGCCCAGGCTGCCTCAGCGGCTGGGGGATCACGAGGCTTGAGCGCGAGGCCCTGCCGGGCCTGAGACCCCAGCCCAGGCTGTGGCCGGGGATCGCACTGGGCGCTGGCACTTCCCAGCCGGACACCCCAGGCTGCCGCTGTTGGATGGACTGCGGGACTCCGGGGGGGCTAAGAGGACTGGGCACCACCATCTTGTGGCTATGGGTGCCGCCATTTGTTGTGGAGTGACGGTTAATTTGCATATTATTCTTTTATTAGATAGGCTGTCCATATCAAAATACTCAGCCAAAAACTCTTGTAATGCCTGACACATGTTTAATCTGAGTGGTTAAAAAAAATAAAATAAAATGGCTAGTTCAGTGTTCATATCTTTTCAACTTTGAGAAACAATAGTAGTGTTTTCAAATAACTCTTGCTTTTATGTATCATTCAAGCTTCCCTAAACGACATCACCCAAAATATTAACATCAATAAAACCAAACTTCAGGACTGTCCTTGGCAGTGTGTAGTGTGAACAGGCAGAGTACCATGCTACTCTACCTGAGGCTGCCAACTCTCCAATCACCTTTAACAGAAAGAAATGTCTTCATTTTTAACCTACATAATGGCGTTCTTGGAGTAGTTATCCAATTCCTCAGTTCTTTAGAGGCAACTTCAAATATAAAACTATCTTCTCTTCTCTGTATCTCTCCTATGAACATTAACGACCCATATTATAATAGTTTACTTGTAAACAAAAACGTCAAACTGCCCAGGAAACACTCGATGATTTTTAAAAACAGCAAGAAATCGTAATTCAGAGAAAGAACCTAGGATTCATATTTAAGAAAAACACAGCTAATTGTTTTTCTACTTTCAGATTACAACTGAAATTTTAAAAATCAAGTAAACTATTTTGAACTCGCTACAATAGAATCTTGTGGGGGTTTTCTTACCTTTTAGAAAACGTGATCATAATCAAACTTTTTTCTGAATTAGGCCAAATTTCACCTTCCAATTTACATAGGGACAGGAGAATCAAAACAGCAACCCAGGTATAGACAGAATACAGCATATTTCCTAATTCGCTCAATTATATTTTAAGCAGTTTTTAACCACGGTATACACTGAGATTTTTGTAAGTTCATCCAGTAAAATATGGATAAAAATTTGGAAAAATGCTTTGGAATATTTTCGTTAATCCACATAATTTCCCTGTGAACAGGCTATAACATTAAGTATCAAAGGCACAAAACAAAAATATTGATCAACTGAGTTACCTAAATTTGGGGCAATTCAGTAGCAGCGGAATTATAAAATTTAACCTGATTCCTCCTCTTGGAAAGACATTAAAACTGAACTGCCTTTTCAAAAATAGACCACCACGACAGAAGCAGCAAATGACTGGGCAGGCGGTCGCCAGAGACAGGGCACCGAATGCTCAGCAAAGGCATCACTCAGCGCCAAGGCAGCGAGAGCTGTAAAGGGGCCAAGGACACCTCCACTTGGGACACCTCACAAGCCATATAGCTGGGGCCACATTTCCACACAAACATCGCCACTTCCAACCGCCCACACCCTGTTCCACCCCCTGTAAACAAGAACTACGGGGAGCGCCGGTGAGTAAGTGGACAGAGGACCTCCTACCACACACCCAGAAGGTTCAGGTCTGTCTACCATCATTAGCCAGGCCTCTGCCCTTCAGCGTTGGCCAAGGAGCCTGGAATAGCTGTCCGCTGCTATGGAAGGTGAGGAGATCAAACTCCACTGAAGCCCACCTGTTTTCTGTGTTTATTAAATGTCTTCTCCAATTTTAATTTGCAATGAAACCAGTGTTGTCACTTCCACTGCTATTGCCCACCACAGGTGAAAGGGGACAGGTAGCTGCATATTCTGCGGAGGAGAAGGCATGGAAAACCTGGGTTCGAGTTCTAACTGACACTCTAATTAATTAGACAAGTTATCCAACCTCACTAATTTCCATTTCCTCAGCAGGAGTTGGTGCAAACCATGGAGAGGGTTTGGACACCCCAGAAATACAGGCTAACTGGGAATGCCCGTGGTAGTGCTCAGCATGATTCAGCACCACCCCACGTTCATTGCTGTGTCTTCCAACAGCTCCGCACACCCCTGGCCCACGAGGCTGTGTTCCATCAGAGTCTCTTGCTGCTACAGCTCCGCACACCCCTGCCCACGAGGCTGTGTCTCCATCAGTCTCTTGCTGCATCTCTATGCTTCTACCCGTTGTCTAGCAGTGTCCTCTGACCTCAGGTCCTCGTGAGTTTTCTTTCCCCACCTCATGCCTTACTCTTTCCTCCGTTCCCTCCTCACTCTATCACAGGTCCTCCCTACTGTGCTCCACTTTGTGACCCCAAAGCAGCATCACCTCCTCTGCCCACCATCCCCACCCTATCCTGGACCCCAAAGACATCAACTAAAACACTCAGTTTAAGTCTGACCTGCATTGAGCTGCAATAAAATGGAGAAACTCTCCCCTGGATAGTTAGGCCATCTCTCTAACATTCCCTACCAATCCAGACACTAAGTGCAGTGCCTGGTAGAAAAGAGGCCAACATGTCCATTTGTAAAATTAAGCTTCATAATTCAAAAATACTCATGTGAATTCCTAGGTGGCCCTCACTATGCACCAGCCCATCAATAAATTTCCCAAAATGCTAATATTAACACCCAAACAGCTTCTCTTCCTGGAGCTCTCAGTCCCTAGAACTTGACGGGGCCCACCCTGTGTCACTCACGTCACAGCCTCTAAAAAGCCATTGCTGGCTACACCTCTACACCCCACACATACCCACTTCATTAGCATTACAGGACCTGTCGTTCATCTTGCTGGCCGTTCCCCTCACTCTCTAGAATGTCAGTCGCCTGAGAGCAGGAACCTGTACCCTCAGCACTCAGAATAGTGTCTGATGCAGAAACCGCACCTACTTGTTAAATATCTGGGGGAGATCATCCACACACTCATGTCACTGACTGGCTCACAGTCCCTAAGGCTCCTTGGCACGTCCTCTCTGCTCTCCATTCTGAAACGCGCCCATCCTGCCACCCTGTCTAAATAGAGACAGCCCAGAGGACCCTTTCCTTCTCTCAATGCCAACAGACCTTTAGTTTAGCACTTTCTTTTTCTGTAAACTACCTCAGATCAAGTTATTTTCCATGTGGATCCCTTACCTCTCTAAATTGACTACAAATTTCTATAGGATTTGTCGCCTTTGAAGAAAGAACTTCAAACATGCACCATGTCAAAAAAATTGCGTGTTCATCGCAGTATAGAGGCTTTTAATTTGAAGGGCTATGATTGTAAAGACAGATAAAATTTCCTTTTTAAGCTGATTATAATTTAACTGCACTGTGGTGACTAAAGATCACTTAGGTAAATACTATCAACTAGCTTCGTGGTCAGCAAACTGCAATTCTTGAGCCACATGCGGCTCTTTGGCCCCTTGAGTGTGGCTCTTCCACAAAATACCACGGCCTGGGTGAGTCTATTTTGAAGAAGTGGCATTAGAAGAAGTTTAAGTTTACAAAATTTGGCTCTCAAAAGAAATTTCAATTGTTGTACTGTTGATATTTGGCTCTGTTGAATAATGAGTTTGCCGACCACTGAACTAGCTGATACTCTCAGGGACTATTTACAGTTTTTATAAAGGACTACAGGCCTGGTGCACGAATTTGTGCACTAGTGGGGTTCCTTGGCCTGGCCAGCAATCAGGGCCGATCTGGGCTGGCCACAGGAGGTTGGCTGTGGGAGCGCACTGACCACCAGGGGGCAGCTCCTGCATTGAGCATCTGCCCCTTGGTGGTCAGTGCATCGTCATAGCGACTGGTCGACCAGTCGTTTGATTAACAGGTTGTAACTGTCGCTTAGGCTTTTATATATATAGATATATATAGATTATCTGAACCTGCTAAGTGACGTTAAGGAACTGTGCTCCTTCTAATTCATTACTGGTTTTCTCATAAACTTTTTGTCTTCTTTACAGTCCAGCTATCAGCAATAAAACTATCTGCTGCTATAAGTAACTCTCCCTTTCTAATTTCCTAATTTGCTGTGAACAGGAAAAGTCAATAGGTCTGAACTAGGCCTGCAAAAGGGGTAAAGTAGCACAGAGTGAGGCTCAGCCATGGGAAGAGAGGCGGAAGAGGCCCACTGCTTATTTTGAGCTTCCCATGTGCTCCAGAAATACTGATTGATTAAATGAGTCACAAACTCAGTCGTTCCTCAGTGAGAAAACCTAAGTAGCTGTCAGCTATGCACTGTTGGTGGTACTTACAAGTTAAGGACTCACATGCTATACAGAGCTGTTCCTTTTTATAATCTCATTTGCTCTTGACAACAACCACATGAGGTTAGGTGGCACAAGGACCATCTGTGCAATGGCGCCCACTTTTAAAGCTATGGAAACTATGCCCCAGAGAGGCGACATCATTTGCCCAGTTACCAGGTAAAAACCCAGGGATCCTGCGTTGTGCTTTTTTTCCTTCCACTAAGCCCAATTGTATAAAGGCCCTGTTTACTTAGGGTGAAAGAGCTTCAGGTAGGGCTCCCGTGTAGCCAAAAGAGGGCAGGGAAACAAAACATTCTGTGATTATATTCTATTATAATCTCAAAGAGCACGTACCAATAGTCATTGTTTACTGCTAAAAAGCCAATTCAATTCACACTAACAAATAGGAGGCAGAAATGGAGAAGATGCTAAATACATCCAAATTTGGCCCTTCTATGTTACTTCACAAATTATAACCTTCCTATGGTTCAAATTAAAATAACCAGAAACACCTAACACTAAAAAACTCTCTTCCTCTGTACCCAAAGAGTTTAATCTGTCCCATCCAAGGGACTGCCCATGTTCAATCTCATTACAGGGGCTGCTCAGACACATAAGAAATCAGACCAAATTATAAAACTGAGAATTCAAAATTCTAGCTCAAAATGCCCAAGGTGTGTACATCTCTGGCCCATGGCAAAACGGCATGCTCCTTGGTCAGAGACAATGTGAACTGTGTTCTCACAGCGCTGCGTTCTTTTCCTTCATTGAAGGTTTGTGTGCGTCTTTGTTTGCCAATCAACGAATATTTATTGAGGGCCTATTCCATGCCAACCATCTAGGCGTTGATCAGCAACTTACTGACTTAACATGTGTCTCTAGACTACAGGCGCCATAAGAAGAGTTACTGCTTCTTTTTTGCTCACCATTACGAAATGCTACCCAGCAGAGTGCCTGGCACATGGCAGAGGCTTAACAAACATCAGTTGAATGAAGAATTAAAGACAGAGACTCAGAAGGAAAGAGAGAAGGGACCACTTTGAATGTAAAGGAATCAGGGCTTTTCACTGCCCAGAACTCGCCTCATGATCCCCCAGCGATCTGATGAATTCTGAAAGGCACCACATGCATGCACAGCTGTAGGCATAGCAGCTGTCATGCAAAGGAGCTGAGGCCCAGAACGACGCAGAATTCAGCCCTTTGTTTCTGTCTGCCTCATGACTGGAATGAAGTTAGGTCCACTGTCAATCTACCTGTCAGCTGTGTATCCTCAACATCTGGCTTTCAGAAATACTAAGTTAACATTGCTCCTAAGTGAGCTTTATATAGATTTCCACACTGACATCACTACCTGAAAAGATATTAAAATGTCTGAGACCTATATAAAACCGGGTTCATATAAAAAGTTCTCATTTCAGGTCTTTGCAAGCTATAAATTAACCTTCACAGTATTTAATTGAAAAACAAAAAAAGCTTGACTCATTATCTAAACTCTCCAAACTTTAGGTCATAAAGTTCAAACAGGACCCATTACCAGTAAGCTGTTAAAAACAGACTAAGTTCTAAGAATGAGCCTCACCCAAGTATTTTAATTAAAACCTAAGCTTCAGTTTGGTTATATGCTTGCTACCCTGAGTAGTTATAAAAATAATAATAGGATAAAAATATGAACTATTTAACTCAACATAAAAAAAACAGCAATTTAGCAGGTATGAATACAAAGATGTGTAAGTTCATGTAATAAAACAAAAAGTTTACTTTTAGTTTTCCCCTCCTGAATCTTCCTAAATGGATTTTTTAAATTAAGGGATAAATTAAGAAGAAAAGCAAAAGTAATCAGAAGTTCTAAATATGCACGCCAACGTGTGCCAAACGGAACAGCCCTAGAGTGATGATTCCATTAAGCTATATATGTATTTAAATACATCAGTTAGGTTCAGTAGCAGAATAAACACTTTCCCTTCCCCCCAAACTCTAGCCCTTGCAAATCACAACTTCCCTGGAGAGGCTGGTGACATCAGTCACAAACAAAATGAATACTAAATAAAGGAACCAGGTGAATTATGTGAACACTTTGCAAACAATTATGCCCTAAGCCTAATGTAAACAAAATCTCAATACCCAGTTAAAACAATAAAAACAAAAACAAAAACCTGGGAATTTCCTAGAGCCTGATCATCTAATTCAGGATCAAGTTATTTAATGACCTAAAACATTAGCAAAATCATGTTTAATAAATACAGAACATGTATTTAGAAAAAGGCCCACAAACTGTCTCTTGGATGAGTTAGTTATATTCTCATGATACTGTGAAACACAAAGAATAATGTAATGGAAAAATCAAAAAGGATTTCTTGCCTACACTTTTAAGGATCATTTTTACTTTTTTCCTAAATCAAGTTTATGTTGTGATTTTACAGTGTGATTTCCACAATTCACTTTGCAATGTAGTGAGTAAAGGACAGACTCCTAAGTTCAGATGACTATAAAAATATACTTAAGACTAAAGCGAGCAAAAACAAAAGTTTTATATTAGTAAGAAACTGCCATATTGTGCCTTGGCCTATATTCAAACTAGGCTCTATAGAAGATTCACAAATTCACATTAAAAATCTTTATTTTTTTAAAAAATCCCAACAACGTGTCAAAATGCCAGCTAGAAATATGATATATGCAACCAAACTATTTTCCTACCCGGAAATTATCCCCTCCCTTTTGTAAGCGTGACTCCGCTTTACCTTGGCTTGAAAACATCATAAAATAAAACTATTGGAGTTGAGTCAAAAGTGACAAAACAACATACTCTTCAACTTCCATTTTGCTAATGGTCTGATTTCGGGAAGATCTGCTGTGCTAAGACCTTAGCCCACCCCTAAGAGTGTTGCAATCTTGTGCTGCGCCGCGTGGAGTGGGGTGGAGTGAAGAAGAGTGGCAGGGCCCATCCCGGAGAGCAGAGCAGAGCGAAGGCACGGCCTGCGAGAAGAGGGGGGAGTGCGGAGTGGCCCGGAGTGACAGGGCCCAGCCCCTCGCGGAGCAGTGACAGTGCCCGACCTGCCCGCGCGGAGTGGCAGTGTGCGGCCGGCCAGTCTGCTCTGCCCTCCAAGGGACATGAGCTCCTCAGCCCGGCCGCAGCGCGACCGGCCCTTACTGCAGTCCCGGGTGGACACGAGGCCAGGGAATCTGCGGACCTGGAAATGTCACTGTGGAAACACATTTTATGACGCGCTCTCTGGCAAATGGCACAAAAAGCTAAGAATACACCGGGAGTGCACGGCTCCGAAGAGACTGGCTGCAGCTCCCGCCCGTAAGTCCGGCTATCCTGCCATCCGAGAGTGCAGTGACAACTAGCCTTCGGGCAGCGCTGGGGTCAATGCACTTTTCCACGCCCCGATTCCCAGCCCCAAGTTAGAAAAGAGCCCACGCAGGGTCCGGCGCCGTGATTCAGCAGCGGCCCGGGGGGGTGGGGGGGGCCGGATCATGGGCAGGCGGTCAGTCCGGAAAAGGTCACCGAGAGCTGCGGGCACCGCCCCAGCCTGGATCCTGCCGGCCCGGAGCGGCGAGGGAGCAGCGGCGGCGGGCTCCTACCTTTCCTGCTTTTCGGGGAACTCCGCTTGCTCCGGGCGCTGGCTCGCTCTTCCTCAATCGCAGCTGCTATCTCGGGGTTGTCTTCCCCATTGTACCAGACCAGGAGCTCCTCGCCCGGCGCGATTGGCTGCGGGGAGAGAAGAGACAGGCGCCGAGCCAATCAGAGCGGCGGTTGTTGGTGGGGCGGGGGCAGGGAGGGGCCGCGAGCCAGAGGCCAGCCGGGCAGGAAGGGCTATTAAACCCTCTGCGGCTGCGGGCGGCGGCTGCGGGAAGGAACCCTCTGCTGGAGGGAGGACCTCACTTCCCGCCCGCTTCCTTTCCATGGTCCATAAGGCCATCTATGGACCTAAGAAAGATTGCTGTAAACTCAAAACTGCCATACGCTGCGAATCTTACCGTTCAAAGCCTTACGACTACCCATACAGAAGGAAAAAAAAAGAAAAGCCCGGAACCATTTTGCTCATGAAATCTAGCTGATGAGCAATTTAGAGCACAATTAGAAAGAACCAGGAGGTTTGGAAAGAGAAGTGCTGAAATCTAATTACCAGTGCACGGTTCAGATTCCAAGAGCAAGTTAAGCCTGATAAGGAAGAACTATATGCCATTGCATATTTTTAAGTCGTCCTTTTAGTCACCGAAAAGCTAAAAGGACAGCAAAGCGTCCTGGCAGTGTATTATCTGTGCACTGCGACCACCCTACTCAGGTCCATAGAGAATTCACCGTCTCGCCCTCTGTACCACACATCGAGTTTACATGACAATTTACAAGGAAATACCTAAAAATACCTCACATGTATTATGCTCCTAAAACATTAATTCTTAACTTTCATGTCAGTAGTGAGGACATATACCACCAACATACTGATTACACCTAGAACAAGACCCTGAAGAACAAATATATTGAGTGTGAAGATTACACTCCTAAATAGAATTTAGGGAAATGTCTTACTGGTTTCTCTCACAATGACTCATGTGTTCAAATACTTCTGAGGAGGCCAACACAAGTAACATTCTACCTAAAACCTTATGAATAAAATAAGAATCAATGAGTCCATGCTGATATAAATGAATAAATGAATGAAAAATAAATAAGAAGAAAAACTCTTCATTAAAGCAGATCCCAACTAATCAATGAAAAAGAAATAATGGAGGCAGGTAGAAGAGGATAAATGAGGGATAAATAGTGATAGAAGGAGATGACTTTGGATGGTGAACAAACAATACAATATACAGATGATGTATTATAGTTATACACTTGAAATCTATATAATTTTATTAACCAATATAACCCCAACAAATTCAATTAAAAATAAATGGAAATAGAAAATCACCACTTGGTAAGCATCACAGTAATAATTGATTCAGGCAAGAATTATTGATGGAACTTATAAGCACAAATTTGAAGAATAACAATATTTGCGAAGTTTCAAAATATCTCCCCCTAAAACATTTACTAATCACAAAGATAAAAACTGTTATCTTTATAAATGATATTAGACATATGTGCCTTCTGATACTATGCATAGAAAAGAACATAGCATCACTTCGGAGATTTCTGCCCAACATGAATAAATGTAATCTAATCACGATGAAACACAAGAGAAGCCCAAACTGTGGGGCATTCTACAAAATAACTGACCAGCTCTCTCAAAACTGAAAGGTTATAAAAGCAAACTAAAGAGACTAAGAAAAAGACATTATAACTGAATGCAACTGAGTTTTCTTTTCCTATAAGGACATGATTGGAACAATTGACAAAACATGAATAAGGTATATAGATTAGCTAATAAATGGGTAGTCGTAAGGCTGTGAACACCTTATCAGCGTCCTGCTTCAGATCACTGCACTACAGGTTCTGGAAGAAGATGCCCTTGTTTGTACACTAAGATGTCAGTTTAGAAACAACATAGTTCCTAAGTTCAACATACCTCCCAGATAATGCCATTTAAATGTTATTTTGTTTCATTCTCTGCAAAACTCACTGTTTATATAGTTCAAATATTACAATATTCCAGTCTTTAAAATAAACAAGCCACTGTTTCTTTTGCTCCCCCAAGGATGGTTAAAACCTGCCAATGTACTATCATTTCCTTTGAGTCTGTTAAACCTAAACAAACAAAACAAACACACATAAAAATTACTAATATATATAAGCACAACCAATGGATATAAGACACTGGGGTGGGGGGGGAGGGTGGGCAGGTGAAGGCATGTCCTGGGGGGTAGGGGAGGTCGGGGGGAGATCAAAGGGGGGAAAAAAAAAGGAGACATATGTACTACTATTTGTAATACTTAAAACAATAAAAATAAAATTAAATTAAAAAAAAATTACTAATATAATATGTATAAGATGTTAATGAGTTAAAATACATAAGATTTTATGAGTTACGTATAAGATTTTTTATGAATTAAATAGCCATTACAATACTTTTTGGCACTCTGATGAGGTAGTATGTTTCTGTTAAAGGAACAGGCTTTTTTGTTTAAATAAACCATTTACAGTTCCAAATGTACAGTTTGCTTCTCTATTTTTTTGTTAAGTCACATTTATGAAATGGTGGTATCATAAAATATTTGAAATGATTAGAGTTCGTGGAAACATGTAAAGACTTAAATAAAACCAAAGTAAAAACGAACATGGAAAGGAGAAAAAAAATGCATTCCCCATTTATTCCTAATCCAAACAACACAAGCAGGACACGGGGTGAAGACACCCACTGGCCCTGTTCCAGGTACCTCCCAGACTCCGAGCGAAAGCGTCCATGGCCAATCCGCTCCAGTCTTCTGAGGGTACCACCTGTATCACCTGTGCTAGCAACTGAATGACGTGAAATATCAGCACAAACTTTTCATTTCAAAAAAACACAATATAAAAACATGCTCCCCCCCCCCCAAAATACCATACCAGAATCTGTTCTTACCTTAATCCTATATAATAAAGAGGTAATATGCAAATTGACCATCACTCCAACACACAAGATGGCCGCCCCATGTGGACACAAGATGGCCGCCACAAGATGGCCGGCAGGGGTGGGCAGTTGTGGGCAATCAGACCAGCATGGGAGGGCAGTTAGGGGCGACTAGGCCGTCAGGGGAGGACAGTTAGGGGCTACCAGGCTGGCAAGGGAGGGCAGTTAGGGGTGACCAGGCTGGCAGGGGATGGCAGTTAGAGGCAATCGGGCCAGCAGGGGAGCAGTTAGGCATCGATCAGACTGGCAGGGGAGTGGTTAGGGGGTGATCAGGCTGGCAGGCATAAGTGGTTAGGGGCAATCAGGCAGGCAGGCAGGTGAGCGGTTGGGAGCCAGCAGTCCTGGATTGTGAGAGGGATGTCCCATATTGGAAAGGGTGCAGGCTGGGCTGAGGGACAACCCCCCCCCGCACTAATTTCGTGCACCGGGCCTCTAGTTTAATGTAAAATTTCTAAATGGCTAATGAGTTGATGAATTAAAAGCAATGTGATTTGTTTGAATAACCTTCAAAATTTTTAGCAACTGAGGTGATTACATTATTGAACTAATTACTTCCCAACTTCATATTAAAACAGATACACAAATAACAGACCTTTATGAAGAGGAAAATAGCATCTCTCTTTTTAAATCAATGACTGTTTGCCTGTACTGTTTTTTGTCTTTACTGCTTAGCACATTTAAGATTTTATGTCAAACTTCATAATAAACAAAAATTTTTGTTCTTAAACACAGGAAGTATAAAAGCTGCATTAAAAAATATAAAGTCAAAAGTCCAAACAACCTCTTTTTTTGCTGTAATTTGATGTTTAACAAAAAAACTATAACCAGAAAAACAAAGACTTTTTAAACTCTTCCAACCTTTCCTCTGGATTCTGACAGGCTTACCATAATCAAACATACCCTCTTCTCTAAATACCAGTAAATATAAACTTGAAATTTTAACAGACCAAATAGGAAGAGGCAAGGGTTCCAAAAAACATTCTTGACACTAAGTCAAAATAAAAGACTCCAGAATTACAGGAACACAAAGCACGACCATGCTTTCCCTATAATCTAGTCCCCAACCTGACCTTTTAAAAGTCACAGGTAAGAAGCCTCAACTCTGGAATGGGTGAACTGAATTGAAGACTAGAAACTCATACTTTTTCTCCCTTCTGACAACCCCGCCACACCTTATCTGGCCCCTGTCCACCTCACCAGACTCATTTAACACTCTTTCCCTTGTTCCCACCACAATGGCCTTAAACAACTAAGTCCAGCATATTCCTACTTGAAGATCTCTGTTTCTCTTGGGGCCTCCCTTCCTGGACTGCTCTTCCGGCAGAGATCTGTGTGTGGCCGGCTGACCACACGTGCTAGTGACGGGAATTCATTCTGACTTATCTTCCCTGGCCCACCAGAGAGAAAGCAGCCCTCTCCCTAGTCTCTATCACATTTTACTGTCTTCTAAGCCCTCATCAAGATCTGAAATTATTTTGTTTACTTACTCACTTGCTTCTTATCTTGCTTCCTCCCCATAAATTAGAAGTTCCATGAGACCAGAGATCTTATCTGTTTGGCTCACTACTATAGAAGAATAGCTGGTACCTACTAGACAATAAATATTTGTCAAACTAATGAAGAAAAGAATGGATAGGAGGTTAACAGATAACTTTCAAAGCTTTAAAATACTTTTTAATTATATTACCAACTAAATCAACATTGGGATTTTCCAGTTATCAAGGTGACAGTTGAGAGGTGAGCCCAAAAGAGCATCACATGTAATTTATTTACAAAATCTAACTCACAGAAAGCCTAATCTGTAGTTAGATCATCGCTAGTAAGAATTCTGAAAGGTCTTGTGCATACCTGAGCAAACACCTAAGGTTGGGACTGGGGGAGGTCTGCAAAGATTAGAACTGTGCTACTTCAGAAGAAGATAGATAGAAATCATCGCAGCAGTGCAGCTAGTTAACAACTTTGAGTACTTGGGTGAGACTAGGAACACATCACAGAACCTTACTCATACCATCCTGCTTAATCTTTGCAACAACTATATATTAATTTTACTATTAACTCCATTTTTACAGATGAAAAAAGTAAGACACAGATGGTTTAATTAACTTCTCAGGGTCACACATCCGGAAGCCAAAATCCACTCACAAGGCATTCTGCTACAGTCCTCACCCCTAACCATATTATACCACCTCGCCAAAAATAGCAACTACCATTTATTTAGCACTTCTTAGGCACTAGAGCTCTACCAGTACATAGAAATCACCATGATCACTCTATGAAGTCAATACAATTATCATCTATATCTTACAAATAAGGGAACTTTCCTTGGGTCACACAGCAAGTTGGGATCTAATCCAGAAGCCTGGCTTCAGAGTCTCCCAAATACTCTCTCTCTTGCTTCTCAGTGTATCTCAGATTTGTTATCAGAGACAGCAGTCTGATCACGGAACTTCAAAGTGTCCTAACATCTCCCTGGGCTTGTTCTCCCTGGAAACCTCCTTTCTCCTTCCTTGACTGTCTCAGATTCATCCCTCTGCTGGCATTTCATCTCCCCCAGGATTCTGCCACACTGATTCAACCAGATATACCTTCCCACTTTAAATAAATCTGAGAAACACAATGCATTCTTGAATCAAATTTAAATCTAATTTCAAATTCCAGTGTAATGAAACTGTAGAGTAATACCCACTAGAAAATCATGCTATTACAACACAGCAGAAAGAAAATGAAAAGGCTATAGAAGCATTAAATTAGAAAGTACAACAAAAATACCACTCCTACAGGGACTGGACGCAAGAATGTGGGTATGTATGAGGCAGAGGACAACCCAATTGTCTACAAATGACAGGAAAATTAAGCAGCTATATGCTCACTAAACTTCCAGAAGCTCTAGTGCTACCAGACAGGCAAAACGCAGCCTGCCACAATACTGACCATGATCCCAAATGCCTGCTCATGGAGATCACTTTTTCATGGCCTGTCCTCCTAATCCATGACATTTTTAATAGAAGTCAGTGAATAAAGAGAAATCTGCCTTACAACAATTTCAGCAAACAGATCTATTCCAAAAAACAACAATCATCTATCTTTAGAGCTGCAAGACTCCGCCTTCGAGAACATGTCCCCGTAGGGTGAGTGCAGGATTTGCTTTCAGAGAGCAGTGACAAGAGACAGACAGGGGCCTGCTTCTTGCAGAAATGCAGCCACACTCAATGCTTCCGAATACTAACTTCCCTGACGTATTCAGTGACCTTTGACATCACTTCAAACCCTAAAAAAAAAATTACTTTCCTCTTCTTTTCATCTCAGCAATGAATGTCTCCAAATAAAAATTTCACAAAGGAAGAAACATGTTCTACTTAATCCCAATTCTTAATAAAATTTAGGAAAAAACCAATCCAAGGCTACATTACATTGAAGACCAAGACTGGTTTCAGTTAGCACAGAACTATCAGAGCTATTGGTGATTTCCTATTTTGGATAAATCAGCCTGTCAGACAGCTCCTAATGCATCTGTATCTTAGGAGGAGGGAAGTAGCTGCCACATGTTTAACTCATCAGTATCTATAAAGATGCAGCAAATAATTACTTAACATAATCTTCATGCTTTAGTGCTCTTATGCACATGAAACCGTGGTAACCGGGTATTTTAAAACACAGACCTTCAATGTGTTGATGAACCACTTTCAAATATAATCCTTTCAATGTCTGCAAAGTTGTACTGTCAGTCACAGCTAAGGACGGTATTTGCAAAAATGCATGCAGAGTAATAGAAACTAATTCCAACACTCTTTACCTTTAAAGTCTTATAGTAAATAGCCCTGTTGATTTCCAGTGGAAATAAATTTTGCTCTTCTCCTGAACAAGCCCAATTCACATATCGCAGCCAGTTCCCCTTCTCTGGATCGGTGGCGTCAATGCACATCCATCCCAAATTTGGATAATATACCTTGGGAGAAGAAAATACGTTTGTTAAAATGACAGTATCTTTAAAATGTTTCCATTTTCAATTTTTAAGACAATTCTTTTTTATTATATGCAAACTAGTGGCCCGGTGCATGGATTCGTGCACACTGAAAGGGAAATAATTAGAAGAAATAGTCATTGCAAATGCTGGTGTTCTGTCAACGACGCAGGCTTCTTTCAGCTTCGGAGGTATGTTGTGCCAATAATTGATCTTCATATTCTATTCACCACACTGCTTTCTTTCAGCTTCAGAATGTCAACAAAAACAACCAAATTCATGATCGATGATGACAGATTGAAACACACGTGTGCAAGTGACACCAGCGAGAGCTTTATATGTATCACGCATGTGCAAGTCAACATTTATTTTTAAACTGCCAGTGTGTGTCATATGTACTGGCCGATCAGTCGGTTGGACAGCCGGACGGTCGGTCACTTAGCCTTTTATATATATAGATATATATAGATACTATATAAAATCACTTCACAGAGACAAACTAAATAAGCAACAGATGAAAGAAAAAATAAAAGATGAAAATTGTGGTCCAAAATTGTGTAATCCATCTGGCCGGTGTGGCTCAGTGGTTGAGGGTCAACCTATGCACCAGGAGGTCACTGGTTCGATTCCTGGTCAGGGCACATGCCCAAGTTGTGGGCTTGAGCCCCATCAAGGGGTGTGCGGGTGGCAGCTGAAAGATGTTGATGCTCTCTCATCGATGTTTCTATCTCTCTCTCCCTCTAAATATAAATGTACTACTATGTGTATGTGTGTGTGTGTGTGTGTGTGTGTGTATATATATATGTATATATATATATAGCAATAAAAGCATATATTTTTTTAAACTTTGTAATCCTTATTAGTCATTTTTCTATCTATGCTTAATTTTTTTTCTCCTAAACTTGAAGAGCTATAGTAAATATGCTGAATGATCGTCAAATGCTTTGCAAAGATGTACATAAAGACAAGTGACACCTCTATTCCCTGAAGTCAGAGTTAGAAGAATGAGCTGACAGCACCCTAACCCCTGGCTTCCTGGGTTGCTGTGCACGCGCCCCGTCCTACAGGCGCCACAGTTCAGCAGATCCCTTCACTGCAGGGCTGACAGAAAGTTAGTGAGTAAACAAGTTGCATTAACTTCCAAGTGGGTGATAGGGTATGATGCTTCTGCAAACTCAGCTCACCTATAAACACTTCCCTATCCAGGGCACCTGTCAGGCCTGAGGTACTATGGAACATAACGGAAAATATCAGTGTCTTTCAAAAAAAAAGACCAAAAACCCAACCCATCTTTTCAAGAGTCAGATCAAATCTATGCTTGCAAGCTTTCCCTGATCACCCAATCTCAGCCAATTCCTTCTCCCAGGTGTCTCCAGCACTTAACATTCCTTCCTTTTAAAGAAAATCTATTTAGCAACTATTTTTAACTTTATCTTTGCATATACATATATACATGTTTTACTTCCCCAGAACTAGACTACAAGACATTTGATTAGGCACTGAAATAAAATTACAGAACCAACTGGTGACAGATCTGTCAGAAACAAACCAAATGAAATGAGTCTTCTACTTTCTCTTTAGGAAGGAAGAACCTCAATGCTTCCATTACACACACAGCCAAGAATTCTGCCACTCACTTTTCTTTCCCACCCACACTAACTCTTTTTTACTGTAGCCTTCCTTCTGGAACAAAAAGCTCCCCCCCTCCACTCTCCGCTTATTGGGCATGCCCCTCTTACTGGACACTAACCATACAGGGATAATGCTACATACCTTCCATGTTATCTCATTTAACCCTATGCCACAGATTAATGTTTTTTTTAACGCATCAACATTGAGGATCAAAAGTTAAATAATTTTCCCAAAGTCACTCAATTGCTAGTAAATATGGGTTGAACCCCAGGTCTGCTTGACCTCTACTTACCCATCCTTCCTCTGACCATCCTAGCTAAAACTGCAAAGTCTTCTCTTCCTATCAGCAGCCCATCTCCCCACCCCCGATTCACTTTTCTCCATAGCAGTTATGCTCTTTTAAAGTATGAGGGCATCTCCGTACTTATTTCACTTAGTGACTGTCTCCCTACAGCAGAGTATGAGCTCCAGCAGGAGAGGACATTTTAGCCTTTTCACTCCCCGCAGTGCCTACAATACCTTGACCAGCACTTGGTAAAGCGTGGGTTCTCAATAAATGACTATGGGATGACTGAGAGGATACCACTATACAAATGTGTAACTGCCATCATTTAATAAGCACCTACTATGTGACAGGAACCATGCTGGAAGGGGCTTTGCAGTTAGTTTATTTAATCACCATAAGTGCCAAGGAGAATATTTTCACTATTCTATAAGTAACCCCAGTGAGTTTATTTAAAAATTGCTGTTTTCTAAAACACCTATCTGCACCATTCTAAAGAAAGGTTATCCATGTCATATCAGACTCCTTTTCAAAATTCACTGTCACACTCACCCTCATTCCTCCCCCTTTAAAATAAAGAGAAAGAGTAGCCTCCAAGTGGTACATTATGAAGAGAGAGCATCATGGTGCAAAAATTAAACCTTACACACCAAAATAATATAAGCTGCTTTACTTTAAAATGTTTAAGAGATATTTTTATCATGTTTGTCAGCATGATAAGGAAAATGGAGTAATTGTTCTTTAACACTGTCCGTCTGTATTAGTTATTTTTTACTAACTTGTGGATAAAAGTCTTTTGATACATCACAATGGATGGAGAAATCCCACTCACTCTCAACCCACATACTGACGTGGCTACAGACATCAATGAGACACAGATGAGATCGGAAAATGGCACCAAGTAACAGCCGGCAGCTGGAGAGAGGCATCAAGAGTCTACCCATCCACCTAGGCCCGTGGTCGGCAAACTGCGGCTGGTGAGCCACATGCAGCTCTTTGGCCCCTTGAGTGTGGCTCTTTCACAAAATAACACAGCCTAGGCAAGTCTATTTTGAAGAAGTGGCGTTAGAAGTAGTTTAAGTTTAAAAAATTTGGCTCTCAAAAGAAATTTCAATCATTGTACTGTTGATATTTGGCTCTGTTGACTAATAAGTTTGCCGACCACTGACCTAGGCTAACAACACAGGCTGTGCCCAACTTTTTGGCTCCCAGGTCAATACAGACCTTTGCAAACAGCAAGGTATGCCACTTGAGTGAATTCTTTATGGTGCATGACATTCTTGTACTGTGAGGGTTGGAGAGGGGGGGGTCCCTCAGCCTGGCCTGCACCCTCTCGAAGTCCAGGACCCCTCGGGGGATGTCCACCTGCTGGCTTAAGCACTGCTGCAGAGGTGGGAGAGGCTCCCGCCACCACTGCTGCTGTGCTCACCAGCTGTGAGCCCAACTTCTGGCTGAGAGGCACTCCCCCTGTGGAAGTGTACTGACCACCAGGGGGCAGCTCCTGCATTGAGTGTCTGCCCTCTGGTGGTCAGTGCGCAACATAGCAACCAGTCATTCTGCTGTTCAGTCAATTTGCATATTAGCCTTTTATTATATAGGATGGTTCCTTTTGGTTCAAAATGGACTAAGGCATCTGCCAAGTCATACTTAAACTAAAATGCTTAAGTTTACAGAACTTCCATTTTTTAAAATGCGCAAACAAGTTTAATTCACAAAGAAATACACATGGCCAAAACCTTGTGAAGGTAAAAATTAAACTTATCTAATAATAACTTAAAAAATTAAAATTAAAATTTTTTCACCTATCAAACTGGTAACAATTGTTTTTTAAGGGGAAAAAAACAAGATTAGAAAGTAAACATTTCCTGCAAATATAAACAGAACATATTGGTTTTTTCTCTCTCAAATAAATAAATATGCACTGAATGTTTTCATCTTCTGTAAACTTTTCATCTTCTGTAAACTGACTTATAAGTCATTTTTCTATTGAAAATGTTTTTAAAGGGCATTTACCCACCACACAACTACTTAAAATATGGGTAAGTTTATATTGTGTTTTCTTGCTTGTGCACCTCTACACAATAAGGTACTTTCATTTTGCACTCTAAGAGTTATTTACATACTTTGTTTGGCATTACCCAATTACAGTTTTGAGAAGCAAAAAAAATAAAAAAAAAGCAAATATTCCCCAATGCTGACCAAAGAATAAATGGAATTTAGCAGTACTTGAGAAAAGACACACACACACACACTCTGAAATGTACATGCACTTTGACCAGCATATACATTTAAAGGAATTAGTCTCATGAGACATTGGAACAATCATACCAGGATGTATGTACACAGATGTGCACAGCAGTAAGGTTTACTGTAGACTTGTTTCAAATTCACTCCTAGACAGAAATCTCTATGGATTCAGAGAGTATAATAATACATGCACACAGCACAATACTAAGTAAATGTTAAAAAGTACTACTGCATAAATGATTAATTATGTGGAAACTTTTACTTTCTGTTACATATTTCTGTATTCCTTAAGAATTTTTTCCAAGAAGCACACATTCTATAATGAGAAGAAAACAAAGATAACCAGAAGTTGTGGAAATATATTATTGGTATAAAAAATACCCACAATACATTGATGATTAAATAAAGCCATTTACAGAAAGTATGGCTTATATAATACCATTTTTGTTTTAGACATGACTATCTGGAGAAAAAAACCACCTGAAACTATATAAGTATAAGTGTTAATAAATTATGGTTTTCTCTGAGAAGTAGGGTTGCCCTATTTTTTTTCTGCTGCTTATCTAAATTTTCTACCTTTTCTCCACTGATTCAGTATAATCTCGTAAGTAAACAAAGGAAGTGGGTGGGGAGAGCAAGTCAGTCTTTTGAAAGAAAACCTAAGTTTGAATGAAGGCTGCCAAGGTCTGCTCAATGCTAAGCTACAATATTCCTCTTCCTCCTCCTCCCAACATCATCACACATACACATTTTAAAAAATACTGGAGCTTTCTCATTTGTCCTGAGACTCAACTGTATAAGAAAGAACTACAATAAAAAATGTGTTTATATACAATTCCTATCTCGGTCAAACCTTGTTTTCCAAACAATTGCTTTCAGTAGCTGGCACACAGAACCTAATCACTAAAATGTCTCAGTATTTTTAAAATGTAAACTACACATTACTAGGCTGCAAAAGTGCCATAACACCTTCTAGGGTAGTGGAAAGCGGAGAACCAACTACCATCCCTTCTCAAAGACAATGCAAAGGCAGGTGAAACTCCCCCCCAGCTCAAACTCAACAAATGATATGTAGCAAATCTATTTCCGTGTTTTTATGACAAGTTCAAAATTTAGTACACACTCCAATTTATAACATTTTATGTTACAAATAAAAAAATCTTATTCAATTAATGCAAAGGTACCATAACTCGAATCCTAAACTGACTGCCTAGGAGGTCCTTACCTACTCTCAATTTGCAATAACCACCCCAGGAGTTAACACAGGGCAATTATGACACCTCTTCATACCTATAGTCTCTTGCCGAGATAAACCTTTTATTCACCTAAACCAGCTCCCCCCTCCCCTCCGCGCCCCGCCCCCCCGCCCCCCCCCCCTTAAAAGTCTACAGATCCCCCCCCCCGCCCCAACTATGGCTCTAACACATTAGAGATGGAGGTGGGCCTTCTCCTGGGGTCCCAGCTACATTCCAGTGGCTCTAGTTTGTCATATTGTCTGAGGATCCTTTACATCTTTATTTCTCTGGGGATCTAGCTTGTTGAATCCAACACTATGATCTGCACACCACTTCCCCCTTTCCCTATCTGTTCCTGGAAGACAGACCTAATTATATTTCCATTTGTTTAAACTGTCAAAAGGACTCAAGGGGAGACAGGATGTCTACCTCTCCACTAGCCCAACTTGCATAGCATTTCTCACCAATGCGTTTGCATACTCCACAGTTTGTTTCAAAATACTGTGTATACCTTCTGACATTAGAAGAGAAAGAAATTCTAAGCAAAAATGAATATTGGCAATCTTTTAAAAAGTACTCAACTACAAAAAAAATGTTTTATACTCTATATGATAATTCAAGTGTTCATCTTTGATATTCAGGTTCCACTAATATTTATTAAACCAGCAACATCTATATCAAGTAATTCCATATACACCATTTAATTTGTAGCCAAACAATTCTATGAGGAGCTTGTTATCCTCATGTAAAAGTGGCAATAAAGAAAAAAATTATTTAAAAAGTACATTAAAGCCTCATTATAGATATAATTTCTCTATCAATTTTAGTTGAAATGCAATTATACTTCTTCCCTCTATCCTCCTGACTCAAAATTTGTGGCCTGAATGAATAATATGCAAACAGAAGCAGTGAAGTATCAGTTTTCAATTATAAGAATGTGGGAAAACATTGTTTAAAAGATTAATATTGGGTTTTAAAAAGCTAAGAAATATGCACTCATGATATTTATATAAATTAGCACAATCCTTCTAGAGATCTGTTAAAGAAAATTTATCAAAGATTGCTCTAGTTGGTTTTGCTCAGTGGATAGAGCGTCAGCCTGAGGACTGAAGGGTCCCAGGTTCAATTCCCAGTCAGGGCACATGTCCAGGTTGCGGGCTCAATCCCCAGTAGGAGGTGTGCAGGAGGCAGCCGATCAATGATTCTCTCTCATCATTGATGTTTCTATCTCTCTCTCCCTCTCCCTTCCCCTCTGAAATCAATAAAAACAAAACAAAAAAATTATCAAAGATTAAAATGTACAAAGTAGCTTTTGACTTAACAATTATACTTCTAGGAATTTATCTTAAGAAGATAAGCAGACAAATCAGCAAATATGTATACAGGATTCCATATTTAAAGAATTGTTAATATCATGAAAAAATTGAAACTATTTAAATGTCCAACTGGTTAAGCATGGAAGATACAGTAGAATTCTAAGCAGCATAAGAAATAATGATGTAGCTCGGTCGGTGTGGCTCAGCAGTTGAGCATCAACCCAGGAACCAAAAGGTCACCTGGTTCGATTCCGGGTCAGGGGGCATGTGCCCCAGTTGTGGGCTCGATCCCTAGTAGTGGGAATGCAGGAGGCAGCCTATTGATGATGTTTCTCTCTCATCAATGTTTTTCTCTCTCTCCCTTCCTCTCTCTCTAAAAAAATAATCAATAAAAACGTATTTTAAAAAAGAAGAGAAACAATGATGTAAATAATATTTGAGTTATACCCATAACATACTGAAAGAAAAAGGCACATTACAAAATTACATGTACTGTCTGATCTCAACTGCATGAAGCATTTGTTTCTATATCAGTGTATGTGAGAGACAGAAAAAACAGAGGCAGAGAAATATTTAAAAGAATGTCCACCAACATGTTCACAGATAACTTTTACTTTCCTGTTTATAGTTTTCTATATTGTTTGTTATTTTGCACTCAGTGTGTACAACCTAAGTTAAACAAAACATTAGAGTGAACAACAACAAGAATGGACCATAATGTAAAACAGTGATAATGCTGTGTCAATGCAGGTTCATTGATTGTAACAAATGTACCACTGGGGTACAGGATGTTGACAGTGGGAGAGGCTGTGTATAGGGGCAGGGCAGGGAGTTTATAAAGAAACTCTGTACTTTCTGCTCAATTTTGCTGTGAACCTAAAAGTGCTCTAAAAGCCTATTTTTTTTAAAAAGACATTAAAGCAATTCAAAAGTTCTGTTCAACAGAAGCAATATGAGCCCCACAGAAGTGAACTTGAAAGGTTTTCATCAGAAGCTGTTTTAGGAATCCTGCAGACTGTTCAGCGGGTGTGGGGTGGTCAGGGGAAGCATTCATTACATGTAGGCCAGCATTTCACCTGGCCAGCAGTTCCCTACCAGAAAATGATCAAAGAATGTTCTCCTCTTTGGAGAACCTGTTTTGCGCATTCACCCTGAGGATACTCTACTGTTTTTCTCCTGTTATGTCTGATTTAATAGAATGTTTCCAGTGAAAGCTTAGAGGACTTAAGACTGTGACAGATAATCAGGGGCTCAAGAAAAGCAATTTAACACTGTCTTTGATTAGCTTTAAAATGGAGTTCTAGTGGGGGCAAAAGACCAGGCTGCTAAAAGATAAGCTGTTTGTAAGGGGCTTTAATTGAAGAACAAATGCCAAGATGAGACGTTAATGATAAACAGTTTCTGTTGTCTCCTAGACCGGGAGTTCAACCCGGAGACCGGGAGTTCGATTGCACGTTACGATGTGCGTTGACCACCAGCGGGCGGTGCTGAATGAAGGCAGGCCCTGGCCAGCAGCCAGCAGGCTCTGATCGGCTCTGATTGCTGGCCAGGCCTAGGGACCCTACCCGTGCACGAATTTCATGCACCGGGCCTCTAGTATATAGATAAGCTCATTACAATTTATGCTCCCTGTACTTTGCCAAATGCTACTTCTTCATATATATATGTCATATATACCTATTTTTAACAGAGCAAAAGGCTTAAGGGTTTCTGTATGGAATATATACCTTGTGGTTGGAACTACGTGAATGATATCCAGATTTTTAAATTTAATTCATTGGGGTGATACTGATTAATAAAATTATATACGTTTCAGGTGTACAATTCGATAATACATCATCTGTAGGTTGTAATGTGTGTTCACCACCTTAGGTCATTTATCTTCCTGTAACTTCCTTTCCCTCTGGTAATCACCATGCTGTTGTCTGTGTCTAGAGGTTTGTTTTGTTTGTTTAATCCCTCACCTTTCCCACCCAGCCCTGAAACCCCTACTCCAGATTTTCTTTTTAACTGGAGGAAGGAAAAGCCAGCCCTGACAAAAACTCCATCTTTATACCTGACCCACAAGAACTGGCAATGTCATAAAGGTTCACAAACTGTGGTAGTACATAAGCAGAAGTATCTTAAGTTAACAAGGGAACGTTAATGGGTTTATAGTAGAAATTGAATCCCTAGAATGCCATGGCTCCAAACCACAATTTTCACCAAGCTACTATGAATTCATACTATGCAGGAATTGCAATATAAATGAAGCTTAACGGAGAAAAGGCACCATTAATAATTTATACAATATGCCCAACAACATCAAACTGCTCTGCTGGGTAAATTAGGTACCATAAACCTGGGTTCAATATCAGTGGCATTTGTTCAAGCTTAGCATTCATACCCAGAAAGAACTAAAGCACACATTTCCTGGGTCCCTGACATTATCCCCACTCAGGTGAGCACTGACCAGAAGAGCATATTTGTTCGTTTCCCTTGGGAAACCTGTAAATTAAAAATGTGGTTTGGAGCATAATTTTGTAGTCAAGATATCTGTGATCACTTAGGGTAATAGCATATTTTGGCTGGGTAGTTTTTCTACAAGTATAGCACTCTCTTACCTCAAAAGTGGTGAAATAGCAAATGTAATTATTCTCAGGTAAGTCCTCATTTCTAAAGCCCCTTGTGTTAACTGCCATTAGATTTATTATAAGGGATTCACAACAAAGAAACTCAAAATTATTGGGAGAATTCATCGGAATTTCAAGTTAAGAAACACTGCTTATAACATTGAGAAGAACCGCAATATACTTCAAACGTAAAAATGCCACAGAACTTCTTGATGTAAAGTATCCAGACACTTCCTATGCATATTTTATTTTTAGGCTTTTGCATGTTTACATGTGAAACAGATGTGACTCAATTTAAGACAATCTAGTTGGAATGCTTTTCCTCACCACCGAAAAACTCCACTTACTTTCCCAAGGAGTCACACCACTCAGGTCCTGTAAGAACATGAGTTTCCAGAGGGTACCTCATCTGAACTAAATTCCACACAAGTGGTGAATTCCCATGCAACTCTCCAAGAAACAATTAACAACGTATTTTGTCTTCACAGCTACCTTAATATTTTTATTCTCTTCATTTTAAAATTGAGGGTTTTAGCCAGAGTCACAAAGCTAACGGTAGGATATGAACCAATGAAACCTTTTTCATTGCCTCACTGTCCGTAGATGTGGATTCTAGTTCTGCATCGACACCACTCTCAACATCTGGGCCCCACCGGAAGGAGGAGTTCACCGCTGTTATGAACCGCTTCACCTCTGTAAGGAGGGTGCTAATGTTCTGCTCTGTCTTCCAGAATTGTTGGGAGAACATGAAATAAACTGAACAAAAGGCTTTTGGAAAGTTCAAAGCACAATATAAATGTGCCATGTGCTAAATATATTCAAGTCTGAATATTCCAGCAACACAGATGACTTTCTAAAATACAGATTAGACCCGAACAGTGTTTTATTTGGGGTGCCTTTTATGGTGTCTATCTGGAAGCCTGTAAAGTGACAGGCGAAAGTCTTGGCTGCAGAGTAAAAGCCCTGAACAGGGAATATAAAGAGTGGGTTTGACATTTATTGTTGAG
This sequence comes from Corynorhinus townsendii, assembly GCA_026230045.1. Classification (NCBI taxonomy): domain Eukaryota; kingdom Metazoa; phylum Chordata; class Mammalia; order Chiroptera; family Vespertilionidae; genus Corynorhinus; species Corynorhinus townsendii. Next base: position 214,198,254 of record JAPDVU010000002.1, read on the forward strand.
GATGGCCAAGCAGTCTCAAAATACAAATGTAAACAGCAGTCTGCATCCATGGAAACACATTTTCTACTTAATAAAAGTATTCTTGATTTTCAAAGAACACACTGAAATCGTGGTTTTCATTTCTGAATGTCAAATCCTGAGAGAATAGATTTTGTTTAAATGTATAGAACTCTGATAGACAAAAAAAAAAAAAAAAATTTCTTCCTTACCTCCCACATGTACACATTATTCTTAACCTGAGATCTTTTTTTCTTATCACCGACAAATGGTCCAAACTTTTTGCCTTTTAAAATTGGTTTAGTGGCCCAGACACCTAGAAAAGAAAACCAGTATTTTTATAATGTATGTGGTTACCCTAAAAACCGAAGCACTAGTGTGCTCTCTCTTTCTCTCTAGAGCACACCTGTGCCTTCCCCGCCCCCTTCTTTTCCTTCAGCCTCTATCTTTCGCTTTCTTTCTCTTAAGTTCCAAGGGCCCTTCTTTTGCTTCTGTAACTCGTTTTCTGAGTCCACAAACCCAGCTGGCTCACTTCTTCTGCCTCTGTGACTTTTTTTCTAAAAGGCTAAGTAAACGTCTTGTCCTCAAGTTCTTGGCTTTGAATTCTGTCTTTGCCAAACTCAAGAACCAAGGTCTAACAGTGCCGCTATCATCTGGAGCTGTGACTCAGATTGTCTTACCACCCTTCTCGGTGTGGAAAGGAAAAAAAAAAAAAAAAAGATTGAAGCACAAAATCAATTCAGTTTCACAAAATAGTTAAAAGGCTACAACCTAATAGCAAGATAATGTTAAATCACCTAAGAGCAGGTGAAAGCAAATTAACTCAAGTCTTCAAAAGTGATTTTTATTTTTCTTCTTTATATTCTGTATTTTCCAAATAGCCTCTAAAAAACCTATTTTGTTTTATAATAAAAAATGTTTTATATATTTGCTTGTTTTTAATTTTTCCATGTAAAATTAGCTGGACAAGTACAATCACAAATACCTGGAAAACAGAACAATTAAAGAGAAAAATACTGGAATGTAGTCCAACTACAAATAATTTTTAAACTCTTCTTTCTATTTTTTCTACAGATTTCAATTATCTCCAATAAACATAAGTTGCTTTTATAAAGGGTTATAAATATAGGTTTTTTTAATAAATATTTTTGAAGTTTTTTTGTTCAAAGTGAAAAACCCTCTCCTCTCTGTTTCCTAAAATCTTAGCTACGGGGACAACTCACTTGGCGAGTTTCAAACAGCCAAGAAGTATGCTGTTCCGTGGTATTCTTAAGGGTGTTTCTATTTCCTCTGAACTGGCCAAAAGGCAAACAGACAGATGAAGCAGCAGTGGCTAAAACGGCAGGGGGCCACCCGGAGTTAAGGGAACCAGTGCCCAGCAGTGGCTCTCGCTAACAACAGGTTCCCACGTCTCTGGCCTCAGTTTCCTCACATACAGGATGGTGGCACCTCAGCCAGTCCTGCTCAGCTAGGATGTACGAATCCCACTGTTCTGTAAGTCTACTGTGAATCCTGTTTGATAACACAGCTAATAATAAATTAGTGGAGCTATAAAATCAAACACTTTCATGTGAATGATACAATTTAAATGCTCAAGTTACTGAACAGATTCCAATGAGAATTACAAAAAGCATTTATTAAAAATTTATTCACACATATATATATACATAAATTATAATATCAAAAGCACAGCTTTAAAAAAGAAAACAGGATATAAACATAATATATTCCAAGACTGTACTTTGACTAAATTGTTATCATTTACTTCCTTAGCCTTATGACCAAAGATTAAAACACAAAAATAAGATCAAACACACAAGATGTATGTCCACCCTGGATTCTTAACTGGAAACTGCATAAACACCACATAACCTTTTAAGTCAGAGTATCAATTGTTGTTTTTATGGTGAGCTGCCTACCTTCAATGCCCTAAAGGGAGTCTGTCTGCAGCCTGCAATCCCTTCCCCTGCTCCCTCTCGGACCCTCGTACTCACCAATCCGAGTCTTGTCCACAGCCGATGGGAAAAGCTTCACTTCCTCGGGAAGTCCTCGAAGCACATGTTCAGGTACCTCGGCCAGGGTCTCAGCGGTTGCCACAGGCTCAGTAGCGTTCTGCAAGTCAAGAAACAGAAGGATCATAGCAAAACGAAGAAATCCCAGTTTAGCATTTTGTTTTTTTCTGGTCCAATAAGCAAATATGCAAACATGTAACTGAAAGCTAAATCTGGCAAGCCAAGCCCAAGACCAAGAGCATGATGTCAAGCATTTCAGAGTTGCTTTGATGTCTGTTTGTGAGTCTCCAAAGGAAACCACTGAACTTCACGCAAGTCTTTGTTAATCGGTTTTGTTCCAGCCACCCAGAGCCATTTTCAAAATATGTAATCTCCGGCACCATATTGCTTTAAACTCCCAGAGAATCAGGCAGCTTAAGCTTAAACTTACTCCGAAGTCAAAGGCTACCACCAGCATGGGCGAACATTTAAAAACTCACAATCAACACTCCTTGTTAAATGGATGCCTTCAGCACATCCTGTGAAGGCCACAGTGGCCAGCCGGACCCCATCCGATCCATGCTTTCATTCTCCGCCACCAATACCCTGGCAGAGCCTTGACTATTCCAACCAAGAATACTATAATTTATTCTGGACCTTTACGGGGAGTGCGACTTTCCAGGAAACAGTAATTTACCACCATCTACCAAGTCATTAGACAGCAAAGTCGCCACCATATCACACAGTCTCTAAGAAAGACATTTTTATGCTAACCAAAGTATATGTTCAAATTCACTGTAATCGTAAGAAATGAGTTACTATTAGATATGTATAGAAGGGCATGAAAAGGGGAGATTTACTAGTAAGTCAACCGGTAAAACATGACTGTTATTTTACAAATAACTTTCAAGTCAAAGGGAAACCAAGCATCTGTTAACCGGTGCCACATATACCCTAAAGAGCTCATGTGTGTATCATGACACCTAAGAATGCTGGGTTTTGTAGTCTGAGTGTTCTTTATTTCACTGCAAAGGGAAACATTCCCCAAGAGCTTTCAAAGAAACCAACGTGGGCAAAAAGCAAACTCTAAGCTAAAAAGATTAATTTTCCCACAACAATCAATCTCTTGTGGTTTTTAAGAAAGTTTTGTGCCAAGAAAAGAGTATCGTCCAAATCTGAGTACTCCCAGAATTTCAATTTTTTAAAAAAACTACCAATAGGTTGCTTCAAGAGAAAGAAATCCCACAGCAATGAGCAAGTCATACATAATGAAGGTCTCTCCGGCCTGCTTTGAGCTCAATGCACAAAAGCAGGCACTGAAGACCTGGGTTCCTGCCTTGGATGGAGGAGGCGACAGTGCATGTGCCTCAGAAGCTTTGGCTCCAACAGCATCACACACAAGTAAGTGCCTTCCAAAACATGGGAATACCGAATGTGCTCCAGAAAATGACCCTTTGGCCTTTTTAATTAGCTAAAGCATAAAAATTTCTCACTTCTCAATATAGTGCCCGTTTTTAAAATTTCAATCTATAAACTAGAATTATGGAAACGTGAATAAATTTCAAAGCAGAGAAAGGTATAAAATTGGTAGTTGGTACCCTAGGCCAGTGGTCGGCAAACTCATCAGTCAACAGGGCCAAATATCAACAGTACAACGATTGAAATTTCTTTTGAGAGCCAAATTTTTTAAACTTAAACTTCTTCTAACGCCACTTCTTCAATATAGACTCGCCCAGGCCATGGTATTTTGTGGAAGAGCCACACTCAAGGGGCCAAAGAGCCGCATGTGGCTCGTGAGCCACAGTTTGCCGACCACGGCCCTAGGCTATATAATATTTATTTTTTAATACTGATAAATTAAGCAATATTAACAAGTACTAGCCCGAGTTATGAGTCCTATCACTCCCAGTAAGAGAAAGGACCCCTAAGCAAAGATTTTAAAGAATTTGACATCATCTAACCTCCCCGGGAGCTTTGAAAAGACAGTGTCAGCTAACCTAAACCTATGCTTCCAGGCACTATCACAGTAATATTAACAACTTAATATTTACTCAGAAGCTCCCCAGGGACTCCTTGTAGGGCACTGTGCTAACCATCTTACATGCATGACAGAGTTTACTCCAAACAGAACAGGAGGCAGGGACTGTCAGTGCCTCCTCCAGACAACACACACAAACATACATGAAGAGGCCTAGGGAAATTGTCTAAGTTGCTCAGGGCCATAATTTGAACCTTGTTCGTCTGACCCCAGAGCCCAAGCTCATAACCACTGTGGTGTTTCCAGTTAAGATTCTGCTAGATTAGGTTTGTGCTTCTAATGTAAAACATGATGACTATAGTTGATAACACTGTTACTGAATGAAATTTGCAAAGAGAATAGAACTTAAACGTTCACACATACACACAAAAGGATAAATATGATATGAGAGGTGATGGATATGTTAACTAACTGGAAGGTCAGAATGCTTTCAAAACATATATGTATATCAACTCACTACACTGTATAATTTAAATATCTTACAGATTTATTTGTCAATTATATCTTAATGAAGCTGAAAAAAAAGATTCTGATGGAATAAAACCTAAGAACATCTACCCTAAAACCTCCAAATGTCCAGGGAAATGTCAGCAGAAGATGGTACCTAACACAGAATGGTCATTCCCACAGGAAATTTGTAACATCAGTATAAGTTGGAGACCAGGTATATTAAAATTTGTGAAACACTGGGAATATAAAGGACCTCAGCAGAGCTGCCACAGGGGAAAGAAAGAAGGAAAATTCCTACACTTCCATTTACCTGCTTTCAGCCAACCCATTATTTATCATTTGGGCTCGTTTACCTGGTTGGGAAAAGCTAGCTCTGTTTATTTTAAAACCCTTTACCCTTTACACTAGGAGGTAATTCAACCTCTACCTCTACGCAGCTATCCAGCCCTGGCAGCTCCAAGGCCTTCCTCGCGCCTCTCGGGCTGTCGGAACCTCCCCTGCAGAGAACATTTTTAGAAAATCAGTGATTCGAGAAGCAGGAGGTGGATTGGCCTGTCCAAGGAGAACCATCCTCTCCCCTTCCTTATTTTTCCTTCATAGGTCTTATCACAATTTTCAACAATTATTTGTATAATTTCAAGTTTAACGTACCTCCCCATCGGGAGTGCAATAAAGATATATTGTGTATATGTTATTGAATGCTACACCCCAATGCTTAGCACAGTGGTTCTCAACCTTTCTAATGCCGCGACCCTTTAATACAGTTCCTCATGTTGTGGGGACCCCCAACCATAAAATTATTTTCGTTGCTACTTCATAACTGTAATTTTGCTACTGTTGATGGTCTTAGGCGACCCTGCTAGCTGTAGAGCCTAAGACCATCGGAAAACACAGATATTTACATTACGATTCGTTAACAGTAGCAAAATTACAGTTATGAAGTAGCAACGAAAATAATTTTATGCTTGGGGGTCACCACAACATGAGGAACTGTATTAAAGGGTCGCGGCACTAGAAAGGTTGGGAACCACTGGTAGCAGGAGACATAAAATGTTTGTTACTTAAATACTTAATGACTAAATGATTCTTGTAAGCTAACTGAAATCTTTTTTAGAAAAAGGAGGGACAGTAATAAAATAGCAGGGTCATCTATCAGAAAGTATTTTCTCCATGTGTGCCTGAATTTCTTGCACCTGAGATAGGTGTTTTCCTGGGTCGATACAAGAACCCTTTTTTGGAATATGTGACATGTTCTCAATTTCAAGCAACCAATTTATAAAGTAAACCTTTGAAACAAAAGAACGCTTAAAAAAAAATCACTCCCTCACGCACTCAATAAACTGGAATCTCTTTTTTGCATATATCTTGATAGTATCAGAGGTAATATATTGTAAACAGGGTCATCTATCTTGGTCCCAGATCGATTTTGTCTACAAGACATTGCAATATCTAATCACTTAATTTAGTAAAATATTTCCGAGTCCCTCCTATGGGCCAGGCAATGTTTCAGGCATCATATTTGCCTTAACAATGTTTCCCTCTAGTGAGGAAGGCAAAACAAAATTAAAGATAGACCATGCCTGGTAGACACTGATGCTCTAAAGGAAAACCGAGCACAAGAAAGACAGCAATGGAGAGGGTAGGGTGCTCCTTTAGACAGGGTGCTCAGGGAAGACCTCTCTACACCTAGGAAGAATCACGCGATGATATGGGGTGTAATATGCCAGAAAGTGAACCAGCAAGGGCCACTGCTGAATTAGGAAAAAGCTTGGTGTGCTCAGAGAAGAGACAAGCAAAAGACCAATGTGTGTAGAGCAGAGAAGGTGAGGAAGGCAGGAGTGATAATACCTTAGGAGAAATGTATCACCACCTGCTGCTACACAGAAGGAACCAACCACAGGCCAGGCTGCATGCTCCAGGAAGGAACCCTGGCTGCTCCTTCTCCCAGGCCCCCATCCTTGCTATCCCGGAATACAGGCACGTTGGCATTTTAAGGCTTTTTAACACTGATCACTGTGACAAGTATGGAGGAAGTTACAAGGACGTCCAGACTTCCCTGTTATGCAATAGGAAACACAAGAGCTCTTTATTTCAATGAAATGATCTGGAATGGTATGTATTAAATGTAACTAACACATTAAAGTTAAGTTAATTTAATTAACATATCTAATTCCATAAGTTACTTAGTTATTAACTATTAATTGATCTTGTTAATTGGATGTCTCCAACTTCTTACCTCAATCTCAAATGTAGTTTATATTCACTCCCTTCCCCAATAAATGGCCAAGCGGCCCTCCTGCACTCAGTCCACCACTCAGTGATTAACAAACACTCTTGGGCGCCTGCTCGGCCCTGTGCCGAGCGGTGAAGAGACAATGGTTAGTAAAGCTGATCTGGCCCCTCCCCACAAAGCTCACTGCCTAGAGGAACTGCTCTTCTCCTGCTTCCCAGCACACACAAACCTTAGAGATGGTCTGATTCTCCAGTTCTTCCAGCTGTGGAGCATCTGACAGGCCCCTCTGCTGCTCCCTTTCCTCTAGCCCAGGGTGACCATCCTGCGCCATGTTGGGGGGTGCAGGAGAACTTAGGGAATATGACATTTATGCCTTCCTCTGGGCCAAGATCTATGCTAAGCACTGTCCATGCATTACCTCACAACCAAAGCTAACATTGACCAAGGAAGAAGGCCACTCAGACACTACTCCAAGCACTTTCTACACATTACCTCGTTTAACCTTCACACTACCACTCTGGCTGTAATTTTATGATCCCCTTTTTATAGATGAAAACTGAAACCTGCCCATCGCTGCAGTTAATGAGTGGCAGAGCTAGGGTACAAACCCAGTCAGGCAGGCTTCAGGGTCTGGACTTTCAAATACAATGCAGTGGAGTAGCTCTGTCAAGTAACTTCCCTAAGCTACGAGATTTTAAAGTAGTGGAGCCAAGATCAAGTCCAGACGGTCAGATTCCAGAGCCCACATTATAACTAGTGGGGTCTCACACTATAGTCCGGGGATGCCTGGGAAGTCCCTCTCAGGGGTCCAGGAGCTGGTTTTTATAATAATACTAAGATGTTACCTGCCTTCTTCACTCTTAGGTATGGAGAGGGAAGTTTTGGGGAAGCTATGACATTCTGCTGGCTAATGGTAGGTGATTAATCTTAGGTTTCAAAATGTCCTGATTTATGAATAAGGCCATGTGTTAAGGATTGAGCATCCCAGGGAAATGTCTGGGAAGACAAAGAGCTTGGCATGTTCAGGAAAAGAGGCCACTATGGCCAGGTCAGAGTGACCCAGGGAGAAAGCAGAGGTGGCCACCACCATAATGTGCAGAGCCCTGAGGGCCAGGGCAGAGACTGGATGGCATTAGGAGAGAGGTGGGACCCACCAGAAGGTTTTGGTCAGGGGAGTGACAGGATGTCAAGAGGTTTTTTATGCCATATTCGATTCCCTGGCCCCTACAGGCACCAACTTCTGGCTCCTCCTCCCTTCACCAAATTAGGTCTCTTACTCCTCTGGGGCTTTCGCAATTGAGGCTTTTAGTTGATAATGAACCCAGGCCACTGGTCCTTATGGCCCTCAATTCTTCTGCCAGTCAATATTCTCTACAACCTTCCAGGTCAAGTTCAAATGCCAGTTCATCCAGGAAGACATCCTAAACAACTCATGATGACTGTCCACTTCTCTGACTTCCTATATGGTCAGTTTTATGTTGTATAAGTAAGTATAGTACTTAAGGCATGGGGACAATGATTCAATGGGGAGAGATGGCAGTGAGGCAATCAATTAGGAAGTTTCTATAACAGCCCAAACAAGAGGTGTTTGGGTCTGAACTCAAGCAATGACAGTGATAAGAAGGTATTTTATTTTAAAGTTTTTTAAAATATTTTTTTTATTGATTTCAGAGAGGAAGGGAGAGGGAGAGATAGAAACATCAATGATGAGAGAGAATCATCCATCCACTGCTTCCTGCATGCCCCCTAGTTGGGATCAAGCCTGCAACCCAGGCATGTGCCCTGACCAGGAATCGAGCAGTGAGTTCGACAAGGAGGTATTTTATAAAGGCAGAATCAAGACTTAGTTACTGCCTGAAAATAAGAATGGTGATATAATAATAATACACAGTGTTTCCTACATATATGCTAGGCACTAACTAACCTTAGTGCTTTATGTTTATTAACTTTGCTCTTGACCACTGGGGTGGGCCCCAATACTATTCCTATTTAACAGGTAAGAAAGCAAATACCAAGAAGTCAGTGACTTACACAAGGTCACGCAGCTGGACTGGCAAAGCCAGGACTGAAGGTGGAATGTGAGTCACAAAATCACTAAAGTGAGGCAGAGCTAAACAATCCTGAAACCTTCCCTACCAAAGCATTAATATCAGAGTAACATAAAATGCAAGCCTTCTTGCCACCGTCTTCTATACTGCATAGGGAAATGCTATTCAAGTTCCTAAACTATTTTTCTAATTTCAAAAATAATTCAATTATCTTCAGAAAGACATTGAACTTGATTTTATTTTATAAATTGCTCATTTATAAATTTAGAATATGTGATTCAAAATGAAATTTAAGTGCCATCATTATTAAACACATTAACTTGCTCAACTATACACTCATTAATTGAGGTTTAAATCATCATGGATAGAAACCATCTTAGTTGGAAGTCTTTTTTAAAAAGTATGAAAAATCAAATTTGCATTTATACTTGAAGAAATAGGTAATTACTTATAAAAATACAATTCAATGTTAATAATATGCTAAAATAGCAGAAGTGGTTTCCATTTTTTACACAATATATATTTTTAGAATTAGAAAAAAGTAGAGGAGCTATCTAAAATTAAAGATAGAAAGCCATCCCAGGGTTTTCCCTAACTTTTAGAAATGTGGTATGAAGAGATTTATCTAGATGGTCAGATGACGGCCCATGAAATATTTTCTATAGAAGTAATAAGCTGCTGATATACACAACAACTGGGCAAATCTCAAGCACTACGCTGACCAAAAGGAGACAAACACAAAAGAGCACGTACTTGATGAGTCCATTTATGAAAAATTCCAGAACAGGAAAAGCCAGCCCACGGGTACAGTGAGCTGACCAGCGGCTGCCTGAGGCGAGGTTGAGGGGAGAACTTCAGAGCCACAAAAAGGAACTTTCTGGGGTGACGGAAATGTCCTATCTCTTGATAGAGGTGATAGTTAACATCAGTGTGAAAACTCAGGACCATACCCTCCAAATGAGTACATTTTACTGCACATGAGTAAGTAAATAAATCCTACACCCTCCTCTTTAAATCATGTTAAAATGAAACTTTAATGCTCCAAGAAAATAAAACAAAATAATACCAATGTCATAGGAAAAAAACTTTTTAATAGAGATTTTTTTTTTTAAAGCCAATTCAGAACCCTTGAACAGTTTCCCTTTTCCCTGAGTAAGTCTACGCTGGTCTGTCCTTGCAGTGACCACTCACTGCCCCCCGCTTCTGCTCCTCGGAACCAGCCTGCTCCACTCCCTCCTCACACTCAGATAAACTCACTGGGGTGGCTCTGCTGTACAGCATGACACTGGCACTGCCTGCTGTTAGATAAGGCTGCATGCGCCCCCTGACATAGACAGCATATACTCATGTTTTCATTGTTTAAAAGATAAGAATAAGCAAATTTTCCTGGTATTTCATTTAAATTTACGGAAGTACTTCTTTCACACACTCTACCCGGACAATGGCCATAAATTATTATATCAGGTTTAATTGATTTAATTAAAGCACCAAGATTTTTAAATACCAATTGATCAAAACTAATACTAGAGAGTAATATTGCTTAATATTGAGACATATCATTATATATTCAAAATAAGAGATATGTTATTGCTACTGCAAACTAATAACCACCATAGTAATCATAGTTACCAGCAAAAAAAAAAAATAATATCCAAGAATTAAAGAATATTAAAATACTCAAATTCTGTGAACAACTCTGATTAAACTTGAAATAAAGACTTTACTATTCTTGGGGCAAAATGGGTGGGGGTGGGGATCAAACAAGCTTCAGTTTACTGAAATAGCATTAAATTATACGTGGTTAAGGAATGAGTAAGACTGCAATAACAATAAACAGATGGGGACATAGATAAGAAAATCTTATATACTGTCTCTGGAAAAGAAAAGCAGTCAGAAAGTTCTGAAACATTAAAAAGTACCCTCCTGCCCAAAGCTGGCAGGTCCATTACGTTGTCCGAGTGAAGAAAATGTCCTCAAATATGGTGTTAATCTCAACTGTGAGCACACATATTACCCCGCTCTTGCCCCTTTACAATCCAGTCTCATGGCACAGTGAGCATGACATGCTAAAACTGGAAACCAAAGTATGTCACTGTCCAGTGGCTTCCCACTGAACTTACAATAAAATAGAAACTTCTTCCCATGGCCTTTCGGGACCTATAAATCTGGCCCTTGCCTCACATACAAACTTCATCTTGTCCCAGAGTCCCACATGCTGCCAAGCTCCAGCCCTGGCTTGCTCCCTATGCCTTGAACCAGCAAGCTCATTCCCGCCTCGAGGCCTTTGCACTGTCTGTTCACGCTGCCTAGAATTTTCTTTCCCCAGATTCTCACATACCTGGTTCTTGCTTATTACTTGGGCCTATTATTCAATTATTATTATTAAGAATTCTATTGATTTATTATGCTTCTATTGTTAATCACCTTTCTGGAATAGCCTTCTCTGACCATGTAATCCAGAGAACCACCCCTCTAGCTTCACCCAGCATTCCTTATCACATTACCTCACTGCACTGTTTTCACTGTCTGAACTTACCTTCCTGCTTTTGCACTGTTGCCCTCTGCGTGTATGTAAGTTGCAGAGCAGAGCCCTTACCTATCTGCTTCACTGCAGAGTCCACAGCATACCGGGATGCATAGTCTATGCAGGATGAGTGATGGGATGAATGAACTTCAGAACAATGAAGATGATGGAAATACGGATGGCTTATCACAATTCTCAGGGTTACATTTGCAGCAGCAAGTGATTTACCTTCCTTTAATTGTTTTTGTATATAAAACTTTAAAACAAGTTTAGGAGGCTAAATTGCTAAATTGCTGGCATTACCACAGATTACTGATCAGGACAGAAAGATGCTGCAATCATAAGCTGCTATACTGGTAGAAATTTCAAATATTAGTAATAGGAGTTATACAAAGGTTCTTTTAAGAAAATTAAGTGTGACTCAATAAATGGTAATCAAGGCCATTGTATTACATCAAGGTGAAAACCTACAGATTGTTACATATTAAATATATATCAATAAAGCTGGAATGATTGGGCTGTATCCCAATATTACAGTTCTCCTGTCCTCCTAGGCACTTGACGGAATGCTCTCCTCTACCCCCCCCCCCCCACCTGAGTTTTAAGTTAGATGTGGCCATGTGACTAACTTTGGCCAGTTAAATGTAAACAAAAGTGACATGAGTTGAGACAAAGCCTCCATCATCCTGGGTTCTTGAGCAACCACAATAGCAGAGCTACAATGGATGCATGCTGAGAACAAGAAATAAATGGTTGGTAAGCCCCAAAGATGTTGGAGCAGCCTGTTAGCACGGCATCACACAGCTTATCCTGATGTAGCAATAGAGCACAGCGAGCAAGAACTGGGCTTTGGAATCTACGGTCCTGGGTGTGAATCCGAGATCTACCACATGTCTGAATGATCACGGGCAAGCCACCTCTCAGGGCCTTAATGTCTTCATCCATAAAATGGTTAAAGAGCCTATACTTCACAGGGTAGCTATGAGGACTGAATTAATGAGAAAATGTATGTGTGATAACGAAATGCCTGGCATGTTGGGTAAGCACTCAATAGATAGGAACATGGCATTAAACTCTAACATACCTACTTTAAGCTACCATGAACATAGTTGCATTATGGAACTTCACTCACCTTGGATGTTCTATGAAAGTACAGTAAGTCCTCATTTAATGTCATTCATAGATTGTGCAACTTCAAGTGAAATTCGGTAAAATGAAACAATTTTACCATAGGGCTAGGTGATACAAACAGGAGTTAACTTCCTAAGGCATCTCATCAACATTATAAGGAAAGGACTCTGAAGGAAAGGAGGTGAGGAACTGCTATAAAACATTCTAAACTCTTTATTCAATGAGAGAACCATTTATAAAGTTCTGGATTCTCCTAGATAAATCTAGGAAAAAGGAGAAAAATAGTGGAACATCTCGAAGTTAAATATTTAGATGGCTGTGTAAAGTCAGTGGAGTAAGGATATCTATGAGTTGCAAATGTAGAGAAAAGAAAATGGACAGCGAGGGAAAGGAGGTAGAGAGTTGCTCCCCTTGCCTGCCCATCAGGCCAGGGCTCAGTTAGAAGAACAAAGGCTCACCTGGAAAGCACGCTGGGTTCTAAACTGGGAAGACAAGGGATAGTAAGAAAGGGGTAAGTGCTGAGTGGAGAACAGCCAGCAGAGAAAGAAGGATAAAGAACATGTGGGTCTTGGCTCCAGGGCTGGGATTGGAGGGGAAGCCTCGCAAGCAACTTCTCGAAATGCATTGGTAACACTGAGCAGTCCAGAATGCTGCTTCAATAGTCAGTGCTTAAAATACCAGCAGGCATTGGGCTTTGGATTCCCGTTTCCTCTAAAGGACTAACTTGTAAACAATATGATATGCTCACTCCTAGGGTCATTGAGTCCTTAAAACTCGGCTGTCAGGCATACATGAATGAATGATGCTGTGTTATTGTCTTAGAGACCACACCCATCACAAGGGACATATCTGACAGCTAACATTCATCAAAGCTATGTGGATCAGTCCCCAGAGAGAAAAATCTAACCCTAAACGCACCAAGATTTGAATTACAAATCAATCTGGTTCAAGTTAAAACGTTTTGAATATCTACACTTTTGTGTAGTTATTTTGAAGTTTTCAAGCATGCATTGCTCATTTTCACTGGCTACAAATGAGAAGAATAAATTCAAGAGGGAAAAACATAAAATGTACTAAAACAATTTTTGTTTTTAAAAAATTACTGAGACAACTATTGAAAAACAGTCATAGATTTTTTTGCCATGACATAATAATCAGGACTAAATATCATGTAACTAATATTCCTCAAATAATGAAAATATAACTAAAGATGCTGAAATTTTACTCATAAAAAGTGGGCAATTTTTATAATACAAATAAAAGTTTCATTACTACCAGGCCATTGAAATTATACCCACATCAGAAATGTGCTAACCATTAGAAACATAAGAGGACCCTTTTCCATTGATATTTGGCATTTAGCATCAAAGGCAGTCCTCCACAGATCTGATATTAAAACTTGTCAAACGCAAAATGAAACTGTAAAAAAGCCAAAAAAAGAAATGGTCACAACTCTTTTAAATGGCATGAAGACTTTCTTTAAATACAAGTTCATTTGATATAAATGAAATATTGAAGCGAATGTGTGAGGTGTCAAAGAAATACAGTACCAGAAATACGACTAGCCTAATAAGATGTAAGGATTAAAGTGTTATTAAGCCTAAGGTGCAAGTTGTAGCCACTGAGATGATGACTGCTGAACAATGAGGCAACAAAAGCAATGTCAACATTTAGATTCCACTTTGGAAACTTTCACGATCATTCTTTTTTTTTTTTTTTCTGCATGATCATTCTAATCCAAAATCAAGACTTCTACCTAACAACAGTTCCTGGGCCATTTTAGAAAAGCAAGCTCCTTTGGGTGACAAGGTTCACATTAAGAATCAGTCTTAAAGTGGGAAAATATATGAAATCTATGACACATCTATGCATATAACTTTATGGGCAAGGACTGTGAAAATCCACTGTTCTCTTTCCCGCCCCCATTTTACCATTTCAAAAACCATTTGCCTTCAAAAGCATGTCAGTAAATCTGCAAATTTTAAAATAATAGAAACCACGTGCCCCATGTGTTCACCAGATTCATTTTTATGACGTATGGTCATCTGCATTAAAATAAACATATTTTGATAAAGAAAGTAATAAAAAGAAATCAAAGAATCCATTCCAAAAATTTCACATCTCTCAATGCAACACAGGACTGAATTTATTAAACTTGGCCACCTAATAAAATTGGACTTGTGATCTCAGTTAGAGGCACCTGCAAATGATAAAAAAGGTGTCCCAAGTTTCACTTGATGAGGGATACAAAATATTTTCCAGACTGGTAGTTTTAAGCTAAGCACTAAAAATTATAGACTTCACATATTTAAGTTCTGTCCTTTTTTAAAAAAAATGTGTTTATAAAGATTTCAAAAGAGAATGTTTCTGACACGCATAAATTTCTATAACTGCAAGTGAATAACATTAAGATCAGAAAATAAGAATTCTACTTTAGAACATATTAAATCCATATAACAGGTTCTACTTATCAAAACACCCTTGAGGCTACAGAAATGTCCACAGCAGAATTGTTTAATCTCCAGGTAATCCCAAATTCCTGTAAGGTGAAGCACATCTTACATTCAATATCTGCACTCTTGTTTCTACTCCATGAATAGGTATTTTTCAAAGACAGAGCATCTTAAAGTTTCCCATTTGATCAATTTTGGTCTTTAAAAAAACAACAACAAAACTTTTAATATTCTCTTTTCAGTCAATGGGTATTACAAAATAAAAAGTATTAAAAATAAAAGCTTAGTAAGCCTCAAAGCAAAACAAATAATTAACACCAGAGTGTAGCAGGGGAGAGGTAAAAAAGAAAGAAAATCTGAATTAGGTCCCTAAGAATGAATGAGTCCTCTACTCAGGGTTCCATAGAAATGCCAACCCACGCCCCCAAAATGCACACCATGAAAGAAAGCAATGTATTCATTAATGGCATTAAGAACAGAAAGGAAAACCTGGGAGGGATGAGTGTTGTGTGTTACTATCTTTTAGAAATCAAGAACTGGTCTAACATCTAGGTAATGTATTTGTATAAATTCTTATATTTAAACTCACCTGATTCATTTTCAATTCCTGTTGTGTTCTGAAAAGATACACACAACAAAAACTTCTTTGATTACATGAGCCCTAAAAAGAAAAACAGACAATTGTAATATGTACCTGCCTACAAATTTACAGTGATTTAAAACCACATACAGAACTGTAGAGTTTGCTCAAAGGGCTATTCATAAAGCAACTCCATGCCAGATCAACTTCGATCTATGCTGAGAGCTTACTTCACAGATTTATTAGCTACAATAAAAAAGATTTCTTGCTAATCTTTACCAGGGCTTCATTGTGCTCTACAATTGAAAGCAGACTCATTAGAATGATATCAAATTTTTGCTTTGGAATTGCATCATTCCCAAAAAGACATATTAGCTTTGTTCATAGAAACACAAAGCCTTGTTGCATAATTATGCAATTTAATTGTCCTTCTCTTCCTTATATCAACCCTGAGTTGAATACAAACACAATTAGACCCCTTTACATTATGTTTTCAAGTTCCTGAAGTAGAGGCGGATTCAATAACATTTTTATAGCAAGTTCTCTTTGAGAAACAGAACAAAAACCTTGTAGTAAAATGCAAATGTTTTATTAAAAGCTGTTTGGAAAGAACTATAATTGTTCCTTTAAATTTCTTCTTCAATATACTCATAGTATAATAAAATAACAAGAATACAAAATCGTTTCTTACAAACGAATGTGACATACTTGTTTCTAAATAACAATCTATAAAGATGGTCCTCTCTGCAACATACATCCTGCAAGTCAGTTGAAGTCTTTCACAATAAATGAAAATCATGCCACTTTCAGGAGCACTTCCACTGTAATATTCTAAGTTTTCAGCATGTATAAATACACACACCATTAAGCATAATTATATTTCTTCACAATTTTACTTACAATTATCTCTTCTTCCTACACCCTAAAGACACCGCTCAGCTTAGAACTGCATGTTCTAACTAGAGGCCCGGTGCACAAAATTCATGCATTGGGGGGGGGGTGTCCCTCAAGCCCAGCCTGCACCCTCTCCAATCTGGGACCCCTCAAGGGATGTCCAACTGCCCGGGCCTCAACTGGCAGTCAGACAACCCTCTCACAATCCAGGACTGCTGGCTCCCAACCACTCGCCTGCCTGCCTGATTGCCCCTAACCGCTTCTGCCTGCCAGCCTGACCATCCCCTAATCACTCCCCTGCCAGCCTGATCGATGCCTAACTGCTCCCCTGCTGGCCCGATTGCCCCCAACTGCCATCCCCTGCCAGCCTGGTACCCCCCAACTACTCTCCCCTGCAGGCCTGGTCTCTCCTAACTGGCCTCCCCTGCCACCATGGTCACCCCTAACTGTCTTCCCCTGCAAGCCTGGTCACTCCTAACTGGCCTCCTCTGCCAGCATGGTCGCCCCCAACTGTCCTCCCCTGTAGGCCTGGTCGCCCCCAACTGCCCTTCTCTGCTGGCCCAGTCACCCCTAACTGCCCTCCCTTGCAGGCCTGGTCCCTCCCAACTGCCGACCCCTGCTGGCCTGATTGCCCACAACTGCCCTCCCCTGCTGGCCACCTTTTGGCAGCCATCTTGTGTCCACATGGAGGCAGCCACCTTTGACCACATGGGGGCGGCCATCTTGTGTGTTGGAATGATGGTCAATTTGCATATTACTCTTTTATTAGGTAGGAGGGCTGTTAATAGACCAAGGAACATGTAACTCAATGATATTCTGCATTCGAGAAGAAAATACTGCCTGCCCACTGCATGTAGAGCGGGCCTTTTACATTTTACCCTGTTCGTTAACAAGGACGGTTTGGGATTTCTTTTCCCTTGAGCTACTTAACCACACTCACCTGATCACCTTTAGGGACTGGTCATCTAAACTAGCTTTTATTCATACTTGGCACAGGGAATGTATTCCATAACTTGCATCTTGTTGAAGAGCTCAGGCTAGCCAAACCAATATAAACTCGTAAGTAAATACTCAGTGAACACAATTTCAGAAAACTGAAGGTTAACCCATGAAGTCCATTCTTTTCAAATTTAATATTGAGCTTCTTTCTCAGATACGTCCTTCTTTAGTATTCACTCTATACTGAATATAATTTCTATGATACTGAAGATTGTTACCAATTTAAAAATGCACAATCACTGTCTAACAGTGATGAGGTTAGTGGCCTAGGAGGTGTGCATGCCTGACGCTCTCTACCATAAATGCCTACTGACTGATGAGCGGTCCCACTAGAAGGAATCTTTTGAATAAAATGTCAGGTTTTTCACTAGCTTCTCACTAAGTTTTTAGAGGTAATTTAATAACATTGGCCACAGGATGTTCTCTTGGAGGAACAGAACGAAAAAAATCCTACAATAAAATGCAAATGTTTTCATGAAAGATCTTCGGAAAGAGCTATACAATGCGTTGCAAGGTAAGCACTGTTCACCAGAATGGCTATGGCTTTTCCATCCAGAGATGGAAAGCCACGGGGAGGCTGAAGGTGGCAGGAATGACCTAACGTGACTTAGATTTAAAGAGACGAAGAACTACAAATCGGTAGTTACAACATAGTCACAGGGATGTGAATTTCAGCATAGGGAATATGCCCAATAATACTATGTACTATATAGTAACTATGTAGTAACTATGTATGACACTATAACTTAAAATATCCAGTGGAGCACTTTGTAAAGTATATGAGAGGCTAACCACTATGTTTTGCTAATTCAAAATAATATTGACAAGAGACTGTAAGAGAGCAGGGAGGAGGCGAGCAGACCTCTCAGGAGGCAAATGGCCCAACCTAGCAAGAGACCACGACAGTGGTTTGACCCAGGGAGCAGAAAAAAGGTGAGAAGTAGCTGGATCCTGGATCTATCTGCAAAATAGAGTCCCAGCACTTGACACCAGATTAGATTCCAGGTATGAAACAGGGAAGTCAGAGACGACACAAGGGATTTCATCCTAAGGACATGAAAGAATAGAACTGCTATTTTTTCAGATGCTGCCTCCTTCTTTTCATGTGCTTTCCACTTGTTTTTCCCTCTTTTTTAAAAAACATTTTCTTCTCGCTCTTCCCTTTTTGCAGTTGCTAGCTCACAGGCACAATTCAAACAACTGAGATACCCTGACATCTGAAACCACATTGCCAAAATATCCACGTACAGTAGCCCCTCAGTATCTCAGGGGATTGGTTCCAGGGCCCACCCCCAACGGCCCCACAGATACCAAAATCCTCAGATGCTCAAGCACCTTAAATAAAATGGCGTATCTGCATATAACCTACATAGGCCCACCCTCCCATATACTTAAATCATCTCTAGATTACCCATAATACCTAATACAATGTAAATGCTGTGTAAATAGTTGTTGCAGTGTATTGTTTAGAGAATAATTACAAGGAAAAAAAGTCTGTAAATACTCAGTGCAGATGCAATCATCAATCATTGTAGGTCTAACTCCACGGTAGAGATCTGCAACAATCTAACCCCCTCACCCCCCGCCCCAGAATATTTTCAATCCTTAGTTGATTGAATTTGTAGGTGCAGAACCTGTAAATAGAGGGCCAACTGTTCCTTTACTGTTATCTCAAATTTTTCTTAATGAAAAATTTTACAACATAATTCAGTTTGTTACAGGATTAATAATCTTCTCTCTGACTTTCTACACTGTCATTCCCTCTTTGTCCAAATAGGAATGCACTCATCAATTTCTTTCCAGAGAACAAAAGGACCTTAACATCTTTTTCTTAGAGTTCACTACACACCTACAGGCTTGGACCCTTCTGTCAATCACTTCAAATCCTAATGGCTAAAAACCAGACCCTCATTTTTTTCTCTCTCCCTCTTAGCTTACAACAATGTCCAATAATATATCTAAAATATGTTACAATATCAAAGACATTGCAAATCCAACATCAACTTCTCAAATGACATTTTAAGTTATATTTTTTTATTCAAAATAAGGGATGTTACAACAAAAGAATTGAGACTTTGAGGACCATTTGAGGACCACTGCATTTTGGACTGGGCAACTCTTGTGAGGGACTGTCCCTTTAAGGCCATTTAGCACTGCCCTGTACAATCAATGCCAATAGTGCCTTCACACGCTTTGACAATCAAACCATCTACACATCCCCAAACACCACCCCAATTGAGCACCCACAAACTGTAGACTCTAAAACTCTAAAAACAGCTACTGAAGTAACTTCCTTAAGAGTCCTCCAGCACCGCAGAGCCTTGTGCCAGTGTCATGGCAATCCCACCTACCTTTCATACTCGGGGTTGACTTCACAGCACCGTTTTACATACCCACGTAACCAATACAGATACCTCAGGGTCAAAGTTTTACCACATGTGAGAACTTCAACTATCAATCCAATCAGTGTAGACTAGAGGCACAGAGGAATCTTCCACGCATGCCACTAAAACTTAAAAATGCCATCAAAAAAATTTAAGTGGTAAATAACTAAGTGCCTCTAGTTTCCCCAAGGTAAATACTTAAAATCCCTAGAGCTTCTATGACTCCGGCTTATGCCTTAGTTTCTTGTCTGGATTTCTATGCCTGACTAAACCGTCTCGAATATTTCTATATATCCCTCTCATTCCACCTTGTTGACATTTATCAAATAAAGGACAGTAGGCAGACGTAGGGCCTGTAACTTTTTATCACCAACTATTCTTTACTAATAGCATACACTCCCAGAAAAATAAGAGCCTGATCTTGATTTTACACATCCAAGATTTTAATAATATACATACATTGCTTCCAAATTCTAGGACAAATCATCCTTACAAATATTCCTGTCCCTTATAGTGTCAAGACAACTTCAACAACTGTTGAGCTGCTGTCATCTGAAATGGAGGGTGAGAGGCTAGAAAATAGAGATATGCAGGCTGCCCCAGTCCCACAGCCCCAGCCATCTCTCTATCACCCACCCTCTGCAACAGGCAGATTGAAGGAAAGACAAACAGTAACACACACAACAGGCTGAACTTTCATGTCTGCCCTTTGGAGTCTTGTAAAAACTACAAAACTATATGAAAGGCAAAGTAAAAGCAGTAATAGATTTTTAAAGATTAGTTTAAATCTGGGAGGGAGAGGAGAGAACTAGAAAAATAATTATTTGATTTCATTTGTATATTCACCTATAAGTAGCTGGCATGTTATAATTTTTTTTTAATAAGTTTAGATCTTTTGGGGCTATTTGTAAAATAACTCATTAAATTTGCAACATTCACTTAGAGGTCCCTAATATTAATTATTTAATATTACTTTCTGAAGTTACAAAAGAATTCCACTGAAGCATGGACTCACAAGAAACTGTAAATTTTAAGATTCAGGAAGCAGTATATAGCTTATGGATAAAGAGTAAACAAAAACAAGAGAACAATATGTTTATAGCAAAATATAAAAGATCATAAATGCACTGAAATCATGTTTATATCTATAAACAAAAGTGTTAAAAATCATTTTGTGAAAGGAGTCTTGGTAAGTTTATGACCTACATAAGAATTATTCTAAAACTACATCAAGTAGAGCTTTCATGTTTAAAAGTATCATTGTAGCAAACATAGAGATGAGTAAGCTATTAGTGGAGTAGATTTATAATGTTTAACATTGGTCTTCACTTATTCTGACTAAAAGATTCTTGCAATCCAGAAACTTCTGGAAATATAATCTGAAAAGTCTGGAAAATCTAGGGGGAAATCTGGGAAATATAATCTAAACTGTGACAATTTCTCAAAAGCCATTTCTATTAACTTACAAACACAACTAATATATGTTATTTAAAAAAAAAAAAAACTACCACTCATAATTCCTACCAGAAGAATGAAATCACCAAATTACAGCCTATACATTCTAGATATCAATATGAAAACATTTAGCGCCTACTACTCATTGGATTAAGCAAAAGCATGTAATTCATAAATATTGAATCTGCCCAAGAATTTGCTAAATGGAAAATCATTTTCCTTTTCTGAAATAACAAACATACCCCTGGCCCGTTTGGCTCAGTAGATAGAACATGAGCCCACAAACTGAAGGGTCCCCGGTTCGATTCTGATCAAGGGGACATCCCTTGGTTACAGACTCAATCCAGGTCTGGGTGTGTGTGGGAGGCAACCAATCGATGTGTCTCTCTCACCTCAATGTTTCTCTCTCTTTCTCTCTCTCTCCCCCCTTCCCTCCATTCTACTCTCTAAAAATCAATGGCAAAATATCGTAGGGTGAGAATTTTAAAGAATAATAAAAAAGTAAAGTACGAAACACAATTTCACGATAATCGCCCAGTACATCTAGTTTCACACTGAAAAAAGTACCACCAACCTTCCTTTTAAAAGCAGGCTCTATTACCACATAAGCTAAAGTGGGGGGGAAAAAAAATCAAACCTGACATGTTTATCACTTTAAGAATAAAGAGATCAGCCCTAACCAGTTTGGCTCAGTGGATAGAGTGTCAGCCTGTGGACTAAGGATCCTGGGTTCGATTCTGGTCAAAGGGCCCATGCGGGCTCGATCCCCAGTAGGGGACATGCAGGAGGTAGCTGATCAGTGAATCTCTCTCATCACTGATGTTTCTATCTCCCTCTCTCTTCTCCCTGGAATCAATAAAAATATTTTTTTAAAAAAAGAATAAAGAGATCATGTGTGAGTGTATGAAGAACACAGAGACTGAGAATACAGCAAATATTTGGTGAGCTGCTGAATCAAAGGGCATGGACGCTCACTCCTGGAAACTGGTTGCTCGTGTATCTCACCCTCTAGAATGATCTCTATCAAGGCAAAAAGGCAATGGTTTAACAGAGCAGACCACACAGGAATTTCCCCACCTAAAAAGTAGGTGAGAGATACAGAGAACAGAATAGCTCACAAATAAACCAGTAATTTCTCCCATTTCAATCAATCAGTTTCCTCAATGAGGCCCACAACACCGCAGACATATATCCTGGGGCCTGACTCACCGAATTCATAGAGCAGTGTCCTGACACAAACCTAAATAAGGAAGCAGAGGTTAGCACTTTACTCCAGGTGGGGGAATGTGATTCAGCCAACACAGTTTCCGCATTAACAGACAGGAAAAGCAGAGGGTCTGCCGCTCCGAATGGCTTTAGAGCCGCAGAGCGCCAATGAGAAAATAATACTGATTAGAGCTTTTGTTTGCCATATGTAAGTTAAACACCATAGCAAAACGTTAAATGAGAAACCTGTGGATATGCTAGGAAAGCACCAAAGTCCAAATTTAGATTATGGCACTCCGGGGATATTTCCTCCACTAGAATTTACTTCAAAAAAAGGGGAAGGGGGGCGGGGGGAGACTAAAGGGAAATTTTTCAAAATATACTGCTCCAAGCCTCCATTAATAAAGAGCTAGCTTAGCAATAAATGTATAGCAATTGCTGATTGTTTATCATTTACCTGGCTGATGTTATGGATAGCTATTAACATGTGCTCTCCCTTTTTCTTTTGATTAAATGTATGCATCTATGTCATTACATGGCACTAAACATGTAACTTATTACATCACAAAGTTCAAATTTTGTTTAGGGTTCCTACAATAATTCCCGCCCACCCACAATTAAAACTATCTAGTTTCTCTACAGAAATTACAACATATTACTCTCACTAACAGTATGCTACTCCTTCCTATGATGCTAAAAAAAAAAAATTGTCAATTTTCCTGGATGAAGTAACTCCATCCAATCACAATATTCTTGAATTAAAAAGTTAATTTCGTTTCCTTATTTTCAATACTAACTGGTAAAAATCCATATGAAAAGGGGGGGGGGGGGGGTGAAAATACAAATGCTTTCCAGCCAGTCACTACTCTCTGATGAGAACTGTGCCACCGATTCAGATTACTATTACAACTGCCATCTCTCCTAGGAAAAGTACAACTTAAGCAACTGTTGAATGCATATTCTGAACAACAGCAGTAAACTCAAAGAAGTTCCTATACTAGTAAAAGTACCCTTTTCTAACACTTCCCCCATGTCAGATGTGTAAAAACTTTCGGTATCTATATATAAAAGGAAAATTAAGTCAATTCTTTCCTAACACTCAAATGCTAAACACAAAATTTCTGAAGTAAGATGCCACATTTCACAATTCCCAAAATAAAATGCATCCTCAGTTAACACCTGTATTGTTTCTCCACTGGAGGTGCCAATGCAGATTTACATTTGTGACTACACAGTCAAAATTGAGAGTTCTTCAGAAACCCTGCAAAGTCTTCTGAATCTCCGGGAAAAGGGGACAAAAGCTTCAGCAACATCACACACTGGTCCTGGCACTAAGTATTCATTTTCTCACATAAAACTCTCTAAACATTAATATGGTCACCTGACAAGTGGCCACTCAAGACCTCTTGGGGATTTCCCTACAGGATAAAATACAGAGAACACCCGTGCTCTACAAACCACATGTAAATGACAAGGGGGCTCCCTAAATTCCTAAGTAAACAACCTGAAACAAAATCGAAGTTATGCCAGATCTATTGTGCGAAGCCACACATATCACTACAAGATTCTATAGGTCTTCTCCCAAGGTTATTAAGGTATTTACTATTTTGGTAGAAAGCAACTCTTCTACTTTAAGTAAAATCTGAGGTTTGAAGTCTATCCTCTAAATATGTCCCTACTTCTGTTCTCAAGAGCATTTTTAAATAGCAATGCCGGTGTATTTCTATACAGTTTAAGAAGCTCTCATACACATGAGTTTTTATTTTTTAAAGGAAAGTATGTTTCCTCAAAATAAATTATTTGCAGTCCTTGTTTCAAGGTAAAAATAAATGCCTCCCCATTTGTGATAAAAATGAAAGACGGTCTCTTGGCGCTATCGGCTGTGGAAAACTAGTGTGCCTCAAGAAGAAATATCCAGAGAGAAGAGGTGGTAAAGGATTTGGCTTTGTGAAAGGTGTGGAAGGGACTGGGGAGAACAGCTGTCTCCCCCTCAGCTCCCCCCCCAATATTCAGTGGGAGCAGAGCAGTGACAGACTACATGGGATAGTCCTGTTGGGAGTTAGTTCCAGGTTAAACGTAAACCTGACCCTGTAATTAGGGCTCCCCAGATATTGTGTAAGAAGTTATTATCCCACACAACCTCCCTCCCAACCCACTCCAAAGCCCTGAAGACCTCCAGAGAACCACGGCAGAGGAGTTAGAGGCAGAGCCCATGAGCACATGTGGGCAGGAGGCTGGGGAACCTGGTCTCACAGCTGCCCACCAGGAAGGCAGCTTTGGCCACCTGGGACGAGCGATGTGCAGCCAGGAGTTTTTTCGGACTGGGGAAGGGGAGGGGCAATCACAACTAAAAGAATGTCTAACAGTTTAGGAAGAGTAAATCAACAGGAAGGGGAAAGGACATGGGTGGGGAAAGGGTAGCCACAGAATACGTTTTCTAACTGAACAGGAGGTACATGAAGATGGTGAAAAGCCCAACATATGGAATATGGCTGGCTGAAAGAATGGACAGATTTTAAAGGCAGAGCAGTCAGGAGTAGTGATCAAGAGGAAGGTGCTGAACCCTAGCTGGTTTGGCTCAGTGGATAGAGCATAGCCTTGTGGGCTGAAGGGTCCCAGGTTCAATTCCGATCAAGGGCACATGCCTGCGTTTTGGGCTCAATCGCCAGTAGGGGGCTTGCAGGAGGCAGCCAATCAATGATTCTCTCTCATCACTGATGTTTCTCTCTCTCCTCCTCTCCCTTTTCTGAAATCAACAAAAATGTATTTTAAAAATATATGTATTAAAAAAAAAAAAAAAAAGAGGAAGGGTTGAGCTCTGTTTTAGAGACTGCGGGGAGGCTACATAGAAAGCTGCATCCCTCAAATGGAGAAAAAGGTCCCAGCACAGACAGACTGCCTTCCAGGCTGCGGATGGAGATTTAGAAAAAAGCTGGAGGACTCAGAGATAACTTGGAGGGGTTCTCTTGACCCTTGTACCACATTATCCCTCAATACCTACCGCGTTAGGAGAAATGCTATGAAACCTAGAGTATCTCAGAGTGCTTGCTCCGTCTTCACCCATTCATCTCAAAACATCCCGGTTGCCACTGCCAGAAATACCAGTCTCTGTGATCCACCTGTGATGCGGCTTATTCAGCGCACTGAAGTCAGGCTCACTTAAATTACTAGGTGACTGTGTGGATACAATCTCTCTCTCTCCAAATAGGTGAACAGACCTGCTCAGTGACCTCTGACCAGTGGTAAGAGAGCTTCACCATTAAGAATCTAAATTTAGCCCTAGTCAGGTTTGCTCAGTGGATAGAGCATCGGCCTTCGGAATGAAGGATCCCGGGTTCGATTCCAATCAAGGGCACGTACCTGGGTTGCGGGCTCTCGGCCGTGGTCGGGGCACATAGGAGGCAACCAGTTGGAGTGTCTCTCTCTGTCTCTCCCTCTCCCACTCTCTCGCTGGACTTTAAATCTAGGTCTTTCAGAATTATGCCAAAGTCCCTAAAATAATCCTCACAGAGTGAGAAACATGTAGAATATCATTTTTATATTCATACTCCAAATTTTGCCTAATTTACATTACCTTAATAAGGCCTTGGGTAATTAATGCACAGGATTCATGCTAATGTATGTTATTTAGTGTTTGGTGAATCTCAAAACTCTTTTTAAATTTTGATGGCATCATTTAAATGATTTGAAAATGCCACAGAATTTCCCCACCAGAGATTAATGTAGTCTTAGGGGAACTACTTACAGCACCTATAAAATCTGTAGGTTTCA
Source organism: Corynorhinus townsendii (assembly GCA_026230045.1). NCBI lineage: Eukaryota > Metazoa > Chordata > Mammalia > Chiroptera > Vespertilionidae > Corynorhinus > Corynorhinus townsendii. Next base: position 214,224,408 of record JAPDVU010000002.1, read on the forward strand.
CCAATTTCCAGACAGGCAGTCCACCATAATCAAACCAACAGTTGCACTTAGCTATACACGTTTCAGGCAAGCTGTGCCAAGAAATATTTTAGCTCTTTCAAAGCAAAGCCTATCATATGATTTACTGCAAGAGCTACAATATACTCTTTTCACCAAAATGGCTGGCAAACGTAAGTTATTCTGTGAAACCTCCTTTATTGCATGTTCCAAAGGACTAATAAATGAAAACACAGTACAGGTATGGCATGAACCAAGACCTAAGAATAAGTACCATACAGTGCTGAGAAAAAGGTCATCAGCCTATTTCACTCCAAATGACCAGATTTACTACGTACAAAACTCTAATTCACACTGCAGGGTGGTGGGGGTGGGGAACCAAAAGCATTCTCTTTAAGAAAGAATATTGAAACGACACATGCATTCATTCCAATGAAATTATGCAGATACTGTTTTTTTTTTAAAAAAAAAGCAAAACTATTACCAAATAATCCTACAGCAAATCTCTTCTTTTATGTTTTACTCATCAGTAAATTCTAACTAAAGAGTACTTTAGTATGCCACATTAAAATTCAATCTATACTATCTATACTCTTATGGTTTACAAATAAAGATGTGACAACTTACACTTATTTCACCCAGGAAAATTTGCATAATGATGCATGTTCGCCATGAAGTTCAGCAAGCTATCTTTACAATAAAAATATTAAGTTAAAGTTACATAAGCACTTCATAAGTAAACCTTATCTCCTCAAGATAAATCCATTATTTCTGGTACCTAACTGTGAACTGGTTGTTTTTAAAAAAAGAGAGATTTTATTAGAAAAACTAGTTGGGTTTCTACCATCAATCTTCAATAAACCTCATTTTCTTCGAGAAAAAAGACAGTTGTGTCTGTGCTATTCAGTAGACTAGATCATGAGCTTAAGTTATTCACCATTCACTGGTTCTATGCAAATGTATTTAAGTTTCCTAATAATTTAACCTACATATTGGGGATGCTGATCCTCAGCATGCAAACTGCATAGTCTCCAAGTTACCTCCCATTGCTTCATCCCTTGCCACAAAAGGGATGCCAAAGCAGAAATGCTGAAAGTGACCATTCAATGAATCACGAAGCCAAAAACAGGCCACTAAGTCCTTTCCCCAGCTGCAAGGCGGACTTCATGTAAACCATACAGCCTATTCTTAGTATTTTGACTAAAGAGATTCCATAAACTGCTTCAGTGATTCTACCATCCAGTTAAGAGGAGCTTTCCTTTAATGCAGCGGTCCAGAACTGGGGTGACTTTGCCCCCCAGGGGACGTCTGGCAATGTCTGGAGACTATCAGTCGTTCTGACTCAGGGAGGTGTTGCTGGCATCTCGTGGGTAGAGGCCAGGGATGCTGCTAAACATCCTACAATGTACGGGACGGCACCCACAACAGAATAATCCAGCCCCAATGCCAATAGTGCCGAAGTAAGAAACCCGGCTTTCATGGAACCTAAGCATTGCTTTCAGGGATGGAGTCCACAGCTTCCCGTCATCGCTCTACGAAGATTTTTATGGCTTTAACTATAAGCTTCTAACTTCAAAAAAGAGAAACAGAACACTAGCCCAGACCTCTAACCAAAAGCTCTGAAGGGTGACAGCGTCGCTGAGAGCAGTATCAGCAATAAGGACTGTCAGGTAGTGTCCCCATCATCTGGAAACTCCCTGGATGGCCATGCAAATTTGACAATTTTCCCCCACTGTCCCTTTTCACTCCCCACTGTGGCATTTTCTAGTGACAGCCCGGTTTTTTTTTTTTTTTTTTCTGCCCGGGTATTAAAAATAGCATGAAAAGCAAGTCAGAAGACAGGAAAATAGTAAATAACCTACGGTGCTTTCCATCACGGAAAGTCTATGATTTAACAGGACTTAAAAGGTTTGTACATCAGATCTGGAACTTGAAAAGAGAGTGACAGCTTCAAGAAACAGTCCCATGAATAAATAAAACACCTAATGTAAAACAATCATCAAAAGACTGTGCATGCAGACGGATGTGTGGGACTGCACAGGCCGGGCTGAGGGAGCTGAAACAGTGCTGATTCTTGTAACTGCACTGGTAGGGAAAATGCATCTTTAGGGGCTAAAAACATAGAATTTACATTTTCAGATATCTTGAAAGATTACAAAAACTTTAAATGCACAACAGAAAAACCTTTTGAACAACTCCTAATGAAAAGAAAATTTCAGGCTATATAGAAACTTTACAGATCAATATGGAATTGATAAATAAGTTATGGCCCATTTATATATCACATAGCCATTAAAATCATACTGAAGAAACTTTAATGGCTTGGATATATGCTCACAATATCCTACAGGAAGACAGGTTATAAACAATATACACAAGATGACATCAACCCCGTATATCCACTGAGCCAAACCGACTAGGGCTGTATAAGACATAAATATACAGAAGCGAATATATACATATATATACACACACACATATATGAAATACACACATGGACACCGATAGAGATAAATGATCACAGTAGTTTATCTGAGGAGTGGGAAGGTTATGCCTGATTTCCATTTTTTTATGCTTTTCTCTATTTTCTAATTGTTCTAATAGTGAGAATCTTCGCAATGTTTTATACTTACAAACTAATACATCACTACAGATTTAAACCATACTGTTTCAGGAGATGCCTACAAAATAAGAAAAAAACAATCTGAATATGCCAACTTCTCAATTAAAGAGACCACCTTCAGAGTCAACCAAAGCGAATCTCTATCGGGCATTACTATTCTGTGCCGGAGCTTTTCCTGTGCACTTCAAATGTACTGACTTTCCAAATCCAACCAAAAAAAAGGTGTAAACAGGAGCCCTGGGATACGAGAAGCAGTGAACAGTGTTAGTCCCGCCGTGAATGTCAAGCTCAGTTTCCACAGCTGGAAGTGAGAGGTTTCACTAGGATGGTCTTTAAAGGTCCCCCCAAGGCGACACTGAGATGCTACACGGCCACGAGTGTGGTCACGTAAGTGTTTGGAAGGAAGCTTCTAGAGAGAGAGATGGGGCAGCCGCATGCTATGTCAAAAGCAGAACCCTGCTAAAGAAGAACATAGGATTGTGTCTCACTTCCTTCTCAATATTTGTACAGCAAATTTCAAAACATGTTTAAAAAAAAATTAAAAAGGCCTCCATGGCCCCAATACTAGGAGGTGCAACTGATCAAACTGATATGTTTAAAAGAATCGCTGAATTGTACAACGCTGTGGTTGCTTATAACAATAAACCTAGAGCAAACAAAAACTTAAAAAATATAAATATAAATATAAATATAAATTAGTCGCGTTCTAGGTATGGCCAATTTAGTGTCTGATTTAAGGGACCGAAGGACCTAGTGGGAGCCCCCGAAAGGCGTTCCACTTGTGAAATAAAACCAAAACCTCATACAACACTGAATGGAAACGAGGGGCCCGCCTGGGTCTCCTCCCCGGGGAAATTACAGCTGCGCAGCGCGGGGAAGGCGGGCTCCCCGGTCAGCCGTGGGGTCGGTCCCGCAGGTCCCCCCCCCCCGCCCCCCGACAGAAGGTGGCCAGTCCTGGCTCAGTGGACCCCGCGTGGGGCGGAAGGAACCTCGGAGGTTTGGTCAGAAACCCCGACCTGTTAGGTCCACTTCAGGTCTCACTCGCCACCGTCAAAAACAGGTTCGCGAATCTCTTTAGCGACAAAATAATCTACAAGTGCACGTCTGCAAAGAAAAAAACACACCGGTGGGCCCGCGACAGGGAGACAATTTCCAGGCTGGACCCGCACAAAAACTATTTGGGAAACACAAAGACGCAAGACGCACACGGGGGTTGCAAGTGGGAGAGACACGTTCCGTTTGCACACAAAAGAGAAGCGGCAAAACCGCTCGACATTGGAACGGCCCTGGGACCCGCGTGAGCCTCCTCCGGGCGGCCGTGCCCGCCCGGCGGCGCCGCCGCCCGCAACCCGCACGCGTCCCCTCGCCGGGCGCGCGGCACACCAACGTCGACAAAGCGAACCGCAACTTCGCCGCCGCGGGCCCCAGGGCCGGCCCGGGTGCTAGGGCGCCGCATGAGGGACCCCGGCCGCCAGCGGGCCGCGCCTGGTTCTGGGGTCCCCGCCGGCCCGGGACGCCCGGACCTCGGAGGGGGCGCGTCCGCCCGCCCGCCCGGCCCTGCGCGCCCGGGTCCCCGGCGTGTCGCTGCCGCCTCGCCGCTCGCGGGCATGGCTGGGCGTCCGCCGCCGTCCCGGAAGCCGCCCGACCCGTAGCCGCTTACCTGCGCCCGCGCCCCCGCGCCTCAGAGCGCCGAGAGCTGCCGCCCGCGCCGCCGCCGCCGCCGCCGCTCCGCACGCCCCGCCGCCCGCGGCCGCGCCGCCGCCATCTTGGCCCCGGTCGGAAGTGACGTCGGTGGGAGCCCGCACCCTGCGCGCCGTCGCGGAGGCCCCGGCCGCATACACCCCGAGGCGCTGCCTCCCGGAGGCCCCGTCTGGCCGAGCTGCAAAAAAGTCTCGCGTCGCTCACGCCCCGACGACTCGCGCTGGGGACCCCGCGGAGCCCGCGCGGCGACTCTGGACGGAAACCCCAGCGGCCAGCGACCGCACCGAAGGATTGGGGTTCAGCGCAACTGAAAGACTACGGGAACCCACAGCCTTTCAGAAAAGACGGCGGGGGAGCGAAATGGGTTTATCACTAAGTATCCTCAACCAACCATTCTTCGCTCGCTCTCCTCAAGAGGACCAGGCTAGTCTCACCCAAAAGATCAAACTCCCCGAGGGCAGGCGCAGCTGCGTCTATTTGCTCCTCGTCCGCACGAGTGTCCAGTGCCTGCCTGCCCTGCTGCCCGCACCATCCTAGGGGTTGTGGCTCTGGCACCGGACGGACAGGACGCTGGCCTGGCCCTAGTGGAACTTACTTACATCGGAGGACGCCACTAGGCGACCGGCGTGGGTGCTGAAGAATGTTCTCATGGCGACGAACTGGGGTGATGATGGCTCGCAGGCGGTTGGAAAGGAGGCTGGAGATGAGATAGAGTTGGGAGTCTTTGCATACGGATGGCATTTACTGGTAAAGCTGTGAGCACTTCAGGGTAAAGCTACGACCTGAGAATGAAATCAGGAAGAATCTAAATGTCATGGGCAACGTTAGGCCTCTGGAACAGACAGGACGTTAGATGCAGGGTCACCTTGGAAACTTGGGAGGGAGCCCACAGGTGCATTTATGTAACTGGGGCAGCGATTTTCAGCCGGTGTGCTGCAAGAATTTGTAAAACATGCAGTACCTGATTATTTAAATACTCAGGGGCACTGAAACAACCCTAATCGGTTTGGCTCCATGTATAGAGCATGGGCCTGCAGACTGAAGGGTCCTGGGTTCGATTCCTGTCAAGGGCACATACCTCGGTAATCAATGGATGTGACACATCCATGCTTTTCTGTCTCTCTCCTCCCTTCTCTCAAAAAAAAAAAAAAATCAAAGGAAAAATATCCTCGGGTTAGGATTAACCAAGAGGAAAAAAAATGACAACAACAAATTATACCTATTTTTTTCTGTCAGATCAAAAATATATATATTTTTGTTGTGCCTCAGAATTTTAGTAATTTATATCTGATGAAAACGGTTGAAAATAGCTAACTAGGGTTTAATCTTAAGAAATCATGATGTACCAACATATTGCAAGGGGGTGATGCTATACCTAATGATCCGGTCATAGAGAACAAACGAAGATATCCGAGTAAATTTTATGAAGGCCTTAAAAGGGTTAGCACAGAACATGAGAAGAAAAGACATCAGCCCTCATGAGTTTGCTTATTCCGCTATTCAAGGCAAAGCAACCCTAGATCTAGGTAAAACTCGCCTGTACGTCACTAAAATAGTATATTTTGGTGTGAGTCAGAGCATTGATCAGATTTCCACCCCTTACCTAGACCAGTGCCTGGAAGCATGATCCGTGCATCAAAATCACCGGAAGTGTCTGCAAAAAAAATAAAGTCAGGGAGACTCCACCATCCCATCCACAATCAAAACACCAACGCACAAATCAAAAATCTAAAATCCGGCTGCAGGAGAATGCAAAGGAAAATAATGTTAAGTTAGAAGTGCGAGGGTGAACCAGAATTTATACTATGTTGCATCATGCCAAGAAGTGGTTGACAGAGTAGTCAGTAGTTGTTCCCCCTGTCAATCTAAAGTGACTCGGCTCATTGGTTTGCTGTGGCTGTTATAACAAAGTACCTCATTTGGGGTGACTCAACAACAGAAATGGATTCACTCAGAGTTCTAGAGGCCAGAAGTCCAAAATCAGTACCACTGCGCCAAAATTAAGGCATTGACAGGGCCACACTCTGTGTGGAGGCTCTACAAGAAAATCATTCCTTGCCTCTTCCAACTTCGGGTGGCTATCAGCATTCCTCAGCTTGTGGCCACAGCATTCCAGTCTTCAAGGCCAGCATCTTCAAATCTCTCTCTGCTTTATCCTCACATCACCTTCTCCTCTGTGTGATTAAATTTTCCTTTGCCTCCCTCTTATGATACATGTAATTGCATTTAAAGACTCACACAATGATCCAGGTTATCCCGTCGGTCATCTTACCTGCTTCACTTAATCCAATCTGCAAAATCTCTTTTTATATGGGGACTAGAGACCCGGTGCATGAAATTCGTGCACTCAGGGGGTCCCTCAGCCCAGCCTGCACCCTCTCACAGTCCGGGAGCCCTCAGGAGATGTCTGACTAAAGGCTTAGGTCCGCTCCTTTGTGTCCCTTTACAGGGTGCTACCGTGGAGGTGGGAGAGGCTCCCGCTGCCACCACCGCTGTGCTCGCCAGCCATGAGCCCGGCTCAGGGCCTCTGGCTGAGTGGAGCTCCCCCTGTGGAAGCGCACTGACCACCAGGGGCAGCTCCTGCATTGAGCGTCTGCCCCCTGGTGGTCAGTGTGCGTCATAGTGGCCGGTCGTTTGGCTGTTGGGTTGGTTTGCATATTTCCCTTTTATTATATAGGATTAGGAAGTGGGCAGATCTTTCGGGATCATTATTTAGCCTGCCACACTGAGTATATTCTCAGCACTTCTAAATTCCCTGCTAATCAGACATTGTGTATTTTTCATCTGTGTATTTTTTACCATTTTTATATTTTTCAACCTGTGTTACTTCTCAGGACAAATAATTATATGTATTAAATCAATCTAAAAAAGACATGAAGTATCACAAATACTTCATGAATAATTTCATGAATATTTATCATCTGTCTGAGATGTCAAATATAACTCTTTTGCCTCTTTGGAAAAAGTGAAGTATACTGTTAGAGGATGAGGGAAGGAAACAGACATTTTTACCACAGTTCATGGGCAATTTTTCGTATTAGGGATGGAAGTGTAAAATACACTGTCTATTTAGATAGCATGAATGAAACTCCTCTCTACACAGGTATGACTCATATGGGGACTTGGCTGGCTTTGTATCTTGGTGTACGAAACCATTACAGAGGATATGATCATCATCACAACATCCCAGTACCCAGAACTGCCAGGCACATACGTAGACACTTTCAATGGGGGGAAAAAAGTGAACAGTAGATAGACACTTTCAATGGGAGAAAAAAAGTGAACACTAGATAGACACTTCTAATGGGAGAAAAAAATCTCCCTGGCTCTTCTGATGTGGCTGGATTAGAGCAAATATGTGTGGACCAAAGACATCGTGCATTGAAAAGGCAGCATATTGCTATAATGGAAACCTCAGAGCAAGCAAAGAATGGCATGTGAGCAAGCCCACCTACAGTCAAGAGATTTGAAACTTGGATTTGGGTTCTCTTTAGGAACGAATAAATGAAGTTTAAAGGAACTCTAGGGGTTAAAGAGCCATGTTATTGCATAATAGACATTTGGGGCTGCATCATTGCAGTGTGAAAATTTCTACAGCCTCAAAATGGATAGGGGGATCAGCCCCAGCCGAGGGCACATACCTGGCTTGCAGATTTGATTTCAGCCTGGTCGGGGTGCGTGCAAGAGGCAACCAATGGATGCAATGGATGTGTCTCTTTCATATTCATGTTTCTTTCTCTTTCTCTCTCTCTCTCTCCCTCTCCCTCTCTCTGTCCCTTCACTCCTGGGTGAGGATTTACAACAACAACAAAATGTATGTATAGGGGATCTTAGCAGTGGTGACATTTCATGGTGAGACCGGGGACAAGGAGGGGCACTCTGCGCGCCAGTCTGCACCAGCACCTTATAGTACAATACAACAGCAGCAGCAACTGTTTTAGACTGTTGAGGAGCACAACTGTGAGTGCCAGAGGCAGGATCCAAGGGCTTGTCCATTGTCCAAGTCCATGATCTGTCAACTGGCCACACACACTGCTTCCCAGTCATCCAGATGCTGTCAGGGCCACATGCTCTGGGCACTAGGAAGGACACAAGGACAAAGACACCGCCACTGTCCTCCAAGAACTTGGGATCTCATGGAGAAGACAGTACGTGCCCTCAGCCGGGGCTGATCCCCCTATCCATTTTGAGGCTGTAGAAATTTTCACACTGCAATGATGCAGCCCCCAAAGAAGACGGGACGTGCTCCCCCAAAGCCCAGCAGAGCCGAGTGTAAGGCTACAGCAGCATCTTCACGTTCCCTACGTGTCCCATGAGGGTCTGCGCCACTCTTTATGTCAATATTATATTTCAGTACCAAAGAAGAGAAAGAAAACCAACTCCAAGATGCTAACATTCCTAACCCATTCAAAGTCATGACCCCCAAAATAAACATATTCCCTCTTATAAGAAAATCTACAACCCTGTTTCTAGATTTTTCCATCGCACTTCCTAAACCACATTGTTATAAACAAACGCGTTAATAAATCCATTAAAAGGCTCAGAATTTCCCACACAGATGTCCCTAAGTAACAACATTCACTCCCGTTTCAGATCACGCCTGTGCAGGGATGGGGAATGTCCGGCTCGTGTGCCATATAAGGCCCGCGAAGGCATTTGGTCTGGTGCTATGGAGGCATAGGGGTGAGTTCATTAAATGTCTGACCAAACATAGCAGGCTAATTTTTAAGTTGATAATTTTGCATGGCCCGTGAATGATGTTACACATATCCAAATGGCCCTGGGCAGAAACAAAGGTCCCCCAGCCCTGCTCTAGTGCTAACGGGTTTAAAGGCCAATGCTTGTTCCAGAGAGCACAATGGGAAAATTACTGTAGTTTTTTGTCTTCCTCGAAGGCAGAATTAATTCACTAACTCACCACAAGAGCATGAGAAAATATATAGGCTGGCAACACAGACATAAGTGGAAGTATTTTTCAGCAGGAAATAGCAAGCAGCATGAGAAGGAACAGGATAAATCAGGCGCAGGAACATGCAGATAGCACTGAGGCAGTAAATCCCAGCCAGCATTCGTTTCCCAGATTGGAAGCTCCTGTGTGTCCCTTTACAGGGGTGTCCATAGACGATATGGCCCATCCGACCTACCCAGACCGTGCCCGTTCATCATCCACGTGAACCCCGTGTTACAGGAGCCCACGCGTCTACCACCCCACCTGTGTTCTGGAAATACTTTTCTCTTTGTTTTCCCCACCTTACTTTCTGTTCAGAATTCACTCCTCATCCCTTCTCTCCCCCACCCAAATTATGCCTCTCCTCAGAAGCCACCTTTCTGACGAAATGTTCCTTAGGGCTTATTTTAGTTTCTGAGGGCTGCTTTCCCAATGTACCCCAAAATGGGTGGCTTAAAGCCACAGAAATTTAGTCTCTCGGAGGGATGGAGTCCAGAAGTCCAAAATCAAAGTGCTGGCTGGGCTGGTGCCATCTGGAGGCTCCGAGGCAGAATCTGTCCCATGCCACTCCTCTAGGCTCTGGGGGCTGCCTTGGCATTCCTTGGCTTGTAGACACATCACTCCAATTTGGGCTCCACCTTCACATAGCCCTCTTCCCTGTGTCTCTCTGCGTCTTCACAGGAACTTCGTATGAGAATGCCAGTCATTGGATTTAAGGCCCACTCTTCTCCAGTATGCCCTCATCCTAACTGACTATATCTGCAAAGGCAGTATCTCCAAAAAAAAAAAAAGTCACATTTTGAAGTTCTGGGCGGACATGAATTTTGGAGGGACACAAGTCAGCCCAATATAGGCGTAAACCCCACATGGATTATTTACGAATTCCTCCATAACCCCCACCAGCAATTTTCCATATACTCTGTCCCATGTTGATCTAATTACTGCACATGCACGTCTTAACTCTCAGCCCCTTGAGAGTGAAAACAGAGTTGTGCATGCCTCCATTATCCAAATGGTGGTCGGCACAAGTGCTCCCTCCATCAATGTTATTGATTGATAAAGACCTGTGCATTGTTGTGTCATTTAATTAGAGGCTCTATAGCTATAGCGTAGCAAGCACTCCAGGCCTGCACATGGAATTCACTTTTTTTTTTCCAATTTAATTTGCCTATGTTTCCCTCCTCCACCCCTACCCCCAAATTTAAACTCTCTTGTCCTCATCAGACTCTTTGGCTTTCAATAGAAATATGGTACCTTTCCCAGTTTCACAAACAGGGTCAGAAGGCATGGCGTTGCTTTGTCCCAGAGGTCATCACGTAAACAATGTCCAGTAGCCATACAGACGTCACAGCCAAGATAGCGCCTGCCAGTACCTGCCAGGCCTTGTCATCAACCTGTCTGAGCCTCTCCTCAAAACCTACGCACGGGCCAAGTTATGATTGACGTTACCTAATTGCAGAGCAGGGGTTATCAACCAGGGTGAGATGTTTGCCCCCAAATGGGCATTTCACAGGATCTTGGAGATAGTCTGGTTGTCGTACTGGGTGCTGGATACTACTAGCCCCTAGTGGGAGAGGCCATGGAGGTTGCTAGGCACCTACAATGCATGGAACAGCCCCCTTTGCAACAAGGAATTATCTGGTCCCAAACACCAAAAAGTTGAGAAGCCTGACCAGAGATTATTCTACACCTGCTTTTCTAGACTCACCGTCAGCCATCTGTCTGCTCAGTTGGAATGTGGAGCACGAACTCATCAAGGAAAAGAGATATTTCTCAACCTTTTTTTTTTTTTCATTATCTTCTCCACCCCAGAAGCTTTTATGGGACATTTATTCCTAGTTGTGCCTTCTCCACCATTAATTTTAATATCATAGATATACTGTATATCTGCTTGTGTACTATATGTATATCTGTGCTTTCTACACACTCTACAAAACACTATGGCTATAGTAGTTATTGAAGGACAAACCAATATTTTAGCAGGAAATAAATGAATATTTTACAGAAGATTACAGCATTTTTAAAATTGTAATAAAACACACATAACACAGAATTTCATCTTGCAAAACTAAAACTCTACACCCCTTAACATATAACTCCTCATCCCTCCCCCTGAAACCAGGCCCTGGCAACCACTGCTCTACTTTCTGTCTAGATGCGCTTGTATATTTGGCTTACTTCACTTAGCATAAGGTCCTTAGGTTCATCCATGTTGTAGCATATGCGAGAATTTTCTTCCTTTTTTAAGGCTGAATTCTATTCCATTGTGTGTATATGTTACATACAGTATCATTCATCTCCCTGTAGGTGTTTGGGTTGCTTCCACCTTTTCTTTGGGCTTTATTAAATGTATTGGGATAACATTGGTTAATGACATCATATGAACTTCAGGTGAACGACTTTATAACACAACATCTGAAATGCTGAGAGAAGCAATAAACGTGAAATACTTTTACCTATTTTTATCACCTTGGCAGGATCCATTTCAGCTTCAACCTTTTCTGGCTTCTTGCTCTAAGCCAGTGCGAGGAACATTCTTCAGGCTCCTATTTATTCAGAGAGATGCAATGTTTATGATACACCAACCTCATAATGCCACCTCTCATAGTTCATGTCACAAACATGTCTGGGTGCCTGCTATGAGTAAGGCACTGTAACAGATAAAGAGGAGACAGAAATGATACCTGTTTAATAAGCGTCTTGCTACTTATCATGTGGTGGAGATTGTGATAAGTGCTTTCTATAATTATCTCTAACTTCATGACTCAAGTATTATTATTATTATTATTATTATTATACCTTTGGTATTATTATTGTTATTCACTGACACCTAGAAAAGTCTGGTGACTTGTCCAAGTACATGGTCAAAGTAGGATTCAAACCCAGGAATAACTAAGTGCAGACTCCAAAACTGACCCAAGAGGCGGAGCCACCTCTCAATTTAAAAAGGTGAATCAGACTCAGTCCCTACTCTCATAAAACCAATGGCCTCCCGGCTATGGACAGCATCTATCAAGTAACCAGACGATGAGGTGCTAACACAAAGGTGCCTTTAAAAAGGTATACATTCCATAAACTTAACTAAGGAGGTAGTAAAAAACCTATACTCAGAAAACTATAGGGCATTGAAAAAAGAGAAAGAGGAAAACATAAACAAATGGAAGATTATACTATGTTGATGGATTGGTAGAACCAACATCATTAAAATGTCCATACTACCCAAAGCAATTTATAGATTCAGTGCAATCCCCATTAAAATACCAACGGCATATTTCACAGACCTAGAACAAAATCTCCAAAAATTCATATGGAATAAAATTTGTGGCCTCCAAATAGCCACAGCAATCCTGAGAAAGAAGAACAAAGTTGGAGGGATCACAATATCAGATATCAAGCTTAAAACTGCCTGGTACTGGCACAAGAACAGACATATAGAACAATGGAATAAAACAGAGAACCCAGAAATCAACCCAAGCCATTATGCTCAATTAATACTTAACAAAGGAGGCAAGAGCATACAATGGAGTCAAGACAGTCTCCTCAATAAATGGTGTTGGGGAAATTGGTCAGATACATGCAAAAAAATGAAACTAGAACACCAACTTACACCATACACAAAAATAAACTCAAAATGGATAAAGGACTTAAACGTAAGGCAGGAAACCAGAAAAATCTTAAAAGAATCCATAGGCAATAAAATATCAGACCTATGTCGTAGCAATATCTTTACCAATATGCCTCCTAGGGCAATGGAAACTAAGGAGAAGATAAACAAATGGGACTACATCAAAATAAAAAGCTTCTGCACAGCAAAAGGAACCACCAACAAAACAAGAAAGCCCACAGCATGGGAGAACATATTTGCCAATGTTATCTACAATAAGGGTTTAATCTCCAAAATTTACAGGGAACTCATACAACTTAACAAAAGGAAGATAAACAACCTAATCAAAAAATGGGCAAAGGAGCTAAATAGACACTTTTCTAAAGAGGACATACAGAAGGCCAAGAGACATATGAAAACATGCTCAAAGTCACTAATCATCTGAGAGATGCAAATCAAAATGACAATGAGATACCATCTCACACCTGTCAGAATGGCTATCATCAACAAATCAACAAATGACAAGAGCTGGAGAGGATGCAGAGAAAAAGGAACCCTCATGCACTGCTGGTGGGAATGCAGACTGGTGCAGCCACTGTGGACAACAGTATGGCGTTTACTCAAAAAATTAAAAATGGAACTCCTATTTGACCCAGTAATCCCACTTCTAGGAATATATCAGAAATCAGAAACACCAATCAGAAAGGATATATGCACCCCTGTGTTCACAGCAGCACAATTTACAATAGCTAAAATTTGGAAACAGCCTAATTGCCCATCAGCAGATGAGTAGATTAAAAATCTGTGGTATGCCCTAGCCAGTTTGGCTCAGTGGGTAGAGCACTGGCCTGCAGACTGAAGGGTCCCAGATTCCATTCCGGTAAAGGGCACATGCCTGGGTTGTGGGCTCAATCCCCAGTAGGGGGCATGCAGGAAGCAGCCAATCAATGATTCTCTGTCATCATTGATGTTTCTATCTCTCTCTCCCTCTCTCTTCCTCTGTGATATAAATAAAAATATATTTTTTTAAAAGTTAATTAAAAATTTTTTGAGCCCTAACCAGTTTGGCTCAGTGGATAGAGCGCCGGCCTGCGGACTGAAGGGTCCCAGGTTCGATTCCAGTCAAGGGCATGTACCTTAGTTGCAGGCACATCCCCGGTGGGAGGTGTGCAGGAGGCAGCTGATCGATGTTTCTCTCTCATCGATGTTTCTGACTCTCTGTCCCTCTCCCTTCCTCTCTGTAAAAAATCAATAAAATATATTTTTAAAAAAAGAATGGTTGAAAAACATTTTTTGAAAAAAATAAATAAAATAAAAACCTCTGGTTCATCTACACAATGGAATACTACACTGCTGTATAAAAGAAAGAATCCTTACCATTTGCAACAGCATGGATGGACCTGGAGAGCATTATGCTAAGCAAAATAAGCCAGTCAGAAAAAGATAACTATCACATGATCTCACTCATTTATGGAATGTAATGAACAAGCACAGATCCAGAGACACAGAAGCATCGAACAGACCATCCAATCTAAGAGGGAAGGCAGGGGAGTGTGGGGTGGGTGGTAAGAGATCAACCAGAGGACTTGTATGCATGCATATGAGCATAACCAATGGACACAGACAGTAGGGGGTGGGGATGTGCTGGGTGGTGAGAGCAGCCAGGGAGAGCTTCTGCACAGCAAAGTGGGGGGAAAGGAGACTCATGTAATACTTTAAACAATAAAGAATTTAAATTTAAAAAATATATACACATTCCAGGAGACCCAAGGAGGGCTTCCACCTGGAGGTCAGCAGCATGTTCTCAGAGAAGGTGGTAAGTTGCATCTTGACAACTAGGGACATTACAAATCGGGGGAGAGGGGGGCCAAAATGTTAAAGGTCTGCAAGTGTTCGATGCATTGGAGGGAAAGTGCAAACGGTGACTCCATATGTCCAGTGTGGAAGGAGCTAAGGCTGGACGGGGAGGTGAGAGTGGTCTGGGGAGAGAGCACAAGGCCGTCAGCAGAGCCTCAGAGAAGAGGACACGGGAAGGAAGGGCCACGGGAGGGCCAAACTCCTGCACACGAGGAAGGCGCCTTCAGGCTGGCGGCCACTTCGCTATTGCCTGCCCGAAGGTCAGTTGGGTCTGGAGAAGGCAGGGACCAAGAGCCAGAAAAGGTTCCTCTGCGCCCTTTCACTTCAAAGGGATGGATCCAGACTTTCATACACACTTGCCATGTGGTTAATCAGATGGTCACATATTTGCAGGAAAACGGGATGAAAAGTTGTCATCGCAGACATTTACTGAGCTGGAATGTGGGCGTTTGCAGCCCAAGTCACTTTTCCAGCCAGACTCAACAGTGGGCAAGTGATTTGATCAAACAAATCAGGAATCCATTCATTTATTCATCCTGTAAGCAGCATCTACTTTTGTGCCGGTAATTAGCAGTCTAGCGGGGGAGATAAGATGTTTGCAGATAAGGAGGTTACAAGGCAGAAAGTTCCAAAGGCCACAGGACAGGATGTGGAACTCTAGGGAGCGGGGGGGGGGGGGGGGGGGGGGGAGGGGGGTTAAGGGGGGGCGGGGGGGGGGTAGAGGGGGGGAGGCCTTCTCCCACCACAGGATGAGGAAGGGCCATGGAGTGGCTCTTCCCAGCTATTACTTTAGTTAGCTCCGGCATGATGCTCATTCCTGCTTTATTGATGAAAGAACTACAAGAGTGCACAGTATGCTTGCATTTATTCGTTTTATGTTTCAGACCTTTGCTATGTTGAATACATATGAGAAGAAACGCCATACACCAAAAAAAAACACAGAACGCACCCTCTTTTCCTGCACGTTTCTGCACATTTTGAATACATATGGAAAAAATATTTCAAAAAATAGACTATGAACTAGATCATAAAAGAAACCTCAATACATTCCAAAGGAATAGCATCATAGGTACCATATTGACCATGTTCTTCAGCTCTATTTCAGTAGAACTAGAACTTAATATCAAAGGATGACCACAAAAATACCATATGTCGGGAACACGAAATAATATTAACAAATAACCTCTAAGTTACAGAGGAAATAAAAAAGGGAAATGTAAAAAATTCTTACAGCTGATGATAACGAAAACATTCCCCGTAATGCTGATGATCCAACAAAGACCATTTCGGCATGGCTGGTGCTACGCTTGAGTGGCACCGCCACGGGCAGCTTTTCACTGGAGTAAGAAACTGCAGAGTTTTTAACATTGAAGCTATAAGAAATTAGACCTTTTTGTCCTCGCCTGTTTGGCTCAGTAGAGAGAGCGTCCGCCTGTGGACTGAAAGTTCCCAGGTTCAATCCCGGTCAAGGGCATGTACCTTGGTTTCGAGCACATCCCCAGTAGGGAGTGTGCAGGAGGCAGCTGATCGATGTTTCTAACTCTCTATCCCTGTCCCTTTCTCTCTGTAAAAAAAAAAAAAAAAAATTAATACAATATATTAAGAAAAAGCAATTAGACTTTTTAAGGATAATGCACTGTGGTGTATATGGTTCAACCATTAAGAGTTTGTTTTTTTCCCCCAGAATCAATAACATTCTCTACTCAATGAAGAAATAACTCTCCATAAAAATAAAGGATTTTTAAAAGCCCGGCTGGCATGGCTCAGTGGTTGAGCGTCAACCTATGAACCAGGAGGTCACCGTTCAATTTCTGGTCAGGGCACATGCCCGGGTTGCAGGCTCCATCCCCTGCGTGGGGCACGTGCAGGAGGCAGCCAACCCATGATGTTGCTATCTCTCTATCCCTCTCCCTTCCTCTCTCTCTAAAAATCCATACAATGCATATTTAAAAACAATAAAAAATAAATAAAATGCAGTGACCTACATTTGGAGAGCTGCCTGTACGCCGAAACCCCACTAAACACAGAGGCTACTGGTTTCAGAAAGCCCGGACCGAGGCTTTTCCTGGCATCCTCATCCTTCTTTGCATGGCGGCCTTTCAGCATTCCGGTTCTTGTGGGTTTCAGACTCCTTTCTCACGAGCTTGGTGGAAAAATTAACCGGACAGGGCAATGATGAGACCTTCACTTACGTAAACACATTGGGTCTTTCGATGGCTTATGGGCAAAGTTTGGGGGTGCCTTCAGTCCTGCCACCTTGAAGTTGGTACACTCTCTGCTCCCCAAGAGAGGAATACAGGACTTAGGAAAGGAACAGAGAACACGTGTACCACATTCTGAGCATATTTGTATGCATAAGTGATTTTCAACAGGCAAAACCAGATGACATGTCAATATTTACATCAAAAATGTACATGAAGGGGCCAGAAGTACCATCCGACTTACGGAGAATTTTAAACTTCTCGCTGTCACTCATTTGCACTTGAAGAGAGCTGTCAGTCAAGGACTTTTTTTGTTGTTACCGGAGAGATGATTCTCTTGGAAGGCTATGTGTTCCTTTTTTTAGGCATCACAGCTTGAAAGTGCTCATCCTGAAATTACGTGGGATTCATTTTTCATGTCTTGAATTAAAGGGATATTGCCCTGGATAAAAAGATATCCATGGGGGAAAGGATTATTTGCAATTCAGAAATGTTAGCCTAGCTCAGTGGTTGGCAAACTCATTAGTCAACAGAGTCACAGTTTGCCGACAACTGGCCTAGCTCATTCGGTGGCAGTCAAATAAGCTGGGACCTATATTGTAATCTAATTTATCGGTTTTATTTATTTATTTTCTAGTTCTTCTTGCTTTTTTGGTCCATTTACTTTCTTTGTTCTTTAAAAATCTTTATTGTTGAGAGTATTACAGATACCCCGCTATTCCCTCCATTGTCCTCTTCATCCTGGTTCCTGCCCCACTGCAGGTGCCCATAGGTAATGCTTATATGCATAATTTATAGTTTTTAAAACCATAGATGTTTTGGCTAAGGTAATGCAAAGATGAATCCTTTTCCTGGCAGCTCAGCAGATCTCCCAAGCTGTGACTATCAAAATGGTAGAGACACCCACCCACACACACAACACAAATGAATTCTATGTCATAGGGAGCCCTGTCACTGAGCTTTTTCATTCAAAAAGAAAGAGGAAAGAGCAAGCGAAGGCCAGGACTCCTGAGCATGTGTGTAAGGGGTGAAAAGCAGCAGAGCCTAAAGCAAACGGAATTGAAATACTTCTAAGAGGAGCCCCTCACCCAGCCACCCTCGTCCTTTCTAGAACATCGCGTGTCTTCTGCCCCCCAAGCCCAGGAGGAAGACACTGAACAACTCATTAAAATGGCCCTGCTCTTCCTCATTCTTGGCTTTGATGACAATGTCCACCGGACGCTTTTTCCCCCTGGGGGTATTCTTGGTATTTCAGTTCTGGATTTAGTTGGGGTTGGCTTTGCCAGTTCTTTCTGGCAGGCGGCAAGCACAGGTGGCCTGCGGTCCGTGGCACGTGCAGTCCCCCCTGGCCCTTCTCCCCGAGTCTCTCCTAAGGACTCCTGGTTAGTTCTCATGCTGAATAGCCTCAAACTCTGTCCACATCACTTTCGCTTTGCTCTCTGAGCTCCATAAAGTGGTTCAGCAATACTGGCCTCTGCTCTCTGTGGGCTTGGAAAGTAACAAGGGCTGGGACTCCTTGCCTCTCCATCGCTCTGGGGCCCTTGTGGTCCCATTTCCCACCCAGCCTCCTGTGGGTGTGCGCACTGGGGAGTGATGCCTGCACCCCACCCCTGTTCCTGGTGACCGGCATGGATCAAGGCCTCTGTTAAGCATCATCTATATCGCTTTCCCAACCCCCCCACCTCTAGCCTCAGGCCAAGGGGAACAGAGTGGAACTCTCCCATTTCATGGTTCTTCTTTAAAATAATAGGGTGATGGTAGTGGACAGATGGTGGTCTTTGAAGTTTAACCCAACTATGTGGTTTTCGGCTACTTAGCCACAGTTGTCACTGTGCAAGTTGAATCAGGGACATAAGACTCCTGGAACCTGATGGTACTCATAATGGAGGGTAAATTTCATAAACACTGGTTTCTCTTTTTCTTTCTTTTTTAAGGACTAAAAATGACTTTGACTTGACTGTTTTTAAAAATTTCTACCCTTTAGGCAATCACTGACCGGAGGGGCATTTGAACTTGAGCACTGTTAACCCAGAACTGGCCTCCTTTTCCCTACAGGCAGCACTGGATATGTGGGAGAGCACGCCGCCTCGTGGCCAGTCAGAGAGAGTTGCAGTTCGTTTCCATTTCTCACATCCAACCTTTTTTTTTTTTTTTAAACATGCAAAATCACTTCCGGACCTACATGCTGAGAGGTGTGTTTGGAGAGGGCTGAGGTCACAGCAAATGAGATATGGCTGTTACCTTCAAGGAGGTAAGGTAACCAACTATCCTGGTTTGATGGGGATTGAAGTGTTTCCTGGGACCCAGACTTTCAGTGCCAAAAATCAGGAAGCCCTGAACAGACCTGGACAAGTTGGTCTCCTAGGTTTATTCCATTCACTCTGTTGTTATGCAGAGACAAGGCCTCTAAAGGGGTTAAATTAGAGGACCGGCTGTTTACTGGGAACAAGGATTGAGAAAAGTCGTAGAAGGGCACCGTTTCCTGAAAGGGCAGGTGTAAGCAGGGCGCCAGATCAGAGGCAAGTTGGGGGACATCAGGAACGTAAGGACACTCGGTCCTTCGGTTGTGTCTAAACAGCCAAGTGCTGGACTCTGTGATGAGCTCGTTTTACCTCCTCTAGACTGGTCTTCACCCAAGAAAGTCCTGCACAGATTTATGAACTATTGGGTCGTTTTCTTCTTTTGGCAAGACGATTTCAAGGTTTCTCTCTCCACGATTCCATCCCCCAGAGCCAAAGTGGGGAAACTCAAGTTGTCCGTTTCACCCTCCAGGGCCTGGCCAACTGAAACATTAGAAGCCTATCAGGAATTAATATCCCCTGACTAATCTCTGGCAGCTAAGATAATAATTATGGTTTAGTCACGCAGTGTCGAACAGAAGAAAAGGCACCGTGTGCCCAACGGATATTGGAAAGAGAACCAAGACAGGCAGCTGCACTCACCTGGGCTGGAACCCGGCCAGGACCGCAGAGCTAACACTCACCACTTAGGTGCAGGTGTTTCAATGAATGAAACAGATCGACCTCCCCACCTTTGGAATCACTTTTCAAATTACCCAAATGCCACCCACCCTGGTTGGCCCTGGAAGGTTGCCTTTGCCTAGACTTGCCCAGTGAATCAAAGCTGATCAGATTACACGGTAAAAGGGCCCCACTGTTGACTCTAGGCCTTCCGAGCCTCCTCTCTTTGGTGAGGCTGCAAATAGAAATGTCTCAGGTTATTATTATAGAAATGTGGTTTCAATTGGAGGTGGTGTGTCCCTGGATGTACCTTGGACAATGTCCGGAGACATTTTGATTGTCACAACGTGGTGAGTGCGACTGTTACCTAGTGGGTGGGGCCAGGGATGCTGCCAACACTCGCTAGTGACAGCACAGCCCCCACCCACAAGGAAGTATCCAGCCCCAAACATCAGTAGGGCTGAGGTTTGGGAAACCTTGCAAGAGAGCACATAGCTGTTAGATTCTTCTGCCCTCTTTTTACTCCAACTGTTCAACCAAAGCAGAATATGAAACAGTCAGCGTGATGTGAAGAGACTGATAATCTCTTCAGTTTATTGGGAGCAACACAAAGCACTGAGTTAATGCCACTGTCGTAAATTGGCGCTGCTCCAGGGTCAAATCCAGCCTCAGAGGTTGGTGGTCAAACCCAGCCGACTGCCAACTCCATCCAAAAGGAAGGTAGAAATACAGAAACAGCCCTCGCCAGTTTGGCTCGGTGGATAGAGCATCAGCCGGCGGGCTGAAGGGTCCCAGGTTCGATTCTGGTCAAGGGCACATGTCTGGGTTGCAGGCTCAATCCCCAGTGTGGGGCGTGCAGAGGGCAGCCAATCAACGATTCTCTCTCAACATTGATGAGAGAGAATCTCTCTCTCCCTCTCCCTTCCTCTCTGAAATCAATAAAAATATATTTTTAAAAAAGAAATACAGAAATGATGTACTGGGGAAACTCAGTGTATAGCCACAAATCTGGGCTCACGTACACTGGGCTTACAGTGCACCTGATCAAATGAGTAAGATTAATATAGTTTTTAAAATATATTTTATTGATTTCATAGAGGAAGGGAGAGGGAGAGAGAGATAGAAACATCAATGATGAGAGAGAATCATTGCTTGGCTGCCTCCTACATGCCCCCTACAAGAGATTGAGCCCACAACCCGGGCATGTGCCTTTGACCGGAATTGAACCTGGAACACTTCAGTCTGCAGGCTGATGCTCTATCCACTGAGCTACACAGGTTAGGGCTAATATAGTTTCTAAACACAGCCAACAAGGAAATTTACATGATAAGACTGGGGAGTCTTGTAGTGCCAGAAAGTAAGAAAGTGCTCAAATAAATAAAAAATACAATGATGAGGGATGTCAAAGGGATACATGAGCCAGCTGCGACATCTCCCAATGGTCAAAGCTGAAAACAAGCTGAACAACAAAATAAGGAAGGTAGTGCTGGATTCTAAATCAAAATGTAAAATAACTGTCCATGCGTCCATCCCATCTAATAAAGAGGGAATATGCTAATTGGCTCTCATGCTGTCGCAAAGATGGCAGCACCCACAGCCAATAAGGAGGGAATATACTAATTGACTGCCACGTCCTCGAAGAATGCAGTGCCCACCGCCACAAGATGGTGGTGCCCAGTCCCCTCAGCCCTGCCGGGGAGGCAGGTGCGTGGCAAGCCTCCACATGCCTGCCTCCAGAGTCCCCCAGTCCCCTCAGCCCCCCTGCCACCCAGGGCTGGCTTGAGGCACAGGCAAGCCTCAGGTAACCAGGGCTGGCCGAGGCTTGTGCTGCCAGCAGTGGCAGCAGCAGAGGTGTGATGGGGCATCGTCTTCCTCTGATTGCCGGGTCGCCTCCTGCCCCTGAGGGCTCCCGGACTGTGAGAGGGGGCAGGCCGGGCTGAGGGACCCCACTCCAGTGCATGAATTTTCATGCACCGGGCCTCTAGTGCTAACATAAATCGATAAGCAAGAGTAAATACATCTATCCCGGGTTGGAGGATAAGAAAGCTTATTTTTAATTTTTTATAAGAAGTCTTTTAGAGACGTGTTAACAATGCGGACTGTGTGGTCAGCATTTTATATGAAGATGTCTGAGGTATGTAGTCGAGAGGGTAAAAATGATGGACTTCCTTTTTATCACTACCACCTCCAGCTTTAGAAAAATTGCTCCTCTCTCTGAAGCCTCATTTTTTTCTGCACGGGTGAGATGAAGGTAGGAATGGAATCTACCTCATTGTGGTGCGAGGATTGAATGAGACCCTCCCTATAAATCTTCTCACGGTGCCAGTTATTAACAATTTAGGAATTGAAGAACCTTTTCTTTGCCCTCTGTATTATCTGGCAGTGGACGTCTCCTTCTTGCCACTGAACTGTGAAGTCTGTGAGGTCAGGGACTTAATCTCTGACACATCAGCACCCACCACAGAGTAATTTGAAATAAGCACGTGTTGAATTATGTGCGTCTTCTAGTTCTTAGCTATTGCATCCAGTTTAATCACACCTCGTGACCATCGTGAATTAACGTTGCATGTGCTCCTGTGGATGCACTGGATTTTCTGGGTGTGAAAGCAATAACAAAGGTAAGCTACATTGACGGTGTCAGAGCAGGTTAGCTACCAGGTTCAAATTAGCTACAGAGCATGGCTAGGGTGGCCCAGTGGTTGAGTGTCGACCTCTGAACCAGGAGGCCATGGTTTGATTCCCGTCAGGATACATGCCTGGGTTGCAGGCTTGATCCCCAGTAGGGGGCATGCAGGAGGCAGCCGATCAATGATTTTTCTCTCATTGTTGATGTTTCTATCTCTCTCCCCCTCTTCCTTCCTCTCTGAAATCAATAAATATGTATATATTTTTTAAAAGAAAATTAGCTGGAGAAGCCCTTAATTCTCTTTGTCTACACAAAAGAACAGAGCAAGATGGTGTCAGAGCTGGCTCAGAATGCAATGGGGTGCGTCTGTTTGAAATTTCAGACTTTCCATCATGTGGGTGGTGATACCTGGGCTGGGGTCTTAGTTAATAACTGCTCTCAAGGACAACTAGAGGACGCTTCAGGCTGAATTAGGGTGAATACCAAGACATTGCTACGTACTCACAAGCTCCGTGAAGGCTATATATTCAAGGGTAGTTTTTTTCCAAACACGACGATTTTTCATTCCCTTCTTTCCCCACCCCCACGCTCAGCCATCTTCCCAGGATTCTGACAATTGTGGATGCAAGTCCGTTGTCATTTTTTCAGCACCCTTCAGCATTTTCTATGAAGATGTCTGAGTTATTTAGTCGAGAGGGTAAAAATGATGGACTGTGGAAGGTGCTTAAAAACTGCTCGAGAAATTGAAATGCAAAATTTCCTTGTGACACATGTTCTGTTTTTCCTGGCAAATAACGTCTTCATTAATTCTTGCCACTAGCTGGTGCTAGGACATCACCGAGTAAGCATGCAATTGCATTGAATCAGCTGCGATCTGTCACCCTAAGTGGGTCGTTCCTCTTTGCTTGACACCACGCCCCTCTAGCATTGCACTGGATAACTTCCGGAGTGGAGGCAGCAGGTCTCCCGGTCCTCCCCTGAGTGGGTGGGTGCCTTCCCTGACAGCCACACTTACAAACATCGAAGAGATTTCCTTATGAATGAGATCATCTTTAAAGTCTCCTTCAACACTAGAATTTTCTAATTGTGTTGTCACTCCCATCGCACAAACTGATTTTTTAAAATTATTCTTGAATCTCATGTAAATGGTGCGATTTCTTTGCTAGAGATTTTTAAAGACAAAGACATCCTAAGAAAAAGAATGATTCCCAATTTGTGTTGCTCGAGTCCTCCTTGAAGCAAGGAACAGAGCTAGACAGCTAGCTAAAACTTTCTTCTGATTTTACAATTTTACATGGGCACGTTTCTATGGGATGTAATTGTAGCGTTTATGTGTTTTTTATTAATGAATCAGCATCACGCCCTCCACCCAACACCACGGGGCTCTTTTCCTCTCCCCCTGTTTCATGTTTATATTTTTTGATGCACGATTTTTTTTCCCTTTTCTTGTCTTATTGTGCTAGCATGGAGACAGGATGACAGCCGATGGCCTTGATTTGCTCCTGCTAGCCAGGGAAGAGCTTTCCCATTTCACCATTAATGTATTTGCTGCAGGTTTTTCGTTTGCTAAGCTTTATCATAGATGTGTTGCATTTTATCAAGTGCTTCCTTTTACATATATTAAACCAATTATTTGTTGTTTCTCTTTTACTTTCTGAATGTTGTGAATAACAGTAATTAATTTTCTTAAGGATAAACCACCCGGCATTCCTGGTACAAACTCCACTGGCTCGTCGCGTTTTTATCCATTTCAGATGATACTAGATTTGGTTTGCTAATGTGTTTCTAGAACTTTCTCCTGTTTGTTCATGAGTGAGAGTGACTGCTTTTTGGCTTTTCCGTGGCCAGTATTGGGTAGGATTAAGGGGATGCTAGCCTCACAGGATGGCACTGGGGAATCCCTCCTTTTTGTGAGTGAAAGAATGTGTGTGATATTACAATAATGTCTTGTATGAATATTTGGTGAACGTCCTACTAGGAAGGCCTTCTGAGTCTGAAATTTTTATTGTAAAATGTTTTTCCTACCAATTAATTGTTTTCCAGTGGTTGTAGAAATTTTCAAGCATTTTATTTCCTCTTCAATCACTTTTACTAAGTTTTCTCTAAGAATTTGTCCATTTTTTTAAATTTTCAAATTTGTTGTCATATAATTGTTCATCATATCTTATCTTGTATTTAATATCTATGACACCTGTAATGTATCCCTTTTGTCATTTCTGGTATGGGTTATTTGTGAATTCTGTCTCTCTCTTTTTTATTAATCATGAAGATTTGTCAATGTTATAATTTTTTTTTAAGAACTAACTTTTGATTTTGTTGATTTTTCCCATTATATGTTTATTTCCAATTATTTCTGTTATTTATTATTATTTTCTTCCTTGCAATTTTTTTTTGTGGGGTTATCTTTTTACCCCATGACTATCTACTTATAATTCGATTGCCATTTTTATATAGCAATCTGTTTACTGGTGATAAATAACAGTTGCTTAACTTTCACTCCATAGCTGGTTTGGTTGACTGGGGTATAGTACGAAATAGGCAAAGGCAGAAATTTTGATTCTTCCTTCGGCTGATGAACTTCCTTCAAGTCCATGGCTACGATTCCCTTGCCTTACAGAGGCCACTGAAATCTGCCTGCCGTGAGGGTCTCCCATATTCCTGGCGAAAGGTAGTCGTTCCCATTTCTGGAAAAACAATACAGGGATTCACGTTCTTCTCTCTGTCGGTGACTTCGGTTATCCCCATCAAGGGAAGACTAGCAGATTTTATAACAAACAAACACAGACCCGAAGGTTCAACTGCTGACAGAAATGTGCTGACAATTTTATTTTCGGTTGAATTTGATGTCTGTATCACCCTTCAAAATACTTAAAAAGTCTCACAAATCAAGCTTCATTTTATTATACCATTTTGTCATAACCTCTGCTTTTTTAAAAAATATATATATTTTTATTGATTTCAGAGAGGAAAGAAGAGGGAAAGAGAGATGGAAACATCAATGATGAGAGAGAATCACTGATTGGCTGCTTCCTGCATGCCCCACAATGGTGACTGAACCTGCAACCAGGCTTGTGCCCTTGACCAGAATTGAACCTGGGACCCTTCAGTCCACAGGCCAATGCTCTATCCACTGAGCCAAACAGGCTAGGGCCTAACCTCTGCATTTAGAAAGCATTGAGCTATGTCAGAAATGTCATCATTTGCAACACCCTGAATTCATTTACAGAGCGCATCATCTGGCATTTCTAGAAGAGACCTAGAGCGATTCCCCCTGGGGATCTGTGGGGCGGAAGGTGCTCTCAGGGGCAATGCTCAGGATGCATGGGAGCCGCTGTGTTTCCCAGCAGCCCATGCTGGCCTCTCCTGTCCCAGGTCTGGCAGGTAGACTCTCTGCACCGGAAGTAAGGGAAGTGGCAGTCCTGCCCGCTCAGCCCTCAGGAGCAGGTTCCGCTTCCTGGCGTCTGGCATGCCATTGCGCATCGCACTGATATTAAGATGGGAATGTGAGCGGTATAGTTAGAGAACTCTAAACGACAGGCTGAGCCCTAGCCGATTTGGCTCAGTGGATAAAGTGTCAGGCTGCAGACTGAAGGGCCCCGGGATTCTGGTCAAGGGCACATGCCTGCGGGGGGCGGGGGGGGGGGTCATGCAGGAGGCAGCCAATCAATGATTCTCTCTCATCATTGATGTTTCTATCTCCCTCTCCCTCTTCCTTTCTCTCTGAAATCAATAAAAATGTATCCTAATAAAGAGGGAATATGCTAATTGGCCATCACTCCGTCACAAAGATGGCTGCACCCACAGCTGAGGCCAAGTTCCCACAAGGAGCCTTAACCAGCAATCAGCAGGGACCTGAGGTTACACCCTCCCCCGCCCTGTGGGGCTTGACAGGGGACCTCAGGCTGTGTCCCCCACCTGGCAGGGCTTGACAGGGGACCTCAAGGTGCACTTCCGGTCCTGGTGCTGGGCTAGGGGACCTCAGGCCGTGCCCCCCACCAGGTGGGGCTTGACAGGGGACTTCAGGCCATGCCCCCCACCCCAGCACCAGGCCAGGAGACCTCAGACTGCACCCCCCACCTGGCAGGGCTTGACAGGGACCTCAGGCCATGCCCCCCACTCAGCGGGGCTTGATAAGGAGATCTCAGGCCATGTCCCTCACCTGGTGGGGCTTGATGGAGGACCTCAAGGTCCGCGCCCCCCCCCCCATCTGGGCTGGGGGACCTCAGGCCACAACCCCTGTCCTGGCACCGGACCAGGGGACCTCAGGCTACGTCCCCTGCCCAGTGGGGCTTGACAAGGGTGGGACTGGCTGGGTCTGGATCTAGCCCAATGGGGGATGGGGGGGTGCGCGCCGGCTGGGTCTGGGTCTCATGTGATTTTGAGGTGCATGTGGGTGGGCGGGGACTTGACTCTGGGTCCCAAAGTGGGCCCCAGACTCTGACAGGAAGAAAGTTTTCATATACATTTTACTAATTTTCTTTCATCTCTGACACTTCTATTATAGAGAAAGGGCAAATAGCTATATTAAATTATTTCCTCCAATTAATCCCCTTTTAATGTGCATGAATTCCATGCACCGGGCCACTAGTTAAAAAATAAAACAATAGGCTGAAAGAAGTAACCATTTCCTATTACATTGACTTGAACTTTGAGGACATTGTTAAGTTTTAGCCTATCGAGGATAAGGTGCTGAAACATTAACATAGATATTATTTTATTTAACTAAGAATATCCAATGAACCAGAACATCAATCATTTTGACAGAGTCAAAAACACAGTCAATCACAAACATTTGGATAATTTCCAAGTGGATCAAAAATCTAAATTTTATAAATAAAATCATATAAGTATCAGAAAAAACAAGTTGGCAACACACACACACACACAATAGTCAATTCAACTACCAAAAATAAAACAAAACAAATATCTTTTAAATAGTAAAAATACAATAAGCACACAGCAAAAGAAATAACAAACAAGAAAAAGGTTTTAAAGCTCATATCATGAAGAATTTATAGCAAGTGCTTCTAAAAGTTGAGAAGAAAATGTGATTTTTAATGGATAAAAATTACGAACAGTTCATAGAAAATGAAAAGCAAATGGTCTTTCAAGATATGAAAAGATGCTCAATCCCCCTCATAATAGGATAAATGAGAAAACTACACTGATGTACTATTTCTCATGAGTCCGAATGACAAAAATTAAAACTCTGACACCAAACACTACAGGTAAAGGGTGTTGGGGGCACAGGAATTCTCCAACGTTATTAGTAGGAATACAAATATAAACCCTGAGGAGGAGATTTTGGCGATATCTAGCAATTCCATATGCATTTATCCTTCCACGCAGCTATCCCATTTCTAGGAATCAACCAAATGGCGGAACAAACTGGTTGCTATTATGCTCACTGACCACCAGGGGGCAGACGCTCAACATCAGGGGTAACTCCTGCATTGAGCATCTGCCCCTGAGAGGGAGGCAACCAGTGGTGCAGCAGTGGCAATGGGGGAGGGGGGGGGGAGGAGGGAGGGGCCAGCCAGTGGGGGGGCACCAGACCTCCAACTAAGGATCCCCCACAGATGGCCCTGATCGCCGGCCAGGCCTAGGGACCCTACCCTATATATTGGGAACAGTCTCTTGGATTTCAAATTAAAACCTGGCAAAGCTACTCTAACACTGAAAAAACAGGATGATGCAGCGATGACATGCATGGACTCTGGCTTGCACATTTTGTGGTCAGTCCTGATTCTGACACTTATACCTGTGCGGCAAAGCCAATTACTTAACTTCTCTCTGCTTCAGTTTCTCCACCCATCAGATGGGGAGAATGGTACGACTGCCTCAGAAGGATCATGTTATGTACTACTTTTTATAATCAGGGCAAAAAATCGTAGCTGCCCATACAGCAGCAAGATGCCTTTCACCTGCATGAAAAGCATGGTCACTGGTGCATGCGGCATCCCGGATTGCGAGAGGGATGCCCGATTGCTGGTTCAGGCCTGACATCCCCCATGGGGTCCCGGATTGTGAGGGGGCGCAGGCCGGGCTGAGGGACGCCCCTCCTCCCCTTCGCCCCCCCATGCACAAATTTCATGCACCGGGCCTCCACTGTGTCATAAAAACAAATGAGGAATATCAATATATACTGAAATGGAGTGAAATCAGGATGTGTTGGTAAAAGAAAATATCATCTGCAAAACAGTGAATATAGTGTACCATCTTCTGAGTAAAGAAAGGGAGGATAACCCTAGCCAGTTTGGCTCAGTGGATAGAGCATCGGCCTGTGGACCGAAGGGTCCAGGGTTCAATTCCGGTCAACAGCACGTATCTCAAAACAAGTTGCAGGTTCCTTCCCAGCCCGGGCTCTGGTCAGAGCTTGTGCAGGAGGCAACCAATTGATGTGTTTCTCTCACATCGATAGCTGTTTCTGTCTTCCCCTCTCTCTTCCACTCTCTCTAGAAATCCATGGAAAAATATCCTCGGGTGAGGATTAAAAACAAAACAAAACATGGGGGAGGATAGCCTGGCCAGTGTGCCTCTGTGGTTGAGCATCGACCTCGGAACTAGGAGTCAGGCTTCAATTCCCTGGTCAGGGCACATGCCTGGGTTGTGGGCTCAGTCCCCAGTAGGGGGCATGCAGGAGGCAGCCAATCTATGATTCTCTCTCATCATTGATGTTTCTATCCTTCTCTCCCTCTCCCTTTTTCTCTTAAATCAATAAAAAAAAAATATATTTTTAAAAAGTATTAAAAAAAAGAAGAAGAAAAGTACTAAATTATATATCAAATGGATGCTGGACCACAAGATAAAAAGTGCTATTTCAAGTTACTTTCGGGTGCAGCGAGTGGACTGTGCATCATTAGTGGAGCACCCTCGGGTTGAAAAGAGCTGCAATGGAAGACTGGACTTCATTCAATATTCTTTCTGTCAGTGGCAACCCTGGCGTTGCAACTTTGAAATTATTATCTGTGCATTGTAGGTTAATAAGTCATTACAGACAGTGCCCCTCGGCGGTCCCGGCTCTGTCTCTTGCTTTAATAGTGTTTGGACGGAACAGACCCAGGGACACCCCTTCTTCCAGCCTCCAACCACCCTCCACCATCTTTCCCAGTCACCACTTCGGAACCACCTCTGAGACCAGCCAACACCGTTTTTTGTTTTTTTTTTCCTACCTTAACTTCTTGTTACCAAACAACCATGAGCTCCCAACTTCGTCAGAATTACTCCACCAAGGTGGAGGCTGCGGTCAGCTGCCTGACCAACCAGCCTCGTAGGCCTCCCACACCTACCTCTCTCTGTGGGCTTCCATTTACACTGAGATGAGATGATGTGGCTTTGGAGGGCGAGCTGGTGGAGAAGAAGCGCGCGGGCTGCCCTAACCCGTTTGGTTCAGTGGATAGAGCGTCGGCCTGCAGACTCAAGGGTCCCAGGTTCAATTCCAGTCAAGGGCATGTACCTTGGTCGCAGGCACATCCCCAGTGGGGGGTGTGCAGGAGGCGGCTGATTGATGTTTCTCTCTCATCGATATTTCTAACTCTCTATCCCTCTCCCTTCCTCTCTGTAAAAAATCGATAAAATATATTTTTTAAAAAAAAGAAGCGTGAGGGCACCGAGCATCTCTTAAAGATGCAAAACCAGCGCGGTGCCCACATTCTCTTCCAGGACGTGCTGAAGCCTCCCAAGATGAATGGGGCCAAACTAAGACTCCACGGAGGTGGCCAGGGCCTTGGAGAGGATCCTGACCCAGGCCCTTTTGGAGCTGCAGGTGCTGGGTTCCACCCCACAGACCATCAGCTCCATGACTTCCTGGAGAATCACTTTCGGGGTGAGGAGGTGAAACTCATCAAGATGGGCGACGCCTGACTCACCTCTGCAGGCGGTGGGCCGTCAGGCTGGGCTGGGCGAGTGTCTCTTTGAAAGGCTCACCTGCAAGCAGGACTAGGAGCCTTTGGAGCCAGAGGCCTTTGAGGGGCCCCTCTGCCTCCCCCTGGTGTCTGGCCTTTGCCTGAGCCTCTCCCCAAACTACTAGTCATTCTTTTAACCACCCTGGAGCCCTCTCCCAGAAAACAATAAAGCTGTTTGCAGCAACAAAACAAAACAGAAACGTCATTACAGCAATAAAAATTATGGTTAGAAATCAAGACTTTTAGTGTAACAGAAAACACACACAAATATAGACGTAAAGAAGTTCAGTGAAAACACAATCATGTTACGTTTGAAGCAGAAACATTACTACGACTATTTGGATTTTTTTTGTTGTTTTTTGGAAAATATGTATTTTCTAAGCCAATTAACAGGAGCAGTAACAACACAATAGCAACCAATACACCATTGCCACTAAAAACAAACGGGGCCTATTAGAGAAATAGCTAAGTCTAAATTGGAGGCGGGAAATGTTTGCATTGATCCTGTGCCAGCAAGCAAGGATACTCTCAAAGACCGGGGTCAAAAGCCAGCTTGTGGGGTTACCCTGGCCTAAGGTGGGACAGTTTGCGCATCAAAAAGAATAATGACTGTAACTGATCAAGACATACAAATACGTGACAAGACATACCAATATGCATTCATAGTGATCGTCAGAGCGAGAGCAAGAGGAAGAGAGAGAAGGAATAGCAACAGCAGCTCAGAAAATTTCACTGGGTTCCATTGAGGCTACTATTGGAAGCTAGGGCACCGACTCTGCTGTTCTGTTTGTGTGTTATGTGCCCATTGAGTTGGCTCTCTAAACCCCCCAAAATTCATGGGGCCTCCAGAGGGGCCCAAAGCTGTAGACCGTCCCCGTGAGAGCACGAAATGTTGTAATTTTCCAGAGCAACAGTTCAGTTGAAGAAATGATCAAGTTTTCTCTTCCCTCGATGCAAGACATTCAGAGGCAAGAAAACTGTGTTTGCTTTGAAGAAAAAATTAGCATCCATCATAGGTTATGTTAAAACGTGCCTGAGACCTTTAGGAAGGTTAATACACATGAAAATATTTGTAGGATCCTCATGACTCAATGCAGGGCTGGAGACTCTTAGCCTGGGTTCCACAGGAGTCTCTTTGAAATCCTCTCAGATGTGCATTGAGTTGAACCCGAAGGTCAAACCCGGAGCCCTGAGGCCAGGCCACAGATTGCTTCTCCCGGGCTCCTTGAGTGTTATTTCTGGAGGAGCTGTGGCCTTGGGAACTCAGCACACATGCTGATCCGTAACCAAAGGCAAATAGCTGTCCTTTGGGCATCAGCTTCTACCATGGTGACTGCTAATCCTCTCCTTTTAGGACTTAGCTAATGTCCCATGTGGATGTGTTACCTTATTTGAGTAGAAGACACACAAATGAATTGGAGGGTCCATATACTATCAATTGATGTTAATGGAGTCCAATGGCAGAACCGGGACTGTCTGGCTTCCCACTGACCTTAGCATAAAGACCCAACTTCCTAACCTTCCCTTGCAGGGAGAGCAGGGGCTCCTGGCAGGCTCACAGAAATGCTCTGTGGGGACTCTGAGCCCCGAGGAAACCCCCAGGGCATACAGCTGGGAATGAGGCACACGGTGCCTGCTTTTTGAGAATCATTAGGCAGGTGGGCCCTAACAAAATCCTCATAAGATGGGGTAGAGGGCGTTTGAGGACAGACACACAGAGGAGAAGGCTGTGTGACCATGGAGGCAGAGTTTAGAGTGAGGCAGCCACAAGCCAAGGAACCTGGATGGCCCCCAGAAGCTGGGAGAGGCAAGAAACAGACCCTCCCCAGGATCTTCCATGGGTAGAGCAGCCCTGCCAAGGGTCCCACACTGGGGATGGAGCCCACAATCAGGCATGTGCCCTGACTGGGAATCAGACTGTGATCTCCCCGTTCATAGGTTGACACTCAACCACTGAGCCACCCCAGCTGGGCATCCCCCATTAGTTTTACATTAACATTGCGATGGCAGATAGCCTAGTCCAGCGAGTTGCAGTGTCTTTGGTTAGTGCATCCATTTCCTGTGGCTGCTGTAATGAGGTACTATAAACTGGGGTGGCTTAAAACAATCGAATTCTCTTCTCTTACTAGAGGCCTGCTGCATGAAATTTGTGCATGGGGCGGGCGGATTGGGGAAGGGAGTGGGGCTCAGGCCAGCCTGCACCCTCTCCAATCCGGGATCCCTCTAGCAATATGAAACCACTGGCTCCTAACCACTCACCTGCCTGCCTGCCTGATGCCCCTAACTGCTCACCTGCTGGCCTAATCCCCTAACTGCTCTCCCCTCCTGACCTAATTCCCCTAACTGCCTAATTGCTCTCCCCTGCCGACCTGATCCCCCTAACTGCCTATTTCCTCTCTCCTCCTGACCTGATCCCCCTAACTGCTTATTTGCTCTCCCCTCCTGGCCTGATCCCCCTAACTGCCTATCTGTGTTCCCCTCCTGGCCTGATCCCCCTAACTGCCTATTTGCTCTCCCCTCCTGGCCTGATCCCCCTAACTGCCTGTCTGCTCTCCCTTCCTCTCCTCGCCCTTTCGACCCCTGGCACAGGTGTACTGAGAGCTATCCACCATGACCCCGCCCCCATCCTGATTGGTCCTTACTTAACAGCGTCCCGGACAATTTGCATACTCCTCTATTATTAGTATAGACCGTTCTGGAGGCCAGAAGTCCAAAATCAAGTTGTTACAGGACTGGATCACCTCTAGAGGCTGCAGGGAAGGGTCTGTTTTGTTCCTCTTCCAACTCCTGGGGGCTACTATTCCTTAGCTTGTGGCCGCATCACTCCAGTCTCTATCTCTGTGGTCACTTGGCCTCCTCCTCTTCTGTCTTCTCCTTTACTCTGTCTTAAGGACACTTACTGGATATAGGGCCCATCTGGGCAATTCAGGGTGATCCCATCTCAATTAACTACGTTTGGAAAGACCACTTTGCCAAATAAGGTCACATTCACAGGCTCTAGGGACTTGCACGTGGACATGTCTTTTGGGGCCACCATTGACCCCTCCACACCCAGACACAGGTTTTCTTCCCAGTGCCCTGAGTCCCTTAAAGAAGGCTAGAGGCCATGCCATGGGGAAAGCAATCTAACTACTACCCATGCCATGAGATAAAGTTTTCCAGAAGAGAGTTAAGAGTCTCACAGAACTGAAGGAGAAGGCTCAGTCCTGGCTGTGTTTATGTGTGGGGGCTGGCCTAGTGCCTGGACGGGCAGGTTCTACCATCTCTCCACTCACCAGTCCTCCACACTCGTGTGTCTGGGTCTGCTGTTCTCCTCAGGGAGACCCTCCACAGGACCCTCCGCCTGGGCAATCCCGCTCATTCTTCAGGCTCAGCTCAAATACCCCTTCTTTCATGTCAGAGCACCCACGGGACATCTTTATCTGTAGCAGTGACCTGCAGAGTTGGGGGACACACTCAAGAATTGCTTGGGGGGGAGAATCCAAGATGGCGGTGTAAGTAAACACTTAAACTGCTGCCTCCCACAACAATTTCAAAACTAAAACTAAAAGACAAAACCTCCATCACCCAGAACCACGGGAAGGCTGGCTGAGTGGAAGTTCTACAACTAGAAGGAAAGAGAAAAGAGCATTGAGACATGCACAAGCGCTGAAAAGCTGAGGTACGGAGGTGCATGATCCGGGCTGGCTGCGGGTGACTGGGTTCATTGCTTTTTTCAACCTGAACGGAGACAAGCCCCCAATTACTCTGAAATCCAGTCTCTGGGGAGACACGGGGGACCCAAACTCCTACGGGGAGAAGCTGGACTGTCTGCCAGTGAGGGTGGCTTGCTTGCAGAGCTGCGCGCAGGAATAATTGTTTACTGCACTGGGGCACGGGACTCGCGGATGCCGTTGGGGACGCAGAGCCGGCTAACTAGCAGCCATTGCTGTTTGCCACGCCCTAACCTAGTGACACCCTGAGGCCCCGCCCTGCACAACCTACAAACCCACCCAAGCTCCAAGCAGCGGAGTTAGCATAAGAAAGGCCTGCCCTATCGCAGCTTAACCTAGCAAACTTGCAGCCTGGGTCAGACAGCTCCAAAACCTCCAAACCCCAAGCAAAGAGGAGAAAACTGCAGCTCTCACTGTAGCTCCTGCTGAGTGGCCTCAGACAGAAGCCAGTGTACCTAGTGGTCAGTGTGAGACACCAGATTTCAACTCCTCACATCCATAAGTGACACATTCAAGAGGCAGACTCAGTGAGCACCAAAGCCCTACTGAAACAAGTCCTGCCCCATAAGCATGTCTTCAGCGCAGCAGTTCTTCCATTATAGACACAGGGAGTGCTCACAGCTAATTGGCCTGGAGGTCAATTCCTTCCAGTGTACCAACAGCAATTAAGGCTTAACTACACCAAGACTTTGCACTCAGCCCACAAAGGGGTGTACCAAGAGCGTCCACATCAGGTGATTGGGGAGGCTGAGCTACTGCACCCTTTAGGTCACCTACCACACAAAGCCACTCCATCAACACAGGGAAGCAGCCAAAATGCAGAAACAAAGAAACATGTCACGAATGAAAGAAACGGAGGAAAGCAAACTACTGGATGACATAGAGTTCAGAACCACATGTATAAGGTTACTCAACAATCTTCTAAAAACCGCTGAGAAACTTGATGACACTTCAGAGGAGCTTAGAGAGACCTTCAAGGACCTTAATGAGAATGCCAAAAAAATGGAAAAGGACCATTCAGAAATGAAGCATACACTGTCTAAAATAAAGAATATACAGAAACTCAATTGTAGATCAACGTACCCCAAGAATCAAACCAAAGATCTGAACTATGTGGAAACAAAAAACATCCAACCAGAAAAACAAAAAGAAAAAAGAATCCAAAAATATGAAGATAGTGTAAGGAGCCTCTGGGACAACTTTAAGTGAACCAACATCCGAATTTTTGGGGTGCCAGAAGAAGGGAGAGAGCAAAATATTGAAAACGTATTAGAAGAAATAATGACAGAAAACTTTCCCTACCTGGTGAGAGAAATAGACTTACAAGTTCAGGAAGCACACAGAACCCCATACAAGAGGAATCCAAAGAGGACCACACCAAGACACATCATAATTAAAATGCCAAGGGCAAAAGACAAAGAGAGAATATTAAAAGCAGCAAGAGAAAAACAGTTAATTACCTACAAGGGAGTACCCATACGACCGTCAGCTGATTTCTCAACAGAAACTATGCAGGCCAGAAGGGAGTGGCAAGAAATATTCAAAGTGATGAACAGCAAGAACCTACAACCAAGATTACTCTACCCAGCAAAGCTATCATTCAGAGTTGAAGGTCAGATAAAGAGCTTCACAGACAAGAAAAAGCTAAAGGAGTTCATCACCACCAAACCAGGATTACACGAATGCTGAAGGGTATCCTTTAAGAAGAGGAAGAAGAAGAAAAAGGTAAAGATAAAAATTATGAACAACAAAATGACATCAAATACATACCTACCAACAAGTGAATCTAAAAATCAAGTGAATGAAAAATCTGAAGAACAGAATGGACTGGTGAATATAATAGAATCAGGGACATAGAAAGGGAGTGGACTGACGATTCTCAGGGGAAGCAGGTGTGAGGGGTGCGGGAAGAGATTGGACAAAAATCTTACTCCTATGGATGAAGACAGTGGCGGGGGGTAAGGGCATGGGGTGGGGTGGGGAAGCAGGTGGAGGGGAGCTATGGGGAAAAATAAAAGAGGAACACCTGTAATAATCTGAACAATAAAGATTTATTTAAAAAAAAAGAATTGCTTGGGGTACAGGAACAGTTGAGAACTCCTCTTTGTATTTAGTTTCTATCTTCAAAAATAAAAAAGAAATCAACCCTTTCTAAAATTCAACGTGCAACTTGGCGGAGGTTATGTGTATATACAATTTATTCACATATATTGGGTTGCACATGTAAAATTGTCATTATTGGACTATTTTTTGTTCTATAAATGTGGCAGTTTCATGTAGTTCATCTAATATTACCTGAGAGTGAGTGCTTGCAGAGTTGTTACTGACAGGAATCAAAAGTTTTCGGTCAGTAGAGTCAAATCATGCTGTCTTTCCTTGCTATTGCTTCCCCGCACCAGTAAGCCTGAAGGTGGAGAACTGAGCCTCTAATGTCTCAAGTCTCCTGCACACACCTAACCTTGACCCTGGGTTAGCGTAGCTCTGGACGAGGCAGACGCTTCCTCAGTTTGTGTTTTGCATCTTGCGTGCCTCTTGGTGCCTTGGGAACGAAGACTATCATGGTTCTGGGCTCTGGTCTGTGATGATTGATTGGAATCTGAGCCCACACCTAACAAAATAAACTCTTCTCCCCAGAACTGCCTCTACCCCTCCCCTGCCACCTGATGGCCAGCTCCTTCTGTCAGGCCCTGGAGGAGCCATTGTACACCCACCAAATGCAGGGGAGCATGTCAAAGGCACCCAAAGCTCCGCCTGCCCTTACATCTGAGCTCCAGTAGCCCTGTGTGCTGGGGCATGAGTGACAAGTGGGGCCATCGGTCTGGGTGTCCCCATGGCACGGAGGCTTTGCCTGCTGAATTCCCAGCAGCCATGATTAGACCTTACTACCCAGGAGAGGTAGTGGCAGTGAGCTGGGCTGCCACAAAGAGTAAGGCGACATTAAACCATGTCTCTGACATAGGCATCAAGGTGACGTTTCCGTGGCATAATTTCAGGGATGGCGGTAGGGCCTTTGTTCCAAAGCTCATTTACCACCGGCCCATTTCCTGAAATTTTACCAGTAGTGACATTTCTTTGCTCTTCTTCTTCCCCATTCTTTCCCCCTCAGGTGGGTCCATTGGCAGCCTGTGGGGGTCAGACCCATCCATGGGGTCCAGACCAGAGGCCTGGGGGACAGGAGTGAACAAAGACAGGAGGGAGAGTACCAAGGAAAGTCTTACTTTTGCCACAACCGTCTCCGGGATTGTGTCGCTGTGTGTTCACCTGCCGGACAGCGGTCTGTAAACACCATGGCTGTTTAGTCCCTGTGAATGCAGAATGCTCCTCAGACGCCAAACAAACCACAGACCCAAGGGGCTATTTCCCTTGGCATGCTTTATGAATTACTGGGATACTTTCATCTCATTGTTAACATCTATGGCACAGTGCCTGGCTCACAGGAGGCGCTCAATCAATATTTGTTGAATGCACAGCCAATAGATGTTGGACTTGAGTTTCATTAAAGTGTTTCTGACCACTCAAGGCGCGTGTTGAGTGAAATGAAAGCATTTCAGGGTTAGTCACCATGAAGGATGGGGAAATGAGCAGCTGGGTCTGCCTTTGTATTCCACTTGCCTATTGTTCTAAGCCACATTTCTTTCACCATGGATTCCTCCAACATGAGTGAAAAATTGGAATGACGGTTTGGGGAAGGTCTAGTCACATCTGTCTGTCACAAAGGAAGCATGGTGGCTGCCAACCCATTGTTTGGAAGAATCAAGGGAATGGATCAAGGTCAGAGTGGAAGAGGCCAGTGTTGCTCTCCATGTGGGATGGGCTGGATGGACAGTGGGAGCTGCCCTCACAGATGGGTTACTCGGAGAGGCGGGGGCTGGGGGGTGAGGGGCGGGGAGGGTGTTTCCAAGGGCAGATGTAGCAAATTATATCCAGCTGGGTGACTTGAAACAACAGGAATGTATTCTCTCACAACCCTGGAGGCCACGAGTCTGAAATCCAGGCCTTGGCAGGCCCGTCTCCTTAGGAAGACTCCAGGGGCGCTTCCAGCCCTTCCAGCTTCCGGTGGTTCCAGGTGTTCCTTGGCTGGTGGGAGCGTCACTCCCATCTCTGCCTCCATCTGCACAAGGCCTCTCCTCTGTGTCTTCACCTCTTCCTGTAAGAGCACTTGTTATTGGATGGAGGGCCAACCCCGTTAATCCAGAAGATTTCAACTTGAGACCCTTAACTTAATTACATCTGCAAAGACCCTTTTCCCAAATAAAGTCAGCTTCACAGAGACTGGGGCTCAGGACTCAGACCTTTTTTTTTTGGTGGGGGATGGGTGGGCGGCACAGTTTAACCACTACAAGTGGGGTCAACCCCAGTTGTTTCCTGAACGTGATGCTGATAAAACGATCTGTGGAGATCATTGAGAAATTCCCAGTCAACCTCAAGCATATTTCTTCTTTAAAAGAAGAAAATGTTGAATTTAATTTCATGTGCCTAGCAATGATGACTCATTTTTTTCAGGAGTCTACTTCACATCTTTAAATTATTTTTCTTCTACATATTGGAAAGTCTCTTCCACATATTGGAAAGTCTCTTCCAACAACTGATCTATCACTTTGCACTTAAAAGCACACACAACTGACTTTTGAAATTTACTAAGTTGCATTTTTATTAGAAACTAGAGGCTTGATGCATGAAATTGATGCAAGAGTAGGCCTTCCTTCCCCCGGATGCCGGCACCGGGGCTTCCCTCTGACACTCAGGACCCGGGACCTGGCTTCTCTCACAGCCCTGGCAGAAGGTGGTTCGGTCTAATTAGAATATTACGCTTTTATTGTTATAGACTAGAGGCCCGATGCATGAAATTCATGCACTGGGGGGGGGGGGGGGGTGTCCCTCAACCCAGCCTGCACCCTTTCCAATCTGGGACATCCCTCTCACAATCCAGGACTACTGGCTCCCAACTGCTCGCCTGCCTGCCTGCCTGATGCCCTTAACTGCTTCTGCCTGCCAGCCTGATCACCCCCTAACCACTCCCCTGCCAGCCTGATCGATACCTAACTGCTTCCCTGCTGGCCTGATTGCCCCCAACTGCTCCCAACTGCCCTCCCCTGCCAGCCTGGTCACCCCTAACTGCCCTCCCCTGCAGGCCTGGTCCCCCCACAACTGCCCTCCTTCCCCTTCAGGCTCAGTCGCCCCCAACTGCCCTCCCTTGCCGGCCATCTTTTGGTGGCCATCTTTGACCACATGGGGGCAGCTATCTTTGACCACATGGGGTTAGCATCTTGTGTGAGGGTGTGAGGGTCAATTTGCATATTACATCTTATTATGTAGTATAATGAGCTAGCTCCAAAAAAAAAAAAAATTCTTTCATGGGAAATAGATGAGACCTTTCTATCATTTTTGAAAATAAATAATGTATTAAAATGTTTTCATATTTTTAAAAAGTCTGATCAGATGATCAACTGAAGGGAAACAGATAGATAGAGACAAAGGGTGGTTGTGAAGTTATTGTCCATTTAAATAAATTAATTTAAATCTTTCTGTGAGCATCATGCTTGTAAGAAAAATTGCAAGTAATTCCTAGTCAAGTCTTGATATTTAAACATAAAAACAAAAAAAACTACACCTCATTTCACTTCTATTTTTCCTAGAGGACAAAATCCTGCTCTCTAGAAAAATGGAAGTTCTTTTATTATGACCCCATCTGTCTCAGTGTTGTTTGGAATTCAGTAATTTATAAATATCCTAAATATTTATTGGCAGAGAAAAGCCTAAGTAATGGGGTGGAATCGTAATCTAACACTCCACACCAGTGATTTTCAACAGTGTGCTGCAAGAATTTTTAAAACATGCAATACCTGACTATTTAGTCAGGGGCACTGACCTCTTTTCCCTTAGATTGTCAAATAAAAATTAAAAAAAGACAATATTCCTGGGCTAGTGTTGCTAAATGGTTAGAGCATTTGCCCAATCACTGAAGGGTGGAGGGTTTGATCCTTGGCCCCAGTTGGGGTGTCTATGGTAGGCAACCAATAGACATGTCTCTCTCACATCGATGTTTCTCTCTCTCTCCCTTCTACTCTCTCTAAAAATCAATGGGAAAAAATATCCTCAGTAAGGATTAACAACAAAAATGGCATTGTTTTTGTCAGATCGACAAAAATTCTACTCTTCGGTGTGCTGCAGAATTTTAGTAATTGGTTTATGTGTGTCGTGAGATGAAAAGGGTTGAGAATCACTGTGTCAGACCTGCGGCACAGGTGCCTGGCAGCTCCGCGCATCAGCGAGGATAACCCTCACAGAAATAATGCGGATGGAGAAAGCAAGTGGGTGACACAAGTTGGAATCATATACAACAACGCTCTATCTCGATTATGGCTACATACACCTAGAGTAAGAATGGCAGGAAAACGTATGCGTTTCCGAATGAAATGCACCCTGTGCAGAGGAACGGTCCCCCTGGGAAGGGGTGTATGAGGAGCTGATGTCAGAAGGGACCATTTGTGCAGGTTTTTATTTAGAAAAAAAACAACTTATAGAGAAAATGGAAGGGTTTGCTGGAGCTCAGTGGCGGGTATATGGGGCTTGGTTATTATTCTGTGTTTTTCTGTGTGTTTGAACTATTTTATGATTAGAAAAAGGTTCTTATTTTCCACTGGCCGAAGAGACTGTGTCTTTGTGCTCCTGCTGAGCTGATAGGGAGGCGACTGATTTTAACAGATGACACGTGGACGGAACAAAGGCGAGGAGGGCCAGAGAGCGTCCAACCAAATGCATTTCGGGCATTTCGTAACGCTGTGATTTCAGGCAACTGTTTGAACCTCCATTTCTTCCCTTGCAGAATGGGGATATTCTGTCTTGCTGACCTCACTGGGATGTGAGCAGATGAGCTATGAGAACAGTAGGGACATGGGGTAAGTGCTGCGAATGATGGAGCAGTTACTGTGTTTTCCGACAGGCACTGCCCACCCATTATTTACTTTACGGCTGATGACAGCGCTACGATGTGGTTTGTTTTCTACATTGCCTCCCATAAAACATGGTAAGCTCAGAAACAGATGGCTGCCCCGTGCCCTTCCTTCCAGAGCCAGGCTTTCCGAAGACGCAGTTAGCCTCGGTGCCTGCTCCCAGGTGGCTCTAATGAAAGAGTGGATGGGGTTGTTCCCCGGACTCCCATCCCCTTGGCAGCTCTGATGGTTTCCAGTCCTGTCCTGCGGGGAGCGCGCCAGGGAACATAGTTTACACCTGCCCTGGCTGAGCCTGTGGGACCAGATGGATGTGGTTTGTTTTCTGCTGGGACAGTCATGCTTTCTGAATCGTCTCATGGGACTTCTTAAGAAGAAACCACGGCCCCCAAAGCTCACAGTTGACTCATCTGGGGATGACAGCTGCAAAGCAGCAGGAGAGGACATGGGGCCTGGCCTTTTCCATGACACATCACTACTTATGAACCGTGCACTCAGGAGTCCTGCTATCTGGCAAATTCAACAATCGGATTTAACATACTGAGTATTCATGGGTGTTTTTTTTTCTTGTTTTGTTTTTTAAATATATTTTTGTTGATTTCAGAGAGAAAGAGGGATAGAGATATCAATGATGAGAATCACTGATTGGCTGCCTCCTGTGCACCCCACACTGGGGATTGAGCCCACAACCCAGGCAGGTGCCCTGCCCAGAAACCGAACCGTGGCCTCCTGGTCCATAGGTTAACGTTCAACCACTGAGCCCCGCCGGCTGGCTGGGCAACATACTGAATTATTTGTTATGAGGAAAGCCCGATTCTCCCAGCTCTCCTGTTCCTCGCATCCAACTTGTATGAGAGGGAATAGGATTGGCAGGGAGTTGACCCAGGGCGTGGCACTGGAATTCTTCTGGAGCAGCATAGGTGGGGGTG
The DNA here is from genome assembly GCA_026230045.1 of Corynorhinus townsendii. NCBI lineage: Eukaryota > Metazoa > Chordata > Mammalia > Chiroptera > Vespertilionidae > Corynorhinus > Corynorhinus townsendii. Next base: position 214,266,421 of record JAPDVU010000002.1, read on the forward strand.
GGAGGAGCGGATGGGTAACAGAGGTGGAGAGAGACAGAGCCTGGCCACTGCCGTCTCTAGACCAGCGGAGCGTCTGTAGCCTAGGACCAAGGAGAAGTGAGCTGTCCCAGGAACAGGAATCTGGAACATGCTCCCAGACCCACAGGCAGCTGGCACACCCTTACCCAGGGTATTACCTCCTGCTCTTGTGTAACCCAGCCCAGCACACCTGAGGGCAGGTCGCCAGGGCTAACAGGCAGGAGGAGGTGTAGCTAGCTGCTCCCTCGCCTGACTACACTCTGGTGCGGAGAAATCAGGAGCCAGGCCAAACCTTCTAAAACGTGTGGGGATCAGAGCAGGCAAAAGCAGCCCCGGAGTGCCACTTGTCTTCTCGTCCCATTAGTCTGCCTGGCCTTCACCTCTCTACTCGGGCAGATCCCTGGGCGAAAGGCGTAGCTACATTTTCCCCGTGGTTGCACTTCCTATCGCCATTTATAATTCGCTCCCAACGGAGTCAAGAGACAGAGGTTGACATAACTTACCAGCTTATCTGGAAATGTTCCTCAGTGTGGCCCGCCTCGATCGAGATCTCCAATCAAAGCTCTGACTCAATGTTATACTCAGTCATCTGTTTTATTTTCAACACGGCCACACTGCATTGAGCATCAACACAGATGTGACTTAGAAACCCACAGCCCGGTCCCAGCAGGTGATGGGTCCAGTGTACGACTTGGGGTGAACCGTTCTTGTTCACAGTGAAAGAAAAAAAAAGAAAGAAAAGATGAAACGGACATTATTCCCAACTCCTGTTTGGGAATCTGCGTGATGAAACAGGAGGGTTTGAAGCTCATAATGCTCTTCTTAACCCCTTTCTCCCAATCAAAGATGATGTTCAAACAAGGAACGGGGCTGGTGGACCCGCTGGACTTAGGCAGCAGAAGGGCACACTGTTTACAATAACGTCCACATGTTACTGCACACAAAAAGGGGGTGGGGTGGGGAACGGCTGCGCTGATAGTTTACTTTTTCCTGTTTGATGAGCTCGTGCAAGTTTACGGGATGTCAGATCTGCACAAGCACAGTCACGACGGAGCATCTGTTAAGAGTAAAGACTTTCTGTTTAGGAAAAAGCCTTCAGCTGACACCTGGGAAGCAAATGTACTGAACTGAGTGGCGCCCACACAGAACAGCAGCTTGGGCACCTTGATTCTGATTTTTCAACGACGACCCCACGGGAGTATGTGGGATCTCATGAAGGCCGGGAGTATCTTCTGTTTTTAAATCCAGCTGCTTTAAAAAAAAAATTAAGATTTTATAAGATTATTCCCTCGAAGGCAGGAAGGGAATGTTAGAAACCTGGCAGGCTCTGGCTGCCATGCCAGAGGCATACGGAGGGCTTCCTTCTATTTGGGAACTACCATGGTTCTTGGTGTCTGGGATAGGTGAGCCTCTGGCACCGCCAGGCCTCCAGCAGCCTCTTGAGCCACCATCAGGGCTGAGGTCTCCATAGTCTAGATCAGCAGCTGCCAACCTTGCAGACCTCACGGACCACCAGAGGTCCATGGACCACCGGTTGGCGACCACTGGTCTAGATCAAAGCAGCCAATCTGAAGAGCCTGCGTCATGGGAATGAGAAGGCCACCCCCTTAGCACTGGCCCCCCAGCATGTGAGGGAAGCAGAGGGTCAAGTAGGTGCAAATCTTTGAGTCATCAAGTCATCGCTGGAAATGAGGGGAAAGCAAGCCTGGAGGCTGCCCGATAGCTTGTTACTTGTTGTGAGATTTACCTATTGCTCCAGTTGAGATTCTTCCACTTGCTTATTCACACCAAATCGGGCTTTAAAGACAGACCAAACCAGACCAGAATGTGTACGTTTCAACAGATCAGAAATTGCAAAATGCTGATGTCATTTACTGACATAGCACTAGACCCAAAGACTCCACTAGTATAAATATTTCCAGATTCCTTTGCATTTTAACAATAACAGAGAACGGTTAGAACAAAGGCATGAGTACGGCATCTGCCATCGATGGAATTACATTGTCTGAGTGACAATCAATCTATAGAGTGTGCTCCATTTCCTATGCATTTTGTTTTTTAAGTCATCTTTTCCAAAACTTGTATGTTAAAAAAAAAAGTTTCTCAAAAGACAAAATATTTAGAGGAGCAAGTCTTGCGGATGGATGATCGTTCCTGCGGTTACTCTTGGCAGGCGGAGGGATCGCCATGGATTCTGAGTGGGGGGGCAGGCATTTCCATGGGTCATCTTCTCCCATGTGCGCAGGGACAGGGGCGGTCGGAAAGTCTTTTTTAAACACGTTGGCAAAAGGGCACAGTTCTTCAGCTCTTCAGGGCCTGTGAAAACAAAGAGAGAGGTGATGGTCACTCCTTTTACTGGCACTGGGAACAGGAAGCCCATGAGTCATGTGCCTATTGTCCTCCTAAGTCTTCCAATTCTGGAGCCTTGCGCTCTTCTTTCTCAACCATTCTTCCTCCATGCCTGGGTCCCACACAGCCAGGGTCCGATTCCTGGGCATCTCCAAATACATAATACAAAGCCATTGTGAATCGTGTCTCTCAAACCCCCCAGATCCATGGCATCTGTCCTCTTCCTGTCTCCCAGACTCCCCAATCACATATCATCTTCCCAACAGAAATACAAAAAAGGTTTCCTCTGGCTATGAATTCGAATGTTCTGAATTCTTGGGGAATTTTAATAAAGAGGAAGAATTCCTTCTCATTAGGAGCCAATGCTAGGAGTATACTACCATGTGTGTGGGTGTGTCCAGGGCAGGATGGAGGGAGGGACCCCATCCCAGCAGAATTCCTCATCACTGTGAGACCTGACCCCACAGCAGATGGTCTTCTGGAAACCTCCCACCTCTGATGATCGGGAGCAGGGTGATGAGGTGTCAAGTTCAAACTTGGTTTGGGTTTTCTCTCAAATCGTTAGTTGGAAAATTAAGACAAGAGGTCAAGTTTGGTCAGAGTTCAATGGAAGTCAACCATAGAGTCACCTCTGGCTATGACTCTTTTCTTAGGAACATGTGAGGCCCATGTACACACTTGTTCTTCTGGGGAAACTTCAGATGTAGGGCTTCTGGAGGCCGGGGCTTTTGACCTTGACCTTCATTTAAAGGTTTCCATTAGCTTAAAGGTCAGAGCTCTAGAAGTGACTACCTTCACTCATCTATCACATGGGTGTAAGTTGTTTACTTACGAGTACCTTCCCGACATTTTTCGCACGACCACAATGGTGATCCCAGCAATGAATCCAATGCCTAGTAAGACGCCAACTATGATTCCAATCAGGGTCCCAGTCGCAAAGCCATCTGAATGAGAGGGAAGAAACCATGAGCCCAGATAAACAATACACCTACCATACAATGTGTCATCCACAGCGCCACTACCCTACTGCAGATAGAAATCATGTTCCATGCTGTTTCTCCTGTATCCAGTGGAAGCTGTTTTAGAAGAGGAGAAACTCTGGTCTACTCTAATCTCATCTAATGAATGGAAAGATTTCTGGGTCTCAAGATTGATGAAGTATACCATTCATACAGCGTGGATTCACAGTTAATCATTGGGTAGCGTTTGTGTACAGCTATTAAGTTAGCCCTCATTGTCACTCTTAATAACAACAAACTGTGATTTGACATCATTCTCCACAGATGTCATTAAGTGAATAGACTCATTTGTGGTTTGATTATTTTCAGATTCAGGCAATTCCCTTTTCTCTCTTAAAAGAAGTTTGAAACCTGTTTCTTGGAGGGTTCTCTATTCTGCACTTGTTGACTCCAATCCAGAAAAGAATGTAATTCATCACAAAGATTAGGTTCCAAGAAACCCCCACTTTTTTTTAAATCTGAAAAGAATATTTTGATACCCAAACGTAGCTTACCTTTTGCACCTGTTGTCTGTGTGTCGTCTGTAAAGAGAAATGTAATAATATAGAATTATTAGGATTCAATAACTGTAATTTAACAATTGGCAAAAGATGAGCTTACCCTAAGAGGAAGGTAGCAAACCACAAGCAAAGAAGATAATTTCTTAAATAAATTGGATCAGGGGATTTTTAAGCAAGCTTTGACATGATCCTGTCTTCAAAACTATTATTACTGAATTTATGAGCACTTCTTCATGCCTATGGGTCCAAAGTTCGTTTGTGTACATTACTTTTCTGCTATCAACTCAAGGCAACTGGCCCACAGAGGTCTTAAATAAATGATTAGAAAGTTTCAGAGCTTAGGGTAACAAAGAATTCAAGGCTGTTGATTCTTGGTCCAATGTCAAAGTCATGGAAAACTTACCCACTGTGATGAGGTCTGTTTTGAAGAATTTTCATTTTGAGAGCAATATGCTCTAGTTTTGGAAGGTGTGGCCAAGACTGAGATTTGTCTTTTGGTATTAATTCCCTGCCTTTTTTTTTAGTAGCAAAATTCACATCTTACAGGGCAGTAGCAACATGCCCAGCTCAGTTTAATGAAAGAATACACACTTCATGCCACTGTAATGTTAGGATTTCTACCTGCAGCCAAACCTAGTTCAATAGTTGCAATGTGAATATTTTCATTTATCTATCATGCGGGTATCAGTTATTTACTTACAAGTATCTTCCTGTAAGTAAATAAGAAAATGGTGAGTTTCGGATAATTTTACACAATTCCTATTTAACATTAAAGGTGTTTTGTTTTGTTCTTTCCCATGAACCTCTCTGTAGAGAGTCCTTAACTCCTCTGGGGGGTATTTGTTTATCTAGTTTGCAGATGGAGAAAAATCAAGGTGCCTTGATTTCATGATACATCTTCTTTCATGGAGAGAAGTGAACCAATCAGGCCCTTCCCTACAGCCTTAGCTTACACCTTGCAAAATGCAGACACCCAAGAACGTTCTTAATGAAAGATGAAACCAGCCATCCATCATCTACAAAATGCTTGCTTTCCCTAATGGTTGGGTTTGAAAGAAGCCATCCCTTTGTCTCCAGAAAGACACCTTTTCAAGAGGGCACCAGGGTAGGTAGGGGTCTCCCTGCATGAGCTGAATCTAAGCTCGGAAGCACTTACACGGAGCTCAAGTGGATGGTGCTATCCCACCATAAACGTGTTTTGGAGGCTGCTGGACCCGAGTCCCGCCCAGAGCAACAGCATCGTCAAATCAACTCCTCAGCTGCCAAATACCGGCAGAAACAGGTCTAATTGTTTGCTTATCATGTCTTAACATGGTGGCTGCCAATTCCAACCTCAGAACACGCCATCCTCACCATCAATGACACCATGAGTTAGGAAATACCAAAAATAAAGTTTATGGAAGATTCCTTACTAAATTAGAATGGATTCGTCCTGTCCTCCCTAGCTCCCTTGCAATTACATGGCTGTGATCATAAAATGTGTCGTAAATGTGAACATCATCACACTTGGGCATTTCATGGGAAAGACATTTGCTCCCCTAATGAAATTACCTCTTAAGAAACCCAAATGCTTAAAATTACATTTTAACTCATGTAACAATTTCTTGGGACACTGACATATGAAGTGGGAATGTACTGTTAGTCACAGGTTTTGTGACAGAATGGGGTTGGGGATACCACTGAAGAGTAACAGGAGTGTTTTCCAGGCAACTGAAATTTTTTTTTAAGGATTAGGAGAGGTATCCTGGCATGACAGAAAGAATACTCAACTTGGAAGGTTCCATTTCTGCAGCCCATTAGCTGTTAACAATTTCTTTATTTTCTTCTTGTTTGTTAGTGTTTTTGTAAGTCCTCACCAGAGGATATTTTTCCATTGATTTTTAAAGAGAGGGAAAGGAGGAGGAGAGAGAAAGAGAGAGAGAAAGAGAGAAACGTAGATCTGAGAGAGACACATCAATTAGTTGCCTCCCCCCCACACCCCAACCAAGGCTGGGATTGAGCCTGCAACTAAGGTACATGCCCTTGACCAGAATGGAACCAGGGACCCTTCAGTATATGGCCAATGCTCTATCCACTGAGCCAAACAGGGTAAGCTGTTAACCAGGTAATGCTCCATTTCTTTAGCATCTTCGGGTGACCTTTAAGCTTTATTTTCAAAGCACTTTCAGAAAGTTTTCTTTTTCTATTGTGGTAAAATATACATAACACAAAATTTACCCTCTTCATCATTTTTGTGTACAATTCAATGGTAGAAAGTACATTTCATATTGTTGTGCCATCATCACCAACATCCATCTCCAGAACTCATCTCACATTAACATTATATACCCATTAAACAATAACTCCCTACTCCCTCATCCCAACCCCAGACAATCATCCTTTCTATCTCTATAATTCTGACTACTTTGTGTAGTATACCTCATCTAAGTGGGATCATACATCATCTGCCTTTTGGTGACTAGCTTATTCTAATTAGCATAATGTCTCAAGGTTTACCCATATGTACTATGTGTCAATTTTATTCCTTTTACAGGCTGAATAATATTCCATTGTATGTATTCAAGGTGACTTGATTTTGTTTATGCATTCATCTGTCAATAAATTCCACATTTTAGCTACAGTAAAATAATGTTGCTATGAATGTAGGTGTACAAATAGAAAGTGTTTTTTTTAATCCTCACCCGAGGACATGTTTCTATAGAGGAAGGAAGGAAGAGAGAGAGTGAGAGAATGAGAGAGTGAGAGAGAGAAACATCAGTTGGCTGCCTCCTGTAATGCCCCAACTGGGGATCGAACCTGAAACCTGGATAAATGCCCTGATTGGGAATTGAACCGCCACCTTTCAGTGTACGAGACAATGCTCCAACTAACTGAGCCACACCGGCCAGGGCTAAAGCATTTTTTAAAAATCCTCAGAAGTGCTATAGATTTTGTAAAACCAGATTGGCTTTGGGTCTGGAAATGTATGTTGACACTAAAGAGTAACTTTCTAGGTTTAGATGTACATTTGGTTTGAGGAACCACTGTACTAGGCAAATGAAAGGAGACTCCTTTCATTTAAAGATGGAAATACCTATCACTTGTTCTCAAGGCTGAGAACTCTGTTCAGCAGCCCAATTTTATCTAGATAAAATGATTTATACAAAATAGCTCAAGTTAGTAATCACTCATTGCAGTTACGGTTAGTTCCTTTTCTTGTTCACCCCTATATACTACAAAATTAGTGCATATTGGAAAAAAAGGACTTAATTTCTTTTGAAAAAGCTCGAGAAATAGGAAGCTATCTCTTTCAATTGCTGAGTTGTAATGGCAATGATCTGTCCTTGTTTTTGTCAGTGATGATCGAAACCTCATTATCATGGCAAAGACCCAACGTTCTCCTCTCTAGTTCCTCTCCAAGATGTCCCACCCATAAAGCTGCAGGTGTCAACTGTGTGTCACAAGTACAACCCGAAATCCTGGTGAGAAAAGATTCTTGCTCTGTGGGTACAGACATGGATTCCATATAAGATGGCAAACAGTACTAGAGAACCCATCGATATTTACATAGGTTGGCTGAGTTTCATGCTTTCAGGTAAACACACAAAGTTCTTAATGTAGCATTCTACCCACTGATGGTCAGCAACATGACACCAGAAATATGCCCTGCTGATTATTACACTTGGCCATGGTTTCTGGAGGGTAACAGTTATGCAAAACAAGATCAATTCGTGTGGGGGTATAACCGGGTTTCTTACTCCTGAGGTGACCAGTGGCCTCATTCAAGGCTGTGGTGCTCTGGACTTCTTCCTGGGTGTGGCCTGTGCTTTCTGACGTTGGCAGGTCCTCTGGAGGAGTGTCTGTGCGCTTCGTATTTGTGGGCACCTATTGGGAGATGTAAATGAAGCAAAACAGAAATATGACATCATGTTTTAAAATATATACGGGGTCTTATAACAGAAAAGAAGACAGTAGGTTCTCGGGTTACGTCGGAGATCTGTTCCCACGGCGCGATATAACGTGGTTTTTGCCGTCGTAAGTTAGGACCCATCTACATAAGCACCATGTCTCTCACATGGAGCACATACACAGCAGTAATGAAGTGAAACAGTAAACAAAAATTTAAAAGAAAGTTAACAATTCCTGACCTTTACTTGTGGTAAATAAATAATAAAAAAAACATAAAGCACATATGTACATACATCGAAATGGCGGACCTTTTATATATATATATATATAAATAAATAAATGGGAGATGGCAACGTAACCATGAAACGACGTAGGTCGAGTCTGACATAACCCGAGGACTGTCTGTATACAGTGGTGGCATAAATATATAAAATATACGGTGACATAAATTTAAAGTGGAAACCAGAAAGCAACCCAACAGAATAACGGGAACATGAATAAAACCATGCCTCCAGAAATGAATACCGAGTGTTTACTTCCATGGGTCTTAATTCTTGCTGACTTAGACTGAATGTTACCATGTAGTTAGAAGCTGTGAGGATTAGGCAATTGTGGCGTATTGTGTGCAAAGAGGTAAAGGGTAGTACATGACAGTGGTAGGCAAACTCATTAGTCAACCGAGTGGCAAACTGCGGCGGCTCGCGAGCTGTGGTTTGCCGACCACTGTCCTAGGGTCTTAATTCTTCAGAAAATACCAGCTCACTAGCTTTAATTCTTCCTCTCCCTTGAATTTGAATGGCATTTCCTTCCTGCAACATTTTGGGGGCATATATCATGTTGTTTCATACTTTAATGCCCTATCTCTCCCAATAACCTTTTTAAAAATATACTATGTGCCTGCCAGTCCCTTTAAATACCTCATTTACTGCATATACAACACACACACACACACACACAAACAAAAAAAAAACCCTGTGAAGTAGATCTTATTTTTAGTCCTACAGTATGAACAAGGCTTAGAGAGGTTCGAAAATAGGCCCAAACTCACATAGCCAATAAGCGGCAGAACAAGACTCAGAAGTGGTTCTGTTGACTCCAAAGTTTAGCCAGGGGTCCTCAAACTTTTTAAACAGGGGCCAGTTCACTGTCCCTCAGACCGTTGGAGGGTCGGACTATAGTTTAAAAAAAAAAACTATGAACAAATTCCTATGCGCACTGCGGGCCCGGGACCAGTCGGCTGCTAAGCAGGACAGGCAGCGGCACCCGGCAGGCCGGATAAATGTCCTCGGCGGGCCGCATGTGGCCCGCGGGCCGTAGTTTGAGGACCCCTGGTAGGCCAATGTAACATTCACAAATATACTAATGAGCATGAGCAACAGAAGCAAAAATAAGTAAATGGGACCTCATCCAACTTAAATACTTTGTGCATCCAAGGACACAATCAACAAAGTGAAAAGGCAACCTAGGAAATAGGAGACAATATTTGCAATTCATATACCTGGTAAGGTTATGAAGAAATCCTACAACTCCACAATAGGAAATCAAATAACCTGAGGACTTTAATACAATAGCCAACAAGCATATGAAAAGATTCTTAATATCATTAATTGTCAGAGAAATGCAAATCAATACCTCCATGAGAGGATCACCTCACACCTGGTAGCATGGCTACTATCAAAAGAACAGAAAACACTGTGTTGGCAAGACTGTAGAGAAATTGGAACCATGTGCACTGTCGGTGTAACTGGAAGTGGTGCAACCACTAGGGAAACAGAATAGAGGTACCTCAGCAAAATTAGGAATATAATGACCATATGATCCCAAAATCCCACTTCTGAGTCTAGACCCAAAAGAACTGAAAGCAAGGTCTTGAGATATGTGTACACCCATGTTCAAAGCAGCACTAGTCATAATAGCCAAAAGCAACCCAAAAGTCCATTAATGCTGAATGAATAACAAAAAAGTCATATATCCATTTAATGGAATATTATTCAGTCTTTAAAAAGAAGGAAATTTGGACAAATGCTACAACATGGATGAACCTTGAGGACATTAAGCCAAGTGAAATAAGCCAGTCAGTCACTAAAAGACAAATATGGTGTGATTCCACGGACATGAGGCACTTAGAGCAGTCAGAAGAGAGATAAAAAGTAGAATGGTGGTCACCAGAGATTGGAGGGAGGAGGAAAAGGTGAGTTGTTGAATGGGTGCAGTTTCAGATTTGCATGATGAAGACAGTCTGGAGATCTGTTTCACAAGATGAATATACTTAATACTGCATTGTGGGTACACTTAAAAATGGTTCAGTTGGCCCCGGCCAGGTGACTCCAATGTTTAGAGCATTGTCCCATATGCCAAAACACTGCAGGTTCAATTTCTGGATAGGGCATACACCTAGGTTGTGAGTTTGATCCCAGGTTGGGTGCATACAGGAGGCAATTGATTGGGGTTTCTCACATCAATGTTTCTCTCTCTCTCTCTCTCTCTCTCTCTCTCTCTCTCTCTCTCTCTCTCTCTGTCTTTTGCCTCCTTCATCTCTCTCTAAAATCAATAAACATATCCTCAGGTGAGGATTTTTTAAAAATGGCTCAGATGGTAAGTTGTACTAGTATGTTATGTGTTCTTTAACATAATAAAAAAATTGCTAATGAGTATCTACCATGTGCCTCGCATAGTTCTCAACCCTGGGGATAGTCTTAAACAGGGGCTGGCACACTTTTCTGTAGAAGGCCAAATGGTAAATATTTTCTCTGTTGTAACCAACTACTCAACTCTGCTCTTAGGGTATGAAAGCAGCCTGAGATCATTCTCAACTGAATGGGCACTGCTGTGTTCCAGTAAAACTTTACTGACAAGAACAGGGGGTAGGCCCAATCTGGTGAGCAGTGTGCTGGCCTCTGGCTGAGAGAGTCACTCCTTGGGGGGTTGGGGATGGGGGTGGGGATGGGATTCCTTTAGGCCTTTTTGAGATAATGAGTGAACTTAAGAATCATGAGGAAAAAAATCAACCATGGACCGATCTGGGGAGTATTCAAAGCAGAGAAAACAGAAACCTAAGTTGGAATCAGTTCAAAGGTCAGAAGGGCCAACATGGCTGAAAGAGAGAACTCGAGAGGGACAGTGGTGCAAGAGGACGTCACTGAGGTGGACAAGAGCCTCTGTCCCATGTCACTACATTAAAAGCTCCTCAAGGGTGGAAGATGTGGCCTATATCCCTCCTCAATGCCTCCCAGAGCCTGGCATCTGGTCTTGCCCATGGCAGGGGCTTAAGGTATGTATGACCTGATTAAAGGTCATTAGGGTGGGAATGTGTCAGTTGGGACTCCACATAGTCCACACCAGTATGGTTTGTGGGTGCTTATTACCAGTCACAGTATGACAGGAAGTTGTGAATACACATCTAGAAACGTTTATAGCAATCCAAGACGTGTCTTGTATGGACACGTGGGCTATAGTAGACTGGGCATCTATAAACTGACCTCCTTACCAGTTTGAGAAGCCCTGATGTAGACACTCAAAGCACCTGTGATCAGCACACCAGTTACCTGCCAGCTGGATGAAACTGGGAAGTCGCTTTTGTTGCAAGCCATGTGACAACTCCTTTGTATGGTCCCGCTGATTACATATATACATATAGAAATATATTTATACATACATGTCCTTACATGTGATTGCATGCTTACAAACCAAATTCCTCTCTTCCTGGGACACTCACCTGACTTGTGAAGCCAGCAGTCTTATGGGACTGTTCATTGGCACCTGGGGTCATCGTATGATCATCCATACCTGTGGTCACCATGCCATTTTCCATACTTGGGGTTGTAACATCATCTTCTGGCAGGACTGTGCTGGCTAAAAAAGAAAGACCCAGTCAGGGCTCATGGTGGATGTAGTGTGGGCAGACCTAATGGGCTGGCTACAAGGAGATGATTTTTTTCCCCATTTCTTCTTGGGATTTGTTGTTACCTTTCCTGCTTAGCACAAACCATTCTCCTTGCTGCACCTCTGGCACGTACGATGGCCTGGTTGTCGCTATTGCCCAAGAAAGGAGGGTGGAAAGAGAAAAAGCTGAAGCAGCCAGCCCCTCCTTGACACCCTCCTGGGGCGGACTGCACACCTCTCCTTTTCAGGTACTATTTCAGATGATGAAGTAATGTATTCAGGTTACTAGAATATCAAGTAGACCTGGAAAAATTCTAAATTATAGGCACCTCGGGAGAGTTCCAAAACCACTTTGCAGGCTCTAGCTCCAACCTGCGGAATCAGAAATGTCCAAAAAGCAGGGTCTCCATCTTTCCAAAGTCAAGTTGGCTCTCCATTTAACTTCAAGACTGCTGCCTACCTGAATGATTAGCATTGGCTTTGACCACTGACCTCAGAGATTACATAGAGTTCAACATCCTATCTTACTGTCTGCAGGGGAAGGTCAGCAATATACTTAAGGATGCCAGCGATAACTAAGTGAACTCTCTGTGCACCAAGAGCTACGCTGCTGAGAAACTTCACTGGCCCTGGCTCTCCTGCATTAACACTGGGTGAATGACCTTGTTGTGCCAAAGAAAAGGTTTCTGGAGGAGCAGGGGATAGCAAATTCTAAAACTGGGCAGAGAACAGATAACAGTGGCCTCTTCTTCAACCTGTGACCCAATGATCCGAGCTAATCATGACCAAAAGCCAGAGCACCATCTCAACTCACCAGATAACCCTTTCGCTAGTTAAAAATCTGACTCATTGGCCACAGGCTCCATCCGCAGACTCAGAGGGGCTCTGGAAATCCCATGACTAAGTACAGTTGCAAAATAAGGGAGCACACGCATCCCAGGAGCAGAGGGAGGGGTGCTTGGGGACTGCTTTGAGGATGTAATTAAAGAGCGGATGTTTGTAACCAGGCCGTGCTCAAGTCAGCCAGCAGCCCGTCCTTGCTTTAAGATGCCTATTCCTCCCGATGCTTCTTGCCGGCCTAGCCACAGGCACGGCTAATAAATATTTGATCACAGCGTCGTTGCTGATGCAGAGGGAGAAAGCCTCTAGAGCAGTGGTTCTCAACCTTTCTAATGCTGCGACTCTGCTAGCGGTTCTCAACCTGTGGGTCGTGACCCACAGGTTGAGAACTGCTGCTGTAGAGCCTAAGACCATCGGAAAACACAGATATTTACATTACAATTCATAACAGTAGCACAATTACAGTTATGAAGTAGCAACGAAAATAATTTTATGGTTGGGGGTCACCACATCATGAGGAACTGCATTAAAGGGTCGCAGCATTAGAAAGGTTGAGAACCACGGCTCTAGAGCAAATTCGTTTGTTCTCTCTGCAACTAGTCCTACTCCAGTGCAGCCGATCAATCTCTTTGGATGAACCTAAGAGTACGCATTTTTCATCCGGGTGGCAAAAGCCTTTCACCAGTTAGCAATAACTGAACAATAACTCAGCGCATGCAAATGGTTGGTCTTCCATCTGAGCCATTTGCTGGGGTGGGGGAGCGGTAGGGCAGTGATTGGCCCCCACGAGGATTTAGGCCTGTGCTGTAGGCGGATGTGGAATATATTAATGGATTCTCAGGGGGGAAATATCCTTTGCCTGGCAAGTAGCCCTTATTAAAAACACACACACACACACACAACTAAATACGCTATTTTCTTTTCTTCTCTTGCTTTGAGTTCAATTAACAAGTCATCAATGTAAAAAAGTGTTTTCAGGAGCTGCTCAGCAAAAGCACGTGCTATGGGGCATCTTCTAACTTTAAAAAACAAATTACCCTTGCTTTAGAAGAGAGAAAAAAAATAGCACTGAATGAAGTTGGTCTGAATTCTTTCATAGAAAGTTCAGTTCATTGAAAGCGGAACGATAAAAATTCCTCCTGGTTCTTTCCTACGCTTGGCCCGCAGAGCCCGGCACCAAAACCGCTCTGAATAGACAAAGGACGTTTTTATGAATGACACTCGTGATTCAGATGCATGTCCTTTTTGTCTCACGGCCCTGGCATTCTCTTGGCTCCATGGGAAAGCTGAGCTTTCACAAGAGATCCTCAGCTGTCTCTCCGTAGGTTGGCTAAAGGCTTTCCTGCGTGTCGCGTTCCCCCAGCCAGCATTTGCCATCCTTTTCCCTTGAATGTTGAAATTCAAATCACGTGTGGATGCCTGGGCCCTCCAATCCTTCTTCCTTCCTGAGACACATGTGCGCACAGGCAACACACACACACACACACACACACACACACACACACACACACACACCTGTTTACATCGGTGCAGTGAGGAGACTGCAATTACAGGGCCGGCCAGGAGCAGTGTGCCCTCATGCTCACGTGAAGGAACGCCTTTCCTGTCACACCCAGCCTCCCCCAGCCGTGGCACAGAACCAATGGAAGTTCCCAAATGCGGTGGCAACCCACCCATTTACGTAGGAACATTTTTGTGCATGATGTCCCTTAAAAAACTAGGCCAATGTCTAAACTGCCTATGAGAAGATGGTGTGGATAAATCAATTTCACCTTCAGGTTCTTCAATTTGAGAGCAAACAAGAACTAAAGAGAAGCTTAATGGTAGGAAAGTGCTAATTATGAATCCTTATCATCTTGGCATTAAATAAATGATTCTATGTATATGTATGGGATGGCATTTCTTTTAAAACATCTCGGGATTTACATGCAAATCACGCTGTTATTTTCACGGTTTGCAGGATCCCGAAAGCTTGATAAAAATCTTTGAATAAGTGCTTTCAAACTGCTGCTTTTACTGACATTGCTTTGATTAGCAGTGGTGAGCTATTTCATCTGTTGGCCATAAGAAATATCTTTGTAACCATTTTTCTCTTATGGTATTCATGTTTTTTTATAGTTTTGTAGATTTTTTTTAATGTAACCTTAAGAATATATTCCCTGGAATAAATGCTGCAAACATTTTACTCTTTTGTAACTGGTAAGTTTTGTTGCTAATCAAATGTATTAAGCTTATTTTGTCTCCCTGATGTCACAATTATCAACCCTACCTTATAAATATTCACCTATATTTTTCTTAAGGTTTAGTTCTTTTTTTTTATTGTTTAAAGTATTACATATAACCCTTCCCCCTCCCCATTGACCCACCCCCCCCCACTCCCACCCCTAGGACAAGCCCCCACTGCCCCAGGGTTCATGTCCATTGGTTATGCTAATATGCATGCATACAAGTCCTTCGGTTAATCCCCCGCCCCCCCCCTCCCCCCCCCCCCCCCCCCCCGCCTTCTCTCTGAGGTCCGATGGTCTGTTCAGTGTTTCTTTGTCTCTGGATCTATTTTTGTTCATTAGTTTATATTGTTCATTCTATCCCACATATGAGATCATGTGATAGTATCTTTCTCCGACTGGCTTATTTCGCTTAGCATAATGCTCTCCAGGTCCATCCATGCTGTTGCAAATGGTAAAAGTTCCTTCTTTTTTTATAGCAGCGTAGTATTCCATTGTGTAGATGTACCACAGCTTTTTAATCCACTCATCTGCTGTTGGGGGCTGTTTCCAAATCTTAACTATTATAAATTGTGCTGCTATGGACATAGGGGTGCATATGTCCTTTCTGATTGGTGTTTCTGATTTCTTGGGATACAGTCCCAGAAGTGGTATTACTGGGTCAAATGGGAGTTCCATTTTTAATTTTTTGAGGAAATGCCATACTGTTTTCCACAGTGACTGCACCAGTCTGCATTCCCACCAGCAGTGCATGAAGATTCCTTTTTCTCTGCATCCTCTCCAGCTCTTGTCATTTGTTGATTTGTTGATGATAGCCATTCTGACAGGTGTGAGATGGTATCTCATTGTCATTTTGACTTGCATCTCTTGGATGATTAGTGACTTTGAGCATTTTTTTTCATGGCCTTCTGTATGTCCTCTTTAGAAAAGTGTCTATTTAGCTCCTTTGCCCATTTTTTGATTAGATTGTTTATCTTCCTTTTGTTAAGTTGTATGAGTTCCCTCTAAATGTTGGAGATTAAACCCTTATTGGAGATAACATTGGCAAATATGTTCTCCCATGCTGTGGGCTTTCTTGTTGTTTTGTTGATGGTTCCTTTTGCTGTGCAGAAGCTTTTTATTTTGATGTAGTCCCATTTGTTTATCTTCTCCTTGGTTTCCATTGCCCTAGGAGGCATATTGGTAAAGATATTGCTATGACATAGGTCTGATATTTTATTGCCTATGGATTCTTTTAAGATTTTTCTGGTTTCCTGCCTTACGTTTAAGTCCTTTATCCATTTTGAGTTTATTTTTGTGTATGGTGTAAGTTGGTGTTCTAGTTTCATTTTTTTGCATGTATCTGACCAATTTCCCCAACACCATTTATTGAGGAGACTGTCTCAACTCCATTGTATGCTCTTGTCTCCTTTGTCAAATGTTAATTGAGCATAATGGCTTGGGTTGATTTTCTGGATTCTCTGCTCTGTTCCATTGGTCTATATGTCTGTTCTTGTGCCAGTACCAGGCAGTTTTGAGAACAGTGGCTTTGTATATAGCTTGATATCTGGTATTGTGATCTCTCCTACTTTGTTCTTCTTTCTCAGGATTGCTGTGGCTATTTGGGGTATTTTTTTTATTCCATATGAATTTTTGGAGAGTTTGTTCTAAGTCTGTGAAATATGCCATTGGTATTTTAATGGGGAGTGCATTGAACCTATAAATTGCTTTGGGTAGTATGGACATTTTAATGATGTTGATTCTACCAATCCATGAACACGGTATGTTCCTCCATTTGTTTATGTTTTCCTCTATCTCTTTTTTCAATGTCCTGTAGTTTTCCAAGTACAGGTCTTTTACCTCCTTAAGTTTATTCCTAGGTAACTTAATTTTTTTGTTGCCATGGTAAATGGGATTTTTTTTTTTTTTAGTTTCTCTTTCTGTGAGTTCATTATTGGGGAGGGCCAGTCCTGGGGAACTCTGCAAGGAAGGGGTTTTGATTTCATCTGGGGTCATTTGATTTCTTTTTGAAGTGGCATAACCTGAGTCCAAGAGGCCACTCTGTGTGAACGGAGTGTGTTTCGGGGATGATGCTGGGGTCAGACCGGGACAGGGGGTCGCTTGGCTATTTCTGTCATCCAGGCAGGAGTGGGTGGTGGTCGCACCAGGACAGGGGAGAAAGGAAAGGAAAGAACTGGACAGGTAATGGCCGAGAAGTGTCTGAAGTATTACCCAGCAATAATGAGAAACCAATTACAAAACCTCAGAGCCCAGAACTCATTTTCCCACCTGTCACAGTTCTGCTGGTGACAACATTTCACGGAACGTACGAGAGGCAGGATGTTCCTACATGATGCTAAGTCCTCTAACGGACTCCCCCTGTTTTATTAGGAGAGCCGCAAAAATCCCGCATGTACGTTTAGGTAAAGAGCCTCTGTCTGGTTCGCCCTACGTGAGGGAGACCACCCTGCCATCCCCTTTCTCTGGACCCGAAGCTTCAGGATCAGACGGCTCGGGAGCCGCTTGGACAGTGTTTTATCTTGAGGAGGGAAGGTGATTTTAAAAATAGGGAAGCCACAAGCCCAGTTACCCTTGGGGTTTTCAGAGAAAACCTGTGGCGTTAGCCCACTGATGAAGGCATCTTGCCTGCTGCCTGGTGATGCCTGGCATCTTCAAGCTGCTCCAGCGTCTAGATACACAATACGCTTTGAAGATGGTTGACTGCAAGGCCTTGGAGTGACTTCTGTGGCCACTGAGAAGCAGACTCTCTCTCTCTTTTTTTCCTTCTTACAACATCCTAGGAAGTTCTGGTTTTCCCCTGTAGGAGACTTCATAAAGATTTCATCCTAGCATCCCCAGCAATTCCATTTGGGATGAAGTAATGCTGGGGGGAGGGAGTACCAAAACATCTATTTGAAAAACAAAAATAAAAATACTAATGTCTCTTCCTTCATCCAGACACAGGCTTTGGCGCATTATTTCTCCATCCTGTTTCAATACTGTGCTCAGAAGCCTGAAAATCAACACCCCCCCCCCCCCCCACACACACACCTGGAGAAAGATGCCAACCCCCAATATTTTCCAGGCCCCTGAGGACCCCCCACTGGTATAACCCTTCACCTCAATTCCCAGCGTCCCCTTTAGCTGCTGATCACCATGCAGTGGGTTCTGTGAAGGGCAAGAAGGTGTGTCCGGCTCTGCTTTTATTTCCCACATCTTTCGAGTTGCTCCTCACGTCCTGCAGGCTGCTCGCCTCCTCCCCGTGTGCAGACGCCTTTCTTTGAAATATTGGAAGCCACTCCCTGACCCAGAGCTGTGTGCCGGACCCTCAGCTCCCGGCAGACAGTGGGTTGTGGTCAATATGATCCCTGATGTGGCCGATGGGTTTCCCCTCCACCCTCGCCCTCTCCATGGCTCCTGGTAGATGGCTGACTGGATCAAAGGTTTGGCCATGGAAAAACCTAGGCAGCTCCAAGCAGGCTTGGACCTGCTCCTCGGGGTCCCACAGAAATGGCACTCACTCAGTCTTCCTCTGGGCGGCGAAGGGCTACATAAAGCCTACACTGTCCCACATGCCCGGGGCCTGGCACCACGGTTCGTGCTTCATAGACGTTTACTCAGCAACTGACTGAGAGAGGCCACCTCCAGCCAAGAGGGAAATTTCTTTTCAATGATCCCTTATAGCAGGGGTGGGGAACCTTTTTTCTTTGGATATTTAGAATATCATTCAAGGGTCAGACAAAATGATCACCTTAAAAACGAGCCCGCTATATTTGGTCAAACATTTAATGAACTCACCCCTAATGCCTTGGCAGGGCCAGGCCCAATGATTTCGGGGGCCTTATACTCCTGTGGGCTGGACGTTGCCCACACCTGCCTTATCTATAATAAAAGGGTAATATGCTAATTAGACTGGATGTCATTCCGGACGTCCTTCCCAGACAAAGGCGGGGCTGGAGCGAAGCCCAGGTCCCGGATGCCTGTCGGTGACCGGAGAGAAGCTAGGGTCCTGGGTGCCAGAGGGAAGCTGGTGCCAGCAGCCAGGGGAAAAAAGGCCTCTTGCATGAATTTTGTGCATTGGGCCTCTAGTGTATAATGATAAAAGTGTAATATGCTAATTAGACCAACATCCTTCCAGACGACCTTCTGGACGAAGCCAGGGCTGCAGGGGAAGCCTGGGTCCCGGAAGGCCTAGTCTTACACGAATTTTGTGCATTGGGCCTCTAGTATGGTAATATTCCTGCCACTGTCCACTGTGCTTCACCCAGGAGTTGTTAGTACCTCTCCCGGATAAAGAGACAGCGTGGCGGGCCTGGTCAGCATGGCTCAGCGATTGAGTGTTGACCTATGAACTGGGAGGTCATGGTTCAATTCCTGGTTGGGACACATGCCCAGGTTGCGGACTCAATTTCCAGTTGGGGGCATATAGGAAGCAGCCGATCGATGATGCTCTCTCATCATTGATGTTTCTATCTCTCTCTCTCCCTCTCCCTTCCTCTCTGAAATCAATAAAAATATATTTCTTTAAAGAGAGAGAGAGACAGTGTGGCTGAAAACACAACAGTTCACCTGGAGGGTGGACTTTACTGCTCTGAGGTTTGCTCTTTAAAGAGCAGCAGCCTGTCCACTCAGTGTCAGGTCCTGTCAGCCTCTGCAGGCCAAGGCAACAGGGAGACCTGCCGACCTGCCTGCCTGCCTGCCTGCCTGCCTGCTGTGGTACTGGGGACATGTGCCTCTCCTGAAAACTCAAGAGACCGTGTCAAGGCTGAGGCGATCAGACAAGGTCGCTAGTTCCTCCAGAGACCTCAGAAGAAATGCTACATATTAAGATCTGGAGCAGCCGGTACCCCCTAATGTCAGGGAGGGGTGGGTACAGGCATCCAGGGGGGCAATTTTCTTTGGGCTCTGGGTGGGGCAGCCCCTCCAAGTCAGCTACCAAAGTGGAAGGCAGCATTCTGCAGGCCTCTGAGGGGGAACATGGGCAATAAAGAAAGGAAAGGGACAGCCCTGGCCAGTGTAGCTCAGTGGTTAAGGCGTCAGCCTGAGCACTGGAGGGTCACACGTTCGAATCCCAGTCAAGGGCATGTACCTTGGTTGCAGATTCAACTCCCGGTCCAGGGCTGGTCAGGGTGCGTGTGTGTGTGGGGGGCAACTAATCAATGTGTCCCTCTCACAGTGATGTTTCTCTCTCTCCCCCTTCTACTCTGGCTAAAAATCAATGAAAAAATATCCTCACTCCTTGAGGATTGAAAAAAAAGTAAGAAGGAGAGGGACCAACGGTGTCTGGGGACACACTTTTTGTTTCAATGGCAGGGACTCACACCAAGTCACTGGCAGGGGAGGGGACAGGGCATTTGGTGCCTAAGGCATGGATACCAGGCCTGCTGACCACATCCATTCTCTTTCCTTTGTGATGGGGCGAAAGGAACTGAGACCTACTGTGTGCCTTCACAAGTCTTTGCAATTAATGTCCAGGACCATCCATTATATTTCAAGAACGGCTGCTATTTATGAAATTTACAAGAGAATAGCCAAAATATGTTGTCAAGCACCCTAGCATCATCTCTACAAAAGCCTTGCAAGGGAATACCATCCTCATGTTGAGGATGAGGAGGATGAGGCTGAGAGTAAACCACCCATGTAGCCAGCCAGTGGTGATGCCAAGATCAGACACCAGGCTCTGCCAGACTCCAAAACCCCTGCTCTAACCACTGCGCAACACCACCTTCGCATGTATCGGTCACTTTCCCGCAGGTTCCGCTCGTCCCATTCCTCTCTACCCCCCATAGGAAGGGCTGGAGTAGCATTGGAGCAGCCCTGATTGTGGGCTATGGATGCCAAGGGCACCGGCTGGTTCATCTTTCAGCTCCATCCAAACCCTTCCTCGGCTCTACCTGATCCAGGTAAAGTACCTCTTCCTTCAGATCCCTCCCCAGGGGCCAGGAGAAAGTACGCTCCTCTAAACTGGCCTAGGACTGGATAACACTGGCACCCACTGTATTCTCCCGACTAGCATCAGTGAGCTACTTGTGGGCCACGTTCCCTTCGGCTGTGGGTTCATGGCCCTGCCACGGGCACGCCTCTGTTAGCTAAATGAATGAATACATGAATAGCCACCCTTTTCAGGGCTCCCGGAGGTGAATCAACTTAGCCACTCACCCCCAATCACAATCGGGGCTCAGAACTCCTCCGATGTTAAAATGAGAGGCTGTTGGTGGTAACCTCAACTGAGATTACTCAACCTGGGGGGCAGTTTCTCTCTTGACCAAGAGCAGAATGTTCTCAGTAAGAGGAAATGAATTCACAGCCTGTCGCCGGGAGTCAACACCTCTGTAAGAACTTTTTGGACCTCGCCGGGAGTCCCGTACAAAGGAGAGCTTAGTGCTTGAAGAACCGAATGACAAAGCCTGCTTTAGAAGTGCTCCCCCGGCAAAGCATCCCTCCGGGTGGAGGACTTTTGGGGAAACACTGGCCATCTGCTGGGAAACTGAGCCTCTGCTTGACTCACGGCCGTCAGCTGAGCAGGCCCTGATTTTGCAAGAGTGAGCGAAGGAGCCCGTTTGGATCTGACCTCACGGTCCACCCATGCGGCTCACAGACTGTCCAGCTGTGAGCCCAGGAGGATGAGGCCCTGCAGGAATGTGCAGAATGTGCTGCGTGTGTTTCCGCGGGCTGCCCGTGGCCTTGATCCTAAGCCTGGCTTGGGAGTGTGAAGCGTGCGGCAGTAGATTTGTAACAAAGTAATTATTCTTAGCTAGGGGGATCTCTCTGACTCTCCCTAGCATCTCTTCCCCCTTGATCCCATGAATGGGAAATTCAGGCAGCAAACTTCGTCTCCAGAGCGTATTTCTGATGTCCGTTTAGTTTAGTGTCTCCCCAGGTACCCACCAGACACATTAAATTGGATGTCTCACTAGCACTTCCGCCTCACTGTGTCTATGACAGAGTGTATACACTCCTGCTCCTTCTCAGCAAATCGGTTCCTAACCTCTCCTCCCTCCTCCCGGAGTTCTATCATGTGCTTTCTTGTCATTCCTGCCCAAAGGCTTGGGTCACTGAGTTTCTTCCCACCCCTCCTGCCACATGTTTACGATGTACCAACCATGTGTTCTTTTAAGTGGTAAAGATGGATGACATGGGTCCATGGGTCCTCCTCTCTTCTTTAAAGGGCAAGAGGTACACAAATAAGGAAAATATAGGAGAAAGACTAGCCGTAGCAATCTTGGAAAAGAACACAGTAGGACTCACACATCCTGATTTCAACACTTATTACAAAGCTACCTAATCAAGACACTTTAATACTGGCATAAGAATAGATGTATAGATGAAGGAATAGAATGAAGACTCCAGAAATAAACCCATATATATTAAAGTTAACTCCAAATGAATTGGAAGCCTAAATGTAGGAGCTAAAATTGTGCAACTGTTGGAAGAAAGCATAAGAGTAAATCTTTGTAGCCTTAGATTAGGCAATCTTCCTAAGCAACAAAAGAAAAAAGATAACTTGGACTTCATCAAAACTTTAAAAATTTGTGCTTCAATTGAAACTATCAAGAGATTGAAAAGGTGCGTGGCTCAGTGGTTGAGCTTTGACCTATGAACCAGGAGGTCATGGTTTGATTCCTGGTCAGGGCACATGCCCAGGTTGTGAGCTCAATTCCCAGGGTGGGTGTGCAGGAGGCGGCCAATCAATGATCCTCTCTCATCATTGATGTTTCTATCTCTCTCTCCCTCTCCCTTCCTCTCTGAAATCAATGAAAATAGATATTTTTATAAAAAAGAGATTGAAAAGACAATCCACAGAATGGAAGGAATATTTTCAACTTATACATCTGATAAAGATCTAGGTCTAGGTTTTAGATTATACAAAGAATCCGATGTAATAAAAGGCTAATATGCAAATAGACCGAATGGCAGAACAACCGAACAACCAGTTGCTATGACGTGCGCTGAGAACCAGGGTGTGCGCGCAGAACATGGTGAGTGTTGGCGGCAGGCAGCAGAGTGTGGAACATGGCAGGTGTCAGCCATGGCAGGATGGTGGAGCAGGTGATCAGGGGCGCCAGATGAAGGTGGGGTGCCAGTCACTATCATCGGGGCAAGCCTCTGGTGGTTACTGAAAATTCTTTGCTCCCAAGTGTCACAGTCGCGCCCGGCACTCGTACTTGTTACCATCACCTGCCCTGATCACTTGGCGCCATCAGCAGGTGCTAGCAGTGGCTGCCGGCTCTGATTGCCCCTCAGGGCTTCTCTACTTCCCCCTGCTCCTGAGGGGTGATCAGGGCAGCAGCCATCGCTCTCACCCACTGATGGCACGGGCCCCACTCTCACCTGCTGCTGGTGCCGGCCCCAATTGCTCTGTGCCATCAGTGGGTGCGAGCAGGGCCAGCACCATCAGCATGTGGGAGCGGCGGTGGTGGAGCGGGGACCAGGGCTGTGGTGGGAGGAGCCAGGCGGGGGCACGGAGGATGGACCGAGACCTGCCCCTATGCCCACTGCAGCATAGTGGCCCACAGTTCCTTTTGAGGTGCACAAATTTGTGCACTGGGCCCCTAGTTCAACAATAAGAGGACAACCCGATTTTAAAAGGAGAAAAGAATATGAATAGACATTTCTCCAAAGAAGATATACAAATGGCCAATAAACACATGAAAAGATGTTCAGCATCATTAGGCATTAAGAAAATGCAAATCAGAAAATAGCTAGTATAAAAACAAACAGAAAATAACAAGAGTTGGCAAGGCTGTAAAGAAATCAGAACCCCTTTGCATTGTTGGTAGGGATGTAAATTGATGCAACCGCTTTGGAAAGCAGTTGGCAGTTCCTCAAAACGTTAAACAGAGTTACCATAGGACCCAGCCATTCCCCTCCTAGAGAAGTGAAAACATGTCCTCACAAAGACCTGTACATGAATGTTCACAGCAGCTTCACTTCGAATAGCCCCCAACTGGAAAACAACCCAAATGTCCATCAGTTGGTGAATGGATAAACAAAATGTTTTATATCCATACTACAGGCCCTGTGCACAAAATTCATGCACTTGGGGTGGGGGTGGGGGGTCCCTCAGCCTGGATTGTGAGAGGGTGCAGGCCAGGCCGAGGGACCCCACTGGTGCATGATCAGGGCTGGGGAAGGACATGGGAGGTTGGCCAGCCGGGGAGGGACCACGGGAGGGCTCCAGGCCATGTCTGGCCCATCTTGCTCAATTCGGATCGGCTGGAACCCAGCAGCAAGTTAACCTATCGGTCGGAGTGTCTGCTCCCTGGTGGTCAGTGCACATCATAGCAAGCAATTGAGTGGCTTTAGCATATCATTAGCATATTACGCTTTGATTGGTTGAATGGCCAACCGGATGACCAGAAACTTAGCATATTAGGCTTTTATTATATAGGATAGCGGAATATTATTCAGCCATAAAAAGGAATGAAATTCTACACATGCTACAACATGGATGAACCTTGAAAACATCATGCTAAGTGAAAGAAGTCAGACACAAAAGGCCACATATTGTATGATGGCATTTATGTGAAATACCCAGAAGAGGCAAACCCAGAGAGACAGAAAGTAGATTATTGGTTGCTAGGGCACAAGGGAGAAGAAATACGAGCCCTTGCTAATGGTTTGGGAGTTCGGGGAAGAAGGATTGAAGAAATATTCTAAAATTGACCCTGGTGCCCTAACTGGTTTGGCTCAGAGGATGGAGTGTCAGCCTGTGGACTGAAGGGTCCTGGGTTCGATTCCGGTCAAGCACATATGTCTGGGCTGCGGGCTCGATCCCCAGTGTGGGGCATTCAGGAGGCAGCCGATCAATGATTCTCTCTTATCATTGATGTTTCTCTCTCTCTCTCTCTCTCCCTCTTCCTTCCTCTCTGAAATCAATAAAAATATACATTTTTAAAAATAAAATTGACCCTGGTGATGTCTGCACAACTCTATATACATATACTAAAAACCACTACATTGTTCCATTTAAAGGGTTTAGGTTTATGATCTATGAATTACATGTCAATAACGGTGATGAATGTTGTAAGAGGTGAATAAGAAGAAGCCAGGAAATGAAAGAATGAAAATCAGGAAATCCCTGGCTGCCAGTCTTGCTGGCTCTTATTCCCAAAAATTTGATGTCATCACTCCTTCTGCTGTCACTAACCACAGTCTCTTTTCCTCCTGGCTTGTCCCAAATCCTAGATTCATATGGTGTCCTCGTCACTGCCTTTTTTCCGACAATCACTGTTCATGGCCCGCCCACTCCCACTTTCTGTTATTGCCTAGAGCCCACAGAAAAAGGTCCACCTCCCTCACTCAACACGGACGGACCTGTCCTTCTCCCAAATTTCCTGCCACTCCCCAACTCAGTCGCCTGGCCAGCCTTCCCGGCCCTGCCCAGACCGCTTCCCACATAATTCTAGGTGGCTGGCATTTCCATGTGGCCTCTCTCTCCCGTACTGCCCTTCCCTGCCTGATGCCTCGTCCAACCACCCTCACCACTCTTCACCGCCAAGATCAAGTCCCATCTTCCCCACAAGGCTTTTTCTGGATCTCAACGGAATCTCAGCTCCAAACTCTTAGTAGCAGATAGCAAATGGTTGTGAGCGGCTCAGGACATGCAGTTTTCCTCATACATTCTTTTACGATACAGGGTACTATTCTGAGTTGTGTTCCCACACTTGCTGCTTCCTCCCGACCTCTTAAAACTCTCAATCCTGTGTATTTTGTAAATGAGGATGCAGAGACCACCTCCTTCAATTCCGTACCCCTGGCGTAGTTCTTCCATCTGAATTCTGTGCCTCACAAATAACATTGGTTGTTGCTGCTCTACAAGGTCCTTGAAGAAATCCACTGGCTGCCTTTTCTGGGTGTCCTTGGCGGCCTCGACCCTCAGCCTAGCTGGCTGTTGTGCTTAATAATTAGAGGCATAGGCTCTGAGGATGAGCTGCCTAAATCCAAGTCTCACCACTGCCATTTGCTTGCGCCGTGTCTGTGTGTAAGTTCCTAAACCTCTCTGAACCTCTCTACTCCTCTGTAAAATACAAATAGTTGCGCCCTTGTAGTTCTGTTGTGCAGATTAAGGGAAGCAGAGCTTGGAAAGAGCTGGACACGGGCTAAGTGCTCAGTAAATGTTCGCTGTTATCACAGAGTTACTGCTCTTCACACCTTCCAGGCAGAATCTAATTCCCTTAGCTTTACAGATTCAGAAATGTAACCTTATCAGGGGGCGATCCAGCTCACATGAAACGGTTTCACATTACCCCAAACTCACAAGAGGCCAGGAAACCGGCTAGTTTATTTAGAACAGGATGTGGTCCCCACTGCTTCAGAGAAGGCATGTCCTTCTCAAGCGTGAAATACCTGAGACATTATTTGGTGCATGTGCCACACAGGAGAAGGGTGAGGCGTCGGGTGAATCACTTCCAGGCTGCGATAGAACAGCCACCTCTCAGTCATCACAGCATCGCTGTCATTGGGATCAGACTCCCACGTGACCAGATATGACATCTGGCCTACTAGCTGCAAGCAGGGGTAGCGTTGCCTTGCCTGACTCGCATACCGGTTTCTCAACAAATATTTGTTAAATACATGGATTCCTTGGGCAAGGCAGGTTTGACATCATCAAACCCTTTGGGCAGGATTCATTGGGTCACCGCGTTGCTTATATGAGTGATGTTTTATTCCCCCAGATAGAGGCACCTTGGTGAATTGCAGGAAACACTCCCTGCTCATCGGTCACATGTTTACACGTATTCCAGCATGCCCCCCTGCCCCACTTCCCATCCGTTTTCTATGGAACTGGCATTCCCCGGCATGCTGCAAAAGTCACAGTGACAGTCATTACCCAGTGACATCCCTCTGCACAGGGGTCAGGAGCACATCTTCCTTCCTTTTGGTAGGTTTGTTGTTTTGGGTCCCCCTCTCTTTCCCCTTCCCCCCACCATGCATGCAATTTAGTGTTGCATTAACAATTTCAGTTTGCAGGTCCTCAGGCAGCTAGGTGAACGAGGTGGTCAGGCCTGCAGGTCTCCCTGCCAACCTAGCTTGATTCCAGCTGGATTGCCCTCAAAGGACAAGCCAGGCTCCTCCAGGGCAGAGGCACTGGGCCAGGAGAATAGGGGCGTCTGTCCACCCCCTATGCCGAAGCTGAACGGAGTGCCTGCCTGGGCTGGCCCGCTGTGGGCAGGCTGGCTGGTGGGTGCTGGGTGAGACCCAAGGGAAGGAAGCAACCAGCTCGACTTCCTGCCTTGGATGAGCTTGGCACACTGTTCCTGCTGTTCCCTAACCTGGCTCCATCTCTCATAGGCCTCGGATAAAATGCCTGATCACCTTCCTTTCCCCACGCTTCCAGCAATCAGCAGGGAAAGGGTTCACACAGGCCATCGGAAGCTGCCTTAGTGTTTGCTCATCCCCAGGGAATCCTGAAACTATCTCAGCAACTGTTTCTTGGCTTTAGAAGTACCTGCCCCACCACCTCGTCCCTATTCACCTCCCTCCTCCGCCCCCTCCAATCATGTGATTCTCTTTCAACAAAACCACTCTCACTGAGAGGTGAGAGGGGTCAGGATCTTAATCAGATTTCTCAAGCGGGTGTCACAAGGGTAGTGCTAAGTATTCCCGTATTCCTGTCTCCTCTGGTCTTCTCTCTCTCTCTCTCCTCTCCTATAACATTTCCACAAGTTCTAACCTGGCATGCCTACTTTTCGAAGCCAGAAATATGACAAATATTCAGATAAGCCCGTGGAATTTAAAGCAGAGGTGTGTGGCCCGGCTGGTGCGGCGTTCAGAGCGCGCTTTTAGGTTAGGTGTGTACACTCTAAGGCGGCACCTAGCCCTGTGCCCAGCATTCCGGACATGCCGAGTTGCCATGTGGGGAATGAACGGATGCACCCTATTGTAATGTACTGCGATATCTTCATTCTTCAAGGAATATGACAGTTAGCATTCAGTGTAAAGAACTTCTTACACCTCTTTACACGTTTTGTTTTCATGTTTAAAGAACTTACAGGGAGGCTCACCTTTCCTTTCAAGTTCAACCTTTGTATGTGGGTCTCTTTTCTATTCTGGGCAAAAAGAGCTTGGGGTTGGAGTTAAACCCATTTCTGAAGCCCGATTCTGTTGTATCCTGAAGATAATAATAAGTAACTTAAGGAGCTGTGATGATTAAATGCGGTAACCGACATTCCTAGAAGGTGGTGGAGATGGGAATGGGAGAGAGGAGGGAGGTGTGCGATAGAGAGCTGCTTCATCATTTGCTCACCCCATGGGAATCTTAAGACTTTCAGAGGCCCGAGAAGGAGAGAGGGGACTGCATACCTCTGCTCAGCCAGGGTTCCTCCCTACGCTCGCAGTCCTGACTTAGCCCTCTCATGCGTGGATACTTTTTAAAAATGTGCTTTTTGCCCTTGCCGATGTGGTTCAGTGGACAGAGCATCGGGCCAAGCACTGGAAGGGTAGCAGGTTCGATTCCCAGGCAAGGGCAGTACCTGGGTGGCAGGTTCGATCACTGGCCCCCTTCGGGGCACATCGATGTTTCTCTCTTTCTCCCTCTCCCTCCCTCCCTCTCTCTCCTCAGTCCCTTCCACTCTCTCTAAAAATCAATGGAAAAAATATCCTTGGGTGAGGATAACAACAACAAAAAAGTGCTTTTCTGTATTCAATGCTATTTTGGATCCCACACACCAAGTGAAATGCTAGGCCTCCCTCACAAAGCTTTAACGGACCTGCCCTTTACGAAACGCCTGGCTGATGCTACAAAAACTCTTAGCAACTCATGAAGATTTCAGGGCCTCCGAAACTGGCAAGGGTTTCGGGGAAATCACAGGAAAAGTTGTTTGCCGCATGATTAATCCTGGGTGGACTGGTCCCGGAAGAGCACAGGGATTTGCAGCAAGCCGGGGCCTGCAGGATCTCGCCCAATAAACGATCCTGAAGTGAGTGCTTTGGATGAGATTTCAGAGCGAGGGTGGGGCTGACCACTGAGGAAAATGCCAGATGTGTGGACCACGGAGGGCCTTTGAACCCTCTAACTCTACAGAGACAACACATGGGACCAGCTGATAAAACTGACTCGGAGTATAACACTAGATTGAGGGAGGCCCAGTGGGGAGCGGGATCCTGGGAGAAAGATAATTCATCACCATAATTACCCCCAGCCCTACTCCTCAACCTGAGCCAACAACAGCTCAGCTCAATGAAGCTATTCATCCCCATGCAAGTGGCCTCACTCATTATCCTCAGACAAAACCCCTCGGGGGGCTCAGATCCTAGCCAGCAGGCCAGCAAATCAGCCACCCTCACCCATAGCCCGGGGGCTTGTCTTTGGCAGTTTTTTCAGAGGAGGCTTCCCGCCAGCCACCCTTCAGGAGTACCTGACACTCAGGAACCGGCTTCAGGATAATTACAGCTTAACCCTTCCCTGGAGCAAACAGAGAATGCCGCCCGGCTGCCGGCTTCCCTCCCCCTCCCCCCTCCCCCCAGCAGGCCTGGGATACTGCTCCATTTGGGGACCTCCCACACCTTGCCCCGGTGAGCTGGTGAGCTCAAGACCGTATCATCTGCACACTGTCTTGCCAAAAAGGAAATGTAACTGCACGGCAGAGGCGGGTATATCGCAGGGAAAAGAGGAGTGACAAAGATAGGGCCACCACCAACAGCCCGCGGGCCTGAGAAGAGGGTTGCTCCATCTCGGAAGCAGACAGCTGGGCACAGAGCACCATCTCCTGTGTCACTTGCCCCGGGCTGGGTATTTCTGTCCTTGCATGGCATTGCAGGAGCCTCCTCCCTCAAGCCACTCCCTAGGAGGATTCCTCTGGCACTGGGACTACCCTGCTCCTCAGTTTGGAAAACCTAAGCGTTTACCTTTCAGAGCACAGCTCAGCAGCCTCCAGTTCTAAAGATCTCTAGTTAGATGAGAATCCCTTCTACCAACATTGAGTGAGCAGATACTGCGCGCCGGACATTGCTGTGGCCTTGGGAACTTAGATTCTTTGGGGAAAACAGATGATAAAAACCCAAGAAAAGAAGTAAAATATTGACAAACGTCCTGGGAGGCCACCAGCTGGGCAGAAAAGTAAGGGACGAGAAGAGGACGATGGAGTAAGAAGAGGGACAGGGAGTGGAACGATGCAGATGACCAGGTAGGCAGTGCCCCCATCATCAGACCTAACATACTTGAAGCCTGAGGCGTCACCAACACTCATGTAGGCATGGGCACGGTTGCACACGCTCAACACAGGGCCTCAAACCAACTTAAACCTCGGTTCCCAGCCACCCTCCATTCCCTCCTGCTACTCGGAGCCCTCCACTCCATCCTTCCCTCCCACACTATCCTCAATACCGAGGGTCCACAGTGATGGGTCCTGAGTGTGTCTGGGGGCGCACAAGTTGGCAGCCCCAATGGGAGACCATCGGTTCACAGGGGGAACCCTCCCCCCACGCCGGCACTCCTGGATGTCCCTCCCCATCCCATGAGCCCAATGGGCATTCTTCCAACACGCGGGCCTGTAGGGAAGCCCAGTCCTGGCCAGCGAAGGCTCCTGCTGTTACCGGTCACCCACCACCCTTTCTCTTGTGAGCTGAGCTGAGCAGGGCATGCTAGGAGGTGGGCTGTCTGTGAGGGAGACCCCCTCTACTCTTCGTTTCCGTTGCCTGTGGATTCCGGGTCTCCTCCTCGCACCCCATTCAGCTCTTTCTTTGGGACCTGGCACCAGCTAAGCGCTGTCTCCCCTTCTCCCGGGTCCTCCAGACTCGCAGGCACACCCTCCCCGCGTCCCTCTGCTCTCCTAGGCAACCTCAAAACACCAGGCCCGGCCATTCCCGCAGGTCCCGGCCCGAGGTCCTCAGCAGCAGCTGCGGGGAGGGAGCCCCACTCACGCGGGTCTTACCTCCTTCTGCCGGAGCCCAGAGCCAGGCACACCCCCAAACCAACAGCAGCACCGGCACCTTCCACATCTTCTCAGACAGCTTGTTCCCCTCGGCCCGAGCGGCTAGTTTCTGGAAAGATTCACAGGCCCTCGCCTGGAGGAGCGCTAAAGGGGGGACTGGAAGGCGGGGAGCAAACGTCTCAGGGCAAGAGGGGTCCCCCAGCGTCCTCGGGCGGCGGCAGTCAGCGGAGCAAACTTTGCAGCTGGGCGCTTTGGGAGTGGAGGCGGCATTTATCTGCGCCGGGGAGGGCGGGAGCGCCCGCGGTAAGGTGGTCTCGGTCGGGGCCCACGAGGACCGCCCTCTCGCTCTGTTTGGCCAGCGCGGACGCGATGACCTCAGGCCAGGTTTAGAGTTACAGGGCCGCAGCTGCGGGGCTTGCCAAGGCGCGGAGGGCCCCCCCCACCCCCCCCCCCGCCCCACCCCGGCGCCCCGCCCTGGCAACAAACATCGGCGTGTCCTCTGTCCCCCAACAGGAAGGAAAGGGGGTACGTGCAACAAGCAATTTATTTTTAAAAAGTTTTTTTAACTTTATTCTGTTTTTTAAGTGCAAGGCACAAGCCTAGTTGTTTTTCTTTTTTCTTTCTTTCTTGTTATGAGAAGTGAACGGTGCCTGTGTGGCCAGTCATTTTAGAACCAAGCATGGGATTGTTCTTGTCAATATTGAATTTGATGGCTTAAAAAAAAAAAAAAAAAGTGGCCGTCCTCGTCTGGGTGGGCCCGAGGAGGCTAAATTGCGCCCTTGTCCTGAAGGGACCGGAGGGGTTTGGCTGGGGGTGGGAGCGGGGGAGGCCGCCTGAGAGCTGGCGGGAGCTTGGCAGCGTTGGTGGCTTTGGCAGTTTGGGGGCGGGGGATGCTGAGCTCGAGATGCGCCCTCTGACTTTGGACGCCTGGCTGTGGGGCTGGGGCTGGTGGATGCATGCGGGCAGCTTACCTGGTCACAAACCTGTGTCCACCATTTAGGGTTTTAAAAATTAATTAATTTATTTTTAAAGACACTGAAAGGGAAAGGGGGAGACACAGAGAGAAACATCAATGTGAGAGAGAGACACACACACATCCATTGGTTGCCAGCCTCATGCGCCGCTAAGGGCCAGGGATCAAGTCTGCAACCAAGGTACCTGCCCTTGACCGGAATCGAACCCAGTACCCTTCAGTCCACAGGCCGGCGCTCTGTCCACTGAGCCAAACAGACTAGAGGGCTACAACTTAGAGTTGGTATCTTCTTTCCTTCTGAACTGTTGAGATTTTTTTTTTTTTTTAAGGAGAGGCATTGGGGTAGTTAGCCTCTGCCCCACTTCCAGATGCCACTCATTTCATTTTAACAAAAAAAAAAAACTGAAAGAATGCCCTCAAGCTCCATCCTGGGGTGAAAATGGGTTGTTTTCAGATCCTTGCCCCAGACTTACTTATGCAAATTTGCTTCATCGTAAGAATCACAAGGGGAGACTGCTACAAAAGCTCCGATTCCTGGGTCCCATCCTTCTCATTACTGAGACCCTTTGGGAATTCGTATTTGAAGCCAGAGTCCCCTTCGAACTGGCCCAAAGGGATATTTAGTGTTGGTTAAGGGCAGGTGCAGCCTCCTCGGGTCTGGGGGAGGGGGATCTGCATTTCAAAGATCTCCTGAGGCCTGAAGTAGGAGAGGAAGGGCGAGGGGAGTCCGGATGCTGGGAACCTAAAGAGAAAAGTGGGGATAGAGAAGATGGTATGAACGGACTTGCCCAGCTTGCTGCTGTTTTGTTATTGTTGCTGCATTTTCAGGGCTGTTTGTTGCACAGACCGAAAGGCGCAGGTATTGCCTGTAGAGTCTGCTAGGTGGAGAAGAGATGCAAATTCGCTCCAAAGTCAAGACAATAAATACATCTTCACTGGGAAGTGGAGAGCAAGTGGAGCCTAGGCGGGAAGTGGCTTAAATGCTGCTGATTTAGAGGGTGCCTGAGCCAGGTTCCTGTTAAAGGACACCTCCCCCTCCCTCCCTGCAGCTCCAGGTCCCTGCCGCTCAGGTGGTAGACAGCTGAAGGCACCACGTGTCAGACTAAACCTGGGTTCAGCAACCTCGGTACTTGGATTCTGGCTAGGAAAGAATTCAGAGTCCAGACCCAAACTGAGAGAATGCTTACCAGGTAAATTATAGAGGTAGAAAAAGTGATTCCTAGAAGATGTGGGCCTAGCAAACAAGTTGTAGAGGTAAAGGAAGGGCCCCTGGAGCTTGGCAGTGAAGAAGCTAATGGTAATGTGCCTGGGGGTGGGAGGGAGAGGAGGGGAGAAGGGGAAAGGCAGGGGTGTGCTCTCTGGAGGGAGAATGCACTGGGTCCTCTATCCTAAGGGTTTTAAGGGCAGAGATTTTAGGGGAGATCCAGAGAAAGGTCTTAATAGAATATTCAGCAGCTTTCTATTCAGGATTGTTGTCTCCACTGATTGGCTGGCCGGCGCCAGGGAAGGGGGTCATTATTCAATGCAGCTGGTCCTGAGGTCAGCAGCCAGTGGCTGGTTTTATTGCTTACCTGGGCCTGGAGCTGAAATACAATAGATGTTATCTCTAGGAGGAAAGGTCCGGGGTCCAAACCTCATGACCAGCGATATGCCAGGGGAGGAAAGGTCACCCTGGGGGCCAGTTCCTAACCTACAATTGATTGTCCCTTGCTAGGAGGCACCTGGGGCTTACCATCCTGGTGACTGTCTGCACCTGGCCCGTCTTCCTTGCTCTGCACAACAGCACAAGGATGTGTTTAGATGCTACCAGGTTGGTCACCTGGCTTTGTGGGAGAGGATGGAGGAGGAGATGACAGGCAGTTGCACCCTGTTGGACGCCATCCCGGGGATGGGAAGAGGGGTCACAGAATCTATGGACAGGGTCCCAGTGCTGACTGTCTGAGTAACTGGGCAGAGTGGCTGGACCAAGTTGGGGGGACCTTCCTCAACAATGCAAACAGCAGAGTTGAGAGAGAGGGCGCTGGGCTTGGCACAGGTTAGGAGCCAGGGTGACTTGAGGTAAGTAACGTGGGTTTGGAAGCCTGAGTGAGACCAGCCCGGAAAAGGGGAAGAAGGGGACAGGCAGGGAACATGCCAGCGCTTCCTTCATTCTCGAGGAACAGCTTGTGCTCCTAAAGTGGTGACGGTTAAGATAACGGTGACGTTGGCTCTGCGCACCATGAACGCCAGGAATCCAGTGCTATCTCTGCGACTCCTCGAAACAACCCTGGGTTAAGAACACTGATAATGCTCATCCTATGAGTAAGGAAAAGAGCTTCCAAAGCACAGTGGTTTCCCAAGGAGCGGGCCTCTGGCTTGCCAGAGTGGGCCTGAGAATTTGCATGTCTAACAAGTCCCCAGGTGCTGCCTGCTGGTCCTGGGGCCCGACTTTGAGAACCACTGGTTTAGAGACCACACATATCTTCTGAACCTCCGGAGCCACTGGTGTGGTGGAGCCACAGTTCCTCTATCACAGGACTAGTGCTCTCTCTCTTTTTAAAGATATATTTTTATTGATTTCAGAGATGAAGGGGAGAGAGAGAGAAAGAAAGAGAGACAGAAACAATAATGATGAGAGAGAATCATTGATTGGCTGCCTCCCGGAGACCCCCTACTGGGGATCAAGCCAGCAACCCAGACATGTGCCCTGACCAGGAATTGAACATGACCTCCTGGTTCATAGGTCGACGCTCAACCACTGAGCCACGCCAGCCAGGCAGGACTAGTGCTCTCCTGCTTAAGGACCTGGAGGGAGAGGTCTGAGAGCTGCTTTCAGGGTGCAGGAGCCCCCTCCGCAGGGTGTGGGAGAAGGAGAAGCAGAGCCTCCAGTGTGGGACCATCCAGGCTGAGGAATGGTGGAAAGTTCATATTAGGGTCTCGTGTTCCCTGCATTCTCCCAGAGCAGCAGGCCCAGCTTCCCCAGGCTGCCTCACCCGGAAGATTTCTCAGCATCTTCCCTGGCTTCCAACACACACCGCTCCAGAGCCGAGATGGTGCCTGCTGGAATCTCTAATGGTAAAGGCACCTCTGTGACTCCGGAATCATGCACTTAGGGGTGGGAGCTGGGCCCCAAATGTATTTAGCAGGAATAGAATGAGGCTGGGGTGGGAATGGGAGTGGCCCTGGGATGGAAGGAACCCCCAGCAGCTTAGTTTGCTAGAAAAAGCCTCAGTATTTTGGAATCAAAATTCAGCTCCAGGGTGGCCTTGAGCAACACTGGCCTCAATTTCTGCTTCTTTAAAATGGGCACGTTATTTCCTACTAGGAGGTTTCTATACACAGCAAGGAGTGTGACTGCTATGCTTGTTATGATGATTAGGCCCTGCCTTATCCTGCCTGCTCCTCAGCCTCTTGAGTCCTCTGGTGCCACCTGTGCCCACCTGAACACTCAGCCAGCCCCAGCCTCTTGAGAGGTGTCTTGGCATGGACCCAATAGAACTGGCTCCTTTTGACCTTAGGAAATCCAGCTAGACCTGTGCATGGGGATGAGCATCAGCTTGTCCTGTCTGCTAGTCCTCCCATCATGGTGGGCCTCATCCCTGAGAGCCACCACCTGGATCCCTGTTCCTCTCTCTGGGCCCAAGGCCCCTCTGGGGAATCAGATTACCTCCCGGCTCCACCCAGGAACTGTCCGGCACCAGACCTGGAGGCTGGCTCCTGCTTGCCACAAATGGGGAGCTGGATTGGATTTCTGACCAACTGGGCTGCCTGTTTGCCAGAGCACCCCATTACTCTCCCAGGGGTCTCCCCAGTGCTGAGGGCCCCTCCCACTGTCATGTGTCCTAGTCCAGTGGGCTGCCCATGACTTCTGCTTGCGGACCCCCTAAAAGAATTTTGAAAAGGAGGAGAAACCAAGATGGCAGCATAGGTAAACACCTAAACTGCTGCCTTACACAACAATTTCAAAACTACAACTAAAAGACAAAATGGACATCATCCAGAACTACAGGAAGGCTGGCAGAGTGGAAATTCTACAACTAGAAAGAAAGAGAAAAGCACACTGAGACTCAGAGGAGCTGCAGGAGGCAGAGGTACTGAGATGCTTGCGCAGAGAGGACTGGTAACAGTGCGTGGCTGGCTTTCTCAAGTGGGAGGGAGACAAAAGCTCCCGACTGCACTGAACTCCAGTTCCAGGTGAGGCTCTGGGGACCCAGACTCATTCGGGGAGAAATTGGACTGTCTGGCAGCAGGTGGAACTTGAGGGCGGCTTTCTTTCAGAGGTGCTCACAGCAATTACCACAGGACACTGAGACACAGGGGCCTATTAGGGCAGAGCTGACGAGAAACCAATGCTGTCTGCTCCGCCCTGAGACTCCACCCCATCCAAACTGAGCACAGAGGCTTTTGCAAGTCTTGTCTCATAAGGGTGTCTCCAGCACAGAAGTTCTCCCAGCATAGACACAGCTGATCCTCACAGCCAATTGGCCTGGAGGTCAATTCCTCCCAGTGACACCAACAATAATCAAGGCTTAACTACAACAAGTCTGTGCACACAGCCCACCATGGGGTGCACCAAGAGTGTCCACCTCAGGTAACTGGGGAGGCTGAGCCACTGGGCCCTATAGGACACCTAGCACACAAAGCCACTCTATCAACTCAGGGAAGCAGCCAAAATGCAGAGACAAAGAAACAGATTACAAATGAAAGAAATGGAGGAAAGCAAATGACTGGATATAGAGTTCAAAACCACGGTTATAAGGTTTTTCAAGAATTTTCTAGAAAAGGCCGATAAATTTAGTGAGACCCTCAAGGATATGAAAAAGGACCAACTAGAAATTAAGCATACACTGACTGAAATAAAAAATATTACAGAGATCTAACAGCAGACTAGAGGATTGCAAGAATCAAGTCAAAGATTTGAAATACAAAGAAGCAAAAAACACTCAACCGGAAAAGCAAAAAGCAAAAAGAATCCAAAAATATGAAGATAGTGTAAGGAGCCTCTGGGACAACTTCAAGCGTACCAACATCAGAATTATGGGGGTACCAGAAGAAGAGAGAGAACAAGATACTGAAAACCTATTTGAAGAAATAATGACTGAAAACTTCCCCCACCTGGTGAAAGAAATAGACTTACAAGTCCAGGAAGCGCACAGAACCCCAAACAAAAGGAATCCAAAGAGGACCACACCAAGACACATCGCAATTAAAATGCCAAGAGCAAAAGACAAAGAGAATATTAAAAGCAGCAAGAGAAAAACAGTTAGTTACCTACAAGGGAGCACCCATACGACTGTCAGCTGATTTCTCAACAGAAACTATGCAGGCCAGACGGGAGTGGCAAGAAATATTCAAAGTGATGAATAGCAAGAACCTACAACCAAGATTACTCTACCCAGCAAAGCTATCATTCAGAATTGAAGGTCAGATAAAGAGCTTCACAGATAAGAAAAAGCTAAAGGAGTTCATCACCACCAAACCAGTATTATATGAACTGCTGAAAGGTATTCTTTAAGAAGAGGAAGAAGAACAAAAAGGTAAAGATAAAAATTATGAATAACAAATACGTATCTATCAAGTGAATCTAAAAATCAAGTGAATAAAAAAATCTGATGAACAGAATAAACTGGTGAATATAATAGCATCAGGGGCATAGAAAGGGAGTGGATTGACAATTCTTGGGGGGAAGGGTGTGTGGGGGGTGCGGGAAGAGACTGGACAAAAACCATACACCTATGGATAGGGGGGTAAGGCAGAGGGTGGGGTGGGAACTGGGTGGAGGGGAACTATGGGGGGAAAAAGAGGAACAATTGTAATAATCTGAACAATAAAGATTTATTAAATTAAAAAAAAAGAATTTTGAAAAACTAGGTACGACTTAATTTTCATTAAAGATTCGACTAAGTATATGTTTCACAGGAAGTCGGATATATTAAACACTTCATAAAAAGAAATAAGATGAAGACAGTGATTGGAAAATATATTTCATGATATGACTCAATAACATTGACTGAATGAGTTCACTGTGAAAAAATATGAAATGTTTATTTTTATTATTTAAAAATATATTTTTTATTGATTTCAGAGAGAAAGGAAAAGGGGGAGAGAGATAGAAACATGGATGATGAGAGAAAATTATCAATTGGTCTCCTCCGCATGGCCCACACTGGGGATCGAGCCCGCAACCCAGGCATATGCCCTGACTGGGAATCGAACCCTGACTTCCTGGTTCATAGACTGACACTCAACCACTGAGTCACGTCAGCTGGGTGAAATTTTTATCTCTGAATCTTAATCCATGCATTTTGACATTTTTTGGGGTAGAAGATCTGGAAAACTTTCCAGTTACACTAAAATCTTTGTTTCCTGCAGTGGGAACTGACCGTGTGGTCTTCACAGCCTTTTGTACAAATACCCACAAATCAGACAACTTCCCCACCCAGTGCTTGCCCTTGGCATTGTCCCTAAGTACATCCAGCATACAATAATAATAATTAAAAAAAAACACCCTGAAATTGAAAAAAGTAATAATCAGCATTATTAACAGAGAATCTTTTTTAGAAACATGAACTGCATTTATTAACTTTTCATTATAAAAATATGCATTCATGAAAGAAAATGTAGAAAATAGGAAAGCAGAAAAATTATCATATGCCTCAATTTTCATGTGTATTTGTTTGCAACTTTTTATTTTTTATATATTTTTATTGATTTCAGAGAGGAAAGGAGGGAGAGGTAGAGATAGAAACATCAATGATGAGAGAGAATCATTGA
The DNA here is from genome assembly GCA_026230045.1 of Corynorhinus townsendii. Taxonomy (NCBI): domain Eukaryota; kingdom Metazoa; phylum Chordata; class Mammalia; order Chiroptera; family Vespertilionidae; genus Corynorhinus; species Corynorhinus townsendii. The sequence goes on from JAPDVU010000002.1 coordinate 214,304,722, forward strand.
TCGGCTGCCTCTTGCGCACCCCCTACTTGGGATCGAGCTCACAACCAGGCATGTACCCCCGACCGGAATCAAACCTGGATGCTTCAGTCCACAGGCCGATGCTCTATCCACGGAGCCAAACTGGCAAGGGCTGCAACTTTTTATTTTGATATCATTTCAAATTTGCAGAAAAGTTGCAGTAGTCAAAGCATTCCCACATACCGCTGATCCAGATTCACCAGAGTGTTTACAGTTAGCCCCTATGCCTCATCCTCAGCTCTTTACTGATGTGCATTTGCATATTTGTGTTGCTCTGACCTCCCCCCCCCCCCCCCCCCGGGGTCCTGGTGCTGTGTGCCCGCAGCCATAGCTACTTGGGTGTGAATTTCCCAAGGGCAGAGGCATTCTCCTTTGCAGCCACGGTAGGAATTGTGAAATCACAAAATTTAATATTAAAACAATACTATCGCCTAATCCACAGTTCCATATTCAAATTTTAACAATTTTCCCAATGATATGCCCTTTATAATTTTTTCCCTCCCAGATTCTAACCTGGGATCACACATTGCCTTGATGGTCCTATCTCGAGAAGATTCCAGCATTCTGCTCAGCCTTTCTTTTTCTTGAACTTGATGCCTTTTGAAGTATCTTGGAGACCGTCCTTGGGTTTGGGCCTCTCTGACCTTTCCTAGGGAGGAGATTCAGGTATGCCTCCTTGGCTGGATATTGCGGAGGAGGCCCAGGATGCCTGGCCCCAATGCCCCTGAGTGTTAACTTTGTCCCCTTGGTTAAGATGATCTTGTCCTCAACTCAGAACACCCCACCCTTAACAGCAGGTACACAAAACAGGGCGAGAATGTTTCACGTGGTACCCTGGGACGAGAGTTTTCACCCCAGAGAATGTCCCATATTAAGATGAGATGGCCCAGCTGGTGTGGCTCCGTGATTGAGCATTGACCTATGAACCAGGAGGTCACGGTTCCATTCCCGGTCAGGGCACATGCCCAGATTGTGGGCTTGATCTGCAGTGGGGGGGCATGCAGGAGGCAGCCGATCAATGATTCTCCCTCATTATTCATGTTCCTATCTCTCTCTCCCTCTCCCTTCCTCTCTGAAATCAATAAAATTATGTTAAAAAATGGGATGGCTAAGGAGCGCCTTTCTCTCACAAATGGCAGGAGGGTTTCTGTACAGGTGCTGCTTTCTCAGGCAGGTACAGAGGAGACTTACAAGCATCGAGGATGTGAGCAACAGATTCCTTTCTGGTGTGCACCTGGGCAAGTCTGTGTGCCTCCCCAGTGTGAAGACCCCTGGCCCGTCCCCCTCCCTGGTGGGACCTCCTCCCAGCATCAGGGCCCCCTCACCTCATCCTGCTGTAGTTTAAGGACCGAGCCCAATGTGCTGATCCATTCATCTTTGTAGGCCCAGCTCTGGAACCTGCCCCATAAATACTCGTGAAAGAAGAGCTTAGGATTTTTAAAAAATGTGTTTTTATTGATTTCAGAGAACAAGGGAGAAGGAGAAGGAGAGAGAAGCATTGATACGAGAGCAAACTATCACTCAGCTGTCTCCTTATCAGGGATGGAGCCTGGAAATCAGGCACATGCCCAGACTGGGAATCAAACTGGCAACCTTTCAGTGCACGGGACAATGCCCAGCCGGCTGAGCTCCACCAGCCAGGGCAGAGCGTGAGATTTTAGCAGACCTGCTAGCAGACCCTCCCTGAAAGGCGAACATGGTGGATGGTTAGCATGGTGGTGCGTGGGAAGGCTAAATAGCCATCTCAGACGGTGATTTGAGAAAATGGAATTTATTTAAGGGAAGGGAATGGGATATCCAAAGGGAAGGGCTGCACAGCACCCAGCCAAGGGGACATTGGGCCCAGGATGGCAGCCCCCATCACCGATGGAGTTTCACCCCATATGCAGTCACTGTCGGGAAACTTGTCCTCAGTGGGTTTGGCGGCTGAGCCAGTGGGCCTGGAATGCGGGTGGAATGCAGGTGTGCGAGCGGGTCTCTCCAGGACAATTTCAATCCCTTATATATGGTCTGACCCCTGGTGTCCAGCGAGCTTTCTTCCTGGCCTTTGTCCCCTGTGGCGGGGAGCTTACAAGTGGCCGGGGCAGTCCTAACATTTCCCTCCTCTTCCTGCTTGTGAATCATTACTCTTAATAAACTGTTACCCCACATATCAGAGAGCAGCCAGCCGGCAGCTTAGCATGTGCATTACTCTAAGGAAGGGTGAAACTATTGGGTGCCCGAGGCTGAGGAAACCTGCTGAGTGACTTGGGAGGTAAAAGCTCCCCCGGCATCACTTGTCTGGTTTTGCTGCTTTTCTGGGCCTGGAGCTGACATATAGCTGAGGCCTAGATGTTATCTTACGGAGGAAAAGGTCAGGGGGTCTAAACTGCCTGACCAGTGATATGCTAGGGGAGGAGGGGGTACCCTGGGGGCCAGGTTCTTCTTTTCCAGTTTTGCCCCTTGTTAGGCATCAGGGACTTGCCGCCCAGGTGAGTTTCTGTACCTGGCCCATCAGCCTGGCCCCAGGGGTCTAATATTCTGAGGGGGGGGGGCACGTCTGTCTAATACTCACCATTGAGGACCCTCTGCCATCGCGCCCAGCTCAGCCCAGAGATTGAATCAATGGTGCATCATATGCCACCGGCCAGCCTGACTCTGAAAGACAAAACCAAAACCGAAGGGTGGCTTCTGGGATGCGGGGAAAGGTCCTGTGGCACCTCTCCAAATCTCGGCGCACCCCCCACCCCTCTGCACGCCGGCTGAGGGCTGTGTTCCATGAACAGTGATCCACCCCTGAGCTTCAGGGCTGGCCCGTTCAGGAAGCAAGACGCCCTGGGAAGGACGGCACTGAGCGCGGTCCGTCTGGCAGGGTCTGATGCGCAGGGGTCTCTCCCTTTCCCAAGAGCAGGTTTGGATAAGGTGTCAAGGGTACCGGTTTCCTAGGTAACTGCCAAGAAGGGGAAAGCCCGGGGATGCTGCAAACACGTTGGCCTGTTTCATCGTTTTATTTGGTCAAGCAGCCGCTCGGGCGTCATGCTGTCCTCCCTTCTCTGTTGCGACTCGCTGTTGACTCACTCATCTCAGACGCTGGCTGATGGTGTCCAGCACCGCTCTAAGCATTCGGCAGGGGCATCTCCTAGGTGTGGCCGGAGCGGGTGGCCCTCTCGCTGTCCTCTGCCTGACAGCCCCACGGGGCATCAGCTCCACTCCCAGTCCTCCCTCGTTTCCGTGGAGGAAGGTCGAGTCTCCAAGGCCCAGGAGGCGGGGCCCCGCGGCTGTCCCCGGCACAAGGAACAAGGTGTGATGTTGGGCTTCTCACTAGTCTATTAAAAGCAACGGAGCTCTTGCTTGAAGCCAAAAGGAAAACATTCAACTGGTGATCAACAGGCTTCTGTGCACCCCGTCCCCCTGGGAAGCTGCGGGCCTCCCCGCTGGACACCGTGAGCTCGGGCCCGGCCAAGGGAGCGAGCGTCCCCCTCCCCGGAGGGTGCTGCCTCCGCTGTGCGGATCCCACATCTCACGTCAGCTCACGCTGCACGGGACAAAGGCGAAAAGATCGCGCTCAGGCCACCGGCACTGGTTTTCTTCACCACAACACATTGCTTATTTACACACTCCCCTCCCCCACCCCGCTCCCACACTCCCCTCCCCCACCCCGCTCCCCCAAAAGTTGGCTTCTGAATGCTGCCGCTGGGTTTAGGTTCAGATATGTCGGATGGTCTGGGAGAAAAGGGTCCCGGATGACTCGGATGGTTGGGAGCACAGAGCCAGCTTTTGGTTTTCTTGTTTGTTTTGTTTTTCTGTTTGGGTTTTGTTTTACTTTTTATTTATTTATTTTTTTATGGATCAACATTGACTTTCAATGAGCAGACAAGCCCTGGGAGAGGCTGCTGCCTTTCACACTTCAGACCGACGCGCACTGGCACTGAAGGCTCCTTTCATCCATGTGTTCAGCGAGGCCTTCCCGTTTCCTTTCCCGGGTCCACGCAGCCCCTCTGGCTCCCTTCTTCCAGGGCTCACTGCCTCTACCCCAGCGACTTTACACTTTCACTTGTATTTGGGGGGGGGGGGGAAGGGCCTCGGCACTGCTCAGAAAACAATACGAATGAATGCATCTCAGTGTGGGAGGCGGGGAGGTCGAGCAGGGACAAGGGTGGGAGGCGGCTGCTGCTCCTGCAGCTCTCCGAGGGGCGGGGCCCTGGAGACAGCGGTCCCAGCCTTTCTCTCCCTCCGTTTCCTTGGGTGGAAAGTGGGCTTGTGGACATGCTGGGGGCAAGATCTCTGCGTGTCCGGGAGAAACCCACCCACGAGGCGTGGCCGCGCACCGAAGGCTGGAGCAGCTCCCCCTGTGTCTTCCAACTCCCGCCCTGGCCACCCGCTGGGGACGGTGCCCACCCAGGACCACCAGGAGCCTGGACCCCTGCCCGGAGTAGGCGGTGCCTTCCCCAGACGTGAGGCCCCCGCCCGCCCCGCTCCACGGCGCTCAATCCCTTCGGGAGAGTCTGGATTTCGTTAGTCTTTTAGAATCTCTTGTTAAAGTCCCAAATCTGTTTTAATCACCGTTCGAAGAATCTAATTCAAAAACTCAGACTTTAGCGGCGTCTGCCAAGAGGTGGGTTTGGCCATGAGAGGAAAACAGGAAAAGGCTTCAAAGTGAATAAAGCTGGAAGAAAACAGCGTTTCTGTAAGCAGCCAGTGTGCAGGGCCCCCGTCCCCACCCTGTCCCCAGCGGCCTGCGGCAGACAGGACAGGGGCTCCCCTCGCAGTGCAATGTGGCTAAGCTTGCTGCAGACAGACGAGAGGCACGGGGCATTTCTGGGAGAAGTGACTGGAGGGGTTAGCTGTTTTCCTTAGCAGCCAGGGAAACGGGTCGGGTCGTCTTTTCTTACTGGCACTAACAGCAGGAAGCTACAATGACAGGTAACTGAGTCTTTCATTCAGCAATGGTCTATTGACCATCCACTGTGTGCCAGGCAGTGTCCTAGGCTTTGGGGACATGGCAGGGAACAGGGCAGCCAGAGGGCTGTTTTGGAGCCTCTTTCATTGGTGGTGGGGGGGGGGGGGGGAAGCCAGGTGCAGGAGGGAGGAGGCAGATGATAGGAACAGAAATAAGTAAGGTGAGTAGAGGGTGTGCTGAGTGTTTGAAAACATAAAAGAGGTCAGTGTTCTCCCAAGTGGGGTGCACAGCACTCGAGGTGGCATTGACCCTCCCAGGGCACATGCAGGCAAGATAGCTTAAAGTGCGTAACTTTTGCCCGGCTGGCGTGGGCTCGGTGGTTGAGTATCAACCTATGAACCAGGAGGTCACAGGTTCGATTCCTGGTCAGGGCACATGCCCGGGTTGTGGGCTCAATCCCCATGGGGGCATGCAGGAGGCAGCAGATCAATGTTTCTCTCTCATCACTGGTGTTTCTGTCTCTCTCTCCCCGCTCCTCTCTGGAAGCAATAAAAATATATAGAAAAAAATTAAATGCATAGCTTGCCCCAGCTTGTTTCGTTCAGTGGACAGAGCATCGGCCCACACACTGAAGGGCCCCAGGTTTGATTCTGGTCAAGGACATGTATCTTGCTTGCAGGCTAGATCCCCGCCTTGGTTGGGGCACGTGGGGGAGGCAGCCAATAGATGTGTCTCTCTCACATCCATGTTTCTCTCTGTCTCTCCCCGTCCCTTCCACTCTCAAAAACAAAAACAAAACCAAAAAACAAAAAGGGAAAATTTCCTCGGGTGAGGATTAACAAAAAATAAAAATGAAAGTGGTAATTAAAGGGAGAATTTTTCAGATTCTCAACTAACATATGTCCCCTTTGCTAAGGTAGGTCTACCTCCCTGTCCACCATTATTTTCCCTCCACTTTGCTGAGGAAAGGCGAACCTCTGAGTCATCGTTAATCCTGCTACGCTGCCTTGCCTGAGGGATGTAGAACTTCTCTAAGGGCAGATGAGGGACCGTTCAAAATGCTGGTGTGGGCCAGCCTCCTGTAAGTCAGGTATCCGGAGCCCACACGAGAGCTGTCTGTCTTTTTCTGGCATATCCATGCCTCCTCCTTTTTTGAAAATTTTAAAAATTTTCAATTATAGTTGGCATTCAATATGACATTAGTTTCAGGTGTACAGCATAGTAATTAGACATGTATATACCTTACGAAGGGATCGTCCCCACTAAGTCTAGTACCCACCTGACGCCATTCATGGCTATTCCTATATTATTGACTATATTCCCTGGAGAAGTGAGAAGAACCCAGATTCTCAAGAAGGTGTACAATCATACATCATCCTGAATCTAACTGAAAGTAGCCTTGGCAACAGGAAAGTTGGTTTGGCTGGCTGACTTAATAACGTGTACTGGCGCTGAAAATTAGGTTTCGTGGAAGAGATTTCCCATTCATTTCATGAGAAAAACTCACGGCTCTCTGGGTTTTTGAGAAAATAAATATCGATGGTTTATTGAGGAATGTATGTACGTGTCCCTTATGTGCTAAGATCAATTCAATTTACTTAAATACATTGGCAAGGGTGTCTTTTCCCAACTGGTTTTGAGTCGGACCCATCCACCCAAGTGCCTCTCCATGAGAGAACCACAGGGACATCAGCAGTCACATCCCAAGTGTCGGCAATATGCTTTGGGTGTGCCTCGCAGAAACTGCAAATGGCTCAGATGACGCGGTGACATATATCTCAGCAAACCTCTCTCCTCAGAATATGGTTTCTAAGCACCGACAACTGCTAAGTTGGTGTCTCCAGGCAGAAATCTGACTGAAGCTCCCGGCTCCAGGTCCAGCTGCCTGCTGGGCTGCTCCATCCTCAGAGAGGGAGATGGGGTGGGGAATGGCGGGGGGGGGGGGGGGGGGGCTGGGGGGAGAGAATGGGTGTTCTCAGGTGAGAGGAAAGAGTAAAGACATGCAGAAGGGAGGACCAGGGGGGAGCACATGCCACCTGCACCCCTTGGGGCTCTGCCCAAGGTCAGAAACTCCTGACAAGCTGAGGGCACATCCCAAGAGCATACAGGTTGACGATCTGTTTTCAGAAACATCCAGTGTGATGAGGAGAAAGTAGGGTGACCTGGTGAGAGATGGGTTCCAGGTGGGTGATCCTGATGGCAGAGCTGGGCCCTCACAGTGAGAAGTCCCTGCATCCTCCTGGGGGAAACGGAGATGGTAACAGGGCCAGGGGGGCCTGACCGGAGTGGCCTCGGGACCAGAGCAGACGGCAGAGCTGAGGATGTGCAGCAACAGTGGATGTCCGCTCCAGGCTCAGGCGCAGGCAGGACCGGGACATCACCAGCGACTCAGCAGAAACAGAGGCCAGGGCCCAAAGGCACGTAGATCGTCCCAGGACAAAGCTGGAGAGTCAGAGGTTGTGTAAGAACCCAGCCTCTCACCGCGGCCCCCAGGGGGCCTGAAACTTCCCCTGCATCCAGGCACCTCAGGGAGAGAAATCTGGAGGCAGATTCTGAGTATTTCCCAAAAAGAGAATGGACTTGTCAGGGAACTGTTCTAGCCCAGAAGAGACTGAGTTCCCCATAATCAGAGCAAGGTTCTCTAATGCCCAGGATCTGGATCAAAGTGAGGACATCTATGAAAAATGAAGAAAGCTTCACCTCCATCTACCCCAAAGACATGTTTAAGTTCTGGCTTTGGCTACAAAGTGTTTTCTGTTACATTGAATAATAATGAATCGCAGAGTAAGATGGTTATTCTCTTTTAAATTCTCCTTTATAGCCCAGCTGGCGTGGCTCAGTGGTTAAGTGTTGACCTATGAACCAGGCGGTCACAGTTACGGGCTCAATCCCCAGAGTGGGGCGTACAGGAGGCAGCTGATCAATGATTCTCTCTCATTATTGAGGTTTCCATCTCCCTCTCCCTTCCTCTCTGAAATTAATTTAAATACATATATATATTTTAAATTCTCCTTTATAAAAATTATTTAATAATTGCCACATGCCAAAAATATATAATATAAGTGTAAGTTATAAAGGATGGAGATGGAAGAGGGCATAGAGGGGATAAATGGTGATGGAGAAAACAAAATAAGTAAACATTTAAAAAAATAAATATTTGAAATAAAAAAGAAATTTATCACATATGTATACCCCTAAGCATTAATTATTTTTAAACTAAAAAAATAAGTTTCTTAAAGTTTGTAGTTTTTCAGTAACTTCTTTTTTTCATTCAGAATTAGGTGTTTAATATTCATCCCTGTGGCTGCACATAGCATAGTTCAGTTTTTACTGCTGTGAAATATTCCATTGTGTGGAAATATCACAGTTGCTTTTCATCTCCTTTTGATAAACGGAAATTATTATTATTTTTTAATTTAATAAATCTTTATTGTTCAGATTATTACAATTGTTCCTCTTTTTTCCCTCATAGCTCCCCTCCACCCAGTTCCCACCCCACCCTCTGCCTTTACCGACCCCCCCCCCCACAACTGTCCTCATCCATAGGTGTACGATTTTTGTCCAGTCTCTTCCCGCACCCACCACATAGCCTTCCCCCCGAGAATTGTCAGTCCACTCCCTTTCTATGGCCCTGATTCTATTATATTCACCAGTTTATTCTGTTCATCAGATTTTTTTATTCACTTGATTTTGAGATTCATTTGTTGATAGATACGTATTTGTTGTTCATAATTTTTATCTTTACCTTTTTCTTCTTCTTCCTCTTCTTAAAGAATACCTTTCAGCAGTTCATATAATACTGGTTTGGTGGTGATGAAGTCCTTTAGCTTTTTCTTATCTGTGAAGCTCTTTATCTGACCTTCAATTCTGAATGATAGCTTTGCTGGGTAGAGTAATCTTGGTTGTAGGTTCTTGCTCTTCATCACTTTGAATATTTCTTGCCACTCCCATCTGGCCTGCATAGTTTCTGTTGAGAAATCAGCTGACAGTCGTATGGGTGCTCCCTTGTAGGTAACTAACTGTTTTTCTCTTACTGCTTTTAATATTCTCTCTTTGTCTTTTGCTGTTGGCATTTTAATTGCGATGTGTCTTGGTGTGGTCCTCTTTGGATTCCTTTTGTTTGGGGTTCTGCGCGCTTCTTGGACTTGTAAGTCTATTTCTTTCACCAGGTGGGGGAAGTTTTCGGTCATTATTTCTTCAAATAGGTTTTCAGTATCTTGCTCTCTCACTTCTTCTGGCACCCCCATGATTCGGATGTTGGTATACTTGAAGTTGTCCCAAAGGCTCCTTAAACTTTCTTCATATTTTTAGATTCATTTTTCTTTTTGCTTTTCTGGTTGAGTGTTTTTTGCTTCTTTGTATTTCAAATCTTTGACTTGATTCTTGCGATCCTCTAGTCTGTTGTTAGATCTCTGTATAATATTTTTTATTTCAGTCAGTGTATACTTAATTTCTAGTTGGTCCTTTTTCATATCCTTGAGGGTCTTGCTAAATTTATTGGCCTTTTCTAGAAAATTCTTGAAAAACCTTATAACCGTGGTTTTGAACTCTATATCCAGTTGTTTGCTTTCTTCCATTTCTTTCATTTGTGATCTGTTTCTTTGTCTCCGCATTTTGGCTGCTTCCCTGTGTTGATAGAGTGACTTTGTGTGCTAGGTGTCCTATAGGGCCCAGTGGCTCAGCCTCCCCAGTTACCTGAGGTGGACACTCTTGGTGCACCCCTTTGTGGGCTGTGTGCACAGACTTGTTGTAGTTAAGCCTTGATTGTTGTTGGTATCACTTGGAGGAATTGACCTCCAGGCCAGTTGGCTGTGAGGATCAGCTGTGTCTATGCTGGGAGAACATCTGTGCTGGAGACACCCTTATGAGACAAGACTTGCAAAAGCCTCTGTGCTCAGCTTGGATGGGGTGGAGTCTCAGGGCGGAGCAGACAGCATTGGTTTCTCGTCAGCCCTGCCCTAATAGGCCCCTGTGTCTCAGCGTCCTGTGGTAATCACTGTAAGCACCTCTGAAAGAAAGCCATCCTCGAGTTCTGCCCACTGCCAGACAATCCAGTTTCTCCCCAAATGAGTCTGGGTCCCCAGAGTCTCGCCCAGAACTGGAGTTCAGTGCAGTCGGGAGCTTTTGTCTCCCTCCTGCTTGAGAAAGCCAGCTGCACATTCAGTTGCCAGTCCTCTCTGCGCATGTGTCTCAGTACCTCTGCCTCCTGCAGCTCCTCTAAGTCTCAGTGTGCTTTTCTCTTTCCTTCTAGTTGTAGAATTTCCACTCAGCCAGCCTTCCTGTGGTTCTGGATGATGTCCGTTTTGTCTTTTAGTTGTAGTTTTGAAATTGTTGTGTGAGGCAGCAGTTTAGGTGTTTACCTATGCCACCATCTTGGTTTCTCTCCATAAATTATTAATTTTAATGTAGCTTAATGTGTCAAGTACTTTTAAATTCTTACGTTAAAAAAATCTTATGCTAAGGTCATAAAAATTCATAGCATCAAAGCTACTGCTTGGACAATCAGATTATCTATAAAAGCCTAGCCTACCGGCCGACCATTCGACCAGCTGACTGGTAGCTATGACATGCACTGAGCACCAGGGGGCAGACACTCAATGCAGGAGCTGCCTAGCTGCGGTGACTTGGCAGCTGCAGTTCTTGGGTGATGCACCTGGAACCAGAGAGGAGGGAGCCCAATTCCGGCGTGCATTACCGAGAACCACTCTCTCACAATCTGGGACTCCTTGGGGGATGTCAGAGAGCCGGTTTTGGCCTGATTCCCGCAGGCCAGGCCGAGAACCCCACCTGCCAGAGGTAACCCTGCTCACTCTATAGATATCCTTTGAGCCTCGGCAATGCCCCAGGTACAGCCGGCTAGGGTGGGACTGTGGGAGGTTGCCTCCAGGGCATGTCTGGCCCATCTCACCCAGTCCCACCCTGCTGGCCACCTTCAAATTAATATCCTTTCAATGTGCATAAATCTGTGCACTGGGCCACTGGTAGTTTCATAATAAGTCTTGGTATGCAATTAAGCAAATTCCTTCACCCTCATCTTCCAGACAACGTTTCTTCACCCTAATGCCCTAAACCACTTGTTCTGTGTGAAGAATTACTTCTCTCCCAGGCATCTAGGATGGTACTAGTCATTACCATCTATGGGAGGACTGTGAAAATAGTCACTAAAATAATTTTCTGTACTCTGTGGTTCAGAGGAGTAATTTAGTTGAGAAAGGCTCTCTATTACTTTAAGCTCCTTGCCCATCTTTCATATACATTTTGGAATCAACTTCTCAAATTTCTCAAACAAACAAACCTGTTGGGATTATACTGAAATCACATCAACTCCATAGGTCAATTTGGAGACACTGCATATAGTCATATTGTATATGTCTAACCATAACTCAGTATTTATTTACAGTTTTAAAAATGTCTTTAAAAACATTTAAAAATTTTCTCTATCAACTTCTTGTTTAGCTCTTGTTTTATTTATTCCTCGGTACCTTCTATTTTGTTGCTATTGTAAATAACATCTTTTAAAAAATTAATATTTTCATTTGTTGCTTGTGTATAAAGACTCAATTGATTTTCACATATTGATCTCATTTTCTACCACTTTGCTAAACTCTTTTAGTAATTCTAATAATTATGTCTAAAAATCTTTTGGGCTATCTCTTTGCAGATAATTATGTTATCTAGGAATACTGGCACTTTTGTTTTCTAATCCTTAAGCTCATATTTCTTTTTCTTGTCTTATTGCCCTGGCTAATATCTCTAGTACATTGTTAAATGGAAACAGGGACAGTGGACCTCCTTGATTTCAAAAGGAATGCTTCTAATGTGTTTCTATTTACAATGATGCTTTCTATAGGCAACTCCTTTTTATTCCTAATTTACTGAGAGTTTTAAATAATGATTTTTGTGCATCGATTACAATGATCATATGATTCTATCCTTTAATTTGTTAAGGTAACAATTGCTTATACATTTTGCTCATTTTAACTACTCTTGTATTTTTAGATTACACCCAATATCAGAATTCATATCATTCTAAGTCTGCACCTTGTTAATTCTGCTGATCTCACTCAGTGAAGCTTGTTTCCTTGAGAGTTTGGTAATTTTTAAAAAATATTTTTTTATTGATTTAGAGAGGGAGAGAGAGAGAGAGAAACATCAATGATGAGAGAATCATTGATCAGCTGCCTCCTACAGGCCCCCTACTGAGGATCATGAGCCCAAAACCCAGGCATGTGCCCTTGACCGGAATCGAACCAGAGACCCTTCAGTCCTGCAGGCTGACGCTCTATCCACTGAGCCAAACCGGCCAGGGCTGGATTTGGTAATTTTTAAAACTGGGAACTTATATTTGGTTGAACATGCTCTGTAGGGATCCTACACTGGTGATGCCTTTTTTTTTCCAGGGAGGATTTATATTTGCTTTTCTCAAGAGCCAGAGGCTGTAACCACACTGGGCACACTTGAGCTCTGTGTAGAGAGTCAGGGCTTACGGCAGGAGCCTCAAGATCAGTTTTCCCATCTTGTGGAGAGCTCAAGGCTTAGTGTCCTGATCCCAGGGCTGGTCCTCACGCCATCTCCCGCTATTCCCGTTCTGCTCTCATTTTAGTACCCTCTCCCATTCCCCCATTCCAACCTTGGAAGTTGTCCTTATTTTCATCAAAGCCTAGCAGTCATAGAAGTATGTTTAGTGTAATCTTCCCAGGATCAAGCTGTAGCCTAGTGTGTGTGGCGGGGAGTGGAGGGGGGGGGGAGGAGGAAGGGCTGGGAGTGGGGGTGAGGACGGGGGTGGGGAGGGAGTTTGCCATTCTCCAGAAAGAGGAATTCAGTTCATTTTTAATCTTGGGATTAGATCAGGGAGGAAGTCTGAATTAAGTGTTCCTGGGTCCTCAACACCCCTGGGCATCTGTTAAGAGTCAGAGACTTCACCAGCAATAGCATCTAGCTAGAATTTAATAGCACTGTTTTGTTTTCGCTCTTATCTTGTGGTTATATTCTATGATGGAGAGTGATACTAGCTTTCCTTTTACTGTAATGGTATAAAGTTTCCTTTAAAGATGAATAAATTTATATATGAAAATGATTCAATTTAAAGAAAATGTTAAATAAACAATAGTATAAACTATAGCCAAATATTGCAAAAATCATGTGAGAATGAGGACTGGAAAACACTGGAGTGTATCTTCCCGATTCCTCAGCTCCCATCTCCCCCCAAAAGTGTTTCTGCTCAGCCCAGCCCCAAGTGCTCCCTCCCTCCTCGGAGTGACTAAAGCATTGTGGCCAGTCTTCTCAGTAATAATCCCTTGATTCTGTGCCCTGCTCTCTAATTCACCCCAAGACGGAAGCAAACTCCTTGAGGACAGTCAAATAACACCCAAACCCAGCTCCCCACAGGGCAAGTGAATCCCTAGATCTCCTTGTCTCCCCCTGAGCCCTTGCCACCCTGTGAGACCATCTCTCTCCATGTCTCCCCATGAGTTCTTACCTTCTCGTGTCTCCCCGTTAGCCTTGCCCTGTGTCGTACAGGTAATTGTGCTCTCCTGGCAGTTGGTGGGACGCTGATTGGGTTTGGACAGTAAAGTGAGTTGGTGTCCCTAGAGGGACACAGCTGGGGTTTGGGGGTGGGGGGTGAGGGTAGGCCTAAGGGTTAGGCAAGACACCAAGGGGAACAGCTAATGGGCTGCTGCTCCCAGGCAGGCCAACAGTTTGAGTGGAAGCATTAAGACCCTACCCTCCTGTCTCTTAGCCTTTCATTTGTTTGTCTTGTGTTTCTCAGGAAGTGCAGTGTGAATCCATCCCTGTTTCCTGGTGCCTGAAGCCAACAAACCATCTGCTCTGACCCCTGTCTGACCTATTGCTTTGCTATGGTCTCATGGACAACCCTCTTTATCCAGGGAGGCAGCATCTACAGACAAGACTGGGGGTGAGAAGAAGCAACTCTACACTGAGAAGGAAGCTACCTCCTGGCCCATGCTTCTGTCTTTTGGAAACAAATTATTTGCTAGTGGGAAGGGCCTTCAGAGGAAGGGACTCCTTTTTTCAACCTTAAGTGTATTCCTAAGACCTGGGAAAAGCATTGGGGGGATTAGATTTTTCTCTATGGTCCAACAACTTTACTTATTTAGGCTTTCTTTCCTCTTTTGAAGTCAATGGTTATTTTTGAATTTGTCTATTTTAATAACTACTTACTGGACAGCCTCTCTTGCATGGGGTTTAAGAGCAAGACTGTGGAGTCAGACAGGCTGGCTTCACTACCTCCGCCACCTGCTACCTGTGTGACCATGGTAATTAATGTCTCTCAGGCTGACTTGCCTTCTTCGTTGCATGGAGATAGTAATGGCACCTGCTGCAGAGGGTCATGGTGATGGAATGAGATCATTCCTGTGAAGGAATTAGTACACTGCAAGCTAGTACTCAGTGATGGGTGACGATGGTGGTGATGACGATCCTGGCACACGCCAAGCACCATGTTAGGCTCTGGGGACACCTACGTCAATGAGAAACATCGCTTGCCCACAGATCTCATTAAACCTCCACCAGGTGTAACAAGCAGTGATGGATCAGAGAGGTGACTGAACCAGGGAAGGAGTTGGTGAAAAATCCATTCTGTGGCCAGGTGCTCATATGAAGATGAGTCTATTAGAGGAGCACCCCCGGCTTCCTGCGGGGGAGGGGAGAAATGACTGTGGTTGGCCAGTTGGGAGGTGTTGCTGAGCCTGCCCAGCTCAGCCCATGCTCTTTGCAGAATGTCTTAGGCTCAGCAACTCCGTGTGTTAAGCCTGCCTGACCTGCTGTGGAGCGGTGGTTCCCCAGCCCCGCCTGTGACCAGGTGGCTACGTGTGTCTATTTCAGGGATGAAGTATTAAAAAGTCCCTTGTGGCCACATGTCTTAATGCCACATAGCTTATCCTTTGATGAAGCTCTTACAGTGTTAAGGCCATAGGCAGCCTCCAAGATGGTGCCCAGAAATTCCTACCTCCTGGAGTTCATGCCTGGCACAGTGCCTTACTGTAACAGGGTGGTCTGTGTGACCATTAGTAGATGGACCATTAGCAAAATGACTCTGGAGTAAACCAGCAACCATATCATGAGCACCCCTAGGGAAAATCCCACATGGCAAGAAATGAGGCCTCCTGCCGACACCAAGTGACGGAGCTTAGAAGCAAATCCTCCAGCCTCCATTGAGCTTTGAGCTGGCCACAGCCCAGACTGACCTCTGGACCACAACCTCATAAGAGACCCTGCATTAGAATCACCCCACTAATCCACCCCCAGATTCCTGGCCCTCAGAAGCTGCGACAGTAAAGGTTTATTGCTTTGAAATGCTGCTAATTGGGGGAATTGGTTACACAGCAACAGATAACTAATGCAGTCTATTTCTCCAACGGGGGTTAAAGGCTGTTGTTAATTGGCTCCCCACAATTCCAACCAATGGCAGGGTCTGAGGTGGAACATGGGGCAGACTCCGCTAGAGCAGGGTGCTGGAGCATCTGACAGGCAAGCCGGGGTTTGAATTCTGGCTCGACCATTACTTCCTCCTGCTTGATCATGGGCAAATCATTGAACTCCTCGAAGCCTCACCTCTTACTCAGCGAATGGAGGTAATAATACGCACTTTGTAATGTTGCTGTAAGAATTAAATGAGATAACGCATGTACAGAGCCTAAGGGTCAGCATTCCCTCAGATGCTAGCTTTTGATGCAGATTTGGCCCGTCTCTTTTCTGATCATGAACTTGCATGAGATGCCAAGGGACAGGCCTCTTCGTTGCTCCCACCCCACGTACCGTGCACCCTTCCGTGGAGCGGGAGTGGGAGGGGAACCTCGGTTTTGAAAGCTAAGTGAGACATGTTTATAAAACAGCAAATACATATTTGCCTTTTGGAAATCACCCGAAACCTCACTCTAATTTGTGCACACCACAGAGTAATCCCCCACGTGGGACATGATCGCACACAGGCAGCACACAGCTCTACCCACCCGTTTGGTTGGAGGACATTGGGGACAACTGGCTCCCTTCAGCGCGAGCCCGTTTTCTATTTCTAGGGAGGATAGAGTCTGATTTTTGTATCAAGAGTCCTCCCCGAACGATGCCTCCCTAACAGACACCCAGGCGCTTGAAAGCAAGCATAATACCCCGGTATGAAGTTGACAGGCTAATTTTAAATCTCTGGGCCTCCATCATGTACTTAGCTCCAAATTATATGGTGGATCTGCATTTTTCTTAGACCTCTTCGATGCTGCAGGTAAATAAAGCAGCCCTGTGCGGGGGCCATAAAAAACCTAGTAAAGTCTCAGTGTTTCTTGTCCGCTGGCAAGGGCTGAAGGCCATCTGTCCAGGATGGCTTTGCAGGAGAACTTTCACCTAACTCCTGTGCAGTTTGGCCCAGGAAAAATAACACCCCAGGTTAGTGGAGGCCACCGGCCCTAAAGGCCCTCAGCTCCCTGGCCTCTCTAGCAGCTCACTCCTCCTTCTGGCTAAATTGTTCAGGGTCCAAATCATCCAATTCTTCCTCTAGTTTTGGGGGGTAAAAATCGCTTCTGGGGACATGCACTATCCATTCTGGCCACTAGAGGGTGGGACAGGGCAACATTGCTCCTGGGAGGGACAGCTGGCACGTCCCTTCCCGTGCCCCAGGATGCTGCCTGGAGACAGGACAAATATAGTGTAAACAATAGGCAGAGGCCGCCATTTGGTGCCACAGCCTCGGATGCCAGCTTCTTCTCCTTCTTTTTTTGACTTTTTTTTTTTTTTAAACATCTAATGAGAGGGAACCGTGCTGGGCTGGGAAATAGAAGCCTCCTTCTCCAGGTCAAGGTCTAGGCCAGTGGTCGGCAAACCCATTAGTCAACAGAGCCCAATATCAACAGCACAACGATTGAAATTTCTTTGGAGAGCCAAATTTTTTAAACTTAAACTTCTTCTAACGCCACTTCTTCGAAATAGACTCGCCCAGGCTGTGGTATGTTGTGGAAGAGCCACACGCAAGGGGCCAACGAGCCGCATGTGGCTCGCGAGCCTCGGTTTGCCGACCACAGGCCTGGGCTCAGATGTGCAGGGCCTTGTTGCTTAGAAGATGATTTAATATATTCGTTCACTCACTTGGCAACTAGTTATTGATCACGAACCGCCATGTGCTGGACCCTCTGCTGGACGCCAGAAACACAAGGATGTCCCAGTCTAGCTAAGGACGTGGGTGCTATGGAGGGGCGGGTACCAGCCTGCAGGCCGGGCCTCACTGAGCGGGTGGCTTTGCAGGTGGAGTTACACGATGACTATGAGTGTGCAAGGCAGACAGAGGTTGTGAGGACGCGGAAATTTCCAACAGAAGGGACGGGACATGGGAAGACCTTCTGATATGACTGACTTCACTATGGGCAGTGGGGGCCCACCCATCTCCACCTCCACCACCATCGATCACTGCCTTTTAACCTGGGGCTCTGCTTCCCCTCGGACCCCACTGTAACCAGCCTCCACCCAGAGGCCAGTCAGATCTTTATATCAATCAGACCGGGTCCCTCCCTCGTGCCACGCCCCCAACCACACCTCTGTCGTGGGCCACCATAGTCTGCCCCACCTACCTCCCCTACACACACACCTTTCATGCCCTCTGCCCTCCAGGCACACTGGCCTTTCCAGTTTGGAATTTTCCAAGCCCAACCACGCCTCAGGGCTCTCACTCTGACCACTTCTTCTCCTGGGGCTGCGCCTCCGGTTTGGACCCTGCAGTCACACAGGGCCTGAGCTTTCGGGGCCCACGCTCTGCTGGTGCCATCTTGAAATTCTTTTTTTTTTTAGAAAATACTTTTTATTGATTTTTAGAGAGAGAGGAAGGGAGAGAGATAGAGAGATAGAAACAATGATGACAGAGAAACATCATGGATCGGCTGCCTCCGGCATGCCCCTGACTGGGAATGGAGCCGGAAGCCTGGGGATGTGCCCTGACAGAGAATCGAACCGGCGACCTCTTGGTTACTGGATTGATGCTCAATCACTGAGCCCCACCAGCCAGGCTGGAAATTCTTCTTCTTTTTTTTTTTTAAAATACATTTTTATTGATTTTTTTTTTTTTTTTTTTTTTACAGAGAGGAAGGGGGAGGGAGAGAGAGTTAGAAACATCGATGAGAGAGAAACATCAATCAGCTGCCTCCTGCACGCCCCCTATTGGGGATGAGCCCAAAACCCAGGTACATGCCCTTGACCGGAATCGAACCCGGGACCCTTCAGTCCGCAGGCCGACGCTCTATCCACTGAGCCAAACCGGTTTCGGCCAGGCTGGAAATTCTTAATGGGTTTTGAGGAGGCCCCACATTTTCATTTTGTCCGGGACCCCACGAATCATGTGGCAGGCAGGTCCTGCCTCCAGCTAGGACACTTGGCTCTTGCTGGGCACGTCTGGCTCCTTCAACCATTTGGTCTTCTCAGCTCAAAGGTCACCTCCTCAGAGGGACCTGCCCTGGCCACCGGTCACCCGGCCCAAGGGGCCCCGCCTGGCCTCCTCCATCACGGAACTGCTGTTTCATTTCCACACAACCACCCCTGTCTGCAATGACCCTCCTGCGGAGTTCTCCCCGTGTTTGTTGTCTGTCTCCTCTTGCTCGTGCTTCCCGCCCACGGCTGTGTCCCCGCGGCTCGGAGGGAGCACAGAGCCGGCCCTGCGGGTGCCTGTGCAGGAGCTGGCGGAGAAGCGGGGTGGCGGAGCCCGGGGGGCAGGGCAAGAGGCCGTGTGAAGAGGAGCTTGTTCTCTTTCCTTCTCAATCTTTGCTCAACACTCGTGTGCAGGCCCCGGCGAGGCAGCTCCCGGGGCCACACCAGCCCCGCTCTGTGGGTGTCCCCTCGTGGCCCAGGCCTTCTGGCGCGGAGCAGTGTGACATTCTAGGCCCGCACAGGGAGGGGGGCGATGAATTCCCTTCTGACGTCAGCGGCTGATCCGGCCTGTGTCCTGGAGCCGGAGAAGAAACAACTGGCATGTTCTCTCCCCCGGAGCCTCTCAGATACAGCCACGGAAACAGGCGCGGGGGGGGGGGGGGGGGCGGGGAGAGGGGGGAGGGGGGGCGGGCAGCCAGGCAGGGCTGTTTATAGCTGAGTCAAGCTAAGCCAGGCTTAAGTTATTGGCTAAATGTTTGCATGTGTGTCTGTCTTCAGGTTAGAATTAGCCAGAGCCCTCCGCGGGCGTCTGGAGCCGCACAGCTGCTGCCTCTCCATCTGTTTTGCCAACGGGTGAGGTTTCCTTTCTTCGGAAACTTCTCCAGCGTGGAAGAAATGGCTGCACCGAGGCTACGGCTGGTGAGGCAGCGGGTCCGGTTGCACTGTATGCTTCGTGTGGTTCAGTTCCACGTGCGGCTTTATCACCAGCACGATGATGATTACTGTGGGTTGTTGATTTACCCAGAACTAGAGGGGTATCTCCTCCTTGGAGAAACGGAAGCTTTCGTTCCATTCATCCAAGAAATCCTTACTGAGTATCTGCTCTGTAACCGGCAGGGTGTGGGTCTCGCGGGGGGGGGGGGGGGAGAACCAAAGGTAACAACTGCGACCTCACTGTGATCTGCAGCCACTCCATGGCTGGCGGGGGGAGAGGAGGTTACTGTTATTTCCATTCGACCCCTAAGGGATCGGAGTCCCAGAGGGAGGTGCAGCCACATGTGGAGTCGCCCCGCTGGTGACATGGACAGTCGGGACTGGACCTCTCTGCCACGCCAGTGCCCAAGCTCATGACCACCAGCCCATCGTGCCTCGCAGGTGCCTTCCTGAGACAGGAAGAAAGATAACGACCTAAATCCTTGGGCTTTGCCTGCAACCACAGACTGAGTCTGCCAGCCCCGGTGAAAATGAACCACCTACCACTGCCACTCTTGCCTGTCATCTTTGCAGAGAAACCTGGCATCCGGCACTTTTTCTGGCGCGGGGCTGGCCTGGCTGCCGTGTCGATCTGTGCAGACTGTTCAATGTCCACCAGGGGGCGCCGTTCACAAAACCACTGTCCCTGTAGCCGTGCAATGGCTGATGGTACTCCTCCATTCAGTAGCCCTGAGTTGAGATTTATTGCCTTAATGAAGTTATTAAAAATAAAGGGGAAGAGAGGGTAAATGGCTGGAGAAAGGAGGAGAGAAATGGTCAAGGATGGGTACAACCTGGCCAGATATGGTTCATGTCAACCATGGGGAAGCTTTGATAAGAAAACAACCTCTATTTGGTTGGTGTGTTTGCTTTTTATTTCTGCAAAACAAATGACCCCCAAACTTAGCTTAAAATAGCACACATGTATGATCGCACGGGTCCTGTGGGTTGGGAACGCAACAGAGGCTGAGCTGGGTGGTTCTGGCTCGAGATCTCTCTGGAGGTTCTGGTCAGGATGCCGCCTGGGCTGGAGGATCCCCTCCCACGCTCACTGATGTGGGTGTTGGCAGGAGGCCACGTGGCTTCGCTATAGACCGCACCACGTGGCGGCTGGCTTTCCCTGGAGAGACTGTTTTGAGAGAGAGAGAGAGGGAGAGCAAGAGTGATGTCCGAGATGGACGTTGTAGCCTTTGCACAGCCTAATATTGGAAGGGACATGCCTGCCACAAGCTGTTTGTCACGGGAACCACCTCAGTACAGTGTGGATGCTCAGGGTGTGGCTGCCAGGAGGGGCCGCTTGGGGACCGTCTGGGAAGTGGGCCCGCACAGCTGCGGGACAGGAACACTGGCACCCTTAGTCAGATTTCTTTATTTTGTTTGTTTTATATGTTTTTTATTGATGTTAGAGAGAGAGGAAATGAGAGGGAGAGAGAGAGAGAAACATCGATAAATCAATCATCTGCCTCCTGCATGCCCTGCACCCGGGACTGAACCTGCAACCCGGGCCTGTGCCCTGACTGGGAGTCAAACTGTGACCTCTTGATTGATCGGTTGGTGCTCAACCACTGAGCCACAACGGCTGGGCCAGGCATTCAGATTTTGAAGCTGGGACTGAAGCCGCCAGCATGGGCTCCCAGATCAGCAGGCCTTGGGGCGGGGGGGGGGGGGGGGAAGGTTTGGCAGCTGATACGTGGCTCGTAAACATGGGGCCTCTCGGTCCTTTCCAGTGGGGCTTTGAGCGGTGGGTCCTTGGCCTTAACACCCATGCGGCCTCACCCAAGCTGTTAGGAAAGCCAACAGGTTTCATACGTGGCTTGGACTTGAGATCTAAATGGAGAACCGGAGTGAAATATGCCACCCAGAAGATGCCCCTTTGGCATATTGATGATTTGGGATTAAAGGAATTTAAGAAGCATTAGGTGCAGGAAGGGCACTCTGACCTTGTTTGTCCACCTAACAGCAGCAAATAAACGTCCCAGGTGAAGGTACCCGCTCTAAACTAGGAGGGCAGGAGCCATCCTTATCCCCAGAGACAAGGGAACTCAGGGCTGAGAACGCTGTACAAACCAACCTTGTAACTTGTTCATGAGTTAGCTACTCCAAGCTCAAACCCTTCTGTCTTGTCCATTCTGCACAAATGTATTGTTTCTTTCCTGAGAAGCTATGAAAGCTGCCCGCATTGGCCACTTCCTTGAGCCTCATGTCTTTGGAGCTCCCGCACCTATGAAATAACATTTCATTTTCTCCTGTTAATCTGTCTGATGTCAATTTAATGATTAGACCAGCCAAAGAACCTAGAAGGGAAGGAGGGACATTTTTTTCCGCCCCCGCTACTGCAAAAGGTGTGACCAGTCTCTCACCCCCTAAAGGTGAGCCTCTTGCAAACAGGACCTGTTAGAACGCGGGGCTGTGTGCTGTTTCCCTCAGCAGCTGAGGTTGTTGTTGGCATGATTGTTGGTTGCGTTTCTTACTTTAGACCTTTAAACCAGGTGTGGAGGGAAAGTATACCAAACCCAGAGTCATCCAGACCTGGTTTGAATTCCAGCTTCGCCTCTTCCAATTCAGAAACATGGGAAATTACCTCATCTCCTTAAACTTCATTATTGCATCAGAAAAGGGGAATAATAACCTCTAGATCACAGGATTGTTGTGGGAATGATATTCGACACCATATGAAAATGCCTCGCCTGGTGCCCCAAGTTTAGAAACTACCCAGGAAAGGGTGGTTGACATTGGAACTATTGTACCATGTAGAGAAATAACCCTTGGTTATGGCATTTTTTTCAGCGTAATTTTTTTTTTTTTTTATTGTAAGAACATGGTTCGTTCCAGCTATAAAAGTGATAATGTGAAAAGGTTTGCTGCAGCCTTCGCTGTGGTTTCATTACATCCTAAAGTGTACAGATATTCTGAGGACCCATTTTTGCAAAGAAGATAATGGGAAATAAATGACTTAGGCTATAAAAATCCCAATTTGCAGTTAAGTTTTCAGGAACACATCTCTTCACTGAAGTGGGGGACACGTGTATCCGAGATGAGGTGGAAAGTCCCCGTGTCCCCTTTCTGTGCATTCCTTCCTTCACAGCCAGACAATGAAAACAATCACCCCGGACTTCTTTTTCTGAGATTCTCACCTTCAAGGTGCTTTCTCATCCAAGATACGAAGTTCAAGGCAGCAAATTTGCTTTTTGTTTTTTTCAATGTGCGTTGTCATTCTGCTCAGAGGACTCCCTCTCTAAGTTCCATACTTTAGGATATTGAAAATCACCACAAATCCAAGTCAACTGTCACTCATCAGCAGCTCCTGAAGAGCTAATTAGGAGTGGGAGATGGGACATCACGACGCAGAACTCTCTTTCTGCTCTTACAGGGCTTGTGATTAAGGGGACAAAAAGGCCTAAATTCGCTCTCTGTGTGTGTGCATGAGCCTTGCACTGGGAGCTGAGCGGTAGACCAGATGTTCAGAGCGACTCTTCCTGTAGGGCCTGTCAAGGTATCTGAGGAAACCACTCTCATTTGCCTCTTTAAAAAAGATATATTTTTATTGATTTCAGAGAGGGAGAGAGAGATAGAAACATCAATGATGAGAGAAAAATCATTGGTTGGCTGCCTCCTGCACGCCCCCCACTGGAGATCAAGCTCGCAACTTGGCATGTGCCCTGAGAGTCCCCGTGACCTCTTTCCTGGATCATAGATCACTGCTCAACCACTGAGCCACGCCGGTCGGGCCATATTTGCCTTTTTATCCCAGTTCCTTTATGAAATCCACTCTCTACTGAAGTCATTTGCTCCCTAAAGAATTAGACGGTTGGCCTCCTAACAGACACTGGAGAGTTTCCAAATTTAGCATCGCCAATCTGATTTGAGTGGCTCTACGCGCTTCCTCTTTGAACCCGGTGATGATTAGAAGCGTTTCCGCGATGAGCTGGCTGTGTGAAGATTCGAGGTTAATGACTGTTGGGAGATAAGGACCCACACCCTTGGCTCAGATTGTGCCTTCCTCTTCTCCCGAGGATGAGGTCCTGGCCTAGGGCTGCTTTAGGGCCCTTTGTGTACACTAGAGGTGCTCAATAAATGCTTACTGACAACATGGTCTTTATACACACACGTAACTAGGTCATCTAGCTCCATCGGTTCCTTTCCTTGAGTAGTTTTAGGTTTACCTGTGTCCACTCACCTTTCCATTCTGCCACCTGATCACTTCGGAGGCCTGCTGCACCTCATTCATCAATAAGCCTAAATGTACCTCATCTGCTAAGGACAGAGCTAGTCTGACGGCCCTGGGAGAAGCCACAAATCACCGTCTCCTACAAAGTTCTGCAAAGAAGGGCCAGCAAAGTTCCTGAGGCTGGAATGAGGCAGTGGCTGGAAAATTACTAGATACAACTTGTTTTTATCAGTGATCAGGGGGGTTCTGGCTGGACTGATGGAACGGGATTCTTGCTGGAGGGGGACCAGGTAGTCAGACATCCCCCGGGGAAGGGTGGGGGATGAGGAATTTGGTCAGATATTGAGGATAAGATTCTGGCTAAACTGACCTCACAGGATTCTTGCTAACATTGGGCGCTGGAAGACGTGCCCAAGGACGGGCCTCGTGGACGGAGAGCCTGACTGGAGTTGGATCAAGGGGAGAGTCTTTGGAATTTGCCAACAAGAAGACTGTTGGGATGAGAAGTGAAGACGGGATGGTGAGGTGACAATGAAAGCATTCCACTCCCGGATGGAACCAGTGACCCTAACCTGCAGAGCAATGGTGCTCTGCCCCCTCAAGTGCTGGGGGCAGGTTAATGTGGTTTGGTTTCGTGTTTCCCCAGCATGGCTGCCAAGTAGAGAGAAGGTACCCAGGAAGGTCCTTAGACATCATCTAGGCCAAGAGCCTTCTTTTATTTATTTTTCCTTTTAAAAATATATTTGTATTGATTTCTGAGAGGAAGGGAGAGGGAGAGAGAGAGAGAAACATCAATGGTGAGAGGGAATCATTGATCGACTGCCTCCTGCACGGAGATTGGTTGTGGGATTGAGCCCACAACCAGGGCATGTGCCCTTGACCGGAATTGAACCCAGGATCCTTCAGTCAGCAGGCAGAGGCTCTATCCACTGAGCCGAACCAGCTAGGGCAAGAGTCTTCTTTTAGAGATGAGACAGAGGATGAGAGGGCTCAGTTGACTTGCTCAGAATGACAAGTGAGTTAGAGACTGCACTGGCCTCTTCCTCGTGTTGGGCACCAGGCACGTTGCGGTGTAGCCCCAGTGTGGGAGTCCATTCGGAAGGTAGTCGGTCAGTATTGGTGGATGGATGCTCAGGAACAGCAGCTCTGCGGTCAGAGACCTTTAAATGCTTTTACAAAACCCAGGGGCTGGTCCACCAGACCATGGGGCAGCTGCTGCTGCAAAAGAAGGTCGAAAACCATCATGGATGAGGAGTCAGGGGACCAGGCTCCTTCCCAGGGTTTCTGAGGCTTAGGGAGGCTTTCTCAGACGTTCATGGCCAAGTTCCGGAGCGCTGTGCAAGACCTCCATGCCTTCACGTACGCAGTTCTGTTCTCTGGAACAGATTCCCCTCACCTTGAACAGATTCTCCACCTGCTTGTAGAACTCCTATTCATCCCTCAAAACCTTGGTCAGCTACCACCTCTTCTGTGTGCCTTTGTCTGATCTTTTTCATCCAGGTAGAGTTATTCCCCTCCTCCTCTGTACCACTGTATTTGGTACACACTTTTTAACATTGCACAGCCTACAAATATGTGCTTCTATGTCTGCATACCGCTCTAAGCTACTTGTCAAGGTATCTGAGGGAGCCGCATCTTATTTGCCTTTTTATCTCAGTTCCTTGGCACATAGGGATTCACTGTAGTTTATATTCTAATGGGACTGAACATTTTCAAGCCTCAGGTTTCCATTGTCAGAGTGGGGGTGAAAATACTGGCCCTAGCGACCTTACAGGGTTTTAAAAATAAGAATGAAATGACTAATAAATAGAAATACCTTGATAAAAGGCACAAAGGTCAAGTCCAGTAAACTCTTGCTTGGTCAGAGCACCTGGTTACTCAGCTGGACATGAACTGACCTTATTTGGTTCAGGGAAGGCATGGGGTTCTTCTGTGCCTTCAGCATCCTCATGCAAACACGGACACGGGTGGGGGTCAGTTAAGGACGGTGGTTAAGAGCTTGTGGCTGTCTGAAGATGTGACCGCCCAGCCCTGCAGCCCCTTCCCTTGCTCTTGCCCTCTTTGTGCTTACTGCTCTCTGACCTCACCTGATTAGTTGTTTGCTCGGTGAATGTCATTCTGTGGCAAAGGTTGCCCACCTAGACCCATTCTCCCTTCCTCCTCGGCCGCTGGCCAGGTGCCATTCCCTAGCCCCTCTTGAACTTGGATATGCCCTCCAGACTAGGTTTCACCCATAGACAGGAAATGGACATGACAGTCGCCTCTCCTGTCAGGCCCTGCCTTTAACACACGGGGGGTGGCCCCCCATGCTCCCTCCCCCCTTTCTGCTGGTGACGCTGGGACGTGGCAGCAGGCCAGGTCTACCCAAGCAGCAAAGACTGTGTCCTAGGTACTTAGCAGAGCAATGACTTGGAAGGAACCTGGGTTCCCCCCAATGACCATGTGGAACAGGTCACAACTTCTTGGTCTTTTCATATATTAGGGGTCCTTTGTTTTAGCAATCAGAGCTCACCCTAACGAATGCACACCAATGCTTTGTGACCGCAGGGACTTCGTCTTTCGTGTTCACCGCAGTGTTCCCAGTGCCTAGAATCCTGCCTGGCTCATAGTAGGTGCTCAGACTCATATTTGCTGCATCAATGAATGGAACTAGACTGCCCATGTTTGAATCACTGACAAGCCATGTGACCTTCAGCCATGTAGACCTCAGGTCCCTCATCTGCAAAATGGGGGTAGTAATTGGGCCCACTCTTTGGGTTATGAGAAGATATGTTTATAGCTCACAGAGCAGTGCTGAACATGTGGTAAGCATTTGGTAAGTGTTATTATTATTATTGCATCAGTGTGTTTTCTGCCGCTTTTGAGATCTTCAGTAACACTGAACATGATTTCAGGTTAAATTAGAAGCAACGTCAGGGGAAAGAACCCTGAAGCACGGGTAGTAGATGCACCTGCATCTGCCACTGGCTGACACCGATAAAGTGGGTTCACCTTTATTTCATGAACTCAGTGTGATGGCTTCGGAGAATGCACGCAAATATATGCAAATCACACAAATCCACATAAAAATAGCCTCCTGTGTGCCTCTGCATTGCTGGAAAGAATTCTTGTGGCTTTATACTATTCCTTTCGGTTACATGGTTACTACAGCCTTGCCATCTCCCTTCTCAGGAAGACCCACACCTGGAAGGAGGGAGGGGTGCGCACGTGGGGGTGTGCACGGGGAGCTGTGTGCACAGCTGCCGTAGGAGGGGGGAGGGTGCCAGAGAGGCTAGTGAGGACCGGATCAGATAGGTGTGGCTGGTCCAAAAGGAATGTTAACATTCCGGGTTCTGCGGCCCATTCCAGTCAGTCAGCCCATTCCATCAGCAGCATCTAACCACCTGCCTTTACCAGCAACTGTGCCCTCGAGGCCATAAGAGCCGCAAAAGGAGCACAGGAAGCTCGTTCCAGGTTTGAAAGGCCTAGGAACCTGGCAGCTCACCAGCTGCGAACAGCTGAGGCGTGGGTGAGCCAGCCGAGGCTTGGTTTCTGTGGAATGAGCACTGCCCCCCGCCTGCCCACCTGGCCACTGCTCTCAGGACCCACTGAGGTGACCAGTGCAAGGGGCTTCACAGTGTGTAAGTGGTTAATGAGAGGCTCAGGCCATCAGTATTCTTGTGGGTGGGGATTGAGGGTGGGGGGCATTGAGCAAGGAGTGAGTGATATGGCCACCGAGCAGCGTGGGTAGGGCATGTGGGGTCGAACTACTAGTTCTGAAGCATAATGACAGAGACCCCCATCTTTTGAGCCCTCCAATGCATCTCAGATTTCAGATATTTTGTCCAATTATAATTTCATATGACGGCTTTATTCATGCATGCACTCCTTCATTCATTCAGCAAAGACACTGAGCACCTGCCCCGGGCAGGGCCTTATGCTGGGTTCTGAAATTTAAAGATAGAAAAGGCATAATATTTGCTCACAAGGACCTCTTTCTTCTCGCGCCAGGGCTTGCGAATCCAGCGGGGGGACAAACATGTCATCAATAAATGCCACACCATACGTAAGGGACAGTGAGTGACAGAAGCCTGGAAAATGAGAGATGCAAAAGAAGAGATAGCTGGCTGCACCTGGGAAGGTCAAGGCCACCTGAAGAAGTGCAGGGTGTCTCCAAGGGTGAGCCTGAGCCTGCCAGGTGGACCGGCAGAGGGAACGCCGTGTGCCAGGGCACAGAAGCATGAAGCCACATGGCCATGCGCTCCAGATCTGATTTGAAAAATACGGTCAACGGTGTCAAGCTGTACCTTTCCCAGTCACGCAGCCCGGGCTTCCCCGACTCCTCCAATGCCTGTGACATTTACGAGCCCATGAGACCTGTTTGGCAGCGATGGTCCACGGTGAGTCCTTGAGCTGTTTGCTGGCTGCTGCTGCTGCAGGTCCCCTCTCTTCAAGGAGATTGGGCGTCACCTAAGAACTGAGGCTGTCTATTCTATCTTTGTCCCCCCAGGACCCAGCTCGATGCCTTGCTTGGGAATATTAAGCAGGCAGCAGACGGTGGTTGCTGGAGGTTGTCCGAATGGTGACAGTGGCGGATGCTGCTATTTACTGAGCATCCCCTTGGACGCCGTGCCACATGCTAATTTGCACATTATCTCTTTTAATCCTCACGATAACCCCACGAGATGGATGCTATGCATTCCCATTTTACAGATGAAGCAACTGAGGCGTGGAGAGATCACATCACTTGCAGAAGAGACGTGGCCTTGAAGTGCTGAAACTGGGATTTGAATTCAGGCTGACTCATGCACGACCGATGCTGTGAGCTCTGACTCTACCCAAGTTCACAGCCTCTATTTCATAAAACAGTGTGAGTCAGAGTTTTACAGACTGACAGCTAAGCCCTGAGCTCTAACCAAATGGTGGATATTTCTTCTTATGGCTGCCTCCTATGTCACGGGCTCCCTGCTCCATCTCTGTACCTCCATCCCTAGCATGGCACCTATCCTCCCAGGATGGGGAATAAGGAGACTAGAAAATTGTCCATGGCAATTCTGGAAGACTCCCTGGAGGAAGCCAGGCTCCTGGGAATGTGGTAAGAGGGCACGATGGAAAGAGGGTGTGTGTGCGGCTCCAAGGTGGGCATGATGAAGCCATTTATGGGGTGCTATGTGCTTTTGAAGGAGTGGAAAAGAACTAGAAGTATGTTTGGAGGAGCCCAAAGTTCCTGACTATTTCAGGGGTACAGCTGGGGCAGTTTGTGCTCCACACATGAGCCCTTTCCCTCTGCAGGAGCAGAGCCCAGGCCTCCTCGGGAGTGATGAAGGTCCTTGCTCCTCCGGAAGGGATGGATGGGCATCTCCAGGTGAGGGACCACTGGGAGCTACTGAGAAAGTGGTAGGCTGCTTGAGAAGCATCATTTACAGGTAACAGTTAGCTAATTAATTAAAAATTTCTTGAGTGCCTATTATATTCTAGGGCTGATTCTAGGAACTTGGACAACGTACTGGCCCTCATGGAAGTTTCATTTTTAATGGGGGGAAAATTAGAATAAATAAGTAAACTAACAAACAAGCTAGGAATTTCAGGAGGTAATAAATGCTTTGAAGAAAATAAAACAAGGTTGTAGCATAGAGAGTGACTGGGAGAGAGGAGGTCAGTGAAGGCCAGGCTGAGGAGGTGACATTTGGGCCGAGAAAACCTGAATGGCCAAACGGCACCAGCTATTCCAAGAGCTGGGGGAAACGTGTTTCAGCCAGACCACAGAACAGGTGAAGGTCCTGGGGTAGGAACAAAAGTGATGAATTAGATAGGTGTACGAAAGGACTGGAGTGGCTGGAGGGTGGTGAGCCAAGGGCAGAGTGAAAAAAAGGGGTGGGAGAGGCATGTTGGGTCAGACCACTCAGGGTCTGGTAGGATATTATTTCAAGTGCTACAGTGTATTAGCTAGTTACTGCTGTGTAACAAATGACCCCAACTTTTAGCAGTTTGGAACAAAACTCATTTTTTTTTATCTCACAGTTTCTGGGGATCAGGAATCTGGGCATGCCTTCGCTGGGTTCTCAACTTCAGGGGCTCTCCGTGACTGCAGTCCAGATGTTGGCTGTAGACATCTCAGCGTTTGACTTCGAAGGCTCCACTTCACGCTCACATGATTGTTGTCAGGATTCAGTTCCTCACGGCTATTGATCTGAGGCCGTTCTCAGTTTCTCTCAGGCAGGCCTATCCAATGCGGCAGCTTGCTTCATCAAAGCACACAAACTGAAGAGACGAGAGAGAGAGTCTGATAGCGAGACAGAAGCCATCACCTTTTGCAACCTAATCGCAGAAATGGCATTTGTCATCTTGGCTGTATTCTATTCATTAGAAGCAAGTCACACAGTGGGTTTCGTCCTCACTAAAGGAATACCAGCAGGTGGGTCACCTTAGAAATCTGCCTGCCACACACAGGAAGCCACTGGAGGTGTCTTGACAGGGAGATGACATGACCTGATGTATCTTGTCAAAGGATCACTCTGGCTTTCTTGAGCATTAGGAGTATGAGTGGCGGGTGGGCAAGAGAGGACACCGGAAGGCCAGTGGGGACTTCAGTAAAAGATGATGCCAGCTGGGGCTAAAGGGGTGACCATGGGGAGGCAGGGAAGGGGATCCGAGGGGCCTCGCCAATGGACAGG
Organism: Corynorhinus townsendii; assembly: GCA_026230045.1. NCBI lineage: Eukaryota > Metazoa > Chordata > Mammalia > Chiroptera > Vespertilionidae > Corynorhinus > Corynorhinus townsendii. Next base: position 214,334,774 of record JAPDVU010000002.1, read on the forward strand.
AGGCAGGGGCCGGCAAGGAGGAAACAGATGACTCCTGGGCTGGCTGTGACCTGCGCCTCCTGCCGGTGGGATGAGCGTGCCTTTGACTCTCGGGATGTGTGCTCTGCGATTATCTCCTCCTGGGAGAGACAGGGTGACACTATCGCCGACCTCCTCCAGCCCTACCCAAGGTCACACATTTGCTGGATGGCTGGCCCACCTGAGGAGCACTGGCCGTGAGCAGAGAACAGATGTCTCCTTGTGCCGGGCTGAGGGATCGACCCCATGCCCTCAGTCTTAGTGTGCGCATGCTCAGAGCAACCAAGCCAGCGAGGGGGGGGGGGGGAGGGGGGGCGGGGCGGGAGGGCGCTCACCGATAACTGTGCTCACAAAGGCAGGAAAGAGCTAAGGGGTGTGTCTGTGTCCATCTGTCCCTCTGTCTCAGGTGGGACAGGGTCCAGGGCAGGGAGAGTTACTAAAGTTCACCCTCGAATGTTAGGGCATCCCTAACAAACTCCAGAGAGACAAACACAGTATTTACCTCCACGAAATCTTTACTTGCTATAGGCGAAAAGATAGAGAACCTGATCACTTAAAAAAAAAAAATATATATATATATATATTGATTTCAGAGATGAAGGGAGAGAGAGATAGAAACATCAATGATGATAGAGAATCATTGATCAGCTGTACCTAGCACACCCCACCCAGGGGATAGAGCCTGCAACCCACACACAGGGGATAGATGCCCTGACCGGGAATCGAACCATGACCTTCTGGTTCATAGATTGATGCTCAACCACTAAGCCACGCCAGCTGGGCAAGAGCTTGATAATGATGTGGCTACCATTTGTTGTGTCAGTCTCACTGCGAAGCCCTCATAGGTATCTCAATGAATCCTCTTAACAACCCAGTGATGTAGGCATTTCCCACTTCACAGATGGGAAAACTGAGGATTAGAGAAGTTAACTTGCCCAGGGCGACAGAGCCAGTGAACAGGAGGGCCAGGATGTAACCCGGGTCTGTCTTGACTCCAAGCCCACGTTCCTAACCACACCACCACCCTGCCCCCCATTAAGGCTGGTTGCATATTCATCTCCTGCCCCCAGGAGTAAAAAGGGACAGCAGCTTTTATTCTCAAGAGTGGGTCCCGGCTTGCCAGAGAGGAGCAGAGCAGAAGCGTGTTTTACTGCAGCAGCAGAGGGCGCCCCCTGGTGGTGGCAGCGATGAAGAGCAGTGGGTGGGAACAGAGGAGCCTGGGTTTAGCTAAGTGAATTGGGGGTGGGGTGGGGTGGGGGAGATGGACACAGAGACAAAGCTGTGTCCATGGAGACTGGGTTCATCAAGTCAGCTTGCCCCAGGCAAAGGGCCAAAGTGCATCTCCTTTCCTGGAGCCCATGGGGTGTTGTCATGGCTCCTACCTAGGTCAGCCGGGCGCTCATCACATCACATCGGTAACCCAAATGACATCACCCCACACCAGCCACACTCATCACTCACACTTAGTGTCTGCAGCTGCACTCATACTCCTGCATGTGCCATACCGGCATCATCTTGTTTATCATTTAGGGCCTAGAATTTTGGCTAATTTAGAGGTCAGTCTGACTGGATTGTTTTCGCTTACAGGGGCCAGGCTCCACATGGGGGATTTCCTGGGTACCACTGTCCACACAGCTCCCCAAGGCTTCACGGGGAGTCGGACCTGAGCCACTTACAAGATGAGACAGGAAGTGCTCTGTAGCTAGGGGAGCACAGGGCAGGGGTGGGGAGTCAGCTTGGCCAGTTGGGGAAGGCGTGATGTCAGCTTTGAAAACATCAGGACACCTTGGGTGTTGGCCACACCCCCGTTTCGAGCCTCTTGAATGAGAATCACAAACTGTGTTGATTCTGAGAATAAATACAAGCCTGGAGCGCACCAGGCGAGCCTCTGAAGGTCCCTCGAGTCACCTGCGCGGTTTCTCCATGCTGATCACAAGCTGTGAGCGGCCCCTTCCCGGGAGGGAGCAGGGGAGTGCAGCAGCTGGGGTGTCAGGATGCCTGTGTTCTATTTCCAGCAGCTGTTACTGGCTCACCGTGTGACCTTGCTGAGGTCACAGCCACGCTTTCCTTGCAGGGGAAAACAGAGGAGGCAAAGCTCGCATTTTCCCAAGGGATGCAAATCCTGGAAGATGGGGTCCACCCTGCTCCCCATGAACCTCAGCCATGTCTGGTCCTGCTGATATGGATGAAAAATGCTTCAATATGAATTCAGGGGACTTTGGGGGACGGGGGAGGGGGACACCCAAAGCAAGAAGCAAGGAGTTCTGCCACAGCAAGACTTATGGCCACTCTCACATGCAGCGTGTCCCAAACATTTTTCAGATCACGTTCCACAGCACTGGTTCCCACATGGGCCTTGAGCTGCTTGTGGCTGGGGGATGTGGGGGGGGGGGGGGGAGGGAGGGAGGAAGGAGAGAAGGCATTTTCTCTCTAGTTTCTATTATTTTACTACCATGCACCGCCCCCTGTCGGCAAGCCCTTGCTAAATGTTCTGCATTTATTAAGTAGAAATTCAGCTCTGTTTTCATTCATCAAAGTCACCCATGAGCGCCCATTTCTGCTCAGCACCAAAGAACTAGGGCTACCCTGAGCCCATTGCCCAGAATAGCAGCATTTACTCCGGGTGGCTTCCTCAGAGGCCCAGTTTCCACCACACTGCTTGAAATCCTGAAAAAAGTTTACCCTCAAGGAGCCCAGGGACCCCGGGCTGGGAAGTATTCCCCAGAGAGGTCCAGTGGCCCAGGAGAGGCCCTGTGGCTAGCGGTGGGACCAGGGCCGGGGTCCGGGGCCCGATTCCCAGGCTAGGGCTCCAGTCAAGCATCCCACTGGGCAGGGCTATCCACACTCAGATACACAGGCACAGGGCGCACACGTGCAAGACAGCAGCCCAGCCGAACGCAGGCCAGCTGAAGCAACGATGCTGAGGGCTCCGGCAGTAATCAGTAGGCTGCTCTAACACTGCAGTGAGCGGCAGGAACTAAGCCCGAGACTGGAAAGGTGGAGGCCTCACAGATCATTACAATATGTCGTGTATGCAGTGGGACACTCTCACCCACTCTGGGGGGACTCAGACCACTGCTCTGGCACCTGCCTCTTTAAGAGGAGGAGACAGACCAGAGAGGGGGCTGAGCCCCTGCAGCTGGGGACCCCGGAAGAGTGGGGACACCCCCAGAAGCCTCAGGGAGTCTGGCATGGAGGCCTGGCATGGAGGCAGGGAAAGAGCTGCAGGACCCCCAGTGGCTCAGAGCGCCCCTCCACCCTGCTCCCCAGGGCTCCTGAAACTCCTCATCTGTGGAGCCGCTGGCTCAGACCCAGAGGCTCAGGGTTTTGATCCGCCCGAAGGCACCAAGACTCCATGTACCTTTGGAAAAAGGCAGGGGCTTAGCTCTGCGGCTTTAGCGTCTGAGCCTCCACCAAAGCACATCAGGGCCAGGGGCCAGGGCAGGGTCTCTGGGGCTGCTTGCCCAACAGCTGTTCCCTGGGTTATTTTGGTCCAGCTTATCAATTCCAGGGTATTTGGACCAAAATAACCTGCAGCGTGGTGGCTCTGTGGGGACGTCTCCTTAGAAAGTTGCTTAAATAGAGAGTGGGTAGGAGGAGCTTGGCTTGGGGGGCGGGGAGGAGGGGAATCTTGTGTATGAAGCGGAGGTGACCTGCCTTGCTGTCCTTTCAGCCCTGACACCTCCCTGACCTGCTTCCTTGGGGACCAAAGCTGGGAGTTGGTGGGGGAGGAGTGAAAGTTAAGAGGGAAGAGATCATTTTTTAATTCGGGTTCTTGACCCCGTGGTGGTCCTCCATAGCTGGTGACAGACATACGACTGTTTCCCATTTTGCGGAGGGGGCGCAGGGGGTCCAGAGAGGTGAGGCGCGGATAAGGAGGCCGCAGGACATGGAAGCCAGGCCTCCTTACCCCAGGCCACACCCCTTGGGTTGGGCCTCCTAGACCAGCAGCAGCTCCTCACTGGCCGCTGCGCGTTCTTGACGAGCCGGGACCAACGTGGAAAGTGCTGACTGGCCTTGGCCTTCCTTTGGCCACAGCAGGGCTTCGGGGTGGCTGCCAGCCTCGAGGACCCCGCCGGCCTCGCTGAGATTCGGGTAGGGGTTGGGAGGGAGGAAGACCAGCCACCCCTCTGGGGCCCTGCCCAACCCCACGGACAGCTCGGGTTACACCCCCCCCCGCCCCCGCCCGAGCCTGCGGGGATTGCTCTGGGCGCAAGGCCACAGTGACCCGGGCTGCGCTCCCTTTGGCAACGGGGTGGCGCGCGGGGAGCGTGCTTTGGCACCTGGCGGGCGTGCGGGCACCCGGCTCGGGGCCCTGGACACCGCCTGGGCAGGGATGCGCTCGGTAACCGAGCTTAGTCGTCGAGGGCTCCTGGCCGAGCGCACACGACAGCTCCGATTATCAGGTCCCCGAAGTAAGCCCTCCCGGTGGGGCCGCATTTGGCGACCGCATTTGGCGACCACCACTTGGCCACCCTCGCCGCTCCCGTTTCTCCCCCGGGATTTAGCAGCGGGTTAATTTCCTGTCCTGGGAAATCCTTCCCCAGTGTCCCTCGCCCCGGCTCCCCTCGCCCCTCCCTTCCCCCCCCCCCCCCCCGCTCCGTCCCTTCCGCTCCGAGCTCCCCTAGTCCGCCCACGCTGCGCTGACTGGCCCCTGCGCGCCCGGGCGCACGCCCTCCCCGCCCCGGCCGCCCTCCGGCTCCCAGCGCCCTGCCGTCCGGAGAGCCGGTCCGCGTCGCGGTGGCTCGCGCGGGTCAGGCCATGCGCCTCCGCACCGCCCCCCGCGCCCCCGCGGGCGCCGCCGCCTCCGCGCTCGGGCTCTGCAGCCTCCTGCTGCTGCTCCGGCCCGGGAGCGCCTGCCCCGCGGGCTGCGCCTGCACCGACCCGCACACCGTGGACTGCCGCGGCCGCGGGCTGCCCAGCGTGCCCGACCCCTTCCCCCTGGACGTGCGCAAGCTGCTGGTGGCCGGCAACCGCATCCAGCGCATCCCCGAGGACTTCTTCATCTTCCACGGCGACCTGGTCTACCTGGACTTCAGGAACAACTCGCTGCGCTCGCTGGAGGAGGGCACGTTCCGCGGCTCGGCCAAGCTCGCCTTCCTCGACCTCAGCTACAACAACCTGACCCAGCTGGGCGCCGGCGCCTTCCGCTCGGCCGGGAGGCTGGTCCGGCTGAGCCTGGCCAACAACCGCCTGGAGGGCGTGCACGAGGCCGCCTTCGAGACCCTGGAGTCGCTGCAGGTGCTGGAGCTCAACGACAACGACCTGCGCAGCCTCAGCGTGGCCGCCCTGGCCGCGCTGCCCGCGCTGCGCTCCCTGCGCCTGGACGGGAACCCCTGGCTCTGCGACTGCGACTTCGCCCACCTCTTCACCTGGATCCAGGAGAACGCGTCCAAGCTGCCCAAAGGCGAGCCAGGGCGGCGGGGCTGGGATGGAGCTGGGGGAGGGCGGGGGAAGGGGCTGGGCAAGGCCACCGCAGCCCAGGGGCCCGGGGTGGAGCCAGGAAGAGGTCTGGGTGCTCAGGAGTGAAGGCACAGCACGGGATGAGAATTGCTCCCTGCTGTAACCTCGCAAGTTCCTAGCCTGAACTTTTTCTGGGAATCTGCTGGGGAAAGGGGCTGAGGAGGGACACTTCTGGATTCTCCGGAGTTTCTGGGCCCTGATGCTATACTCCGCCCCCCCCCCCCCCCCTTCTCCAACAACCCACTTTCCAGAGTTAGAGATCTGTCATTTCTCCGTCACTCGTGACCGAAATCACCTTATGGGCCTCTGGGTCCTAGTACTGGTGGGTGTGGGTTACTTAACAACCCCTTCTAAATGGAACGCACCCTCCTGATAGGAAACAGCTGAGCGCATTCTCACTCCCCTGAAGGTGGAGAGAGCCGGCCGCTAAGAACTCCCCAGCAGCCTGCAGGGCCTGAGCAGGTGTGTTTCTCAGCTCCCACCTGGCCCTTCTCTCCAAAGCGGGTGAGGATATTCCTGGTGCGGGATAATGGCAGCTCCGGAAGAGCCAGGTTCTGTGATTTTGCAGCCCAGATGCGAAATGGCCCAACAAAAATGTGAGCAGGTGCACCTTTCCCGAGGTGACAGGGACATGCACCCCCACCTGCAGACAAGAGCACCGGGGGCCGGCAGTTACAGGCCCCCGTGAAGGCCAGTGGGAAGGAAGCAAAGGCAGAGCTGAGAAGGAAGGGACCTCAGCACCCACAGGGATGAGCCCCAGACAGAGAGCAGGAGGAGTGTCCTTGCCCTCAGGGATCCCAGCCTTCCCCATGGGGCTCAGCAGGGGCCTCCAGAGGCTGGCCCCACCTCCACTTCCGGCGTGTCCCTAAGGCTCTGGGTAGAAGAGGAGCCAGAGCTGCGTGGCACACATTATAAAAGGTGACATCGATACTGATTTAGCTTCTATAGATCCTGTTTCCATGTACTGAGGATTCAGGGTGTTGCTCACCTACACCCTGGATTCCTGTGCTCACCCATTCATTCCACACCTAACCAGGCACCCACCCCAGGCAGGGCCAGTCACTCCTCACAGGTGCAGGCCCCTGAGCTGCCACTTTAAGGCCAGGCAGGCTCTCTCCCATTAAAAAAGCCCTAAAAGGTACAGACTCCCCAGCTTTAAACTTTGCCTTCATTCGCTGGCCGGGCTCCCCAGACGCTCCCCACCACAAGCTGCCCCGGAGGCCGGAAGACCTCACTGTGGAATGGAGGCGTGCCTCGGTTCTGATGGTTTCCGCCTCTGCTTCCCCATGGACTTGGCACCTTTACCCCCACGGTTAACTGAGCTGATATAACGGGCTCTCGTTGTCATCCACGTGAGGGCTAGGTGTTAGGGGGCCAGGATCTGTAGGTTTCCGCCTCTGTGCTACCATCGATGGCTGTGACCTTGAACAGGCCACCCGTCCTTCGGCCTCATGTTCTCATCTCTGAAGTAGTGGTGTTGGCCTCTGAGGTTTCTACAGGGACCTTGGTTTGGAGTCTGAAGACACAGGCTTGCGTCCTCACTGAAACCTGGGTGACTCTGGGTGGGTCCCTTAACTTTGTTCGAGCCTCATCAGCCTCCTGCTTGAAACTGGCACGTGGAATGCTGTGTAGTTGTCTGACCTGGTGATTTTCGGGATCAAAACCAGATCATGTCGGTGGAAGGAAGGAACAGTGTGAACATAAAATGTCATTTCTCCCAGATGTGTGATCCCAGCAAGTCTCTGACCTCTCTGAGCTTCAGTTTCCCTACCTCTAACCTCAGAACGCAGTGACTGCATCCCACACCGTGTTTAGATGAGATGGGCTCCATCCAGGGCCCAGTCATGCTTAGCACGGGATGGGTGCTCTATAACCGCAGGCATCCCCTTCCCTCCTTCTCCTGCACTTGTTCAGGGCAGAGTGGCTGAGAGCCTGGACTCTGGCACTGAGCTACTGGGTTCAAATCCTGCCTCTACTTCTTACTATTTGGGCGACCTTCAGTACCCCAGTTTCCTCATCTGTAAAATGAGGATGATGCTAGTACCCATCGCAGGAAGGACACACGCAGGTCCCTGGGGAAAGACTGAATAGCTAAGGTCCCTCTTCCACTTCTCTTTGTAGCCACAACCAGAGCTACTGATGAAAAATGCTTCAATATGAATGTGGCCCTTCACTTCTCTAGTATGTGGCCCACATACTAGAGAAGTGAAGGGAACTAATTCTCATGCCCAGTGACCTTGACATGGGCAGCAGTAGGGAGGGAAGGCGGAGAGGAGTGGGGATCAGGGGCACAGTTACACAGGTGCACATGCTATGCCTTGGGTCTGCTCACCTGGCCCCTGCCTGGGGCAGCTTCCTGGAAAGGCCATTCTGGGCTCAGCTTGGACCCTGTGGGCAGACCCTGCATGGAGTCCTCTCTAGGAAGGGGGGTCATGCAGGTGGGGTGCTCACCAGTTATGTCACTAACCTGCCTGCCAGGCTGGACCCACGGCCCTCTGGGGGTCCCTGGCCCAATCGCCTAGTAATTCCACTCTTCTTTTCTGACGTCAGACACTTTGAGAGCCTGGTTTGGTGGGAAGAGTGAGGACTTCTTGTCCTACTGACAAAATAAACAGTAGTTCAGCCAAAGAGACCGAAGCTGATGACTTTCTCCCCTGGTGACTCCAAGGTGAACCTATTTCTTTTGCTTTAAAATGGAAGCAGTGTTATTTTCCGGAGGATGAAATGACAGGCTCCCCAGAGACTCGGGAGCTGTAGAAAAGTCTCATAAAGAAATAGGAAGCACCCAGGAGCCCACCACTCTCAAAGGTTTTCTGTATTTAATTGGGTTTTATTCCTAAGCACCTACATATATTTTTAAACAAGTTGATACTAGATTATACATCTTATTACTGATTTTGTGTCTCTTACTGAGTTGTGAGAGTTTCCTGTCTTGGCAGTTCTTCGGAAATTTAGCTTTTAAAAAAATTAAATGTATTGGGGTGACATTGGTCACCATGAACATGTAGGTTTCAGGGTGGGTTTCTATGTGACAGGATCTGCATATTGCACTGTGTGCCAAGTCAAGTCTCCTCCTGTCACCTTATATCAGGACCCCCTTCTCCTTCCACCCCCTTCCCTCTGGCAACCACCGCACTGCTGTGCGTGTTCACGCGTTTCCGTTTTATATCCCACATCTGAGTGAAATCATACAGTTCTTAGCTTTTGAAAATTTAACGCTTAGTGGCCACGCAATGGGTCCCTTTATCAATCTGTTCACTGGCCTGTCTCCTGTTAGAAGTACGGGTAGATGCCTTATTTTTGTCTACAGACAATGCTGAACTGAACACCCTCATGCGTGTAGCGGAAAAGCTCTGGGGATTTCTTCGGGGTGGATTTTTTGAGGTGGGAACACGGAGTGAAAGTCTATGTTTGTTTTAAATCTCTGGAGACATTTTTGCCCAATTGCGCCCGAGACAGGGGACACCGGTGGCCAGCAGGGAGGACCCGCGCCACCCCACCTTCCCCAGCTTTGTTCTTTTTAAACGTTTGACTGGCAGAGCAATCTGTCCCCTCATTGCTTTCAGTTGCACCGCAGTTTTGCTCCCCAGCGGAGTGAACGTTTTGTGTGTTTATCCAACCCCCGGCGGGGCTGACCCCGGTCTCCCTCCGCCTTTGACAGGTCTGTACACGGCCTGTGTGCCACGGGCTGCTGCATTTTTAATTTGCCTCTTAATTAGAGTTGAGTCTCCGGGTGTCACCTTTCTCACAATTACTCGTGTCCAGGGCCAGGTGTCGCCTTCCAGGGGCACCACGGTCTGGAGCTCCGGGGAGGAGGCCACTGTGTACATGGCCTCGTTTGCTCCCTGGCCAGCCTGCTCCCAGGGTCCTGCTGTTCCATCCCAAACACCGGCCCTTTCAGAAAGCATCACATTCATCATGTCACTCTGTGCTTTACTCACAGGGTGACCTTGTTGCTGGGAGACAGGGGACAGTGGACCTGCCTTCCTGCCCACCCAGGACAGCCCAGGGCATGCAGTTGGGGATTTGCCCAGGACCACTGTTAGCTGGGTGACCCCCGTGCCAGCTGACCCAGATTCCCAAGGGGGAGGCCCTTTTAGCCAAGTGGCCGTCCAACTCCTGCTGTCCCCGAATCTTGTGGTTTCCAGTGTAATTGGAATGAGGTGCTTGGAAGGCTGTGTCACCTTCAGGCTGGAAGTGCGTTGAGGGCCCCACGTCGTGTGGGTTGTCGTGGGTACCTGGATCTGGCACATTCACGGTTACATGAGCCAAGTCTCCAAACTGCATCCTGAACGGGGTCGCTCGCCCCCGGGTCGCAGCGGAGTGCACACCTCCGGTCCTGGGGACCGTCCCGGGCTCCTGCCCTCGGGTCCTCGCCCAACTGTTACAGGTCCCGATTCTCACCTCTCTGGTTCTCACTTAGCTCCCCGCGTCCACCACTCTGGGCACCCCGAGGCTGCGCTGGGAGCCTGCCCTGTGCACTCGCACTGGATCCTGTGCTACCTCCGTGGCCACTGCCTGATCGTGGCAGTCCATGAGTCTGGCCCGTTTCAAGGACAAAACGTGTCTCGTTTCCCCTTGAATCCCCCGCAGCTAACACATGTAAGGTGTGTTTGGAAATCTCCCACGGCTTTCATTGTACTTAAACCCAGATCCTTCCAGGGCCCACAAGCTCCCACACTCCCTCTCCCCTCCCTCCCTGTCCCAGCCCATCCCAGTGCCATGGATGACAGGGAGGGATGAGCGGGGGGTCCAGAGGAGAGAGGGAAGGTAGCATCACTGAGCAGAGATGAGGGAGTCCAGTTCTATGGCTTGGATGAAATTGTCCCCCGAGGAGAGGTCAGGTGAGTTCCAAGATGACCCGTCTCTGAGTGAGCCCCGGGAATACTGAGGGCACTGGGGTGTCATGGAGAGAGAGCAGGCTTTGTGGACAGGCCTGCCTTTAAATCAAGACCCTCTCAGATGAGCGGTATGACTTGGGGCCAGTCACACAGCTCCGCTGAGCCCCTGTCTCTGCATCTGAAAAGTACCCCGCATTGTACACCCACGCTCAAGAGCCAAAGGTGGAAGCAACCCAAGTGTCCATTGACGGATGAATGGATGAGCAAGATGGGGTCACCCATACAGAGAGGTATCATTCAGCCTTAAAGAAAGGAAATCCTGACACCTGCTACAGCGTGGATGAGCCTTGGGGTAACTGTGCTAAGCAAAACAAGCGGTTCGCAAAGGGACAAATAGTGTGTGAGTCCACTTGTCTGAGGCACCTGCAAGCAGTCAAATGCATAGAGACGGGAAGTAGAATGGTGGCTGCCGGGGCCTGGGGGAGGGGAGAAATGGGGAGTTAGTGTTTAATGAGGACGGAGATTCAATTTTATAAGGTGAAAGTTGTTCCGGAGATGGATGGTGGTGATGGTTGCACAACAGTACTGAATGCCACTGCACTGTACACTTAAAAATAGCTCAGATGGTAAATGTTATTTATGTTGTGGTATTTTACTACAATTAAAAAATGTTTTGATGGGAGTAGGAAAATAAATTACCTCAAAGCAGGGCACCTCAGCCCGGCACCACTGACATTATGGACTGGCTAATTCTTTGCCTTGGAGGTTGTCCTGTGCCCTGTAGGATGTTCAGCAGCATCCCTGTCTTCTACCCACTCAATGCCAGTAGCACCCCACCCAGGAGTGACAACTGAAAATATCTCCAGACATCACCAAATGCTCCCTGAGGGGGAAGATCACCCCGGGTTGAGAATGACTGCTCTGAAGGGCTGTTGAGAAAGAGGATTAAGTGAGATGATAATGGTAAAGTACTTATTATAGTTCCTGATAAATAGTGGGAGTTTCCATAAATAGCACTTCCTTGAAGAATGTAAAATCATGATCCACCATGTCATTGGAGGGGGCCCACTAACACACATGCCCCTTTTCAACCCAAGGATGTTCCTGTTGCTTCTTCCAGCTGACCAGAGAGTCCATCATTAGAGATCAACTTGGGACTCTGGGTATTCAGAAGGGCAGGTCCGGGAGGGAGCCACAGAAGGTGTCTCTGAGTGCCCATAGACAGCATGAAGCATTGATTGCCGTGATCTGTGGGAGGTCCCAGACTCACAGGGCCACTTAAATTTCTGGCTGTGTCAGAAGATTCTCTCTGACCAGATCATCCTATATAATAAAAGCCTAATATGCAAATTGAACGAGTGGCAGAATGACCAGTCGCTATGATGCGCACTGACCACTAGGGGGGCAGATGCTCAATGCAGGAGCTTCCCCTTGGGTGGTCAGTGTGCTCCCACAGGGGGAGTGCTGTTCAGCCACAAGCCGGGCTGTTGGCTGGTGAGCGCAGTGGCGGTGATGGGACGGCAGCTCCGACTGCTAAAGGGCGCAGGCCAGGCTGAGGAACCCCCTCACCCCCCAGTGCATGAATGTCGTGCATCAGGCCTCTAGTCAATAATAATGAGACACAGGTTGGTACCCCAGGCACTTGGCCCAGGACCCAACTCATAGCAAGCATCTGTTATTGATAATTGAGGTGGTGGCAGTGGTGGTGGTAGAAATGGTGGAGGTTGGCATCACGGTGGAGATGGTAGACATGGTGGAATGGGCATGGAGATAGATGGTGGACATGGAAGAGGTGGTGGACATCATGGAGATAGATGGTGGACATGGAAGAGGTGGTGGACATCATGGTGAACATGGGGGAGGTGGGCATCATGGTGGAGATGGTAGACACAGGGGAGGTGATGGAAGTAGCAATGGCAGTGACGGTGGAGATGCGGGAGTGATGGTGATGTTGGTGGTGGTCATGGAAAACACATACATGCCACCCGGAGAAGAACACTTTAGGCCCTCAGCGACCATCTCTGCTGCCTTCCTCTCGGAGGGGGACAGGTTGTGCGTGCGACTGTGTGGCTGTCCTCAGGCTCCGTGGGAGATGGGCCGGAGTGTAGGGTAGCAGACACAAGTCACAGTCCTGGTGCAGGACTCACTCCTCTCTGCTGCCCTCCACAGACACGCTGGGTGGGGCCGGGACCACGCAGGAGCCCTTGGCCCAGTGCTGCTGGTGCATATTCCTCTGGTGGACATCAGCTGACTGTTTAATCAGGAGAAGTGTCTGCCGGCCGAGACAGGGAAGACAGCGGGGAATTTTCCCTACGCAGCAATCAGTATTTAATGAAAGTGATGGAGGGGAACGAAGATCGGCACTATCAGAAATTAGAGCCGGTGTTCCCAGGCATCCCAGCCCCCAAGAGCAGGAGCAAGCGTGCACATCTCAGATGCCCCTGTGTGCAGTCTTCCTTCGCAGAACGGGCCCCGTGTTACCCACAACTTCTCCAGATGCTCATAGTCAGCTGAGACCCCGGTGCCCAGAAAGAGCACTGCACAGGGAGTCAGCAGACCTGGGTTCCACCCACACTCCCTGTGACCTGAGACAAGTTGCCTAACCTCTCTGGGCCTCATGTCTGTAAAATATAGGGGGAATAGTGGCAGGGAGGGGAACTGACATGTCAAAGGTGCCCTGCGATCTGAGATGCTGTGAAGTCAGGAGGCCCTGGCTGAAAGGCTCCCTGTGTGTGCGGAAGGACAAAAGCTACTCTGTTTCTGGTCCTTTCGGTTTGGAGTCTGGGGGCTCGAGGGGAGGGCCTGGCAAGGTGCCTCGCCAGCCCAGGCTGAGCCCTCACTCCAGTGAGCAGCAGAGGAGTGATGGCAGTGGTGAGCTCTGGCTGAGAGCCGTGGGACCCATGCCCAGTGGTCCCTGGGGAACTGGTGTTGGCCCTTCCTCCAGGGTGTGGGCGGGGGAGCCCCTTCCCGGGACGTGTAGCTCCAGCAGGGATTTGGGTGAAGAGCAGCCACTCTGTCCCTAACAAGCCTGGGTTGCCAGGGCCTTCTCACACCTCGGGAAGACTTGCAAGCTCTCCGGTCTTGGCAGACAGTTCACAGAACAACCCAAGTGGTCAATGAGCGCAGCAGGCAACGTCAGAGAAATGCAAACTAACTCAACCAGGTGCCATTTCACAGCGCGGACTGGCAAAGGTGGAGAGTGACAAAGAGCCGTGGTTGGCATGGGTTCAGGGCCTCTCTCGCAATCTCCAACTTGTGAGAATGCGTCATGGGCAACAATTAAGAATGTGTACACGGACGCTCCGCGCAGCTCTGCTTCTAGTAAGAAAAAACCGCAAACATCCTGAGATTGTTTAAGTCGCGGCTCATCTACACAATAAAATACCCGTAGCCGTTACAGCTGACATGTGATCTTTGTATGGGTTAAATGGAGAGATGTTCCTGGTATGGTTAGCCAACAGAGTGGCGGAGTCTATTTCTGCTTGGAGGATTTGTGTACAGGTCCCACAGAAAAATCTAGAATGGTATTAGATATGTATTTGTGGGTCCTTTTGTTCCCTTTTTATTTCTGTCCTGTGTGGGCAGGCTTTGTTTACAGGGTGGGGCAAAAGTGGGTTTACAGTTGTTCCAATGGAAAATAATACAATAATCCTATCTAATAAAGAGGGAATATGCTAATTAACCATCACTCCATCACAAAGGGGACCTCAGGCCACACCCCACACCAGGCAGGGCTTGACAGGGGACCTCAAGGTGCGCTTCCTGTCCTGGTGCTGGGCTAGGAGACCTCAGGCTGCTCCCCCCACCCCAGCACCAGGCCAGGGGACCTCGGGCCACACTCCCCACCAGGTGGGGCTTGACAGGGGACTTCAGGCCATGCTCCCCACCCAGCGGGGCATGACAGGGGAGCTCAAGGTGCACCCCAAGTGCTGGGTAGGGGGAATTCAGGCTGCACCCCCTGCCTATTGGGGCTTAACGGGGGACCTGAGGCTGCACCCCCCTGTCGGTGGGGCTTGACAGGGGACCTGAGGCTGTGCCCCCTCCCGGTGCCAGGGGACCTGAGGCTTGACAAGGGTGGGACTGGCCGGGTCTGGATCTAGCCCAATGAGGTGGGTGCTGGCTGGGTCTGGGTCTCACATGATTTTGAGGCACATGTGGGTGGGCGGGGACTTGACTCTGGGTCCTGTGGTGTGTCCCAGACTCTGACAGGAGGAAGGTTTTCATATACATTTTACTAATTTTCTTTCATCTCTGACACTTCCATTATAGAGAAAGGGAAAATAGCAATATTAAATTATTTCCTCTAGTTAAACTCCTTTTAATGTGCACAAATTTTCGTGCACTGGGCCACTAGTTAATGAGTAATAGTACAGGAATAAACTCTGTGTTTTGCATACTCACAACTATACTAGTAAACCTACTTTTGCCCACCCCTGAAGTAAGTGGAATTAGGAAAACAAAAAATATATATTTCTTAAAATATGTTTTTACTGGTTTCAGAGAGGAAGCGAGAGGGAGAGAGAGATAGAAACTTCAATGATGAGAGAGAATCGTTGATCGGCTGCCTCCTGCACATCCCCCACTGGAGATGGAGCCCACAACCCAGGCCTGTGCCCGGACCAGGAATTGAACTGTGACCTCGTGGTTCATAGGACAATGCTCAACCACTGAGCCGCACTAGTCGAGCCCAAAACGTATTTTGAATGACAGAAAGTGCTTAGGGGAGCCTGTGGTTGATCTAGGTGAGGCAGCTCCTGGAGGCCAGATCCGGGAAAGGCCCCAAGAGATCCCCTGGCCGGGGGCCCATGTGCTGACAAGGGATGAAAGATTAATCTCCTCTCAGCCTTCCTCTGTGTCACCATCTATTTCAGGAGAATGGCAGCTCTTCACCCTCCCCAGCTCAGGTGTCAGCTGCTGGGAAGAAGTTCATTAGTGAAGGGGACAGAGCCCGGAGGGGTGGCGTCAGGCAGGTACTGAGCCCCCTGCAGAAGGAAGGGGCCCGGCTCTCCCGAGTGTGCCCTGGTGGAGAAGGAACGGTGCCTGTGAAGGCACAGAGCAGTGGGCTGTTGGCAGGGACTCACTCCCCTCAGTGTGCCTGCTCCCTGCGTTTTCTCCCTGGGAGAAGAGGCCAGCGGCATTGGTCCTTCCCAACTGCGTACGTACGAGGTTTGGTGGGACAGCTGGCAGAGCGGGATGATTTGTGGCTGTGGGACAGGGACGGACAAGACAGGTGTCAGCCCATCTTCGAACACCATCTTCCTCCAATCCGTTAGTTGAACCTCTTGAGTATAAACAATGGCAGCCACCCTAGCTGATTTGGCTCAGTGGATAGAGCATCGGCCGGCGGACTACGGGTCCCAGGTTCGATTCCGGTCAAGGGCATGTACCTGGATTGTGGGCTCAATCCTCAGTGTGGGGCGTGCAGGAGGCAGTCAATCAATGATTCTCTCTCATCATTGATGTTTCTATCTCTCTCTCCCCCTTCCTTCCCCTCTGAAATCAATAAAAATATATTAAAACAAAACAAAAAAATGTCAGCCAACTCTGGCGAATGTGAGCAAGAAAGGGGCTAATTTCAGGGATATCAGGTAATTCACAAACTGAAGAAACACCAGGGACAGGCTTAGCATAGAATGAGGCAGCTCCACCCTGGCTGGTGCGGCTCAGTGGTTGAGTGTCCACTTATGAACCAGGAGGTCCCGGTTCGTCCCGGTCAGGGCACATGGGTGGGTTTCGGGCTCCCAGGAGATCTCAGTCACAGGTGGATGGTCTTTTCCTCAACTTTCGTCCCTGCTTTTCACTGCCCAGCTGCCTCGGAGACAGACAGGCGACAGGCGACAGGCTCGCTGCCCTGGGGGGCTGCAAACTCAGATGCTTGCGCAGGGGCCAGCCAGGTGACACGGGTGAGTGAGCAGGCCCACGGCATGTCTGTCTCATTACAAAAGCCTGACAGTTGTCTCCATGTGACAACGTTGCCTCATCTCCTGATTTAAGTGGTTTTTTTTAGATTCTTAAAATAAAGACCTGGTGATGACAAATGAAAGCACTGGGCAGCCCAAGCGGGGCTCCTGGCTGCGAATATTAGTCTCTTAATCCAAACCTCAGTTCCCGGCGCTGTCCATCCGTGTACCCATTTCGGAGCAGCCGGGAGCCCTTCCCCTGACAAGGGCGTCCCGAGGCTGTGCTGGCAGCCTGAGCTTCCTGGTCTGTCCAGGTCAGGGCCTGAGCAGGAGGGATACAGGAGCGCTCTACGGCCTCCTTCTGAAAGACACTCTGTCTGGAGGGACCTTGTTCTGAGGCACCGGGTGGGGCTGACCTCTGAGACTAGGGTGTGGTGTGGTGGCCAGGGTCAGTCTCGGCTCTGTCATTTCCTGGACAGGTCATTTAACAGCTCAGTTTGATCATCTGTAAAATGGGGACGATTACAGTGGCTCCTCATTGAATGGGCATTAAGATTAAATAGGCTAATGCGTGTAAAGCCCCAAGATTGGCGGCCGGCACACGTGGATGCCACATAAGTATTAACTGAGATGCTGAGGAGATGAAGGGAGAACATTCCAAATCAGGAAGAAGGTCATAGAGAGCAACCTCCTGCCTTCCATGTGCCCCACGCTTCCTTCCTCTGCCCCTTTCCACCTCCCTGCAAGGCCCTGGCTCTCACTTCTCAACTCCTCTGGCCTGTCCCTGGACCGAAGTGTAACTTTTCATTTTCTCTCTTAAAATATCATTTGTGGCCTGGCCGGCGTGGCTCAGTGGTTGAGCATTGACCTATGAACCAGGAGGTTGTGGTTTGATTCCCGGTCGGGGCACATGCCTGGGTTGCGGGCTCAAACTCCAGTGTGGGGCATGCAGGGGACAGCTGATTCATGATTCTCTCTCCTCATTGATGTTTCTATCTCTCTCTCTCCCTCTCCCTTCCTCTCTGAGATCAATAAAAATATAGCCCTAGCCAGTTTGGCTCAGTGGATAGAGCATCGACCTGTGGACCAAAGGGCCCGCGTTCAATTCCAGTCAAGGGCACATACCTTGGTTGCAGGCTCCTCCCCAGCCCGGGCCTTGGTCAGGGCTGGTGCAGAAGGTAACCAATCAGTGTTTCTCTCACATCGATGTTTCTCTCTGTCTTTCCCTCTCTCTTCCACTTGCCCTAAAAAAACAATGGAAAAATATCCTTGGGTGAGGATTAACAAAAAATAAATATATTTAAAAAAATATATCATTTGTGCCCGTGTCCTGGTGCCCCTCCCATTAGACCTAAGTCTCTCTCTCCTGTCTTTCTCTACCTTCTTTCTACCTTCTCTGTCTCCCTTCTTCCCTTCCTTCCTTCCTTCCTTTTTTGTATCTGTCATGAAGCCTCACCCATTTTGTTTCATGCATGAATCAGAGAAAGTCGTTTAATAACTAAACGTCTGTTTAGTAACGAAGAGTAGCCCTGACTTAGAAGGTTACCCACTTAGCTGAGCATTTCAGCCTAGAGCGGGGGCGGGGGGGGGGGGGGCAGGCGGGGGTGGGGGCGGCAGCGGGGAGGATTCTGTCTCCTTCCCCACTCCCCTCCTGGGGACACGTGGCACTGTCTGGAGACATTCCCCCCCCCCGCCCCGAAAATATATCTTTATTGATGTCAGAGAGGAAGGGAGAGGGGGAGAGGGAGAGAAACATCAATGATGAGAGAGAATCATTGATTGGCTGCCTCCTGCACGCCCCACACTGGGGATCAAACCCACAACCCGGGCATGTGCCCTGACCAGGAATCGAACTGTGGCCTCCTGGTTCATAGGTTGATGCTCAACCACTGAACCACAACGGCTGAACTGGAGCATTTTTGATTGTCACAATGGGAGGGGACATGCTACCGGCCTCTAGCAGGCAGAAGGCAGGGACAATGTTAAGCATCCTTCAGTGCATAGGCCCACCCCCACATTATAGGGTTATCCAGTCCCAATTGTCAAAAGTGCTGAGACTGAGAAATTCTGGTCTAAAGTAGGATCCTGCAGGAGAGAAGAAGGAACCCCTAAGTCAGGTGACCCCAACTCCCGAGTCTGCAGTCGGCCTTGAATGCGTCTTTGGAAGGCCCTGGCAGCGACGCTCTGCCCCCTCTGCAGGCCTGGCTGACTCTTTGTCCGACTCTTATTTCCCAGCCCTTTGTGAGCTGTGGAAACACACCAAGCCCATGGATCTTACCGTGAAAGCGCCTTCGAGCATGTTCCGGGGTCTCCTGCCCTGGCTGGGCCCGTGTACGGCGGTTTTTAATCAGGTCTGTCTCTTCTGGCCACAGAGACATGTGAGGTGACATTTCCTCAAAGTGTCACTCTGTAAAAATGCCAAACTAATCTCAAGGCACAAAGAACATTGTGGAAAGCGGAATTGGCGTGAGGAGTCGGGGCGGGCTCTGTAGCTGGTGGTGTTTTGTTGTGGTTGCTTTCCAGTTAATGCAGCTCATTGAACAAGGCATTGTACAGCGTTTCTCTGGGTAATGATCGCCTCTTAGGGCTGGGATGCTATCTTGGCAAATGGTATCTTGGCTTTAGAAACTGCCTGTGCTTCATACCGCTTATGGACATACAATTGGTGTCCATATTGTTTATTTTCATAACACCTTTGGCTGAGGGTGGGTTGGATGTTAAGAGGAGGTGGGTCAAGCCCTGGATAGGTGGCTCAGTTGGTTGGAGCATCGTCCTGTATACCAAAAGGTTGTGGGTTTGATCCCTGCTTGGGGCTCATTTGAGAGGCAACCAATCAATGGTTTTCCCTCAAAAATCAATTAAAAATATATGCCTCAAAAAGAAAAAGAGGAGGCAGATCAATTGGTTTTTCTACTTTTCCATTGAAGAAAAGTGTCCACAAGGAAATCCCAGTATAACACTGTCTTAAGGCTCTCCTGTTCTGTTCAAAGGCATTTAAAATGCTCAAAAGAAGTAAATAAAAGTTTGGCTTCTTAAAAAAAAAAAAAAAGGAAACAGTCATAAACTGTAGTCAAGTGGAAGCTGGAGAAACCTGAAGAGCTCTGGTCCAGTTAATTCCTTGGGTATAGAAGGTAGGCACTGAGTCTGGGAGGAGGGATTTTGAGTCTGGTTGCTAGGCAATGGTTCCCATGGGGAGGAGAGCATCATAGATTGGCTATTGACACATAAAAGATGGGCCAGGACAGAAAAAAGGAGGAAGCTCAGCCACTCTTTGTTCCTCTTCTGTTTCTGATTTGGAGAAGGAAATATATGCAAATAAAGACCCCAAAGGGTGGTTGCAGATTTGCTGTGCAATTAGCGGGGCTACTCTTTGCAAGATAGACACCAGTTATTTAGCGTGGTGCGAAGAAATCATCTCGACTTTCAGGTAATGCTGGAGATGGGTTGAGGGTCAGCTTTTGAATCCAGGAGGTGCTTTCCGAGGGTTGAAAGGAAGCCCGAGGTAAGCAGAGGTTACAGGCAGGTGTGTTTAATGACATATGGTGTTCTTACATCTCTGAGAAGCTGTGTTGCTGAAAGCAAGCTCTCTATACACTCTCTGAGCCTCCATTTTCTCATTTGTAGTTGGCATAATAACAGTGCCTACCTCAGAAGGTGGTTGTGCGAATTAGAAGTTAATATGTATGTAGCACTTAGAACAGTGTTAGTACTTTGCAAGTGCAATATGAGGGCGAGTTACTACTATTTTGTTTTTCTCTTTTCTTCCACATAAGAAACAGAAGATGTGAGTTCTTTATGCATTTTAATGTCATGCATTTTTTTGTATCTGAAGTCTATACTTTGTATGTAGTTCATATTGTGTATCAGTCAGGATGTACAGATTATGCTTGGTAACACACACTAGCAGCCCCCATCCCACGGCATCTTCCCCGCCCCCCATCTCTCCTCCCAGGGGCTGCGTATTACCAGGTCTGGATTAGGGCTACAGCGATCCTAAACCCTAAAAGTTTATGCTGCCTTCCCGTCACCATCCTGAGTGACTCAAAATTAGAAGAGTACCATGGCCAGGCCAGTGTTGTTCAGTGGTTGAGCATCGACCTATGAACCAGGAGGTCAGGTTTGATTCCTGGTTAGGGCACATGCCTGGCTTGTGGGCTCCATCCCCAGGAGGGGGCGTGCAGGAGGCAGCCAATCAGTGACTCTCTCTCATCATTGATGTGTCTATCTCTCTCTCCCTCTCCCTTCCTCTCTAAAATCAATAAAAGAAAATATATTTTTTAAAGACATGTCTCTCATCGTAGTTACACTGAAGCTTTTTAAAAAGCTCAAATTCCATTCCAATCAACTTCTCCCCCTTTTGTTTCTGGGGGGCTGCTTCTGCTTGGCACTTTGCAAGCGCTCGCCTTGCCAACTTCTAAGGCAATCCCATGCTACAGCCTAAACCTGTCTCTTGTCCCGCCCGCCCTGTCCAGGCCTCGATGAAATCCAGTGCTCCCTGCCCCCCGAGAACAGGAGGGTGTTCCTGCGCCAGCTGTCGGAGGCCAGCTTCAGCGAGTGCAAGTTCAGCCTCTCGCTCACAGACCTGTTCATCATCATCTTCTCGGGTGTGGCAGTGTCCATTGCCGCCATCATCTCCAGCTTCGTCCTGGCCACCGTGGTGCAGTGCTTCCAGAGGTGCACCCCCAGCAAGGACGCCGAGGAGGAGGACGAGGATGAGGACGACTGAGCCACCCCTCCCGTGCCTCGCTTCCCAGAACCCACGCTGGTGGCTCCCCTCCAAGGAGAGAAGGAAATGCTGAGACCCACGCGGTCAGTGCCCTGAGCCTCCCAGAGTGGCGCCTGCTCCACGCCTTGGCCCCTGGGAGCGCACCGGGTGGGACCTCCTACCTCAGAGCGTATAATCCACAGCTCAAGGAGCTCAGGAAGGCTTCCTGGAGGAGGGGCTGCCGCCCAGCGTGGGGTGTGCGTGGGGAGATGATGGAGTTGGGCTTCACAGCTGCCGGTGGGAAACCAGCCCAGGGGACAGGAGACTTGCAGCGCTGGCCCACAGCGCTGGTTTTGTGACATCCACGTCTCTGACCTGGTCTGGGCCACCAGGCCGCACCTTCTTCCTCCCAGGAGGCGGCTGCTCCAGACAGGTTGGGGTTCAGGTCCCTCTCCCACGTTTGGCTAACAGGGCACCGAGAAGAAAGCCAAGAACTGGCCAGAGGCGGGTGGTGGTTCCATTTTGGTTGGGAAAACTTTTGTGAACAGAAACCAAACCTTCATCCTTACCCCTGAGGCAGCGGCCCACAGAGGAAGGACAGTCGCTTTGAACAGTCGTGATGGGCTCTGGTCAGAGTCACTCTTCCCTCTGGCGTTGTTTCCCTCCCCGTCCCCAGACCCTGTCCCTGGGTCGCTCCCCAGCCGTCGCCCCTGCTGGCACCGTTCCAGACTCGCCGGCTCCACAATTTGCGCTGAAACCTTCCTGGAGGCCAGGCTTCTAGAAAGCAGGAGGCATCAGACCCACAAAATGGTAAAATCATGAATCGAACGAACTGGGACTCGGCCTCTGAAACGCCCCCCCCCCCTTCCCCTGCGGCCTCAGCGTGTGTGTGTGTGTGTGTGTGTGTGTGTGTGTGTGTGTGTGTGTGACATGATTTCGGAGCTGAGGCCGTGGCAGGCAGTGATTTCCAGCATGTGGAATGCAGTGCTTTGGTTCTGAGTTAGTACGGCACCAGCAGTGTCATGGGTCCAGCGGGGCAATGCGAGGCGACACGTGTTAGCAGCGCTGGGCCTTGTGGGGACTGACAGGTGGGGCTCACGAGAAGCTCCGGGGATGTTTCTGGGATCACGCCTCCATTGTTTCTCATAATACACTCCTCACGTGACTCCCCCATTGCTCCTTTCCATCGCCTGAGTGTTTGCTAAGCGCCAGGCATTGAATAAGACAGACAGGCCCCTCCCTGCTCGCAGGGGCCTCGTATTGTTATGGGTGGAACATAAGCAGGTGAGCAAAACTGAAATTGCAAGTAGTGATGAGCTCCATCAAGGAAATAAATGAGGCCTGTGGCAGAGTAACTGGTCGAAGCCACTCAAGAGTAGGCAGTTGGGTGTACTAGCGAGGGTTCTCCAGAGAAACACCAGCAAGAGATATGTATATCCTGTCTATCTATCTATATATCCATCCACCCATCTACCTACCTACCTACCTACCTATCTATCTATCTTTCCATCCCCCGCAACCTGGGGATATACCCTGACCGGGAAATGATTGGTGGCCTCCTGGTTCGTAGGTCAGCCCTCAACCACTGAGCCAGTTTGGTCCAGTTTTGTGGTGGGTTGAATCCACAGATGCAAAACCTGGGGATACAGAGGGCTGACTGTATATATATTGAAAAAAAAATCCGCATATTTGTGGACCCATATAGTTCAGACTGGTACTGTTCAGAGGGACCTGTATTTCTGGGGATGGAGTCTCTCTTGGGCTTTAAGTCAGTTTGAACTGGCACCCACCGAGCATCCATTGTGTCTGCTGGGGTCCACCCTGACCCTGGACAGTGTGGCCTTCACCCACCCTGCTGGGGCTCTTGGCCTGCCCTCTCCAAACCATCCCTGCCCTGCCCAGGTATTTAATTCCAAGCTGCCATTCCTGGAGGTGACCTTGCAGGGTGACCTTCCTTTCAGCCTCACTCACCCGCCAGGACGCAGTGTGTTACTGATGTAAAATCATGGCAGCAACTTGACTTTGTAGGTAGTTCCTATGGCATATCAGTCGGGATGTGCAGATTATGCTTGGTAACAAACACCGCCCCTGGGGCAGGGCTGCCACCTGCTGCAGCCATGGCAACCAGCCAGCTTCCATACCGATGAGTTTCAGGGGGAACAGGAAAGGAAGTGGGCATAGATGCCATCCGGCAGCTCTGGTCCTGCCTCATTGATGGGGAGGCTGCAGAATTCTGCTGAGACTGGGGGAGCCGTGGGCTCCATACACCCTTCCGAGCTGCCTGGGAGGGTGACAAACGCAGTGGTGGGACATGCCCACTGTGGAGCTCTAGGCTGGAACCATGATGTCTCCTCCATCCCCTTTATCCCCATGGAATCCTCTCTCCCCAGAGATACCCTCTGGACAGGATGCTCCATGAAGTCAGGGCCAGTGGGCCACCATCGCTAAATACCACCCCTTGACCAGGCCTGGCAGACAGGAGCCCTTAACTCTCACAACACTCACTTGTCACAACCCCCATTATCGCATGAACAGAGCACATAAACTTCCCCATCCGCAGAGGGTCACACCACGTGGCCTCCCTCCCTACAGCAGGAAGATCAAGGGAAGGAGGCAGCAAGGCGGAGTCCAGGCTGAGGTCCATGCAGGCTGGCATGCTGCGGTGGACCCACAACCGCTGAAACGGCTCTCACGGTGTTTGGGAGTGGGGTCACTGGAGTAGTAAACTAGCAGAGTGACCAGCTGGTGTGGCTCAGTGGTTGAGGCTCAACCTATGAACCAGGAGGTCACGGTTCAATTCCCAGTCAGGGCACATGCCCGGGTTGCAGGCTCGATCCCCAGTCGTGGGCATGCAGGAGGCAGCTGATCAATGTTTCTCTCTTATCATTGATGTTTCTATCTCCCTCTCCTTCTCCCTTCCTCTCTGAAATCAATAAAAACATATTTAAAAAAAATAGCAGAGTAATAAAACACTCCAGAAGACACCAGAGGATTCCCTCTCTGTGCATCTGGAGGGCAGTGGAGCTGGGCGTGCTGCTCACCTGGCCGGCCCTTGGGCTGTGTGATGTGCCGTGAGTGGTCCTGCTCCCGTGCCTGTCCCCAGGCTCACGCCCTTCAGCCCCTGGGCACGGCTTCAGTTTCCCATGCAGGGCCCTGACCTGCTGTCCCCTCCACATGGAATGCTCTTCCCCTAGACCGTTACTTCTTGTCAGTCAGGTCTCAGCTCCAAGGTCACCTCCTCAGAGGTCTGCCCTGCCCATCCCAGCGAAAGAGACCTGCCACCCTCACCTGCCACCCTCCAACGCATCGTTACCTGTTTCATTCTCTTCACAGCACTCGGGGCTGTGTGGGCTTCCTGGGTGTCGGTGGCTTGCTTGTGTATGTTTCCCCCTCTGTGTGGATTGCACGCTGTGAGAGTGAGGCCCATGCTAGTCGTGTTTATCCTGTATTCCCAGAGCCTAGACCTGGTGTGGGCTCGGCCGGAGCCTGATAAATATTGTGAAGTCTCTCAAAATAGAAGCTTCACCTCTTTAAAAAATAATATTGTGAAGTGGATAAATGAAGAGGGTGGGTGGGTGGGTGGATGGATGGATGGGTGGGCGGGCTCGTGGATGGTGGGTGGGTGAATTGATGAGTGAGTAGGTGAGTGGGTGGACGGATGGGTAGGTAGGTGGATGGATGGATGGATGAATGGTGGGTAGATGAGCAGGTGAGTGGGTGGATGGATAGATGGATGGGTGGGTAGATGGAAAATTTTCTACCCTTCCCAAGGACTTGAAATGAGAAGATACAAGCAGGGAAGGATTTACAAGATACAGCAAATGCACTAAAGGAAAATGCTTCTTCACTTGCAAGGGCACAGTTCTGAGCCCAGGGCTGCGATGCCAGGAACCACTTCTGGTGTGTCCTCCTCAGCAGTTGCCCAATTTTGTTGTGGCTCAGAAGCCTCCTCTCAGCCCCAGTGAGGGCTGCTGATTAGGGATGCAGACTTCCTAGCCTGCATTTCATGGGAGAGCCCCGAGAGCAAGCCCCATCAGCTCTCTGTCCTGCTGGGCAGTGCAGCAGCCCCTCTCCTCTCCGAGGCCTCCCGCCCCACCTCCGTGTCCTCTCCTTGGCACGCCAGCCTTGGCATCTGTGACTGGGTGCTAAGTGATTTCCATTCGTGACCATCTGACCCCTAATTACTTCCATTAATTACTTGGACAGGCTTTCCCTGCACAATCCCAGGGACGGCAAGAAGGAGACGTCCTTCACCCTCCTTGGCCACCACCTCCAGCGGGAGGAGACGGGGCACCTTTGGGGTTTTTCACTTTTCTGAAGATCTGCTCTCCGTGGCGGTCAGCCTGTCACTGTGAGGCGTTCCCTCCCAGAGCTCATTCTCTCACTAATCCTGCACCTTCTACGGGGTCTGGGTGCTTGTTGGGAGGAACAATGAGCCAGCAGGAGGGGTGGGGAGATAACAGAAGGGCCCGGAATTCCAGCCTCAGTGGTCTCTGGCCTCCGCTCGGACTCCCAGGCACGGAGCAGCCCAGCCCGTGGTGTGTGCGTCCAGGCGGAGCATCACCACCTGCAGCTGCGCGTCCCGCAAACCATCACCTGGGACAGCATCGGCCCTGTCCTCCGGTTCCAGGGAGAGTGCAGCAGGCTCCCGGGCCATGTGGTCAGCACTTGCCCCTCACCTCCCCCAGCCATCCTGCCTACATCTTCCTTCTCCTAGACGCTCCTTCCTTGGGACTCCTTCATTCATTCACTCATTCATTCAGTGGTGGTTAACTATTTACCACCCCCTGGCCTGGCACTGTACCTCCTACCGCTCGGCTGTGTCTTTCTCAAGGGCCTCGCAGCCCTGCCTTTGAAATGTAAATGTCAGGAGGTGGGGCCTGTGTCTCCCAGGCTCGAGGCAGGATAGAGCCCCACTTCCCTGGCTGCCATCTGGGGGCGCAGAGGCCCCCCTTCGCAGGTGCGCTGCCTAGGACAAACACAGCCTCTGGCCACAACAGTTTTCTGTCAGAAAAGATAAAACAAGTGACTACACAAATGTGACCAGTCACACCACCTCAGGGCGAGGGGTGAGGCAAAGGGTTCTGGGGGGGGGGGGGGTTGGGGGGGTGGAGGGGGGCATCAAACTAGCCGGGCTTCAAGCGGTGTAAGGCTGTGTCCTGCCCTGTGGGTGACCCCAGCCCTCTAGGCCACCAGAGAATGACCCTTTGTTCTCATAGCACCCCCGTCTCCTCCCTGGAATTCCAGCCTCCGTGGTCTCGGACCTCCACTCAGACGCCCAGGCTCACTCTGTCCCTTTGAAACGCCCAGTCACTTCTGTGCAGATGGGAATGGAGTCCTGGTCTTTCCCACCATCAGCAGGCATTGAATAACATCCATTGCCACTGGATTTTATGAAATCTCACACCGACATGGAATCTGAAGCTGGAAGGCTGAGCAGTAGTCAGCCAGGGTCCGTGGGTGGGTATGGGGCTAAGGGGTGGGGCAAGAATGTTCTAGGCAGAGGGTAAGGGAGACATCCAAACAGGCTCAGGGGGCAGGAGATCGAAAGGGGCACAGGCCGTCCTAGCCCTTTACTGGGGCCCCTCCCCAGTGAGAGCGTCGGGCACTCCTTGAGGTTTCTCCTGCGCCCATGCCGCCCCTGCCCCTCTCCCCTTCAGTCTGCCCAGATGGTAACTCTGTCCCGCCACCTCCCCCTGGGTTGGTTTGGGGACCAAGAGGATGCTGCTGCCCCCTTCCCTGGCTTCCTTTTTTTCTCATTAAAAACAGTGGAGACATCACACACCACCAGGCTCACCCTTTTAAAGCACACCCGGTGGTCTTGGTATATTCACAGGTGGTGCCGCCATCACCACTGTCTAATCCCAGACCATTTCTTCACCACGAGAAGAAACCCCCTACCTGTGAGCAGCCACGCCCGTTACCCCCGCCCTTGCCCCTGCCCCTGCCCCCTGCCCTTGCCCCTGCCCCTCCCTTTCCCCCTGCCCCGCCCCTCCCCCTCCCTCTGTCCCGCCCCCACCCCTACCCCTGCCACCTCGAATCTCCTCTGTGTCTGTGGACACTCACTGCCTGTGAATGGAACCACGAGTATGCGGCTTTCGGTGGGCTTCCCTCGCTCAGCATGTTTTCCAGGCCCATCCGTGCTGCTCCAGGTGTCAGCATCACCTGACGCCCTTCCACTGGGCTGCTTTCACGCCGGCCCCACCCCTCCCTGCACACAGAACGGAACAGCGCCGAGATGGGCACGAGCTTTCCTTTGGGGGCTGACAGAATGCTTGGGGACTTGATGGGGTGATGGCGGCACCACCTTGCGCATGTACCAAATGCTACTGAACTTGAAACAAGTGTATGTGGTGGAGTTTCACCTAACGGGAAAGGAGAAGCCCGCTTTGGTGCAGACACAGGGGACGGGTGGGAATCAGGTGGGTTTGCTGCAGCCCCGCCCTCCTTTTGGCTGGGATCCTGGTGGGCCCTGGCTGGTTTGGCTCCGAGGATAGAGCGTCATCCTTCAAACTGAAGGGTCCCAGGTTCGATTCCAGTCAAGGACACATGCCCGGGTTGTGGGCCCGAGGGGGGGCGTGCAGGAGGCGGCTGATCAATGATTCTCTCTCATCGTTGATGTTTCTCTCTCTCTCCCTCTCCTTCCTCTCTGAAATCAATAAAAATATATTTTAAAAAATAGACCAGTGGGCACAGCCCCCGCCCTAGAAATGAAATGAAGAATGTTTGGGGGAAAAAAAAAGCAAGAAAAGGAAAAGGCGGAACCACACAGAAATGAGGAACACCTTTGCATCTCCTTGGAGATCTAACTCAAATCCGCTTCAGATGGTTCCACAGTCCCGTGTGGAAATGGGAGGCCGTGGAGACAGCGGCGGGCAGCTTACCTCTCTGAAAAGTGCTCACGGTCTTGGGTAACCATCGATGTGTTTTTAAATTTTTTTTTCTTTATTGATTTTTAGATAGAGAGGAAGGGAGAGGGAGAGAGAGAGAAAGATCGAGGAGAGGGACACATAGATCAGCTGCCTCCCGCAACACCCCCTACTGGGGATTGAGACCAAAACCCAAGCATGTGCCCTGACTGACTGGGAATCGAACCCAGGACCTCTTGGTCCATGAGACGATGCTCAAGCCACTGAGCCACATCAGCCGGGCTTTGAAAGGATGGTAACTGGAACCTCCACAACAGAATAGACAGCTATAGGTCATGGCAGCTTCTTCATCCAGGCCCACCTGGGCCAAGAAGCCCTGACCTGGCTCTGAAATTCCATCTATTGGGGGCCAGGAGGCCTCCTCCGTTGCTGGGACAGGGGCCATTGGCGGCTATACGTCTCAGGTCCATTCTCCGGATGTTCTAGACTGCCCTCTTCTGGACATCTGCGCTGTGGCAGGTTGGACTCATCTCTGGTTTTCTTGCTTAAGAAACCCTGCTCCCACCACTTGCCTGAGCCTGGGCAAGAGCAGTGGCTTCCTTTGACCGGGATCGGGCTGCCATCCTTCTCATTGGCCTTTCTGACCACGTGCTGGCTCTCCCTCCGGGCCCAGGTTCCTTCTGTCAGATCTTCAAGGCACATGCGTTGAGCAACTTCTCTGGGTCTGGTTAGCACTAGATAGCATCCCAAGGGCATCTCCATGACAACCACATCTCGCCTTCCACCCTTCTTAGGAAAATGACCTTAGGAATGCATCGAAAGGCTTATATTTCAGACTAATTAGAATCAGAGGATTTTAGAACGAGAACGTTATTAAATTACTAATCACTTATTTCCCCGCCAATTTGCTGGTGTGAATATTGAGACACAAAGAGGTAAAGTGACCACAGTCAAGGTAGGGAGCTGGTTGATGGCACACCAGGGTCAGACCCCTGCGTATCACCTAAGACTGGATTCGCTATGCAGAACACCAAACAAGCAAATAACAGCAACAGAACCGGGGCCACGGGGCGTGAACAAGACAGCGGCTTGTTTCTCAGATCAGGTGGCCCGCCAAGGACTCTGTGGCTGCTCCACACCCCAGGAACCCCAGGTTCCTGCTCACCGTGGCTCTGCCATCCACGTCACCTGGCTTCCATCTCATAGCCCACCGCGTCTGCTTGAGCTCCAGCCATCACGTCAGCATCCTAGCCAGCCAGAAGGAGGAACAGGATGGATGCCCCCCCCCCCCCAACTCCCTTTTGAGGGGACTTCCTAGAAGTCCCATCCAACACTTTTGCTTATTTCTTATTGGTTTGAGCGTGGTCATCAGGCCCTAACTACGTCACGTAAGAGGGTCTGAGAAATGAAGCCATGTAGCTGGGGGGCGGGGGAGGGAAAGGGGGCGTGGTCACGTGACCACCAGAATGTTGCTCTTTTACTTTCTGGGGCAGCGATTTCAACCGGTGTGCCCCAAGAATTTAAAACACGCAGCACCTGACTAGTTAGTCAGCACACTGACCTCTGTTGTCAAATAAAAAGATGCCAACACAAGAGCCATGCGGTGTGAATGAATCGAAATGATACCTATTGTTTCTTGTCAGATGGACAAAATAATATATTTTTGGTGTGCTGCAGACTGTTGGCAGTTTACCTCTGCCACGAGTTAAAAAACTGCTGCCTTGGGAAGAAATGGAGAATGGGTATTGGGGAGCAACTAGCCGTCGCGTACACAGGGGTGGGCCAAAGTGGGCTCACAGTTGTTCGTAAGGAACAAGGACGTGCAGGCTCTGATCATCACAGTGGCTTGTTGACTCCTCCCCCACCAACCGTAGTCTCAGGTGTGACTGGCACTCGGGCTCTGGGCAGGGAATGCATATGTTCAGTTGATCCGTGTTCTGTAACTCACCTACTCACGAACCTGTCCTGGAATCCCAGACCAGGACTCACGGCACATCTGTCGTCGCTCCCGGACACGCCAGTGCTCAGAGCGCAAGGCTGGAGCCGCCCCTTGTTTTGGCTCTCGCTCTGCAGACCGCCTTGGCCCTGCCTCTTCAGTGCCGCTGTCTGCATTTCTGTGCATTTTGTTGGGGACTTTCCTGTTTAAACGGCTCCCACGTGTAGTGCTGAAGTGCCGTCTAGTGCTTCTAGGCCGAAGAAGGCAGTGGTGTGCCTTACGGAGATAACACGTTCTGTGTTCACTGAGCTTCGTTCAGGCCGAGTTGCAGGGCTGCGGGCTGGGAGTTCAGGGTCGTAAATCACTGTCGCGATATACACGAAAGGCGATGTCTTTAAGCAGAAACATTCATGAAACAAGGTCAGTGGACAAGAACGTTGCTCCCACAGCCTCCGGGAACGCAGCTCTGCATTTTGCGAGAGGGCAATGGTCAGGATTCACTAATTCAGCATTTCTGCGACTTCATGGAACAGAACTACTGCGAGCAAGAACTGACTGTGCAGCCCAGACAGCATGGCTCAGTGGCTGAGCGTCAACCCGGGAACCAGGAGGTCTCACTAGTTCGATTCCCGGTCAGGGCACATTCCCAGGTTGTGAGCTTGATCCCCATTAGGGAGTGTGCAGGACAAACCAATGGAATATTCTCTCTTCTCATTGATGTTTCCATCTCTCTCTCCCTCTCCCTTCCTCTCTGAAATCAATAAAAAAATATTTTTAAAAAAGAACTGACTGTGCACACGCATGCACGCACACATACTACGCACATACATCTCAGACAATCCTCACAACACTCCTGTAAAGGAGGGAATCATGGAGCTCATTAGCCAGAAGGAAAAATCAGCTGAGAGGTTGGGCGCTCCCCCAGTGTTGCACAGCCAGCAAGCGGGCTTGAACTCGGTTCTGGCCAATCCGAGTTCTCCCTCTTGCCCCTGTCCAGGCTGGATAGAGAACTGGGATAAATCCAGAAACCAGGATGGAGGAATCAAAGTAGAGATTTATGCTCAGAGAGGTCGAGCTTCTGGCTCTGCTGAGCAGAGGAGCCCCCTCCTACCCTTTCCGACCCCACCCTCCGCTGAGAGGCTCAGGGACCGTGAGCAGGGCCACGGCCGCGGGGCTGAGCCTGGGCTGAGCCGCGAGCGGCAGCTGGGACAGGGCTGGCTCCGCTGCAGGACTGGCGGACAGTGATACATAACAGGATTGATAGCTGCCGTCTCCCTACCCCCTCCGCCTGCCCCACAGAGGACCGCATCCTTCATCTTTACCCAAAGCCCGCAGCTGGCCCCTCCCCGTCTAGGCCCCAGGAGCCCCTTCCCAAGCAGTCCCCGACCGAAAGAACAGAAAGACCTAGGCCACTGGAAGAAACACATACAGCAGACAGCAAAGGCAGGAGCTTATGCCGCTTTGGGTGGGAAAGAAGACGTGGAGGAAACGCTGAGGCAGAAGCAAAAGCAGAGCCACTGGGGGCCCTTGGTGGCTCACGGAGAACACGATGGCGCTAAAGACCCTAAGTACTTCCAGTCCTTGCTGCCTCTCACGGGGAATGGGCCCTCTGCCCAATGGCTTCTCGAGGCGCTTGAGCGCAGGAGACTGGCCATGGGGGGGGGGGGAGGGCGGGGTTCCCTGATGGAGCACCACTGGCACCATTTTGCAAGGCAGCCCATTCCCTTTGCGGGGAGGGGGGGCCACAGATTGGGAAGTCACATCCTTTATTAGATCACTTCTAACTCTGGATTCTTTCTTTAAGTAAAACGGCTACAGAGACATGTTCTAGCTCAACTGGCGTGGCTCAGTGGTTGAGTGTCGACCTGTGAACCAGGAGGTCATGGTTTGATTCCTGGCCAGGGCACATGCCCCGGTTTTGGGCTTGATCCCCAGTGTGGGGTGCGTAGGAAGCCGCTGATCAATGATTCTCTCTCATTGTTGATGTTTTCATGTCTTTCCCTTCCTCTCTGAAATCAATAACATATATATACACACACACACACACACACACACACATATACACACACACATACATCTTGTAGCGAATCCCATGTCTTGTAGCGAATCACCCCCATGGAAGTGAAGCCCCTAGTCAGCCCTGCCCCAGGCATCCATAAACCTCTCTGAAGTCAATAACATATATATATATATATATATATATATATATATATATATATAT
Source organism: Corynorhinus townsendii (assembly GCA_026230045.1). NCBI lineage: Eukaryota > Metazoa > Chordata > Mammalia > Chiroptera > Vespertilionidae > Corynorhinus > Corynorhinus townsendii. The sequence goes on from JAPDVU010000002.1 coordinate 214,366,727, forward strand.
ATAATACACACACACACACACACACACACACACACACACACACATGCACACACATTTTTAAAAGTGATGGGGGGGGGCGTTTGGGGTAGGGAGAACATTCCATAGAGAGAGGAGAGGGCTCCTGCCTGTCTCCCTCCACCCCCAGAGCCGAGGTTATGTGGCCAATTGCAGCTCCTACACCAACTCCCACCCCAGCAGTGGGACACTTTACCATGTAGAGAGAAAGGCCACCTCTGTCTTGTTTGGAGGCGAGCTCATGTCTCCTGCGATGCGTCGCTGTGGAAGGTGACGGCTCTTTGATTTATCTCCTGCTGACATGCCTGCGGGTCCAAGGCTGGGCAGCACCTAAGCAGACCTGAAGCCATCCAGCCAAGGCAACCTGCACGCACATTCCCTCCGGCGGCAGCTGCCCTGGACAAGGGAGAAACTATTTGAGAGCAAAAGAATTGTTGAGAAACTGAAAAGGTTTGGTCAAATCCATGCACAAGGACTGTGGAGAAAGGGACAAGCTGGAGGCTTACTCACCTTATTGATCACACTGACCAGATCCTCCTCAAGACCGCCCCTGGGAGTAACAATGCGGAAAATCAATTTTGAGCTTCTCTAAAACAGGAAAAACAAAACAACAACAAAAAAATACCACTAAAAAAACTCACACCAAGAACAGCTTTTTAAATAGTGTTCCTTGTTTATCCCAGAATATAGACTTGAACCTCCAGTGGTATCTGAATTAGGCAAAGGAAGTTTCATTAAATAAATAAATAAATAAGTAAATAAATAAATAAAGGCTGGCTTTACCCAGCGCGCGAGACTGAAATCCTGAATTGTCTACAACTTTGGCCTCTCTGACCTTGGAAATGGCATGTTTCCTTGAGGCTAACTTTTCCTCTTTTGGTTCCCTGCATGAAGCTGGAACATAAAAACCCCTTTATCTCATCTCCCTCCCTTTGTGGTCTGGCTCAGTGTCTCTGACTTGTTCCTTTGTCCTGAACGGAGACTGTCAGCCAAAAGAAATCAAGGATTCCAACCAGACAAGGTGAACATGTAGGTTATGCTCCGTGCTAACTAAAGGATGACAAATAATGCAGGGCTGCCGAGTAAGAACAAAGGGACAAAACGTAGCAGGTCTTCAAAACGTCCTGTTCTCTCGTTGTCATTTTCCTTCCTGGGGAAGCAGGGGTCGCCCGAGGTTGAACACTCTTCAGAGGACGAGGCAGGTGGGAGCCATCACCGCAGTGAACTGGAGTGGCCGCGCTAACTTCTCCCTCCAGGGACCAGAGAGGGATCTGAATGCTTAAGGAGCTTGAGTCCTCTGTCGGTAACCACATCGAAGTGGGTCACGGAGCTGCTTGAACAGATTTCACTGTCAAATGGGAAGTTGGCGCCCGGCCCAGTCCATGATGGGAAGTTAATGGAATATTTCTCATCCGGGCCTTTGGAGTATGTGGCGATGCTGGGGACGTGGAGGCAGGCCACGGTGTTAAGTGGAAGAAAAAAATGCCACGTTTTGACAGCGAGTTAACTTTCAGACAACCTCACCCGGTGCTCATGAATATGTATATGTTAAAAGACGGTTTGAGAGAGAGGCCATTGCCTCCAGCATACGGCACCTGGTCCCTAAAGTGTTGCCTTGACACCATGTTGACTTTCTGCACTTTGCCGCTAAGTGCCCAGGCCCTGAGCTGTTAGAGCAACTGGCCTATTGGCCTTGCTGTCATAGTCTTTCATCCTGCCAACGTGGTGTCCATCTCTCGGTCACAGAGCCGTGCCCACAGAACAATTTCTTCACCTAAAAACAGGTTTGCTTAGGTGTGATGGAGTCAACAGTCCTGTCCGGCCGACTTGCATGGCTGTGAACCAGGTCAGCCTATGAACCAGGAGGTCACAGTTCGATTCCTGTTCAGGGCACGTGCCCGGGTTGCGAGCTCGACCCCCAGTGTGGGGCGTGCAGGAGGCAGCAGGTCAATGATTCTCATCATTGATGTTCTGTCTCTCTCCCCTTCTCCCTTCCTCTCTGAAATCAATAAAAATATGTATTAAAAAAGGAGTCCTGTCCAGACCCCTGGACTGGGCACACCCGGCCCCAACTGCTGTGAGTGCATATTGCTAATGGCCCCCAGATCCCACGTCTTGTAGCGAATCATCCCCATGGAAGTGAAGCCACTAGTCAGCCCTGCCCCAGGCATCCCATAAACCAACCGCCTGCCCTCCAGGGGTACCTATGCTGTGGCTTCACTCCACACTTGAGTCTCCTGTGGGGTCAGGGGGAAGCTGGGATCACATCCTGGCTTGGCTCCTCCCCCTGCCTTCTCTGTGTCCCTCTGGCTGTTCTCCTGAGAGCCCCCCTCCCCACCCATCTTGTGTGCCTGTATCCCCGTGTCAGGCTCTCCTTGGGAAACTGAGCTAAGACACCTGGACATGCAGGAGCCCAGCAGAGAGCCACACTGACCCACACAGACACAACTCTTCACTATCTTCAGAGAACAGGCTTTGCATTTTGGGAGCATGCAGCCCGATGATGAACATCTAGAAAATTTTGTCATTACGTGGGACTAGGTGACCTTTCTCCTAAGTCAGCTCAGCACAGTGATGCCATCTCAGTGGCTCAGGATCAGATATTCGTGAGGACAGTGTCAGGGAGACCAACGGCCCAGAAGGTGAGAAAGGGCAGCCAGACAGGGATCACATCGTTTGGGGAGGAGAAGTGGCAGTGGACTCAGAACCTTGAAGGTCGTCAGTCCCCGATGGCTCCGGGGACATCTCCACAGTGGCCTTAATTACAGGATCCCTGTGTCATACCCAAGGAAAAAGCATGTCTTATGAGAACATTGGCGGCACCTGGTCACTTCTCTGCAGGTGTTTGGTGAATGTTAAATCTTAACAGTTCAGAGATTTATCAGTCAAGGGCAGCTTCAGGAAGCTGACAGCAAATCCTATATAATAAAGAGCTAATATGCTAATTAGACTGAACAGCAGAAGAGACTGTCGATGACATTCCGGATGAGGTGGGGGCTGTGAGGGCCGGCTAAGGCATCCAGGGCTGAGCCCCTTGCATGATTTCGTGCACTGGGCCTCTAGTATCATAATAACGGGGCCAAACAGGAGCAATGTAAGCTGTGTGCTCCATGCCTGCAAACTTTGCTATTTAATTACCAAGAGTGGCTTATCCTAGGAATGCAAGGTTGGGTTAATGGCTGAAAATCAATCAATATAGTTAAGCATATCAAAAAATAAAAACAGCCCTAGCTGCTTTGGCTCAGTGGATACAGTGTCAGCCCGTGGACTAAAAGGTCCTGGGTTGGATTCCAGGCAAGGGCACATGCCCGGGTTGTGGGCTCGATCTCCAGAAGCGGGGCATGCAGGAGGCAGCCAATCAGTGATTCTCTCTCATCATTGATGTTTCTATCTCTCTCTCTCCCTCTCCCTCTCTGAAATTAATAAAAATATATTGAAATTCAATAAATTATATTTTTAAAAAGACTATAAAACAAGCTGACAAAAGTTAAGGAGTACTTACATAAATGGAGAGACATCATATTCGTGCATTAAAAGACTGGATGTGGTTAAAAAGTCAATTTCCCCAAATCTATAGATTCAATCCTAATTAAAATTTCATTAGCATTTCTTTTTGGTAGAATTGTTAGTCTTATTTTATTTGTGCTTGATCTTTTATTAAAATTTTACATTGTTGATAGTCCCATTTTCTTTTTTTTCCCCATTTTATTTCGTTATTGAATTTATTAGTGCGACACTGGTTAACAAAGAATACAGGTTTCAGGTGCACAATTCTACAACACATCATCTCTACACTGTCTTGTGTGTTCACCACCCCAAAGCAAGTCTCCATCCATCATCGTCTATCTACCCTAGACCCTCCCCCTCGCACTCCCCTCCTGGCAATCACCAAACCCTTGTCCCTTGACAGACTTATTTTTTTAATTTATACAGAAATGCAAGTAACCTTGTTTAGCCTCAAATAAATTTTATAAAAGAACTAGAGGCTGGGTGCACGAAATTCTTGCCCTTGGGGTTTCCCTCAGCCCGGCCTGTGCCCTCTTGCAGTTCTAGAGCCCTCAGGGGATATCCGAATGCGGCTTAGGCCGGCTCCTTGCAGTTGGACATCCTTAGCGCTGCCACAGAGGTGGGAGAGGCTCTCGCCTATGCCACTGCACTCACCAGCCATGAGCCCGGCTTCTGGCTGAGCAGCGCTCCCACTGTGGTCGCGCACTGACCATCAGGGGGCAGCTCCTGCATTGAGAGTCTTCCCACTGGTGGTCAGTGTGCATCATAGCTACTGGTCATTCCACTGTTTGGTTGATTTGCATATTAGCCTTTTTATTATATAATACAGTGCATTGTTGGCCTGCAGGTTATGGGAACAGAACAGAGAATTCTGTGTGTGATCAATTTCAATAAGGTGCCAAGGTGATTCAATGGGGACATGAACGTCTTTTCAACAAATGGTGTCACAACAATAGGATATCCACATGGGAACAAAATAAATGTCAAAGCTTGCACCACACATAAAAATTAACTAGAAATGGATCATACATGTACATGGAAAAGCTAGTGGGATAAAACTACTGGAAGGCAAAAGGGGTTTTTAAGGCAAGGCAACGCCTCTATGATACAAGCACGGTGGGGGCATGTCATTGTACATTTGCCAGAAGCCATGGACCCCACAGGTATGAGAATGCTCCCTAATGGCAATTATGGACTTTGGGTGACAGGATGTGTCAGGGCAGGTCCAACAGTTGTAACAAAGGTCTGGCCCAGTGGGGGAAGTGGAGAGTGGGGAGGCTGTGAGTGTGGAGGGGCAGAGGTCTATGGGAACTCTCTACCTTCTGCTCAATTTTGCTGGGAACCTGAATCTGCTCTAACAAATAAAACCCACTTTTCAAACTATTTTTATTTATTCCAGAGAGGAAGGGAGAGTGAGAGAGAGACAGAAATATCAATGATGGGAGAATTATTGATTGGGTTGCCTCCTGCACACCTCACAATAGGTAATGAATTCACAACCAGGGCACATGCCCTGACTGGAAATTAAACCTTGATCTCCTGGTTCATAGATCAATGCTCAATCATTAAGCCACACTAGCGGGGCCGTAAAGTCTACTTTTAATAAGGTAACTATAATCCTTCCAGCTCTTAAATTGTATTGTTCCAAATGTTTTTAAAGATGAAACAATTACTGGTCATTGATCTTTAAAATCAGTTTTAATATTTGTTTTGTGTCCCCAAACCCAGTTAAACATTTAAAAAATATATTTTATATTTATTTCAGAGAGGAAGGGAGAGGGAGAGAGAGCTAGAAGCATCAATGATGCGAGAGAATCATTGATTGTTTACCTCCTGCAAGCCCCCATTGGGGATCAAGCCTGCAGCCCCGGGCATGTGCCCTTGCCCAGAATTGAACCTGGGACCATTTGGTCCGCAGGCTGGTGCTCTATCCACTGAGTCAAACCACATAGGGCAAACATTTTTTTAAAAGATCCCTATGCATCTTTAAATACTAAATTTCCTATATAACTCTATTTTTAAATAATATTTTTAATGACTTCAGGAAGTGGGAGCGTGAGAGAGTGATGGAAACATCAGTGATGGGGGAGAACCATTGATTAGCTGCCTCCAGGATGCACCCAACGCGGAATTAGCCTGTAGCCCCAGGCAGGTGCCCTAAGCAAGAATGGAACCATGACCTCCTGGTTCATAGTTTCATACTCAACCACTGAGCAACATGGGCCAGGCTCCTTTTTCATTTTAAAAGGAAGTTTATAACATTTACATAAATCACAACAAAGACATTTATACTCAAATAGCATCTACATATTACCAGATTTAAAAAACATTCAATAGCATAGCCCTGCTTGCAATTCTAACATGTCACCTGGTCTGACCAGCAGTTGGTACAGAAATCCTGAGGCCTGGACATTTTTCTTGATAATCACCAGGGATGTATCCAATCTTTTCACTATAGCCCCACCCATCCCCACTCCTCTCAACCTCCCCTCCTCCATGCTGATCGATACAGCTGTTTGGGTGAAGCAGGAGCAGGGGGGCCACATACAGAAGCTGAATCCCACTGGGTGCCCTGTGCCGGGCTCTCTTCCCTGTCCTCAGGAGGCGAGCATGAGACTGAGGGGGAAGAATGCTGGGGGCTTCTGTTAGGAGGAAAAAAGCATTTACTGAGCCCTTACTCTACGCCAGGCCCAGTACCAAGCCCTCAACATGCACCATCTCCTTGGATCTACAAGCATCCACTAAGCTGGGTGACCACCATGATCCTCATTTTACAGGGGAACTAAGGTCCCTCCACCCAAAAGCACCAGCCCCTCAACTTGGAGTCTTCATTCAGGTGCCCTTTGACTAGGGTCACCGTGATGGGTTAATTTTATGGGTCAACTTGACCTGGGGTTATCAAACTTTTGGACCTCATGGACCACCATTAGGCAACCGCTGAACCTGAAGGCACTAAGGGTTTCCCAGGTAGCTGGTAAAACCATTCTGGGTGTAAATGGACTGGGTTAGCTTTTGATTCAGTAGACAAGTAAGGAGATCTTACAGTGCAGGTGGGCTTCCTCCAATATCGTGGAGGCCCAAGTGGAATAGAAAGAGGAAGGAAGGGAGAATTCTCTCTTCTTTGGTTTTACCTGATGGTGAACATAGGGTCCAGGATGTCAGGGCATCAAACTCCAGGGTGCGCAGCAGCTGCCCTTTATTCTCATCCTTAGACCTCATACTGGGGGTACACCATGGGCTCCCCTGATTCTCAGGCCTTTGGACTTGGCCTGAATTATACCATTGCCTTTGTAGGTTCTCCAGCTTGCAGAGAGCAGTTATTGGGATAAAGGTGTGAGCCTATCCCTATAAATCTCCTACCTGCATCCATGTCTCCCTTTTGGCTATTCTGGGGAACGGTGCCTAATACAGTGACCGAGCACAGGTAAGAAGCTCACTCATTTGTGCAGTGTGTCTGCTCCCCATCCTGACAGGCTGATTTCAAAACATGCTCTCCAGTCTTGCTCCATAGAGAGACGGGAGGTGTAATGGGCATAAGACAATCCCCCATAGATATGACCTGCACCCCTCCCCCACTCCCGGTTCTATTTTATGTGGTGTAGAAATACTAAGAAAAAGCCTATGCCCCTGAATAATTTCAGCATTTTGCTCAAAAGATTTTGGATGATTTCCTGGCCACAAATAGGTTACTCCCTCTGCACCGGGCTGACAGGCATGGGCTGAGAGGCCCAGGGGCTCGGTTCCTCTGTGGTGTGGACGAGCCCTTCTAGAATTGGAGGCCCTGCTTTGTCCCTGAACCCCTCCTGGCACAAGTTCTGACACTTGTGGGTTCACCTGCAGAACCAAGGGAACACTCGTGCCTAAAGTCAGAGCCAGCAGACAGGTCCCCTTCACTTCAGGGGTTGGTGGGCCACTTAGCATGTCCCATTGTATCCACGTACTGAGCAGCCACAAGGGGGTAAGAGATGCCCAGAGAGAAGTGATGACCTGGAGGGAGTGATAAAATGGTGCTGAGCCCTGTAGCCAAACGGCATCCTGCAGTTCCAGGTCCTGATGCTGAGCCTTCGCACGTTTTTTGTTTTCATCGGTAACTGCAGGCTGCTGAGATGTAAACTGGGGAGATAGGGGAATACATGCAAGAGGACCAGAAGGTTGCCTTTGAAATTGTGTTTATTTCTGATCATTCCTTTACAACCATCCACCCTAGGATTAACTTCCACACAAGAAGCTCAAGCCCAAATTCTGACCCCCTCCCCAAGCAAATGAGATTCGAGTTTCTGATTGTAGGACACATTGCCTTTGAGGTCCCATGAACGCCCCATCCTTTGCCCCTGCAATCCTGTACCCTGGCTGTGTCCCTCCCTTTGCCCATTGACACTGAGCATGAACCTGAAAGGTGGGTGGCCCCTGTTTAATGCACCCCGATCCCAGGTTTCAGCTTCCAAAGGCCCAGAAAGAAGTTCAGGTGCACCCACTGAGCAGGGTCATTACAGGGGCACAGCAGGGGCTGCCGGTCATGAAAATGCCGCGTCATAAACCTCCCTGTGGCCACTGTGCTTGGAGGCAAGCAGGATGGTCTGGGCTGTCCCAACTCCCTCAGCATCCCCGTCAGCTCAGCCCGGATCAGGGCAAGTCTGTCCTGGTTGACAGTCCCCTGGGTGGTGTAACACTCCAGGGGGACGGGGTACAGCTCCAGCTCTAAGCTGCACAGCCCTGCGGTGTGGCACAGCAGCTTGTCCATGGGGGCCGCAGAGAAGTTGTTCTTAGTGATGGTGAAAAACCTGAGCTGGTGACATCGGCTCAGGACAGGCAGGATAGCTTCGACTTGGCCGTCCACCATGGCACAGTTATCGAGGCCCAGGTCCTGGAGGGTGGGTGCCACTGCCTCCAGCAGAGCTCGGAGGGGCTCAGGACTAAAATCAGCGAGTCTGGCACAATAGAGACGCAGGCACTTCAGCTGCCTGAGGTTGGGGCACTGGCACAGGTGTGTCAGGTCTGAAGGGGTCAGGCACTGGCAATGCGTTATGGTGAGTTTTTCCAAGGGGGTCTGCAGGCACCTGGGGAGACACAGAATGGTTAGTTGCTGGGGATGGGGGTGGCAGGTAGAGGGGGGTCTCCATGTGTGAGAAGACCCATTTGTCCAAGCCCAGGGTTGTCCTGACAATCTGATGAAGTCCAGCACCTAGGAATCCCAGTGTCCTTTTAGGCTGGGTCACGTTTACCACTTCTCCAGAGCTTCCTTTCCTCAGCTGCCAAGCAGAGCACAGCACTCTGGAGGGTCACTGGACATAAGGGAAACCCCGGGAATCTCTTCAGAGAGACTGACACAGTGTCTAGGTCCGTGTTCGGCAAACTGCGGCTCGTGATCACATGCGGGTCTTTGACCCCTTGAGTGTGGCTCTTCCACAAAATACCATGGCCTGGGTGAGTCTATTTTGAAGAAGTGGCATTAAAAGAAGTTTAAGTTTACAAAATTTGACTCTCAAAAGAAATCAATCGTTGCACTGTTGATATTTGGCTCTGTTGACTAATGAGTTTGTCAATCACTGGTCTAGGTAAAGGGTGGGCATCCCTGCACCTTATGATTTGGAGACAAAACCAAGAGTGCTGTCAACTCAGGCTTCCTTCTGTCCACTGCATGGCTCCAGGCTCCAGACACCTGGCCCACCTGAAGCTGATTCATCTAATTGATAAGGAACACACGTGGCCCTAGATGGTTTGAATCAGTGGATAGAGCTTTCCCTTTTGAAACCACAGGTCTCAGATTTGATTCATGGTCAAGGGCACAGATCTCATTTGCAGGCTCAATGCCTAGCCCAGGTTGGGGCATGTGCTGAGGGCAACCAATCTTCTCTCTCTCTTCCCGTCCATTCCACTCTCTAAAAATCAATGGAAAAAAATATCCTCCTATGAGAATTTAAAACAAAGGTAGAGAGTAAACCAGAGGAAGATTCTACAACATCAACTGGGGAGACCAGTGTGCAGAGGCGACTTCCATCCCTACATCACCGCGAACCACTAGTCACTCTGCAATCCTTTCCACTCCGGCTTCCTTAGCTGTGGAATCATGCCTGTCCTTTCTACTAATGGCCTTCCTGGTACCCAAGGCCACCTCTGACAAATGGGGATTCTGAGACAGGCTCACGAGTTTTCACATAGCTGGTGGGCACAGAGCTTATGTCTGGAATTACTCCATCTGATGTGGCCTTGCCTCCTTTCTCCCCTCTTCCTAAGGCCTCATCACTTAGACATCTGTCCCTAAGGAAGAATTCACACACCCAGGCTCGCTGAGTCCCTCATTGAGCCAGTTCTGTTACCCCTCCTGACCGGCTGATTTTAAAACAAGCTTCCTTTGGGCACTCACGGGATATCATCCTCAAAGCACCTAATTAGACCACTCTCTTGACATTCTGGGGCTCTGTCCACTGTTACACAGCTCACCTGAGCATCTGGTCCAGAGGGCCTCAGAGGAAAGAGGGAGATTCCATGACGAGCTCAGGTAGGTGCTGCAGCCTGAGCATCTGAGACAGGAATTGGGAAAAGGATCCCTGCTCCTCCCTCTCCCACTCCTCTTCCTCCTGCTCCTGCTCTTCCCTCTCTGATTCCTCTTCCTCCTCCCACTCCTGTTCCTCTTCCACCTGCCCCTGCTCTTCCCTCTCTGATTCCTCTTCCTCCTCCCATCCTGTTCCTCTTCCACCTGTCCCTGCTCTTCCATCTCTGACTCCTCTGCCTCCCCCATCTCCTGCTCCTCTGCCTGTGTTCTTCCTCCAATTTTCCTCCTCATCCTCCTCCTCACTCAACACCTGGATGTGGGAGAGAGAGAGTCTCTGCAGGTTCCTCATCTGCCCCAGGTAAAGAGCAAACGTCCCCAGGGTGGGCAGGTCCCAGGTGCACTTCACTTCCACCTCCTGGATGCAGTCCCGCTGCACTGCATCCAGGACCTGCCTCACCCTCTGGAAGGGCCCCTCAGCAATCCGCAGTGTCTTGCACCACAGGTGTAGCAGCCCTTCCCTCTGCTGGGCCCATTGGATGATGTTCATGAAAAACTCATCCCTGTTCCTTTCATTGAAGTTAAAGTCTAGGAACACCTCCAAAGGAGCTAAGCGGTGCTCCATGTTGGGGCTGGACCTGTGCACAGTCACTGCTCCTGCGGTGAGTGGTTCTGGTTGCTGCATCCATACCACATTCTCCCAAAGTTGGCACCCGTGTCCCTTAAATCCAGCACCCGCAGTTTCCACCTCCTGTGGGGAAAGAACATTAGCCGAGATTCTTTCAGGTCGACAGGGCATTGACTAAGATGCTTTATGGACAACGTGTCTCAGTGGTTGAGCATCTACCTATGAACCAGGAGGTCAAGGTTTGCTTCCCAATCAGGGCACACGCCTGGGTTGCAGGCTCAATGCCCAGTGGGCAGGGGAGGTTTTGGAGGAGGCAGTGCATCAATGACTCTCTCTCTCATCATTGGTGTTTCTATCTCGAACAAAAATTTTTTAAAAAAATTAACAACATGGCCCTACCTGGTTTGGCTCAGTGGATAGAGCATCAGCCTGTGGACTAAAGGGTCCCAGGTCCATTCTGGCCAAGGGCACATGTTGGGGTTGCCGGCTCAAACCCCCCAGTAGGGGGAGTGCAGGAGGAAGCAAATTAATGATTCTCTCATCACTGATGTTTCTATCTCGCTATCCCTCTCCCTTTCTCTCTGAAATCAATAAAAATTGATTTTTTGGAGGAGGCAGGGCACCTTTTGCAGGTGACTCTCCCCGTCGGAATTCCTCCACTCCCAGTGAGCTCAGCAGTGTGCCAGGACTCCCTGAGTCTCACTGGCACAGTCAGAAACCTTGGGTCCCGTTTAGGCCCTCCACATGCCCTGACGCCATTTGTCTCGCGGATGCCCAGGACCCTACAAGGCACCTGGAGCAGCCTTACCTGGGGCGAACCTCCTGGGCAAGCAGAACGTCCAGCCCATCTAACACAGCTTTTAAGACCTTGACCCGAGGCTGCTGTATCTGACCGCCCCGAGGGAGGACGGGGTAAGGCCAGGCTTGAGCCAAGGCCTTCAGGTACAGGTAGTGTCTACTGTGGTAGGCCAGGATGAACAGCTGTGGGAAGAGCTCGGCTGTCAGGTACTCCAGAGCTGTGATGGCCGAGGCCTGGTCCCTCAGCAGGCTCTCCCCTGCCAGCTGCAGGAGTGTGGGTGGGGTCCTGATGCTCATCCTCAAGGTGTTCCAAAGGAATCCTGCAGAAATGTCTAGAGAACAAGGCATCCTTTTGAAGCCAAGCATTTGAGGTCCATGCGCGGACTCCCCATACCTTATAGGAAGCAAATTAGGGCCAAAGCCACTGCCTGGCAATGGTGAGAGCTCAGTTTAGAGAGTCCCATTCTGGGCTTGGTGGCTACAGAAACAGAACTTTCCCATCTGGACCAAGGACAAGCATCTCAGAAGCACCCACATCATTCATTCCATTCTGCCTGGAAGTGGTTACTCAGGGGCCTAAAAGCTGACGCCCACCTTTTTTGGGGAAATTTTCAGACCAATCTAGGGACAAAGTAAATATTTTTAAATTCCAGAAATAAAACCACAGTAAAGGTACTTTTATTAGGTGGGCGGGGGTGGCACCTCAGAATCAGGCAATCATCTTGGTTAGACATTTAAAATAAACCAAAGCACAAAACCAAATGTTTGGAATTCAGGCAAAACTACACATGGAGGTAAAATCAAAGCTTTCAATCTCTTTCTCTGTAAATAAAAAAAAAGTTTTAAAGAAGGGGGAAAGCTCTGCCTTCCCTTCTAACCTGCGGCTGGCTGTCTTAGTTGAGGTCGGTAACTTACCTGCTGTGACCGGTTGGCTGAGGCTCAGACCTCAGACCTGGTGGAGAACCAGGGCACTCACTGCAGAGCTGAAGGACTCTGAATCTCTCCTCTGGTGCCTGAGGTTTCATAAGCCTTCTCAATTGCTAACTTCCAATCAGAAGCCCTGGTCTAAACCCCCCAACCTGGTGGGATTTTTGCCTTTCTCCATAGTAATTGGTTTGCCCAAAAATCGGTTTAGGAAAGAGAAAGTTAGGGAGGGGCAAGGTGGGTACCAGGCTCATTGATTCCTTCCACAGACACTGACTGAGGTTGACTGATGGACCATAGTGTCATCCTCTGTGTGAGACAGGGAAGGTGTAATGGGTTCCTGATGTTAATAGGAAAGAACACACCTGGAGAGCATGGATCCTGGGGGTCTTTGGCCGCATCAAGGTTATCAAAACATTTCAGAGTTAAAACATCCTGGAGAAGACAATGGTGCCATCCCCAAGAGAACAATCGAAATGTGTCCATGCATCAAGTTCGGTTTTATGTCCGGAGACATAGCAGATCATGAGCTCCTCAGGGAGCAAGTGGTGGGAGATTGAGGATTGGGTGTCCCTTCATACCCAGGACTTCTCTGAGAGAGGTGAGGTCAGAATCACCATGAGAAGCACGGGTCAGTGCTGGGCAGTCCTAATGGAACCGTGTGAATGCCTCAGGACCATGGAAAAGATAGGGATTTTCTTGGGAAGGAGAGAGATGGAAAGACTCTTCTCTGGGTGAACTGGGGATCTAAAAGGAGACAAGCTGGAGGGGAGACAGCGCCCTCCTAGAGGGCAAAGGGAGAGATTGCAATTTCTGACCCTCCAGGAAGGAAAGGGTGGGTCTGCTCTGGGAAAGATTGGATTAGCTCAGCAAACTGGGTAGACAAGCTTAAATCTAACAATGTGAGCAGAGGGAGAAGCGGCCAGCCCTGGGAGTTAGACATTTTCAAGCCCAAAAGTCATTGTGGGTGGATGCTGGGGGCCCTTTGGGATCTTGGAGCCAGAGAGAGAAATAAATATCCGTCAATCACAAGTAACCCCATCAACATCATCGCAGGTGTCATCAGGCAACGTTTATCAAAGAGTTGAGGTTCTCCCACAGAGATCTCTTCTCAGACAGCAAGTGCCTTCTCTCACTACACCGTGTATCCATGGCCCCATTCCAGCCCTCAGAGCACCCCTTCCCTTCACCACACCCCAATGATCTCCCTTATGACCACCTTCCCCAAAGTCCCCACTTCAGTAAGTCTGTTCCCCATATCGCTCTGTTCTGTATTTGTCTGACCTGCTTGTGGTGTGAGGAACGAGAGGCTCTGTGAGGCTAAGGAGCAATCATGGTCCTTAGACATCTGTGGAAGGAATGGGTGGCCCTTGGCAGCGTGTAGTAGGCTAGCTGAGGCCAGCACACTGCTGCCACCTGTAGTTCTTGGCTTTCACAACCTTCCTCTAGGCCCCCATTTTTCTCTTGTCAGTCTCACACCCTACAGACTCCCCTGAGCACCCACTGTGTGTGCCACGCTCTGACTCAGTGAGGAAAGGAGGCACCGGAGTGAGTGCTGAGGCCTGTAGCTGAGCTCTGCTGCAAACGGACAGCACAAACCCAGGCTGCCTCCACTAGGAATCATGGGATTTGTCTGCAGTTCAAAACCCCTGCAACCACACACCTACGGGCCCAAGGGCACAGTAGATCCAGAAGTGCCCAGTGGGTCCTGAGCTGGGCTTCTTCTGGTCTTAGGTTGAAATCCCAGCTCAGAGATTCATTGGCTGTGTGACCTCGGACCAGTCACTCCTCAGGCTTGTTCCTCCTGTGTGAGCAGGCCTGAGGGTTAGAACCCACCTCGGGCACCTGTGGTGGATGGTGGTGCTCACAGGGGAGATCTTCCCAGAGAGGCCCTGTCCTGGCTCCTACTGCCCCAGAGCTCAATTGTTTTTCCTGCCTTTGGTATTTTTATTGTTTTACAACTATTTTTGTAATTGTTAACCCTTACTGGAGGACATCTTTTCCAATGATTTTTAGAGAGTGGAAGGGAGGGGAATAGACAGAAATATGGATGTGAGGGAGACACATTGGTTGGTTGCCTCTTGCACTCAACCCGCACAAGGCCAGGGATCAAGTGTGCAACTTCACGTGCCCTTCACTGGCATGGAACCCAGGACCCTTCAGTCCACAGGCTGATGCTCACTGAGCCAAACCCGCTAGGGCCTGATTATTTGCAAGATTGTGATAGCTGAGCTCTGGGGAGAATATGGGTCTTTATCAGTAAACTGCTGTAAACTGAGGACACAGGCGAATACATGCAAGAGGACCAGAAGGTTGCCTTTGAAATTGTCCTTATTTCTGATCATTCCTTTACAATCATCCACACCAGGATTCACTCCAACAGAAGAAGATCAAGCCCAAATTCTGACGCCCTCCCCAAGCAAAAGAGATTCATGTTTCTGATTGTAGGACACATTTCCTTGTAGTTCCCATGAACTCCCCATCCTTTGTCCCGGCCGTCCTTCCAAAGGCCCAAAAAGAAGGCTTTGCTGGGTGCACCCACGGGGCAGGGTCATTACATGGCAGAGCAGTGGCTCCCGGTCATGAAAATGCCGCGTCATAAAACTCCGTTTGGCCACTGTGCTTGGCGGCAAGCTGGATGGTCCTGGGCTGTCCTATCTCCCTCAGCATCCCCGTCAGCTCAGCCCAGATCAGGGCAAGTCTGTCCTGGTTGACAGTCCCCTGGGTGGTGTAACACTCCAGGGGGACGGAGTACAGCTCGCTCTCTAAGCTGCGCAGCCCAGCTGTGTGGTGCACCAGCTTCCCCAAGGTGGCCATGGAGAGGTGGTTCTCAAGGATGGTGACATGGATCAGCTGGTGACAGCGGCTCAGGACAGGCAGGATGGCCTCAACTTGGGAGTCCACCATGGCACAGCTATCGAGGTACAGTTCCTCGAGAGTGGGTGCCACTGCCTCCAACAGAGCTCGGATGGGCTCAGGACTAAAATCAGCGAGGCTGGCACGATACAGATGCAGGGACTTCAGCTGCCTGAGGTTCGGGCACTGGAACAGGTGTGTCAGGTCTGAATGAGTCAGGCGCCGGCAATATGTTATGATAAGTCTTTCCAAAGGGGTCTGCAGGTACCTGGGGAGACACAGAGCAGTTACTTCCTGGGGATGGGGGTGGCAGGTAGCGGGGTCCTTCATGTGGAAGAAGACCTATTTGTCCAAGCCCAGGGTTGTCCTAACAATCTGATGAAGGGAAACACCCAGGAAGCCCAGTGTCCTTTTAGGCTGGATCAAGTTCACCACATCTCCAGAGCTTCCTTTCCTCAGCTGCCAAACAGACCACTGTACTCTAGAGGGTGACTGGACATAGGGAAACCCCGGAAAACTCTTCAGAGAGACTGACACAAGGTCTAGGTCCGTGGTCGGCACACTGTGGCTCGCGAGTCCAATGCGTCCCTTTGGCCCCTTGAGTGTGGCTCTTCCACAAAATACCACGCCTGGGCGAGTCTATCTTGAAGAAGCAGTGTTAGAAGAAGTTTAGGTTTAAAAAATTTGGCTCTCAAAAGAAATTTGAATCGTTGTATTGTTGCTTTTGGCTCTGTTGAATAATGAGTTTGCCGACCACTGGTTTAGGTAAAGGGTGGGAATCCCTGCACCATATGTTTGGGCAACAAAACCAAGAGTGCTGTCAACTCAGGCTTCCTTTTGTCCACTGCTTGGCTCCAGGCACCAGACATCTGGGCCACCTGAGGCTCATTCATCTAATTCATAAGGAATACACTTGGCCCTAGCTGGTTTGAATCACTGGATATAGCTTTCCCTTTACGACCAAATGGTCTCAGGTTTGATTCTTGGTCAAGGTCACAGATCTCATTTGCAGGCTCAATGCCTGGCCCAGGTTGGGGCATGTGCTGATGGCAACCAATCATCTCTCTCACAATGTCTCTCTCTCTCTCTCTCTTCCCGTCCATTCCACTCTCTAAAAATCAATGGAAAAAAATATATCCTCCTTTGAAGTTTTTTAAAAAAAGGGAGAGACTAAACCAGAGGAAGATTCTACAACATTAACTGGGGAGGCCAGTGTGCAGAGGCGACTTCCATCCCTACATCACCGCAAACCATTGGTCACTCTGCAACCCTTTCAACTCTGACTCCCTTAGCTGCGGAATCATGCCTGTCCTTTGTACAAATGACCTTCCTGGTACCCAGGGCCACCTCTGACAGATGGGGATTCTGACACAGGCGCACGTGTGTTCACATGGCTGGTGGGCTAGAGCTTATATCTGGAATTGCTCCATGTGATGTGGCTTTGCCTCCTCGCTCCCCTCTTCCTAAGGCCTCATCAGTTAGACATCTGTCCCTAAGGAAGAATTCACACACCCAGGCTCGCTGGGTCCCTCATTGAGCCAGTTCTGTTACCCCTCGTGACAGGCTGATTTTAAAACATGCTTCCTTTGGGTGCTCATGGGATACCACCCTCAAAGCACCTAATTAGACCACTCCCTTGACATTCTGGGGCTGTGTCCACCATTACCCAGCTTACCTGAGCATCTGGTGCAGACGGCCTCGTAGGAAAGAGGGAGATTCCATGATGAGCTCACTTAGGTGCTGCAGCCTGCGCATCTGAGAGAGGAATTGGGAAAACGATCCCTGCTCCTCCTGCTCCTCCCTCTCCCACTCCTCTCCCTCTTCCCACTCTTGCTCCTCTTCCTCCTCGGACTCCTGCTCCTCTTCCTCCTCCCACTCCTGCTCCCCTTCCTCCACCCACTCTTGCTCCTCATCATCCACCCACTCCTGCTCCTGTTCCTCCAGTTCTTCCTCCTCATCCTCGTCCTCCTCCTCACGCAACACGTGGATGTAGGAGAGAGAGAGTCTCTGCAGGTTCCTCATCTGCCCCAGGTAAAGAGCAAACATCCCCAGGGTGGGCAGGTCCCAGGTGCAGTTCAATTCTACCTCCTGGATGCAGTCCAGCTGCACCGCATCCAGAAACTTCCTCACCCTCTGGAAGGGCACCCCAGCAATCCTCAGCCTCTTGCAGCACAGGTGTAGCAGCCCTTCCCTCTGCTGGGCCCATTGGATGACGTACATGAAAAACTCATCCTTGTCCCTTTCATTGAAGTTCAGGTCTAGGAATACTTCCAAGGGAGCTAAGGGGTGCTCCATGTTGGGGCTGGACCTGTGCACAGTCGCTGGGAAAATCAGTGAGCGCTTCGGGGTGCTGTCTCCACACCACACTCTCCAGAAGTTGGCACCCAGTTTCCTTAAATCCAGCACCCGCAGTTTCCACCTCCTGTGGGGAAAGCAGAACATTAGCCGAGATTCTCTCAGGTCAACAGGGCATTGGCTGACAAGCTTTATGGACAGTGTGTCTCAGTGGTTGAGCATCTACCTATGAACCAGGAGGTCACAGTTCAATCACTGGTCAGGATCCATGCCTGCATTGCAGGCTCACTGCCCGGTGGTATGTGTGTGTGCGCGCGCGAACACGCAGCTGCAGGAGGCTGCCGATCAATCATACTCTCTCATCATTGAGGCTTCTATCTCTACCTCTCCCTTCCTCTCTGAAATCAATAAACAATACATTTTTTAAAAAAGACCAACAGAACGAGGGCAGGTCAGAATGAGACTGAGCATCTGAGTAGAGGGAACAACCAGACTCTACCCTTACCCTGACCTTAACTTTGATTCTCAAGGTCAGTGTCTCCCTTGTTCTCTGCTTTGCTGTGCTCATCTGCTTCCATCCCTCCTGCTCAGCACTTCCCCTACCTTTAACTACCACTGGGAGGAGACAGGGCATGTTTTGCAGGTGCCTCTGCCCAGTAGACAGTCCTCCACTCCCCAGTGAACTCAGCAGTGTGCCACGGCTCCCTGGGCCTCACTGGCACAGTCAGAAACCCGGGTCCCCCCTTAGGCCCTCCACATGCTCTGACACCCACTGTCTCTAGGATGTCCAGGAAATTACCGGGCACCTGGAGCAGCCTTACCTGGGGCGAACCTCCTGGGCAAGCAGAACATCAAGCCCATCCAACACAGCTTTTAAGACCTTGACTCCAGGACGCTGCATCAGGTCCCCCAGAGGGAGGACGGGGTAGGGCCAGGCTTGTGCCATTGCCTTCAGGGATGAGTAGTGTCTACTGTGGTAGGCCAGGATGAACAGCTGCGGGAAGAGCTCGGCGGGCAGGTGCTCCAGAGCTGCGATGGCCGAGGCCTGGTCCCTCAGCAGGCTCTCCCCTGCCAGCTGCAGGAGTGTGGGTGGGGTCCTGATACTCATCCTCAAGGTGCTCCAAAGGAATCCTGTGGAAACATCCAGGGAACAAGGCATCCTTGTCAGGCCAAGCCTTTGAGCCCCTTCCACTGACTCCCCATTTCACGGGAATCAACTCAGGGCCAAAGCCCCTACCTGGCCATTGTGACAGCTTCAGTTTAGAGAGTCCCATTCTGGGCTAGGTGACCACAGAGCCATAGCTCTCCCTGCAGGCCCCAGAAGAAGCATCTCAGAAGCACCCACAACTTTCATTCCAGTCTGCCAGGGAAATGGGTCCTGAAAGGCCTGAAGCTGACCCCTGCCTTTTTTGGGGAAAATTTCAGACCAATCTAAGGACACAAACTTAATATTTAAAATTTCCAGAAATAAAACAATAGTTAAGATGTTTTCATTAGGGGCATCGGGGGCAGGGGTGGTGGTCAGGGAATCAGCTTGGTTACACATTTATAAATAGACCAAAGCACAAATCCAAATGTTTGAAATTCAGGCAAAACCACACTTTGAGGCAAAATCAATGCCTTCAATCTGTTTGTCTGTTAAAAAAAACAAAAGAAGCAAAAAAGGAAAGCTCTCTGTGGCAACGTGAGGCCGCCTGCCTTCGTTGAGGTCCACAGTTTACCTGCTGTGACCGGGTTGTCTGGGGCTCAGATCTCAGACCTGGTGGAGAAGCACAGCACTGACTGCAGAGCTGGAGGACTCTGAATCTCTCCTCTGGCGCCTGAGGTATTTATACACCTTCTCAATTACTGACGTCCAATCAGAAACCCTGGTCTAAAACCCCCAACCTGATGGGATTTCTGCCTTTCTCTATATTCATTGGTTAACCCAGAAATCAGTTTAGGAAAGAGAAACTTAGGGAGGGGCAAGGTTAAGGCCTGCCTCCTTGATTCCTTCCACAGACACTGACTGAGGTTGACTGATGGACCATAGTTGTCAGACTCAGTGTGAGACAGGGAAGGGTGTAATGGGTTCCTCACCTTAGACAGGAAAAACAACAACCTGAGAGCATGGGTGCTGAGGGTCTTTGGCCACAACAAAGTAATCCAGATGCATTCACAGTTAAAACAGCTGAGAAGACCATGGTGCCATCCCCAAGAAAACAAACGAAATGTGTCCATGCCTCAAGTTAGGTGTTAAGTCAGGTGACATAGAAGATCATGAGCTCCTCGGGGAGCAAGTGGTGGGCGATTGAGGATGTGGGTGGCCTTTCACATCCCAAGGCTTCTCTGAGGGAGGTGAGGTGAGAATCACCATGAGAAGCAGGGGTCAGGGCTGGGCAGGGTGGCGCTGGACCATCCTAATGGAACCGTGTGAATGATCCAGGGCCGTGTAAAAGATGTTTTTTTTTTCTTGGAAAGGAGAAAGATGGAAAGACTCTTCTCTGGGTGAATGTGGGATCTAAAAAGAGACAAGCTGGAGGGGGGACAGTGCCGTCCTAGAGGGCAAAGGCAGCCATTCCATCTTCTGTCCCGCCCAGCAGGAAAAGGGTGGGTCTGCCCTGTGAATGATGGGATTATCTCAGCAAACTGGGTGGAGAAGCTTAAATCTAAGAATGTGAGCTGAGGGAGAAGGGGCCATCCCTGGGAGTTAGACATTTTTAAGCTCAAAAGGCAATTTGAATGGATGATGTGGGCTCTTTGGGATCTTGGAGCCTGGGACAGAAATAAAAGTCGTCCAATCACATGTAACTCTGTAAACATCATGGCAGCTGCCACCAGGCAACATTTATCAAAGGGTCAAGGTTTTTCCACAGAGAACACTTCCCAGACAGCAAGTGCCTTCCCTGACTACACCATGTCTCCATGGCCCCACTCCTACCCTCATGCACCCCTTCACTTCCCACACCCCGGTGATCTCCCTTATGACCACCAGACCCCAAAGTCCCCACTTCAGTTAGCCTGTCCCCCCATATCGCTCTGTTCTTTATTTGTCTGACATACTTCTGTTGTGCAGAACCAGAGGCTCTGTGAGGCCAGGAGCAATCATGAGTCCTTAGACATGTGTGGCATGAATGGGTGGCCCTTGGTGGTATGAGGAAGGCCGGCTATGGCCAGCCCATTGCTGTCATGTGGAATTCTTGGCCTGCACAACCTTCCTCTAGACCCCCACCCTTCTCTTGTCAGTCACTCATCCCACAGACTCCCCTGAGCACCCAGTGTGTGTGCCAGGCTCAGATTCTGGGTAACTCTGAATCTCATGGAGAAGACAGCGCCATGATCAGACAGTGGAGTGAAGACAGGAGGCACCGGAGTGAGTGCTGAGGCCTGTAGCTGAGCTCTGCTGCAAACGGACAGCACAAACCCAGGCTGCCTCCGCTAGGAATCATGGGATTTGTCTGCAGTTCAAAACACCTGCAACTACACACCTGCGGCACCATGAGCCAAGGGCACAGTAGACCCAGAAGTTCCCAGTGGTTCCTGAGCTGGGCTTCTGCTGGCCTTTCCTGGAAGGGAGAGGCAGTTTTGGACAAGGGCTGAGCAGGCATGCCCAGGGCAACCTACCTGTGTTCAAATCCCAGCTCATAAACTCATTGGCTGTGTGACCTCGGGCCAGTCACTCCCCAGGCCTGTTCCTCCCTTGTGAGCAGGCCTGATGGTTAGAACCCACCTTGGGCATCTGTGGGGGATGGTGCTGCTGACAGTGGAGATCTTCCCAGGGAGGCCCTGTCCTGGCGCTTACTCCCCCAGAGCTCAATTGTTTTTCCTACCTTTGGTATTTTCTTTTTAATGATTTTTGTTGTTGTTAACCCTTTCTGGAGGACATCTTTTCCAATGATTTTTAGAGAGTGGAAGAGAGGGGAAGAGACAGAATCATGGATGTGAGAGCGACACATTGGTTGTTTGCCTCCTGCACTCAATCGGAACAGGGCCTGGGATTAAGTCTGCAAATTTAAGTGCCCTTCACTGGCAAGGAACCCAGAATCCCTCAGTCCACAGGCTCACACTCACAGACTCAAGCTAGGGCTTGATTATTTGGTAGATGGTGGTAGCAAGTGCCAAAAATGTAGGAAAATGAATTAGAAAATTTCTATTCATTCATTTTTATACCAAGCAGAAGAAACAACAGTTATTTGTTGATTGCTTGTGTTAGTGGCAGAACATGTGAGTTGGGGGGCAGCTGGCAGATTCTGGGGGATGAGAGGAAGGAGCTGACTCCCCTCTGAGGCTGGGGGAGCTGAGGCAGCTCAGCAGCCTCTGAGTCAGGAGGGGAGAAGCTGAGCTCTGGGGAGAATATGGGTCTTTATCAGTAAACTGCTGTAAACTGAGGACACAGGTGAATACATGCAAGAGGACCAGAAGGTTGCTTTTGAAATTATCTTTATTTCTGATCATTCCTTTACAACCATCCACACCAGGATTCACTCCAACAGAAGAAGGTCAAGCCCAAATCCTGACCCTCTCCCCAAGCAAATGAGCTTCATGTTACTGATTGTAGGACACATTCCTTTGAGGTCCCATGAACTCCCCATCCTTTGTCCCGGCCATCCTTCCAAAGGCCCAGAAAGAAGTCTTTGCTGGGTGCACCCACTGAGCAGGGTCATTACAGGGCACAGCACGGGCTCCCGGTCATGAAAATGCCGCGTCATAAAACTCCGTGTGGCCACTGTGCTTGGTGGCAAGCAGGATGGTCCTGGGCTGTCCTAACTCCCTCAGCATCCCCGTCAGCTCAGCCCGGATCTGGGCAAGTCTGTCCTGATTGACAGTCCCCTGGGTGGTGTAACACTCCAGGGGGATGGGATATAGCTCCAGCTCTAAGCTGCGCAGCCCAGCTGTGTGGCGCAGTAGCTTCCCCACTGTGGCCACGGAGAGGCGGTTCTCAGAGATGCTGAAGGAACTGAGCCGGTGACAGCGGCTCAGGACAGGCAAGATGACCTCAACTTGGGAGTCCACCATGGCACAATTATCGAGGCCCAGGTCCTGGAGGGTGGGTGCCACTGCCTCCAGCAGAGCTCGGAGGGGCTCAGGACTAAAATCAGCGAGGCTGGCACAATAGAGACGCAGGCACTTCAGCTGCCTGAGGTTGGGGCACTGGCACAGGTGTGTCAGGTCTGAAGGGGTCAGGCGACGGCAATACATTATGGTGAGTTTGTCCAAGGGGTTCTGCAGGCACCTGGGGAGACACAGAGCAGTTAGTTCCTGGGGATGGGTGTGGCAGGTAGAGGGGTCCTCCAGGTGTGAGAAGATCGATTTGTCTAAGTCCAGGGTTGTCCTGACAATCTGATGAAGGGAAACACCAGGAAGCCCCGTGTCCTTTTAGGCTGGATCAAGATCACCACATCTCCAGAGCTTCCTTTGCTAAATTGCAAGGCAGAGCACTGCACTCTGGAGGGTGACTGGACATAAGGAAAACCCCGGGAACCTGCTCAGAGAGCCTGACACAGTGTCTAGTATGGACATCCCTACACCTTAGGATTGGGCGACAAAACCAGGAGTGCTGTGAACTCAGGCTTCCTTCTGTACACTGCTTGGCTCCAGGCACCAGACATCTGGGCCACATGAGGCTCATGCACCTAAATCAGTGGTTTTAAACCTTTCTAATTCTGCGACCCCTTGATACATACAGTTCCTCATGTTGTGGTGTGCCCCCAACCATAAAATTATTTTCGTTGCTACTTCATAACTGCAATTTTGATACTGTTATGAATTGTAATGTAAATACCTGATATGCAGGATGTCTTATGCAACCCCTGTGAAAGGGTCGTTCTACTTCCAAAGGGGTCGCGACCCACAGGTTGATAACCACTGATCTAAATGTATAAAGAATGCACGTGGCCCTAGCTGGTTTGAATCGGTGGCTAGAAATTTCCCTTTTGGACCCAAAGGTCTCAGGTTTGATTCTTGGTTTAGTGCACAGATCTCATTTGTAGGCTCAATGCCCCACCCGGTTGAGGCATGCGCTCAGGGCAACCAATCATGTCTCTCTCTCTCTCTCTCTCTCTCTCTCTCTCTCTCTCTCTCTCTCACACACACACACACACACACACACACACACACACACACACACACACCTCTTCCATTCCACGCTCTAAAAATCAATGGAAAATTATATCCCTCTTTGAGGATTTTTTAAAAAAGGGAGAGAGTAAACCAGAAAAGATTCACAACATCAACCTGGAAAGCCAGTGTGCAGAGGCGACTACCATCCCTACATCACTGCAAAGCACTGGTCACTCTTTGGAATCCTTTCCACTCTGGCTCCCTTAGCTGCGGAATCATGCCTGTCCTTTCCACAATGACCTTCCTGGTACCCAGGGCCACCTCTGACAGACGGGGAATCTGAGACAGGCTCACGTGTGTTCACCTGGCTGTTGGGTACAGATCTTTTGTCTAAAAATGCTCCATCTGATGTGGCCTTGCCTCCTCCCAACCCACTTCCTAAGGCACCATCACTTAGACATCTGTCCCTACGGAAGAATTCACACACCCAGGCTCGCTGGGTCCCTCATTGAGCCAGTTCTGTTCCCCTCCTGACAGGCTGATTTTAAAACATGCTTCCTTTGGGTGCTCAAGGGATACCAGCCTCAAACCACCTAACAAGACCGCTCCTTTGACATTCTGGGGCTCTGTCCACCGCTACACAACTCACCTGAGCATCTGGTCCAGATGGCCTCGGAGGAAGGAGGGAGAATCCATGTTGAGCTCTCGTAGGTGCTGCAGCCTGAGCATCTGAGGGAGGAATTGGTAAAAGAATCCCTGCTCCTCCTGCTCCTCCCTCTCCCACTCCTCTTCCTCCTCCCACTCGTGCTCTTCTTCCCCCTGCGCCTGGTCTTCCCTGTCTGACTCCTCTCCCTCGCCCATCTCCTGCTCCTCTTCGTCCTGTTCTTCCTCCAGTTCCTCATCCTCCTCTTCCTCCTCATCCTCTTCCTCACTCAACACTTGGATGTGGGAGAGAGAGAGTCTCTGCAGGTTCCTCATCTGCCTCAGGTAAAGAGCAAAGGTCCCCAGAGTGGGCATGTCCCAGGTGCACTTCACTTCCACCTCCTGGATGCAGGCCAGCTGTACTGCATCCAGGACCTGCCTCACCCTCTGGAAGGGCCCCTGAGCAATCCGCAGCGTCTTGCAGCAAAGGTGTACCAGGCCTTCCCTCTGCTGGGCCCATTGGATGATGTACATGAAAAACTCATCCCTGTCCCTTTCATTGAAGTTAAGGTCTAGGAACACCTCCAAGGGAGCTAAGGGGTGCTCCATGATGGGGCTGGACCTGTGCACAGCCACTGGACTTGTCGGTGAGCGCTTCTGGGTGCTGTCTCCACACCACATACTCCAGAAATTGGTACCCAGGTTCCTTAAATCCAGTACCCGCAGTTTCCACCTCCTGTGGGGAAAGCAGGCCATTAGCTGCGATGCTCTCAGGTCAACAGGGCATTGGCTGACATGCTTTATGGACAGTGTGTCTCAGGGTATGAGCTTTTCCCTATGAACCGGGAGGTCACAGTTCAATCCCTGGTCAGGATACATGCCTAGGTTGTAGGCTCAATGGCCAGTGTGTGTTATGTGTGTGTGTGTGTGTTTGTGTGTGTGCGGAGTGTGTGTGTGTGTGTGCGTGTGTGTGTGTGTACACGCGCGCAGGAGACTGCCAATCAATGATTCTCCCTCATCATTGAGACTTCTATCCCTATCTCTGCCGTCCACTGGGAAATCAATAAAAAATATCTTTTTTAAAAATATCAACAGAGCCAAAGCTGTTTTGACTCAGTGACTAGAGCCAGCGCCTGCGAACCTAAGGGTCCCAGGTTAGATTCCATCAAGGGCATGTACCTCCGTTGCAGGCACATCCCCAGTGGGGGTGTGTAGGAGGTAGCTGATTGATGTTTCTCCCTCATTGATGTTTCTAGGTCTCTATCCCTCCCCTTCATCTCTGTAAAAAATCAATAAAATATATTTAAAAAAATAAAAATAAAATATCAACAGAATGAGGCAGGTCAGAATGAGACTGAGCATCTGAGTTGAGGCAACAATCAGACTCCACCCCAACTCGCAGCTTCTACTTTGAATCCCAAGGTCAGCGTCTCCCTTGCCCTCCTCTTCTCTCTGCTTCGCTTTGCTCATCTCCTTTCATCCCTCCTGCTGAGCACTGCTCCTACCTTTAACTACCACCTGGAGGAGACAGGGCACATTTTGCAGATACCTCTGCCCAGTAGACAGTCCTCCACTCCCCAGTGAGCTCAGCAGTGTGCCAGGGCTCCATGAGCCTCACTGGCACCGTCAGAAAACTCAGGATCCCCCTTAGGCACTCCACATGCTCTGACTCTTTTTTCTCTGGGATGCCCAGGAGCCTACCAGGCACCTGGAGCAGCCTCACCTGGGGCGAACCTCCTGGGAAAGCAGAACGTCCAGCCCATCCAACACAGCTTTTAAGACCTCATCCAGAGTTAACTCCATCAGGGCCCCCAGAGGGAGGACAGAGAAGGGCCAGGCTTGTGCCATCGCCTTCAGGGACAAGTTGTGTCTACTAAGGTAGGCCTGAATGAAGAGCGGCGGGAAGAGCTCGGCGGGCAGGTGCTCCAGAGCTGCGATGGCCAAGGCCTGGTCCCTCAGCAGGCTCTCCCCTGCCAGCTGCAGGAGTGTGGGTGGGGTCCCGATGCTCATCCTGAAGGAACTCCAAAGGTGTCCTGTGGAAACATCCAGGGAACAAGTCATCCTTTTCAGGCCAAGCCTTTGAGCCCCATCCACTGCCTCTCCATTTTCCTGGGAATCAACTCAGGGCCAAAGCCACTGCCTGGCAATGGTGAGAGCGTCAGTTTAGAGAGTCCTATTCTCAGCTAGGTGGCCACAGAGCCATAGCTCTCCCCTGCAGGCTCTAAGACAAGCATCTCAGAAGCACCCACATCTTTCATTCCAGTCTGCCTGGGAAGTGGGTACTGAAGGGTCTGAAAGCTGACCCCCACCTTTTTGAGGGAAAAGTTTCAGACCAACCTAGGGACACAAACTGTTAAATTAAAAGGTCCAGAAATAGGCACATGCCCAGGAGGGGGTTGCAGGAGGTAGCTGATGGATGTTTTCTCTCATGGATGTTTCAAACTCTCTATCTTTCTCCCTTACTCTCTGTAAATATTCAATAAATATATTTAAAAAAAATAAAAATATAATAAAATGCCCAAAGATAAAACCACAGTTAAGATGTTTTCATTAGGGGTGGGGGGGGGCAGGGATGGAGGTCAGGGAATCAGCTTGGTTACACATTTATAAATAGACCAAAGCACAAATCCAAATGTTTGAAATTCAGGCAAAACCACACTTAGAGGCAAAATCAATGCCTTCAATCTGTTTGTCTGTTAAAAAGAACAAAAGAAGCAAAAAAGGAAAGCTCTCTGTGGCTACATGAGGCTGGCTGCCTTCGCTGAGGTCCACAGTTTACCTACTGTGACCGGGTTGGCTGGGGCTCACATCTCAGACCTGGTGGAGAACCACGGCACTGACTGCAGAGCTGGAGGACTCTGAATCTGTCCTCTGGCGCCTGAGGTTTTTATACACCTTCTCATTTACTGATGTCCAATCAGAAGCCCTGGTCTAAAACCCCAACCTGATAGGATTTTTGCCTTTCTCTATATTCATTGGTTAACCCAGAAATCGGTTTAGAAAAGAGAAAGTTAGGGAGGGGCAAGGTTAAAGCCTGGCTCCTTGATTCCTTCCACAGACACTGACGGAGGTTGACTGATGGACCATAGTTGTCAGACGCAGTGTGAGACAGTGAAGGTGTAATAGGTTCCTGCCGTTAGCCAGGAAAGAACACAACCTGAGCGCATGGTTGCTGGGGGGTCTGTGGCCACAACAACGTAATCCAGATGCATTCACAGTTAACACAGCTGAGAAGACAGTGGTGCCATCCCCAAGGAAACTAACAAAATGTGTCCGTACATCAAGTTAGGTGTTACGTCAGGTGACATAGAAGATCATGAGCTCCTCGGGGAGCATGTGGTGGGCGATTGAGGATGTGGGTGGCCTTTCAGATCCCAAGGCTTCTCTGAGGGAGGTCAGGTCAGAAAGACCATGAGAAGCAGGGGTCAGGGCTGGGCAGCGTGGCGCTGGGCCATCCTAATGGAACCGTGTGAATGACCCAGGGCCGTGGAAAAGATGGGGTTTTTTCTTGGAAAGGAGAGAGATGGGAAGACTCTTGTCTGCGTGAATGTGGGATCTAAAAGGAGACAAGCTGGAGGGGAGACAGTGCCGTCCTAGAGGGCAAAGGCAGCCATTCCATCTTCTGTCCCACCCAGGAGGAAAAGGGTGGGTCTGCCCTGTGAATGATGGGATTATCTCAGCAAACTGGGTGGAGAAGCTTAAATCTAAGAATGTGAGCTGAGGGAGAAGTGGCCATCCCTGGGAGTTAGACATTTTTAAGCCCAAAAGGCATTGTGGGTGGATGCTGTGGGCTCTTTGGGATCTTGGAGCCTGGAACAGAAATAAAAGTCGTCCAATCACATGTAACCCTGTAAACATCATGGCAGCTGCCACCAGGCATCGTTTATCAAAGGGTCAAGGTTTTCCACAGAGAACACTTCCCAGACAGCAAGTGCCTTCCCTGACTACACCATGTCTCCATGGGCCCACTCCTACCCTCATGGCACCCCTTCACTTCACCACACCCCAGTGATCTCCCTTATGACCACCAGACCCCAAAGTCCCCACTTCAGTAAGCCTGTCCCCCTATATCGCTCTGTTCTTTATTTGCCTGACATACTTGTGTTGTACAGAACCAGAGGCTCTGTGAGGCCAGGGAGCAATCATGGGTCATGAACATCTTTTCAACAAACGGTGTCACAACAATAAGATATCCACATGGGAACAAAATAAATGTCAAAGCTTGCACCGCACATAAAAATTAACTTGATTTTCATCATACATGTATATAGAAAAGCTAGTGGGATAAAACTACTGGAAGGCAAAGGGGTTTTTAAAGCAAGGCAATGCCTCTATGATACAAGCATGGTGGGAGCATGTCCTTGTACATTTGCCAGAAGCCATGGACCCCACAGGTATGAGAATGCTTTCTAATAGCAATTATGGACTTTGGGTGACAGGATGTTATAATACAGGTCCAACAGTTGTAACAAAGGTCTGGCCCAGTGGGGGAAGTGGAGAATGGGGAGGCTGTGAATGTGGAGGGGCAGAGGGGTATGGGAACTCTCTACCTTCTGCTCAATTTTGCTGGGAACCTAAATCTGCTCTAACAAATAAAATGCACTTTTCAAACAATTTTTATTTATATCAGAGCGGAAGGGAGTGGGACAGAGAGGCGTCAATGATGTGAGAGAATCATTGATTGGCTACCTCCTGCAAGCCCCCCACGGGGGATTGTGTTCAATCCCCGGGCATGTGCCCTTCACCAGAATCAAACATGGGATCCTACAGTCAGCACTCTATCCACAGAGCCAAACCCCCAAGGGGAAACATTTTTATTTTCAGTATCCACATGGGAAAACAGTATGGCATTTCCTCAAAAAATTTAAAATGATACTTCCATTTGACCCAGTACTCCCACTTCTAGGAATACATTCCAAGAAACCAGCAACACCAATCAGAGGGGGTATATGCAGCCCAAGGTTCACAGCAGCACCATTTACAAAGCTAAGATTTGGAAACAGCCTAAGAGCCAATCAGCAGATGAGTAGATTAAAAAACGGTATTACAGCTGCACAATGAAATACTATGCTGCTGTAAAAAAAGAAGGTATATTTAACATTTGCAACAGCATGGATTGAACAGGAGAGCATTATGCTAAGTGAAATAAGCCAATCAGAGAAAAAGAAATATGACATGATCTCCCTCATTTGTGGAATATAATGAACACCTGAAACTGATGAACAAAAATAGAACCAGAGTCACAGAAGCATCAAACAGACTGTCCAACCTATGAAGGAAGGTGAAGGTGAGGGGGTAAGAGATCAACCATAGGACTTATATTCATACATTTGAGCATAACCATTAGACAAGGACAGAAGGGGGTGAGGTCATGTGCTTGGTGGGTGGGATTGGCAAAGGACAAATCAATGACGGAAAAGAAGACTTCAGTTCTCAGGAGAGAACTTGGAGGGACAACAGAAGTGGGGCACAGACCCTCACCCCGCCAACATTGCAGGGGCTTGAACCCTTGCCCCTTCTGAAGGAGGTCTCCTGCCCCCATGGCTGCTTCGGGCTTCCAACACCCACCTCAGATCGGGACCCAGGCAACAGAAAGAGACTTGGCCCAGCTCACATCGAGGTACAGGTGACAGACAGAGACTTGGCCCAGCTCAGATCGGGACCCAGGTAACAGACAAGAGACTTGGCCGACAGCAGCTGCCCTATATCTAAATTCAGCCTAGCATCAGGAATGCTCAGGGCCCACTCAAGAATGCAAATAATCCTCCCCACTAATATTTACAGGGTAAACTAAGATTGTTGGTAGAGTATTAAATTTGACAGTAAAATAGTAATCAAGTTTTCAGATTAGTTTAAATAGGCTAATTGAAATAAGTGAATATTCAAGTAAATTTAATTGTACTGGACAAAAAGCTGTTCTTAAAGTAATAACTAAAATTTCTATTGGTAGTTCATCTCATGGTAAAATTCCTGAATATGCAATGAACCTAAAGCAGTCATATATTTGGGCAAAAAAAAAAAATTTTAATTTAAAGTTATCAAGACTGCATTATAAAATTTACAAAAAGCTCCATTAATAAAAAAAATGGGGGGATAGTAGGGCAATATCATGTAAAGAAAAATATCCTATAAGTAAATTACATCTAGAAAATTTTTACTATACCAAATTAATTTTCATTTGTAATGCTAACAGCAAGACGGCCATTAAAAGCACACATGGTGTCTAAATAAGACAAAGGAAAACCATTTGAGCAAAAATAAAAAGGATCCCAAATCAATTATATAGAAAAGATTCCTTTATTAACTTGTGGTCGAGAATATTTGTATATTTTCAGAAAACAACCCCAAGACCAGGTGGATTCCTGCAACAGAGAGGAATTGACAGATGTGCTCCAACCACGAAGACAAGAGGTAAAAACAGTCCAGAGATGGAAGACGCTGACAACGCCTTGCCACAGGAGCAGTCAGCAGCTGTGCACCGCTGCAGGTTGCCTAGGACCAAACCAGAGAGGGTCGGACCTGCATTGCCACCATGTGCCCACCATCCAGATATCATTGCTGACATGTACACATAAGGAACTGTTAGACATTGAAACGGGGACTCAGAACTATTGGACATTGAAATTGGGACTCAAACATTTTTTTGTTTTGTTTTGTTTTCTTATTAAATGTTTATGTCTAGTCTGCAAAGGCAAAACTTTTTAAAGGAAGAAAATGGTCAGAAAAAGATACAGAGGCAAATAAGCATTGAACAGACTGTCAAACTACATTGGGAAGACAGGGGAGGTTAGGCGAGGGGGGCTGAAAGAGACCCACGGAAGGACTTGTAAGCATGCATATAAGCACAAGCAATGGATACAAGACACTGGGCGGGAGGGGGCGGTGAGGAGGGCGGGCAGCTGAAGGCATGTACTGGGGGGTAGGGGAGGTCTGGGGGAGGTCAATGGGGGGAAAAAAAGGAGACATATGTACTGCTATTTGTAATACTTAAAACAATAGTAAAATAAAATTAAAAAAAGAAGACTTAAGTTATAGTATAACAATAAAAAATTGAAAATTTATATATATATATGTATATATATATATACATATATATATGATATCCCCATGCAGTGTTTAAAATACTAAATTTCCATTATCATTCTATTTTATTTTTTAAATATTTGTATTGGTTTTAGGAAGAGGGAGAGAGAGAAAGTGACAGAAACATCAATAATGAGAGAGAATCATTGTTTGGCTGCCTCCTGATTGCTCCCCTCCCCCCCTCCCCCCTCCCCCGCCAATTAGGGATCCAGCCTACAACCCCAGGCCTGTGCCTAACCAGGAATGGAACCTTGACCTCCTGGTTCACAGTTCAATACTCAACTACTGAGCCACACCATGCATTCACCTTAATCACTTTAATAGGCAGATTATATCATTAATATTCATGTAACTCACAAAAAATATATTTATACTCAAATGTCATCTACATAATAACAGATTTTAAAAACACCCCACAACATAGCTCTGCATGCAACAATAGCACGTCACCTGGTCTGACCAGCAGGTGGCAAAGGAATCCTGAGGCCTGGCCATTTTTCCTGGTAATCACCAGGGATGAATCCCATCTTTACACTATGACCCACCCCTTCAACCCAACTGAAACCCACACCACCACCTCCATGCTGACCACTACAGCTGTTTGTGTGAAGCAGGAAAGGGGGGTGCGCATGCAGAAGCTGAGTCCCACTGGGCACCCTGTGCTGGGCTCTCTTCCCTATCCTCAGGAGGATAGCATGAGACTGAGGGGAAAGAATGCTGAGGGCTTCTGCTGGGAGGGAAAAGAATGAAAAACCCATTTACTGAGCTCTTACTGTACGCCAGGCCCAGTGCCAAGCCCTCAATATGTTCATCATATTGGATCTACAAGAATCCACTAAGCTGGGTGAGCACCAAGATCCTCAGATGGCAGGGAACCCAGGTTCTTATCTGAGGTCCATCCACTCAACAGCACCAGCCCCTCAGTGTGGAGTCTTCAGTCGGGTGCCCTTTGAGTAGGGTCACTGTGATGTGTTAATTTGATGTGTCAACTTGTCCTGAGGTCTTCAAACTTTTAGATCTCACGGACCACCGGTTGGCAATCGCTGTACTACCAGGCCCTAAGCGTTGCCCAGGTACAAGGTAAAACCATTCTGGGTGTGGATGGACCGGGTTAGCTTTTGATTCATAGACAAGTAAGGAGATCTTACAGTGCGGGTGGGCTTCCTCCAAGTGGAATAGAAGGAGGAAGGAAGGGAGAATTCTCTCTTCTTTGGTTTTAACTGATGGTGAACATATGTTCCAGGTTGTCAGGGCATCAAACTCCAGGGTGTGCACCAGCTGCCCTTTATGCTCAGGCCTAGGGCCTCACACTGGGGGTGACGCCATGGGCTCCCTCGTTCTCAGGCCTTCGGACGTGGCCTGAGTTATACCATTGACTTTGTAGTTTCTCCAGCTGGCAGAGAGCAGGTCTTGGGACTGAAGGCGGGAGCCTATTCCTGTAAAACCCCTACCTTTGTCCATGTGTCCCTGTTGGCTATTCTGGGGAATGCTGCCTAATACAGAGACCCAGCACAGGGAAGAAGCTCACTCATTTATGCAGTGTGTCTGCTCCCCATCCTGACAGGCTGATTTCAAAACACGCTCTCCAGTCTTGCTCCATAGATAGACTGGAGGTGTAATGGGCATAAGCCAATCCCCCATAGATATGACCTGCTGCCCCTCCCCCCACTCCCGGTTATATTTTATGTGGTGTAGAAATCATAAGAAAAAGTGTTATGCCCCTGAATAATTTCAGCATTTTGGTCAAAGGATTTTGGATGATTTCCTGGCCATAAGCAGGTTACTCCCCCACGCACCAGGCTAACAGGCATGGGCTGGGAGGCCCAGGGACTCGGGTCCTCTGTGGTGTGGACGAGCCCTTCTGGAATTGGAGGCCCTGCTTTGTCCCTGAACCCCTCTTGGCACAAGTTCTGACACCTGTGGGTTCACCTGCAGAACCAAGGGAACACTCGTATCTAAACTCAGAGCCAGTAGCCAGGTCCCCTTCACTTCAGGGGTTGGTGAGCCACTTAGCATGTCCCATTGTATCCACCCACTGAGTAGCCACAAGTGGGTAAGAGGTGCCCAGAGAGAAGTGAAGACATGGAGGGAGTGATAAAGTGGTGCTGAGCCCTGCAGACGAACCACATCCAGCAGTTCCAGGTTCTGGTCCTGAGCCTCCGCACCTTTTTTTTTTTTTTTTCATCAGTAATTGCAGGGTGCTGAGGTGTAAATTGGGGAGATAGGGGAATATATGCTAAAGACCTAGAAGGTTGCCTTTGAAATTGTCTTTATTTCTGATCATTCCTGTACAACCATCCACCCTAGGATTAAATCCCACACAAGAAGCTCAAGCCCAAATTCTGACCCCCCTCCCCAAGCAAATGAGATTCGAGTTTCTGATTTAGGACACATTGCCTTTGAGATCCCATGAACTCCCCATCCTTTGCCCCTGCAATCCTGTACCATGGCTGTGTCCCTCCCTTTCTCCATTGACACTGAGCATGAACCTGAACGGTGGGTGGCCCCTGTTTAACACACCCCGATCCCAGGTTTCAGCTTCCAAAGGCCCAGAGAAAGCTCAAGTGCACCCACTGAGCAGGGTCATTACAGGGGCACAGCAGGGGCTGCCGGTCATGAAAATGTCACGTCATAAAGCTCCCTGTGGCCACAGTGCTTGGTGGCAAGCAGGATGGTCCTGGGCTTTCCTAACTCCCTCAGCATCCCCGTCAGCTCAGCCCGGATCAGGGCAAGTCTCTCCTGGTTGACAGTCCCCTGGGTGGTGTAACACTCCAGGGGGACGGGATACATCTCCAGCTCTAAGCTGTGCAGTCCGGCAGTGTGGCGCAGCAGCTTCACTACGGTGGCCACGGAGAAGTTGTTCTCAGTGATGGTGAAGAACCTGAGCTGGTGACAGTGGATCAGGACAGGCAGGATGGCCATGACTTGGGAGTCCACCATGGCACAGTTATCAAGGCCCAGTTCATCGAGACTGGGTGCCACTGCCTCCAGCAGAGCTCGGAGTGGCTCAGGATTAAAATCTGCAAGGCTGGCACAATACAGATGCAGTCTTCAGCTGCCTGAGGTTCGGGCACTGGAACAGGTGTGTCAGGTCTGAATGAGTCAGCGGGCAACTTGTTATGGCGAGTTTTTCCAAGGGGGTCTGCAGGCACCTGCGGAGACACAGAGCGGTTAGTTCCTGGGGACAGGGGTGGCAGGTAGAGGGGGCCTCCATGTGTGAGAAGACCGATTTGTCCAAGCCCAGGGTTGTCCTGACAATCTGATGAAGTCCAGCACCCAGGAAGCCCAGACTCCTTTTAGGTTGGGTCAAGTTCACCACATCTCCAGAGCTTCCTTTCCTCACCTGACAAGCAGAACACTGCACTCTGGAGGGTCACTGAACATAAGGACGATCCCGGGAATGTGCTCAGGAGCCTGACATAGGTTCTAGGTCAAAGCTGGGCATCCCTGCACCGTATGATTGGGCGACAAAACCATGGGTGCTGTCAGCTCAAGCTCCCTTCTGTCCACTGCTTGGCTACAGGCACCAGACATCTGGGCCACAAAAGGCTCGTTCATGTAATGCACAGGGAACACACATGGCCCTAATCAGTCTGTCTCAGTGCATAGAGCTTTGGCCTTTGGACTGATGTGTCTCAGGTTTGATTACCACTCAAGCACATGCACCTCATTTTCAGGCTCAACCCCTGGCCCTGGTGGGGGTACTGGCTGTGGACAAGCAATCGCCTCACTCTCACTTAGATTTTTCTCTCTCTCTTCTCCTCCTTTCCATTATGAAAAAAATCAAGAGAAAAAATAACCTCAGGTGAGGACTAGAGAGAGAGAGAGAGAGAAAGGGAGAGCGAGAGAGAGAGAGAGAGGGGGCAAACCTGTGCAAACTCCTATAACATCAACTGTGAAGGCCAGTCTACAGAGGAGACTTATACCCTGCATCAGATGAAACCACCTCTGACTCTTTGCAATCCTTTACACTCCTGCCCACTTAGCTGCGGAATCGTTAGTAGAAGGTCCTCTACTGACCTTCCTGGTACCCAGGGCCACCCTGAGAGACGGGGAATCTGAGACAGGCTCACGTGTGTTCACATGGCTGGTAGACACAGAGTTTATGTCTGGAAACGTTTCATCCAATGTGGCTTTGCCTTCTCCCTGCCCTCTTCCTAAGGCCCCATCGCTTAGACATCTGTCCCTAAGGAAGAATTCACACACCCAGGCTCACTGGGTTCCTCATTGAGCCAGTTCTGTTACCCCTCCTGACAGGCTGATTTTAAAACGTGCTTCCTTTGGGTGCTCATGGGATACCACCCTCAAAGCACCTAACAGGACCACTCCCTTGACATTCTGGGGCTGCGTCCACTGCTACACAGCTCACCTGAGCATCTGGTCCAGACGGCCTCGGAGGAAAGAGGGGGAATCCATGTCGAGCTCCCGTAGGTGCTGCAGCCTGAGCATCTCAGAGAGGAATCGGGAAAACGATAACTGCTCGTCCTGCTCCTCCCTTTCCCACTACCCTTCCTCCTCTTCCTCCTGATCCTCTTCTTCCTCCCACTCCTGCTCTTCTTCTTCGTGTTCCTCTTCCTCCTCCCACTCCTACTCTGCTTCCTCCTCTTCCTCCTCCCCTGTCAACTCGTGCATGAAGGAGAGAGAGAGTCTCTGCAGGTTCCTCATCTGCCCCAGGTAAAGAGCAAACATCCCCAGGGTGGGCAGGTCCCAGGTACAGATCACTTCCACCTCCTGGATGCATTCCAGCTGCACCGCATCCAGGACCAGCCTCACCCTCTGGAAGGCCCCTCAGCAATCCGCAGCGTCTTGCAGCACAGGTGTAGCAGCCCTTCCCTCTGCTGGGCCCATTGGATGACGTACATGAAAAACTCATCCCTGTCTCTTTCATTGAAGTTAAGGTCTAGGAACACTTCCAAGGGAGCTAAGGGGTGCTCCATGTTGGGGCTGGACCTGTGCACAGCCACTGGTCCTGTCGGTGAGCGCTTCGGGGTGCTGTCTCCACACCACATTCCCCAGAAGTTGGTACCCAGGTTCCTTAAATCCAGCACCCGCAGTTTCCACCTCCTGTGGGGAAAGCAGGCCATTAGCTGCGATTCTCTGAGGTCAACAGGGCATTGGCTGACATGCTTTATGGACAGTGTAGCTCAGTGGTTGAGGATCCACCTATGAACCAGGAGGTGACAGTTAAATCCCTGGTCAGGATACATGCCTGGGTTGCAGGCTCTATGGCCAGTGTGTGGTGTGTGTGTTTTTGTGTGTGTGCGCGCAGGAGGCTGCCAATCAATGATTCTCCATCATCATTGAGACTCCTATGTCTATCTCTCCCTTCCTCTCTGAAATCAATAAAAAAATATATTTTTTTAAAATATCAACAGAGCCGTAACTGGTTTGGCTCAGTGGAGAGAGCCAGCGCCTGCAAACTGAATGAAGGGTCCCAGGTTAGATTCTGGGCAAGGGCATTTACTGCAGTTGCAGGCACATCCCCAATGGGGGTGTGCAGGAGGTAGCTGATTGATGTTTCTCTCTTATTGATGTTTCTATCTCTCTATTTCTCTGCCTTCATCTCTGTAAATAATCAATAAAATATATATTTAAAAAATAAAAATAAAATATCAACAGAATGAGGGCAGGTCAGAATGAGACTGAGCATCTGAGTTGAGGCAACAATCATACTCCTCCCCAACTCTCAGCTTCTACTTTGAATCCCAAGGTCAGCGTCTCCCTTGCCCCCCTCTTCCCTCTGCTTTGCTTTGCTCATCTCCTTCCATCCCTCCTGCTGAGCACTTCCCCTACCTTTAACTACCACTGGGAAGAGACAGGGCACGTTTTGCAGGTGTCTCTGCCCAATAGACAGTCCTCCACTCCCCAGTGAGGTCATCAGTGTGCCAGGTCTCCCTGAGCCTCACTGGCACCTTCAGAAACCTCGGGTCCCCCGTTAGGCCCTCCACACGATCTGATGCCCCTATCTCTGGAATGTCCAGGGCACTACCAGGCACCTGGAGCAGCCTTACCTGGGGCAAAACTCCTGGGCAAGCAGAACGTCCAGTCCATTCAACACAGCTTTTAAGACTTCATCCAGAGATAGCTCCATCAGGGCCCCCAGAGGGAGGACAGAGAAGGGCCAGGCTTGTGCCATCGTCTTCAGGGACAAGTAGCGTCTACTAAGGTAGGCCTGAATGAACAGTGACGGGAAGATCTCGGCGGGCAGGTGCTCCAGAGCTGCGATGGCCCAGTGCAGGTCCCACAGCAGGCTCTACCCTGCCAGCTGCAGGAGTGTGGGTGGGGTCCCGATATTCATCCTCAAGGTGCTCCAAAGGAATCCTGTGGAAACATCCAGGGAACAAGGCATCCTTGTCAGGCCAAGCCTTTGAGCCCCATCCACGGACTCCCAATTTTCCCGGGAATCAACTCAGGGCCAAAGCCACTGCCTGGCAATGGTGAGAGCCTTAGTTTAGAGAGTCCCATTCTCGGCAAGGTGGCCACAGAGCCATAGCTCTCCCCTGCAGGGCCCATGACAAGCATCTCAGAAGCACCCACATCTTTCATTCCAGTCTGCCTGGGAAGTGGGTACTGAAGGGCCTGAAAGCTGACCCCACCTTTTTGAGAAAAAAGTTTCAGACCAACCTAGGGACACAAACTGATAAATTAAAATGTCCAGAAAAATGCACATCCCCAGGAAGGGGTTGCAGGAGGTAGCTGATGGATGTTTCTTTCTCATCGATGTTTCAAATTCTCTATCCTTCTCCCTTACTCTCTGTAAATATTCAATAAATACATTTTTAATAAATAAAAATATAAAATGTCCAGAAATAAAAGCACAGTTAAGATGTTTTCATTATGGGTGGTGGCGGGGCCGGGGGGGCAGGGGTGGTGCTCAGGGAATCAGCTTGGTTACACATTTATAAATAGACCAAAGCACAAATCCAAATGTTTGAAATTCAGGCAAAACTACACTAAGAGGCAAAATCAATGCCTTCAATCTGTTTGTCTGTTAAAAAAACAAAAGAAGAAAAAAAGGAAAGCTCTCTGTGCCAACGTGAGGCTGGCTGCCTTTGTTGAGGTTAACAGTTTACCTGCTGTGACCGGGTTGGCTGGGGCTCAAATCTCAGACCTGGTGGAGAACCATGGCACTGACTGCAGAGCTGGAGGACTCTGAATCTCTCCTCTGGTGCCTGAGATTTTTATACACCTTCTCAATTACTGACGTCCAATCAGAAGCCGTGGTCTAAACACCACAACCTGATGGGATTTTTGCCTTTCTCTATATTCATTGGTTAACCCAGAAATCTGTTTAGAAAAGAGGAAGTTAGGGAGGGGCAAGGTTGAAGCCTGGCTCCTTGATTCCTTCCACAGACACTGACCTAACTTGACTGATGGCCCATAGTTGTCAGCCTCGGAGTGAGACAGTGAAGGGTGTAATACATTCCTGACGTAGACAGGAAGAAACACATCCTGAGAGCACGAGTGTTGGGGGTCTTTGGCCACAACAAGGTAATCCAGTACATCCACAGTTAAAGTAGCCGAGAGGACAATGGTTCCATCCCCAAGAGAACAATCGAAATGTGTCCATGCATCAAGATAGGTTTTATGTTCGGTGACATAGCAGATCATGAGCTCCTCAGTGAGCAAGTGGTGGGCTATTGAGGAGTGGGTGTCCCTTCAGACCTCAAGACTTGGCTGAGGGAGGTGAGGTCAGAATCACCATAAGAAGTGCGGGTCAGGGCTTTGCAGGGTGATGCTGGGCCATCCTAATGGAACTGTGTGAATGCCTCAGGGCCATGGAAAAGATGGAAATTTTCTGGGAAAGGAGAGAGATGGAAAGACTCTTCTCTGGGTGAATTTGGGATCTAAAAGGAGACAAGCTAGAGGGGAGACAGTGCCATCCTAGAGGGCAAAGGGAGAGATTGCAATTTCTGACCCGCCAGGAGAAAGGGTGGGTCTGCTCTGGGAAAGATTGGATTAGCTCAGCAAACTGGGTAGAGAAGCTTAAATCTAACAATGTGAGCAGAGGGAGAAGCGGCCATCCCTGTGAGTTAGACATTTTCAAGCCCAAAAGGCACTGAGGGTGGATGCTGTGGGCTCTTTGGGATCTTGGAGCCAGAGAGAGAAATAAATATCCGTCAATCACAGGTAACCCCGTCAACATCATGGCAGCTGCCACCCGGCAAAGTTTATCAAAGAGTTGAGGTTCTCCCACAGAGATCTCTCCCCAGTCAGCAAGTGCCTTCCCTCAGTACACGGTGTCTACATGGCCCCATTCCAGCCCTCATAGCACCCCTTCCCTTCACCACACCCCAATGATCTCCCTTTTATGACCACCAGCCCCCAAAGTCCCCACTTCAGTAAGCCTGACGCCCATTTCGCTCTGTTCTGTATTTGTCTGACATACGTGTGCTGAGTAGAACCAGAGGTTCTGTGAGGCCAAGGAGCAATCATGGTCCTTAGACATCTGTGGAGGAATGGGTGGCCCTTGGCAGTGTGAAGAAGGCTAGCTGAGGCCAGCCCACTGCTGCCACCTGGAGTTCTTGGCCTGCACAACCTTCCTCTAGGCCCCCATTATTCTCTTGTCAATCACACCCCCCACACACTCCACTGAGCACCCAGTGTGTGTGCCATGCTCTGACTCTGGGGAACTCTGAGTCTCTAGAGAAGACATGCCACTGAACAGACAGCGGAGTAAGGAAAGGGGGAACCGGAGTGAGTGCGATGCCTGTAGCTGAGCTCTCCTGGAAACGGACAGCACAAACCCAGGCTGCGTCCACTAGGAATCATGGGATTTGTCTGCAGTTCAAAACCACCTGCGGGCCCATGAGCCAAGGGCACAGTAGATCCAGAAGTGGCCAGTGTGTCCTGAGCTGGGCTTCTGCCGGGTCAGAATTTGGGCTTGAGCTTCTTGTGTAGGAGTTAATCCTTGGGTGGATAGTTGTAAAGGAATGATCAGAAATGAAGACAGTTTCAAAGGCAACCTTCTGGTCCTCGGTCATGTATACACCTGTCTTCACAGTTCACACCTCAGGACCCTGCAGTTACTAATAAAAAAAAAAAAGGTGCGGAGGGCTCAGGATCAGAACCTGGAACTGCTGGGTGCGGTTCCGCTGTAGGGCTCAGCACCATTTTATCACTCCCTCCAGGTCTTCACTTCTCTCTGGGCATCTTTGACCCCCTGTGGGTGCTCAGTCCATGGATACAATAGGGCATGCTAAGTGGCCCAACAAGCCCAGAAGTGAAGGGGACCTGGCTACTGCTCCGATCCTGGACTCGAGTGTTCCTCATGGTACTGCAGGTGAACCCATAAATCTCAGGACTTGTGCCAGGAGGGCTTCAGGGACAAAGCAGGGCCCTCAGTTAGGCTGCAGAGGCATCAAGCCCCTGTGTCTCCCAGCCCATACCTGTCAGCCTGGTGCTGAGGAAGTAACCTGCTTGTTGCCAGGAAAATCATCCATATTCCTTTCAGAAAATTACTAAAAGTATTCAGGGGCATAACACTTTTTCCTAGTATTTCTACACCACATAAAATAGAAGCCAGGGGGCAGGTCATATCCATAAAGGATTGGCTTATGCCCATTACTCCTTCCGTCTCTCTATGGAGTAAGAGTAGAGAGCTGGTTTTGAAATCAGCCTGTCAGGATGGGGAGCAGACACACTGCATAAAAGAGTGAGCTTCTTCCCTGTGCTCGGTCGCTATATCAGGCAGCATTCCCCGGAATAGCCAACAGGGACACCTGGACACAGGTAGCAGGTTTATAGGGAGAGGCTCACACCTTTAGTCCCAATACCTGCTCTCTGGAAGCTGGAGAACCTACAAAGCCAATGGTATAACTCAGGCCACGTCTGAAAGCCTGAGAATCAGGGGAGCCCATGATGTAACCCCCAGTGTGAGGCCATAGGCCTGAGAATAAAGGGCAGCCGGTGCACACCCTTGGGTTGATGCCCTGACAACTTGGAACCTATGTTCACCATCAGGTAAAACCAAAGAAGAGAGAATTCTCCCTTCCTTCCTCTTTCTGTTCCACTTGAGCCCCCAAGAGATTGGAGGAAGCCCACTTGCACTGTAAGATCTCCTTTGTCATCTACTGAATCAAAAGCTAACCTGGACCATTCTCACCCAGAATGGTTTTACCAGCTACCTGGGCAACCCTTAGGGCCTTGAAGTACAGCTGTTGCCAACCAGTGGTTCGTGAGATCTAAAAGTTTGAAGACCTCAGGAGAAGTTGACACATAAAATTAACCCATCACGGTGACCCAAGTCAAAGGGCACCTGAATGAAGACTCCACGCTGAGGGGTTGGTGCTATTGGGTGGAGGGACCTCAGGCAAGAACCTCAGTTCCCTGCCATCAAAGGATCTTGGTGCTCACCCAGCTTAGTGGAAGCTTGTAGATCCAAGGAGATGGGCATGTTGAGGGCTTGGCAATGGGCCTGGCGTAGAGTAAGGGCTTAGTAAACATGTTTTTCCTCCTTTTCCCTCCCAGCAGAAGCCCTCAGCATTCTTCCCCCTCAGTCTCATGCTCCCCTCCTGAGGACAAGGAAGAGAGCCCAGCACAGGGCGCCCAGTGGGACTCAGCTTCTGCATGCGGCCCCCCTGATCCTGCATCACACAATAGCTGTAGCGGTCAGCATGGAGCTGGTGGTGTGGGTTTGAGTGGGGTGGTGGGGGTGGGGTTATAGTGCAAAGATGAGATTCATCCCTGGTGATTATCAGGAAAAATGGCCATGCCACAGGATTCGTGTGCCACCTATTGGTCATACCAGTTGACGTGCTCCTGTTGCATGCAGAGCTATGTTGTGGGGTGTTTTTAAAATCTGCTATTATGTAGATGGTATTTGAGTATAAATACTTTTGTTGTGAGTTATATAAATGTTAACGATATAAACTGCCAATTAAAGTGATTAAGGAGAATGCACGGTGGGTCTCAGTAGTTGAGTATTCATCTATGAACCAGGAGGTCAAGGTTCCATTCCCGGTTAGGCACATGCCTGGGGTTGTGGGCTGGATCCCTCGAGGGGAAGGGGGCTTTCGGGAGGCAGCCGATCAATGATTCTCTCTCATTATTGATGTTTCTTTCACTTTCTCCCTCTCCCTCTTCCTGAAATCAATAAAAATATTTAAAAGATAAAATGATAACAGAAATTTAGCACTTTAAAGACTGCATGGGGACTCTCTCTCTCTCTCTCTCTCTCTCTCTCTCTCTATATATATATATATATATATATATATATATAAATATAATTTTCAACTCTTTATTGTTATAGTATAACTTATGTCTTCTTTTTCCCTCATTGATTTCTCCTTTGCCAAACCCACCCACCAGGCACATGATATCACCCCTTACAGTCTTTGTCCAACGGTTATGCTCAAATGTATGAATATAAGTCCTTTTGTTGATCTCTTAGCCCCTCACCTTCACCTTCCTTCATAGGTTGGACAGTCTGTTTGATGCTTCTATGACTCTGGTTCTATTTTTGTTCATCAGTTTATCGTGTTCATTATACTCCACAATGAGGGAGATCATGTGATATTTCTTTTTCTCTGATTGGCTTATCTCATTTAGCATTATGCTCTCCTGTTCAATTCATGCTGTGGCAAATGGTAAGAATTCCTTCTTTTTTACAGCAGCCTAGTATTTCATTGTGTAGATGTATCACTGTTTTCTAATCCACTCATCTGCTGAGGGGCACCTAGGCTGTTTCCAGACCTTAGCTATTGTAAATTGTGCTCCTATGAACCTAGGGGTGCATATATCCCCTCAGATTGGTGTTTCTGTTTTCTTGTAATATATTTCTTGGAGTGAGAGTACTGGCTCAAATGGAAGTTTCATTTTAAATTTTTTGAGGACATGCCATACTCTTTTCCCATGTGGATATTGAAAATAAAAATGTTTGCCCTTGGTGGTTTGGCTCAGTGCATAGAGTGCTGACTGTAAGGTCCCATGTTTGATTCTGGTCAAGGGCACATGCCCGGGGATTCGAACTCAATCCCCAGTTGGGGGCGTGCAGGAGGTAGCCAATCAATGATAATCTCACATCATTAATGCCTCACTCTTCCTCTCAGTTCCTCTCTGACATAAATAAAAATATTTCAAAAAGTGCATTTTATTTGTTAGAGCAGATTCAGGTTCCCAGCAAAATTGAGCAGAAGGTAGAGAGTTCCCGTACCCCTCTGCCCCTCCACAACCACAGCCTCCCCACTCTCCACTTCCCCCACTGGGCCAGACCTTTGTTACAACTGTTGGACCTGCACTGACACATCCTGTCACCCAAGTCCATAATTGCCATTAGGGAGCATTCTCATACCTGTGGGGTCCATGGCTTCAGGCAAATGTACAGTGACATGCCCCCACCGTGCTGGTATCATAGAAGCGTTGCCTTGCTTTCAAAAGCCCCTTTGCCTTCCAGTAGTTTTATCCCACTAGCTTTTTCATGTACATGTATGATCCAAAGCAAGTTAATTTTTATGTGTGGTGCAAGCTTTGACATTTATTTTGTTCCCCTGTGGATATCCTATTGTTGGGACACCGTTTGTTGAAAAGACTTTCATGTCCCCATTGAATCATCTTGAGAATCAAACCAGCCACTTCCCAGTGCACAGCATGACACTCCACAAACTGAGCCACAGCAGCCAGGGGTCACATTTATTACAGAGCCTTCCACGCCCCCTTTTCTATTTTACTCACATTCCTAAAACCCCTGCCCCAAGGTAGACCTCTGTCCCTGGGGTTCCAACCCCTTCTGATGCCCAAGACCCATACTCTCCCCGAACTCAGCTTCTACCCTCCTGACTCAGAGGCTGCTGAGCTGCCTCAGCTCCCCCAGCCTCAGAGGGGAGTCAGCTCCTGCCTCTCATCCCCCAGAATCTGCCAGCTGCCGCCCGACTCACATCTTCTGCCACTAAAAAAGGCAAACAGCAAATAACTGTTGTTTCTTCTGCTTGGCAGAAAAATGAGTGCATAGAACTTTTCTAATTCTTTTTCTTACATTTTTGTCACTTGTTACCACAATCTAACAAATAATCAAGCCCTAGATGCTTTCACTCATTTGACTCACTGAGTGTCAGCCTGTGGAATGAAGGGTCCTGGGTTCAATGCTAATCAAGGGCACCTAAAGTAGCAGCATCCACCCAGAATAGCTTTTGGGCTTAAAAATGTTTAACTCCCAGGGATGGCCGCTTCTCCCTCAGCTCACATTCTTAGATTTAAGCTTCTCCACCCACTTTGCTGAGATAATCCCATCATTCACAGGGCAGACCCACCCTTTTCCTGTGGGCGGGACAGAAGATGGAATCTCTCCCTTTGCCCTCTAGGACGGCACTGTCTCCCCTCCAGCTTGTCTCCTTTTAGATCCCAAATTCACCCAGACAAGAGTCTTTCCATCTTTC
The DNA here is from genome assembly GCA_026230045.1 of Corynorhinus townsendii. Lineage (NCBI taxonomy): Eukaryota > Metazoa > Chordata > Mammalia > Chiroptera > Vespertilionidae > Corynorhinus > Corynorhinus townsendii. The sequence continues at coordinate 214,411,377 of JAPDVU010000002.1, forward strand.
TCCTTTGCAAGAAAAATCCCCATCTTTTACACGGCCCTGGGTCATTCACACGGTTCCATTAGGATGGTCCAGCGCAACCCTGCCCAGCCCTGACCCCTGCTTCTCATGGTCCTTCTGACCTGAGAGAAGGTCAGAAGGAGAAGCCTTGGGGTATGAAAGGCCACCCACATCCTCAATCGCCCACCACTTGCTCCCAGAGGAGCTCAGGATCTTCTGTCACCTGACATAACAGCTAACTTGATGTATGGACACATTTCATTAGTTTCCTTGGGGATGGCAGCATTGTCTTCTCAGCTGTCTTAACTGTGAATGCATCTGGATGACTTTGTTGTGGCCACAGACCCTCAGCAACCATGCTATCTGGTTGTGTTCTTTCCTGGCTAACGTCAGGAACCTATTACACCCTTCACTGTCTCACAATGAGTCTGACAACTATGGTCCATCAGTCAACCTCAGTCAGTGTCTTTGGAAGGAATCAAGGAACCCAGCCTTAACCTTGCCCCTCCCTAAACCGATTTCTCTTTCCTAAACCGATTTCTGGGTTAAGCAATTAATGTGGAGAAAGGCAGAAATCCAATCAGATTGGGGGGTTTAGACCAGGGCTTCTGATTGGACATTAGCAATTGAGAAGGCTTATAAAAACCTCAGGTGAGGCTGGAGCTGCAGCCAGTGGCAGCAGATGCGGTGTGGGGAGCGGCTACCTGTGGTGCTTTCCCTCCTGGGCGCGGGGCGGGCAAGGCCCCCCGGACCCCTCAAGGGTCTTGGCTTTTTTTTTCCTTTTTAAAGGGAGATTCTCGAGGTTTTGAGCTTCCGGAGGACTGCCCCTCCCTCCTCTCCCGCTCCCCTCTACTTCAGAATCCGATTTTGTTTTACCATTTCCCCCCACTCCTCCCAGTCTTGAGGTGGCTTGCTCGAGTCACCCTCCAGTGTTTTGGTTTCTTTTTTTTTTTTCCTTTGGTTTTGTTTTTTAGCTTGTTTTCTCGGGGTTGCCCCCCTCTTGTTTGTGTTGTGTGTGGAAATGGCGAACTCGGCAAATACCAACACCGTGCCTAAATTATACAGATCCGTGATCGAAGATGTTATTAATGATGTGAGAGACATCTTTTTGGATGATGGAGTCGATGAACAAGTTCTGATGGAACTGAAAACGCTATGGGAGAATAAACTAATGCAGTCTAGGGCAGTAGATGGATTTCATTCAGAAGAGCAGCAGCTTTTATTGCAAGTTCAACAGCAGCATCGAACCCAGCAACCGCAGCATCACCATCATCACCACCACCAGCAAGCTCAACCACAGCCTAGGGCACCTCAGCAAGCGCAGACTCAGCAGGTCCTTATTCCTGCATCACAGCAAGCTGCAGCGCCACAAATTATTGTTCTTGATTCCAAGCTGATACAGCATATGAATGCATCAAACATGAGTGCTGCTGCTGCAGCTGCCACCTTAGCACTCCCTGCAGGCGTGACTCCTGTTCAACAGATATTAACAAATTCAGGCCAGCTTCTTCAAGTCGTCAGAGCAGCCAGCGGTGCTCAGTATATCTTTCAGCCTCAGCAATCCGTGGTTCTACAACAACAGCTTATACCACAAATGCAGCCTGGTGGAGTACAGGCTCCTGTTATACAACAGGTATTGGCCCCTCTTCCTGGAGGGGTTTCACCACAGACAGGTGTCATCATCCAGCCTCAGCAAATCTTATTTACAGGAAATAACACTCAAGTTATACCTACAACAGTGGCGGCACCTACACCAGCACAAGCACAGATAACTGCAGCTGGCCAACAGCAACCACAGGCCCAGCCTGCTCAGCAACAGGCTCCATTGGTGTTGCAAGTTGATGGAACTGGGGATACATCATCTGAAGAAGATGAAGATGAGGAAGGAGACTATGATGACGATGAGGAGGAAGACAAAGAGAAAGATGGACCTGAAGATGGGCAGGTAGAAGAGGAGCCCCTCAATAGTGAAGATGATGTGAGCGATGAGGAAGGACAGGACCCCTTCGATACCGAAAATGTGGTTGTATGCCAATATGAGAAGATACACAGAAGTAAAAACAAATGGAAATTTCATCTCAAGGATGGCATTATGAATCTTAATGGAAGAGATTATACATTTTCCAAAGCCATTGGAGATGCAGAATGGTGAAGAGTTGGTTCTTTTCTTTTATACATAAAATGAAAGAAACTTTAAAGGAATTTAAAGTGACAGTTTGAAACTTGGGACATACTCCAACCAAAACTAAACTTCTGCATGTCAGAAGAAGTGACAAAGAGACCTTGACAACATACACACTACTTCTAACTGGCAAGCCATGGAACTGTAGCACCTGGGGTTGTTGGGGAAGGGGGCATTGGGGTTTTGTGTAGGAAAACCCTAATTGTCAATTTTAAATACAGGTACCTGCCTCTGGTAATTAGCATGTAAAGCTTTGTCTATATATTCCTTCCTCCACCTTGGGTTCAGACAGAAAATACTTGCTAGAATGAACTAAAGAAACTTCCCCTTTGATAGATTGAAATGAAACTGCTTATTGTATGTGGTTATATTTGATAAAAATTGCTTGTGTGCTTTTTACAAGAGGGCAAGAATTATGGTGTTGAATTTTAATTGACTAGTGTAAGGAAACAATTTAGAGCTCTTCTAATAGGTCTTAAATATTTTTACTTGCTATTCTCCCTCAGTGATATATACCTCTTACTTCCCTGCTTTATGAAACATCTGTTTAAGAGTTAAAGGAAGTAATCAATGACCACAGTTTGGAGATCAAATTTGACCCAGGAACGGCTATTTATTTTAATTAGATTTTCATACTCATTAACCTATAGTCTTGTCTAAGCAGAATTAAAATGCCAACTTCAGTTTCCTTAAAAAAATAAAAATAAATAAATATCTCTCCTGGATAACCCCATCCTCAGGAACTAAAGGCTCTGTCTGTCCCAGGTGCCTGCAGACCCAGTTGGACAAACTCTCCATAACAAATTGCCAGCAGCTGATGCATTCAGACCTGACACACCTGTTCCAGTGCCTGAACCTCAGGCAGCTTAAGTGTCTGCATCTGTTCGGTGTCAGCCTCGCCGATTTTCAGCCAGAGCCACTCGGAGCTCTGCTGGAGGCAGTGGAACCCACCCTCGAGGACCTGGGCTTAGATAACTGTGCCATGGTGGGCTCCCAATTCGAGGCCATCCTGCCTGTCCTGAGCTGCTGCCACCAGCTCAGGTTCTTCACCATCTCTGAGAACAACTTCTCCATGGCCACTGTGGAGAAGCGGCTGTGCCACACAGCCGGGCTGGTCAGCTTAGAGCTGGAGCTGTACCCCGTCCCCGTGGAGTGTTACACAACCCAGGAGACTGTCAACCAGGAGAGACTTGCCCTGGTCCGGGCTAAGCTGACGGGGATGCTGAGGGAGTTAGGACAGCCCAGGACCATCCTGCTTGTCACCAAGTACTGTAACCGATGTGGCATCTGTAAATCTTATGAGATCAAGTTTTCATCACTTGTAGCCATGCTGCTCCCCGGAAATGACCCTGCTCAGTGAGAACACTCAGCAAAAGCTTTATTCTGGCCCTTGGAAGCTGTAATATAGAATTGGTGTGCATTATTCAGGGGACACCCACATTTCCGGTTCATGTTCACTGTGAATGGAAAAAGGAAGGGACCCAGTGCGGGTCCACAATGACCAGGGGCAAATGTTGGAGAGTTCATGGGACTTCAAGGGGTAATGTCCTAGAATCAGAAACATGAATCTCATTTGCTTGGGGAGGAGGGGAGGGATTTGTGCTGGAGGTGCATTTATGGGAGTTAATCCTGGCATGGATGGTTGTAAAGGGATCAGAAATAAAGACAATTTCAAAGGCAACCTTCTGGTCCTCTGTCATGTATTCGCCTGTCTCCCCAGTTCACACCTCAGCACCCTGCAGTTACTGATGAAAAAAGGTGCTAAGGGCTCAGGATCAGAACCTAGAACTGCTGGATGCGGTCCGGCTGCAGGGCTCAGCACCATTTTATCACTCCCTCCAGGTCTTCACTTCTCTCTGGGCATCTCTGACCTTGTGGCTGCTCAGTGGGTGGATACAATGGGACATGCTAAGTGGTCCACCTACCCCTGAAGTGAAGGGGACCTGGCTGCTGGCTCTGACCCTGGACACGAGTGCTCCTCATGGTCCTCCAGGTGAACCCACAAATCTCAGGACTCATGCCAGGAGAGGTTCAGGGACTAGGCAGGGCCCTCAGTTACAGAAGGCCCTCAGTTACACTGCAGAGGAACCGAGCCCCTGGGCCTCCCAACCTATGCTTGTCAGCCTCGTGTGGAGGAAGTTACCTGCTTGTGGACAGGAAAATCATTGAAATTCCTTTGAGCAAAGTACTGAAAATATTCAGGGGCATAACACTTTTTGTTGGGATTTCTCCACCACATAAAATTACCAGGGGAGAGGGGCAGGTCGTATCCATGGAGGGTTGGCTTATTCCCATTATACCACCTGTCTCTCTATGGAGCAAGACTAGAGAGCTTGTTTTGAAATCAGCCTGTAAGGATGGGGAGCTGACATACTGCACAAATGAGTGGACTTCTTCCCTGTGCTCGGTCACTGTATTAGGCAGTGTTGCCCAGAATAGCCAACAGGGGACACATGGATGCAGGTTGGAGATTTATAGGAATAGGCTCACACCTGCAGTCCCAATAACTGCACTCTACAAGTTGGAGATCCTACAAAGCCAATGGTATAACTCAAACCACGTCCAAAGGCCTGAGATCCAGGGGAGGTCATGGCGTAACCCCCAGTGTGAGGCCTTAGGCCGGAGAATAAAGGGCAGCTGGTGCACATCCTGGAGTTTGATGCCCTGACAACCTGGAACCTATGTTCACCATCAGGTAAAACCAAAGAAGAGACAATTCTCCCTTCCTTTTTCTTTCTATTCCACTTGGGCCCCCAGGAGATTGGAGGAACCCACCCGCACTGTAAGATCTCCTTACTTGTCTACTGAATCTAAAGCTAACCCGGTCCATTCACATCCAAAATGGTTTAACCTGGTACCTGGGCAACCCTTAGGGACTTGAAGTGCAGCTGTTGTCAACCGGTGGTCCATGAGATCTAAAAGTTTGAAGACCTCAGGAGAAGTTGACACATAAAATTAACCCATCACGGTGACCCTACTCAAAGGGCACCTGACTGAAGACTCCACACTGAGGGGCTGGTGTTGTTGGGTGGAGGGACCTCAGACAAGAACCTCAGTTCCCTGCCATCTGAGGATCTTGGTGCTCACCCAGCTTAGTGGTTCTTGCAGATCCAAGGAGATGGCCAAGTTGAGGGCTTGGCACTGGGCCTCGCGTACAGTAAGAGCTCAGTAACTGGGTTTTTCCTTCTTTTCCCTCCCAGCAGAAGCCCTCAGCATTCTTCCCCCTCAGTCTCATGCTGTCCTCCTGAGAGTAGGGAAGAGAGCCCAGCACATGGTACCCAGTGGGACTCAGCTTCTGCATGCGCCCCCCCCTCCTTTTCCTGCTTCACCCAAACAGCTGTAGGGGTCAGCATGGAGGTGGTGGTGTGGGTGGGGTTATAGTGTAAAGATGGGATTCATCCCTGGTGATTACCAGGAAAAATGGCCAGGACTCAGGATTCGTGTGCCACCTGCTGGTCAGACCAGGTGACGTGCTAGTGTTGCATGCAGAGCTATGTTGTGGGGTGTTTTTAAAATCTGCTATTATGTAGATGATATTTGAGTATAAATATTTTTTGTGAGAGTTACAAAAATATTAATGATATAACCTGCCTATTAAAGTGATTAAGGAGAATGCCAGGTGTGGCTCAGTGGTTGAGTATTGAACTATGAACCAGGAAGTCAAGGTTCCATTGTTGGTTAGGCTCTATCCCTATTTGGAAGGGGGGGGGGGGCATTCAGGAGGCGGCCAATCAATGATACTCTCTCATTATTAATGTTTCTGTCACTTTCTCCCTCTCCCTCTTCCTAAAGTCAATAAAAATATTTTAAAAATAAAATAGAATGATAATGGAAATTTAGTATTTTAAAGACTGCATGGATATTATATATATATATAATTTTTCAGTTTTTCATTGTTATACTATAACTTAAGTGTTCTCTTTCTATCCTTGATTTGTCCTTTTCTAGCCCCACCAACCAGGCACATTACCTCACCGCCTCCAGGATCTTCCTCACCCTCTGGAGGGCCCTCAGTAATCCTCAGCGTCCTGCAGCACAGCTGTAGCATCCCTTCCCTCTGCTGGGCCCATTGGATGACATACATGAAAAACTCATCTCTGTCCCTTTCATTGAAGTTAAGGTCTAGGAGCATGAATGTGTGATTGAGGATGTGGGTGGCCCTTCAGACCACAAAGATTTTCTAAGGGACGTCAGGTCAGAAGGACCTTGAGAAGTAGGGGTCAGGGCTGGGAAGGGTGGTGCTTGGCCATCCTAATGGAACCCTGTGAATGACCCAGGGCCATGGGAAAGATGGGGGATTTTTCTTGGAAAGGAGAGAGATGGAAACACTCTTCTCTGGGTGAATTTGGGATCTAAAAGGAGACAAGCCGGTGGGGAGACGGTGCCGTCCTAGAGGGCAAAGGCAGAGATTCTATCTTCTGTTTCGCCCAGGAGGAAAAGGGTGGGTCTGCTCTGGGAAAGATGGGATTAGCTCAGCAATCTGGGTGGGAAGATTAAATGTAAGACTGTGAGATGAGGGAAATGGACCTGTCCTGGGAGTTAGACATATTCAATCCTGAAAGGCACTGAAGGCACAGTTGTGGGCTCTTTGGGAACTTGGAGCCAGGGACAGAAATAAACGTGGACCAATAACACCTAACCCCGTCAACACCAGGCAACATTCATCAAAGGGAAGAGTTTCTTCCACAGAGAACTCTTCCCGGACAACAAGTGCCTACCCTGACTACACCATGTCTCCTTGGCCCCATTCCTGCCCTCATGGCACCCCTTCACTTTACCACACCCACAATGACCTGCCTCATGACCACCAGCCTCTAAAATGCCCCCTTCAGTAAGCCTGTCCCCCAATATCTCTCTGTTCTATTTTTATCTAACATCACTATGGCCTGCTGGATGAAAGGCTCTATGAGGCGGTGGGCAATCATGGCTCATTAGACGTGTGTGCAATGAATGGGTGGCTCTTGGTGATCGGAGGGAGGCCACTTGTGGTCAGCCCACTGCTACCACGTGGAACTCTTGTCCTGCAGAGCCTCCATTAGGCCCCCATCCTTCTATTGTAATTCAGTCATACTACAGGCACCCCTGAGCCCCCAGTGTGTGACCAGGCTCTGACTCTGGGGAACTCTGAGTCACGTAGGGAAGACAGTGGCACTGAACAGGCTCTTAGAGCGATGAGTGGAGGCCCCGGAGTGAGTCCTGATGCCTGGAGTCATCGGGTACCATGGAAAGGGACAGCACCAGCCCAGGCTACTGCCACTAGGGATCATGCAATTTATCTGCAGTATGAAATCACTGCCAAGCACATGCATGTGGGCCCAGGAGCCAAGCACATAGTAGACCCAGATGTGCCCAGTGGGACCTGAGCTAGGCTTCTGCTGGCAGTTCCAGGAAGGAAGAGGCAGTTTGCACAAGTCTGAGCCGGCATGTCCAGGGACCACCCTGCCTGGATTCAGATCCCAGCTGGGAGACTCATTCCCTGTGTGAGCTCAGGCCAGTCACTCTCATGGCCTGTGTCCTCCTCTATGAACAAGAGTGACTTGGAGAACTCTGCCTTGGGTTCCCAGCGTGTATGGTGGTGGCATCTTCGCCATCTTCATTTTTGGACCATTTCTCCTCTTTTCTTGCGGGCCACTGCTATTTCTGTGGCTGGAGCAGTCCTGTCAATTCCTCTCTGGGATCCCTTGTTGTAGGACTCCACATGGGCTTGGAGTTTTCTGGAAATATACATTCTCAACCAAAGGTTAATAAAGGAATATTTTCAATAAATGTGACTTGGGATCCGTTTTCATTTTTTGCCCAAACAATTTTTCTTTGGCTTATTTTGACACCTTGTGATTTTTCATGGGTGTCTTACTATTAGCATTACAAATGAAAAATAATTTTCAAAGTAAAAATTTCTTGATGTAATTTACTTAGGATATTATTCTACTATTCCCCCTTTTTTTGATTTAAATATTAGGAGACTTTTAGAAATTTTACAATGCAGCCTTGATAACTTTTAATTTTAATTTTTTGCAGAGAAATATGACTGCATTGGATTCATTGCATGGTAAGCAATTTTACTATGACATGAACTATCAATAAAAATTCTAGTTAATACTTCAGGAACAGTTTTTTGTCCAGTACAATTAAGTTTTCTTGAATATTCATTTATTTCAATTAGCCAATTTTAAATAATTTGAAATAAAGCTTATAGTTGTTAACTTTATTTGTCCTAGGTATGGAAAATAAGTGATATTAATTAAAATTCTGTAATTAGTCTTTGGGCAACTTAGCATAGACTTTGTCAGGGAGGCAAACCTCAAATTACTTACTTCCGTTTATGAGACAAATATATGGACTTTTAATACAGTTCTTCAGATATTTGAAGAAAACTTTTCTTATTTCCTTCCAGAACATTTTTCAGTATACAGAGAGTTTCACTTAAGAACCTTTGTTGTTCTTTGTACCAAGCAACCTATAGGTTGCTGCTGCTTGAGCTAGCTATATTACAAGTCACTTTACATTAAGGTTGACTATTTTACTGTCAGATTTAATAACTTAGCAATCTTTAGTTTACATTGTAAATACTCTTGGAAGAGATTTCAAAATTTTCAAAGTACTCCTTTCTATTAAATTTAGAATTATATTTTAAAAGAGTATCTCCTTTGGCTTATTTGCATATACAGAGGGATCATGGGTGCTCAGTAACTTTCTTAGAAGACTTAATCAGGGTTTGGCTTTTGCTGTTTCAAGATGCAGGCTCCAGGGGAGCAGCAAGGCATGTGGCCTACGTGGTGGCTGCCAAGTCAGGATTAGGTTTAGGGTTAGGGTTAGGGTTGAAATGAGCCTGTCAGGATGGGAAGCAGACACACTGCACAAATGGGTGTGCTTCTTCCCTGTGCTCGGTCACTGTATTAAGCAGCATTCCCTGGAATAGCCAGGAGAAACACATGGATGCAGGTAGGAGATTTATAGGAATAGGCTCCCGCCTTCAGTCCCAATACCTACTCTCTGCATGCTGGAGAATCTATAAAACCAATGGTATAACTGAGGCCAAGTCCAAAGGCCTGAGAACCAGGGGAGCCCATGGCATAACCCCCAGTGTGAGGCCATATAAAGAATAAAGGGCAGCTGGTGCACACCCTGGAGTTTGATGCCCTGACGACCTAGAACCTATGTTCACCATCAGGTAAAACCAAAGAAGAGAGAATTCTTCCTTCCTTCATCTTTCTATTCCACTTGGGCCCCCATGAGATTGGAGGAAACCCACCTGTACTGTAAGATCTCCTTACTTGTCTACTGAATCAAAAGCTAACCTGGTCCATTCACACCCAGAATGGTTTTACCAGCTACCTGGGCAACCCTTAGCTCTGTCAAGTTGAGCTGTTGCCAATTGGTGGTCCGTGAAGTCCAAAATTTTGAAGACCTCAGGTCAAGTTGACACATAAAATTAACCCATCACGGTGACCCTCATCAAAAGGGACCCGAATGGCCCTAACCAGTTTGGCTCAGTGGATAGAGCATAGGCCTGCTAACTCAAGGTCCCCAGGTTTGATTCCGGTCAAAGGCATGTACCTTGGTTGCAGGTACATCCCCAGTAGGGAGTGTTCAGGAGGTAGCTGATCAATGTTTCTCTCTAAACGATATTTATAATTCTCTATCCCTCTCCCTTCCCCTCTGTTAAAAAAAAAAAATCAATAAAATATATTTAAAAAAAAGGGGGGGGCACCTGAATAAAGACTCCAAGCTGAGGGGCTGGTGCTGTTGGGTGGAGGGACCTCAGGGAAGAACCTAAGTTCCCTGCCATATGAGGATCTTGGTGCTCACCCAGCTTAGTGGATGCTTATAGATCCAAGGAGATGTGCTTCTTGAGGGCTTGGCACCAGGTCTGGCATAGAGTAAGAGCTCAGTAAATGCGTTTTTCCTTCTTTTTTCCCCCCAACAGAAGCCCTCAGTATTCTTCCCCCTCAGTCTCATGCTCTCCTCCTGAGGACAGAGAGGAGAGCCCAGCACAGGGCGCTCAGTGTGACTCAGCTTCTGCATGCGGCCTCCCTGTTCCTGCTTCACCCAAACAGCTGTAGCGGTCAGCATGGAGGTGGTGGTGTGGGTTTCAGTTGGGTTGAAGGGGTGGGGTCATAGTGTAAAGATGGGGTTCATCCCTGGGTATTACCTGGAAAAATGGCCAGGGCTCAGGATTCGTGTGCCACCTGCTGGTCAGACCAGGTAAAGTGCTAGTGTTGCATGCAGAGCTATGTTGTGGGGTGTTTTTAAAAGATGCTATTATGTGGATGGTATTTGAGTATAAATATTTCTGTTGTGTGTTATATAAATGTTAATGATATAAACTGCCAATTAAAGTGATTAAGGGGAATGCCCTGTGTGGCTCAGTAGTTGAGTATTGTACTATGAACCAGGAGGTCAAGGTTCCATTCCCGGTTAGGCACAGGCCTGGGGTTGTGGGCTTGATCCCTAATGGGGGTGGGGGGGGGGGGTCGGGTTCTTCAGGAGGCAGCCAATCAGTGATTCTCTGTCATTATTGATGTTTCTGTCACTTTCTCCCTCTCCATCTTCCTGAAATCAATAAAAATATTTAAAAAGTAAAATAGAATGATAAAGGAAATTTAGTATTTTAAAGACTGCATGGACTATATATATAATATACTTATATAATTATATGTATACACTTATCCCTAAGTATTATATAATATAATTATATATATAATTATATTATATATAATTATATTATATATAATATAATTAATTATATATAATTATATATATAATTATATTTATATAATTTTTCAATTCGTTATTGTTTAAAGAATTACTTAAGTCTTCTTTTTCCCTCATTGATTTCTCCTTTGCCACCCTCACCCACCAGGCACATGCCCTCACCTCCTACTGTCTTTGTCCAAGGATGGAAGGCTTTCTCCTTAGATCAGGCACAAGGCGATGCAAAGAAAGGAAAGCCATACAAATCAGAAAGGAAGATGTAACTGTCCATATTTGCAAACAACATAGACATCTCTAGAGCAAAGCTTAAGGAATCCACACCCACACCTCCGGAAGTATGTGAATTCAGCACAGTAACAGCATGAAGAGCTCTCCTAATAAAAAGGTAATATGGTAATTACACCGGATAGACCAGAGGTCTTCTAGAAGTCATTCCGGATGTCCTTCCTGACAAAGCCAGGGCCCTGGCAGCGCCACCCGTGGTCCAGGATGCCTGCAGCCAGCACGGGCAAAGCCAGCCCAGGTCCCCTGTGCCTGAGGCTGGCCAGAGGGAGGGAAGCCTGGGTTCTGGGTGTGGGGGCTGAGGCAGAGGGGGTTAAGGGCAATCAGGTAGGCGAGCAGTTAGGGGTGATCAGGGAGGCAGTTGATCAGTTAGGAGCATCAGGCAGGCAGGAAAAGTGGTTAGGGGCATTAAGAACGGCAGGCAGGGGCAGTCACGGGCGATCAGGTAGGCAAGAAAGCAGTTGGGGTGATCAGGCAGACAGGCGATCAGTAAGCGGAATCAGGCAGGCAGGCAATCAGTTAGGGGCTATCAGGCAGGCAGGCAGAGGCAGTTAGGGGCCAGTGGTGCTGGATTGCAAGAGAATGCAGGCCGGCCTGAGGGTCCCTGCAACCCCTGTGTACGAATTTCAAGCACTGGGACTGTAGACAATAGATAAAAGTCCCTTGTATTTGTATGCCAGCTGTGAGTAATGAAGAATTGAACATTAAAATTAAAATTCCATTTCCAGCGGCATCCAAAAGCGTGAAATACTTACGGATAACTGTAATAAAATATGGTCAAGACCCATACATTAAAACCTACAAAAAGGCTAACAGAAGTTAAGGAAAACCTACATAAATAGACTATGAAAGACTTGATGTGGTTAAAGTGTCAATTTCCACAAATCTACAGATTCAATCCCAATCAAAATTCCATTAGCCTTTTTTATTTGTAGACTTGAGAGTCTTATTTTATTTGTGCTTGGACTTTTATGAGAGCTTTACATTGTTAATGGCCCAGTGTTCTTTGTTTCCTTTTCATTTATTGAATTGATCAATTTATTGATTTTTATTGATTGAATTTACTGGCTAACAAAATTATACAGGTTTCAGGTGCACAAATCTACAACACATCACCTAGACACCACATAGTGTGTTCTCCACCCCAACCAAGGCTCCGTCCATCACCGTTTATCACTTTGGGTGACAAGGCTCTGCCAGTGCAGGTCCATCAGTTGTAACAAATATACCGCCCAGTGGTGGCTGTGGATAGTGGGGCGGCTGTGAGTGGGGAGGAGCACTGGTTTGGGGGAACTCTCTCTACCCTCTGCTCAATTTCGTTGTGAACCTGAAACTTCTCTAAAAATTAAAATTTAATTTTTAAAATATTTGTATTGATCTCACAGAGGAAGGGAGAGGGAGATAAAGATGGAAACATCACCGATGAGGGGGAATCATTGATTGGCTGCCGCCTGTCCACCCCTCACAGGAGATTCCTGGTTGTCAGGGCATCAAACTCCAGGGTGTGCACCAGCTGCCTTTTATTCTCAGGCCTAGAGGCTCACAGTGGGGTTCCACCATGGGGTCCCCTGGTTCTCAAGCCTTCGGACTTGGCCTCAGTTATTCAATTGGCTTTGTAGGTGCTCCAGCTTGCAGAGAGCAGGTATTGGGACTGAAGGTGGGAGCCTATTCCTATAAAACCCCAACCTGTGTCCATGTGTCCCTGTTGGCTACTCCGGGGAACGCTGCCTAATACAGTGACCGAGCAGAAGGAAGAAACTTACTCATTTGAGCAGTGTGTCTGCTCCCCATCCTGACAGGCTGATTTCAAAACAGGCTCTCTAGTCTTGCTCCATAGAGAGATGGGAGGTGTAATGGGCATAAGCCAATCACCCATGGATATGATCTGTCTCACACACACCACCTCCGGGGTTCAATTTTATGTGGTGTAGAAATACTAAAAAAAAACATTATGCCCCTGGATCATTTCAGTATTTTGCTCAAAGGAATTTGGATGATTTCCTGGCCACAAGCAGGTTACTTCCTCCACGCCAGGCTGACAGGCATGGGCTGGGAGGCCCAGCAGTTTGGTTCCTCTGAGGTGTGGACGAGCCCTTGGGGAAGCGAGGGCCCTGCTTTGCCCTTGAACCCCTCCTGGCACAAGTCCTGAGACTTGTGGGTGCACCTAGAGGACCATGAGAAACAATCGTGTCCAGGATCGGAGCCAGCAGCCAGGTCCCCTTCACTTCAGGGGTTTGCGGGCCACTTAGCATGTCCCAATAGATCCACCCACTGAGCAGCCACAAAAGGTCAGAGAAGCCCAGAGAGGAGTGAAGACCTGGAGGGAGTGATAAAATGGTGCTGAGCCTGCAGCTGAACTGCATCCAGCAGTTCCAGGTACTGATCCTGAGCCCTCCGCACTTTTTTTTTTTTTTTTTTTTAATCAGTGTCTACAGGGTCCTGAGGTGTAAACTGGGGAGACAGGTGACTACATAAAAGAGGACCAGAAGGTTTCCTTTGAAATTGTCTTTATTTCTGATCATTTTTTTACAACCATCCACCCCGGGATTCACTCCAACAGAAGAAGCTCAAGCCCAAATTCTGACAACCCCCCTGCCCCCAAGGAAATGGGATTCATGTTTCTGGTTGGAGGACACATTTCCTTTGAGGTCCCATGAACTCCCATCCTTTGCCTCTGCAATCCTGTCCCCCGCTGTATCCCTCCCTTTCCCCATTCATACTGAACATGAACCTCTAACATGGGGGTGGGGGACTGTTTAATGCACCCCGGTCCGAGGTTTCAGCTTCCAAAGGCCAGAAAGAAGCTCAGGTGCACCCACTGAGCAGGGTCATTACAGGGCACAGCACGGGCTGCCGGTCACGAAAATGCCGCGTCATAAAACTCCCTGTGGCCACAGTGCTTGGTGGCAAGCAGGATGGTCCTGGGCTGTCCCAACTCCCTCAGCATCCCCGTCAGCTCAGCCCGGATCAGGGCAAGTGTGTCCTGGTTGACAGTCCCCTGGGTGGTGTAACACTCCACGGGGACGGAGTACAGCTCCAGCTCTAAGCTGCACAGCCCTGCTGTGTGGCACAGAAGCTTGTCCATGGGGGCCGCAGAGAAGTTGTTCTTAGTGATGGTGAAGAGCCTGAGCTGGTGACATCGGCTCAGGACAGGCAGGATGGCCTCGACTTGGGAGTCCACCATGGCACAGTTATTGAGGTACAGTTCCTGGAGGGTGGGTGCCACTGCCTCCAGCAGAGCTCTGAGGGGCTCAGGACTAAAATCAGCAAGGCTGGCACAATACAGACGCAGGGACTTCAGCTGCCTGAGGTTCTGGTACGGGCTTAGGTGTGTCAGGTCTGATTGGGTCAGGCGCTGGCAATGCGTTATGGTGAATTTTTCCAAGGGGGTCTGCAGGCACCTGGGGAGACACAGAATGGTTAGTTCCTGGGGATGGAGGTGGCAGGTAGAGGGGGCCTTCATGGGGAAGAAGACCCATTTGTCTAAGCCCAGGATTGTCCTGACTATCTGATGAAGTCCAGCACCTAGGAATCCCAGTGTCCTTTTAGGCTGGGTCACGTTTACCACATCTCCAGAGCTTCCTTTCCTCAGCTGCCAAGCAGACCACTGCACTCTGGAGGGTCACTGGACATAAGGGAAACCCCGGGAATCTCTTCAGAGAGACTGACACAGTGTCTAGGTCCATGGTCGGCAAACTGCGGCTCGTGATCACATGCGGGTCTTTGGCCCCTTGAGTGTGGCTCTTCCACAAAATACCACAGCCTGGGTGAGTCTATTTTGAAGAAGTGGCATTAGAAGAAGTTTAAGTTTACAAAATTTGGCTCTCAAAAGAAATCAATCATTGTACTGTTGATATTTGGCTCTGTTGACTAATGAGTTTGCCGACCACTAGTCTAGGTCAAGGGTGGGCATCCCTGCAACTTATGATTTGGAGACAAAACCAAGAGTGCTGTCATCTCAGGCTTCCTTCTGTCCACTGCTTGGCTCCAGGCGCCACACATCTGGGCCACCTGAGGATGATTCATCTAATTCATAAGGAACACACGTGGACCTAGATGGTTTGAATCAGTGGATAGAGCTTTCCCTTTTGGAACCACAGGTCTCAGATTTGATTCATGGTTAAGGGCACAGATCTCATTTGCAGGCTCAATGCCAGGCCCAGGTTGGGGCATGTGCTAAGGGCAACCAATCATCTCTCCCTCTTCGCCTCCAGTCCACTTTCTAAAAATCAAATTTTAGATTTTTCCCAAAAAATGGAAAAAAATATCCTCCCATGAGAATTTAAAACAAAGGTAGAGAGTAAACCAGAGGAAGATTCTTCAACATCAACTGGGGAGGCCAGTGTGCACAGGTGACTTCAATCCCTACATCACCGCGAACCACTAGTCACTCTGCAATCCTTTCCACTCCGGCTTCCTTAGCTGTGGAATCATGCCTGTCCTTTCTACTAATGGCCTTCCTGGTACCCAGGGCCACCTCTGACAGATGGGGATTCTGAGACAGGCTCACGTGTTTTCACATGGCTGGTGGGCACAGAGCTTATGTCTGGAATTACTCCATCTGATGTGGCTTTGCCTCCTTTCTCCCCTCTTTCTAAGGCCTCATCAGTTAGACATCTGTCCCTAAGGAAGAATTCACACACCCAGGCTCGCTGAGTCCCTCATTGAGCCAGTGCTGTTCCCCTCCTTACCGGCTGATTTTAAAACATGCTTCCTTTGGGCACTCAAGGGATATCACCCTCAAAGCACCTAATTAGACCACTCTCTTGACATTCTGGGGCTCTGTCCACTGTTACACAGCTCACCTGAGCATCTGGTCCAGACGGCCTCGGAGGAAAGAGGGAGATTCCATGACGAGCTCACGTAGGTGCTACAGCCTGATCATCTGAGACAGGAATTGGGAAAAGGATCCCTGCTCCTCCTGCTCCTCCCTCTCCCACTCCTCTTCCACCAGCCCCTGCTCTTCCCTCTCTGACTCCTCTTCCTCTTCCCACTCCTGCTCCTCTCCAACCTGCTCCTGCTCTTCCCTCTCTTACTCCTCTGCCTCCCCCATCTCCTGCTCCTCTGCCTCCTGTTCTTCCTCCAATTTTCCTCCTCATCCTCCTCCTCCTCCTCACTCAACACCTGGATGTGGGAGAGAGAGAGTCTCTGCAGGTTCCTCATCTGCCCCAGGTAAAGAGCAAACGTCCCCAGGGGGGGCAGGATCCAGGTGCAGTTAACTTCCACCTCCTGGATGCATTCCAGCTGCACCGCATCCAGGACCTGCCTCACCCTCTGGAAGGGCCCCTCAGTAATCCGCAGCATCTTGCAGCACAGGTGTAGCAGCCCTTCCCTCTGCTGGGCCCATTGGATGACGTACATGAAAAACTCATTCCTGTCCCTTTCATTGAAGTTAAAGTCTAGGAACACCTCCAAGGGAGCTAAGCGGTGCTCCATGTTGGGGCTGGACCTGTGCACTGCCACTGCTCCTGTGGTGAGTGGTTCTGGTTGCTGCATCCATACCACATTCTCCCAAAGTTGGCACCCGTTTCCCTTAAATCCAGCACCCAAAGTTTCCACCTCCTGTGGGGAAAGCAGAACATTAGCTGAGATTCTATCAGGTCAACAGGGCATTGGGTAAGATGCTTTATGGACAACGTGTCTCAGTGGTTGAGCATCTACCTATGAACCAGTAGGTCAAGGTTTGCTTCCCAATCAGGGCACACGCCTGGGTTGCAGGCTTAATGCCCAGTGGGGAGGGGAGGTTTTGGAGGAGGCACCGCATCAATGACTCTCTCTCATCATTGGAGTTTCTATCTCAAACAAAATTTTTTTAAAAAAAATTACCAACAGAGCCCTACCTGGTTTGGCTCAGTGGATAGAGCATCAGCCTGTGGACTAAAGGGTCCTAGGTTCCATTCCGGCCAAGGGCACATGTTAGGGTTTGCGGGCTCAAACCCCACAGTAGGGGGCATACAAAATGTAGCAAATTAATGATTCTCTCATCACTGATTTTTCCATCTCTCTATCCCTCTCCCTTTCTCTCTGAAATCAATAAAAATTGATTTTTTGGAGGAGGCAGGGCACGTTTTGCAGGGGACTCTCCCAGTCGGAATTCCTCCACTCCCAGTGAGCTCAGCAGTGTGCCAGGACTCCCTGTGTCTCACTGGCACAGTCAGAAACCTTGGGTCCCGTTTAGGCCCTCCACATGCCCTGACACCGTTTGTCTCCCGGATGCCCAGGACCCTACCAGACACCTGGAGCAGCCTTACCTGGGGCGAACCTCCTGGGGAAGCCGAACGTCCAGCCCATCCAACACAGCTTTTAAGACCTTGACCTGAGGCTGCTGTATCTGACCGCCCAGAGGGAGGATGGGGTAGTGCCAAGCTTGGGCCATGGCCTTCAGGGACGGGTAGTGTCTACTGTGGTAGGCCAGGATGAACAGCTGTGGGAAGAGCTCAGCTGGCAGGTACTCCAGAGTTGTGATGGCCGAGGCCTGGTCCCTCAGCAGGCTCTTCCCTGCCAGCTACAGGAGTGTGGGTGGGGTCCTGATGCTCATCCTCAAGATGCTCCAAATGAATCCTCAGAAACGTCCAGGGAACAAGGCATCCTTGTCAGGCCAAGCCTTTCAGCCACATCCACTGACTCCCCATTTTCCCAGGAATCAACTCAGGGCCAAAACCACTGCCTGGCATTGGTGAGAGCCTCAGTTTAGAGAGTCCCATTCTCGGCTAGGTGACCACAGAGCTATAGCTCTCCCCTGCAGACTCCAGAACAAGCATCTCAGAAGCACCCACATCTTTCATTCCAGTCTGCCTGGGAAGTGGGTACTGTAGGGCCTGAAGCTCACCCCTACTTTCTTGAGGGAAAAGTTTCAGAACAACCTAGGGACACAAACTGATAAATTAAAAGGTCCAGAAAGAGGCACAACCCCAGGAGGGGGTTGCAGGAGGCAGCTGATTGATGCTTCTCTTTCATTGATGTTTCAAACTCTCTATCCTTCTCTCTTACTCTCTGTAAATATTCAATAAATATATTTTTAAAAAATAATAAAATGTCCAGAAACAAAACCACAGTTAAGATGTTTTCATTAGGGGCACGGGAAGTGGGAGTGGTGGTCACAAATTCAGCTTGCTTACACATTTATAAATAGACCAAAGCACAAATCCAAATGTTTGAAATTCAGGCAAAACTACACTAAGAGGCAAAATCAATGCCTTCAATCTGTTTGTCTGTTAAAGAAAACAAAAGAAGAAAAAAAGGAAAGCTCTCTGTGCCAACGTGAGGCCGGCTGCCTTAGCTGAGGTTAACAGTTTACCTGCTGTGACCGGGTTGGCTGGGGCTCAGATCTCAGACCTGGTGGAAAACCACGGCACTGACTGCAGAGCTGGAGGACTCTGAATCTCTCCTCTGGCGCCTGAGGATTTTATTTTTATTTATTTTATTTTTTTAAGGAAACTGAAGTTGGCATTTTAATTCTGCTTAGATAAGACTCTAGTTTAATGAGTATGAAAATCTAATCAAAATAAATAGCCGTTCCTGGGTCAAATTTTGTCTCCAAACTGTGGTCATTGATTACTTCCTTTAACTCTTAAACAGATGTTTCATAAAGCAGGGAAGTAAGAGGTATATATCACTGAGGGAGAATAGCAAGTAAAAATATTTAAGACCTATTAGAAGAGCTCTAAATTGTTTCCTTACACAAGTCAATTAAAATTCAACACCATAATTCTTGCCCTCTTGTAAAAAGCACACAAGCAATTTTTACCAAATATAACCACATACAAAAAGCAGTTTCATTTCAATCTATCAAAGGGGAAGTTTCTTTAGTTCATTCTAGCAAGTATTTTCTGTCTGAACCCAAGGTGGAGGAAGGAATATATAGACAAAGCTATACATGCTAATTACCAGTGGCAGGTACCTGTATTTAAAATTGACAATTAGAGTTTTCCTACACAAAACCCCAATACCCCCTTCCCCAACAACCCCAGGTGCTACAGTTCCATGGCTTGCCAGTTAGAAGTAGTGTGTATGTTGTCAAGGTCTCTTTGTCACTTCTTCTGACATTCAGAAGTTTAGTTTTGGTTGGAGTATGTCCCAAGTTTCAAACTGTCACTTTAAATTCCTTTAAAGTTTCTTTCATTTTATCTATAAAAGAAAAGGACCAACTCTTCACTATTCTGCATCTCCAATGGCTTTGGAAAATATATAATCTCTTCCATTAAGATTCATAATGCCATCCTTGAGATGAAATTTCCATTTGTTTTTACTTCTGTGTATCTTCTCATATTGGCATACAACCACATTTTTGGTATCGAAGAGTTCCTGTCCTTCCTCATCGCTCACATCATCTTCACTATTGAGGGGCTCCTCTTCTACCTGCCCATCTTCAGGTCCATCTTTCTCTTTGTCTTCCTCCTCATCGTCATCATAGTCTCCTTCCTCATCTTCATCTTCTTCAGATGATGTATCCCCAGTTCCATCAACTTGCAACACCAATGGAGCCTGTTGCTGAGCAGGCTGGGCCTCTGGTTGCTGTTGGCCAGCTGCAGTTATCTGTGCTTGTGCTAGTGTAGGTGCCGCCACTGTTGTAGGTATAACTTGAGTGTTATTTCCTGTAAATAAGATTTGCTGAGGCTGGATGATGACACCTGTCTGTGGTGAAACCCCTCCAGGAAGAGGGGCCAATACCTGTTGTATAACAGGAGCCTGTACTCCACCAGGCTGCATTTGTGGTATAAGCTGTTGTTGTAGAACCACTGATTGCTGAGGCTGAAAGATATACTGAGCACCGCTGGCTGCTCTGACCACTTGAAGAAGCTGGCCTGAATTTGTTAATATCTGTTGAACAGGAGTCACGCCTGCAGGGAGTGCTAAGGTGGCAGCTGCAGCAGCAGCACTCATGTTTGATGCATTCATATGCTGTATCAGCTTGGAATCAAGAACAATAATTTGTGGCGCTGCAGCTTGCTGTGATGCAGGAATAAGGACCTGCTGAGTCTGCGCTTGCTGAGGTGCCCTAGGCTGTGGTTGAGCTTGCTGGTGGTGGTGATGATGGTGATGCTGCGGTTGCTGGGATTGATGCTGCTGTTGAACTTGCAATAAAAGCTGCTGCTCTTCTGAATGAAATCCATCTACTGCCCTAGACTGCATTAGTTTATTCTCCCATAGCGTTTTCAGTTCCATCAGAACTTGTTCATCGACTCCATCATCCAAAAAGATGTCTCTCACATCATTAATAACATCTTCGATCACGGATCTGTATAATTTAGGCATGGTGTTTGTATTTGCCGAGTTTGCCATTTCCACACACAACACAAACAGGAGGGGGGCAACCCCGAGAAAACAGCTAAAAAACAAAACCAAGGGGAAAAAAAAAAAAAAAAAACAAAACACTGGAGGGAGACTCAAGCAAGCCACCGCAAGACTGGGAGGAGTGGGGGGAAATGGTAAAACAAAATTGGATTCTGAAGTAGAGGGGAGCGGGGACAGGAGGGAGGGGCAGTCCTCCCAAAGCTCAAAACCTCCAGAATCTCCCTTTAAAAAGAAAAAAAAAAAGCCAGGACCCTTGAGGGGTCCAGGGGCCTTGCCCCGCCCCGCACCCAGGAGGGAAACCACCACAGGTAGCAGCTCCCCACAGGGCCTCTGCTGCCACTGGCTGCAGCTCCAGCCTCACCTGAGGATTTTATACACCTTCTCAATTGCTAATGTCCAATCAGAACCCCTTTTCTAAACCCCCCAATCTGATGGGATTTCTGCCTTTCTCTATATTCATTGGTTAACCCAGAAATCGGTTTAGGAAAGAGAAACTTAGGGAGGGGCAAGGTTAAGGCCTGGCTCCTTGATTCCTTCCACAGACACTGACTGAGGTTGACTGATGGACCATAGTTGTCAGACTCATTGTGAGACAGTGAAGGTGTAACAGGTTCCTGACGTTAGCCAGGAGAGAACAAAACCTGAGCGCATGGTTGCAGGAGGATGATTGACCACAACAAAGTAATCCAGATGCATTCACAGTTAACACAGCTGAGAAGACAATGCTGCCATCCCCAAGGAAACTAACGAAATGTGTCCATACATCAAGTTAGGTGTTACGTCAGGTGACATAGAAGATCCTGAGCTCCTCTGGGAGCAAGTGGTGGGCGATTGAGGATGTGGGTGGCCTTTCAGACCCCAAGGCTTCTCCTTCTGACCTTCTCTCAGGTGAGAAGGACCATGAGAAGCAGGGACCAGGGCTGGGCAGGGTGGAGCTGGGCCATCCTAATGGAACCGTGTGAATGACCCAGGGCCGTGTAAAAGATGGGGTATTTTCTTGCAAAAGAGAGAGATGGAAAGACACTTCTCTGGGTGAATTTGGGATCTAAAAGGAGACAAGCTGGAGGGGAGACAGTGCCGTCCTAGAGGGCAAAGGGAGAGATTCCATCTTCTGTCCCGCCCAGGAGGAAAAGGGTGGGTCTGCCCTGTGAATGATGGGATTAACTGCAAACTGGGTGGAGAAGCTTAAATCTAAGAATGTGAGCTGAGGGAGAAGCGGCCATTCCTGGGAGTTAGACATTTTCCAGCCCAAAAGGCATTGTGGGTGGCTGCTGTGGGCTCTTTGGGATCTTGGAGCCTGGAACAGAAATAAAAGGTGGCCAATCACATGTAACCCTGTAAACATCATGGCAGCTGCCACCAGGCAACGTTTATCAAAGGGTCAAGGTTTTCCACAGAGAACACTTCCCAGACAGCAAGTGCCTTCCCTGACTACACCATGTCTCCATGGCCCCACTCCTACCCTCATGGCACCCCTTCACTTCACCACACCCCAGTGATCTCCCTTATGACCACCAGACCCCAAAGTCCCCACTTCAGTAAGCCTGTCCCCCCATATCGCTCTGTTCTTTATTTACCTGACATACTTGTGTTGTGCAGAACCAGAGGCTCTGTGAGGTCAGGGAGCGATCATGGGTCCTTACACATGTGTGGCATGAATAGGTGGCCCTTGGTGGTGTGAGGAAGGCCATTTGTGGGCAGCCCATTACTGCCACGTGGAGTTCTTGGCCTGTACAACCTTCCTATAGACCCCATCCTTCTCTTGTCAGTCACTCACCCCACAGACTCCCATGAGCACCCAGTGTGTGTGCCACGCTCTGATTCTGGGGAACTCTGAGTCACATGGAGAAGACAGTGCCATGAATAGACACTGAAGTGAGGAAAGGAGGCACCGGGGTGAGTGTTGAGACCTGTAGCTGAGCTCTCCTGGAAACGGACAACACAAACCCAGGCTGCCTCCTCTAGGAATCATGGGATTTGTCTGCAGTTCAAAACACCTGCAACCACATACCTGCGGGCCCATGAGCCAAGGGCACAGTAGGCCAGAAGTGCCCAGTGAGTCCTGAGCTGGTGTTCTGCTGGTGTTTCCTGAAAGGGAGAGTCAGTTTTGGACAAGGCCAAGCTGGCATGCTCAGGGCAACCTACCTGGGTTCAAACCCCAGCTCAGAGACTCATTGGCTGTGTGACCTCGGGACAGTCACTCCCCAGGCCTGTTCCTCTTCTGTGAGCAGGCCTGATGGTTAGAACCCACCTCGGGCATCTGTGGGGGATGGTGCTGCTGACAGTGGAGATCTTCCGAGGGAGTCCCTGTCCTGGCGCTTAGTCCCCCAGAGCTCAATTGTTTTTTCTGCCTTTGGTATTTTTTTTTTAAACTATTTTTGTTGTTGTTAACCCTTTCTGGAGGACATCTTTTCCAATGCTTTTTAGAGAGGGGAAGAGACAGAATCATGGATGTGAGAGTGAAACATTGGTTGGTTGCCTCCTGCACTCAATCGGAACAGGGCCTGGGATTAAGTCTGCAACTTTACTTGCTCTTCACTGGCATGGAACCCAGAACCCCTCAGTCTACAGGCTCACATTCACAGAGTCAAACCGGCTAGGGCTTGATTATTTGGTAGATTGTGGTAGCAAGTGCCAAAAATGTAGGAAAATTAATTAGAAAATTTCTATTCATTCATTTTTATATCAAGCAGAGGAAACAACAGTTATTTGTTGATTGCTTGTGTTAGTGGCAGAACATGTGAGTTAGGGGGCAGCTGGCAGATTCTGGGGGATGAGAGGAAGGAGCTGACTCCCCTCTGAGGCTGGGGGAGCTGAGGCAGCTCAGCAGCCTCTGAGTCAGGAGGGGAGAAGCTGAGCTCTGGGCAGATTATGGGTCTTGGGCATCAGAAGGGGTTCGAACCTTGGGGACAGAGGTCCACCTTGGGGCAGGGGTTTTAGAAATGTGAGTAAAATAGAAAAGGGGGGGTGGGAGGCTCTGTAATAAATGTGACCCCTGGCTGCTGTGGCTCAGTTTGTGGAGTGTCATCCCGTGCACTGGAAAGTGGCCTGTTCAATTCTTAAGATGATTCAATGGGGGCATGAACGTCTTTTCAACAAATGGTGTCACAACAATAGGATATCCACAGGGGAACAAAATAAATGTCAGAGCTTGCACCACACATAAAAATTAACTTGATTTGGATCATACATGTACATGGAAAAGCTAGTGGGATAAAACTACTGGAAGGCAAAGGGGTTTTTTCAAAGCAAGGCAACGACTCTATGATACAAGCACGGTGGGGGCATGTCCTTGTACATTTGCCAGAAGCCATGGACCCCGCAGGTATGAGAATGCTCCCTAAAGGCAACTGGGTGACAGGATGTGTCAGGGCAGGTCCAACAGTTGTAACAAATGTCTGGCCCAGTGAGGGAAGTGGAGAGTGGGGAGGCTGTGAGTGTGGAGGGGCAGAGGGGTATGGGAACTCTCTACCTTCTGATCAATTTTGCTGGGAACCTAAATCAGCTGTAACAAATAGAATCCACTTTTCCAAATATTTTTATTTATTTCAGAAAGCAAGGGAGCGCGCGAGAGAGAAGCATCAATGATGTGAGAGAATCATTGATCGGCTACCTCCTGCAAGCCCCCCACTGGGGATGGAGTCCACAAACCCGGCATGTGGGTTGAGGCCACAATCAGACTCCACCCCAACCCTGACCTTCTACTTTGAATCCCAAGGGCAGCGTCTCCCTTGCCCCTGTCTTCCCTCTGCTTTGCTTTCCTCATCTTTTTCTCTGATTGGCTTATTTCACTTAGCATAATGCTCCCTAGTTTAATGCGTGCTGTCGCAAATGGTAAGAATCCCTTCTTTTTTACAGAAGCCTACCTAGTATTTCAACAGTGTAGATGTATCACTGTGTGTGTTTTTTTCCCCACTCATCTGCTGACTGGCTCTTAGGCCGTTTCCAAATCTTAGCTTTGTAAATTATGCTGCTATGAACCAAGGGCTGCATATATCCCTTCCTATTGGTGTTTCTGTTTTCTTGGAATGTATTCCTAGAAGTGGGAGTACTGGGTCAAATGGAAGTTTCCTTTTTAATTTTTTGAGGACATGCCATCATGTTTTCCCTTGGGGATATTTAAAATAAAAATGTTTGCCAGGGGCTCGGTTCCTCTGCATCCCTGATAATCACCAGGGATGAATCCACTCTTTTCACCATAAGTCCACCGACACCACCCCACTCTAACCTCCCCCTCCCAACATTCCCATTCCAAGCCCACCTCCATGCTGACCCCTCCAGCTGTTTGGATGAAGCCGGAGCAGGGAGGCTGCATGCAGAAGCTGAGTCCCACTGGGAACCCTGTGCTGGGCTCTCATCCCTGTTCCCAGGGGGAGAGCATGAGGCTGAGGGGGAAGAATGCTGGGGGCTTCTGCTGGGAGGGAAAAGAAGGAAAAACGCTTTTGCTGAGCCCTACTGTACGCCAGGCCCGGTGCCAAGCCCTCAACATGCACCATCTCCTTGGATCTTACAAGCATCCACTCAGCTGGGTGAACGCCATGATCCTCATTTAAGGGGAAACTGAGGTTCTTCTCTGAGGTCCTTCCACCCAACAGCACCAGCCCCTCAGCGTGGAGTCTTCATTCAGGTGCCCTTTGAATTACATCACTGAGATAGGTTCATTTTATGGGTCAACTTCACCTGTTGTGGCCAACTTTTGGGCCTCTCAGACCACCAGTTGGCAAACACTAAACTTAATGGAGCTAAGGGTTGCCCGGGTAGCTGGTAAAACTATTCTGGGTGTGAATGGACTGGATTAGCTTTTGCTTTAGTCGACAAGTTAGGAGATCTTCCAGTGCAGGTGGGCTTCCTCCAATCTCGGGTGGGGGGGGGGGGTGCCCAAGTGGAATAGAAAGAAGAGGGAAGGGAGAATTCTCTCTTCTTTGGTTTTACCTGATGGTGAATATAGGTTCCAGGTTGTCAGGGCATCAAAATCCAGGGTGTGCACCAGCTGCCCTTTATTCTCTGGCCTAGGGCCTCACACTGGGGGTTAGCCATGAGCTCCCCTGGATCTCAGGCCTTCGGACTTGCCTCGAGTTATACCATTGGCTTTGTAGGTTCTCCAGCTTCTAGAGGACAGTTATTGGGACTGCAGGTGTGAGCCTATTCCTATAAATCTCCAACGTGCATCCATGTGTCCCCTGTTGGCTATTTCGGGCAACATTGCCTAATACAGTGACCGAGCACAGGGAAGAATTCCACTCATTTGTGCAGTATGTCTGCTCCCCATCCTGACAGGCTGATTTCAAAACAAGCTCTCTAGTCTTGCTCCATAGAGAGACAGGTGGTATAATGGGAATAAGCCAAGCCTCCATGGATACAACCTGCGCCCCTCCCCTGGTAATTTTATGTGGTGTAGAAATCCCAACAAAAAGTGTTATGCCCCTGAATATTTTCAGTACTTTGCTCAAAGGAATTTCAACGATTTTCCTGGCCACAAGCAGGTTACTTCCTCCACACCAGGCTGACAAGCATGGGTTGGGAGGCCCAAGGACTCCGTTCCTCTGCAGTGTAACTGAGGGCCTTCTGTAACTGAGGGCCCTGCCTAGTCCCTGAACCTCTCCTGGCACGAGTCCTGAGACTTGTGGGTTTACCTGGAGGACCATGAGGAACACTCGTGTCCAGGGTCAGAGCCAGCAGCCAGGTCCCCTTCACTTCAGGGGTTGGTGGGCCACTTAGCATGTCCCATTGTATCCACCCACTGAGCAGCCACAAGGTCAGAGATGCCCATAGAGAAGTGAAGACCTGGAGGGAGTTATAAAATGGTGCTGAGTCCTGCAGCCGGACCACATCCAGCAGTTCTAGTTTCTAATCCTGGGCCCTTAGCACCTTTTTTCATCAGTAACTGCAGGGTGCTGAGGTGTGAACTGGGGAGACAGGCGAATACATGACAGAGGACCAGACGGTTGCCTTTGAAATTGTCTTTATTTCTGATCATTCCTTTACAACCATCCATGCCAGGATTAACTCCCATAAATGCACCTCCAGCACAAATCCCTCCCCTCCTCGCCAAGCAAATGAGATGCATGTTTCTGATTCTAGGACATTACCCCTTGAAGTCCAATGAACTCCCCAACATTTGCCCCGGTCATTGTGGACCCACAATGGGTCCCTTCCTTTTTCCATTCACAGTGAACATGAACCTGAAATGTGGGTGTCCCATGCATAATGCACCCCGATTCTATATTACAGCTTCCAAGGGCCCAGTAAAAAGCTTTTGCTGAGTGTTCCCAACTGAGCAGGGTCATTTCCGGGGAGCAGCATGGCTACACGTCATGAAAACTCGATCTCATAAAATTTACTGATGCCACATCGGTTACAGTACTTGGTGACAAGCAGGATGGTCCTGGGCTGTCCTAACTGCCTCAGTATCCCCGTCAGCTCAGCCCGGACCAGGGCAAGTCTCTCCTGGTTGACAGTCTCCTGGGTTGTGTAACACTCCACGGGGACGGGGTACAGCTCCAGCTCTAAGCTGACCAGCCCGGCTGTGTGGCGTAGCAGCTTCTCCACAGTGGCCATGGAGAAGTTGTTCTCAGAGATGGTGAACACCCTGAGCTGGTGGCAGTGGCTCAGGACAGGCAGGATGGCCTCAACTTGGGAGTCCACCATGGCACAGTTATCTAAGCCCAGGTCCTCGAGGGTGGGTTCCACTGCCTCCAGAAGAGCTCCGAGGGGCTCTGGCTGAAAATCGGCGAGGCTGACACCGAACAGATGCAGACATTTCAGCTGCCTGAGGTTCGGGCACTGGAACAGGTGTGTCAGGTCTGAATGCATCAGCCTCTGGCAATTTGTTATGGAGAGTTTGTCCAAGTGGGTCTGCAGGCACCTGGGGAGAGACAGAGCCTTTAGTTCCTGAGGATGGGGTTATCCAGGAGAGGGGTTCTTCCAGGTGGTAGAAGATGGATTAGTCCAAGCCCAGGCCTGTCCTAACAATCTGATGAAGGGCAACAACCAAGACGCCTAGTCGCCTTTTAGGCTGGGTCAAGTTCACCACATCTCCAGAACTTCCATTCCTGAGACGCCAAGCAGAGCACTGCACTCTGGATGGTGGCTGGACATAGGGAAACCCAGTGAACAGGTACAGAGAGCCCGACACATTGTCTAGGTCAAGGGTGGGCCTCCCTACACTTCATGATTGCGAGACAAAACCAAGAATGCTGTCAACTCAGGCTTCCTTCTGTCCAGTGCTTGGCTCCAAGCACCAGATATCTAGGCCACATGAGGCTCATTCATGTAATACATAAAGAACAAACACGGCACTAAGTGGTGGACTCAGTGGATAGAGCGTTGGCCTTTGGACTGACGTGTCTCAGGTTTGATTATCAGTCAAGCACTTGCACCTCATTTGTAGGCTCAACCCCTGGCCCTGATTGGGGC
Source organism: Corynorhinus townsendii (assembly GCA_026230045.1). NCBI lineage: Eukaryota > Metazoa > Chordata > Mammalia > Chiroptera > Vespertilionidae > Corynorhinus > Corynorhinus townsendii. The sequence continues at coordinate 214,439,263 of JAPDVU010000002.1, forward strand.
ATAAAGAGAGAGCAACCAATCAATGTGTCACTCTCACATAGATGTTTCTCTCTCTCTTCCCCTCCCTTCCACTCTCTAAAAATCAATGGTAAAAATATCCTCAGGTGACGATTTAAGAGAGAGAGAGGCAGAGACAGAGAAAGAAGACCTGGGCAAGATCCTGCAATAACATCTGGGAAGGCCAGTCTGCAGAGGTGACTCACATCCCTGCATCATTGCAACCACCTCTCACTCTGCAATCCTTTCCACTCCCGCTCCCTTAGCTGCAGAATCATGCCTGTCCTTTCTCCTGATGGCCTTCCCTGGAGCCCAGAGCCACCTCTGACAGATGGGGAATCTGAGATAGGCTCACGTGTGTTCACATGGCTGGTGAGAACAGAGCTTATGTCTGGAATTGCACGATCTGATGTGGCTTTGCCTCCTCCCAACCCTCTTCCTAAGGCCTCATCACTTAGACATCTGTCCCTAAGGAAGAATTCACACACCCAGGCTCGCTGGGTCCCTCATTGAGCCAGTGCTGTTACCCCTCCTGACCGGCTGATTTTAAAACATGATTCCTTTGGGTGCTCATGGGAAACCACCCTCAAAGCACCTAATAAGACCACTCCTTTGACATTCTGGGGCTCTGTCCACTGTTACACAGCTCACCTGAGCATCTGGTCCAGACGGCCTCGGAGGAAGGAGGGGGAATCCATGTCGAGCTCGCGTAGGTGCTGCAGCCTGAGCATCTCAGAGAGGAATTGGGAAAAGGATCGCTGCTCCTCCTGCTCCTCCCTCTCCCACTCCTCTTCCTCCGGTTCCTCTTCCTCCTCCTCCTCCTCATCCTCCCCTGCCCACATGTGGATGTGGGAGAGAGAGAGTCTCTGCAGGTTCCTCATCTGCCCCAGGTAAAGAGCAAACATCCCCAGGGTGCGCAGGTCCCAGGCGCAGTTCACTTCCACCTCCTGGATGCAGTCCAGCTGCACCGCATCCAGGACCTGCCTCACCCTCTGGAAGGGCCCCTGAGCAATCCGCAGCGTCTTGCAGCACAGGTGTAGCAGCCCTTCCCTCTGCTGGGCCCATTGGATGACGTACATGAAAAACTCATCCCTGTCCCTTTCATTGAAGTTAAGGTCCAGGAATACTTCCAAGGGAGCTAATGGGTGCTCCATGTTGGGGCTGGACCTGTGCACTGCCACTGGTCCTGTTGGTGAGCGCTTCTGGGTGCTGTGTCCACACCACATTCTCCAGAAGTTGGCACCCGTGTCCCTTAAATCCAGCACCCGCAGTTTCCACCTCCTGTGGGGAAAGCAGAACATTAGCCAAGATTCTCTCAGGTCAACAGGGCATTGGCTGACATGCTTTATGGACAACCTGTTTCGGTGGTTGAGCATCTACCTATGAACCAGGAGGTCAAGGTTTGCTTCCCAATCGAGGCACATGCCTGGGTTGCAGGCTCAATGCCCAGTGCAGAGGGGAGGTTTTGGAGAAGGCAGCCCATCAATGACTCTCTCTCTCATCATTGGTGTTTCTATCTCTATCTCTTCCTTCCTCTCTGAAATCGAGAGTAAAATAATAATAATAATAAAAATAACAACAGAGCCCTAGCTGGTTTGCCTCAGTGGATAGAGCATCAGCCTGTGGACTAAAGGGTCCCAGGTTCCATTCTGGCCAAGGGCACATCTTGGGGTTGCAGGCTCAAACCCCCAGTAGGGGGCGTGCAGGAGGCAGCAAATTAATGATTCTCTCATCATTAATGTTTCTATCTCTCTATCGCTCTCCCTTTCTCTCTGAAATCATTAAAAATATATTTTTAAAAAATGACAACAGAACAAGGGCAGGGAAGAATGATACTGAGCATGTGGGTTGAGGCAACAATCAGACTCCACCCCAACCCTGAGCTTCTACTTCCAATCCCAAGACCAGCGTCTCCCTTGCCCCTCTTCCCTCTGCTTTGCTTTGCTCATCTCCTTCCATCCCTCCTGGTCCCCACTTATTGTACCTTCAACTACCACTGGGAGGAGGCAGGGCACGTTTTGCAGGTGACTCTCCCAGTAGGCAGTCCTCCAGTTCCCACAGTGAGCTCAGCAGTGTGCCAGGACTCCCAGATCCTCACTGGCACCATCAGAAACCTCGGGTGTCCCCTTTAGGCCCTCCATACGATCTGACACCCACTGTCCCCGGGATGTCCAGGAACCTACCGGGCACCTGGAGCAGCCTTACCTGGGGCGAACCTCCTGGGCAAGCAGAACGTCAAGCCCATCCAACACAGCTTTTAAGACCTCATCCAGTGACAGCTGGGACAGGCCGCCCAAAGGGAGCACAGTGAAGGGCCAGGCTTGGGCCATGGCCTTCAGGGAGTGGTGGCTTCTACTAAGGTAGGCCTGAATGAACAGCGGCGGGAAGAGCTCGGCGGGCAGGTACTCCAGAGCTGCGATGGCCGAGGCCTGGTCCCTCAGCAGGCTCTCCCCTGCCAGCTGCAGGAGTGTGGGTGGGCTCCTGATGCTCATCCTCAAGATGCTCCAAAGGAATCCTGCGGAAACGTCCAGGGAACAAGGCATCCTTGTCAGGCCAAGGCTTTCAGCACCATCCGCTGACTCCCCATTCTCCCAGGAATCAACTCAGGGCCAAAGCCACTGCCTGGTAATGGTGAGAGCCTTAGTTTAGAGAGTCCCATTCTAGTCAAGGTGACCACAGAGCCATAGCTCTCCCCTGCAGACCCCAGGACAAGCATCTCAGAAGCACCCACATCTTTCATTCCAGTCTGCCTGGGAAGTGGGTACTGAAGGGCCTGAAAGCTGACCCCCACCTTTTTTGGGGAAAAGTTTCAGACCAACCTAGGGACACAAACTGTTAAATTAAAAGGTCCAGAAATAGGCACATCCCCAGGAGGGGATTGCAGGAGGCAGCTGATTGATGCTTCTCTCTCATTGATGTTTCAAACTCTCTATCCTGCTCCCTTACTCTCTGTAAATATTCAATAAATATATTTATAAAAAATAAAAAAATAAAAAATGCCCAGAAATAAAACTACAGTTAAGATGTTTTCATTAGGGGCATGGGGGGTGGGGTGTTGGTCAGGAAATCAGCTTGGTTACACTTTATAAATAGACCAAAGCACAAATCCAAATGTTTGAATTCAGGCAAAACTACACTAAGAGGCAAAATCAATGCCTTCAATCTGTTTGTCTGTCAAAAAAACAAAAGAAGAAAACGAAAGCTCTCTGTGCCAACGTGAGGCCGGCTGCCTTAGCTGAGGTCCACAGTTTACCTGCTGTGACCGGGTCGGCTGGGGCTCAGATCTCAGACCTGGTGGAGAACCACGGCACTGACTGCAGAGCTGGAGGACTCTGAATCTCTCCTCTGGCGCCTGAGGTTTTTATACACCATCTGAATTGCTAATGTCCAATCAGAAGCCGTGGTCTAAACCCCCCAACCTGATGGGATTTCTGCCTTTCTCTATATTCATTGGTTAACCCAGAAATCGGTTTAGGAAGGAGAAAGTTAGGGAGGGGCAAGGTTAAGGCCTGGCTACTTGATTCCTTCCACAGACACTGACGGAGGTTGACTGATGGACCATAGTTGTCAGACTCAGTGTGAGACAGTGAAGGGTGCAATAGGTTCCTGACGTTAGCCAGGAAAGAACAAAACCTGAGCGCATGGTTGCTGGGGGTCTTTGGCCACAACAAAGTCATCCAGATGCATTCACAGTTAACACAGCTGAGAAGACAACGGTGCCATCCCCAAGGAAACTAATGAAATGTGTCCATACATCAAGTTAGGTGTTATGTCAGGTGACATAGAAGATCCTGAGCTCCACAGGGAGCAAGTGGTGGGCAATTGAAGATATGTCTGTCCCTTCAGATCCCAAGGCTTCTCTGAGGGAGGTGAGATCAGAATCACCATTTGAAGCAGGGACCAGGATGGGGCAGGGTGGAGCTCGACCATCCTAACAGAACCGTGTGTGTGAATGACCCAGGGCCATGGAAAAGATGGGGGTTTTCTTGGAAAGAAAAGAGATGGAAAGACTCTTGTCTGGGTGAATTTAGAATCTAAAAGGAGACAAGCTGGAGGGGAGACAGCGCCGTCCTAGAGGGCAAAGGGAGAGATTGCAATTTCTGACCCGCCAGGAGGGAAAGGGTGGGTCTGCTCTGGGAAAGATTGGATTAGCTCAGCAAACTGGGTGGAGCAGCTTAAATCTAAGAATGTGAGCTGAGGGAGAAGCGGCCATTCCTGGTAGTTAGACATTTTCAAGCCCAAAAGGTATTCTGATTGGATGCTGCTACTTTAGGTGCCCTTGACTGGCATGGAACCCGGACCCTTCATTCCACAGGCTGACACTCAGGGAGTCAAATGAGTGAAAGCAGCTGGGGCTTGATTGTTTGGTAGATTGTGGTAACAAGTGACAAAAATGTAAGAAAAAGAATAAGAAAAGTTCTATGCACTCCTTTTTCTACCAAGCAGAAGAAACTAACAGTTATTTGTTGTTTGCCTTTTTTAGTGGCAGAACATGTGAGTCGGGCAGCAGCTGGCAGATTCTGGGGGATGAGAGGCAGGAGCTGACTCCCCTCTGAGGCTGGGGGAGCTGAGGCAGCTCAGCAGCCTCTGAGTCAGGAGGGGAGAAGCTGAGCTCGGGGAGAGTATGGGTCTTTGGGCATCAGAAGAGGTTGGAACCCCAGGGACAGAGGTCTACCTTGGGGCAGGGGTTTTAGAAATGTGAGTAAAATAGAAAATGGGGGTGGGAGGCTCTGTAATAAATGTGACCCCTGGCTGTTGTGGCTCAGTTTGTGGAGTGTCATCCCGTGCTCTGAAAAGTGGCCGGTTCAAATCTGAAGATGATTCAATGGGGACATGAACGTCTTTTCAACAAATGGTGTCACAACAATAGGATATCCACATGGGAACAAAATAAATGTCAGAGCTTGCACCACACATAAAAATTAACTTGATTTGGATCATACATGTACATGGAAAAGCTAGTGGGATAAAACTACTGGAAGGCAAACAGGGTTTTTAAGGCAAGGCAACGACTCTATGATACAAGCACGGTGGGGGCATGTCCTTGTACATTTACCAGAAGCCATGGACCCCACAGGTATGAGAATGCACCCTAATGGCAATTATGGACGTTGGGTGACAGGATGTGTCAGTGCAGGTCCTACAGATGTAACAAATGTCTGGCCCAGTGGAGGATGTGGAGAGTGGGGAGGCTGTGAGTGTGGAGGGGCAGAGGTGTATGGGAATACTCTACCTTCTGACCAATTTTGCTGGGAACCTAAATCAGCTGTAACAAATAAAATCCACTTTTCAAAATCTTTATATTTATTTCAGAGAGAAAGTGAGAGCAAGAGAGAGAGAAGCATCAGTAATGTGAGAGAATCATTAATTGGCCACCTCCTGCAAGTCCCGCACTGGGGATTGAGTCCACAAACCCGGGCATGAGACTGAGCATCTGGGTTGAGGCAACAATCATACTCCACCCAACCCTGAGCTTCTACTTTGAATCCCAAGGTCAGCTTCTCCCTTGCCCCTCTCTTCCCTCTGCTTTGCTTTGCTCATCTCTTCCTATCCCTCCTGGTCCCCACATCTTGTACCTTCAACTCCCACTGGGAGGAGTGAGCAGATGACCAGAACCAAACATGGGACCCTACAGTCAGCACTCTATCCACTGAGCCAAACCACCAAGGGCAAACATTTTTATTTTAAATATCCCCATGGGAAAACAGTATGGCATGTGCTCAAAAAATTAAAAATGAAACTTCCATTTTGCCCAGTACTCCCACTTCTAGGAATACATTCCAAGAAACCAGAAACACCAATCAGAGGGGATATATGCAACCCAAGGTTCAGAGCAACACAATTTACAAAGCGAAGATTTGGAAACAGCCTAAGAGCCAGTCAGTAGATGAGTGGATTAGAAAACAGTGATACAGCTGCACAATGAAATACTAGGCTGCTGTAAAAAAGAAGGAATATTTACCATTTGCAACAGCATGGATTGAACAGGAGAGCATTATGCTAAGTGAAATAAGCCAATCAGAGAAAAAGAAATATCACATGATCTCCCTCATTGTGGAATATTATGAACAGGATAAACTGATGAGCAAAAATAGAACCAGAGTCATAGAAGCATCAAACAGACTGTCCAACCTATGAAGGAAGGTGAAGGTGAGGGGCTAAGAGATCAACCAAAGGACTTATATTCATACATTTGAGCATAACCGTTGGACAAAGACTGTAAGGTGTGATGTCATGTGCCTGGTGGGTGGGTTTGGCAAAGGAGAAATCAATGAGGGAAAAAGAAAACATAAGTTGTACTATAACAATAAAGGATTGAAAAATTATGCATATATATATATATATATATATATATATATCCCCATGAAGTCTTTAAAATACTAAATTTGTGTTATCATTTTATTTTTTAAAATATATTTATTGAATTCAGGAAAAGGGAGAGGGAGAAAGTGACAGAAACAACAATAATGAGAGAGCATCATTTGGCTGCCTCCAAATGCCCCCCCTCCCAACTAGGGATCCAGCCCACAAACCCAGACCTGTGCCTAACCAGGAATGGAACCTTGACCTCCTGGTTTATAGATGAATACTCAACTACTGAGCCACACCATGCATTCTCCTTAATCACTTTAATTGGCAGTTCATCTCATTAACATTTATATAACTCACAACAAAAATATTTATACTCAAATATCATCTACATAAAAGCAGATTTTAAAAACACCCCACAATATTGCTCTACATGCAACACTAGCACGTCACCTGGTCTGACCAGCAGGTAGCACACGAATCCTGAGGCCTGGCCATTTTTCCTGGTAATCACCAGTGATGAATCTCATCTTTGCACTATAACCCCACCCACACCACCCCACTCAAACCCACACCACCACCTCCATGCTGACCGCTACAGCTATTGTGTGATGCAGGATCAGGGGGGCCGCATGCAGAAGCTGAGTCCCACTGGGCGCCCTGTGCTGGGCTCTCTTTCTTGTCCTTAGGAGGAGAGCATGAGACTGAGGGGGAAGAATGCTGAGGGCTTCTGCTGGGAGGAAAAAGGAGGAAAAACATGTTTACTGAGCCCTTACTCTACGCCAGGCCCATTGCCAAGCCCTCAACATGCCCATCTCCTTGGATCTACAAGCTTCCACTAAGCTGGGTGAGCACCAAGATCCTTAGATGGCAGGGAACTGAGGTTCTTGCCTGAGGTCCCTCCACCCAATAGCACCACCCCCTCAGCGTGGAGTCTTCATTCAGGTGCCCTTTGACTAGGGTCACCGTGATGGGTTAATTTTATGTGTCAACTTGTCCTGAGGTCTTCAAACTTTTAGATCTCACGAACCACTGGTTGGCAACAGCTGTACTTCAAGGCCCTTAGGGCTGCCCAGGTAGCTGGTAAAACCATTCTGGGTGAGAATGGTCCAGGTTAGCTTTTGATTCAGTAGATGACAAAGGAGATCTTACAGTGCAAGTGGGCTTCCTCCAATCTCTTGGGGGCTCAAGTGGAACAGAAAGAGGAAGGAAAGGAGAATTCTCTCTTCTTTGGTTTTACCTGATGGTGAACATAGGTTCCAAGTTGTCAGGGCATCAACCCAAGGGTGTGCACCGGCTGCCCTTTATTCTCAGGCCTATGGCCTCACACTGGGGGTTACACCATGGGCTCCCCTGATTCTCAGGCTTTCAGACGTGGCCTGAGTTATACCATTGGCTTTGTAGGTTCTCCAGCTTGCAGAGAGCAGGTATTGGGACTAAAGGTGTGAGCTTATCCCTATAAATCTCCTACCTGTGTCCATGTGTCTCTGTTGGCTATTCCAGGGAATGCTGCCTAATATAGCGACCGAGCACAGGGAAGAAGCTCACTCATTTATGCAGTGTGTCTGCTCCCCATCCTGCCAGGCTGATTTCAAAACCAGCTCTCTACTCTTACTCCATAGAGAGACGGAAGGAGTAATGGGCATAAGCCAATCCTCCATGGATATGACCTGCCCCCTGGCTTCTATTTTATGTGGTGTAGAAATACTAGGAAAAAGTGTTATGCCCCTGAATACTTTTAGTAATTTTCTGAAAGGAATATGGATGATTTTCCTGGCAACAAGCAGGTTACTTCCTCAGCACCAGGCTGACAGGCATGGGCTGGGAGACACAGGGGCTTGATGCCTCTGCAGCCTAACTGAGGGCCCTGCTTTGTCCCTGAACCCCTCCTGGCACAAGTCCTGAGATTTATGGGTTCACCTGCAGTACCATGAGGAACACTCGAGTCCAGGATCGGAGCAGTAGCCAGGTCCCCTTCACATCTGGGCTTGTTGGGCCACTTAGCATGCCCTATTGTATCCATGGACTGAGCACCCACAGGGGGTCAAAGATGCCCAGAGAGAAGTGAAGACCTGGAGGGAGTGATAAAATGGTGCTGAGCCCTACAGCGGAACCGCACCCAGCAGTTCCAGGTTCTGATCCTGAGCCCTCTGCACCTTTTTTTTTTTTTTATTAGTAACTGCAGGGTCCTGAGGTGTGAACTGGGAAGACAGGTGTATACATGACCGAGGACCAGAAGGTTGCCTTTGAAACTGTCTTTATTTCTTTTTTTTTTCTTAATTAAATCTTTATTGTTCAGATTATTACAGGTGTTCCACTTTTTATTCCCCCATAGCTCCCCTCCACCTGATTCCCCACCCCACCCCATGCCCTTACCCCCCGCCACTGTCTTCATCCATAGGAGTAAGATTTTTGTCCAATCTCTTCCCGCACCCCTCACACTTGCTTCCCCTGAGAATCGTCAGTCCACTTCCTTTCTATGTCCCTGATTCTATTATATTCACCAGTCCATTCTGTTCTTCAGATTTTTTATTCACTTGATTTTTAGATTCACTTGTTGGTAGGTATGTATTTGATGTCATTTTGTCGTTCATAATTTTTATCTTTACCTTTTTCTTCTTCTTCTTCTTCTTAAAGAATACCCTTCAGCATTTCCTGTCTTTATTTCTGATCATTCCTTTACAACCATCCACCCAAGGATTAACTCCCACATGAGAAGCTCAAGCCCAAATTCTGACCCCCTCCCCAAGCAAAGGAGATTTGTGTTTCTGATTGTAGGGCACTTTGCCTTTGAGGTCCCATGAACTCCCCATCCTTTGTCCCTGCAATCCTGTACCCTGGCTGTGTCCCTCACTTTCCAGATTCACTCCAAGCATGAACCTGAAATGTGGGTGGCCCGGTATAATGCACCTCGGCCTTAGGTTTCAGCCTCCAAAGGCCTAGGAAGAAGCCTTTGCTGGGTGCACCCACTGAGCAGGGTCATTACAGGGCACAGCATGGGCTCCCGGTCATGAAAATGCAGCGTCATAAACCTCCCTGTGGCCACTGTGCTTGGTGGCAAGCAGGATGGTCCTGGGCTGTCCTCACTCCCTCAGCATCCCCGTCAGCTCAGCCCGGATCAGGGCAAGTCTGTCCTGGTTGAAGTCCCCTGGGTGGTGTAACACTCCAGGGGGACGGGGTACAGCTCCAGCAATAAGCTGCCCAGCCCAGCTGTGTGGCGCAGCAGCTTTCACACAGTGGCCACAGAGAAGTGGTTCTCAGAGATGCTGAAGGAACTGAGCTGGTGACAGTGGCTCAGGACAGGCAGGATGACCTAGACCTGCGAGTCCACCATGGCACAGTTATTGAGGCCCAGGTCCTGGAGGGAGGGTGCCACTGCCTCCAGCAGAGCTCGGAGGGGCTCAGGACTAAAATCAGCGAGGCTGGCACAATACAGACGCAGGGACTGCAGCTGCCTGAGGTTGGGGCACAGGCACAGGTGTGTCAGGTCTGAAGGGGTCAGGCGACGGCAATGCATTATGGTGAGTTTGTCCAAGGGGGTCTTCAGGTACCTGGGGAGACACAGAGCAGTTAGTTCCTGGGGATGGGTGTGGCAGGTAGAGGGGGCCTCCAGGTGTGAGAAGACCGATTTGTCTAAGTCCAGGGTTGTCCTGACAATCTGATGAAGGGAAACACCCAGGAAGCCCCGTGTCCTTTTAGGCTGGATCAAGATCACCACATCTCCAGAGCTTCCTTTGCTAAGCTGCCAAGCAGAGCGTTGCATTCTGGAGGGTGACTGGACATAAGGGAAACCCCGGGATCCTGTTCAGAGAGCCTGACACAGTGTCTAGTATGGACATCCCTACACCTTAGGATTGGGCGACAAAACCAAGAGTGCTGTGAACTCAGGCTTCCTTCTGTACACTGCTTGGCTCCAGGAACCAGACATCTGGGCCACATGAGGCTCATGCACCTAAATCAGTGGTTTTCAACCTTTCTAATTCTGCGATTCTTTAACACAGTTCCTCATGTTGTGGTGACCCCGCAACCATAAAATTATTTTCGTTGCTACTTCATAACTGTAATTTTATACTGTTATGAATCGTAATGTAAATATCTGATATGCAGGATACCTTAGGCGACCCCTGTGAAAGGGTCGTTCGACCTCCGAAGGGGTCGTGACCCACAGGTTGATAACCACTGATCTAAATGTATAAAGAGCGCACGTGGCCCTAGCTGGTTTGAATCAGTGGCTAGAGCTTTCCCTTTTGGACCCAAAAGTCTCAGGTTTGATTCATGGTCAAGTGCACAGATCTCATTTGTAGGCTCAATGCCCAGCCAAAGAGTCTCTGAGCTGGGATTTGAACCCAAGGCCGGCAGAAGCCCAGCTCAGGACACACTGGGCACTTCTGGATCTACTGTGCCCCTGGCTCATGGGCCCGCAGGTGGTTTTGAACTGCAGACAAATCCCATGATTCCTAGTGGAGGCAGCCTGGGTTTGTGCTGTCCATTTCCAGGAGAGCTCAGCTACAGGCATCACACACACTCCGGTGCCTCCTTTCCTTACTCCGCTGTCTGTTCAGTGGACCTGTCTTCTCTAGAGACTCAGAGTTCCCCAGAGTCAGAGCATGGCACACACACTGGGTGCTCAGGGGAGTGTGTGGGGGGTGTGATTGACAAGAGAAGAATGGGGGCCTAGAGGAGGGTTGTGCAGGCCAAGAACTCCAGGTGGCAGCAGTGGGCTGGCCTCAGCTAGCCTTCTTCACACTGCCAAGGGCCACCCATTCCTCCACAGATGTCTAAGAACCATGATTGCTCCTTGGCCTCACAGAGCCTCTGGTTCTACTCAGCACAAGTATGTCAGACAAATACAGAACAGAGCGAAATGGGCGTCAGGCTTACTGAAGTGGGGACTTTGGGGGCTGGTGGTCATAAAAGGGAGATCATTGGGGTGTGGTGAAGGGAAGGGGTGCTATGAGGGCTGGAATGGGGCCATGTAGACACCGTGCAGTGAGGGAAGGCACTTGCTGACTGGGGAGAGATCTCTGTGGGAGAACCTCACCCCTTTGATAAACGTTGCCGGGTGGCAGCTGCCATGATGTTGACGGGGTTACCTGTGATTGACGGATATTTATTTCTCTCTCTGGCTCCAAGATCCCAAAGAGCCCACAGCATCCACCCTCAGTGCCATTTGGGCTTGAAAATGTCTAACTCCCAGGGATGGCCGCTTCTCCCTCTGCTCACATTGTTAGATTTAAGCTTGTCTAACCAGTTTGCTGAGCTAATCCAGTCTTTCCCAGAGCAGACCCACCCTTTCCCTCCTGGCAGGTCAGAAATTGCAGTCTCTTCCTTTGCCCTCTAGGAGGGCGCTGTCTCCCCTCCAGCTTGTCTCCTTTTAGATCCCAAGTTCACCCAGACAAGAGTCTTTCCATCTCTCTCCTTTCACAGAAAATTTCCATCTTTTCCATAGCCCTGAGGCATTCACACGGTTCCATTAGGATGGCCCAGCATCACCCTGCACAGCCCTGACCCACACTTCTCATGGTGATTCTGACCTCACCTCCCTCAGCCAAGTCTTGGGGTCTGAAGGGACACTCACTCCTCAATCGCCCACCACTTGCTCACTGAGGAGCTCATGATCTGCTATGTCACCGAACATAAAACCGATCTTGATGCATGGACACATTTCGATTGTTCTCTTGGGGATGGAACCATTGTCTTCTCGGCTACTTTAACTGTGGATGTACTGGATTACCTTGTTGTGGCCAAAGACCCCCAACACTCGTGCTCTCAGGATGTGTTTCTTCCTGTCTACGTCAGGAATGTATTACACCCTTCACTGTCTCACACCGAGGCTGACAACTATGGGCCATCAGTCAAGTTAGGTCAGTGTCTGTGGAATGAATCAATGAGCCAGGCTTCAACCTTGCCCCTCCCTAACTTCCTCTTTCCTAAACATATTTCTGGGTTAACCAATGAATATAGAGAAAGGCAAAAATCCCATCAGGTTGCGGGGTTTAGACCAGGGCTTCTGATTGGACCTCAGTAATTGAGAAGGTGTATAAAAACCTCAGGCGCCAGAGGAGAGATTCAGAGTCCTCCAGCTCTGCAGTCAGTGCCCTGGTTCTCCACTAGGTCTGAGATCCGAGCCTCAGCCAACCCGGTCACAGCAGGTAAATTGTGAACCTCAACGAAGGCCCCCGGCCTCACGTTGGCACAGAGAGCTTTCCTTTTTTTCTTCTTTTGTTTTCTTTAACAGACAAACAGATTGAAGGCATTGATTTTGCCTCTAAGTGTAGTTTTGCCTGAATTTCAAACATTTGGATTTGTGCTTTGGTCTATTTATAAATGTGTAACCAAGCTGATTCCCTGAGCACCACCCCTGCCCCCCACACCCATAATGAAAACATCTTAACTGTGGTTTTATTTCTGGGCATTTTATATTTTTATTTATTAAAATATATTTATTGAATATTTAGAGAGAGTAAGGGAGAAAGATAGAGAATTTGAAATATCGATGAGAGAGAAACCTCCATCAGCTACCTCCTGCAACCCCTTCCTGGGGATGTGCATTTTTCTGGACATTTTAATTTATCAGTTTGTGTCCCTAGGTTGGTCTGAAACTCTTTTCTCAAAAAGGTGGGGTCAGCTTTCAGGCCCTTCAGTACCCACTTCCCAGGCAGACTGGAATGAAAGATGTGGGTGCTTCTGAGATGCTTGTCGTGGACCCTGCAGGGGAGAGCTATGGCTCTGTGGCCACCTAGCCGAGAATGGGACTCAGTAAACTGATGTTCTCACCATTGCCAGGCAGTGGCTTTGGCCCTGAGTTGATTCCCGGGAAAATGGGGAGTCAGTGGATGGGGCTCAAAGGCTTGGCCTGACAAGGATGCCTTGTTGCCTGGGTGTTTTCACAGGATTCCTTTGGAGCTCCTTGAGGATGAATATCGGGACCCCACCCACACTCCTGAAGCTGGCAGGGTAGAGCCTGCTGTGGGACCAACACTGGGCCATCGCAGCTCTGGAGCACCTGCCCGCTGAGATCTTCCCGTCACTGCTCATTCAGGCCTACCTTAGTAGACGCTACTTGTCCCTGAAGGCGATGGCACAAGCCTGACCCTTCTCTGTGCTCCCTCTGGGGGCCCTGATGGAGCTATCTCTGGATGAGGTCTTAAAAGCTGTGTTGGATGGACTGGACGTTCTGCTTGCCCAGGAGTTTCGCCCCAGGTAAGGCTGCTCCAGGTGCCTGGTAGTGCCCTGGACATTTCAGAGATAGTGGGCATCAGATCGTGTGGAGGGCCTAAGGGGGGACCCGAGGTTTCTGAAGGTGCCAGTGAGGCTCAGGGAGACCTGGCACACTGATGAGCTCACTGTGGAGTGGAGGACTGTCTATTGGGCAGAGACACCTGCAAAACGTGCCCTGTCTCTTCCCAGTGGTAGTTAAAGGTAGGGGAAGTGCTCAGCAGGAGGGATGGAAGGAGATGAGCAAAGCAAAGCAGAGGGAAGAGGGGGGCAAGGGAGACGCTGACCTTGGGATTCAAAGTAGAAGCTGAGAGTTCAGGAGGAGTCTGATTGTTGCCTCAACTCAGATGCTCAGTCTCATTCTGACCTGCCCTCATTCTGTTGATATTTTATTTTTATTTTTTAAATATATATTTTATTGATTATTTCCAGAGATGAAGGGAGAGGGATAGGGAAGAAGAAACATCAATGAGAGAGAAACATCAATCAGCTACCTCCTGCACACCCCCACTGGGGATGTGCCTGCAACTGTGGTAAATGCCCTTGACTAGAATCTAACCTGGGACCCTTCAGTTCGCAGGCGCTGGCTCTCTCCACTGAGCCAAAGCAGTTACGGATCTGTTGATATTTTAAAAAAATATATTTTTTTATTGATTTCAGAGAGGAAGGGAGAGATAGACATAGGAGTCTCAATGATGATTGAGAATCATTGATTGGCAGCCTCCTGCGCACACACACACAAAAACACACACACCACACACTGGCCATAGAGCCTGCAACCCAGGCATGTATCCTGACCAGGGATTTAACTGTCACCTCCTGGTTCATAGGTGGATCCTCAACCACTGAGCCACACTGTCCATAAAGCATGTCAGCCAATGCCCTGCTGACCTGAGAGAATCGCAGCTAATGGCCTGCTTTCCCCACAGGAGGTGGAAACTGCGGGTGCTGGATTTAAGGAACCTGGGTACCAACTTCTGGAGAGTGTGGTGTGCAGACAGCACCCAGAAGCGCTCACCGACAAGACCAGTGACTGTGCACAGGTCCAGCCCCAACATGGAGCACCCCTTAGCTCCCTTGGAGGTGTTCCTAGACCTTAACTTCAATGAAAGGGACAGGGATGAGTTTTTCATGTACGTCATCCAATGGGCCCAGCAGAGGGAAGGGCTGCTACACCTGTGCTGCTAGACGCTGCGGATTGCTCAGGGGCCCTTCCAGAGGGTGAAGCAGGTCCTGGATGCAGTGCAGCTGGACTGCATTCAGGAGGTGGAAGTGATCTGTACCTGGGACCTGCTCACCCTGCGGACGTTTGCTCTTTACCTGGGGCAGATGAAGAACCTGCAGAGACTCTCTCTCTCCTTCACGCACGAGTTGACAGGGGAGGAGGAGGAGGAGGAAGCGGAGCAGGAGTGGGAGGAGGAAGAGGAACAAGAAGAAGAAGAGCAGGAGTGGGAGGAAGATGAGGATCAGGAGGAAGAGGAGGAAGGGTAGTGGGAAAGGGAGGAGCAGGACGAGCAGTTATCCTTTTCCCGATTCCTCTCTGAGATGATCAGGCTGCAGCACCTACGGGAGCTCAACATGGATTCCCCCTCTTTCCTCCGAGGCCGTCTGGACCAGATGCTCAGGTGAGCTATGTAGCAGTGGACGCAGCCCCACAATGTCAAGGGAGTGGTCCTGTTAGGTGCTTTGAGGGTGGTATCCCGTGAGCACCCAAAGGAAGCATGTTTTAAAACCAGCCGGTCAGGAGGGGTAACAGAACTGGCTCAATGAGGGACCCAGTGAGCGTGGGTGTGTGAATTCTTCCTTAGGGACAGATGTCTAAGTGATGAGGCCTTAGGAAGAGGGCAGGGAGAAGGCAAAGCCACATTGGATGAAACGTTTCCAGACATAAACTCTGTGTCTACCAGCCTTGTGAACACACGTGAGCCTGTCTCAGATTCCCCATCTGTCAGGGTGGCCCTGGGTACCAGGAAGGTCAGTAGAGGACCTTCTACTAACGATTCCGCAGCTAAGTGGGCAGGAGTGTAAAGGATTGCAAAGAGTCAGAGGTGGTTTCAGCTGATGCAGGGTATAAGTCTCCTCTGTAGACTGGCCTTCACAGTTGATGTTATAGGAGTTTGTACAGGTTTGCCCCCTCTCTCTCTCACTCTCCCTTTCTCACTCTCTCTCTCTCTCTCTCTCTAGTCCTCACCTGAGGTTATTTTTTCTCTTGATTTTTTCATAATGGAAAGGAGGAGAAGAGAGAGAGAGAAATCTAAGTGAGAGTGAGGTGATTGCTTGTCCAGAGCCCATACCTCCACCAGGGCCAGGGGCTGAGCCTGCAAATGAGGTGCATGTGCTTGAGTGGTAATCAAACCTGAGACACATCAGTCCAAAGGCCAAAGCTCTATGCACTGAGACAGACTCATTAGGGCCATGTGTGTTCCCTGTGCATTACATGAACGAGCCTTGTGTGGCCCAGATGTCTGCTGCGTGGAGCCAAGCAGTGGACAGAAGGGAGCTTGAGTTGACAGCACCCATGGTTTTGTCGCCCAATCATATGGTGCAGGGATGCCCAGCTTTGACCTAGGCACTATGTCAGGCTCTCTGAGCACATTCCAGGGATCGTCCTTATGTTCAGTGACCCTCCAGAGTGCAGTGCTCTGCTTGTCAGGTGAGGAAAGGAAGCTCTGGAGATGTGGTGAACTTGACCCAGCCTAAAAGGAGTCTGGGCTTCCTGGGTGCTGGACTTCATCAGATTGTCAGGACAACCCTGGGCTTGGACAAATCGGTCTTCTCACACATGGAGGCCCCCTCTACCTGCCACCCCTGTCCCCAGGAACTAACCGCTCTGTGTCTCCGCAGGTGCCTGCAGACCCCCTTGGAAAAACTCGCCATAACAAATTGCCCGCTGACTCATTCAGACCTGACACACCTGTTCCAGTGCCCGAACCTCAGGCAGCTGAAGACTCTGCGTCTGTATTGTGCCAGCCTTGCAGATTTTAGTCCTGAGCCCCTCCGAGCTCTGCTGGAGGCAGTGGCACCCACCCTCGATGAGCTGGGCCTTGATAACTGTGCCATGGTGGACTCCCAAGTCGTGGCCATCCTGCCTGTCCTGATCCACTGTCACCAGCTCAGGTTCTTCACCATCACTGAGAACAACTTCTCCGTGGCCACCGTAGTGAAGCTGCTGCGCCACACTGCCGGACTGCACAGCTTAGAGCTGGAGATGTACCCCATCCCCCTGGAGTGTTACACCACCCATGGGACTGTCAACCAGGAGAGACTTGCCCTGATCCGGGCTGAGCTGACGGGGATGCTGAGGGAGTTGGGACAGCCCAGGACCATCCTGCTTGCCACCAAGCACAGTGGCCACAGGGAGCTTTATGACGTGACATTTTCATGACCGGCAGCCCCTGCTGTGCCCCTGTAATGACCCTGCTAAGTGGGTGCACTTGAGCTTTTTTCTGGGCCTTTGGAAGCTGAAACCTGGGATCGGGGTGTGTTAAACAGGGGCCACCCACCGTTCAGGTTCATGCTCAGTGTCAATGGAGAAAGGGAGGGACACAGCCAGGGTACAGGATTGCAGGGGCAAAGGATGGGGAGTTCATGGGATCTCAAAGGCAATGTGTCCTAAATCAGAAACTCGAATCTCATTTGCTTGGGGAGTGGGGTCAGAATTTGGGTTTGAGCTTCTTGTGTGGGATTTAATCCTAGGGTGGATGGTTGTACAGGAATGATCAGAAATAAAGACAATTTCAAAGGCAACCTTCTGGGTCTTTAGCATATATTCCCCTATCTCCTCAATTTACACCTCAGCACCCTGCAATTACTGATGAAAAAAAAAAAAAAAAGGTGCGGAGGCTCAGGACCAGAACCTGGAACTGCTGGATGTGGTTCGTCTGCAGGGCTCAGCACCACTTAATCACTTCCTCCAGGTCTTCCCTTTTCTCTGAGCACCTCTTACCCACTTGTGGCTACTCAGTGGGTGGATACAATGGGACATGCTAAGTGGCTCACCAACCCCTGAAGTGAAGGGGACCT
Source organism: Corynorhinus townsendii (assembly GCA_026230045.1). NCBI lineage: Eukaryota > Metazoa > Chordata > Mammalia > Chiroptera > Vespertilionidae > Corynorhinus > Corynorhinus townsendii. Next base: position 214,456,810 of record JAPDVU010000002.1, read on the forward strand.
GGCTACTGGCTCTGAGTTTAGATACGAGTGTTCCCTTGGTTCTGCAGGTGAACCCACAGGTGTCAGAACTTGTGCCAAGAGGGTTTCAAGGACAAAGCAGGGCCTCCAATTCCAGAAGGGCTCGTCCACACCACAGAGGACCCGAGTCCCTGGGCCTCCCAGCCCATGCCTGTCAGCCTGGTGCAGGGGCGGAGGAGTAACCTGCTTATGGCCAGGAAATCATCCAAAATCCTTTGACCAAAATGCTGAAATTATTCAGGGGCATAACACTTTTTCTTATGATTTCTACACCACATAAAATAGAACCGGGAGTGGGGGGAGGGGGAGCAGGTCATATCTATGGGGGATTGGCTTATGCCCATTACACCTCCAGTCTATCTATGGAGCAAGACTAGAGAGCCTGTTTTGAAATCAGCCTGTCAGGATGGGGAGCAGACACACTGCACAAATGAGTGAGCTTCTTCCCTGTGCTGGGTCGCTGTATTAGGCAGTGTTCCCCAGAATAGCCAACAGGGACACATGGACAAAGGTAGGGGTTTTACAGGAATAGGCTCCCGCCTTCAGTCCCAAGACCTGCTCTCTGCCAGCTGGAGAAAACTACAAAGTCAATGGTATAACTCAGGCCACGTCCGAAGGCCTGAGAACGAGGGAGCCCATGGCGTCACCCCCAGTGTGAGGCCCTAGGCCTGAGAACAGAGGGCAGCTGGTGCACACCCTGGAGTTTGATGCCCTGACAACCTGGAACCTATGTTCACCATCAGTTAAAACAAAAGAAGAGAGAATTCTCCCTTCCTTCCTCCTTCTATTCCACTGGGAGGAAGCCCACCCATACTGTAAGATCTCCTTACTTGTCTATGAATCAAAAGCTAACCCGGTCCATCCACACCCAGAATGGTTTTACCTGGTACCTGGGCAACGCTTAGGGCCTGCAAGTACAGCGGTTGCCAACCGGTGGTCCGTGAGATCTAAAAGTTTGAAGACCTCAGGACAAGTTGACACATCAAATTAACACATCACGGTGACCCTACTCAAAGGGCACCCGACTGAATACTCCACACTGAGGGGCTGGTGCTGTTGAGTGGATGGACCTCAGATAAGAACCTCGGTTCCCTGCCATCTGAGGATCTTGGTGCTCACCCAGCTTAGTGGATTCTTGTAGATCCAATGAGATGGACATATTGAGGACTTGGCACTGGGCCTGGCGTACAGTAAGAACTCAGTAAATGGGTTTTTCATTCTTTTCCCTCCCAGCAGAAGCCTTCAGCATTCTTTCCCCTCAGTCGCATGCTATCCTCCTGAGGATAGGGAAGAGAGCCCAGCACAGGGTGCCCAGTGGGACTCAGCTTCTGCATGCGCACCCCCCTTTCCTGCTTCACACAAACAGCTATAGTGGTCAGCATGGAGGTGGTGGTGTGGGTTTCAATTGGGTTGAAGGGGTGGGGTCATAGTGTAAAGATGGGATTCATCCCTGGTGATGACCAGGAAAAATGGCCAGGCCTCAGGATTCGTTTGCCACCTGCGGGTCAGACCAGGTGACGTACTATTGTTGCATGCAGAGCTATGTTGTGGGGTGTTTTTAAAAGCTCTTATTATGTAGATGACATTTGAGTATAAATATATTTTTTGTGAGTTACATGAATGTTAATGATATAATCTGCCTATTAAAGTGATTAAGGAGAATGCATGGTGTGGCTCAGTAGTTGAGTATTGAACTGTGAACCAGGAGGTCAAGGTTCCATTCCTGGTTAGGCACAGGCCTGGATTGTGGGCTGGATCCCTAATTGGCAGGGGGGGTGGGGGTGGAGGGGGGGAGGGGAGCAATCAGGAGGCAGCCAAACAATGATTCTCTCTCATTATTGATGTTTCTGTCACTTTCTCCCTCTCCCTCTTCCTAAACCAATACAAATATTTAAAAAATAAAATAGAATGATAATGGAAATTTAGTATTTTAAACACTGCATGGGGATATTATATAAATATATATACATATATATATATAAATTTTCAATTTTTTATTGTTATACTATAACTTAAGTCTTCTTTTTTAAATTTTATTTTACTATTGTTTTAAGCGTTACAAATAGCAGTACATATGTCTCCTTTTTTCCCCCCCATTGACCTCCCCCCAACCTCCCCTACCCCCCAATACATGCCTTCACCTGCCCGCCCTCCTCACCGCCCCCTCCCGCCCAGTGTCTTGTATCCATTGCTTGTGCTTATATGCATGCTTACAAGTCCTTCGGTGGGTCTCTTTCAGCCCCCCTCGCCTAACCTCCCCTGTCTTCCCAATGTAGTTTGACAGTCTGTTCAATGCTTATTTGCCTCTGTATCTTTTTCTCACCATTTTTTTTCCTTTAAAAAGTTTTGCCTTTGCAGACTAGACATAAACATATAATAAGAAAACAAAACAAAACAAAAAAATGTGTGAGTCCCAATTTCAATGTCCAATAGTTCTGAGTCCCCGTTTCAATGTCTAACAGTTCCTTATGTGTACATGTCAGCAATGATATCTGGATGGTGGGCACATGGTGGCAATGCAGGTCCGACCCTCTCTGGTTTGGTCCTAGGCAACCTGCAGCGGTGCACAGCTGCTGACTGCTCCTGTGGCAAGGCGTTGTCAGAGTCTTCCATCTCTGGACTGTTTTTACCTCTTGTCTTCGTGGTTGGAGCACATCTGTCAATTCCTCTCTGTTGCAGGAATCCACCTGGTCTTGGGGTTGTTTTCTGAAAATATACAAATATTCTCGACCACAAGTTAATAAAGGAATCTTTTCTATATAATTGATTTGGGATCCTTTTTATTTTTGCTCAAATGGTTTTCCTTTGTCTTATTTAGACACCATGTGTGCTTTTAATGGCCGTCTTGCTGTTAGCATTACAAATGAAAATTAATTTGGTATAGTAAAAATTTTCTAGATGTAATTTACTTATAGGATATTTTTCCTTACATGATATTGCCCTACTATCCCCCCATTTTTTTTATTAATGGAGGTTTTTGTAAATTTTATAATGCAGTCTTGATAACTTTAAATTTAATTTTTTTTTTTTTGCCCAAAAATATGACTGCTTTAGGTTCATTGCATATTCAGGAATTTTACCATGAGATGAACTACCAATAGAAATTTTAGTTATTACTTTAAGAACAGCTTTTTGTCCAGTACAATTAAATTTACTTGAATATTCACTTATTTCAATTAGCCTATTTAAACTAATCTGAAAACTTGATTACTATTTTACTGTCAAATTTAATACTGTACCAACAATCTTAGTTTACCCTGTAAATATTAGTGGGGAGGATTATTTGCATTCTTGAGTGGGCCCTGAGCATTCCTGATGCTAGGCTGAATTTAGATATAGGGCAGCTGCTGTCGGCCAAGTCTCTTGTCTGTTACCTGGGTCCCGATCTGAGCTGGGCCAAGTCTCTGTCTGTCACCTGTACCTCGATGTGAGCTGGGCCAAGTCTCTTTCTGTTGCCTGGGTCCCGATCTGAGGTGGGTGTTGGAAGCCCGAAGCAGCCATGGGGGCAGGAGACCTCCTTCAGAAGGGGCGAGGGTTCAAGCCCCTGCAATGTTGGGGGGGTGAGGGTCTGTGCCCCACTTCTGTTGTCCCTCTAAGTTCTCTCCTGAGAACTTAAGTCTTCTTTTCCATCATTGATTTGTCCTTTGCCAACCCCACCCACCAAGCACATGACCTCACCCCCTTCTGTCCTTGTCTAATGGTTATGCTCAAATGTATGAATATAAGTCCTATGATTGATCTCTTACCCCCTCACCTTCACCTTCCTTCATAGGTTGGACAGTCTGTTTGATGCTTCTGTGACTCTGGTTCTATTTTTGTTCATCAGTTTCAGGTGTTCATTATATTCCACAAATGAGGGAGATCATGTGATATTTCTTTTTCTCTGATTGGCTTATTTCACTTAGCATAATGCTCTCCTGTTCAATCCATGCTGTTGCAAATGGTAAATATTCCTTCTTTTTTTTACAGGAGCCTAGTATTTCATTGTGCAGCTGTAATACCGTTTTTTAATCTACTAATCTGCTGATTGGCTCTTAGGCTGTTTCCAAATCTTAGCTTTGTAAATGGTGCTGCTGTGAACCTTGGGCTGCATATATCCCCTCTGATTGGTGTTGCTGGTTTCTTGGAATGTATTCCTAGAAGTGGGAGTACTGGGTCAAATGGAAGTATCATTTTAAATTTTTTGAGGAAATGCCATACTGTTTTCCCATGTGGATACTGAAAATAAAAATGTTTGCCCTTGGGGGTTTGGCTCAGTGGATAGAGTGCTGACTGTAGGATCCCATGTTTGATGGTGAAGGGCACATGCCTGGGGATTGAACACAATCCCATATCCCTCTGCCCCTCCACACTCACAGCCTCCCCACTCTACAGATCCCCCACTTGCCCAGACCTTTGTTACAACTGTTTGACCCGCACGAACACATCCTGTCACCCAAAGTCCATAATTGCCATTAGGGAGCATTCTCATACCTGTGGGGTCCATGGCTTCTGGCAAATGTACAAGGATATGCCCCCACCATGCTTGTATCATAGAGGCGTTGCCTTGCCTTAAAAACCCCCTTTGCCTTCCTGTAGTTTTCTCCCACTAGCTTTTCCATGTACATGTATGATCCAAATCAAGTTAATTTTTATGTGTGGTGCAAGCTCTGACATTTATTTTGTTCCCATGTGGATATCCTATTGTTGTGACACCATTTGTTGAAAAGACGTTCATGAAGCATGATTGCTCCCTGGCCTAACAGAGCCTCTGGTTCTGCACAACACAAGTATGTCAGGTAAATAAAGAACAGAGCGATATAGGGGGACAGGCTTACTGAAGTGGGACTTTGGGGTCTGGTGGTCATAAGGGAGATCACTGGGGTGTGGGAAGTGAAGGGGTGCCATGAGGGTAGGAGTGGGGCCATGGAGACATGGTGTAGTCAGGGAAGGCACTTGCTGTCTGGGAAGTGTTCTCTGTGGAAAACCTTGACCCTTTGATAAACAATGCCTGGTGGCAGCTGCCATGATGTTTACAGGGTTACATGTGATTGGCCACCTTTTATTTTTGTTCCAGGCTCCAAGATCCCAAAGAGCCCACAGCATCCACCCACAATGCCTTTTGGGCTTGAAAATGTCTAACTCCCAGGGGTGGCTGCTTCTCTCTCAGCTAATTCTTAGATTTACGTTTCTCCACCCACTTTGCTGAGATAATCCCATCATTACCAGAGCAGACCCACCCTTTTCCTCCTGGGCGGGACAGAAGATGGAATGGCTGCCTTTGCCCTCTAGGACGGCACTGTCTCCCCTCCAGCTTGTCTCCTTTTAGATCCCACATTCACCCAGACAAGAATCTTTCCATCTCTCTCCTTTCCAAGAAAAAACACCATCTTGTACACGGCCCTGGGTCATTCAAAAGGTTCCATGAGGATAGCCCAGCGCCACCCTGCCCAGCCCTGACACCTGCTTCTCATGGTCCTTCTGACCTGACCTCCCTCAGAGAAGCCTTGGGATGTGAAAGGCCACCCACATCCTCAATCGCCCACCACTTGCTCCCCGAGGAGCTCTTGATCTTCTATGTCACCTGAAGTAACACCTAACTTGAGGCATGGACACATTTCATGTGTTTTCTTGGGGATGGCACCATTGTCTTCTCAGCTGTGTTAACTGTGAATGCATCTGGATTACTTTGTTGTGGCCAAAGACCCCCAGCAACCATGCGCTCAGGTTGTTGTTTTTCCTGTCTAAGGTGAGGAACCCATTACACCCTTCCCTGTCTCACACTGAGTCTGACAACTATGGTCCATCAGTCAACCTCAGTCAGTGTCTGTGGAAGGAATCAAGGAGCCAGGCTTTAACCTTGCCCCTCCCTAACTTTCTCTTTCCTAATCCGATTTCTGGGTTAACCAATGAATACAGAGAAAGGCAGAAATCCCATCAGGTTGGGGTTTCAGACCAGGGCTTCTGATTGGACGTTAGTAAATGAGAAGGTGTATAAAAACCTCAGGCGCCAGAGGACAGATTCAGAGTCCTCCTGCTCTGCAGTCAGTGCCGTGGTTCTCCACCAGGTCTGAGATCTGAGACCCAGCCAACCCGGTCACAGCAGGTAAATTTTGGACCTCAGCTAAGGCAGCCGGCCTCATGTTGGCACAGAGAGCTTTCCTTTTTTTCTTCTTTTGTTTTTTTAACAGACAAACAGATGGAAGGCATTGATTTTGCCTCTAAGTGTGGTTTTGCCTGAATTTCAAACATTTGGATTTGTGCTTTGGTCTTTCTGGACATTTATTTTAACAGTTTGTGTCCCTAGGTTGTTCTGAAACTTTTACCTCAAAAAGGTGGGGGTCAGCTTTCAGGCCCTTCAGTACCCACTTCCCAGGCAGACTGGAATGAAAGATGTTGGTGCTTCTGAAATGCTTGTCATGGACCCTGCCGGGGAGAGCTATGGCTCTGTGGCCACCTAGCCGAGAATGGGACTCTCTAAACTGACGCTCTCACCATTGCCAGGCCCTGGCTTTGGCCCTGAGTTGATTCCCGGGAAAATGGGGAGTCAGTGGAAGGGGGTCAAAGGCTTGCACTAAAAAGGATGACTTGTTCCCTGGATGTTTCCACAGGATTCCTTTGGAGCTCCTTGAGGATGAGCATCAGGACCCCACCCACACTCCTGCAGCTGGCAGGGGAGAGCCTGCTGAGGGACCGGCATTCAGCCATTGCAGCTCTGGAGCACCTGCCCCCCGAGCTCTTCCCGCCGCTCTTCATTCAGGCCTACCATAGTAGACACTACTTGTCCCTGAAGGCGATGGCCCAAGCCTGGCCCTTCTCTGTCCTCCCTCTGGGGGCCCTGATGGAGTTAACTCTGAATGAGGTCTTAAAAGCTGTGTTGGATGGCCTGGACGTTCCGCTTTCCCAGGAGGTTCGCCCCAGGTAAGGCTGCTCCAGGTGCCTGGTAGGGTCCTGGGCATCCCAGGGAAAAAAGGGTCAGGGCATGTGGAGTGCCTAAGGGGGCACCTGAGTTTTCTGACTGTGCCAGTGAGGCTCAGGGAGCCCTGGCACACTGCTGAGCTCACTGGGCACTGGAGGACTGTCTACTGGGCAGAGGTATCTGCAAAATGTGCCCTGTCTCCTCCAGGTGGTAGTTAAAGGTAGGAGCAGTGCTCAGCAGGAGGGATGAAAGGAGATGAGCAAAGCGAAGCAGAGAGAAGAGGAGGGCAAGGGAGACGCTGACCTTGGGATTCAAAGTAGAAGCTGCGAGTTGGGGTGGAGTCTGATTGTTGCCTCAACTCAGATGCTCAGTCTCATTCTGACCTGCCTCATTCTGTTGATATTTTATTTTTATTTTTTTAAATATATTTTATTGATTTTTTACAGAGATGAAGGGAGAGAAATAGAGAGATAGAAACATCAATGAGAGAGAAACATCAATCAGCTACCTCCTGCACACCCCGCTGGGGATGTGCCTGCAACGGAGGTACATGCCCTTGACTGGTATCTAACCTGGGACCCTTAGTTTCGCAGGCGCTGGCTCTAGTCACTGAGTCAAACCAGCTTTGGCTCTGTTGATACTTTAAAAAAATGTATTTTTTATTGATTTCCCAGTGGAAGGCAGAGATAGAGATAGAAACCTCAATGATGAGGGAGAATCATTGATTGGCAGACTCCCAGCGCGTGTACACACACGCACACACACACACACACACACACACACACACATAACACCACACACACAAACACACACACCACACACTGGCCATAGAGCCTGCAACCCAGACATGTATCCTGACCAGGGATTTAACAGTGACCTCCTGGTTCATAGGTGGATGCTCAACCACTGAGACACACTGCCCATAAAGCATGTCAGCCAATGCCCTGTTGACCTGAGAGAATCACAGCTAATGGCCTGCTTTCCCCACAGGAGGTGGAAACTGCGGGTGCTGGATTTAAGGAACCTGGGTACCAACTTCTGGAGAATGTGGTGTGGAGACAGCATCCAGAAGCTCTCACCGACAAGTCCAGTGGCTGTGCACAGGTCCAGCCCCAACATGGAGCACCCCTTAGCTCCCTTGGAGGTGTTCCTAGACCTGAACTTCAATGAAAGAGACAGGGATGAGTTTTTCATGTACGTCATCCAATGGGCCCAGCAGAGGGAAGGGCTGCTACACCTGTGCTGCAAGACGCTGCGGATTGCTGAGGGGCCCTTCCAGAGGGTGAGGCAGGTCCTCGATGTGGTACAGCTGGCCTGCATCCAGGAGGTGGAAGTGAAGTGCACCTGGGACCTGCCCACCCTGGGGACGTTTGCTCTTTACCTGGGGCAGATGAGGAACCTGCAGAGACTCTCTCTCTCCTTCTTGCAGGAGTTGACAGGGGAAGAGGAGGAGGAGGAGGAGGAGGAGGAGGAGGAGGAGCAGGAGTGGGAAGAGGAAGAGGAGCAGGAGTGGGAGGAAGAAGAGGAGCAGGAGGAAGAGGAGGAAGGAGAGTGGGAGAGGGATGAGCAGGAGGAGAAGAGATCCTTTTCCCACTTCCTCTCTCAGATGCTCAGGCTGCAGCACCTACACGAGCTCGAGATGGATTCCGCCTCCTTCCTCCAAGGCCATCTGGACCAGATGCTCAGGTGAGTTGTGTAGCAGTGGACGCAGCCCCACAATGTCAAGGGAGTGGTCTTGTTAGGTGCTTTGAGGGTGGTATCCCATGAGCACCCAAAGGAAGAATGTTTTAAAATCATCCTGTCAGGATGGGTAACAGAAGTGGCTAAATGAGGGACCCAATGAGCCAGGGTATGTGAATTCTTCCTTAGGGACAGATGTGTAAGTGATGAGGCCTTAGGAAGTGGTCAGGGAGATGGCAAAGCCATATTGGATGGAACATTTACAGACATAAACTCTGTGTCTACCAGCCATGTGAACACACGTGAACTTGTCTCAAATTCCCCGTCTGTCAGGGTGGCCCTGGGTACCATGAAGGTCATTGGTAGATGACCTTCTACTAACGATTCCGCAGCTAAGTGAGCGGGAGTGTAAAGGATTGCAAAGAGTCAGAGGTGGTTTCGGCTGATGCAGGGTATAAGTCTCCTCTGCAGACTGGCCTCCACAGTTGATTTTACAGGATTTTGCACAGGTTTTTGCTCTTTCTCTCTCTCTCTCTCTCTCTTTCTCTCTGTCCCTCATCCTCACCTGAGGATATTTTTCTGTTGATTTTTTGAGAGTGAAAATGAGGAGAAGAGTGAGAGAAAGATCTATGTGAGAGTGAGAAGATTGCTTGCCCACAGAACATGCCCCCACCAAGGCCAGAGATTGAGCCTGCATGAGGTGCAAGTGCTTGAATGGTAATCAAACCTGAGACACGACAGTCCAAAGAACAACGCTCTATGCAATGAGACAAACTGGGTAGGGCCATGTGTGTTCCTTGTGCATTAGATGAACAAGCCTCTTGTGGCCCATTGTCTGGTGCCTGGAGCCAAGCAGTGGATAGAAGGGAGCTTGAGTTGACAGCACTCTTGGTTTTGTCGCCCAATCATATGGTGCAGGGATGCCCAGCCTTGACCTAGACACTATGTCAGGCTGTCTGGGCACGTTCCGGGATTGTCCTTATGTTCAGTCACCCTCCAGAATGCAGTGCTCTGCTTGTCAGGTGAGGAAAGGAAGCTCTGGAGATGTGGTGAACTTGACCCAGCCTAAAAGGAGTCTGGGTTTCCTGGGTGCTTGACTTCTACAGATTGTCAGGACAACCCTGGGTTTGGACAAATCGGTCTTCTCATACATGGAGGCCCCCTCTACCTGCCACCCCTGTCCCCAAGAACTAACCGCTCTGTGTCTCCCCAGGTGCCTGCAGACTCCCTTGGAAAAACTCACCATAACAAATTGTCCGCTGACCCATTTAGACCTGACACACCTGTTCCAGTGCCCGAACCTCAGGCAGCTGAAGACTCTGCGTCTCTATTATGCCAGCCTTGCAGATTTTAGTCCTGAGCCCCTCCGAACTCTGCTGGAGGCAGTGGCACCCACCCTCGATGAGCTGGGCCTCGATAACTGTGCCATGGTGGACTCCCAAGTCGAGGCCATCCTGCCTGTCCTGAGCCGTTGTCTCCTGCTCAGGTTCTTCACCATCTCGGAGAACAACTTTTCCGTGGCCACCGTGGGGAAGTTACTGCGCCACACAGCCAGGCTGCGCAGCTTAGAGCTGGAGCTGTACCCCGTCCCCTTGGAGTGTTACACGACCCAGGGTACTGTCAACCAGGACAGACTTGCTCTTATCCAGGCTCAGCTGATGGGGATACTGAGGGAGTTAGGACAGCCTAGGACCATCCTGCTTGCCACCAAGAACTGTGGCCACAAGGACCTTTACGACGTGACATTTTAATGACCGGGAGCCCGTGCCGTGTCCTGTAATGACCCTGCTCAGTGGGTGTACCTGAGCTTATTTCTGGCCCTTTGGAGGCTGAAACCTCGGATCGGGGTGTATTAAACAGGGGACACCCAACTTTCAGGTTCATGCTCAGTGTGAATGGAGAAAGGCAGGGACACAGCCAGGGTACAGGATTGCAGGGGTAAAGGATGGGGAATTCATGGGACCTCAAAAGCAATGTGTCCTACAATCAGAAACTTGAATGTCTTTTGCTTGGGAAGGGGGGCAGGATTGGGGCTTGAGCTTCTTGTGTGGGAGTTAACACTAGGTTGGATGGTTGTAAAGGAATGATCAGAAATAAAGACAGTTTCAAAGGCAACCTTCTGGTCCTCTTGCATGTATTCCCCTGTCTCCCCCGTTCACACCTCAGGACCCTGCAGTTACAGATAAAAAAAGCAAAAGGTGCAGAGGGCTCAGGATCAGAATCTGGAAGTGCTGGGTGCGGTTCGGCCGCAGGGCTCAGCACCATTTTATCACTCCCTCCAGGTCTTTACTTCTCTCTGGGTATCTCTGACCCCCTTGGGGCTGCTCGGTGGGTGGATACAATGGGACATGCTAAGTGGCCCACCAACCCCTGAAGTGAAGGGGACCTGGCTGCTGGCTCTGACTTTAGATGCGAGTGTTCCCTATGGTTCGGCAGGTGAATCCACAAGACTCAGAACTTGTGGCAAGAGGGGTTCAGGGAGAGAGCACGGCCCCCAGTTCCAGAACGGCTCCTCCACACCTAAGAGGCACTGAGCCCCTGGGCCTCCCAGCCCATGCCTGTCAGCCTGGTGCGGCGGAAGTAACCTGCTTGTGGCCAGGAAATTCATCCAAATTCCTTTGAGCAAAATACTGAAATTATCCAGGGGCATAACGCTTTTTTTTAGTAATTCTACACCACATAAAATATAACCGGGAAGGGGGCGGCAGGTCATATCCATGGGTGATTGGCTTATGCCCATTACACCTCCAGGCTCTCCATGGAGCAACACTAGAGAGCCTGTTTTGAAATCACTCTGTCAGGAAGGGGAGCAGACACACTGCACAAAAGAGTGAGCTTCTTCCCTGTGCTCTCTGTATCAGGCAGCATTCCCTGGAATAGCCAACAGGGACACATGGCCGCAGGTAGGAGATTTATAGGGAAAGGTCACACCTTTAGTCCCAATACCTGCCCTCTGCAAGCTGGAGAACCTACAAAGCCAATGGAAGAACTGAGGCCAAGTCCGAAGGCCTGAGAAGCAGGGGAACCCATGATGTAACCCCCAGTGTGAGGCCCTAGGCCTGAGAATAAAGGGCAGCTGGTGCACACCCTGGAGTTTGATGCCCTGACAACCTGGAAGCTATGTTCACCATCAGGTAAAACCAAAGTAGAGAGAATTCTCTCTTCCTTCCTCCTTCTATTCCACTTGGGCCCCCATGAGATTGGAGGAAGCCCACCCGCACTGTAAGATCTCCTTACTTGTCTACTGAATCAAAAGCTAACCCGGTCCATCCACACCCAAAATGGTTTTACCAGCTACCTGGGCAACCCTTAGGGCCTGGAAGTACAGCGGTTGCCAACCGGTGGTCCGTGAGATCTAAAAGTTTGAAGACCTCAGGACAAGTTGACACATCAAATTAACCCATCACGGTGACCCTACTCAAAGGGCACCCGACTGAAGACTCCACACTGAGGGGCTGGTGTTGTTGAGTGGATGGACCTCAGACAAGAATCTCAGTTCCCTGCCATCTGAGGATCTTGGTGCTCACCCAGCTTAGTGGATTCTTGTAGATCCAAGGAGACGGGCATATTGAGGGCTTGGCACTGGGCCTGGCGTACAGTAAGAGCTCAGTAAATGGGTTTTTCATGCTTTTCCCTCCCAGCAGAAGCCCTCAGCATTCTTCCCCCTCAGTTTCACGCTGTCCTCCTGAGGATAGGGAAGAGAGCCCAGCACAGGGTGCCCAGTGGGACTCAGCTTCTGCATGCCCCCCCCCCCTTTCCTGCTTCACAACAACAGCTGTAGTGGTCAGCATGGAGTGGTGGTGTGGGTGGGGTTATAGTGTAAAGATGGGATTCTCCCTGGTGATTACCAGGAAAAATGGCCAGGACTCAGGATTCGTGTGCCACCTACTGGTCAGACCAGGTGACGTGCTAGTGTTGCATGCACAGCTATGTTGTGGGGTGTATTTAAAATCTCTTATTATATAGATGATATTTGAGTATAAATATTTTTTGTAAGTTACATAAATATTAAATATATAAACTGCCTATTAAAGTGATTAAGGGAATGCCAGGTGTGGCTCAGAGGTTGAGTAGTGAACTATGAATCAGGAGGTCATGGTTCCATTCTTGGTTAGGCACATGCCTGGGGTTGTTGGCTGGATCACTAATGGGGGTGGGGGGGGGGGCGTGCATTCAGGAGGCAGCCAATCAATGATTCTCTCTCATTATTGATGTTTCTGTCACTTTCTCCCTCTCCCTCTTCCTAAAACCAATACAAATATTTAAAAAATAAAATAGAATGATAATGGAAATTTAGTATTTTAAAGACTGCAGGGGGATATTTTAAATATATATATATATATAATTTTTTAATTTTTTATTGTTATACTATAACTTAAGTCTTCTTTTCCCTCATTTATTTGTCCTTTGCCAATCCCCCCACCAAGTACATGACCTCACCACTTCTGTCCTTGTCCAATGGTTATGCTGAAATGTATGAATATAAGTCCTATGGTTGATCTCTTACCCCCTCACCTTCACCTTCCCCCATAAGTTAGACAGTCTGTTTGATGCTTCTGTGACTCTGGTTCTATTTTTCTTCATCAGTTTCAGGTGCTCATTATATTCCACAAATGAGGGAGATCATGTGATATTTCTTTTTCTCTGATTGGCTTATTTCATTTAGCATAATGCTCTCCTGTTCAATCCATGCTGTTGCAAATGTTAAATATTCCTTCTTTTTTTACAGCAGCATAGTATTTCATTGTGCAGCTGTATCACTGTTTTCTAATCCACTCATCTGCTGGCTGGCTCTTAGGCTGTTTCCAAAGCTTAGCTTTGTAATTGGTGCTGCTGTGAACCTTGGGCTGCATATATCCCCTCTGATTGGTGTTGCTGGTTTCTTGGAATGTATTCCTAGAAGTGGGAGTACTGGGTCAAATGGAAGTATCATTTTAAATTTTTTGAGGAAATGCCATACTGTTTTCCCATGTGGATATTGAAAATAAAAATGTTTGCCCTTGGTGGTTTGGCTCAGTGGATAGAGTGCTGACTGTAGGATCCCATGTTTGATTCTGGTGAAGGGCACATGCCTGGGGATTAAAACACAATCCCCAGTGGGGGGCTTGCAAGAGGTATCCAATCAATGATTCTCTCACATCATTGACGCCTCTCTGTCCCTCTCCCTTCCGCTCTGATATAAATAAAAATAGTTTGAAAAGTGCATTTTATTTGTTAGAGCAGATTTAGGTTCCCAGCAAAATTGAGCAGAAGGTAGAGAGTTCCCATACCCCTCTGCCCCTCCACATTCACAGCCTCCCCATTCTCCACATCCCCCACTGGGCCAGACCTTTGTTACAACTGTTGGACCTGTATTATAACATCCAGTCACCCAAAGTCCATAATTGCCATTAGGGAGCATTCTCATACCTGTGGGGTCCATGGCTTCTGGCAAATGTACAAGGACATGCTTCCACCATGCTTGTATCATAGAGGTGATGCCTTGCTTTAAAAACCCCTTTGCCTTCCAGTAGTTTTATCCCACTAGCTTTTCTATATACATGTATGATGAAAATCAAGTTAATTTTTATGTGTGGTGCAAGCTTTGACATTTATTTTGTTCCCCTGTGGATATCCTATTGTTGTGACACCATTTGTTGAAAAGACGTTCACGACCCATGATTGCTCCCTGGCCTCACAGAGCCTCTGGTTCTGTACAACACAAGTATGTCAGGTAAATAAAGAACAGAGCGATATAGGGGGACAGGCTACCTGAAGTGGGGACTTTGGAATCTGGTGGTCATAAGGGAGATCACTGGGGTGTGGGAAGTGAAGGGGTGCCATGAGGGTAGGAGTGGGGCCATGGAGACATGGTGTAGTCAGGGAAGGCACTTGTTGTCTGGGAAGTGTTCTCTGTGGAAAACCTTGACCCTTTGATAAACGTTGCTGGGTCGCAGCTGCCATGATGTTTACAGGGTTACATGTGATTGGCCACCTTTTATTTCTGTTCCAGGCTCCAAGATCCCAAACAGCCCACAGCATCCACCACAATGCCTTTTGGGCTTGAAAATGTCTAACTCCCAGGGATGGCCGCTTCTCCCTCAGCTCATTGTTAGATTTAAGCTTCTCCACCCAGTTTGCTGAGATAATCCCATCATTCACAGGGCAGACCCACCCTTTTCCTCCTGGGCGGGACAGAAGATGGAATGGCTGCCTTTGCCCCCTAGGACGGCACTGTCTCCCCTCCAGCTTGTCTCCTTTTAGATCCCAAATTCACCCAGACAAGAGTCTTTCCATCTCTCTCCTTTCCAAGAAAAAACACCATCTTTTACACGGCCCTGGGTCATTCACACGGTTCCATTAGGATGGCCCAGCCCCACCCTGCCCAGCCTTGACCCCTGCTTCTCATGGTCCTTCTGACCTGACCTCCCTCAGACAAGCCTTGGGGTCTGAAAGGCCACCCACATCCTCAATTGGCCACCACTTGCTCCCCGAGGAGCTCAGGATCTTCTATGTCACCTGACGTAACACCTAACTTGAGGCATGGACACATTTCGTTAGTTTCCTTGGGGATGGCACCACTGTCTTCTCAGCTGTGTTAACTGTGAATGCATCTGGATGACTTTGTTGTGGCCACAGACCCCCCAGCACCCATGCACTCAGGTTGTTGTTTTTCCTGTCTAAGGTGAGGAACCCATTACACCCTTCCCTGTCTCACACTGAGTCTGACAACTATGGTCCATCAGTCAACCTCAGTCAGTGTCTGTGGAAGGAATCAAGGAGCCAGGCTTTAACCTTGCCCTCCCTAACTTTCTCTTTTCTAAACCAATTTCTGGGTTAACCAATGAATATCTAGAAAGGCAAAAATCCCATCAGGTTGGGGTTTTAGACCAGGGCTTCTGATTGGACGTTAGTAAATGAGAAGGTGTATAAAAACCTCAGGCGCCAGAGGAGAGATTCAGAGTCCTCCAGCTCTTCAGTCAGTGCCGTGGTTCTCCACCAGGTCTGAGATCCGAGCCCCAGCCAACCCGGTCACAGCAGGTAAACTGTGGACCTCAGCTAAGGCAGCCGGCCTCACATTGGCACGAGAGCTTTCCTTTTTTGCTTCTTTTGTTTTTTTTAACAGACAAACAGATTGAAGGCATTGATTTTGCCTCTAAGTGTGGTTTTGCCTGAATTTCAAACATTTGGATTTGTGCTTTGGTCTATTTATAAATGTGTAACCAAGCTGATACCCTGACCTCCATCCCTGCCCCCCACACCCCTAATGAAAACATCTTAACTGTGGTTTTATCTTTGGGCATTTTATTATATTTTTATTTTTTTTTAATATATTTATTGAATATTTACAGAGAGTAAGGGAGAAGGATAGAGAGTTTGAAACATCCATGAGAGAGAAACATCCATCAGCTACCTCCTGAAACCCCCTCCTTGGGATGTGCCTATTTCTTGACCTTTTAATTTAACAGTTTGTGTCCCTAGGTTGGTCTGAAACTTTTCCCTCAAAAAGGTGAGGGTCAGCTTTCAGACCCTTCAGTACCCACTTCCCAGGCAGACTGGAATGAAAGATGTGGGTGCTTCTGAGATGCTTGTCGTGGACCCTGCAGGGGAGAGCTATGGTTCTGTTGCCACCTAGCCGAGAATGGGACTCTCTAAACTGACGCTCTCACCTATTGCCAGGCAGTGGCTTTGGCCCTGAGTTGATTCCCGGGAAAATGGGGAGTCCGTGGATGGGGCTCAAAGGCTTTGCCTGACAAGATTGCCTTGTTCTCTGGATGTTTCCACAGGACACCTTTGGAGTTCCTTCAGGATGAGCATCGGGACCCCACCCACACTCCTGCAGCTGGCAGGGGAGAGTCTGCTAAGGGACGAGGCCTTGGCCATCGCAGCTCTGGAGCACCTGCCCCCCGAGCTCTTCCCGCCGCTCTTCATTCAGGCCTACCTTAGTAGACACTACTTGTCCCTGAAGGCGATGGCACAAGCCTGGCCCTTCTCTGTCCTCCCTCTGGGGGCCCTGATGGAGCTATCTCTGGATGAGGTCTTAAAAGCTGTGTTGGATGGGCTGGACGTTCTGCTTTCCCAGGAGGTTTGCCCCAGGTGAGGCTGCTCCAGGTGCCTGGTAGGGTCCTGGGCATCCCAGAGAAAAAAGGGTCAGGGCATGTGGAGTGCCTAAGGGCGATCCTGAGTGTTCTGAGGGTGCGCGTGAGGCTCAGGGAGCCCTGGCACACTGATGAGCTCACTGGGCACTGGAGGACTGTCTACTGGGCAGAGGTATCTGCAAAATGTGCCCTGTCTCCTCCAGGTGGTAGTTAAAGGTAGGAGCAGTGCTCAGCAGGAGGGATGGAAGGAGATGAGCACAGCCAAGCAGAGAGAAGAGGAGGGCAAGGGAGACGCTGACCTTGGGATTCAAAGTAGAAGCTGCGAGTTGGGTGGAGTCTGATTGTTGCCTCAACTCAGATGCTCAGTCTCATTCTGACCTGCCTCATTCTGTTGATATTTTATTTTTATTTTTTAAAATATATATTTTATTGATTTTTTACAGAGATGAAGGGAGAGGGATAGAGACCTAGAAACATCAATGAGGGAGAAACATCAATCAGCTACCTCCTGCACACCCCCGCTGGGGATGTGCCTGCAACGGAGGTACATGCCCTTGACTGGAATCTAACCTGTGACCCTTAGGTTCGCAGGCGCTGGCTCTAGTCACTGAGTCAAAACAGCTTTGGCTCTGTTGATATTTTTTAAAAAGATATTTTTTATTGATTTCCCAGTGGAAGGCAGAGATAGGGATAGAAGTCTCAATGATGAGGGAGAATCATTGATTGGCAGCCTCCTGCGCGCGTGTACAAACACACACACACTCACACACACACACACAACACACACACACACACACACACACACACACACACACACACACAACACACACTGGCCATTGAGCCTGCAACCCAGGCATGTATCCTTGTATCCTGACCAGGGATTGAACTGTGACCTCCCGGTTCATAGTTAGATGCTCAAACCCTGAGACACACTGTCCATAAAGCATGTCAGCCAATGCACTGTTGACCTGAGAGAATCACAGCTAATGGCCTGCTTTCCCCACAGGAGGTGGAAACTGAGGGTGCTGGATTTAAGGAACCTGGGTACCAACTTCTGGAGAATGTGGTGTGGAGACAGCACCCAGAAGCGCTCACCGACAAGTCCAGTGGCTGTGCACAGGTCCAGCCCCAACATGGAGCACCCCTTAGCTCCCTTGGAGGTGTTCCTAGACCTTAACTTCAATGAAAGGTACAGGGATGAGTTTTTCATGTACGTCATCCAATGGGCCCAGCAGAGGGAAGGGCTGCTACACCTGTGCTGCAAGACGCTGCGGATTGCTCAGCGGCCCTTCCAGAGGGTGAGGCAGGTCCTGGATGCGGTACAGCTGGCCTGCATCCAGGAGGTGGAAGTGAAGTGCACCTGGGACCTGCCCACTCTGGGGACCTTTGCTCTTTACCTGAGGCAGATGAGGAACCTGCAGAGACTCTCTCTCTCCCACATCCAAGTGTTGAATGAGGAAGAGGATGAGGAGGAAGAGGAAGATGAGGAACTGGAGGAAGAACAGGAGGAAGAGGAGCAGGAGATGGGCGAGGGAGAGGAGTCAGACAGGGAAGACCAGGAGCAGGGGGAAGAAGAGCACGAGTGGGAGGAGGAAGAGGAGTGGGAGAGGGAGGAGCAGGAGGAGCAGGGATTCTTTTACCAATTCCTCCCTCAGATGCTCAGGCTGGAGCACCTACGAGAGCTCAACATGGATTCCCCCTCCTTCCTCCGAGGCCATCTGGACCAGATGCTCAGGTGAGTTGTGTAGCGGTGGACAGAGCCCCAGAATGTCAAAGGAGTGGTCTTGTTAGGTGGTTTGAGGCTGATATCCCATGAGCGCCCAAAGGAAGCATGTTTTAAAATCAGCCTGTCAGGAGGGGTAACAGAACTGGCTCAATGAGGGACCCAGTGAGCCTGGGTGTGTGAATTCTTCCTGAGGGACAGATGTCTAAGTGATGGCCTTAGGAAGTGGGTTGGGAGGAGGCAAGGCCACATCAGATGGAGCATTTTGAGACATAAGATCTGTGCCCAACAGCCAGGTGAACACACGTGAGCCTGTCTCAGATTCCCTGTCTGTCAGAGGTGGCCCTGTTTACCAGGAAGGTCATTATGGAAAGGACAGGCATGATTCCGCAGCTAAGGGAGCCAGAGTGGAAAGGATTGCAAAGAGTGACCAGTGCTTTGCAGTGATGTAGGGATGGTAGTCGCCTCTGCACACTGGCCTTCCAGGTTGATGTTGTGAATCTTTTCTGGTTTACTCTCTCTCTTTTTCAAAAAATCCTCAAAGAGGGATATAATTTTCCATTGATTTTTAGAGCGTGGAATGGAAGAGGTGAGAGAGAGAGAGAGAGAGAGAGAGAGAGAGAGAGAGAGAGAGAGAGAGAGAGAGATGATTGGTTGCCCTGAGCGCATGCCTCAACCGGGTGGGGCATTGAGCCTACAAATGAGATCTGTGCACTAAACCAAGAATCAAACCTGAGACCTTTGGGTCCAAAAGGGAAATTTCTAGCCACCGATTCAAACCAGCTAGGGCCACGTGCATTCTTTATACATTTAGATCAGTGGTTATCAACCTGTGGGTCGCGACCCCTTTGGAAGTAGAACGACCCTTTCACAGGGGTTGCATAAGACATCCTGCATATCAGGTATTTACATTACAATTCATAACAGTATCAAAATTGCAGTTATGAAATAGCAACGAAAATAATTTTATGGTTGAGGGCACACCACAACATGAGGAACTGTATGTATCAAGGGGTCGCAGAATTAGAAAGGTTGAAAACCACTGATTTAGGGGCATGAGCCTCATGTGGCCCAGATGTCTGGTGCCTGGAGCCAAGCAGTGTACAGAAGGAAGCCTGAGTTCACAGCACTCCTGGTTTTGTCGCCCAATCATAAGGTGTAGGGATGTCCATACTAGACACTGTGTCAGGCTCTCTGAGCAGGTTCCCGGGGTTTTCCTTATGTCCAGTTACCCTCCAGAGTGCAGTGCTCTGCCTTGCAATTTAGCAAAGGAATCTCTGGAGATGTGGTGATCTTGATCCAGCCTAAAAGGACACGGGACTTCCTGGTGTTTCCCTTCATCAGATTGTCAGGACAACCCTGGACTTAGACAAATCGATCTTCTCACACCTGGAGGCCCCCTCTACCTGTCACACCCATCCCCAGGAACTAACTGCTCTGTGTCTACACAGGTGCCTGCAGAACCCCTTGGACAAACTCACCATAACGCATTGCTGTCGTCTGACCCCTTCAGACCTGACACACCTGTGCCAGTGCCCCAACCTCAGGCAGCTGAAGTGCCTGCGTCTCTATTGTGCCAGCCTCGCTGATTTTAATCCTGAGCCCCTCCGAGCTCTGCTGGAGGCAGTGGCACCCACCCTCCAGGACCTGGGCCTCGATAACTGTGCCATGGTGGACTCCCAAGTTGAGGTCATCTTGCCTGTCCTGAGCCGCTGTCACCGGCTCAGTTCCTTCAGCATCTCTGAGAACCCCTTCTCCCTGGCCACCGTGGGGAAGCTGCTGCGCCACACAGCTGGGCTGCACAGCTTAGAGCTGGAGCTGTACCCTGTCCCCCTGGAGTGTTACACCACCCAGGGGACTATCAACCAGGACAGACTTGCCCATATCCGGGCTGAGCTGACGGGGATGCTGAGGGAGTTGGGACAGCCCAGGACCATCCTGCTTGCCACCAAGCACAGTGGCCACACGGAGTTTTATGACGCGGCATTTTCATGACTGGAAGCCCGTGCTGTGCCCTGTAATGACCCTGCTCAGTGGGTGCACCCAGCGAAGTCTTCTTTTTGGGCCTTTGGAAGGATGGCCGGGACAAATGATGGGGAGTTCATGGGACCTAAAAGGAAATGAGTCCTACAATCAGCAACATGAATCTCATTTGCTTGCGGTGGGGGTCGGAATTTGGCCTTGATCTTCTTCTGTTGGAGTGAATCCTGGTGTGGATGATTGTAAAGGAATGATCATAAATAAAGACAATTTCAAAGGCAACCATCTGGTCCTCTTGCATGTATTCACCTGTCTCCCCAGTTTACACCAGGTTACTGATAAAGACCCATATTCTCCCCAGAGCTCAGCTTCTCCCCTCCTGACTCAGAGGCTGCTGAGCTGCCTCAGCTCCCCCAGCCTCAGAGGGGAGTCAGCTCCTGCCCCTCATCCCCCAGAACCTGCCAGCTGCTGCCCGTCTCACATGTTCTCCCACTAAAACAAGCAAACAACAAATAACTATTGTTTCTTCTGCTTGGCAGAAAAATGAATGAATAGAACTTTTCTAATTCTTTTTCTTACATTTTTGGCACTTGCTATCACAATCTTGCAAATAATGGAGCCCTAGCGGGTTTGGCTCAGTGAGCATCATCCTGTGGACTGAAGGGTCCTGGGTTCCATGCCAGTGAAGGGCACATGAAGTTGCACACTGAGCACCCATGATCCCTCTGTATATGCAAATAAGCCAAAGAGGATACTCTTTAAAAATATAATTCTAAATATATAGAAAGGACTAATTTGAAAATTATGAAATCTCTTCCAAGAGTATTTACAATGTAAACTGAAAATTGCTAAGGTATTAAATCTGACAGTAAAATAGTCAACCTTACTGTAAAGTGACTTGTAATATAGCTAGCTCAAGCAGCAGCAACCTGTAGGTTGCTTGGTGTAAAGAACAACAAAGGTTCTTAAGTGAAACTCTCTGTATCCTGAAAATTGTTCTGGAAGCAAATAAGGAAAAGTTTTCTTCAAATATCTGAAGAACTGTATTAAAAGTCGATATATTTGTCTCATAAACTAAAGTAAGTAATTTGAGTTTTTGCCTCCCTAAGAAAGTCTATGTTAAGTTACCCAAAGACTAATTAGAGAATTTTAATTAATATCATTTATTGTCCATACCTAGGACAAATAAAGTTAACAAATATAAGCTTTATTTCAAATTATTTAAAATTGGCTATTTGAAGTAAATGAATATTCAAGAAAACTTAATTGTACTGGTCAAAAAACTTTTCCTGAAGTATTAACTAAAATTTTTATTGATAGTTCATCTCATAGTAAAATTGCTTACCATGCAATGAATCCAATGCAGTCATATTTCTCTGCAAAAAATTAAAATTAAAAGTTATCAAGACTGCATTGTAAAATTACTAAAAGTCTCCTAATATTTAAATCAAAAAAGGGGGGGATAGTAGAATAATATCCTAAATAAAGTACATCAAGAAATTTTTACTTTGAAAATTATTTTTCATTTGTAATGCTCATAGCAAGACACCCATGAAAAATCACAAGGTGTCAAAATAAGCCAAAGAAAAATTGTTTGGGCAAAAAATGAAAACGGATCCCAAGTCACATTTATTGAAAAGATTCCTTTATTACCCTTTGGTTGAGAATGTATATTTCCAGAAAACTCCAAGCCCATGTGGAGTCCTGTAACAAGGGATCCCAGAGAGGAATTGACAGGACTGCTCCAGCCACAGAAATAGCAGTGGCCCGCAACAAAAGAGGAGAAATGGTCCAAAAATGAAGATGGTGAAGATGCCACCACCATGCGTGATAGGAACCCAAGGCAGAGTTCTCCAAGTCACTCCTGCTCATAGAGGAGGACACAGGCCCTGAGAGTGACTGGCCTGAGCTCACACAGGGAATAAGTCTCCCACCTTGGATTTGAATCCAGGCAAGGTGGTCCCTAGACATGCCAGCTCAGACTTGTGCAAACTGTCTTTTCCTTCTGGGAACTGCCAGCAGAAGCCCAGCTCAGGTCCCACTGGGCACATCTGGGTCTACTATGTGCTTGGCTCCTGGGCCCACATGCTTGTGCTTGGCAGTGATTTCATACTGCAGATAAATTGCACGATCCCTATTGGCAGTAGCCTGGGCTGGTGCTGTCCCTTTCCATGGTACCCGCTGACTCCAGGTATCAGCACTCACTACGGGGTCTCCACTCATCGCTCTAAGACCCTGTTCAGTGCCACTGTCTTCCCTACGTGACTCAGAGTTCCCCAGAGTCAGAGTCTGGCACACACACTGGGGGCTCAGGGGTGCCTGTAGTATGACTGAATTACAATAGAAGGATGGGGGCCTAATGGAGGCTGTGCAGGACAAGAATTCCATGTGGCAGCAGTGGGCTGGCCACAAATGGCCTCCCTCCGATCACCAAGAGCCACCCATTCATTGCACACACGTCTAATGAGCCATGATTACCCACCGCCTCACAGAGCCTTTCATCCAGCAGGCCATAGTGATGTTAGATAAAAATAGAAGAGAGAGATATTGGGGGACAGGCTTACTGAAGGGGGCATTTTAGGGGATGGTGGTCATGAGGCAGGTCATTGTGGGTGTGGTAAAGTGAAGGGGTGCCATGAGGGCAGGAATGGGGCCAAGGAGACATGGTGTAGTAAGGTTAGGCACTTGTTGTCCGGGAAGAGTTCTCTGTGGAAGAACCTCTTCCCTTTGATGAACATCGCCTGGCGGCAACTGCCATGATGTTGACGGGGTTAGGTGTTATTGGTCCATGTTTATTTCTGTCCCTGGCTCCAAGATCCCAAAGAGCCCACAACTGTGTCTTCAGTGCCTTTCAGGATTGAATATGTCTAACTCCCAGGACTGGTCCATTGCCCTCAGCTCACACTCTTACATTTAATCTTCCCTCCCAGATTGCTGAGCTAATCCCATCTTTCCCAGAGCAGACCCACCCTTTTCCCCCCCGGGACAAAAGATGGGATCTCTGCCTTTGCCCTCTAGGACGGCACCTTCTCCCCACCAGCTTGTCTCCTTTTAGATCCCAAATTCACCCAGAGAAGATTCTTAACATCTATCTTCTTTCCAAGAAAAATCCCCCATCTTTCCCATGGCCCTGGGTCATTCACAGGGTTCCATTAGGATGGCCAAGCACCACCCTTCCCAGCCCTGACCCCTACTTCTCAAGGTCCTTCTGACCTGACCTCCCTCAGAGAATCTTTGTGGTCTGAAGGACCACCCACATCCTCAATCACACATTCATGCTCCTAGACCTTAACTTCAATGAAAGGACAGAGATGAGTTTTTCATGTATGTCATCCAATGGGCCCAGCAGAGGGAAGGGATGCTACAGCTGTGCTGCAAGACGCTGCGGATTGCTGAGGGCCCTCCAGAGGGTGAGGAAGATCCTGGAGGCGGTGAGGTAATGTGCCTGGTTGGTGGGGTTGGAAAAGGACAAATCAAGGATGGAAAGAGAACACTTAAGTTATAGTATAACAATAAAAAATTGAAAAATTATATATATATATATATATATATAATATCCATGCAGTCTTTAAAATACTAAATTTCCATTATCATTCTATTTTATTTTTTAAATATTTTTATTGATTTTATGAAGAGGGAGAAGGAGAAAGTGACAGAAACATCAATAATGAGAGAGAATCATTGATTGGCTTCCTCCTGAATGCCCCCCACCCCCCAAATAGGGATAGAGCCCACAACCCCAGGCATGTGCCTAACCAGGAATGGAATCTTGACTTCCCAGTTCATAGTTCAATATTCAACTACTGAGCCACACCGGGCATTCTCCTTAATCACTTTAATAGGCAGATTATATCATTAATATTCATGTAACTCACACAAAAAATATTTATACTCAAATATCATCTACATAATAACAGGTTTTAAAAACACCCCACAACATAGCTCTGCATGCAACACTAGCACATCACCTGGTCTGACCAGCAGGTGGCACACGAATCCTGAGTCCTGGCCATTTTTCCTGGTAATCACCAGGGATGAATCCCATCTTTACACTATAACCCCACCCACACCACCACCTCCATGCTGACCCCTACAGCTGTTTGGGTGAAGCAGGAAAGGGAGGGGGGCGGCGCATGCAGAAACTGAGTCCCACTGCGCACCATGTGCTGGGCTCTCTTCCCTATCCTCAGGAGGACAGCATAAGACTGAGGGGGAAGAATGCTGAGGGCTTCTGCTGGGAGAAAAAAGAACGAAAAACCCAGTTACTGAGCTCTTACTGTACGCCAGGCCCAGTGCCAACCCCTCAACTTGCCCATCTCCTTGGATCTACAAGAATCCACTAAGCTGGGTGAGCACCAAGATCCTCAGATGGCAGGGAAAAATGAGGTTTTTGTCGGAGATCCATCCACCCAACAACACCAGCCCCTCAGTGTGGAGTCTTCAGTCAGGTGCCCTTTGAGTAGGGTCACCGTGATGGGTTAATTTTCTGTGTCAACTTCTCCTGAGGTCTTCAAACTTTTAGATCTCACGGACCACCGGTTGGCAACAGCTGCACTTCAAGTCCCTAAGGGTTGCCCTGGAACCAGGTAAAACCATTTTGGGTGTGAATGGACTGGGTTAGCTTTTAATTCAGTAGAAACGTAAGGAGATCTTACAGTGCGGGTGGGTTCCTCCAATCTCCTGGGGGCCCAAGTGGAATAGAAAGAAGAAGGAAGGGAGAATTCTCTCTTCTTTGGTTATATCTGATGGTTATCATAGGTTCCAGGTTGTCAGGGCATCAAACTCCAGGGTGTGCACCAGCTGCCCTTTATTCTCCGGCCTATGGCCTCAACTGGGTGTTACGCCATGA
Organism: Corynorhinus townsendii; assembly: GCA_026230045.1. Taxonomy (NCBI): domain Eukaryota; kingdom Metazoa; phylum Chordata; class Mammalia; order Chiroptera; family Vespertilionidae; genus Corynorhinus; species Corynorhinus townsendii. Next base: position 214,482,036 of record JAPDVU010000002.1, read on the forward strand.
GCGCCCCTGGATCTCAGGCCTTCGGACTTGGCTTGAGTTATACCATTGGCTTTGTCGGTTCTCCAGCTTGTAGAGGGCAGTTATTGGGACTGCAGGTGTGAGCCTATTCCTATAAATCTCCAACCTGCATCCATGTGTCCCCTGTTGGCTATTCTGGGCAACACTGCCTAATACAGTGACCGAGCACAGGGAAGAAGCTCCCTCATTTGTGCAGTATGTCTGCTCCCCATCCTGACAGGCTGATTTCAAAACAAGCTCTCTAGTCTTGCTCCACAGAGAGACAGGTGGTATAATGGGAATAAGCCAAGTCTCCATGGATATGATCTGCCCCCTCCCCTGGTAATTTTATGTGGTGTAGAAATCCCAACAAAAAGTGTTACACCCCTGAATATTTTCAGTACTTTGCTCAAAGGAATTTTGATCATTTTCCTGGCCACAAGCAGGTTACTTCCTCCACACCAGGCTGACAAGCATGGGTTGGGAGGCCCAGGGGTTCAGTTCCTCTGCAGTGTAACTGAGGGCCTTCTGTAACTGAGGGCCCTGCCTTGTCCCTGATCCTCTCCTGGCACGAGTCCTGAGACTTGTGGGTTCACCTGGAGGACCATGAGGAACACTCGTGTCCAGGGTCAGAGCCAGCAGCCAGGTCCCCTTCACTTCAGGGGTTGGTGGGCCACTTAGCATGTCCCATTGTATCCACCCACTGAGCAGCCACAAGGTCAGAGATTCCCAGAGAGAAGTGAAGACCTGGAGGGAGTGATAAAATGGTGCTGAGCCCTGCAGCCGGACCGCATCCAGCAGTTCTAGGTTCTGATCCTGAGCCCTTAGCACCTTTTTTCATCAGTAACTGCAGGGTGCTGAAGTGTGAACTGGGGAGACAGGCGAATACATGACAGAGGACCAGACGGTTGCCTTTGAAATTGTCTTTATTTCTGATCATTCCTTTACAACCATCCATGCCAGGATTAACTCCCATAAATGCACCTCCAGCACAAATCCCTCCACTCCTCCCCAAGCAAATGAGATGCATGTTTCTGATTCTAGGACCTTACCCCTTGAAGTCCCATGAACTCCCCAACATTTGCCCTGGTCACTGTGGACCCCCACTGGGTCCCTTTCTTTTTCCATTCACTGTGAACATGAACCTGAAATGTGGGTGTCCCCTGCATAATGCACCCCGATTCTATATTACAGCTTCCAAGGGCCCAGAACAAAGCTTTTGCTGAGTGTTCCCACTGAGCAGGGTCATTTCCGGGGAGCAGCATGGCTACACGTCATGAAAACTCGATCTCATAAAATTTACTGATGCCACATCGGTTACAGTACTTGGTGACAAGACAGATGGTCCTGGGCTGTCCTAACTGCCTCAGTATCCCCGTCAGCTCAGCCCGGACCAGGGCAAGTCTCTCCTGGTTGACAGTCTCCTGGGTGGTGTAACACTCCACGGGGACGGGGTACAGCTCCAGCTCTAAGCTGACCAGCCCAGCTGTGTGGCACAGCAGCTTCCCCACAGTGGCCATGGAGAGGCAATTCCCAGAGATGCTGAAGGAACTGAGCCGGTGACAGCGACTCAGGACAGGCAGGATGGCCTCGACTTGGGAGTCCACCATGGCACAGTTATCTAAGCCCAGGTCCTCGAGGGTGGGTGCCACTGCCTCCAGCAGAGCTCCGAGGGGCTCTGGCTGAAAATCGGCGAGGCTGACACCGAACAGATGCAGACACTTCAGCTCCCTGAGGTCCGGGCACTGGAACAGGTGTGTCAGGTCTGAATGCATCAGCCGCTGGCAATTTGTTATGGAGAGTTTGTCCACCTGGGTCTGCAGGCACCTGGGGAGAGACAGAGCCTTTAGTTCCTGAGGATGGGGTTATCCAGGAGAGATATTTATTTATTTTTATTATTTTTTATTTTTTTAAGGAAACTGAAGTTGGCATTTTAATTCTGCTTAGACAAGACTCTAGCTTAATGAGTATGAAAATCTAATTAAAATAAATAGCCGTTCCTGAGTCAAATTTGATCTCCAAACTGTGGTCATTGGTTACTTCCTTTAACTCTTAAACAGATGTTTCATAAAGCAGGGAAGTAAGAGGTATATATCACTGAGGGAGAATAGCAAGTAAAAAAATTTAAGACCTATTAGAAGAGCTCTAAATTGTTTCCTTACACAAGTCAATTAAAATGCAACACCATAATTCTTGCCCTTTTGTAAAAAGCACACAAGCAATTTTTACCAAATACAACCACATACAATAAGCAGTTTCATTTCAATCTATCAAAGGGGAAGTTTCTTTAGTTCATTCTAACAAGTATTTTCTGACTGAAGCCAAAGTGGAGGAAAGAACATATAGACAAAGCTTTACATGCTAATTACCAGTGGCAGGTACCTGTATTTAAAATTGACAATTAGGGTTTTCCTACACAAAACCCCAATGCCCCCTTCCCCAACAACCCCAGGTGCTACAGTTCCATGGCTTGCCAGTTAGAAGTAGTGTCTATCTGGTCAAGGTCTCTTTGTCACTTCTTCTGACATGCGGAAGTTTAGTTTTGGTTGGAGTATGTCCCAAGTTTCAAACTGTCACTTTAAATTCCTTTAAAGTTTCTTTCATTTTATCTATAAAAGAAAAGGACCAACTCTTCACCATTCTGCATCTCCAATGGCTTTGGAAAATATATAATCTCTTCCATTAAGATTCATAATGCCATCCTTGAGATGAAATTTCCATTTGTTTTTACTTCTGTGTATCTTATCATATTGGCATACAACCACATTTTCGGTATCGAAGGGTTCCTGTCCTTCCTCATCGCTCACATCATCTTCACTATTGAGGGGCTCCTCTTCTACCTGCCCATCTTCAGGTCCATCTTTCTCTTTGTCTTCCTCCTCATCGTCATCATAGTCTCCTTCCTCATCTTCATCTTCTTCAGATGATCTATCCCCAGTTCCATCAACTTGCAACACCAATGGAGCCTGTTGCTGAGCAGGCTGGGCCTGTGGTTGCTGTTGGCCAGCTGCAGTTACCTGTGCTTGTGCTAGTGTAGGTGCAGCCACTGTTGTAGGTATAACTTGAGTCTTATTTCCTGTAAATAAGATTTGCTGAGGCTGGATGATGACACCTGTCTGTGGTGAAACCCCTCCAGGAAGAGGGGCCAATACCTGTTGTATAACAGGAGCCTGTACTCCACCAGGCTGCATTTGTGGTATAAGCTGTTGTTGTAGAACCACGGATTGCTGAGGCTGAAAGATATACTGAGCACCGCTGGCTGCTCTGACCACTTGAAGAAGCTGGCCTGAATTTGTTAATATCTGTTGAACAGGAGTCACGCCTGCAGGGAGTGCTAAGGTGGCAGCTGCAGCAGCAGCACTCATGTTTGATGCATTCATATGCTGTATCAGCTTGGAATCAAGAACAATAACTTGTGGTGCTGCAGCTTGCTGTGATGCAGGAATAAGGACCTGCTGAGTCTGCGCTTGCTGAGGTGCCCTAGGCTGTGGTTGAGCTTGCTGGTGGTGGTGATGATGGTGATGCTGCGGTTGCTGGATTTGATGCTGCTGTTGAACTTGCAATAAAAGCTGCTGCTCTTCTGAATGAAATCCATCTACTGCCCTAGACTGCATTAGTTTATTCTCCCATAGCGTTTTCAGTTCCATCAGAACTTGTTCATCGACTCCATCATCCAAAAAGATGTCTCTCACATCATTAATAACATCTTCGATCACGGATCTGTATAATTTAGGCACGGTGTTTGTATTTGCCGAGTTCGCCATTTCCACACACAACACAAACAAGAGGGGGGCAACCCCGAAAAACAAGCTAAAAAACAAAACCAAAGGAAAAAAAAAAAGAAACCAAAACACTGGAGGATGACTCAAGCAAGCCACCGCAAGACTGGGAGGAGTGGGGGGAAATGGTAAAACAAAATTGGATTCTGAAGTAGAGGGGAGCGGGAGAGGAGGGAGGGGCAGTTCTCCCGAAGCTCAAAACCTGGAGAATCTCCCTTTAAAAAAAAAAAAAAAAAAGCCAAGACCCTTGAGGATCCCGGGGGCCTTGCCCGCCCCGCGCCCAGGAGGGAAAGCACCACAGGTAACCGCTCCCCACACCACCTCTGCTGCCACTGGCTGCAGCTCCAGCCTCACCTGAGGTTTTTATACACCTTCTCAATTGCTAATGTCCAATCAGAAGCCCTGGTCTAAACCCCCCAACCTGATGGGATTTCTGCCTTCCTCTATATTCATTGGTTAACCCAGAAATCGGATTAGGAAAGAGAAACTTAGGGAGGGGCAAGGTTAAGGCCGGGTTCCTTGATTCCTTCCACAGACACTGACTGAGGTTGACTGATGGACCATAGTTGTCAGACTCAGTGTGAGACAGGGAAGGGTGTAATAGGTTCCTGACGTTAGCCAGGAAAGAACACAACCAGATATTATGGTTGCTGAGGGTCTGTGGCCACAACAAAGTCATCCAGATGCATTCACAGTTAACACAGCTGAGAAGACAATGCTGCCATCCCCAAGAAAACTAACGAAATGTGTCCATACATCAAGTTAGGTGTTACGTCAGGTGACAGAAGATCCTGAGCTCCTCAGGGAGCAAGTGGTGGGCGATTGAGGATGTGGGTGGCCTTTCAGACCCCAAGGCTTCTCCTTCTGACCTTCTCTCGGGTCAGAAGGACCATGAGAAGCAGGGACCAGGGCTGGGCAGGGTTGCGCTGGACCATCCTAATGGAACCGTGTGAATGACCCAGGGCCGAGTAAAAGATGGGGATTTTTCTTGCAAAAGAGAGAGATGGAAAGACTCTTGTCTGGGTGAATTTGGGATCTAAAAGGAGACAAGCTGGAGGGGAGACAGTGCCGTCCTAGAGGGCAAAGGGAGAGATTCCATCTTCTGTCCCGCCCAGGGGGAAAAGGGTGTGTCTCCCCTGTGAATGATGGGATTATCTCAGCAAACTGGGTGGAGCAGCTTAAATCTAAGAATGTGAGCTGAGGGAGAAGCGGCCATCCCTGTGAGTTAGACATTTTTAAGCCCAAAAGCTATTCTGGGTGGATGCTGCTACTTTAGGTGCCCTTGATTAGCATTGAACCCAGGACCCTTCATTCCACAGGCTGACACTCAGTGAGTCAAATGAGTGAAAGCAGCTAGGGCTTGATTATTTGTTAGATTGTGGTAACAAGTGACAAAAATGTAAGAAAAAGAATTAGAAAAGTTCTATGCACTCATTTTTCTGCCAAGCAGAAGAAACAACAGTTATTTGCTGTTTGCCTTTTTTAGTGGCAGAACATGTGAGTTGGGTGGCAGCTGGCAGATTCTGGAGGATGAGAAGCAAGAGCTGACTCCCCTCTGAGGCTGGGGGAGCTGAGGCAGCTCAGCAGCCTCTGAGTCAGGAGGGGAGAAGCTGAGTTCGGGGAGAGTATGGGTCTTTGGGCATCAGAAGGGGTTGGAACCCTGGGGACAGAGGTCTACCTTGGGGCAGGGGTTTTAGGAATGTGAGTAAAATAAAAAAGGGGGCGTGGAAGGCTCTGTAATAAATGTTTCCCTGGCTGCTGTGCTTAGTTTGTTGAGTGTCATGCTGTGCACTGGGAAGTGGCTGGTTTGATTCTCAAGATGATTCAATGGGGACATGAACGTCTTTTCAACAAATGGTGTCCCAACAATAGGATATCCACAGGGGAACAAAATAAATGTCAAAACTTGCACCACACAAAAAATTAACTTGATTTGGATCATACATGTACATGAAAAAGCTAGTGGGATAAAACTACTGGAAGGCAAAGGGCCTTTTGAAAGCAAGGCAACGCCTCTACGATATAAGCACGGTGGGGGCATGTCACTGTACATTTGCCTGAAGCCATGGACCCCACAGGTATGAGAATGCTCCCTAATGGCAACTATGGACTTTGGGTGACAGGATGTGTCATTGCAGGTCCAACAGTTGTAACAAATGTCTGGACCAGTGGGGGAAGTGGAGAGTGGGGAGGCTGTGAGTGTGGAGGGGCAGAGGGGTATGGGAACTCTCTACCTTCTGCTCAATTTTGCTGGGAACCTGAATCTGTCTAACAAATAAAATCCACTTTTTGAAAAATTTTTATTTATGTCAGAGAGGAACTGAGAGGGAGAGTGAGGCATTAATGATTTGAGATTATCATTGATTGGCTACCTCCTGCAAGCCCCCAACTGGGGATTGAGTTCGAATCCCTGTGCATGTGCCCTTGACCAGAATCAAACATGGGACCTTACAGTCAGCACTCTATGCACTGAGCCAAACCACCAAGGGCAAACATTTTTATTTTCAATATCCACATGGGAAAAGAGTATGGCATGTCCTCAAAAAATTTAAAATGAAACTTCCATTTGACCCAGTACTCTCACTCCAAGAAATATATTACAAGAAAACAGAAACACCAATCTGAGGGGATATATGCACCCCTAGGTTCATAGCAGCACAATTTACAATAGCTAAGATTTGGAAACAGCCTAGGTGCCACTCAGCAGATGAGTGGATTAGAAAACAGTGATACATCTACACAATGAAATACTAGGCTGCTGTAAAAAAGAAGGAATTCTTACCATTTGCCACAGCATGAATTGAGCAGGAGAGCATAATGCTAAATGAGATAAGCCAATCAGAGAAAAAGAAATATAACATGATCTCCCTCATTGTGGAATATAATGAACATGATAAACTGATGAATAAAAATAGAACCAGATTCACAGAAGCATCAAACAGACTGTCCAACCTATGAAGGAAGGTGAAGGTGAGGGGCTAAGAGATCAACAAAAGGACTTATATTCATACATTTGAGCATAACCGTTGGACAAAGACTGTAAGGGGTGATATCATGTGCCTGGTGGGTGGGTTTGGCAAAGGAGAAATCAATGAGGGAAAAAGAAAACATAAGTTGTACTATAACAATAAAGAGTTGAAAAATTATATATATATATATATATATATATATATATATATATATATAGAGAGAGAGAGAGAGAGAGAGAGAGAGAGAGAGAGTCCCCATGCAGTCTTTAAAGTGCTAAATTTCTGTTATCATTTTATCTTTTAAATATTTTTATTGATTTCAGGAAGAGGGAGAGGGAGAAAGTGACAGAAACATCAATAATGAGAGAGAATCATTGATCGGCTGCCTCCCGAATGCCCCCTTCCCCGCTAGGGATCCAGCCCACAACCCCAGGCCTGTGCCTAACCGGGAATGGAACATTGACCTCCTGGTTCATAGATGAATACTCAACTACTGATCCACACCATGCATTCTCCCTAATCATTTTAACTGGCAGTTTATATCATTAACATTTATATAACTCACAACAAAAATATTTATACTCAAATAGCATCTACATAAAAGCAGATTTTAAAAACACTCCATGACATAGCTCTACATGCAACACGAAGACATCACCTGGTCTGACCGACAGGTGGCACACGAATCCTGTGGCATGGCCATTTTTCCTGATAATCACCAGGGATGAATCTCATCTTTGCACTATAACCCCACTCCCACCCACACCACCACCTCCATGCTGACCGCTACAGCTATGGTGTGAAGCAGGATCGGGGGGCCGCATGCAGAAGCTGAGTCCCACTGGGCATCCTGTGCTGGGCTCTCTTTCTTGTCCTCAGGAGGAGAGCATGAGACTGAGGGATAAGAATGCTGGGGGATTCTGCTGCGAGGGAAAAGAAAGAAAAACGCATTTACTGAGCCCTTACTCTGTACCACGCCCAGTGCGAAGCCCTCAACATGCCCATCTCCTTGAATCTACAAGCATCCTCTAACATGGGTGAGCCCCAAGATCCTCAGATGGCAGGGAACTGAGGTTATTGCCTGAGGTCCCTCCACCCAACAGCACCAGCCCCTCAGGGAAGAGTCTTCAATCGGGTGCCCTTTGACTAGCGTCACCGTGATGGGTTAATTTTATGTGTCAACTTCTCCTGAGGTCTTCAAACTTTTAGATCTCACGGACCACCGGTTGGCAACCGCTGTACTTCCAGGCCCTAAGGGTTGCCCAGGTAGCTGGTAAAACCATTCTGGGTGTGAATGGACCAGGTTAGCTTTTGATTCAGTAGATGACTAAGGAGATGTTACAGTGCGGGTGGGCTTCCTCCAATCTCGTAGGTGCCCAAGTGGAATAGAAAGAGGAAGGAAGGGAGAATTCTCTCTTCTTTGGTTTTACTTGATGGTGAACATATGTTCCAGGTTGTCAGGGCATCAAACTCCAGGGTGTGCACCGGCTGCCCTTTATTCTCAGGCCTATGGCCTCACACTGGGGGTTACACCATGGGCTCCCCTGGTTCTCAGGCCTTTGGACTTGGCCTCAGTTTTACAATTGGCTTTGTAGGTTCTCCAGCTTGCAGAGAGCAAGTATTGGGACTGAAGGTGTGAGCCTATTCCTATAAAACTTCTACCTACGTCCATGTGTCCCTGTTGGCTATTCTGGGGAATGCTGCCTAATACAGCAACCGAGTACAGGGAAGAAGCTCACTCATTTGTGCAGTGTATCTGCTCCCCATCCTGACAGGCTGATTTCAATACAAGCTCTATACTCTTGCTCCATAGAGAGACGGAAGGAGTAATGGGCATAAGCCAATCCCCCGTGGATATGACCTGCCCCCCAGGTTCTATTTTATGTGGTGTAGAATACTGGGAAAAGTGTTATGCCCCTGAATAATTTCAGTAATTTTCTCAAAGGATTTTGGATGACTTTCCTGGCAACAAACAGGTTACTTCCTCTACACCAGACTGACAGGCATGGGCTGGGAGACCCAGAGGCTTGATGCCTCTGCAGGGTAACTGAGGGTCCTGCTTTGTCCCTTAACCCCTCCTGGCACAAGTCCTGACATTTGTGGGTTCACCTGCAGAACCATAAGGAACACTTGAGTCCAGGATTAGAGCCAGCAGCGAGGTCTCCTTCACTTCAGGGGTTGGTGGGCCACTTAGCATGTCCCATTGTATCCACCCACTGAGCAGCCACAAGGGGGTCAGAGAAGCCCAGAGAGAAGTGAAGACCTGGAGGGAGTGATAAAATAGTGCTGAGCCTTGCAGCCGAACAAGCACCCACCAGTTCCAGGTTCTGGTCCTGAGCCCTCCGCACCTTTTTTTTTTTTATTAGTAACTACATGGTCCTGAGGTGTGAACAGGGAAGACAGGTGAATACATGACAGAGGACCAGAAGGTTGCCTTTGAAATTCTCTTTATTTCTGATCATTCCTTTACAACCATCCACCCAAGGATTAACTCCCACACAAGAAGCTCAAGCCCAAATTCTGACCCCCTCCCCAAGCAAATGAGATTTGTGTTTCTGATTTTAGGGCACTTTGCCTCTGAGGTCCCATGGACTTCCCATTTGTTGCCCCTGCAATCCTCTACCCTGGCTATGTCCCTCCCTTTCCCCATTCACTCTTAGCATGAACCTGAAATGTGGGCGGCCCCTGTATAATGCACCTTGGCCTGAGGTTTCAGCCTCCAAAGGCCCAGAAAGAAGCCTTTGCTGGGTGCACACACTGAGCAGGGTCATTACAGGGCACAGCACGGGCTCCTGGTCATGCAAGTGCCTCGTCATAAACCTCTCTGTGGCCACTGTGCTTGGAGGCAAGCAGGATGGTCTGGGCTGTCCTAACTCCTTCAGCATCCCCATCAGCTCAGCCCACATCAGGGCAAGTCTATTCTGGTTGAAGTCCCCTGGGTCGTGTAACACTCCAGGTGGACGGGGTACAGCTCCAGCAATAAGCTGCGCAGCCCGGCTGTGTGGCGCAGCAGCTTCCCCACGGTGGCCACAGAGAGGTGGTTCTCAGAGATACTGAAGGAACTGAGCTGGTGACATTGGTTCAGGACTGGCAGGATGGCCTCCACTTGGGAGTCCACCATGGCACAGGTATCGAGGCCCAGGTCCTGGAGGGTGGGTGCCACTGCCTCCAGCAGAGCTCGGAGGAGCTCAGGACTGAAACTAGTGAGGCTGGCACAATACAAACGCAGGGACTTCAGCTGCCTGAGGTTCTGGTACTGGCTCACGTGTGTCAGGTCTGAATGGGTCAGGCGCTGGCAATGCGTTATGGTGAATTTTTCCAAGGGGGTCTGTAGGCACCTGGGGAGACACAGAATGGTTAGTTCCTGGGGATGCGGGTGGCAGGTAGAGGGGGCCTTCATGGGGAAGAACACCGATTTGTCCAAGCCCAGGGTTGTCCTGACAATCTGATGAAGTCCAGCACCTAGGAATCCCAGTGTCCTTTTAGGCTGGGTCACGTTTACCACATCTCCAGAGCTTCCTTTCCTCAGCCTCCAAGCAGACCACTGCACTCTGGAGGGTCACTGGACATAAGGGAAACCCCGGGAATCTGTTCAGAAATACTGACACAGTGTCTAGGTTCATGGTCGGAAAACTGGGGCTCGTGATCACATGCGGGTCTTTGACCCCTTGAGTGTGGCTCGTCCACAAAATACCACAGCCTGGGTGAGTCTATTTTGAAGAAGTGGCATTAGAAGAAGTTTAAGTTTACAAAATTTGGCTCTCAAAAGAAATCAATCGTTGTACTGTTGATATTTGGCTCTGTTGACTAATGAGTTTGCCGACCACTAGTCTAGGTCAAGGGTGGGCATCCCTGCACCTTATGATTTGGAGACAAAACCAAGAGTGCTGTCATCTCAGGCTTCCTTCTGTCTACTGCTTGGCTCCAGGCGCCACACATCTGGGCCACCTGAGGCTGATTCCTCTAATTCATAAGGAACACACGTGGCCCTAGATGGTTTGAATCAGTGGATAGAGCTTTCCCTTTTGGAACCACAGGTCTCAGATTTGATTCATGGTTAAGGGCACAGATCTCATTTGCAGGCTCAATGCCTGGCCCAGGTTGGGGCATGTGCTAAGGGCAACCAATCATCTCTCCCTCTTCGCCTCCAGTCCACTCTCTAAAAATCAAATTTTAGATTTTTCCCAAAAAATGGAAAAAAATATCCTCCCATGAGAATTTAAAACAAAGGTAGAGAGTAAACCAGAGGAAGATTCTTCAACATCAACTGGGGAGGCCAGTGTGCACAGGTGACTTCAATCCCTACATCACCGCGAACCACTAGTCACTCTGCAATCCTTTCCACTCCGGCTTCCTTAGCTGTGGAATCATGCCTGTCCTTTCTACTAATGGCCTTCCTGGTACCCAGGGCCACCTCTGACAGATGGGGATTCTGAGTCAGGCTCACGTGTTTTCACATGGCTGGTGGGCACAGAGCTTATGTCTGGAATTACTCCATCTGATGTGGCTTTGCCTCCTTTCTCCCCTCTTTTAAGGCCTCATCACTTAGACATCTGTCCCTAAGGAAGAATTCACACACCCAGGCTCGCTGAGTCCCTCATTGAGCCAGTGCTGTTCCCCTCCTGACCGGCTGATTTTAAAACATGCTTCCTTTGGGCACTCAAGGGATATCACCCTCAAAGCACCTAATTAGACCACTCTCTTGACATTCTGGGGCTCTGTCCACTGTTACACAGCTCACCTGAGCATCTCATCCAGACGGCCTCGGAGGAAAGAGGGAGATTCCATGACGAGCTCACGTAGGTGCTACAGCCTGAGCATCTGAGACAGGAATTGGGAAAAGGATCCCTGCTCCTCCTGCTCCTCCCTCTCCCACTCCTCTTCCACCAGCCCCTGCTCTTCCCTCTCTGACTCCTCTTCCTCTTCCCACTCCTGCTCCTCTCCAACCTGCTCCTGCTCTTCCCTCTCTGACTCCTCTGCCTCCCCCATCTCCTGCTCCTCTGCCTCCTGTTCTTCCTCCAATTTTCCTCCTCATCCTCCTCCTCCTCCTCACTCAACACCTGGATGTGGGAGAGAGAGAGTCTCTGCAGGTTCCTCATCTGCCCCAGGTAAAGAGCAAACATCCCCAGGGTGGGCAGGATCCAGGTGCAGTTAACTTCCACCTCCTGGATGCATTCCAGCTGCACCGCATCCAGGACCTGCCTCACCCTCTGGAAGGGCCCCTCAGCAATCCGCAGCGTCTTGCAGCACAGGTGTAGCAGCCCTTCCCTCTGCTGGGCCCATTGGATGACGTACATGAAAAACTCATCCCTGTCCCTTTCATTGAAGTTAAAGTCTAGGAACACCTCCAAGGGAGCTAAGCGGTGCTCCATGTTGGGGCTGGACCTGTGCACTGCCACTGCTCCTGTGGTGAGTGGTTCTGGTTGCTGCATCCATACCACATTCTCCCAAAGTTGGCACCCGTGTCCCTTAAATCCAGCACCCGAAGTTTCCACCTCCTGTGGGGAAAGCAGAACATTAGCTGAGATTCTATCAGGTCAACAGGGCATTGGGTAAGATGCTTTATGGACAACGTGTCTCAGTGGTTGAGCATCTACCTATGAACCAGTAGGTCAAAGTTTGCTTCCCAATAAGGGCACACGCCTGGGTTGCAGGCTCAATGCCCATTGGGCAGGGGAGGTTTTGGAGGAGGCACCGCATCAATGACTCTCTCTCATCATTGGAGTTTCTATCTCAAACAAAATTTTTTTTAAAAAAATTACCAACAGAGCCCTACCTGGTTTGGCTCAGTGGATAGAGCATCAGCCTGTGGACTAAAGGGTCCTAGGTTCCATTCCGGCCAAGGGCACATGTTAGGGTTTGCGGGCTCAAACCCCACAGTAGGGGGCATACAAAATGTAGCAAATTAATGATTCTCTCATCACTGATTTTTCCATCTCTCTATCCCTCTCCCTTTCTCTCTGAAATCAATAAAAATTGATTTTTTGGAGGAGGCAGGGCACGTTTTGCAGGGGACTCTCCCAGTCAGAATTCCTCCACTCCCAGTGAGCTCAGCAGTGTGCCAGGACTCCCTGTGTCTCACTGGCACAGTCAGAAACCTTGGGTCCCGTTTAGGCCCTCCACATGCCCTGACACCGTTTGTCTCCCGGATGCCCAGGACCCTACCAGACACCTGGAGCAGCCTTACCTGGGGCGAACCTCCTGGGGTAGCCGAACGTCCAGCCCATCCAACACAGCTTTTAAGACCTTGACCTGAGGCTGCTGTATCTGACCGCCCAGAGGGAGGATGGGGTAGTGCCAAGCTTGGGCCATGGCCTTCAGGGACGGGTAGTGTCTACTGTGGTAGGCCAGGATGAACAGCTGTGGGAAGAGCTCAGCTGGCAGGTACTCCAGAGTTGTGATGGCCGAGGCCTGGTCCCTCAGCAGGCTCTTCCCTGCCAGCTACAGGAGTGTGGGTGGGGTCCTGATGCTCATCCTCAAGATGCTCCAAATGAATCCTCAGAAAGGTCCAGGGAACAAGGCATCCTTGTCAGGCCAAGCCTTTCAGCCACATCCACTGACTCCCCATTTTCCCAGGAATCAACTCAGGGCCAAAACCACTGCCTGGCATTGGTGAGAGCCTCAGTTTAGAGAGTCCCATTCTCGGCTAGGTGACCACAGAGCTATAGCTCTCCCCTGCAGACTCCAGAACAAGCATCTCAGAAGCACCCACACCTTTCATTCCAGTCTGCCTGGGAAGTGGGTACTGTAGGGCCTGAAGCTCACCCCTACTTTCTTGAGGGAAAAGTTTCAGAACAACCTAGGGACACAAACTGATAAATTAAAAGATCCATAAAGAGGCACAACCCCAGGAGGGGGTTGCAGGAGGCAGCTGATTGATGCTTCTCTTTCATTGATGTTTCAAACTCTCTATCCTTCTCTCTTACTCTCTGTAAATATTCAATAAATATATTTTTAAAAAATAATAAAATGTCCAGAAACAAAACCACAGTTAAGATGTTTTCATTAGGGGCACGGGAAGTGGGAGTGGTGGTCACAAATTCAGCTTGCTTACACATTTATAAATAGACCAAAGCACAAATCCAAATGTTTGAAATTCAGGCAAAACTACACTAAGAGGCAAAATCAATGCCTTCCATCTGTTTGTCTGTTAAAGAAAACAAAAGAAGAAAAAAAGGAAAGCTCTCTGTGCCAACGTGAGGCCGGCTGCCTTAGCTGAGGTCCACAGTTTATCTGCTGTCACCGGGTTTGCTGGGGCTCAGATCTCAGACCTGGTGGAGAACCACGGCACTGACTGCAGAGCTGGAGGACTCTGAATCTCTCCTCTGGCGCCTGAGGATTTTATTTTTATTTATTTTATTTTTTTAAGGAAACTGAAGTTGGCATTTTAATTCTGCTTAGATAAGACTCTAGTTTAATGAGTATGAAAATCTAATCAAAATAAATAGCCGTTCCTGGGTCAAATTTTGTCTCCAAACTGTGGTCATTGATTACTTCCTTTAACTCTTAAACAGATGTTTCATAAAGCAGGGAAGTAAGAGGTATATATCACTGAGGGAGAATAGCAAGTAAAAATATTTAAGACCTATTAGAAGAGCTCTAAATTGTTTCCTTACACAAGTCAATTAAAATTCAACACCATAATTCTTGCCCTCTTGTAAAAAGCACACAAGCAATTTTTACCAAATATAACCACATACAAAAAGCAGTTTCATTTCAATTTATCAAAGGGGAAGTTTCTTTAGTTCATTCTAGCAAGTATTTTCTGTCTGAACCCAAGGTGGAGGAAGGAATATATAGACAAAGCTATACATGCTAATTACCAGTGGCAGGTACCTGTATTTAAAATTGACAATTAGAGTTTTCCTACACAAAACCCCAATACCCCCTTCCCCAACAACCCCAGGTGCTACAGTTCCATGGCTTGCCAGTTAGAAGTAGTGTGTATGTTGTCAAGGTCTCTTTGTCACTTCTTCTGACATGCAGAAGTTTAGTTTTGGTTGGAGTATGTCCCAAGTTTCAAACTGTCACTTTAAATTCCTTTAAAGTTTCTTTCATTTTATCTATAAAAGAAAAGGACCAACTCTTCACCATTCTGCATCTCCAATGGCTTTGGAAAATATATAATCTCTTCCATTAAGATTCATAATGCCATCCTTGAGATGAAATTTCCATTTGTTTTTACTTCTGTGTATCTTCTCATATTGGCATACAACCACATTTTCGGTATCGAAGAGTTCCTGTCCTTCCTCATCGCTCACATCATCTTCACTATTGAGGGTCTCCTCTTCTACCTGCCCATCTTCAGGTCCATCTTTCTCTTTGTCTTCCTCCTCATCGTCATCATAGTCTTCTTCCTCATCTTCATCTTCTTCAGATGATGTATCCCCAGTTCCATCAACTTGCAACACCAATGGAGCCTGTTGCTGAGCAGGCTGGGCCTGTGGTTGCTGTTGGCCAGCTGCAGTTACCTGTGCTTGTGCTGGTGTAGGTGCCGCCACTGTTGTAGGTATAACTTGAGTCTTATTTCCTATAAATAAGATTTGCTGAGGCTGGATGATGACACCTGTCTGTGGTGAAACCCCTCCAGGAAGAGGGGCCAATACCTGTTGTATAACAGGAGCCTGTACTCCACCAGGCTGCATTTGTGGTATAAGCTGTTGTTGTAGAACCACGGATTGCTGAGGCTGAAAGATATACTGAGCACCGCTGGCTGCTCTGACCACTTGAAGAAGCTGGCCTGAATTTGTTAATATCTGTTGAACAGGAGTCACGCCTGCAGGGAGTGCTAAGGTGGCAGCTGTAGCAGCAGCACTCATGTTTGATGCATTCATATGCTGTATCAGCTTGGAATCAAGAACAATAATTTGTGGCGCTGCAGCTTGCTGTGATGCAGGAATAAGGACCTGCTGAGTCTGTGCTTGCTGAGGTGCCCTAGGCTGTGGTTGAGCTTGCTGGTGGTGGTGATGATGGTGATGCTGCGGTTGCTGGGATTGATGCTGCTGTTGAACTTGCAATAAAAGCTGCTGCTCTTCTGAATGAAATCCATCTACTGCCCTAGACTGCATTAGTTTATTCTCCCATAGCGTTTTCAGTTCCATCAGAACTTGTTCATCGACTCCATCATCCAAAAAGATGTCTCTCACATCATTAATAACATCTTCGATCACGGATCTGTATAATTTAGGCACGGTGTTTGTATTTGCCGAGTTTGCCATTTCCACACACAACACAAACAGGAGGGGGGCAACCCCGAGAAAACAGCTAAAAAACAAAACCAAGGGGAAAAAAAAAAACCAAAACACTGGAGGGAGACTCAAGCAAGCCACCGCAAGACTGGGAGGAGTGGGGGGAAATGGAAAAACAAAATTGGATTCTGAAGTAGAGGGGAGCGGGGACAGGAGGGAGGGGCAGTCCTCCCAAAGCTCAAAACCTCCAGAATCTCCCTTTAAAAAGAAAAAAAAAAAAAGCCAGGACCCTTGAGGGGTCCAGGGGCCTTGCCCCGCCCCGCGCCCAGGAGGGAAACCACCACAGGTAGCAGCTCCCCACACTGCCTCTGCTGCCACTGGCTGCAGCTCCAGCCTCACCTGAGGATTTTATACACCTTCTCAATTGCTAATGTCCAATCAGAACCCCTTTTCTAAACCCCCCAACCTGATGGGATTTCTGCCTTTCTCTATATTCATTGGTTAACCCAGAAATCGGTTTATGAAAGAGAAACTTAGGGAGGGGCAAGGTTAAGGCCTGGCTCCTTGATTCCTTCCACAGACACTGACTGAGGTTGACGGATGGACCATAGTTGTCAGACTCATTGTGAGACAGTGAAGGTGTAACAGGTTCCTGACGTTAGCTAGGAAAGAACAAAACCTGAGCGCATGGTTGCAGGAGGATGATTGACCACAACAAAGTAATCCTGATGCATTCACAGTTAACACAGCTGAGAAGGCAATGCTGCCATCCCCAAGGAAACTAACGAAATGTGTCCATACATCAAGTTAGGTGTTACGTCAGGTGACATAGAAGATCCTGAGCTCCTCTGGGAGCAAGTGGTGGGCGATTGAGGATGTGGGTGGCCTTTCAGACCCCAAGGCTTCTCCTTCTGACCTTCTCTCAGGTGAGAAGGACCATGAGAAGCAGGGACCAGGGCTGGGCAGGGTGGAGCTGGGCCATCCTAATGGAACCGTGTGAATGACCCAGGGCCGTGTAAAAGATGGGGTATTTTCTTGCAAAAGAGAGAGATGGAAAGACACTTCTCTGGGTGAATTTGGGATCTAAAAGGAGACAAGCTGGAGGGGAGACAGTGCCGTCCTAGAGGGCAAAGGGAGAGATTCCATCTTCTGTCCCGCCCAGGAGGAAAAGGGTGGGTCTGCCCTGTGAATGATGGGATTAACTGCAAACTGGGTGGAGAAGCTTAAATCTAAGAATGTGAGCTGAGGGAGAAGCGGCCATTCCTGGGAGTTAGACATTTTCCAGCCCAAAAGGCATTGTGGGTGGCTGCTGTGGGCTCTTTGGGATCTTGGAGCCTGGAACAGAAATAAAAGGTGGCCAATCACATGTAACCCTGTAAACATCATGGCAGCTGCCACCAGGCAACGTTTATCAAAGGGTCAAGGTTTTCCACAGAGAACACTTCCCAGACAGCAAGTGCCTTCCCTGACTACACCATGTCTCCATGGCCCCACTCCTACCCTCATGGCACCCCTTCACTTCACCACACCCCAGTGATCTCCCTTATGACCACCAGACCCCAAAGTCCCCACTTCAGTAAGCCTGTCCCCCCATATCGCTCTGTTCTTTGTTTACCTGACATACTTGTGTTGTGCAGAACCAGAGGCTCTGTGAGGTCAGGGAGCGATCATGGGTCCTTACACATGTGTGGCATGAATGGGTGGCCCTTGGTGGTGTGAGGAAGGCCATTTGTGGGCAGCCCATTACTGCCACGTGGAGTTCTTGGCCTGTACAACCTTCCTATAGACCCCATCCTTCTCTTGTCAGTCACTCACCCCACAGACTCCCATGAGCACCCAGTGTGTGTGCCACGCTCTGATTCTGGGGAACTCTGAGTCACATGGAGAAGACAGTGCCATGAATAGACACTGAAGTGAGGAAAGGAGGCACCGAGGTGAGTGTTGAGACCTGTAGCTGAGCTCTCCTGGAAACGGACAACACAAACCCAGGCTGCCTCCTCTAGGAATCATGGGATTTGTCTGCAGTTCAAAACACCTGCAACCACATACCTGCGGGCCCATGAGCCAAGGGCACAGTAGGCCAGAAGTGCCCAGTGAGTCCTGAGCTGGTGTTCTGCTGGTGTTTCCTGAAAGGGAGAGTCAGTTTTGGACAAGGCCAAGCTGGCATGCTCAGGGCAACCTACCTGGGTTCAAACCCCAGCTCAGAGACTCATTGGCTGTGTGACCTCGGGACAGTCACTCCCCAGGCCTGTTCCTCTTCTGTGAGCAGGCCTGATGGTTAGAACCCACCTCGGGCATCTGTGGGGGATGGTGCTGCTGACAGTGGAGATCTTCCGAGGGAGTCCCTGTCCTGGCGCTTAGTCCCCCAGAGCTCAATTGTTTTTTCTGCCTTTGGTATTTTTTTTTTAAACTATTTTTGTTGTTGTTAACCCTTTCTGGAGGACATCTTTTCCAGTGCTTTTTAGAGAGGGGAAGAGACAGAATCATGGATGTGAGAGTGAAACATTGGTTGGTTGCCTCCTGCACTCAATCGGAACAGGGCCTGGGATTAAGTCTGCAACTTTACTTGCTCTTCACTGGCATGGAACCCAGAACCCCTCAGTCTACAGGCTCACATTCACAGAGTCAAACCGGCTAGGGCTTGATTATTTGGTAGATTGTGGTAGCAAGTGCCAAAAATGTAGGAAAATGAATTAGAAAATTTCTATTCATTCATTTTTATATCAAGCAGAGGAAACAACAGTTATTTGTTGATTGCTTGTTTTAGTGGCAGAACATGTGAGTTAGGGGGCAGCTGGCAGATTCTGGGGGATGAGAGGAAGGAGCTGACTCCCCTCTGAGGCTGGGGGAGCTGAGGCAGCTCAGCAGCCTCTGAGTCAGGAGGGGAGAAGCTGAGCTCTGGGCAGATTATGGGTCTTGGGCATCAGAAGGGGTTCGAACCTTGGGGACAGAGGTCCACCTTGGGGCAGGGGTTTTAGAAATGTGAGTAAAATAGAAAAGGGGGGGTGGGAGGCTCTGTAATAAATGTGACCCCTGGCTGCTGTGGCTCAGTTTGTGGAGTGTCATCCCGTGCACTGGAAAGTGGCCTGTTCAATTCTTAAGATGATTCAATGGGGGCATGAACGTCTTTTCAACAAATGGTGTCACAACAATAGGATATCCACAGGGGAACAAAATAAATGTCAGAGCTTGCACCACACATAAAAATTAACTTGATTTGGATCATACATGTACATGGAAAAGCTAGTGGGATAAAACTACTGGAAGGCAAAGGGGTTTTTTCAAAGCAAGGCAACGACTCTATGATACAAGCACGGTGGGGGCATGTCCTTGTACATTTGCCAGAAGCCATGGACCCCACAGGTATGAGAATGCTCCCTAAAGGCAACTGGGTGACAGGATGTGTCAGTGCAGGTCCAACAGATGTAACAAAGGTCTGGCCCAGTGAGGGAAGTGGAGAGTGGGGAGGCTGTGAGTGTGGAGGGGCAGAGGGGTATGGGAACTCTCTACCTTCTGATCAATTTTGCTGGGAACCTAAATCAGCAAATAGAATCCACTTTTCCAAATATTTTTATTTATTTCAGAAAGCAAGGGAGCGCGCGAGAGAGAAGCATCAATGATGTGAGAGAATCATTGATCGGCTACCTCCTGCAAGCCCCCCACTGGGGATGGAGTCCACAAACCCGGCATGTGGGTTGAGGCCACAATCAGACTCCACCCCAACCCTGACCTTCTACTTTGAATCCCAAGGGCAGCTTCTCCCTTGCCCCTGTCTTCCCTCTGCTTTGCTTTCCTCATCTTTTTCTCTGATTGGCTTATTTCACTTAGCATAATGCTCCCTAGTTTAATGTGTGCTGTCGCAAATGGTAAGAATCCCTTCTTTTTTACAGAAGCCTACCTAGTATTTCAACAGTGTAGATGTATCACTGTGTGTGTTTTTTTCCCCACTCATCTGCTGACTGGCTCTTAGGCCGTTTCCAAATCTTAGCTTTGTAAATTATGCTGCTATGAACCAAGGGCTGCATATATCCCTTCCTATTGGTGTTTCTGTTTTCTTGGAATGTATTCCTAGAAGTGGGAGTACTGGGTCAAATGGAAGTTTCCTTTTTAATTTTTTGAGGACATGCCATCATGTTTTCCCTTGGGGATATTTAAAATAAAAATGTTTGCCAGGGGCTCGGTTCCTCTGCATCCCTGATAATCACCAGGGATGAATCCACTCTTTTCACCATAAGTCCACCGACACCACCCCACTCTAACCTCCCCCGCCCAACATTCCCATTCCAAGCCCACCTCCATGCTGACCCCTCCAGCTGTTTGGATGAAGCCGGAGCAGGGAGGCTGCATGCAGAAGCTGAGTCCCACTGGGAACCCTGTGCTGGGCTCTCATCCCTGTTCCCAGGGGGAGAGCATGAGGCTGAGGGGGAAGAATGCTGGGGGCTTCTGCTGGGAGGGAAAAGAAGAAAAAACGCTTTTGCTGAGCCCTTACTGTACGCCAGGCCCGGTGCCAAGCCCTCAACATGCACCATCTCCTTGGATCTTACAAGCATCCACTCAGCTGGGTGAACGCCATGATCCTCATTTAAGGGGAAACTGAGGTTCTTCTCTGAGGTCCTTCCACCCAACAGCACCAGCCCCTCAGCGTGGAGTCTTCATTCAGGTGCCCTTTGAATTACATCACTGAGATAGGTTCATTTTATGGGTCAACTTCACCTGTTGTGGCCAACTTTTGGGCCTCTCAGACCACCAGTTGGCAAACACTAAACTTAATGGAGCTAAGGGTTGCCCGGGTAGCTGGTAAAACTATTCTGGGTGTGAATGGACTGGATTAGCTTTTGCTTTAGTCGACAAGTTAGGAGATCTTCCAGTGCAGGTGGGCTTCCTCCAATCTCGGGTGGGGGGGGCGGGGTGCCCAAGTGGAATAGAAAGAAGAGGGAAGGGAGAATTCTCTCTTCTTTGGTTTTACCTGATGGTGAATATAGGTTCCAGGTTGTCAGGGCATCAAAATCCAGGGTGTGCACCAGCTGCCCTTTATTCTCTGGCCTAGGGCCTCACACTGGGGGTTAGCCATGAGCTCCCCTGGATCTCAGGCCTTCGGACTTGCCTCGAGTTATACCATTGGCTTTGTAGGTTCTCCAGCTTCTAGAGGACAGTTATTGGGACTGCAGGTGTGAGCCTATTCCTATAAATCTCCAACGTGCATCCATGTGTCCCCTGTTGGCTATTTCGGGCAACATTGCCTAATACAGTGACCGAGCACAGGGAAGAATTCCACTCATTTGTGCAGTATGTCTGCTCCCCATCCTGACAGGCTGATTTCAAAACAAGCTCTCTAGTCTTGCTCCATAGAGAGACAGGTGGTATAATGGGAATAAGCCAAGCCTCCATGGATACAACCTGCGCCCCTCCCCTGGTAATTTTATGTGGTGTAGAAATCCCAACAAAAAGTGTTATGCCCCTGAATATTTTCAGTACTTTGCTCAAAGGAATTTCAACGATTTTCCTGGCCACAAGCAGGTTACTTCCTCCACACCAGGCTGACAAGCATGGGTTGGGAGGCCCAAGGACTCCGTTCCTCTGCAGTGTAACTGAGGGCCTTCTGTAACTGAGGGCCCTGCCTAGTCCCTGAACCTCTCCTGGCATGAGTCCTGAGACTTGTGGGTTTACCTGGAGGACCATGAGGAACACTTGTGTCCAGGTTCAGAGCCAGCAGCCAGGTCCCCTTCACTTCAGGGGTTGGTGGGCCACTTAGCATGTCCCATTGTATCCACCCACTGAGCAGCCACAAGGTCAGAGATGCCCATAGAGAAGTGAAGACCTGGAGGGAGTTATAAAATGGTGCTGAGTCCTGCAGCCGGACCACATCCAGCAGTTCTAGTTTCTAATCCTGGGCCCTTAGCACCTTTTTTCATCAGTAACTGCAGGGTGCTGAGGTGTGAACTGGGGAGACAGGCGAATACATGACAGAGGACCAGACGGTTGCCTTTGAAATTGTCTTTATTTCTGATCATTCCTTTACAACCATCCATGCCAGGATTAACTCCCATAAATGCACCTCCAGCACAAATCCCTCCCCTCCTCGCCAAGCAAATGAGATGCATGTTTCTGATTCTAGGACATTACCCCTTGAAGTCCAATGAACTCCCCAACATTTGCCCCGGTCATTGTGGACCCACAATGGGTCCCTTCCTTTTTCCATTCACAGTGAACATGAACCTGAAATGTGGGTGTCCCATGCATAATGCACCCCGATTCTATATTACAGCTTCCAAGGGCCCAGTAAAAAGCTTTTGCTGAGTGTTCCCAACTGAGCAGGGTCATTTCCGGGGAGCAGCATGGCTACACGTCATGAAAACTCGATCTCATAAAATTTACTGATGCCACATCGGTTACAGTACTTGGTGACAAGCAGGATGGTCCTGGGCTGTCCTAACTGCCTCAGTATCCCCGTCAGCTCAGCCCGGACCAGGGCAAGTCTCTCCTGGTTGACAGTCTCCTGGGTTGTGTAACACTCCACGGGGACGGGGTACAGCTCCAGCTCTAAGCTGACCAGCCCGGCTGTGTGGCGTAGCAGCTTCTCCACAGTGGCCATGGAGAAGTTGTTCTCAGAGATGGTGAACACCCTGAGCTGGTGGCAGTGGCTCAGGACAGGCAGGATGGCCTCAACTTGGGAGTCCACCATGGCACAGTTATCTAAGCCCAGGTCCTCGAGGGTGGGTTCCACTGCCTCCAGAAGAGCTCCGAGGGGCTCTGGCTGAAAATTGGCGAGGCTGACACCGAACAGATGCAGACATTTCAGCTGCCTGAGGTTCGGGCACTGGAACAGGTGTGTCAGGTCTGAATGCATCAGCCTCTGGCAATTTGTTATGGAGAGTTTGTCCAAGTGGGTCTGCAGGCACCTGGGGAGAGACAGAGCCTTTAGTTCCTGAGGATGGGGATATCCAGGAGAGGGGTTCTTCCAGGTGGTGGAAGATGGATTAGTCCAAGCCCAGGCCTGTCCTAACAATCTGATGAAGGGCAACAACCAAGACGCCTAGTCGCCTTTTAGGCTGGGTCAAGTTCACCACATCTCCAGAACTTCCATTCCTGAGACGCCAAGCAGAGCACTGCACTCTGGATGGTGGCTGGACATAGGGAAACCCAGTGAACAGGTACAGAGAGCCCGACACATTGTCTAGGTCAAGGGTGGGCCTCCCTACACTTCATGATTGCGAGACAAAACCAAGAATGCTGTCAACTCAGGCTTCCTTCTGTCCAGTGCTTGGCTCCAAGCACCAGATATCTAGGCCACATGAGGCTCATTCATGTAATACATAAAGAACAAACACGGCACTAAGTGGTGGACTCAGTGGATAGAGCCTTGGCCTTTGGACTGACGTGTCTCAGGTTTGATTATCAGTCAAGCACTTGCACCTCATTTGTAGGCTCAACCCCTGGCCCTGATTGGGGCATAAAGAGAGAGCAACCAATCAATGTGTCACTCTCACATAGATGTTTCTCTCTCTCTTCCCCTCCCTTCCACTCTCTAAAAATCAATGGTAAAAATATCCTCAGGTGACGATTTAAGAGAGAGAGAGGCAGAGACAGAGAAAGAAGACCTGGGCAAGATCCTGCAATAACATCTGGGAAGGCCAGTCTGCAGAGGTGACTCACATCCCTGCATCATTGCAACCACCTCTCACTCTGCAATCCTTTCCACTCCCACTCCCTTAGCTGCAGAATCATGCCTGTCCTTTCTCCTGAAGGCCTTCCCTGGAGCCCAGAGCCACCTCTGACAGATGGGGAATCTGAGATAGGCTCACGTGTGTTCACATGGCTGGTGAGAACAGAGCTTATGTCTGGAATTGCACGATCTGATGTGGCTTTGCCTCCTCCCAACCCTCTTCCTAAGGCCTCATCACTTAGACATCTGTCCCTAAGGAAGAATTCACACACCCAGGCTCGCTGGGTCCCTCATTGAGCCAGTGCTGTTACCCCTCCTGACCGGCTGATTTTAAAACATGATTCCTTTGGGTGCTCATGGGAAACCACCCTCAAAGCACCTAATAAGACCACTCCTTTGACATTCTGGGGCTCTGTCCACTGTTACACAGCTCACCTGAGCATCTGGTCCAGACGGCCTCGGAGGAAGGAGGGGGAATCCATGTCGAGCTCGCGTAGGTGCTGCAGCCTGAGCATCTCAGAGAGGAATTGGGAAAAGGATCGCTGCTCCTCCTGCTCCTCCCTCTCCCACTCCTCTTCCTCCCGTTCCTCTTCCTCCTCCTCCTCATCCTCCCCTGCCCACATGTGGATGTGGGAGAGAGAGAGTCTCTGCAGGTTCCTCATCTGCCCCAGGTAAAGAGCAAACATCCCCAGGGTGCGCAGGTCCCAGGCGCAGTTCACTTCCACCTCCTGGATGCAGTCCAGCTGCACCGCATCCAGGACCTGCCTCACCCTCTGGAAGGGCCCCTCAGCAATCCGCAGCGTCTTGCAGCACAGGTGTAGCAGCCCTTCCCTCTGCTGGGCCCATTGGATGACGTACATGAAAAACTCATCCCTGTCCCTTTCATTGAAGTTCAGGTCCAGGAATACTTCCAAGGGAGCTAATGGGTGCTCCATGTTGGGGCTGGACCTGTGCACAGTCACTGGTCCTGTTGGTGAGCGCTTCTGGGTGCTGTCTCCACACCACATTCTCCAGAAGTTGGCACCCGTGTCCCTTAAATCCAGTACCCGCAGTTTCCACCTCCTGTGGGGAAAGCAGAACATTAGCCAAGATTCTCTCAGGTCAACAGGGCATTGGCTGATATGCTTTATGGACAACGTGTTTCGGTGGTTGAGCATCTACCTATGAACCAGGAGGTCAAGGTTTGCTTCCCAATCGAGGCACATGCCTGGGTTGCAGGCTCAATGCCCAGTGCAGAGGGGAGGTTTTGGAGAAGGCAGCCCATCAATGACTCTCTCTCTCATCATTGGTGTTTCTATCTCTATCTCTTCCTTCCTCTCTGAAATCGAGAGTAAAATAATAATAATAATAAAAATAACAACAGAGCCTTAGCTGGTTTGCCTCAGTGGATAGAGCATCAGCCTGTGGACTAAAGGGTCCCAGGTTCCATTCTGGCCAAGGGCACATCTTGGGGTTGCAGGCTCAAACCCCCAGTAGGGGGCGTGTAGGAGGCAGCAAATTAATGATTCTCTCATCATTAATGTTTCTATCTCTCTATCGCTCTCCCTTTCTCTCTGAAATCAATAAAAATATATTTTTAAAAAATGACAACAGAACAAGGGCAGGGAAGAATGATACTGAGCATGTGGGTTGAGGCAACAATCAGACTCCACCCCAACCCTGAGCTTCTACTTCCAATCCCAAGACCAGCGTCTCCCTTGCCCCTCTTCCCTCTGCTTTGCTTTGCTCATCTCCTTCCATCCCTCCTGGTCCCCACTTATTGTACCTTCAACTACCACTGGGAGGAGGCAGGGCACGTTTTGCAGGTGACTCTCCCAGTAGGCAGTCCTCCAGTTCCCACAGTGAGCTCAGCAGTGTGCCAGGACTCCCAGATCCTCACTGGCACCATCAGAAACCTCGGGTGTCCCCTTTAGGCCCTCCACACGATCTGACACCCACTGTCTCCGGGATGTCCAGGAACCTACCGGGCACCTGGAGCAGCCTTACCTGGGGCGAACCTCCTGGGCAAGCAGAACGTCAAGCCCATCCAACACAGCTTTTAAGACCTCATCCAGTGACAGCTGGGACAGGCCGCCCAAAGGGAGCACAGTGAAGGGCCAGGCTTGGGCCATGGCCTTCAGGGAGTGGTGGCTTCTACTAAGGTAGGCCTGAATGAACAGCGGCGGGAAGAGCTCGGCGGGCAGGTACTCCAGAGCTGCGATGGCCGAGGCCTGGTCCCTCAGCAGGCTCTCCCCTGCCAGCTGCAGGAGTGTGGGTGGGCTCCTGATGCTCATCCTCAAGATGCTCCAAAGGAATCCTGCGGAAACGTCCAGGGAACAAGGCATCCTTGTCAGGCCAAGGCTTTCAGCACCATCCGCTGACTCCCCATTCTCCCAGGAATCAACTCAGGGCCAAAGCCACTGCCTGGTAATGGTGAGAGCCTTAGTTTAGAGAGTCCCATTCTAGTCAAGGTGACCACAGAGCCATAGCTCTCCCCTGCAGACCCTAGGACAAGCATCTCAGAAGCACCCACATCTTTCATTCCAGTCTGCCTGGGAAGTGGGTACTGAAGGGCCTGAAAGCTGACCCCCACCTTTTTTGGGGAAAAGTTTCAGACCAACCTAGGGACACAAACTGTTAAATTAAAAGGTCCAGAAATAGGCACATCCCCAGGAGGGGATTGCAGGAGGTAGCTGATGGATGTTTCTCTCTCATTGATGTTTCAAACTCTCTATCCTGCTCCCTTACTCTCTGTAAATATTCAATAAATATATTTATAAAAAATAAAAAATGCCCAGAAATAAAACTACAGTTAAGATGTTTTCATTAGGGGCATGGGGGGTGGGGGTGTTGGTCAGGAAATCAGCTTGGTTACACATTTATAAATAGACCAAAGCACTAATCCAAATGTTTGAATTCAGGCAAAACTACACTAAGAGGCAAAATCAATGCCTTCAACCTGTTTGTCTGTCAAAAAAACAAAAGAAGAAAAAAAACGAAAGCTCTCTGTGCCAACGTGAGGCCGGCTGCCTTAGTTGAGGTCCACAGTTTACCTGCTGTGACCGGGTCGGCTGGGGCTCAGATCTCAGACCTGGTGGAGAACCACGGCACTGACTGCAGAGCTGGAGGACTCTGAATCTCTCCTCTGGCGCCTGAGGTTTTTATACACCATCTCAATTGCTAATGTCCAATCAGAAGCCATGGTCTAAACCCCGCAACCTGATGGGATTTCTGCCTTTCTCTATATTCATTGGTTAACCCAGAAATCGGTTTAGGAAGGAGAAAGTTAGGGAGGGGCAAGGTTAAGGCCTGGCTACTTGATTCCTTCCACAGACACTGACGGAGGTTGACTGATGGACCATAGTTGTCAGACTCAGTGTGAGACAGTGAAGGGTGCAATAGGTTCCTGACGTTAGCCAGGAAAGAACAAAACCTGAGCGCATGGTTGCTGGGGGTCTTTGGCCACAACAAAGTCATCCAGATGCATTCACAGTTAACACAGCTGAGAAGACAACGGTGCCATCCCCAAGGAAACTAATGAAATGTGTCCATACATCAAGTTAGGTGTTATGTCAGGTGACATAGAAGATCCTGAGCTCCACAGGGAGCAAGTGGTGGGCAATTGAAGATATACCTGTCCCTTCAGATCCCAAGGCTTCTCTGAGGGAGGTGAGATCAGAATCACCATTTGAAGCAGGGACCAGGATGGGGCAGGGTGGAGCTCGACCATCCTAACAGAACCGTGTGTGTGAATGACCCAGGGCCATGGAAAAGATGGGGGTTTTCTTGGAAAGAAAAGAGATGGAAAGACTCTTGTCTGGGTGAATTTAGAATCTAAAAGGAGACAAGCTGGAGGGGAGACAGTGCCGTCCTAGAGGGCAAAGGGAGAGATTGCAATTTCTGACCCGCCAGGAGGGAAAGGGTGGGTCTGCTCTGGGAAAGATTGGATTAGCTCAGCAAACTGGGTGGAGCAGCTTAAATCTAAGAATGTGAGCTGAGGGACAAGCGGCCATTCCTGGTAGTTAGACATTTTCAAGCCCAAAAGGTATTCTGATTGGATGCTGCTACTTTAGGTGCCCTTGACTTGCATGGAACCCGGACCCTTCATTCCACAGGCTGACACTCAGGGACTCAAATGAGTGAAAGCAGCTGGGGCTTGATTGTTTGGTAGATTGTGGTAACAAGTGACAAAAATGTAAGAAAAAGAATTAGAAAAGTTCTATGCACTCATTTTTCTACCAAGCAGAAGAAACTAACAGTTATTTGTTGTTTGCCTTTTTTAGTGGCAGAACATGTGAGTCGGGCAGCAGCTGGCAGATTCTGGGGGATGAGAGGCAGGAGCTGACTCCCCTCTGAGGCTGGGGGAGCTGAGGCAGCTCAGCAGCATCTGAGTCAGGAGGGGAGAAGCTGAGCTCGGGGAGAGTATGGGTCTTTGGGCATCAGAAGAGGTTGGAACCCCAGGGACAGAGGTCTACCTTGGGGCAGGGGTTTTAGAAATGTGAGTAAAATAGAAAATAGGGGTGGGAGGCTCTGTAATAAATGTGACCCCTGGCTGTTGTGGCTCAGTTTGTGGAGTGCCATCCCGTGCTCTGGAAAGTGGCCGGTTCAAATCTTAAGATGATTCAATGGGGACATGAACGTCTTTTCAACAAATGGTGTCACAACAATAGGATATCCACATGGGAACAAAATAAATGTCAGAGCTTGCACCACACATAAAAATTAACTTGATTTGGATCATACATGTACATGGAAAAGCTAGTGGGATAAAACTACTGGAAGGCAAAGGGGCTTTTGAAAGCAAGGCAACGACTCTATGATACAAGCACGGTGGGGGCATGTCCTTGTACATTTGCCAGAAGCCATGGACCCCACAGGTATGAGAATGCTCCCTAATGGCAATTATGGACGTTGGGTGACAGGATGTGTCAGTGCAGGTCCTACAGATGTAACAAATGTCTGGCCCAGTGGAGGATGTGGAGAGTGGGGAGGCTGTGAGTGTGGAGGGGCAGAGGTGTATGGGAATACTCTACCTTCTGACCAATTTTGCTGGGAACCTAAATCAGCTGTAAAAAATAAAATCCACTTTTCAAAATCTTTATATTTATTTCAGAGAGAAAGGGAGAGCGAGAGAGAGAGAAGCATCAGTAATGTGAGAGAATCATTAATTGGCCACCTCCTGCAAGTGCCGCACTGGGGATTGAGTCCACAAACCCGGGCATGAGACTGAGCATCTGGGTTGAGGCAACAATCAGACTCCACCCAAACCTGAGCTTCTACTTTGAATCCCAAGGTCAGCTTCTCCCTTGCCCCTGTCTTCCCTCTGCTTTGCTTTGCTCATCTCTTCCTATCCCTCCTGGTCCCCACATCTTGAACCTTCAACTCCCACTGGGAGGAGGCAGTGAACAGATGACCAGAACCAAACATGGGACCCTACAGTCAGCACTCTATCCACTGAGCCAAACCACCTAGGGCAAACATTTTTATTTTAAATATCCCCATGGGAAAACAGTATGGCATGTCCTCAAAAAATTAAAAATGAAACTTCCATTTTGCCCAGTACTCCCACTTCTAGGAATACATTCCAAGAAACCAGAAACACCAATCAGAGGGGATATATGCAGCCCAAGGTTCAGAGCAACACAATTTACAAAGCGAAGATTTGGAAACAGCCTAAGAGCCAGTCAGCAGATGAGTGGATTAGAAAACAGTGATACAGCTGCACAATGAAATACTAGGCTGCTGTAAAAAAAGAAGGAATATTTATCATTTGCAACAGCATGGATTGACTAGGAGAGCATTATGCTAAGTGAAATAAGCCAATCAGAGAAAAAGAAATATCACATGATCTCCCTCATTTGTGGAATATAATGAACACCTGAAACTGATGAACAAAAATAGAACCAGAGTCATAGAAGCATCAAACAGACTGTCCAACCTATGAAGGAAGGTGAAGGTGAGGGGGTAAGAGATCAACCAAAGGACTTATATTCATACATTTGAGCATAACCGTTGGACAAAGACTGTAAGGTGTGATGTCATGTGCCTGGTGGGTGGGTTTGGCAAAGGAGAAATCAATGAGGGAAAAAGAAAACATAAGTTATACTATAACAATAAAGGATTGAAAAATTATGCATATATATATATATATATATATATCCCCATGAAGTCTTTAAAATACTAAATTTGTGTTATCATTTTATTTTTTAAAATATATTTATTGAATTCAGGAAGAGGGAGAGGGAGAAAGTGACAGAAACAACAATAATGAGAGAGCATCATTTGGCTGCCTCCAAATGCCCCCCCTCCCAACTAGGGATCCAGCCCACAAACCCAGGCCTGTGCCTAACCAGGAATGGAACCTTGACCTCCTGGTTTATAGATGAATACTCAACTACTGAGCCACACCATGCATTCTCCTTAATCACTTTAATGGGCAGTTCATATCATTAACACTTATATAACTCACAACAAAAATATTTATACTCAAATATCATCTACATAAAAGCAGATTTTAAAAACACCCCACAACATTGCTCTACATGCAACACTAGCACGTCACCTGGTCTGACCAGCAGGTAGCACACGAATCCTGAGGCCTGGCCATTTTTCCTGGTAATCACCAGTGATGAATCTCCTCTTTGCACTATAACCCCACCCACACCACCCCACTCAAACCCACACCACCACCTCCATGCTGACCGCTACAGCTATTGTGTGATGCAGGATCAGGGGGGCCGCATGCAGAAGCTGAGTCCCACTGGGCGCCCTGTGCTGGGCTCTCTTCCTTGTCCTTAGGAGGGGAGCATGAGACTGAGGGGGAAGAATGCTGAGGGCTTCTGCTGGGAGGAAAAAGGAGGAAAAACATGTTTACTGAGCCCTTACTCTACGCCAGGCCCATTGCCAAGCCCTCAACATGCCCATCTCCTTGGATCTACAAGCTTCCACTAAGCTGGGTGAGCACCAAGATCCTTAGATGGCAGGGTACTGAGGTTCTTGCCTGAGGTCCCTCCACCCAATAGCACCAACCCCTCAGCGTGGAGTCTTCATTCAGATGCCCTTTGACTAGGGTCACCGTGATGGGTTAATTTTATGTGTCAACTTCTCCTGAGGTCTTCAAACTTTTAGATCTCACGGACCACTGGTTGGCAACATCTGTACTTCAAGGCCCTTAGGGCTGCCCAGGTAGCTGGTAAAACCATTCTGGGTGAGAATGGTCCAGGTTAGCTTTTGATTCAGTAGATGACAAAGGAGATCTTACAGTGCAAGTGGGCTTCCTCCAATCTCTTGGGGGCTCAAGTGGAACAGAAAGAGGAAGGAAAGGAGAATTCTCTCTTCTTTGGTTTTACCTGATGGTGAACATAGGTTCCAAGTTGTCAGGGCATCAACCCAAGGGTGTGCACCGGCTGCCCTTTATTCTTAGGCCTATGGCCTCACACTGGGGGTTACACCATGGGCTCCCCTGATTCTCAGGCTTTCAGACGTGGCCTGAGTTATACCATTGGCTTTGTAGGTTCTCCAGCTTCCAGAGAGCAGGTATTGGGACTAAAGGTGTGAGCTTATCCCTATAAATCTCCTACCTGTGTCCATGTGTCTCTGTTGGCTATTCCAGGGAATGCTGCCTAATATAGCGACCGAGCACAGGGAAGAAGCTCACTCATTTATGCAGTGTGTCTGCTCCCCATCCTGACAGGCTGATTTCAAACGAGCTCTCTACTCTTACTCCATAGAGAGACGGAAGGAGTAATGGGCATAAGCCAATCCTCCATGGATATGACCTGCCCCCTGGCTTGTATTTTATGTGGTGTAGAAATACTAGGAAAAAGTGTTATGCCCCTGAATACTTTTAGTAATTTTCTGAAAGGAATATGGATGATTTTCCTGGCAACAAGCAGGATACTTCCTCAGCACCAGGCTGACAGGCATGGGCTGGGAGACACAGGGGCTTGATGCCTCTGCAGCCTAACTGAGGGCCCTGCTTTGTCCCTGAACCCCTCCTGGCACAAGTCCTGAGATTTATGGGTTCACCTGCAGTACCATGAGGAACACTCGAGTCCAGGATCGGAGCAGTAGCCAGGTCCCCTTCACTTCTGGGCTTGGTGGGCCACTTAGCATGCCCTATTGTATCCATGGACTGAGACCCCACAGGGGGTCAAAGATGCCCAGAGAGAAGTGAAGACCTGGAGGGAGTGATAAAATGGTGCTGAGCCCTACAGCGGAACTGCACCCAGCAGTTCCAGGTTCTGATCCTGAGCCCTCCGCACCTTTTTTTTTTTATTAGTAACTGCAGGGTCCTGAGGTGTGAACTGGGAAGACAGGTGTATACATGACCGAGGACCAGAAGGTTGCCTTTGAAACTGTCTTTATTTCTTTTTTTTTTCTTAATTAAATCTTTATTGTTCAGATTATTACAGGTGTTCCACTTTTTATTCCCCCATAGCTCCCCTCCACCTGATTCCCCACCCCACCCCATGCCCTTACCCCCCGCCACTGTCTTCATCCATAGGAGTAAGATTTTTGTCCAATCTCTTCCCGCACCCCTCACACTTGCTTCCCCTGAGAATCGTCAGTCCACTCCCTTTCTATGTCCCTGATTCTATTATATTCACCAGTCCATTCTGTTCTTCAGATTTTTCATTCACTTGATTTTTAGATTCACTTGTTGGTAGGTATGTATTTGATGTCATTTTGTTGTTCATAATTTTTATCTTTACCTTTTTCTTCTTCTTCTTCTTCTTAAAGAATACCCTTCAGCATTTCCTGTCTTTATTTCTGATCATTCCTTTACAACCATCCACCCAAGGATTAACTCCCACATGAGAAGCTCAAGCCCAAATTCTGACCCCCTTCCCAAGCAAAGGAGATTTGTGTTTCTGATTGTAGGGCACTTTGCCTTTGAGGTCCCATGAACTCCCCATCCTTTGTCCCTGCAATCCTGTACCCTGGCTGTGTCCCTCCCTTTCCAGATTCACTCCAAGCATGAACCTGAAATGTGGGTGGCCCGGTATAATGCACCTCGGCCTTAGGTTTCAGCCTCCAAAGGCCTAGGAAGAAGCCTTTGCTGGGTGCATCCACTGAGCAGGGTCATTACAGGGCACAGCATGGGCTCCCGGTCATGAAAATGCAGCATCATAAACCTCCCTGTGGCCACTGTGCTTGGTGGCAAGCAGGATGGCCTGGGCTGTCCTCACTCCCTCAGCATCCCCGTCAGCTCAGGCCGGATCAGGGCAAGTCTGTCCTGGTTGAAGTCCCCTGGGTGGTGTAACACTCCAGGGGGACAGGGTACAGCTCCAGCAATAAGCTGCCCAGCCCAGCTGAGTGGCGCAGCAGCTTTCACACAGTGGCCACAGAGAAGTGGTTCTCAGAGATGCTGAAGGAACTGAGCTGGTGACAGTGGCTCAGGACAGGCAGGATGACCTAGACCTGGGAGTCCACCATGGCACAGTTATTGAGGCCCAGGTCCTGGAGGGAGGGTGCCACTGCCTCCAGCAGAGCTCGGAGGGGCTCAGGACTAAAATCAGCGAGGCTGGCACAATACAGACGCAGGGACTGCAGCTGCCTGAGGTTGGGGCACAGGCACAGGTGTGTCAGGTCTGAAGGGGTCAGGCGACGGCAATGCATTATGGTGAGTTTGTCCAAGGGGTTCTGCAGGCACCTGGGGAGACACAGAGCAATTAGTTCCTGGGGATGGGTGTGGCAGGTAGAGGGGGCCTCCAGGTGTGAGAAGACCGATTTGTCTAAGTCCAGGGTTGTCCTGACAATCTGATGAAGGGAAACACCCAGGAAGCCCCGTGTCCTTTTAGGCTGGATCAAGATCACCACATCTCCAGAGCTTCCTTTGCTAAGCTGCCAAGCAGAGCGTTGCATTCTGGAGGGTGAATGGACATAAGGGAAACCCCGGGATCCTGTTCAGAGAGCCTGACACAGTGTCTAGTATGGACATCCCTAAACCTTATGATTGGGCGACAAAACCAAGAGTGCTGTGAACTCGGGCTTCCTTCTGTACACTGCTTGGCTCCAGGAACCAGACATCTGGGCCACATGAGGCTCATGCACCTAAATCAGTGGTTTTCAAACTTTCTAATTCTGCGACTCTTTAACACAGTTCCTCATGTTGTGGTGACCCCGCAACCATAAAATTATTTTCATTGCTACTTCATAACTGTAATTTTATACTGTTATGAATCATAATGTAAATATCTGATATGCAGGATGCCTTAGGCGACCCCTGTGAAAGGGTCGTTCGACCTCCGAAGGGGTCGTGACCCACAGGTTGATAACCACTGATCTAAATGTATAAAGAGCGCACATGGCCCTAGCTGGTTTGAATCAGTGGCTGGAGCTTTCCCTTTTGGACCCAAAAGTCTCAGGTTTGATTCATGGTCAAGTGCACAGATCTCATTTGTAGGCTCAATGCCCAGCCAAAGAGTCTCTGAGCTGGGATTTGAACCCAAGGCCGGCAGAAGCCCAGCTCAGGACACACTGGGCACTTCTGGATCTACTGTGCCCTTGGCTCATGGGCCCGCAGGTGGTTTTGAACTGCAGACAAATCGAATGATTCCTAGTGGAGGCAGCCTGGGTTTGTGCTGTCCGTTTCCAGGAGAGCTCAGCTACAGGCATCGCACTCACTCCGGTGCCCCCTTTCCTTACTCCGGTGTCTGTTCAGTGGCACTGTCTTCTCTAGAGACTCAGAGTTCCCCAGAGTCAGAGCATGGCACACACACTGGGTGCTCAGGGGAGTGTGTGGGGGGTGTGATTGACAAGAGAAGAATGGGGGCCTAGAGGAAGGTTGTGCAGGCCAAGAACTCCAGGTGGCAGCAGTGGGCTGGCCTCAGCTAGCCTTCTTCACACTGCCAAGGGCCACCCATTCCTCCACAGATGTCTAAGAACCATGATTGCTCCTTGGCCTCACAGAGCCTCTGGTTCTACTCAGCACACGTATGTCAGACAAATACAGAACAGAGCGAA
The DNA here is from genome assembly GCA_026230045.1 of Corynorhinus townsendii. Lineage (NCBI taxonomy): Eukaryota > Metazoa > Chordata > Mammalia > Chiroptera > Vespertilionidae > Corynorhinus > Corynorhinus townsendii. The sequence goes on from JAPDVU010000002.1 coordinate 214,516,579, forward strand.
ATGGGCGTCAGGCTTACTGAAGTGGGGACTTAGGGGGTGGTGGTCATAAAAGGGAGATCATTGGGGTGTGGTGAAGGGAAGGGGTGCTATGAGGGCTGGAATGGGGCCATGTAGACACCGTGTAGTGAGGGAAGGCACTTGCTGACTGGGGAGAGATCTCTGTGGGAGAACCTCACCCCTTTGATAAACGTTGCCGGGTGGCAGCTGCCATGATGTTGACGGGGTTACCTGTGATTGACGGATATTTATTTCTCTCTCTGGCTCCAAGATCCCAAAGAGCCCACAGCATCCACCCTCAGTGCCATTTGGGCTTGAAAATGTCTAACTCACAGGGATGGCCGCTTCTCCCTCTGCTCACATTGTTAGATTTAAGCTTCTCTACCCAGTTTGCTGAGCTAATCCAGTCTTTCCCAGAGCAGACCCACCCTTTCCCTCCTGGCGGGTCAGAAATTGCAATCTCTCCCTTTGCCCTCTAGGAGGGCGCTGTCTCCCCTCCAGCTTGTCTCCTTTTAGATCCCAAGTTCACCCAGACAAGAGTCTTTCCATCTCTCTCCTTTCACAGAAAATTTCCATCTTTTCCATAGCCCTGAGGCATTCACACGGTTCCATTAGGATGGCCCAGCATCACCATGCACAGCCCTGACCCGCACTTCTCATGGTGATTCTGACCTCACCTCCCTCAGCCAAGTGCTGGGGTCTGAAGGGACACTCACTCCTCAATCGCCCACCACTTGCTCACTGAGGAGCTCATGATCTGCTATGTCACCGAACATAAAACCTATCTTGATGCATGGACACATTTCGATTGTTCTCTTGGGGATGGAACCATTGTCTTCTCGGCTACTTTAACTGTGGATGTACTGGATTACCTTGTTGTGGCCAAAGACCCCCAACACTCGTGCTCTCAGGATGTGTTTCTTCCTGTCTAACGTCAGGAATGTATTACACCCTTCACTGTCTCACACCGAGGCTGACAACTATGGGCCATCAGTCAACTTAGATCAGTGTCTGTGGAAGGAATCAATGAGCCAGGCTTCAACCTTGCCCCTCCCTAACTTCCTCTTTCCTAAACATATTTCTGGGTTAACCAATGAATATAGAGAAAGGCAAAAATCCCATCAGGTTGCGGGGTTTAGACCAGGGCTTCTGATTGGACATCACTAATTGAGAAGGTGTATAAAAACCTCAGGCGCCAGAGGAGAGATTCAGAGTCCTCCAGCTCTGCAGTCAGTGCCCTGGTTCTCCACTAGGTCTGAGATCTGAGTCTCAGCCAACCCGGTCACAGCAGGTAAATTGTGAACCTCAACGAAGGCCTCCGGCCTCACGTTGGCACAGAGAGCTTTCCTTTTTTTCTTCTTTTGTTTTCTTTAACAGACAAACAGATTGAAGGCATTGATTTTCCCTCTTAGTGTAGTTTTGCCTGAATTTCAAACATTTGGATTTGTGCTTTGGTCTATTTATAAATGTGTAACCAAGCTGATTCCCTGAGCACCACCCCTGCCCCCCACACCCATAATGAAAACATCTTAACTGTGGTTTTATTTCTGGGCATTTTATATTTTTATTTATTAAAAATATATTTATTGAATATTTAGAGAGAGTAAGGGAGAAAGATAGAGAATTTGAAACATCGATGAGAGAGAAACATCCATCAGCTACCTCCTGCAACCCCTTCCTGGGGATGTGCATTTTTCTGGACATTTTAATTTATCAGTTTGTGTCCCTAGGTTGGTCTGAAACTCTTTTCTCAAAAAGGTGGGGTCAGCTTTCAGGCCCTTCAGTACCCACTTCCAAGGCAGACTGGAATGAAAGATGTGGGTGCTTCTGAGATGCTTGTCTTGGACCCTGCAGGGGAGAGCTATGGCTCTGTGGCCACCTAGCCGAGAATGGGACTCTCTAAACTGACGCTCTAACCATTGCCAGGCAGTGGCTTTGGCCCTGAGTTGATTCCCGGGAAAATGGGGAGTCAGTGGATGGGGCTCAAAGGCTTGGCCTGACAAGGATGCCTTGTTGCCTGGGTGTTTTCACAGGATTCCTTTGGAGCACCTTGAGGATGAATATCGGGACCCCACCCACACTCCTGCCGCTGGCAGGGGAGAGCCTGCTGTGGGACCAGCACTGGGCCATCGCAGCTCTGGAGCACCTGCCCGCCGAGATCTTCCCGTCACTGCTCATTCAGGCCTACCTTAGTAGATGCTACTTGTCCCTGAAGGCGATGGCACAAGCCTGACCCTTCTCTGTGCTCCCTCTGGGGGCCCTGATGGAGCTATCTCTGGATGAGGTCTTAAAAGCTGTGTTGAATGGACTGGACGTTCTGCTTGCCCAGGAGTTTCGCCCCAGGTAAGGCTGCTCCAGGTGCCTGGTAGTGCCCTGGACATTTCAGAGATAGTGGGCATCAGATCGTGTTAAGGGCCTAAGGGGGGACCCGAGATTTCTGAAGGTGCCAGTGAGGCTCAGGGAGACCTGGCACACTGATGAGCTCACTGGGGAGTGGAGGACTGTCTATTGGGCAGAGACACCTGCAAAATGTGCCCTGTCTCTTCCCAGTGGTAGTTAAAGGTAGGGGAAGTGCTCAGCAGGAGGGATGGAAGGAGATGAGCAAAGCAAAGCAGAGGGAAGAGGGGGGCAAGGGAGAGGCTGACCTTGGGATTCAAAGTAGAAGCTGAGAGTTCAGGAGGAGTCTGATTGTTGCCTCAACTCAGATGCTCAGTCTCATTCTGACCTGCCCTCATTCTGTTGATATTTTATTTTTATTTTTTAAATATATATTTTATTGATTATTTACAGAGATGAAGGCAGAGAAATAGAGAGATAGAAACATCAATGAGAGAGAAACATCAATCAGCTACCTCCTGCACACCCCCACTGGGGATGTGCCTGCAACTGCGGTAAATGCCCTTGACTGGAATCTAACCTGGGACCCTTCATTCAGTTTGCAGGCGCTGGCTCTCTCCACTGAGCCAAACCAGTTACGGCTCTGTTGATATTTTAAAAAAATATATTTTTTTATTGATTTCAGAGAGGAAGGGAGAGATAGACATAGGAGTCTCAATGATGATCGAGAATCATTGATTGGCAGCCTCCTGCGCGCACACACACAAAAACACACACACCACACACTGGCCATAGAGCCTGCAAACCAGGCATGTATCCTGACCAGGGATTTAACCGTCACCTCCTGGTTCATAGGTGGATCCTCAACCACTGAGACCCACTGTCCATAAAGCATGTCAGCCAATGCCCTGTTGACCTGAGAGAATCTTGGCTAATGTTCTGCTTTCCCCACAGGAGGTGGAAACTGCAGGTGCTGGATTTAAGGGACACGGGTGCCAACTTCTGGAGAATGTGGTGTGGAGACAGCACCCAGAAGCGCTCACCGACAAGACCAGTGACTGTGCACAGGTCCAGCCCCAACATGGAGCACCCATTAACTCCCTTGGAAGTATTCCTAGACCTTAACTTCAATGAAAGGGACAGGGATGAGTTTTTCATGAACGTCATCCAATGGGCCCAGCAGAGGGAAGGGCTGCTACACCTGTGCTGCAAGACGCTGCGGATTGCTGAGGGGCCCTTCCAGAGGGTGAGGCAGGTCCTGGATGCGGTGCAGCTGGACTGAATCCAGGAGGTGGAAGTGATCTGTACCTGGGACCTGCCCACCCTGCGGACGTTTGCTCTTTACCTGGGGCAGATGAGGAACCTGCAGAGACTCTCTCTCTCCTTCACGCACGAGTTGACAGGGGAGGAGGAGGAGGAGGAAGCAGAGCAGGAGTGGGAGGAGGAAGAGGAACAAGAAGAAGAAGAGCAGGAGTGGGAGAAAGATGAGGATCAGGAGGAAGAGGAGGAAGGGTAGTGGGAAAGGGAGGAGCAGTTATCCTTTTCCCGATTCCTCTCTGAGATGCTCAGGCTGCAGCACCTACGGGAGCTGGACATGGATTTCCCCTCTTTGCTCCGAGGCCGTCTGGACCAGATGCTCAGGTGAGCTGTGTAGCAGTGGACGCAGCCCCAGAATGTCAAGGGAGTGGTCCTGTTAGGTGCTTTGAGGGTGGTATCCCATGAGCACCCAAAGGAAGCATGTTTTAAAACCAGCCTGTCAGGAGGGGTAACAGAACTGGCTCAATGAGGGACCCAGTGAGCCTGGGTGTGTGAATTCTTCCTTAGGGACAGATGTCTAAGTGATGGGGCCTTAGGAAGAGGGCAGGGAGAAGGCAAAGCCACATTGGATGAAACGTTTCCAGACATAAACTCTGTGTCTACCAGCCTTGTGAACACACGTGAGCCTGTCTCAGATTCCCCATCTGTCAGGGTGGCCCTGGGTACCAGGAAGGTCAGTAGAGGACCTTCTACTAACGATTCCGCAGCTAAGTGGGCAGGAGTGTAAAGGATTGCAAAGAGTCAGAGGTGGTTTCAGCTGATGCAGGGTATAAGTCTCCTCTGTAGACTGGCCTTCACAGTTGATGTTATAGGAGTTTGCACAGGTTTGCCCCCTCTCTCTCTCGCTCTCCCTTTCTCTCTCTCTCTCTCTCTCTCTCTCTAGTCCTCACCTGAGGTTATTTTTTCTCTTGATTTTTTCATAATGGAAAGGAGGAGAAGAGAGAGAGAGAAATCTAAGTGAGAGTGAGGTGATTGCTTGTCCAGAGCCCATACCTCCACCAGGGCCAGGGGCTGAGCCTGCAAATGAGGTGCATGTGCTTGAGTGGTAATCAAACCTGAGACACATCAGTCCAAAGGCCAAAGCTCTATGCACTGAGACAGACTGATTAGGGCCATGTGTGTTCCCTGTGCATTACATGAACGAGCCTAGTGTGGCCCAGATGTCTGGTGCGTGGAGCCAAGCAGTGGACAGAAGGGAGCTTGAGCTGACAGCACCCATGGTTTTGTTGCCCAATCATATGGTGCAGGCATGCCCAGCTTTGACCTAGACACTATGTCAGGCTCTCTGAGCACATTCCCGGGATCGTCCTTATGTTCAGTGACCCTCCAGAGTGCAGTGCTCTGCTTGTCAGGTGAGGAAAGGAAGCTCTGGAGATGTGGTGAACTTGACCCAGCCTAAAAGGAGTCTGGGCTTCCTGGGTGCTGGACTTCATCAGATTGTCAGGACAACCCTGGGCTTGGACAAATCGGTCTTCTCATACATGGAGGCCCCCTCTACCTGCCACCCCTGTCCCCAGGAACTAACCGCTCTGTGTCTCCGCAGGTGCCTCAGACCCCCTTGGAAAAACTCGCCATAACAAATTGCCCGCTGACTCATTCAGACCTGACACACCTGTTCCAGTGCCCGAACCTCAGGCAGCTGAAGACTCTGCATCTGTATTGTGCCAGCCTTGCAGATTTTAGTCCTGAGCCCCTCCGAGCTCTGCTGGAGGCAGTGGCACCCACCCTCGATGAGCTGGGCCTCGATAACTGTGCCATGGTGGATGCCCAAGTCGTGGCCATCCTGCCTGTCCTGATCCACTGTCACCAGCTCAGGTTCTTCACCATCACTGAGAACAACTTCTCCGTGGCCACCGTAGTGAAGCTGCTGTGCCACACTGCCGGACTGCACAGCTTAGAGCTGGAGATGTACCCCATCCCCCTGGAGTGTTACACCACCCAGGGGACTGTCAACCAGGAGAGACTTGCCCTGATCCGGGCTGAGCTGACGGGGATGCTGAGGGAGTTGGGACAGCCCAGGACCATCCTGCTTGCCACCAAGCACAGTGGCCACAGGGAGCTTTATGACGTGACATTTTCATGACCGGCAGCCCCTGCTGTGCCCCTGTAATGACCCTGCTCAGTGGGTGCACCTGAGCTTTTTTCTGGGCCTTTGGAAGCTGAAACCTGGGATCGGGGTGTGTTAAACAGGGGCCACCCACCGTTCAGGTTCATGCTCAGTGTCAATGGAGAAAGTGAGGGACACAGCCAGGGTACAGGATTGCAGGGGCAAAGGATGGGGAGTTCATGGGATCTCAAAGGCAAAGTGCCCTACAATCAGAAACTCGAATCTCATTTGCTTGGGGAGGGGGTCAGAATTTGGGCTTGAGCTTCTTGTGTGGGATTTAATCCTAGGGTGGATGGTTGTACAGGAATGATCAGAAATAAAGACAATTTCAAAGGCAACCTTCTGGATCTTTTGCATATATTCCCCTATCTCCTCAATTTACACCTCAGCACCCTGCAATTACTGATGAAAAAAAAAAAAAAAAAGGTGCGGAGGCTCAGGACCAGAACCTGGAACTGCTGGATGTGTTTTGGCTGCAGGGCTCAGCACCACTTAATCACTTCCTCCAGGTCTTCCCTTTTCTCTGAGCACCTCTTACCCACTTGTGGCTACTCAGTGGGTGGATACCATGGGACATGCTAAGTGGCTCACCAACCCCTGAATTGAAGGGGACCTGGCTGCTGGCTCTGAGTTTAGATACGAGTGTTCCCTTGGTTCTGCAGGTGAACCCACAGGTGTCAGAACTTTTGCCAAGAGGGGCTCAGGGACAAAGCAGGGCCTCCAATTCCAGAAGGGCTCGTCCACACCACAGAGGACCCGAGTCCCTGGGCCTCCCAGCCCATGCCTGTCAGCCTGGTGCGGGGGCGGAGGAGTAACCTGCTTATGGCCAGGAAATCATCCAAAATCCTTTGACCAAAATGCTGAAATTATTCAGGGGCATAACATTTTTTCTTATGATTTCTACACCACATAAAATAGAACCGGGAGTGGGGGGAGGGGGAGCAGGTCATATCTATGGGGGATTGGCTTATGCCCATTACACCTCCAGTCTATCTATGGAGCAAGACTAGAGAGCATGTTTTGAAATCAGCCTGTCAGGATGGGGAGCAGACACACTGCACAAATGAGTGAGCTTCTTCCCTGTGCTGGGTCGCTGTATTAGGCAGTGTTCCCCAGAATACAGCGACCCAGCACAGGTCGGGAATGGCAGTGTTCCCCAGAATAGCCAACAGGGACACATGGACAAAGGTAGGGGTTTTACAGGAATAGGCTCCCGCCTTCAGTCCAAAGACCTGCTCTCTGCCAGCTGGAGAAACTACAAAGTCAATGGTATAACTCAGGCCACGTCCGAAGGCCTGAGAACGAGGGAGCCCATGGCGTCACCCCCAGTGTGAGGCCCTAGGCCTGAGAACAAAGGGCAGCTGGTGCACACCCTGGAGTTTGATGCCCTGACAACCTGGAACCTATGTTCACCATCAGTTAAAACCAAAGAAGAGAGAATTCTCCCTTCCTTCCTCCTTCTATTCCACTTGGAGGAAGCCCACCCGCACTGTAAGATCTCCTTACTTGTCTATGAATCAAAAGCTAACCCGGTCCATCCACACCCAGAATGGTTTTACCTGGTACCTGGGCAACACTTAGGGCCTGGAAGTACAGCGATTGCCAACCGGTGGACCGTGAGATCTAAAAGTTTGAAGACCTCAGGACATGTTGACACATCAAATTAACACATCACGGTGACCCTACTCAAAGGGCACCCGACTGAAGACTCCACACTGAGGGGCTGGTGCTGTTGAGTGGATGGACCTCAGATAAGAACCTCGGTTCCCTGCCATCTGAGGATCTTGGTGCTCACCCAGCTTAGTGGATTCTTGTAGATCCAATGAGATGGACATATTGAGGGCTTGGCACTGGGCCTGGTGTACAGTAAGAGCTCAGTAAATGGGTTTTTCATTCTTTTCCTCCCAGCAGAAGCCTTCAGCATTCTTTCCCCTCAGTCTCATGCTATCCTCCTGAGGATAGGGAAGAGAGCCCAGCACAGGGTGCCCAGTGGGACTCAGCTTCTGCATGCGCACCCCCCTTTCCTGCTTCACACAAACAGCTGTAGTGGTCAGCATGGAGGTGGTGGTGTGGGTTTCAGTTGGGTTGAAGGGGTGGGATCATAGTGTAAAGATGGGATTCATCCCTGGTGATGACCAGGAAAAATGGCCAGGCCTCAGGATTCGTTTGCCACCTGCGGGTCAGACCAGGTGACGTGCTATTGTTGCATGCAGAGCTATGTTGTGGGGTGTTTTTAAAATCTGTTATTATGTAGATGATATTTGAGTATAAATATATTTTTTGTGAGTTACATGAATATTAATGATATAATCTACCTATTAAAGTGATTAAGGAGAATGCATGGTGTGGCTCAGTAGTTGAGTATTGAACTGTGAACCAGGAGGTCAAGGTTCCATTCCTGGTTAGGCACAGGCCTGGGTTGTGGGCTGGATCCCTAATTGGCGGGGGGGAGGGGGGGGGGGAGAGGGAGGGGAGCAATCAGGAGGCAGCCAAACAATGATTCTCTCTCATTATTGATGTTTCTGTCACTTTCTCCCTCTCCCTCTTCCTAAACCAATACAAATATTTAAAAAATAAAATAGAATGATAATGGAAATTTAGTATTTTAAACACTGCATGGGGATATTATATAAATATATATACATATATATATAAATTTTCAATTTTTTATTGTTATACTATAACTTAAGTCTTCTTTTTTAAATTTTATTTTACTATTGTTTTAAGTATTACAAATAGCAGTACATATGTCTCCTTTTTTTCCCCCCATTGACCTCCCCCAGACCTCCCCTACCCCCCACTACATGCCTTCGCCTGCCCGCCCTCCTCACCGCCCCCTCCCGCCCAGTGTCTTATATCCATTGCTTGTGCTTATATGCATGCTTGCAAGTCCTTCGGTGGGTCTCTTTCAGCCCCCCTCGCCTAACCTCCCCTGTCTTCCCGATGTAGTTTGACAGTCTGTTCAATGCTTATTTGCCTCTGTATCTTTTTCTCACCATTTTCTTCCTTTAAAAAGTTTTGCCTTTGCAGACTAGACATAAACATATAATAAGAAAACAAAACAAAACAAAAAAATGTGTGAGTCCCAATTTCAATGTCCAATAGTTCTGAGTCCCCGTTTCAATGTCTAACAGTTCCTTATGTGTACATGTCAGCAATGATATCTGGATGGTGGGCACATGGTGGCAATGCAGGTCCCACCCTCTCTGGTTTGGTCCTAGGCAACCTGCAGCGGTGCACAGCTGCTGACTGCTCCTGTGGCAAGGCGTTGTCAGAGTCTTCCATCTCTGGACTGTTTTTACCTCTTGTCTTCGTGGTTGGAGCACATCTGTCAATTCCTCTCTGTTGCAGGAATCCACCTGGTCTTGGGGTTGTTTTCTGAAAATATACAAATATTCTCGACCACAAGTTAATAAAGGAATCTTTTCTATATAATTGATTTGGGATCCTTTTTATTTTTGCTCAAATGGTTTTCCTTTGTCTTATTTAGACACCATGTGTGCTTTTAATGGCCGTCTTGCTGTTAGCATTACAAATGAAAATTAATTTGGTATAGTAAAAATTTTCTAGATGTAATTTACTTATAGGATATTTTTCCTTACATGATATTGCCCTACTATCCCCCCATTTTTTTTATTAATGGAGGTTTTTGTAAATTTTATAATGCAGTCTTGATAACTTTAAATTTAATTTTTTTTTTTTTTTGCCCAAAAATATGACTGCTTTAGGTTCATTGCATATTCAGGAATTTTACCATGAGATGAAGTACCAATAGAAATTTTAGTTATTACTTTAAGAACAGCTTTTTGTCCAGTACAATTAAATTTACTTGAATATTCACTTATTTCAATTAGCCTATTTAAACTAATCTGAAAACTTGATTACTATTTTACTGTCAAATTTAATACTGTACCAACAATCTTAGTTTACCCTGTAAATATTAGTGGGGAGGATTATTTGCATTCTTGAGTGGGCCCTGAGCATTCCTGATGCTAGGCTGAATTTAGATATAGGGCAGTTGCTGTCGGCCAAGTCTCTTGTCTGTTACCTGGGTCCCGATCTGAGCTGGGCCAAGTCTCTGTCTGTCACCTGTACCTCGATGTGAGCTGGGCCAAGTCTCTTTCTGTTGCCTGGGTCCCGATCTGAGGTGGGTGTTGGAAGCCCGAAGCAGCCATGGGGGCAGGAGACCTCCTTCAGAAGGGGCGAGGGTTCAAGCCCCTGCAATGTTGGGGGGGTGAGGGTCTGTGCCCCACTTATGTTGTCCCTCCAAGTTCTCTCCTGAGAACTTAAGTCTTCTTTTCCATCATTGATTTGTCCTTTGCCAACCCCACCCACCAAGCACATGACCTCACCCCCTTCTGTCCTTGTCTAATGGTTATGCTCAAATGTATGAATATAAGTCCTATGGTTGATCTCTTACCCCCTCACCTTCACCTTCCTTCATAGGTTGGACAGTCTGTTTGATGCTTCTGTGACTCTGGTTCTATTTTTGTTCATCAGTTTCAGGTGTTCATTATATTCCACAAATGAGGGAGATCATGTGATATTTCTTTTTCTCTGATTGGCTTATTTCACTTAGCATAATGCTCTCCTGTTCAATCCATGCTGTTGCAAATGGTAAATATTCCTTCTTTTTTTACAGGAGCCTAGTATTTCATTGTGCAGCTGTAATACCGTTTTTTAATCTACTCATCTGCTGATTGGCTCTTAGGCTGTTTCCAAATCTTAGCTTTGTAAATGGTGCTGCTGTGAACCTTGGGCTGCATATACCCCCTCTGATTGGTGTTGCTGGTTTCTTGGAATGTATTCCTAGAAGTGGGAGTACTGGGTCAAATGGAAGTATCATTTTAAATTTTTTGAGGAAATGCCATACTGTTTTCCCATGTGGATACTGAAAATAAAAATGTTTGCCCTTGGGGGTTTGGCTCAGTGGATAGAGTGCTGACTGTAGGATCCCATGTTTGATGGTGAAGGGCACATGCCTGGGAATTGAACACAATCCCATATCCCTCTGCCCCTCCACACTCACAGCCTCCCCACTCTACAGATCCCCCACTTGCCCAGACCTTTGTTACAACTGTTTGACCCGCACGAACACATCCTGTCACCCAAAGTCCATAATTGCCATTAGGGAGCATTCTCATACCTGTGGGGTCCATGGCTTCTGGCAAATGTACAAGGACATGCCCCCACCATGCTTGTATCATAGAGGCGTTGCCTTGCCTTAAAAACCCCCTTTGCCTTCCTGTAGTTTTCTCCCACTAGCTTTTCCATGTACATGTATGATCCAAATCAAGTTAATTTTTATGTGTGGTGCAAGCTCTGACATTTATTTTGTTCCCATGTGGATATCCTATTGTTGTGACACCATTTGTTGAAAAGACGTTCATGACCCATGATTGCTCCCTGGCCTCACAGAGCCTCTGGTTCTGCACAACACAAGTATGTCAGACAAATAAAGAACAGAGCGATATAGGGGGACAGGCTTACTGAAGTGGGACTTTGGGGTCTGGTGGTCATAAGGGAGATCATTGGGGTGTGGTGAAGTGAAGGGGTGCCATGAGGGTAGGAGTGGGGCCATGGAGACATGGTGTAGTCAGGGAAGGCACTTGCTGTCTGGGAAGTGTTCTCTGTGGAAAACCTTGACCCTTTGATAAACGTTGCCTGGTGGCAGCTGCCATGATGTTTACAGGGTTACATGTGATTGGCCACCTTTTATTTTTGTTCCAGGCTCCAAGATCCCAAAGAGCCCACAGCATCCACCCACAATGCCTTTTGGGCTTGAAAATGTCTAACTCCCAGGGGTGGCTGCTTCTCCCTCAGCTAATTCTTAGATTTACGTTTCTCCACCCACTTTGCTGAGATAATCCCATCATTACCAGAGCAGACCCACCCTTTTCCTGCTGGGCGGGACAGAAGATGGAATCGCTCCCTTTGCCCTCTAGGACGGCACTGTCTCCCCTCCAGCTTGTCTCCTTTTAGATCCCACATTCACCCAGACAAGAATCTTTCCATCTCTCTCCTTTCCAAGAAAAAACACCATCTTGTACACGGCCCTGGGTCATTCACAAGGTTCCATGAGGATAGCCCAGTGCCACCCTGCCCAGCCCTGACACCTGCTTCTCATGGTCCTTCTGACCTGACCTCCCTCAGAGAAGCCTGGGGATGTGAAAGGCCACCCACATCCTCAATCGACCACCACTTGCTCCCCGAGGAGCTCTTGATCTTCTATGTCACCTGAAGTAACACCTAACTTGAGGCATGGACACATTTCATGTGTTTTCTTGGGGATGGCACCATTGTCTTCTCAGCTGTGTTAACTGTGAATGCATCTGGATTACTTTGTTGTGGCCAAAGACCCCCAGCAACCATGCGCTCAGGTTGTTGTTTTTCCTGTCTAAGGTGAGGAACCCATTACACCCTTCCCTGTCTCACACTGAGTCTGACAACTATGGTCCATCAGTCAACCTCAGTCAGTGTCTGTGGAAGGAATCAAGGAGCCAGGCTTTAACCTTGCCCTCCCTAACTTTCTCTTTCCTAATCCGATTTCTGGGTTAACCAATGAATACAGAGAAAGGCAGAAATCCCATCAGGTTGGGGTTTTAGACCAGGGCTTCTGATTGGACGTTAGTAAATGAGAAGGTGTATAAAAACCTCAGGCGCCAGAGGACAGATTCAGAGTCCTCCTGCTCTGCAGTCAGTGCCGTGGTTCTCCACCAGGTCTGAGATCTGAGCCCCAGCCAACCCGGTCACAGCAGGTAAATTTTGGACCTCAGCTAAGGCAGCCGGCCTCATGTTGGCACAGAGAGCTTTCCTTTTTTTCTTCTTTTGTTTTTTTAACAGACAAACAGATGGAAGGCATTGATTTTGCCTCTAAGTGTGGTTTTGCCTGAATTTCAAACATTTGGATTTGTGCTTTGGTCTATTTATAAATGTGTAACCAAGTTGATTCCCTGAGCACCATCCCTGCCCCCCACACCCCTAATGAAAACATCTTAACTGGGGTTTTTTTCTCTGGGCATTTTATTATATTTTTATTTTAAAAAAAATATTCATTGAATATTTACAGAGAGTAAGGGAGGAGGATAGAGGGTTTGGAACATCCATGAGAGAGAAACATCCATCAGCTGCCTCTTGCAATACCCTCCTGGGGATGTGCCTATTTCTGGACATTTATTTTAACAGTTTGTGTCCCTAGGTTGTTCTGAAACTTTTACCTCAAAAAGGTGGGGGTCAGCTTTCAGGCCCTTCAATACCCACTTCCCAGGCAGACTGGAATGAACGATGTTGGTGCTTCTGAAATGCTTGTCATGGACCCTGCCGGGGAGAGCTATGGCTCTGTGGCCACCTAGCCGAGAATGGGACTATCTAAACTGACGCTCTCACCATTGCCAGGCAGTGGCTTTGGCCCTGAGTTGATTCCCGGGAAAATGGGGAGTCAGTGGAAGGGGGTCAAAGGCTTGGACTAAAAAGTATGACTTGTTCCCTGGATGTTTCCACAGGATTCCTTTGGAGCTCCTTGAGGATGAGCATCAGGACCCCACCCACACTCCTGCAGCTGGCAGGGGAGAGCCTGCTGAGGGACCAGCATTCAGCCATTGTAGCTCTGAAGCACCTGCCCCCCGAGCTCTTCCCGCCGCTCTTCATTCAGGCCTACCTTAGTAGACACTACTTGTCCCTGAAGGCGATGGCACAAGCCTGGCCCTTCTCTGTCCTCCCTCTGGGGGCCCTGATGGAGCTATCTCTGGATGAAGTCTTAAAAGCTGTGTTGGATGGCCTGGACGTTCTGCTTTCCCAGGAGGTTCGCCCCAGGTAAGGCTGCTCCAGGTGCCTGGTAGGGTCCTGGGCATCCCAGGGAAAAAAGGGTCAGGGCATGTGGAGTGCCTAAGGGCAATCCTGAGTTTTCTGACTGTGCCAGTGAGGCTCAGGGAGCCCTGGCACACTGCTGAGCTCACTGGGCACTGGAGGACTGTCTACTGGGCAGAGGTATCTGCAAAATGTGCCCTGTCTCCTCCAGGTGGTAGTTAAAGGTAGGAGCAGTGCTCAGCAGGAGGGATGGAAGGAGATGAGCAAAATGAAGCAGAGGGAAGAGGGGGGCAAGGGAGACACTGATCTTGGGATTCAAAGTAGAAGCTGCGAGTTGGGGTGGAGTCTGATTGTTGCCTCAACTCAGATGCTCAGTCTCATTCTGACCTGCCCTCATTCTGTTGATATTTTATTTTTATTTTTTAAAATATATTTTATTGATTTTTTACAGAGATGAAGGGAGAGAAATAGAGAGATAGAAACATCAATGAGAGAGAAACATCAATCAGCTACCTCCTGCACACCCCGCTGGGGATGTGCCTGCAACGGAGGTACATGCCCTTGACTAGAATCTAACCTGGGACCCTTAGTTTCGCAGGCGCTGGCTCTATTCACTGAGTCAAACCAGCTTTGGCTCTGTTGATACTTTAAAAAAATGTATTTTTTATTGATTTCCCAGTGGAAGGCAGAGATAGAGATAGAAACCTCAATGATGAGGGAGAATCATTGATTGGCAGACTCCCAGCACGTGTACACACACACACAACACCACACACACAAACACACACACCACACACTGGCCATAGAGCCTGCAACCCAGACATGTATCCTGACCAGGGATTTAACTGTGACCTCCTGGTTCATAGGTGGATGCTCAACCACTGAGACACACTGCCCATAAAGCATGTCAGCCAATGCCCTGTTGACCTGAGAGAATCACAGCTAATGGCCTGCTTTCCCCACAGGAGGTGGAAACTGCGGGTACTGGATTTAAGGAACCTGGGTACCAACTTCTGGAGAATGTGGTGTGCAGACAGCACCCACAAGCGCTCACTGACAAGTCCAGTGGCTGTGCACAGGTCCAGCCCCAACATGGAGCACCCCTTAGCTCCCTTGGAAGTATTCCTAGACCTGAACTTCAATGAAAGGGACAGGGATGAGTTTTTCATGTACGTCATCCAATGGGCCCAGCAGAGAGAAGGGCTGCTACACCTGTGCTGCAAGACGCTGCGGATTGCTGAGGGGCCCTTCCAGAGGGTGAGGCAGGTCCTGGATGTGGTACAGCTGGACTGCATTCAGGAGGTGGAAGTGAAGTGCACCTGGGACCTGCCCACCCTGGGGACGTTTGCTCTTTACCTGGGGCAGATGAGGAACCTGCAGAGACTCTCTCTCTCCTTCTTGCAGGAGTTGACAGGGGGAGAGCAGGAGGAGGAAGAGGAGGAGGAGGAGGAGCAGGAGTGGGAGGAGGAAGAGGAGCAGGAGTGGGAGGAGGAAGAGGAGCAGGAGGAAGAGGAGGAAGGAGAGTGGGAGAGGGATGAGCAGGAGGAGAAGAGATCCTTTTCCCACTTCCTCTCTCAGATGCTCAGGCTGAAGCACCTACACGAGCTCGAGATGGATTCCGCCTCCTTCCTCCGAGGCCATCTGGACCAGATGCTCAGGTGAGTTCTGTAGCAGTGGACGCAGCCCCACAATGTCAAGGGAGTGGTCTTGTTAGGTGCTTTGAGGGTGGTATCCCATGAGCACCCAAAGGAAGAATGTTTTAAAATCATCCTGTCAGGATGGGTAACAGAACTGGCTCAATGAGGGACCCAGTGAGCCTGGGTATGTGAATTCTTCCTTAGGGACAGATGTCTAAGTGATGAGGCCTTAGGAAGTGGTCAGGGAGATGGCAAAGCCATATTGGATGGAACATTTACAGACATAAACTCTGTGTCTACCAGCCATGTGAACACACGTGAACCTGTCTCAAATTCCCCGTCTGTCAGGGTGGCCCTGGGTACCAGGAAGGTCATTGGTAGATGACCTTCTACTAACGATTCCGCAGCTAAGTGAGCGGGAGTGTAAAGGATTGCAAAGAGTCAGAGGTGGTTTCGGCTGATACAGGGTATAAGTCTCCTCTGCAGACTGGCCTCCACAGTTGATTTTACAGGATTTTGCACAGGTTTGTTCTCTCTCTCCTCTCTCTCTCTCTCTCTCTCTCTCTCTCTCTCTCTCTCTCTCTCTCTCTGTCCCTCATCCTCACCTGAGGATATTTTTCTGTTGATTTTTTGAGAGTGAAAAGGAGGAGAAGAGTGAGAGAAAGATCTATGTGAGAGTGAGAAGATTGCTTGCCCACAGCACATGCCCCCACCAAGGCCAGAGGTTGAGCCTGCATGAGGTGCAAGTGCTTAAATGTTAATCAAACCTGAGACACGACAGTCCAAAGACCAACGCTCTATGCAATGAGACAAACTGGGTAGGGCCATGTGTGTTCCTTGTGCATTAGATGAACAAGCCTCTTGTGGCCCAGATGTCTGGTGCCTGGAGCCAAGCAGTGGATAGAAGGGAGCTTGAGTTGACAGCACTCTTGGTTTTGTCGCCCAATCATATGGTGCAGGAATGCCCAGCCTTGACCTAGACACTATGTCAGGCTGTCTGGTCACGTTCCGGGATTGTCCTTATGTTCAGTCACCCTCCAGAATGCAGTGCTCTGCTTGTCAGCTGAGGAAAGGAAGCTCTGGAGATGTGGTGAACTTGACCCAGCCTAAAAGGAGTCTGGGTTTCCTGGGTGCTTGACTTCAACAGATTGTCAGGACAACCCTGGGCTTGGACAAATCGGTCTTCTCATACATGGAGGCCCCCTCTACCTGCCACCCCTGTCCCCAAGAACTAACCGCTCTGTGTCTCCCCAGGTGCCTGCAGACCCCCTTGGAAAAACTCACCATAACAAATTGTCCGCTGACCCATTTAGACCTGACACACCTGTTCCAGTGCCCGAACCTCAGGCAGCTGAAGACTCTGCGTCTCTATTATGCCAGCCTTGCAGATTTTAGTCCTGAGCCCCTCCGAGCTCTGCTGGAGGCAGTGGCACCCACCCTCGATGAGCTGGGCCTCGATAACTGTGCCATGGTGGACTCCCAAGTCGAGGCCATCCTGCCTGTCCTGAGCCGCTGCCTCCTGCTCAGGTTCTTCACCATCTCGGAGAACAACTTTTCCGTGGCCACTGTGGGGAAGTTACTGCGCCACACAGCCAGGCTGCGCAGCTTAGAGCTGGAGCTGTACCCCGTCCCCTTGGAGTGTTACATGACCCAGGGTACTGTCAACCAGGACAGACTTGCTCTTATCCAGGCTCAGCTGATGGGGATACTGAGGGAGTTAGGACAGCCTAGGACCATCCTGCTTGCCACCAAGAACTGTGGCCACAAGGAGCTTTATGACGTGACATTTTAATGACTGGGAGCCCGTGCCGTGTCCTGTAATGACCCTGCTCAGTGGGTGCACCTGAGCTTATTTCTGGCCCTTTGGAGGCTGAAACCTCGGATCGGGGTGTATTAAACAGGGGACACCCAACTTTCAGGTTCATGCTCAGTGTCAATGGAGAAAGGCAGGGACACAGCCAGGGTACAGGATTGCATGGGTAAAGGATGGGGAATTCATCGGACCTCAAAAGCAATGTGTCCTACAATCAGAAACTTGAATGTCTTTTGCTTGGGAAGGGGGGCAGGATTGGGGCTTGAGCTTCTTGTGTTGGAGTTAACCCTAGGGTGGATGGTTGTAAAGGAATGATCAGAAATAAAGACAGTTTCAAAGGCAACCTTCTGGTCCTCTTGCATGTATTCACCTGTCTCCCCCGTTCACACCTCAGGACCCTGCAGTTACAGATAAAAAAAGAAAAAGGTGCGGAGGGCTCAATCAGAATCTGGAAGTGCTGGGTGCGGTTTGGCCGCAGGGCTCAGCACCATTTTATCACTCCCTCCAGGTCTTTACTTCTCTCTGGGTATCTCTGACCCCCTTGAGGCTGCTCGGTGGGTGGATACAATGGGACATGCTAAGTGGCCCACCAACCCCTGAAGTGAAGGGGACCTGGCTGCTGGCTCTGAATTTAGACGCGAGTGTTCCCTATGGTTCGGCAGGTGAATCCACAAGTCTCAGAA
The DNA here is from genome assembly GCA_026230045.1 of Corynorhinus townsendii. Classification (NCBI taxonomy): domain Eukaryota; kingdom Metazoa; phylum Chordata; class Mammalia; order Chiroptera; family Vespertilionidae; genus Corynorhinus; species Corynorhinus townsendii. The sequence goes on from JAPDVU010000002.1 coordinate 214,534,276, forward strand.
CTTGTGGCAAGAGGGGTTCAGGGAGAGAGCATGGCCCCCAGTTCCAGAACGGCTCCTCCACACCTAAGAGGCACCGAGCCCCTGGGCCTCCCAGCCCATGCCTGTCAGCCTGGTGCGGCGGAAGTAACCTGCTTGTGGCCAGGAAATTCATCCAAATTCCTTTGAGCAAAATACTGAAATTATCCAGGGGCATAACGCTTTCTTTTAGTAATTCTACACCACATAAAATATAACCGGGAAGGGGGCGGCAGGTCATATCCATGGGTGATTGGCTTATGCCCATTACACCTCCAGGCTCTCCATGGAGCAACACTAGAGAGCCTGTTTTGAAATCACTCTGTCAGGAAGGGGAGCAGACACACTGCACAAAAGAGTGAGCTTCTTCCCTGTGCTCTCTGTATCAGGCAGCATTCCCTGGAATAGCCAACAGGGACACATGGCCGCAGGTAGAAGATTTATAGGGATAGGTCACACCTTTAGTCCCAATACCTGCCCTCCGCAAGCTGGAGAACCTACAAAGCCAATGGAAGAACTGAGGCCAAGTCCGAAGGCCTGAGAAGCAGGGGAACCCATGATGTAACCCCCAGTGTGAGGCCCTAGGCCTGAGAATAAAGGGCAGCTGGTGCACACCCTGGAGTTTGATGCCCTGACAACCTGGAAGCTATGTTCACCATCAGGTAAAACCAAAGTAGAGAGAATTCTCTCTTCCTTCCTCCTTCTATTCCACTTGGGCCCCCATGAGATTGGAGGAAGCCCACCCGCACTGTAAGATCTCCTTACTTGTCTACTGAATCAAAAGCTAACCCGGTCCATCCACATCCAAAATGGTTTTACCAGCTACCTGGGCAAACCTTAGGGCCTGGAAGTACAGCGGTTGCCAACCGGTGGTCCATGAGATCTAAAAGTTTGAAGACCTCAGGACAAGTTGGCACATCAAATTAACCCATCACGGTGACCCTACTCAAAGGGCACCCAACTGAAGACTCCACACTGAGGGGCTGGTGCTGTTGGGTGGATGGACCTCAGACAAGAATCTCAGTTCCCTGCCATCTGAGGATCTTGGTGCTCACCCAGCTTAGTGGATTCTTGTAGATCTAAGGAGACTGGCATATTGAGGGCTTGGCACTGGGCCTGGCATACAGTAAGAGCTCAGTAACTGGGTTTTTCATGCTTTTCCCTCCCAGCAGAAGCCCTCAGCATTCTTCCCCCTCAGTTTCATGCTGTCCTCCTGAGGATAGGGAAGAGAGCCCAGCACATGGTGCGCAGTGGGACTCAGCTTCTGCATGCCCCCCCCCCCCTTTCCTGCTTCACAACAACAGCTCTAGTGGTCAGCATGGAGTGGTGGTGTGGGTGGGGTTATAGTGTAAAGATGGGATTCTCCCTGGTGATTACCAGGAAAAATGGCCAGGACTCAGGATTCATGTGCCACCTACTGGTCAGACCAGGTGACGTGCTAGTGTTGCATGCACAGCTATGTTGTGGGGTGTATTTAAAATCTCTTATTCTATAGATGATATTTGAGTATAAATATTTTTTGTAAGTTACATAAATATTAATTATATAAACTGCCTATTAAAGTGATTAAGGGAATGCCAGGTGTGGCTCAGAGGTTGAGTAGTGAACTATGAATCAGGAGGTCATGGTTCCATTCTTGGTTAGGCACATGCCTGGGGTTGTTGGCTGGATCACTAATGGGGGTGGGGGGGGGGGCGTGCATTCAGGAGGCAGCCAATCAATGATTCTCTCTCATTATTGATGTTTCTGTCACTTTCTCCCTCTCCCTCTTCCTAAAACCAATACAAATATTTAAAAAATAAAATAGAATGATAATGGAAATTTAGTATTTTAAAGACTGCATGGGGATATTTTAAATATATATATATATATATAATTTTTTAATTTTTTATTGTTATACTATAACTTAAGTCTTCTTTTCCCTCATTTATTTGTTCTTTGCCAATCCCACCCACCAAGTACATGACCTCACCACTTCTGTCCTTGTCCAATGGTTATGCTGAAATGTATGAATATAAGTCCTATGGTTGATCTCTTACCCCCTCACCTTCACCTTCCTCCATAAGTTAGACAGTCTGTTTGATGCTTCTGTGACTCTGGTTCTATTTTTCTTCATCAGTTTCAGGTGCTCATTATATTCCACAAATGAGGGAGATCATGTGATATTTCTTTTTCTCTGATTGGCTTATTTCATTTAGCATAATGCTCTCCTGTTCAATCCATGCTGTTGCAAATGTTAAATATTCCTTCTTTTTTTACAGCAGCATAGTATTTCATTGTGTAGCTGTAATACCGTTTTTTAATCTACTCATCTGCTGGCTGGCTCTTAGGCTGTTTCCAAAGCTTAGCTTTGTAAATGGTGCTGCTGCGAACCTTGGGCTGCATATATCCCCTCTGATTGGTGTTGCTGGTTTCTTGGAATGTATCCCTAGAAATGGGAGTACTGGGTCAAATGGAAGTATCATTTTAAATTTTTTGAGGAAATGCCATACTGTTTTCCCATGTGGATACTGAAAATAAAAATGTTTGCCCTTGGTGGTTTGGCTCAGTGGATAGAGTGCTGACTGTAGGATCCCATGTTTGATTCTGGTGAAGGGCACATGCCTGGGGATTGAACACAATCCCCAGTGGGGGGCTTGCAAGAGGTAGCCAATCAATGATTCTCTCACATCATTGACGCCTCTCTGTCCCTCTCCCTTCCACTCTGCTATAAATAAAAATAGTTTGAAAAGTGCATTTTATTTGTTAGAGCAGATTTAGGTTCCCAGCAAAATTGAGCAGAAGGTAGAGAGTTCCCATACCCCTCTGCCCCTCCACACTCACAGCCTCCCCACTCTCCACTTCCCCCACTGGGCCAGACCTTTGTTACAACTGTTGGACCTGTATTATAACATCCGGTCACCCAAAGTCCATAATTGCCATTAGGGAGCATTCTCATACCTGTGGGGTCCATGGCTTCTGGCAAATGTACAAGGACATGCTCCCACCATGCTTGTATCATAGAGGCGATGCCTTGCTTTAAAAACCCCTTTGCCTTCCAGTAGTTTTATCCCACTAGCTTTTCTATATACATGTATGATGAAAATCAAGTTAATTTTTATGTGTGGTGCAAGCTTTGACATTTATTTTGTTCCCCTGTGGATATCCTATTGTTGTGACACCATTTGTTGAAAAGACGTTCATGACCCATGATTGCTCCCTGGCCTCACAGAGCCTCTGGTTCTGTACAACACAAGTATGTCAGGTAAATAAAGAACAGAGCGATATAGGGGGACAGGCTTACTGAAGTGGGGACTTTGGGGTCTGGTGGTCATAAGGGAGATCACTGGGGGTGGTGAAGTGAAGGGGTGCCATGAGGATAGGAGTGGGGCCATGGAGACATGGTGTAGTCAGGGAAGGCACTTGCTGTCTGGGAAGTGTTCTCTGTGGAAAACCTTGACCCTTTGATAAACGTTGCCTGGTGGCAGCTGCCATGATGTTTACAGGGTTACATGTGATTGGCCACCTTTTATTTTTGTTCCAGGCTCCAAGATCCCAAAGAGCCCACAGCATCCACCCACAATGACTTTTGGGCTTGAAAATGTCTAACTCCCAGGGATGGCCGCTTCTCCCTCAGCTCACATTCTTAGATTTAAGCTTCTCCACCCAGTTTCCTGAGATAATCCCATCATTCACAGGGCAGACCCACCCTTTTCCTCCTGGGCGGGACAGAAGATGGAATCTCTCCCTTTGCCCTCTAGGACAGGACTGTCTCCCCTCCAGCTTGTCTCCTTTTAGATCCCAAATTCACCCAGACAAGAGTCTTTCCATCTCTCTCCGTTCCAAGAAAAAACACCGTCTTTTACACGGCCCTGGGTCATTCACACGGTTCCATTAGGATGGCCCAGCGCCACCCTGCCCAGCCCTGACCCCTGCTTCTCATGGTCCTTCTGACCTGACCTCCCTCAGACAAGCCTTGGGGTCTGAAAGGCCACCCACATCCTCAATCGCCCCCCACTTGCTCCCCGAGGAGCTCAGGATCTTCTATGTCACCTGACGTAACACCTAACTTGAGGCATGGACACATTTCGTTAGTTTCCTTGGGGATGTCACCACTGTCTTCTCAGCCGTGTTAACTGTGAATGCATCTGGATGACTTTGTTGTGGCCACAGACCCCCCAGCAACCATGCGCTCAGGTTGTGTTCTTTCCTGGCTAATGTCAGGAACCTATTACACCCTTCACTGTCTCACACTGAGTCTGACAACTATGGTCCATCAGTTAACCTCCGTCAGTGTCTGTGGAAGGAATCAAGGAGCCAGGCTTCAACCTTGCCCCTCCCTAACTTTCTCTTTTCTAAACCAATTTCTGGGTTAACCAATGAATATCTAGAAAGGCAAAAATCCCATCAGGTTGGGGTTTTAGACCAGGGCTTCTGATTGGACGTTAGTAAATGAGAAGGTGTATAAAAACCTCAGGGGCCAGAGGAGAGATTCAGAGTCCTCCAGCTCTTCAGTCAGTGCCGTGGTTCTCCACCAGGTCTGAGATCCGAGCCCCAGCCCACCAGGTCACAGCAGGTAAACTGTGGACCTCAGCGAAGGCAGCCAGCCTCATGTAGCCACAGAGAGCTTTCCTTTTTTGCTTCTTTTGTTTTTTTAACAGACAAACAGATTGAAGGCATTGATTTTGCCTCTAAGTGTGGTTTTGCCTGAATTTCAAACATTTGGATTTGTGCTTTGGTGTATTTATAAATGTGTAACCAAGCTGATTCCCTGACCTCCATCCCTGCCCCCCACACCCCTAATGAAAACATCTTAACTGTGGTTTTATCTTTGGGCATTTTATTATATTTTTATTTTTTTTAAATATATTTATTGAATATTTACAGAGAGTAAGGGAGAAGGATAGAGAGTTTGAAACATCCATGAGAGAGAAACATCCATCAGCTACCTCCTGAAACCCCCTCCTTGGGATGTGCCTATTTCTTGACCATTTAATTTAACAGTTTGTGTCCCTAGGTTGGTCTGAAACTTTTCCCTCAAAAAGGTGAGGGTCAGCTTTCAGACCCTTCAGTACCCACTTCCCAGGCAGACTGGAATGAAAGATGTGGGTGCTTCTGGGATGCTTGTCGTGGACCCTGCAGGGGAGAGCTATGGTTTTGTGGCCACCTAGCCGAGAATGGGACTCTCTAAACTGACGCTCTCACCTATTGCCAGGCAGTGGCTTTGGCCCTGAGTTGATTCCCGGGAAAATGGGGAGTCCGTGGATGGGGCTCAAAGGCTTTGCCTGACAAGGATGCCTTGTTCCCTGGATGTTTCCACAGGATTCCTTTGGAGTTCCTTCAGGATGAGCATCGGGACCCCACCCACACTCCTGCAGCTGGCAGGGGAGAGTCTGCTGAGGGACGAGGCCTTGGCCATCGCAGCTCTGGAGCACCTGCCCGCCGAGCTTTTCCTGCCGCTCTTCATTCAGGCCTACCTTAGTAGACACAACTTGTCCCTGAAGGCGATGGCACAAGCCTGGCCCTTCTCTGTCCTCCCTCTGGGGGCCCTGATGGAGCTATCTCTGGATGAGGTCTTAAAAGCTGTGTTGGATGGGCTGGACGTTCTGCTTTCCCAGGAGGTTCGCCCCAGGTGAGGCTGCTCCAGGTGCCTGGTAGGCTCCTGGGCATCCCAGAGAAAAAAGAGTCAGGGCATGTGGAGTGCCTAAGGGCGATCCTGAGTCTTCTGACGGTGCGTGTGAGGCTCAGGGAGCCCTGGCACACTGCTGAGCTCACTGGGGAGGGGAGGACTGTCTACTGGGCAGAGGTATCTGCAAAATGTGCCCTGTCTCCTCCAGGTGGTAGTTAAAGGTAGGAGCAGTGCTCAGCAGGAGGGATGGAAGGAGATGAGCACAGCCAAGCAGAGAGAAGAGGAGGGCAAGGGAGACGCTGACCTTGGGATTCAAAGTAGAAGCTGCGAGTTGGGTGGAGTCTGATTGTTGCCTCAACTCAGATGCTCAGTCTCATTCTGACCTGCCTCATTCTGTTGATATTTTATTTTTATTTTTTAAAATATATATTTTATTGATTTTTTACAGAGCTGAAGGGAGAGGGATAGAGACCTAGAAACATCAATGAGGGAGAAACATCAATCAGCTACCTCCTGCACACCCCCGCTGGGGATGTGCCTGCAACGGAGGTACATGCCCTTGACTGGAATCTAACCTGTGACCCTTAGGTTCGCAGGCGCTGGCTCTAGTCACTGAGTCAAAACAGCTTTGGCTCTGTTGATATTTTTTAAAAAGATATTTTTTATTGATTTCCCAGTGGAAGGCAGAGATAGGGATAGAAGTCTCAATGATGAGGGAGAATCATTGATTGGCAGCCTCCTGCGCGCGTGTACAAACACACACACACTCACACACACACACACACAACACACACACACACACACACACACACACACACATAACACACACTGGCCATTGAGCCTGCAACCCAGGCATGTATCCTTGTATCCTGACCAGGGATTGAACTGTGACCTCCCGGTTCATAGTTAGATGCTCAAACCCTGAGACACACTGTCCATAAAGCATGTCAGCCAATGCACTGTTGACCTGAGAGCATCGCAGCTAATGGCCTGCTTTCCCCACAGGAGGTGGAAACTGAGGGTGCTGGATTTAAGGAACCTGGGTACCAACTTCTGGAGAATGTGGTGTGGAGACAGCACCCAGAAGCGCTCACCGACAAGTCCAGTGGCTGTGCACAGGTCCAGCCCCAACATGGAGCACCCCTTAGCTCCCTTGGAGGTGTTCCTAGACCTTAACTTCAATGAAAGGGACAGGGATGAGTTTTTCATGTACATCATCCAATGGGCCCAGCAGAGGGAAGGGCTGCTACACCTGTGCTGCAAGACGCTGCGGATTGCTCAGCGGCCCTTCCAGAGGGTGAGGCAGGTCCTGGATGCGGTACAGCTGGCCTCCATCCAGGAGGTGGAAGTGAAGTGCACCTGGGACCTGCCCACTCTGGGGACCTTTGCTCTTTACCTGAGGCAGATGAGGAACCTGCAGAGACTCTCTCTCTCCCACATCCAAGTGTTGAATGAGGAAGAGGATGAGGAGGAAGAGGAGGATGAGGAACTGGAGGAAGAACAGGAGGAAGAGGAGCAGGAGATGGGCGAGGGAGAGGAGTCAGACAGGGAAGACCAGGAGCAGGGGGAAGAAGAGCACGAGTGGGAGGAGGAAGAGGAGTGGGAGAGGGAGGAGCAGGAGGAGCAGGGATTCTTTTACCAATTCCTCCCTCAGATGCTCAGGCTGGAGCACCTACGAGAGCTCAACATGGATTCCCCCTCCTTCCTCCGAGGCCATCTGGACCAGATGCTCAGGTGAGTTGTGTAGCGGTGGACAGAGCCCCAGAATGTGAAAGGAGTGGTCTTGTTAGGTGGTTTGAGGCTGATATCCCATGAGCGCCCAAAGGAAGCATGTTTTAAAATCAGCCTGTCAGGAGGGGTAACAGAACTGGCTCAATGAGGGACACAGCGAGCCTGGGTGTGTGAATTCTTCCTGAGGGACAGATGTCTAAGTGATGGCCTTAGGAAGTGGGTTGGGAGGAGGCAAGGCCACTTCAGATGGAGCATTTTGAGACATAAGATCTGTGCCCAACAGCCAGGTGAATACACGTGAGCCTGTCTCAGATTCCCTGTCTGTCAGAGGTGGCCCTGGGTACCAGGAAGGTCATTGTGGAAAGGACAGGCATGATTCCGCAGCTAAGGGAGCCAGAGTGGAAAGGATTGCAAAGAGTGACCAGTGCTTTGCAGTGATGTAGGTGTGGTAGTCGCCTCTGCACACTGGCCTTCCAGGTTGATGTTGTGAATCTTTTCTGGTTTACTCTCTCCCTTTTTCAAAAAATCCTCAAAGAGGGATATAATTTTCCATTGATTTTTAGAGCGTGGAATGGAAGAGGTGAGAGAGAGAGAGAGAGAGAGAGAGAGAGAGAGAGAGAGAGAGAGAGAGAGACATGATTGGTTGCCCTGAGCGCATGCCTCAACCGGGTGGGGCATTGAGCCTACAAATGAGATCTGTGCACTAAACCAAGAATCAAACCTGAGACCTTTGGGTCCAAAAGGGAAATTTCTAGCCACCGATTCAAACCAGCTAGGGCCACGTGCATTCTTTATACATTTAGATCAGTGGTTATCAACCTGTGGGTCGCGACCCCTTTGGAAGTAGAACGACCCTTTCACAGGGGTTGCATAAGACATCCTGCATATCAGGTATTTACATTACAATTCATAACAGTATCAAAATTGCAGTTATGAAATAGCAACGAAAATAATTTTATGGTTGAGGGCACACCACAACATGAGGAACTGTATGTATCAAGGGGTCGCAGAATTAGAAAGGTTGAAAACCACTGATTTAGGGGCATGAGCCTCATGTGGCCCAGATGTCTGGTGCCTGGAGCCAAGCAGTGTACAGAAGGAAGCCTGAGTTCACAGCACTCCTGGTTTTGTCGCCCAATCATAAGGTGTAGGGATGTCCATACTAGACACTGTGTCAGGCTCTCTGAGCAGGTTCCCGGGATTTTCCTTATGTCCAGTTACCCTCCAGAGTGCAGTGCTCTGCCTTGCAATTTAGCAAAGGAATCTCTGGAGATGTGGTGATCTTGATCCAGCCTAAAAGGACACGGGACTTCCTGGTGTTTCCCTTCATCAGATTTTCAGGACAACCCTGGAATTAGACAAATCGATCTTCTCACACCTGGAGGCCCCCTCTACCTGTCACACCCATCCCCAGGAACTAACTGCTCTGTGTCTACACAGGTGCCTGCAGAACCCCTTGGACAAACTCACCATAACGCATTGCTGTCGTCTGACCCCTTCAGACCTGACACACCTGTGCCAGTGCCCCAACCTCAGGCAGCTGAAGTGCCTGCGTCTCTATTGTGCCAGCCTTGCTGATTTTAATCCTGAGCCCCTCCGAGCTCTGCTGGAGGCAGTGGCACCCACCCTCCAGGACCTGGGCCTCGATAACTGTGCCATGGTGGACTCCCAAGTTGAGGTCATCTTGCCTGTCCTGAGCCGCTGTCACCGGCTCAGTTCCTTCAGCATCTCTGAGAACCCCTTCTCCCTGGCCACCGTGGGGAAGCTGCTGCGCCACACAGCTGGGCTGCACAGCTTAGAGCTGGAGCTGTACCCTGTCCCCCTGGAGTGTTACACCACCCAGGGGACTATCAACCAGGACAGACTTGCCCATATCCGGGCTGAGCTGACGGGGATGCTGAGGGAGTTGGGACAGCCCAGGACCATCCTGCTTGCCACCAAGCACAGTGGCCACACGGAGTTTTATGACGCGGCATTTTCATGACCGGAAGCCCGTGCTGTGCCCTGTAATGACCCTGCTCAGTGGGTGCACCCAGCGAAGGCTTCTTTTTGGGCCTTTGGAAGGATGGCCGGGACAAATGATGGGGAGTTCATGGGACCTAAAAGGAAATGAGTCCTACATTCAGCAACATGAATCTCATTTGCTTGCGGTGGGGGTCGGAATTTGGCCTTGATCTTCTTCTGTTGGAGTGAATCCTGGTGTGGATGATTGTAAAGGAATGATCATAAATAAAGACAATTTCAAAGGCAACCATCTGGTCCTCTTGCATGTATTCACCTGTCTCCCCAGTTTACACCAGGTTACTGATAAAGACCCATATTCTCCCCAGAGCTCAGCTTCTCCCCTCCTGACTCAGAGGCTGCTGAGCTGCCTCAGCTCCCCCAGCCTCAGAGGGGAGTCAGCTCCTGCCCCTCATCCCCCAGAACCTGCCAGCTGCTGCCCGTCTCACATGTTCTCCCACTAAAACAAGCAAACAACAAATAACTATTGTTTCTTCTGCTTGGCAGAAAAATGAATGAATAGAACTTTTCTAATTCTTTTTCTTACATTTTTGGCACTTGCTATCACAATCTTGCAAATAATGGAGCCCTAGAGGGTTTGGCTCAGTGAGCATCATCCTGTGGACTGAAGGGTCCTGGGTTCCATGCCAGTGAAGGGCACATGAAGTTGCACACTGAGCACCCATGATCCCTCTGTATATGCAAATAAGCCAAAGGGGATACTCTTTAAAAATATAATTCTAAATATATAGAAAGGACTAATTTGAAAATTATGAAATCTCTTCCAAGAGTATTTACAATGTAAACTGAAAATTGCTAAGGTATTAAATCTGACAGTAAAATAGTCAACCTTACTGTAAAGTGACTTGTAATATAGCTAGCTCAAGCAGCAGCAACCTGTAGGTTGCTTGGTGTAAAGAACAACAAAGGTTCTTAAGTGAAACTCTCTGTATCCTGAAAATTGTTCTGGAAGCAAATAAGGAAAAGTTTTCTTCAAATATCTGAAGAACTGTATTAAAAGTCCATATATTTGTCTCATAAACTAAAGTAAGTAATTTGAGTTTTTGCCTCCCTAAGAAAGTCTATGTTAAGTTACCCAAAGACTAATTAGAGAATTTTAATTAATATCATTTATTGTCCATACCTAGGACAAATAAAGTTAACAAATATAAGCTTTATTTCAAATTATTTAAAATTGGCTATTTGAAGTAAATGAATATTCAAGAAAACTTAATTGTACTGGTCAAAAAACTTTTCCTGAAGTATTAACTAAAATTTTTATTGATAGTTCATCTCATAGTAAAATTGCTTACCATGCAATGAATCCAATGCAGTCATATTTCTCTGCAAAAAATTAAAATTAAAAGTTATCAAGACTGCATTGTAAAATTACTAAAAGTCTCCTAATATTTAAATCAAAAAAGGGGGGGATAGTAAAATAATATCCTAAATAAAGTACATCAAGAAATTTTTACTTTGAAAATTATTTTTCATTTGTAATGCTCATAGCAAGACACCCATGAAAAATCACAAGGTGTCAAAATAAGCCAAAGAAAAATTGTTTGGGCAAAAAATGAAAACGGATCCCAAGTCACATTTATTGAAAAGATTCCTTTATTACCCTTTGGTTGAGAATGTATATTTCCAGAAAACTCCAAGCCCATGTGGAGTCCTGTAACAAGGGATCCCAGAGAGGAATTGACAGGATTGCTCCAGCCACAGAAATAGCAGTGGCCCGCAACAAAAGAGGAGAAATGGTCCAAAAATGAAGATGGTGAAGATGCCACCACCATGCATGATAGGAACCCAAGGCAGAGTTCTCCAAGTCACTCCTGCTCATAGAGGAGGACACAGGCCCTGAGAGTGACTGGCCTGAGCTCACACAGGGAATAAGTCTCCCACCTTGGATTTGAATCCAGGCAAGGTGGTCCCTAGACATGCCAGCTCAGACTTGTGCAAACTGTCTTTTCCTTCTGGGAACTGCCAGCAGAAGCCCAGCTCAGGTCCCACTGGGCACATCTGGGTCTACTATGTGCTTGGCTCCTGGGCCCACATGCTTGTGCTTGGCAGTGATTTCATACTGCAGATAAATTGCACGATCCCTATTGGCAGTAGCCTGGGCTGGTGCTGTCCCTTTCCATGGTACCCGCTGACTCCAGGTATCAGCACTCACTACGGGGTCTCCACTCATCGCTCTAAGACCCTGTTCAGTGCCACTGTCTTCCCTACGTGACTCAGAGTTCCCCAGAGTCAGAGTCTGGCACACACACTGGGGGCTCAGGGGTGCCTGTAGTATGACTGAATTACAATAGAAGGATGGGGGCCTAATGGAGGCTCTGCAGGACAAGAATTCCATGTGGCAGCAGTGGGCTGGCCACAAGTGGCCTCCCTCAGACCACCAAGAGCCACCCATTCATTGCACACACGTCTAATGAGCCATGATTACCCACCGCCTCACAGAGCCTTTCATCCAGCAGGCCATAGTGATGTTAGATAAAAATAGAAGAGAGAGATATTGGGGGACAGGCTTACTGAAGGGGGCATTTTAGGGGATGGTGGTCATGAGGCAGGTCATTGGGGGTGTGGTAAAGTGAAGGGGTGCCATGAGGGCAGGAATGGGGCCAAGGAGACATGGTGTAGTCAGGGTAGGCACTTGTTGTCCGGGAAGAGTTCTCTGTGGAAGAACCTCTTCCCTTTGATGAACATCGCCTGGCGGCAACTGCCATGATGTTGACGGGGTTAGGTGTTATTGGTCCATGTTTATTTCTGTCCCTGGCTCCAAGATCCCAAAGAGCCCACAACTGTGTCTTCAGTGCCTTTCAGGATTGAATATGTCTAACTCCCAGGACTGGTCCATTGCCCTCAGCTCACAGTCTTACATTTAATCTTCCCTCCCAGATTGCTGAGCTAATCCCATCTTTCCCAGAGCAGACCCACCCTTTTCCCCCCGGGCGGGACAAAAGATGGGATCTCTGCCTTTGCCCTCTAGGACGGCACCTTCGCCCCACCAGCTTGTCTCCTTTTAGATCCCAAATTCATCCAGAGAAGATTCTTAACATCTATCTTCTTTCCAAGAAAAATCCCCCATCTTTCCCATGGCCCTGGGTCATTCACAGGGTTCCATTAGGATGGCCAAGCACCACCCTTCCCAGCCCTGACCCCTACTTCTCAAGGTCCTTCTGACCTGACCTCCCTCAGAGAATTTTGTGGTCTGAAGGGCCACCCACATCCTCAATCACACATTCATGCTCCTAGACCTTAACTTCAATGAAAGGACAGAGATGAGTTTTTCATGTACGTCATCCAATGGGCCCAGCAGAGGGAAGGAATGCTACAGCTGTGCTGCAAGACGCTGCGGATTGCTGAGGGCCCTCCAGAGGGTGAGGAAGATCCTGCATGCGGTGAGGTAATGTGCCTGGTTGGTGGGGTTGGAAAAGGACAAATCAAGGATGGAAAGAGAAGACTTAAGTTATAGTATAACAATAAAAAATTGAAAAATTATATATATATATATATATATATATATAATATCCATGCAGTCTTTAAAATACTAAATTTCCATTATCATTCTATTTTATTTTTTAAATATTTGTATTGATTTTATGAAGAGGGAGAAGGAGAAAGTGACAGAAACATTAATAATGAGAGAGAATCATTGATTGGCTTCCTCCTGAATGCCCCCCACCCCCCAAATAGGGATAGAGCCCACAACCCCAGGCATGTGCCTAACCAGGAATGGAATCTTGACTTCCCAGTTCATAGTTCAATATTCAACTACTGAGCCACACCGGGCATTCTCCTTAATCACTTTAATAGGCAGATTATATCATTAATATTCATGTAACTCACACAAAAAATATTTATACTCAAATATCATCTACATAATAACAGGTTTTAAAAACACCCCACAACATAGCTCTGCATGCAACACTAGCACATCACCTGGTCTGACCAGCAGGTGGCACACGAATCCTGAGTCCTGGCCATTTTTCCTGGTAATCACCAGGGATGAATCCCATCCTTACACTATAACCCCACCCACACCACCACCTCCATGCTGACCCCTACAGTTGTTTGGGTGAAGCAGGAAAGGGAGGGGGGGGGGGCGCATGCAGAAACTGAGTCCCACTGCTCACCATGTGCTGGGCTCTCTTCCCTAATCTCAGGAGGACAGCATAAGACGGAGGGGGAAGAATGCTGAGGGCTTCTGCTGGGAGAAAAAAGAACGAAAAACCCAGTTACTGAGCTCTTACTGTACGCCAGGCCCAGTGCCAACCCCTCAACTTGCCCATCTCCTTGGATCTACAAGAATCCACTAAGCTGGGTGAGCACCAAGATCCTCAGATGGCAGGGAAAAATGAGGTTTTTGTCGGAGATCCATCCACTCAACAACACCAGCCCCTCAGTGTGGAGTCTTCAGTCAGGTGCCCTTTGAGTAGGGTCACCGTGATGGGTTAATTTTCTGTGTCAACTTCTCCTGAGGTCTTCAAACTTTTAGATCTCACGGACCACCGGTTGGCAACAGCTGCACTTCAAGTCCCTAAGGGTTGCCCAGGTACCAGGTAAAACCATTTTGGGTGTGAATGGACCGGGTTAGCTTTTAATTCAGTAGACACGTAAGGAGATCTTACAGTGCGGGTGGGTTCCTCCAATCTCGTGGGGCCCCAAGTGGAATAGAAAGAAGAAGGAAGGGAGAATTCTCTCTTCTTTGGTTTTATCTGATGGTTATCATAGGTTCCAGGTTGTCAGGGCATCAAACTCCAGGGTGTGCACCAGCTGCCCTTTATTCTCCGGCCTATGGCCTCAACTGGGTGTTACGCCATGAGCGCCCCTGGATCTCAGGCCTTCGGACTTGGCTTGAGTTATACCATTGGCTTTGTCGGTTCTCCAGCTTGTAGAGGGCAGTTATTGGGACTGCAGGTGTGAGCCTATTCCTATAAATCTCCAACCTGCATCCATGTGTCCCCTGTTGGCTATTCTGGGCAACACTGCCTAATACAGTGACCGAGCACAGGGAAGAAGCTCCCTCATTTGTGCAGTATGTCTGCTCCCCATCCTGACAGGCTGATTTCAAAACAAGCTCTCTAGTCTTGCTCCACAGAGAGACAGGTGGTATAATGGGAATAAGCCAAGTCTCCATGGATATGATCTGCCCCCTCCCCTGGTAATTTTATGTGGTGTAGAAATCCCAACAAAAAGTGTTACACCCCTGAATATTTTCAGTACTTTGCTCAAAGGAATTTTGATGATTTTCCTGGCCACAAGCAGGTTACTTCCTCCACACCAGGCTGACAAGCATGGGTTGGGAGGCCCAGGGGTTCAGTTCCTCTGCAGTGTAACTGAGGGCCTTCTGTAACTGAGGGCCCTGCCTTGTCCCTGATCCTCTCCTGGCACGAGTCTTGAGACTTGTGGGTTCACCTGGAGGACCATGAGGAACACTCGTGTCCAGGGTCAGAGCCAGCAGCCAGGTCCCCTTCACTTCAGGGGTTGGTGGGCCACTTAGCATGTCCCATTGTATCCACCCACTGAGCAGCCACAAGGTCAGAGATTCCCAGAGAGAAGTGAAGACCTGGAGGGAGTGATAAAATGGTGCTGAGCCCTGCAGCCGGACCGCATCCAGCAGTTCTAGGTTCTGATCCTGAGCCCTTAGCACCTTTTTTCATCAGTAACTGCAGGGTGCTGAAGTGTGAACTGGGGAGACAGGCGAATACATGACAGAGGACCAGACGGTTGCCTTTGAAATTGTCTTTATTTCTGATCATTCCTTTACAACCATCCATGCCAGGATTAACTCCCATAAATGCACCTCCAGCACAAATCCCTCCACTCCTCCCCAAGCAAATGAGATGCATGTTTCTGATTCTAGGACATTACCCCTTGAAGTCCCATGAACTCCCCAACATTTGCCCTGGTCACTGTGAACCCCCACTGGGTCCCTTTCTTTTTCCATTCACTGTGAACATGAACCTGAAATGTGGGTGTCCCCTGCATAATGCACCCCGATTCTATATTACAGCTTCCAAGGGCCCAGAACAAAGCTTTTGCTGAGTGTTCCCACTGAGCAGGGTCATTTCCGGGGAGCAGCATGGCTACACGTCATGAAAACTCGATCTCATAAAATTTACTGATGCCACATCGGTTACAGTACTTGGTGACAAGACAGATGGTCCTGGGCTGTCCTAACTGCCTCAGTATCCCCGTCAGCTCAGCCCGGACCAGGGCAAGTCTCTCCTGGTTGACAGTCTCCTGGGTGGTGTAACACTCCACGGGGACGGGGTACAGCTCCAGCTCTAAGCTGACCAGCCCAGCTGTGTGGCACAGCAGCTTCCCCACAGTGGCCATGGAGAGGCAATTCCCAGAGATGCTGAAGGAACTGAGCCGGTGACAGCGACTCAGGACAGGCAGGATGGCCTCGACTTGGGAGTCCACCATGGCACAGTTATCTAAGCCCAGGTCCTCGAGGGTGGGTGCCACTGCCTCCAGCAGAGCTCCGAGGGGCTCTGGCTGAAAATCGGCGAGGCTGACACCGAACAGATGCAGACACTTCAGCTCCCTGAGGTCCGGGCACTGGAACAGGTGTGTCAGGTCTGAATGCATCAGCCGCTGGCAATTTGTTATGGAGAGTTTGTCCACCTGGGTCTGCAGGCACCTGGGGAGAGACAGAGCCTTTAGTTCCTGAGGATGGGGTTATCCAGGAGATATTTATTTATTTTTATTATTTTTTATTTTTTTAAGGAAACTGAAGTTGGCATTTTAATTCTGCTTACACAAGACTCTAGCTTAATGAGTATGAAAATCTAATTAAAATAAATAGCCGTTCCTGAGTCAAATTTGATCTCCAAACTGTGGTCATTGGTTACTTCCTTTAACTCTTAAACAGATGTTTCATAAAGCAGGGAAGTAAGAGGTATATATCACTGAGGGAGAATAGCAAGTAAAAATATTTAAGACCTATTAGAAGAGCTCTAAATTGTTTCCTTACACAAGTCAATTAAAATGCAACACCATAATTCTTGCCCTTTTGTAAAAAGCACACAAGCAATTTTTACCAAATACAACCACATACAATAAGCAGTTTCATTTCAATCTATCAAAGGGGAAGTTTCTTTAGTTCATTCTAACAAGTATTTTCTGACTGAAGCCAAGGTGGAGGAAAGAACATATAGACAAAGCTTTACATGCTAATTACCAGTGGCAGGTACCTGTATTTAAAATTGACAATTAGGGTTTTCCTACACAAAACCCCAATGCCCCCTTCCCCAACAACCCCAGGTGCTACAGTTCCATGGCTTGCCAGTTAGAAGTAGTGTCTATCTGGTCAAGGTCTCTTTGTCACTTCTTCTGACATGCGGAAGTTTAGTTTTGGTTGGAGTATGTCCCAAGTTTCAAACTGTCACTTTAAATTCCTTTAAAGTTTCTTTCATTTTATTTATAAAAGAAAAGAACCAACTCTTCACCATTCTGCATCTCCAATGGCTTTGGAAAATATATAATCTCTTCCATTAAGATTCATAATGCCATCCTTGAGATGAAATTTCCATTTGTTTTTACTTCTGTGTATCTTCTCATATTGGCATACAACCACATTTTCGGTATCGAAGGGGTCCTGTCCTTCCTCATCGCTCACATCATCTTCACTATTGAGGGGCTCCTCTTCTACCTGCCCATCTTCAGGTCCATCTTTCTCTTTGTCTTCCTCCTCATCGTCATCATAGTCTCCTTCCTCATCTTCATCTTCTTCAGATGATCTATCCCCAGTTCCATCAACTTGCAACACCAATGGAGCCTGTTGCTGAGCAGGCTGGGCCTGTGGTTGCTGTTGGCCAGCTGCAGTTACCTGTGCTTGTGCTGGTGTAGGTGCCGCCACTGTTGTAGGTATAACTTGAGTGTTATTTCCTGTAAATAAGATTTGCTGAGGCTGGATGATGACACCTGTCTGTGGTGAAACCCCTCCAGGAAGAGGGGCCAATACCTGTTGTATAACAGGAGCCTGTACTCCACCAGGCTGCATTTGTGGTATAAGCTGTTGTTGTAGAACCACGGATTGCTGAGGCTGAAAGATATACTGAGCACCGTTGGCTGCTCTGACGACTTGAAGAAGCTGGCCTGAATTTGTTAATATCTGTTGAACAGGAGTCACGCCTGCAGGGAGTGCTAAGGTGGCAGCTGCAGCAGCAGCACTCATGTTTGATGCATTCATATGCTGTATCAGCTTGGAATCAAGAACAATAATTTGTGGCGCTGCAGCTTGCTGTGATGCAGGAATAAGGACCTGCTGAGTCTGCGCTTGCTGAGGTGCCCTAGGCTGTGGTTGAGCTTGCTGGTGGTGGTGATGATGGTGATGCTGCGGTTGCTGGGTTCGATGCTGCTGTTGAACTTGCAATAAAAGCTGCTGCTCTTCTGAATGAAATCCATCTACTGCCCTAGACTGCATTAGTTTATTCTCCCATAGCGTTTTCAGTTCCATCAGAACTTGTTCATCGACTCCATCATCCAAAAAGATGTCTCTCACATCATTAATAACATCTTCGATCACGGATCTGTATAATTTAGGCACGGTGTTTGTATTTGCCGAGTTCGCCATTTCCACACACAACACAAACAAGAGGGGGGCAACCCCGAGAAAACAAGCTAAAAAACAAAACCAAAGGAAAAAAAAAAAAAGAAACCAAAACACTGGAGGGTGACTCAAGCAAGCCACCGCAAGACTGGGAGGAGTGGGAGGAAATGGTAAAACAAAATCGGATTCTGAAGTAGAGGGGAGCGGGGACAGGAGGGAGGGGCAGTCCTCCCAAAGCTCAAAACCTCGAGAATCTCCCTTTAAAAAGAAAAAAAAAAAAAGCCAAGACCCTTGAGGAGTCCGGGGGGCCTTGCCCGCCCCGCGCCCAGGAGGGAAAGCACCACAGGTAGCCGCTCCCCACACCACCTCTGCTGCCACTGGCTGCAGCTCCAGCCTCACCTGAGGTTTTTATACACCTTCTCAATTGCTAATGTCCAATCAGAAGCCCTGGTCTAAACCCCCCAACCTGATGGGATTTCTGCCTTCCTCTATATTCATTGGTTAACCCAGAAATCGGTTTAGGAAAGAGAAACTTAGGGAGGGGCAAGGTTAAGGCCGAGTTCCTTGATTCCTTCCACAGACACTGACGGAGGTTGACTGATGGACCATAGTTGTCAGACTCAGTGTGAGACAGGGAAGGGTGTAATAGGTTCCTGATGTTAGCCAGGAAAGAAAACAACCAGATATTATGGTTGCTGAGGGTCTGTGGCCACAACAAAGTCATCCAGATGCATTCACAGTTAACACAGCTGAGAAGACAATGCTGCCATCCCCAAGAAAACTAACGAAATGTGTCCATACATCAAGTTAGGTGTTACGTCAGGTGACATAGAAGATCCTGAGCTCCTCTGGGAGCAAGTGGTGGGCGATTGAGGATGTGGGTGGCCTTTCAGACCCCAAGGCTTCTCCTTCTGACCTTCTCTCGGGTCAGAAGGACCATGAGAAGCAGGGACCAGGGCTGGGCAGGGTTGCGCTGGACCATCCTAATGGAACCGTGTGAATGACCCAGGGCCGAGTAAAAGATGGGGATTTTTCTTGCAAAAGAGAGAGATGGAAAGACTCTTGTCTGGGTGAATTTGGGATCTAAAAGGAGACAAGCTGGCGGGGAGACAGTGCCGTCCTAGAGGGCAAAGGGAGAGATTCCATCTTCTGTCCCGCCCAGGGGGAAAAGGGTGTGTCTCCCCTGTGAATGATGGGATTATCTCAGCAAACTGGGTGGAGAAGCTTAAATCTAAGAATGTAAGCTGAGGGAGAAGCGGCCATTCCTGGTAGTTAGACATTTTCAAGCCCAAAAGCTATTCTGGGTGGATTCTGCTACTTTAGGTGCCCTTGATTAGCATTGAACCCAGGACCCTTCATTCCACAGGCTGACACTCAGTGAGTCAAATGAGTGAAAGCAGCTAGGGCTTGATTATTTGTTAGATTGTGGTAACAAGTGACAAAAATGTAAGAAAAAGAATTAGAAAAGTTCTATGCACTCATTTTTCTGCCAAGCAGAAGAAACAACAGTTATTTGCTGTTTGCCTTTTTTAGTGGCAGAAGATGTGAGTCGGGCGGCAGCTGGCAGATTCTGGGGGATGAGAGGCAGGAGCTGACTCCCCTCTGAGGCTGGGGGAGCTGAGGCAGCTCAGCAGCCTCTGAGTCAGGAGGGGAGAAGCTGAGCTCGGGGAGAGTATGGGTCTTTGGGCATCAGAAGGGGTTGGAACCCTGGGGACAGAGGTCTACCTTGGGGCAGGGGTTTTAGGAATGTGAGTAAAATAAAAAAGGGGGCGTGGAAGGCTCTGTAATAAATGTTTCCCTGGCTGCTGTGCTTAGTTTGTTGAGTGTCATGCTGTGCACTGGGAAGTGGCTGGTTTGATTCTCAAGATGATTCAATGGGGACATGAAAGTCTTTTCAACAAATGGTGTCCCAACAATAGGATATCCACAGGGGAACAAAATAAATGTCAAAACTTGCACCACACAAAAAATTAACTTGATTTGGATCATACATGTACATGAAAAAGCTAGTGGGATAAAACTACTGGAAGGCAAAGGGGCTTTTGAAAGCAAGGCAACGCCTCTATGATACAAGCACGGTGGGGGCATGTCACTGTACATTTGCCTGAAGCCATGGACCCCACAGGTATGAGAATGCTCCCTAATGGCAATTATGGACTTTGGGTGACAGGATGTGTCAGGACAGGTCCAACAGTTGTAACAAAGGTCTGGCCCAGTGGGGGAAGTGGAGAGTGGGGAGGCTGTGAGTGTGGAGGGGCAGAGGGGTATGGGAACTCTCTACCTTCTGCTCAATTTTGCTGGGAACCTGAATCTGTCTAACAAATAAAATCCACTTTTTGAAATATTTTTATTTATGTCAGAGAGGAACTGAGAGGGAGAGTGAGGCATTAATGATTTGAGATTATCATTGATTGGCTACCTCCTGCAAGCCCCCAACTGGGGATTGAGTTCGAATCCCTGGGCATGTGCCCTTGACCAGAATCAAACATGGGACCTTACAGTCAGCACTCTATGCACTGAGCCAAACCACCAAGGGCAAACATTTTTATTTTAAATATCCACCTGGGAAAAGAGTATGGCATGTCCTCAAAAAATTTAAAATGAAACTTCCATTTGACCCAGTACTCTCACTTCAAGAAATATATTACAAGAAAACAGAAACACCAATCTGAGGGGATATATGCACCCCTAGGTTCATAGCAGCACAATTTACAATAGCTAAGATTTGGAAACAGCCTAGGTGCCACTCAGCAGATGAGTGGATTAGAAAACAGTGATACATCTACACAATGAAATACTAGGCTGCTGTAAAAAAGAAGGAATTCTTACCATTTGCCACAGCATGAATTGAGCAGGAGAGCATAATGCTAAATGAGATAAGCCAATCAGAGAAAAAGAAATATAACATGATCTCCCTCATTGTGGAATATAATGAACATGATAAACTGATGAATAAAAATAGAACCAGATTCACAGAAGCATCAAACAGACTGTCCAACCTATGAAGGAAGGTGAAGGTGAGGGGCTAAGAGATCAACAAAAGGACTTTTATTCATACATTTGAGCATAACCGTTTGACAAAGACTGTAAGGGGTGATATCATGTGCCTGGTGGGTGGGTTTGGCAAAGGAGAAATCAATGAGGGAAAAAGAAAACATAAGTTGTACTATAACAATAAAGAGTTGAAAAATTATATATATATATATATATATATATATATATATATAGAGAGAGAGAGAGAGAGAGAGAGAGAGAGAGAGAGTCCCCATGCAGTCTTTAAAGTGCTAAATTTCTGTTATCATTTTATCTTTTAAATATTTTTATTGATTTCAGGAAGAGGGAGAGGGAGAAAGTGACAGAAACATCAATAATGAGAGAGAATCATTGATCGGCTGCCTCCCGAATGCCCCCTTCCCCGCTAGGGATCCAGCCCACAACCCCAGGCCTGTGCCTAACCGGGAATGGAACATTGACCTCCTGGTTCATAGATGAATACTCAACTACTGAGCCACACCATGCATTCTCCTTAATCACTTTAATTGGCAGTTTATATCATTAACATTTATATAACTCACAACAAAAATATTTATACTCAAATAGCATCTACATAAAAGCAGATTTTAAAAACACTCCACGACATAGCTCTACATGCAACACGAAGACATCACCTGGTCTGACCGACAGGTGGCACACGAATCCTGTGGCATGGCCATTTTTCCTGATAATCACCAGGGATGAATCTCATCTTTGCACTATAACCCCACTCCCACCCACACCACCACCTCCATGCTGACCGCTACAGCTATGGTGTGAAGCAGGATCGGGGGGCCGCATGCAGAAGCTGAGTCCCACTGGGCGTCCTGTGCTGGGCTCTCTTTCTTGTCCTCAGGAGGAGAGCATGAGACTGAGGGAGAAGAATGCTGGGGGCTTCTGCTGCGAGGGAAAAGAAAGAAAAACGCATTTACTGAGCCCTTACTCTGTACCACGCCCAGTGCCAAGCCCTCAACATGCCCATCTCCTTGAATCTACAAGCATCCTCTAACATGGGTGAGCCCCAAGATCCTCAGATGGCAGGGAACTGAGGTTATTGCCTGAGGTCCCTCCACCCAACAGCACCAGCCCCTCAGGGAAGAGTCTTCATTCGGGTGCCCTTTGACTAGGGTCACCGTGATGGGTTAATTTTATGTGTCAACTTCTCCTGAGGTCTTCAAACTTTTAGATCTCACGGACCACCGGTTGGCAACCGCTGTACTTCCAGGCCCTAAGGGTTGCCCAGGTACCTGGTAAAACCATTCTGGGTGTGAATGGACCAGGTTAGCTTTTGATTCAGTAGATGACTAAGGAGATGTTACAGTGCAGGTGGGCTTCCTCCAATCTCGTAGGTGCCCAAGTGGAATAGAAAGAGGAAGGAAGGGAGAATTCTCTCTTCTTTGGTTTTACCTGATGGTGAACATATGTTCCAGGTTGTCAGGGCATCAAACTCCAGGGTGTGCACCGGCTGCCCTTTATTCTCAGGCCTATGGCCTCACACTGGGGGTTACACCATGGGCTCCCCTGGTTCTCAGGCCTTTGGACTTGGCCTCAGTTTTACAATTGGCTTTGTAGGTTCTCCAGCTTGCAGAGAGCAAGTATTGGGACTGAAGGTGTGAGCCTATTCCTATAAAACTTCTACCTACGTCCATGTGTCCCTGTTGGCTATTCTGGGGAATGCTGCCTAATACAGCAACCGAGTACAGGGAAGAAGCTCACTCATTTGTGCAGTGTATCTGCTCCCCATCCTGACAGGCTGATTTCAATACAAGCTCTATAGTCTTGCTCCATAGAGAGACGGAAGGAGTAATGGGCATAAGCCAATCCCCTGTGGATATGACCTGCCCCCCAGGTTCTATTTTATGTGGTGTAGAAATACTGGGAAAAGTGTTATGCCCCTGAATAATTTCAGTAATTTTCTCAAAGGATTTTGGATGATTTTCCTGGCAACAAACAGGTTACTTCCTCTACACCAGACTGACAGGCATGGGCTGGGAGACCCAGAGGCTTGATGCCTCTGCAGGGTAACTGAGGGTCCTGCTTTGTCCCTTAACCCCTCCTGGCACAAGTCCTGACATTTGTGGGTTCACCTGCAGAACCATAAGGAACACTTGAGTCCAGGATTAGAGCCAGCAGCGAGGTCTCCTTCACTTCAGGGGTTGGTGGGCCACTTAGCATGTCCCATTGTATCCACCCACTGAGCAGCCACAAGGGGGTGAGAGAAGCCCAGAGAGAAGTGAAGACCTGGAGGGAGTGATAAAATAGTGCTGAGCCTTGCAGCCGAACCGCACCCAGCAGTTCCAGGTTCTGGTCCTGAGCCCTCCGCACCTTTTTTTTTTTTTTATTAGTAACTACATGGTCCTGAGGTGTGAACAGGGAAGACAGGTGAATACATGACAGAGGACCAGAAGGTTGCCTTTGAAATTCTCTTTATTTCTGATCATTCCTTTACAACCATCCACCCAAGGATTAACTCCCACACAAGAAGCTCAAGCCCAAATTCTGACCCCCTCCCCAAGCAAATGAGATTTGTGTTTCTGATTTTAGGGCACTTTGCCTCTGAGGTCCCATGGACTTCCCATTTGTTGCCCCTGCAATCCTCTACCCTGGCTGTGTCCCTCCCTTTCCCCATTCACTCTTAGCATGAACCTGAAATGTGGGCGGCCCCTGTATAATGCACCTTGGCCTGAGGTTTCAGCCTCCAAAGGCCCAGAAAGAAGCCTTTGCTGGGTGCACACACTGAGCAGGGTCATTACAGGGCACAGCACGGGCTCCTGGTCATGCAAGTGCCTCGTCATAAACCTCTCTGTGGCCACTGTGCTTGGAGGCAAGCAGGATGGTATGGGCTGTCCTAACTCCTTCAGCATCCCCATCAGCTCAGCCCACATCAGGGCAAGTCTATTCTGGTTGAAGTCCCCTGGGTCGTGTAACACTCCAGGGGGACGGGGTACAGCTCCAGCAATAAGCTGCGCAGCCCGGCTGTGTGGCGCAGCAGCTTCCCCACGGTGGCCACAGAGAGGTGGTTCTCAGAGATACTGAAGGAACTGAGCTGGTGACATTGGTTCAGGACTGGCAGGATGGCCTCCACTTGGGAGTCCACCATGGCACAGGTATCGAGGCCCAGGTCCTGGAGGGTGGGTGCCACTGCCTCCAGCAGAGCTCGGAGGGGCTCAGGACTGAAACTAGTGAGGCTGGCACAATACAAACGCAGGGACTTCAGCTGCCTGAGGTTCTGGTACTGGCTCACGTGTGTCAGGTCTGAATGGGTCAGGCGCTGGCAATGCGTTATGGTGAATTTTTCCAAGGGGGTCTGTAGGCACCTGGGGAGACACAGAATGGTTAGTTCCTGGGGATGGGGGTGGCAGGTAGAGGGGGCCTTCATGGGGAAGAACACCGATTTGTCCAAGCCCAGGGTTGTCCTGACAATCTGATGAAGTCCAGCACCTAGGAATCCCAGTGTCCTTTTAGGCTGGGTCACGTTTACCACATCTCCAGAGCTTCCTTTCCTCAGCCTCCAAGCAGACCACTGCACTCTGGAGGGTCACTGGACATAAGGGAAACCCCGGGAATCTGTTCAGAAATACTGACACAGTGTCTAGGTTCATGGTCGGAAAACTGGGGCTCGTGATCACATGCGGGTCTTTGACCCCTTGAGTGTGGCTCGTCCACAAAATACCACAGCCTGGGTGAGTCTATTTTGAAGAAGTGGCATTAGAAGAAGTTTAAGTTTACAAAATTTGGCTCTCAAAAGAAATCAATCGTTGTACTGTTGATATTTGGCTCTGTTGACTAATGAGTTTGCCGACCACTAGTCTAGGTCAAGGGTGGGCATCCCTGCACCTTATGATTTGGAGACAAAACCAAGAGTGCTGTCATCTCAGGCTTCCTTCTGTCTACTGCTTGGCTCCAGGCGCCACACATCTGGGCCACCTGAGGATGATTCATCTAATTCATAAGGAACACACGTGGCCCTAGATGGTTTGAATCAGTGGATAGAGCTTTCCCTTTTGGAACCACAGGTCTCAGATTTGATTCATGGTTAAGGGCACAGATCTCATTTGCAGGCTCAATGCCTGGCCCAGGTTGGGGCATGTGCTAAGGGCAACCAATCATCTCTCCCACTTCGCCTCCAGTCCACTCTCTAAAAATCAAATTTTAGATTTTTCCAAAAAATGGAAAAAAATATCCTCCCATGAAAATTTAAAACAAAGGTAGAGAGTAAACCAGAGGAAGATTCTTCAACATCAACTGGGGAGGCCAGTGTGCAGAGGCGACTTCCATCCCTACATCACCGCGAACCACTAGTCACTCTGCAATCCTTTCCACTCCGGCTTCCTTAGCTGTGGAATCATGCCTGTCCTTTCTACTAATGGCCTTCCTGGTACCCAGGGCCACCTCTGACAGATGGGGATTCTGAGACAGGCTCACGTGTTTTCACATGGCTGGTGGGCACAGAGCTTATGTCTGGAATTACTCCATCTGATGTGGCTTTGCCTCCTCCTTTCTCCCCTCTTCCTAAGGCCTCATCAGTTAGACATCTGTCCCTAAGGAAGAAGTCACACACCCAGGCTTGCTGAGTCCCTCATTGAGCCAGTTCTGTTACCCCTCCTGACCGGCTGATTTTAAAACAAGCTTCCTTTGGGCACGCACGGGATATCACCCTCAAAGCACCTAATTAGACCACTCTCTTGACATTCTGGGGCTCTGTCCACTGTTACACAGCTCACCTGAGCATCTGGTCCAGACGGCCTCGGAGGAAAGAGGGAGATTCCATGACGAGCTCACATTGATGCTGCAGCCTGAGCATCTGAGACAGGAATTAGGAAAAGGATCTCTGCTCCTCCTGCTCCTCCCTCTCCCACTGCTCGTTCTCCTGCTCCTGCTTCCCTCTCTGACTCCTCTTCCTCCTCCCACTCCTGCTCCTCTTCCTTCTCCCAATCCTGCTCCTCTTCGTCCTCCCAATCCTGCTCCTCTCCAACCTACTCCTGCTCTTCCCTCTCTGACTCCTCTGCCTCCCCCATCTCCTGCTCCTCTGCCTCCTGTTCTTCCTCCAATTTTCCTCCTCATCCTCCTCCTCCTCCTCACTCAACACCTGGATGTGGGAGAGAGAGAGTCTCTGCAGGTTCCTCATCTGCCCCAGGTAAAGAGCAAACATCCCCAGGGTGGGCAGGTCCCAGGTGCAGTTAACTTCCATCTCCTGGATACAGTCCCACTGCACCGCAACCAGGACCTGCCTCACCCTCTGGAAGGGCCCCTCAGCAATCCGCAGCGTCTAGCAGCACAGGTGTAGCAGCCCTTCCCTCTGCTGGGCCCATTGGATGACGTACATGAAAAACTCATCCCTGTCCCTTTCATTGAAGTTAAAGTCTACAAACACCTCCAAGGGAGCTAAGGGGTGCTCCATGTTGGGGCTGGACCTGTGCACAGCCTCTGCTCCTGCGGTGAGTGGTTCTCGGTGCTGCATCCATAAGACATTCTCCCATAGTTGGCACCCGTGTCCCTTAAATCCAGCACCCGCAGTTTCCACCTCCTGTGGGGAAAGCAGAACATTAGCCGAGATTCTTTCAGCTCAACAGGGCATTGGGTAAGATGCTTTATGGACAACGTGTCTCAGTGGTTGACCATCTACCTATGAACCAGGAAGTCAAGGTTTGCTTCCCAATCAGGGCACACGCCTGGGTTGCAGGCTCAATGCCCAGTGGGGAGGGGAGGTTTTGGAGGAGGCAGCGCATCAATGACTCTCTCTCTCATCATTGGTGTTTCTATCTCGAACAAAAATTTTTTTAAAACATTAACAACAGAGTCCTACCTGCTTTGGCTCAGTGGATAGAGCATCAGCCTGTGGACTAAAGGGTCCCAGGTTCCATTCCGGCCAAGGGCACATGTTTGGGTTGCCGGCTCAAACCCCCCAGTAGGGGGAGTGCAGGAGGAAGCAAATTAATGATTCTCTCATCACTGATGTTTCTATCTCTCTATCCCTCTCCCTTTCTCTCTGAAATCAATAAAAATTGATTTCTTGGAGGAGGCAGGGCACCTTTTGCAAGTGACTCTCTCAGTCAGAATTCCTCCACTCCCAGTGAGCTCAGCAGTGTGCCAGGACACCCTGAGTCTCACTGGCAGTCAGAAACCTCGGGTCCCCTTTAGGCCCTCCACGTGCCCTAACGCTGTTTGTCTCCCGGATGCCCAGGAGCAGTCTTGGAGAAGCCTTACCTGGGGCGAACCTCCTGGGCAAGCAGAGCGTCCAGCCCATCCAACACAGCTTTTAAGACCTTGACCCGAGGCTGCTGTAACTGACCGCCCAGAGGGAGGACGGGCTAAGGCCAGGCTTGGGCCATTGCCTTCAGGAACAGGTAGTGTCTACTGTGATAGGCCAGGATGAACAGCCGAGGAAGAGCTCGGCTGGCAGGTACTCCAGAGCTGTGATGGCCGAGGCCTGGTCCTTCAGCAGGCTCTCCCCTGGCAGCTGCAGGAGTGTGGGTGGGGTCCTGATACTCATCCTCAAGGTGCTCCAAAGGAATCCTGCAGAAATGTCTAGGGAACAAGGCATCCTTGTCAAGCCAAGCATTTGAGGCCCATCCACGGACTCCCCATACCTTACAGGAAGCAAATTAGGGCCAAATCCACTGCCTGGCAATGGTGAGAGCCTCAGTTTAGAGAGTCCCATTCTGGGCTCGTTGGCTACAGAAACAGAGCTTTCCCATCAGGCCCAAGGACAAGCATCTGAGAAGCACCCACATCATTCATTCCATTCTGCCTGGGAAGTGGTTACTCAGGGGCCTTAAAGCTGACGCCCACCTTTTTTGGGGAAAATTTCAGACCAATCTAGGGACAAAGTAAATATTTTTAAATTCCAGAAATAAAACCAGAGTAAAGATATTTTCATTAGGGGGGCGGGGGTGGCACCTCAGAATCAGGCAATCATCTTGGTTAGACATTTAAAAATAAACCAAAGCACAAAACCAAATGTTTGGAATTCAGGCAAAACTACACATAGAGGCAAAATCAAAGCTTTCAATCTCTTTCTCTGTAAATAAAAACAAATTTTTTTAAAGGGGCAAAGCTCTGCCTTCCCTTCTAACCTGCGGCTGGCTGTCTTAGTTGAGGTCGGTAACTTACCTGCTGTGACCGGTTGGCTGAGGCTCAGACCTCAGACCTACTGGAGAGCCAGGGCACTCACTGCAGAGCTGAAGGACTCTTAATCTCTCCTCTGGTGCCTGAGGTTTCAGAAGCCTTCTCAATTGCTAACTTCCAATCAGAAGCCCTGGTCTAAACCCCCCAACCTGGTGGGATTTTTGCCTTTCTCCATAGTAATTGGTTTGCCCAGAAATCGGTTTAGGAAAGAGAAAGTTAGGGAGGGGCAAGGTGGGTACCAGGCTCATTGATTCCTTCCACAGACACTGACTGAGGTTGACTGATGGACCATAGTGTCATCCTCTGTGTGAGACATGAAAGTGTAATGGGTTCCTGATGTTAATAGGAAAGAACACACCTGGAGAGCATGGATCCTGGGGGTCTTTGGCCACATCAAGGTTATCAAAACATTTCAGAGTTAAAACATCCTGGAGAAGACAATGGTGCCATCCCCAAGAGTACAATCGAAATGTGTCCATGCATCAAGTTTAGTTTTATGTCCGGTGACATAGCAGATCATGAGCTCCTCAGGGAGCAAGTGGTGGGCGATTGAGGAATGGGTGTCCCTTCAGACCCAGGACTTCTCTGAGAGAGGTGAGGTCAGAATCACCATGAGAAGCACGGGTCAGTGCTGGGCAGAGTGATGCTGGGCCATCCTAATGGAACTGTGTGAATGCCCCAGGGCCATGGAAAAGATGGGGATTTTCTTGGAAAGGAGAGAGATGGAAAGACTCTTCTCTGGGTGAACTTGGAATCTAAAAGGAGACAAGCTGGAGGGGAGACAGCGCCCTCCTAGAGGGCAAAGGGAGAGACTGCAATTTCTGACCCGCCAGGAGGGAAAGGGTGGGTCTGCTCTGGGAAAGATTGGATTAGCTCAGCAAACTGGGTGGACAAGCTTAAATCTAAGAATGTGAGCAGGAGAAGCGGCCAGCCCTGGGAGTTAGACATTTTCAAGCCCAAAAGGCATTGTGGGTGGATGCTGGGGGCCCTTTGGGATCTTGGAGCCAGAGAGAGAAATAAATATCCGTCAATCACAAGTAACCCCGTCAACATCATCGCAGGTGCCATCAGGGAACGTTTATCAGAGAGTTGAGGTTCTCCCACAGAGAGCTCTTCTCAGACAGCAAGTGCCTTCCCTCACTACACCGTGTCTCCATGGCCCCATTCAAGTCCTCAGAGCACCCCTTCCCTTCACCACACCCCAATGATCTCCCTTGTGAACACCCTCCCCAAAGTCGCCACTTCAGTAAGTCTGTCCCCCATATCGCTCTGTTCTGTATTTGTCTGACGTGCTTGTGGTGTGAAGAACCAGAGGCTCTGTGAGGCCAAGGAGCAATCATGGTCCTTAGACATCTGTGGAAGGAATGGGTGGCCCTTGGCAGCGTGTAGTAGGCTAGCTGAGGACAGCCCACTGCTGCCACCTGTAGTTCTTGGCCTTCACAACCTTCCTCTAGGCCCCCATTCTTCTCTTGTCAGTCACACACCCTACAGACTCCCCTGAGCACCCACTGTGTGTGCCACGCTCTGACTCAGTTAGGAAAGGAGGCACCGGAGTGAGTGCGATGCCTGTAGCTGAGCTCTGCTGCAAACGGACAGCACAAACCCAGGCTGCCTCTGCTAGGAATCATGGGATTTGTCTGCAGTTCAAAACCCCTGCAACCACACACCTGCAGGCCCAAGGGCACAGTAGATCCAGAAGTGCCCAGTGGGTCCTGAGCTGGGCTTCTTCTGGTCTTAGGTTGAAATCCCAGCTCAGAGATTCATTGGCTGTGTGACCTCGAACCAGTCACTCCTCAGGCTTGTTCCTCCTGTGTGAGCAGGCCTGAGGGTTAGAACCCACCCTGGGCACCTGTGGTGGATGGTGGTGCTCACAGTGGAGATCTTCCCAGAGAGGCCCTATCCTGGCTCTTACTCCCCCAGAGCTCAATTGTTTTTCCTGCCTTTGGTATTTTTATTGTTTTACAACTATTTTTGTAGTTGTTAACCCTTACTGGAGGACATCTTTTCCAATGATTTTTAGAGAGTGGAAGGGAGGGGAATAGACAGAATCATGGATGTGAGGGAGACACATTGGTTGGTTGCCTCTTGCACTCAACCCGAACAGGGCCAGGGATCAAGTGTGCAACTTCACGTGCCCTTCACTGGCATGGAACCCAGGACCCTTCAGTCCACAGGCTGATGCTCACTGAGCCAAACCCGCTAGGGCCTGATTATTTGCAAGATTGTGATAGCTGAGCTCTGGGGAGAATATGGGTCTTTATCAGTAAACTGCTGTAAACTGAGGACACAGGCGAATACATGCAAGAGGACCAGAAGGTTGCCTTTGAAATTGTCTTTATTTCTGATCATTCCTTTACAATCATCCACACCAGGATTCACTCCAACAGAAGATCAAGCCCAAATTCTGACGCCCTCCCCAAGCAAAAGAGATTCATGTTTCTGATTGTAGGACACATTTCCTTGTAGTTCCCATGAACTCCCCATCCTTTGTCCCGGCCGTCCTTCCAAAGGCCCAAAAAGAAGGCTTTGCTGGGTGCACCCACTGGGCAGGGTCATTACATGGCAGAGCATGGGCTCCCGGTCATGAAAATGCCACGTCATAAAAATCACTGTAGCCACCGTGCTTGACGGCAAGCTGGATGGTCCTGGGCTGTCCTATCTCCCTCAGCATCCCCGTCAGCTCAGCCTGGATCAGGGCAAGTGTGTCCTGGTTGACAGTCCCCTGAGTGGTGTAACACTCCAGGGGAACGGGGTACAGCTCGTGCTCTAAGCTGTGCAGCCCGGCTGTGTGGCGCACCAGCTTCCCCACGGTGGCCATGGAGAGGCGGTTCTCAAGGATGGTGAGGTCGATCAGCTGGTGACAGCGGCTCAGGACAGGCAGGATGGCCTCAACTTGGGAGTCCACCATGGCACAGCTATCGAGGTACAGTTCCTGGAGGGTGGGTGCCACTGCCTCCAGCAGAGCTCGGAGGGGCTCAGGACTAAAATCAGCGAGGCTGGCACGATACAGATGCAGGGACTGCAGCTGCCTGAGGTTCGGGCACTGGAACAGGTGTGTCAGGTCTGAATGAGTCAGGCGCCGGCAATATGTTATGATAAGTCTTTCCAAAGGGGTCTGCAGGTACCTGGGGAGACACAGAGCGGTTAGTTCATGGGGATGGGGGTGGCAGGTAGCGGGGGCCTTCATGTGGAAGAAGACCGATTTGTCCAAGCCCAGGGTTGTCCTGACAATCTGATGAAGGGAAACACCCAGGAAGCCCAGTGTCCTTTTAGGCTGGTCAAGTTCACCACCTCTCCAGAGCTTCCTTTCCTCAGCTGCCAAGCAGACCACTGCACTCTGGAGGGTCACTGGACATAAGGGAAACCCCGGGAATCTCTTCAGAGAGACTGACACAGTGTCTAGGTCTGTGGTCAGCAAACTGTGGCTCGCGGGTCACATGCGGCTCTTTGACCTCTTGAGTGTGGCTCTTCCACAAAATACCATGGCCTGGGCGAGTCTATCTTGAAGAAGCAGCGTTAGAAGTAGTTTAGGTTTAAAAAATTTGGCTCTCAAAAGAAATTTCAGTCGTTGTACTGTTGATATTTCGCTCTGTTGACTAATGAGTTTGCCGACCACTGGTTTAGGAAAAGGGTGGGAATCCCTGCACCATATGATTGGGCAACAAAACCAAGAGTGCTGACAACTCAGGCTTCCTTCTGGCCACTGCTTGGCTCCAGGCACCAGACATCTGGGCCACCTGAGGCTCATTCATCTAATTCCCATAAGGAACACACTTGGCCCTAGCTGGTTTGAATCAGTGGATATAGCTATCCCTTTTCCACCCACAGGTCTCAGATTTGATTCATGGTCAAGGTCACAGATCTCATTTGCAGGCTCAATGCCCGGCCCAGGTTGGGGCATGTGCTGAGGGCAACCAATCATCTCTCTCACAATGTATTTCTCTCTCTCTCTTCCCAGCTATTCCACTCATTAAAAATCAATGGAAAAAAATATATTCTCCTTTGAGGTTTTAAAAAAAAAAGGGAAAGACTAAACCAGAGGAAGATTCTACAACATTAACTGGGGAGACCAGTGTGCAGTGGCAACTTCCATCCCTACATCACCGCAAACCATTGGTCACTCTGCAAACCTTTCAACTCTGACTCCCTTACCTGCGGAATCATGCCTGTCCTTTCTACTAATGGCCTTCCCTGGAGCCCAGGGCCACCTCTGACAGATGGGGATTCTGACACAGGCACACGTGTGTTCACATGGCTGGTGGGCTAGAGCTTATGTCTGGAATTGCTCCATGTGATGTGGCTTTGCCTCCTCGCTCCCCTCTTCCTAAGGCCTCATCACTTAGACATCTGTCCCTAAGGAAGAATTCACACACCCACGTTCTTTGTATCCCTCATTGAGCCAGTTCTGTTACCCCTCCTGACAGGCTGATTTTAAAACATGCTTCCTTTGGGTGCTCATGGGATACCACCCTCAAATCACCTAATTAGTCCACTCCCTTGACATTCTGGGTCTGTGTCCACCATTACCCAGCTCACCTGAGCATCTGGTCCAGACGGCCTCGGAGGAAAGAGGGAGATTCCATGACTAGCTCACGTAGGTGCTGCAGCCTGCGCATCTGAGAGAGGAATTGGGAAAAGGATCCCTGCTCCTCCCTCTCCCACTCTTCTCCCTCCTCCCACTCTTGCTCCTCTTCCTCCTCCCAGTCCTGCTCCTCTTCCTCCTCCCAGTCCTGCTCCTCATCGTCCACAGACTCCTGCTCCTCTTCCTCCTCCCAGTCCTGCTCCTCACCCTCCACCCACTCCTGCTCCTCATCCTCTACCCACTCCTGCTCCTCTTCCTCCTCCCACTCTTCCTCCTCTTCCTCCTCCCACTCCTGCTCCTCACCCTCCACCCACTCCTGCTCCTCTTCTTCCCCCCACTCCTGCTCCTCATCGTCCACCCAATCCTGCTCCTCTTCCTCCTCTTCCTCCTCCAGTTCTTCCTCCTCATCCTCGTCCTCCTCCTCACTCAACACGTGGATGTAGGAGAGAGAGAGTCTCTGCAGGTTCCTCATCTGCCCCAGGTAAAGAGCAAATGTCCCCAAGGTGTGCAGGTCCCAGGTGCAGTTCAATTCTACCTCCTGGATGCAGTCCAGCTGCACCACATCCAGAAACTTCCTCACCCTCTGGAAGGGCACCCCAGCAATCCGCAGCGTCTTGCAGCACAGGTGTAGCAGCCCTTCCCTCTGCTGGGCCCATTGGATGACGTACATGAAAAACTCATCCCTGTCCTTTTCATTGAAGTCAAGGTCTAGGAATACTTCCAAGGGAGCTAAGGGGTGCTCCATGTTGGGGCTCGACCTGTGCACAGTCACTGGTATAGTCAGTGAGTGCTTCAGGGTGCTGTCTCCACACCACACTCTCCATAAGTTGGCACCCAGGTTCCTTAAATCCAGCACCCGCAGTTTCCATTTCCTGTGGACAAAGCAGAACATTCGCCGAGATTCTCTCAGGTCAACAGGGCATTGACTGACAAGCTTTATGGACAGTGTGTCTCAGTAGTTGAACATCTACCTATGAATCAGGCAGTCACAGTTCAATCACTGGTCAGGATCCATGCCTGCATTGCAGGCTCACTGCCCAGTGGTGTGTGTGTGCGCGCGAACACGCGGCTGCAGGAGGCTGCCTATCAATCATACTCTCTCATCATTGAGGCTTCTATCTCTACCTCTCCCTTCCTCTCTGAAATCAATAAACAATACATTTTTTAAAAAAGACCAACAGAACGAGGGCAGGTCAGAATGAGACTGAGCATCTGAGTAGAGGCAACAACCAGACTCTACCCCCACCCTGACCTTAACTTTGATTCTCAAGGTCAGCGACTTCCTTGCCCTCTGCTTTGCTTTGCTCATCTCCTTCCATCCCTCCTGCTCAGCACTTCTCCTATCTTTAACTACCACTAGGAGGAGACAGGGCACGTTTTGCAGGTGTCTCTGCCCAGTAGACAGTCCTCCACTCCCCAGTGAACTCAGCAGTGTGCCACGGCT
Organism: Corynorhinus townsendii; assembly: GCA_026230045.1. NCBI lineage: Eukaryota > Metazoa > Chordata > Mammalia > Chiroptera > Vespertilionidae > Corynorhinus > Corynorhinus townsendii. The sequence goes on from JAPDVU010000002.1 coordinate 214,568,378, forward strand.
CCCTGGGCCTCACTGGCACAGTCAGAAACCCGGGTCCCCCCTTAGGCCCTCCACACGCTCTGATGCCCGCTGTGTCTGGAATGTCCAGGACCCTACCAAGCACCTGGAGCAGCCTTACCTGGGGCGAACCTCCTGGGCAAGCAGAACGTCCAGCCCATCCAACACAGCTTTTAAGACCTTGACCTGAGGTCGCTGCATCAGGTCCCCCAGAGGGAGGACGGGGTAGGGCCAGGCTTGTGCCATCGCCTTCAGGGATGAGTAGTGTCTACTGTTGTAGGCCAGGATGAACAGCTGCGGGAAGAGCTCGGCGGGCAGGTGCTCCAGAGCTGCGATGGCCGAGGCCTGGTCCCTCAGCAGGCTCTCCCCTGCCAGCTGCAGGAGTGTGGGTGGGGTCCTGATGCTCATCCTCAAGGTGCTCCAAAGGAATCCTGTGGAAAAGTCCAGGGAACAAGGCATCCTTGTCAGGCCAAGCCTTTGAGCCCCATCCACTGACTCCCCATTTTCACGGGAATGAACTCAGGGCCAAAGCCCCTACCTGGCCATTGTGAGAGCCTCAGTTTAGAGAGTCCCATTCTGGGCTAGGTGACCACAGAGCCATAGCTCTCCATGCAGGCCCCAGAAGAAGCATCTCAGAAGCACCCACATCTTTCATTCCAGTCTGCCTGGGAAATGGGTCCTGAAAGGCCTGAAGCTGACCCCTGCCTTTTTTGGGGAAAATTTCAGACCAATCTAAGGACACAAACTTAATATTTAAAATTTCCAGAAATAAAACAACAGTTAAGATGTTTTCATTAGGGGCATCAGGGGCAGGGGTGGTGGTCAGGAAATCAGCTTGGTTACACATTTATAAATAGACCAAAGCACAAATCCAAATGTTTGAAATTCAGGCAAAACTACACTAAGAGGCAAAATCAATGCCTTCAATCTGTTTGTCTGTTAAAAAAACAAAAGAAGAAAAAAAGGAAAGCTCTCTGTGCCAACGTGAGGCCGGCTGCCTTAGCTGAGGTCCAAAATTTACCTGCTGTGACCGGTTGGCTTGGGCTCAGATCTCAGACCTGGTGGAGAACCACAGCACTGACTGCAGAGCTGGAGGACTCTGAATCTCTCCTCTGGTACCTGAGGTATTTATACGCCTTCTCAAATGCTAGCATCCAATCAGAACCCTCAATCTCCAAACCTTAATCCTAACGCCATTATTGCCTCTTCAGATTAATGGATTGAGAGAAAGTTAGGGAGGGGCAAGGATAAGGCCTGGATCACTGATTCCTTCCATAGACACTGACTGAAGTTGACTGATGGTGCATAGTTGTCATCCTCTGTGTGAGACAGTGAATGGTGTAATGGGTTCCTGATGTTAATAGAAAAGAACACACCCAGAGAGCATGGTTGCTGGGGGTCTTTGGCCACATCAAAGCTCTCAGAACATTGCAGAGTTAAAACACCCTGGAGAAGACCATGGTGGCATCTCCAAGAGAACAATCGAAATGTGTCCATGCATCAAGTTGGATTTTATGTCAGGTGACATAGCAGTTCATGAGATCCTCATGGAGCAAGTGGTGGGCGATTGAGGATGTGGCCGTCCCTTCAAACCCCAAGGCTTCTCAGAGGGAGGTGAGGTGAGAATCACCATGAGAAGCAGGGCTCAGGGCTGGGCAGGGTGGAGCTGGGACATCCTAATGGAACCGTGTGAATGACCCAGGGCCGTGTAAAAGATGGTTTTTTGTTGGAAAGGAGAGAGATGGACTGACTCTTGTCTGGGTGAATGTGGGATCTAAAAGGAGACAAGCTGGAGGGGAGACACTGCTTTCCTAGAGGGCAAAGGCAGAGATTCCATCTTCCGTCTCGCCCAGGAGGAAAAGGGTGGGTCTGCTCTGAGATTGGATTATCTCAGCAAACTGGGTGGAGAAGCTTAAATCTAAGAATGTGAGCTGAGGGAGAAGGGGCCATCCCTGGGAGTTAGACATTTTCAAGCTCAAAAGGCATTGTGGGTGGATGCTGTGGGCTCTTTGGGATCTTGGAGCCTGGAACAGAAATAAAAGTCGTCCAATCACATGTAGCCCTGTAAACATCATGGCAGCTGCGACCCAGCAACGTTTATCAAAGGGTCAAGGTTTTCCACAGAGAACACTTTCCAGACAGCAAGTGCCTTCCCTGACTACACCATGTCTCCATGGCCCCACTCCTACCCTCATGCACCCCTTCACTTCACCACACCCCAGTGATCTCCCTTATGACGACCAGATCCCAAAGTCCCCACTTCAGTAAGCCTGTCCCCCATATCGCTCTGTTCTTTATTTGTCTGACATACTTGTGTTGTGCAGAACCAGAGGCTCTGGGAGGCCAGGGAGCAATCATTGCCCTTAGACAACTGTAGAATGAATGGGTGGCCCTTGGTGGCGTGAGGAAGACCAGCTGTGGCCAGCCCATTGCTGCCACGTAGAGTTCTTGTCCTGCACAACCTACCTCTAGAACCCCATCATTCTCTTGTCAGTCACTCACCCACAGACTCCCCTGAGCACCCAGTGTGTGGGCCACGCTCTGATTCTGGGGAACTCTGAGTCTCATGGAGAAGACAGCGCCATGAACAGACACGGGAAAGAGGACAGGAGGCACCGGAGTGAGTGCTGAGGCCTGTAGCTGAGCTCTGCTGCAAATGGACAGCACAAACCCAGGCTGCCTCTGCTAGGCATCATGGGATTTGTCTGCAGTTCAAAACACCTGCGAGCACACACCTGCGGGCCCATGAGCCAGGGCACAGTACACACAGAAGTGCCCAGTGGGTCCTGAGCTGGGCTTTTGCTGGCCTTTCCTGGAAGGGAGAGTCAGTTTTGGACAAGGGCCGAGCAGACATGGGTTCAAATCCCAGCTCAGAGAGAGACTCATTGGCTGTGTGACCTCGGGCCAGTCACTCCCTAGGCCTGTTCCTCCTCTGTGAGCAGGCCTGATGGTTAGAACCCACCTCACGCACCTGTGGTGGATGGTGGTGCGGACAGTGGAGATCTTCCCAGGGAGGTCCTGTCCTGGCGCTTAGTCCCCCAGAGCTCAATTGTTTTTCCTACCTTTGGTATTTTTTCTTAAACTATTTTTGTTGTTGTTAACCCTTTCTGGAGGACATCTTTTCCAATGATTTTTAGAGAGTGGAAGAGAGGAGAAGAGACAGAATCATGGATGTGAGAGAGACACATTGATTGGTTGCCTCCTGCACTCAACCCGAACAGGGCCTGGGATTAAGTCTACAACTTTACGTGCCCTTCACTGGCAAGGAACTCAGGACCCGTCAGTCCACAGGCTGAGGCTCACAGAGTCAAACCAGCTAGGGCTTGATTATTTGGTAGATTGTGGTAGCAAGTGGCAAAAATTTAAGAAAAAGAATTAGAAAAGTTCTATTCATTCATTTTTCTACCAAGCAGAAGAAACAACAGTTTTTTGTTGCTTGTGTTAGTGGCAGAACATGTGAGTCGGGCAGTGGGTGGCAGATTCTGGGGGATGAGAGGCAGGAGCTGACTCCCCTCTGAGGCTGGGGGAGCTGAGGCAGCTCAGCAGCCTCTGAGTCAGGAGGGGAGAAGCTGAGCTCTGGGGAGAGTATGGGTCTTGGGCATCAGAAGAGGTTGGAACCCCAGGGACAGAGGTCTACCTTGGGGCAGGGGTTTTAGGAATGTGAGTAAAATAGAAAAGGGGCGGTGGGAGGCTCTGTAATAAATGTGACCCCTGGCTGCTGTGGCTCAGGTTGTTGAGTGTCATCCCGTGCACTGGAAAGTGGCCTGTTCAATTCTTAAGATGATTCAATGGGGACATGAACGTCTTTTCAACAAATGGTGTCACAACAATAGGATATCCACAGGGGAACAAAATAAATGTCGAAACTTGCACCACACATAAAAATTAACTTGATTTGGATCATACATGTACATGGAAAAGCTAGTGGGATAAAAATTATTGGAAGGCAAAGGGGGTTTTTAAGGCCAGGCAACGCCTCTATGATACAAGCTCGGTGGGGGCATGTCACTGTACATTTGCCAGAAGCCATGGACCCCACAGGTATGAGAATGCACCCTAATGGCAGTTATGGACTTTGGGGGACAGGATGTGTCAGTGCAGGTCCAACAGATGTAACAAATGTCTGGCCCAGTGGAGGATGTGGAGAGTGGGGAGGCTGCGAGTGTGGAGGGGCAGAGGTGTATGGGAACTCTCTACCTTCTGCTCAGTTTTGCTGGGAACCTGAATTTGCTCTAACAAATAAAATGCACTTTTCTAAATATTTTTATTTATTTCAGAGAGGAAGGGAGAGGGAGAGAGAGAAGCATCAATGATGTAAGAGAATCATTGACTGGCTACCTCCTGCAAGCCCCGCACTGGGGATTGAGTCCATAAACCCGGGCATGAGACTGAGCATCTGAGTTGAGGCCACAATCAGACTCCACCCCAACCCTGAGCTTCTACTTTGAATCCCAAGGTCAGCTTCTCCCTTGCCCCTCTCTTCCCTCTGCTTTGCTTTGCTCATCTCCTTCTACCCCTCCTGGTCCCCACATCTCGCACCTTCAAGTACCCCTGGGAGGAAGCAGTCAGCAGATGACCAGAAGCAAACATGGGACGCTACAGTCAGCACTCTATCCACTGAGCCAAACCACCTAGGGCAAACATTTTTATTTTCAGTATCCACATGGGAAAACAGTATGGCCTTTCCTCAAAAAATTTAAAATGAAACTTCCATTTGACCCAGTACTGCCACTTCTAGGAATACATTCCAAGAAAACAGAAACACCAATAGGAAGGGATATATGCAGCCCTTGGTTCATAGCAGCACAATTTACAAAGCTAAGATTTGGAAACAGCCTAAGAGCCACTCAGTAGATGAGTAAAAAAAAAAAAAAAACAGTGATACATCTACACAATGAAATACTAGGCTGCTGTAAAAAAGAAGGAATTCATACCATTTCCAAAAGCAGGGATTAAACTGGAGAGCATTACGCTAAGTGAAATAAGCCAATCAGTGAAAAAGAAATATCACATGATCTCACTCATTTGTGGACTATAAGGACCACGAAAAACTGATGAACAAAAATAGAACCAGGGTCACAGAAGCATCAAACAGACCTTTCCAAACTATGAAGGATGGCGGGAGAAGGGGGTAAGAGATCAATCAAAGGAAGACAGTGGGGGGGCGGGGGGTAAGGGCATGTACCTGGGGGGTGAAGGTTGCAAGAATTAAAATTATATATATACATATATATATATATGTGTGTGTGTGTGTGTGTGTGTGTGTGTGTGTGTGTGTGTATATATATATATATATATATATAATCCCCATGCAGTCTTTGAAATACTAAAGTTCTTATCATCCTATTTTTTTAAATATTTTATTGATTTCAGGAAGGGAAGAGGGAGGAAGTGATGGAAATGTCAGTTATGAGAGAGAATCATTGATTGGCTGCCTCTCAAATGCCCCCTACAAAGATCCAGCCCACAACCCCAGGCATGTGCATAACCAGGAATGGAACCTTGACCTCCTGGTTCATAGTTCCAAACTCAACCTTTGAGCCATAGCAGGCATGCTCCTTAATCACTTTAATAGGCAGTTTATATCATTAACATTTACATAACTCACAACAAAAATATTTATACTCAAAGAGCATCTACATAAAAGCAGATTTTAAAAACACTCCAGAGCATAGCCCTGCTTGCAGCACTAACACGTCACCTGGTCTGACCAGCAGGTGGCACACGAATCCTGAAGCCTGGCCATTTTTCCTGGTAATCACCAGGGATGAATCTACTCTTTTCACTATAACCCCACCCACACCACCCCACTCTACACCACCACCACCCCCACCCCCCCGGACATTCCCATTCCAACCCACCTCCATGCTGACTATTACAGCTGTTTGGGTGAAGCAGGAGCAGGCAGGCCGCATGCAGAAGCTGAGTCCCACTGGGCACCCTATGCTGGGCTCTCTTCCCTGTCCTCAGGAGGAGAGCATGAGACTGAGGGGGAAGAATGCTGGGGGCTTCTGCTGGGAGAAAAAAGAAGGAAAAACGCATTTGCTGAGCCCCTACTCTACACCAGGCCTATTGCCAAGCCCTCAACATGCCCATCTCCTTGGATCTACAAGCATCCAGTCAGCTGGGTGAACACCATGATCCTCATTTTACAGGGGAACTAAGGTCCCTCCACCCAACAGCAACAGCCCCTCAGCGTGGAGTCTTCATTCAGGTGCCCTTTGACTAGGGTCACCGTGATGGGTTAATTTGATGTGTCAACTTGACCTGAGGTCATCAAACTTTTGGATCTCACAGACCACCATTTGGCAACAGCTGAACTTGAAGGCCCTAAGGGTTGCCCAGGTACCAGGTAAAACCATTCTGGGTATAAATGGACTGGGTTAGCTTTTGATTCAGTAGACAAGTAAGGAGATCTTACAGTGCAGGTGGGCTTCTTCCAAACTCTTGGGGGCCCAAGTGGAACAGAAAGAGGAAGGAAGGGAGAATTCTCTCTTCTTTCATTTTACCTGATGGTGAACATAGGTTCCAGGTTGTCAGGGCATCAAACTCCAGGGTGTGCATCAGCTGCCCTTTATTTTCATCCTTAGACCTCACACTGAGGGTTACCCCATGGGCTCCCTGGATCTCAGGCCTTCGGACTTGGCCTGAGTTATACCATTGGCTTGGTTCGTTCACCAGCTTGCAGAGGGCAGGTATTGGGACTGAAGGTGGGAGCCTATTCCTATAAATCTCCTACCTGAGTCCATGTGTCCCTGTTGGCTATTCCGGGGAATGCTACCTAATACAGTGACCGAGCACAGGGAAGAAGCTCACTCATTTGTGCAGTGTGTCTGCTCCCCATCCTGACAGGCTGATTTCAAAACATGCTCTCTGGTCTTGCTCCATAGAGAGATGGGAGGTGTAATGGGCATAAGCCAATCCCCCATGGATATGACCTGCCTTCTGGGTTCTATTTTATATGGTGTAGAAATACTTGGAAAAAGTGTTATGCCTGAATAACTCTAGTATTTTGCCCAAATGAATTTGGATGATTTCCTGGCCACAAGCAGGTTACTTCTTCCACACCAGGCTGACAGGCATGGGCTGGGAGGCCCAGGGGCTCGGTTCCTCTGCAGTGTAACTGAAGGCCCTGCCTTGTCCCTGAACCACTCCTGGCACAAGTCCTGAGACTTGTGGGTTCACTTGGAAAGCCATGAGGAATACTCGAGTCCAGGGTCAGAGCCAGCAGGGAGGTCCCCTTCACTTCAGGGGTTGGTGGGCCACTTGGCATGTCCCATTGTATCCACCCACTGAGCAGCCACAAGGGGGTCAGAGATGCCAGAAAGAAGTGAAGACCTGGAGGGAGTGATAAAATGGTGCTGGCCCTGCAGCCGAACCGCAACCAGCAGTTCCAGGTTCTGGTCCTTTCTGCACCTTCTTTTTTTTGTTTTTTTAATCAGTAACTGCAGGGTCCAGAGGTATAAACGGGAGCCAGGTGAACACATGACAAAAGACCAGACGGTTGCCTTTGAAATTGTCTTTATTTCTGATCATTCCTTTACAACCATCCATGCCAGGATTAACTCCCATAAATGCACCTCCAGCACAAATCCCTCCCCTCCTCCCCAAGCAAATGAGATTCATGTTTCTGATTCTAGGACCTTACCCCTTGAAGTCCCATGAACTCCCGAACATTTGCCCCTGGTCACTGTGGACCCGCACTGGGTCCCTTCCTTTTTCCATTCCCAGTGAACATGAACCTGAAATGTGGGTGTCCCCTGCATAATGCACCCCAATTCTATATTACAGCTTCCAAGGGCCCAGAACAAAGCTTTTGCTGAGTGTTCCCACTGAGCAGGGTCATTACCGGGGCACAGCATGGCTACACGTCATGAAAACTTTACATCATAAATTATACTGATGCCACATCGGTTACAGTACTTGGTGCCAAGACAGATAGTCCTGGGCTGTCCTAGCTTCCTCAGTGTCCCTGTCAGCTCATCCCGGACCAGGGCAAGTCTCTCCCGGTTGACAGTCCCCTGGGTGGTGTAACACTCTGGGGGGACGGGGTACAGCTCCAGCTCTAAGCTGCGCAGCCCGGCTGTGTGGCACAGCAGCTTCCCCACAGTGGCCATGGAGAGGCAATTCCCAGAGATGCTGAAGGAACTGAGCCGGTGACAGCGACTCAGGACAGGCAGGATGGCCTCGACTTGGGAGTCCACCATGGCACAGTTATCTAAGCCCAGGTCCTCGAGGGTGGGTGCCACTGCCTCCAGCAGAGCTCGGAGGGGCTCAGGACTAAAATCAGTGAGGCTGGCACAATACAGACGCAGAGTCTTCAGCTGCCTGATGTTCGGGCACTGGAACAGGTGTGTCAGGTCTGAATGCATCAGCTGCTGGCAATTTGTTACGGAGAGTTTTTCCAAGGGGATCTGCAGGCACCTGGGGAGACACAGAGCGGTTAGTTCCAGGGGATTGGTGTGGCAGATAGAGGGGGCCTTCATGTGTGAGAAGACCCATTTGTCCAAGCCCAGGCCTGTCCTGACAATCTGATGAAGTTCAGCACCCAGAACGCCCAGTGTCCATTTAGGCTGGATCAAGTTCACCACATCTCCAGAGCTTCCTTTGCTAAGCTGCCAAGCAGAGCACTGCACTCTGGAGGGTGCCTGGACATAAGGAAAACCCAGGGAACATGCTCAAAGAGCCCAACACAGTGTCTAGGTCAAGGGTGGGCATCCCTGCACCTTATGATTGGGAGGCAAAACCAAGAAAGCTGTCAACTCAGGCTTCCTCCTGTCCGCTGCTTGGCTCCAGGAACCAGACATCTGGGCCACATGAAGTGTGTTCATGCAATACATAAAACACAAACAAGGCACTAAGTGGTTTGACTCAGTTGATAGAGCATTGGCTTTTGGACTGACATGTCTCAGGTTTATTATCAGTCAAGCACATGCACCTCATTTGTAGGCTCAACCCCTGCCCTGCTGTGGGCATGAGCAGGGAGTAACCAATCCATGTGTCACTCTCAGATAGATGTTTCTCTCTCTCTTCCCCTCCCTTCCACTCTCTAAGTGGAAAAATATCCTCAGGTGAGGATTTAATAGAGAGAGAGAAGACCTGGGCAAGATCCTGCAACAACATCTGGGAAGGCCAGTCTGCAGAGGTGACTCATCCCTGCATCACTGCAACCACCTCTCACTCTGCAATCCTTTCCACGCCCGCTCCCTTAGCTGCGGAATCATGCCTGTCCTTTCCACTGATGGCCTTCCCTGGAGCCCAGGGCCACCTCTGACAGATGGGGAATCTGAGATAGGCTCACGTGTGTTCACATGGCTGGTGGGCACAGAGCTTATGTCTGGAATTGCACCATCTGATGTGGCTTTGCCTCCTAGCTCCCCTCTTCCTAAGGCCTCATCACTTAGACATCTGTCCCTAAGGAAGAATTCACACACCCAGACTCGCTGGGTCCCTCATTGAGCCAGTTCTGTTACCCCTCCTGACAGGCTGATTTTAAAACATGCTTCCTTTGGGCACTCACGGGAAACCACCCTCAAAGCACCTAACAAGACCCCACCCTTGACATTCTGGGGCTCCGTCCACTGCTACACAGCTCACCTGAGCATCTGGTCCAGACGGCCTTGGAGGAAGGAGGGGGAATCCATGTTGAGCTCGCGTAGGTGCTGCAGCCTGAGCATCTGAGAGAGGAATTGAGAAAAGGATCGCTGCTCCTCCTGCTGTTCCCTCTCCCACTCCCCTTCCTCCTCGGACTCCTGCTCCTCTTCCTCCTCCCACTCCTGTTCCACTTCCTCTTCCTCCTGCTCCTGCTCCTCCTCCTCCTCCTCGCTCAACGTATGGATGTGGGAGAGAGAGAGTCTCTGCAGGTTCCTCATCTGCCCCAGGTAAAGAGCAAACGTCCCCAGGGTGGGCAGGTCCCAGGTGCAGTTCACTTCCACCTCCTGAATGCAGTCCAGCTGCACCGCATCCAGGATCTGCCTCACCCTCTGGAAGGGAACCTCAGCAATCCGCAGCGTCTTGCAGCACAGGTGTAGCAGCCCTTCCCTCTGCTGGGCCCATTGGATGACGTACATGAAAAACTCATCACTGTCCCTTTCATTGAAGTTCAGGTCCAGGAACAGCTCCAAGGGAGCTAAGGGGTGCTCCATGTTGGGGCTGGACCTGTGCACAGTGACTGGTCCTGTCGGTGAGCACTTCTGGGTGCTGCATCGACACCACATTCTTCTGAACTTGGCACTCGTGTCCCTTAAATCCAGCACCCGAAGTTTCCACCTCCTGTGGGGAAAGCAGGCCATTAGCCGAGATTCTTTCAGGTCAACAGGGCATTGGCTGACATGCTTTATGGACAACGTGTCTCAGTGGTTGAGCATCTACCTATGAACCAGGAGGTCAAGGTTTGCTTCCCAATCAGGGCACATGCCTGGGTTGCAGGCTCAATGCCCAGTGGGGAGGGCAGGTTTTAGAGGAGGCAGCCAATCAATGATTCACTCTCATCATTGATCTGTCTATCTTTATCTCTCCCTTCCTCTCTGAAATCAATAAAAAATAATGTTTTTTAAAAAGGAACAGAACGAGTGCAGGTCAGAATGAGACTGAGAATCTGAGTTGAGGCAACACTCAGACTCCACTTCAACCCTGAGCTTCTACTTTGAATCCCAAGGTCAGCTTCTCCCTTGCCCCCCTCTTCCCTCTGCTTTGCTTTGCTCATCTCCTTCCATCCCTCCTGCTGAGCACATCTCCTACCTTTAACTACCACTGGGAGGAGACAGGGCACGTTTTGCAGGTGTCTCTGCCCAGTAGACAGTCCTCCACTCCCCAGTGAGCTCAGCAGTGTGCCAGGTCTCCCTGAGCCTCACTGGCACCGTCAGAAACCTTGGGTCTCCCTGAGGCCCTCCACATTCCCTGATCCCCTTTTTCTCTGGCATGCTCAGGACCCTACCAGGTACCTGGAGCAGCCTTACCTGGGGCGAACCTCCTGGGCAAGCAGAAAGTCAAGCCCATCCAACACGGCTTTTAAGACCTTGACCTGAGGCTGCTGCATCAGGCAACCCAGAGCGAGGATGGGGTAGGGCCAGTCTTGAGCCATTGCCTTCAGGGACGAGTAGTGTCTACTATGGTAGGCCAGGATGAACAGCGGCGGGAAGAGCTCGGCGGGCAGGTACTCCAGAGCTGCGATGGCCGAGGCCTGGTCCCTCAGCAGGCTCTCCCCTGCCAGCTGCAGGAGTGTGGGTGGGGTCCTGATGCTCATCCTCAAGGAGCTCCAAAGGAATCCTGTGGAAACGTCCAGGGAACAAGGCATCCTTGTCAGGCCAAGCCTTTGAGCCCCGTCCACTGACTCCCCATTTTCCGTGAATCAACTTAAGGCCAAAGCCACTGCCTGGCAATGGTGAGAGCCTCAGTTTAGAGAGTCCCATTCTGGGCTAGGTGGCCACAGAGCCATAGCTCTCCCTGCAGGGTCCAGGACAAGCAGGACAAGCATCTCAGAAGCACCCACATCTTTCATTCCTGTCCAACCGGAAGTGTGTACTGAAGGGCCTGAAAGCAGACTCCAACCTTTTTGGGTGAAAATTTCAGACCAACCTAGGGACACAAACTGAATGTTTAAAATGTCCAGAAATAAAACCACAGTTAAGATGTTTTCATTAGGGGGATGGGGGGGGGGAGGGCGGGGGGGAGAGGGGGTTGTCAGGAAATCAGCTTGATTACACATTTATAAATAAACCAAAGCACAAATCCAAATGTTTGAAATTCAGGCAAAGCTATACTTAGAGGCAAAATCAAAGCCTTCAATCTGTTTGTCTGTAAAAAAAAGAAAAAAGGAAAGCTTTCCATGCCAGGTCAGGCTTCTTGCAACTGTGAGGCTGGCTGCCTTAGCTGAGGTCGGTAACTTACCTACTATGTCCGGGTTGGCTGGGGCTCAGATCTCAGACCTGGTGAAGAAGCACAGCACTGACTGCAAAGCTGGAAGTCTCTGAATCTCTCCTCTGGTGCCAGAAGTTTTAATACAACTTCTCAAATGCTAGCATCTAATCAGAACCCTCAGTCTCCATCCCTTAATCCTAATGTGATTATTGCCTCTTCAGATTAATGGATTGAGAGAAAGTTAGGGAGGGGCAAGGATAAGGCCTGGCTCACTGATTCCTTCCATAGACACTGACTGAGGTTGACTGATGGTGCATAGTTGTCATCCTCTGTGTGAGACAGTGAAGGTGTAATGGGTTCCTGATGTTAATAGAAAAGAACACACCCAGAGAGCATGGTTGCTGGGGGTCTTTGGCCGCATCAAAGTTTATCAGAACATTGCGGAGTTAAAACATCCTGGAGAAGACCATGGTGCCATCCCCAAGAGAACAAATGAAATGTGTCCATGCATCAAGTTCGGTTTTATGTCAGGTGACATAGCAGATCATGAGCTCCTCAGGAAGCAAGTGGTGGGCGATTGAGGATGTGGCTGTCTCTCTAGACCCCAAGGCTTCTCTGTGGAAGGTCAGGTCAGGAGCACCATGAGAAGCAGGGGTCAGGGCTGGGCAGGGTGGCGCTGGGCCATCCTAATGGAACTGTGTGAATGACCCAGGGCCGTGGAAAAGATGGGTTTTTTCTTGGAAAGGAGGGAGATGGAAAGACTCTTCTCTGGGTGAATTTGGGATCTAAAAGGAGATAAGCTGGAGGGGAGACAGTGCCATCCTAGAGGGCTAAGGGAGAGATCCCATCTTCTGTCCTGCCCAGGAGGAAAAGGGTGGGTCTGCTCTGGGAAAGATGGGATTAACAAACTAGGTGGAGAAGCTTAAATCTAAGAATGTGAGTTGAGGGAGAAGCAGCCAACCTTGGGAGTTAGACATTTTCAAGCCAAAGGGCATTGAGGGTGGATGAGATGGACTCTTTGGGATCTTAGAGCCTGGGACAGAAATAAAAGTCGTCCAATCACATGTAACCCTGTAAACATCATGGCAGCTGCCACCCGGCAACATTTATCAAAGGGAAGAGGTTCTTCCACAGAGGACCCTTCGTGGATACCAAGTGCCTTCCCTGACTACACTGTGTCTCCATGGTCCCATGCCTGCCCTCATTGCACCCCATCACTTCACCACTCCCCAGTGATCTCCCTTATGACCACCAGACCCCAAAGTCCCCACTTCAGTAAGCCTGTCCCCCAATATCGTTCTATTCTTTATTTGTCTGACATCCTTGTGTTGTGCAGAACCAGAAGCTCTGTGATTCCAGGGAGCAATCATGGCTCATTAGACATGTGTCGGATGAATTGGTGGCTCTTGGCGGTGTGAGGAAGTCCAGCCGTGGCCTGCCCATTGCTGCCATGTGAAGTTCTTGGCCTGCACAGCCTTCCTCTAGGCCCCCATCCTTCTCCTGTCAGTCACACACCCCACAGACACCCCTGAGCACCCAGTGTGTGTGCCACGCTCTGACTCTGCGGAACTCTGAGTCACACAGAGAAGACAGGTCCACTGAACAGACTCTGGAGTGAGGAAATGAGGCACCAGAGTGAGTGCTGATGCCAGCAGCTGAGCTCTCCTGGAAACGGACAGCATAAACCCAGGCTGCCTCCACTAGGAATCATGGGATTTGTCTGCAGTTCAAAACCCCTGCAACCACACACCTGCGGGCCCAAGGGCACAGTAGATCCAGAAGTGCCCAGTGGGTCCTGAGCTGGGCTTCTGCTGGCCTTTCCTGGAAGGGAGAGGCAGTTTTTTGGGTGTGTTTTTTTTAAACATTGTACAAGTAATACTTTTTAGTACATGGAAGTGGAATAATACATTTGTGTTGTTGTTTTTTTAAATATATTTTTATTGATTTCAGAGAGGAAGGAAGAGGGAGAGAGAGATAGAAACATTCATGATGAGAGAGAATCATGGATCGGCTGCCTCCTGCAAGTCCCCCGCTGGGGATCGAGCCCACAACCCTGGCATGTATGTGCCCTTGACCAGAATCGAACACAGGACCTTTCCGTTCGCAGGCTCTATCCACTGAGGCAAACAGGCTAGGGCGGGAGAGGCAGTTTTGCAGGAGGGCCAAGCAGGCATGCCCAGGGCACTCTGCCTGGATTCACATTCCAGCTCAGAGACTTGCTCCCTGTGTGACCTCGGGGCAGTCACTCCCCAGGCCTGTTCCTCCTCTGTGAGCAGGCGTGAAGGTTAGAACCCACCTCGGGCACCTGTGGGAGATGGTGGTACTGACAGTGGAAATCTTCCCAGGGAGGCCCTGTCCTGGCTCTTAGTTCCCCACAGCTCAATTTTTTTTCTCTTCCTTTTTTCCTTTTCTTGCTAAAATGCGGTAGCAAGTGACCAAACTATAAGAAAAAAAAATTCATAGAATAGTTCTATGAGACAGGCGGCGGGTGGAAGGTTCTGGAGGATGAGAGGCAGGAGCTGACTCCCCTCTGAGGCTGGGGGAGCTGAGGGAGCTGAGTACCCTCTGAGTCAGGAGGGGGGAAGCTGAGCTCTGGGGAGAGTACGGGTCATTGAGCATCAGAATGGGTTGGGGTCTGGGGACAGAGGTCCACCTTGGGGCAGGGGTTTAAGGAATGATAAAGGGGACTCTATAATAAACCAAACTGTGCCCTGGCTGGTGTGGCTCAGTTGATTGAGTGTTGTCCCATGCCCTGGGAGGTCGCTGGTTCAATATCCATCTAGGTGCATGCCTGGGTTGTGGGCTCTATCCCCAGTAGGGCGTGTGTAGGTGATCAATGTTTCTCTCATCCACGTTTCTCTCTCTCCCCCTTTCTTCCTTTCTCTGCAATAAATATATATTTAAGAAATAAATCTAATTGAAGGTAACCTCATAGGTTGATCTGATCATAAATTTCTAACCGGGCAGGTGGTGGTGGATAGTCACACCCAAGGCCTATAAGAGGTTCATCTCTCCATTGTTTTTGTTGATCTAGCTGAACTGGCCTTTGAAATGCCTCTTTGTCAGACCCCTCTAGAGAGGGCATGATCTTGTTAAGTATCCTGTAATCCACTTAGAGATCTCCGCACTTTGCTTTCTCCCACCTCCCCATAATCTTCCTTACATTCCCTCCTTAGATCTAAATGCAGAAAAGAACCTGGGGAGTGTTTTTCTCAGCCTGATGAGATCTTGCTTCCGGGATCTGTTTGACACAAATAAACTCTTACAGAAACTCCTATTAACATTGTCTACTGGGTTGCACATTTTTTCATTGACAGGAAGCAGCTGGATGGAGGCGCAAACTGGAGAAAAAGAGTGGCTGTCACGGGTGTGGCAGGGTAGGAGTTCCTTGGGGAGTTCCCAACAGACAATGGCTCATTCTTCCAGCCCAGGATTATAAGCACCAACTCTCTCCCAAGCGCTGCCTCTACAGTAGTGAATGCAAACAATTGGGGTGGAGACAGAAGGCAGAGAAAGGCCATTCATAGGAAGACTCTCCATGCCCAATCCCCACACTCAGAGGAAGCAGATCAGGGACCTGTTGTCCTCAACCCAAGGTGGACGCCACATGGGTGATAGAAGGTGCCTCAGGAGACTCCGCCCTGGGCCAGGGCAGCACAAAGTCCCTGCGCCAGGACAGCACCCCCGTTCATGTGTGTAGGAAGGGGGCCTGTGATCCATCTCCAGCAGAGTCACCTCTTAATGGAAACGGTTACTGAATTTCCCCAGGGCCGACAGAATGTAGGGAGGAGGGAAGAGGACATAAGAGCAAAGAACTGTGGACGTGGCCAGCATCACGGTGGAAACCCTCAAGGTGCCCACCTCAGCTACACAGGGGGAGGGGGGAGAGGGAGGGGAGGAGAGTGTGGGAGGCAACTAGAGAAGGCCTCAGCCCAATTCTTCTTAATGGCCCAATGGGAGAGAGTAAGACCCAGGCGACCTATGAGGCACCCCCTAGGGGGATAAACAGGCTGTGGTCCCTACTCCAGGTGTGCTTGTACAACCGGACAGACGCCCACCCTCCAGAACGCATTAAAAGTCTCGCTTTCATCATACTTCTGCCTCATAGTCTGTTATTTGAATTCGGACAGGTGAGCATTTCGCACAGTTTGTCACCGTGAGTTGGGAGGTGGAGGGGGGTGCTGGGCGCCTTCCCTTCCCCTGAGCCCTGGGGGTCAGTGCTCCTCTGCTCAGGCAGCGACGGGCACCCTGGACCTTCCCTGCTGCCCACCTCATAACTCCGCTTGACTATTCCATGGGCTTTTCCCGACGCACCCCATAGTCACATTCGTTTCTCCCATTGGACCAGACTCCCGGGAGGTATGTGCCAAGCTGTGGGAATTTGGAGGAGCCACATGACCTCTCTGGGCCCCAGTTTCCCCTCCCATGAACTGAGGGAGCGGGACTTTAGGGTCCTTCTCCTAACGTTCTCTCTTCTGCACATACGTGACACTCTGCCGTGTCAAAGAGCTTTAATTGTGGGCTGGACAAGAAAGGAACCCGCGGGTGGAGGACGTGGGGAACCCCACACCGCAGACCATGACTCTGAGGGCCCCTCAATGGGCTGCATTTAAAACTCAGGGTGTATCTGCAGCTGCCTGCTCTCTGGCAGGTCCAGTCGCACAGTAGGTCTCCAGTTGGTTCTGCCTGCGCTGTGGGTGGGGTGACAGTTCTCAGAAGTGTGGGACGGGCTGCAGGCGCTGGGGAGGGACCGGGATGGCGTGCTCCCGCCGGGACAGAGCGCACAGCAGCGGTCTGGGGTAGGACAAAGTGTAAGTGCTCTTTCGCAGGCCAGCCTCGGGGGTGAGCCATCTCTGCTTCAGCTGCTCATAGAGTCCATAGTTTGTAGGGGGAGCTGCAAGAGAAACAGGGTTTGGGTGGACAGGGCTCAGAGCACCGGGCCTGCCCCACAAGCTGGCGGGCGGGGGGGGGGGGGGAGGGGTGGGCGGGGACAGCGGAGACTTCCCAGGCTGTGGGATCAGGGATTCGGTTGGCAGTGCCCAGACGGGGGAAGGGGAAAGCAGGCTTGCAGGGGAATGTTGGCTCAGCCAGTACCTCCCTGCCCAGGAGTCGCAGGTGGGGGCCCGCTCCCTGTGTACTCAGGAGGGACGAACGGCTGGAAACCTCAGAAAAGTCTGCCCTGTACCAGGGCTGAGGGTGGCCCTGCCTGCTCTCTGGTAACTACCCCACCCCAGCGGGGGACGGGAGCAGAGTGGGCTTGTGAGATGAAGAAACGTGACAGAGCAGCCCCAGCCGGTCCGGCCCAGTGGACAGAGTCCTCAGGTTCGATTCTGATCAAGGGCACTCCTCCCCGGCCTGGGCCCTGGTCGGGGCGTGTGCAGGAGGTAACCAATCCATGTGTTTCTCCACATCGATATTTCTCTCTTTCCCTCTCCCCCTCTCTCTCTCAAAAAAAAAAAAATCAATGGAAAAATATCCTCAGGGTACCTTTGCATAGAAGGGTGGGACTGCAAAGGGGTGGATGCCAAGGGTAGCTTGAAGGGTAAATCAGAGCAGGGTAGTCTCCTATGCAAATCCCTCAGAGTCTTGGGACTGTGGGAAGGACAAATCCGCACCTACTGTGGCCCCTGGGTCCCTGTGGGGTCCATCTTTCCTCCTGTCTTGCATCTTTCTCACCAGCTACTCTCACCTTGGAATTCTCTTCCCCTTAATCCCCACATGGCTCCCTCCTTCTCAACTCAATTATCTCCTCGGACAGCCCCTCCCTCGTCATCCCACCCGGAGGAGGTCCACGGAAACCCGCCTCACTCTATCTTCACCCGTTTTCTTTTCGTCAGAGCACCTATCCCGGTCCAAAACTAGCTCATTCACTGTCCTTTTCCTTCAAGGTGTCTTAGCTGTCTCCTGACTGGAATATCAAGCCCCCCCCCCCCCCCCCGTTTGTCATGGCTGTGTCTCCAGATGCTACCATATTCCGGCACCCGGACCTGGTACTGTTTATGAATGGCTCAGTGGTTGAGGGTTGACCTATGAACCAGGAGGTCACGGCTCCATTCCCGATCAGGGCGCATGCCTGGGTTGCGGCTCGATCCCCAGTGGGGCGCAAGCAAGAGGCAACTGATCAATGATTCTCTCTCATCGATGTTTCTACCTTCTCTCTCCCTTCCTCTCTGAAATCAATAAAAATATGTTAAGAAGAAAAGAAGAAGAAGGGGAGGAGGCAGGTGGCAGCCCTGGGGGCAAATAGGACCTTCCCCCTCCCCCCCTACTCCCCCATCATCTCATTCTAATGCTCCCCTGGAGTCAAGATTCCTTCCCCCCCACCCCCACCCCGTGCGGGTCCTTCTGCGGGAACCAGGCACACCTCAGTCCTGGGCAGGTGCGGACCCCTTACAGCCCAACACAGGGGGAGATCCCGAATTATACAAATACCCAGAAGGGGGAAGTCGTTTTTCTCTGGAAGCCACAGCAACTTATGTGTACTCCAGGTGCGGCCGGGGGGCAGGCCCGGGTTATAATTGTGCCGGTTGTAATGGTCGTCGTACGTGCTGATCAGGTGGCGGTGCGAGGGCTCCTGGTGGTGGGTGATCAGGTGTTTGTACGGGAGCCCCTGGAAGGACAGACACGACGGGCGTGTGACTGAGGGCGCAAGGCCTCACCTGGCCGTGGACAGAGGCAGAGTCGCCTGCCTCGGCGGTCCGTGGAGCTGACGGCCAGGGGGCCTCCACGGGGCCACCGAACAGGAAAAACACATCTGTCCTGACCCGATACAGCTCCCCTTCCCACACCGGTCTCAGCTCGGCTGCTGTGGGTTCTCCGTAGGAGTGGTCCCCAGCCTCGGCCAAGTCCGTGAGCTCTGGGGACACATTCATGTGAAAGTCAGGACGCCCGCCGACTAGCAAGAGCCAGTGCCATCTGGCTGCCTGCCCCTGGGAGCTGAAGTCAGACCCTGTTGTTTGTCTCTGAGTCTCATCCACCGAGTGCCCATTTCCAAAGACGATGCTGACCCCCGGCGAGGCTGACGCATGCACCTTGTAGTTCCATCGGTTACTATGGGAAGAGTCAGAGACGCCCCATGCATGGCTTTCTCCTGCCCAGGATTTATGGCTGGACACCTGGGGCGGGGTTTCTTTGGTGGGGAGTAATTTACAGGGAGAAGAAAGCCGAGTCCTCCTTGCCCTGGGACGTTTGCCTAAAACGGTGCTTTTCCTAAGAAAATCCTCTTGGCCCCGGACGGGGGTCCTGGGGGACTGGGCTGATTTACAGGGAGGATAATGTTGATTTTCACGCCCGTCCTCTAGTCTGGAGCAGACAGGGAGGCCTGTGTCTGCTCTGGTCTGCAAATGCTGGCTGCACCCAATATTTCAAGTGGTGGGTCCATAAATAAGTCAGATCACAGTGCCAGAGGGAGGCAGGGGGATGGGCACAGACGGGGAGCAGGGGTTCCCAAGGTCTCCATCGCCAGGCACCCAGAGTGTTTCCAACACCAGGGAAGGAGAGTTAAAGAGGTTCCCATAGGCCGAGGGGAGGAAAGGAGAGAGCAACCCGCCGCCCCCGCCAGGATTTTTATGCTGTTCCTCTTGGTTTGGGGCTCGGCCCTGCTGTCTTGATTATGTTCCCAGGACTTTTGTCCTCATCAGTTCGGGTAGGTAAGGTGACAGGCATAGAGACAACTGCCCTTGAAAGAAGAGCTTACAGGCCCCCAAAGAAGGGGGCACGCCACGCCACACAGGGCCACCCCTCAAAGCAGCAAGGTCCGTCAGCATCAGGAGAAGAGAGAGTATGGCCCAGAGAATGGGCCAGGCAGGGTAGGCAAATTTCAGAAGTTTAGGATTGCATAGGCCAGTGGTCGGCAAACTCATTAGTCAACAGAGGCAAATATCAACAGTACGACGATTGAAATTTCTTTGGAGAGCCAAAATTTTTAAACTTAAACTTCTTCTAACGCCACTTCTTCAAAATAGACTCGCCCAGGCCGTGGTATTTTGTGGAAGAGCCACACTCAAGGGGCCAAAGAGCCGCATGTGGCTCACGAGCCGCAGTTTGCCAACCACTGGCATAGGTTGTTTGTTTGTTTGTTTAGGATTGCATAGTTTGAATAATTTCAGACGGCTCTGGGCTCCGGGAGTGCCTCTGGTTGGGGGCACCTGTCCTTGGAGTCATTTAAGGAGGGGAGAGACTGTCTTTTTGTAGAGCGAGTTTAGATAAAGGAGGGGGGTGGGCTCTGGAGTGTTGGTTTGCATCTGAAAGGCATGATGATAGCCAGCCGTTCACTATCTCTAGGAATTAGCCCACTCCCCCTCCCACCCGCCCACCCCACGCCCCCACCTCCGGGGAGGGCAGCTCTCTGGGATTAGCAAGGCCCTGTGGTAGCAAAGCATCATCAGATAGAAACAATGGAAACTGGGATTCATACACCTGCCCGGGAGAGAAGCACAAGAAGGGGGTCCTCCCTGGTAACCTCATAACCTCATCTGCCCGTGAACTTGAAGCGCCATGAGCATTTCCTAAGAAGGGAGAAGAGCTAGGGTGGGAGATGGGAAGGGAACGGTCCTGGGGGAGGAGGTGGTGCGAACGAAGCAGAAAGAAGAGCTGATGGCGTGGAAGCCGCCACACGAACAGGCCGTTTCAGAGTCTGTAGGAAGGAGCGTGGGATCACTTGGGCTCTCTTTAGTGTGCGTGTTGGGAGAGGGGGACTGGTCTTAATTTTAACGACTGTATGTCTGTGTGGTTAGCCCTTTGTCAGGGTCTGTAATGGGTCCAGAGGTCTTTAAGAAAGGGCACGGCGTGGGCACGGAGGACGAGGCTAAGTGCCACGTGTACACTGGTGGTTGGGGACTGGAAGCCCCAGGTGGCGGGTTCTGAGATGCATTTGCGTGTCCCCGGGGCACACTAACGGTAATGCGGGCAGCCGGGAGCAGCAGCGTGGTCTGAGGGTGTCAGCACGGTCCGGGGTGCCAGCACAGAGCTGAGACTCTGGTGCCCTTCACCCTGACATGGATCCCCAAAGGCAGAAGACAGCTCCAGCCAGCGATGAAGGCCACTCTCGGGACACTCCTGCTTCACTCTCAGAGCGGCCACCTACGTGGTCATTTGCCAACCAGCTACACAGCGTCAGATGAGACACTCACCACCCCTCGCACCTTTTATAGGAAAATGAGGGTGCTGAGCTCAACAATCTCTTCCAGCTTCAAAACGCACCCCATCTGACAGATGTCCGCCCCTCATCCTGTGCCTCCTGCCCCGCCCCGCATTCAGGCAGGTGTAGGGTGGGGCAGGAGTGATGGGAAGGGAATGAGCTGAGGGTACAGTTCCCTGCTCCCGGCTCCGCAGGCCTGGAACACGACATACCACAGACACCCAGCGAGGGTGCTGAATGGTCATTGACTTTTTACACAAAGGAACAGGAAGCTGGGGCTGAGAGGACGCTGTCATCTACACATCACCTCGGCATGGCGTTGGAGTACCGTATGTGATTCCTCACCATAGTCACCTGAACTCAATATCAACCATGTTTTTGTCTGTTTGTTTGCTCCATCCTCGCCCATGTCCTGTTGGAGAAGTGGGGAGGAACGGGGAAATGGTCCAGGGAAGTGCTGGGAGCCAGGGTGGGGATGCTACCAGCTCCGGGTTGGCTGGATCTCTGCTCCTCAGGACACAAAGGAGAGTGCCGCCGGCAGCCTCAGGGCTGGGGAGGGTCCTGATGAGCCTAGTTCTGTGTTCCCAAGAGGGAACTGGACTGGCGGGATCTTCTGAACCTTGGGGAGGGCCCCAGCCTGAACATGGGGCCCCACTCCCTCTTACCTCAATTCTCCTCTTCCCATACCACCTGGAGATCTGGTCCGGTCTGTGGCTGGGGAAAGGAACGTACTCTTTCCTGTAGGAGCTCTGGGGTGTCTTCTCAGTGGCTCTGATGAACTGGAAAATATCACATATTCAAGACAACTTCTGCTGTGACCCCTCACCTCCTGGGCCATGGGACGCTGGGCAGAGAAAGGGTACATGAGGACTCCAGGGCATCCTGCATAACCCAGGCTTTCGTCCCCGTCCTTCCAGGATTGGGAAAGGAGTGTGCACCCCACCACTCAGGACCCCCAGAGGAAGCTGGTATTGGTGTCACCTGACACTTCTCATGGTCGGCATCTGTTCGCTCTCTCATCTCCTCCCACCCTGATCCTCTCTCTACTTGCCTCCTCCCTTTCTTTTTCTTCTTTGTTCTCAATCTTTCCAACTCATTCTTTTCTCCTTTGCTATATTGTGTTCTTTAAAAAATACTTTTTTTTTTTTTTATTGATTTCAGAGAGGAAGGAAGAGGGAGAGAGGGACAGAAGCATCAGTGATGAGAGGGACTTATCGATAGGCTGCCTCCGGCATGCCCCACACTGTGAACCGAGCTCACAACCTGGGCATGTGCCCTGACCCGGAATCGAACGGTGACCTCCTGGTTCATGGGTCGACGCTCAACTACTGAGCCACGCTGGCCGGGCTATTACGTTTTCTGGTTTATATTTTTAAAATTCATTGTGGTAAAATATACATAATGAAATTTACCCTTTTAACCATTTTTAAGTGTACACTTCAGTGGCATTAAGTACGTTCACATTATTGTGCAACTACTGTCACCACCATCCATTTCCAGAACTTTTGCATCATCTCAAAGTGAAACGCTGTCTCCTTTCTACAACTCCCTCTCCATCCCCCGCTCAGCCCCTGGGACCCACCATTCTTCTACTTTCCATCTCTATATATTTTACTACTCAAGGTTCCTCATGTAAGTGTAATCATACAGTATTTGACTTCCATGACTGGCTTCTTTCACTGAACATAGTGGCTCACAGTCCTGATTGCCAAAAATGAAGATACTCAACTTTAAATAAGCCAATTCAGGCAAAGTACCATCTTTTATAATGGCCTTTAAAGTACATGAAAACACCATGAACCCATTTGTTCTGTTTTGAAAGTAAAAATTGAAATGTAGCCCTAGCCAGTTTGGCTCAGTGGATGGAGCATCAGCTTGAGGACCAAAGGGTTTCGGGTTCGATTCCAATCACAGGCACATGCCCGGGTTGCGGGCTCCGTCCCCAGTTGGGGGCATGCAGCAGGCAGCCAATCAATGATTCTTTCTCATCGTTGGTGTTTCCATCTCTCTCGCCCTCTCTCTTCCTCTCGGAAATCAATAAAAATATATTTAGTGCCTATGGTTTCTTCTAGGACTTAAAACAACAACAACAAAAGAAAAACACCCTGAAATGCACAGGCAGGGCAAGGTTGTGGAACAGGTGCCAGAGAACAGCAGCTCATCCCAGACATCACTGCAGGGATGTCCAGCCTGCCTCGGCAGGTACCACATTCTGGTAAGGGCCAGGCCAGGGAGAACAGAGATTCTTCAAGTCAAGGTGCAGAGGAATTAGGAACAGGAAACATCAGATGCCTAGAAACACTCCGCTGCAAAGACTTTTGTGAAGCACAACTATATTGACACATCTGCTATGGTATTTTCAAAATCGGGGGTGGGGGGGGGTGGGGGGCGGGACCTTGATGACGGCTTGAATGTAACTCCCCAATGTAGCACACACAGACACCCTCGGGCCACATTCTTAAGAGGCAACCGTCTATGGCCCTTAATTTGAATATAATAATGACTGCTCTCCTACCTCTCCCTGCCAGACCTCCCCTCTGAGCCCTCTGTCCACCCTCTCTCTTTCCTTACCTTCCTCCTCTCTTCCACCCAGTTTCCGGTGAGCACTCTGGTTGAATACTTGCTCTCGACCTTCCAGCTTGGAGTATATACTGACTGTGGACTTACTGCAGTCGAAAACTGCATGGTAAGGATTCACCCCAGGTTTCTTTGACTTGACACCGTTTTAGGTTTCAGGAGTGGGGATATTATGAAGTTGCTGAGTTTGGGGTGCCTTTTTTTTTCTTTCTTCTCTGACACCCTTCTGAGTGAGTTGTAGATGACAGCCTGCCAACCTCACAGAATAAAAGGGCCTTGAGAGTCCACTTTCAGCTTCCAGGGAGAGGTCACTTGATCTTGGATTCCGTATTGTTGACTGTCACCATGGTGATAGACTGAGTATAAATACTCTCCTGTTCTGGCCGGTGTGGCTCAACCCATGAACCACAAGGTCACTGGTTGAATTCCAGGTCAGGGCATATGCCTGGGTGGTGGGCTTGATCCCCAGTAGGGGGCGTGCAACAGGCAGCTGATTCATGATTCTCTCTCATCATTGATGTTTCTATATCTCTCTCCCTCTCCCTTCCTCTCTGAAATCAATAAAAATGTATTTTTTTTAAAAAAAAAAGAAAAAGGACAAATAAGATCTTAGTATGGATGGTGGGCAGACAATACAGATGATGTAGCATAGAACTGTGCGCTTGAGATATATATAATCTTTTTAACAAACTAGAGGCTTAGTGCATGAATTCATGCATGGGTGGGGTCCCTTGGTCTGGCTGGCAATCGGGGCCGATCAGGCTGGCCAGGCCGGGGGGGGGGGGGGGGGTGGGGAGGAGGCATAGGAGGACTGTGAGAGGTTGCCTGTGGGAGCGCACTGACCACCAGGGGGCAGCTCCTGCATTGAACATCTTCCCCCTGGTGGTCAATGTGCGTGATAGCTACCGGTCGACTAGTCATTTGGTTGACCGGTTATAACTGTCACTTAGGCTTTTATATATATATATAGATGTCATCCTAATAAATTTAATTTTTTAAAAAATGGAAAAATATCAATGGCAATGCCATTATATCGTCATTGGAAATATAACACTATGTAAATATTAATATCTACACTAATAAAAGAGAAAGATGAAAATTGACTGTCACTTTGTGACACCCATCAGCCAATCAGGAGTGAGTATGAAAACTAACCCGACAAAGATGGAAGGTTAATTTGCACAGCAGGCTCCAAGTGGCCAGGGGTGGGTGGCCGCTTGTGCACGCGCCAGCACCAAATGACCTGGGTCCTGGGGACAGGCGTCCTCAGGACCCAGGCTGCTCTGAGCCTGTAGGCCCATGCATAGGCCCAGAGCTCCCAGGGTCCCGGAATGCCCCTAGCCACTCTGGGTCTACACATGCAGGCACTGAGCAGCCAGGAGCAGGGCAGCTACATGCTGGTGCCAAGCAGCCTGCATCCTGGGGACAGGTGTTCTCAGGAGCCAGACCTCTCTGAGCTTGTAGGCCTGTACGTAGGAATGCCCCAACCACTCTGGGCCTGCACACGCAGATGCCGAGTGGCCAGGGGTGGGTGGAAACATACCCAGGACCCAGGAGCTCCGAGCCAGTGTGCACGCAAGCAGCCAGGGGCAGGGTGGGAACGTCCCCTGCAGCGAGTCAGCAGACAGCAAACTGTGGGGCCCTGCTTGCCCCTGGCCGTGGCAGCAAGGAGCAAGCAGTCCTCCCCAGTGAGAGAGCAAACAACAGGGCCCTGCTTGCCCCTGGCCATGGCAGCGAGGGGTAAGCAGTCCCCTGCAGGGCCCCCACAGAGAGCAGACACCAGGACCTGTGGTGGCATCAAGCAGACAGGTCTGCAGAGAGCAGAGAACCATGGGGAGCAGGCCCAAGCTGTCAGTAGGACATCCCCTGAGGGCTCCCAGATTGGAGAGGGCGCAGGTCTGGCTGAGGACCCCCCCCCCCATGTATGAATTTCATGCACCAGGCCCCTAGTTTATTTACAATCCCTTAAGTTAAATCAGTTCTTCTCTTGAGTAATAAAAAATGAACAAACAAATAAAGAAGATCTTAGTAGTATTAAGAAAGTGGTTTTGACCTTGCAGGTTCCCTGAAGGAGGTTTGGGGATCCCCAGGAAACTTTCCATCACTGTATTTCAAATACTGCTTCTGCCTCCTTCCTCCTTTCTTTCTGGGACAGCAGTTACATCTTTGTGTGGCTTCTCACTGAATCCTCGTGACTCCTGCCCACCTCTTCCGCATTTTCTGTTCTCTTGTCTCATTGTTTGATTCTGAATTATCCCTTCCGACCTATATTCCAGTTCCCTATCCTCTCTCAAGTGTGTCTAATGTGACTAAACCCATCGTTAATGCTGCATTTGATTTGTTGCACTTTTCAATTCTAAAATGGCTGTTTGATTTGTATATATGATATATACACACATATATAATGTTACTTTTCATAGTTCCAAATTTCTATTTGTTTTAACCTTCTGAATTTTCAGATTACCTATCACATTTTGCCTTCCAGGTTTTCAAATGTATGGAATTATAAATCTGCAGGTTAATAGATTATATTTACAAATATATTCTATATATTTTATCTCCTTGGACATTGTGAACAGAGCTATTTTACAGTCTGTGGTTCCTTTTTTTCTTTCTTTCTTCCTTTTTTTTTTTTTAACTGTTGTTTCTGTGAGATTTGACTGCTAATTCTTCTCTTCTCACATGCCCGGTAGCTGAAAAATGATTTGCAAAAATAATGGGAGGTCTAGGATGATATTACCTTCCTCCAGAGATGACTGCCATTTGTTTTTTCAGTCACCCGTGGACATTAGAAACAGGACCACTTTAAGGGAGTCTAGGGGCAGGCATGTCAGTCATGGCATGCTCGCAACTCTGTGTGCTCAGTGCTGAGCTCAAGGAGCTGCGGGATGCCCTGAAGACTCACAGCGGGATTTCACCCTCCGGGGGAGGGTGGCTCTCCAGAGCAGGTAGTGCCTACAATGAGACCTGAGATGTGAATGAAGCACTGACTTCTTCTCTTGGGTCTACGGTGGCCTGGAAACACTTCTTGGAGATGGCCAATCAGCTTGGGGTTGTTGCACAAGGAACCCAGTGATGGTGGGCGGTGGACTTGGAACTCTGACCCACTTGGCTTCAACTTCCAGTTGCTCCTCTTACTCAGGCCCTTGGCCAAGTCAACTGTGGTTTCCTAATCTATAAATTGGGAGTAAACATCTCGCACATACTTTGTCAGATTATGAGAATTCAGTGACCGATCAAGCATTTGCAAAAAGCCTGTCACATCTATGGGGTCAATAAATGTTCCATCCTCTCTTCCCCATGTGCCTGAAGTTTATTTTAGTAACAAAATCTATTCCTTCCTCTGTATTAGAGGAGTGTATTTGGGACATTGGGGCAGCAATATCCCAAAAGGAAGTAATTCTAGATTCTTTTTGAATCGAGGGCTCCTGGACACAAAAGCAATCTGTTATCCTCACCAGATGCTCAAGGCTCAAGATTTAATAAAACACCCCCCATGCACTTGATATGATTAGTTCCATTTCGAGGAAAGAAAACTGAGGGTCTGGAGATGAAGTGAACTTTGGGCCTCTAATTCGCTCTAGACCACAAGTCCTTTGTCCCTCTGCCTCCTGGGGGAAGCCTTGTGACACAGCAACAAACCCAAAATGGGTCTTTGCAACTTAAAAGTCATCTGTCCTTCTGTGAAATGGTTTCATAGCGATGGAGATGGACCCTTGAAGGCTTTTGCCTATGACTAAATAATGCTTTGGAACTGAACCCCAGGCACTGCCTTATCATATTCAACCTTGTCCTACAATTTGCAATGACACCCAGCGGCAATGTTAAGATAGTGCTGGGCTGGCCCTGGCCACCTTGGGGAAGGAGGAGCCACTTTTGTTAGATGGAGGCGAGGATGTTAGAGGCAACAGCCCCGTAAGACTGCAGCCTGATCTTTCTCCTTCACTGACTCTTGCAGCATTTCATTTGAGCTAAGGACCTTCCCTTCTAAAATACAGACGTGCCACGTCAACTCGGTTCCACCCTGTCATTTGTCAAGACAATCCATTTCCTTTCTGCTTTTGGGATTGGTGATTATGATCCAACTACTTCCCTCCCAGCTGAGATCTGCTGAATAAAAGGGAACGGGATAGGCAGGAGTGCAGAATTGTTCACTACAGACTTGTTTGTCTGTAAAAAATTGGAAAGACTCCAAATGTGTCCTCCAGAAGGGAATGGCTAAGAACTGTAATATGGCCAGACCATGGAATATTATACAGTAGCTGAAAAGAAGGAGGCAGATAGATCTCTACTGTTTACTAGGCTAGATTTCTAAGATACATTGAGAGGGAAAAGCCCAGTGGTACTGCTTATATAGAAGAATTATTACTTTATGTACCAATGTATGGCAGTCATCCCACAAAGTAATACTCTATACATTTTCTTTGGGTACATATATACCTAAGTATGTTCTAGCATAGGAACAGGCTGTGAAGTGTTGGAAGATCCTAATATCCCCTCCCCCCAAAAGGAACAGATAAACGGAACTAGAATTGCAGGACAGTCATCATAAAGGACTTTGCCCTATTTCTAGCACTTGAAGGCTTTATTTAAAAATATTTATGTATCACTTAGGTAATTTAAAAATAACTTTTTAAAAGGTAGAATGGAAGTGGAAATATGATGCAAAGTGTGGCAGCTGTCATGTTGTCCAAAAATATCTACTGCCCTCTGTCCTGTCAATGTCAGGCTTGGCCATGTGACTTGCTCTGGCCAATGAAAGGTGAGCAGGAACCATGAGCCTTACTTCTGAGCAGAAGCTTTAGGAGCCACCAGGTTCCTTTTCTCTCTGCCATGAGACTGGAGATGTTTCAAATAGAGGCTGCTCCATCAGCCCTGGATCTCAGAACAGACAGACACACGTGGAGCAGGGCTGCCACCGACCGGTGAGGGCTGAGTAATGAGTAACGTGAGCAAGAAATAGTCTTTGGCTGTCATAAGCCACTAAGACTGTGGGACAATTTGTCACTGCAGCAGATCCTAACCTCTACTAGCCTACACCAGCTCAGGACTCAGGAACAAGAAGAGAGACCAAGCAGTCATTCTGAAACAGAGAGTTGGCGGGGGGAGGGGGGAGGGAGACAAGGTTTAGGATAAAAAAGGCAGAGAGGTCCTGGGTGGAAGTGAGGAGCACCTGAGGAGGACACTGGGGGAAAGAGACTAATTTTGCCAATTTTTCAACTTTGCCCTCAGACTTTGTCTGAAATTGCCTGCTCCTGACCAAAGAGAGCAATTTGGGATGCAACTCATCATCCTTCAGCAGATGGCACGTGCCCTGGGCTACCTGGCAGATCTTTCCAGAGAAGTCCTGGGAATTTATTGAGAAAACATTCCCAGGGTGTCTGGGTTTAAAGGTGTGTGGGTGTCCATCTCCCCTGAGCTGCGTTAGCTGGGCACTTACAGGTAACAATTCCAAAGTCATTCACACTTAGAGAAAGCTATTGTGCAGTTAACAAAAGAAACCAAATGGCAAAACACTGGACTCTGTTGACCTGACTCAGACAGCAGCGAACACCTACTTGGATGGGAAATGACTCAAGTAAGGCTATGGTCATCATTCTGAATGATGGGAAAGAAAAGGGCTAATGGGCCCTGGAGGGCTAATGGGCCATGGGGCACAGCACAAATGGGTTACTGTTAGATCAGGGTTGCAATGCACAGCACCTGGCCAATCACATGGCCTTGGACAAACTAGTTAATCAGCTGGCCTTGAACCTGACTGGAAAGAAACAGCAAATGAGTGTTGTTATTAATGTGCCTGGGCCTCAATTTCCTCATCTGTAAAATGGGCTTCAGAATAACCACTTTGTGGAATTCATTCAGATTATGTCCTGCAGAATGAGGAGGTACCAGCCCCCCGCCCCACCCCCCCCACCCCTCATACAAGGTTGCAAGTAGCTCCCTCAGCATCCAAGTTCCCACTTTGATTTCAGAGAGGAAGGGAGAGGGAGATATAGAAACATCAATGATGAGAGGAATATCATTGACCACCTGCCTCCTGCACACCTCCTACTGGGGATCAAGCCCACAACCCAGACATGTGCCCTGACAGGGAATCCAACCATGACCTCCTGGTTCATAGGTTGATGCTCAACCACTGGGCCACAATGGCCGGATATGAGTCATCCTTTTAAAGGAATTGCTATTCCTAAAGGGCAGGTGGTCAACTTGCCCATGGTCTTGTTCTCTCTTGACACTTCCATGTACCTTGATTCAGGATTCAATTTAGCTTCTGTAGTAGAGTGAGTGTTATATCCACCCAGTAGAGTAAGTGTTGATGTGAGGGAAGTAGTCCCTCCCTCCCCTGTGCTCAGTTCACGCACCAGGTACAGTTGACTCCACTCTCCTCTCCGAGGAGAGTGGGACTTGTGTCTGGTGAATTAGAACATTCCATTCCCTTAGTTGTGGCAACTGGACACACCAGGCCGAAAGCCCGTAGAGCCACCCAGTTACAATGCGATCTCTGCTGGGACTGCTGAGAATGAGGTAAATCCATAGTAATGACCCTGGGAGAATGTAAGTATGAAGCTGCTCGGGGCCACCATGAGAAGTGAAGGTAAAATAAACAGAGAAAAGCATTGAATAGAGGAAAGAAGAAAAGGTCGCTGGTGGCATTGTTTGAGTTCCTGCATCAAACCAATCCTAATTTATCCCAGGGGCCAATACATTGTCTCTGATTTAGGTCAGTTTGAGTTGGTTCTGTGTCTTACAACAGAAATAGTCCTTGCTACACATCTTCGGTATCTTTGGCCCTTCCCCAATTTCTTACTGTAGGTAAGACTGAGTTTGGTCAGACTCCGTCTTCATGGGTCTCTGACTCAGGACACAGACCTTTTCAACTGCTCTCTTCTCTTTTTTGTTTTGTTTTCGTTTTGTTTGTGTGGGGTTTTTTAAAATATATTTTTATTGATTTCAGAAAGGAAGGGAGAAGGAGGGAGAGATAGAAACATCAACGATGAGAAGGAGTCATTGATCAGCTGCCTCCTGCACACCCCCCATTAGGGATTGAGCCCGCAACCTGGGCATGTGCCCTTGACTGGAATCGAGCCCAGGACTCTTCAGTCCACAGGTGGACGCTCTATCCACTGAGCCAAACCAGCTAGGGCCCAACTGCTCTCTTCTGACACTTTGACACCAAGAGCTCCAGAGCTCCCCTAATCAGTGGCTCTGAGCTGTCTTGGTGTGTCGCTAGCTGCCAACCACCATGGAAAACGACTCCCTCTGTCCTAACTCTTCCAGCCCAGGCAGTTGAGACTCTGAACTCAGAGACAGAGGAACAGCAAGAAAAATGTCACCCTGTAGCCAGAGGAGGCGAGTGAAACCAATTTCTCTTCCTCCACCTGCAAGTCTCCCTCTCAGCCCGACTGGAAAAAGCCCATGAGATTGCCCATGATGCCCTGGGTGTTTTCAAGGCCAGCCAAGTGGTCACTCCTGTTCCCCACAGTCTGGATCAGCCTGCGCAGTCTGAACCCCACCTCAGGGAGGTTGTGGGAAACCCTTACATGCTCATTCCCTCTCCCAAAAGGCCACTACAGACCATTTTTCCCACCGGTGCACACAGAGAGCCCCACCCTTCCCCAAACCTGTCACATCTACTGCTCTCCCTTCAGACAGCAGAAACATGCATTCTCTGATTCTAGAACCTGGAGCAAGAAGGAGATGGCGCCCTAGCCAGTTTGACTCAGTGGTTAGAGCATCAGCCCGTGGACTGAAGGGTCTCAGGTTCGATTCTAGTCAAGGGCATGTATCTTGGTTGCAGGCTTGATCCCTAGCCTGGTCAGGGCATGTGCGGGAGGTAACCAATTGATGTGTCTCACACTGATGTTTCTGCCTCTCCCCCTTCCCTTCCACTCTCTCTAAAAATCAATGGGGGTCAGGTGTGTGTGTGTGTGTGTGTGTGTGTGTGTGTGTGTATGTGTGTGTGTGTGAAGATTAACGAAAATATAAAATAAAACAAAAAAATATATATTTGTTTTTAAATATTTTTATTGATTTCAGAGAGAAGAAGGGAGAGGGAGAGGGAGATAGAAACATCAATGATGAGAGAGAATCAATGATATGCTGCCCCCTGCATGCCTCATACTGGGGATCTAGCCCA
This sequence comes from Corynorhinus townsendii, assembly GCA_026230045.1. Taxonomy (NCBI): domain Eukaryota; kingdom Metazoa; phylum Chordata; class Mammalia; order Chiroptera; family Vespertilionidae; genus Corynorhinus; species Corynorhinus townsendii. The sequence continues at coordinate 214,600,087 of JAPDVU010000002.1, forward strand.
CAACCTGGGCATATGCCTTGACCGGGAATCAAACCATGACCTTCTGGCTCATAGATCAAAGTTCAACTGGCCAGGCTGTGTTTTTTGTTGTTTTGTGTGTTTTTTAAAGAAGAAGATGGCAATGTCAATAGTTTCCCTAGCCCCACTCAGCATCACCTACATCAGCAACAGAGAGACCCATAAGGAACTGGATGATGGCGGGACCTACACTCTCACAGCCCCTCTATAAACTGGACGATGGTCCTCAGAATCCTCGTGGCGCAGGGGTGTTGAAAGTAGCCCATGCCGAAGGTGTTAAGCACCCCGTGGAAACCATCCTCCATGTGGTGCCAAGTCACTGGGACGCCCAGGTCCTCCAGTCTCTTCTTGTACAACAGTGAATTGTCCCGGAGAAGGTCATACTCACAGGTCACGATGCAGGCTTCTGGGAGCCGGGACACAACTTCGTCTTCTGCAAGCAGGGGCGAGTGCAGCAAATCCAGAACGAGGTCTGTCTCCAGGTAAGCACCCTCATTCAGGGGCGCACGGGCCACCGGGCCGTAGCCTGTCTTCTTAAACCTCTCTGGGATGTTTTCTGGGCTCAACCACTTTCTGTACTTTTCCCAGACATGGGCAGGCAAATGGGCGCCTTTTAGGATAGCGCTTTTCCAGTGGGGGTTTATGTCCAGGTAATAACACATACAGAGGAAGGCAAAATCCAGAGTGAGCAGTGGGACATTCTTGTTCTGCTGGAAGGAAGGCAGTTGGTAATCCAGGATTTGGAGACTGGCATAGACCAGAATCTGAGCCCGGATCTTGGGCAGATCTGGCCGAGCCAGACATTTTTGACAAACTGTCACGGCCGCTCCCCCTCCCGCGCTGTCACCACAGACCACAACCCGGGCTGGATCCACCCCATACGTATCTAGGGACTCCAGGAAGTGGATGGTGGCCACAATGCAGTCTCTCACGGACGATGGGAATCTGTGCTGGGGCGCCAGGCGGTATCTAAAAGGGAATCAAAGAACATGGTTTATACTCATCACCCCAGTGGAGCCCAAAACACCTGTGTCTAGCATCCTGGGCTCGAAGTTCTTCCATTAACTCCTCCTTCTGAAACCTGAGCAGTTAAAGTTAAGGGATGGGGCTTAAATGAGCTCATAGACATAAAATCCTCAGTGGGCACCATGGGCTCTGTAAGTGGCAGCTGCTCGTCCCACGGTCTCCATGTCAAGTTAGGGGACAGGTTGAGATCTCAAGAGCCCTGCCATCCACCTATTGGTCCCCAACTTAGCTATTACCACCAGGCCAAGAGCCCCCGCCCTTCGAACCTACCTGCTGGTGCTGCCCTGGCTCACACCTGTTCCCTACTTTTTGGATTTTTTTTTTTACGAGCAACCTCAGGCTGGCCTGGATTTAGATAGTAAATAACACTGCCGTGCTCACAGGTCTTTGTGACCTCGCCTCTTGAAGACTTAGATACTACCAATTGCCAGCAGGTAACATACTAGTATGCACCACATTCAGATCAATCCCCCCAACTCCAGCCCCTGGCTTCACGCAGGGGCAGCTGTCACGTGGGTTTGCCAGCCTGGCATTTTTCAAGAGATTCCAGAAATCAAGTTTGGAGAGAAATTTCACTATTCTAAATGCTGGCCTCTAACTTACGAAATGCTTTATGGGATCCACAAAGCTTCTGCCAGCCGTGTCCATTTTGATGCCCCCTCTTCTTAGCTGCCTGGGACGGCAATGCGTTAAGTCCTAAACCCTGTCTCCCCAGGAGTCACAACGTAATGTCCTTGCAGGTATTTGCTGGCATATTTTACTGACCATCTCTTGGTGCAGCACAACCAGAGCAGTACGACATGGAAGGGCCAACAATTGGGTCAAGGTTTCCATTCTCCCCGCAGAAACAGTCTTGGAGCCAAGAACTGTAAGGTGAGGTGCTATCCGGGTCTCTCTCCCTCAGCGGGGACTGGCATCTATTTTTTTTATCTACTCAGCTAGCTGTGCCACAGGAAAGCCAGGAAATGGAGCCCCACCAAAATCTTGGCAATTGGTATTTCTTCCTGGGGTGTGCATTTCAACAAAACTGCAGGGGAAGCGCAATCAGGGGCACCCTCCAGCCCCAGTGGGACCCCGTGTTAGCAGGAGGACAAGGCCACACCATGGCAGTGACCAGTTTGCCTGACATGGAGGCCCAGGGAGGGGGCTGCCTAGGGAGGAGGTCCGCCCAGGTCTCTCCTGCCCCATGTCCACCAAGCCCTCTTCGCCCCCTTCCCAGGGTGGGTAGGTGACTGCCCAAGATCAGTTAGGACAGAGAGTAGCTTTTTAATTTTTCTCCCTTCCTTTGCTGGATCTCGCCAGGGTGGCCCTCCCTCTGGAGAGCACTTGGAAATGATGTGGTGGTGTTTGTGGTTGTCCTGGTGATGGTGCAGAGCACTGTGGGCATTTAGTGGAGAGACGTGCTGGGCTGTTCTGCTCAACCAGGAGTATTCCACCCAAACGTGCTGTGCTCTGAGGCTTGGCAGCTGACCTGCTTAATGCAGCCCACCCCCTACCCCCACCCAGCTTCCAAATGATGTCATGCACAGAACACCCCACTGAAACATACCCACGGGCTGCCCTCAGGAAGGAGGGCCTGTTCTCTGCCTCTCCGTCTCTCCCTCTTCCTTCCTTTCCTCCTTGCCGGTGTCCTTGCTCCTGGTGTCCCGCGATTCGCTGCTGTCTGAGTCCCCCACCTCCTGCCCCCTCACTCCAGGTCACAGAGTGGTTTCCCTGGCCCTCCCCACCCTCCCCTTTACTCACCCAACTATTAAAACCACCGAGTCAGTCTCCTTGCACAAACAACAGCATATTTTGTGGTACAATTCTGGAAAAGAAGAGACTTTCTTAATTCACTAGGAAAGCTAGTGGGCTTCCTTTACCCATCATCGGCAGCCCCCGCCCACTAACAACCACCACGTGAATGCTCATTGACAATATCGGAGAAGCTGTTTGGCCATCAGTTCAGTGGTTCTGTGTGTGAACTCTGGATTCAGACCCAAGTCTGAATCTCTATGTTGCCTCCTATACATCCTATATATCCTATATAATACCAATATGCAAATTGTCCCCTCGACCAGGAGTTCCACCCGGAGTTTGACCAGGGGGCAGGGCTGGCCCACCAACCACCCGTGGCCCCTCCCCCTCCCTGGCTGGCCCGGCCCAATCGATCCCGATTGGAGCGGGTGGGCCAGACCCCACCTGTGCATGAATTTCATGCAGGGTAACTTCCCGAGGCCTGGCCTCCCTGCTTCCCCGCCTCCTCCTTCCCTCGCTCCCTCAGCACTCCTCTGCCCCCACTGGTCACCCGCCATATTTTGTGCCGCCCCCCTGGTGGTCAGTGCACATCATAGCGAGCAATCCAACTCCTGCTCCCCTGGTGAAACTCCCAAGTGCACAATTTGCATATTGGCCTTTTATATATATAGATACATTTTTTATTGATTTCAGAGAGGAAGGGAGAGGGAGAGAGAGAGAGAAACATCAATGATGACAGAGAATCATCGACTTGTTGCCTCCTGCACGCCCCCTACTGGGGATCGAGCCCACAACCCAGGCATGTGCCCTTGACAGAATTGAACCCAGGACCCTTCAGTCTACAGGCCAATGCTCTATCCACTGAGACAAACCAGCCAGGGCTACGTTGCCTCCTTTTCACTTGAGTTGAAGCAGTGTGAGGCACGTCCCTTCTCTCCCTCAGGCTTGATTTCCTCAGCTGTAAAATGGGGATAGTGATAATCATAGGGTGTGGGGGTTTTCAGTGAGATAATGCACACAAAGGGCTTCCACAGTGCCTGCCATGTGAATCCTAATATTTGTAAATATTAATTAATAAATTTGCTGTTGCCCTGGCCGGGTGGCTCAGTTGGTGGAGTGTCATCCTGTGCACTGCAGGGTTGTGGGTTTGATCCCTGGTGGAGGTGAGTAGGGAGGAAACTGATCAACGTTTCTCACCTCTCTCTCAAGTCAATAAAGAATATCTTCAGGTGAGGATAAAAATTAATAAATACTTGCTGTTCCTGTCATTTATTATGCAGACCATACCCAAACCGTGGCTGCATCCAACCCCAATAGGCTGAGATGAGGGGTGTCCCCGTGGGAGGAGCTTGGCAGGGGTCACTCTCCCTGCTGGGGTGGGGGTGGGGGTGAGGTGGCGCTGCCGCCATAAGGGCTCTCTGCAGAACAGACGCTACCCCAATAGTCTTTGAGAATACTCAGAGACTACTGCAATAGATCCTGGCATCCCACAGACTAGAAAGCACCATAAAGGTGTTCCCCACCTCCCCCTAATTCCTACCGTTGGGGGAGGGGGAGATTAAGAGAATAAAATTGTCTCAATTGTGAGTTTTTTTTCTCTCATTAATTTTCCTTGAATCGTTGGTCTTCACGTCTGTTTACCCCAGAATTTGTCTCAAGGAACTCCTGATATGAAACAAAATGATGTGTTTTAGTCATTTTCATGTTTTAGAAATCCTTATTTCCAACTAAGTAGAGGCGGTGGCCACACAAGGTTGTAAATGTCCTAAATGCCACTGAACTGCACACTTTCAAATGGTGAATTTGATGTTATGTGAATTTCATAGGGATAAACGGTTTGCGTTTACGAAACACCTACATTAGTTAGTGCCTGTTTTTGGCTAACCAAAGGAAGTCCCAAGTGGATTTTCACTTTTACAAAGAAAAAAAAAAAAGGTGAAAAGCAACGGCGTCTGTTTTGCAGAGAGCGCTTATGGCGGCAGCGCCACCTCACCCCCCCCCCCCCCCCCCCCCGCGACCCAGCAGGGAGAGTGACCCCTGCCAAGCTCCTCCCACGGGGGCAGCCCTCATCTCAGCCTCCAGCCCAGAGCTCTGAACTGAGCATCTGGGCTTTATCTCAGCGTATGTTGTGCAACCACCAGCAAGCTGTGTCCCAAGAGAATTACTTCTTTGCTTGACATCATTTCGGCTTAGGAAGGCTGTCCTCAGGACGCCCTACTTTCGCACAGAGCGGGAACCTGAACAGGCATAGATTGCACTCTTCCTTCAGAAAGAGATCGATACAGTCTGTATCTTTGCTGCCTGAACGAACTGGGACCCACTAGCTGCCCCGCTGCTCCCAGGTCATCACCGCCGGCGTCCAGACCCCAGAAGATGACAGGAGTGCAGCCTCATGCCGGGAGGTGGGCCCCCCCCCCCCCACACACACACACACCGCAGGCCGGGTCTCAGGGGAGGACTCTTACTAAAGCTCCCGAGGATCGACCCACCGCCGTGGAACAGCACGATGCCCGGCCGGAGGCCGCGGGAGGCCCTCCTGGGCTGGTACAGCTTCACGGGGATGGTCCCGAAGTGGAGGTCCGTGACCACCACATCCGGGTCCTTGCTGAACGGCACCAGGTCGTGTATGAACTGGACAAACCCGGGCATCGAACAGATTCTCAGTTTCTCAAGAGTTAACCCCTGTTGGTCAGAAAAGAGGAAATGCAGTGGGAAGGATTTCGGCATGTCCCTGGGAGTCCTGCCACCCCTCGGCCACACATGTCCTCCGCAGAGGGGTGGGCCCCCATCCCCCAAGCAGAAGGTCCCAGGCCGGCACTGGCCCTGCACCAGACCTCTCCCCATCCCAGGACCCTGCACAACCCAGCCCTTTGGACCAGGCTCTGGCCACCGCTGAGGGTTCCTCTGCCTGGAATGCCCCACCCCCACGGGGTCCCTGCTCCAGCTGGGCCTGGACCTGACATTCCTTCCAGAGACACCCCCCACCCCACCCTCTTCCCCAGCCAACCTGGTCCTCCCAGTCGTTGTTGCTATTTTTAAGACATAATGACTGCATTGTGGTGGTTTTTCTAAAAGGGGAGGGTGGAGTTCTTACTTTTAGGGATACCTATGGAAATAGTTTTGTATAAAATAATACGATATCCAGCCAGGCCAGCGTGGCTCAGTGGTTGAGCATCCACTTACGAACCTGAAGGTCACTGTTCGATTCCCAGTCAGGGCACATGCCAGGGTTGCAGGCTTGATCCCCAGTGTGGGGTATGCTGGAGGCAGCTGATCAATGATTCCCTCTCATCATTGATGTTTCTCTCTCTCTTTCTTCCTCATTGAAATCAATAAAAAAAAAAATTTTTTTTAATATAATATCCAGGACCTGCTTCATAAGCAAATGGGAATGAGGGACAGGTTGGGGACACAGATGAAGCAAGATGGGCCAGGGTCGCTCAAGCTGTGGGGTGGGGACATGGGGATTCTTTCTACTACTGGTGTATGTCTGAAAGTTTGCATCATAAAAAAATAAAAACAAAGTGCGGTCTGCCCCTGGGCACTGTCTTTCCAGGGTTCCTAACCTTTTCCGTGCCAAGGCCTCTGGGCTGGTAGTGAAGCCTGTGGCCTCGTGGCAGAATGTTTTTGAATACATAGATGGGGTTGCAAAGGAAGGCAGTTTTATCTGTATATATAAAAGGCTAATATGCTAAGTGTCTGACCCTCTGACTGGTGGCTATGATGCACACTGACCACTGGGGGGCAGGCACTCAGTGCAGGAGCTGTTGAGTGGCAGTTCTCAGGTGACGCACCCCAAAACCAGAGAGGAGGGAGCCCCATTCCTTGAGGGGCCACGCGATTCCACCTTTGGCCGTGGGTTATGTTGTTGCTGGGGCACTGTCGGCCCGAATCTGGGTTACTGCACACTTCCATTGCGTTCCACACCCTGTAGACAGCAATTTTGCAGAGTGCCCTCTCGCACTCTAGGACCCTCGGGGGATGTCAGAGAGCCGGTTTCAGCCCGGTCCCCGCAGGCCAGGCCGAGGGACCCCACCTGCCAGAGGGACCCCCTCTCACTCTGCAGATGCTCTTTCATCCACGGCACCACCCCAGGTGCAGCCAGTTGGGGAGGGACCATGGGAGGTTGTCTCCAGGGCATGTCTGGCCCATATTGCCTAGTCCCATTCCACTGGCCCCCTTCCAATTAATTTCCTTTCAGTGTGCAGGAATCCATGCACAAAATCCATCAACAAAATGTTGAAGTGAATGTGTGAGGTCACACCACGTGGGCTTCCTTATTAGCACACTAAATAGCGAGATCTGGGGCTGGTCTTAGACTATCATCATCTCAAAGGGATGGGGTGCACATGGGAGTTTTCACAGAATCTGCCACTGCTGTACTATGCTCAGAAAACATGTGATCCTTCTGGTGACCAAGTCACAGCTTCTGCTGTCACAGCACTGGATCATCACCCTCGTTTAGAATGGGAAGAAACAGCATATTTTCATTAGCGGTTAGGGAAAGTGGGGTGATTTTTACCCCATCTAAATTCACAGACGCCCTTGCCTTCTGTCACCCTTGGGGGCGTGGGGAACCCCATTAACAAGCCCTGTCTTACTTCCCCACAGCACTTGCCACTCTGTGAATCGTATTGTTTGTAGGTTGCTGTCTCTCTCCCCACGCCCTCCTACCCCCCCCCCCTGCCCCATCTCCCCGACTCTGCAGGAAGACTCTAGCTGGGGTTTGATTGCCATCACTGACCCCCAGAGCTAGAACTGGCGGATGGCAGGTAGTAGTTGTACAACACATACATCTGTGTAGAAAAAACCCAAATCAACGAACAGTAATAAGGCTAATATTTATGGAGAGCTCACTCTGAGCTGGGCCTTCAGACACACTCAACTCACTGCCTCGCCACAACATGCTATGAAGTCGGGACTGTTACTTCCCTGTTTTGCAGACGAGGAAACTGAGTCGCTGTGTTTGGGAACCCAGACTGTAAACTATGAAGGTCAAGGCCAGGAAGAGGACCGGAGCGAATGATCACCTGACCCTGGGCAAAGAAACCCATGTACCAGGCAGGGTTCTTCTGCATCAATGGTTTCCCATGAGAACAGGCGTTTGCAGTCGCTTGTCATTACATAAGAGACTTAAGAATCGGGTTTTCTATCTGCTGTTTCTGCCAGCCCTCAGAACAGCACGGCAAACCCTTATTGCCAACCTCAACATGATTCTCGCCATGACCTACTTACATGGATTTCATTAAACTGCACACATCAATAACAGCAAGCATAACATAATGCCATAAACAGTCTTGCCCAGCCAATGTGGCTCAGTGGTTGAACCAAGAGGTCCCCAATTTGATTCCAGGTCAGGGCACATGCCCTGGTTGCAGGGTCGATCCCCAATAGGGGCCGTGCAGGAGGCAGCCGATCGATGCCTCTTTCTCATGGATGTGTCAATCTCTCTATTCCCTCTCCTTCCCTCTCCCAAAAAGAAAGAAAAGAAACAAGAACAGTCTTCCATCTCTCCAAGGCAAATTATACGTATCTATAAAGCCACCTTCTGCAGTTTTGTCCATCTGTACTAATTTGCTAATTTGCTAGCGCGCCTCTTTATTTTATCATTGGCCAGTTCTAGCTAGCAGGTAGGTAGTAAGGGGCCCCCGAAGATCCAGAACAACGCATTCCCTGTCCTCATGGCTTCACAGGGTGGTGAGGACTGTGAATGAGGTGAGACAGGAGACAGGGCCAGGGAGGGGGAGCGGGCCTTTTCTTCACCTGAGAACAGGAATCATTCTTTGAATTTTGTGGCTCTCAGCCCATTCAGCTTGGGAAACCCTGGGAAGAGGTTGAGAGCCACTGGTTACGTAATGGGAACTATTCAAGCTCGAGAATATACTATCAGCCTCTACTGTCGGGATATTAATTCAACTAGAAGCTTCTGCTCTGCTTTGCCAACTCTCTCCTTAACCTTCCCAACAAGGGGACAAATAAGACTCAAAGCTCACCCATGCCACCAGCAGCTGGAATATGCAGTGCAAGACCCACAGCTTCACAGGGTGGCCGGTGGCCACAGGGATGTCCACAGTGAAGAAATGGTTGCAGATCACCCACAGCCCAACCCCCAGGAAGAGCAGGCAGGGGGCCCCGAGGAGGACCAGGAGGACCGCCATCCGTTGTTTCCACCACAGAGGAGGCCACCAGCAGCCACGCTCAGCACAAGCCACGTAGGACACAGTTTGGAGCCAGCAGATCGCTGACACTTATATCACAACCTGCCTTCCCCACCTCCTCATGTCCCAGATGCCCCGGCAAGGTGAGTCACAGACTCGAGTGAGGACCTGGCTCTACAAAGGCCACAAAAAGGAGAACGTGGCGTGTGCAACCTGGCCCAGCTGGAAACCAGGGCTCCCGGTTCCAGCTTCCATCCTGGCACTGCGGCGAGCAAGGGCCCTGCACTAGGAAGTCAGCACGGACATCTCTGCCCTTCGACCACACTTGCTGCTCCCGAGTCTGTGCAGGAGGCCTCAGGGCTTTGGCACTTGTTCTCTGTGCAACATTCTTCCCTCAGACGTCAGCTGAGCCACCCCTCCCCTACTGCAGGCCTCTGCTCTAATTCTAATGTCGCCTCTGAGTGAGGCCGCCCTGGCCACCTTATTTCAAATTGTAACCACCCACCCCTCGCCACACACACACACACACACACACCCCTGCTTAATTTATAATTATGTCTTTTATTATCATCTGACATAATACCATGCTTCACTTGTTTGTTTATTGTCCGTAGAATGTAACTTCTGGGGAGACAGGAATTTTTGTTCTGTTCCTTGCTTTATCCCCAGATGTTTGGTACTTAGCAGGTGCTCAGCAAATGTCTACTGAATGGAGGAATGAATACATAGACACTGTTCTTTGTATCTAAAAATATTTTTATTGATTTCAGAGAGGAAAGGAGAGAGAGAGAGAGAGAGAGAGAGAAACATCAATGATGAGAGAGAATCATTGATCGGCTGCCTCCTGCATGCCCCCCCACAGGGGATAGAGCCCGAAACCTGGGCATGTGCCCTGACTGGAGAATCAAACCGTGACCTCCTGGTTCATAGATCGAGGCTCAATCACTGAACCACGCCAGCCAGGCTTCCAATCACTTTAGAATTTGGAATTATATGCGTTTGTTTTCCCTGCTTATTTTCTTTCTCCCCAAGGAAATGACAATTCCAGCAAGAAGGCATGTCCATTTCACTCACTACGGCATCCCCAGTGTCTAGCACACACTATAGGTGCCCAATAAATCATCATTAGAATGGATGGATGAATGACGTCACATGACCTGGGGAACAGGGCAACATGGAAAACGCGGGTCCTCTCTCTGGTTATGTTTATTGTAAGTGCTGGTGGAAGTGAGAGGAGGTGGAATTGCAAAAAGCCTGGAGACAGCACACATGAAATCCGTGTGAAGTTTATGGCTTTCGAAACCATCTTCGACTCATTTAGATTTAGATCCTGCAGCCCCTGTCTCCTCCATGTTACCCCAGGTCCCCAAGGGCCCTTCACTGCTAGGTAGCGAGAGGTCCAGAACCCAAAACACCATTAGTTCCATTTCCACAGATGAGGGGACAGAGGCTCTGTTTCATGAAGCAGATTATCCACAGTCAGGGGCAGACAGAGCTGGGATTCAGACCCAGTTCAATTCAAATCTGACTCCAAGGCCAAGTGCAGACGTTTCCAGTAACTCACCACAGTCCACATACCACAAAGCTTATAGAAACCACCGAGTTCCTCTCTTTTTGATCCATCCACATTTTAATGATTTCCCATAATACGGTTCTTGACAATACCTGAAAATGCCTTCCTGTGAGATGACTTGGGCAAACATTCTTACTCATTGTAAAGACATGGAAGCAGAAGCTTGGGGTAATGGGTGTTTGCATTATTTAGGAAATCCAATTCTGCTCCTAAGAGAGAACAACAGGATGAAGGAAACTCAGAATAGTGTGAAGCACAGATGAAAGTAAATCGGTACCATGAGGCATAGATAGAACACATAGGGAGTGTTAGGGATAGACTGTGAGTAAACACAGAGCTTAGAGACACAGGGAGAAATAACACAAGTTCGCGATAGGCAGTAAGCAAGATAGTAACTGTACAACATATTAACAATAGAGTCCAGACACAGAACATGGAAAGATCGAGGGGTAAGTCACGAGAATGCCAGGCCTGGGTTGACAGCCACATCATCCTAAATTGCTCACCCATTGGTAACACCCAATATGGCCCCACTCTGGCCCTACGTGTCTTTCCCGCAGAATGCTGACAAAACTCACATCTACTCCGCAAGCCAATGAATGCGCTCCTGCTGGCCAGGTGTACTGGTCCTTCGTCTCTCAGATGGAGCTAGTGTGTATGCTGTTTTCGGGCATCCTCCATTCATTGGAAGCCCTCCAGTGCTCTTAACCACACCGAGAGAGCTCCTGCTGGATGTGGCAACGAGAGAAGACCCGTGAATAGTGCCCGGGAGGAGCAGGTATGCATCTGCCAGCCCCTGGCACCTAATTCAGTGTGGGCAACTTACCCTTCTCTTTCCCCCTTGCTTCTTGCTATGTTTTAAATGGGTTTAAACCTTGTGACTAGACCATCTCAATTTGGTCTGTGAGCCTGCTCAGTGACCTCCAGAACTCCTTGCCTGGTAGTATTTGGGGTTATTCCTGCACCGGGGTAATGTTTCACAGCACACACGGCTGATCTTGAACCAGACACTTGCCTGTGACCTTTGCCTTCTTCATTCTGCTTGTATGCCGCCCCATGTTCCCCTGGAGTCTCTCCATCGAAACCGGCTCTTTCCTCTATGGCTGGCCATGCCAGAGAGGCCGCACCGTTTTACATTCCCACCAGCAATGAAGGAGTGATCTGTTTGCTCAGCATCCTTGCCAACACTTTGTGTGGTCACTAACTTGCACTTTAGCCCACCTGGTGGGAATGCGGTGATATCTCATTATGATCCCTACGTGTTCCTGACCCTTTAATAGCTGCGACAAGATATCGCAAGTGGGAGCGTAGACGGTACAGTACACATCAACCCAGGAGAGCGCGGGAAGAAGAATTCCAATGTGCACACATGAAGATTTCTGCAGCAAACCTAGGAGCATTGATGGAAGCAAAATACGTAAGGGCAACCGCTAGCGTCATCCCAACTGCGATCTGAACGCACCAACAAATGGGCTCGGGTCAGATCTGGCTGCCCAACAAGCAATGAAAATACTCTCCTTTCTCCCAGCTGCTGGGCTTGGAACTGAAGGTAAGGAGCCTTGCGCCTGCTGCTGGGTAATTCCGGGTGGCCTATGTCATCGAGGCGCTGCTAGAACGGACTCCATGGGTGGTAGAGAGGATAAGCTGGGAGAAGACTCTATGCATCGATTCAATTTTTTGCCCACCTGACAAGTACTTGTTGAGTAACCACTCTACACAGCAAACGGGGTGCTTCCTCTGTGAAGCCGGGTGAGGGAGGCCCTCCGCAAAGACTGGCTGCCTTCCCCGTGATTTCTTGAGCTTCTGCCATGTGCCTGGCAGGAATTCAGTGTGTCAGTCTCTAAGTGCGACGAAGGCCATGCTCAAGGATACAGGCCACAGGTAAGCCTATGGTAATAGTACCCTGAGGGTGGAAGAGGTGCGAATGGAACATGGTGGCCACAGAAATTGGTTGATTAGCTTTATGACCAGGCTTGGCTGGGACTGAATTAGGGAACTCCATCGGTTATTCTGCAAACAGGATCATCTGCTCAAAGGCACAGCATGGGGCGTTGACTCTCGTTGGCCTACATATACCTGTGGGCCCTCCATGCAGCTTCAGGGAAACACCAAAGGCCTCAGAATATCCTCCAGGCCCTATGTGACTCCCCACCCACACCCCTCTCCGAGGCCTCCCGTCCCCGCCCTGTCCCCTGCTCCCCTGTCCTAGCCACACCGACCTGCCTGCAAAGCCCCCAAATGGAGACTCCAATCAGCCAGAAAGTAAACAGCAAAATGAAATCAGCTCTAGCTTGGGTTTTATGCAAATCAGAGAATTAAAACACTAAAAGGGAACGCATTTTATAAGTAAGAGCACCAAGGTCCAGAGAGTTTAAGAAACTTGTTTTGAGTTACCCAGCTGCTGCCAACGGGTTTGGGGCTCATCTGGTGACCAGTTCAGCAATTTCTCCATTTCAGCTGCATCAACTTTTCAGCCACAGTTGGAAATGGGAATTAACACATATGTGAATGTAACATCAGTTTCTGTAGCTGACTTGGCATCCTTCCTCTCTCTTCCAGTGGAATGTTTTTGCTCATTTTTCCTCTTCAACAATGCTCATGAGCCATCATCACCCACTGCCTGGATCAAGAATTCAGGTAGCGTCAACTTATTGCACAACTACCATGTGCACACCATTTATCCCAGTTCATTTATTTCATTTCTGTATTGAACCTTCCCGGTGGCCACTATCCCCACCCTCTGCCTTTTTTTTTTTTTTTTTTTTTGCTAAAAAAGCTAAGACTCAATAGAGCTCAAGGGCATCCCCATGCAAAGCATCAGGGCTCTACCTGGGGAGGCCCTGTCCCTACAGAGTGGAGCCCCAGCACCTGTCCCCAGGAGACAGGCTGCAGGGCGAGGCCTTTTGAGTCATAAGCCCAAACCCTAGGTGGACTCCTAGGATTGCAAAAATCTTATAGGATGCCTGTGCTCTTGTCTCAGTTATGAAGTCAGAGATGAGAGATTGGCCGGTGTGCCACATGCAGCCAGGTGAGAACAAACAAATCTCAGGTGGGAGGCATTCACTCCACCGCTTTCTCTCCCCTCCTGTCTCTATTCACAGACCTGACCTACTCAGGGTAAGGAATCAGCTTCATATTCCTTGTATTAACCATGTTCTTTTTATTCTGATGTTTTCACATCTGTGACCCTGCTGATCCAGAAGGGACTGTCCCTGCCAGTGTGAGCCAGGGGCTAGCTAGAGATCGTAAACAGCGTCGACCTATGAACCAAGAGGTCATGGTTTGCTTCCCGGTCAGGGCACATGTCCAGGATGTGGACTCCATCCCCAGTGTGGGGCGTGCAGGAGGCAGCCGATCAATGATTCTGTCTCATCATTGATGTTTCTATCACTCTCTCCCTTCCTCTCTGAAATCAATAAAAAATATTTTTTTAAAAAAACCAACAAATAAAAAAGCAAAACAGCATCCCCATGAGTGGGCTTTCCACATGCAAACCAGCCAGTCCATAACCCACACCTCCAAACACCTCCTCAGTCCATCTGCCACTCTCCAGGCCACTCTCCCCCGACAACCACCCAAGGCCAGGTTCCAAACAACTAGGGACAGCACCTATGTCCGGGAGCCCCTGAATTATTCAAAGTAGCCACCCCTAGGCCTGTGTACCTTGCCTCGTCTGTTCCTCCCACGGGAACCCTCTCCCTCTGCCTGCTGACCAGCCTGGTCTTCCCAGGTGCACTGGCAGCCCAACACCAAAGTGGAGAGCATGGCTTCTCACCCAGTTTCCAAACCTAAATCAGTTCACAGATCCGGAGCCCCTGATGGAAGAGGAGGCCAGGTCCCCTCGAGGAAGGAGTCTGCGTTTCCCCTCAAGTTTTTGTGTCCCACTAATCCTCCTCCCAGGCCTCCCTGCAGGGCGCTGCAGCTACTCCCCCCACTATCAACATCCTGCACCAGGTGGTGCCTTTTGTTACAGTCGGATTGTTGCCATTAATGAACATACACGTTCTTATCATCCAAAGTCCATAGTTTACATTACATTTGCTCTTAGTGTTGTACATTCCATGGGTTTTGACAAATGTATAATAACATGTATCCACCATTGCATTATCATACAGAATAGTACAACTGCCCTAAATATCTCTGTGCTCTGCCTATTCACCCACCCTCCTTCCTAAGCCCTGGCATCTGCTAGTGCTTTTACTGTCTCCATTGCTTTGCCTTTTCCAGAATGTCATAGAGTTGAAATCATATAGTACACTAGAGGCCCATTACACGAAGATTTGTGCAATAGGCCTTCCTTCCCCTGACTGCCAGCACCGGTTTTCCTCTGGCACCTGGGACCCAGGCCTTCACTTAGGCTGCAGCAGAGAAGCGAAGCCTCAAGGCTTCTCTGCTGCAGCCGCAGCAGCAAGCCTCTTCAGTCTTCAGTCTTTGCTTGGGCTGGAGCCTTCAGTCTTCACTCCATGCCTGTGTATGCAAACTAACCTGCCATCTTTGTTGGGTTAATTTGCATACTCACTCCTGATTGGCTGCTTGGCACCACAGAGGTATGGTGAATTTGCATATTTCTCTTTTATTAGTGTAGATAGCTTTTTTACATTGGCTTCTTTCACTAAGTAGCATGTACTGAAGGTCCCTATGTGCCTTTTCATGGTTTGATAGTTCATTTTTTTTAGCTCTGAATAACATTCTATTATCTGGATGGATCACCGTTCATTTCATCTATTCACCTACTAAGGCACCTCTTGGTTGCTTACAAGTTTGGCAATTATAAGTAAAGCTGCTATAAACATTCATGTGCTGGTTTTTGTATGAACATAAGTTTTCAATTTATTTGGGTAAATACTAAGGAGCACGGTTACTGTATCACATGTTAAGAGTATGTTTAGTTTAGTAAAGAACTGCCAAACTGTCTTCCAAGGGGCTGTCCCACTTTGCATTCCCACCAGTGATGAATGAGAATTCCTGTTGCTCCATATCCTCACCTGCATTTGGTGCTGTCAGGGTTTGGGATTTGGGCCACCCTAACAGGTGCAACAGCGATATGTCATTGTTGTTTTAATTTGCAACAATTAAACAAGCTGTCTCCTGCTAATGACATACTGTGTTAAACATCTATTCATATGCTCATTTGCCATCTATAGATCTTCTTTGGCGAGGTGTCTGTTCAGGTCTTTTGGCCATTTTTAAAATCAGATCGTTCTCTTTTTTTTATTGTTGAGTTTAAGACTTCTTTTTCTAGTTTGAGTAACAGTCCTTTATCAGATGTGTCTATTGCAAACATTTTCCCCAGTCTGTGGCTCATCTTCTCGTTATGTTGACATCATCTTCACGGAGCAGAATCTCTGACTTTCAATGAAGTCCCACCTCCCAGTTACTTCTTTCCTGAATCCTGCCTTTGGTGTTGATCTAAAAAGTCATCACCGCCCCCAAGGTCACCGAGATTTTCTCCTCTGTTATCTTCTAGGAGGGTTCTAGTTTTGCATTTTATATCTATGATCTATTTTGAGTTACTCTTGGTGAAGGGTATAAGGTCTGTGTCTAGATTAATTTTTTTTCTTTTTTTGCATATGGCTGTCCAGTTGTTCCAGCACCATTTGTTGAAGAAACTATCTTTCTGCATTGTGTTGCCTATGCTCCTTTGTCAACCATCAGTTGACTATATATTTACCTGGGTCTGCTTCTCTATTCTGTTCCATGGATCTATTTTCCTCTTCTTTCACCACTTCCACACTGTGTTGGTGATGTAGCCCTCTTGTAAGTCTTCAAGATGTGCAGTGCCAGGGTTCTGACTTCATTCTTCTCCTTCAATACTGCATTGGCTATTCTGGGTCTTTTGCCTCTCCATATAAACTTCAGAGAACCAGTTTGCCAACACCCACAAAATAACTGGCTGGCATTTTGACTGGGATTGCATTGAACCTGTAGATGAAGTTGGGAAGAAATGTCATCTTGAAACTATCGAGTCTTCCTAATCATGAACGTGGACTCTCTGACTCCACTTATTTACTTCTTTCTTGATATTTTTCATCAAAGCTTTGAGGTTTTCCTTATGTGGCTCTAGTACATATTTTTGTTAGATTTTATACCTAAGTATCTCATGGGGGGGAGGGGGCGGGATATAAATGGCAATGTGTTTTTAATTCCACCTGCTCATTGTTGGTAAACAGGAAGCTGCCTCCTGCATGGCTCCTACTCAAGCCCACAACCCACTCATGTGCTCTGACCAGGAATCACGCTGTAACCTCCTGGTTCATGGGTTGACACTCAACCATGGGGCCACACTGACCAGGCATGGAAAGCAATTGACTTTTTCTTATTAATCTTGTGTCCTGCTACCTTCTTGTAATTGCATCCTGGTGTTTTTGTTTGTTTTGTTTTGTCGATTATTTTGAATATACTACATAGATGATCATGTCACCTGTGAACAAAGACATTCTATTTATTCCTTCCCAGTCTGCATACTTTTTTTCCCCTTATCTTACTGCATTTGTTATGACTTCCCCTACAATGTTGAAAATCAGTAGTGAGAAAGGCATCCTTACCTATTCCTCATCTTAGCATGAAATCTTCAAGTTTCTCGCCATTAAGCATGATGTCAGTTGTAGGTTTTTTATCAATGTTCTTTATCAAGTTGAGGAAGTTCCCTTGCGTTCCAAGTATGCCAAAGGTTCATATCATGAATGGGTGATGGATTTTGTCAAATGCTTTTTCTGCCTCTACTGATATGATCATCTGGTTTTTCTTCTTTAGCCTGTTGACATGATAGATTACATTAAGCATCTTTCAAATGTTGAACCAGTCTTTCAGACCTTGGGAAATCCCACTTGTGGTTGTGGTGCGTACTTCTTTCTTAGACATTGTTAGATTCAATTTGCTAGCACTTTGCTGGTGATTTTTACAGCTATTTCACAAGAAATAATAGTCTGTGGTTTGTTTTTTTTTCTTGCAATGTATTTGTCTGGTTTGGTATTAGGGTAATGTTGGCCTCATAGAATGAGTTAGGAAGTCTTCCTTCTGCTTCTATTTTCTGTAAGAGATTGCAGAGAACTGGCTTGATTTCTTCCTTGGTAGAATTCACCAGTGAAACCACATGGGTCTGGTGCTGTCCATTTTGAGAGATTATTAATTATTGATTCAATTCCTTCAGTAGATATGAGCCTATTCAGAATGTCTATTTCTTCTTGTGTGAGTCGTGGCATCTTGTGTCTTTAAAGAAATTTCATCTAGGTTATCAAATTTGACAAAACAACATTTGTGCATAAATTCCTTTATTATCCTTTGGATGTTCAAGGAATATATAGTGATGTCCTCTCTGATACTAGTAATTTGTATCTCACCTCTTTTTTCTTAGTTAGAGGCTTATCCATTTCACTGATCTTTCCAAAGAACTAGCTTTTAGTTTTGTTGATTTTTCTCTATTCATTACCTGTTTTCAATTTCAGTGACTTATGCTCTGATTTTTATTATTTCCTTTTTCCTGCTTGCTTTGAGTTTAATGTGTTCTTCTTTTTCTAGTTTCCTAAGATAAAAGCCAAGATTCTTGATTTTGGATTTCTTCTTTTCTAATATATGCATTCAATTGTATACATTTCCCTCTAAGCACTACTTTCACTGTACAAATTTTGATAACTTGTGTTTTCATTTAGTTCAAAATGTTTTTTTATAATTTCTGTTGAGATTTCTCCTTTGACCCATGTGTTCTATTGAAGTATGTTTTATAATCATCATGAATTTGAGGACTTTTTCAGCTATCTTTCTGTTATTGTTTCTTTTTTTTTAAATAAATCTTTATTGTTCAGATTATTACAGGTGTTCCTCTTTTTTTTTTCCTCCATAGCTCCCCTCCACCTGATTCCCCACCCCACCCCATGCCCTTACCCCCGCCACTGTCTTCATCCATAGAAGTAAGATTTTTGTCCAATCTCTTCCCGCACCCCTCACACCTGCTTCCCCTGAGAATCATCAGTCCACTCCCTTTCTCTGTCCCTGATTCTATTATATTCACCAGTCCATTCTGTTCTTCAGATTTTTTATTCACTTGATTTTTAGATTCACTTGTTGGTAGGTATGTATTTGATGTCATTTTGTTGTTCATAATTTTTATCTTTACCTTTTTCTTCTTCTTCCTCTTCCTAAAGAATACCCTTTCAGCATTTCATGTAATCCTGGTTTGGTGGTGATGAACTCCTTTAGCTTTTTCTTGTCTGTGAAGCTCTTTATCTGTCCTTCAACTCTGAATGATAGCTTTGCTGGGTAGAGTAATTTTGGTTGTAGGTTCTTGCTGTTCATCACTTTGAATATTTCTTGCCACTCCCTTCTGGCCTGCATAGTTTCTGTTGAGAAATCAGCTGACAGTCGTATGGGTACTCCCTTGTAGGTAACTAACCGTTTTTCTCTTGCTGCTTTCAAGATTCTCTCTTTGTCTTTTGCCCTTGGCATTTTAATTATGATGTGTCTTGGTGTGGTCCTCTTTGGATTCCTCTTGTATGGGGTTCTGTGCGCTTCCTGAACTTGTACGTCTATTTCTTTCACCAGGTAGGGAAAGTTTTCTGTCATTATTTCTTCTAATAGGTTTTCAATATTTTGCTCTCTCCCTTCTTCTGGCACCCCAAAAATTCAGATGTTGGTTCGCTTAAAGTTGTCCCAGAGGCTCCTTACACTAACTTCATATTTCTGGATTCTTTTTTCTTTTTGTTTTTCTAGTTGGATGTTTTTTGTTTCCACATATTTCAGATCTTTGGTTTGATTCTTGGGGTACGTTGATCTACAGTTGAGTTTCTGTATATTCTTTATTTCAGACAGTGTATGCTTCATTTCTGACTGATCCTTTTCCATTTTTTTGGCATTCTCATTAATATCCTTAAAGGTCTCATCAAGTTTCTCAGTGGTTTTAAGAAGATTCTTGAGTAACCTTATAAATGTGGTTCTGAACTCTATGTCATCCAGTAGTTTGCTTTCCTCCGTTTCTTTCATTCATGACATGTTTCTTTGTTTCCGCATTTTGGCTGCTTCCCTGTGTTGATGGAGTAGCTTTGTGTGGTAGGTGACCTATAGGGGGCAGTAGCTCAGCCTCCTCAATCACAGAGGTGGATGCTCTTGGTACACCCCTTTGTGGGTTGAGTGCAAAGTCTTGGTGTAGTTAAGCCTTAATTGCTGTTGGTACACTGGGAGGAATTGACCTCCAGGCCAATTAGCTGTGAGCACTCGCTGTGTCTATAATGGAAGAACTGCTGCACTGAACACACGCTTATGGGGCAGGACTTGTTTCAGTGGGGCTTTGGTGCTCGCTGAGTCTGCCTCTTGAATGTGTCACTTATGGATGTGAGGAGTTGAAATCTGGTGTCTCACACTGACCACTAGGTACACTGGCTTCTGGATCTTCAACGGGTTGCAGGTCAGCTACTGTCTGAGGCCACCCAGCAGGGGCTACAATGAGAGCTACAGTTTTCTCCTCTTTGCTTGGGGTTTGGAGGTTTTGGAGCTGTCTGACCCAGGCTGCAAGTTTACTAGGTTAAGCTGTGATAGGGCCAGCCTTTCTTATGCTAACTCCGCTGCTTGGAGCTTGGGTGGGTTTGTAGGTTGTGCAGGGCGGGGTCTCAGGGTGTCACTAGTCTAGGGCATGGCAAACAGCAATGGCTGCTAGTTAGCCAGCTCTGTGTCCCCGATGGCATCCATGAGTCCCGTGCCCCCGTGCAGTAAACAATTATTCCTGAGCGCAGCTCTGCAAGCAAGCCACCCTCACTGGCAGACAGTCCAGCTTCTCCCCGTAGGAGTTTGGGTCCCCCATGTCTCCTCAGAGACTGGATTTCAGAGTAATCCGGGGCTTGTCTCCCTTCCGGTTGAAAAAAGCAATGCCTGCCGCCAGCCCAGATCACGCGCCTCCGTACCTCAGCTTTTCAGTGCTCGTGCACGTCTCAATGCTCTTTTCTCTTTCCTTCTAGTTGTAGAACTTCCACTCAGCCAGCTTTCCCATGGTTCTGGGTGATAGACGTTTTGTCTTATTAGTTGTAGTTTTGAAATTGTTGTGCGAGGCAGCAGTTTAGGTGTTTACCTATGCAGCCATCTTGGATTCCCTCTGTTATTGTTTCTAAATTCTAGTTTAATTCCACCATGGTCTGAAGGCAGAGATTATATGATTTCCATTCTTTTAAATTTGTTAGAGTATGTTTTTTGGTTTGTTTTTGTTTTTGATTTTTATTGGTTTCAGAGAGGAAGGGAAAGGGAGAGAGAAATAGAAACATCAATGATGAGAGAGAATCATCTATTGGTTGCCTCCTGAATGCCCCACAATGGGGATTGAGCCCACAACTCAAGCATATGCCCCTACGAGGAATCAGACCATGAGCTCCTGGTTCATAAATCAATGTTCAATCACTGATCCATACCAGCTGGGCCTACGGTGTGTTTTTTGGCCCAGAATGTGGTCTGTCTTGGTGAGTGTTTCACATGCAAATACCTTATAATAACAAAACATTCCTAATGCCTCCCTCTCATCCTTTGTCATTCGTTTCATCCATACATAATAACACATGACCAAATATGTTGTTGCTGTTATTACTTTGAACAAATGTTATTTATTAGATCAGTTAAAAATAAGAAAAATAAAAGTTTTTTTTAACTTAACTTATTCATTTTCTGATGCTCTTCCTTTCTTTATATAGATCTGAGCTTCTAACCTATAGTATTATTTTTCTGTCCAAAGAACTCCTTTTAAGGGACAGGTAGGTCTAGATGCAATGTATTTCCTCAATTTTTCTTTGTCTGAGACAGTTTTAATTTCTCCTTCACCTTTGAAGGATAATTTCATAAGGTACAGAATTCTCGGTTGGCTTATGTTTTTTTCTTAAGCTTTAAATATTTCACTCCACCCTCCTCTTGCCTGCTTGGCTTCTGAGGGGTTAAATGTAATTCTTATCTTTGTTCCTCTATAGCTAAGGTATATTTTTCCTCTGGCTTCTTCAGAATTTTTTTTTTAACCTTTGATTTTCTAAAGTTCAAATACGATATAGTTAGGTGTAGGCTTGGAGGCATTTATCCTACTTGGTATTCTCTGTGCTCCTTGGATCTGCAGTTTGGTGTCTGACATATTTGCGGGAGAATTTTTTAGTCATTTGTTGCTTGTGTTCCTTTCTTCTTCTGTGTTATGAATATGTTACACCTTTAAAAGTTGTCTCACAATTCTCATATATTCTACCTGTTTTTTTTCAAGTTTATTTTTTCTCTTTGCTTCTCAGTTTTAGAAGTATCCATTGTCATATCCTCAAGCTTAGAGATGTTTTTCCTCAACTGTGGCCCCTCTATAAATATGCCCATTAAAGAAATGTTTCTATTTCAGTCATAGTATTTTTAAGTAACATTTATTTTTTATTCTTTCTAAGGATTACCTTCTCTCTGCATTTTCTATTTGTTCTTGCATATTGCCTACTTCTTCCATTAAAGCTCTTGGCATATCCGTCACAGTTTTTTAAACGCCTGGTCTGATAATTCCCACATTCCTGCCATATCTGACTCTGGTTCTGATGTTTATCCAGTCTCTTCGCAGCACTATGTTTCGGGCCTTTCAGTATGCCTTGTAATATTTTGCTGAAAGGTGGACATATACTGGGAAAAGGGATTGTAGTAATGAGACCTTCAGTGATGAATGTAGTGGGAAGCATTCTACAGTCCTATGATTAGGTCTCAGCATTGTGGTCAGCCTGTGCCCCGGTGTGTGAACTTACCAGTGCTTCTAAGTGTGGGGGGCCTCCCAATGACAGGTCCCTCTGGAGTTTTTAACTGTCTTGTTCATGCTGAGCCCCCAGCAATTTGTCGATTACAGTTCAGTTTTTCCTACCCCAGCACTGATTCACACAGAGGTTTGTACCCTGGAAGCATTGCAGATCCAAGGAGATGTTTCCTTAAATACTTTTTACTTACTTACTTATTTATTTAAAATATCTTTTTATTGATTCCAGAGGAAAGGGGGGGGGAGAGAAACATTAATGATAAGAAGGAATCATTGATCGGCTGCTTCCTGCATGCCCCCCACTGGGGATCAAGCCCACAACCTGGGCATGTGCCCTTGACTGGAATCGAACCCAGGACCCTTCAGTCCGCAGGCCAATGCTCCATCCACTGAGCCAAATTAGTTAGGCCTCCTTAAATACTTTTAGACCTTATATAAGACTTTCTCCTTTTAGGAGTTACAAGTCACAGTATTGGAAAGGAGAGAGGCAAGTTACTATATGGCTTCCACTCAGGAAGTACGATCCTAGGGCACCCATGGAAATAAACTGTGGTTTACAGTTTGGCGGTTCGCTCACTGTGACCTATGTCAGTTATAGAGCACGGGTTATCAGTGCCTCCAAGGCATGTTGAAAAGAAAATGTGGTTTACAACTGGGGGTTCACAAAGTGATACACCAGTGGCAGGCCACAGATCTGCCTACGGCAAATGCACTGGCGGGCTGGTGAATGCAGTAGAGCTTCCTCGTGGCAGAGCAGCTTGTGGCACAGCTTACAGTGGCCACAGAGCTTTCTGTCGCTCCGGTCCTCACGCAAAACAAGCAAGCAGGCCGGATCGGCAGGGACCAATACTTGAGTGTCTACCTATTAACCAGATCACAGTTTGATTCCCGTCAAGGGCACATGCCCAGGTTGTGGGCTTGATCCCTAGTGGGGTGCGTGCAGAAGGCAACGGTTCAATGGTTGTCTCTCAGCATTGATGTTTCTATCTCTCTCTCCCTCTCCCTTCCTCTCTGAAATCAATGGAAGTATATTAAAAAACAAAACCAAGCATGTTATAAGGGATTTTGTAGCTGGGTATGTTGCCTCCAAATTACAGAATAGCCTGATGAGCATTGTGCATTTTCATGCAGCAATTGGTCCTTTACCTTGGAGCCGAACCCCAAGAAACTGCACTGAGATGGTTGTCCCTCGACTGTTTGAGGGTTTATCCACCACCCTCCACTTTGCATATGTCTCACTAAGGTATTCTAAACTACGTGCTTGCCAGACCCAATAGCATAACCAGCCTAGTGGACTATTGTGATGTTTTCTGGAATGCCAAAACAATTGAGATCCCTAGGGACTACCTTATGGCAGAAAGCATGATTGACAAAGCCCCCAGGTGAGGCTGTAAAGCTGTACCGTTGGCCCTGCCAGATGAAGGCACATGGCTCTGGGATGCCTTCCACGGTGGCGTGGAGGGAAACACTTCAGCCAGGCCAGTGGCTGCATCCCAAGTCCAGGGCTGGGTTTATGGGCTCCAATGGAGATGCTCCAGCTGGGGCAGCAGCTGCATGCAGAGGCACCGCAGAGGTCTAGGAGACTCACAGTCCTTCTGCAAGATGGCCGACTTCTGCCCATTCCAAAATGGTGAGTGAAATTGGGGTGTGCAAGGTGCTTCTTGGACGTCTTCTATGGTGGCATTAATCTCTGCCGTTCCCTGCGGGAGGGGGGGGCGGTGCAGTTCTCTGCTTCTGGTTTCCTTTCTTGTTAGGGAGGGGAGGGCCCAGGGCCTTCCAGTTAGCCCTTTCTGCTCCATGGCTTCCTCTCTTAGGTCAGAGAGCCCACGTGGGGACGCTGCCAGTTTCCAAGTACCTGTTCCAGTGATACATTCAGGAACTAGGAATACAGATGCCCAAGTCTGTGGGCCGACGGGCCCTGTGTGAGTTGGACTTGAGGCAAGATGGCCTGCCCAAAGGGGTGCTGAGGAAGCCACTGGAGACAGGTATCAGAGAAACCAGGAGCCACAGGATCCAGACTAGAGGAGCCCCGGGGAGCCAGGGAGAGCCTGTCATTCGGCCAGGGCCCTCCACTTACACAGCTGAAGCCGTGCCAGCTGACAAGGGAAACACAGTTCAAGGGCACATCTCTGCATTCAGAGAGCGGGCCATGGAAAGCGGCATTTCGGCCGAGAGGCAGCTCTGGGTAACTGGCACAGATGTACACACACTAGAAGGCGGGAGACACAGTCCACCCGAACCCAGGAGCCACCCTCCACAGACTTCCCGGACATTCAGCCGCCAGGCACATCGTGAAATTTTCCCTCCAAAGTGAAGGACAAGTTGCTGGACCTCGTCCTACTGACGGTGAGAAAGAGGTGCAATGTTCGGCAGGCCTGAGTTTTCAGGGTAACACGCAGTCGTGTCTTACTGTTCACGGTGCAGCCCTCTGCGCCGCTCTCCACGCTGCCTCCATGGGAAACCTCCCTGCCTATTCGTCTTCTCTCATTGTCCGGCCCCTCATCAGAGTCAGCTCCCTGGGGACCCTGCTTGCTCTCCAGCGTCCCCTGTCCCTGGAAGGCGGTTTGACACCAAGCCGGTGCTCAGTAAATGTTTACCGAATAAGCCCTGGTTTTACTTCAGAAATGACATCATCACCCTGCAAAGGAAAGACCACAGTCCCAGCCAACTAATGGGGTGCTCCCGGGGGGCTTCGGAAAGGGAAAAGTGATCCCGGACAAGGCTGAGGCCAGTAGATGGGAGACAGTTAACTTCTGAAAAAGGGAGAGCATCCCAAGGCAAATTCAGATATTGTTATTTGCACCACCAGGTGGCAGTATATCCTAATCTCAGGGACGTTATGGAATCGACCAAGCCGACCTCTTTACGTGGGTAAATTTTCTCTCATGAGTCCATCCAACCATCAACCTATCCATTCATCCATCCATCCATTCGTTCATAAACACATCATTTCATCCAATTAGTCACCCACCTGTCCATCTATGTATTCACACACTCCCATACAGTCCTTCAAAAATAAGAAGCCCAGGCCAGGCTCCGGACAGATACGGCAGCTACAGACTGGAAGTCTTCCCTGCACCCTCCGAGTTTCCATTTCTAGTTGGGGGAAGACAGATGGTAAATAAGGAAACACACAAGGAGGATCATAGGTCCGGGGAGTGACAAGAGCCATGGAGAAGATTTAAAAGGATGACGTCAAGGCTGGAGGTGGGGGAGTAGAGTGGGCAGAGGGTTCTTCAGACACGATGTTCAAGAGGCCACTGGGGAGGGCCATTTGCGATCAGACTGGGAGAATGAACAAGGGGTCGCCAGTCTTGCAAAGTCGAGGGGATGTGGGTCCCTCTTTTGAGGCTGAGGGAACAGCAAGGGCAGAGGTGCAGAGAGGGAGGAGCCTGGTGTGTCTACAGCACAGACGTCCAGTGTGGCTTCAGTGGAGCAGGTGGCTCTGGGCGGGGGGACAGCTTGGGAACTTGTGTCGGGAGCACTTGGGGAGGTTATATGAGCTGTTTCCTCCTCCCACTGTTTTTGGACTAACCATGATCTGACCTGATTTTTTTAAAATAAGTGTCAAGCACAGGTTTTTTACAAATATTTTTTTTATTGATTTCAGAGAGAAAGGGAGAGGGAGAGAGAGAGAGAAACATCAATGATGAGAGAATCATTGATCCGCTGTCTCCTGCACACCCCCTACTGGTGATCGAGCCCGAAACCTGGACATGTGCCCCTGACCAGAATCCAACCCAGGACCCTTCAGTCCGCAGGCCAGATGCTCTATCCACTGAGCCAAACCAGTTAGGGCCGGACCTGGATTTTTAGGTGTAAACCCAACCAGGCCAGTGGGTGCTGGGGACCTACCGGTACTTCCCTAAGAAATGCGAGGCCAGGAAAATGGATCCTGCCACCAGGGGGAGTCATGAGAGCTGGGCTTCCCAAAGGCTCTGCAGAAGTCAGGTCCAAAGGCACCCGCACCTGGGCAGCCGAGGGAGAGGTCTCTGTGGCTGCATAGCCACTGTGGCTGCATAGGCCGCTGTGGCCTGATCTTTGCATCATAAGACAGGAGACACGTGGCCAGCCTTCCTCACCGGAGTGTGGTACTGATGCACAAATCACCCTCATTTCCCTCGGCTACCCTGACCCCACTCTGATGCTCCAATCCAGGCCGTGGAGAGAGGCAGCATGGCCAACATTGAGAGCACCCACTCAGGTGCCAGCCGGCCTGGGTTAGACTCCTGCTTTCCTCCTGGCCTCAGGTAAGTTATATCTGTTCTCTGCATCTTGGTTTCCTCTTCTGTGAGCTTGAGGGTTTGTTTGTTTGTTTGTTTGTTTGTTTGTTTTTCAGTGAATTTTCACCAGTTTTCATTTGGTGCTGTTTTATTGTGTGGACCATCTACACCAATAAAAGAGTAAGATGCAAATTGACCATACCTTCACAATGCCCACCAGCCAATCAGTAGTGAGTATGCAAATTAACCCAACAAAGATGATGAGTTAATTTGCATGCCCAGGTGCCGAGTGGCCAAGGGCAGGGTGGAGTGGGACACTTCCATCGTTGCCATGGTGACAATGCAGGCATTCTGCACCACCCCAGCTGCTCCAGGCATCTGGGCAGGGTGGGAAGGTGGAAAGGCGGCTCTGGCCGGAGTGAAGGCAGTGCCGGCAGCCAGGGGAAGGAAGGTCTGTTCTTGCATGAATCTTCGTGCATTGGGCCTCTAGTATTTACATATTTGGATAAGTACACAAAATACCAGTGCTGTTAATGGCCTTAGTGGAGGCTCATGCTGAAATTTGCCAGTAAAACAGAGAAGGTTAAAGACTGGCAGGTACATCATCACATCAGTGCTGTTAGTAGAAAGTTGTGGGGCTAAAGGAAGCGGGGTATTTTTAGCACAATGCTCATGATAATCTATGTGCTTAGTGGCTGTGCTGCTGACTCAGCTGTAATTAAAATTCTCATCCCATTGGAGTGTCTAATAGAAGCTTCCTCCATCCATTGGCAGACCAGTCTCTGTGCAGCCTCCACTTTCGGTCCTCGGTTCTCAGGGTTCTCTCCAGCTAGTCTTCAGCTGATTATCCCGTAAGTTTGGGGTTTTGCCAGTTACCAATGGATTGCCTCTTGGTACCAAACTCTCACTTTCTGGCTGCTCTGTGCAAATGGAGCTGGAACCTTTCAACAGTTTGTGTTGGCCCCTGGCACTGAAGCACTGTCAGGAAAGAGCACTGGATGACAGCATGGGAGAGAAGGGCTCAGCTTTCCTGGTTCCAGGGGCTCACATGTAGGCTCCTGCAGCACTCGTGGCTCAGCACACGTGGCTCAGCACTCGGGGCTTCATTAGTGTCCGGCTTCTGCAGTGTGTGGGGGAAAGTGCAATAAAAGGAATTATTAACTATAACAGGGTAAAGGTATCACAAGAGACTGGCTGACAACAAGTAAAGAGAGCTCAAAGAAATATAGGGATTGCAGGTAGGAGGAACAACGATTACCCCTCAGGCTGAGATGGTTCACCCAAGAAAAACCACCTCCCAGCCCCTAGGGCTGAGGTCCAGAGCTTGCTGGAGAGGGCCTCCCGTGACTCACTGAACTGGCAAAGAAGTTGCTCTGCTGTTGTCCCAGTGGGACTTGTTGGCATCTACCCTTCCCCACAAACAAAGAATTTGCTGGAAATCTCCCCTCTTGGGTGCGGGGTAAAACCATGTCTCTACAGGGAGGTGTCTTGCTGGAGGCACCCTGGAATGGAGCTGCTCAGGGGCCTGGGCGAGAAAGCGACTGTAGGAGGGAGGCGGGGAAGCCATCTGCCCTGCAGGAGCTCGGCGCCAGACAAGCCACACACACTGCAGGGTCTGAGGACAGGAGCAGCCACCCACACTTCAGATGCCAGAAACCCAACAGAGAAGCCTAAGGAGCAAGGGAGCCCACGGGCATTATTGAAAACAATAGAGCAATTAGCCTGCAATTAGAGGAGGCTAACAGTTGGGTGTGACACCAACAGAGACAGACAGTTAACAGACAGACAGACCAGGGAAAGTCAGAGAGAGCCCTAATGAAAACAATGTCATCCAGGCTGTCTGTACTCCCACCGAGGCTGCCCACCCCCTAGGAGTGACATCAGAAGCCAGCTGCATTGTGGGAAATAGACAGGACTAAAATAGTCCTTCCAAGTCGCTAAGCGAACGATGAGCGCCAAGCCCAGGGAGGAGTGGGGAGAACCAGCACTGCGACAGTATAATATCTAAAATCTCCAGTTTTCAACCGCAAACGAATTAGGAGACACACAAAGCAACAGGGAAGTGTGACCCACACAGAGGAGAAAACAGACAACAGAAACTGCCGTGGAGAGGACCCAGATGTCAGACTTAACAAAGACTTCCAAGCAGTTGTTACAAATATGTTCAAAGTGCTAAAGACTGGCATAAAGAAGGAAAGGAGAGTTGGATGACAATATTTCAAAGAGAGAATACCAACAAAGTGATACAAATTATTTTTTTAAATGACCAAAGTGATGCTTGGCCAGTGTGACTCAGTGGTTGAGCGCCAACCTATGAACCAGGAGGTCATGATTCAATTCCCAGTCAGGGCACATGCCCAGATTGTGGGCTCGATCCCCAGTGTGGGGGTGTGCAGGAGGCAGCCGATCAATGATTCTCTCTCATCATTGATGTTTTTATCTTTCTCTCCCTCTCCCTTCCTCTCTAAAATCAATAAAAAAAAATTTTTTTAATGACCCAAGTGAAATTATGGAATGGGAAAGTACAACGCTGAAATAAAATATTCACAAGAGGGGCTCCACAGTGGATTTGAGCCGGCAGAAGAAAGAATCGGCAAACTTGAAGTTAGACTGATGGAGATCATGCAATCAAAAGCACACAGAGGAAACGTGTGAAGAAAAATGAATAGAGCCTCTAAGGAGAGGGAAACATCGCCCTTACATTCATGTAATGGGAGTACCAAAGGAGAGAAAAAGAAACAGAAAAATAGTCCAATAAATAATGGCTGAGGACTTCCTAAATTTGATGAAAAACATACACATCCAAGAAGCTCAGTGAACTCCAAGAGTGATCAATGGAAGGAGAGGGATTCACTGGTAATTTTTCTCAAACAAAGAACAGCGAACTCAAATCCTTCATAAACTTTTCTGAAAAATAGGACACTTCCCAACTCTTTCTGAGGCCAGTGTTACCCTGATACCAAAGATAAAGGTATCCAAAGAGAACTGTAGACCAATAGTCCTTATGAATATATTTAGAAAAATCCTCAATAAAATACTAGTCAACTGACTCTAGCAACATATAAAAGGGGTTAATTACCAACTGGGATTTATTCCAGGAATGCAAAGTTGGTTTAACACATGAAATTTAATTCATGTACTATACCTACCATATCAATAGAATATAGGACAAAGATCGCATGCTCTCCCAGGGCACAGAAGCCAGGAAATTGAGAGTGAACAGAGCTTGATTCCAAGAGGTCAGCAAACCTTTTGCCATGTTGTATTGCAGAGAGGAAGGTGAAGAGGTTGAACCTACTGGAGAATAAGAATATTTGCTGAGCCCTAACCAGTTTGGCTCAGTGGATAGAGCGTCGTCCTGCGGACTGAATGGTCCCAGGTTCGATTCTGGTAAAGGGCATGTACCTTGGTTGTGGGCACATCCCCAGTGGGGGGTGTGCAGGAGGCAGCTGATCGATGTTTCTAACTCTCTATCCCTCTCCCTTCCTCTCTGTAAAACAGAATAATAATAATAATAATAATAATAATAATAATAATAAAATAAATAAATAAATAATTAAATTTAAATTTAAAAAAGAATATTTGCTGAGCACCTACTATGTGCCAGGCACTGGGCCAAGTGCTCTAAGAATATCATCTTATTTACATGTCAGTAGAAGCCTGTAGGGTATGTGTTATCCCCATGGAACAGATGAAGCAACTGAGTCTCAAAGAAGGGAAGCCCTGGACTAAGCATTGGAGCAGGGATTTGATTTAAGTAGCTGCATCCTGAGTCCACAATCTTAACCAATATGCTTCCTTTCTCCCAATATAGGGACCCAGAGGACAAACAAGACAAGGACAGCTCCAAGCTTTGGGGTTTTCCTTCCCAGCCCATTCTCTTCCCATGACCTCCACCCCATATGGCTTCACTGAGGCTATGGATTTAGCTTGGGTGGGACTTCAGACTGCAGGGAGATGTGAGGACAGCAGTGGGCATGTGCACCGTCGTCCTGAAGTCTCCAAAGCCCGAGGAGATACGGAAGCACGGGTCCTGCAGCACATCAGGTGCGGTGGCTCCTGGCTAGAACTCTAGGTGCTCGGAGCAGTCATGCAACGGACAACTCCTTGCCATTTGCTGAGGACTGCCAAGCACGCGTCCTACCGATAGCCAGTGGAGCTGAGCACACAAACATGACACCGATTCGGCAAGATGGGTGCAAGGTTGTATCAGCTTCCCCAGATCACCACAACGTGGTTTCCTCCAAGTGAGTGTGTTCATTTCATGCAGGTTCCCATAGCAACGTAATAGCAGCAGCAGCAACAACAACAATAATAACATCAGGTCCAACCTTAGTTTCTTGCTTCCTATGGGCAGGCACAGCTGTTCAGTGCCTTACCTGCATGGTTTATTTATGCTTGAGACCACCCCAAGAGGTAAATACTGATGTCATCCCCACTTTACAGGGGAGGACCCCAAGGCCCAAGGTTCCTAACCTGCCCACGTTTACAGAGCCAGAAAGTAGAAGGACTCAGCCCACCTACTCCGTGATGGGTAGACAGACAGGACAGATGAACCAGTGGACAGACAGGTGGACGGAGGCTAGGGCCCACACGGAGGTATTCTCTGAAGCTGGCTCCACACACCTGAGCGGGTAGGGGGGTGCCTTTCTGGAATTAGACACTGGGAGACCAGTGGGGCATCGTTGATCACAGTGGGGTTCAGAACCAGGTTCCAAACCACAGACACCGGAGGGAAAAACAGCCCAGAGCATTCTGGGTGGCAAGGTGATGCTTCCTGCATCCAGTCAGTGAGACTCTGTTGTGTCTTTATTGTGTTTTTTATTGATTGCAGAGAGGAAGGGAGAGGGAGATGGAAACATCAATGATGAGAGAGAATCCCTGACTGGCTGCCTCCTGCACGCCTCGCACTGGTGATAGAGCCCGAAATCTGGGCATGCGCCCTGACCGGGAATCAAACCGTGACCTCCTGGTTCATAGGTCGACACTCAGCCACTGAGCCACGCCAGCTGGACTCCTGTTATGTCTTGAGGACAGGACGTCCTGCCCAGCTCGGGCCTCACCCTGTTTTCTAAGACACCCTGAGTCTCCTGGGGACTCCCAGCACAGCAAGCTGGGGGCTTAGAATCCCAGCCGTGTTGGGGATGATGTTCTGAACCCCGTTTTGCAGGTGAGAACACCGGAGTCAGGGAGGCTGAAACCTGCCTGGATCTTACCTAAGGCCCTGGGCAGCCGTCCAGGGACACCCTCCCCTTTGGAAGGGTCCTGGGTCTCTACTTCCCCAGCTGGTCCCTCAGGAGTGGGGCTGCCTTCCCTGGGATGTGCCCAGGCTGTGTGGTTGTTCCTGTGCCCCCTCCACGCACCCCCACACAAGGAGAAATTCTGGGACACCAACTAATGGGG
The DNA here is from genome assembly GCA_026230045.1 of Corynorhinus townsendii. Classification (NCBI taxonomy): domain Eukaryota; kingdom Metazoa; phylum Chordata; class Mammalia; order Chiroptera; family Vespertilionidae; genus Corynorhinus; species Corynorhinus townsendii. The sequence goes on from JAPDVU010000002.1 coordinate 214,631,953, forward strand.
AAAATGAGGTACGGACTGAGCCCCACCAGGATGCCCTGGCCTTGCGGGACAGTGGGACTCCTTGTCCTGGTTCGCCCTTCCCACCCCACTCCCTGGGCTGCAGCCCAAGCTCCCTGCGCTGTAAGTCCAGCCCATGACCCAGCCCTGGAGCAGACCCCTTGGGGATACTCCCTTAGCCAAGAATTCCAAGCATTCAGGGGGCAGGGCCCTTGAGAAAACAGACATGTGACTTGCTATTTGGGCCAAAGCAGCGTTTCCATGCCTGGCCTGGGAGAGCTCACACCTCCAGGCCCATAGGGCGGGGGGAGGGTGGGGGGGGGGCGCGCGGGCAAGGGCGGATGCTCCGATCCACCTGTCTTGCCTTCCAGTGTCTGCTGGGAAGATCCTGAGCAGCGTGCAGCCAAGAACCCTCCCGGGGAGGGTGGGTGGTGGTGAGCTGCCCTTCGGAGGCAAGCAGTGAAGAGGCAGTTTTGCTTCCAGTGGAGATTTGGTTGGGTTTCAAAGTCAAAGGAATGCCCTCCTTACTGAGTCTGACATTGATTGAACAGCCACACGCATTTACAAACACCGAGGAGTCGTAGCACAGGGGACACTGTGCCCATTTACAGGTCAGGAAACTGAGGCACAGAGAGGTTCGTTAACTTGCTCAAGGTCACACAGCAAGTGAGTCACAGAGCAGGAATCTAAACCCAGGGAACCTGACCCAGAGGCTGTGGTCTGACCACAGCGAGATCCTGCCCTCCCTTTAATGGGGTGTCAAAGATGACACGTAGGGGGGTCCTTCCCATACTCTGACCACAGTGAGATCCTGCCATTCCTTTTAATGGGGTTAAAAAATGACATCAAAAACGACTCTAGGTGTTGGGGACAGGGAGCCTGGGTGGTCTTTTCATCCCCACCCCCTTTCCCTGCCCTGAGCAATCCACACTTCCCTGACTGAGGCACCCTGCCTCTCTTTCGGGCCTCCTTTGTCCCAGTTGAACCAATAGTCATTTCATTCATTCGTCACTTCCCTCCCCAACGACCTCCTGCACACCTCCACTGTGCAGGCTCTGGGCTGGGCGCTGGGGGATGACGGCTCAGACATGCCCTCTCACAGGTGAGGGAGGCCAGCATGTGAGTGCACGTGCAACACCAGGCTTCTGGCCCCCCAGAGCCGTCTCCACCGGGTGCAGGGCCCACAGAGGGCAAGTCGTGGGAGCCAGGCCCAGCGCTCCCTGCGGCCCTGTGCAAAGTGAACATGCATCCCCCTGGTTCAAAAACCACGAAGGACCTCAAGACGCAACAAGAGAGCATTAACCCAGTGGGGGACCTTCTAAGTGGGGGGCCCGTGTGTCTGCATAGGTCACGCCCCCATGGAGCTGGTCAGGCCCACACCTCGAGGGAGCTCCCGATCAGACGCAGGATTTGGGCAGCTGTGTCCCCTCTGCCTTCAGTGTCTCCGTCTGTAAACTGGGTTTGTCCTTGCCTCTTACATCAGGTTGTTCTGAGCATGGGGTGAATGATATTGATCAATCTCCCCGAACTGACACCAGGGTAGAGTAGATCCCCAATAAATAATAGCTATTATTGTTGCAATCGGTTTAAAGAAGGGGAGAAGGGCCAAGGGGGGAGGGGGAGGGGGCAGTTCCAAGAGTAGCTTCATTGAAAGTGGGGGTGAGTCAACGGAGCTTTGAAACACAAGCGTGTGCTCCCCACAGACGGAGACGACCGAGGATCCGTGCGGACGTGGAGGGGCAGCTGTGGTGATCGACTTGCGTCGCGCTGTGCTTTCCGTGTTTGTTCACCGCAGTTTATCTCCCGGACACTCAGCCTCTGGCCCACAGACTCCTCCACCGCTGGCTGTGTGACCACCACCATCCACGCCCAGCTCTCCTCATCTGTAAAATGGGTATAATAATTGTGCACGCCTCCGTGCGTTGTTCTGAGGACTGTGCGTGGAATGCCCTGAGCCAAGGCTGGCACGTAGGAAGAGCTCTTTACTTTAGTTGGAGGAAGGAAGCATCTAGAAGTCTCTGGGATGGCAGGAATGAGCTAAGACCAAGCGGAGAGGAAATTTACAAAGTCCCTGGCCTGTGTGTTACTCATAACAACACACCATAGCCTGGGCGGCTCTCACAACAGAAAGGCATGTTCTCACAGTCGGGACGCTGAAGGTTCTAGATAAAGGCTTGGTGTCTCTGGAGGCCTCTCTCCGTGGCCTGTGTCCTCACAGGGACTTTGCCCTGTGCACGCACATCCCCGGGGTCTCTCCATGGCCAAATCTCCTCTTCTTATCATGACACCAGTCGGGTTGGGTTAGGACCATCCTAAGAGCCTCATTTTGACATAATCACCCTTTTCAAGGTCTTGCCACCAAGTACAATAAAATCCCGGGGTGCTCGGGATGAGGGTTCCCAAATGTGGATTTAAGAGCGTAACAACCTGTGCTCTTCAGAAATGTCAAGGTCGTGAGAGACGAAGAAAGGCCGACGCCCAGATGAAAGCAGTCAAAGGAGGCTCGCTGACGGGGTTCCCGGGCTCCTCTGGACTGGATCCCGGACCAGAAGAAACGTGTTTGTCTTTTGTTATGAAAGACGATCGTGACACAAACTGGCAAAATCTGAATAGGCCCGCGGATTACATAACAGCATTCTATCCATGTCCACTTCCTGATCTTGATTCTTAAAAAAGTGCTGTCGTTGTATAATAGTGTTTGTTTTTGAGACATATACGCTCAAGTGTTTGGAACTATGGAGCAATCCAGTCTGCAATGTACCCTCAAAACAAGAAAGAAAGAGAGAGAGAGAGAGAGAGAGAGAGAGAGAGAGAGAGAGAGAGAGAGAGATGGATGGATGATGGAGAGACATAGCAAATGTAACATGTTAACTAACACATGAGTGAAGACCACACTGAAATTCTTGTTTCCATTTTTTTCACTTAAAAAAAAAAATCTTTATTGTTGACAGTAGTACATACTAGTAGGTCCTCTTTTTCCCCCCATCGACTTCTTCCAGCCCACTCCCATCCTGCCCCCTCCCCCAGGCCCTCACCACCCCATTGGCTGTGTCCACAGGTGATGCATCTATGCAGTCAAGTCCATTGGTTGATCTCTTCCTACCCATCCTCCCCTGCCTTCCCACTGAGGTTCAACAGTTCTTGGTTCAAATTTGGCAAACTTTCTGTAAGTCTTTGCAGCCCTATAGTGTAAAACCTGTTAAACACTGAACTAGGAAAACCTAGGCAGGAGGTAACCATCCAGGGGTAACGTCGTGGGGATGGGGAAGGAATGCCAGGCAGCCCTTTCGGTCTTACAACAGCCCTGTGAGGTACTTAATAGAACCCTCGTTCTCAATCTTAAGGAATGGAAGCACAGAGGAAGCGACTTGCCCAGGGTCATTCCGGGCACCTACACCCAGGCCCGGCTTCCAGGTAGGGCATCCAACCTTTCCACCCACTCTGTCCCACTTTTGCCCCCCGCCCCCAAAGCAGCCCCAGAGAAGGTCCAGCCCGTGGGGGAGGTGGGGACTTATCACTGCATTTACAACCCTGTGGTTTCTGCTGGGTCCCGAAACTCCAGGGGCCGCCTCAGCCCCTTCCCGCCCCACAGACGTGCAGCGCTCAGGTTGGATGAAAGAGAGACCCAACGTGGTCCGAACAAAGTGTTTCTATAAACTCATGAAAAGAGCCCTTATTAGCACGGCTCAGGCAGGAGGCAGGCGTGGGGGCCGTGACCGCTGATCATTTCTGCAGACTCCTGGCAAGCAGCGATCATTAGCAGATTTTGTTCTGGGCAGGCTCAGCGGCAGCTCCCCGATATGGGATTTTACGGGATTTGCGCGCAGACCTTGCCTACAAAGCAAGGTATTATAGGACGGATTAGGCAGTTCCAAACGCAAAGGTCTGGCTCCCCTGTCTGGTTTTTTAGCACATTTTTCAAGAGGCCCATGGTCAGGGGCTCTGCGGCCTCACACCAGAACCCCTGCCTCCTGGTGACTCTAAAACAAGCAAACTTTACAAAAAGATCATTGAGTGGGTTTCTCTGACTGTAAACTCGCTCTAGAGCGTTGAGGATATGTAAAAAGGCATTTAAAAAAGATGAAAATCACCTCTTCCACCATCCAGAGACCGCCACCGCTAACACTCTGACGTGTTTCTTTTCTGTCTTCTTTCTGTGTGTACACACATGTGCGTGTGCATGTGCGTGTGCGTGTGTGGGGAGGGAGTGACAGAGAGAGAACGACAAAGAGCCAGAGCAGGGAGAGAAGGAAGCAGAGAAAAGGGCTTTGAAGGAAAACAGAGCCAACTTTGAATTCCATACCTGCCACTCCGTGACTCCATGACCTTGGCCACGCTGCTTGACCTTCAAGTCCACACATCTAAATGGGGAACGCAGAGCCTACCGCAAGGGGACCATTTTGATTAAATGAGATTAAATTAAATGAATCCGAAGCATTTAGTGAGTTGCCTGACACGCAGTGAGTCCTGGCCAAATGGTAATGAAATAAATATGCATATGTACCATAGCCTTTTTCTTTCCAAAAGGGGGATCATACTGGCTCTACGAATTTGTATCCTAACACTTTAAGGGTTTTACTGTTAAGACTGTGGGGAAATAGAGCTCTTTCCCAGGAGCTAAAAAAAAAAAAAAAATGTATAACGTTCCCAATTGCACCCTGCTCTGTAGCCTACATTTCGAATGATATGTATTGTGAATATCGTGCACATGTTTGGGGGGGGTGTTCTTGCTCTTCCTTTGTAATCGACTGCCCCAGAGGACGCTCAACAGTCACCTGACGGGCAGCATCACGACGTCCAGGAGGCCTGATTACTCCGCTGTGTCCCGCAACGCCACTTGACACTGCATGTGTGGACAAGGTACTCTGCTCTGGGCCTCAGCTTCCCCATCCATTAAATTCACATGACACCTGTTGTCCCTCAGCAGGTGGCTGGGATGGCCACAGGAGATAATCCACAGGAGGCATGATGCCTACTAAGTGCTCCCTGGAAGGTAACATAACAATTATTATTCAATTTCTTACATTTAAGAGACATAATCTCCATATTAGGAACATCTGCACTTCCGCTTGTCTATTTCCTACTTGTTTTTGTAAACTGACGAGTGCAATAGGCAATGAGACACTGAAATTGTCACACACGGCGGGGGGGGGGGGGGGGGGGGGGAGGGGCACTTTTCAACAGTGGAGTCAGGACTGGCAGGCCAGATGTGGCCAAGGAAACTGAGTCCGGAGGATCCAGGGAGAATGAGCAAAGCTAAGGGCCTCACGTCTGTCTGCACCCGAAGGCACGGACTGGGCCTTCTTGGGCGTCTCTGAGAGCCCTTAGAGTAAATGGCAGAAATGTAATCGATTTAGGGGTGCCCATTATTGACAGGCAATGAAGGGGAGACACCAGGATCCCAAGTGAGACCCTGAGAGTTCTACCTCCTGCTTGAGTGTGTACGAGCCTGTGGCCTCCGGGGGTGTCTCAATGTCCTCCTCTGTTAGGACCAAATTATCATGTTTGAGGAGCTAGAAACAGTACCCAGAGTGTGTGAGCTCTCAGTGAATGTTTGCTAATTGTGATGACTTCAATCTCTTGTTGGACGCTCATGTCCATTGCTTTCGGTTTTCTACTTCTCAGTGGACTCAGTCTCTGCCGTGACCCTCTGTTGCTCACAGCGGACGGTGACTTCGTGGGTCCTTGTGAACACATTTCCAGGAAGTGGCAAGAAACAGAGGCTGCTTTCCCGGGGCCCATGCTTCACTGACTTCTTAGTCTTGATCGATAGATGTGTGATGTGCCAGGGCAGAAATTGGCAAACTGCAGTCCACAGGCCACGTCTGGCCCCCCGCCCTGCTGCCCCTGCCTGGGGTTCGGGACAGTCATGGGAAGGGAACCTCAGGTGCGCAGCACGCAGCCTGCAGAGGACGGAGACCTAACTCCACGGAAAACGCTCCCCTGTGGGGGAGGATTTCATGGTCTGAAAGGAGCCTTTCTACCTGCTTTGGGTCTTTTTAAAAATACGTCCAGTCCTATTAGCCTATATGTCCTCACCAAGGAGAAAGGAGCCTTCTGGTAAATGTTCTGGATTAGAAAGGGAAGGTGTTTTATGAGGTTTTTAAACGTCTCCAACCTTGGCAGACCCATGTCCCCTCCCCATGGGGACTTGCCACACGTCTGAAGCCTGTTTCCCACTCACTTGCCACACGTCTGAAGCTGTCTCACACAGCTCATGCCCCGCCCCCAGGCGTCCATCTCCACAAAGATGGCGCCCCCCCCCCCCCCCCAGTCCCGCAAGGTAGCCCATCTTGAACTTCAGGGAACACTGCTCTCTGCTAGACCAGGAGGCTCTCCAAATCCAACCCCCTCACTTAACATTGCCAGCTCGTTCTGCCCGGGCAAAGTAGCCAGCTGTCCCATAAAGCTGTGTGTGTGTGTGTGTGTGTGTGTGTGTGTGTGTCCAGGTGCCCTGTCCACCCGCTGTGTACCTGGGAGCTGTGGCCCTCTCTCCCTGAACATCCCGGGCCGCTTCCTCACCTCTGTGCCTGCGTCCACCCTTGGTCCCCCACAGGCTGTTTTGGATCCAGCAGCTGAATGCGGGTCCCCCCACCTCCCCTCCGCTCCTGTCACGCTGGAAATGAAACCCACAGTCATCCCCGTGGCCTGCAGGGCCCTCCCTCAGCACTCCTCCAACTTCAGTGTGCACAGAACTACCTGGGGTGGGGTGGGGGTGGGGGTCAAAATAAAATGCAGACTCGGACTCTGGAGGCCTGGGCTGAGGCCTGGAATTCGGCATGCCCCGTGCTATGATGCCCCTGGTCCAGGGCCACACTGTGCCCGGAAGCTCTGGGAGTGGCCCCGCCCACCTACCTCCTGCTCCCTCAAGCCCCGCCTGGCTGCTCCAGCCCACCACGCAGCCTCCCGCCCTGGTCCTTCCTTCCCCTCCATTTGGGGGTTCTTTACTCAGATTTCCTCAGGTTTCATTCCCCACTTCATTCAGGTTTTGCCCCAATGTTGCCTCAGAGAGGCCTTCCCTGGTTTAACAGCTGCCCAACCCACCCCCATCACTCTGTCCCCCAAACACCCCCTACACCCTGTGCCCCCACGTCATCACGCTGGCCCCCCGGGACCCTATCTCTCTGCACCCACCTGGCACTCTTCGCTTCCTGCCAGTGGAGATGCCTGCCCTGTGAGGGCAGGGACTGTGCTGTCCCTCCCACTGCTGTCTCTCCAACATCCAGAAAGGGCCTGGCACATGGCAACCACTCAGTAAATATGTGGTGAGTGAATGAATGAAAGAATGAATGAATTGCTGGAAGCCAATTCCAGCATGTCATAATTGCAAAAGTTTCATCAAAAGGTTGGTGGAACTTGGGGACTCAACAAGAGTCACATATGTTATCACCTGTTGGGAATGGCTAAAGGCATTTCCCCAAACCTGAAAAGGATGATTGCTTGCTGCCAGACAGCTCAGGGCATCTAAATCTACATGTTATCGCCTCCTGTTGGCCAAACACCTGAACAGCTGAAGGCAATTCCCCAATCTGACAATGGATTCTGTAGGAAACCCCACCCTTTGATGTCCACCTTGCCTTAGGACAAACTGTGTTAATAAAAAGCAAGGGGTCCTGAGACAAGGAGAACTTGGTTTCTTCAGCCAAGCTCCTCTGTCTCCCCCCCACACACACACACCCCCATATGCCTTTCCAAATTATGTTTAGTCTCTGGACTCTAATTTATGCACAGCCCCATTCTCCAGATTCCTGAACTCTTCTAGATGCCGGATCAAGACCCACCGGCGTTAAATGGCGCCCAAGGTCCAGCAGAATGAGTGAATGAATGAATGAGTGAATAAATGAGTGAATGCATGATGAGTGAGTGAATGGAGATATGTTTGAAAGATGTCACTGCCTTTGCTCGGAAGCTTTGTCTCGGTGACTCAGTTTTTTCACTGGGGCAACAACAGATCCGACTTCACTTATGAAAACCAAGTGGAACACAAAATCACCAGTTGTGAGAAGGTGAGCATTAATCCACTGCATGGCCACACACCCACCAAACCCCTCTGCCCCTCACCTCACCCCACCCACCCAGCCCTAGTCTGAAAACCAGCAATGACAGTGTGGTTATGCTGGGAGGGAAGGAAGTACAGGGCCAATAGGAGAGACCCCTGGGAGGCCTGGGACAGAGACATTGGGGATTAAAAGGAGGGGAGGGAGCTGGGAAGAGCTTCCTGGAAAATGCTACCACGAGCTAAAGGAAACCTTGCAAGATGAACAGGGGTTACTTGGCCAAAGAGAAAGGTCCTGGGGAAAGGGTGCTGGTGGGTGTGGGGTGGCAGGTAGCTGCTGGTCGGCCAGCCCCGCATCTCTTTGGGAGGGCGGGGGGGGGGGGCAGGCAGCTCCCCAGCAACATGCAAAGGACCTAGCCTGCAGGGCCCACGCTGGCATTTCCTGAGCTCTGCTAACTCTATTGTCATTATTATCCTCCCTTTACAAGTGAAGAAGCTGGGATTTGAAGTAAAGCTGCTGGAACCCCAAGCCAGAACTACCCCATGTCGTGCTCTCTAACACAGCTGGCCTTATCGCCCTAGCCTCCCAGCCCCTAGGGGACTGCCCAGGTGAGGACTGGCCTCCCAGCCCCTAGGGGGCTGCCCAGGTGAGGGTGCGATGGTGGTGTCTGACTGACTGATGGAGAGGCTTCCTTGCCTCTCTGATCCCCGCATGCAACCTTCCCTCCTTCGCACTTAGGATGCGTCCTGTGTGCAGGGCTGGAAATCAGGGGGGGCCATGGAGAGGCAGCACTGGAGGTTCCAGAACAATCACCTGTCCTTGGATTCCTGCCCCCTCCCCCCACTCCCACCAGGATGCTAGTCCCGGAAGTCTAGGCTGGAAGCCCAGGAACCTGCATTTTGACAAACTCCCTGGTGGTCCTATGTGTTCTGAGAGCAACCCAAGCAGACAGAGCTGAGCATTTGACCAGGGTTCAATTCCCACCTCCCTCTCTCAGCTCTGAGATCTTGAAGGACTTTCTTAACTCTTCTAAGCCTCAGGTAAGTAAAGGTAGAAGGCAAGGCGTGAGACCCATTTATTTCCAGCTCTCCGCTGAGATGGTAATAAGGAAAGTGCCTGGTTAAAAGGCTTCACGTGTGTGTTTGGCCCTGGGAATGCAATAGTAAGTGAAAAATAAATGCAGCTTGGCCCTGGGGGTGTGAGGAGTGGGATGACTGGTTACAGCCTGGTGGCCCATCCAGGGCCAGTGAGTTCCCTGCAGGTCACAGGTGGCTCTCTCGGGCGGGGGGAGGGGACATCTATGATCCGGGAACCGGCTGCCTGGCTAGAAGGCGCTCCCGCCTGCCCTGCTGCGTCCTCACACCTCCCTGGGTCGGGAGAGCTGAGTCATGGAAACAGTTAGCTCCTCAGGCTGCACCTCACCTCCCTCCTCCTTCAAGCCCACAAAGGCTCCTTTCACGTTTTGGGGGGGAGGGGGAGAGAGAGGCTGCGGGGCCCTCTCCCCAGGCTGGGATGTGAAATTCAAACTTCACCCTGGAGTTAAATTCCCCACCCCCTGCCCCAAAGGAAACTAAGGGGGGAAGGGCTACCAGGAGCAAAGGACCTGGGGTGTGGGGAGAGGGTGCGAGGGGAGGGCAGTAGGCTCGTGTCCCTTCCAGTTCTCACTGAAGCCAAGCCCAGGGACCCTCTGTGCTGACTGAGAGCTGTGCACCCCTGGCCAGCACCCCTCGCCCTCATCTTCCTTGAGAACTTGGAGCGGGGAGCTCAGAGGAAGTGACCGCACCTCTCCGGACACTGATGATGGAAGAGGCCTGAGGCTCACAGGGATACGAGGCCCACAAAACCCACACCCTGAAGGTGGAACAAGTAGAAATGAGGTGTCTGCTTCCCAGCCATCGTCCAACCCCAACTCCTTTTAGGATTGCCTGCCGTCGCTTTTTACTTTGATTTCACCCCAAACCTGATGGTCGGGGGGGGGGGGGGGGTGGGGGGGGAGTAAGAGGAGCACCCTGTGTGGCCTTGCACGAGTTATTCAGATTTGCTGAGCCTCTGTTTCCTCCCAATAAATGGCACAGTGGCACCCACCTCCTTGGGCTGTTCAAGAGGGTACGTGAGAATCTGTGCACAAGGCTTGATACGGTTAAAGTCAGTTTGGGTTCTCAACCTCCTTCTCACTCAGACGCACACCCAGAGAAAATGTAGGTAGGGCTCAGTGGTCACCAGGTGGGTCTGGAATCTGAACCCGTTGGGAGATCAGGAGCCTTAGGTGAGCACACTGCTGTGTGTACGACTTACTTAACATCTCTGTGCCTCAGTCTCCCCATAAAGCAGTGGGTGTGTGCGGACCTGGGGCTAAGATCTTCAGGAGCCTTTTAGGCCTGAAAGGAAAAGGATAGCTTGGTGGGTTAGCAGAAAAGTGGGAGGCGGGAGGCTGGAGCGGTATCACACCCCGGCCACTAGGAGGCCTCGAGGATAACAGATGAGGCCAGGCTGAGCGCACCCTTCCAGCCCCAGACTCTCTGAGTCGTCTTCTGGGCAGGCCTGGCAGACACCAGGCATGGCCGGGTAGGAAGGGCCGGTCTCTCCAGGGCTGGGATGCCTTTTCCATGTTTACAGACCTCCCTCCGAGGTAGGAGGAGGCAATCACCCTAACGAAGTCCTGACTTGAGCCGTGGCCTGGGAGTTGGATGAAGGCAATGGCCTTTCAGTCATACTTCTGGAGGGTTGGATGGAGGCCGGAGGGAGCCTCATCCTGTCCCTCTCTCCTCCCTCCTGCCTGAATGGGGTGGGTGGGAAGACAAACCAGGTCTAGATTCGGGCCCTTCTCTCCTGCACTTCCTGGCAGGGTAACCTGGCAAATGGGGCATGGTTTCCCCTTGCATGGTCAGTGGGAGATAACAGTCAGGAGATAAGCATTTTTTTAAATTTATTTTTATTGTTGAGAGTATCATAGACGTCCCCCCCATTTTTACCCTTTTGCCCCGCTCCACCTGGCTCCTGCCCCACCCCAGGCCTTCATTAGACTACTGTCTGTGTCCATGAGCTATGCATATACGCATATACATTATTTGGTTAATCTCTTCCACCCACCCGCCCCCCCCATCCCTCTGAGATCTGTCCATCTGCTCCATGCTTCAGGTCTGTGGACCTCTTCTGTTCATTAGATTCCACATGTATGCTTTCAGTGCAGGACAGAGAGTCTCTCATCCAACCCCCGCTCCCAAGCTCTCCCAGGTGCTTCCCGATTAAGAGTTTTCCAGTTCACCTGGAAGATCCTCCCCCTGCAGAACTTCTCCCCGGAACTCGAGGGTCTTTGCAGCGGAGGAGGAGGTAAACCCCAGCCACCTCTCCCCAAATCAGCCCAGCTCAAAGAGACTTCCTCAAAGGGTCCTCAGCATTGGCCGAGCTGATTCCAGCGCACCCGCAACGTGGGGCGGGGAGGCCTGAACAGAACCGCTACCCCAGATTGCAGGGCAGCTCCCTGGCTCCCCCTCACTCCTCCTGGCCTGGACCCGTGGGGGCAGCAGGAAGCAAGTCCCATCAGCCCTTTTAACTGGGGCTGCTTCTTAGTGAGTCACCTCCCAGACTTCCTGCAACAGACAGCTCTGCATAGCTGGGTCCCACCCTCCAGCAGGGGAGACGGTCTTCCTGGGGGAAGACAGGAGGCCACAGGGTGGGTGCCCAGCGAGGGCAGCCCAAGGAGACCCACAGAGAGAAGGGGCCGCCAGCACGGCTCAGGGTGCACTGGCTTAGGACGTTTTGTTTACAGGCTTTTGTTATTAAGGAAATTGCTGTCAGTCACGGTAATTCTAGCCCAATGAGCAATAAATACGCTCCCACCTAATCGTATGGGGATTTTATTGGCACCTTGGGGGCAGAGTTCCTTTACCCTGCCCACCTTTGCTCCTCACAGCAAAACCCTGCTTCCCAGCTGTTTCCCGCATCAGCGTGAGGCTCCCGGCGCAGCTTTAGAAAGTGCACGCTAAGTGAAGACAGAAGACGTCTGGGCAAAGGTCGGGAGTGGCTTCCTGGTCCTACCTGCAGGCTGGGGGGTAGGCAAACGGCCTGAAATAAACCCTGGGCGACCTGGTTGGATCAAGGCATGCGCGAGCTCCCCCGGGCCTTCCCCGAACGCCGGGGGCAGTCACCTGGTCCCCAGGCACCCCCGCTCCGGGAGACCGCGTCCGGGACCAGGAGGAATGTCTCGCCGAGGAAGCCGGTTCGCAGGAGTCGGTTCCAGCGCGTTGGAGTTACAGCTGCGAGCTCTCAGAGGCACCGCCGGCAAGCCCCGGCTTGCAAATAGGGGAGCCAGCCCCGGGAGGACTCGCGTCGGAGCGAACCCGTGTGCGCGCCCGCGCGCGCGCGCGCCCCGCGACCGCGCAGGGGGAGGGGAAGCCGCGGCAGCCAGTCAGAGGAACGGGAGTGAAGCCTCCGACCAACTTTAACTGTCAATCAGACTTAATGGGGTATTAAAAAAAATTGGGGGGAAAAACGGCCGCCCTCTAGTTCCGCGCGCTGCCGCCCCAGGAGCGAATGAATAAGGCGGCGCAGACCCGGGTGTCCGATCCACGCGCGCTCCGCACCCGGGCCCTCTCCAAGTTGGAAAGGACAAAAAGAAGGCAATAAATGCTAACGAGGGAGAGAAAGGGAGCCGGATCGGGCGGCAACTCCCAGCCGCGGCTGGAAGAGAGAGGGAGGGAGCCGGAGAGAGCGAGCGCGCGCGAGGGCGAGCCTTGCACGTAAAGAAACTGACACCCGGACCCCCCACTTCTGCTGCACGTTGCTGGCAATCAGAGCGCGTTTAAGCAATTTCCTGAGCCCAAGAATAGCAATGAGTCGGGAGACTTTCGCGGGCTGAAATTGGGAGCTCCAAGCACTTTTCCCCCCACTTTTTTTTTTTTTTTTTTCCTGGAGAAGGGGTGGGGAAGCGCTACAATTTGGAAACAGCTTTTTTTTTTTTTTTTCATCTTGCACTTTGAAACCGCGGGACTGTAGCAGGGTGCGCGCGTGTGGTTGGTGCCCTTTTTCCCCCCCTTCCTCTGCCTAAACTCCTCTGTCAGCCTGTAAACATTACCTGCGAATTCCCCAGCCGAAACGGCAGCCGGGGCAAGAAACTTCTTGTCAGAACTTCCCACCTCCGGCTTCCCCTCCACCCCTCTTACTGTCCCAACCTTCGGAGACGCTTTTTCTCCTCCCCAAGAGGATTTATCTTTTCTTTTTTTTCTTTCTTTTTTTTTTTTTCTTTTTCTTTTTCTCACCCGGTGCTTTGCACTTGGGAAGAGGTGATTTCCAGAGTGGCCAGGTGGGACGCCTCTCTGCCCCTCATTCCGTTTATTTATTATTGTTTGGAGGTGTTTTCTTTTTCAATTCCTGTTTTGTTCGGCTCGGGGAGTTTCGCCCCCCGCCCTGCCCGGCTCCGCGGCGCGGAGGATGGTGTGGAAATGGCTGGGCGCGTTGGTGGTGTTCCCTCTCCAGATGATCTATCTGGTGGCGAAAGCGGCCGTCGGACTGGTGCTGCCCGCCAAGCTGCGGGACTTGTCTCGGGAGAACGTGCTCATCACCGGCGGCGGCAGAGGCATCGGGCGCCAGCTCGCTCGCGAGTTCGCAGAACGCGGCGCCAGGAAGGTATGGGGGGCGAGGCGAGTCCAGCGGGTGGGGGCCGGAGTTGCTTGGGACCACGGGAGCGGGGAGGGGGGGGTGCGCCCACCTGCCGCCGCCGTCCGTATCCGCGCCGGGGATCTGAGAGTCGCCCGCCGCCCGACTTCTCTGCGCCACCCGCGAACGCTGAGCTAGTCAGTTTCACCTTGTAAATTTCCCGGGCCCTGGACTGTCTGTTTTGGCAGGTCCGGAGCTGATCTGCTCCCGTAGGATCCGTGGCTTGGCTGGCTCTTCACCCCCACCCCGAAACTTGGGAGACTCACCCATTTCCCACATTCCTCCCTCCCCAGGAAGGTGTTGCGTTCCCCCTCCTCGCTTCCCCTCTTTGCCACCACTGCGGCGAGTGGAGGGTGTGTGCGCTCCTGGGGAGAGCTGGGAGCCAGCGGCTGCTTGCTGGCGCTTCGTATTTTCCTTGGCAACCCGCTTCCCAGCCCCAACCTGGGCGGCTGCGGCGCTGGAGGCACGAAGAGAGAGGATACTTGGTTTGGGTTTGAAAAAGGGGGAAGTGGTCTTTGATGGTCTAGTCTGGCTTGACAGGCACTGGGAGGCCCAGGTGTTTGGAAATCTGGAGAGAGGGGGACGGGGAACCGGCAGCTGATAAAGAGCCCTTGTTCTTACCTTCAACCCTGTCCCCACCCCAACCCCCAGTACAGCCTGAGAGGGGATCCTTGCCTCCAAGCGCTGCCTGTAACTTTTTAGTGTCCCAGCACCCCTTCCTCCAGTTTCCCCAGACCTGGTGCCGGGGAGCGGGGAGGGTGAGCCGGCTGTCACCCAACTCCAACCCAAGCCAGGCTGACTCACCCAGCCCTGTGAAGAGGAAGAGCAAAAACAGGGAATTCGTTTGAAACTTAAACTGTTGAGAGCCAGGGGGGTGAAAGGGCCAGCAAAGCCAGCTGATCTGACAGGGGGCCACATACCTAGGAGATTAAGTAAATACGTAGAAAACCAAACCTGCATGTAATTCCAGGTTGCTTTTGTTTTGTTAAATGCTGCCCTGAGATTTACAATTCCTCGGGGGTGGCTGGGACTGGGACTGAACTTTGGAGCCTGAGCTATCAGCCAAAGCTGATCACCATTTAACTCTTCCCTCACCGGCCGGCGGGGGCGTCCTGGCCCGGCGAGCTGGGGTCTGCTGTCCGGGGCTCCCGCTTCTCCTTGGGTGGTTTGGACAGCTGCTTGACCTTGCAGTTGGAAGGGGAGTTTGGAAGTGTTTTTAACCCTTGGACACACAGAAAAAGGAGAAGTAAGACTTGTTCTCAGCAGTTTCATTTCCTCGGATGATGCCCTGGGGAAGGGCTCCCCAAGCCGTCTTCAGAGGGGCTCAGGAGGGCAGATGAGGGTGTCCTTGCAGAGGTACATAGGGTTGAGGACAGTTGCGTGTGATTGTCATTCCTTAGCGGTCTGCATCCCACAGAAACTTTCTTCTGACTCTCCCAGCTGGTCCCCAGTCCTGGGGCTCTCACTGCTCCTGTAACTGGCTGCAGTCGGCACACGAAGAACTCCTTGAGTCAATCTGGAAAAACTTGACCGACTATAAACAAGCCTAAATGGAAAGAAGTCTATGGCATTGGGGGAGTGGGCCCTGCAAGTTCACTCACTGGGAACCGCCCCCCACCTCACTCGGGTTGGACCCGTCTCTTCTAGGGAATGAACCAGGACCAATTGGAAATATCTTAAAGTGGCACCAGGTCCCCAGAAACAGGATCCATGGGGCCCCCGAAACTCCCAGTGCCATTCACCCTAGGTTCAGTCACCGGACCTGTTGGGGTGACCAGGAACATTCCCTGTAACTCATAATTATCCGGCCAATTACTGGAGCGACTGTTGAATGAGCTGTCCTCTCTCTGTCACACTGTCGCCGTGGGAAATTTGGAATCTCTCCTGAGCCCATCGGGGCCCAGTGAGAGGGCCTTGGGGCCATCTCCAGACCTAGGAGTGTTTGGGGGCCCAGTGGACTTGGGGACCAAGGGACAAGTGTGGTGGAGTGGGGAATTTCCGGGAGACTGCGGGGTGGGTGATGTGAACCATGGGCCTTGGGCAGGTCCTGGAGCTGCTGGAGAGAGCTGGGAGGGCAGCGCCCCCTGCAGCCTGCAGTGAGGTTAGACAGGTGGTAGTGTCCAACCACAGATGACTGTGCCTCCTTTGGTGGAAGGAGGGGCTGCCTCTGAGAGTCCTTCCAGCTTGGATTTGGGGTGGGTGGGACTCAGAGGGGGAAAGGCCCCCAGAGAGAGAGAAAGGAGGAAGAGACGAGCCTGCAAACAGCCAGCAGGTCCAGGAAAGGTCTGTTTACTTTTGGGGGCGAGTGCCTATCCAGTTTCACACAATGACCTTGAGTCAAACAGGATTGGGCAATATTTGTGGACAGTAGTGTGCCTTAGGCCATAAAGGTGACCCAAATAAGGGCTTTTCTTAAAGGGACACAAAGGCTCCAGGAATTAGAAAGGTCCCCACCATGTACCGAGGGCACCACGGCAGGGCCAGGCAAGGTTCGGGTCTCTAAGGGGAAGGCTCTTCCTTTTTCTTTTCCATGTCCTCCTGGGTTCCTCCCCTGAAAGCATTTATAGAGCTTGGGCCCATCCCTCTTCCCCCCAAAGGCTCCTGGCCAGCTAGTCAGCTGGCCCAGCCTCCAACGCCTTTGACCTTGACATGGTTTTCACAGGAGGAGGGGGAGGAGGAGGAGAAGCGGACCGTTTGTGTGGAAGCATTTGCAGTGGCTGTTCCAGCCGTGGGTCCAGTGGAGGTGGCTGGACCAGAGGCCTGAGTCGGGATGGCAGGCTTGCGAAGGCAGGGGCCACATACCAGGGCCTGAGCACCCCATCGAGGCGAGGTAGAGCCGGGACTCGGGGACCCGTTTCGGGGAAGTGGTGTGCGAACTGGCTTGCAGTTGCGTCTGCCTTGCTACTACTGAATTGACAGTGTGTGCGTCTCTAGCCCTGTTCCTAAAGCAGCTAGCCATGAACTAGCCGCTGAGGTGGATTTGTGAATCCCAGTCTCCATCACACCCATCCAGCAAATCCCCTGCTCTTCTCCTTTCTGGCACTGGGGCAGGCCCAGGCCCATCGGCCCCGGGACGGCAGCCTTCGTGAGACCTCAGCAAGCCTGCTGAGTGTCTGCCAGTGTTGGTGCAGCGCGGGGCCCAGGTTAGGAGGTGGATACAATAAAGATGGATAAAGACAGAGAGAGGTGGCCAGGTGCTTCCAGTCAAGGCGCAGATTACGGCGAGCGTTAGTTTCCTGTGGCTGCCATAATGGACTGCCACACACTTGGTGGCTTAGAACAATAGCAATGCATTCTCTCACAGCTCTGGGCGCCACAGATCTGGAATCAAGGTGTTGGCAGAGCCCCACTCCCTCCAGAGACTCTAGGGACAGCCCTTCCTTGCCTCTTCCAGCCCCTGGGGACTCCTCGTGGCTCCTGGGTGGTGTCCTTGGCTGGCCGCAGTCTCTCGCCAGTCTCTGCCTCTGTCTTCACGTGGGTGTCTGCTTTGTCGCTCTGTGTGTCTCTGTGTCCTCTCATCTTAGAAGGACACGCTCATTGGATTTAGGGCACACACTAAGTTCAGTATGACCTCATCTGGAGATCCTTAACCAATTACCTTTCCAAAGACCTTAGTGGACGGAAAAGGGGCCACCTACTCACCCTGGCAAGCTCAGGAGAGGCCAGCATGGCAGGCCCTGCAAACTCAGACGGAAAGTAACCACACAGGATGACCGGAACATGAGAATTCTTCACGAAAAGTGAGTCATCGTGGTTGTCACATCCTGGGCCTGTGGCTTCCTCGACAAAGGTCAGTCTTTACCTGAGCTGAGCCTGTCTGTTGTCTTTTGCATCTAAGATAACATACCTTTGCACTGTCAGAGGAATCTCCTTTTTCAGACCCCTCAGGGCTCATGGAAGCACCAGAGCAGAGACCAGAGACCCTTCGCTGTTCCCTTGTTCCCGAACACCATCTCTGTGCGCTGTAAATATTAACTGCTAACTATCCCGCACCCAGCGATGTCAGAGAAGTATGTGTTTCTCCATTTTTCTTTTGATCCAATCCCAGGGATTCCCGCTCCCCTTTGCTTTCTCCCGCCCCCTTAACCTACCGGCATTGGGTTTCCTGTAACCCTCCTGTGCCGCCTCCTTTGATTCTCATGGAAAATGAGCTGCAAAACCGCCATTCTCCAGAGCATCTTCTCAATTCGTTAAGATTTTGCTTTCTGGCCCTTGTCAGTTTGGCTCAAATAAGCTCATTAAAAAAATTCTCCACAGGTGTGGACGTTTCCCACGTCAACACCCTATTTCCAAATAAGGTCACGTTCAGAGGTTCCAGGTAAACATGAATTTTGAGGGGACACAAAACAGAGGAGGCCCACTGGCGCTGTTCATCTAGCTCAGGGAAAGCTTCATGGAGGAAGTGGCATTTGAGTGAGCCTCGAAGAAGGTCAGCCAGCCCAGGCGGTGTGGCTCAGTGGTTGAGCATCGACCTATGACCCAGGAGGTCACAGTTCAATTCCTGGTCAGGGCATATGCTCGGGTTGCGGGCTCGATCCCCAGTGGGGGGCGTGCAGGAGGCAGCCCATCAACAACTTCCCCTCATCACTGATGTTTCAATCTCTCTCTCTCTCCCCCTCTCCCTTCCTTTCTGAAATCAATAAAAAAATACACACATATATTTTTAAAAAGAGTCAACCAGAAGGAATGTGAGAAGGGCGATGCAGGTGCAAGAAACCACCTGATCAAAGGCTGTGTTCCGGGCCAGAATGGCAGGCGGGAGGGAGAAGGCAAAGAAGGAAACTATTGCAGAGCTTGGGAGGTAAGCAGGGACTTCGTACCTCACACTCGGCGTTGGGCCGGTACTGATGAGAACAGGAAAAAGGAGAGAGAGGAGAGGGGCTCAGACAGGTCATCTTACGGGACGACGCAGAGTCATCGGGGCAAAATTGCTGCACTAAACAACTGGCATGCGATGAAGGTCACAAGGGCATGGGTGGCTTGGGAGATAGCAGTGCCATCTCCCCGATCCGCACCCCAAATGCAGCCTTTGGTGGGAATTTCTGGGAAAAGTACCAGGCTTCCATCTGGCAGGAAGGTGGGCTACCCGCTCCTACCTACAACATCTGGGGAAAGCCTTTCAGCGTAGCATGGGGTCCTGAGCTTTCAGACAATGGGCCTTACAATTCAGCCAGTCTCTTGAAGAGACAAACACCTCCCTCTGCCTGCCCACCTCCTTCCCCTGGGGAACTAAAGCAGCCACCTCTAGGGTCACGCCCCCTGCTGCCTGGCTCACCTGGGCAGGGAGGCCAGAGGCCAGAAGGTTCTAGACTGGGCTCTGCTGAGACCCTGCTTCCAGCTGCAGCTAAGAAACACACCTGTGGAATGAGAGGGGACACAAGGACCACTAAGACCCTATGCTGCTCTAAAATCCTCATTCGTGGATCGGCCATCCCAGGAAAGAAACTGACGGCCAAGCTCCCTGAGTTGCGAGGAGACTCCAGCAAAAGCGGTTTGTCCTCGTGGCTGCTCATCTCAGCCTTTCTTGCTGAGCCATCAGATTCCACTTCATGAAAAAGCAGCAACTCAGTTAGGAAACACACCCTCGGTGGGTAGGACCCCCCCTCTCCCCCCCTCCCCAGCAGCCGCCAGGTAGCCATCTGCCATGGGTGTATTTCTTCTCTTGGAGGAGATGTTAATATTTTCAACCTGTAGCTTTCCAGGTAATGAGTGGCCTAAGTTTTCCAACGAGCATGTCAAGCATAACTTCCTGTTTATTATCCTAAAATCACCAAATTGTCTATGTGGGCTTCAAAGAATGCTCCCTAGGCCCAGTAACACTGAACCTGAATCAAGAGGTCCTGCGTTGGCCCGGCGGCGTGGCTCAGTGGTTGAGGCCGCAGTTCCTGCTTTGGTCTAGCTAGCCCACTCCAGGCGCTTCTGAACTTTCAGCTTTTCTGAGCCCAGGGCCCCTGTGGGCCCCTGCACAGAGCCCTCCCAACCCCCTTAGCGTGCTGGCTGCTTCTGGTTCATTTCCATCTTCTTAACTGTTTGAGGTACCACTGAAAAAACCATCTCGACCTTATTCATGAGAAGTTAGCTCTTAGCTATCCTTTCTTTTTTTTATAATATATTTGTATTGATCTCAGAGAGGAAGGGAGAGGGAGAGAGAGAGAGAAACATCAATGATGAGAGAGAACCATTCACCAGCTGCCTTCTGCATGCCCACACTGGGGATTGAGCCCAGAACCGGGCATATGCCCTGACCAGGAATCAAACCGTGATCTCCTGGTTCATAGGTCAATGCTCAACCAAATGAGCCACGCCGGCTGGGCTTAGCCACCCTTTTCTATCCTGGAAAGAAACCGGGCAGTTGCCATCACTGCCACTTGTCCTCGAAGACCTGGTTCCAACCTGCTGCCACCCAAATGCAGCCTCATTCTGGGCATCTGTGCGGGAAGGGTTCCAGACCCAACACCCTCTCCTTTGCCTTCGGGCTAAAGCAGGACCACACTTAGAACGTGATAAGGCGTTCTCCTCGTTGGCTGCAGAAGACACAGTCTGAAGAATATCCCACGTGCGTACGATATTTGAAAGGAAATGTCTGAGACGTTATTCAGGTGAAGCACACAGGTCAGGAGGCAGTTGGAGGCAAAGGAGCAGGAGGAAAGGGAACCTCAAATGTGCGCTTGTCGCCGGGGACCCGTGCGGGCCTTAGGATGAGTTACGAAGACGCGTGCATGTCTGGAGGCTGAGAAAGAGAGCGGACAGGACGGGCGAGGCCCCCAATGGTTGACGGCACTCATTCAGGCATTCCGCAGACCCGTGCCTGGACTCCTGCTCCCTCCTTTCCCGCGTGGTCTCATCCGTGGGCCTTGCCTCCTCTGTTGTCTCCTTCCCACTTGCTGCAATCCAACCGGTTATTGTATGTGTCTTGTTTATTATCTGTCTGCCCCGCACTGAACTACCAACTCTAGGTGGGGACGTTCGTCTTCACTGCTCACTGCTATATCCCCAGTGCCTGAGGAGGGAATGTGCCCTGCCCCCTCCTCTCCCCTGCTTCCCTGCCCCCCATCCCTTATTCTGCTCCCCCACCCCCACCAGGCTCCCTCACACACCGCACTCTTACCCCTCATTCCCTGTGCTCTTGCCACACTGGCCTCCTCGCAGTTCCCCGCATATCCTTGAGCTCCACTTACTACAGGTGACCACAGTCCTATATGTGACTACCATAGTCCTATATGTGACCGTGGTACTACACGGGACTGTAGCATTGTATGTGCCTGTAGTACTGAGTGCGAGGGGTACTCCCTGTGGCTGTAGTGCTATAGGGACTACAGTAGTCACGTGACTGTGGTGCCGTACGTGAGGATACCGCGTCGACTGGGGTGCGATATGTGACTGTACTCTAGGTTTTGAACCCCAGTTTCCCAGCTTCAAAACCAGGGCCTTTCCTGCCAGAAGAAATAAGCTCAGCCGGCCGCCTACCCCAGTTGGGGTCATGGAGAGGTCAAGAGACAAGCTGTGGAATAGTGGGGCCTCACGCACAGAGGGTTCTGCAGAGAGGGCTGATAAGCAGTAGCGGAGTCAACAGGATGGCGCAGGATGTAGTTAAAATTACTTTTACAAAAACAATTTTTTAGCCACTGAGTAGCAGTATTTGCATACAATGGCTGGGATACTTGCCAGGGGATTAAGGTAGTCATTGGTTATCAGGCTCTGCTTTTAAACAAGTAACTGATAAGCAGAAAACCAGCAGCAGCCGGGTTTCATTCACTTGACCACAGTGTAGCACCTCAAATATGCAAGGAGCCAGCTCTCAGGGACGAGTGAGCACTGCTCCTTCCAGCTAGACCCGAGGTCACTAAGCTGGAGCCTCTGAAGTGATCCGAGAGCTGTGATAGAACAGAGAAGGGAGAGATCATTATAAATTAAGGGAAACCTCAGAAGGCTTCTTGAAGGAGGTGGCAACTGAGGGGGTTACAGCGAGCCTTTATCTTTTGCTGGTTATAGAGCCCTTAGAGGATCTGAAGAAAGTATAAATGCCCCAAGAAGAATGCACACAGGTTCACATTTTTGCACTTTTAAGGGACCCCCAGCCCCGTCCCCGTGCCCATCTCTGACTCCAGGTTAAAAAGGCCAGGACTAGATCTGATCAAAACCCGTCTAACGCCTTCCGGTTTGGATCTAGGTCCGGGACTGGAGCTCAAGTCAGTGGCAGGGGACTGTCTGGTGTCTTGCAGCCCAGAAGCCAGGACCAAGCCCGAGGTGGAAAGTACACATCTGTGTGGCCTGGTGGCGCTTCATGCCAGCAAAGGCCACCCAGCCCAAGCCTGTCGGACTCCCCCGCCACCCCTGCTTTAGGGAAGGTGACCTTGAGTTCCCTTTCAGTGGTCTTTCAGGGAAGGAGCTAGAAAGCATTTGGATCAATGAACCATGTGGTCATTTGTCCACACCGAAAGGGACCCCTGGGGGTGTTGAAGGATACCGGTCTCCTGTCTAGAGACCCGGCCATCCGCAACCCAACAGCCCCCAAGGCAGACCCCAGCTCCAGCTGATGTTTATTTGTTTTATTTATTTATTTATTTATTTATTTTAATGATTTCAGAGAGGACGGGAGAGGGAGAGATAGCAACATCAATGAGGAGAGAGAGTCATCGATTGGCTGCCTCCTGCATGCCCTCCGCTGGGGATTGAGCCAGAAACCAGAGCATGTGCCCTGCCTGGGAATCGACCCTTTTGGTTCATAGGTTGAGGCTCAACCACTGAGCCATGCCAGCAGTGCACCAGTTGAAGTTTTAAAACCACATTTCCAAAGTGGGTTCCAGAGCACCCGAGGGGCTCCAGGAAGGTGGACCCTGTGGGAGGGGCTGCAGGTGGGGTTCTGAGGGGCCCCCACCTCCACGGAACTAGATTGGCTTCCATTCCATGTAATCTTATGTTCCATGTAAGATCGTGTGTGTGTGTGTTTTTAAAGAATGCCGTGGATTTAAAGAGAAGAAAGAATAGGCTGGACAATCACTGTGTTAGCAAATCACTGCAGACACCTCTCCCTTACTTGGATCTGCCGAGGCGTCTCACTGGGTCCTCAACCTTCGACTCTTTACTCCAAGGTGAGGGAGCTGGTGGATGGAAGTGACTCCCTCTTAGTATGCGCCTTTGCCCTTCAGGAAGGGGGCCCCCCCTCCCACCTCAAGCATGCGGAAGCCCAGGCCCTGCTCAGCCCTCAGCCAGGGCCCCTGTGCCGGCACTGCGGAGCCCTAATTATCAAGCAGGCCTGAGACAACCTCCCCACGGGGGCCCAGCCCATATTCAGCTCTCAGCCTTGGGAAAAAGTGACGGGGCCACCCAGCCCCAAAGCCAGGGGCTGCCTATAGGTACAGCCACCAAGCTCTTTAGAATGGCAGAGCCCAGCCAGCCTGCCAGAGTACCCATGCCCCTGTGCAGGTCAGGGCTGCTGGGAACCAGTTCCTGAACCCACAGATCCTAGGAGGCCTCCCCGTGACCTGCTGCGTGACCTTGGACAAGTAACTTGATCTCTCTGGGCTTTATTTGCCCCATCTGATACTTGGAGTGAGATAAGTAATGAAAAACTCCTAGGTCAGCACGAGAACCCTGGCAGGAAATGATGGCCCCATCCAGTGGGTGGCAGGGGGCCCAGTGGATACCCGCAGCCCTGGCTCCGCACCTTTTGCTTTGTTGAACCAGGTGCTCTGCTGGGCACGAGGGGCAAAAGGCAAAAGACCCACTGGCCGGACTCGCCCTGCTTCCGGGATTCCCCAGGGAGGAAGGGAGAATGCTGCCCGTGCCACAGAGGCCTCAGGAATGCCGGCTCTTGACCCTAGCAATCAGTGGGAGGGAATCCGTCTCCCACAGGGAGGGCTCACAGACTGTCGAGATGACTGGTGACAACAGCCGCTTTCTTCGTGGGCAGGGGCTGGCCCAGTGCAGGTCCTTCTGTGGCCGAGGAGTGGAGGCCGGTCCAGGGCTGGGCCTCTGCTCTGTCCCTGCTGCCCACTCCCCTGACCACCTCCCAACTTCCCCTGTGTGAGTATTAGTCATTTTCAGCGCTCCGTCCAAGTAGCTCAACTGGTCAGGGTTGGGCTGTGGTGAGGTCAAAGTCATGGGTTACCATGGCAGCTCACCACGCTTTGTGGCTGCTTGTTGTCTTCTCCAAAAGACTGTAAGGGCCTCAGGGACAGGGGACATGTCCTTTTACCGAGTGTCCTGGGCACCTGGCACACAGTAGGCACTTTATAATTGTTTGCTGTCTGAGCAAATGCATGACCAATCCATCATGGCTAATTAGAGACCATGTGTAGTGAGCACCTACTACGTGCCAGGAACCATTCTGAGTACTTGCCAGTCATTTACTTCCCCCAGTAACTGGGTACTGTTATCATCCTCGTTTCACTGGTCAAGATGCTGAGGGTCACGAACTTAAGATCACACAGCTCGTAAGTGACCAAGTAGGGTTTGAACCCAGGGCATCTGCTCTTGAACCTGTGAGTTTTGTTGCCTCTCAGTCATTCTATGGGACAGAATAGACCATGTTGACAGCCCCGAGCAGAGTCTGTGCAGCGCATGCCTTCAGCAGCCAGGCCATCCAAGGGGGTCAAACGACATGAGCTGCAGACTTTCTGATGGGCCCGAAGGTGTGCCTTAGCCTGGTATGTATTGACTCATGTGGCTGGAAGGCCCCTGGTTGGTCTCACTTTGGGCATGGTATTGTCAGGACTTGGTCTCTCTTCCGGCAGGCCCGCTCTGCCACGGGGCTGCTCACCTCTGTCCCTGCTGCCTTAAATCCCCCCAGCTCCCATTCAAGTGGACAGAATGGTGTCCTCGGCCCTGCTGTTCCAGAGGGTCCAGGAATTGAGTCTCCCTGGCTGGGACTGCGTCAACCTGAAGAAGTCACTTGTAATGGTTCCATGATTGATTGGCCAGCTGTGAGTCAGAGGCTCGTCTCTGAGCCAGGGGTGTACCAGCCATGGCCAAACCACTGTGTGTGAGAGTGGGGAGGTAGGCTTTTGTGGGTAATAGAAGTCCAGACTTCCTTCCTATGGGAGAACCAATCCAATCGTTAGGAGGGAATTCCAGGAGATTCATGCCTGCCAGTGAGCTAGTCCTCCCGGGTCTAGTCCTGCAGACCTTGTCAGATCATTTACTGACACTCACAGGTAAAAGGATGAGATGAACTTTTCAGAGTTGAGCTGAAACATCCATGCCCTCAGGAAATTTGTAGTTCAAAGAGGCAAAATGGGCAGCCACTCAAAGTGGCCTAGTCTGTTGTCCACAGACCTTCTTTGTAGTTTTTTGTCTAGATTTCAGGCCACTGTGATAGGAGAGGAAAAGGAAAGCCCTGTGCTAAGTCACCATCCATGGTGGTGTTCGTTGGGTGTGAGAAGCCGGCTCTCCCTCCTTTCCCGCTGCAGGCAGATGAGCCAAGGTGGGAGGAAGTCTCTGGGTCCCTTAGAGCTCCTAGGACCCAGGGGGACACGGTCAAGCCCAGCCCACTGGCCCAGCCTACCCTGACCTCTCACAGGCCCCGAAGCAGGTCGTGGGGAGCTGGGGCCAGCGTGACCAAGGGCAGCGTGACCTTCCTGCAGACAGGCAGTCCTGCCAGGCACTCCCATGTGGAGTCAGGCTCCCACATCCCATGTCCTCACATCTCACTTGGCAAAGAGGGGGAGTCTTCCCTCACCTCTCCAGGCCACTTCCCTGCAAACACACAGCAGAGGGGTGGGGTCCTCCCGGCCCCCAGGGTCACAGGGGCAGCGTGGACTGGGCACGCTGTGTGGCCTCTGAGGGCTCATGCCTTCTCGGCTGGCAGATCCGTTGTCTTGATCTGGGTCTTTGCATTGACAGGTGTGTTTATGTGTGTGCATGTTTTTTGTGTTTTTTTCTTCCTCAAGGAGCCAGTATAGGATGATGATTCATATGTTGAGCTCAGGAGTCAGCAAAGTTCATATGCTGGCTTTTCCATTCACTTGCTCAGTGGCCCAGGGCAAGTTACTAGACCTCTCTGAGCCTGTTTCTTCATCTGTAAAACGCGGAGTAATGAGATAATGTAGGGAAGGTTCTGAGCACAGCACGTGTGCTCAGCACATTGTTGGCCATGGCAGTGGGGCTGTGGCTCAGGTCTGACTGTCCACTCCAGCCCCCGTGTGCCCTTCTACAACAGTCCCGGGGCATTTCTCTGCGACAGAAAGGGCTCGTCTTAAATACCGAGGACTGCCGCGCTATTGAGAGCCCGGACTTCGGAGCAGCTCGGGTTCCTTTTTCATTATTTTTATTTTTAATCCTCACTCGAGGATTTGTTTAAAATTGACTTTTAGAGAAAAAGGAAGGGGGAGGGAAGATCTCTGTGAGAGAGAAACATCCCTCAGTTGCCTCCTATAAGGGCCCCGACCATGGATCGAACCCAAAACCTAGGTATGTGCCCTGAGCAGGAATTGAACCCACAACCTTTTGGTGTATGGGACGATGAGCCACCAGGCCAGGGCCATGCCTGGGTCTTCGTCCCAGCTCCTCTGGCTGGAAGCCTGACCTCTCCAATAAGCTTCCTGTGGCTGCTCTAACACATTCCCATGGACTCAGTGGCTGACAGCAGCACACATTTATTCTCTTACTGTTCTGGAGGTCAGAATCCGACACAGGTTTCATGGGGCTAAAACCAAGGTGTCAGGTGTTGGAGGCTCTCAGGGAGAATCTGTGTCCTTGCCTTGTGCACCTTCTATCAGCAGCCCGCATTCCTTAGCTCATGGCCCCTGCCTCCATTTCAAAGCCAGCAAGGCTGCATCACTCTGATCGGCTTCCAGTCACATCTCCCTCTAACCCCCTCCTTCTGTCTCCTTCCTCCATCGCCAAGGCCCCTGTGGTTACACTGGCCCACCTGGGGAAGCCAGGGTACTTTTCTATGTTAAAGCCAACTGATTAGCAAATGTAATTCCACCTGCCACCTTCACCCCCCTTTCCCATGTCGGGTGCCATAGTCCCAGGTTCTGGGGATTAGGATGTGGGCATCCTTGGGGGAGGCCATTATTCTGCCGGCCACTCTCTCTGAGCCTGGATTTGAAGTGACAAGTGCTAGTCCCACTTCCCAGGGCCCGGGAGGATTGCCGGAGACTGCTGACCATGCAGACCAGCCGCGCAGAAAATGCTGCGTGGATCTGCCCCGAGCTCTGTTCCAGGTGCGACCGAGTCACCAGGGATGGACGATGCCACCGTCCCCGCTGCGGAGCATCTGGCAGTGTGACTGGGGTAGTAGGACGTCATCAGGGAGGGTTTGCCCTTGGAGAGCAAAACAGCAACGGGAAACTTTAACTGACCCCGAGCTGGGTGGGCAGCTGCTCACAGAAGGGAAAACTCTGGGTCAGCTGGAAGGCTTCCTATGGGGAGAAGAGGGGAGGCGGGAAGGGCGTGCGGGCCTTTCCTAGGTACAGGGACCAGGTGGGCACTGCAGGGGAAAACACCGGGGTCCAGGGCCCGTCCTCGCTCTCGCTGGGCAGATGACCAGTGGCGTCAGTAACACTATGGTGTGGTGGGCGCTTTGACAGCAAACCAGGCAAAGTATGAGCACAGGCGTGTCTTCCAACCTCTTGGTTTTTTTGTGTGTGTGTTTTTTTTAATCTTTTATTATTAAATCTTTATTATTGAAAGTATTACATACTTTCCCTGTTATCCTCATCGACCTCCCCACCAATCTTTGAATCATTATTCAAATTCTTCCTACACACTAAGTGGCTTACAGGGACAATCTGAGTAGGTCCTCAGAGCAACCCCATGAGATAGGCACTTTTACTGACCCCGTTAAAAAGTGAGGAAACTGCGGCTCAGAGAGGTTAAATATTTGCCCAACATCACACAGCATACACGCAGTCCTGGGATTTGAATCCAGGCAGTCTAGCTTCTGGGGAAGAAAGGCTGGCGATGGCTGGGACTAGGGTCTAAGGAGAGGCGTCGGGGATGAGGTGGATGCAGGAGGAAAATGTCCCAGGCAGAGGGGAAGAGCGTGTCTGGAAAAATGAGAGTTGGGAGAGGTGGACCCCTTTGAGGAATCCCAGAGCTGGGGCTGGCCAGAACGAAAGCGTGAGTGCAGAGGAGTGGAGATGGGCAGGGCCCGGCCTCGCAGCGCTTGGTGGCCGTGAAGTTTGGACTTGATTTGGGAACGCTAGGGAGCCAAAGCAGGGTTTCCACAGGATGCATGGCCAAGGCCGGCTGAAAGGAAGGGGAGGAAAGAAAGCCTGGTTCTCCAATGGGCAGGGCTGGGTCTCTGACCACTAAAAGCCACTGTCTTCAGGGCTGGTGCTACCCCGCCCCCCCCCCCCCCCCCCCCCGGCTTCCCGGGCTGAGGCCCATTCAGGTTTGTTCCCAACATCCGGCCCTTGTAGGATGTGCTGACCAGGCCATTTCCCGTTGCGATGCTCAGTGGCTTTTCCTGAATCCCCCCAGGCCCCTGGGCCCAGACCCCCAGGCACCAGCCAGAGAGAAGGGGCAACTCTGTGGCGTTTGACCGTCATCAGTAGAGAATAAAATGATTCCTAATTGATAGCTGTAGGAGAGAGAGTTACCCTGGCACAGCTTGCAAGTCATTTGAAGCTTGTCCTTGGGAGGCCAGGGCATGATTAGTGGAGGGTCTCCCTGGGACACACCAGCTCAGGGACCCCCGAAGTTCAGGCGGGGTAGGATGGGGATGCTGACAGAGAGACCCTGATTAAAAAAAAAAAAAGTCTGTCTTTCCTCACCCAAAACAACAGCTCAATTCTCACCTCCGCCCGCAGCTCCCAGAAGTGTTGCTGGGATTGCAGTCCTGGCTCAGCCGATTCCTGGCTGTGCCCTTGACATTTCCAGGACCTCAGCGTTTCGTCTCTAAAATGGACCCGTAGCTCAGGTCCACAGCCCCTTGAGGACTCACCTAAATGCATGGGTCAAATGAAGGGAAAAAGGGACTCTGGAGTCTGGGGGATCGTGGAAGTGAGGTGTAGGCGTCGTGGGTCCACTGAAGCACGTGGGAGGCTCCTGAGTCAGCGCTGCCGATGGCGACCACTGCTCTGTGATTACCGTGCTCCTCCCTCTAACGTGCTTTCGTACTGACTGCTTTTGCCTTTTGCAGGGGTCGCAGGGGTGTGTGTGCAGGCACCCCTTGCTCAGCCAGCTGCGGTCAGCCCTCCCTTTGGGGTGTGTGGCGCAATGCTGCCTCACACAGTGGCCCTGCTGCCCAGGGAAGGGGTGGAGCCTCATGCCCGGGCATTGGCTCTCACTGCGTATTGCTATCGAGCCCCCTCTGGGTCATCATCGCCCTGGCCAGCGTCCTGGCTTCGCGACCTGTGCAGTCACGCAGGACGCTGGCTCAGAGGCGCCCTGCTTGTTAATGCCCTGCTGTTGCCGCCTTGAAAAATTCTCAATAATTTTGGAAGCAGGGGCGCAAATCTTCATTTTGCCCCATGGGGCCTTGTCCATGAGGACCCACAGGCGGGTCCCCATCACAATCACAGCCATGACCCATGGGTGGCCGACTTTTTCCCTTCCAAGGTCCCCATCAAGGGGCGTTATCACCCATTCCACAGGGGAGGCAAAATGATTTCATTCCTTCGTTCCCATACTCACAGAAACCTGATTACCAAGCCAGGTGCTGGGGTGAGAGCCTCCTTGGAGAGGTGTGTGTGTCGGGGGAGGGGAATAGACAAGAAACAAGCAAGCAAATGACTGAACATTTCAGACAGTGACAGCATGCTCCAAAGACAATAAAACAGGGTGATGAGAGGGATTTAAATATTAACTTCAGCGCAAGGGAAGCTGGCATTGGCTCTGGTGTTAAGCTGTGCCTGCTGCATTCCTGGGGCGCTTTTTAAAGACTTGGGGTCATTTCTAGGTTCCCCCAAGCCTCCCACGGACCTGAGTTGGTGGGTTCCAGGTAGAGGAGCCAGTGTGTGGGGTCCGTGGGCCCAGGGGACTGTTTACCTCTATGTCTCCCAGTGAACCCAGAGGCCCAGTGTGTGGGGGGCAGATAGGCGAGTAGAGAGCCTGCCTTCGCTTTTCTGAGCATCTCCATGTTCTCACTGCCGGCCGCTGGGGAGGCTTTGATTCACCCGCGCAGCCTGGTGAGGGTTTCTTGCACTTGTGACCTTCCGCACACCAGCATCCGGAGGCCACTTTCGATTCTCCCCACTTCCCAAGAGGAGCTGATGAAGCCCAGAGATGCCAAGTGACTCATCCAAAAGTCACACAGCAAATCAACTCCAGAGCAGAGTGCTGGCCTGCCTGGCTCCAGCCCGGCTGCCTTCCATTCCCACGGGCAGTTCGGATACCGCTGGGGCTGCCAAGGGTCTGCGGCCCAGGACCACTCGGGGAGATCCGTGGATAAAGGGTGACCCCCTGCTTGGTGGGTGGGGGAGTGGCTGGTGGGGCACTTGGGCATCTGCTTAAACCTGGAGGCAGGGCCTCCAGCATTGGCTTCTGAAGAGAAGCGAACTTCGGAGAGCCGAGTGGGAAGGCAGGCACTTCCCCAGTGTGGTGGGCAGAAAGCCCAAAGCTGCCCCCGGAAGGCAGGCCCGGGTTTGGAGGCCTCCTGGGGAGGCACAAGACCGGTCCCTCTTGGAGAGGCTGACCCCAGATGAGTGGAAGCTGCCAGCCCCCCGGGATGCTCCGGAGGAGGGAGGCCTGCTCCAGCTGGGCTGGTGCCCGCCAGGGGGGCGGCGGAGGAGGGCGTCGGGACGGTTCACGCCGCGGCCAGCAGACTGGCTGCGTGTTGCAATGTCTGGTGGCGTTTGCAGCATCCTGTCCGCGTGTGCAGCTGGGGTAACCTCAGGCCGGCGGAGGAGCGTGTGTGGCTCGCAGGCTGCTGGGCCGTAGGCTGCTGGCACCTTGCATCTCATTTACAGCTCTGGGTTCAGCCGCAGGTCAGCGGCGCCCGTGACATCACCGCGTTTGTTTACCGCTCCGCCGGAGGGAGGAAGCGAGGGCGGTCCCTGCGCGGGAGGGGACCTCTCACCCCCCCCACACCCGCGCCCCTCCCTCTCCCGCCCCGCCCCGCCCTCCACGCCCGACCCCCCGCCCGTCCTCGCCCAACCTGACACTTTCCTTGTCCTCACCCCCACCCCAACCTGTCCCCACTCCTCAACTCGGCCCTCCCATCCGCGCCCCAATCCCAACCCTAAACCAGAGCCTCTCCCCCCCTCCTCGTCCCTCCCCATCTGCGTCTAGATCCCGACCTGGCCTCCTCCCACCTCTAATCCCTCCCCACAAACCAATCCCTGTCCCTCGGCACCCTTACCAGACGCCCCGCCCCACCTCTTCCCAGCTACCTACCCTTTCCATCCCTTTCCCATCTGCCAAATGGGATTCCAGCCCAATCCCCACCCAGGACTCCAGCCCAGCCCCGCCCCAGCCCCTCTTGGGACCCCCCGCGGCCCCCACCCTCCACCCGCCCTGGGCCCTCTTTCCGAAAGACTTGCTGGAGCCTCCTGCCAGACCCGCTGAGGTTTCGCCCGGCGGCTCCTCCTGCCACCCCCCTCACCCCATCATGTGAGCGCAGGCTGGCCTCCCGGCGGGGAGCTGAGCAGGCGCCGGCTCTTTGCCGTCGGGGGCAGGGCTGGGATGGCCAGTCATTGCTGGGGGGCGGGGAGGGCAGGGCTCGGAGGGCCGGCCACTTTGTTATTGGAAACTGGTGTGTTTACCAGCGGCGCTAGGTGGGTAGCTGGCCTGTTTGGCGGGCCTCCAGGCACCTCTGCCTGGGGAGGCCGCCCTGGCCACCTGGAACTGCTTCCTCGCGCAGGGCCCCCCTCCCCCTCCCTCTGGTTAAGCCGAGTGTTCTGGAAGCTGGAGGGACCTGGGATCTGGGGCATGAGGCAGGATCTCTCTCTTTCTCCCACCTGGGACTTGCCAGAGTCCTTCCCTAGAGAGCCGGCTCAGGGCCTCAGTTCCCTTCTTGCTGTTCCCAGGCCACACCCTGGGGCCCTCCTCTCGGGCAGCCCAACCCTGCATCCTGAGGCTCCTTTTCCATCACCTCCACCCCAGTCCCCCCTCCCCCCCAATCTGCACATCTGTCACCTGCCATACAGCTCCTAACTGGCCCCTCCACCACCCTGGTTTCCACCCCCCTGGCACCCCTCACTTCAGCAGTCAGGACTGCTTCCAAAGGCCAGGCAGAGGCTGTTCTTTCTCTGCTCCCACGCAACCCTCCCAAGGGCTCATCACTGGGAGTAGAATTCAAAGCCCCCCCACCCATGGTGACAGCCTCCCACCTCCTGTCTCCCATTTGGCTCAGCCACTTGGCTTCCTTGCTGTCCCCCAACACCCCAAACTCATTCCCACCCCAGGGCCTTAGCCCTGGCCGGTCCCTGGGCCTGGAATGTCTGCATCGCTGCCTCCTTCACTTCCCTCAAGTCTCTGCCCCAGTGTTCCCTTATCAGAGGCCTTCCTGGTCCCTGCCTCCATCTGAATACACTCCCAGCCCCACGAAGCTTCCTGTTTCTTCCAGGCGCGTTTGCCCACCTTTCTATACTGTATAGTCAACTGTGCGTGTATTTATTGTCACACATCTTCCACGTGTACACAGGAAAGCAAACTCCAGGAGGGCAGGGCGCGTTTATTTCCTCCAGCAGTGCCGTGAGCGCCTGCGTGAGCGCCCGCGTGAGCGCCTGCGTGAGCGCCTGCGTGAGCCAATGAGGCAGGGGAGGGAGTAGTGACAGAGCTTGCCTTTGGAGTCCAGGTTCAAGTGTTGCCTTGAAACTTGCCTGCCTCAGCCTCACCCATGGGCTGGACTTACGGTCCCATTTCTCAGGATGGCAATACTGAAGGTGTGCCCCTGCTGGAAAGGGGTCTAAGTGCTGGCTTTCCTCTCCCTGTGGGGGCACCCCCACCTCCTGCTCCCCTGGCTTCGCCCACCCACGGCTCAGATGGAGGAACTGGGACAGAGGTCATGGGGATCAGCCAGGAACTCTGACCTGAGCTTCTCCACCCCCGTATTTTGCCCAGTGCAGTCCGAAGGAGGCACAGCCCGCGGGCCAGTCTTGTGGGCGGTTGGTGTTTGTGGAAAGAGACACCAGCCCCTGGGTTCCTGGCTGGAAGTGAGACGTTGGCTCTGCTCTCCCCGGAGCCAGCCTTCGAGACAGTCCCCCTGGTGGCTGTCCAGCCGCCCCAGAACCAAGCTGAGCCCCAGGAATCACGCCCGGGGAGGAGGTGCCGACTTAGCCCAGTTGTCACACTTGCTTTCTGAGCACCTGCTCTTGGTGGGTGATGATGGTGTGAGGTTTTTGAGGGGGGCGTCCTCTTATCCTCAGGGACACAAGATGTCCATCACAGAGGGGGGCCTGTGCCTCCGCCATGGGAAGAGCCTAAAAGGGCAGGGACCTGCCCGCGGATGTTCCCAGCAGCTCTATGAGTAACTGCCCAAACTTGCCACCGAGTGGCCCTTCAGTAGGTGAGCGGCTAAATAAACCTCGGCCTCCAGACAATGGGGTGTTATTCACTCGGGGCTCCAAAGAAACGAGCTGTCAGGCCACGGAAAGACCTGGAGGGAACCTCAGTCCATGCCTATGACTAAGTGAAAGAGGCCGACCTATAAAGGCTACATACTGTGTGATTCCAACTCCGTGACATTCTGGAAAAGGCAAAATTATGGAGACAATAAAAAGATCAATGGCTGCCAGGGGCTGTGGGAAGAAGGGGTGAGTAGGCAGAACACAGGGTTTTGAGGGCCGTGAAACTGCTCTGTAGGGTCCTGCAGTGTGGGTGCATGTGTCATCACGCGTTTGTCCAAACGCATAGGATGCGCAACACCCAGCGTGGCCCGTGTGAGGTCTGGGCTTAGGTGATAATGACCTGTCGGTGTAGTTCCATCGGTTGTAACAAAGTACCATCTGGTGCTGGTGTTGATGGAGGGGGGAGGCTGTGCCTGTGTGGGGACCAGGGTTACTAGTATGTGGGGACTCGCCGTACCTTCTACTCAGTTTTGCTGTGGCCTTAAAACTGCTCTAAGAAATAAAGTCTATGAATAAAAAGTTATTTTTGAAAGGCAAGGACAGGGTTGGGAAGCGAGTGTCTGTGCGGGTGGGGGCGGGGGGGGGGGCTTTTGCATGAAGGCCTCTCGGGTAAAGGCACATAAGCAGAACCTGTGGGAAGAGGGCGTGGGAAGGGGGCTGCTTGGGGGAAGAGGACAGAGAGGAGCTGGTGCAAAGGCCCTGAGAGAAGTGGCCCCTGAGGAGGGATGTGCGAGCCGGCCAGGCTGGGGAGGCAGAGCTGAGGGCAGGTGGTGGGGCATGCGATGATGGTGAACACTGTGGATTTCACTCCGGGTGAAATGGGGAGCCATTGGGAGTTGTGAGCAGGGCCACAATTGCGTTCTAGAAGGGTCTCCCTGGCCACTGTGTTGAGAGTAGACTGGGCAGGGGCAGGGGCTCTGGGGGTGAAGTAGGGAGAGCCAGTTGGGCTTTTGCTGTGGTCCAGGTGAGGGATGACAGGCTGGGCCCAGAGCGACAGCGTGGAGGAGGCGGGAAGTGGTCAGCTTCTGATTCCAGAGGTCGAACCGGCGGGTCAGGTGGAGGATGAGAGAAAACAATTCATGGGGGACAGTAGGGTGTCCAGGGGGAGTAAAGGGCCGGACATCTGCTGTCCGCACCATTCCCGCCTCCCACCTGCCCCCACTGTCAGCCTGTGAAGACCCCAGGATCCTTACATGGGGTGAAGGTTATCCCGGTCACCATTCAGCAGACACTTGGTCAGCAAGACCATGCACTGGCCCAGGGCAGGACGGCAGCTTTCCTTCCATCCCTGGGAGTCGGACGCCTCGCTGTCCAGTGCTTGTCATTGGTGTGCGCTTGGTTACCTGTGCGATGAATGGACATGTCCCCTGACGGGATCACCTTGCTCCTGTGGGTGGAGTACAGCGGCCCAGAGCACAGGCTGGCCTGGACATTATTCCTGTGGCTCCCCGGGGGCCGGCTCCAGGCTGGATGTCAGCGGGAGGAAGTCTGTCCGGCTCCAGGCTGCGGTCAGGGGCCTGTGGGAGGAGATCTAATTTGAGGACCTTCAGCACAGTCCTCTCCAGCAGCTGAGCCAGCGGCCACTGACATTGTCAGCAGGCTCCACGGGACGAAGCCAGGGCGCGCCTACCACGCGTGGCTGCGTGGGAAAGCACTGCCTGATGTGTGGGCAGCTTGGCTGTGCAGGGACAGGAAGGGGAGGGTGTGCGCAGCCTAACAGAGAGGCCCAGGAGATGTCACCTCTGGTTCCCCGGGGAGCGGGGGAGCCATGGGCCACAGGCCGGGGGCGGGAGGAGGGGGGGTCCCTGCGGCTGCTCCAAGGGCAGAGGCAGGCGGAGTTTGGAAACGGCTCCCGGGAGGAAAGGGGGAAGGTTAGGAAGTCCAGAAAGGTCTCAGAGTGGTACCCGGCCACTGTCATCGGTTCTGAAGGGCTGTCTTCGCACGCAGGGCTGGAAGGCTTGTTGGCACCGCCAGTGAGAACTGGAGGCACTGGGAAACAAACAGCTTCAGGGGAAGCAGAACAAAACAAGCAGGCAAAGTTCAGTCTTTTTTTTTTTAATACATTTTTTATTGATTTTTTTACAGAGAGGAAGGGAGAGGGATAGAGAGTTAGAAACATGGATGAGAGAGAAACATCGATCAGCTGCCTCCTGTACACCCCCTATTGGGGATGTGCCCGCAACCCAGGTACAGGCCCTTGACCGGAATCGAACCTGGGACCTTTCAGTCCGCAGGCCGACGCTCTATCCACTGAGCCAAACCGGTCAGGGCAAACTTCAGTCTTTTTTTAAAAAATATATTTTTATTGATTTCAGAGTAGAAGGGAGAGAGAGAAACATCAGCGATGAGAGAGAATCATCGATCAGCTGCCTCCTGCAGGCCCCACACTGGGGATCGAGCCCGCAGCCTGAACATGTGCCCTGACTGGGAATTGAATCTGTGACCTCCCGGTTCATAGGTCGACGCTCAACCACTGAGCCACACTGGTTGGGCCAAACCTCAGTATTTTGTAGCAGCAGAACCTCTGTAGAAATGACTGGTCCAGAAGCTAATAAAGGGTTGCACGGCTCTGGGTTACCGGGTCCCTGTCTACCGGGCCCCAGCTCTCAGCAGCCCCCGGGGGTCCTCAGCGGAACCCCCAGAGTTTAGCGTGAAAACCTCTCCTACAGAGAAATCCCCTCAGTGGGTGATCTGCAGCCCATGCCGCCCGCCCTGCAGTGGGACGGTTCTGTCGCTGGCCTCCGCCTTCCCGGGCGGGGGTGTGGATGGAAGAGGTCGGCTCAGTCAGGGGAAGGACAGGAACTGGGGGGGGGGGGGGGCGTGTCTCTAAGAGTTTCTGCCCAGTCAAGGCTGAGTCTAGAAGCAGAGGCCCCCCGGCGGGGTCCTCCAGGCGTCTGTTACAGTGGGAACTTCTGTGAGCAAGGGGGGTCTCTCTCTGCTCCTGAGTTCATAACAATAATAATAATAGCCAACGTTTATCCTGTCCTTTTTTCACCCAGCCAGCCACCCTTCAGAGTGGGTGCTCTAACAACCATAATTTATAGCGTGGCCAAGTGGGTTTTCCACGCGCGTGTGCGTCCGAAGTGGCAGATCAGAGAAACGAGTCCAGGCAGCGGCTCCCGAGTTCTGGGCCACGCTACTCATGCCGGGATCTCTTTTTGGAAATGGACGGGGATGGGGGCGAGGGGACGCTCCACGTTTAACTCGCACACGTGGCACCTCTACGAGTGTGCGTGTCCACGTTTCAGTTGCCACCTGCCCACACACGGGCACCCACCCGCGCACTTCCCGCCAGCACCCTGGTCTAGCCCTCGATGTTTGCACTCACTCTGTTGCTTGCTTGTTCTCAGCTGGCCACGGGGTAGATTTTTATGAGCATCCTCCTGCTGGAGGTGCTGGGTGGATAAAACTGTGCACCCTCCACACTGGGACCTTCCACCCGCCCACCCTGCCTGGTTTGGGGGTCTCTGGTGCGTATTTTCTTTGCTTCTGAGAAGCCAACTCATCGGCGCTCCGGTCCAAATCACGGCGCCCATGGGACACGAGTGGGCCTGCCCAGGACCTGCCCAGGGACCTGATCATCCCAGAGCTGCCAATTATAAACAGATGCTCCTCCTGGGACCCGCCCGAGACCACCCGGCTCACGCCCCTGGTGGAGCTGTGTTCTGCAGCTGAGCACTAGCCGTGAGTATCAAGTCCAGGCCCTCGTGTGAGCCCCTCTGGGCGAAGAAGGCGAGGCTGGGTGGAGAACGGCTTGTTGTCTGGCCAGCAGAGCTTTCTGGAGTCCTCCTGGGCCAGGGCCATGTGGCAGTGTTGGCTGCGCCTGGCCCATGCTGGGTGCTGAGGTTCCCAGCTGAGTAGGACAACCCGGAGGACCTCGTGACCTCGGGGGGCAGGGATGCCCACAAACAGGCCCAGCACCCTGGCAGCTGTGCCCCGCGGAGGTCCACACCAGGGTCAGGGCTGACAGTAGGGAACGTGAGTTCTGAGTCACACTGCTCTGCTAATTCTGAGGAGTGTGAACTTGGGGGAGTCGTTTTATCTGTCTGAGCCTCGCCCACAAAATGGAGAGAGTGACCATCCCCACGTGGGACTGTGAGGATGAGAGAAGAAAGCACGCGGGTGTACTCAGCACAGCACCTGGCCCACGGCGAGTACTCCCCAGATGTTAGCCTTGGTGTAGTGTTGTAGGGAGGATGGAAGGAGCAGCCAGAGAGGCTTCAGAACCGAAGGGGCATTCTAGCAGGCTTCTGCAGGATGAATAGGAGTCCGCAAGTATACTTGGCATTTAAAACAAAGGCACACAGCCTGTGCTGGGCACGAGGTAGGGCCACAGGGAACCCTGTGAGATTTAGTCCCTGCCTTCCAGGAGACAGGATGTAGACTCAAAACAGCGATGACAGCACACGGGGCCAAGCGCACTGTGTAAGGAGCAGATGCCAACCGGAACTCTGGAGCCCGGCACTCCCTCACCCGTGCACTCAGCAATGGGAGAGAGATGTGGACAATGATGGGAGCCCCAGACAGGCATGCCGGGGACGGGAGCAGCAGGGGTTGGGCCTGCGCTTCCGAGTTACCCGTGTGCAAAACATCTAGTTGGGGTCTGATTCACAGGGGAAGCTTCGTTCTGCCTTCCGTTCTTAAGATCATAAGTAAGGGTACTTGCCCATTAGACACTTCTTGTACAGACGAGCAGAAGGAAGCGAACGGAGTCAGCCACGATCCCACCCGAGACAACCCTGATCCTACGCGGCCTGGTGACTTCCGTTAACCTGCTGAGCTGTTGGAGTTGAGCTGACCCTATACGGATAATGCCATACCTTTTCCCTGAACCTTAGCTCTCTGAGCATTTCTCCATGTCGTGAGCACTCATCGTTCTAATGGCTGCAGAGTAGGGTACATTGAGAGGCTGTGCTGTGTGTGTGTGTGCACTAGTATGTGTGTGTTCTGTGATTTTCTCAGCTCCCCCCTGCCCCCCTGCCGGGAGACAATAATGACAGCACTCACTGAACTCTTAGCTTCTGCGCGCTAATCCCCCACGAGACCGCCTGAAGAGAGGAAATGGCTCTTCTCCCACCGGGGGAGGAAATGATGGTGAAAAATCTCCGTTCCAAGCCCAGCTCTTGTCAGTTGCTGTGTGACTTCAGACAAGTTGCTCAGCCTCTCTGAGCTGCAGTTTCCTCATTATACAAGGGTGTAATATGGCAACCCCATTACCCCCCCCTCTCCGCCCCCCCATTGAATACAAGTTCCCCGTTTCTTCTTTATCCTGCTCATGGTAATTTAAGTTCAATGGTTTTCTCCTTCCTCTGGGTCTTCCTCCGCTGGAATGTGGGCTCTGGGGACAGGGACCACGTCTGTTGTTCTCTGCTGGCTGCCAGGCCCCAGGCACAGCGCCCAGCCCACGGCTGGCCCTCGGCATGGTCCTGGCACACAGATGGACGCGTGGCTGTGGACAGGGGGGCGAGACAGAGCTCAGGAAGGACTGGGTGGGAATGAGCGCTGATGTCAGGACACCCGACACTTGGGAGCAGAACTCTCAAAGCTCACAATATCCCATGGTGTCTCGGGGTTCAGGGGTGCCTCTGTGGAAGACGGGCTCTGGGTTTGAATCCTGCCTCCACCACCCACTGAGTGTGACTTTGGGCCTTTATTTCCTATAAGAAGTGGACAGTTACAGCCTTCAACTTTGGGCTGGCTGTTGCCTCGGGGAGGGCAGCTCTGGGCGGGGGCGGGGGGGGGCAGGGATGAGGGGGCCAGAGGCCCTGGCCAGGCAGGGCGGCCGTGGCCAGTGTGGGCCCACGCCCCCGGGAGGCCACAGGTCTTTTCCTCTTACCCCCTCGCCAGTCGCAGGCGCAGGAGGACAGAAACTAACCGTCTGCCCCAGGGGAAGGGAGGCGGGGAGGTGTAGAGCTGCCCTGAGCCCTTATTTGTAAACCCAGCTTAGGCATAAATCCTGGGCCACTGACCCTCCCCAGCTGCTCCCCTTCGTGGGAGTCAGTTAGGAGGAGGCCGCATTGGGTTCCACGGGCTCATAACTCTGTCCCCTCCCCTGCCTGCCTACCACACCTCCTCTAAGACCCTGCCTCCTGCCCGCCTGGTCCTTGCCTGCGTGTGGCACTGGGTGGGCCTCTTCTGTCAGCTGTCCAGGGCAGGCAACAGGTGGTTCTGGGCAGGGGCCACCGGGTGGGCCAGCTGAGCTGTACCAGCCAGCTTCCTGGTCCGTGACTCTGGGTCCCCACAGGGCCTGGACAGCGGACTGGGGGAGCAAAACCCCAGGGCTTGCCGGCTCTTGGTCTAAGTAGACT
Source organism: Corynorhinus townsendii (assembly GCA_026230045.1). Classification (NCBI taxonomy): domain Eukaryota; kingdom Metazoa; phylum Chordata; class Mammalia; order Chiroptera; family Vespertilionidae; genus Corynorhinus; species Corynorhinus townsendii. Next base: position 214,671,370 of record JAPDVU010000002.1, read on the forward strand.
CTGTGTTGAGGGTTCTGAGACCCTAAACGATTTTTAGCACGTTAAGCGCCCAGCCTGTCTTGTCTTCCGGACGGAAAGTATAGTGTCAGTCACCCGTGTTAGTCGAGGAAGACGGGGTGGTCTTAGGCTTAGAGAGGCCCTTTAACCCAGCAATCGCCAGCCAGTGGTCCGTGTGGTCCGAAAGGTTGGCGACCGCTGCTTTAACCACCTCCCACCCCATCCCACCTGTGATCCTGAACGCTCACTCATTCACTCAACCAACAGCACCGGCCATGGTGGGCACTGGGCTGTGAAAATGGACGAGCTAGAACCCAGGCTCCCAGCCCTGTGGGGTTGGGTGGGAGGGCAGAGAGCAAAGCTGTCACAAAGCCCTGGAGGCCGTGGGGCTCCGAGCACAGACTTGAGGAGGCCAGGCCCCGCCACCAGGGCCTCTTCATCAGAGCCTGGAGAGGAAATGACCACACCTCAGGGCCCACCAGGCCACATCCCCCACCCACGGGGAGCATGGGCGCAGCCTTCACTTCCCTTCCTGACTCCATCTCCGGCTTGTCCTTCCAGCCACGTACACAGGGCTGGCCTCCCAGGGCCCTGACTGCCAGTTTCCTGGGCAGACAGACCACACTGGGGCGTTAGACCCCTGCCCTCCTTGCCATACCTGAAAACTTGGGGATCCAGGAAGAGTTAATCCAGGCCCTCGGCACCCCTTTGGCAGGAATCCCATGCACACCTGTTTGTGCTGAGAAGAACCCAGGGTCCCCAGAATGAAGGGCACCCATCTGGGATGCTGCTCTAGACCCTCAGAGGTGACCACTTGTGCTCCCAGGCATCTAGACCCCCTGCACCTCCCATCAAGCTCCCCCCCCCACCCCCACTTTAAGCTTCCTCTCTCTGTCAACTTGTCCAGAAATCTCTGAGTCCCCAGAGGCACCTCTTGAGACCTCACCAGACCCTAGAGAACCGCGCAAGCCCCAGGGTCCTGTTTCTCTTACGAGCTGGAGGCGGGATGGGGTTAGGCAGGGACCAGAGCAGGAGAAAGGGGACCGAGGGCTACCTAAAGCTCACTTGGACATACTCAGAAGATGGATGGATGGATAGATATGGATGGAGGTTGGGGTGGGTAGAAGGAAGGATGGAGTGACAAGGAAGGATGGAAGGAAGCTTGGGTGACAGTGGCTAAGGCCAGGGTGACCTGGGGCGTGGAGCATGCCTACACTGAATTGCCTTCCTAGAAGAGACGTGTGGGTCTAATCTGCTCCGTGCAGTGACTCTCCAGCCTCTCTGGGGGAACACAGGCTAATTCTGTTCTTAGGTCAACGGACAAGGAAGTGTCCCTTGGAGCCTGTCTCCGTGCAGTCTGTTCGCCCTTGATGCACCTTTGGGTCACAGAGCCACTGATGGAGTCCCCCTCCCAGCCCTTCCTGGTGTCAAGAAAAATTTATTTCTTTTTTTTTTTTTTAATTTTTTTTTATTTTTATTGTTTGAAGTATTACAAATAGTAGTACATATGTCTCCTTTTTTTTTCCCCCTTTGATCTCCCCCCGACCTCCCCTACCCCCCAGGACATGCCTTCACCTGCCCACCCTCCCCCCCCCACCCCAGTGTCTTATATCCATTGGTTGTGCTTATATGCATGCGTACAAGTCCTTCGGTGGGTCTCTTACAGCCCTCCTCGCCCAACCACCCCTGTCTTCCCAATGTAGTTTGACAGTCTGTTCAATGCTTCTTTGCCTCTGTATCTTTTTCCCACCATTTCTTTCCTTTAAAAAGTTTTGCCTTTGCAGCCTGGAAATAAACATATAATAACAAAACAAGACAAAACAAAAAAATGTTTGAGTCCCAATTTCAATGTCCAACAGTTCCTTATGTGTACATGTCAGCAGTGATATCTAGATGGTGGGCACATGGTGGCAATGCAGGTCCGACCCTCTCTGGTTTGGTCCTAGGTAACCTGCAGCGGTGCACAGCTGCTGACTGCTCCCATGGCAAGGCGTTGTCAGCGTCTTCCATCTCTGGACTGTTTTTTCCTCTTGTCTTCGTGGTTGGAGCACTCCTGTCAATTCCTCTCTGTTGCAGGAATCCATCTGGTCTTGGGGTTGTTTTCTGAAAATATACAAATATATTCTCGACCACAAGTTAATAAAGGAATCTTTTCTATATAATTGATTTGGGATCCTTTTTATTTTTGTTCAAACGATTTTCCTTTGTCTTATTTAGAAAAATTTATTTCTTTAAAATAAATAACGTGGTCGGACAAGGGGGGCTTTCAAACAGGGCTTTCCCAGAGATGTGTAAGCGGTTGAGAAACCACTTTTATTTTATTTTTTCTAAAACTAGTTCAGACGTTTTAGAAACGGAATTAAAAATAAATAAAATTCATCGGAGACCACCAGCCACACTTATTCGGGGCCCTTTCCACTGAAGGGAAAGTTCTGAGATTTCAAGGTAAACCGTTGATAAAGCGTAACTACCACCAGCTGATTATCGGTGGGACTTTTCTGTCCTGTGTTTCAAAGTGCAGAGTCCTCGGGGCCTTGGTCCGCCCGATCGGTGCTCCATCTGCAACCCCCTTGACGATGTTTGCCCCCCACACAGCCTGTCTGTCTTCGTCCGTCCGTTGCTGGTAGAGTGAGAAAATGTGGATTTGGACACGGAATGTGTTCTTTGCGCTGGTTTCACACGTTGGGTTTGCACATGGGGTTTATTTTTAAGGGGGCATTTCATCGATAATTTTAAAAAGCAAGAGAAGAAACACACATAGAAACCATTAGACGAATCCCCAGGAGCCTTCATCTCTTCTCTCTCCCATGGTCTCCAGCCCCCGCCTTCCCTCCCTCTGCACTGACTAGGCTGAGTCTTCCTTGGGGTCCAGTCCCCCGACCCGCGACCCTTTTGCCAACAGGGGCCTGCCTCTCTGGGCCCAAGGGCAGGTTGTGAGGTGTGTCCTTCTCACTTAGGTCAAGGTTGAGAGACAGCCAGGCTTCTCTGCTGAGCCTTTATGGCCGGCCATTCCTCAGTTTGTCCAACCCCTTTAAGAATCCATCTTCTGGTCCTGCCAGGGTCCCCTCCTGGTGTGATGAGCCCCGAGTTTATTAACTAGGGGTGGGGGCGGGGAGGCCGTTTCCTTCTCAGCGGGAGCCTGGCTGCCTCTGCACCTGGCCCTCCTTCCGAGTGTGACCAAGTGTGACTGCAGCCAGGTGGAGGCTGGGCTTAGCACAGGCGCCTCGCGGCCGGAACCTCCCGGTGCGATCTAACCGCCGTGTCCGTAAACCTGGCTCCAGACCTCGCTGGTGAGAAGGCCAGCTTGTTCCCCACTGAGAACATTCTGGAACATTGTGCAGAAGGAGCTCCCTGATTGCTTCGTTGTAGCTGTGTGGGATGCCTGGAATGGGGCTGGCAGGAGGGGACCTGCTGGAAGGAATGGCTCAGTCTTGTAAATATCACGTCAATGACTGAGGTCAGACATGGGCTCAGAACCTCCTGGCTCAGTGCAGCTTAGACTGAGTCCTTTATTTTTCTTTTCTTTTCTTTTAAGAAGGTAGTTGTTTTTTTAAAAAAATATTTTTATTGATTTCAGAGAGAAAGGGAGAGGGAGAGAGAGAGAGAAATATCAATGATGAGAGGATCGTTGATTGGCTGCCCCCTGCAGTCTCCACACTGGGGATGGAGCCCGTAATCTGGGCAGGTGCCCTGACCAGGAATCGAGCCGTGACCTCCTGGTTCATAGGTTGGTGCTCAACCACTGAGCGACGCCGGCCGGGCTGTATCCCTTTTTAAAAAGTCATCTTGTTCATTTGCTTTGCATGCTCCCTTTGGATGGAATCGGGAAGGCCAGTCCCTGGGCAGATTATGTAAATACGGAACGTCTGGAGGCAGGCCTTGCACGGCGGCGGCTTGCTCAGCGACCACCTGGTCCAGTGCCTTATCCTCTCCCTCCAGATCGTCCTCTGGGGCCGCACTGAGAAGTGCCTGAAGGAGACGACGGAGGAGATCCGGCAGATGGGCACCGAGTGCCACTACTTCATCTGTGACGTAGGCAACCGGGAGGAGGTGTACCAGACGGCCAAGGCCGTGCGGGAGAAGGTGAGCAGCCTGGGAGGGCTGTCCTCGCTCAGCTGAAGGGAACAGCCCCTGTGGCCTGGGGCCCAGCATTGCGATGGCAGAGCGGCTGTTTCCAGAGCCTTTCTGGGGACTCTCCCATGAAGCTGGCCCGAGTGTGTATGCACATGTGTGTGCATGCATGTATGAGTGTCCATGTGTGTGCTGTGGGGGCAGGGAGGAGGGAGGGGTATGGGTTGATGAATGACAGGAGTAATCATCTCTTTTCCCCTTTGGAATTTAGACCAAATGTCCCGTTGCACTCTGGGAAAAGGCTTCTCCTGACTCCAGCCGTCTATTTCGATGGCTATGAGTGAGTCAGTGAGCTCCCAGAGAGCAAAGACCACCTGTTAAGCATCTGGCACACAGTAAATGTTCATTTTTATGTAACAACTAGAGGCCCGATGCACGAAAATCCGTGCAAGAGTAGGCCTTCCTTCCCCGGCTGCCGGCACCGGCTTCCCTCTGGCACCTGAGACCCAGGCTTCCCTCCTCCAGCCGCCAGTAGGCACCGGGACCCAGCTGGCTTCCCTCTGGCCCTGGCGTTGTCAGGAAGGACATCTGGTCTAATTAGCATATTACTCTTTTATTATTATAGATAACCTCATTTGTGGTAAACGCGCTCTGTGCCAGGTATATGATGCGCCATAAATTATTTCTAACCTTCAGAACTTCTCTGGTATGGTCATGCGCTCCATCTTACAAATCAAGGCAGGTGCTCAGCATGGCGATGTGGCTGCCCAGGTCACATGGCCGGGGGCAGGGAGCCAGGCACTGGGGCTGCCCTGACAGAGCTGCGGCCCCTCCTGCCTGCAGGTGGGTGACATCACCATCCTGGTGAACAACGCCGCTGTGGTCCACGGGAAGAGCCTGATGGACAGCGACGACGACGCCCTCCTCAAGTCACAGCACATCAACACGCTGGGCCAGTTCTGGGTGAGGACTCCTGTGCACAGACCCAGGCCTGGGCGTGGCAGGGACAAGTGCCTTCCCTCCAGGGGCCTGGGGGCCGTAGGGAGGTAGGGGAGGCTCACCAGGGCTTGGGCTCAGGCCCAGGGGGATACCCAGGGACATGGTGCTGGACAGGAGGAACGGTGGACCCAGGAGGCGTCTCCCAGCTCTGTGGCTGCAGGGCAGGCCGCCCCGGCCCCTGCTGTCCCAGGAGGTTCCATCCCTGGGCAGTGCATGCGTGCAGGGTGGTCTATTCGCCCTGAGAGAGGGGGAGAGGGGCTTTGGGGAGGTACATCTGCTCCACAATAACCTCCCTTCCCACCCTCAGACCACCAAGGCCTTCCTGCCGCGCATGCTGGAGCTGCAGAACGGCCACATCGTGTGCCTCAACTCCGTGCTGGCGCTGTCCGCCATCCCCGGCGCCATCGACTACTGCACCTCCAAGGCCTCGGCCTTCGCCTTCATGGAGAGCCTGACCCTGGGGCTGCTGGACTGCCCGGGCGTCAGCGCCACCACCGTGCTGCCCTTCCACACCAGCACCGAGATGTTCCAGGGCATGAGGGTCAGGTCAGTGAGCAGGGGATCCCCTCTCCCCTGGCCAGGTCCCCTGCAGGTTGGACCCGGAGAGAGGCTTATGCACAGAGAGAGCACAAATATGAAAAGCACCAGAGCCCATTCCCTTTGGCTTTGAGCTCTGGCACCCGACTCTGTGAGACAGGGGGGCCTTGTGGGAGTGTAGGGTCCTGCTTCCCAGGCCAGGAGCTCTTACAAGTCCCGCTGCGCCCAGTGGAGTATCGCCCACCGTGAGAAGAGAGCAGCGCTGACCCTGAGGCACCTGGGTGGATGGGAAAGCATTACGTTGAGCCAAAGAAGTCAGAGGCAAAGAGCGCATTCTGTGTGGTTCCGTCTGCATGACGTTCCGGAGCAGGCAAAACTGGGCCGTGGTGCTAGAAGTCAGAACCAGGACACCCCTGAAGAGGGGAGAGCCTGCCAGGGAGCACGAGAGAACCTTCTAGACTTTTAGGAATGTTCTCTCTTCTTGACCTGGGCGGTGGTTACAAAGGTAAAAGTTAATCCCAGTGCACACTGACGTTGGATGCCTTTCATTATATGCCAATTATAGGCGTCCACTGGAGTGGGCGCCCTGTGGGCATCGCTCACACCCCCTTTGCGATGGTAATTGAGCATGGTTTTGGGGCTCAGGAATCAAAGCGCCTGGTTTTGAATCACACCTCAGCTGCTGGGCGGCTGTGAAATCTTGAGCCAGCTTTGTTACCTCTCTGAGCTTTTACTTCACTTCACTTCGTCTGTAAAACCGTGGGAATGACATTTCCTCCGTGGGAATATTGGGAGAATTAAAAGCAACACACGGCACATCTAGAGCAAAGCCTGGGGCATGCTCCGAGCTCAGTAACGAACCACAGGTCTTTCTTGTTGCTGTTAATCCTCACCCGGGGATATTTTTCCCATTGCTTTATAGAGAGAGTAGAAGGGAGAGAGCGGGGGAAGGAGGGGGAGAGGAACATCAATGTGAGAGAGACGCCTCGATTGGTTGCCTCCCTCATGTGCCCCATTGGGGGGCTGGGGATCAAACCTGCAACCAAGGTCGTGCCCTTGACCGGGAATCGGACGCATGACCCTTCAGTGCATGAGGCGATGCTCTAACCATTGAGCCCACCTGCCCGCACACCACTAACAGTAAACATCTTCCTAAGGCTTCTGCTATGAATCTTCCTGGGGGGGTTCTATCTTCAGGGTGTCACAGGAGCGTACATATCCACCAGACTTGCACGCAAATGACCGTAGACTCTGAATGTGAGGGAGGCTGGATTCATGCCTGTTTCTGCTCCGTGTTGGCTTCCCCCCCATGAGGTCTTGGTTTGGTTCCTTTTATCTGGGCATACAGGAAGTGCTCCGTCAGTGCACATCGGGTGGAAACGCAGCAGCGGCAATCACAGTTTTAATTGGGCGCCCCGGGCACAGACCTCGCCTTCCATCTAGCTCACCCTCCCACAGTTTCCTCTCCACCACCTGAAGAAGGACATTCAAGGTTTTCCCAAGTCATTTTCCCACAGTCGTGCCAAGTGTGGGTCCAAACTGCCTGCGACCAAATCCCAGCTCCGTGTCACCGTGGGCAAGTCCCCTCGCCTTCTGTGCCTTGGTCTCCTCGTCTGCAAGAAGGGGTTGATGAGGGTGCCCCGGCTTCCTGGGTCCCATGCTCCTGTGTGTGAATACCAGCCTGCCTGGCAGGGAGCAGGCTCTAGCTGAAGGCTAGCTACCTGGTGGGCAGGAAAGGCCCGAGGGTCTAGGAGAAGAGTGGTGAAGGGTGATTGGTCAGCACCAAGCTCTCATTTCCTGAAGAAAGAAGAAAAGGAGGAAAGCATTAGCTATCTCCTTAGCCAGGCTTTAGCAGCTCCCCAGGCTGGAGGGTGGGAGGTGGGTGTTTAGGACAAAATCAATGGGTTTTCCAGCAGAAGTGCCATATGGGGGCTGGGGGGTGGGGGGTGGTGGTGCTTGCTATGTGTTAATTGCCATGGATTGATCTTCTGTGTTCCAGACACAGCAGACGCTTTAGAAATATTGCCCCCAATTAGCCCTCACCACCCCCTCCCCCACACCCCGTGAGCTCTCTCCCCATTTCACAGACGAGAGAACTGAGGCTCAGAGAAGCAAGCTCACTGCCCAAGGCCACACAGAAAGAAATTGGCTGAGCAAACTTTCCAGAGTGGGTGCTGCCTCCGTGAGAGTTGAAAGCCCCGTTGGTTCTGTATACCCCTCCCACCCCCACGGAGAGAAAGGAGCCGGTTCCTCCCACAGAGGTGAACTGAGGATCCCTCAGGTCCTCCTGCAGGGGCCTTGCCTGGAAGGGCCCCCCCCTCCCTGGTCCCACAGAGCTGGGTCTCTCCCCTGTCTGCCCTTCCCCCCGGGAGCAGGACTGGCCCAGGTGAGGATGGAAAGCCAGACTGTCTGCTGTGTCTGTGGGGCTCCAACGCCAGCGAGCTGCCTCCGCACCTTCACCTCTGCAGGCCGCTGGAGGCTGGTCTTGCCGATGGCAGGGTGTAGGAATTTAGCGGAACCCTGAGGAAGCCCAGGGTGGCAGCGTGGGGGGTGGGGGGTGAGATCCCTGGACTCTCAGAGGCCAGCCAGTCAGCGTGGGGGGCCCAGGAGTTGCCCTTTGCTCAGGGTGACATCAGACCCAGGTGACTCATCCGCCTTAATCCTCCTGGTGCCAGAGCAGCTCACAGCCCTTTGTGGGATTGAGGTCAGAGCCAGAGGCATCAGCGCTGTGCCTCTGGCCTCTGAGGGCAGCGAGTGAGGGCGGGGGCGGAGCCTGGGCTCTGTGCAGGCCTCATCCCCCACCCACTCCCCAGAGCCTCAGTTTCCCTCTCTGCGAATTGGGGTGAGTGATTCCCGGTGAGCCCTTAGACCAGGCCTGGCACTCAGGGGCATCATCAGTCTATGGGTCTCAGGCCGGAAGCCTGTGCCTGGGCATGAGAAGCCCTGATGTTTGCTTATTCAATCGTGTATTCGCCGCTCTGTGAAGGTTTCAATGCGTCCGTGTGTGAGTGACCCAGCAGGCGGGGCAGACAAGGCCATTCTCCACAGAGTTCCTGCCTCCAGGCAGGGTCAGCAGGACACATGTGGGGAGGAGCAAATCGCTTATTCATCCAACCATCCAGCAAGCGTTTATTGAGCACCTGTTATGTGCGGACACGGCACATGGAGGCTACAACAGGGAGCAAGACCCAGCAGACCTCTGCCCTTGGGGAGCGCACCACCTGGTGGGGGAGACAGGCCATTAATAAAGAAACAAGCATGCCGGCCAGGCCATTGCAGGCATGGTGAATGTGGCGAAGCACATTAGCCGGGGGCCGAGGTCAGAGGCCACTCCGAGTGGACAAGCCGAGACGCCACCCTGATAGGACAGCTGGTGAAAGACCCCGAGACAGGAAAGAACTTTGGTGATAGGAACCAAAAGGCTGGCCAGGACTGCGGGAGCAGAGGAGGGAAGAGAGGGGGCCAGGAGGCAGACAGCCATCCACCAGGCGTGAGCAGGGCTCTAGGGAACACAGGGAGCCGGGTGGCGGGGGGGCGGGGTTGGGGCCCTGGTGGCTGGGCTGCGAGTCCTTGATTCTCAAAAGGAGACTCAGTGGGCAGAGGGAGGGAGTCAGGATCTGCTCATGGGGGGGGGCGGGGCGGGCCGGGGAGAGAGAGGTTCCCAGCAGGTCTTCTCAAGGAGATGCTGAAGGGATGACCTAGACCTGTCCGCCGCGGGCACTTTCCGCAGCAGCACCCACTTCCCTGGGGAAACTCACTGTGTCTCTCCCTGCGTTCAGGTTCCCCAACCTCTTCCCCCCGCTGAAGCCGGAGACGGTGGCCCGGAGGACGGTGGAGGCCGTGCAGCTCAACCAGGCGCTCCTCCTGCTCCCGTGGACGATGCACGCCCTCATAATCTTGAAAAGGTACGAGGCTGGAGAGCAGGCACTGAGCCAGGCTCCCATGGACCCGTGGGGAAGAGGGCTCAGGCAGGAGAAAGTAACACGGGATCGATTAGTCATGTCTGCTGTGGGCGTGGCAGTGAGGAGGGGGGGCTGGGGGGGGGACTTGTGTGCCAAGGGTGTCCTGAATTTGGGGCCATGGTTCTCAAACTTGCTGGTCGCAGGACCCCTTTACAACCTTAAAAATTATTTTTTAATTATATTTGTATTGATTTCAGAGAGGAAGAGAGAGATAGAAACATCAGTGATGAGAGGGAATCATTGATTGGCTGCCTCCTGCATGTTGGACCGAGCCCGTAACTCAGGCATGTTCTCTTGACGGGAATCGAACCTGGGACCTTTCGGTCTGTAGGCCGATGCTCTATCCACTGAGCCAAACCGGCCAGGGCTACAACCTTAAAAGTGATTGAGGTGCCCAAAGGGCTTCAGCTTACGTGAGCTGTATTATTACTGCTCACTGTCTTAGAAATGAAAACTGGGAAAACATTTTACAATATTTATACACGTGTTTATATCCACAGTATTTACTCAGTCAATTCCGTGTTAACATAAATAATTTCTTATGAAAAGTAAGTGCATTTTCAAAAGAAAAAAAAGGACGTAGTGAGGAGAATGGCATTGTTTTCCTTTCTTGCAAAGCTCTTTATCATCTAATGTAATTGAAGACAACTGGATTCTTCTATCTGCTTCTGATTTTAATCTGTTGTGAGAGAATGCGTGAAAAGGCAGATAACACCTTGGTCTGATTATAAAAGTAGCTTGACTTTGCAGACCACCAAAGAGGTCTCAGGTACCCCCAAGGGTTCCTGGGCCACACTTTGAGAACCACTATTCTAGCACCTACTCGTTGGCTGCAGCCTTCAGAAAGTTTAATCTAGTGGGGCAGACAGAGCTTAGGATGCTGCAGGATCCACAGAAGTGTCACCGAGCTAGTCAGGTGGGTTTCCTGGGGCAGACCACCTGGGAGGTGGGCTGAAGAGAGGAGATGGTCTGCCTCCAGGGTCTGCCCAGCATCCCATTCCCTAGAACTTTCCAAACCTTGGGCAGCAAACCCTTCCCATGGACCCCCAAACTGCAGGGGCCATTCCATGCCACCTGTGCAGGTTTCATGGCCATGGACTCCTGGCTCCTCTGGGTCCCCCGCCACCTCCAGCCCCAAGCCCTGGCTGGCTGCACCCTCTGCCCCAGAGGCTCTTATGGGAAGTGAGGCACCCAGGTCCCTTTATCAGACACCAGCTCCAGCTTCCCTCTGGCTCTGTGTCCCATGGCTCCAACTGCGGGCACAGAAACCTCACAGCGGAGGGGGCGGCCATCAGCCCTTCCTCCTCAAACTCAAAGCCCTTTCAGAGCCACGGAGCAGGGTCGGGGCTGGGGCACCTAAGGGCATTGGGGCCATACCGCGGCCTCCCTCAGGCCATGCTGCCTGTTGCTCTGAGGTGCTCCTTGGCTGCCTCTGTGAGCCGTGAGGAGAGCAGGCTGCCTCCTTCCACCTCGGGAGCTTGTTAGCAGCCTTTCAGACATTCTAGAAAAAGGCTAGAAAGTCTCAGTGCTCTCACAGTAAGCCCCCAGCCTACATTTTCTGTTCTGTCCCCTGCTACCCTCCCACAGGAAGCAGAGGGCCCCCCGCCACTCCTCCCCATGCCCCACACGACACCCCGTCTTCACCTTCCCCAAGAGAAATCTTTATAGGCTCAACGCCATTGACACCACCCCCAGGAAGCCTTCCAGATTGCTCTCGCTGGAAGGGGGTCTTTCCTATGTTGCACCAAAGTGGGCGAGGGCCCTTCAATTTGATTCAACAAATGGACTGAGGCCCTCTCATGCCGGGGCCTGTGCTAGGGGCCGGACGCAGAGGTGAAACTATCTGGGCCTGACAAGTAGACAGTAAAGACCACACCACGGCTTGTTGGGGGAAGCAGTGCACTATGGGAACCCAAGGAGAGCCTGGGCATGAGTGTGGGGAGTTTCCCTGGAGGAGGGGACACCTAGTCCATAAGCCCTCAGCCCCACATAGTAAACATTTGTAGAATAGGTGGCATTTGGAGTTACTTGATCTCTGAGATACCTATGGGCCCTAAAATGCAAAGAATGTGGCTTTGAAAGTTTATTTCCCACCCTTTGCCTTGTGAGCAGTGGTTTATCCACTTACTTGAAAGCCCTTCCTCCATGGTGGGTGAGTGGGGGGTGGCTTGTGGGCTTGTGAGAGGGGGTGGGGAGAGTTTAGGGGCATCACTCTACTGCGCCATCTTGGGTGGCCAAGGTCTGCTGGCCCCCACCCGCTGACCATCTTGTTTTCTCTCTCCTCGCTCCCCCAGCATACTCCCACAGGCTGCGCTGGAGGAGATCCACAGATTCTCAGGAACCTACACCTGCATGAACACTTTCAAAGGGCGGACATAAAGGCAGGACGGAGACATGCTCGAAAGCCACGGAGCCTACCGGGGCCATGGCACCTGGACACACACCCACGCGCCTGCCCCTTGGCACACTTCTGCTGGGTGGGCAGGCCTGTCCTCTCCCTGGGAAGAATCCAGTGCCCCCCGCCAGCCCCAGGACCTTTGCACAGGACTGATGGCCCCCGGGGAGAGGCAAGAAACCAGCCAGCAGCCGCCTTGACACTTCTGTACATTTCTGATTCTGTAGAGTTTATTGTTAAATTGCTTCTTAAATCTAACCAGCCTCAGCAGTGTGCAAAGACTATTTCTGGGAGGGTCTGTGCCCAGATGATCCCCCTTCCCCTCCAAAACCCACTCATCCTCAGCTTCTGCAAACTGGTTGAACGGCAGGAATGAAAAATAAAGAGAGATGGCTTTTGCGAGTTGCTTTGTTGAAATCCTTGGTCCTGGTCCTTGGTGGCAGTGGGGAAGGGACCAGCCCCAAACACAGCACCCCGTCTTTTGAGAGAGAGCTGGTCTGTGTGAGGTCCCCAGCGGACAGGAGTGAAATGGGCGAGAAGAGGGCAGAGATCAGGAGGGAATTGGAGCCTGGGCCTGGGCATACAGGGTCCTTGCTGACTCTGCCAGGCCCCTCCCAACGCCAGGGGTTAGGGAGCACTTTGCTTCCCCACCCCCTTCCCTGAACAGCCGTGAACTAGGCTGCAGAGCAGCCCCCCGCGCTGCCACAGCCCCGCCCGCCACGAAACCACCAACTCAGAAGAGCAGATCAGTCTCCATTGAGCACCAGTGTCTACTGGGCATGTGCTGGGCGCCAAGAGGGGACTGTTGCTGAGAAGCCAAAACCCTGAAGACACCAGCACCACCAGGCCACGCCACGCTGGCTGCAGGGGGTAGAAGTGAACTGGCACAGGAGGAGGGGGATCTGTGCCTCAGGGGAGATGGGCACGGGCTCAGTCATTGGGAAAATGCCAGCCAGGAGGAGTGGGCAGAGGTGCCCCGGGGTGCCCAGGTGTGCATTCCCTGCTCCTGTAGCAGCTTAACAAACCTGACCTTGGGCACAGGGACAGGGGGTCCCTGGCGTCTCATCTAAGTAGCCTCTGTCCACACAGCTCCTATGGGGAAAAGGGTTCAGGGCAGGGGAGCAGAGGGGCAGGCAGTGAGGAGAAGGTCACCAGCCACAAATTCAGTGGAGGGACTTCCGTGAGGGTTGCTTAAAGCCTGCCACGCGCTCTCACAGCCGAGGATGGCTGGTCCCGCAGCCTGGGTGGTGGTGGGTCTGGTCTGTGTGCAGAAACGCCAAGTCCTGATCGCGCCCACCGTACACCGAGCACCTGCCGAGTCCCGAGGCCTAGCATCTCACTGCTGTTACCCACCGCCCCCAGCAGCCACAGTGTGTTACCACAGCCAGGACGTGACCCCCAGGTCTCAGGCCGCCTGCCCGTGGAGGGTGGCTGCTGCTCTGTTCTGCATCGTCTTCATTCGGGGACCCTGGCCGACAAGAAGCCTTCGTGGGCGTGGACGACGTCTGCTAGTGACAGAGGGAGACTCACCCGGCCGCCCGCACACTGGCTCTGGCACACTGGCTCTGACACTCTGCCTGGAAGCAATGCACGGCACTTCTGCTCACATTTCATTGGCCAGAGCCAGTCATGTGATCAAGCCTCCCCACGGAGGCAGCCGGGTATACCATCTCCATGGAGGGGGGGCAGGACTTCTAATATTGTATTTAGAGGTCAGCAGGAGAAGGCGCCCGCGAGAACGGAAAAACCCAGCTGTAGGCAGAGGATGCGGGAGGCAGAGGATATGGGAGGCAGACGACACTGAGCTGGGATGACATGGTGACCTTTCGGTGGCCCACCAGGTGCTGGGCAGAGGCCCAAAGAGGCACTGACCATTTCGCAGGTGAGGAAACAGGCTCAAAGCAGAGAAACTGTGTGCCCAGGTGTGTGCGGCTGGTGAGTACCCATGTCAGAATGTGAACCCGACTCTATCCAACCCACAAGCCGCCTCTCCTACTGCATCACCTTCATTGTGGTCCTTGCGGCCCGTGTGTCGCCAGAGGGTGGGGCAGGGAGAATGTTGCTGAAGGGATCGGCCTGGCACCCTTGCCGGCCTGGCAAGGTCGAGCCTGGAGGGTCCATTCATCAACCATCTTTGGTGACTGGACAACACGGTGGGTGCCCTGGGCTCAGCCTGCCCGCTGCTGTCCCACACCACAGCCCGGGGCCTGTCGCCTGTCGCGGGTTCTCACAGGGAGCCAGGCTGGGCGGGCCCGTCTCAGTGAGCTGGGATGGAAGAGCAGGAAGAAGTGGGGATCCTGCCGGCTGAGCCCCGACTTTTCTGGCCGTTCTTGTGCTCCCAGCCTGGCTCTGGGCCAGCCTTCGGGGAGGATCTGACTCTTGGGGTTCCATGAAGTTGCACTGGGCCTGCAGGCCGGGAGTCTAAGAGGATGCCAGCCCCGCCCGCCCCGCCAGCCTCCCTGCCCCGCCAGCCCCGCTCAGGGCCCAGTGAGAGCAGAATCAGGGTCGTGGCTGCAGTGGGACCTCACGGCTTCCCAGGGCCCCAGGGGCTTCTCCTGCTGCCCGGCCGGCCTGGTCCCACCCTCCTCCCTCCCTCTCTGCTTGGACACTTTCAGTCTTTTTCTGGATCTTTTCCCAGAGGAACCAGGGAAAAAGCCTTGGGCAGGTTCCCAGGAGGCCCATCCTGGTCCCTCCCCAAGATGGTCTGGCAGCGTGGAGCCTTGGAGAGTGCGAGCGGAGAGCTAATTCTGTCCCCAGGCCTAGCCAAGCGCAGGAGAGTGACAAGCACTCCGCCTCCCCGAACCCCAAGGGGCAGGACAGGGTGTGACAACCCTGGGAAGAAGGCTCTGGGCCTTGGGAAATGACCCAGTTGCCATGCCAGGGGCTCCTCCCCATCGCCGAAGAGAACCAGATTGGAGGTGGACCCAAAGCCAGGAGGCGCAGGCCCCAAGCCCTATCCTGACGTGGGTCCAGGCGGCTGAGCTATCTGGCCTGAGCGGGGTTCCGGATGGAGTCCCGTGGCCACTGGGCCGCCCAGGGCCAAATGCTCTGAGAGGTGGACTCCCTTCTCCTCAGACCACACTGATGGCCAGAAGGGCCAGAGTGACAGAATGCTTCCGGGCCGACCACAGTGCCCTGCCCCCAGCCCTTCTGATGGTTGACAGCCCGCGCCCCTGGGGAGGTTCCAGTCTGATGGGGACAAAAGGAGGAAGCCGGTCCCAGTTCTGAGCAGCAGGAGGGCAGGAAACAATTACGGGGTGCACGGGCCAAGGGTCGTGTCAGGGCCCTGTGGGCTCTCCCGCCCACCACAGCACACCCAGAACTTCTCCGGCGTGGGGTCAGCGCTGATGTTCAGGGCGGGGATCAGGATAAGCCCAGAGGTCTGCTCATCAGGAGACTGTACACACACACACACACACACACACACACACACCTCGCTCCAGGCAAAGCCAGGAGGACCCGCCCATCCACCCACCTGCAATTGTCCTGGATGGAGTGGGAGGAAGCTGGGGGGCAGCCCCCAAGGAGGGCAGAGGAAAGGGCCCGAAGGCGGTGGAAAATGGGGACGCTGTCCTCCCGCACACTGGGCAGGCTCTGGCGTTGCTCTGGCACCTGTGCCACTGCTGGCTCCGGGCAGGCCCTTTGCACCCAAGTCTCTCTGTGGCTCCGGGTGAAAATAAACACAGGAGTCCCCTGAGCAGTCACTGCTAGGAGCGGCGGGATGGCCACTGCCCTGCTGGGCAGCTGCTCTGCTCCAGGATCTCTCAGGTGCATGGCCAGACTCAGAGGCAGGGCCCTCAGAGAGGCCCCAACCCATCAGGCAGGGAGGGCCCAGCAGGGCTGGCGGGCCTGCCCTGATGCTGGCCTCAGGCACAGCTGTGCAACCAGGGTCATGACCTCTCTGGATTGAAACAGCTGTGGGAATATTTCTGCAGGGCCCTGAAGCCTGGATGCCCCGGCCTGTGCTCACATGGCTGAGAGCCCACCCCTCCATCCCCGCCTGCCAGGCACCCACCTGAGGTCCCAAGCTCAGCCTGTCCCATCCCCACCTGCAGGCACCCACCTGAGGCCAAATCTCAGCCTTCCGTCTCCCTGGGCTCACCCTTTGCCCCTGGGATCAGGTTCGCACAGAACAGCGTCATTGCGATGTAATTGACACCGCGCCCAAGTCGCCCATTCAGAGTATGCAGCGCAGTGTGCTTCGCATATTCCCGGGCTGTACAGCTGTCACCACAAACACCTCTGGGAACACATGTACAGGGCGGGTCTTCGGTGTCTGGCTCCATCCACGAAGCATCATGTCAGGGTTCATCCTGCAGGTACCAGAGCCTCTTCCTGTTCATGGCCAGACGGCCTCCCACTGTGCGCCGGCCACAGTGCGTTCGCCCAGGCCTCCTTCCTGAGGGACATTTGGGCCATTGGTACTTCCTGTGCTCTTGTTCTGCCTGACGCTTCCCACACGACCCACTCCACGCGCGCCGGGGCAGGTCCGCGGTGCTCGCACCCAGGATCGCGCAGGGCACGGCGGCATCGGGTAAATGTTGGCTGTCGGAATGAAGAGGGACAGAACCTTCGTCGGCTGTGTCATAGGCAGCTGACATCGGTGTGTGGCCTTCTCCCCTCCACCTGCCCGTGCGCGTGCAGAAGGGCCCTGCATAAAAGCCGGCGTGTGGGACTGCATGTGTTTCTCACTGTGGACATTTCGGTCGGGATGACTGTGGGGGCCGTCCTGTGCCCTGAGGATGTTTGCTTGCATCCCCGGTCTCTGCTCATTGGATGCCTTTCCCTCCTAGTTGTGACAACAAAAAATGGTTCCCAAAATGTCCCCCAAGGAGCTAACTGGCCCTGGTGGACAAGCCCTGGCCTACACGCAGGTCCTCCTTCTTTCCCATCACAACCCCCCAGGAGGACTTGGCCTTGAACAGCAGAGGAGTCTGAGGACCAACGAGAGGGTTGGTGGCCTGGCCCCGGGGAGGGGACATGCAGGTTCTGCCCCCAAAGGGGTCCTTAACCTGCAAGCCGGGGCCAGAGATCAGGAGGCCCCCCGACGACCTGCCCAGGCCTGCCAGGTCACCTCCAAGTGTCCCTTTCTCAGTTTCAAACTCCCTCACGCCGCCCTCTTGGTGAGTTCAGCCAGCACGGCAGTGTTCTGGCCTGCCCCCTACCCCCACCCCCGCCCCCGAATCCTTATCATTCCTTTCATTTTTCAATGTTCACGGGACAAAGGAAATAAGCACTTGGAGGCAGACACAAGCTGTGTTCGTTCCTTAGCCGCTGCTGAGCTGTAACTGGATCCGGCTTGGGGAGGTCACGCTGGGACCGTGAGCGGAGCCTGGCTGTGGGCATGTTAACAGCCACACCCCTGGCGTGTGGAGAGGGAGACGAGGCAACTGTCCCCCGAGTGCCAGGATGGGCTACGAGGCGGTGGGCTTCTCATGGGGGTGGTGGAGGCGGCCCACTCGGCCCGTCCAGCCAGGAACATGGAGCAAGCAGAAGGGGAAGAGGCTCGACTTCGGTCCCCGACATCTGGCTGAAGTTCCAAACGCTGGCTCACTGGGCCCTGGAGCAGGCCCCTGAGCCTCCGTTTCCTCGTGTGTAGGATGGGACCAATAGCCTTGCCCTCCATGGAGTTTTTTTGTGTGAAAACCAAAGGAGTAACACCCATACATTAATGGATGTGTGCTTGGGATTCCCAAATAGCAATTCATAAATTAATACATTTATATTGTTATATTTATTTTCTAATCAAAGTTATGTTCATTGTTGTGTACTTGGTGCATGACAGACCCTCGGGGCTTCATGTGTGTTTAATAATTAACACCCCCCCCCCCCCCCCAGCACTTCCAGGAAACAGAAGTAGGAAGAGATGCAGTCACCTGCTCAGGGCTTACACACAGCTGGCAACAGGCAGAGCTAGGATTTGAACCCCGCGTCTAGTGGCAGAGCTCCTGTGCTCGGCCCCTTGGGTCTCACGGTTTCTTGGCTAAGAAGCCTAGTATGGAAATAGCGGGGACTATAATAGTAGTCATTAGTCACCAACGTTGCGATCAGCCACGCAGCGGGTCTCTTCCCGGCCCACCCAGGGCCATGGTGCTGCGGGGTTCCGGCACCCGTGGCCACTGCTCAGTCCTGGTTGCAGGTGGGCCAAGGCGGTCACCCGAGGTCTTACTGTGACCAGACGTATTCAAGATGGGTTTCCTGGCAGCGTTTGCTGGGGTTGCCCTGCCTCTGCACTGTGGGCCCAGGAGGGAGGGAGTGTCCACTGCCTCGGTGCCCCAGCCCATCCTCAGACACACATGCTCCAGCGCGCGCGCGCGCGCACACACACACACACACACACACACACACACTTCCAGTCCTCAGGGCTGGCGCAAAGCCGGTGCCCGTGCAGATTGCTCCCCTTAGCCAATTGCTGAGCCCCTAAAATGTGCCTAGCCCTCTGCCAGGAGCTTTAAGGAACACTTAATTCACAGGGTTGCCCGCTGAGGGCGTGAACAGTGGTGAATAGGAGTCCACCAGGCCCGAGCCGGGAGCTGGAGTTCCCTTTGTGGTTTTCTCAGCTCCGCCTTGTCTCACCCCCTCTCTGAGGGCATGAGGGGCTGGCAGCTTCTTGGTCTGGGTCCCAGCAACAGACACTGACTAGACGGGGGAGCTCAGAGGGGCCAGGCAGACCAAACACCAGGCTTGGGAACTGGCAGAGGCTGAGCAATACAGCTGGACCACAGCCCCCCCGATCCTACCACAGGACAGTCTGGACCCTGGGTGCCCCTGTGGCCCTGGACATTCCCTGCTGCTACCACTACTGAAGAGAATTACCCTTCCCCTCCCTACTATCCCCCCCCCCCCCAACACACACACACACACTTGTCAGTGTCACTGGTTTGAGTCAAAGGCTGGGGAGCATCTGATTGGTGAGATGGTGATGGCAGGCCCTGCCCCAGCAGTCAGGAGGAGGGAAAACAGACCCGGAGCCTGCTTGTTAATGGCTTCCAGCCAGGAGTTCCCCTGGAACCACCCTGAGCCTCCGACCAGCAGGTGGCTCCCCATCGGACACGGGCAGACCCCCTGAGTGACGGTGGGCCCCACCCACAGCAATTCTTGCTCAGGCAAAAGGAAGGAGTTATCCGTTCACAGAACTGGACAGCCCAATGATCATTGGTTTCAGGTACGGCTGGATCCAGGGGCTCAAGCAGTGTTTCCAGGACCTGACTCAGGATCCACTCTCTCTTCCTTTGTCCTTCAGTTCCACATCCTCTGGGTTGGCTTCACCCTCAGGCACCTTGTTCTAGCAATGATGGCAAACTGGCTGCTCAGCTCCAGCCTCACACCCTCCCAGGTTCAAGGACAGCAGGAAAAAAAAGGCCCTTTCTTTTTAGTCATCCAGAGTTCATTCTGATTGGCTTGATTTGAAGCACATGTCCACATGTGAACCAATCATAGCCACTGGAGAAATGCAATGCTCTGATTGGCCAGTCCTGAGTCATGTGGTCTGTTTTACAGCCTGGGCGGGAATGACCCCGCTGAAACACACCGCTGCGCCTTGGAGAGGGGTGGTTTCTCAAGTCCAGTGGGGTGCCTTGGCCAGGAGAAGGGCGAGAGGAGTCTGGGTAGCAAAAGCAGCTGTCACCAGAATGGCCATTGGAGGACTTCCTGCCTTGCCGCCGGGCCTTTCAGAGTGACAGCTGGCCATGTCTTGATGGGCAGTCCTGCGTTCCCAGAAGGGGACTTTGGCCTCTGTGACTGACAGTTGGCCAGTGTGGTGACAGGCGGTTGGCGGCCCTCCTCTTGACTCCTGGCCCCTCCTGATTGGCAGGCAGTGGGTGCCCCGGGGGGCAGTTGGCTGGTGCAGTGCTTGGCAGTTGACCAGGCCTATCTGGCCATCCCTGGTGGGACTGGCCTGAGGGAGGGAGGGAGGGAGGGGGGGAGGGAGATCAGCTGGGGGCCCGCCATCGTCTCTGCCTCTGCCCCTCTTGGCCACACAGCTTATAAAAGCCTTTTGTCCCTGAGTGGTAGCAGGAGCTCCCGTCCAGGGGAGCAAGAGGCCACTCGGGGCCAGCAGTGCCCTCTGGGAGCCAAGGACAGTGGCTCCGGAATGCAGGGATTCGGGAAACATCCTGCTCACGCGTTGCCACTCAGCTTCCAACAAATGGCCCTGAGAGGCCCGGCCCGCCATGGGCAGGCACTGGAGGGAGGGGTGGCAGTGAACTTAGCAGGCAGCCACTGACTCCCTGAGATTTCAGCCCATCAGGGAAGAGGGCCCGACTCACGTGATGACGTGTTAGAGGTGACACGTGTCGGATGGGGGTGTGTGGGGTGGCCGTCCAGAGAGTGATGTGGAAACTGAGACCCCGGCGAGTCTCCCTTGGGAGGATTGGAGAGAAGGCCCAGCTCAAGGAGTGTTTCAGGCAACGGAGAAGGTCCCAGCAGCTGGAGAGTCAGGAAGGCCAGATCGTGGGGGACATGATGGGCCTGGAAAGGACCTGGAACCTTCCACCACCAGCAGTGACACGGTCAGGTTTTCATTGTGGAAAGATCATTCCAGATCGAGACAGACAGACCAATCGATCGTGGGGGACACGGGCGGAAACAAGGAGGTGGCCCAGAGCAGGAGAAGCGGACGTAGAGATGTGGGCGGTGTGAGGGGTGGCTGCATGTAGGACCCACGGCCTGGGAGCTGTGCTGGGAGTGAGCAGCTGCTAAGGGCTGTCTGCAGCGGGATCGGGTCCGTGTACAAATGAGGGATTCCCTGTGTGCACACCGCCCGCCCGTGCACGCACACCCACACCCATGCGCACCTTGTTTGTGGGGGACAGTCACTTGAGATGCGGAGCAGGATGGGCTGGGACTATTCATTCTTTTTTTAAAAAATGTGTTTTTGTTGATTTTAGAGAGAGGAAGGGAGAGGAAGAGAGCGAGAGAAACATCGATCGGTTGTGCACCGAATGACACTCAACCAGGTGAGCCACACGGGCCAGTGCTGGGACAGTTCATTCTTTGTGCACCTTTGTGTCTTCACTGGTCACTGTAACGTGTTCCTCTTACAGTTCTGAAAAGGGTTTTCATGAGGGAATGAAAAGGGAAGGCAGTGGCTGAGAGCTGGCTCTGGGTCGGAGCGCTCTGGACTGGAATCCTTGTTCCTAGGAGACCTGAGGAGGGTGACCCGGCCCATCCCAGCCCCATCTTTCAGCCATAAAATGGGGCTGTTGTGTGGATTGTGGGAGATCGCGCATGTCAAGTGCTTTGCGCAGGGCCAGGGTGCTGTCCTCTCCTCTCCACCCCTCTCCCTCCCCAGCCTTCCTTCCTCCACCCACATTCCCTCCTTCCACATCCCCGCTGCCTGTGTCCAGAAAAGGGAGGCGAAGATGAGGAAGTCTGCGTGACCAGCCCGGAGAGGCCGGGACAGACAGAAGGCCACCCCGGGGCCAGGGAAGGAGGCAGCCTCAGCTCAGGGTCGCTGGCCCATGCGTCCGGCTCCTGCCCAGGCCAGGATGACAGATGGCCCCGAAGGAGAGGTCACTGTCTCGGGAACAGTTGTGTGTTTGGCGGAGGCCGGCGGGTGGGGCGCCTTCTGAGCGCTCGCTCGGCCCATGTCTGGGCCTTGGGGGCCTGGACCTCGCCAGCAACTGGACTTTATTTTGGTTACTAAAGATGGGAAGGTTCAGCCATAAATTACTGCCTGGCAGGGCAGCCCACCTCTCCCCCGGGGCAGCCCGCGGGCCTGAGGCCTCTTCAAGGCCAGCGTGGCCCCCGCCTCTCAGCGCGAGCGGGAGGTCTGGTGGCGGCTTGGAAGCCCAGTGGGGAGGCGGGGGAGAGAGGAAAGGGGTCTGGGGGCCTGGGTTCAGAGCAAGGTTAGCCAAATAGTGGATAAATTAGGCGAGGGAAACAGACAGCTCCCCTCGCGGTGAACTTTTCACCCAGCGAACCTGCTCCTCGCCCACTCTCAGGTGGCGGCAGCGCCCGCCTGGCTGTCACCTCTGGGGGGTGTCACCTGCCTCTTCCCAGGCACCATCACTGCCGCCCCAGGGAGGAGGCTGAGGCCGGAGGGTTCAGGACAGGCTCCGGGTCACGGGGTCTTGGGTAGACACCTGGGATTTGACCCAGCCTGAAGTTCAGACTTTCCCCTTCCCTCCTTCCCTGCAAAGCCCTCTCCCCAGGATTCTGGCAGACCCAGCACCTGCCTTTGACGGGGCCTGAAGTCGGCCCTGGGGGGTTCGGGCCGGTTCTCCGGGGGACCCTGAGCCCAACCCCACCCCCCACCCCCGTCCCCCCGTCTCTGCTTGTTTCTGGCCTGAGCAACCCCTTGAGCAAGCAGCTCTGTCTCCAAGAAGCCCTCTGGCCACCGGAGCCTTCTCTGAGCTGGGCTGGGGACAGGAATGGCCTTAGGCTACAAGGCGGGTGCCAAGGAGGGCGTGGGGGCCGGGCCAATCCCAGGGAGGATCAGCAGGAAGGGGGGCTGCAGAGGAGTGGGAGGCAGTCCCGAGACCCCGTCTCCCGCCATCTCCTCCCACCGTCCCGTTCACCGGAGGCGGCCCAGCCTGGGTACAGGACGGTGCTCGGAGACAACCTGTGACCGAAACGAAAGCTGGGGGAGCCGAGCCAGGAGGGAAGGGCGGGCGATCCAGTTGGGACACGCAGGACACCTGGGGGCGGGCACTGGGAGTCGCCTGGTATTCGCTCCATCACGGGCACGTCGAGACGGATGCCTGTTGCATCCTGAGCGCTGGGCCTGGTGCCGGGAACACAGGCTGCGAGCAGCCCAGGTGCCCTGAGCTCACAGAGCAGTGAGCCTGGTGTGGGGGGGATGGCAGGGGAGACAGACATGGACAGACAGACAGGTACCCAGACCAAGCACAGGCAAATACCAGCCATGACAGGGTGGTCGGTGAAGGCCTGCGGAGGAGGTGACCTCTGAGCTGGGGTCAGAATGATAAGGAGGGGACAACCTGGTCAGGGGAGAGCTGGGTGGGCCTATAGCCCAGGGTCACAGGCAGTGTCAGAGGCCAGGCCAAAGTCACAACCTCACATGTGACCTTGACCCTCCTGGTAGATGGTCTCATTGCCTGCTCGAGGCACCCTGCCTCCCTGACAGGGTCACCGTCCGGTCCTACCCACCATGGGGCCCGAGAAGGGATGAGCCCTGTCGTCTGGATGGAGCCTTGGCCCTGTCACTTGTCTCTTGCATGACTTGGCCACCTGCCTTCAGCCTCGGGGCCTCAGTTTAGGTTTCTGTGAAATGGGAACTCACGCCGACCTTCCCAAGGCTGGAGGGAGAGTGGAAGAACCCAGCGGCTTGGGGAGGAAGCTTCCCCCAGGGCGGGAGGGCGAGGAGACACTGAGCTCACAGCCTGGCAGGAAAGCTGAGCAGGCGGCCTCTGCTCGGGCCACAGACATGGGGCCCAGCGGCTGAGATGTCTGTGGGAAGGGCAGCGCGAGCGTCTCTCCCGCCGGCTCGCCTCCAAAGGCCGCGTCTCCGTGGAGAAGCTGCGGGCCCTTCGCTGGACCCAGAGCCGCCTTTCCCATCAAACAAATGTTGCTCATTTCAGGCCAAATAATGTCGAGAACCGGTTCCCCTGGGGTTGTGTTCCTACGAGGGGTCTGCCGCACGGGCCACCGTTTCTTCCCGCCGGGTCCTTCTGCGGATCAGGAGCCTGGCAGCCGGTGGCCAGGGACTCTGTCACCCAGCCTCGCCCTGTCGCTCTGGTCCGGGGCCTCGGAGGCAGGACTTGGGTCCAGGCGGAGGAGGGAGGGAATTTGATCCTGCAATGAGAGGCCTGATCTCAGCGTCTTCCCGGGGTTCCATAAACCATCGCCCTGCTTTTGTCTCCTGCCATGAGATTAGCTGTTTCCTGATTGGAAAAAGGAGATAGGCTCATTATTATTATTATTATTATTATTATTATTAATTGATTTCAGAGAGGAAGGGAGAGGGAGCGAGAGATAGAAACATCAGTGGTGAGAGAGAATCACTGATCGGATGCCTCCTGCACACCCCACACTGGGGATCGAGCCACTGGGCATGTGGGAATCAAATCGTGACCTCCTGGGTCATAGGTCGATGCTCAACCACTGAGCTACGCCGGCCAGGCTAGGCTCATTATTTTTAAAAGTTAAAATAATGGCAAAACACACTGCGGTCTCAGGAGCCCTCTGTCTGTGTGAGGGCTGCCTACCTGACCACCCGCAGACAGCTGGACCTGTCACCGAAGAAATGCCCGTCCCGCGGCTGAACGAGGGAGGGAGGGAACGAACGAACGAATGAATGAATGAATGAGTGGGCACACTTACGGGATCCTTTAATGACAGCTGACTGCTTCAAGAAGAGGTCATTGAGATCATTAGCATCCTGCCCCCCAAAGAAGCAGGGTCTCCTCAAGGCCGAGCCTGGCACAGTGCGGTTTCCCTGGGGCGCGGTGACCTTCCAGCTTCCTGTCTTTCCCACAGCTCCCGGGCCAGGGGCTTCCCAGAGCAGATGGCCTGTCCATGGGCTCATTGTTGTAAAGTATTTATTTAGTATTATTAAAAAGACGGTGTCGTGACAAGAAAGAAAAAAACGGAGAAGAAGAAGAAGAAGAAGGAAACAACCCCTGGCATTCACCGACTGCCCGCGCAAGGACATTCCCGCCCGCAGATGGTCCTGGGATCCAGCTCAGCACAAATGTGTCCAAAGCTGCAGTTTTTGGACTGATGTTTACAGTGCAGAGTTGTACTGAGCCCTGTAAGAGCGGCCCTCCGTATTTCCGCGTACCCTTCCCAGCTCTCCCTGTAAAGGCCATTTCAGTGGCTTTCCCGTACGGATGTACGGGTGGTACCCAGATGGTTTTGTTTTTTCCTGCCACTGACAACAATGCAACTGCACATGTTTGAGCAGCTGTGGCTTCTGCGCCCTGTCAACCTTCTCCTTGGGGTGAATTCTGATGGAGGGTCATAGGGACCAGGAACATAAGGGGTGTGCTCTGGCTTTTCTGGGCATCGTCCCATTCCTTCTCGAAAGGCGCCACCCCCACAGTGCCCCCAGCCGCCGAGTGAGGGTCAGACCTCCTCTGCGCTCCTGCCAACGCGGGGTGGGGCCTTACAAACGCTTTTTTTGCTCACGTAGTAAATATAAAAGTCTCTCGGTGCTGCCTTCATCGGCTCTTCTTGGATTGTTAGTGAGGATAAAGCTGTTGCCCCCTCCCACCTTCTCCCCCCGCCCCCCAAAACCCCCCCTCCCCTGTGGAGGCTCCGAGCAGGCGAGCTCGCCCAGTTTATGAATCTTTAGCGCCAGCCAGTCCGACGGAAAGGGATAAGACCACCTCCTCGTGACACAGACATCGCTGTGACCACTGTTTTCTGGCTCAGCCCATCATTGCTCTTTCATTTGCATGTTTCTGGGAGCGAGGGCCCGGGCAGCACTTTCAGAGGATATACTAGTATATATGGAAGAAAAGGGCTCTTCCCCAAGAGCTTACAGTCTATTTTCCTGTTTCCATTACCCCTCAGCACTGCCCTCGGTGCCTCTTTGAAGAGTAGCTTGAATACACAACAGTAATTCCACTACCTGCAGAACCCAGACCAACTCAGCAGTAAATTAATTTTATTCCAGACACGGTTGGCAGGGTTGTGAGCACAAACTACTGTCCGGCCTCTCACACCTGGATGAGCGGATTGGATGCCGCAGACACCTCCTCGGCGGGAGACTGAATGGAGACAGCAGTGCCCGAGTCTTCTTGGAAGAAGTGGAAGGAGCACAGCATCTCTTAGGGAATAAAGGAAAAATGAGGAACTGGTCACAGCCCCCACCTTCACATTTCCGGGCTGGACTTTCCGGCTGGACTTTCCGGCTGGACTTTCCGGCTGGACTTCCTGTGATAATGACACGAGATGTAAATCTCTCACAGGGTACACACCCAGTGAACGCCGATGGCTTCGCGCCGGTCTCTTTGCATGGAAACGAGCTTTTCATGTTCTTTGCTCACATATATCAACTTGTGTTTTTCTTGTTTGTTTAAAACGCTCTTTATATATTGTAGCCATTCTCCCGTTATCTCCTGCTTCCTGACATTTCACGGTGGTCTCGACATTCAGAATATTGGGAAGTTGGTGGGTTGGGACGTCTGCTCCTCCCCAGAGCTGCCCTGGGCTACACTGGAGCCACCCCACCCCCTCCCCTGTCCAAGGGGAGTGGGCAGAAGTAGAATCTGGAGGCTTCCCAGTGGAGTAATTTAGTTGATCTTGTCTTAGGCTCAGTCAGCTTTCCCCGACGCCATGGCTCCCCGGGGGTTGGCTCACTGAAGCATGGAGAATGATTCTTCTGAAACAAGGACTCAGCGTCTCCTGGCTCTGAGGGGCTCTTGACCCAAACTAGATCAGCTTTCTCGATATTGTGGTGGTGGTTCTTGCTTTCTTTTTTCTTTTGTGGCCAAGTCAATCAGGCACCAAATAGCCAAGGAGAGCCTTGTCTGTGTAAGACGCTGAGTTTGGGGATATAGCGGTGAACAAAACGGACATGTCCCTGACCCACCGGAGTCCACAATTTATTGGGAGATGCACACTGGCCAACAGCACTAGTCGGTGAGTCTTTATTGAGCATCTACTGTGTGCCAGCTGTCTGCTAGGGGCTGGGGACACTGGGGTGAGCAGAGATGAACCATCATTAACCCAACAACTACATACATAAACAGAGGGCGGCATATAGCACATGTGAGCATGAAGGAAGGGCCGGTGGAGCTGTGCAGGCTAGGACACAGGGGTGTGACTGTTCTGACGGGGCCCAGAGGCAGCGAGAGCTGTGTGTTAGGAAGGCTCCCTGGAGGAAGTGACATTGGAGGTGAGCCCTGAAGGCTGACTGGGACGTAACCAGGCAAAGAGGGATAAGACTCTTTCAGACAAAGGGAACAGCACATGCAAAGGCCTTGGAGACAGGAAGAAACAGTCCTCCGGAACCAGGGTGGGGCACTGGGCCTGGGCTGGAGGGCAGGGCCGCGCCCCTCTCCTGGCTTCGCCCACCTGGCAGTTCATCTGTCTGATGGCAGGAGAGGTGTCAGGAGAGCCGAGGGCAGAGCCCACATTTGAGGACGCCTGGCAGAGAGCGAGGGAGGGCCTGTGGAGTCCTGTGGCCGCCCTGCTGCTTTCTCTGACTCTGCTGGGGCCTGGCCTCCCGCCTCCGGGAGTTCACGGGGAGGTAACGCTCCTCTCCTCCGAGCAGAGGCTGGTGCCTTCCTCTCCCGGGAGGCCTGTGAAAGCCAGGGCCATTGTCCAGCTCTGTCCCCTCCCCTCCCCAGCTCTAAGGACCAAGCACTGGGGCTCCCGTGACGTCCTGTCCGGGGCTTGGTGGGGGACCCCAGATCTGGGGACCCTGGGGCTGGGCCAGACCACTGTGAGTCCCCTGGGCCAGAGGGGCTGGTTCCCTGGGTGCCCTGCTCCCCGGGAGGGGCCGGGACTGGCTCCGAGCTCCAGTTCACCCTGTGGCACCGGGACGATAGTAAGGGTGGCCACCTGAGCACGGGGTGGGCACAGGGTGTTCTGTCTTCGAGGCTTGGACCCCTGCCCTCTGTAGGGCTGTGTCTGCCACTGGCTTCCCACTGTCCTTCCAGGGAAATTCCAGCTGTGACGTAGGCCTTACAGACAGACTTGGGAGCCAGACGACTTTGGTCAGGATCCCGGACCCGTCTCTCTGTGGGGCCCCAGGCAGATGCACCTCTTGGGCCTCAGTTTCTCCATGTGCAAGTGGGTTCACGTCCCCTTCGGGGCTGTGGGGCCCATGGTTTGGCTCCTGGTGATGGTTCCTCGCTGAAGTGGGGGAGGGGACTTTGCCACCACTGGCTGCTCTCAGCCAGTCATTCGACTCGAACCCGTGTTCAGGGGAGATGGTTGTAGACAAGCAGGTAAACTGAGGCCTCGCTTGTAGGACCCTGCGTTCTAGCCAGGAGGCTCTGCCAACAGGTCTCATTTCATCCTCACAGGAACCTGGGGTTGGAGATATAAATAGGATTAGCCTCTTACAGAGGAGGGCTCTCAGGCCCAGAGAGGTTGTCAGACTCACTCAAGGTTGCACAGCAAGCAAAAGGCCCAGCACAGTCAGGAAGGGCGTTTGCTGAGAACCTGGCCCAGGCTTGGGCCAGAGGCTGGAGCCCAGAGGAAGACGTTTCCCACACCAGCTCTTCCTACAAGCCCAGAATTCCCCAGGCCCCGTGCTCCACCCCTGGACCCACAGTGGTTTCTCCGGCATCTGGGGCTCCATCCAGAGGGACCTCGGCCCCCGCGAGGGAGCTGCTTGTCATTCTTCCCCAGCCCCTGGAGGAGCAGCGGCCAGCAGGGCCCGCCCGGCCCTTTGTTGACGCTGACAGGACGGTGCAGCAACCACACACTTCAGCTGCCAACTCGCTGTGGTCACTCAATCCATCACCGAGGGCGGGGGCTCCCGGCCTGCTGCTCGCCTGCCGTGTTGTTCTATCCGCCTGGAGCTGTGAGATAAACGGGGCATGAACTGGGCCCCTGGCAGGGGGTCAGCCCCTTCTGCCCTCATTAAAGTGCCAATCAAGAAGAGGAATGGAGACGAGCAGGCGGAGCTCAGCCTCTCAGCCACCAAGGGGACGGGATCCAGGCTTCTCCCTCCACCCAAGAGCGCCTGGCGCATTCCACCCCAGGCCGGAGCGCCTGGTTGCAACAGTGCCCTTGGTTTTCCTGCAGCCGGAGAGGCCGGGGTGGGGGCTGGGGATCCAGGCAGCAAAGGCCACTCCCAAGGGCTCGCTGTTCAATTACCTGCTGCCATGTAACAAATCACCCCAAAATGTCGTGGCTTAGAACAACAACCAGTTTGTTACCTCTTGAATCTGAGTGTTGACTGGCTCAGCTACGTGCATCTTCAGCTCTGTGTGATGTCAGCTAGGGTCCTGCGAGGCCGGAGAGCTTCCAGATGGCTCACGCACGGGTCCGATACCTCTCTGGGGAAGGCTGGTCTCACCGGCCGTGCCCCTGGCTCACACAGGAGGCAAGAGTGGAAGCAACGAAGCTATTTAGGGGACGACTGCACACATCCAGGAGAGCCTGGCCAGAGTGGCTCCGTTGGTTGAGTATTGTCCTGCGCACCGAAAGGTTGCAGGTTCGATTCCCTTTCAGGCCACATACCTGGGTTGTGGGTTCAATCCCTGGTCGGGGTGTATACGGAAGGCACCGAATGTTGTTTCTCTCTCACATCAGTGTTTCCCTCTCTTTCTTCCTCTCTCTAAGCTTGTCCTTGGGTGAGGTTTAAAAAAAGCAATTATTAAAAACTCCAGGAGAGAGATGATGGTGAGTAGATTTCTAAGAGTTGATGGTGGGTTGGATGTGGAGTTTGAGTAAAGAGAAGTCTCAAGGATGACTGCACCATTGTTGGCCTGAAGAACTGGAAGACGGGAGTTATTTATTAAGATGGGTAAGAGCAAGGGGGAGACAGGCGTGTGAAGGAAAAGGATCATGAGTCCTGTTCTAGACATGCTACGTTCGGGGGGCTTCTCAGACTTCCAGGAGATGTTGGAAAGGACGTTGGAGCTCCAAGCCTGGGTTTCAGGGCACAGATCCAGGCTGCAGATAGAAGTCTGAGAATTGCGAATATGTCCGTGTTATCTAAAGCCTTGGGGCTCGAGGAGATAACCAAGAAGAGTGTGGATGGAGAAAGGAAAAGATCTGATAGTGAGTTCTGACTTTTTCCAGTATTCGGAGGCCGAGAGGAGGACGAAGAACTGACAACGGAGACTAAAGAGGGAGCTGCCGGTGCATCGGGAAGAAAACCAAGAAACGATCATTTCCTCGAGGCCAAGTGGGAGGAAATGTGTTTCAGGAAGAAGAGTGTGATAGACAATGGAGAAGGCTGCTGACCGTTCAGGTTAGACAAGGCCTTATCGCCAAGAGTAGAGTCGCCAGGGCAGAGGTCAGTGATGACCTTGAGTAGAAAGAAGGGTATGAGGATAGAAGCTTCATTGGAAAGGGCTCAGGGGGAGGCATGGGGAAAATAAATAAATAGGAGGCATTTCTGGTTCTACTCAAGGCAGAGTAGCTGGTATTCGACCCATCTGCCTGTCATACATAAAACTGGACAAAATACATACAACAGCCATGATCATTGAACCACAGGTAACACAGGGCGATGGTCCTTGAGAGAAGGGAGGCCCGAAGGCTGAGCTGCACATGCAACTTGACTTCCTGCCGAGGGGCCCAGAGGAAATGGATCGAGGCAGAGAGCTGCAGTCCCACTTGGTGGAGGAGAGAGTCCAGGGTCTAGGACTGCGAAGACAGCTAGTGATCGTGGGGCAGATCCCCAAAGAAGAGGGCTTTGTTTCCGTCTTCGCAAACAACACGAAAGATGCAACGGTTTCTACACAGTCATCGGTTCACAGAAAAGGAAGTGGCTCTTCAACATAATTTCTCATGAGAGCGACAAGTCCACATGAAAACTGCACCAGAGACTCATTTCCCCCAACTCGGCAAACAACTGAAAATGTGCCGACCCACGATATTGGTGAGGGTGTGGGGAAATGCACTTTCATTCATTTCAGCTCATACATTCTCCTATTTATTTTTTTATTTTCTCTCAACTCATAAATTGATACGAACTCTATAGGAGTAATTTGGCAATATTTATAAAAATTACAAATGTGCAAAGAATCCAGAAATGCCTCTTCTAAGAATTTAACTTAGACATCAAAACAATCTGGTCTGTACAAAGCGATTCTTGTTGGGAATAGCAAGGAGACTGGAAACAACCTAAGTGACCGTCTGTAGGGGATTGGTTACATAAGTTACCGTACATCTGTACAATGGAAATAATGCTACTGGCCAAGAAAACTAGAAAGCTCTTATGTGCTCGTATGGAACGGTCTCCAAAACGTACTATCAGGAGAAAAAAAAAAAGCAAGGAAGTAGTATGCTAAAACTTTGTAAAAAAATATTAAAATTAAGAGGGAGGAAAGCATATAGATATACAGGGTGGGGCAAAAGTAGGCTTGCAGTTATGAGTACATGAAATACAGAGTTTATTCTTGTACTGTTATTTATTTATTTTCATATGATTTTTCCATACGAACGACTGTAAACCTACTTTTGTCCCACCCTGTATGTATATATCATGTATATCTTATATCTCTATCTAGTCTGTGTGTGCATGTACATGTGTGTGTGCGTGTGCGTGTGTGTGTGTGTGTGTGTGTGTGTGTGTATCTCCCTGGAAGAATACACAGGAAACCAGGAAACGGGATATTAGTTGATAGGAGTGGGAGGGAAGAAAAGATAACGTAACCATCAATAAAAACAAACACAGAAGGCAACACTTAACAACACAACACAGTCTACTCTACTTCCTGTTCCCTTTCTAAAGGCTGTGTTTTATCTTCTATATAGATATGTTCCAGGCATTCCATCCAGAAAATCTGAAGAACTTTTAAACCCAACAACTTGACCATAAACGAGGCTGCAAGCAGACAAGAGGGGAGTTGTAATAAGTCACAGGTCACATTTGCTAAGTGCCTACTCTGTGCTTGGGATGACAAAGCCACACTCCACCACTAGTAGAGGTCGTTTACCACCGATGAGCCACCGTTCTTGTTTTCCATCTGCTGACATGTTTTTGACACTATGAATCATGACGCTAATATTCACAGATATTCTCTTCAGAGAATGTGTGAGGGCCCTCTTGGTGCAATAACTAGATTAACAGAACAAAGCCAAGGGCCAGAATGTGAGCTGTGAGATGGTAAGATGCCTCCTCCCCCAAATACCTGTGCTTTTATGAACATAATTGGCATTGCCTTCTGAAATAAATGGGCTGGAGTTTGTAAGCACGAACTCCTGTGCTGGGCCCGGAGCTGTGGGTCAGGCCTGGCCACCAAGGTCTTGGGTTGGCTGGCTCTTCCCCGACGATGTCCCACGCGGGGTGTCCACGTGCACATCTCCTGCCTGTGCCTTTAAACACCCCGGGCAGCGGGCCAGGGGCCTTGGTTTTGTTTACAGAGTTGCCCAATCTGATCCTGGTGTTTGGCAAACAAAGCTCTCCAAACAAGGAGAAACAGATGACCCTCTCGCCTCTTCTGACCCTCAGGGAGCTCCAGGGGATCCAAGAAGCACCGGGAGATGCTCCCAATATCTCATAGCCAAGTAGACTTGCCAAAGAGCCCCCAAGGCCACCCGGGAGCCCTGGCAGGGGAAATGGCAGCCCAGCCCACACCGGTCACCCAGCTGTGAGAACCGGTCACCCCATGACAGCCTGGGCCTTGCCTTCTTCCTGCGAAGCCTCGCTTCCCTTCCGGACGGTTCCTCACCCTCTTCTCAGCAGATGGTGCTCCCAGAGAGCTCCCAAACGAAACAGGTCTGTGACCCCCAAACCAGTAAGAACCTGCCCTCCACCCACCAAGAAACTCCCCAAGTGCCAAGGCCTAACTCAGAGGCCGAGTCCTCATGGTGGCCTATGGCCATGGCTGAGGAACCGGGGGGAAGGGCGGGCTGGGATGAGGAGCCTTCCCACGTGGCTCTGCCCACAAACAGGTTGTCCCCATCAGGTGCCCGGCCTGAGTTCCCAGAGGGCCCGGACCCATACACGTGCCCAAGCACTTCTTTTGCATTTCTGTGTCCTAGCCAACAGAGGGTTGTCCTTTTGTCCCTTCCCTCCCGTCCAGTGTGGCGGCCGCCAGCTCTGCGTGACTGTTGAATGTGCCTCGTCTGAACTGACTTGCTAGGTCCAGGAAAACACACCCAACTGGGCAAAGGAGGCTCAAAATAAGCACGCAGAGCATCGCACTCATAATTTCTACATCGACGGCACACGGCAAGATCCTATTTGGGCCCCGTTGAGTTAAATGCATTAAGAAAATTAATTCCTGTTTCTTTTCCCTTCCTGTCAAATGGCACTCGTGAGGCTTTAATGACATGTAGACAGTGACTGAGAAGGCACATGGGCATTATTTAATTATTGTCAGCTGAACCCAAGGCGACAGGCAAAACCACGCCCTGGGAACACGCCTTGCCAAAAGGGCAAGCTTGACCTTCACTTCAGCCTGTGGTGTGGGGAAGTAGTTTTGATATCTAAATCCAGCCTAGCACCAGGAATGCTCAGGGCCTACTCAAGAATGCAAATAATCTCCTCTAGTCTTGACCTTTTGGAGGAACTTCCTGGTATTTGGGATAGAAAATAAACTCGCCAGATTGGCTCTGGGTCCCTGTCTCTCCATCAGAAGAGGAAGGTGGTCCCACCCGGTCCCAGCTTTTTCCTCCTATCTCTCTGTCTTGTCTCTGTCTTTTATTTCTCAATCCCCAGCTGCCCCTACTCAGGAACTGGACCTGCTCTCTAACCGCGCTGGACACGGAAAGAGAGAAATACCTATAATGACATGTGTGGCTTCTGTTGTATTTCTACAGGACAGCGCTGGTCGACTTGGCAGCACTAAAAGCTACGTTTCTCTGAACCCCTTCCTGGAGGTTCCAAGGCAGAGCTGCCAAAAGGGAAGGGGCATGAGGTTTGGGGGCAAAGGTGAGCCCAGTTGCTATGCCTTGAAGGTCATGGTGAGAGACAGACATAGACGGGCTGGTCAGTTCCGTTTTCCCTTGCTCTTGCCCCGCAGCCTGCCTATTCCAGATGGCGGCCTCACTGACCACTGCAACCTCCCAACCTCCACGCGCCCCCCCACCCCATCACTTCCCCGTCCCTCCCCAGAGCCTTTGCTGCAAACTCACACAGGGCAGCCACAAAGATGCCCACCCCGGTCCCCTCCTCAGTCTTATCCATCCACAGGAAGAGATCAGTGGCCTTGATCTGACCTTCTAATGCCCTTCAGCCCTCACCTCCCAGCTCCTCCCATAACTGCAAACAGTCTGACTCCTATAACTCAAACTCGGTTCCCTGACGGCTCTCCTTCCTGTTCTTGCCTTTTGATCCATACCCAACCTTCGCCTAGTTTGATTTGGAATAAAGAGCAAAACTGAGAACATTCAACAAAATACTGGTTAATGTATCAGATACAGCTGGCCACCTCGGAAGCAAGAGGCCCGCTCTTTGCTGTCAGGCCTGCAGCCCAGGCCTCTAGGGCTCGCGTTGCCCCCACCCTGATCTGTTCTCTCTCCTCCGCCGTCCCCCTTCCCACCCACAGCCTGCCCGTGGCCTGCCCAACTCCCTGCTGTTTTACAAACACCTACAGGCACAAACAACCCCTCCTCACTCTTCCTCTGCTACTGCCAGATTTGGAAGAGAGTTCCACATTCACTTCTTCTCCTTTGGGTTCTATTTCTCCCAGCACCACTGGGGAGAAGGCCGCCGACGGCCAGTTTCCAAGTCCAAAGAGCTTCTCAGTCTTGCTCAACCTGACCTTGGAGCGGAGCTACACCACTGCCCGCCTCGGCCTCCTCAGCCCTTCCTCCGGAGCAGTCCCTTCCCGACCCACCCCCTCCCAGCTCCTCCTCTCCAACCCCCGTCAGCTCCCCAGGGTCCTACCTGAGCCCACATCCCCTCTCTGCACCTCTCTGAGCACGGTGACAGACTCCGTGGCTTATTGAGACGTTCATCGCCATGGGGCTGACTCCCAAATCCCTCTCCTTCCAGCCCTGCTAACTGGAGGTTGCAAAGGGCCCACGTTCAACGTGTCCAAAACAAAACTCATCAGCTAGCTTCCCATCCCCTCCTGCTTCTCCATCTTTTTTTTTTTTTTTAATTCCAAAACATTTAATTTAGAAGTCTGGCATTTCAATACTTACCCATCTTGATTGACATGGTGACACGGGCTGACACACGTGGCGCTGTCAGTTTACACCAGGACATTAGCCAGAAGATTACAAAAGTAAATCCATTATTCTTAAACAATTGCAACCAAAAAAAAGTTACAGGTATCAAAACTTGAGATGCACTGCATTTAGAAGAAGGTTTGTGCACGTCATCACTTTAAGAGGCCAACAAGGCGCTACTGAAACCTCACGTTAACTGTTTATATGAAGCTGGTGGAGGGAGCAAATGTTCTCTTTATGTCAGCTTTCCTTAACAGTTTTCCACCAGCTGAAGGAAGGTGAGGTGGCAGGGATGAATTACTTTTTTAAAATATAATTTTATTGATTTCAGAGAGGAAGGGAGAGGGAGAGAGAGATAGAAACATCAATGAGAGTGAATCTGAATCATTGATTGGCTGCCTCCTGCACGCCCCCTACTGGGGATCAAGCCCGCAACCCGGGCATGTGCCCTTGACCAGAATTGAACCTGAGACCCTTCAGTCTGCAGACCGACGCTCCATCCACCGAGCCAAACCAGCTAGGGCAGGGATGAATTCTTTTTTGCATGCACAAGATGTACTGCTTATTAACAAAACACTATCAGCTCATTTTAAGTGGGTCATTTAAATATCACTGTAGCCTACTTTGGCTAGTTCTCCCTTCTAAACTTCCCCATTGCTTTCACCTGGCTTTCACAACTACCGACAGGCATCGTGAAATGCCTCATTCAGAACGCACTTGTCTGCACAATCCAAAAGCAAGCTCCCATGGACTCCAAGCAGCTGTCAGCCCCGCAAGGCCCCTGAGCATTGATCTGAAACTGCTTCCCGGGGTGCGGGGCAGCAGCTCTGACTGGCGGTGTTGGCAGTGCAGACCGGTTTAGCACTAGCTGCTCAGTGCTTGTGGCCAGGAAGAACCAGTGATGGCAGGGGTGGTGGTGAAGGAAGGGCCGGAGCCTGAAGGCTCTTCAGTTGCCTTCTCCTGCTCCTTCATCCTGCTGGTTGCCCGTCCAGAGGGCGAGGTTGTCTCGCAGCAACTGCGTGAGGAGCGCGGAGTCCTTGTAGGATCCTCGGTTAGGGTGTCCGGCTCCGCTATGGTGTCATGGGAGGCCCGTTTGGCTAAGAGGCAGGCCTGCCCGGGCGCGTTCTGGATCTCACATTAGGACACGGCGACGTTGAGGGCTGGGCTCCTTGCTGATTTCAAAGGCCCCCCGTGTCGGTCGCCGGGGACCACACTGTTTCTCCTCCCGGAAGCCACCTCTGCCAGGCAACGCAGCAACCGCCTTTCATTTTCAGGTCGAGCGCCTGGCTCTCCACCTGCCAATCACGGCAGTTCTTGACGAGAAACGTGTCCAGCAGGGCCAGGACATCGCCGCACGGGCTTCCAGCTCCTTCTCAGCCTCCTCCCGTGAGCTTTAACTTTCTCCAGCTTCTTTCCGTTTCCACGGGCCATGGCGTTCTGCTCGGTGCTGCTGCTGCCCCTCCAGGGGCATCGCCTGGCACCACCACTTTCTTGTAGGCCACAGGGAGGAGGAGGTTTCCCTCTTCATCGGAGAGAGGTTGGTTGAGCTCTGTCCCCGCCTTCATGGCGGAGGCCATGTCATCACCGGCTGCAGCAGCTGCTCCTGGTCCCCGGGCCCCGTGTAGCTGCCATGGCTCGGCCTTGCCTCGCACCTGCACCCCACAGCGCTCCTCGCACCTGCACCCCACAGCGCTCCTCACACCTGCACCCCACAGCGCTCCATAACTTGCTTGCCCACTTGCTCCCTCCCGGTCGCCCAGGAGGCCGCTGAGGGAGGAGAGGCTGCTGCATGCAGACCCTTCTCACCTGAGCTTCCCCTTCCCGCCAGAGCAGGCTTCTCCACCTTTAAGCAGGGAGGTAGGCACTCCCGGTTGCAAGCGATCTGTGGAAGTAAAGGGAACTTTGAACCGGTTGACACCTAGCCCGGGGCCTCAGGTGACATCCTCAGGACCTGGCTTCCCTTCACCTCGCAGATGGCCTCTCTCTGTCTCGCGTCACCTTCACCCTGGTTCCGGGCAGCTCCAGGCTCCTATCTTCCAGGCTCAGTGGGAAGAGAGCATCTCTGCCGGGTAACTTCTGCCCAAGTGCCTGGGTTCAATCCGCTCTCATTGACCACATGTCCATTCCGGAACCAACCGGTCTCCCGGGACAGGCTCACACGGTTGGCTATTGGAAAATGAATAAGCACATATATACAGAAAGGTCGTTCTCCCAAAGGAATTCAGGATCTAGTTCCAGAAGACGTGAGGACTGATGCTCTGGACAGGCAGCAGTGGCTCCCGCCCACCGCTCCAACCTCACAAGCACCTGCCCTTTCCCCTCCCTGTCACACCCGCCAATCAACGCATTTCAATAGTCCTCTAAGGAGAACGGCTCCCTTGCTCATCCCCATTCAGCCCATCCTCCACACCCTAACACCGCTGTCTTTTTAAAGCTTACATCGGATACCACCCTTCTTCTGCTCAGCACGATGTCAGGACTCATCCATGTGGTTTTGTGCGTAGGTAGTTAGTTCACGTCCCTCGCTGAGTAGTATTCCATCCTTACGTTACACTCCAAGCTGCTTACCCGTTCACCTGTTGATGGACATTTGAGTTCAATCCAGTTTTTGGCTATTGTTTGTGTACAAGTCTTTGTGTGGACATGGTTTCATTTCTCTCTCTCTTTTTAAAAAAAAAAAATATTTTTTTTTTATTGATTTCAGAGAGGAAGGGAGAGGGAGAGAGAGAGAGAGAAACATCAACGATGAGAGAGCATCATTGATCGGCTGCCTCCTGCACGCCCCACAATGGGGATCGAGCCCGCCACCTGGGCATGTGCCCTTGGGACCTTTCAGTCTGCAGCCAAAGTGAGCCGAACTGGCTAGGGCCGATTTCATTTCTCTTGATAGCTTCGAGCAGAACTGATGGGTCATATGGTGGGGTACGTTTCACTCTTTGAGAAACTGCCAAGCTGCTTTCCAAACCAGCACGGGAGGAGAATTCCACATGCTCCGCATCCTGGCCAATACTTGGTTTGTCAGATGTTTCAGTTTAATTATTCTACAGGTGCACAGTGATATTTCACTTTGGTTTTAATTTGCATTTCCCCGGGAGTGATAGTGCGCTTTTTTCATGTGCGTCTTGGCCCTTTGTATATTTCTTTTATGAAGTGTGAGTTGAAATGTTTGCTTATTTTCAGTCGGTTTCCATAACTCACCCTCCTTTAGCGTCTGCTCCCACAGTGCAATTGATGTGTCCCACATCAATGTTCCTCTCTCATCAATATGGCTTTGCTTACTGGCCATGTCCTCGGATTGCTGAACCCGACATACCTCACCTGACTTTTCAGCGGCCCTGGGGCCAGCTGGCCATCCACGCCTCCTCGTGCTTCCTCAGTCTCCCTCCTTGCTCGCTCTCCTACACCCACCCATGCAGTGCTGAGCGCCCGCGCTGCGCCCAGGCTTCTCCTCGCTCACATTGGACTCTCACTATGATCAAATGGGCTCCCCGATGAGCCCTGCTCCCAGGCAAGCCGCTCCCTTGGAAGTTCACTGCCCACCTCCCACCCTGCATAATAGGTGGCTGACATCTCAAACCCCAAATGCCCGTAACCTCAGGCATTCATCCATTCATCCATTCATTTAACATCAACACATATTCAACAGTCAGTGAATGGACCCCAGCCACCAACACCCCGCTCTTCCTGCCACGCCCCCATCTCGGCAGTCACACCACGACTCCTGGTTACTTAGGTTGGAACGACCCTTCACGCCTCTCCCCGGAATCCTCCACATTAAACCAATTCCTCTGTCTCATCTCTTCTTTGAGAACGTATCCCAAGTCCTCTCCAGTGCTCTCTCCTAGACCACGCCCACCGTTTCTCACCTGGAGCACGGCACAGCCTTCCTCTTTTTAGTTTGTTAATCCTCACCTAAGAGTGTTTTCTTTCCATTCTTTTTTTTTTTTTTTTTTTGAGAGAGTGGAAGGGAGGAGGAGAGACAGAGAGAGAGGAACATTGATGTGAGACACATCAATTGGTTGCCTCCCCCATGGGCCCTGATCAGGGCTGGGGATTGAGCCTGCAACCGAGGTATGTGCCCTTGACCAGAATCGAACCCAGGGCCCTTTAGTCCCAGGGCCGATGCTCTATCCACTGAGCCACACCGGCCAGGGCATGGCCTTGCTCTCTTGACTCATTCTACCCATTCTCCATTTTTCTGTCAATTTTACAGTGAAATGCCCTGCTAATACCTTTGCTACACGACTTACAAAGTCCAACATGACCTGGGCCCTGGCCCCTCTCTCTAGCCTCATCTCATTCACACTCAGCTTTGTCTTGTTCACACTGGCCTCCTGGACTTTGCGTGTGCACTGCCCTTTCCTCTAAGCCTCACTAGCTCTTCTCAGACCTTCTGGACTCAGCCTCCCGGCCTCCTCCCCCGTGAAGTCTCCCCTGCCCACCCTGATGCCCACTATCCTGAGGAGGGCAGCTAGAGTGCAACCCTGTTTATTGCACAGCCCTGGCCCCCAGCACCGCCCTGGTACCCAGGTAGACGCCTGGCAAGGGCTGGCAGGGGCTCCGTGACTGCAGTCTCCTATGCTGTCTGGAAGCCTCTAGGGATGGGTGGCCTCTGTGGACAAACCATGACGCAGCATGGAGCTGTCTTTCCACAGGCTTGGCCAGGCTTCCCAGGAGCCTCTGTACCCCTGAAGTATCTTAGGAAAACATGCCCCCAAGCAGCACTCTGCCCCTAAGTGGCCCTGGGGGTCTCAGAACCTCCCCGCTGCCTGCTCCCCACATGCCACCTCCCTCGGAGCCTCACCTGCCCAGATTCCAAGGGTCAGGTCAGCCCAGACCCATGTTTCCTCCAAGGCAACAGGCACCCGTGACTTTTTTGGTGCCTTTTAAAAATATATATTTTTTAATTGATTACAGAGAGGGAGAGAAACATCAATGATGAGAGAGGACTGTTGATCGGCTGCCTCCTGCATGCCCCCTACTGGGGACGGAGCCCGCAATCCAGGCACGTGCCCTGACTGGGAATCGAACCCTGAGCTCCTGGTTCATAGGTCGACGCTCAACCACTGAGCCACGCCGGCCAGGCTGTTTGGTGCTTTTGAGTCAGACCAGAACAAGCAGGAGGTGCCGAGTTTTATTGCCCCTCGGGAACTATTTACACTGTGAGCGCTGTGTGGGCGAGGCCCGTGGGAGAACGTGGTCTGGCTCCTCCGGGAGCCACACGTGGGGGAAGGGAAACAGCTCCTCGTGCCATTGTTCCAGCATCCAATGCTCTACAGCTCCGACTGCATTCCCAGGAGGCCCAAGGAATTCATGAAAGCTGCTGTGTTTTCTTCTTTCTTCTCACTGTGTTTACTTCAAGGACTTACTGCCGCTTCCGAGGCGAACAGCGGAACTGAGAAACCGCTTCTCTGGCCGCTTGAAGATGTAGGTCAGAGCTCTGTTAGACACAAAGCTAAGGACGATCGTGCACTATTTGATAATGTTGCCTATAAACTTATGTCTATAAGTACACGGGCATCCGCCTATCAATTTTCCTACCTGCCTATATTTACATGCCTCAAAGAGAATAGTTTTGTTTCATGTGTTCATGGAACATGTATAAAAATTGGCCAAGTATCTGGGCAAAAAGAAAACCACAGCAGACTTTTAAGCAAATGGGGAAATCTTCAAGTTATATGAACTGATTATAATCCAATACGTGAAATAACTAATTTAAGGAAGATAATTTTTAAAAATATTTAGAAATTGCAAACATATTCCTAGGTAGCTCTGAGACCAAAGAAATCAAAAGTAAAATTAAATACTAGGTAAAAAGAAAATGAAAGAATGCTTAATACCAAAGTTGGTGAGATAAACAAAAGACTGAAGATGCAATCCATAGAATTGCTTTGTTTTCACTGGCCGGAAATGCATCCTGAACTTGTTCTAGGAAGAGAACAATAACATCCTCAAAAACTGAGTTACGAAAAACAAAGAGTAGAAAGATGCAAGCTGAGGAGTGAGAAAGGAAAAATAGCCAGGAATAGAGGGTATTAAAATAATCTTATGAGAACATGTGAAACAAATTAACAGACCTAAGAGAACTGGGTGGTTTTTAAAAACCAAATATGCCACCAAAATAGACCCATGAAGAGAGGGGAAACTTGAATATTCCAGTTAACAGAGGGCACAGTGGGCTGATGGCTGAAGGGAACTACTGAAAAAAATTCTAGAACCTGATGGGTTTGTGGCCTACTTTCATCGAACTTTAAAAGCCAGAACAGGAGGTTGGTGGAAAAATGGCAGTGGAATAGACAGACGTGTCCCGAGCCGTGTCCCGGAACAGATAGAAAAAACAGCTGAGGGTCGCACAGGGAATGTCTGTTGGAGAGTTAAGGGACAGCTATACTCCAGGAGAAGGTGGGGGACTGCTGGACGGGGGTCCCCTGACTGGGCAGCCCCCACTGCTTCCGGGTTTCCTCCTGGAGCCACCAGCTCGGACGTGGAGACCGCGCCATCTTGAAGGGGAAAGTGAATGTTATTGGAAACCTGAAAATCTACAACTGCAGCACCCACCGAACAGCTGCGAACCCTAGAGCACCAGTCCCCAATTGGCACAAACTTGCGGATTCAGAGGAGCTCTATACTCCACCACAGAAAGGTCAGATTTTGTCTGGTATAAGGTGAGGTCTCTGGTCCCGGCAGAGAAACGCGTGCACTGCGGGAGCCGGAGGACCAGGGAAAGTCTGCACCTAGAAAAATCTATGGCTGTTGGGGCTGGTGTGATCCATGAATGTGGAAGGGGGTCCTCAGAGCTGCTAACAAGCAACCCATTTGATCTGACGCAGAAGGACAACCTAAAAATTTTGGGAGTGTGCCGGATGCTTGGACACAAGGGGTAAAAGGGGATTGCGCAGGCTTATGTGCAGACCCAGAGTTCGCACACTCGCGCTTTCTCCTCTTTGAATCCTTGCTTCTAGATTACTGAGCCCAATACATAGGATCACCCAGTTGAGGACACCCTAGGAGACTGCAGGGGAAAGTTGTTTTTCTGGAACCTGGGGATCAGAGCGGGGAGTGAAAGTCAGAGAACCAGCTCTGGGGCAGCCCACTCCCACAAACCAGTATTGAGTACCACAGGGAAAGCAGGAACTAGGCACAGGCTAGAGAGGACCTATAGACCCAGAAGTCAACCCAGAAACACTGCCACCCAGGGGCTGATTCACAAATTGACTTTTGTGTAATCACAAATTAAGGAATACAAGAAAGTAAGACACACTGCCTGCTTAAAAATCAAGACTAGCTTACAACACTGAGGAGCAGTGGAATGCAGGGAACTGCAATACTGTCCTAAATACTGGGAAATAGGTGTGCCAAACAGAATAGAGGAAGTGAATGACCTTTACTACTGCACATTTTATTTTTATTTTAAAATTTTTTTCTTTTTCATCTTTTACTTAAGAAACTAATTTTTTTCTTTTTTTCCTTACTTGATTTTACCTCTTTAATTATTACATTTTTATTTTCAATCAGTATTATTACTACTACTATTTTACCTTTTTTAAAAAAAAGTGTCATTTTATTTTCTCTTTATTTGACTTGGAGATTAGTGTTCTACATTCCATTTTCATCTTTCCTTTAGCATCATTCTACTCTTATCGCAACTCTTCCTTTATGCCATCACTCTCTTCCTAACTTTTGCCCTTTTGTTGTCCTGTTTCTCTTACCCTTTTCCTGCTTTAGATTTTCCCTATTCTTTCTTTTTACCCCGTTAAAATTTTAACCTACTTATATATCTAATTTTCAGTCCCCTGCTCTGAGTTCATACACACCTCTCTCTTCTGTCTTCACTATCCAAAAAATTGTTTTTCTCTCTGTCCTTTTGTTGTTGTTTGCTTGAATGTTGATTATATTGATTTTTATGCTTATTTGTGAGATTGTTTTGCTTATTCTTTTGTTTTGTTTTGTTTTTTTGTTTGCTTTGTATTTGTTTGTTTTTTTTTGCATCTGTTTTTCCTCACCTTGCTTGATATTAATTGTTGTTTGTAGTTTGCATTCATCTCCAGGTACTTGTTGCTGGCATTTGCTGGGATTAGTGGCTGTTCTATTGGCATTTCCCCCTCCCCCCCATATATATACAGTGTGTTCCCCTTTTCTTTATTATTCTCTTTCTTTTCTCTCTTACTTTTTTCCCCCTTTACCCAATTTCATTTTGGCACTCCTTTCTTTTTTTCTCTCTCTCTCTTCTTCTTTCTCTCCTATCCCCTAATTTGTCTTTCTCTGATGGTCACCTTTATTTGGGGTTATTAATATCATGAATACATTTCTGTTCAGTGCCTTGTGTGTGGTACCTGGTTGTGTTGTATTTTGTGGCTTTAAATCAATGCAGGAGAGAGAGAACTACATAACCAGACACCCAGAGAAGAGAGACCATGGGAAGACAAAGAAACAGCCCGCAAATGAAAGAAAAGCAGGCATCACCAGGAAAGGAAGTAAATGAAATGAAGACAAGCAACCTGCCAGGGAAAGAATTCAGAGAAATGGTCATAAGGTGGCTGAAAAGAATGGAAGACAAATTCGACAATATGAGTAAGAACCAAGAGGAAATGAAGAAGAACCAA
Organism: Corynorhinus townsendii; assembly: GCA_026230045.1. Taxonomy (NCBI): domain Eukaryota; kingdom Metazoa; phylum Chordata; class Mammalia; order Chiroptera; family Vespertilionidae; genus Corynorhinus; species Corynorhinus townsendii. The sequence continues at coordinate 214,714,653 of JAPDVU010000002.1, forward strand.
GAAGAAATGAAAAATTGTATTGCTGCTGTAAAGAACTCAATAGAAAGCATAAGAGTAGACTAGAAGAAGCAGAGGACCGCATCAGTGAGCTAGAAGAGAAGGTAGGAAAAAATACCCAAGTAGAGCAGCTTCTAGGAAAAAAAATTAAAAAGCAGGAGGAGAGCCTAAGGGAACTTTGGGACAACATGAAACAAAACAACATTCGCATAATAGGGGTTCCTGAAGGAGAGGAAACTGAGCAAGGAATAGAAAACTTGTTTGAAGAAATAATGACAGAAAACTTCCCTGATATAGGGAAGAAAAAACCCACACAAATCCAAGAAGCTCACAGAGTCCCAAGCAAAATGAACCCCAAAAGACCGACACCAAGGCACATTATAATTAAATTGGCAAACACCATTGACAAAGTAAGAATCTTAAAAGCGACCAGAGAGAGACAGAAAGTTACCTACAAAGGAACCCCCATCAGACTAGCAACTGATTTCTCAACAGAAACTCATCAGGCCAGAAGGGAATGGAATGAAATATACAAAGTCATGCAAAGGAAGGATCTGAATCCAAGAATACTGTACCCAGCAAGGCTATCAATCAAAATTGAAGGTGAAATTAGGAGCTTCATAGACAAAAAAAAAGGACTAAGGGAATTTATTACCACCAAACCAGCAATGCAAGAAATGCTTAAAGGTCTCCTGTAAAAAAAGAGATAGGAAGTGAAGAAGGAACACAGGGGTAAAGAATAAAAATGGCGACAAATAAGTACCTATCAATAATAACTTTAAATGTAAATGGGTTAAATGCCCCAATTAAAAGACATAGGGTAGTGGATTAGATAAAAAAACATGACCCGGAAAGAGACAAAATGGCGGCGGAATAGAAGGATGTGTCCTGAGCCTTGTCCCGGAGCAAAGAGAGGAGGCAGCTGAGACGAGCGGAATCCAGCCCGAATTGGCGAGGGAGGCACAGCTGGTGAGACAGTTTGCAGCTGGGAAGAGCAGGGATCCCCCGGATAAAGACAAAGGAAAATTGTTTGAACAAAAATAAAAAGGATCCCAAATCAATTATATAGAAAAGATTCCTTTATTAACTTGTGGTCGAGAATACATTTGTATATTTTCAGAAAACAACCCCAAGACCAGATGGATTCCTGCAACAGAGAGGAATTGACAGGTGTGATCCAACCACTAAGACAAGAGGAAAAAAACAGTCATGAGATGGAAGACGCTGACAACGCCTTGCCACGCGAGCAGTCAGCAGCTGTGCACCGCTGCAGGTTACCTAGGACCAAACCAGAAAGGGTCGGACCTGCATTGCCAACATGTGCCCACCATCCAGATATCATTGCTGACATGTACACATAAGGAACTGTTAGACATTGAAACGGGGACTCAGAACTGTTGGACATTGAAATTGGGACTCAAACATTTTTTTTTGTTTTATCTTGTTTTGTTATTATATGTTTATTTCTAGTCTGCAAAGGCAAAACTTTTTAAAGGAAAGAAATGGTGGGAAAAAGATACAGAGGCAAAGAAGCATTGAACAGACTGTCAAACTACATTGGGAAGACAGGGGAGGTTGGGCGAGGGGGGCTGTAAGAGACCAACCGAAGGACTTGTACGCATGCATATAAGCACAACCAATGGATATAAGACACTGGGGCGGGGGGGAGGGCAGGCAGGTGAAGGCATGTACTGGGGGGGTAGGGGAGGTCGGGGGGAGATCAATGGGGGGAAAAAAGGAGACACATGTACTACTATTTGTAATATTTAAAACAATAAAAAAATGGTAAAAAAAAAAAAAGAAAAGGAAAACATGACCCATATATCTGCTGTCTACAAGAAACCCACCTCAGAAAAAAAGACGCACACAGACTGAGGGTGAAGGGATGGAAAAAGATTTTTCAGGCGAATGGAAATGAACAAAAAGCTGGGGTAGCAATACTTATATCTGACAAATTAGATCTCAAAGTGAAGGACATAACAAGAGATAAGGAAGGCCACTTCATAATACCAAAGGGAGCAATCCAACAAGAAGAAATAACTCTGGTAAACATATATGCACCCAATACAGGAGCACCCAAATACATAAAAAAAACTCCTGGAGGATATCAAAGGAGAGATTGACAGCAATACAATCATAGTAGGAGACTTTAATACTCCATTATCACCATTGGACAAATCCTCTAAACAAAAAACTCAGCAAAGAAACATCAATCCTAAATGACTCACTAGACCAGATGGAATCAATTGACATCTTCAGAACATTTCACCCCAAAACCACAGAATATACATTCTTCTCAAGTGCACATAGGTCATTTTCAAAGATAGACCATATGTTGGGTCATAGGCAAAGTCTCTTCAAATTCAAGAAGATAGAAATCATATCAAGCATCTTCTCAGATCACAGTGGCATAAAAAGCATAAAACTGGAAATCAACTACAATAAAAACAATCCAAAAAAATCAAACACATGGAGACTAAACAGCATGCTATTAAACAATGACTGAGTTACCAGAGAGATCAAGGAAGAAATAAAAAACATCATGCCAACAAATGACAATGAAAACACAACAATCCAAAATCTATGGGACACAGCGAAAGCAGTCTTGAGAGGGAAGTTCATAGCTCTACAAGCCTACTGCAAAAAACAAGAAACATTGGTAATAAATTACCTAACCCTACAACTCAAAGAGTTAGAAAGAGAGCAACAAGAAAAGCCCAGTATAAGCAGAAGGAAGGAAATAATAAAGATCAGAGTGGAGATAAACAACATTGAAACAACAACAACAACAAAAACACGATACAAAAGATCAACAAAACCAAGAGCTGGTTCTTTGAAAGGATAAACAAGATTGATGAACCTCTAGCCAGGCTCACCAAGAAGCAAAGAGAGAGGACCCAAATAAACAAAATCAGAAATGAAAGAGGTGAAATAACAACAGACCCCACCAAAATGCAAAGGATTGATAAAAAATACTATGAACAACTCTATTCTAACAAACTGGACAACCTGGAGGAAATGGACATATTCCTAGAAAAATATAACCTTCCAAAACTCAACCAGGAAGAATGTAAACATCTCAATAGGCCAATAACTATGGAAGAAATTGAAGCAGTCATCAAAAACTTCCAGCAAACAAAAGCCCAGGGCCAGATGGCTTCACAGGGGAGTTTTACCAAATATTCAAGGAAGAACTAAAATCTATCCTCCTCAGACTATTCCAAAAAATTCAAGAGGAAGGAACACTTCCAAGTTCATTCTACAAAGCCAGCATCACCCTAATACCAAAACCAGATAAAGACAACACAATGAAAGAGAATTACAGGCAAATATCCCTCATGAACATAGATGCCAAAATCCTCAACAAAATTCTAGGGAATCGGATCCAGCACTACATCAGAAAGATCATACACCATGACCAAGTAGGATTTATCCCAGGAATGCAAGGATGGTACAATATCCGCAAATCAATAAATGTGATACATCACATAAACAAATTGAGAGATAAAAATCACAGTCATATCAACTGATGCAGAAAAAGCATTGGACAAAATCTAACACCCTTTCTTGATAAAAACTCTCAACAAGGTGGGAATAGAAGGATGATACCTCAACATAATAAAAGCTCAGGAATCGAACCATGACCTCAGGGAAGGTAGGGGTAAGGGGGAGAGATCAAGCAAAGGACTTATATGCATGCATGTAAGCCTAATCAATGGACACAGACAACAGGGGGGTGGAGGCATGAATGGGAGGTGGGGGGTAATGGGGGAATAAGGACACATATGTAATACCTTAATCAATAAAGAAATTTAAAAATAAAATAAAAAGAAGAACGGAATTCTAATGTCATTTAAGCACTGTGGACCATCGAAAACAGTCCATCTTATAAAGGCAGCATCATTTTAATTCTAAAATCTGATGAAGGTACTAAGAAAAAAGAAAATTATAGACCCCCCTCACTTAATTTTTTTACTTTTTAAAAAATTTATATTTTTATTGATTTCAGAGAGGAAGGGAGAGGGAGAGAGAGAAACATCAATGATGAGAGAGAATCATTGATGGGCTGCCTCCTGCACGCCCCACACTGGGAATCAAGTACGCAATCCAGGCACATGTCCTGACCAGGAATCGAACCATGACCTCTTGGTTCACAGGTCGGTGTTCAACCACTGACCTATATGGACTGGGTGACCTCCCTCATTTTAAAGTCTCTAAACTATTAGCAAACAGAATAAGAAAATGTATCAATAGAATGACAAATGAACACATTATGACCAAGTGGGGTGTATTCCAGGGAGTAAGGGTGGTGTGGAATCAGGAAATTTATCAAAGTAATATTACATTGAAAAAATTAATGGAGAAAAACAATACAGTCGTAATAATAGATGTAACTCAGCAGCCATCCCTGACTTAAATTCCTATAAAGGAAAATATGGCCCAATGCTAGGGAAACTGAGACACCACTTCGTGCCTATCTGACGGGCAGGCGGACACTGGGATAGGCGGCTCCTGCCTGCCGAGTTCCTACCAACATTTGGGAAAGAGATCTTGCACATACCCTCTAACCCCTGGACCCTGGGAATTGGCACGGAAATAAAATTAGTGCCTATGCATGTTCAGGGGAGGCTGTTTTGGGGGGGGGACGAGGGGGGGGTGGCCTGAAAGCCAAGGGAAGGCCCACAGGAAGGAATTGTTGAGTGATTACAGAACGTTTGCCTCAATATTATGCAGCATCGAAGACAGGTACACCAACCTAAAGGTGACACTGAGAAGTTGCAAAAGGGTATGTAGGATTCCAACTTCATAAAAGCAAATGCCGGGAAATTATGTGTGAACTAGAGGCCCGTTGCACGAAGAGATTTGTGCAATAGGCCTTCCTTCCCTTGGCTTCCAGCACCGGTTTTCCTCTGGCACCCGGGACCCAGGCCTTCGCTCCGGCCAGTCTGACGTCTTCGTCTTTGCTGCAGACTCCGGAGTCTGCAGTCTTGTCTTTGCTGCGGCACTCCACTCCTGTAGATCCCCCGCCCCACCCCTCATAGCAGGCGTCCTGCCCCACCTGGCCACTCATGCCTGGAGCAGCTGGGCGGCCACCATCTTTGGCCTTCTAATTTGCATACTCTCTCTGATTGGCTGTGGGTGTTGCGGAGGTATGGTCAATTTACATGTTTGTCTATTGTTAGGTAAGATGTGTGTATCCGTGTACATGCCTGAATGTGAAGACTATGGGAGTGTAGTGAGCACATGGGCAAGGGGCAAGGCTATTAGTCTTGAGGGGGTGATATTGGGGGAGAGGGGTACAAAAAGGGGAAAATGCAGCAGTAACTGCCCTGAAATATTCTAGTGGGCTCTCTCTCATTTGGGGGTTTTAGCCACACCTCCACAGTCTCCCCCATGTAGAAGGGGCATTTGGTTTAGATGCTGGGCTTTGGTTTGGAAAGTGTAGGGTTTGTTTGACATTGGGTTCTGACTGGCTCTTGCTGAGTTCTTGGGGCATCAGTGGGTAGTGTGTTGGAATAGGCAAGGGGGCACATTCCTTGATTAAATCCAATTCTTTGTCTAATCCTTGCTGAACAAGGCTGCCTGGTCTCCTTGTAATTCACGACCCCCAACCTCAAATGGGCCCTCATGCTCCATGTCAGCTAGCTCCCTTCCCAGTCCTGACTGACAGCTGTACATCCTCTCCCCTGTCCACATCCCCTCCCCCAGCCCTGCTGTCTGCTGATCTCCCAGGAAACAGAAGCGACCACATGAGAATCTCCTGCCGCTTCCACACCTGCCGCTGGCCTCCTCTCTCCTGTTACTGCCTTCCTTCATCGTGCCTTCTCCCCTGAAGTGCTGGCCATCTGTCCTTCCACGAACAGATCACTCAGAGTCAGTGTCACTTCCGATTCCTCTTTTCCCCCAGAAACCACTGCCATTGCCTTTCACCCTCAAGAAGGTCTCCGGGATCTGCACGCTGTACACCCGATAGTAACTGCTGGTCTTATGTGACCCGACTTCTCAACAACACTTGCTAGTTAATCCTGCTCTCTCCAACCATCCTGGTCGGCTCCCAGGCCCGCACTCCCAGCTTCACACGCACGTCCCCAATGGTCCTGCTCGGTTCCCCTCACTGTTGCTCTCCATCTGCCTGACTCTAAACTTGGGGAACCCCTGGGGCTCAGCTCTGGGGCTCTTCTCCTCACTGCCCCACTCTCCTCTGGGGCTTCCATCCAGGGTCCTCTTGTCCCTGGTGCACGGCTGGCTCCCAACCAGTGATTCCAGCCTGGACACAATCACCCAAATTCCAGACTCTCAGACCACTGCCTTCCTGGCTTCTCCCGCGGGTAACCAGCAGGACCCCGAACTTAGCATGTGCTGAGGGAGCCCCAGACCTGCTCCTCCCGAGTCTCCCCTTCTCGGTAAGTGGCAACCTCCCACTGCCAGGCCGAGCCCAGCAACCTCGGCTTGGTGGGGTGAGAAGCAGCCAGCAGGATACCCCTGCCCCGGGCCTGGGGACGGAAAGTGTCCAGTGTGGCTCAGGGGCAGGATTGGCCCACGTGATGCACGTCCATGGAGCAAAGGGAGAGGGGGCATGAATGTGAGCACTGTCACATGTGGGCAGTTGTCACGGGTGATGGTTCTAGAATCTGCAACACCAAGAAACCAGAATAAAACCACAGGTCCGGGGAGTCAACAAAGCATTTTATTCCACAGGAGGAACAAGAACGACCCCGACATGAGAAGCGAACAGAAGAGCCGGGACGGACTGGCGGCTGCGGTGGTGTTTACACACGGAACCGGGTGTCTGTTCTCGGGGTTGCCTCAACCAGCCACGACGGCATTTTGAGGCACCGATGCTACTTAAAAACGAAGTGGCCCTGGAACCTTCTGAGCTGGAGGTGGGTACCACCCAGCAGCAAGACACTGGGGCTGGAAGGTTGCTGTCTCCTCTCCGCCAGGGTGGCCAGGCCCACGGGTGCCCTCTGGCTGGCCTCTCCATGGGCAGAGAAAGCAGCTGTGGTTGGGCAGCGGCCTGGGTTGGCCAACTGGGCTGGGTCAGGGAGTTGGAAGGCTTTGGATTTCTCCTTCCATTTACTTCACTTTCCTCAGAGAGGAACCGTGGTGACCTGAGGCAGCATGAGCAACGGTGGAGATGGTCCTCCCCGAGCTTCGGGCATTGCTGGCTGAAGGCTTGCAGGAAACGGGCATCCACGGAGCCAGGGCCAGAGCTGCTTCCCCCAGGGCTTCACATTCTTTCCTGGCAAACCAGAAACCTGGGCCTGGAGCCCCCGAGGCCTCCTCGCCACGCCTGGCATGCAGGCAGCGAGGGCAGGGCGCCCGGAGAGCTCTCGGCTGGTGCCCACCTGCCCCCACCCAGCCCCACCCCATTTGGATCCCACTGGAACAGTCTCAGGCGAAAATGTCAGAGAGGAGTTGCACAATCGGGGGAGATGGACAACTATTTCAAGGGCTGATTAAATTAGAAAGGAGGATGGGGGGGCCTGGAGCCGGGAAGCACTGTCCTGAAGGAGGCCCTCGCCCGCCCGCCCGCCCGCCCGGCTTTCTGCCATCAGAGCCCAGAATATCCCGTTGCTGTGGGTGGAAGGCAGACTCGTTCTCTTTAGTAACACGAAGCTCCTTACTGTGGCACAGAGATTCAAGGGACTCCATTCCAGAAGGTGACAGAGGCTCGCTGATGACAGCCCTTCAGAGGGCCTCATCTTAAAGAGGTCCTGATGGCAGGCGGTGGGGTACGGGGAGGGAGGCCAGGCCTGCAGAGCACTGTGTGTGCGCTGACCGGCCCGACTGCCTGCCGGCAAAAAACCAACCAACCAACCAACCGACAGCCCTGCAGGACTAGGTTGCAGCTCTGTGGTCCCCGGAATCCGGCTTCAGTGACACCAGAGCTTGGAGTGCAAGGCCACCCTTGCAGACACCCTGAGCTGAAGCATTTGCATACTACGCTGAAGGGCCTTCTTGCTTCTTTGAAAATATCCCCGCACCCCCACAGCCCACACCCAGGTGGGAGGGAGAGGGAGGGAGAGATCAGCGTCATTTGTGTCTTGGAAGGACCTGGATCATGAGTTGGAAACCCCGAAGCCATCTCCACGACCACTGGCCCACCGAGTCGTTTCAGATCTCGGCTGCAGGTGACACGGTGGCAGACGGATTAGCTTTATGAAAATAAAAATTTTAGATCACAAGGCTAGTCACTCATTCTACAGTGAGGTCCCCCCCCCAACTTGTCTCTTCTTCACAGAAAAGGGAAACAGAAGGAGGCCCGGGAAGGGAGGCACTTACACGTCCTTGTGGCGTCTGAACTGAAAGCCAAGCACAGGAGAGGTTCGGGCCGCATCTTGGTATGAGAAGTGGCCCAGCCTTTTAATACTCATATCTCCTTCCCTTTCCTAAGACGCGCTCTCTCGCTGCCCCCAAGTCCCCGGGACTGCGTCCGGGCCGCTGCATGTGGCCGTGGAGCTGGTGCCTGCGGCTTTATTCCGAGGAGTCCCCGGCCCTTCTCCGCTGCTGCCCAGGAGAGCTTCCTTACTGTGGGCCTCAGTAAACGTGTGGATTTTTGATTTGTTACAACAAAGATTTCTACGGGACTTTGCCTTCTAAATCAAACGGACTCTCCGATACTCACCCAGAGAAAGCTTACGGTGCTTGTGTGGGCGAGTGCAGGAACAACACCCGATTTCCCTCAAAGCCTGGCTAAGCCAAGGAGATGGGCAGGAAAACAATCTGTCATAACCTAACAACTGCCTTTAACATGCGGGAGAGAAATACATAAAAGATGGGTTCCGGCCCGAGATCCGCAGGTCTGAGGGGGGCTCTCCCAGCACCGCCCGCCCACCCCCCAGGTCCCTGCCCTGGGCACGCGCTGGTTTCCGGCCCCGAGACCTGACACGGTCCGGCTTTCAAGTACCTTTCAGAGAGTTCCCTGAACCAGATGTGTGGATTTAGTGCAACAGAAGATCCAATATAACTTTATATTACTTTACAGTCAATAAGCCTTTACACACATCACAGGCCCTGTTGGGAAATACGCCTACATATTTACAAACACACAGTTGTACATATATACATGGTAACAAAATACAGGGCAGTCCAAAAATTAGGTTCATTTCAGACACTTTTTAACCTTATTCAACCAATACCTTTAAAAAAATTACTTCCCCATAATCTAAAGTAACCCCTGGCCCACAAATCAATGCGGTTGGTTTCCATTAGTATCCCCGTCAGCATTTGCTTCCTCTTGTTCCTTGAGATCGTCCCCCAAACCGTGCTGTGGCTTGGCCTCTACCTCAGGCTCCTGATTGGCAGGTGGGTCCGAGCCCCTCGCAGCCGCCGCCTCAGGAGTCCAACTCCAGCTGCTCCTGATTCTCGCTGAGCCTCAGCATCAGCTGCTGTTCATAGTAGAGGCTCTTCGCGTAGTTTATCTCCTGTGATAACTTGACAGCAAGGACCTCCGATTTCACGTGGACCTGCAGGACAGAACGGAGTGAGCACCTGCCCCGCCCACGGGGGGACGGCCACAGGGCCCAGCTGTAGACACCAGGACGTGCACTTTTAAGAGACGGGCCTCCAGGGCCCTACTCCCACTTAATGCTGATTTCAGGTGGGGGGTGGGCCACGGAATTGTGTCTTTAACAAGTTCTCCGGGTGACTGTGCAGCCAACCGCAGGTCACCTGAGGTTGGGGACTCCCTGTACCTGGGGACCAGTTTCAGCTCCCGCAGGCTAAGAGCACGAATAAGGGACTGCACCTTTGGGATTCAAATCCACATCGGGCCCACAAGGCCTCCAGGCCTTTCTTATCCAGAACACGGAGCGCTCACTTGCCTTGAAAGGGGCAGCAATGTAGCCGGCCAGGCACCCCATCATGGAGAGGAACTTGTGGAAATAACTCATGCTTTTGGGTGTTAACTCTGTTAATCTACCAGCCCTGACTTAAGCCAATGACCCCAGGGGAGCCTGCACAAGCCAAACCAAACCCAAGTGCATTCCTGGGCAGGAGAAGGTCAAGGGAAAGAGGCCCCCAAGGCTGGCTGCTCTTTCTGATCTGCAGAAAGACCCAGAGATAAGCAGGAGCATTTTAATGACGCTCCGTCCCACGTGCGGGCGTGAGAATGCCAGCATTCCAGGGAGGGAGGAGCAGGGCTGGCTAGCCCTGGGTTTCGTGGAGACACTGAGCCAGAATACGGCCAGGACGGTGCTTCCTCCCACGTGCTCCTGCCGAGCCAGCTGTCCCTCCCAGCGAGATGGCCACGTGGTCTGGGGTCACACAGCACCTGGTTTTGAACCCCAGCTCCTTACGGTGATGGTTATTAATAGCAAGGGTCTTTTTTAAAAGTCCTGCCTTAGCAATGCCGTCTAGCCTTTCATACTTAAAAGTATAAATTTTATTTATGGAGCATTTACCCTGGGTAGAGGCCTCTGCTAGATATTGCTTCTTTGCACAGAAAAAGTTAGTTTCTGATTGTTACATAGGAGAAACGAGACAAGCCGGTGTACTGACACCGTCCTGGATCCAGTGTGCCCAGAGTCACAGGGTGGGAAAAGCCCCGCATCACGTTAGTGGGTCCCCACTGCTAGCATCCACGGGCCCTGCGGCACAGGTGCTGGCACGTGCCGGGCGCCCGGAGGCAGAGCCAGGAGGCAGCACCACCCTCGCAAGCATGCAGCGAGCTCCTCTGTGTGGGACTGGGAGGCAGCACCCCTGGGTAACAGCCCAGCCTGGCCCTGCAGAGAGCTCCCGGGAGGAGAGGGAGCAGGCGGGGTGTCCTTGGCCTCGCTGTCTCTCCCGCTCTGACCACGTGGTTCAGGAGGGTGGCGGGGTGGCCGTGCGCACTCACCATGGGCTTCTGCTGGGAAGGGCCGGGGATGGACACTCCGCTGCTCGTGTTCACCGCCTTCTTGGTCACCTGCACGTACACCTTCCCATGGTCTCTGGAGACAAGGCAGTGGTAGAGATCGTCGTACTTGACTTCCAGGAAAATGGCCTCCCGGTCTACGTAGTCCCCGCTTTTCAGGAAGTAGACGGCCTTGGAGGAGATGAGCACGCAGTAGCTGTCGATGTTCTCCACGGCGATGAAGCTGCCAAGCAGAGGGGACGTGAGCAAGGCGCCCGGAGCTCTCTCCCTGTCGCTGAGCCTGGGGGGTGGGGAGGGGGGGTGTGCCCTGGTGTCCTAAGGCCTGACCCCAGTTCAGGCTCCCTTCCTCCCCTCCCCCCTCCCCGCAGGTGGCTCAATCGCTTTGAGCCTGTTTCCTCGTTTATGAATTAGGAACAGAAGCGAGGCCGGCATCGCAGCCCCTTCCACGGGGGGGGGGGGAGGAGGGGGGAGGGGGGGGCCTCGACCAGCGTCAGCACATGACGACGGCCACCGAGAACCACTTCACCCTGACAGTGACTGTGTGGGCGTTTCCAGGGAGACCTTTGAGGCAGCTTCACGCGTGGAGAAACTGTAACAATGCTTTGCTGGACAAAACAGAGGAAGAAAATGGAATGTGTAAGTGTGGCCTAGAGCAGCTGAGGAAGCTCTCAGCGCAGGGGGGCTACCACCAGCCGGCAGGCCGGGGATGGAGACGGATGGAGGAAGTGGAACCAAAAGGTCACCAAGGGGCCCGAGGCCCCGCGTTTGTACTCTGACATCTACTTCCTTCCGGTCTCAGTTCTGAGAGGAGGCCACGCAGCCTCTGCTCAGCACCTCCAGTGATGGCACCGGTGGGACCTCCACTCCATTTTCAGAAACTCCACAAGGTAGAAGGTGCTTTTGCTAGTCAAGCTGCAATCCTGATTTTCCTAGCTTTCAGCCATTGCTTCTTAGGGCTTTCGGGCAGCTCAGAAAAAATCTCACTCCTCTCCCTCCCCGGAGCACCCAGATTCAGGGGAAGGTATGCACGGGAAGCCTCTTGGCTCAGCTCCCGCATGGAGAGCAGTGACCCTGGGTGAGCCCTGTGGCAGCTCTCCGGGCCTGGCTGCCTCCCCGCATCTTGTGACAGCCTCCACAATGGGCGGCCACGCCAGGCTGGCGAAGGAGCGCAGCGGGCGGCAGCAGGAATACTTAGAGCTGACCGCAGGCTGGCTGTCAGGCTGTGGCCCCCTGGGCCTTGATGTGCTGAGAGGAATTTGCAAACTGTTGCTCAGAGCCTAGGCTCCTGCTGGAGCTGCTGCAGGACCAGGGTCCCAGCACGGCTTTGTCTCGACATCAGGGAAGGAGGCCTGCCTGCTGGTGACAGGAGGCTTTTCTCTCAGTCCCAGCATGTGCCAGGCACTTGCCCCCAGGGCGCTGAAGCTCCCAGGCTCACCCTGCATTCAGAACACACGGTCCTCAGCCCACCTCCATCCTCCCCTCTTAGTCCACCTCCATCCTCCCTCTCAGCCCACCTCCATCCTCCTCTCAGCCCACCTCCATCCTCCCTCTCAGCCCACCTCCATCCTCCTCTCAGCCACCTCCATCCTCCTCTCAGCCACCTCCCTCCTCCATCCTGAGGTCTCACAAGTCCCAAAGTTGCGTGCAGCCTCTCGGAGTTTCCCCATGGAGCACTCCAACCCCACCCCACTTTTGAACACCTAACTGCTCACCTTCTAAAGCACTGCCAGACACTCTCGTGTCCTGTTTCCTGGACAGGGCTCAGCGCTGACTATGCTGATGGAGCAGTGGGTCCACATGCCCTTTCTGTCCCCACCACTGAGTACTCAGTCAACAAGGGTCTCCTGCTTCCAGTCGTCATTTAATCACGGCCTCACATGACAAAACTGGAGTTTATTGTTCTATTCTAACTGGTGCCAATGCCAAGAATGCAGACTTGTGAAGTCTCGATGCTCAAATGAAAACTACCCAGCAGCTTTGGGATCCAGGCCGCTCAGCACATAATCCCTACCTCCTGGCTCCTGCCAGTCTTGGGGCACAGCTTGACCACTTGATGGAACTACATGGGATCTACATAGCTGGTCCAGGGGGAAGGAAAGGGACAGAGAGACAGACAGAGAGCAGTAAACACTGCTTCCCAACTGAGGGGAAGCACCACAGGGCCAGTCAGGCCTTGCTGGGAAATCAGGTACAGATGGAACACAGCCATGACTTCTGAGTGCCAGGGAGCCGGCAAGTGGCTGCTGAGGCTGTACTGGGCTCTCGAAGGAGACCCCCAAAGTTGGCCAGTGCAGTTGGGGTGAGAGCAGGAATGTGCACTAAAACCCCAAGCGAGATGCTTTCTGTTCCCTCACCCCTGCCCCCATGCTCACCCCAGCTAGCAGCCCCTGGGGCTGACCTTTGTGCACAGCACAGCCCAGAAAAGGACCGGCCTCCCTTCCACGCAGGTTGCTGCTCTCACACCTGCCGAGTGGCTGGCATTATTAGCGCACTTCCTATTGGAACTTTCATAGGCTTTAAAATAGACTCCTTTTCAAGGTGCCACAGATGGCACAAGTCCTGGATCAGGCCAGAACCCCGGGGGGCAGGGGGGCCCTGAGCTGGGAGGCCATGCTGGGTGGCACCTCCCACGGTGCACACTCAAGGCAGCGGAAGGAAACCCCGCGGGCTGGGACACGCCAGGCCAGCTGCCTTCTCTGTGGCCCAGTTTCTTCCTCTGACAGAGATGATTTTACCTGCCAGCTTCCAGCACGAACTTAGTGAAGCCAAGGGAATTCAAGGCCATACTGAAGCGGGGGGGTGGGAGGGTGGGGGAAACGGGAGCAGGAAAGGGCACAGAGCTCGACTCGGGGAGTCCAGGGGCCCATTCACAGGAAGGGCGGCAGTGAGCCACAGCAGGCAGCTGGAGCACAGGATCCCCACCATGGCCCGGTCGGCACAGGATCCCCACCATGGCCCGGTCGGCACAGGATCCCCACCATGGCCCGGTCGGCACAGGATCCCCACCATGGCCCGGTCGGCACAGGATCCCCACCATGGCCCGGTCGGCACAGGATCCCCATTATGGCCCGATCGGCACAGGATCCCCACCATGGCCCGGTCGGCACAGGATCCCCACCCCGGTGGGCACAGGATCCCCACCATGGCCCGGTCGGCACAGGATCCCCACCATGGCCCGGTCGGCACAGGATCCCCACCCCGGTTGGCACAGGATCCCCACCCCGGTCGGCACAGGATCCCCACCCCGGTCGGCACAGGATCCCCATTATGGCCCGATTGGCACAGGATCCCCACCACGGTTAGCACAGAAAGCCAGAGATGGACCTGGCAAACCGGTCTCCATTTTCCTCCTGCCACTTCCTCGGCAGCCCCCCCCCCCCGCTTGCGTGTGCATGCACGCATACACACGTGTGTGCAAATGCACACACATGCATGCATGCACACACACTATTTTTTTAATTACGAAATCTGGAAACCACAAGGAAGAATAATTGAAACTGAGCTCAAGATGAGGGCTTCTCTCTTGTAATGGAGACCGACCCCAAACTCGTCACTGCCAGAAAGGAGCCAAAAGTCGGGGTGTAAGAGAAGCCGGGCTCAGTAGTGCTCCGGGCAGGCTCCGCTGCCAGCACCCTCCCTCCCTGGCCATCCACCGCGGAGGCCTGCCTCCACAGGCTCCACTGGAGGGGCTCAGGGCTCCCGCTGTGTGCCTGCTGAGTCAGACACTGGCTTCCTGCTCTGTCCCCCATGTAACCGCGCTTCTTCACGCAGGGCTGCTCCGGCCCATGAAGGCGTGGCGCTGGAACACATCGAGGCTGACACAGAACGACAGCCACCGGGTCTCGGGTGGTCCTGAGTGCATCCTGCTAGTCTCTGACCTGCTGGGGACCCCAAGGGACGGGGAATAAAAGCAAGTGGCAGAAACAGAGCTCGGGACCAGGTCACCCCTCTGACATGAGCACCGGGAGCCACCGGGTTCTGGAACTGTCTCAGGTTGCTGTAGACCCCACACAGAGCAGGGTCTTCAGACTTTGGTTAAAAGTTTCACTTTAACTCTCCTGTACAGAGAGAAAGAGGCACGCTGACTTGGAATAGTGTCAGAGAGTTTCTTCAGAGAGAAAGGAAGGCTGGGAGCTCGGGCACCCAGACAACACCCCAGACCACGACCACCTCGGGGCTTTCTCAGCGGCACCGGTGGCATCACCAACACCAGCCCGGACTCGCACCCGGTGGCAGGTGGAACGCCTTCTCCAGGCCACATGGGCAACGGGACCTTCTCCCTTCTCTCTGCAGCACCTCTCTCCTCAGCCTGCGGGACCAGGATGGCCCACAGCCTTCCCCAGCTTTCCAGGCTGAATTAATCACTTCCCAGTGGCCCGTAACGCATGGCTCACACTTCTATTTTAAAAGCAATCATGTGTTACAGATAGTTGGTGATACTGTCTGTAACCCCTGTTCGACTGTAAACGTGTCAAGGAAACAGCCAACTCCTTACTCATCCTGGCACAGTAGGATTTGGTAAATGTACGTGCTCGGCATCTCAGAAAATGACGATGAAATGACATCGTAAGGTCAATGGCATCCACCAGCGCACGCGCCACTTCGCATGCTGGCTGCAGTCTACCCTGTAGTAAAGGTAAAGCACCCCCTCAGCACGCCCGAGTTTACGCATTAAAGACTTAGCAAGTCCTTAACCTTGGTCAGGACAGTTGGAAAAGCCGCCACCTGAAAGTTTTAATTGGGTGGCATCTCAAAGCATGTCCTAGGTGTCAATGCTCATGATAGATTATTTCCTGGTTTAGAAAAGGAAGCCATGAACGTGATCCCTTCCTCACAAGGACCTGCCTTGTTTTCACTATGAGCTTTGTATTTATTATTACGTGCTATTAGAATCAACACGATGACCTGTGCTCAAACAAATCTTCCTGCTTGCTCTCTCTCTCTCTCTCTCTCTCTCTGCAATGTCTCAAGAAGGACAGGCAAGACACAAATACCATAAATATTACATTTACAAAGGGGGCAAGGAGGGAGAAGTTTACTCTGGGTTTTATTTCTTCCTGTGCTCTCTGAACTTGCTAACCACGCACGAGTTTATTTCATCAAAAAGAGAAAGGACTTAAGCTCATTGGTGGGTCTATAGGCTATGTTTATTTTTTATATTTTTCTGTACGTAACTTGGTCTGCGATGAAGGATTAGAAATAAAATAGCTACATTTATCTATCTATCTATTTATTTATTTATAAATGGGGCCCCTGGCTACAGATAGACACCAGTCATAAGGAAAAATCAATTTAATCAGATAGGACAAATTTTGCTTTGACATCAGCTTAAGCCAGAGGGATCCTATTTCAAAACCCAAATTGAGAAAAATGGGAAGCAATGGCAATTCTGCAACATACCAGAGAAATATTCGATTCATTCTAAACTAAAGCCTCCGCAGCTGGCCAGACCTTCAGTCGCATGTCAGTAACTATCTTTTTAATACTAATTAATTAAGTAACATGAAAAAAATGGGATGAAACTTGATCGGGGAGCACTGGGACTTTGTGGGGTTTTCGCTGCATCAGGAAGTAATTACACAATATTTTCCGGAAGTGAAACAGTGAGTCTAACTGGAAAAAAATGTGGAAACATTTAGTTAGAACAGTAGAGCAAGGTATTAAAGATCCTTTTAAGGGGTTAACTCTGAAGGAAAATATGCAAATAATTAGGTCTGTAAACATGTTCTTAATTACAATTCTAGGATAAAAGTCAGAGGTATAATTGGCACTCGTGTGCTTTTCCTGAAAACCCCTTTCTTGCAAAGTGATGATTCTAATGCTCATGTCGCCGTGAGGACCCTGCCTGGCAGCTGAAGACACATCAGAGGAACCCCGCTGAGTCCCTGGCGGCGACTCCTCGCACACTGAGCAAGGCCGTGGGCACCTGCCTCCTTCCACACTCACCGGCGCGATTTATGCCACATGCGTGGAGACACATGGTTTTCATCTTTAGTCTAACTTCATTCATGCCAATCTCTTCCCACAGTTCACATGAATTTCAAGAGTTTCAGGAAATCTATTTTACCAACTCCACTCGGATTCCCGTTCTTAGTTTGCCACGGCTGTTCTCAGGGGGTGCGGCTCACTTTCTCCCTGAGCTTCTGGCACATGCCATTCTACCGAAAATGAATTTTGCAAGGACTAGAGATGGAATTAAATGCACAATGTATAGTAATTTATCATCTCAACCTTTGATACCACTCCAAAGGAAAAGTGAACATTAATATAATGTTAAGCTGCAGCTACACAAACATTTCCTGAGGGCCTATGACATGCCAGGCACTGTTCTAGGTGCTGAGGGCTCTTCTGAGAATGGGGCAGACACAGCTCTCTGCCCGCCTGGGGTCACCATTCTAGCAGACTCTGCCCTTGCCAGGCTGAACCTGAAGGATGATTTCTGGGCCTTCTATCCAAAGGCCAAAAGTCCCACCAGAAGAGTGGCATAGCCCGGCTGGCGTGGCTCAGTGGTTGAGCATTGACCTATGAACCAGGAAATCACGGTTTGATTCCTGATCAGGGCACAATGCCTGGGCTGAGGGCTTGATCCCTAATATGGGGCGTGCAGGAGGCAGTTGATCAATGACTGATGTTTCTATCTCTCTCTCTCACTTCCTCTCTGAAATCAATAAAAATATATATATTTTAAAAAGTGGCATAAAGAGCAGTCGCATCACCAAATCCTCACCACAAGGAAGCAGGAATATACAGTCATCCCTGGAGTGAGACCCCATTAGGATTCTGGATACTGGAGTGATGGCCAGGGCTGAGGCTGGACTAAAAGAACAGAACGTACGAATGACACCTGCCATGGACTGAATTAAGTCCCCCTTCAATTCCTATGTTGAAGCCCTCACCCCAATGTGACTGTTTGGAGTATGAAAGTAATTAAGGTCAAATGAGGTCATAAGGGTGAGGCCCTGATCCTACAGGATTAGTATTCTTACGAGAGACACAGACAGAGATCTCACTCTCTTTCCTGTGCCATGTGAGGATGCAACAAGAAGGTGGCCACCTGCATGCCAAGATGAAAGCCTTCACCAGTAACTAAATCAGGCATCACCTTGAACTTGGACTTCCCAACCTCCAAAAGTATAAGAAAATAAATTTTGTTGTTTAAGCCACTCTGTCTATGGTGTTTTGTTACAGCAGCCGAAACTGACTGAGACAATGTAATGCACCTCCATCAAGAGACCTTCCAGGAACACTTGCAGAGGGTGCGGGTTACACCACACATATCCAGGGAGGCACCATCCTACCCAGCAGGCAGGAAATGGATTCTGGACTTGCCTGCTGATGCCCCCACTCAAACGCTGCTACAGAAATACTAGATGGGATCAGTTGACCACTCTCTCTACCAATGACACAGAAGACTATCCTGAGAGTTAGCCTCTACGTCGGACACTTCTCCACCAACTGAAAGCAGCCACAGCCCTCAGAAACTTCCCTCATCTGCTTTATCTTAAAGTGATACATAAGCATTGAAAGAAATTAAACTAGCACTGGCAGGGGGTGCGGGGTGCGGGGTGGGGGTGGGGTCAGCTGTTCGGAGTGTCGTCCCGTACACCAAAAAGGCCGTGGTCTATTCCGGGTCAGGGCACATACCTAGGTTGTGGGTTTGATCCCTGATTGGGGCACCTATATGAGGCAACTGACCAATATTTCTCTCTTTCTCTCTCTCTCTCAAATAAATAGTAGTAAACATATCCCTGGGTAAGGATAAAAAATAAATAAAAGAAATTAAACTAGCATTTTGCCACTCACCAGGCATAAACTAACTGCTTCTCTGGGCTGGTGGTTCTAACACTTACTTAGGCTAGCGAGCATTTTGTATGAAAAGTCCCCGGAGAATACCCTAAAATAGTGATATACTGAATTCTATCCTATCAACTCGGGATAATTTCACTAGTTTAAAATACTACAAGATCACAGGAATAGAAGGCTCCTCATTCAAAGAGTAACAGAACAATTGTAAGAAAATTGCATTCCCCATGTTTTCAGCTACTAATTATTAATGGTTTATCTGCCTTGTTTCACTAGCTTTCAGCAGCAAACACTAGAACACTAAAGTGTAAGACAATTTTACAGGGGAAAAAACCTTAAAATTGCGAGTATTTTATTATCGTCTTTGATCTAGAAAGAAACTGCCACCTTTTAGAAATAAAACATGAAGGCCCCATTCTGAAACTCAGTTGAGAAGCACGGCTTGAAGTAAAAGGCTGTTTTCAAGGGGCTTAACTGAACCTCTAAAACATTTGGGCCCCGGAATCGGTGACCAGCTCCCAGGTCTAAGAGGCATGATGCTACTCGGGTCAGACGGGAATGTCTCAGACTCAGAGACAGAAAAGACAACTCGGCGAACCAACAGCCGGTTCCCCACTTACAACTCGTCCTGTATGTTGTCCGTCAGCTTGAAGAGCTGCTCCTGCCCTTCGGCCTGGCTCTCTGAGTAGCGGGGGAGCAGCCCCTGGGGCCCCGTGCAGCACCGTGGCTTCCGCACCCTCTGCGCCTGCGTCCTACGTGGGGAAATGGACAAAAAGCAGAGGTTAGGTGTTAACATGATTTCCCAGCTTCATCTAAGACAAACCCGCTGCTTGCTACAACACACTCTACATTTAGTGACTGGAACTAAACCGCCATGTTCACTGTGATGCACAAAAGACACCAATTTTGAGTTAGAGCCTTGCCTTCGCCATCTCCTGGCTATGTGAACACGGACAAGTCCGTTACCCTCTTTAACCCTCGGTTCCAGTTTTCTCTGTGAAATGGGATGCTGACACCTGCCTCGTAGGACTGCTGTGAAGAGCAAATAAAAATAATGCCCGACAAGCCTGTGCCTGACAGAATGTGGCTGTCCACCAGTGGTGGCCGTGCCTGCTGTGGTCATCACCACTGGACTTCCACCCGGGCACCTCTCGACTTGCAGCGGTCAGGGAAGAAGAGTGAGGGACTGTGGGCATTTAAAAGCATGTGCCCAGCTGCTGGATTTCTTCTACGATGAGCTCAGCTGCTGGGGACAGGGTGAGGGGCCCAGGAATCACGTGGGGGAAGCAAGCTCCGTGTCCGGACCCCAGGCCACAGTCTGTGTCCTGCAGTGGCTCTCACTCAGGCCACTCAGCTGTCGGCTGCCCAAAGGAATCTGCTTTGCTACGGCTTTCGGGGCAGTGATGTTGTCTTTGTCCACAAACCACATACAGGATAACCGATAAGTGCTTTTTGGTGTTTTCCTAGGAACAGGAGTCCGTATTTGTCTTGGAAAGGCTGTGCATATTTCAGATGACTGATAAGAGTGTGCCGGGTCTGTCCACGGCCTTGTACTTGCTGTACTTTTCATTTCTTGTTCCTGGATTCCACCAAAGCACAACACCCCTCTAGACACATCGAGAAGAAGCACAGGCTTGCACCCCGAGTTGGCGCTTCAGAACCAGGTCCTTGCAAGGGCGACAAGTGCCCTGGGGGGCCAACCGGGGTCATGATATGGGCAGAGAGAGTCAGCAAGCTGCCACAGGCCACGCAGTGGGCTAGCTGCAAACCTGGGGCAAGCGCAAATCCTCCTGGACAGGCCTGCACTCCACTCCGCTCACCAGGCCAGGCCGTCCGAAGTCCCACACCTGGGGGGTGTTTGTTCTGCTCTGTGCTGGAAAGCCAGAAACCCAGCGAGGATTGTTTAAAAGCTCACTAAGAAGAGCGCCCTGAGAACTAGCTGTGCTCTTCCAGAGCGATGTAAAGAGACTGTAAAGAAGTCCCAGCAGCCTGGGCTAAAGGAATGGGTAAAAGGTAATTTTATTTATATTACACACGCCCAACTCCCACTAGGCATAGTCTCACTGTCTTCTTCTTCAAGACTCAGGCCTCCTGTTGGCTGGTTAGATCCCAACAAGTGACTGAAGGGTGGAGGGAAGCGGAGAGGCCGCTGCTGACCCATCGGCGGAGAGGTGGGCAACTGCTGGTGAGGACGCAGCCGCCAGGGTGCGTAAGGAAACGGAGGGAGGGAGCGAGGTGGCGTTCCTGGCAGCAGTTCTAGTCCCCACCCAGTGAAATACCCACTGCTACTCCCAACACTGCCAAGTGTCTGTTCCCCACGGGGGTCCTACCATTCCGTCCCCAGGAAGCTCCTGGAAGAGGTCTGGCTATGGTGGCAGAAGCTCAGAGGCCCCTCCAAGAGAGATGTGACCAGGCCTATTCCTCACCACCTTTCAACATTTTCCCCAACCCATCCATCGGGAGCTCTGCAGGCTCGATGTCCATCTTCATCTCCAATCCAACATCCCTCCACCTCTGTCACCACTGACGATGACCTCTGGATCAGTAATGGGTTATTACAATAACCTTACACCTTACTCTATTGCCACCCAGCCCACTCTCCTCATAGCGATGGGACTGACCCTTTCAGAATACAATTAGATACCATTAGTGACGTGCTCAAAACACATTTGCTTCACATCTCACTTAGATCAAATGTTTGCTCCCTGCGTGGTACCCCACCTGGAACGTAAATGCCATGAGAAGAGGGATTTTGTCTCGCTCCTGCTAGCCTGGGGACTAGAACAGTGCCCGATTCACGGGGGAGAAGCAAGGCACCTTAGATGAGTACAGAAATGAATGTGTGTGTGGGTGGGGGCAGGGATAGGGGCCACTGTGACTACTGAGCTAAGAAAGGAAAGGTCACACGCAAATTGGTAGAGAGCTAGACGACTGGAGTCTGGGCTCTGAGAGTCAACAAACTCAAGGCAAAATGCAAACCAGCTAGAATCCCAACTCCTGATGGAAAGGGCCAGGGTGGGTCTGTCCCGTTCACTGATCTTCAAAGCAAAGGAGAAGCCTGGGGGTAAAGTCATGAAGCTCTGCCTCCGCTGACACATGCACTTCCCTCGCAAGAAGCGATCTTCCACTGGAGTGGGAAAAACATGCCCCCAAGGAGAGGAAACGTACTCCGAGCCCTAACCTCCTCTGATGGGACCTGGGGAGCCAGAGCGGCCAAGGAAAGGCGCTGGGCTCTGCACCCGAGCCCTTGGAGCCCACAACATGCACAGCCTTGGACAATGGGCGATGGAAGTAGCGTGCCTCTCATCACCACATCACCACCAGCTTTCTGCTGCACGAACGGGTATAAAATGGCACCTTATTGTCCTCTCATTCCCACCCTCTCTGCTCTCCTAAAGGGTAATGGTGTCCGATAAAAAAGCGGAGTGGCTAGCGACTGACTGCCCATGGGCACCAGAACTGAAAGATCCCTGCCAAGTTCTCAGGGCCACCGCTGAAGGACTCCCCCCTCTCAGCCCCCCCTCCCCCGGGCCTCCCCTGCTGGCCTGCTCCTTTCCTCACCCTCAGCCCTACTGTCCAGACTGGCTGCTTCTAGGGCAGGTCTGGCACTACCTCCTGCGGATAACAGATCATTAAACAAGAGGTGGCAACCCTCCACCCACTCACCTCTCGGCAGCTGACAGCATCTCTTGCTAACTAACCTGGACATAAAAGGTAGTTTACACCCCAGTCTGCCTAGTCAGTGCATATGCAGCAACTCTGACTCCACAAACCTTTGTTTAGCCAGAGGTCTGTGGTGTACTTAATTGCTGCCAGCTGGGGGCTGCTCGGCCATTTTAAGCCCTCAGCGGCTGCGGTTTACAAATTTCACAGTGTATAGAAAGAAGCAGGCCTTCCAGTCAACCAGCTAATCCAAAATGTCAGCACCAAACCAACCCGGGCTTTGAACTCCATGAACACGTCAGGGAGTCGGCTGTGCAGCACGGACGGGTCTCCCCGGGGAAGGGCTGCTGATACAGTGGCTGATACACTGCAGATACCCGCCGGCGAGAGAGATCAATGCCCGAGCCTGCGCCTGGCCACTGCTCCCTGACACACACCGGAGGCCCCCAGCCGAGGATCAGAGCCAGGAAAACAGTCCTGTCGTTCTCCTTAGGCAACAACAAACCCAAACAAGGTGACACAGGAAGACCTACCCAGTTCCACTTGGCTGATCGCGCCTTTCCGCCGAGGGTCAACAGTCGGCCAGCCATTATTTGTTCTTCGCTTACACGATGAGTAACTATGTCATAGTTCTATTAGTTGAAGACAGATGCTGTACACACATACACATACCCTTGTACAGCTTCAGCTATCAGTAGGTTGAGAAATCTGTCATGGCCAATGTCTATCAACCCAGTGAGTTTCAAAAACAATCGCAAAGGAGGAGAAAGTGTGTCCAACAGGGGACTTCCCCGCGCGGCAGACTGTTTATTCTGCGGACGATGCCATCTTCCTCAGGAGCCCTGCGTACTGACCCCACAGAGTGATGGATTGTGCCTGCATCTACTTCACATGTGCGTCCGAGACTTTTGTTGTAATTAAATCTCTTACTGATATATCTTTATCTATATCTATACCTATATCTATATCTATATCTATCTATCACCTATCTATCTATCTATCTATCTATCTGATGGCACAAACAAGTAGGCTGTGAACAGCAAGTCAACCCAGACCATCTCTTCAGATATGGCTAATGACTAACAGTTCTAAGACACCAAGAGTCTCAACTGAATGGTTCAATCAAGCTTTTGCCAGTCTCTAAAGGAACTCAATAGTCTTAACAGTACTCGGTACGGAGTGCGGTGGTTAAGCTTCCCCTGGTAGCCACTGCCGGCCAGCGGACAGTGGCTGGAAGGCGGAGAAGCCTGCGGGCCACCAGCTACCTCTGACCTCTGGCCTGCAGGCCCTATGCCCTGCTGCAGGCCCTCCCCGGCATAGAGGAAAAGCACCCCGTCTCCACACCGATGCCACTCCTCTCAGCACAGGGCATCAACGACGGCTCTCCTGGAGGGGAAGCCTAGAGTTTGGCTTGGTTTACATCAGAGCCCGGGACAAACAGAAACCCACTTTCTAGAACCTATCCAGGGATGGTACTGAACACGTAGGGTTAATAACTACTGAGCTCTGACTGTGTTAAATCTTGAACCAAGAAATCTACCAAATACCTATGACCATTTGGATTTTGAACACAAAGCCAGGCTGGGCAGAAAGGAACCCTATGGCAGTCGAGATTGGCTCCTAAATGAAGCTACGGAGGAGCCAAACCGAGCAGCCAGAAGACAACCTGGCTCAGAGCCTGAGAATGGCTTGTGCTGTCTCTGCCCCAGTGCCTACCCCATGCAGTGAACTCTTCCTGAGCATCACATGCACAGGCCAGCGCCAGGCTCTCGGAAGACAGGCAGGAACCACGTTGCCAGAGGCCTTATGGAACCTAACGGAGGAGATGAACAGAAACAGGTAACGGGGGCTGAGAGGACAGGCTCCGGAGCCAGGCTGCCAGGGCTGAACCCCGGTTTCCCCATTTACAAACTGGGCAAGTTGTGTAACCTCTTGGAGCCTTGGCTTCCTCATCTGTAAAATGGGGATAATGGGATTGTTGTGAGGAGTAAGTCAACACATGTATATGTCTATAACAAACAGGGCTTGGTGCATAGCAAACACTCAGTAGCATGCTACCTGTGACGACAATAGCAATGCTGTTCCTCTGTAGAGAGTGCCTTGGGTACAAGAGAAGGGCCCTAACCTAGCCCAGGTGGCTGAGGCCCAAGGTGAGCTGGGTCCAACGTGCAACAGTTTTCTTACTGGGGAACTGGCTTCAAACTGAAATATTCCCCCTTCCCTTTGCTTTCTTGTTAACAACATTCTCCTTAACCTCCCCCTAGAGTTCTCAAGTCAGTGTAACAACACATAAACTCCCACACTGTATGGTCACAATTGTGAATGTGGGAAAGATGTTGAATCATATCATTAGAAATTCTATTAATGTCGCTGTAAGTTTTAGGAATTTGACATCCTGCGGTGGGGGAAGACATTTCCTGGGCGGAATTTTCTCCCATCAGTGGGATTCACACCTGACTTGTTTATAGGGGTCAAGGCTTCCTATAACCTAACACCTATTTTGGGGACCCCATGACATTGCAACTGTGACAGCGGATAGGACTAATGCCACAGATATGCCTACTGGGATTTAAAATCTAAGAACAAAACGACTACTTGTTAACTACCTGTTTTAAGGTGAGCCTGCCTGTTCATGGGGCTGGGGGAGGGGCAAAGCAGACTGGCTTCATAAAGAATTCCAACCAAGGGGACGTCACAGTGAGGTTACGCCTGCCTGAGCTGGATTTCCCAAACGCCTCACTTCTGCATGCATTCTGGGGTGGCTGTGCTTTAAAAAAAATAGTAGATGGGGGCGGGGGGAGGGAGAGCAGGCAGGTGAAGGCATGTACTGGGGGGTAGGGGAAGCCGGGGGGAGGTCAATGGGGTGGCGGGGGGGGGAAGGAGACATATGTACTACTATTTGTAATACTTCAAACAATAAAAATAAACGAATAAATAAATAAAATAAAAAGTAAAAATAATAGTAGACAACTGATAAAGTGGCTAGCAACTTTCTACACTATCACAAAAATGAGGTATTTTACAAATGCAAGCATGCTTAATTTGTGTTCTAGTCCACCACTCTGCAGCAGGGACCCCTCAGCCATGGCCAAGCTCCCTGTTGAACTGTCACTTTTAATGCCAATCCGAACTACACAATTTCTGGCAAACTTGATTCTGTGGCTATTAAGTACAAATTCTAATGATAACAAACTGACTAAATAAACTAGGTATTTTCAGGTCGATTTCTAGAAAATGATTACATAATTTCAAAAAATCATTACGTTATCTATCTGCCCCCAAAGTTGATCTCTCTTTTTTAAAAAAATGACTTTAGAGAGAGGAAGGGAGAGGAGGGAGAGAAACATTGGTCAGTTGCCTTTTGAAGGTGCCCCAAGTGGGGATCGAACCCAGGACCTATGTGATGTCCACTGACTGGAAATCGAACCTGCAACCCTTCGGTCATGGGATGACGCTCCAACCAACGGAGCCACACTGTCCAGAGCAACAGTTGATCTTTGTAAGGAGATAGAGTTTAGGAGCGTGTGGTGCAGAGAAGAACAGAAAGAAAGCTTTGGAAAGAAACCAACACAGAGGGAAACCCCAGTCCAGTCGCTTGTTAGCTGAGTGATCCTAATGGAGCTGCTCTCAGCCTCAGATTCCTTATCAATAAATGAGAATATATTACTTATTGGTTGATCATATTGAGGTGATACACAAAAAGTGCCCAGCACAGTGCACACAGTAGGTATCATAAATGTTGTCTCCCTTTCTCCCGCCCTTATTCACAACCATTGTATGTCAAGCCAATTTAAAACACCTAAGTGCAAAACTTAAAACGTAGGTGTGAAGTCTGAGTCTGAGGGCTCACTGTGGACCCTGACTTCCCGACGTGCCAGGACACAGCGAACGTCTGGACACTCGGGCTTTTCTAAGGAGCCAGCGCCTCGCTTCATAGGCGCACACTCGCTTGGCCTACCCCACCCAGAGCTAACTTGCTTAAACTTTTTTTAAAGAGCTAGAGTAAGCAGCCTAGCGGCTCGAGAAATGATACCAAATGCCCAATTCCTAGGACTGGAATGACCAGCGTTCTAGCATCCTGCCATTAGTAAATTCACCATCGCAGAGGTTTTCCGGGGAGAGCACCTGCTCTGAGTGGAGTTGGTAAGGCAACCTGAAGCCATCCACCCTGACAGTGGAGCTGCTGACTGAGGGGCTGGGTTGTCTGTCCTCAGCACCCTGCCCTGGGGGCCTCCACACTCAGTGCGTGAAGGGCTCCCCTCAGGACCGAGGCTGAGCAGGTCTGGGGGTGCTGCAGCCCCCAAGGGGCCTGCTTTGTGATTTGTTGCTTTTTCAAGACCACCTACCTGTTCATTCAGGCTGGACTTTTTACACAAGCTTTTACTAACAAACGAGGTGCAAAAGGAGAAGATACTTCAAAATGGACCAGGCCACTGAAATATACAACCACCCCGTGAATGAGCATGCGCACAGCTGCCACACTCACAGGGGTGGACAGGGTCAGTGTCAGCCCTGAGGTCAGCCTTTGAGTGGTAGAGGGAGGAAATGAGACCCTGGGAGGAGGGTCACACAGAGCCTGCCAGTGGCCCGCCCTCTCCAGCCCCAACTTTCCCCAGGGAGGGGCTCCCGTTCTGAACCTGGTCAAGGCCTGGAAAGTCTGGTGAGAGTGGAATGGAGGCCATCTGAGGCCAGAGTTCTAGACTCTTCTCTACATTGTCATGCCCCAGCACATAGAACAGTGCTGGGCACACAGCGGGTGCGCAGCACACACACGAGAAAGGAATGGACCAGCGGCCACAAGCCTGGATTACAACTGGGGGCAGAAGAGCCCCAGGGGCCACCTCTGAAGCCAAGAGAGTGGAGAAGGCAGCCTGTCGTGGGCTGCTCCTGCTTCTCTTCCTCCTCCTCCTCTTCCTCCTCCTCCTCCAAGACAGGCTGGGGGGTGGGACTGACCCAGGAACCCCTGGAGCATAAGCGTGCTGAAGATTCCATGGAGGAGCGACACTGGAAAGTTACTGACCGAGGTCACAACTAGGTCGTGTTCCCCGGGGCCAACTGGCCTGCCCCCCGGCGGCACTCCTCCAGGAAAGGAAAGAGCAGTGGGTCCCAGGGGGCCGGCTGCCTTTGGAGGGTCCAACCCCATCTTGATACATAAGCAGCTCAGAACCTCCTGATGAGGGACTCTCTGCACTGGCTCAAACTCCACAAACTTCTCCCCAGGGTTTTTACTGTATGGCTCTCATTCTTTTAATCCCAACTTTTAGGTTCTTTTTGACCTAGAAACAAAGATATCCACCAATCACCTACTCCTTATCTTCCTTCGGGCCTGGTGCATTCTTATTCTTTGTCTTCAAATTTAACCCTGGCCAAGCTTTCTCAAGATGCCAAAA
This sequence comes from Corynorhinus townsendii, assembly GCA_026230045.1. Lineage (NCBI taxonomy): Eukaryota > Metazoa > Chordata > Mammalia > Chiroptera > Vespertilionidae > Corynorhinus > Corynorhinus townsendii. The sequence continues at coordinate 214,742,364 of JAPDVU010000002.1, forward strand.
CCACCACCAGTCAAACCTGCCCCTCTACAACCAAGAGATGGCACCTTCACCTTGACCTTGGTCATCCTGGCTCTGGCCCATCATCCTAATGGTCTCAAGAGTATCTTGATTTTTCTCTTTGTTCTGGCTCTTGCCACAGAGCCTGGGTATCAAGCCAGAGCAAGAATGAGGCAAGGAGCACGCCCATGTGTCTGAATGGGGACTGGCTCAGGGGTGGCCTTTCCCTTTGGACAGGAAGGAAGGAAGCAGAGCGCAAGCTGGCAGCTGTGGCACCCTGCGGTGCCTCTAAGTGGGGTACATCTCTGCCCGGTGCCATGACGTTCAACCTGATGACAAAAGGTTATTGTTCACCTGGTGATAAGAAGGCCGAGCTGCCTTATAATTAAGTGCCCCAGTGCGAACATGAATGGGACTGATTGCCACAGTCCATCAACCCTTGGCAAACTGGTTTGTTTGGTCTGGACTGCAAACATTCTGCACTACTGGATTTTTTTTCTCCCAGATCCCCTGAGGCCCCATCACCCCCTAAAACTTTTATAAAAACTACAATCTGTTCTGCTGTCTCGAGTTACATTCTGTAAATAATAAGCAACGCTGATGAAATGCAAAAAGCTGAAAATTCGCAAAGCAGAAAGATCTGTAGTGTGTCCCACATCTGTGTCACATTAAATGTGCGCTCAACAGACTTGCTGATTCCTGTGTAATCAGCACATGAGGGTGACGTGGGCCAGAAGGGCTCTCCTGCTATGTGCCACGGAGGGCCACCGAGGCAGCCCAGGAGGGGCCGGCGCGGCACCATGCGGGGGAGATGCCAAGCCCACGACACAGAGATTGAGCAGCCTACTCAGTCCTGGGACATGGGCATGGCAGACTGTGGGTCACCGCTGTGGTCAGGCTGGGGACAGCTACGGCTCAGAACTCTCAGTCCTCAATGTGGCTGAGCTGGGCCCGTGGCGGTTAAACTAAATAACATGTTGTAATGACAAAATGTCTCATTTGAAGGGGTTGGCTCCCTATACATTAAAAGGCCTACAAAATAAAAATAGAACAAAAGGAAACCAATTAGCATCCATTTGGCAGAATGCTTAGGGGGCTACTAGAGCTGTTAGTTGTGATGCCAGGCAACATTTGATCCCATCTTTACTTCTTCCAAACATTTTACACGCAAATGCACACACACGCTCACACATATATGCACGTGTGTGTGCACACATGCAGGCACTCATACTCCCATTTAAGAAACATTGGCAGAGCCTAGGAGGGAACTTGGCATGCTTTAAACCTGTGGCGTTGTGCTAAGCCCCTGAATGATTAGAAGACTCAGTGTTGGGGAAAAAAACAGATTGAGACTCCACAGGGTCTTTAAGCAGAGGGTACGGGAGCCTCAGGGACACGGGAAAACTCAGTGCACTGCCACCTCAACCAGCTCCCCTAGATCTGTATGTTCCCATCAACGTTAGTGAGACGTCAGAGCTGAGATTGGGGGCCACCAGGGCCCACCGAGTGTCTCCACAGCTGCGATTACTGAGCTGACTGTGCCCTGGGCACTGACCGTCACAGCACTCAATAAGGAAGTGTTATTAGCACTGCATTTCATGGAGGAGGAAGCCGTGCCTGAGAGAGATTGTGAAGTTCGTCCAAGGCCATTCCGCTGGTAAGTGGCAAAGACAAAGCTGGTCTTGGGTTTTTCTGATTCCCTTGGACTTAGCACACTTATTAGCAGCATGACTGTGGATGAAAACCTGACTCTGAGTCCATCACTGCAGTAAGCATTCTGGAGATGCTGGAGGCCCCCAAAAGAAGGCACTAGTGTGACCCTGAAAGGCTTACAATCCAACTGAGAAGCCGAAACTTAGTTCCTGGCAATGACTGTGGAAGTAACCTAGACCCTGTCCCAGTGATGAAAGAGCAGGGGAGGTCTGGCACCCACACTACAGAGGGTAGGATGGGCTTCCTGGGAAGGCCTGGCTTTGCGCAGAGCCCCGCCTAACGACAGAGCAAGATTTCTACTACTAAAATAATGTATAGCATCAGTACCAACCTGCCAAGTCTTTGTTGTTTTAATCCTTCCCCAATGATATTTCCCCATTGCTTTCAGACAGAGTAGAAGGGCAGGGAGAGGGGGGGAGAGAGAGAGAGAGAGAGAGGGAGAAACATGGATGTGAGAGAGACCCATCGATTAGTTGCCTCCTGCATGCACCTTGACTGGGGCTGGGGAATGAACCTGCAACCCAGGTACATGCTCTTGACGGGGAATCAAACCCTTGAACCTCTCCTTTGGTGTGAGCACCGATGCTCTAACCACTGGACCACCGGCCAGGGCCCAACCTGCCAAGTTTTCACAGGAATTAGTGTTAAATACTAAGAATGAGAAGGAAACAAATAGCAAGATAAAAGCCAGTTAACAGACCACATATAACCTAAACACACGCACTTACTCTCGATGCTGAAGCCACCAGCTGAAGAACCATGCACAGTGACAGCTTCCCTTTGTTAGTCACGATGCAGCTTTAACTCACAGGCATGAAATACTCCAGGGGACTAATCTCACTTTCATTAATACCCGGAGAAAAGATATGTAGTAATATGGGTGAGGAAGTGAGGAAATGACAACTATTGGAAGTAGAGGACCAAGACAGGATGAGAACAAACAAAAAACACACTTAAAAGGGAAGATAAATTCTGACCTCAAGGGGGCTAAAAGGATTGGGGTGAAGAATATGCAGATAATTCACAAAAGAAGAAATCCAAATGCCAACTGAAAAAGGAAAAGATGACTCAACCCTCCTATTTATCAAAGAAATCTAAGCAGCAACACAGACATGCTCTCACATTGGCAGACTTAGCAGAGTGACAATGCCCTGCTCTTAGTACTGTATCCACTTCACAAAACTCCCACTAGATTCTGAGTGAAGAGCCAGGACTGGCAGAAACAGGCCTCCCAAGCCTGTGGGTGGGAGGTCAAGTTGCTCCAACTTCCTAGAAGGCGATTTGTGACGTGTTTCAAAATAGAAAATGTATACATTCTCTAACCCAGCAATTGTATTTTTTAAATGGAGAATTAAACACATATGGAAAGATATATGTAAAGAGGTTTACAATAGCGAAATGTAAAAAAAGCAATAAAGGACCAGTTAAGTATATTATTGTAATTTATTATCACTATTATTTTTTAAACATATTTTATTGATTTTTCACAGAGAGAAAGGGAGAGGGATAGAGTTAGAAACATTGACGAGAGTGAAACATCAATCAGCTGCCTCCTGCACAGCCCCCACTGGGGATGTGCCTGCAACCAAGGTACATGCCCTTGGCTGGAATCGAACCTGGGACCCTTCAGTCCGCAGGCGGACGCTCTGTCCACTGAACCACACCGGTCAGGGCTGTAATTTATTATTATGTAAATGTTAAAAATGGTTCACTTTTGGGATGGAAAGATGTTGTTGAGTCGCTGTTAAGTGAAAAAAGGTTAGACATCGATATTCATGCTCCCATTTATGTGAAATCATATGTAGGTACTAGTGGCCCAGTGCAAAAAATTTGTGCACGGGGGTGGGGGGGGGGTGTTCCCTCAGCCCAGCCTGCACCCTCTCCAATTGGGGACCCCTTGGGGGATGTCCAACTGCCAGTTTAGGCCAGATCCTTGTGGGATCGGCAGTCAGACATCCCTCTCGCAATCTGGGACCGCTGGCTCCTAACCGCTCACCTGCCTGCCTCCCTGATGACCTCTAACTGCCTCTGCCTGCCTGCCTGATTGCCCCTAATCCCTCTGCCTGCCTGCCTGATTGCCCATAACCTCTCTGCCTGCCTGCCTGATAGCCCCTAACTGTCCTCCCCTGCCGGCCTGATTGCCCCTAACTGCTTCTGCCTTGGCCCCCACCACCATGGCTTTGGAAGGAAGGAAGTCGGATGTCCAGAAGATGGCTGGTCGACCCAGTCTAATTAGCATATTACCCTTTTAATAGTATAGATAGATTATATAGGATAGGATTGCTTAAATGGGGTGGGGGCGGGGGGAGCCTTTTTCAGCAGGAGGAGATGCTCTTGGCAGACAAAAATACATAATCCCTATATCTGGACTGATAACCAGCCATATGCACTATACAGCCAAACGGGTCATTAAAAAATTGAACCGCTTTCTTACACCTTACACCAAACAGCTATTGCCCTTAAAACCCCTCCTCAGCCCCCACCTTAGGTTCTGCCTTTGCAGTTCACCCAGATTAGGTTCTGATTGGTCAGTTTCTATGCCAGTCAGCATCAGAAGCTCCACCTCCTAGGCAGCCATTGGCTCCTCAAAGTACACCAAGATTTTGTTCTGACTGGTCGGTTTCTATGCCAGTCAGCGTCAAAAGCTCCACCTCCTAGGCAGCCATTGGCTCCTCAAAGTACACCAAGATTTTGTTCTGACTGGTCGGTTTCTATGCCAGTCAGCGTCAAAAGCTCCGCCTCCTAGGCAGCCATTGGTTCCTTGCACTTCACCCAGATTTGGTTCTGATTGGTCAGTTTCTATGCCAGTCAGCATCTCCAGGCCTATCTCCAGGCCTGACCAGAGAGGCAGGGCTGATCAGCAGCCCCCCTCCCCGGCCCCCCATGGAGGCCCAGAGAGAAAGAGGTGCAGTTGCTGGTGAAGCCTGGGGAGAGAGAGAGGCAAGGGCTGATCAACAGCTGCCATGGAAGCTGCGGATCAGACCCTACCTCTCTCTCTGGGCCTCTCTCTGGGCCTGATCCACAGCCCCCTCAGCAGTCAGTGCTGGGTCGCCACGGCAACCCAGCACTGACTGCAGGATTGACTTCCGGTGTTTGGTCAAGCCTTCGGTTGTTACGGACCCTGGGTTTTTATATATTGGGATTTTTTTGGTGTGCGTACATATAGACAAATGCATATAACCTGGCACAATTACCAAGGTTAGCTTTTTGGTGATTACTGACCAGGCTTGAGTTCTTATTTTCTTTTTCAAAATGGGAATAGAAGTAGCAATCTATTCAGTTTGCTGTAAGAATTAAAGAGATAATTAGTACAAAGTCTTTGGAATACTGTCTCTACACTGTACGTGCTCATATGTTGTTTAAATTTTCAGAACAGTTTCCATGTGTACACATCTTTAAACTCAAACAATAGAAACATGGTTTAAAAAGATGATTCAGGGAGCAGTCAGGCACAAATGCCAAAATGTCTCAAGCACACTTAAGAAGCAAAGCATGAATGAGGACACACTCCTGCCATCACACACTGTGTACAGCACGGGCTGGGTGCAGGCTGGGAAAGGAGGAGCCTGCATGGCCAGGCCTCACCTGGAATAGCTCCCTTCTGGGCAGTGGAGTCCCAGTGGAGCTCTCTTCAGAGGCAGCCCATGGATGGGCCATTCCTGTGGACGCTACTTCTCCCAAGACTGGGAGGCCGGCCCCACGCTGCATTGGATGGAGGCTGTGAAGGCTGCTTTGTTCACCTGAGGGTGTTCTGCAGGAGGCTCCTCCCCAGCCCGGCTGGCTGACTTTTCCAGCACTGTTGCTTTTTGACCCTGAACAGTGGGAGAGAGGGCTTCTCTTGCAGAAACTGACCAGTGCAGAGCAGTATGTCCTGACTGACCAGTGGGAGGGGCTATGCAGAGCCAAAACGGACCCAGGTGCTCAAAGCACTTTCCCTAAAGAGCCCAGTGCGGCAAGACCCGAACTGCAACGGGGAACTAAGAGTAGGTAAAAGCAAGGGCACTCTGCCCCCAGCTTGCCCGAAATCCCCTTCCTGCTAACGCAAAGAGAACATCTGGAATTGGTTTTGAGGCTCTCCAGCTGCGGAGCCACTAGAGTGAAGTTCGTGTTTCTTTGGAAATTGCATTTCAGGGGCTTATAGACTGTCCTTTCTGATTGTCCTCAGGGTGAAGTACAACCTAGAAGACAAGCTGGTTCAGAGACCAACTCAGCTTTGCTTTGAAATGTTCTCCTTTCCCCACCCCCTTTGACAGCAGAATTAATGGTCCAGGTGGTGAGAAATCAAAAATGAAAGAGAAGGACTTGGGGTCATCTCAGGTGCATTTCGATGTTTTCAGAAAAATCAGATGCACCCATGGGCCAGAGCTGACACCAAACCTTCAGAGCACGTGTCCTCCTCGGAAGCAAGGACCCATAAGACTGAAACCATTTAAATCGCTGGACTTGGGCTTGCCTCTATAGGACTAGGAAAAAAATGTGGATTCAAAATGTACTAGAACTCACTGAGAACCAAGGAGGCAGTGAGGAAAGATACAGACCCCTGCAGACAGAAGGGCCGGCATAGCCAGGCCCCCCACATCTGGTGCCACCCGCTGCTCGTGCCCACCACGTGCCTTTGGCAGTTGGCCTCCGGGCACTGGGACATGGGCTTGGGAGCAGCCCTTCCACCTGGGCCCCACTGTGCCTCTGGGAAAGGTAGATGCACCCGGGAGTCTGTCCAGGGCGCAGGCAACAGCATGTCTTCCCACTGTGTTAATGGTGAACATGAGACCTCTATTGTAGCCTCTGCCAGCTGGGGGTTTGCTCCCCCCTCTGGATGGGGCACAGAGGCAGTTAGGGAGGGCAGGCATGTGGCTTTTCAAAGACCAAGTTCCTTGGGGTGGAGAGAAGCAGACAGTCCTAGGACACCACTGATGCGGAGGGTGAGTCACACAGGGCACGACGTGGCTCCTCATGGCCCCCTCCCCAAAGAATTGCTGACACAAGAAGCTGGGACCAGATCTCCTTCTGCATGTTACATAAAGCACTGGAATTTTCTAGTCCTTTCTGTCTTAAGATTTTTGCAGATCAGAATTTTTATAAATCCCAGTTAGTGGATCATCTGGTTTCCTCATGGCATCTTATTAAACTAAACAAAAAATAACTCAAAAGAGCACAGCATTTCTCTCTACAATTTAACCACTCCCTTAGCATCTCTCTCTGCACATCCCAAAAGACTAGCCATAGCCTAGCTCCTCGATGCCAGAAGAGCACAAATACTGAGGGAGAACCCCAAACAGGTGGCCCAGGAAAAGACAGCCCAGGTCTGCTAGACTTTGTGGTGAGCAACCACTGCATGGAGTCCTTCATCCAGGGACTCGCTACCTGAGCCTATTTCAGGCTTTTCAAGCATCCTGACCCTGGAAGCATGACTAAATAGGAGCTGACAGCCTCAGAGCTGGCCAGCCCTCCGTCTCTTCTACTTCTGGGAGTCTTTTCCAGGCCGCACCCCACTAGATAAACAGGAGTTATCCTTGGCCACTAAAAAAGGCAAGCACAGGGACCTTCTCCTTCCGAGGCTTCCTGTCCTGTGCATCAGGTGGAGTTCCCAGGTGTCCAGCTGGTGGGATGAACCTGGCCGGACGGCAGAGCCAAGACAAGTTGGGAGCCAGGATGTCTGACCGCTCTTTGGTGAAACTGGCAAACTCTGATGGCGGAAGGCTGCCGTGGTTCATCGTTGGGGAAGGGGTGGGGGGAGGGGTGGCATGCAGAAGACAGGACCAGACAGCACAGCTCCTGGACACAAAGCTCAGCAACTGGTTCTGGGTTAGGCTGGCAGGGTGGGAACCAGCAACAAGCACCCTTTACGCTGTGAGGTTCAAAGTTTATAGTATCTTTCCCCCAAAGTGTGTTAGCATCTTTTCCCAAATCTTCTGGTTCACAGGCAGATATCCGATTCCCAACCTCCACATCCGAGAATCAAAAGGAAGACTGAAATCATGGGAGCTTCTGATGGGAGAGATGGAGAGATGACCCAGAGGCGGTACAGGAGTATGTGTTCTGCAGTTGACTGCCGGGGTTCAGGTTCTAGTTCCCTCTCTCGCTACCTGTGAGAGCTTAGACAAGTTATGCAACGTCTCTGTGCCTCAACTTTCCCATCCGTAAAATGGGGAAAGTACAGCACCCACTTCAGTGGGCCATTGTGAGGATTAAGTAGTCATTCACGTAAAATGCTTAAAACAGTGTGTGGCGTGTGTAAGCACTCCAGGTCTGGAGCATCGCCATCTAGAGCATGGGGATCCACCTTCGATGGAAGTGACAAGCAACCCAGGTCTTGCTGGCAGCATGGACAAAGGACGGGAAGGTCCCCAGTCTGGCAAAGGGTGAGATGAGCTGGTGGACAGAACTACCCCTCACCCACTTTTTCCCCAGGGTCCTCTGACTAGCCTTACACCAAAGCCTGGTGCCTATCCCTTTATTTGATGCAGGTGACTGTGAGCGCCTAGGCTTCCCCACGCCCTCCCTGGTAAGGATGGTGCCCCGACAGGCAGCACCCTGGCTGACAGGCCACTCTGGGGGTCAGCCCTCCACCTGCCCTGCTCTAGCACTTCAGCTCGGCTGTGGGAAGCCGGACAGCGAGGCCATTCACCGCCTGCAAGGAGGCTGCACGGTAAAGGAAAGGAGAGGGATCACCGGGCCGCGGCAGCTCGGCAACAACGCTCCACCGCCGGCATCCCAGCACCTCTGCCACCGGCGCAGCCTCCTCGGAGACGGGTAGGTTTCCTGTTGTGTCAGCCCCGTTTCCTTCGGCAACATTATACTGCAAACACAGAGCTCCTCTGACTGAGGCGCGAGGGTGTCCCATTTCTGGCCGGGGGAGGGGGCAGACTGCCTCGCTGCTCCGAAGGGAAACATTACCGAGCCATGACCCTCCAGGCAGCGTTGCTTCCCGCTCCCCAGTCCTGAGAAGCTGTCTGGAGGAAAGGGACATGCAGGCTTTCCTCTCTGACCTCCGATGGGCGAGCTCTGAATGGCAGCTGGGTCTATTACATGCAGTGTGAGAGGGTTAAACAGGACAGCCTCAACTCTTTATAAACTTTTGCCCTGTGGATATGTACTCATTGGCGGCAGTACAAGACTCGAGCTGTATTACACGCCTTAACGATATGGTTCAACTGTCGGTCAGGCTTGGGCCTGGCATCGGGCCAGACCGCAATCAATGGGACACAGAACCTCCCCCTTTCAGATCATCACGAAGGCTCATATTATCTCCTTTTCGTCGTGCTGGTTAAATTTATGGAGCAGAACCCCGAAGCCGCATTCCTCGGCCTGGGCCGGCCCACGCGGCCCTCCCTCCCTTTGTTCGGTACTGTAAGCGAGCCGTGCTTCGGACGACTGCAGGGTTGTTAGTTCAGGCACTGACTGTTTGCTCACAACTGAAATGAAAAGAGTTCAGGGGAAGGGCAAAAGGACAGCCCAAGTGTAAAACCCCATCCCAGCAGGCCCTGGGCCCCGACATTTGGCCCTGCGCTGCTCCTGAATGTAGGACTGCACTGTTCTCACAGAAGCACAGTCTGCAGGCTGATTGCCGATAAATCTTCTATGAATCAACGATCACGTCCTCCCACATGGCCTGCCACGTGAACTCGTGGGTTTGGGGTACCGGGGAGGCGAGCTGGCCCATCATACACCATCGGCTCTGTGGCTCTACAACCATCTTCCAGTCTCCCAGGCCCCACGGGGATGGCAGTGCAGGCACTGACTAGGAGCTGGTTGTGTTTTTCGTGTTAATAACAAAGGATTAAACTGATCCTCAGGCCCTCTCATCTGGTCTTTGGTGAGATTTCCTTATCCACTGCGCTGATGGTCAGATAGGAGTTAATGGATTTGTCATTCTAAAGCCAAGGGTGGGATACGTGGACAGTGCATGGGAACCCGCGTGTGCGTGTACAGAGTCTGGGAGGGAGCATGCATAGCAGCTCCAGTTCCCTGGAATCAAGCAGAGGGTCCCATGCACCAGAACCTCCGCGCTGCCGTTCACTCTCATCCTCGATGTTCATAGCTGACTAGTGCACAAAGGGCTCAGAAGCAGCCTGATGGACAGGGCTTATGGCGTGAGGGGTGCCCTGTAGCTCACCCCAGACGATGGCCTGATGGCCAGACAGCGGCGTCATCCCGGAGCTGAGTCCAGGATCCCAGGGGCTGTGAACCCAGGGCCCATCGTGTGTGTCTGTGGTGCCTCGGTGAGTCCAAGTGTAACAGCGCAAGAAGTGAGAGGAACAGAGAGAAAGCACCCCAAACCAAATCTCACCGGACACGAGAGGACCGGGTCTTTGAGGGGAGTCATGGTGCCCGCAAGTGCTCGCCCGCCAGCTCTGTCCTTCAGCCACTGTTAGGCAATACCAGACAAGGGCCCAAGCCTGCTTGAAAATAAAAACAGAAACCCCTACCAGCAACAACACGCACGCAGGCTTTCCAATTCCGGGAGAGGCTGACTTCTCTGGCGGAGCCGAGGGAAGCCAGGGATCTGTTTTGAATCAACTCCTGGTTCAGCCTGAAGGTGAGAGGAAAGCCGCTTCCTAAATCTCTCGCCTCTTCCCCATCCCCTGGGCTGGTGGTCAGATAGGAGCTAATGGATCTGTCATTCCAAAGGCTATGGCACCCTTTGGGGAGTAGCCAGGAGGTGCCATGGAATGAATGCATCAGAGAAAACTGTAGCTTGCTACTGAGAAACCCTTTCCTATGACAGGTCTTGTATACTATTTGTTCTCATTTGTTAAAAATAAACCACTCTTAAGTCAGAAAAGGATAGGCAAGAAAAAGTTAGATAGCCTAATTTAGGAAATTCTCTAGAAAAATGTGTAATCCGTTCAATCTGGAGTTCAGGGTTCAATTAAATCTTTAGTCATAATAAGGCCTTGCATCTCCTGGGACCATCAATACAGCACTTGCACACACATTATCACATGGGTTACACTCAGTCATAAACGAATCCAGCCTCCGTGAGGTGTTGGTGCGTAACGGCAGGGCTCCTGGAGGCTTAGCGTGGCCCACGCATGCGCCCAGATGCACCGACACTCTCTGACACACTGAAACCCAGATGCACCGACACTCTCTGACACACTGAAATTTGAAAAACCAGACCCATCCCTGAGAATGCGACAGACTTTGAAAACTTACAAACAGTGACCTGGATGCCCCCACTCCTGCTGAATGGTCTCCATCTCAGGATCACTTTGATGACCACATTCCAAGGACACACAATCACAAGAGGCCAGACTCCCAAAGGGCAGGAACCCAGGCTGCTGGCATTAGGACGTAGCAGCCGCTGCTGCCCACTTCTCCCTGTGCTTTCAGGATCGACTGCTCCGCGAGCCACCCAGCCCTGCTCTCGACACTGGCACTGTGGGTAGGGTTAAGGAGGACTAATTTGATCCGAGTTTGAGAACTAAAGGGAAGTATGTTTTGGAATCTGCTTTTTCAAACCATATACACCCCTTCTTGGTGCAAAATGGCCTCAGTCAAAGCTTTTTTTTTTTTTTTTTAACACTGATTCCTTGGCCATCAGCTAACAGAACTGTGAACACTCAAGCACCTCCGCAATGACCAAGCGTGGGGAAGTGGTCCATCGACAACAGCTTGCCTGAATGTTGTATGCTGTGCAGGCTGTCCTCACAGCCTCCCTCCTGTGACCTAGCCTGTCACGTCTGGGCCACTTTAGTTTTCCCAGCGGTGAGGTCAGAGGGGGAGGGCTAAAGCCACAGATTCAACCCCTTGGCAGATTAGATGTAACCAACTTAAATCGAGCTTAGCCCAGATGAGTTTCGGCAAGGGCCAGGGCTGCTTAGAATATTTGAGGTACACGCTGCCTCAGATCAGCCCACCCACCGCCTTTGTGCTTTGCGATAACATTATCGAGTTTTCATATGCCCCGCCTGGGCTTTCTGCTTCTCAATGCCCAGCTTCCTCCCAGGAATGCCACTTCCCCTTCCCCGCCCCCCATTCTTCCAGGGAGTTACCCAACAAGTCATCCACCTCAGCCCGGGGAGGGAGGACCCTCTGCCCTTTGGAGTGGGGAGACTGACTTGAGGGGCCAATAAAAAGCTGTTTGCACAGGGCCACAAAAAAGAGCAGATCCAGGGCTCTGGTCTCCCCCATTTGCAGTCCTCTTCTCATGCTGCCTCCGATACCAAAGAGAACATCCATGGAGACCTGAGTTGAGGAGGAAGTGACCCTCCAAGGACAGCTTAAAAGAATGTGAACTGCTGCCCTGGCCCAATGGCTCAGCAGGTTGGAGCGTTGTCCTGTGCACCACAAGGCTGCAGGTTCGATTCCCGCTCAGGGCGCATACCTAGGTTGCGGGTTTGATCCCTGGTTGGGGCATGTAAGGGAGGCAACTGATTGGTTTCTCTTTCACATCAATGAATGTTTCTCTCTCTCAAGCAACACTTCATAAAAGAAATATACAGCCCTAGCTGGTTTGGCTCTGTGGCTAGAGCGCTGGCCTGCTGACTGAAGGGTCCCAGGTTCGATTCTGGTCAAAGGCACATGCCTGGATTGCAGGCTTAATCCCCAGTAGGGGGTGTGCAGGAGGCAGCCGATCAATGATCCTCTCTCATCATTGATGTTTCTCTCTCTTTCTCCTCCTTTCTCTCTGAAATAAATAAAAATATATTTAAAAAATATATACAAAAGGCCAAAAAACATATGAAAAAATGTACACTATCACTCTCAGGAAAATACAAATTAAAACTAAGTGAAATGTCACTGTACACCTTCTTCTTTCTCTAAAAAGCAATCAATTAAACAAACAAACCAGTAAAAAAACACATACAAAAAACCATATCCTGGGGTGAGGATTAACAAAAGAAGAATGTGAACTGCTGTCACTTCGCCACAGCAAATCAGACGGCTGCTCTGTGCTACTCTGTCAGCTCCGCCTCGGCACTCTGGGAACAATAAAATTCCACGAATCCTCCCCCTGCAGTTAAAAAGAATCTGTGATCTATTAGACCTCAGCGACGGTTTCTTTAAAAGCTCTCACTAGGGCACGTTGTACTCATCACCTGGGTCTATATGAGTCTGAGTCCAAGTCCCAAAGGAGTTGCCGCGCCTGGAAGCCTCCCCCAGGGGCCATCGCCCTTGCCCGGGGACACTGAGAATTTCCTAGGGGGTGCAAAAGGCAACAGGAGCTCAATTTCTGGAAACAGGACAAACGGGAAGAGGAGCTTTGGAACGAGTCACGAAATGAACATTTATAATCTAGAGAAAGCTCATTTTCCAAGGCCCAAAGCTGACAATAATCCCAACTTATCGTACTTGCATCCTGCAGACCCAGGAACTAAAGGGCTGATGAAAGCAGCGTTTTAAAGAGCCCATCATACCTCGCTGCAAATGAAAGACATAGTTTTCCCTTTAAACTCTAGCCCAGAACTGAGAGCAGGTTTTTTGTGCATTTTTTTAACAGACATTGGGGACCCCGACCTGCACGATAACATGGTTGTGAGCCCGTCCTGGCGGGAGTCAGATAAGCCCTGGATGGTTACAGCAGCCCCGCCGAAGGGGGTCGGGTTCTAGGAGTCAAACCCTCCACCAGGGCTCACCAGGGACTGTCATGCGTCTGGAAAGCATAACCGTTTTTTGAAGAATGCTTTCCAAGCCACGTAATGCTTTTAGACTGTTTATCGGCGGAGCTGGATGAGCAGCAGTGGCCTGCAGCCGTGTGTCAGCTGTTCCAGGCCCACATGCCCCTGCCCGCCTGTGTCCGCAGGCGCTCCATCCTTGTCGGCCGCCCTGCCCGCGGCAGACTGCAGATGCCAGCGCTTGGAGACATTCGCGACATAATTCTGACCCGACCAACCTGGCTCGGGACAGATTTCCATGTCATGTGGGGCTTTTGGCTGAACTCTGCTCGAACCCAGAGGCATATCGCTTACAGCCGACACTAACAATAGTTTGGGATCACCTGCTCTTCCCAGCGGGTTCAGGGCAAGTTCGTGGCCTCTGCACACCTTTTCCGGTGCGGTTCTCACACACAAAGGCGGAGGGCCCAGGTGAGTGCCTCCACCCAGCAATGCCACCCATGTGACTGTCACAGGTTGGCAGGCCTGAATCGAACTGTCTGCGTGTGAAGAAAGGATGGGAAGGACCAAAACGCAGCAAAGTGTAGGAACTCCTCGCCTTAGCACTCTACCAAGTGGTCAGCAAGACACAATCCCTGTTTCACTTAACGTCTCATATTCAGAGAGAATCCTGACACAGATGCCATTTCCCGAGCCCTAATTACACGCCACACGTCAGGCTAAGAGCTTCACGTACATCATTTAATCCACATCACCGCCCACTGAGGTAGGCATTCTTATTCCCATTCCACGTGAGTCAAAGGCATTTCACCTCAGAGACAGGAGTGGGGGAGGGGACGGCTCCAGGCCACAGCTAAGAAACAGCAGTGTGATGACTCAGCCCAGGCTGTCTGACTCCTCGCTGCCCTCTGCCCTCCTGCCGCAGCCGTGGGAACCACACGGTGCCGTAGGAGCGCCCTCTCATTCCTGCACATGCCTGCTTGCTTTTCACACTGGCCACCACGGGCTCCTTCCGCCTCTCCCCAGAACGGGGGGACCTGCGATTTTATGCTCTTTCCACGTCTCCTTCTGAAACAAGCGCCGCTCTTTGAAGAAAGACCTCTTGCCCTTGGAGTGTCAAGATAAGAGAACTTTCAGCAACTTCCCTTGGAAACTACCAGACACCCATCAGCACCCAGGATCTAAGTACAGTCACTCCCCAGCTGCCGGCTCCTCGGAATAGCTTTTATGGTTCAATGAGGGGTGGTGACAGGGCCATGTCACTACCGTGGGGTGTGCTACTTCTTTCATGTTCCTGGGATCTGACAAGAGCCTTCTACAACCTGTTTCTTTACAACACACAGGATGGCAGATTAAAGACCAGTACCAGACGTGAAGCTGGGTTGGGACTCGCAGCGACCTCTCTCCAGTCTAAATCTTCCTGGGAAAGAGGCCATTGACTGCTAAGCACACTGCTCAAAAGTGGTTGAGCCGATCGAGCGAGATGATACGTGGACAATACACAGGACAGTGCCAGCATCACAGCCAAGGGTTAAAAACGTTAACAATAATGTTATTGCTATCTTTTAATACCACCAAACTTCAAGACTGTTTTAGCAGAAATAATGATTTCAGCGAAACCACATTAATTCAGAGTTACTAGCTGGATGTGAAAGGGAAAGGACACCAAGAAAGGCTGAATGAATCAGTGAAAAGTCTAAATTATAGGACTTGTGATTAAATATGACAGATTGAGTCCAGAGACCCCTCTACAGGGAAAGCAGAGGGATGCAAATGGCACTGATCCAGAAGGATAAAGGGAAGGTGTCAACAATATTTTAGAAGCTGAAAAGCAGATGGGCAAGTGGTGCTGAAATGTAAGCCTGAGGGAGTGGAAGCCACAAGCAGTAAGCTAATTAGTACGAAAACCCGCTAAATGTCAGAAAGATGGAGGCACCAAGCCGCTCTGAAGGCCTGGGGCACAGGAGAGGAACAGGGAGGATGGAGTGAGGTGGTGAAAAGCCTGGGTGAGAAGTGTTAGACCTGCAGGTCCCTCTCTCACCCCCCTCCAGCCTGCCTGCTCCTCCTCCGGAGAGGAGAAAACCCACCCGTCCCCAGCTGACCCGCCCCCAGCCCCTTCCACCCCCAAGTCCCACTATGCTGGTTAGTGCCTCATCTTTACATGGGAGTGGACAGAGAGTCAAGAGTCACCAAACATCTGGGAACAGTCTGTTCATGAAAGAAAAAGACCAAATGAACAAATGAAAGAAACTCAAGAGGACTAGGGCGCTAGCTACACAGATCTAGAAGCAACCAGTCCAAAGAGGAGCCAGAGCCATCTAGAGAAGGAATTTCCAAGAAACTGGTAAATTATTTAATACTAGTGGCCCGGAGCACGAAATTCATGCATATTAAAAGGGAATTAATTAGAGTAAATATTTTAATACTGCTATTCACGTCCCCCAGCCCGGTGTTAGGCGGGGAGGCAGCCTCACGTCCCAGGCCGGTGCAAGGCCCGCCCACCAATGATGCACGTCTCCCCGCCCCGCCTCCCCACCTGCCTCCCACACAGCTTCCTGCTGTTTGGTCCATACAGTGTCATGGCGTGATGACCATTTGCATATTAGCCTTTTATTATTATGATATTTCTAAACACACAGAGGAGAGTTTATGGATAAATTAGTAATAAGCAGATAAAAAAACAATTATTTTTTCAAGAAGTTACTGCCCTCGCTGGCTGGTGGCTCAGTTGGTTGGAGTTTCATCCTGTACACCAAAAGACTGTGGGTTCGATCTCTGGCCCTGGTCAGGGCACATGCAGGAGGCAGCCAATCAATGTTACTCTCACATTGATGTTTCTCTCTCTCTCTGTTCTTCTCTTTATAAGTAAGTAAATAAATAAATATGTTCTCAGGTGAAGATTTAAAAAATAAAAGTGTGGATATTTATTTTGATAAAATAAAATTTAATTTGAAAAATATTTTTAAATTGTTATAGTAAGATAAAGTAAAAACACTATCCTTATTAATTGTGGATACTAAATAATATTTAGGAAATATGTATAAGGTATAAAGAATAATTGAAAACAATCAAGAGATCATTAACCAATTATAAACAATTAGAGGCCTGGTGCACAAATCTGTGCACAGGGGGGTGTCCCTCAGCCCAGCCTGCACTCCCTCCAATCTGGGACCCCTTGAGGGATGTCTGACCTCCCTCTCACAATCCAGAACTGCTGGCTCTCAACTGCTCGCCTGCCTCTTCCTGATTGCCCCTAACCGCTTCTGCCTGCCAGCCTGATCACCCGCTAACCACTCCACTGCCAGCCTGATCAACACCTAACTGCTCCCTGACCTGCCTGATTGCCCCTAACTGCCCTCTCCTGCCAGCCTGATCACCCCTAACTGCCCTCCCCTGCCAGTCTGGTCGCCCCTAACTGACCTCCCCTGCAGGCCTGGTCTCTCACAACTGCCTTCCTCTGCCAGCCCAAATGTCCCTAAATGCCCTCCCCGGGAGGCTTGGTCACCCCTAACTGTCCTCCCCTGCAGGGTTGGTCACCCCAAACTGCCCTCCCCTGTAGGCCTGTTCCCCCCCAACTGCCCTCCCCTGATGTCCGGTCCCCCTCAATTGCCCTTCCCTGCAGGCCTGGTCCCCCTCAACTGCCCTCCTCTGCTGGCCCGGCCACCCCTAACTGCCCTCTCTGCTGGCCTGATTGCCCACAACTGCCCTCCCCTGCAGGCCTGGTTCCCCCCTCCAACGGCCCTCCCCTGCAGGCCTGAGTCCCCCCCCCCAACTGTCCTCCACTATAGGCCTGGTCCCTCCCAACTGCCCTCCCTGCAGTCTTATTCCCCCACAACTGCCCTCCCCTGCAGGCCTGGGTGCCCCCCAACTGCCCTCCCTGGCTGGCCTGGTCTCCCCCAACTGCCCTCCCTGGCTGGCCTGGTCTCCCCCAACTGCCCTCCTCTGCCGGCCTGGTCACCCCCAACTGCCCACAACTGCCCTCCCCTGCCAGCCATCTTGTGGTGGACATCTTGTGTCCACATGGGGGCAGCCATCTTTGGCCACATGGGGGCAACCATCTTGTGTCTTGGAGTGATGGTCAATTTGCATATTACTCTTTTATTAGATAGGATTAAACTATAATGATTTGTTTTGAAAGAGCTGTGAAGACTGGAAAAAAATGCCTCTATGTACCAAACCTCCACAATATACATCACCACACACATGCAATTTTGTTGTTTTCAAGAACAAACAACAAGTAAAAATCACTAACAAAGGGTTACTTCAAGAAAGCTAAAGGAAACTTGCTTTAACTGAACATGTAAGACTAAAACAGTTTGATGATGCTTGAGAATCTAAAAGATTCTTCAAAGCAGTTTGTTGTATTTAAATATTCTCAACACTTACTATTTAGTACATGCTTAGAATATGGAAATAGTCAACACTTAACTAGTTAATGCATTTCTACTGCCAATTTGCCTGCTCTTGAACCAGTGTGCTTACTAAGCAATTGGATCTAAATATCACAAGTTCAGAATTATCTAAATTGAATCAATGGGGCCCCCTCAATAATTCAAACAAAGACATAAAAGTTCTTTGAGGTTTGCATCTGCTCACAAGGGGTATGAAGGCATTCTACACGTGGTAATCTGGCCTTTGGCGCCGTAGGAGGTGGGCGGGTGTCAGTTACTGCCGGAGCCCATCCGTGACGTCCAGGGTCCCAGCTCACCCCTGCCCATCCCCATGGTGCTCCGGGAGATAACCCACCACCTAACTCACCAGGTTCACCGGATTCCTGTTACCCATCGGCCTCGTAATGAGAAGTTTTGCCCCTTTGAAGTTTTCTGCCGCCCTGGGATTTTATGAAAAGGCCTGGGTCACCTCTGCCATGATCTATGTTTAAAGCATGTTTGGGAAAAACCTACTGGGAGCTGGCTCTGGTGTTAACAGAGAACAACTGCCTCATAAAAACTGCTTTCCACAGGAGTTCAAAGGGCTTATCCAAGTCCTGCAGGCTTGTCCTGCCCCACCAACTTGCTAGGGTAGGAAGCCGAGGTTTTGCCAAGTAAACTCTGACACAGATAAAGCTTCTCAGTTTCCTGACGGGCTCAGGGCAGAGCGAACAATCCAGTGGGCTTTTGACAAGACGGGCCCCACACTTCCCATGCCGCTGAAGCTATAATTTATTTGGACAGTAGGTGAAGGTGAAGGACTAAATTAGGTACATTATTGTGAAAACTCTTTCTGATATGTGATAACATCTTTCCAATTGGTACTGCAAGGAACCCAGTAAAAGTCAGGAGCAAACCAGGAGGGCTGACAACTGCTGGCAGGAAGCCAAAGTGAAGCATCACGTTACCGTGGCTCCTGCAGTTTAATCCTCCTTAATCCACCATGGCCATACGTGCCACCTATCAGCAGGATGAGGGGTCATCACCATATTCTCAAACAGAGCCGCTTGCTAAGGAAATTCACCAAGTACAGGTTGCTGGTGGCTGGGGGCACATTCGTGGAGTCACAGAAGGTGTGAGGAGTGGCACTATTTTCCATTTCTGCAAGTCTCTACGTCGTGTCACAGAGAACAGCTGCATTCTCTTACCAGCCCCTACGTCAATCTGGTGCAATATCATACATTGTGTAGCTTCTGCAAAACTCCCCTGTGCATTGGTTAAAGAATATTGTATAATAGAAAATAGTTATCTAACTCTATGTGAATTCATATATAAAAATAGGTTTGACCTTATGGGTCCCTGAAAGATTTGCCCAGGGGTCCCCCAGACCACATTTTGAGAACCTCTGTTCTAAAAGGACCCATATGTGCAACCCGTGCTCATTAGAAATCAGTTTCCTCTAGGTATTAAAGTAAATCCACTAAGATGGAGATTAGTCACCTTGCTAACCGGATTACAGTTATATAGGCCAGATACAACAAAATTATTTCTTTTAGCGTATATTGTGATTAAAATGTCTTACTAATTCAATCTTATACCCATCCTACCCCCACCCCTGCCCAATTTGACAAATTAGTGAGAAACTTAGCAAGAATCTGTCTTTGAGAGGCAGTCTGGCAAAAAGAGTATAAGTGAAGGCATGGGGCAATGAAATAGGGTTAATTGTAACATCCAAGACTACCTCTTCTTCCCCCAAAGATGACAGCCCTTCGCTTGTAATACAATACTTCAGTCTCCAATGCCCTGCTGGCCCACTGTCCTCTGTGTATCTCAGAAGGATCTCCCAGTCTGCAGCTCTCTGAGAGCAGGGGATCTGAACTCGGGACCCAAATCCTCTCTGCAAGGGAGAGTCCAGCTCCATCCTGGCACAGACGAATGGTTCTGTGAGGGAAAGCTGTGACAGACAGGGCAGTCACCGAAAACTAAGAATCAGTCAACCTAATGCCTCGGCAGAGAAGTCCACAAACAGTAAATGGCTTTTCATGCTCCGGCAAGGCTGAAAATGAGACTGTTTCTCGCACACTGCTCTGTTCCTCTGGAAGTTCAAACCAGACATCTCAAAGGCGTAGCTTAGGTACACAAGGCTGGGTGTCATTCCAGAGTTCTAAAAAAGCAAATCACCGAACAAGGAAGGAATGATAGATGCACAATGGCATGATCGACCACTTCATTTTAAATGGAAGAAAACAAAATCAGAGAGCAATCACCACCCATTTCCTTTCTTTGAGCAAAGACCTGCTGGCCGAGATATAGGGACAGGACTCTGAAGATGTACGTGCCTAACATCCATTTATTTTTACTTTTGGAAGCAGGGTTGTGCTGTTTCCATAAAGTCAGTCGTCTCTGCATGCCAAAAATGGCAAAAAATAGATGCTCTCCTTTCTAGAAATGATTATAATGTACCATGACCAAAAAAGTGGTTTTTCCCTAACAGATAATCTTGCATAAAAATGAGTCACGGGATTTCAGAAATGGAAAGGCTTTTCTCAAATATGTGTGTGTAGGAACACACACCTCCCGCTTTTTCAGCAACAGAGCTTCACTTTCCATAAGTCATGTTCTAATGAGAACGGCTCTGTCTGGGGCCTGTGAGTGAAAGGGGAATAGAGTATTTAGAGTTCAGCAAGAGGGAAGAAGTCTGTCTTAGAAAATAAGATTTCTCTGCTTGTGTTCCTCTGGGACGGATTTTAACTTATAAGGCAAGAAGGACTGGTAAGATGTTTCTTAAAAATAACTTCTCTTGCAACTTCATCAGCTCAATGTCAGCCCGGCTGAGACATCCTCTGAGCACAGCTCGGAATGCTGTTCCTCGGGGGCTCTCAGGAGCGAGGAGATGTTCCCTCCACCTTCATGTGTCCGTGGGAAGGCTGGCCTGGCGAGATCGGGAGGGGAGAATACATGGCTCTCATGCCATGTGCACCCAAGGGTGAGCAGAGGGGGGATAAGGTGGCTGCCCCTCCACAGTTCTGTGTCACCTCTGGACGAGAGAAGAGTGACATGAACAATCCCTTCCCTTCAGTTGGACACAGCAATTTTCCAGCTTCACTGAAATCTAATTCCTTCTCATGAGGAAGCTGACATGCCAGCCAACGCACTGGCTGCCCCAAGCAGCAGATAGTTACCAAGCCGAGAGACATTTATGCTCACAGATAAGAAACACAGCCTCGGGGTCAAACACGTCCTGGACTCTGGCTTTTCACCCTTACCAACACACAACTTCATACCAATGCTGCCGGCATCCAGGGACCCAAGTGGAGGAAGGCCTTACACTCGTTAGTAAGTCCGAGGGAGTCGCCACAGCAGAACGTGGCCTATCTTTCTGAAGGGTTAATTTTATTGGGCAGCAATTAAAAATATTTTATTAAAACAAGTGTGGGTTAAAATTAATTGACAGTTTCAAGACAAAAACAGAAACTTCCCAGGAAATGTTGGACTTGCTTTTCCCAGGACACACGGGGTCCCGTGCACTGCCCATGCCTCCGGTGGAACATTGAGAGCCCTGGTGCAGCAAAGAAACATTTTAATTTTGGTTAAATTTTTGCCTTTGGAAGTTCCCTAATGGCTCAAATCAAGCCAGCTCTGCTTGATGTGTTATGTATAATACCAAGGAGAGCACATGGCTGCTTTCAGCGTGGGGTAAGCGAAGGCTGCCTTGCCAAACCAGGACGCAGAGCAGGGGAGCGCTGCCTACTTCCCTTTGCTGACGGCTTTCTGGCCTGTCCAACCTGATGGGCCTCAGGCTCAGTGACTCAAGAGGGTCTGAACCCTTTTATCCCAGAGAGTCCTGGTCAGATGCAAACACTGTAACTAAAAGGGCTTTTCCCTGAGAAACACCATGTCCATTTCACATCTAAGAGGCCATTCACAGAAAGCGTCTTTTAGAGATTTTGGGTGGTGTCTTAGGAGTGTTTTTACTGAAGAAGTGGAATATGCCCATCATCAATCTTTCCTGGAAAGTCCACCCAAAGGTTACTGCAAAGCTCTCAGGCAACTGGAATGTACCGGTGCGTGCACCGCACAGGGCCTGGAGTCCCGAGCTCTGTCGGGGCCTGAGGGCTGTATTCTCCAACACTGATCTATCACTGCCCTTCAAGCTCCCTTCCTCCTTATCTAACTTAAATGCTGAGATAAGCTGCAACACTCCTGAGCTTTGCTAAATTAGTTCAAATATTTCAAGTTCTGCCAACTCACACTTCTCCCCCCCCCCCCTCCGCCCCGCCCCGTTTTGGGTCTTGACTAAAAAGGTGAAGAAATATTTTGGAGGAAACCTCAGGGCCCAGCTTCATCAATCTTCATGTGCTACTCTCCTGAAATGCCATGCAACCCAAAGCCTATCACAGATGGTATTTGGAGAACTAAACAGGCAAATCAACAGCCCAGCGTCGAACACTCCGCTCTTTTCGGTGGTATTTTGCCTTCTATTGTGAAATGGCTGCTCCGGGCTCTCTGCAGCTTCCTACCAAAGTGGCTTTGCATATATTACCGTCCAGACCCAGTGCGCATGCCCAGAACTGAGCACGGCCAGGTGGGTGCCCTGCGTGGCCCGGTCTGTTTTAAGGGCGACAGGCTTCTCTCCACGGCTTCAATGGCACCACAAGTGGCTGCATCCGTGCCATTTTCATAAACTCTACTTGGGAACAGACGAATGTGGCCCAATACACGTAGACGAGACGATGCAACCTGAGCCAGCAGAACGTTGCCTTGGAAAAGGCTTCTTATTTCAGTTCCAAACCACACATACTTGTACAGTTAACAAATGCAGCAGGGGATATTGGTCCACAACATTCATGTGGAGGCCAAAGGCTCTGCTGTCCTCCGCCCTCCTCTCCCCACCCCCACCTGCCTTCCCAAGAACTTGGAGACTGCGTGGGAAGTTCAGAGACCAGTTAGGGGGCTGTCTTTCTGGAACACTTGCATGCTCCAACCAGGAGAGGAACTCGGACGTATTTTAATCGAAAAGAAGTCAAGGAGGGGGGTTCCCTATAAATAACGCCGTGTTCCAATAAACACCAAAAGGAGCCAATGTTTCCTGTAAGGCCACTTTTCAGATGGATTACTGGAAGGAGTATTCCTTCACAGTTTTATGGCTTACTTTACTATCATCTGCTTAAAATTTGGGTCATTTAAAACAGAGATGCGAAGATCTAAGCCTTTACTTGGATGAAATATTACAGAGGAAGCAGCAAGTCTCATTCCAAGAGCAGACTCAGAGGCAGAACTCTTGGACTCCTGGGTTCTGCTCCTGGCTCAGTCCCTGGGCTCAGGTCAGCGCTCGGTCAGCATCTCACTTCTAATCCCTTCAAATCATTTGTTAGTCCCTGTTGTCTAAACAGTGGGGGAAACCCTGCGTAACACCCCTGGACCCCGTTCAATCAACAGGGATGGCTATAGCTCACTTCCAAGAAGCCAGGGTGACGCGTCCCGGAGCAGAGCTAGCACGCTCCTAAGAGATCGCAGTGTCATCGGGCAGACCCTCAGGGCTCTGAAACATTTCTCCACCTGCAAGCATCGCTGCTCCTTTAATCTGTGACCTTCAAAACCTGAATCTCCCGGCATTTTCTAGTTCTTTATAGTTTCACATGAAGTAACTCTGGTTACTGAAGCCTCAAACCTCTGAGAGGCAGAATAAGTAAATAGGTATATTTATCGCTAATTTATAGCTGAAAACTGAGGCTTAGACAGGCTAGGAGACTTGATCAAGGGCCCAAAGCTAATGAGGAAGGGGGCTGGGCCAAGAGTTCTTTTCTCTCTAACATGTGGGTCCTCATTAAGAACTCCACTTTTGGACCTAGGGAAACGGACTGAGGGAGGTTGGTTAAAGTGTTTCAGGAGCCTCTGGGATGCCTTTCATGTGCAATAAAGGGTGAAGGGCCACGTTTCTTGGAGGCCCCTGATTAGCATGGGTCCAGCACGTGCCCCACTCACCTCTGATAGCTTCAGCCAGGGTGCTCCCGCTCCTGCCTCCTCTGAGAAGAGAGAGGAGATGCCGATGCTTAATGCCCCCTCCTTTTAGCTTCCAGGCCCACGGGCCTCTGACCATCGATGCTCCTCACTTACACTTATTACTGAAGCTTTTGCTTCCAGGAGGAGTGAAAAGCTAGGCAGACAGCTGCTCTATCCAGTTAAACGTCAGCGAGACTGCCCAGTTACTGTTTGCTTTGAGGCAAACTACATAGCTTCTCTGTCCCTTTTACCAAGAACACGATTCCCTCTTCACCTGGCCAACTCCTACTTACACTTCAGGCTTCATCGCAAACACCACTTCCCTCGAAAAGCCTTTCTTGAGCTGACTGACCACAGCTCCGACAGCCAGCCTCTCTTTCCCCTTCATCTTCTCTAATCACACAGTCTCATAGCACCCTGTGCATCTCCTGTGCCATTTATCCTAACTGTAGCAAATAATTCTTTACAGGGTTATCTAGTTTATGTTTGCTGCCCGCCTTGACTGTAGCCCTTTGAGACCAAGGGCAGCCTTGCTTTATATGGCTCTGCTATATTCCCAACCCCGAGTTCTCAGGGACTTTTCAATCAGTATTCACTGACTGAACATGCCTGAATGGCAGGCATATGCTGGCTGGCACCAAAGTGAACCTTCTATGGCCATGCTGGACAGCGGGGAAGAGCGAGCGCCATGAACACCCTCCTGTCTGCAGCAACCATTTGTGCCTTTCCTGTGCTCCTAACAAAGAATGCAACATTTTACCGAGACTTCCAAACCCGTATCGTAGAAAAGCCAGGATTTCTTCCTGGTCACGTCATTAAAGTTAACATCACAAACCAATCTCTTTCAGTGTTACCACGAAGACCTCAGACCCTCTTTGAAACCAATCACTCAATTCCTTGACTGCTTTGGGATTCCAAGAAGAACAATGGTTCCTTCGGATCACTTTACTTACACTTCTTTAGTCTCATTGTCCCAACAAGAAGCTGGAGGCAGACTTCTTGGGCTTTGACAGACATGGAAAAAGGAACTGGAAATACTCTTGAAGGCTCCCCCTCCCTCTCCCCCTAACTTCATAAATGCTTCAACATATACTCAAGGACTGGTTGGGCTCTGTATCTGAGCACAGAATGTAAGTTAACTAAAGTAAGCGCTACAGATCCTTTTAAAGAGCATCTGCTTCCAGATGGAAGACCCTCTGGCAGAACACAGTAATGTGTCATTGGTAACGTTTCCTGGTGACAGACAAGTGGACTCATTTTCATTGGGGACAATTTTTCTTCAAATCCTATACGAGGAAGCGAGAGGGTGTGGACATGGCCCAGGCCCTAGCATTCTAAAGGGCACACTAATTCACTCAGGGACTATCTATTAAGCAGGCAGCGGCAAAATCCTTCTGGGCTTAAGTGGAGTCCAGCTTGGCTGAGAGCTCTAACGTTCATTACCGCATAGCCTTTATTGATAAGATCCCCAATTAGTCACTGAAAAAGGGGAGGCTAATATAGGCCACGCACATAAATAGCTAAGTTAGAGTAGTCGGATTCTTAGGATTTGGAGCCATACCATATGGGCTGTGGCTGATGTCCTGCCTCAGCTGGTATCAAGGCAAGAAAGCATCCCTCCACAGAACTGCCCTCCTGGTGGGGTTTCGTTATGAGGTGGGGACTAGATGGCAGTTTCAAGTAGAAGAACTAGGAAGGGACAGACCCATGTGGTGAACTGCAACTTCAGGAATTCCAGAGCTACGCCATGGGGCTCAGGAGCAAGACGCAGCCGACAGCCGGATAGTTTTCTTAACGGGCAGGAGGGGGTCTATTTAGTTTGGTGAGCAGGGGAGGTTTGTAAGAATGCCATGCTATTTTCTGACCCCTCTAGCGAAGAAAAACAACACTGTGAGTGTGTATCCAGTACATACAGATACAGACATAGACGTGGATCTGCAGAAGTGCATGCCAGATTTGTGTGCCTTGTTTCCATGTGTTTCTATTAGGCAAGTCAGAAATGTTAGTTGTGTGTAATCAGCTATTGAAAAATCGTCATCATCAAAGCAGGTGCAACATAGCAGGATGGATCAGGAGGGGCAGCAGACCTGGGCCGGAAATTGCAAAAGCCACTCCCCCGACGACCACTGACCTGGGGCCACTAAGTGTGGCTGTGTCTCTCACCGCCTGGGCCGTTTCTGATGCAAAATCCAGGGCGCCAGCCACGGGCTTGGTCACAGTGCCAACCAGCCCTTTCCCAAGGCCGGATATGAAACCGCTGACACCCCCTTCTGTTTTCACACCTTCCACTGTTGAGGTTATAACACTGGTCAATCCACCAATGATACCTAGCAAAAAAGACAAGGGCTATTTGTGTCCGGGCCAAGAACAAAAGCAACCGCATTTAAAGCCAAACCCTTCAGTTCCATGCACCTGGCGAGGTAACTCAGGGGTGTTTCCTCAATCTCTTGACAGGCCATAGGCAGGCCAACTCAAGGTGGAGAACCGGCAGATCTGCCTCTTAAGTTTGGAGTCAGAGAATGTATATTATATATTAGTCAGAAGTAAAGCATGTTCCAGTTTTAAAAATCAAAGAAAAGCTAGGAGTTTAAAAGTGATACTTCTCAATTCCAGAGCTTGGGCAGCATATGGGCTATGGAGAGGAAGGATATAGACAGTGGAATTAAATCTAGAGACAAGAAACTAGGGCTCTTGGGGAGACTCGGGGTTCCATAAAATATAAGGCAGAGAGCTAACTAAATACAGATCCTCAGTTTTCAAAGAACACTATGTGACTTGCCAGTACCACCAAACGTTTGAAATGGGGTAAAAGCTGTGGTTCACGTGGGTGAAAGCAGGTGTAGGCGACCCGAGTAATGACAAGGCCTGATGAAGGGCATCCTTAAAAAGCTGCCAGAGCCAGCGGCAACCTCAAGGGAGTGAGTTTGAAAGATTAATCAAGGTCAAAGAGATATTCCAAACATTTTGAGAGTTGACAGCAATGACCTTAAAGAGCCTCCACAGTGGCCAGAAGTTGGCCGGGGCTAAGAGGACGTGGCCTTGCAAGGGGGAAGCGGGCCCAGTCCAGGGAGCATTTCCAGGTCCTGTGCCAGGGACACTCACAGGATGTTTACCTGGTGGCGATGGGGCTGTGAGGAAGCTCTCTAGACGCTTCAGCTCTAGTGAGACAAATTGGTAAAGGAAGCTGCTTGGGTGAGAATGTACTAACAATGCACAGCGCTTCTGGATTCTGGCGCATTCGCCCCAGTGAGGCCATATCCCTTTCCCGTCCTTCTCAACCAAGTTCTTGCAGAGACAGAATCTTTCTGAACCTGGCCAAGCAGGGCCTACAGACAGAACTGAGCATGACCCCAGCTTTTACACCAAGGGGCTGTTATCAGTGAAGGGCTTTTTCATCGTGAAAGAAGGATCTCACTCTCAGCCATGCTTTCATGGATCCCCCTTGGTTGAGGCCACTGGTGCCTTGTCTCAGAATGAACAGCCTGTACTCTGAAGATGCTGTACATATTACCTAATGATCTCTGCTTGGCGGGGAGTTTGTGACCTTGAAATGATTCCCTATTTTCTCAACACACTGTCATGTCCATCGAGAAAGTGAGGACGGCCATGCTCTCTCTCTGCATCCCAAGGATGCTGGGTAAATGGAGGCAATAATGCATAGCAAAGCATTTTATGTTCATTAAAAAACAGTCCTCTGTTAAGTCTAATGCGCTGTCACTGCAGTTACTAGAAAGAAGGATTAAATCTCTAACCCCAAGTGATTGCCCAGCAATCAACTTTTAAAGCGCATAAACAGACTAATTTCAGCCAAATTTTACTTCTAGCTTGATGTCTCCTTGGGGAACGCTCCCTTTCTAGTTGGGCAGGCTTAGGGAAAGAAAGGCATTTTAATCCAAACCTCGCCCTTAGAAAGCTGATAAACAAAAACTCTCTCCTAAACTCAAAGAGACACATGATTTTTTATTATTGATATTCCTTCTTCTTCCAAATGCTGATAATTAAAACTTCTCAGTCTTGACATGACTTCTGATAGCTTCAGACTATTTCTAGTAATCTGGTACAAACAGTTCACTTTAATAACCGTTACTAAGCATGAGCTACATGCTAGGTATCATGTGAGGTAGCAAGTACAAAGGTGACTTCAAAGTGGTCTTCTGCTCTCCTGGGCATCACAGCCTATCAGGGAAGCAAGATGCACACCGCTGGCTACATACACAGCCACGCCCGGCATGTGTGCGATAATCATCATTAACTCTAATGGGAGACAGTGGAGTGGGGCAAATGTCCTTTGAGTTGGGACTTACAGGCTGAAGAGGATTTTGAGAGGCAGTGAAGTGAGGCAGAGGAAGGGAGGGCAGAGGAGCAGTAAGAGGCCCTGGGTGGCCTGGGGGACAATGGCTGGGAAAGGTGGCTGGGTTCATATTTCCAAGGGCCTTAACGAATGCCATGCTAAGAAGTTTTGAGAAAAATACAACAAAAGGAAAATGAGTCTGAATTAAAGCATTTAAAGTCAGAATTCAAACAAATTCAGAGAATGGGTGTTTACACAAGACTCAGAAACATCTGGGCCACAAACCTGGCGGCCAGTTTCACATCTCACTCTCGTGGAAGGAATGCTCAGTAAGCAGAGGGCAAGTCTAGAAGCAGCAGATCCATATTCTAAAAAGGGGTTTTGTTGCTTACACCTTGTGACACCTTGGGAACAGAAGCCAGAGCGCAGGAAGGAATGGCTGTGGGCACGACACTTAGAAAATGAATGAAGAGTTCTCACAGGTGGTAGCAGTTGTAAGGGGAATAAAATAAAAGAGCTTGGATGGCTACCGGCACCACAATGCCAAGCCAGGATCGACACTGTTGTCAGCTCTCTCTTTCCCGCTGGCTGGCAGATGGCTGAACAGGCATCCCTGAGGGACTGCGGCAGAAGAGCCACTCTCCTACAGCCGACAGCAGGTGACTTACCATGGGCCAGGCCATGGATGCCGGCTACCAGGTGCTCGCCACTGGTGGCGGCGTGGTATCTGATGTACTCCCGCTCCGACTGATGCCGGTTGTCCATCGTCTTTCCTAAGCCATCCGACAAGGTCCCCGCAAACTGCAATGAATTCAAAACAGAAGGAGAGTTTTAAACCCTTAGCAGAATTTTTGTTACTTAATTATCTGTAATAATAACAAGTGTAATATGCTAATTAGACCAGACATCCTTCCGGACAAAGCCGGGCTGCAAGGGAAGCTCGGGTCCTGGGTACCTGCTGGCAGCCCAGGGAGGCCCGGGTCCCAGGTGCCAGAGGGAAGCCGGTGCTGGCAGCTGGGGGAAGGCAGGCCTACTCTTGCACGAATTTTGTGCATCGGGCCTCTGGTCTTAAATAAATGCCCACCTTGCTCCTCGCTGGGATTCAGTGAATACCAAGTGAGGGAGAGATACACTGCTGAATTACGTATACTGTGTGTCCCAGGAGAGTGGTTCTCAAGCATGGGACGCTTACTGGTGGACACAACGCCTGCAAACAACCACTGACAAGCCATCATGACATTTGCCTTCGATTCTGCTGCAAACTTACCAAAAAAGTAAAGGATTAACAAAACGGCCTGCGGGAGGAGAGGTAAGCTTTGGGGTTCCCTAAAGTTAAGGACAGAGGCTCTCTGCTCTAAGAATTAGTGAGATACAAAATAGGAAATGCGGCAAATTATTGCTTTAGGGTTTGGCATCAACGTTTTTAGAGAAATCAACTGCCCTTAAGTAATGTCTTTTCTTTCACTTATTCAGTAATTACTGAGTGCCTAGGTTCCGGCCCCATTTGTCAAAAGCAGAAAAAGAAGTATATGTAAGAGTTCACAGGTTAGGTCACCTTTTATTCAAGTGGCACATCTGAACTCATGGCTTCCCATGCAAACTCCGCCCCCACCAATCAGGGAGAGATTTTATTTATCCTGGCCTATTTTACCCAGAGAAGCTGTCCCATTCATCAAAGCTGGATAAAAAGGACATAAAAGTCTGTTTTGTCACAAGACAATTTGAAAAGGTTTAAAGTGACAGTTAATAAACCACAGGGTACTTATCCTCATCGTTCAGGCATAAAAAAGGAAGGATATCAAATATATAATTAACCTTCTCGGGAAGGATCTACCAAAACAAGTGGTTTAAGTGCCAGTGACCCAGGACTAACCTTTTAGAGAACACACAGGAATGTTGCTCAGATAGAAAGCGCAGTGGCAAGATGTGGGGCAAACAGCCTTGCCCTGAAGACCCGGGATGCGGGGTGGCCACCAGGAGGCCTGCCACATTGTGGTCGGGAGAGAGGGTCACACAGATCTGCCCTGGACGCCCTCAGTCCTAGGCTTCTAGATGCCAGTGCCAGGGGAAGGGGCGTTCTGGGTAAGAAGAGGGACGGGAAGCAGGAGCAGCCATTCCATGGGAAGCAGTGGTCCCTGCAGCAGGACGTGGGAGCACCCCTTTCCTTCACCAGGCCCAGATGCCTTTATGACCCAGGGCAGTGATTAAAGGCCTTTCTAGAGAGGCAAGCCCTATCATTAGTTGCTTTTTGCCTTCCCTTCCCTGGCATTCCCTAATTGGAGAACTTAAAGTAAATGGAAATTCGTTTTACCATTTCCTTTAGGATGAGGATCCCCTGGAGTGTTTGTGAAGCCAGCTTTTGCTGTGAGTCACTAAGTGGGGCTTTTAGTCAGAAACCTCATCTAAGAGCCATGGGCCTGAGCATCTGACCAAAACAGATTCTAGTCCTCTCGCAGCCATTCCGGTGGCTACATGACCCAGATGAGGAGCCCACCCGGGCCCCCCTCTCGGCATATGCAGAGCAGTGATAGCACCGACACTGCCATGTGGCTGTGGCTCAGGGTGCGGCATCGAGTCAGCATTCTTACTGTTCTCACCAGTCACTACTAGTCCAAGGAGAAACACCCTGCATCATCCGAAGAACGCCTTTCAAAGATTTAGCATTATGGTCATTTACGTTAGGGTTTACCATCAATAAGGAGAAAGCAACCAAACAGCCCTTTGTGGAGTGAGCTTCTGGAGTGGTACCATCTGTAAAATTAGCGCTGGACTCGGCGGTTTCCAAAGCCCTTTCCAGCTGGTAACGTGTGATCTAAGATCCAAGCTAGAATGTCTTTATCAAGCACGCACGCTGGGCCTGATGCAGGCCTAGGTGCTGCGGGGGGGGGGGGGGGGGGGGGGGAGAGGTTGGGAACAGAGGGCAGCCTGGCCCTAGTCCCAAGGAGGACAGTCTCGGTAAGACCCCACCTCCACCCGTGGACAGCCAGCAGCAGGAGCAGGAGACGCAAACTGGGAGCACCCGGGAACTGCGAAAGGAGAGGGAAATATGACCCTTGTTACTGGAAAGGTCCGAAGAGCCCTGCCATGTGCAGGAATTCTGTAGGTGCCAGTGTTCTTCACTGAGTTTGGACAACAGTGCCTCCGGGGCGCCTCAGGAGAGGTGGGGGTGGGAGCCTTCGGGGGAGGGGTGTGAAGGGAAAGGGCTGTCCTCACAAGTGCCCTGTGGGGTGAGGGCTGCCAGAGACGGGCTCCACCTGGAGAGTCACCCAGGCCCCTCTCAGGGTCTTGTTCCCATTCTCCGTAAACTCCTAATTTGCTTGAAAAGAGAGATTTCGTTGGAAGAGATATGAAGCGAAGGCCCATCTACCTATTCCAGCAGCTGACTAGGAAGAAGTTAAAAATGCCAATACACTGCCCCCGCCCCCTAGAGAGAACATGGGAGAATAATCTAGGCAACTGCCCTATACTAGCCCCTCTGCAGCAACCCCCCATCAAGAAAGCAAGCCTAGCACCCCAGGTTTATGAGTGAGCCTGGGCCAAGGCCTAACTGCCAACAGATCCCGCTGCAGCCGCCTCGGCCCCCAGAACTGTCTGGTGGTGGCTTCTCCGCAGAACCCACTCTGCCCCCAGGAGGAAGAGATGAGAGGGCCTAAGAGAACACTCTTCCCTTAAATGCTGGGTTCTTCTTGTGCTTGCTTCTCAGGTGCCCACCTTGACAGTGGCAAGGCGCCTACTATCTAGTCTACTTACTCTACTAGTACGTCTTCCAGCTGAATTCCTACTCCTCTGTGAAGAAGTTACTCATGCGAGCCAGCTGAACGTGTCCTTTGTCACTTGTGAGTAGAAGGATACAAAGACACTAACAGGAAGTGATTATAAAATCTTCACCCATGCCCTGCCGGCGTGGCTCAGTGTTTGAGCACTGACACATGAGCCAGCAGGTCACGGCTCGATTCCTGGTCAGGGCATACACCCGGGTTGCGCGCTCGATCCCCAGTGTAGGGCATGCAGGAGGTGGCCCATCACTGATTCTCTTCATCGTTGATGTCTCTCTCTCTCACTCTCTCTCCCTTCCTCTCTGAAATCAATAAAAAATATATTTAAAAAGATAAAATCTTCCCCCCTAGAAATGTGGCTTCATTGAGAACTCAGAAAATACAGGAAGATGTTAAAATCTACGATCCAACCAAACCCAGACTGATGAGAGGCTAATCAGATTTTACGAAAAGAGCCATTTTATAGGAACTAAACTGAAGCCAGCCCGGTGAAGGGTCCTGTGGTTGAAACCTGGGCCCCAGGCCAGCCGCCTGGGCTTCTGAGTGCTGAATCCAGGGCACCACAGAGGCTGTGGGAGCACTTAGTCACCCTTAATTCTCTCTCTCACTCCCACCTCAGTGGGAAAGCAAATCACACCCGGTATCTTGTTTCTCCCTCAAAGACAGGGTGACAGCTTGGGCTGGAGAGGGAGGTGATTCCAGTAAGCTCTCTTTATGGCGCCCTCTGGCACTGTCTTCCCTGAGGCTGCAGTGTTATTTCACCCATGTCCTTGACTTTGAAGATGATCGTCAAAACAGAGCGGGGACACTCATGAGAGCTACCCCATCCCGTGGGAGTGACGGTGCAAGACATCCATCGAATTTATTTCGAAACTTTTTCAGAGCAGATGCTCTCTGGCATGTTCGTGGATGATCAAAATGGGAAATGAAGGCTGGAGGCAGATATTCAGATCCTGCCCAGGGAAAACGAGTGGCGGCGGCACTGGGGGAAAGGCTGAAATCATCAGGAGAGGAGCAAATTCAACCCAGCTATGCATCAGTCAACCAACCCCAAACCCTACTGTGCGCCAGGCTAGCAAGTGAGAACCATAAGTGAGAAATGGTCCCTGCCTCCTGCCTTCAGGACCTCAGCCAGGAGGTATGTATGTGGCATAACAGAAAGACATTCATTCATATCAGAATTCAAATTCTGACTGTGCCATTTACTAATTGTAAGGTCATGGACAAGTAACAATCTCTGTGAGCCTCCATTTCTTCCTCTTTGAAATGGGGAAAGACTATCCACTTACAAGGATATACACGGAAAGCACTAGACAAGACATGTAAAGTACTTGCACGGAGCGTGAAGCGTCAATTTCTTCACGTGCAAAAAACGCGAACAATCAGATTCCACGGGGCTGTTGTGAGGACTGAGTGCGATGGTGGGCACTCGAGGCATTTGGCTCCATGAGAGTAGAGGGGCATAAAGCACCAGGGCAGTGAGCATGTGCCAGGCTTGCACACTGGGAAAGGCCTAGCAATTGGGAGGTAATTTGCAGATAATTTGTAACTCTACTCGGTATAAACATAACTTCAACACCAGAAGGACCATTTGCAGAGACTTAAGTCAACATAGTTCATTTTGTAGCTATTTCAAGTCCACAAACACACACACACACACACACACACACACACACACAAAACCTTAAGCCTGCAAGTGAATACTGTCCTTGCTAAAATGAAAGGTTCCAAGGAACAGAATGTCCTTCAGAAAACCTGCTATTACATTTGCAGACAACAGTGATCTCTGCACCCCACCCCCTTCTCTCAACAGAGGACGCTCAGGGCACACCACACTGGTGAATTCTGGCCACAGCCTCAAGTCATCGATTTCTCCGAAGCCGTATTTTCAGCCCGGGGGTAAAAATGTCAGAAGAACTTCAAGATGTCAGTTCTACTGCCTCGCCGACACACAGCGTGTGTCAATACCCCGCCTTCCAAAAATAATCCCATTGTCTACAGAAACGGAGCCACTACAAATTAGGCTGGGTCTGGGGCTGGGCTCAGAACAGATGGTTTTACAAAACTGACATTCAAGTAGATGCTGGAACGGTGAGAGAGAAAAATATTCACACTGTGTCCCTCTGTTCTGTCCGATCAGTTTCCCTGACCCTTTATGATATGCAGCAAGCCTGGGATGCCAACGGCACTTGGCCAGTGTAACAGGAGCCGCGGCTTGAGTTTCTCCCCCTCCTCTGGGGTTCTTCTTTCACAGTTATTTACCTAATGGAAATTTCCTCTTTAATATTCTTGCTCACTGAGGAGTTGCCGGTGACGGTACTTTTCTTGTCACCAGGGGAGACGGTGAGCACGTATAACAGGAAAAGGAAGAGAAGGGACAGGCCCTGCAGTGTGAGGAGAGTCTGTGTGCTTCCAAGTCGGAGGCTGTCCAGCTGCGAGTGTCGGCCACCAGCACAGCTCCAGTTCTGCTCAGCGTTGCCCACGAGGAGCTAGGGTGAGCACACAAATTCGCGAAACCCAGCTCGCTACATATTGTGTCCTTGAGTAAGGAGGACGTGAACTGTGTGGGGGCCGCCCTCCTGCAGTCAATCAGACAGAGTCAAATTCTTATTCTATCCCTCACTCCCAAGTATGCAGCTGGGGAGAGCTGCTGATCTTCCCTGAACCTCAGTTTACCCACCTGCAAACAAACAAACAGATGGCCTCGCCTCTAGAGGAGTGCGGTGAGGGGTTCAGGAGGTGATGCCAAGGACGTGGCACGGTGGCCGGCACCCACGGCTGTCATGTTGCTGAGTTTCTGAGCAGCAGCTCCGAGGCTTCCCGGGCGCTGGCCCTGCCAGGAAACCTCCTCAGGTCAGGAGGACGCGGCCCTCGCAGCTAAGATGCCACCGCTTCTCTGTTTCATGTTGTCAACATGGCCACGGCTCAAAATGAGGCGGAGAGGGAGTTTCGCCTTGATGTTGAAAACCCCTTTTGTGTTACTTGTGAGCCAGGAGGGGTTAAAGGAAAATGGGATCCAATGAGCAGTGGGTATCTGTCACCAACACAAGGCAAACCAAACAGCTAGTCCTCACTCAGCCAAATGGTGAAGGCGGCGGTGGGGGCAGGGAAAGGGCCTTTAAAAAAGGCATGGAACAATTTGAGGTTTGGCAAGAAAGAGGCATTTTTGGACCCCAGAGCTCTATCCAGTAGATGTAGAGCAGGTTTGTCTGTTTTCACTTCTGCTCGGTTGTGACTGTATGTAGCCCCCTTAAGGCAGAGAAAGGGGAAAGGGTCCAGAAAAAGAGACCCTGAATGAGAACAATCAAGACATTTTAAAGCTCGGACTGACATTCTACTCTAGCAACACGCCTAAGCCAATGACCTTGCTTTTATTGAGGGGGGAGGGGGGTGTTCTCTGGAGACCTAAAGGCCTCCTGCCCTAAGACATACACCATGTTGCTAGTTCACGGATAAACACTTATCAGGCAACAGACACTCCTTTTCAGTTAAGACAGAAAGCCATCCAAAGCCACCCAGAATTATCTCAGCACACAAGGTCTAAACAGAAGCAACGAAGTCGGACCTCACGATGGCCCTGCGTCTCAGAGCCCAGGACGCACGCACGCCTGCTGAACTGGCAGGTCTCTGCTGCTCTGACCCACATGTGAACTCAGACGCGTTTCAGATTAATCTAGAGGCTTGGAGTGGCGTGGAGCATGCGGAAGAGGGTTTTGCTTTTTCTTTAACAAGGAACGGTGGCGTTTGCTATGAGGCTAAAAGCACAGAAGTAAGCAGAACACCCACAGGAAGACTGACTTTCATCACCAGACAAGTGTCATGGCTTAGTCACGTCCTCTTTTCCCTGTTTCCTCCATGTCAGTTAGAAAGAATCGTGCGCAGGATGAATCTTTAAACCCAGCTGTGGACGGGATGGTGTCCCCCCACCTTGCAGCTCTTCATCAGCGAGGCCTCGTGCACCTTCTGCAGAAGGGGATGGGGCAGTGCTGAGGGCGCAGGCCTCCCCTGCCGGCTGCGGAAAAGTCCCTGAAGCTCCCAGACGGAGGCAGAGGGGGGTTTATGCACAGTTAGGGCTACACGAGGGGGGCACGCCTTCCCACCCCACGCGAGACCTCCAGTTTTGCCATCTAACAAGGTTTTCACTACGCATAAACAGCCCACGCCTCAGTACCGAACCAGGAGATAGAATATGATGTGAAAGAAGAAAAGAAGAAGAACCCTGCGAGGTGGTCACACCATAATGTCTGCCTCGGCAGATAAACTATTTCAACACCAGGAAAGCACACAGGCTTGGAAAGGCCAGGAGTCTCAATCCCGACTCTGTCACTAGATCCAACCGGGTGAACTTGAGCCACACACACATTCTCTTCAGGACTGGTGTCTTCATCTAAAGACAGGAGTACACGACCCACAGACTTGCTAATCCGGAGAGGCCTTGGTTTTAAAAGTACGTGGGGGAAAACACAAAAGAATGTGTGAAGGCCAAGGGTTACTACTGCAAAGTCTGTCCTTCTGAGCGTCACACTGTCCCTCCCTCCCCAGCTGAATGCTGTGTGTGTCGCAGCCTGTGACCGAGGAATCACCTGTACCCATTCTGGAACAAAGAGAAGCTTAAGGAAGTCAATTGTAACAAAAGGAAATCTCCAAATACGGAAATTTAGAAATGCAACCAAACGTTTTACGACAGAGAAGACGCTCAAGCTTATCGCATTCCCAGCCACAAGGACTTCATTCCTGTAAAGAACTTTGCATTTCAAGTGAATAGATTTATTCTCTTTAATGCCAAAAGCCGGGGAGAAAGGTGACGGGTGATGTCACCGAGAACAGTCCTAGATGCCAGGCACTGGTACAAGTTGAACTTCTTACTGGAGAAGTCGGGTATGTTTCAAAGGTTTGAAATACCTTGATAAGATTTTCAGGAAAAAAATCTCCCCAACTGGAGGTTCAAATAAAAGAAGTTTTAGGTGAGTAAATAGCAAAATGGATAAAGGAAAGCTTCCAACTGCTAAGACCACAGTGTGACCTTTGGAACTGTGAACAGAGGTCAGCAACACTGCATCTCAGGCACTGTTCTACAGGCTTAACAGTTGGGAAATCACTTAATTCGTTTAATCCTCACAACAAACCTACGAGGTAGGCTCTGTTACTATCACGGTTGTGCAGATGAAACGTAAAAAGACCACGACTGTCTCTAACAAGAGTCTGCTAGAAATTACCCACAAATGATACTGGGTAATATATGAAGGGAAGCCAACCATGATTTTTGTTATTATCTCCATGGAAAATTCCTTTTACTGAACGCCAGTAAAAATCTTATAGAGACACCAGGTAAGATACCTTTCTTTTCCCAAGCAGTGGGGGTGACAAAGGAAGGTAGCTGAGGATAGTAAGTAAATGACCCAGTTTCTGAGAAATTACATGCAATCCCTGGACAAGAAAGAGGGCCAGGCTCTGACCCCTTCTTGAGCAATACTCCAACTCAGACGCTTTCTGCCTTCCATCACCTGGACCTGCCCTTAGGCATGCAGCCTAGGCTCCCCGCTCTCCCTTCCCCAAGCTCTCACTGTCACCACCCGAAAAAGCCCCAGAAAAAGAGGAGGTTCTGTAAATGTTCCTTAGGGGATCCATTACAACGCACATGCACCAATGGCTGGGAAGAAAGATGGAGGCCAGCTGGGGCAGGGACCAAGGCCAGTGACTTCCAGAGCTCCTGCCTGCGGAGAGGTCTGCTCTTCTTCCCCAGCTTCTGGCAGAGGGTTTGCTGAAGGAGGTGGCATGCCAAAGCCACAAAACGAAAAGATTTAATTAATCGGAGCTGGTCTGGTCAAGCAAATCTAATTCCAGAAACTAGAGGGAGAGAATAACACAAACCACCGTGCTCCTGGCGCAAAAGGCGATCTTGGAAGGGCTCCCAGTTCAGCCTCCATTCCTCGCCTCTCCATCTCCGCCACTCCTCTCTCTCCCACCACCACCAGCCACGCCGGAGCCAGGCAACTCTCCCAGGGAAACCAAGGTGCTCAGCACCTCCTAGCCGGCATTTGCAGGAAGCTAAAGATACAAAGGCCGACCCTTCGTTCTAGTCATGTTCAGGGAAGCCATGCCTCAGCAACTGTGACGCATGCTAGATGAGACCACAGACTGGGACCAGGTCTTTAGCATCTGGGAGAACCACGAAGGTTGAACCTCTTTTTGGGGGGCAATAGGGAATGGAAGGCAGATCAGATCCTAGGGACTTAAGTCCTGTCTCATTTCTCCTGAGCTCGGCTTGATCCCAGGCTCAAGTGAAAGGCCAAAGGAAGATTCTTTTTTAAACGGAAAGTGTTTCCACAGCTTCAGGTGGAATAAAATAAAATAAAAACGCAATTGGCTTAGTTCTATTTCCCAGTAGCTCCTCAAAACCCTCTGGTCTCTGCCAGGAGGCCCCTGGTGGCCTTTCAGTAGGTATCCCTCCCTCTGCCATCTTACAACCATACCAAGGGTGACCTGGGAGAGGACACTGAGCAGTCACACCCATCTACTTCCCGCAGATCTGGTGGTTTTTTGTTTTTGGGGGGTGTTTTTGTTTTTTGGGGTTTTTTTTTTAGCAGAATTAGCCATTCACTGCTGAATTAGCCACTCCTAGGTTAATAAATTTCAGGCCTAAAACACAAGTCCTGGAATGAGGAAGAAAACACAATTCATTGAGCTCAATAGCTGCCCTTTCTAAAGGTGACTCACTGGGACTATTCTGATGTGTTGCTTTCAAGAGAAAACCTTCAATTACTAGAAAGAATAGAAAATGGGCTCTGGTTCAATATACTTCCTACTTAAAAGAGAGCCAATCAACCCTTGCTTATCAAAAAGATTCACCCGTTTTCTGATCTAAACAGAACTGGTTCTTGAAGACTAGGTTTCCTTCAGGGCCTCTGTTATAATTTCAAGAGCTGAGGCTGATTCTCTAGCTCCCTTTCCATTGCCCTTCCCCAGAAACAAATAATCCTTCCTCAAGATCCTTCCCTTTAAACACCAGGCTTTGATCCTTACTGAAATACAAGTCCTGCTGGGAAATTCTT
The DNA here is from genome assembly GCA_026230045.1 of Corynorhinus townsendii. NCBI lineage: Eukaryota > Metazoa > Chordata > Mammalia > Chiroptera > Vespertilionidae > Corynorhinus > Corynorhinus townsendii. Next base: position 214,781,127 of record JAPDVU010000002.1, read on the forward strand.
GCTGTTATAGACCCTTTACTGCAAATGAAAAGCTCAGAAAACAAGTTTTGCAGGGGAGGTACACATGGGAGGAAATCAAGCACTGGGCACCAGAAGGAAAAGGGAAATACGAATCCTCTCTAGAGAAAAGGAACATAAGTCAGAGCTCCAATTTTTTTTTTTTTTTACACAATGTCCAGCATACAATAAAAATTACCAGATATGTAAGTGAATAAAATGACTGAAAACTGAGGGAAAAAAAAAACAAAAAACAACAACAGATAATCACTCAGCAGTTCTCCAGACATTAGAGCTATTTGATACAACGTTTAAAATAGCATACAATGACCTTCCAAAAGTTATAAAAAAGATGGAAAATTTTACCAGAGAACTGAAATTAGGATTTTAATAGATGGCTGAAGAGCAGAGTGGATAGAGTATCAAAGAGGATTAGTGAAGTAGGAAAAAAGTCGGCAGAAAATATCCAGAGCAAGGCATGAATAAAAACAAGAGGGTGAAAGACAGAAAGGAGCTTAAAAGACATACGGGACATGGTTAAAAAAAAAAAAAAAAAAAAAAAAGGTCAACTTCCATGTCACTGGAGTCACAGAAGGAAAAGAGGAAGAGGGCAGAAGCAGTATCTGAAGTGACATTAGCCAAGAATTTGCAGCAAGAATCCAGCTACAAATTCAAGCTATTTTATAAACCCCAAGCCGGAGACTCCTACGTAGGCACGCTTATTATTATAAACTAAAGACAGAAAACAAACATTAAAAGCAGTCAAGGGAAAACAGGCATAGCACCTTCACAGGAGCAACAATACTGACAGCTCTTTCCACAGAAATAATAGAACAAAAGTGGGATCGTAAAAGGGCTGAAAGAAACTTGCCAATCCAGAATTCTAAATTCAGTGAAAATTTCTTTAAAAATATGGGTGAAATAAATATATTTTCTGCGGGGAAACCAACCTGAGAAAACCCATCGCAGAGGACCCACGAAAGAAAGTTCTTTTGTGGATAAGGACCCTATATGGATACGCAAAGAAAAGAATGAATGATAACAGGACAAATGTGCGTATAAATCTAAATGAATATTGACCATTTAACACACACACACACACACAAATGGGACGAATAAACACTCAATGACCCAGTAATTCTGCACCTGGGTGTACACTGGAGAGACTTGTGCGTGTGCTCCAGGACCTTGAACAAGAAGATCACAGCAACATTGTTCATAACAGAAAACCGCTGGCAAACAGTCCAAACGTAGAACAGACACATTATGACACATTCAAACAATGCGGTACTAGATAGCAGTGACAACATGAGCTGGATAAGCTCATCAATACGGATGGCTATCAGAAATGTGATGTTGCCCAGCCAGAGTGGGTCAGTGGTTAAGTATCAACCTGTGACCCAGGAGGTCACGGCTCGATTCCCGGTCAGGACACATTGCCCGGGTTGCCGGCTCGATCCCAAGAAGGGGGCATACAGGAGGCAGGTGATCAATGATTCTCTCTCATCACTGATGTTTCTAGCTCACTCTCCCTTCCTCTCTGAAATAAATAAAAGCATACTGATAAATACGTCACTTCTACACTTATCGCCACCCCTGCCGATTTTTCTATTGACTGAAGGTTCTGAGGGCATGTGCCACAGTCAATAACACGAGACAAGCATCGAAACACCTGACGGTATCCCTCAATGCCCACACGTGTGGCCGTAACGGGAAACGTAGGAACCTTTAGTGAGTGGCAGCTGATGAGATTTCTCAGCACCTCTCAGATAAACGGGAGCCCAGCCCTCACTTGCTCCTGGGCTGCCCACAGAGGCCTAGGGCGTATGTGAAACCAGCATCCAGGGAGGAAAACAAACCTCCCAGAGCCCCTGGCAAAAAGGAGGAGGCCAGACAGGAAGAACCCCCCGAGGCAGGTGGCACAGCCATCGCTCCTCCGCCCAGCGTGCCCATGGTCTGGCGGACGGGCCAGGGGAGGTCTCAGAGGACCTTGAACCCTGCCGACTTAAGTCTCCCTGGGGGTCAGAGGCGTGGGAACACGGGAATCCACTGCCCTGACGCTTCTTCATCCTCAGGTGAGTGCCACAACCTCCCCGGTGAGCGAAAGAAGAGTGAGTGCCGAACGGACTGAAAAGGAGCCTCGGACCTTCAGGGAGGAACCAGAGGAGAAAGTCAAGTTGGCAGACAGTTCCTTAAAAAAAAAAAACCGACGGCGACACAACCCGAGCTATGTTTCGACAGGATGGCTCGCAATGCTGTCGGGAGCACTGCCGTGAGAAGGGGGAGCCAGGGTGGAGGCAGGGCCGCTTCAATAAACCAGCCTGCCGTCCCTGGCCAGCGGGCGGCGGGGGGAGGCGGGTGCCCACGCATTTGCCACGCAGCCCCACCTAAGTGCGGTCTTGAGAGTGGAAGGACCACGCCGTCCCCGCCCTGTCCTAAGATTCGGGGTGTAGGGCAATGTTAGGGCTCGGAGTCCCAAGAAGCCAGCGGGAACCCTCCGCAGCCTTTGTTTAAACACTGGTGAAAAACAGCACCCAATGCTGCTCACAATACATGTCCCCTTTGAATTCACTCAAGTAAAACGAAAATTCGACTCAAAATTGGAACGCCGTCACCAGCCTTGAGAGCAAACAGGAGAGGAGGGATTTCCAGAGAAAACCTCCCACTTTGGAGAGGGTGGGGCAAGGGAGGGCCGGAGGTACAAGAACCACGAAACGCAGCACATGCCTGTAGAACATGTTCTTCCCTCCCACACTGAGGTCATCTCTAGGCTAGCTTTGTCTAAAGAAAGCGGTAAAACAGTTTGATGGACTGATCACGTGGGGTCAGGTAAGTGAATTTCCCCAAATGTGGTTTGGGGCTCAATGGCAAACATTCCATCTACTGCGCTCCAAATTATGCAAAGTATGCACAGCTGAAGGAACCCCTCCCGCTTCTTCCTGCCTTGCCGGGCCGCCTGTTTAAGAGAGGGCTGCTAACTAAATCAGCGCCTTCGTCCCCTTTAACAGAACCCCGAGTCCGTTTGCTCTGGGCTCGAGGAGGCCGATTTTCCGCTATCTGGATGGAAACACTGTTAGGTTAACTGGAGATGCTGGAGGCAGCCCACAGCTCCGTCCTGGGCGGAGGCGCCCTGGCCAGAAGGAACAGTGGGGCTGGATTTGCAACCTACCCACTGTGAACAGGTCATGATTTGGTTTTAGCTCTAATTCTATAGGGAGCAAGTCAGGTTTGTTTTTATCCCCGGAGAGGGTAGGGGCTGTTGGTTTTGTTTTGGCCCCTTCTGTGAAAAGTGTAAGCTCTACCCATACACGTAAAAAATACCTGTAAAACACTAACAGCTAACATTTGGTGTATGCAGATATGGTCGTATCATGACAATAATACTGGACTTAAAAAAATAGACACTTCAGTTTGGTCTCTCTCTTGCCTTTGAAACGCACTTGTACTTGGTCAGGGGAGAGAAAGGGACCCAGGGGTGTAAAATGACCGGCCAGCCTCTCCCAAGTGACCCGTCAGCACTGGCTGCTCTCTGCCCCGGGGCTCCTGCTGAGTGCTGCTGCTGCTCCACACCGAGCCTCTCCACCTGGGCTGCCTTCAGGTGCCCTCTTGGCCCCGCCACTTCCTGTCCACGTGGCAAATATCTCCTTGGGCTTCGAGGTTCCTTCCTCTCTCTGTGGAGGCCTCCCTTGCCCTGAGGAGAGAGAGAGGTCTGCCCCACCGAACCACAGACTTCTGTCCTAGCGCCTGGGACACTTTCTCCCTGAAGCATTAGTTATAGAACCTTCTTCCGAGCTAGACAGAGATTCTGGGGAGGGGAGGGGAGGGGGTGGGGGAGGGAGGTCTGATTTATTCGTCTCTGCTGCCCTGCACCGAGCACGGCACCTTTAACTGTCCACATGCTGTTGTGGCCTTATTGTGTAGACACATGAACAGAGGAATTTGAGGTTATGGTTCCTGCACACAGGTCTACAGTCAGACAGTCTCGTGTGGCCTGGAACCCCGTTAAATCACCACTAAGTGTGTGGGACGGGGAAGAGCATTTCTGGGTCTCAGCCCACACTGTGGCTTGGAAGGGCGGTAGAGCATCAACAAAAGAGCTACAACAGAGGATGCTGCAGGAAAGCAGTAGTGTGTGACTCAGATTCTCTGCAGCCTCTTGGAATACAGCCTCACACGGTGAATTCCTGCAAACAGGATACTGCACAGGGTCCAAGAATGAAGCCCACTCGACAGGCTCTGACCCAGACAACCCAGGTTCCTATCCTACTGTTCGTAGCCCTGGGCAAGCTACTCAATTCCTCTGGGCCTCCATGTCCTTGGATATGAAGTAGGACTAGCACTTCACAGGGTCCCTGTGAGGACTAAGCAGGCGGATCCATGTGAGACTAGAATAGTACCTGGCCACGGGGAAGCAGTCAGTGAACACTAGCTAGGAGCATTTTTAAAGATCCCACTCGCTACTAGCTATTAGCTGGAATGCAAACACCCTTCAGGGTGCAGTCCTTTGTTTCTATACAGCAATACTGAGGAATAAAGCTAACGAGGGTAATTAACATCTTTAGCACTTCAAGCAAGTGTACACAAACAGATTCCACAAGGCCAACCGGATTACTCCGCTGTCACTGTTTCACAGACGGCACAGTGAAGAAGCCTCCGCGTCAGCTTGGACAACAGATTTTGTGAGACAAAAGGCAAGGAAATACAAAATTAACATTGTGGTCACTCCTTATCAGGACACAGACAAAGCGAGCTAGCCAACAGTCCGGAATGAAGGAAACAGGTTGTTGGCTTGATTGGAATTTCCTAGGATTGTTACCATGTAGCACAAGATTAACCCAAATGTTTCTTTGCACACAGTTAAGTTTATGTGAAATGTATCAGAAATGATATAGTTAGGGCTCTGGGTTTGTGTGTGAACAAAACTGCTTTCAAGAAATGCAGAAATGTATCATTACGAGGCTGATTAAGAAAATGCCATAGATTTGAAGTTCCCTGGATCTATAAATAAGTTCATTCAGCACTGGTTGGCGTGGGGTGGGAAATCTTCAGGCTAAAGAAACAAAGGAGCAGGTAAACCAAACACAGGTGACCTTTTTTCTGAAGTGGGTGTGATTGTCAGACGAATTATATGCCACCACCACACAGCATTTTCAAGATAGCGCATGCTCTGACATTTCAAACCGTGACACCACCACCTCAGCAGCCGAAACCGAAGAGCATCGTGGCGTATTAATTTACTTCATCCTCCCAGAAGCGCCCCCACACACAGCTGGCCAGTGGGCTTTCCAAGCAAAAGGGGGAAACCTTGAGCACACCACAAGCAGACACTTACTTCCCAGATGTGTCAAAGTGGGGAAAGAGGACAAAAGTCAAGCACAGCTGACCTAGTATTTCAAGAACAGGATGTCTCCGGGGAAAAGGTGGCAAAATATGTCTTTGATGATAAATGTAATTCCACAAAACGAGCAGCTAAAAGCAATATAAGCACCAGGCAGAATGAATGACAACTTAAGGTTAGAAATAACCAAATGTCGGACACGTCCATGTGTTTTCTTCTCTTCTGAGGGATAGAGAGAGGAATAAAGAATGTGCTGGAAATTTGGGGCATGTGCTCCACCCCCCCCCCCCCACCGCCCCACAACCCCCACTTCTTCCTCTCTCTATTCCTCTTTGTAAAAGGCCTTTAATTAGCTCACATCCTCTCCTGACCAGGGCTCCCTAATCCATTCTGACACAGCCTGTTGGCCAGGCAGTGGGGACTGAGTGCAGGCCCTATTAGCCGGCTCCCAGCGGATCCCACTGCTCTTATCTCTGCAGATGCCTGATGAGTTTGGTATCTTCCCTCCCAGCCCTCCTGGGAAGCCGCCCCAGCAGGTGCCCATTGGCAATAGTTTTGTGTTACAGGCCTGAATGAATGATCCCCGCAGGAGCTGCAGACTGTTTTCACAGACTCAGAAGGCAGTCAAAAGTCCACCGAGTGAACTTGAAATGACCCCAGCTGCAGAGTCACTGGCGGGTTCACCGGGAGGGCAGGCACGCTTTATTAAACAACTAATACTCTTCACAGATAACTTTCCGAAAAAGCAAAAGTGTTAACTCTTTACAATCTTGCTCTGGCAAGCGCAGGGGCTCTGCTGTGTGACTGACTGTTTGAACCCAGGTGAGGATTCTGGCCTGGAGGGGGGTCAGGCCAGGCACCATTTGGTCTGCTGCTTTGTTAAAGAGTTCCAGATTAAAGTAAAAAGGCAAAAAGGTGAAGGTTTCAGGCACCTATTCTAGTGAGGACAGTGACAGCCCGAAGCCAGGCCATCCCCAGCGCCATGCTGGAAGCCGGGACGTCCAGAGGCCCTGTCTTTGCCCGCACACCACTGGGACACGGATGAGCGAAGGGTGACCAGGCCGTGAAGAAAGCGGCTGCTTGAACTCCCATCACCAGCAGGGCTGGCATGGAAATCATTTTGCTTATGAGAGCCAGAGGCAGCACAGTTAATTCCTTTTGAAGGAGGATTCAGAAAAGGCACAAGTTCAGATCAAAGTGTTCTTATAATCACGTTCTTTCCAGCTTGCTGGACAGAGGGCAACAGAACATACCCAAATTTGCAGTGTTCACTGAGGGGTGGCCAGTGGCCTCTTCTTCCCTGGATTAAAATCAGTAAAAGGTCCACTTTTTCCTTTTCTTTCTCTCTTAACTCACAGACTGTAGAAGGAACCCAATGACAATAATCATACTTGATAACATGCAGATAATCATATAAGCATTAGAAGAAATTTAAAAAATTCAATTTAACCAACAAAGTTACATTCATTTTGGCATCAACCAAGGACTGTGTCTATCAAAATTTTACCTCTATCCCATCTCACCAAATGCCCTCCAAATCTAATTTTGGAGGGCCTCCCCACTTATTTGGGGGAGATCCTGTCTTGTTTTCAGATGGGGTGCACTTGCCTGTGCACTTATTCAGTGCAGGAGATTCTGCTGAAGGAAAATGACATGCTTCAAAGGAGGCACACTCCCTCCGCATCCAGGGGAGCCAACCTTCACACAAAACACAGCTTCTGCTCCCCGAGGGCTTGCTGTATGCTGCACACAGGGCTTGGGGTAAAACCACCAACGTGGACATGACTTAGTACCTGGTCCTCAGGAGCTCAGTCTCGTGTAAAGACCCGGATAAAGGATGCTGAGAGGAGGCACACTAACTGCGTCAGGGCTGTGGCCCTGACTTTCTGCTCCCTCACCCCTAAAAGGACAAGCAGCAGGTACCCACAGCTGCTGGCTCTACTTCAAAGACAACAGCAGGCCTGTAGCCAGAGGCCTGAGTTCTTGTGCTGGCCCTGAGGCTAGTGAGCTGTGAGAACCTTGCTGGGCCTCAGTTTCTCCACCTGCAACCTGAAAGGGCGAAAAGCTGATCTTCAAGTTCCTTCCCAGATCTGTCTCCCGAGTTTCCACTAACGTACCCGATGGCGCTGAGGGCCCAGACTTGGGGCAAGTGGCTGCCACACTCGGCGGGCACGAGTGGGAAGGGTGTTACGGCTGGGACCGCCCTTGGGAAGAACTCAAGATGGGTTTCAATGGAGAGATAGATTAGAGAGTTAAGATACCATATTAAATGTTATTAAAACAAGGTTTCTCTGAAATTGGGACTCAAAAGAACTGGTGGCCCAGAAAGAAACTCACTACAGACTGATTCATTTGCCTCTCAGCATTAACCATTATTGCTTGTCTCATTTTCGGTTCTTATAAGTATATTTCTAGTATCACATGATCTCACTCATCTAGGGGAAATAATGAACAACATAAACTGATGAACAAAAACAGACCCGGAGACAGGGAAGCATCGATCAGACTGTCAAACCTCAGAGGGAAGGTAGGGGAGGGTGGGGGTAAGGGGGAGAGATCAACCAAAGGACTTGTGTGCATGCATATAAGCATAACCAGTGGTCACGGACAACAGGGGGGGGGGCATGAGTGGGGCGGGGTTTGGGATGGGAATGGGGGGATGAGGACAAATATGTGATACCTTAATCAATAAAGAAATTTAAAAAAAAACAAGGTTTCTCACAGAACTTTTTTTTTTTAAAATAAAACTTCAGTTAGACGCTGTTCACTATTGTGTTCTATCTTTTAAAGAAAAATAGTGGCAAATTCCTCCTTGTGTTTAATGTGAGATTTTTCTCTCTCCGTATAGCTCACTCATAAAGAGACCTTAACTTGTCTTGCCAACTGACTTGGAACTGGGGCAATCCTGCGAACTTGCCTTGCTGCTGTGAGGGACACAGAGCCCACGCAGGCGGCGGCAGGCCCCGAGGCAGGCTGACAGCATCCATCCGGCAGCCCCCCCGTCCCCCCAGCTTCAGGGACCGGGAGCCTGGAGGTCTGCAGGTCACCCGAGGTCGTCCAGCCAACCTCTCATGCACCTAGCACGCGGCCGAGACAGTGAGGCCCTCTCTCGGAAGGAAGGCTTTTCCACAGCTGTCTGCCCCAGCAGGAAGCTCCTTCGAGAGGACGTTGTCTGGCAGGGAAAGCAGGGGGCTTAGCTGGGAGGCCTGGGAGCCAGCCCCCCGACTGCATGATTTTGGCAAAACTATTCAACTCGTGTGGCTGAATGTCCCACCACGAAACAGGAAGTGATCATCACACCTGCCCTGCTGGCCCCATGGGGGCAATGCAAGGTAAAATAATTTTTTATTTAATTCCTGAGGGAAAATGGGTGCTTTCTAGAGCAGCAGTGAGGTCGATGGGACAGCCGGAGTAGAGAGGAGCCCAGGGCCTCGCCTTCATCTAAATAAGTCAGTTACCTTTGCTGTGACTCAATCTCTCCTTCTGTCAAGTGAAACTAGTAACACTTGCATTCTTTAATGCATAAGTTGGAGAAAATTAAGCAACAAAAGGAGCATGCTACAAGGTTGCATTTCTATAAAGCTCCCAGGAGCTGTCAGTAGCTCTTCTTTCAGAACCCACTGACATCCTCCTTGCCAATGTCCAAGTTACTGGTAAAAAATAAATAAATAAATAAATAACCTCGCTGGCCACAGCCTCCTGCTGGGAAACATCACAAAGGCCATAAAGCTGAAGCGATGGCCCTAACTGGTTTGGCTCAGTGGATACAGCGTCAGCCTGCGGACTGAAAGGAGGTCTCAGGTTCAATTCTGGTCAAGGGCATGTAGCTGGGTTGCGGGCACATCCCCAGTAGGAGGTGTGCAGAAGGCAGCTGATCAATGTTTCTCTCTCATTGCTGTTTCTAAGTCTCTATTCCTCTCCCTTCCTCTCTGTAAAAAATAAATAAAATATATATATATATTTTTTTTTAAAAAGCTGAAGCAATGGGCTGTTTCTGGAAGTACATTCTGCTTAATTTTCATTTCAGTGAAAACACGGAAAGTTATTGCTTCCAAAACAATGTGTTCTTATATAAATTCAATAGCTTGCAGGAAATGTTTACTTAAATACCTTCCTCTAATAGAGCAAACAGATATTTCCCATAAGTATTATTTTAATTCATCAGATTAAAAGATGTGCCCTAGCTGGTTTGGTTCAGTGGATAAGAGCGTTGGCCTGCAGACTGAAGGGTCCCGGGTTCAAGTCTGATCAAGGGCATGTACCTTGGTTGCAGGCTCCTCCCTGGCTAAGGCAACCAATCAATGAGTTTCTCTCACATCGATATTTCTCTCTGTCTTGCCCTCTCTCTCCCACTCTCTCTAAAAATCAATAGAAAATATCCTTGGATGAGGATTTTTTTAAAAAGATGAATGAAAAGACTGGAGGAGGGTCAGTTTCCCAAGGCTTCCTATATATTAAAGCACAGCCCGGGCCCGATCCAATAATGCACACCTGTCCTCATTCAATCCACATCAGTATCTTAGATCTGAGGGATGGGAGGGGCAGAGAAGAAATGGGACCTAAAAGTCAACTGCCTTTTCTGTCTGCATTGCTACACATAGAGTGTGATTTTGGATGTAATTCAGTTTATGTGTGGGAGGAAAGTCATGAACTTTTAAAAAGCATCTTGTTTATTTCACAGAAAAGCCATAAAATAGCCAGACAATAAAGATAAATACAGCAGGTATTTCACTTATTTAACAACTATTTGTTGAATGTACAACATATGAAAATGATACACTGGATAAAGGAGAGTCCACATGGGCACAACCTGGATCACTTCAATTTTTCCTACAACTATTTATGGTTAGTCACGGGGGAAACTGGCAATAAAAATGACAGATAAGATCTTTGCCTTCTAGGAGCTCCAAGTCTCCTGCAGGATGCAGATGAATAAACAGACGGCTGTGTGGTGCCTCTCAGCTCAAGGCCACCGCCTCCTTGAGGAACAGAAGAGAGCGTTCCTCCTGTGGGCCCCACAGCTCCTTATCTCACGGACTGGAAACCTCTACCCAGATTCCAGCCCCAACACTTGTTCTCTCTGTACCACGACTACTTACAAGTACTTCTTGTCCCCCGGACCTGTTCCACCTCCCTCAAAAAAACATTTAAGCCTTACTTTCCTAAGCCTCTGCCACAGTGCCTAGCGCCTAAGTGACACTGTTAAAAGTTTGTTGAAGGGCCATATGAGATGTGCACAGGTTACTTTCCAAGGAAAAATGCAGTCACTGCTTTAATGCAAGCACCAGGTGCTCTGGGAATTCAGAGTGGGGAGAACCTCACAGGGCATCTGGGTTAGTTAGAGACCTTACAGATTTGGAGCCATGTGGCCAGAGATAGGGAGAAGGGCATTCCAAATGCAGATAAAATCATGAGCAAAAGAGCAAAGGTGCAAGAGAGCCGCATGGCTGAGGACACAGGAAGTGACTGGATGGGCAGCTTTTCTGCCACTTTCTCTTCATCCTTTCCTTGACTTCCCCAACGTGGCTCCTAGTTTTTGAGCTTATCCCAACCTCCTCATGTGCCCAACTAGGCCATTTCCCCAAGAACTGGCACAGGAGGACTTTCCCACGGGCATTTATAGGAAAGAAAAAAAGAGATGCCGTCCTTCCCCTTTGCCTGTTTGAGGCTAGGGATTCCCAGATAATAAAGATGATTCAAAAAGCCTAGAAAATCAGTTGGAAAATTGCAAGGTCCAGCACGGAGGAGTTAAATTTGGGAACGAATGGGAAGCTGTTCGAGCCGTACTTGTAAATAGTGCTGTTTCCAACTGCTGTGTTTTTGCCTCTAGAGCTGGGGGGTTGGTGGAGAACGACATCTGAGCGGCTGGGGGAAACCTACAGGCAGACTCCCAAACTCACTTTGTTCTAAAATTTCTGGCTCCCACCTTCACTCGTGATTAAACTTTAGGTCAAGGTAACTGGGCATCCCAAGTCCCACTTTTCTCACCTATAAAATGGAGCTGACACCTCCTTTCTCACAGGGTCCATGTGACAATGAGGCAGATGGAAAGCACCTCGTCCACCCCTGACACAGAGCAGCTGCTCCATGAAGGATGCCAGGTCTGTCATCCACAGCCCTTCCTGACTTATAAGCATGTTTTCGACCAAGAAATCCCTTCTTTCTCCTAAGAAAACACTTTGATTTAGCTTTTCCTCGAAATGGAAAGAGACTTATAGAGATAACTAGAGGCCCAGTGCACGAAATTCGTGCAAGGGGGGTTCCCCTCAGCCCAGCCTGCACCCTCTCCAATCTGGGACCCCTCAGGGGATGTCCGACTGCTGGTTTAAGCCCGATCCCAGGGATCTGGCCTAAACCGGCAGTCAGACATCCCTCTCACAATCCGGGACCACTGGCGCCTGGTCACCCCCAACTACCCCCCTCTACTGGCCTGGTCGTCCCCTACTGCCCCCCGCCTGCCGGCCTGGTCACCCCCAACTACCCCCCCTGCCGGCCTAGTCGCCCCCAACTGCACCCCCCTGTTCAGTCGTTTGGTCGTCCCTCACTAACCGCCCCCTGCTGGCCTGGTCGCCCCACGCAGCCTGCTGTTCAATCGTTACTGTTATTGCGACCAGACAATTTGCATATTCCTTTATTACTAGTATAGATTATAGGGAAGAAAAAATAAAGGAAAATAGAAAGGACCTTCCAGTGTTTTGATGTTTCACTGCCAAAAGAGAGTTTGAATTGCCCTTCAGATATTCATAAAAAGGGGTCATAGTTCACCTCGCCTTAAGGTTGTCAGTTTTTCAGGAAAGGCCAAGTACTGCTCTGAGTAATATTACAGTGCCTGAAAGGGATGTGGTACCACACCCTGGGGTAACCGGCCAACCTGAGAAAGGCTGAACTGATTGTTCTTCTCACCATGTTTTCACCAGGGGAGAGAAACGCTACTCTTCGAGGGACACAAATATTTCCCATCCTTTCAATTCAGCAACTGGACATACTTTCCCACCAAGCAGAGTGCAGTTTTGGAATGTAAAGTGAATACCTCTGAAACAAGATGTTCAGTCTAAGAAGATGACTTAAGGACCTGATTTTTAACTGAGCTACTACTAGGAAGTGAAGAAAAGTTTTAAATTTTTCCCATCTTTCTGTTTCAAAAATAGAGCTTCAGTGGTATCGGCCCTGCTCCTTGACTTCTGGCCGAGCTGTCTGATTAGGGTGGAAAGAAGGGAAAGCTAAGCCTGTCCACTGAATCCTCAGAAGCAAGGCTGCTGCACAGGGTGGGTGGGGCCGCCTGGGAACTCTGGTCACGAATGTGATTCTCATGCCACCACTCAACTCCCACCCTCCCTTCCCCGCCCAGCACCCTCTCACTTCCCACAGAGCTGAGATATGACCAAGTTAGGATGGGTCACTGATGGGTCATTTGGCATCTAAAACTTGCCTCTAACCTAAAGGAGCTCAGATTAAAGGAATCATTTTAATACTCAAGGTTATCAGAGGAAAATAAAACAAATTCTGTTGCCAAGAATTTGAGTCATTTCTCCAGATACGACAACGCGAAGGCACCTCCTCTTGGCTGGAAAAAGAAATCCCTTGGGTGACTTATTTAAGATCAAAGTCTTTCTGAAAAGAGAAAACTCTACATTCTCTAAGGGATAGATTACTGTCTGAAGTGAATTTCATTTAACACAAAGTTTTGTGCCAACTTAAATACACTAAAAACCCCAATGCTTATAAGAAGGCATTCACCTATTACTTGCTTATAGGTACATGGAAAAGCTATTATGGGGATAATCAGCTCAACTATAAAATCGAGCAGCCATACATAATGACAAAAACAGATACAAGTCATAAATTGCCTTTTTCCCCGCAGAATCCACGCAGGCAGGCACTCAGTGCATTCTTTTGTGCAAAGATAAAACTTTTGCCTTGACTACACAGGGCTTTTAGTCTTGTTTGAGCCTATAAATACACTCCCTACAAGACAAACACAAACAAATGCTGTTTCTTAAGCAACAAAAGGCAGATGGACCCCTCTGCCCTCAAGAAGGTCACAGTACACACGACAGGAGGTTGGCCCATGGCAGGGCTGGCTGAGACTCTCGGGGGCAGGGACACGGAAGTCACTTCCCACTGATGGCTGCTATTCCCTGAAGGGAGGCAGCTCCTCAGCATACCGTACCCCAAACAGAGACGAACGCAATCGAACAAAATATTATCTAAAGTCTTAGCTAGGTTTTCCACTGAACTATCTAAACAGTCTCAATTTCTCCCTCCCTATTTCTCTTTCGCACTTAACTTGCTTGTACTTATCGCCAGACGGTTTTCCTAAAAGCTATGAAAGTTCATTCTGAGACCAGGCAGGGCTTTGGTGGTTTGCTTCTTGTTTTTCTTATTGTTGTTTTTATGTTTTACTATAACGAGACTTGTCTAGAACAAACAAGGCCGTTAGCAATGTGTATCTAATGTGTAACTGAAGCCCAGAATCAAGACTCCAGTGCAAAAGATCAGGTCTGGGTTCTGCAGTGACCTGGCTGACCTTGGGCAGCTCACCTAACCTCTCTGGCCTTAATTTTTTCATTTATATAATGCGGCTCAGACCACCTACCCTATCTGCTGACCAGGTAATTTTGATGACCAAATGATGTCACACGAGTCAAACTATGCTTGCAATCACCAAGGTTCTAGGAAGAACCTATATGCCTAAAAGGAGATGGTGATGGTCAAGACAATCGAACATAAGAATGAGCACAATCACCACCATTTCTTGACACAAACGATATGGTAGCAGTCACCTTGCCAGCTAACAAAGTGATGTCAAATCATAAGCTTCTGGTGGGAAGTTAGCAGTAATTAATTTTTTATATTCCCTATAGTGCATGGAAGAAAGCCTTATATAAACAAAGGAAATACATTATATAGGGGGGGGAAACGCCTTCAGAATTACCTAAACTTGGTTTCAAATCCATCTTGCCATTTCTAATTGTATGATCTTGACAAAATTATTTAATTTCTCCAAGTCTCATCTGATCTGAAGACGACATTAGCACACATATTACACCCAATGAATGGATGTAACGGATTTACCACAAGGGCTGACAAACAGGTATTCAATAAATATTTACAAATTAGTATGTGTTCCATAGTGAAGAAGGGTGTTCAGCCCTGTTCATTCATCTTTTTCCTACTAATGCTGTTTATACCAAGAAATATTAGGTCTTTATCCAGTTCATAACTAATAAAACAACTACATAGAATAAAATATATTAAGTAAAAACCAACAGAAAGCTCACATTGCCTTGACAAAAATTTAGAGCTGCAGAATTTGAGCTCGTTAGAAATAAATGCCATAAAGCAAAAGAGAGAAATAAACCTACCATACCAGCCCATACCACTGCAAAAGTTATCAGTAATATGAACATGCAGTGAATAATGAACCATGAATTCTATTTTCCATGAACAACAACTGACTTTGATGAAAATGACTTCGGTTGAAAATAGGGAAAATTATTAAAATATTTGCATTCATAAGCACAGAGTCAAAACATAGCTGGGATCAAAAAAGTACCCGGGATCAAAAGCATCCTATATGGCCTTGATAATGACACAAAGAGAAAATGGGAAGCAGCACAGAACAGAGCAGAGGTCCCGTGATGATCAAAAGTGCTTCTCCCCTTTGCTGGAAGAAATTAAGTCTGCTGCTGGCTTTCTTCCCTTAGGAAGACCAGGTGACAGCTGTAGAGAGCAAACCCCCGAGTTTCTACAGGGGCAGCAAAGAGAATGGGATCATTTGCTCTATTGTTAACATCTGAGGTTTTCCTAGTTTGAGAAGAACTTGTATTTTTTTTTAGAACTATGTAATTTTCCTGCAAGTATAAGAAAATATTACACAATAATTACAGACAGAAGGAGAATTGGAGTCTATATAAGAGAGGGAATTTGTTCAATGGGCGTCTCCCCAGTTCTGTGGCTTTGAAAGGGGTCAGAGGGGCCTGCAGGTAGTCACATGACACCCAACTAGGAACATTCATGCTGCAGGGAGGAGCTGTTTCTCTGACAGGGTTTTAGGATTTGAAATGCTGTGCTTTTATTAAGTCAGTCATATGCCACGAAAGGATTTCAGGAGTGGCGGGTTTGCCATGGCCTTAGGAATGGGGTCAGATCTTTGAGGTTCTACTCAAAGGGTTGGAGTCATTTTTCCAAGATCCAGGCAAGCGAGTTGTGGGACAGAGGCCCCCCAGCATGGTGGCTAATCCCTGGGTCCTATCATCTTAGAGCCGGAATCCTGAACCTGATTTCTGAGGGGTGGGGAATGAAAGGAAAAGGATAAGAGAAATAAAGGGCACAGATTATTTTCTAGCTATATTTCCTGGAGGCTAATATTAAATAGATTAAGTAACTGTTTATGCAATGAGGACTTCATTATGCGAGACCTGAAATTAAGCAACTGGACAGTAAAATTAAAATTTGCTGTGAGTAATTCACAACATCTATCCAAGATAACTAAGACCTGCAGGTCTATTACTTTCTTAAGTGGCAGAAGGAATTCCCTCTGAACTTCTCACTAGATTTTCACATACTTCATCTCTTCATAGGTTAAAAAATAGCTTTCAAGATTAATAGAGAAAAGGATTCTTTAAAGCAGGGGTGGGGAATGTCCGGCCTATAAGGCCCACAAAATCATTTGGTCTGGCCCTGCCAAGCCATTAGGGGTGAGTTAATTAAATGACCAAATATAGCAGACTAATTTTTGTTGATTTTGTGTGGCCCGAGAATGATGTTATAAATATCCGAATGGCCCTTGGCGGAAAAAAGGTTCCCCACCCCTGATTTAAAGGGAGGAATGGGACTGGAACTCATCAGTCCTAAGCTCCCCTTAACACACAACCCTATGTCTACAAGAACGACAATTTTGGGGGAGGCATGAACCTCTCTGAGAATCCAATAAAAACTTTAGATCCCTGCTCAGGAACACACACACACACACACACACACACACACACACACACACAATATTTATAATTAATTTCAAGAGGTTTATGAGTTTCTCCTCTCCACTCCACTCAAAGCCCATGGAAGCAAAGTCAGAGCCCTCTAGTCTTCGCAGCCCCGTGGGGCTGGCTGGCTGCTGGGCTCTGTGAGGTGCAGTCACGTGTTCTCTGACCCCTTTCTTTAACCACAGCAACCTAGGCGCTCTTTAAAGGAATACCTCCCACAGGCCAACAGCTGATTATTGTGGTCATTTGCACTTCCTTAAACTCCTCTTGTATACACAGAAAAGCAAACACAACATTCCCCCAAAGCAACATTAAAGGTCTGATTTCAACCCACAACACTACAAGAAAATGGAGATCTTTAGCCACACTACGTACATGCAGGATCACCGATTACTTGAATTGGTATTTAGTCAATGGCCCTGGCTTTTGGAGCTATCATTTCTGATATGAAGTAGTAACTTTAAGTCTCTTTGCTTTCTTATCTTAGAGATATATGGACTAATTTTTATAACACATCCAGGGATCTTGGTATCAAGATAAATTACACAGCAACTCCTCTGAGTAGCAGCCTGTGAAGCCAATACTGACTAGCTTACTAAAGGCAAGAGAACCTCATGCAGAAGGATCCACCCACCTGGGAAGCCAACTTCCCATTCGAGAGCCCTTGGGGCCTGGAAAGCAGTACCTTTATGCAAACCCACTGACAATACAAAGCACGAAATCCAATAAAATGCATGACCATTGTCACCAGGCCCTGGGACAGGTTTGGGAGTGAAGATAGGGTAAGACGTATTCTGCCCTCTCTTTCTGCTTAAGTTATAGTCTCATGCTGACTCTTCAGCTTCAAAAAGTTTCCAGGGGAAACAAGAACCAGAAAACCAACGAGACTTCCATAAAGGAGAGAGAATAAAGAGAGGGCCGACCTCTTTCCTCAGGAGGCAGCGGAGAACTCTGGGAAAGCCCACAGGGCTTCCCTATGGAGAGCCTCCAACTTCTTCCTTCACATCCAAAGGTTAACTGTGGAGGGTTCCTAAGAGCCACACTGGCCCAGATGGAGCGGGAATCTGCTCTCTGTGCCTGAGGCCTCGTCCTCTGTAGACTGGAACGTACTGGCTTTCATTTCGCGGGTATTAATAGTTTCCTGGTGGCTACAGTCTGAAGGTTTTACATTCAAAGTGAAGCCCATTTCTCCTGTTCAGTCTATATTTTTTATGACATCAGATCTCCTTTTATTCTCACAGAAAGCCAGTAAAGGTGCATTTCTATTCCAGGTTGAGAAAGGCCTCTTTGTAAACCACAGCGCATTTATTTTCCAAATTAAAGCAAAGCCCAGGGATACAAAGAAATTATAAAACTAAGGAGACTTGCTATGCTGATTAGAATTTAATGAAATAAAATAAAATCTTGAAACTGGCACTTACAACTAAACATTCACATGCACCTGTCCACAGCAAGTCGGTGGGAGGCTGTGCCACGACGGAGCAGTTCTGTGCTGCCGTCAGGTGAAGGTCCAAGGGCAGCTCAAGAAATGGTTCAAGGCTGGACTGCGTGGGCTCATTCGACTCGGAACCCGAGTCTATTTCCAAACATGATTACAAAACCTCTTTCCCCCGTTCCCTAAAAGCCAGAGTGTTGCCTATTTTGAACCACAAATCAAACTATACACTTCTGGGCTGGTTTAGTAGAACTACAGTGCTGAAAAAACCGATCAGCTCTAGAAAGTAGTGGGAAAACAGGAACACATTCCCAGCTTCCACACGTTCCCAAGAAGGCTGTGCAATATAGGGATGCCATCAACTCCACTTTCTTACCTGCTCTTCAGGATAAATTCCTACGTGGAGCCGTTAGCGTCTCCTCCGGGAGAGCCACTCTTACACCTGGTGGCCAAGGCACCTGGGGTTTCCCGACAACAAACGCTCTACAATAAATGAGCAGAGGGCACAGGAGCTCTCCAACCTGCTCACTCGTGAAAAGGTCAATCTCTAGAAGAAGTCTGCCTGTGTAGTTGACAGGAAGGGGAGGAGAACTGAGACCTTTAGTGCCTTTTGTCTCTTGTCAAATACCAACCCCCTTTCAACTGCCGGCACCTTTCCCAGCTTCACACGTCAAATCAGCTGCTGCCCAAAAGTAACTGCAACAGCAAAATGTCCACCAAACAAGAGGCCAGTGAACGAAGAGGTGCCGAGGCAGCAAGACTTGGAGGATTGCCCCGCTGTCCTGCTGCTGAATGCAGACAACTCAAAGGGTCGCTGCGTTCTAGGAGGCCGTATTTCAGTTTGGACATCATCGTGTGAGCTGGGAGGAGGGACTGGGCGATTCTAGATAGGCAAATGGCACCATCAAATCCCACGTTTTCAAGTTCACTCTGGTGGCTCTGGAAGATGCAGTGAGGTCCAGGGGCAGGAGGACTGCAGTGGCCTAGGGAAGACACCAGAGTCTGGACGAAGGCAGTGGTGACGGGGAGAAGGAACAGGAGATATTTCAGGGGCGCACGCAGTGGCCGGTGCCAGGTTATCGGAGGTGAGGGGAAGACAGAGTACATGAAGCAAGGACCATGTGTGTAACTTCTCACAACCTCGTACTGTCCGAGAAATGACAAAAATGCAGAGGACTCATGTGGCTGATGACAATGGAACATCACCTCGGTTTCCTTACCTTGGCAGCAGAGTTAGATACTCCATGGGTAACGTTTCGGATAAGGCCCCCAACATTTCCATACTTTATCAGTCCAGTGACCCCTTCAGAAACGTCATTCAAAAGCCCCATGGGATTGCCAAGGAAGTCCACCGACCCCAGGATCCGCGCTGCCTGGCTGAGGAGTTCCTGTCACGTGGAGGAAGGAGACAAGAAGAAGAGCAGCCCCTGTTTATACTGCAGACAGTGTCCCAGGCACAGAGGTTGACATCAGCCTTGGCCTCCATGCCCATCAACACCAACAACCACCTTTCCATTCTCACCAACTGCAAGCTCCTCCCCTTTCACAAGCCCCGCCTAAACTCCTCCCAAATGCGCACATCCCAGGGGTTGCCTCCAATACTCATACATTTCCCTTAAAAATGTTCCTCAAAGCCATTCAGAAGGATAAAATAGGTATGAAGCAGGAAAGATTCTTTACACATATTTCCATTAGTATGTACTCGATATTCCCCTTTCCATTGTTCCCACAAATAGGGAGTTAATCAGCAGCAGAGAGAATGTGAAAAGTGAGGGAGGAGGGAAGATCTGGGGTCCCTCATGATCCAGGCCCCAAAGAGGACACATTCAGACCTATCAAGAACCCCTCCATTTTCTGTGCACCTCCACCGCCCGGGGCCCGGTTCTGGGGACACCTGCCCTATCACTCTCCTTACAGCTCAGTGGAATTATCACCAATCAGGAAGAGCAAGGGAGGAAACAGAAGGAAAGGAGGGAAATGGGGAGGAGGAGGGAGCGAAGCGAGAAGAGGGTATCTTTTGACTTTGACAGCGAATACGTTTGATACGACCGTGACCTATCTATTCGTTGAGGAGTATGCCTTGGCTTTATGTTTTGGTCTTTGCAGCCTGGATAATAAGTACAAATGGAAAGTGAACAACTTGATAAAAAAACATTTTTTTTTAAGTTCAACTCTAGGGCAGGATCTCACAGGCTCTAATCACATCGGTGCGGTTGTTGAAAGATAAATAAAGAGTTCACAGAATTTTGTGTTATCATTGAAGCATCAGTTAAAGTCTTGAGAGTTGTGACTAATCTCGTGGAAGCCCCTGAGGCTAGTTCTGAAGGACCAGACTCGTGGCTCATACACCAAATGCTCTGTTTCGCGGTTTTCATGATGCGTACAGGCTTCGTGAGCTATGACCTGACCTGTAACTCAACAATCTCAGCTGAAATGTGGGCTCTCAATAGTAAGGTCTTAGTAGCCAAAGTTCCCAAACAACTAAAACATCCTGCTTACGTTCCAGCCACGAGACCCCTCCCCAAAGCTCACCTCCTGGAAATGTTTGAGGATGTCATTGATGATGAACTCCTTGGTCTCGTAGGGATGGACCCGAGTGAATGGATCCAGATTAATCACAGCATCTTCAAACCGAATCAATGGAAATCCCAAGGTACTTTTTAGAGCCTAGTTAGGGAAGAAAGGGAAGGACACAGTTAGGCTATATGACGGCCTTCCAGGGCACTTAATTCTGGATTCCAGGAGAGTTACAAGTCATGTCAACTTTCCCACGGAAGTAGGGTTCTGATATTTATAAGCAAGAGATTTCCCTGTAATTATAAAAGTAAAATATGAGGGGAAAATATAGTATATGTATCACCCAAAGTAACATATATCGCAGCATAATTCTTCTGATGTTTTGTATCTGTATGTTTGTCCTGTCTTACTTTTTGACTGAAGTATACCAAACATACAGAAAGGTGTACTGATCAAATGTACAGGTCAACGACTTTCCCAAAGTGAACACAACCGTGGAACCATCCACACTAGAAAATAGGTTATTATCTCCACCCTAGAAGCACCCCCTCCCCATCTTCAGACTGCCAGTCACTACTCCCTCTGCCCCTAAGTCACCACTAATCTAACTTAGTTTTTCCTGCTCTGAATTTTATATAAATAAAATCATCGGTCTGTACATTGTTATATATGGCTTCTCACAGTCAACATTGAGTTTGTGAGATTCACTAGGTTGCTGCACATAGCTGCACTTTATTTTTATTCTGCATTGGATTCTAATATATGAATAGAACACTACTTAATCATTGCTGTTGATGAACAGTTGTGTTACCTCAAATTTTTGCTATTATGAATAATTCTGCTATGAGCCTATTTGAATATGTCTTTTGGGGCACATTTGTACGCATTTTTCTTGATATATACCTGGGGGCAGAATGGCTGGGTCATAAAGAATGTATAAAACAAACACACAAAACAGAAACAGACTCAGAGATACAGAAAACAGACTGATAGCTGTTAGAGAGAAAAGGGTATGGGGGCTGGGTGAAAAAGTTGAAGGAAATAAGCAAAACCAACCAAACAACAAAAATCAGACACAGACAGCAGTATGGTGATTACCAGGGGAAAAAAGGGGTGGGGGAAGTAGAAGAGGATAAAGGGGAGATAAATGGTGACAGAAGGAGAATGACTTGGGGTGGTGAACACACAATCTACACTAATAAAAGCCTAGGTGGCCCTCGTGTGCCATGTCGCCACAAGATGGCCGCATGCACAGCAGAGGTGGGCCCAGCGGCTGCTCCACATGGTGAGGCCTGGGGGTCCCACGGCTCCACACAGTGCGGAGGAGGCCGGTCCCAGTGGAAGAGGCGGGTCGCGGCAGGGGAGGGCAGTTGTGGGCCATCAGGCCAGCAGGGGAGGGCAGTTGGGATGATCAGGCTGGCAGGAAGAAGTGGTTAGGGCCAATCAGGCAGGCAGGCGAGCAGTTAGGGCCAGCGGTCCCAGATTGTGAGAGGGATGTCCGACTGCTGGTTTAGGCCCAATCCCTGCAGAATCACTACTATAATATACAGATGATGTATTGCACAATTGTACACTTAAAGCTTATATAATGTTATTAACCAACTAGTGGCCCAGTGCACAAAATTTGTGCGGGAAGGGGGGAGGGTGTTCCCTCAACCCAGCCTGCACCCTCTCCAATCGGGGACCCTTTGAGGGGTGTCTAACTGCCGATCTATGCTCCCGATCCTGTGGGATCAGGCCTAAACCAGCAGTTGGACATCCCTCTCGCAATCTGGGACCGCTGGATCCTAACCGCTCACCTGCCTGCCTGCCTGATCGCCCCTAACCACTTCTTCCTGCCAGCCTGATCACCCCTAACTGCCTCTGCCTGCCTGCCTGATCGCCCCTAACTGCCTCTTCCTGCCTGCCTGCCTGATCGCCCCTAACTGCCCTCCCCTGCCAGCCTGATCTCACCCTCAACTGCCCTCCCCTGCTGGTCTGATCTCGCCCCCAACAGCCCTCTCCTGCCAGCCTGATCTTGCCTCCAACAGCCCTCCCCTGCTGGCCTGATCTTGCCCCCAATGGCCCTACCCTGCTGGCCTGATCTCACCCCCAACTGCCCTCTCTGTCTTGGCCCCCACCACCATGGCTTTGTCCGGAAGGAAGCTGGACATCGGAAGATGGCCAGTCGACCTGGTCTAATTAGCTTATTACCCTCTTATTAGTATAGATTATATAAGATATGATTGCTTAAATGGGGGTGGGGAGCCTTTTTCAGCAGAAGGAAATGCTCTTGGCAGACAAAAATACATCTGGACTGATAGCCAGCCATATACACTATGCTGCCAAACGGGTCATTAAAAAATTGAACTGCTTTCTTACACCTTACACCAAACAGCTGTTGCCCTTAAAACCCCTCCTCAGCCCCCACCTTAGGTTCTGCCTTCGCAGTTCACCCAGATTAGGCTCTGATTGGCTGGTTTCTATGCCAATCAGCATCAAAAGCTCCGCCTCCTAGGCAGCCATTGGCTCCTTGCACTACACCCAGATTTGGTTCTGATTGGTCAGTTTCTATGCCAGTCAGCGTCTCTGGACCCAACTCCCAGCCTGATCAGAGAGGCGGGGCTGATCAGCAGCCCCCACGGAGGCCTGGAGAGAAAGAGAGGCGTGGCTGCTGGCCAGGCCCAGAGAGAGAGAGAGAGAGGCAGGGGCTGATCAATAGCTGCCACAGAGGCTACAAATCAGACCCTGCTTCTCTGTCCAGACCTCTTTCCAGGCCTGATCTGCAGCCCCCTCGGCAGTCAGTGCTGGGTCGCTGCGCCAGCAGCAGTGGCAATCAGTGCTGGGTCACCACAGCAACCCAGCACTGACTGCAGGACTGACTTCTGGTCGGTTGAGCCTTCATTACAGACCCTGGGTTTTTATATATTAGAATGTCACCCCAATAAATACAATAAATTTTTTGAAAATATAAAAAATACAAATAAAATACCCTCCTAATGAAGAATGTACACGTTCAACCTTGGTATACACTACCATGCAGTTTTCCAAAGCACTTGAACCACTTTACACTGCCTTCTGCAGTCTATGAAATTTCTTATTCTACATCCTCATCAATACTTGAGATAGAAAGCTTTTAAAAAAACAAATATTCTGAAGGGTGTGCAATGGTATCTCAGTGTGGTTTTAATTTCCATTTTCCTCTTGAGGAATGAGATTAATTATCTTTTAATATGCACACTGGCTATTTGGATACCCTTTTTTTAAAAGTGTCTATTCAAGTCTTTTGCTCATTTTTGTAGTGGGTTATCTGTTTTTCCTTTGCTTTGTAGGAGTTTTCTTATACATTCTGTATACAAATAGTCTGTTGAATAGATATATTATAAGTATCTTCTCCCATTCTGTAATTTGTCTTATTGCTCTTGATAGTTTTGTGATGGTCACACATTCTTACTTTTTTTTTTTAATGAGGAGCAAATTATTACTTAAAAGTATTAGAATGGAATAAGATTACTTTATTGAACAGAAACTGCAATCAGAATTCTAACATGCTATCCCTGTCACACTTCACAGAACATCAGCATAACAATTCAAATCATCTGACATTCTTAGTTTTAATGAAATCCATCTTTGTGTCCGGATTACTATCCACACCAATTCATAAAGGTATTCCCATATGTTTACTTATAGAATTTTTATTTTTTTACTCTTCACATTTAAATCTAAAATCTACCTGGACTTGATTTTTATATATTGTGTGAAGTAGAGCTCAAGATCCATTTTTTTTTTCCAAATGGATATCTAATTGACTAAGTAATAATTATTGAAAAGATCATCCTTCCCCCTACTGCAGTACAGTGCAAACTCTGCCTCAGTCAAGTGACTGTATTTACGTATCTGTTTCTGTTTTCTCTTTTCTGATTCATTTTCTCCTGCCTTTGGTCAATACACCACACTGTCCTAATTACTGCAATTTTATAACCATCTTTGAAATCTAATAGTGTAGGCTCTCCAACTTTATTCTTTTTCTTCAGTATTACCTTGGTTACTCTGCACTTTTTATTTACAAATAAGTTTCAGAATCAGCCTGTTAATCTGCCACATAAAAATTGCTGGAATTTTCAACAAGATTGACTAAATCTAAAGATCATTTTTAGGAGTAATGACATCTTTACAATATTAAATCTTCTAATATTCCTTTTAACTATTTAAAATTTCTTTCAATAATGTTTGTTTTCTGGGTAGAGGTCTTGTATACTCTTTGTTGGATTTATTCCTAGATATCTATGGTAGATTACAAATGACCATACACCTAGCCAGTTTGGTTCAGTGGATAGAACGTCGGCCTGCAGACTGAGGGTCCCGGGTTCAATTCCGGTCAAGGGCACATGTTCAGGTTGCGTGCTTGATCCTCAGTGTGGGGCATGCAGGAGGCAGCCGAACAATGATTCTCTCTCATCACTGATGTTTCTCTCTCTCTCTCTTCCTCTCTGAAATCAATAAAAATATATATTTCTTAAAAATGACCATAAATTCTTTGCATTTGCTGCGATTAGTGGAATTTATTTCCCTTCCACTTGAATCTGCACTGACCTTGTACTTTACTTCAACCAATAAGATGCAAAAGAAGTAACATTGTGTGACATCTGAGCCTAGGCCTCAAGAGATCATGGAGTTTCTGCTCTACCCTTTTTGATGCTGCCACCATGTGAAGAAGCTGAGGCTGGCTTCCTTGAGGATGAGTGACCATGTGCAAGGTGGTTCTGTTGACAGCCAAAACCAACCACCTGACATGTGACCAAGTCATCTTACATCATTCAGTCCCAGTTGACCACCAGATGACTTCAGCCACATGAAAAATCACAGGTGAGTGCAACAGAAGCACCGCTCAGCTAAGTACAGCCCTAATTGCTGACCCACACAATTATGAACAACAAAAAAATGGTTGTCTTAAGCCACTAAGTTTTGGGTGATTTATTACACAGTAATAGATAATGATTCTGCATTTGATATTTTCTTAACACTATGATAAATACGTTCTTCGAATTTTCCTTTTCTCAGTAATTGGTGCTGACATATAGGATGCAATTGATTTTCGTGGCTCTGTTTCTGGTGTCTGTTTCTTCTCTTCGTAGGCCTGGTCATTTGTGATTGACTGTAACCTTTTGTTTGGAAACTTATAGAGACTTTGGATGAGTCTTTAGCTTCTGGCAGGCAGTTAAAGAGGCTTTGTGCCTCTTTAAATCAGGATTTGTGCTTTATCGAGGCTAGATTTCAGTCTTCATAAAGGCCTGGTATAGTTCTTCAGTGATCTAAACTGAAAACCAATTCTATTCCTCCATTTTTACTCTCTCCAGCACCGTAAACTGCTAAAAGGTCTATTTAGCTCTTCAGTCTCTTGGCTGTCACTTTTTGCTTGGCTTCTGTCCGACTAGGTTACTTAGGAATTGGCATCTGCCTCAAGAAATAAAGCAGCTCAGGTTATCGGGGTCTCTTTTGTGCCTATCCCTTCTCTGTAACGGATTAGCCCCTCAATTACCAGCTCTCTTAGTAGCAATGAAGTCCAACTTTTGCTCTGCCAGCCTCATGAGACTACCAAAAGCTTTACTCAGATTCTCTGCCTGTTGGTAGCTGCTTTCTGCCTAACTTCCCTACCTTTCTCCCCACACCACTTACAAATTAGAAATGTCTCAAGAATAAACGCAGAGTAAACATTGTGCTCACCTTATCGAGTTTCCCTCCTCTCATAAATCTTGGACCCTCGAGTCCTGGCTGCCTTGGTAGCTTTCCAATACCTTCAAACAGACTTTGTTTTTTTGTATGTTTTTTAAAAAATATCTAGCTTTTCTTGTAGTTCTCAGCTGGTTTGGGTCTGCTAAAAACCAGTTAATAATTTTCGGATGTAGTCTATTTTCCAATTTAAATTTTTATTTAACATGATTGATATTTCAAGGATTTTAGAGAGCATCCCAAATTCTCTGAATGTGAAAACACTTGCTCATGCAAATAATAGTACATCTCTGATCCACTTAGAAGTTATCCTTTTGTAGAATGTGAATAATAAATCTAATTTTATGTTTTTCTATATGACTAGATAGTCTAATAGCACTTATTAAAACACTGTATATTTCCCACTGAGTTAACATGTCTTTATAGTAAAATCTCATGTGAAATTTAGTGGACTTTCTATTTTATTTTCTTATTTATTTTTTAATCTTTTAGCATGTATTTTCTTTTAACAAGAGTATGTTCATAATTGAAATGACACCACAAAATTGAAGTTGACACTGTCTCAAACCAGAGAGTGGGGAAACTTCTTTGTGACTCAAAATTCAGATTCAAAGAGGCAAAAGACTGGTAAATTTGACAACATAAAAACAGAAAGCTTTTGTATGATTTACAAACACCAAGAGCAAAGTAAAAAAACAAACAAAAAACCGAAGAAAAAAATACCTGCAACTTATATCAAATACAGAACTTACATAAAGAGCTTCTAAAGTCAGATAAAAGACCAATCATATGATTTTAAAAAATGGACTAGTGATATAACCAAACAGGTTCGTTCAGAGAAAAAAAAAAGGCCTTTAACATATAAATCAGGAGAAGGAAGAGTAGAGTAAAATAAAACTGAAAAAGACAGAGAAGAAACAAACAGGAGAGTAAGAAGAGAACCAGAGAGGACTGATGTCAAGAGGCAGCAACATCAAAGTCGGCCGAGGACCCTACAAGGAAGGGAAAAAGCCACTGGATTTGGTGCTTTTACTGAAAATTGGAGAACAAAACATTTTAGAGATTAAGAGCATCCTCAAACTAATTCACGCTAACACTCTCCTTTTTGTTATAAGTAAAACTAAAGAAATGCTAAGAGGATGGTAAAAACTGATGAAGACGGTTAGTAGTAGGTCTCAGACTTGAACATGCTAATTTTCACAACAGTAACTACCCATTAGGTGGAGAGCATGGAAACCAGAATGGAGGATCATATTATCTTTCCTGGAAAACTTTCCGCTGCTCATTCCTGCACGTCTCACCCACCCATGGGTGAGTGGTGATGAAGTAATAAGCAGGCATTATCTTCCTCATTTCCTTGACAGGGAAACTGAGGTCCTGAAGGCTTAACTGTTTTGCTTCAAGCTACACAACAAATATGCTGGCGAAGCCAGGTACTGACAGCAGCTCAGAGTCTGTTTTGTCAACACAGCTCAGAGCGCAGCTTTCTTCTCAGAGAAGAGGAAATGAGATCAAAACAAAGGCTTAAGGCAAAAAGCTTTTACCCCAACTTCCTCATTGCAACCAAACATTGAAGAGGAGGAACCACGCGGAGTAGCAAAGACTCTGAAACCTGTACTAAGTTGTCAAAACCCTCACCCACTGGAGACACTATCCCCTTTCTGAATGGCCGCTGTGCTTTGTCTGAACCAAGGAAATACTAGTATTCCGGCCCTTCAATAAAATGACCTGCCCTTGTCATTGACTGCTCTGGGGCCTCCCGTATTGGCAAAAGCTGCCATACAGCTATTGGTATGAGTAATCCTGCCACCTTCAGGCTGTTCTGGTCGAAGTAGAAGGGATGAGAGGGAAAGAGCCAAACTGGGCTTTTTCTTAGAGTAACTATTGGACTAATCACATACAGTAGTATTCAAAGTTGATGCTCATTTACTCAAGTAGCAGTTTCCTGTTATAAAATGGATTCTGGGGGAAACAATCTGTGCTCATAAGTTCCTAATAAAAATAGGAAAGTGTCTACTCCTACCTCCACTAGACACAAACCGCTGAAGTCTTCCAGAAACTTTATAGAGCTGAGAGGAGAAATACCTGTCCATACGCCATAAGGTCTCAGATCGCAAGCCAGCCCCTGGGCCACGTCCTTTCCTCTCTTAGTTTATCCTGCACTAAACAAAACTGTCTGGAATTCATTCTTTAAAGGTTTATTTATGGTACACAGAGACTGTTTATGTGAAGCAGGGTATCTGCCCATTTCCCTCTTGGGACGGTGTTTAAAACTACAGGGATCTTTCCCTCGGTGGCACTTTCTGAAATACAATTAACAATACTGGATCTTTTCTCCTTTAACAAATCTGGTTTTTATTTAGGAAGGGGAGGAAAAAAGGAAAGGGTCTGAAGTTTCCCAACAAATTATTTCAAGCCTTTGAGAAGACAGTTTTAGGCTTTTTAAATAGTGTCTTTGTTTGAAATTCCCCCTCACCCCCACCCTCTTGCTCTCTGACCATTAAAATGTGGGTTTTCTTCCAAACTAGATTGCTCAATTAAAGCCCTTCTTTTGTAATACCCCCATGCTCTAAATGGGAAAAGAACTGCTGTAGGCCACCTTGTGAAACCTTTTAAAGGCTCCTGGCTCCTTTTGATCTTTAAAAAAAAGAGAGAGAGAGAACATATAAGCTACCTGGCATTCTCCATATTAGTCGGCTACGCTAACTTGCAGCCTTGGGAGAATAATGGGGAGACTGGGGGTGGGGATGCTGTGCTTTCCTCTCCACATTTGTGAAATGGAACTTATTACCTCCCCCTTCTCCCATCACAGAGGAAGGAATCCAATTGAGATAGCAGATGTGAAACTGCTTCGAGTCCCTCCGAACAGACTATCTGCAATAACGTTCCCTCGGTGTAAACCTGAAGAGACTGCGCTCTGAGATTTCTGACAGCCTCACTTCTGGCCTGGAGTCAAGGGAATCAAGATAATTATTCCTTCAACACCAAAGACACGGTTACCTTTTAGTCAGACTCCTGCGACTCCTGCTCTGGGACAGGGCTCCATTTCCTAAGCACATGCTTTCAGCCATTACATGCCGTCACAGAGAGCACGCTGCTCTTCCGAAGAGCGGCTAATAAAGGGATGTTACTCTGTTAGGGAACTCTCTGAATAAATGACATTATTTTATGAGTCCCAGGCTCCACTAGGAGAAACCAAGACACGGTACAATGGTGACTTCTACAAGCAGAGAATTTAACTCTGAAGTCCCAATTCCCAGCACCCTGCTTGAAACCTTGACGTACCCCACTCAGAGTGGCCGCCGCCCACACCTCATTATGTGGCCGCTCCACTGAATTTCCTTAACAATCATTTGAAAAATGCCTTAAAATGTTCCCTCCGCAGAGTGCCAAGTGAAACATTGGCCTGAATGATTCCCAGCCTATTGTATGCAGAGCGCACATGCAGCGGCAAGATCGTGGAACACCGTCAGGAGCCACTCCCCCTGGAGAAAATCACGCTGCATTTGTCAGTCTGGTGGAAAGTTTTCTGCTGGGAGCAATTTAAAAGGAATATTTAGGTGTCTGTGTTTCTTAGTCAGATGATTTTAAAAACAAGAAGTCCTTAACTCTCAGGAAATGCTTAACATTGGTCCGCTGGGCGAGTGCCAAGTGCTCGGGGGAATATACACTTTATCAAACAAACCCATTCTGAAGGGTCACAGAAGTCAAGTGGATACTTGTGGATATTAGCAAGATAGTGGTTTTCCCATGGTTTTCCCCCACTCCCATGCTAATGGTAAGTTATCTGCAGTCTCCTGGGAAACATGAAATTAAAGCAAATGAAGCAGACAGGACAGTGGGCAGTGCATCAGGAAGGGCACCCTTGCCAGTCTACGCTGCAGGAGCAATCCCTGCCCCCTGATCCTGACCAGCAGGCCCAGCAGCTCAGCCCCACTTTGCTGCCTTCATGAAGCAGCCACTCTGCCCTGTTCTTATCCAAATATGATCTGATGTTGACCAGACTAATAAAGATTTTATTGCAGAAAATGAAGAAGCTACTCAGACTGTATTGTTAGGTGCGTATCAAGATGATCGAGTTGCATCTGGTCTGGGGGTGGGCAAGGCCACGTCTCTGTGGGTAGAGGGTATGTGGCCACGCCCTCTCTGAAGTGGCAGGCATTTCTAATGTCACCCATTCAAGATGAGGAAGACAAAGAGAGGAGGAGAGAACCAGGAGGGCAGGCAGGTCTTGGGCACAAAAGGAAGATAATGTCTTGGTGGTAGTTTTCCTCTTGAGTCTGGGAGCAGCCCTAGGCAATGAGGCTTTTACCTCATTGAGATGAGCCAAGAGCTAAGCATGGAGCAGGTGAGTTCTAATGTACTTCTCTGTCTTCTCTTCTGTCACTCCTTAATCTTCAGCAAAGTCATACTTAAACATTTTTAAAAAATGAACATGTATACACACACACACACACACACACACACACACACACACACACACAGAGTCAGTAAACCCCCTAAAGAAGGAGACCTGTAAAAATGTCTCTAACAAATGATGCTGGACAGAAAAAGCAGACAGTAAATACACCCACTCTTTTCGGAGGAAAAGTCATTGTTTAAAACTTATCCAGATCTCAGCTCACCTTAAGGTCCAGGGGTAACTTGTTGGAGGTGAACACGCTCAGCCTGATCTGGGGAATGCTGATCTTGAGATTTTCAAAGTAGTAGCGAATTGGTGTTCCACCTTGCTCATCTGTCTTTTCGTGGAGGTTTTCATCATATTTTTCAACCTCTGGTACAAAGAGAATTGTTGTGTGTGTTTTTTAATGAATCTCCTGAAGCCTCATGATTCAAACACTTGATTCACATATTTAAAAACTCACAGAAAAATGTAAACACCAATTCCCTCTAAACTTAGTTTTTCATGGTTCAAAATTATGCACAGTATCCTGATACATTTCCTTGTAAAAGCAGATCTGTTTCATGCTGTTGACCAAAAAAGCACAATAGCTTAATCTTTGGTTTGTGACTCTGTACCCCCTGGCAGAGCACCTGTGGGGAAATAATCCCGACGGGGAAGTGAGAGCTCATGGGTGTGTTTGTTGGTAATGAGTTTTCTGAAAACCATGTAGCTGTTGTCATTATCTTACCTTATAACAGACAAACATATAAATTGACCATACATCTGCTACGCCACCAGTCAATCAGGAGTGATATGCAAATTAACCCACCAAAGATGGTGGTTAATTTGCATACACAGGCACTGAGTGATGGGGCAGGACGCTAGCATCGTCGCCATGGCGATGACACAGACATTCTGCCCCACCCCCAGTCTCTCAGGGCCTCTGGGCAGTGTGGGAAGGCGGGGCTGGAACGGAAAGAGGCGTCTCCGGGGCCGAGTGGAAAGGCGGTGCCAGCCGCCAACGAAAGGAAAGCCCATTCTAGCATGACTCTTCATGCATCGGGCTTCTAATTATTATTATAAATGACCTAGATTTTCTGAATTTATTTCAGAAGATGACATCCAAGTAAGTACCTGGAGTGTATTTTAACCAAATCAAAATAAACAATGACCAATAAATAACGAATCGGGAAAAACATAATGCCTTAGGAAGAAAAAGGCTGCAGGCTATGAAGAACTGATGTCACAACCAGCAGCGTTCTCTCTCCCAAACGGTGAGCACCTGTTTGAATAGCAGAGTCGAGGCCCATGTTTTACTTCTTATCTCATGAGGTAGAAAGGTTAAGGGCTAACCCACAGCAATGTGCCCTTTGACTCGATGTTGTGCCCATACCCATTTGGGCAGCTTATTTTCACTTGGCTTCATGGGCCTTAGAAATAAAAACAAAGATATTATACATACCTACTTACCAAATACATTAATGCTGTAAGCTATTATAGTTCTATTTATAGAACAAAGGGGTAAAAAAAAAAAAAAAGATATTGCAACAGAGCCCACTTATCTGTAATCAGGACACAGAAATAGGAAGCAGAGAAGATACTCCAGGGAGAGGCAGGCCAGGCCTTTACAGAGTCTAAATCCACAAGACGATCTTGGCGGAGTGGGGGAGGGGAAATTATTTAGAGCAACTTACAGGAAAAGCACGTCCAATCAAATTTAAAGTAAAACTTCTCAGGAAGTTACCGAAAGAAAACAGATACCTGCCAGGCAGGCTCTTAAGTGACTGTTTAAGCACAAATAAACACTGGCATTCCAACCCAAAGTGAAAACACAGCACTAAACAGACAGCATCTTGCTCTTAATCCCAAATACACGAAAAGCTGAAATTCCCAGTCTGGAATAAAAAGGCAAAAATATTTTGCTTGCATGGTGTGTATGTATGTGCATATGCACACATGTCCAGGGATCCTTTTTTTCTTTAGCAGACATGGGCAATAAACATAAATGTTCCCATTTTATCATTTCTCCAGGCTCAACTATTACTATAGTCTTCAAAAGACTAAGCATCACTGATTTTCTCTAGGCTGTATGTAGTCTTGCAAAGGCCACAAGGAGGAAAACAAAAAGACAGCAGCTAAGAGAAACCAAGATGGCGGCATAGGTAAACACCTAGTCCACTGCCTCACACAACAATTTTAAAACTACAATTAAAAGACAAAATGGACATCATCCAGAACCAGAGGAAGGCTGGCTGAGTGGAAATTCTACAACTAGAAGGAAAGAGAAAAGCACACAAAGACTCAGAGGAGCTGCAGAAGGCAGAGGTATCAAGGCGCACACGCAGAGAGGGCGGGCAACTGAGTATGCACCTGGCTTTCTCAAGCGGGAGGGAGACAAAAGCTCCTGACTGCACTGAACTCCAGTTCCGGGCGAGACTCTGGGGACCCAGACTCATTCAGGGAGAAACTGGACTGTCTGGCAGCGGGTGGAACTTGAGGGTGGCTTTCTCTCAGAGGTGCTTGCAGCAATTACCACAGATGCTGAGACACAGGGGCCTATTAGGGCAGGGCCAACGGGAAACCAGTGCTGTCTGCTCCACCCTGAGACTCCACCCCATCCAAGCTGAGCACAGAGGGTTTTGCAGGTCTTGTCTCATAAGGGTGTCTCCAGCACAGAAGTTCTCCCAGTGTAGATACAGCTGATCCTAACAGCCAATTGGCCTGGAGGTCAATTCCTCCCAGTGATACCAACAACAATCAAGGCTTAACTACAACAAGACTGTGCACACAGCCCACAAAGGGGTGCACCAAGTGTGTTCACCTCAGATAACTGGGGAGGCTGAGCCACTGAGCCCTATAGGACACCTAGCACACAAAGCCACTATATCTACTCAGAGAAAGAGCCAAAATGTGGAGACAAAGAAACAGGTCACAAATGAAAGAAATGGAGGAAAGCAAACTACTGGATATAGAGTTCAAAACCACAGTTATAAGGTTTTTCAAGAATTTTCTAGAAAAGGCCAATAAATTTAGTGAGATCCTCGAGGATATGAAAAAGGACCAACTAGAAATTAAGCATACACTGACTGAAATAAAAAATATTATACAGAGATCTAACAGCAGACCAGAGGATCGCAAGAATCAAGTCAAAGATTTGAATTGCAAAGAAGCAAAAAACACTCAACCGGAAAAGCAAAAAGAAAAATGAATCCAAAAATATGAAGATAGTGTAAGGAGCCTATGGGACAACTTCACGCGTACCAACATCCGAATAATGGGGGTGCCAGAAGAGAGAGAGCAAGATACTGAAAACCTATTTGAAGAAATAATGACCAGAAACTTCCCCCACCTGGTGAAAGATTAGACTTACAAGTCCAGGAAGTGCAGAAGACCACACCAAGACATATCATAATTAAAATACCAAGAGCAAAAGACAAAGAGAGAATATTAAAAGCAGCAAGAGAAAAACAGTTAGTTACCCACAAGGGAGTACCCATACAACTGTCAGCTGATTTCTCAACAAAAACTATGCAGGCCAGACGGGAGTGGCAAGAAATATTCAAAGTGATAAACAGCAAGAACCTACAGCCAAGATTACTCTACCCAGCAAAGCTATCATTCAAAATTGAAGGGCAGATAAAGAGCTTCACACATAAGAAAAAGCTAAAGGAGTTCATCACCACCAAACCAGTTATTATATGAAATGCTGAAAGGTATTCTTTAAGAAGAGGAAGAAGAAGAAAAAGCTAAAGATAAAAATTATGAACAACAAATACATATCTATCAACAAGTGAATCTAAAAATCAAGTGAATAAAAAAATCTGATGAACAGAAAACTGGTGAATATAATAGAATCAGGGACATAGGGAGTGGACTGACAATTCTCGGGGGGGGGAAGAGGTGGGGTGGGTGGGGGAAGAGACTGGACAAAAATCATACACCTATGGATGAGGACAGTTGGGGGTGGGGTAAGGGCAGAGAGTGGGGTGGGAACCAGGTGGAGGGGAGCTATGGGGGAAAAAGAGGAACAATTGTAATAATCTGAACAATAAAGATTTATTAAATTTAAAAAAGAAGAAAAAAAAAGACAGCAGCTAAATTATTTCTGTAGCTGGAAAACGTAGCTTTCTCAACAGCTTATCTTACTTCCCTCTCCAAAGAAGAGTAAAGTAATTAAAAACCTATGTAAGGCATAAGGGGATGAATGTAAAAAGTTAAGGAGTTGAGGTTAGCCAATTTTTTTCTTCAACTAAACCAAAGGAACTGCCGAAGGGATTTCTGATTCTTGGCTCTCAGTCTGCTTCATAAACAAAGGTTAGGAAACAAAGTGGTTTGCTAAATAACTAACATCATTTCTGTTAGCCTAGAGTAGAGGAGTCAAAAAACGCAAAACAAAGAGGAAGAGTATACAGCTTCCCAAAGGCTTAGCGCCGGGCTTTCCAGGACACCTCTGAGCAGCCTCCTTCACGCCCAGATGTACTTCAATCTGTCAACAAGCAATACTTTGAAAACTGAAACACAAACCTTCCTAGTTCAGGCTGCGATGTGGGAAGAGAGCTTATACCCAAAAACCTTATTTCCACAAGCAGGCTAAAAAATGCCATTCTTGGGCCAATTCCCAGATACAAACCTAGAACGTTCAGCATTACCTGATTCTGCTTGATCGTAGCCAAAGAAACTCAGCAGCTTGAGGAGCAGCTTCTCTTCAATTTGCACAGTGAACCGCTGAGCCGTGACCATCAGGTGCTAGGGATAAAGGAATTCTGACTTACAGCGTGAAGCCCAGAAAAAACTCCCATTCAGTTTTTCTGTTCCATTGCAAAGGCCCCAATGACATGCTATGGATTCTTTACTCAAGTGATTTTATAGTCATACTAGTGGTCTGTTGCACATTGAAAGGAAATTAATTAGATGAAATATTTTAATATCGCTATTTGCCCTTTCTCTATAATAGAAGTGTCAACCAAATTCATGATCAACAATGACAGATCGAAACACAGATGTGCGACTGGAGCCAGTGAGAGCTTTATATATAGAGGCCCGGTGTGCGAAATTCGTGCACTTGCCGGGGGGAGGTCCCTCCGCCCAGCCCACACCCTCTTGCAGTCCAGGAGCCCCCAGAGGATGTCTGACTGACGGCTTAGGCCCGCTCCTTGCTCAGTCCCAATCTGCCGGACCCCTGCAGCAAGCTAACCTACTGGTTGGAGCGTCTGCTCCCTGGTGGTCAGTGCATATCATAGCGACTAGTCGACCAGTTGACTGCTCCCTGGTGGTCAGTGCATGTCATAGCAAGCGGTTGAGCAGCCTTAGCATATCATTAGCATATTACGCTTTGACTGGATGAACACACTGGACACATAGCATATTAGGCTTTTATTATATATGATAAACTTGCTTAATTAGACCAGCTTTCTGATTTAGCTAAACTTTTTCCAGCCCAGTGGCGCACCCCAATTTCTCTTTCAGGTAATTGTCAGCAATACAGCAGTAAATATCAACACGAAGCAGATAGTAGATCACACAGGGAGAACAAAGGGCAAAATGTTTAACTGTAGCAGTGTTTGACTGTATTCTGCGCAGTGAGAAAACCTGAAGTCATTTTCAAGGTCCACCATTTCTTACTTCTTTTCAGTCGGGTCAAGTTTCTAAGCTTCTAAATCTCTGTTTTCTGGCTAATGAAAAGAAAACAGGATTCCACCGAGTCTCCTACCTACCTACTCCAGGACTTCTGTGAGGATCAAATGAGATGAGGCATGGGAAAACGCTTCAGAGACATTTGGTTATATCGTGAAATGTTTCCACCTGGCTATAAAACAAGTCATGTTCCTGAGCTGAAGAAACCGCAAGGAGGCTAGTCACTAGGGAGAGGAAGCTGGGAGTTGCCATCTGATGTCATTACCCGGATGGTCAGACACTTAGCATATTAGCCTTTTATATATATATATCTCTATATATATAGATATATATAGAGATATATATATAGATTGCCAAAGTATTTCTGGTTCATCTCTCTTTACATTGTTACAATTAGCCCCAAATTCCACATGTTTAGACAATTCATCACCTGATTGTTTGGTTCTGAGGGCACCTGGGTCTCATTCGTCAGCATGACACTTTCAGATGCACTGTGGTGGGTGAACTTCACAGTGCTGTGCTCACATGGCTGGCAGCTAGTCTAAGGAGCAGCAAGTGTGGGCTTATGGATGTGAGGCTTGGCCTCATCACACCAGTGACAAAGGACCAGAACTATAGGAAGCAACCTCTTTGTCAGCTCCTGCTTTTCCAGGACTTGCTGCCATACAGCCTGCTTATACATGCAGATTCTTCAGGAAAGTAAGTTTATCTCTGAATGGTCCGCTTTTAGCAAACGGTGCGGTGGCTTCCATAGGAGGATGTCAGTCACAAGGTCAGACCCCTCCTGCCCCTTTTCCAATAGTATTCTGGATTACTCTATTTTAATAACACACCTGGATCATGCCTGGGTCCCGATCAGTCTAGATGACACTATGCTTTCCCACCAAGACTTCACAGACTCTGGCCCCCAATGGAGCCAGGGCTACCATGGGCAAGGTCATCACACACACAATTGAGAACCCAGTGCTAAGAGGAGTTGCTGTCAATTCCTTCCCACGATTTAATAAGCCACTGTGCCTTCGCCCCACAGGACTATTTCCATCCACTCCCCGTTCTGCTGCTCAGACACTGGGCTGTGAGAGGACAAACCTGGCACAGCTCTACCCCACCAGCCTACCTTGTAGATGTTGGTCAGCGCACTCTTACTGGGGAACTTCACCGCATTCACCTGCACGGCAGGGCCTGTCTCAATGACCTCATTCTCATTGCTCAGGGGCGTCACATAGAGCATGAAGGGCTGAGTGGTACCAATGAGCTGATTGTCCACCTGGGACATGAAAAGCCAAAATGAAACAAAAACAGCCAAGTGGTTCAGTTCTCATTTTTACCTTTGACTGGGGTCTCACAATATGCAGGCCACTCAGGAAGTACCCTTGCCATTTGACGCTGTCTAAACAGCAGCTGTAAAAATAGAGTCTCACTGAAGACCCACAATAGTAACATTTCAATCTTGGTGAAGGCTGGAGAGGAGGATCCCAGGAATGATGTTACAAAGAGAATTGTCTTGATAGCGTCACAACAAAACTGGCAAAAAATTGTCAAAATCTAGTTTTTCAGAACTCTGAAAGCTAAAGGTTTGCAACTATCCAGGGATCATTTATACGAGAAAATTAGCTAAAACTCAAAAAGAACAGAAGCTCTGTGGCATTTTCACTTGTCACTCCCCTCGTCCTCCCCAGGTCCACAGTGGCCTCAGAAACCAACAGCCCTGCAACCACAGTGAAAACACAGGCGCCTGGCAGCCCGAGAAGGGGCCATGCTGGGCTTGCAGCTCCCCCAAAGCTCCATTTCCAGAGAGTCGTCAATTTTTTCACTTGTCTGGCGCCTCTCCCTTTCCTGATATGGGTAATTTGTGCCTTCTCTTTTTAGTCCTGGCTGCATTGATCTCAAAGAACCAGCTTTTTATTTGATTTTTTTCTACTGTAGTTGCTGGTTTCTACTTCATTAATTTCTGCTGAGATCTTTATTATTTCCCTTCTTCTGTTTATTTTGGGTTTGTTGTTGGTGATGTTTAGCAGCTTTAGCAGCATTCCACAAATTCTGATATATTTTCATTCTCATTCAGTTCAAAATATTTTCTAATTTCTACGTTGAATTGCTCTTTGATCTATGAGTTATTTGGAAGTCTACTATTTAGTTTCCAAATATTTGGGGGATTTTCCTAACTCTTTTTCCATTATATCTACTTTAATTGCATTGTGATCAAAGAGCATACTGCGTGTGACTTAAATCCTTCTGAATTTTTTGAGAATCGTTTTATGGCCCAGAATGTGGTACATCTTGGAAATGTTCATGTGCGCTTGAGAAGAACATGTGTCCTGCTGTTGCTGGGTGGAGTGTTCTATAAATATCAATTAGGCCTAGTGGGTTGGTAGTGCTGTTCAAATCTAGTATATCTTTTATGATTTTCTGCTTATTTGTTCTACCAAATATTTAGAGAGTGGCAATGAAATCTTCTACTATAATTGTGTATGTCTATATTCTTCTTTCAGTTTTTTTTGCTTTGTATGTTTTAAAGCTCTGTACATATTCAAGAATGTTATGCCCTCTTGAATAACTGTCTCTTTTTATCACTAGGAAATTACCTTTCTAACACCTGGTCATGTTCTTTGCTCTGTATGTTATTACGTCTGATATAATATAGCCATTCCCACTTTCTTATGACAAGTGTTAGCCTGGTATATCTTTTTCCATTCTTTTGTTTTGAATCTATTTGTGTCTTTAATTTTAATGTGTGTTTTGTTTTGTTTTTGTAGGCAGTATGTAATTGAGTTGTGCTTTTTAATCTAATCGGATAACCTCTGTCTTTTAATTGGATGTGTTTAGAGCATGTACATTGAATACAGTTCGATTTGATGAGTCAACCATCTTCCTATTTGTCCCATCTGCTCTTTTCTGAGCTTTCCTCTTTTGTGTGCCTTTTCTTGGATTAATCAAGTACTTTTTATGATTCTATTGTATCTCCTTTATTAGATTATTAAGTGTAACTCTTTTGGTAGTTGCTTTAAGGTTTGTGATATTCATCTTTAACAGCCTACATTCAAATGACATCATAATACTTCACGTATAAAAAAATTAATAATATAGTTCCATTTTTCCCCTTCCAGACAGTATGCTATTATTGTCATTCATTTTACTCTAATGTATTATAGATCTCAAAATATAGTGATAGTTATTTTTGTTTAAACAAGTTGATTATCTCTTAAAGAGATTTAAATAGAAAATTATTGTATGTATTTACCCCCATAGTTATCATTTCAGGTACTCTTCCTTCGTGTAGATCCAGATTTCTATCTCGTACCATTTCCTCTGCCTGCATGATGTCCTTTAACACTGTCTATAGTGAAGATCTGCTGGTAATGAGTTCTGTTAGCTTTTGTTTGTGTAAAAACATCTTTCTTTCACCCTTATTTTTTGAAAGGTATACTTGCTGGGCATAGAATTCTAGGTTGACCATGTTGTAAACGGATGTACTGTCATCCAGGTTTTGTTGTCCATTTATCGAGCACAGAGAGAAGAGATTGAGCATATTATATTCTTAAGGGCTCTAGGATTTTTAGATGGTAAATAAGAGTTGGCTTCAACCTAAAGTCACCAGCTACATTAGCCCCTAACAAGAGAGCCAGGTTGCCCTCTGAATCCAGGCACTGATTTATCCTCTGTGCTATGAAAGTCTGAGGTGGCAACTTCTTCCAATAGAAGGCTGCTTCATCTTCAGTGAAAACCTCTTGTTCAGTGTAACCACTTTCAATTACTATCTTAGCTAGATCTTCTGGATAACTTGCTGCAGCTTCTACATCAGCACTGCTGCTTCACCTTGTACTTCTGTTATGGAAATGGCTTCTTTCCTTAAACCTCGTAAACAACCTCTACTAGCTTCACACTTTTCTTCTACAGCTTCCTCACCTCTTTCAGCCTTCAGAGACCTGAAAAGAGTTGGGTCCTTGCTCTGGATTAGGCTCTGGCTTAAGGGAATAGTGTGGTTTGCTTTTTCTATTCCCATCATTAAACTTTTCCCATATCAGCACAAGGCTGTTTTGTTTTCTTATTATTCATGTGTTCACTGGAGTAGCACTTTTATTTTCCTTCAGGACCTTTTTCTTTGCATTCACAATTGGCTAATTGGTGCAAAAGGCCTAGCTTTCTGCCTGTCTTGGTTTTTGACACACCTTCCTCACTAAGCTTAACCATTTCTAGCATTTGATTTAAAGTGAGAGACATGCAACTCTTCCTTTCACTTGAACACTTACAGGCCATTATAGAGTTACCAGAGGCCCAATACACGAAATTCATGCAAAGGGCTTGGCCCTCCGGTGCCACCTCATTGCAGCCCTGCCCCCCACCCACTGGTCATTTTGGAAGGTTGTTCTGCCGTCCAGTCTAATTAGCATATTAGCTCTTTATTACATAGGATTAATTGGCCTAATTTCAAGTTGTGTCTAAGCGAGTAGGCAGAATAAGCAAAGGGAGATGAGGAAATGGCCATTTGGTTGAACAGTCAGAATACACACAAGATCTATTAATAAAGTATGCGTTCTTATATGGGAGTGGTTCATGGTACCCCCAAACCATTACAATAGTAACATCAAAGATCACTGTTCACAGATCACTATAACAAATGTAATAATGCTGAAAAACACCGGACTATTATTAGAATTATCAAAATGTGACAGAGACACAAAGTGAACAAATGCTATTAAAAAATGGCACCAATA
This sequence comes from Corynorhinus townsendii, assembly GCA_026230045.1. NCBI lineage: Eukaryota > Metazoa > Chordata > Mammalia > Chiroptera > Vespertilionidae > Corynorhinus > Corynorhinus townsendii. The sequence continues at coordinate 214,821,841 of JAPDVU010000002.1, forward strand.
GACACTCAACGCAAGGTTGCCACAAACCTTCAATTTGTAAACACAGTAACTGTGAAGCATAATGAAGTACAATAAAGAGATATGTCTATTTTCTATTTAAATTCACAGTTTCTATTGCTACGTCTTCAAGTTCACTAGTCTTTTGTTCTACAATGTGTCATCTGCTATTAATCAAATCCAGTGTATTTTTCATTTCATTTTAATCTGTAGAAGTTTAATTTGAGTTTTTTATATCTTCCATGTTTCTACTTAACTTTTTCAACATGTAGAATACAGTTATCATAATAGTTTTAATGTCCTCTGAAAATTCGAACATCTGTGTTAGCTCTGGGTCCCTTTTTGATTATTCTGATTATATATTGTGTTTTCCTGGCCCTTTTCACACCTGGTACTTTTTGATAGGATGCCAGATATTGTGAATTTTACTTTGGCTGCTGAATATTTTTGTTTTCCATTACATCTTGAGCTTTGTTCAGGATGCAGTTAAGTTACTTGGAAACAAATCTATCCTTTCAGACCTTCCTTTTATGATTTGTTAGGTAGGAACAGTGCTCAGCTTAGGGCTAATCATAGCTCAGCATGGAGGCAAGACTTGCTGGAGGACTCCTCCCAACATCCAGTCTGGCTGGGAGGAAGAAGCACCATCTCCAGCGCTGGGGAGCAGCAGGTGCTAGCCCTGAGATCCTTTCAGATGGTTCGGATGGCAGTTTCCTCATACACTTCACTGATGTGTCCTCTGCTGAATACTCAGAGGGGCCCTCTGTAGAGTTCTCATGTTTTCTTTCTGTGAAGCACGTTCCTCCCAGGTATGCTGTCCTCTGAACTCTAGGTGCCTCAGTGCTAGGACTCCAGCTCTGTTTGTTCAACTCATCCACTCTAGTTCCCCTCCCCCCTCCCAGTGCCATGGGCGGGAAAATTTCTCAGTAAGCTGAGCCACTCCAGGCCTCATCTCTCTTGTTAACCACCTCTCACACTGCTGCCTGATGTCCAGTATCTTGGACCTGTTGTCTCTTTGTTTTATCTGGATTTGGGGAGTCGATTCATGTAGGAGAGTAAATCCGGTTCCTGTCACTACATGTTGGCTAGAAGCACAAGTCCAGTTCCCTTGTCTTTTCTTCCTATGATGAACCTCAGTTCCTCCAGTTCCTCCACCTTCATTCCTGTCTAAATCAAGTAGATGATGTCCTGTTGTCTCTAATATTGGCAAGAGGGGGAACCCTGGGTTCCTCCACGCCACATTGACGAAGTTATCTAAGTTACTGTTAGACTAGCTGCTATATTCAGAATTCTGCTATATACAAACACTAATGACACAAATGTAGGTAGAAACAATTGCTTTCATAGAATGACTTTTTGAAAGCCACAACAAGGTAATTTGCCAAAGCACTGAAGTTTTTAGAACACCAAACACTGGATCTGGTTGGGTATTCAGCAAGAACACAAGACGCTTAACAGGTTCTAAACTGTCCTGCCCCTTACCTGTACATCCTGTATGCTGAGCTCAAGCATATGACTGGTTGCCAACTGTGTATAGTGCACATTGATTCCTGTAAGACTTGCAAAGACCAGTTCTTCCGGCACCTTATTAATTAAGGACAACCCGATTCCACCTTCTAACTTCACAAGCACCTGAAAGGAAACCGAAGTATGGCATGCTGACAGCTTAAAACAGAGGGATTTCATCCCTAAACAGATGAAAACCACTTACTTAGACATATTATTCACCTTGATGCCTTTAAGTTCCATCATCTCCCTACCCACCCAGAACTCTAGTCTGATATGATAATACCTCTATCAGAGTATTGATGACATTCTGTATTTATTATAAGGGAATAATTATTTACAATATTTCTCCCTATTTGGGATGCAAGCTTTGTATAAGTTATTTATTGAACTAGCATAACATCCAATACAGTGCTTTACATATAGATATTTGATTTTTAAAGATCACTGAAAAAAAGTGTGCTTTTTCGTGTTCATCTCATGCTCTTTTTCAAATTTTTTACTTTCTTCCCAATATCCAAACAGAGAGAAGGGAAGGGAGATGTCAGAATCAACCATGGGGGCGGGGGGGTGAAGTATCTTCATTCCTGTCTAAATCAAGTAGTTTAGCTTTGTTCACTGTCATCTTAATTTAGCAACTTGTCACATTCTTTAGCTGTCATTTAACTAACATATTCACACATTCATGTTGTGATAACATTAAACACTGAAGCAACACCTATATTTAGAGTTCACAGAGGCAGAAAGAAAAGAGGAGGCCTAAATCGAGAACACCCGGAGCAAAATTCTAACCAAATTTATGATAAAAAAATGATTTTGCAATACTTAAAACTTACTTCTAATTCCTGCTCTGTGCCTGGATTCTTTAATTTCTGTAGTTCTTGTTCAGTAACAGGAAGTTCATCCACTTCATATGATGAACGGTCACTTTTCCGTTGAGAGAAATCCGTTATCTGAGGTCAAATAAAACAGTGTACTAAGAGGGCTTATATTTATACAGTGAAACCCGTTCCATACAGATTGTGTCGGTCAGAACTCACTGTATGGCCAATAATCCTATGGAAGTTAATGGTTTCCAAAGCACTGCTAAGGTAAGATTTATGTAACAGTGATACAAACTTGTTCCCAGTCTACATGGCAAAGACCAAGCTACATGTAGACCTGAAACCCTCCTCTAGTGGGGCTGGCAATCTGTAGGTGATCTAGAATTACAGCTCAAGTCAAAATACGCAAACCTCAATTCACCTTTGTCTAAAATAAGGATTTTTTAAAAGAGGTACTATGGACTATGATGCACTATCTCAGGTTACAATGCATTATATTCAATTCTAGTACTTTATTTTTTATATCCTCTTATATTTACTTATACTTTAATTCTTCTAACAACTTTGTGAGTTTGGTCTTATCCCCACTTTATAAATGAAGACACTGTATCTTTATAAATATTTGTTGAATGACTAACCATTGGGAGGGCAGGTACTAGGATTCTTTCATGTCAGTTTTTAGGATAAATTATCACCTGTAGTGCTCTAGTCGGTCCATCTGGGATGACTCTGATAGATAACATTCCAGAACCAGGCCTCAGTTTTTGGTTAATAAACTGTTGCTCAGGTGGAACTGGCCCCAAAATCTCCATGGAAGTGTCAGGACCAAGAACGACTTCAGCTCCATCAAACAAACCAGAAAGCCCTCCTTTGGCCTAAAAGACACAGTAAAGATGTGTAAGAAAAGACAAAAGTAAAGGCATTGACTTTGACAATTTAACGTGTCATTTGAAACAAGTTATCAAATTTAAATCTTCTTTTGAAGGGTCATGGTCAATGTACAGTAAAGCATTACCTATTTTTTCAACATTATAGATGATGTAAAACAGTAGAATTAGTTGGGCAAGATGAAAAGTTATGCTCTATGAATTTACGGAATTCTGAGTAAGGGAGTTCCATGAATAGAGCATTTTGGTTTAGTAATAACTTCTAGTCATTAAAAACAGCTTTTTAAAAAAGTACTAAAAGCCCTGTTTCTCTGAGTAGTCTCATTAGGGTTGCTTAAAAACCTGAAACAATCTGAAAATAAAGCAATTATCACTATCATTCAGCTTTCCAATAAGAAGCACATTCTAGAGTTAAAAACCTCCCCAAACAGGCTTATGACTGAAAAATCAATCCAAAGAGTCAAAAGATGGGGCCTCTTCTGAAACAGGAGGCTGGGAATGTCATCTAATCCTCGGTTACTCATGCCTTTGCAGAAAAGGACTGTACCTCCTGCTATATGCTCCAAGTAAAACGGAAGTCTACAGGATGATGCCTATGGCAGAGCAAATACAGGGCTAGAGAAGACAATGGCTAGTCTCTATATCCCCTTTGTTAATATTTAAATACTGAGCAATGAAAAGAATACTTTGAACTGGGTTTATAGGACAGATTTCAACATGGAGAAAGCTTTCATGACTGTTGTAAATTTAGAAAGAAAGTCATACACAACTTTATAAAGGCAGTGTCATAAAACATTAAAATGCCTATAATAAACTTTATTCTGAATAATATGATTGAAACAAGCTATTTCCCTACTCCAAACACATTCTGCTCAGCTGAACACTGTTATTACAGAGTCATTCACAACCGGAGAAATGACACCATAGATTCAAGAAACAACAAACAACACCCGGCCAGCGTGGCTCAGTAGCTGAGCATTGACCTATGAACCAGGAGGTCACGGTTCAATTCCTAGTCAGGGCACATGCTTGGGCTGCAGGATCAATGATTCTCTCTCATCACTGATGTTTCTATCTCTCGCTCCCTCTCCCTTCCTCTCTGAAATCAATAAAAAGGTATTTTTAAAAAATAAACAACAAACACCAAAAGGGATTTTTTGGAGGGAAATGCTCTAAGAGAATCAGAATTACATGGGCTTTAGAAACAAGCCAGAAGTAAATTCAGGATCAGACTCAGAACCCAACAATTATAACAAGCCCCCTTTTGCCTCTAGAAGTCAGAATTGTATTGCTAATTGAAAATCATAAATCCATTCCAGATGTGTGCTTCATCTAAGCAAGCAGCTTGTCTTTGATGAAAAAAGCTAAGGGCAATAGAGATAAAGAAAATAAATCTCACCAAATAGCACTCAGAGGCTCCTTGCAGTTTTGCTCACTACCCTGGAGAACCACCTCTCATTCTGAAGGACAGCCTGGTTTCCACCAGCAACAACACTCTAAGAGTTCTCCAGCCAGGGCCTGATGTTTTCGTGTTTACCTCTTGGGTAAAACCCAGGCAGAGGCAGATCTGCATCCACAGTCACACATGTTCTGCTCATGCCCAAGCCACCTTCCTGTCTCAGATCCATGGTCTCATGGCCAGCCTGAAGCCCAAGGGAAGAAAATCCAAACTCCTGGTAATTTTCCAAATGTATTTGCTTATAAAGCACTTGTGGGTTCATCACGGGCAGACTGGCTGACTAGAGGACAGGGGAAATTGACCATAGCCAGCTTCACCCTGACATTTGCTACAACAATTAAATGCTATTTGGGCATCACTAAGAATGCAGAAATAAACAGAATCAAGAGCCCATGATGATGACTCACCATCTCTGAGAACACTTTACCAAGGACACGTGCCGCTATAATATTAACTTCACAGGTCTCAAACCAATCCATCTCACTTAGTGGTGGGCTTTTTCAGTGGACATTTTTCTTTCCTTCTTCTTAAAATTACGTAAGTAATTGATGTCAAAGAAAAAAATCCAAATAAGCCAATAAAAAAAATTCTATCACCCTGGAGGCAAACCATTCCTCATGTATTTCTTATATTTCACCTTCAAGAACATTGCCCATATAAATACACAAAGGTACACAACAAGCTTCCTGACCTTTCTGATAAAATGAGATAATACATATTTGCTCTGTGATTAGTTTTCTCCAATGAACATGTCATGTATCTCCTCATTGTTTCAAAGAAGCCTGAACCACTTCTCCTTGCCACCGAGGATGCCAAAACCTACAGACCTGAACCACCAGCCCGTGTAACCCGCAGGTCAGTTTTCCTTCGCGGAAACTCCAGGTCTGGGTTGTGCTTCTCCTGCGATCAGGCTTCCTGAGCATCAGCGGCTCATACCTGGGATAAAGGGAAATGCAGTGAGTCCTCTGAGTCACACAGTTCAGGCCTAAAGGAAATACTAGGACCATGGTTTTATTCTTTGTCCTTCCAATATCCTCTTCCCTTAAAATCTAATGGGCAGTTAGCTTGGACCCTATGGCAGCTGGTATCTCTTAATGAGGGAAGGGGAATAAAACAAAATGGAAAGCAACAAAAAGGGACACAGAGTAACAGTAGTACTTTAAGGATTCATTTTATATATATACACTAGTGGCCCAGTGCATGAAATTCATGCACGGGGTGGGGGGTGAGGGAGGGTGTGTCCATCAGCCTGGCCTGCACCCTCTCCAATCTGTGACACCTCAGGGGATGTCTGAACCAGCAGTTGGACATCCCTCTCGCAATCCAGGACCATTGGCTCCTAACTGCTCACCTGCCTGCCTGCCTGATTGCCCCTAACCACTCTGCCTGCCCAATCTGCCTGCCGGCCTACTCGCCTCCAACTGCCCCCCGCAGCCAGCCTGCTCACCCCCAACTGCCACCCCCCCCCCCCGCCAACCTGTTCGCCCCCAACTGCCCCCTCGGCCAGCTTGCTTGCCCCCAACTGCCCCCCCTGCCGGCCTGATCACCTGCAACTGCCCCCCCCGGCAGGCCTGCTCACCCCCAACTGCCCCCCCCACCGGCCTGATCACCCCCAAATGCCCTCCCCTCCTGGCCTGATCGCCCCTAACAGCCTCTGCCTCAGCCCCTCCACCATGGCTTTGTCTGGAAGGACATCTGGAAAGTCTCCCAGTCTAATTAGCATATTACCCTTTTATTAGTATAGATATTTAAATAAAATATTTATTATTTAGGTATACAATAATATAGGTTCTTGCATTCTCACAAGGACTAGCTACCATGCAGTATGAGAAGGGTTGTCAAACACATTTTAAAATATTTTCAGTGGTCTTCTGTTTTATTTCCAAACACATTTATTTATAGTGTGTTTTAACTTAGAAGTCATCTAAAGTCATTCTGGAAGTAAATAAGATATCACCTGAAAACAAACACCCTGACTTCACAGAAACACTAAGGCACAGCAAATAAAGGCATTTAGTCAACGCTGAAGAGCTGATTTGAACCCAAGGAGTTAGCCACAACTCCTTGATTGTTCTCTAAATAATTTATTTCTGCTTTCAAAAGAGTTAGCATAATTTTTTTAAAGATTTTTAAGAAGAAACTGTTCACTTCTAGGGGGTAATGGTGAATGGAAGCTTGGGTGAAAGAAACACTTTTTATAATATATCCTTATTGTTTGAATTTTAAATATCTCCATAGCTTAAAAAAATAAAATAAAGGCCCAGTGCTCATATTTGGGAACATCAGAGGTTTCTGGCACTGAGGAAAACAACAAAGCGAGTCTACTTCATTTACAGACTCGCTTTTTGGTATAGAATTCCTACTTCATTTACAGACTCGCTTTTTGGTATAGAAGTCCTCTGAGTGAATTTGAAAGCAATGAACTTGAATCGATATTACCTGTTGTCAGTTACAGCAGCTAGCCCAGCAATATCTAAGATGGCAGAGCCCTCGGTGGAGCGGGCTGCTGAGGGCTTGTTGGGGTTGTGAGGCACTGACGAGCCCTCGTGGGCCAGCATGCCGGTCCCGGTCATCCTCCACAGCTGAGAACGCTTCCCTGGTTCCTGTGGGCAGACCAGAAAGAGCGGTCATGTGCAGCCACAGCTCCGTGTAAGGGAGAAGTTCTCAAGTAGAAATTACACTGACATTTCCATATCACATAAAGGCTTAAATTCAAGCTTTCATAGTTTTAATCCCTAGTTGCACTTAGGATAAAACGGCTACACTCTTGAACCAAACAACCAAAAATTACAAATAATGTAAATTGAAAAAATATTTTCTGACCAAACTAGTTAGTGAAGTTCAATCTAATCAGGTCCACTGGCAATATTGCTGATTAACTGCTGTTCCAAATGGTGACCCTTGGGTGCCCTTACCTTAAAGAGTGATTCAATTATATAAAGTACTAATGGCCCAGTGCACAAATTCGTGCACATTGAAAGGAAATTAATTAGAAGAAATATTTTAATATCACTATTCGTCCTTTCTCTGTAATAGAAGTGTCAACCAAATTCATGATACACAATGACAGATCGAAACACAGACGTGACTGGCACCAGCAAGAGCTTTCTATGTATCGCGCATGCGCAAGTCAACTTAGCCTTTTATAGCTATAGAATAAATTTGCTTAATTAGACCTGCTTTCTGATTTAGCTAAAATTTTTCCAGCCCAGTGGAGTACCCCAACTTCTCTTTCAGGTAATTGTCAACAACACAGCAGTAAATGTCAACACGAAGCAGATTATTATTATAGATCATGCAGGGAGAACAAAGGGCAAAATATTTAACTGTAGCAGTGTTTGGCTATATTCTGCACAGTGAGAAAACCTGAAGTCATTTTCAAGGTCCACCATTTCTTACTTCTTTTCAGTTAGGTCAAGTTTCTAAGCTTTCTAAATCTCCATTTTCCAGCTAATGAAAAGAAAATAAGATTCCACCAAGTCTCCTGTCTACCTACTCCAGGACTTCTGTGAGGATCAAATGAGATGAGGCACAGGAAAATGCTTCAGACATTTGGTTATATCGTGAAATGTTTCCACCTGGCTATAAAACAAGTCATGTTCCTGAGCTGAAGAAACTGCAAGGCGGCTAGTCGCTAGGGAGAGGAAGCCAGGCACTGCTATGTGACATCATTACTCGGTGCCCACAGCCATCAATTCTGGGCTGGGCTGGGCTGTGGGCCGCATTCTGTGCCATGGGGTCTTGGCAGTGTCAGCTGCAACTTGGTGGGCTGTCACACAGGGGTGGTGGCGGGGCCTGTGTCCCACTTGGGGGAAGCCAAGTGTTGCTCTGTGAGCGCCAGATCTGCGGTGCCATTTCTCTGTAAATGGCCAGTGCGCATCACAGCAGCTCCTGTGTTGAGCGTCTTACCCCTGGTGGTCAGTGTGCGTCACAGCGACCGGTCAGAAGGTCGGACACTTAGCATATTAGCCTTTGATATATATATAGATACATGATATTCGCAATATGTGATCATTGATAATCTCATAATTGGTTGACAACCAGAATTTACCAGAAATCATCTCCCCTCCCATGTTTATAATTAAAGTATACTATATTGATGTTTCCAATTTATAAATTGATTGTATTTAAAAGTCATACTAAGTTGATTACTATTAGTTATAAATATTTTCTCCTTGGGAATTCTGGGGATTTTTTTTTGGTTAATCTTTACCCAAGGGTATTTTTTCCATTGATTTTTATACAGTAGAAGAGGAAGGGAGTGGGAGAAAGCAAGAGAGAAAGAGAAACATCAATTGGTTACTTCCTGTACACACTAGACTGGGGATCGAACCCATAACCTAAGTATGTGCCCTGGCCAGGAATCGAACCCACAACCTTTCAGTGCATGGGACGATGCTCCAACCGAGCCACACCAGCCAGGGCAAGCTCCCTTCCTTAAAGTGACTTCTGCAACTCTGTGTTCTGAAACTTCTTTTATTTTGAAGGTTGAAGTATTTATTACCAGTTCTTCTGTCATTTGTAATATTTCTAGCCAAATTTTACTATCTTTATATCTAGGTCTATTAGCATAAATATTTCCCTAAACTGACTTGAAAATAATGTCAGCATAAAAGGGGGGGAAATTGTCATTTTGATCATTTTTGCATTCCGTTTAGGAATACATAGATTAGGGGAGCACTACAACAGAAAAATAGAGTAATGAAAATGGTATCACAAATTTGAAAAAAACAAACAGAATTAAGTTTTCCAAAAAGGAGCATCAAAGATGGGAAGGACTTGGGACTCCTAGCGCAGGCGTCATGAGACGGTGGGAAGAAATAAACCAGATCAAGGCTCCGTGTTCCTGCCTTGAGCAAGTCACTCAGCCTAAGTCTCCACTTCCTCGGCTGTAAAATGAGGGGTTGGACCAAAAGAACCAAGTTTCTTCCAGCGTTAAAAAATCTTTTATTCTAAACTCCAAATTCTAAGCTCTCTTACCTTCTTCTTTAAAATGACTCTTTGTGTCTTTGGCGAGACATCTAAGACGAGCTCTGCACAGGTAACGGCCTTGTTGGAAGCCACAGGCCTTCCTGTTCCCTCCTGTAAACTAGAATTTTAAAAAATTATAATATATAACTCACATATATGTATACGCTCACACATGTATTTAAGTACTCATAAGCAGATGCCTAAAATCTCCATGATAAGGAAGAGAATTCTCTTTAAATCATAGAAGAAAAAGTCTGACTCGAGTTGCGGAAAGATCAAGGTTGTGTTGTTTGCCTGTACAATTTAAGATTCATTTGTCAGAAGACATACTCTGATATTTCCCCTCTCCTAATAATTTTAGTGGCTTAAAATTCAGGATGACTATATATCTTTGCAGGCCAAAAGGACAAAAAACTAAGGCAGACATTCCAAGGGTCCAAGAATGAGCTCTACTCCTTGCCAGGCAGCACACCAGCATCACAGCGTCCCCAAGTCTGGGCAAGGAATCAGAAGTCCCTCTGGGGGGAAAGGAAAACAAAGGGCTCACACGCACCTTCCTGCAATTCAATCGTGTTACATTTCTCTGCAGCTTAAGAATCCTAAGCTTTATGGAATATTGCAGCCTATCTACACTTTAGGGTATTTCGATGATTGTATTTAGATTATTCTCCTGTTCCCATTCACTTTTTGAAATTTATTTTTCTTTATTGAATAAGGCATTACATATGTGTCCTTATCCCCCATTGTCCCCCTCCTCCCATTAATCTTTATCATAAAAAAAGGGACTGATAAATTCAAAGTTAAAAACTAGTTTTCATGGCATCAAAAGCACAAGTAACCAAAAAATAGGTAAGTTAGATTTCAACAATATTAAGAACTTTTGTCCTTCAAGGAACACCATCAAGAAAGTAAAATGCTGGGAGGGGCAGGTGCAGGGTGGAAGGGGTCCATGGGAAAAAATAAAACAAAGTGGACATCTGTAATACTTTCAACAATAAAGATAATTTTTTTTTAAAAAAAAAAAAGCAAAATGACAATCCACAAATAGGAGGAGGTATTTGCTAACAACATATCTGGTACAGTAATGTATATCCTTGTTATGTAAGGAATGGCTAAAATTTAACAATTAAAAGGCAAAAGTCAAAATTTTAAATGGGCTTGAACAGACCTTTTTAAATGGGCTTGAACAGACATTTTTCCAAAGATATACAAATAGCCAATAAGCACATGAAAAGATCCTCAGCATCATTAGTTATTAAGGAAGCGCATATCAAACCACAACGAGATACCACTCTACACCAGTAGGACGGCTACAATCAAAACAACAGAAAATAACCGGTTGCTTTGGATGAGGAGGAACTGGAACCATTGCACTTAGCTGGTGGGAATGTAAAATGGTTCGGCTCCTGTGGAAAACAGTAAAGCGGGTCCTGAAAAAGTTCCACACAGAATCACCACAGAACCCAGCAATTCCACTCCTAGGTGTACATTCAAAAATTGGAAAAACAAATCCTTAAACAAATACAAGAACAGGCACGTGGATAGCGGCGGCACTGTTCACAATAGCCAAGAGGTAAGATAACATAGTATCCATCAATGAGTGAATGGATAAACAAAATGCCGTATGTCCACACAACGGAATATCACTGAGCCATAATAGGAATGAGGTACTGCTACAGCGAACCTTGAAAACATTATGCTAAGTGAGAGCCACCACACACAAGAGATCACACATCCTCCTATATAATGAAGAGCTAATAGGCTAATTATACCGGATGGCGGAATGACCACCTGGTGGACCTTCAGGAGGAAGCCGGGGCTGCAAGGGCTGAGGCAGCCGGGGCTGCAAGGGCTGAGCCCCTTGCATGAATTTCGTGCACTGGCCCTCTAGTTTTATGATAAATCATTAGAAGCAGAAAATAGACTGGTGATGGCCAGGGGCTAGGAGAAAAGGGTAATAGGGAGCAACTACTTAATGGCGCTGGGGTTTCTTTTTAGGGCGATGAGAAGCTGTGGGAACTAGATAGAGACTGGCTGCACAGCATCATAAAGGTACTAAAATGCCACTGAACTGTTCACTGTAAAACTGTTGCTTTTATGTTATGTGACTTGCACAGAATTTAACATACAGAACTAGCTTCTTCCCCATCATTAGTTCTCTCACAAACGCAAAGAAACAATCTAACATGCTCCAAAAGATGGTTCAGCCCCTGAGCACAACAAGATCCTCTTTTCCTCTGCTCCGCGGCTGCTCAGCCCATAGTCCTCCATTAGGATTCTGCAGTGAAAGAGCTTAGTCACTGCTGGAACTTAACATAAGAACATTAAGGGAAAGACACGATTAGCAGCCAGATTAAGAACTGGTTTTTCAGGCACTAAAACCCTAAGCATGTAACACTGTTAAGTGTCTTAATCTCTAAAAAGAAACAAACAAACATGACTGACTGAACTATAATGAGATAAGCATCCTGGACCATCAGTACCAAAGAGAACTGCAACCAACAAAGAAAAGTATGCTAAGCCAAGCTGCCCTTGAGTCCATCCCCAGTGACACCTGGGCTCTAGAAGGAAGAGAGCACTCTCACAAGACCTGGAGATTGTTTTACGGGCCTCAGGCACATACATAAATACGCAAAATTATTCAGAACATTTCGGAAAGGATTATGACTTTACATGTCCCATTGATCCAACGGTGTGTATTTGCGATGCTAAAGATTCAGCGATTTTCCCAGTTTCTTCACAGATAAACTTTAAAATTGGCCCTGTAACCAGCACAGCAACAATAAAATTTACAGGTTGGTGCAATGATGTTTTGAAAGTTCAATGTTTTGTATCTCTACGTACCAATCTAATAGGAGAATTAGAATAAACTCCCTGTTCTTCACCTGAGTTTTCTAAATACAACTAGTCAGGCGTTAGTGAAGATTATAACCCTAAGGCAATTAGAACTACTTCCAAGGTAAGCTACTTTGCTTGGCTTTAAGTGAATATTAAGATAGACCCTGAAATGTCTGTCTAATCAGTATTCTCAATGGGAGAGAGAGGTAAAAATGATGATTTGAATAATTAGGATGAAAATTAGTTTCAAAAGAGGAAAGAAATAAAACAAACTTAAAAATAGCAGCAGTAAGTTTTTAAAATACATAAAAATAATACCTTAAGGCAAGAGGAATTTAGGATACTATAAGAATAACATCTTATGGAGGAGTTATTAAGTACTAGGATGAATTATTGGGGAGATCTTTAGAAAGAAAAGACTCTTGCCTCTTTGGATAAAGTTTAAACTAGGCAGAAGACAAGGGTTTAGACTAAAGACTTTTCAAGATCTCAAGACAGATCTTGAGCCTAGGATTTGGCAAAGAATGAAAGGAATCTTCCCTATATCCTTTGGCCTCCTGAGAACTGCTTAGAGTTTAAAACCAGTTAATAATCAGAGTGTTCTGCTTTATAAGGATAATACTTTAACCCAGAATTACCCGGAGAACGTGTATGTAGCAGCAATGTAAATGAAATTTTCATAATAAAGCTGTCGGTTATCCTGGAAATCATTCATGTTGCAATTGATCTCAGAGGAGCCTGCCCCTTTAACAGTCAGAGTGATAAATGGTGGCAGGGCGGGTTCATCCCAGGCGTAATCCAAGGAGGTCATGGGCTTCACTTCAGTTCGGAGCCTGGGCTCAGCTACGCCGTGCTGAGTAAAGACAACCGGGACCTGCAGTGATGGCAAGAGGAACAGGGCTGTCACTCAGATTGATGTTATTGGAACATGACTTAGCACTTCCTAGGTTTAAGTTCTAGATCCTTCCCAAATGAATCCCACTACACACACCACAACCACCAGTGAGACTCACCATCTTGCCTCTTGACTTTCTAATCATCTTCCAAATTATAAAAAGCCCACCAATTAAATGACACAGGTAATCGACGGTTGGACAAGGGCTTTTAGAAGCTTTGCAACCCAAGTACCAAGGGAAGCAATTCTCCCCTTTCGGTGGCATCTCTGCCACCCTCACCCTTGTCATACACTCTGAACACAGAAAAGCACAAAAATGTTGGGATTCAGCTACAGAAAGTCACATTATAAGACACTGTTATTCACAGGCATAATTTAAAAATGGAATCTAATGGTTTCCAGTTTGGTTTTATTGGTAAGATTTACAAAAATGCTCACTGCAACTGAGCAACGGTATAGCTGCCCCTTCCCCCGGTCATTGGACGATCTGACTCAGGCTCCTCTCTCAGTGTGGAATGTCCACAGGGCCACCATGTTGACCAAACAATCCAGTCTCATAAGCACTGGCAACTGACAAGTCACTTCTGGGTATGGCTGCCCAGCAAGCAAAATAACCAGCAGAAAGCACCTCTTAAGAGTGAGGACTTACCGGGTTGTCCAGCCACAGAGATTCCTGTATGGCTTCTATGGCTTCTTTTAAACCCAAGTTTAAAATGCATTTCATTATCTTAAGGGCAGTACATACTCCACCCTCCTCAAATGAAACAGCCAAACTGGCTCTCAACTCCACTTGATACCTTAGAAAAGTTGTCAATTCGGAAAGGAGGGGGCAGCTGATCTGTGTCGCTAAAGGAGATCCTGTAGGTAGCTCCTCGGAGTGTAATTTCCACGCGCAGGAAGAAGCATTTTCCCAACGTATCTCTGCCGAAAAAGGAAACAAGAGGCTGCATAAAATGGAGAAAACAAGTCACAGTTCACTTTCCTCTCATACTTCTCACCATACTGCTTGGACACCAATCAATGCTGCTGTGTGTTCTTTGATCACATGAAAAAGGGAAGAAATGACAGCATAATCACACAATAAAAAATAATTTGTTTAGCAATGTTTGACTAGCATGTTGTAACTGGGCAGCAAGAGGATAATGGTGTCAGTGTAGCAAACGAGTAAATGTTGGTTGAACAGAATTGTGGACACTAGAGTACTTTTGACATGGACACAGAGCAATGTCATATGGTTCAAACTAATATTATTGATGTTACTCATAACCAAGGTTCTCACTATAGGACAAAGGCAGGTGAGGAAGAATCCTCTGTAATGGAGGGAACAGTATGTGATCATAATTTTGATGTATTTGTATGTGAGAATGAAAACCTGTTCTTTACAGAAGACTATCAGTTAATAAATGTCAAAGAAATGAGAGAATTAGAAAGTCACCATTTTGCAACCACCAATGTAATAATTGATTCAGATAAGAACCATCAAACCATTGAGTGAAAGGTTTTTGGGAAACAATATACACACAGTCTCAAATTACCCACTGATGGATTTTGTTGTTTACAAAGAAAAGGTAACTCTGTAAGAAAAACTTGTTAGACACCACCTGAACCAAGCAATGATCCAATTTAGCAACATCAATAATGGGACAACAGCTGTCACATCCCAGACCTCCAGCTATGACACAACAGGAAACATACAATACCACATATGTAGTATTCTTACCAAAAAGGTTTTACCCAAGTCTATTTTAGGAAACTATGAGAAAAATCCAGGAAACAGGATATTCTACAAGAAACTGGCTTCAACGCTTTAAAAATGTCAATGTCAATAAAGACAAAAAAGGAAAAGTGACCATTTAGATTAAAGGCGATGAACTATCTGGGTCAAATAAAATGCATGATCCTTGACTGAATCCTAGATCAGGAGGAAGGGATTGAAGGACATTTTAAAGAACTATTTATTAGAAAACAAATCAATCTTAAATTTATTCAGTGTGTAATATTAGTATATTTATTTAGAAAAACATCCTTGTTTTTAGGTGATGAGTGAAGTTTTTACAGCTGAGTTACCATGATGATTTCAATTTACTTTCAAATGGTTCGGAAAAAAAATGTATGTATGTGTATGGAGAGAAATCAAGAACACAGCAAAATGATGAAATGTAATAAATCTAGGAAAAAGATGTAGGGATCTTCATTGTACAACTCATAAGTTCTCCGTAGGTTGAAGCTGTTTCCAAATGACATGGTGGGGAAAGTAGAGAAGACAAATGGCATACGTCTATGCTCAGTACTTCAGGGCGACGTTTCAAAGGGGCAACAAGGGGAGAGGATCCAACATTGAGGCGTAGGTAAAGACCTAAACTGATGCCTCGCACAACAATTTCAAAACTACAACTAAAAGACAAAACGTCTATCACCCAGAACCACAGGAAAGCTGGCTGAGTGGAAGTTCTACAACTAGAAGGAAAGAGAAAAGCACAAGCGCTGAAAAGCTGAGGTATGGAGGCACGCAATCCAGGCTGGTGGCAGGCGTTGCTTTTTTCAACCCGAAGGGAGACAAGCCCCCGATTACTCTGAAATCCAGTTTCTGGGGAGATGCGGGGGACCCAAACTCCTACGGGGAGAAGCTGGACTGTCTGCCATCGGGTTGGAAAGTGAGGGTGGCTTGCTTGCAGAGCTGAGCGCAGGAATAATCGCTTACTGCGCTGGGGCGCAGGAATAATCGTTTACTGCGCTGGGGCGCAGGACGCGGGGACACAGTCGGAGACGCAGAGCCGGCTAACTGGCAGCCATTGCTGTTTGCCACACCCAAGCCTAGTGATGCCCTGAGACCCCGCCCCACACAACCTATAAACCCACCCAAGCTCCAAGCAGCAGCTTTAGCATATGAATGGCCTGCCCTACTGCAGCTTAACCTAGCAAACTTGCAGCCCGGGTCAGACAGCTCCAAAACCTCTAAACTAGGGGTCCTCAAACTACGGCCCGTGGGCCACATGCGGCCCACCGAGGACATTTATCTGGCCCGTCGGGTGCTGCTGCCTGTCCTGCTTAGCAGCCAACATGTCCCGGGCCCACAGTGCACATAGGAATTTGTTCATAGTTGTTTTTTAAACTATAGTCTGGCCCTCCAACGGTCTGAGGGACAGTGAACTGGCCCCCTGTTTAAAAAGTTTGAGGACTCCTGCTCTAAACCCCAAGCAAAGAGGAGAAAACTGTAGTTCTCGCTGTAGCTCCTGTTGGGTGGCCTCAGGCAGTAGCTGATCTGCACCCCATTGGAGCTCCAGAAGCCAGTGTACCTAGTGGTCAGTGTGAGACACCAGATTTTAACTCCTCACATCCATAAGTGACACATTCAAGAGGCAGACTCAGCGAGCACCAAAGCCCCACTGAAACAAGTCCTGCACCATAAGCGTGTCTCAAGCACAGCAGTTCTTCCATTATAGACACAGCGAGTCCTCACAGCCGATTGGCCTGGAGGTCAATTCCTCCCAGTGTACCAACAGCAATTAAGGCTTAACTACACCAAGACTTTGCACTCAGCCCACAAAGGGGTCTACCAAGAGTGTCCACCTCAGGTGATTGGTGAGGCTGAGCTACTGGCCCCTATAGGTCACCTACCACACAAAACCATTCCATCAACACAGGGAAGCAGCCAAAACGCGGAGACAAAGAAACATGTCACGAATGAAAGAAATGTAGGAAAGCAAACTACTGGACGACATAGAGTGCAGAACCACATTTATAAGGTTACTCAAGAATCTTCTAAAAACCTCTGAGGAACTTAGTGAGATCTTTAAGGATCTTAATGAGAATGCCAAAAAAAATGGAAAATGTCTTTATCTTAGACAGTGAATTAAGCATACACTGTCTAAGATAAAGAATATACAGAAACTCAACTGTAGATCAACATACCCCAAGAATCAAACCAAAGATCTGAAATATGAGGAAACAAAAAACACTCAACCAAAAAACAAAAAGAAAAAAGAATCCAAAAATAGGAAGATAGTGTAAGGAGCCTCTGGGACAACTTTAAGCATACCAACATCCGAATTTTGGGGGTGCCAGAAGAAGAGAGAGAGCAAGATACTGAAAACATATTTGAAGAAATAATGACTGAAAACTTCCCCCACCTGCTGAAAGAAATAGACTTACAAGTCCAGGAAGCACAGAGAACCCCAAACAAAAGGAATCCAAAGAGGACCACACCAAGACACATCATAATTAAAATGCCAAGGGCAAAAGACAAAGAGAGAATCTTGAAAGCAGCAAGAGAAAAACGGTTAGTTACCTACAAGGGAGTACCCATACGACTGTCAGCTGATTTCTCGGCAGAAACTATGCAGGCCAGAGGGAGTGACAAGAAATATTCAAAGTGATAAACAGCAAGAACCTACAACCAAGATTACTCTACCCAGCAAAGCTATCATTCAGAGTTGAAGGTCAGATAAAGAGCTTCACAGACAAGAAAAAGCTAAAGGAGTTCATCACCACCAAACCAGGATTACATGAAAAGCTGAAGGGTATTCTTTAAGAAGAGGAAGAAGAAGAAAAAGGTAAAGATAAAAATTATGAACAAAATGACATCACATACATACCTACCAACAAGTGAATCTGAAGAACAGAATGGACTGGTGAATATAATAGAATCAGGGACGTAGAAAGGGAGTGGACTGACAGTTCTCAGGGGGAAGGAGGTGTGAGGGGTGAGGGAAGAGATTCGACAAAAATCTTACTCCTATGATGAAGACAGTGGCGGGGGGTAAGGGCATGGGGTGGGGTGGGGAATCAGGTGGAGGGGAGCTATGGGGGAAAAAAAGAGGAACACCTGTAATAGTCTGAACAATAAACATTTTTTAAAAAAGGGTTAACAAAGGTACGGAGTCATTTTCTCCCCCCTCCCTGCCCCCCACACACACACCTGGTACTTACTTTCCTTCTTTTTCTTTTTTTAAAAGTAATCATGAGTAGCTGTTTTATATAATCTCAAATTGGCTTCCCCTTCTAACACAATAGATCTGGACAGCCTCCTCCTAGGAGGTATATATACCAACAGTGGCTTTAGCTGCAGAACTCCTCCTCTTCCCCCACCCCTCCGTGAACCCCAGTGAAATCTTGTGAGAAACACATGATATTGACAGACTAGAGTTCTGATTGAAGAAGGGATGAAGGCACTGAAGACCTGCCCACTTGGCTCCCTGGGCCTCTAAAGTCACCAGCTTAGACTCCCCAACTACTCTTAGGAACACAGCCTGAAAACCACTATAGCAGATGTAATTTGTTCTACTAAGGGCCACTGACAAAATGAAAGAAAATAGAGCTCTTTCTCTCTCTCTCTCTCCCTCCCTCCCTCCCTCCCTCCCTCCCTCCCTCTCTCCTGTGTCTTTCCTCTGTAGCTCATGCGCCCCCTCCCCCATCTCTCTGGAGCACTCCAGCACCTTTCCCCCTCTCTCCCTCTCCTAAGCTCCAAGGGCCCCTTCTTTTGTCTCTGTAACTTGTTTGCCGAGCCCACACAGCCCAACTGGCTAACTTTTTCTAACTCTGTGACTTGCTAAATAAACTTCCACTTCTATGGAGGGGAGGGGAATGAAAGAAAATAAAACCTCAGATAATGCATTTTTTTTATTTTTATTGTTTTAAGTATTACAAATAGTAGTACACATGTCTCCTTTTTTACCCCCCCAAAGACCTCCCCCCGACCTCCCCTACCCCCAGTACATGCAAATAATGCATTTTTTAAAAGTCAACTATAGGTACTGCTGTATACCATCTATTATTTTTCTGTTCCCTTACAATAGTGTTCTCAATGAAGAACTAGCCATAACTATAAAAAATTAAATTTTGCCTCTAAGTGTGTTGAAATAGCACTGATTTCAGTGTCTTTAGCTTCAAAAGCATTTGATAAAAGAAACTGAAGAGGACACAAGCAAATGGAAAGGCATCCATGGTCATGGGTTGGAAGACTTAATATTGTTCAAAGATCAATGCTACCCAAAGTGGATTTACAGATTTAATGCAATCCCTATCAAAATCCCAAGTTTCCCCCAGCCCCCAAAACAAAACAAAAATTCATCCTAAAATTCAGATGGAATCCCAATGGACTCCAAATAGCCAAAATAATCTTGAAAAAGATCAAAGTTGGAGGCCTCACACTTCCTGATTTCAAAACTTATTATAAAGCTACTAATCAAAACAGTGTGATACTGGCATAAAGACAGACATATGGACGAATGAGACAGAAAGCCTTGAAATAAATCCTCACATACAGAGTCAAATAATTTTGGACAGTGGTGCCAAAACCATCCCCTGGAGAGTCTTTTCAACAAATTTCGAGATAAATGGATAGCCAGAAACAAAAAAGTAGAGTTGAACTTTTACCTTACACCATCTATTTATATAAAAGGCTAATATGGAAAGTGTCCCCTCGGGAGTTCGACTGGGAGATCGGGAGTTCGATCGTTCACTATGATGTGCACTGACCACCAGGGGGCGGCGCAGAATGAAGGAAGGTCCCAGCCAGCAGCCAGGGAAGGGAGGCCCTAGCCGGAAGCTGGTAGCCAGGGAAAGGAGGCCTGGCTGGCAGCCAGCAGCCTGGGAAGGGAGGCCCCAGCTGGCAGCCAGAAGGCCCGGATCAGCCCTGATTGCCAGCCAGGCCTAGGGACCCTACCCATGAATAAATTTTGTGCACCAGGCCTCTAGTGTACAAATATCAATTCAAAATGGATCAAAGACCTAAATAGGCTAAAATTATAAAGCATTCAGAAGAAAACACAGGGTAAAGCTTCATGACATTGGATTTGGCAATGATTTATTGGCTATAACACCAAAAGCAGAGATAATAAAAGTTAAAATAGATAATTTAGACTACATCAAAATTAAAAACTTCTATACAAAACACAATCAACCGAGTAAAAAGGCACTGTAAGAAATGGGTGAAAATATATGCAAATCATATATCTCAAAAGGGGGTTAATATCCAGAATATACGAAAGATTTCTATAATTCAACAACAACAACAAAAAAACCCAATTCAAAAATGGGCAGTACAAATGGCCAGCAAGCACATAAAAAGAAGCTTAATATCACTAATCATTAGGGAAATGTGAATCAAAACCACAGTGAGATGTGACCTCACCCATCAGGTTGACTACTATCAAAAAAGCAGAAAATAACAAGTGCTAGCAAAGATGTGGAGAAATTGGAACCTCTGTGCGCAGTTGGCTGAAATGTAAAATGGTGGAGCTGCTAGAGAAAACACTATGGCAATTCCTCAAAGAAATAAAATTGTAATGACCACAAAAAACAATAATTCCACTTCTGAGTATAGACCCCAAAGAATCAAAAGCAGAGACTCAAAAGAGATATTTATTACACCCATGTTCAGAGCAGCACTACTCACAACAGCCAAAAGGTAGAAGCACCCCAAGTTTCCCTCAACAAATCAATGGAGAAGCAAAATGTGCTATATCCATACAATGGGATAGTGTTCAGCTTGAAGAGGAAGGAAATTCTGACACATGTGGTAATGCGGATGAACCTTGAGAACATCACGCTAAGTGAAACGAGCCGGTCACAAAAAGACAAATACTGTATGCTTCCACTTATCTGAGGTGTCAAGGGTAGTCGAATTCAGGAAAAGCAGAGCAGGGGCTGGAGAAGGGGAAATGAGGAGTTGTTGTTTGATGGGTACAGAGCTGCGGTCCCCAAACTTTTTAAACAGGGGCCAGCTCCCTGTCCCTCAGGCCGCTGGAGGGCCGGACTACAGTTTACAAAAACATTCCACACATGCGCACTGCGGGCCCTGGCCCAGTCGGCTGCTAAGCAGGACAGGCAGCGGCGGCAAAACCACCCGGCGGGCCGCATGTGGCCCGCGGGCCGTAGTTTGAGGACCCCTGGTATAGAGTTTGAGTTTTGCAAGATAAAAAGAGTTTGGAGATTGGTTGCACAACAGTATGAATATACTTAACACTGGTGAACTTAAAAATGATTAAAGCGGTAAATTTTATGTACCTGAAGCCCACAAAACAATCTCGGGGTCTTTGTGTTATCTTTCTCATAGGGTATGTGTATCTTACCACTATTTTTTTGAAAAAACTTTTAATACTTTTTAAAAAAGCATTTGATGAAAGCAGAAGGAAAAGAGTCATCCTGGGCTAGTTGAGGCTAAATTTGGTTGATTTTTCTTAACAAGGACCTGAATGTCACTGGGTTTGGCAAAGAAGGGCAGATAGTTACTGAACCAGCATCAAACGAGGGAAGATTTGGTAAAAACATTTATAATCAGTGTTAAAGTCTAAACGCAGAGCTTTCAGACGTGCTACCCCTTCATCTTGGGACCTGAGGCCACAGCAGTTGCACAATGGTCAAAACTGCTCACATTCCCTTTAACTCAGCCCATCAAAAAGTTCAGTCAGGGGGAGAGATCAACCAAAGGACTTACATGCACGCATATAAGCCTAATCAATGGACACAGACAACAGGGGGGTGGGGGCATGAATGGGAGGTGGGGAGTAATGGGGGAATAAGGACACATATGTAATACCTTAATCAATAAAGAAATTTAAAAAAAAAACCACTTCTACATAAACCTAAAAAAAAAGAGGAAGTAGAACTTAAAAAAAAAAAAAAAAAGTTCATTCATACATACCTGGTCTTTGCTAGTTTTAAGAACTTTGAGCCAGAAACATGTGTGTCCATTTCATGAAGAGTAGTATTACTATTTACTACTTACTATTTATAGCTTTATAAATATTTAAAATTTATATGGTATTTATAGCTTACTATTTAATGTGCCTCAAACAAAGCTACTTTTTGTCTAAATGTAGTCTCTGAACTTACCTCATGTTGATGTGGAAAGAATTATTCTTGTTGACCTCAAAGCCTCCAGACCAAATACAATTGGGAACATCCATTAATCTGACACACAACAACTGATCATAGTCATTCCGAGGCCAATGGAACACCACACTGGAACCAGGAAGGGTAGAAATGTAACCTTCGGGATTGGCTGTTCCCTAAAACACACAGAATCACTGGCTTTGGTCAACAAGTCAAGTGAAGACAGTAAATGTTTACTAAGTACCTTCTCTGAGCCTGGCCCTCTGCCAGAAGCTATTTAGGGCAGGAAATGGTTACTCACATCACAGAACTTACAGCGTTGAAGGGGAGATAAGCCGTGACATTAAAACTCCCTGTGCTATTAAACACTAGTAATTCTTCAAAAGCAAACTGCTTACCTGTCCCCTGGCAAATTCCCTCTGTGCAAATGCAAGCTTGTGAGATGACTTATTATCTAACAGGTAACGGGGGGCAAAGATGACCATACAGGTGTCAATATATCGACCTCGGCCTTTCTTGACATCAATACCTACAAATAACAAAAACCACTGCCATGAATTAATCAGAAAAAACATAATCCGTGCTCTGACAAAAATAAATAGCCTTCACAATTACTTCGTTTCTCTAAGAAAACAATTATATCACCCAAAGAGGCTGTCAAGCCTTCCAAGAATGGAATGAAAACAGCAAGCACACTCCAAGTATTATTCTTTATTTCCACTTAGGCCTTAAAAAGTTTCAGTGGCAGTATCAATATCCCCATAATTCCTAGCTTCTTCATAAAGTATGTATCATAATAACAGCAACTAAAAAACACAGGTGTTCAGTCATAGATAACCTTTGGTTTCCATTTATGAAGCTGACTACATTTCTGCTCACATCTGGGACACAAAATTTCCACTAGAGAATTTGCCCCTTTTACAGGCCACAGTAGAAATTTCAGATTACTTAATTGGATTCTGACTACCTGGAACTCAAAGGACTTTCCTCTAGTATTTTCTTTTAGCTCTTGGCCCAAGAATCCAGCTAAAACCGAATGCAAAATATTAGAGGATTCATTCATTCATACAATACATGTTTTCAGCACCCACTATGTACGGGGAGAAAAAGGCAAACAAAACACATAGCATGGAAAGACAGTCATAATCAATCAGAAGGAAATCTCAAAAGACCCAAAGAAAGGAAAAAATAAACAGCACTGAATTAGCTTTAAAAATATGATCTTTTTTTTAAATATGAAACTCAGTGGGATGAACTATTTTTTCATTCACACAATAAATATGGCAACTAGGCTGGACTCTGTTTCTACAAGGATAAAAATATTTATAGTACAGATAATGAATATAATAATATTAATTGAACTCTTAATACAAGTTACGCCCTCTACCAAAGGCTCCACATTTAATTCTCATAACAACCTATGAGTTAGGTATTTTCATTCTTTCCATTTGACAGATGAGGAAACTAAGGCATGGAAAGCGAGGTAACTTGCCCTAGGTCACCCAGCCACCTGCCTCAGGAGCCCTGGTTCACATCACAACAGGACATGTACAAGGACCCTACTCAGCAGTCAACAGGAGAACCATAAGAAGGAAAGAGACCTTAGGATATGGCAACTAGGTGTCCGGAATGTCCTAACATAATCCCAATGAGAAAGTTCCAATCTGTTCACTCTGTAATTCATTTGTGCTGGCTTGAAGAATTGGGTGTGCCTTCAATATAAAAGACTGAGCAAATCTCAAAAACAACCATCTCTGAAACTGTATTTAAGAAATGCTCAGGAACACTGGAGCAGCGAGGTATTCCCTATCACTCACAGTTCTGTAACACAAAAAAAGCATCAATTGTCAGAAACTGACATTATCATAGCTAGCTGATCTCAACTAATATAAAGTCTGCCCACAAAAGATGTGTTTAATTTGACATTATGAAAAAAATCTACAGTGCCGAGACTCAATTTTTGGAGAAAGAAAAAAAAAAAGTAGGCTTTTTGTTTCCCTTTTCATCTTAGATTGCTCTGGCAACCCCCCCAGTAAATGAATCGCTGATAAGATAAAAATGTACAAAATCCTTCTTTTTGGAGGTACATGTGAGGCCTCCCTGAGCTTGGGACTGTGTTTTAAACTTTCCTGATAGGGAGCTAGTTATCTATTGAACTCTCCAAAAATATTCAAGTAAGAGATTCCACAAATTCCCTTGATATTACATGCCAAGATTTCATGAACCTTAAGAATTATACAGTCCTATCCTAGCCCACCCCATCTATTGCTTTCTTTGGTATAAAAACAAAATTCAAATCGTAGTCTTGTCCCTAAAAACATATGTAATAAGTTTTAATGAATGCTCCCAGCACAGCAGTTTTTAAATAGTGTGCCACAAGAATTTTTAAAACGTGCAATACCTGACTGACTATTTAGTCAAGTGCACAGACCCCTTTTCCCTTAGATTGTCAAATAAAAAAATGACAACAGTCAACACAATAGCCATCCAGTGTGAATGCCCTGTCTTGAACCATAAATATATAGGTCACATAATAGAGTTGTATCTTCCTGGGCCACCACATAATAAGGTTGTGTCTCATTGGCTAATTCTTGGAACCAGAAATCTTTATATACAAGTATAGGCACCTGATTCTTTTTTTTAAGTCACTTTGGAGCCAAAAGGGTGGGCAATTACTTCTTCTTTCTCTTCTTTTTTATAAATCAATCAAAACTGTATCTTTGTTTTCTACTGGCAAAACATACATATTTTGGCGTGGGATAGAATTTTAGTAATTAGTTTGTGTGCCAAGCAATGAAGAAGGTTGAAAATCACTGTCCTAGCATATAAGTTTACACATGCAACTCAATGCAGAGTTCTGATTGGCCAGCTCAATTTGCCTCCCTGAAAGAATTCTGGGATTCCTTAGCACCAGCTGCTAAGAGCTCCATCACCCCCCCCCGCCCCCACACACACACACACACAATTTGTTCCAACTACAGTTTCTAGCCAACCTGCAGTAGCTTACTTTGGAAAGTGTACCAAGGACAAGATACCCCAAAAGAAAACCAAGCACAGCATGAAACAGCCTTTGCCCGTCCAAGGGGCGGAGCGAACAACGTGAACAAAAGTAAAGAAAATGATCCTCCGCTGGAGGATCAAATTAAAGTTTATTTCTTCTGTTAAAAATCTTAATGTCAACTTTAAAGGAGGCAGCCCCAGGACAAGGGAGAATGCTTACAAACTCAGGTTTAAACAACATGGAAAGCAAACTATACTTGGAGGAGACTCTATTACTAATAAAAACTCAAACACTTAAGTCCTTGAGTCTGCATGGGCCCCAGAGCAAATTGCTAAATGACACTCCCTCAAGCTCTCCTTCTACAACATGACTATTTCTGCCCTGTCCGATGTGCAGCCACCAGGCATATGTGGCTATTTAAATCCATTAACACTCAATAAAATGAAAAACTCAATTCCTTGGTCACACTGGCCACATTTCTTAGTGACGTACTCCCAAGTGCTCGGCAGCCACGCGTGGCTAGTGCTACCACACTGGACAGTGCAAACCAGGCATCATCGCAGAAGCTCAACGGACAGCACAGTCCTAGATGGTTTTCCAACGTTCGACATTGAGTGGTGCTTGGATCCTTGGAAATTATATACTAAAGGAAGGACGCACAGCTAACATCTTAAACTTGAAGTGTTATTTGAATAATCAAATTTATCTTAACTCCGCAGAAAACCTTTTGAGGATCCCAGGTTGCTCTGAGGTTTATAGGTACAATATGCTCCCCTCATCACCCTCCACCTCTGTAATCGAAGCTCATTTAGTGGGCTTCTAATTACTATAACCACCAAGTGCATTTTATTACATTTTCTGCTTCAAATGTGCACACTGCAATCATAATCCCACTTCTGACCCAGCCTTCCCCTTTGCATCTGGGCAAGTCACTTAACCTCTCTGCTTCGGTTTCAAGGAGAACAATGCTTCTTACCCTCTTAGGGTTTGCAAGTTTTAATGAATGCGTGGGAAATGCCTGGAGGATGAAAAAAAGCATTCTAAGTGTTCCTATTATCCCCATGAAAAACAAGGATTTAAGCCAAACTGATACTTTAAGTTAAACAGAGCCGCAGACCTCAAAGGGGGCAGTGTTTAGGTAGCTCCTTAGATCCCTAGAATAGATCTGTGCTGACAGCCATCAAGCATTCAGAGGACAGATACCTAACCCAATGCCAAATGAGAAAGTCGGCACGTGCAGCCAAACCAAAAACGTATGGCCAGCTGATGGTCCCAGCCTGAGCTCACGGGCCAAGGGTCAGATTCTCCCGCTGCCCCACAGTAACCCACCAATGTTATAGATCAGCCCTGGGCGGTTTCCGTGCTGGATGACTTTCAAAGCTCGGACACCACTACCACCATCCAGTGAGAAGCCCTGACACCAGCCCGGCATGCCTTCAGGATGAATCCCCCTTCCGATTCTCATCGTGCAGCTGTGGGGCAGAAAAGCAAAGGTTGATACATTCATCCATAAGCAAGTCTTGTCCACCTGTTCTATCTAATCAGGAAACAGTGCTGTAGCTAACACCCAAAATTAGCACGCTAATGTTGACTCTCCCTCACTCATGTAATTCCCAAACGTAGCGAGGCAATTACTGGCGGTTAACGCCCTATCTTACAGGCAGCCATAGTACAACAATGTGTAAAGTGTATGGAAGCCTTCAACTGAACACTTTAAGAAAAAACATTAAGATTCTACAAGCATAAGACATACAGAAAATGCTACAATATCTATTATTCCTCTGAAAAACAAGGATTTGAGCCAAACTATTGATACTTTCCTGAATCAGGTGTTTCAAAGGTTCATGAAATACCCTGAACATATAAGGAAAGTGTGCCCACCATTCTGTACATCCAAGGCAAGATGTGCAGAAGATGTGGCCGATGGTACGTTCCCTCCCTGGCCTGGTACTATTCTAACAGCAACGCACTGTGCAGTTGGCCAGTATCTTATCATGGGCCCTGGAACCATCCTTCCTGAATGTGTGTTCCAGTCCTGCCACTAACAAGCAACATAACCTTGGGCAGGTAACTGTCTCTCTCTGAGCCTCAGTTTCCTCATCTTAAAATAAAACAGCATTTCCTGCCCTGCCTCATCCACTGGGATGCTGGGAGAATCGAATGAGACGGTCTATATGGAAATGCTTTGGGAGCTACAAATTCCCTGGATACAATAAACTGTTACAAATGTCAGGAAGAGTGAGACTGGGCGAGCTGACCCTGCCAAGCGTCGTGTAACCACCATGTGCAGACCCCAGTCAATCCTCTCCTGACTCCAGCAACAACCTACACGCCAGCCCTCCCTGGAAGACGCATCGGCACCCACTGGCATGTGGTGCTCCCTAAACCTTCCTCCTAAGCTTGTAGCAAGCATACTTCTGTAGATACCAGGGTATGGCATTTTATGCCCATTCGGATTCTGCTACAAATTAAGACTCCTGTAAAAGGCAGAATGTTAGGTCCCAGGTTCGATTCTGGTCAAGGGCACATGCCCAGGTTGTGGGCTCGATGCCCAGTGGGGGGACTTGCAGGAGGCAGCCTATCCATGGGTCTCTCTCATCATGGATGTTTCTATCTCTCTCGCCCTCTTCCTTCCTCTCTGAAATCAATAAAAATATATTTTTAAAAATAAATAAATGAATAAATAAAAGGCAGAATGTTAAAACCAAGAACAAAAGTGAATTAATGCTCATACCATACATTAGAAGGACATGTCATCTAATCCTCACAATTGCTGCTTTTCCCTGCCTTTAAACATGCAAGGAGTGCTTGAGATCTTAAATGGCACCTTACACAAAATGACCTGGCTTGGATTAATGGGGCAGAGGCTTTACCAGAGGTCCAGTCACCCCCACGCACACCCCCATGCCAACTCCTCTGCCGGTGCCGAGCTGACAACAGAAGGGAGCCATGCAGAGCACAGAACATGTGGGTTTCTCTTCATTGGCAGAGTTATGAATAGAACTACTTCAACACACGTAAAATAAAACTAGCTTTCATTATAAACCAACCAATGGTTTATTTTCACTATCGAGTGACACAGAAATTAGATCTGAAAGAGCCCCATTAGGTCATGGTCCTGCTCTCCTGCCAAGTCAGGATTGTTATCTACAGTACAGTTCTGCTTACACGGATACACGCTAGCCTGTGCTAATTTTCTCCCTTCCCTAGGAACTTATTTCCCCTTCCCATAAATAACTATACTCACAGGTTGGGCTGCTCTTTGTCAGCATAGCAGAATAGGAGGGGGCTCAGGCTCCGGGCCAGCTCATGCTCCTCGAACTGGCCTGCAGCATCTGTCTTTGCGTTGTCCTGTCTGAAGATCAGTGGTAACCCTTTAGGAAGGAGGGGACAAGTATACATCAGTCCCACCCAGTCTCTCCAAGACAGACGTAAATGGTAAAATGAAAATTTTTAAAAACAATCAAGGGGGAAAAGAGTGAAAATTGAACTTATTTAGTGGGCTCATTTCATTGTCTAAGAGGATAGTTCTGACCATGATTGAGCACTAATTATGGAAGCAGGAAAGTTCCAGCAGCCCAGACTGTTGAAGGAGTTAGTTACTCTATTGGCTCCATTTAGTCAGCTGAGCAAAAAACCTGAATTCCCATGGCCAAGGCCAAAGACCCACTTGAGCAGCTTCTATACATACCTGTTTTGTTAATCAACCAATACGGAGCAGAAATGAAGATCTTTAGGGATCCTTCTGCTCGACATACAATCCGGATGGTGAGGTTCAGCTGCCGCCGGGTGGTATCATAGAGACGCATCCTTACCATGTAGTTTTGGGTTCCAGGTGGAATGAGCAATTCTTTACAGAGGGGAAAATTCTCCAGTGATACCCCTAAAGGAGATATAAGCTATTGTCTTTCTGAGCTCTCACTTTAGTTTGTTAAAATACCCAGCAGTCCAACGAAATTGGATTCCTTTTGGAAAAATTAGTAACTGTCTCTTACTAGCAAAAAGATCTCATCAGAATGGCCACTTTCCTCTAGCCAGGGTGAGAATACCTTT
This sequence comes from Corynorhinus townsendii, assembly GCA_026230045.1. Lineage (NCBI taxonomy): Eukaryota > Metazoa > Chordata > Mammalia > Chiroptera > Vespertilionidae > Corynorhinus > Corynorhinus townsendii. The sequence continues at coordinate 214,851,107 of JAPDVU010000002.1, forward strand.
GAAGCAAACCTGATGGCCTGGAAGTCACACGAGGGAGTCTGAACTGCATAGCTAGAAAGATTAAAATACCAGAAAGCTACCAATAACAGCTATGAGCATTAGGAGCTTACTAACATCAGGCCCTGTGCTGGGTGCCTAGCCCACAATAAAGGCAAGGACAAGGTCAGAGTCAAGGTTTCTGCAGCCGAATGCCTGGCCTCAGGCCCCAGCACGGCCTTCCCAGCCACACGGTGCAGGGTGAGCGATTTACCCTCGCTGTGCCTCATCTGCCAAACGGGGATAACGACGGTATCTCCATCGCAGGGTGGCTGTGAAAGTGGGGGTCCCTGGGAAACGGACTGGGAAGATAGAGTGGTGGTGTGCACAGAGTGGTGGTGGGTGGGAGGACGTTTCCATTGCACCCAGGGGCTCAGAGAGATTTGCTGAAGAAGTACTTAAATGTCAGAGCGCAGACCTCTTTTCTTTAGAAGGACACCTAGCACTGTACTACTTCTGTGTTCTAAACGAAGCTCGTTGACGTGCAAGTTTATCGCTGTGGGACACAATTTCAATGAGTTTCAGGTTCCTATCTGTATGGGGATGGCAGCTGTCTCTCTGCCCCAAACGTGCAGTTGTGAAGATCAAATGAGAAGATATACAAAACTTTAAAAAGATGAACAGCTAAGGCATCCTTTTTTCAGCATTTCTAGAACAGCATTAAAGAAACACACTTCCTGCCCAAACTCCAGAAGCTCCTCTTTGCTATAAGTGCTACAAATAGGATGATGATTCCAATGATTCTCTACCTCGAGTTCATTCATCCCTAAAACTGAACGTACTTGATACATTTAACATTCAGTTTATTCATCAGGAACGGGACAAATAACTATTGCTTAAGGATTACATGAGATCATGTGTGTGGAGCACCTGACATAAGGCCTGGAGGACAGTGCATGCTTGGCAAATGTTTTTCCCTCTCCTGAAAAGAGAGGGAGAGACATGATTTTGCTCCTTTTATAGCTGAGAAAAGCCTGGTTTGAAAAGATGAAATGACTGCCTATAGTCATACATCAAGTGAGCAACATAAGAGCCTCCGTTGAGTGCTTCCTCTGGAAATCTTTTGAATCTGTTCAATTATTTTCTCTTGATAATTTTCTAACTTAGAAGTTTGACATTTTTTAAACTACATAAATCCTTTAGCTGGTTTACTGAGATAGTGTATAGGCTATAACTTCTCCAAAATATTTACCAAATAGTCACAAAATACTCACTGATATTTTCATAGACTTGCTACCAATGATGATTTGACTAAACACTCACCCAGTTCAATGTTCTGGGCCGTGTCAGCGGTGTGGAGAGCCACCTCTTTGCCAGGCTTCAGAGTCCCATTAATGGGCATTCCTTTAACGTAGAAGTCCAGTTCACAGGGGAGCAAGTTGCAGATTACCACAGTTGGCAGGAGATATATGGTATGGCCCGGCTGCCTGAAAATCTGTTTTGCACTATCAGAAAATACACCTGAGGGCATGTAATCTGGATAACTCTCTTTCTTTATGGCCACACAAAACCTATGAAGACAAAATGGTACAAAACCACCGATGACGAACTTGAATTTTTTCTCCTTAGCTGAGTCTGAGAAAGCAGAGCACTAAAATGCAATAATTCAGTAAGACACCTACAATTTAAGTCAGAATAAAATGTATAAATTTTAAATGTTCCGCTTTGTGGGTTTTTGACGATTATATACATCCTATAGCTACCACCCAAAACCAGCAATAGAATATTTCTCTCACTCCAGAACATTCCCTTATATCCCTTTCCAATTAAAATCCTCTCCCCCATCAGATTAGCAACAATCTGTGATAGTTGTATAGATTAGTTGTGCCTGTTTTTGAACTGCATAAAAAGGGAATGACAGCCCAACCAGTGTGACTGTGTGGTTAGTCCAGTGTGGCTCTGTGGTTAAACGTTGACCTATGAACCAGGAAGTCACAGTTCAATTACTGGTCAGGGCATGTGCCTCAATTGCGGGCTCAATCGCCAATGGGATGCATGTAAGAGGCAGCCGATCAATGATTCTCTCTCATCACTGATGTTTCTAGCTCTCTTTCCCTTTCTCTTCCTCTCTGAAATCAATAAAAGTATTTTTAAAACAAAAAACTTTAAATAAGCATAACTGAATCATTGAGGGTCCTTAGAGAAAGAATAAAGAAAAAACACCCACAAATACACATTGCAGCGCCATGCATACCTGAAGAATCGGCTTTTCTCCGTGTCCATGGAATGGCACTCTCGTTTGCTGCTACTAACCTCTGTCGTCTTTACTACATTTGTCCAGTGGATAGGAGCCTTACAGAAAAATACGCCCAACCCTTTGGGCCGGGCCTGCAGCCGCCAAGAAGTGAGGTGTAAAGGCACAGCAAAGGAGTCCCCCGGCATGACAGCGGGAAGCACCACAGGCTCTGCCACAGAAATAAGTGTTAGCGTTCTCAGGGAGGGTCTTCCCCCCAAAGCTGACTTTCTCTGAGTAAACGGAGGACAGACTGTGCCAAAACTTACTGTCTGGAGCTGATGGGCTGTCCAGTCTTAGTTCCATGGGAGTCTCGAGTCTGTTCTTCACAATGAGGGCAGACCGGACAGTGATCACTTTGCGAGCACTGCCTTCCATGGTCACAGCAAAGACCACCCGGACAGGTGGGAGTGCTGAGAACTGTGAAAGAGACATGAAGTAAAAGAGCATCGCTGTGATTTTGAAAATACACAGAGAAATACAACCATACCAACCAGAATGCCTCAATCACAGCATCTTATTATTACGATAGCTCTTTGGTAAAATTAATCATTAAGCCCTAAGACCACTCAGTTTTAATAGAAATGATAGCCTATAACTATGCACTCTTAAAAGAGCCAATTCTAAACATTTCTATAAAAATAGTTAATATATTCAGCCCAGCTGGTGTGGCTCAGTGGTTAAGTGTTGATCTATGAACCAGGAGGTCACAGCTTGATTCCCGGTCAAGGCACATGCCCAGGTTGCAGGCTCAATCCCCAGTGTGGGGCATGCAGGAGGCAGCCAATCCATGATTCTCTCTCATCATTGATGTTTCTATCTCTCTCTCCCTCTCCCTTCCTCTCTGAAATCAATAAAAATTTATTTTTTAAAAGTAGTTAATCCATTCAGAAGCGACATCACAAAGTGTGTCACAAAGAACAATCCATCTCAGGCGTCTAGACACATTATGAAGAACTTCACCTAGATGGGTAACAACCCATCAAACTTCCCACACTCGTGCTGCAAGTTATCCTCGCGCACAGTGTCGCTGGGTCCCGGCACACCAGCCCTTACATGGAAACAGACCAAGACTCGCTGTCAGCTCTGCCGGAGAGGATCAAAGACCATGCAAAGCAACGCAAAGTTCAGAAGCACTGAGGTCGGACTTCGTAAAACATTAAGTGATTTACCTTCTGCGGTATTTTCCTCCCAGATTAATATTAAAGTGAGAAAACATTCTTTGAACACTAACAATGGGTTGGGAACTGTCCAAAATACACAAAAGCAGGAGGAAGTCTTCTGAGAGTATAACTTGTCTTTGTAAAAGCCAGAGAGTGTATAATAAAGAGTTGTCTACTTAGGTATGCCTTTCCCAAGAACAATAACTTTTTCCTAATGTCATAAAAGTTACTCTCTAGGCCCATACACCATTCACTGACATGCCTACAGAAGAAAAGCCAACATTTGTATTTCAAAGAACTTCAAAAACAAACTTCTCTTTCTTCATAATAACTTTCTAAGTTCCAGTCAATGATCGTTCTTTAATAAACAGGACATGGAGTTTCAGAAACTCAACATAATGGAGGGAAACAATTTATGTCTGGTCTTGGGTCACAGCCACTACTGTCTTTTTCCATACATTCATTCACACATTCAGCACACAGTGTGTGTGTCCCAGAACTCTTTTTTTTTTTTTTTAAGTTTAAAACCCCACATCAGGTAAACCAAAGAGAAGGTTTCTGAAACTATTATTCTCAGCATGAGTGTCCAGAACATACTGACAATGCTTTTTTATTGGAGAAACAAATGACACCACGTCCAAGCTTCTCATACTGCCAACTATTTTATTAAAAACAAACAGTTATGTGAAACCAACCTAATAAACAATAAAATGAAGAGCTCCATGTTTTGAGCCAAGACTTCCAGGAAGCCCAATGAAAAGGCAAACTAGAACTGTCTGGAGTGTTTTCAGAGACAATCCTAGGCAGTCAGCACCGAGGCGTCCACAGACCCAGCCTAGTAAAGCCCCGCTCAGCCAAGGCCAATTACAATTGTTTTAAAACTTGATCTTAACGCCTCAGATTTCGCATTTCAAAACTTACTGTCCCTAAGGGAGAAGAAAATTTAAGCAAAAATCAAAAAAATAGTTTTTTAGTGTCATCTTATGATGATGTTTCAAAAGCCAAATGGGAAGGAAAATGAATCTTACTATTTTTCATTCTTATTTACCTTCACGACCTCTGGATCCCAAATCTATGAAATATGTATAGCCATACAAGGGTTAATTTCTATTTTAACTTAGAAAGAAAAGGAGACATTGGCCCCAACATTTGTTTTTTCTTTCTGTTGCCTGTAATATTCAGTCTCACATATCAAATTAGGTGAAAACATTTTCTTGCAAGTTTTTAGAAAATGAGGTAATCATCAACAGAAAAGCAGAAAGATAAATTCACTTATATGTCATAAAGTCATCTGATCATTAAGAAATAAACATCTATGTATGGTTCAGGCACAGTGTCAACACTCAATACACACAGTGACATAGGACAATCATACTCACATAAACCTGGGGATGGATGATATTTGTTCTGCTGCTTGGGCTGCCAATCTAAGAAAGATTCCAAAAGCCAGAGAGTCAGCACAGACCTAAGATTATAGGCATCATTAAGTTCAATGACAATGAAATTTGCTTGAAAGAGTGGTGTTTGCAAATACCCTTAGCAAGGTATGGTCTACTACTTAGAGAAAACATCTTAACTTAGAAGGTATGGGGAAGCCCTAGCTGGTTTGGTTCAGTGGATAGAGTGTTGGCCTGGGGATGGAAGGGTTCTGGGTTCAATTCTGGTCAAGGGCACATGCCCAGGTTGTGGGCTCAATCCCTAATAGGAGACATGCAGTAGGCAGCCAATCAGTGATTCTCTTATCGTTGATGTTTCTATCTCTCCCTCTCCCTTCCTCTCTGAAATCAATAAAAATATATTTAAAAAAAGAAAAGAAAAAAAGGAGGAGGAGGTATGGGGAAAACAGCCCTCATTTTACCAGCACTCCATATGGGGACACAAATTCCCAGAACATATCCATACAATAGAAAGGTATCTCTTGAGGGAATTAGTTCTTTCATTATCAGACAAGAAATTAGGCAGAAAATTAATCTTGAAAGAAAGTGTCCTTTCCTAAGAAACTTGGGGCACAAGAGAGGAAGAATAGAAAGAACAGGGTTTCTCTATGAAGAAAGCATGACGAAAGCCACAATCTCTGCAAATCTGCACTTTCCCACTCATCACTGGCTACCTAACAATGAGGGAGCCATCCTGGGAAGCATGTCCGAGTCCTGGGCAAGAGCAGCATGGCGGACACATGGGCTGGGAGGCTAGCCCTCACCTGCACACTCTAGCGAGGGATGCTACCTGCATCATCCCCAGGCTGGTCCCTCCTAGCCCTAGAGCTGCAGGCTGGGGTCAAGTTAGAGCAAGGTTTGTGAGAGGGTCTGTGATCAGATAAACAGCAGGGATATCTGTCTTTATGCTAGAGAGGAGAAGTTGGAGAAAAGGAACTAGAAGGATCAAGGAGCAGCATTGTAAGAAATTGAAAGAAGAAAGAATATGGAGGAAGCATAACAGCACGTGAAGTGAAGCCAACACATGCTCGGCAGACTAGCAAATTGCCAGGTGGGCCAGCTGTGTATGAAATGGGTCTGCACAGGTGAGGTAACATGCATTAAAGTCACTTCTATTTATTTATTATTTTTCATTAAAATCACTTTTAGATCCTGTGATTTTACTGGAATTATCCATTGGCTGGCTCATCTAAATATTGATTATCATTGCCTATGATGACTTGATATAATCTTACATCTTCCTAGAGCTTGTGTAAATGAAGAACAAGAAAACTTGACTAGAGCAAGGCTATTCCACTGTGTGAGTGCCTGGCTTTATGGGAGTGCGGCCAGGACACAATGCACACCCATCCCCCACCACACACCGTAGAGGAAGATGAATTCTTATCTGGCGCTGCGTATCGGAAAAAGGTCCCAACTTTGTCCACAGACACGGGGCTTACTTGCTCCCAGCCATTTACTCTCACTTGCAGTTGGTGAATCCGGAGGTCATGGGTGTGTCTGTCAGGCAGAACACGGAAAAAGACATTAAGCACAATCTTCAAAAGCAAAGAAAAGCAGAAGCAAAGACTCAAATCCGATTTACTATCTAATGACATAAAAACCCAGCTGTCCAAGCCTTTTGGAGATTACCTAATGCAAGAGAAATCAAGAGAACATATTAACTTGGTTTTACATTTAAAACTGCAAGATTTATAAAGCTGGGGCAAGAGTAGCATATGTCCTCCCTCTGTATGAACCATGGAAACTCTCCACTCTAAGCCCAGGCCTTGGCCTACCAACCTCACCCAAGCTTTTACAAAATAGTGACATTAGCTACAACCATTTCTGCGGGGTAGTAAAAATGTTCTTCTAGAAATCTGATCATCAACCATACTCTTGGAAATGCATGACACGACATTTCCTCTTGGTTCTTTTGCTGAATACCCTTCTTCTCTTAGACCCACACTCAGTTGTTTGGCTTCGGTCCTACAGGCCACAGACAGGTTAGGTGTTTTAAGGCTGAAGGCTTGGCTGAAACAGCAGAAGGCAGTGGGCAGAACAGGAGAACAGGAGGAAATTGCACATTTAATTCTATTTTAGGTTTCGCCTAATTCAAGCCAGAAGCCTAAAATGGGGAACTGGATTTGAGGCTGACAGGAATGAGGGAGGCAGGGAGTGGGCATAGTGTGCCAAAGGGGAAAAAGCCAGAGAAGGCATTTATTTTGATGAATTCAAGCAGAACAGTGGGACTTGAAACGCGTTACAAAACGTGGAAACGAAAACAGAAGTGATAACGAGGTTAAACCCCTTCTGGTATAACAGAGGCAGTGCTTATTAAGACATACAGCCAACAGTTCATAATTAGCTCCTTCAGGAACTTGGTGGGACAGGACAATGCTCACCACTCATCCCTGGAAATGCTAACGTGGCTTTCAGGTACATGTACCGGCTTAGGGGTTTTTTTAAACCCTGCTTTTCCTGTGCCATCACTGGGACCCACAAGTTCAGACATCTGCCCCAGGGAGAAACGTGTGCTGGGAGAAAGCGGTGCAAAGGGAAGACGTGTCTGACTTAGGAGCAGGTTTGCACACAAAGACTTCGAGCATCATGAAAGCATAAGGCGGAAGCCAGTCTCCCACACTTCAGCTCAGCTTGCAAACAGATACGAGGCTGAAATCTTAACCTATTCACTGGACAGCCTTCCCACTTAACAATGTCTGCAAACACAAGAACACTTTGTTAGGTATTTTGTGACCTCTCCGTAACAAGCCACAAGCTTCTCTCGCATTCGTTCCAGGCCTCTGGTGGACTATGTCAAGAGGAAGTGCTAGGGGTCTCCCTAGACGAGTGGTTCTAACCCTCCTCAGCATCCATGTACCTCCTCATACGGCTCTGCTTCCCGAAAACACCTGCTTGCTCCAAGTGCTATGTGGCACATATGTGTCTTAAAACTGAAATCGACATGTTTGCCAACCTTTTAGGAGTACCATGTCACCAGTGCATCAACCAGGCTGGGAGGCAATGAACTTGAGTGTTATGCTCTGTCAATGCTTCAACCAAATTATGTGAAACATGTCAAATAAAAAGATAATTAATGGGGGGAAACTTTATTTCCAAGATAGTAAGGAAGTCATTATATTTTTTAAAAGGAAAGGAACCACTAATTTTTAAAAATATCTTTGAAAAATAAATCATTAACATCTTTAATAAAGGAAGGTGAATAGGCGAAACACTAGGGACAATCATATCATATACCTAAATATTTTTTTAGGAAAAGAATGAATCATACTTCACCTGTGTCTTAGCTTTCCACGTGCTTCAAATTCAAAGGGAATCTCTTCACCTGTGAGGACTTCCCGCCACTCGCTGACATTGTGAGTGTCATCGAGAAATGTCCCGTCCCCTTCTGGAACTCCCCCTGGACTCCCGCTGTGAGACAGTGCAGCCCTGGAACCAAATCAGACAATACCAGCCTATGCCTCTCTCCCAGCTCCTCCTCACACGGAGCTGGAGCTGGGAACAGAAACCCTCCCGGAACGCGATTCACAGCAATAAGGCCGTATAATCTGGCTCCAAAGGATGACCTAAAAGGTCAGTAACTAAAGGTATCTTCGTGATCAAATGCAGCTCATGTGACACTTTTAGAAACAGCTGAAAGCTATAGCACACAGTCACCTGCCTCGGTAGTAGAGCTGCTACATAAGTGCTATGTAAAGTGAGTCGTGACTTTTAAAAGTCGTATTTAAGTGACTACCGATTATTTAACAGGCCTGAACTGTTTTTAAGAAACAAACACCGTCTCTGTGAGGCACTATCCTACTTCGTGGAGGCAGGAAAACGTGGTTTCCAACCAGCTGATGCTGTTACTCGTTTCGTGTCCTCATTTCCTAAGCTGGAGAGATCAGCGTGGATTTGGAAGGTCCAGCCAAGGTCCGAACAGGCTGAAAGCTGCTGAAGGACCTTCTCACTTGGCTCAGGCAAATCCTCACTTGTTCTCCAAACTCCACCCAATTCCATCTGGACTGAAGTGTGCTTTAGGTTGGAAAGCAATTCTTGGAGTGATGAGGGGGGATGAGGAGAAAAGATGGAATGACTTTTCTTACACGCTTCCCACTCTCAGCCTTAATTTGCCGGACTCTGACTTTAAACATAATGTCTACCGGGATCAGGATCATCATTTGGACATTTCACACATTGGGGCCTATTTCTCTGACTACAGGTTCCACGAAGAACCAGAACCTCCACCATAAATCCCAACAGGACAGCACGTGATTGCTTCGAATACAATCTAAGAGCCTCCAGAAGGGGCCCGCCGGGCTGGCACGCAGGAGCCTTAGGTGGCAGAGAGGGCTGGCTCAGTGACAGACCAAGCGCTCCTTACCTGGTGGGTGTGGTGGTCAGGGTGGCGAACCACAAAGTGCAGCCCGTGTGATTCCTCAGAGCGAAAGGGACAAAAGGCTGCCGGCGCTTGGGCGTTTTCACCTCTGCTATGAACGAACAAGGTGGCCATTAGCACCCGCCTCCATCTGTGTGGGAGAGCACCCCCCCCAACCCCTCCTGAAGACAGTGCCAAAAATGGTCTCTTGGCAAAGGGACTGAAGGGGGAGGAAAAGGGGACAAATGGAACCTCCATGTACTTTGCTGCCTGCTACGGGATGACTCGATCCTCCCTGACAAATGGCTGTGGTGTGTGACTGCCAGCCCCTAATTCTTCCCCAATTCTTAGGGGCCTCATCTCCACGGAGGGCACTGGGACTTAACTTGGTTGGAATCAAAAGAGGGGAAAGAGAAATGGACCCTCACCACTCCCAAAAAATAGATTCTAAATAGGTAACCCAAACTGCAGCAAGTTTATCACACCTACTTCATTAAACTTTGTCCAAAATGCCCGTGCTGTAACAAAGCCTCCCTTTATGCAAAAGTTACACTTCAGTCGTATTATTCACATTATAACGAAATAAAAACATTCTTCCCTATGCTCTTACACTAACAGTTGAGATATTTTTCTCCCGGAAAGATCAGAAATATACTATTTCAGAGCTTTTTAAATACAATTTTTAGCCCATCTCTGACACAGATACCACCACCGTAAGTCCTACAGAGTACAAAAGGAGCACAAAATATGATTTCTTTTCACATAATAGTTGCTAGTCAGGGAAACTGGAAACACTGATCAATACAAGACTATAAGTAATCAAATTCTAGAAAGAGCTGACCTGACAATAAACACTGGAAAAAAGTCAGCGAAGTGGGAGTCCACGTGGCCAGAAAGCCGACAAAGGCTGTAAGTGCCCGGCCACTGCCCTGGCCCGGCTGCCTGCACCCTGCCTGTGTTGGTGGTCTGGCACAGAACAGAGGCTGCCCAAGGAGGGGTGTTAGCTCCTCTGACCAAGGGCCTGCGTCTCGCCTGTGGGCCACAGGAAGAAAGGCGGAGGGGGCAGCAGGAACCACAAACGCAGCGGCAACCCAGCGCTGGCGCCTCCTGGCTGCGGTGCCCATGCCACACGCACACTAGCAACAAAGGGGGTGCAGCCCAGTCTTACTATGTGCACCGCTTTAAAGCACAAAGACAATATGAGCAAAACCGGGACCCAAATGGCCTGCAGCTGTGGAGAAAATGACTTCTCGGGGTGACTGCAAATGCTGACTGAGAACACTACAGCAAAATTAAACTCGTCTTCCAGGTCCACATGTGTCCTGCCAGTAGGACAGGAAGGCAGACCGCACCAGACCCTGCCCTCCCACTCTGAGTAAGGCGTGGGGCGGCATCATAGTCAGCAGTGATCACTGCCTTTAAAAGAAAGCATTTCCTGCCCTAACCGGTTTGGCTCAGTGGATAGAGCGTCGGCCTGCCAACTGAAGGGTCCCAGGTTCGATTCCAATCAAGGACAAGTACCTTGGTTTCAGGCCCATCCCTAGTAGGGGGTGTGCAGGAGGCAGCTGATTGATGTTTCTCTCTCACTGATGTTTCTAACTGTCTATCCCTCTCTGTAAAAAGTCAACATATAAAAAAAAAAAAGAAAGCACTTCCTTTTCCCCTTTTTTATCCTCTAAAGTTTTCAGGAGTTAGTACCACAAACACTGCAAGATAAGCAATGTCAGGCTAAGGCAAGTTCTGCTTGGGTACCAACAGTGGCTCAGGGAAGTCTGGGAGATGGCAACATGCTAAATAAGTGAGTATATACTACATATTCCCTCAATTCCATGGACAGTCTTTAGCGACACCCTCCCAATACATCTAAAGATACTCTCTGCTCAAAACATACCCATTTCTCCTCCAAATGGCCTCACTTAGTTCCCAAGGTTTGCTTTAAAAAAATAATATTCACCAAGTAGAAAATTACAGAGTAGCTGTGAGGCTGCCGACAAGAGCAGAGGGGGAGTAAAAACTTTAAGAGCTGTCTGCAGGGTAAACAGTGCTGACTGTGGCACCTTGAGAGGCGCCCCGCTCCGTGAGCGCAGCGCGAGCGGCTTTACTGCAGGAGATACGGGGCCCGGAGGAAAAGCAGCCAGCTGCGCTTTCATAACCCACTGCAAGCCAGACCGTAAGTTTCCATTTGCAAATTAGATTTTAAAAGAACAGGTGGCAAGTGGCTTTGATCACACTGTAATACAGAATAAAGTGCTAGGAACCCACATAAAGATATTCACAAGTATATTACTTTGGAATTAAATAGCCTGGGAAGGCACACTGCTGAGGTCCCCAAGCTTCTTGTTTTGATTACACATACCGGCCGAGACGTCGGCAACCGACTTCTCCAATAACAGAATTCGCGGAGTGCTCACGAGTCCAAACCCAGCACCGGGGGGCACACCGGACATCTCCTGCGCTAGGGTCCAAACCAGCTATGCATTTGCCTAGGCACAGCACCAGAGAGCAAAATCCCCAAGGCTATCAAGGAGCACCGTGTTCCCTGGTGGCCTCAGAAGCTCTGCCTCCAGTGGCCAGACCTAATTTCTTCACGGACTCCAAGAACCTGAGGCTCCTCCCATCCGACTTCGGCGTCAAGTGGCTCCAGCTGAGAAATTTCTACCCCTTTGGACTCGTTTCACAGAGTAATTTGGCCATTATAAACCGTGCAGATTTCCATGCTATAGAAGCAGCTCAGCCTGTCAGAAAGGACCTGCTTTGTAAATCGTAAGAAATAGATTCACGTCCCAGGCCTGCTACTAGCTAGTCAGGTGAGTGAAGGCCAATTACTTAGTCTTTCTCGGGCTCTCTGACCTCATCAACGAAACTGGAGTAATACTCCGCTTGGCGTGAAATATTAAATAGCAGAGAGAGGAAGGCTTAGGGTATAAATCCCTGAATAAATGAAGATTCAATCATGGGCTGTCTTTGTGAGCCATCACCTAAACATCCACCTCAGTGAAACTTTTCGGAAAAGCCCACAGGACTATCCTTCGGAGTACTAGCCCTGCTCTGAACTCCTGGTAGGGGAAACTCAAAGACCTTTTCCTACAAAAGATGCCATGGCCCAGGCAGGGCCAGCTGTTAGCCAAGTACACACACAAATCATTCCGATTACATGCACGTCCTGGGATGCCAATCCCTGCATGTTTGTGGTGTATTCTATCATATCTACTGACCAGACAAATTCCCAAGGAACCTTACGTGGTCAGAGTTAGAAGGACATTTGCTTGTCTGTCTCCTAAGCAGCTCGAGTCACAGCTCAAGTTGAGGTTTGTGTCTAAGGGAAGTATTTTCTTAGATCTATTCCCGATCAGTAGAGCCCCTTGCGCTCCTGGTTAAATGTACACTGAGTGTGCGACACATAGACTGGCAGCACTGCTCGGGGGAGGCCGGCTTCTTCTTCTTACTGGCTTTCAGTAGGAGAAATCGCCTCACTGACCGGGGTATTTCTGCACCCTACATGGCGGAGTTGATCCCGTTCCCACCGAGGGATAAGGCAAATGCAAGAGACAGCATACGCCAGCACATCACTTCCTTCTGATAGAAGGCATCTCTCTGTTCATTCGTCGGAATTCTCTTTCCTGCTACTAAACCAAAGTACTCAAAATGTGGTATGCCCCCAGGCACCGAAAACGGATGGACGTGGCAGTTCTTAAAACAGGAAAAGAAAGCAAGCCCTCGCTTGGCTGTACTGTACCTCGAGCATAGATCTGGTGCTCTAGGTTAGTCAGACTGGCTGTACTCCTAGTTCTAAGGTAGACAAGGGGGAGGCCTGGTGGACAGGAGAGACAAAGTTAGAGAGTAAGAATACACACAGTGAATAAGAAGACTCACCTCCAAAGCGTAAGCACAAGCGGAGTACATGACAGAGACAGCAAGCCCCATGCACCTGTACGATCATTCCCCTCAGTGATTTCTAGGCGCTATGGCGGTACCTGACCGAGGGAGCAGGGCGGTTTCCACGCTGGCCTTTATTACGGAGGCATTGTCAAAGGAGCGCCTTTTTTTCCTCAGTTGGGGAAAGAAAATGTATTCAACATTCTTTTGAACAGAATGACAAGGCTTTTGAGGATTTTTAACTTCAAGCACCATGTTCTTAAGTGTCATAGAAAAGTCACCAACACGGCCCTACCAGTCGGGGCAGGTGCTCGTTCCGCTGGCAGAAGCAGCGGAATGCTGCTGCTCGGGGGTCTCCACACTGCAGGCGAAGAGCTGAAACTGTGTTTCAGTTTTCCCCATCTTTACTAAGGCGTTACCTCAAAGTATCATTTACATTATAAACTAAACATGGCAGTGTTTAGAATATTTACATTTGATATTTCCATACACTGTCTTTGGAATACAAAACTAGTCATTTCAGGAAGGTGCCATGCCAGCCAGGTTTACCTGCAGAATCTCAGCCCTGACGGAACAAAGCCAACAATTACGTCAGGAACAGGCTATTTTCCTTCCCCTGCTAAAGAAACAGTGGGAAATCAGCGGCTCCCTCAGGCTGAATTTCACATTATTCCAAGGGCTCCCACTGAAACTGCCTGGAATAAAATGTACAAATCTGGGGGGAATGTGACTAGTCGTGAATAAGACCTGAAAGTCTGTGGTCAGTTCGGCAAGGTTCAAACGGACTGACTTTCACAACAAATGCCCACCAACTACTTCAGTAAGTCTAAAACAGGATACAATCCCATTTGATTTACTGCCACCCAGGAATTTCCAGTCAGAAAAGAAGTTTGGAAATTTAGGTATATTCAGTTACGTCTAATTAAAAAGAAATATTACACCTTTATAAACCTAAGTAACCATAAAAACCTATAAGTAAATAAAATCCGGCTTTAATTGAGCAGAGGCATTTAACATAGATAAGGCAGCTTATTAACTTTAAAGAAAGAGGAGAACTTTTTTTCTTTCTTTTTTTAAAAGGGCAGGGAGGAGAGGGACAGAAGGAAACCCTTCGCTAGAACCCTAAAGACTGGGCCTTCCTAGTGTCTGCACTGGCTGGACTTAAGATCCTCCTGTATGAATGCTTTTAGAAACACACTCCCTAAGACAGAAGACATATTACAGAAGATTATTTAGTCTTCTGGGTAGAATTCTGTGTTACATTCTCTTGACACACAAACTGGGAAGGTTAGGGGAGGAGCCAACACTGAAGCTGATGATATCTGAAAAGCCCTGGCTCCGAAGCAATGACCTTGAGTCTCAGAAGCAACAGCCTGGGAACAGAGAGCAAGCAGAGCTGACATTTCCTTGTCCCTCATTCTGGAAGTACAAGGCAGATAGACAGCCCATTTAAACATCCTGAGGAGAGACGGACAAGTTCAAATACTTCATACACTAGGAAAATCCATCTCCCAGCGACACGTTTGCAGACCAGATGGAATTTTTATGTATGCATGAGCTATGTGAAGTCCTCATGAGCTATGTGAAGCCCAGCCAAGACTCCCAAAGAAACCACACTCAAAGAGCTGAGGCTGAGCTGAATTTGAATGACAATGGCTGTGGAACAACTAAGAAGCATGCAGTTGGCCATCACAATCTCCCCAGCTCCAAGGCAATCAGAGCTCCATGGTGAAGCATTAAATAAGGAAAGAAAACATCGTTAACAGAGAACAAACTGACTCCTCCCTCTTCAAGCGGCTGGGCATTCAGTTCTTTTATATTTTATGAACAATACAGAGCCCCCTAACAGTTTTTTCCACACGGGATAACCTGCCCTCCCTCTCTTCAAGAAAATAGCCAATCTCTGGATTTAGAAGACTGAAAAGATGTTTTTAAAAAACTAGTGCAAAAAATCCATCAACAGGAATGTTTGGCTGAGTAAAACCCAAACTGAGCAATGGCTGGTTTCCATGCCCTTCCAGGGCACCAGTGTCGTGCCATGTTGCCAGAACTGAGGACCCGTATACTGCAGGTCCTCTCTCGCCCACAAAGGTGAGACTGGAGCTCATATTAAAAGTTGAGTATTTTGCGCCAAAAAAATGTCTCTCACAAAGACTAAAAGAGAACTGTAGAAGACAGTCAGAATTTCCTGTTGGTTTTTCTACTGAAAATGATTTTGGAGTTTTCAATGAAACATGGCTCTGTAGGTCAACAGTGACAGTTAGACATTTGTAGAGAAAACCCTTACTTTGTCCAAAGCAGGGAGGATCCACTGAAGAGCCCATCCAGTCTTCTGTTGTAGTTGAGTCTACTTCCTTGTCCTCTTTACAGTAATCTGCCATCCATGATTCCTTGGTACTTACATACTGGTCTGGAAAATATTCCACAAAGACATTTAGAACAGAAGTAGAAAATATGAAAGGTTCAAGTCAGATAATGTCAATTCAGCAAAACAAGCTTCCATGGCATGCCTCACTACATGCTGGGCAACATGCTGGATTCTGAGCAAGTGTGTCGCCTGGAGAACCTCATTCTCCACTGGAAGAAATTAATGTTAACAAAACAACCATTAATTACCACAAAATGATACCACAATGTGAGAGGAGCTAAAGCAAAGATAAGAATGAAATTCTGTGGGAGCACAGAACAGGGGAAGATTTCGGCTGCTTTGGCAGAAGTGGAGGCCCACACATGGGAATCTTGGGGGGAGGAGGGATACCTTTGTTCTAGGTCTAAAAAAATGAGTAGAAATTACAGTTTACCAACGGGATTATGATACAGGCACATTCTAGGCACAGAAAACAGCATATGCAAAGGCTTCAACATGAAAGTACATGGTACAATCAGTGAACATTAAATACTTCAGCGTGACTTTGGCACAACATACTGGGGTAAGGACAAAGCCAAGATGATTTAGTGTGTGTAGAGCGTGGAATCCCATGCTAAGCGACAGCGTTTAGAGATAAAATTTTAAAAAGACCAATTGGAGGCTGTTAGGAAATCACTAAATTCAAGAGGCTGAAATCCACCTGACAGTCCTCCAGCTATTTTGGTTTTTTTTTACTCTTTTGAGAGGAAAATTACAAGGGGGAGAGCAGGTTAACAAAACGATGTACAACACCCAAATAAAGATCTTTTATACTAATTAAGATATACTTCCCATAACAGGCAGAGTGGTTAGGGGCCATCAGGCATGCAGACAGGCCAGTGGTTAAAAGCCAGTGTTCCCAGATTGTGAGAGTGTGCAGGCTGGGCTGAGGGACCCCCTCACCCCCCCTTCCCCATGCACAAATTTCATGCACTGGGCCTCTAGTAAAAGAAATAACATAGGAAGCGAAATAAAATAGTATAGGAGGATCATGAGATCAATTTACTGTTACATAGGTAATCATATCCAGGTGAATTAGTGAATGAAATCTGATCATGTGAAACAACGGTTTTAAAATTTGAAGATCATTACACTTATGGTCTTATTTCACTATGCATTCTCTCCATCTTACTGACACAGAATAAGCCAATGGATATTCTGAGAGCCTCAAGTTCACAATGTGTGTGTGTTATCTATCACTCAGAGATAACTACAGTTGTCACCAAAAACCATATCGCTAGGTGAGTAATTCCAACAGTGAGTGTGAGTTGTATGATAAATCATGTATGAGTTTCGCATGATATAAATACAAGCATAGAGTGGTTCTGATTCACGACACCGAATCCAGGAATGTACATTTCCATGCTGTCCAAGAAACTCTCAGAACATACACCATTAGCTTGGCAACCCTTTTACAAAATGACATGATACCTGATGGGAGGCAGTACAGGCAACTTACCCTGCTATAAAGACAAGGTCAAAATTATACCTTTTAAGAATTATTCAGTGAATTGCCTGAGAGAAGTGACTCTAAAGCCACTTCTACACCCCAGTGACCAAGCATGATGAGGAGGAAGTTCATCATGAACATTCATGTTTCCCAAGCAGGCTAAGCTCTTGTTTGATCACTGAATCGCATTAGTTGGGATGCTAACTCTGGAGCACTGGGTTGAGAAGAATCAGGAGGCTAGGTTAGGGATTTTCAGGAAAGAGCCACGATGCATAAGTGATGTCTTTTACAGGCCCAAGCATTTGCTAAACCAGGATTAATAGTCGTTCAGCACTAACTGGTTTGGCTCAGTGGATAGAGCATCGGCCTGTGGACTGAAAGGTCCCAGGTTCGATTCCGGTCAAGGGCATGTACCTTGGTTGCGGACACATCCCCAGTAGGAGGTGTGCAGGAGGCAGCTGAATCGGTTTCTCTCTCATCGATGTTTCTAACTCTCTAGCCCTCTCCCTTCCTCTCAGTAAAAAAATCAATAAAATATATTTTTTTAAAAAAAGTTGTCCAGACAAGGGACGTATGTACAGAAATGTACCAACCTTCTGAAGACAACTTTCCACTCACCAATTAGTACTGAAGTGAGATTGATGTCCAAACGGGTTTTGGCCTTGGCTTCCAGCTTCAGCCGCGGAGGATGGAGACGACTAGCTGCCTGCTGTTGCCAGGATACAGTGCACGGCCAGGGCTCAAGAAAGGGCTCCCAGCCTAAGAGAGCACAGGAAATAAGACATCTGTTCAGCAGATACCAAGAGTTTATAGGGGAACACTGTTCACAAATGCTCAGCAAGGACAAACTGTAGCTTAATAGCTTTCTATTTCCAATTTGATTTCACAATGAAAGCACCATCTTTAGCCACAGGTCACCCTACAGCTGTCTGTGCTATGGAGGGGATATAAGTAGAAAAGCATGTCTGTGCCGACCATGGTCTTCCAGGGGTGAAGGCGATGTGCCTCTCCCCTTAAAGGGCAGGCAGAGCCCGTTCTTGATCCTCTCAAGATGAAAACGGAGTCTCCAAAAAGTAGCATCAGTGGTTGATGTAACTATTAAATTTGATTCTCCTGCTTACATCATGAATCCATTGGTTAAACAAATAGGTATACTTGGAAATCCATTATGACTTTCCAATTTTTTAACTTAAAATGTCATATGTACAAAGGCATATAAACCACGTATATGTATAGTTTAAAGAATAAAATCACTGCAAAACTCATGCGCGCACTATTCGGTTTGAAGAACTGGAAAATCACGAGTGCCTTTGAAGCCCGAGTGCCAGGCCCCCATCTCCGTCCCCCTTCTCACCAACCCTCTCCCATCCAACTGCCAGTAACCATGCACTTGGATTTCTAATCATTCCCTTGCTCTTCGTTACAGTTTTACCATACCTGGATGCATTTCTTAAGGACATATTGATTAGTTTGTCCTGTTGGGGAATCTTTGCTTAAATAGAATCCAACTGCATGTATTCTTTTGCAAGTTTCTGTTTTGCTCAACAACGTATCTTTGAGATTCACTCATACTGATGCCGCGTAGCTGACACATTTGTTCTCACCACTGAACTGTAACCCACTTACGACTATGCTGTATAATCTATTGGTTCTACCGCTGAAAGACAGTCACGGACTCGTTTCATTGCTATGAGGAAGACCAGGGCTATCAGCTGACTGTGCTCATTTTCTGGGACACAGAGGCAAGCGACTCCCCGAGCACAGACCTAGAGGCAGCATAATCCTGGGCTGTTGGGGATGCTTACACTCAACTTGACTAGGTCATGACATACTATTTCCCAACGCGGTTGCACCAATTTACAATTCTAGCAGCAGGAAGTAAGAGTTCTATGGCTCATGTCGTCACCAATATTTAATAGTGTCACATTTCATTTTTGCCAGGCTGTTGGGTGAGAAAAATGGTATCCCACTGTGATTCTTTTCAAGGCCAGTAAATTTTTAACAGTTCTAAATATACTCAATCAACCACAGATGAGCTGATTTACTAATACAAATCCAACCGTTAGCACATTTAGTGACCTGTGTTCATACAACTTTAACAGTAAGCCATATTTACTAGGAGAATACAAATGATTCCCCGAAAAACAGCTACCATATGCCCTGGAAGAGTTTCTCTCAAATAGCAAGACTTGGGCCATTGTTCTCAAGTTAAAACATTTTGAACAATTAGGAAATGAGATTGTTACTCTGAGTGAATCCGGAACAGAAAGGAAAACGTTAACTGGAAGAGAATTAAATGAGACGGACTCTAGAACAGCGGTCGCCAACGGGTGGTCCGCAGACCACTGGTGGTCCGTGAGGTCCGAAAGGTTGGCGACCGCTGGTTTAAGGAAACCTTTGGAGCAGCGGTCGCCAATTGGTGGCCCATGGACCACTGATAGTCCGTGAGGTCCGAAAGGTTGGCGACCGCTGCTCTAGAACACTCAACAGCAGCACAACTCACTGAGGCTTAATTTTCCACTGACAGCAAAAGCAGCAAGCCCTCGCCGAAGCTCAGCCTGCACAGCAGCACTCTGTTTACTTGGTCCACCGCTACTAAAAACTCTCTGAAGGTAAAGAGCTTCACAGCCCAACCCGCTCGGCCCTGGTGCAGGACAGTTCCTGAGTGCCAATCTGTCTAGGCCCTTAGCTTGGTCTCTCCGTGGAAGGAAAGACCCTGGAAATGCCTTGTAGGAGGACATGCGGGCTTTCTGACTCGGGAAGGAGAGAACGCTCTGATGAACTGTGCCTTGCTTTAGGGAGTAGCTATGGCAGATTAGACGCGATCACTGACTCAGTACTCTTCTACTAAAACCAACAAGTCCAGCAGGGAGTGAGGAGGCTTGAAATTTAAAATGATTATGGCCATAAATCTCCTTGGAAACTTAGCTACTATCAGAACCAGCCAAATGATCCTTCACTATTGAGCAATTTCATATTCTAGAATACGCCAAACTTCAGGGTCAAAAAGACTTAACTAATCGCGCACCTTTTTAAATAACTCAGTTGAATGAGAAAAAGGAAAAACCTTGATCTTTGGTGCTTATGTAGGCACTTGTTTTTTATCTTTCCCTGCCCCGGCCCACCCCCACTCCCCTCATGTAAAATGTATGTAGAAATAGGCCCAGGCAAATATTTGTGTTAAGTCCCACAATAATATATGCTTAAACTGACCTGACAGAGCCCGGTTGTAATAATCTCCGGAAAGGGTGAAGTGGGCGTAGCCTTCAGGGCTAGTTCTTACACGCTGAAGGAAGTTCAGACCTGCAATGAAAGCAAAGCTTACTGCAGAGCTGGGGCGGAACGACCAAAACTTTCTTTTGCAGACAAAGCCCGTGAAAGAGATGTTGGTTACAGCTAAGACTGATGATCTCACAAGAAAGCACAGAAAAATCTGATACTTTGTTCATCACAGCGTTCTTTGCATGGTTTCTGATTTTTAAAATACTGCATTAAAATACCATTTCTCTTCATTACTGAGTTGTGGGCACCCTTTAAAGGCTGGGACTGAGGTAAATGCCTCCTTTGTCTCCCTCCAGTACCAGACCCAGGCCCAGCACCCAGGTGTATTTGAAGCCTGTAGGGACATAAAAACATTTCTAACTGAGTGTCGTATAAGAAGGTACAGTGACAGGAGCAGTCATGTCCTGACAAATATTAGCTCGCATTTTTAAGATTACCATAGAAAAATAAGGACTAATGGTGCTCTGCAGAAAAGAGACTCATGGAAACAGTCCAAGTCCCAGTTGCTAGTTTTAATCACGTGGCCCTTGTAAGTGCCCAGAAGCACAGGAAAAGGAAAACCTCTACAATGGGCAAAAGGTCAAATTAAATCCCCGGAACCGATTTTCTTTGAAGGGACTAGAGGCCAGCAAGATCAAAACAATGGAAAATTAAAAGTAAACACAGCAGGGAGAGGTTCCTTTACTCTCGGCAGCAGCCGCATGTAACACAGCTTACAATGGCGCGACTTAAGCTAACGCACTTCTACTCCAGGCCCTTAAAAATACTGCAGCCACAGTATTCAAACTTCACCTCTCCCCTCCCCTACGAAGGGGACTCTAATAGGACTGTATTTTCTATTTCCAGAAGATATACAGAGCAGAAGCACTCTAAATGCCTTTAGTAACACTACAATCACTACAGTATTCAGATACATAAAAAAATAAGGTGGGGGAAAAAATAAGGTGGAGAGATCAGGAATTACTTAGCTAGAGCTACTAAAATAACAGAAATTTTGTCAATGACAATTTCGATTATTCCACAGCTACAGGCTGAAGGCCACATATGGCAAATAAATACACATTTCTTTAAAATACAAATAATGAAGAACATATGTAAAACCATTATCTAAATATTCATCCATAGTACTAAGTAGAGGGCATGAATAACACAAAAAGGCCCCAAATAATTCATCAATCACGGGAAATCTTCAAGATGAGTCTGAAAACCAGGAGAACACTCACGGGAAAAGGTGAGCTCGGCAAGAGGAACGTCGCGGTCCATGCAGTCATCGATGAAGCAGATGCACACACTCTCAGCCTTAATCTCCACGCCTGAGAGCAACTGAGCTGGTGCGGTCCCCTGGCTCTCTTGGCTGTTGGGGGCCAGGGAAAGAGACTTCAGAGGTTCCGCATTCTTAAACAACCAACTTGCTGCCTTTTTCAATTGGCCTGCAAAGAAATTAAGAGGGGATCAGTTCAACCAGTTCCCACAGCGACTCAAGCAATGCACAGAGGAAGTAGAGAAAGTGGACGGGGACCTACTGGACAGCCCAACAGAACCTTGATCCAGCTGTATTCTTAGACATAAAAAGGAAAAAATTGCATAATAACAGAATTCTGCTTTTAAGCAAATACCAAGGCTCTCTTTGTTGCATGCCTTCCAGTCATTTTATTACACCTTTTATGTATTAAAGCCAGAAGCCATCTTGCCTCTACTATGACATCTGTTGAAGGAGAGGAAAGAAGAGAAAAAGATGAGTTGTGGAGACACGTTAAATTACCTTGGCACACCAAAAGAGCCTTGCGACAATCGTCCATGCTGAATCCCAGCTCCTGCAGTCGAGCCAGCTGTAACTCTAGAAAAAGGGGTACAGGACTTTTATTAATATCTTTGTTAGTTAATTCATAGACTAACTTAAGGAAAAAGAAAAAGTTCAGAAACTGGTGACTAAAACATTTCATTTCTCTAGGCAAAAATGGGCTCCTAATTAAAGACGTTTGTCACGTGTACCCTGAAAATTGTAGGAGCCTTTTTCTGTAGATTGATTGTGTTTTTAAAAGTTTAAAACTGAAACTCAGTATTAGCTACATAACTCTGGAGGAAAACTCAAAGCTTAAACCCAAACCTTAGCGTTTTCCATATAACTCCAGAGGAAACTGCAAAAGGAAACACAGATAGGCTAGAACAGATGGCTTGGGGTGTTAAAATTTTTAAAAAATAGAGAAGCATATTTAGGCTCCCAATTATACTTAAGGACATACAATTATACTCTGAACAATTAAGTGGTGCAAAAGAAAATCTTAAAAGTAAACAGAAGGAAAGTTATTAGAAAGACTAAGTGGGTTTAAAGTTAAACACCTACCCAAGACAGGATCTAAGGTATGTCTTGTCCCTTCTCTGATTTCCTCTCCAACTCGAGTCGCACCAGAAAGGCCGCTGCTAGCGGAACTGGCCTCCGAGGCCACTGTGTCGGGCACTGCAGCATTAGCTTGCTCAGGGATGGATTTTGCAATGGCAAGAAACAGCTGAACATCATTATAGGAGAGTCTGATATCCAGGGCTTGTAACTGAATCTGTCAAAATGAAAAAGGTGGCAGTTTTTAAAGTTTGGTTTTGCATCCACACCTCTTTCAGATACAGTTCCCTAATTCAGGTTTCAGAAGTCCAATAGACACTACATTTCTCACTTTGAAAATGGGAAAGCTCACTATATTAAGCACTAATAGCCATGAGGTAAGGCATAGGATGACTTTCCTACAAGAACATTAATCATTAAAGCAGAGGATCAAAGATTGGCTGTAGGGGAGGTAAGATAGGTCACCTATTAGCAACATTTTGTTAGTCCATTTTGCTTTGATCTATTTTTTTTTAAAATCTCTGAAACAAAATGACCAACAAAAGCAGTGGTTCTCAACCTTTCTAATGCCACGACCCTTTAATACAGTTCCTCATGTTGTGGTGACCCCCAACCATAAAATTATTTTCGTTGCTACTTCATAACTGCAATTTTGCTACTGTTATGAATCGTAATGTAAATATCTGTGTTTTCCGATGGTCTTAGGCTCTACAGCAGCAGTTCTCAACCTGTGGGGTCACAACAGGTTGAGAACCGCTAGCAGGGTCGCCTAAGACCGTCGGAAAACACAGATATCCACATTATGATTCATAACAGTAGCAAAATTGCAGTTATGAAGTAGCAATGAAAGCAATTTTATGGCTGGGGGTCACCACAACATGAGGAACTGTATTAAAGGGTCGCGGCATTAGAAAGGTTGAGAACCACTGAACAAAAGTATCTCTTCTTTATTCAAACAGAACCTAAAATGATTCAAGTTCCACATGAATATTTCCTAAATCTCTGGTCTTCCTCAGAGATTAGCAATACAGCCAACACTAGCAAAACCCATACAGACAACAGCAACCCACTTTAAAAATGGGATGACTGTTCAAATGTCTGCGTATGATGCTTTATTTACTTATTTTTAATTTTTTTTAAAGACTGAACATTGAAATTGCTTTTCTCTCTCTTTCAGGCTCCTGTTCCCCCTCTACCAAAGAAATAAAACATCAAATTGTTAGGCCTTCCTTGCCGGGCCTCGCCCTCCCTGCTTCACCATGCATCCTCCTCTTCCTCAGTTCCCCACATGCCTCTTGTTCTAGTGAGACTTGTCTATCTCACGTTTGCTGGGCCATGTGCACCCCTGACCTCAAGGCTTCCTAACATGGAATGCTCTCCCTCTCTGCCTATTTGCCCACCCCTCAACTCAGATTCACCTGATCTGGAGTTCCACTCACAACCAACAGTCCTACCTGTGTGTTCTGCTTTCCATAAACCTGTATAGAACTTCAAGATTATACTAGACCATTAAAAGGTCTTTTATCCTCCACCAGACAGCAAGATCTTAGGACAGAGTTGATGTTAGTTGTATTTTGCTGCTGAAGAACCTAAAATGTTGTTGGGCCCAGCAGAGGCATTTAGTCCCAGCTCAGGAAAGAGTGTGAGAATGCATCAACGTGTCACGGGTGTTCATCATTACCTCCAGGATGGGTGGGAAATCTGTGCTGTTGAACGCATCCATCAGTCCGGAGCTGTTCTGATAAGAAGAATTCCCCACCAGCTCCACCTGAATTTGTACTGGATCAACAATTGAAAGAGCCGTATCGTGTTCATTCCCTAGTCGGCACGAAAACACCTAGAGAATAAAATGTAATATGCTAAGAATTAAGGTCTGATTTAGAAAGAGCCTGACCATCAGCTGAAAAGAGACCAGCTCAGAAGCAACACCCATAACAACTACTGAAATACTGTGAAGAGTGAGGCTGGCACTTCCCGACTGCCCACAGCATGTTCAGCGGTTCACGTGAAAGGCAGTTTAGCAACATGTAACAAAAGACTTAAAACTCTCACTCCCTTTAAGCCAACAACCCCAGTTCTTTCTGGGAACTAGCCTAAGGAAATAATGTAAAATATAGAAAAATTCACTGAACCATTACTTAATAGTTAACAAAAAAAAATTAAGAGCAATCAAGGTTAAAAATAATAATAATAATAAATTTTAAAAGAGCAATCAAGGTTTAATCACTCAATATGCATAGCTACTCAATGGAATATTTTACAGCCACTTAAAGTGACAGTTAAAAAGAGCATATGAAATACAGGAAGACAGTCACAACATAGGTTATGTGAAAATGCAGCCCAATAAATAATTATTACACCATGACTTTAAGGGAAGAAACATATTGAAATATCAACAGAGATTATTTATGGAGGGATAGCTGTTTTTTCCCTCCCCTGCCCCAATTTCATATACTATAGCTGTTACGTTCATAGTTAAAAATAACTACATTAATTACTGAAGCTGGGTAACAGCTACATAGTGGTCCATTATATTATTGTTTCCTTTGTACATGTTTGAAATATCCTATTAAAAAGCTTTAAAATAAATATATTTTATTTATGGGGAGAAAGAAGAGAAGGGAGGGAGGACTCCTATTCTAAGATCAAATTATTCTGCACACTCAGGAAGAGTACAGAGAGGAAAGCATTCATGTTGGTTTCCCTTGCTCCTTTCCCCAGCGCTTTTTTTGACATTTTTTAGCGTTACTAAAAAACAGGTTTGACACCGAGGTCCTTTGCTGTACGTAAAAGTAACTCACTGATTTCTTTATAAGTTCGACACTGTACCAAGGAGGGCTTACAGCTCAGATCCCACCATGCTGCCTGAAGAACAAGATGGCAAGCCGTTTCCAGGAAGCTCAGACAGTGTGCCGTGCAGTTGTTCTAAGGCTCTGGAGTAGGAGAGTTTCGTTTTCCCTTTTTCTTCAGGGGCTTCTGCTACACAAAACCCAATTGTACCTAACAGTTCATTAATCAATCACCAAGAGTGTCCATTCAAAGCTGGTATTGTGGTGGCTTAGAAAGCAGATGAATTGCAATTTCATGATCAGCTCACATCACACCAGCATGTAAATCCTTCCTCTCAAACTGAGGTTTCTTTACATGAGAGAAACAAGTGGTCAAAAAGTGAAATCTCTACAGGTTTTAATCAGCTATATCTGACCAGAGGGGGAAAAAAGCACCACATGAGGTTGACAGTGAAAATAAGTTTTGCTCATCAACTTCTGAGCACTATCACTGGAAAGAATAGGGCATGGAAAGTTCAGCCGTGAAAGGAAAGGAAATGATGAGTAACTCTGACCCAGTATTGTAGCACTATAACAAGAAGAATGTTAGCGGAGATCAGGGAATGAAGAACTTTTGATAGAGATAATAATCTGCCTCATTTCCCCTTCTCTCTCCACGAGCCCTGGCTTACAAGGAGGAAAGCATTTTTATTTAATATTGTACAATATCATTTCCAGGCTACAGAGGCCACTCCAATGCATATCTCGCTCAGGAGATTAAACCAGGCCTGGGCAGCACTATTCACTCCTTTAGGTAACGCAGTGGTCAGCAAACTGCGGCTGTTGACTCATGAGTTTGCCGACCACTGAGGTAATGCATGACTCTCCAGAGTTGCCCTTTTATAGATCAGGTATTCCTAAAAGGATGATACATAAAACTCTTAACACCTTTTCTAACTACGTTTCCATGACCACAAAGCCTTCGTCTTCATAGAGACAAGCAGTCACTGTGGAGAAGGGATGCAGGGGAAATGAGGGCCACTTCCCCACCTTCACAAAGGTGCCAAGGACTAGGCCTGCAGAACCAGAGGACACAGCAGGGAGCCTGGCTGGGTAACGGGGGGCCTGACCTTCTGAGGAAGCAGGGTGTAAGAAGGAGGTAAAGTCCCTCCACACATACACAGCCTGACACTGGAGGACTCAATTCACACATTCAAGTAAGCCGGGGAGCTTTGAGGAGAAAACAAAAAGAGGGCAGGGATCCTCCAGTTCTGCTAACTATTTCTCCGAATGAAAGCTTAGGAGGCAAAATTCTCTTCCAGCTGCTCTTCTCTTGAGCCAAACATGTAGTCTTTTGATCAACGCATAAACTTCTTACCTCGATACCAAACAAACTTCCTGAAAAGGGGCGATCCACAAATCGGGGCTTATAGGTAAGCACTGTGGTGCCTTTGAGAATAATGGCGTTGGTATCGAAGCAGGACACATCTTCCACGACCACAAACTCTGTACCTGAAAGGAGAGCACCGTTAAATCAAGCCCAAGCTGGGAAGCTGGGAAGCACCAGGCTGCTGGAAACGAGGCAGCACGTGGCCACCAGGAGGGATTGACCACCAGACCTGTTCTCTAGGGTGTCCACATTCTCCTTCACGGTCACCCTGAACAATTCTCTGTGTCTGGCCAGGCACCGCTGAGCCAGCAGAGCCTGCATAGGCAGAAGGGACTGCAGTGCAGTTCCTCTCTTTAGAACATGTTTTTAATCTAGGTCTCCTGGGAGGACTAACATATTCAGAAGCTCAGAGAATCATCCCTCCTCCAACCGATGACCTGCTTTAAAATCCCAGGAAGTAGATTCAGATAGGAATGCTGGGCAGGCAGCATTAGACACGCTATCATCCATGTAGCCATTCAAGTTGTTTTCAAAGAATGAAGAGTAATCCAGTGTAGAGATCTTTTAAATTAGTGCCTGCAGTTTCCTACTCATCTGTACACGGCAAATTTACTTTGCTTTGCATACTGTGCGTCTTCATCAAAAGCCATGTATAGAGCGATCTTTCAAAATTAAATCCACTTAAAATGCTCGCTGCTTCCAACCCACTGAGTAGTTCATAGGGAATATCACAAGCAATAAATACACAAATACATACAGATATACTAGAGTAGTTCGCTAGTTAATAAAAACCATAATAAATCTATTTGTAAAGGAAAATATTCTGTTTGTAAAGAGAAAACAATCCCCTCACTTATTATAAAATGAAATTTTCACATTCCGAACTTGCTCACACTCAGTAAGGCACATCTGTTGGGGCCCTAAAGATCCAATAGAAAATTGAAGCAGATTTTTAACACTGGGGGAGGCAGGGGAGGGAAGACCACTGCCCAGGTGGTACTCAAGCCGGGATGTGCATTAGGTGAGCAGAGGAAAGAGACAAGAGACCCTGAAGCCTTCACTTCCGGCCAGGTAGTTCACACCCACACACAGAGGTCAGGAACGTCAATGCTTATTGTTGGTTGATAAAAGACTCAAATATATAACTGTTCATGTCAGAAAATGAAAGGCAATAGCAAGTTATCCTGCAACACACTGAACCTAACAGTTAAACTCAGAGCAGTGACTCACACCTATGAAGACTCACCTGTTACATTGACCTTGACCTCCAAGTGCCTTTCAGTGGACACAGGAAGGGAAGACCGCCTGGTAACTACTCCACTCTTCACAGTTTTGGGAACTACAGCAGATTCACTGCTAGAGTTCCGGTGCCGAGAAGGGGTGACATTAGCTTGTTTCTTAATGTCACTGGGAGTGTGGAGAAAATCATGGACTAACAGCAGCCAGTCAAATATGAGAAACACCCGGAGATTGTTGAGAACTACCGTAAAACAGGAGGAATCCTTCGTAGATCTATATGAAAGAAGACCGAAAAAAGAACATCAGAAAGGAGAAACATGACATTTCTTTAACCTACAAATGTATTACCCAGTTTTGGCAGATGGTATTCCAGCATTTTCTACACTGACAGCTGTATCAATAAACTCTGAAAACTGTTATAATAAAACATTAAATGTATGTTTTCAGAAGTTAATCATATTTTTAATAAGCAAGAAGTAATCTGTATATATAAAAGGCTAAGAGACTGTCCGACCGGTAGCTATGATGCACAATGACCACCAGGGGACAGATGCTCTGACCGGTAGCTATGACACACACTGACCATCAGTGGGGCAGACGCTCAACGCCCAAGCTGCAGTGACTTGGCAGCGGCAGTTCTTGGGTAACGCACCCCGGAACCAGAGAGGGGGGAGCCTGATTTCAGGTTTATCACCCAAGAACCACCCTCTCGTAATCCAGGACCCCGGGTGTTGGAGAGCTGGTTTTGGCCTGATTCCCACAGGCCAGGCCAATGGGACCCCCCCCCCCCCCCCCTGCTGGAAGGATCCCGCTCACTCCGCAAACGCCCTTCAAGTCACTGGACCACACCAGGTGCGGCTG
Organism: Corynorhinus townsendii; assembly: GCA_026230045.1. NCBI lineage: Eukaryota > Metazoa > Chordata > Mammalia > Chiroptera > Vespertilionidae > Corynorhinus > Corynorhinus townsendii. The sequence continues at coordinate 214,879,943 of JAPDVU010000002.1, forward strand.
CCGGGGAGGGATCGCATGGGAGGTCGGCTCCAGGGCTTGTCCGGCCCCTCTTGCCCAGTCCCGCCCGCTGGCCACCTTCTAATCAATATCCTTTCAATGTGCATGAATTTGTGCACCAGGGCACTAGTATGCTATAAAAAACAGTCCAGTGTAGTCCAATGGTTCTCAACAAGGGTGACTGTCCTCCAGAAGACATCTGGCAGTGTCTGCAGGTATTTGTGGTTGACACAACTTGGGGAGGGGGGTAGCTATTGGCATCTTGTGGATAAGGCCAGGGATGGTGCTAAACATTTCACAATGCACAGAATTATCTGACCTAAAACTGTCAATAGCGCTGAGGCTACAGTAAAAAGGGCGCAGGCTTAAATCTTGTCACTTAACAAGATTTTGTGTTATCTTGGGTGAGTAGCCTACCTTCTCTGAGGCACAGAACAGGTATTTGATAAATGTCAGTTCCCTTCCCTAAGGTTGTTTCAAGGAGATCAAGGAGGCTCTCTTTCCTTGATGTCTAGAATCACTTCTTTATAGACACCAAATTTATACACCAGCGCCAGGTGGTTTCTCTACTGGAACTGACCTGAGAACCCAGATCTTTGAGCCTGAGCAGGACGACAAATAAGATAGCGTTTATTGTGGGTATGACCCCCAAGCACCCTAGAAGTGGAATGGGGCTGGGGCGGGGAGGGGATTCCTTGTTTTGTAGTCCCATTACCCCAAATTCTACATTTGAGGTGAAAAGTCAAGGAGGACTCTCAGACCTGGCCTGGCCCATGGGGGCCGTAGGCAGACGGGTAGCACAGAAGGACAGTGGGCTGAGGACATCTCTACAGCGTTTTCTGGGTTGAACTTTGTTCTGGGGCTCTAGCTAATGCATGTACCTGATTCTCTGCCCTAACAGGGCTCCTATTCTGAAAAAACTGATTCAGAGATATTTGGAAGGCTGGCTTCCCTATGCTCATATTTCTCCTAAACCTGGCTCACTGCCTCTAGAAAGGAGGCACAATGATGTATGTCTCCTTCATACAGACACAGCATTTTTCACAGAAACACTTTACCCTTTTGTAATGGAGAAAAAATGTTGCCCTCAGTGAAAATTTTCCACCCCGTTTTGAACACAGATCGTCAGAGCTATGCACTAACTGGAAAGTCAAAGTGTGTCTGATCCCTTTTCTGGAAAATATTTCAAGCCTTTAAACACTGTGAAGTGATTTATATTTGACACACAAAATCCCAACAAAAGAGCAATTCTTCTTGAGACACAGAAAGCGTTCAAAAGTTCCAATCAAGAGAACATGTTAACCCTCTCGCTAACAATGGCACCTCTGTTAGCAAGAGCCAAGGTAAGACTTCATTATTTGACTCCAAGAAATCATATACCTTGAGTATATAAATAGAAAATATTTCAAGGCTGCTTATATATCAAAAAAATGATAGGCTGAAAAGCTGGCTGATAGTTTAGGAAGCCAGATCATTATTTGATCAATACTAATAAAGCAAACCTAAAAAGAAATTGTTGCTGTAGATGAACCAAATATATGCAAGCTTCCTGTTCAAATAAACATTGTCTTCAAACAAAGGCGCTGCAAAGCACAGCCACCTGTCATCTGACCACAGTCAGCCCAACCGCCTGCAGACCGTCAGGAAAGAAATGGACTTTGACATCAGAGGCCCAGGTTTGAGTTCTGACTACTTCACTTACTAGCTGTGTGACCTGGAAGAGTTACTTAACCCCCTCCAAGCTTCTAGTTCTGCATCTGTCCAATGGGGAAGGAAGTCACCCACCTTGCACTCGTGGGAACTAAAGATAGGTCAAGTGTCTGACTCGTGTTACGCTCAAAAAGAGCCAGCCAGCATTCCTAGTGCTGAAAAAAGTTCATACGAAAACTTAAATGTCTACTTTGCTAGTTTCCTAAGGCTTATGGACAGGCCACAACCTCTTCCTAAAAAAACACTGCAGCCCTGAGGAATTCACTGACCAGCATACTGAAATGGCATGCATATTTAAACATATAAATACAAGGATAATCTTGATGACTTTTTTTTCTTTTTATGCCTTTTCTTTTTATTTATGTAAATATCTGTGTTTTCTGATGGTCTTAGGCTCTATAGCAGCGGTTCTCAACCTGTGGGGTCACGACCCACAGGTTGAGAACCGCTAGCAGGGTTGCCACAGACCATCGCAAAACACAGATAGTTACATTACGATTCATTAACAGTAGCAAAATTACAGTTATGAAGTAGCAACAAAAATAATTTTATGGTTGGGGGTCACCACAAGATGAGGAACTATATTAAAGGGTTGCGGCATTAGAAAGGTTGAGAACCACTGCTTTAAAAAATAAAGAATTAAAATACACACACACACACAAAGAAACACCTTCCCTTCTGTTATCTCTATAGACAAAAGTTTTTCTTTTTCCTTAAACAAGCATAGTACTTCCACCCCCCAAGTTGCTTTACATATTAAAACAGCCTACAGCAAGCATGTCAAACTCACAGCCGCACGCCTCGTTTTTTAAACGGCCGGGAGTTTGACATCCTTGGCCAACAGCTTATAGGCAGATTGATTTCAAGAATCTGGCTTAACTCTAAACTACTTTTTTTTAAACAACAGAGACACCTTTTGGCCAATAAATGAAGCTGCAAGGTTATAGGAATACTGAGTCAAAACACATTACATTGCACACTGATGGGCCATTATCTATTTATCTTTCCAGTGATTCCTTGATCCTTTGCTGCTCTACAGCCAATAGGGCCATGGCCACAGAAGGAAATACCTCAATAAAGAAAGGCAGCCCAGGGTCTGGATGTACTACCTGAAATGCAACTCGATCTGAATGGATCCTTGGGCTGTGCTGCTGTTCTTGGAGGGCTGGAAGATGCAGCTGAAGACGTTGGTCATGCCAGGACTGGCCTTCTGCCCAGCATAGCGGGTGTCAAAAGCCATCATGGAATGGGAAACCAAGTTAACGGATTTGGTTTGGTTGGAAAAGCTCTCAAAGAGCAGTTTACATTTCTTAAAGTCAAATCTAAAAGGAAGAAATCAGACAAGATGTTAAACTCTTCCTTTTACAAAATTATGTAAGTTCAAGATAAAAGAACAAAATAACAAATATGCTTAAGTTCTATGAAGGAGGATAACATTCATTCTGAGATCTTTCATTGATTTTAACAGATTCCTCAAAAAGGACTTAGTATCACTATGCTCTGTATCTTACTTTCTATTTCCAAAGAGATGATCTTGTCCATAGGACTCTCATGAGGAATAGCAATACCACATATGTATTATATTCTTGGTTCATTTTTCATATCATTTCTCATCTCAAGTCTAAGAAGACTGAATACAGGGTGGGGCAAAAGTAGGTTTACAGGTTTTCGGATGGAAAATAATACAATAAGTAATAAATAATAACACAAGAATAAACTCTGTTTCCAGTACTCACAACTGTAAAGCTGTTTTGCCCCATGCTGTATATGCGATAATCCCCACGGGATGTCAAGGATCCCTTTAGTCCTTCATCTGTCAACTTCTAGCCTGCCTAGAGGAGTGTCTCTCCAGAGTTTGCTTAATTTTTACCTCAGACCACTATAGCTTAATGGAAACTACCATAACAAACAATACCCTTCATTACAGAAAAATAACGCAACTCCCCCACCAATAGGAAACGCATTTGGGACTGACTTTTTTATTTTCTTTTAAATATATTTTATTGATTTTTTACAGAGAGGAAGGGAGAGGGATAGAGAGCCAGAAACATCGGTGAGAGAGAAACATCGATCAGCTGCCTCTTGCACACCCCCTACCGGGGATGTTCCCGCAACCAAGGTACATGCCCTTGACCGGAATCGAACCTGGGACCCTTCAGTCCGCAGGCCGATGCTCTATCCACTGAGCCAAACCGGCCAGGGCGGGACTGACTTTTTTTTAATAACAGAGAAAGCTTCAATGGACAACTCATAATCACTCAGTGCCATCACAACAATCTGTACAGATATTGGAGAAAACTAAGGGCATAGCCAGTCATCAAAAAAATTTGCAACGAACAATCAGCATGCAACTCCAGCTGAGTTAGATACAGACCAGGATGGATTTTCAAGGGAAAAACGAAGTACAAGATATGCTGTGAGGAAATCACTAGGCTGAAGTCCTGTTTTCAAACATCGAAACACTTATCCAGCCACATAATCTGACATTAGTCAAAAACTCTACCTGGAAACCAGAGAAAAGTAATGTCTGCACAACCTTACATGGCTGGCAAGATATCTACATGAAAGGTGATCAAGTGTGAAAGCACAATGCATTCTTGAAGTTTCCCACTGCTAATAACAAATTCCTGGTCTACACTGACCAAGCGGACAATATAAATAAGAGAATCGCTGCGTAAACACATGCCCTTTCGCAGGGTTTCCCAGGTTGCCGCTAGCTTCTAGGGCTTCCACATGAAAACATAGGCCCGTACTGCCACAGCTTCCAATTCTTCTAAAGAAACTGAAATCCCAACTTTTTGTGTGAAAACCCCCAAATTGTAAATGTTGAACAGTGAGGGAAACGTCAGTGCTGGGTCTCCCCTATGCAGACGCAGGAAGACCGCATGCTGACTCGGCCGTGCATGGTGGGACCATGTTCTACCCCGTGAGGTTTGCCAGGGCATTTAACCACCTGGTAAGACCCTCTGGAGCTCTTACATGTCTCACTGGCATGTCAAGACTCTGCTCTGTCAGCCGCAGTGACTGTAGTGGGCAGAGATGCCCGAGACCCATGTAGCAGGAGAAGAAACACTGTCCCCTGTTCTAAGTCACTGGTATTTTCGAGTGCCTGCTACCAGAGCGCAGCCTACGCTACCTGGACGTAGGCGCAATGAATTTAAACTTTTGAAAAGCACTCTGCAGACCACATTCCGCTGTGACCCAGCACTCCAGAACCTCTGCTCTCTGCTAAAGCAAAACATGTGGGTTACTTGTATTAATGTTATGTATTACTGTTGTTATGAAACAATGTCCTAATGAGAGACATACCTCGCTAGGGACCCGGCACCTTCCCTTCCTTTTGGATCCTTCAGCTCCAGACTCACGTTTACCATGTCCATGAGGAAGCACATGCATGTGTACACCTCTCCACTCAGGACCGTCTGGAAAAGAAAATGCTGGTCAGTCCACGCTTGATGGTGCCAATGAGGACTGGGATGAGGATGGCAAGAAATCTAATTTGCTTATTGTTCCACCTTCTTTCCCTGGGTGATTTGAGGCAAGTATGCACAAGGTGACCATCCGCTGAGGCAATGGGAGTTACAGAAGAACATGAGGTCTCACTCACGTGAATTCTTGGGTCTTGTAAATCATAAGGCCGCATAAATTCCTCTATGGGCTCTCCAAGGTTGTTCTCTAGTAAACCACGGATCAGCTTGTATTTGTACAAATCCAGGGAGCAGTGGACTGAGGAGAGGTTGCCATGGATGGATATGTCCGGCACAGTATGACTTATCTCTCTATGAAAAAAGAAAAGGGGCAAAGTTTACAAACCAATCACTAACTTGACATTGACATAGTTCACCCCCAAATATAAGAGCTGAAAAGTACCCACCTACATTATCCAACAGTGAATTTCTAACTTCTAAAGACAAAAATGTCATGGCTCCGAACGAAGCAAGTTAGTATGACTGAGTGTCATGCTTCAACTACAAAAAGCCCCTTTCTTCCAAAATATATATTTACAAAGTCCCACATTTAATGAGTTGACTAAGGAATATATTAATAAGGAAAAAAATCTCATGAGACTCAGAAATACTTTAAACATTATAGTTGGAAAAGCAATAAAGAAATAATGACAAGCTCTTCATTTAACTCTTCAGATTTAGTGATAGCTGAAGGAGGAAATCAGTGTTTCATCCCAAGCCCAGCGGACATCAGGATAAAGTCTGTCAGTGATGCGTCTCAGCTGAGACGGGCAGGAGTAAAGCGGAAGAAGCCAGGTTGAGGAGTAACACATCTCATCCCCACACGGAAGACCTTTTTCTCTACCCTCCTCAGGGCGAAGTAGGCCTGATAGGTCCTGCAGACGCCACGCTCCGAGTACGTAAAATAGAGGGTCAGATTTCACGTGGAAGGGGAATATAAAAAGTTACGCGGGATATAGAGAAAACCTACATGCAATAAAGAGAAAAAGGACCAGTGATGCAACCAACCAAGAGAAGCTGGAAGGGATTACTGAGTGCCCTCCTGGGTTCCTGTTTGTGTGGAGTGAGAAGCGGATAGGATGCCTTATGTTCAGTTATCACCTTTTATCTGGGCTAACAGAGTATAACCATTTGCACATAAACACTGATGAAAGTGGGTAACGTTTAGATAAGGAGAGTAGCAAAGCACTTTTTTTTGGAAGCATTACTTGAAAAGAAAACAAAGTGTTCGATTTCTAAATAATGAAGCTCCTCTTAAGTCTGCTAAGCCAGTAAAACCAAATATACCCCATGCCAACCATAACTGTACACCAGCCAAGGAGCACTTGAATAACAAGTAAGAATGAAATGCAAAAATCCCAGGGAGAGCAGCTAAACTCGTTCATTAATCCAGACAGAAACGAAAAAGTGACATAAAAGGACGTGCCCAAACCCAAGGACTGCAAAGGGTGTGGCCAGAGAGGGACTCAAATCACACTCCATAACAGCAAGGAGACTGCTTTTCAAAGCGTTACTTTACGACCACTGCTCATCTCTCCCTGGAGTTGAGATGCAAATGTTGCTGCTTCTCCAAAACTTGTGCCTCAAACTGAAGGCCTCGCGCACTGAGGCCAGCAGCCTCCAGTCGTGCCCAGGCCCAGGCAGGCACCAGCACCCCCAGACGACCTTGTTAATATACACCTTAATATACACCTCGGCTTCTGGTGGACTCAGGTAGGCTCTGGGAATGCCTATTTTCAAGACCTCTCCCAGCCAGGCATGGAACCAATGACAATTAAAACAATGTTCTAAACTACAGAAAGAAGCATCCTGTGTTTTGAGACCGATGAAGAGGTAAATTAAAGTCAGTTCACTAGTGTTTATGGAGTACTTCCAGATTGCTTAAGAGAGTGAAATGGGCAAAACTGCATCTAAACAGTTATGTCTGATTAAATGGAGCTCCAGGGAAAATAGCAATACCAGGCCCAGAGCCTACTGTATTTGGAACGTATAATCCAAATGTCGCCTCTTCCAAAATATTTTCCCTGCCATCACCACCTCCCTACCCACCCCAAAATCCATGCTAAGTGTACGTCCCTTCCTCTGTTTCTAAGGCGCCTGCTGCAATCCCAGCACAGTCTATAACACTGACTCAGACACTAAATTAGAGCCATCTACTTGCCTTCCTATATCCCTCAGCAAAGCTCTGTGAAGGCAGACGTCTGTTCTTTCATCATAGCAGCCCTCATGTCTAGCACACAGAACTCAATGAACATTCCATGAAGAAATAAGTGCATACCTATTATCTTTCACACCTACCTAACAGCACTGGTTTCCACCTTATTAACATTCTACTTGTGATAGTTACTCAGATATAAAACACTCACTTGTCCAAATTCCTTTCCACCTGCAATTTCAGCCGGCAAGGCTCAGTTAAGAGGCTTCCTCCTGTCTGTCGCACAAAATAGGAGGGAAAGATCAGATCTCCGCTGCTGTCGTCTGAGGCCTTAGAATACTCCCGGGGACGTCTCTCGGCAGCAAAGATGTCCATGTCTTGCAGATCCACAACAATGCAATCCAGCAGGCAGACATGGTCTTCTACGTGGACCCCAGAAAAGAGAGAGAATGAAGAAAATGAGACCCAAAAAGGCTGGTCCTGAGCAAAACTAAAAAGCCAAAGGAAGTTCATTCTGTCTTTGGGAAAACGTGGAGAACTGCCTGCTTCAGGAAAGGAGGTGCCCAGACGTCTCCACTCGGGCACCAGGACCTCCCTGCGCAATGCTCTATGTGCTGGCACTTCCTGCCTGCCCACCTCCACTTCAGGTGTAGACTGTGCCACATCCCCTCAGCGTCTCACTACTGTCCAGAGACACGAGCTGAGATTAAAAGATTTTGATTAAACTGACTTAACATGCATCCCTCCCAGAACATCCAACAGGCATGTCCTGTAGAGATAACATTACCCAAAGGTTACAAAATCTCCCAGCAACAAAATTCTCTTTCTAACACATACCACGTGTACCATTTCCACCACCACTGATCTAATCCAAACCACCTTTGTCCTTGCTTAGCTCACCATAAACCCCACTCCCATATACCAACAAGTTCCCTCCTGGTCCTCACAAAACCATTCTGCCCACAAAATACCAGTGTAATCCCTTTAAAAAAAAAATAATGAGACATAATATACATTCTCTTCTTTCACACACTTTAATGGCTATGTTTATTCCAATTTTTTTCTGTAAATCTCCCCTAAGCCCTGTAAGACCCTGCATAAGCCCACTGCCTACTTTTCCAGCCTCACCTTAAGCCATTCCCCACTTTGCTCATGAAGACTCAGGCTCACTGGCCTTTCTTTCCCCAAAAGCCAAGCTCTCTGATGTCTGAACAGCCTTTCCTATGGGGCCGCCCTCCCTTCTCCATCTCACCTGGGTCCTCTCTGTTCTTCTGTCTTTCCTATAACATTTATCTTAATCTTCCAATATTTAGATGCTCATTTAATGTCATTCCCACATTATTCACATGGTGGCAGGAACCATGTCTAACAGCATACACCTATTAAGCAGGCACTAAATAAATTAGTTCTTGATTTCTTGACTATACTGAAAACTATGTGAAATAGATAAAAGTAGAGCTGATTTAGGAGGAGGAGGGAGGGGATAGGAACGAAGGGCTTCAGAGAGTCCATGGGTCATCATGGAATCCTAGGGATAAATACAAGAAGTATGAAAACCACTACCTTAATCCAATCTTCTACACAAATAGAGGAATCCCAGAAATAAAAAGTAATTCAGGAGAAATATTGTTGGAAAGATCTTTCTATATCCCAAATCCCTTCCTATATGTAAGGCTGCTCTCATTCCTCGCCAGCACTGTCACCATAGCGACAGAAGACAACATTCGCTGAGGGTGCTGTGCTCCACGTGTGACATACATAGATCGAAAGGCAACACCAAGTAGGTTAAGAATTCAGGTTCTGGAGTCAGACTGCCTAAGCTCGTAGTCCAATGCTACCATTTACTATCTATGTAACTGGGCAGGTTAAATTACTTCACCTCTCTTAGCCTTTATCTCTTTATCTGCAAAATGGGGATAAAAATAAAACTCTGTAGGGGTGTTACAAGGATGAAATGTGTGTGATAATTTACATAAAGCATGTGCCATAATGTCTGGCACATAATAAGTGTTCAACAACTACTCTTATGATAATCATCTAATGCCACTAATCATGCGTGGAACCACCCTCCTGTCACCTCGAGGGCTCAAAGGCACTGCGGGGTTAGCTCTTCCTCACGTCTATCTCACAGAAGATGCTCAGCAGTCTCCCTCAGCTCGAGTCCCAGAGCTCCCGAAGACCAACCACAATGGACTGTTTTTGGTGGCCAATCATATCCTGCTTCCCTCTCAAGCTCCTTGGAGCAGCATCTCACTTATCCAATCCATCGCCCAACCAGAACCCACCTGAAAACTAAAGGCCAAAATCAGGCTCTCATCTGGACGACCCTTTTTTAAATTTCAGAGCAGGAAACCAATGACTAGATGGTCCATGTCTTTTAAAATTTTTTATTTAAAGTATTTCTGTTGTTACCTAATTCACACTAACATTTTATAAAAGAGTTATGTTTTATTTTTTAGAATTCAATAGTGACTGGCAAGGATGGTGTCTGAATAATAGGTGTGTCTAAGGATGCAGGAATCATTCTAGTTATAAATATCACCATCTGGTGGCAACTCTCTTGACCTATAAGAAAAAAAAATCCTTATAAATAATCTAAATATCTTTATTTACACTGTGTCTTGCTAATTTAACCCACTTTAGAAGTCACTCAATGCTAAGTCTACATCCTAAATTTCTTAAGCCTACTAAAGCAATGTCAAAATTCGATTAGCACAGAAGACATGCTATTGTTTTTCCAGCATCTGCCTTTACAGGGGCAGCCCCCTCTTCCACTCCCCCCTCTGCCCACCTCACCTACAGCCATCTCAGGAATTCCCCACCTTCATCACACAGTTCCTTTCTCCTCTCGTACCTGGGCTACTGGAAACCTGGCCGACGGAGGGTGTGGCTTGCTGCCCTTGCTGCCTGGTCGAGGTACTGGGTATGAGCTCACTCTTCAGGCTGCCTGCACTCACTCCAGCAGGAGGCGTCATGAACAGCCCCTCCGCGTGGCTGTCCTTCGGATCCTCTGTGCTTGTCGTTTTCCTCATGCTGTGTTTGGGAATGCTCACTGGGGAAGCTGAAGGCACTGATTCCTGGAAGAAACAGAATAAAGCTAAAAGGCAAGGATGGGGGTGGTCTCTTTACTATCCTGGAAATCCCAGCCAGTCCCTGGGCTCTTCAAAGACCCTGTCACTTGGCGCTTCCCCAGACAACCTGATCCCATGAGCAAAGGGTAACAGGATCGTGACATTTACATATCTGCAGAGATGTTACATATAATTCAATACCTGGTGAAAACTGTGGCAATTTTGCAGGAAGATATATTTTGTCTGAAAAGCAAATGTTAAGATGCTAATTGCCAGTGGTCTAATCTACGTAAAATGAAGCAAAAGCTAAACTCTCAGCCATATAATATATTGTCACTGTACTGGAGGGGAGGGACTTACTGTTCTAAGAAATGTATCTAACAGCAAGTATGGTTTCAATGGAATTCATTAATTACGTAATGTGTTTGCACTTTCTGGAAGCCTCTCCTCATGGATTCACATTTCTTATCTCTCTCAGTAACTGTATGTCAATGGTGGGGGTGGGTGGGTGGGGAACAGGCGGTTGGCCATTCCTATTATGTTTCTCTTCAAGGACATAGAGATTAAGGGCTTATCCAGAGTAAAACAAATTTTATAATTCTACTGAAAATACTACACCCTGCTCTTACATACTTAGTACCTTCAGTTCATTGCTCACAGGGATAAATCTTTTCACCAAAATGATTCAATAACTGACTTGAAAACCTCCCGGGACTGCTTTGCCCAAGCCTCAGAGCCCTGCATCCCTACGGCTTGTGCCTCACCAGTGTTCTCATCTATCCATTCTCAAGAGCGAATTGGGGGAGGAGAGAGCGGTTTTCCGCTAGCGCAGCCTTGCATGTTATTGCTCTCAGCCTTCGAGAAGGAGATGATAACAGTGCTCTCCTTCACAGTTATCTTGGGCAGTAATTACACGGAACCGTGAAAGAAACCAGTTCTTACTTTCTGAAATGTTTTTTGCAAGTCAAATTACTAGGTAAATGCTATTATTTAAGTATTTCAACATTAAAAACCTTCCCTCTTGCTTAGTTTATTTAAACTCTAGAGAGTATTTGTTGCTCTTTCATTTGACTTCTCTCTACATCCTCGCTGTAGTTGGTCTAAGTAAATCAATGGCTTGAGGAGATTAACTCAAAGCTTTTGAAAGGCTGACTTAGAAATTATGGTTTAAGCAAAAGCTATGATTGAGAAAAATGAAAGGAAGAGCACATGTAAAAAGTTCAAACCTGCACTCATTAGGATGTGGATTTATGTAAAACAATTCTAAACACACAGGAGTCATAAAGCTCAAAGGCAAATAACCCTCCGCAAGCTTTGGTTTCAGGATTACTTCCTGTTCTTCAACCACTGGGATGCATGCTAGACAAACCTCACACGTGCAAATGTATTCAAGGGCAAATGGAAATGCAAACAGATTTTTGGTGAGGAAAGTAACTATCCACTTTATACAGGCCCAGGTCCACTGAGCTTGGCTGTACACGTCGGAAGCAAGCTTCACAGATATGTTTATCTGGTGACAGATACTGTCACAGGCAGCACACTCCACGCAGCCCTTATGGAATTCTACAGAACAACCACTAGTATGCAAAAGGATAAGGCTTTTCTAGGGGTTAAGGAAATAAAAATACACCACCAAGAACTTACTACCTAGAGCAAGAGAGAGAGCAAGAAAGAAAGAGAAGGAAAGGAAAGAGAGAAAAAGAAAAGCAATTGCTTTTCATAGTCCTTGAGAACTTCTCTACGCAGGAGGAAAGTCACACACACACACACACACACACACACACACACAATAAGCAGACTTTCCCAATGAGATACCTTAAAGGGTTAATTTTTAAAATTTTCTTTTTTTAAGCATAAGAGTGTGAATTGACTGCTGAATCCCATAAGGTTTTTCAGAATAACCAGGAGGCAAAAAAGCATATTATACCTTGAAGAAAAAGCGATCCTTGTATGCACTGCCACTTAAAATCAAATCCTCAAAAACAAATACAGGGAAATTTTTTCATTAAAATGCTGCAAACTATATACAGTTATCTGGCTTACTTAACAAAACTTTCTTGAGATAGTCTGGCAATTCTTTGTTAGGCTAACTTCAGTGTCAGCTTGTGAGCCCATATATAGATATTAGAGGCCCGGTGCACGAAATGCGTGCACAGGTAGGGTCCCTAGGCCTGGCCGGCGATCAGGGCTGATCGGGGCCTTCCTTCTCCCTGCTGCCAGCTGCCAGCGGGAGCCTTCCTGCTGCCGGCTGGGGCCTTCCTTTGTTCTGTGCCGCCCCCTGGTGGTCAGCACACATCATAGCGAGCAGTCGAACTCCCAGTTGGTTGAACTCCAAAGGGTACAATTTGCATATTAGCCTTTTATTATATAGGATATCTAGAAAATCAGTCCTTTACTTTAGGAAGGGTAGAGAAACAGAAATGGTACTTATTGAACTTAATTACCCATTCTGGCTCTAACTGATCTTTTCCTAAAAATATGTAGGTCTCAAAACAAAGATTTACCACAAAACAAATACGTTCCCAAAAACTCACTATAAACTCAAAAGGCAAATTCCCAAGGAGGACTCCCTGGGCAGTAATGGCAGCGGAGCTGGAACAAAGATGCAATATCCGGAGGTGATGATGGGGACAATGTTTGTATGCAAACACCGGTGCTGACACGTTTGTTTAAATCTACTCATACTATATAATAAAAAGGTAATATGCAAATTGACCATCGCTCCAACAAACAAGATGGCGGCCCCCGTGTGGTCAAAGATGGCCACCCCAATGTGGACACAAGATGGCTGCCACAAGATGGGCAGCAGGGGAGGGTAGTTGTGGGTGATCAGGCCAGCAGGGGAGGAGAGTTGGGGGGACCCAGGACTGGAGGGGAGGGCAGTTAGGGGCAACCAAGGTGGCAGGGGAGGGCAGTTAGGAGTGACCAGGCCGGCGGGGGAGGGCAGTTAGGGGTGACCAGGCCAGCAGGGGAGGGCAGTTAGGGGCAACCAGGCCTACAGGGGAGAGTAGATGGGAGTGACCAGGCCTGCAGGGGAGGGTAGTCGGGGGGACAAGGCCTGCAAGGGAGGGCAGTAGGGGGGGGACCAGGCCTGCAGGGGAGGGCAGTTGGGGGGTAACCAGGCTGGCAAGGGAGGGCAGTTAGGGGTGACTGGGCCAGCAGGGGAGGGCAGTTGGGGGCAACCAGGCAGGCAGGGGAGGGCAGTTAGGGGCAATCGGTCTGGCAAGGGAGCGGTTAGGCGTTGATCAGGCTGGCAGGGGAGTAGTTAGGGGGTGATCAGGCTGGCAGGCAGAAGCAGTTAGGGGCAATCAGGCAAGCAGGCAGGCAAGTGGTTGGGAGCCAGCAGTCCTGGATTGTGAGAGGGATCCCAGATTGAGGGTGCAGGCTGGGCTGAGGGATACCACGCCCCCTCATGCATGAATTTCATGCACCGGGCCTCTAGTGTTATTAATTATAAACACTTCATACTAAGGAGAAGTGAATAAGAAAGTTTAGAAACAGTTACCAATCTTTCTTTTTATGAATGAACCTTTCTTTTATGTTCTTTAAATCAGCAAACAGCAAAATGCTTATATCTCAACAATGAAAACCAATTTACTTCATTAAGGCCAAGGTTACTAGTTCCCTACTGTGAAAAGACCAATGGTGGTGGATTTCACTTTTACTGTTGCAAAAAATACACATAAGTGGCCCTGGCCCATGTACTTGGCAGTTAAGAGTGTTGGCCTACTCACTGGAGGGTCATGGGTTCAATTCCTGGTCAACGGCAAGTACCTGGGTTGCAGGTTCAATCCCTGGCCCCAGTTGGGGCATGTGCAAGAGGCAACCAATAGCTATATTTTTTTTTCTCTCTCTCCCCTTCCCCTCCCTTCCTTCTACTCTCTCTAAAAATCAATGGAAAAAATATCCTCAGGTGAGGATGAACAAACTAACAAAAATACACGAGTGGGAGCCTGTTTCTCCCAGTAAACGCAGCCTCTGGCAGTGAGGCCTGTTATTCCAACACGAGGGCTTCTGGCAGGAGGTGACCAGCAGGCCTCAGTCGTCAGCTCTGCCTGAAGGGACGCCTATGAGCCTGGGTAAACCTGGTGCTGCCCTTTCCTTGCATCGCTAAACAATGCAGCCTCTGCTCTGATCACCAAATTTGGTTTATCTGAGTGAGTGGCTATAACTAAGGTGATATATGGACAACAAGACCGCCAGCCCTTTGTGCAAACACCCCCACTCTGGGTCTAGAGCCCAAGGTTACAACACATGGATGTGGTTCCTACGATTGTCACTGTCCCATCTTCACTCTTCTCCTTCTCCACCCATTCCCACTCACTGAATCAAATATCTTCGGTTCAAGATGTTTACGTTAATAACAGTGAGTAAATGAATGAGTGAAAAGTAAAAGAAGTGAAAAATACAGAGATAGTAACTGAAAATCATAACATTACTTGAGTTTAAGCACTGCCAACAAATATTACCTTCCTATTACTTTCTGAACTGAGTTACAGTCCTTGGCAACGTCCTGGTAAGGACTACCACCACTCATGCTCTTTCATCTGCTTTTCTTTCTATACCTAGAGAGACAAACAGTAACTGCTCACTCTTATCTTTTCTGTCATAATCTTTGGAGTTCTTTCATCCAAGTTATTTTAATGAACTCACTGCCCCGCCCTTCAGAAAATTCAAAGAGCTATAGCTATGCAGTAAGGGCCACTCAAGACACATAACAGAAACAGTGTTTGTCAGCTTATTTTCCCCACATTAACCTAATCCTAATCCCGGGAGGTAAATTCAAATCACAGCTAAGAGGGTGGAGCATGGGAGCCATACATCTAAGTCTGAGGTCCACATGTCCTCCTTACTACCTGTACAGTCCAAAAGAAATAGCTTAATCTTTTTTTTAATATATTTTTATTGATTTCAGAGAGGAAGGGAGAGAGAGAGAGAGAAATATAAATGATGAGAGAGAATCATTGATCGGCGGCCTCCTGCACACCCCCCACTGGGGATTGAGCCCAAAACCCAGGCATGTGCCCTTGACCGGAATCGAACCTGGAACCCTTCAGTGCACAGGCCGATGCTCTACCCACTGAGCCAAACCAGGTAGGGTGGCTTAATCTTTTTAAGTCTCAATTTCTTTATCTGGAAAAATGGTGTTAATAATACTAGATACCTCTTAGGTTACTAATGAGAACAAAGTGAACAAATATGTAAAGAGCATAGGCTGATGTTATAATAAGCATTCAATAAGCATCTCACTATTAATATTGCAGTCATAAGATCTTACAATTAAGTCAAATTTTATGTACACCCCCCTTCAAAGGCCATCTCTCTCCCAGCGTTATTAGCTGTTAGTAGACTAAAATGAACATAACTAGCTGGGGTTTTCAGTAAGTGCTATTCTGACAAGCTAAAATGAGTTTGTACAGAATAAGCAGAGAGACTGAAAAGCTGCTGTGGAAACTAGCAAGGTGCCATCAAAACACGCAGGGGAAAAAGAACAAGACACCTCTAGTTCCAGCAATGTTACCAGGCTCCTCAGTGCAAATATGAGTAGGAGGGGCTAATCAGACCACCTCCATGTCCTCTTGGCTCTAAGTCTGTGATTACGAGGTGCTCTCTCTCTCTTTTTTTTTTTTTTCTTCCTTTTTTTGTTTTGTTAATCCTCACCCAAGGATATTTTTCCATTGATTTTTAAGGAGAGTGGAAGGGAGGGGGATAGACAGAGAGAGAGAAACATCAATGTGAGAGAGACACATCAATTGGTTGCCTTCCGCACGCACCTGGACCAGCCCAGACTGGGGCTAGGGATCAATCCTGCAAGCGAGGTATGTGTCCTTGACCGGAATCGAACCCGGGACCCTTCAGTCCACTGAGCCAAACCGGCTAGGGTGATGCTCCCATTTTTATCATTTATTCTCAATGAGTCCCCCTTTTTCCAAATGTAAAATGAAAACAACAGCAATCCTCATGCCAATTACCACCAAACATTATTATAAGAAATAAATAAGTTCTAATATAATTTTAAACTATAGAGCAATATCTGTATAAGACTTTATTATAAAAATATTTTTTAATGGCTTCAGATAACCTTGGGCCAAATCAGGTACCCTGAAAAAAGCCAAATAATGTAAAAAGTTGATTATTCTGAGGTCAAAAAGTGAGGAAAGCATTATAAAGATGAAAGATTGGTTCTATTGGTTTGTTTGATGAAATAACTTACTACATACAGTTAGTAAAGGTTACAATTTCTACTATCTCTATTAAAATGTTAATAAAATGTCAATAAAATGTCAAAAATAAATCTTTAAGCTCTAGTCAGTTGCTCAGTGGTTAAAGCATCAGCTGGAGGACTGAAGGGTCACAGGTTCGATTCCCAGTTAAGGGCACATATACTTCGGTTGCAGGTTTGCTCCCCGCCCAGGCTTGGGGTGCACGCGGGAGGCAGCCAGTCGATGTTTCTTTCTCTCTCCCTTCCTCTACCCTCCCTTTTACACTCTAAAAACCAATGGAGAAAATATCCTTGGGTGAGGATTAAATAATAATAATAATAATTCTTCAAGGTCACATACACTAACAGCAGTTAGGAACATCTCACAGCAACATATGAATTTTTCAATTGATGTTCAAATGCTAGTTCAGCTTACAAGGGAATGGGTACTAATTGCTCACCTTATCTTGTAAGGAAAAGGTCCCAGGAAAACCAGCAAAGAGAAACCTGTTCTTGACTTTCAACTTCCCCAAATTTGCTACAATCAGATTGTTTGATCTGGAACTTTCTGGGATAAGGAGAACAGGAGCACCAGCCTCGATATCCAGGAGAACCCGTGAGCAGCGCTGGGCTTGATCTCTCACCTACAAGAGAAAAGAGAATGGACTCAGAGGATCAATTAATTCCTAATTTTACAATCAAATGAGCTCAGGTCTCCAAAAAGTTCCTTTAATTTATAAAACTAAAACACCTAAAATCATACAGAGTACTAGTATATCCTATAACCACCACGGAGTTAAATTAGAAATCAGTAACACGGAGATAATGAAAAATGCCAAATATTTGAAAATCAGACTACACACTTCTAAATAACCCATGGGTCAAAGGAGAAATCACAAGGGAAATGGAAAAATATTTTGACCTTACTGATAACTAAATCATTGCATGCTAAAATTCATGGGATGTGCTTAAAACAGTAGAGAAAAATGTTCAATAAATGCTTGTTTTATATTTAAAAATAAAGATTTAAGACCAATGATCAAGGCTTCCATCTTAAGAAGCTAAAAAAAACAAAAGCAAGATAAAACTAAGTAGAGGAAAGAACATAATAAAGAACAGAAATTACTTATTTCGAAAACAAACAATAGAAAAAAATAAAACATTCATGGAACACTATACCAACAACCAGAAAATACACATTCTTTTTAAGTTCTAATCTTTAGACCAGGCTTCAACAAATTGGTTCTTTGAAAAGACTTATGAAAAATGATAAACCTCTACTTATAATAATAAAAAAAAAGAAATGAAACAAAAACCACCACTATAAGGAAGGAGTGGGGGACATTGCTACAGAACTTACAAATATTAAAAAGATAAGGGAACCTATGAAAATTTTCATGCCAGCAAAATGACAATTTAGATGAAGTGGACAGACTCCTTTAAAAAAAACTATCTACAGTTAACATCATATTTAATGGTGAAAACCAATGTCTTCCCCCAAGCCAGCAATTTTCAACAGGTATGCCGCAAGAATCTTTAAAACGTACAAAACCTGACTATTTCGTCAGGGGCCCTGACCTCTTTTCCCTTAGATTGTCAAGTTTAAAAAAACGACAACAGCCAATACAACAATATTTGTCTGGTGTGAATGAATCAAAATTATACCTAGTTTTTGGCCAGATCTACAAAATACGTATTTTTTGGTGAGCCACAGAATTTTAGTAATTAGTTTATGTGTGCAGTGGAGATGAAAAAGGTTGAAAATCACGGCCCTAAAATAAGGAACAAGGCAAGTATAGCCACTCTGATGACTTTTATTCAATGTTGTGTGGAGTCCTAGTCTGGGCAAAAAGGCATTTAGGTTGGAAAGGAAAAAATAAAATTATCTTATTCTCAGACAACAATCATCTACAGCAAGCACGTCAAACTTGAGTTTGACATGCTTGATCTACAGCTAAAGAATTTAAAGAAACTAGAATGAGGAACTTCATTAAGATGACAGGATATGAGGTCACCATATCAATATGATTTTTAAAATTCATATAATTTACAATAGCATCCAAAATGGAAAATACTTAAGAGGCAAATATAACAACATAATTGTCAAACCAGTATAACCAAAACTATAAAATATTGCTGAAATTGAAGACCTAATTAAATGGAGATGTACCATACTCAAGGATCCAAAGACTCAAGATTGCTAAGGTGTCAATTCTCCTGATACACAGATTCAATGCAATCTCAACCAAAATCCTCAGTGACTTTATTGTAGAAATAGACAAGCTGATTCTAAAATGTATAAGGAAAAACAAAGGACCTAGAATAGCCAAAGCAAACTTTGCAAAAAAAAAAACAATAACAAAGTTGGAGAACTTACACTACTGGATTTCAAGATATACCACAAAACATCAGTAATCAAGACTAAGTAGTACTGGCATACGATTAAATAAAAATCAATACAACAGAGTAGAGAGAATGAAGAAATACACATAGACATATATGTTTAAATGAATCTCAACAAAAATGCAAAGATGTTTCAATGGGAAAAGAATAGTCTTGGGATGTATATGGGAGGGGGGAAAAATCTCAACCCTTATTTCACAAAAAAAAACACAAAAGTCAGCTAAAAATGGAAGAGGTCTAAAATTATAAATCTTCTAAAAGAGGATGAAGAAGAAAATTTCTGCCACCTTGTGGTAGGCAACGGGTTCTTCGATGAAAAAACAAATAGCACTAACCATAAAGTAAAGAAATTGGACTTCATCAAAATGAACATATGCTTTTCAAAAAATAGTGTTAAGAAAATATTTTTATACATTAGATGAGCCACTGCCTAACCTCATCAGTTATCATCATAGCTAACTATCTTTTTTCATGTGTCTATCTTCCCACTAACATACAAGCTCCATGCGGTCAGTGGCCATGTCTTTCTTGTTTTCCATCATATTCCCAGCACCTGGCACAATGTATGACATATCATTCCACAATAAACATTCAATAAATAATTGAAGAAATGAACAAAGCTGTCAAAAGGACCAAATGAGAGAATATATATGAAAATACTCTGAAAACTCCAAAGCATCGTTAATATAATTATTAATCGAACGTAAAGCACACTTACTTTTTCTATCTCCATTCTCCTTCTACAACTGAGTCAACAGAAGAACAGCAAGAAAAATTACTCGCCACTGGTCACACAGCTTATAGTGGCAACACCCAGACTCCAGATTCCTGTCCCAAGATTTCTAAAGTGAATGTCTTAACTCCACCAAAATCCTGTACTCCAGTTCCTCAGTGAATAAAGAAGTTTAATATAAGAGACACCATGTAAAGTAGAAGACACAGGATACCTATATCATACTTCTGGGGTAAAAAATAAAGGAAACAGCTGTATTTTTGGCCGATTTTGCTCAGTGGTTAGAACATTGGCCCTTGGACCAAAAGGTCACAGGTTGGATTCCCAGTCAGGGGCACACACCTGGGTTGCAGGCTCAATCTCCAGCCCCAGGTGGGGCATGTGTGGGAAGCATGTGTCTCTTCTCACATGGATGTATTTGTCTCCCTCCCTCCCTCCATCTCTCTTTCTCTCTCTTCCCCTTCCTCCTTCTCTTCCCCTCTCTCTAAAAATCAATGGCAAAAATATCCTCAGGTGAGGATAAACAAAAATTTAAATTAAAAAATTAAATTAAAATAAAGAGCCCAGCTGGCGTGGCTCAGAGGCTGAGGGTCGACCTATGAATCAGAAAGTCACGGTCAGATTCCCAGTGAGGGCACATGCTCGGGTTGTGGGCTCGATCCCCAGTGTGGGGTGTGTTGGTGACAGTCAATCAATGATTCTCTCTCATCATTGATGCTTCTATCTCTCTCTCCCTCTCCCTTTCTCTCTGAAATCAATTTAAAAAAACATTTTAAAACATAAATAAAGAAAGAAAACAATTTCTCTTTGGCCCAAATTAGGTAAACGATTCAGGTAAATGATGTTCTTCTAATTTCAAGCATCAAGATTATCTCTTTCTCCCTCCTTCACTCTCTCCCTCCCTCCCCTGCCCTTTCTCTTTCCCAAGTCAATAAAAAAATTTTTTGTAAAAAAAGATTAAAAACAAATTTAAAGTCTCACCAGATCAGTATTTGTAGACATTAGAAAATGTATGACTAGAAATCCAGGTACAAGTCAAAGGTAGATAATACCACCTGTCAACAGCACAATATTAGGAGAAAGGAATTTAAACTTCAAACAAAATAACCTCTTAATCTTATCTGCAAACAAAGTAGGTCTTTAGCTCTTTCTGTAAATCTAAATAATTCAAACAGCTAGATTAAAAATCCTTGAGAAGACTGGCTTTTCTTCAAAGGCCACACATTTAGCACTATTCAAAACAGAAAAATATGCCTTTAGTTTCTGCTTGTCCTATATCATTTAAAACTTACCTATTTCATTTCTTCCTCCCCAGAAAATTAAACCCAATTACTCTGTAATGCAGTGTGTACTTTCCTAACCCAACTGGTTCTTCACAATTACTTATTACAGTTTAAACACATGTAAAAATAATTGTTTTAAATGTACATAATTCTAACAGACAACGTTTAGCAAAGTTGAACTGAAAGTCACAAAAATGTTCATGGTTTTATAGGATTCAATCCTATAAAATAATACCACTTCAGTATTTAATACCATTTACAGGATTCAAACCTATAATTCAGAAGTATTCAAAAATAAACTATGGGCACAAAGATATTCATGGAAGCATTACAAGAAAATGGTTAAGTAAACTAACTTGCTGGATTACATCGTTATTATTAAACAGAACTGCTATGAAAAATGCAAAGCAAGATGAAAAAGAGTTATTCCCAAAGTGTATGCATGAAGGTAACACACTTTCTGTACTTTCCTATATGAACTATATGCTTTCCCTCGATTTAAAAGGTTTTTTAAAAAGCATATGTAGACCACAATACCATTTTACACTCAGTAACTGACCCAAAACATAAAGGTTGACAATACAAGTGTTGGCAACGATATGAATGAAAGGAATTCTTACACATTGTCCATGGGAGTATGTAATGGAGGTGCCATTTCTGAACACAACCTGACATTGTCTTATAAAGAGAAATATGTGCATCTCTCTGGCTCAAAAATTCCACTCCTAAGTATCTCAGAAAAACTCTAACACATACATGTACATTGGGAGACACTGTAACCTACCCAAGTGCTCAACGGGAAAGTGAATAAACCATGCGTGTTATTATACACAGTGAAATATAATAGTGAAAATAAATTAAATGCAATCACATATAATAAGTCTGAATGAATCTTTTAACACAGTGACCAAAGAAAGCAAGTCACAGCTCAGCCGGTGTGGCTCAGTGATTGAGTATCAACCTATGAATCAGGAGATCACGCTTCAATTTCATCAGGGCTCATGCCCGGTTTCAGGGTCAATGGGGGGGGAGGGGGGGGCGGCCCACGCAGGAGGTAACCGGTCAGTGATTCTCTCTCATCATTGATGTTTCTAGCTCTCTCCCCCTCTCCCTTCCTCCCTGAAATCAATAAAAATGTATTTTAAAAAAAGAACTACATTATAATTGTTTTCTCTGGTTCCCAAACTGCACCAGGACACTGCAGGCTGCTGCTGCCTACTCACAAGTGGGTGGCCAGGCCATGTTCAAGTTTTAGGTAAATACGTCAGACACCGCCTAATGCAAACAACTAGCTTGAGTTAGTTCATATGCAATACTAAATCAGGTGCCATCCTTTCCATATGTCTCATCTTTGTGAAGCTAGGTCTTAAGCAGCTGCTGTGACAAAAAGCAAGAACCGTGAGAAAGTAACTGTGGAACAGGAAATGAGGGCTGTCATGTCCAATCCGATTCCAAGTTTGGGAAGTTGTGGTTATTTGAGAATGAAATAACAATATTATTCTTTCACTTATGTGTTATTATTTTTCAAACAGCTACTACGTGGTTAGGACACATGTACTTACTTAATTGTTCAGTCTCAATGACTCCGTAAATGGAAGCCATTCGGTGTTTCTTTTGGCCCAGGATGTGCCATGGAAACACTCCCAAGACATTAAGGGAGCAAGAAACAGTTTGGGAATTTCTAATTCTATTGGGAAAAAACCCTCTTTATATATGTTCTTCAGGACCACTTTTCAAGAGAAGAATCCTCACTAAAGTCCTAGAAGGGCTTAAGTATTATCCATAAATTTCATTAATCATTGTTAGAGAAGGTTAAAGCTAAACTTTAAAGGTAACTACAACACAATACAATGAATAAGAAATATAAGTCTCAGATTACAGCAAGATTTCTATAGATAACCAGCTACATGGAGGACATTAGTAAGCATTAAGTTACCTAATTACCTTTAGTGACATTTTCCAGGTTTAGCTTTAGCGGCTTAAAAGTTCCACTAATCAGTCAAACTGAAAAGGCAACTTGGAGAAATGAGACTACCTACCGTCTGCCCCTCGATGGCGGCCCGCTGGCGCCCTAAGACGTCCTGCAGCTGAGTGAAGTGCTGAATGAAGGCCACCACCTCCGCCTGAAAGCGCTGGGTGTGCACGTACTGCACCGAGGCCATCTGGAGGCTCACGCGAATGTCGTGCTCCCTCCGCAGCAGAGGGTCGGGCCGTCCGTACCTAGCAACGGCAAAGATGTGACTCACACGGCAGCAAGATACAAGTTAGTATCTGAAGACAACTTGGATTGAGCTAGGGGTTTCCCTAGAGGGCACACTGAATGATTACAATGGAAATCCACATCAAGTTTTACAAAGTGAACTCCCATAATCTCTCCCTTTCTGAGCTTCGGCAAGTGGTGAGAATGTGAAATTAAAGGCTGGTGGGAGACAGCCAGGGCTGTACACAGGTGGGCGGCTCCAGGCACTCACGCCCTCTGGGTTCTAGAACTCACTCACAAGCCACCTGTGGTTCAGAACGTTCACCTGGGCCTTTAAGGAAAAGCAATTATTCCTGCTCACTCTGTTCTAGCAATGACTGTCACAATATGGGTTTTAAAAGATAATTAAAATAAGACCATGAAACAACGTGTGAGGAAACTGGGCAACCAAACCAATGTTCCTGGGGAAAACTCTTCCGGAGGCAGAAGGAAGTCTTATTTTAACCCCAGTGAAATGTAGGCCAAAGAGGCTTAGCATCTACACTCCAAGACAAATTAAAAAACCTTACGAATGATTTTGAATTTACTGGAGTATGGAGCATGGTGTCATAATAATAAATCAATATACAGGATACAGTCACTGGGGACAGGATCTCACATTAGCTAAGTACCTATTCTGTGACAGAGAATTAAGCGTTTCATATTAATTATCTCATTTATTACAGAACCACACCACTGTGGCAGGTAACAACAGAAACTAATCAAACTAACTGCTCAGTACAGTATGACACCCTCCCCCTGAAAAGGAAAGAAAAGGTTCCCAGATATCTTTAGAAACAGGTTTTCTCAGTTCTGGTTGAACATTAGAATCACTGTGGCAAATTGGGGGGCGGGGAGGATTGAGCATTACCCTAAACCAAAATATTAGGGTGTATAGCTGGATATTTATATTTTCTAACAGCTCCCCAAAAGGTTGAAAAACCACCATTTTACACTTTCTGGCTTTTAATAATTAGGTAGGCCTAAAGATGCCTTCTAAATTCTAAAACTGAAAAGATTCAATATAGATTGTTTCTACAGAAAAAAAAAAAAAAGTGCACGATGTAATTTAACACCTATATCTTCAACAACTTTCTCAGGCTGCAATCATTCTAGAATGTTTACAGCTTGATGGAAACTGATCTTAGTCTCTCAACATTTAGAGAGAAAAACAGATGCCCAGAGATGGAATGAGTTGCCTAAGATCACATAACCAGTTAGTGGGAGAGCGGCATGAGCCCAGGTTAGAAACCAGAAGTATTTCAATCATGCCCCTCTGTTTATGAAACCTGAGGAGCCCCCTTCAGCACAGATCCATTTCAATAGAAATCAGGATTCCTCACAACTAGATCGTACCAGTTTTGTGTAAGAAGGTAACATTTTTTAAGTCTTTTCTTCATTGATTAGTCAACACGCATTTGAAACCACCAGCAATAATGACAAAATGTCAAGTGAGAAAAATCGAAGTTTTTACTTAAAAGTCTGGAAGATGAGTGCTTCTTCCCCCCTGGTGGTGAACCGTTCCCTGTAGAACTCCCCGTGGGCTGTGAGGTCACTCAGAGACAGGCTCCCGATGCTGCCCTGCAAGGCCAGGTCTCCTTCTGGGGATATGAGATTAGAACACATTACATACCCTTTTTTGTCACACACCTTCAATGTGTCTGAAACGAAAACTGACATACACGTGCCTCAGACTTCCCACCATTTAATCAAACTACACGACAAAAACAAATTTTCCCATTCCAACACACCCCAAAAAAAATGTTTTATGCAATTTTTTAAGTAGTCTCAGTGCAAAAGTCTGCAGGGCACTGAAATGACACAGCAACATCACACTTGACCGTCTAGAACAGGAGAGAAGTTAAACTAAATGCCTACACAATTTAATGAGAAAAGCATTTACAACTACAGATAGGAGCATGATCCATTCTGAGAGCAGACCCCTAATTAGAATTAGTGAAATATCCTCAGTTCTATTCATTGTACTATGGATTAAAAAAATGAAAAAGGAAGTATTAGACATATGTCAGATATTCAAGCAACCTTATGTGGTTTTGGTATTATTTAATAAAAAAATAAATAAAAACAGTATTAATGAGATAGACACTAAAGACTCTGACACTGCAGCAGGGAGGCCCCTGGAGGGTGGGCAGAAAGGATGCTGAAACTCGGGCATCTGAGCAGTGAACCTACATTGAGTCATTCTCAACAGGGGGTAGATAGTAAGAAGAAATTTACTGCTTCTATAAAATTTTATCATCATAATTAGCATCACAAAACAATGTCTAGTTCAGCTCCCAATGAGTCAAAAGCACATACTAATTTTTTATTCTTAATGTCCTCTAAGAAATACCCAAGCTTCTCCAATTTTAAAGAACTATCTCTGCTAGGCAGCTGTTAGACACTGATTTATACCAGGCCAAAACACCTCGAGTTCAGTTCATTCCTCCCCCAAAAGACATTCTTGTTTTTAAAGACAGGGTAAACGTTCGAGCCTTGTAGTCGTCCATATTTCATTACCTGGTCCTTAAGGAAGGAATAGTGTTGTATTCACTTTAGCGATCCCTACTACTTAAAATTTGATGTAGCCGATCACAGTTTTTCTACAAGAATTGCAACTTACAGAGTCCCACTGGAAAGAATGCCAGGGCCCTGGCCGGGTGGTTCAGTTGGTTGGAGCGTCATCCTGTACACCAAAAGGTTTCATACGGGAGGCAACTGATAGATGTATCTCTCTCACATCTATGTTTCTCTCTCTCTCTCTCTCTCTCAAATCAGTAAAAACATATCCTCAGGTGAGGATTAAAAAAAAAAGAATGCCAGGTTTGCTACAATATCTTCCTGCCTAAAATCATACTCCTTATTGGTGGCTCCCCGTCTTTACTGCAATAGATAGAAGGAACATATGCCCTAGTTTCCCAGAAACAGCCTGTTACACTCCATGTGTAATTAGCGAATAATCGTTCCCCAGATGTAATTATTAATAATGCCTCCTTTCACTCTCAAAAAGTCCCAGTTTAGACCAAAAAAAAAAAAAAAATTATATAATCACTAGATAGAGTTTGTTAAAACCACAGGCACTAGGGCCCCATCCCAACCTCCTGAACAGATTCCTGAGATGGGGGCGGGAGGGAGGTAACTGTGCCAGACACCTGCATTTTACCAAGATGACCAGATGATTCTCATCCATAAGGCAGTACCTGAGAATCACTGTCATAAACCACAGCCAGGCCAATAAGCACAATCAAGCCGTTGATTCCACACCTTACTCAGCATGTGAGGACGATCAGATTTGTGAGCAAGATGTCCAAATTCTTACCAGATTTTGCAAGTTTGATTTTTCCCCACTTACCAATCATTTCCAGGTGTGCCATTAATTTGGACACATTTGCTTTAGCAAGCTCACTGGTGGTCTTATTCAGCACGAGAGAGAGCGAATGAACCTAAACACACAGAAGACAAAGTTAGACAAATGTTACTTGCGGGGGGAGATGGGGGAGGGTGTCCTTCAACAGAACAACAGAACAAAGTCAAGGAAGAAGCAGAAAGGTAAAACTTCAAATTGATGCCAGTTTCATTTCAGCTTTCTTCAGCCAGTCCAACCATAATCTAAGGACTAAGGAGAGAGCTGATAAGATAGGAACGCAACAGGGCAATCTACAACCCAGGTTCTGCAGTGTCTTCTCTATGGCTGCTTGTCTATGCTGTCACCACCTGAAGCCCCTATCTTAGCATGAATCGGGGCATCACTAAAAGTGGGCCAGCCTGCCCTAACCGGTTTGGCTCAGTGGGTAGAGCATTGGCCTGCGGACTAAAAGGTCCCAGGTTCGATTCTGGTCAAGGGCATGTACCTTGGTTGCGGGCACATCCCCAGTAGGAGGTGTGCAGGAGGCAGCTGATCGATGTTTCTCTCTCATCAATGTTTCTAACTCTCTATCCCTCTCCCTTCCTCTCTGTAAAAAATCAATAAAATATAAAAAATAAATAAAATAAAAGTGGGCCAACCAGATGTCTTATACCTCCTGGCATAATTTAATAGGATGCACTCAGCACCACTTAAAAAATGTTTTTACCAAAAACTCAAACCTGAATCTGATCAAGTCTCTAGAACTAACTTCCATTTCTAAAATTAGAAGATGAAAGAATCAAATGGCAAATCCGAGATGTGGGACACCTTACAGCACACTAACCAGTTTCTACAAGTCAACTGCGTGGAGGGGCTGGGGAGGGAATAAAAGAGAAGGAAAACTGGTTTAACTAACAGATTTCAGAGACAACTGTAACGTGTGAACCTTATTTGAATCTCCATTCAAAAAATCCAAACGTCCCGTCATTTAAATTCTCCTCGTTTTGTAGATGAGGAAACTATGGCTCAGAAAAGCAAAGTATTCCACTGAATTGTAGACCTCAAAGGAAAGACATGAAGCTTTTTAAATCGTTCATTCCTCTACAATGCACAAGTAAACGAGCATTTTTGAGACAATCAGGGAATACGTAGTACCAAGGAATTCTTGCTAAGGTGGTTAGATGTGACAATGCATTGTAGTTATATTTTAAAAGTCTGTATTTTTCAGGAATGAAGACTGAAGTTTGTACAGATGAAATATCTAGAATCTGCTTTAAATACTTCAGCAAAGAGAAAAGTAAATGTGATGATTCCCACAGGGCTTGGTACATGGGCGTTCATTATACTATTAGAGGCCCGGTGTACAAAATGCATACACAGGTAGGGTCCCTAGGCCTGGCCAGCAATTAGGGCCAATCGGGGCCGACTGGAGCCTTCCAGCTGCCAGCTGGGGTCTTCCTTCCCCGGCTGCCAGCTGGGACCTCCCTTCTTTCCGCGCCGCCCCCTGGTGGTCGGCGCACGTCCTAGCGAGCAATCGAACTCCTGGTCTTCTAGTCGAACTCCCGAGGGGACACTTTGTATATTAGCCTTTTACATATATAGCTCCCCTGCCAATGGATCTATTTTCTAGAGTAAATGCATGATGATCAAATTTCAATAAACAAACTAAAATTCATTCTTAGAACTTCAAGGAGTGAAAGGGAGCTGATACCTTGAGATCCAGCTTGGTGTTAACTGGATCCTGAAGTTCAGGCTCCAGCAGAGCATTTGCTTCTGACTTCACGTTTTGTAGAAAATCCTCAGGCATAGGTACCTTCATTGCATGGTTGTCTGCAGTGGAACCAATTCCAAAAAAATCTAGTATCACGACCCAAGTTTGCAGTGTGATGAGCACATCCAAGCAGTTAAAATCAACATCGATGCTCCGGTTAATTCGGTTGTAAATGGAAGAGAATTCTGGATGTTTCTTATCCACCAAGAATATATTGATGTGGACCAAGGAATCATCAAATTTACCCTTTCCAGCAAGTGTCTTGGGCTCATCTACTGTTGGAGAAGGAGGTGGGGTCAAAGGGCAGTCCTGGTCTTGAACTTCCTTTTGCTTCTTCTTGGATGCCGAGGTAGGTCTCTGATACAGCTGAAAGACATTAGGAGCTTCTTCCATGTGGGAAGGGAGAGAGCGAGGCATATCAGGATACTCCACATTGGATATCGAAGGGCAAGACTGAGAAAGATATTCTTTTTGTGCTAAACTTGACGGCTTAGGGGCTCCCCGAGACACCATCAGGTTCTTATATTTAGAATCCGGATTTTTCTCCAATAAGTCTTCCATCAGCAGAGAACGCAGGGCAATCTGAATGGATAAGGTCTGAGGATGGTCTTTATTGAATTCCACCTCAAAATCCTGAAACTTTAAGCTCACAAGCCCCTGGGCCCCCAAGGTCAGATCTCCACTTAGCTGAACTTGAAGCTCTGATATACAAAAGTTGGCTTGAATCTGGGTAAAGGATTTGACCTCCTTCACAGACGAGGACTTCTGAGAAGAGTTAGAAAGGCTGGAGTGGCTGAACAATCCATTCTCCTTCCTTTCAAGGGAAGGTTCTCCACAGGTACTGAGGGAAGGCAGAGGAGAATTAGGGCAAGGTGAGGAGGCGGCACTGACTGGAAACTTATTCAGGTCTTCACTATACACGAGATTGTCCAGCGTTTGTAAAACCTGCTCATACACATGCTTTGCTAACACCACCTGTATACAAAGAGAAAAAATTCAGTTATTCTGTTACCATTATTAATTGCACTCAGCTGCACTGCCCCAAAATTACCCAAGTTGCCTTTTATGGGTTTCCAAAGAGGTTATTAATTAGTTGATGGCAAGAACTTTCTCTTTGTTTCTTTTCTGTCCTTACCTCTCTCTGACCCTGACTATTCAAAGGCCCTCCCCCAGTACCTCATGGAATAACCTACACACAATAAATGTTCATAAGTGCAACTGGTTGCAGGCCTCCATCACTCTTCCTAACCACACAAGAACAACTGCAGAAATGGAAGGGAATGCTGCTAAAAGTCCAGCGTGGTTGTACCACAGGGCTGAGAAACAAGATCCATGGTTCTAAACCTCTGAGCACCACCAAGCAGTGTAACCACCTATGTTCACAGCTAAACAGACAGATAGTGCTGTTTAATGGTGATATTAGTGACCTATTATTGCCTATGTTTCCTTTCTCCCTTATTTTGTTTTTAATTACAATTTCTCATCTACAATATTTTCAAACAAGTTTTTTATTTACTTAAGAGCAATTTTTTAACAGAGGAATTCCAAACAGATATAGAAATGATAGAATTAGAAGGCGATCATTTTGTAACCCCTAATTAAATAATTTATCCCATCACAGTTCATCCATGTAGAATAAGCTCTTCTATGAATGACTGACGGAGAATTTTGCAATGAAGGGATCAGGTTCCTGTCACCGGAACACAGTCACCAGTCTTAGCATCACTGAGAGAGACAACCAAACATTACATGTCTCCTGACACAATGCAATATGAAGCCCACAGCACTACCTTTGAAGTGTCTGGCTTAAACACAAAATGAACCTGAATCCAGTTAAATCTGTAGATTTAAGTTACAGTTTACAGGAAATGTGGGGGGACAAGTTAAGTAACACCACAAACAAACAGCGAATCCAGAATGTGGGACATTCTATAGGGCAACTGACCTGGTTTTCACAACCAAATAATAGCATGGGGGAAAAATGAGAGGGAACCTAATTAATAGAGACCCACAAATGCAACGTGCAGACCTTGTCTGGACCCTGATTTGAACAAGCCTAAAGTGAAAAGACATTTTTGAAAAACTGATTAAAATTTAATGATGCTAAGAAATTCTCATTTATTTCACCACACATGATAACATTATTATAGGTGTGTCAAAAAATGTATGTAGTCTGTAGATACATTCCAAAAATATAGATAAAAATGGCATGAGGTCTGAGATTTGCCTTAAAATCGGAGTGATGGGGGGAAAAATCTGAGTGATGGGTGCATAAGGTTCATTAGATATTCTACTTTTGTGTATGTTTAAAGTTTTTCATAATAAAATATTTTACATTACTTAAAATTATTTTTAATAATTTAAATTAATTTTTAATAAAGAATATCATCAGCCCTGACCAGTTTGGCTCAGTGGATAGAGCATCGGCCTGAGGACTGAAGGGTCCCAGGTTTGATTCCGGTCAAGGGCATGTACCTTGGTTGCGGGCACGTCCCCAGTAGGGATTGTGCAGGAGGCAGCTGAATCGATGTTTCTCTCTCAACGGTGTTTCTAACTCTCTATCCCTCTCCCTTCCTCCCTGTAAAAAATCAATAAAATATTTTTTTTTTAAAAAAAGGATATCAAAAAACTACAGTAAATCAATAACCATAAGAATAAGTCAATATAATTCAATAGAATTCACATTATGTGTTAGATTTAAGCTGGAAATGCATAGAAAAGCTTTGGGGACAGTTCTATCACCCAGAGACTCATATCCAAGAACCACTGATCCTAAAAAGTACATACATTCTGTTAGCGCTCCTGACACAGACTGATGACCAGTTACTGCCAAGCCTAGGATCCACTGTCCTAAGATCCTGCCTGTCCTTGCTGTTTTATAATGTTATGCTCTTTTCTCTCATCCCTATGAAAGCAG
Source organism: Corynorhinus townsendii (assembly GCA_026230045.1). Lineage (NCBI taxonomy): Eukaryota > Metazoa > Chordata > Mammalia > Chiroptera > Vespertilionidae > Corynorhinus > Corynorhinus townsendii. The sequence goes on from JAPDVU010000002.1 coordinate 214,911,237, forward strand.
GAAAAATGACACTTTTAAAGGAAAAGGGTTGACAAATGTATGTACACACACACACACACACACACACACACACACACAAGAAATCCCTCTCCAGGCCCATTTCATTTAAAAGCGGGCAAGACTAATTCTAATTCTCCCTTGAAAGGATCCGTCAACAGCTCAGATAATCAGATTATTTTATAGGCTGGGCCAAGTATGTCAAAGTGAGACAAGAATTAGGTCCTCCTGGGAAAGAGACACTGACTTTTTAAGCAATAATTTTCCTCGTTTCTGAATGGCAATGGAATTCAGGATCTGCCCTCTTCCTCTATAAAACACACCCCTCCTCAAGAAGACGGCTGATAAGACTGATTCCCCAGGGATAAGAGGATACGATAAAAGGACTCCATGTTGACTAGAACAAGTTATCAATACTAATATGCATTAATGGTATTTCCTTGAATTTATATATTTTCCTTCCAATAGTCTATATGTAATCTGAAAATACATAAATATATATATTCTAAATATAAAACAGGTGACTTTAACTATCTGGACATGAAAATCAACAAGGTATTTATTTACCTGAACTGGATTGACAAACTTTCCTTCAATCTTCATGATGCTAGAAGTTCCCAGGTCATCTGGACTAAGGGAGAACGTCAGTTCAGATTCTCTCTCTATAGGGATCTTCTCCAGTTTGAACTGAATGGTGGTGTTGTTCAGGATGTGAAAGGCTGGCATAAGAGAGGAGAAATGACAGTCTGAAAACACTTTTATGTACTGCGTTATCAGTGATTCAGAGCAGGATATAGAAAATAGAGGTCCATGATTAAATACAAACTTTGATGACTATCCCAAGACCAAAACTCAGAGCAAGCAGAGGCACAAGATGAATTTATACACCGAAAGAAACAATATTTTCATGACATGCTCCATTTGGTGGCTTCAAAATATGATGTGGTAAACATGAATCCAGGCTAGGGTTTACAATAAGCTTCTCGTAGCCCCCAGCTGGCATTTTTCAAACCAAATTGCTCATCTGTACCCAGCTTTCAAACATAGGTGGATTCCTCTTAATGGGCCCAAATCAGAATCAGGACAATACGAGGTTCTAAGTGAACAGCCTTTATGCCAAGCAGAGAAAGCAATCGTTGGGTAAGCAGGTAAGTAATCAGTGAATTGACATCTAAGAAGCACAGAGGAAGAATTCCTCAAAGGCATTAATTTCTTCACCAATAAATAAAGCCATGCTCCAGGGCTTACCTGATTTCTGAGGATGCCAAGACCAACAGATTGAACTGTTGGGTTTTAGCATATCAGATTGGGAACACAAATGCAGGCATCTTATTTCTAGAACCCTGGACCAACCCATTATAAAAAGGGTAGGACACTAAAAAGAGGACATAACATCCACAGACTAAATTTCAGATTCTTAATATGTCAATCCTTCTAGCTGCCTTGGACTATAATGTTTAACTAGGAAATATTTAACTAGAAATTTAAAAATCAGATGTATTTGACCAAATTAAACAGTAGTTTTAACAGAATCCACTCCTGAAACATCCCTATATATAAGTACTCAACCAATTTCAAAGGGGGCCACTTTAAAAAATTCTTATTTCACCAAATATGGCATTGGATGGAAAAGCTGAAAACATATCAACCTAATATGAAGCATTCTATTAAAATTCCAGTGTGATTTCTTAAATAGTAACTGGGGATAATTCTAAAAGAAAAGGGTTTTTGTTGTTGCTTTAAGCAAAGTATACATGAGCTAGGTTTGTAATCTATAATAATAAACGCATAATATGCTAATTAGACCAGACGACCTTCCAGACAAAGCCGGGGCTGCAAGGGAAGCCAGGATCCCGGGTGCGTGCCGGTGGCCGGAGGGAAGCCCGGGTCCCGGGTGCCAGAGGAAAGCCGGTGCAGGCAGCCAGGGGAAGGCAGGCCTACTCTTGCACAATTTTCATGCATCAGGCCTCTAGTCCTATCTAATAAAAGAGTGATATGCAAACTGACCATCACTCCAACACAAAAAATGGCCGCCCCTATGTGGTCAAAGATGGTTGCCCCCATGTGGACACAAGATGGCCGCCACAAGATGGCCTGCAGAGGAGGACAGTTGGGGGTGACCGGGCCGGCAGGGGAGAGCAGTTGGGGGTGACCAGGCCGCAGGGGAGTACAGTTGGTGGTGACCGGGCCAGCAGGGGAGGACAGTTAGGGGCAACCAGGCTGGCAGAGGAGGGCAGTTAGGGGTGACCAGGCTGGCAGGGGAGGTCATTTAGGGGCAATCGGGCCAGCAGGGGAGCAGTTAGGTGTTGATCAGGCTGGCAGGAGAGTGGTTAGGGGTGATCAGGTTTGCAGGCAGGCAAGCAGTTGGGAGCCAGCAGTCCTGGATTATGAGAGGGATGTCCGACATCCCTCGAGGGGTTCCAGATTGGAGAGGGTGCAGGCTGGGCTGAGGGACACACACCTTGCGCGCACCCCCTCCCCCATGCACGAATTTTGTGCACCGGACCTCTAGTCCTATATAATAAAGAGGTAATATGCAAATTAACCCTCACACCCTCACAAGATAGCTGCCTATGACCAGGCCAGCAGGGGGGTTAGTGAGGGACAACCAAATGACTCAACAGCAGGCTGCATGGGGCAACCAGGCCGGCAGGGGGGCAGTTGGGGGTGTCCAGGCCGGCAGGCAGGTGAGCGATTAGGAGTCAGTGGTCCAGGATTGTGAGAGGGATGTCCAACTGCCGGTCCAGGATTGTGAGAGGGATGTCCGACTACCGGTCCCAGGGATTGGGCCTAAACCAGCAGTCCGACATCCCCCAAGGGGTCCCAGATTGGAGAGGGTGCTGGCTGGGCTGAGGGGACCTCCCCCACCACTGCCGTGCACGAATTTTGTGCACCGGGCCTCTAGTCTTTAAATAAAATGAGACATGATTAATACTCCTCACCTTGACCTCTATGCAAAGATTCAAAGAAATCATGTCGGGTGAAATGAGCTTCCTCCTGGCTGTTGGTACTGGCAGACCCAGAGGGAGGGCAAGACGTCCGGCTTACGTCAGACCCAGGACCCTCTCTGCCTGCCAACTGGGTGCAATTCAAAGAGTACAACTTAATGTCTTTGATTTCCACCTGCAGACGGTCGCTTCTGGATTCATCATCTCCTGACACAAAATTCTGGATGAATATCTGTCCCAAGTGTCCTACCAACAACTCCGGGCTCCCGGGCTTCCGAGGGATAGAAACAACTGGCGATTCAATGTTTATGTTCAAGATTAGCTTTACAGTGTCGGCATGAGAGGCAGCTAGGCTAAACCCATAGATCTCATTGTCTTCCAAGCTAAAGGATTCCCGCGTCTTCCTTGGAGTTTCAAAGAGTGATACCATCTCACTGTACTCAGCTGTCTTGGTAGCTAGCACTGTGGTGACTTTGGTGGCTGCGCTTTTCAGCATACTTCGAAAATTCTCCTCTAGTTCATCCATGGACAATGTCAACTCCTTCAAAAATTTAGCAGAGTGGTTATAATGCAGGGAAGCCATCTTGAGGTTGAGAAAACATTCCTGCTTTGATTTCTCAACAAATGTGAAACTCAGTGCTTCATGGAGGGCTCCCTCTTCCATCCTGACAAATACAGATTCAAAGTAACTGATATCGCTGACGATATTTTCATAGCCCATGGAATTCCCGATACTGACAACATATTGGTTCTTAATGTTATCTTGTGTCAAATCCATCAGCTGCAAACAACCGAGAGAACCATTCATGTCAAACGTGCTCCCCATTGAGACGTTGACTTTGGTGCCACCTATACTAGCAGTCGCAATCTTTCTGCCATGTTTCTCTCCATTCGCCATTCCCACTGTCCGGAGGAGCAGTAAGTTAAGTCGGTGGATCTCCACTGCAACCTCGGTGTTTTGTTCATAGGTAGCTTGGTAAGTTTCTTCTTCCCTAAAGCTTCTCTCAAAGTCAGTCATTAAAGGTTGGGGACTCAAATCATCCTTTTCCTTGGGAAAAGATTTTTGAAGAAAGCCAATCAGCTCCACAATTGTCTCTGGATTTAGAATAATATCCAAATTATTCACCTGCAATGAAATCACCTGGAGTGTGCTATCCAAATTCATTGATGGGCACTCTGAACTCACAAACTGATACTCCAATTTAATGAGGGATTCCTGTTCTTTGGTGAGAATCCTGTCAAGTGAGACACTAGCAGCTGACGGGTCGCTCACAGTGACAACATTAGTGAAGGGGGCCACATTGGATCCAGAGACAGGAGACTGGGACCTGCTAGCCCGGAGGCTCCCTGTTGGGATATCAAAGCTCAAGTTCTTGTGTGATGCCATCAAAAGGTCAAAATCTGCACCATATGTCTGCATGGTGTCCACCAGGAGCAAACCATGAACAGTTAGGGAGACTTCGGCATCGTAAGGCCTCTTCACAAAGTGAGCGTTGGTACCGAACACCTTGAGCACAGAAATGTACTGGCCATTGCTCTCCACACCAAGCTGCATACAGTTCACTTTAAACTCAGCCAGGAGGAGCTGTGACTCCACCAGAACCTCCCGGGTGTGCTGCTCCAACATCACAATGCTCTGGGTTAAATTCATTACAGAGTCTTGCAAACTTCCCCGCTGACCCTCTTGGGGGAAAATCTTCTCTTTAATCTGAGAGTCAGAAGTCTTCATTTCTGGCATGGTGAGGAGAGCGAAGCAATTCTTTAGGGCAGATATTTTATCTTCGTTGATGTGGATCTTTAAGTCAGGCAGGTTACCTGAGAGCACGGCTCCGGGGTACTTGGGATCTGAAGTATAAATCAATCGACGTTCTAACTGTAGGTGAACATTGAATTTCTCGACCACGTGGGTTGGCCCCACGTCAATGTCCTGGACATGCTTCCAATTGTCCTTCACTCGTCCCACCATGATCTGGAGGTCCATAAAGGACAGGGAGTACCTCTCATACATCTTCGTGCTCAATAAATGTGCTTGGAGCTGCTCTTCACTGATAGAAAATGGAGGTGTTTTCTCCTCATTGCTGCTGCTCGTCTCAGGGGGTGGGGTGTTAGGAGGTGTGGCAAGAGGGGTCATATACTCGTCATCACTAAACTGATTCTCTTCAGAGGCTGACTCATCCACACTCTTCCTCTCGGAGTCATCTGCAGGTGAAAAAGAGAGGATTCAAAGTCTATGTCTGCTCTTGCCTTCTTTCCTTTAAGGTAATGATCAAGAGAAGTAGAGAATCAACCAACCCCAATTTAATAAAAATAAATGGACAAAAACTCGAAGCTGATATCTGTATTTACCATTTTTCTCAGTGTGAACTTACCTGTTATTTGGAAATCAAAAAGCAAAGGGAAAGTATATGAACATGAGAAAACATAGAGACCTGCTGTATACATAGGGACACATATAGGGGTGCACAAACCAGCAAGCTGCTACCCCAAACTGCGAACCCACCATGAGCTGCACTGCCCTGAGCTGCTATCACCAACCCTTTTTACATCACTCTCCACAAGACTTTGCTTGCTTTTTCCTGTTTTTGTCTGTGTGTTCATTTTGTTCCTCCCACTAGAATGTTCCAAAAGAACAGAGGCCTCATCTGTCTTACTCAACAATATATCCCCAGCTCCTAGATCAGTGCTGTGCAAGCAGTGACTTCTCAATATGTCATGTTCTAGCCCCCGTGTTCACACTCCTTGTACAGCCAAACAGAGCTGAGACAACTACAAAAACACACCACTGGGGCCCTGGCCGGTTTATCTCAGCGATTAGAGTGTTGGCCCGAGGACCAAAGGGTTGGGGGTTTGATTCCCAGTCACGGACATGTATCTCAGTTGCAGGTTCCTCAGCCCTGATGGGAGTGCATGCGGGAGGCAACCAATCGATGTGTCTCTCTCACATCAATGTTTCTCTCTCTTTCCCCCTCAACTCTCTCCAGAAATCAATGGAAAAAACGTCCTCGGGTGAGGATTTAAAAGGAAAAAACCACTGTGTTTGCTCACCTATGTCCCTGTTCCATTTTGATGTCTTATAAATTCAAGTGGGTGCTTTTTTGTGGTTGTGATCCTTTCCTTCAGATCTAATTCCCTTTTAACATTCCCTTTTGCACCAAATTTTACCACTCCTGCTCAAATCATCTACCCTAGTCTGTTTTTTAGGGTTTTCTCAGTGAAGATAAGGTTAAAATTATTTGATAAACTTCCTTAATCTCTCTTATGCCAGGAATCCTCTCTTTCTTCCCTCCCATCTCAAGATAAAAATGACTATATTGGGGATTTTATAATAGCAATGAAATTACCTTCCAGGAGTTTCTATTTTTTATTTATTTATTTTTAAGTCTCACCCAAGGACATGTTTTTACTGATTTTAGAGAGGGAGGGAGGAAAAAAGAGAGAGAGAGAGAGAGAGAGAAACATCAATGTGAGAGAGAAACATCGATTGGTTGCCTCCCTTAGGCACCCCAACCAGGGATCGAACCCACAACCTGGGTATGTGCCCTAATTGGGAATCCAACGCTCGACCTTTCGGTGTACAGGACAATGTTCCAACCAACTGAACTACACCGGCCAGGGCCAGGAGTCTCTTTTTATATATGTCCCTAATATCCCTAAGTAGATTAAATCTCTACTCCTGAAATTAAATGCTGAGAAATAATGTTTATTAAAATATAAAATGTTACATAAAAACACAAATAAAAATCACAATGAGAAAAATAAATTAAATAAATGTTTAAAAGGCCTGGCCAGCATGGCTGGGTGGTTGAGCATCGACCTATGAACCAGGAGGTCATGGTTGGATTCCCAGTCAGGGCACATGCCCGGGTTGTGGGCTCCACTCCGTGTGGGGTGTTGCAGGAGGCAGCTGATCAATGATTTTCTCTCGTCACTGATGTTTCTCTCTCTCCCTCTCCCTTCCTCTCTGAAATCAATTTTTTTAAAAAATATTTTAAAAAAAGAAACCACCATGAGATACTATATCACCCATAAAAAATGGCTATAACCCAAAAGACAGATAATAACAAGTGTTGGTGAGGATGTAGAGAAACTGGATGTAAAGAAATTCTCTTTCATTGCTAGTAAGAGAGTCATTTTAAAATGTGCAGTCATTTTAGAAAACAATCTGGCAGTTCCTCAAAATGTTTAACTAAAGTCACTATATGACCCAGCAATTCCACACTTGAAGTATACCCAAGAGACTGAAAATACATGTCTACACAAATGTCTACCCATAAATGTTCACAGCAGCATTATGCATAATAGACAAAAAGTGGAAACAACACAAATGTCCATCAACTGATGAATGGAAAAGTAAAGTATGATATGTTCATAAAAGGAATATTATTCGGCCATTAAGTGGAAATGAAGTACTTATACATGATACGACGTGGCTAAACCCTGAAAACGCTATGCTAAGTGAAAGAAGCCAGACATAAAAAGCCTGTTGATAATTCCGTTCTTATAAACTGTTCAGAACAGGCACGCTCTGTCTCTCAGGAGCACACCCACGCCCTCCCCTCCACTTCTTTCCCCAAAGACATGCATCTCCTAAACGCTAAGGGTCCCCATAAGGCTTGCAACCAGGGCAGCAAAGGGCAGCGGCAGTCCATCCCAGGCAAACCCCCTGAGCCCGTACCCAAGGCTCCCTTTTCTCTGACTTCTTAATGAGCCGAAGCAGACCAGACGAGGCTCATTTCCCCAGACCTTCCTTGTCTCACTGTCCCCAGCTTTAATAACATCCTCTAAAATTCCCCGCGCCCCCCTCCAAAAAATGTTCAGAACAGGGAAATCCACAGAGATAGATTAGTAGTTGTCAGGGGCTGGGAGAGGGGGTGATGGAGAATCGTGACTGCTAATGCGTTTAGAATTTCTTCTTGAGATGATGAAAATGTTCTGGAATTAGGTAACAGTGACAGACGCACAATTCTAGCAATATGCCAAAAACAAATGAATTATACATATTAAAATGTATCTCAATAAAGCTGTTATTTTTAAAGTAACAAATGAACTTTGGAGTTTTAAAATGCTAATAAACCTTTTTTAAGCTTTATTTGGTTAAGCACAGACAGATTAACCTACCAAGTTTTGTTTTCATTACTCCCCATTTGCACTATACCTTGGGTATTTGTCAGGAGCATTCTTCCTAGATCCACAACAACTAACACAGGATTCTTGAATTTGAAATCATCGGGAAATATCACTTGAGGGGCAGAAATATCTAGTCGTACAGTCCACCGTTTACTGTCCTCCTGTAAAAATAAAACAAACTACAATTAAATAACTTTTAACTGCATTGCTGAAACTGAACAGCTTCATAAGTCAGGGCTCAAGCCTTTCTGAAGGCCACTCCTAGCGATACCACATAACTTAATGGTCTTTGATATTAGACACAAAGTGTAAGACAAAAGCATATCCCAAAGCTTGACGATTTATGGCATTACCACAGGCATAAATGGTATGGGGGGAAATTAGCAAATTACTGGCTTGGAGGTTTATATGCTCTTTAATTGTGATGACCGATGGTTTAAGAAAGATCTTGTTCCTGAATCTACATAACTTAGTACTATAAAATATTGCAGAAATGATGGAACTCAAACAAACATAGAAATCCAAACATTTTTATTTATTGGTCCCTCGGCCTGGCCTGCGGGGATCGGGCTGAAACTGGCTTTCCGACATCCCCCGAGGGGTCCCGGATTGCGAGAGGACACAGGCCAGCCAAGGGACCCCACGGTGCATGATCAGGGCCAGGGTGGGACTGTGTAAGGGCTCTAGGGTGTGTCCGGCCCATCTCGCCCAGTCCCGATCGGCTGGACCCCAGCAGCAAGCTAACCTACCAGTCAGAGTGTCTGCCCCCTGGTGGTCAGTGCACATCATAGCAACTGGTTGAACAGTCAAACGGTTGGACACTTCGCATATTAGGTTTTTATTATGCAGGATAGACAGTAGTAACTATAGACTTTCGAGCCAGAGTACCTTAGTGAAAAACAAGCTTTGACGTGTGAAATATATAAAAAAACAGAAGAATCTATGAATTTGTCACCTGTTCTTCCCTGCAACTAAAATGGCCTCAATTACATTTATGTAGTAAAAGCTAATGTGTATGTTATCAAAAAGAAATCTGTGTCTACGAAAATAGGACACTAATTGTAATTTGTGTTGAAACGCGCACACAAAAACAGAAGACAGTACTGATTTTCCATCCCATACTATGCACAGACCCTGAAACATTTTACTTAGAACATTCCTGCCATCCCTTACACCCCAACGGGCTCTGTACTGCCCAAAAGAAGCCACACTCTAACTGCGCCATCTACTGCCGCGTCTCGGAAGTGCACCTTCATGCTAGTGTTAGGAACCTGAGTTTGGCTGGACTGATGTTTTTTGGCTCTCCCTGTCTATGGCATCCTTGCATCAGCTGGTCACTTAGCATCACAAAGTGCCCATCATATCCTGGAATGGAAACTGAGGGATAAATCTGGTTATTTTTCTTCTGTAACAGTAAGTGAAAAGAGGGTACTCTTAAGTGAAACATTTATAAAATATCAGGTCTAGAAAATGGAACAATGATGAGTCTTAAGAATGTTCCAAATTTGGTATAAGGAAGAAACATGATCTGGTCACAGACATTCATCTTTATTTTTTATTTTTTAATTCACTAAACTCTGACTGTAAAAGACAAGATTTTTTTTTTTTGCTCGCTGATAAGGATTCCATCGTTTTAATTTAATCAGTATAATTGATATAAGCATGCCCATCCAAAACAGGTAAAGAACTTGAAAGAGCGCATACCTGCGCCTTCCCCAGCCCCGCAAGACTGTTGATGTACACCCACTTACAATGAAGTCACCCACTAGCAGACGATCGAGAGTTTGTCGGATTTCTGCCTTGGTCTGCATCTTCAGTTTGTTATACTGCCTTCGGGCAGCTTCAGCCACTCTCAACTCAAGTTCAGACTGATAACCAAAACCTGCAAGATTGAAACAGACAGGAGAATCAGACCTTCCAAGTGGCTTGGTGGTCGATAGCGCCGCGACATCTGTTCTCACCAAGAATTCCCACCAAAACTAAAAAACAGTCTATGGCAACAGTTCCTTCCTCCGGCCTGGCTTGGCACTTTATAGGGTAACAGGAACGAGGCACAGATGGGTGAGGGACAACCCTGAGGAGAAAGGAAGGGAAGGTACATAAGGTACTAGAGTTTCTTAAATTATTGTCTGAAAGAGTCCAAACTATTTTATTTCAAAACCTTAAAAGCATGGTATTACATTGAAAGAGGGAATGGGCTCTAGCCAATTTGGATAGAACGTCAGCCTGCAAACTGAGGGTCCCGGGTTCAATTCCGGTCAAGGGCACATGCCTGGGTTTCGGGCTCGATCTCCAGTAGGGGGTGTACAGGAAGTAGCCAATCAATGATTCTCTCTCATCATTGATATTTCTCTCTCTCTCCCTCTCCCTTCCTCTCTGAAATCAGTAAAAATATTTAAAAAAAAACAAAAAAAGAAAGAAGACATGGAATTTAGAGGGAAATACCTTCTATATTCTATCAGTGAAGGAGCAATGAAGCCAAGACATATATGGCTAGTATTTACACGAAAAGAATTCAAAAAGGGACCAAAAACTAAAGCAGCTTCATTAATTATTATAAGAGGAAGGGAGAGGATACATTTAGCCAAGTAATACTGTTTTATCAATTTCCCTTCAACGAAAGTACCTTTTCTGCACCTACGGCAGAAAACAAAGGAAGACTAACGTCAGCGATGTGGGAGAGGGCAGTGATGAACTCTGCAGTATCTAATGCCGCACCAAGCATGCAAAACGGACACTGATCCTATCTGCCATCTAGAAGGAAATCCCTGGACATGCCTCCTAAATTCAAGTGATCGCAAATATCCTGGGTAGCCAAGGAAACCGCCATCCGAATGGAACGGGAAGAATTAAAAAATGTTTGCTGAATAGAGGCAAAGAAAAAGACAGTATTTAAGGATATTGATTCCTCTTGGGAAAGTGACTTTCCGAAGACAACTCCACCCACGTGCTCTGCAGGCCTTTTCTACCACTACCAGGCCACCTGAATGTGCAATAAGCCTTGTCCAGAGCGCCAGAAATGACAGGAAAGATGCCTTGAGAAAGGAACATTAGAGCAAACAAACAAAAAAGTTAACCTGAGGTATGAACCTTTCCCTTGTAGAAAAAGTCAGCTACTTTTTTAATAGCCTGGGGATTATATATGATGTTCAAGGGCCTGGTGCTGACATTCAGCCGCCTCTCGAAATGGCTGTGCACTGGGTTTCTTTCATACAGCATCTCAAACACCGGGGCGTCCGGGTCCGCAGCTGGGGGAAAGAACCAGAGTGAGAACACGGAACACGGCAACATCAACCACCCGGTTCTTAACGGGCCTAGGAGGCGCTCGGAGAAAAGACATCTCCTAAATTATTTTCCAGTCAGTTCACATTTACACACATTTTATGACCCTTAATAAGGACTGACCCTTAATTATGACAGGACTCCTCAAGAAAGGTGGTTGCATTTGCTCCCATTATGAAAACCAAGAACCCTGAAGACCTGAGAAGCTGCCCCGGAGAGCACCAGGCTGCCTCCACGTCACACAGGGGTCCACACACCAAAGCACTGGGCACACAACAGGACACCCCCCCTCTTTCACTGCTAGCCAAGACTACTGATCTGTGATCATCGTACTTTTCAGGATTGGTTTTAAGAACATATTACAAATTACCAGGGTAGTGATCACTTCTGTCTGCAGATGTTGTTTGGAGACCAAAAGACTGTGAAACTCTGCCGACTTCTTTTTGCTATTAACACACAAAACGCATCAATGTCAGCGGGAGAGGGCACAAAACTTTGGCATCGCTCTCACTGAGCACAATCAAATCAAAACTCATCTGACATCAGATCACAGACGACTTGCAGAACGATCCCTCTAGTCTGTGCCTTTTTCCCAACCTAGTGAAAACACACATTTTCTTCTGCATTGACAGTGCTACTTGGCATTCCAAGCATTTAATGAATGACTGCTAAAAAAGGAACATTAACCGTGTACAGCTGTTCAAACTCTCACTCTGCACTCCCACTATCTCCACAAGTCCACACATGCCCCAACGAAAAAAATTATGGGCAGAGTAAGTGGCTAAATTTATTCAATTATTCTGACCATATCTTGGACAATTTGTCAAGACTGAAGATCTAACTAGTAAATAATATTCTATGTTAAAATTAGCATATATACAGAAGTTGAGGTGGTTTTTCTTGGAACTTTAGAAAGAGAATAGGTCCTATCAAGTGACTAAGGGTCAGAATGCATACAAAGGTCCGTCAGACACAGAGGAAATTCAAACATTAACCCTGAAATGCAGAAAACAGCAGTGCTATGGCATTTTCTTCCAAATCAGAGCAAACTATTCCATGTTCGCTACAACACTGACTTATAAAGCTATTCAGGGGAAGAAGAGGGCATTGCCATAAATCCCACCAACATTTGCTCTCTAACAAATGTTAAAAACTTATCTAGCCCTAGCCAGAGTGCTCAATGGTTAGAGCTTCAGCCCGCACTCCAAAGGATCTCAGGTTCGATTCCCGGTCAAGGGCACATACCTGGGTTGCAGGTTTGATGCCCAGCCCCAGTCAGGATGCACGTGGGAGGCAGGCAACCAATGTCTCTCACATCAATGTTTCTTTCTCTCTTTCTTTCTCTCTCTCTCTCTCTCTCTCTCTCTCTCTCTCTCTCTCTCTCTCTCTCTCTCTCTCCGCCCCCTCTAAAAATCAATGGAAAAAATATCCTTGGGTGAGGATTAAAATAAATAAATAGATAAATAAATAAAAACAAAAAAACTTACCTAACTCCAGATTATCTTTAATTGGCCATCTGTCTCAAGATGATCAAATGTCAAAGTGAATCAAGTTAATGTTAACTATTGCTTGCCTAAAACAGACCTGCATCACCATCACCCAGATGGACTCGCCACCCCCCGCTGTACATACTGGATTAGGGAAGACCAGAAGAGGAAACATAGTTCCTTCTGTGGCCAGGTCTCGAAGAAACAGTCCACCCAACCGGACTAGAAGCAAGGAAGAATTTCTTCGAGGAAGGGATTCTGCCAAAAGTTTTACATCTATAAAAAAATAAATGTAAGAGTTGATATTATGCCATGACAGCCTGAAGTGTTTTATAAGCATTAGGTATAATATTTTACAGAGGACTAATAGATATCATGAACTATTTTGCCTTGAAATCGGAACAAAAAAACCCTATCTGTTTATCTATAGGACTATGTGTGTAAATCCACCTATACAAATATATAAGGAATATCAGACACTTCATAGCAGAATGAATTTTAAAGAGAGCACTTTACAATTAAATTCAAGCAATCTGCTAGTCCATATTAAGTTTATGAAATCCTGACTCTCAAAATTATAAAGTCAAACAAACTGGCTTTTTTTTTTTGGGGGGGGGTGTAAGGGTGTCATTTACCTCTAAGCTATACTAGAAACTTCAGGTAAGTGACTATTTTATGAAATGAAATAAAATATTTGTGAGCTGTAAAAACCAACATCTGTATTTATTTATACAACTTTAATGCAAAGTCACAAGAAGAAGTCAAACACAGTGGATCTTCATCATTGGCCAATTCCGCATTTGCGTGCGTGCCCTACGCACTAAAATTTATATCGCCCCCAAATCAATGCTCGTGGTGCTTTCGAGGACATGGGCAGGGCAGCAAAAAATGTGCGTTCCCAGCTGAGGCTGAGCAAAGCACACTCTGCCTTCTTGTTCCAGCCCTCACACTGTACGCTGTGCCCTTTCATGGGCCATTCAGTGCCGAGTTTTTTGCCTTTTCTTGCTTTTTGTTGATTTCACTGCTCACAATGGCCCCACGCATAGTGCTGCAGTGCCGTCTAGTGTCCCTGAGCACAGAAAGGCTGCAGTGTGTCTTACAGAGAAAAATCCCTGTTAGATAAGCTTCACGCAGGCAGGCGTTACACTACTGATGGCCGTGAGTTCAGCATTAATGAATCAATAGCATATATTAGATAAGGTGTCTTTAAATGCATCACACATAAGACAGGGTTCTGTACTGATCGGTTAATGGGTGCTACAGCCAGAGGCTCCTAGGCACCTAACTGCGTGCTTCCCCCCGGGGACAACGATCTCGGCAACTTTCCAGAACATAACCACTCAGAGAATGAGGTTCGCGTGGACACGGGCCCCCTGAGAGATCACCGCCAGCAGGGGGTTCTGGGGCAGCACCTGAAAACTCGAGCTGCATGAAAGCACTTTCCGGGGTTTGAGGAGTGCCTGGCTCCTGGTGCGACAGAGTCACGGTGCCCCGCTGCAGCTGCAAGTTCAGCTTGGCGAAGACGTGGTCTCGCCTGGTGTACGTGTTCATGCAGGAGGCGTCCGCAGCGGGGTCGAAAAAGTCCTCGGTGCCTGCCCAGGAGGAAGAAACGACACTAAGAAAACACGTGGGAAAACTTCCGAGGCAAAACCAGGCACGCTGATCAGTCATGATGACATGTGCATCCACTTTCCCTTTCTTTGAAAAGAACTCCGAGGTTGTGGGTGACTGTCTTATTCGCTAATTTAAAACGACCCGACGGCTTCACCAGGCTCTTAGCTCCTTATTCCCAGCCGGGAGGACGTTCAGGTTCACAGGCAAGTACCGGACAAAGCCGTGCTGCCCAGCATCGTGAAGCCCTCTCCACCCGCCCTGTCCCGGGCAGGGGGCACCCCTGGCACGTGTGGCCAGCAGGACTGAGAAAGGGAATGTTTTATTTTATTTTATTTTAATTAATTAGAGTTTAAACGGGCCTGTGTGGCTATGGAAACCATACTGAGCAGTGTGGGTCTGAAGAGCGGCTCTGGACTGGGATTGGAGCGTCAGAGTTTAAAATTTCTGAACTTGCTCACATTTAGTTCTCTTCCCATCCCTGTCGCTAAGATCTACCTGGCAAGGTGCTAATATTCAAATTTAGCAACAGAGTTGCAGATGAAGTGTCTCCCAAAACCTCCACTCTGCCGCTCTGAAATATGAGACAGACCGTTTTACCAGTCTCTATTTCTTTTTGTTTGCTTGAAAATATTATGGATTGTTTCAAAGGTAACAGACAAGTTATGATGAAGCCAGCATCTCCCTTCCCCGCCACCCAGGGGGAAACGGGGAGGAGCCCGCCTTACCCAGGATCTCCTCAGGAGTCCACTGCTCGTGCTGCTCTGCCGACAGCCCCTCGACTGGCTTCCCAGACCAGCCGCCCCAGCCCGGAAACCAGGACTGAAGGTACTGCAGCATCCCGCTGCCCGCGCCGCGGCCTGGGTCTCCAGGACAGTCTCCTGGAGAATCAAACTGAGGCTCTCGCAGGCTCTGTGCCGATCAACAATGAGCAACATGAGGAACCAAAGACAGAACCAGCTGGGGCTGCCCACCCCCCCTCCCCCGAGCCTAAGCACATCCCACGGAAAGCGCTCAGAGTGCTGGGTCCGAGCATGTCTTCTCCGAGGGCTCCTTACCTCTGCCAGCTCCTCTTGCTTGTGAAATCGTTCGTGCACCAGCTCACGCAAAATCTTCAACTCCTCAAAGCTCTGTTCCTCTTCAATGCGACACATTTCCTCCTGTTTGGGTGAAAACAAAAACAAGCAAACAGAACAGGTGTTACAGCTCCAGAGGAGTGGACACTCTCGCAAACCACTCACAAGGACTGGTCCCCAACATCTCCACTGAAGGCCAAGAAACAGTGAGGACAAACAGCGAGGTCCGTGGTTGCTATGCTTCTGGTTTAAACAGCTCGCCCACATAACCCCAACCGTACTTGGTCCCTGAGACCAACAGTAACTACAGAGGAAGGTGACTAGTTATCATTCTTCCCATTTCAGATGAGGAAACTGAGGACCCAGTTTATACAGGAAGTGTGCAGGCCCCTAGCTCCTTGGTTTCGCACGCCATTTGCAAGGAGGTAGTGATTTTAATTTGTTTCTTGCTAGTTAGGAAAGGCCAATGGCCGCCAGCTACATGCAAATGTGCAAAAGACAGAATTAGCTATCCTCAACTGTTCTTATACCCTAACATTAGGAAAAGGAAATTACGTGTGTTTCACATAATTTACAACAACAACAAAAAAAGGTCTGGTTGACCCCATCCTTTCCAGAAGTTTCCCGTGTCAGTAACCAGGCCTAACACTGGTGAAAAAGGGAGTGAGTCGTGCCTCAGGGTGCCAGCAGGAGAGGTGAGAACACCTAGGGATTCAGCACTGAGTGGTTACCACACAGTGGGATGCCCTTATGGGAGGAATGTTTGTGCCCCGCTCAGTTCATATGCTGAAGCTTTAACCCCCAATGTCATGGGATTTGGAGATAGGACCTTGGGAAGCAATTAGGTTGGATGAGGTCGTGAGGGTGGGATTTCATGATGGGATTAGTGCCCTTCTAAGAGAAAGGAGACAGATTTCTCTCTGCACCAAGGTAAGGCCATGCGCACACACAGTAAGAAGGCAGCCAGGAGGAGAAATCTCACCAGAACCCGACCAAGCTGGCACTGGATCCTGAACTTCTAAGCCTCCAGACTGTAAGAAATAAATGGCTGGTCTTTTAAGTCCAGGCTATAGCATTTTGTTAGAGCAGCCTGAGTGAAGACAGCTGCTAAAGGGAAAGTAACATTCCTTTTTGCTTGGAAGGGTTTACTAAAGAAACAGTTAATTAAGAGATAACACCTGAGAAGAAATACTAGAAACAGTCTAAATCGCTTTGCAAAAATTGATGCTCACAAAATGGAAACAAATCCAGGAGCAAAGCAATCAGCAATTCCCACTCCCTCCCCTAGGAGACAGAGGCAGACGCACTAGAGCAGGCTGGGGTCCAGGGAGCAGGCCAGGCCTGGTGGTTCTAAGAGGCTCTAACCATACAATTAGCGAGAAAAGCTGACCTTCACCACCTACTTCATCCCCTCTGCCTAGCTTCTACCTCCAAACCTCAAGCAAATCAATTGGGTTTAGGGAAAGTTTAGGCCAAAGCCTACAGAGATGAGCTTCAGACTCGGAGAAAAAAATCAATGACGAGGAATGGGCTTTGAAGAGATGCAGGTGACTAGCTGAAGAGTCTCTGTGAGCCCTGCACAGAGCGCTGCGGCAGGAGGGGATGGGCATGGGGAGTGGGCACGAAGGCCCAGCTGGACCACAGCCCCTTTCCCTCCTCCCAGCCCGTGGCCCGCGCTCCTCAAGCAGCAGGTGTAGGATGCTTCTGGTCAAGATGAGGCCGTGGCCTTCCAACAAGCTCTCACCCTAGTCAGACCCACTCTATCCCGTGAAATGAAAGTCCTTAGCAAGGGACTTGATTCCTTCACAGATTCCATTTCCCTCAGCCTCTGAGAGAACAGCATTCTTACCCTCTGACGACAAGAAACACAGGCAACGGTCCGCTCACCTTGTCGTCTGCAGACAGCAAGCCTCCTTTCAGTGTGCTGAAGTACTTGTCGGTGTAGGACACAGCGTCGCGGGCACGGTGCAACAGGAAGTCCCAGGTACAGCGCTTCCTCTGCTCTCTGATCTCGTGCAGGTTAGCATTCAGGGCAAAATACCACCATTCTCGGCAGCTGAAATATTTCATAACAATGTCATTACTTCTTACATTAAAAGCAACTAAAATGCCGTCAACCCAGGACAGCCCACAGAACACCACTCCTGTGAGACAACTTTTCTCTTGTCAGCCGTCACTTTTTGCCGCAAACTCATTTTAAAATAGTGAGCTAAACTCAACATGGGGGGAAAGCAAATCTACATCGTACAAGAAAAACATTTCCCTCAAGTGGTTTGAATGACCCATATCGGTCCCCTCCACCGACAGTCAAGTGGTGACTGGAAGGTACATGCCATCATAAAATAATTACCAAGGATTTGATGACTGAGGATTTTAAGTGGAATACTTCAGAAAAGATAGGGGAATGCACAGGATCTAAGAAAATTTTAATATACTGGATTGGCCCAGTTTATTACTGCAGCATGAAAATATTTTTTTTCGCTATAGAAGTTAGAAAGTACACTACATAAGTGTCGACCAAACAACCTGGGAGAAAAGACATAGGGAAGCAGATTCAAAGAATCAGGTCCCATCCGAGCAACCCCAGTCTACCTGCTAAACAAGACCAAGAGGGCCTTCTCACTTCCACCACGCCCAGCCTAAGGCGAAACACGTCACCAAATCAACAGACAGTCAGAATATCAACAGTGATAAACAACAGAAATGGCATTTAAAGGCCAGAAAAATCGGCTCTACTTTTATCTCCAGCCATGTGCAAAGAACAGTGAGGGATATTTCTGATCTATATTTAAAAAAAAAAATGTACTTCATATACAACAACTGGCAAGCCCTTACTTCCCAGAGATGGCCACTTTGGGTTTCCATTTTCGAAACTTCGCCTGCCTCTCCTTCCGTTCCAGCTCCTTGAGGAATACCATTATTTGCCGGTATTGCAGCTTTTAATAGAGATTAAGAGATGCTAGGTTAGAAATGATTTGTTGCTTTTACCCAGTTAAGACATGTATCTCACAAGAACAATTCATATTAGTCAATCCCCTGAACTGAAAACCAGTGCAAACCGGAAGACCAAATTTCAGCTCCAAGTGGCACTTCTCCCGGGACACTGACAGTTCAGTGTTGATATGATTGTGCTATAAAAACCAACTGAGAACTAACCTGAGATCAGCCCAATCCGACCACACTGCAGACGATGGATTCTACACCTACCCCAACTGTGGACACAACTTTCTGTGTCCCTTCCTTCCTACGGGGGTACTGCAAAGTATTGCAACCCTTCTACCGACATGCTCATTCACCCCAGTTCCAAGTCTGACCGTGAGAGCATGGACCACTGGGGGAGGCGGGGCTACCTGAGAGAGTTTCAAGGGGATGGTCTCCAGCTGGATGTCGCCTTCAAAACGGGGAGTGTGCCGAGACCTCAGAGGCTCTTTGGAGCAGTTTCTCCTCAAAAGGGCAGATGCGCACACAGGCTCCAAGATGTAGTGATGATCGCGGCTCTCCATGCTCTTGCCCATGGCCTCCTGAGTGTCACAAGAACCTGTCAGTTTTCTGGTTTTGTAACCATTCTTACACAAATGGTATATATGCTGTTTTGCCTTGGTTTTTTAAACGTAATACTGTATCTTAGAGACCATTATATACGGCCTTTGCCCTTATTTTGTAGTTGCATACTGCTGTACTGTATGGAAGCACAGTATTTATTTAATCAAACTAACAAAACAAAACCATTCCGTACAATAGCATGCAAGCCAAAGATCTTGGGTGGGACAAAAAGTGAGTCCTTTTTCTCTATTTCACTTAAATCAACTACTAAATTACTTTAGAAAAAGATTAAACAGATTTTTTTGTAAGCCTTCACAAACAGTAATACTTTATATACAACTAGAGGCCTGGTGCACGAATTCATGCACAGGTGGGGTCCAGCTGGCCCACCCCGATTGGGTCCAGGCTGGGCCAGCAGAAGGGGATTCCGGAGGTTGGCCAGCTGGCCCACCCGCGATGGGGGAGGAGGGTGGGCGCGGGGGGGGGCTGATTTGGGGTAGGACCGGCCAGGGGGAGGGGCCGAGGGCAGTTGGCCAGCCAGCCCCACCCCCTGGTCAAACTCCCGGTCGAACTCCTGGTCGAGGGGACAATTTGCATATTAGCCTTTTATTATATAGAATGATTTATAATAATCTTCTAAGTCAGTGGTCGCCAACCTTTCAGACCTCAATAACCACCAATGGTCCGCAGACCACCAGTTGGTGACTGCTGTTCTATGTAGTTCTTAACGGAATTCCACCAAAGGTGAAGTGTCCACATAAACATAAGAAAGCTCTTCTTTAAGAATCCTATCTGGTGCTTTGTTCAATGAAAATCTGAATGCCTACTATATCGTGGCTAGAAGAATGGATAACCATATTATTTGATGCATACGGTGGATTATGCAGTAGTCAGAGCAATGAGCTAGAAGAACAAACAGCGACACTGATCCATCTTAAAAACATAGCCTTAAGTGAAAAAAACAAGGAAATCTAAAATGCAATATAAATGTAAAACATACACAAAACACTACATATTGTTCAGTGACACACATAGCAAATACCTCAAGCAACACACATGGGAGTGGGTGCCTATGGAGGGAGGATGGGCACAGGAATCAGAGACAGAGAAAACAAAAACCTGTATGGCAGTGACCCTACACCACTTTACTTCAGTGTGATGTTGCAATAAAGCCCTCTGCCAAAATCATACCTGTAACTCCAGCTGAGGCAAATCCCCCAATAAAGTGCAATCGACATCCCAATAGATGCTAAACTCTGCCACATCTAACTGCTTTTTCCGCATTAACTTCTGCACCTGAGGTAAGACAGGGAACAAAACAAGATGACTCCATATTCATGAATTTATTCACTCATTCAACAAGCCATTTGTGAAGAATCATCCATCAGGCACCTTGGCAAGGTGCTGGGGACACAAAACTAGACTGAAGTATGGTTTTGCTCTCCCAGAGTTCAAGTCCAGCTAAGTGGGAATACAAACTTGCAAACCATTTTAATTAAACAGGGGAAGAATAATTAAGGTGCCATGAGCAAACGAAGAGAAAACAGCACTGTGTGACTCAGAGATGTGTAAGTTTCAGGCGTAGGACTGGTAAGAGGAAAGGACTGGGATGCACTGCAAAGAGTAGGGCCAACGATACAAAATGCCTGATAACCTCAGAGGATAGCGAGTTTGTGTAGCTGAAGCCCAGCTCATGTGCTGTGGGGCAGTAATCATACGTGTGTGAACATATTTGGTAGGTGCTGAGAAAAGTAGATCGGATGTTACTAGGTGTGCTGAGTTGAATGGTTTCCTCCCCCAAAATATTCATGTCCTCCCAAAACCTATGAATGGGACCTTATTTGGAAACAGGGTCTTTGCAGATGTAATCAAATTAAAATGAGGTCAGATTGGATTAGGGTGGGCCCTATGGTGCCTTAAAGAAGAAAAGGGGAAAAAGACACAACGGAGAAGGCCATGTGAAAAAAGAGGCAGAGATTGGAAAGATGCAAGCCCAGGATGCCCAGGCTACCACCTGAGGCAAAGAGAAAGGCATGGAACGTTTCTCCCTCAGAGCCTCCAAAGAATCCACTCTGCCAACCCTTTGATTTTGGATGTCCACCCTCTAGGACAAGAGAAGACATTTCTGTCGTTTGAAGCCACCTATTTGAGGTCATTTGTTATGGCGGTGCCCGGACCCTGACACACTGAGGAAGGACATATATACCACACCAAGGACTCTGGAGCTCGTGCTTTACGTGACAGGGAGCCCTGAAGGTTCTGACGCAGGTATGCACCAGGACCGGGTATGTGTTTTAGAAACAGAACTCTGGCAACAAGGCAAAGTAGAGCTCCCCCTGGTGTGCCAGAGGAAAGGACCCTTGAGTCACGTCAAGACAATGAGCAAGCCCTAGCTGGTTTGGCTCAGTGGATAGAGTGTCAGCCTGCGGACTGAAGAGTCCCGGGTTCAACTCTGGTCAAGGGCACATGCCTGTGTTGTGAGCTCAATCCCCAGCAGAGGGCGTGCAGGAGGCAGCCAATTAATGATTATCTTTCATCATTGATGTTTCTCTCTCTCTCCCTTTCCCTTCCTCTCTAAAATCAATAAAAATATATTTTTTTTTTAAAAAGATAATGAGCAAGTTTAAAGGATCAAGTTAGTTTTTAGAAATACTTGGTTACTCTGAGCTAGCCACGTCCTTTGCCCCCGTGTCCTGTACAAATACTATCTTTGTTTTCTGTGTGCTGTAGCGTGGAAAAGGGTGGGAAGCATTGGCACAGAATGAATCAAGAGCCTGGGATGGGAGCAAGGAGGTCACCGAACAGGATGCTTTCTCAGCCCGCCCAGGCAGAAGTTGACAGGATCCTGAACTCAGGCAGTTGCAGTGTGACTAAGGGAAGAGCCACATTTGAGACACTGCAGGAAAAATCAGCAGGAAGCTGTGATCAAATGGACATGAACGTTGAGGAATGAGCAGTGGAAGGATGAGCATGGAGCTTCTAGAGATTAGGGGAGTGGGTAAGAACACATGATCTGGAGCAGGGAGGGCAAGCGTTTTCTGAAAAGGGCCAGAGTGTGCACATTAAGGCTTTGCAGACCCTATAGTCTCTGTTGTAACGACTCAACGCTGCCACTGTAGCACAAGAGCAGCCTTAGACAATACACACAAAGGGCACGGCAGTGATCCAATAAATCTTTGTTTACAAAAACAGGTGGGGGCCCAATCTGCCAACCCCAGATGTAGCGCTGACCCACCCTCCCTTCAGCGCTCTGCACCTTAGCATCCGCAGCCACACTAGGAGGACAACAGTGGTGGTGAAAAGCACGGAGAATTCAATGAGCAATCGTGCAAAGCGCCAAGAACAGTGTCTCACACATAAAAGCGTTCGTAAGATGCTAGTTTTCATTTGCTTGTTTGGACCTTCAGTAACATGTTAGAAAATAAAGGGAAAAAGTTGGTTTCAGGGGAGCAAATTGGACAGATGGGATATAATGGGATCGTTTTGGTTATGACAAGCCTAAATACCCTAGAGGTGTCTGTATCCACAGGTAGATGGGTATGAATATAAAGGTCAGTCAGGAGGGCGAGAATGGAGCTCAAGTGGAATCCATCAGCAAATATTCCCAGGTGGTAACTGAAACTATGAAACAGATGAGCTTACCTGGGAGTGCACATGGTATGAGAAGGAAACCAAAGATGAGAGCCTCTCCATACCTTGATTCCTTTGTGGATAGAATGAAAGGGGCTGCACCAACATTTAAAGGATGAGTGACATAACAAAAGGTCAGAGAAAATTAACTGTTTCCCTGTTTCAGCAAATTAGATGTATGGCATACAGGCAAGAGACACACATGCCAGGGAAAGACCCCGGAGGAAAAGAATGCAAGCTCATTCACATGAAGCAAAATGACAAGAGGCAGAGCCCCAAACTCCCCACAGGTACTGCTTTCTTCCTGGCTCAGTCATTTTTCATACTCACAGGCTCATTCACAGCATTTTGCATGGACACATTCTTAATGCAGATGCCAAAGGCAAAAGGATGGGAAGGATTGGTAATACCATCTTCGAAGCGCAAATGAACATCTTGAATTTTTAACTGCAAAGGGGAGAAAAATAAAAGCACATTTAGGCAACTGCTCCGGGTGGAATACTAGCGGTCGCAGTCACACTGCCCTGAGCCGCACTGAGTAAATCAGAGCCGGCGTTTCATACACACAGCACAGAGCCGGTGCTCCTCAAGCTCCTCGGGGTTAGAATCACAAACTGGACACACTCAGAAGAGAGCTACAACACTTTCACTAAGTCAACTCAGAAGGCACATACAGACACAGCGGAAGAAAGGAGTTCCGCTGTGCCCAGATAACTGGCCCTCCCTCTTCCATGACAGAGCTGCCTGTGTCCCCACACCTAGACACAGGAAAACAGCGGGACATACGCACTTTGTACCTATTTATTTCTCTACTTCCCTCTGCCCATGAAGGCAAGCTAGCGAAAAGGCATGCTGCTTCAATGAATTAAACAATAATACTAGAAAGTGAAAACACAACCCACAAAATGGGAGAAAATGTTTACAAATCGTATGTCTCATAATGGACTCGAATTAGATATTAAAAATACACTTACAACTTAATAATTAAAAAAAAACAACAACAATAAACCAAGTTCTAAATGGGCAAAGAATTTGGACAGACATTTCCCCAAACAGGACATATAAATGACCAATAAGCATATGAAATGATACTCCGTATCGTTAGCCAAGGAAATGCAAATCAAAACCACAGTGAGCCCGGCCAGCGGCTCAGTGGTTGAACATTAACCTATGAACCAGGAAATCACAGTTTGATTCCCAGTCAGGGATCATGCCTGGATTTTGGGCTCGATCCCCAATGTGCCGCATACAGGAGGCAGCTGATCTAAGATTCTCTCTCATCACTGAGGTTTCTATCTCTCTCCTCCTCTCCTTTCCTGAGATCAATAAAAATATATATTTTTAAAAAACCACAGTGAGAAACCACTTCATATCCACTAGCATGGCTATAATCAAAAGAGAGATAATAATAAGTGCAGATGAGGATGAGGAAAAATTGAAATGCTCATGCATTGTTGGTACAATTGTAAAACAGTGCAGCCACTTTGGAAAACAGTTTGCTAGTTCCCCCAAAAATTAAACATATAGTTACCATATGACTCACCAACTCCACTCCTAGGTATATAATACTCAGGAGAACTGAAAACATACGTTCACACAAAACCCTATACACGAACGTTCCCAGCATCACTATTCACAGAAGCCAAAAACTGTAAACACCCAATGTCCATCAACTGATGAATGGATAAACAAAGTGTGGTACGTCCTGAAAACTGCAGAAACTCTCGCAAGGACATTCTGTTCAGGCCCCTGCCCTAAGGACTTGACCCAATTTTGATGTGGCTTCCTGCAGCCTAAAGCTGTGTCCCTGGGACAACCCAGCCCCTCTCTGAGTTCCTCTCCAGAAAACTCAGGGCTGGCTGTTTGTTCTAGCCAACACCTGACAATCAGCTCTGACCTCCCTTCTTAGAACATTTATAATCGCTCTAAGGGCTTAAAATCCATCCCTTAAAGTGTGTGTGTGTGTGTGTGTGTGTGTGTGTGTGTATAATCTCCTACAACTCAAGAACCTGAAAGCCATTCCTTGGAAATGCGATCATCATGCTCAGTAGTTGGCGTCGATCCATGAACCAAGAGGTGGCTGGTTCAGTTCCGGGTCAGAGTACATGCCTGGGTTGTGGGCTCAATCCCCAGTAGGGGCTTGCAGGAGGCAGCCAATCAATGATTCTCTCTCATCATTGATGTTTCTAACTCTCTCTCCCTCTCCCTTCCTCTCTGAAATCAATAAAAAAATATTTTTAAAAAATAATAAAATAATGATGAATTTTTAAAAATCAATGACAGCTTAAAAAAAAGGAAGTAACTTCCTGAAACAGAATTCAAAGCAGTCACCTCAAATGTAGCAACCTTTTCATCAAAGTTATGAAACCAACAACCTCAGACTATTTTGGGGGGTAAGTGACATACCGGGCATTGCAAGAAAACCCTGGAGATAGTAAGCATGGGCTGATGAAAATGGCCTCTGATCTAGTTTTTTGAGGCCAAAACAAATTTGTAATTAAAGTGGAAAAGGTGGCCTAACACTGATACTCATCAAATTGCCTCCAGATACATCAGTGAGAGATTAAATATCTTAGTGAGCTGTTCACAATTCACTATCTAATCAACTAGAAACGGTGCATCCGGCCTTTCTCATTTTACAGATGAAGAAACTGAGATCAGAGAGGTTATGTGATTTACCCTGAAACAAAAGTCATGAAAGCTTACTAGCAAGTGACGTGGCTAAATCCTTTAGCAAGTGGGACCCCAACATTCAAACAGAAAGTGAAGGGAAATGGAAGTGAAACAAAAACTCCTCCTCACACTAACCGAAGCAAGAAAGCCTGGGCCCAAAGCCTAGCCGTGGGACTTGCTTTTCAGGTTTTCCCTTGGCACCGCCCGGAAAAGGGCGCACCTGCACAGTCATCCTCTCTCTAGAGTACGCCCTGCATCAGCGAGACCCATAAGAGACAAACAACTCAGAAGTTAACACTTTTAAGCCTGAGAAATAAGCCCCTCTCCTGTTTCTGCTTTATAAGTCAGGAGGACTTACTTCAATATTCTCCACAATTCTCGTAACTACGGAGGCGGTGACAGAATACCAATAGGATTCACCTTTCTGCTGGCGTTCATTCTACAAAGAAAAGAGCCAGTGTTAGCTGCAGCTAGTGCTTTGCTCCCGTCACGTGTCTCACCACGATGCTCTTCTGGATCAAAGGATTTCTGCCTTGCCTTCCATTTTTCCTCCAGGGCTTGAAGCAGAGCTTTCTTGCGTTCCCTTTCCAACAGTTTCTCCTTTTCATCATTGAAATTTTGTATTTTTTCAGGGGCTCCAATTAAGTGAAGGCTGGAGATGGAGATCACCCAAGGGTCCACATGGGGGCGATAAAAGGGAATCTGAAGGGTTACTTTCCCAATTAAACCTAGAAAAAAGAAAATCTTGTTAAATGTCTTTACATAGTTTTAATTCCTTCTATTTTTCTGCATTCTCCTAGTTTTCTTGAGGGAGCATTATTATTTTTTACCTGTTTTTAATTTAAGAAAATAGGCAACAGGTCCTCGTACTTGGGAAGCAAACGTTAGTAGGCTGAGATCGGTAATAATTAGGCACAATAAACTGGAAGCTGGGAACCATTCAGTGTGACCTGACCATAGCAAATGCGAGAGCTCTCTCCTGGAAACTACCTGCCCTCCCCCTCCCCCCCGCCAGGTGGGGTGTCTTTCTTCCCATGGCACCTGCACAAGCCCATGGGCACAAACCTCATTTCCTGTTCATTATTAACCTGCTGGCTGATAAGTACTTATTGGGAGTTATCAGATCTACAATATGCCCAATCTTGCACATACCCCGACACGTCGGAGATGCTGCAGTGGCACTCTATCGAGGAAGAATTGATTCTTATGAGAACTTGGCCTCATGGGAGAGCTAAAGAGCCTGGAAGAATTGTGATGCTTATTTTCCAAGTTCTACCATTTTTAGCCAAGCCTCCTAGAACTCAAGCCTTCTTTAAATTCAATTAATTAGAGGCAAGTCACCACTGAGGAATAATGCATAAGAATATCTGACCTGTCCTCATGGATCTCTCAAAGATCCACCTCTGAAAGCCCAACCTCTGAAAGCAGCACAGTTGTCAGGGGGCGATCACCCTATATAATAAAAGGCTAATATGCAAATCGACATAACAGCGAAACGATCGTCGCTATGACACGCACTGACCACCAGGGGACAGACACTCAACGCAGAAGCTGCCCCATGGTGGTCAGTGCGTCAGAAGCTGGGCTCACGGCTGGCAAGCGCAGCGGCAGTGGCGGCAGCCTCTCCCACCTCCGTGGCAGCACAAAGGATGTCCGAGTGCTGGCTCCCCTGTGAGGAGCAGGCCTAAGCCATCAGTCAGACATCCCCCGAGGGCTCCCAGACTGCGAGAGGGAGCAGGCCTGGCTGAGGGCCACCCCTTCCAAGTGCACAAATTTCGTGCACTGGGCTTCTAATTACCCTGTAAGATCTAAAATTCAAGTGAGACTGATCAGTTATACAGGGGTGGCAAAAGTAGGTTAATAATAAGCAATAACACAAGAATAAACTGTTTCATGTACTCACAACTGTAAACCTACTTGTGCCCTCCCCTATATTTAACATAAAAGAATATCATTAATAATGGCATTTTTAATGATGACACCCAGTGATCCACTGTGCAATCCAGTACCAAATTCAGATATCTACAATAATGAAAAAGAAAACATATTTGAATTTGAATTTTATCTAAAACAATAGAAATAAGTTTCTTATATTTAATAAAATGTATATTAAAACTGAAACATATCACTTTTCACAGCAAAGAATTTTAACAAATTAGTTCACAGTTGCAATTCTAACCAAAATTAACTGGGGAGAGAATATGTAATATTCTAATAACTATATGACTAAAATATAAATTCTATCAGGTTTTAATTTTGCAGAACAAGAATAAAAATGATCATTTTTGCAAAAATATCAGAAAACATCAACCTTTCCCAAGAGCTTTCAATAACTCTTTCAGAAGTGTCATCATCTTGAGAGTTTTCCTTCAGATTCTAATGAGTCAGTGCTTCTGCTTCTGACTGGCAGATCACCCATCACTTGAATTGATTTCAAGAAAGCCTAAATCTTCTGCAAGGTTTTTTATTTGCATTTTATTGTAATACTAGCGGCCCAGTGCACAAAATTCATGCACAGGGGGTGGGGGTGTCCCTCAGCCCAGCCTGCACCCTCTCCAATCTGGGCCCCCTTGAGGGATGTCCGACTGACCATTTAGGCCCAATCCCAGTAGGATCGGGCCTAAACGGGCAGTCAGACATCCCTCTCACAATCCAGGACTGCTGGCTCCCAAATGCTCGCCTGCCTGCCTTCCTGATTGCCCCTAACCACTTCTGCCTGCCAGCCTAATCACCCCCTAACCACTCCCCTGACAGCCTGATTGATACCTAACTGCTCCCCTGCCAGCCTGTTTGCCCCTAACTGCCCTCCCCTGAAGGCCTGGTCCCCTCCAAATGCCCTCCCCTGCAGGCCTGGTCATCCCTAACCGCCCTCCCCTGCAGGCCTGATCACCCCCAACTGTCCTCCCTTGCAAGCCTGGTCCCTCCAAAACTGCCCTCCCCTGCTAGCCATCTTGTGGCAGCCATCTTTGACCACATGGGGGCAGCCATCTTGTGTGTTGGAGTGGTAGTCAATTTGCATATTACTCTTTTATTAGATAGGATAAGTTCTCCAAAATAAAGGAAAGACTAATATTAACAGGCTACTGTTGAATGATGAGGGATGACTAAATAGAGACCAATTTTATAAGTGATCATTCAATGGAGAATATTTTATTCCAAAACAATTCTTGCTTCCTCACCAAATCTCGTAACTGCAGAACTCCTATATAGTTGCAAACATCTACTGAGTGTATCAGGCATCGTCCTGAGTAATTTTAATGTATTAACTCAGGTATTCCCCTTTGATGTAGGTACCATTATCATCCCATCTTAAAGATGAGGAGGCACACACACAGTTGTTAGGGAACTTACCCAAGGTCACACAGCCAGAAAATGGCAGATTTAGAATATAAAAAATTGTTTGCACCACACAAGGCAATTTCTGTTCCAGAGCCCACTTTCATGCAATAGAGTAAACTCTCTCAGTAATATTTATAATGAATTATCTGAAAATAAAATAAAACCCCCTATACCTAGAACAGAAGGTCTCATACTCAAGTAAACATAAGAATCACTGGAAATGTTTATTAAAAATGCAAGCTGAGCCCTAGCTGGTGTTGCTCAGTGGAGTCAGCCTGAGGACTGAAGGGTCCCAGGTTCAATTCCGTCAAGGGTACATACCCAGGTTGTGGGCTCAATCTCCAGTGAGGGGTGTACAGGAGGCAGCCAATCGATGCTTCTCTCTCATGATTGATGTTTTTCTCTCTCTCTCTCCCTCCCCCTTCCTCTCTAAAAAACAATAAATATATATACGTATATATTTATTTTTATTTTTTATTTTTTAAATACAAGTTGAGTGACACATCCTTGGAGATTCTAATTCAGTAGGTCGGAGGCCACGTGACCTCCCCCACCCGCCCAAGGTCATCCTGATACTAGTGGCACAGAGACCACATTTTAAGATGGGTCTAAACTCTGTACTTCCTGCCCTGCCTCTTCCTGGTCACGGAGAGCCCAAGTCAAGGGCTCTCAACTTCAGGTCCCAAACAATGAACACTCGACACGGCCTCCCTCTCCTTAGCTCCACGTACCAGCTTTGACTTCAAATGGCAACTCCAGTTCTTTCAAGGCATCTTTCTTTAACGGCAAGTTTTCTAATTCAACTGCACCTAAAAAATAACAACAACATCATGTGGTTGCGAGAGGAGAGGGGGTTTGGGAGACTGGGTGAAAAAGGTGACGAGATGAAGAACTATACACTGGCAGCTTTGCAACAGCCCGGGACGTAAAGTGAAGCACAGAGAATATTGTCAGTATCAGGGGATCAGTCTGCTCCAATAAAGTATATGGCTGGCTAGCCACTATGCTGCACACCTGAAACTAATACAAAATAATATGGAATGCCAACTGTAATTGAAAAATACAATAAAAACAATTACATAAATAAAATAATCCAATGAAATGATATTGTTGTTCATCCAACAAATGCAGCAGATGCCTCCTCTGTACAAATCATTGAAGGTTCAAGGGAAAGTTTTACAACTAGACCAGAGCGACAAAAAGCCAAGGGAAACACCACCACCAGCCTCTGTGCTTAATCAATACTAATTTCCTGGCTCCCACTCTGACATGTAAATAACAGCACATGAAGTAATGAACCAGACAGTAAATATTTCAGGCTTTATGGTGTCTGTTGTATATTTTCCTTTTGTTTTGTTTTTTTCATAAGCCTTTAAAAATGTAGAAGCCATTTTCATTCCGCTCACAGGTGGGAATCTGGCCAGTTGGCCAGTTTGCAAGCCCCTAGTTTAGGGTAATGTTCACTAGAGGACCATTAACATCCGAATCTCCTGGGATGAAGTGCAGGCTCCTGGGCCCCCTGCCAGACATCTCTAGGATTGAAACACAGAAATTTGCAAATTTTAACAAGCTCTCCTTACCAACACACACACCCCCAAAAAACAGGTGTATTGCACGCAACATCTGGGAGCCTGGGAGAGTTAAACAAAGTTGGTCATGAAAAGGAATTAGACTGTCTCTTCTGGAGGGACCAGCTCCGCAGGTTCTCCTCCGCACTTCCACTTGCAGGTGTAATAACCAAGCAGAAGGCAAAGGAACAAACAGGACCCCCACTGAAGACCTTTTCAGACCCAGCTCTGACAATGACTTGAACCCCAAAGTACAAGATGCCTCCAAGGAATAGTCTAGATCTCTCACCCCCCCCCTGCCACCCTCGACTAAGGAAGTCATTCATTCACACACATATACCAATCCCTGTCCTTACTAGACACTATACTAACCACTGGGATAACAAAAAGAGAAGGCAGGATTTCCATCCTCAAAGAGCTCAGGAGACAGCCATCATTTTACAAAATTGTTTGCACCACACAAGGCAATTTCTGAGTCACTGAAATCTGTCTGAGATACATTATTTTCAAGAACAAGCAGTACAGACAGCAACCACCCAGCAACCCTTAACTGGTAAGGGAATCCAGAAAAAAGGCAAGCAAGAGTTTTCCTCCAAAGACAACTAATGCAAGAAACTTGATTACTTTTCCCTCTAAATGACTGTTCAAGACCAGTGCATACTTGGCTTCTAAGTAATCAAATCTAGCAATTCGGCAGATTCTGAGCAAATGTAGCCAATTTATTTCTCAGACTTTTGCGGGAACATCTGTCCATATGGGGGATCCACATACCTTAAGACTAACCAAAAGGAGAAGTTAATAACCCCAGAGAGCCCGGACAAACCGTACTTCCACATTTGGGGAGAAAATAATCTTTTTTTTTTTTATATATATTTTATCGATTTTTTTATTTTTTTACAGAGAGGAAAGGAGAGGTATAGAGAGTTAGAAACATCGATGAGAGAGAAACATCGATTCAGCTGCCTCTTGCACACACCCTACTGGGAATGTGCCCGCAACCAAGGTACATGCCCTTGACCGGAATCAAACCCGGGACCCTTGAGTCCGCAGGCCGACGCTCTATCCACTGAGCCAAACCGGTTAGGGCGGGGAGAAAATAATCTTAAGGGGGAAAAAATATCATCAAACATGTTCCTTATCAGTTGAAAGTGACTTAAAGGGAGGAAAGTATGTAGTTTCTTCTTTTGAAGAGCAACATTTGCAATCTGAATCATTTGCCCTATTTTTCAATACCCAAACGAGGCTGACGGCCCTACGTTTCCTTGGCTGCTGGATAGCCTGGAGAAGTGGAACGAATGGTAGGCAATCCACACCATGAAAAATTAAAGAAGCTGCAGCTCAGAGAATGAAGGAGGTGACCTGGAAAGGAGCGGAAACAGAAGAAAAGGTGAGAAGAACTGAGGCCCAAGGCAAAACCGCAGCAGCCACGCGTGGCTCAAGACCAAAGGCCTCCTACTTCCCCACTCACTCAAACGGGCACCCACAACGGACCTTGCTGGAAGAGGCCCCCGAGGGGCCAGGCCCTGAAGCACCCAGTGTAGGCAAGTATTTTATAAATGATAATGATGTTCATTTATTTACAGGTGAGTAATATGCAGGCATATTCATGGATGTCTCTCTCATCCAAAAATGTCTCATCTCAGATTAGCAGCAAATCTAGTCACTAGAACTGGGGTGAGTTGAGAGATGGATCATTTCTCAGTAGTTGCTAATGACTACTGAATCCTCTTCCCTCGGCTCTAGGTCATTAATAGGGCCAATTGGAGATTCAGAGCTTATGGAGAGAAAAAGGAGGAAAATCTAAGTTTTGGGTTACAGATACACAGATATGCTCACAGCCCAAAGTTCAGACTCCTCGGCATGGCACTGGCAGCCACTACCTTCTGGCTCCAAACATGCCCTGCAAGTTTTCACCCTGCAAGCTTTCAGCCTTCTGCCTCCACTCACACGCTTCACTCTCCCTGGAGCCTGGTGACCCACCCACATCTCTATCAAAACCCTGCTAAGGTCCACTCTAAAGCTACCTCCATACCAGCTTTCCCAGAGTCCCACAGACAGGAGGAATGGCTC
Source organism: Corynorhinus townsendii (assembly GCA_026230045.1). Lineage (NCBI taxonomy): Eukaryota > Metazoa > Chordata > Mammalia > Chiroptera > Vespertilionidae > Corynorhinus > Corynorhinus townsendii. Next base: position 214,943,588 of record JAPDVU010000002.1, read on the forward strand.
CCCTGCTTTGTACCCCATTGCATTATGCCCAGACGTCTAGTAATAACAATGTAATATATACCCCCCTGAATTACCATGTAATTTCTGTCTCCCCAACAGATTATCAGCGAGCTCTCCAAGGACGAGGACTATAGAGATGGAGGTGGATAAGTAATAATCGTTTTTGTAGTAGTAGTAACAGCCATCATCTAGTGAGGACTCACTATGTGCCAGGCCCTGCATATGCAAGATCTCATTTAATCCTCACAATGGTATGAGGAAATACTATTATCTGCTCCATTTTTTAAATATGTTTATTGATTTCAGAGAGGAAGGGAGAGGGAGAGATAGAAACATCAATGATGAGAGAAAATCATTGATCAGCTGCCTCCTGCACGCCCCCCACTGGGGATCAAGACCACAACCCAGGCACGTGCCCTTGACCAGAATCGAACCCAGGACCCTTCAGTGCACAGGCCAATGCTCCATCCACTGAGCCAAATCAGCTAGGGCTACTCCATTTTTGAGAGAAGAAAAATGAAACTTAGAGGACAAGCAGTTCGCTTAAAACCCACAGACCCATAGGTGGTAGTGCTAGAGTTCATACCCAATCTGTTGATCTCAGGTGGCAAGAGGGAGAGGGGGTGAAGGGGAAGCTTAAGGAACTTAGTCACAAACAGCTTTCAAATGGTGAAACCAGGGTTAGCTCCTACGCCTGAGTCTCCCCTTTCTGTATCATTCCATAACACAGAGCCGTACCCAAGGCAGGCGTCTGAGTGTTTGTTGAATGACTGAAGGAGTGAAATCTTACACAATGCTACCTCTGTCCTTCAACCACTCATCTGCTAACTTTGCATTTTTATTACTTCTAACATGTATGCACAATTTGCCTTTCAAGTCCAACCCACCGGCCAATCCTATATTAATGATCATGATGGCGGATGATGATAACCCCAGTTGAGGGGGTTCACTATATGCCAAGAACCTTTGACTTCGGTTAATGTGTTTAGCCCTCAGAACCTTATGAGATGGTTACTATTATTTCCAGCTTAAAGAAAGTGAAACTGAAACGTGAAGAATTTGAGTAACTTGCTAGTAAATGGAGGAACTGGGATTCAAACCCAGTCTGGCTATAAAATCCATACTTTGGACCACTACTTCAGTCTCCATGCAGACATGCAATATGGGCAGACAGATTAAAATAACATCTAGTGTCCTTCACCCCTAAACACTGCAAAACTATAACTGTGTCTTCAAGATCAACAAAAACCCTCAACTTCTTTACAAAGCCCTTCTCAGTACCCTGTGACACCCCAGCTCTCTTGGATCCATAAGGATGGGCAGCATACTAACAGCGATAATGAAAGAAAAAGCAACTTTCAATTTTTCAGGGAAATAGTCCTCAGACTCCACAGGTTCGTTAAAAGCCAGAGAGACTATTTTTTAAAGAAAGTAAGTATAGAAAAGCAGTTTAAAGCATCAGAGAGACACACAGTTGTTACAAGATATATTCTGTCTAAAACTGCTGAGATTAGAAATCTGTTATTAGACATGGCACTGGCAGCCATGTATAGATTCCATGACACATCATATGCCACAAAAATTTCTATTTATTCATTTCTTCAGCAAACATCCTCTCACCATCCCCAGCTGAGAGCCAGCTCTTTTATCAGAAGGCCACAGTGTGCCGTGCTCTTTCCAGGCCCTGCACCTGCCCTGTACAACATGGTTAGCTTCACAGCGTGGATGAGAACTTCAGTAAGTGGCCAAAGCGGTGAACTTGGCCCGACTACTGAACTCTGAACATAACCTCTTCCCGGACGGGCTGGTCACTTTCACTTTGCACTTCAGCAGCTCCCTGCCAAGGATGGGAGGACAAGCAGCAGGACGGGACTGGGAAAGAACCCGTTTCTGTTTCCAAGGAAGGGAAGGAAGCGGAGGTGTGACCATGATAGCTACCACAATCCTCCCACCGGTTTAGATGGGCCAGAAAGACCCGGAAAGCAGCACCTCCGGGGAAGGGTAACCATGACTGGCACCCTATGCTCAGACTGCATCATCATCTGCATCACTGCTATCGCCACTACCTGTCCTGACCCACTGGCCAAAAGTCACACTCCAGGAAGCTGAGGTCTGACCGTACCGGAGGCCTCCTGCCCGCTCTCTAGGATCCCACATGCTTGCGGGCTCACTTTATCTCCTTTCTCAGGACTTAGTAAAGGGTTACATTTTGAGATGAGCAAAGGGAACTTACATTAAAACACGGAGCAGAAGAAAAAAAGCAGTTTTCCAATCCCCCACCGAACCAGGGGACTGCATTTACTGAGTAGAGACCTGTACAGGCTATAATGTCTCAAGCTTTCGGTACTCGACTGCTAAGCAAGACAAGAGCTCAGCAAGTTCTGGGACACCTCAAGGGAGCATAATGGAAAACCTTGACCGGGTGCCTATGACACGCCAGCAGAGGAGCTTCAACCGTCACACCATCTGATCTTCACAGCAACCCTGGAGAAGTGTGTCAGCCTCGTTCTCTAAAGGAACTGAGGCTCCGAATCTCAATGACTTGTTTCTATAGCTAATAAGTAACACGGCGGGATTTGAAGCCAAAGGCAATGCCACTATCAGTATATCATGGCTGCCTCCATAACCCTTCATAAGGCTAAAACGTCAACTGGGGTAAAGCACAGTCACCAGTAGTAGAGTTTTAAAAAAAATTAATAACTCCCTAAAATCTATAGCAATACAGCTACATGTTTAAGTTACCCTATGATAATAATCAGTGTCACATGGGAGGAAAATTTTCCTTTCACACATATCAAATAAAAAGCCATCTGAGCGCCCTGTTTTATCATTCTCAACACAGCAAAGGGAACGCAGAAAGGAGAAGTGCCGTCTGCAAAGGCAGTTCTTTACCAACAAGAGATACGTGCGCTCACCTTTCAGAAGCGCAACGGAGAGCTGGTCAGTGTTCAGGTTATTGACGTATTTCCCCAGATAGGTATTGAGAACCCAGGCTACAAGCCCTTCCAACATGACTAGATCCCCAAGACAAGGTGTTTAAAAATCACGGCTCATTCTTCATTTCTCTCTCTCATGATCACAGAAGAATCTGAAAGAGAAGAAAGAAAGGAAATCAACAGAAAAACCAGATGATTTTTTAAGCTGATTTTTCCTACTCTACCTAAGGGTGGAGGAACGCAAAGCACAGGTTTAAGACAACACGGGGTGAGAAGCACCGTAAGATGCCCCATTAGTAAATGGGGGACCAAACCAACACATCCACATTCTGGTGCAGCGGCAAGGAACAGTCACTTAGAAATTTACCAAATATCACCTACAATGCAAAGCTGCGTGTCTTTTCAAGGTAACCGATCACTGAACTGCTTGCTTTTAGTGACTCACCTTGGGACTAGACTGTCCTGACCAAAGGTTCTCCTCCAGGTATGATTTGGCAATGTCTAGAGACATTTTTGATTGTGAAGAGTGGGAAGTGCTACCGCTTTCTTGTGGGTAGAAACCATGGATGCTGTTAAACATCCTACAATGCCCCACAGCAAAGAATTATCTAGCCAGAATGTCAACAGTGCTAAGACTGAAATCCTGTGTTAGATTAAAGCGAAATTGCACTAAGAGATTGTATCAATAAACTTCCTATTCTGCAATGATCCTCTTTAAGGCTCCCCTAATTCAATTTTGCAAATTTGTTCATTGGGATCTTTTGTAAAATAATATAAAAGTAAGGGAGAAGGCAGTGATTGTTCACAGTTCTTAAATGTCCTGACGATACATTACTGGGGCCTGATGCTGATACAATGAACTATCTTAGTCAGAAATTACACACACCAGAGAACATCTGGTTCTGGCTACAGTATTTACATTCAGCACTAAATCACTACTGCCTATCACTATTAATAACAACAGGTATTTATTAGTATTACAAAAGTACATATAGATTTTCAGTATATAAAATGTTAATATTCAAGCCAGACCAGCATGGCTCGGTGGTTGATCAATGACCTATGAACCAGGTCATGGTTCAATTCCCAGTCAGAGCACATGCCCGGGTTGCAGCCTCACCCCCTAGCAGGGGGCATGCAGCCAATCAATGACTCTCATCCTTGATGTTTCTATTTCTCTCTCCCTCTCCCTTCCTCCCTGAAATCAGTTTTTTAAAGAAGTTAATATTTGGGAACTTGCGACACCGTTTAAACGGGTCCCCAGATCGTTCAACTAGCAGGTCCCAATGAGAACTGTGAGCTCCAAATCGTGGGACGCCAGATTTGCTATGGCAGGCATCCTCCTGGGAGCCAGCCCTTCCAGGATCCTTTCCAAGCACTCTGCCCCTCCTCCAGTGATTCATCTTGGTGCCAGAAGATACACTGATCCCAACGGAAGGGCTGCCACACCCAACAGAGCCCCAAAACAAGGCCCTGGAAGAGTCAACCTCCAGGAAAGACCTATCAACATCGTCTTGCACTTCCACACAAGACTAACTTCTGTGTGTCAACAATGACAGTACAAATTACTAAGTAAATAAATAGGATTTGGTGAAGTACTAATTTCTTTCCAAAGATTTCTTTTTAAAGCTACATTTTGTGTAAACCGGGGAACCTGCTGAAGATTACTGGATGCATTCACTTAAAGAACAGGTTTTTCCAAGTGTTTTGTTTTGTTTTTAATCCTTACCCGAGGACATGCTTTTAAAATAAGAAATGTTTAACAGTCTGAGTAAAAGAAACATTTCTTTATTTTAACTTTAAACAAGCAAATCTGTGAAAACAAAATGTGAACCTGACTAACCTGGTCTGATTTGTGCGGACTCCAAACACACTTCGGCAAAGCGCCCAAGTCAGAGTACTCTTTATTTTTGGAGTTCCTTCCGCTGATTTCTGCCCTACCTGCCAACAAACTCTCCCTCAAGTACCAACGACAGACGCGCTCCCGGTAAACGGACACCACTGTGGGTTTGTACACAAGATCGGGCCCTCCCCTACTTCCACCCTGAAAGTGGAAGAATGCAAAGCACGGATTAAAAGATGGGGCAAGACGCACTGTCAAATGCCCTGGTCAGTACACTGAGCCCCAAGCCAGGAAGCATGATCAGCTCTGCTAAGCATCCAGCCCAGGCTTGAGGCCACTTCGCGCATTCCCGTAAGGAGTCCGGTGTCAGGCAGGGCCGCCAGCCTGGCCAGAACCCCAAGTGTTTACACTCAGGTTCATCACGGATTCTAGGCAGCTGCCGAGCGCTAACCCCCGGCGGGCCTCCCCTAATCAGTGGGGCAGGTGACACTGGGGGATCAGCGCTGCGCCCACGGGCAGGCAAGGAGCCCGGCAGTGACCTTGAGCCAGGCCACTCCCTCGAGGGGCGGCCGGAGCCGGGGTAGGAAGGGCTGGCAACTGGACCCCGGCGCCCCACCCAGAAGCGGCCGGGCTCGGTGCAACCCGCCCCCGGGAAGCTCGGGGATAGGGGGCGACAGGGGGCGGATGCCAGGCCCGAGGTCCACAAGGCGAGGCTCCCACAGCCCTCCGGCCGCCCCCTCTGCTCTCACAACCCTACGCGCTGCTCTACGGAGCAGGAACCCCACTTCCCAGATAAAGCCTGGAGGGTCCGGCGCAGGGGACCCCATACCTGGGAGGAGGGGCTCAACCAGGGCGTGACCCCGGGAGGCGAGGTGTGACGGCAGATTGGAGGCCTGAGGTCCCACTGCAGAGCGTGACCCCAGAAGGCTGGTGAGGGGGGGTGGTCAGGACCCTCTGGAGAACTGACTGGCGCCCCATTCTTGGGTGTCAGATCGAGGGGCTCGCACACTGGGGTCCCGCACTGAGACCGAGGGTCAGGGGAGAAGAGGTGGGCTGACACCGCCCCAATTCCGGGGTGGCAGGTGCCGGGACCCTGGTGAGGGTGCCGGGTCCAGCGGGGACTCGGACTCCCCCAGTGCCCGGACGCCGGGGTCCCAGGAGGCTCAGGCAGCCCGAGCCCGAGGCGGCGGTGCCTGCGGGGACTCGGACGCAAGGCTCCCCGTGTGGGCGGCAGCTCCAAGCCGTCGGAGGCTCCAGGGCTGCCGGAGGATTTCCGACGGTCGGAGGGCCGGACGCCGGGGCCGGGCTCCAGGCGCCTCGCTCCCCGCGGGCGGACCCCGACCCCCAGGTCTGTAGCGAAGCCGGAGCGGCCGACCGACCGCCAGCCCACGCCCGCCCTGCGGTCCCCGCTCAGCCCGGCGCCTCCCCGCCTCGGCCCGTACCTGTCGGGGTCCCGGCGCCCGCCCAAGCTCGACACTGCGCGCTGCTTCCTCCCCGCCGCTCCTCAATGGCGCTGAAGCGGCGCTCCGGACCGCCCAGACCCGACCAATCGAGCGGCCGACGCGCCGGTGCCTGGGCAGCCGAGCGCCGAGTCATCGAGGAGGCGCCCCCTGGCGGGAGCGGCCGCTCATGCAGCGCAGCGCGGGCCACAAGTGACTCTGGCGCAGACCGTATTGACACCCAGGGTTCTTCCTTCTACCATCGCACCCACCCAGTCAGATCTCTGCTTAGCAGCCTCAGGGGTCTGTTAAAACATAGTTCAGACCACGCCGCTTCCCTGCCTAAAACGGCTTCCCCATTAGACTTAAGACCCACTTCTTCACTTGAGTTGACACCAAGATCCTATTGGCTATGGCCCATTCCCATTTCTGCCCCTCTATTCCTGGCCCACTCTGCCACAGTATATCCTCCAGTGCTGCCTCACCTTTCCTTTGCCATTCTCACCACTTAGGGTGCTTTCCCCCTGGACCACTCCTGCCCAGTAGAAAGATAATGCAAACCACATAGTAATTTTAAATGTACTGAGTTGGCACATTTTTTAAAAAAGAAAAGTGAAATTAATAATGCACTTTATTTAATCCAATATGTCCTGGATATTATCATCTCAACCTGTAGCTAACAGAAAAAATATTAATGAGATACTATAGAGGTTTTTATAGAAAGCTTTGAGATCTAGTGTGTATTTTACAGTTAAACACACCTAAGTTCTAACTAGCCACATTTCAAGTGCTCGATAAACTTATATGGCTACAGAGCAGCTAGAAAGCTGAATCCTCTTGCTTCAAATGTTCTCACTCCACCCCAGCCGGTTTTGCTCAGTGGATAGAGCTGCGGACTAAAGGGTCCCGGGTTCGATTCTGGTCAAGGGCACATGCCCAGTTGCGGGCTCAATCCCCTGTAGGGGGTGTGCAGGAGGCAGCCAATCAATGATTCTCTCTCATATCATTGATGTTTCTATCTCTCTCTCCTCCTCCCTTCCTCTCTGAAATCAATAAAAATATATTTTTTAAAAAGTTCCCACTCCAAGAGGATTTCCCTGCTACCCTACCTCTAGTTCCCCTCATCTACTACCCTATTGTATTTCCTCACAGAATGCACTGCTACCTGAGATTATCTTATTTACTTGCTTATACACGGTATCCTTCCCCATCCTGAATGTTCGCTGAAAGCAGAGATTTTCTTTTCACAGAGGTTTCTTCGCCTAGACATTGCCCAGCACCGACAAGACTCAATAAAGGTGCTAAGAATGAATGAACAAATGGACACTTCATTTTGCATCGTCACCAGAAGAACAGGAAGAACACTACAGGCTCATAAAAAGTCAGGAAATGCAGGACACAGGACTGCCAGGTGGCAATAGAATATTTACCAAATAATTACCAGCCATCATAATGCTAAGCTCAGGGGCTGAGGCATTCCTCTGAAGTGGCATCCACCTATCAGAACCCCAACACTGAGTCCCCTCAGGGCTGAGGTTTGGGTGTAAAACCCCTGGACGCCACAGATGAAAAGCAGAAGGAAAGGAGCCAACACCTGGCTGTACCGGAGGAGTTTATTTAAAATGCAAGTGCCCACTCGGCCCACATGCTCAGTGTTTGAGCATCAACCCGTGAACTAGGAGATCACTGTTCTACTTCCACTCAGGGCACATGCCTGGGTGTGCGCTTGATCCCCAGTAGGGGGCGTGCAGGAGGCAGCCGATCGATGATTCTCTCTCATCATTGATGTTTCTATCTCTCTCTCGCTCTCCCTTCCTCTCTGAAATCAATAAAAACTTTTTTTTTTAATGCAGGGGTGCCAGGGCACCATTCATTCAACCAGTATTACTTAAAGTGTCTGTGCCCTCAGTTTCTTATCAATCTAAACATACTAGTACAGTGGTCAACAAACTCGTTAGTCAACAGAGCGGCAAACCACGGCTCACAAGCCGCATGTGGCTCATGAGCCGCAGTTTGCCGACAGCTGTACTAGTACATTTACCACACAGCAATCCCACACTAGGTATTTAACCAAGAGAAATGAAAGCACATGCATGCACAGACTTAGACACAGGTGTTCATAGGAGCTTTATTCATAACTAGTGGCCCAGTGCATGAAATTCGTGCACATTAAAAGGGAATTAATTAGAAGAAATATTTTAATATTGCTATTTGCCCTTTCTCTATAATAGAAGTGTCAGAGATGAAAGAAAATTAGTAAAATGTATATGAAAATCTTCCTCCTATCAGAGTCTGGGGCGTGCCATGGGACCCAGAGTCAAGTCCCTGCCCACCCATGTGTGTCTCAAAATCACGCAAGACCCAGACCTGGGAGGCCCCACTCCCACTGGGGGAGATCCAGACCCAACTGGCCCCACCCCCATTGAGGGAGATCCAGATCTGGCCAGCCTCACCCCCATCAAGCCCTACTGGGTGGGGTGCACAGCCTCAGGTCCCCCATCAAGCCCCACCAGGTGGGGGGTGCAGCCTCAGGTCCCCCAGCCCAGTGCCAGGGCAGGGGGCGTGACCTGAGGTCCCCTGGCCAGGTGCTGGGGTGGGGGACATGGCCTGAGGTCCCCAGTCAAGCCCCACTGGGCAGGGGGTGCAGCCTCAGGTCCCCAGCCCCGGCCTGGCTCCACGCAGCCTCAGGTCCCTGCTGGTCGCTCGTTATGGGAACCCTGCCTCCGCTGTGGACACAGCCATCTTGTGACAGTGTGATGGTTAATTTGCATATTACTTCTTTATTATATAGGATAGCCCAAAACTGGAAGTAATCAAAATGTCCATCAAGCTAGAGCCCCGGAGTTCAGCCGGTTACAGTACCAGGTCTGTAGTCGCCCGCTTCTTCTTTTCAACATGACAGATGCCGCCGTGTCCTTTGCCAAGGACTTCCTGGCAGGTGGAGTGGCCGCAGCCATTTCCAAGACAGCGGTAGCACCCATCGAGCGGGTCAAGCTGCTGCTGCAGGTGCAGCATGCCAGCAAGCAAATCACTGCAGATAAGCAATACAAGGGCATTATAGACTGTGTGGTTCGTATCCCCAAGGAGCAAAGAGCCCTGTCCTTCTGGCGTGGTAACCTGGCCAATGTCATCAGATACTTCCCCACCCAGGCTCTCAACTTTGCCTTCAAAGATAAATACAAGCAAATCTTCCTGGGTGGTGTGGACAAGAGAGCCCAGTTTTGGTGATACTTTGCAGGGAATCTGGCATCAGGTGGTGCCGCTGGGGCTACGTCCTTGTGTTTTGTGTATCCTCTTGATTTTGCCCGTACCCGTCTAGCAGCTGATGTGGGCAAAGCCGGAGCTGAAAGGGAATTCAAAGGCCTCGGTGACTGCTTGGTTAAGATCTACAAATCTGATGGGCTTAGAGGCCTCTACCAAGGCTTTAATGTGTCGGTACAGGGTATTATCATCTACCGAGCTGCCTACTTCGGTGTCTATGATACTGCAAAGGGAATGCTTCCAGATCCCAAGAATACTCACATCTTCATCAGCTGGATGATCGCACAGTCCGTCACAGCTGTGGCTGGGTTGACTTCCTATCCATTTGACACAGTTCGTCGCCGCATGATGATGTAATCAGGGCACAAAGGAACTGATATCATGTACACAGGCACACTCGACTGCTAGAGGAAGATTGCTCGTGATGAAGGAGGCAAAGCTTTTTTCAAGGGTGCATGATCTAATGTTCTCAGAGGCATGGGTGGTGCTTTTGTGCTTGTCTTGTATGATGAAATCAAGAAGTTCACATAAATTATTTCCTAGTCTTCCCTCCCCCAGACCCCGTGAACAGGCATGTTGTATTATGTAATATATCTTGAGCATTCTTGACAGACTTTTGGTTGTCTGTTTTATCAGTGGCAACTATTTACTGGTTGAAAATGGGAAGCAATAATATTCATCTGACCAGTTTTCTCTTAAAGCCATTTCCATGATGATGATGGGACTCAATTATATTTTTTATTTCAGTCACTCCTGATAACAAATTTGAAGAATAAAAAATATCTGAAATATAAAAAAAAAAAATGTCCATCAACAGGAGAAGGTATAAACAGATAACAATTTACCCACACCGTGGAATACTACTCTGCAGTGAAAAGGAACCAAGTACTGATACAGGCACCAGCTTGGAGGAGCCTCAAAGTATTAGCATTGTGTGTGTGTGGTGGGGGGGCCGAGGGGGGGGAGCCAGACCACAAAAAATGACATACTGTAATGATTCCATTTCTACGACATTCTAGAAGAGACCAAACTAGAATGGCACCAGCACATCAGTGGTGGCCAATGGCCAGAGGTGGTGGGAGGGGATTGCCGAGGCAGGGCCATGAGGGAACTTTTGGGAGTGATGGAACTGGTCCAGATCTGGATTGTTGTGATCACAAGGCTGTCCACCGTTCTCAAAATCCCTTGAAGTGTTCACTTAAAATTGGTAAAAATTTTTTTCTGTAAATTATTCCCCAAGCTGGGTTGGTGTGGCTCAGTGGCTGAGCTTCGACCTATGAACCAGGAGGTCACAGTTCGATTCCAGGTCAGGGACTATGCCAGGGTTGTGGCTCAAACGCCAGTAGGGGGCGCGCAGGAGGCAGCCGATCAATGATTCACTCTCATCATTGATGTTTCTACCTCTCTCTCCCTCTCCCTTCCTCTCGGAAGCCAATAAAAATAATTCATTTGAAATGAAAGAGAAGTCCCCTATGACTTGCTTGTGAAATTCTATGGAGCTGGTTATCAAGAGTCTGCCATAGTAACCAGATTGCTCATCCTACTTGACTCCTTCGATAAGTATCAAGCCCAGCCAGCCCTCCCATATGACTCCTCCTCTGCAAAGCGGGGATAATGGGTACTTCCCTATCTCTCAGGGCAATTATGCAGATAAAATAACTGGAGTTCAATTTCCCAACTCAGTCTGGCAAAGCTACAGATCTTCTCACACTCCCTGGCTGGGACTCCTCCCATCGTGCTGAAAATGAAACCGTCCCCTCCATCCTTTCCGTGGCCTCTGAAGCCACCCTCCCCAACCTCACGTTCTGTCCTACCCCCAGGTCCCAAGGGTGGCCAGCCCTCTCTTCCCCCAGGCCACGCAGAGGCCAGCTCTTCAGAAAAGCCTTCTTCAACACACCTTGCAAACTAGCAGCCCCTCCAACCTTCTCTGTCTCCTTATGTTACTTTATTTTCCTTCTTAGCACTTACCACCCCCTGGCATAGCCTACAGGTATTTCTTTTCATAGCCCCTCCTAGCATGTCAGCTTCAGCAGGGACCTGGTCTGTCCTGAACTCTGTTGCACCCCCCAGCACACACACACGCATACACGCACATACACACACACACACACAAAATAGCAACTAATATTTATTGAGCACTTGCTATGTGCCAGGCACGGTTCCAAGCATTTTACATGTAGTTATTCATGTGATTCCCTTACTCTAAGGGAGGTGCTATTTTAATCCCATTTTCACGGATAAGGAGAGTGAGGCACGGAGAAGTTCATTAACCTGCCTGAGGTCACACAGACGGGAAGTGGTAGAGCCAGGGTTCACCCCTGGGCAGGTGAGATGTGAGAGCCCAGGACTCCTGACTCCTGTGCTAGTCCATCCACTCCTGTGCTCCATCATGACAATGAGTGAATGAAAACTAGGTAAAGAGGAATAGACACACTGCCCCTCCCCACCCACGCTGGCCCTGCCTGAGAGACACCACTTGCTCCTGGATAGCTCAAGGAAAGAAAGAGGCAGGAGGGGCTCACCGGGCCCATTTGACGGGTCACCCCAACAGACAAGTGGCCGTCTTCGGTTGCTTCAAATTGACCCTGTGTGGTATTGCGGTTTATGCAGGCACACCTCGTCCTATTGCGCTCCTCCCCACTGTGCTTTTGGATGCTGCATTTTTTATACATTGAAATCAAGACCCTCCACCAGCAAAAATACGAGGACTCGCTTTACCGCAGTGGTCTGGAGGCAGCCCCGCAGGAGCTCTGAGGTATGCTGTATAAGGATGGTCACTTCGCTGCAAGTGTCTTATCACTCAGATTTTGTTCTAATGTTTGTTCTTTTGTTGTTGTTGTTTTGGTTAATCCTCACTCGAGGATATTCTTTTTTTCCCATTGATTTTTAGAGAGAGAGCAGAAGGGAGGGGGAAAGACAGGGAGATTGTTTGCCTCCCCGCACTCGCCCTGGGATGGAGCCTGCAACCGAGGTACATGCCCTTGACGTGGAATCAAACCTGGAATCCTTCAGTCCTCGGGCCGACGCTCTAACTGGCCAGCGCCCCATATTTGTCCTGTGTCCTTCATATTCTGGAATCGCTCCAGAGCCACAGCGGGGAAACCAGTGCCTGTTATTCCCACCAAAGCCCTTTCGATCACAGCGGAGTTTATGTTACTGGGTGACTTTCCGAAGCCCTTAAGGATGGGGACTGGTTGCCAAGGAAACCAGCCACATGATTCAAGGTTAGAACTTTCAGCCAACCACCCCCCTACCTCTGGGTTAGAGAGAGCAGCTGGAGTTGGAAACCATCACCAATGGCCAATGATGTAATCAATCATGCCTATGTAATGACGCCTCAAAAAAAAACAAACCCCAAAAGGATGAGAGCTCCCCGGTTACTGACTCTGTGGAGGTGCTGGGAGGGTGGTGCACCAGAGAGAACACGGACCGCCCCCCCCCCCCCCGCCCCCGTCCCCGAACTTCCCCCCCGCCTCCTCGGTCTCTTCCCACAGAAACCTTGCCCACCATCTTTTCTCTCTGGCTGTTCCTGAGTCTGGGTTGTATCCTTGGTAATAACGGGTAATCGAGTGAGTAACCCATTTTCCTGAGTTCTGGGAGCTGGTCTAGCAAGTTGATGAAGCCCAAGAAGCAGGTCGTGGAGCCTGTGGGTTATAGATGATAGGGCAGGAGCACAGGTGCAACCGGGACTGGTGACTGGCCTCTGAAGTGAGGACAGGTGCAACCGGGACTGGTGACTGGCCTCTGAAGTGAGGACAGCCCTGCAGGGCTGAGCCCCCAGCCTGTGGGATCTGACACCATCTCTGTTGGGGCAAAAGTAGAATAGTGGAGATGAACCATCGTTATAAGAAACTAGAGGTCCAGTGCACAAAATTCGTACACAGGGTGGGGGGGGTGTCCCTCAGCCCAGCCTCCACCCTCTGCAATCTGGGACCCCTCAAGGAATGTCCGACAGCCTGTTTAGGCCCAATCCAGGTAGGATCGGGCCTAAATGGGCAGTCGGACATCCCTCTCACAATCCAGGACTGCTGGCTCCCAACTGCTCACCTACTTGCCTTCCTGATTGCCTCTAACTGCTTCTGCCTGCCAGTCTGATCACCCCCTAACCACTCCCCTGCCAGCCTGATTGATGCCTAACTACAACCCTGCCAGCCTGTTTGCCCCAAACTGCCCTCCCCTGCAGGCCTGGTCACCCCTGACTGCCCTCCCCTGCAGGCCTGGTCTCCCCTAACTGCCCTTCCCTGCAGGCCTGGTACCCCCCAACTGCCCTCCCCTGCTGGCCTGATCACCCACAACTGCCCTCCCTTGCAGACCTGGTCCCTCCCAACTGCCCTCCTCTGCTGGCCATCTTGTGGCAGCCATCTTGTGTCTACATGGGGGCAGTCATCTTGTGTGTTGGAGTGATGGTCAATTTGCATATTATTCTTTTATTAGATAGTATTAGATAGGATAGAGGCCTGGTACATGGGTGGGGGCCGGCTGGTTTGCCCTGAAGGGTGTCCCAGATCAGGGTGGGGGCTCCCTTGGGGGTGGGGCAGCCTGGATGAAGGGCCTGTGGTGGTTTGCAGGCTGGCCATGCCCCCCGGCAACCCAAGCGGAGGCCCTAGTATCTGGGATTTATTTATCTTCTATAATTGAAACTTTGTAGCCTTGAGTGGAGCCACGCCTCCTGCTCGCTCTGTGGCTGCAGCCATTTTTGTTGGGATTTATTTATCTTCTATAATTGAAACTTTGCAGCCTTGAGTGGAGGCCTGGGCCCACCAGGATGTGTGGAAAGCTTGGCTTCCTCCATTGCCAGGGAAACCCAAGCTTCCTGCTGCTCTCCATGGCTGTAGCCATCTTGGGTTAATTTGCATACTTGCTCCTGATTGGCTGGTGGGCATGGCTTATGGGTGTAGCAGAGGTGCAGTCAATTTGCATATTATTCTTTTATTAGATAGGATACTAATCATGCTCTATTAACTGTGATTGCCTTGTTCTAATTAAAGAAAGGGCCTTCTAACCTGGCTGGGAGTTGTACGTCCCTGGGACCTGGGAGTCAACCTTGGTCCTGACAGTCAACTTTGGATCTTGTAGTCAGCCTTGGAATCCTGTCCATTCTCATTCAAGAACTGCCTAATATCATGAAAAGATCAACAACCTTGTTGCCCAAACAATGGAGTCCCGGCCCAGCCCATGCCTGTAATCCCTACTTCCCCACGTAATCCTCGCCCTGCCCTGTATAAGCAGCTGACTTATGGGGGGGCTGCAGAGCAGATGTTTGTGGATGACCTGCTGCTCCCCCACGCTGCCGGCAGTATTGGAATAAACGCTCATATATGACTCAACGCTGCTGGCTCTGCTTAATTGGCTCAAGTAGTGACAGGCAGCCTGGACCCTTGGTTGTCTGGGTTCATCTCCAGGTAGGTAGTGTGGGAACTGAATTGCTTGGTGTGTAGAGAGAAAACCACATTGGGTGATCAGAAATGCCACAAGCAGAAGGCTGAGAGGAGACACAGGAATGGTTTTCCTTTCAGTCACCTCGCACTGAATCGCCTGTTACTACCCCAGCATACAGATGGGGAAACCATACCAGGGAGGCGGAGAGGGAGTGGGGGCAGCAGAGCACAGCAGAGGGTGGTCACAGGTAGAAACCACTGGAAGGGGTGTGGGGAGGAGGAAATACACCCGGCTTCACTCCCCTCCCACCCCCAGTCTCCTGTTGGTGCTTTCCCAAGGGCAAACCCTGCTGGAAGGCTGAGGGCCGGGGGGCGAGGCATGTGGCCTGCAGGGGGCAGCCTCGGGCTACAGAGCTGGGCGAACAGAGGAACTAGAGGGGGTGTGTGCAGAACCACCCGCACATGACTGGTCTCTTTCACTCTGCCCTCCCTTGCCAGCATTCAATGTAGCCAAAGGGGCCACCCCACCTCCTGGTAGAGGCCATGAAGGCTACCCTCTGCCCGGCCCCCACCCCCACCCCTGGAGACATCTTTCCAAAACACAAATTTGGTGGCACCTCCCCACTGGTTCCAACTTTCAGAGAATCCCTTTCCCATTGCCCACCTAACAGAAGTCCTTAGGACCTGGCTGCTCCCCTTCCCTCTCGCTGCACCTGCACCCCTCCACCACCACCACCCTCCCCCGCCCCAAGTGTCAGCTCCTCCTTCCCTTCTGCAGGCCTCTCCTAGTAGCTGCTGCATCCCAGCACCTAGAGCAGTGCCTGCCGTAACTACAAACGCAGGAAATACTCGTCCCTTCACACGGTGAGCCAGCAGGTGAAGACGCATAAGGACCAAGGGAAGACAGGAGAGGCAGTCAAGTGTAAAACAAACAGGTTTATTTATAAGCAGGAATGCTGTCCAGCATACAGTGCAAACTCTCATTGTCTTGGGATCAACACAAGCCGGGGAACCAAGGCTACATACATCCTGAACGGGTCTCTTTTTAATTCATGGCTTCCCGGCTCTGCTGGGGGGGATGGAAAGGAGGCTTGAGAGCCTCCCGGAACTGTCCACCAGGGGGCAGACCTGCTCCATAACCACGCAGGGTCCAACGTGGGCAGAGACCCTGGCGGTTCCCGGTAGTTAGTAAGCACATCTTGATTCCACGGTGGGAAGCCTCTCGTGTCTCCATGGCAATGGCTGGACTCTCCTACTCTCTAAAAGTTCAGCTGCAAAGTTCAAGTCTTTTTCAACAAAGATCCAAGTACCACAGACTCAAATGGCTTCTCCAGGAGCCCCAGTCCCTTTCCTTCCACCCTCTGCAGGGAGTGAACAAGCGGGTTTGGGGGAGGGGGCAGGCTCTTTAACAAGAATGCCCTGGCAAAACTATTGGCTTCAGCTGCTTCACGAAGGCCGCTCAGCCCGACATCGGCTACACGGACCCACAGCACACAACACACACAGACACAGACACAGACTGGCTCTCAGCATCTCACATCCACCTGGGATGGTGACAGGCACAGTACTGAAGTGGTCCCCTGGCTCCTCTGGGGCCTGGGACTCCAGGGACAGCGGGAGGAGGTTGAGGGAACAGGAGCACCCCTCGGGAGTCCAAAAAGGAAGGTCCAGGCTGAGGTAGGAGAGAGATGGCTGCAGGAGCTGGGTCTCCAGGTCCTGAAATTCCCTGATAGAAGGTGTGGCCTGGGAGCCCACACCGGACAGCGCAGGAGGGAAGGCGGCGGGGCTGGCGCTCTGGGTAAGCGGGAGTGAAGGTCAAAGGCCGAGAAGGCACTCTGAGACTTTGGCTTTGTTGTGCTGCTGGCTTGCTTGCATGGTGCTTACGTTTTATTTGGTGTGTTTTTAAACGGCCAAATATTGAAATCAGATTTCCTGTCAGAGGTTTGCCATCTTGCCCGGGGCAGGTGCATCATCCAGGCTGCCTGCTGGGCCTCTGGAGGTCTGATTTCCACACCACGCACAGGAGGCGGAACCAGCAGGAAACGATTGGAGGTGGTGCTTCCCAAGGGTCCTTAGCGAACCCAGGGTCCCCACCCTGCACAGAACCATCTGGCTGATGACAGCCCCCCACCCCCTGGGACCACCCTGCAGGCTCAGCATCCAGGCTGACTGGTCGCCCCTTCCCCATGGGAGACTCCCACAGCGCCCGCCTCCTCCCCTCCCCCCCCCCGCCGGGCCTCTCTGGACGCTGGAACCTCCCGGGGAGACAGCGCCCAGGGATGAAACAAGGGCTTCAGAAGCCAGGGCAGCGAGGGGGCAGCTCAGAGTGGCAGGGACCCCGCCGGGCTGCCCAGCATGTCCAGCTAGCTTTGGGAGAAGGATGTCCATGACCGGAGGGGTTCTCTGACTCTCCCTGCCTCCTCCCTGCCTGCCAGGCTGTGGAGGCCACTAAAGGAACTTGTTCTAGAAGGAGCCAGAGTGCTGGGCGTGGGGGCCAGGGAGACCCCGAGGCCAGCTCACTCAGTGGCAACTCGGTCCCTGCCGGCCTGGTTAACTGGGCTTCATGCCGGCGTCAGGCACGCCCAGGTTCAGGGGCTTCTCCTCCAGGCTCTGCCGCTGAGTCTCGGGGGCCCCGCGCGGGGACCGCACAGGGCACTCCTCCTTGGAGAAGGGGACGTGCTCGTCCTTCGGGGAGCCGGAGGGGCTGGAGTCCGCGTTGCCCGTCGTGGAGCTGGCCTGGGAGGAGCACCGTGAGCCGTGGTCAGAGCTGCTGCAAACGTTCACGATGCAGGTGACGTTGACGTGGGTCCCGTGGCCGCCAGGGGGGGACTCTGCGGAAGAGGAGAGGTGGTCAGCTGGGGTCTCGCAGTGGGGAAGCCAGCATGGCCTGTCCCCTGCCCGAAGGCCTGTTCGGACACGTGGGAGAAAGCACTGGGCCCGGTGGGGGTCGTGTGTTTTTTGAGAGAACTGGCTGCCAGCTTTTAAAATTCAGGAATTAAGAGTAAAATAAAATCACACCTTTTCCAGGACTGGCTTTCCCCAATAAACTCTGGTTCCGTTAAAAATAAAAAGTAAAATAAAATTCAGGAATTTACGTTTTTAAAATCTGACTTTTGGCTTCCCTCGGAGCCAGATGTGGGAGATCTGGCCATGCAGGGCCCACATACCTGAACACGGCTGGCAGGAAGGGCTTCCGGGCACGGGCTCACCCCGCCTTCCGCCCACTTCCTGTGGGCATCTGAGTTTCCTAACTGGTCAGCATGGACAGAATGATGGGTAAGCCAAGAGAGGAATATAAGGGGTTGGAGGCACAAGAGCCTCTCAAAAAGTGACAGCTGCTGCTGTGACTGTGGGGACTTGCTGAGTGCAAGCGGGTGTGGTACCCAGAGCGCAAGGAGGGCTGGCTGGCTATTCTCCAGTCCTCCCCCAGCCCAGCTCCCCCAACTCCAGGGGATCCGAGATGAGGTCAGAGCTGGTGAGTCCTCTCTCAGGACAACCCCAAATAGGCCAGGGCAAGGGAGGGCTGAACTCACGGGGCCAGAAGGAAATTTTCCCCCTAAGTCTGCACGGCACCCAAATGTCACCCAGAGTCACCATGGCCTTTGCACACTGTGAACGAGACACGGTGGGGGCGGATAGGGGGACCACAACGGGCGCAGTGCGGGGGTTTACCCTAACCCACACTGGCGAGAGGTGCTGGGTGGGTGGGAGGGACAGAAGGGGATCGCAAAGGCCAGGGAGGCAGGAGGGGAACCGAGAAGGGGCGGAGGGTAAAACAGGTGGGCAGACATGGTCAGGGGTCCACACGGGGGGCAAGGAGGAACCCACACCAGGCTGGCCGTGGAAGAGGTATCGCTAAGGATCAGAAAGGTGAATCCAAAAGTTGGATGAAGACCAACAGTTTACATTTGCAGTTCATTCATTCATTCAACAAACGTTCAGGGCCACCTGCTGTGTTCCAGGCACTGACCCAGTGATCCCCCGGGAGCTCCGAGGCTGGGGTCGGGGCACTGACAAGATATCACATGATGGAGGGCAGGCCATGAAGGAGAAGCAGAAGCAGGGTGCCTTGCTGATGTGGGCAGCCCAGGGAGGAAGTAACCCCTGAGAAGGGTGACAGGTAGGGAAGGGGTGGCAGCCCTGCGAGGAGGTGTCAGGCTTATCTCTGAGTGAGGAAGCAGAGGTTCAGTGGGGCTAAGGAGTCGCCTCAGCTTCCCGAGGCACCGTCTGGGGGGGGAGGGGGGACATCTAGAAATGACCACGTCCACTGCCATTCTGTGGGGGAGCGGGAGAGAGGCAGGCCAGCAGACCTGACTACCAAACACACCCACGGAAGCTCCAGGCTTCCGGGGGGCCTGCAGGGGCGCCCTCTACGTGAGCACTGTGATACCTGTCAGAGACCAAATCCAGGCAAAATGCTCCTCCAGAACGCACACCCAGTCCTGGGGCCTCAGGCCCAAAGGAACTGGCAACAAGCCACACGGGGGAGCCCTGGAGGCATCCCCTATTCATGCAGCTTCCCGCCCCCAAGCCCAGGGAGTGCCCGGCTCTCCCTTTACCAGCGGTGTGTCCTTGAACAGCTATTTAAACTCTCTGGGCCTCAGTTTCCTTGACTATACCATATAATCAATATTAACATTATAATGTATTACATAATTATAAAACAATGGTATTATATAATAATATAATACTATAACATTAATATGTAATACTGACACTCCACCCCCCAGGAGCATGCCTGTGCTGCCCCTCCCCTTCTGCTTTCCCCACAAGTACACATCTCCTAAGCTCCAAGGGACCCCACAAAGGCGTGCAACCAGGGTAGCAACAGGCTTCTCTGACTTCTTAGTGAGCCAAAGCAGCTCACCTGGGCTCATTTCCCCAAACATTCCCTCTCCAGTTATCCTAGGTCCTTCCTTGTTTCACTCTCCCCAGCTTTAATAAATATCCCCTGAAAATAAAAAAAATATGTAATACTACTTTATATCAGATATGCTATACCCTGCCTGGATATCGGACTCGAAGGACCAATTAGGGTTGTCTAGAAGGAAGGGTGTTCCTGGTGAAAGAACCCACATGGGCAAAGGTGGGAGGGAACTGGGGGGGTCAGAGAACCCAAAGAGCCTGGTGGCTCCGTGTTGCACTGGAGGGCAAGCCACACTGTCGTGCAGGGCTTCTCAGGCCCTGCCGGACGCTCGGGCCCAGGAGGCAGGGGCTCAGGCAGAAACCAGGAAGAATCACGAAGCGGGGATGAAGCCGGGTGGGCCCCTCCACTTACCGGAGCACCCGGAGCCAGCCTGGGCCTCCCCAGACCCACTGGGCTGGTCCCTGCCCGGTGCCTGCGGCTGGTTCCTGGTGGGCGTCCCCCTGTGCGAAGCGCTGGCCGCACTCTCCAGGGAGCTGCTGCTGGAGCTGGGCGCCGTGGTCAGCAGGTGCTGCTGCTCGGAGCCAGGAGCAACCTGGGCCTTATCAGCAGGCAGGTGAGGCTGGGTGGGAAGGGAGGAGGGACAGTGGTCAGGCCTCCAGCCAGCTTCCCTCCTTCCTCCTTCTCACCACCATCTGTGCCCCGTGTCACCAGCCCTTCATGGTTTACTTGCTTCTGCCCACAGCGCGTGTTCTTTTCACACAAGGTGCTTTCGGGACGTGTGCCCTGATGGTTTCTGTGACCAGCACCTGCCTGCCTGCCCTGCTGGAGAGCGAGCCCTCGTCGGGCAGGGCTCAGGGGGCCCTGTTCTCCCAATCGTTCTCCCCTTAGAGGCGGGGCAGGACTGTCATCCTCACTTGTCATTAGGAAATGGAGGCCCAGAGAAGGAGAGCGACTCTCCCAAGGTCACCCCCTCAGCACAGGGTGGCCCGGCCCCGCAGCCAAGAGCATGGGTTCTGGAGCCAGGCGCATGGGTGCAAATCATGACTTCATCGCTCACGGGCTGTGTGACCTTGAACAAGTGACTTAGCCTCTCTGTGCCTCCATTTTTCTTCTATAAAGGGAGAATAACAACCCATCTGCTAGGGTTACTGTGAAGACTAAATGGCTGAGTAAATGGTAAAGTGCTCCGAACAGCAGCTGTTACATAGTAAGTTCCATACAAGGGTTTGTTAAATCAGGGGCCACCCTTTCACCCACGGCAAAGGGTGAGGGTAAAATGAGAACTGAGGCGAGTGAAGGGTTGGTGAGAGGTATCTTAGCGCGGTAGAGAGAGATGAGGGTCAGAGGGTGAGCGTTTGCTATGGGGTGGGGGGACACAGGCACATTAGACCCCCCTCCCCAGGGAACAGAGACCCCCAAGGCCTTGCTCCAGAAGGAGCCAAGATTCCAGGTGTGCTCTGAGCAGAGGCATAATACCAGATCCCTCCCGGGACTGGCCAATCACTGCAGCCCTGGCCCCCAGCCCCGCCCACATTGACTGTGGCCTCTCAGCACCTGAGCCCTGAGGAGCCCTCAATCTCCTGAGGCCAGCTCATCGCCTCTTACAAGGAGGCTCCTTCTAAAGTAGCCACGGGAGGCCATGGAGGCCCAGAGAGGATGTGTTCCCTGCTCTGAATCACACAGCTGGTCCATGGGAGGGGCAGGACCAGCCCAGAACAGTATCCCAAGCTGGTGCCTTGCCACTGTGTCCTGACTCCTAGCTCACCCCTCCCCCAGTTTTCAAGGGAAGGAGGGCATTTCTAGATTTCTAGTTCATGCTGAACTTGCCCACTCCTAGCCCTGCCCTGAACTGGGACAGGCGGGCGGGAGGGAGAGGAGCGCATCCAAATGTCATTCTTCACAACCCCCAGAGAAGGGGCTTTCACGTTCCTCTGCCGGTGGCCAAGGCCCGGCAGAACCGAAACCCCCAAAGGTCACAGCAGCCTCCCTCCCCCGAGGCCACAAGTTGCAAAGTTCAGACAGGCTCCGAGTGGGGCAGAAGAATCCTGAGTGCTGCTCCTTGGACTGGGACCCCAGAAAGGGGGGGTGCTGAAGGAGTTCATGCAAAAAACCAGGATCCCAGACAGCCAGCTCCTCCTCACCTCCCAGCCCTCCCAGCCCAGTCCCGCCCTGGATGCAGAGACCCTGGCAGAGCCACCACTCGGTCCTCCAGACGAGGGTCCATGTCTGTCTGCATATGCGAGTGTGCGTCCATGAGGTTCACACACCTGCGTGTACAGGTGTGAAGGTATGTGAAGTGTACACACATACACGTCTATGAGGGACATGTGTGCACGTCTGCTGGAGGTGGTGAAGGGAGGCACGCTTAGGTTTGTGTCCCGGGCCGCGCATTAGCTGTGTGACCTCGGGAAGTTACCCAATAGCTCCGAACCTGGGCCGTAAAACTGGGGCCATCATCTTACTGCCTGTGCCGCAGCACGGCTGTGGGAATCAATAATGCTCAGAACTGTGCCTGGCATACGTTCAGCGCCTCATAAACGCTCACTCTCGTTATTAAATGTGAGCGTGCACAAGTGTGTCTGTGGGGGTGACTGTGGGTGAGCGCACATATGAGGGTACGCTGAACTTTCCTAAAAGAGGGGAAGCCACTGTCCCGCCAGGCCTTGGGGTTCCTTCCGCAGCAGGAGCGACGGGGCAGAGCTGAGTCATGCACTCTCCGCCCCAGCAGTCTAGACCTGGGGCGACCAGGCAGCCTCATGGCAGGGACCACAGCCAGCAGCCGGGAACAGACTGGGTGCAGGCTAAGCGAGGGAGTGGGAGCCTGGGGACTGAAGGGCATCTGGGAAGGTGGCCAGCCTCTGAGGGCAGCCCTCAGGGAGCTGGGGGGACTTGAACAGCCCTGAATGCCAGGCCCGGCCAAACCTGCAGATTCAGACTGAGTTTCCAACCTGGGCTCGGTCACTTTCCTAGCAGCCTGACCTCATACGGGGAACAGAACCTCCCTGAATCTCGGTTTCCTCCTCTGTGAAACGGGGTCAGAGCCGCAGCACAGGCACCGAGCCTGGCACACGGGGCTCAGCAGCCATTCACAGGGCCAGCTCAGACGTGTGCGTCAGTCTTCCCAGGTCCACATTGCGCAGCTTGAAATTGAACGGTGGGAGTGTTTATGACACAGAAATGAGCTAACACCACAAATCAGGGGTTCGGGGTTTTTGCCCTGCTCGGAGGGCCCGTTACCAGCGCACCGCTCTATACACAACAGCACTCCAAAATAGTAGCTGCGTTACTCACACTCAGTGAACACAGAACTCTGTGAAGGGAAAGGGGAAGTGAGGCTGCTGGGTCCAACCTGGGGCATCTCGCTGCACTGGGTGTTGGGAAACGCTTGGCCGGGGAGGAGAGAAGACGTGGCAGCTGGGCTGCTGGGGAGGAGCCTGGAGGGCACAGTTGCCCTCTGTGCCACCCCTCAGCGGCTCTCAGCGTTACCGACTGGAAGCCAGAAAAAGGAAGGCGTGGCATTCGCACCCTGGGGGAATGAGAAAATGCCTGAACTCCCAAACCAGTGCTCCCATCTGCTGGAATGCTGCAGAGACAGGGTGCTGTGTGACCTGGGGCAAGTCACTTCCTCTTTGCTTGTCCACAAAATCAGGACATGAAATCAGTCGCTGGTCCCTACCAAGTCCCAAGTCCTGTGTAAGCCTCTGGCACTGGGCTGCCCAGGGCTGAGCTGCTCCCTAGCACAGTGGTTCCCAGCCGGGGTGGCTCTGCCCTCTGGGGGGCAGTAGCAATGTCTGGAGACATCTTTGGCTGTCACTCCTTGGAGGCAGTGCTGCTGCCATCCACTGGGGAGAGGCCAGTGCTATTGCTGAGCAGCCTGCAAAGCACAGGACAGTCCCCAAGGACAGGACGAGGGTGCTGAGGCTGAGGAACCCTGCCCAGCAGGATGGGGGGACCTGGAGGGAGCTCTTTCCTCATCTGTAGAAGCAGGTATAAACCCTGCTCTGCCTACCAGATAGCAGCCACTGTGTACTGGCTCACCCCACACCCATTTCCAAGCCCCCTCCCTTGTCTTCCTCCACCACAGAGGCTGGGAAAGCAAAGCGCTCCATTTCCTGGACTCCTTTGCAGCTAGGGATGGTCACATGACACCATTCAGACCAATGAGACCAAAAAGGAGACGTCTACCCAGGGCTTTTGGGA
Organism: Corynorhinus townsendii; assembly: GCA_026230045.1. NCBI lineage: Eukaryota > Metazoa > Chordata > Mammalia > Chiroptera > Vespertilionidae > Corynorhinus > Corynorhinus townsendii. Next base: position 214,967,512 of record JAPDVU010000002.1, read on the forward strand.
GAGCATTGATTTCCTGATAAAAGGCACCATGGCTGGCCACGACCCCCTCTTCTGCCCACCTCAAACCTGAGGTCACAGGAAGTGGTGAGCACCCTCTCGTGACATGAAGCCACAAGCAATAGAAGAAAAAACCAACACTCTAAAGATGGCAGAGCCCGGGGTCCTACTGCCTCTCAGAAGGATGCAGTTGAACTATTCCAGCAGCCATCAACCCCTCGACATCTTGGCATGTGAGAAACATAAAGCCCTCTTGCTTTAAGTAACCCTTACGTTTTTGGTTACTTGTGGCCAAATGCCCTCCTGATGGAGAACTGGTCACAGACCCTACTTTATAAAAAAGATCTAAGGTGAGCTGCTTTGGTTGAAGAGGGGGGACCCAGAGCCCAGCCCTCTAGCCACCATCTCAACCCAGAGATGACCCCCAGGCCCCTCTGTGGAACACCGGGGTACCCTGGCACTCAGTTTGAAAACCACTGCTCTTTGAGGAAGTGCTTTGTAAGCACCACAGAGATGCTGAGAATTGCTGCCAGCTGGGTGGATGGCACAGCCCCTGAGCAGCGCTGAGCAGCATTTAATGGTGAGGAAACAGGGCTACAAGTCACTTCACGGCTGCCCAAGGTCACACCACAGGTCCCTGACCACATGCTTGCCACGGACACCACTAACCCCTGCTCCTTGCCGTGGCCTCTCACACTCGGGTCTCCTTGATCAGCCCTGGCTGGCCTTTCCTCCGCCTCCCAGGGCTCTGCGCACCACCTGACCCTGGACAGACCCACCTACAGAGCCCACTGCTTCCTGTGGGAGCACCTCCCCCACTGGAAGGAGAGCAGGGGAGGGGCACTCACCTTGGCGTCTCCAGGCAGGCAGAAGGGTTTCTCTGCAAAGGGGAGAGGGGACAAGTCAGGGACAGTGACTTCCTCGGGCCACGGCTGTTCTAACTAGGAGCGCAGTGTGGGGCCCAAGCAGAACGCAGTGTGGGGCCCAAGCAGAACGCAGTGTGAGGCCCAAGCAGAACCGGTGGGAGTAGACCCAGCCGAGGGGGAAGTAATTACCTACCAGACAAGGCATGCAAAGGCCCCACACCCAGCTCTCCAGCTGGCTCGACATTGTTCCACTCCCTTCTATCCCCCCAACTGCCTTCCAAACGCCACACCTAGGCTCGCGCCTGTCCTCTGTTGAGCACACCCTTCCCTTCCCGCACACAGCCCCCCCTTGAAATCTTACCCAGCTCAAACCCCACCTGTCCCACAGGCCTGACTCCCCCCAGAATGCCCCACAAGAATCCTGGACTCCTCCCCCTGGGACGCCCTCAGGGAGCCTTGCCGTTCAGTAGCTAAATTAGCGCTAAATTAGCAGGAGTGCCCTCTCCCAGGCTCTCAGCTCCCACAGAGTCTATCCAGCTCTGTCTGAGCCCTCGGGCTATGCTCAGGCCCTGACTCACAGTAGGCACCCAGCTTCCTGAACAAATGAATGAATGAACAAACGGATAAAGGGAAAAGGAACGGAATCTTACTTCTCTTCTGGGCTATGATACAGTTGAGCAGCCCCATCATTAGCAGTCCCAAGGCTGTCATACCCACAATGAGTCCTGGAAGGGAAGGAGAAGCTCACACCAGCTGCAAAAAGCACGCTGACGTCTACCAGGGGCCTGGCAGGTCAGTCGGTGACCAACGAAGGCACAGCCCCTGAGCAGCACTGTCCCCGTTTAAATACAAATACAAAACGAACCCAAAAACTGTGTGCCCCACAAGCTCAGGCCTGGTGTAGTCCCTAACCCCACATGGACAGCCCATGAGGTGACATGGCCCAGCCCACTATCTTCACAGCCTGACGGTTCATCAGAACCAACAACCAGGAGACCACCTCCACTCTGAGAGAAAAGCTGAGCCCAGCCTGGCCGGCGTGGCTGAGCGTCAACCTATGAACCAGGAGGTCATAGTTCAATTCCCAGTGAGGGCACATGCCTGGGTTGCGGGCTCGATCCTGAGTGGGGGGCATGCAGGAGGCAGCCAATCATGATTCTCTCTCATCACTGATGTTTCTCTCTCTCTCTCCCTTCTTCTCTGAAATCAATAAAAATATATATTATTTTTTTAAAGAGCTAAGCCTGCCTCTCTCGACTTGGGGTCTCTCGGTGACAGGACCAGGTGGCAGTAAGACAAGTCTCACTGACTTACCAACTGGAAGAGAGATGCTCCCGGTGCTGAGCCCTTCAGCCGGGGCACTTGGGACCACAGGGAGCAGGACAGACATGCTGGCAGCTGTGCTGGGTCCTGGCGTGGCCTCCATGGGTTGGGATTTCGTGGACGCTGCCTGGGGCTTGAGGGCTGAGCTTGTGGTCACACGCAGGGAGGGGAGCACAGGCTTGCAGACCGCATCCCTGCTTGCATTGCCAGGGATGGCCGTAGATTCACAGCTGGGAGAGGAGGCAGCTTGGTCAGGGGGGCAGCAGAGGACAGGATGGCTCAGGGTGGCTGGGCTCCCTTGTGGGAGACAGCTCAGAGGGCAAGGGTCCCAGCAGCATGGATGGGGGAGTGAGTACATGCCCTGTCATATTTTAGGACCACCCCTTCCTCTCCTCACCTGCCCTCCTGCTCCCCTGCTCCCCGCTCAGTCTTGACTTCCAGGGCAAGGCTGCTGTTCACTGTGCTGCCCTGGGACCCGCCCACCATTAGATGAACCTGTCCTGGCACTGAACAGGCCTCAGCATCCCAAGGGTGCAAGTGGGGGTTTCAGGCGCCATGACACCACCACTGTGTGTTCTAGACCCTCCATCACCCGGGGCAGCCCCTCCCTGCTCCCCCAGAACCAAGGGGCTCAGCCACTCACAACCGATGGGGCCTGCAAGTGTCTGTGGATGATGCCGTGTCTGAGAAGGTCCCTGGGGCACAGGCAGCACACACCACATTTGATGTTGCGGTTCCTTCAAGGAAAAATTGGGACCTGTCACCAACTCAGATGCTCCGTGGGACAGGGGGGGCCTTGGCACTGAAGCCCTAGGGGAAGTCAGAGGACCCGTGGAACTGTCTGCATCTCTACCTCCGAAAACACACACACACACGTGCACACGCACATGCACACACACAGCTGGGAGTTTGTCCTTTAACCAATTCTTGTGACTTCCTGGTCTCCGGGGTCACATGGGTTCATCTTCCTAGGGCACCACCTGATTTTCCAGCAGCTTAGGGCTTATGTGATCTGTCTCTGGATCCCTAGGACCTAGCACACAGTAGGTACCTAATCAGGCACCTAATGGATAGGAGGCCATCACTGACGATGTTCCCAGGCTGAGCTGAGGAGCCGATGCCCGTGAAGGAGAGACCCGAGGGGGACCCCAAGGCCAGCTGCCCGACCCCGTACCTGGTGTGACCACACCGAAGCCTGGGGGGCACTTGCGCAGCAGTGCGCATTGCCGGCACCTGTGCTGAATCTTCAGCATGCAGTACCAGCCTGGCCTGCAGGCGCACACGCGGTTCTGCTTCCGAGTGCAGGCTTGAGTTTCTACCTGTTCTGGAGGGGTGAGAGGGCAGACCAGGGTCATTCCTGCCTCCACTGGACCTGCTCACTGCCATGCCACTCTGCCCTCCCAGCCAGCCCACCACCCACAGAAAGCTCTGCTCTCCAGCAGGCTATGGGTTCCACCCCTCCCCTCCCCCACGGAGTTCCAAGGCCTGCAGTCTCGTTCCGCTCCACGGCACGAGCAAGACACAACTCTCTCATCGCTGCATGGGCACAGTTCTCCCACCGCTGCTCTTGGTCAGCCTGCCCCATGGGGCTACTGAAGGGGATTCAGTAAGACAGGATGAAAATGCCCCGGATAAATAGCAAAGAACTGTACCCACGCAAGCTCATGGCCCGGGCCATGGAAGCAGCAGGTGTGAGGTAACCCACATCCACTTTCAGCCAAAGGGGCTGGAGTGCAGGTGCCCAGGGGAGGATGCTGGGGACCACCCCTCTCTCTGGGCCTACTCACCAGAGCTGCAGCGGGAGTCACAGCTCAAGCACTGGGGCACCCAGTTCCAGAGCTGGGTGAACATGCTGTCCTCGCAGGGGGCGCACACCGTATCGGAGGTCTTGGTGCAGGGGGACTGGACGTGGTAGCCTGATAAAGCAAGGGCCAGGGGGTCTCAGGGGAGTTGGCTGCTGCCCGGACCCTGAGCTCATCCACTGTTCCCCAGAACCCCCGAATTCTGTAGTGGAGCTGCGACGGCTCTTTGATGGGGTTCCAACTCCTCCATCGACTCGTCTCCCATCTAGCAAGTACCAGCTGTCACTCCATCTCTGAGCCCCCACTGATCATGAAAGACCCTCCCCTCTGCTCCGTCCAGATGCCTGGAATTCCGCCATCAAAACTGCCTGTCCATTCGTCAGCCACACTTTAGTGAGAACTGGTTTGCCGGCTCCTTTCTTCTTTGCATTTGGCTAAAATGTTCCACCTGGGGCCATCTAAGCTGAGGTCTAACAGGTACGTAGGGGGTGTCCAGGGAAAAGGAGTTGGGAAGAGGGAACAGCATGTGCAAGGCCCCAGAAGCAAGACGGACCACAGGGCTGATTCATGGAACTAGAAGGAGTTCAGGACGAATTGAGAGCTATGACCCTGCCCGCTCCACCCTCATACACACACTCCCTCCCAGGCACCAGCCCCCAGGAACCCAGCCAGTCTGAGGGCCAGGGCTCCAGGGCTGTCCCTCACCAGGAGGACACATGCTGCAGCACATCTGGACCCTCTCGTCATAGTAGTCTCTCTGCTGGCACAAGCTTCCGGGCTCCGGGACGTAGGGGGTGAATACCTCCTGGAAGGGAGAAGAAGGACAGCCATGAGCTTGGCCACACCCGACACCCAGATCCCCATCCTGTGCCCCACAAGTCCCTTCTGGGGCTCATTGATGGATGGACAAAGGACCTGAGGGCTTCTCCCTTTGGGTGGGGGGTGAGGGGAAGGTAGAAGGGAGAGTCCCTGCCTCCTTTCACCTCCCCTCTTCCTCCCTCAGGGTGGCACACCCATGTCTGCAAGCGGAGACACTGGAGCAAGCTGGCCGGAAGGTGAGGCTGGCCCCCACCGCTACACAGGGCAGTGCCCCAAAGGCAGTGGACTCAGTGAGAGATCCACAGTGCTCAGCACCATGTGGCCATCTGCCTAGGATGCCTCCGTCTCCCTCCTTCCCGCACCTGGGAATCGCCCCTTTGTCCTTCCAACCAACTACTGCCCCTTTGGAAGCCCTCCCTGCCGCCTCCAGGCTGCTTCAGGTTCCTCCTCCTCTGGGCTCGCTCTGCACGCTGGATACAGCCCCTCCAAACAATCATCTCATTGTGCTGAAGTGGGGTACCTACTTCTCCTCCCATCCTGCATGGGTGCATGTGCACGTGCGTACACACACACACGCCTGCAATACACAGGAGTGACGGCCTCGCCGACTCTGGACCCTCAGCTGCCAGCACGCAGCCCCCGGCCGAGCTGGTGCTCAGCAGATGAGCGTCTGTTGATGGCAGAAACAACAGCGACCATTTCCCGAGCTCTGACCGGGTGCCAGGGCTGGTCTAAGTGCGGCAGGTGCTCTAGGCAGACCCCCTAGGGCGCCCGCCCCCAGGGTGCTGCCAGGGTGCTGCCTGCGAGTGACCGGCCTCCAGGGCGACGGCTGCTGTGGTGGAGTTCATGCTCCGCTCCCCCGCCCATCCTGCTGCAGCTGGGCCCTCGGCTGGCCTCTGCATTGAGAACGGAAACCCAGCTCCTTCCCTGCGTGGCCTGACAGGCAGTTCCAGACCCGTCCTGGCTCCTGGACAGCCCCCCTCCCCGGGGCCGGGGTTTCCAGCTGCCCCGCAACCTGCAGCTCCTCCCGCACCGCGTTCCTGCCTGAGCTGTCGCCTCTTGCTTCCCCTGACAAATCCCCACTGTCCCTTCTGACAGCAGCCTCTGCCTCAAGGCTTCCCTGCCCACACCCCACCCTGAAGAATCACTAGCACCCGAGTCCTGACCTTCCTCCCTCAGGGTCCTGACACACGGGCCTGTACCCACTAAACGGACGCCCTCTGAGGCTGCAGGCTGCAGGCTGAGGGTGACGCTGCTACCGTCCAGAGCCTGGCGCGTCGTAGGTGCCCCAGGCTCACTAATCCAAGCAGCCGGCTTCACTACAATGCCATGTCCCGGAGGGATCCGACCCTGCACCAGGACATGGAGCCCTGACCTGGGAGCACCCAGCACGCTGCCAGTTGAAGTCCTTTCCCGGCTCAGCCCAGGCCCAGGCCCGCACCCCAGGTAGTCAGCTCTGGTGAGGGCGGGAGAGGCGCAGGCGCTGGCAAGGGACGTGGGAACCATTGTGCACAACACGGAGTCTAAAAGATAACTCCCATTCCCGTCTGGACTGTAAGCTCCCATGCCATGGCTGCACACGCATGCACACACATGCGCACATGCGCGCGCGCACACACACACACTCCATCCCCATCCTTCCCTCCGCCTGGCCCTGGAGCAGGCTGCCAGGCACCTGAACGAGGGGAAAGCAAGGCCCCATATCAGGCTCCACACAGCTGGGGTGGGGCTCACTGCCAGTGGCCAAAGCCCCTGGCCTAATGCCGACTCCCACCCAACAAATAGGGCGTAAGAAGCTCAAGGGTGGGCCCAGGAAGCTGTCAAAAGAGAAAAAGAAAACCTCCCAGGTGATTCTGAAGCTCCACTGCCCAACACACCTGGTTAGCTGACACCTGCAGCGGCAGCAGGATGACCTGGGGGAAGGGCACACGGAGGAGATCCGGTGATCAGACAGGGGAGCCCCGCCACCAGAGAGCATACCTCTGCAGCTCCCTTTGCACTGAAGCAGAGGGCCTGACTGTCCCCCATGGCTCCCCAACATGGCCTTCCCTGCAGGCTACTGCTGTGCGGAGCTTCCCCCGGGGAAGCGGCTGTGCCCCCCCTCAGAGCATGCCCTAGGCGGGCAGGGGCCATGCAAGGTGGCCCCAAGGATCTCATGGACCCTGCATCCTCACGAGCACCCAGGCAGTAACTAGGGGAGCCCCTCATTCCGGTGCGGCCAGAGAACCACAGGACCAACGGGGCTCCCGGCATGCAGCCCAGGGGAGCCTGGAGGAGGATTTCCTGTCAGGCTCAGAGAGCCTGATGGGAAAGGGCCTGCCTTGGTCAAGTTTGGGCTCTCTCTCCACCCACAGGCCAAGGGTTCCTGGGCAAAAGCAGGCAGCTGGACCCCTACGGCCCCCAGCCACTGCCCAGCAGCCTCCCATCAGGGTCCAGTCCTGTTTGAATCTTGCTCTGACTGCCCTTCCCCACACTTCCTCCCACTGCTCTGTGGGAAAGGGGTGGGTTCTCTCTTGAGCAATTTCTAAGCCTGTTTATCCGCTTGGACAGAAAAAAAAACAAAAATCACAGCCCTGTCATGGCTAAACAATGAGGAACAGAAAGCCCCTGGCCGAGCAGGACAAAAGGTCACTCCCTGCACCGCAGGCACCCAGAATAGAGGCGACACAGCCTCTGAGCCAGGTCACCGCAGGGGCCACACGGGCGGGGGTCCCTGGAGGGCCCCAGAACGTGGCGAGCAGCCTCTGGGCAACGTGGGGCTCTGAAGGCTTCCAGTTTCTTTGGCTGGTGTTGGGGAGGCTCAGAGCCATGCACCACCCACCCACAGGGGAGTGCTGACTGACATTTTAAAATGAGGAACCAAGTGGATAGTCGCTGATTCGCTCAGCATGTCTAGCAGATCCAAGCTTTCAAAATACAGGGCCCAGGAGGAAGCTTGGAGATTATTGATGAGCGTTAACCACCATGTAACAGGTGGGCAATGGGTGCCCAGTGAGGGTGGGGGATTGGAGAAGAGAGATAGCTGATGATAGACAGAGAGATGACAGATAGATAGGTAATAGATACATACATAGATACACAGATTGGTTGACAGGGAATGATAGATGAAAGGATGACAGATGAGAGGAGGGGAGGAAGGAATGAGGAAAAGGAGGACGAAAGGAAGGACCATCTAACATCCAACTTGTGAGACAGGTCCGATTGTGCCCGTTTCACAGAGGAGGAAATGGAGACAGAAAGAAGCAAAGCCACCTCCTGCTCCCTCAAAGGCTCGGGGCCATTCCAGGGCTGGTGGCAGGCCGATGGAGGATGTGCACAATGAGGCCATCAGGGCCCACCCCCCACCCACCAGAGGCCTTAGAGCTTCCTCACGTCAGGGTCCGTGGCCCCGTTTCCGCTCTTTAACATTGGCCTCTGTCCTCCTCGGGCGGGAGTCACCTGCACTGAGTGATGGCCCTTCAGGGAGGAAGGAAAACAATGGGGTATTTCTTAAGCACCTCCCAAGGTGCCAGGTAAGGTTGCAGGCACTATACAGAATCCCACTTCCGCCCCCAAAAGTCGGTGGGCGCGTGCCGATTTCACAGCTCAGGGAGGCCGAGGCCAGATCACTTGTGTGAGTTCATCCAGGAAGGATGAGGAGGAGGTGGGACTGGGATGTGACTCTTGCCCCGGTCCCACTGGATAAATCTTTGGTCCCCTCCTCAGGACAGCTGAAGGAAGCAGCTCTGGGATGCACCCTCCGCCTTCGTCCCTGAGTCACTGCAATGCCACCAGCCCCCGCCGTCTCCTTCTGTGACAAGCAGACACGGGGGCGCTGGCTCCTGAGAGGGCCTATCCTCGGCTGGCAGCCCCGCAGCAGGAGCGGGGCACAGCTGCAAAGGTAGGAGTCTGATCCACAGCTGTGCCAAGTGCCAGAAAGATGCCCGGGAGCCAGGAAGGGGGTGGAGGCCCAGAAGTGGGGGTGGGATTGAGGTGCAGCACTCAGGAACCTTAAAGACATTTCAGCGACTTCCCATTTAATAGTGGAGAAAGTCAAGGGAAAGGTGGATTCATTCATTCATTCATTCATTCATTCATTCATTCATTCATCCATCCATTCATATGTACTGAGCACCTGTTATTCTAGGTGCTGGGCAGACAGCATCGATCACGTCCACGTCCCTGCCCTGGGGAGCTGAGCTCTCGTGGGGAGACTGAGACACACAAGGTAGAAATATGTGAGGTGGCAGTGGGAGCCCAGGAAAAAGGAAAAGCAAGGTGGGGCCAGGAGCAACAAGGAGAAGGTGCTGGGGGTGCAGCCAGGAAATCAGGGCAGTGGGGCCAGAGCGGGCGAGGGCGAGAGCGCTGGGAGACAACACAGAGGCATGCAGCACCTCCTCCTGTTAGCCGGCTCCAAGCAGGCACCGTGCAGCGTCATTTACGTGCATCCCTGTCTCTCCGAGTCCTCGTCCCAGCACCGGGACATGGGTATTACCATTGTTTCCAAGTCACATGAGAAAACTGAGTCTCGAAGAGGCTCCTCACCTCTGGCCTAATTTCTTCCCCAGCATCAAGCTGACACACCTGTGTCCCCCCACCTCGGAAGACTAGATTTCAACGCCCAGGCCCACCCCCAAAGACCTTCCCTCCCCTCCGCAGACACCCCCTCTACTGTGGGCACCAACTGCCTCACTGTTCTCATCTGTAAAATGGCAGCAGGAGCCTGGTTGGTGCTCTAAGCCCTCTCCAGCTTCAGCTTCTTAAAGATGGGTGTCAACAAGCTCAACCCCTCCCCAGACCACAGGCGTGCTGGGTGGGAGGGTGGCCCACCCACAGGAGAGGTGGAAAAACTGAATGAGCTGGGAGGTGGGGGCTGGGGTAGGAGGCCAGGCTGAAAGTGGGCGGGGAGTACAGCTTCCATGCCCCAGCCTCTGCCCCTCCTCCCCTCTCCCAGGGCCAGGGCACCCTGAGCAGGCGGCCTGGGAGGAGAGAGCAGCGAAGGCTGCCCCACCCCCCCAGGGACACAAACACCTGGCATCCCAGGAGCAGCACTCGACTTAGGTCAGAGGCTCCGGCACACGTGCTGGGGATGTGACTTGCTCCCTGAGCCTCAACACCGTCAACCCATGAAACGGTGCCAGACGCTCTGCCCTGCCTCCTCCTGGGGTTGCTGCGGCAGCAAAGGCAGGGGGTCCATCACCTTCTCCCAGACTCTCGGGCAATCCACGGCAGAGCTCGGAGGGTGTGCAAAGGCCCTGAGCTACACCCTGGGTCAGATGGACTATCAGAGTGGGGCTCCTTCTGCCTGGTGTCAGCTGAGAAGAGCTAGGCGAGGACAAGACCCGGGCAAGCTGCGCAGTTCTCGCGAGGTGCGTGATGGCCCAGGGGAGCCTTGCAGAGGAAGGGACAGTGTAGAGAAGTTAACCTGTGACTCTTAGAGTTACGGGGTCACCACAGGTTGGCCCCAGGCCAGTTCCTGCAGAAGCCTAACCAGGCCAGCCCCTGACAATGGAGTGGGGCCTTATTGGGGCAGAGGGAGGGGGACAGTCCCACAGGCCAGAGGTGCGTTTCCTTGGGCAGTGGTCGGCAAACTCATAAGTCAACAGAGCCAAATATCAACAGTACAACGATTGAAATTTCTTTGGAGAGCCAAATTTTTTAAACTTAAATTTCTTCTAACGCCACTTCTCAAAATAGACTCGCCCAGGCTGTGCTATTTTGTGGAAGAGCCACACTCAAGGGGCCAAAGAGCCGCTTGTGGCTCGCGAGCCGCAATTTGCCGACCACGGTCCTAGGGTACTGGCCTCAGGTTGTCTCAAAGCGACTTTATCAAGAGGAACTCCTGGAGGAGTAATGGGACCCCAAAATAATGAGTCTGGGTGAGTGCCTGGGGTCCATTAAATGGCCAAAGGACACAGTGTCCAGGATGAGGGACAGCAATGTCGCTGAGAGTCCCTAAAGGAAAGTGAGCCTCAGAGGCTGAGCTGCAGCCAGGCAAGACCTACCTGGTGAGTCAGTCAAGACTTTTCCTGCCCGCTGCTCCCCCCCTTCCTGAACTCTCCCCACTCTCACCCCAGAGGATCAGAAGCCACGGCCAGCTGCTGGGACTGGGCAAGGAGACTGGTTCAAGGTGGGCCCTGCACCAGGGCCCTTAGCCAGGGATGGGCAGAGCGGGCGGCCATGCAGGTCTCTGGTCCCAGCGTCCGCATCAGCTCTCACTGGGCAATTGGGCAACCCTGCACCAGCTCCCTGACTTCCTCTCTGACCAGCACCCTGTGTGTACCCCACGGTGGGGGCCCTCAGTCCCTTCCCCTATTTATAAATAGACGGAGAGAGAGAGGAAGACAGAGGACAGGCCTGGGGAAGGAAGAAGAGGCCGCCACCAAGACGGTGTCATCTAGAGGCACTAAGCTACAGGCCTCTGCTTTTCCTGCCACCGTTACCGCAGCACCTTTGGGTCTTCAGCTTATTGTCTGGAGTGTCCCCTTAGATTGGCAGCACCCTTGGGAAGGGGTCATGCTCTGGGCCTCCCTGGAGCTCCCCCGGCAGGGGTCCAGCTAAGAGAGGACCAGGATGAGGCAGGAAGGAGGCCCAGGGAGAAGCTTCGGGCTTTGGGGAATAGCACATCTCTCAGGTTTAGCCTGTTCACAGAGCAGGAAAGACTTACGGACACGGTTCAGACCCAGGAGAAGCACCTACTATGTGCAGACACGGTGCTGGGCACGCTCACATGCATTCTCTCATGGTACCCCTCCTCCAACTCCACGAGCTTAGTGTACCCCACTCTAGAGATGTGGTGATAGGTCCGGAGATTCGACACCAACACCACGTCAGAGGCCACGTGGCCAGCAAGCGGCAAACAGGAGCGGGTCACGGCTACACCTGCCTCCGGCAATTTTTTCTCTGTGATCGTTTCTTAGTGTTGTTAATCCTCCCCCGAGGATATTTCCCATTGATTTTTAGGGAGAGTGGAAGGGAGAGGAAAAGACAGAGAGAAACATCGATGTGAGAGAAACACATCGATTGGTTGGTTGCCTCTTGCATGAGCCCTGACTAGGGCCCAGGTCAGGGAGGAGCCTGCAACCTGGGATGCTTTGGTCCACAGGCCAACGGTCTATCCACTGGGCCAAACCAGCTAGGGCTCTTGGTGATAATTTTACAGACAAAGGCCCAGGGATGGGGAGTGGCTCTCTGAGAACCCACAGTGAGCAGGGTGCGGGCAGGTCCCTACTCTCCCCAGGCTAAAGAGTCTCCAGGGCCCCAGAGGCAGACCTACTCTCCCAGGCTAAAGAGTCTCCAGGGCCCCAGAGGCAGACCTACTCTCCCAGGCTAAAGAGTCTCCAGGGCCCCAGAGGCAGACCGTGAAGCTGTGGGAGGGGCACAGATGTCTGCCCAGTGCCCCAGGGCCCCCCACACAGGTGGCAACTGTCTTCGAGCAATACAGAAACCACTTCCTTTGCATGGCAGGTCCCTGGGGCCCCCGGGTGTGGCGAGAAGCAGCAGAGCCGGTTGGGCCTCCATCTTAGGGGGTTTGCGGGAGCCCCGTAGACTGTGAGTGCAGCCACATCGGGCCAGGCTGACACAGAGACTACGCCAGGGCCAGGCTACGGAGGCTCATCTGCCGTCACGGAGAGGAACAGCATATCTGCGTCAGGAAGGACAACCACATCACAGGGGGTGGCTCGGGGTGACACATCCCACTGCCACCCTGCCGCCTGTGATGTCCCTTCAGAAGTGAGCTGGGGGCAGACAGGAAGCCTGGGCTGGTATCCGGTTCCCGGGCGTGGTGCCTGCCCCCAAGGAACCCTCAGTCTAGTTGCAGAGAACACCCCAACCCTTTCCATCCCTCTCCCCCCGCCCCCACACCAAGGCCTGTCAATATGGCCTCCTCAGTCTCCCCATGGCTCCCCCTCCTCCCTCGGCATCTCTTGCCGGCTCAGCCTCCTCACTCTTGGCCCCAGCCTTTCCCAATGGACCCGAAGCCACCTTCCTGCATCCAAGTTGGCCCTGATTAAAAACTCCCAGCGGTCCGACTACCCTCAAGCCAAGCTCACAGTCCTGAATGCCCTGCCCAGCCAGCATCTCCCATCGCTCCCTCACTCTCCTCCACGCAGGTACTCCCTCTGCTCCCCCCTTTGCAGGGCTAACTCCAGCTTCTTTCAAAAGTCCTCTCTACCATCATCTCAAGGAAACCTTCTCCAAACCCCAAGATGGGCTCCGAGGTTCCTCCTCGGGGCTCCAGCGACAGCCTGGGTGTCTCGCTATACAGTCCAGACCGCTTTTTGGTTGACTGTTTCCCTGCATCTCCCCTGCAGGGCAGGGATCACACCCCCCTCTGCACGCGCTAGTGTGACTTCTACGCCAGACACCCAGGTTGTAATCCCAGTTCTGTCATTCACCAGCCTCGGTTTTGTCATCTATAAAATGGGGACAAAAACAGTGCCCACCACAGAGGGCTGTTATGATTCACTGAGTCAACTTATGTAAAGCGCTCAGCACGGTGCCGGCTGGCAGGACGAGGTGATCGGTGCTCACAAGGCTTTTATTACTCATCACCACGCCCAGCCCAGGGCCCAGCCCATAGCAGGTGCCTACAAGATGTGGAATTAGTGAATAGAAGAGTTTTCATTTCCATTAGTTGAATGAGTTGGGCTCACATGAGAACTGGGCAGGAAATGGGCTATAAAGAGAGGGGGAGGTGTCCCAGTAGGAGAAGACGGAGTATCACCTTTCAGAGGCCACTGTGACCACCGTTACGTCCGTCCGGGTGGTGGTTTAAGAACGGAACTCTGGAGCCCGACCGCCTTGGGTGGCCTCTGTGCCTCACTCCCTCTCCCACGACATGGGGACAGTGATGGTCCCTCCCACCCCATCCAGGTGGCTGTGAAAGCCATGGGGTACATGCAGTGCACTAGACCCGTGCCTGGCACCCACAAAGCACCCCTGATGTCAGTCCTAGCCCTCAGTTCACTGCACTCTCCCAGCCTCCGTGGGCCATGACAGAGGGACACTTTTATTCCCATCTTACCACTGAGGGAACCAAAGCTCAGACAGGCGCCAGAGGTCCCCAGGTGCTATGACAGTAGTCAGACAGATGCCCAGGGATCCCGCTCCTATGCCTCCCCCCCCCGGGTGGGAGGGGTGGGGGGAGGGCGTGCATCACAGCTGATTCCAAAGATGAGCAGGCTAGCCCTGCCCAGCCATGCGCAGCCAGCAGTGGCCGGGTGACCGAGGCCGGGCTCCCCTAGGGCTGGCCCCAGGAGCTCCAGGAACAAGGAAGGCTGACACTGGTCAGAATCAGGGCGCCTGGCCTGGGCTGAGGCACGGCGGAGGCCAGAAGGGACTCAGGTTGCAGAATGGGTGCCTCTGCTCCCTCCTAGGTCCTTGGTCCAGTCAAAAGGCCTCCTCCTCCCTGAAGCCTTCCATCCTTCCTTCCTATTCTGCTGCTACTCCCTCAGTCCAGAGCTTTTGCCTCTATGATTGCAATCATCTGTCCTTGCCCCTGAGGACAGAGTGATCTTCCTAATATATTCTCTGCTCTGGTCTCTCCCTTGCTCAAAAACTATCAGTGGCTCCCCACGGCCTCAGCTCCTGAAAGGAGGTGAGCGTGGGAGCCAAAAGCATGGACTCTGGAGTAAAAACGTCTGACTCCGCATCCAGACGCACCCCTCCCTACTGGCGGGCAGCATCGGAGGAGTTGTGTCTGTGTGTTTTTTAAATAAAAGAGGTTAATACACCTCCACCTTCTCATCTGTTGAATGGGACTGAGAACAGTGCACACCTCACTGTAGTGAGGATCAATGAGGTAACACGTGTAGTGTTTAGTTAAGTCTCCAAAAGCCAGAGTTGGTACAACTGTTTAAATATAATTGATATTACTACTTCTACACACTGGCCCCGAGCAGCTTGTAGCTTCCTGTGCCGTCCCCGCCCCTAACTAGCCCTTCGCTCCAAGTAGGATGGTTGAGCTCTTGTCCCCTGCTATTCCTGCCTCTGTCTTCCTCCTGGTACCCACTCAGCTTTTGGAACGACCCCTATGTGGTCACTGTGGGAAGAGGGCCTGAAGGGGGACAGGTTGTGGGAGGAGAGTCAAAAAGATGACAAGAGCCCGGCCAGTGTGGCTCAGTGGTTGAACATCAACCTATGAACCAGGAGGTCACGGTTTGATTCCCAGGCAGGGCATATGCCCCAGTTTCAGGCTCCATCCCCAGTAGGGGGCGTGCAAGAGGCAGCCAATCTGATTCTCGCTCATCATGGATGTTTCTTTCTCTCTCTCTCTCTCCCTCTTCCTCTCTGAAACCATTTATATATATGGCCGTGACCAAGGGGCCAGGCCAGGAAGAGAGTGAAGCCATGGGGTACGGAGAGGGGTGGATGGGAAGACACGGGGGGTGATGCCATGAGGTGGGGCAGGGTGGGGAGGGCTCAATGTTGCTGGGAGGACAGGACAGGAAGGAGCAGGGTTGGGGGCTTGTGGACCCAGAGGACCAGGAGACAGGCTCACCAGGAACAAGCTGAACTGGAGCCTCTGTGAGTGGCAGACCGAAGCCAGGCTGTGGGCCAGCAGGAGGAAGGACAGGCAAGGGTGCCCAGGATTCTGGCAGGAGTCCCCCTAACTAAAGCAAGTGCTGGGAGCCCTTCCCTGGAGACTCGCTGTCAAGTCCAGGCCTGGCTTTCTGGGTAGGGTCCTGGGGAGGCCAGAGCTGCACACCACCCCGCCCATAGCCACCAGTGCTCCTCACCACCTGCCCCGGTGAAACATTTGGGGCCAGAGGCCTCTAAAGTGAGGAGGATGAGGTCCTTGCTGGTCCGTTTCCAGCTGGGGCAGCTGAGGCTCAGAGATAAAGGAAGTGGCCAAGTCCTCCTGAGCCAGAGGCCGAGCCAGGCTGGGGCCTGGGACCCCAGACTCCCAGCCCTCGGGCATCTCTCCTGCCCGGCATTTGAGAAGGCCGCCCACAATGACCAGGAAGACTCCCTGCCCGCCTGCCCCCAAACCCAGCCCGCTTGTGCTCACCCACAGGCCCACTCAATTCCCTGAACCCGTGGCCACATCTGCCACACTCACTGCAGGCCAGGCTCAGACTGAGACAGACGGGTGGCAAAGCCAAACAAACAAAACCCCCTGGGGATTTCTGCCCCGACCCTGGTCCGAGCAGCCGGGTCAGCCCAGGACCCGGCTCCGAAGCAGGGACAGAGCAAGGGGTCGGCAGGCCTCCTGAGGCCCAGCGCTCCTCAGACGGATTCACAATGCAATTCCCCACGTGCCCACTGTGTCTGCTGCCAACAGTCACGGGGCATCTGGCCTGCCTGGGGCCTGGGAAGCGGCTCTGCGACCTCCCCCCTGACACTTGGTGTGAACGAGCCGGAGGTGCTAACGGGCCTTCTTGTTTCAGCAATGGATCAATAGTCTAGTGATCACACAGGTGACACCTGAGATGGAGCCAGCTCGTCCCCTTCTCCTCTGCAGAGAGGTAGAGCCCTGTGGGTCACAGGCAACAGGAAACAGGGCAGGGACGAGAGGGAAGAAGGACGTTGGGGCCTCCTGAACAACTGCCCCCTTCTGTATACTGCCCACCCCCCCACCACCCCCCCGCATCGCTCACCCTCAGGGCAGATGGAAAGCTAGTCTTCAGACCCGTCAGTACACAGACACTTCCTCCTCCTGGGCACGTGCCCCCAAACCACAGTGATGTCACCACCACCTGTGACCTCACCACGCACCTCATGGAAAATGACTGTGGGCCCAGAGAGATGAGCCCTGAGCTGCAGAGTCCCAGCCCCGCCGTCCACAGTGTGGCAGAAGGGGACAAATGCCCAGAGCCCGGATGGTGAGGGAGGCCTGCAGGACTCAGGCGGGGGAGGGAGGTCTGTGTGCCCATCGCCAGTGACAAAGCGCCTCTTTGAGGAAACCGGCCCCCCACTACTCAAGGCTACCCTGAACCTGCGGGTTCCACACAGCAGGCCCCGCAGTGGGTGCCCACACCATGCATGGACTTGCCCACAATCTCGGGGCCCAAAGGGTCTGGCTACTGAACTGCAAAAGGTGCTAATGGAGTCCTAAGCGGCAGGGAGGCAGAGGTCAGAATCCTGTTCTGCCCGAGGGCAGGGCCTGAGTCCCAGAACTCATCCCAGCCCAAGCCCTGGGACTGCGGGCAGCGGGGAGAGCTGGGGAGAGCTGGTGGGGAGCACTGATATGAAGGTGAAGCGTGCGGGGCTCTCCTTCCCGGAAAACCTTCAGGCCCCTCACCCCCCAGTCTGTGGCCTATCAAGCACGTGCGAAGCTGACAGTTCCCCAGCATTCCAGCAGTGTGCTGGGCTCAGTGCTGTGGGGTGCTTAAGGTCACCCAGCAAGCCAGTGACAGCGCTCGGAGGGGACGCTGGCCTCCTGACACCCAGGCCAGGGCTCCTCCCATGGAGCCCTGCCGCCTTGGAAGTCACTTGAAGGCTGGGGGATGGACAGCATGACCCACAGTGCCTCCCCGGGTTACAAATAAACAGAACCTTTAGGCTCTAGGACAGTGGTTCTCAACCTTCCTAATGCCGCGACCCTTTAATACAGTTCCTCATGATGTGGTGACCCCCAACCACAAAATTATTTTCGTTGCTACTTCGGAACTGTAATTTGGCTACTGTTAATGAATCGTAATGTAAATATCTGTGTTTTCCGATGGTCTTAGGCTCTACAGCAGCAGTTCTCAACCCACATAATTTTATGGTTGGGGGTCACCACAACATGAGGAGCTGTATTACAGGGTCGCAGCATTAGGAAGGTTGAGAACCACTGTTCGAGGAGGTTAGAGATGGAAGAGGCGGATTTTGTTTTTTAAATTCTCACCCAAGGACATTTTCCCATTGATTTTTAGAGAGAGGGGAAGAGAGAGGGAAAAACAGAGAGAAACATCGATGTGAGATAAACCCATCAATTCGTTGCCTCCAGCATGAGTCCCAACCAGGGCTCTGGCCAGAAAGGAGTCTGCAACCAAGGTACAGGCCCTTGACTGGAATTGAACCCAGAACCCTTCAGTCCGCAGGCTGACGCTCTATCCACTGAGCAAAACCGGGCAGGGTGAGATGGAAGAGACTATTTAGAGGCAGCAGCCTGGAGTCAGCCATGCCCACCCTGCAGGTGGGAAAGCTGAGGCCTCCTGCAGCCCCTTCACACAGGGGTCACCTTGTTCCTCCTCAAATCACACCCAGGACCTTTCACTCACTGAAAGGAGTGGGGAAGGGCGGGATCATGATCTCCTGACCCGACGACACGCCTTTGCCACATTCCCCGGGGCCTACAGCCAGGCCGCTGGGCAGGGGACGTGAGAGGCCCAGCAAGGGGGCGTGAGAGGCCCAGCAAGGGGGCATCTGGGAAGGAAGCACAGCCAGGCAGGAGGGAGAATGACCTCAGGGATGCTGGGCAGGAGCTCTGGGCAACTGGCGGTCTGCCACCCACACCTCATGGCTCTGTGGCTCAGACAGAGAACCGGTTTCCACAGTGGCCCCGCTCAGCCTGCCACTGCCCCAGGACCAGAGGCAGGTCAGACCTGCAAAGCCAGCGATGCTCAAATAGCTGCCCAAGGCTTTGCCACCCCTAAAGTACTTTTAATCCTGACAACCAGCCAGTGAGGTGGGGATCATTCCCATTTTACTGATGGGAACACAGAGGCTCCCAGACATGCCAAGGACACCCAGTCTGTAAACAGCAAAGTAAGGATCTGTGCTGAAGTCTGTCTGATTCTGAGGTTGGGCCCGTTCCCTAAGTCATCAATACTGCTTCCCCGTGGCCTGCAGAGTGGCCAGAACATCTGGCCACAGCATCTCCACTATCGCCCTATCCTAAGCACCCCTCTTCCTATCCTGAGCCCCAGCTTCCCTTCCTGCCAGCTTCTGGACAGGTCACGTTCCTACTAGGACCCCGAGTCACAGCCAGTGAGGGGCCCCATTGTGAGCCAGGGTGGAAATGAAGGGTGAGCCCTTTAAGGAGAGCACCCCTAGCCTCTGCAGACTCAATAGAGCGGAGAGATAAGCCTGGAAACAGTCAAGAGAGAGGGAGACAGACTGGAAGTCAGTCCTATCACTACTGGCTTTTCAAACTCTTCTGTCTCATCCACAAAACGGGGTCACTATACAGGTCAGGTGAACATTTTGGGGCATTTACTCAACATTTTCTGCGTACCTACTACACACCAGGCACTGCTCTAGGCCAGGGCTTCCCCAGAGGACATCTAGCAACATCTGGAGCCATTTCTAATGATCGAAACAGAAGGGGCAGTGCTACTGGCACCTGGCGGGGGCAGAGGCCAGGAATGCTGATGAATATCCTTTGACGTGCAGGACAGCCCATTCAACAACCACCCAAATGTCCAGAGTGCTGGGATGAGAAACCCGCTCTCTATTGGTGGGCATGTCCCTGCCCTCGCCGTGCGAGGCATTCTACTTGGAAGACCCAAAAAAAAAAAAGTGAAAAAATAGGAGAGGTCATGAGTGTTATTTAGGAAAACAAAGCAGGGCAGGGAGTGAGAGTACCCGATGGGAGCTTTTAGAGGCAGGCTGGTCGGAGAAGGCCTCTCTGAGGACTCATTCATTGGAGAAGAGGAAGTGAGGGAAGGACACCAGGAGGTATCAGCAGGAAGAACAGTCAAGGTGAAGGGAACAGCAAGTGCAAAGGCCCAGAGGCAGGCATGGGTGGGGCCTGTTGAGGAACAGAAAAAAGCCAGCGAGGCACAAAACAGAGAACTAAGTTGATGTGCTGAGTTGAACGTAACACACGCGCGCACACACAGCACAGTTGGTATCGAACTCCTCCTCCCCTCCCTCCCACCCCACAACCTTCCCGGCTACTCGCCCACGAAGCATTGGATGGTCAGGGCCATAAAATGTCTCCAGCCCTGCGAGGGACAGGATGAGTGAGGGCCACCAGAACGCTGGCAGGTTCTCAGCCTTATCTGCTCCAGGGCCTTCCATACCCACTTGGCCCTGAGAGGAAGACAAGGTGGGCAGGACTTTCCACGTCCATGGGAAAGCAGAGGCTCGGAACCTTGGCCTGGGTGCCAAGGGCAGTGAGGGGCAGAGCCTAGGTCAGCGACCACTGACAGTGTGGCTCCTGGAAGGCTGCAGCTGGGTCGTGGTCATCTTGGTCCCTAGAGCCCAGCACTGGGCTGAGCTTGGCGTAGGTGTCTGTGACTGTTGGGGGAATGAATGGACGAATGGCACAGCATCAAGGTGCCAGGCCACCTGGCCACTGCCCTCTGAAGCAATGATGCCCGGGCCACATCCTCATGCAGCACGCAGGTGCCCTTCGAGGCTGTCAGGGAGGGGGCAAAGGG
Source organism: Corynorhinus townsendii (assembly GCA_026230045.1). Classification (NCBI taxonomy): domain Eukaryota; kingdom Metazoa; phylum Chordata; class Mammalia; order Chiroptera; family Vespertilionidae; genus Corynorhinus; species Corynorhinus townsendii. The sequence goes on from JAPDVU010000002.1 coordinate 214,987,615, forward strand.
GCATCCTGGGACAGCACGCACCTGGAACAACAGGCCAATGCCAATGCCAGCCTGGAAGCCCCAGCCTCTTCCATAACCTGAGCTGGGTATTGAGGAGGCAAACAGCAGCCCCTCCACCCCAAGATGTCCAGGGGTAGGTAGGTCAGGCCCAGCAGGTAGGGATCCCCTCAGCTCCTCCCCAACAATAACAAAAAGCCAGACTGCTGGGGCCCTGCCCACCCTCCTTACAGGGCACCAAGCACTCACCTGTCCTCCCAACTTGACTGGCATGCGTTTGTCCAATGAATGAAGGAATGTCCAACCCATTCCATCCCAGCCAACAAGTACAGCTTTTAAAGGAGGCAAATGCCTTGATTACACAGGGCGTCTGCTGTCCCCGCAGCCAGCTCAGGTTGCCTTGGGCTCTTTCTGTGACTCAGTCTAGTTACAGCCAACATTACACAGGATCCACTGTGCGCGAGGGACCCGGCTGAGCGCAGGAACAGAGATACGGGCACGGGGAGGCTATAGGGCAAAGAGCTCTGGAATCAGGCAGACCTGCATTCATATCCCTGCCACCCCCCTGGCCCCCAGCTCTGCAGTCCTGGGAAACGCCATCACCTCTTGGGCCAGTTTCTTGGTCTCTAAATAGGAACAGCAGCAGCCACCTTTTAGGAGTTGCTGTAAGGAAAATTCCAGGGGGATTCTGTGGTAAATTCCTGGCACAGTACCAGGCTCTCGGGAGATGTTCAAAAAACTGGAGCAATTGTGCTGGTGATAATGAGGAAGAGGGCCCCTCAGTCCCTGCCCTCAAGGAACTTTCTATCTAGTGAGGTGGATAAACACTTGATTAAAAACATGGCTCAGTGGTTGAGCCACCACCTATGAACCAGGAGGTCACGGCTCGATTCCCGGCCAGGCCATATTCCTGGGTTGCGGGCTGACCCCCAAGGTGGGGCCTGCAGGAGGCAGCCGATCAATGATTCTCTCTCATCACTGATGTTTCTATCTCTCTCCCTCCCCGATCCTCTCTGAAATCAATAATAGTTTTTTTTTAAAGCAGAATGTAACCTGTCCTCAAGTGGGACAAGGGCTCTGAGAGTAAAAGGGAAAAGGATCAGATCCAGCTGGAAGAATGAAGAATTCTGGGGGTGGCATTTGCAAAGGCCCTGAGGACAGGGCACGGGGTACACGTGTTTCACAGGGTATAAAGTAGAGGGACCCCGTTTACACCCTGTTGCAGAGAGGGGGCAGCAAGAACCTGGATACCTCTGCCCTGGGACACGGAGGGGGTGGGGGGAGGGGGTGTTTCTGCCTCGGCCACTGGAGGCCACAAGAGGCTTCTCAGGCAGAGAGAGAGATGCTCCAACTTGAGGAGGGGCTCCCCGCAATGCCACCAAGGAGGGTCCACGGGAGGGGGCGCAGGGCCAAGAGATCAGCTCGGAGGCTGTGGAGACAGTACCAGGAGGGAACCTGAGATGACCCCAGAGCCGGTCAAGAGGGGAGGGAAGGGAGAGATGCAAGGGAAACCCCTCAACTCCAGGACTCGGGCCTGGTGTCCCGTAGGCCACAGAGACCTGTGCCTCCATCCCAGGGGCTCACATGCACGGGAGCAGGGTGACACCGCTCGAGCCACTGCGGTCAGGCTGAGGACCACAGCCGTCAGCACCCACGCTCAGCTCTCAGAGCTGGGACTCTCCACACAGGACCACCTCTGTTTCCAGGACAACCTCTGGGGCAGTCCCCCACAATCCACCTTGTGAGAGGCGATTCTGGTCCGACAGCTCCTCCTCTGCCTTCAAGAACTGGACTCTGAAATTTCAGCCTCAGACGGTGACTCACCACCCATGGCCACATAAGCCAATGCCACCTCCCCCACCTTCCTTCCTGGTCAAGATGTCCCAAGATGGCTCAGTAGAAACTACATGTCCATCAGGGAAGGATCATGAGGAGGGAGGACGGCCCACCCCCTCCCCAGCCATGGGGGGAAAGGAATGGAAGAGATGGCCCTTTGGAGGAAGATTGCCTCTCACACCCTTCCATGAAATACGAGGAGCTCTCTGAGACTCAGTTTTCCTTCTCTGTAAAATGGGGTCCCTCTATTGCACCAGAGCATGGAGGCAGCCACAAAAGCAGAGGACAAGCCATTCCACTACCTTGCTGGTTGGTGGGTGCAGTTAGAATAACAGCCCTGGGCTTTCTGCTCTCTCCAATTCCCTGGAGCTCCGAGAGACCACGTCCGCCTTGAAAACACCCACAAGTCCTCCCTCTCCTCCTTGGTCCCCAGAGCACAAGCACAGGACAGGCCCCGAGGGGAGGTGGGCCCAGGGGAAACTGAGGACACTATCTCCTCCTCACTACCCTGCAGCCCCCAGAGAAGAGACTCTCAAGTGGCCGCTGGACACACCAGGTGGCTCCTGGGAAGGGGTCTGGGCAGGGAAATCAGCCCACGACTCCACTGTGCCCTTATTAGGAGCCTACTGTGCACCTGGCCCTATCCTTTCAGACACGCAGCCCTTGTATTTCTAAGAAAGAGGAAAGCCGTAACCCAGAGCAGGGGGAAGTCATCTGAAGAGGGTGCCCGGCATCGCAGGAGGAGCAGCACCCCAGTACAGACCACCTCCTTCCCCCACGGGAAGGAAAGCTTGGTCTCGGCACGGGGTAACGGAGTTGGGATCTCCAAACGTCCTGGCCGATACTGGCGGAAGGACCTGACTGCGCCCCCGACACCGGGGACCAGACTTCGGTGCCCCCCACACCCCCTCCTCGGTGCCAAACCGAGGTCGTCAGCGGGTCTCCAGCGGCGCGCAAAAGTCTGAGCCGGTGGGGCGCGCGGCTTCTCGGTCGCCCCGAGCCCCGCACCCCAGTCTCGGCGCCCCGGGAGCTCGTGGCCGGCGCTTCCCGGGGTGGCGCCAGCCCGGGTGGGCGTGAGGGGCAGGCGCACTCCGTGGCCCGCGCGAGGCACCCACCTGGGTGGGCGCGGCGTGGCCCGCGGCCCAGAGCTGCAGTCCGAAGGCCAGCACGGCCCAGAGGGCGGCGGGAGCCATGGGACGCGTGGCGGCGGCCGAGTGGCAGGGTCCGACCGGCGTTGGCCCAGGCTCCCTCGCGGCTTCCTCCGCTCCGCTGCGCTGCCGCGCCTCCCACTGAAAGCGAAACACCACGCGCCCCGCTAGAGGCGTAGGGGCGGGGCTAGAGAGACGGGGCGGGGCTAGGGAAACAGAGGGCGGGGCGCTTCCCTCCAGGGGCTCCTCCTTCCTCCCACGCTCCCCTCCTCTGCCCCGGCCTGCTGCCCGGCAGGCACCCCCACCGGGACCCTCACTCTCGCAGAGCCGAACCTGGCTCTCTCTGCCAACACACACTTCATCCAAACCTCCAGCGTCAGCCACTTCCAGCCCTCGGGGACCCCTCAACCTCTCTCTAATGCCTCCTCCCCGACACCCTCCTCTCAGTGTGGGGGCAGGAGACCCACATTGGGGACAAGATCCTACCAGATTTGTGGTTGCCCTGGGGCTGTGCCTCTCGCTTAACCTTCCCTGTGACCACCTACCCTTCCCTCCCCCACAAGCCCCCCACACCTGTTGAGGTGTGGCCCTAATTTGGAAAAAAAAAACCTCCAAATTAATAATTTGGGAGACCACTGCTGTTCTCAATCATTCACTCACTGGGACTCTGGGACCAGGCCACCTGGGTCTGAATCTCTGCATTAACTTCACAGAGTTATTATGATGATGAAAAGATGGATTCTATATGTATCTATACTTGTAAAGTATGTATGTAACTTAATACGCTCTGTACACCTATTAGCTGTTATTGCTATTATTCATTTGTTCTTCTTTCCTTAAATATTCTTCTCAGTGAGCCAGACCCTGCCCCACCTTCCCTTCTGAACCCCTTATCCAAGAGGCTGACAGGTGGCTGGGACAGAAGCCTTCCAGGAAGTTGTGGGGGCCCACAGGGGGCTGGCCAGGCCAAGGGCCATCAGGGCTGGCTCCCCTGGAGTTTACATCATGACTGAGGACCCACACTAACTGCCATCTCCACCCTCTTCACTTTGAATGCCAACCCTGATGCCAAGGTCAGCCCTGTGTGACTAGAATTTACTCCCCAGGCCTGGGAGTCCCTGTCCCCAGCATACAGGACATTTCTGAGGGGCTGGGTGGGCAGCGTGGCAGGAGGGATTCGGTCCCCTTGTTCCTTCACTGCAGGCTGCCCCAAAAGGTACAGCGACCCCTGCTCTGGGCCACCAACCCCCCTGATAGAGACAGCAAGGACGGTGCTTCTAGATGCTGAGTGAGAAACTGGGAAGTGACTCTTGGGAGATGGAAAATCCCACCTCCTGATCAGGAGGTTGGGAAATCACCTGGTTCCCACACATTTGTGGGAGATGGGCCTCGCTGAGGGTGCAGCCAGCACAGCCCACAACCTTAACTCCTCAGCATCAGCCTCTACAACTCATGTGACAATTTCTTCTGGCCTTTACAAGTCTCGTCTGGGAGCAGTTTTGAGGACTCCCTGATTCATAAGAGAGCCAAAGGCCACAAATGGGGTGTCACCTGGTGGAGGCAGGGGCAGCTGGTTCTCCATGGATGTTCCCTACACATCTCAAACCCATTGGGTCCCACTGACTCCTCCCCTCCCATGGGAGCTTAGCTCATACCTGTGCATCCTGTCTCCCTCCAGCTCTGCAGCCTCAGACCCTTCTAGCCAAAGCTCTAACTCAGTCAGAAACCTCTGTGAAGCACCTGCTGTGTGCCAGGCCCGGGATATGTGCAAAGCAGACAAGAAACTCCCATCAGTCTGTGGTCCCTAAACTCTGCTGATTATCAAGTTCCAGAATGGTCCCTTGTAGCTCCTCTTGCTTGGCCCCAGTAAAGAGAAGCACCACCCCACCCAGCTCCCCCAAGAGGGCACTCAGCACAGTGGTGACTCCTTCCCCCAAATCCTTTCTCTGGCTTCTCCAAACCCCACATCTTGTTTAGACTGGAGGTGGACAATGGCAAATTCTGGGTGAACCATCTGACATTGAGTCTCTTAGCAAGATCTGCACAGGTGGCCCAGGAATCTCTCTTCAAGGTGGAGTTTGATCTTAGCACCCACCACATTGTACCTGCCATTGGGGAATCTGGTCAAGCTCAGCGGTAGCACCAGGAGGCCCTTTAACCCGCTATCACAGTCCAGGTCACCTGGCCCTTCTCCTCCTACCCCTCAGCCCAGTCCTGGCTTTGACCTTGGCCATTCTCACTTGCGATGCTCCAGTGGCCTCCCAACTGGTCCTCTGGCCTCCAGGCTCTGACATTCTAATCTGTTCTTATGGTGTGCTCAGGGCCAGCTCTCAAAAGCATCAGTCAGCCATGTCATTCTCACGTTGAGTAGTTCTCAACCAAGGGCTGATTTTGACCCCTGCCCCGAGGAATATTGGCAATATCTGGAGATGTTTTGGGTTGTCACACTTGCAGGGGGTGTGGTTAGGTGCTACTGGCATCCCGTGCATAGAGACTAGGGGTGCTGCTAAATATCCTACAATGCACAGGACTTCCCCAAAAACAAGTTATCCAGCCCAAAAGGCTGATAGATGCTGAGAAACCTTCGTACGTGGCTCAGCCCAGCCTTCAGACTGAGCTCAGGCTCTTCAGTGAGATGCAGGAGGCCTTTGCCCCCAGCCCAGCCTGCCCACCAGGCAGATCTCCCCGGACTCCACACTCCAACCACCTTAAAGGACCCCAGGTTCCCACCTCCATGCCTCGTCCACACAGGTTCGTAAGCCTGGGATGTCTTTCCCTCGTGTTTGCTTGGTGACCAACTTTGTCCTTCAAATTGAAGCCCAGTTCTCTAGCTGTGAAACTTGCCCTTAACCATACCCCACCCACCCAGGCAGGGTTGGGACTTCAACAGACGGTTAGCATCCACACCCCTGGGTCTGGTTAATCGCTTCACCTGTCCCTCTTCTCTCTTAGTAATTACACCAGCAATCAGAGGACTGCAGAAGCTGTGTTGGAACAGCAGGGTCAAGCTTTATAGTGAGTTTACGTGGCTAATAAAAGGCACAGTGATTCAAACCAAGCTTAGCTGCCTTAAAGCCTCAGCCAAGCTGCCTCTCACACCGCTGGACTGTGCGGTCCTCCAGGGTGGGGACTCGGTCACGGCCCCCTCTATTTCCCTGGTGAGTGGCTGATACACAGAAGGTGGGGCTCAAGAAAGTTCAAGTGCATGAGGACTTCATGTAGGACTAGTGTATGCAGGAGACAATATAGGGGTGAGTGAGTGAGTGAATGAATGAGTGCATGCATGCATGAACAAATGAGTGAGTGAATGAGTGGATGTCAGGGTGAAGGCCCAGGAATCCAGCCAAGTCCAATCGCTCCCAGGCCCCACCCACTCAACCTGGTCTCACGACCATGCATGTCTTAGACCCCAGCCCCCCCAGTGCAGGAAAAGCCCACCTGCTCCTCAGTAATGGATGACAAGCTGGCTTCTAGCAGTTAGGACCATGGGCTGCATGCACAGTATTTGTAACCTTGGTCCAGGCTCCCCTGGAGCCTTTCCTCACTTCCCAGTGTACCCCTAGCCCTCAGAGAGCCCCCCATCACCCAACTAGCTGATGACTGTGCTTTGCAAGCAGTTGTAGATGAAGGCTCAGCAGCAGCAGATATCACACATAATAGCCAGTCTGTCCACCAATATTTACTGAGCACCTACTGTGTGCCAGGCATTCTAGTGAACTCTCCAGCTTCAGCCAGCATTAGAATCATCTCAAAGGCTTCTTGCACATGCAGATTCCTGGGTTCCCTCCCTTGTCTGACAATCCGGCATTTTCCTGAGCCCCCGGTGACTGACAGGCACCTTCTGGGAAACACTGCACAGAGGATTTAGCTGCAGCAGGTGCTGTGGCTGAGGGCAGTTTGGGAGGCATAGCTGTGGTTGTGCTGGGATTGGCAGTTCACACTATAAGGGAAGTTTCAGAACCGGCCACAAAGCCAGCTCCTTCTAACCTGGTCCCAGGGGCCCAGGGGCATCCTGTCTTGCAGGGGCTGCTTGGGCAGCAGGACCGCCCCCCCCCCCCACATCCATCCCCTTCTTGGCCCAGAGTCAGGGCCCTGACCCAGCCCCTAGATGACTCATGTCCTAAAATCATGAACAGGAAGAAGCACTGGGTGTTAGCCGCAGCCCTGCAGCTGCCTTCTTCATCTGTCCCTCCCACCTGCCCTCCCACCTGCCCTGGGGCCACATCTGGGGCTGAGCTGGCCATACCAAGTGAGGGCTGGGGGCACTGGACTGAGACACATTCATTGGCTCCCTCTGGATTTCCTTCCAAATAAGACGAGGCCCAGGGAGTGTAGCTCTCCCACCCCTGACGGTCCCTACCATCAAAGAGGACCCCAGGCACCTTAGGGAAAGGAGCCAAGAGAGCCTGCAGGCCTCCCCCTCTCCCCAGTCTACCAAAACCCCCCTGTTCAGGGTTGCCTCTTCCCAGTAACCAGCCCCTAAGTCAGGCCCAAACCTTCTGGAGAAGACTCTTAGTTTCTAAGCCCAGCAAGCGGGGTCTGGGGAAGTCCCCATTCTAGCCGCTCCCTGTGTGACCTTGGGCCAGTGTCCTGATCTATAACAGGAGGGGGCTGAATTAGATCCAGGAGACAGGCTGGTTTCATCCTAAATGCCAACTCCCCTTGGTGGTGGCTGCATGGGGCTCTGTGTTGAGAAGGATTCTAAGCCCGCATGTGGAGTCTGAAAGAAAGGATGCGTGACACCTAGCCAGGTGTGTGTGTGTCGGGGGTGGGGTGGGGGGGGAGGGGGCCACAGAACGATTACCTGGTCTCTACCATCTCTGGACTAGGACCGAGTGCCCCTTGATGTTCAAGGATTCTACGGCTTTCATGCAGCAGGTGGGCCTGGGCTGGATTCTAAATATGCACCTTTGATGGCACACGGAGATGGGGGGTGGGGGGGAGTCCGCCCTGCGGGAATGACTGTCCTGATCCCACCTAGGGCCTTACCTGATGGACGGTTCTCCCTTCTTTCTACTGCAAACCATGCTGCTGTATTTTATACCCATCTGTCTTTCAACCTTACGTGGCTTTGTTTAGATTTTTTTTTTTTTAATTAAAAAAATTCAAAGCTTAGTATAAGAAACACCATGTTCCCAGTACCAGGCATTGACCAACATTAACAACTAGGGCTGCCCTCATTCCTCTCTGACCTCCTATCATAACCTTGACCCCTCTCTCCTCCTGGCTGGGCCTGAACATGGGCAGCATACGAGGCCTTCGCTCTCATAGTTCCATCCACCCGAATCACCTTCCTCCAGGGGCCTGCCTGACTCCAAGGTCATCCGCTTGGGGGTCACCCTCTCTGACCCTCCTAACTAAAGCCGCCGCTTTATTCCTCTTCATAGCAGTTGTGGTCATTTCCTTGTTGAGGGACCATGTCAGTCTTGTTCTCTGCAGGGGCCCCAGCACCTAGAAACCAGCAGACATCGCTAGATTTTTTTTTAACAGGTTCTCAGTAAATATTTGTTGAATTGATCTTTTGCCTCCAATTCTTTTATTTTATAACTAGAGGCCCGGTGCACAACATTCATGCACTGGGGAGAGAGTGGGTAGGAGTCCGGGGCAGGGGGCGGGGGGGTGAGCGGGCCTAAGCCAGCAGGCAGACATCCCCCGAGGGTTCCTTAGCATTGCCACGGAGGTAGGAGAGGCTCCCGCCACCACCACTGCACTCACCAGCTGTGAGCCTGGCTTCTGGCTGAGCGGTGCTCCCCCTGTGGGAGCACACTGACCACCTGGGGGAGCAGCTCCTGGGTTGAGCATCTTCCCCCTGGTGGTCAGTGCACATCATAGCGACCAATCATTCTGCCGTTCGTTCGATTGGCACATTAGCCTTTTATTATATAGCATTAAACATGAAGTCCTTCTAATTTCTTCTCTTTCTCCCCAAAGGCAACTATTACTGAATCTGTTTTCCATCTTCACATGTAAAGGAACAACGAGGGGTATTATCTTACATGCCTGCTTGTACTTGTACAAATGGTAGAATACCAGGTGCGCTGCTCTGCCTCTTGATGAGTTCCCGCCACTCAGCCCGCTGTGTTTCTGAGAACTTTCCGTGTTGATGAGCTGGATCCTGGCTTCTTTGTGCCTGCTGGGTGGTGCTGCCCCTGGCCTGCCCTGCACTGTGTGCCCACAGCCTCAGCAGTGGAAGCTCAGGTGCTCTCACACCTGCTCGGTCCACGCTCTGCCACGCTGCCTTGCACCTGTGCCCTGAAGCACAGGATGGAGAGTTCGTCTAGGACTGTGAACCTAGAAAGTAGATCTGCCAGGCGGTGGGGTTTGCACATTTTCATTTTCACTAGGTCCTGCCAAATTCCTCTCTCAAGGGGCTGTACCCACTTCCACTCCCACCAGCATGTGAGACTCACGCGTGCCCACATCAGTGGGTTTCATATTCTCAAAGTGCTTTCAATTCTCCTACCTCCTTCAGCCTCGCCGCAGCCCTGCCAATATTCCTCTCGTTTAAAGGGTGAGCACCCCCTCCTCCAACTCTCAAGCCCCAATCCTAACTCTTCCACCACCACTTTCATTCTCCACCACTCACCCCTGCTAACTCCACCCCCAACAACCACCCACCAACCATCCCACTGTCCAAACACCCTTCTCACCCATCTCACTGTCTCTCCTTCAGGCCCCAGCAGAGCCAAGAAGCAGCTGGTCCCCATTTGCCACCTGGCTCTCTCTCCAGACCCACCTTGTCCTAGGCCTCAGTTTCCCCACCTTCCTCTGAAGTCTCCGCCCCATTACACACTGGGCCACAGGTCTGGGCAGGAAAAATGACTCCCCTCAACTAGCCTCTCCCCCAACCCCCTTTATTAGTAAGTTGTTCCTGGGCATTTTATAATGGGGTGGCTGGCGGGAATGGAATCTTTTTGCATAGCTCCTCTCTCACTCTTAGCTTCTCAGACCTAACATACGGTGGTTTCAGTGAATCATATACCTCGGAGCTTGCTGTGCTTTCTTTTTGCCCCAGCCCTGCTCCCCCCGATGCCCCGCCATGCACTCAGGCCACTTGTCCTTGTAAAGCACATGGCGCTGTCTGTGGGTGTCTCCGTTCCTCTGGGATGGGACTGTTGGGTCTTGGAGTTCCTGTGTACCTATTTCACTAACACTGCTAGGAGCTTCCCCAGGAGACCACGCCAGCCACACGCCCTCCCAGGGGCCACTCCAGGAGACCACACCAGCCACGCTCCCTCCCGTGGACCACTCCAGGAGACCACACCAGCCACGCTCCCTCCCAGGGGCCACTCCAGGAGACCACGCCAGTCACACTCCCTCCCAGGGACCACTCCAGGAGACCACGCCAGTCACACTCCCTCCCAGGGGCCACTCCAGGAGACCACGCCAGCCATGCTCCCTCCCAGGGGCCACTCCAGGAGACCACACCAGCCATGCTCCCTCCCGTGGACCACTCCAGGAGACCACGCCAGCCACGCTCCCTCCCGTGGACCACTCCAGGAGACCACACCAGCCACGCTCCCTCCCAGGGACCACTCCAGGAGACCACACCAGTCACACTCCCTCCCAGGGACCACTCCAGGATGACCACACCAGCCACGCTCCCTCCCACGGACCACTCCAGGAGACCACGCCAGCCACGCTCCCTCCCAGGGACCACTCCAGGATGACCACACCAGCCACGCTCCCTCCCACGGACCACTCCAGGAGACCACGCCAGCCACGCTCCCTCCCAGGGACCACTCCAGGATGACCACACCAGTCACACTCCCTCCCAGGGACCACTCCAGGATGACCACACCAGCCACGCTCCCTCCCACGGACCACTCCAGGAGACCACGCCAGCCACGCTCCCTCCCAGGGACCACTCCAGGATGACCACACCAGCCACGCTCCCTCCCACGGACCACTCCAGGAGACCACGCCAGCCACGCTCCCTCCCAGGGACCACTCCAGGATGACCACACCAGTCACACTCCCTCCCAGGGACCACTCCAGGAGACCACGCCAGCCACGCTCCCTCCCGTGGACCACTCCAGGAGACCACACCAGCCACGCTCCCTCCCAGGGGCCACTCCAGGAGACCACACCAGCCACGCTCCCTCCCACCAGCAGGGTCAGAGGGGTCCCCATTTTTTTTCACACTCTCCCCCAAACTCATCATTAGCCGACTTTCTGATTTTGGCCAACTTGATGGGTGTGAAGTAGAACGCACTGTTGTTTCATTTGCATTTATTTCTCTGAACGTTCGTGGGTTTGAGCACCTCTTCATTGCTTGTTAGTCATTTGGGTTTTCCCTTCTCCGAACTGCCTATTCATATCCTTTGACCAAATTTCTATCATTTCCTGTCTTTTTCTTGTAGCTTTGCAATAATTCTTTGTATATTCTAGATATTAATCCCTTGTTATTTTTAGATATCACAAATACTTGCCCCATTTTGTCATCTGTCTGATGTCCTTGTTTATGGTATTGCTTTTCAGAAAAAATCATTGATTTTAATATAATTGAACCCATGCTTTTTTTTTTTTTTTTTTTGCCACTTGGATCTTAGTCAAAAACTCCTCCCTCACCCCCCCCCCCCGCCACTGTGAAATATATTCTTCTTTATTTTCTTTCATTAGCTTTATGATTTTACATCTCATATCTAGGTTTTTAGTACAACCAGATGATTATGTGTGGTGTGGAAGACCTAGGGGAAAAAACCCCCACCAACTTCATTTTTCTTCGTAGTGTGAGCCAGTCTTTCCCACATCACTGGCCAAACAGCCCACCCTTTCATCATCGATCATAATTGCATGGGTCCATCACTGAATGATCCAGGCTGTTCCCCTGGCCTTGCTCCGAGGCTAGTCCCACATGGCTTTCATTAGCAGAGTTTGTAGAATGTCCAGTATCTGGTAGGATGAATCTCCCTTGCTCTTCTTTGTCAACATCATTTTAATTCTATGTGGTTCTTCATTCTTCTGTGCTCATTTTAAAGTATATTGAAGTTTCCCAAGTTCCAGCTATGATGCCAACACAGAGGGCACTGAATTGATAGGTGATGTGGGGGAGAAGGGACATCACGGCAGTGCCCATCCATGAACATGGGACACCCTTCATCTGTTCAGAGCTTCTTCTAGGTCTTCTGAGCCTTTGAATGTTTCCTTGGCTGGGTGCAGTCGGGGTACTCAACTCTTCTGCACGTGTGCTGCCATTCATATTTGTAGTGACTACAGGTGAGCTGAAGGGCAGGGCCTATAGTCCTATTTTATAGGTGATTTTTAAAATATAAATGTATATTGATTATAGAGGAAGGGAGAGGGAGAAAGAGAGAGAAACATCAACGATGAAAGAAAATCATTGATCGGCTGCCTCCAACACACCCCCGTGCCCCACCCTGGGGATTGAGCCTGCAACCCAGGCATGTGCCCTGATGGGAAATCAAACCATGAGCTCTTGGTTCATAGGTCAATGCTCAACCACTGAGCTACACCAGCCAGGCACATCCCCAGAACCCTTAAATCCCACTGTCTGGATCAGTGATCCTGGCTCTGTGGAATAGTGTGCATAATTTAAAATCTCAAGTAGGCAAAGTGATTCCCTAACACAGCACAGACTAAGCTGTGTTAAGGAAAAGCAGGCTTTGTACATAAAATCAACAAGAACTCAAAGCAGGAGTCCCCTACCAGTTCCCTCCAGGATCCATGCTGACAGCTCAAGGCATGGATTTCCAACAATATGTCATTGTAGGGTGGAGAGGATTGAAGGATGGAGAGGATTATAACAGTCTGAGGTGGTTATGAACCAACACCCATAGCAATTACACCCATAAGTGGAGAGACTTTGTTTTGTTAACAAATCACTGAAAAGAATTTTTTAGAAGGAAGGCAAGAAACCAAAATGTTTGAGGGATTAGAATGGGTTATGAGATCGTGCATAATTTCTATTATTTTCCCTATATTTTTTTCTGTTTTTATTAGTGTTCTTTTTCAAAACTTATGGTTAGCTCTCTTTTTATAAAGGTTTTCTTTTTTGTTTTTTATTTACATTTTTTTTTAAACTATATTTTTTATTGATTTCAGAGAGGAAGAAAGAGCCAGAGAGAGATAGAAACATCAATGATGCGAGAGACTCATTGACTGGCTGCCCCTTGCACGCCTCACACTGGGGATGGAGCCCGCCACCCAGGCATGATCCCTGACCGGGAATCGAACCGTGACCTCCTGGTTCATAGGTCCACATTCAACCACTGAGCCCCGCTGCCAGCCCGGCTTTGTTTACATTTTTTAAGCACCAGCACCTGCGTTCTAGTCCTGATAGCCACTGATTCTCTGTGCAACTGTGGGCACAGCTCTCACCTCTCCAAGCCTCAGTTTCCCCATCTGTGGGACTATGAGGTCTAGAGTGGAATCCCTCACGTTCGTCAGCCCCTTTCCCAGGCATCCCACCAGCCAGACGGCCTGAAGCAACAGAAATCAGCACAGTTTTCTCCTTAGTGAAACTCCAGACCTTGGCTCAGAGCGGGAGCAACCAGGAGGCAGCCAGGGAATGAGGAGGCAGTGAGAGGGCCTGGGGCAGTTCCCCAGAAGCTGGGTGTGGGTGGCTCTGGCCAGTTTCCCTGACATGATACCCAGCCCTTCGGGCACACAGGACAGCCCTGAGTCCCAGCTCACCAGCAAGGAGACGCAAAGTCAAGTCACTGACCTCATTTCCCTGGCTTGCTGTCCCTTCCCCAATTCAAAAGCAGGAAAAAGTTAGTAATTTCCCCTGAACACTTTCCCAATCTTCACTCATTCGGATGGTTACGAGGGCATGTCTAACAGCCAGAACTGGGCAGGGCTGGGTGGGATTACTTCAGGCACAACCCCGGCAGGGGACGCAGGGGACCCAGGAGACGGGAGGCAGAGAACTTGGCAGAGGGACAGAGGGACCCAGCTCAGGAGCCTGGGGGCTTTGCGAGTAGGTGACATGACTTGCTCACCTCTAGTTCATCTCCTGGTGAAGTCTGTCTACCTGACCTCATTGCCAGAGAACCAGAGCCACTCACCTCCCAGGCAGGCTTGTCCTGGCTGTCCTGCAGATCACTCACTACTTATTGAGCACCTACTGTGTGCTGGGCAGAACACTCCTGCCCCTTCACCCACAGGTCATTGAGACCCTGCCCCAACCATGTGCCCAAACAAGGCTCCCAGGAACCTTTAATTCTAGGAATGAATGGTGGAATATCAAGCACCAGAAAGGCGTCAACTTTGCTACCCCCAAGACCTGGGTTCAAGGCCTAAGTCAGGCCCTTTACCAGCATGTGACCTTGACCTTGACCTTGGACAAATCACTTCATCTCCCTGAGCCTCAATTTCCTCATCTATAGAATGGGGAGAAATAAGTACCATTTTCAAGGATGCAATAAGGACCAGCGTTTAGGAGTCCACAGTGCCTGGCCCATGGTATGTGCTCAATAAATGCAGCCAAATATTCTCTCCCTTCCCCCCATACACCCCCCCCCCCGCAATGGAGCCTGGCATCCCCCAAGGTTCAGGGAAGGTTTCCCTGTGAAGTTCCCCCAGTGCTCAGCCTCAGTCACACTCCAAGGAAACCCCCATGGGTCCCCAATTCCCCTGCAGTTCTCCAACCCTCCTAAGGCAGGTGCAACTTCCCACCAACCACCCAGCCCAGCCTGTCCAGTCTCCCTCCCAACTCCTGCAGAACAATGCCCGCCTGGGAACCACCTCCATCATCTTCCCTAGAGACCTAGGGAATGCATCACCCCAGACTCACAAACGCTCTCGTTTCTTGCTTAAAATATATTTTTATTGATTTCAGAGAGGAAGGGAAAGGGAGAGAGAGAGAAACATCAGTGATGACAATAATCAGCTGCCCCCTACATGCTTCACACTGGGGACTGAGCCCGAAACTCAGGCATGATTCCTGACCGGGAACCCAAACCATGACCTCCTGGTTCATAGGTCAACGCTCAACCACTGAGCCACACCGATTGGGCAATGCTCTCATTGTTGCCACACCCATCACAATGGCCCACTGGCCCCCACATGCCCCGAATTTCTCCATCCCCTCAGACCTTTGTGACATGTGCCAAATCCCCAAGCCCTGGCTTCCCCCCTGAACCACACTCAGGGCCCCACACACCTCTGCCATGACCCCTGGCTGAGGTTATCGCCCATGCTCCTTACTACTGCCCCTCTGCATGAATGAATGGACCTCATCTCACACCCTTACTTTGGAATAGGTTTTCCCATTGAAACCATGTGACAGGAGCAAGAGTGGAGGCACACCATCTGGGCTAGATGGCACCCAGTGGGCACTACAGTCCTGTCCCCACCTACCACCACTGTGTTCCCCAGCACAGTTCCTGACACACAGTAGGTGTTCTAAACAGATCTGTTGCTCGAATGACTGAAAAAAATAAACAAATTCATCTTTTCATACAGATATTTTTTGCGAGGCTTTTGGAACAGTCAGTGCTGTGGAAACTCGGAGGACACAAAGGTCTTGGTCCCAGGTGGTCCTGGAAGGCTTCCTGGAGGAGGAGGGGGAAGATGAGGATGGAGGTCTGGGACTGAGGCACTGAACAGTGTTCAGCGATGGAGGGGAGGGTCGCTGTTGGGTTTCATTGGGGATTTGAATACAGAAGCTGTGGGAGGGAACAGGACATGCCTGGCAGGGCTGGCTTGGCAAACTTTGGCCTGCAGGTACTGGGGAACTATGGAAGGCTCTGTGAGGAGTGGGTGGCCTCGTCGGACCCGGGCTTTGGGAAAAAAAGGTAGATGGGAGCCAGGACGCACTCCCTGTACATTCCCTAGGCCCTGTGGATGCCTGCACTGTTCCGAAGGGCCCACGACTCAGGGTTGGGGCCAGAGCACAGCGGTGACCTCAACCTGTGCCGGAGACAGCATGCCAAATGGTGGGGAGCTCGGACTGCAGCCGGATGCCCAGGTTTGAATCCTGCCTACACCTCTTAGCTGCTGTGTGACCTTGGGCAGGAACTTAACTAGCCTATGCCTCGGTTTCCTCACCGGTAACAGAGGGGTAATAACTGCTGCCTAGGGCACTGTGAGGTTCAAATGAGTTCACACAAAAAGCCTCAACAATGGAGAGTTCCTATGCCATTCTACCTGACGCGTGACTTCCCGGATGGCCTTCACATCACTTTTGGTAGAGCCCAGCTCCCAGAGGCACAGTGGTTCTCGGGAAGCTTTCGATGAATGGACATGGCCTAGGGGACGCTGGCCCAGCTCAGGAGTGCCCAGTGTTCAGGGGAGGGGAGGTGGTCTTCAGCCTGAGGTGAGGTGCCCTCCCTCGCCCCCCGCCGAGGCTGTGGGTATTTCCTGAGTGAAGCATAATCGCAGTGAAAAACAACGTCCCTGCGACAGCCTGCTCTTGCATAATCTGCCCACAGTGCTCTGCGGCTTCCTGACCAGGCTCTGGAGAGCCCGGGGGAGGGGAGCCCCTCCTGCCCTGGAAGGTGCTGAGCCCTGCCCTCCTTCTCAGAGGAGGCCCAACAAGACCTGTTGGAGCCTCAGTTTCCCCAACTGGAAAACGAGAGCTTGGGAGCTGATCATTTTGAAAGCCTCTATGTTCTCGAATCAGACGGAGGCAGGTTTGAATTCTGGCCCTGCCTGGTGCTGACTGCTGGGGGCTCCCCGGAGACACAGGTCAGCCCCAGGGTCCCGAGCTCACACTCTGGAGACAGACAAAGTTGGATTCAAACGCCAGCCAGGCAACCTTGGACAGGTTATCTCGCTTCCTTGAGGCAACTCTGGGAACATTAAGTATCAGATGATCAGGAGAATGAAATGAGGCAGCCGAAGTGCTCAGGGCAGTGCCTGGCACAGAAGCTCTCACACATCCCCTCCCCGTGAATCTGGGCACGGTGACTGCTGGACCAGTGGACTGTGACTAACGTGATACTGCGCCTGTTTCTGGGCCCAGATATTCAGAACCTGGCGGCTCCCCCTTCCTACCCTGGGTCATTCGCTCTAGGAACCCAGCCACCATGCTGCGAGGAGCCCACAGTGCTCCCCAGCTTGCCAGCCGCCTCAGCCGTGCAGTGCCTGGTGCCAACTGAACAGAGACGAGCCTTCCCCACCCAGCCAGGCCCAACCGCAGATGTGTGAGCAAAATAAATGTCTAGTGTTGTTCTAAGCCACTAAGTTTTGAGGTGACAAGAGACCACTGGGACAGTTAAGGTCAGTCACCAGCCAGTCAACACCTGGAGACCTGGGAAGCCACTGGCTCACCTGTAACCATGGTTACTGGGAGGTCAGCGGGGATGCAGATGAAGGGCGCTGGCATTACGTTCCTCACAGACAAGTCCCCTGACCCTAGCGCGGGATCAGCTACCTCACGCGTGGGACACAGGACGATGAAAACACAGAGCCCCTCGTGCAGTGGGTGTCGATCATTTTCTAGACGGCGACAGCCGAGCGTGAACCAGGCTCGGCCCTTCTAGTCAGGGACCCTGCGTGACGGCACGGGCCAAAGGGCCAGGAGGTGGCTGCTTGTCTGTCTGACGAAGGGGACCACTTGGCTCTTGCAAAGCCGTCTGATAAATATGAACCCAAAGCTCTCACCACAGCTGCTTTTACTTTAACACCAAGTTGTGGTTTGTTGTTGTTTTTTTAAGGAAGATTGAGAATCAGCAAATAATCTTTACTGTTCACTCAGGCGAGATGGCAAGTTCCCCGCCCCAGTCCCAACTTACACAGCAAGGCACCCAACTTTCCAAGCTGGCACTTAAGGCCAACCGCCTTACCGCCACAGCGCTCAGTCTCCCCGTCTGGTAAATGGGGAGGCTTGTTCTTAACCTTGGATCCTGGTGTGGGGCAGAGAGTGGGGTATGAGTTCTGAGGACGTGAACGGGGATCCAGTTGTTGGCCAGTCAGTCCTCCGGCGGAGGTTCTCTGTCCATCTGTCCTCCCAGGCCTGCGTCTCCCAGAATCAGGCCACCTTCAAGGAAAGCCGCGTGGAGGAGCAAGGCTCTGGCTGGGTTAGCTCTGCGGGAGAAGGATCCGAAAGAAATCACAGCTGGGCTGCCGCTTGATCTCAGGCAAGCTGCCCAGTCTCTGGCATAAAACGAGGAATAAAATCAGCCTCCTCCCTACCTTCCAGCTGTGGGGACCTGGAGGTGAAAGCAAACCTGTCCAGAGGGCATAGCGTCTGCTGATAACTGTGATGTAAACACAGCGAGGTGGGGGGGGGGGGAGACACCCCACCCCCCTCCCCCCCCCTGCATGGGCAGAGGGGGACTTGGAACCACAGAGTTGGGGGATTGAACTCCAGCTCTGGCACTTCCTGGCTGTGTGACTCTGGGCTGGTTGCTTCACCTCTCTGAGCCTCAGGCGGTAAAGGGGAGTGCTGACATCAGCCTACCTACTTCCAGCTGTGATCCTGAAGCCCAAATGAGTGAAGAATGCCGAAAGCCGTGGACAAACCTGAAAGCTCTTTCGGACTAGGGGCTGCTGGTGGTGACCATCGTTTTCTGAACAGGGAACAGGCCAGGCACCAGGCCAAGACCTCACCCACTGTACCTCCATCCACCGAACGCACAATCATCATCAGGCACGGGGTTGCAGATCAGGAAACCAACGCTGAAAGCGCTTAAGGGCTTCGCTTGAGGCCCTTCAGCTGGGAACTCCTTGAGCTGGAGGTTGAGACCCAAAGGCCCCTTCCTCCTTCCTCCCCCGACTCCAGGAGCCCTAATGAAACGGGACCTGGGAGGAGGGAGGAGGGTAGAGGCCCCACACCAAACACAAAGGCCCGTGGCCTCCCCAGGATTTCTTGGTTTGGTTTTTCCGCTTCTGGAAGACACCCAAAGAAAGAGGAACCTAGACCGCCTGCCTGCCAGCCAGCCGCCCTCGGCGACAGCCCTCGGCGACAGCAGCCTGGCCCCGGAGCTGCTACTTGTTAATTCGCCGGGAGCAGCCTTCCAGCCCGGCCTTTCTGAGAAACAGCCAACTGTTTCCCGGCTACCAGCAGCCTCAGCCTTTGTCTGAAATCGGCTGAAACCACCTTTGCTGGCCTTTCCCGCCCACTGCTGAGAGAATAGCAGGATGTTTGTTGTTCTAACGGGAGGGAAATAGAAATAAATGTAGTCTTTTCTTTTTCACTTTTCTTCTTTCATGTTTATTTCTCTCCACCCCCCCCCTTTTTTATTGAATTTATTAGGGTGACACCGGTTAACGAAATTACACAGGTTTCAGGTGCACAATTCCACAACACATCATCAGTAACACCCCAAGGCAAGTCTCCAGCCGTTTGACGATCACATCTGAGCACCCTGCACTGGCCCACGAGGCCCTCCACCACCTGGCTGTCGGCCTGCCTGCTCACCTTCTCTCTGCCCGGCCCCAGTGCTCCCACCAGTGCTCCCACCAGTGCTCCTCGAGTCCCAAGGCCAGGAGCATCCCCACCCCGGGGCCTTTGCAGCTGTGGTTCATGACTTCCCAGATTGCTGGGCCCCTGGGTCCTCCCCTCGCCCACGCATCATGTCACTCAGGTGGAGTTCAAAGGGCACCTCCTGGGCCACCTGGCTAGAGCCGACCCTGCCCTCCAGGCACAGCATGGTCCCCGGCCGGGGGCGGAGGGGGGGGTTTCCTAGCACATCACCCCATCATCTCCAGAATGACTTGTTCAAAGGTTTGGTTCTGTGCCGTCACGGGTCTCAGCCACTGGACACAGGACCCACAAGAGATGGTCTGAGCGCAGCGCATCCTCTGCAGCTGGACTGGGCCTGGCTCCTCACAGGTGTGTTTGGAAGGGAGCGGGGAGGGGAGGGGAGGAAAGGAGATTTTGAAAAGCAATGCGGTGCTGCCTGGAACGCCCTGGAACCAAGAGCAGGACATCCCTGCAGAGGGACCTGCAATGCTTCCCCAATGCACAGAGTTACAGACATCTAACCAACAGCCACTCCTGTGACTGTGACAGGAGGGGCCCTCTGGGTCCCCCACGGAGCAAGAAGCAGTCTGTCTACTGTGGGGTTCCCACAGCAACACACCCCAAGGGAGGCCAGGCCCGAGGGGAGCCTGGGAGCCCTGTCAGCCTCACCGAAGCTGACGTCAGCCCAGAACCAGCCCCTGGCTTTAATGTTGTTTTCCTGGGAGAAGAGTGTTCTCAGCCCAATGCCTCCTGGAGGTTCCCCATCGGTAAGTTAGGGGGGCTGGATTCTGCAGGCCAAGGAAGGGCTCACCCTTGGCAAGTGGACGACGGGCTGCACCCAGGACAGAGGCTGCCACACAGCCAATGCCAGCCCCATGTCAGGTGACGTTAAGGGGACCCCACAACATCGGCCCATTTCACAGATCAGGAAACTGAGCTCTAGGGAGACCAAGGCACCTAACCTCGACAGCCCCACTAAGCAGCAGAGCTGGGCCTGAATCCCAGTCCCTGCCACACACTGTCTGCCCGCACCTTGGTCACTTCCGCTGCAGACCTGCTCCTCTGGGGCGCCCCGCAGGATCCTAGGTGTGCGCCCAGCACGGATGCTGACCCAGGGCCAGGGGCCTGGGGCGGGTGCAGGAGCTGGATGGGCTGGAGTAGCCATCCTTGAAGCGTTTAATGTTCTCACTTTGGCTTCCAGTCAAACAGGACTGACACGGTCAAGGGCCTATGAGTGAATTTGGTCCCTGCCCCACCCATCTGTCCCCAGCTCCTCCCTGCCCCCCACGAGGACAGGGAGGACCAAGGAAGGGGTGGAGGTGAGAAGGCGCCCAAGAAACTTCAGCTGGAGGGCGGCCTCTCGCCTCTGCACAGTCATTTCTGTTCAGTCCAGCAGAGCAGTCCCTGGGGCTATGGGACAACAATGACCCGGATGGGAGGGGCAGGAGGATGGAGACAGGGGAGATTGAGTCTCCTGCCCCATCTGAGGGACAGGCCTGGCCTTAAGCACCTAGAGACGTCTCCCACCTCTGAGACTGCCCTGGGAGACAGCGGGGTTTCTCCAAATGCGACAGCCTCCGCAGGACACTTATCACTCATTCCTGACTGCAGCCGTTCAGGAAGGGGGTGTGCATGTGTGTGAGGTTCCCTGCACCCTGGGAACTGCCACCCTGAGCAGCAGGGCCCTGGCCCATCTGCCCATCTGAACAGCAGAGGCTAAGAAGGCATTGTCACTGGAGGGCAGGGATATTCGCCCCCGCCCCCACTGACCACTGGGTGGGGCCTGGAGACCTGCAGGTGAGGGGGGAGGGGGGCCTTCCAGCTCCTGCATGAAGCCCTAGGCTCACATCAACCCCTGAGTCCCCTCCCTGTGACCCCCAGGTGGGGCATGAGCGCTGCTTCTGTGATGCCTTCTCCCCACAGCCCCTTCTGCAAACACCCACAGGGAGCCTGGTGCAGAGCAGCTTTATTCGGAGTGTCCTCGAGGCAGGCCTGGGCCCAGGCGCGGGAGGTACCGGGAGGAGACCCTCCAGAGGTCGAGCAGAGGGGTGGGGGATCCCTGTCCTCAGAGCTTCTCCAAGACTCTCAGTCTCCATGAGAGATTCCTTAGCCTTACGGTCATCGGTAAGGAACTCTGTGAATTTTTAAAGTTCATGTTCTGTGAAGGGCTCTTGGGCAAGGGAGTGCGTCATTTCATTAAACAGATGTCCCCGTCCCGCCACGGGCAGCCTGAGCCCTGCCCACGGGGTGCTGGGTGCGTGCTGACCTCGGGCACGGAGGCTTGGGTGCAGAGCTGCCCACACAGGCATTCGGGCAAAGATCACCCATCCCACATGAACTTCTCCAGGTTCTGGTGTAACGGCCTCTCACGGTGTCCCCGCCTCTCCAACTTTCCCCAAAATATCTGAGAGGTTTCAGAAACTGCCCCTGCGATTCCTGACCCGGCCCCGACTTCCTCCAGCGACGAGCGGCTGGTGCGTAAACAGCAGCTTCCAGGCCTGGCTTCAGCGGGTAATTCCAGGAGCCTGCGGTGACCCGAGACTCCGTGCCTGGCCTGCCGCCCCTTGTCATCTGCCCACGGGTCCCTTTCCAAGGCCACGCGCCTGTGTACACGAGTCTGAAAGCCCTGGGAGAGCAGGCCAGCTGACGGATTATTCCTTAGTGTGCGATGCAAACATCCTGACCCCAGACTGAGCTACGCAGCGCTTAAGCCCCGAGCCCAGGATCAGGCAGGCGCGGCCTTTGACATCCATGTCCCAGCACGGGTGCGGAGCACCTGCTGCAAGAGGCAGGCCTGATGCCATGGGGATCCATGTGGGCGGCAGATCCGGGGAAGGGCATCTTCATTTCCCAGGACAGAGCGGGCAGTGCCCACCAAGCAGGCAAGGACCCAGAAGGGCCCACAAGTCACTGGGACTGGTAGGGACATTCTAAGATGAGCGAGTTGATCCCAGGCCAGGGGCCCACCGTGAGGCCACAGAACCGGGAAGGGGCAGCACCAGGAGGGTCCCCCTCGACCCACACAGGGCTGGAAGCAGGCTGGGCACCACCAGGCATAGGGCACAGAGCATAGCATGGCCGCAGTGGCTGAAATGGGCCAGCCGGCCCCCAATCCCTCTGTTTCCCTTCTGACTGAGAAGAAACCACAGGCGCTGGCTCGGGGCCACGGGGGCCCAGGTGAGGGGAGAAGGCATGGGGTGTGGGCCTCATGGCCTCTGCCTCAGATGGGCTCCACCCTGGAGGGTGGGGGGCCCATGCCAGGACTCAGGGGTATCTTCTCAGTAGCAGCAGAGGCAAAGTGTCCAGTCTCTACCGTCTATCTTTCTGTTGCCCCAGCAAACATCACCATTCAAATCCAGTACCTTGGTTGTCTCTACTGCACAGCCCACTGCCCTAGGGTCAGGGTGGTGGGCAGCTGGGTGGGGATGCAGGTAGAGACCCCCAGGCCTCTCCTGCATTGACCACCGGGTGCTGGAAACTCAGGTCAGCAGGTGGGCCTCTGCACCAGCGTGGTCCACCGTGCCGCCCGGTTCCCAGGGACACCCAGCTGCTCTCTCAGCCCCAGCCAGGCCTCACTTCCCAGACGCCGTCTCGGGCAAGGGGTCCTCCTTCCCTTCCTCCTCCACCGAGAACATGACATCCCCGCAGCTGCCCAGAGGTGGTTCTGTCTCCTGCTCCGGGTAGTGTGGGGCCCGGTCCACCTCCAGATCCGCCTCGAGCTCAGGCCCCGCCGGCCCCGCCAGGCCCCCCCGGCCCTCAGGCGCCTCAGTCTTCACGGTCCCCACGATCACTGTGTCGGCCTTCATGATGTAGATTTTCTCTGCGAAGCAGAAGGAGAGGTTCAGTGAGAGCCCAGAGGGTGAGCAAGGAGGCGGAGGAGGGTCCCGGTCCAGCTCGGCCAGCCCCGCTGTGTGGCTCAGGCAGGTGGCACAACCTCTCTGGTGCGCAGTAAGCCCTGCCAACCTTACAGCTAGGAACTGTGTGCTGAGGAGTTAGCCA
This sequence comes from Corynorhinus townsendii, assembly GCA_026230045.1. Taxonomy (NCBI): domain Eukaryota; kingdom Metazoa; phylum Chordata; class Mammalia; order Chiroptera; family Vespertilionidae; genus Corynorhinus; species Corynorhinus townsendii. The sequence continues at coordinate 215,010,970 of JAPDVU010000002.1, forward strand.
CTGGCCCACTTGCTACCTATGGGTGATGCCTGTGATTTTCTCGGGCACTTCTGCAAGGATGGGGTGGGGAAGGAGAGAACGGGGTTAGGAGAGAAAGCAAGGCGTGGGGAGGAAGCAGCAAAACCAATCACCACGGCTCCTGCAAATGTCCACTGGAATGGAGAAATAAGACTACAATAATAATAATAGCACCAGGGAACTCAAGCAGAGGTTCACCTTCCACACTTTAGCTCCTGAATCCTCACATCCCTTCTGCCGGGTACACAGTCTATTCTTATCCCCAGTTACAGGTAAAGGACCTGGAGCCCAAAGAGGCTCAGTGACCTGCCCAAGGTCACCAGGTAGTTAGTGCAAATCCCAAAGCAACCCCTGCCCCGCTGCCCATTCCACTCCTTTCCATGGGCCTCAAGCAGAAACCAACGTGGCCCGGTCTGCCCGGGATGCTCTGGAGTTCGCTGTGCGAGTTCAACCAAGCCAACCAGGCAGCCGTCTTCCCTGCAGAACCCTCAGCCGTGAGTAACCCAGCAGCCTGAGATTCGGGCAGCTTTGGGAGGGGCGGTATATTTCCATGTTGAGCGCTTATCTCCCCTCTCCTCCCCCCAATCCCCCCACCCCACGTTCAGGCCTCATGGCTGTGCCTGCCTAGCACACAGTAGGACTGCTGTGTATGCCACTTGGATGAAAGACCCGCCCAGCCCATTAGAGGTGTGATTCCCCGGGCCCTCAACACCATTTCCTTCCTTTGGGGGCTGGGGAGTTAAGGAAGCTGCCAAAGAAGCTGGGAAGTGGGGAGCCTGGCCTGTAGCCACGTCAGCCGACTTCAAGCACCAGCCCCGCTTCTTCCGGTGTCTCAGGCTCAGGGCAGGGTCCCAGCTCCCAGCTGCTCAGCCCTGGATTCTGGAGGCTGAATGGGGAAGCCCAGGAGGGAACTTGAGAGCTGGGGTGGGGCAGGGGGCTTGGGATCCCTGCTTCTCTGGGTAACCGGTTACACCCCTCTGATTCAGGAACCCCCAAAATATTCTTGGGGCCCCTGCACCCTCAATTCCATTACATAATGCCGGCGCTTCTGTTTTGGTTATAACACCCCCAGGAAAGAGAGAAGTGTTCAAAATAGCAGCAGGAACTAAAGAGAAGGAAGAGAGAGAGAGAGAAGCTGTGGGCTGGGACCCCCTACACCCCGAAAGTGAGGAGAGGGCCTCAAGCCTCAGACACACAAATCGTCACCAAGACCTGCAGGCCCCTTGCCCCGGGAGGTGAGAGAGAGAGGGCACAGAGGGGGCCAGGCAGGGCTAGAGGAGGTGAGAGACAGACAGAGATAGAGACAGACAGAGAGGAGCAGGGGTGGGTTGTCCAAGTTGAAGAGACCGAAGTTGGGGGCCAGACTATCATTCCCCTCACATTCCTGGGTCCCTCTGAGTCCTCTGGCTCTGACCCCATCACAGAGCTGCCCAGCCCCCAGTCAGCAGGGGGAGGGTCTTCCAGAAGCTACTGGGATTCCTGACTCAGCCAGGGCCCCAGAATCCAGGGAAGCTGTCTAAATGGGGTGAGGTGGGGTGGGGTGGGGTGAAGGTGGGGGAAAGGGGCTGCCCGCCTGATGCTACGGTCGGGGGGGAGTGATGAAGCTCAGGCAAGAGTTTGGTCCCCTTGGGAATTGAACAAGGAGGTGCCCCTCTGAGGTAGCGTCAGAGGGACAAGGGGCTCACCGTCCCCTGGGTATCCCAAGAGAGCCTCCAAGGCCTTCCCTCCCCACCACCCCACGCCCAGCAAGGCCTGCAGGCTGGCTTGGCTCTGAGCAGGCTGCCCACACCGCTACCCACACCCCAGCTGCCCTGGGAGTCTGGTACCTGCCTCCGCCATCCCCTCAAACACTTCAGACCCCACCCTCGCAGTTCCAGGCACTGAACTCAGCACAGGCTCAAAACTCCAAATTAGGGCTTCTTCGGAAATTTGAAGGAGATGCCTTTGGCGATATTTCCCAAAACTCATTAAAAAAAAAAAAAAAAAAGCCAAAAGCTGCAGCTCCCAAAGTTTCCGTTTGATACAAAAGACTCTGCCCTAAAGATTTCTATTCAGCCCTGACCGGTGTGGCTCAGTGGAGAGAGCGTCGGCCTGCGGACTGAAGGGTCCCAGGTTCGATTCTGGTCAAAGGCATGTACCTTGGTTGTGGGCACAACCCCAGTGGGGAGTGTGCAAGAGGCAGCTGATCGATGTTTCTCTCTCATCGATGTTTCTAGCTCTCTATCCCTCTCCTTTCCTCTCTGTAAAAAATCAATAAAATATATTAAAAAAAAAAAAGTTCTATTCAGCCCTGACCGGTGCAGCTCAGTGGACAGAGCGTCGGCCTGTGGACTGAAAGGTCCCAGGTTCGATACCAGTCAAAGGCATGTACCTTGGTTGCGGGCACATCCCCAGTAGGAGGTGTGCAGGAGGCAGCTGATTGATGTTTCTCCTCGTTGATGTGTCTAACTCTCTATGCCTCTCCCTTCCTCTCTGTAAAAAACCAATAAAATATATATATATATATATATTTTTTTTTTTTTTTTTTAAAGAGTTCTATCCACCACGCCTGCCATAGAAATGTGTGCTATCACTGCGCAAATGCCTCTTTGGTGTCATCCGAGTGGTGGTTATCCCTCCAGAGAAGACGGGGAGGGGGCCCACTGAGGCCCTGGCCCCAGGGGCTCCCAGACAGGTGAGGGGCAGGAGAAGGCCACAAACACAGCCACACTGCCCAGGGCTGAGGACACTGGATGGGAGGCCTGGAGCCTGGGGGAGCACAGCAGAGGCGCATCTGGTCTAGATAGGAGAGCGGGAAAAGCAAGGAAGGCTTCCTGGAGGAGGAGGGAATAAACAGGGTCTTCAAGTGGGTGGCGCTGGCTGTCCCAGGCGAGGAAGCAGCTCCCACAGAGAAGCTTAGAAGTGAGCAAGGGCTCGGTAAGTTTAGGAAACTGACATTGAGCGGCAGGGACGGGAGGCAGGTGAGCCTGGTGGAGCCAAGGCAGCTGGTGACCAGCCTCGAATGCCGGAATAAGAACCCCGCAAGTCATCCAGAAGTAGCAGGGACCCCTGGAGGGTTTTCAGCAGCGTGTAATAGAGAGAGGTATACAATGTGGGAGGAACGTTCTGGCGGTAGCAGGCGGGAGAGAAGAGACAGAGGAGGCATGAGGCCTGGGCGAAGCCAAAGGGGAGGGCGTGTTCAAGCCGGAGGGCAGCTGTAATTTGGGAAGTGCTGGCCTTGGGGCCCGCCAGGCCACAGGGACTGGCGGTGTAGACAAACCAGCGGTTCCCGACAAGCCAAGCCGCAGCCCTGCCACTTCACAGCCGTGTGCCGGGGAAAATCATGTCACCCCCGCCCCATCCACAGTTTCCCCAATTGCGAAAGGGGAAGACACCACCTCAGGGGCGGTGTGACCGTGAGGTGACGCTTGCACAGTGCCCGGAATGCTCAGACCAGCGGCAGCTCTTACATCACCGTGTGTCTTCCCGGGTCCCCCTCAGGGGCTCTCTGTTGGCGGCTGGGGGCACCGCTCACTTTTCTCTTTGGTAATAGAGGGCACCAGGCAGGGGGCGCCCCTTCCCTCCACCCCGCCCCACAGGACAAGGCCACGCGATTATTTCAGGAACCCTCCCGCCGGCCCTAAGAAGTCAGGACCCCCACCGCTGTCTCCCAAGCACATTCATACTCTCACCAAAAGCACGTCCCACTCACAAGGCCGTGGGAGAGTCCATGCCTCTTCCTTGCGGGGCTTCCGGACCCAGGGTCTCCAGTTCCAGGTGGGGGCCCGCGGCCCCGCACCCATCTCCCCACTGCCCTCTTAACCCTGACCACGCCACGGACCCCCACACCAGCCGACTCACCGATCCTGTTGTTGGTATGTTCCGTGGTCACCCGGGGCTCGGGCAGGTCCCTGGGGGATGAGGAGCTCCCGGCTGGACTGGCACCCACCAGCGGCAGGCTCTCCAGGCCGGCTGCCCCCACGTGGGTGCAGGGCTCCACAGCCGGGGGGCTCATTAACCCCAACTTTTCTGTGCGGGGCTCTGTCACCAACAGGCTCTTCAGCTCCTGTGGGCACAGAGGAGGCAGCGCTGATGCAGGGTGCCCGCCCCCCGCCACCTGTCCCCAAACTGCGAAGCCCCGTTTCTTCATCTCTATTCGCCCCAGCCAGTCCCCCTTTCTGCTTTTGGGCTGCCACCCGCCACCGGGCTTCCCAGCCTCAACAGCCTGGCGCACCTGCGCAGTAAGTTCCGGGAGAATCGTGCTGCTTTTAGCGTGTACTAAACAATAAGGATCGAGGCCAACATCACACGCGTGTACCCCGTGACACATGTTATTCCTCACAGCCACCCCATGAGGTGACTAATATTAGCATTCTCTCCATTTTACAGATCAGGAGACTGAGGCACAGAGTCAAGTGACTTGCTCAGGGTAAGTGTCCAGGCCAGTGCTTGAACCCTGGCATCTGGCTCTGGAATCCATGCGTAAAGGCCCCTCTGTACATGTTGGCTCCAGGCCTCCCCTACTGCGCAGCCCTGACCTCCTGGGACAGCAGTCGGTTATGACTACACGGATGTGTTCTAAAAAGTTTTACTTCGATAGGTTAAGTGCAAAGGAGAAGCGGTCTCATGGAATGTTCTAGGCCATAGCATTTACCTGCTGCCTTCCGAGTGGAATGAGTTTGAGTAACTCAGAAAGTATAGCTACATAATCCTGAAAATTCTTTTATAACAACTTGAAGTCCAAAAGACAGCATTTTTAAACCATTTACTAAGGTGTTAGCTCAAGTAGCTAAAAGATATTTGATTCTCTTACAAATCACCGAATATCTTTTTCATAAATGTCTCGGTGTTATAGCAGCAACACGTCTGGCCCAAGTGTATTTGAATGTGATCTCCCATAATTTTATTTATTTTTTTAAATATATATTTTATTGATGTTTTACAGAGAGGAAGAGAGAGGGATAGAGAGTTAGAAACATCGATGAGAGAGAAACATCGATCAGCTGCCTCCTGCACACCTCCTGCTGGGGATGTGCCCGCAACCAAGGTACATGCCCTTGACTGGAATCGAACCTGAGACCTTTTAATCGGCAGGCCGACACTCTATCCACTGAGCCAAAGCGGTCAGGGAGCGATCTCCCATAATTTTAAATTGAACTCATATTGTGGTTCTGCCTATTATATTTAAAAATTAAAGGATGGAGCCCAGCTGGTGTGGCTCAGTGGTTAAGCATCAACCTATGAACCAGGAGATCACAATTCAGTCCCCAGTCAGGACACATGCCTGGGTTGTGGGCTCGATCCCCGGTAGGGAGTGAGTGTGCAGGAGGCAGCCAGTTGATGATTCTCTCTCATTATTGATATTTCTCTCTCCCTCTCCCTTCCTCTCTCTGAAATCAATAAGAATATATTTTTAAAAACTAAAAGGTGGAAACCTTTCTTCATGTATAAATGGGTTTTATTGTGAGGTGTTTTTTTTTGTTTGTTTGTTTGTTTGCTTTTTAAGACTTTATTTCAACCTAACTATGCTTAGAGAAATATACTCACATTGGTTAATAGAATGCAATTTAAGTCTAACTTATTCTACATGATTTGGACCAAAATCTTGGTACATAGTTTAAGCATTAGGAAGGAAGGAAGGGAGGGAGGGAGGGAGGAAGAAAGGAAGGAAGGGAGGGAGGAAGGAAGTCTTCAATTTGGTTTATTTTCCAACTATTACAAGTGTATGTAAAAGATCCTCCATCAAACGCCACTGAAGCAGGCAGCAAGGACCCTGAGAAATTAACCTTTCGTTAGTCTCTGAAAAATAACATGTATTGCACAAGTTTATAAAATTGGTGCAACAAACCAGTGTTGTAATATTTCAAAGCCAGTTTGCAAAGCTCAGTAGCCAACGGATGCTGAAAAGGGTGGGGGGAGGCCGCGTACACATGCGAAAGCTGTGCCATTTAGCTAGCGTTACATGGAGACTGCACAGCTCCCATGGATCAATGTTTGAGTTAAAAGAAAGGAATGAAAGATTTGCTAAATGAGGGGAATGAAGTGGGTGACCCATACATGCCTGAGACCCGGCCATCTGGAGAGCTTGGTCCTGCCCCGCCCTCAGCTCCCACCGTGGGAGCTGCCAATGGGGCGGGGGAGAGGGGGCTGGGCACAGAGCAGACGCAAGGACAAGCCGAGTGGATGGGCCCGGTGCTGGGTGGTCCTGTGATCAGCCTAACATCAGCACCAGCACCGACCCTCGCCCTGCGCCTGCGCACAGCGAGCACTCCCTAAACAGGCGGATGCAGCTGGTCTCCGAGGAGGCAGCTCAGGGCCGCGGTTCAGAGCACTGGCGTTGGAGTCACAAATAGGGGCTCAAACCCTAGTAGGTCTGCTCCCCACTGCAGAGCCACCTTCCCTGCGGGGCCTCAGTTTCCCCTTTTATAAAGCGGGGCCGCAGGCCGACCTCTGCGTGCCGTGAGGACCACCTGAGATGACGTTGAGGGAGCACAGAGCGAGGTGCCTGCTCCAGGTAAGTGCTCGGTAGCTGACAGCCACGTTTTTAAAATTCTTGCTACTGATCGGTCACCCCAGGGCGAGGACAGGACTCATGGAGGAGTGGAGGAGAAAAGGGGAAGCAAACCCAGGCTTCCTCGTGACCAGACCACACCTGGCACCCAAAGTAGCCAAAACCAAGCCCGCGGTCTGGCGGGCCTTTCTGGAAGTCCCCGGCAAGACGAGCCAGGAGCCAGGCCGCTGAGGGTGGGGAGAGGGACAGCATCCTGGGCCAGGGCGTGGCGCAGAGCTCCCTGCCGGCACTCCCCCCTCCCCCGACCTCCCCTCCCCTACCCCTGCAGACCCAGCAGGAGCTGGCAGGGGACCAGGCGGCTCTCAGCAGCAACAGGTCTGCCGAGCAGTCAGACTCAGGGGCACCAAGCCGGGACACGGGCAGCTACTTACTGTCTGGTTCCTCCGGGGCCTGGAATCTGCAAAGAGAACAGAAGGGACAACTTCACCAAGGAGGGTCTGGCAGCCCTGGGTCCTGCCTGCCCCACACGTGGACAGAGGCCTCCGCTGGCTCCCCAGTGGGAGCTGAGGCTCCATTGGGTCCTCTGTCTGGAGAGCAGAGGGCAGGTTTCAGGGTCTGTGCCTACTCCCAGGCTGGGCCACAGGGGCTCACTCCCCAGTGCTCACTTCTCCAGCGCTGTCAGAGGGCAGGGGACTCATCTCTCCCCCGGCCCCAGGCCAGTCAGGCCCCTGGACCCCTCCCCAGTCCATCTGCCCCTCCCCAGTCCACCTGTCCCCCCGCCCCCGGCGTCCGCCCCCCACACACACACAGTTTAGGGGAGGCATGCACTCAGCTGGAGCCAAGGAGGTTCCCACTGACTCAGAAATCGCCACCACCTTGCAGCACCCGGGGGCCTGAAGAACCCAGAGCTCTCCCCAGTCACTGTGTGACACGCACAGAGGACCTCAAGGCAGGTGACAGAGGGGATGGCAGCCCTGAGGACGCTCCCGAGTCGTGTGCCGGGTGAGCCTGAAGCCAGATGATCCTGGAGCGCTTCTGGCTCGGGCCCTCTGAGTTTGATTTTCTGTGACCTGTGCTTTTAAAAGCCCACGTGACTGCCTTTGAGCTCACCAGGGAGCTGCTCACCAGTCCTCCCCCTCCTGCAACCACACCCTCGGTGGGCTCAGGAGGTGCTGACGCCATGATTCTTAGGGCATGGCCTTTACCCTCTCCTCCCATCCCCTCTCCTCCACTCCAGTTGTTTTCTCATGTTGAGTCGGGTGCCAGGTCACGAGGTCACGGCCAAGTGTAAGTGGACATTTAACCATGGCCCAGGCACCTGGTCTGTCCTACAGCAAACCAGCTCCCTGGCACAGACCACACTTCAGAGAAGCACAGCCTTTCCGGAGCCCAGGAGGCTGCCTGCGGAGACTCGGGATCCACTGCTGTTAGGTGTGCACGCCAGACCAGAGAAATCAGCTGAGTCACCTCCAGAACATTCCCCCTGATTCCAGCAGCTCTGGTGCACCACCGGCCCCGAATCCCAGCTGGGAACTCACGGGAGGGCCGCCAACCACGGTAACAAGTAAGAGGGGCCGGCTGAGCCGTGTGGCCACGCGATGCCCATCAACTGGCACAAAGTGCTTAACGGGAAAATAGACCAGAACAGCGATGCAAAACAGCACATGTGTACGGTGACCCAGTCCTCGGTCCTGGATTTAACAAACGTGTCACACCAACAGCCTCTGGTAACTGCTGCTCCCAGCAGAGTGCTCACCTTGGGAGGCCAGGCTCACTCCCACCAGGTGGCCACTAGCCACTGCCCGAGCCAGCACTTGGCACTCTTTCTGGCCAGAGGGACATTCTTTTAAATGATGTCAGTGATGTTGAACCTCCCTCCTTGGAGAGTGATTCTGAGTTTTGCAACCAGCCAACTGGGCTCAGTGCCAAGTCACTTGGGAGGGGCGGGGGGAGGGGGGTTGACACAGTAACAAGACAAAATAAATAAAAATGATAAAACACAGTCTTGGGTAAACACGTCCTGTGAATGTTTCCTGTGAATGTTTCTCGAGAGCCAGCTGGCCATGAAAGTCTCACACCCTTTGCCCCAGTAATCCCTCTCCGGGGCACACCTTCAGGAAGTAACCGGAAAGATAACCAGGCTGTGCACAGTCTGGTGTTTGAAAGAACCAACCGCTGGGAGCGGGCCCGATGCCACGGTCCTGGAGCAGAGGCCTGCTGGCAGTGAGGCCCGGCACAGGACGCCACCTCGCCCGGCCTCTGTCTTAGCTGCAAAGTGGGATGGATCGCGCCAACTTTGGAGGGTTTTTATGAAGATTAAAGGAGATCTCGAAAGTGAAGGGGCCAGTGACCAAGCACGCTGAGAGTATGCCCCCTTGATCTGATGTCATGAAAACGGCCCTGCCCCCGGTCCGTCCCCTGCCCTAAGCCGATAACCCCAATCGAATCAGGACAGAAAACGCTTGGCAGGTTCCAGTAGAAAGGCCCCTACAACACGACCGAGCGGTCCTCCTCAAACCGGCCAAGGTCATCAGACACGACAGAGGTCAGACACATCACAGCCCGGAGGAGCATAAGGACACCTGACAACTCAGCGTCACATGGTGTCCTGGGTGGGCTCCCGGATCTGCCCGGCCGGCGTGGCGCCATGGTTGAGCGTCGACCTATGAACCTGGAGGTCATGGTTCCATTCCCGGTCAAGGCACATGCCTGGGTTTGGGGCGCAATCTCCAGTGAGGGGCGTGCAGGAGGCAGCTGGTCAATGATTCTCATCGTTGATGTTTCTATCTCTCTCTCCCTCTCCCTCCCTCTCTGAAATCAACAAAAAATACATTTAAAAAATAAATTTAAAAAAAAGAAGGTGATATAAATAGCGGATGGGCTTTACTTAACAGCCCTGTTTCGATGTTGCTTGTTCACTGTGATGTATGAATCCTTCTAATGTAAGATGTTAGTAACAGGAAATGGGGTGGGGGTACATGGGGACTCTCTATTATCGTCTCAGACTTTCTGTAAATCTGCTCTAAAGAATAACGTCTACTTAAAACGTGTGGGCATTCAAAAGGGGAGGTGCCCAGGACACTGCCTGGCATGCAGCGGGCCCCAGGACGCTGGCACTCTTATCACAACAGAGAGAAAGTCAACATTTGACACTGAGTCTCGAGAAGAAGCACAAAAGGCGGAATCCAGCAGGTGCCGACATCTGCCTCCCGCCGCGTTACAGCCCCGTGTGCACTCTGGTAAAGACTCCGAACAAACTGCCAAGTACAGAGGTCAGATTTCATCAGAGCTTTTCCCCTAAAAAATGTCGCTTCAGTCCACTGTTTTCATTGATTGGCTTCGCTGCTTTTGGAATAACTATGATCTTCCCGTAAATGCATCTGGCACCCCAGGACGTGCGTCCAGGGACACTGGGCGTCGGTGGCCCTGCTGCGACAGTGCCCGGTGTCCGGGGGCTGCCCTGTGGCCACCTCGCTGCGCACGGCATGCTGACTCCCAAGTCATTGTCCCTTCCATCCTCCTTACTCTCCCTTCCGGTCCCATCCCCTCTCCGGCCTGAGGTCCCAGCTGCTGTGGGAAGCAGAACAGAGCCAAGGAAAGGGTTTGGCACCGGCTCCCTGCTTCCAACTCTGGGCTCCCTGGAGAGCTGGCGGACTCCAGGGCAGGGCAGGAAAGTACAAGGTAAGCTGGGAAAACCTTTAAGAAGTGCTCCCGCCCTGACCGGTGTGGCTCAGTGGATACAGCGTCAGCCTGCGGACTGAAGGGTCCCGGGTTCGATTCTGGTCAAGGGCATGTACCTTGGTTGCAGGCACATCTCCAGTAGGAGGTGTGCAGGAGGCAGCTGATCGATGTTTCTCTCTCATCGATGTTTCTAGCTCTCTGTCCCTCTCCTTTCCTCTCTGTAAAAAATCAATAAAATATATACTAAAAAAAAAAGTGCTCCCAACACAAAAGGATGGGAACAAAAGGGAAGAGGAGCCAGCTGGAAGTGGCCCCCTTTGGCCTAACCAGGGACAATTTGAACCTCAAACTCAATACCAATGGCAGCAGAATAAACTAGGAATGCACAAGTCGGATATAACCACATGAATAAAGCACAGGAGAAGTCTGACAGAGGAGCAGGTTATTCACAGCCTCCACGTAGCGTCCCTCAGAGACGGAGCCATTACCACGGAGAAAAGGGCAGCTTCCGGTGGGGGAGCCTGGCAGACACCACCCTGGTCCTTGATCGAGGGCTCAATGTGACCCCCACCAGCAACGGGACCAAAGGAACCGGGAGGATGGAGGCTGCCAAGAAGCGCTCAGCGTCACTCCTGGGTTCTTCCCACCAAAGATGCGCCACCCCGAATCCAGTCGCAAGGAAACGTCCGGCCAAGCCGAGGTCAGGGACACCTACAAAGCCACGGTGGAACCCTCCCAAGCGGCCAGGTCAGGAAGGTGAAGGGCGAGACAGGAACTGACCAGAATCACCGGGACACGACGGCCAAACGCAACACAGGACTCTGGACGGGATTCTTTTGCCACAGGGGACATTCCTGGGGGGAATGGGGAAACCCGAATGGGGTCTGAGAACTCACTGGCGGTGATACGTGAAGGCAGATCCTCTAGTTTAGATGGTTTTACTCCGGTTGTGTAAAAACATGCCTTATTCGTATGAAATACACACACACATACGTGTCAGAGATGACAGGCCTTCAGTCAGTGACTTAGATGGTCCCGGGAAAATGAGTTCTTGGTACAGTTCTTGTGACTTTCCTGTGAGTTCAAAATTATTTCCAAACGACGACACACAATTTTTTCCAAAGCCAACTTGCCTGAGTGAACTGAGAAAGTAACGACTTCCGTGTCCTTCAAAATGAAGGATTAAAAGAATTTTAACAGTTTTTCCCGGCCAGGAGTGACCTCCCCCCAGGGGACACCTGGCAATGTCTGGTGACACGTTTGGTGGTCACACGGGGAGGTGCTGCTAGGACCTGGTGGCTCTGGAGACCAAGGAACTGGCCAACAGCCTCCAATGCACAGGACAGCCCAGTCCGGAAGGTCAATAGATGAGGGGGTGAGACCGTTTTTACAAAAGACTCACCACCAAACAGTAACAACGAGGCCCCGGTCAGACTGCTTTTAACCACGCGGCCTTACCCAAGTCCCTCGCCTTCCTGTGCCTCTGCCCCCGCTCTGTGAAATGGGGTAACAGCAGTGGCTGCCTCGCAAGATGCTGAGAGGTGTCAAATGAGATCATGTTTGTCCTTTGCCACCAAGGACACACGGCACAAAGTCAAATCAATTCAAGAGCTGATGGGGGAGCATCGAATGGCCACCTGCCCGGATCTCCAATGTGCTCTGCAGGCCCCAGGCCCCCCCCCCCAGCCCTGCAGTTCCCGGGGGTGGGGGGGGCAGGCTGGGCGCACACTCCCTTCCTGCTAGCCTTCCGCCCGTTTGAGCAACTGACACAGGTCTCAAAGCCCAGGAGAGCCAGGGCAGCCTCTGTGCCCAGCACAGAGCCACTCGGAATCCCGCCATGACACGCTTGGAGTACAGGAGTGAGCCAAGAAATGCATGAACGCTCCTCCACCGCAGCTCCCTCCGCAGGGAACGGGCATTGCCGGCTCAGTCCGTGCTCACCCTGTGCCCTGCCTGCCAGTGGACTGTCTCCCCCGGCCTCCCCTCCCTTCCCTCTCAGCCTGGGGACCCCCAGGCACCCACCGGAAGCCAGAGGGCCGGACCCGGCCACCCCTGAGTCTCAGGGCTCGGGGCTCCTTGTGGGTCTGGCTTCTTAAGGGAAGGTACTTTTCTCTCTCTCTTTTTCTGTGTGAGACAAAACTGCTATCACGAAGGTTCGAAGAAAAAAAAATACACTGACGGCAATGGAAATTCTAATACTAGAAAAATGTCAAGAAAGCAAACCTGGTTTCAATGAGACACGGGGCCTGACAGCTCATGGAAAAAGGCTTGAAACCATCAAAACACGAAAACCCCCTGCGGAGGGAACAGTAGCACCTGCTTGTGAAACTCATCAAACTCAAAACAACCTCAGTGGACTGTGTTCGTGCCCAAGTCAAAAGGGGGGATACAGCAAGGCTCTCCAAGGGGCCTGGGGGGGGGGGCAGGGGTAAGGGAGCCATGACTTGGCCTGGGGCCGACCACTGGGCTCTGGGTGGGCAAGGGGTGGACAAGGCTTGGGGGTTGGCGGAAGGCAGAGGGGACAGGACGGGGCCACGGCCCATCTACAGTCAGAGCAGCAACCTCAAGGACCAGCGCTGAAGCCTGGAGGGGCACTTACTAGGAGGCGTGGCCCTGGGCCAGGTATCTGCCTCCTTAAAGATCATCAGCCATCTCCCCTGGGGCTCCTGGGAGACCCGCTAGGGGAGGGAGCCTGCCCTGAAACCAGAAGGGACGCTCGGACCACTCATGTGCGCTGCTTCCTCTGTGGTCAGGGCCCAGTGCAGAGTGCGCAGAAGACTTGCCCTGCCCTGAAAGGGCTGTCTAGGAGGGGGCCCTGGGCACAGGACTCCCACCAGGTGGGCGCTGGAAGAGTCTGCTGCCTGGCTGGGTGGGGAGGACCAGGGCTCCGGAAGGCTGCCTGGAGGAGTTAGCCTGGAGGCTGGGCAGGGATCAGAGACAAGGGCCATGAAAGGGTTCAGAACAATCTAGCACAGAGGAAGGCCTGCGATTCCTGGTGAGGAACAAGGCCCGGGCACGGGCAGGTCAGCAGACTGCAGCCGCTGTTCACTGCACACGACACCTGCGGGCGCTCTGCACAGGCCCAGCTCCCTCCACCCACACTCCCACCCTCGGACTAGGTCCCGCTGTCCCCATGTGACGGATGAGGGAACTAAGAGGAATTAAGTAACCTCCCAAGGTGTAGCTTGTAAGTGGCAGAACGAGGATTCTAGTCCTATCTGTCTGCCCTACTGACCCCTAGGGCCCTCAGCTGCCAGAGGAGGGGACCGGGAAGAATGGGAAGAGAGGAAAGAATAGCGGGGCTGGGAAAGAGGAAAAGAGGAGGGAGGGCATTCAGGAATGCCCTCCTGGGGGCACCGGGGAGAAAATGAAAAGCTTAGCAAGGTCAACTGGCGTGGCTCAGTGGCTGAGCGTTGACCTATGAACCAGAAGGTCACGGTTCAATTCCCGGTCAGGTCACATGCCCCGGTTGCAGGCTCAATCTCCGGTGTGGGGCGTGCAGGAGGCAACCAATCAAGGAGTCTCTCTCATCATTGATGTTTCTCTCTCTCTCCCCCTCTCTCTTTCTCTCTGCAATCAATAAAAACGGATTTTTTAAGGAAGAAAGAAAGCCTCAGCAGCACACAAAGAACGCTTCCTGGCACAGTTTCCGCCACACTGTATTCCCACTGCAGATGAGGTCACAGAGAGAGGAGCAGCTTGTGCGAAGCCATCGCGCGGGAGCCCCAGGCCCAGGGCCCAGCCTGCTGTGCGTCCCTGCGGCCCAAGCAGCCCCTCCCGACCCCTGACCACTCACCCGCAGGCTCGGGCTTGAGCCGGAAGGTCTGGACCGGGTAGCACAGGTGGAGCTCTGGAATGACACCAGGAGGGGACTGGAGATGCCAGCCTCCGAGATCCTCGGCCTCAGCGGGCAGGGCAGGGCAGCGGCCAGGCCAGCACAGAGCGCCCGCCTCCCCAGGCCCCGCGGTCACTCACTCTGCTGCATCCACTTCCAGCAGGCCCTGCGGTGGCACAGGAGGAAGGAGCCGGCGCCGACGACCCCCGCCAGCAGCGCCGGTAGCCAGAGGAGCATGGGTCCTGCAACACAGAGGTGGGCCTGCACGTTCCCCCCCGGAGCCCACTTCACCGTGCTGAGCCAGGGGCCCTGCTGCCCCACCGGGACAGCCCTGCTGTCTCCACATGGCTGCCGGGACTGAAACCAGACATGGGACCTGGTCCGGCCCTCACCCACCTGCCCGCCCTCACCCGCTCCAGGGAGCCGCTGGTCAGGGTGGGCTAATAGTGGGGAAAAGAGCACACCATTTCTAGAGGGTGGGCAATCGAGGAGTCAGGGGGCCAGAAGGCAGAACAAAAGGACAAAGCGAGGGGCCTGCGGAGGAGGCGTGTGGGATGGGCGTCCCCTCTGGACTGGAAGCTCCATGAAGCAGGCATGGGGTCTACTCCTCACATAAGCACGCTCAGCCCTGCGCCACAGGTGCCGTTACAAAGAAGGGAAAGTGAGGCTCTCAAAAGTGAAGTGACTGGGTCAAGGTCATCCTGAGGGTAAATGGCAGAATCTCGGCTCCAGCCAGGCCAGGGGGCCTCCGGTGCCCACGCGCTGAACCGCTATCTGGGTATATCTCTTTACATCTGAGTATTTAACTTGTCTCCTATCTTTTGTGGCTTATGACGATCGTGTAACCAGATACTGCTTTTCGTGCGTGTTTAGATGCTAAAAAGTAGTCTGTGCCACATAAATGCTTCTCAAACTTGAACGTGCGGAGGAATCTCCGGGGGACCGTGGTAAAAAGGGGATTCGGATTCTGTAGGGCTGGGGCCATCATTTGTTTTTCTAACAAGTTGCTGATGCTGGGAGTTCAGGACCACGCTGAGAACTGCTGCCCTGAGGACCACCGCCACCTGGTGTGACATTCTGGGACTGCAAGTCCTAGAATGAATTGCACTTAGAGCAAATGGGTGATGCGACCCGGAAGGTCTGGACCTACCTTACTCCCCTGCCTGGTGCATGCTATTACAGCTTTACACGGGAGAACACTGGGCCTCAAGGGCATTAAGCAACTAGTCAAGGTGATAAAATCATTCACCAAAGACTTCCTGAGTAGCAATTATGGGCCACGGGTAGGAAGCTATGAATGAAATCCCTACCCACAAGAATTAATTGGTAGCAAGTGGCAGACCCACAGCCCAGGAAGCTGGAAACCCGGGGTCCACCTTGGCCGCCCCCCCCCCCGCCCGTCCGCAACCCAGTGGATACTGTAGACCGGGGAGAAGCCCCCTCCTTCCACCCACCTGGGAGGAAGGCCCTGTCTCCTGGGGTGATCATTACCTGAAACCAGGATGGGTCTCCCCGCGGAGGAGAAAGAGATGGGAGCACTTGTGGGGAGGGAGGCGTCCTCCTGGGCATGGGTGGCGCCTCCTCCCTGCCCCTGACCGGCCTGGGAGTCTGGCAGGGAGATCTGGGAGGCGCTGGTGCTGCAGGCAGAGAAGCCAGAGGTGAGGCGGAGGACGCAGCGGGAAGAGGGGGGTCGCTCGGGAATGCTTCCCTTTCCCTGGAGGTCATCGGAAGGCAGGGGCTGCATCTCCAGGCTTTCTCGATTGGTGCCAGCACAGAGCTGGGCACACGTTCTCCAAAGTGACTTTTGGGCTTGGCACAGAGCTCCAGCCTGAATCCCCCCCCCCCCCCCCCCCCAGTTCCCCAGAAGGAGCCAAAGAGTCACCTGGCCGGCACCTCGCTGTCCTCTGGGTTGCTGCTGCGGTTAAGGTGGGTCCCCAAGTGAGGCGGCTCATAGGTGGTGTCCCTCTCAGCTGTACCTGCAAAGAGTGGTCTGAAGAGTCAGTGCCAGGAGCTTAGCCAGCAGGGACTGGTGGCCTCCAGGAGACCGCACAGCGAGGCCCCGAGGACATTGCAGCTGGGCAGGTTTGTGTCCTGGCTCTGCCTCCTCCCTCCGCCTACCCACCCGCCCTCCTCCTTCCCTTCCACGCAACAATTCCTCGCTGAGCACCTACTGTGACCCGGGGGCTGTGCTGGGAGCTGGGATAGAGCAACGAGTAAAACACACAAGATCCCACCGTCGGGGACTCACAGGTGAGTGTGACTCAGGTGTCACACAGAGCATGACACCCGAAACGAGGGACTCAGCCTCTCCTGAAGGGGGAGGCTTCCCCGAGGAGGGGGGCGCCTGGGATGTGAGTCCGCCTGGGGGTATCAGCAGAGGAAGCAGAAGGTGGGAGGCCCAGGGCGGGAGAGAGGAGGGCACGGTGGAGAGGCTGGAGGGAGGCCAGAGAGGCTGGGTGTGGCCACAGCAATCCAGTCAGGTCTCGTGCACACCCTTGTTTATATTTTATTGATTTTTACAGAGAGGAAGGGAGAGGGATAGTCAGAAACATCGATGAGAGAGAAACATCGATCAGCTGCCTCCTGCACACTCCCCACTGGAGATGTGCCCGCAACCCAGGTACATGCCCTTGACCGGCGAACCCGGAACCCTTCAGTCCGCAGGCCGACGCTCTACCCACTGAGCCACACCGGTCAGGGCCACAGAGCATTCTTCACAGCAGTCAAAGAAGCGGGAACAGCTTAGATGTCCATCAACTGGTAAATGGGTCAGCAAAACGGAGAATATCTGTTCACTGGAATATTGTTTGGCAATAAAAGGAACAAAGCGCCCTGGCCAGTGTGCTCAGTGGTTGGAGTGCTGGCCCACACATCAAGGGGTCTCAGGTTCGATTCCTGGTCAAGGGCACGTACCTGGGCTGCGAGTGTGATCCCCAGCCCTGGCTTGAGGCGTGTGCGGGAGGCAACCAATCGATGTGTCTCTCTCACATCGATGTTTCTCTCTGTCTTCCCTTCCGCCCTCCCTTCCACTCTCTCTAAAAATCAATGGGAAAATATCCCCGGGTGAGGAGTAACAAAAATAAAAGGAACACAGTATTAACACATGCGACAGCACGGATGGACCCCACGTGTGTCACGTCCAGTGAAAGGAGCTGACACAGAAGAACCTTCTGCAAATGTCTCAAAGGGTCTAAGCTGGAGGGACAGGAAGTAGATTAGCGGTTTCCGAGCTGGGGGTGGGGGTGGGGTGGCTCTGAATGGCACGAGGTTTCTTAGATCATGATGTTACCCTCAGAGTAAAAGGCCAAAGTGAGAGGCAACAAGGGTTTCTCTAGGCCTCCCCAAAAATAGCTATTTTAGGAAGCCCTGATTCAGACAGAAACCCAAATGGTGTTCCGATTAGGAAGCAAAGGCGGGGGTGCTTATGGGAAAGGGAAGGGGAGCCGTTACCTCAGCAGAAGGAATATTACATCAATAGAATATTAATCACATCAGCAAAGGGGAGGCATTTCTATAGGTGCAGATAAAATAACTTCCTGATGTGAATCCTAAAGGATGGTCTTCCTTTTCAGCCCTGTAGTCACCTGTCCGGTATTCCTCAGATCTGCTTTCTTGTTAACTTTGCAAACAGTTCTTTGGAACGCAAAGCTGCTTAGGCCCCGTCCAAAGGGTCATTTGCCCAGTTCTAACATTCCGAAGGTTTGAGGCATAAGACGCAGCTCTGACCCCATTTTAAAGTGGCTCTGTTTATAGTTACTAATTTTTTAAGTGGTGATAGTTTCATAACTTTGCAAGTTTCTTTTTAAAAAAATATTTTTTAATTGATTTCAGAGAGGAAGGGAGAGGGAGAGAGAAAAACAGCAATAATGAGAGAGAATCATTGCTGAGCTACCTCCTGCACGCCCCCCCCACTGGGGATCAAGCCCACAACCTGGGCATGCGCCCTGACTGAGAATCGACCTCCTGGTTCATAGGTCAATGTTCAACCACTGAGTCATGCCAACGGGGCTGTAAGTTTCTTAAACATCATAGAGTTGTACACTTAAAGTGACTAGATTGTATGGCATAGGAATTATATCTCAATACAGCTGTTTTTAAAAATCAAGTCCTAAATGGAGACATCTGTTATAGTGTCAACAATAAAAATAAAGGTAAGTAAAAACAAAGTCTTTCTCCCCAAAGCAATGATTTTTTTAAACAGGTTTTTATTGATTTCAGAGAGGAAGGGAAATAGAAACATTAATGATGAGAGTCATTGATTAGCTTCCTCCTGCACGCCTCACACCGGGGATCGAGCCTGCCACCCAGGCATGTGCCCTGACCAGGAATCGAACTGTGACCTCCTGGTTCATTGGTTGACATTCAACCAATGAGCCACGCCTGCTGGGCCAAAGCAATGATTTTAATTAGTGATGGGGTAGTGTAGGTCCAACTCCCCACGCTGCCCCACATCAACACCCTTCTCCACATGACTGCACCAGCTGGGAAGTCATATTTTTTAGGTATGTCTCCTTAGGTAAGGAAAACAAAAGAAAAAAATAAACAAATAGGACTGCATCAAACTAAAAAGCTTTTGTGCAGAGAAGGAAACCATCAACAACAACAAAAACCCAACCTACTGAATGGGAGAAGACATTCACCAGTGATACATCCAATAAGGGGTTAATATCCAAAATATATAAGGAGCTCATATACCTTAACACCTAAAAGACAAACAACCCGATGAAAACATGGACAGAGGACCTGAATAGACATTTCTCCAAAGAGGACCAACAGATGGCCAACAGACATGTGAAAAGACGCTCAACATCATTAATCAGGGAAATGCAAATTAACTTACAGTGAGATACCGCCTCACCCCTCTCAGATGGCTATCACCAATAAAACAACGAACAACAAGTGTTGATGAAGATGCAGAGAAAAGGGAGCTCTTATGCACTGCTGGTGGGATGATAAATTGGTGCAGACACTCTGGAAAACCATATGGAGGTTCTTCCAAAATTTAAAAATAGAACTACCATATGATCCAGCAGCACCACTTCTGGGTGTTGACCTGAAGAAACCCAAAACACTAATTCAAAAACACACATGCACCCCTATGTTCATTGCAGCAGTGTTTACAATAGCCAAGCCAGGGAAGCAACCTGTGTCCATCTATACTAATAATAGAGGAATATGCAAATTGTCCAGGACGCCATCACAGTAACAGTAAGGACCAAACAGCAGGCTGCGTGGGGGATTAGTGAGGGACAACCAAACAACTGAACAGCAGGCTGCGTGAGGCAACCAGGCTAGCGGGGGGGGGGGGGGGGCAGTTGGGGGCGACCAGACCCGTGGGGGGAGCAGTTAGGGGTGACCAGGTCAGCAGAGGGGGGCAGTTGGGGGTGACCAGGCCAGCAGGGGTGGGGGCAGTTAGGGGCAATCAGGCTGGCAGGCAGGTGAGCAGTTAGGAGCCAGCGGTCCTGGATTGTGAAAGGGATGTCCTGTATTAGAGAGGGTGCAGGCTGGGCTGAGGGCCCCCCCCCCCATGCACAAATTTCATGCACCGGGCCTCTAATCCATACATAAATGGATAAAGAACCAGTGCCCTCTACTGGTGAAGCTTAACATCATGCTCACAAGGAGAAATGCTTCAAGAGTCAGAGTCCAATCCACAACAGCAGAGCAGGCCCTGAAGGATGAACTGGGAGCTGAGAGGCAATCAATGGGTAACAAGCACACCTTCTAGAAGCCACCTCTTGCCCGCTGTTCTTTTGCTGTTCCTTTTCCATAGCATTCTGTTCTCACTGTGTGGATATAACAGCTTCCTGAATTTTTCTGTGGACACATTTAAATCTTTTTATTTATTTATTTCTTTTTTTATTGATTTCAGAGAAGAAGGGAGAGGGAGAGAGATAGAAACATCACTGATGAGAGAGAACCATTGATCGGTTGCCTCCTGCAAGCCCCACCCTGGGGATCAAGCCCACAACCCCCGGCATGTGCCTTTGACCAGAATCAAACCCGGGACCCTTCAGTCCACAGGCTGACTCTCTGTCCACTGAGCCAAACCAGCTGGGGCCGTTTGAGTCTTGTACGTTCCCGGCTATTCCTGGGTTCATTGTTGCGTCAGCCGTAGGAAGCTTTCCTGTTTGTGTCTCTTGTTATTCTCTGGTTTTCCCTGAAGCCTGAACATCTGCACTGCTCGCTCATGTTACTTACAAAGGACGACCGGACATTCCAGGAGCGGGTGGGGTTCCTTGTGCTGTGGTGTCAGTGTGTCCTTTCCCAATGGGTCTCTTCCCAGAGCAGGAGGTCTGCCTGGCCCCCCCACACGCTGGCCTGCGGGTGGGGCACGTGGGCTGGCGTCCTCACCTCAGTGACAGAGCAGCGACAGCCTCTGCGCAGGGCATGCTCCCAAACACACAGCGAGGGCGGCACCCCGGAGCGGCAGCACTGCGCGGCAAGCCCTGGCTTCCCATAGAGACCCCTTCAGGGTCTTTCGCCAAAAAGCGGATCATTTTCACCAGGAGATAAAATCCCAGGCACCACCTGCTCAGACTGCTCAGTGTCCATGGTCACCACTGGTATAGATTTTTTTTTTAAATTTTATTTTAAAGATGAAGTTACACTTAGCAATTCTCCATTTCACTCCCATCATTCAATTTGTTTTCCTGCTCTGAGCCCAGGGCCTCCCTGGGGGGGTCCGATGAGCAAGTCACCTCTCGCCTTCACCCCACTCTCCTGAGTGAATTCTGGGGTGAGCTTCCCTCCCCTGGGTTCCGCTTGTCACCCTCCTTTCCTCTCTTCTCTGCTTTCGAGGGATGTGTTGGAACCTCTCAGCTGCTGATGAGCCAGCTTTGATTTCTTTTCAGTCAGAGTTTCGACTTTTCTGCAATCTGGCCAGTGTCCATTGGAGGCCTCTTTCCATTTGTCTATCTTGAGTCAATCAAATGGCCTTGCAAATAAGTCAAGATTTTACCAGCCCAACAATTTCAGGGAGAAGAATAATTTTTTTTAAATCACCATCAGAAATTCTCACCAAAATGACAAATGTGGATTTCATGCCACTCATGGGATCTAATTATTCAATGAAAAAAAACAAAGCCCAAACCTGACCTAGTTCACAGCTGGGGTTGAAGGCCCTTTGCCCCGTGGGGGTGGGAGAGAGATGGCCGCCGGCTGCTGGGCACAGACCTCAGCCCCCGGTCGGGGGTGCGCTGCTTACCCTGGCGTGTGGTGACCACCTTGGGTGGGACGACAAGGCGGGCGATGCAGCGGGCACAGGAGTTGATGGCTGACGTGACACAGATCATGCCAGGTCGACATTCACAGACGCGGGAGGAGTTCCACGTGCAAGGTGTCTTCTCCACGAGGTAATCTGAGGGGCACAGAGAAAGGGAGGGTGGGGGACGGCAAGGGCAGCGGGTGGAGGGGACCCCAGAGAGTAAGGGGTGCATTTGCCCAGGAGCAATTATTCACCTGACTTTCCCATCGAGCTGGTCTTTGGCCCGCTCAAAATAATGATGCTGAGCAAAAGAAGAAAGGAGCATATCCTACACACTTCCGCGGACAGAAAGTGCTAGAAAGTGCAGCTCCCGCTGACAGAAAGTGCTAGAAAGTGCAGCTCCCGTGGACAGAAAGTGCTAGAAAGTGCAGCTTATTCCACAGTGAGAAAGCAGAAGGACTGCCTGGGCTGGGTGGAGGTTCGGGTGGGGGAGGGAAGATGAGGGGCATGAGGAAGCTTGGGGGCAGATGGGTGGTTTATTACCTTCACTGTGGTGGTGGTTTTACAGGCACATACATATGTCAAAACGTACCAAATTGCACACTTTAAACACGTGTGTTTTATTAGACATCAACTATCCTATGTAATAAAGAGCTAATATGCTAATTAGACCAGACGGCAGAACGACCTTCCAGAATGACCTCTCCTTCTCCCTCTCAGCCAGGGCTGTGAGGGCCACGCCCCTCCCACGAATTTCGTGCATCGGGCCTCTAGTATCTCAATAAAGCTGTTAAAGGCATCCAGAGGGCAGGGTGACTGGGCATGGGGATAGATGCACCAAGACTGACCCCGATGCTTTGAAACTGGTGACCGTCCATCCCATTCCCGGTCCCCTCTACTTCTGAACAGGTTTGAAATTGTCAAAGATAAGAAGGTCTTTTTCCAAAAACAGAACAATAAAAGGTTAGAGCTTTTCTAAAAGAAAAGGTATAATAATGCACTTACATATGCTTGGAGAGGTTTTGCATGCTCTGTTTATGTGAAAATAGAGTCGCTGCCTCAGATGAGACCAACATGACTTGCTCAGTAAGAACCCATCTTCCTGGCGGGTTACTTAGAGGCCTCACACGACAAAGGCGAGGGGCCGCACCTCCAGAGAGAGCAGGCACTGGCGGGTGTTTGTGCAAAGGGCAAGAGTGGGCTCGGCCATGAGCGAGATGACTTGGGATGATGACCGCTATGACCAACTACTATGGCTACTGACATAATCGTGTGTGTGCGCGAGGCAGGATTCTTAACACTCTACCTGATTCATTCAGTTTGATCTGTTTCGTTCCCACAACTCTCTGAGATAGCACTACTAGTATGCCCATTGTACAGATGAGGAAACTGAGGCACAGGGGGGTTCGGAAGCTTGCTGGAGTTGCTAAGCTACCAAGTGGTAGAGCCAAGATCTGAACCCTGGCACCTGGGCTCCAGAGCCTGTGCTCTTAGCCCCTCGCTGCCCCTCAGGCTTCCACGACGAGTTAAAGGGCCAGAGCTGTCTCTTGTTTCTCCATCTGACGATGGCCAGAGCAACAATCCAGGCCCGTCTGCTCTTCCAGGGCTCTGGCACTCACACACCAAGAGGCTCGATGCTCCCCCTCCCTGGACTCACGTGGGGTCTGTGACCACCTCAACAGGGAGAAGGTGGTGGGAGTC
Organism: Corynorhinus townsendii; assembly: GCA_026230045.1. Lineage (NCBI taxonomy): Eukaryota > Metazoa > Chordata > Mammalia > Chiroptera > Vespertilionidae > Corynorhinus > Corynorhinus townsendii. Next base: position 215,033,902 of record JAPDVU010000002.1, read on the forward strand.
ACGCCAAGGGATTCCAAGGCACGGTCATAGGAAGCGATGTGGCTTCTCCAGTCCTCCCCGCCCCCATTCCTGGGACCCGGCCACCAGGCCGCGAGAAAGCCCAGCGTGAGGCACACAGAGGCCGATGCGGAGAGGCCCTGAGGCCCCCACATGGCGACTGGCATCGGCCCCCAGAAACGCAACGAGTAAGTGTTCAGGTGCTACCAGCCTCCAGCCTTCGCGCTTTCCAGCTGAGACCCCAGAATCGTGGGGCAGAGACCAGCGGTCCCCCAAGGTCCTGTCTGAATTCTGACCCCCGGAATCCATGAGGACGATGAGTGGCTTGACTTCCGTACTAAGTTTTCCTGGAACAGTGACCCCTCCCCCCCTCACCCCCCTCCCACCCCCCTCCCACCCCCCTCCCACCCCCCTCCCACCCCCCAGCCGTGACAGACTGCTCTTTCCTGTCTGGTCTCCCTCGACTCTGGTTGGGGTCGCTGCATGAAAGAAACCCCAGACAAGGAGATAGAATCGCTCACTCCTGCGATGGCCTTGGTGATGAGCCGGGGTGCCAACACCCCCAGAAGCCGGAGTCCTGGGCCACTTCCCCGCCCCGTGTGGCCCTCCTGGATGGCACAGGGCGGTTGGTGCCGCTATGAGGCTATGGGGAGCTGGCCACCGGGAAAGCATCCCCGGGTGTCAGCCTGCTGTGCCCCCAGCGGCCACCCCCTAAGTGTCTGCACCAAGAGGCAGCGCAGTGCGGGGACCAGAGCCCAGAACCTGGGGCAGACACCCTACGTTCAGACTCCATCCCTGCCACGATGGCCCTTGACTTCCCAAAGCCTCAGCTTCCTCTTCTGTAAAATGGGGACAATTGCAACCTGTGCACCATACGATAGTTATGGAAGTAATGAGACGAGTTTGGGACAGGGAGGCGATGGGGACAAAGCTTTCCTTGCAGGACAGAGTGAGTGCATGGAAGGTCCCTGAAAAGGGGTCGCTGCCATCAAAACCCACAACCATGAGTGGGAGTCACCGGAAGCTGACAACTGAAAACACCGGAGAGCTGAACCAGGCCCAGCCCAAGACCAAACTCAGAGCTCCCCACCCCCAGCTTCTCAGTCTCTCCTGCAAGACCCCCGCCCCCAGGCCCTGGAAGGCGCCCCTGCTGCAAAGACAGGCCCCTACCTCCCGAGCAGCTCACGCAGGCTGTGCAGCGGCCGTCCCTGTCCAGGTAGTAGTCCTGGTCACACTGCTTCCTGCAGTCGGCGGACCCCAGAGGGCACAGGTGCTGCAGGGACAGCCCTGGGGACGGAAGCAGAGACAGTCCGGGTCAGGCCACCTTGGCAGAAGCCTCCCCTCCCCACAATCTCTAAAGCTCCCCTCAGCTCCCAAACCCCACACATGTCAGATCCATCCCCAGACCGGGTCATGAGGCTCAGAGAGGGAAGGACTGTGTCTAAAGCCACACAGGAGATGAGCTCTGAGCCTCCCTATACCTTTGGTTCTTCCCCGCCCCGCCCACCAACGATCCACCATTCCCACTATGCCAGGGCCCTCGCTCCACGCTCACGCCTCAAAACTTTGACAGCCACTTTCCCTGTGAGACCAGCAATGAGGCAAGGAGCTCTGCTATTATAACCTCTATTCAAGCAGGGTACAGGGATCGTAGGCAATGCAATAAGGCAAGAAAAAGAAATACAAGTGACAATTTTTAGAAAGGAAGAGAGCCACCTGAGTACACAGATAATCCCAAAGAATCTGCAGATGCATTATTAGAACTAGTAAGTGAATGAGCAAGGTAGTTGGATACAATGTTACGATATCTGAGTCAATCAAATGTCTGTGTACGTGGGTTGAACCCATATGAAAATGCTGTTTTGATAGGTCAGCCGGTCAAATACTGGCAATTTCACACGGTTCAAAAAGAATTGGAACATGACGTATTGAAAAAGATACCATTGGATCATCATCAGAAATATGAAATACCTAGAACTCTGACAAAAACATGTGAACATCCCTTACATAGAAAAAATAACAAAGCATTACTGGGAGAATGTAAAGAAGACCTAAATAAACGCAGGGCTATGCCGTGTACTCAACACTGCGACAGTGGATTCTCTCTAAACTGGTCTACAGCTTCAAGGCAACCCTCATCAAAACCTCAGTGGGACATTCTGTGGAATTTGAAAAGCTTATTCTAAAATGTATGTGGAGCCCTGCTGGTGTTGTGCAGTGGTTGAGCATTGACCCATGAACCAGGAGGTCACAGTTCAATTCCTAGTCAGGGCACATGCTGGGGTTGCGGGCTCGATCCCCAGTAGGGGGCAGGCAGGAGGCAGTCAATCGATGATTCTCTATCATCATTGATGTTTCTGACTCTCTCTCTCCCTCTCCCTTCCTCTCTCTGAAATCAACTTAAAAAAAACACATTGGAAACGAACTTTAAAAATGTACGTGGACATGCAAATTACTGGAACAGCCAACACTAGAAGAACAGAGCTGAAGAAGTTGCTCGACCACCCATGAAGACTGACCGAAAAACGACAGGAATTAAGACAGCGTGGTGTTCACACAATGGACAGGACGACTCATGGAATAGGAGACGAAGTCCAGAGTCACACCCACACAGACATGGGCTTTGGACATCCGGCAAAGCGGGCGTGCAGAACTGTGGGGAAAGGACCGTTTACTTGGTCAATGGTGTGGATAGCCACCTGGACACTCTTAACATGCCCGCTGCCTCACGCCATCCACACACACCAGCGTAGATGGCAGAGCTAAACGTGGAAGGCGAAGCAATGGTGATCCTGGACAATACATGCAGGATGTCTCTGAGAGCTCCGAGGAGGGAAAGGCTTACAAGACAGAACATAGGAAGCACTCGCCACAAAGGAAAAGATGGATCGACCCGACTGCGTTAAAATTGAGGACATCCCTTCATGGAAAGCCTCCGTCAAGAGAATGAGAAGGCAAGCCACCGGGCGGGAGGACACATCTGAGCACAACTGTAGGACACAACCCAGAATTATAAGAAGTCCTGCACGTGAATGTTTTAAAAAAGCAACAAGAGAAACGAACAAATACATTCGCACAAAGATTTTTCATTATTCATGAGAGCCCCAAAGTGGAAACAACCCAAATATCTATCTAAATAAGCAGTGTGGCGTACCTCTACAATGGGAGGCTATTAAGTAATAAGCAGGGGAGAACTGGGGGCCCCAACGCGTCGCCATGGGAACCAGGAGGGCAGCAAACCGACACCTGCTGAGGCTCACCTGCTCTGCAGCAAGCAGCAGCACCACCAGCACAAGGGAGGCACCCTAAACTGCTGTTAAATGTGTGGGTGCCCCCACTATACCCTGGCTCTCAATGCCTCCAGCCTCTCTGCCCCACACTGGGAAAGTCCACAGCTCAGGGCCTGCCTGCCCGGACCACCACGCACAGATCACCCACCAATCAGACACCGTTGCTATGGGAAACAGCCTCCAGCGCCTCTGGAGAAATTACCTGGATCCAGACTGGGCTTCCCCATGGAGGAGAGAGAGTTGGGAGCCCTCATCATTTTGGAATCCGCTTCAGGGGTGAGAGGTGTGTCCCCTTCAAGAAGCAGGGTCCTGGCATCGGAGCTGGCTGAGGTCAGGGTGAGCTTGGCCCGGGGGGTGGTGCCGCTGGGGAAAAAGCCAGAGATGGGATGGACCATTCTGCTGATGGGGCAGGGGAGGTCTGTGCTCAGGGAGAACCATTTCTATGGAACAGGGGGCCCCAGACCTCCTGCCCACAGTCTCTAGGCAGGCCCCCTGTCAGGGAGCCAGAGCTGTGTTTACTACGCCTTCTGGGCCTCCTGTGCCTCCTGTGCAATCAGGGCAGGGAGGGCACACAGTAGGGCCTCAAATGACGCAGGATGGCCTCTCTCCACGCTCACTGCTATGTGCTGGAGCCGAGGCACCCTGTGCTGAACCCCACCTACCCCTCTCCCCCCCCAGCCCAGCTATGGTCCAGGCATCCTGTGGGTGAGACAGCCCCACACAGAGGTGAGCTGGATGGGAAGGGCCGGAGTCACCTGGCAGGCACCCTGCAGTCCTCCTGGCCGGTGCCGCAGTCAGGGCTGGCCCCTGGGGAGCGGGGCTCACAGACGGTGTCCCTCTGCGCTGTGCCTGCAGGGGACACAATGCCTTCAGACTTGGTATGGAGGAGTCGGAAGACTCCAGGAATAGACTTTTACCACCGCAAACCAGAGTCGGTCCTAGATGGGCACTTGGCAAACACAGTAGCCATCTGGTGTTTGCACCTGCCCAGCCTCCATTCCCCCTGGGGGTAAACAGCCTGATTTTCCCTGGGAAACCACTCTTCCCAATCTCAGTATCTGTTTTTAGGGCTCATTTCCTCCCCTCTTCCTTCCCTTCCAGGAGTAGCCATGGGGCCAAGATGGACCAATCAAATTATTCCATTTCTTCCATTCCTCTAGCCAAGCTGGATTGGCTCAGGGATGGGCACGTGACCTAAGCCACACCTGTCTGAGATGCAATGTCAAGGTTTTGTTTTTGGTTGTTGGAAATGTAGGACGAAGAAGCTGTCTCTCCACTGGGGTTGGGTAGGAAGCAAGCCTGGAGCTGCTGATATGCATCTTACAGACACCTAAGCATAGGGGATGGAGCTGAGAGGTAGGAAAAGACAGGGCGCCTGGATCCAGCCGTGCCTGAAGCTACCCAGAGCTGTCCCCAGACTTTTTAGTTACATGAGCCACAAATCTAAGATTTTGCCACTTGCAACCCAAAGAATCCTGAAGACTAACTGGGTGGAAGCCGCCGAGTGGAGAGGAAATCTCACAGCGCTTGCCATCAAAGGGGCCTGGCTTTGCCTGTCACCTCTAGCGTGCCGTAGCCGCGCCAGACAAGGCAAAGGATAATAACAATAACACGGTCTTCTGCAGGCTGCTGTCGGGACAGCGCGTTCACCCGCATGCCTATCTCACGGTGGGACACACAGCAAGTGCCCGGTGAATACCATGTCCCTTTCCTCATCTGGACCCCTGTCCCGTCGCTGAGAAAGGACCTGCGGGTGACCTGCAAACCATCGCGCCATGTGCTCAGCTCGGTGGTCCTGAGCGACGTGCCTGCCACCTGGACCTCAGTTTCCTCACTGCACGGTGGAGCCAAGGCAGTGTGCCTCGTGGGATTTTGTGAATTTCGGGAACAGGAGCCTGTGCAAGCTCTTCGCTGGGGCTTCGCGAGAACTGAACCTGACCCAGAAACTGCTTTCCATTTTACAGCTGGAGAGATGTCGCCCCATGGGAGAGCCCACAGGGGAACCTAGACGTCAGCCAGGGCTTGGCAGCCAAAGGCCGAGCCCTCCCAAGGCTGCACTGTCCCATAGAAACACCATGAGATCACACAGGTCGTTTGAATCTTCCAGTAGCCACATTAAAAAAGGTACAGCCCTAGCCAGGGTGGCTCAGTTCTTTGGACATCATCCCGTGCACCAAAAGGTTGCTGGTTCAATTCCCAGGCAGGGCCCACGCCTGGGTTGCAGGCTCCATCCCTGGAAGGGGGCAAGCAATCAATGTCTCTCTCTCATCCCTGTTTCCACCTTTCTCTCCCTCTCCCTCACTCTAGCTCTCTAAAAATCAATTTAAAAAATATTTTTTAAATATGTTTTCATTGATTCGATTTCAGAGAGGAAGGGAGAGGACAGAGAGATAGAAACATCCATGATGAGAGAGAATCATGGATCGGCTGCCTCCTGCACGCCCCCTACTGGAGATCGAGCCCACAACCTAGGCATGTGCCCTTGGCTGGAATCGAACCCGGGACCCTTCAGTCCGCAGGCCGATGGATGCTCTTATCCACTGAGCCAAACCAGCTAGGGCTAAAAAATATTTTTAAAAAGTAAAAAGAGCCCTAGCTGGTTTGGCTCAGTGGATAGAGCGTCGGCCTGAGGACTGAAGGGTCCCGGGTTCGATTCCAGTCAAGGGCACATGCCCGGGTTGCGGGCTCAGTCCCCACTGTGGGGCGTGCAGGAGGCAGCTGATCAATGATTCTCTCTCATCATTGATGTTTCTCTCTCTCCCTCTCCCTTCGTCTCTGAAATCAATAAAAATATTTTTTAAAATAATAATTATGAGATGTTTTACATTCTGTTATACTGAGTATTTGAAATCCGTGCATATTCTATACTGATGGCATATCTTAATGCCACTGGACACATTTTAGGTGCTCAATGACCACATGTGGCCAGCCACTGCTATCACCTCAGGCGGGGTGGGTCTAGGGGCAGCAAAGAGGACTCTGGCGCCACCATGTGGCAGTCACAGGAAAACCACTGGTCCACACGCCCTAGTTGGAACAACTGAACTCAAGGCATTTGACAGACGGGGAGACTGAGGCGCAGAGAGCGTTGGGAACACACCCCACAGATGCAGAGCTATATAAAATCCCAGGCATCTGATGCTCAGTCCGGAGCGCGTTCCACCCCACCACCCTGCCCCTGCTTGCGGGTGGTGGGCTTCTGCGCGTCCCTTAGCAGCGTGTTTTGTGTGACCCAGCTCAAGGCTGAGCAGGAGTTAACTAAGTGAATGGGGTGAGAAGGGTGTCCTACACTGAGGGAACAGCATATGCAAAGGCCTGGTGGAAGGGGAAAGTCCTGCCTGTCCCCGGAACTGAAAGGAGACAGACCAGGTGGGGCCCAGATAGCGAGGGCTGGTGCCGAAAGCTGGGCTAGAGGAAGGAGGGGCCACACCACGGGGCGGGGGGGGGGGGGGGTCCTGGCCCAAACCGCATGCTCCAGACCCTGCGGAGTGGGTGCGCGTTCCCTGCCTCCTCCCACGAGGCACTAAATGACTGAACGGGAAAGGGGAAGGCAGAGAGGCCCAGGGCCATGGGGCTGGAGGAGAGTCCCCTGGCCTTCTCTTTGCTTCACATCTCACACTTGGAGCCCAATAAACCAGACAAGTGTCCCCTAGCCCGGCCCGGCTCAGTGGCTCAACTCCCGGTCAGGGCACACGCCCAGGTTAAGGCCTGGATCCCCCCTGTGGGGCGTGCAGGAGGCAGACGATCAATGAATCTCTCTTATCACTGATGTTTCTGTCTCCCTCTCCCTCCCCCTTCCTCTCCGAAATCAATAAAAATATGTTTAAAATACATTTTTAATATAAGTAAATATTTGTTTTATATTAAGTAGACCTATGTGAAAATATATTTTATTATTTCTAGGAAGGCATGTGAAGGAGACACACACAAAATACGATGTGGTTTTGCAAGGGAGGCTGTGGCTGCCTGCCATGGGGAGAAATTGGGGTGGGGGCAGGAGAGAGAACTGGGAGGCAAAATCTGTGGGAATGGTGGCTGGGCTGGCTGGGGGACAGGGCGGGAAGGGAGAGGGTGGAGGACAGGAGGTGGGATGGGACTTTGGAGAAGGGCCAGGTCATGGGCACTTTCACCCCCAGAAGACACGGCTCCCTCTGATCCCCTGTGGCAGTGGCACCGCTTCTGGGCTGTGGTCCAACACCCACCTGCTCCCCGGGCCTCCCTTCTGAAAGGCCCTGTCCATGCCGCCCACCCAGGACCTGTGGCCCTTGTTTCCTCTCTGGCCACCTGGCCCTCCTTGTCGGAAAATCGGAAGCCCAGAGAAGACAAGGAAGTGGCCTGAGGTCACACAGCAAGTTGGAAAAGAAAGCTGGTGTTGAGTCTTGAGCCTGGTGCCCAGCCTCTTGCTCCTCTAACTCCTAGGAATCTCCCAGGACTGAGACTTAAGGTTTCCTTCTTGCCTCAGAGAAACTTTGCCCCGAGCTTCAAACCATCCCAAGACCTCTTCCAGCCAGGCCTGTGCCTTGGGCCCCCAGGGTCTCCCTGAGCCTGGGACACGAGTGAGGGGAGGGGCACAGGGGCACAGGGGCCCTGGCGCCTGCGCACTGATGGCATCATTGCAAAAGGAGCTGTGATCTGCCCCACAGGGAGGCCGTGGGTGGTGCGGGGTCATCTGGAGGTCGGCAGGGCTGGTGCGGTGTGGGCACAGATCTCAGGCCTGGGCTGGGGGCGGGGTACTCACCGGGGAACTTGACAATCATCCCTGGGGGGCAGACGGAGTGGGGGGAGCAGCGGGCACAGGAATTGGAGGCTGACGTGGAACAGTACATGCCGGCCTGGCATTCACAGATGCGGGGCGAGTTCCTCGAACATGGCTTCTTCTCCACAAGGTCGTCTAAAGGACAGAAAGGAGGGTCACGGAGGACAGAGGGAGGGCGAGGGAAGGGAACCCGAGGACCCGCCAGGGACAGTCTGCATGCGAGAGAGAGCTGCTGTGGCCTTCCCTGGGCAGGCAGGATCCTGAGGCCGTCACCTTCCAGCCACGACCCTGGAGACCACTAAACTGGTATTAAAAATAAATTAATGTCCCAATTTTAGAATAGGGCACCCGGCCGGCATGGATCAGTGGTTGAGTGTCGACCTATGAACCAGGAGGTCACGGTTCGATTTCCAGTCAGGGCACGTGCCCAGGTTGCGGGCTCAATACCTGGTACAGGGCATGCAGGAGGCAGCCAATCAATGATTCTCTCTCATCATTGATGTTTCCCTCTCCCTCTCCCTTCTGCTCTGAAATCAATAAAAATACATATTTTTTAAATAAAATGGGAAAAAGGGACATGGCAGGACATTAAACACCTATTTCTAAGTGAAAGAGACCAATCTAGACCGATCTGTAAAGGCTGACTCCAACTCTATGACATTCTGGAAAAGACGAAACTATGGAGGCAGTAAGAAGACCAGTGCTGCCAGGGTCCAGGTAAAGGGTGGGAGGACAGACAGGGGAGCACAGAGGATTTAGGGCTGAGACTACCCTGTAAATACTGCAACAGTAGATACAGGACATGACACATTTGTCAAGAGCCATAGAACTTCAAACACAAAGAGTGAACCTTAAAGTGAACTATGAACGTGAGTTAATCACGTACAGGTACTGGTTCATCAGCTGTAACAATACACCACACCCATGCGAGGTGTTTACAATAGGAGAGACTGTGGGGCCATATGGGAACTATCAGTGCTTTCTGCTCAATTGTTCTATAAATTGAAAACTGTTCTTTTAAAAGATCTATTAAGGCCCTGGCTGGTTTGGCTCAGAGGCTAGAGCATCGGCCTGCGGACTGAAGGGTGCCGGGTTTGATTCCCCTGTCAAGGGCACATGCCCCGGTTGCAGGCTTGATCCCCCGTAGGGGGTGTGCAGGAGGCAGCCAATCAACGATTCTCTCTCATCATTGATATTTCTATCCCTCCCTCTCCGTTTCTCTCTGAAATCAATCAATATATATATATTTTTTTTAAATGGCTGTTCTACCTTTTAACAAAAAAAAAAATATCTATTAAGTATTTTTTTAATGAGCCAAGGATTTAAGAAAATGTTTTTCCAGAGAAGATATACAAATGGCCAGTCAGCACATGGAAAGATGCTCAACATTGTTAGTCCTTAGGAAAATGCAAACCAAAAGCACACTGAAATACCACTTCACACCCACCAGGATGGCTGCAGTCACAAAGACAGACAACAGCAAGTGTTGGCGAGGGTGTGGCGAATTGGGAATGCTCACACCATGCTAGCAGGGACAGCAATCAGATTGTGCTGTGGAAACCAGTTTGGCAGTTCCTCAAAAATTAAACATAGATTTATTGTTTTTCATTTTATTTATTGATTTGAGAGAGAGAAAGGAAGGGAGAGGAAGGCAGAGAGAGAGAGAGAGAGATGTCGATTTATTTTTCCACTGATTTATGCATTCATTGGTTGAGTCTCGTATATGCCCTAACTAGGGATCGAACCCACAACCTTGGCATATCGGGACAACTCTCTAACCCACTGAGCTGCCCAGCCAGGGCCAAACACAGATTTACCTATGACCCAGCAATTCCACTCCTACATATCTACCGAGAGAACTGAAAACATATGCCTACACAAACACTCAAACATGATCAGAGCAGCTCTATTCATAACAGCCACAAAGCAGATACCCAAGTGCCCACTGACATCACAAACAAAACGTGGCCCATCTACGCAACGCAATCACGTTCAGCCGTGAAAAGGAGTGAAGTGCGACACCTGTTACAGTACGGATCCACCTTGAAAACACTACCGTTAAGGAAGCCGGACACGAAGCCACATACCCTGGGATTCCACTTCCATGAAATGTCCAAGGTAGGCAAGTCCACAGAGATGGAAAGTGGGTGGGGTGGGGTGGGAGGAGGAAAGACCTAGGAGGTCATGGGTTTCTTTGGGGGAGGTAGAATGTTCTGGAATTTGGTAGTGGTGGTGCTGGCACAGGATGAGTCCAGCATAGTAAAATCACTGCACTGTACACTTTAAAATGCTGAGTTTTAGCACTGGCAGGGTAGCTTGGTTGGTTAGAGCATCATCCTGATACTCCAAGGTTATAGGTTTGATCCGCAGTCAGGGCACATATAAGAGTCAACCAGTGAATGCATAAATAAGTGGAACAACCAACTGATCTCTCTCTCTCTCTCTCTTTCTCTCTCTCTCTCTCTCAAAATCAATCAATAAAGTATTTTAAAATAGTGAATTTTACAAACTAAATGAATTTTACAAACAATATCCCAGTTATGTTAAAAATAAGGCGCTGCCCTAAGTCGGTTTGGCTCAGTGGATAGAGCGTTGGCCTGCGGACTAAAGTGTCCCAAGTTCAATTCCAGCCAAGGGCACACGCCCAGGTTGTGGGCTCGATCCCCAGTAGGGCGTGCAGGGGGCAGCCGATCAATGATTCTCTCTCATCATTGATGATTCTGTCTCTCCCTCTCTCTTCCTCTCTGAAATCAGTAAATTTAAAAAATTTTTTTAAATAAATAAATAAGGCACTAAGTATTGGGAGGTCTGCACATGAGGCCCAGGTGTGCAAACGCATTTTATTGTTACCTAAAGCACATATATTACGGTCACTAAATACTGCTACACAGAGCAATGTCAGCAACTACGCATTTGCTAACTTCTATTAGGGTAACTGATTACTATTCATCTTGTTAATAATTATGTGCTAAACCTACATGGCACAAAGGATACACATAAAGAACGTTTACTTTTTTCTATTAATAATTTCTGGTAGTTATTAATTATAGAGAGCACAAAGCAAGCCACAGCAATGATCGGCTTTTCTTCTCCATGCTTGCAGACTGACCATGTTTTGAAATCTCATAGACTTTGGTTTTGTGGTGACCTGAGAATTTGCTGAATTAAGCACTTATAAGCATTTAAAAATACCAAACAGGCCCAGTCAGCATGGCTCAGTGGTTGGCCGTCAACCCATGAACCAGGAGGTCACGGTTCAATTCCTGGTCAGGGCATATGCCTGGGTTGTGGGCTCAATTCCCAGTGGTCTGTGTGCAGGAGGCAGCTGATCAGTTGATGTTTCTATCTCTCGCTCCCTGATTTCTCTCTGAAATCAATAAAAAATATATTTTTTTAAGATAAATAAAGAAATAAAAATACCAACCATACCTAATGCATTGTTTAAAAAAATGGTTAATGGCGAATTTCATCTCAAATAGAAAAGTCACTGGTAAAAGTAATGAATGGGTGAACGCAAACATCCCTGGAAAACAGTAAGGGGCTTCGTTGACCAACCAGAAATGACAGACTCCCCCCAACACAGGAGGCAGATGGAATTGATGGAAGAAGGAGGCCACAGCCCAAAATATGTCCAAGAGGACCGTGCTGGGAGAGGCCCCGGGTGGCTCCAGTCTCTGCGTGGGGGCCCAGCAGGAACGGGCCCCAGGGAACAGGACAGGAGCATCCAGGCGGGTCAGTGTCCCCAGATTCCTCATCCGCTGATGCCACAGAGCTGCAAGCCAAGCATCTCCCCAAGGAGGCTCTGGGGGGAGGGAACTGGGTTGGTGCCCTGGGGCTGGTCAGACCTGGGAGGAAAGGACCCTCAGACCCAGAAGACCAGCCACTGGCAGACGCTGCGCCACCCGCCTCCCCCACGGCCACTGGAGTGGGCTCCACAAACCCCCGAGTCCTGAGATCTGACGTGCAAAACTAAGACCAAACATGAGAGGAAACCAGCATGGAAACGAAAGAGCCCCAAACTCAAAAATACACTAATGCTTGAGGAAGCAGACACATGGGAAAACAGCCTTTAGAATCAGTACAATTAATATTCTCAGAGGAACTAGAGCTATGAAAGGGAATCCCCTACCCACCCTCACGCCCGGTTGGTGGAGTTGTAAATTGGTGCAGCCACTATGGAAAACAGTATTTGAAAATAAAACTACCTTATAACCCAGAAATTCCACTTCAGGGTATTTGTTCGAAGAAATCCAAGACACTAAATTGAAAAGATACGTGACCCCATGTTCACGGCAGCAATAATCATGATAGCTAGAAGGTGGAACAACCCAGTGTCCATTGACATCTACACTAATAAAAGAGAAAGATGCAAATTGACTGTATCTGCGTGACACCCACCAGCCAATCAGGAGTGAGTATGCAAATTAACCCAACAAAGCTGGTGGGTTAATTTGCATACACAGGCGCCGAGCAGCTGGGGGCAGGGCGGGACGCAGGCATTCTATCCCACCCCAGCAGCTCCGGGCCTCTGGGCAGCATGGGAAGGCAGAAAGGTGGCTCTGGGCCGGAGCGAAGGCAATGCCAGCAGCAGGGTTAGGAAGGCCCATTCTTGCACAAATCTTTGTGCATCGGGCCTCTAGTGAGTAAATAAACATACAATGGACTGTTGTTCAGCCTTAAGAAGGAAGGACATTCTGACACATGCTACCATGTCATGCACCGTGAGGATATTATGCTGAGTGAAATAAGCCAGCCACAAAAGGATAAAATTGTATAATTCCACATACATGAACTTCCTAGAGTAGTCCATTCATAGAGAGTAGAATGGTAGCTGACAAAAGGTGGGGGACAGGGGTAGTGGAAGTTGAGGAGCTAATGTTTAGTGGGACAGAGTCTCAGTTGGGTAAGATGAAAAAGTTCTGGTCCTGGCCAGGTAGCTCAGTTGGTTAGAGCACCCTCCCAATACACCAAGGTTGCAGGTCCCATCCCCAGTCAGGGCACATAAAAGAATCAGCCAATGAATGCATAAATAAGTGAAACAACAAATCTCTCTCTCTCTCTCTAAAAAATCAATAAATATTAATTAATAAATAAATGTAATCATTTTAATGCCATAGATATTATCTTATCCTCTTAAAAATTCCTTCTTTCTATGTATGTGTATAGTCTAGCTACTAGCCTACCCATTCTTCTCTCTATACAGAGAAGCGTCAATCATCCAGTGATGGGGGAGGGGCAGAGTTGGCTTTCTTCCTTACACTTCTCTATTGGTTGAATTTGGGATAGAGAACACATATAACTTTCATTTAATCAAATGCAGTCATTCATTTTAAAACTTGAAAGCTATACTAGAGAAATGCTCACATAAACAAAGAATGGCTATGCTAGTATCAAGCAAAAATGGAATCCAGGCAAACACATTGTAAGGAACAAAGAAGTACCCTTCATGTTGATAAAAGGTCCAACGTGCCAAGAACACATAATGTTCATGAACATTATACCTAACGACACAGCTTTGACATATATAAAGCAGAAATAGAACACAAGGAAAACCTGACAAAAAACAAGCAGATTGGGAGATAGGTTTTTAAAAATATGTTTTTATTGATTTCAGAGAGGAGAGGAGAGGGAGAGAGAGAGAGAAGCATCCAGGATGAGAGAGAATCATTGATCAGCTGCCTCCTGCACGCCCCCTACTGGGGATCAAGACTGAAATCCAGACTTGTACCCTGACCAGAATCAAACTGTGACCTCCTGGCTCACAGGTTGGCGCTCAACCTCTGAGCCACACTGGTCAGGCAGAAGATAGATTTAACACATCTACCTCAGAAATCAACCTTTGTGAAGGTGACAAAACTAAGTAAGAATGTGTATTGTTTACATAAAATAATGAATAAACTTGATCTGATAGGTATATGTAAAATTCTGTATGGAACAAACAGAATATACATTTTTTTCAAGTACACTAAGCATGCTAAGAAATATGAATATTCATTAGGCCAAGAAATCACAACACACTCCCCACCACCACCTCCCAAAAAACCCACACAAATGCAAAACACACACCTGGTAGCACACAAACCACATTCATCATAAGAAAAATCACAAAACTTGCCCTAACCGGTTTGGCTCAGTGGATAGAGCGCCGGCCTGCAGACTGCAGGGTCCCAGGTTCTATTCTGATCAAGGGCATTGGTTGCGGGCACATCCCCAGTAGGGAGTGTGCAGGAGGCAGCTGATCGATGTTTCCCTCTCATTGATGTTTCTAGCTCTCCATCCCTCTCCCTTCCTCTCTGTAAAAATTCAATTAAAAAATATATAAAATAAAGTAAAAGAAAGAAATTCACAACAAGGTGCTTATTGAGAGAGTTCTGCGGGAAGCTCTTGTGTCAGCCCTTCAGTTCATGCTCCAGGTGGGCCCTCACCAGAGTCATGTGACTTAGGAAAGGCCCCACCTCCCTAAGCCTCCGTGTCCTCACTGTAAAGCAGGGAGAAGGAACGAATCCTCCCCTACGGGTCCTGCAAACATTAAACCCAATAAATGTGAGTCCCTCCCTTGAGGAAACATTAAGGAAGTCTCTCCAAAAAGATGGGCGCAAAAGGTCATGACTGGTATCAATTCACAAATCCAGAGGGGTAACTGAGGCACCAGGGGGCCCGGTCAGAGTGCAGTCACCAAATCTCGATGCTCCCCACCTTCTAGGTTCTGTCTCTCCCCAGAGGGTCTCCCCGACCCCCCACCCCTGCTTTGCTGGAAGGAGCCGTGGAGGGGAGGACAGGCTCTTACCTCTGCAGCTCACACAGGCTGTGCACCGGTGGGCCCTGTCCAGGTAGTAGTCCCGCTGGCACTGCTTCCTGCAGTCGGATGGCCCCTGCGGGCACAGATGCTGTGGGGATGACCCTGGAAAAGAAGCGGAGAAGCTCCAGGGCAGGCCACCTTGGCAAACTCTCAGGGGCACCCCTTCCACTCTCATCCCTGAAGCCCTTCCCAGCATCACTCCTAACCGCCCCGCCTCCCCACATGTAAGCACAACTCATGATGGAGGCTTTGATGCCCAAGAGGGCAGACCTTGCCTCTGGTCGCCTGGCAGACAGCACAGCACGGGTTAGAGAGAAAAGCTGGGCCTGGCGCTCCAGGGTGCCACATGCTGAGTGGGTAGCCTCGGGCAAGCTACAGTGACCGCAGGGGCACTACTTTCATAATAGGATCACTGAAAGGATTAAAGGGATTGTGAAGACAAGCGTGCGTCAAGTCCCACAGCAGTGCAGGAACACAGCAGGCACTGGACAAGCACTGTTTGAGATTTTGTTTTTGTTTTGTTTTTTACTATATTTTTATTGATTTCAGAGAGGAAGAGAGAGGGAGAGAGAGAGAGATAGAAACATCCATGATGAGAGAGAATCATTGATTGACTGCCTCCCGAACACCCACACTGGGGATCAAGCCCACAACCCGGGCATGTGCCCCGACTGGGAATCAAACCGTGACCTCCTGGTTCATAGGCTGACACTCAACCACTGAGCCACGCTGACTGGGCAGGTGCACTGTTCTTATTATTCCCGGGGTCCCCTGCATTGTGGGAACTGGGGCGCCACAGTCCTTAGACCATGAGGAGCCTAATCCAGCCTGACTGAGAGGCTGGCAAAGCACCCAGCAGTCCCTGATGGGAGAGGCATGATGCTGAGACCGAATGCACAGGGCAAATGGGCTGGGAAAGTCCTGGATGTCCACAGGTTGTTCACCTGTCCGGCCCCACTTTTTGTCTGCGAGTTCTAGCTGGGATGTCTCCCACAGCCCTTCCAATTGAGCATGTGACCCAGGCAGGCCAATCCGAATGCTTCATCCTTCAGGATGATGGACACATGACCCAGGAAGGCCAATCAGAATACGTCATCCTTCAAAATTGGCATGTGACCCAGGCAGACCAATCAGAATGCATCTTCTTCAACACTGTGATTGGTTCCGGGGACCCATGCCAGCCAATGAGCCCTTCTCTGAGTTTCACAAAAGTTACCGGAAAAGAGCCCCCTCTTTACTGTTTCCTGATTCAAAGGGCAATTTAGGCCCAAAGCAGCCCTGTCCTGGCGCTGCAGCTTGGGCTGGGTCCACCTGAGGAGGAGGTCACTCAGAGGCCACAGATGCAGAGAAATGGACTCCTGATGACGTCATTCAGACCTGAACCTGTGGCGCCGTGATTTCTCTGTTACTGAGCCCATTGTTTCTCTTTCGTCTTGTTTGGACCCGAGTTAGGCTTCTGCTAGTTACAACCCAAAGGCTCTGGACCAGGGGTTCTCAGCATTCCCTGCGCCCCGTAGTCATTCTGGGGGCACCTGTGGACACTGCTCAGAAAGCTGTTTTCAGTGCACAGAATTCGAGGCCGAGTGACTCAATTCGGGGTGGGATTTCGCCGCTCAACTCACGCTACTGAGCCTGGTGGGTAGGCGCGGGCACGGGCACTGATTGAGAGACTGAGGATGAGGACCTGCTCCCCGGGAGCTCACCCTGCAGCCCGGGGACGAGAGGGCAGCAAGACAAAAAAAGATAAAATGAAAAATGAAGAAAAAATAAAAAAGGAAAAAAAATAATTTAAACAAAATAGAGAGAGGGCAGCAAGTCACGTGGAAATCAGCACGTTCGCTTCCAACGTGGATACAAACTGAAGAGAGTAAAGCAGGAGCGGGGGGAGGGGGCGGGCAGCAGGGTTGGAGAGGGAGCCCTCGGTCTGGTGGCCTCACCCGGCCCACAGGACGGAAGGGGGCTGCGGAGAGGTTCCGGGCAGCGGGCACTGGGCGGGCAGAGGCCCCGAGGGAGGCCCAGCTGGCCGGAGCAGAGAACAGAAAGGCCGCAGGGGCTGGAGCCGGTGGAGCCTAAGAATGATGAGAGTTGACTCATTTCTCTTTTCTTCTTTCCCGGATCCCACGGAGGTCTGCTCCGCTATCACTTTCATAATCAGAAGCAACGGTGGTTCCGAGGCTGCGATTACCGTGTTGCTCTCAGAATTGGTCCCCAAGTGTCCTCTGTCCCCATCCGCCTCTGCCACATCTGCGCCGGCCTCTGATCAGCGGCCTCTGACTCCAAATGCTCTGTTCGTCCCCACTTTCTGTCACTGCGCTCACCGCTGGCTCAGCTTTGGGGTGGTCAGGCAACCCCAGCTGCTTCGGCCCCAGAAACTGCCCGCACTGAGTCTGGGCGGCAGGCCCCTCTCCCCTCCCCTCCCCTTCCCCTTCAGGCCCTGTGCTTCTGCCACATGGAACCCCACCCAGTCCTTGAGTGCAACCCCCTTGCTTACTCCAGGCCTTGGCATCCTCCGTGCCCTCTGATCAGAGCACTCCTCCTCCCACCTTGGCCTGGCACAGCCCTGCTCACCCTCAGGACTCCTTCAGATGCCGGCTCCTCGAGGAAGCCCCCCCTAAATATTCCAGCCAGGCCAGGTCCCCCAGGAGTGTGTTCCCACAACTCCCGGCAGCACCGCCCTAGATGCTAACAGCCTGTTGGAAGGGCTTCCCTACCCATAGGCTGCCCCCATCCCACCTCTGGCCCCGGCAGTGGCCCAGGGCAGTTCTGGCTCGGCGACCAGAGTGGAGGTGAACATCTGGACGCATCTGAGCCTTCAGATGCTTTGTCCTTGGCTTTGGAATTGGGGGTGAAAGATGCTTGCCTGGTGTTTCCCCTGTTTCCCTGGAGAACTGCCGGCGTGGAGGGGAACTGTGGGCCAGCCAGGCTTGGCCAAAGACAGGGCGGCCTCCCCTCCTCCCTGCTCAACGCCTGGGAGAAACCCTCGGCTCCTGGCACAAGGTGGGATCTACTGCCTTGGTCCCAACCACACCATGCTCTCCAGCTAGCACCAGCCTGGCGTCACATGGTCCCCCCACACCTGGGCAGGGGGGCCCCTCCCTGCGGGCAGTGGCTCTGGGTCCAAGCAGGGGGCTGATCCAGGAAGCAGGGTGCAGAATAAGTGAGGGGTTTGGGCTCTTCTCGGATCTGCTCTGCTGCCTCCCAAATGCAATGCCATGGGGGTCAGCACCAAATAAGATGGAAAGGCTGGGGGTTCCGAGTTAGACAGCCACATGTGAGCCCCACCTGAGCCACTTACTGGCCCAGGACCGTGGACAAATCCCGGAACGGCACCGTGTTTCCCATCTGGTTCAGTGAGCTAATATGTAGGCAAAGGGCTCAGCACAGTGGCTGGCACGGAGCACGCTCCATCAATGTCAATCACGGCCACTGTTAGGAAGCAGTGAGTGAGCTCCCCGTCACCGAGGGTGTGTAAGCAGAGGGCTGGGGATCAGCTGTCAAGGATGCTGGAAAGGGCTTTAGAGGCCTGGGCCAGAGGAGGGGTTTGGTGACATCTGACTTCTCAATTTCAAAGGTCCCCTGTTTCCTTCTTCCACCAGCCCGCCCCCGCGCCCTGCCACACAGCTGAGTGCTGATGGCGGAGGGGAGGGCAGCAAAATGTCAGAAATTTCCCCAAGACACTGAGGAAGGGGTTTTTGCGGGTTTTTCATTTTTCCTCTCTTGTCTGCCCGGAAGCACAAGGTCAATAAAACTCCACCAAAATGCCCCTCCCACCACAGCGGCATGAGGTGCTCAGCCACCTCCAGTCACTGCAGGGCATGGGGGAAAGGGCGCCCCTCCTCCCAAGTCATAGTGTCTAAGTGGAGGGAGGCTGGGACCGGATGTCACTCTCTCCCCACCCCTCTCTGGCAAGGCCCCACCAGGCTGGGGTCACGGGAGCCGGAGGATGTGGGAAGTGTCTGCCTTTCTCTCTGCAGCTGGATCGTGGGACAGACGGGTAGAGGATAGGGGGTGGGTGGCCAGAAGAATGGGAAGAGGGGTGGGAGGGGGGAGGGGGGATCTGAGAGATGGCAGGAGGGCCAGTGGGCCACGCTCCAGAACTCTGGCTGCAGTCGGCCTGGGAGAGGCAGGGTGCGGCCAGCTACACAGCGCAGGCTGGTGAAGGCCAGCTTCCTGGAGGAAGGGGTGCAGGACTGCAGGGGAGGTAGGAATAGTGGGGGAGGGCATTCCTGGTGCCCACAGGCTTTGACAGAGGCCCAGAGACAGGAAAGCTCACAGTGGGTCCAGAGGACACCGAGCATAGCAGCTCCTGCAGAAAGGTGACCAGTGGCCTCACTGTGAGAAGGAGCCATAAACAATGCCTGATGGCTGCATGGACGAGTGGATGGAAAGGGGGTGGGGAGGTGATGGGGGTGGATGGGAGGGGAAGGAGTGGCCCTATGGACTGAACTGTGTCCCCTCCAAATTCATATGTTGAAGTCCTAACCACCAATGTGACTGTATTTGGAGACAGGGCATTTGAGAGGTCATTAAGGTTAAATGAGGTCATAAGGATGGGGCCCTGATCCGACAGAATTGGTGGCCTTATTAGAAGAGAAAGAGATCTCTCTCCTCTCCTCTCCTTTCCTCTTCTCTCTCTCTCTCTCTCTCTCTCTCTCTCTCTCTCTCTCTCTCTCTCTCCCCTCAGCCATGAGAAGGCAGCTGTCTGAAAGCCAAGAAGAGATTTCTCACCAGAAACCAAGTCCTGCCAGCACCTTGATCTTAGAATTGTAGCCTCCAGAACTGTGAGAAAATAAATGTCTGTGACTTAAGCCCCCCAGACTCTGGTATTTTGCTATGGCAGCTTGAGCAAACTAAGACGGGACAGACGGCTAGATGGACAGGGGATGGGAAGAGGGATGGGAGGGGGGAGGAGGGGAGGTCTGAGGAGACAGCAGGAGGGCCAGTGGATGAGCTATGAGTGGGTGAAAAGATGCATGAGTGGACAGGCAGGAACATGGGTGGGTGGTGGCCAGCCAGTTAGGCACTGAGGCCACAAACACTAAAAACAGACCAGCACGGGGACCCGCCTGACATCTACTTCAAAACCAACACTAACCCACCAAAATAAAGGCACAAAAGGCTATTTTTTCCCTCTCATGACAGCAATTTTTGGAAATAGAAAATACCAAATTCTTTCCCTAAATGCTTCTCTCGGTCCTCCGTTGGCCTGAGCATGGGCTCCTTTGGCCCTCGTGGTCTGGGAACAGATGGACCAGGCTTCCTGCCCAGCTCAGGCCATAGACCCCCAGTGATCTGTGCACTGTGGCCTGTCACCCGCCAGACGGCAACGTTTGGAGGCCTAGAGGATGTGCATCCAGGCCCGGAAATGAAGGGCGGTCATGGGATACTGACAGCTTGACTCTGGGGTCACAGAACCCTGGCCCCAGCCCAGCCAGTTCTTCCATTTCCCAGTTCATGACCCTGGGCAAGTTACTTAACCTTGCAGCACCCACACAGCCTCATCTGCGAAATGGGAATCCTAAAGGATATTGGTGAGGATCTCATGAGACGAAGCAATGCATGTGAAGGTCTCAACCTAGTGCACATATAGTACATGTTCTATGAGGGGCAGCTATCAATCAAAAATAAGAATTCACAGCCCAGCCGGCGTGGCTCAGTGGTTGAGCGTCGACCTATAAACCAGAAAGTCATGGTTCAATTCCCGGTCATGGCACATGCCCAGGTTGCAGACTCAATCCCCAGTGTGGGATGTGCAGAAGGCAGCTAATCAATGATTCTCTCTCATCATTGGTGTTTCTATCTCTTTCTCCCTCTCCCTTCCTCTCTGAAATCATGATATAGATGTAGATGTAGATGTAGATGTAGATGTAGATGTAGAGGTAGAGGTAGAGGTAGAGGTAGAGGTAGAGGTAGAGATAGAGATAGAGATAGAGATAGAGATAGAGATAGAGATAGAGATAGAGATACTAGAGGCCCGGCACACGAAATTCGTGCATGGGTAGGGTCCCTAGGCCTGGCTTGCAATCAGGGCCAATCTTCCCCGGCAGCCGGCCCCACCCCCAGTTCCCCATTCCCCGTCGGGTGATCGGGGCCTGCAGGCTAGGGGCAGCCCCCTGTGGTCAGTGCACATCATAGTGACCGGTTGTTCTGCCCGTCTGGTCGATTTGCATATTATACTTTTATATATATATAGATATACCGTATATATATTTTTAGAAAAAACAAAACAAGAACTCATGGAGGGATGGCCTTCAGAACCGATAGCCAACATGACAGTGATGACGTTGGCTCCCATCTTCCCCACACCCCAATCCCCCCTCCCCCCAGCCCCAGCACCCCACTCACCCACAGGGCAGCGGTAACAGCACCTCCTGGCTGCCTTGTCATAGTAGTGGTTGGGGTCTCCAGCACAGGGGTCCGTGGGGGCTCGACCCTGGAAGGTAAGACAAACTGGTGAGGCCCGGTGGGTCCCAGACACCCATCTTTCCCCTAGACCTTCAGGTCCCAGGAGGCCAGGTCTCCACTCACTGTCAAGGCCAGGCCTGTGACCAAGCCTCACGTTACCAAAGAGAAATCAGGATAGAAACACCTGATCTCACATCTCCTCGAACTCCAGCCTCCATAGCTCAAGACTCCCTGGTTGAGCTTCAACTTCTGAACCAGGAGATCACAGTTTGATTCCTGGTCAGGGCCCCTGCCAGGGTAACCAGCTCAAACCCCAGTGTGGGGGGAGCAGGAGGCAGCCGATCAACGATTCTCTCTTATTATTGATGTTTCTATCTCTCTCCCTCTCCCTTCCTTTCTGAAATAAATAAATATAGATTTTTAAAAAGAGAGAGAGGAAAGTCTGAGACTTTGGGGAAGGACTTTTGTCCTTCTTGGTAGAATGAAAGTGGAGCATGAAGCAGGTTTCTGTTGATCCACAACCAGGAGCTCCAGGAAGGGAGGGTGGGGGAGGGGAGAAGACCAGGTGGGAGGGAGCCTGTCCCACTAGTGTACCTACAGCAGCCCCGATGGTTCCTGACAGACAGGAGGGGGCCACCTATGGGATGCGTGGGGTGGGGCCCTCTTGGTTGGGAGGGGAGGAAAGCAGAAGCCATTTACCCCCACCCCAGACACCTGGCTGCCTAAGGGGCTTCTCTGCTCTTCTCTCCACTCAAGGGGCGAGTGAAAAATGAATACATTGTTCTGTTAAGGTCAGAAAGCAGCCAGGAGGCCCTTGTAACAGGAGGTGGATGGGTACGTGAAGGGTGCATTACATTCTTCTTTTTTTGCTCACCTGAAACATCGCCACATAAACCTGAAATAATAAATATAACCTGATATTTGCACACGTCCTGGCACCAGGCTGCTGGGCCTCTCCAGGGGCAGGGACCTGCCGGGACCACTGAGGTCCTCCCTGGCCCAAAGCATCCACCAAGTGAGTGTGGAAGCCTGTGGGTGGCCGGGCCGGGGTGAGGGTTCAGCCCTGCTAAGCCTGCTGAGTGCGGGGAAATTTCTGGGTCCTGGGCCTGGGTTTTCCCCGCCCGGCCTGCCTGCTCAACTCATCGACAGCTATGGGCTCCCCAGGGCCCGGGGGACAGAGGAGGGGAGCCTGGCTGCCCTTCACCTCCTGCCGCCACACTCCAGGCCATTGGAGGGGTGTACGGGGCACAGAACAGGGAACTCACTGTATCTAGCATCACTGCCCCAGTCACTCATCTCCTTTATGCCACCCAGCCCTTCGGGGCCAGATCTCCACCCCATGTCACAGGTGAGGAAACTGCACCTGATGGGTGCAATCACCCACCCAAAGTCACACAGCAACTGAGTGCAGAGAGGACACTGGAGCTTCCCTGTGTTCCCAGTTCCTCTCTGGGTCACAGGCTTCCCCCTGTCCTATATAATCAAAGCCTAATATGCAAATCAACCAAACAACCGGTGGAACGACTAGTTGCTATGACGTGCACTGACCACCAGGGGGCAGACACTCAATGCAGGAGCTGCCCCCAGCCCACAGGTCTCAGGCCAGCCAAGGTGGGTGCCAGCAGGGGGGCCCCGATCGCCCTGCCCCACAGATCGGCCCTGATCGCTGGCCAGGCCTAGGGACCCTACCCATTCATGAATTTCATGCGCTGGACCTCTAGTCTATAATAATAAAAGCATAATATGCTAATTAGACTGGACAGCCAAACGACCTTCCGGACGTCCTACCAAATGATCTTCCAGATGCAGCCGGGGCTGCGAGGCTCCCCTCCTCTGTCCCCAGGCCCTGGGGAGCCCATAGCTGTGACTTTGGGTGGGTGATTTGCATGAGTTTCATGCACCAAGCCTCTCATGTTAAATAAAAACGTCCTGAGAAGAGCCTGTCGAGAGAAGAGTCTTTCTACCAAAAGTCCATCACCTGAACCAAATCATGAGGAAACAGCAGATACAGCCAAACTGAAGGCCTTTCTACAAAACAGCTAGCCTGGGCTCTTTAAAAATGCCAACGATGAAACAAAGAACAGCTGTGGAATGTTCCCGAATAAAGACGACGAGCAACGGGACGACTGAATGCAATGTCTGGGTTGGGCCCTGAGTCGAGGTGGAAGGCAGGTATCACTGTAAAGGAGAATACTGAGGTGCTGATGAGACGTGAATGAGGACTTTATGTCTGATTATGTTCTACCCATGTCGAATGCCTGAGCATGAATTTAAGTCAGAGAGGCCCTTGTTGGAGAAGATGCTGATATGATGAGGGTGAAGGATCAAAATGTCTGCCACACAGTTGCAAATGGCTCAGTAAAACAGAACAACAACAATAATGATGATGATGATGTATATACGTAAAGAGAGAGAAATAAAACAATTGCATAAAACCACATAGGTAAATAGCAGCTCAACAATAAATCTCTGTAAGGCCATGGCTTGCCACCAGGGGGAGCTGTCTTCCTGCTGGCCAGAGGGCCAATTGTAGCCCATCAGAGCCCCACCAAGGGAGCCGAGGACTACGGGCCTCCGTTTCATATGGGGCTTATGGGGAAAGGGGTTAGCTCCCCTAAACCTACGGAGGTGCTGGACCCCAGCTCCCCCAGACATTCCCAGAGATGTAGGTGGGGTTGAGGTGGGGGCACCACTCAGCCCCACCCCCCACCCACTCCTGCTGGGCTGGCCTTCTCTGGAAGACACTGGGGAATTTTTGTTGTTGTTGTCTCTGATGTCATCCTTTTACAGGCACCCAGAAAATGGGGCCAATGCAGTGCACACATGTACAAAGGCGATTATTGAACCCACAGCCCTGTGAGACCCTGTTACCATGGAAGCTAGTCTGTGAGGTGAAAGACCCGCCCAAGCTCACACCTTGTGGTGGGTCAGGCGCAGAGTCCAGGTCAGCTGACTCCTGACCACCACACAGGCGCATGGAGCACCTACTGTGCGCCAGAGAGCTGGGTGGGCCCCGAATGCCCTCCAGGAACTGTCGCTCCAGTGGGGAGGCCACCCCACCTACCCAGAGTAGTCCCAGGCCGTAAGTAGAAAGAGGTGGCATCTGGGGACCTGAGCTTTACCCTGGCAGCACTGTCCGTGGTCCCCAAAACCTGGTCCAGTCTCATGCTCCAGGTACAGCACTCACGCCCAGCCTATTCATCACTCTCTCTGCCTTCTCTCCCATCTTCCCCACTGCCCCACCCCCATGGTCTCCCACTGTCCACTCCCAGGGGCCCCTCACCCACCCCAGCTCCTGGCAGAGAGGGCAGCAGCCTGGGCCTCTCGGGCAGCCTGACCTCCTGAATTTCAAGGCCCCACCAGTTTCCTCTGGCCATGGGCCCAGCCTCTGGACAGCCCATCAGCTCCCGCTGCCCCTGGGGAAGGGAGAGACACAGCTGGGCTGGGCTCTGGCCATGGCCAGGGAGGGAAGCGAGGACAGAACGGGGAGAGTGGGAGGGGGAAGCCCGAGGCCTGGAAGGGGGGCTTTTGGATGGGGTTCCCCGGCAGGTTCGAGGCAGAGCGAGGTGTCCGCAGAGTGGTGAGCTGTGCAACCAAAGGCCTGTGGCTCAACCTTCGCGGCATCAAGATAGAGAGAGAGCGGCTGAAACCTTCCCATTTCTAGGCCTGTCTGGTTTTGGGCGGCTTGGTTTTCCCTACAAAACCTGGTAAATATCATTTTCAGAAAGCCCCGCCTGGCTCAGCTTGGAGAGGAATGGGGGCTGGGCCACACCTGCAGCAGCTGAGAGTCTACATTGGGAAGGGGGCACAGGCGTGGAAGACTACAATCCAAGACAAAATATTCAAGGGGGCCAGAGCTGGGCAGAGCTGGGAGGTGCACCCCAAATCCATCCTGAGGGGCCCTCACCTCTATTACTCAAGGTGAGGAACCTGGGCCAGCAGCACTGGCATCCCTTGTGAACTTGCTCAAAATGCAGAATCCCAGGCCCCACCCTATACCTACTATCTATCCCATTTTACAGATGGGGAAACTGAGGCACAGAGAGGTCAGGAAACTTGCCTAAAGTCACACAGCCAGGCAGTGTTAGAGCGTGGGTCGTCTTGCACAGCCTCTTACCCACCAGGCTCTCCTGTCCAGTTCTGCCCTCAAATCCACTAGCTCTTCCTCACCTCCCTACCACCTGGTCTTGACAGTGGCCATCTAAGGGTGTCCTCACACCCACCATCCCCCATAGCCCACTCACAGTGTGACGTCAGAGGGACTTTTTCAAAACACACATCTGCTCCCCTCCCATCCCCTCTCCCCATGGAAGACACTCAGATGGCTTCAACCCAACTAGGCATGAAGCCCAACGTCCTGACAATGGCTCAGGACACCCGGCCCCTGGCCCTGGCTCACCTGGCTGTGTATCCTCTGGCACCTGGTCCCCCAGCCTTCCTCCCATCCCCATTTATACCCACTCCCTCCCCCCCCCCCCACTCCAGCAGCCTTGCACACACTCTTCCCCTGACCACCCCCTTCCCCTCGTCCAGAACACCCCAACTCATCCTTCAGGCCTCACTCATGCATGCCTCCTCCTCAGGACCCCTCCCTGATCACCCATGCAGGTCAGGTTGCAGCAGGCTAAGTCAAGGTGTGGGCAGGGCTGGGTCCTTGCCTCTAGGGGAGAACCCATTTGCTAGTGGTTAACACTGAGGCCCTGTCTCTTTGTTGTCGACCAAGGTCTTTCCCAGCTCCTGGAGGCTGCCACGGGGTCTCCCTTCCTCCACCTGCAAAGCCCGCAACAGTGGGTCGAGCCCTGCCCCTCCCTCTCCTCTGTGTCATCCCGCTGTAACACAGCCAGCAAGGTTCTCCACGCATAAGGGCTCCTGTGAGGACAGTGGGTCCAACCTAGTAATTCAGGCTAATCTCCCTGCTCAAGGACCTTACCCTTAGTCACATCTACCAAGGCCCCTTTGCCAGCCCAGCCCGTGTGGCTCAGCGGTTGGATGTCAACCCAGGAACTAAGTGGTCACCGGTTCGATTCCTGGTCAGGACACATTGGGGTTGCGGGCTTGATCCCCAGTGGGGGACGGCGCAGGAGGCAGCTGGTTGATGATTTCCTCTCTCCTTGATGCTTCGTTCTCTCTATCCCTCTCCTCTCCCTTCCTCTCTCTCTAAAAATAAAATAAAATATATACATTTAAAAGTCCCCTTTTCCAGACAAGGTGACATAGTCACAGGTTCCCAGGATTAGGAGGTGGACATCTTAAAGGGCCATTATCCTGTAGATCACAGCCCGCTCATAAATAACCACTAGACTGGGGTTTGTCACCTAGTCCTGGGGTCCCTGAACCCCGTTCTCCACTCCAAGGCCCACCTGAGCTCCAGACCAAGAGACACCTGAAATGAAGTCATCCTCCTCCCCAACTTCAAACCGCCCCCCATTCCCCCCCGCCAGACACACAGCCTGTCCCTGCCGCATGCAAGCTGCATCCTTCACACCTGTGTGCCGGAGCCAGTGTCACACTGTCACACCTGTGTGCCGGAGCCAGGGAAGCTCCCCCAGGTCCCACCTCTGACCTCCAGGGAGCTGAGGGGCAGTGTGTGTGGCCCAGTACTGCCCAGCCCCATGGCTGGGGATAAAACCTAAAAAAGGTAGACACAGCCACAGAGGATGGAATCTGGAGCCCTGGCAGGACGGAGCCCAGGCACCGGTGAGCACCTTCTCCGGGATGGAGTTTACAACAGTGGCCATCCTCACTGAGACTCTCCCGGGTGGGAGGGAAGGAGGAGATGAGAGGGGGTCTGTGGTTAGCAGAACAGTGGCTCTCGAAGATGCCCACGCCCTTATCTCCAGAACCTCTGACTAAATCACCTTCAAGCCAAAGGGCAATTAAGGTTGCCGATGAAATTAAGGCTGCTAATCAGTGACCCTGAGATGGGTGGGTGATCCTAGATTACCTGGGTGGTCCCAATGTCATCACAAGCATCCTTAAAAATGTGTGTGTGTGAGAGAGAGAGAATCAGAGTTGGAGAAAGACATGTGAGGATGACAGAAGCAGGGTCAGAGAGATGCTCTGCAGCTGGCACGAAAACAGAGGAAGGGGCCACAAGCCAAGGACTGCAGGTGGCCTCCAGCAGCTGGAAAGGCAAGGGACTGGGTTTCCCCCAGAGTCTCCAGAGAGGCAGGCAGCCCCGCCCAGGCCTTGACTCTGGCCCAGTGACAACGGCTTCGGACTTATGAACCGAAAGATCATCATTTGTGTTGTTTTAAGCCACTGAGTTTGTGGTAATGACAGCCACAATAGGAAACTAAAACAGGGCCCTGCCTGAGAAGACAAAGAATAAACCTAAGTCCCTACCATCACGCATTCATGGAAGGATTCAGGCGCTGGGCTCGGTGCTCGGGGAGACACAAAAGCCGATTCTAGACTGTTCTATGTCAGCTCCCAGAACAGGCCCATGGGAGACAATAAATAGCAATTCCTGGAAAGAAGGAAGGAAGGGAGGGAGGGCCTTGCATGTGCTCACTTGCTCTCTGATACTCCAAGGAAAGGTTGGGGCCAGAGGGACAAGATGTTTCCCAAACTCAGCTGGATACAGAACCCTTTTCTCATGGAACTACCACTCCCTGGAAGTGACTTTGGGAAATGTAGCCTTTGGCAATGGGGAGCCACCCATGGTTGTAGAGCAACTAATAGGAGAGAAGAGCCCGGCTGGCATGGCTCAGTGGTTGAGCGTCAACCTATGAACCAGGAGGTCATGGTTCGATTCCCAGTCAGGGCACATGCCGGGGTTGTGGCCTCCATCCCAGTGTGGGGTGTGCAGGAGGCAGCTGATCAATAATTCTCTCTCATCATTGATGTTTCTCTCTCTTTCCCTCTCCCTCCCTCTCTGAAATCAATAAAGATATATTTTTTAAAAGATGGGAGAGAAGATGGGTGGGATGGAGATGAGTAAGTCAACAAGACCAAGATCTGGCCTCGAATCCAAGTGCTGCAGCTGCTGACTCCTCGCTTCCCTTGGCCGGCCCTCCTGCCCAGAGGTTCAAGTGACAGTTCCTGAAAAGTTCAAGTTACAATCCCTGGTGTTGCAGCTGAGGTCTGAGCCTGGGGCCTCCTCCTCCACAGACTCCGGGGGAGGGGAGGATGGCCCCTGCAGATGCCCGCAGAGCTGGGACAGATCTCCACACAGTGCTGGTCACACTGTCCTCTGCATCTCTCTTCCCAGGCCGCCACCCTCGGGGCAAGCCCTGTCCCTGCTTCGCCTTCAGCCTGGGCCCACAGTGCCTCCACACAGCAGGCGCTTAGGATGGCTCACCTTCCCTCGGCACTCGCTCTGTGCTAGGAGCTGTTCTCAGCACTTTTCCCACAGGAGCCCATAGGATTCTCTCCACAGCCCTCCAAGGCTGCTGCTGCTATCACCCCCTTCTGTGGATGGGGAAACCGAGGCACGGAGAAATGACTTAACTTGCCAAGAGCACCGTATGGTGAGTGTCAGAAGCAGGGTACAAAGTTGGCAGGATGACCCAAAAGCCCATACTTTTTTTTTTTTTATTTCATCTTTTAATGTTTTGGTTTTTTTAATATATTTTTATTGATTTTAGAGAGAAAGGGAGAGGGAGGGAGAGAGAAAAACATCAATGATAAGAGAGACTCATTGATTGGCTGCCTCCTGCATGCCCCACACTGGGGATCGAGCCTGCAACCCAGGTATATGCGCTGACCGGGAATCAAACCGTGACTTCCTGGTTCATAGGTCAACACTCAACCACTGAGCCATGCCAGCCGGGCAAAAGCCCATACTCTTAACCAAAATGCTCTACACTCACCCCCCAAAAAAAAAGACAAGCAATGGGCCAGATTCAACAAGATGAGGTGTGATACGTAGAATGAAGGCCCCCAAAGATGTCCACGCCCTAATCCCTGGAGCATGTGAATAGGAGTATGTCCCCTTACCTGGCCAGGAACTATGCCCACGTGATTCGGTTCAGGATTCTCAGATGAGGAGATAGTCCCGGGTCCTCCGTGTGGGCCCATGTAATCACAGGGGGAGAGTCCAAGAAGGAGACACGACAGTGGAAGCAGAGGTCCACGTGGTCGGGGCCACAGGCCAAGGAATGCAGGCAGCCCCCCCCCCCCCACACACACACACACCAGCTGGGAGAGTCCAGAGTCCAGGAAACACACTGCCCCTCGAGGTCCGGAAGGAATGCGGCCCTGCTGACCTCCTTTGCACCCTGGCCTCGGCTCTGA
The DNA here is from genome assembly GCA_026230045.1 of Corynorhinus townsendii. NCBI lineage: Eukaryota > Metazoa > Chordata > Mammalia > Chiroptera > Vespertilionidae > Corynorhinus > Corynorhinus townsendii. The sequence goes on from JAPDVU010000002.1 coordinate 215,063,387, forward strand.
GAGGGTAAATTTGTGTTGTTCTAAACCACCAAGCTTGTGATCATTTGCTCCAGCAACAAGAGGAAGCCAACAGAAAACGTCAGCAGGATGAACGGAAGACCCTACCTTCGGATTGGAACGCATCGACAAGATAACGTGGTAGCCAAGAAAATGGGGAATCTTGGGCGACCTCAACAGAAGTGAGGGGGCGCCAGCAAGGGAGGTGTTGGTGCCTCTGGCACTGGCCAGATGACACCGACACCGGGAATTCTGCAGTCGCCTCTGGTACCAGAGACCGGGATGAGGGGCCCCAGCGCTGCAGAGCGCTCCACGCTTCCACGCTCCGGCCCCACGGGATGCTCGGGTGTGGGCAGAACAGACCTGGTGCTTTTCTCCACAACCCCCTTCTGTCCCGTGCCCAGTTTTCCTGCCTCCAGAACCGACAACCATTCACCCAGAGGCGGAGCCCCCATGGGGACAGGATCCCGCTCCCCCTCCTGCCCTCTGCACTCGCCCATCGGCAGGTCCTGCGGACTCCGCGCTCCAAGACTGTCCTGGTTCTGCTGGCCCTTCCCCTGGACCACAGCACCAGCCCGGCTTCCTGCCTGCCCAACCGTCCCACCACAGCAGACGGGAACACCACAACCTGTCAGGTGCTGTCCCTCCCCCTCCAACACCGCAGCCCACAAAGGTCTGAGCAATTCCTTACTTCCCTGCCCCTTCTCCACCACATCCCTCCTCACCCACTGCTCGAGCCAGAGCCACGCTGGCCTCCTTCCCGTTCCTCCCTCCTTGCTTTCTGGGCCGACGCTCCTGCTCAGGTCCCGCTGGCAGCATCCCTCCTTTCATCCCTGTGCACGTCACCACCTCCCGGAGGCCTTCCTCGTTCCCCACCTGGTTATAATCACCTGCACGGCAACTAGCTCCAGCTTGTCTGTCGGCAAGGGAATGTCAGTTCCATGAGGCAGAGGCTGGGCGTGGGGGTCCGTCCCCCCAGCATCCAGAACACTCCTGGCGCACAGGAGGGCTCCATAAATGTTTGGGCAATGAATGGATTGGTAAGAACAGGCCGGTGTTGCTCAGTGGTTGGGCGTCACCCATGAACCAGGAGGTCACGGTTCGATTCCCAGTGAGGGCCCGTGCCCAGGTTGCGAGCTGGGTCCCCAGTGAGAAACATGCGGGAGGCAGCCGATTGATGTTTCTCTCTCATTCTTTATGTTTCTATCTCTCTATCCCTCTCCCTTCCTCTCTCTCTCAAAATCAACTATGAACAGGCTGGAGGTCCTGGGTGGTGTGATTGGCCAGGCGCCCCGGGGCCCAGGGTGGACGCCTGCACGTTGCTGGCAGGCAAGTCCAAGGAAGGTGAACACAACTTACTCATGCAGCCCCAGCTTCCACCACGACCAATGGGTAGAAGCTTTGAGGAGAATGATTTCAGCACCCCATCGAAACCATCTAAATGTGGGTGCTAAGCCAGGGCAGCATGAGCTGCCTTGGGCGGGAGTGAGCGCCCCATCCCCAGAAGCCTGCAGACGGAGGCTGAGTGATCACCTGGAACAAAAGTGCCTGCCTGGAGCCATGCCTGCACAGGGCAGCTGCTCCTGTAAGGTTTCCTAAATGAATGCATGAATGAATGAATGCATGAACGAATAAATGCAGGAATGAATGAATGAATAAATGCATGAATGAATGAATAAATGCAGGAATTAATGAATAAATGCAGGAATGAATGAATGGATAAATGCATGAATGAATACAGGAGTACTTGGATGAACGTCCTCAAAGACCCAGGCGCTCTGAGAAAGTGGACTGAGTGGCGTATAGAAAGTCTCTTCCCAGCGGCGAGGCCACTGAGAATGCCCAGTGGGTTTTGACCACGGGCAGGCAGCGAAGATTCTGGAAGGAGGGCTTGCTTCCCAGAGCCCAATAGCCCACGGGTGGGAGGAGAGAGAGACGCCGGAGGACTGGCCCTGACCCAGAGCTGCCTCTGTGGACATTCTCTCCTTCCCGCCTGGGACTCTGGTCCTGCTCTGCCCCTGACCAGCCCTGGGACGGCGAGCAAGACCCTCCCCGCCTCTGGAAATGCTCATCTGGAAAAGGGGGGCCGTGATCCCAGGTGCGTCGCCCCCGGGGTCAGTGCACACGCCCAAGGAGGCCACGCTGGCTCAGGCTGGGCTGACCTAACCTGTGCCCAGGACCCCAGCCCCAGGCGCCCCCCAGGCCCAGACACAGGCACCCCTCCGCCATTTTCCTTTTGACGGTGTTCCTAGGCGAAGTGGGGCGAGGAGGGTGCATGCGAGCCTGAGGATGAATCACATCGAACTTAAGAAACGAGTCTAGGTCATATATGAGTGGGAGCGGCAGCAGAGACTTCCAGTAAACACTGCCCTTCTCCTAGCACTGGCTGCTCTCAAGCTGACTAATGGCCCCCCCCACACCCCACTCCACTCGCCTTGCTGCCCTGGCCTCTCTGAGGAAGGGGAGGCCTTGATTCCCACCAGCCTGCACCCCTTTCCCCCTGCACGTCCGTCAGGGCCTCCCTCTTGGGGTCAGGGTCATCTCATCCAGGCGCACTCTGCCTTCCTGCAGAATGTGGGCGCCCCGGGAACACCCCCTTTCCTAAACAGACCCAGACCGTCTGTCCAGCCCTCCTGCCAGAGAATCCCACCGTGAGCACTTTCCTCCAGGGGATGGGTCCCTAGTTCTTTACCCCCAGCAAAGAGCCAGCAGGGCACCCTCCTCACACCCTCCCCCCCCCACCGCACCCCGCTCCCCGAGGCTCACGTGGGGGCCCAGGTCTACATCTGGCTGAAAGTGGGGGGCATGGACATGGGAGGGAGGCTTGCCTTAGCCTCAGCCTGGCCTGGAACATGATTGGGGGGAAGGGGTCCTAAGTTGTCAGGGAAAGACCTTAGGCCTCCCGCCCCAGCCCCCCAGCCCCTCCCGGGGTGCCTCTTGGAGAACGTAGAGGCCAGGGAGGGGAGAGAGCCCAGGATTCTTCTCTCAGGATCGGGGGAGTAATCCGGGTCATGTTACCAAAACCACTCTTGGGGAGACTGTGGTACAAGGGAAGGAGGCCAAATCTCTCTCTCAGAATGTGACCACAGCAAGAAAGCATTCCTGCTGTCACCAAACCAGGAAAAACGGGTTGAAATTTCAAGCCCTGATTCCCTCCTCCCCCCCTCTCCCCCATAATGAACTTTTCCACAGAAATGGAAATGGCCTGAGGGGGCCTGGGTCAGAGCGAGCAACAAGCCCGTCCCCCACGGGCCCTGCCAAGAAATGGCCCGGTGTCTGAGCCCCGAGAGCCCTCAGCCTCTCCGGCTCTCTAGTCAGCGGGAAATGCAAATGACGACAACAAAGATATGGCCTTATCGCTGATTACATTGACAAAAATAAAAACTCCAGATAAGATCAAGAGTCGGTTAGGATGTGGGAAACTTGCTACTCTCTTGCAGCCCGTGGGAGGGTGGGAGGGGGAGCTGGCCGGCCTCCCTGGAAGGCAAGTCCCGTGGCATCTTTAAATTTGTACACATTTCAGCAGCACCTACGCCTTCTCTCCTCAGCTTCTTCTCTGAAAGAGGCACACACATGCCCCACACATCCACACATCACCCATCCATCAGGGAAGTCATTAAACTAGGGACACCCCCCCCCCCCGGCCCCGCATGGGACAGCATACTGCTTCTCATTTTCAGAGGCGAGCTGAGCGTGCCGAGGTCCCAGGACGCACGGCCGACCCTGCCAAGCCGAGCGAAGCCCCGTGCGCGCCCTGCGGTGCAGCCCAGGCCAAACCCGGTTGAGTTCTAGAAACCAAAGGAATGCCGCAGTTCCATCCGTGAAGGAGTCAGGATGAGACCGTGTCCGAAGACTTCGTTTCAGCTGCGGAAGTTCCCTTTCTGGCCTTGAGGGCATAATGCTATATTCCGCGTGTAATAAAATGTTTATTGTGGTTTTTGCTTAAGGAGGGCTCCACTCCATAGAAAGGAAGCACATGGTCTCCGGCCGCCAAAGACGAACGGAGCTCCCCGAGGTCCCGGTCACATCCCTCGCTCCCCCTGATCTCCCCAAGACCTTGGCACCCCAGACTCTCCCCCTACTCTCCCCCTACGCCAGGTCATCAGCGAAGGGCTTAGAGGGCTGGGATGGGTTCTCTACTGAGTCTCTGTCTGTCACACTGTCAGCAGTCTCCTCTGCCCTCTGTTGCACGGGGCAGGGGTGGGGCGGGAGGGGCGTGGGACAGGGGGAGGAGTAGAGGGGGCGCGGGGACCTCGCAGTGTCCCATTGAAGAGGGAAGGGGGCGCCTGTGAAGAGGGAAGGGGGCGCCTGCACTCTCCCTCCTCGGCCCGCCTGCCCTAAGACTCAAAAGCATGTCATCAACCTCCCCCTCCCTCCCTAGACCTTCTTCAGCCGGTGGCCGCTTAGGGGCCAGGGGTGTGCAGCAGGGAGAGCCCCAACAGCAACCTCTCTGGCCCAGGGAGGCCCCCCCTGGCCTGCCCGACCCTGGGGTCCTTACCTAATCTGCCATGACCCCCACCCACAAGCAGCTGCTCTCCTGCCCACAGACCCCTCAGCTCAGTGGATGAGAAATAAGTGAATAATCCCAGGTGTCTGCCAGGCGGGGGAGGGCGCCCCCCGCTATGCTGTCAGCCACCCTCCCACCTTACAACACTTGCGCATTCGGGTCCCCCTGCCTGTCACCTGCAGCCCTCACTCCAGCTGGGCGGGGAGGGAGGTGAGGAGGGTCTCCTTCCTCCTGTGTCCCACATGCCCCACGCTGCCGGCGGCTCAAGGCAGAGGTGGGAAAGAGGGCACCCTGGACCGCCAGTGCCTCCCCAGGCTCCCGACACCCCCTTACCTGCGGGAAGGCGTGGAGCACCCCCAGGAGCAACAGCCCCAGCGCTGCGTAAAGAGCGAACATCCCGGGAGGAGGCTGAGCGCACGGCCGCCTGGCTCAGCTGGACGCAGCAGCCTCAGGCTGTGAAGTCGCGGCTCCTTCCCAGGTTTCGGCCTTCGTGCTCCCCCTCCTCCACCTCCTGGAGGCACTGTGGTTAACCCAGAACTGCTTCAAAGAACGGGCCACCTGGCAGCTGAAGAAAAAAAGGAGGGACAGACACGTGCGGAGATGACTCAGAGCAAGGCACGCCCCCCTTTGCTGTTCAGCGGCTTGTCCTGGATTCGACAGAAGGGGTGGCCCCAGTTCAAGTGGACGGAGGCGCAGAAAGGGCAGCTCCCGCCCTGGAGGGAGGGACTCCCAGGAGATGGGGAGTCTCCAGCTGGTCCCAGCGGTCCCTGTGCACGTCCACCCCAAGGAAAAGCAAAACCTGAGTGGGTTCCTACTCCGGACATGGATCAGCTCACATTCTCTCCTCCCCGGAGAGTGTTTGGAAGAGACCCTGGTGGAGGGAGACTGAGGAGAGAGCCCCCACCTACCACTCACCCCATTCCTATGTGTTTACTGGAAAATGCAACAGGAGATGGATGCTAGAAGGATGGGGAGGGGGTGGATGGGTGGTGAGGAAATGGGTAGGTGGATGGATGGGTGGATGAGTGGGTGGGTAGGTGAGTGGATGGGTGGGTGGTTGAACAGATGGTTGGGTGGCTGGATGGGTGGTGGGTGGATGGGTAGGTAGGTGAGTGAATGGGTGATTGGGAGATGGATGAGTGAGTGAGTGGGTGGTGGGTGGATGGATGAATAGATGGATGGGTAGATGGACAGGTGGGTGGGATAGGTGAGTGCATGGATGGGCAAGTGGGGGATGGGCAGATGGGTGAGAAGGTAGGTGGACTATCGGAGGAACTGATGGTGAGAAGAATAGAACACTTGGCTATCGATTCACGGGTGTTCCCCTGCCCCTGAGCGTTCTGTGCCTAGGAGAGGAGCCTAATGGTCTGACCTAAGAGAGGAAGCCAAGCCCACTTCATGTGAAGGAAGTTCTCCTTGGCATGGGATGCGTCTCCCTACGCGTGTTTCTCCCTCCCACGGGCTCTCTGTTCCTTGCATCCTACACTCCATACAGTTTGCTGAGCATCCGAGTAGGCTGCCGGTCAAGGGCTCGTTTGCTTGCCTTGCGTTGGTTTTTCTCCAGATGTGGAAACCGAGGCCCTGACACAGGCAGCCAGTCCCGGGTGCTCTGATCGTTCCCCTCTGCCGGGAATGGCGCAAGGCCCTCGGAAGTCTGCACCTCCGCCTGCCCGCAAGGTGTCGTCAGGCCCCATCTTGCCAACTTGGCCCACTCGCCCTTGTCTCCCACCAGGACCCTCCCAGGAAAGGGGCCACCCCTTGCCCAAGCCTCCTTGAGCTCCTGGCTTCTCCTTGGAAAACCTGCCCGCACTGGGTGCTCTCCCTGGGTGCACCAGGCCTGGGATGCTTGAGCTGGGACCGTGTTAAACAATAAAGTAAGTGATTATGGAAGTGGCCCCGCAGGATGCCCACAGCCCCGGGCAGTGGTGGGGCAACCCAGGATGCTCCTTCCCTGTCCAGAGGTTTGCACTGCAGACCTGCAGGTGCTCTGAATAAATATATGTTTGTTCACCACACAAACGCAACCCAACAACACCAGGATGCTGACACCAGGGGAAATTCAAATTAACACAACTACACACATTTTAAAAGTTCCATCTTTCTAGCAATTGAAGAGATGCAAATTAAAACAACCTCTGATCTCTTTGAGCCATCAACTCGTTAGGGTTTTTTTTCCTTTATAACAACAACTTGGGTAAAATCCCACCCCAAAGTGGAACATGCATTCATACTCTGCTGGTAAATGTTGCAACCCTTTTCAGAAAGCAATCGGCAATTCTTAGCAAAGTCACACACACACACACACACACACACACAAAATTACGGCTTGCGGTTCAGTAATTTCACCCTAGCAAAGAAAAACTGAGGAGGTTCAACTGGAAAAAGAAAACTATAAACAAGTAATGTATTTTGGAAATATGCCAAGAATCACAACTGAGAACGGTTAAGTAAATTGTGGTATATTCCTTTAATGAAATACTACACACCCATTAAAAATAATCATTATATTTAAAAAAATGATCATGATAGCCCAGTCGGCGTGGCTCAGTGATTGAGCATCGACCTATGAACCAGGAGGTCACGGTTCAATTCCTGGTCAGGGCCCATGCCCGGGTTGCAGGCTCGATCCCTGGTGTGGCGTGTGCAGGAGGCGGAAGATCCATGATTCTTTCTCATCATTGGTGTTTCTGTCTCTCTCCCCCTCCCTCTTCCCTCTTCCTCTCTGAAATTCATTAAAAAATTTTTTTAATTAAAATGCAAATTTTTAAGACCATTATAGCAATGGACACCTGTCTCTCTCTCCATAGGCTTCTAAAGGGACCTTGCAGAGGTGGGGGGCGGGGGGGAAGGAAGCTGGGTTTTCGTCCCCTGAAAATGTATAACATTTACTTAATGGTAATAATAATAGATGGCTTTGAGTGCTTACTTTCTGCTAAGAGTTTTCAGGCATCGGTTCCTTGAATCCTCAGGGAAACCCCATGGAGAAGATCCTATTGTGCCCATTCTGCAGGTGAGAAACTGAGGCACAGAGTCTGCAGGTGAGAAACTGAGGCACAGAGTCTGCAGGTGAGACACTGAGGCACAGAGTCTGCAGGTGAGACACTGAGGCACAGAGCCATGACTCCACTAGGTTCCCCTGAGCCAGTGGTACTCAAGACCAGTCCCAGCCCGGCGCAGACTCATTTCTCTAGCTTCGCTTTCAGCCTCTTCCCCTCATCCCTGCTCCAGCCGCACACGCCACGCTTTCCTCCTCCACGCCTTTGCCCACCCTGGCCCTCCACATAGCACGCACCTCAGACCCCAGTTTATCTTCAGACCCTGCCCCAAGGCCACCGCCTCTTTGCTGCTTTCCTGGCACTGGTCCTGCCCCTCCCCCAGCATCTTCCCAGCCAGAAAGGCGGTTTCTGTCGGTTTTTTTGTACCTCAATTCTAGAACTGATCTCGCTGTGTCAGGACTGTAATGACTGGCTCAGGCATCCATCTGCCCCAGGAAGCTGGGGGCTCCTGGGGAACCAGGGTGCTTGGGAGCCAGTGATGGGCGGCAGGGAATGCGCCCCATCCCGGAGGAGGCGGCCTGAGCTGTGGAAGTGTAGATGCCTAGGAAATGGCAGCTGGTGGGACTCTAAAGAGAAGGCCCTGGATGGAGGCGCCTGGGTTTTCAGCGAGTCTGCAGGTCTCAGGCGCTCTTGAACTCCCAGCGCGTGTGAAAGTGCTTTGAAGAGCCAGGAGGGGAAGTCCCTAGGCCCACAGCGCAGGCCCTGATGTGGGATGGCAGGGGTCAAGGCCCCTCCTCGCTGCTGCGGGAGCCAAGCTGGGCCTGCAGGAGGCAGGCAGGTGAGCAGTGTCTCAGAGCAAGGGGGCGGAAGGCAGGTGCCGCAGCGAGCTCTCCGGAGGGAACTGGGAACCCGTGTCACCAAAGGGATGCTGAGCAAGACACCAGGTTCTGGTCTGGTTCAGGAAATTCAGGGACTTCCCCAACAGCTGGGAACCCCAGCCCCAAATGGCCCCGAAATACCCTCAGCAGATGAAGGGATTCTTTCTGCCCCAGGCAGCAGGGGGCAGGTAGGAGGCTAGAAACCGGAGGGGGAAAGCCTGCATCTTCCTGCTCTGATTGGCCCAGGTAGTTTTTGGGGTACCTTTCCCAGGTGCCTCAAGGAGAGTAGGCCTCTTCATGGGGGGCTTCTCCTGCAGGGCCTGCGTGTCAGGCTGCCTCCAGCTCCAGCCCCAGAAGTCTCCCCTTCTCGAGGCCCAGGACACCAGCTGCCACTTGGTCACTCAGCTCCGGTCCCTAGGACGATGGTGAGAAGTGGCCAGTGAAGGCTGGTGTCAGGGAGTTCACTTCTCAGAGTTGGGGACAACCATTAGGGGCTCCCCTCTGCCTGAGTGAACCCCAGAAACCCCGCCCCTCCCCCCCCCCCCCGCCCCGCCCCGCAACACTATAACCAGACCCTTGGCCCGACATGTAATCCTGGCAACAAGATTTCAAGTCAGTATAGCTATCCCCATTTCACAGATGAACAAACTGAGGCTCAGTCCCGTCTAGGCCCCTGCCGCCCTTGCTTTCCCAGGAGAAAGAGCACGAGGCAGGTGTCCTGGTCTGGCCAGGTGACAGCAGGCGAGTCGCTTCTCTTCTCTGAGTGTATTAGTTACCTAAACGTAGCAGCTTAGAGCAACAAGGAGCATCATGTCACCTGATACCTGTAGGTCAGCAATTCAGGAGAGACATGGTGGTGACTCTGGCTCAGGGGTCTCTCAGGAGGTTGTAATCAAGATGTCAGCTGGGCCCTGGCCAGTTACTCAGTGGTTCGAGCTTCAGCCCTCAGACTGATGGGTTGTGGGTTCGATTCTGATCAAGGGCAGAGGCAGGCATGTACCTCAGTTGCAGGCTCAATCCCCAGCCCCAGTCAGGGTGCATGAGGAGGCAACCAATCGATGTGTCTCTCATCTCTCTCCTATGATGTTTCTCCTTCTGTCTCCCCCTCCCTTCCACTCTCTCTAAAAATCAGTGGCCCCAGCCGGCTTGGCGCAGTGGCTAGAGCATGGGCCTGCGGGCTGAAGGGTCACGGGCTTGATTCCAGTCAAGGGCATATGCCTGGCTTGCTGGCTCGGTCCCTAGTAGGGGGCGTGCCGGAGGCAGCCAATCAATGATTCCCTCTCATCATTGATGCTTCTGTCTCTCTCTCCCTCTCCCTTCCTCTCTGAAATCAATACAAATAGTTTAAAAATAAATAAATAAATAAAAATGAAAATCCATGGAAAAATATATCCTTGGGTGAGGATTAACAACAACAAAAAGATGCCAGCTGGGACTGCAATCATCTGCCGGCTCGACTGGGGCTGAGGACCTGCTTCCAAAATGGGCCCCTCCCCTGTGGGCAGGAAGCGGCTGGGTGTCCTCACAACACACAGCAGGCCTCCCCCACAGCAAGTGACCCCAAGAGAGTCAGGTGGAAGCCATGCTGTGACCGAGCCTCCGAAGTCACACTTGGTCATGTCCACGATACCTGTAACCCAGCCTGGCTCTCCCCAGTGTGGGTAGGACTGCACAGGTGTGAGACGACCAGGAGACAGGTGGGGAATCCTTGGGACACACTTCCGTCTTTGCCAGACGTGGATGTGAACGCTCCCGGGCAGCCTTCCAGGCTTGCGATGTGCCCTGAATAAAACAGGGGACAGGGAAAGCTCTTGGGGACGCAAGAAATGGAAAGGGCTGCACTGCCCTTTGCCCCACTCCCACTGGGCACCCAGGCCCCTGCTCTGGCCCCAGACCTCGCCATTCAAGTCCACAGCTGGAATGCTCCTAGCCTGGCGTTCCCCTTCTCAGGGGACCAATGTACCATGGCATTCACCATTCCAGCCAAAAGCGAGTCACACAGGGGCTGCGGGCACGGTGGCAGGCCCAGGCAAGAACCTCGGGGGTCGGAGGTCTTTCCCAGCCCATCCGGGGACGCAGGTGGGTGACCCTGTCCTGTGCTCAGGACAGGCCAGCTTGCTGCTCACACAGCCACGGTGGGGGTGGGGGGGTGGGGGGGTTGGAGATCCCCAAGCCTCTGGCACCCCTGCGGGGCTCCGCCGGGCCTCCAGCTGGGTAGAGCGCAGCTCTAGGTGTGGGAAGACTACATGGCGAGTCCGGAGCCTGGGTGTGAGCCCAGATCTGCAATTAGCATGTGGCCTGCCCGCTCCGGGCCTCGGCGCCTTTATTGGATTTCATGGCTTTGTTGGTAAAATCGGGGGCTGGGAACTGGTGGCCTGCTTAAAAGGCCCCTCGTCTGAGGCTCCGGGGACAGTGGCAGAGAGAGGAGGTCTGCTTCCCGTCGAGTCTGGGGGACACTGCCAGCTCTGCTCCTCAGGGCAGTAAGATCCTGTCTCTGACACTTCCTAGCTGTGTGGAGTTAGGCAAGTCCCTCACCCTCTCTGAGGCTCGATTTCTATTTTATTTTATTTTTTAAAGGCTTTAAGCTTTATTGATTTGAGAGAGAGGAACAGAAAGAGAGAGAGAGAGAGAGATGGAAAACATGGATGGGCTGCCTCCCTCATGCACCCCCGATCAGGGATCAAACCCAAAACCTGGATCAAACCCTGACCAGAAATCCAACCTTTTGGTGCACGGACAACACTCCAACCACCTGCGCCACACGGCTCGGCTTCACCTGCCCGCTGGAAACCGTGCTGCACTACAGGTGAGGACTAGACAGGCTAATGTGAACAGCACCTTGGGGGAGGGGGGTCTGCTTTCCCAGGCCCAACCCCCGGAGCTGTTAACCCCCCAAGCTCCCAGGACTGGCAGCTGGGAGGAATCCCCGCCGTTCCTTCCAGTTTCCACTATTTCCTCCACCTTCCAGACACACAGAGGAGAAAGCCAAGACCGAGAGGAAGAGGCTTGGCCAAGGCCCCCAGCAGGACGGGATGTCCTCATGGGCCACGACGCCCCCATCACAGAGTCCCTGTGCCCCCAGACCTTCCGGCTCACAGGGCCGTTGTGAATGGGGTGAGTCATTTAGATGCTCAGGAAACCAAGCCGAGTCCAATATTAATCACAGAACCAGAGGCACTGGGCACAAAAAGACACAGAAGCAGCCGGTGGTGACGGCAGCTCAGTCAAGGACAGCATTGTCTCCTGGGCGGTGCCTTCAGGGATGTCCCTGGTGCTGTGTCCCCGACAGGAGGGCCTGGGGCAGCCCCCCGAGAGGGAGGGAGAGAGGGAGAGAGAGAGAGAGAGAGAGAGAGAGAGAGAGAGAGAGAGAGAGAGAGCCATTCCTTACCAGGCTCTTCCTATCCAGATGAGCACCCCCCCCCCCCCCCATGAGCACCGTCCCCGCCCACAGATGGAAAATCAAGGCTGGGGTCTGCTGGCTTCTCGGGGGGAAGAGAGACCCGGGCAGGGCTGTTGCCGTCTGTTCAGTGCCTGCCACCAGGTTGACGTCCAGCAAAGAAATGCAGAATGCATAAGCCAGAGGTGCCTGCAAGGCGCCCTGCCCCGCAGCCCTGCGGCGGCCACTGCTTTTAAGTCCTGGGAAAGCGGTGGTGAGAGGAGTAACCTGCCCAAGCCGCCAGGCAGTACGTTCCCCTCGTGATTCAAACCCAAGGGGGTGGCTCAGGCATGAGCCTCTTCCCCTCCAGGGTTGCGGCGGGAACGTGGGCCCTCACGTCCTGCTTTCGTGAAGGCCGAGGGGCAGGCGCACCCCTGGTCTCCCCGAACCTGCTCTGGGCTCCCGGTTGTCTGTTGCAAAGGAGTCGCTACAGGAACTGTGTTTCCTGTCACCCCCTACCTTCCCCATGGGGGGGCCACGCCTTTGGCAATCAGGTCGGAGGGCTCCCAGGGACCAGCCCCGGAGGATCTGAGAGGGCCGATGGCACCCTGACCTCCCATGGTGGCTTACAACTCGGAACATTCAAGAAGCCGGCTTCGCCTTCCCCAAGGCGGAGGACTTAGCGCCCCGCGGAGGGAGGGATGGATGAAGGCTCCCTCGGCCGCCAGCCCGCAGCCCAAAATTCCACCATTACTCACCCCGTTGGTGAAGGCCCCAGGGAAGTGGGGAAAGCCACTCACTACTTCATTAGCAGGTGTCACCGCCCCACAGGCTGCTTTCTGGGTCTGACGGCCAAGAGTAAGGTGGCCGCTCACTCACCAGTCAGCAGCGTGTCAGGGAAGTGCTTCTCCCCCGCTCCTCCCCCCTGTCACAGTCCCCACTGGCCTCCTCTGCCCTCTCTGGAGCCACCACGCTTGTCCCTGCCCCAGGGCCTTTGCACTTGCCTGTCTGAAATCCTACTCCCAGCTCTTCACAATGCGCCCCTCCAAGGAAACCTTTGGGCCTTTGGGCCGACAGCTCTGTTCCTTATCTAGGTGGTGATGGATGTGCACATACGCCCACGCTTATCAAAGCGAACACTTTAAACAGGTAAAGTTCATCCTGCGTCAATCACACCATAAAACTGTGAACAGATTGTTTTCAAATGCCGCCTCTTCTTACCCTCCAGGTGTTGGCACGGATGAGACCTCCTCAAAGAGGCCTTTCCCACCCCCCGAGCCCATGTGCCACTCGGGCACCTCATCTGTTTACCCCTTCGGGGGACACACCACCCACCCTCTGAAACTGCCAGAACCCCGGCTTTCCTCCTAGGATGGGAGCTCTGGGGGCTGGACTGTCTGTCCCATCCTCTGGTGTCCATGGGGCGCGGCTCCACGCATATTGTGGGGGTGACTGAACAACCGAGGCCGGGGCCCTGGGCGGCATGGTGGCCACCAGCCCTGCCCCGCAGGCTGCCTCCGGGGTGCAGTGCAGAGACCTGCTCGCTCTGAAAGTGAAACCCGGAACAGAGCCGCGGCCCTCCTGTCATTCCCGCCATCATCCACGCTGTCATCACAGGCAGGAGGTGGGCGCACCCAGGTGAACGGGACCCGTCCCCAGCAGAAGCTGCCCATCGGGGTGAGTTCATTCAGAAGGTCCCTCTGGGTGTTTCCTCTCAGCCGCTCTACTCTCAGGACCTCTCTCCCTCCAACTAGGAGTCAAGAGGCCCTAAGACCCAGTCAGGCCCAGGGCGCCCCCAGGCATGGAACCCTCAAGATCTGGGGGAACTGAGCACGGCCCCAGCTCCGGCCTCAGCCAAGTCTGGAGACTCATGGTTCCACCCAGAGGCTGTGACTGGTCTGGGCTGAGAAAATCCCAACAGCTATCACCCTCCACCCCCCGCACCCCAAGGCTCATTGTTCACCAGCTTCTGGCTCGTGTAAGAAGGCGGGTGGCCCAGAGTGTGAGCCCAGAGGGACCCTTCCCCACCCAAGCACCCCTCCCCGACTGGTGTTACAGGGACCCTGAAGCCAGAAGCTGCCCAGTTAGTGCAGGGACAGCCCCAGGCCTGGCCTCTGACCCCGCCCAGCCCCTCCACCACACCGGCTTTATCTGCTGATTGGATGGCTTTGGATTGTCTGCCTTCCCCAGGGAGCAAATGGGAGGCAACGGTCTGCTTGGCTGTCGTGACTGCAGAGACTGACCGACCATCGGGGTGGGGCAGTCAGCCTGTGAAACGCTGCACGCACAAATGCACACACGCACACACCCATGGCCACACCCATGCACTCCACCTGCCTTGCAAACGCCCAGGACGGCTTATCCCCCGAGCGCCTGGCAACGGGCCTGAGGTCTGGCAGAGACCCTGGGGAAATAAATGCCTTGGCCAGGAGGCCCACCTCCTGGGGTCTGTGCATGGTGGGCTGACACTTGCATTTCAAACACCCACCAGTTGGCTGCAATGTCCCAAAGGAAGCAGCTTGTCCTTGAGCTTCCTTGAGGCCTGAAGTCTGGCCACTGGCGCTTGGTAGCAGTTAGAGTGGCCACTGCCCCGGCTTGGAGGGCCCCTACACAGGGACCAGGGCCCTTTCTGAGCCAGGGCCTCCCAGCTCAGCGAGAGCCATGAAACACAGCCAAGCAGAGAGATTGTGGGCACCTACAGGTTCAGGTGGCCACCACTGGGCCCCCAGCCCAAGGCCCCTCCGTGGCGTGCTCCTGAGGCCAGGATGGCGGGGATGGCATGCCAAGGAGAGCTGGGTGCCCACCGAGGCCTGGGACTCGGCCACGCCTGCCTCCCACAGGACCCACCAGAGCTCCCTGGTCTAAGCCGCCTGGGGAACAAGAACGTTTGCATTGAAGGAACTGCACTTGCTCCAGGGTGAGCGGCAGATTGCTATTAGTTCATTCATTCAGGCCCCGGGCGAGTCCTGGGGCTACAGCAGTGAACATGAGACTCAGAACGCCCTGCCTTTGAAGAGTTTCCATTCCAGTGACGGGAAGACGGAGAACCAATAAAATCAGTGGGTAAAAGTACCCGTATGTTAAAGGGAGGGGGTGCTACAGAGAATCAGGGAAGAGAAGGAAGGTGGGGTGTGCTGGGTGGAAGGGTGCAAAGTTAAACAAAATGGTCAGGAGAGACCTCATAGAGCAAAGACATGAGGAAAAAGCGAGGGAGGGAGCCATGCAGACAAGGGGGGGCAGCACAGAGCAGCCAGTGCAAAGGCCCTGAGGCAGGACCGAGCCAAGGGCGGGTGAGGGGGAGTGGGGGCAGCGATGGAGGGTCCTGTTGTAAGGACTTTGAGAGAGAATGTTCAGGATTTGCTGACCGAGGCGTGGAGAGCAACTCAAAGGGTGTGACCTGGGAAACCGGAAGGATGGAGTTGCCTTCCGCTGAGATGGGGGAACGAATGGGGCAGTTAATTAATTACCCACCGGTGACGGTCAGGAGGGAGGGCAGACGCCGCCGCCGCAGCACATGGCGAGGGCCACCCCACCAGATGGCGATGGGCGGGTATTGTCGGAGAAGGCTCCCTGAGACAGTGACGTGTGAACTGAGAGCTGAGGGAAGAGGGGCCGGAGAGCAAGGACAGGCGGCTGCTGGGAAGACCTGGATGAGGGCAGTTGGGGGGGACTTCCAGCAGCCCCCAGGGGCCCGCTGTTGCTGAGGGCGAGGAGAGAGAGCTCCAGAGGAGGCCAGAGGTGGGCAGGGAGGGTGGTGCGGGCTGCTTACTCAGCACCCAGAAGGAAGGAGGCTCGGCCCTGGCGCAGCCCAATCAGACCGAGAAACAGATGAGGAATAAATAGCCGCAGGTGAGTCATCTCACGCCCCGATTCTGAGCCTGCCCCACAGCTCTCCGAGGCCTGCATCCCTCCCCGGTGGGGCCCCTGATTTCAGAATGACCAGGTCAGGGCACCCAGGCCTCCAGCCTCCCCTCGCCCCCCCCCCGCCCCCCCTCCATCCCCGTGCAGGGAGCTCGGCCCTGCAAAACCACGGGAGGCGGAACAGCTGCTCCTCCTCACCTCCCCAGGACTCAGAAGGAAGTGAACAGAGCGCACAGCAAACCTTGTTCACGCATCAGTGTTTCCCGCTCAAAAGAGGAAGAAAAGAGCAGCCTCGTACTGATAAAATGTCATCGGAGGTAGCCAGGTGTTTGCAAAACAATAGCATTTGGCGAAGTCAGGCAAAGCTGGGTTCAAATCCCACGGGGTCACTGCGCCAGGCAGCCCCCGGAGCACCTGGTTAACCTCCCCAGGCCTCCGTGTCCCCCACTTCACACAGGTGTGCAAAGATGAAAGCTGGTGGGTCTTAGCTCTGTGCTGGGCATACAGGAACCTCTCAAATACCCATTGCCCAACGCCCACAGGGACGGGGACCAGGGGTCTCTCTCAATATGTGGCCACCGCGTCGGGGTCCAGCCACACGAATAGATGAGGAGTTTTTGTCTATTTCTTCGGTGCTTTTTGTCCCCAGGGCTCGGCACAATAAACACTTGTTGATTTCATGATGATAGCATCCGGAGTTAATAATACTAATTGTCGAGCAACTAGTTGGGCTTACCACACTCGCATAGGTGCAGGTGAGCTGTGTCACCGGTTAGGAGACCCCAACCCCATGAGACACCTTGCCCAAGCTTGGCCCTGAGAAGACATCCACTTGATTACCCGGGACTGGGAAGCAAATCTCCGTGGATGGGGGACCCTACCATCGGGTCGGTACATGAACCTGCTCCTGACCCACAGGGACACACTGTCTCTGTCCAGGACAAAAGCTGACCTAAGATGTGCAGAAACACCAGGAGATTCTCTCCCAACAATAACGCCGACAGTTCCCGTGCCCGTGTCAGGGGTGGCGATCCAAGCCCGGGTGTGGTTACTTTGCTATCGCCCCTCTAACAGAATCCCACCGGCCCGGTAACTTATCTCTCACGGGTCTGGAAGCTGAAGTCCAAGAGCAGGTGCTGGCAGCTTCAGCTGCAGATGGCCGCCTCTCTGGGCCTTCACCCGGCCTTACTCTGTGTGCCTCCCTGGGGTCCTCTCTTCTTCCTTTAAAGACACGGTCCTATTGGGTTCAATCCCCACCCTCATGACCTCATTTAACCTCAATTACCTTTTAAAAGGCCCACCTCCATCCCCAGCCAGGCGGCTTAGTTGGTTAGAGTTGTCATCCCAACAAGGCAAGATTGCAGGTTCGATCCCTGGTCTAGGACACATACAAGAATCCACCGATGGATGCCTAAGTGAGTGGAACAACAAATCAATGTCTCTTTCTCTCTAAAAGTCAATTTTTAAAAATCACTAAAATAAATTAAAATGCCAAGAGCAAAAGACAAGGAGAGAATATTAAAAGCAGCAAGAGAAAAACAGTTAATTACCTACAAGGGAGCACCCATATGATTGTCAGCTGATTTCTCAACAGAAACTATGCAGGCCAGATGAGAGTGGCAAGAAATATTCCAAGTGATGAATAGCAAGAACCTACAACCAAGATTACTCTACCCAGAAAAGCTATTATTCAGAGTGGAAGGTCAGATAAAGAGCTTCACAGATAAGAAAAAGCTAAAGGAGTTCATCACCACCAAACCAGTATTATATGAAATGCTGAAAGGTATTCTTTAAGAAGAGGAAGAAGAAAAAAGTAAAGATAAAAATTATGAACAACAAATACATATCTATCAACAAGTGAACCTAAAAATCAAGTGAATTAAAAACCTGAGAAACAGAACAAACTGGTGAATATAATAGAATCAGGGGCATAGGAAGGGAGTGGACTGACAATTTGCAGGGGGAAAGGGGTATGGGGGTGTGCAGAAGAGACTGGACAAAAAGCGTACACCTATGGATGAGGACAGTGCGGGGGGGAGGTAAGGGCAGAAGGTGGGGTGGGAACCGGGTGGAGGGAGCTATGGGGGGAAAAAGGAGAAACAATTGTAATAATCTGAATGAAGATTTATTAAATTTAAAAAATAAATATAAAAAATAAAAATAAAAAATAAATAAAAATCACTAAAATAAATAAATAAAAGGCCGGCCTCCAAATAGTCCAATGGGGGTTGGGGCTCCAACAGAAGGACATTAGGAGACACAACTCAACCGGCAGCACAGGCTCGTGTGGTCGCCCCCAGCCCACCAGGTGGGCATTACGGTAGCCAAGGTGTCCACGTGAACTTGAGTTGAGAGATGAACTGTCCAGTGTCCCATCAGAAAAGAGGAAAGAAGCTATTTCCTGCTGTGCCAGGGACTAACACTTCCCTGTGCTCCTCCCCAACGCCAGCTTCCTGTGAAGGGAAGAGGGAAGTCCTGGGACCGAGGTCTGCCAGGTCTCGCAGCAGGAAGAGGCCCCTGTCTCTTGGGGCTGGTTCTAAGGCTTCCCAGACTTAAGGCTGAGTCAGTGAGGGCTGGGGTGCCTCCCCCAAGTCGCTCCCCAGCGATGGCGAGGCGAGGCTGGAAGGAGGGGCGCCGCAGTCCAGCTCCGCGACCCCAGGCTCCATCCGGGGGACGGGGGCAGCGCACCTGGGGCAGGCGGGTGTCAGCCTCCCCGGGGGGACGCTGTGTCAGCTGGTGGCCGCAAGGACCTGGAAGGGGCGCTCAGCCACATCAGCATTCTCTTTCCCCAAGCACTTCTGGAATCGCTCACAGGAACTCCCAGCTGAGGCGGCTGAGCGACAGACTCATGGCCCTGGGGACTGTCCACAGCCCCAGCGGTGACATCACTTCTTGTCCTCACGCATCCTTCCTCTGTACCTTCCATTTCGCGAAGGGCTGGGCGGGGGCAGGGCTGACAGGCAGGCAGTCCGGGACCTGTCCCCTGTCCCTGCAGAGTGGACATGTCGCAGAGGCAGGAGGCGCGGGTTTGAGCTGCAGCCTCTGGCGCTGTCAAAACCACAAAGAGAGAGAGAGCGAGAGAGAGGGAGAGAGTGCGAGAAAAATCCTCCCCAGTCAGAGTGAAAAGTGAGACAGAGAAACTGAGCAAGAAGGTCTGTCTCGGTCGTTGGCTTCCATGAAAGAAACACAGCGCAGGGGATTGTTAAATGACTAAGTGCTGGGGTCACAATGACAGTGACACTGACAGAGCCTCCTGAGCACGTGTGTGTGTGTGGGGGGGGGGGTGTGTACGTGTGTGCACACATGTAAGGATGTATGAGGATGGATGAGCGTGAGGCTGTGTGCATGAGGCTGTGTGCCCACAAGTGTGCAAAGCTCTGTGTGAGCGTGAGTGGGCACATGCCCTCGTGATCACGCGTGTGCACGTGTGTGTATACAAGGGTGTGTCTGTGAGATTGTGTGTATGCGAGTGTGTGAGCGTGTGTGTGCTTATGGCTGTGTGTGTGAGTAAGGGTGTGTGTGTGTGCATGTGTGTGAGGACGGTGTGGTCAGCAGAGCCTTCAGGATCCGCCCAGCTTCACAGCGGCCTGGGCAGCAACGCCACCACCAGGGGAAGAAAGTAAGGCTCAGGCTGGGAGGTGACTGCCTGGTGTGGGGCCCACAGCCAGGCCCAGGCTTTGCCGCTGCTCCCCGCTGAGCTGCCTCCCCAGGAAACAGGAGTCCGATCCCGAGCCAGCCCCAGGAGAAAAGAAATGCCAGGACATTTGTCACTGCGGGGCATGTGGTACAGGTTAGAAGCATGGACTCCGGAGTTCACGGTCTGAGTTCAAATTCCAGCCTGGTCACATACCAGCTGTGTGGCCTGAGGCAAGTCACTCAACCTCTCTGTGCCTCAACTTCTCCATCTGCAAAACGGGGATAATAACCTTCCCTCACAGGATGGTTTTGAGGGGTCCAGGAGATAAGAGATGTGGAGCTCTTAGAATAGCACCTGGCTTAACCAGGCAGTTATCTTCTCACAGTCCTGGAGGCTGGAGGTCTGAGATGGGCAGACCTCTCTCTGGCCTGCAGACGGCCATCGTCGATCAGGGGTCCTCAAACTTTTTAAACAGGGGGCCAGTTCACTGTCCCTCAGACCGTTGGAGGGCCGGACTATAGTTTAAAAAAAAACCACTATGAACAAATTCCTATGTGCACTGTGGGCCCGGGACGAGTCGGCTGCTAAGCAGGACAGGCAGCGGCACCCGGCGGGCCGGATAAATGTCCTCGGCGGGCCGTAGTTTGAGGACCCCTGGTCTAGCTCGCTGTGTCCTCACATGGTCTTTCCGCTGTACCTGTGCTTCTCAGAATCCAAGTGTCCCCTTTCTATAAGGACACCAGTTATGTTGGATTATAAAGACCTCATTTTAATGTAATCGCCTGTTAAAAGCCCTTCTCTCTTAACGCTGTTACGTGCTGAGGTTGCTGAGGTTTCCCAGGTTACGGTTTCGATGTGGATTTTGCATGCTCTCACCGTTCTGGAAGCTAGAAGGCCGAAGCAGGGTGTTGGCACAGCTGGTCCCTCCTGGAGGTGCTGAGGGAAAAACTGTCCCAACCTCTCTCCTGCCTTCTGGTGGCGCCCGCATCCTCGGTGCACCCCGGTCGCGTCCGTGCTCCTGTGTCTGTGCGCCTGCCTTCCTGCCTCTTTACAAGGACACCCACTGCTGGAGTTAAGGCCCTCCCTAGTCCAGGATGATCTCATCTTGGGATCCTCACCTTAATTACATCTGCAAAGACCCTTATTCCAAATAAGGTCACATTCCAAGACTCCGAGGGGACTTAAGTCTAGGGCCCCCGGGTCACGGCTCCAGCAGGGATGCTGGCTCCTCCCCGTGGAGACCACTGAGACCTTGGGGAGCCCTGGCCAGCTGGGTCTACAGGATGAGCAGCACCCTGCCTCCAGAAGGCCCTGCCACGTAGGCGAGACTGAGGAGCCTGGCCCTGGACAAGATGACAGGCAGAGGAGGTGCGGGGGACGGCGTCCAAAGATGGTGGGGACTGGGGGTGCGTGTGCCAGGCAGGGAGACCCAGAGAAGGTTTGGGCAATAGTTCCTGAAGGCAGACGGAGTGGGGGACAGATGGGGGCCTGGGCAACCCCCACGGCAGCCCCGCCTGCTAGCTTCCCAGGCCGCGGCACCCAGCCCCAGAGTTTGAACCCAAGGGTGCCTGGAAGGGCCCAATGGTTTCCGGGCCTCTGACCCTCCCAGCTCAGCCCAGCGGGGTTGTTCTCACCCCCCACCCCCCACCGGCCTCTCCCAGGCATGCAGGCCTACAGGGGCCATCTATAGGGGACACGAAGCAGAGGCCTTCACCAGTCATTTCTGGAGAAACTGCCTAGAACTTCCCCCCTCGCTCTCCTTCCTCACTGTTTCAGGCCAGGTGAGGGCGACCCCCCAAAGCCAGGACCCCATCTCGCAGTACACACAGGGGCCCTGTTTCCAAATAGTAAATGATATCTCTCATGTATCCCACACACAGTAAGCGCCAATTACTGCATCAAGTATTTCATTACCTGATCATCTCATTTAACCCTCAAAACACCCCTATAAGGTAAATAGCATTTTATCCCCATTTTACAGACGAGAAAGCCCAGTTCCGAGAGCTCATGGCTCCAGGTCCAGTGCTCTGTCCACACAGCTGGCGCTGACCTCACACATCCAGGAGGGTGTTTCCCCTTTTTTGTTTTTTGTTTTTTAATGAAGAACTGTTTTATTTTTTATTTTTTAAATATCTTTTTATTTACTAATTTTAGAGAGGAAGGGAGAGGGAAAGAGAGAAATATCCATGATGAGAGAGAATCATTGATCTGCTGCCTCCTGCACGCCCCCTACTGGGGACTGAGCCGGCAACGAGGCATGTGCCCTTGACCACAATAGAACCCAGAACCCTTCAGGCTGGCGCTCTATCCACTGAGCCAAACCAGCGAGGGCCAGGAGGGTTTCTTTAAGCTGCTTCTCCCTCTCCCACCAGACTCCGCCAAGAAGAGCCAGGGGAAGTTTGTCAGGATTTGTGGGGAGTGGGAAGAAGGTGCAGACGGGTCTCCCTCTGGGCTGGGGTTTCTGACCCCCCAGCCCCACCCCCCATCGGATCTGAGACCTGGGAATTCTCAAAGCCCCTTCTCCTCTTCTCTCCCGGCTGATCCGATCGGCGCCAGCCCTGGCTGGCCTACCCGTCTCTTTGCCGTGGGAGCTGGGCCTGGAGCGCTTGGGTCCCCGGTGCCCTGCGGGGTCGGAGGGAGGCAGAGGGTTTTTGTTGAGTTTCAGAGGCTGTGCTGGGGCTGAGAAGCCCTGCGGCCCTCGGCCACAAACAGAGGACCTGAGAGTACTGTGGTCAGGTACTCACGACACAGGGATGTCCCCAAAGGCCACCTAAGCCACCATCGTGTGCCCCATCACCGAGACCCAACCTCCTGCCATTCCCACCAGCCACAGATGGTACGGTGAGACCGGGTTTCCCCTCCTGACTTCCTGCACAGCCTCAGCCCATCTACCTCTCCCCGCGGCCCCCCCCCCCCCGGGGCTGGTCACCACCGCTCCACTCGAAGCCACTGCTCTTAGCAACAGCCCCCACCGCCCACCCAGGAGCTGGGAGACAGCGCGTCTTTACATCAATTTATCTGATACTGACGCTCTATTTCCGGTCCCCTCTTGCCTCCCCAGGGGAGGTGTGAGCGAGAAAGAGTGGACTCAGAAGGCAGGTATGACGGGGAGGGTGGGATGGGGACACGAAGAGCCGGTGACACCCATGTTGTGTTATCACTTATCGCTCTTCCCAGGCGGCCCCCGTGCGGGCTCTGCCCTGCTTAACGCACCTCTCCCGGCACCACGGCCCTTGCCCAGGGATGAGACCAGCCTCAGAGGTTAGACGCCGCGCCCGAGGGTGCAGTCAGGAAGCAGCCCGATGGTGTGGGGTCTGAACTGGACCCCGATCTCTCTGAGGCCACGCTCCGTGCCCCTGTACCAGATCACCTTCCGGTGTGGCTCACCTTGGGCCAGCGAGCTCGGGGCGAGCCTGGCACGAAGGCTAGCACCGAATAGGAACGTTCATCGCATCAAATGCTGCAGATCCTCAGATGTCAGGACACTGCATCCGGAGGCACGCGGGGAAGCGACTCCGAACGGGCATTGGTTTTGTTTTTCCTGGTCCACCTCCCTGGGGGCGGAGAAGTGAGAGGCGTGGCTATCCCCACTCAGTCGCCCTCCAGGGCGGCGGGCAGGAGATGTTTCCGTTCTGTGGGAGGCTGGGAGGGGCCCCTGGGAGGCCAGCCAGTGCTGGCTGCTCCCCACAACCCCCTCGGCATGCCGTGGCGGGGCTGGCAGTGATGACAGGTGCAGACACTTCCAGGATGGAGCTGGCACAGCTGTCCTGTCTCTCCCCACTTCCCACCCCAAGGCCAAACCGCCAGGACCTATCTGCCCGACACACAGGACCTGATGCACTGAAAACCAGTGATGTCAGAGCAGCCGCAGCCCATGTGCCTCGCTCCCGGGACACGCTCACTTCAGGTGTGTGGCCTCCAACTCCCAGACATCATCCATCCAACAGGTGTTTATCAAAACCCTACCATATGCTGCGTGCTGTGCAGGATAGAGCCGCGGGCAGGACGGGCTCGGTTCCAGCCCCAAGGATCTTACCATTGAGTGCAGCAGAGGACACGACAGGGAAGCAGAGGCAGGGCCTCAGACTCAGGCTGTCCTGGCTCCCCGGTCAGATCCCAAGGCTGCGGGATCAGGGAAGGCCTGTGAGGAATGCACGCAGAGCCAAGGCCTCACTGGGAATTCGGGGGGAGAAAGAGAGGGCAGTGTGGATGGACCTGGAGGCCAGGGGCCCAGCAGGCTCCCCAGCGAGGCACGCAGGACATGGTCCCTTCCCAGCGCTTGAGGCCACCTGATACACCTATGTGTTGGCTGGTTTCAGTACCTGTCCCAGCACCAGCATGGGGCTCCACGGGGCAGGGCCTAGAACAGCGCCTGGCACACGTAGGAGCTCACTGCGTACATGGTGAGTGAATGAGTGAATGAGTGAGCGACCTGTGTGGGTTCTATTTCTATGCGACCAGACAGACAACGGAGAATCAGACCCTGCGTTCTTATTTCTAAATGATGAACACGAGACATCAATTTTGGAAGAAGTAGGTGATCTTGCTTTTTTCCTTTGGGATTTATGCTTCATATTTCTAGGGGACAAAACAGAAAGAATGCTATTGATTTGGAGGAGGGGGAAGCACGTCAGGTGTACAAGGGTGTGTACCCAACCGCATGGCTCCGGCAGTTCAGAGAAATTAAAGCATCCTTCCCATCGCCTATGCGTCGCAGGTGGGAAACCAGGCTGGGGAGAAAGCCAAATCCTGAAATAGTTTAGCCACCACTTTAAAGAAAACAGGAAAAAAAGAATCCGAAAAAAATACCATCTCTGCTGTCATGGAGCTTAAGTTCTATCAGGAGAGACACTAAGCGATGAGGTCGCCATGAGAGTTGACTAACCTGTGAGGGGGAGATTAGAAGTGGGGTGTGTGTGTGGAGGGGGAGTGTGCGATGGGGTGGGATGGATCCGGGCTCCTGGGGAAGCCTGTGGAAAGAAGACACACTCTGGCTGAGACGCTGAGATGCAGAAGGCAAGTAGGAGCTGCAGGGGGTGTAGGGGGGGGCGGGCAGGAAGAGATTCTAAATCTCAAGTGAGAAGGAGGGGAGGCCCGGAATAATCAGGAATGGCTTGCAGGTACCTAAGAACGGGGGTGACATTCGCAGACAGTCACGAGGGGCAGGTGTGGGTTGAATAAGGCAATACTGGGAGACACGCAGCTCTGTGCTGGGGCCACTCCACCCGTGACCTTCATTCTTGGGGCCTTAGGTTTGAAAAAGCCTAGTCCCCGACCTGGAGCAGTCCTACGGAGCGGCTGGGAGAGGCGGCGTGGGTACCGAGAGCCGAGGCCCTCTCTCTCCAGCACCTCCCTGCAGTGTTCACAGGCAGAGCGTTCAGGGGGCTGGCCGTCTCCCGCCTCCAGCCACAGTTCCAGGCGGCCCCGAGGAGGGGCCGGCAGTGCATGAGCCCAGAATCAGACACCAGAAGACCAGAGTTCTTAGGCTCAAGACCCTGTGCCTCCGTTAATCCTGAGAGGCCAGTCCTTCCACATCTGAACATCCGCAGTCAGCGCTCTCTCCCAGCCAGTGTGCCGGAGTTCATGGCATATCTCCTGCCACACACAGTCAGGCTGTCTCTGCAAGCGGCGTCACGGGTTTGGTGAAACAGTCCGGAGACCCCGGGCTGTGGCCTCCTGCATGGAGCTGACTAAAAGCAAGATGGACAGAAACTGCCTGCGCTCTCAGAACTCCCTTCCGGAGAAGCCACTGCCCTGACGACTTCATGGACTCTGAACTTTCCTGGGGGGGAAAACACATTTTCATCTTGTTCTTGTCAGCGGAGCTCACAGACTAATCTCAGCCGTAAAGTTTGCCATCTTTGTTAGACAGAGGCTTTCACTGTCTAAAGAATTACCGGGCCAAAGAATTCCTAACAAAATCACTGGCACACAGGCTCCTTGACTTAAAATTACATGTCGGATAGGAACAGCCATGAAGCCCTGTTCACACAGGGACACCTGGCAGGCGTGGCTCAGTGGTGGAGCGTCAACCTATGAACCAGGAGGTCATAGTTCGATTCCCAGTCAGGACACATACCCGGGTTTTGGGCTTGATCCCCAGTGTGGGGCGTGCAGGAGGCAGCCGATCAGTGATTCTCTCATCATTAATGTTTCTCTCTCTCTCCCCCTCTCCCTGCCTCTCTGAAATCAATAAAGATATTTTAAAAAGGGGGCACAGGACTTGACATCTCTCCAAAGAAGACACGGGAAAGGCCGGTCAGCACATGAAAAGATGCTCAGCATCACCATCACCAGGGAAATGCAAACCGGAACTGCAATGAGACTCCCGCGCACACCCACCAGGATGGCTGTCAGCCGAGGAGCAGAAGGTGAGTGCTGCTGAGCACGAGCACATTGCAACCCCTCAGCACTGCTGGTTGCCACACAGGACAGCAGGCCCCCCGGTAATGTCGTTTCATTCCGAACACTGATGCCGTAGGAATGTACCTCGTTCCTATCCATCAGCCTATGGTACAATGGGTTTCATTATGCTTGCTTCATTTAAAGTCGCAGAACCTAGCTAAGCCATTAAGTGGGGACTTACTGAACAGTGGTTCCTCAACAGATGAACCGTAAGACCCAGCAATTCCACTTCCGGCTGTGTCACCAAGAACGGGAAGCAGCGGCTCCAACAGTGATGTGCCCACCCACGTTCAGAGCAGCATTATTCACAACCCAGAGGTGGAAGCTACCCACGTGCCCATCATGGATGAATGGACAAACAAAATGCGGTCCATCCATACCGTGAAGTACTATTCAGCCTTAAAAAGGAAGGAAATTCTGACACGTTACCCCACAAATGAACCTTGAGGGCATCATGCCACAGGAGGTAAGGCAGTCCCAGCAGACACACACTGTAAGATTCCCCTACAGGAGGTCCCTAGGAGTCAGATTCATACGTAGAAAGTAGGATGGATGGTGGCTGCCAGGGGCTAGGAGGAGAATGGGCTGTTTTGCAAGATGGAAGTAATTCTGGGGATGGTTGGTAGTGCTGATGGTACAACAACGTGCCACCGAGCTGTATGTATAAAAACGATAAAGTTTGTTATGTATGTTTTGCACAATTGAAAATTAATTTTAAAAAATCACACGTGGGACCGGCTGGTGTGACTGACTCAGTGGTTGAGCGTCGACCCGGGAACCAGGAGGTCGCTGGTTCGATTCCCGATCAGGACACGTTTCTATCTTCTCTATCCCTCTCCTTTCCCCTCTCTCTAAAAAAAACAAGTAAAATTTTAAAAAATACAAAATTACATGTGAAAGAGACTTTGTTTCTTCGGGTCCCAGAATCAAGCGGCAAACCAGGACCTGCTGTGGGACCTGCCACAGACACGCGCAGTTTGGATCACGTAGGCATTTGAACTTGACAGCCTCCGAAGGAACCTGAGGCCCTCCAGGTGGCCTGAGCCCCCGACTCCATCACCTCACCTGCCTGGCTGGCTCCTGAGGTTGGAACTGAGAGTGAAGGAAGAGAATCTGCAATGCCTATTACTTTGCTAGTGGCCTCTGCTGCCCCGGGCCGAGGGCTCTGCATGGACGGAGCTGGTGGGAGTTAGGTAACAGGACATGGAGGACAGTAACGCCGTTCCACGAGTCCCCTCCACATCCCAAACCCATGTTGTCAGTTGGGGCCCAAGTGACCAGCTCTGGACAATAAACCATAAGCAGAAGCGGCCTGTGTGCTGTGGGGTTCCTGGGCTGAAGCAACAGGCATGTCCCCCAGGGCGGAGCCTTCACTGGCCTGGGTCCCCAAGAGACAATGTTGAAAGCACAGGCCCCAAATGCCTCATGATGGAAAGGTAGTGTGAGCAAGTCAGTGAGAAATAAGCCTTTTGGAACCCCTGAGATCTGGGGGCTCGTTTGTTACTGCAATATAACCTTGCTTATCCTCACACACTCACGGTGCATATGGGGAGAGGTTACCACGGAGACCGCAGCCCTAAATCCACACCATGCTGAGAAACCTCAGCAAAAGCACATGCTTTGTCTGGGCATCGGCTCCCCATTTTTATCTTAGGAAAACAGGAACTTCATGTTGTTCAACTGAGGGAAGGAGACAGGTTCATACACAGCACTAATCTAGGAGGGAGATCTGCGCTCTCTGCCAGCTCACTGCCTGGCCCTCAGGTTCCCCATCTGCCCTCTCAGGGTCATCCATGGCTTCCAGGGCTGGACTCAAGGGGAGGAGCCACCTGGCCCAGGGACCTCAGGGAGCCGCTCTGTGAACGGACCCAGTGTCAGGAGCCAAGAAGGGGTGAGCTCGCTCACTCCCCTCTCACAACTTCAGCTTCCTCTTCAGGGACAGCCAGAGACCTCAGCCCCTTGCTGAGATGGTTTTTAAACTGACCTTGACCTCAGCCTATCTTGGGAGCCCTCACCCACCTAGAAGGCCTCTACCCAGAGTTGGGAGCTGCACAGGGCACTGGACCCACCCACTTAGCACAGAAGTGTCTCCCAGGTGAGGGAGGGCAGGCGGAGGCCAGGGCACCGCCTGGGCACTGAGGGCATCAGCAGGACAGACCCGGCACACGTGGGAACCAGGAGGTGCCGACAGCACTGAGCTTTATTTCCAAACACAACAGACAGAATGCCCTGATCCCCCACCCGTCAACCCTTCTGAGCCCAGGAAGGAGACAGGCCTGGGCCCACCCACCGGCCCCACCTAGGAGGGTGGGGCCTGAGTCCACCTCTAGCTGAGGCCGGGCAGGGCTCCCCTCTCATGGGCACTCCTGCCAGAGGGAAGAGGCTAGAGGCGATGGCAGGAGCACTGTCCTCCAAGTGGCCAGTCCTCAGGCTGTCCTCCAGGATGCGCGGGCGGGGCTGGGGCGCCTGGGGTTCTGACCAGATCGGGGTGGGGGACGGGACCCGCACCGGCTGGGCCTGGATGGGGAATAAGGTGGTGTCAGAGGGGGCCACTTTGGCGGCAGGTCACCCCAGTTCCAGCCTCATCCCCTTCAGGATCTTAGAGTCGGGGTCACCTTCTGGGAGGGATGGGGTAGCCAGCGGGGAATGTTGGATCCTGGAAGGGGGCCTTGGGTCAGGGCCAGGAGATGGTGATGGGCCCCTGCGGGGACACACCCCAATCCTGCCCCCAGGACTCTGCAGCCCCCAGGCCCACACCAGGCATCTGCCCCTCCCGGGGGCCCCGAACCATACCAGGTGGGAAGGGCCGGTCGACAGCTGCTGGTGCTGGGCCTCAGAGGTGACACAGGACCTGAGGTCCAGGCTCTGGGGGCCGGAGCTCTTCTCGGATTTTGGAGGGAGAATGTCCCAACCCAGCAGACAGTGCTATGGAGACAAAAGGGTCAAGGCACCTGACCTGGGGCAGGGCTCACCCAAATAGTCATGGTATCCTCTGGAGACGGAGGTCCCCCCAGGGCAGGGGCTGTGTCTACCCACTGGGCCTCCCTTTTCCTGACCCTGTTGACCCAGGCCCTGGCCCAGACCCGGTGGGCGGAGGAAAGGCTGTGGACACTGACGGAGCACTTCCTGTGTGCTGGGCTCTGACCCACACCCTGACTGGTACTGCTTCACTCAACTGCCCCCCCTCACCACACAAGCCTGAGGACAGTATGTTGTCCCCATTTTACAGATGTGCAAACCGACTTTCCTTGGCATCCCATCTCCTCCCCCCAAGGCCCAGCTCCCCCAGCCTCCACTGGGAGTGACGGGGGTCCCCGACACAGGACACACGAAGGACATTACGGGAGGCACTATGGAAGCATAAGGGCTTGGGTTCCAATCCCAGCTCTTCCACCTGCTGACCTCGGACGGTCACCGCCCCTCTTCCACCTGCTGACCTCGGACAGTCACTGCCCCTCTGCCTCAGTGTGCTCCTCTCTAGAGTGGGGTGGTAGCAGAGCCGGTGCTCTCGGCTGCTGTGGGGCTCCTTGAGATGATCCTCCTTAGGACCACGCACCCACACAAGAGCTCAACACACGGGGCCCATTTACACCAGCATGTGGCAGACACTTCTGGATGCCAGGGCATGGGCGGGGTGCCCCACACCCCGGAATAAGCAGAGCACAGGTGAGGAAGTGGCCTGGCCTGGGCTCCAGAGATTTGGGTGCTCATCCTCCTTGAGCTCAGCCTCGCTGGGGGGCTTTGACACAGTCCCTGGCCCTCTCTGGGCCTCAGGCTCCATCTGGGGACCTGGGCCAGCCCCACACCCATCCCCACCCAGACGCCCTGTGGCTGCTCACCCGGGGCAGGGCCAGCGTGTCGGAGGCGTCGAAGCTCTTCCGCCGGTGGATGCGGTAGCGGTGGGGTGGGTCCAGGATGGACTCTGGGATGCTCACCCTGGGGGGGGGTAACAGTGGGGACATTGCCACAGAGGTTTCCTGGCTGCTGTGGGGTCACAGCCCAGGCCCATCTTTCCTTCCCTCAAACAGGTGGGCTCCAGGCTCCGACTCCCTCCTCAGCTGCCGCTGCCCGCGAAGCTGCCCCCAGGTGCCCTGGCTGCTCTGGCCACTCACCGGACCTGCGCTGGGTCTGCCAGTGTCTTAGGGCCCCGCTGGTCCCGGGGTGTCCTGCACAGGCGGCAGGGGGTGCCAGGGTCCGAAGGCACCAGGAACAGACGCCGGTTGACACGGTAACAGTACACACCTGAGAGGCCCAGCAGAAGCAGCAGTGCCTCAGCCCGGAAGCCTAATCCCAGGGCCCCTTGCTGCCTCCAACCACACAGGCCCACCAACCCTTCCAACTGCCCTCTGCCACACTCACAGGCGCGGACACATGCACGCACACAGAGCATGCACACAGACTTATGCTCACACACAAAACATGGAGCACCACCTCCTCAAGCAACATGTGCACACAACCGCACACTGGCCAGCACCTTCGCCTGTGGACATGTCATGTGTGCAAACACAAAGCATGGCTTTAGACACATTTGTGAACACATGCACGTGCCTATATTTGTAATCTCACACACACAGGGTGCACAGAGTCACATGAACATCCCTTACACACATATGTACAGTGTGCGCTGCACATGCAAATTCACAGCAGACTTATGTGCTCGTGTGATTGAGCCGGGACCCTGCCCCCACAGGCAACACATATGGAGAGAGGAGGCTGTAAGAGTGGGAGCACACAGGAAATGAGGCAGCTGAGAAGCAAATGAAGGCTGCGGGGGAGCGGGGAGGCAGACTGACACAGGGCTGACCCTAAGCCCCATGAGGCCGGGCCTCAGCTCCCTCACCTCCCACCCAGGGCCTGCTCCGCCCTGTCCAGGCACCAGGCCTCCCCTTCCGGATCCCCAACACCCAGCCGCCTCCCCAGGCCCCCACGACTGGGCTCCAGGGCGGCCCACGGGGCTTACACTCACATTCGTGGTCTTCCTGGCCACTGTCGCTCTCCCGCCGGCCTGGGAACGGGGGTCTATGAGAGCGAGAGGGTGAACAGGCCAGCGACAGGGAGGGTCCCTGCGCTGCCTGCCCACCGCTGGCCTGCCCCTACTCACTCGGGCTCACTGTGAATACACTCCTCCTTGTTGGCTTCCCGGAACTCCTGCAGCTCCGAGAAGAAGGCCTCGGGCTTGCTGCTGATGGGCGAGCGGTTGTCCAGAGACCCTGAAGTGGGCAAAGCACGGGGAGCTGCTGGGCGGCCACTGGCCAAGGCTCAGAGGACACTCAGTGCTGGCACCCAGTCCGCCTGCTTTGTCCTCACCAGGCCTCATAGACCTGAGGGACCCTCCACTCATTATGACTGTTGGTTTTGTCGGTGTCCATCCACCCTGATGCATACCCAACTGTCTAAGCAAACAGTATTTACAGAACCCCTGCACTGGGCCAGACACTGTTTCATGTGCTGGGGAAAGAGCAGTGAACTAAAAGCTCCTGCCCACACTTACTAATATGGTGGCAACAGACAAACTGGCCACTTAAGAAGCATGCAGTACAACATTGAGTGGGGACGTGTGCCAAGAAGTAGAGAGCAGAACCAGGGAACCCACCTAGATAGGGCAAGGGTGCCAGGGGAGGCCCCTCTGAGGAGGTGACACCTGAAAGCGGGGAGGGAGCCACGTGGCCATCTCAGGCAGAAGAGCAAGTGCAAAGGCCCTGGGGCAGAAGGGTATTTGAGGAACAGCCAGGAGGTGAAAGTGGCTAGAGGGGAGTAAGGGGTGAGAGTGGAGGAGATGAGGCTGGGAAGCCAGCAGAGGGCTTGGAGACAAGGGGTGGCATAATCAGATCGGCATGTATTTTAACCCTCTGGCTGCCATAAGGTGGGAGACAGGGGCACCAGTCGGAAGTGACGATAGGCATCCTGGTGGAGAGAAGTGATCAGATGCTAGAAATACGCTGAAGGCAGGGCTACTAGGATGTGCCAATGGACTGGGAGAGGAATATGTGAAGAGAAGAGATGGGAATCAAGGTTGATGCCAAGGTTATGACCTGACAATTATTAGGTACTTAGAGTTGCCATTTGCAAAGACAGGAAAGACTGCAAGTGGGAAGAAAATCATCACCTTGATTTTGGACATGAAAGCAATCTAAGACACCGAATGTGCCCTATAGAGAAGACAGCCAGATATACCAGTCTAGAATTCAGAGGAGGGGGTGAGCCAGACATAAAAACAGGGGAGTCCAGGCAAGCACTCAAGCACCGCCTCTGCCTGTCACCGTGCCGGGGGCTGATAGAAGGCGCTCACCAAGGAGGGGGGGACATTCAGACACACGAGGCAGCACTGGGTGGGGGCTCAGGCGGGTGTGTAGGCAAGGTGGGGCCTCCACCCCCACTCACAGGCCAGGCGTGCGCATGGGGCGGGCCACACCTGCAATCCAGTCATAGCCCAGGTAGGGTCTGAGGCGCCAGCTCCTCTCAGGCACTGGAGACTCCTTGTTGAAGGTCACTCTTAGCTGACAAGGCAAAGACATAGGGTTAGACCAGCAGGCCCAGCCCCAAGGAGGCCCCAGCTTAGGGGAGGCAAAGGGGCTGTGTCTTAACTTACACGCTGATGTGGGCCCCCAGGCTCAGCTGAGGGCTCAGGAATTGAAAGATAAAGTGTTTGGTCCCCGCCCCTTTCTATGTGTGACTTTGAATAAATGTGGCCTCAGCCTTGGTCTTGCCATCTGTAAAATGGGGCTCCCCGCCTTCTTCCCGAAGTGCCATCTGAGAAACTAACCACCACCACTTAACCCAGCACTGAGGCTGAGCTGGACACAACTTGCGGTATCTCCTGGACAGCCTCTCACCTTGCAAAGAAGGCTGCCCATGAGTGCATTTGTCAGACAGGGAAACTGAGGTTCAAGGGAGCGCCCATCGACGGATGCCCCACTCTCCCATGTTACCTTGGGCAGCTTTCTGTGTTGATCCCGGATGGACCTCGGGGCCTGTGCCTCCAGCTCTGTAGATTGCTCCGAGTCATTTGAGTCTGAGGTGGCCAG
Organism: Corynorhinus townsendii; assembly: GCA_026230045.1. Lineage (NCBI taxonomy): Eukaryota > Metazoa > Chordata > Mammalia > Chiroptera > Vespertilionidae > Corynorhinus > Corynorhinus townsendii. Next base: position 215,096,069 of record JAPDVU010000002.1, read on the forward strand.
CAACGGTGGCACGCAGGGCCGCAATGGCAGCTGAGAAGCAGGCTCCTTGAGAGGTGGGAGAGAGGGCACCCCCGAGCTGGCCCCGCCAAGAGAGGACATGTCGCAGGAGTCACCTCCGTTGGCATCCCGTGGGGAGGAGGTTCTCTGGGCCACTGAAGGCATCTTTTGGGACAATGACATCTCTGAGTCATAGCTGCTGCTGCTGGAGTCCAGGCTTGACTAGAACAGAGAGGCCAGGTCACCCAGCCACCTCCTGAGCTGGCATGTACCAGGCGTAAAGGCCCGAGTTCCCGCTCCAGCCTCTGAGGTCCCAGTCCAGTCCCTCCCCTCGCTGGGCCTCAGTTTTCTCATCAGCAACACAATGGGCACGCTGCACAGGACAACCCTGGAGGCCTGGGTTCTGGCCTGAGGGTTAGTAGCCCCCCCTCATCCTCTGGGAGTTCCCAAGGTGGACACCCACCTCTGTGGCTGCCTTGGCCACCGACCGCCGCATGGCATCCTGCCTAACCCACAGCTGCCTCAGAAGCTCCAGGTTGAGCTGCCGCAGCTGCACCAGGTCCTTAGTCTCCACCGTCCCCGGCATATCGTCTGGCTTCCCACGTCGGGTATCGCTGACTCCCGGCTATAGAGCCCTCAGGGCTGAGTTCCAGACCCAGCTCTGCTACCTGCAGCCAAGACAGCATGACACAGGGCTGAGGAGGCTGTCCAGGAGTCAGAGGCCTGGGTTCAAATCCCTCCACTCCTGATACTCCCCAACTGTGCAGCCTCCGACAAGTAAGTTAACCTTCCTCCGCTTCTTAACCTGCCAAACGAGATAACAGTATCTACCTCAGAAGGTTGTTGTAAGGATTAAATGAGGTAATGCATGTGACATCTTGGTACAGGTCCTGGCACACAGCAAGCATGCAATGTCTGTTATTACTCCTCTGGTCAGTGTGTTTCTTTACAAGCCCAAAGAGAACAATCCTCCTTTAACGACCTGAACTATGACGGTAGACCAGTTTGACTTATAGAAAACCATTAGGGCAATTCTACAAACGTAAGGCATTATAACTTGTGAATCCAACACATACCAGGCTCCTGCAGGGACTCTTTCCTCTCTCCTGCCCATTCTTCCTGTTTCCTTTTCTTTTTACAAGTGAAGAAACCAAGGTTCAGAGAAGTTAAGCAACTTGCCCCCTATCACACAGTAAGTGGCAAACTCAGGAGTTGAACCTAAATCTAGCTCCAGGATCCACGGTCACACCAGCCTTTCCCCAGTGGTGTGGAGAGGGGCCTGGAAAGCTGCCTCCTGTTCTCCCCCACCTTCCCCAGGGATCCGGGCTCAGGGACACACAGATGCTTCTGGAAGGAGTTTCTGAAGGCTAGGGGAAGGGGCTCCCCACTTCCCTCAGGTCCCCAAGGCCAGACTCCCCAGAACAGAAAGTCTCTCTCAATACACACTATCCCTTTTCAACCCTGGGTCCAGTCTGACAGGCACCTTCAGAAACTCTGCCCCGCCCACACCAGGGGTGGGGATGGGGCCTCCTCAGCGCCCTAAAGCAGAGAGAAGCCAGACTTACAATGGACACCCTACCCCTCACATATGCCCCGCAGGGAAGGGGGTACAGAGGAGATGCGAATACCGAGGATTCTGTGGGGGACTCTCGTATGCAAGCTCAGCAAACAGCCAGATCCGAGGACCGGAAGTCCCGGCGCCGGCCCTTATCTGGTCAGATTTCCTTAGGGGTTAAAGAGAACAGCCTGGCCTAGCCGGTTTGGCTCAATGGATAGAGTATCGGCCTGCGGACTGAAGGGTCCCGGTTTGATTCCGGTCAAGGGCACATACCTCGATTGCAGGCTCGAATCCCCAGGCCTGATTGGGGTGCGTGGGAGAGGCAATCAATTGATGTGTCTCTCTCTCATTGATGTTTCTCTGTCTCTCCCCCCCTTCCACTCTCTCTAAAAATAATAATAAGAGAACAGCCTGCACTGCCCTCCTTCGGCTTCAGTCCCGATTTGAAAAGCTAATAAAGAAATTTTTAAAAAAATAAGGAACATTTTTAAAAATTGGGGAAAAAGAAAAGCTAAACGCTGCGCAAATGCAACAGGAAGGCAACGTTCAAAAGAGAGCCGGGTAGCAAAAGCACCAGAGGTAGTGGGGGGGGAGGGGACGCCGGGACGGGACCCCGGGGAAAGGGAGACTTAGCCTACCTTAGCACTTACAGTAAAATTCATCTTTCCCATCGCGGAGCCTCCAACCGAGCTTCCCCCCGCCCCCACCCCATCCCATCCCATCCCCGGCCTAGCTGCTCTGCACTCACAGCCCGGAAGGCACGGATCCACCCGGCTGGACGCCGCCTGTGCCGGAAGAAGTTCCGCCCCGTGCACCCTACGTGACGCCAACGGGGGTGGGACCCACAAGGCCGTCCTGATTGGTCAGATGAGTGGCAGGGCCCAGACGTGCCTGGGAACGTTACTCCGCGTTCAGAAGCGACAGTTTCAATATTTGGGCGGGACTAACAGCGTTTCTCAACAGCTGATTGGTTAACGGCCAAGGTCAATTTTTTCGGAATGGGGCGGGCTCCTGGAAGGCTGGCTCTGATACTAGGCCGCAAGCTGTGTCACGTTTGGCGCAGGCAGGTTCAGAGTCTGACCCTGACGCTGCTCCTAAGCAGTGGGATGCAGCTGTGGGGTTTTAACTTGGGCGACCGCGATTGGCGGCTGGCGAATCATCCTTTCATACTTTTTCTTTTCTTTTTAAATATGTTTTTATTTATTTCACAGAGGAAGGGAGAGGGAGAGAGATAGAAACATCAATGATGAGAATCATTGATCGGCTGCCTCCTGTACGCCCCCTACCGGGGATTGAGCCTGCGACCCGGGTATGTGCCCTTGACCAGAATAGAACCAGGGACCCTTCAGTCCTCAGGCTGACGCTCTATCCACTGAACCAGACCAACTAGAGCTCTTTCATACTTTTTCTTTTAAATATATTTTTTATTGATTTCAGAGAGGAAGGGAGAGGGAGAGAGAGAAACATCAATGATGATAATCAATCATTGATCGGCTGCCTCTTGCACACCCCTACTGGGGATGGATCCCCCAACCGGGCATGTGCCCTGACCAGGAATCAAACCATGACCTCCTGGTGGATAGGTCGAAGCTCAACCACTGAGCCACATTGGCCAGGCCTTTCATCCGTTCTTTATTATTATTTTTTAATATATTATATTGATTTTTTACAGAGAGGAAGGGAGAGGGATAGAGAGTTAGAAACATCGATCAGCTGCCTCCTGCACACTCCCTACTGGGGATGTGCCAGCAACCAAGGTACGTGCCCTTGACCGGAATCAAACCTGGGACCCTCCCTTGAGTCCACAGGCCCGACGCTCTATTCACTGAGCCAAACCGGTTAGGGCTTCATCCATTCTTTAAAGCATTTATCGTTCCTATGCAGTGGGAGGCAGGTTAGAATTAAGAGGAGGCCCTACTTGGAGGAGCAGGTTCAGAAGTGGATACAGTCTGTAAAATATAAGTAAATTTAAATAGAGTGCCTACTATTCACCAGGTATTTTCCCAGCCTCATAAATATGCTTTAAGTTGTGTGGGTTTTTTTTTTAATTTATTAACTTTTAGAGAGGAAGGGAAGGAGGAAGAGAGAGAGAGAAACATTGCTTTGTTGGTCCACTTATCAATGCACTCAGTGATTGCTTCTTGTATGTGCCCCAACGGGAGATTGAACCTGAAACCTCAGTGGGCTCAGGGACTCCTGGTATTGGCACTTGGCAGGTGGGATTGAGATCACTACCCCAACCTGGCCCCACCACGAGAGGATACATTGCAGGGGTTTCCTTGGTTGGCATCCCGTTCTCTGGGCATTAAGGACACCCACACAGAGATTTGTGCATGAATGCTCCTGGCAGCATTATTCATAATAGCCACACATAAAAATGGAAATAATTCAAATGTCCATCAACTCACAAGTGGGTAAACCAAATGTGGTATATCCATACCAATGGGAACTATCAATAAAAAGGAAGAAAGTACTGACACATGCTACAAAAAAGATGAACCTCGTAAACAACTCGTAGGCATTTAAGCAAGGGGAAAAAATTGTTCATATAAAGACTTGCATATGAATGCTCATAGCAGCTATATCGTAAATGCAGATATCTGTCAAGAGGTGAGTGAATAAACAAACTGTGGGATAAAAATGATACTTGCCCGGCTGGCATGGCTCAGTGGTTGGGCGTCGACCTATAAACCAAGAGATCAAGGTTGAATTCCGGGTCAGGGCACATGCCCAGGTTGCAGGCTCAGTCCCCAGTAGGGGTCGTGCAGGAGGCAGCCAATCAATGATTCTCTTCCATCCTTGATGTTTCTCTCTCTCCCTCTCCCTTCCTCTCTTTCTAAAATCAACAAAAACATTTAGAAAAAAAATATTTTAATGAAATATTTTTTTAAGTGCCCAGTCCAAGGCACCATTCTTTCCTCCCTGGGATGCTGTAGTCACCTCCTACCCAGTTTCCCTGCTTCTCTTCTCAATCTCTCTCATCCACTCTCTAGCAGCCTGGGACTTAGGATGTAAGTCAACTCATGTCACTCCTCTGCTCAAAATTCCAGCAAAAGTCCAAGTCCTCACAGTGGCCTGCCAGACCCCAGTCTACCCTGATTCCTTTTTACACTTTATCTACTACTCCTCTCCACCTCCCTCTCTCTGCTCCAGCCACTCTAGTCTCGTTTTGTTCCTGGAAGATATTGGACATGCTCCCACCTCAGGGCCTTTGCACATGCCCTGGACCCTCTGCCTGGAATGCCCTGCCCAGATATCTACAGGGTTTCATTCAAATGTCTTCTCAGTGACACCCCATTCCCATACTACTGTTACACCCTCCCTCCCCTTCCCTGCCTCATGTAATAGCCCTTACCTTCTGATACATTGTGTCTTTCACTGGGGAGTTTTTGCCTATTGTCTGCCTTCCCCCCACTAGCATGCAAGCTCCATAAAAGCAAGGATTTTTGTCCACCTCATCCACTGCTGTACCTCTAGCACTCAGAACCACGCTTGCTAGCACATCATGTTCTCCCAAACGTTGTGCTGAATTAATGGGCTTCCTCATTTCTAGAGGAAAACGGACCACTTGGGTTTTTGCAGCGCTTGGGTTCATGCGTACAAATGTGACACATGGTGAGCTCTCAGCAAAAGCTGCTGTGCGTCCCAACCTCAAGCTGAGTCTGACTCAGAGACAGAAGGCTGTTCTGGAGGTCAGAGTGAATTTAGCTGGCATCTGTGAGGAGGGCCCAGCCTTGAAACCTGGCTACATCCTCTTTGTGATTAAATGGGGACAACTGTTACTGGAGGGCCAGAACTTCCCAGCCTCTCATATTTCCCAGAACTCGCGGTGGACGGATGAGTAGGTTTCGAGACCACAGGCATGAGTCTGGCCTTGCTGGGAATAATGAACGAGGTGGTGGTGAGTGAGGCAACAGAGTGTAGAACACCCTTCTCAAACTGCAGGTGGTCACCCAGGAGTAGCTGGTGAACAGTGGAACAGGGCTGCAAACAGCTGCTTAAGGAGAAAATGCCTGTGGATTGCAGGCAGAAAAAGAACTGGTTTAAATTTTTTGGTTTCACCTACACATACGTGTGTCCTGGATCATGCTGTGTACCTAACTGTGGGTCAGGATAAGCAGTCTGAAAGCCAAGGGGCGTTTGGGAAACTAGGTCTTGGACTCCATCCAACCCAGGCTCCATCACCCCAGCTGCTGAGATTGGAACCCTTGGAAGCCCCTAGCACTACCGACAGACGTTCCCAGTAGCATTTGGTGCGGCCCCCACATTAGAGAGCTGATAAATGTGTGGACTGTGACCAGGACAGGATTCGTTAACTCAGCAAGTGTTTACTGAGTTCTGGTTCGGAGCCAGGCACTGGTTTAGATGCTTGGCACACATCAGTCAACAAAAAATCTCAACGCTTCAGAACTTACGTTCTAGCAGGTAGAGGCACATACATTACATGTTAGAGGATGACGGTTAAGAAAAACATGTTACACATGTTGTAGGGTGAGAGTACTCAGAAGTGCTGGGGAACGGGGAAGGAGAGGAGGCTTTCAAGGAAGGTGTTCTGGGTAGACCCAATGAGGTAACATTTCAGCAGACTTGGACGTAAAGGAGTGAGTTAGCCGTGGTGAGATCCGGAAGAACAGGCGGAGGGTCAGGTAGGGCAAAGGCCCTTATGGAGAAGTGTGCTGAGCAATTTCAAGAAACAGCAAGGAGCCGGTGTGGCTGAAACAGAGGCAGCCAAGAAGTGAGAGGCGGTGGGAGGCAGCGCAGACCCCAAAAGGCCACTGCAAGGTCTTGGGCCTCCTCCTGGGTGGAACAGGGAACCAGAGCGGTGTTTCTTACAGAGAAGCAACACGATCTGAGTTCTATTTCAAATCTATATCAAGGTCACCCTGGCTACTGCCAGGACACAAACTCAAGAGGGCCAGGGTGGGAGGAGGGGCCGAGTTAGGGGGCAGTAACCTGGGTCAGAGGAGTGGTAGTTTTGTGTGGAGGGAAGTGGTCTGGGTCTACATGTATTTTGAAGACAGAAACTGGCAGGTTATAGACAAAGACAACAGCATGGTAATTATCAGAGGGGCAGGGGGTGGGGGGGGGGGCTTGGGGTGACGAACACACAATATACAGATGATATATTTTGTAGAATTGTACCCCTGAAACCTGTATAATTTTATGCACCAATGTCACCCCCAATAATTTCAATTAAAAAAGGAAAAAAGAAAAAATGCCAGTTCATTTAGATGCAGCATGTGACAGTGGAGTCCAGGATGATGCCCAGTTTGTGGCCTGGGAACCTGGGAGGAGGAGGAGGCTGCCACCCACCATGATGTGGAGGCCTCTGAAAGGGACCAGTGGAGCAGGCAGTGGGGGGGCCACTGCCCAGCGGCCAGGGTGGCGGGCCCAGGAAACTGACTAGTCATGCCCAGCCACTGCTGAGGGCCCTTCAAAGAAAGAGAGAAAGAAAAGGTCACAACCCAGTTCTCAGAAAGCAAGCTCGGGGAGGCCAGTCTGAGTCATGACTTAAGTGAAAAATGAACGATTCAGAGTTATAGTGAAATCTGTAAAGAAATCACTCGATTTCCTGGACCTTAAAGATAAGCTACGCCTTTGCTCTTCTGAGAGTACCAGATTCCTTCCAAGAGTGAGGAGGAACCGCAGGCCAATTACAGAGGGAACTTCCCAGGTTAAGTTCATTTTGTTTATTTATATATTTATTTTTTATTATTATTATTACTAGTAGTGCCCTGCACACGAATCCGTGCGCCAGTAGCTCTCTGGGGGGCCTGGCCGCTCCACGCATGCTGCCTAGAGGGTCTCCACGGCCCAGAGGCCCATCTGTGGCCGAGCACGGAACACTTGTCTTGTTGGCCGGGATGGAATGCTTGCCTCGTTGCCACGGCAACGAGGCAAGCATTCCACCAGGCCACTAACGTTGCCCACTCTCAGCGGGGCCCCTGCCTCCCCTCCTGGGGCTGGGGGACTCCGGCGGGGCTAAGAGGACTGGACACCACCATCTTGTGGCTATGGGCGCTGCCATCTTTGTGACAGAGTGGAGGTTAATTTGAATATTACCCTTTTATTAGATAGGATTATTATTGTTAATCCTCACCCAAGGGAATTTTTTTCATTGATTTTTAGAGAGTAGAAGGGAGGAAGTGGGAGAGGGAGAGAGACACATCAATTGGTTGCCTCCTCATGGGGATCGAACCTGCAACCCAGGTATGTGCCCTTGACCAGGAATCCAACACTTGACCCTTTGGTGCTTGGGTCGATGCTCTAACCACTGTGCACACTGGCCAGGGCAAGGTCATTTTAAATACTAAGCTGCAGCCCTAACAGGTTTGGCTCAGTGGATAGAGCATCGGCCTGCGGACTGAAGGGTCCCAGGTTCAATTCCAGTCAAGGGCATGTACCTTGGTTGCAGGTACATCCCGAGCAGGGGTTGTGCAGGAGGCAGCTGATCGATGGTTTCTCCCTCATCCATGTTTCTAACTCTCTCTCCCTCTCCTTTCCTCTCTGTAAAAAATCAGTAAAATATATTTAAAAAAATACTAACCTGCAGACTCAGTTATGTCAGAGGGAGTTTGCAGAAGAATAGTAAACTGAGAAGATCCCACCAAGGGTTCCCAGCTAGCTTTATTTTCATTTCCAATATTATCAGCAATGATACAGGAGCAATTCAGGCAAATATATCACCTTAAATACATCAGAGAAAAAACTCACTGTCAAGCATGTCTCACTCCAGCAAATGAACAGAAACACAGAGAACAAAGTCAGCAGCATTAAATTCAAGTGGCTTTGCCACACTTCCTTCGGAAAGTCTCTCCCTCGGTGGTATGTATTTCATTTTACTTATCGTACAAGTTCAAAATTTCATTCACTGCCCAGGGGCTACATTAAAAAAAGTCATGTTTAGTTATATTAAATCATCTACCCCCAAAGCACAAAACTCATTGGAATTGTGGGACACTGATTCTCTGGCACGCTGTGAGGTTACACCACGCAGGCCTGCAGGGCACTCAGCAAGCCCTCCTACCGCACGCCCTTCGGCGAAGCCCATCGCTTTGTTCCACACAACAGTGTAGACTGCAGTTTGAAAGACTAGTGGGACCTGGAGGGGATGCCCCTGCGTGGCCACCCACGTGTGCAGAGACCATCAACTCACATCCTGACACCAGAGAGCACGTAGACTCAAAAGGGCAGGACAAGCCCTGCCTCTTGCTGGAAGAGGGGCTGCTTCTTTCTAGCGCGTTCTTTGACCTGCGCTGCAAAGGCTGTCCCCAAAGGCGGCTTGTCCAGACAGTTAACACACTGGAGACAGGAACCTGCCCCCACTTTAACCACGAACAGCGGAAAACATGTCTCCAAGTTAACAGGAGGAGGCCACGTGTGTCGGTGGGAGGCTCTGGGGATAGGGAGTGCAGAGGTGGCGCCCAGGGCTCCCGCGCTGTCCTTGGCCAGCTGCAGCGTCACCGCACAGCCTCAGCCCAGAGGATACTCGGCCAGGGGCAGGTGGGCCAAGCTGGGGGTGGGACATGTCTCTTAAGGGGCACAATGGGGATGCAATCAAGCTAGTGGGGTGACTCTCAGACCCCATGGGCCCCTCAGAGTGAGGTCTAACGGAGGGCCCTGCTCTGCCCCGACTCCACCTTCTCCAGCTATCCTGAAAGGGGCCCATGCCCCCCAGCCTGCCGCCCAGGCCCCCTTCCTGCCACCATCTTTCCTTCTACTACATCCTTTAACAATCTGGACCAAACTACCTCTCACTAATAATAAAACCAGACTACGCAGGCCAAGGACCGAAACTAGAACGAGGTTGACAACGAAGAGCAGGGAGGCACGCCCCTCCTCATCGTGGTAACAGCCACCCCTCCAACAGCACAGGCGTCAGGAGGGGCACAGCCCTCCACACACAAGCTCCCCTAAGCTATTCTCACCACTGCAATCAAATCGCCCCTGCGGCATCCTCCTCCCACTCGTGGCACAGGCCCACCTCACCGAAACCCAGGGCGTGCGCACTGAGCCCTTCATCAACGCGTGTCTGAGAGCTCTGCGCACAGACAAAGCATGAAAGCTGAAGGACCGAACCGACACAAGCCACAGTCCTTCTGGGACAGAACCATGCCAATGCGACCTGGGAAGAAAATCCAAGCATCCCCTAGAGTGGCCCTTTTCTGCAGGTGTGCTGGGGCCAGCATCAGTGTTGGCTGGAGGAGGGGTGTGAAGGCTCCAAGCAGGCATGCGGTGAGGCTGGGAGCCAGGACCTTACCAAGCACCCAATGATGCTCAATCAAGTGACTCTGACAAAGCAGAGAGACTCGACTTGATTCCTCGGTGTCACACTGTCGTCATTTAAAAAGTCTCCTCTAGGGTGTGAGCCGGAAAATCTCCCTGCAGCAGCAGGCAAAGGAGGGGGAAAAGCGACTAGTGTTTAAGGGCTCAAAACAGTGAGACACTGGTGCTCTCATTCTCACGGCGGCGGCCAGACAGGAGCAGCCCTGGAGGCGCCCCATCGGCTGGCAGCACTGTCCATCTCCACACAGGCTCCGGCTCCGGGCTGCGCACTATCTGCTGGGCTGCAGGTACTGGTGCATGAACATGTTGAGTTCACTGTCCATCCAACCACCTTTATTCCTGCAGAGAAAGGGTTTTGCAGCGGTAATAGCTGATAATAATAGGTAATATTAGCATTATATGCCAAGCCCTGTTCTTGGCACAGACCCCTCCCCAAACCCCCTTCTTACACACGAGGAAAAGGAGACTTTCCAAGCTGCAAGTTGTTGTCTGCTTCGCCCTGGGACCACAGGCCAGGCCCTGAACTGGTGGGAACCCTGCTTCCCTGCCGGTCCGTTTCAGGTTCATCCTGTCCCCAGTGGCTGACAAGCAGCAGACACTCCCCACATGCACCTGCTAGTTCCCAGGGGATGAGTGTGTCCTTGGAAAATGGCTGCCCTGGGGGGTGGGTGGGAGGGCCCATGGACACAGTCAGGGGAGGGGAAGTCTACTTCCCTGGGTTGGAGCCTGTGCCCGAAGACGCAGCTCCCAGGGTGCTGCCCCCTCCCCCCCAGGGGCGGGGGCAGGAAGCACAAGGTCCCCGTGAGCTGATGCTATCTCGGGCTGAGCGGCCGGGGACTTGTGCAGAGCACACACTTCAGCTCTGTAGCTGCGTCATGAAACCTGACTGTTTGCAAATGGGAACAGTGAGACACACGAGAGCTCAGTGACTGGCTGCAACACGAGTGCCTGGACCAGAACCCAGGACCCCTGGCTCCTCAGATCAATATTCTCTCCAGCAAACTCTGTTTCGACAGACCCTGCGCAGATCTGGGCTCCCATCTGATTTCTGCCAGTTACCCGCTACCCAACCAGCTTCCCCGTGGGTAAAATGCTGGCTTCCCCCCTTTCCTGAGCTCAGAGAGAAACGGACTAAAATGCATGAGGGGGCCTAGCCCAGTGTCCGCAGCACACAGTGGGCAGTCAAGGACAGAGAAGGATGCTGAAAGCTGAGCAGAGCAGCTCACGTCAAGTGCCCGAGACGCACAGTTGAGAAGGTGCCAGTGAGCTGTAACCCTACGGACCCACCCCACACCGCCTGGCTCCTCTGCTGCCACCACAGCCATCACTGCCGGTGCCTGGGGGACAGTGCTGGCACCACACCTGGCATCCTAGGTGCTGGGCAAAGGTCTTATACGGGAACAAGCTAAATCCCCGCCAGGAGATGTGTGTTTGCACCACACACCACAGCCCACGCCTCCCCACCCAGGCCTCCTCACCTGAGCAGCTTGGCTTTGCTCTGAAGTGAAACAAGAACCTCGATTTTCTGGTTCATAGCAGCAATCTCCTGCTCCAGGTTCTCCCGGGTGACATCTACTTGCTGGCACAAATGAGCAAAAGTCCCAGACAGCTCCCTGAGGAGGAGAGTCGGGATCAACTGGGCAAAGTGGCTGTTTTATAGAACGAAGTTGGTGACTAAATCCAACCCACCCAGAGTAGGGCAGCCGCCAGGCCTATCCCCCTGGTAGCTCTGCCTTGCACCAGTCCTGGTTCGGTAGAACCCGCCCTACCCCATGCTGAGTCCATGCACCTCACAACCAGCACACACACTCACTATCACCACCGTGTAAGAACCAGGAGTGCAGGGCATCCAGAGCTTGAGACTAGGACTCAGATCTTGGCTCTGCTGCTAATCAGCCAAGTGACCAGGGACAAGTGACTACTCTTCAAGTCTCCGTTTCTCCATTTCAAAAAAGCAGATGCCAAGGAAAATGCCTGCCTCTAAAGGGTTGGAGGAGCAAATGCCTAGCAAAGGGCCTGCCACAGGGCAGCTAGCACTCACCCCACCACCAGAGCCAGCGACCACTCACACCTGACTAGAGCCATGCCATGAAGAAGGAGCATGTGCCTTAGAACTTCAAAGCTGCATCCAAAACGCAAGCCTTTAAGGCAACCTCTAAAGTAATGCCCCTCATCTTTCCACGTCCTCCTTCCTTGGGGAACCAGACTCCTACTTGGTCCCAGGCCAGGACACAGGTATCCCTGGAGAGATGCTACTCCCCATCCCCAGCTGCAAGGTAGCACCGCACAGCTGAAGGTCAGGGTCAGATGGTGCTCGGGACCCAATGGTTTCCAGGTTAGAAGGGGACTCAAGAGCGAATCCTGAACCACGGGAGCTGGCGCTGGCTCAGAGCTGCCGGGCACTCACTGCTGGACTTGGTGGCTGCAGTTGGAGCCGGTGTAGCTGATGATGAGCTGCAGCTTCTCGCTGGCATACTCCACAAACTGGCGCTTGAAGGCCCTCTCCTTGGCCTTCGTGGTCCAGGTCAGACGCTCGTAGACATAGAGGAGGCCATAGAGTCCAAAGGACAGGGCGATGAGCCGCCAGCCCACCGCCTTCCACACCTGCGGAGGCACACTGTCAGCTGAGGCTCCCACCACCCATCCTCTCAGCCTGTCCCTGCCAGGACTTTCCCAAGAGCCCCAGTCAAGGAGCCTTTGTGCCCCGACTCAAAACACCTCTTTCATCGTGTCCTTTAATCCCACTGAGGCCCAAAGAGCAAGGACCGGCTACAGTTTAAAATAAGGGTCCTGGCCGGTTTGGCTCAGTGGTTGGAACATTGGCCTATGGACTGAAGGGTCCCGGGTTCGATTCTGGTCAAGGGTATGTACCTAGGTTGCAGGCTCGATCCCCAGCCCTGGTCAGGGCGTGTGTGGAAGGCAGCCAATCGACGTTTCTTTCTCACATCAACGTTTCATTCTCTCTGCCTCTCCCCCTCCTTTCCACTCTCTCCAAAAATCAACGGAAAAATATCCTCATGTGAGGATTATCCAAAAATAAAAAATAAAACAAAATAAGGGAAACTTGGTGTTTGCACGTATGATTTATGCAAAACAGTGGGTAGGGGTACAGATCCAGGCACACAGCATTTGTTTTTAAATCCTCACCTGAGGACTTGCTTACAGAGAGGAAAGGAGAGAGAGAGAGAGAGAAATACCAACATGAGAGAGAAACTGGTTGCCTTCCGTATGTGCCCTGACCGGACTGAACCCACAACCTCGGTATGTGCCTTGACCAGGAGCAGAACGGGCAACCGTTTGGTCCACAGGATGAGCTGAACCGGCCGAGCCACCCAGCAGGGCGGCACACAGAATTCCTGAAGATAAACGCTCTGCTGACACTGGCAAGTCACATCCCACCCCTCGTTCCTTTGCAGCGGCTCCTTTTTGTCCCGTTTGTAGCGCTTTGCTTCAAGGCAGCGCAGCTACAGTCAAAGAGCACTGGTCTCGGAGCCGGAAATCAAGCTCCAGCGCTGCCTGCCACCCTGGCTGCGTTTCTGTGCACCCGTTTCCCCCAAACCAGCGTAACGGTCTTCACCAGTTCACAGGCTGTTGGGGGAGAACGAGATGCTGTAAAAGGGTTACGCAGCCTTCAAGGGCCAGCGTCTCAGCCAATGACCCTCTGCCAGGTCACCTCTGTGAAAGAGCCAGAACATGTGCCTCTGCAGACTGGGAGGCAGAGGGGCCTCGGCTGTCTCACCCTGGTCTCACAGCTTGGAAGGCAATTTTGTTAGTTACATTCAGCCACCGTTTCTGCAACTCAAATGTCCATAACAGAGCAACTCGCCCACATCGTCAAGAAAATTCAAGGTAGCCCTGGCTGGGCAGCTCAGTGGGTTGCGGCGTCATTCCGTACACCAAGGCTGTGGGTTTGATCCCCAATCAGGGCACATACAAGAATCAACCAATACATAAAAAAGTGGGGCAAATCAATGTTTCTCTCTCGCGCACACACTCTTAAAATCAATCAATCAGTAAAAAAGAAAGAGCCGTGGCCAGTGTGGCTCATTTGGTTGAGCGTTGTCCTGAAAGGCTGCTGGTTAGATTCCTGGTCAGGGCACATGGCCGGGTTGTGGGCCTGATCCTCAGTAGGGGGTGTGCAGGAGGCAGCGGATCCAAGTTTCCCTATCATATCAATGTTTTTTCTCTCTCTCCCCCTCTCCCTTCCTCTGTCTCTAAAAAAATCGATTAAAAAATCTTTTTTAAAAACCTAAGTTTAAAAAAGAAAAAAATTCAAGGTATAAGTTAGCCTGCCTGCAGTGCCTCCTGGAAAAGGAAGTACAGGAGACCCCAGTTATCAAGAAGGCAGCCTGCAGCCCCAGCTGGTTTGGCTCAGTGGACAGGGCGTTGGCCTGTGGACTGAAGGGTCCCAGATTCGATTCCGGTCAAGGGCACAGGCCTGGGTTGCAGGCTCGATCCCCAGAGCAGGGGCGTGCAGGAGGCAGCCAATCAATGATTCCCTCTCATCACTGATGTTTCTATCTCTCTCCCCCTCTCCCTTCCTCTCTGAAATCAATAAAAATATATTTTTTTAAAAAGAAGGCAGGCTCAGTTGGCCTCTTTTGTATTAAACCCTTTCAAATTTTGCTCTTGGTTTTCTTGCCTACAAATGAGAAACTCCTGGTCACACCCACCTCTCCAGAACCCAGGCCTGTCCGTTTCTGGGGTCACTTCCCTACCCACCATGCAATCAGGCCCTACAGGGGAAAGAACACAGCCTTAGAGTCAGACGGGGCCAGAGCTCACAGCCTGACAAGGTAGTCACAGACTTTCCTATCTGTCAAATGGGAATGGAGCTACCCTAAATGTCAGCTGAGTGAGACAAACAGGTCAATAAGTATATATGTGAGAGGGCTGAGGCTGCACAGCTCAGCACCGATCAGTGAAGAGAGCACTCAGTCTCTGATGGAGGTGGACAAGCTGTGCCACGCAGGGACCACCAGGACAGTGCCCCTCAGCCAGCCACCTGTCCTCCCACCTCCCACCCCTCCCGAACAGGGCTTGTCACTGACCACTCCTCCAACAACCAGGATGCCCATGGAGGTCCTGGACGTCAGGGAGGCCAGGCCAGTGACCATGGAAACCATGAGTTCTTCTTGGGCGAGGGAGCCCTGAGGCAGAGGGGGCATGCTGGGGTTGGCTGGAGTCAGAGGGATGGGACGCTGAACCTGAAGAGAGAAACAAGGAGAGGGGGAAGAAAAACGGGGCTCATTCGATGAAACCTTCAGTGACCCTCAAAGCTCGGGGTCCTGAAACAATTTCCAAAAGGCCAAAAGGGGGAAATGAGCTTCACAAGTTGCAAAGAGGATTTAAGCTTCATAACAGACCTGCTAGCCCCAAGTTGAGCACTGTGGGATACCCCAAAATGTGAGCAGTGGCCACCTGGGAAGGCTTCAGCATCCCAAAGTGTGGGATATGTGCCAAGAGCAGCACGCGCAACAACTCAAGTACAATACGGAGGGATTTTACACCATGCCCCTTTGATGGTGTAAAATCTGAACTTCAAAACGGAAAATGGAGCCCCAGCCGGTGGCTCAGTTGGTTGGAGCAGCATCGCTTACATCAAAAGGTCACCGGTTTGGTTCCCGGTCGGGGCGCATACAGAAGGCAGGCCATTGATGTTTCCTTCTCACATGGATGTTTCTCTCTCTCCCTTCCCCTCTCTCTAAAATCAATAAATACATCCTTGGGTGAGGAAAAATATTTTTAATGGCATGTGGAGAGAGATTTTCTGTCATTTAGATTTGTTATGTATTATTATAATAGTTATTTAGAAATATTTACTTTAATGTAATTTAATAATAATGGTTACTTTAATATGCATTAGGAAAAAAAATACAGTCCTAGATAGAGCATCGGCCTGTGGACTGAAGTGTACCAGGTTTGATTCTGGTCAAGGGTTGCGGGTTCGATCCCCAGTAGTGGGCAAGCAGAAGGCAGCTGATCAATGGTTCTCTCTCATCATTGATGTTTCTATCTCTCCCTCTCCCTTCCTCTCTGGAATCAATTAAAATAATAACGAACGAAAAAAAAAAAATACAGCTAGCATTTGCAACTTCACAAACATCAGTGCTCAGGATATGGCCAGCGTGGATGTGGAGCCACCGGGACTGTGGGCCTCCCGCACACCCAGGGTAAGGGGCTGTGCTTGCCTGGTCATTGTAGCCCATCAAGGCCCGGCGGCTGTTCTTGGGGCCCAGGAACCTGTTCACCAGCATGGTCCACCCGAGAGAAAAATGGAACTCGATGTCCTCCTGAAAGTCAGCACACAGCTTGTCACAGTTCAGGTCGTAGCTGAGGGAGAAGCACTGCCGAGGGACCAGCATGTCAATCTGACTCCGCACGGACGCAGGGAGGAGGGGTTTCAAGCCGTCTGTCAGGAAGAGAACGGGGAGAGCACCTCAGCTCCGCGTGCCACACCGGGGCCGAGGCCTGGAACGCGAGCCCGCAGCTAGGGCCAAGGATGCTGATGGTTCTGCCCAGAGGCCAGGCCCAGAGAGGGCTGTGGGACCGGGAGTGCCACACTCGGGCGGGCAGGCCAGCTCTCCCAGGGGTGCAGGCTGGGCTCTACCCCTGCTAACAGTATGCCTCACGTGGATTAAGGAGCAGGCCACTCAGTCGGTGACGGTCCCGTGTGGTAACACAAGACGGCTCCGGAGGCTACGTGTGGAATGAACTCATGACATCACCCAGAACCTGAAGGCATCGAGTTGACTCATCATAAAAAGTGACAGATAGAAAAGTCATCTCTGCGGCCTGGCCTCCGAGCCGCGTTCCCTACACTCACCGATCATCTCCTGCTGCATGGTCTGCAGGGAGCCCGTGATGGCCGTGGAGCAGCGGTCCGACATGTTTCGGCCCAGTCCTTCCTCTATGTGGCGGTGCAGTTCCTGCAACCAGACGAGAGGTTGAGGGAAGAAGCACCCCAGTCAGGACTTCCTTCTGGGTGCCAAAGGACAAGGAGGCCGGTCAGCCCGTGCCCTGGGAGCTGACAGGGGAGAGCTGAGTGAGGCCTGGTCCCGTCTGCCCGGCTGAGGGGTCCTGACAGACCAGCAGGGATTGTATCACGGCTGCTTGGAGATGCTACTTAGTAGCCAAAATGATCGAGGGGTGCTTAATGCGAGCACGGCTGCTAGTGACTCACATTCTTATAAACCTTGAGGACGACGGGAGAAGGGTGGAAATCCATCTGGTACTCGTCCACCAGCACAGAGAGGCGCCTGATCTCCTCGGCCATCGCCGTCGACACCTACAGAAGGAAACGTTAGCAATCAAGAAAGAACGTGTCCAAATCTGCACGGGGAGAGCATCCAGGGAGTCTCAGATTCCATATACCCTTCTATCCCCTCCCCGCCCCCGCCTCCGCCCCCGAAGCCAGCCATTTCCTCCGCTCGCCGTGGAAGTAAAGCTTTTGAGGTAGAAGGGACGTGAGAGGTTGGCTGACCAAACGCTCTTCTAAGATCTGGAGAAGGTGACCTGCCCGGGGTCAATGGACCGGTGAACCGGCGAAGGCTCTGCAGGCTGGAATCAGGGCCTCAGGTGCCTTCTGGAGGCTGAGAAGGCTCTCGGATGAGGAGGTCTGCTTTTCCACGTTTCCACCCTGGACTCCGCTCCGAGTCCAAACCCGTTTCTCACCTGCCTTTCGACTTCCTCCGTAATCTGCTTGATCCGCAGTTTGTAGTCTTGTGCCAAGAGCTCCAACTGTTTGTCAATAAATGTCAGCCGCTCCTGCCGCTCCTCGCGCATTTCCAGGCAGTAAACCCTGAGAGGAAGGGCTGGTTACAAGACCCAGGCCCCCCTCCACCAAGCAGAGGAGCCAGAAGGGCTGCCGGAGAGCCCGTGTGGGCCCGGCTGAGGTCCTGGCCGCCGCGGGCCCAGGGGCCTTGGCAGTGTCACTCACACACACAGGTATGTCCTCATTCCCTGCCCAGGTACGAGACAGAGATGGCACCAAACACCCTCTCTCAGGCCTTCCTTTAGGAAGATGTGGTGCTGACAGCGGGGGAGGTGCCTGCAGGGGGTTTGGGACAAGTGCTGCCAAGTAACATAGGGAAAAACGCTCGGCCCCACTCCTCAGGGAAACGAAGGCGGTACTCTCTACTGCGGAGCCTGGCAGCACTCACCCAGTCCGAAGCAGTGTGGGGGGCAGGACACGGAGTTCCAGCACAGACGCTGGTGGGACTAGGACTGGACGTAGATGTTTCGGAAAGCAGCCAAGTAAAACTGGGCAAAACTGAAAATGCACGCACCCTAAAGTGAACAGCCCTACCTCCCAGGTTTAACCCCAGAAAGGAGCGCACGAATGTGCCTGGAGCCTGTAAATGGTGTCCGCTGCAGCATGGTTTGCAACAGCAGAAAAATAAAACCTAAAAAGCCGTCAATGGGCCCCTAGCCGGTTTGGCTCAGTGGATAGAGCACCGGCCTGCGGCCAGTGAAGGGTCCTGGTTTTGATTCAGTCAAGGGCACGTACCTCGGTTGCAGACTCAATCCCTGGCCCTGGTCGGGGCCCCTTTCAGGAGGCAACCAATCGATGTGTCTCTCTCACATCAATGTTTCTCTCTCTCTCTTTCCTCCTCCTCCCTTCCACTCTCTCTTTAAAAAAAAGGAAAAATATCCTCTGGTGAGGATTGAAAAAAAAAAAAAAAGGCAGTCAATGGGAAAACAAAGTATTCTCAATTCGCATGGCATACTCTCTAGCAGTTAACAGTCACAGCTCCTAACACATGTACCCACAGATGAAGGCAAAGGAGAGGTGAGTGAAAGAAAGACTGAGCAGTAACCCAGAATGACGCTGTGGCTGTACGTTCAGAGCATACACAAAACAATACTACATGTTCTTCAGGGTTTACGCAACAAGTTCTTCTTACATGGATTATAAGAGTACACACCAGATTCATGATCATGGTCGCCTTGGAGGGGTGAGCAGAGTGACACTGGGTCAAGGGGCTGAAGAATCAAACGTACTTCCATTTTTTCTGTGTTTTAACTTAAAAATAATATAAAGAAAACATTGACTATCAATTCTGTGTGGTGGTAGCAAGGTGCTTTAATCGTTGTGCCTTCCTATATTTCAACATCTCTCCAAAAAAGGTTCTTTTTAAAATGTGTTCTGCTTCAGGCTCTGAGCATAGCTGTAGTGCCCAGGGCAGCTCTGGGCCAGGCCTCCAGCATGAGCTTGTGAGGGTGGCATTTCAGAGCCCCATGCTGCACAGGCCCAGTGGGACAGACCCCCAAAGGCCCCTCACCAGGCTGCTCCATGTACATCTAGTGAGGCCTGGTGGCTGGGGAAGGGCACCTGCAGGGGAACCCAGAGACTCGGCTCTGCTGGCAGGGCTCTGCCCCTGGGCCCATCGTCCCAGGCAGGGGTGAGGTGGTCACTTCCCAGCATCCCCTCTTCACCCAGGTCTGCCCGAGCTCCCGGGTCCTTACCGCTGCTCCTGAGCCGCGATGTGCAAAGAGTCCATGATGAGGCGAACTGCCTCCGCGATCTGCTTGGCCCGGACCGTGTGCTGCTCGAATTTGGTCTTCACTGCGGACTGGGAGATGCACTCCTGGAACAGACAAGAGGTGCTGAGGAGGCCACAGGGCCACCAGCCAGGGCCAGGCTCTGGTTTCACTGCCAGGGACATGGCCGGTGACCGCTGGGAAGCCAGAAGCACCAGAGACCAGAGTCAAAGGACTCACCTCAAACCTCCTCTCAAAATTCTGAAACTCAAGCATCCTCACTTGAAAGCCCTCTGCAAGAGCGCCCCCTAGGAGAACTGCACGTTAGTCTGAAACAGCTGCAGGGGAGGAAAGTGAAAACCCACAAAGCCACGCCAATGCGACACTTGGCTAAACACTGGGGGGGAGCACAGAGCTTCTCCCTCAGGCTCTTCTCACCACATCCTTCTCAGAACTATTTTCTCTTGGCTGACAGCATGAGACCAAACGTCTCAAACATTAGCGAAAAGGAGGAAGTGGGTCTCACGGTCACCTCCTTCGGGCATGCCCTGGGCCTTCTGGATCCTGGCGTTGAGCGCCTCCTTGGCAGACACGAAGAAGATGCGGTCTCCAGCCTGGCCTCGATCCACCACGCCCAGCTCATCCACCAGGAAGCTGGTGCAACGCTCCATGTGCTGCCGCCGCACCTGGAGTCCAAGCAGAGGGGTGCACGTGACCAGGTGAGGCAGGTGAACCATTTCCCCCCAATTCTGCTCTCTAGTCACCAGGCTCCTCAGAAGCGATATGGTCATGGGCGTTTCCCAGGGGATGGCCTGCCGAAGGTGTTTTATGTCTATACAAGCAGAAACGGTAACACAGGCCTCCAACCGCCTCCTGTGAGGGCCTAACCAGTGTCTCACTTTCGTGCCCCAGAATGGAAGGAACCGGGAGTTGAGAAACCTCCACCTGGGCTCTATGCTGACAAGCCGAGTCCTCCCAGGCCTCATCTATGAAATGACTGGGTGCCACCATACAATCCTGTCTAGCTCTGAAGTCTAGGGTTCAACCACTAGAACTTTCAAATGCCAACAGCCTCTTGGGGCCACCTGCCGCGTGCCTTTCTCGATGTTGAGAGATTTCATCCCTGCTGTAATTCTGCTACATCCATCGCACAGGTGAGGAATTTGCCTGTCACACTGCCCAATGTCAGCCTGCTGACCGCACACTTTTCCATCCCTTATTACCCCTCTGTGACCCCTCTTTCTTTCATCTAACACATGAACCAATTAGTCTTTGTCCCTCTTTTAAGCCTCCTTCCTGGGTATCTTCCTAGAGCTGAGCTGGTCCTATGATGGTTAAGTCTTTATGCACCAAAGTGAGCACAGGCCCCAAACAAGGTGCAGCTAACGTGCTGGGGATGCTTTGCAGACCTGGATGAAAACCTCTGAAGGGTGGAGGGATCTGGCAAAGTGACTGGGAGGTGAAGAGAGTGTTTAAAGGCGGCAGAAGACCCCACAGTGACCCGAGGGAACACTTGGGAAATCTGTGGTGATGAAATTCCTTTAGGAAAGGCACGAACCTGATGCAGCATGGGGGTGCACAAAGGGGCCCCGGGTACATACACATGTGGGGTGGCAGTCCCCAAACTGCTGAATAAAGAGGAACCAACCTCGTCCATGTACTCGGGCTCTGAGGCGGACGCATCCCAGCGGTTGTTCAGAATGAAGATGTTGGGGCGGGACAGGCGCTCGCTCACCTTGTGGAAGAATTGCTTTTCCTGCACGAGAGGGAAAGACCTCAATGGAGGAAGGGCCCAGCCAGCCAAGGCCCTGGGAGCGTGGGAAAGGCGGAGGAGGGGTTACCGTCTGCATCAGGGTAGACTCCGAGTTGGCCACCAACACAAATACATCAGCGTCCAGACAAAACTTGTCAATCCAGCTGTCCAGCTCTGTGGTGACATCGATGCCAGGGCTAGAGGTGACAGGGTTAAACCAGTATCAGGCACACAGACCATGGGTCCTGTTCTTCCTGCTGTGGCAGACCTGAGGCAGCCAAGCAAGGGAGAGACGGCTAAAGAGGGGAGTAAGATGTTGTCCCTTATGAAGGGATTTTTACTTTTCATTTCACAACACTCCAGGTAATCCGAATGTGTTTCCCGCCACGTGCATCTATCACTTACAAAAACGTAATGATTTATAATTTTACTCTGGAGACAAACAATTAAGGTGAAGTGCTGCCCTGGCCTCGTAGCTCAGTTGGTTAGAGCGTCACCACAATACACCAGGGTTGCGGGTTCAATCGCCGGTCAAGGCACACATAAGAACAAACCAATGAATGTATAAGTGGAAGCAATTGATGGTTCTCTTTCTCTCTCTAAAATTAGTAATTTAAAAAAAGGTGAAGTGTTATATTCATGAGAGTCCAATAAGCACTATAGTACCGTATTTCTTGGTATAGTTGCAACCTGCCCACAAAACAGGAGCAAAGTAAAGTGCTCCTTCAGCAGAAATAAAGTACAACACGGACCCCACCCACACACACACACGTACTAACATCGGGTGGATTTTTTGGTCACCCCTCCCAACCCTCCTCACAGGCCATCACTGGCACATCTTCAGGGCCTGATGCCAATAGGTATCATAACCAGACCCCGAGGGAATCGAGGGGCAGGGGGATTTGGTAGAGCCAATACATAAGCAGAGCAAGGAGACATTGGCTTGGATGACCCAGAAATGGGACTCCTGGCCCTCTAGGTCTGGACCTCCTAGGGAGGCACCGTCCCTCTTACCTGTCCATCAGCACGAGGTCATCCTTCAGCAGCGGGCACTTGGAGTTGGGCCACATCACACTCACCAGGCTGCCGGCATGCAGCTGCTCATCCTGGTGGAGGGCATGCGCCAGCTGGTTCACAGTCTGATGGGTGGAGGGGAGGGACGTTCAGGGCTCAGGCCCAGCTGGTAACTGCTGCTACAGGGCAGACTGCCTGTGCTGCCTGGCATGGCACAGTGGCCTGAGACTGCTGGCCACTCTGCTTCCCCTTTCCTTTCATTGCACACATGGAAGTCAAGAGCTGGGAGTTGCCAGGAGAACCAACTATTCTTCGCTCCTCTCTCAAGCTTCTTCCTCAGACACTGCACTAAGGCTGGAGGTGCTCCGCAGTGAGTCTTTATGAACCAAAACGAGCATCTGGCCCCACGCAAGAATGCGACTGGCTCTCAGGAAAATTAAATGTACAAACTCGTAGCTGGTATGTCAGAAAGCCCAAGCAAATGCAGGAATCGCTCTCTGGAAACTTCCCCGAATAGAACAAGGCATGTACTCTCTTCAGGTCAAGAGAGAAGCCAGATGGCCTGCTGGGTAATATGCAAGGAACTGCAGGCTCCTCATTCCTGGTGCTCCCGGTTCCAGCCCTCCCTTAAACAGCTCTCCTCCTAAACAGCCAGAGAACAGGGCTGCCACACCCCATCACCAGGGCACCACCCTCTCCTTGGGGAGCCGTTACTCCTGTCTTGCTAGTTGGCCTAAGCCCAGACTCACCCTCCAGGATGCCCAGGGCCGCGGCCCTGCCCCCAGTCCCACACAGCTCCGCACCTTGATGCTCCTCTTCTCCTCGGAGCCCTCCGTGAGGAGGAAGGCCTCGTGGCCATCCGTGCCCTCCACCCGCAGGAAGCAATTGGTGGTGTGGCCGATCCCGGAGGGCAGAACTTTGTCCCACAGCATGGCATTGATCACGGTGCTCTTCCCATTGCTCGTCCTGTGGGAAGGAAACACTGGCTGTCAGTGAGGCCACCGACATCGGCATTTTGGGCTTTTGCAATGAAGTTGCCAGCCTGGCAGTCCGAGGCCTTGTCCTCTGCAGTGACGGCAGTGCCTAGACAGGCAGAGTGGGCGCTCTGAGTTTCTGGAAATGAACGGACAGACGCCTCTGGCCTGTGCCTGTGAGGTGCTCCTCGCTCATCAATGCCAGCCAACATGCAAGGCACTCACACAGTGTGGAGTCAGCACGATGTCGCTTATGTCCTTAAACAGGCCTGCCCTGACCGCAAGCCTCTCAGCATCACTGATGGAGGCCACCTGAAGGAGACCCACCCTCCCACTTGAAACCACTGACACCCTCCGTCTCAGCGACCTCAGCTGAATGGCCCCAATGTCCCTGGTTTCCACAAAAGGCCGAGTTTGCTGCTCTTCTCCCACTGCGCTCCTCCTCACACATGAAGCCCCACCACGTCCGCCCAGCTAGTAACTGCTGCTACAGGGCAGCCTGCTGCAGCATTCTGGCCTACGGTGCCCCCAGGACCTTGGGGTGCTCGGCCTGTGGTCCCGCACAAAGTGTATCCCTCACTCCCCCCCTCCCTCCCTCCCTCCCAG
Source organism: Corynorhinus townsendii (assembly GCA_026230045.1). Classification (NCBI taxonomy): domain Eukaryota; kingdom Metazoa; phylum Chordata; class Mammalia; order Chiroptera; family Vespertilionidae; genus Corynorhinus; species Corynorhinus townsendii. The sequence continues at coordinate 215,119,740 of JAPDVU010000002.1, forward strand.
CCCAGAAGGAAAAGGTGTGAGGGCTTCAAGAACTCACCGGCCAAAAAAAGCCACTTTCATGTGCCGCCGGGCCAGCACCTCGCTGATGCCCCGCACTTTGGACAAGTAACCTTTGACATCCAGAACCTGTTCTTCTGTCGTAACAGGGTCCAGTTCTGCATTCCTGTAGGTGTCTGGAGGCGGGGAGTGGAAATGGGTCAGCACCTGCTCTTAGGAGTTCCGCTGTCACGTCTGGGAGGAACAGAGGCCACCGAGGCAGCTCCCTGCTGCTGGGCTGAGGTCCCGATTCCCTACTGTGGGCCGCAGTGTGCAGTGACGAACACGGCTCCCGGGCAGGACTACCTGGTTCCAGTGCAGGCAAGGACGTGCTGGTCTCGCCTCTTCCTAGCTTTGTGGCCTCAAGCAAATGGACCTTTCTGGGTCTTAAGTTTCCTCCCCCTTAAAATGCATATAACAGCCCCTACCTCATATGACTACTGCAAGGATTAAATGAATTAAAGCACAAAAAGCGCTAAAAAGGGTGGCAGTGCATGATGGATACTCAAATATTAACTGTCATCATTGACTTTCATGTTTAGTACTTAACAAATACAAAGTTCTCACTACATGCCAGGCACAATTCTGACCATTTTTCAAAGCTACCTTTAAGAGGCAGCCAGCAGGCCAACAAACCCTCAGTCCTAAAGCAGTAACTCTCCCCTCCCCTAGCCAGGACAATCCCAACACATCTCAAGTTCTCCAGCTCTTTCCCTTCCAGTCCACCTACAGGAGAGGCCTCATATTTTCACCAAAAAAAGAAAGACATCGAAACACCACTCCCGATGCCATCTCATAAAAACCTTCATTCAGCATGTGTGTGCCCACAGCACCACCTGAGTAAGTGACTCAGAGGGTTAAAGTCTGGGCTCTGGGAGGACAGAGACCTGGCCTGCCCCATCCCTGCATGCCCACTGCCAGGCACACCAGAGACACTGCTAAATAAGCAGGTCATGGACAGGAATAACTTCAACAACCAACCTTATAACGCTAAAATTCAGGTTTTTAAGTTTAACAAATATTTAGGAAATACTTTCTCTTGCATCAGGCCCCATGCTAAGGGCAGGGCATAGATAGTCCACAGTCTCAGTCCGCTCAGGCTGCTGTAACACAGTACCGACGGGGGGCCTCACACACAACAGAAATGTATTGGTCAGGATGCCAGCTGGTGGGTGAGGGCCCTCTTCCAGTTCCAACTTCTTGTATCCTTACCTGGTGGAAGGGGCTAGAGCTCTGTGGGGGTCTCTCTTATAAGAGCACAAATCTCATTCATGAGGGCTCCACCCTCCTCATGACCTAATCACCTCCCAAAGGCCCCACCTCCTAACACCATCACATGGGCCTTAGGAGTCCAACATGTGAACCTGGGGGGACACAAACATTCAGACCATAGTACTGGACATATTTCCTTTTCGTTAAGTAGCAGCCTGACATGTAAACCAAGCAGAAGCCAAGCGTGTCCCTGGAGCATTTCCACTGAACCTCTAGGGTTCCACAGACTAGAATCTGAAAACCCCTGGTCTCACCTGAGGAGACCAAGGACAGATAAGACTCATCTACTGCATCTTTCCTGGCAATCCCAGGACCTGGAGCCAGGCTGTGCCTTCTAGCGAGGGAGCCTGAGAAAGTCAGTGGCTGGAGGGGCGCTCAGACTGAGCAGGACCCTGGGAACCGGCCCTTCTCTGCTGAGCCTCCAGGTTGGGCTCCAATCAGTAACTAATGAAAAAGGTGCCAGCGATGCAAGTGTCCTATTCATAGTCCTGCTGTCTAAAAATATCAGAGAACACCCTGGTCAGAAATAAACAACACCCAGAAAGAGCCCCATATTAATGGCAGCAGAACTGGGCCAAGGAAAACACCTGGGTAAAGCCCCTGAGTGTCACTTACAAAGTATCATGCAACTCACCCCTCAATCTGCTTGTGTTTCAGATGGGGATTAGATCCGCTTCCCCCTCGTGATTAAATGAAGTCGTATACGGGGAATTCTTAAATGACAGGTCCCTTGTTTTCCTGGCCGATCTCCCTGGAACCCAACTCCACACCATTCCGAGCAGAGCGTTGCTGGAGGTGCCAACGCATCTGGGCAGGAGCCCCCCAGGAGCAGGGCTGTTCCCGCCCACCCCAAAACCTTGCCCCCTAAATATCAAAACTGACAGGAGCGGGCCTGGCTCAGCAGGTGCCCGTCTCACCTTCAAGGAAGGTGGCACTCTCTTGGATGTAGGCTCCCAGCTGCTCAAAAATGCCATTGATCTTCTTCTTGGCAGTGACAAAGTGCTTGAGGGGAGAAGCATTCACCTCAGCCATGTGTCTCTTATCCTTCTTGACTGCGACAACGGAGTTGCATCGAGGGAAGAACAGGGACATCGCGCTGTAAGAGAAGAGACCGTCAGCGAGCCCAGGAACACCCGGCTGGGCGTTACTCTGGTGTATGGCAGGGACTGTAGGGAGGCGGGGACCAGCCAAGGGTCCGTCGAGAACACAGGCTCCAGGACCAGAGCAGAGCCGGGGAAGTAGGAGCCACATCTCAAGAGTAAGCAAGGCCCTGACCGGTGTGGTTCAGTGGATAGAGCATCGGCCTGTGGACTGAACGGTCCCAGGTTCGATTCTGGTCAAGGGCATGTACCTTGGTTGGGGACACATCCCCAGTAGGAGGTGTTGCAGGAGGCAGCTGATCTATGTTTCCCTCTCATCGATAGTTTCTAACTCTTTATCCCTCTCTCTTTCTCTCTGTAAAAAATTAATAAAATGTGTTTAAAAAAAAAAAAGAGTAAGCAAGGATTTCTCAGGACACTAGGGCCAGGCTCCCTGTCACAGAGCCTGGACACTCAAGACACTGGAGTCAGGGCCCGAATTCAGGCGTAGCACTGGCCGTTTCTCGCCTGTTGAACAGTGACAGCCCCTGCCTTCCCCACCTCAGAGAGACGAGGAGGAATCGAGAGGCAGAAAAGCATGACAGAAACCCACCTATTTCCTACACATCACCCACCTGAGAAACAGCGCTGAATGCTGAAAGCAGCGAAAGCAAAGGGATGCTCAAAGTCAGAAACTCCCGCTACTCTCCCCGTTGTCCGGGTCCCAACGGCCCAACGGCCCTAATTTTAACAGATTTTGGTTTTGGGGTTGGGGGCAAAGAGGCAGGATGATCCCCAAGGGAGAGGTCTATACTTTACTTAAAAACATGTATTGGTCTCCTTCATGATCAATGTGTGCACAGTAGGAAATGTGGAAACTAAAGGCAAAAAAAAAACCACAAAAAACACCCAGAGGAGCTATGTAGTAACTGACCAGCTCAGTGGCCGAAAGCAACGGCACAGGGTGACCTGATGATAAATTCCTAACTGGGTAGGTCATGGTGGGCAGTCACACCTCAGGCCTATAACCTCCTCAGTAAAAGGTTAATCTTTGCCTTAACCTTCTGTTCTTGGGTATCTGGGTACTTCTGAAATGTCAGAGTAATACTCTTTTTCAGACCCCCTCAGAGACATAACCACCCTCATGGGAACATATAAATTATTATCTCTATGCCACTTCTGTTCACTGTAAATGTTAAAGGTTCACTATTTTTACACACCAATTAAAAGAAGTATGCATCTCTCCATTTTACTTTTCATCCAATCAGAGGTTCCCCAGCTCTGCTTTCCCTGCCTCCTCGTCTGCCACCAATGGATTTCATGGAATCATCCCTAGTTCCCTCCTTTCATTCCCAATGCATGAAAGGAGCTGCACAACGGCCATGCCCATAGCATATTCTCAGTCAGCATTTCCTCGGTCCTGCTTCCGGGCATGTCCTCAGTCTGGCTCTAATAAGCTCTTGTAAATATTTCTACAGGGCTGGAAGTTCTGCTCGGACACCACCTCCCTGTGATAAGCACTGTTAACATTTATCAACACGGCCTGTTTCTGTGTGCAAGGCTCTCTTGCTCTCCCTCACTCAGACACATCTTCATAGCCTAGTTTTTCCAGAGAGCAATAACATATTAGGGGTCTCGAGACCTCACTCCAAAGCCCTAGAGACATCTGACTCGAGTCAAAAAGGGCAGACAGACCGAAACGAAGAAGGTAGCACCCTCATGTAGTTGGGGATCTCTTGTCCCAAAAGCAGACTGTTCCTCAGAGATCCCACTACACACAGAGCTACTCCACCAGCAGAGCCCTGGGATCCTGTGAAGTCAAAGGGAAAAAAGCCCCTCCATGAATGAGTCAGTGTGTGCCACAGCCCTGTGGGTGTGCCTGGCTCTACCCTCCGCAACACCCAGCAAATTCCTGTCCGCCACTCCTCTCTAGCAGGCCTAATCAGAGCCATCAGCCCTCTCATCGGCCAAGCAATCACTCTCTCTACCTGGGAAAGGAGAAGGCGTTGCTCATGAGTAAGCATACATACATGACAAACTTCCAAAGGATGTCCAAGTTCCCGAGAAACAAAATATCTAGAAAAAGTAGATTTTGCATACCTGAAAACCGGCTCTTAGGAACTAAGCATCCCAAAGAATGGGCAGACAGACAGACAGACCCACAGGGAAATTGCAACCAACATGTTTTGGCCACAGCCACAGATTACTCTGCATTGTTAATGATTTCTGGGGAGATAGAAGTGACTTGTATGTCCATTTCTACCTTCCTCCTCGGTAAAACACCATAATTGCGGGAGAGAGTTTCTTAGCATGCAGGCCATGAGTCAAGGGCTTAATAAGAGACAGAAGTCTGGCCAGTGTTGCTCAGTGGCTGAGCATCAACCTATGAACCAGGAGGTCATGGTTCAATTCCCGGTCAGGGCACATGCTGGGGTTGTGGGCTCGATCCCAAGTGGGGGGCAGGCAGGGGGTAGCCAGTCAATGGTTCTCTTTCATCATTGATGTTTCTGTCTCTCCCTCTCCCTTTTCCTCTGGAATCAATAAAATATATATATATATATATATATACACGCGCACACACACGTATTTTTTTTTTAAGCTTCTAGTCTAGCACCCTTGGAGAAAAATAGGAGAGACAGCAGTGCTCTGAGAAGGGACACTGGGCCCTAGCTGTTGATTCAATGGAGAGTGTTGGCCAGCGGGCTGAAGGGTCCCAGGTTCAATTCTGGTCAAGGGCACATTCCCAGGTTGCGGGCTTGATCCCCAGTGGGGGAGCATGCAGGAGGCAGCTGATCAATGATTCTCTCTTATCATTGATGTATTTCTCTCTCCCTCTCTCTCTCTCCCTTCCTCTCTGAAATCAATAAAAAAAAAGTTTTGTTTTTTTTTTAAATAAAGGGACACTGCGAAGAAAACACCACTGGCTCCTCCAAAGCAGAAAAGGAAAGAGCACTGCAATCAGACTTACTGGGGCCCAGCAGGTAAGACTGTTAGAAAAACAGGAATGGAAGAAGTAAGAGAGGAAAACCACTGAAGGGAGAAGAAGAGGGATACCTACACGGGCATGATGTGGCGTGTAGATGACAGATTCTGGAATGACACCCAGCTGGGTACAAATCGTGCTCAGTCTATTTCTGAGCTATACAAACTTGAGCAAGGTATTTGTCCTCGAAGCCTTGGATTCGTCACATGTACAAGCGTGATCCCCACAGCCTAAGAAGACTAGGAATGGCAGTACAAGCTCAAAGGTAACTTTATATGTTATATAGCAACCACAAACTCTACCAGCAAGATCCCAACACCCAGCCCCCAGGGAAGGGCAGAGGCAACTCCACAACACACACACAGCTCCCCCACCTGTTGCCATGAGGATGAAGTAGGCACGTCTGCTCAGACCCAGAGGTTGACTAGCTTCCAGGCAGCAAGTTCCCTGAGATCCACGGGGCTTTTATTTATTTATTTACTTTATATATTTTTATTGATTTCAGAGAGGAAGAGAGAAGGAGAGAGATAGAAACATCTATGATGAGAGAATCATTGATCGGCTGCCTCCTGCACACCTCCTACTGGGGATCAAGGCCGCAACCTGGGCATGTGCCCTTGACCGGAATCGAACCGGGGACCTCTCAGTACGCAGGCTGACGCTCTATCCACTGACCCAAACCGGCCAGGGCCGCATGGCTTTTAGAAGCAAGTGCTTTAAAGTTCTGGTCATTGTTTGCAAGCCCAAAGGACATGAAATGAAAGGTGTTAGTGTCCAGTAAGTGCAAGATTCAAAGGCATGCACGCTAGTAAAAGTTCAGTGTTTCTTTGATATTACAAGGTCTACCGGGACTTCAGTAGACCTTGTAATGCTTGTCCAGGAGCTGACTGCTTTCCCCATTCCCCAACGTGCAGCTGCATGCCCACGCCCCACATGGCTCACGTGGAACCTCCAAGCCCTCCAAACGCTGAGGTCTCTGGCTCTGCTAATTCCCAAGCTGAGATTCCGTTTGTGGTGCACATGCTGCTTTCAGCCTGGAATCCTCTGTCCTTTTTCACCCATTTGACTCCTACTGACCTTCTAGACCCAACTCTAGTGTCACGCCCTCCACGAAGCTCCCCTGATGTCTCCAGGGAGGACACACCACCTTACCTGGCGTTTTGTTCTTTTTGCCTTACCCTGTCTAGTCTATGAGTTTCTAGAAAGCCAATCTCTGACACAGAGCAATGACTTATTTCCATTTCTACTTCCACCTCCACAACTGTGAGAAACATGGTTTGAGTGACAGACGGCCCTTCGTGGGCAGTGTCTTCTTACCCTTCCATCCCCGGAACACCCACATCTACTTTTTTCTTAAAAAGCAGCTTTTGACTAAGTATCTGTTTCTTAGTATTTGGAGCTCAGTGAGGCAAGAGTGGAACAATCCTTTCAGATTCCAGGACTGAACCTCTCCCGAAGAGCCGGCTAAACACTCACAGGCACACAAACGGAGCCAAGTTGCAAAATACACGCACACAAGCCAAGAGAGGGCCCCTACTATCTTGGGCTTCGCCTGCTGGCTTCCTAGCCTTCCGCAGCGGTGGGAGGCGCTGGGTTCCTGTCCCTCTGGAAAGCCCTGATAGTCCCTCCTTCCCTGCAGGGCTCACCGCAGGCAGGGGGCATCCCCAGGCATAGCTACCCACTATATGCTTACAGATGTGACCGCTGCAAAGCATCCTGAGCACCCCCTGTTCCACTATGTGCTTCAGACCCCTCCACTGGAGCACATGAGCGCAGTAGAGACTTTGGGCAGCAAGGCCTGTTGTAAAGACACTAGTTTAATTGTACTTACTGCAGCCTTTCACAAATTTGTCTGAAGAAACCCTTCTTCTATGTAACAGTTTTGAAAATCCTAAGGATCACACTTGGGGAAAATCTCATTCATCCTGATCGTCTCCCACTCCCACCCCAAAGAACTGCTAGAGGAACAGTATTAAGAGACTGTTATTGCCTTGGCCAGGTAGTTCAGTTGGTTGGAGCGTCACCCCGTACACGGAAAGGTCTCGGGTTTGGGGATATACCCCGGGGACATACCCAGGTTGCAAGTTCAACCCCCCATCGGGTGCATACAGGAGGCAACCAACTGAAGTTTCTTTCTCCTTTCTCTCAAATACACACACACATACACACACACACACACACACACACACACACACTCACACTAAAGATTGTTATTAATATTAACCTAAGATCAGAACCAAACCAAATTCCAAGCGGAAACTATTAGCACTCCATGGTAATAGAAAGCTTTGCCTCAACTTGGGCCATTAGTAGAGAAGTATTAGGTGTCTCGGGTGCAGGGAGAGCAGTAGCAAAATTCACTGCAGGGTATGTCTGGATCCCAAGCACAGTCCCTGGATCCACACCACCTCCTTACCCAGATTTACGTAGAGCAACTCCTAGCAGGGAAAAGAAAATGGATCCACGGGTCGTCTGCTGGCACAACTGAAAACAGAGGAGAAGCTGAGAAACTGAAACAGAAGAGTATACGCGGGCAAAGTGGGCAGAGCTGACTCTTGGAAGCGTGTGATAAGGAGCCAATCTCTGCTGGACAGAGAGCGGGAGGGTGGAGCCAGCACAGCAGAGCACAAGCAAGGAAGACTAATTCCTCGGAGAGCCCAGAGATCCCAGCTACTTCCTGAACTCTCAACCTCTATAAACAACCAGTGAAATCCTCCATGGAAACAGAAAGGAGATAGTTTTTCAACCCGGGTTGGGGAACTCCAGCTCCACGCAAAGATGACCCACTCCAAGAGACTTGCCACAGGATGGCGAAGAGAGTCATGCCTTTCCCTCCACCCCGACGCGGAGCACCACAAGTCCCAGCCACCACTTACTTTTCAGATGGTGAAAGACCTTCACAGGGTGGGCATCATGGGCATGGCCGGGCCAGAAAGACCGAAGGTATTTCAGTTCTCCTGGGTCCTGTCTCAGACTGAAGTTGGCTATTGGTTGTGTTAACGCCACCAGTTCCAACTTTGGCAGAAAAGGGGACATGTCAACAGACAGGAAAAAAAAAACAACAACCTGGTATGCAAAGCATGTCTAATCGGGTATAAAGCTCAACAAACTCATCCCTGAGGGAAGCTGACTCATTGAGGGAAGCTTGCTTACTCACTGGGGTACGGGGTGACATGTGAAGTGCCCCAAGGAAAAACACAACACACATCTGTTTCTTTTCACTGTTTAAAATATGGCTACTGCCCTAGCAGGTTTGGCTCAGTGGATAGAGCATTGGCCTGCGGACTGAAGGGCCAATCCTGGGTGTGTACAAACACATATTCAGTCCTGTGATGGCCTGGTGGTCAGCCATGTGCTGGGGAGAAGGAGGGGCGCTGGCAGAGGCAATTCCAGAGTGTGGGGAGAGGAGCGGAGGAGGAAGCAGGGTAAGGACAGGGCTTGAGGGCGTGGGGCTGAGGACTGGGGGTAGGAGGGCAGGGAAGAGGAGCAGAAGGTGGGACTCAGTGAAAACCTATGTGTGCCACATGCTGTCAAGTGTCCTTCATTCCAACTCCTCGGGTTACTTAATCGATGTATAGACTGCTAGTGGAGTGGCCACGCTGAGAACTCAGACGCCCCTCCCTTTCCCTCCAAAGCTCACTTGTCTTCAATTATGTGAGAAGGGCGATCAACAGAGCCCTTTCTGGGAGAAGGGAACGAGAGGAGATAGAGAAATTCAAGAAATAGGGCAGTGAAGGATTACAAGAGAGGGGAATGGGCAGGTTTTGGCTTCCTGCACCCAAACAGCTCAATATTCGGCATTTTCTGTGCGCCTTCTTTGTGTGTGCCAGGCCTAGCGTTAGGGATGGGTTAAAAAAACAAAAACAAAAAAAAAACAGTCCCTGCCCTCAAGGGGCTTGCCGTCGGGTTTGAAGTCAAACAAGTCAATAGACAACCGTATGAGAGGGTAGGAAGTAGGGCAGGGAGGGCAGCGCAGGGCGCTACGCTGCAGATCGTGGGCACCGCTCACGGGCTGAGTAAATGCTGGCTAATATAAAGGGCTGGGTATGAGAAGGAGAACGGGCAAGGGGGTGACATGTGGCCGTGAAGCCTCCGAAGGCGGAGGTGACGAGGAGTGTCAGGGACCCCCTCCTCCTCAGGACCAAGGCGGGGCCGGCGGCGAGACCAGGGCGTGAGGACGCCTGCCCGCCCGCCTGGATCTGGACCCTCCGGGCCCCCAGCATCCCATCTCAGGGCCCCAAACATTCCCCCCCGGGCTGCTCAAGACTAGCCGAGCGGGGCCGGACCCACCCGTCTCCACCACCCGGCGCGCTCGCCCTCTCACCTTCACCTTCCCGGCCTCACGGCGGCCATCATGCCCCCAACGTCACCAGCAAGCGCCAGCCCGGGGGGAGGCGGGAGGAGTAGGAAGGACGCGCGTGTCACCAGCCGCCGCAGGTTGGCCGCTCTGGCCCGGGTGAGTCGTTGGACTCCAAGCTCAACTGATTGGACCCCACCACTCTTTAGGGGTCAAGGGTGCGTCTGCTCAGCGCCTGGAGAGGCATCTCAGCGCGCTCCTTCACCGCCCGGGCGTCCCACGCCGATGACGCAAGCCTCGGGACTCCCGCTGCATCATGGGGGCTGTAGTTCCGCCGGGAGTCTGTCTGGGGTGGGTGGGGCCTCCAGCTGTCAAGGGGCAAAGAAAACAAGGGCGTGGATGGGGGTTCCCGCTCTTTGGTTTGGCGGCCCCGGGCCTGATCCCGAGGGCTCCGCTAACTCAGGAATCTAACCTTTCGTTTGTAATTTTAGAGAAGCGCTTTCAAGAGGAAAACAGGAAGCAAGTTGGGGCCGGATGCCCTTCGATTGACTTTGAGAAGAGCAGTAACAACAGTCACTGAGCTGGTACTTAACATACCTCATTTCATTTAACCTTCCCCACAGTTCCAGGAGTCTCCGGGAGATCACCCCAGCTCACAGGTGCAGATCACTGGGCCTCATTATGTGCCAGGCACTAGGATACAGCAATAAACAGGTCTCCGGATGGCCACAGTCACAGAAGGGAAGGCCCCAAATCTGGGCTCCCCCAGTATGGCAGCCACCAGTCACATGTGCCCTCGGAGCTCCTAGTGTAAATTGAGATGTGCTGTAAGACTTAGGACCAAAAAAAGTATGTAAATGATGTCACTGATATCTTTGCATTGATTGTGTGTTAAAGTCGGGAACTTAAAAAGGGGGGTTCTATGGAAAGTAACCTCAACAGGTGATCTGAGCATAAATTCCTAACTGGTAGGTGATGGTGGGTAGTCACATCCCAGGCATACAGCTTCTTTACTAAAAGGCTTATCTTTGCCTTAGGCAAACCCTGTCCGTTGTTTCTATCCTTCTAGGTTAACACACCTTTGAAATGCCCTCTCTCAGACCCCTCCAGACAGCACATAATCTTAACTATTCGGTAATCCCGCTCCCAACTTGCTTCCTCCCACCTTCACGTAATCTTCCTTACATTCCCTCCTTAATTTCAAACACATAAAAGCTGCCAAACGGTTATTCCCTGGACCATTTGAGATCTTGCTCCCTGGCATAAGTCATCAGTTTGGCTCAAATACTCACATAAAAATTCTCTACAGGAGGGTCGGTGGGGGGAAAGGGCGATATATGTCATACTTACAACAATAAATTTTTTTTACAAGAAAAAATTCTCTACGGGTTTGGACATTTCTCGTGTAGACAAAGTGGTAATATTTTGGATAAATTGAATTAAATGAAATATATACTACAATTAAGTTCATCTGTTTCTTTTTACTGTTTAAAATATGGCTACTGCCCTAGCAGGTTTGGCTCAGTGGATGATAGAGCATTGGCCTGGGGACTGAAGGGTCCTAGGTTTGATTCCGGTCAAGGGCACATGCCCGGGTTGCAGGCTCAACCCCCAGTAGGGGGGCGCCCAGGAGGCAACCAATGATTCTCTCTCATCATTGATATTTCTATCTCTCCCTCTCCCTTCCTCTCTGAGGTCAATAAAGAAATATACTTTTAAAATAAATTAAAAAACAGCTTTATTATAACTAGAAAAAAACAGCTTTAAAATATGGCTACTAAAAAATCTAAAATTACATCAGTGTCTCCTGGTGATACTGTGGTTTATAAGAAGAAATCTATATAGTTGGTCTTTGTCCACTGTTCCTGGCACATAGCTCCTGAAATCCTTATAGTTCTCTGTTTAAGAACCATAGGGGCATCTTTTGTTGTAATACTTACTTTTGTTCTCAGTTCCTGGAATAGCTCCGGGGCTATTCAGCTAAAGGTGAAAGTGGTGTGTCTTTTGTTACTGGTCACAGCCCCTTTCAACCACATCCGAATTGATGTTAAGGAATGACTTTTGGAAAGGCTCTAAGGATGGGAACTGGTTGCCAGGGGAACCAGTGATGGTTATTAGAGGGTTGGAACTTTCAGCCCTACCACTTCTACCTCCTGGGAGCGGAGAGGGGCTGCACATTGACTTGATCACTAATGGCCAATAATTTAACCAATCATGCCTCAATAATGAAGCCTCCATACAAATCCTTGAATTACGGGGTTCAGAGAGCTTCGGGGCTGGTGAACACTTGCAGGTGCTAGGAGGGAGCATGGATACTCCTCGCCCCTTCCCACATACCTTGCCCTGTGCATCTCTTCCACTTGGCCATTCCTAGATTGTATCCTCTTGATGATGAACGGGTAACCTAGTAAGTAAACTGTTGTCCTGAGCTCTATGATCCACTCTAGAAAATTAATCTAACCCGAACAGGGGGTTGTGGAAATCTCTGACTTATAACTGATCGTTGTGGGCAAATACAATTTTTCCTCCTACCCTTTTCAGTTCCTCGGGCTGGACTAATAATCAAATTAACATGAGACAGATTTACGGGAGAAAATGATCAACTTTGTTACGTATGTACATGCATGGGTTCCTTAAGAATATGAGACCCCCAGGACAGATGGGGCAGTTAAGGCCTATATGCCATCTTGAGCTAAGGAGAAGGGTGGGGGTTGTGATTTGGGACTTCAAAGGGCAGGAAAGCAATGCCTGGAGAAATGGAAAAGTAAATGTTTGCTGGGTCATCTTTAACAGTGGGACACCGAGAGGACCCTTAACTTTGCTAGGTTCCTCCCTATCACACCTATTTCATACGAACCTATAGTTATTGATGAAAATACTCCCTTCCTGAGCAGGTCTTCCACCTAAATTCCTTTAACTGATTTTTATTTTAAAATATATTTTATTGATTTTTTACAGAGAGGAAGGGAGAGGGATAGAGAATTAGAAACATTGATAGAGAGAAACATTGATCAGCTGCCTCCTGCACACCTCCCACTGGGGATGTGCCCGCAACCAAGGTACATGCCCTTGACCAGAATCGAACCTGGGACCTTTCAGTCTTCAGGCTGACACTTTATCAACTGAGCCAAACGAGTTAGGGCTTGATTTTTTTTTTTTTTTTTTTTTTTAGAAAGGAAGAGAGGAGCGTCGATGATTGTTCCAGCCATTTATGCATTCATTGGTTGATTCTCATATGTGCCCTGACCAGGGATGGAGCCGCCAACCTTGTTATCAGGATGATATGCTGAGTCACCCGGCCAGGGCTAAATCCTTTCAGTTAGGAGATTAGGGGGTAGGTCAAAGATTCTTTCTGACCTTTTGTTTCTTAACCAGCTTAAAACAATCAGGATCCCAAAAGGTGTATTTTGGGTGGCCAACTCCGCTTCCTCTCCTGGGCCAGCAGCACGGGTGACTACCTGGATCTGTGATTAGCATTTGAATGGGGGAGGGGCAGTCTTGTGGGACTGAGTCCTTAATTTGCTATCTCCAGGTAGATAGTGTCCGAATTGAGTTAAATTTGTAGGACAGCCCTTTCGGTGTCTGCTGAGAGCTGGAGAATTCTTTGGTGTGGGGAAAACCCCACACATGTGGGGTCAGAGGTTTCAGACGTGGAGTATCGTATGGAGCATAAAGGAAAACAAGAGAGTTTTCTCTTTCTACCGGACATCGCTGGTCAGTAACCACGGAAGAATCTCGCCACAAACGCCGCAGGAGGCAACCGGTGTCCGCTGGACCTACCCGCTTATCAGTTCCCAGTGAGGTTGGCCAGAGGAAGCTGTCCCGACCGACCTATTGCCTCCTGGAGTCAGACTCCGGACTATGGAGCTGCAACCAGACAGTGCCTCGGGGTGTGGCCAGGCCTCCGGGATTCACATCACCTCAGGCCGGCAGCACTGCCTTGTAGTGCCGCTGACTGCTTCCTCCTCCAGGCCCCTGGCCTCCCTAAGGAGACTCAATTCTGCGAGGGCAGGGACAGGATTCACCAAATCCCATTTCCTGTCCCTTCTTTGGCATCTTGACTGGAGGTCCTCCTTCGTAAACATCATTCTGCCCATCCCCTCCTGTGAGCTCTGGCCTAGGCCCTGGTCACCTGCCTGGACTGCTGGAGCCTCAGAATCGGTCCCCAGCCTTCTAGCCCGCCTCCCCGCCCCCACCTGCACCAGGGTGCCCTCTCTGGAACAGCATCAAGCTGTAAGGCCCTCCGAGACAAGACTCCCAGTGCGGCTGGCAGTGCTATTGGGGGAGTGCAGGGCAGGGGTAGCATGCATTTGCGGACCTTTCTCTTCTGCCTTTCCTGTTTCTATGTTGATGGACTTGTTCACTGCGGACTGGAATTGCATTTGCAATCAGAAAGAAGATAACAGCTAAAAATACCCCTAACGCACACACCTTCCGTATGTGAGATCCGTTCAGAAAGGGCACCCAAGAAACAGGTTGGGCATGGTTGCTTCTGGGGAGAACTGGGCAGTCAGGGGTGAGAGATGAGAACGATGAAGATTTGTGCTGTTTGCCCTAACCGGTTTGGCTCAGTGGAGGGTCCCAGGTTCGATTCCGGCCAAGGGCATGAACCTTGGTTGCGGGCACATCCCCAGTAGGGGGTGTGCAGGAGGCAGCTGATCAATGTTTCTCTCTCATCCATGTTTCTAACTCTATCCCTCTCCCTTCCTCTCTGTAAAAAAAAAAATAATAATAATAAAATATATATTTTTTAAAAGATTTGTGCTGTTTGAATTTACCCTGGGCCAAATGACCCCAATTAAATAAAGTCCAACTCTTCCTAGATAAAGCCCATCTCTCCTTCGCCTGGGGAAATGGGCTTTGACCGTCTGATCCCCTTCCACCCCACCCACCCCAGCCAACCTGCGCTCTCTGACCCCACCTGTCTGTGCCTGGCTGGCTCCAGCGCCTAACCTGGAGTCTCTCTGCCCCTCCTGCCCCTCCAAGGCCGGCTGAGATAGATAGCCTCTGCTATCAGGCTCCTCTCAGCACTCCTCAGACTTGGCCTGGGTAATTCTCGGTTGGAGGGAGGGGCTGTCCTGTGCATTGTAGGATGTTTAGAGGCATCCCTGCCTGGCCTCTCCTCACTAGTGCAGTAGCTTTTCTCGCCCCTTCCCCGTGGTGATAACCAAAAATGCCTTCAGACATCGCCAAATGCCCCATGTTCCCCAGGGGGCAAACTCGCTCTGAGCGGGGAAGCACGGAGCTAACACAAGCCACCAGTCCCTCCCTTCCCCACAGCAGCCTGCCAGCCATGTGGCGCTTCTCACATTGGTCCACAGTGAATGCATGTGGCTCTCTTTGCCCTGGCTGCTGACTACAGGATGCCGGGGGTAGGGGTCAAGTTCCGGCTGAAATCATATTCAAACCCCTGTCCCTGGGAGGTGGGAGCGGCTGGTGAGAGGTCAATGGGGAGAACAGGAGACTTATGTCATACTTTAAACAAGAAATAAATATCAAAAAATAAAAAATAAATCCCTGTCCCTACCACTTACCTGTGTGACCTTTGGCCAATTACTTGGCCTCTCTGAGCCAACATTTCCTCATCTGTAAAAAGGAAATAATAGCTCCACCCCAGAGGGCTGTGTGCTGAGTGCCTGACAGACACAATGCCCAGCCCGCGGGAAGGGATGGATGGATGCCAGCTTTTGTTATGAATAAATGCCCTGAGTTGTTAGCGCCACAAGAAGAGTCTCCCAGGGCGTGGCGGGGCTGACAGACGTTTGGGAGTTCTCTGATGTTCATGTTTGCAGGAAGGGTAGTCAAGAAGGCTTCAGAGAGGAGGTGACACCTGCTGCAGATTTTGACGGATGAAGAAACCTGCCCCAGGCAGCCGGTGCCTGGCTCACACGTAAGGGTTTGCGGAATAGACACGTGATACCAAGTTCACGCGCTCGTTTGGGAAACACAGGCCCTGAGTCTCCTGAGAGGTCTTTCTTGCCAATCATGGCCTCTTAAAACCCCTCCCTGCAGACATTCCCCCGACAAGAGCGCTCACCCAACCCAGGCAGCTCCCCCTCGGTGGTTTGAATGACTTTTAATAGAAACTCTCCTGTCTCTGTCTGTCCCTCTCTCCAGAGACATGGGGACATGCAGGACAGGGTGACGCAGTACAGTGTGTGGACATGTCACTCCCTCCCCCCGCCCCAGCAAGGGTCAAGTAGAGGATGGCGCTGTGGCATCCATGCCTTTCCCGCCTTCCAGGAGGTCTGCCGAGTCACCATCTGCAGGGACAGCAGGTGGCTCCTGTGACAGGAGCCAGGGAAGAAGGGGCTTCCGAAGTCCCGGGTGAGGACTTGCGTCTGATCCAGGTCTCGGTGTGGGCCCTGAGGCCTGAAGCAGAAGATCCCGGGGCTGCCGCTCTGCGTGGGAGAAGCTCTGGGGTGTGGCTCCACTGTCTGCTCAAGTGTCACTCATGGAAGGACCGGAGGAAGGGGAGCTGGGTTTTTGAGGAAGACAAGTGGAAAAGGATGAGCTGTTCAACGCAGTGAAAGTGAACAAACAGCCTCCCCGGGGGCTGGGAGCAGAGCACCAGGAAAGTCCCAGCCAAGGAGGCGTCCTCGCCTCTGGCCTGCGGCCCAGTCTCCCCAGTGGCAGCTCCAAGAGCAATGGGAGGTCAAGAACCTGGAGGCTGGACGGGGTTCCCTGGGGCCCCGGGCAATGGTTGTTGGCAGAGAGGAAAACGTCCGTCCGCAGTGTCTGGGCCTGGCCCATTAGGGATCGACGAAGGAGACGGCGATATAGCGGGTGCCCTTGGTGGTGGGGAGCCCCTCGTGGTAGTGCGTGAGTCTCCCGGGGTGCATGAGGGCCCAGCCTTTCCGTGGGGCTCGGATGGAGCAGTTGTAGCGCAGGAACCGACAACCACCGCCCTAGGAGAGATGTGAAATGTCAGTTTCCCAAAAGGAAGTGTCAGTTCCCCAACAGGAAGCTGGGTCCTCCCCGCACCACCCCCTGTTCTTCCATCTGAGCCACCACAACCAAGCAGCCCTTAGCACAGCCTGCCTGGGATGCCTGTGGGGTGACAGCCATACGCTGCCTAAGGAGGTCCCTCAGCAAAGACCGAGTGATCAAGAGTCAGGCAGCCCTGGCCGGTTTGGCTCAGTGGATAGAGGGTCGGCCTGCAGACCAAAGGGTCCTGGGTTTGATTCCGGTCAAGGGCACATGCCCAGAGTTGCAGGCTCGATCCCCAGTTGGGGGTGTACAGGAGGCAGCCGGTCAATGATTCTCATCATTGATGTTTCTATCTCTCTCTCCCTCTCCCTCTCTGAAATCAATAATATATATATATATTTTTTAAAGTCAGGCAGCCCTGGGCAAATGTCAGCTACACCCTTGATTAACTGTGACCAGCCTGCACCTAATTTCCCCTTCTGTAAAATGGGCATTAAATTGCACAGAGTTGTGAGAATTCAATAAGATGATACAAGTAAGAGCTTAGGGCCAGGTTTCTCAACCTCAGCACTATGAACATTTTGAGCCAGATAATTCTTTTTTTTTTTTAATTGTGGTAAAATACACGTAACATAAACTTTACTCTGGTAACCATTTTTAAGTGAACAGTTCAATGGTATCAAGTACATTCATACGGTTACGAAGCATCACCATGACGGGCCAGATCATTCTTTCTTATGGGGGCTTTACCCATAGATGCCAGTAGCACCGAACATGTCTTCAGATATTGCCAATGTCCCTTGGGTAGGGGGGCAAAATCGTCCCCTATGAGAAGCCCTGGCACATTGTCGACTCTCAAAACAACAGGTGTTTTTATGGGTCTCCTTTGCGGTGTGTCACCCGGGAGGGACTGAGTCACAAAAACCTCCTTAAAAACAGTAGCTTATGGGGTGAATGAGTGAATGGATGAGTGGCTCTATAGCTGATCACACCCACAGGCCTCCCTGGGGGTCCTGAAGCCCAGAACTGCTCCTCCTCACCCTCACGTCTTCCTGGTTTCCCCAGATTTCCCTCCAGCCACAAGCCTGGGTTTAGTCATCCCCAAAGCAGCCTCTTCCAAGCATGATGCGGACCCTGAACTTGTTAGGACTAGCTACCACTCCTTGAGTCCTTACTGTGGGTCCCCATACGCCGTTCCCTGGATGAGCTCATGTCATCCTCACAACTGTGCGGAGGACACTTTAAGTTTTCTCCAGAGATTGCCTGCAGCCCCCGAACAAGGGGGGGTGGGCAGGACCCAGGTGAGGTCATCTGATCTGGCTCCAGCCTCCTGGGCCCTTGCTCTATTGGGTCCAAAACCCTCTTCCTCCTGCCAAACTGTGCTCTGAGCCCGCCCCTCCCAGAAAGCCTTCCCCATGGACCTAGCGCCCTTTCTCTCTGGTTCCTTGGTCTCTGGTGCTGCTGTACCCTGGGCCCCTCAGCTTCAAACACCCTGCAAGCTGCTCACCAGCCAGCCCTCCCTCCTGCCTGCTCCCTGGGCCAGACCGGCCCGCCCCTGCTCACCTCGTAATCCACCCCGACCCTGTTCAGGGCGATGTTGATGGTGAAGGTGGAGGCGTCGTGGTGTGGCATCAGCGAGGGCTGCTCGTCGGGCTTGTAGCGGACGACGAAGGCCAGGTCGAACTGGGCCTGTGCCAGGGAAAGACACAGAGAGCTGGCATGAGAGGCTGCGCAGGCCAGGAAGGCAGGTGTCCAGAGGGCCCCTCATCGTCTGCTGGAACGTCGGCTCCCTGAGGGCAGTTTATCTAACACTGTGTTCTCCAGGGCCTGGTACAGTGCCTGGCACAGAAAAGGTTCTCAGTAAAAATGTGGGGAGGAAGGGAAGGACTGGAGGGAGGAAAGGAAGGGGAGGAGAGGAGGAAGGAGAGAAGAGAAGGAGAGGAGGGAACAGAGGGAGGGAGGGAGGAAGAGAGGAAAGAGAAGGGAAGGAAGGTGGAATGAATGAATCTAATCCTCACACCCTCCCAACTACCTAGGCGGGTGGTCCCTAGAGGGCAGGGCCCAGGCACACCCAAAGCAGGTGTTTGGAGAAAGTCATATGAACGAGGAAGTGACAAGTACAGAAGCCAAAGAGGCATCAACAGACTGTGAGTGAGGAAGCTAAAGGGGACCTGAGGGAAGAAGGGCATGCTGGCCACTGACCGGGGGCTTGTCTGGTGAGCTGGCATGGCAGCCGTGGGTGCAGGGGTCAAGGACACAGAAGGAGGACTCAAATGGTCAGATGATGTCAGTGGATAGAGGCAGAGTGGCCCCGCCTTGCCTGGCCCCAGCACCGGATAGGAGGAGACTTCTCTCCTGCCTAGAGACCAAATATTCAGGCCTCTGCCCCGCTGGGAACACCTCTCTCCTCTCCGCCTCTCCCCCTCCCCAGCGCCTCCACCCCTGCCTGGTCCTGGCTGCACCCAGCTTGCCCACCCTGGTGTAGTAGCCGGGGTAGAGCTTCTCTGTCACGGGCGCGATGTACTCCACCAGGAACTTGTGCCACTCCCGTTCAAAGCTGATCTGGTTCATGTGGATGTCGATGGTCGGCACGTTCTCGTAGCCGCCCTGGATGCGGTTGTCCTGGAAGCAACCCACAGAGGGTGGTGAGCAGAATTCTAAGATGGCCCCGATTCCTGCCACCTGTCCAATCCCCTCCCCTTGACCTTGAACCTGATGGGATAAGGGCAAAGGTGAAGGGGTTTTGCAGGAGTAATTAAGGTAACTAGTCAGTTGACTTTGGTTTAATCAAAAGGGAGATGATGCTGGGTGAGTCTTTATTAAAAAAATATTTTTGTTGATTTCAGAGAGGAAAGGAGAGGGAGAGAGAGAAACATGAATGACGAGAATCATTGATCGGCTGCCTCCTGCACGCCCCCTACTGGGGATTGAGCCTGAAACCTAGGCATGTGCCCTTGACCAGAATCAAACCTGGGACCTTTCAGTCCGCAGGCCAACGCCCTATCCACTGAGTAAAACTGGCTAGGGCACTTGGATGAGTCTTTAAAGGAGGATCTTGGAGGCCGGCCGGTGTGGCTCAGTGGCTGAGCATCGACCTATGAACCAGGAGGTCACAGTTCCATTCCCAGTCAGGGCACATGCCTGGGTTGCGGGCTCAGTCCCCGGTCGGGGGCGTGCAGGAGGCAGCCGATCAATGATTCTCTCTCATCATTGATGTTTCTCTCTCTCTCTCCTTCTCCCTTCCTCTCTGAAATCAATAAAAATATATTTTAAAAAATAAAGAAGCATCTTGGAGGGAGAGAATCTCCCTGCTGGCCCGGAAGAGGCCAGTCACCTTGAGCTCCACAGCTGCAGGGAAATGCATTCTGCCATGGGAGCTTGGAATAGAACCCTGATGAGCACCAACCCCGGCTGACTCCCTGACTGGGGCCCTGGGAGACCCTGAGCAGAGCACCAGCTAAGCTACACCCAGACCCCGACCCACAGAACCTGGAGATAATAAGTGGATGTTTTAAGCCGTTAAGCTTGGTGGTCCCTGGTTACACAGCAGAGAAAACCCATGCAGAGGGCCGCAGGTTAGCTCAGGCACAAGTGTCCCAGGAAGCCCGGGCACTGGAGCGCAAGGGTCAGCCAGACCCAGAACGCACGGGCTTTGCCGGTTACGAGGTTCTGGAGCTAAGCTCCCCGACCAGAGATGAGTCAGCTGCCAGGCTGAGGTTAGCCACTCTCTGAGGCACAGGCCCAGGGCGCATGTGCCTTTAACCAGGGGTCCTGGGCTTTGCAAGAGGAGGGCAGGAATGGGATTCCTCCTTCAGCAGGGTGCCACTTGCTTCTACTGTGGGTCGGTAGTCAGTGGTCGTGGTCGGGTGATGTCGCCTCCTAATTGCTCCTCATCCACACCTGCTCACTCCTCCCCCTTTCCACGCCCAATCTGGGAACGAAGCTCAATCACTGGAAGAACAGAATCTGGAAACCTAGCACCTTAAGGTTAAGGCATCGCAAAGTCACCCTGTGGCATGGCAGCTTAAGAGACCAGCATTCCACCCCATTCCGCAATCCCTCTACTCCTAAATGCCAGCGCCCCCATCTGAAGAGTCCCAGGCAAAGAGCCCGGAGGGTGGGCCTGGGGGGAGGGGCAGCCTCCCACCAGCCCCAGTCCAGGCGCCTGGGGCTCCCACCTTGTTATCTCCCAGAGACCACTGGCCGTAATGCTCCATCTCCTCCACCAGCTCGTCACAGGCCGTCTCCGTGAAGATGGGGAACCAGTAGACATCCGGGCAAGGCTGGGGAGGGTGGGGACTCAGTCACAGGGGCCCACAGTGGCCACACCTCCTCCTCCCCCTGATCCCGTGGCCCTTGGCAGAACCCGCCACAGGTCAAGACCCCTCGTGCGGTCTGTGCCCTGCCCCACCGGGTCTGAGAGCCTCTGAGGGTCCCCCCAAGAGTCCCCAGGGAGCCTGGACTCAGCGAGATGCTGAAGGAAGAAAGAACTGGAGCTCAGAGCTGGCCAAGGTCACAGAACTGCCAGTGCCAAGGCCAAAGCCACCAGTGTGTGGGCACCGAGGGAGCAGACGCCTGCTGGCTCTGGGGGAAACATGGGCATGGTCTGCAGTTGAGGCCACATTCGGGGATGCTTTTCCTCTCTTCCCTGCCTGGGCCAGAAAAGAAGCTGGAGGCCCCCCGGCGCTGCCGATTCCAGCTGGAAAGTGCCAGCAGGAGGAAGGGGCCACCGCTGCCCCTTCCCTCACCGGAGCACAGGACGGGGCCATGCCTCCACCGCCCCCCTCAGGTCAGCTGGCTTCGCTCCTCTTTCCTCTGGGTGTCTGGTCTAAATCCAGGAGCTTCATTCCCAGGGGTGCCCAGTCCTCACCATCTCCACCAGCTTCCCCGCCAGGGCCTTGGTGTAGTTCTCGTGAATGTACTTCTCCTTCCAGTCCTGTGGGGGAGGGGGAAGCGGGATGGGGTCCTGGGAACTGGCCTGGGCCAGCTGGACGCACCCCTTGCTCAACTCCATGGGATGCTCCAGGAGGGGCTCCCCCCGCCCCCCAAGGCTACACACAGTGTAAGTGAGCGTCTCCATGCCTGGAGGAGCCGGTTGCCTCCGTGCCCGCTGGGTGCATTGTGTTGTTTGAGGGTAAAAGTGTGCCCACAGGAGCTGGTGTTTGCATGTGTATGTGCACGTGTGCATATGTGTACAGATCTAGGGAAGATATAGGCATGGGCCCACATCAGACTTAAGCTCACAATGTATAAGAACACTGTCACAATTTTCTCCTCTTCTGATCACAACATTCTCAGGGACAAGTCAGGCTGGGACAGTATACCCATTTTAGAACTAAGATAACTGAGGCCCCCAAGGTGGAGGCTCAACGAAGTCACAGCTAATGGGCTTCTGACTGCTAGTCCCTCCTCCACTAGATGGCGCTGCCTCTCAAAACACTCTCCTCTTCCTACTCAAAGCTGCAGACAGGCCCCCTGGGGTGAAGGAAGGCAGGTGGCCCCCTGGGGTGAAGGAAGGCAGGTGGCCCACAGGGTCCCAGTGTCAAGCTCTGAGAGGGCGGCAACTCCGGCTAGAGGATCCCTGGGGCCCCTTCCACTCCCACCACTCCCTCCCGCCCACCCCAGGGCCTCACCTCAGGGTTGCTGAACACCTCCCAGAGGTCATTGTGGAGGTGGGTGGTCTGGTAGTTGTCCAGGGAGAGCAGATGGCCAAAGGTGTGCCGGTTGGTCAGGAACATGAACACTTCCTGGGGAGACCAGGCCGATGAGAGAGACCCTCCCCTCCCCCGCACTCCCTGGGAGGGGCATGACAGCAGCCTCCTCTGCCCACCAGGCTCACCCAGACGTGACACTGGGGATGCGATCAGGGAAGGCTTCCTGGGGGACTGAATGGGAATAAAAGAACGAATATGCCCAAGGAAAGGATGGTGTCCTGATCCTGAGGTTTGGGGTACAGGGGAAAACACCAACACGCTGTCACATTTTTTAAAAGCCACAAAATATTGGGTGGGGCACAGGAACAGGGTAAGGGTGTTGCTTGGGCACATTACTTGGAGTACATTTAGATGGAAAGTTTCGTGTTTTTTTAGGTGCTGTCAAAAACGTAAATAAAATAGCCCGGCCAGCGTGGCTCAGTGGTTGAGCATTGACCTATGAACCAGAAGTTCTCGGTTCGATTCCTGGTCAGGGCACGTGCCCTGGTTGCGGGCTCTGTCGTGCAGGAGGCAGCTGATCCAATGATTCTCTTTCATCATTGATGTTTCTCTCTCTCTCCCCCTCTTCCTTCCGCTCTGAACTCAATAACAGTATACTTTAAAAAAATAAAATAGATGGTGTAAAACCCGGGTCTGCTAAAATGATCCCCACAGACCCCGAGGACCAGCCCGCGTGCCAGTGCCCCATGTGTCCCCACCAGGCCTGGCAGCCTTTGAGCGGCCCTGCTGGAACCTCAGAAGCTCCAGGGCGTACGGTGACCAGGCAGCCCACCTTCCCCATCAACAGGGCCTCCTCTGGCTGCCCCCCAAGGCTGACCTGCTGGCGGATGTTGGCGCAGAAGGCCATGTCGGGGTCCAGCTTACTGTGGTGGAACAGGTCTGTCTGCTGCAGCTCAGCCCGCAGGGCACTGCCTTTCATCAGGTAGACGTTCGAGATGTAGGGCACATTCCAGACGCCACTGAGTGAGGGAGAGGAAGATGAGGGGCCACTGGCTTGTGTTGAGGGTCATAGACTAAAGGCCGGGGCCAAGGGAAGGGCATGATAGTGCTGATTTGAATCCCCTACCCTGGGCAAGGGGCCCAGGATAATTGTCGGGAAGTCCTTCTGTGTGTCTGACTGCAGTCTCCCTTGCTTCAGCTTCGGTGGGAATTTGAGGGCAATAAGGACAAGAATACTGGGGAAGGGGGTGCTGCAAGGCCAGGAAGAAGACAAATGAGGGTGCCCCCCTATCCTGTCGGTACTCACACGCGCCGCCGCTGCACGATGTCCACGTAGTCCTCGGAGCGGGCATAATAGCCGTCTGCACTCAGTGCTCCCCAGAAGTTCGACCACAGCCTCCCATGGCGGGTCATCAATGGGGCGAGGACGTTCCTAAGGAAGGGAGCGCCTCAGAGGGGTCCCTCTGCCACTGGGAGTTTGGGGTGGATCTAACTTGGGGTGGATCTAACTAGGTGTGGGGAAGGGTAGGGGGTCTGTTTCAACCTGCAAGCACCTCCCTGGGGCAGGGCCTGGGGGTGGGTGTGGTCCATCTGATACCTTTTCCCTCCCTCAGGGCAGCCAAGAACAGAGGGTGCGAGGGGGATGGCTTAGGGCTTGGGGCGGGGGTGAAGAGTGGGGGGAACCAAGACAAGGCTGCCAGGCTGGGGCAAGCTCAGGGTGGTCGATGAGGCCAAGGCAGGGGAGGAGGACAAAGGCAGGGAAAGGCTCCCAGCAGGGGCCCAGGCCTATCCCGGGCAATGCCAGCCCAGGAGCCCCGCTCTGAGGGCCCATCTGTCTGCCAGCCGCAGCCCACCCACAGCCTCACTTGTTCTGCTCAATCAGCAGTCGCAGGATTTGGGGCTCGGTCAAGGCCACGTCGGCATCCACGCTGAAGTAGTAGGTACAGCCATGGTCCTGCCGGCACAAGTCCCTGCAGGCAGGGGGACGCAGGGTCAGTGGGGGTGGGGCTCCAGTGCCAACCTCCCCACCCAGGGTCACAGAGCTACCCGCAGCTGCACTCTCCACCCCTGCCCACCCTACGATCACCAGGGACCGGCCACGGGTCTTTAGAGAGGCTGGGCCGCCCTGGTGCAGGTTGGGACCAGCAGCCTCGAAGGTCCCTCCCAATTCCAAGACCCAAACCCCGATGCAGATCCCAAACTCTCAAGACGAAGGCCCAGAGCTTGACAACTGGTATCAAGCGCCCTGAGAACCCTGGCACTGGGGAAGCACCGCCCACAGACAGGTTCCCACAGTGCCCAGGGCCAGGGCAAACTGGTTGTGCCTTCCTGGAGGGTGCCTGGGTACTGGTGTCAAAGCCTTAACTAAGATTCACGATCCAGACCCAGCCCACTGCCTGGTTTCGTGTGGCCCGTGAGCTAAGAATGGCTTTACATTTTTAACTGGTTGGGGAAAAGAATCTGAAGTTGCATGAGAGTCATAGAAATTCAAACGTCAGTGTCCATAAATAAACTTTTGTTGGAGCCCAACCACGCTCTCTCACGCTATACCAGCGGAGCTGAGTGGCTGCGGCCGAGCCCTTTACAAAGCTGGTTTGCACAGATTCACAATCTAGTCCTTTATGGGAAGGCGGCCAACCCCTGTCTGGACAGTCCAATTCTTCTATAGCCAACATAAATTACGAGGGAATCAGATATTATTTCTCAAGTTGTCAGCATTTATTGACTTCCGGTCCTCCAGTCCTTCCTTTCTCAGATTTGCTTCCTAAATGCTGACACTGCTCAGCCCCAGCCAATCGCAAGACAGAGGCTAGTTCCCCATCTGACAGATGGAAACACTGAGGCCCAGAGAGGGGCAGGACCCTGCCGGAGACCACCCAGACTTCCGAACTCCTGTCTCCCGGTCTGGTGCTCCGGACACGATGGCCCCTCTGCCCACCACCGTCAGCAGAGATAACCACGCCCCTCTGACCCCCAACTCACGCGCCCATGTTCCTGGCATCAGCGTTCGCCACCTGCATCTCGGGGCCCACCAGCTTCACAGACTGGTACTCGCCACCATGCTCGGCCAGGAACTGCTCCACCTGAGCCTTGTGGTGTTGTTCCTGGGGAGGGGGGTTGAGGATGAGGATGAGGGACCACCGCACCTTCTGGTACTGCAGGCTGCCCCCCTTCATTCCTGGCACATCCCTGGCCACCTGCTTTCCTTACTCCACGCCTTTGCCCAGGCCAGACCTGCTGCCTGGAATGTCCTCCCTGGCCACGCTTTGACTATCCTCCCCTGACCGGGCCAGGTCCACAGGCCTCTTAAGAGCCTCTGTCATCAGGACAGCACCCCCATCCATCAGGCCTCACCTCCAGATCATTGATTCTGCTGGGCCCCCCCGCAACCCCGCCACGCCCCTGCTCCTCACATGGTTGTGAATGAAAAGCCGCATCCGTTTCTGGGGATAGTGAAGGCGCAGGAGCCGCTTGAAGAACAGGGACAGGAACGGCGTGGGCTGTTCGATGAACACGCCGACCAGGACTGAGGGAAGAGCTTCATCCTGCATGGAGAGGGGGCAGCAGAGTCCAGCTACCGAGCCACCTCTGAGCCAGAGGTGTGTGGACCTAGCAGGCAAGGGGCCTGGGCAGGGAGCTCTGCATAGGATGAGCAGGTGGACAGAGGCAAGGACCGGCGGGAAGCGGGAAGCAGGAAGCGGCCCTTGCTGGGGACCAGGAGTAGCGTGAGCCTTGACTCGGAGCGAGGACTAGCTGATAGCAGACTGTTGGGGAGCTTGGCTGGCATGGGGTTTGATGTGGGGCCACAAATGAGGAAGAAGGTTTGTGGGATGGGGGCGGGGCTGCAGGAGAGCCTGAACGACCAGGCAGAAAAATAGGAGCACAGGCATCGGGGAAAATGTGGAGCCACGTGTAATCTGAGGCAGCTTCCAGAAGGAGGTGCCTGGTGAGGAGCAGGACGGAAGCCCAGACAGGGAGGTAATCCCGCTACCTTCCACCAGAGACAGCAGTCTCTTCCAGAATCACCCATCTTCCCCCACCCCAGCTTCTGGCGGCCTTACCCCGATGCCCTTGAGGCTTCGTAGGCCCTCGTCACACACAACACAGCCGGTCTCAAAGGTCCAGAAGCGCGGGATGTAGTTTCCCAGGTAGTTCAGCTGCAGCTGTGGGGGACGAGGGGTCTGAGAGGTGCCAGTCCCACCCACCTGCAACCACTGAGGCCTCTCTTCCTGGGCCCCAGCCAGCTGCCACCCCGGAGGAAGCAGGAATGTGACCTTATTTTGGGTGGGCCTTGAAGAGAGCATGCTCATCCCCTGGAGGTCACCACAGCTGAGGGAGGGCAGAGGGAGGGCTTGGCGCCCTGGTGCTTTTTCATCTCTGGATGGGCTGAGAGCTTGTAAAATGCAGATTCCCGGGCCCCGCCCCTTTGAGATTCCCATTGGCCAGCTTGTGGGCAAGGGGGGGAATGCTGCATTTTAACACATTCCCCCTTCCTCTCCCTTCCATTGATTCTGATTCAGGTGGTTGAGGACCTCTCACTCGGAGAAATGTGGTGTGAACCGGGGGCCAGTTCCCCAGGGGCCCGTCTGTAGCTCCAGGGGCGTGGGGACCAGTCTGTCCCGTTCATGACCGAACAGGTCTCCTGCCCTGGTGCAAACATTCAATAAATATTTCTTAAATGAACAAACGAGCCAGCCCTGGGGTGATGGAGTGTGGGTGACTTGGGACAGCTGAGCCTGGGCCTCGTCACACACAACACAGTGGGGGCAGTGGCTTCCTTTGTGCCTGCGGTCCAGTAGGATGAACAGGGCATCAGCGACTACCACAGCAGGAAAGAGGCTCCGCGTTGAACTCAGATTTGAGGGCAACACCTACAAGCTCTTGGGCCCTAGGTGGGTGGCCCTGGCCCCAAGGAGAAGCTGACCCCCTCCCACACTGCCCAGGACCTGGGGCCCCTCCCTACCTTGGTGGGTCCATTGCCATGAATCAGGACTGGGAGGGTGTCGTAGGCTAGGTTTCGAGCTCGAACATGGCCCATTTCAAACTTCAGCACAACCTCGTCTGGGAGTGAGAAATCACAGCGCCCACCAGCGTCAGACCCAGAGGCCAAACTCAGGGGCTGACAGGCTGGGCTCAAACCCCAGCTCTCCCCCAGTGAGCAGGGTATCCCCGTACGTTAGTATTTCACCCCTCAGCGCCTCAGTTTCCTCATCTGTAAAACGGGGATAAGAGTGGGAGGACTGTATGTCCAGTGAGCACTTAGCACCATGCCTGGCACAGGGTGAGCATGGAATCCACAGAAACCCACATTAGTTGCTGTGATTACTGATGAGAGCTGGAAGCCAGGGATGGGAGAAAGTGAAATATCCCAGCTCCAGACACAGCTCAGAGAAGCCCCACAGGCAGGATCTGGGAGGCGCCCGCTCTGACAGGAATGCAGGGCAGCCCTGCGTACATGCCAGGGACACAGGGAGGCCTGGGAGGGACAAGGGACAGATGCTGGCCTGGTAGAGAGCCTTAATCCCCATGCTAGGACCCTCTTAGTCTGCACATAAGACAGGAAGCTAACCTTGTTTGACAGTTATAAAACCCAGAGCAGCCGTTTCCAAGGCCTGAGAAATGCTGGGGAGGGAGGGGAGCCCTTCCAGGCAAGCTCCCGGCCCCCACAGGGTGAACCGGGCCCCATTTATTAACCTAGGCTCATGAACTGCCAGAAGCCACAGCAAAAGGTGTGATGTTCCCGCACCTTCCTGGGAGAGGGCCATGGCTTTGCTTGGATTCTCCAAAGGGTCCATTTATACCATAAATTCACCACTGAGTGATCTGGTCCAACTTCTCTTTTCTAAAGACGGGGAAACTGAGGCCTGGGGGGTGTGTGTATGTGTCTGGCCTGAAGTCGCCCAGCAAGCTAGTGGCAAAGCAATGCCATCACCAGCCAGGAATTTGGGGTCAGCCCAAGGGCGTTTGTAGTTTGAAGAAGGAAATGGCCTTCACTTTCCAACTCCCTGGCAGGTCAGTCCCTGTCCCCAGGCCAGGAAGCCTTCAGCTGGGAGGTGGAGGGCAGGGGAAAGACCTGAAGCAGGCTCACCTGTGAGGACCGGGGGTCGGGGGCAGGGTGGGTACCTGCTGTGTGCATTACCAGGCTGGCAGGCTGCTTCCCTGGCCTGGTGTTGGGTGAATTCGGTAAGCTGATCTCATGACCCTCCTTTCTCCACCCGCAGGGACATAGAGCTCTGCCCCAGGACACCGGGTGGTCTCTGAGGCCCTGGGGATGAGGCGAGCGACCTCGCAGCACAACCCCCAGAGAGGAACCCACCCTCTCTCCCCCTTGGGCTCAGGCCCTGCCTGAATCCTCCTCTCCTCTCCATCCCCTCCCTGTGGGGGCTGCTCACCCAGGGCGCCATCCAGGTTCTGGAAGATGCGGCAGCGGTGGTCCAGGGTGATATTGATCTGCTCCTGCCGGAGACAGGGCGCCAGGCTGCATCAGGGACTGGCCCTGGCAAGGACAGGGCTCCTTCGCACCCACTGTGGGCAGCCTGCCCTCCCGCCTCTGCCTCTTCCTCGCCACATCCGCTTTGCCCCAGTCACATCAGGCCAGCTGGGAGCCCTGGGAAGGCCAGCCAGTGGCCAAGCCCCGGGGACCCACTGGCTGAGTGGCCCCATTTACAGAGGACCAGGGGCTCTCGGCACTGGACGGAATCTAAGGAAACAGCAGGTTCCACTGCGACGAGCACCCTCCTCATAACAAACACCGTTTAGTACTTGACTGTGTGCCAATCGCTGTTCTAAGGGTTCTATCCACATCAATTAATTTAACCCGCACAACATCCCTCTGGGAAAATTCCATCATCACTGCATTTCACAGATTTAAAAAACAAGGCACAGAGAGGTTGGGTAACTTGCCCAAGGTCACACAGCTAGTAAGTAGCCGACTGGCATTGGAACCCAGGCAACCTGGCCCTTGAAGTCCCTGTTCATGGGCACAATGCTGCCTGTTCCACTCCAGACTCCACCCACATCCCAAGCAGAGCAGCTCCATTTCTATGGCTTAGTCCCCGGACTTCGGCAGTGATGTCACCGGACGCAAAGGGGAAGGAGGAAGGATGCGTTAACAAAAAGATCAAGTTTATAGCTTCCACTGCATAGGCCTGACTGCTTCCTTTCATCACTCTGTGGATGATAAAAACTTGCCCAGAGAGGGGAAGTGAATTACCCTAGGTCACACAGCACAGCATGGATGGAGGATGGGGAGGTAAGCAGAGCAGAATCCAGGAATCCTGACACTTCAGAGCACCCTCCGTTTCCTGTCTACCCAGAGGCTCCTGGCTGGGTCTGGGGCTGCACTGGCCTGGTTCTGCTACTTCCGCTCCCCTCGATGACCCCTGCCTCTTTGAGACAGGCTCAGCCGTGGCCTGTCAAGCTCTCATCAGCCCCCCAGGAAGCTCCCAGGCACAGTGGGCAACTCAGCCTGTCATTCTTTTCATCACCATCACCATCAACTGACATGAGGTTGCAAATTCCTGTCTCCCCACTTGAGGGCCATGAGGGCACAGACCCCAACTCTTTTGTTCATTGCCATATCCCGGCTCTGCACCTGTCGGTGTCTCCCACACAGTGGGTGCCCCATCAAGATCTGCTGAATAAATGAGTGAATCGATGAATGGATAAATGGGGGTGTCAAGGCTAACGCAGGGAGTCAAGACCTACAGGGGCTGCTCCCAGTGCAGCCTGGCCCGTGGGAACAGGTTTCCCCAGCCCCATCTGCTGACTCTTACCCTCTTCTCCTTGTCCAAGAAGATCTTGGTGTAAAAGAGCTGGTCGCTGTCACTGTCCTGGCCCTCCCATTCGGCCACCAGCTTGCTGAGGCTGGGGGCATAACCGATGAAGCCTGGGGGTTGCATGAGGACACACAGAAACAGATACTTAGCTTCCAGCCTCCAAGCTAGGGTCCTCTTCCCAGCCTCCCCTCTCCTCCATTTCCTACTCCTTTATCCACAAGCCCTGCCTCCTCTCAGAAGTCCTCCTAGATTGAGAGGAGGTGATGTTTATAGGCTGGACACAGTCTGCCGGTAAGTGTCATTTAGTGCAAGTTCCCACTGAGCCCAGAGAGGAAGATCAATGGTGCCCACTAAATTGTACCAGCTTAGGTGCTGGGAACCACACAGGCGGTGAATGAATGGATTACACCAGGAGTACTAGAGAGCAGAGCTGGTGGGCGCAAGCTGGAGCCCTTTTTCAATAGTTACCTGGGGAAACTTGGCCCAGAGAAGGGGGGAAGCTAAGCCAAGGTCACACAGCACATGGGAGCTTCAAGGGGAAAACCCACACAGATCCCTGGCTATGGGGAAGGCTGGTGAGAGGAGGCGAGAAATGGAAGAAGGTGGGCAGCCAGGGAGGGCCCTGCCCCAGGGGACACCTGTACCCCAGGACCGGGGCCAGGGTGAGGGCCAGGCCATCTGGACTGTGCCAACTCTCTCGGCCGGTGGGAAGAAGTGGCTTCTGTGGCTGGACAGAGAAATCCAGAATAAAATATGGATTTTATGCTCTGCAGTGGGAAGCCACTGAGTGATGAGCGTGGACTTGCCTCTGGCTTCTGGGTGGAGAATGGACTGGAAGTGGGAGGGTGGAGCTGGCAGAATAGTGTGGAGACTGATAGATGCCAGGAGCCCAGTGAGGCAGTGGCAATGGGTGTGGACCTCAGAGGGCAGATTCGGGAGATATTTTTTTATCCTCACCAGAAGATAAGTTTATTGGTTTTAGAGAAAGAGAATGCAGGGGGGAGAAAGAGAGAGAGAAACATGGATCGCTTGCCTCTCATATGCTCCCCAACTGGGAATCGAACCCACAACCTTTTGGTATATGGGACAACGCTTCAACCCACTGAGCCACCTGGCCAGGGCAAGAGATCTTTTGCAATGGGAGTCATGTGACCCACCAAAGGACTGAGGTGGGGGAGGGCAGGTTTCGTCCTATGCAGATGGGTGGCTGTCAATGAGAAGAAAAAGACGTGGGGGGGGTGCGGGGGGCGTTTAAGGATTAAAGAATCAGGAATTCTACTCAGGAGAGCCTGTGGTTGGGACATGAGTGACACTTATGAGCACCCTCAGTTTCCTGTCTACCCAGAGGCTCCTGGCTGGGTCCCGTGGCCACCGAGCAAGCGAGGACCCTCGCGGAGGCAGTGGCGGATTCCTCTGGAGCCTGCCCAGCCCCGCCACAGCTCACCTCCGGAGCCCAGGAACCTCTTGCCGTCGGACACCACTGGGTACTTGGCCTCCAGCCTGCGGTCGGGGTAGATGAGCTCCTCGGCGGAGAAGACCACCTGGCTCCTGGCCTGCCGGAACTTCTTCAGGAGCTCCCGGGGCCCCGAGGCCAGCACCACGTCGTAGCTGCAGCCGGAGCCAGAAGAAGGCGGGCAGAGGTGAGCAGGCGTGAGGAGAGGGCCCAGGAGACCTGGGCCGAGGCTCCTACAGTCCCCCTGCTCCCAGTCCAGTCTTAGGGACTGGATCTGCCCTACTGTCCCTGGCCCTGCCCGCCATGTTTCCACCCCCACCCAGGACAGAGAGCAGGTCCCCATAACCCGTGCCCTTCTCCCACTAAGAGCGTGGCTCGTCACACGTAGGCAGGTCCCCGCCCATCTTTTCACCAAGATCAGGAGTGGGCTACACCAGAGGGTCTCTCCGGGGATACACAGACCCCCTAAGACTGGGACAACCTTAGCTAGAGTAGTCTCCCATTTCAGATGTCCTGGGAGAACCTCAATTTCAAATATTCCTCTAGCCCGGCTGATGTGGGCTCAGAGGTTAAGCATTGACCTAGGAACCAGGAGGTCACGGTTTGATTCCTGGTCAGGGCATGTGCCTGGGTTGTAGGATCGATCCCCAGTGGGGGGCGTGCAAGAGGCAGCTGAGTCTCTCTCATCCTTGATGTTCCTATCTCTCTCCCTCTTCCTTCCTCTCTGAAATCAATAAAAATATATTTAAAAAATTGTTTTAAAATAAAAAAATCTTCTTCTATCTCCCTGCCGAGGGACCCACCCAGGTAGCCCCCCGGCCACTGACCTGTCTGTGAAGAGAATGACCAGGTTCTCCTTGTCTGCATGCTTCTCCAGAGCTTTCTTCAGCAGCCGAACCTTCAGCCCTCCACCGGCCGATGTTGCCTTCTCTCCATGCCAGTCCTCCCCCAGGCCCAGTGCCTGCAGAGAAAGGCCCATTAAAGATGGTCAAGTGACCATGTGTGACCAGTCTGTGTCCCATCCCTCCTTCTCCCGTAGGTAGGGTGTGAGCATGTGACCCAAGAAGAGCCTATCAGAGTCTTCCCTGGGACTGTTCTATTAAAATTAAGGAAAGACTGCCTTTTCTGCTGAGGTTGAGAAGCTGGTGGCCATCTTGCCACCACGTACAGAGAGTATGTCTGCAAATGAAAACAGACAGGGCCTAAAGACACACAAAAAGACAAAGACTTTACCATGCTTGAATCCCTGGACCCAGCTGTGCCTGAAACAATAACCCTGTTTCAAATCTCATTCATGTGGGCTAACACACTTCCTTTCTGGCTTAATGCCGCTCGATTGCAAGTTGTATAAATCGGCAGAGACATGGCTTGTGTTGTCCATCATCCCTGGTGCCTACCGTTTTGCCCGACACAAGGAGGCACTCAGCACGCTCAGCTAAATGGAGAAATGCCTCCCTGTGGGCTCAGCTCCCGGGGCCAGACACAGAGGACACACACCCACGACTCCATGCACTGGGCATAGCCCGTGTTTCTTCAGAGGAGTGTTTGGACAGTAAGGTCTCCAGACTGTGGGCATGCCCAAATCACCCGGGGGAGCTGTGAAATGCCAATGCCCTCTAACCTCGCCACTCCCCCGCCCCCCGAGAGCCCACGCGCACTACATTGAGCACCACCACACACCTCTCCAGTCTCTCTCCCCACACTCCCCATCTCCAGCCCCTCGTGGATTTTGCTTATGTCTTTCTCCCTCTTGCTTTTCCTAACTCATTTCCAACGTTCAGGCTTCCAGAAGTTTCCCTTGTGGCTCCAAGTCCGTTGGGGAAGGTGGACACCCAGCTCCTGGACTCCACTCCTCGGTTGTCTCTGCCCCACCTGGGGAGCCCCTTACCTGGATCTTGTAATTGAAGAACTGAGCTGAGCGCTTGAAGCGTCGGAACCCCTCGGTCTCCTTCGTGGCCACCGTGAGAACTAAGAGGTTGTCTAGGGACAGAGAAGGGTGTGGTGAATGGGATGGAAGATGAGGACAGGTGACAGGTGGGGCAGGTCACTGTTCTTGTCAAATCCCACAGGCCATGTCCCCATTTCCATTATAGACAAGAGCCCAAGGCCCAGGTAGGAAGGGGTGTGCCCAGGGTCACCCAGTTAGTTAGTGACCGAGCTGGGATGTAACCTGGGTCTCCGGATTCTCCTCCAGGGCTCCATTCACCTGAAACTGACAGACATGACAGGAAGTGTCCAGAGCAGAGGTGTCCGCATCTTGCACTGTGGGACTGGGCCACTCTGGCTTTCGGGGGCTCTGGGCAATGCACGGGCAGAGGGAAGGATTCACTCTGGATGCTGAATTCTGGGAGGACCTGTCCGGTCCACGTTGGACTTTAGCCCAGAGGCAGCCACCACTATCCACACTGCACCCAGAGCAGACATTGCTAATCAACCCCTACAGACTTTCTTGCTGAGTCTCACTCATCCTTGGATTCTCCCAACACCATGAGAACCAATGAGAGTCGGCCGAGGAGTGAAAACCGACTTGAAATCCCGCCCATTGACCAGAGCAGCTGTGTTACCTTTTTTTGTTTGTTTGTTAAATCCTCACCTGAGGATATTTTTCCCATTGATGTTCAGAGAGACTGGAAGGGCGGGAGAGAGACAGAAACATCTATGTGCGAGAGACTCATGGGTTGGTGGCCTCCCACATGAGCCCAACTGGAGCTGGGATTGAACCTGCAACCCAGGTATGTGCCCTTAGCCAGGAACTGAACCCAGGACCTTTTGGTGTTTGGGCTGATGCTCTAACCACTGAACCCACTGGCCAGGGCTGTATTACCTTTTTTAGCAACGGACCTCCCCCAGGCTCTGTAGTGCAGCTTCACCTCTACAATGGAACCCATGGGAAATGACTCCCCAGAAAGCATCTCTGGGAGCCCCAGGGAAGCCCCTCCCAGACCCCCACTTTGAGGCTGAATCCTCTGAGTAGTGAAGGCTCTGGTTAGAGTCCCAGCTCTGCTCCTTCCCAGCTATGTGACCTTGGGCAAGTCCCTGGCCTTTCTGCCTTCAGTTTCCCCCTTGTAGAATAGGGGTTAATAACAATACCTTCTTCCCAGAGCTTCTGGACTAACTCCAGGAGATCAGGCCTGTGAAGTCCTGCTGGGAGGCTGGCACAGGCTAAGAGCTATTACTGGTGATGATGAGTGAGAAGCCAATGCCTTGCCCTGGCTGATCAGTCCAATGATATACTCATTCCCGCCAGCAGCGAGTGGGCCCTCCTCCAACCAGAAGTCTCACCTTGCTGGCCACATCCCTCCTGCCAGGGCTCCCTCTCTGCCCTTTCCCTAACCTTCCTCCAGGTCCCAGGGCCAGTGACAGTGATGCCTCTTCCCTGCCACCTCTAGGAAGCCTTCTCAGATTTTTCCTGGCCTCTCACCTGCCCTCAGAGGCAGGACCTCACTTTGCAGCACTCATCGTTGTTCCACTGGGTGACCCTTTCTTCCCTGGAGTCCAGGACTTAACACTTTTCTGGGTGAACAGACACACTAAGTAGTGTGACCAGGCCAGCAAAGTCAGGTGAGGCAACCCCAATCCCATCCTAGGAAGTCAAGAGGAGCCTGGGCTCAAAGAATTAAGGGGTGTGTCTCATGTGGTTGAGCATCCTCCCATACATCGAAAGGTTTCAGGCTCAATTCCCCACAGGGCACATACCTAGGCTGTAGTTCATTCCCCAGATGAGAGACAACCTATTGATATTTCTTTCTCTCTTCTCTCTCTCTCTCTTTTTTTCTCTCTCTCTCTGAATCAGGAGGTGAGTCACAGTTCAATCAATTCCCAGTCGGGGCACATGCCCAGGTTGCAGGCTCAATCCCAGTTGGGGGTGTGCAGGAGGCAGGCAATCAATGATTCTCTCTCGTCAGTGATGTTTTTATCTCTCTCTCCCTCTCCCTTACTCTCTGAAATCAATAAAAAATATATTTAAAAATAAATCAATAAAATAAATAAAAAAGAGAAACCAGGATGGCGGCATAGGTAAACACCTGAACTTGCCGCCTCACACAACAACTTCAAAACTACAACTAAAAGATAAAACGGACATCATCCAGAACAACAGGAAGACCGGCTGAGCGGAAACTAGAAGGAAAGAGAAAAGCACACTGAGACTCAGAGGAGGTGCGGAAGGCAGAGGTACATAGGCATGCACGGAAAGGGCGGGCAAATGAGTACACGGCTGGCTTTTTCAAGCAGGAGAGAGACACAAGCTCCCGACTGCTCTGAACTCCAGTTCCGGGCGAGACTCTGGGGACCCAGACTCATACAGGGAGAAACTGGACTGTCTGGCAGGGGGCGGAACTCGAGGGCGGCTTTCTCTCAGAGGTGCTTGCAGCGATTACCAAGGGACACTGAGACCCAGGGGCCTCTTAGGGCAGGGCTGACGGGAAGCCATTGCTGTTTGCTCTGCCTTGAAACTCTGCCCCACCCCAACTGTGTGCATAGGCTTTTGCATATGAATGGCCTGGTCCTTTGAAATCTAAACTTACTTATCAAACTGCAGCTGAGTCAGAGAGACACAGAACATCCAAAAGAAGGCCCAAGGCCCCACAGCAGCTTGCATTGCTTCACAGCTGGGCCTCATCGGGCACCTCCAAAACCCAAACAAAGAAGAGGAATCTGCAGATCTCTCCATAGCTCCTGCTGGGTGGCCTCAGACAGAGGCTAAATTAGCACCTCCTTGGAGATCCAAGAGCCAGTGTACCCAGGGGTCAGAGTAGGACCATCCAGATTACAACTCTTCAGATCCATAAGGGACACACTCAGGGGGCAGACTCAGTGAGCACCAAAGCCCCACTGAAGCAAGTCTTGCCTCATAAGGGTGTCTCCAGCACAGAAGTTCTCCCATCGTAGACACAGCTAATCCTCACAACCAATTGGCCAGGAGGGCAATTCCTCCCAGTGATACCAACAACAACCAAGGCTTAACTACAACAAGTCTGTGCACACAGCCCACAAAGGGGTGCACCAAGAGTGTCCACCTCAGGTAACTGGGGAGGCTGAGCCACTGGGCCCTATAGGACACCTAGCACACAAAGCCACTCTATCAACTCAGGGAAGCAGCCAAAATGTGGAGACAAAGAAATAGGTCACAAATGACAGAAATGGAGGAAATAAACTACTAAATATAGAGTTTAAAACTATGGGTAGCCCTGACTGGTTTGGCTCAGTGGATATAGTGTCAGCCTGCAGACTGAAAGGTCTCAGGTTCGATTCCGGTCAGGGGCATGTACCTTGGTTGCAGGCACATCCCCAGTGGGAGGTGTGCAGGAGGCAGCTGATCGGTGTTTCTCTCTCATCTATGTTTCTAACTCTCTATTCCTTTCCCTTCCTCTCTGTAAAAAATCAATAAAATATATTTAAAAAAAACAAAAACCACAGGTATATGGTTTTTCAAGAATTTTCTAGAAACTGCCAATAAATTTAGTGAGACCCACGAGGATATGAAAATTAAGCATACACTGACTGAAATTAAAAATAATATACAGAGATCCCACAGCAGACTAGAGGATCGCAAGAATCAAGTCAAAGATTTGAAATACAAAGAAGCAAAAAACACCCAACCGGAAAAGAAAAAAGAATACAAAAATATGAAGATAGTATAAGGAGCCTCTGGGACAACTTCAAGCGTACCAACATCCGAATTATGGGGGTGCCAGAAGAAGAGAGAGAGCAAGATACTGAAAACCTATTTGAAGAAATAATGACAGAAAACTTCCCCCACCTGGTGAAAGAAATAGACTTACAAGTCCAGGAAGCGCACAGAACCCCAAACAAAAGGAATCCAAAGAGGACCACACCAAGACACATCATAATTAAAATGCCAAGAGCAAAAGACAAAGAGAGAATATTAAAAGCAGCAAGAGAAAAACAGTTAGTTACCTACAAGGGAGCACCCATAGGACTGTCAGTTGATTTCTCAACAGAAACTATGCAGGCCAGACGGGAGTGGCAAGAAATACTCAAAGTGATGAATAGCAAGAACCTAAAATCAAGATTACTCTACCCAGCAAAGCTATCATTCAGAATTGAAGGGCAGATAAAGAGCTTCATAGATAAGAAAAAGCTAAAGGAGTTCATCACCGCCAAACCAGTATTATATGAAATGCTGAAAGGTATTCTTTAAGAAGAGGAAAAGGAAGAAAAAGGTAAAGATAAAAATGATGAACAACAAATACATGTCTATCAACAAGTGAATCTAGAAATCAAGTGAATAAAAAATCTGATGAACAGAATGATCTGGTGAATATAATAGAATCAGGGGCATAAAAAGGGAGTAAACTGACAATCCTCAAGGGGAAGAGGTGCGGGAAGAGACTGGACAAAAATCATACACTTATGGATGAGGACAGTGGGGTGGGGGCGGTAAGAGCATGGGGTGGGGTGGGAACCAGGTGGAGGGGAGCTATGGAGGGTGGGAGGGAGAGGAACAACTGTAATAATCTGAACAATAAAGATTAATAAAAAAAACGGGGGGGAAAAAGAGTAAAATAGATGAATAAATTGTGGTGTGTTCATAACAATGGAATATTTTTATAGCGATGAACATGAATAAACTACTTAAGCTAAAAAAAATAAATAAACAAACAAACATGTCCTCAGGTGAGGATTAAAAAATAAAATAAAGAACAAAGGGGCCCGCCCAGCCTGGCAGAGCTGGCTGAGCGGAGGGGCAGGGTCCTGGCCTGGAGCAGGGGGCTGGCGCCAAGCAGCCCAGCAGGGATTGGCAGGAATCCACCGGGTGGGCCCAGGGACCTGCAGCAGAAGGGGTAGATGCACTAGGCAGGTGTGGAGTGGGGAGGCCTCACTACCTGACCCTGGGGTCCAGGAAAGAGGGGAGCTTCTCACCCTTGGGGAAGGGCTCCCCCTAACTCCTGCCAGGGTTAAGTCCCTGCCCCGGTGAGGAGAGGCAGCGCTGCCAGCTCTGAGGCCCTCTTGTCTGAGGTCCTCTTGTTGTCCACAGGGGCTCCTGGGCACAGGAAGAGTGTCACATTTCACCATGGAAAAAGCCAGCGTGTCTGTGAGACTCTGGATTCTCCATTAGATCCTGGGTCCTGAAGTCAGGCCGTGAGCGAGGGAATGAGGGGGGAAGGGGTGCTAGGTCTTCAGGCTCCCTTTTGGGGTTTCTGCTTCCAAATCACCGTAACAACGACCACTAACCTTTATGGAACACTTTCTGCTGGCCAGGCTCCGTGCTGAGCCTTTACACAGACTAAATCCCCTCCCCCTACAGTTGGGAGCCCAGACAGAAAGCAGGTGGGCGGGGCCCTGGTGCTGGGAAACTGAAAGCCCCAGGGTGACGCTTGCCCAAGGGGGTGCCCAGAGCTCTGACCCAGCCTGCAGTGGGGGGGGGGGGGGGGAAGGGGAGGCGGGGGGGGTGGGGGAGGGACGATTCACCACACGCCCTAGCCAGTTTGGCTCAGTGGATAGAATGGACCGAAGGGTCCCGGGGACCCTGGTCAGGGTGTCTGCAGGGGGCAACCAATCAATTGTTTCTTGCACGTGGATATTTCTGTCTTTCTCTCTCTCTTTAAAAATCAATGGAAAAAATATCCTCGGGTGAGGATTAAAAAATAATAATAAAATGAATTAACCTAAAAAAAAAAAAAAAAAGACCCAGACCCACCACGTGACAGGAGCTGGGGCCTGGGCCCACATGAGGCCTGACACCCAAGGGCTCTGGGTCCTGCTGACCAAAGTCCAACCGTGGTTTCCCCAGATGAAAGGCCCATGATCCAGGTCGGCAGAGATAAGCAAGACCGTGGAGTGGAGTGGCAGACAGAGAGCGGCGAAGTACCTTAGCCTCTGCGTGCCTGTGTCCTCATCGGCAAAATGAGGAATAACCACAAACATGTACCCTCCTCCAGAGACTCCCACGCGGGTTAAAGGAGCTGAGGGCCACCTGGCCATGGGCCTCCATGCATTCTTGTCCTAGGGAAGCTCCCCTAAGATGGATAAGGGCAGGGTCCTGGGGGTCAGGGGCGGAGAGGAGCCCCTCCTGAGAGGCTGGGCCAGGGTGGGGAGTGCAGACACCTCTCTGGGGTCCTAAGAGAAGGCTGAGAACTCAGGCTGGGTCCACTGGGCTCTGGCTGACATCCCCTCTGTCCCACGCAGTGCCAGCCCAGGCATGTGGTCTTGTCTCAAGGCTGGTCATGACACACCCGGTCGTCTGCTCTCTGGGGAGGTGGGAATGCGTGAAGCTTCTCCCCCAGCCTCCAGGCTCACGCCGGGCTTGATGTGACATGGGTCAGGCAGAATGGCAGGAGATGGAGAGGTCTAGCAGCCTCAGGTCTCCTCCTGACTCGTACACATCCAGCCAGGCCTGCCTGACTCGGGGAATATTGCTGACCCCTGCACAGTGAAGGCATGACCCCCACCCAAATCCAGGGTCTCCTGGGTCCTTCCCTCTCCGTGTCAAGGCCTGCAGGGAAAGGCGCGAGCTTGGGAGAAAGCCAGAAGCCTCTGCAAAAGGGAGAAAGGGCCATGGGGGGCGGGGGAGTGGAGGGGGTGTCTGCCCTCAGCTCTATGGAAATTTGCTTGTGTGGATGTTTCTTTGTGGAAGGCCTTTCTCTGTCCCCCACCTTGGTCTTGGGGCTTGCCTGGGACAGGGTTATGTCCCCTCCCTCAGGCTCTCTGGGAACCAAGGGTTCACAGGAATGAGCAGTGGGCCTGAGTTCTAGTCAGCGATTTAACTTTCAACCAGCTTCGGCAACCTCAGACCAGGAGTTTATAACCTTTCAGAGCCTCCGTCTTCCCATCTGCAAAATGGGGCTAATGATTCCTTAGTTCTCAAAAGGGTCTGAATGGAGCAAGAGATGCACAGAGCCTCAACTCGAGAGCAGCTTGACAATAGCCCCGTACCCGCTGTCCCTTCTCCATCAGTGAATGGTTATGAACTACTAGGTCGCTGGGTTATCTCAGCGACACCGTGCTGTGGGGGCTGGCTGCCTTGTGTCTACTTGGCCCTCTCCCATCACCTGCTGGAGGTCAGGGCACCTGAAGCCTTGTCACTGATTTGGTCCCTCCCTGACTCACCTGTCGGGGCTTCCTTGTAGGGGGCTAGGTCTCTCTCATGAGATGGTCTCAGGTGGAGCAAGTTCACAAAAACAGAAGCAGAGACCCTGGTCAGTGTGGCTCAGCGGATAGAGCATCGGCAGGAGGACTGAAGGGTCCCAGGTTCGATTCTGGCAAGGGCACGTACCTCGGCTGCGGGCTCAATCTCTGGCCCCGATTGGGGAGCATACAGGAGGCAACCAATTGATGTGTGTCTCTCTCACATCGATGTTGCTCTCTGTCTCTCCCCCTCCCTTCAACTATAAAAATCAATGGAAAAATATCCTCAGGTGAGGATTAACAACAACGACGACGACAAAAAAACAGAAGCAGAGGAACTGCCAGCGGAGGCCCAGGGAAAATAAAGGCTATTATAGGGTTCGTGGTTCCCAGCCAGTGAGCGGACCCTGGCCACAGGCCCTTTGCACACACCACCAGCCCAGCCCTGTGCTCAGCACCTCCCTCACTGGATTTTTTGACCTGTCTTACTGCCCTGCTGGTATACTCCAGGAAAGATGGCAGCCCTGGGCCAGAAATGGCTTTATGGGCCAGGCATTGAGCTGAACTCTCAGTAGGCCTTATCCCATGGAATCCTTGAAAGAGCTCTAGGAGTGAGGTAGTGTAGCTCCTGTTTTGCGGGCTAGGACACCAAGCCTCACGAAGAACAAGCAACTGACTTCACCAGAAACGCAGGGCCTGGGCACAACGTGGCACAAAGAGGCACTGAAGAAAGGGTCCAAGGGTCTCCTAAACTACCATCCCGCTCCCTCCAGTTCCCAGGTTCCCCAGGAGGGTGGGCCCAGGGAACAGAGGATCATGGGAGGTGTGGCCAGTTCAGATCGGCTTCTGCGGGACTGCCACCATCTACCTATGCCCTTCTGGGGGCTCTCAGATGCTCAGCAGGCAGCCCTGGAGGTGGCCCAGGGAAGGCAGGGGAGAGTAGCACCCACTCAGGATAGTGGGGCCCACTCTCACGTCCCATCTGCCTTGGGGATGTGGAAGGAACACTAGACACAGAGTCCAGAAGACCTGGGAGCAACCACTCCAGAGCTGGAAATGCCTGGGCAGTCATGGCACCTATCTGGTCCTGTCTCCCCAAGTGCAAACTGGAGAGAGTAAGACCCCCCTGGCAGGGGCAAGGGCAGGGGCAGACCACGGAGAATGTAGCTGAAAGTGCAAGCAGCTCTGCAGCGGGACCCACCCCTTCCACACCCCCACCCCAACCACCTCACCAGGTGGCCGCTCATCCCCATGATCTCTTGGCCAGCTGGGCTCTGGAACCGGACGCAACGGGGTGTTAATCTTGGTTCCCAAGCCCACAAGCTGCGTAACCTTGGGCAAGTGAATCAACTCGGGACCCTCAGTTTGCCCAGCTGAAAAATGGGGATAAGAGAAGGATGCACACCTGAGGGTTGCCATCAGGCTTAACTGACGCGTGGCCTCTAATAAGTGCTCCATAAATAGTAGCCTCTGGCATTAGGAACGCTATTATTTGTCTCTCTGGGCGCTGAACGGGACTTCCCTCCCCGATGTGGGAACCACAAGCCCAAGACGGGAAGTGATTTTCCCGAGTCATCCGCGAATCAGTGGACAAGTAGCCAGAACTCAGACACCCCCGCCAGCCCAGGCCTCCGGTAGATACCGGTCCTTACCGAGGCAGCCCCCAGATCAGCCCTCAGCCCCATCCCGCCCCGAATCCCCTGCCTGCCCGCCCCCCACCCGGGCCCTTACCCTCCGGCTTGGCGTCTCCCTTCGCTTTGGCCAGAAGCAGCCAGCCCAGCGGGGCCAGGAGCAGCAGGGGCCGCATCGCCAGGGTCGGGGGATGTCCGTCCGTCCGCCCCGCGGTGCAAGCAGGCTGGAAACTTCGGGACGCGGCCGGCGGTGACGCGGCCGGCGGTGACGCTACCACGCACTGGGCCCGCCCCTCTCCGTTCCCTGACGCCCTCGGGGGGCGGGGGGAGGTTTTCCTGCAGACGTGCCAGAACTGAAGCCTCTCGGTTGGAGCGGCTCCCTCTGGCCTGTCTGCTCGGCTCCCGGGTCCTTCCGCCGGCCTGCTTTCCTCTCTCCCTTCTCGAGGGGCTTCCGTACGGCCTGGAAGACGAGGGGAGAGCGGGCGGGGCAACGATTTCTATACCCCCGATGCCGCGCCCAGGCTGGATGGCA
This sequence comes from Corynorhinus townsendii, assembly GCA_026230045.1. Classification (NCBI taxonomy): domain Eukaryota; kingdom Metazoa; phylum Chordata; class Mammalia; order Chiroptera; family Vespertilionidae; genus Corynorhinus; species Corynorhinus townsendii. Next base: position 215,162,475 of record JAPDVU010000002.1, read on the forward strand.
TCAGTACTGTGAGCCTAAGGTGGGGGTCCCAACAGCATCTGCCATTGGGTCTTGCACGGGTTAATGGCATAGTTACCTGTCGCGCCCTGGGAACCGGCCCTGATAAGCCCTCAGTAGGACTCAGCTCTTAGGATCTCATTAGTCCTTCCCCAAACCCTTGGGCGTGGAGTGGGCAGGGGCCGGGAGGACCGTGTTCAAAGGCATCCACACCCCGGCCCAGACTGTCCTGGCTGCTTATCACCAGCCCCTAAAACAGGAAATCCTTTGAGTTCCCTTTTTGTCCCCTGGAGGCAACGGGAGACAGGCCAGTAAGCCAGGCCCAGTGGAATTGGGCGACAGACACGAGAGCGGAACCAACCGGCGGAGAAAAGTACAACAGTTGTATTTCAGCCTCCTGGTTCACAGGTTGACACTCAACCACTGAGCCGCTCCGGCCCGGCAACACATGTGATTTTTGAAGTCCAATCTCTGGGAACCCGCACGGTCATCTCGTGGTACCGAGATTTGCTCATTGTCCAGATGGCAGAAGTGAGGCCCCGAGGGATCCAGCAACAGGCCCAGGGTACCAGGCAAGTAAAGGGCAGAGGCGTGCATGCCGTCCAGGGCTTCTCCTGCCCAGCTGGGACCAGGGCAGGGTGTTTCTGCAGCTGGGGATAGGACTTGGCGCCAGAATCCGCCGGATGTTTTTGAATTCAGGAGATGCAGACTGAAATTCCAGAGCCTTGGAGGAGAAAATGGCAGGATGCGCCGAGAGGAAGAGAATGAGCTTATGTTGTCTGGATCAATGTTCAAAGCTCCGTTTCATTCCATGTTTATAGCAGCCCTCCAAGTTAGGCAGCATTACCCCCATTTGGGAAATGAGGAACCCGTTTGTGAAGTGATCTGCTTGAAGTCACGCTGCTGATTGTGGGACCATAGTAAGGGTGGCAGCTTTGGAACCCGGCTCTAACTTCCCATTGGCTGGGGCCCTAGAAGAACCTCAATGGTGATGTTCTGTGGACAGAAAAAATCCTTGGGCAGTGGGGTTCCCGTGGCTCAAGTCCCCAGAATCGCTGCAAATCAGGAGGGGGAACCATTTGAAGGCTGTTGGCCTCCCCTGGGGAAAGGATTCACTCTGGACAAGCCTGTCCTCATACATTGGATTCCATTTCTTGCTCCCTTCATCACATTGCTAGAACTTGAACCCAGTCCAAGCTTCATCCAAAAAGAGATCCTGTCTCTTTAACCAGGAGTGGCTGCTGCCCAGATGTTACTCCTGGTACGTGCAGCACATGTTGTACACAGTTAAAGGCACAGGACCCTGCTTTCCTGGGAAAGTACAGCAAGGGATAGCTGGCCTGGAGGGCAGTTGTCTGCTGCCATGGGGGCTTTTCTCTCATTCCTTCTCTCCTTTTACCCATGTCCTTTCTTGTCCCGAGGACAGCCGTACTCTGTGCTGCCAGACAGGCTGTCAGCTGGCCCTCAGACCCCTCCCCCTTTGCAACCATCAGCTAATCCCACTCACTCTTAGCCCCTTTAATAATCCTTTAAGATAAAAGGCTAATATGCAAGTCAACCTAACGGCGGAACAATCCATCGCTATGATGCACACCAGGGGGCAGGCGCTCAACGCAGGATCTGTCCCCTGGTGGTCAGTGCACTCCCACAGGGCGAGTGCCGCTCAGCCAGAAGCCAGGCTCATGGCTGGCCAGTGCAGTGGTGATGGCAGGAGCCTCTCCCACCTCTGCAGCAGTGCTAAGGATGTCCAACTGACAGCTTAGGTCCGCTCCTGGAAGGGAGCGGGCCTAAGGTGTCAGTTGGACATCCCCCAAAGGCTCCTGGACTGTAAGAGGGCCCCCCCAAGTGCATGAAGTTCATGCACCAGACCTCTAGTAATAATGATAATAATAATAGAAATAGAATTTCCAAGCTGTTCCCGTAAGTAAAAAAAAGAAAAAAAAAGATGCAAGTGAAAATCATATGCTACAATTTCTGTGAAAGAAAAACTTTACTATATGACTAGGTGCCTATATATCTGTAAGCGAATAGAATATCTGGAAGAGTATCCAAAGAACCGGTGGCAGTGGTTGCATCTGGGGAGAGGAACAGATGGCTGAGTGGGGCCCCAGGAGGGAGGAAGACTTTATAGTCGCTCTTCACCCTTTTGTATATGTTGAATTTTGTATCATATATCCTGTTTCCTAGTAAAAGTAAATAATGAGTGGTTATTTTGAGCCAGGCACCATGCCAAATGTTTCCTGCGTTTGTCCATTTAAGCCTCAGAGCAATCCTATTCTCTCATGATCCCCATTTTATGGATAGAGAAACTGAGGGTTAGGGAAGTTATTTGACTTGCTAGCCTGGGGTAAGGCCAAGATTAAAAACCCAGGCAGCCTGATATACCACGGTCCTTACTCTTGACTACCTGGCATATATATATATTACTGATTTTTTACAGAGAGGAGGGGAAAGGGATAGAGAGAAACATCAATGAGAGAGAAACATTGATCAGCTGCCTCCTGCACATCCCCAACTGGGGATCTGCCTGCAACCAAGGTACATGCCCTTGACGGGAATCGAACCTGGGACCTTTCAGCCCGTAGGCCGATGCTCTATCCACTGAACCAAACCATTTTGGGACCAAACCATTTTGGGCTTGACTCCCTGGCTTTGTTGTGGCTGTGTTGCTGACCCTTTCCTGCGAGTCTCCTTCCCTTGGGTTGTTTGAGAGTGGCAAGGGAGTTCCTGAATAATGAGCCTTTCATTTGACTAGGAATCTGCTTCCAGAAATTGCTCCCCCCAAAAAAAAAATTCATACAAGTGGGCCAAGATATATGCCTATTTCATGGATGTTTGTAATTGTGAAAAATAATGACATGGGTTTCCAATTAAAAATTACTTAGCGTGTGTCCTGCACCTTGCTTGCTTTGTCTGTATTAACTTATTAATTCCCCAAAAACGTGAGAGGCAGAGTCTCTGGTCCTTCCCATTCCACAGGTGGGATGCACCTGGTCTGGTATGCTTCCACCTCACTGTGCCTCCCAAGTACTTCTGCCTTGTCAGGAGGTTGGATGGACCCTATCTCTCTAACTATAGGAAATGGGTTCCTGCTCGGCCACCAGCATATTTCCTGGGTTTGAGAACTCCCAGTGGTAATTAAGAATTTTGTTTTTGGCCCTGCGGGCATGGCTCAGTGGTTGAGCGTTGACCTATGAACCAGGCGGTCACAGTTTGATTTCTAGTCAGGACACATGCCCAGTTGTGGGCTCGGTCCCAGTGGGGGATGTGCAGGAGGCAGCTAATCAATGATTCTCTCTCATCATTGATGTTTCTCTTTCTCTCTCTTCCTTCCTCTCTGAAATCAATAAAAAATATGTTTAAAAAACAGACATTAAAAACAAAAGAATTTTGTGTTTGTGTTTTGATAATAACCTTGGGGGGATAAAAGGGGGTACTGTACCATCACCCAGACTTGCAACTTGGCAAAGGCATCTTTGTCTGCGCACAGCCCACAAGAAGCCACCTCAAATACCTGATTAATTTTCAACAACTGGGGAAGCACTGTCTGGCTTTGGAATATCCTGACAGCAAAGTGGGAACAATGGCCCCACTGTCTGCCCTGTGCTCATATGAATGTTTTCCTCCAGTAACAAAGCTAAATGTCTCTTTTGCATTGATGATTCACAATTTAAAGGCATTTTCAAAGCATGAGACTTTAGTGTCTCATGTTATTTAATAAGTTAAAACTCAGGGTTGACATGAAGACGGCTTGGTGTGGTGGAGACATGGACAGTCCTGGGCTGGATTTCTGTCCCTTATGTCTGTCCTACGTGCTGCCGGACAGGTCTGGAAGAGTTGTCAGCAACGTATTTCCTAGGAAGTCTAGTTTAGAGGGGTTACTCCCTTTTCTTTTCTTCTCTTTCTCTTCTTCCCTTTCTCTCTCTCTTTTTTTTTGTTTTTGTTTTATTGCGGTGAGGATCGTCATTTTTACATAAAAAAGTTTTATTATTGCTTTTAAATCTTAAGTCTGTTGACTCCATCAGTAGCAAACGGGGCCCAGCATGTGCTCGGTTTGGCCGACTCTGTGTTTTTTACAAGTTGGTTGGATGCTTCCAGTACTACCCGCTCAACCCCTCCCCCTCCACCTCTACCCCGACGCCACACCCCCGCCCGCGGCTCCCCGCCCTTCCGCTGTGGCCCCGCCCCTTTCCCAAGCCCGCCCCTCTCCCCGCCCCCCTCTTTTCCATGTGTCGCAAAAGACTCGGTGGCGCTTGACGGCGGCGTCGTTTGACGGTCGAAGGCGACTGAGGAGGAAGAAGGGACGGTGGCGGCTGCTGCGGCGGCTGCGACGCGGTCCGTGGTGGACCCCGCGGTCCCGGCTGGAGAGTGAGGCGCGGGCGGCCGAGCCGGTGGGCTGGGCGGCGGGCCCGGCGGCCGCTCCCGCGCCGCGCCCGCGCCTGGCGGCCCGATGTGGCTGCAGCAGCGGCTCAAGGGGCTGCCGGGACTGCTGTCGAGCAGCTGGGCCCGCCGCCTCCTCTGCCTGCTCGGCCTCCTGCTGCTGCTTCTGTGGTTCGGGGGCTCCGGGGCGCGGCGCGCGGCGGGCGGCCTGCACCTGCTGTCCTGGGCCCGCGGCAAGCCGGGCGCCGCCGAGCCCTCTGCCTGCCTGGAGGCGGCCACCCGCTCCTGGCGCGGCCTGCGGGAGCGCGGCGAGGCGGTGCCGCTGGGCCCCGGAGTGCCGGCCCTGGTGGCCAACGGCTTCCTGGCCCTGGACGTGGCTGCCAACCGGCTTTGGGTGACCCCTGGGGAGCGGGAGCCCGCCGTGGCGCCGGACTTCGTGCCCTTCGTGCAGCTGCGCCCGCTGAATGCGCTTTCCGAAGCTGGAGAGTCGGTGCTGCTGCCGCGTGAAGGGCTGCTGCGCCGGGTGCGTTGCCTGCAGCTGGGGACCCCGGGTCCCGGCGCTGCTGCCGCCGTCCCCGGACCAGCCTCGGTCTCTGGCCTTGTCACGGGATCCGGCCGCGACTGCGTGCTGCTGCAAGAGGACTTTCTGGCGCACCGGGGCCGACCCCACGTCTATCTGCAGCGCATTCAGCTCAACAACCCCACGGAGCGCGTGGCCGCGCTGCAGACTGTGGGGCCCACTGCCGGGCCGGTCCCCAGGGCCTACACCAGTACCCTGGAGAAGGTCGGAGACCATCAATTCCTTCTCTATTCGGGCCTGTCCCCGCTCCTTCCCACGGGGCTGGTGCACCTGGTGGTGGTGGCCGCCAAGAAAATAGTGGACCGGCTCCAAGTGGCTCCCAAGACGCAACTGGATGAGACGGTGCTGTGGGTGGTGCATATCTCAGGGCCGGTTAACCCGCAAGCGCTCAAAAGCAAAGCCGCCAAGGAGCTCAAGCTGCTCCAGGACTTGGCACGGAAGGAGATGCTGGAGCTCTTGGAGATGCCTGCAGCCGAGCTGCTTCAGGACCACCAGCGCCTCTGGGCCCAGCTCTTCAGCCCAGGTGAGGCGTGGCAAGTGCTGGGTTCATAGTCCACACCTTGCACCAGGGTGAACATGGTCTGCCCTGCAAATGCCCTTCCAGCGTCTGCAGAGTTTAAACCTGGGGCGTGGCCTTTGACCTGGGGCTGACCCTACCCCATCACTTAGTGTCTGTGTGACCTGGACCAGTAGCCTATCTTTCTGGGCTTGTATTCAGTACTAACAGAAGCACCTACCTCAGAGGGCTTCAGTGAGATTCTAACGTAAGAATGAGTGTAATGGGTAGGTCTTCTTCTTGTCCTTGTGGGTGAGGCCTGATTTGAGCAAAATGGCTAAGAGGGTCAATTTGTAAAGGATAAAAATGGCCGGCAGAGGACGGCCTGGTCAATCCCCACCCAGATTCTTTCCTCAGTTCCCTGGAGTCTGGCTGGTGACCAGCATGGGCTTCTTGGCATCCTCAAGGCTGAGGTGGCCTAGCTGTGGGGGCTGCCGTTTTTTTCACAAGGAGGTAGTGGGACCTCTTTCAGCAGGTGCGATGCTCTGTCAAAGGAAAACGTCTTCCCCCTTGACTGTTGAAGAAGAAAAAAAAAGTCCTGCTCTAGATGAGAGAGCTTTTGGTTTGCCGGGTTCTTGTTGTCTGGATCCTTATATTTAGTTGCCCAAGGAGTCTTTAATTCATTCAGGAAGTGTTTGCATGCCGCTGCCAGGGTCTGTTCTCCCTGGAGAAGACAGAAGTTCTCCCTGGAGAAGACAGTACCTGGCTCATGGTGCTTTCTGTGCGCATGGTGCTTGCTCAAACGGGATGGGAGGAAGACAAATAGTAGAAAACTGAAACTTTGAATCGATAAGAAAGATAGCTTTCTAGAATCAAAAGTACTTATGGAGAAAGGTTAAAAGTAAGTGAAGGTGACTGAGCGGGAAGGTAAAAGTAGGGGGCAGGCTCTGTTTAGCCCCAGTTGTCAGGGAGGCCTCTCTGAGGAGGAAACACTGAAGCTGAGACCTGAATAGCAAGGAAGCCAGCCAGCAGGCCATTGCCCCTGAGGCAGGAGCCATTTTGGTTGAATGGCCAGTTTGGCTGGCAGGTAGTGAGCCTGAGGGGGCAGGTTTGGGGAGGGGGTGGGGGAGAACGTGGGGGCGGTGGTCAGACAGGGGAAGCTGGCAGTGGCCAGATCCTAAAGGGTCTTGTAGGCCTTAGTGAGGATGGCGAATTTTATTGTAAATGGGATGGAAAGCAGGGCAGAGCCACCATCTGGTGCAGGTTTTGAAAGGTCCCTGTGGCTGCTGTATGCAGAGTATCGACTGCATGGGGACAAAAGTGGAGCATGGAGACCAGGTGAGAGAGGAGGGTGGCCGGGGCCAGAGCTGTGACTGTGGAGATGGAAGTGGACAGATTCTGATACCTTTGGAGGCAGAGCCGCCAGGACTTTCCAAGGACTGGCTGTGGGGAGGGAGAACTCAAAGGTGAGTCCTGAATTTGCCGGGAGGGCTTGAGCGGGTGTCTGGAGACAGCTTAGGGAAGGAGAGGCTTGGGGCTGGAAGAATTCAACCACGTCAGGTTCAAAAATGCCTGTCATCCAGGTGGGGACACCAAGCGGGCGGTTCGCTGGTTGGGTCTAGAGGTCATACAGATTGTGGAAGGTCTTGTGTTCAGATGTTAAAGCTACAGGACTGGCCCCCGCCAGTGTGGCTCTGTGTTGTGCGCCAACCCATGAACCAAGAGGTGACTGAATCAGTTCCCGGTCAGGGCACATGCCCGGGTTTCGGGCTCGATCCCCAGATCCCCAGTAGGGCGTGTGCAGGGGGCAGCTGATCAGTGTTTCTGTCTCTCTATTCTTCTCGCTTCCTCTCTCTCTAAAATCAATAAAAACATACAAAATTTTAAAAGCTACAGGACTGGAGAAAGAGAGGATAGAGTGGAGAAGCCCAGGGCTGGCCAGGCCTGAGTGACAAGTGTCCTGGAGTGGACTTTTTACTTGACTCCATATGGCTGGTGCCACGGTCTGGCTCTGTCTGTTCTTTGGGGCTCTGTCAGGAGGCACTACTGCCTCGTGATAAGATTTTAGGTTTCGGGCCCACAGGGCTCAAGTCAGTCATGTGAGGAAGCCAGGCGGGATGATGCTCTCTTACTCTAGGGGAATGGACCTGCCAGTTTCTGTCCTCGGGACAGAAATTTTGTGTCTCTGCTGCTCGTGATCTCCATTTCATACCATGCCATCCTCCTTAACGTGCAATCTTGGTGGCGTTACAGGTGTGGAAATGAAGAAGATCACGGATGCCCACACCCCGTCTGGCCTGACCGTGAACCTGACCCTGTATTACATGCTGTCCTGCTCAGCAGCCCCACTGCTCAGCCCCAGCCTGAGCCCCAGGGAGCGAGACCAGATGGAGGCGCCGCTCAGCTATGAAGATCACTGCTTCAGTGGCCACGCCACCATGCATGCCGAGAACCTCTGGCCCGGCCGGCTGTCCTCTGTCCAGCAGATCCTGCAGCTCTCCGACCTGTGGAAGCTGACCTTGCAGAAGCGCGGCTGCAAGGGGCTGGTGAAGGTGGGCGCCCCCGGCATCCTGCAGGGCATGGTGCTCAGCTTCGGCGGGCTGCAGTTCACCGAGAACCACCTCCAGTTCCAGGCCGACCCGGAAGTGCTGCATAACAGCTATGCCCTGCATGGCATCCGCTACAAGAACGACCACATCAACCTGGCCGTGCTCGCGGACACCGAGGGCAAGCCATACCTGCACGTGTCCGTGGAGTCCCATGGCCAGCCCGTCAAGATCTACGCCTGCGAAGCGGGCTGCCTGGAGGAGCCCGTGGAGCTGACCTCGGCGCCCCAGGGCCACACCTTCCCAGTCATGGTGACGCAGCCCATCACTCCACTGCTCTACATCTCCACCGACCTCACGCACCTGCAGGACCTGCGGCACACGCTGCACCTCAAGGCCATCTTGGCCCATGATGAGCACATGGCCCAGCAGGACCCCGGGCTGCCCTTCCTCTTCTGGTTCAGCGTGGCCTCCCTCATCACCCTCTTCCACCTCTTCCTCTTCAAGCTCATCTACAATGAGTACTGTGGGCCTGGGGCCAAGCCCCTCTTCAGGAGTAAGGTATAAAGCCTTGTGTCGTCAGAGCCAAGGCCCGGCCTTGCATTCTGTCCTGATCTAGGACGGGGTGAGGCCTGGGCAGTCGTGGGGTGCCCTCTAAGCCAGTGCCCTGAGCTCTTAACTCATAGACAGGAGCGAGGGTGTTTTGAAAGGACAATAAAAAGTGACTTTTGAAAGGAGACCATAGGAAGGGACAGCTGTGGATGGATGAGCCCGCTGGCCTCCCAGGGACCAGGGCAGCTGTCCCCCCACCCCACCCCAGATGAATCTCAGCATCTGAAAATAACTGCAGCAAAGCCCTAGATTAACCTGAGGCCTCTGTCTAAGCTGCTGGTGGGACCCCCATCCTAACCCGGACAGCCCTCACTGTGGGCCAGAGGGGGTCATCTGTCAGCACGGGCAAGGCCATTCCCCTCAATTCCTCACGTGGCTTTGCCCCGTGAAGCCTTGGTTTTGACCCCAGTCGCTGTGGGGCTCGTATCTGGACTATATCTCAGGACATCGGGATTGATGTCTCAGGGGAGGCCACCTCCTGCCCTGTCACCCAGTCAGTCGTCTGCTTTCTCACCACCAGGATTTCCTGGGAGAAAGACCAGGAGGCAGTACGTTGTTGGCAGTCACAGGAGGAAGCGCTGGAGGGGAGCTTGTGGCCCCTGCCCTCCTCTCCGACTGAGAGTAGAGAGGAAGATGAGGGTCTAGGTCCGCGTTCTCAAGTAGCTAAAGAGCCAGGGGCCAACGCAGGAGAAATGCCCATCACCTCCCCCGAGGGCTTTGTGGCCGGGACTTGGAGGAGGAAGGAGCATTGGACCTGAAGGAGTGGGAAAAGGATGGGAGGCAGGTCTGAGCTCCTCAAGCTTGAAGAACAAACTGAAAGATCAAAAAGAAATGTGCAGACACCATCCCGTGAGCCTTCTGGGCCAGCTGCAGTAGAACAGCTCGGGTGTGCATTGCGTGGGTGGCAGTCTCTGTTTTGCCCCCGGCTGCTTTTCCCTGCTGGTTGGTGGGCTTCTCTGCTCTTAAAGTGGCATACACCCATTCACTTTGGTTCCCCGCACAGTCAGGGGGACAAGCCAAACTGCCTTCCTGGGGCACTGCCCCATGTCCCTCAGTTTACTTGTGCTAGAGCTGGCCATACCACAGCAGAGCCCGGTGACCACTCCGCACCGGCCCAGGAGTCCCCAGACCACCAAATCCGTAGTAGTTCTAGCCTGTCCCTGGGCCGGGAGCTGTCTGCCACTCCAGACCAGAGCCCGGGTGGGGCGCCACCAGGGCGGTCTCCGTGGCCGGCTCCCCGTAGTATTTCTGTAGCTGTCCGCAGGGTTGGCGGCGAGCAGTAACAACTTGTTTTGTTAATTGAACAGGAAGATCCCAGTGTCTGAGTGAACCAACAGCCCTGCTTTCAGCCACCAATTGCACAAGACACCCAGCACTGACACTCCTGCTGCTACGAACAAGGGATCCTTTGAAAGCACCCACCCTTTTGTGCCTTGTTGGGGACAGCAGTGACGCAGAAGCGCGTGTGGATGTTCAGGAGTTCGCACTGGGGAGCGGGAGGGGAGGGGCCAGTGGACTTTTTGTAAGCTTTCGACTCAATAAAATGAACCCATATGGAAAATACTTGAAATTGAACTCACTCCTTCCACTTTCCCCCTTTCCTCTGCCCAGGAACTAGACCTCTTTTGAAAAGACTTGTTTAGGAGAAATTGTGGGCTTTTTCCTAATTAATGTGTTCCTCCTTAACTGAATTTTTAATTTATTGCTGAGATTTTGCTGGATGGCTTTTCCTTCCACTGTGGACAGTGATTCTTGGTGGTGATTCCTGAGCTGGCCGCAGGGGTGGCATCCGGGGGCCGCTCGGGGCCTGTGTGGAGGGCTCAGGCCTTGGGTCCTCGGGTTTGCACATTGTCCCTTTCCAGTGAGCCCGTGGAGATCTGTTTTGTATTTCTGGGCTCCAGGGGAAGTGTTTAACTTTCTAGTGATTGCTGATTGTTGGTTTTGAAATACCAAAGCTTTCTTTTGTTCTGTTTTTAAATAAATCTCTTTCAAACTTCCATGGTCCGTTTGTGTGTGGTTGAAACCTTGGGCGACATCCCATCTCTCTTGGTCACCAGACTGGGGTGGTGTCTGAAGCAGCAGGGCCAGCCACCTCGCCCCCCTGTGACGATAGGAATTCTTTTCTCCCACGTCTTCCTCTCAGAGGCATCCACTCAGATGTGGAGGCGGCCACTTTTCCGCTCCCCTGGGGGGGTTCCCTGGGTGGTCTTGCCCCGTGGGCTGGTCGAAGCATCACTGGTCCTTTTGCTGCCATAGTCCCTGTCCCCCCTACCTGCCCTAAGTAGCCTAGATTTGCCTGCCCTGGCTTCTGCCGGTTGTGTCCTAAAACTAAGGTCTGACCCTGCCTCTGTGGAGAGGAGAATGGAGCTGCCCCTGGTCCACAAAGGACTGAGCTGGGCGTGGTGGCCCACCTGGGGAGGCTGCGGTCCTCCGTGGTGTTTCCAGCAGCCTCTCACCGGGCTGGTTTGTTGGCCAAGCTGCTGAAGGGCCCACAACAGGTGGCCAGGAGACAGAGTAAACAAAGCTCAGCTTTACTACCAGCTGCCCTGGCAGCCCCCAGCCGGGCACCTTCCACTCCCGCTCTGGGTAGTGCAGAGCTGGGAAACACCTCCCACTCCCCAGCCTAAACTAGAGGGCATGTCATATCATCTGCCACACCCATCTGCACCCCATGAGGTTTCTGCTCCCCAAAACGGGCAAGCCAATGACCCAGAAACCCATTCCTGTCATTTATAAGCCCCCTGGCCTATCCTATATAATAAAAGGCTAATATGCAAATCGACCGAACAGCAGAACGGCCGGTCGCTATGACACGCACTGACCACCAGGGGGAAGATTCTCAATGCAGGAGCTGTCCCCTGGTGGTCAGTGTGCTCCCACGGGGGGAGCGCCGCTCAGCCAGAAGCTGGGCTCATGGCTGGCGAGCGCAGCAGCAGTGGTGGGAGCCTCTCCTGCCTCCGCAGCAGCTAAGGATGTCCGACTGCAGCTTAGGGCCGTTCTCATAGGAAGCAGGCCTAAGCCATCAGTCGGACATCCCCTGAGGGCTCCCGGACCGCAAGAGGGTGCAGTCCGGGCTGAGGGACCCCCATCCGAGTGCACGAATTTCGTGCACCGGGCCTCTAGTTGTATTATAGGAGCCCACACAGACTAAGACAAGCATATTTTTCCAGTGAAGGAACAGAACTTTCCAGGGATGATAACAAACCAAGAATCCAGAGATTCACAGGACCTTAGATGAGGAGGGAACCGTAGAGCTTTCTTGCTCGAGTTCATAACTAGCTTCAAGGGGCCTGTAACCCCTGGAATTGCAACATGTATGTACATTTTTATTTATTTTTACGAGAGGTCCTGTAGCTTTCCTCAGATTCTCAAAGGATGCCCGACTTTAACAACCTTCAGAACAAGACAACCTGCACTGTGGGGTCTTGTTTTTTGACCCCCTTCTCTGGAAGCAGCAGTGGCCTGAGCTTCTGAAATCTGGTTAGGGGTCTGGCAATTGGGCTCATCACCCCAGGCTGTGGGGCAGTTCCCCTCCCTGCAGAAAGGACTTCAGGGAGGGTGGGGTCATCTCAGCTACTGGGTGTTGCCAAACATCCTCAACCTGAACAAGCTACCTATAGCCTGACACTCCTGGTTCCTGGGACGTTGGCCAGTGGAAGCTTTAGACAGTGGCTTGCTTCAGTAAATGTTCATTGAGAATCCCCTAGCAGGCCATGCATGTAGGCCTTTGGGTAACAAAGGGGGGAAAGTTACATTTGACAAACCTCTACTCTGTGCTTAAGTTCTGGGAAGGCAGTGGCTATGCCATCTCTAGAAAGCCAGGAACTAGCACAAGGCCTGGCAGAGGGCAGATGTTCAAAGAATGCTTATTGAATTTCATTCGTATGCATTCTGCCATTTAATCCTTGTGTTTCAAATAAGACTTTAGGGGTTGCAAGTGACAGAAAGCTTAATTATAACTGGCTTAAACAAAAGGTAAAGTACTGATTCACATAACAATGTAGTGTCGTAGGAGCGTCAGGAATGGCTTGATCCCGACTCCAGTGACTTCAGTAGGATGCATCTCTTGCTTCTGGTAGATGGGCTTCCGTCCTCAGATTGGCTGCCCTTGTGTTAACAAAATGGCCAGTTATCTATCACAAGGCTGATGCCCTTCTAGCAAGGCCAGCAGAGTCTGAATCCCAGCATTCCTATTCAAAGTGCTCAGGTTCACCTCTCATTGGACAGCCCAGCCATGAGCCAATCACTGCCAGGTTGCGAGGGGCATGGTAATTAGATTAGGCCACTGGAGCCACCTCCTCAGAGCTGGGCAGGGATGTCAACCCCAAACCACTGAAAAATGAATAATAATAGGAGAGGAGTGGTTCCGAGAGGAAATTAGGGATACTCTTATCTTAATCTTCCTGATGGTCCAATGATACCATCTTGGGCTCTTGGGAGCCTTTCCTGGCCCATGTCTGGGATCAGTCATTTCTCTAAGAAACCTACTTCCTTTGTTTCTTTATTTTATTTTATTATATATATGATTCAGAGGGAGAGAGAGAGAAACATCAATGGTGAGAGACAATCATTGATCGGCTGCTTCCCGCACACCCCCTACTGGGGATCAAGCCCACAACCCGGTCATGTGCCCTTGACCGGAATAGAACCCAGGACCCTTCAGTCCCCAAACCAGCTAGGGGCAAACCTGCTTCATTTGAGTTGTTGACTGTAAATCTGGGGGCTGGGAGTGCTCGTTACACTGGGTTCTGTTTTTGCCAAAGGTGAACAACAAACAAGATAAAAAAAAAACACCCTGCTTTAGATATACACCCAGCCTTCAGAGCCCAAAGAAAGCACTGGCGACAGGCATCTGATTCGGACTGACCAGAGCCGGTCATATGAGGAGCAGCTTGTCTGGGGGAAGGAAAAAAATGATACCATCTTATCACCTGAATAGTGTTTGGGACCAACAGAGCTGGCTGGACTGTGGGTACCTGTCTTGGGCTCCCTGAGCTTGGGCTCATGATTCTCTACACAAGAGCTGGCCACAGAGAGCAGCGTGGGAGGCTGGGAAATGGAGCCCAAGGAAGGAACTTCGGGATAGATTCCCTCCGTCCTTTACTGGGACAGATACTACTAGTTTTCTTCCCGGATATTCTCACACCACGGCAGGCTTCATGGCTGCCTAGAAGAAATACTACATTTCCCAGCCTGCCTTGCAGGTAGGCGTGGTCAAGAAACTAAGTTCTGTCCCTGCTCAGTTTGGTTCAGTGGACAGAACATCGGCCTGCGGACTGAAAAATCCTGGGTTCGATTCGGGTCAAGGGCACATGCCCAGGTTTCGGGCTCAATCCCCAGTAGGGGGCGTGCAGGAGGCAGCCCATCAATGATTCGCTCTCATTATTGATGTTTCTATCTCTCCTCCCTTCCTCTCTGAAGTCAATAAAAATATTTTTTTAAAAAAGAAAGTTCTGGCCAATGGGATTGGTGGGGAAAAAAATTAACTTCCCGCGCTGAGTTTTATCAAATACATAATAAACATCATCAAATATCGTTCTCATTCTTGTTTTTAACAAATGATCCAGTTCTATTTTTAAGGCTGAATTACATTATCAGAAAAACAACAGTATTTATAACATGTTATAGGAAAACCTAAAAGATTACTTAAAAAGCAGTCGAAATTTACAATACGTGCAACACTTAACAGAGTTGGAAAGGTGCTGGGACTCTCTCCTTGAAAAATGTTTGTGGATAGATATGCCCACGAATCATCTTCAAATAAATTTAAGAAGTTTTATCTAAGGTCGGCGCAACAGGTTCGGTATTCAGCAAATGTCGGAGCCCAGGCCCCACCCACGCGATGCCCGGGAGCCTGTTTGCCGGTTGGTGATCTCCAACCTGTAAACATTTTGCTCCAACCTGTAAACATTTTGCGGACAAGACTCCGGATTTGGTGACGAAGATTCCGTTTCTCACAGCAGCGTTGCTGCACCGGGCGTCTGGGGAGCTCCACGGGTGCTCTTTCCCGTGGGTAAATGACAATTCAGGTTAGGAAACACGTTCTGCTCCAGACGGGACTATCTGTCGCGTCATCCGTTTGCAAACTCTGCCCCGCTTCCACTAGACAACTTCGCAGCCAAATAGTTACACCTTTCCCCCCTACCTTATAAGTGAGCCACATAACCACCTGCAGAAACGTCTACTTTTTAACACCGTTTGTTAGCCTTGCATACACAAGGCCTCAAAAAATTAGTACAAAACTCAGAATTGTTCCTCTCCACGGAAATCTTTAGTAAAAGGCGAAAGATTTATGCGATCTGAAGAGAAACCAGAGTATGCCTGGTAATTAAGGCCCACATTTCTCGGGTAACTGTTACCCCTAAATCTGTAATGGTGATTATTTACCGGGAAGAGCTAATGACTTCTCTCCCCCCCGAGACAATTCTGTGAGAGAAGTCTCATTTTGTGGGAAGAATAGCTCAAAGAAAATAAGAGAATCTAGTCTTTTTCTAGGTTGGAAATTGTTCCGTTTCATGTGCAATGCATTGTGGATATGCAAATGAATTGCAGCCGGTTTCCGGAAATACCTTAAATAGTTCTTTCGTCTTGGTGCTGCAACTGGGACTACCACCAGGGGGCAGAGCGGAAGCCAGATTTAAGAAATACTGTATAATCCGGAGCCTTGTCCAACCAGAAAAAGTCCGACTCTTTTATTGGCCCTCCAAGTAAAATTTTTTTGGGATTTAAATAAATGAAACAATTAAAATTGTAAAATAACGTAAAACATGCAAAGAATTTTCTTCACTAAACAAAAACGCACTGGGCACTGTTCTAAACCCTATGCTGGGCTCCAGGGGTGGAGCAGATCCCTAACATTTCATCTTCAAGGAGCATGTTATGTGATGGGGGCGCCAAGTGTGTGTGGTCAGCACCCATCACAGAATGTTCTCTGACATCTGGGCAGAGCATGAAAGGATCCACAGTCGTGGGGTGGTGAGGGCATTCCAGCAGGGAGGCACAGTGCTGAAGGGGCGAGTCTTAGTACTGATGGTCTTAGTACCAAGTTAAGAGCTTGGGTTTACCTAGAAGGAAAAGGGAGTCATAGAAGAGCTTTAAAAGACAGCAGCGTGCCCTAGCCGGTTTGCTCAGTGGATAGAGCGTCGGCCTGCGAACTGAAAGGTCTCTGGTTCGATCCTGGTCAAGGGCTCATGCCGGGGTTGTGGGCTCGATCCCCAGTGGGGGATTTGCATCGCTCATCATGGATGTTTCTATTTCTCTCTCCCTCTTCCTTCCTCTCTGAAATAAATAAGGATGTGTTTTTTAAAAATCCTTTAAAAGAGAGTAGCGTGATCAGAACAGTGTTTAATACAGTGCTCTCACAGTGGGTGGTCCCTGGATTAACCAAAGTACTCCTGGGTATCCCTTAGAGATGCTTGGGTCCCACCCACTCCAGACCTATGATAACTAAAACTACTGGAACAGGATCTCAGAAATACCCCCTGCTTTTCAGACAAGATGGGGGCGGGAAGCCTGGACCAGGAGTTCCAAACACACGTGTCCTGCAGAGGGTGCTCCTGCCATCGGCTCCCGCGGAGGGGGGCCATGCAGAGAGGGACACGGAGTTGCTAAAAGGAGTCAGAAATCTGGGGTTTTACTTGAAATGTCCAGCATTTTACATGCTGAGGATTAATTCAAAACTAAAAAACAAGACCAAACACATCTGTAGTCTAGATTCACCATGCAGGCTGCCTGATTCAGGTTCACAGCTAGAATTCATATGCACCTGCTGTAAGCCAAGCCCCGAGAAATGCTTGATGAGCCCTACCCCCTCCTCCCCCCCCCCCACAACCCGGTGAAATGTTGGAAAAGTTGTTGTTCAATACACGTAATGCCAGACAATATAAAATACAACAATAACAAACCCGAATTTAATCAGGCCTGCAGAGCTGATGGCTAGTTTATAGGAAGTTTAGAGGACAGGGGAACACATGAAGTTTGGAGGAAGAAGTATCTACCATGAGGGGGAAAAGTCAGATAAATTCAGGATGAGGGACATTCCTTAGGGCCCTGCTGCCCACTTCTCCCAGGTTCCTGGGCCCAGCATCACCCCAAGCCCCCTCAGTGGAGACTGTGGGCAGTTTGGTTGGGAGAGGGAAGAGGAGAGGGGAGGTTTATAGTGACAGTGATCACAGTCCCACCAATGGTCTTGATTGATATGAAAATGTTGGGCTGATCAGAAATAGGAATGACAGGAGGTCCCAGCTGGCCCCTCTGGGGCTCAAACAGCCAGGGCAGTGTTCAGAAAATTACAGAAATCTAGAGGCCCAGTGCACAAATTTGTGCACTGGTGTGGCCCCTCAGCCTGGCCTATGGGGATCAGGCCAAAACTGGCTCTCCAACATCCGCCGAGGAGTTCTGGATTGCGAGAGGGTGCAGGTCAGGCTGAGGGACCCCACTGGTGCACCATCGGGGACAGGGAGGGACCGCAGGAGGGCTCCAGGATTTGTCTGGCCTGTATCGCCCAGTCCTGATCAGCTGCACCCCAGAAGCAAGCTAACCTACTGAAGCATCTACTCCCTGGTGGTCAGTGCTTGTCATAGTGACTAGTTGAACAGTCGAATGAATGGTCGGACACTTAGCATATTAGGCTTTTATTATATAGGATTGCTTTGCTTTTATGCTACAGCAATTAGCTAATTTTCTTCCTAGCCTGGCCCTCAGCAGTAGACACGCCTCCACCTATCCATCCATCCATCCATCCATCTATCCATCCATCCATCTATTCACCCATCCACCCATCCATCCAGTCATCCACCTATCCATCTATCCATCCATTCAATCCATCCATCCACCCATCTATCTATTCATCCATCCAACCATCCATCTACTCATCCACATATCCATCCATCCATCCATCCATCCACCCATCACTTCTCAGCCTTTGGCTAAGAGAAAGTATAGCATCCATTCATTCATCCATCCATCCATCCATCCACCCATCTATTCATCCATTACTTCTCAGCCTTTTGGTTAAGATCAAGTGTAGCATCCATCCATCCATCCATCCATCCATCCTTGTGAGGTCTGGCTCCTGCTTTGAGCCTTCCAGATGCAAATTTCTAAGGTTCTGGCAGGAGCAATAACCACACCTGTTTATAGGCTCAAGTGTAGGAGCTAATCTTCTGGCCCCTCTTCCTGCCCTTTGTCATGTCTCACCCCAGTCTCCTCAGTGGCCAGGAACAATGCACTCGGGAGATGCGGAGGTCACTGGAGATGCTGTTACTGTATCTCCAGCAGGTGACGCTAAAGGCCCTCTCTTCACCTGGGTGACATTGTCTGCTGGGTCCTCACTTTGAGAAGGAGCAGGTGGGCCAGACTGGGTAGTGGCTTGGCCTGGGGCCAGCAGGTGAGGCAGGGGAACTCCCATAAGAGATCTTGGTGCTTGTGTGGGCATTTCTAGCCTGTGAAGGAGGGCCTGTCTCCCTTTTGTCTGGTATTAGCTGCACATGGTCAAAGCCAACCTCACTTTGTCTCCCCAGAATTGTTCCCAGGGCATTGGAAAGGTAGACCTTGCAGTTACACAGACCTCAGTTCAAGTCCAAGCCCTGCTTGTTGAGGCCTGTGTGACTGTAGGCAAGTTGCCTCATCTCTCTGAGCCTCAGTTTACTCACTAGTGAAATGGGGTAATGATGACTAAAGCCAGGTCAGCATCAGGATTAAATGAGTCATCATGTAAAAGCACCAAATCATAACAGGTGTCTGTGAGTTGGTTCCC
Organism: Corynorhinus townsendii; assembly: GCA_026230045.1. Classification (NCBI taxonomy): domain Eukaryota; kingdom Metazoa; phylum Chordata; class Mammalia; order Chiroptera; family Vespertilionidae; genus Corynorhinus; species Corynorhinus townsendii. The sequence continues at coordinate 215,180,843 of JAPDVU010000002.1, forward strand.
TCATCCACAGGCTCTGTCAGGAGTCTGTGGCCCTGTAGGCAGTTTGAGCCCAGCAAGGGGCTGTATTTTTTATTCCCTGAGCAAAGACAGAAGCAGGCTCCTGGTAAGACAGAACTAACAGCCACCTTAGTACCTCCCCCCGCCCATTTGGGGCACTTGGGCACATCACCCTGATTTTCAAATACCCCTTGCTTCTTTCACAACAGGGCTGGAGGAAACATTCTACTTTATTTACAAATTAGAGACCCAGTGCATGAATTTGTGCAGGGGTTGGGTCCAGCTGGCCCGCCCCCAATGGGGCGATGGGGCCGGGCTGGCCAGGGGGAGGGACCATGGGCGGTTGGTCAGCCAGCCCGCCCCCTGGTTGAACTCCTGGTCAAACTCCCGGTCGAGGGGACAATTTGCATATTAGCCTTTCATTATCCTCTATAATAAAAGCCCAGCGACCAAATGGCAGAACGACCAGAACAACCGGTTGACCAGTCGCTATGACATGCACTGACCACCAGGGGCCAGATGCTCCACACAGGAGCTGCCCCCTGGTGGTCAGTGCGCTACCACAGTGGGAGCACCGCTTGGCTGACTGGGATGAGCGGCTGCTCCCGCTGCGAGCCCCGGGCCGACAGGCAGGAACCTGGGCTGTGATCCGGGTCCTGTGATCATCGCCTCCTCGCCCCAGGCTCCTCTTCCTTGCTCCCTGCCGCCTCCTCTGGACGCCCGCAGGTGGTGCAGCGCTGCCGCTGGTGGGCTCTCAGAGCTAACCCTGGAGGCTGGGAGGTGGGTTCATGGCTGCCGCGAGACTGAAGCCTACTCTGCCACCTCTCAGTGCTATTGTCTCTGGGCCTGGCCCCGACCTGCTTCCCTGGAGAGGCGAGTGCTCCAGCTCCACAGAAGATGCCAGACCAGTGCTCCCACCGCAGGCCACGCCCCCCACCAGTGCACGAATCCCGTGCACCGGGCCTCTGGTATAGGATAGTAATAATTGCTTTCCTAGAAAAAGCCTGGCCAGGCGAACATCTTCATGCTTACATGTGATGCTAAAACAAAGATCAGGTATTTTTTAAAAGCAGCATAACCCATTCTAGAAGTGAGTTTTTTTTGTTTGTTTTAAATTTTTAGTTGTTTTTTTTAATTTTTAAAAATATATTTTTATTAATTTCAGAGAAGAAGGGAGAGGGATAGATAGAAACATTAATGATGAGAGAGAATCATTGATTGGCTGCCTCCTGCATGCCCCTTACTGGGGGGGATCGAGCTCACAACCTGGGCATGTGCCCTTGGCCGGAATCGAACCTGGGACCCTTTAGTCCACAGGCAGATGCTCTATCCACTGAGCCAAACCAGCTAGGGCTAGTTATGTTTTAAATCCTCACCTGAGGACTTGTTTAGAGGGGGTGGGGGTGGGGATAGAGGAGAGACAGAGAGAGAGAGAAAGAGAGAGAGAGAGAGAGTGATCGGCTGCCTTCTGTATGTGCCCCAACTGGAGATAGAACCCGAAACCCAGGCATGTGTCCTGACCAGGAATCAAACTGGCAGCCTTTCGCTGCATGGGATGGTGCCCAACCAACTGAGTCACGCCAGCCAGGGCCAGAGGCAGGGTTTTGACCTAGTTCCCTTGGAAAAGCCGGTCTGGCCCCACTGACAAGCCCATGGGTGCCTGGGGCGTGTGTTTCTGAGCCAGGGCAGCAGAATGTCAGGGGCTGGCCAGCGGGGAGAGAGGAGGAGTGACAGGTCCCCAGACAGGACCCACACCCAGGGAGCAGTGAAGCTGGGGAGGGGGTGGGTGGCAGAGGCAGGGTCCCAGAGTCAGGGAGACTGCAGGACAGGTGCTTCCACGGTGTGTTTGTGACCTGGGTGGAGCCTCCTCTATGAGCGACCTAAGCTGGTGGGACAGGCTGTCTTTGGTCCCAAGTGGCTTCTCTTGGGCCTCCTTTAGGGAACCAGTAATGCCAGCTGGTCTCAAAGGCAGGGTTCACAGCAAACCATGTCGCTTCTGCCTACGGGACCGATGAGTCCAGCGGGAGGCATGTGGGCGGCCTCCCCACACCGGGCATCTCAGAACTCAGGGCTGCGGGTCCCCGAGAGGCACACAGGGTGTGAGGACCCTTTAGAGGGTGAGGAGCCAGAGTGGGTGAGACACAGGAAGCCAGGGATGGGGAGGTGGCCTTGGGGGACGGGGCAGGACTCAGCCTGGAGCTCCGGGGATTGACACTGGAATCTGTCCATCACCGACACCCTGTCCATCACCTGACCCTTCTTTTCCGCATTCCGCCCGAGCCAGACCCCGGGGAGGGTGGGGCTGTCTGTGGAGCTGCAAAAATCTTGGTGTCACATGCCCCATCAGCACCTCAGCACCCTTATCGCCACCCTCCGCTTTTCTCAGGGGGCTGAGAGCAGGGAGCCGGGAGCTCAGGTAACAGAATGGGGACAGCTCTCCGGAGGCAGCCCACCCTGTCCTCGCCACGCAGCCTTGCCAGAGCTGAGGGGAAAGAACACCCCTCTTTGGGATCAGAGAGACCTGAGTTTCAATCGTGCTCTCCCACTGCTGTGTGACACTTTATAGTGCTTCCCTCCTCTGGGCCTCAGTTTTCCTAATCTGTCAGATGGGCACAGCAGACCTGCCCCGTCTGCTCACAGGGTCGGGGTGACAATTATACAAGACAATGTACTTTGTAAATAAGAAAAGCATAATTTCATACAGTTGCTGCCTCCCCAGCCCTCTCCATAGATGGATACCACCTGCAGACACGTTTTGTTAGAAACTCTTGGCAGTAAAAATTAAAACACACACACACACACAATTTTCTTAAAGTTTTGGCCCAGGTTTAAAAATCGGATTTTTATGGGAGATTTTGAATGTACTTCTGCATCTGACAATACAAGTACATTCCCCCCAAACAGCACGCAGACAGGCTGAGCTCCCCCTCAGACAAGTTTCTCCAGGTCCCCCAGCCCTCTGCATGCCCTGTGCTGTCCCCACACTTAGGTCCAAGGTACGTGGTTGCTCCGCTCCTTACACTAGCCATCTGGTCCCCTAGATGTCTGGGTTTGTAACGCGTGTGTCACGTGCATGGGAAGTACAGTATCATCCTCATCCCTCTGGTCATCTCAAGGCTTAGCACCCCTCTGGCGGAGTGACAGTCCCCCCTGTTTCCGCTGCTCCCCCAGCCCTGTGTGTGTCCACGCGCCTGGCACCAAGCACTGACTCTGGAGGTTGGAGACACTTAAAAAAGCTGCTGGTGCCCGGCTGGTGTGGCTCAGTGGTTAAGCATTGACTCATGAACCAGGAGGTGGGGGTTCAATTCCCGGTTGGGGCACATGCCCGGGTTGCGAGCTTGAGCCCCAGTAGCGGGCGTGCAGGACGCAGCTGATCCACGACTCTCTCTCATCAGTGCTGTTTCTAGCGCTCTCTCCCTCTCCCTTCCTCTCTCTGAAATCAACAAAAATAAATTTAAACAAGAAAAGAAAGCTGCCGGCTCTGGCTCCCTGGGGAAGGGAGGCTCTTTCCTGCCCTGGCAGTCAGGGACAGCTTGGACAAATCGAGACAGTTTGAGACATTTTGGGGTTTGGAGGAGCTTCCTGAGTTCCCGACTCAGTGCTGGGCTCTGGCTGACCCAGTGCGCAGACACCCTGTCCCATCGTGCCAACACCCTGTCCCATAGCGCCACCTCTGACTGTCTCGGACCCCACCCTGGTCTCTGAAGAGCCTGGTCACAGGATCAGACTCCCAGGTTGCAGGGCAGGGGTCACAGGCGGTCCCTCCGGGGAGCCCCTGGGTGTGGGGTTTGGGCCTCTGGGGCCTGGCTTTTCTCCTTTGTGACGGGTCCATTTCCCAGCAGGACAACGGGTCCCGGTGGGCAGTGTCCTGGGGGGCCGCTGCCTCATGACTCCTAGACTCGGATCGCAGCCCGCGGGGGGGCCCTTACGACAGCTTTCCTGCCCCTTAGGGAAGGAAGGGCTGCAGGCTGAGCCCCCCCATCCCCAGAGGCACACGCCGAGCTGTGTCTTCGGGCCTCCTTCTCTGTCTAGGTGTGGCCCTCACAGGGCTCTCTCGGACCCCTCAACCTCAGGGGGCTGCAGCCTCCTTCCGGGAAAGCGGCCTGGATCTCAGAGCTTCAGAGCTGGGTGTGTCCTCCCCCGCCACCAGTGTGCTCTGTGCCCAGGCCAGCAGGCTGCCCCGGGCCTGCTCCCTTGGGAAGCCGAGAAGGACCTGAGTGGAGTGCTCTGGGGAAGGGCTGGTGGAGAGAGGGCTGCCGTGAGGTTGGGAGGGTGATGACACCGGGTGAGCAATGAAGCTGAGGCTGGGGGTCCGTTTACTGAGTTCAAACCCCGGTTTTGGTGGCTCCACAACCTTGGGGACAGTTACAGATGTAATGAAAGCGTGCCCAGGAAGCCCTCGGCGACATAGTGAGTGCTCAGAAAAGGCTTGGCAACCGTAATTATTATGATTCTTTCTTTCTTTCTTTTTTAAATATATTTCTAGCGATCTCAGAGAAGAAGGGAGGGGGAGAGAAACATCAATGATGAGAATCATTAATTAGCTGCCTCCTGCATGCTCCCTCCTGGGGGTGGAGCCCGCAACCCAGGCATGGGCCTTCACTGAGAATCGAACCAGGACCTCCTGGTTCACAGGTTTACATTCAATCACACAGCCATGCGGGCCAGGCAGCAACTGTTACGACTGACACAAAAGTGGCACAGGATCGGCGACACGGGAAACAGAGGCTCCCTGGGTTGAGCTGCTCCCTGGGTTGAGCAGCTGACCTATGATTCCCACGGGTTAGACGTGATTTCTGGGAGGGTGGGGACCGGCCTGTAGGCCACAAGAGCCGGTGCCACCGCTGAGCACAGCTGATTGACAGGGAGGAGGCAGGAGCGAGCTCCGGCTGCCGCGTTGCTGGGGGACCCCGCATGGCAGGACGCCGCTCCCCAGGTGAGTCTGGTCACACGGAACCCACGGCAGGGACACGGGTCCCTCCACCCAGACCCATACAAGGCCTTGGCCTGTGTTCTCCGCCTCAGATCACGGGGACGCAGGGGGTTCACCTTCTCCAAGGAGGGGCAGGGACGAGAGGGAGAACAGGGAGCTATTTCGAGAAGGTGTCGAAGGCTGGGGCACTAAAATTAGCCCCTTGGTTCCTAAAAAGACATTGGCGCCATCGAGGCCTTGGAGAGGGGCTCTTCAGCGGGGAATGTGGCCCCAGGAAGGGCTCCCGCGGGCCTGGGCAATGAGGTCAGCCTGCTGGCCAGTGGGGCTGCGATGGCCGGGGGTCATGGGCACGGTCCCCAGCCGCCCGCCTGCAGATTCTGGAGCTGGTTCCCACCACGTCCTGCGCCAAGCGGGCAGGAAGGTAAGGGCCCGAGGCCCCATGCTGGGCACTGTCTGACCTCCTGTCTGCTGCGCTTCCTTTTAAAAAAAATATATTTTACTGATTTTTTACAGAGAGGAAGGGAGAGGGATAGAGAGTGAGAAACATTGATCAGCTGCCTCCTGCACGCCTCCTACTGGGGATGTGCCTGCCACCAAGGTACATGCCCTTGACCGGAATCAAACCTGGGACCTTTCAGTCCGCAGGCCGATGCTCTATCCACTGAGCCAAACCGGTTAGGGCCGCTTCTCTTTTTTGACCGTACCTTTGCTCCCATGCTTTCTGCTCCATTCTGTGTGTGTGTGTGTTGTTGGGGGAAGGGGGGCTCACAAGAATGGACCACCTTTATATGCATAACCTATGGACACAGACAATATGGTGGTGAAGGCGTGGGGGGGGGAGGGCTGGAAGGGGTCACTGGGGAGAAAAGAGGACATATGTAATACTTTCAACAATAAAGATGAAAAATCCAAACGGAAAAACAGGAATCGGCCACCACGAAGCCTGGGGCTCCCAGGGTAGGGCCTGGGGTGTGAGCCTGTGAGGGGCCAGGTGTCCCAACGCAGTGGGGCCTAGGCGTCTGCCCTTGTCCGCCAGGGTCACAGAAGCCCCCTGTCACTGGACTTCCCTGTCTCCTCTCCTGTCCCTAGACCTTACCCCAAACTCAGGGATGTGGCCCCGAGGAGCCGGGGAAGTCCTATGACACCGGCTTCCTGGGTGAGGGGCGTGAGCTCTCAGCCCCGTGCTCGTGCCCGGAGTTGGCTCCCCTCCCGCTCCCAGGCCCTGGCCGGGGGTCTGTGACTCTGTCACTTGCCTTTCCTCTGACACCAACTTCCGCCAGGGCAGGGAGGGTGGCAATCTCGAGGCTGTCCTCAGACCCGTTTAAACTCCTCCAACAACAGCTCGAGGCCCAGGATATGGTCTAGAAGGTCTCCCCCAGGTCCAGCCCTGCCCCCTCTCACCCTACGTTCTCCAAGGCGCCAAGCTCCTCCACCGCCCTGCTCAGCCCCATCACTGGGCTTCAAGGCCACTCCCTCGGAAAGGCTGGGCAGGCGACGCGGGGCTAAGCCCCCCTCTGTGGGCGTCCACGGACCCTTTCCCTCTGCTGAAGCTCCTGGTAAACCGCCGCCGCTCACTCCTTAACTCCAGGGCCTGGCACCCAGGAGGGCTCGGACACACATGCTGGGTGGAGTGGAGGGGGAGCCTGAGAAGGTAGTGCCCTGGTCACGCTTGGGCAGCAGGGGCCTGGCAATCGGGGAAGTGGCTGTGTCCTCCTGCAGGTGGGCTGCCTGGGCGAAGAGGGACTGGCCACCAGGGCAGGTGGGCGGGGGGAACGGGGGAAACGGGGGGGGGGGGGGGGGAGGGGCATGCAGAACAGGGCCCCGGGCAGTGTCCACACAGTCACACACAGGGGTGTCTCTCCCCCTCCCCCCCGTTCTGGCCAGCGCAGTTCCCTGCCCTGGCCCTGCAGCCGGGGGCCCGGAGTCTTGCAGAGACTGGCGTGGACAAGCAGGTGGCTGGAATGAACTCCCAGGGCCCCTGCGGGGGCTTTGGAAGCAAGCACAGGAGAGAGCCCCCAGGAAAATGCTGTGCGGGTCTTCCCCAACACGGTCCCCGCCAAACCCCAGATGGTCTCCTGGGAGTCCCCTGGATGTGAGGACAGATGACGCAGAGCCTGTGGGGGCTCAGGCCTGGCCCAGGTGCCCCGCCGCCTGGAGCCTCCATCGCGAGCTTAGAAAACGGGCGAAACCCTCAGAGAAGATGTGCCCAGCTCTCTACCGACACCCGTGCCTGGCAGTCCCGGCTGCTGTCTGTCACCTGGTTTCTAACATTGCCCATCTCACGCTCAAAAGCATCCTGGTTTGGACTCTATGTGATACGACTATGCTGTTAGGTCAATATATGTTCGCATGGGGTTATCCCTAAGATTATTTAGTAATTTAGCAACTGAACAGCTTAATAATTTAATAAAAGAGTAGAAAATAGGCAAAATACTGATGTACAATCAGGCAGATGTGAGCCCTGGGTGTGGGTGGGCCGGCCATGGAGGGGCTGTGAGGACGGACCAGTGGCCGGCTCGGAGGGGAGCAGAACCGAGGGTGGGGCTCCGGATGGGTGCACCTGGTTCAAAAGTTTGATTTCCTTTGTTGTTTTTAAAAAAATATTTTTTTATTGATTTCAGAGAGGAAGGGAGAGGGAGAGAGGGATAGAAACATTAATGATGAGAGAGAATCCTGGATCGGCCGCCTCCTGCAGGCCCCCTACTGGAAATCAAGCCCGCAACCCAGGCAGGTGCCCTGACCAGGAATCGAACTGTGACCTTCTGGTTCACAGGTCCATGCGCAACCACTGAGCCACACCGGCTGGGCTTGATTTTCTTTTTATTACTATGAACATGTGTTACTTTTTTTGCCAAAAAACAAAAATAAAAAAGAGAGAAAGTTCCAGAAAACGGAAGGCCAGTCGTCCCCCACCCCCTTCCCTAGCCTGCACTCCCCGGTTTTATCACGTGGCTCAGGGCTGTCTCCTCTGCTCCTTCTCTTGCTTATTTCTCAGTTTTGGTGGGAGGTGTGGTGAGGTCTGGCCTTGGTAATGAGCAGACAACAAAGCAAAATACAACCACGGCAACAGCCTGGACCGGTCTTTCCCGCCTTCTCACGGCAGATCCCCCCAGGGCAGGGACATTTGGGGTCCCCTTTGCCCAGAAGAGCGCCGGCTCCTGGTCAGGGTCCCGGCCTGGAGGAAGGCCGACGTGCCTCTCAGAAGCAGGAAGCCTGCAGGATTGCTCAGGGGCGCCGCCTTTGGCTGCCCTCTGTCTGTTCTGAGAGCTTGTCTAGGTCTCCCACCGGGAGGGAAGCAGGGTCCGTCTCGGGACAGATGCTGGTGGGTTGGTGGCAATAGCTCTGGGTGTGGTTAGCGGTGTCTGCCAGGATTTGGGGTACAGGTTATCCTGTGTGATGGCCGCGGGGTTGTTGTGGGTTAGCTGAGTGATGGCAGGGGTGGGTGGGGTACAGGTGACCCGGCGTGATGGCAGCAGGGTCGTTGTGGGTTAGCTGAGTGATGGCAGGGGGTGGGTGGGGTAGAGGTTACCCTGAATGATGGCAGCAGGGTGGTTGTGGGTTAGCTGAGTGATCGCAGGGGGTGGTTGCGGGTTAGCTGAGTGATGGCAGGGGTGGGTGGGGTACAGGTTACCCGGCGTGATGGCAGCAGGGTGGTTGTGGGTTAGCTGAGTGATCGCAGGGGGTGGTTGCGGGTTAGCTGAGTGATGGCAGGGGTGGGTGGGGTACAGGTTACCCGGCGTGATGGCAGCAGGGTGGTTGCGGGTTAGCTGAGTGATGGCAGGGGGTGGGTGGGGTACAGGTTACCCGGCGTGATGGCAGCAGGGTGGTTGTGGGTTAGCTGAGTGATGGCAGGGGGTGGGTGGGGTACAGGTTACCCGGCGTGATGGCAGCAGGGTGGTTGCGGGTTAGCTGAGTGATGGCAGCCTAGGCTCATGCATGGGGCAGCTGAAGCATCCCAGGAATGTGGCGGGGCTGCTGACAGCACTTCACGGTCTGAGAGTGACCACCCGTGTGACTTCCTCAGGGGTGGTGAAGACGAGTGTGCGGGGGAGGGAGCCCGCACCCCTACGCGGACTCTCCGAGGTCTCCGGAGCCCCAGCTCTGAGGAACAGGGCAGGTGCTGAAAACGTCAGAGGGGACCGGAGCTGACATGCAATGGGACTGAACAGAGGCATCACAGTAGTAATAGTCACAGCAGCAGCTCGTCGGTGAGGGACAATGTGCCGAGAATTGTGCCGAGCCGTGTACAGGCGCCATCTCACTTCACCTTCACCAGAACCCCACGGGGGGACACAGTTGTTACAACCATTTCACAGACGGGGAGACCTGAGGCTGGGGACCCTCCGTGATTCTCCTAAGACCATACAGCTGGCGGGGGCAGTAGGGTCTGTGTTTTAGACCTCGGAGCCCCGCTTCTAGTCCCAATCACTCCCCTGCTAGTCCCCACCAAGCATGTGGCCCACACTAATGGTCCCGCCTTAAAAAATATATTTTTATTGATTTCAGAGAGGAAGGGAGAGGGAGAGAGAGAGAGAAACATCAAGGATGAGAGAGAATCATTGATCGGCTGCTTCTGCACTCCTCACACTGGGGAGCGAGCCCGCAACCTGGGCATGTGCCCGAACTGGGAATCGAACTGTGACCTCCTGGTTGATAGGTGGATGCTCAAGAGCCAGGCAGACTAATTCTCCCTTAAGTAAAAATCATCCCACAAACTCTGGCTCAGTGGATAGAGCATCAGCCTGTGGACTGAAAGGTCCTGCGTTCAATTCCAGTCAAGGGCACATGCCCAGGTTGCGGGCTTGATCCCCAGTAGGGGGCGTGCAGGAGGCAGCTAGTCAATGGTTCTCTCTCATCATTGATGTTTCTATCTCTCTCCCCCTCTCCCTTCCTCTCCAAAATCAATAAAGAAAAATATTAAAAAAAATATTATCCCACCACACAGCCTGGGATGGTGCTTGCTTATACTGACTCACTGTGGTATTTAGAGCATTATTTTAGGTGTTATGTGCAGCGACCAAATGAAGCTTCTGGAAGCTGAAGTCCTACCTCCAGGTACCTGTTACCTGCAGGGCGGCTGCCCCAGAAGGAGTATTTGGAACATGGTCCGAAGCTGGAGCTGGACAGGCCAGCGTGCCACCCAGAGGCCCCCCCCCCCCCCCGCCAGTGATTTGTCTGCTAGGGCCGGTGTACAAAGGACCACACACTGGGCACTTAAATGACAGAGATGTCGTGTCTCACAGTCCTGGGCCTAGAATTCCAAGTACACGGTGTCCAGGGTTGGCCCTTCAGGCTGAGAGGGAGACCGTGCGCCTCTCCCAGCTTCTGGTGGCTCGGTGGCACTCCCGGAGCCCTTGGCTTGTGGGTGCATCATCCTGGGCTCTGCCTTCCTGTTAGGACATGTGTCCAAATTCCCCTTTCCACAAGGACACCAGTCCTATTGGGTTAGGACCCACCCGAGTGACCTCCTTAAATCTGATGCCCTCTGTAAAGGCCCTGTCTCCAAGTAAGCTAATTCTGGGGTTTGGGGCTTCAACATGACCCTAACAGAGCCCTCGGGTAAGTCAGTTAATAGTGCTGGGCCTCGGTTTTCTTTCTTTCTTTAAAAATTTTTAAAAATATATTTTTATTGATTTCAGAGAGGAAGGAAGAGGGAGAAAGAGATAGAAACATCCATGATGAGAGAGAATCATGGATGGGCTGCCTCCTGCAAGTCCCCCACTGGGGATCGAGCCCACAATCCGGGCATGTGCCCTTGACCAGGATCGAACCCGGGACTCTTCAGTCCACAGGCTGATGCTCTATCCACTGAGCCAAACCGGCCAGGGCAGGCCTCGGTTTTCTTATCTGTAAACATGGGCTTGGTGATAATCCCTTCGTTCCCGAGTTGCTGTGTAGAAACACTACAAGGAATAAGCCCATAAATCCGCTTGGCACAGTGCCCAGCTGGTGTAACTGGCACTCAGGAAAGCAGCTTCTGTTTCCTATGACATTCCCAGGATGAGAGGCTGCAGGGCCAGGAGGCACCGGCACCCGGTGTCTGCAGGCAGGGCCAGGCAGCGCAGGGCCTGGCCGTTCGGTCCCTGAGGGTGGGCTGTGCCTGTTCTGGTCCAGGCCCAGGCTCCTGGGCTTAGACTTGGCTTCTGCATCCCTGGGCAAAGCATCCGGAGGCCCCATTCCCCGGGCTTGCTCCTGCACCTCCCAACTCAGAGTTCCCTCTGTCGGCAACGTGGACATAGGGGGCCGATAATCCTCTGTCGTGGGGTGTCCTGTGGCATGTAGGGTATTTAATAGTACCCCTGGCTCTACCTACCAGCTGCAGGCAGCTTCCCTCCCTAATCATGATACCAGCAACACCCTGGACAGTGCCAGATATCTCCCAGGGTCAAGGTCTCCCCCCGGCCCAGCTGGCTGCCCCAGGAAGGGCCGGATGCTGTGAGCCTCGTGTGCGATCGGAACCCCACACAGATGAATCTGGAAGCAGCAGCCTGAACCGCTCTTGGGCCCCAGTCCACCTCTTGAATGAACTGTCCTCGATCCTGCTGCTTTGGGCCTGGCCACCGGAGGGCATCTCAAGGTGACTGTGGTCTGGCCTAGGCACGGCGGCCAGGGATTGGCTGTGAACAGTCAGCAGGAAGCACGGGCCCTGGGGTGGGCTCTGCGGCCTGGCCAGGAGCAGGTGTGGACACGGCGCTGACAGGCCCGACTTATCAGGCCCAGAGCCTCAGGCTCCAGATGGGCAGGTCGTGGGGCTTTATCAGCCGTCAGAGTTCGCGTCAGTCCTGCTGGGCGACGTGCTGACAGCCAGGAGCTGGGCGGGCAGCCTTCTGCCCAGTGCCCAGTGCCCAGTGCCCAGTGCCCAGTACCCAGTGCCTCCATTCGCAGCCTGGGACGGGCTGCACCTCGCAGGGACATTTGAGGAGAGGAGAGGGTGGTGGGGACAAGGAGAGGGAGAAAGATGAGCCGAGGGGCTTGCTTCCATCCCCCCTTTGCTTTTCTTCAAAGATTTTTAAAAAATATATTTGTATTGATCTCAGAGAGGAAGGGACAGGGAGAGAGAGACAGAAACATCAATGCTGAGAGAGAATCATTGATCGCTGCCTCCTGCACGCCCCACGCTGGGGACCGAGCCTGCAACCCGGGCATGTGCCCTGACCGGGAATTGAACCGTGACCTCCTGGTGCCTAGGTCGACACTCAACCCCTGAGCCACACTGGCTGGGCGAAACTGTAAACACATTTTAAAATCTTTGAAAAAGCCCGGCCGGCGTGGCTCAGGGGTTGAGCATCCACCTACGAACCAGGAGGTCACGGCTCAATTCCCGGTCAGGGCACGTGCCCGGGTTGTGGGCTCAGTCCCCAGCGTGGGGCAACAATCAATGATTCTCTCTCATCATTGTTGTTCCTGTCTCTCTCTCTCCCTCTCCCTTCCTCTCTGAAATCAATAAAAAAAAAAAAATTTTTTTTTAATTTGTTTACAGTTTCAAGGTCGATGCCTGCTGACGGCAACAAGTTGAATGATTTGAAAAGGGGGTGGGAGGATTGGGGCACATCAGAGGGAGAAAGGAGGAGGAGCGGAGAGAAGGGGTGCGGGGCGACACACCAGGAACAAAATCCTTCCCGTCCACTGCCGCCCTGACCTGGCTCTGCAGCCCCCCCCAAGCCTCGCCCTTGCTGTCCTGCGGCTGCTGCTGCCGGAACAAATTGCCCAAAACTTGCTGCCTTCAGACAACGGAGCTCTTCCAGGTCTGGAGGCCGGAAGTCCAAACTCAGTACCACGGGGCTAACCTCAGGGTGTGTGTGTGTGTGTGTGTGTGTGTGTGGAGGGGGGGTTGGGGCACAATCCCTGGGAGGTTTGGGGGAGAATCCTGTGCCTTCCAGCCCCTGGTGGCTGCATCACTCCATCCCCGGGCTGCCTGTGTGGCCGGGCACCCTCTCAGCTTGGCACGCCTCAGGCCTCCCTCTGCCTCCCTAGGAGGACCCCTTTGATGGCATCGAGGGCCCCCCGGTGATCCAGGATGACCTCCCCAGCTCAGGATCCTTCCTGTCACCTCTCCAAGTCCTTCTGTTGCCACCTAGGGTGACACTCACAGGGGACAGGGATTAGGATGTGGGCATCTTTGGGGGGCTGTTAATTAGCCTTTCTCCCGCTCCCTGCTCCAGCCCACTGGTCCCAGCTCCTCCGTCTGCCTCATGCCCTGACCGGGAATAGAACCATGACCTCCTGGTTCCTAGGTCGATGCTCAACCACTGACCCTGACCAGTCGGTCTGCCTCCGGCTGACTCTTCCCTGGAATCTTGGCTCCTCCTCATTCTTCAAGTCTGAACTGTCATGTCCTCGGAGAGAACTTTCCCGTCTGTGCCTGGCACATAGTAGGTGCTCAACCCAAAAAGAACGTGAAAGGAAGAGAAACCCCATTCTCAGCCCCTAACAGCCTTGAGCGAGGAGCTGGGCCTCTTGGGCCCTGGGATGTTCCCCGAGTCCTCCCTGCCTTTGTTCTGAGCATAGGCTGGGGTGACAGCCCCCAGCCCCAGCCCCAGCCCCTCCAAACACCAGTCATGCCGGGTCCGTGTTGGGCAGATCCTGAGGCTTATGCCTGCGCTGGCCTAGGTCTCCGGGGACAGGGCCTAGACCTTTCCCCGGCCAAAGCCCCTGGAATGAGTCTCCAGATGGAGCAGGGGAGGGGGGACTACACACATGTCCACCCTAGGGCCCGGACTGCAAAGCTCATTTAAAAGGACAGCATCTCAGGGCCCAGCCCAGCAGCGCCTGAGGACTGAGGAGTGGGGTGAGTGAGACCTCGAGGCTGGCACCGCCACTTACACGCCAAGGCACGTGGTCTCCCTGTGCCACGGTGTCATAAACATGAACACTGATGCGCCAGGTGTGCCCATCCAGCCTCGCTGTGAGAGCGGCGACGGCCTCAGCATGCGGAGGCATCCACGGCGCGTGGGACGCGCTCAGAAAACACCGCCTTGTTTGCAGGGTAAACCTCCTGGCGTGTATCTGAGCACGGGAGGGGGGTGTTGACCTGAACAAACGTCCAAACCTGGAGAGAACGTGTGAGTTTATTTGAGCCAAACTGATGACAATGGCCAGAAAGCGACATCTCACTGGATTGAGAAAATGCTCCGGAGAATGCAGCTTTACAGCTCATTTTATACATTCCATGGAATCAAAGCAGGAGACGGAAGGGGGTTACCTGAAACCCACTGGTGGTAGATCGAGGCGGGGGGGGGGGGGGGACCAGGAGAGAGCAAAGCAGAATCTCTGGGTTTGGATAAAGAGTTAAATGGAGAGACACATACAGTACTTGGACATTGCATTGGGGAGGGGGGGGGGGAGGTACAGGATAGTTAATCATTGACATTCACAGGACACGGAGGTGGTATTCAGGGAACAAGGTAACAGGGAGGGTTCTTCGGTCTCTACTCCGGTGCGAGGGTGCACCCTGAGGGCTCTGGAGAAGGGATTACTCGGACAGTTCATCTTAGATGAAACAGATAAAAGACAGGCTCGCTAAGGTCAAAGCTGGCCTTTGTCAAGGGAGCTGCAGCCTAGGACGGGACTGCCCACCTGACTCCCTTTCGTTAGGGATTCTTACGTGCAGACCATCCTGTGCGGTTACTTCCCGTCTCTGAGTTTGCAGGGCCGGCCATGCTGGCCCCCCCGAGCTTGTCCGGCATAGTGTGTGGCCCCTTTTTGTCCACAGAAGGGAAGGAGGGGGGCAAGAAGCCGGCTGTGTAACTAGGACCGGTGGCTTCACCTCTCTGGGCCTCCGCTTCCTTATTTACTATTCCAAGGTGGTTGGAAATGGATGATTTTCGAAGTCACTTTCATTCTTGTTTGTTTGTTGTTAAATATATTTTATTCATTTTTTTACAGAGAGGAAGGGAGAGGGAGAGAGAGTTAGAAACATCGATGAGAGAGGAACATCGATCAGCTGCCTCCTGCACACCCCCTACTGGGGTTGTGCTCGCAACCAAGGTACATGCCCTTGACCAGACTCGAACCTGGGACCCTTCAGTCCACAGGCTGACGCTCTATCCACTGAGCCAAACTGGTTAGGGCTTGTTTGTTTTGTTTTTGAGGCGGGAGCAGCTGAGCTGTGTTGGTGACAGGAGCTAACCCAGACAGAAGGGTGCGCTGTGTGGGCCTATGGGGTCTGTTAGATAGATACCTGCTGTGGCCCATTGTTTTTGAGTTGCCTAGCAACCTGTAAACCATCCATTCTCGCTTCTGAAATCTAATACCTCACCCCCACTTTTTCCCTTTGTCCAAAAATGTCTTATCTACCCAATGTTGCCTCACTGACTTTTTGAAATTTTCATGCTTATGTGAATTCCCCATGCACGTGTATTAAAACTTGGATTTCCCCCCCTGTTAATTTGATTATTAGCCCAGCTAGAAGAATTTAGAAGGTGGGAGGAAAAGTATTAGTATTTTTTTAGTCCACCACACACCCCAAACTTACTGGCTTAAAACAACGACAGCATTTTATTCACCCTGATGATTTTTTAAAAATATTTTTTTATTGATTTTTTACAGGGAAGAAGGGAGAGAAAGAGTTAGAAACATCGATGAGAGAGGAACATCGATCAGCCACCTCCTGCACGCCCCCTACTGGGGATGTGCCAGCAACCCAGGTACATGCCCTTGACCGGAATCGAACCTGGGACCCTTCAGTCCGCAGGTTGACGCTCTATCCACTGAGCAAAACTGGTTTCAGCACCCCCCTGATGATTTTAAAAAAAAAAAAAATACATTTTTATTGTTTTCAGAGAGGAAGGGAGAGGGAGGCAGAGATAGAAACATCAATGATAAGAGAGAATCATTGATTGGCTGCCTCCTGCACTCCTGCACGTCCCCTACTGGGGATCGAGCCTGCAACCCCGGGCATGTGCCCTTGACCGGGACTTGAACCCGGGACCCTTCAGTCTGCAGGCCGATGTTCTACACTCTGAGCCAAAACAGGTAGGGCTGTTTTTTAATTTTTTTTTAAAAAATATGTTTTTATTGATTTCTGAGAGAGGAAGGGGAAGGGAGAGAGAGAAAGAAACATTGATCAGCTGCCTCCTGCACACCCCGAATGCGATTGAGCCTTCAGCTGGGGCATGTTCCCTGCCTGGGAATTGAACCGCAACCTCTTGGTGGACAGGAGGATACTCAAACAGCTGAGTCACACTGGCCAGGCTGTTTCTGTTTTTGTGGGTTTGTTTGTGTGTGTGTGTGTGTGTGTGTGTGTGTGTTTAATCTTCACCAAGGATATTTCTCCACTGATTTTTTGAGAGTGGAATAAAGAGGGAAAGACAGAAAGAAATATCGATGTGAGAGAAACACATCGATTGGTTGCCTCCTGCACGTGCCATGACCAGAGCCCTGTAACCGAGGCGCCCTTGACCAGAATTGAACCCGGGACCCTTCGGTCCGCAGGCTGACGCTCTATCCACTGAGCCACACCGGCTAGGGCCAAGCTGCTCCTGTTTTCACATGGCTTTCTCTCTGTCTGTGTCCGTGTCTCTCCTCTTCTTAGAAGAACACCAATCATATTGGATTTAGGGCCCGCCCTCGTTCAGTATGACTCATCCGAACGGATGGTTAGGTCTTATCAAATAATTGAACCGATACCCCCTCCCCTGGGAACTGACCTTTAGACCGTTTCAAAACCGATATTGCCTTTCGCTTAGACCCGTGGTCGGCAAACTGCGGCTCGGGAGTCACAGGCGGCTCTTTGGCCCCTGGAGTGTGGCTCTTCCACAAAATACCACGGCCTGGGCGAGTCTATTTTGAAGAAGTGGCGTTAGAAGAAGTTTAAGTTTAAAAAATGTGGCTCTCCAAAGAAATGTCAGTCGTTGTCCTGTTGGTATTTGGCTCTGTTGACTAATGAGTTTGCCGGCCACTGGCTTGGACCACATCCCACTTGCTAAAACCATTAATGTTCCCCTCCAGACTTCCTCAGGATCTGGACCCACCCAGACAGTCCCTGCTGAAAAAGCCCAGCCGCCTCGAGTCCTTTAAGACCTCTGCTTCCCCGTCCCTGGGTGCTGACACCATTTGGGGGCTCAGCCCATCTGGTCTGCAGATGACCTGATACATTTAGAATCCGGACCACTTTTGGCCTCCTGTGTTCCTCCTTCGGCGATCCTAACACTAATAACATCTGTCAAGATCCTGTTTCCTGGTAGGGTCACATTCTGAGGTTCTGGGTGGCCATGCATTTTGGGAAACATGGTACAACCCAGTATAATGCCCCTTTATGATTTTCCCGTCACGCCTGGCTACTTTCTCCGTCCCTCACACTGCTCGCCACAGCATTTTAAGTGGGGGAACACAGCTCCAGGCTCCCACCCATCTCCAGGAGGTCGGAGCTCGCCTGGGAGGGCCTGGGACTCGGAGCCTGCATGGGGATGGCAGATTTCACTGGACACTCATGCCAGGGAACAAGATCCAGCCAGAGAGCGTTGGTGCCTTGCCAATGCCTCCTGCATTTCCGGTGGTGGGGCTGTCAGAGGGCCGGGCCCTGCTCAGGCCTGACCCTCCCTGAGCACAGAGTGTCCCCTTGGGCAACAGCTCTATTAATAGCCTTCCTGTGGGTATTCTGGGACAGCCATTCATGATCTCGTCCTCACATGGGCCCCCCACTCCAAGCCATTCATGACTGTGACCCCCCAGGCTTGGCAGGCTCCCCGCTCTGTCCTGTGCCCTCTCTCTGCTCCTTCCCTCCCTCCCCTTCTCCATTTCCAGAGTGTCCGCAGGATCTAGGCCAGTACCTGCTTGTTCTTCTCAATGGCCCCCTCGAGTTAGAGGCTGCTCATGTCATGTGCTAAATGAGCACTGTCAGCCTGGAGATGTGCCCTGGCCAGGGATTGTGAAATGGGAGGCGCCCCCTACGGGTGTGCAAGCAGCAGTGGGAAGCCACTCTTTGACCTGCACACAAAGAGAGGACTCTCTCCCAGATGCCCTCATGGCTTCCAGGAGGACTTCTGACTCCATTCTCCTGTGACAAAGACTGCTGGAGGGTAGCTGGTTACCACAGAGACCTGTGGACAAGCTCTTAGCCTTTCACTCATCCTCATTCTTGGGCCTTTATCTTGAGTAAAGTATCTAAAACAGTGGTTCTCAATGGAGTGCCTTTATCCTCCATGTGGTAGGCAGTTATGAGCAGAGCAAGGACCATGGGCCAGGTACAGAAGGTCACCAGGGTGGAAAGCCCCAGGTGCCTAGCAAGGGACAACTGTAGGGTGGGAGCTTGCCCCCTGGGTGACCTTTTCTGGGCCTGGAGCTGACCCAACCAGACCAGCGACCCCATGGCTGACCTCAGGCCCAGCTGTGTTGGATAAGGACCCACTGCCGTGGGGCCCACCAGTCAATCAGTGAAGACCTAGACCCTGAAAGGACACACCTGGAAAGGTGCCGAATATTCTATTAAGATCTTCCCCTGGGATCTCCCCTAAGCCCACCCTTAAAACCTTTCCCTCCCCTTCCCCCTTCTGCCTTCCCCCTTCTCCATTCCCACAGTGTCTGCAGGATCTAAGCCAGTATGTGCTTAGCAATGACTCCCCAGTCGCATGTACTTTCCTCACTCCCAGGCTCCAAGCGCCCTTCCTTTACCTCTATAACTTGTTTCCTAAGCTCATTTCTTCCAGGAGTTACTTTTTCTACCCCTGAGATTTACCAAATAAATGTTCTCTTGTAGTTTGGGTCTTGGCTATGAATTCTTTCCTAGCCAGAACCCAAGTACCAACGTTGGTGAACCCAGGTTCGGTCTGACCCCTTGGGTCTAGCACTGGTGCCGTTCCCGCCGCCTACAGCACCAAGAGGACATTTGGCATTGTCTGGAGTCATTTTTGGTTGTCACAATTTGGGTGAGGGTGTGAAAGCCAGGAGGACAGCCCTCCCCACCAATCCTGCCCCAACAAAGATTTATCTGGTCCCAAATGTCTATAGGGTCAAGGTTGAAGAACCCTGATCTAAAAGGACAAAAAGCCTACGTAGTTCAAGAGTTTTAAAGCAGCATAATTTTTTAAAGAGCAGTTTATTGATTTTTAAAGAGAGAGGAAGGGAGAGGGAGAGAGAAGCATCGATGTGAGAACACATTGATTGGCTGCCTCCTGTGTGTCCCCTACTGGGAATTGAACCTGCGGTCTGGGCATGTGCCCTTGACCGGGAATTGAACTGGCAACCTCCCAGTGCACAGGACAATGCCCAATCAACTGAGCCACACTGGCCAGGGCTATAGCTGCAAAATTTAGATTAACAAAAAATCTAGGCACTATCTACCTACTTAGAAAATAATTATATTAAGAATATTAAATTCAGTGGACTATAAAGTGACCATTTAAAAAGATAAATATGACAGTTCTTTAGGAATACTGAGATGGATATTAAAATTGCATATGATTATATATAAGTACATCTATATGTGTGTATATATATATATATATATATATATATATATGAGTTCCTCAAATGATTGAACGTAAAGTTACTATCTGACTCACCAGTTCCACTCCTAAATATATACCTGAGAAAGAGATGAAGGTGTATGTCTACATTTTGCTGCTCCCCTACCACCGGTTGAATCCAACATGAAGCTAGAGAACCATATGCCAGTCTATGCATACGCCATAGAAGTCAGCCTCCCAGGGCACTGAGTAGGGTGGAGAGGATGAAGGGTGGAACCTCCAGATTTCCAGCACAAAAGGCAACTATTCGTTAGCCATCAAGGAAATATGTCCATCAAATGGATTAACTGAGTTAATGCATCTATACACATCAGGTCAACTAAGAATTCGAATGGAACCACCCACGACCCATGCCTTCAGCAGTGCTACGAGACAGAGAACACAACCACCAGCAAATGACCTGTGGGCCCCAGACGTCAATCCCAGCAGATTTACTCTGCCTTTGCCAGTCTGTAGGAGGGAGCAGCTGGGGAGGGAGGCTTAAAGGGTTCAGTAACAAGAAGGAGGAGGAAGGTGGAGGAGGGAGAGGAGGTGGAGAAGGAAGAAGCAGAGGTCATCGACAAAATCAGTCCCAGAAAGCTTACATCCACCTAAGTGTCCAGCTGTTGTATGGCGGGAATGGCACCGGGTGGTAGACCTATGGGGTCAGACGGGACCTGGGTTCGGCAACCTTGGCCCTTGGGTTCTGGCTAGGAAAGAACGCAGAGCCAAGACCCAAACTATGAGAAGATGTATTTGGTAAAGCACAGAAGCAGAAGTAATTCACAGAAGAGATGGCTTAGGAAAACGAATTATAGAGGCAAAGGAAGGGCCCTTGGAACTTGGGAGCCAGGAAGGTGATGGTAGCACACCAGGAGGAAGGGGAGGCCGAGGGGGAGGTGGGGGAAGGGCCCGCTGGTGGGCTACTAGGAGGCAGAGCTGCGGCTAGGAGAGAGAGAGAGAGCATGCTGGGTCCTCAGTCCTAAGGGTTTTAAGGGTGGAGCTTTTAGGGGAGGTTGCTGGGGAAGATCTCAATAGGATATCCAGCAGCTTTCCAGGTGTCCTCTCAGGGCTGTGGGCTGTGCTGATTGATTGGCGGGCCCCAGGGCAGGGGGCATTACTCAGTGCAGCTGCCCTGAGGTCAGCCATGGGGTCTCTAGTCTGGTCTGGCTGCTTCTCTGGGCCTGGAGCTGAAATATTACTGGGGACTAGATGTTCTCTCTAGGGAGGAAAGGTCAGGGGGTCCAACTGCAAGACCAGTGAGATGCTCGGGGAGGAAAGGCCACCCTGGGGGTGAGGTCCCCCCTAGAATTGTTCTTTGTTTGGCACCTGGGGCTTTCCGCCCTGGCAACCTTCTGTGCCCGGCCCGTGGTCCTTGCTCTGCTGTACCTGTCTGACCGACACCAAACAAATACTGAGCCCAGATCTAGGGCTTCCCAGTTCACCGCACCAGCTATAAGGGAAGGGGGTTCGACGGTGAGCAGGTTAGAGCTGGCAGCCTCAGTACAGCAGTGCTTCTGGAAGAACTCGATCAGCAGTTGGAGTGGCCATCACTCCTGCCCTTTTCATAGATGCAGGCCATTCTCCCAGATAGTCCTCTGCGGGGCCTCTCTCCATCCTCGGCGGCCCCCACGCCTCTGACCCCGCTTCCCATGTGGCTGGGTTTTGCCGTCTCTCTCGCTGTCTCTCTCGCTGCCACTTCATCTTTGCACAGTCGTTCTGGTGTGTGTGTGTGTGTGTTTAAATGAACTCCTCCGAGCTCAGTGTCCTCATCCGAGAACGGAGGAACAATAACAGTAGTTTTGTCACTCTGTATCTGGCAGATGCTATTTTTTTTAAGGCAAGATTTGCTTAGAAGCTACAGCTTCTTCCCCGTGATGCCCTTTCTCCACTTCTGTCATAAGCTATCTGCCTTCCTGGGCGACCCTGCCCCCTCAGCCTGCTGCTTGTTAACACGGGTTATCGGGAAGGGATGGTGACTCTGGTCACGCGTAGTTTCCGGGAGGTTAATCTGCTGTGTCTCTTCCCAGGGCCGCCTTTCTTTGCAGCCTCATTTGTAATCACAGATGAGAGGTCCTGACTGTCTGCTAACGGGAATTAGACCACAGAGGAGCAGCAGAAGGAGGCATGAGGGAGGGCACCCCTTACCCCTCTAGGACCCCACCAAACAGATAACCATCCCCCGGTTACCCCTGCCTTTTCTGTTATACGTTGGCTTGGTGACGGAGAAGAGGTGTTGGCACCTGGAGGCCTTTCTGGATGACTTCATCTCTAGGCCTTGCCTCTCAAAATTCCAGCCAAATCAGCTCTACCCTTTAAGGGTTGGAAGCAGGGTCAGCATTCCAGAAGTTCCTTGTCACACCCAGGCTTTTACTGAGGTGACATTGGAGAATTAGCATCCTAGTGCAGAGGGCTGTGGGAGGGTCAGGGGAGTCTTGTCCCTGCCCCACTGCTTGTCCCTCTGGCTAGTCCTGCGATGCTGGAGGAAGACCTTTTGCGTTGACTTTGCTCAGAGAGATCAGAACCATGGACAGCGATCAGGGCGCATGGGAGACCAGCAGGCTGGAGATCAGAGCAAAGAAACTGGCGGCAGGAGGGAAGATGCGCTGCAGGGGTGGGGTGTTGCTGGGGCTGCTCTCGCTTGGAGTCACCCCTGCACCCTGCACTGTGTAGGGCCTCCATAAGCTGGAGTTCCCTCTCCCCTTTCCAGGAATGGTTGGGGTGGGGAGGGAAGGGGAAAGTGCCATGCTAAAGTCTGGGATTTTTGCAGGGAAATGGCAGGGGAGGTGAGGATACCCCGTTACTCCCCCCCCACCCCCACCCTATCCCACCCCATGCTCCTGCCCCCGGGGCAGGCCCATTTCTATACAAGGCCTGCTCTCCTCTGCCTCCACCCCCGGCAAGTAGTGTCCCAGGCACTGAGGGGTGCATTCCCCAGCCCTGAGCTCAGCGGGTGGGAATGTGACTGATAAATCAGAGATAACCCCAGAGGGCAGGGCCTGTGGCCACCCAGGCTCGGGATAAAAGGCCCTGGATACGGGAGGATCCAGGAGAGTGCCCGCCCGCGGAACTGGAGGTGAGCGGGTGAATCAGGACAGAGCAGCAGCAGCAGCAGCAGCAGCAGCAGCTTCTACCCGCTTCTCCAGCAACATGGATCCGCAGACGGGGCTGTCCAGGGCTCTCTTGCTCCTTCTGTTCCTGCATGTGATGCCGCTAGGAGGTCGTTCGCACCCGCTGGGTGGCCCTAGCCCAGGCCCCCACTTGGAACTGTCCGGAGTCCAGGTGAGCAGTGCAGGGCTGCGTAAAGGCATCAGGACTGGATCCTGGGCAGCAGGAATGAACAGGTCTCCGCCTACCATCACAGAGGTCACCTTGAGAATCAGAAAGTGGCGCGATTGGGAGCCAGGACCCTGTGCCCAAGGGGTCGGTTCACGGGGGCATCATCGAGGTTGGTTGGGCTCAGGTGAGGGTTCCTGAGGCGCCGGCTCTTCCCATCCATTGCAGGAGCTGCTGGACCATCTTCCGGGCACCATCTGGGAGCTGCAGGAGGAGCAGACCGCCCCGGACCCCCTTCAGCAAGGACGCAGTTCTAAGGCAGCCGGGGTGGCCAGGCACGCAGCTTCTGCTGCCGGCCTCGGGCCCCGTGGCAATGTCCTCCACGGCCCCAAGAGGATGCGTGACTCGGGCTGCTTCGGCGGGAGGATGGACCGGATCGGCTCCTTCACTGGCCTGGGCTGCAATGGTGAGCTCCCTCCCAGCCATCCTGGGCACCCCCACCCCATTCCCGTGGGTCCCACCAATACAGTCACACTTGTATGGTATGTTGTCTCTTGGGACCACACTCTGAGAAAGGGCCACCTGGACATCACTCCCTCTCACTGACAGTCCTCAGGGCCAAGGGGTGCCTTTCTGGGGCTATCTCCCTGTCGACACTATGCATTACCAAGCCCGCAAGCCTCACCCACCTTGCACCCACCACCTGCATCTGTTATCACAAGCACAGAAAGGCTTCCGGGTGGAATTCAGTCCTACCTGGCAGCCCCTCCTTGGAGCAGAGAGAGCCCTAAATATTTCCTCCTGGTTTCCCCTCACCTGTTTGTAGCTGCAAAGACTGAGGGTCACCTGGGCGGCCACAATCCCATTTACAGATAGGAAACTGAAAATCCAAGAGATGGATTATTCCAAAGCCTCAAATATCCAGATCAGCTGAGGATGGGGTGGGGCACCGCAGTGGCGGGGATGGCGCCCGGGGAGAAGCTCGGATCCACCCGTCTCCCTCGCCAACACCATCACCGCCCTCTCTCCCCCACAGTGCTGAAGAGGCATTAGGAGGAAGTCCTGGCCACAGACATCTACGCCCGACTCGCCATCGACCCCCTGGTCCCCATCGACCCCCTGGTCCCCCTTTGAAGCAACTCCTATTTATTTATTATTTCTTAATTTATTGGATTGTTTTATATAAGACGGTTCTTACCTTTGGGCCCTAATTGTCCATGATGAGGTAAAGTCAACATTAAAGCTTTTTCTTTGGAAACTGATTTGTCTCCGTGCATTCAAAATAATTCATCATAAAACAACCGGAAACACCAAACACCACCAAACAACAACCCGCAAACTCCGTGTTTTCTTGGAGGCCCCAACGGTGTCTTAATGGTGGGAACACAACCTCAGGCGCTGGTCAAGCAAGGCGGGGGGGGGCGGGTTGGAGAGGCTTTTTTTCTTTCCTTTTCTGTTTTATTTTATTTATTTTTTTAAAATATTTTTATTGATTTCAGAGAGGAAGGGAGAGGGAGAGAGAGAGAGAAATGTCAATGATGAGAGAGAATCATTGATTGATCGGCAGCCTCCTGCACGCCCCCTGCTGGGGATTGAGATTGCAACCCAGGCATCAAACCGTGACCTCCTGGTTCACAGGTCTATGCTCACTCCACCACTGAGCCACGCCGGCTGGGTGGGGAGGCTCTTTTTTCCTGTAAGAGTCTTCGTGCTCTGAAACGTCCAGAAATACCTCAAGCAATTGAGACACTTCCCAGAAACTGTTTTCCAGAGAGCAGCACGGGGGCCCTGATGTTTATGTGCAGGTGAGGGTGTGTCCCACTGGTCTTTCCTCTGCCTGCAGTTCCGTCAGAGGCCCTCTCCCTGGTGCCTACCGTTTCCAGAAGGTCTAAGCTACATGCACACGTGCCAAGCCACATCTCATTTGCACTCCTGAATGGGGGTGAGCCCTCCATCCTCCCACAAACCCCAGCTTCACGCCTTCAATTCATGACATCATCTGAAAGGTGCCTTCAAAACCCGAGTTTTAAAGCATTTTCATTTCCCAAACCCACCAGCTTCGAAGAGTCAAACAGGAGGCCCAGCATTTCAGGGTTCCCCTCCCCTGGGCCCTGCAGCATCACTTCCTCTTTGCCCTAGAGAGAGAAGCCCCTCATTTTAAGGTAGAAGAGGAGACAAGCACCAGAATCCTACCGTGTTGCCTCAGTCAGCAGGGGGTCCCAGTAGGGGTCCCGGCCCTGTCTTCTGGGGGCACCCCTCCCCCCTGCATCCTGCATTCTAGGCATCCCAGGCCACACTGCTGAACCTGCACCTGCTTTTCAGGTTCCGGGGGCCATTCCTTTTATGATCCAACGCAGCAAAGGAGGCAGATTATTATAACCCCCATTTTACAGATGAGAAAACTGAGACCCAGAAAAAGGAAGCTGTCCTACCGTCAGCATGCAGCCGCTCAGCGCCAGTGCTGAGATTTCAGCGCAGGTCCTAGGGACTCTTCCGCCTTGCTCTTCCTTGGAGCTCTGGCCTCGAACTGCACTCGCACAGTCCTTCTGTTCGTCTCACCGATGTTTCTTTGAGAGAATGGGAAGTACTGGGTCTTTGTGCTGTTTCTCGTCGTAACCCACTGTGCATCAGAGATCACGGCTACCTAATGAGATCTATTGAGATTTGCACTGAGTGGCCAGATGATGATGATCTCTGAACGCATAATAATCTGGCCCCTCAGTGTATATCCTATATAATAAAAGGCTAATATGCAAATTGTCCCCTAGACCAGGAGTTCAACCAGCAGGCAGGCCGGCCAACCGCCCATGTCTCCTCCCCCTGGCCAGGCTGGCCAGACCCCACCCATGCACGAATTCATGCACTGGGCCTCTTATACACACACACACACACACACACACACACACACACACACAGACACACACACACACACACTGAGTGGCCAGATTATTATGCGTTCAGAGATCATAATGATCTGACTACTCGGTGTATAAAATGAGGCGTTAGGAGCAACTTATTTGCCCATAAAACAGTGAGCCAACTTCACCTATGTTCCTGACAACAGCTCTATGAAGAATTCTTATTATCTCCCACTTTACAGATGGGGAAACCGAGGCACAGAGAGGTGATGGAATTTGCTCAGGGTCACGAAGTGAGTGAGTGGCCGAGTCAGGAGTCCAGTCCTCACAGCTGGGCCCCAGCACCCAGGCCCCTGACCACTCTACCACCCGGCCTCCCCCAAGCCAGTGAGTCAGGCTTGCTGGTGGGATGGGAGTTTTCGTTCGGTGCCTCTGCTCCCTTTCCTCTCGGCTCAGGTGATGGAGATAAACCCCTCCCAGAACACCCAGCCAGGCCTTCACAGTCCTTCCAGGTGGGTCTGCTCTCGCATCAGCAGGGCTCAGGTGGTGGAGTCTGTCTGATACAGATCCATCATTGGGTGGTTTCAGGAAAGAGGACCCTGCAGCAACTGTGAAGGAGCCACATGTGACGGGGGTGGGGGGGTGGGGGGTGAGCCTGAGGTCCCCAATGCACTGACCGCTCATGGAGCGCCCTCTGTGTTCGGTGTTTGTGGGCAGCCTGGCAGCACACATTACCTGTGGGTGCTCCATAAAACCAGCCTCCTTCACCTGTGCTCCCCGCTGTGGCTCTAACCATGGCCAAATCCTCCCTGACTTCCCTATTACCAACCTCGTCCCACGAAGAAGCTGCCGGATGACATATTTCCAGGGATGCTTGTCACTTGAATCTTCCCAGAAAGCCATGTCGGTGAAAACACACCCACGGAGGGCTGGCCCGTGCTGCCTTCAGAGCTGGGAGAAGGTTTGGGAGGGGGCAGACAGGCTGTGCTGGGTCCCAAATGTTAAGAATCAGCAGGACAGCCTTGGCCGGGGTGCTCCATCTGGTCGCTGAGCCTGCACCTGTGATGTTCTCCAGGCGTGCTCAGACCTCTCCTCCCTGGGGCAATTTTGACCCTTCTGAGCAAGAAAAAAAAAAAAAAAAAAAAAGAATTTCTCTTCCTGCAGAGCCAGATTGAAAAGAAAGCATGAGCTTGGCATGTCTTTGTTGAGGGTGTGGTTCTCAGCCTCCTATCCCTGTGTCCGTAGGCTTCTTCATGCACAGCTTTAACGATCAGTCTGATTCCACCGAGTGGCCTGTTTCTCCCGCGGGGTCAGGAGCCAGCCCCAGGCAGCTGCCTGGATGTCCTGAAGCATTTCTGAATCCAGACTGGGTGCCTGTCCTGGGACCCGGGCTCCCAGGCCTGTGGCCGAAGTGCTCTCCTCTCTGCTGGGCACAGCCCCTGCCCTCTCAGCCTCAGGGCACCCGGCCGCAGTTCCATTCAGCAGTTCGCCCTTTCTTCCCCACCCCCTATCCCTCACCCCCCCTATTTTATTTTATTAATTTTTTGTTAGTCCTCACCCATGGATATTTTCTCATTGATTTTTAGAGAGAGTGGAAGGGAGGGGGGAGAGACAGAGAGACACACACAGGGATTGGTTACCTTCTGGTGCGCCCAGACCAGGGCTGGATTGAGCCTGAAACTGAGGCACGTGCTCTTGACCGGAATCGAACCCAAAACCCTTCAGTCCTTGGGCCGACGCTCTGTCCACTGAGCCAAACCAGCCAGGGCCAGCAGTTCCCACTTTCCTCTGGCTGCCAGAGCCCACTGGGCTGCCCTGGGGCGGGCAGGAGGTGCGCTTAACCAGCACCGGGCAGGAGTTGGCACTCAGAGAGCCCAGCGCCCTGGATTCCCAGGTGGGACCCATCTGACCTGGTTCCCAGAGTTCTCTGCGGGGAGGGAGGGTTCAGCTCCAGCTGCCCAAGGTGGTCACTGACTTCCTTCGTGACCTCGTCACTTCCCCGCTCTCCTCGTGTTTCCTGGCATCCGCTCCAAAAGAAACGACTTTTGCTTGGATCCTTGTCGCAGGTTCAGGAGACGCTCCGGAATGACTCCACCTTCTCCCCCGGCCCCGCCCTCGACGGTGAGAGCCCTGGGAAGCTTCCTGGGCTCCCTTCTGGGCTGAAGCACCCAGGCAGGCGCCGTGTCTGCCCCTCCCTTTTGGGCATCTCCGGTACCTTGTCCTTCGCTGCCATCCTGGGTCAGACCCTCACCACTTGTGCAGACGTTGGCACACCAGCTTCCTAACTGGCCTCTCCAGCCCCGGTTCCTGATCGGGTTCTGCCCTCACCAGGGCGAGAGCAGAACCTTCATGCTTCAGCCCGAGGGTGATCCCCCCTCCCTGTGAGGCTCCCACATGTACGTGGGGCAGGGCGTGTACAAGAGGCATGGAAGGCAAACTCACTGATGCAATCATTTAGAAAATGATTGGATGCTTTGCTAAAGCAGCAGCATGTGCCGGCTCTGTGCTAGGTGCTGGGGTGCGGTGGCGTCCTGCAGCTGATCCGTGCACAGCCTCAGAGCTGCCCAGTCTCTTTCGGTGCACGGGGTGACACCCAACCAACTGAGCCACACCAGCCAGGGTGGCTGTTTGACACTGGTGAGGTTCGGGGTACGTTGTTACGCAGCAATAGCTGATGAATACACTACCTCACTTCCCTTTCCCCCTTGCTCTTGCTTCCCTTGGACCAGAACCCCCCATAACGCTTTATGCAAATGAATTTTCCCTTGGGGGCTTTGTTTTCTAGGGGACCTATTCCCGCTTCCCATCCCAGGAACTTCCATATTGTACCAAAGAAACAGAACATCGTGTTCAAAGTCAGAAACAACCATCCCTACATACGCAACAGTGTCCTACCTATTCCTCCCAACCGGGCCTTCTGCTTTAGACCATTTGGGTCTGACAGACTCGTGCCATGAATAGGGTGGGCTTCTCATGCCAGTCATGCACATGTGATACCCCTGGACCTTAGGGCTCCCCAAAGCTGCCCACAGCATCCCCATGGAGATACCCCGATTCTGGATTCTCCGACCCATTTGCAATGTTCATTCGATAGATGACCAATGTGGCTTCTTCCCAGTGGGAAGGAACTAAAGGCCTTTGGGTTGGCAGCCAGTGGGAGGGGTGGGGGTGGATTTGGTTTTCTGTGCCTTTTGCTCTTCTTCTCTCTCACTCTTACAAGCTGGCTCCTAAACACCCCATTACATATTTGCTCCTCCATACACTGCCCCCCCCCCCCAAACTGAGCAGGAGCATGGAAAGGAAGAGAAGCGTAACGTCAAGTCTGTTTCAGGCTCAAGACCCTGGATTTCCTGGGATTTGGGGGAATACATGTATCTGGGAATTGCCTGTGTTTTATCGGGGTCCCATTAGCACAGCAGGTGGTATTGGTTCTATACAAAGTCCTAAGGGCAGCAAAAATATTCTTTTTCTTCCAGCCCCTTCTGTGAACCAACAGACAAAGCCTGGCTAACAGACACTCAGCGGCTGCCACTTGACACCCATTGCAGCTTCACTCTGGGAGAGGGAACCCGGCTGGATTAAAAGGAGGTGGGTGAATTCTGCGTTTGCTTTCTGGAACCTTGGACAGGACTTCCTCTTCTCCTCGGGACTCCTGCAGACTCCGGAAGTGGCTGAGGACGGAGGGCAGTGTGGGCCCTCAGCAGCCACCCCCCACGGTCGAGATCGGTGGATGCCCTCCCAGAGGTCTTCACCAGCATCAAAGGCCCGTGGTAAAGGGCATCTCCAGGAGACGGCTGTGTGACGCACGCAGCCGGAGCCCGGCTCCTCCCGGCATGGCTGCTCACTGAACCCTCCTTGCTAATAATAACCCTGCCAACCGAGCAATTAAGCTCTGGGCACATTCCAGGGACTCATCAGGAAGCCATGGTTCTTTGCCCCCAGAGCTTCTACTCAGGATGACACCCCCTTTGATTTCAAGCTGAGTCTGGCCCACCCAAACCAGTGACTGAAGAGGGCTCCTTTCTCAGGAATAAAACCACCGCCACATTCGGCTCTGCCCGCTGCCCATGGGCCAAGGAGTGAGCACAGCGGGGGAGGGTCCGGCTGGGAGGGAGCTGGTCACCAACACGCATTTCCTGAGCTCCTGTGCAGACGTGTTAGGTGTGTTAGTGAGGTCGAGGAGGTCGGATGTGGCACTGTCCTGGAGACAATCCACACACACACACACACACACACACACACACACACGTGCAGCCCCTGGGCAGGGGGAAGATGAGGTACCACACAGAGGCAGCCTGAGAGAGGGGAAGAGGGGTGCATTTCACCAGGGACTGCACCAAAGGCCTTGCAAGGAGCCACCTTGCTAATGAGCCACGGTCTCCATGAAATGGCTTGAGAACAGGGCTGTTGCTGTCAGACCTGGGGTCCAAGTCCTGGTTCTGCTGCTTTTGACCTTGAGCAAGTGACCTCAGTTCCTAGTCTCAGTTCTGTTCTTCAGTCAACGGTACAATACCGTCCCCCTCCTGGGAATCCAACAAGCTTCAAACTCAAGGAATCTGCGCTCCTCCGAGCAGCAACATGAGAAGAGGCATTGGCTCCGTGCTGTCTCCCTCGGCACCTCGGAGGGGCCCTGGGGCGAAGGGGCGGAGCTCGGCAGAGGAATGACCATACTCCCCAAACTTTTCTTGGTGCTCATATTTGGGAGCTGCGTTCTTGGGGGCGTTCATCACATTTGGTCCCCAGCTGAGTGAGTGCTCAGAAAAATCACCCCCTCTTCCCCTGACCGCTGGCATCAGCTGCCAACAGTGAGGGCAAGCCCCGTGGACGGCGAAGCTCAGCCCCCGGCTGCTGATGAGTCAGGTGTGAGGCAGGCGAGAGCATCTGGACTAATTTGTCCCCTGCAGCCGGCTGCCGGCCACTTCCTCCTCTCCCACCCTTATTTGGAGGCCCTGACAGCTGAGCCGCAGACCAACTGGGCGACTTCCCGGCATGGGTCCCGGTGCCCAGGAGAAGGAAGCGAGGCAGAGGCAGCGCATTGCTGTGAGATAACCAAGGACTCTTTTTTGCTCTTCTCACACCTTTGAAGTGGGAACCTCTTGAGGCAAATCAACAAGAATGTGGCTCTTGCAGCCGAGGTTCCCGGAGGGAGGCGGTTGGGGCTGCTCAAGGCAGAGGGGCTGTGGAGAGCTCGGCTGGGCCGATAACTTTAAAAGGGCATCTTCTGCTGGCTCCTCACGCAGCTGCTTTATCGCGGCAAGTGACAGAATGGGGAGGGTTCTGTCCCTCTTGCGCTCTTGGAAAGCCGGGGGGGGCTATAAAAAGAGGAGGCGCAGGGCAGCCGGGAGACAGAGCCGAGCGAAGGTCAGTAGAGAGGAACCGGAGAGGAGCGAGAGAAGGCAGCCAGCAGCACACCACTCCCTGACCGCCGCCAGCATGGGCTGCTTCTCCACCATCACCACGAGCTTCCTCCTCCTCCTCCTCCTGGCGGTCCAGCTCCCAGGGCAGACCAGAGCCAGCCCCGTGTACAGCTCCGTGGCCAACGCCGACCTGATGGATTTCAAGGTAGGGGCTTTGATCTGGGGCCAGGGGCTTGGGGAGATTCTGCCGGTCAGTGAGACCTCTTTCTTTCCCTGTGTTTTCCCTTCGTCAAGAATTTGCTGGACCACTTGGAGGACAAGATGCCTTTAGAAGATGAGGTCATGCCCCCGCAAGTACTAAGCGAGCAGAACGAGGAAGCTGGGGCAGCGCTCAGCCCCCTCCCTGAGATGCCTCCCTGGACGGGGGAGGTCAACCCAGCCCTACGAGAGGGGGGTGCCCTTGGGCGGGGCCCCTGGGACTCCTCCGACAGGTCTGCCCTCCTGAAAAACAAGCTGAGGGCGCTGCTGGCTGCCCCTCGGAGCCTGCGGAGGTCCAGCTGCTTCGGGGGCAGGATGGACAGGATCGGAGCGCAGAGTGGCCTGGGCTGTAACAGCTTCCGGGTAAGAGGAACTGGGCATGGACACGGGGTGGGGAGGAAGGAAGGTGTGGTTTCACTGAGTCTCACGCCTCGTCATAGAAGACCACCCCGGGGATGCCTTCTGCAGGAGAGGGGCCAGCATAGATGCTACTCCCTTGGCAATGTCTGCCCCAACTGGGGGCCTGTCCCATGAACTGAGGGACAGTGGCATCATCCTTAGCTACGGCTTGCTGAGAAAAAAAAAGTTACTGCCTTGAGCATCTGGTATTTGACGTGTTCATGGGACCAAGTCGCCATCATACAGCTGGGTTGGCCGTTGACGTTCCTCCCCGGAACTGTCAGATCCTAAAGGTCAAGCGCAATTGACCAGGATTGACCTTAGGAGTGTCTAGTGAGCAACTTGTTTATCGGTTCACGCAACTCAGAGGGTCATCGGGCTGAAGCGGGGGCTGGTGGGATGGGAGCACCGTCCCATGAAGCAGGCTTTTCCAGGAGAGCCAGGCCACCACGCTAAACATGCCTGCGTTTTCTTGTAGTACCGAAGATAGTGGCCAGGCCCCGCGGACTCCGACAGACCCTCGCCCCCCGGGTCTTCCGCTCCTCTTTGTCCCATCTCATTGCCCGCAACTGGAGTTGTGACGAGCACCCTATCCATGCTGCCTGTCGCCATGTCTCACATTTTATGCTAAGTGTAGATACAATGGCTTACCTGCGGCTTCCCCGCCTCGCCCACCCCGTGCATTACGTTTTACCGTAACTCCTCACCTGTGCTTGAAAGAGGTTTGAAAATGAATAAACTTCAGCACCTCGGACAGAAGCCAAAAGCCCGTTGTGTGGGGTGTGATTTCTTTCTGGTTGGGGGGCGGGGGTGGGAAGGGGGGCAGCCTGGTATTCCTTATCGTTTTACTTTTTGTCAGAAAGAAGAATGCTCAGTGCCTTTCTTCCTACCTTTTAAAAACAATTAATAAACTTCGTTTCTAGAGCAATTTTAGGTTCACAGCGAAACTGAGCAGAAAGGACACACTTCCCAGGGACCCCTTGCTCTCACATGCTCCGCCTTCCCCGTCATCAACACCCCCCACTGGAGGGTACATTCGTTAGCTGATGAACCCGCGTTGACACGTCACTGTCACCCAAATTCCATAGTTTACACAGAGTTCATTCTTGGTGGTGTACATTCTGTGGATTTGGACAAATTATGCCTGCCTTCCTTCCTTCCTTCCTTCCTTCCTTCCTTCCTTCCTTCCTTCCTTCCTTCTTTCCTTTTTCCCTTCCTTCCCTCTATTATTTTTGGGGGTTTGGATTTAAACTGCAGGCCTGAACCTGCTCTCTCACGCCAGCCTCATCACAAACCCTGAAAAAGCCCCTGAAAAAGAGACTGACAGGGCATTTATTTTTCACATTTGCTCTTATTCAGGATCCTTTTCTATGACAAAGAAAAGTTAAGCATCTACACTTTCCTTTCTCCGGTAACACCCAATGTAGCTTGTATGCAATAGACGATTTTTGCACACCTAGTACTTTTTGGTTACAGCTTTTTAACAAAGGCACATTTATAGGTGGGCACTACGTTTTCTGATCCCTTTGAGACAGCTGCTGCAATGAGTGAGTTGCACTTACTGTTTTTAAGAAGAGGAGGCAAAGAACTGGGTTTAAAAGCTGAGCAAAGTGAAGGAAGAAATGTTTGCTCTGCTGACAAACTGCAAGCTCACGCACCTTTTGGGTGCTAACACGTGTTTAAAAATACCCATTGCCCTTCACTAATTCCGGCCCAAGGGGCTGGACTTGCAGACCTTACTGAGGTGGGACCCCCTGGAGAAGACAGTTCTGTTGTATTTGCTTCTGAAAAGGTGTCCTAAGCAGAAACAACCAGCCGCTAAGTTCACCGGCAACAGGGAGTAGCTCTCACACCCGTTTCCCACCATCACCTCCCTGCGCCTCTCTCTCTGGACCAGCTTCTGTGATACTCCTCCCAACACCTACACGGCCGCTTCTCTGTGCCCTTATATGTGCTGTTCCTTCCACCCAGAACACCCTTTCTTCAGGGAACATCTACTCAGTCTTCCTCAAGGCTCATTGTAAATGCCACTTCCTCCCTGAAGCCTTCCCTGATACCACATGCCCAGTATAAATTAAACTTCACTGGCAGTGTTTTGTGTATAACTATTATATATATATAACTATTACACACACACACACACACACACACACACTCTAGAGGGAGGCCCGGTGCATGAAATTCGTGCATGGAGGGGGGTTGTCCTCAGCCCAGCCTGCACCCTCTCCAATCTGGGATCCCTCTCACAATCCAGGCCTGCTGGCTCCCAACTGCTCACCTGCCTGCCTTCCTAGTTGCCCCTAACCGCTTCTGCCTGCCAGCCTGATCACTCCCTAACCACTCCCCTGCCAGCCTGATTGAAGTCTAACTGCTCCCTGCCAGCCTCTTTGTCCCTAACTGCCCTCCCCTGCAGGCCTGGTCACCCCTAACTGCCTCCCCTGCAGGCTTGGTCCCCCCCAACTGCTCTCCCCGGCAGGCCTGGTTCCCCCCAAACTACCCTTCCCTGCAGGCCCAGTCGCCCCCAACTTCCCTCCTCTGCTGGCCTGGTCACCCCTAACTGCCTCCCCTGCAGGCTTGATCGCCCCCAACTGCCCTCCCTTGCAGGTCTGGTCCCTCTCAACTGCCCTCCCCTGCTGGCCATCTTGTGGTGGCCATCTTGTGTCTACATGAGGGCAGCCACCTTTGACCACATGGGGGCAGCCATCTTGTGTGTCGGAGTGATGGCCAATCTGCATATTACTCTTTTATTAGATAGGATTTGCATTGATTTCAGAAAGGAAGGGAGAGGGAGAGATAGAAACATCAATGATGAGAGAGAATCATTGATCAGCTGCCTCCTGCACGCCCCCTACTGGGGATCGAGCCCACAACCCGGGCATGTGCCCTAACCGGGAATTGAACTGTGACCTCCTGATTCATAGGCTGATGCTCAACCACTGAGCCACGCTGGCCAGGCTGTATAGCTATTATAATAGGACAGTTTGTCTTGGTAGCAATTGTGTCTGTCCCTGGGTTGCAAGTTCTCTGAGGGTAAATGCCTCTTTTGGCACTCCCCGCGCACATGGCAGTCAATGCTCAATAAACATCAGTCTGATTGTCTTGGTCTCGTGTGGAAATTGGGAAAAGGGGTAATAAAGCAGCACCTGGCTCCCTGTCGAGGGAGGGACGCCGAAGCCAGATCGTTAGGGAGCAGAGACGAGGGAAGACCTCTGACCTCCCCACTTCCATTGAAAATGGTCCTTGTGTGGACCTCACACACAGGAAGGCAGGAAACCGAGAAGCAGACCGACAAGGACAAGGGGAGAGACCGGAAGCAGCGTCTGTCCACCCCCAGGCCCTGCGGTCAGGCACTGGGGAGCGGGAGATCCTGGGAGGGAGGGAGGGTGAGCAGCCATACTCCCAACGTGTCACCGTGACTCAGTGGGCCGCCTCAAAGTGCCAAATGCACAGAAAATGCTCCAGAAACAGGAAACGTGGGGGTAGGTGAAGGGGCTGCATGAGACCATTCTACCGCTGCTGGAACGGCAACTCGAAGCCGATCAGTTAGAGAAAAAGGCACGATTCTGGCAAGACCCAAAGTGAACAAAAAGCAATGGCACATGGCACCGGCAGAAGCCGGCCACTGGCCAAACCTCTACAGGCTCAGCATCAGCTTCATTTCCTCTGGTTGGTTCCCAGGGAATCTGTTTGTGGGGCAAATTCCTAAACACAGGAATATAAACGGGCTCTCCCTGCGACCGCTGGGGGCTCTCCGCGACCGCTGGGGGCTCTCCGCGACCGCTGGGGGCTCTCCGATACCGCTGGGGGCTCTCCGATCCCGCTGGGGGCTCTCCGCTACCGCCTCCGCGACCGCTGGGGGCTCTCCGATACCGCAGGGAGCTCTCTGATACCGCTGGGGGCTCTGATACCGCTGGGGGCTCTCTGCTACCGCTGGGGGCTCTCTGCTACCGCTGGGGGCTCTCTGATACCGCTGGGGGCTCTGATACCGCCTCCGCGACCGCTGGGGCTCTCCGCTACCGCTGGGGGCTCTCCGATACCGCCTCCGCGACCGCTGGGGCTCTCCGATACCGCTGGGGGCTCTGATACCGCTGGGGGCTCTGATACCGCTGGGGGCTCTGATACCGCCTCCGCGACCGCTGGGGCTCTCCGCTACCGCTGGGGGCTCTCCGCTACCGCTGGGGGCTCTCTGATACCACTGGGGGCTCTCTGATACCGCTGGGGGCTCTCCGCTACCACTGGGGGCTCTCTGATACCGCTGGGGGCTCTCCTATACCGCTGGGGGCTCTCCGCTACCGCTGGGGGCTCTCTGATACCGCTGGGGGGCTCTCCGATACCGCCTCCGCGACCGCTGGGGCTCTCCGATACCGCTGGGGGCTCTCTGATACCACTGGGGGCTCTCTGATACCGCTGGGGGCTCTCCGCTACCGCTGGGGGCTCTCCGCTACCGCTGGGGGCTCTGATACCGCCTCCGCGACCGCTGGGGCTCTCCGCTACCGCTGGGGGCTCTCTGATACTGCTGGGGGCTCTCTGATACCGCCTCCGATACCGCAGGGAGCTCTCTGATACAGCTGGGGGCTCTCTGATACCGCTGGGGGCTCTCTGATACCGCTGGGGGCTCTCCGCTACCGCTGGGGGCTCTCTGATACTGCTGGGGGCTCTCTGATACCGCCTCCGATACCGCAGGGAGCTCTCTGATACCGCTGGGGGCTCTGATACCGCTGGGGGCTCTCTGATACCGCTGGGGGCTCTCCGCTACCGCTGGGGGCTCTCTGATACCGCTGGGGGCTCTCCTATACCGCTGGGGGCTCTCGGAGACGGCTGTGGGAAGCAGCAAGGGAAGGAACAGGCAGTGTTTACAAGAGACGAGCATCAGTAATTATTGTCAGCGAGAAGGGAGACTGGGAGGAGGGGTGACTTCGTGGTGTCTGCCAGGACCCACAGGACTGGCCTAGTTTCCAAGGCAGTGAGTGGACCCTGTGAGCCGAGACTGAGGAGAGAGCTGAGACTATGCAGCTACTTCCTAGCTTGCCATTCTTACAGATTAGTAAGGGGGTAAGATAAAAACACCCCTTTAAAGAACACTGTGGAGACGAGGCTAAAGGAGACCGATGGAGACGTTTTATTCCGACGTGGTAAGGTTGTAACGAGAACTTCCAAGTTCTACAAGTTCAAATAAAAATAGGACTTTACAAATTAAAAAAATACAATTTATATACACAGTGGAGTTAGCTAAGGTTACGTGTAAACAAACAGTGCACACACAAAAAGGAAGCCAAGGCCCACAGCAGGCGTGCAGTCCCGCACACAAACGCCACGGCCGCCGGCCGCTCCCGACACCCAGGGCGGCATCGGTGTGCAACCTCACATCGGACACGCCACGTGGCCGGCTGGGTCAGGCCATGTCCATTCCAGCCTGGAGCCACTCGTTAAACAAGGTCACGAGCAAATCACCTCTCAGAGTGCAAGTCCTCCAGCCGTGGGGCCTCTACCTCATCCTCCTTGGCGGCAGCCAGGGACCACGAAACACCACCCTGAGGCCAAACACAGCCACTGCTAGCCAAGCCCGGAGCCGGTGCTGTCGTCTACGGAGGGACCAGAGCCCCGGAGGCCCACGGGGCTGCTGGCACCAGTTGAGGGTTGGAAATGCAGGTTTCAAAGACTTCCGAGGAGCAGGCTTACAGTATTCTGTCGCGAGTGGGCAAGGCTGTCTTTGGGCACCAGGAGAGGATGGCTGTCACAGGGGACAGGAAGCGCCTTTCACGAGGGGCCTGGGTCTGGCCCTCCCTGGCAGCCGTCCAGCCAGCTCCGGGGGAAAGGCATTTGCGTCCTGTTGTCTATCTCTGGGCTACACCGAAGGGAACAAATGTCTGGTGACTTAAAAGCAATGCGATGTGCATGAGGGGCAATTTCCTGGTGACCCAGCCCAGGACAAGAGGCCCCGCTGACCCCCCGCAGAACTTGGCCCGACCCATCTCAGGGAGGGCTGGGAAGAGGGTCGAGTTCCTGTGAGGGGGTCACGCCATTCTCCTGTGTGCGACTGGCTTCCTTCGTCACAAGAGGAGGAAGGAATGCGGGCAAGCTCTGAACACTTTAAAGCAAAGTGGAGGCTGCCTCACACCACGTTGAGAAGGGCTGGCCTCTTTGGTCCTTGTGATTTCCTGAACGATGCACTGGGGGTTTCATCACGTTTCACAAATCACGTGCCTCCAGGAAGCTGACACACTCAGACCTCAAAGTACTTTTGGTCGAAGAGATAAGAAGATGGGGCGGAGGGCCAGTCTGCTGGAAAAGGCCCCTCACTAAGTGGATTATTCACTGGAGTGTGTTGAGCCAAGACCTGGGCGGGCAGAGCAAAGGCTGACACCCACCCCTTGAAAGGGTCTTCCCATCGAAGTCAACTCGAGGTGGAGGGCGACAAGTGTTGCCAGGGCCAGGCATGGACGCCCTCAGGCAACTCCCAGATTAAAGCAGGAGAAAACGAAACGCCAACAAATGCCACCTCGAGTGCAATGCCCACCTGCCCCGCGGTTCCTGATGGGCCCGGATGCTGGTAATCGTGGAGGGAGCAGAGGCCAGTAAGAGCAAATGCCGACGCCCAAAGGCCCACTTCGGGGGCCTGTGCAGAGAGGACCAGCCGCCTGGAGAAGCTGAGCCACTGAGACAGAGGGAGGCTTCTTGGGTTTGATGCAAAAGCCTCGGGGCACATCCTGGCAGGAAGCATCCTGAGTTTCATTGCTGAGCCCCTCAGCAGGTTGGGGGGGAGGGGAGGGGCAGCAGGAAGTGACAGGGGTCTGTGCGGACACCCGCGTCCTCGAACACACATCCACTTCACCGCCACACTCAGGCATTTCAAGCCGCATCTCGTACCTTGTGGTGGTCGCTGGCTCAGACTCCCTCCTTCCCATTTGGAAGTAACCGTACCGTTCTCCAGAGCCAAGCGGTTTATCTAGGGGCCCTGCTCTTAGTGAACTTGGGGGATCTGCTCTTAATTAAATTGGGGGGCCTGCTCTTAGTTAACTTGGGGGGGGGGCTGCTTTTATTTAGTTAACTCGGGGGGAGGCACATCAAGATCCTCTGGGTTTTACCAGGAAGATGCAGGCAAACGTGGAAAAAGTTTAGGGATTCCGTGAAGGTGAACGGAGTAGGGACGAATCGGGGTAAAAATGTGTCACCTGGGGACCGTGCGTCACTTGGGAAGCGGAGAGAAAGCTGAAATGTTAAAACCAGGGCAGATGTAAAGCTGGCCCCACTGTCAGGGACTATTAGTGGGGTTAACGCTCCATGCTTCTTGGGGGGGTGGTTCTAAGGAGACTGAAACCATAGGGGCCAGAGCTGTGCTCACGCCCAGAAGCAGCACATCCCCCCTCAGTGAACCTGCAGACCGAGTGGGAGCACGGAGGAAGGCCTCCCTGAACGTGGCCGACTTCTCAGTGCCCAGTTCCTGAGCTGGTCATTCACTTCATTTTGCAGCTGGCGCTTCCCCAGGGCTTGCTGTGGCCACATTCCTCCCTCGTGGTTCAAGGCAGAGCGGGGTCCCCCAGGAAAGCAGCGGAGGGGCAGGAATACTGCTCGGGTGTCACCCCCCCAGCGGTGAGGCCTGACCTCTTGGGTCCTGGCATTCGTGGGGCAGGGGCTGGGGCCTGTGCCAACCTGGATGGAAGGAGCTTGGGGAGCAGGGAATGGGAAGATACTTGCTGAGGAAGTCAGACAAGTCCAAACTCTGACGAGTCAAACCATCCCCAGGATCTAGACCAGCAAGCGTTCGATGACTGCAGGCTTTCCGAGCGAGGGGTGTCGGGGCTCTGCCATGCTGTGGGGCAGCCCCACCAACCGTGGCAGAGCAGAGCTGCCTCCCCAGAGCTCCAGGAGGGCGCTGGCCCGTGGATGAGGCTGAGCCTCAGATGGTCTGGTAGTGCTGCCGCAGCCGGGCCTGCAGGAATTCGTACGTGAGGTTGTGGCGGGTGATGATCCCAACGATCTAGGATGAGGAGGAAAAGACCCAAGTCACCTGCTGAGTCAAACGCAGAGGGGCAAGACCAGGAGCGGACTGAGCTGGCCCAGTCTGTCAGGAGGGGCGGAGGACAGACGGGGTCCTATACAGTGCAGCGCAGATACGACATCAAAAGTCACCTGATCTCTATGGAACAGGATACACAGACAACTAGGGCTCCTAAAGGGGAGGCCAATGGGCTGTAGTCCGGCCGGTGACATCTGAATTTGTGCATCTGTGTAGCCAGGGCACACGCTCCCCAGCCTTTTCAGTCCCCATCTCCTCCCACCCCCCAGTATTTGGCTTGAAAGTCTCTCATTGAACGTTACAATGCCCGTAAGAGCTGGGGAACTGACACCTCACCCCATCCCCCCAGGTGCTGCCAGGTCTTGAGTGAAGAAGAGACGTGGCTCTAAACTTTTCTAGTCCACAGTGCCACTGGCGACACCTGCTGGCCACGCTGGAGACAGCGTATAAGAAACCGAAGGCAAAGGGGGAAGGTGTGTGGAGTTATCCCAGGCTCCAGGCGCCCACTCCCTCCTCACTCCTGGTGGGAGTTTCAGAGGAGGTTTTGGTCTAGAGACCTCCCTGCTGGGTTCTGTGGTTGGAGGGTCCTTTCCTGAAGGTGGGAAGGGGGGCGGGGGGCGAGGCCGGGCTGCTACAGGCCTTCTCCCCCGGAACTCACTCACCTCTCCCACGGCATTCACCACCGGCAAGTGCCGCAGGCCCATTGTTCTGAACAGGTTGAAAACTTGGGAGACGCTGCTGTTGGGGGACACGGTGAAGGGTGACGGGTTCATGTACGGGGTGACATCCTGCAGAGGAAAGACAACTGGAGTTTCCTGCGGCCAGCTCTGCCCTAACCCGGATGGGACGCCAACCAGCACCGACCAGATCGGTCCTTTCCCAGCCGTCCTGGGGGACAGCCCTCTCACCACTATCATCCTCGGGTTCAGCAGCGTCAGGTCCAGGTCGTGGATGTCAGGGAACCGTGGGTAATCCTCGGCCATCTCCGCGTAGGAAAGGCGCGGCTGGCTGGCGCTCTGCAAACCCAACCAGGACACTGTCCTTGCAGCGAGCACAGCAACAGGCAGGGTCACGTGGAAAGCCCCCTCCCTCGTCCAGTCTGTATCCGCCCAGCCACAGTCCCCCAGAGTGAAGGGGGCGGGGCAGTGGCTGGAACACGTGCTTTGGAGTGAGACACAGTGATCCAGAGCCAGTTCCCAGCCTGCTCCCCCAGCCAAGCCTCCTAATCCCCCCAAACTTCCCTTTCCCTCACCTGTGAAATGGACAAGGGTCAGGGAAGTTTAAAGGAGAAAAGTGCTAATAGTAGCTGTGTGGGTTGACTTGTGTGCCCCCACAAGAGATGTCCAAGTCCAACCCGTGGTGCCTGTGAATGTGGCCTGACTGGAAACCAGTCTCCGCAGATGTGATCAAGGTCAGGTGAGGTCCTATTGGATCGGGGAGGGCCTTAAATCCCATGACCACTGTCCTTATTCAAAGAGCAGACACAGGGAGAAGACCATGTGAGGAGGAGGAGGGGTGGGGTGATCAGTCTGGAGTCAGGAATGTCAAGGACCGCGGGCACCACCACAGACCAGGAGGGCGAGGAAGGATCTCCCCTGGAGCCGCCAGAGAGAGCGTGGCCCCACCGACACCTGGACTCTGTGCTCTGGCCTTGAAAGCTATGAAAAGCAAACTTGTTTGAAGCCATCTGTCAGTGGCAACTGGCCACAGCGGCCACAGCAAACTCAGACAACGGCTGCTACTTTCCTCTATCCTGAGTCTCACTGCTGCCGTCACTGGGCACCTGGGCCGAGACAAGTGACCACACGTACCAGTCACTGCTCTGTCCCAGTCTTCCTCCCCTCACTCCACTCTGACACAGCGTTCTC
This sequence comes from Corynorhinus townsendii, assembly GCA_026230045.1. Classification (NCBI taxonomy): domain Eukaryota; kingdom Metazoa; phylum Chordata; class Mammalia; order Chiroptera; family Vespertilionidae; genus Corynorhinus; species Corynorhinus townsendii. The sequence continues at coordinate 215,222,250 of JAPDVU010000002.1, forward strand.
CGTGCACCACTGCCTCCCAGTGCTGCACTGACCGGCTCTGGCTGGTTCCTGTCTGTAGGCGAGGCCTGTCATCTGGCTGCACGCCTCCACTTCCTTGTGCCCCACTCCCCGCCAGGTGGGTCCTCCCCGCAGACCACACGCTCAGGGCCCAGGCTCGGCACCGCAGCCCTCCCTGCCCTGCCCTGTCAGCTGCTCTTCTGCAGGCCAGTTGGGCCACGAGGGACCTGAGGCTGACCCCTACGGACAAGACCCGAACCAGCAGAGCCAGTGTGGAAACCAGGTCTCTAGGCAACGTTTTCGGGCTCCTTTCTCAGGCTCCATCTGAAGGGATGAGTGTGTGAGTGAGCGGTACTCAGCGAGCGTCCCCCGGGACCACTCTGAACAACACCCCCACCCACCCCAGCTTCTCTCTACAAAAACCAAACAAAAGAGAAAAAGAAACTACAGGGGAACTCATGGGAAGAATGGGACTTCTGGTAACACAGCTAAGAAGGTTCAGGCACACCAGAAACTAAAATGTAGAGACTGCAAAAAGCCTGCAGGTGCAGAGGCTGCGTGGAGAATGGGGGGGACTCACACCCCCTGCCTGGTGACTTCGAGAAGACACCGACTGCAGCAGAGGGAAGCGGGGGCAGCATGCGCCCCCTAAGCAGCTGCTGGCACATGACTCCGTGTCTCCCCTTCTCCCTGAGGCGGAGGTGTGCTCCTACCCTCCTGCCTTCCGGAATGCCGGTGCGGGCAAGAGACACTTACCGACTGACTTTCGGAATAGCACACTCCTCGGACGAGCAGGGTGACCAGTTGTGACCGCAGGATCAGGCCGTGGAAGGTCAGAGGGCGGAAGCGTTCCTCCATAGTCCAGTCTTCACTTGGGGACTGGTCAGGGTATAGGTTGGGGTAGGGAGTGTATCTGTTATATAAAAACCAGACGCTGCCTAGTATACCCTCAGCAGGATCGCGTTTCACCCACGTCCCAACCCCACTCCCCAAGTTCCCCAAAAACTCGGGAGCGACCAAACAACGCCCGAGCAGAGGGCTGGCCCCTCCCGACCCGTCGGCTGCTGGTGCCCGCGCGGCGGGAGGACTGCGCGCTCACCTTCGCTCGAGCATCTGCTGCAGGAGGTCCTCCTTCTCGGCCGGCTCCTCTGAGGTCACGTGCTCGTCACACATGTTCCGTAGCTCACTCGACGGGTAGGACTTCATGGACTGGCTGCGCCTGCGCTGCTCGCCGGCTCGGGTGAGGATGCTGGATTTCTGTGGATGGGGAGGGGTGATCATGGCAGAGGTATCCACCAGGGAGGCCCTGGATTGTTGCATGCACGCAGGCACACCGACACAGCCCCTACTTAGCGTAAGGATTGGGGTGGCAGTGAGGACCAAAGGCACACGCCGACAGGAGCTGCCGGAAGCGCTGGCAGTGGCTCAGGGGCCGGTTCACAGGAGCCTCTGGGCGCCGCAGGGCTTGTTGCAGACCCTGTGGTTTCTGCCGGCCCAACGTCCTTGCTCTTTGATTTGGAAAAGCAACTCAGTTCTCCAGTGGGGAACAAACCCTCTCTCCCAGCAAGCCAAGGGGTGGGCACACGACCCAGGTGAGGCAGCGGGACTCTCCCTCTGCTGGGATTTCAAACCGGGAGCATCCCAAGGACAGAGAACAGCAGCTCCGAGGCCTGGTCTCCCAGAGGGTCCCCTGGCCGCTTGCATGCCCGAGCACACCGCTCCGGCTCCTTCACTTTCCTGTCAGTCCTGCAGCTTTCCATAGATTTCTTTTCCTCCCCTAAGGAGGGCAAAGTCCACTTCTGTGGTTGGCAACTCTAGAACCCTCGCTGACCAACGTGCAGGAATCCTGTAGACGGATGTTTAAAAACAGATCTGTCCCACCAGCTGGTGTGGCTCAGTGGTTGAGCACTGACCTATGAACCAGGAGGTCACAGTTCGATTCCTGGGTTGCAGGCTCCCATCCCCAGTGTGACAGCGGATCAATGATTCTCCCTCATCATTGATGTTTCTATCCCTCTCTCCCTTCTCTGAAACCAATAAAAATACACTTAAAAACAGAACAAAACAAACCTGTCCCCGTGCTTACTGGGAGAATGGACACGCCCTGATGGCCTAATGGAGTCCACACTCGCTGTCGCACATAATGGGGTGCTGATTTCTCCTAAGAGTCACCCCACATGTGGGGTGTGACGAGCACCAGTCAGTGTGAGCCACCACGGAACCACCTGTCACCCACCTCTCCTCTCGGCTGTTTTCTCACCTTGAACTTGATGTTGTTACTGATGAGCTGGTTGCCCTTCATGAACTCCTTCTCGTTGCCCCGGTTCTCGGTGACCACGGGGAAGGCATGGTGGACAGTGGTGCGCAGGATGCTGACCAGCGACTGGATGCGGGTGTGCGGGTAGACATAGGTCAGGTTGGGCTCCATGATGTCACTGGCTCTCAGTCTGGGGAGGGAGGGAAGCCATCAGCCTCACACGCTGGAGCCCACGGCACCCGGGAGCAAGTGCGATGGGCTGCCCTGGCTCTCCTGCCGCCCCTCCTGAAACACCTCATCTGCACATGCCCTTCCCCAGGCCTGAAACGCCCTTCCCCGCTTTGTCAAATGGGTGGGCCTGGACTCATCCTTCGGCTCAACATGAAAAGTCTCCTCACCACAAACCCCTCTGCTTGCCCAGGGGACCGATCGGCCGCCCCTCCTCAGCACTCCATGGCACATTCCCCGTATCACACTGAATTGGTAATTACACTATTAGAATTTTTAAAAAAAGTTTGGTGCCCCTTAGACCAGGATGGCAGCTGCAGCCACAGGTCAAGTCCCTGCCTGTCGTGTCTAGATACCGTCTACGCCTGCCTCTGCATCGCGAGGGCAGAGCTGGTGACTGGCAGAGCCCACATGCCTGCAGAGCTGACAACACTGACTATCGGGCCCTTTACAGAGGCTTGATGACCCTACGTTAGACCACAAGGGACTTGTGTGGTACCCAGACATAGGAGGCCCAAACCATTTCTGGGCTGGTGGATAATTTGGTGATTATAATACGAGACTTCGTTAGGCTAGTTCTCAAACAGGGCTAGGAGACCCTTAGTTTAATCCTCACCTGAGGGTATTTTTCCCATTGATTTTTAGAGTGAAAGGGAAGGAGGAGGAGGAGGGGAGACAGAGAGAAACATAGATGTGAGGGAGACACATCGACTGGTTGCCTCCTGCACGCGTCCCGACTGGGGTGGGGAGCAAACCCGCAACCAAGGCACAAAGAGGAACTGAACCCACAACCCTTTGGTCCTCAGGCACTCTAACCACCGAGAAAAACCAGCCAGGGCTAGCATGCCCTTCGTTTAGACATTCAAGCCTAACACAGACGTTATGCACAGCCCTCACTTCCTACTGAACCAGAATACAGGACCCAAACAAAGCCATGCATCGGCCCTGCCCTCCCTGCCTTGCCCCAGCTCCCAGCCACATGGAACTGCTCAATGTTCCCAAACATACGTGCTCTTTTAATGACCCCGTTTCACTTCATTCTAACCCGAGAACCTAAGTAATCATTTCCTACCCTGATATAAACAGTCCTTGGGCCCTGGGATGTGAAGAGACCCCTGGCCTCACCTGTCCATTTCCACCTCTGTCTCCCACTCCAGAAGCGGCACTCCTCGCAGGCCCACGTGGATGTCGTAAATGCCCTTGTTGAAAAAGTCCCCTGTCCACTTGGCCACCTGAAACACAAAGCAAAGACCTGAAAAGAGGCTGCTGTGGGGTGAACTTGGCTCTGAACCCGAAAGTGGCCTAGAAGGGGAGTGCTCACCATCAGAGTGATCATAATGGGAAGCCCGTAAGTGATCTCATTGGTGGATTCGATCAGGATGACCGTGAGACTGATGGTCATACGGACGACCCCGCCCAGGAAAGCCGCGGCACCAATCAGGGCAAAGGTCCCCGAATAGACATGGCCCAATCCAATGTAGCTGGGGAAGAGAAAAAACAAGAATGTGCTTGGAATCATGCTGGGTGGAGGGGCAAGGCTACGATTCGAGCACTTGCACATGTGTGTACATACATGCACACTCATGCACACACGTATGCACACTGTACCTTTTGAGGACATTGGCAACTAAACGTCCAAAAGCAGCTCCACACAGCAGAGAAGGAACAAAGAGGCCGCTTGGAACAGAAATGCCGTAAGTCCAGCATGCAAGCAAGAAATAGAGGATGAAGAACAAAGCCAACGTGATGGGGCTGAAGGTACCTGCAAGGCAAGGCAGACCTGAGTCCCACTGCCAGGTGCCAGACGCCCACCAGGCCCCCTTGGTTCCCACAGGTCCTTCTGCACACCAGCCAGGTCACCTCCAACACTGGCGGCAGAAAGGCTAATCTTGTTTGGGTTGGAATTACAAAGGGAAAGTCCTGTTTTTTGCTCAGAATTAAAGGTAAGCCTGGCTGTAGCTGAGGGCCAATGGAGGAGCAAAGAATAATTATTATTTGTTCTCTGTAGAAAAACCCAACCACACAGGAATGGGTAGGCGCCTTGGAGCTCACCATCCTGGTGGAAGAGCTGAAGGATGGCAGACTCCTGGGGATTGAAGAAGAGGGTGGCCATGTCATTGTAGGTCTCATTGGGACAAAAAAAGGTCTTGATACTTGAATTCACATCTTCTGATGTGACCTAAGAAACAGAAATCAGTACAAGGTCAGCACCTGACCAGGGCACTTGAATCTTCAAGTGGGAGGTCCCCATCACGGTCAAAAAAGTCTGGCATCCCTGCTTTTCCTGTAAATCAAACAGGTAGCAAAAACAGATCTATCCCCAAGAGCAGCCAACTGATACTGTATTCCTTGCATTTTGAGAATGAATGAATCAAGATGTGGGCCCTTGCTCATCCATTCATAATGAAACTCTAACTACAATTATGACTCACCAGGGACTTCGCCCTGTCTCTTCTCCCAGGGCTAATTTTGTGCGTGACACTTCTGGAAGCCTGGCCGGGAACCGCATGGACGAGGGGAAGATGAGGCAGGTGACAGACTAGTGGTTGGGAGCTGACAGCTTTTCAGAGGAGCTCCCAGGGTACGGCCTGACCTAATGCCCCAACTTTGGTTCCAAATGGAAAAAGCCTCCGTCCCGAATTTGCTGCAGAAGCAAAACCACTTCCACATGAGGACTGGTGCAGACACCGAGCTCCTGGCTGCCTCCCCCAGGCTCCACCTGGCTGAACAAAAGCCCGACTGGGAAGAGATGACTTCTCCACATTTCACACCTCTCATTCTCTCCATCACTTTGTGTAGGAAGATGCAATTCCGGTACTGCCTCGCTCGTTAGAGGATAAGGGAATTTGGATTATGAAAGTTCTTGTTTTCTATTTGATGGTGTCCGATAGTATAGGAGGTGTACTTCACACCTATCGCTGGGCATACAAGTAAGTGTTGTTACAAAGCTCAGTAAGGATATGGACTTTTCTTGGACTCCATTCTATGGCTAACACTGTAGAGATGCCCTTACGTGAACACTATAACAATATGAGGTGGACTGGGTGGTGGTGGACTGGGTGGTGTATAAGCCTACCAGGTGAACCTGGCTGGCCAACACAGTTAGATGAAGGCTGCCGTAGGAAATAGGACAGTGCCCCCTAGTGGTGGAACATGGCAGGAAGCGCTGGCAAAGGAGAACCCTGTTTAGAACAGTATCCCATGAGCGAGCTGAGAAGACACACATGCAGTGGTTCCCAAACCACGTCAGGAGGAACACCAGTCCTGAAGGCTCTCTGGAAAGTCCTGCAGTCAATGCACTGAGCAGCTCCAGAGCACCTGTTGGAAATCAGAGTTTCCACTAAAAGCAGAGCGCAGGTTCCATACTCAGAGGGACTGGGGTTACCTGGAGCAGGAGCGAGTCATTCCCGATTTGACTTGAAGACATCTGTCGGCATTCTCCTAACACCATCGAGGCCACAAACACCACCACGGTGGTTACCAGAGACACCAGGAGGCTCTCTAAGACCCTAGGAAGCAAAGGACAGCTGTTACAGGTACTAAGACACCCCGGTCTTGGGAACTCAAATACACAACCCCGCCCACCCCTCACCCCTTTCTCCCCAAAGAGCATGTGTAGGAGCCTCCGCCAGTCAGCATGTGCAGCATCTGTCAGCGACTTGCTGCGTTCAGCAATTCCTATGGGAAAAGTGGGCGGCCAGGGTCATGGCTGCTGCGTCCACAACACCTCTCTCCGAGGAACAAAATGCCTTTCATTTTAGGTTCCAGGGGTGAGAGTCGCACTGACCTTTCTGACTTTGTCACGCGTCCTAGTGGAAGTCAGGGGGGGTGGGGAGGCAACCAGCAGCTCTCATATGAATGAAGCTCAGACTCAGCCTTTAGGCCTGACGAATACAGTGGACACGACCCCTTCTACCTTCTGTCTCAGATGTGAAGGGAGCAGGGTGTTCACACAATCGCCTCCCTCGGGGAGACGGCCCATCCACACAGAGCTCGGGGAGCCCCGCAGGCTGGGGAAAGCGGCTGCGCAGGTACCTGACGAGCTTGGGCTTTGGGTGCACGTTTCGCATACGGTACTTTGCAAGCCTCTTGTTCAGACAGTTGAATGTGGCTCCCAGGAGGCCCCCAATGACCCCCATCACGATGAAGAAACCCAAATCCACAGCTGTCCAGAGGTGACATTTTTTATCAGAGTCAGAGCACTGAGAGGAGGGGCAAGAAAGGGAGAGAAAACCATGGTGCCCATGAGAACAAGAAGGGATGGAAGCGGAGAAGACAGACACAGGAGGGGAGGCTGTCTTCTCTCTTCAAGGGCCTGCCCCCACCGGGCAGGGCCACCCACAGGAGGCTGCAGGGGCAGAGAGCCCCGCCAGAAGCTGCCCCCGTCTTGCTGATTGCTTCTATCTGATACATTACTTAGAGCAACTGTCACCGAGCAAGCAAGAAATTCTGGGCGGCCCTAGCTGGTGTGGCTCAGTGGACAGAGCGTCAGCCTGTGGACTGAAGGGTCTCAGGTTCGATTCCAGACAAGGGCACATGCCCGGGTTGCAAGCTCAATCCCCTATAGGGGGCATACAGGAGGCAGCCAATCAATGATTTCCTCTTATCACTGATCTCTCTCTCACTCTCCCTTCCTCTCTGAAATCAATAAAAATATATATTAAAAATTTTTTTAAAATTGCATCTTATTTATTTATTTATTTTTTAAAAGGAAGAAATTCTGGGGGAAAAGGACAAAGCATACCTTAAACTCGCCGAAGTTCAGCAATCCAGGGAGCTGGAAGGAGCCCCAACTCCCAAACTGAATCCCAGAACGAAAGAAGTTGAGGGTAAAGGTGGCAGACATGGAGCAGAAGAGCTAGGGACAGGTGACAAAGACAAGAACATTCAATAGTGACAAGTCCTACTTCCTCCCGGCCCCTCCTCATAAAACCTGCTGCTCTACATAGAAACCTGCCAACTCCAGGCCCGGTACAGGTGTCCAGTAACCACTGCAAGGAAGGCACCCCATGTGGACAACTGTACCGCAGGCTACAAGAAGCGTTCATTTCAACAGCCTGTTGTGAGAACTATTTACTTAGAGCCAGATGCACACTGAATCCTGTGCCCAAAACAAAGAGTGAGCATGAGAGGCACAACGCACTACTCTAAGGTAGGAGTCGGGGTTCAAGTCTGGGCTCTGCCGCCGCCCGCCTGATGACCAGTTCCACGTTTTCACGCCAGGCGGCTCATCAACAAGAGACGATACGGGCAGTTTGATGTGGGGAAAGGGAGCGCGTGCATATGAAAAGCACAGGAAAGCCCCTCGTTGGCGGTTATGGGTGTCTAAAGCAAAGGACGGGGCGCGTCAGAACTACAGTTTAAATGGGGGTGGTTATGTTTAGAAGGTTTTCCTTGAAAGTCCTCCTCACCACTTTCCACGTGAGTCCTTGGTTCCAGAAGGACGAGCCCTCCTCCAGACTGAAGAGGGTCCCCCCAATGGGAGCCCCGAAGGCTGCAGCAACGCCAGCAGCTGCCCCTGCTGATACAAAGTCCCGCTTGTCTCTGAGGAGAGAAGAGAGACGCTTTATTGGACAAAGGGCCCTCAGGCCACAAAACGCAGTTTTCCCTGCCTTATTTGCCGTGTTTTTTTTTAATTGATTTTGAGACAGAGAGAGAGAGAGAGAAACATTGATGTGAGAATGAAACATCGATCAGCTACCTCCTGCACACCCCAAGTGGGCGTTGAGCCTGCAACCTGAGCATGTGCACTGATGGGGAATCAAACTAGCAACTTCTGGGTGCACGAATGACGCCCAACCAACTGAGCCACACCGGCCAGGGCCTTATCTGCCATTTTATCTCAGGAGCCATGACGTTAGGGTTTGAGGCAGACCCACTGGGCAACAAATAGATTCACCTGAGAGCCAGACCCACTCCGCAGCCCGAGTTCCTCCAGGGAGAGAGGCCTCCTCACACCCGGCTCCTCCGAAGATGGAATTTCAGCCCCAGCTCAGTCCCTGCTGAGCTACACCCTCCCCAGATCTTCCTTCCAAAGGTCACAGCGTCATGAAAACGCCGACGTGCTGGTGACATGCAGAGGAGCAGGTAACAATGACACGCAGGAATACCAAGGCGGGAAGGTAGACCACAGCCCTGACCCGGGGCCCGATTCCAAGGGCCTTGCGCGCGGGGCAGTTTCACACACACAAATCCCACAGGGCAAAAAAGTTCCAACCCAGAAAGGCGGCGACCCAGGGCACTGCTTTGGAATATGGAAGATGCTCTAGTCCCGTGGTCGGCAAACTGCGGTTCGCGAGCCACAGGCGGCTCTTTGGCCCCTTGAGTGTGGCTCTTCCACAAAATACCACGGGCGGGGCGAGTCTGTTTGGAAGAAGTGGCGTTAGAAGAAGTTTAAGTTTAAAAAAGGTGGCTCTCCAAAGACATTTCAGTCGTTGTGCTGTTGATGTTTGGCTCTGTGGACTAATGAGTTTGCCGACCACTGCTCTAGAGTACGCCTGTGGACTGTCTCGGCCGTGTTTTTCATCTCCACTGCCTGAGATGCTTCCGGGCCTTAGGTCATGACAACGTGGAAGCCAGGAGACCAGCGGCCCTTGTTGCTTATTTTCAGGACAGGAGCTCAGCCCACCTTCTTTCTGACACCGGGTTTTGCACGCAGCCTGCCCAGCGGGGGAGGCAATAAGCCAGCGAGAGCGAGAATGGGGGTCTCAGAGGCAGTAAATGGACAGTTTATTTTTTTCAAGAGAATCCAATTCTGCCCTGGCCAGTGTGGCTCAATGGTTGGGTGTTGTCCATGCACCAAAAGGTTGCCTGTTTGATTCCGGGTCAGGGCACATGCCCAGGTTGTGGGCAGGAAGCAGCCAAAGATGTTTGTCTCTCTCTCCCCCTTCCCCTCTAAAAATTAATTAAAAAAAAACCTTTAAAAAAAGAAACTCCAATTCCTATTATCACTAAGACAAGTAATAATAAGTGTTGGAGAGATTGTGGAGAAAAAGGAACCCTCAACACTGCTGGAGGGAATGTAAACTTGTATAGCCTCTATGGAAAACATATGGAGGTTCCTCAAAACATTAAGAGAAGAGTTACTATATGACCTAGCAATCCTTCTTCACGGTATTTTAACTGAAACATTTGAAAACATTTATTGGCAAAGATTTATGCACCCCTATATTCACTGCAGCATTATTCACAGTGGCTAAAGACATGGAAAAAGCCCTAACTGGTTTGGCTCAGTGGATAGAGCGTCGGCCTGTGGACTGAAAGGTCCCAGGTTCGATTCCGGTCAAGGGCATGTACCTTGGTTGCGGGCACATCCCCAATAGGGGGTGTGCAGAAGGCAGCTGATCGATGTTTCTCTCTCATCGATGTTTCTAACTCCCTATCTCTCTCCCTTCCTCTCTGTAAAAAATCAATAGAGTATATTAAAAAAAAAAAAAAAGACATGGAAACAACCAAAGTGTCCTTCAATAGACAATTGGATAAAGAAGATGTGGTATCTACACTAATAAAAGAGGAACATGCAAATTGACTATCACTTCGCAACACCCACCAGCCAATCAGGAGTATGCAAATTATGCCGAAAAAATATGGCGGTAGTCCCTCTGGGCCTCTGGGTCCTTGGACAAAGGGCCCTCAGGCCACAAAAGGCAGTCTGGGCCTCTGGGCAGCACGCATGCAGGCACAAAGCAGCCAGGTGGGGTGGGACGCCTGCTATGAGGGGTAGGGTGGTGAGGGGAGGGAGCTACAGGAGCAGCGCTCCACCCAGAGCGAAGACTGAAGGCGGCAGCCAGAGTGAAGGCCTGGCTCCCCGGTGCTGGAGGAAAACCGGTGCTGGCAGCCAGGGGAAGGAAGGCCTACTGCATGAATCTCTTTGTACAATGGGCCTCTAGTTTTATATAAAAAAAGGGTAATATGCAAATTGCCCTAACAGCAGAACGACTGGTCACTATGACACGCACTGACCACCAGAGGCAGATGCTCAATGCAGGAGCTACACCCTGGTGGTCAGTGTGCTCCCAGAGTGGGAGCTCTGCTCAGCCACAAGCTGGGCTGATGGCTACAAGCGCAGCAGTGGTGATGGGAGCCTCTTCTGCCTTCTCGGCAGCGCTAAGGATGTCTGACTGCGGCCTGTGGGGAGTGGGCCTAAGCTGTCAGCTGGACATCCCCCGAGGGCTCCCAGGCTGCGGGTCTAAGCCGTCAGCTGGACATCCCCAGAGAGCTCTCGGGCTGCGGGCCTAAGCCGTCAGCTGGACATCCCCCGAGGGCTCCTGGGCTGCGGGCCTAAGCTGGCAAGTGGACATCCCCCAAGGGGTCCCAGACTGCGAGAGGGCGCAGGCTGGGCTGAGGGACCCACCCACACCCGAGTGCACGAATCTTCATGCACCAGGCCTCTAGTATATACATAATAGAATACTATTCAGCCATAAGAAATGACATACTGTCATTTGTGACATGGATGGACATTCAGATTATGCCAAGCAAAATAAGTCAATCAGAAAAAGCTAGGAACCATATGATTTCACTCATCTGTAGAATATAAAACTGAAACTCAGACACAGACAACAATATGGTGGTTACCAGACGGAAACAGGTGGGAGGCAGTAAAGGAAAAGAAAGCCAAATGTATGGTGACGGAAGATGATTTCACTCTGGGTGATGGTAAAACAATGCAACATACAGATCATGTAGCATAGGCATCTACACTTGAAACCTATATAACCTTGCTAACCAATGTCACCCCAATAAATTTAGCTTAAAGAAAAGAAAATCCAATTCCTAACCTTTCCATACCTGTCACTTCGGAAATAGGGGAAGTTAATCTGGATCTTCCGGAAGGAGATGCTCTGAAACTAAAACAAGAGAAAACAAAGTCAGAGGGGGGCCCACTAGGCCATCTGCAGGAACCCCGCGGGAGTCCCCGCCTTGAGCACAGCAGCCCGGGAAAAAGAATTGTCTTTGGGAGGAACTGCCTTTCCTGCCCCTAAATGTCTATGCTCTTCAGAAATTGCATTTTGTACATAATCAGCAGGTCAGAAAGAAAACGGGGAAGGAAACAGCTGAGCGAAGGGCGGGGAGGAAATGAAGCTGCTGCAGAAGGTAAAGTGAGCCCTGCTCAGGGGTGGCAGTAGGAAGGGCCCAAGCGCCACCTTCAACCTGTCCACCAAATGCTTACGCTGCCCCCGTCCCTGCTCACTTCTGGGAGGCCGGGGGCTGGCTGGGAGGGTGAGGCAGCAGCAGAGGGAGCAGAAGATGGGCTCTGGGCAAGCCTCCTCTCCTTGGCTTTGACCACTCACTAGCATCATTCCCTCCTCTCAGGACGAGAGAGGAATATGCCCACAAGTGACAGATCACAAGGAACCGAGGTGTCTCCAACCTGCAGCCTGAATCCGGAATAGCCCGTAAGGATGGGAGCTTCGGAGTCCTGAGCTAGCTCCTCACGCCGTGTTATTAGTCCTGTGCTGCCTCAGGGGCACTCAGCACAGCCCTGTGCCCTGAACCACCTCAGACGTGCTTCTAGCATCTTAGGATAGGGCAACGCTGAGCTGACCCACTGAGCCACCTTACGTGGAGGCGCCGGGCAATGGCTGTGGGAGCACTAGGTGACTTTCATCTGAATAGACGTTCTCTATGTCTCATTTCTGTTCCTAGGACCTAGGTAAAACTCTGGAGTACCAGTTACCCCCTTTCCCAGGAGACAGGCCACATAATTTTTACATCAACCCAAACTGACGTCAGACTCCAAAGCCATGTTAGGGTGCTGCCAATGGATTTTCTTCCCAACTGACTCACAAAGCCCCTGCCTGGGAGACCACTGTAAGGGACTCACCTTCCCAATCCATCAACCTTACCTGAGGGAGGCCAGCGCCCACCACGGCTCCACTGTGGATCATGGGGCCTTCCTTCCCCACAAAGAGGCCTGGGAGCAGGTGGAGAAGGGGAGACCATCAGTCAGCACAGAACCACTGTAGCTCGGGAGACCATCAGTCAGCACAGAACCACTGTAGCTCGGGAGACCATCAGTCAGCACAGAACCACTGTAGCTCGGGAGACCTCTGCAGTGTAAACCTTCCTCTCGATAAAACAGAGATGCTCCTGTGACTGTCTAACAGGTAGAGCCAAGTTCCCGTCGAATAAAGAGGAAAGACTCTTTAAACTCTCAATTGGGCATCAGCAAACTAGAGCCTGTGGGCCAAACGGCTGGCTGTTTTTTACAGCTGGTGAGCTAAGAATAATGTTTTCATTCTCACCTGGGTATGTTTTAAATGGTTATGTAAGTTTAAGCATTTAAATAATATTTTCAATTTTGCCTCTTTGGCCCACAAAGCCTAAAACAGCGACTATCTAGCTGTTTACACAAAAAGCTCACTGACTTTGCTAAAAGCCAACTCCATAAACCAACTGGATGGTGGGTCTACTGCAAAACCTAATGATGAGCTACTGCAAAACCTCCAGAGAGCTCTGAAGGGTAACTCCATAAACCAACTGGATGGTGGGTCTACTGCAAAACCTAATGATGAGCTACTGCAAAACCTCCAGAGAGCTCTGAAGGGTAACTAGCAGGTCTGCATTTAAAAACTAAGCCCTTGTCCTAACCGGTTTGGCTCAGTGGATAGAGCGTCGGCCTGCGGACTGAAGGGTCCCGGGTTCAACCCCGGTCAAGGGCATGTACCTTGGTTGCGGGCACATCCCCAGTGGGGAGTGTGCAAGAGGTAGCTGAATCGATGTTTCTAACTCCCTATCCCTCTCCTTTCCTCTCTGCAAAAAATCAATAAAATATATTTTTAAAAAAACAACAAAAAAAACAACTAAGCCCTGGACAGAAAGTAGAGAGATCTGTTAAGGGCAGGCCCTCCAATCCAAATCTACTTCATTTACATACAAAATGCTTCTTGTCCTCTTCACCCTTTGAAGAAAAGAAGGGAACAGTCAGAAAGACCCCCCTTACCTCCAGCCACACTGAACAGCACCCCGAAGACTTTGCAGACCAGGGTCCGGAGACGGACGATTCCGGGGACCTTCACCCCATTCAGATAGCATTTGATCTCGGGTATCCCAGAACCTGCTGCCACTGGCTGGAAGAGGAGGCACACCCACACACTCAAATCCATCGACCTCACCACAGAGGGACAACCTGCTGGCCTGGGTTTCTGACTCAGCAGGTCTGAGGGGGGATGGGAGGACAAGCATTTCTTAAAAGTGCTTCAGCATCACCTGTGGAGCCCTTCAACAATCCATGCAGGCACCCCCCTTCCGGAGATCCTGATCTCACTCACGTGAGCTGGGGCCCGGGTGCCAATCATTTTTAAAGTTCTCCAGGGGATCCTATCCTAATGTGCTCCCCAAGGTGGAGAACCACCCTCCTCATCTAGATGTTTGCTCTTTAATCTCACCACAGGCTAAAACTTGACTTTCAGAAACATTTCTAAGTGAACGAGAGGCCACTTTCTGCAAGAATCTACATTCCAAGTCTAATTCAGTTCTCTGACCTCCCAGTCATGGGGATGGAGATAAGGAGTGTAGGACCCAAAGTCTTGACAACAAAAGGCCTCTTACCTCAATTAGGACAAGAAGGCTCCCTAAGAAGACAAAGGTCAAGTTGAAACCCAGGAGTTCAAGGAGGGACAAGGCGAGGCACCCTTTGTGGCTGCATTCCTCCACCGCTACAGAGTGAGTTAAGGAGCCATGCTCCCCAGTGAAGCCAAGGCCTTTCCTACAAACACCTGACTGAGCAGCTCCTCTTCTGAAATGCTTACTGCGCCTCTTCCTGTTCTCCACGCCTCCATGTATGAACAAGAAAACTGCCTGAGACGTCGCCTACACTAGGCACCGTTTCTCGTTATGAAATGCTTCAAACATTGCAAAAAGGAACCATCACCCATACCTTCCCAGCCCGACCTTTACTAAAGCTCAGGGTGATAGCATATTTGCTCCAGATACTTTTTAAAATCTAAATGGTAAGAGAGATGTTTGTGGATGACCTGCTGCTCTCCCATATTGCTGGCAGTATTGGAATAAATGCTCATATATGACTCAACCCTGTCTCTGCTTAATTGGCTCAAGTAGTGACAGGCAGCACGGACCCACTGATTGTCCGGTTACACATTCTGGCGACCAGGAAGGGACGTAGGGAGAGACTCCTCTGGGGTGAGTACGCCTGCTGCCTGGACTGCGGGCTCCTGGGGCTGAGGCCTGGACTCTTACTTGCTGTGCTGCCAGGGATGTTCTCTTTGAGTTCCAGGCGCAGCCTCAGCAATCCCCGTCTCACCGGAGACCTAAGCTGAATCAAGCGTTTTTGTAGGAGGAATCAAGCATGTTTGTACAAGAAGCAGTGGCTGCCTCCCGTCTGGGCTTCCTTGTAAGGATGCATGCACTGCGTGTGGCACGGGAGACATTTTACTGCCTCTCCTCTGGATGAGCCTGATCAGCTCCTGATGGCAAGGGACCTCCAGCGGTCCTTGCCTGGTCTCCGAGCCCTTAGTCTGATCTACTCTGGGACAAGACATTGCTCTGCCTTGGTCAGTTTTAAACGCAGGGCATTCTGAGGTTTCTGTGGCTGGACAGACAAGGAGCATGGTGGGAAACTCTTGTCTGTGGGTTGGGCGCACCTGTAAATATTGTACATAGTGTCTCTCTGCTGATTGTTGTTTTGAGTCTTTGTTTGGTTTAATTTGTTTAAAGATGGGGCATATCCTATTTTGCTAGGGACTCCAGCTACCCGTGGCAGGGATTGCAGGAACTTCCCAGCAGCTGCCAAGAATTCTTAACCTTGGGGACCCTTCCTCCTCTCCCTCTCAAGGCATCAGCCACTGGGAACTCTTAGTTAGTGAAAGTTCTTGTCTGTAATGTAACTGGGTTACTGATGTTCTTTGCTTGCTTTCTTATCTTTGGGGGACTTCGTTTGTTCTTCACTGTTTTATGAACATAAGGAATCCTCTGTCTCTGCTGTTTGGGCTTTGTGCCACTCAGAACCCATTTGCTGTGCTGAGTTAGTGTAAGAGAAGATTCTAAGGCTAATGTCCCAGCCCACCCTTTTCAGAGTACTCATTATTCACTGCAGGGGTTTTGTTTGCTTCTGTTTTTTTGTTGTTGTTTTTTTAAGCTATCTTCTTATATGCAAGATTTCATGTTGTTACAGTCTACTCAGAAATAAAGATATGGGAAATAAAAGCTTCTGAACTCCCCCTGCCCCCAAGTTCTTTTCCTAGGAGGATCCGATCTGCAGAAGTGCCCTCCAGCAGACTACAGAAATAGCAGTGGAGGGCCACTCCCATTTTTGTAAGAAAAAATAAAATAGTACTTTCACATTAAAGCCACTGAAGGCTAGTGAGTTATCCCTGTTAAAAATTGGTCAAGAAAATGCCTTGGGTAATAATAATTGGCTTTAAAATCTCAAAGTTGTTAAGACAAAATAATATAACTAAAGTGAAGGGTTTGATAAAGCTTTTTTAAAAGTGATAATTATATATACCTAAACATAGTTTTCCAAAGTCTTTGGTAACTAAAAACTTTGGAGTTTGCAGGTTTAAATAGTAAAAATTATGAAATATCTAGGTATTTTGAAATATCAGGATACTGAACTATTAATCTGAGTCTGCCTTGTATGGAGAACCTAGAGGGTGGATTTGAATCTGTTAATGAATAACTCTTGTATTTTATTTGAAATATCTCTTTAAAAATGTGAATACATTACTAATCTGGGAAATGTTAATTACTTACATGTCACCTAAAAATTAAGGTTTCTAAGGTTAAGAATTCTAACTAATTGGAAAGAAATGATGGTTTTGGTGTAATAGTAGGCATGCGGCACGGAGATGCATTTTGAAGGAAAAGAAAGTGGGTTCTAAAGTGGGTTGTTTTTGAAAGTTGTAAGGTTTGTGAAGAAAGTTTTGTGAAAGGTGTAAAATATTTGTAAAAAGAAATGTTGAAATTATATAAATGACACAGGCCAATAAGCCAGGAGTAGAATAGGGAAATTGAGATGGTCAAACGGCAATTTGGAGCCATCTAGTAAATCCTACCTTCCTAAACCAAGGACAGTTAAGAGGAAATGATTTGCACTTTGCCTCCCTAACCAGAGAGTAAATAGCTCATATCAACCTACCCAGGAGACAGACAGCAGAAATCCAATTAGTGTCATTTACTGACCACACCCAAGGACAAATGCAGTTACAAAATAAACCTCATTTTGGTTAGTCCTTTTCTAGTCTATTAAAAGGGAAAAGGTCTTTCCTGGTTTTGCCCAGGAAGCAAAAGTTCTACAAGTTAATTGAAATAGTTGTATGTTATATTAATTAGGCACTTTTTTCATAAAAAAAGAAAGCGCCATCTTCTTAATCATGGGAACTAAAGTTTGCTAGCCTATAGATGTGTCTAATACCCTTGTGTCAATTTGACATATGATCTTTTGGTAAAAGAAGTTTGACAATCTTTCCAAGATTTGAATTTTAAGAAACTTTTCTTGACCTAGAATTGGCTTTAGGTCATTCCAATAGGCCCTGAAATGCCTCAAGAATTTGTTTTCTCTCATGAAGGAAAATTTTCTGCTTAAGGTACATGGGAAGTTTTGTCAAATAATCATAACTATATTATGCTTTCATTTATAGCTCTAATTGTTATTCTGGAATATTGTGTTTTACAGAAAGGACAAGAATCCATGTCATTTGCATTACTCTAAAGTATCTGGATTTATAGAAGTACTGGGAGAAAAAATCAGGAGAAACAAAAATTTGATTATGGGGCTGAATGAATGGAAAGTAATTATATAGTTTTTGTAACTTTTGTTGAAAGTATTGCTGATTCTTGAATTTTTTTTCAGATATAAGGAAGCATTTTTAAAGCAATTCGGTAAATTACATATTTTTCTCCCTGCCTGTCCCTCCAAAATTTGGCAATTCTTAGTAAGTGGCAATATGTTCTTTGCATGAATTCAGTAAGATCTGTTTCCAATTGTGGCTATGTTAACCAAGACTTTGACTGGAGTGTCATGCCTGACAGAGACATGCCTGGACTCTGGATGTCACCAGAAAGCTTTAAGGAATCAAGCCAATAAGAGCGCCTTGGAGAAAGACTGGTACCTTGCCTGGTCACATGGTTCATGGCAGTCTTTCCAGGTAAGGAACGAAGGCTGCTTTCCTGAGAGATGGCAAAGAAGGAACCTCAAGACATCATTGGGGACCTCAACTTGAGGAAGTCACCCATATCTACAGGTATTGCAAGCAAACCTGATGGCAGCTAGGTGGCTCAGCATCTTTGCCCTGCGAGGCTACTTAAAACTTGATCATGAAATTCCAGCAAAGCATATCTTTTTAAAATAGCCTATGTGATCAACGATTATTCTGTGTTCATGCAAACAATCAAGTCAATTGTAACTAGACTTAATACAGTAAATAAATTGGTTTTAAGTTGGCTCTTTAATAAAAATGAGGGTGATTTTAGAGAGAAAAATTGTGTTTCAATAGGAAATTATTAGAACTGAAATATTTTTTCTTTTACCAGACTATTGCCGTAATTCTTGCTGTTCTAACTTTTGCCCAATATTAAATTTTTAAAAATCTATTTTTTATTTTAAAATATATTTTATTGATTTTTTACAGAGAGGAAGGGAGAGAGATAGAGAGTTAGAAACATCGATGGGAGAGAAACATCTATCAGCTGCCTCCTGCACACGCCCCACTGGGGATATGCCCACAACCAAGGTACATGCCCTTGACCAGAATTGAACCTGGGACCCTTTAGTCCGCAGGCCGACGCTCTATCCACTGAGCCAAACTGGTTAGGGCAATATTAAATTTTGTAACACAGTTTGTCTCCACCAGCTTACAAGCCCTACTCACACTCAGCGAATACCACCTCTAGACACCCTGCCACCTCCTTCCGTGCCCTGGCCTCATCGTCCCTCAGACAGAGACCAAGGATCTCTCGGCTCTGAAGGAAAACACTTGGTCCCTCCTCAGCATGCAGCAGTTACAGAAGAGACCCTGCGCCCTTTTCTCTGGAAGGATTCAGAGGCCCCGGACTGGACTGACGCTCTCCACCTGTGGAGCCCGGCTGACTACGTTGCTTTGACCATTTTTGTTATGCCGGTAACGGTAGGCTCCCTTAATGCAGAAGTGACCCGGCTGGCTTGCAGCATGATAAAAGTCCTGAATGCCACCTCCAGGGCTATCCCTGGGATAAATCACGAGCTGAGCCAGGCCAGGGAGGCAGTTCTAGAGAATCGGGCAGCGATAGATTATTTGCTGTTGCAGCAAAACCATGGTTGTGAGGAATTGAAAGGAATGTGCTGTTTTATTCTTTCTGACAATTCTCAGTTTATAGAAAACATATCCAAGACCCTTCATTTATTTCGTGTGTTCCAACCCTAGGAACTACTCTCAAGGCAGAGCAGCTGCAGTTCCAGCAGGATGAGACTTCTCATCTAAAACTAGTCTCGTCGATAATGAGATGACAGAAATAGCAGTGGGGAATGTTAGGGGCCAAGACAGAATACTGGGGACTAGCTATGGTTATGGGAAATATTAGTCATGCTCTGTTAACCATGACTGCCTTGTGTTGGTTAAAGAAAGGACATTCTGACCCGGCTGGGAGCTGTGTGCCCCCAGGACCTGGGAGTCAACCTTTGAACATGGTCCATTCTCATTCAAGAACTGCCTGTTGCTCTAACCCAGTGGTCAGCAAACTGCGGCCCGTAAGCCGCGGTTTGCCGCTCTGTTGACTAATGAGTTTTCCAACCACTGCGTAAGGCATTACCCTTACCCAGAAGTTTTGACTTCAGGTTAAAGATACTAGTACATTATTTAATCTTTCCATGGTAACAGGCGTTGTTTTTTGTGTTTTTTTAAATTGATTTTTTACAGAGAGGAAGGGAGAGGGATAGAGAGTTAGAAACATCTATCAGCTGCCTCCGGCACACCCCCTGCGCATCCTTTCCTCTGTGAAAATGTAAATGGAATCGCTTTAAAGTGCAGTCGGAGCTGCCATCCCAGAGGAACTGCCTTGCACGTCTTACTACTCAAACCTTAGGAATGTTACAACTGGGCAAATTAACCTTGGGATTGGGCCTAAGGCAGAGGTTTTCACACAACTGTTTACAAAGATAACAAGAAAGCACACATTAAAGCATTAGCATCACTTATGTTAAAGACATCCCTTCCTTAGCTTACCAGCACCCAAAGAAACTTCTTCCTCTTATTGATGTAAATGGTGCCCTTCCCTTTCTCATAAATACCCCTTGCCTTCACCTCCCAACAGCAACACTACTGGGGCTTCTGCCTGAATCAGGGCTTCCCAGATAGCTATTCTCTGAATCTGGAATAAAATGCTTGTTGCCTTTCACTTTGGCCTTACATTCTTAGGTTAGCATTTGTGTGTTTTTTAGCTGTATCCATATTGTTCTGTTTCAAAATTAAAATATGGTCTTGTATTTTAGGCACATACTCCAATTTCCTTTCTCTCAGTTGATGCCTGTTGCTGAGAATTAGCCTGTTGATAACCAGTTCTGGTTTGTTCATTTTAACTTCTGTATCGGATGAACATACCATCATTTTCCATGTGGGGCGATTCCGACCTTCCGCAGTCACAAAGCTGCAGTGCGCACCTCGGACATGTCTAAGGCCCACAGCTGGGAGAGGAATCCATGAGTCGTGGGAAGGAGCAGCTTCCCATTTAGTAATTTCCAGTTCCCTCATCAGCGGTGAGGGAGCACTTTTGCGTAGGTTTATTGGCTGTTCAATTTACTCTACTGAGAATGGCCTGTTCAAAGCCTTTGCCAGCTTATTTATTGGGCTGTTTGGGCTTTATTTCTTAGAGCTGTAGTTCTCCCTCTACTCTGGATACGAATTATATCTCTTAAATGCACAGTGAATAACCTCGTTGAGGCTGCGGACGTCTCACTTTGTTTACATTATTGTTTTGGGTTTTGTTTGTATAAATAGAATATTGACTTTGATGTGATCAAGTTTTCTGATCTCTTCCCTTTCACTGTGTGCCTTCTGGAGTTTTAAGAAATAATTCCCTATCCTTTTAAGAAATTTTTGTTAATTCTCACTTGAGGATATTTTTCCCATTGATTTTTAGAGATAGGAGGGAGGGGAGGAGAAAGAGAGAGAAACATCAATGGGAGAGACACACTGATTGATTGCCTCCCGCCTGAGCCCCTACCAGGGCCAGAGATGGAACCTGAAACCAAGGCAACGTGCCCTTGATTGGGAATCGAACCCGAGACCCTTCAGTGCTAGGGCCAACATTCTAACCACTGAGCCCACCGGCCAGAGCTGATTCCCTACTCTTTACATCACACAGTCTCTTAACGTTTCCCTTTGCCTATTTACCTCTTTAATCCATGTAGAATTAATTTCTAGTACAAAGTAGGAATCTAATTATATGTTTTTCCAGATGGTTAACCAATGTTCCAGCATCTTTTGTTAAGTTACCCATTTTATCCTCACCAAAATATCACACGGGCTCTGTCATTCACTGCACTTCTGCACCCCTACAGGCCCGTTTCTGCTTCTTCACTATTTTCCATCGTCTAACTGGGTGTTTTGGTACCAATGTGACACTGTCCCAATGATTATATCTTAAATTATATAAGTCCCCTGCTTATTCAAAACTATCTCAACTACTTTTCGCTCTTGACTCTTCCCAACAAACTTAGGAAGAGAATTTTCAAGTTCTATGAACAATTCTATTGCATTTTCACTGGAACTACATTGAGTTTACTAGTATCGATCGACTGGGGAAAGCAGGCATCTCGATGGTTTGTGTCTTACCAACCACGAACGTACCTCTTGATTTCGTAAAGTGTTCCTTTTGTGTCCTTCAGTGATAAACACCTTAAAGCCGAATGGCTAATAATAGCTCTTCAGAGATCATGTCTACTGTTAAACTCATTTCTAGACAAGAAAGCAACCGTGGAAAGGATACATGTCTGAACCACTCCAAACTTGAGCTGCGTGAAGAGGCGCACAAAGAAGTCCACAAAGAGACCCACCTGGGAAGAGCAAAGGAGCCGTCAGTCACACAGCTGCTTGGTGGTGTTATAGGCACTGCCCTCCGAAGCACAGACCTCCCCCACTGCATTCACGCTACTGGGCACGCACACGGGCTGGGCACGCACACCTGCGTTATCAACCAGCAGTGGGTGAAGGGGCTTTCGTTAGTCACTCTGGCTCTCCAGAAGGCCCCGCTCCAGCCTTGCCCCACTGCCCACTAAAGAACCAAAGAATGGAGTACAGCTATAATGAGAGGAGCCCACTAAAGAACCAAAGAATGGAGTACAGCTATAATGAGAGGAGCAAAGTAGAACAAAGAGAGAAGATTATGCAGAAAAAGATGTGAGCCAAGGAAGACCACCGTGTCTTCAGTGATGCTTAGCTAGATGAGCACAGAGCTTAGATTACTTTGAAAAACAGCAAACTTATAAGCTGATTTTAGAGACAGAGAAACATTGATGTGAGAAACATCTATCAGCTGCCTCCCATAATGGACCCTAACTGGGACTGAACCCACAACCTGGGTAAGTGCCCTGACTGGGAATCAAACCCAACATCTTCAGGTGTAGAGAATGATGCTCCAACCCACTGAGCCAATCTGCTCTGGGCTAGCTTAAATTACTTTGTACAACAACATTCATTTAGCTGTATATGGGTTTTGCAAGTTGGTTATTTCTATTTTACGTAAGTCACTACTTGGACTTATAACTGTCTTATGTAGTCAGTGGTTACCCTGGTAAACCACTCTTCCACTCTCATAAGTCCCTGCTCTGGGCTTAAAGGAGAACTGGAAAGACTTCTGGTTTTGTAGATTCGGGATCAAAGGATTCATGCCTTTAACTCCAGACTTCCCTCAAGCCAATGCTGAGGCTTTTAAACATTAAAGCAGTAAGTGGTGACAGATCAAAGGACAAGAGAGCCAGTAGCAAGGGGAACAGGTAGTACATTATAAAGGCAGGTCTGCCTTCCTTTAACCTGAGGGTGGGAGGTAAAGCCGTTAGTATTGATAAATGGCAGTTCAAAAGAGTTTGATATGAAAGTGGCAGAAAGACTAACAACTTGATAGCTAATGACTATGCCTATTACAGGGAAATTTGCAATCAGAACCATACATAGCAAAATTCATACTCTGAAATTTCCACAAAACAATTAAATCCACCTAAGTTGCCCCACACTGGTATCCATCAGAATGTTACCAAAGAGGCCTCTAAGTGCCATTAGTCTTAACTACTAAGATGTTCCTTGACCTCTAATTTACTACAGTAAAAACTGAACAAGTGCCATGAAAACAAAAACTGTGGTCGGCCCTTGTGGCTATATTATATTAAAAACATGTTTACATTTTATGGGTATAACATGTAGACTTAAGTATGAGACGTGTGGTCAATTCTAGAGAAAGATGATAAACAGGCTGCTGCTTAGGAATATATATATCCCTTATTATGGACTGAACGGTTGTGTTTGCCCCCCAACCCAAATTCATGTTGAAAGCCTAAACCCCAATATGAAGGTATTTGGAGGTGGGGGCCTTTGGGAGGTGATAAGGCCATGAGGGTGGAGCACTCATGAATAGGATTAGTGCCCTTATAAAGAGACCCCAAGAGGGAAAAGGGACTGGGGGAGTGCAGAATAGGCAGAGGGGATCAACTGTGTGTGTATGGTATCAACTGTATGGTGAGAGGGTTACTAGACTTACAGTAATAAATGCTATGTAGTATATACAAATCCTATCTAATAAAGAGGGAATATGCTAATTAACCATCACCCCATCACAAAGATGGCTGCACCCACAGCTGAGGCCAAGTTCCCATAAGGAGCCTTAACAAGCAATCAGCAGGGACCTGAGACTACACCCTCCCCTACTCCCACGGGGCTTGACAGGGGACCTCAAGGTGCGCTTCCTGTCCTGGTGCTGGGCTAGGGGACCTCAGGCTGCTCCCCCCACCCCGGCACCAGGCCGGGGGACCTCAGGCCGCACCCCCCACCCCAGCACCGAGCCAGGGGACCTGAGGCTGCGCCCCCCTGCCCGACGGGGCTTGATAGGGGACCTCAAGGTGCACCCCCAGTGCTGGGTCGGGGGAACTCAGGCTGCACCCCCCGCCCAGGGGGGACCTGAGGCTGCACCCCCCTGCTGATGGGGCTTGACAGGGGACCTAAGGCTGTTCCCCCATCCCGGTGCCGGGCCAGGGGACCTGAGGCTGCGCCCCCCATGCCTGGTGGGGCTTGACGGGGGACCTCAGGCCATGGCCCCCAAACAGCAGGGCTTGACAGGGGATCTCAGGTCATGCCCCCCACCCAGCAGGGCTTGACAGGGGATCTCAGGCCACGCCCCCTGTCCTGGCACCGGGCAAGGGGACCTGAGGCTACATTCCCTGCCTGGTGGGGCTTGACAAGGGTGAGACTAGCCAGGTCTGGGTCTCACGCAATTTTGAGGCACATGTGGGTGGGCAGGGACTTGACTCTGGGTCCCATGGTGTGCCACAGACTCCTGACAGGAGGAAGGTTTTCATATACATTTTACTAATTTTCTTTCATCTCTGACACTTCTATTATAGAGAAAGGGCAAATAGCAATATTAAATTATTTCCTCTAATTAATCCCATTTTAATGTGCACGAATTTTGTGCACCAGGCCACTAGTATCCTATATAATAAAAGCCTAATATGCGAAGTGTCTGGTCATCCAGTCGGCCATTCAACCAATCAAAGTGTAATATGCAAATGATATGCTATGGATGATCAACCGCTCGCTATGATGTGCATTGACCACCAGGTGCAGACTCCGACCGGTAGGTTAGTTTGCTGCTGGGGTCCGTGATTCACGTGTGAATGTGCTGACCCCAGAACCCTGTGCATTCAGGTGTATTCCTCTGCCCACAACTGCCAGCTCCACCTTCTAGAGAAAAATGAGCAATGGGCAGGGAAGAGGCCCAGGACAGCACAAAACATTCACTGAGATCGGCGGTGTCCTGGTGACTGGCATGCTGTGCTAAAAGAACAAATCTTTACAGTTTTGTTCCCATTACTTGCTTTTTCCCTACAGAGTGACTCAACATCCACTGAGTGCTCTCTCCTCCCATGCTGTCTACCTGATAGGACCATACCTTATCCTAAGAGAACTTGACCAAACCTTTGAGTGCGTTAAAGAACACCAAAGTTGTATGACTTACTTTCGTTTCATAAAGTGAAAGAAAAAGAGAAGTATAAAAAAGTGTCAGATTATTAAGGAACGAAAGAGGAAAAAAGACAAGGCAGTCCCTGTTATGACAAACAACTTATTTGTCAGGCTGGAGCTTGACCTCTGACTCACGCCAGCCCTCTGGCTCGCCACCCCCACATGCCCCGCCTGCTCACCAAACCCGTGCAGACTCCAATGGCAAACACCATCATCCACTTCACCGCCTCATACCTGCGACCTTTCTGTTCACACAGGAAAAAAAAATGACTCAGTTTGTTTCAGGATTATGTTGGCAGCAGGGAAGGAACACATCTTGGCCAACCAGTTTTAGAGTGAATTTCACAAGCACAGCAAAAATGTCAAAGATGATGTCTGATATGGAGGGTGCTTTATAATGCAAGAATGGTGGACTCTAAGAGGTTGGGCCAGGGGGTACTCGGGTTGGCAGGAGGAAGGTCTAAGGGATAAACGCTGCTGTCTCAAGAGGGTTAAAAGGATGAGGGGTTAAGGTAAAGGAGCTGTCGTAAGACTTCCTCAGTCCCAAGAGATCAACACGGGACTCACCTTATTATCCATGCTCTCCAAAACTTCCAGGTAAGGGTCGTTGATACAGCGATCGTAATCCAAACTCTGCAAGAGGGACATGTGAGTGAAAAAGTCATAATGTGGTATATGATTCCATTTTGAGTAAATAAAATTAACATTTTTTGTGTCAGCATACATAAAGCAAAAACATCTGGGAAAACTGTTAACAATGGCTATTTCTAAGGTGACAGTTTAGGAGGTGTTCTTCACATCTGGGTATTGTTTGAAAATTTCACAGCAAACATGGAAAAAAATTTTTTTCTGATTACAAAAAAACACATCACAGAGCCCTATCTGGTTTGGCTCAGTGGATAGAGAGGTCTGGGATTCAATTCCAGTCAGGGGCACATGCCCGGGTTGTGGGCTCGATCCCCAGTAGGGGGCGTGCAGGAGGCAGCCGATCAATGATTCGCTCTCATCATTGATGTTTCATCTCTCTCCCTCTCTGAAATCAATAAAAAGATATCCATACTAATAAAAGGGTAATATGCTAATTACACTGGATAGACTGGATGTCCTTCCTGACAAAGCCAGGGGCATGGCCGGCCTGCAAACTGCCCGCAGCCCCTCGCCCAGGCCAGTCCCACCTCCCAGCAGGGACCCCCACCCTGATGGGGGTGTGGATGGCCTGCAAACCGCCCGAGGCCCCTCGCCCAGGCTGGCCCTGCCCCCAGCAGGGACCCCACCCCAATCTGGGGCCCCCTTCAGGGCAGGAGCCAGCCCCCACCAGTGCACCAGGCCTCTATCGTATATAATAAAAGGGTAATATGCAAATTGACCCTAATGGCAGAATGACCAGAACGACCGCTAGACCAGTCACTATGAGGTGCACTGACTAGCTCTCGGTCCCTTCCCCTGGCCGTCAGGCACCAATCACCCGATGGCGAATGGGGAACCCGGGTGGATAGCAGTGGGGGGCGGGGCCAGCTGTGGGCAGCTGGGGAAGATGGCCTTGATCACATATGAATTTTGTGCACTGGGCCTCTAGTATATATATATATATATGTGTGTGTGTGTGTGTGTGTGTGTATAAAACCACAGTGAAAAATTCTGCTGAGAAACTAGACCCATCCATGAGTGATTAAGTATATATTTATATATGTGTATATATATTTTAATCAAGTTAGTGACATCACATTTTAGGAACAAACAAGGAAAAGGTTAAAATGTTGAAAAATAGGAATATTCTTCATACCAAATATTTTTAGAAATGACTGGCCAATTATTTGCTTGATGGTTTTGCCTAATGTTATGACTCCACAAACAATGAAAAGGTTTTCAGATGCCCAGAAGAGGCAATTCTATAGCAACAGGAAGTAGATTAGTGGTTGCCTAGGGTCGGGGACAAGGACAATGGGCAGTGACTCTGCTAATGGGTACGGGGTGTCTCTCCAAGGTGACAAAAATGTTCTAAAATTGATTTGGTGAGGGCTGCACAACTCTGAATATACTAAACATACCACTGAATTGTACACACTAAATAGGTAAATTGTATAGCATGTGAATTAGATACTAGCCCTAACCCTGAATAAAGGTATTTAAAGGGGCATTTAGAAACAAATGCAACGCCAGAACATCAGTCTTTTCTTTTTCTAAAACAAATCAGCCAAGAGCCTAACACTTTGTAAATATACACCAAAAACTACATATGGTCTATTCTTAAAACCAGATATTGTCACTTCTCTCTCTCTCTCTTTGGTTAATCCTCACCCGAGGATATTTCTTCCATCGATTTTCAGATAGTGGAAGGGAGCAGGGAGGGGCAGAGAGGAGAAGGGGGTGGTGAAGAGGAGAGAGACACATGGATTGGCTGCCTCCTGCACACGCCTGACCATGCCCTGGGATCAAACCTGCAGCCCAGGTTTGTGCCCTTGACTGGAATCAAACCTGAGACCCTCCTGTGCTCCAGCCGACGCTCTAACCACGGAACAGCACCAGCCAGCGCTGTCACTTCTCTACCGTAACTAACTTCCTTTTATTTTTGCGGTATATGTTGCTCTTTGATTTGGGGGAATAACAATTTAAAAATTCTCTTTGAAGAAGAGTTTATTAATTTTGGGAGGGGGGGAGGGGCAGAAGGAGGGGGTGGAGAGGGGTAAGGGAGAAACATGCATGTGAGAGTGGAACATCCATCGGCTGCCTCCTACAAGCCCTCCCGGGGACTGAACCTGAGGACTTAAAGGTTCTGAACTTGGCAGTTGTGCATCGGTGCCTGGAGAAATATGTAAGTCCTGTAGATGAGCCTTTGAAGAACTCTGGAAAGAATGTATCGACTGCCTGACGCCTGGAAGATCACCATCTCAGACCAATCCAGAAGCTAAGAATGCAGGACTGATTTTTCTCAAGAATGTAATTTTCAGTTGTAAAACCTCTCAACTTTTTTCTTCAGGACACGCTGGGTGTTGCCTGGTAGTGCTTCTGATTTGCAAATCTTAAGGCCCTTTAATAAAGCTCTGTCACTCAGTCCCAGCGAAGCCTCCTGCTGTATTTACTCTCCGCGGACAGGGCAGTGGATGGGAGCACAGATCAAACAAGGTCAGGCAGGAGCCGAATGACCGCGGAAGCTATGTGATGAACGTAAGGGGTTTCAGTATACTGTTCTGTCCCTTTTGGTGTATGCTTGAAGCCGTCTGTAACAAAAGCTTTAAAAATTTTTCATGCTACTTGACCAATCATGATAGTTACACCAAATTCTGCAGCAAAAGTAAGATGAACTATTAAGAAAATTAGTCTGAGTATATTACTGTCCTAGATCAGTGGTCGGCAAACTGCGGCTCGCGAGCGGCCACGGTTTGCCGCTCTGTTGACTAATGAGTTTGCCGACCACTGCCCTAGATTATTTAATTTTTAAAGTCTACATGACATTTTTTTTAAAAGCATTACACATACACATGATTAGTTCTACTTCTTGGAATTAATCCTAAGGAAGCATTTAATGTTGAACAAGAAAGGATGTCACCATGCAGTTCATCAAACAGAAAAGTCGGTTAAATAAACCGTGGGACAGCCCTGGCCGGGAGGCTCAGCTGGTTAGAGCGTCGCCCCAACACGCCAAGGTGCAGGTTCAGTCCCAGTCAGGGCACGTGCAAGCACCAACCAATAAATGCATGAATAAGTGGAACAAACAAATGGATGTTTCTTTCTCTATCGCTCCCTTGCTCTCTCCCTCTAAAAAAATAAAACAAACAAAAAACCATGGCACAATAAAATAGTCTTTCCCTAATCAAAAATATAATGTAGAAAAGTATCTAGTGATTCAAAAATTGTTATCAAGAGGGGAGAAAAAGAGTTTAAAATATTTAGTAAATCTCACTTCTGTTACTTAAAAAAAAGCATGCATGTAAGCAAAAAACAAAAAAAGGATATTTAATAAGGTAGCAATAGTCATCTTTTACTGAGCAGGGTTTTTCTCTAGCTTCTTTTTGTAAATAGTTTAAGAATTCTTTATCACAACCATGGCATTTTTGTCATTTCAAACTTCATCATGGCCCTGGCCGGTGTGTCTCAGCAGTTACATAGAGCACCAGACCAGGCAATGAAGGGTTGCGGGTTCGAGTCCCCGTCAAGGGCACCTACCTGGGTTGCGTGCAGGATCCACCCCCAGCCTAGTCAGGACACGTGTAGGAGGCAACCAATCGATATGTCTCTCTCACATTGATGCTTCTCTCTCTCTCTCCCCCCTGCCTCCCTTCCACTCTCTTTCTAAAAACAAAAACAAAAAACCAGCATGAGCCATAACTGGTTTGGCTCAGTGGATACAGCATCAGCCTGTGGAATGAAAGGTCTCAGGTTTGATTCCGGTCAAAGGCATGTACCTTGGTTGTGGGCACATCCCCAGTAGGAGGTGTGCAGGAGGCGGCTGATCGATGTTTCTCTCTCATCGCTGTTTCTGACTCTCTATCCCTCTCTCCCTTCCTCTCTGTAAAAACTCAGTAAAATATATTAAAAAACAAAACAAAAAACATCATGAACTGATTACATTGTTTCACTCCGGCAGTATTGGCCTTACTACACATGCAGACGCACGCACATAAGACACATAGACACACACAGACACACACACACTCTCACACACTCAGGAACTACAGTCAAGAACATTTCAGACAGAAGCTGCCAGAGCAGAAAACAATCCTCTCCAGACTAAGCTCTCCCAGAAGAAAAGCAAGGTTTACTGGCCCACACCTGTGACGAGCATACCCTGCTGGTGGCTTGGACTCTTTGCGATGCAAAAGCAAAGTTTCCTGGCAAACATGTACCCTCTCCAGGTTAAGGTGCCACAGATCCAAGAAAGCATGGAGACACACTGACCTTGTTTTTCGGTTGAGGTTAGAAAAGGGCTTGTTAAGCCCGGCTGGCGTGGCTCCGTGGTGACCTACAAACCAGGAGGTCCCGAGTTCGATTCCTGGTCAGGGCACATGCCCGGGTTGCAGGCTCGATCCCCAGTTCGGGGCGCAGGAGGCAGCCAATCAGTAATTCTCTCTCATCACTGATGCTTCTATCTTTCTCTCCTTCTCCCTTCCTCTCTAAAAACAGTAAAATCAATAAAAATATATTTAAAAAGTGGAGGGAGCTTGTTAAACAGCCCCTTTCCCAGAGGGAAGTTACCTCTCACTCACTCCCTTGGTTGGCATCCTAATGCTTCTGTCTTAAGGGCCCAGGTCAGTCACTGCTTTTATTACCAAGACAGCAGCTAAGAAGCTCACCTCATAGTCTTTCCTTGGCAGGATCTCATCCTCCTCCTCCTGTGTTTCTCCAAGGATGGTCTAGAGAAACAGATCCACAGAAGGGAGACCCTTTTAGTGGTTAAAAGGAAAGGAGGCAGAAGTGTTTACCGACATCTGTTGCTAGTTTCTAAATTGTCTAGAACCATTGTCATCAATGGGAACAAAATAGCAGAAAACCCCACAGAAACACAAAACCCTTTTGGGATAGGAGGTGATGTGGTGGGGAGCCAGCTGAGCTTTTCATCTCTGTTGATACGTTCTCCAAATAACCTCTCTTATCTTCAGGACACGTCAAGGATGCCCACTGCCAGCTTAAGCGGGGGCGGGGGTGGGGGGGGGATCCAGATCCGTCTGACAAGGTGCTCAATCTGAAATCAGAAGGGACCTGTCAACTTTGGGGACACAGCAACTCCAGTTTTCCCAGGATGCTTTGCAGGGAAAAGCTGGCTTGTCAATGACCCCGAAAGGCTTAGGGATGCAGTGAGAAAAGGGCTGGAGAACCTAAGCCAGCGGCATGACAAGCATGAGAGGGCTCATTCCGAAAATGCTCGTTTCACTCAAAACTCCTTTTAGATGGAAAATTTAAAAAAAAAAATCGATGGGATTAACTGAAGCTGGCCTGGATTCTCTTCGATTCCAGGGAGGAGTTATGAGAATAAGACTCCAGACTTGGGCACGGGAAGCAGGGCAGATTCTGCGAGAGCCCGGGATGCGGCGCCCGCCCGCACACGCTGCCACCTGCGGGCCCAGCTCGGCCCGGCCCCACCTCCGGCGACGCCTCTCCCGGTCCCTTAGCAACTGCCCGGCCCAGCCCCAAGCGCCCACGCCTTACCAGCTCCTCGGGCGTCCGGGTTTCACGCTCCCCGCAGCAGCAGCACCATCTGCAGCAGCAGCACAAGGACCCCCTGCACCCCGCCATCTTCCTCTTTTGCTGCCACTCCGGACCCCCAGTGCCAACCCCCTCCCACCCGATCTGCGCCTCACGTGACTGGCCCCCGCAGGGTCACGTGTCCCTCTCGAGTTCGGCGACCGAGACTGGGAGTGGCTGCAGACGGGTGGGGCGACGGACCGCGTCACAGGACGGCGGTGGGACGGCTTCAGACCAGACCGCTGGGCGCGGCCATGTTGGGGGCGGAGTTTTCTGTCGCCCGCTAGGGTGGTTTCCGCCCTCCGGTCCCGCCTCCCTTAGCAACAGACTCGAGCGCCGCGCGTCCCGCCCCCTTTCGCAGTGGCTCCGCGGCAGCCTCGCAGCTGTAGTTGGCGCGTGTGCTGTGCGGCGCCCGCTACCGGAGGGTGAGTGACGGCGTGGCGTGCGGTAGACAGACCTGCCATGGCGGGGGGGGGGGGGGGGGCCGCCACCAGCTGGGGCCTTGCGGGGGTCAATGGAGGGCGGTCTGCCCCTCTAGGTGGGGGCTCCCGCCACCTCTGTGAGCTTCTTTCGGGGGACTAGTGTAACCCCCAAAGACTGTCACCCCCAGCAACCCCCAGTCCTGAAGCAAAAACTCTCTTTTGGTCCCGGCCTGGACAGATACCAGAGATGAGGCGGCTCTGGAGCCACCTGGGCGCGGGAGCTGTTTTTCCGGCTCCAGCCATTTAAACCTGCCCCCTCCCCCCCCATCCCCCCTCCCCCCCCGTCCCGGGTCCTGGGCCTGGGCCTCTGGCACACATGCCTCCCCCCACCCCCGCACCCTCCCGGGCCCATCGCCTCGGGTTGCGCTCAGTTGTGGGCTCCATATGCTCCCACTGCTCGCTGATTAAGTGCTTAGTAAATGGCAGAAGGCTATTCTGAGATCAGGGTGACAAAGCCCGGCCTGTTGGCGCTCAGGGCTGGCTGTCACATTACCTTGTGCCAGTCACAGGAATATCAGGATACCAGTCGAAGGCAGGATCCCACCCTGGTCTTGGAACTGGGGCGGAGGGGGGGGGGCGGGAGTCGGGCAGGAGGGGAGACAAACCTGTGAACCCACAATTACAATCCAGGGTGCTGCGGGAGTGCAGCTTGAATTGGGTAAGTAGAGGCACGAGGAAGAAGGTTGAAAGGGCTGTGCCTGGCACATATTAGGAATGCAATAAGTTGTTATGGAACAAATGAAAGAGCAGATAATTTGTAGGTGGTTCCATCTCCTCCCCCTCTCCTGATTTTGTTCCAGCAGTTAATAGGCACTCTCTTAAATTCGTGAGAAAGGCCAGCTACCTGCTTCTCACTCCCGATGGCCACCCTCACTGAGAAGCAGGAGCTTTATGTCCGAACCAAAACGGGCATCCTTGGGGAGAGCAAACGTTGGCACAAGCATTCTTAGTCTGGTCTTGACTTCTTGACTTTGGGTGTGTTGCTGTGTGTTATGGCACCTCTGTGTTTTAGGGGAGAGGAGCTTTGGATTTCATTAGTTTCTCATGACTCTAGGACCCCAGAGTGGTTAAGAACACCATCTTTGCCCAGTTGGTGTGTCTCAGTGGTTGACCCTATGAACCAGGGGTCACAGTTCGATTCTCAGTCAGGGCACATGCCCAGGTCACAGGCTCGATCCCCAGTGTGGGGCATGCAAGAAGCAGCCAATCAATTATTCTCATCATTAATATTTCTCTCTCCTCTCTGAAATCCATTTAAAAATATCTATAATAATAAAAGCATAATATGCTAATTAGACCAGACGACCAAATGACCTTCTGGACGACCTTCCAGATGAAGCCGAGGCTGCGAGAGCCAAGCCCTGTGCACGAATTTTGTGCACTGGAGGGGGGGGGGTCCCCTCAGCTCAGCCTGCACCCTCTCGCAGTCCTGGAACCCCTCGGGGGATGTCCCCTGTGGGGAGCGGGCCTAAGCTGGCAGTCGGACATCCCCCAAGGTTCTTAGCACCACCATTGCTGCGCTTGCCAGCCGTGAGCCTGGCTTCTGGCTGAGCGGCACTCCCCCTGTGGGAGCGCACTGACCACCAGGGGCCAGCTCCTGCATTGAGCGTCTGCCCCCTGGTGGTCAGTGCATGTCATAGCGACCGGTTGTTCTGCCAGTCAGTCGATTTGCATATTAGGGCTTCATTATATAGGATTAGAAAAAAAAGAACACCAGCTTAGCAGTGGATGTGGCCTGAAAAGAATGAACTTGGCCGGATTGTTCCTCTGATTTCCATGTCACCACACACTAGATTTTTAAGGTCTGTTTGCGCATAGTTGCGCAAGAGTAGTGTTTTGTTTTTAAGTATTTGACTTATTTTTCCCACTAAACTGTCCAGGGGCACCATGCCCTTTGTTGGCCTGCCTGTGGTTGCCATGGCTCAGAGCTTGGGATGTGTGTCTGAGCAGTCACTATAATTAGTTTAACTGACCTCAGTGGTGTGTGTTAGTGGGTGGTGTACCTGGAAGGCAGCCTTTGCTCTTAAAAAATTTTTTTAAATTTATTGATTAATAAAATGTTATAGGTTTCAGGTGTACAGTCCTAGAATACATCATCTGTACTTTGTATTGTGCCTTCATCACCCCAAGTCAAAGCTTCCTTCCATCAGGTAGCCTTTCTTCGGAGTTGGACATAAACTCAGCCCTCACTGAACTTGGGTCTGGCTACTTGATAACGCAAGACTAGGTCATGCATTATCAAGTTCTAACGCATGACCTAGTCTTTTTGGAGTAGCAGGAATTCAGGAGAAATCTGGCTGCTTTGTCAAGCCCTGGCCCCTTCCATCCTGCACACAAACTGTTCCCGGCAACAGGAGGTGTCCCCGGCAGGACAGAAGAAACAACTGTTTCTTCTTTGGGGAGGGATCCAGTGACCCCGAACGTCTGTTGGCCTCATCTCCACCCCCACAGCCTCTGGCCTGAGTCACCCTGGTTCTATCTGCCTACTACAGCTGGAGCCTCAGCCCTCCCTCTGCCCGGAGGCCTTGCCCCCGCCTCCCTCTCCCTTACGCTGGCCCCAGCTTTAAGTCTAAGCTCTTCTCTGTCTCTGCTCCGCCCATGAGGGAAACACCCGCGGGGAAGTTTCCTGTTCCCAGCCCAGTCTGGGTCTAAGCCGGCAGACATGGACCATCCAAAACCCGAGGTCCTCCCAGGCAGGCACTGCTGCCCCTCCCTAGGAATGCGGGCCCTGGAGACTGGCATCATGAGGTTCTCAGTGCCACCCTCCATCAGGTAGCTGCCACCGCGGATCTGAGGGCTGAAGGGACACGTTTCTGTACGGGAGGGGGCTGTCAGGGGAGAAGCAGCCAGCAGGTAGGGGCCTTCTCACCTTCACCCTGCGCGGAAATGCAGCCACTGTCACCTGACCCTGCCACTCTGGGGCTTGGCTGCCTGCTGGCTTCTGACGCCCCCTGCCCCCATCCCGTGTAGCAGGAACTCGGCCATGGTGAACGAACCCGGAGGGAATGGCGGCCCCAACCCCCGCTTGGAGGGCAGCAGCAGCGGCATGGAGAGCTCCAAGGATAGTTCGAGATGCTCCTCACCAGGGCTGGACCCTGAGCGGCACGAGAGACTCAGGGAGAAAATGAGGCGGAGGATGGAGTCCGGTGACAAGTGGTTCTCTCTGGAATTCTTCCCTCCTCGGACAGCACCGGGCGCTGCCAATCTCATCTCAATGTGAGTGGATGTGAGGTTCAGGAGCAGGGCCAGGTTAGGAGGGGCGGGTGGAGAGAAGGGCCCCTTTGACCCGGCAGAAAGAGGCCCCAGAGGGGGCGGAGGAGTAAACGCAGGGTCGGTCATTCGACCTACAGCTTCCCGGTTGTCAGTAAAACTCCCCCAAGCCTCTGGAGGGTTAGGCCCACGCCACATCGGGTTAAAAATGTTGACTCGCACAGCGTTCTTTGGCAGGACGTCAAGCTGGATCATGAGTGTAGGTTAGGAAGTCGCAAAGCAGCATCTTGTAGATCATTTCCCCAAGTGAGGCTTTGGGTTGTGCCTCTTGAAATCTAGACGTGCCAACTGAATTACGTTAGCACTTTATGCATCACAGCTCCTTTTTTTTTTTTTTTTTAAGTTTATGCTTTTTCCCACTTTTCACGTGTTTAGTTCCCCAGGCTTGAAGCTGAAGGCGCGAGGATGTTTAAATACCTCGTTAAATAGCTTGTAACACAGCGTGCACACACCCGTGCCTTGAGTCTGGTT
Organism: Corynorhinus townsendii; assembly: GCA_026230045.1. Classification (NCBI taxonomy): domain Eukaryota; kingdom Metazoa; phylum Chordata; class Mammalia; order Chiroptera; family Vespertilionidae; genus Corynorhinus; species Corynorhinus townsendii. The sequence continues at coordinate 215,257,301 of JAPDVU010000002.1, forward strand.
CCTGGACTGTGGCCTTGCTCTGCAGCACTGCTTGCCGCACCAGGATCGGGGGGAGGGGTAGCATGATAGAAACTTGTGTCTGCCGAGCTTCTTCGCTCGTGTTCCTGGAATGAGGCCCTGCGTGCCACCTGGAGGGTTCTCCAGCCCTCGCCCAGTGAACTTAACTCACCCAGATAGCAAATATGCCAGCACTGGAAAGTCTACAGTTCTGTTTTCAAATAGCATGGTTATATTGTTGTATCTTATCTCCACGATAGTAATCCCAATGATAGCAGCTCACGGTGGACCAGGCCCTGTTCTAAGAGCTGTCGCATAGAGTTATCATGACGTGGGTACTGTTCTCTGTCACATTGTAGAAATGAGGGAAAGGAGATTAATTTTTCCAAGGTCACACAGCTAATAAGTAGCAAGTCAGGATATGAATGCAGGTCGGTCTGATGCCAACCTCCTGTGCCATTTCTCTAACTCCCGGACCCCATGGAACGTGGTGAAGGGTGGTGTGCCCCCAGGGACCCCTCTTCAGAAAGAAATTCCCAACAGGTTTGACCAGATGGGGGCAGGTGGCCCCCTCTTCATAGATGTGACCTGGCACCCAGCAGGAGACCCTGGCTCGGACAAGGAGAACTCCTCCATGGTGATCGCCAGCACTGCTGTCAACTACTGTGGCCTGGAGACCATGCTGCACATGACCTGCTGCCGTCAGAGCCAGGAGCAGATCACGGGCCATCTGCACAAGGCCAAGCGGCTGGGCCTGAAGAACATCCTGGCCCTGAGAGGAGGTGTGGCGCCCTGCCCAGGAGGAGCCACCCCTTGACCCTGACGTAGGAGTTCAGCCAGGAATGCCACTGGTGCCTGATAACCCTCTGCCCTGGCTTCATAGCTTCATTGATCCACTGGTTGCACCCAGCTCTTGGCACAATCAAGACTGCAGTTCTGGCACTCGTCCCAGGAGTGAAACTAGCTGCGTGTGCCTCTGGCCACAGTGTGGGAAGAGGGAGCCTGATGGGCAGGGTCGCGTGGCGTGTGCTCCCACTACAAGACAACTTCTCCCCTGAGATGAGTGGGAAATTCTCCCAGGAGAGAAGAGCTCCAAGAGGGTGGGACGTCGAGCAGTGGGGTTGGCTGGGTGAGGGTAGGCACCCAGGTTTGAGTGAGGGGGTGTGTGTCTCAGATGCTCCAAGCTAAGCTGAGAGCCAGCATCTGTCCCCTGCTCTACACTGCCAGCCCAGTGCCCGCAGTCAGTGCTTGGCACATGTCTGACAGGCTGGGCACCATCTTCCCTCCCACTGTTTACCAAGTGCTAGGTAGGCTAAGCAAGAGGAGACACCAATTTGAATAGCACGAGGGCTCTGCCTTTGAGGAGCTCATGGTCCTGGGTGTAGGGGTAGGGAGAAGGTACAGAAAAGCGAGCTGCAAATCAGTGAGCCTCAGCGACCATGACCTTCACCAACTCTGCAGACCCTGTAGGTGACCAGTGGGAGGAGGAGGAAGGCTGTTTCCGCTACGCTACAGACCTGGTGAGGCTCATCCGCAGCGAGTTTGGTGACTATTTTGACATCTGTGTGGCAGGTGAGTGGCAGGAGCGTCCCAGTGGGTGCGGGCAGGCACAGAGCTCACCTGTATTCAGTTCAGGGTGTGGTGACCCCGTGCATTGCGGGCCTGAGCCTGTGCCGGAGGCGGAGAGCAGGGCAGAGGTGGGTTAATACCCTGACTCAGCGTTCTATCATCCGCTCTCTGCCCAGGCTGCCACCACCCTGAAGGTTTTGTCTCTCTGCCTCTTCATGTTCGTAGCCTGTTCTTCTTTAAAACAAGAGGAGTATTTATTAGGAGGGAGGGAATCGCAGAACCCAAGGTCAGGAAACCGCACCAGACCTCACTAGGTGCTGGAGCCGGGAGGCCGTCGGAAACCAAGGCCCCCCTGGCCGGTGTGGCCCAGTCGGTTGAGTGTCATCCTGTACAACAAAAGGTCACTGGTTCCATTCCTGGTCAGAGCACATGCTTGGGTTGGGGTTCGATCCCGCTCGGGGTGCGTACGGGAGGCATACAGGTTGATGTTTCTTTCTCATACCGGTATTTTTCTCGCTCCCTTTCCCTTCCTCTAAAAAGCAATAAAAACATATTTAAAAAAATTTTTTTAAAAGAAACGAAGGCCCTCAATCTTTGGGGCCACAGGACCCCCATCTCTGCCTCCTGCTGCACAACTGCTCCTGAGGGCACCTGGTCAGTTCCACTAATAGCCCAGACTGATTGACAGGCCTCAATCTCAGCTCCACATTCTCAGGAGAATCAGATCAGCTGAACTCTAGTTCCATTGGCTACAGCCAGGAGGCAAGGTTTCCCTGCTGGAAACTGGTCGGGGCCTTCCCTCCTACCCCACTAACGGGGTTGGGCCTCCAGCTTCTCAAATAGGGGATTGGGTATGGTGGGGCAATGTGCCCAGGACACAGGAGGTCTGGGGATTCATTGGTACATCATCTTGGCATGACGTTTTTTTCTCAAACAGTTCGGGGAAAACCATTTTTTATATTAAACAAGGCCGCATTATGGAGTAGTATGTCAAAAGTGATCCGAAGTTTAAAAAATAAGCCACGTGGCGTCAATGAAATTACTCGTAAGTGACTTTGGGTTTAACCCCAGGCCCATGTACAGAGCAGCTTGGCTTCCCACCAGCCTGGGTCTTAGGCCTGCCCCGGCCCTGGCCTCAGGCTGAGCAAGCCAGCATTCTGCCTGGAGCTTCAGCAAGGCCTGCAGTCTTCCTGTGCGGGCCAGGCGAAGTGAGCGCAGTCATCTAGGTAAAGTAGTCAGAGAGTGCCCTGAGCCAGTGAGGAGCCCAGGAAGCCACTCCCGCGTCCCAGGCAATTCCGGGTTCCGGCGTGTGTCCCTGGCATGTGGGCATCCCAGCTGCGCCCGTGTTCTCATGCCCCATGAGCTCGCTGCTTAGTGGGGCTGCTTGGTCCCTTGTCAGGCAGCCTCTGGCTGATCCTGGTTCTGCTATGAGAAGCATCAGAGAATATGCACTTGACCATGACGGCCCTTTGGCCACTTAGAAATAGTTACTATATTCTCTTCATTCTTTTCTTCAAGCAGAACAGCTGAGCTTTCTCACGGTTTTCCTCATGTAACATGCTGACTCTTCACTTTCTTGGACCTCTGAGTAATTTCGGTGTTTTATTTTTTGTGGGTATGGTGGTTTTTTGTTTGTTTAGTAATTTTAATGTTAAAAGCGCTGCTTTAACCCAATGTGGAGAGTCCAGTGCAGTACAAGTGCTGCCCAACTGCTGAGCAGGGCACTTTCTCTCCTCCAGGGACACCAAGCACGGGCTCGTTTGCCTGGCTGGTTACAAGGGACATGAGGCAGGACAGTGAGGTGAGGGTGGGTGGGCCACAGGGAGGCGGGGTGGGGGGTAACCAGGGACCCCACCGAGCACCACTCACTGGACAGCCGCTCTGGTTTGGCTCCCCCTAGAAGTAGTGGACAAAGACTTCAAAGACGCTCTCTTCACTGCTCAGCTCCTCCCCCCACATCTTCAGTAGCTCCTCCCTTGGGGCCTTGCTGGTCAGGTAGAAGAGGTAGTAGTCCTTCAGCTCCCCGAAGGCTGGAGAGGAGTGGCCCCTGCAGAGACATGCCAGTGGTCAGGGCACAGCCTCACCTCGGGCTCCTTCCAGGACGGCTGTCCCACACACCAGTGGTCGTTCTGTGACGCCAGTCCCTCCAGGACAGATAGACATGCCAACTCCTGCCTCCCGCCTCCCGCGACACAGGACCCATTTGCAAAGGACAGTCTGCGGCCTCACCAGCGGCCGTTGGGGAACTCATCCCAGTCCTGGGTGCGGTAAACGTAACTCTTCGGTCTGGAGGCCCAGAAGAAGTGGGGTCTCTGCTCCCACTTCTGGGAGGGTGGCTCTAAGCCGCTGCTCACCGAGCGTCATCTCCTGGGTGAGGGGGGACATCAGCTGTGAGCCCAGCTTCTCACCGTTTCTACCCGTCCACGCTGTGGGGGTGGGGGGTCCGAGTCCGGAACTGTGGCGGCAGAGAGCTTGTTGCCAGCTCCCTGGTTTCTTCCTCACTCACCTTGAGCAGGTGGAGCCAGCCTCGCCCTACTGCCATCCTGTTGACAGGTTACCCCAAGGGTCACCCCGACGCCGAGAGCTTGGAGGACGACCTGAAGCACTTGAAGGAGAAGGTGTCTGCGGGAGCTGACTTCATCATCACCCAGCTTTTCTTTGAGGCTGACACGTTCTTCCACTTTGTTAAGGCTTGTTCCGAGATAGGCATCACCTGCCCCATCCTCCCCGGAATCTTCCTTATTCAGGTGAGGGGCCCGGACCGGCTGGCGGACGCCTCCCACCCCCGGCCTCCCACAGGCCAGGGCCTGGGCTCAGGCGCTCAGTCCGTGGTCGGGTTCATGGACGCTCAATGGATTTCCTGCCAGATGCCTCTGGCAGATGTTCTCTCACCACCCCATTTTGGTTACCTCCATTTCCCTCCAAACCAGCAACAGCACCTGACGGAGGGGGCTTGCACTTGGCTTACTGACAATGTCACTACAAGGGATCATTATAATCCTCACCCTAAATTTTTATTACATCAATGTTTCCAGTACTCAGTCATCACAATCACTGGATAAGCTTTTTCAAAAGAGGGTCTTCCAGATCCCATGCCTAGAGGTTCTGATTTAGGAGATCTGAGGTGGGGCCTGGGAATGTGGACCTTACCTCTCAAGTCTCGCAGGTGATTCCGATGACCGGGGAGGCTTGGGAACCACTGGGGCCAAAGGGCTGGCTCAGACCAACAGCAGGGATGCTCAGGCAGCTGAGTCCCCTGCAGACTGGAAAAAGCAGGACCAGGCAAGGCCCCTTGTACAGTGTGGCCTGACTTTCCTGGGCCTCTGTCACACTGCAGTGGGCCCCGAGGCCTGGGAGGGAACCGGAGGGGAGAAGCAGAGTGAGAGGTGGGGCGGGACGTGGCTCCACAGCCCCCGTGTCTCCGCAGAGCTACCACTCCCTGCGGCAGCTTGTGAAGCTGTCCAAGCTGGAGGTGACGCAGAAGATCAGGGACGTGATCGAGCCCATCAAGGACAACGACGCTGCCATCCGCAACTACGGCATCGATCAGGCCGTGAGCCTGTGCCGGGAGCTGCTGGCCAGTGGCCTGGTGCCAGGCCTGCACTTCTACACCCTCAACTGCAGGGTGGCCACCACCGAGGTGCTGAAGCGCCTGGGCATGTGGGCCGAGGACCCCAGGTGAGGCCAGGGGCCCCGAATTCAGGCTCGGGAGCCTCAGAGGGAAGTCGGTGGGCAGGGAGGTCAGATGGGAGTCACAGGAATCGCAGGGAGAGTGCGCCCTAGCAAGGCTGGACACCGCGGGTGCAGGGCTTGTCCGTGCTGTGGCTGGAGGCACACGGGGTTCCAGCCTCAGTGGGAGGTCCGTGCGCACCTTGATGTTTACGAGTCAGATTGAAAGACCCAGCTCCGTGGGTCCTCCCGCTGAGGACCTGAGCCAGTCCCTTTCTGTCCCCAATCTCACCCAGGCGTCCCCTGCCCTGGGCTGTGAGTGCCCACCCCAAGCGCCGGGAGGAAGATGTGCGTCCCATCTTCTGGGCCTCCAGACCGAAGAGTTACATTTACCGCACCCAGGACTGGGATGAGTTCCCCAACGGCCGCTGGTGAGGCCGCAGACTGTCCTTTGCAAATGGGTCCTGTGTCACGGGAGGCGGGAGGCAGGAGTTGGCATGTTTATCTATCCTGGAGGGACTGGCGTCACAGAACGACCTCTGGTGTGTGGGACAGCCGTCCTGGAAGGAGCCCGAGGTGAGGCTGTGCCCTGACCACTGGCATGTCTCTGCAGGGGCCACTCCTCCTCTCCAGCCTTCGGGGAGCTGAAGGACTACTACCTCTTCTACCTGACCAGCAAGGCCCCAAGGGAGGAGCTACTGAAGATGTGGGGGGAGGAGCTGAGCAGTGAAGAGAGCGTCTTTGAAGTCTTTGTCCACTACCTCTCCGGAGAGCCGAACCAGAGCGGCTGTCCAGTGAGTGGTGCTCGGTGGGGTTCCTGGTTACCCCCCACCCCGCCTCCCTGTGGCCCACCCACCCTCACCTCCTCCTTCCGCTCTGGACGTGGCACCTCAGCCAAGGGAGAAGGGTGAGTTGGGAAGTCACCAGCTGGGGGCCTGGGAGGGGCTCACAGAGGCAGAGACATGCTGGGTGTCTCACGGGCCCCCAAGAGGGAGGGGCCCAGAGTACCAGATCCAATTGTCAGCCCAGCCCTGTCAGCCCAGCCCGGCTCACCCTCCCAGGTCACTTGCCTGCCCTGGAATGACGAGCCCCTGGCGGCCGAGACCAGCCTGATGAAGGAAGAGCTGCTGCGTGTGAACCGGCAGGGCATCCTCACCATCAACTCCCAGCCCAACATCAATGGGAAACCGTCCTCCGACCCGGTCGTGGGCTGGGGCCCCAGCGGGGGCTATGTCTTCCAGAAGGTGTGCAGGGGCGCCCAGGGCTGCCCCAGCGATGGGGACAGGAAGCCTTCCTCTCTGGGCCCTTCACAGAGTAGCAGTGGACCAGGGTGGACGGGAGCTCCCGCTTTAGGTCAGGCCTGGGTGGGGTCCCCTGACTGCTCCGAGCCTCCGCCCTCTCAGGTGGGACGGATCACCCCATGTTGTGGGGAGGAGAGGTGACGAGGCGCACAAAGCTTAGCGCTGGGAGGAACAGGAAGCACTCGCTACTCTTCCGAGCTGACACCTCTCTCCTGGGCTGCTGGAGGGACAGTTACACTCACACTGAATCCCTGGGCCCTGATTAGAACAACCCCGGTGTGAAGAGACCAGCTCGGCTGTTTATCACCAGTGAGCCCAGGTCCTCACCTTCCCTGATCTTGCCTCACTGTGAAATGGGGATAAGAGGGCCCACCCTGCAGTGTTATGGGCATTAGGACAAATGACTGAGTAAACCCAGCTTAATCTCTGATCCAGTTGCTGCCAGAGAAGCCACTAGAGTCGCTGTCACCTCCAGTGAGGGGGCGGGTGGGATGGGGCAGGCCTGTCTCACAAGCCTGCGCTCCAAAGCGGGCCTCCTTGCCAGCTTTACGGTGGCTTCTCCATGGGCCTCCCTGCCTAACGGGAGGCGGGCTGGCAGAGGTCCCTCAGACTGGCCAGCTGGGAAATCTCCCCACCTGCTCCATGATTCCATCCAGTGGCTACCACTAGTGCCCCTGTCTTAAGTGTCCCACACACCTGTGTGCGTGGGTCCCCCCTGGGGGCAGTCGTGTGCAGGCATCGGACTGGGATTGCTGAGTGCCGAGAAGGCGGCCAGCAGGGACCAGGGGGTGACGGGTGCCTGCTCCCCCAGGCCTACTTGGAGTTCTTCACTTCCCGAGAGACGGTGGGAGCACTCCTGCAGGTGCTGAAGAAGTATGAGCAACGGGTTAACTACCACATCGTGGACGTGAAGGTAGGCCAGCTCCACGCAGAGGTGCTCAGGGGGCAGCTGCCAGCCGAGGACACCCATGGTCACTCCCGCCCACACTCAGCAGGCCCTGGCCTCGGGCAGACGGAGCCAGGCCCCGCCTCAGAGCTCCCAGCCTAGTGAGGGGAGCCCTGTCAGTGGGTAATGGGACAGTTCAGTTCAGGAAGGGTGCTGGGGACCCAGCGGAGGGACACGTAACCTGGGAGGCCACAGAGACTTCTTGGAGGGTCCTCTGTGGCCTGAACCCTTCAGGACAAGGGGGGAAGGGCATTCCTGAGGAAGGGCGGGGTGTGCAAAGGCAGTGTCTGCAGCTAGTGGGTCACTGCCGACTGCGGAGCGCGAGGCTGAAGTGTTGAGCAGGGGCTCAGGCCTCCATGGTCCTGCTTGGAACTGGGGGTTTTCCCTGAAGGCAGGAGGGAGCCTTCCCAAGCAGTGAGCGACTTGGCTCCGGGTGTTATTTAGGCAGGTCACAGTGCACAGCTGATGGCGAATGGGCTCGGGAACACTAGAGTCAGAGGCCCTTGTCTGAGTAGCAAAGAGGCCCCGCTGGGCTAGATCAGTGGTCGGCAAACTCATTAGTCACCAGAGCCAAATATCAACAGGACAACAATTGAAATTTCTTTGGAGAGCCAAATTTTTTAAACTTAAACTTCTTCTAATGCCACTTCTTCAAAATAGACTCGCCCAGGTCATGGTATTTTGTGGAAGAGCCACACTCAAGGGGCCAAAGAGCTGCATGTGGCTCACAAGCCGCAGTTTGCCAACCATGGGGCTAGACCCAAGGGAGCAGAGTGGAGAGGAAGCGGGGAGAACCGCAGGGTGCAGAGCTGATTGAAGCGAGAGAGGAGGAAGTGCTCAGTGAGGCCTCTAGGTCTCAGGCTCACAGAGCTGGGGGCGGGGATAGGAATGTGTGGAGCAGAGGGCAGCCTGGGCAACAAGGGGGCTCTGGTTGGCTTTGTCCCACCCCAGGGTGAAAACATCACCAATGCCCCCGAGCTGCAGCCCAACGCTGTCACCTGGGGCATCTTCCCTGGGCGGGAGATTATCCAGCCCACGGTGGTGGACCCTGTCAGCTTCATGTTCTGGAAGGTAAGGGACTGGGAGCGGGCCTGCCCTGCCCACTTGAACACCTGGCCGGCAGGATTGCTGGGTCCCTAGTGTGGCTGGCAGCCATGCCCCCAGGGCTGGCTGGCTAGGCCCTCCTGGCTGCACCTTGACTCTGAGCCACAGCTTATTCCTGGGCTGGGGAGTGGGAGGTGGCCCGCAGTGGGCCTTGTTCTATTCCCGGAAAGGTCCTCCTGGGCTGTGGCAGAGGCTCTTGTGGCACCGAGCATGGAGCCCTGACCCACGGGCAGCCCCGTGCACCGTGCCTGTGTGGCTGTGTCTGTGCCTGTGCGTCTGTATGTCTGTCTGTACTTGTGTGTGTGACTGTACCTGCCCCTATTCCTGTTCGTGTGCGCGTACAGGATGAAGCCTTCGCCCTGTGGGTGGAGAAGTGGGGCAAGCTGTATGACGAGGAGTCCCCGTCCCGTATGATCATCCAGTACATCCACGACAACTACTTCCTCGTCAACCTGGTAGACAATGACTTTCCGCTGGACAACTGCCTGTGGCAGGTGGTAGAGGACACTTTTGAACTGCTCAACAGACCCGGAATGAGAGGGTCAACAGACCCGGAATGAGAGGGGACAGGCTCCGTGACCCTGAACCCTGACATTCTTAGGCTCCTATAGTCCCTCACATACAAAGGCAGCCTCGCGGTGTGAGGCTCCGGGCTCTGGCTGGGCCTGAGTCAGCCCCAGGCGGGACCTGGTGTTCCCTGCTCGGCCAGGAGATTTTGCTTTTTTGTGGGGAGCACCTCCGTCCCGCCCAGGACCACGGTGGGTGAAACACCATCCTCCCTCAGACGGGGAGGAGACGTTATTGCTGACGGGGCCCTCGCACCAGGCGGCCTCTCAGAGCAGCCTGAGAGTGCCAGTGACTGTGCACTTGGAGCTACGGAAGACGGGCAGCGGGCACGTGTGGCGTTGCCGAATAGCTGGGACAGAGTGAAGATGCTGTCCCTTCTGCCTCCAAGACCTTGGCAGCTGGGCATTTCCTACTTGTAACTGAAGGGCAGACACTACCCTTGGCACCAGGCCCCCGGATGGGTCTGGGGCTGAAACCTCATAATACAAATCACCTTCTACCTGGGAGCCCAGCTGGGCTTCACCTTCCGCCACGCTGCTTTAGGAGGCACTTGTCTCTGTATTCTGGTGGCGCAAGAGATAAACTCTCTCTTAAGGGCTCAAGGTGTCTGATCTCTGTGCCTGCTGGAGCCTCCGCCTTCCCTTTTCTCTGCTGCCCATTACCAACGAGGGCAAAGGCGAGGTCACTTGAGCAGGACTTCCGTTTTTCTGGCTTAGTTGTCAGGCAGGACCTCCTCTTGCCAGCTGCTCCGCCCTCTGCACATCTGGCATCTGTCTGCCTGGCACTGCTCCACAGGAATCAGCCCTCAAGCTGCGCTTCCCAGGGTGGTGACTGGCAGGTGCATGTGGGCTCTTTTCTGTCCCTTTCCCTGCCTGCTAGCTTAGCGGGGGGGGGGGGGGGGGGGGGGGTCCAAGGAGCAGCCTGTGGGCACATCCCCTCCACATCCGTGCATCCAGGCTACTGGGAGCCAGAAAGGCAGCTGGGACCAAGGAGGGCAGTTTATTGTCATCCAAAGCTCCCAGGACTCTTGGGTGGGCTGAGCGCCCTGTGGCCTGCCAGTCTGCACTCCCTGGAAGGGGGTGGGGCGCAGTTCCTCCCTGGGAAGGCTGGGCTCCATTCTGATTTTCTTTCCATGCCAACAAGTCCCAGCTGCAGCGGGCCCCTGCTCCACCTCGAGTCCGCCACACACGGGGTGCTCCCTGGGCTCGATGCTCACCTTACTCTGGGGTCTCGAGCTGCTGGTGGCTCCTCCTCAGGCCCCTGGCTGCCAGATTCTGGTGCCACTTCTCAAAGGCCTGGAACAGGGAGGGGAAGGAGAGGTTCTCCAGCTCCCTCCTGGCATGTGCTGTTTGGGAAGTAGAGGTCCCTCCCTCTGCCCTAGGCGGACAGGCAGCCAACCCTGCCCCTGGCCAAATGCAGAGGCTCAGAATAGAGCTGACCTGTGACCTGGAGAGCTATGCTCAGAGCACACATGGCAAAGGACGGGAAGGGACAACGCCTTTTGCCGCCATGTGAGGGCAGCTGCGCTGCAGGCCAAGCTTGTTCCCAGCCTGCGTGCCAGGCAGGACCGGACTGAGCACAGGGCTGCCAGCTATATCAAGGGCTCCAGAATCCAAGCAGTTTCTCTACCCAAATTGACCCTTCCCCGCAAGTGAAGGCACCCTGGGTGGCACACAGGGAGGCCCTGCAGCTCAGAGGCGCTGGTTTTGGAAGGGCCTGCTGGGGGCTGGGGCTGCCCCACCGGTACCTGAGAAAGGACCCAGCCCTCAGCTCGTCGCCCTAATCGCCAAGCCACCTGCAGCTGCACGACCCGCCGCCGCCATGTGCGCCAGACCCATCTCAGCTGCCACTGCCTGAGCTGTGGGGACAGGGTGAGGCCCCAAACTGGCTGGCTGCTGCCTCAGGCCCTGTGCTCGCCGTGGCCCCCAGCCCCTGTGGCACCAGGACGAGGGTGCCATCGGAGGGGTGTGAACAATGCAGATTCCTGGGCCTGTCCCAAGTTTCAGACTGAGTAGGTCCAAAGGCCATACTTTGAGGGACTTTATCTAGAGGTTAGGGTTGAGAATAGCATGAGAAACTGGTGTGAGGCTGGGGAGGGCCCTCCCCCTCCCCTCCCTTGGGGAGGGCCCTCCCCCTCCCCTCCCTCCCCTCCCTCCCCTCCCTCCCTCTTCCCTCCCCTCCCTCCCCCTCCCCTCCCTTCCCCTCCCCACTCACCAGCGACCGCGCCAGCTCCTCTGCCCCCTGAGCATCCACCCAGCATTGCCATGTCCCCGCCAGGCGCCTGGCCTGCTGGGAGCCCTGGAGCTGGCGGAGCAGTGCCTCAAGGTGCCAGCGTCGCAGGTATTTCCTCCTGGGGAGAGAGGCCCTGTGTGCATCCCGACTGACGGTCAAGAACATCATGACCCCTTGACGGCCAGGAGAAAGGGCTGAGCCACGGGCCCGGGCCAGCTCCTCCAGGAGCCTGCAGGGGTGAGCGCTGGCCAGAGAGTCCCAGCCCTGGCCACAGCTCAGGCAAGCCCCGCCGCCCTGGGCCCCCCTCCCCGCCCCACTTCTCCAAGCAGTTGCTTACCCCAGCCACCTCTTTTCTCCCTGGCCCTCAGAGCTGCAGTCCCCTCCTGGTCCTAGAGGGGTCCGGCCCTGGGCCCTGGGTCCAGGCCACTGCATCCAGAGCTGGGCAGCGCTGTCGCCTGGAAAGGGGAATGGAGGCAGAAAAGGCCAATATTCAGGAGGGCAAACTCCCCCTTAGCCCACTCCTAGAGGTTGAGCACACGAACAGGGGTGGGCGACAAAAGGGGCTGAGTGAAGCGTGTGCCCCACGCCCACCCACGCCTCCAGGCCCTGGGCTGCTGCCAAGAAAAATAACAGGTGGGGCGGGCAGGGCCAATGTGCTGTTTTCTGAAAATGGCTGAGATATTCCTGAAGAGGAAATTGATGGCGGACATACAGGTAATACATACAATGGATTTGCCAAGGAGCTCGGAGCTCATTTCCGGGCCCTTAAGGGCCAGTGACCGGTCACCCCTGCGCTTCGTACATCGTCCTTCCCCAGGGGCAGGTCTCCTTACTCTGAGCCCAGGACGTTTCTCTCCGCTTCCTCTGCCCACCGAGGCTGCGATGTTGTGCTGGGCTGGGCAGCCTGGGCCCCGTGCCCTGTGGCCTGCAGCTGCGGGTCTATGAGAACAACCAGAGAGGAGAACCGGAACCCAATGGGCTGGGCCCTGCTGGGCCCAGCTGGCCTGATGGATGCCTCTTCCTTGTGTGAGCACACGTGGGCTAGTTCAGGGGACTGCACATTCTCCCGTGAACCCTGCGGCTCCCAGAGGAGACGGAGAAGGTGCCCAAGCGTAGTATGGGCATCAGCACACGCCACTGCCTCTTCCCCTGGCCTCCCATGTGGCTGGAGGTGCAAGCAGCAGGTGGATCAATAAGGGTGGATCAATAAGAGCTACCACAGGTGAGAGCTTACCTGTGCCAGGTACAGCCTGTGAGGCGGGTATTACTCTCCCACTTAGAGTTGACTAAGTGAAGTCATTTGCCTGAGGTCACCCCTCTCAGGAGTGGGCTGACTCAGAGCCTCGGCCCGCAGCTACTGTTCCTCAGACCCCAGGCTCACTCAGGGCTCAGGGCCACCAGGAGGTGGATAGCACCCACTCATCTTGTTAGGTGAGGGTTGCCTGGGCGTGTGTGTGCATGTGGTAGAAAGGAGGGGCCTGGAATTCAGCACCCCCGTTACCATTCCCAGCACTGACTTCTAGCTTCTACCGGCCTCAGTTTCTCCACCAGTAAGTGGGTGCCTGCCTGCCTTTGCTGACAGGAATGGATGAATGTATTTATAAATGCACTCTGAACATAGAATGTCTGTAGCACAGAACTAGAAATAAAATACCGTGAGCCCCCATAATCTGCTGGGGCCACAGCCCCACAGAGAGGATGTGGATTCTGCAAATAACCAAAGCTAGTTCATTCCATTAAAAAACCCCTTGACCTTTCCTCTCAGACCCTCTCGAGTCTTATTAGCTCCTTCCCAGCACTCTGACACAGGATTCCTGGTGATGCCAGTTCATCCTCAGGACACTGTGGCCTTGCCGGTAACTCTGGGCTGTGGGTCCCGCAGTGACACAGCCCTGGACGCCACACGGCATCACTTCTGTGCCTGGCTTTCACGGCAGCCTCTTCCCGCCTGCAGGCCCTCAAGCTTTTGCCACCCTTTGCTCGTCTCAGAACTAACTGCTTCTGATTGGAGAACATCTGGCAGTTAGCTTTGGGCAGAGAGTATCATGAAAGAAAACTCTCTCATTTACATTTTCTGATTTTTCTGTAATGAGCATGTTTCATTTTTCAATCAGAAAAAGAACGACAAAGAAGGGCTACTGTCCCCATATTTCTGTCTTGATGCTACACTGCACCACGACATATATTGGCTTTGGGTGCCTAAGGGACTGTGACCCAGCATTCGTCTTTGCAGCAGGCCTGAGCTGGGCTGGCACTCAGCAGGTGCCCAGGAGATGTTTGCTGATGGACCGGGGTTGGCTTCCAGAGCCAGAGGGCTGGCTGAGGGCTGTGTCCACAAGGCTGCTGCCCCTGGGGAAGCATCCAGCCATGCGTGCCACCAGGGGCTGAAATCAGCCGGTTCTGAAGCCACTGGCCTTCTGGTCATTTTGAACCTCCTACTTGACCTGGGCCCCACCTCACCTGCTTCCATGGGGCTGCAGTGTCCATAAGCCCCAGGAGGCGCCCTCTGCCGGCCAGCCCGGGCCAGCACGTGAGGTCGGCCCTGGGCCTGGGAAGGGCTGTGCTCGTCTTCTGGGCCTCAATCCCAGGTTCCAGCCACACTCTGAGCAGCTCTGTCCGCCACTGAGTCCGCAGGAGCTGCCTGTGCCCAACCAGCTGGAACTGGGTGATGGCGACCCGCTGGACACCACCCTGGGCAGCAGATTGGGCCCAGGCCTCTAGGACCCTGGGGGGAGAGGAAGGAGCCCATACTGAAGGCCTTGAGCTCCAGACTGGCTTTATGGCAGCTCAGGGAGCCTCCCCTCCCAGCCCTGGCCAGTGCCTATGGTAGGGGACCTCCAGACAAACCCCGAGCCCTGCTCCTCCCCTCCCCCGCCTGCTCTGCTGGAGCGAACAGGTTTAATGGGCACAGAGAGCAGCAGAATATCACACAACAGGGACAAGCATCCTGTTTAGAGGAAGGACAGCCCTGCCAGTCACACTGCCTCCCCTGTCCTCACAAGGACCCGGGTTTATGGAGCACCTGCTATGTTGTGTCTGGCCCTGCGCTGAATGTTTACATTCGGTATCTCTAATCGCTTGGCCACCCTGCAGAGCAGTTCTGTTATCTTTCTTTGACCTTTAAAGTTAGACTTGCCCAAGAAGGGTCACACAGCTGGGAGTGCAGAGCTGGGCTCTGGCCCAGGACGAGCTGCAATGACCGGGATCGCCTCTCCCTGGCAGCCCCAGTCTCCCAAGCCCTGGCACCAGCCACCAAACCCCCTCTCCCCTGCCCCCAACAAACTCCAGGCCCCTGCTGGAAGCACAGTGAGGGGCTGCACTCGGGCCCTGGGCATCCACCTGGCACTCAGCTTCCGGGCAGCGTGGGCTCGGCTGAGCCGGTGTAGGCGGGACTCACGCACCCACCGAGTCCAGCACAGGGCCAGCTGGGTCTGGGCCCGAGCTCTGTCTTCTGCCTGCTGGCGGGCCTCACAGCGCTGGCCCAGGGCCACTCGCCATGCCATAAAGGCCTGCTGGGCCCGGGCCCTCCTCAGCTGCCTGTCTGCCCGGCCCCTCTGCGTGTGGCTTCTCCAGAGAGCAATGGAGGCCTGGGCCACGTGATGCTCCTGCACCCGGGCTGCGGCCATGCGGGCTTCCTGCCACGTGGCAAATGCGGCTCCCAGTGCCCGTCTTCTCAGGCCAGCCTGGAAGGCTCGACACCGGGCCCGGAGCATCCCTGCGTCTCTCGCAGACCCACCCCAGGCCTGGAAATGGCTGCAAAACAGGAGCAGAGGAGGGCCCAGCTGCTGTCAGCGACAAGTCACCTTTACTCAAAATGGCACCTGCAACCCCCCCCCTCCCCAAGTCTTATCAAAGTCTTACAGGTTACACACGATTTCATATACCCTGTGTCTTAAAAACATAAGGACCGATGTGTCACAGGGAAAGAGCCGGCTTTCATTCGGGACCTTGGGGCGCACACACTCGGGGCGAGGAGGCGGGTGAGGCGGGGTAGATGCTGCCCAGGAGTCTGAGGGAGCTCAGCAGCTGTGGTTCAAATCCCAGATCCCCTGGGACAGCCACCCCTGCCTCCCTTCACAAGCCCGCTCTGGGGCAGGGGGTCAGTGAGGGGAACACGGTCCCCCACTCTGAGGGGCCTGAAACATGGGCGCGGCCTTCAGATGCGAAAGCACGGGGCCAGCGCCCTGCAGCCTGTGTTACCGGCTGTGAGGACACTGAGCAATGGTGAGCTTGTCACTGCACCGCGGGCATCGCCTGTGCCCTCTGCTTTCCAATGGCATTAATGAGCTACGTGCATGTTTTACGAGAGCACCTCTAGTTAGGATGCCAGCCCCTCTTTTTGGCCCCTGTGTACAGGGTCCCCCTGTGCGGACCCCCCAAACACGCGGTGCGGGGACACCAATGGTGGTGGATGTCTGAGGAGCTCATCTCTCCATCTCAACTGTAACCTCTAAACCAAAGGACCGACCCAGCCAGGAGGGCGAGGGGACGTGGGATGAGGGGCCTGCCATCTCCACCTCCCGCACAAAGCAGGTAGTAAAGGCTGGTGGTCATGGCCCTATGGCTCCAGGCTGAGGTGTCCCTTCACCCCCACTCCCACCCCAGCCCTACCCCCCGTTTCCCAGGTCCCAGGCCTCCAGCCTGGGCTCCCCTGGAGCTGCAGGGGCAACCCAGCCTCCCATCCCCTGGGCTCTCTCCCTGCTCTTCCCGGGGTGGGGACGACCCTCCAGGCCCACCCACCTCTGCAGCACAAGCCGCTCTGGCCTGGCCATCCTGTGCCTCTGATGAGCTGCCGCCTGCTGCCAGCTCTGGAACGTGGCCCTGCACAGGCCCTGCCGGCGCAGCTGCGCCCACCCCTGGTACCGGTCATGCAGGCACTGCTGCCCTGTGGCCAGAGAGATGCTGAAGTGGCCCTGGGCGCTCACCCTGGGCTCGCCCCCGGGCCCTGGGCGCTCACCCTGGCCTCATCCCCAGGCTCTGGGTGACCGTGGCCCCTGCTTAGCCAGCCCTCTGCTCTCTTCCCAAGTGGGAGCAGAGGAGGCCACCCTAGCTTTCTGGGTTGAAATGCTTTGGTGACAGGTGTCCTACTGCTGACCAAGCCAACCCACCTCAGGGAGTTGTTCGTTTTTTAAACCATTTCTTGGCGATGCTTGGGAATCCCGAGAATTTCACAAAAATCTGGATTCCCAGCTTTTCTTTAAACAGCGAGGTCTAGCAGCACAGGGCCAGCCTTCCTGGGCGCCTGGACAATGGGGCTGGAGAAGCGACTGTCTCCTGTGGACAGCACTGAGTGTTCCAGAACAACCAAGTCCCCGCCGCCAGCCCAGCGGTACGCGGTATTGGTGTAGGGGGACGCCTCTAAAACACCCCTAGTGACCCCCGTCTCCCGTGCCGGGCTCTGAGAGGGCCATGCCTTCTGAAAGCCAGGTGAGGGTGACGAGGCTGAAGATGAACAAGGGCCCTGCTAGGAGCTGGGTTCTGAGCCAAGCCCATTGCTGGGCTGTCTCACAGCACCCCCATAACCCTCACAACCCGCCGTGAGGTGGTGCTGCTGTCACCCCCGTTTTACAGGTAAGGAAGCCGAGACTCATCGTAAGTAGCTTGTTTAAAGTCCACAACAGCCAGGGAGTGGAAGTGGGGACATGAACCTGGGACCAGGGTCCCCGGCCCCGGGTCCTGGGCATGCCCTGTGCGGTCCCACGGTTGGACTCTGTGCTGGAGGATACAGACACCTCAGTCTCCCTGGTGGACCCTGCCCCTCCCTCCTTCACCCTTGGGGCTTGTCCCAGTCCCCCACTCACTCTGCCAGGAGGAGTGCCAGTGCTGCAGGGCATCTCGCATCCGTCTCCGGCCTCGCTCCTGAGCCCACTGCTCTGCCTCCTGCCACTGCGCCAGCCGTCGCCGCCACAGGCCCAGCGCATCCCTGCAGCTCCTAACCCAGGCCCAGCGGGCAGCCAGCTTCCGCTGGGCCCCTTGGGCCATTGACCAGTGGCTCCAGCCGAGGAGGATGCTGGGAAAGGAGTGTCCACCCTGAGGATGGTCACTGCCACTGGGGGCCCGCCCAGCCCACTCTTCCCGCAGCAGCAGGAGGGGCTTGGGGTGACTCTTCTCCCCGTTCCTATCTTGGGGGAGAGTCGTTGCTGGGGGTTGGAGGACTGCTCCTTCGAGGGTCACAATGACAGGTGATGGGGATAATAGGGGACCCCAGACCTCCAATGCCAGGTCTGTACCAACCTCTAGTGCTACACTTTGCTAGGAATGGAGTGCTTGCTCTGTGCCAGGCACTGTGCTAGGGGAGGCATGTGCCCCACCTCGCTGATGCCCATTGAAGGGAGTACTATTATTACTCCCCTACAAATGGGGAGATGGAGGCACAGAGAGGTTAAGCAAATTGCCCAAGATCACACAGCCAGTGAGGGATTAGAACCCAGGCAGACTAACTCTTAAGCACCGGGCTATAATGAGTGAAGGAATAAATGAGCCACAGCTGTGAAATCTCTGAACTCATAGCCCTGATGAATGCCCCGTCCCCTACTCCGCATACACCTCTCAGCAGGGCAGGAGGGCAGGAGAAGTTGAGAGGATCTGAGACAGGGCATGGGAGGGGTGCCCTCTGGGATGAAGACCCCAAGGTGGGGGAGTGAGGGGGCTGCTGTGAAGACCAAGGACTGAGGGGAGGGCCTTCAGGAAACAGTAAATTCAGAGAGTAGTGGGTGGCCTGGCTCACCAGCCTGGGGCAGGGTCCCTACCGCCTCTGAAGGGTGTGCTGGTGCCACCTTGCCGCACCCCGGGACTGCTGAGCCCGTGCCTGCCAGAGCAGAAGGCACCGCGCCTGTTGCTGCCGCCCAGCTGCCCACAGCAAGCTCAGCCGAAGGGTCTCCGGGAGGGCGGGGGCCCTGGATGCCTGGGGGAGGGGGTGTGGACTCCTGGGTGTCCGGCCTCTGCCCATCCCCACCCTCTCCTCCCACTCGTCCCCCACCCACCCTGGCTCATCCCAGCGCCTGCCGCTCACCTTCTCCGGTGGGCTTCGGGCTGTGCTGCCCAGCAGCTCTGAAGCCAAGGTGGTCCCGGCACTGTCTGACCGGTTGCCTGGTCCCCACACCCTCAAGCGCCACGCCCTCAGGATGCACCTTAGCACCTGCCGCTGCACGCCCTGGAAGAAGGAGCTATAGCAAGGGGCAGATGAGTTCCCGGGCCCCAGCCTCATCCCCTGGCTGGAGTGACTGCTAAGCAGGGGCTACCGCAGCCCGGCCCCTGGAAAGAGCCAAGCTGGAAGGTGCTGCCACATGCACCCCCGCCTCCCAAACCAGCCACACACTGGACCACTGGGCTCTAAGAAACACGGATGCCCGGGCTCCCACCGCCAGAGATCCCGATCCACTGGCCTGGGTGCCGCCGGGCTTTCTGACTTTTCCTAAGTTCCCAGGTGACTCTCCTGAGCAGCTAAAACCAAGACCCCCGCCCCACCTGTGCTGGTCACCTGGCTGATCCTGGACAGGCTCCCGGGTGGAGGGGCGCCAAGCAGCGGGTGAGGGAGGGGACTGGGCCCAGGTCCAGGGTCCCCAGCCTCAAGAGGCCACAGGCATAACCACACTAGTACTTGTACTTCCACTCGGTGATGAAGATAGGGACGCTGAGGCCCGGGGGGAGGCATTTCCTCAAACCCCAGATAGCAGCAGACCTGGGACCCAAACACTCATCTCGGGCCACCAGGCAGCAAACGTGTGCCACAGGGAGAGGCTGGCTATGCCGATGCCCAGAGGCACAGGATGGGCTGGGCGTAGAAGGGCTACGTGCTGAAGGGTGTGGTGAACTGAGATTCCCTGGAGTTCTAGGGGTGCATTCAAAGAGACTGAGGGTCCAAGTGGACCCAATAGGTGTGGGACTGATGGATGCCAGGTGCATGTCTTTCAAGGACAGAATTCTTAACCCTGCAACTGCTGGCTTACATCCACCTGATGTCCTGTGTGGGAAGCTGGCTCCTCCCCTCCCCTCACACAAAACCATCAGCCTGGGCTCTGAATCCACCTTCTTGCTCCTGATTCACAGGGTGACTTAAAGCAAGCTGCTCGACCCTCTGAGCTTCTGTTTCCCTAGCTGTATGAAGAGGCACACTGGAACAGGGGGATAAGACCTCTTTCACGTACTCATTTATACAGTATTTATCCCGTGCCTACCGCAGGCTGGGCCCCTGCACGGTGCGGCAGACAGATATAGTTCCCGCCCCAGGAGGCTCCCACTGAGCTGGGAGCTGGGGGAGAGGCGATTTTGGATGTTGGAGAGGGAGAGGAACTTTAGACCAACCTCCCTATCAGGTTCCAGCCACCTCGGTAGGACTCTGTGTCTGTCCCCACAGTTCTCTGCTCAGTGTCCCTGGGCGGCCCCCCCTGTCCCACACCTGCTGGGTACCACCGTGCGCCAGGCCCCCTGCTGGAGCCACTGGGAAGAGCACCGCTCATGTGCCCACCCCTGCCCCAGGCCCAAGCCCAAGCCCCAAGCCTGTGGACACCTACTCAGCCCGCAGGCGCTGGGAGAGCCTCGTCCTCCAGAGCAGCAGCGCCCTGTGGAGGGCCCGTCGTGGGCAGGCTTTCTGCGGGGAGTCCTGGCCCCGCTCCTGGGGCAGCTGCTGGGCCTGGGCCACCCACCTCAGGCCATGGGATATGGCCCCTCCAGGGGCTGAGCTGCCCTGGTCCATGTTCCCTGAGAAGCAGTCAAGAGGCAAATCAGCCATGTCCCCCGTGACCTCCCTCTGCCCAAAGTCATCGATGGCTGCTGCCTCAGGCCCTCCCCTAAGACCTCTCCACTCATGGGCACTTCACCCTCCCACACCCCAAACCCTCCCCTCCAGGCACCTCAAAGATCCCATCTTTCCCTGTTGGGCTCTGGTGGGGACAGAGGCTGTGCGTTCCACTCACCGCAGGCGCTTCCCGGCAGCAGGGGCCACATCCCTTCCTGGTGGATGAACAAAGTCTCTGGCTTAGAGGAGCTCACGATGGGAACAAGGTCCCGCTAGGGCGCACCCACTCCCGGGACCCCTCCTGGACCCTCCCAGGCCCACCAGGCTGCACCCTGAGAAAGGGCCCAATTCCCTCACCTCCCATTTCAACAATCCACAAGTCAACTCCGCCCCCTGCAGAAGGACCTTAAGTGACTGTGCTGGAGGGAAGAGGAGCCCTCGGTCTCCTTGCTCACCTACCTTCTGCCGGCAGAGGGACAGCTGAGTCACCTTTGCCCCATCCGAAGCCCGGAGCTGCCTCATCCACACCCACTGTTTCAGGCACATCCTCAGGGCTCCCAACTGGCGGTCAGCCAGGTGCTCCGGGGGCTGGGCCCCTCTTTCCACCGACCGCTGCCAGGCCCCGAAGCACCTGGGAGAGCCGAGAGAAAGTGCAGGCACTGGTTGTAAAGGCCACACCTCCTGTCAAGTGCCAGACTCACTACTTCGCCTCTCCGGGCCTTAGCTCTCTCATCTGTAAAATGGGGCTGCAGGAAGGCCTTGGCACCATTACCTCTACATGCCTGGATGGCCTCCGCAGCCTCCTACCTGGCTGCCCTCATCCACTCTTGGGCCCTCCAGTCAGTTTCTACTCAGTAACCAGAGTGATTTTTTAAAAAATCTCAAATCAAATCATTTTATTCCCCTGCTAAAAATCCTCCAGGGGGGCAGCCCTTTGCTTGTATGATAAAATGTCAACTCCTCCCCAAGCCTGCAAGGTGCTCCCCACACCTTTCCAACTTCATCTCAAGCCCCCCACTTCCCACCCCCGTACTAACAGGGCTGCAACTTGTCCGCTGTTCTTGGAGTTTTCTGTGCTTTGCTGTCACGGGCCTTTGCACATGCTGCTCCCTCGGCCGGGCGCTCTCACCTGCTCTCCCTCCACTCGTCAACCACTCATCCTTCACACCTCCGCTGACCCTGGTCGAGGTCAGCTCCCTCTGTTTAAATGTCCTCAGGGGAAACACTCTCAGGCGGATGCAATCAGCAAAATGCAGACCGCGGGCAACTATGTGGTTTCTTCAGCAGGTAAATTGCCAGGAAAAAAGAGTTCAGGGGACCCACAGCTCACAAAGACGTGAATGACTTATCGACCAATTCCAACATGTGGACCTTATTTAGACGCCAATTCACACAAACTGGAACAAGATGGATGCTTGTAAAACAAGGGGAAATTCGGATGCTGGGCAGATCTTTGCCGGGATTAAGGAATTACTGTTCGTTTTTCAGGTGTGAGCATGGCCTTGTGGTCATGTTGTGTAAGATTCCTTATCTTTCAGAGATGCTACGGAAATAGTTAAGGGTGAAATGGTGTGAGCGTTGGGGTTTGCCTCACGATAATGTAGTGGGGGGGGCGGGTAGTCAGAGTACATCCGAAACAAGCTTTCTCAGGAGGTGATTTTCTCGAAGCTGGGTGATACACAGGTGTATTATCCCATTTTATTTACTGTCATGTAAGACAAAATGTTCCATAATTTAAAAGTTAACAACAAGGAAAAAAACTCAGATCCGTGTTTCCTCCCTTCACAACACTATACTCGGGTGGTGTTCGCGCACACCCCTTGTGACCACTAATTTCCTGTCTGTCCCCCCACCTGGCCAGGGGTTCCACGTGGGACAGGTGATGACTGGCACTCAGCTTTACTTATAACGAAACCCCTGGGTGGTTTCTAGCAGGTCTCGGGCTCTCAGTCGATGGCAGCTGCTTTCATTTCTCTCTCATCTTTCTCTCAAGATGAGGAGTCAAGAACTCAAAGGGCACCTCCCTGCTGCATCCCACCGGCTGCCTCAGGGAAGGCGAGCCCCCTCCCCTCTCCCCCTTCTGCCTACCTGCGGAGCCAGGCTCTCTGATGCTGGGGGACCAGGGGAGGCACCCAGGCTGTATCTGCGGCAGGAGAGCTCCAGGCCTGGGGGGGCCTCCCCATGCTCTGAGGCCTCAGCGTGGCCCCGGAGGCCTCTCCCTGGACCCCCTTCTGCTGCCTGGCCCATTCCTCCTGCTGGCACCGCAGGAGGAAGACTGTAAAGGGAGGGGTGAGAGAGGGAGTGAGCAGAGGGGAGGATCAGGGCCAGGCGGGCCACCGACACCTGGGACACCTGTGTGGCCTCTGGCCAGTGGCTCCTTGTCTCTGGGCTTGTTTCCCTGTGAGTGAATGATGTCTAAGGGACTTTCCAGGTCTAACGCTCAAGCTTCTGCTGGGCCTGTGCCACCGTCAGTGGCACACAAGTATCACTGCGTGCCTTCGGGCTAGTCACTTAATGTCTCTGTGCCTCAGTCTTCCCATCAGTGAAATGGGCACAACACCTTGCCGAGGTCACCATGAGGCTCAAATGAGATCGTGTCTGGGAAGGTGCCAGAGTAGGTGCTCAATGAGCAGGCATCCACTCAGGACCCCCTGCCCTGCCCTGTGTGGGGACTCAGCGCTGCCCACCTCCATCTGCCCCGCTTTCCCAGGGCCCCACATCTCACCAGCCAGTGGTTGCAGGGCCTGTAGGATCTGGACCCTCCCGTCTCCTCCATCGGGTCTGGGCCCAGAGCATGATGGAATTGGCCGGGCTCCTGTCTCCTCCTTCAGGCTCCCTGGACTGAGAGTGAAGTTGCCCAGAGAGAAACTGATGCCCAGGGCCCAGGGAGGGCACACGATCCAACCTGTCCACCCCAGCCGATCGAACCTGTCCACCCCAGCCCGGGGCGGATCCCTGCCTGCCCACAGGAACACAGGGCGCTGAGCCACCTGCTGTTCTCTCCAGGCAGTGCAGGTATCCCTGATCACACACGGGATGTGGGGAGGGGGCTCTGCTTTTGCTTCACTCTCTTCAATGCTATTTGGATTTTTCATTAACAGACATGTATTAAATGGATATTATTTAAATAATTATTTTAAACACATTTTAAAAATTAAAAATAAGAACAAAGAGAATATATCACAGTAGTGGGAAATTGAGGAAATGAAGAAAAAAATAGCCAACCTAATCTGTTTCAGAGATAAGCACTATTTGCATTTTATGTTTTTGGAGGTTGGGGTTACCATCTTAACCGTTTTTTGTTGCTGTTAATCCTCACCCAAGGATATTTTTCCATTGATTTTTAGAGAGTGGAAGGGAGGGGGAGAGAAGAAGAGAGAGAAACATCGATGTGAGAGAGACGTATCAATTGGTTGCCTCTCACATGTGCTCTGAGGGGCCTTGGAGGAGCCTATACCCTTGACTGGAATCGAACCCGGAACCCTTCAGTCCTCGGGCTGACGCTCTATCCACTGAACCAAATCGGCTAGGGCAGTGGACGGCAAACTCATTAGTCAACAGAGCCAAATATCATCAAGACAACGATTGAAATTTCTTTTGAGAGGCAAATTTTTTAAACTTAAACTTCTTCTAATGCCACTTCTTCAAAATAAACTCGCCCAGGTCGTGGTATTTTGTGGAAGAGCCACACTCAAGGGGCCAAAGAGCCGCATGTGGCTCGCGAGCCGCAGTTTGCCGACCACTGGGCTAGGGTCATCTTAACCACTTTTTAAGTGGATAGTTCAGTAGTGTTAAGTCCATTCACATTCCTGTGCAACATTTTAGTTTTTTTCCTTCTGGTCTTTTCTTATGCACTGTTTAGGTGCTTAGAAAAAATATCTTAGATACTATTTATTCCTTTTTCTTTTTCATTTAACATTGTCATAACCATTTTTCCTACACACAGCCCTGGCTGGTTTGGCTCAGTGGATAGAGCATCGGCCTGCAAACTGAAAGGTCCCAGGTTCGATTCCGGTCAAGGGCACATGCCCGGGTTGCGGGCTTGATCCCCAGTGGGGGACTTGCAGGAGGCAGCCAATCCATGATTCTCTCTCATCACTGATGTTTCTGTCTCTCTCTCCCTCTACCTTCCTCTCTGAAATCAACAAAAAATATATTTTAAAAAATTCTACACACATATCCATAAAAATACTTCCAGGAATGGGGATCCTTGGGGAGGGGGATGAAATTTCCAACTATATTGGATGTGTTTTCAAATCAAGCATGCATGACTGCCATGATTTAGAAATAAAAATTAAAGGTATTGAAAATAAAAATAAAGGAAAAAAGAGTGGGGAGGAAAATTCTAAATCTTCATACATAGCATGCTGAATGGTTGCCAAGCAGTCATCATGTAGTTAAATGAGCATTGTCTCACGCGCTAGGCATTGAGGCTGTTCCAAAAGCCTTTACAGGGATAAATAATGCTGTGATGGACATCTTTCTGCACAAATCTTTGTCCACGTCTGCTGGTTGCATCCTCATGCTCTTGTTGGGGAGAGGAACGGGGGACGAGGAGGGAGGCTACCAGCACTGCCCAGCCACCCTGACCAGCCTGGGGTGTCCCCCCCTACCTGCTTCTCTGGGCAGGGTCCACCACTGGCTTCCTTCCTGAGGGACCTGGGGGCTGGCTTCCCCCAGAGGGTGGGGGTCCTGGGCCAGCCTGGATGTGGGGCTGCCCTAGTTTCTGGTGCTGAGCCAGGTTTCTCCACTGGATCAGGAGAGGAGGGGAAGAGGGAGGTTGGCTGCAGCCTCAAATATGCCCTGAGAGGGAGCACCAGGCAGGGGCAGGGACAGGGGCCAAACACTTCCATCAGACTCCACAGCCTATGGTCTTAACCACTAGACAGCCCTGCCTCCTTGGAAATGCATGAATGAATGGAGAGAGGGAGCCCCAGAGGCAGGGCTTTCCTTGGGAGACTGAACTTGGAGCTGGGTCCTCCCAGAGCACCCCTTTCCCAAGGAAGGAAGAAGAGAGGAGAGCCCTCCTCGGCCTGGCCTGCAGACCACTAGTGAGAAAGAGCAACTCTTAGAGTATGTGGTAGAGTGCGAGCTATGTGCTAGGCTCGTGGTCGGCAAACTGCGGCTCGCGAGCCACATGCAGCTCTTTGGCCCCTTGAGTGTGGCTCTTCCACAAAATACCACAGCCTGGGCGAGTCTAGTTTGAAGAAGTGGCGTTAGAAGAAGTTTAAGTTTAAACAATTTGGCTCTCAAAAGAAATTTCAATCGTTGTACTGTTGATATTTGGCTCTGTTGACTAATGAGTTTGCCGGCCACTGTGCTAGGCAGAGGGCTGAGTCCCTTTATTCATTTAACCTCACAACAGCCCTGAGGAGTATGGTCAATTATTATGCCATTTTAGAGATCCCAGGCTAAGGCACAGAGAGGTTAGGTAACTTGCCCACAGTCGCACAGCCAGAAAGTGTGAAAGAAAGAAAGACAGCAGTGGAGGCAGGATATGAGCTGAGGCAGAGCTGGTTCAGGTGTTGGCTGACAGCTGTGCGCTCTCTTGGGGGTCACTCAGAAGGTAGAAGCTGAGCCCCAGAAGAACCTCCTCCCGAGCACACCAGCATTTCATCACCTCCCCTCCATCCAACCTGGACGTCCCTGACCTTTTGGAGGCTCTGGGCCAGAAGGGCCCTCCGGTGTCGGCCGCACGCCACCTCCAGGTGGGCCTCCTGGAGTCGCAGTGCCCAGCGCAGTGCCTGTGGATCCCTGCGCAGCAGCCGCCAGCGGCCCAGGGCCACTGCCTGCCGCCTCCGCACCAGGTGCTGCCACACCTTGAAACATCTGGACAGCAGCTGCCGGCTGGGGGTGAACGGGGCTGGTCAGGCCTCAGCCTCAGGGTGCAGCAGAAAGGGCTTCCCTCTATTGATGGCTTGGAAATCTCAGACAAGACAGTGCTAGAGGCGGGAGAATGCCCCACCTGCCCGGCAGTGACAAATCCCAGGAGCTGCTGTCAGCTGCTGTCGGTCCCTTCCCTGGGGGCCCGGAGGCCCCTGTCTTCCCCCGCAGGGACAGTGTGGAAGTCCCTCCCCCTTAAGTCCCGTGTGGCTCTGCTATCAGGGCCAGTCACTCTGAGGCCCTAGTGTCCGTTTGCCCAGGCAAAAGGGAGAGGAGCTGTCCCCGCCCCAGCTGTGGCCTCACCGGGCCCTCTCGGACTCCAGGTTCACAAGATTTCCGGCTTTGTTCTTGGAAAACAAAAGGACAAGGCAGCTCTCAGGCCCGAAGCAAGCAGGACAGACACCCCTGCCCCGCCTGCCCCAAGGCCTCCCTTTCTGACAATCTGGCTACTTGGAGTGAGAATTCCTGGGGGAGGCAGCAGCCCCCTCGAGCCCCCCAAAATCCCGCTCCCAGACTCCTCTGGCCTCTACCTGCAGGGCACTAGTGGCTGGGCCGAGGCCCACAGACAGGAAGTGGCCTCTCTTCCTCCCCGCTGTCCTGCTCCCTCGGGCCCTTCTCCCCTCCTTCCTGCCCGGGGAAGGCACCCCAGGGAGGGCACCCAGGCTGCCCTGGAGAACATCGGGGAGCACAGTCTGGCCTCTCTGCTGCCCACCTCTTGAGGGAGCAGGGGGTTCCCCGACTGCCCCCTGCTGTATACAGGCCTTTTTCCTCGCCTTAGGGGGTAGGCAGGAAGGACCCCCTGCACGGGGTCAAGGAAGCCCCCAGTCAGCACCTCCAAAGCGGTCTGCAGTGGCGACGCAGGCTTGCTGCTGGCCTGAGAGCCTGAGAGACCAGCCTGGACCCCCAGTGTGTCTGGGAGACTCACGGCTCCCCTGAGACCTCGGGGGTGTTTCTTTCTCTGGTCGCGGAAAGCAAGAACAGGCTGGATGCACTGGGGGCCAGCAGGGCGGGCCTGGCCACCGCTGGTCCAGGGCTCCTGGGGCAAAGGGCCTGGGGGTTCCTGGGCCCCCCAGCACCCGAGGCGGGCTGCCTCCTGCTCCAGGTGCTGCACGGAGGCCAGCAGCCGGGAGGTGGCGGCCTGCGGTGGGGCCCGAGCCGGGCTCTTGACGGGGACAGCCAGATCGTTCAGGGTGAGGGGTTCCCCCCTGAGTCTGGAGGTCCAGTGCCCGAGGCCGCCCCAGGATCTGGGGCCTGGCTGTGTGTGCCCATCAGTGGGGGCATAGCGCAGGGTGGGCCTGAAGCGTGGGCAGGGCGTGTCTGTGGCCAGAAGCCAGGATGGCTTCAGGATGGAGGATGGTTGAGCCTGTGGCCCTGGGGGTCGGGGGCTTCCCCGGGGCACCCCGTGAGGCCAGAAGCTTTCCTGAGGCTCCAACCAGGGGTGGGGGCTGCCGCGACTTCCACACCCGGCCAGGCTGGCCTCCCGTGCGCTCAGGTTACTCTGCTGGACGGCGAACACTCGCGCCCCCCGCAGGGGGAGGACTCCCAGGGGCTGGAGGTTGCTCTGCTGCTGGAATCTTGAGTTGATCAGCCGGCCGGTCGTGTCCTTCAGGGCAAGGCCCAGGAGGGGCCTAGGGCTGGCCAGGTTGGTCTGGACTTGGCAGGGCTCCTGGCGAAGGGCTGCCCTTGGCGAGGGTGTGGTGGCAGGCTCTCCTCTCTCAGCCCGGCCCCTGGGCACCCACTGGCCAGGTCCACTACCCAGGACGACACCCAGGCTCTTTGGGAGTCTCCGTTGCTCTAAAGAGAGTAGAGACAGTCATGCCCTGGGCGGGGCATGCAGTGTGCAGCGCTCAGGTGGGACGGGTGGGGCTGGTCAGGCCTCAGAGCTGGGAGGGACAGGGTCCCAGGCAGGACAGAGCCTGGACTGCAGAGGTCTGTGTCGGCTCTGCAGACAACGGGCAGGGCCTGGGGGTCCTGAGCAAGAACAGTGACATGATCTGACTGTGCCTGGCTGCTTGGAGCAGGGACGGGGCAGGGTCAGAGGCAAGGAGGGCAGGGAGAGGCTGGGGGGAACAGGAGGCTGTTGAGGGGGAGACAACCAGGTCTGGGGTGGCAGGGAAGGTGGGGAGAGGACAGATTCAGATCTGCTGTGGAGGCTTAGAGGAGCGAAGCAAAGGGGAGAGTGAAGGACCTGATTTCCAGCTTGAGTAAAGAAGTAATGGGTGTGTGTGTGTGGGGGGGGGGGGGACCAGGGGGAGAGAGACAGCAGCTGAAGGTGAAAGCAAGACCCAGCATATCACACAGCTGAAGGCTGCTCTGGGGATCCTGGGGTGGGGCTTAGAGCCCTCCCCCTGATTGCCCCCAGCCCTCACGGCCTGGAGCTGGTGTGATGCCTGAGAAGGCAGGCTAGTATATTGTGGGCCACAAAAGTTTGTAGATAGGACCCTCAGAGAGGTTAAGCAACTTGCTCACAGTCACACAGCTACAACAGAGACACTGGCACGTGAATCGGAACCTGAATTTGTCCTTGGGCTGCTTCCACCCTTGGCGGCAGCTGCGCTGTGGCCTTCAGAAAGCCCCGGGCACCTGAACTGGGAGGTTCCCCAGCCCACCACCCCCGGCACCCACCTACCTGTGGGAGCCCCTTCTCAGCCAGGGCCCAGCCGGGCCTACTCCTGGTCTACCTTCTTCCTGACCTCCCTCCCTGACTTTCCGACCCTCCCTTGGGCCCCAGGCTGGGAAGACTGTGTCCTGGCCCAGCTGGCCCTATGCAGCTAATCTCGAGAATTGTGGAGGCCCTGGGCGGGCCTGTCTGGGAAAGGAGCTCTGGGCCTCGACCTAGAGGGGACCCTGTTCCTGCCACCTCCCAACCCAGACCCACCAAGCCTCTTGCCTGGCCTCAGGGGGGTCGCAGGCCGGGGGGACACATTCTCCTTCTGGCTGGCGTCCGGTCTCAGCTCCATGGGCTCAGGGCCAAGCCAGGTGGCAGCAGTGTCGCTGCTCCACACCACAGCCAGCAGCCTTGCTGACCAGACGAGATCTGAGGGACGAAGATGGGGTGCCCTGGCTCCCACCAGGCCGTACCCCAGCCCTGGCCCACAGCCCGCCCTTCACTGGCACCCCTGGCGGTCCTCCGGCCCAGCCCCAGCTGTCCTGCTCAGGCCCCCATGGGGTCTCCTCACCCTGCCTCCATGCCACCCCCTTTCCATCTCACTCTCTTGTCCTCCAGCGTCCCTGCCCAGCCCCGAGAGAGGGCGAGGCTCTCTTTGTTTCCTGTCTCCACTCCCCGAGTCCTCCTCCCTCCTCCCTAACTGGTTCCGAGCTCCCGGTGCTCCATGCAGGAAAATGTCCATGAAGATTTCAGCTCCCGGCTCACTGAGGCTTTCTTTTCTTTTTTTGTGTTTTTTAATCTATTTTTATTGATTTTAGAGAAGAAGGGAGAGGAAGAGAGAGATAGAAACATCAACGATGAGAGAGAATCATTAATTGGCTGCCTCCTGCACGCCTCACACTGGGGATCGAGCCCACAACCCGGTCATATGCCCTGGCTGGGATTGAACTGTGAGCTCCTGGTTCATAGGTCGATGCTCAACCACTGAGCCACGCCGGCCGGGCTCACTGACACTTTCTTCACACTCCTAAGTTCTCGGTGAGCTCACCATCCACATGGTCTATCCCTCCCCACCCTCGTAGACACTAATTCACACGTCCCCCTGTCCTCAGACCTCTGCCGCCTCTTCTCCCCACGCCCCCTTCAGCGGACCTATTGCCCCCACCAAACACGGCCATCAGAAGAGAAATGCCACCAGCTCCCCCGTCCCCGCTCCATGGCTACCGCCTCTCCTGCCCCTCCGCCACCCTGTGTGGTCCCATCCCCAGCCAGACCCTCCCCCAAGCTCTGGGTACCATTCTGTTTCCCCTCCCAAGGGCAGCTCCCAGGGCTATCACCAGCCTCCAAGGTGCCATTCTCTGAACCAGGAAAAGGAACCACACTGCCCATGCCCCACAGCTGACTCAGCCACACACCAGGGCACCGAGCCTGGGGGGCGGGACACAGGTTCCCTCCCCCATCATTTACACTTCCCCCTTCTTTACTGACTCACTCCCGTCAGCTGTTAAACCACAAGCAAAAACACCAAAAACCCTCCCTCTCCAGCCTCCAGGTCCCAGACCACTTCTCCCCTCCTCATCACACCCAAATCCTAATCCCTCTCCCCCCCTCTCCCCCTCTGCTGACCTCCCTGCAATCAGCCCCCCCCCCCCCACCCCAAAGCTGCTTTCCTCCAGGTGACCTCCGAGATGCAGGTCCCTGGCCAGTTCTCAGCAGGATAGTCATCACTTCCTCCTTGAAGCCCTCCAGGAAGCCACTCTCGGCTTCTGTCCCTCCTGCTGGTGTCTCTTTCCCAGTCTCCTCTGCTGGTTCCTCTTCTCCTGAGCTCTTAGGATTGGAGGTGCCAGGGCCTCCTTCCTCCCCTGATGCATGCACCCCAAGTGACCTCAGCTCCAGACAGTTCTAAGGCAGACTCCCACCGCCTCCCCTTCTCCCAGAACGGCAGGTTAGCCTCCTGCTGGCTCAGAGGATAATCCTGGAGCCATCCCGGCTTCTCGTTCCCCGGCATCACCTGCAATCCATTAGCCAATCGCATCTGCTCCACCTTCCACAGATATCCGGAACCCAGCCCCTGCTCACCACCTCCAGCCCCCCCTGCCCAGCTCCAGGACCACTGCCTCTTGCGTCCTGACTGGTCTCCCACTCTGCCCTCACCCCACACCTGCGGCCCCCTCCTCACCGAGGCCGGAGCGACCCTGCGAACGTAGATCAGAGCATGTCCTGACTCAACTCGCACAGCTCCAAGGGCTCCCCAACCCACTCCGTCCTCACGGAAGGCTTCCAGGCCCTGCAGGAGGAGCCCCTTTGCCATGTGAATACTGTTGGCAGGCAGCCAGTCTATTGGTTTACGGCCTGTCTGTGGCTACTTTCTCACGGCATGGCAGGGGTACTTCAACAGATGCCTTGCGGCCCACACAGCCTAAAACGTTTGCTTTCTGGCTTTTAAGAAAGTTTGCATACGAAGGAAGGGGACTGGGACGTGGGTGAAAAGGGAAAAGGGAATATAGTCACTAACATTGTGATAAGTTCATATGGTGACAGGTGGCTAACAGAAGTAGCGGCGTGATCACCACTGTGTGGTATAAAAATGTCAAATCGCTATATTGTACATCGAAAACCCCTGCCCCAGATACCTGGCCCCCAGTTACCTTACCAACCTCATCCCTACTCCTCTTCCCTGGCTCTCTCTGCTCCCAACACCCCAGCCTCCTGGTTGCTCCTCCAAAATGCCCTGCATGTTCCGACCTCAGGGCCTTTGCACTTGCTGTTCCCTCCGCCTGGAACTCTCTTTCCCTCTCTCTCCTTCAAGTTCTGCCTCAGATACCACAGTGAGCTCTTCCCTGACCACTGTCTCTCCAACCACAGCACCCTCCTCATTCCCGTCTCTCTTTTTCTCCGTGATTTAGCACCACCCAACAGGCTGAAGAAATTAGCGTTTGCTTTTCTCCCTCCAGTGGACCATGAGCCACTGTCTCTTTTCCATGCTGTCTCCACAGCATACGGAATAGTAAGTACCTGGCACACAATAGGGGCTCGTATCATTGAATCTGCACCGCAGCCCAAAGGATTCGGTCCTTCTCTTTACAGAAGAGGAAGCTGGTGCTTAAAGGGTCTACCTGCCCAGCCAAGGTCAGTGGCTGCAGGGGGGCCATCTGGGCCGGGGCTTCCTCACCAGGACGACCCCGCTCCCCACCTCTTTCCAAAGGATACTTGAGACAGCTCAATCCACATATCCCTTTCTACCCTCCCTCCCCCTCCCACCCCTCCTCTCTCACCGCATGCCTGGGCTCCCTATCTGCTCCTAACTCCCTTACCACTCTACCCCAGCCCTGTCCAGTTAGGACAGCAGATAGACAGCTCCGTCCACATATCCCTTTCTACCCCCCTCCCTGCAACCCCTCCTCTTCCCACCAGAAGAACCTGGGTCCGTTTTCCTGTCCTGAACTTGCCCTCCAGTGCATCTGTCTTCCTCGAGCTCTCTCTCACCCAGTTGGATTGAACCTAGAGGAGACCTCGGGCAGGCCCAGCACGGCTAACGATCCAACTAGGTAGGAGCGGGGCAACGTCAGAGAGCGTGCCGCCCAGCGTCCCGCGGCTGCCTCGCTGCCTGCTGGACGGTGCTCAGGGGGTCGGGTTGTCCCAAGCTGTGAACGTGGCCCCCGTTGTCTGCGCATGCGTGCGCCCGAGGGCGTGGCCAGGGATCCTCCGCCAAGGGTCCTGCCTCCTGCACCCTCGCTGTGCATCCCGGTGCCAAGCACGTGACCTCGTGCAAACTTCGCGCAAGACCTGTAAGACTGCTGGCCTTCGGGTCCCTCCGAAATTGGCTGGAACCTGCCCTGTCCGCTCCTCCCGCCAGGCACCCCACAGGTCAAGCCCTTGTCCCTGCGGTTCCCCACACCACCCTGCCCTGCCCTTGCCTTCCTCCGGCTAGATTGTGCTGTTTCTCCTGTCACCCGCTGGAAGAGGAGGGAGCACTGGGCCAGGGGTCAGAAGACCCGATCAAGACGGGTTCTGCCTTTGTGGGACTGCAGGTGAGCCCCGTAACGTGTCTAAACCCCAGGGTCCTTCTCTGTAAAAGGGGAGTGTTGACACCCAGTCTACTACCCTTCGGCTTGAGGTGACTGAGATGTTTAACAAATGCCGGACAGCCTTTCAAACTCTAAAGCAGATCTTGAAGGGGCATGTGTGTGTGTGTGTGATTACTTCTTAAGTCTATGCATCCAGTAACTCCTCGTAAACCTGCTGGATCCAACCTTTTGGTATTCGGGTCTTGCTCCTCCTTTGTCACCAGTACAACTTTTACCTTAAAGTCAAATTGTTCTGATACTAATTCAGCCACACCAGCTCTATTGGGGTTATTTGCCTGGCTTCATGTTTGCCTCCTTTTACTTTCAGCCTTGCTGTGTCCATACATTGTAGGTGGATCTCTTACGACACAATATGGCTGGAACTTAAAAAAAATTACGATTATATGATTATGACATATACAAAGCATCTCATTTTTATGCCTGTTAATCATCAAACTTCATGTGTTGTTGTTTTTCCTCCTTTGTCTTTTTTGCTCATGTTTTTCCCCCTTACAAATGTCTTGGAACTTACACCTCCTATGTCTATTCTTTCAGTGTTTACCCAACACATTTTGTGTATTTAATTTGACAAAGTCTAAAGTTAATCCAGTATTTACCCTCCCTCGACAAACAAAACAAAACAAACACAAAAACAAACAAGTGGATAAACCAAAAACTGAAGACTTTATAACACCGTTTCTGGTCAACTCCCCCTGAACTATATTATCATCGTGAACCCTAAACCACATTTACTGTTTCCTTCATGCTTCTCAGATCTTCCTTATAGAAAAATGTCCTTCTTCCACAAGGATTCTTTATACCTTTCAGTCTTGAAGGTCTGTTGGTCATAAACTCATTTGTCATTTCTCTAAATGTCTATTTCACCCTCATCCCTGAAAGTTAACTCACTATTACCAACTTCAGGCGGACAGTGATTTTTATCAGTTTAATGATAACACTCCGGTCTTCTGCCGTTTATGGTGGCTGCTGGCAGGTCATCGGTTGCTGGCTAATTGCCGCTCCTTTTCGGATGCTATCTTTTCTACCTGGCTGCTTTGGGGATCTCAGTGTTTGTGTTTGGTGTCCTGCAGTTTTTCTTCATCCATTCATTCTACCCCATCATAAAGCACTTACTGGGGGCGGGCACTGTCGCAGGTGCTGAAAGGACGGCAGTGCGTGAACGAAGTTCCAGTACGACTCAAGTGTGGGGGCTGGGCACTAGGCCTTGACCTCTTTGTACTGGGGACAAGCCAGGATGGGCCAGACACCTGGGGTCCAGTAGTCAGTGCCCATCCCAGTCAGTGGGGTGGGGGCCTGGCCGAAGGACCTTCAGAGCTTCTGGACAGTATCGGTTCCGGTCAGCTCTGAGGCCAGGACCCAGGGTCAGCCAGGAAGGGGCCACCTGTCCTTTCCTGACCCCACATCATCACAGGCTGGAGGAGCAACCCCACCAACAACTTAGCTGCCATCTCAGGAGCCCCAGGCACTTCACATTTCATTTGCATCACCGTCCTCTGGCAGGCATCAGCCCCCGCCCCAACCCCCCCACACACACTGAGGCCAGAGAGGCTAAGTGGCCCAAGGGCACACAGCCAATCAATGGCAGAGCAAGACTCAAACCATCCCCCCCCCCCCCCCCCCCCCCGAGTCCGCTGATTCAGAGAAGCAGACATCCATCTGCCACACTGAACACAGGCCCCTAGTCATGGGCCCCTGCCTTCTCCTGCCACAGCAGAACAGGCCGCTCGGTCCAGGCGCCCTGGGGGTTCGCAGCACAAACTTTCCTGGGAATGGCAGGTCCAGGCGCCAGCCCTGCTGGGGTATTAAACATGGCTCAACACACATCCAACTACAGAATTCCCCAAACTTTAATGCCATGCCTCTGAGAAGGGAAGCTAGGGGCTGTCGTGGGTCTCAAGTTTAGTCGACACCGCCTGCCTCCAGCCCCGGGGTTCCCAGGAGCAAGTGACCAGGTAGTGAGAAGCACAGCACCTCACCCTATACCACAGACCTCCTTCTGCAGGGGGTTGCGGGGGGGGGGGGGGACCTCGACAATTGCTGGGAGGCCCAGGGCGGGGGCGTCACTGGTTAGAGGCTGGACTCTGCCCGGCTAAGGAGTGACTTGGCCTGGGGCCTGCACAGAGCAGCTAGGGGTGGAGGTGAGGAAAGTGGCCACGGTTCCCAGCCTGGGACCAGTGTGGTACTTGGAAGTGGGTGGGGGTCTCGGGGAGCGTGGAACAGCTGTGTGCAGAGCCATTCAGGCCACACCTGAGATAGGGAATGGGACGCGTTCCACATGAGGTCCAAGGGGGGGGGGGGTGGTCAGGGCACAAGGAAGGCCCTGCTGACCAACCTCCCCTGCAGGTAGTGATTCTGGCCCCTGAAGCTGTGGCCATGGCAGCGGGGCTGGCTTCAGTACCCTTGGGAGGTGTGACCCTTGCCCTCCACGCCTGCATGAAAGTCTGTGGGGGCCTCTGGTGAGTCAATCGTCTGGTAGGCACTGCGTTCATGTGAGAATCCAGCAACTAGGGTGCGGGGAGACAGAGAGAAAGCAAAAATGAGGGGTGAGGCTCAGGACATTCCACTGAGTCCAAACCAAGACCCCCTCCACCCCCACCAGGCGGGCCAGAGCTGGCATCCTGGCACCGAGGGCAGTGACGGTGGCCATAGCCCCAGATACGAAGCCTTTCACCATCATGTTCATTCAATCCTCCCATATCCCTACGGAGCAGGTATTTTCACTGTCCCCACTTTATAGATGAGGAAACTGAGGGCCAACGAGATGAACCGACTTGCCTGAGATCACACAGCTCAAAGCTGAGGACGAGGATGCAAACGTGGGCGCTGTGTTCCTCTATCCCAGCGCTTTCCCACCTTGCTCATATGGCAGCCACACTAATCACTAAAATTCTGTGGCACACCAAAACATCTATTTTTTGCCAATCTGACCAAAAAAAAAAAAAAAAGAAGTATAATTTTGATTCATTCACACTGGATGGCTATTGTGTTTGTTGGCTGCTATAATTTCTTTCCCTGACAGTCTAAGGGAAAAGAAATCAGTGCTCCTGACTAAATAGCCAGGTACCGCGTGTTTTAAAAATTCTCGCAGCACACGGGTGGAGAGTCACTGCTCTACCCACAAGGCCCAGAGCCTGGCCGTTGCAGAGCCCAGAGGCTGGGGCCAAGGGTGCGAGGCAGGTGGTAGGGCTCTCAGTGCCCACACTCCACGCTCCCATCCCCACGCTGCTCGTCTGTCCTATGATCCTGAACAAGGGCCTCTGATTCCCCATCTGTCCAATGGGAGGAATGTTACTGGCTCCCCTCACCCCAGGGCAGGCCCAGGCAGGGCAGGCCACAGGCCACTTCTGCTGCCCTTGGCCCCACTGCTCCACCAGGCAGGTCACCGGTCACCCTTGGCCTCTCTCAGGAGTGACCGATAGGAAACCTCACCCATCTCTTCCCACTTCTGAGAGAGAGAGAGGAACTGAGAACATGTGGGAAAGAGCAGGACAATGGCTCGGCCACCACGAGGAGGAGGCCGTGTAGCAGGGCAGTGCGGGGCTGGCTGAGGGAGAGAGCCAGGAGACAGGGTAAGCCCTGCAGGTGAGCGCTGCCTTCGGCTGAGGCTCCCTGGCTCATGCCGGCACCATCTCTCCGTTGGCCACCCAGATCCCAGGAGACAGGAGAAGGGGGCTCTAGGGATGGGGCTGGTGGGAGCTGAGAAGAGAGGGTGGCCCTGCAGGTGCCTCGAGTCTCAGGCTGCAGACTGCCCAGAGCTGCCCG
Source organism: Corynorhinus townsendii (assembly GCA_026230045.1). Lineage (NCBI taxonomy): Eukaryota > Metazoa > Chordata > Mammalia > Chiroptera > Vespertilionidae > Corynorhinus > Corynorhinus townsendii. The sequence goes on from JAPDVU010000002.1 coordinate 215,293,764, forward strand.
TGGAACCGGATCACCCCCCAGCTGTATCCGGTGTTTGGGCTCAGAGGGAGTCCTGGCTGCTGCCCCCAACTCTGCCTCTGGCCTGATGGCAGGGCAAGGTCACCCCAGGCTGGGACAGCTGTGAGCACAGAGCCACGCAGGCCACGCCCGAGATGGGGAACAGGACACGTTCCACATGAGGTCCATTAGGGCTGGCTTCAGTACCCTTCAGTGGAGACCAGGAGCTGGCACACCTTAGGGGCAGGGGCTGCGGGGGAGGCGGAGGAGACGTGGCGAGCTGGCAGTGTGCTCACCTGGAAAGTGGTCACTGGGGTAGATCAGGATCCCGCCCCCGCGCTGCAGGTACATGTGGTAGACCAGGAAGCAGGAGAAGGGCTTGAGGAGCAGGCTGAGGATGGCCATGCCGGCGCCGAAGCGCCCTGTGTCCAAGAGGCCGACCCGCGGGTAGAAGAGGCTGATGTGGATGATGTCCAGGAGGATGCTGAGCACCAAACCGCCCATAAACTGCAAGACAGGCCAGCAAGACAGGCCAGGTGTGACCACGTGGCATCAGAGTTCATGAGCACACTGCCTCCCTGTCCCGCCCCTGTCACGTAACCAGGCCGGAAGCTGCATTTGGGCCCCACTGTGACCTCAGGGGTTGCTGGAAAACAGGCCCAGCAAGCAGGCAGGACCCTGTGCATGAGATGCCCGATGGGACTGCAGAGTGGAGCGGGGACTCCGGGGGGGAGGGTCCCTGAGGTCCAGCCCCAGCTTGCCAGCCTCACCCAAGCCCCCGCCCATCTCCTGTCATCCTTGAGGCCATGACAAGGTACAAAACTTGGTTCTAGAACCTCTGAGATGGAAGGCAGCTCAGAGTTCACCCACTCTGTCTCCACCACCAAGGAAATCCCTTCTCTGTCATCCTGAGAGGCCCCAGCCACCACCCTTCAGGGCTTAGTGGGTGCTGAGAAGCCCCCTGCCCCCAGGGAGAGCTTAACTGGGCTGTATCCACTTTGACCTCACAAAGTAGTGGAGTTCCCTCTTTGCTGGTGTCCTCCTAAAAGGGGATCCTGGCGGGATGGGGGACAGGGGTCTTGAGTACATGTTTCACTGCCCTCGGGGCGTGGCCAGCCTGGGGCACTGGTGGGACCACCCCCCCCCCCCGCCCCCCGCCTTTCTGTGGGAAGACAATGAGCCCGCTCCGGGCCCTCCGAGCCAGGCAGGCAGAGAAGCAGGCCAGGCTAGCAAACACGCGCGGGCTACAGCCTGGCTTTAGAAAATGGGAAAAAGGAACAGGCAGAAGATTGGAACAGGTGCAGGGAAGACAGAGGAGGGGCCACAGATCATCCTGAAGCCAGGCCCAGTGCTGCTTCCCCAGCTCACCATGCTTATAGCGTCGAGGGAATCCCGCTGAGCAACGGCCCACACGCCCAAGGCCAGGACGGAGAAGTTGGCCCAGGCATAGGGGCCCCCGAACACGAGGCAGCCCCTGTGGGAAGGTGGATCTGAGTCAGGTTAGCCGGTGACTGCCCATGGGTGCCCACCCCTCCCACAGGTTACCTCCCTGGAGCGCCAGGGTCTCAGGGACCCTCTGAGAAGAGGCCACAGTCGGCCAGGCCTCTTGTGCCCCAGCTGTGAGCCAGGAACGTCAACAAATCCCATCGGCTCTGCTTCCCAATGGCTCCCTTCAGGTCCAAACCACCATCCTCTCCTGCCCACACGGGCCAGCCCGCCTCCCACAGGTCTGCTTCCTCCCACTCCTGCCCCCTCCGGGCCATTCTCTAAAGTTTATCTGGGGAGATCTCCTCCGCTCAAAGTCCTACCAGTTTTCTGTCCCACTTGAAATAAGAGACTCTCTCCCATGGCCGAAGGGGCCTAGTGGGAGCCATTGGCGACACCTGTGCCTTCCTCTACCCTGAACACCTGGCCCCTTTCTGTCATTTCAGACTCAGCTCAAATGTCAGCCAAGACTCCTTCCCTGACCGCCCAATTTTGAATGCCATCTCGTCACTGTCTAATACAATGCCCACCCTATTTTATTTCTTAGGGTATTGCTACTAACTGATGTTTACTTATTGTCAACCCAATGCAAATACGAATGAACACAGAGCCCTTACTAGTATCTGGCACATTTCTAAATGCTTTAAATGAACTCGTTTATGTGCATTTGTGTTAACAACTCAGGGAAGGAGGCACTATTGTTATCCTCATTTTACAGGTGAGGAAGCTGAGGCACAGAGAGGTCAAGTAACCTGCCTGAGATCCCACAGCTGCACTGGGATTTAAACCCAGGCAATCTGGCTCAAGAGGCCATGCTCTTTTTTTTTTTTTTTAATATTTTTATTGATTTCAGAGAGGAAGGGAGAGGGAGAAAGAGATAGAAACATCAATGATGAGAGAGAATCATTGATCAGCTGCCTCCTGCATGCCCCCTACTGGGGATGGAGCCTGGGCATGTGCCCCGACAGGGAATTGAACCGTGACCTCCTGGTCCACAGGTCGACACTCAACCACTGAGCAACACCAGCCATGCTCTTATTTGCCATTTTCACTGGACCTCCACTGCCCCAGGGCGCAGTGAGGTGCTTCATACACTTAAACAACAATCCCTAAAGTGCACCATCCTGAAAACTCATCAAAGCAGTTCAGTGTAGAATGCAATGAGGCTCCAGAGTCTTTGAGTAAGTAACCTCACCCTGGGGTTTTAAGAGAGCAAGTGCTGGGCCCGAACGAAGCCCAGGCTCACCAGCTCCGAAGCTAGAGGAGTGTGGCTGAGAAATCTGTATTTGACCTCACTGCCGGAGGAGGGCTCGGAGCTCCTAGGAGGCAGTGATGGCCAAGGCCTCTGGGGACTGCCTGCCCCTCCAACATCCCCGGGACCTGGGCAGCTTGCTGACGATCTTCTTGACAAAGGTGCTATTTAGTCTTGGGACTGGCTGAGACACAGGAGACATGTGGACCCATATCCCAGCAGACAGGCGGCCACAGAAGCGGACACACCTGCGGAGCCACTTACCAGATCGTCAGCAGCCAGTGAACCAGGAGGATCACCTGTGGCACAAAGAGGAGAAGGGGGGAGATCTGTGAATGTGACCCCCATGGGGAGCAGGGGGTGGGGGAGCTTGTGGAGCCAGAAAACCCAGGAGGCCACTGCCTGGCACCTAAGAGGGCTACACAGATGTCTGCAATGGTGAGTGAACTGGTGGTGGAGGGGGAGGAAGGCCAGGCCAGGCAGGGGATGCTGCCACTGCACTCTGCCCCATTCCCTCGGGGCAGCTGACCCCCGCACCCCTTCCTGCTTCTAAAGGCTGGAGGCTCCTTTGGGGAAGCGGGAACCTGCTCTGGAATGGAGGACACCTGGATGGGAATGGCCAGGGTGGTGGTGAGGCGCTCAAAGAGGTTGATTTCGTGGGATTCTAAAGCTGGGGTGCTGTGTGGGGCAGGAGAGGGGGTGCAGCTAGGGGGCAGGGGCCTTGAGGGCCTTGGAGTGTGGATTTCATGCCACGAGAGGAAGCCACGGGAGGCTCTTTGGCAAGGAAGCACCTTGGTATGATTTATGCTCCGGGGAAAAAAACCCTCTGGCTTTTTTGTAACATTCCACCCTTTTTTATTGGCCCATAGGTCCTTAAAGGAACAGCCCCCTTGACCGGAACTGGCCTCCCCTGCTGGTCATCGAAAGGGAAGTGAGAAGAAGCCACTGTCCTGGAGTAGAAGATAAGAGGAGAGTTGGGGAGGGACAGCAGCTGGGGTTGGGCAGGGCTGGCCCTGGGGGTGGGGGTGGATTCTGATCTTTATCCTAAGAGCCAGCCACTGCCCCCTCTGCTCTGCAGGAACCCCTGCCCACAGAGGTGAGAGATCTGCCCAAGGCCACACTGTGACCAGCCACAGCAGTCCTGGTATCTGCCTTCCAGACTAAGAGGGGGCGTGGAGGAAAGAGGCACAGGGGACCGTCACAGCACCACCGTGGCCCTGAGAATCAGCCCCCTGACCCTTCCCACGGTGGGTTTCTGTCTCAGAACCGGTTTTCCTTTCCCAGGGCTCTGGCTCCGACACCCAGACTGTGCGCACCCAGGTCTGCACCAAAGGGCCCCGCAGAGCCCGGCTTTCTGCTGAGAGGAAAGGCTGAGACCAGGAGGGCCGTCATCCGCAGGGAAGCGTGTGGGGAAGTCACTCTGTGACATAAAGGCTTTTCCTGGAGACGGAGGGGCCTGGAAGACGGAGGAAGAATCTGGCTGAGGTTTAAAACGATGCCGTCTCTTTTGGGAAGAAAAGGGCGTACCCTGGAAATACTGCGCATCCTCAAAACACATCCGGCCCCTTCCGTGTGACAGCACTCTTGTTTCATAAATATTTAAGCAGCTTAGCACGACCTGATCACTTCGCTTAAGCCCCTGGGAAAAGAAACCCACCAAGAAGCAAGCCTCCCTCCCTTTCCTCGGTTTCCCCAGCTTTGTAATGGGAGGGCACACCCACAGGCCTATGACCAGACCTCTGTCCAGGGAAGCTCCATGAGAAACCTGGCCGAACAGGCCCTGCCTTCTCCACTGTTCCCCTGGAGAACAGTGACTCATCTCAGCGCGAAAGAACTGTCCGCAGGCTCGGGGGGAGGTTTCCGGTAACAAGGGGCCACCTGGGATTCTCAGGTACCGCCACGGAGAACGGGGGAGGGAGGCGCCGGACGACTTCTGGCTGGGCAAGAGGAAAGGAAGATCCGAGCTCTCCTTCACAGTGGGGGACTCTTCACACAGTGCTCGGCCGAGGGCGGCTGCCAGATGTGTCAGAAGACCAGGCAAGAGAGGGTCAAAGAACCAAGGTAGCAGGGCGGCGTCGGATGCTGGATGAGGAGTAAGACTCCAGGGTTCTGGTCCGGGGACCAGGTCCCTTGGTGTCTGTGAAATGGAGGCAATGCCCATCACCCATATGTCCCGTGCAGGTGCCTCAACCGCGGAGTCAGGCATCTGGACGGATGTACCCGCTTAATAAGCAGAGGTACCTGTGTGGACAGGCATCCTGCAACAGCGTTAACACGAGCAACTCCTGCTCCTGAGGAGGATGTGCCTACCACGTGTCCACACTGCCCCGAACACCTGGCCCATGGCATCCTTGCAACTACAAGGGGGAGAGTATTAATCCTGTTTTACTTACGAAGAAACCGAGGCTGTGAGCGAGTACGTGAACTGGATCAGAACATCACACGCATCAACAAGACAGCCCAGATGCAAATCTCAGAACTGGGTTATCCGTTCCGAGTTTTTATGCCAATGAAAATAGAATGCCCCCCCCCCCCCTTCCTGGACCACTGGCTCTCCGCCTCTTATCACCCTAGAACAGTGGTCGGCAAACTCATTAGTCAACAGAGCCAAATATCAACAGGACAACGATTGAAATTTCTTTGGAGAGCCACATTTTTTTAAACTTCTTCTAACGCCACTTCTTCAAAATAGACTCGCCCAGGCCATGGTATTTTGTGGAAGAGCCACACTCAAGGGGCCAAAGAGCCGCATGTGGCTCTCGAGCCACAGTTTGCCGACCGCGGGCCTAGAAGATAGGGTTTATTTTTGTCCTCTTTTGACAGCAAGGGAACGGATCCTCGGAGAGGTTAAGAAACCTGCTCAAGGCCACACTAGTAAGCAGCGAAGCCTGGCGCTGAATGCAGGTTTGGCCCCAAGGCCCGTGGGACACTGCAGGACCGGGAAGAGCAAGGGCAGGGCGGGGACACCAAGGAGTTATGAGGACCTGGACTTGGACCCTTCGTTTGCCGCTGGAGCCCATGGGGGCGGAGAATGGGGGTGGAGAACTTCCCAGACAGGTGTGGTCAGATCTCAGATCAACATACAGATCAATATATGGAATATATTCCCACCAGTCCCGTGCCAACACGACCTGTTACGTGAGGCAGTGCGATCCCCGCGGGTGGCTGAGGCTCAGGGACACCCGTCAGGGCTGCCCTCGAGGGGAGACAGAACCAGGCAGTGGGCTAACTGTATGGAACCCAATATGTGGGTCAGATCCTGGCTCCATGACGCAGAAGCTGTGTGACCGTGGGCAAATCGCCTGCCCTCGCACAACTGCTGCTTGCCCTTCCGTATATGAGGGCCAACATGCCTTTCACAGGTTTGCTGTGTGGATCTAGCGGTACAGGGAGGTGGAGGCGTTTATGAAACACTTAACACAGCGCCTACCAGGTAGTCGGCCCTTGATACCCAGCTGTCCTGAATTCTTAACCCTCATTCGACACGATCCTCCGCTTCCTTCCCAAGGGCCTCTTTCAGCAGGGACTCATGAACCCAAGTCTGGTCCTTTCTAGGCTCCTCTCACTGTCATTCCCCCAGCACAGGACTTGCCTCATGATAGGGCTCAAGTTAGGGCCTGTCCTATGTGCCAAGGGCCTGGGGCGACTATTTCTTCTCATCGGCCACCACTGCCCACTCTGCCGGGGCACAAGCAGGCAACGGGCCAAGGAAGAAGCGCGGAGGGAGTGCAGGGGGGCATTTCCCAGCTCCCCTGGGGCCCTGATCTCAGAACATCTAAGTGGCCAGTGAACGAGGAATCAACAGCTGCCCTCCGTAGGGTGGCCAGACTTAACAACACAGAACACCCTGCTAATTTTTAATCTCGGGTCATGAACGTTTTGTGAGCATGTCCCAAATATTGCGTGGAACATACTTAGGCTAAAAAATTGCTCATTGTTGATCTGAAATTCAAATTCAGCTGGATGGCCTGTATGCGACCTGGCAACCCCAGCCCCTCAGGGCCTCCCAGCACTTACTGGTCCCTGACTAGTAGCAGCTAAGACCCTTAGAGACAGAGGGTCTTCTTTCCCACGTCAAGGGAAGGACCTTGAGGTTTCATTCTGGGCACCAAAGCTCACACCTGTGGCGGTGCTTGGCTGTCAGGCCCATAAAGTTGCTCAAAAAACAGCCCCTGACGTACCTACACTGCCAAGGCAGAAGTCAGCCCCAACTTACTTACTGGGGGCCAGGGAAGGACAGCTTTGAAGTCTGACCTGGTGGGTTCAGATCCTGCCTCTGCCACCTAATCCCTGCGGGACCTCGGCAAGTTATTGTGGCCTGATCTGAGCCGAAGTTTGTTCATCCGTTAAAAGGTGACAGGATCAGCTTTCTCGGGAGGCTGCTGTGATTAAATAAATAACCTGGCATGCCACAGACGCCCCTTCTGATTCCTGCACCTCTGCCCATCACCTTCGCGTTATTTTCGGCCAATCTCTAATCAGAGGAAAGGCGGTTGGCATTAACCCCGCACTGTCTGAGATAGAACGAGCATGGATACCGACAAACCTCAGTTGCCCTTAAGCAGATTTCTTCCCAGCTAACACGTGACGACCCCCAGCCCACTCCCTCGCTCTAAGCCATCTCTCCAGGCAGCTGCTGACTGGAAGCTTCAGGGAGGGAGGTTTGCCCCAGTGCGTGTGATTGCGACATAGCCCAGCCTCCTCTCATAACCCACATATGGACGATGTGTTATTTTGTAAGTCATTTATCGCCTTGGTCCGGTTCCTTGAGTACCAGACACCACTGGCTGCTAAATGCTTTGTCATGTGTGACTATTCCTGAATAAAGTCTCAAAGGAGACAGCACAGAGACTCAAAACGAAAACTTTGGTCCAAGGTTCACAGCCTCCTGATCAAAGCTACGGGCTCGGGCCCTTTGTCGCAAATACAACCAAGGGCGGGGGGGGGGGGGGGCGTAGAGGGAGAGAAAAAGAAGAACAGCCAAGGGCACCCTGGGGAGCTGAGGAGGCGGCTCAGGAAATGAGGACACCCCAGGAAGCCCAGCAGTGTTTTACTAAGTGTACCAAATTGGGGTTTTCTGCCTTTAAGCAACTTCAACTGGAGTTGGTGTTTCTTAGGAAATAAGGTCGCAGGCTTTACGTAGTTTGGAAAAACGACTTGTCTGGGAAATCTAATTTTCTTAACCTGATTTAGCAAACAAACGAGGCTATCAGGCGTACTGGGAGGCCAGGTAAAAGGTCTCTAGCCCCTCCCTCCGAGCAGGGGGGTGTCCCGCTTCAAACCCCCGCCCCAGGGCTGAGTGAGGCCCTCCCCCGCGCCTTCCTCCTTCTCCAGGGGAATTCTGGGCTTGTAGGCCAAAGCGATCCTCTGGGGCTGGGCGCTGGGCCTTTTTCTGAACCCCACTGAACCCCAATCCCTGCCAAGCTTTGTCTGCCCGCCTCCTCACCTGGCGTCTGTACATTCTCTTTCTCCCCACCCCACCTCTTTCTCAAACGCTTGGCCCTCTCACCTCTAAGATCCTACTTTTAAAAAGCAAACGAGGGCCCTGAATGGCTGGCTCAGTTGGTTGGAGTGTCCGCCCATAAACTAAAAAGCAAACGCCCCCCACACTCGGGAGACCCGCCCCGCGCCCCCGTGCTCGCAGCGTGGCCACCCCCGCCCCGCCCCGCCCGTCGCCACCTTCAAGTTCACGGTGGGCTGATCCATCCCGACCTAGGCTGAAGGCACCAGCGCGACAGCCGTGGAGGCTCCAGACCTACGAACTCCGGAGGAAAACTTGTCAGTCCCGCCCAGCCCGCTACCCTGGCTCCAACCCCTACTCAACTCCCGGCCACGTGAGTCGAATCACGTGACCGCTGTCCGGTTGCTAGGAGATGGCGTCGGGCTGCAAGTGAGTCCTCCAGCCCCGGGCTCCCGCCACTCTCTGCTCAGGCAGTTCCCCCGACGGCTGGAGAACCCCAGGATTTGTCACAAAGGGCGCAATGTCTTGCCTGGTTAATATCCCAGGAAGTGGACTGATAGGACCACCTGTAGCCGGGAGAGCTTGGGGGAATGTCCAGGTGCAAACGGCAGATGTGGCAACAGCTGGTGTCTCATTTCTTAGGGCATCCTCTCTCTTTCCTACTTCCCGATGCTAAAGTGGAGACGTTTACAGCACCTACCTCCTAGGATCTAAATGAGCGAATTCATGTTGTTAAAGAAAAATTATTTTGACATTTGTTAAAATGGTAAGGAAGACTTTATTCAAGACTTTTGCAATAGGAATATTGCAAGAGAAGAGAGAAATCAAGCTTAATTATGAAGACACCAAGGACAGCCCTAGACGGTTTGGCTCAGTGGATAGAGCGTCGGCCTGCGGAATGAAGGGTCCTGGGTTCCATCCTGGTCAAGGGCACATACCCGAGTTGGGGGCTTGATCCCCAGTAGGGGGCGTGCAGGAGGCAACCAATCAATGATTGACGATCATCATTGATATTTCTCTCTCTTCCTCTCTGAAATCAATAGAAATACGTTTTCCTAAAAAAGACACAAGGACAAATGGGGTTTTATAGCCAAGCAGCAGAGTGGCAGGTGGGGGGTGGGGGTGTCGGAGACAATGGATGGAAAATTACCAAAAGGAGATGTCAAGGGTAGGTGAGATTATGCTAAAACTGACCTAGCAGGGTTTCTGCTAAAGGCAGGTCAAGGGCTTAGACATCAAAAGTGCCAGGATGGGGAGAAGGGGAAGGTAGGTGGGGAGGGGAGAGGGGAGGAGGGGAATTTGATCAGATACAGATACTGAGGTGACCAGATATCTTGCTAAAACGGGCTTATGCAGGCCCAGCAAGAACAGGACAGACACAGGGGCCAGGCTGAGGCCTAGTCAAGGAGAGGAGCCTACTAAAGTTTGGTCAAGGATAGAGTTTTGTCCGGGTCAAGTGCCTGGCACTTAGTAAATGGATAGTATGTATCAGATATGGTTATTATCAATACCCACGGGGCCAAAGGTTGGTGCCCACTTGAGTCAAGAAATATTCTCCATGCACCCCAGATCCTAGAGGTGTTTAACCCATGCCTGTAGGTCCATAACAAGACTGTGATTACCTTGTCAGCAGAAACTGCAAAACAATCTCTAGGGTTAGAGTTGACATTTATTAAGTACTTGTTTTGGGTCAGAGTGTGAACAGCACTCAGAGTAAACAAAGAAACCGGATGCTGCAGGTACTGTTCTTATCCAGAGTTCCAGTGAGGTAACTGAGGTTAAGAGAAGCTGAGAGGCTTGACCAAAGGCACATCACTAGTTGTATGAAACCGGGCTGGGACTCAAGGAGGTCTGGCTCTAGGACCTTGACATTCAGCCACTCAGCTCCGCTGCCCACATCGGAGGGAAACACTGCCCAGGCTGAGATGCCAGGCTGGAGGCAAGCAGGGGAAGACAGATTGGAGCCAGATGAAACGCGAGGCTGGGTCTGTGGAATGTCCCAGCAGCTCACCCAGTGACACCGCATTCATCCCCACCAGCTGGGGCCAGAGGCGTGGGGTGGGGGTGGGGGTGTGGGTGGTGTAGATCTAGCTGGCCTGGGTGGGGATGGAACGCTGAGGAACAAAGGAAAGTGAAACTATTCTCAAAGGAGCCCGAGTTCCTGAGAAGACCCAGTCATGACTACGGAAGGACAAATGGACTCCCCACAAAGCACATTCCACAGGCTTTGGGGTGAGGAGGTCATTCTTTTTGAGCACACTTTTGGAAGTGAAGTGTAAGTTCTTCATGTCCCTCATCAGTACCTTCTGTCTCAGCCCAGTTTTATCTTTGTACCTTCAACAAAGAAACTGACATGCAGCATAGATTCAGCCATCCATCCATTCAGAGAATAGTTATTGGACATCTACTTGGGTAAATATCTAGGAGAGGAGTGGCTGGATCACAGCGTGGGTGTATAGGTAGCTTTTGAAGAAATTGCCAAACTGTTTTCCAAGTTGGTTGTACCATCCTGTTTTATTTTTCTTTGTGGCCCTTGTCAACCTCAACACTTGCCTGGCACATAGTAGGTGTTCAGGGGATGAACCGACACCAACTGAACACGTTTGTGTGCACCGCTTCCTCCTGTCACAGGAACCCGGAAGACCTGCCGCCCAACGCCCTGCTTGTACTCAGGGTGCCACCGATAGTCCAGGCTCTGTCCAGGAAGCCACTTGGTGGATGCCGCTGGTTATGGAAATGGCCGATGAAGCAACCATGGCCATTTCCTTCCTATGGCTGCTTGTGTCCTTTAGGTAAAAGTATTTTTTGGGGTCCCTGCCTTGTCCCCTCCTAGCAGAGTGGTCTTGGGCAAGTTATTTTAGCCTCAGAGCGATTGTGGGGATCATGTGAGATAATTCACACAGCTTTCCTGGCACAGCTCCTGACACTTGGTAAATGCTCAGGAAGCAAATAGCTACCCTGCTGCTATGGGAAGAAACATACCATCTTCCAGCGTCTCTCAGCATCTCCCGGCCCAGGATAAAGGCCAGGATCCAGGCAGCAGGGAAAAGCCCCTTTGATGGAGAGAGGACCCCACTCATGCCCTGCTCCTAGGAGCAAAGCCTGAGAGCTAGGCCTCAGCATTTGAGTGTGCTGGCCTCCCCAACCCTGACCCCCCAGCACGGCCACTTTGCACCTATGTGACCTTGGGTAGTCACTTAATCTCTGAAGTTTTTTCTTTAAAAAACAAAACCAAACCACATATATATAGATTGATTTATTTCAGAGAGGAAGAGAGAGGGAGAGACAGAAATGATGAAAAAGAATCATTGATTGGTTGCCTCCTGCATGCCCCACACTGGGGATCCAACCTGCAACCCAGGCATATGCCCTGACCAGCAATTGAACCATGGCCTCCTGATTCATAGGTCAATGCTCAACCACTGAGCCATGCTGGCCAGGCCACCTGAAGTTTTTTCTGTACCTAAAAAATGGGGACAGTAACAGTCAACCCCCGAGCTGTGTGAGGCACAAAGGAGGCATCAAATATGAAAAGCTTTGAGATGATACCCAACTGCCCTTTGGTCCTCAAAGTTCTGGACACCCAGCAATTCTGATGTGGCCTGGCCTCTTCCTTTCCCCAGCAGGCAAATCAAACTGGAACAGAGAGAGAGAGTAGCTGAGGCACTGCCCGCAAGGCACAGGTGCCCGTGAGCACGCAGGGCCCTCCCCATCAGAGAAGGTATGGGGGGTAGAGCGTGGCTCTTGGGGACACAGGGAATGTTGCTGGGATTTGCTCTGGAGACCTGTCCTCCAGCGTTTCTGCTCAGCATGTCACAAACACGGAGGCCTTTATTTCTGCGTGTTCCTTGGGCTGGGGAGGGAAGGCCTGGCTTCTTGTAGTCAATGCTGTTCTTTGTATGTGCGATCTCTCTCTCTCTCTTTCTCTCTCCCAGCTTCTGGGAGCAGAGACAGTGGGAAAGGAGGCAGAAGTGAAGGGACAGAAAGAACAGAAGCCTGTGGTTTGGAGTCTGTGGTTCTCCTGGGCTTCCAGACTTCATCCTGGCCTTTGGCCCAGGATCCGAAAGGATCATGGCTGTTAGGACTCACCAGTAAAATCATCATGTCGGTACCTCCGCGCACTAAAGCCGGAAGGGGGCGTGACCACGGTGTCCACTGTGTCCCTACCACCACTCACTAAAGCCGGAAGGGGGCGTGACCACAGTGTCCACTGTGTCCCCACCACCACTCACTAAAGCCGGAAGGGGGCGTGACCACAGTGTCCACTGTGTCCCCACCACCACTCACTAAAGCCGGAAGGGGGCGTGACCACAGTGTCCACTGTGTCCCCACCACCACTCACTAAAGCAGGAAGGGGGCGTGACCACGTTGTCCACTGTGTCCCCACCACCACTCACTAAAGCAGGAAGGGGGCGTGACCACGGTGACCACAGTGTCCCCACCACCGCTCACTAAAGCCAGAAGGGGGCGTGACCACGGTGACCACAGTGTCCCCACCACCACTCACTAAAGCAGGAAGGGGGCGTGACCACGGTGACCACAGTGTCCCCACCACCGCTCACTAAAGCCAGAAGGGGGCGTGACCACGGTGACCACAGTGTCCCCACCACCACTCACTAAAGCAGGAAGGGGGCGTGACCATGTTGTCCACTGTGTCCCCACCACCACTCACTAAAGCAGGAAGGGGGCGTGACCACAGTGTCCCCACCACCACTCACTAAAGCAGGAAGGGGGCGTGACCACAGTGTCCCCACCACCACTCACTAAAGCAGGAAGGGGGCGTGACCACGGTGTCCCCACCACCACTCACTAAAGCAGGAAGGGGGCGTGACCACGGTGTCCCCACCACCACTCACTAAAGCAGGAAGGGGGCGTGACCACGGTGTCCCCACCACCACTCACTAAAGCAGGAAGGGGGCGTGACCACAGTGTCCCCACCACCACTCACTAAAGCAGGAAGGAGGTGTGACCACAGTGTCCCCACCACCACTCACTAAAGCAGGAAGGGGGCGTGACCACTGTGTCCCCACCACCACTCACTAAAGCAGGAAGGGGGCGTGACCACAGTGTCCCTACCACCACTCACTAAAGCAGGAAGGAGGCGTGACCACTGTGTCCCCACCACCACTCACTAAAGCAGGAAGGAGGCGTGACCCCGGGGGAAGCAGGAGCCTGGAGGGAGTCAAGGTGGGAGAGTCTGCTACTTCCCTCTTCCTGGGTTTTCTGCAGGAACCTGGACATTGCTGGGAGGTGCGAGAGCCCCCTTTTCCAGAAGAGACACTTGGTTTTTCTCAACTAGACAAAACGAGGGGGGCGCTGATTCAGAACTCTTTGTCCCGAGGAGATTTCAGACTCAGCAGCGTCCATCGGAGTGTTATGGGCCCAGCCAGGCTCCTTGAATACTCCTCCTTGAGCCTTAAAACGCAGCCAATAATCCCTAATGTTCCTGTTGTTTCGCCAACTCATCAGGATCCTGTGCAAATGACCAGTGCATGAGCCCATCCCGGCAAGTCCTCCCCATCACCCCGTGTGCTCAGGTGGGGCAGCAGAGAGCCCAGCAGCACGCTCTGTGGACCGCTTAGTGGGTGTGGACAAGCGGAACGGACATGCCTGTGAGTGGCTGCATTCCAGGAAACGGTTGTGTTCGACATCAGCCAGAAAGAGAGCGGGTTCCAGAGGCTGGTGCCCAAGACAGACAACCGATCGCCCGAGCGGCTCTCTCACTCCGTCCCATGGCATTTCTTCATTCCGCTTACCCTCCTCCAGGAATCCTCTCCATGTCATCACGTGTACGTGTGTGTGCACGCACGCAGGCCCTCCCTAAATGTGTGCGGAGTGTCTCCCGCCTACCGCTGCCTGTCCTGGTTCTGCTCCTCGGTGCCACTTCGGAGTTCAGGCTGCCTCCTCCTTCCCCCTGTCCAGCCTCGTCTCTCCATGTGGCCTGGGTGGAATTCCAAGGGAGGCATCGAGGGCTCTGGCTGTGCCTTAGAGGTTGCTCAGACACACAAGTTATGGCCACTGAGCCCTGCAGGCCCCCAAGATGGCTCTCTGCCTGGGGCTTTTCCTGGTGTTTGCTTTCACCCTCTGTTGCTGGGCTGGCTCACAGAGCATTCCTGTCTGGCTCCCTAGCTCCCCGAGGGGCAGTAAGAGAGCCTGTGCTCAGGTGGGGGAGATAAGAGAAGAATGAGAAAGCAGTGGCGGGTCATGCAGGGTGCTTCCAGAGCTCCCACCAGTTGGGAAGACCCTGGGAGGAAATCTCAGGGGCCTTCCTGGAGGCGGTGTGAAGGTGAGTGCAAGACCTTTGGTTCTGACAGCCCAGGGCTGGGGCCTGCTTGAGGAGCTCCTGTCCCCTGCAGGCCCTGGCAGCAGCCCTGGGGATCCTGGATGAGCTAGGGAGTGGGAGGGGGTGGGTCTGAGCATAGGTGACTGACTAAACATGAGGCACTGGAGAGGCAACATGGGGCCGGTGAACATAATCAGGTTTGGGATTTGGAGTGACTTGGGTGGTGTCCCTGGCACTTCACTACTGTCACTGAGGCCTTTATTTCTCAATGCCTTCGTTTTTCTCCTCTGCAAGATGGGTGCAACCATTTCCAGCCATACAAGAGGACGGGTGCCTCATGCAGTGGGCACAGCTCAATAAACAGGGGCCAGGGATGTATGTGGATGGATGCATCTCCATGTCCTCTCCAAACATGTACAGCCCCCCCTTACCCATCCCTCCTTCTCAGCCTTAGACATTTCAAGACACACCCCACTGTGGATGCCCGAAACCGCGGAGAGTTCCAAACCCTCTCTATATCGAGCATTGCATCTATGTTTTTTTTCCCTATACAAACATTCATACCTATGATAAATTTATCAATTAGGCACAGTTAGAGATTAATGACAATCTATATATATATATATAAAAAATAAAGAAATATGCTAATTAACCAGGACACCGTAACAGGTGGACGGGACAGGAGGAGGTTGCGTGCACAGCGTCAGGCGCGGGGCGGCAGGGGCCTCTGTGTGCCTGCACTGGGGGAGGGCCTGATCAGCAGCGGCCGCAGCTGCTTCAAGGGCTGGAGAGGGAGGCAGGGCTGGACTGGCGACTGGAGGGTGGGCGCTGCCGTGCGATTTTGAATCGAGTGCTGGGTTCCTAGTAACTAATAAAAATGGAACAATTGTAACAACATCCTGCCATGAAAGTTATAGGAACGTGCTCTCTCTCTCAGAATATCTTGTACTGGACTCACCCTTCTTGTGATGATGTGAGATGACATAATGCCTGTGTGCCGAGAAGAAGCGAGGTGAGTGAGTCACTAGGAAGTAAGACAAGGGTGACGAGCACAATTGATCTGATAACCGGGACAGCTAAACGGGGCGTTTAGTAAACAGCGTGGGTACACTGGACACAGGATGGTTTATGTCTGGGGCGCACAGAGTGGGCTGGCGTGAGATTTCATCACGCTACTCAAAATGGCACCAATGTCAAATGTACGAGTTGCTTATTTCTGCAGTTTTCTGTTTAATAACCTCAGACCGAGGCTGATCTCGGGTCAGTGATGCCACGGAAAGCGAAAGCTCTCCGGGTCACAAGGGGGCCGTGGAGGTGAGCAGGGCTGGCTGCAGCTGCCACGGAGACAAGAGATGCCCTTCCCGGTGCCAAGCCAGGCCACCCCCTCGCCAGTTCATGCTTTCCCAAGATGCATCGGGGTCTGCCCCGGCCCGGCCCCGATGGCGTTACTGAGTTCTTCCCCATCCTGCCAAAGTTGGCATCAGTATTTCTCAGCACTCGGCCGCCCAGGCCTGGAATGAGGTTGCCAGGGGCTGGCCTGCTGTGACCAGCCTCGTCATCTCCGTGGGGCCTTAGCTGCCTTCCACCCTAAAATGGGGAAGGAGATGAAAATATGAAACTCCCACGCAGGAGGTCTGGTCGAAGGACCACGATGAGGCTCAGGTGAAGGCAGAGACCCCGTCTGCCTGGTTTACTGCTTAGCTCAGAGCAAACGCTCAGTAAGAGGTGAGAGTGAGAAAAGGAACGAGACGTGGCGGGGAGACAGGAAGTGTCGAGTCCTCTCCGAAGGCCTGACCGTGCTCACTGCCTGCACAGACAGACCGCCTCCTGGAGGGGCAGAGAGACGGCCAGTCGGCTTATTAACCATCAGCCCTTTATTTACAGCGCAAGAGATCACATGCAACACAGGACTACAAGGGCGTAGCACCCCCCTCCCACTTTAAAGAGGGACCGCAGACCCCCCCCCCCCGGGAAGTTCCTAAGAGTCAGAACGCCCCGTTTGATTTTATCCAAAAATAAAGACCAGTTCCAGCCCCGAGGCAGGGCCTCCGAGTTCCGTAATGGCCAGTTAACGGGGCCAACTGGACTGCCAACTCACCCCTGACTGTAAATGTCCCTGAATCATCCCCATGTCCCTGGCCCAATAGTTCCTTACCCAGACCTGTCTCTCAGGTACAGTGTGTGAGAATGGCCTGGAGAAATTGTACAAACTCACAGGGCTGGGCCCCACCCCCAAGATTCTGATTCAGCAGGTGGGCCCCGGGGCCTGCATTCCCTTCCCCTCCCATCCCCCCTCCCCCCGGCTCCAGGCCATGCCACGCAGCTGGGTCCTGGAGCACTGGGAATAAGGAGGGACTAGGAAGCCTCCCAGAAGAGGCCACGGATCCTAAACCACAGCACCCATCCTGACACAGAATGCAGAAAATACCCAATGGAAGCACCTGCTTCTGCAAACTGCTAGTTCCCGCCGCTCCCTCCCTAGCACACACACAGACACCCTCCTTGCAATATCAGAGGTGACGTGCCCCGTCCAGCCTGTGAAATGCTTTGCCTTATGGCCCCTCTCACCACCTCTCCCAGCACCCACCTTCCCTTGCTGTTCTGTGTGTATCTCCACCCTCTCCCCAGCTGCAAAGGGAATGCCATTCCGGGAGCCGTGTGGCCACCACTCAACGTCCATGTATTGGCGGTGTTGAACGTGCTGGAAGGGAGATCCACCCGAAGCATCTCCGAGGTGGAGGGGGTCGTGGCTTTACGACCCGACTTTTGTCTCAGTTACACCCCAAAGCGAAGCTGCCACTTTCCCAGGAGGCTTGGCCCTCATAGCCTCTGACCTCAGGGCATTCCCAGCAGCCTGGGGAGCCACTCTTGGAGTCACCAGACAAATCCTGGGAAGGCAGCCCCGTGGGAATGGTGCCTATCTCTGGGGAACGGCGGTACGACGCCACAGGAGGAATGCAGGAGGGCCTGGTGACTGTCCCAGCAGCTATTGGTTTCCATTTGGCTCTCCCCCCAGGATGGGGGGGTGCATTTTTAAAAACTCATGAACCTGTTATCTGCCCGGAGTCTGTGCACGCAGTTCTCCAAACCTCTGACCCAGAACCCACATTCTCTTTTCTGACGCATCTCACGGCCCCAGTGTTGCTGGGGACACGCTTTGGGGAAGGAGACTCAGAAATGATCTTTGATGATGCGACGGATCGTTAGCAAAGAATGAAACACCTACTAGATGTATCCTAGAAAATAAATCAACTAGCACTGGGGCCTTGTGACGTGCCCAGCACTGTTATAAGGATGTGCAGTTACTTCTCACAATACCCCTATGAAGGAAGAGTCACTGTCCCCATTATACAGATGAAGAAATCAAGGCACAGAGACCTTAAGGAACTTCCCTAAGGTCAGGAAGGTGGTGAGAGGTGGAGCAGGCCTGGAGCAGCTCTCGGGCCCGGCTCCACGCTAGTCGCCTGCAGAGCTTAGAAAACACAGGGAACCCAGATACGACCCTGACTAACGAAAGCGGACTCTCTGCAGATGGACCCTGGACATCGGTGCCTTTGAAGTCTGCCCAGATGATTCTAACGTGCAGTGCAGGCTGAGACGAGCGGGCTGGAGCAGCATCTGCAGACCGTGGCCCGGGGGCCACATCCAACCCACTGCCAATTTTTGCGCCGCCCACAAGTTAAGCGAAGTTTTTATATTTTTAAATGTGCTTTAGAAAGTCAAGAGAAGAACAGTAGTTTGTGACCTGTGAGAATTACATGAAATTCACATCTCAGTGCCCATAAATAGTTTTATGGGAACGCCCTGGCCCTTTCTGGTAAAGTTTGCTGACCCCTGGATCAGAGAAAACTGGCTTCTGTACCAGCAGAAGAAACTTAAGGTAGACCTAAGAAAGAACTCTCCCCTCTCCCCCCGAAGAAAATAAGAAAGCGCTTCCTGGCTGCCCAGCCTGGGTGGCTCAGTGGTTGAGGGTCCACCTATGAGCCAAGAGGTCACCGGTTTGATTCCTGATCAGGGCACATGGCCAGGTTGTGGGCTTGATCCCCAGTTGGGGGTGTGCAGGAGGCAGCCAATCAATGTTTCTCTTTCATTGATGTTTCTCTCCCTCTCCCTTCCTCTCTGTAACATCAATAAAAACATATTGATAAAAAGACTTCCTTGCCAGAGAAGTTTGTTAAACACTGAGGGGGCTTTGGGACTCCCCCGCCCCCTCGAAGAAAAGAGGATTCCGCCCCGGCCCTCACCCCACTTTGCAAATGCCAAATGCCGACAGCCAGGTCAAATAGATATTGAGGCCCCAATTCTTAGCCATGGAACTCCCCTGGAGGGCAATGACAGTTCCGTGGGGCCTTTCAGCTTTGTCCTGACCTTCTGTTTTCCACTGCTGATGTCCAGGGCCACCTGACAGCTGCCCCCAGACTTCACGCTGGATGGCCTGCCTGCCTGCCTACAGCCACACCCTGAGGGCTCTATCGCAGTCTCCACCAGCCAGCCATGTGAGGCACACACAGCAGAGGCGCTGTCTGCTCCCCAACAGACAGATCTGCAGGTGGACTCAGGATTCGATTTCCAAAGAGCTGCCTTTGATCTCTTTCAGTCCCCCTGCCCCCAAGAGGCCCATGCCCATCGAACTTGAATAGGAGAAAAGAGCAAGCGTATCTGGTTTCTGCTAGATGAGTCTGTGTCCCTTGGTGCCAGAGCCCTGACCCCAACTGATTTTCCCAGGGGAGTAAATAGCCCTGGCATCCTGTGGGCATGTGCCCGCCCCCCCCCCCCCCCCCCCCCCCGCGCAGCAGGTGCAAGGAATCCGGATGGGCAGGGCTTTTGTCAGCTGTGACCTGGTTTGCCCTGGACCAGAGAGTTGGCCAGGAATGAGGTGCCAGGTGGGGGGAATTCAGGTGGTCCCTAGAGCCAGCTCTGCATGGAGAGATGTTCTGGGTGGGCATCCTGGGTCTGCGCTGTCAGGGGCAGTTAGCTTCAAGCACCTCAACCTCAGAGATGCCCCAACTCCTCAGGGCTTTGTGGCAGAAGTGTGGGGTGGGGGTCCTGGCATAGGCTCTGGGAGGCCTGGGAACCACTAAGGTGTAGGGTGCATATGGGCAATGTGTGTGTGTTTTGCATCCCTGCTTGCATTACCTTCTCCAAGGGCATGAACTACAGAAGCTAAAGAACTGCCCGGCCGGTGTTGCTCAGTGGTTGAGTGTCAGCCTATGAACCAGGAGGTCATGGTTTGATTCCTGGTTGGGCACATACCCAGCTTGTGGGCTCATCCCCAATGGGGAGTGTACAGGAGGCAGCCAATCCAGGATTCTCTCTCATCACTGATATTTTCTATCTCTCCCTCTCCTTTCCCCTCTGGAATCAGTAAAAATATATTAAAAAAAAAAAAAAAAAGCTAAAGAACTCTGGGGGTGGAAGGTGCTAAGCAACGCCGAGGCACGTCCCAGGACAGGGTGAGCAGGGCCAGAGGAATCCGAGGAACCTGTCCTAGCTCAGAATGCCAGCTCCCAGGGGGCAGGGCCCACCTGCCCAAATCACGCCGTACAGGCAAGCAGGTGCTTAGTGCAGATTTGGTTCCGTTTTAAAGATGATGCCTGTTTGTCCAGGGAAGGAGGAGAGCAGGCAGTCACTGCAGCTTCACCCAGAGAAGGGACTGGCAGGGAACACGCCTCTCGCTGAAAGCCCGGGAGAGCCTGCAATGAGTCCTTAGTTGTGAAGGAGCAAGGATGTGGGCTGTGGAGCCCCACAACGCTGGGCCACGTTCTGATCACAACTCCACATCTACTCCCCAAGACATGGTGGGAGCTCTGAGTGGGGGCCGGGGACCAGCGGCGTGGGCAGGCCCTCAGCTTGTGGGAAAGGCAGAATCGACTGAATAGGAAGCTGAGCTTGCACCAGACCCCCAGAGGACTGGTACACAGGTTAAGGTTTAAGGAACACTGATCTGGGACCTTGGGCAGGTCAGAAGACTCAACTGTGGCTCTGTTTCCTCATTTGTAAAACGGTGAAGAGGTTGTGGGATAACGTATGTCACGCATTTAGCACAGTGCCTGGTACATAAGAGGTGTTTCGTGTTCATCTCCCGCCCATAAGTTTCCCTGTCTCGGGGGGGAGTTTCCATTTCTTGCGTGTTCAAAAACCTCTTCACTTTTACAACGTGAAGCGTTGCAGTGCTGCGGTCGGACAGTAGAGGGCACTATCGACATTGCCACCGTGGTTGCTCAGGCCCTGCGGGTCCTCCAGGGCTGTGGGTGCAGACGTGCTGCTGCTGGGCTCCTGGGCAGAGGCAGTTCCCCAGCGCTCCCCTCCTGGGGCTGCAGGTCCTGGGTCGGGTCCTGGGTCGGAGCCTGCAGCCTCAGACATCTGGTCCCCCATTTGCTCTCCAATTGCTAGTTATAAACAAATTGTTGCTTCTCCAAACCTCCAGCGCTCAGTCCCCAGGCCTGCGGGGAGGCGCCTCAATCTGGGCCACTAGACGTTGATGAAGGATCCCTGGTCGCCGTTGGCTGTCTCGGGCTCCACGCAGCGCCCCTTCCTCCGTGTGACCCTGCGGTTCCGGTGGAACTTGGCATAACAGCGCAGCCCTGAGCAAAGAGAGGCAAGGGGGTCAGGGATGCATTGGGCCAGTCTTCTCCCCATTCTCTCCCCTACACACCCTCTGGGACGCCTGCACCCTCTCACCACCACCCCCTTCTTTATTCTGCCCTACAACCAACCCACCCACCACACAGCCTGAATGCGGAGGAAGGGAGGGGTGAATAGATGGAGCACAGGGGGCACTGAGGTCCATGAAACTATTCTGTGTGACACTGTAATGGTGGGTGCATGTCATTATGCACTTATCAAAAACCAAAGGATGTACAACACGAAGAGCAGACCCTAACGTACACTACGGACTTCCGTTAACAATAATAATGCATCACCCTGACTGGTAGCTCAGTTGGTTAGAGCATTATCCAAGGTTTTGGTTTCAATCCTTGGTCAGGGCACATGCAAGAATCAACCAATGCATGCATAAATAATGAAAACAAATCAATGTTTCTCTCTCCCTTTTCAGAAACAATAAATATCAAACTGCTCTTCTTGAAAATAATAACAACGATGTGTCAAGATTGACTCATCACCTGTGGAAAGCGTGCCACACTAACGGGAGATAATAATGGGGGAAACTGTAGGAGGAGAACTCTGTATTTTCTGCACAATTTTTCTGTAAACCCAAAAATGCTCTAAAAAAATGTCTATTAAACCCTGGCTGGGTGGCTCAGTTAGTTAGAGCACCATCCTGTACACCAAACAGTTTCAGGTTTGATTCCTGGTCAGGGCACATTTCTAGGTTGTGCGTTTGATCCCCGGTTGGGGCGCATACGGGAGGCAACCAATTCAAATTTCTCTTTCACATTCTCTCTCCCTCTCCCTCCCTCTCTCAAGTTAATAAATATATCCTCGGGTGAGGATTTTTTAAGAAGTCTATGAAAAACTTTTTAAAGGAACGAAGGTTCTTCCCACCCCTCTACAACCTCCCTGGTTCTCTACTGTGCTGGAAAGGAAACCGATTTCAGTCTTCTTGCTTTTCCTCACATATCCAGCCATTTCCCGCCTCAGGACCTTGGCACTTGCTGCCTCTCAGCCAGAAATTCCTTCCCCAAGCCCTTTGCATAGCTGGCTCCTTCATGGCCTTCAGGTCCCAAAGAGAACCTCCCTGACCACCTAATTACAGTAGGTGTGGCCCTCTTCACATCGTCACAGGCACCCCTGAAATACACGGGTAGACATACTTTTCATTTAAGTCCACATCCTCTTGAAGGTGGCTGAAGGAGATGTCAGTGAGCAAATCCCTGCATTTCAGGTTAGCAGTGACCACAGAGAGAGAGGACCTTGCTACGTTAAGATCCACTATGTCACCATCAAGAGAATGAAGGGGCTGCTATGAAGTGTGTGTTTAGTGGCCTAGAACTGACACCTGGGTCACTGGGCTTCTAGAACTGGGACCACACAAGTGACACTTGGGAGTGGACAGGGGATTCACGAGCAGCAGTGGTTGGTAGTCACAGAAGTCCTTCTGGAACCCTCCAGAACCCAGGCTGGCTCCAACTGCTGGGCTTCAGCTCTGAGCCCTGTGTCCACCGTTTTGGGATCTGGTCCCCATGAGGGTTCCTGGCACCCCTAGAGCCCTCTGGTGTGGCATCTTGGTGACAACCTCTTCCTGGACCATCTTTAATGAGCTGCCTGAACTGTCACTTCCACTCTTCATTTTTTTTGAGCCTGAGTCTCCAGGGAGGAAGCAAGCGTTTTGATGGAGCCGACCAGTGCGAGGGACCAGCGGAAATGAGCAGATGGGGCTTTGTTTGTAGACATAGTCTTTGGATGCCTGGAAAGCCGTCCCCTCCCACCTGAGGCCCAGGGAGGGAGGGAGAGAGGAAGGGGGAAATAAGGAAGGAAGGAGGGAGGGAAGGGAAGGGATGGAGAGCGGGGAGGGAGGGAGGGAGGGAGGGAGGGAGGGAGGGAGGGAGGATTGATTCCTGGGCAGAAGAACCACCATTGAGCATCCAGCCAGGCACCAACTGGGCATGTGCAGCTCAGTAGGGCCCAGTCCGCCTCACTTAGGTGGGCTGGACCTGGAGGCCAAGGACTGAGGTTTGGCCCCAACACTGTTCTGGGCTCCCTGGACTGGAGTGCCTCCTGCCCACTCAGCACCTCAGTCTCCTCCTCTGTGAAATGGGGCCTCGACCCTGCCTACAAGTACCGAAGGCAGCTTCCCAGCATCCCCCCATCTTCCACTCCTGCTGCCTCCATCCCCTCTCCCCTCCCAGCTGGTCCTTCCTGTCTCCATTCCTGCCCCGCTACAGCCATAGTGAACTTTTAAGCCCAAAGCCAGACCATGTCACTCTGCTAGTTTCAATCTGCCTGCAACTTCCAATTAGAAATCAATCAAGGCCAACAAGGTCCTGCATGGTCCTCCCCAACAAGCTTCCCCCTCCTCCCCATGTGCCACTGTCCCCGTGGCCACCGGGTGCCCAGTCAACACACCAGCCTTGCTCCTGCCCAAGGCCCTTGCCTGTCCCCTGCCTCTTGCCTGGGATGGTCTCCCTGACAGCCACCATCTCCAGGTGGCTGGGTCCGCTGTCCACTCCTGCCCCTCCTTTCTGTAACAACCCAAAATTCTCCTTTTCAGCAGACCTCCGGCCTGTTTTCTTCCCAGCCCTTATTGCTTCTAAAGGCGTCTTATCTCCCTGGGCAGGGAGAGGAGATGCTTTCTCACTGGGATGGACTCTGTGGGTGCAGAATTTGCTCCTTCTTTTAGCTGCTGGACCCCAGTGTCCAGAACAGTACCAGACACATAGCAGGTGCTCAGTAAACAGTTCCCGAATGAATGGATGCATGAATAATGGGACGTACATAGTGTTATTGCTTTCACAGCAGAGAATAGTTAGCCTGATGTGAGCAAAAATAGGGCATGTATCTGAGGATGGTTAATAGAGGCAGTGAGACCAAAATTCGCCCACTCAGGAGATACGAACGCTAATTGGATACTGAATGATATTGAGTAATTATTGTTCAGTTTTGGTATTTTGTTCTTAAAAGAGAACTTCTCTTTCAGAGGTATACACTGACATATTCACAGATAAAATCTAAACTCCCAGGAGTTGCATCAAACTTATATTGGAATGGGGGGACTGGGCAGGGGAGAGACAACACAGATTGGCAGCGAGTTGGCAATTATTGAAGCTGGGTGATGGGAAACGGGGGTTCATTATTATAGTGACTACTATTCTGACTACTTCACGTAGGTTTGAAAAATTTCAGAATACAAAATTAAAAACATTCTCCTCCCTTTCTAGCTGTGTGAGTTTGGGCAAGTCACTTAACCTCTCTGTGCCTCAGTTTGCGGATGTGTAAAATGGAGATGGTAATCGCTCCCTCCCTGGATGGCTGTGAGGATTAAGGATGAAGGAGGGTAAGGAGGATCATGTGAGTCAAGTGCTTAGCACAGAGCCCGGCACGCCTGGGCACGCCTGGGCAGGAGGGCACCTACGGCTCCGGGTGGGAGCTCAGAGGTTAATACAGTAGCCGGCCAGCCAAGTGCATCCTTTGCTGAGAATGGTGCTGGGAAACCCACCCCCCAGGCTGATAGCACACTTGGAATGCCTCCCCTGGGATAGAATTCTGGCCTGAAAGCACCAGCCTTCTCGGGTTTGATCTTATTTAAAGAGATAGTCTCCTCTCTCCTCTCTTCTCCCGCCTCCCGATCGTGGGAGATCAAGCCAGCTTGTATTTTGAGAGGTGAGAAAAGCAAATCGGAGAAACGATACCAGGAATTGAGACTAAATGAGTTCACAGATTGGGAAGGCACCGAGCAAAGCTTTTCTTGCTCACGGCGTCGGCTCCCAAGGGATTCTCCCACCCCTCCATCGCTGCAGGCCCCTCCGCCACGAAATCGTGTCCCAGCTCCGTGCAGAACCAGCTTCAGAGCATGAGGGATGCCCTCCCTCCCCCCGCCCCGACCCCGGCCTCCTGGGGGGAGTCCAGGCTCACCTTCCGCACACATGCAGTCGTCGAAGCATTTGTTGTTGAGGCCCCGGTTGTGGGGCATGCAGATGTGCCCCCGCAGGTCACAGCAGGTCCCTGCCAACACAGCAAGCACACGTGGTCAGCCAAGCTGAGTGGACCCTCCCCACGCCCGGCACACGGTCCCACCGGACAGGAGGTCCATCATCGCGGCAGCAGGGCCGTGCCCTGGCAGGGTGGGGCCATCTGGTGTGCAAGGCTCCCAGCCGGAACCACTGACGGATGTCACGGCTGAGGGCCCTGCGGGCGGGTGGCAGCGACCAGCTGCCCTAGATGGACAATTGATTGGTCGTTGGAGGAGCAGAGCACCGTGGGATCACCTCCCGGGGACAGCGGGGGGAACAGTTGGGGGCTGCCAGGTGTAGACTCAGTGTGGAGCTGGGGGGCCTCAAGGATCGTTGACACCAACGTCCTCTTTTGGCAGATGGAGAAACTGAAGCCCCCTGGGAAGCAGCGAGATCCCCCAAGGCAGGCCCAGGGCCGGCCCCGCCCACCATGGGGGCCCCCCCTCTCAGAGCGACTGTCCAGTTGGCCCAAACTCCAGCCTTTTCTTTCTGCTCCGGGTGGAAACAATGGTTTGGGAAGAAAACTGCCTGTCGGGGAGCTGGTGGTCTGGCTCACACAATGCCAAATGCTGATCTGACAGCTGTTTTGCAGACTATTCCAGCCACTGAATGAGCACTGTGTCCCCATGGGGGTGTTCCACTCGGATCTCCCTCCAAGATCCAGGTGGCATTTGCTGTCCAGCCGTGAGGAGAGCAGTTAGCTGTTAGCACCTTCAGGATGTCACACTGGGCCCATGTCACGCTATCTCTTGAGGAGTCCCAGCAATGGCGGAGGTGGGGGGTGGAGGGTGGGTGGGGGCAGGCAGGGGGTGTAACAGGGCCGGGCCAAGACTGCATCCTAGGTTTCCCAGCCATTCCTGCTCCTCCCCCTCTTATCACCCTAAGACCTTACTCCCCACCCCCCTAGATATCTAACTCCACCTCAGTAGATGCCCCTGGAGGTTAGGGCACCCGTCAAAACACCAGCCCCTTGCTTTCAGAGTCTTGATGGGCACAACTGCTGAACGGGCGAGGATGCCATTGGAACATCCACAAAAACCCGGGCAGTGTTGTGATGGGCCAAGGGCAGCATTAAGCCCGTCCAGACTTTAGGAGGAAGTGGAGAGAGGGGTCAGCGTGACTTAAGGCAGCGTGTGGGGCAGTGGTTCCTCAGGCGGACTCAGCTGTGTGACCTTGGCTGAGACTCACCCTCTGAGGCCCAGTTTCCTTGCCTGAAAATTGGGGGGTGACAGGGTCTCTTTCTCTGGGTTGCTCGGAGGATTAAGTGTTCCAGCGACTCTCAGTGAAGGGTAGCCAGAGTGTTACTACTTATTATCCCGAGACGACCCTGAACCCACAGGCCCCCTCATGTGCCCGGGAAGGCGCCCCTCACCCGCCTCAGGCCCCCAGCACCTAGCACCCAGCCTGGGGCCTTGAACGTGACGCTGGTTCGGTACCTGGCAGGCAGTCGTGGTGATGGTCGCACGGCTCCCCTTCGGCTGCGGATGTTTCATTGCCATCACCGGAGAGTTTACCCCGGGTCTTCTCTGGGGACAAGAAGATGGTGGTCAGAAGCTGCCGCCCAGCGGGGCAGAGAGCAGGCACACGGATGCTGGTGTCGGAGCGCAGTACCGCCATCCCACCGTGTGGCGGGGACTCCGCCCCAGCGGTCTCTTTTCTAAAGCGGGCTCATTGATAGTCCAGACCTAACGTTCTTTTTTCAGGGTCAAATGAGTTGGTACAGGGAATGAGCTTGGCACGTGGTAACTTCTTGATAGCGGTATTTCCATGTGGGGTGCGCGTTGCAGTGTGGACTCCATGCCCCACCCATCCCCCACTTTGGACATCTGTAGGTCAGGCTGGGGGCGGAGGGGCCAGGCACGGAGGTGGTGGGTAGGTGGACGTACCTTTCTTGTTTTTGTTTTTTAAGATTTTTAAAATTGTTTAACTTTGTACATTTTTATTCATTTCAGAGAAAAAGGGAGAGAGAGAGAGACAGAAACATCAATGATGAGAGAGCATCATTGATCAGCTGCCTCCTGCACATCCCCCTACTGGGGATCGAGCCCGCAACCCAGGCAT
Organism: Corynorhinus townsendii; assembly: GCA_026230045.1. Lineage (NCBI taxonomy): Eukaryota > Metazoa > Chordata > Mammalia > Chiroptera > Vespertilionidae > Corynorhinus > Corynorhinus townsendii. The sequence goes on from JAPDVU010000002.1 coordinate 215,320,934, forward strand.
GTGCCCTTGACTGGGAATCGAACCTGATCTCCCAGATCAGTGGTCGGCAAACTGTGGCTCGTGAGCCACATGCGGCTCGTGAGCCGCGGTTTGCTGCTCCGTTGACTAACGAGTTTGCAGACCACTGACCTAGACTCTCAATTCCAATCATTACAGACTGTTGTTGTTCCTTGTGATTAAGCCCCAGGTCATAGGTCGACGCTCAGCCAGCGAGCCCTGCCAGTCGGGTGGACGTACCTTTCTTTTTGGCAGAGGGCCAGGCCTCGGGTTTTAAGTCTTCGTAATCGGTCCAGTCAAACAAGGCCATGTCCAGCGTGGGCATCACCTCCCCGTCAGGCCTGGGCTGGGCCTGCAGAAGGTGGGCGGAGAGGAGAGAACGTGGAGCCCCAACAGGTGGAAACAGAAATGTGGGGCCCCAGGGCCAGAGGGCAAGGGAGGGGCTCCTCAGAGGCCAGCTCACCCTCTGCTAGAAGCCTAGCAGCCCTGGGACATCCACAGTCAGGGAGGTTCCTGCTGCAGCAGTCACCAGGCTACTGTCCTCACTTTACATCCAAGCAGAATGGTGCCCACAGGCGACCGATGCAGACAGAGGGGTCATCCATCGGGCCTCGGAGGGAAGGGCTGGGAAGGCCTGCTCAGGTCTCTATGTCCACAAAGAGGGAGTTGGAAGCCAGCTGCTCACTTCCCTGCCCCTTTCCCTGGGGGAGTTATCAGCTCTCCAGGGCACCGCTGAGCCATGGCCACAGCTCTGTTGCACTCACAGCCCCGGGCCAGCCGTTGGGGCTGGATCTGCCCACAGTAGGACATGGGCAATAAAGGCGCCTTTCAGGGCTGGTGCTCAATGCATGGACTTCAGGGGGCCTGCGAGGGCAGGGATAACCAGGTATTCTTTGGGGATGGTTCATAGCTTTTTCTCAGCCCTAGCCGGTTTGGCTCAGTAGAGAGCGTCAGCCTGCGAACTGAAAGGTCCCAGGTTCAAGTCCAGTCAAGGGCACATGCCCCGGTTATGGGCTCGATCCCCAGTGGGGGGCGTGTAGGAGGCAGCTGATCCACCATGATTCTCTCTCATCATGGATGTTTCTATCTCTTCCTCTCTGAAGTGAATAAAAATATATTTTAAAAAATGGCTTTTCTCAGAATCTCAGGGGGTGCAAGACCCCAAAAGAGAATAAGATCTTCTGCTAAACAATAAAGTTTTTTTCTTCTACATATATTTTATTGATTATTGTATTTTTTAAAAATATATTTTTATTGATTTCAGAGAGGAAGGGAGAGGGAGAGAGAGAGAGAAACATCAACGATGAGAGAGAATCATTGATTGGCTGCCTCCTGCATGTCTCCACTAGGGATCAAGTCCGTAACCCGGGCATGTGCCCCTGACTGGAATCGAACCCAGGACCTTTCAGTCCGCAGGCCAACACTCTATCCACTGAGCCAAACCAGCTAGGGCTTATTGATCATTTTAGATAATATTATTACTTTAAATATATTTTTATTGATTTCTGAGAGGAAGGGGAGAGGGAGAGAGAGATAGAAACATCAATGATGAGAGAGAATCACTGATCAGCTGCCTCCTGCATGCCCCCTACTGGGGAACGAGCCCGCAACCCAGGCATGTGCCCTGAGCGGAATCGAACCCGGGACCCTTCAGTCCGCAAGCCGACGCTCTATCCACTGAGCCAAACCAGCGGGGGCCAGGTGATATTATTTTGAAAAATACTGCAAAGCTACACAAGAGGTGCAATGATGCGCATCTTGCTAATTGCAAGGATGATGCAATGAACTCCCATGTTCCCTTCCGCTATCTGCCGGCGGAAGCAAACAGGCCGCAGGTGCTCACCTGCTCTCTCCATACATCTTCGCGAAGGTCTGAAGCAGATGCGTTAACTAATACTTGTTAACTCCGGGCTGTGGGGATGTGGCTTTTCCGATGCTGTGATCCTCTGTACTTTCCCGTTTGCATGAAATGCTTTGCCAAGGGCCTTGCTCTTCTCCATGCAGGGACCAGTGTGCTGAGTGGGCACTGGCCTCCTTGGCTGTCCCCAGAGTGAGCCCCCAGGACCACTTTCTCCTGGGCAGTGGCCACCCTTTCAGGACAGAATGCCCACTGGGCTGTACGGGCACCAGGAGACCTGGTTTCCAGCTCACCCCAGGGACTTCCACCAATTTCCTCCCACCACACCCCCCCCGCCCCGTGCCTCAGTCTCCCTAAATCCGTGGTCAGCAAACTGCGGCTCTCGAGCCACATGCGGCTCTTTGGCCCCTTCAGTGTGGCTCTTCCACAAAATACCACGGCCTGGGCGAGTCTATTTTGAAGAAGTGGCGTTAGAAGAAGTCTAAGTTTAAAAAATGTGGCTCTCCAAAGAAATTTCAATCGTTGTCCTGATGATATTTGGCTCTGTTGACTAATGAGTTTGCCGACCACTGCCCTAAATGACTAAGAGGGATTTGCATGATACGGTCTCAAGGACTCCCTGGCTCCGAGGCCTTACCTGGGGCCACAGGGATGTGACAGGCAGGATCAGGGACTCTTCCGTGGCCGGTGCTGCCTCCAAGGTGGTGAGGTAGAGTATGGTAGGGGCCAGGCTGGTGGACGACTCCTCCAATGCAGCGTCCAGCGCCTGGTCTTCAGAGAGCTCCACCTTCTTCATTAGGGAGCTGGGGCCTCGGACCAAGGCTCGGCCTGAGAGACGGAATAGGACACACAGGCTCTTTATCTGCTCGCCACCCCTCATGAGCCCAAAGCAGAACCCACATTTCCTGCCGCAAGCAAGGGGGTGGAGGCATCACGTGACACGTCTGACAGCCTGACTAGCCACTGGCTCCCAAACATCCTGCTGCCCACTCTCCTGGGAAGGTGGAAACCGGGGCCTGGCGGTGGGGGGGGGGGGGGGGGGCAGGGGGAGGAATGTCTGGGGTGAACTTGCAGTGTTGCCAGGGAGACAGCCCAAGGATTCTCAATCTAAAGCAACATTATAGCAAGTCCAAGTCTGGGATGGCTGGGTGCAGCCCAGGGTGTGAGCACAACAAATGGGAACTAATGGGATTAACATGGAAGGCTTCCTGGAGGAGGTCAAGCTGAAGGAGAGGAGCAATGAGCTAAAGCTGAGAGGCGCTGCAGGGGGAGGGGCCTTTGAGAAGTCCGGAAGGTGAGAGCTGGGGCTTCTCACACACGAGGGAATGCTGGCTCCACGGTGGTAACCATGCACTGTTTGCCGAGTGCCTGCTGTGCGTGAGGACCCTGGTGTACGCCCCGACCTGCGGTACTCGCATTATTTCAGGAGCTCTGGGAGGTAGGTACTTTGTCAGCCTCACCCACAGGGAAGGAAACGGAAGCACAGAGAGGTTCAGAGACTTTCCCGAGTGCTCACAGCTGGCACATACTGAAGTTTGAATTCGAACCTGAGTATAAAATCAAGACTTTTAACCACCAATGCCGCCTTCCAAGACACATGGGCATGAGTCAGGATGAGTGTGACCAGGCAGGGTTGGGTGGTCGGGGAACACGGGGCTTCCAGAGAAGCTGGAGGGCCCGGGCCTTTTCCCTGCCTCTTTGTCTCAGGCAAAAGCTGACTTTAAGGCTGGTTGGGTTGTTGGGATCACTCTACTCTCCAGAAAGGAATCCCAGAGAGTAGAAAGGCCACTTAGGGACCGTGGAATCTGTTCCTTTCATTTCCCAGGCTTCACAGCTGGTCAGCTGGGCTGGGCCTGGCCTCCAGACCTCCCGTGCCCCCTCCTCCTCTTTCTCTCTCTCTCTTTTAAAAAATATTTTTATTGATTTCAGAGAGGAGAAGGAGAGAGAAACATCAATGATGAGAATCACTGATCGGCTGCCTCCTGCACGCCCCCCACTGGGGATCAAGCCTGCAACCCGGGCATGGGACCTCCTGGTTCATAGGTCAATGCTCAACCACTGAGCCACGCCGCTCGCTCTCTTAGGAGGGCCCCACTGGTCCCCTGGAGCTGGGGGCTGGAGCTGAGCTGAACGCATCCACACCCCATATGTGCTCTCTGGCTTGTCCCTCAAGGATGCCAGCATCCAGGAGTAGGGGGCTGAGAATCCAAGGTGCCCCCATCCCACACTGCCACACATACACCTGCCAACTGTGTTCTGTCCACGTGGGGGGGTCCCAGCAGGCCTGGCAGGAAAGCAAGCCCCCGCTGTTTGCAGGGGGAGGCAGGGCTGAGGCTCCACCACCTCCTCCCACAGAACGCCTTCCACGCCACGAGCCCTGCCCCTAGAGGCAGTCTTGTCACAGGAAGAGGCTTGGAAGCTGAGGTTGAGGTTTCGGCAGGGCCGGAGGCCAGGTGAGCCTGGGGAGGAGCCAGTTGAGTGTAGCAGCTGGGAAATGTTTGTTCAGAGACTGAATGGGCAGAGGGAGGGGGCGCTGGGAACAGTGGCAGCTAGCTGCTCACAGGGGCCTGGAGATGTGAAGGACGGTGAGGAGGGCTAAGGGGATGGGGAGCACCACAGGGAACAGACAGGGCAGAGGCCGGAGGGATAGGGATGCGACGCCTCCCCTGGGACCTCCGTGTCCAGGTTGGAGGGCACTGGTTCAGCATCCGGAAAAAGCTGAGCATCAACTAGCAACAAGTGCTCCCTGTCCCTGCCGCTTGCCAGGCACCACTCCAAGCACTCCACGTATCAGCTGTCTCTGGACCTACGCTGAGGCTCGATGGGGCCATTGTCCTCATTTTGCAGAGGGAGAAACTGAGGCACAGACCAGTGACTCATACAGCTAGTAACTTGGGCAGATTCTGGCTTCAGAATCTATGGGCTCAGCCCTGCTCTATGCCTCGGAGGTGATGAAGTGATGTCCTCGGAGGGCACTGAACTGGTCCATCGCTAATCAGTATATTCAGGTTCGATACAAAGTCCAACTTCTGACATAGGAGGATTACCTACTGATAAGACTGAGCGTCCATGGCCACACGTCCCTCCCTGCCTCTCCCAGGCTCCTCCCCTTGCCAGATCCCTCTGACTTTAGTGAGACCCCCTCACTCCGCTGGGTGCCCATTGCCTGCCTCCTCTGGGGCCTCTGGATGTCCTCCCAGTGACCTTACACCATTGACACTCCCTCGGGGCCTGCTCCTAAAGCCATCTCCGCTCCCCACTCCGCCCCTCCCTTCCATCTCAAGACCCCACCCCATCCCAGATATCCAGCTACCTCTGTGCAGTTTCAACCTCTCCCTGCGTCTCTTGTGCTCCCTGCTGCGTCTCTTCCCTGGAGACCGGTTCTCCTTCTCAGGGTAGGGCAGGGCCAGCCCCAGGAGTAGACTCTTATCCTGCAGCAGGCCTGCAGGACTTTGCCCAGGCAGCAGTCCTCCTGCCCCTGGCAGCCTGGAGGCCTGCCTGGTGGAGGTGACCACAGCTCCATCCTGGGCCCGGCCAGGCATGCCTGGCCCCCGCTCCTTCTTGCCCGGGCCCCGCCGGTGGTGGTGGCCAGCCTGAGGTGTCCACAGTGCTGGGCCTGGGAGGTTGATGTGATTCTCAGCGAGGTTTCGAGCAGGGCTCCCAGGGCCCAGGGAGCCTGCCAGGCTCAGCTCCAGAAACACCAGGAGGGCAAGGAGCAGCATGGGGGCAACGTGGGTGGTGGGCCCAGCCATGGGCTCCTCCTGCAAGAAAAGCAGCATTTGAGGGGGCAGCTGGGCAGCCCTCCTCTCCCACTTCCCCACTCCCAAGCCCCTCCCTTACATCCCTGCAGCCCAGTCCTTCTCCACAGGGACAGAGGGAACTTTGCCCCCAGGGGGTATTTGGCAGTGTCTGGAGACATTTTGGGTTGGCAAAACAGGGCAGTGTTAGCCCAAAACACCAATCAGAAAGAATGCACCCCTATGTTCATAGCAGCACAATGTACAATAGCTAAGAACTGGAAACAGCCCAAGTGCCCATCAGTAGATGAGTGGATAAAAAAAGCTGCGATACATTTATACCGTGAAACACTACGCAGCTGTAGAAAAGAAGGAGCTCTCACCCTTTGAGACAGCATGGAGGGATGTGGAGAATATTAAGCTAAGTGAAATAAGCCAGTCAGAGAAAGACAAGTATTACATGATCTCACTTACATGTGGAATCTAATGAACAAAATAAACTGAGGAACAGGCCTAGTTGGTTTGGCTCAGTGGATAGAGTGTTGGCCTGCGGACTGAAGGGTCCCAGGTTCGATTCCAGCCAAGAGCACATGCCCAGGTTTCGGGATCGATCCCCAGTAGGGGGCGTGCAGGAGGCAGCTGATCAATGAGTCTCTCTCATCATTGATGTTTTTATCTCTCCCTCTCCCTCTCCCTTCCTCTCTGAAATCAATAAAATACTGTATATTAAAAAAAGAGAAACTAACTGTATTAAAGGTTACCAAAATTAAAAAAAAAAAAAACCCACAACCCCTCCTCCCTCCCCAGAACAAAATAGATCCAGAGGCATGGAAACATGGAACAGACTGACAAATCTCAGGGTGGGGTGGAGTGGGGGGAGGGGCAGGGGGGAAGAGATTAACCAAATAATTTATATGCATATATGCATAGCCCATGAACACAGACAATAGGGTGGTGAAGGCTGGGAACTGGATGGTGGGGGACACGGGGGATAAGAAAAAGGAAGGACATCTATAATACTCTCAACAATCTATATATATACTAGAGGCCTGGTGCATGAAAATTCGTGCACTTGTGTGTGTGTGGGGGGGTCCCTCAGCCCGGCCTGCGCCCTCTCATAGTCTGGGGGCACTCAGGGGATGTCCAACTGATGGCTTAGGGTAGAAGGCGACCCTGCTCCCCATTGCTCTGCCCGCCACAGTGGGCCCCCCCACCCCCATTGCCATGCCGCCACCCATGGCCTCCCTCTGTGGGAGGCAACCGGGCCAGTGAGTCGCCGGCCCCATCCCCCCGATCGCCCCTCTGCTGCTGTTGGTCACCGCTGCCCCCCAATCGCCGTCCCTTCCCTTTGCCCACTGGCATGCGTCTTGGCTGGCCTGGCACCACCTGCTCGCCGGCCCCACCCCCTACCAACAGGTTGTTCTGCCATCTGGTTGATTTGCATATTATACTTTTATTATATAGGATAAAAGCATAATATGCAAATTGACTGGACAGCAGAATGAACGGTTGTTATGATGTGCACTGACCACCAGGGGGCAGATGCTCAATGCAGGAGCTGCCCACAGTCCCCCTTAACTCGATGGGGGCCTGTTGGCCAACCTCTCAGTCCCTCCCCCCCGCTGGCAGGCTCTGATTGCCCAATGGGGAACAGGGAACCAGGGGTGGGTGGTGGCAGATGCGGGCAGTGCCAGGCCAAGGTGGGTGCGAGCAAGCAGGGCCCCGATAGCTTTGCTGGTTACCCCACACACAGAGGTGACCAGCATCAATGGCAGGGGCGGGGCTGGCTGCTGGCAGCAGGGAAGATTGGCCCTGATCGCAGGCCAGGCCTAGGGACCCTACCCGTGCACGAATTTCGTGCACTGGGCCTCTAGTAATAAAATAAAATAAAATACTCCCAGCCGGGTGTGGCTCAGCAGTTGAGCATTGACCTAGGAATCAAGAGGTTACGGGTTCAATTCCCAGTTTGGGCACATGCCCAGGTTATGGGCTTCATCTCCAGTAGGGGGCGTGCAGGAGGCAGCAGGTCAATGATTCTCTCTCATCATTGATGTTTCTATCTCCCTCTCCCTTCCTCTCTCTGAAATTAATAAAAACATTTTAAAGAAACAAATAAACCAGGCAGTGTTACTGACTCTACCGGGTGGAGGCCAGGAGCACTGCCAAACATCCTGTGATGCACAGGACAATCCCTGAGACAGAGACTCGCCGGCCCACAAGAACCACAGTGCTGAGGCTGAGACCCGGTATAACAGCTTCAGCAGCATCCAGGTTCCAATTAGCCTAGAATTCCTTTCTCTGCACAAACCTCTGCCCTATGCCGAGTCCTCTAGAAATTATGCCTCTAGTCCCCAGGACTTGACTCGAAGCCCAACTTCAAGCAAATGGAACAGCGTTTGAGCACGTGCTGCAGGCAGGAGGCGTGCTCAGCGCTTCAGTCCTTTCAAGAAACTCTCTGACGCGGCTCCTACCACTTCCTGAAGTGCAAGCGAAGGCTCCGGGGTTCAGTCACACCAGAGAGGTGTCATGTATGCAGTTCTTAGGCCTGAGCTGGGAGCTGTCACATGGCTCTCCCTGGACATTCTGGTTCTGTCACTGCTCCTTTCTTTCCTTCGGGGTCCGGGCAGGTTCTGACACCCCCTGTCCCTGCTGCACTGAGGGGTTCTGGAGGCGTTGACTCTGAACCCTGCAGGGTGGGGTGAGCTGACTGCTCCCCATTCCCCACTGGAAGCGGATTCCCGCCCCCCCCCCCCCCATCCCCGCCATGGGACCCGCTGCTCTCCCCCAACCCGGAGGAAGAATCGGAGCCCTGGATGTTCCGGAGGACCTTGGAGCTAAGGCTCCTGAGGGCTGTGGCTGGGGGATGGATGGAGGGGGATGTCTGCTAACTCGGAGGACCCCCTGCAGCGCCTCCCCTACAGCGCCTACCCCTGCACCTGTCTCACTGCATTCAGAGGAGGTGGGCACCAGGCCCCGCGTGTTCATCAGGCTCACCAAGGTGCTCACACGCCATGTCTTTGTGATGTGTGGCCCTGTAACTGCCCAGGGCTGAGGACGGCTGCTGGGCCTGTGATGGTCCCGCACGTCTCCCTCCAGCCCTCTCAGTGCCTGCAGTCCCCACACTGGCCCTCACCCCAGCTTCCCCTTTGCCAACCCTGCCTGAGGGGCCCTGTTTCTAAGCAGGGAGGGCAGGTGGGACAGGGAGCCTGGCTCTGGACCAGGCTGACCCACTGTGAGAGGCCTGGGGGCTGAGGTAGGGAAAGAGCTCCTCCCGCCTCGCCCAGTCACCTGCTGCCCTCTGCCCTGCTGGCCCTTCATCCTGCCATTCCTAAGACCATTCACGCTGCACCTCGGGTCTGATTTCCTGTCCACCTGGCAGGCAGCAGGGGGCTTCTGCCCCTTCCGCTTCACCTCCAGCCCAAAGTCCTGGAGGGGAGCTGGGCAGCCAGGCTGGAGGAGGGGCCCATTTCAAAGGGCTGTCAGTCAAGCATTGTTCCCCTGCCAGGGACCCCTGCTTCCAGGACTGAGGCTGACGCTGGCTGCTCTGCAGACCGCCCTTTAGCAGGCTTCACCCTCGGCTCCCTGTGAGGAGAAAGGCTCTGAGTCTCTGCCCATGCTGCCCCGGACCCAGCCCTGCCCTCCTGTCCTGTGGGACACCGATAGCCGGAGTGGGGAGCCCACAGAGTACCCCTCAACAGGGAACTTTCGAGGTGTTGGCCAATGAATGGAATCCCCCTCCTCCAGTGGGGAGAAGCAAGGCAGGGCACCCAAAAAGTGTAGGCAAGAGTCCAGATGAGGCTTGGCAGAGGGGTGAGGACTGGGCAGACCCACTGACGGGTGGGCAGCTTGCTGACCAGCCTGGGGACTGGTCTCAGAAGACAGTGTGTCCCCTGCAGAGCCAGGAGGTGAAGCCCAGCCCCACACCCCCCGCATCAGGACCCCATCTATACTCTCTCTTTCTCTCCTCTCTCCCTCCCTCCCTCCTGAAGTTCTGTTGCCAAGATCCTGCCAATGGCTGTGGATCCATTCATTGTACCCAGGAACCCCAATTTCAGGACCATCTTTGTTCCCTCCCCGCCCCTTGTACCCCACAGATCATGCGTGCAGCCTGCCTGGAGCAGGGGAGAGGGCATTTCAGTGTGCAGTTCTGGCGCACTCATGTTGGGGGTGGTATCCCTCTCCCCAGACCTTATGAGCACCGTCCCGCCCCCACACCCAGCCTGTACCGCTGCCAGATTACTCTGATCATACCACCGCCATGCCCCTCCCTGCTCAAAGCCATCCACGGCTCCCTACTGCCTTCCCTTTAATCACTGACTCCTCACTTCGGCACTTAGGGCCTCGTATAATATGGCCCCAGCCCTGTGTCCAAACCCTGCCTGCCCTCTCTTTCGGGAAGCTTTGTTCAGTCCCCCAGTTAGATGAGCTTCCTCCCCAGCTCTGCCCAGCTCTGCCCAGCTCTTCAGCAACATCCTAGGGCGGTGGTCGGCAAACCGCGGCTCTGCTGACTAATGAGTTTGCCGACCACTGTCATCTACGACCCTTTACCTCTTTGCACACAATACGCCACAATTGCCTAATCCTCACAGCTTCCAACTACACGGTAACATTTAGTCTCGTCCAGTGGTCGGCAAACTCATTAGTCAACAGAGAGGCAAACCGAGGCCCGCAAGCCGTATGTGGCTCGCGAGCCGCGGTTTGCCGACCACTGTCCTAGGGAGCTCTGTCCCACTGTTCCTAGCAGATTTATAGGACCCTGCAAATAATAGGCATTTTGCAAATAATAGGCATTGGTAACTATGGACAGAAAGGAAAGTGGGTCGAGCACAATCGAACCTGAGCGCAAAATCATAAATATATTCTCAGGGTGTGTGTGTGGGGGGGGGGGGGGGGGGGGCGGGGGGGGGGTTGGAGTGAAGGCTGGGAGACCTAGCACCACTTTGTCCTGACAACTGCTTGGAACGCTCTCTCCAGCCCACAGGGCTTGCACGCAGATCTTGGCACAGCCCCGCTGCCAAGATGCCAGCCTGGCGACGAGCCACCCAGGAAGCGTGGGCTGCTACGGAAGTCGTGCCAAGGATCCACAGTGAGGAAGGGCTCCGATCCATTTCTGTCGCTCTGGAAGCCAGTTGGAGGCTGCATACAAAGCACCAAGCATCCAGGCAAAAAGGGGCAGCAGGCACCCCCCTCCATTCCCCCCCCCCCCCCCGCCTCCCGCCAGCCATGGATGTGCTGCTGTGGCTTGCTCACAAAGCCTGCTCTTCAGGAATCGCCCTGACAAGAGCTGTCCAGGGACATCAGGACACCCACCACCCAGAGATGGCGCTCTCACGGCTGAGACCCCGTAGTGGCTCATTACAAGCGAAGAAAACAAAAGCAAATCGTGGTCCTGGGAGCCTCCACTCCCTGAGCAGCTGCGAAGCCCAGGCTGCTACAGGCGTGTTTCGTCCATTTCTTATTGCATCCCTCTCACGTTTTTAAAAGGAGGAAACCAAACCCGGCCAATGTGGCTCAGTGGTTGCGTGTTGACCTCTGAACCAGGAGGTTACGGTTCGATTCCTGGTCAGGGCACATGCCTGAGTTGTGGGCTCGATCCCCACTGGCGGGGTGGGGAGGGGGCGTGCAGGAGGCAGCCCATCAATGATTCTCTCTCATCATTGATGTTGCTCTCTCTTCCTCTCTGAAATCAATAAAAATATACTTAAAAATAAAATGAAGTGAGGAAACCGAGGCTCTGGGAAGGGAAGCCACAAATCCAAGATGACACAACTGGTGAGTGGCAAGCCACTAAAGGCCTGGGTTCTCTGCATAGGGGACAACCCTGCACTCCATCGCCCGCCCCTGTGTGGCATCAGGGGTCACCTGTCCCCCCCACCCTACATCTGTCATCTCCGTGAGAGCAGTCAGGACCCAGCAGGGGAGGCCAGGCGCGGGCAGCTGGGAAGGGGACACTGACCAAGGAGGGGAAAGAGGCTTATCTGTGCCCGTACCCTGTCCCCACGCCGTGCGGAGTTGAGCTGCAAAGCTGCTTCCATCCAGAAGGATGCCAGGAGGCAGCATCACATGCAAATGAAGGCAGTTAATCCAGCCTGGAGTCGGCTTTGAGTCCTGAGCCCCTCCCCCCAACAGCTTGCATTTGGGGGCCATGAGATAGGGGGGCTCCGGCCCGGCAGACAACTGTGGAGCTGGGCTGCCACCAGCAATCCAGGACAGCTGAAGGTCCTGCTTTCTTCTTTTTTTGTTTTTTCCGTTAATCCGCACCCAAGGATATTTTTTCCATTAAGTTTTAGAAAGAGTGGGAGGGAGGGGGAGAGACAGAGAGAAAGAAACATCTATGTGAGAGAGACACATTAACTGGTTGCCTCCCACTGGGGATTGAGCCTGCAACCGAGGTCTGTGCCCTTGACTGGCTATGAATCCAGAACCCTTCAGTCCTCAGCGGTCATGCTCTAACCACTGAGCCAATGCGTTAGATCAGGGTCCCACCTTATTGCCTTGCTGATCAGCTCACCAGCTGCATGGTGGGTTGGGGGAGAATCAGGAGGTAGTTAGGGGGGTGGGAATAGGGCTGGCTGAGGGGGTCACGGCACATGATAATAACCACCCCATTCCAGAGCCACACTCACTTTTGGAGGTGCCCTGCCTTGCTCTGTCCATCTCTCTCACTGTGCCTGACTCCCCGGCACAGATGAGACCCTAAACGCCGAGCTGCTGGGATGTGCTCCCTCCGGGTGACCAGCACAGGGTCTCCACGTGGGGATCTCAGAATTCCTGCCCGCCCCCCCCCCACCCCCCACCCCCGCCCTGGGAGCAAATTCCTGTCTTCTTTAGGGGGAGTTGGCTTCTCTTGGGATGGAAAATGGGCACTTTTGCTTGTTCAAGCAAAGTATTTATATTCGCATGAGTTGGGGGTAGGTGGGTGGATCCTAAATTCAGGGACTGGGCTCCTACCAAGGCGATGTGGGATAAGACTGTCCCCATAACCCCTCTCGTGCTCTCTCCCACCATCCCCTCTTCGTGAGTCAATTTCCTGTCTGCGGATGGGATTCTTAGCCTGTCTGAGATCTGGCCATTTAGGAAGACAGTCCCGTGCTGTGTGTGTGGTTCTGGGTAAGGATGGGCCCAGGAAGGGTAAGGGAGCTGGAAGGCAGCGAAGACGAGCTCGCTGGTGGGGTGGGTGGAACTCTAATCAGCTGCCCCAGGAGGTGCTCCTTGGCAGCGGGGGTCTTGACCGCCCTGAGCTAGTCCCTACCCATCTCTTCGCCTCCCTGCAGCTCTGCGCCCCCAAAGTGCCACCTGACCATAGGAAGGGGCCTCCCTCTAGGCCTCAGAACAGCCAGAGCCCCACCCATCCCTCCAGAGGCCATTGTGCCTATCTGGCCTCTCGACCTGCAGAGCACCAGGTGCTGCTTTGCAGCGGAGACTCTGGGGAGGTGAGGCCAGGTGGGCACCACTTGCCGAGCCTCTCTGGGTGCCAGGCAAGGGAACCGGCTCCAGTCTGAAGGGGGAGACAGGCTCCCTGCTCCTGGACATTGCCAGTGTGATGGGAGGTCGCAGTGTGACAGGGGCGATCCAGCTCTTGCCTCGGAGCACTCTCTGACCAGAGGCATCGCTCCTGCCCGTAGGGCACTCTGTTTAAGCAGGAAAAGCAGCCCACGCCCCAGAAAGGCTCCGTGCTAAAGGCTGAGTTCCATTCGCTGCCTGCGGGGACCTCCCAATCTGCGAGGAGACACAGTTCCGGCCAGAACACGGGGAAAACACCCTTTGCTGGACGGAGCATCTAATCTGCAGGCAAAGACACAGTCCCTGCCCTCAGGTGTCCCCTCTGACCTGGCAGAAAGGCCACAGGTCCAGTGAAGGACTGAGGCACAGACATAACTAGTACTGATTTGAACACACAGATGTCAGCCCAAACCCATTAAGCTGAGTGCTGGGAGAGCCCCACCCAGCAGAGTACCAAGAGCTGTGTGACCTTGGGCAAGTCACCTAACCTCTCTGAGCCTCACATCCATCGGATGTGAGGATGAGAGGAGGTAAAGGTATATGAAGTCAGTGTTACCCAGTAAGGGCGCAATAGACAGTAACTGGTTATTATGGGGAGGGAAAAAGGGGGGTTGCATTTGTGCATCTGTGCCAGCATGTGCAGCGGGCAGGCGCAGGCGGTCCTCAGTCCTTGGTGGGTGATGGATGGCTTCAGTGGGACAGGCCCAGGCCAGCCTGGAAGGGACCATTGTCTGGCAAATGAGGTTAGGCTTCCCCGCAGGGGCAGTCCCATCTGCTTTTATTGTTTCCCACAGCAGCCTCAGGAATTCCTACCCCCCACAAAGCCTCAAAAAAACTCTGTGTAGGGATATTGTCTTTTTGGGGGGGGGATGCTCCTCTCTCCCACCTCCGGAGACTGAGTCTACCTCCTGGTTACAGGTGCTCCTCTCCCTCTTCTTCTCCTAGGCAACCCTCCCACCCCCCACTCTTCATTACCTCGGTGCCCAGACAATTTAACACCACTTGCTGTTTGGTCAGACTCATCAGGTAAACATCAAGTGACAAAAATGCCTGCTCTGAGGCACAGACATAACTAGTACGGATTTGCACACGCAGATGTCAGCCCAAACCCATTAAGCTGAGTCCTGGGAGAGCCCCACCCAGCAGAGTACCAAGAGCTGTGTGACCTTGGACAAGTCACCTCACCTCTCTGAGCCTCACATCCGTCGGATGAGGAGGTAAAGGTATATGAAGTCAGTGTTACCCAGTAAGGGCGCAATAGACAGTAACTGGTTATTATGGGGAGGGAAAAAGGGGAGGAGCCAGTGTGGAGTGGAAAGACACCTGGAATCAGACGGCCTGGCGATGAATCCTGGCTCCAGCACTTAATAGCTGTGTGACCCTGGGCAAGTCAATTAACCTCTCTGGGCTTCAGTCCCACATCTGAAAGATGAGTATGTTTGTTTGGGCATCATATGTTGGGCATTTACTAAGCGAGGCCTAGAGCTTTATATGCACAATCTAGTTCAGCCCTCTGACGTGGACACTATTGTTCAGGTAATAATAGCGACAACGGCTCAACATCGGGACAAAGATTTGAGGGATCTGCCCAAAGTTACACAATAGAGTGAGTGACCGATACCGGTGCAGTGGCCATGATTCTCAGGCATGGCACATTCCGGGGACCTTAACCCAGAGCCTAGCACAGACAGAACCCCTGAAAAAGTGTGGGTTCTATAATTTGTTCATCCCAGCTGCTCTGGGTCAGGCAGGGGCTTCATCCTGAATGACCCCACATCCATCCAGGGGTGTGTCCAGGTGATCAATGCCAGGCCTTGGTGTTGCAGGGGGAAAGGGCGGGGGCTGCCAAAGCTGGGACCTGGCGGGAGGGGGGACAGGGCCTCTAGTGGTCAGTCTTCCCACCCTCTCGAGTCCTTCCTGGGGAGGCCTATGCTGTTGGCCACAGAGGCCCACTCGAGAGGAAGGGCTGGGGTGGGACAAACAGAGGGCCTGGAGCAGCAAGAGAGGCAGGTCTCAACTGTAAGGCTCAGAACAGAGAGGCTTGTGTGACACCCCACTTGGGAATATGCCCAGGACCCCTCTCTGCTTCTGCTGTTCCCGGCCTGTGGAGTCACGGAGGCCGGGACGCAGACCCCAGCTCTGCCCCAGTTCTGGCTGAGACAAGTGAGGGAACTCCTATGGGTCACACAATGCTAAGCAATCAGCTGGGAAAACCAACTCTGCCGGACCTAGGCCGTCACTTCCCTGTCTGGTCCGTTTCCTCTGCACTAATCGGGCACAGAACCACCCTCACCTTCCAGAGGGATGCAGGCTTTCCCCAAACCACAGGGATTTCCCAGACAGTTTGCTCCCCCTCTAACCTCCCCAGCCACGGTCCTTTGTTCCAGGGCCAACTCTGCCCCTGGCCTGGCCAGCAGGACCCAGTCGCACCCAGGGATAACCTGTGGCCCGCAATTTCCAGTCCATTCCCGTCTCCTTGACCAAGAATTCCATTCAACAGAACAAGTGTGTGACCCTACTGAGGGTCAGGCTTTGGGACTACAGGTGGAATGAGACCCCGCCCCACCCAGGGAAATGAGGACCACAAGAGACAGGGAGGCAAAGGGGAACAGGAAGGCTGCCCACAGGAGGGGACATCTGGCCTTGGCCTGCAAGGATGGGTAGCCATCAACTGAGCATAGGGCAGGGGAGACATTTCAGATGGAGGCAAGGGCCTCAGCAAAAGCTCAGGGCAGTCAGGGTATGGAGATGGTTAGCCTTTCATCCTGGCTGAACCCCCAGGAGTGGATGGATGTGGTGGGAGGCAGGCAGTTAATTTAGTGGCAACAGGGAGCCACGGAGGAGTTTAGGGCTGGGGAGAGGGGTGGGCTGAACAGTGAGGAAGGCAGAGAAGATGCTGTCAATTTCACATGGGTGAGGGGCAAGGAGGCTATGAGCAAGGTTCCTAGAAGTCACAGGGGCTATTGTGGCCCAAGAAGGCGGCGGACAGCCCTAACCGGTTTGGCTCAGTGGACAGCATGTCAGCCTGCGGACTCAAGGGTCCCAGGTTCGATTCCAGTGAAGGGCATGTACCTTGGTTGCGGGCACACCCCCAGTGGGGAGTGTGCAGGAGGCAACTGATGGATGTTTCTCTCTCACTGGTTTCTAACTCTCTATCCCTCTCCTTTCCTCCCTGTAAAAAATCAATAAAATATATTAAAAAAAAAAAAAAGAAGAAGAAGAAGGCAGGGGCCAGAGATGGCGAAAGGCTCTGGGTGCCAGAGGTGGGCCTGTCTGCCAGGCAGGATCATGAGCGGAGGCTGAATAGGGTGCGAGTGTGTCCCCAGTCCCATTTGTGCCTCTAAAGAGAACGGCTCTGGGTGTCAGCCCTGGCTGTGGCCGAAAACAAACACTCAGCCAGGAGAGCCCAGAACTTGCCGGCAAGGAGAAGGCTTCCCTCTTCTGAAGTTGTCCTCATTCAGCCACTTAGCCCACATCCTAGTGGACACCTGGGGTGGGGTGTCACCCGTGATGATGGCACAGGTGATGGCCAGAGAGTCTGGGCGACTACCCAGCAGGTCCAGGGTCCAGCCTGACACTCCCCCCAGAGGAAAGAAAATGGCTTGTGAGCTAACGCCACGGAAAAGCAATCAGTGCAGGACAGAGCTGGAGAATTGGGGATGAGTCATCGGGATGCCTCATGATAAATGGCCAGCTGCTGGCAACACCGACAGCCACGCTGATCTCATTTTCAAAGCAGAACTCCTTTTCACCCTGATTTTTTAAAAACTCTGATTTGAGGACAAACAGAGGAAGAGAGACAGAAAGCGAGCAGTGTCTGTGAGAAGGCAAATGCCTGCAGGGGTGGGCAGGTGGGTGGTGTGACAGTGATGCGCAAGGGGCTTTGTCAGCTTTCTCTGCGGTGTCTCTAACCTTGACTTTTTGATCCATTTCCCCCTTTCTGTGGAGCCCTTCCCACCCCCCACCCAGGGACTGTATACTCCCTCAGCGCCTCCGAGTGTGCCCTGCGCTGGTATCCAGCATGCTTTTATTCACGGACTCCACACACATCTTTATAGTAGCTGCTACAATTATTCTCGTTTTATGAAAGGGACACTGAGGCTCACTCAGAGAAGTGCGTTCCTTTGTCCAAGTCGCTCCCGGAACATGTCTGCCGGACCCCAGAGAGGTGGTACTAAACCAGCACCTGGGCACTTTCTTGCGTGCCACCAGACTGGGAGGTGGGCAGCGTGGAGGAGTGCGCTGGGCCGCAGAGACCAGACAGAGGCGAAGCTGAGGGGGCATCCGGTGGAGGAAGCAAGACTTGGCGGGAAACCCAAGAGCCCTCTCGCCTCAGCCCGTGGTGTCCGCAGGAGGCTGAGACCCCAGCGCGCAGAAGGGCAGAAGGACAGCAGCCCGCAGTGGGGAGCGAGAGGGGTTGCGCCGTCGGGTTACTAGAGCGCAGTACTGGTTCGTGCCGAAAGGGAAAACACGGGGCCAAACGCGAGGCTGGCGGGGCGCACCCAGTCCCCGTCTCCCTGCAACACCTCTCAGCCTTCTGGGCAGCCTCGAAAGGGGCAGGAGGGCACACCTGGCGGCTCTATCCAGAGCTCAGGGAGTCTTCGAAGCTGCTTGGAACGGTGGTGAGCTGGGGTCCCCGGACTGAGAGACCCCCCGGAGCCTCAGAGACAGAGAGACAAAGAGAGACCGGGTCCCGGAAGAAGAAGGCTAGAGCCGAGGAGGAGAGGGAGCCAGAGCCGCGACCAGGAGAGGGCGGCGAGGGCGCGCGCGAGGCCGAGTGTCAGAGCGTGGAAAAGTGAGTGTCCGGCGGAAGGTGGGTGAGTAAGGGGCCGGGAGGCAAGGGGAGACGCGGCGAGGAGGGGAAGAGGCGGACCGACGGGTCCCAGGGCCAGGAAGGCAGGGAAGAGAGCAGTATCCTCGCCTCCAGCCTAAGTCCTAGGCGCACTCTGTCCCTGAGAGCGCCAGGTAGACCATCTTTGTCACTGCGCACACCAGGTGAGGTGGGAGGGCGGGGCAGGGGCGGGTCAAGGCCAAGCCTTACCTGGACGGCCGGTGAGGCGGGAACCGAAGGACGTCGGGCCGAGAGCCTGCGGGAGCCGAACGCAGCCGAGGGCCGAACCGCGAAGCGGGGACAGCGCGGAGAGGTATGCGGTCGGCAGTAGGATGTGCCCAGGCTGCGCGGGGGCTGGAGGGAAGGGGGCGGGGGCGAGGGGCGGACGGGAGGGGAGGGGGCGGGAGCGCGGGGAGGGGGCGGGGAAAGGGCGGTGGGAGCGGGCTCCAAGGCCCCCAGCGAAGGGGCAGCCCTGGGCCGGGCCGGGCCCGCGCGCTCCCGGCGGCGCGCCCTCGCCAGCTGCGCTCGGCGTTCCGGGCCCGCTCCCCAGAGGCCTAGCCGCCGCCGCCGCGAGGGCGCGGGGCAGACAAAGGAGACAGACAAAGGCGGGCGCAGTCGGGCGGCGCTGCCGGCACCGGGCGAGGCGGGCCCACTCCTCCCGGTGCGTAAGAGCCGCCTCCGCGCGGCCCGGGGAGCGTGGGACGGGCGGGGCGCGGGCAGCGGTGGCGCATCTGGAGCGGCCCCGCCGGGAGCGGGCAACAAAGGGCCACGGCAGGGGGTCCCTGGTGGACCCCAACAATGGATCGGAGCTGAGCGCTCAGCTGCTGCCGCGTCTGGCCCAGTAGGGGCCGGCCGGTCCCCAAAAGGATTATTCCGCCTAGGCTGTCAAATGGGACGGAAGAAATGCCGGTTGCGAGGGAGGCGGGACCCGGCACCGCGGGGCCTTTGTAGCCTCCGAAAGTACGCGAAGTGGGGGGCGGGGTTCTACGAGAGCTCGCTCTTGGATGTAAGGGTATGGGGTCTTCAAAGCTCTACCTGGTGAGATTCCCGGGTGCTGCTGACCGCACCAATGCTTACTCCCTTCCCCCCCACCCCCCCGCCCTCCGATCCCCGGGAAAGGAAGCAAGACAATCCTTCTACCCAAGCATCACACATGCACACACCACACACACACACACACACACACACACACACACACACACACACACGGTCCGCTTCTGGCCACGCCCTGTCCAAAGTCTGTCTGATGCTCCCCAGCCCGGCTCTGCCTGGACAAAGCCAGCGCTCGAGACTGGCTCATCCATCACCGCTCGGGGCGCCACGTCCTGCCGACCCTCGGAGTCCGGGAATGCTGTGTTATGGGTCCCGCGGCCCCCATAACTCACGGCGGGGTCAGTGCGGCCGCGGGCGCTGCAAAGATCAAAGAGCGGTGGGGTGGGATCGACGCGCACGCGGAAAGCTGCAGTCTCGCCTGGCGCCCAGAGCTCAACTGTGGCTTCCATTTCAACTGTTTTGTTTGTTTTCTTTCTTTCTTTTTTTATTAATTTCTTTATTGATGAAGGTATCACATATTTGTCCTCATCCCTGTTTTTTTTCTTTCTTGAGAGTATGGCAAATTATGGCTCAGCGGCTTTAAGAGCTCTGCTCAGTCAGGCTGGATGCCTGGGCTCCTCTTCTGATGCCATTCCCGTCTCTTTGGGGCACATCGCTTAACCTCTCTGAGCTCATTATCATCTCTAAGTCTCAGGGTTCAAGGATTAAGTGCAAGGCCCTGGCTTCATAGGAAATGCTCCAGAACAATCAACCGCTGTTGTTACTATCATAGTCTCAACCTGATGGCGGATTGGGGAAAGGGCTAGACTGCTTATTCACTGGAAGGTTTGGATCCCTTATCCCTTAATGCCTATTGAACACCTACTATGTGCCAGCTCTGTTCTGGGCACTGGGGCTACAGTAATGAACAACATGAACCAGACTCCCTGCTCTCATGGAGTTGTCATTCTAGTGAAGGAGACAGATGAGAAGCAAGTGAACACATATCTATATCCTATGTCAGGTGGTAATTAGTGCTATTAAAAAAAAAGCAGCATAAGTAGAGAAAACATGAAAGGGAAGAGTTATGGTACATAAGGTTTCGAGGAAAGGCCTCTTTGCTAAGGCCGTTTTTTTAGCAAAGAAAATGAGGCAATGAGCTGTGAGGAGGAGAGTGAGGCAGGCAGAAGGAAGAAGCAGTGCAAAGGTCCTGAGGCAGGAGATGCTTGGTGTTTGAGAAAGGACAGCAAGGCTGGAGCACAGAGAGATGATGTCAGAGATGCAGAGGATCATGGGAGCATGCAAAGGCCACAGTAAGGACCTTGACTTTTAGTCTGAGTGCGATGGGAGCCGTTGGAGGGTTATGAGCAAAGCAGTGACGCGATCTGACTTGGGTTTTAACAGCGACTCCCTCTGATTCCTAAAATCGACAAAGAGACTGGAGTGGGGCAGAGAGACCAATTAGGAGCTGTAGCAGAGACGAGGTGATGGTGACTTAGGCCCGGGAGGGGGACAGTGGCCATGATTCTCCTTTTCAAGGAGGAGCTGTGGCCGGGCATTCATTGAACCAGGAGCAGATTACGAGATACTCTGGTTTGAACGCTGCTGCTGTAAACCAGCAGGGGATCTATTGCTGTGCTCAGACTCTGCTCCTCACGTTCTCCCAGAGCGATGCAGTGGGGAAAGGTGGGTGTTAGGGGAGGCCTGGGCTCCTATCCCATCCAGGTTATGGTGACTCTCGGCCTCTGTTTCGCCATCTGTAAAATGTGGTGGTCGAGTGGCCAAAGTGGAAACAACTCAAATATCCATCAGCTGATGAACTGATAAGCAAAATGTGGTCTATTCATACAGCGGACTGTTATTTGGCCAAAAAGAGGAATGAAGTACCAGAACACACCACATCCGGATGGATCTTGGAAACATTATGCTGAGGCATAAGAGGCAGGCATAAGAGGCCAGATAGTGCATGACTGAGTGTATACAAACTGTTCAGAAGAGGCAAGTCCATGGAGATAGAAAGTGGACAGGTGGTTGCCAGGGCTGGGGGAGAGGGAGACTGGGGAGGGACTGCTAATGTGTGTGGCGTTTTTTTCTTTTGGGGGCGATGAAAGTGTTCTGGAATTGGGCAGTGGTGATGGGTGTACAACTTTGTGACTCTACTAGAATCACGGGATTGCACACTTTAAAAGGGTGAACTTGCCCTGCAGTGTGGCTGCGTGGCAGAGCATTGGTCTGTGCACCGAAGGGCCTCGGGTTCGATTCTGCCCAAGGGCACGTACCTGGGTTGCAGGTTCATTCTGGTTCCTAGAGGGGCAATGAGCAGGAGACAACTAATCTATGTGTCTCTTTCACGTTGCTGTTTCTCTCTCTCTTTCCCTCCCTCCCTTCTTTTCACTCTCTCTGAAAAGCAATGAAAAAAAAATACGCTCGGGTGAGAATTAACAAAACAAAAGGGGGTGAACCTTATGCTTTGTGAATTGTATCTTAATAAAGCAGTTCTTTTTCAAAAGTGGCAGTTGAGCTGTATCAAGGGTTTTCACCCTGTGGTCCAGGATGACTTCAGAGGGCCTGGACACTCCTAAAACTGTGCAAGACATGTAGTGTCTCTGAGCATTTGGGTAGAGGTTCAGATTTTAAGAAGAGATGATCTTGAAGGTCTTCTCGACCAACAAGGGGTCAAGGACGCTGGGGAGTCAGCTGACCCCTGGGGAGGGAATGACAAGTTGGAACTCTGCCCTGGCCGAAGGGTTGGAAGGGCCCAGTGTTCCTGGCCTACGTCAGGGCTTTGGGTCTGCAGCGGGGAGTGGATCCCAGGGTCTGGGGCAGCTGTGCAGGTCAGGCCTCACAGCAGAAGCCCAGATGTGGGAGGAGAGGAGCTGTCTGCTGCAGTCCCTTGTATAGGCGTGTTGGGGCCAGGATGATGCATGTCCTTCCTTAGGGCACCTTGAAGGCTGCCTGGTGCTTTGCGACATGAAAACGAGGCAGGAGGGACACAACTAAGGCTGCTTTTGGATGGGGTTTTGAAAAGCGTGATGGCTGGTCTGGAGTGAGGGGCTTAGATACTGTGTGTCCATTTTCATATCATTGTCATTACTGCCATTAATGGAGCATTTATGTGCCAGGCATTGTGCACTTTATATTTTTACAAACGGTATTTTATTAACTCCCGTCCAGCTCTATGGAATTGTTACTACTGCTATTCCAGTTTGCAAATGAGAAAACAGAGGTTGAGAGAGAGAAGGGCCTAAGAGCTGTGTCAGCAGGGGTGGTGGGAGAGAAACAGCATGTTGGATACACGAGCAGCGGGTGGGTATGAGGGCACCGCGGTGAGCATTCCACATCTGTTGCTTCTTTTCGCAAGCAGCTCTTCTCTGCACACCGCGCCAAAGCACTGAAATCAAAGGTCTTTGCTCCTCACCCAGACTGTTAGGATAGGAGTCAGGGAAGTGGCAGTGAGCCACCATCTGCCATTGTTTCGTTCCTCCATGCTTTCACTCACGCATTGAACACACATGCATTGGGCACCTGGATTTGGCCAGGCACTGGGTGAGGTGCTGAACTAAAAGAATGAATGAGGCTGGGTCTTCTGTTTAGGGGTTGTTCCATCTGGCTGGTCCCTGAGCACTGGGGTGGGATTGTCACCAGGCTGTATGTGGCTGACTCTGTGACTCCCCCACCTGCCTGTGTTTGGTGTCCTGGGAACCTTAGGCAGGGGCTGGGTCCATGATTTCGCCCGTGATCAGCCTGGTGGGTATGGGAGGGACGCTGTTGCCTGTTGCTTCTCCCAGTTCACTCATTGTGTGCTTGCTTGGTGAACCCCAGGAACACTCTTTTGCCCGTGCAGGCCTGTCTTTGCAAGACTTTTCTTCGCAAAGACTTCGTTGCATCTTGCCTTCTCTTAGTTTCCATTTAAATGTCCCCTGGGAGTGATTTTCTCTCTGTCCCCATTGCACAGCCTCAGGGACCTGCTCCACTTGGCAAATAAGCTCTCCCTCCTAAACATCCATCCTTCCCTCCCAGATACCCTCCTACATATTGTCCTTATGGAGAAAAATATGCAAATAACTTTGAAAAACAATCTCCCAGCAACGGGGTATTCATAAATGTAATAAATTAACCCCATAATGTAATCTGGGTCCCTCGACCATCCATCATGCTGATGAGATTAAGATATGAAAAACCAGATGCTGCAGAGCCCTGTAGATGGAAATGACAGATGAGTTTGCATAGAGCTCCCCTCCAGCCCCTGGTCCCTGCCCCAGCCCCAGCTTCTTGGCTGCCATGGAACTCAAGGCCATTAGAGGTTTAGGAATATCTGTCCAGCCTGTTCATTTCACAAATGAGAAGAGGCCTTTTAGAGATTAGAGGTCAGGTCAGTTCCAGTCCTCACGTGCTTTCCTCTGTTTATGGCTGACTCTGAATCCAAGCCCCAAGCCTAGGCATTTTTATCTACGGGCTTTGACAAAGTGGGTACCCCAGTGTCAAACAAAGGTTGCTGGAACCTCAGTTTCCCAGTTGGAAAAATGTAAGTGGTGGGCCGTATGTCCTCTATGATTTCTCTGGAGTTCTTTAGCTGCGTGTCAGGAGACCTTTGTGAGTGGCTTGCACTCTCTTCTCAGGGCACATGGCCTAGCTGCTCACACCATGCCCTGGAGGCCATCCCACAACAGTGGCTGGGCTCTGAGCTTCTCCACCCCAGGCCCCAATCCTAGGGGACCCTTGACAAGGAACCTCCACCCTAAGACTGCCACTTCCTGTCCCCAGTGAAAAAGCTACTTGAGGAGCCTCCGGAGCCAGCATGTCAGACTTGCGGTCAGCGGGCCACATGACGAGTTTGACATGCTTGTTCCAGAGAGAGGCAAAGGAGGATGTCTCCTAAGGATGTCCACTTTCCCCCGTGGCCAAAGCATCACAATCATTACATCTCAAGGAGCCAGGGACACCTCTACAAATCAGTGAGCTGCTTGGCTGGCTCGGGTCCTCTCATGCAAGGCGTGGTGTGAGCAGGGTCCTCAGGTCTGGAGAAGAGTTGCTGCGTCCCAAATGCGCTGCCAGGTGCATCCGTTTCTGAAAAAAGTCATCCATCCCTCTGGATTAAGCATTGCCGATTTATGAAATGCAGACTTTCCTTGGGAACAGCTCAAACCCATTGTGGTGATGCCCATACTTTCTTGGGCATCAGGGCCTCTGGGGAGCTCGTTAAAGGGCCGGTGCCATGCTGTGCACACAGACGGATCTGGTAGGTCAGGGAGGCCACAGTTCCGTGTTTAATGGGTTCCCCAGGGATTAAGATGTAGCTTTCCAAAGACTCCTTTGGAGACCTGCTGTGCTGGCATTCCTGGCTTAATGGGCTAGGTTAGGTATTTTCTCCTCGGCCCCCACCTCAACGGAAGTGTGTAAATGAAGATCTGAAGGCTTTTGGGGGAAAGGGGGGGTACAAGTCCCCAACAGTCCTGGCTAGATCTGTGTACCCACAGATGAGCATGATTACTGACAAGCTCTGACTTCTGGTCCTGACTTGTTTCCCATAACTCCACAGCCACTTCTCTGACCTTAGGGGCTGGAAATAAGTTGGATTCTTGGAGTCAGACTAGAAGTTAGAACTGGGCTTGTACTCCAAATGTGTGATTTTGGCAAATGAGAGAACATCTCTGCGCCTGATTTACCATCTAGAAAGTGGGGCTGTATAACGGGTGCTTAGCTCTTAAGGTTAATGAGGGAATGAAGGAAATCAATGCTTGAACGTAAGTACTCAGTCCATGTTAGTAATTATTTTAATATTAATCACTATCTCCCAGAGGCCTCACAGCCCTTTCAGAGTCCAGGGGGGTGAGGCAGGGAGGGGATGACTCCAGAGCTAGTGGCAGAAAAGACACCTCTGCCCGCCCTTCCCTCAATAGTTGTGTGACATTTTACTTCACTCCTCTAAACCTCGTTGGCTCATTTGTAAAATAGGGACAATTACAGTGACTGTCGCGTAGAGTTGTTGAGAGAATTTAGTGAGATAATCCATGGACAGACTTAGGCCAGCGCCTGGTAGGTATAGCAAGGCCAGTTGTTGTTAGGATGCATGGGCCTGGGAGGTAAAGCCAGGCTGGTGAGGTTCCGGGTGGGGGTGGAGGCGTCCCAGGTGCGCCCGGGTCCTCCCCTGTCCCCGCCCCGGAGCCGGCGGATTCGCTTTCGGTTGGGCAGCCGAGTCGGGAACCAGCAGTAGATGTCGGAGCCCGCGGAAGATGTCGCTGTCCATAGTTCCCAGCTGTGACCTCCACCTGCTCCGCACCAGCCACGCGTACCCACCCCTTTACCGCGCCTCCTGAAGCGAGAGAAATGCCCTGGGGAAGGAAGGTTCGCAGCGATCCAACGGGGAGACCAAAATTGCCTTTTTTCGCGCCCACCCGAAAGTGAAAGTAGGCGGCGTGGCGCCCCGGGATCTCCTGCGCGGAGGCGTGGCCACGCCCCCACCGGGCCCCGCCCCTCGGAGGCCCCGCCCCCCGGCGCTGCTCCTTCCCGCCCCCGCTCCGGCCGCTGGGGGGAGTAGGCGTGTCCCCAAAGCGGCCTCCGGGACCCGCCGCCGCGCCGCGGACGTCACGAAGCGGCGCCCAGCCGCGCGGATTGAGCTGGAGGCGCAAGTGGTCGGGACCGTGGTTCCCCGCGCGCGGCCCGAGCCGCGACCCGCGAACCGAGGCCGGAGCCGGTACCGCGGGAGGGAAAGGGGCGGGACTCCCTCCGGGGAGGGACCACCCGGGCGGGGGTGGAGTCTTCCAGCCAGGTTTCTCCTCCGGCTGGTGCCGCTTTCCGCTCCCGGCCCTGCGCCTCGGGCTTCGGCGGCCCTTCTGGCCTTTCCTACCCCCGAGACAGCGGGTGGGTGGCCAGGGAACAGATTCTAATCGCGGCGCAGCTGATGCCCCCGAGGTACGACGCCAGCGTGGGGGGCCCGTCCCCAGCTGCCCTGATGCTGTGTTCAGGGGGGGTCCTGCTCCGATTCCCCCCAGGCGGAGGCGGGCGGGCCCCAGGCTGCCGGGGTCTCTGGAGCTAGCCCCTCACTCCTGTCCCACCCTCTAGGTGGCGGGAAGGATGACTACGCTCACGCGACAGGACCTCAACTTTGGCCAAGGTAGAGAGGCCGGACCTGCCGACCGGGTACGGGGCGAGGGAGGGTCTGTGCAGGCGGACTTTCCTGAGCGTCGGGTTGTGCCCCTTGCAGTGGTGGCCGACGTGCTGTGCGAGTTCCTGGAGGTGGCCGTGCACCTAATCCTCTACGTGCGCGAGGTCTACCCGGTGGGCATCTTCCAGAAGCGTAAGAAGTACAACGTGCCTGTTCAGGTGAGCCCCCACAGCCGGGCTGGCGCCACCGGGTCACCCCCTAGTCACAGAGTGGGCAGGGAGTGGGTTTTAAACCTCTGTTCCACCTTCAGGCCCAGCCCCCTCATTCTCCAGCGGGGGGGAACCTTGCCTCCAGGTCCTGGCGGCCTGACAGCTTCCCAACCCTCGCTGCAGTGGCTCCTTCTATCCCCTCTGAACTGGGAGTTCCCCTCCAGGAGTTAGGGAGCAGGTCTTCGCAGTAGAGTTGCCCTGGGGTATGGTTGTATTTTAAAAGAGTTCTTGAAGCCGATCTTGAAGTTGCCCTGAGGTTGGTTTGGGGAGAGGATTTCTGTAAACCTCAGGCACCTTCTCTCTGCCCTCACTTACCCTAATTGTAGGTGAAAAGGGAAACAGAGCCACAAAATACTCCATTCCCAGTCTCTAGAAGTGTCTGCCCCTTCCTTACAAGGCACTCAGTAAACATTAGAAGAGACGACTGAATTCTGGAAGGTGGTGGAAGCTCAGGGAATGTACTGGGAAAAGGAAAAGAGAAACAGCATTGACTGAGCACCCACTAGGTATCTGTCTCACTAAATCCTTATTCTTCCTTTGAGATCTTCACAGACGAAGTTTGTTAAAGCTCAGAGAAGCCATTTGTCTGAGGCCACGTGGCTCCTTAGTTCCAGATTCTTAACTTTTGAAAGCTGATTAGATTTCTGGATCCTTTCTCTTTAAAAATGCCCATATATTCAAACACAATTTAGGGGTTTCTCAGACTCTGGGGGAGCTGAAGGGCCCCATATTAGGAAACCCTAATGCTGTAAGTGCTGCTGTGGAGCCCGAATTCTTACCTTCGGGCTTCTCCCCCTCTGTGGATGATTCAGAGCCCTGAGCCCCATCATGGGAACCCTAGGGAACTGCTGGGCCTCTCTCCGCAGGCAGACAGGCTTGGGCTCCTGGAGGGGGTGTGGGCGGTCTCCCCAGGGGTGCTGGGGCCTCACCAACCATCATGGCATTGTGTGCAGATGTCCTGCCACCCCGAGTTGAACCAGTATATCCAGGACACGCTGCACTGTGTCAAGCCGCTCCTGGAGAAGGTGAGGGCACTGGCCTACTTCACACCGATACGGGATGGGGTGATGCTGGACCTTGCAGGGGACCCAGGACTCTCACCCCCAGAGGTCTGTTTCCTGCTCCCTGGAGACCCCCCGACCCAAGGACAGGCCCCAGAACCGTAGTGGATGGTTCTGAGTGGGGCCTGCCTGGGAGGGTTCTGGGTTCTCACATGTGTTTCTCTCCCCCTACCCCCAAGGTCCATCTGGGCTTCGCTCCTCAGGGTTTCCTCCGTTTACTGTGCCTTCTGTGACCCCTATGGGGCCCAGGGAGTCCCTCCCTCAGCCTGTACCACACATGTCAGGACATCTCTCCAGGGTCTTGGGGCCCCTGGGCCTAGAGGCTGAGCAGGGCTTGGGCGGCGGGGGAGGGGGGGTACCCAGTTCTGGAGTAGATTTCTGTCCTTGCAGAATGATGTGGAGAAAGTGGTGGTGGTAATTTTGGACAAAGAGCATCGCCCAGTGGAGAAATTCGTCTTTGAAATTACCCAGCCTCCACTGCTGTCCATCAGGTGAGCTGCCTCTCCGCCATCCACCCGCTAGATGGTGTGAGGTCCTTAGGAATATCCCACCTTCACACCTTTAAGCAGCTCCCAGAATACCTTGGGGAAATGCGAGGCATGCCAACCTAACAGGCAGGCCGCCCAGTGGTCTCTGGACATCACACAGGTTACATGGAGATCCTCCCGTGTCACACGTGGAAAACCACGACACTGGTGAATGGCTAGTCCCAACCTCCTCTTTTATAGATGGAGAAACTAAGGTCCAGAGATGTGACATGAACTACCCAGGGTCACCCAAGTGGTGGCAGAGCCAGGACACAATCCAGGGTCCTAACTTCCCAGTCAAGTGGTGTAATCCAGTCAATTAGAGGTTGACCTTGGGCAGCAATGTTGGCTGGTCAGCTGCTGGCTTCCTGTGGTGAGGTCAGGACAATAGAATCTGTCCCCGAATGGCCTTGGGCAAGCCCTTTCCCCTCACAGCTGGGGTCCTGGTTCTCAGATGGGAAAGGGGGCATTAGCATATTAGAACCATCTAAAGGGGCTCCCCACACCCCTTCCCCCCATCCTGGCTTAGTCTGGGATGAGGCTCTGCACTGGTTTTAAATTCACCAGGTGACAGGTGTCCCAGCCCTTAGAAGCCAACCCTCAGAAGGACTAGAGGGGCTCGGGAACCCCTCATCTGCTTCTAGGGTTGACTGCTTGTGGAGGGGGGCACCAGTGTGATAGAAGACCTGCCTCTTCTCTCCTTCCCAGTTCAGACTCCCTGCTGTCTCATGTGGAGCAGCTACTCCGAGCTTTCATCCTGAAAATCAGCGTGTGCGATGCTGTCCTGGACCACAACCCCCCAGGTGAGCTCACCTTCTACTGCCTCTTCCTGGGCGTTTCCATGGCTACCTTGGGTTGGTCTGTGTTCTCAAGTTCCTCTGAGCCTTGTCTCTTCCTGCTTTGTAGAACTCCTTTCAAAGTCTACATCCTCCAGGAACTTCCCTGGTTAACTCCACTGTCTTCAGTCTCTGTTTACTTGTGTCTTAACACTTGGTTTATTTACACTTTGATCTCCGGTGCTACTGAGCCAACTAGGGAGGTGGGAAGAGACTCTGCGCAGTGGCAGGCATGGTGTGGCCCAGCCTGGATCAAACGCTTGCCTCCTCAGGCTGTACCTTCACCGTTTTGGTGCACACGAGGGAAGCTGCCACTCGCAACATGGAGAAGATCCAGGTCATCAAGGTGAGCTGAGACTGGTCAAGGTGGGTGGGCAGTGAGACAGCAGGAGGCTCTGGTAAGCAGATGCCACAGTTCTGAGTGGGCAGGGGTGCTGCCTGTGGGCATTGCACCCATGCCATTGCTTATGACAGTTCCTGGCACCCAGTAGGTTCTTGTTGCGTGCTAACAGTGCGGCCACATGCCTGCCATTGCTACAACTGCACACGCAGCAGTGGGCTGTGTGCTGGGGCTCCCAACACAGTGAGGTTCTCCTTTCTGACCAGTTTGAGAACTGGTGCTTGGGGCTTATGAAGTCACTTAGGTTCCCAGCCCAGCTCTGGCCCACAGACTGGGCCTGTCTAGTGGAGGAGCCCGGGATTCTGCACTTCCCTAGTGATTTGATACTCCCCAAAGTCTGAAGACCCCAGCTCTGGAGGTGGAGGGGGAGGCAAAGGGAGGGCAGGCAGGGTCCAGCCCCTCTCCACCCTGTCACCTGGATTCCTCCCTAGGACTTTCCCTGGATCCTGGCCGATGAGCAGGATGTCCACATGCATGACCCCCGACTGATACCCCTAAAAACCATGACATCAGACATTTTAAAGGTGAGCTGCATGGGGACCAGGTAGGTTTTATTTAGGGTGTGCTTGAGGCCTGTGGACAAAGCTTGGAGGTTACCAGGCAATACCTGGCATAAGGCTCCCCGCTTCCCCTTTCCTTCTCCCATCCCACTGTGGCCATGCAGCCTGACCCTTGGAGAAAGATCTGCCTGCTAGGGGCTTACATATAGGCACCCTGACTGCCACCTGACACGGCTGTGTGTTCCTGTCCGTTAGATGCAGCTCTACGTGGAAGAACGAGCTCATAAAAACAGCTGAGGTTGTGTCTGCCCCATGGATGCCACAACTATCGGACTTTGGGGGCCCCCAGCCTCGGGCAGCGCTGCAGGGCCACCCCGCTTCCAAGTGCTCTTATTGCCTCTCTGCGGACTGCCCACCCTCCAGCCCGGAGCTGCTCAGGTCTGATTGCCTTCATGGAGGAATGGCCCCCCCAGGAGGGCAGGAAGGGTGCTGGGATCTCCATTTCTCAGCCTCCTGGGGTTCAGCCGGTCAACACTGTCTGTCTCAAATCCTGTGCTGTGAGTTGTTTCAATAAAGGGCCCCAAGGGCTGACCTGGGCTCTCACTAATTATAGCAGGAGGGACAGGCGCAGCCAAATTAACCTGGGTGCCTGGACCCCCTACCCCCTACTCCTAGACCCAACCCCAGGTTGGTTTTACTGGCAACATTTATTATGACAAGAAGTGAGAGCTACACAACAGTTGGGTTTGCCCAAGGTTACAACTGTGGCAGGAGGTCCCAGGGCAAGGGCCTCCCTGCCCGCCACAGACTCATCTCTTGCCTGGAGGAGACCTTTGGCACTTGGCTGGTGGGGACAGAGGGCAGGTGAAAGGCTAGCAGATCCAGACAGTCAGAAGGGTCTGTAGAAATGAAGTGGGGAGGGCAAGTTACTCAAGTCCTCATCCCATTCCCATTCCCGCTCTTGTTCCCGTTTCTGTTCCTGCGTGGTCTCGGGCTGAGTTGTGGAGGCCGCTGGGTTCCTGGTCGTCTTAGGGCTGACGACGATGCTGCTGTTGGTGACACGGGGCCCATACCAGCCTGCCCAGAACTGGGTGTCTTTGCCCCCGTGCTGGAAGAGAATGTGGCGGACGCCTGGAGGGTAATCTGAGAAGGTGTGAGAGACCTGGAAGGAAGGGAGAGGGAGTGACCACCAGGACCGGGGAGGGGATGAGATGGGGTAACCACTCAACTGGAGAGGAGAAGGGGGAGTCCCAGGTGGGAGAGCTGGGGCATTCCAGGCCCTCGGGGAAGTGGATGGCAGGCAAGCAGCTGAGGCCTCACCTCTGTCCACTGGGCATCGTTCCACTGCGGGATGGTCACAGGTGGGGGCTCGAAGGAGGCCAAGGTGATGTAGTTGGCTGAGACAAGCTGTACTCGGATGTTGTAGGTGCAGCCACAATCTGCTCTGGCCGCGAACCTAGGGGAGGCTGGGGTTCAGGAATGCACCCCAAGACAAAGGGTGGCCCTGGAGGTGGGCAGGCAACAGGCCTACAAACTGGGAGTCTCATTTCCCTGTAGGGCCCATGAGGTCCACCTTCAGTGCTCCCTGTACCCCCAGGGTAAGCGGTCTCTTATCTGTGCCGGGCCTCAGTTACTCCATCTGAGAAAAGGGCCACCATTTTGGGTATTTTGGAGATTGCATCTTAAAAGGCAAAAAGCTCTCTACAGAGATAAAGGCCAGGCTGTGGGTTCAATGGGAGATTCAAGGGGTGGCCTGTGTGGTGTGGGCTGGCACAGAGCTGAGCCCTGCTGTCTCCCCCACCCCCGCGATTCTGCACACCCCTCCACCCTCACAGTGGTGGCCCTGGGGCCCTGCTTCTGCTGTGGGCCAAGCAGAGCGGCTGGCACAGCCCTGTGCAGAGAGGAGCTTGAGAAAGAATTGTGGGATAAATGGTGGAAGGGGCAGGGGAGGCAGATGAGAAGGCACGTGCGCATAGGTGAGGTCCGGGAAGGCTGGGTCTTGGGTGTCTTGCTCTAGTGCGTGTCTGAGACAATTCACCTGTAGGCCTTAGTCTCCCCACCTGTAAACGGGGGTTAAGGTTCATCCCCTGCTGATGTGATAGTGGGGAGGCCAGGAGGTGCTGCTGGATGAGCAAGTGCTGGGTCTGTCCACACGAGACAAGCCAGCCGGGT
Organism: Corynorhinus townsendii; assembly: GCA_026230045.1. Taxonomy (NCBI): domain Eukaryota; kingdom Metazoa; phylum Chordata; class Mammalia; order Chiroptera; family Vespertilionidae; genus Corynorhinus; species Corynorhinus townsendii. The sequence continues at coordinate 215,352,762 of JAPDVU010000002.1, forward strand.
TGGCCTGGCTTCGGGGACTACCCTTGCCTTAGGACACTGCTGGGTACAGAGTGGGCACTCCCTCCAGGTGTCCTTGGAAAGCGGAGGATGCAATGTGGGGCCGGGCCTCACTCACCAGTCCTTCACCACGATGTCAGGCCGGACTGTGTCCATTAGTTCCTCCCAGTAGCCCTCTGCTTTGAGGTCCACCAGCTGGGACTTGAGGCATAATCTGGGGAGCAGAGGAAAAGCTTGCATTCCTAGGTGTGCTCTGGGTGGCCTGCACCCAGGGAGGTGGTTCAGGGGACCCAGCAGTGTCCCCTGACGGCTGCAGGACAGCTACTGGCTGGTGCTGACTCTGGCTCCTACCTCGGTGTGGGCCCATGAGAAATACGCAGGGAATTTGGACTCCCTGGTGCCTGGGCAGCACCTGATACCAGTCCATATGCCTGGGGCTCCAGGAATTCACATTCCTAGGTTATGGACAGCCTGTGGACACTCCTGACAGCCCACTTCCCCAGGGGCTCCCAGTCCCCTTAAACCGATCCCCACCCCCAGTCACTGAGTTTCCTTCTGCCCCAGGAGGCAGTAGACTCTGAGCTGGTTTCGGAAACACCTCCCTTGAAGCTTCACAGAGGCCCTGACGTAGGTAGGCCTGGGTTTGGCGAAGGGTGTCCCGACCCTCTTCCTCCAATGCAGCCTGCTCAGTTCAGTTTGTCTTACCCAAAGGATGTGACGAAGTACTTCTTGACCCTGGAGTCAGGAAAATTTTGCCCATGGCCTCCAGGTAAGCTCTCCACCTTCCAGTGGTCCCCCCCGTTAGAGTCGATTTGCCAGGATCTCATACCCTCTAGGAAAAATAGAAGCCTAGTAAATGTGTAGCCTGGTCCTCCCCATTTGGTATGAAGGTGGAATGCAGGGCTTGCTCCTATCTCCAGGTGTGTACCCCAATTGTGCCTTGAATACCCCTACAAAGTTAAACTCCAACCCATTCCCACCTCTCTCCCGCTTTGTCCCTGACCAGCTTGACACCTACATGAAGCTGGGGGAAAACTACCTTTCCTCACTTCCATGTTGCTGACGCCCTTTGGGAAATACCCAAGTTTCAGTTCTTAGAACATTATGAAGGGCCAGTTCCGTTCTTAGTGGCTAATGGGCATTTGTCCCAATGGGGACCACTCAGTTGACAACTGACATTCCCCCCGACATCCTGTGTAACTGAGATTTGAAGGGGTGTGAGGGCCGTGTGCGGTTTGTTGCTGGTCATAGGAACCTCTGCCTTGGGTGGGAGGGATAATAATTGGGAGAATGGGCGCCCTCTGAGTTGGTGGCATGTAGTAACCCCATATTCATGGAAGCATCCCTACCAGGTTTGCTCAACATGTCCTGGTCTCCCTCTTCAGAGACAGCTGAGAGAAACTTAGAAAACTGGTGTGTTGCTCGCCAAGGTTTTCCAGAACAATCACCAGGAGAGCTTTTCCAAATTACTCCCGTGCTCCCTCTACAAGGAACCCACATCTGTTCCGTGTGTGCCCAGGGTCCCCCAGTAGAGAGCCAGATGGGTAATACAGGGCCCTGTGCAGGCCAGGCTGCAGGCTGGCTCTGCAGGGTTGTGAGCTGAGCTGGTGGCCAGGCTGGGTAGCTTCTGAGAGGGGCCTGAGGGCCTCCAGCAGCTGAGCATTTCTGGATCTTTGGGCAAGACACGTATCTTGCTTGGGGCCTAACGTTCTCATCAATAAAATGGAGCTAACCCTCCTCATGTGGCCAACTCCTGGGATTCATGTGAGGATAAAGAGAGAAAACAGACATGAAAGGGATTCTAAGTCTACAAACAATGCCTCTTCATCAATTGCTGTCGTGGCCCCAATAAGGAGCAAGGTGCCTGGTATGTAGTAGATACTGAACAAAGGAAAAAAAAACCTGGAAAATATGGGGGTGATAGGATTGAAGTAGGGAGCACTGTTTCTGGATGGACCAGGGCAGGTCTCTGAACTGAGACCTCAAGAATGAGGAGGAAACAAGGGAGCACGGTGGGTGCTCAGTTTTGAGAGAACATTCCAAGCGGTAAGGCATAGCAAGTGCAAAGGCCCTGAGGTTCCAGAAAGGGAGGAAAGGAAGCGGCCCACCTTCAGCACATGGGTTGCGTAGGAGGTTCCTGCGGAGGCTGCACAAAAAGTAAAAAATCTTCCAGTCAGACACAGGCTCATCGCAGTCCTCGGTGATGAAGCCCTCACGCAGGCTCTTGCGTTTCCAGAGGGTCATAAGGTCAATGAGCTCACGCCAGAGGCTGCAGACAGGGCGGCAGTCCAATACCAGCCGACGGGCAGGCACGTATGTGAATACCTCCAGCAGGATGTTCTCAGGCAGTTCATTGATGCTGAGCAGGGCCATAGCTGGGCTGGGGTGCACACACAGGCGTGTGTGTGTGTATATGTGTGTGTGTGTGTGTGTGTGTCAGGGGGCAACAATGGTGGTTATGAGCCCTGACCAAGGAAGTGGATTCCTCAGATGTTCAGAGACCTGGGCCTGGGCCTCCTAAACCTGCATCTGTTGTAAAACAAGAGGGGTTAAGACAAGAAGCATTTGAGCATCCTTCCAGGACACAGCAGGCCCTTAGAATATGGACTAATTTTTAAGGGGCCTTTTCGCCCATTAAAATAATTGCTTAGTTTTAAGTTGGTGGGTCTGGTGAACAGCAAGATTCTGCCAAGGCCACACTGTTGTCTGTGAGCTCTGTAAGGGTTTGTGGTGATATTTTAGTGTATGAGTTCACTGTTATAAAATTTTTATTACATCCCCAGACTGTCACAGCTTCATTAAGTGGTGGGGCTTGTACTGAGCAATCAACTTCTCTCCATGTTGCTTCTTGTGGCCTGAAGTCCGATGTAATGAAACACCCAGATGAGGAGCTGCTCCACCCATCCCAGTCCTAGGGGGAGGTGTCAAGCCAGAGCCCACTTTTTAAAAATACATTTTTTTTTATTGATTTCAGAGGGAGAGGGAGAGATAGAAACATCAATAATGAGGGAGAATCAATGACCAGCTGCCTCCTGCACGCCCCACCCAGGGGATGTACCCTGATGAACAATGGTGACCACCTGGTTCAAAGGTTGATGCCCAACCACTGAGTCACACCAGCCAGACCAATTTTTTTTTTTAAATGATTGATTTTAGAGGGAGAGAGGAAGGGGGGGGGTGGAGGACAGAAACATTGATTTGTTATTCCAGTTATATATGCATTCATTGGCTGATTATTGGATGATGCTCTAACCAACTGAGCTACCTAGCCAGGGCCAGAGCCCATCTGAAATGCCCAGAAACCAAAAAGCAGTTTGAGGGCCTGGGTTTGAACCCTTGCAGTGACCGACCCAGAAGCTGTGTAAAGGTGATAACTTAAGTGTCCAACCTCAGATGGCCCAGTAAAGAATTCAGCACAGGATACCATTACTAACACTTCTACCATCAGAGCAAAACAAAACGAAAACCAAAGTAGTAGTAGAGCTTCCTCCCTCAAGAGCACCTTCCTCACCCTCCCTCTAAATTGCACAAGAATTTACAATGTCACTTGCCTGGGGGGTTCTGATAATACAGATCCACTAAGCTGATACCCGGGTGGGTGGGGGAGGGAACCTTCTCCACCCACACCTAGAGGCACTGACATCCTTTTCCTTAGAGACTGGGACAAAGAAGCAGTTCAGATTCTTCTTTAGGCTCCTGTCCCCCCAAAATGAGGGGGCGCAGAGAGGAGCATTTTAGCATGGCAGAGAATAAACAATAGATATATAAGGCACTTGTACGGTGTGCAAAATATTGATGGATAAAAACTCTGATGTGGCCAGATCTGATTTTTCAGGAGGGACTGTAAACATTTTTTTTAAAAAATATGAAACCTGTGAATTTTTAAACGTTGGTGGCTTCTAAAAGCACTGTCTAGGCCAGTGGTTGGCCCCTTGAGTGTGGCTCTTCCACAAAATACCACGTGCGAGCGCACACGGGCAGTGTGATTGAAACTTCGTGGCCCATGCGCATAAGTCAGTTTTCGGCTCTCAACAGAAATTTCAATAGTTGTACTGTTGATATTTGGCTCTGCTGACTAATGAGTTTGCCCACCACTGGTCTAGGGAAAGGTCGCTGGGCTCTGCTAGGTACCCACAATTCCTCACTCGGGCATCCGAAGCCTGGTCTTTGGCTCTGTCCCCTGTTACCACTCTACCCACCCTCAGTTTCTGTCCTTCGTGGGCCTAGCTGCGCGGTGGTGGTGGGGAGCGGAAGTGAAGCCCGTCCTGGGGCATCTGCGGTGTAACTCCACGCCAGCCCCAAGTAGCCACCTCGCACTTATTGGGCTTCCCACGTGCCTGGCCCGAAGTCACGCGCTGGCCTTTGCTCCGTGGACCCTCCCAACGACTCCCCAAACCGCTGTTCCTATGCCCACTCCCCCAAAGCAGAGTCGAGGCTTGAGAAAGTCAGGCTCCCGTCCCAGACGCGAGCGTGGGACTGCCGGCAGGTCCCAGTCCCTCCGCAGCCCGGGGTGGCGCCCGCGAGGTGTGCCCGGACGTCTTGCCAGCTTGGGAGTGGCCCGTCCTCCCGGACCGGAGTGTGAGTCAGGGCGGATCCCCGCAGGGCGCACAGGCTCGGGAGACCAGCCCAGCCCCACGCTCCGCGGAACCTCACCCCGCGGCCTCGGGAGTCCTGGCCCGTCCGAGACGACCCGCGGGACACGCCTCGGTGCCCCCTCCCTCCTGGCGCTGAACACTCACCCTCTCCCGCTTGTCGTCCTCCTGCTGGCCGCGACCTGAGCACCGGGCGGGACGGCCGGCGGGAACCGGGCGGGACGGCCGGAGGGAACCGAGCTGCGCGTTAACCTGGAGTCGGAGGCCTCCGCGGTTCCGTCCGCTCCGGCCTCGCCCCGCCCCGCGCTGACGTCATGCGCCGCGCTCTCCAGGCGACGTTGACCTCAGCCTCGCGGTGCTGACCGCAGGACGCCCGATTTAGCCAAAGGAGTCGGGAGTCCTTGGGACCCCGGCCGCACTTCGGGAACCCAGGCCCTGGTCTCCTGAACCGCAGCCTTTCCCTCCAGGCGGCGTGCAGCTCAGCAGCCGGGACCCACTTCTTCCCTTTGCTTCCTCCTGCCTCCCGGGGAGCCCCTCAGACCCGCCCCTGCACCAGCCGCTCCGCTGACCTCTTCGCCAAATAAGGGAGGGAGGTGGGGCCGGTGGGCCCTTCCTTCGAGGGTGATTGCTGAAAGTGAAAGTCAGTCTTTTTTTTATTCAAAAAAAAAATGTTTTCTAAAAAACGTTTTTGATTTCAGAGAAGGGAGAGGGAGATAGAGTATCAGTAAGAGACAATCTCCAATTGGCCGCCTCCTGCACGCCCCCTACTGGGATCCAGTCGTGCCCTGACGGGAGTTGAACTGTGACCTCCTGGTTCATAGGTTGATGCTCAACTACTGAGCCACACCAGCCATGCTTAAAATCAGTCCTACCTTCTCTAGGGCTTGCCTGGCCAGATCACATGAACTCCTTAGGGCTGTATCTTCTCCAAGGAAGGGTCTTCTCTGCTAACTTGCCACACAGCCAGTGAAGGGTGGTCCCTGCCTTCATTGAGGCCCTAATTTAGCTTATTGATGAGTGAGGGCATTAAGTTGAACAGTATTTATTGAGCACCTTACTGTGTGCCAGGCACTATTCTAAATGCCTTGGCTTCATCTAATGTCAGTAAAACTCTGGGCAGATAAGGGAAACACCAGTAAGCAGTGCCTGGTATGTCACTGTTGACCCAGCATGAGGTGTATGCAGAACCTGCCAGGAAGTACACACATACCCCACCCCAGGCTTGTGGCCAGGCCACAGAGGAAGCTAGCAATGCTGAAGGCGGCTGGGGTAAGGTGTTCGCAGCTCATTGAGAGCTCTGTCCTATGGCCCTGGTTCTGCGATTGTCTGGCTCCTGAAATGTCAACTCCTCTGTACCTTGGACAGAAGCCACACATGTTGCACCTTCTGCATGCCTGGACCTCCCCTGAAGTTTGCCCTTTCCCCCCCAGAAACTACAGGGCACAAGCTGGGCTGGGAAAACCTTTTATTTGGCTGCATGCAGCAGGGGTAGGGTCAGAGCACTGCTGGAGGCAGAGGCAGAGGGCAGGTGGGAAGGGCCTGTGAATGGCAGATTCCATGGTGGGGTGGGGGCTTGGATTGTTCTCCAAGCCACAGGGAGCCTGGTGTAGGCATGGAGGTGGACATGTGAAGACCCCCACCCCCGCACTCATCCTATGCTCACACATCCTAGCTCTCAGAAACAGAGCCCAATCCTGTACCCACCTGCCCTGGGTTCCCGCGCACCGGATTCCAGAGTTCTTCTGGAGAGCCCCACCCATTCTGGCTTTTGGGGCTTCATTGATGGTAAGGGCAGTCCAGATGTGGCGTCGACTCCACCCCCCTGAGCCTGCCTGTTTCCGACCAGGCCTGAGCCTCTGGGCCACAGCTACCTCTCTTGAGCAGGCAGGCCTAGCAAGAGCGTGGGAGCAGCAGAGGATGGGGCAGAGGACAGGCCAGCAGAGCCCTCCCTCCACTCCCAGATCTGTCTGAGCTACACAGTGGACTCGCAGCATCTGGACTATCCAGGGCAGCCCAAGCTTGCCAGATGTCCTCCACACTGTCCCTGCTCTGGGGGCCCCCAAAAAAGAGAGGGGGAAAGGCTCAGGAGGGGAAGGCAGAAACACAGATCTAGGTTGTCATCTGAGCTTGGATACCCACCCTCAGAGGAGTCTGGGGAGGAACCTGGGGGAACATCCTGTACCTCCCTAAAGGGCCCTGTCTCTTAAAGGTACACACAGCCCTCATCATCATTCGGATTGCACCCTCAGGCAGAGAGCTGGCTGTCTGCAGCATGGGAGGCTCCACAAAGAGGCAACTGGGGGGAAAGGGTGAACTAGGAGACCTGGGGAAGCCTGGCCCACCTCCCCTTCCCAAGCCCAGCCTTTCTCGGCTTAACAGTTTACCAGTCAGGGTTCTGCGGATGGGGCCTCGGGGGCATCAGGGCAGCGGGGGGGCCCAATGGTGATGCTGCTGTTGGTGACCCTCGGGCCGTACCAGCCGGCCCAGTAGTGAGTGTCCACGCCACCGTGCTGAAACCAGATGTAGCGGACCCCGGGTGGGTAGTTGGAGAACGTGTGTGAGACCTGGGAAGGGGGCAGGTAGAGGGAGGGAGAGAGGTCAGGGGAGCCGACCCTGAGGGTGGCGCTGCCTGAGGGGCAGGGGGTCAAGGAAGGGGCTGCTCTCTTAGTGCTGGACCAGGAGCCAGCAAAACTGAATTCTAGTTCCAATTCTGTGATGCTGGGCAGACCATCTCCCCTCCTCTATGCCTTAGTTTCCTCATCTGTAAAATGGAGTCGGTTCCTGGAGGAGCCACTCCACACAGGTTTATCTAAGTGTGGCGCAGAGCGACAGAAGGAAATTTTGCAAGCTGACAAAGGATGTCCACTACAGTCATCACTGGGCACATTTAGCTATTTAAATTAAGTAAAATGAGATGAAATAAAAAATTCAGTTCCTCAGTCATACTAGGAACTGGCTCTTATTAAGTATTCGATAGTCACATGTGGCTTTTGGCTACCATATAGACAGCGCAGACAAACCATTTCTGCCACTGCAGAGAGCTCTATTGGAGAACACTGGTCTAGGTCGGGATTTGGCAAACTACGGCCTAGGGGCCGCCTGCCTGTTTTTGTAAATAAAGTTTTATTGGAACACAGCCATGTTCACTTGCTTAAGCTGCTTTCACAACACAATGGCAGAGTTGAAGACTTGAGTAGTTGTGACAGAGACAGCACAGCTTGCAAAGCCTGAAATGTTTCTATCTAGCCCAGTGGTTCTCAACCTTCCTAATGCCACGACCCTTCCTCGTGTTGTGGTGATCCCCAACCATAAAATTATTTTTGTTGCTACTTCATAACTGTAATTTTGCTACTGTTATGAATTGTAATGTAAATATCTGATATGCAGGATGTCCTAGGCGACCCCTGTGAAAGGGTCGTTCGACCCCCAAAGGGGCCGCGACCCACAGGTTGAGAACCGCTGATCTCGGCTTTTAAGAAAACGTTTGCTGGCCGATAATAATAGTAACAACCAATATTAGTAATTAGATAATAGTAACAACCACTATTAGTAACCAATAATAGTGAACCTTTTTGAGTGTGGCTTATCAGCATCACTTCATTGAAGTTAGAGCAACCGAAGCCCAGGTGAGAAGCAGCAGAGCTGGGATTTGAACCCAGGCCTGTCTGGCTGTAGTCTCAGTCTTGGGCAATGTGCCCACTGCCCCCTTCCCATCCCACACACCTCTCTCCACTTGGCATCGCTCTTCTGCTGGATCGTTGCTGGGTCTGGCTGGAAGGTCCCCAGAGGCGCATGTGCTGATGACAGGAGCTGAACGCACAGCTGGTACTTGGACCCGCAGTCTGGTCTTGCTGCGAACCTGCAGGCAGAGAGAAGGCCCATCAGGGTCTTGGAGATGGGGGGTAGGGTGGGGGTGAGGCATCTGAGTGGCAGGGCCCACCCCCAGGCCCTCATCCCAGACACTCACCAGTCCTTGACCTTGATGTCCGGCCGTGTAGTGTCCATCAGCTCCTCCCAATACCCTTCGGCCTTGAGGTCCACCACCTGGGACTTGAGGCAGGTGCTGGGGGCAGGCGGAGGGTGGGCTGGGCTGAGGCTCACCGCTAGGGCACTGGGAGGCTAGGCTGCTTTCCCAGAGAGGAGAGACCCTGGGGGGCAGTGACTGGCTTCCCCCTCACCCCAAGACCCCCTGACCTTGGATCTTACTAATAAGAAGTCACGAAGTATTTCTTGACCTGGTCATTGGGGAATTCCTTCCTCTGGTCTCCAGAGAGGTCTTCCACCTTCCACTCATCACCTCCATTCACATCCAGGCTCCAGAACTCAAATCCCTCTGGCAGGAAAGCACAGTTCACCTCAAAGGGAAGCCCCTCTGTGGTCTCCTTCTCCCAGGGGCCCTTCCTCCCCGTTCTCCCTGCATCTCAGCAGTTGCCCTCAAGCCTGTGCTGTGGAACTGCAGATCCATGGCGCCTGCCTGGAATCAGGTGCTTCCTGTGTGTCAAGTACCATGGTAACTGATTTCCACTGGGAATCCTGAGACACATGATGATGTGAAGGACCAGATTCCTTCTGTGACGCAGAACACCCTGCGGCTGGCCAGATCTGGGGCTAGCCCTGCCTCTACCAAAACTGGCTGTGTGACATTAGGCAAGTTGCTTTCCCTCTCTGATCCTTGGTTTTGTCCTCTGGGGTCAAAGAATAGGGGCTGGCAAACTTTCTGTAAAAGGCCAAAATATTTTAGGTTTTATGGGCTATATATTGTCTTATCACATAGTATGTTTTTTTTTTCTTTTTTAAAAATAACCCTTTAAAATGGTAGAAGGTATTCTTAGCTCCTGGGCCAGATTTGGCTCATGGAACACAGTGTGTCAACTGCTAGTGAAGAACATGGCTGTTGGAGTCACGTGAGGCAGGCATCTGAAAGTCCTAGAGAGGCTTGGAGCTGTTTTATCATCATTTTGCTCCAGAATTTGGCCACATAATGGAGAATGAGGTTCCCATCCTATCCCAGTGTCTAGCTGATGAGTTAACATAGCAAGGGGACAAGGAAGCGCTGGGTGACTGTAGAAGTGGCTGAAGTGTGCTGGAAAGACTGGACTTCTCGTTCTTCCACAAGCAAAGTCCCCTTTGACCTCTGGGACAGTCCTAGCAGGCCTAGCCCTGGAGTCTGGGAACTGGGCCAACAAAACATGCTGACTTCCTGGTCTTGTGCCTGGGGCATAGTTAGTCCTAACTAATCAACATTCCTTCTCCTAGGAACCGTCACTGGGTGTATCAACTTAAGGGTGGAAGAAGAAATGCCACTCTTGGCCTCAGTTTGCTCATCTGAAAAACGGGTACACTACCAGTACCTTTAAGGATTACTGTGAGAGGATTAAAGTTGTTAGGCCATTCAAAGTACCTCGCTTACAATAAGTGCTTAATAAATGTTAGCTGGCATCCTGACAGTGTGTGTGTTGGGGGCACGCCAGACCCACTCTGCACCCCACCTTCGGCACACGGGTTGTGCAGGAGGTTCCTGTGGAGGCTTCGTAGGAAGTAGAAGATCTTCCAGTCGGCCACAGGCTGGTCCCAGTCCTCGGGGATGAAGCCCTCGCGCAGGCATTTGCGCTTCCAGAGGGTCACGAGGTCTATGAGGTCACGCCAGAGGCTGCAGACCAAGCGGCAGCGCAGCAGCAGCTGGCGGGCGGGCACGTGTGTGAACAGCTCCAGCAGGATGTTCTCCGGCAGCTCGTTGATGTTCTCCACGGCCATGGCTCCCGGCTCCCGGCCACTCCTGTGGTTAGTGAAAAGCCAGGCTACAGACCAAGCCCCCTCCCTGGGCCTGGTATTTGCAGCGCCCCATGGTGGTGGAGGTCCCCAGCCCAGGTTTCCAGTCTCAGGAAAGTCCCTGGGCCTCAGTGTCCTCCTCTGTAGCAAGGGGCCAGGAACAGCACTGCCACCCCCTGGGAGGTTCAAGGAGCCTGTGACACAGCGGAAGCTCAGTACAAGGTGAGTTGTTTTTTTTTGCTTTTAACTGGCACCTCACGACAGCCTCTAGGCTAGGGTGGCCTGCGGAGAGGTGGCTGCATCTGTCCAAAGTCACAAAGACAGGAGCAGAGGGAAGGAGGCCGAGCCTTCTCTGATTCTCGAGTCGGCCTTTCCCAATAGGCCAGTTTTTAGAGTGGGAATAACAGCGCGCACCCCGCAGAGCGCTCCAGCCTGTGCGGTGCCTTCTCCATTCTCTCTCCTGTCCTCGGAGAGGGGGAGGGCGATGTTGGGGGCAGGGGTAACGATTGTCTCCGACGGAGGTCCAAAGGGCTCACGCGACTTTCTCAAGGCCGAAGTGGAAATGACTTGCCCAGCGGGGCCTGGGGAAGGGTGGGCAATGCGAAGGCCCCTCCTACACCCCCGCTCCCATCCCATGCCCGTGGCTGGGCTCCAGCTCCAGTCCCCCTAGCGTGTCTTCACCCTTCCATTCCTCGTGGTGACTTTTAAATGTCCCCCAAAGTCGGGGCTCGGACCCCTACGCGTTGAGCGAGACCCCAGCTCCCGTTTCCGCTTGCACCGCCGCAGGAGGCCGCGCCACGCAGTTCCCGCGGGCGGCCTGGGCCTCCTGGGCGCACAGCTGCGGGGCCGGGAGCCGCCGAGCCCCCCGCCAGGCCCCCGGCCTCCTGCGATCCCCGCGCCCACTCCCGCGGGTCACCTGCACTCGGCCGACGCCGCGCTGTCCCGCTCGGAGATGAGGCGGCCGCTGCTGGCGTTCCCTGGGAGGCGGCCCCGCCCCCGCTCGCCCGGCCCCGCCCCCGCCCCGCCTTCGCCGCCCGCCCCCCGTCTTCACGCCGAGCCGCGCCGTGGTGCGTGGGACCCGGGACGCGCCCCCGATCGGGAAATAGGAAAATTACCCCGGCTGGGGGGTGCTGGGAGGAGCCTCTGCCCCTCCCCTTTGCCTGGGCTGTCCGCCCCGCACCCTCCGCATGACCCAGACTCCCTGCCCTCTGCCGCCTCCTTCCAGCAGCCACCCCCTGACGGAGCGGGAAGAAGCCTGGGATCAGGCCCCCTCTCCCCCATTAAACACACACACACACAAAACTGACTCCTGACCTTTCTCGGTCTCCTGGGTCCGCCGAGGAACCTGCAGCCTCAGGCCTCCGCCGACCGCTTCGGATTGCGGGGCGACTGGGCGCCGGGCCAAAGGCGGGGCGGGGGCGGGGGCGGGGGCCTTTAAGAGGCGCGGCCGGCCAGGGCCAACCCAGACGCGGGCAGCACCTAGCCTTGCCAACGCCGCGGGACTCGGGCAGCCCCGCAGAGCTCCGACTTCTCCTTCTCTCGGGATCGCCCTCCGCAGCGATGGACGGAGACGGGGACCCAGGTATCCCGGGACCACTCGCTCAGTCTGGGAGGGGAGACCGGGGCAGGCGGGCGAGCGCTGGAGAGATGCGGGGTAGTAGTGCGGAGGCGGTCAGCCAAAACCCAGCGCCGCAAACTTTTACCTAAGCAAAGTCCTTGAGACAGTCTCAAGAGTACAGGCCTCTGTCTGGTATCTTGGTTTGGCTGGAGGCCTCAAGAGCTGACAGGCGGGAAGGGAGGACTCCTGGTCCCATTTATCCAAAAGATAGCACAGGCGCAATCCCACGTTCCCACCTCCAGCTTTCCGAGGTCTGTGGGGCTGGGGCCTGGGACGCATCTGGGATGGAGGAGGCTGCAAGCCCTCTTCTTCCATCAGTTTCTTCCATTTGCCAGCCCTGGCCGGTGAGCAGCCTGAATCCCAATCCCCATGGGCTTCTTGGGGTTACCAGCCTCTCCCCACCCCATCCCAGCCTTTCTCCTGGGTTCCCTTATCTGGAGGGGCCACCCTTCATCTGGGTGGCCAGATGCCACCAGTGGGGACCAGGCCAGCAGGGAGGGAGGTTGGAGCACCAGCTCTTGCCAATGCTCAGGGCCCTCTGAGACTGCCCAGTCATCTTCTCTGGCACCAGAGACCCCCCTTCCCCATGCTTTGAGCTGGCTGGGCCTGGAGGGGTTGCCAACTGAGTCAGGGTGGGAGTGAGCAGACTCCCCAAGCCCTTCCTCAGCAGGCTCATCTGAGAGTGGCACTGCTTGGGGGAGGCCATGGGAAACAGACTGATGCATGCTCAGGTAGCCCAGCCCTGAAAATCCCAGCGCCTTCAGCTCCCACTCCCAATCCTCTGGCCCCCTTGCCACACCCTTTATAGGGTCCCAGAATGGGCTCCTGCTTTTTCTCAGGGCCCAGCTATTCCCTGGACTCCAGGGCCCAATCCAGGTGCATGAATCAGCCTTGGAGGCAGTTTCCAGGGGCCAGATAACTTTCCGGCAGCAACAATGTGGGGAGTTGTGTGTGCCCAAGCGGGGGATGGGGGGCTGTAATCAGATCTGGGGCCTCAAGTGCCAGGCCTGGGGCCAGGAGAGGGGACTGGGCGAGGTGCACCTTTCCGGGGAGCATCAGGTGTCCACCAGGGCCAGGGCAGGGGTGGAGAGGTGAGGACACTGGGCCCTGCTCCCCAGAGAGCTGTGGGCAGCAGGATGGGCAGGTGATATGGTTCAGGGCCTGGCATTTTCCTCTCTGACTGACCACTCTTCTGCAGTGTGACTTGGGCAAACCCAGGAAGTGTCTCTGGGCCTTAGTTTTCCTCTTTGCCAAAAGGAAGGCGGTAAAGCCCCATATCATAAAGATGTGGCCAAAAAAAAAAAAAAAAAAAAAAAGCAGCTAATGATGAAGGGAATAATAAGATTCACTAAATAAGATCTACTGAGGACTCACTGCGCTCTCTGAGCTCCGAAGAGGTAAACCCTGATTCAGTTACGTCTGACTGTGGGGAGGGGGAACATTCTGTATGTGAGGAGGTAGAAGACTGGCAGGCTGGGCCACACCCAGTCTTGAGTCCAGGCCCTGCCTGTTCTCTCCCCCAGTGCATGGTGTATTTTGAGTACCACCTTGGCTTTCCAGGGTTCAGCCCTTAGGAACCCCCCATCCTAAGTCGGAAAGCTGTGCCCCCCCCCCCAGCACCCAGAGTGGCCCCATTTCCTCCCCACTGTCTCTCCCTCCTCCAGAGACACTGGGCACTTGGTATCTGCTTACTCAAGGCTTCAGTGGCCTAGCTGGGGCCGGCTGGGATCCAGGAGATAGTCCGGCCTGCAGCTCCTGCTATCTGTCCACCTAGGATGCCCTTGCCCCTCCTCTGGGGGCTTGAACATCAGTACTGTCTGAATGCCCTGGCATCCCCATTTTATAGATGAGAAAACTGAGGGCCAAAAGTGAGAAAAACCTTCCTATCCCAAACACGTATTACATCTCCCTGTTTCTCTCTCACACACACACACACTCACGTGATCTCTTTTAATGAGCTCCCCTGCCCCCATTCCGAAGTCAAAGATTCCTGTCCCCTTCCCCTCCGGCCTCAGATTCCCATGTCCCCTCCCTAATACTAGCAGGGTGACCTTTGGCATGGTACTTCATATCTCCGAGCCTGAGCAATTTCATCTACAGAATCAAAATCATGATAGTGCCTCCTAATTCAATGAATTATTTTTTTTGATGTGTGATGGTTAAAGGTGTCTCTGGGGCTAGGCTGCCTGGGTTCAAATCCAGGCTCCAGCCACAGTGTGTGCTCCTCAGCTGTTTCACCTCTCCGTGCCCACGTTTCTCATCAGTGAAACAGGGACAACAACAGGAAAAAACCTCAGAGATGCTTGGGGCTCTAAAGAGTAAATGGCCCTGGCCAGTTTGGCTCAGTGCATAGAGCGTCCGCCTGCGGACTAAAGGGTCCCAGGTTCGATTCCGGTCAAGGGCACATGCCCAGGTTGCAGGCTCGATCCCCAGTAGGGGGCGTGCAGGAGGCAGCCGGTCAGCGATTCTCTCATCATTGATGTTTCTAACTCTCCCTCTCCCTTCCTCTCTGAAATCAATAAAAATATATTAAAAAGAGTAAATGAACTTAAAATGCTCAATAAGGGCCTATACTTGCGAAGTTCCCAATAAACATTAGCTGCTGACAGCGTGCCGGATGCCAGGCACTGGGGATGAAGCAGTGAGTTTCCCAGAACTTGTTCCTGCCCTCGTGTCCTCAGCCTAGTCCTAAGAAAGGTGTTTTATAAACCATCACACACTAGGACAAAACCTGGGAAGGACTGGAACTCCGGGCGTGAGAGGCTATAACGGGGTAAATCCAAGAGGGCTTCCATGAGGAGGTGACAGGAGCAGGGATCTCAGAGGGTGGTTGGAAGGATTAAAGAAGTTCATGTGTGAAAGTGAAACGTTAGGCAATCCTGTTAATATCAGTTGCAGTTAGCTGCTCACGTATGGAGTGTACTGGCTCTGCAGGGGAAACTGAGGCCTCTGAGGCGGCTCTTTGTACTTGATGCTGGCCTGTGGGTTGGTCCCCTGGGGGCTCCTCCAAAGGGCACCAGTTTCTGGTCTCAGGATCTCTGGCCCCAGCTGCGGATTGTCCACGAGGGTGGGTGGGGGGCAGATACCTGCCACATCTGAGTTCTGGGGCATGCCAGGGGACAGTCTAGGGGGGAGTCGCCACCTCCTCAACCCTTCATCCCTGCAGAGAGCATGGGCCAGCCTGAGGAGGCGAGCTCGGATGAGCAGCAGGAGGAGGGGTGCGTGTGCGTCCCGGAGGCGAGCGGCGGGGAAGAGGAGGAGACGGCGTACCTGGACGAGCTGCCGGAGCCGCTGCTGCTGCGCGTGCTGGCCGAGCTGCCGGCCGCCGAGCTGGTGCAGGCCTGCCGCCTGGTGTGTCTGCGCTGGAAGGAGCTGGTGGACGGCGCCCCCCTGTGGCTGCTCAAGTGCCAGCAGGAAGGGCTGGTGCCGGAGGGCGGCTGCGAGGACGAGCGTGACCACTGGCAGCAGTTCTACTTCCTGAGCAAGAGGCGGCGCAACTTGCTGCGAAACCCGTGCGGGGAAGGTGAGGGTCAGGCCCTATGACCCTGTGGCTGGGGGGGGGGCTCAGTTTGCTCCTCCGGAAAATGGGCCACACACAATGCCAGGCTGCTCGGAGGGTTAGATGAGATAAAGCGCTAGGCACAGAGAGCCCCGATAAAAACTGTATTATCATCTCCCTGTCCGCCTGCTCTCCCCCCCCCCCCCCCCGGGGTCTCTTTCCCAGGTTCTTCCACGATCCTCCCAAGGCGGGGGGCGCGGGGGAGAGAGAATCTGGGACAAACAGGAAGTGCCTGCCATTCAACCCCACTGTACCAAATGGCTCAGCACGTGATTCAGGGGCAAGTCACACCCTCAGTGGGGACCGGGTGACGAGGTGGGGCTGTCCTGTTCCCACAGAGGACTTGGAGGGCTGGTGCGACGTGGAGCATGGCGGGGACGGCTGGAGGGTGGAGGAGATGCCCGGAGACTGTGGGATGGAATTCGTTCACGACGAGAGCGTCAAAAAGTTCTTCGCCTCCTCCTTTGAGTAAGGAGAAGGGGGGTGGGCGGGAAGGGGGAGAAGGGGCCACCGCTCCCTCCTAACTCACTTTCCCCAGGTGGTGTCGCAAAGCGCAGGTCATTGACCTGCAGGCTGAGGGCTACTGGGAGGAGCTGCTGGACACCACTCAGCCGGCCATTGTGGTCAAGGACTGGTGAGCCGCCCTGGGGGACTTGGGGGGCTGAGGGGTGGAGAAAGAGGAGGGGACTAAAGTCACTACCTGCTTCAGGGCCACTGCCTCCCAACTCTAGTGGTTGTGGCCGTGGGGGCCGGGTCTCCAGGAGAGGGTGAAATCCACCTATCCTCCTGAGTTTAAATGTTGGCAACAAAACAAACATCAAAACAATTTTTTTTGTTTTGTTTTAATCTGTCTACAGTCCAAACAAAACATGTCTTGGTGGGCTGGCTTTGGGCCCAAGGTTGAGTCTGGCTCACCTGGATTTTAGTCCTTGGGTTTGGACCTTGGGAAAGTTACTTGCTCTCTCTGACCTCAGTTTCCTTATCTGTAAAATGGGGACACTCAGTAGGGTATGCGGCGGGGAGGGGGGAGTGGGGGGCGGGGGGCGGGGGGGCCGGGGGGCGGTTGCCTTTTGTAGAAGCCCCGCCCACCGGCTGAGGCCAGCCGCTCGCTCCCTCCCCGGCAGGTACTCGGGGCGCAGCGACGCCGGCTGCCTGTATGAGCTCACGGTGAAGCTGCTGTCAGAGCACGAAGACGTGCTGGCCGAGTTCAGCAGCGGGCAGGTGGCGGTGCCGCAAGACAGCGACGACGGAGGCTGGATCGAGGTGAACTTGGAGGCGCTGGGGCGGCGAGGCCGGACCCGGGATGCGACGGGCGGGGCTGGTGGAAACCACGCCCCGTGGGCGGGGCGGGCGGAAGGGCCCACCGTGGTGGAGGAGGCCCTGGGGCTGAGAAATCGAGTTGGGGCTGGAGGCTAGTTAGTGCGCCGGGTGTCTCACCCTTCCTCTCACCCCCCAGATCTCCCACACTTTCACCGACTACGGCCCTGGCGTTCGCTTCGTCCGGTTCGAGCACGCGGGGCAGGACTCCGTCTACTGGAAGGGCTGGTTCGGGGCCCGGGTGACTAACAGCAGCGTGTGGGTGGAGCCCCCTGAGTGACCCCTCCTCCAGCTCCCTCCAGCTGCCCTGCAGGGGCAGAGGCCTGGGGCAGACAGGCCTTAGTGGTAGCACCCTCACCTTTCCCTCCCCACGCACTCCTCTCCCTCCCCCGGCTCCAAGCCCAGCCCCACACAGGTAGAGAAGGGTTTTGTTGGCATGTATTTGCACCTGGAAAATAAGATGGGTGAAGGCTTGGGCCTGGACTGGGCCCACCGCTGAATCCCCCACCTCTAGCACAGTGCCTGCCATAAAGTGGACTTGCAATAAATATTACTTGTTCGAGGAAGAAATGAACAGATGGGTGAATAAACACCCTTCCCTGTCTCCCGAGGGCCCCTGGCTCAGCCTGGAAAAATACTTGGTGGGGCTCCAGCTGCTTTGGTTTCCTGGGCCCATTGGGCCGGGGCAGAGCCAGCCAGGCCTGGGCCGGTGGACAAAGGCTGCGATTGTGAGGCCAAGGAGTGGGGAGCTGGGCCTGGCGCCTGACTGACACCCAAGCTGCCCAGAGGCTGGAACGAGGAGTGGCGGGGGTGGGGGGGGGGTGGGGGTGGGGGGCGCTCTGTGTGTGGGGCCGCCCTTCAGGCCTTTCTTGATCCCCATTCTCATTTCCTTCTGAAGGCAGGTTGGTGGGTGATCCCTCATATAGGGATGCCCATGGCCTGGGCTGGGGGGTGGGAACCGCAGGAAGGGCCAGCGTGGCGTCCCTCTTTAGCTCACGCCCTTCATGCTGTCCTCCCTGCCTTGCTATTGAATCGGACAGGAGTCGTTAGCATCTGATCTCACGGATCACTTTCTAAGCCTGGCCCAGGGGCTGGCCCCTGGCACTGGTTTGAGGGAAGGGAGGAAGGCAGGGTGTGGTCCCCGGTTCTGTGCCAGCAGAGGCCAGGCTCTGGCCTCACCAGCAGCTCTCAAACCCGCCCCTCCCCAGGACTCTCTGCTGCTGGTCCTGGGCTGTGGAGGGTCCAGAAACATCTGCTCTCTCCGACGTGGGCACCAATAAAACCTGTGCCCCTCCAGCTTTCCTTTGATTCTGAGCCCTGATGCCACCTGCTAGTCAGGTGGGACTGCAGGTGTCAGCTGGGCTCATTCACGCACTCATGATTCCTGAAGTCCCCATCACGGGACAGGCCCTATGGAGGGCCCTGAAGTAACAGGGGGAACAAGACATTCCTTGTCCCGAGAAGAGGTATCTTCCCGGCTACACTGAGGAGGGGGAACCTGGGAAGGGAGTCTCCAGTCTAAGGGTGGAGGTCTAGCCCCTGCTCTCGGACATGCTCAGTCTGAAGGCGGAGGCCTAGTCCCTGCTCCCAGTCCTTTCTAGGAGAGTTCACAGTCTGGTGGGGAGGGCACCATCCACACCCACCTGAGCTGCCAGTCGGCAGGGGAAGCGTGGCCTTGCGCTGGGAGCCCAGTTTGATGAGGATTCACAGAGGAAGAGGGTCAGCCCATGAGCTCCCAGGTTCAAGTGTAGGAGTAACCTGGGAAGCTTTGGGGTGAAGGACTAGGATGGGCATGTGGGGAGCCAGGTGGGGATGAGTTGGGAGAGGACTCCTTGGGTGGAGTCTGAGCGATCAGTGGGCCTGAGAGGCCGGGGTCCAGGTCCTGGCGTCTATGAGGACTGGATGTCAGGGCAGGGGTGTGTGTGTGTGTGTGTGTGTGGGGGGGGGTGTGGAAGGTGCTGCAGGTCGGGAAGCTCCCCTCGTGGGGATTCAGGAAAGAGACCCAGGAGGTATTTGGGGTGCTGGGAGTTGCAGTGCATGTGGCCAGCAGTCAAAGCCAAGGGCACTGGTGAGGGCCGGAACAATTGTGAAGTGAGGGCCCAGGGAAGCTGGTCTCTGGGGCCTTGATGGGGGAGACAGAGCAGCCAGGGAGGGGGGTGGGGTGAGTACGAGGGTGCAAGTCCAGCAAGGCCACCTCCAGCTAACTGCCTGCTCTCAGAGGAAAGATCCAGAAATCCAGAGACCGGATTCTTTCCCCAGAGCCTGCAGAGGAGAGCTGAGGGGCTCAGGTAACGGGGTGCTCCAGACCCACTGTCCCCGAGCGTCTGCCACTGGAGGGCCCATTGGGTAGACTGGTGATGTTTAGTTTGGGAAGACAAGACAGCTGCTCCTGGTTGTCAGAGGGCTGACGCTGAGGGGCGGGGGGCGGGGGCGGGGAGGTGGGCCTGCAAGGCTCACTATGCCCAGGGGGCATCCTGTCACGCCAGTCCTGTGCCCTAGCCGGAGGTGGGGAAGGGGGTGAGGGCATTGTCATCCCCCTTCTTCACATGACAAGACTGAGGGTGAGAGACTTTCCTGGCAAATGACACGCAGAGTAATTGGAGAAGCTCAAGTTCTAAGCCAGGTGGGTCTTGCTCCAAAGGGCTTGCTCTTAACCCCTCAACCTCATCGTCCCTACTCCAGAGGGCAGATGGACCCCCAGGACCGCACGGTTATAGGACTGTGGATATCCGCTTCCTTCAAGGGAAACCTACACACTGTCCAGCAGCGGGGCGCCTCAGGGCCTGCTGGACACTGGAGTGTCCAAGCCGGAGCTAGCAGACAGGTTAGCCAGCCACATAGCTGAATGGCCTGTGAACATTGACTAAGGAGAGAGAGGCCTGCATGTCCCCTTCCTAATTAATCAATATTTATTGAGCACCCACTACCTGGCAGGAAGGGATAAAACAGACAAGGACTCTGCCCTCCTGGAGTACCCAGTCTAGATGGAGACACTAAACACAAGCTGTTAAATGAATGAAAAAGAAAATTACTAACCTGGTATAGCACTTAATATCCACGACATGCACTATTCTAAGAGCTTTATGCACATTAATTCATAACAGCCTTATGAAGTGGGAGCTGTTATTACTTCCAGCTTTGACAGATGAGAAAACGGAAGCACACAGCTAACAAGCAGAACTGGAGTTCTATTCGGCCACGGAGGCTCTTGGCCGCCACAGTATAGGAGAAACAAGGTGGAGAGTGAGGATGGGGGTGCTATTTGGTCAAGGTGATCAGGGAGGACCTCTCTGAGGAAGTGACGTTTGAATGATAAGGAGAAACCTGCAGAGAACTGGGCGAAGAGCATTGCAGGAGCCGTGAGGGCAAAGGCCCTGAGGTGGGAATGGACTTATTTACAGACCAGAAAGGCAGCCAATGCGGCTGGAGCCCAGGGAGCAAATGGGGGAATGGTTTGACACGAGGTTGGATGTGTAGGCAGGCAATTCTGAGAGTTTCCTGAGCACCTACTGTGTGCTCTGACTTATAAGGTGTAAACGCTATAGGAAGCAGATACGATGTCAGTGCCCTCCAAGGAAAAACCTTCCTTTGTCTAACAGGAAGGAGCTGGGACAGGGAGTTAGAGACCAGCAGCTGACAGTCTAGTTGATGAAACCAAATCTCCCCAGAGTGGCAGGATGAACGGTGATGAAGACAACGATGATGGTGGCAATGACAGGCATTTGCTGAGGCCCTACGGGTGCCAGTTCCTGTGCTAAGCACACCGGCTCATTTCATCTTCTCCACAGCCCTCTCTGGTAGACACACATATCCCTATTTTCTAGGTCAGTGGTCGGCAAACTGCGGCTCGCGAGCCACATGCGGCTCTTTGGCCCCTTGAGTGTGTGTCTCTTCCACAAAATACCACGGCCTGGGCGAGTCTATTTTGAAGAAGCAGCGTTAGAAGAAGTTTAAGTTTAAAAAAATGTGGCTCTCCAAAGAAATTTCGGTCGTCGTACTGTGGATATTGGGCTCTGTGGACTAATGAGTTTGCCGACCACTGGGCTAGGTGAAAGAGCTAAGACCCAGAAAGGGCCTCCCTGAGGCCCCTGACCTCACCCATCTCCCTCCCAGGCCACCTGGCACCCTCCCCTGCATTCCTCCCCCCAGGAGATGTCCTGTCGCCTGTCTCAGCCTCACTGGCTCCATTCCAGAAAGGTTGGGTAAGTCATCCAGGGTCATCCAATGAGTAAGCAGTTGAGGCTGGGTTTCCAGCTCCCGTCCTAGCCACTTCACCATGGTACATGGTCAAAGACGGGCACATGCCAGGGGACGGAGCAGGGGAGCAGTTTGGGGATCCAAGATGCAGAGGAGTGAAAGGAGCTGAAGGTGGCAAGGACTGTGGGCTCTAGGGCTTCTGTGCGTATCCTTGCCCAGGAGGAGGGGGAGGTGCTAAGGGTTCCTGGGCCACCTTGCTTAAGGGATCAGGGCTTGAGATGAATTTTCTCTTAGATTTCAGTTGAAAAAGTCCCCTTTCGGCCCTGGCTGTGCAGCTCAGTTGGTTAGAGCGACATCCCGATACACCGAGATTTCGGGTTCGATCCAGGTCAGGGCACATACAAGCATCAATGGATGCAGAAATACGTGAAACCACAAGTTGATGTTTCCCTCTATCTCCCTCCCTCTAGCTCTTAAAAAAATCAATAAAAAAGAGGAAAAGTCCCCTTTCCTCGTTCTGATTCATTTACTGTGTAAATCTGGATTTTTCTATGTATGGTACGTTTCGTTGTGGGCCTAGGAGCAGGGAAGGAAGAACTAGTTCCTCTCAGCACCATTAGGTGGCAGCATCGTCAAGGCAGTACCCAGAGTGGGTTGGTTCTACCCAGTTCTTCCCAGAGAAGGGGGCTTCAGAAGGCTGAATTTGAACCCAAAGCCTGATTTCTTTCCATTGCTTGAGGCTAAGTCTGGGTCTGAAGAGGCTGGCCCCCTGCCCTGCTCTGGGGCTGCTCTTAGACCACAGGTTCGAGAAACATTTAGGAGGCTGGGTCCTTTGAGGTCTAAGTCCTATCAGACTAGGAAGGGTGGGTGGTCTCCAGGGATCTAACCCTAAGTGGGTCTGGGTTCTGAAACCCCCAGTCTGTCCCGCTGAGGCAAAGCCCCAGGCCTGCAATGAACACAGGCCACCCAGGCAGATCCAATCCTGATCTCCTGGTGAGTAATGACTTTGCTATTTTTTACCCCATAAATTAGACCTAATCTTGTGTTGACTCTGCTGAACGAGAATAATGAGGAAGATTAAGATGAGATGGTATTCATTCTCCTCCAACAAAAGCCAATTACTTGTCAGCAGGATTACTGCCCTGAGCCAGGAGCTCTGCAGACCGGGTAGGCAGGGCTGGGGTCTGCAGGGGATGTAGCAGGAAAGAACCCAGCTAGATGTGAGGAAGAACTGCCTGGGAGAGGGAGGGGGCTGGAGTCAAGGAGGGGGATGTGAAGGTCATGGAACCGCCCACCCAGGTGATGTTTGTGAGACATGGAGGGAGGCTCCAGGGGAATTCCTGAACCCTTGCACTACTGAGCATTTGCTCCCTGAGGCCCCTGACCTCACCCATCTCCATCCCAGACCACCTGGCACCCTCCCCCTGCATTCCTTCCCTCAGGGGATGTCCCCATGGCCTGTCTCAGCCTCATTGGCTCCATTCCAGGGTCACCTTTGATAAAGGAACCTGCATGTAGAAGTCTCCAAACTCCTCCCCACCTGCTCCCCCTCCTCCCTTCCTCTCCTAGGAATCAGGGAAGCCACATGTCCAGGGTTAAGAGCATGGATCTGGAGACAGAAACACTTGGGTTTCACCTGGCTTTGTCCCTTGTCCCATCTGCAAAATGGGATCTGCAGCCCCGCCTGCCAACCGGCTCTGCTGTCCCGAGGAGCTGAAGTGCCCAAGGTTCCCAGACCCAGCTCCCGCACCTACCCGGCTTTCTGCACAAGATAGGAGGCGAATGGATGGGCCGCCTGCTGCGGGGCCAGGGAGCTAACATTTGTTGACCTCTTATCCCGGCTGTGTTATGTCACCGACTGCCCACGACAGCCCTTGGGGAGGCTTCATTTTGTCACTCAGTTTATGGAAGAGAAAGCGAAGACTCCGAGAGGAAGGTCTAGTGGTTAAGATCACAAGGCTGTGACCTGCAGAGCTAGCTGGGCCGGGGTCTGGGTCTGAGAGGCCCCGAAGCTGTGCCCCTCCCTGAATCCATATTGCTTCACGAGCAGGAAAGGCATTTATCATGCGCGGGACCGATGAATGGAACACCCGTCAAGCGCTGTTTCTGGTTCAGTAAGTCCCTGTTTCAGACTCTTCCACATCTTGGTAACTCCCAGAAGGAAATGGATTGTGCGTGATTTACAAAATCCTTCTTGGTAATTCTCGGCAACTCACCCGTCTTGCCTCTCCTGTTAAGAAAAACCCACCCTTCCACCCACGTCTCGGAGCTTGCTACATTGACTGTTATTTTCTGAGTCTGGCAAAAGTAGCCCCATTGTTCATACTTTATCACCCATGCTATTTTACACCTACTGTGTGCTCACTGTGTGCACACTAAGGTGTGTCAAAGCACTGCTCAGACATGGTTTTATTTATTTACTTATGAATATATTTGTATTGATTTCAGAGAGGAAGGGAGAGTGAGTGAGAGTGTGAGAGAGAAACATCAATGATGAGAGGGAATCACTGATCGGCTACCTCTTGCATGCCCCACACTGGGGATGGAGCCTGCAACCCGGGCATGTGCCCTGACCTGGAATCGAACCAGGACCTCCTGGTTCGCAGGTCGATGCTCAAAGATTGAGCCACACAGGCCAGGCTCAAACATGGTTTTGTTTAATTTTCCCAGCACTCTGAAGTACTATCATCCCCGTTTGAGAGGCTGTGACCAAAGCAAGACTCAGAGAAGTGCAGTTTCGCCCAAGATCACACCGCTAGGACGTTGCAAGGCTGCAATCCATCTGAGACGTGGAGTTCTCCCCACACCAATGGGCTTCCCCACAGGACGTGACTTTCCTGGGGGGTTCCTGTTCCGTGGGAGGTAGCGTTGGTGGAGGGCAAGGGCCTCAGTGTTCCATGGAACCAATGGGATTTTAAGCGCAGCCTCAGCAGTAGACCTGCGGTTCAGACGTGAAAGCACTTAGCGCCAAGCATGTATTGAGCGCCTCTGTGTGCCAGACACCATGTTCGCTCCCAGGATGCAACAGTGAGCTAACAGGTCCTTATCCCCCTCATAGGCTAAAGGGGGAGACAGGTCTGAATTCCCTGCCTGTGTGACCTTGACCAAGTCACTTAACCAGGAAGTGTCTCAGTTTCCTCATCTGCAAAATGGGGCTGATCACAGTTGCTGCCTTATAGGGTTGTTATGCGGACCAAATGAACCGGCACTTGGAGAGCACTTAGATGGGGGTCTGCACAGAGAAAGTGCTGTGTATGAGTTTGTTAAAGAAATAAAAAGAACAAGTCAGGCAACTGCAGTTCCACAGTACAAGGACTCTGAGAGGGGAGCCCCTGTATTTCGGGAGCCCAAAGGAGGGGCATCTAACCTGGACCACAATCAGGGAAGGCTCCTTGGAGGAGGCAGTGCGTGGACACTTGACCTGAGGAAGGATAGGATGCTAAATTCCTTCCCTAGCCTAGGAAGCTTCCTGTCAGTCGCAGCTGTGGTCCTCACTGGCCTTTTCCCAGGGCTTCTTATCTTAATTCATCCCTGCACTAAGCACTGAAGTGGCATCTAAATTTGAATGGAAGTCTCTGTCCTCAGGGACCCAGGGTGGAGGAGGCTGGGTGGAGGACGTCCCGAATCTTCTCTGGGACAGCGAAGGAAGGCGCCAGACAGGCCGGCAGGTGCAGGAAGCCTCCGGCAGTGGAGGCTGCGAGGCCCTCCAAGCCATAAAGACAAAGATGACTCTGGGGAAAAAAAAAAAAAAAAAAAACTAAAGAAAAAAAAGTAGGAAAGGGAGAAGCAGGCAGGGAAATGATTTTTCTCGGCTGGCCTTCTCGGGGAATTAAATCTTGTTTTTTTGTCACCACCGAGTGGAATAATCCAATATATTAAAGCGGAAGCCCCCTCCTATTTATTGCTATGACTTTGGTCTAACAGTCTCGGGCTGCATTTGGAATCAGATGGTCCTGGGTGGGGGGAGGGTGGGAGAGAGGGAGGGAGACATCAGCCCCCTGGATCAATTACTCTCCTCTCCAACACCGGAAAAATGAATTATTCCCCGAAAAGCAGGCCCCTCATCCGATGAATTCTGCACTGCAGAGCTGGCCGAGTTAGACCAAATTGAATTTGGTCTTTGAGACATTGAAAACCAGGTGGAGTGCGTGTATTGGGGCGGGGTGGGGGTGGGGGATCTGACCACTGCCTTGGCCTCTGTCGCCTGGCTGGGGAGGCCCCTGCTCACAGTCCCCTTGGGTGGACAAGAGGCAGCCATCCTGCCTGCCCCGAGGCAGCCATCCTGCCAGCCCCAGGGCGCAGGGGAAGACATTTGTTCCAAGCCCCAGGCTCAGAGCAGTGCGGTTGCTTATCCGAGGCCACCCAGGGACATGGTAAGCAGGGCAACCCGTCACCTTTTTGTCCCTTGTCCTCTGGCTCCTGCTGAAAGGCCTCGGAGTACCCCCTCCCTCAGGGGACCTTAGATGGAATAAGTTGGGGCTGGGAGCTTTTCACTCTGGACACTGGTTCTGCCCATCTGTAGCTGTGTGACTTGGGGCAAGTAGCTTAACCTGTCTGGGCCTCAGTTTCCTCATCTGAAAATGGGGTTTACTAAAATCCCTGTTCTGGTTGCCACTATGTCACTGACAAATGACAGAAATGCAGTTCAAAGCGGTTTCATGAAAAAGCAAATTTGGGGCTCACATGACAGAAAAACCCAGTGCAGCTGTCTTTCAGGGAGAGCTCAATCCAGAGGCTCCAAGGTGTATTCAGAACTCAGCTTTTCTCCTTGTTTCTGTGTGGCTTCATGCCAGGCAGGCTCCCCCAGGAGGGGCCAGGCAGGCCACTTCCATGTCTTCCCAGAAGTAAATCCAGTGGGCTCACATGCCCACCTATGACCCTGTGGTGAGAGGGGTGTCCGATGCCCTGATGGGTGAGGCCTGGGCTCCAGTCACCCAGTGAGAACTGCAAGGCTGAGAGAAGGGGGCAGATGCTGTGGGCTGGAAGAAGGGGGACTGGGTGCTGGGACAAAAAGCTAACACAGAGTCCCCGCCTCCCAGGCCCTGGCAGGGATGAGGGGGTGTTTGGCCCAGCGCTTGGCACAGGGCAAGCTCTCAGCTAACCAGGGCCCTGTGGACAGTGATTGCTGCAGTGTTCACTGACAGGGCCAGTGCCCTCCTGGGCAGGATGCGAGGGCTCTGCCTAGACTCCCTCTACCTCCCTCATGGTCTCCGGCTTCATCTGCTCCCCCAGGCCAGATCCCAGCCTTCAGCCCTCTGCCTGCCCGGGGGTCCCTAGGGAGGGACCCTCATCATCCCTGCGTCCCTGGGAGCTGCAGAGGCTGCCCTCTCACTGATGATGTGGGGAAGGGAGGGAAGAGGAGCCTGAGATGGAGCTCCTGCTGCTTTTCAGGGCCAATGAGCCGGGGCCCAGGGAGATGCTGGGGAGGGGGCTTCTGGTCCAGGCTGGGGTTCTGCAGGGGCTGGAGGCCTGGCCAGGGAGAGAGGCCTGGGGGCCTGAGGAGGGGGCGAGGGGGCTCTGAGTCTCTGAGTTAAGCGAGCTCACCCCTGCCCTCCTCCTGCCTCTGCCCATGTAAAAAATACCCCAGTGTCCAAGACAACTTGGCCAAGTTGGTCATCTCTAGTCTGCACTATGGGAACACTGGGTATCTGCTTTATTTCTCCCAAATGTCAAGTCATGTTATAATATTGTGATTGCCTTTGCATATCCCAACCCTGTCTGAGAGATTCTAGCGGGTGGCCACCTGCCCCAGGGATCAAGGCGGCGGGGGGGTGGGGGGGGAGGGGAAGGAGAGGATGGAGAAGATGAGCATCCTGTTTCGCACCCACCACAGAGTGGGGTGCCGCTGCCATGGTCTGTTTAGGGGTTGCACTCCAGGCAGCCCTTACCCTGCACCTTTCCAGTGACAGATGAGGAAACTGAGGCCATGTTGGGGGAGGGAATGAATGTTCCTCTCTGAGGGTCAGCGTGCTTGGAAGAGAGTCAGCTAGGAGCTGGGTTCGAGTCTGATTTTTACCATGAGCAAGCCTGGCAGCCTCGGGCAAGGTTTCACCTTTCTGTGCCTCCATGACATGTTTCTTAAATGAACATGGTAATGCCTGCCCTTAGGGTTAAGTTGTTCCTACATAAAGCTTCAGGCACATGCTCAGGGCTCACTAAGCACTTTGGTATTGATCTGGTTTTTGACATGCAGGGAGGGGGCTCAAATCCCCGCCCCCCACTGGGTCCAACACATAGAAGAGAGGTGGGGGTGGGCTGTAATTGGGGCCTTGTCAGTCACAGCCGCCCCTAAACACTGTGGCTTGGAGGACAGAGGGCAGCAGGTTAGAGCTGCTGGGAAGGATGAAAGTAGATAAATTACCTGGGAAGATGGTGCTTCAGCCTTCCCTGAGGCCAGGTGAGCCCCGTCTGGAAAGTGCCCTCGAGTCCGGCCTGAATCCCTCTGGCCCCCATAGATTTTCCCTGAGAGGGCACTGGCCCCGCCTGTCTTCTGCCAGCTCCCCTTCCCTCCCGAATAAGGCAGTCTGGGGCATGAGGAAAGGAGAATGGGCGGGTCTGTGCAAGTCCAGAGGTCAAGTCCACACTGCGGCTCTCTCCCAGGGTGGCCTTGGGCAGGTTACTCCACTTCTCCAAGCCTCAGCTTCCTTTCCTGTGAAGTGGGATCATAGTGCTTACCACACAGAACTTCTGCCAGAGCCAGTGAGGCAAGTGGTTGAGAAAGTGTGTTCTGCAAACAAGGTCCTGCCAGTTTCCTCCCTTATAAAACCCTCCCTTGGAGATCTAGCCACACCCCAAACACACAGCCTTGGAGACGCTGTTATAACCTCCTGCCCTCCACCCCACCCCCGGCCAGTTTCTCATGCCTGTGGGAAGACATTCACCTGGTCTGCTGGTCGCGGGGCACACTGGAGCTCTAGGCCTGACCGACACGCTGGGTGGGTTTGTAGCTTTCTCCGGGTCTTTGTTCGCTGGCCTGTAAAGGGGGTGATAACCTCTGCCTTCTCCTTCTCTCAGCCCTAATCCCACCCAATCAGAACCTGATCTGGGGGAGAGGGGCCAGGCAGTCCATGCAAATACACCCTCATGGGCCAGGTGCAGCATCTCCAAAGCTGGCTTGTCCCTGACATGCTGGAACCAGGACACACGGTGGCCAGAGGAGGCGGCCCATCCACACCCTTTCCATAACCTGAAGGGAGAGCAGGGATCAACCTAGGACGACAACACCCTCAAGCACAACCTCCCAGAGGATGCAGCTAGACTTTGCTTGGCTGAAGGTGGGAATTTCCTGTGTCAATATGGGCGGGGGGGGGGGGGAAGAGGAGGGCGGTCAGGGTCCAGCCATACTGTTCCTTTGGGTGCCTCTGCCCCCCGCCTGGGGTTTACTCACTTTGGAATATGGGGAGGTAGAACCTTCAGGGAAAACTTGGGTCTTTGTCCCCCAGGTCACCTGCAGTGGTTGCCTTGGGTGGGGTGAGCGTCTCAGAACAAGCTGACCAGGCTCGGGGCAGGGAGACAGAGAACCCATCTAGAACTGGTTGCTGTGGTTCAGCACCACGGACAGCACCCTGGCGCCAACAAGCCAGAGACCCCGGGAGGGGAAATCCTGAATGGGGGAGTTTCAATCCCAAATGGGGTGATATAGTCTAAGGCAGGACAGAGGGACGGCACAAGGATTACTGGGCACTTATATCAGCCAGAACCAGTGCTGGGCACGAATACATTATTCCAACGCGGCCTCATCTTCCTTCTCATGTGACAGCTGAGAAAAGGAGGCTCAGCAAGGTTAAGTAAGCTGCTCCAGGTCACATAGCTAGTGAGTGGCAGAGCGTGGACCTCCAGCTAAGTCTTTCTGAGTGCAGAGTCTCTTAGTGTTTCTCTATCAGAGGGAGACCCACAGCCTCTGCACCTAAAGCGGCTGGGTGTGCATGCGGGTGAATTCAGTGGAGTGTGGCTGCTTACAGGAGGCTGTGTAAGTTTGTGTTGGTGTCACATCGCGGAAAACCTCCCTCTCCTGGAAAGCTTTACAATTCACTGCTGGCTTTTTTTTTTTTTTTTAAGCACTTAAAGAACAGACCAGAACTGATAGCTAAATTAAACCTGCTGAGCGCGCCTGTTTAATTGAAAATGCCATCTGTAATTTAAATGTCAGAATCGGGATGGTTATTATAGCTGCCTTAAGACTAGGGCTCATTTCACAGTTTCAAAACAGACCAAGAAAAGCAGCAAATGGACCATAGCCTGCGGCATCGTGGAGCGATTAATAACTTCTCAGGTCCCGCTGAGCTCCAGCTCCCACCACAGCCCCCACGGAGGGCGTCTGGCTGGGAGCTGGGAGCTGGGAGCTGGGGCTTGGGCTCCAGGACTCAGCTTCATGACGTGTCCCCTCTTCTCCAGCCTCCGCTCAGACGCGGGGCAACCTTTCCAAAGTGCAGGCCTCATTTTGTCCCTCCTCAGGGTCTCCCTGGCACTTCTGGGATGAAATCTCAACCCATTAGCCTGGCATTCAAGGCCTCAGGAAGACAAGGCCCTGCCCACCTCTCCAGCTTAAGCTGCCACCTCCATCTGTGGAATGCCTCTAGGCCTTTGCACAGGCAGAGCCTGCTGCCTGCAAAGCCATTATGGCTACTTTTGTCCACCTGGTGAGCACCACTTAACATTCCTGACTCAGC
Source organism: Corynorhinus townsendii (assembly GCA_026230045.1). Taxonomy (NCBI): domain Eukaryota; kingdom Metazoa; phylum Chordata; class Mammalia; order Chiroptera; family Vespertilionidae; genus Corynorhinus; species Corynorhinus townsendii. The sequence goes on from JAPDVU010000002.1 coordinate 215,382,480, forward strand.
CCTGGTGTCATCACTTACAGGAAGCCTTCCCTGACTACCCCATGCTTCCTAGAAGCCTTGAGCCAATCAAGGGTAAGTGCTATCTTCTTGGTCTCCCATGGTCCGTTAGTCACCTCCCTGACTTGCCTCTCACCATTATTATAACCCTTCTTAACCCTTCTTTCTTACCACAGCACTATCTTTTCCCCATTCCTTATGCTATGAGCTCCTCAAAGAGTTTCATATATCTTGAGACCTTGTGCCCTGTCCCGAGCATTCACAACAGCTAACATGTATTGAACACCTACTGTATACCAAGCACCATCATCAGTCCCATTTTAGAAATGGGAAGACTGAGGCCCGGGGAGTAACTGTCATTAGCCAGCTGGTTACCAGTGGCAGAGCTGGGACTTGGATGGAGGCAGTCTGCCTCCAGAGACCAGGCTCCTAACCCCTATGCTATAGCGCCTCACGCTGGGCCCTCAGCTCAGAGAATGTTTGTTCCCTGAACATGAAGAGCTGTTCAGGTGTGTTCCAGTCTGTCTTAGGAGAAGATGCCATAACAAGGTGATTGGGCATAAACTCCAGAGGGATTTAAGCCAGACTGTGACGGTGTCCCTGTTCTTGGAACTCAGGCCTGGTGCTTTTTCCTCACATGAGGGGCCTGCAGGAAGGGGCCCCTGTGCCCCAGGCCCCCATGGCTTCAAGACGGGAGTCCTTGTCTCCTCTTCCGTCCCTCCATCAGCAACTCTCTGCCTATCCATGCTCTGCCAATGACCCTCCATTCAGTTGCACTGAATGAATGAAGCAGTGGGGTGCAGGGGGGTGCAGTGGGACCACTAGAGTTGGTGTCCAGCATCTTACTTATGGCCATGGGACCCTGGGCAGGACATTTGACCTCTGTGACCTCACTATCTTCATTTTTGAAATGGGGTCATACAAGCACCGAACTTAGCGTGTTGAGGATTCAAAGAGAACACAGAGGTATAGTGTTTCACAGAGGCACGTAGCAAAGGTCCAATTATGGTAGCTGTATCATTCATTCATTCATTCATTCATTCATTCATTCATTCACCGTTTCCTTCTTAGCCCATGTCTGGGGGAAGAGACTGTGCCTGCTTTGTGTTCCTGGGTCTCCAAGTTCCAGCTTTGGGGGATTTTAAGCTGATTAGTGGAGAGAGAATTTCCAAGATCACTTACTTGTTCTGTGACTGGTGCTACACCACCATGCTCTCAGCATGGCCCCCACCTCCCAAGCCCCTCCAGCCCACATCCCATCGTCCTGCTCTGTCTGCCCTCTGCCTGCTTAGTCCCCGGACCTTCTCCTCCCCGGGGTTGTCACGCAGCCTTTTGTTCCCTCTGCCAAGAGAAAAACAGAGAAACTCATTCCTAATTAGATGGGTCTCTGTCTCCCCAGGTCTTCACTTCTTGCATGTTCTCAACTTGTTAGAGGAAATCGTGTATTGACACTGGTATTGATTTGCATAACTCAGATATAATTAGGGGACAGATCTGCCAGAGTGGCAGACAGTGGGGCTGGCGCTGCTGTAGCCTGCTGACCTCGGGAAGAACTTGGAACTGGGCCGTTCGCTCTTACCAAGTTCATGGCTCCCATTCTCTACAAGGTCCTGGAGGCACTCGTCCCTAGAAACCTGCTCCTCCATGCAGTTCCAAGGCAACAGGAAAGCCCTCTTGCCCCCGGAGTGGCCCTTTGCCTGGTCCAGCATCTGGAATTCTGACCATGAAGGCCATCTCAGGGGGACTGCAGGGATGCAGAAGGCCACGAGGTCAGTGGACACGGGCCAATTTGCTTATGATACCCACCATCTGGTGGGGGGGGTGGGGGGGAGAGGACTTCAGGGGAGTGACATTCTGACAGCAGGAGGAAAGGAAGCAAAACCAAGCGGCACTTTGAAGCAAGAGACTAGAAGTGAGTGTGAGCCAGTGAATTACGTCGCTGCTGCGATGGAAGTGGTGGTGCGTCCTTGGAGAAACCAGGAACACAATGAGGTGGAGAAATCGCTGAAAAGTGCACACCCTTGCCCGTTCTGTTCTGTAAGCACTTCCTCGTGACTTTGTTGACTCACCTATTCATGCAACAAATATTTATTGAGGGGCTATAATGTGCCAGGCCAACGGCAAAGAACGAGGTGTCAAGGCTCTGGTCTCTTTTCACTGTAACTGGTACACATGCTTCCACCACTCCAGCCTAGGAGGGTGGATTTTGGTCCAGGATTTAGGGCGGGGTGGTGGGGGGGGAGCGGGGTGGGGAAGGCTCTGGAAAGGACCGGTGCTGCTACTGTTTCAGGAAGGCAAACAATGGCAGGGGCATTGCCAATCTGATGAGAACCTGGGAAGTGACAGCACAGAGGATGGGGCTCCCCATCAGGTGGGAAACAGGTGGGAAACTGGGCAGGCAGTTTCTCCATACCCAACCCCTGCCCCCACTCCTTCTCAAAGTGACCCCCCTCCTCCCACACAGCCCTGCAGGACACCCCCCCCCCCCCCCCCCCCCCCCCCCCCGGCCAGGAACTACATCCGGTTTCCCCAGGAGCAATCTCCAGGCACCGATTCACTCACTCGTTAGCTGTCACCACAGGCCCTGAATAATAAGGCCTCTTCCTGCAGAAAGGATATTAGAGGCTGAGGTGGGAAGGGCCCGGGTAGTGAGATATTTATTTCCTGGGCATTTGCTGCGATTAATCACAGGGCTGTCTCTAACCTGCTCTCACAGGCCCATCCGCAGTCCCCAAGGCCACTTTCCCAGTGCCCCCGGGGCTGCTTGCCTGGTAACCCACCCACCACTGAGGCTGCCTGGCATGCGTGTGCGTGGGCTGAGATAGGGAGAAGGCTACCACCCTCCACTTGGAGAGGACTCTCATTCATTCATTCATTCATTTGGCCAACAAGTATCAAGCATCTGCTGTTTATCGCTGTGCCCTGGGCTGGGGGCTGGGCATACAAGGCTGAACCGGCCAAGCCTGGTCCCGGACCTGGGGAGCTCAAGTTGTGCTACACTCTCCCTCCATCTGCTACCACTCAGTAGGCAAGACTCTGCTCGGGGCTCTGGCTGGGGGTGGGAATTCATTCCTACATTCCCTGGCCGGCCCCCCCATCCCCTCCCCAACCCCCACCTCAAACCCACCCACACCATCTCTGCCCAGATGGTTAAACAAGACAACCAACCCCTAAATCCTCCGATGATATTTCCCACCTTCGCACCAGGACTCCTCTGCGTTCCTCGGGTGGGAGACAGAAATCCTTACTTAACCCTCACCAACCTGTGTCAGGCCCTTCCAGATGGTGATGGTTACTCACCTATCACATTCAACCCTCACTTCACAGATGAGGCAAGTTGGGTCATATTTAAAGCAGTGATGTGCCCAGCAGACTCTTACCAGCTGGGCCTTTGCTGACGTCAGGTGGATAGTTTGCAATTGGCCCTGAGGGGAGTATTTACACCATGGCAATTGGTAGATGCTACCGTTCAGGGCTTTCCCCCTTTAGAGCTGGCTGTCAAGCATTTATCAGCGCACCACTGCAGGGAGGCAGGGGTTTCCGGCCTCTGTCTGGCCACTTTTCAACATCACAGACTATTTTGGGAATCAGATGCGGTTCCCACACCCCTCCCCTCTCACATCCAGGCTGATGATGGAGTTAAGACCTTGCAGCTAATTGAGGTCTTACTCAAGGTTAATCTGTGCTTTTATTGGTGTGAGTGATAGCTCTTTGCTTTGCTATGAGGACGAGACAGGAATCTGGTGGAGGGCCGATACTGAGGCCCCTTCTCAGGGATAAACACAGACCTGTTCTCTGAATACCCTCTTTGTACGGCTGGAACCCCCCTCCCACCATCCTTTTGATTTCAGCTTAAATGTCATCCCCTCAAGAGACCCTGACCATCCCATGTACATAGTGCGTTCCTTTGCACCCAGTTTCATCTTTTATTTTTTTATGATTTTTTAAATTTAATAAATCTTTATTGTTCAGATTATTACAATTGTTCCTCTTTCCCCCCCCATAGCTCCCCTCCACCCAGTTCCCACTCCACCCTCTGCCCTTACCCCCACCCCCCACTGTCCTCATCCATAGGTGTACGATTTTTGTCCAGTCTCTCCCCTTACCCCCACACCCCTTTACCCCTGAGAATTGTCAGTCCACTCCCTTTCTATGCCCCTGATTCTATTATATTCACCAGTTTGTTCTGTTCATCAGACTTTTTTATTCACTTGATTTTTAGATTCACTTGTTGATAGATATATATTTGTTGTTCATAATTTTTATCTTTACCTTTTTCTTCTTCTTCCTCTTCTTAAAGAATACCTTTCAACATTTCATATAATACTAGTTTGGTGATGATGAACTCCTTTAGCTTTTTCTTATCTGTGAAGCTCTTTATCTGACCTTCAATTCTGAATGATAGCTTTGCTGGGTAGAGTAATCTTGGTTGTAGGTTCTTGCTATTCATCACTTTGAATATTTCTTGCCATTCCCCTCTGGCCTGCATAGTTTCTGTTGAGAAATTAGCTGACAGTCGTATGGGTGCTCCCTTGTAGGTAACTAACTGTTTTTCTCTTGCTGCTTTTAATATTCTCTCTTTGTCTTTTGCTCTTGGCATTTTTAGTTATGATGTGTCTTGGTGTGGTCCTCTTTGGATTCCTTTTGTTCGGGGTTCTGTGCACTTCCTGGACTTGTAAGTCTATTTCTTTCACCAGGTGGGGGAAGTTTTCTGTCATTATTTTTTCAAATAGGTTTTCAGTATCTTGCTCTCTCTCTTCTTCTGGCACCCCCATAATTCGGATGTTGGTACGCTTGAGGTTGTCTCAGAGGCTCCTTACACTATCTTCATATTTTTGGATTCTTTTTTCTTTTTGCTTTTCTGATTGAGTGTTTTTTGCTTCTTTGTATTTCAAATCTTTGACTTGATTCTTGTGATCCTCTAGTCTGCTGTTAGATCTCTGTATATTTTTTATTTCAGTCAGTGTATGCTTAATTTCTAGTTGGTCCTTTTTCATATCCTCAAGGGTCTCACTAAATTTATCAGCCCTTTCTAGAAAATTCTTGAAAAACCTTATAACTGTGGTTTTGAACTCTATATCCAGTCGTTTGCTTTCCTCCATTTCTTTCATTTGTGATTTGTTTCTTTGTCTCCGCATTTTGGCTGCTTCCCTGAGTTGGTAGAGTAGCTTTGTGTGCTAGGTGTCCTATAGGGCCCAGTGGCTCAGCCTCCCCAGTTACCTGAGGTGGACACTCTTGGTGCACCCCTTTGTGGGCTGTGTGCACAGTCTTGTTGTAGTTAAGCCTTGATTGTTGTTGGTGTTGCTGGGAGGAATTGACCTCCAGGCCAACTGGCTGTGAGGATCAGCTGTATCTACACTGGGAGAACTTCTGTGCTGGAGACACCCTTATGAGACAAGACCTGCAAAAGCCTCTGTGCTCAGCTTGGATGGGGCGGAGTCTCAGGGCAGAGCAGACAGCATTGGTTTCCTGTCATCCCTGCCCTAATAGGCCCCTGTGTCTCAGCATCTGTGGTAATTGCTGCAAGCACCTCTGAGAGAAAGCTGCCCTCGAGTTCCGCCCGCTGCCAGACAGTCCACTTTCTCCCCGAATGAGTCTGGGTCCCCAGAGTCTCGCCCGGAACTGGAGTTCAGTGCAGTCGGGAGCTTTTGTCTCCCTCCTGCTTGAGAAAGCCAGCCACGCTCTCAGTTGCCCGCCCTCTCCGCGTGTGTGCGTCTCAGTACCTCTGCCTCCTGCAGCTCCTCTGAGTCTCAGTGTGCTTTTCTCTTTCCTTCTAGTTGTAGAATTTCCACTCAGCCAGCCTTCCTGTGGTTCTGGATGATGTCTGTTTTGTCTTTCAGTTGTAGTTTTGAAATTGTGTGAGGCAGCAGTTTAGGTGTTTACCTATGCTGCCATCTTGGTTTCTCCTCCACACTTTCCTCTTTTAGTTTACTTATTTCTTTGTTTCTTTCACTAGAATGCAGGCTCAGTGAAGATGGGAAACTGAGGCAAGAGGGCCTCAGCAATCTCAGATGTTTCTTATTCCTCATCAACGCATCTTGTTTTCCAGTTCCTGATCTGGGGAAGACATTACCCCCAGTTGTTTTTAAAAACAGTAAGTTTTTATTGATTGTTAGAGAGAGAGGAAGGGATGGGGGATAGAGCAATAGAAACCACAATGAGAGAGAAACAATGTTGATCAGCTGCCTCCTGCATGCCCTCCACTAGGGATCGAGCCTGCACCCCAGCCATGTGCCCTGACCAGGAATCGAACCAGTGACCTCCTGGTTCATGGGTTGACATTCATCCACTGAGCCATGCTGGCCAGGTTCCTGGCTGGTTTTATAACTCAGCATGGGACAGCATTAAGTCCCTGGATCACAGTCAGAGCCCTGATTTGTACCCTGGTTTTGGTGCTCATGAGCTGTGGGGTCATGGGAGGGAACAGAGAAGGACAGCCTGGAACAGAAGCTGTGGAGCCAGGGCAGCCACGCCCCAGGCCCCAGGCCAGTGCTGTGGCTTCGTTTTCCCAGGCACAGGTTTCCTAAACACCCGAAGGCCTTCCCTGCTTTAGATTATTTATATTGTTTTACTTTTTTTTAAAAAAATATTTTATTGATTTTAGAGAGGAAGGGAGAGAGAGAGAGAGATAGAAACATCAATGATGAGAGAGAATCGTTGATTGGCTGCCTCCTGCACATCCCTTACTGGGGATCGAGCCTGCAACCCAGGCATGTCCCCTTGGCTGGAATCGAACCTGGGACCCTTCCGTCCGCAGGCTGATGCTCTATCCACTGAGCCAAATCAGCTAGGGCTGTTTTGCTTTTGATATTATAAAAATAGTGCTTGCCAGTGGAGGAAATTTGGAAAATACAGAACAACATTAAGACAAATTAAAAGTCGTCAATATATAAAACCCTAATATGCAAATAGACCAAACAGTGGAACAACTGAACAACCAAACAACTGGTCGCTATGATGTGTGCTGACCACCAGGAGGTGCATGCAAAACATGGTGGGTGTTGGCAGCAGGCAGCAGAGTGCAGAACATGGTGGGTGTCGGCTGCGGCGGGATGGTGGAGCAGGTGAGCGGAGGCACCAGACCAAGGCAGGGCGCTGGTCATTGTCATCGGGGTGAGCCTCTAGTGGTTACTGAAAATTCTTTGCTCCCATGTGCCACTGTGCCGCCTCGCGATCGCATCTGCTGCTGGCGCAGCAGCCACTGCTCACACCCACTGTCTACACCAGTGCCGGTCCTGATCGCTCAGCGCTGTCAGCGGGTCTGAGTGGCGACTGCTGGCCCTGATTGCCCCTGAGGGCTTCTCCACTTCTCCCTGCTCCTGATGGGCTATTGGGGCAGCAGCCACTGCTTGCACCTGCTGATGGCGCTGGCCCTGCTCGCACCCACTGCTGGTGCCACCCTAATCGCTCTGCGCTGTCAGTGGGTGCAAGCGGGGCTGGTGCCCTCGGCTCGTGGGAGTGGTGGCAGCGGGAGCCGGGCTGCTTGCAGACAGGGGACCGGGGGCTGTGGTGGGAGGGGCTGGGTGGGGGTGCAGAGAATGGGTGGAGACCCGCCCCTGTGCCCACCGTAGTCCACAGGTTTTCAAGGTTCGCGAATTTGTGCACTGGGCCCCTAGTGTTGTAAATAAGAGAATCGCTGCAGTTTTCCTGAATTGGCCCTGCCCACCTGAGCTCAGGACCCCTCCTCCTCCAGCAATTAGAAGTAGCATTAAAACTGCCTCCTGGACCAAGTTATTACTTCCAAGAATCACAGTCTCTTACTACAAGGAACTAATTAACAGCATGCAATGAGGGGGAAAAATTCAATTAATTAGTGGCTTAATAAGCGCTGGCAATGACTCTGGCCTTGGCTTGGGAGTTGGGGTGTGTGGGGGATGAAGACCCTCCAGAGGGCCAGGGGTGGGGTTTGAGAGGTTGGGGGGAGCACCTGATTTGGGAATGGGGTTCTTGAGAGGCTGTGAAAGTGTTGTGCACAAGGAAAGAACCCCATGTCTGGTTCCGCCAGCTCTTTGCTCTGCCTTCTGGGCTGAGGCCCCGGTTAGCATGGCTGTGTGGTGGGATGGTCTTAGTCTCGTCCCAGTGTGGGGGTTTGGTGGCTTCAGGGGAAGTGAGCTCAGACTTCCTTCTTTGTCCTATGGGCTGGGGGTGGGGAGGGAAGGTGGGCACACAGGTCCCCTCTTCCCCCTCACAGTTCCTGCTCCTGGAGCCCCACCCCTTGCAGTCCTCCCATCTCTCAGCCAGAAGTCTGGAGTCATCCCTGACATCGCCTTTCCTTCAAGCCCCACCTCTAACCTATCCCCAAATCCTGTGGCTGCTGCCTTCTAGGTGGTTCTCCCCTTCCCCCTCCCTCTCCCCCTTTCCCAGCCTCCACGGGCTCTTCCCTGCCTATGGGGCTCCATCGGGCTCTTCCTGGGAACCTGCAGTAACCTTCCCACACCAGGTCCTCCTCCTCCTCCAGCCCCTCACCACCAGCAGCTGCTGTGACCTCACCATTGTTGGCCTGGATGGGGTGGGTTAGATGGGTTCAAGGCCCCGCTTTGAGTTACAAGGCCCTGCCTTGTCTGGCCTGACCCCTCCCCTAGACCCACCTTGTGCCCCCATCAACCCTCTAGGCTCTCTGTGCCCCAGGCACGTACCTGCTTTCAGTTACCTCACCAGGGTAAGTGTGGCTTTGCCACAGTTCCAGCACTCAAGGCTCAGGGCTCTGCTAACGTAGACTGCAGCCTCTGACCTCTGTCCGCTCAGACTTCTCCATCTTCCTTGCCCCTGGGGCAGGGGTGCTGGCGGGGCCCGGGCAGTTTTGGAATCCATCTAAGGCAAAGTGGAGTGGGGGATTCATTTAGTGAGGGTTCAAGGGGACTTACATCTATGGTTCAAGGTCTCTGAGACTAGTCAATGAGCACTCCTACCCCCCACTCATGACTCATCCGAGGTCATGATGTGAAGACATAGGGCCGGGGGTCGACGCATGAGGTGCACATGTCCTTCAGTGCCCAGCCCAGAAGGTTGGCCTAGGCGGAGTGGGGAGCCACTCCGATGTGGAAATTTTTAAGTGGAGGATTTGGTTTTCATCGAGGCCTTATCCAAAGAGGAGTGTGTTCTCTCCAGTCAGGAATACACATGAGAAGGCATCATTTACAAATAAATGTAGTGTGTGTGTCTGTGTGTATTTCTTTCTTGATGGTAAATATTGTGACATAGAATTGATCAGAATTCATGTGTTTGTAGGTATATTCGTTTCTTGTTGCCGCTGTAACAAATTACCACAAGCTTAGTGGCTTAAACAATACAGACTTGTTATTTTAACGCTCTAGAGGTCAGAAGTTCAAAATGGGTCTCAAATCAGGGGCTAAAATCAGGTATCAGGGCTGCATTCATTGCTGGAGGCATTTGGTTTCCTGGCTGTTTCCAGCTTCTAGGCTGTCCGCATCTCTTGGCTTGTGGCCCCCTCCTCCGCTGATGTCGGACAGAATACTGCTCATGCTGCCAGCTCACTTCCTCTTCCCCTTTTAAGGGCCCTTGTGATGATATTGGGCCCACTTTGGACAATCCAGGATAATCTCTCTATTTTATGGTCAGCTTATCAACACCTTTAATTCTATCTGCAATCTTCATCACCTTTTGCCATGCAACCAACCTTAACATGTTCATAGGTTCTGGGGATTCGGGCATAGACTTCCTTGGAGGCCATTATTCTGCTGACCAGAGCGGGCATTATCTTTCTGTCTTCTCTGTAGAAAATGATGTTGCAAAATCTTGACATATGAAGAGGGAATCCAAGAGCATACAGACAAAAAGGTAAAAAGAAAATATTGTAGAGTTGTCTTAAGCAGTTAATAAAAATATTCCTGCCCCCCCCCCCCCCGGATTTTGTGATGTTTATGTAATATTTTAGCTTTGAAAATGTAATATACTAACACTTTTAAAAAATTCTAAATAAACATTAACTTTCATGCCCCATTTTGCATTCTTTTGAATGAAGAATTCAATTTTGCACCTTTTATATTCTTTTTTTAAAAAAAGCTCCTGCCTTCACCCAAATTGTATAAACTTCAGGTCCCCCTGCTGCTCCGACCCCAGGGCCTTTGCACATGTGCCTCCCTGTGTTGAGAGCCCTTTATGCGTCCCTCACCCTCTCCTCTTGGTTCATCCTTCAGCTTGAGCTTTAGTTCTTCTCATAAACCTCCCACTGCGTGTTCTCCTCCCCAGTTTGGTTGGGTTCCTGGGCTTCTCCTTTGTGGCCCCTCGGCAATGACAATCAATTATTCATGAAATTGCCCGCTATGTCTGTCTCCCCATTGGAATGGCAGCTCCACGACCTTGAGGACCTGGCTCACTGCTGTTTCCCCCGGTGGTGAGCGTAGTCTGGCACTCGGTCAGGAATGTGTAACGATGTGCAGAATTTGAGGATGGATGGAGGGGTGGATGGATCGTACTCTCGGGGTGCGCGGGAAGGCAGATGCCCCTGAACACAGATACCTGTCCAAGGTCATGCCTGACTTCGTGAGCTGGACTCACATTCAAAGCCAGAGCTTTGCCGTGTCAGTATATATCCAACCACACCAGCCATTTGAGGCCAAAGGCCATGTAATGGGTGCCCATGTGGTGGGTGGCAGAGATGTGTGTCAGCAATTCTGAGGCAGGAAGTTGGTGAAGAGCTGGGTTGGATTGGATGGTGGGGCTGATGGGGAGCCACCGCGGGTCCTGGAGCGCTATGGGCTGTCAAGGTCTGCCCTTGCAGGAGCCTTCTTTGGAGAAGGACCCCTGACCTGGCTGCGTCAGCTTGGGCTGGCAGCCCAGCTGGTCTCGCCCACCTGCAGCCTGCCTGGATGCACTGACCCCTCTTCCCAAGGCCCCTCCGTTAAGCCTATCAAAGGCAGCCACCGTGGGCCAGCAGTTTTCAGAGGGAGGCCGATAAGGCATTTATTGAATTCACGATTTTAATTTATGACAATTCTAATCCTATTATGGATTCCCTTTTGTCTGCAGCCTGTGCGGTGACGGAGTTTAATTATAGCCAAGCAAGACCCCCCTTGCTCGGGGGACCTTTCCTGCCAGTCCCCCAGGTTCAGCCAGAGTTGCTTGAGGGAGTTGAGTGGCCCTGGGGCTGGGGGGACAGGGTTGGGGAAGGAGGGGCTCCCTGGTCTATGGAGCGGCAGGCTGCTGCAGCGTGATTTGCAGCTGGCAGCTGCCTTGTGTAGGACGAATGGCGATGCCTGGTGAGTGACAATTATGACTGCAGCATGTAGTTTGGGGGGGGGGCAGGGAGATAGAAGGGGGCGTGCGTGCACCGCCTGTACAGCTGTATGGACAGTGCTGGTACCCAGAGATAGGCAGCATCCTGGGGGAGGAGGAAGGGGAGCTCAGGGATCTGCCAGGACCTATGTAGCAAAAGTGCTGGGAAAATTACTGTCTTGGAGTGAGTCCAAGACTCCACTGCCCACCCAGAGAAGGGGGTGACTCCCAGGTGATCGGGGTCCCCGGAGGGAGGTCCAAGCAAGGGGAATGGTCACAGTGACATCACAGAGTCCTTCTTGGCTTCTGGGCCAGGTAGGGGGGAGGGCAAGCAGAGTGGAGCAGGAAACACGGTGAAGAGGGGTCAGGGATCAGGGATCAGGGGTCAGGGATCAGGTGGTGGTCTCAGCTCTACCAGGAGCAGCTGTGACTTGGGTCACATTTAGCCTCTGTGATGCGCCTTCTTCAGCTGGGAAATCAGGGGCAGAATCAGGCCCAGTCCAGCCGGAAGGAGAATGTTGCTGGGGTGGGTGTGAACTGTGTGTAGGGGGGCAGAATGAAGGGTCCCAATCTCAGAGGAGGCGGGTTGATGGGGGCACCAGGCTCAGGCTACTTGTGGCCTGTGTCCAGGTGAAGGCAGGGGGACAAACAGCAGAGTCAGGAATCACGAGAGGGAATCAGCTTTGGCTTGTGGGCAGGGAGACCTTGGAAGGGAGAGCAGCTTCATATGTTGCAAAGAAAGACCCAGTGTCTCACCTCAATTCCTTCATCTGCCAAATGGGCATGAGAACAGCACCAGCCCTACCTGCCCGCAGGTAGGAAGGGGCGTGGAGACCTTGGTGGGACGGCTTAATGACCGGGTGAGGGAGGAATGTATTTCATGGCTCCCTGGGCCTCAGTCTCTTCATTGTAACTGCCGGGTTAGGACCAGATGACCTCCAAGAACCCTTGCAGCTCAGGCATTTGCAAAGTTGATGATTAAACAAGGAAGGCTTCCTGCAGGAGTGGGTCTAAAGGACGGAGAAGAGTGGAGCCTTTTTGCAGATCTGCAGGTCTCAGATCAAATTCCTTAAGAACCAGGTGGGGGTGGAGGAAGCACAGGGGAGGGGCAGCTGTGTAGGAGCTGAAAGCTCAGGCACTTGCTGGGGTGGAGCAAGTCAGTTCAATGAGCCAGGCAGACAGGGTGTAACACAATAGGGGGTGGTGGGGAGTGTGGCTAACTGGAGCGTGTCCACCGAAAGGGGCAGCCATTTATTTTCTGCGCCAATGATTATTGCCACGTGAGGGTGCTGATTCTGGTTGTCAGGTGGTCTCAGTCTTCTCAAGTGCCCCATCTGTAAAATGGGCACGATGATGATACCCGTCTCATGGAGCTGGTGTGAGGACCAAAGGAGCTAATAAGTGCAAAGTGCTCAGAACAGTGCCTGGCATGTGGTAAGAGGCAGTTACTTGTATTGACAATGACTGCAGTGATTATTCTCTATGCTCACAAGAGACTACACACTCAAGGCGAGAAGGTGGGGGTGTCTAATCATTGTGGTTCGGCTGTTTGGGGTCTTTGGAGTGATGGGCTTCCTGGCTGTCTTTGGCCTTGGCCTGAATGGCTACTGTGGACAAGAAATGTTTGTGCCCACGGGAGAAAGCAGGCGCTAGAAAGGCCGCCGTGCACAGAAGCCTTTGAGTCCAATGGAATCACTTCAAAGGGTTTTTACGTTACTTGGGGAGGTTACGCTGAGCCTGAGACATATACGTTACAGGGAGGATTTGTCGGCTTCGCTGGGCTGTGGCTGAAAAGCTTGGGGAGAGGGGAGTCACGTGGTGAGGCGCCGAAACAATGCCAGTTGGAGAAGGAGCCAAATCGTGAGCCTAAAGGAGGTTCCCAATTGTGTCCAAGGACAGGAGGCAGAAATTAGGAGTGGGAGTGACAGGGTAATTGACTAGCCGGTCCTCTCCACACCGCACGCATTCCTAATTCTGCCACCACGTGTGTGCACATCCATGCGGGTGATCGTGTGAGGCGTGTGCTCGTGTGAGGCGTGTGCCCATCTACCCGCTGCCCCACCTCCTCGAAGATCCGCTCTCTGGTCTGCACTACACCCTTTCCCAAGTCTTGATTTCCAGTCCTGGACCTTCGGATAGCCAGCTGTGTGCCCTTGGGTAAGTTGTTTACCTTGCTGCGCCTCAGTTTACCTATCTGGAGAGAGGGATGATCACTTGGGCCCTACCTGCTCCAAAGAGGTGTGGTAAGGAGGCCGTGGGATGGTGATGTTTTCGAAGTCTGCCTTTGGGTTGGATACGCCTTGTCTTGTGGGCAAGCCCTCGTCGTTTAAGGCTTTTTAAGGCATAATCGCATCTCATTCCTGCTGAGACCAGTGAGGCAGCGTCGGTGGATGCGACCCAGGTTAATAGGAAAACTGAGGTTCAGGGGTCTTTAAAATACAGTGTGTTATTAGTTAGGTGTGCTGATTGGGAGGCAATTGCCATTAATAACACAGTTTGTTACCAGTCCCAAGAGGAGGAGGCGTGGTGATGAGGGGGAAGAACGCTGACAGCTGGGTGCAGTCACCCACTCACCCCCATTGTGTGTGTGTGTGTGACTGTGCTGCACAGAGCACTGTGACTAAGCTCCATTAGGGCCTCATGGACCAGGGAGAGAGGGGCAGAAACAGGCACTATCTGTCTCCTTCCAATGTTCTTCATGCCCCTCAGACACTTCGCCAAGGTCCTGCCTTCAGCCCTGAGCGAGAAGGACTTCCCGCTGTTCCCTGAGGTGGCTTAACAGAAGGGCAAGCGTCTCAGTCTGGGAGCCAGGGCACCTGGGCCTGAGTCAGAGCACTGCCACTGAGCCACCCTGTGACCCAGGATAAGCCCCAGAAGCCTCAGTTTTTGCATCTGTACAATGGGTGGGCTGGGCCAGGGATGCCCAAATTTGACCCTGTGTGAATCAAGTGGCTCCCAAGCCTGCTTGCCAGAGTGGTCAGGGGGCTTTTCAAATGCGGGTTCCTGGGCCCTCTCCTAGACCTGCCAGATCACACTCTCTTGGGAGTGGAGCCTAGGAAGCTGTGTTTTTGAGGAGTGATTCCAATGGAGCTGGTTCCTAGCATTTGGGTACCACTGCCTACCAAATCTGGGTCCTCAGAAGGAATAATGCACTAGTTTCTGTTTGTGGCACCGCCGGCCTCCCCTGCTGGCTGGGCAGCTAACAGGGCTTGTCTGGCACACAATTGGAAGAGGCAGTACCTGCTGAGCCCAGACTCCTGGGGGTGACTGCCCTGTGCCCACGTGTGGAGGTGGCCCATATGGGGACCAGGCCTGCCAGCTGAAGTCTGTTGGAGCATCGTCAGGAGGTCTCAGCCGATGCCAGTGCCTGGGCATGAGATGCAGGGAAGAGATGAGGCTGTGGGCTTGGGGTGGGCCCCAGGAACCCTTGGCACAGGCTGCTTGAGTGGAGCGGGAAATGGGAGCACCTTGGGCAAGTCAGGGCATCTGCTCCGGGGCCTCAGTCTCCCCACCTGTAGAATGGGAACGGATGAGATGACTTGTCAGGGCTTTATAGCGTGGGCATTCTGATTCTAATCTAGCCCTAGAGAGGACTCAGATGGGGAGAGAGGCTACAGTGGGGAGCTGGAGGAAGGCGATGGGAAGGTTGCTCATGTGGGTGAAGGTGGGAGGGGCTCAGCCTACAGGATCCAGTGGGCAGCTCAGCCCCCCCAGACAACCTGGTGGGGTGGATGTAGGAAAGCAAGAGCTCAGCAGAGGAGGCGGGTGACGGGGGAGAAATGGGAGAAGCAGGAGAAGCCATAGGACGCCTCCGGGATCCACAACTCCAGGATCCCCTTTGTCACTGCCAGAGGGGGAGGGGCCAAAAGTACAGACCCCAGAGCTTCTCTTTCTGGTTCAAACCCCAGCTCAGCCTCCCCCCAGCTGTGTGACCTTGGGGAAGCTGCTCTGCCTCTCTGTGCCGTTTCCTCCCATGTGCAGTGGGGGATGGTAATACCCCTTTCTCGGGACCTGATGAGGGCCGAGGCCTTAGGACAGTGCTCCCTGAGCACTTCGCTACTGCTGGCATTGCTGTCAATGTATTCGTACGGGGGCATGTCCCCGAGTGGTGATGAGCAGGCCTCTGGAGGCTGAGCCACTGATAGGCCACGTGACTTTGATGCCTGACCTCCCTGGGCCTCAGTTTCCCCACTTCTAAAAGGAGGAGAACAGTGTCTACTTATTGGAGTGAGTCTTCAGTGAATTTCCAGAGAGAGGGCTCAGCACAGTGCCCAGCCCGTGCAAATGCTCTGAAAAGAGCAAATCTTGCTGCTGGTGTCACTAATAATAGAGGTGAACTGTGTCAGTGATGTCAGTACGGTTACTGACTGTCCCCCCCAAGCTCCAGGGCCAGGGGGAGGTGGGAACTGGCCCTCCAGGCAGCTCTGGGCCCAGCCTGACTCGGTGTGTTTTGGTTCAACCATCAGCTGCCCTGATGTCTGTGCCCTGGTATGAAGCAAGTGCTGAACGTTGAGTCCAAGGCCTGGGTTCAAGTCCCAGCCTCAGCCCTGGCCAGGATTGGCCCTCGGCTAATCCCACCTTCAGTTCCCAGATCTGTGAAATGTGAGGATGATGCCCTCTTCACCAGGAGGTGGGGGGCGGGGGGGTGTGCTTAACGGAGAGGGCAGAGGGGAGAACGAACCCAGCAGAGACAGCTGTGCAAACAGAAGGGGCTGATGGCTAGGTGGCCCGGCCTGGCATGCAATCAAGAGGACTTGGATTTGCTTGGCAGCTCTGCCACTCACCGGCTGGACGACCCCAGGCAAGTCCCTCTCCCTCTCCCTCCTTCCCTGTCCCAAATACGGGTTTTGTGAGGCTTGTCATTCCGCCTCTGCGTCTCCACTCGCTGCCTCTGTTCTCTCCCTTCGGGCGTCACAGCTTCCCTGGTTAAGATGAGGCTTCAGCGTGTCTTGAGGATGTGGATATGACACGCTGGCGTCTTTGCACGTTTCTCCCCTGCCAGCCTCAGCCCCGGACGCGACTGCTAGCCCTCCGTTCTCCAGCTGCGGTGGATGCACAGACCCGGGTCCTGCTGTGCAGACCCGCAGCGACACGGGGGTGGGGGGGGGGGGGCAGTGGGAAGCTGTTTCCCTTTTGATGCGTACTCCTTATCCCCTGTGTTCGACGTGGTCTCCTTTTCCTGTGATGTTTAAGATTTTAATTAAGTGGAAGAAGCTTTCACTCCTTACAGTTCTCCAGTTATGCATAATAATTCTGGCTCAGACGTGAAAATCACTTTACTGTTGAAATTCTGTTTTTGTTTTTTTTAACAAAGGCATGAAGCCAGGGCTCCTGGGTCACTTGCAAGTTATTAATTTCAAGCGGAGTGCTTAGCTAGCTTATCAATGGCGAGGATGTTGCAGCTGAGTTAAATGACCTGGGTATTAATTACCTTGTAGGCTTTCATGTGTGGGAAATGGCTTATTTCCCTGTTGGTGGGTGGTCCAGGTGGGAAGCCATGACTCCGCTTATGGGAGGCCTGAGAGGGAAGTGGGTCCTGGGCAGAGGCTTGCTTGGTAGACACTGGGTCCCCTGGCCTGGTGCTGGGACCTTTTCCAGGGCCTGGAGGCTTCCGGGCAAGGTGGCTGGACATGCCATGGTACCTGGGCCACATGTCTCAAAGCCAGACACAGGTGGGGGAGTCAACACTTCTCTGTAACACACGGACTGTATCCTTTGCCCTTCACCTTCACTGAGGGCAGGCCTAGTGGAGGCGGGTCGACATTTCGCTGGGTCCAGTGTTCCTAAAAGCTCAGTCATTTCAGTTCTGTTTGGTCCACATGGACGTACTGCTTGTTCTTATTATTTACTGACCTGTTTCACCACTTCTAAATAAAATGGACTCACTTTAAAAATACTTAGATTTCGTTGGAAGGGAAACTTTATATCACCGCCAGAAATGGCCAACCAGCGCCCTTAGTCATAAATTCAAAACAACATAAAAACGAGCCCATGGGTTTAAAATAACAACCGTTCGATTGTGCACCGCACGGGCAGTGCTGCATTTACCACGTGGGGAGCCTGGGTCAGTTGAAGGAGGGACTTCCTGACCACAGGGTCTGGGCTGCCCCAGGGTCGGGGTTAGGAAACAGGTTGGGGGAAAGGGCAGTGGGCAGGTGACCAGCCCAGAGGAACCAGGTCCTCTGAGGTCCTCCCAAAGAGATGCAGCTGATGCTAGGAGGCGGCGGGAGAAAGGTGGACCGGAGGGATTTCTGTATATTCTGACCTTTAGGGAACAGCATGTAAATGTCACACCAGCCAGCCTCTGTTCTCTCCGGCCGGTTACTCAGGGTTGGCACCATGGCTGCCCTACCGGCAGCTCCTGCTCTCATCTGGCCCTCGGGTTCCCAGGGGCCACAGCAGGAGTGAGGGGACTGTCCAGAGAACACTGGCCTGGGAGTCAGGAGGGAGGAGCCAGGCTCTGCTGCTACGCTGCTGAGTGACCTTGGACAAACCGCTGGGCCTCTCTGGACCTCTGTTTCTTCGTCTGTCCACAAGGAGGATTAAACAAAACACATCTGGATGATTTATTTTATGTGCCAGCTTGGTTGCTGACAGTATCCAGGTCATCCTGGCTGTTTCTGAGAGGGCGTTTTCGAATGAGACGAGATTAACGCTTAAATCAGTGAACTCGGAGTAAAGCAGATGGCCCTCCATAATGGGTGGGCCTCACCCAACCGGCTGAAGGTCTGAAAAGAACAAAAGACTGGCTTTCCCTGAGCAACAGGAAATCGTGCAGCAGATGCCTTTGAACTTGAGCTGCAACATGGGCTCTTCTCTGGGCCTCCAGCCGGCTGGCCCATCCTGCAGATTTTGGACTTGACAGCCTCCATAATCATGGGAGCCAATTCCTTCAATAAATCCCCTATATTGTATATATTCGCACACATCCTATTGGTCCAGTTTTTCTGGAGAACAGCAACGAATACAGGCACCCGTTAGCACTGGCCACCTTCGGCATCAGGCAGAACAGATAGAGTCTCAGGGAGAGCATGGATGCTGGTCTCAGTCCCCTCAGCTTTCCTGTTGCCCTTAAACAAATGAAATAGAAGAACCAGCCAAAACCGGTTTGGTTCAGTGGATAGAGCGTCGGCCTGTGGACTGAAGGGTCCCAGGTTCGATTCTGGTCAGGGGCATGTGCCTTGGTTGCATGCACATCCCCAGTGGGACGTGTGCGGGAGACAGCTGATCGATGTTTCTCTCTCATCGATGTTTCTAACTCTCTATCTCTTTCCCTTCCTCTCTGTAAAAAAATCAATAAAATATATTAAAAAGAAATAGAAGAACCCAGTGCAAAGTGGCTTAAACCACTGAGGGATTCTCTCTCTCCCTCTCTCTCTCTCTCTCTCTCTCTCTCTCTCTCTCCCCCTCTCTTTCTCTCTCTCTCCTCCTGCATGTAGCTTCTACCACGTATCTTTTCCATCTCATTTCAGCTGCTGCTTCCATCTCTGCTCTGCTCTGGGCCACCCACTTGATGGCATAGGACAAATGCTTGTTGGGTCCCTCCTCTGTACCTGGCCCAGAGTTGCTTGGGCGTGGAAGGGTCCAGACTAAACACTTACAGGGTTGGCTTGAAGAGAATCTCTGCCTGCCTCAGTTCAACACTCAGTACCATCAAGGAGCTTGTCTTTTCAAAAAGTATAATTCATAAAACATAAAATCATCATTTAAAAGTGTATTATTCAGTAATTTTTAGTCTATACGTTGCAACCATCGCCACTCTCATTCCGGAACATTCCGTGCCCCAGAAAGGAACCCTGTACCCAGTAGCAGTCAGTCCCAATTCTCCCCTTCCCTCAGTCCCTGGCAACCACAAATCTGCTTTCTGTTTCCATGGATTTGCCGCTTGGGTATTTTGTATAAATGAAGTCATACGAGGTGTGGCTCTTGTGTCTGGTTTCCTTCACTTAGCGTGCTTTCAAGGGTTATTCATGTCATCGGGTGTGTCAGTACCGCATTCCTTTTTATGGCTTCTCACACTCCACGGTGTGCCTAGACCACATGTTGTTAATTAAAAGGATCTTTTATTTATTTATTTTTAAAATATATTTATTGATTTCAGAGAGGAAGGGAGAGGGAGAGACAGAAACATCAATGATGAGAGAGAATCATTGATCAGCCACCCCCTGTACACCCCCCACCGGGGACTGAACCCGCAACCTGGGCATGTGGTCCAGACTGGAGCCGAACCCGGGACCCTCCAGTCTGCAGGCTGACGCTCTATCCACTGAGCCAGATCTTTTAGAGGATGGATCAGCCGCTTCCACATCCAGCCCAAGGCTCTCTAACGGACTGGCCCTGAGGCTCTGCACGGCCAGCCACCTCCCGTGTGTCTGACCCCTTCCGACTTTCGTAGCCATCGGCCATCATGCTCAGCCTCACTGACCTCTTGGAGGTGGGCAAACGCACATCCGCCTCAGGGCCTCAGTGATGGCTGCTACCCTCTGCTTAGAAAGTTCTCACCCCAAATCCCATTTTCTCTGTTTGTTTTTACTTTTTATTCTGGAAAATGTTCTTTATATACATACTGATTTCAGAGAGGAAGAGAGAGAGAGAGAGAGAGAGAGAGAGATCCATGATGAGAGAGAATCATTGACCAGCTGCCTCCTACATGCCCCACACTGGGGATGGAGCCCGCAACCCGGGCATGTGCCCTGACCAGGAATCGAACCGTGACTTCCTGGTTCCTAGGTTGATGCTCAATCACTGAGCCACGCTGGCCGGGCTCTTCTGGAAAACTTTCAAACAGACACAATAGCAAAGACCATATAATAATAATAAGCCTCCCCTCTCTCCATCACTCAGATCAGTTACGCATTGGTGACCAGCCTTGTTTTATTTATAGCTCTACCCACTTCTCCTCTGTGTCGCTGTGGAACAAAACCCAGACATCTTGTCCTTTAATCTATAGATATTTTAGCATTATCTCCAAAAGATAAAGAGACTCTTCCCCCAGACATAACCACAGCACTATTATCACAAACCGATATTCCCTCGGTATCAGTGAGCCTCCCCTCAGTGCTCCCATCCCCCACCCCCACCCCGGCTCAGACATTTATTTTGTGCCAGCAATGTTTCCATTTACTTTTATTGCCTTATTACTCGGAACGCCGCGGCTTCCCGCCCATCTCCAGGTTCAGGCGGCTTCTTAATTCAGCTAAGAATTCTCTCATGTTACCCTTGGCTGAGACTTCTGCCCCATTTGCTCTGTTTTCTTCGAGAATACCCGTCATATTGAAGTTACAGTCTTAATGATTTCTATAATCATTCGGCTCTCTCATTACTCGCTTCCCCACCCTTCTCCTCTGCATCCTCGGGGGGCCTTTTCCGCAGCTGTTCCGCAGCCCCGTTTAGTTTCCCACAGTGACTAGTCTGCGCAGTCTCTTCCATCCAAGCCTGGGTCGTACATCTTATAAAAGTTTGTAAATAGTTTGTGAAATAACTTTTTGGGGTAATCTGAACAGTGCAATGGGCTGATCTGTCTCTTAAGCCTTATTGCAGGTTAATCCATCATTTCTCTCTCCATCTCCTCTGCCTCCTCTTCATCCCTCCCTCTCCCTCCCCTCCCCCCCTCCCTGTCTTTGCCTCCTCTCCTCTCTTTCCCTCTCTTCTTGTAATTGATGTGGTGAAAAAGCTGAGTTGTGGCCTGGCCGGTGTGGCTCAGTTGGTTGAGTGTCATTCCGTGCACCGAGAGGTTCAATTCCCGGTCAGGGCATTGCCGGGGTTGGGGGTTCTATCCCCGAGGTGCGTGCACGCAGGGGGCAGCCAGTCGATGTTTCTCTCATTGATGTTTCTGTCTCTTTCTCCCTTCCTCTCTCTCTCTCAAATTAATAAAAACATATTTAAAAAAAAATCTCCACCTAGTGAAACTCAGCCATGAGCTGGATATATTAACTTCCCCCCAAAAACAACAAAAACCCCCACAACAACAAAACAGCTGAGTTGTGTATATTTCAGAGTTTCCAGCTCTCTAAAGTTTGCTGATTGCATCTTTAATGGTGTCATTGAACATAGCCCCTTGTCCCTACAAAATGGCAGTGAAAGGACAGAGACTCCATTTTTGTGCAAGGCCCAAATTAGGCTATACCGTAGCATGCTCCTTCACCCATCAGGAGGTAGCAGGGCATAGCTCAGACCCAGGAATGTGTTCATCATTTTCTGTCCTTTGTGCCATAAGAACCTGCTGTAAAGCCCTGGTGAAAGTCCCTGCCGTAAAAACCTGGAATAAAACCCTGACCTGGAACTGACCAATCGAGGTCAGCCAACTCGAGGGCCCAACCCTCCCCCTGCCCCAGACCTCTATAAAACCTTTGTTCTATAGAAGCTCTCTCTCTCTCTCCTCCTCACCGCTGCACCGGTGGGTGTGTGGGACTGAGCTCGAGCTAGCTCGAATAAAGGCTCTTTGTTTTTGCATTGGACTCGGCTCCCTGGTGGTCTTTGGGGATCATGAAATCTGGGCATAACAGCAATTGATTTAGAGGCTTGATGAGAGGCAGGGAGATATTTCAGCAAGAAGAGGTCAAAGCTCAGCACCTGTCTAAGGGACCGAGGGAGTCCCAAGGATGCGGGTAAAAGCAGGAGAGTCTGGGTGACACTAGGATGCTATGGCTACCCTGCCTGTTATGTAGTAAGTGCTCATTCAATATTTATTAAATGCATTCATGCAGACGGGAGGTAGATATGTCTTGTTTGATCTACACAGCATCTGATCAAATGTACTTTACTTAGATAACTTTTTACACACCAGAGGATCTCGTATAAAGATCTGGACTCGTGCTTTCTGGGAAATGAGATGTCCTTGCCACCTGGGGCCTACATTACACATGGCAGCTGTCACCTGGAGCAGGATTTTGGCCATCTGTGGAGATGGGCCCGTGCTCGCTAACTCCCAGCAGAAGCCACTACCAGGTGCTGTTACCCCACAATCCCCAGCTACTCAGCCCCGGCAGGTGTTGGCGATTTTTGTGGCCTGATGGCCTAGAGTTTGTTTCACAGCCTTTGGAACTGGACAGATTTGGATGCAGATTGGGGCCAGGACACCTACTAGCGCTGCAACCTTGGCTGCCTTTCCCCACTCGGGGATGGAGCCTGCAACCCAGGCATGTGCTCTGAGCGGGTTTCCTCTACGTCACCGCCTTCTCCTCTCCTCAGGGCTAAGGTGTTACTGATTCTAGACATTCCTGTTACCATGTGAAGGCCTTACCAGATTAGAGGATGCATTAATCCATATTCCTCCTTTCCTGGCCTCACCTTCCAAATCAGAGCTGGCCCTGGAGGACCAGGGCCCACCCTCCACCCCCCCCCCCCTCCCTGCCCGGCCCCATAGCCTTTGAGAGACACTGAGCTCCATGCTGGCTTAGCCAAGGCTGGGGTTGCTGTGTAACACCCAGTGTGCTCCAGGCCAGTGTGGGGTTACCATGGTGATCAGAAGATGGGTGCTGGGTCTGGAGACCAGAAGGAGGAAAGGAGAGGAGACTTGGGGGCATAGGCAAGCTTCCAAAGGGGGCGAGAAGGGAGAGTGAGCTGACCCGGGGGTGGGTCTTTCCTGCTAGGTGCTGATCCCTCTTAAAATGCAAACCCCCAGGAGGCCCAGATGCTGCCTGCTTTCAGTTTCTCATGCTGCTGTGCAGGGGGCAGAGCTGAGGCCGGGCAGCCAGAACCTGGGGACTTAGACTGGCTTTGTTGTTCCCCCTCCTCAGCCCCATTGACCATGTGAGTGCTGCAGCCCAAGACAGGCCTCAGGGGGCCTGGCTTCCCCCTCCCAGTCCCTCAGGGATGCCTCTGCCCACCTGGCTCTGGTGGAGCTGACAGAGGCACTATCCTGGGCTCCAGGCTTCTTCTCACAACTCCCTCTCCCTTCCCTGCTGAGCTGTCCCCTCCTCTAGGAAGTCTTCCTGAAGACTTCTCCCCAGACCTGGTAAGGTGTACCCGCTCTGCTCCCTGGCAGCCGTGTTTGCTCCGTCAGAGGAAACACGGCTGCCAGGGCCCATCAGAGCATGGGCCATTCTCTGTGCCTGCCACGCCTGTCCATCTCTCCAGCAGCGCAGTGAGCTCCAAGGGCCCAGGGCTGAGGTCTGCCTGGGTGGCTGCGGTGTCCCTTCCACCCCCTGCCTGCGTGCAGTGGATGCGAATACACGTGTGTGCGTGGATGGAGGAGGACACGGTCACTACTGCACAGGTTAGCCGGGGCTGTGCGTGAGGCCTGGGCGCTGCAGGAAGAACTCAGAGAGGACGAGGGCTTTCCCCAGCTGGACAGGGGCTGGCTTGCCAGAGCCCACCCCTGCTGCCACCTTGCAAAGCACTCCTGGTGGCTGCCCTGGCAGTTCATGACCAGTGTGGGTGGGGATGCCCCCTGCTGGGGCAACAGTCAAGATGCTTATTCCCAGAGGTGTGGCCTCTGGTTCCTCCCCCTGGGCTAAGGGAAGGAGAGGGAGTGTGTGTGTGTATGTGTGTGTGTGTGTGTGTGTGTGTAGCCAGAGCCACTGGTCCCATCTGTCATGGATCATTCAGGATCCAAGCTGCCACTCATAGGTGGAGAATTTCGCCAGGGGCATCCCTTCCTCTTCTCTTCCCCTGGGCAAGTGCCAGTATCTCTGGCCTTTTCTCCCAAATCTACCGGGCAGGGGGCACTGGTCAGTTCTCATCCTCCGGCCTGCTTGGCAGAGGAGGCAGCAGGCCCAGTCACCTTTACTCAGGAAAGACACCTGGAGGTGGGGGTTGGGGATTCTCCCCGCGGTCTAACCCAGGTCACTCAGGCTGCATGCATAAGCACGTCCCCATTGACCTTGCCCCTTGACCAGACTGTGGCATCCGCGGCTGTGCAGCTCTGCCCAGTCCTGCCAGTCTCAGTGGCTGGAGGTGCAGGCCTTTCCCCTCTCTTGTCCCCCTTTCTCTCCATGGAGGTCATAAGCGTGGCAGGTTCATTACCTAGAAAGTACACACCACACCACACAAACGAAGTTCAACTGACTGCAACATAGCATTTTCTATTGCTTTGCTCTTCATGGGTGAGAGGGAGGTCTCTGTCTCCACCTTCACGAGGATCTGAGCGTCGCTCCCTCCCAGGCTACAGCCTCTGGTGGGCTTGGCCTTGGCGTTGCTGTGGGGGGTGGGCCAGCTCTGCAGGATACACTACTGGCTGGGAGGGCCCCAGAGAGCAGGATGGGGAAACCGAGACCAGGCAAGTTCCGTTCCTTCTTCCGGGCCACACTCGCTCTGTGGGCCTACGAGCTTTTCAGGATCCTGCTAACAAATCCGGGACCTTAACATATTTATTGGCTACAAAATGGGCAGTGCAAACTGTGAAATGGAAATTAATAAATGTTAAATGTCTATCAAATGTGACATTAGGTCAATGGCATGAATTACGACATTTAGATTCATAAAGATGTCGTTGCCCGTGAGAGCCAGGGGCTGCTGTATTTCCTCCCCTGGTGAGAAACTCCGGGGGGGGTGGGGTGGGTAGGCTATAGAACACAACGAGAAGACAGCCCACCGCCGGTTAAGTCAGTACCTGAGCCAAACAAGTCCGAGAGCCAAGTTAACAGGGCCCTTTAAGGATTGCTGGCAAAATGCTCCGCTAGAGGGAGGGGGTTAGAAGTCCTCTTGTCCTGGGCTTGGCCAGGTCCCCGGCCTGCCCTTGGCATTGGTGAAGCCTTTCCAGCACCTTCACCGCCAGGCATACTTTGGAGACAGAGCCCAGAGGACTAGCCAGCTGGCTGCAGGGGGCGGGACAAAGAGAGGAGTGGAGGCTGGTGCCTGAGCCACTGAGCCCGGAACAGGAGGGAGGAGCAGAGGTGGAAGGAAATTGAGATTTCTGGGTCGAATTCCCACCCTACGGAACATTTCAAGCAGGCTCCTGGGTCTATGAGACAGGAGCTCAAGAGGGATGTCAGGGCTGGAGACGTGGATGTTAGTTGATAAATGGGAGGCCAGCCCCCTGCTGGTTCTCACGCTTTGCCTCGCTCACGTCTCTGCTTCCCATTGGACTGTGAGCCCCCTGAGGGCAGAACTGGATCTTATTGTTGTTATATCTCCAGTGCTTCGGGGCAGAGGACACTCAGAAAATTGGTGAGGATTGAATAAAAAGCATAGATACCGGTTTCACGGTTTCACTGGAAAATACGCCGTGCCTGGCTCTGTCCTTGGTGCTGGAAACACAGCGGTGAGCCAGACAGCGTCTGGGAACGTAGGCTTCAGTGGGTGAGACTGGCTGTGACCAAACCAACGACTATATAATGGAAAGAGAAAAAGGAGGGGGGGGGGTGTCCCTCCACCCCTCAGGCAGGACTCTCAGCCCCCCAAGGGTTTGCTCTGGAATTCCTTCCTGTCTGTCGTTGGTGGTTGGGGGGTGGGGGGTGGAGTGCGAGGGAAGTTTGGTGACATAAAGTACCTTAATGATAACGCTGAATAATAATAGCCGGTGCCTTCATAGAGCTCTTACCTAGAATCGTAGAGGCTCCTCCATGCACAGTGGCTGAGAGTGCCAGAACGCCTTCCTCCCAGAAAGCTTTCACCCCAATTATGTTATTTTAGCTTCACAACATTCCCACACAGAGGTGGGGGACAGGAGCAACCCCCTCCCCCGTTTAGCAATGTTGGCTTT
Organism: Corynorhinus townsendii; assembly: GCA_026230045.1. Classification (NCBI taxonomy): domain Eukaryota; kingdom Metazoa; phylum Chordata; class Mammalia; order Chiroptera; family Vespertilionidae; genus Corynorhinus; species Corynorhinus townsendii. Next base: position 215,408,356 of record JAPDVU010000002.1, read on the forward strand.
AGGGAGCGGAGACAGGCCTACAGTCAGAGGCCCCAAACTCCCCACTCTGCTCTTCCTCCTTCCCCAGCAACCTCCAGGTGTTTTGGGGAAACTGAGGTCGCTGTCAGCTCTCTGTCTCGTGGGCAGATGTTTGTCTCATTCCTCATTTGTTCTAAGCCCCTCCCCTCCCGCCCCGCTCCCTTCCCCCCCCCCCCCCCCCCCGGCCTGCCTGTTTCCCACAGCTGGGATTGGCTGGAGGGACCCTGTTCTGACCTCCAGGCGGAAGGCAGTGGGGTGGGAATGAACGTGTGTGGTGTCCGGGGAATGGGCTTGGGTACAGGGCCTCCCAACTTCCCAGAAGAAAACGTCATTTTGTCTGTTGGTAACTGTGACTCTTCGACGATGTGGTCCCAGCTCAGTGTCCTTACTTCCCCCTGGCCATGCTTCTCCGGGAGCCCCTGCCCTTGGCTCTCTGTGTACAGCCACTTCCCCTCTAATCCTGGTTGGACACTCGGGCTGAGAGAGACAGCTATTCCCAGGGGTGAAAGTCACAACTGGGCACAGAGCATCCCAAGAGAACCAGGTGGAGGCTGTGTCACCTTTTAGGACCTAGACGTGGAAGTCCTAGAAATCGCTTCTGTTGGAGCAGTCACAGAAATCCTCCCGACTCAAGGAAGTGGGACTCATAGACCCCATTACTCAGTGGGAGGAGTGTCGAGGTCACATCGTAGGAGAATCGTGTGGGATGGGAGATACCGTCTCATCCTTCTTTGGAAAACATTCCTCCCACCCTCGGCCACCAGTGTGTTTTAATAGGGTGGGCGGGGCTCTGCCATGAATCTCAGTGGCTTCACATAGGGAGCCCTGTTTCTCACTCTAGTTGTCATCCATGCAGGTTTGCTGACACCTGTTGGCTGCCGTCCTACACGCAGGAAATAGAGATCCTGGCTCTCTCCACTTTATGATGCCACCATCTTGAACTTGTACCTTGGAAGTCAGCGTAAAAGTGGGAGGGAAAATGTAGATGAAAATACTGGGGGTTTATGGGCAGACCTACCTGTGGCATCCCACACTCATTCTGCATCTCATTGGCCAGAACCCAGCCAGACCCCAACCCAACTGCAAGGGGAGCTGGGAAATGTAGTTTTCCTGTATGCCCTGGAAGAGGGAAAAGGAATTGGAGAGCACCCAGTGGGGATCTGCCACACTTGTCTCCTAAGACCTCACCTAGGGAGCACCCGGATTGAGGGTGTTTGGTTCCCTGTTGTGTCCCCAGAACCCCTCCTTACCTGGCACGTGGAGGTGCTCAGGAAATGAGTCTTAAGTGAATGAATGAACAGAGATGCCTCTACTTTGGCCCTGGCTTCTGAGCATTGGAGTCAGGTGCATGAGGCTGAGAAAATCATACTATTGATAAGGTTTGGGGAGTGGTGGTTCTCATGGGAGATGTAGAGTTCAAGTTTAAACCCCCCTTCACTGACCCACAAAGATCCCTGTGGACACTGCGCTCAGGGTGTGGCTGGAGTGGCTGCCATGCTTCCGGGACTTGGGGAGTGGGCCACAGGTGTTTGCATGAAGCAGCTTTGGCTATAGAGGTGAGCGGCATGCAGGGGGCACCAACAGCCTCTGTCAGAAGGGGGTAGTCACAAGGGGTGGGGGAGGCTTGGGAGGGTTCCTAGCATTGAAAAGTCTTCAGAAAGGCAAGAGTCGCACTTGAAATGTAAGGGATCCTGGTTAAAACACAGACATCCTGCAGCTGCCTCAATCCCGACAGCACAGAGTGACGGAGGCCCCGTGCAGCCATCTGGCCACCGCTTCTGGCACAGTGAGGAGTGAGGTCCTGCTCGAGATCCAAGCAAGAAATTAGTTTCCTGCACCCGGGAGCGGATCCAGGCTCCCGCCTGGGACACGCGGCTGCTGCCGGGACCCTGAAGGGCTGTAGCTATGGGGCGCTCACCTGTTCTTTTGGGGTTTTGGAAGCCTACTCTCCACCTCCACCTTGTCCCTTCTCCCAGCTCTTAGTGTCCCCAAGCCATGGATGCTGGAGCCACTGGCAGAGCTCTGGGAAGCCAAGATAGCAGCGTTGGGGGAAAAAAAGCTGAGGGGAGGCAGATGTGGGGACATCAAGTTTCAGGGTCTTGGAGAGCATCCAATTGTAGGTGGGTTACCAAGTAGGCGGTGAGAAGACACTGGATAGACTCTCCATTAGTTTGGGGAGAACACAGGAGGACATTGTAAAGCACCTCCACAAATGTTAAGGACAGTGGCAACAATGAAAATAAAAACAACCGCTCAGTCATTTATGGAGCGCCAAGCCCCGCCCACTTATAGTGATTCCAAGTCCCTTGTCATGTGTCATCTCCGTTGAGGTCATCAGGGCTGGAGGAGGAGGTGGTGGTGGTAGTGGCCTGTGCTTGACCCTCAAGGTTACTTGATTGGTGTCTGTTTTTTCTGCTGAACTGTCAGTCCCAAAAGCCTGAAATCAGTGTCTGGTTTTCTCCCAGTTGTATCTTTACTGCTCACGCAACGGTACTTAATTCATGTCTGTTGGATGAATGAATAAATGAACCAAAGAATCCGTTTCTCCAGGACCTCTGACAGGCTCCCTTGGACCTGGGGGTGGTGGCTCTCATGGAAAATCTAGAGGTCAAGTTTAACCCACATTAAACTCCGAGGGAGAGGACTGAGTTTAGCTTGAACTTTCTGACAATGGCTTTGCCTTCTTTGAAAAGTCAGTTACACAGACTATAAATTGCCGTGTAAGAAATTTCCCCCAAATTTAGTAGCTGTAAGTCTGCTCTTCGGGGAAAAAGAACCAATGGGATATATATAAGAAGATTTATTCTAGGAATTGCCTCCTGCGATTATGGACACTGAGTTCTACCATCTTCTGTCTGCACGCTGGAGACCAGGACAGCTGGTGGCATCACCGAGGCTGGTCCAAAGGTCTGAGAGTTGGGGGCTGATGGTGTCAGTCCTGGTCTGAGTGTGAAGTCCCCAGAGTCAGGAACACTGGCGTCTGAGGCAGGAGAAGACGGGTGCCCTGTTCAGGCAAAGAGAGGGACTGTGCCCTTCCTCCATCCAGGCCTCAGAGGGAGTGGATGGTGCCCACCCACCTGGGGAGGGTGACCTTTACTCAGTCCACCCATTCAAAAGCTGATCTCTCTCTAAACGCCCTCACAGACACACTAGAAATGATGTCTTACCAACTTTCTGGTCAACCCTTAGCCCGTCAAGCTGACACAGAAAATTAGCTACCACTAGTTCACGCTTTGTCGACTTGGCACCAGATGCATCCCCTTAAACAGGGGTGGGGAACCTCTTTCTGCCAAGGGCCATTTGGGTATTGATAACATCATTCACGGGCCTTACAAAATCATCAGCTTAAACATTAGCCTGCTATATTTGGGCAAACATTGAATTCACTCACCCCTCATGCTGGGGCAGGGCCCGACCAAATGATTTTGCAGGCAAAGGGAAAAATCCCTGCTTTAAATCAGACTTCATCTCCAAATAAAGACAAGATCCTAATTCCACCTCACAAGATAGAACTGTGCTCACTAGATAGAATGGAAGCCGTATTGAACTGCTTCCCCAGCAGAGGAGGTAGAGTCCTTGGGCGATGTTTGCTCTTCTCCCGATATCCCGTGGCTTAAATTCTATGTAACATGAACAATATGTGAACCCTGACATGAAGTCAGTGTGTCGTATGTTACATGATAAGGGAATGAGAGAGGAAAGAAAACAGATATCTGCTTTGTGGATGTACATGTACACACAAGCGTGTTCATAACAAAGAAGGAGGAAATAGTCATGACAATTACAGCCCTGATGCTGGTAGCTGGTCAGGTGGTCACAGCTGGTAGTATTGATAAGTACCTTCTCCTACTACCTGTCTACGTGCCCTTTGCCTTCGGAAAGCGCCGCAGCTGGTCATGCTTCAGATTCCAGAAGGGCCCGGGCCATTGGCAGTCCTGCTTGAGTTGGGTTGTTGTCGTTTTTCACTGACTTCATTCATTAAGAGACATCCTAAGGGATTTCCTGTCCCCCACGCTTCCTCACTGCCCTGGTGGGGTGGTAGTCCAGCGTCCCCCTGGTCGCCCCGATCTATCGTCCCAGCCAGCGCTGCGACTCCTTTTCTGTTAGCTCAGGAGGCTGGAAGAGAGAAATGGCGCCCTCTGTTGGACACCGACCCAGAGCACAAACCACCCTCCAAGAAGCTTGCCCTAGCTGACACTGTAGATGAGTCTTCAAAAGGCCATTTCCCGGGTTCTACCAAGCCAGCTGCTTCAGGATGGGGGCAGGGGGAGACATGGTGAGACCAGGAAGCCCATCCCATGGCCACACTTGTCTTTCTGTGAAGTGACTTTTCAGGTCTCTGCGCTGGGGTTGGGGCGGAGCGCGGGGGGAGGGGGGGGATGAAGGGGGGTGGTCAGAAGACCCAGTCCTGGTTTTGCTGGTCACCCTTGGACAAGTGTCTTGACCTTTCTAGGTCTCAGCTGCCCAAGCTATAAAATGACAAACGTGGACTAGATGATCTCAAAGGTTCCCCTGGCACCCATGCCCTGGGCTTTGCTCCTCGACGCACAGGCTGGTCCTCTCTCCGGGCTGGGTCTCTGGTGAAGTAGGTGGGCTGACTGCCCACTTCCAATCCCAGAGCCCATGACCCCCAGCTGGGCTCCTGGATTCCTGAGAGCAGCTGGGGATCCAAGTCCTCAGCTTCGGAAAAATAAATCGCCCTCCCCAGCCACCTCTCGCACGTTATTCAGGAGTTCATTACTGTTTAATTTAATCACCAAATGTCATCCAAATGCCATTTATTCTGCCTTCTCACCGGAGAGTTACCTATTTGTTTTACATTTCAAATGAATGGCTCATTATTCTGTCATTTGGGGCTTTATTTTGTAATTCATTTGGCAAGTTCCGACAGGTTGAAATGATGCTGTATGGAGCACAGCGTCTTCTGGGCCCCTCTCTTGCTGATGGGTAATGGAGAGAGAGATGCAAAATTCTGCTCTTGCCTCGAGTCCAAGCCCGGCATCTGCGAGACTCTCAGGAGGTGTGCGCGCTGAGGGCTGAGGCAGGTAAATAAGAAAGCTCAGAGTTGCTCTGCAATGAGCACACCTCGATTAGAGTTCTCATTTTGCCTGGGCCTTCATTCCCTTGGGCAAGTGGCCTACCTTCTCCGAGCCTCAGTTTCCTCATCTGTAAAATGGGGTGGTAATAGGTCAGCACCTACAGGGTTGATGTGAAGGTTCAGGGGGTGAGGCTTGTCCAGCACTTCCCCAGTGCCGGGCACACAGCACTCCCTACATTAGTTATGAACTCATTTTATCCTGAGCTCAAGGTGAAACATGATGGCCCAGACCAGCTCTTGCAGGAAGCAGGGTATAAAGGTCAGAGGGCTTGAGGCATTGATGGCAACAGGCAGTTCTGGGCACCTGTGGTGTACAGGGCCCGCCGGGGTGGTGGCTGACCCGGTCCCCTCCACTCAGGTCTGGCTGGGAGGCTCCCCAGCAGCCCTCACTTCTTGCCGCTGCCTGAGAACTGGCTGCTGAGCCAGCAACCCCGAGGGGCCATCGATCTCAGAGATGGATGACACCACCGCCTGGACACAGAGCCCACGTCTGTATATTAAAGCCTCGTGGTGCCTCCAGGCAGCTTTACGGGCTCTGCAGCAAGGCCACAGGCTCTGAGTACAGCTCCCCTCCAAGCCCCTGGGGAGCCCCCACCCCAGGATTCAGACTCCAGAAGCCAGGGTGGGGCCTGGGGTGAATCTCAGGGTTCTCAGAACAATGGCCTCTGTGTGTCCTTCTCTGGCCTAGAAGCTTCACAGGCCTCTTGCATTCTTTAAAATAAATAAATAAATATATATCTTATTGATTTTAGGGAGAGGGAAGGAGAGAAACATTAATGATGAGAGAGATTCATTCATTGGCTGCCTCTTGCACACCGCCTACTGGGGATCAAGTTCACAACCTGGGCATGTGCCCTGACCAGGAATTGAACCGTGACCTCTTGGTTCATAGGTCAACGCTCAACCACTGAGCCACGCTGGCCGGCCCTCTCGGATTCTTCAAAGGAAAAAATTATTAGGTGGCTGATGGTAAGATCGGCACCCGTACAATGGAGACTAGGAAGACAGAAAAACCCACTTAGAGGGAAATGGTCGTCCCGCTCCCTAGAGAGCACTGATGTTTTGGGACTGACTCTGTCCTTTGTCTATGACACATGACATAGTGCTCACATCTACCGTGTTGTCAGCCCACGAAGGGCTCCCTCTTCCATGTCTGCCCTGTCCTCCAGTGTCAGAAGCTGCTCTTCACTAGCAGAGAGGGGGGGGGACAAGGAGCCCGGAAGGCTGGTCAACCTTGAGGCTCTGGCAAGGGTCAGAGCCACGCACCCACTGTCTAGTGGAGACAAAGGGAGCTGAAGCAACTTGCACCTGTCAGTCTCATGTAAATCCTTACTGATAAGATAGTTTGCCTGTTACTGGAAATTGCCTGCCTAAGGGCTATAGGTGGATCCCAAACCTGTAAAAGGGATCGCAAGGCCAGAGCAAAGCGGAGTCTTCCCTTGGGCGTCCACCTGGCCCCCAATTCCCAAATTAGTATTTTCTTGTCTTGTCTCTTTCACTTGTGAGCGGCCTCCTCCAGAACCCAAACCCTGAACCTGAACCCTGAACCATGCGGGGCGTTGGGGGATCACACTCGCACTCCAGCCCCGCTCTGGGCCGGCTCAGACAGTCATCCTCTCTCTGGCAGACTTGCCCTCCCTCTCCTGGACCCTAGTTTCTGGCTTTGTTATAATAATGTAACCCCTCTAATGTACGAAATAATTATTGTGTGAAATGTTTGCTGTATGGAAACCCCCAATACTCTGTAACTTCCAAAATTAATGAACACCCTACTATCTTGATGTAAAAGCTCTGAGCCCTTAAAGTGTGAACGCCCTGCTCCCAGTCTGGCCCACACTGATAAGGACACAGGCTGCTTACCACGGTCCATATAACCCTGAGACTGTCTTCAGTTGAGGTCTCCTGCCCGATAAGAGGAGGACTCCACATCGCTCCGAGAGACAAGCCCCTGATTGCTCTGCTGAGTGAGCCTGAACCAACTGCGGTCGCCTGCCTGTCTCTGTTTTCGTTGTCTGTCCTTCAGCGTGCATCGCTGGGTGGCCTTTGCTAGAGCCTAGGACCCACTAGGAACAGGTAAATAAACCCTGTGTGATTGTATACGAATTCTGTCTTGTGTGTCATGTGTTCCGGTCCAGCTCAGCTGTCTAGACATTGAAGTCCCAGGGGATAGGCCGTTATTGCTGACTCCTGGTCAACTGCACTTGTCCCACTAAGTCTAGACAGATAATCAATTAATTGGGGCATAATTGGGACAGGCTTGTACCCCCAAACTCCCCGTCCTGAAATCATTCCCTGGACCCTTTCTCCCCCTCAAACCATTTACCACGCTCCCTCTTTAATTCGCGGCCAACTGTCTGAATTCTCTCCCCACATCCCCCTCATGTCCCCCAAACCTAGTCACTCCCTGGCACCCAAACTCAGGCTTCCCCGAGATGCTCCAGGGCAGTGCCATCCAGTAGAAACAGGATGCCAGCCACACACGGAACTTAAAACCTTCCCCCCGCCACAGACCAAGAAGTACAGAGACACGGGTGAGATTGATTTTAATAATATATTTCATTTAACTCAATATATCCCAGCTATTATCATTGCAACCTGAAACGGAATCAATAGGAAAGTTATTCATGGGCTACTTCACATCCTTTTTATTTTTATTTTTGTATCAACTCTGCAGTCCGGTATTTTTACGAGTAGAGCACATCTCGATGGGGACTAACCATCTTTCAAGTGCTTAGTAGCCACGTGTGGCCAGTGGCCACAGCATCGGATGGCACACATCTAGGGGACCCAGCGGGCCAACCCTCCGCCTCCTCTTCTCAGGGAACTGAGTCATAGAGTTTGTTCCTGTGTTACCTCTTATTTTGCCTGTACATGTTACAACTTTATTTCTGAAACTTCTTTATCCTATCAGCAATACACAATCATTTCTAAATAGCAGACAAATCCAGATATGGGGTTCTCAATCTTTGAAATAAGATGTTTGTGACTTTCTGTCCCCGCAGGCCCCTGTAGACACCTGGCTCTGGTCGGGCAGAGGGCTCACCTTGCATCAGGACTAATTATGGCCGGAGCACAAGGAGGCAGGAGTGGTCACTGTTAGAATCGAAAGGGAAGGTCCCCGGGAAGCTGGGTGTGGAGTTTGTGCCATAAATATAGACAGAGCAGAGAAGAAGGGCAGGCCCAACTCTGCCTCCCTCTGCCCAGCGAAATGAGGTGAGGACACTCAGGCCAGTATCAGGGTGAAGGCGCGTTCACAGGGTTCTCAGTGGCCCAGAGAGTCCTTGGGGGCTGAAGGCCCAGATTCCGGTCCAATTCATTCAGCCACCAGCAGAGCTGGGCCACCAATAGGGAGAGGCTGTCGCTCCTTGTGGAGATGGAAGGGCTGTTCTTACAGCTGCCGGTTCTAGACCCAGCTCTGCCACCGTGGCTAGCGCCACCGCCACCCCGACCCAGCTGCTAAGTTGGGAGGAAGCTGCCACCCTGAGCCCTGCCTCGGACTCTGGGTCACTGGAACTCTCCATACACGGGGCTACAGCCACCAGACAGAAAGGGCCAACGCAGCCACGCTCTGTGGAGGGTGATGTTTAGAAGAGGTTACCTTTAAGAAATGGAAGGGGATTGGACTTCAGAACTCTGGCTTGTCCCATAAAACCCAGAAATGCACGTGCATCGTCAGCTCAGGCTGTTACAGCAAAATACGACAGACCGGGAGGCTTACACACAGACATTTGTTTCTCACGGTTCTGGAGGCTGGGAAGTTCAAGGTCAAGGTGCTGGCTGACTTGGTTCTTGGTGAGAACTCCCTACCTGGCCTACAGACAGCCACCTTCTTGCTGTGTCCTCATGTGGCAGAAAGAGAGCTGGAACGCAAGCTGTCTGGTGCCTCTTCTTATAAAGGGTCCCATCCTGAGAACCCCACCTTATGACCTATGCTTGGGATTTTTGAGAATTAAGGTAGACTGCTCCCAATTTTCCCTTATTGGAAACAAAAGGTTGAAGAACGTTTCAGAAATGCAATCTAAGCATGAATGACCGAGAACCAAATTACCGGAGAAGGGGTTTATGTTCCACAGACCTGGCATACACATGATTAACTCGTCCTCCAGGAAAACCACAGCAATCACACCCAACAAGTCGTGTTCGGGAGTGTATGTTTCCCCATGTCGTCTTCCATAGCACTGGGTATTGTCAACTTTTTTTCTAATTTGATAATGAAATATCTTCCTACCCCGCCCCGCCCCTCTTTGAAATTGCGTCTTTACTTCTTCCTTCTCAACCTCGGCACAGGTTCCCTCTTCCCCACCTGCCCTGCCCATGTGTGTGCCCCCAGCTACCTGCCCAGCACCTTCTCTTCTCTCCGGACATCCCTTTGTAAATTTGAGTGAAACCAGCTCAACCATCTCCGTCTGGCTGCCATCCACTCAAAAAGCCCCCGGCGTCCTGTCTAGCTCCTCCTTGGCCCCAAATCGATATGTGACAAACGGTGAATGAGCAATAACCCTCCTTGTTAAGACTCTCGGCCAGAAATGGCGGCGCCATCCTCAGACCTTGTTAACGTCTCAGTGACCTCAAGGGGGACTTGCTCACGCTCAGTGCAGTCAAGATGTCACCAACAGGAACAACACAGAAAGCCACATCGTAAAGATCAGCTTGAAAGCGCTCTCCCGCCTCTTCCCGGGAGCCCCGGGCACGTTGGGAACAGAACGAGGCAGTAGTTCTTAGCAGGCACATCCCCAAAGGGGGAGGAAGCGTGGGCTGCAGATCCCGTTACAAAGGCCTGCCTCGCCCTCGCTGGTTGGGCTCAGTGTTGGCCTGTGGACTGCAGGGTCCCCTGTTCGATTCCAGTCAAGGGCACGTGCCCGGGTTGCAGGCTCGGTCCCCAGTGGGGAGCATGCAGGAGGCAGCCGATCGATGATTCTCTCTCATCATTGATGTTTCTGTCTTTCCCTCTCCCTTCCTCTCTGAAATCAATAAAAAAAAAAAAGACGAGCTTTACAATACCTTCGGGGATGTATGTGCTTGGTTCAGTCCACCTGAACTAGGGTCTGAGCAACTTATTTCTGCTTCTAAAAGTCTTTGGAAAATCAAAACCAAGCAACCAGGAGCCCAAAGCCCAATCTGGTCTCCTCCGCCTTCTCTCTTGAGCTGTAGACTGGACATGAACTGGATGTTCTGCTGGGACCTCAGACTCAAGATGTGACCACATTATTGCCTGATCCCCTTCCGACTGTTTTGATAGCTGACATTGAGGGCATCTCCCCAGAGTCAGGGACAGAGACACAAATGCAAATAGTGTATTCGAGGTTGATCCTAGGAAACGCGGATAGGAGTCAAGTGGGAAGAGGTAGGAGGCCAAACAGGGTGTGTTAATGAGCAGGTGACCACTGTGGGCAACTGAGCTCACTGTCCTGGGGACCCCTGGGAGCCTTGAGAGAGCACACCTTAAAGGTGCCCCAGAGGAGGGGCAAAGAGCTAGGTGTTTACCCACCGACTTTGCCCATCATCCCTTCGGATCGGGAAGTGCTCGGGCAGTGAGTGAAGCCTGGGGCAAGGACCACAGTAGGAAGCTATTGGCTTTTGCAGGAAGGGGAGCGTCAGTGGGCCTGGAGGGGCGCCCACAGCACCCTCTGCCAGGGCAGCCTACCTGCCAGTCATCCTTAGTCACACCCGCAGCCCAGGAAGAGGAGGGTCTGGGGGTCCTGTTTACAGATGGCAGCGAGGCTTGGCGATGTCCATGGATTACTTAGGGAGGGAGGAGGCTGGGCTTTGGACCCAAGAGCCTGCGCCGGCCCACGCACCTCCTGCCTCCTGCCTCCCGCCTCCCATCCCACACACGGCTGTGCTCCCTCCCGCCAGCCCGCTCCTTCCGGGCGGCGCCTGTGAAGAAATGGGAGGCAGATAGAATCAGGAGCTTATTTACCTCCCATGCTGCGTGTTTCCTTAAATCACAGGCCTCTTGCAATTTTCTGAGCTGTCGGTTCCCCACTTGGCAGACTTTAGACGCTGCGGTGGGAGCTCTGCCCACGGAGCCTGTGGAGGCCAGAGCACCAGGAGTGGCTCTGCGAGGCCGGCTCCCGTCAGCGGGGTTTTGATTAGAGTGAATATGTGTGCGTGCGGGATAAGTCATGATGCTTTTTTTCTTTCTGGAAAACAACCATTTTCTTGCACTTTGAATCGGTTCTAAAGAAGGTCCCTCTTCCGTCTACTGGGTTCAAAATGTTGGTTAAGTACAGGGGAAGGAAAGCATTTTCATTCTCGATTTCTCTCACCTCTCCACTCTGCTATTCCCTTAATATAATGATAATAATAATAATAATAATAATAATAGCAGCAGCAGTAATAGCAATACTTATTATTGACCAGTGTTTACTCCATATGCAAAATGATATATAGATGTGCTGAATTGTGTAAGCATTTATATATATTACATATGTATATACTAGTAGCCTGCGCAGGAATCCATGCTCGCCAGTAGTTCGCTGCCGCCCTCCAGTAGCTCTCCGCCCACTGCCCCGCCCTCCTGTAGCTCCCTCTGCTCCCCCTGTGCGCCCCCGCCTCTCATAGCTTGCTGCCCTGCTCCTTCCTGTAGCTCTCTGCCGCCTGTTTGTAGCTTGCTGCCCCACCGTCCTGCTGATCCGTGATCCGGACGTTACACCATTTGCCTATTACATCTTTATTCTATAGGATGTATTTATATATATTACTAGAGGCCCAGTGCATGCATTCATGCATGGGTGGGGTCCCTCAGCCTGGCCAGCGAACAACACTGATTGGGGCCGTGGGAGGTTGGCTGTGGGAGTGCACTGACCACCAGGGGGCAGGTCCTGCATTGAGGGTCTGTCCCGTGGTGATCAGTGCCTGTCATAGCGACTGGTCAACTGGTTGTTCGGTCATTCGGTCACTTAGGCTTTTATATCTATAGACTAGAGGCCTGGGGTCCCCAGGGGGTTGAGGGGTGGCCCAGGATGCGATTGGCCCTCCAGGTGGGCAGTGGGACACCCTTGCCGGCCTGGGTTGCGGATCCATCCCGCTGACATTCGCGCCCGTTGTCGGGAGTCAACTGGTGGCCACTTTTATATTGTTTCTTCCTTGCGGAGCATCTAGGGAGGGGAAGCAGCTCTGGTGCCTGAGAGGAGGCCGGCGGCACTGTTCCATCAGTGCCTGGCCCTTTCTCAGGAGATTCGACCTGCAGGACTGCTGAGGAAGTGGGTGGCTGCTGCTGGGCTGCTGGGCCACTGGGAAGGGTCAGTCAGCTGAGCAGCTCTCCCGCTGTGGGAGCGCACTGACCACCAGCGGGCAGTGCCTGCATTGAGCATCTGCCCCCGGTGGTCATTGTGTGTCATAGCAACTGGTCATTCCAATCATTCCGGTCGTTCGGTCGTAACAGTCACTTAGGCTTTTATATATAAAGATTATACATAAATATATGGATGCAAATATCTAAACAATGTATTCTCTACTCTCCACAATAACCTGTGAGATAAATGCATTCACATTTTGCAAAGGCTGAAACGGAGGCTCAGAGATGGTAAGTAACTTCCCTGAGTTCACCAGCCAGGAAGGGTGGAGCTGAGATCAACTCCCTGTCTGGTGCCCTCCCTGCTCCCTCTCATCCCACTGCGGCGCCTGCCTCTTCCTGGATGCGCCACCCGTGTTTCAGGCTCCGGCTGCTCTGTCCCTCTCTCCACGTGGGACCTGAGTGAAACTGCCACAGCTCACGTGGCGTCATCTGCAGTGAGGCTGAGAACTCGGGGGTGGCCCTGGACCCGGTCCCCTGCTCTGTCCTTGGAGCCACTGCCCACAGCCCTGTCCAAGGCCTGTCCTCGCAGATACATATGTCAGAGCATGATCTGTGGAGGGCGTCCGGACTGTGGGTGCTTCTTTTCGCCTTCTGTTTCGATTTCCATTATTCTTGCTAGCGTGTAGAGGCAATGAAAAATAACGACCATAGGCATCGATCTTCTCCTTTCCTGTTCTCTCTCCTGGCTGCCTCCCTTCCATCCTTCCTCCTCCCGTGGCTTGTCTTGGATGTGGATGTACTCTTGCTGGCCCCAGCAGTGGCACAGAGCCATTCCCCACCGCCCGAGCACAGCTCTGGGTGGGGACTGTGGTTCTCTCTTCACCAGACGCTCCAAGAAAATCTAAAGGTTCAGAAAAGATATTCTAAACATCTAACCGGCCACAAACTGAAAGGCTGGGAGACCCAGATCCGTGCCTACGGACCGAGTGGCTGTGGGCACATTACTGACACGGTCCAGGGGCGAGAGGAGAGGAGGGACCGAGCTGACCGCGGCTTCTCTCCCTCCAGGCTCTGCTGGGTCATTCTTGCACTCAGCAAGCATCCACTGAGCACCTGCTAGGTTCCAGGCACAGGGTCTACATAGCGGGCAAGCTCCTGTCTTCATGGGGCTCGGACTCTGGCGGGGTGCCCGGCTCTCTGGAACCTGCTGTCCCTGGAACAACGTAGGTCTTTTCATCGCTGCGGTTCCCTGGCGCCATCCCCGCCCCTCTCCTCCCTCCCCCCCCCCCCCCCCCCCCCCGCCATCACTCACGGAGCTGCATCGCCCATCGCCGCCTCTGCATCCTGCCTGCCGCGGCCTCTCTCCCAGGTTGTTACTGAACCTCAGCGACTGTGACCTCAGATGCACGTCTGACCCAGCGAGTGTGTGAGGTGGCATTTTGGGGAAATGTGTGGACTTTCACGGCACCACATGGGACACCACCTCTTCCCACCATGCCGTCTCCTGAATTCCTGGGCTGTCGTCATTGCACTCCTGGGATGTGATCTCTTTCATGGGTGACAGTCCCCCTGCCTCCCCTACCATCACCAGCAGGGAGAAAGGCAGGGGCCTGGGGACGAGCAAGGACGGAAGTCCCTTTTGTGCAGGGAGTGTCCGGCCTTTGTCCAGCGTGGCTTAAGACGGGGAGGACACGATGTCACCCCATTGTTGGACAATGAGAAGACACCGACAACAGGACCCATGGGGCTCATGGAGCAATGGTCCCAAAAGTCCTTGGAAGACATGGGCACAGCACCCCCAGAGGACTGCCTGACCGTGGAGTCCAGTGCAAGGGGACGGGGGACTGACCTGGGTGCCAGGGGCAGGAGGGACACCGGGGCAGGGACATTTGCTGCCAGCCCTGCAGCCAGAGGCGGATGGACGAGAGCTGAGATGGACGAGAGCTCAAGCCCAAGGGTGGGGTGAACCGAAGGGAACCCAGCGCCCTGAGCGCGTCCTGTGTCGGAGTGAGTCACCCTGAATCGGCGTGTCAGCACCATTCTAGTGGCCTCGTCTTTTTTTTTTTAAACCTATTTTTATCAATTTCAGAGAGGAAGGGAGAGGGAGCGAGAGATAGAAACATCCATGATGAGAGAGAATCATTGATTGGCTGCCTCTTATACACCCCACCATGGGAGATCAAGCCCGCAACCCAGGCATGTGCCCTGACCAGGAATCGAACCGTAACCTCCTGGTTCATAGGTTGATGCTCAACCACTGAGCCCCACCGGCTGGGCTAGTGGCCTAATCTTGCCAAAGGAAGTATCCCTCCTCCGGCCAGCAGGAGTAGACTGCCTGCCAGGCCACCCTTCCAGAACCAGGCCCAAGGACAGACAGGCTGTCACACATTTTTGTGAGTCCGCGTAGCATAGGGGCCAGGGGCATGGACTCAGCTGCCGGCCTCTGTCACCTCCTAGCTGTGTGATCCTGGGAAGTCATGCACCCTCTCTGAGCCTCGGCTCCCTTATCTGTACCGATCCCATGGAGAATGGCTGTGAGCGTTTCAAGGATTAATATTGGCAAAGTGCCTGGCTCGTGGTAAGGACTTCATAAGTGTCACAGTTCAAAGTAACAGACAATCGAAAGAAAATGTTGGAAGGAGAAAAAAAGTTAAAACCTCATTACCCTACACTAACAGAATAATTGGTTTGCTTTTTCAATTGTGAGACATGTCCAACTGAACATCTAGAGAGTCTCAGGTCTAGATGGGGTCAGCGACCCCTGGTCCCTTTACATGAAAAAGCCCTACATTGGAGGTAACAAGGGTGGGACTCAGGGTTGATGCCCGGCCTTGGCCAGAGCTGCCTGGGGGGTGGGAGGTGAGTGTGGAGGGGGGAGGGGTAGCTCCAGGTCTTCCAGAAGCAGGCTGTTTGCACCCCACACCCAGCCTCCTGGTCTTTTCAAGCTTGTGATTTCCCTTTAACCCGCACCACAGAGGGGCTATTTCTAAGGATCTTTTTGGTTCTGCGTGGCCCAGACTTCAGCTCCTGGGCAAGTGTGGTCCCTGCTGTGGCCACTGGAACAGGCTAAATGGAGTTCTCAGAGCTCATGCATGACCCTACGGCCACCACTAGTGGCTCTGAAAGGCATGGTGGCAAAGGTCACCTCTGTCCATGTCTGCCACTCCCCACTGAGGCTGAATCACCACTGTTTTTTTTTCTTTTTATTGATTTCAGAGAGGAAGGAAGAGGGAGAGAACGATAGAAACATCAATGATGAGAGAGACACATTGATTGATTGATTGCCTCCTCCATGCTCCCCAACCAGGGCCAGGGTCAAGCCTGCAACCTAAGTATGAGTCCTTGAGCAGAGCTAAGCTCCCCACCCTACGCTCCCCTCTGGCCCCCCTTGGGCTCTATCCACTGAGCCACTGTTTCTAAGGAAAGGCCAGGAAGAGAGAGATAGAGATAGAGATAGAGAGATAGAGATAGAGAGATAGAGATAGAGAGAGAGAGAGAGAGAGAGAGAGAGAGAGAGAGAGAGAGAGAGAGAGAGAGAGAGGCTCACACAACACAACTCAGCATCCCGGTGCATTAATCTGCCACTCAGATGTGGAAGCAGCCAGTGAGCTGTCTCCACCTCCATCGGGAATTAGGGCCCTGACACCTGCCTCTGGGCCGGCGACAATTCCCTGGAACCGTGTCTCTGCTCACGCTGGCTGCCCCCAGATTGGCTGCCACCCTGCCTTTGCCTGGGGAGCTCACAGATAGAAAATGGTCACACAGATCATCATGTGGACCAGGCTCTGTGCTGTACCTGCACGTGGATCTTCTTACTGCATTTTTGTAAGACATCTGGACTGCGTGAGGGCACTTCATTAATAATTGTTGAGTGAGCGAATGAATGAATGACCCTATGAAGAGGGTTCTCTTATTATGCCATTTGATAGACGGAGCTCAGAGAGGTTTAGTAACTTGCCCAGGGTCACACCGCTCAGAGCTGGCAGAGGCGAGATCCAGACACAGGCAGTCTCTGCTCATAAGTACTACCCTGGCCTGGCCTGGCCTGCTGCCAGCCTGGGAGAGGAGGCCCGGGATGAGGTGGGGCTGAACCTCGGGTGCCTGCCCTGGCTCCCTGGGTGGGAGCCTGCTGGGCCTGGCTCCTGGGCTGTGTCTGGCTGAGGTGCCTGCTGAGGCCCCCTGGATTCCCACGTCCGTTCTCCCAGACACAGTGTGTTCTGGGTCGCGGGCACCTGTGATTGAGCCCAAGGCGCCAGTGTACTTACAAATTGGCCCAGCTCCACGGTGCAGGTCATTACCACAGAACAAGCCGGAATATTCTGCCTTCTGCTTTCACCAAGGCGTGACACGCAGCTCCTCTCGGGATGCGCAGGGCTGAGCACACGCGCTCCTCTGCGGGGACAGAAAACCAGCGGCCCCGAGGCTAGGACCCTCCTGTGGAGGGAGGACATGCTCTCTGCTGCTGCCAGGCCTTTTCACAGGGTGTTTCCTGGCCTGGAACGTTCTCAGCCCTCCCCTCCCCGCCCTGTCACCTGTCTGATTCCTACATCCCCATCCCCCACCAGTAGATTTCCCAGAGCACCACCCCAACCCTTTCCTTCCTTCCTTTCTTTTAAAAAAATATATTTTTTTATTGATTTCAGAGAGGTAGGGAGAGGGAGAGAGAGAGATAGAAACATCCATGATGAGAGAGAATCACGGATCGGCTGCCTCCTGCATACCCCACACTGGGGATCAAGCCCGCAACCCAGGCATGCGCCCTGACTGGGAATCGAACCCTGACCTGTTCATAGGTTGATACTCAACCCGTGGGGGCTGGGCCATCCCTTCCCTTTCACTGTCCCCCTTGTCATCTCCTCTTCAGCGTGTGATTTCCTTACTAAACTGTTTCCTCAGAAGCCAGCTCAGGGGCAAATTCAAAGAAGGGGCCCCTTCCTCAAGATACTGCCCCCTGGTAGACAGTCATCCTAATTCACATCCAAACCTAGGAACCCAACGTGTGAGCAGAACCCCCAAACGTGGGCAGAGCCCGGCCGGCACAGCTGTCCGGAGGCGACCTCTGAGCAGCCTGCATTCGCTAATGGACTCTAGCTGTAATCCAAAAGGCTCAAATATGCACATGAAAGACTTTAAATGACACAGTCTGCGGCGTCTGCCTGGGGCTGAAGAGAAGCCGGCCTTGGCACCCGGGGAAGAAAACTGGGGCGATGGGAGATAAGCATGAAGAGGCTGCTTAGCAAGGCGAGGCCCAGAAGTGGGTCAGGGCGAGCAAATTCGTGACTGTTTACCTAGCGACTTTTCTCCATTGTGTGTGGCCGCACAGTTGGAGGCTTCACTCACTTGAGGGTTTTGCTTTAATAGAAGAACAGCATTTCCTTTTGAAAACAGCTTTCCCTCCTGAAAGGGCGTGCGGGGCCCAGGGTAAGGCAGGAGGGGAGAGTAGCGAACCTTTGATTCCCACCCTTGTGCTTGCACGTTTCCTCTGCCGGGTCGGAAACAGAGAAGGTGAAAAAAGGACCTTGTCTTTCTTTCCCCATCCACCTGGGGTCCTCTGACTCGCACATTGCAACGGAAGCCTGGGTGCCTACATTTCTGAGTTTCTAAGTCTCTAAGTCGGGGGCTCCCACACAGTCTCTGCAGCCTACTCTTCTGCCCCCACCCCCCCCCCCCCCACCTTTCTAATGCATGCCTAACTAGCATGAGAAATGCGGTCTTTAGAGAAACAGAACTCTTGAGTGCCTAAAGGGCCGTGCAAAGGTGATAAAGGGAATTCAAGACCCTGGATCGGAGGTGAGCCAGCCTCTGTGACAGCTGGAGAGGAAATGGCTGGTGGTCTCTGTTGGAACTCCAAGGTTCTCTTCGTTTGACAGCGGTCACGGGAGGATAAGTAAACAAACAGGCGTGGCTGTGTTCTAATAGGACTTGACTTGTGGACACTGAAGTGTGACCTGCATATAATTGTCATGTATTAGGGTCCTAGATGGGGCGCCCCGGGGCCTCCCTCCGCTCTCTCTCCAAGAGCCGGCTTCTGCCTGGGGCTTCCAGGCTGAGGAATGGGCTCAGGCCCGCCCCTCAGCTCAGGCAGGAAGCATGAGCTTGGGGCCCGAGGGGGCCAGATCTTGGTCAGGGAAACCTGGGGCTTCATGAATCTCATGTTCCCATCAGCCTGTGGGTGGCAAAGGAACAAGCTCAGGTGGTAAAGGACTGAGTCTTTTTCTCTTAATCATAAAGTTTGTCGCTGCCATGACAAAAACAGTCACGTTCAGGGTGGACATTTTGGGAAATGTAGAAAAGAAGGAAGTAGAGAAGGCGAGCACCCAGCACCCAGTCACCACCATCATTAACAATTTTTGGGAAATTTCACTTGTTTTTGTATTCCTATGTGTGATTTTCATTTCACAGGGTTGATACAGTTCACACAATTTTGTATCTTGAGCCCCCGCCACATACACATTTACTTTGATAGCACACTAGAGGCCCAGTGCACGGATTCGTGCACTGGTGGGGTCCCTCAGCCTGGCCTGTGGGGATCAGGTTGAACCCGGCTCTCCGACATTCCCCAAGGGGTCCCAGATTGGGCAGGCCAGGCCGAGGGACCCCACTGGTGCACATGCACCGGGCCTCTAGTGTACATGTAAGATCTTTGGTTAATCTCTTCCCGCCCTCCCCCACCCCCCTTCCCTCTGAGATTCATCAGTCTGTTCCATGTTTCCATGCCTGTGGTTTCCGCTCCTGTGTTGAGTGTCTGCTCCCTGGTGGTCATTGCGTGCCATAGCTACCGGTCAGACCGTTGAATGGTCAGTCGGTTGGCTGGTTGCTTAGGCTTTTATATCCTACTAGAGGCCCAGTGCATGAAATCATATGGGTAGGGTCCTTAGGGCCTAGCCTCCTGCGATCAGGCCCATCTTCTGCCCATTCGCCAGTCCTCAGGCCAAATGCCGCCCCACTGCCAGGCTGTCAGGCCGTTGGGATCACCAGCTCATCCCCGGCTGCTCAGGCAAAAGCAGGTGCTGGCAACTTCACTTCCATGCACATGCGTCAGTCCGGCCGCTGATGGAACACGCTGCCCACTCAGGGCCACTCACATGGGCACCGCTGCCGCCCCCATCACTGCCGCTGCTGCTGGGGCTTGAGGCGCTGACGGAAGCTGCGGGGCCTTCCCAGGACCTATCCGCCCTGGTGTGAGTGGCCCTAAATGGGCAGTGCATTCCATCAGCAGCCAACCTGGCACACACATGGAGGTGAAGTTTCTGGCGCCTGCTTTCCCGCAGGCCTGAGCCCCCGAGCAGCCGGGGATGAGCTGGTGATCCCAAAGGCCTGACAGCCAGCCCAGGCCTCCCACTACCCAGCTACCCACCCTAATTTCCCCGTTCACCATCGCTGATCCATCGGCACCTATGGGCCAGGGGCAGGGACTAAGAGGTTAGCCATTCAGCCCGCTCACCAGTCCTCAGTCCTGCCCCTCCCTGCTGGTTGGTTGGTTGTCACGGACACTGGCTTTTTATATATAGATATAATAAAAGGCTAATATGCAAAATCAACTGAACAGCGGAACGACCGGTCTCTCTGATGTGCACTGACCACCAGGGGGCAGATGCTCAATGCAGGAGCTGTCCCCTGGTGGTCAGTGTACTCCCACAGGGGGAGCACTGCTCAGCCAGAAGCCGGGCTCATGGCTGGTGAGTGCAGCAGTGGTGGTGGGAGCCTCTCCGGCCTCCACGGCAGTCGGACATCCCCCAAGGGCTCCCAGACTGCAAGAGGGCACAGGCCAGGCTGAGGGACCCCCCCCCCCGAGTGCATGAATTTTGTGCACCGGGCCTCTAGTATATGGATAAGTATTTCCCCTCGTAATGACAAGTTTCTTGTAAATGTAATTTTGAATGGCCAGATAAAACCTCATGGAGGGCTGTGGCGTGATTTTCCCTGCCAACCCCCTCTTGCCAGACATCTTGATGGTTCCTGGGTCGTGTGTAGCTGTGGGAGCTGGCAGATCCTGCAGCAAGATCCTGGGAAGGCTGATCATGGGGTCGCAGGCCCCTGGGCAAGTGGCTTAGCTGCCGCACTCACCTGTGAGGCCAGGTGTCTGCCGAGCTGCTGTTGCCACTGTCAGACCTCCTCATCTCGGAGCAGCTCCATCTTCATTTCTGATGGGTCTGCAGCAGCCTGGGCCCTGACACTTCCTCTTTATGTCTCCTGCTCTGGGAGCCTCTCTGTCAAATGGCTAATGAACTGTAAACAGACACTCCAGCGCTACAGGGGAGCCCTCGACCTGCTGTGTCTGTACAAAGAAGCCTCAGGGAGGCAGATAAGGCCAGTCTGGCACTGGCCCCTCGTAGGGTTGGGGGTGGGGGGGCAGAGAATGCCTGTCCCCTGCTTGTGCCCTCCCTGTGGAGAGACAGGGGAGGTGCTGGGCCCTCATACTCCTTGCTCATTGCTTTGGAAGCTCAGAGAGTCCCTGCCCTACCTCCTCCCCCAACCCTTCAGCTCAGGGGTCTCCAAACCTGGTTCGTGACTAGACTCAGCAGAACAAGTTTTAGAAAATGCAGATCCCCAGGTCCTCCATCCTCAAGAGTGGGGCTTGGAGGGTTTGGGTGGGGCCCCTCTTGATTAGATGATCAGGTTGCTTTGGGAACCACTGGGTTAGTCTGGGGACACCCCAAATCTCCACTCAGAAACTGCCTCCTCGTTTTGAGCTTAGGCTGCTAACAAGCCCCACTCTGGAGGGGCGAGTCTGCACTCTTTCTTGAAAATTGCTGCTCTGATTCAATTCTTTCATTTACAACTGAGTGAGCTAAGTCCAGAGAAACCAAGGGTCACCAGGGCAGAGCCGGACGAGAACAAGGCTCCCCCGTGTCCCCGGGGCATCACGGTCCCCGCTCCCGTTCATGCCTTCCCCAGACCCAGTCGGGCTGTGTTTCAGCTGATGCCCCCCTCCTCCCCTGGCCTCTTGGTGGCCAAGCTAATAAAATCCTGTGATTTCCATAGACTGTTGCATCCCGCCAAGCCCTGCGGTGACTTTAGTTGGTTCTGCAAGGAGGGAGGAAAAGAGAAATGCAGATCCCTCTGTTGCTGGAGGGAGAAAATGAATAGCAGCCCGTCAACTCTGAGGTTCTTTTCATGTTTGAAAATCCCCGGTCTTGTCCTAGATCCACCTGCAGGGACTGGAGATGGGATCCCACTGCCTGTGCTGATTTGCCACTGCCAATCAGGTCTGTAGCGGGCACAGGGCCAGGTCCCTCAGGGGAGGTGGGCACACCGCGTGGCGGGGGTGCCTTGCCTGATGAAGGGTGAATGGCTCTCCTCTGGCCTGTGGGAAGGAACAGAATTGGGGGGCTGGGCTCAGAGAGGGACCTGAGTCCATCATAGAATGTGTGTGTGTGTGTGTGTGTGTGTGTGTGTGTGTGTGTGTGTGTGTGTGTGAGAGAGAGAGAGAGAGAGAGAGAGAGAGAGAGAGAGAGAGAGAGAGAGAGAGAGAGATTTGGGCAAAGGGGCTGCCAGCTCAAGGGCTGTGTGTCCCATCTGATCTGGAGCCTGCTCCGGGGCAGGGAGGCATGAAATGGGCCACAGGAGGAAGCTGTGGCAGCAGAGGGAGCTGAGGGCCTGTGATGAAATATGGATGAGTTTTTTTCATCCCGTTAGTTGGTAGCTGGGGCTGTGGGCACTGCTGGCTGGGGACCTGGGGTTTGTGTAACCTGATGATGGCCATTTTCAGTGACACTGGCTCCCTCACCTCTGGTCGCTCCCTTTCTAAGGTTCCTGGAGGAGGGAGAGGGAGGAGAGTGGGGAACCTGAACAGAGCTGGTTCTCTGGAGAAGAGACCTGGGGCGCCGAGGAAGTTCTGCTCTGAGTGGGTCAAGGGTGTCCTGATGTCACACCAGGGAAGCTCTTTCCATCCCCACAAGGGCAGGGACAGCTCCTGCCCTGTTCACCTGCACCCCAGTGCCTAGCACAGAGCCTGAGATGCAGGCTCAGCTAGGATTTGTCAAGAGGATGAATGAATAACCTTCGCATCCAGTCCCTTCAAAAACTAGCTCTTTGCCAAGGGTCAGTGAGGAACGTGATCTAACTTAATCTACGTTGTTGTATGAGTGGGCGCTGATTCATTCCTTCAGCCTCCCTATAGTGAGCACCTACTATGTGCCAGACAAAGTTCTTGTGGTCAATACACTCATCCCCCAGGGCCAAAAGGTTGCTGCTCTCAGGAAATTGTCTCAGAGGCAATTTCTCTCTCTTTTTTAAAAAAAATATTTTTTTATTGTTGGTAGTATTATCAGAGGCAGTTTCTTGAACAAAAGAAAGAAGAACGGTGGTGTGTTGGGCCTGTGGAGGGTGCGGGTTGCGGGGGTGGCGGGGGGAGATCTCTGGTTGGGGGAAGGGGAAGGGAGACTTCCAAAGTGCTGCCTTGTGTGAGCCTCACATGGATCCGAGCCCAGCTGTGCTGCAGGGGAGACTCCAGTGACTCAGCCAAGTTGCCCTGGGAGGTGGTGGCAGGGCCAGCGTCCTGGCTGTGGGCTGAGATTAAAAGCGGCATCACCAGGCTGGTTCCCAATGTCTCTCTCCTGCATCGCCCGCCCCCCTCCCCCCAATCTGGTTTGCTGCAGTCCTAGGTGACTGGAGTTGGGGTGATGTGTCAAGCATGTCACATTGGGAATGCTGAGGCTGCTGGGAAGAAGAGAAGTACTGGCCAACGAGGGTCCTTGGCACACGCGTGGGGGTGTGACTGGACACACAGGGTTACCCTGGCGTGTCCCCACCTGTCCCCACCCCTGCTGGATAAAGAGGGTCTGCCATTGTCTACTCGGTTTCTTCTGCCCGTGTGGCCCCCACGCACCTCCAGGAAGGGCCCTCGCGTTACCAGACTGGCTCTTGGGCTTTCTGAGGCCCAGCAGCAGGGAGAAGAAGGGGAGTAGCTGGGAAATCTGAAGCTAGGCCGTTGGAGCCAGGGCGAGGGGGGCGTGGGAGGAGGGAGGCACTGGAATCAGATGTAGAAGGAGAGGGATGCAGGTGGGAGAGGAAAGGAAGGTAGAGGGCAAGGGAGCAGGGAAGTTCTTCTGACCGCGCGCCTCTTCGAGAGGCGGGAGACATACAACTGAAGGATTTGAAATACTTTAAAATAACTTGCGTGTTGCTAGGCGGCGACACTGGCCATTGGGATGCTGGCTTTCCTCGGGTTACATGTCATAAGAACAAAGACAGAAACGAGGCTGAGCCCGTACCGAATGTGCCCGTGTAGGAATAAAACCGGTCCACTAGCTCACATTTCATTTAAGAACCCTATTCTGCCTTCTTTCTCTCTTATCTTGTAAGTTTTGACCTCCGGAAGCCTGCTTCTCTATCCGCTGACTAATTCCGAGACTGAGCCTGGAAACTCTAAGTCCTAACTGCTGGTGAAAGAAATCGCAGCGAGATAAGAAGTAAAACCGTGTTTCCACTTCCCCTGCAGCCCTGAGGGGAGCAGGCTCCAGGCTGCGGCGAAAATCCATCCTCGCACCTGTTCTTTCCCACAAGAGAGCTTACCGGGCACCCTGCCTCCGGAGGCGGTGGCCACGCCCATGGTAAACACTCATCCAGAGAAAAACCCCAAGATCCCCATCGATGGTTTTGCTTAATAATTTATTACCCTGGCACTAATACGTAAATGGCCATTTGTTTTCCGGAAGGCAGACACGCTTGCGAGTTGTCTTTGGAAAACCAGAGGCGGAGGGTGGGCGCGCCTCTTCTCCCGCAGGACAAAAGCGGGGCCTGTTGGGATTCTTATTTCAGCAGGAGTCCTCTCGGACTCCTTTCATTAAGGAGCCAAGTGCAGAGTTCTTCCCCCGGGCGTCTTGTTTAATCCTCACAACCCCCTCCCCCTCCCAGGCGGGCGCTATTGTCATCTCTCCTTTGCAGACAGGACAGCGAGACTCCGTGAAACTGACTATTGTGCCAAAGGGCATACAATGGGCGGGTGGCAGAGCCAGGAGTCCCAGCCAGGTGGCTGATGCAGAGCCCACATCTGAACATGGCCCTCCCGGGTGGGGCAGTTCCCTTTCTTGCTGTGGCTTGGTGACTCGGGGAAGCAGAGGGTGGAGAAAAGGGAGCCTTCTCTAGAATCTAAGCATTCAGGAAAAGAGGGGAGGAGAACCTCAGGGGCAAGGCAGCTCTGCAGGGCCTGGAAGGGAGAAACACGTGCAGAAAAGAAAGAAGAGGCGCAAAATTTGGAGGGGTCTCCTGCGTCAGGATCCAGGAGGCTGCCGGGGGAGCAGGGGAGTGCGAGGAGCCTAGGAAAGGCTGCAGGGGCTGCGAGAATGGCTGGCTGGAGTCTGGTTGGTGAAAGGGACAGAGATTTCAAGGTCAATGCAAAACGGGGTGGGGGAGGGAGGGTAGAGGGGGAGGCACCCTTTACAAGGAAAATGAGGCGAACAGTAAATACTGGATTGGGGCAGGGTGGAGACCCTGCTTAGGGACACGTTGTCTAGGGGAGCGGCGAGCTCTCTGGGTAGAATAAGAGGAAGTACATAGCATACAGAAGAACCTAGTCAGGCCTTTAACCCTCTGCCAAGCTCGCTGGGCAACGTGAGGCTCCACCTGGAACGGACCAGCTTTTCCATGGCCTTGATCGCATAACCGCTCCTCCTGGTGATGACAGTTCGTGCATTTAAAAGGGGCGGGCACCATGGGCCGTCCTTCAGGTTAGATACAGAGCTGGTCTGTCTGACGCACTTGTCCATTCTCCTCCTAATTGCTGTGGGAAGCCTCCCCCCCCACACACCCACACTCAGAAAAGATAACGATTCTAATTATCTTTTGCTACCTAACTCATTACCCTAGACTTAGTGGCTAAAAACCATCGTTAAAAAAAAAATCATCACCCAAATGTTTTTATTGATTTTTAGAGAGAGAGGCGGGGGGGGGGGGGGGACATTGATGTGAGAGAGAAACTTCAATCCGTTGCCTCCCATATGTGTCCTGACTGGGGATCGAACCCACAACCTTTTGGTGTATGGCGCAATGCTACAACCAGCACAGCCACCTGGCCAGGGCAAAATCCACCATTTTACTGTGCTCACAGCTTCGGTGGGTCAGGCATTGGGAAAGGGCATAGCAGGGATGGCTTGTCTCTGCTTATATGACACCTGGGCCTCCCCTAGGAGGACTCAGTCTGGGGCAAGAATCATCTTGAGGCAACATCGCTCACATGGCTGTGGGTTCTTGTTGGTTGTCTACTTGGACTTAAACTGGGGCTGTCAGTCCAAGCACCTGCCCTTGGCCTCTCCATGTGGCCTGAGCTTCCTCACAACATGGCGGCTTTGACTTTCTGAAAGAGGTCAGTGTCCTAAGAGGAAAGAAGTGGAAGCTGCCAGTTCCTATGGGCTGGTCTGGAAATGAGGACAGTATCACTTTCGCCATATTCTATTGGTTGGAGCAGCCACAAAGCCTGCCCAGATTTAAGGGGAAGGGGCTTAAACTCAACCATGAGATGGGAGGAATGTCAATGTCACATTGTAAAAGGGCATGTGGGAGGGGAGGTATTGTGGAGGCCATGTAGACAAAAATACAACACACATACCCTCAGTGTTGGTATGGTTGTCCATTATGGTGTCCCTCTTGTTCCCCCAGGGCTGGTCACCTGGTCTATGCTAGTCAATCAGATTACTCCATCCCTCTGGCAACAGTTTGGGAGTGGATATATGCCCCAAGCAGGGTCATTAGAGTTTTCTGTCGTGTCGATCTGTGGACTTGAGAGAGGAATTCTCTGGGAGGATAAGGTTCTGGGGTGGTGGTGACCCTCTTCGCTGCCAGCTGTGGCAGGTCTACTTCCAGAAGATTCCAAGCAGACACCTGCAGGGCCGCGAGTTGGAGCGACAGAGTTCTAACAACACTGCCTGCGCCTGGGGTAGAGTCGTGCCCCCAATCAGGTTTTGTCCCGGATTTTCATGTTTCCGACACAGCGGAAAGCATTCTCAACAATAGAGCAAGGGAGGGAGAGAGATGAGTGTACTGCAAAAGGAGCAGAAGGGCCAATATTTTGAGGCCCAGGCTCATTCTGTGGGAGAAAAGTTTCCTCCGGAGGGAGGCAGAGTATCTTCAGGGGAGAAATAGTGGGAGGCTGCGGGGATCGGGGGGGAAGGGAGGGGGCAGGGTGTCCCACCTTCTGTGGAGCATAATACCACCATTTCTTCCTTTCCTCTAACCACAGTTTTATCCCCCAGAGAATCCAAGAATCATGGCGATGACCTTGAAGTTGGGTAACAAGAGTAGCTGCTTTTCCCTACTGTGGTATTGAGCAAGTCACACCTCTCCTAGCCTCGGTTTTCTCATCTAAAATATGGAGATCATTGCGTTATCGTGAGGACTCAATGTGGTGGTGCGTGGGCAACCTTGAACACAGTGCTAGGCACGGAGTGTTGCGTGAACTCTGTAGGGATAAAGATTCCTCTGAGGTTAGCACAAAGATGGAGGTCTTCGCATTTCCAAATAGCCTCAGCCATGCCCAGGCTTCTCCCGGTGCAGCCTGTGAAACTATTAGAAATGACGAGACTCTCCCATGCAGATTTATATGTATGGTGAGTGGTAATTTCCATAACAAACACAGGCTCACGCAGGCAGGTCACAGATTCCTCCGAGGCCCGCGGCGCTGCAAAGGAAACACCTACTAAATCAAGACCAGAGAATAAAACCCAGAGTGTCTTCCTCTCCTTCCCCATGCTAATGAGCTGAACAGATCCCAATTACGAGCCCAGTGCAAGACCTGGCCACGATGGAATTTGCCCGTGGTCTTGAAACTGAGATAGCAATACATACCGAGAGGCTGCGCGGCACACAGTCATCTTTGCAGCCCCAGCGCACCTCCTGATGATGACCAGAGAGGTTGTAGGGCCCAGCTGGGGCTTGAAGGTCTGGGAGGCGGGGAAAGGGATGGCTGGAGAGTGAGGAGAGCAAGGCTTTGCAGAATGTGTTGCTGTCAGCCCCCTTCTGTGAGAGTTAGGATTGACCTGGGTGAGCTGTAATGGAATCTAAGCCCCCCTGTAGCTCAGTTTGTAAATTTGTGAATAGTCATTGTGTCCTTGAGGTCTCAGTTGTCCCATCCTGAAAAATGGGCACAATGATGGTTTTTCAAGGTCCAGAGGAGATACAGAAGGAATGTGGGAAATGCGGGTCTTAGGGCCGTTTACAGATTTACAGACTGCTTGAGCTGGAGGATGATGCAGTTCGAACAAAGCTCCTCATTTTACAGTTGAGAAGACTGAGGCCCAAGGAGAGGAAGGGATTTGCTTGACATCCTTGAGTGAGTTAGAGAATGAGATGAGACCAAGGGCCAGGGACCCTGGTGCTAAGCCAAGCGATCCTTGTTTTCCCCCTCATTGTTCATTTGCTCCCTTCCTGGCAGTTATATTGGTATGAATTCTCAAGGCTCCTATGGCTGGTGAGCCAAGTTGGGGAGAGTGTGGGCTTACACACTATGCATTTTGTGGTCTCCCCGTGTCCTCTGGCCGGATGGGAAGTGATATTCCTGTGGTATTAATCCTTTAAATGTCATATATATTGATGCTTTTGTTCACTGCATAATGAATAGTGCATAGTCTCCCCCATCAGCATCCCATCCACATGAGCCCATACTTCCCCCTGGCTGTGATGAGGTTTGCTTCTCAAGTGATGAGCCTTGAAGAGTGTATTAAATGCTCTGCATGCCCTTCATCCCCAAGTGGTAGCCCATAATAGAAAGAGTTTGAGAAGAAAGGGCATAAAAAGGCTATACATGATATTTCTAGATGAGTCAGGTGGCTCTGAAGTGATGCCACCATTGATTCATTTATTCACCAGTAAATAAGCCACAATATGTCACCCTGTGCGTGTTCTCTCATACTATCTCACAAACATAGGCACTGGCTACAAGAGGGACTAGCAGAAAGGAGTATGACTCAGAGAAATGCATCCGTAATTTTGGAGATGCAATTGCATGTGGTGGGAGGTGAGGAGGGGTTATAATCCCCATCGTCTCTCAGTGGACCATTGCAACAGCCTAGCTTGGTCTCCTAGCTTCCCTTCCCACTTCCCCAGTCCATTCTCCACATAGCAGCTTAAAAAGCAGGCTGTTTTGCACATAAATCAGATCATATTTCTCCCATGCTTACAATCCAAACTCCTTATTTGGCCTGCAGGGCCCACGTGACCAGGCCTCTACCATCTTCTCCAACTTTATTTCCTCCATGTTTTCCCCTCAGGCACCCTTCTCCAGCCACTGGCCTCCTTTCTCTCCTCTGAACAGGCCATACTTGTTTCTACCTCAGCACCTTTGTAGTTGCTGCACCCTTCTCCTGGAAAGAATTTCTGCCAAATCTCCACAAGCCTGGCTCCTTCTCCTTGTTCAAGAATCAACTCAAACATCATCACTTCAGAGCTGCCTTCCCTGACGCTCCTAGCTAAAGAAGTTGTCACCCAGACACTATCCGGCCCATCACTTTGCCTATTTCCTTCATAGAACTTATAACCAACTGAAATTGTTCTAGTTACTGATATGTTTATGTATGTATTGTGTTTCCCTCCTCCTAGAATGTCAACTACAGGAGAGCAGGGTATTTATTTGGCTCATCACTCTATTTCCAGTGCTTAGCGCAAGGCCCGGCACACAATAAATTTCCATGACTATTAGCTGAGTGGATTAATTAACTGATGGTGCATATCTTTTAAGGGAAAGATTTCTAAGTAATCCCCCTTTTCCTCTCTCAGAGAGGAAGGTATTCTTGCATCTAAGTTTCAGAGGGAAAATAAGCTGGGTCCCAGAGGTTCTGCTTTTCCACTCATGTACTACACTGACAATTCTAAATATGAGAAACTCCATTTATCTGGACATTCCCTGATGCACAAGTCCCTGGGGAAACACCTGGATTAGAGGAAGAAGGTAGAGGTGGAAAGGAGGTAACTGTTGGGTGGTTTCCAAACCAATCTTCTCATCCCACATACATTTTTAATGCTGTCAGAATTTAATTTCTTCTACAAAGTTGGAAGCGGTAACGTTACGCGTAAATAGCAATCCACGGGAAGATTATTTTCCGCAGATGCGTTTTGCCAACCCAGTCCATTTCCACACTCTTGTAAAGAACGAGTCGCTGTCCCGGGTGCTGAATAATAGACCGGGCCGAGGGCAGGGCACCTCTGTCCAAGGGCAGGGCACCTCTGTCCGAGGTGCTGAAACAGCCCTGCCATAGCTGGGTCACACTGAAATGATAGCTGCTGGAAGTTACAAGGCTGAACTATAATTCAATGCTCATTTGGTATCTCTTGAAGCTATTTAGGAGCTACTGCCACCGCCATCCTATTCTGCTCTAGGGAGAGGCGGGGCTATGGGATGATGAGCCGTTTTGGCAGCTCTGAGGAGCGTGTCCAGCCTCAGGCATTGTGAACCTCATCAATGATGCCATGAGAAAGGACAGAGGTGCCACAGACCATGAGTCACAGTCGGCACTCATCATGACACCTGTCAGTCCAGCCTTAGCCTAATGGTCTGTAGTGGTGCTCCTGTCTAAAGAGCCTATGCAACTCAGTTTCCTCATTTGCACGGTGGGCAGGCATGTTCCCGACTCCCTTAAGGTGCAAAGTAAAGCAAAACTCTGTGAATGTCATGGCCCTCGAGAAGTGAGTGACAGGTGATGATTTACATTTCGGAGTTATGGAGGAACCACTTAAAAATATGTGTTAACATTTCTGAGCTATAACTTATATAAATACACAAATCTTAAATATATAGCTTAAATGTGTGTGTGTGTGTGTGTGTGTGTGTGTGTGTGTGACCACCATCCAGATAAAAATACATAACATTTTCAGCACCACCTCCTGTGCCACTTCCCACCCAGGGTGACCACTTTTCTGACACCTGTCACCATAGATGAGTTCTTCTTGTCCTTCAACCTCATATAAATGAGATAATTGAGCCCTAACCTGT
Organism: Corynorhinus townsendii; assembly: GCA_026230045.1. Taxonomy (NCBI): domain Eukaryota; kingdom Metazoa; phylum Chordata; class Mammalia; order Chiroptera; family Vespertilionidae; genus Corynorhinus; species Corynorhinus townsendii. Next base: position 215,438,635 of record JAPDVU010000002.1, read on the forward strand.
TTGGCTCAGTGGATAGAACATCGACCTGTGGACTGAAGGGTCCCAGGTTTGATTCTGGTCAAGGTCATGTACCTTGGTTGCGGGCACATCCCTAGTAGGGGGTGTGCAGGAGGCAGCTGATCGATGTTTCTCTCTCATCAATGATTCTAGCTCTCTATCCCTCTCCCTTCCTCTCTGTAAAAAAAAAAATCAATAAAATACTGTATATTTAAAAATAATAATAATAAATGAGATAATTGAGTATGAACGCCACTGTGTCTGACTTCTTGCATTCAACATTATGTCTTGAGATTCATCCATGTTGCTGCATATCATTAGTTTATTCTTTTTAAAATATATATTTTATTGATTTTTTACAGAGAGGAAGGGAAAGGGATAGAGAACAAGGATTGACTGGAATTGAACCTGAGACCCTTGAGTCCGCAGGCTGACGCTCTATCCACTGAGCCAAAATGGTTAGGGCAGTTTATTCTTTTTATTTGCTTTATAATCCTCTTTTGTGTGATCAATTTATTGATCCATTCTACTGTTGATAGGCATTTGGGTTGTTTCCAGTGTGAGACTCATTTGAATAAAGCTGTGAACCTTCTTGTGTAGGCCTTTTTTTTTTTTATGGACAAAGCACTTCTTTATGCCGAGTATATGCCCAGGAGTGGAATTTCTGGTCATAATGTACATATGTTGCCAAAGTGACTGTTTTAAGTCACAGTCATTTTTTGGGGAAAAAATTAAATTCTTCTTCCTGGTTTTGCCTTTTACACATTCTTTTGCTCAACAGAGAAGATGTTCTGGGGAAGGCTCTGTTTAAAATAATGTGGATTTAGGGTTTTCTGGAGCACTTTATTGATCAATATTGATTAGATGGCTATTCCCTGCTAATCTCTTCCTAGAAACCAGAGACATTCTTCCCTTGGACCTTCCCTCTCTTTGGCTATCACCAGGACTGACTCCTGTAATGGAATCTGCATGCAATGATGCTTCAGAGTTTAGAATGGATAGCCTCCCCCTCTTTCTCCATACCCTAGGCTTCAACGTGTCTGAGAGAAGAATCCAGCCAAGAAGAGTGAGGCACATGGTGTTCACCCTGGTGCCATGGAGGAATCTTGGAAGCTCCACACACACGCAGTATTTTTCAGATTGTCCTAAACTGCTACATTTATTAGGAGACCCAGTACCCACAGTGAGGCTGGCTGTTCTCTCTGACCTTGGAATCATGAGATTTCCCATTACACCTTTAATCCTCTGTGAAATGTCTCTCTCTCTTTCTTTTCCCCTCCCTCCCCACTCTTCTTTTTCAACACAAGGTGTCTGTCACTTTCTTCCCTCCTTTCCTCTGGACCCCTCTTTCTTCCTCTCTCTTTCTCCTCCCACTTTTACTTATCTGGTATACTTTTTGGAGAAAAGGCCCCTGGATTCAGAACAGCCAAAATGGCTGGTGTAGAATAAGATGAGGCTCCAATGTTCTCTTGAGATGAAGCGCAAGGTTCTTATAGCCCCTTTAGAGATAGTAATAGAGAGGGTAATGCCTTGTAACTCATGAAATGAAAGCAATCAGAACTATGGCAACAAGAACCAAAGACCACCTGGCCTGTGTGGCTCAGTGGTTGAGTGTCAACCTATGAACCAGAAGGTCACAGTTCTACTCCTGGTCAGAGCATGTGCCTGGGTTGCGGGCTCAATTCCCTAGTAGGGGGGCATGCAGGAGGTAGTCGATCAATTATTCTCTCTCATCACTAATGTTTCTATCTTTCTCTCCTTCTCCCCTCCTCTCTGAAATCAATAAAAATATTTTTTGAAAGAAAGAACCACCTGCCCTTCTGAGATGGAGTTGGGGAGCTCTGGGCTGAGCCGAGGGTTAAAGGACTCAAGACTTAGGGTGAGGAGGGAGGGAGAGTAGAACACATCTCTGATGTACCTTGGCTAGGATTCCGTTGGCCTGGAGAGTTGGGGAGCAGGTAGGCATGGTGAGATGAGAGAAGGTGAGGGGTTCACCTTGGGGCTCTGGGGATCTTGGAGGGTCACATAGACCCTTCCTGCAGGAAGGGAGTTCCTGCAGGACTGGGATGGAGACCTCTGCTGCCTCAAGGTGATTGAACTTCCCCATCAGCCATCAGTTCCTGCAGGTCATACAGGAGGTGATCTCCAAATCCCCCGCTGCAGGATTCTCCCCTACCCCACCCTCCCCTAAGGCCTAAAGATGGTTGCTGTCAGCACTTTCGCTCTCGGTGCAGATCAATAGGGCCCTTGGATATGACCTCAAGTTCAATTATGGCTTCAATTATGGAATAAAGAGACTGTTATTGCACACCTATCTCCTATTAAACACGCTGTGCTGGGGGCTGGCAGAGACTGGACCTGGGGGAAATCATTAGGATGCTAATTTGAAATCAATTTAAAGCACATTTGCTTAATGACATGAGCATTGTGAATTATCTATAAATTGCTAATTTAGTTGAATGTCATACCAGATTTTCATTTTATAAATTGCATTTTTGGGTTGGCAAATGTCTCCCCTCCACCACCCTCACTTTCCCTCTTTTTCTAAAACAAAGCTTGATTATCCCGTCTTCTGGGATTCAACCCATAGCAGAAGGTCATGTGCATGCTCACGCATGTCCCAGGAATCCTGACACTGCTTTGTGAAAACGCCTGGTGAGTGACACGTGGCCCTGTGACCTCTGTTCCCCAGCCTGACAGCTTGAAACCCTCGGTTACTCAAGCGTCTTCGGTGTTCAGAACAATTAGGGCAGGCAAGAGATACTGCCAAGAGCTTACACCTCTGTGTGTCAGTGACCATTTGGGGAGGAGGATGGTGCAGAGTCATGCACCTGGGAGAGCTGGCCTGCCTCTGAGCTCACTCTGCCTGGCTCAGTGAAGGTGGCCATGCTCTCTTCTCTGTGGTCACTGCCTCGTCTGGACCGGGGAGACAGGAGCCTGGGCTCAGGAAGCAGCTGCCGGGAAGAGGGAGCCTGGCCTTTGAGTGGCCTTCATGTTCTCCACAGTAGCTGCTGTAGCAATGGGGCTGTTGGCTCACGTGGCAGCTTCTTCACTGTGGACCGGGCACCGCCCTGACGTGGCACTGGGTGAGCCCTTGCAGGCAGGCGGGGAGTCCACACCCAACCAGCTGGAATTCATGAGACTCTCCCTGAACTTCTATTCCATGCCAGGCCCTGGGGCCCAGTGGACGAGGACCATGCCCTCAGGAATGCCCACTGGGTAGACCATCACTTGCATTTATGGGGCCCTTACTTGTGTCCCGCTCTGTGTTGAGTGCTTTATCTGCACTGCCTTGTTGATTCCTTACCAGAATACTGAGTTGGACATGATCGCTGGCCCCTTTCAACAGATGAAGTAACTAAGTGTGGTTGATTGTTTGCAAAAAATGACCACAATTATTCTCCCTGTATCCCCACCATTTTGCAACATGACTTGGCAGCCCCTGCCTTCCAGGGGTGAGTATATATACTAGAGGCCTGATGCACGAAATTCATGCAAGGGGCTCAGCCCTCACAGCCCCGGCTGCTTCTGCCCTTGCAGCCCTGGCTTCGTCCAGGAGATCTTCCTGATGGTCGTTCTGCTGTTCAGTCTAATTAGCATATTAGCTCTTTATTATATAGGACTAGAGTCCCAGTGCATGAAATTCATGCACTTGGTGGGGGGGCGGGTTCTTCAGCCTGGCCTGCGCCCTCTCACAGTCTGGGAGCCCTGGGGGGATGTCCGACTGACGGCTTAGTGGGCCTAAGCCATCAGTGGGACATTCTTAGCATTGCCACGGAGGCGGGAGAGGCTCCCACCACTGCCGCTGTGCTCACCAGCTGTGAGCCCAGCTTCTGGCTGAGCAGTACTCCCCCTGTGGGAGCACACTGACCACCAAGGGGCAGCTCCTGCATTGAGTGTCTGCCCCCTGGTGGTCAGCATGCATCATAGTGACCGGTCATTTGCATATTAGCCTTTTATTATGTAGGATATGCTGTAGATGAGGCTCCCTAGAACCATAAGAAATGTAAAAAATTCACTGTCAACTCATTCTCGAATTGCCCCCACTTAAAATCAAATTGCCCCCCCTCCACACCCCCATGGGGTGGGTGCTGCACCTTGGGAATCACTGGGCTTGACACTTTTACTCTCTGAGCTTCATTTCTGAATACATGCGCATATACCATGGGAATTGTAATCTCTTCTCTGCCTACCTCCCTGGGTTGTCATGAGGAGGTTCTGAGCTAATAAACCTAGAAATGTTTCATCATGTAAGTGATGTCTAAATGGGAAGGATTGTTATATTTAAGCCAACAGGTACCCTCACAGGTAGCAGGTGCTGATTAGGGGAGGAGGGCATGATTGTTTCCTGGGACTGTAGCTATGGAAGCTTTGCAGAGAGTTCCGCAGGCCTGGGGGTGGAGGGGCGGGCTCCGGCCAGCAGCCCTGTAGCGGTGGTCGGTGGTCGTCCCTGGAGGTGCTGGCAGGGATTAGGGTGTTAGGAGGGTGCTAGGGGGGTGGCCAGGCCAAAGGGGGAGTAACTGTCAAACCTTCCCGCTTGGGAATTGTACGTGGTTGTTTCACAGCTGTGCCTGCTCAGGGCGGGCCTCCAATCTCCTGGAACGGGGTGGGGGCCGGGCCAGGGCGGAGCCAGGTGGGCTAGGAGGGTGGATTTAGCCACGCCCCCAGCGAGGTTCAGCTCGCTTCCGCTGCAGAGAGGGCACTGCTGCTGTGGGGGGGAGGGGCAGGAAGGGTCTGACTCTGGGGGGCCACTCAGGCCTGCCTCCACCTGGGTCTGGAGTTGTAGGGAGGAGAGGCATGCCCAGCCCCAGTGGAGGGGGCCCAGCAGCGGCAGGCCACGGCCCCGGGTGCCTTGGGGGCGCTGACAGGTGGTTGCTGGCGAGCTGTGATGGGGGAAGAGAGATCAGGAGTCGGGGGTGCGGGACTTCTCCCCGTCCAGTCAGCCTTCCCATCCCCCCGGGGGTGCGGGGGCTGGGGTAGGGTGTCCGTGCAGGGGGATTGGAAGAGCTCCCCGTGGACGCTTCCTCTTCCTTCTTTACAGTCCAGGCTCCTGTCAGGCACTCTCCTCAGACCCCCGCCCCCTGGTGGTCTATCAATATGCAAATTGGTCGTTACCGGGACACTGTAACGGACAATTAGCATATTACCTCTCTCTCTCTCTCTCTCTCTCTCTCTCTCTCTCTCTCTATATATATATATATATATATAGATAGATAGATAGATAGATAGATAGATAGATAGCCTGTGTCCCACCATTTGGGTCTGGGCTGACCCAGACTGACTTTGACAGTAGAATGCAGGGTGGGGGATGCTGGTTTTGATGGAGGCCCTAGGAGGCGTCGTCATTTCCTAGGGCTGGCAGAACAAAACACCACAACTGGGGCCTTAGACAACAGACATCTCTCATCTCGCAGTTCCGGGGGCCAGACACCCAAGATCAAGGCGCCAGCTGGCCCACGCCCGCTCTGAAACCCGTAGGGGAGGGTCCTTCCTGCCGCTCCTGGCTCGGCGCCTTGCCGACAGCCTGTGGCATGCTGTGGCTTGAGGATGCCGTGCTCAGACCCTCCGTCTTCACGGAGCAGTGCTTTCTCTGTGTGCCTTCCTGCCGTCTGCCCTCGGGGCGTGTCCATGTCCAAATGCCCCCTTTCTATAGGGACAGCAGTCATGTTCGTTTTCTAGGGCTGCCAGAACAAGGAACCGCAGACACAAATTCATTTTCTCAGTTCGGGAGGAGGCTGAAGTCCAAGGTGAAGGTGCTGGCAGGTTGGTTTCTTCGGAGGCCTCTCTCCCAGGCTTGTAGATGGCCACCTTCTTGCTGCCTCGTCACGGGGTCGTCCCTCTGTGTGAGCACATCCCTGGTGCCGCTCTGTGTGTCCTCTTCTCCCAAAGAAACCACTCAGATTAGATTAGGCCCCACCCTAACAGCCTCGTTTTAGCATAATCAGCCCTTTCAAGGTCCTATTTGCAAATAAGGCCACATTCTGCGGTACGGAGTTAGGGCTTCAACGTATGACTTTGGGGGAGACATGGTTTAAGCGATAAAAGGAGGCCTCAAGCACAGCCTTCAGAAGCCCTAATTCTGCCTCGAGACCAAGCCTGGCCCGTGACATGGGGCCCTGTTCCCCTTCTTCCCCCAGCCTGACAGCCAGCCAAGCCCCCAAAGCAAAACCACTCGGCTAACCTGCTGCTGAGTGCAGACACAAGAGGGAGTCCTCTGGGATCAGAAGACCCATCCAGATGAGCCCATCTTAGTTTAACTAACTCACAGAATCATGAGCTAAATAAATGGTTGTTTTGAGATGGTTTGAGAGGCAACAATAAATGATTGATATACGGAGGCTCAGTGTGGCTTGCACAAGGTCACGGAGCTAACGGTGGAACCCAGGCAGCCTGCTGGTCTGATTGCCACACTGGGGAAAGGTGGTGTCCCGACAGATCAGACTTGTCAAAGTCTCCCAGTGACAAGGGCCCCAGAGCCTCCGAGTGGGACTCTGGAATTCAGTGATGCAGGCACGACTAGGAGGAGTCTTGCCTCAGCTTCACCATTTGCTGAGAGACCCTGGGAGAAGTCACTTCACCTTACTGAGCCTCAGTTTTCTCCTCTGTAAAATGGGCTGGCAATAAGTCTGACTTACAAAGTTGTGAGGAATTGGTGAGATTCTGAATGTGACAGCCTCTGGTGAATTGTACAGTGCTGTATGCATCCCAGAGAGTCTTCCTTTTTATGGTATTAATTAGTGGCCTGGTGCACAAATTCGTGCACATTTAAAGTAAAATAATTAGAAGAAATATTTTAACATCATTATTCACCCTTTCTCTATAATAGAAGTGTCAATCAAATTCACGATCCACAATTACAGATGGAAACACACGTGTGCAATTGGCACCAGTGAGAGCTTTATATGTATCACAGATGCATGAGTCAACTTAGCCTTTTATAGATATAGAATAAACTTGCTTAATTAGACCTGTTTTCTGATTTAGCTAAACTTTTTCCAGCCCAGTGAAGCACCCAGTTTCGCTTTCAGGTAATTGTCAGCAACAGCAGTAAATATCAACACGAAGCAGATTATTATTGTAGATCATGCAGGGAGAACAAAGGGTAAAATATTTCACTGCAACCCTGTTTGACTGTATTCTGCACAGTGAGAAAACCTGAAATCATTTTCAAGGCCCACCATTTCTTACTTCTTTTCAGTCGGGTCAAGTTTCCAAGCTTTCTAAATCTCCATTTTCCAGCTAATGAAAAGAAAATAGGATTCTACCGAGTCTCCTATCTACCTGCTCCAGGACTTCTGTGAGGATCAAATGAGATGAGGCACGGGAAACACCTCACAGACATTTGGTTACAGTGTGCAATGTTTCCACCTGGCTATAAAGCAAGTCGTGTTCCTGGGCTGAAGAAACTGCAAGGAGGCTAGTCGCTAGGGAGAGGAAGCTGGGTGTTGCTGCATGACATCATTACCCGAAGGTCGGACACTTAGCCTATTACCCTTTGTAGAGATAGATGTCTTTGATGTGCTCTGTCCCCTTTGAAGTGCCCGGGTCATTGCGCTGGGGTGAGCAGTAAAGCAGCGGAACCTGACCTTGGAGCCAGCCAGGCTGGGTTAGCATCCCACCACCTGGAGACAGTGGGAGAGTCAGCTTCACTCTGCCAAACGGACACACCTTCCTCCCAGGGAGGGTGTGCCGATGCAGTCATTTCATGGGTGGAGAGAGGCATGTGGGAGGGACTCCGTTACATCCCAGCTCCCTTCCCTCCCACCCCCCCTCACCTGCCCTGCAGAGTTCTGCTTGTTCCGACCTGGGCAAGGCAGACCTGCCCTGAGGTGCTCCAGCAGGCAGAGCGAGTGACAGGACAGCCTGGTCAGAAGCACTTCCTCCCACCAAGCCGGATAATCTCCCAAGGGGTGGGCTTGTGCAGAACAAAGGCTCCCTTGTTCTTCTGCTGATAATCTCCCTCCCTCCCCTCCAGTCCCTGGGAAGCAGGAGGGAGGAGGCTGAAGGCAAGGAGGGGATGCAGAGTTGCCCGAGAGTGAAAGGTACCTGCTAGGCCTCCCTCCTCCCCCGCGAAGCAAGGCAAGGGCGCCACTGTGCCCCAGCTCTGATGAGACACCTCCCATTTACAGGGAGGCAGATGGAGGCTTGAAGGGACAGGGAGTTCATCCAGTCAGTAGATGCTCACAGTGAACAGACTGTATGTTGGGAACTGGGATACCCAGTCTTTGTCTTCCCAGGGCACGTCTTAGAGGGGAGACCGGATGAGTAGGAGGTCATTACTAATACGGGTGCAGGAAGTACCAAGCGCTGTGGAACCCCATCCCAGGACAGCTGACCAGACTTGGGCACCATGAAGGCCTCCTGGAGGAAGCTGAGTGCTGACGGGATAGGAGGAGCCATGAAGGTGCAGCAGGGAGCGGGGCGGGGTCCAGGCAGGGGCCTCCTGGGGGAGGGCTGGAGCTGAGCCTCAGCCCTGCTCGGAGCAGGGACAGAGAGAAGTTTGGTTTGGCTGAGGCCTGAGGTGCCAGGTGAAGGAGTCAGTAGCCTGAGATAAAAGCGGGGAAGTGTCAGTGAGATTCCCCAGGGCGTTGAGGGCTGTAGGAAGAAGGCCCTTCCCCTTTATTCTGGGGGTAACAAAGGAGGCTTCCACCAGCGATGGATCGATCTCTGCAATAACGCCACGTAACCAACCCCCCAAACGCAGCGCTCCAGTCAGGTGACCTGTGCCTTGCAGGGCCTGCTGGGCTTGGGTCAAGGCCAAGGTCTCAGCCTCCTGGAACCAGTGGGCTCCGGGGCACCTTCTTCCCATGGAGAAGCAGAGGCCAGAGGGCAAGTCCCTCCCAGGATTCTGCTGGCTTCCCTCTTGCCCCACATCCTAATGGGTAAAGAAAACGCATTCCACCCCCATCCCGGGGAGAAACGAGCCAAGGAGAGAACAGTCCCCGTGTACTCAAGCGCTTTGCAGCTCCAAGCACATAAGTGGGACCCAGAGCGGGGAGAAGCCCGGTTTACAGCAATGATGATGGCGGTGATGACGACTTAGCAGGGATCTCCATGGCCAAGCCCTTGGCATGTATCACCTCATTTAAAGTACAGCCATGCATGAGGAGTATTATTATTCTACTGAATGGGTGAGCGAACAGGTTCAGATAGAGCCAACGATTCGCCCGAAGTCGCGGTTAATGGGAGCGGAATGAGGATGCAAACTCCGACTTCTCTGGCTTGGCATCAGCACAACCACAGAGCCCACTCCAGGCTCTTTCTATTGCGCTGGGCTGCCCCTTCCAAGCGTTCCCTCTGCAGCTCAGCCACAGGGAGGGAAGGAGCAAGCAGCGTCGGGCCGCACCACGCTCCTGATCACTCCAAAGGCTCTGATTGGCAAGCTGGCCACAGAGTGGGCGAGGGTCCCCAGCTCGGCTCAGAGAAGGCACAGGCGGCCTGCAGGGAGGCTGCCACAGCCCCACCAGCTCCTGGCAGTGCCGGGTCAGAGGACTTCACTGATGTTCGCTGATGGCTTGTTGGGGTGGAGGTGCGCCCCCTTCCTCCTTTCTCATGGCTCTCCTGCCTCCACGGTCTTCCCACAGCCCGTGAGCTTCCCCAGGAGCCACTGAAAGCCACCTCTCTCTCCGGCTTAAAAAAGTCCTGCAGTCAAAAGCTCAAGTGTGCAAAGATTTGTAACAAAAGCCTTCCTCCCACGGCTGTCTGCCCCCCACCCTGCACCCCACCCGGCCCTACAGGGAACCACTGTTTTAGTTTTCTTCGTGTTTCCTTTAGAGTTTCATATATATATATACATATATATATATATATATATATATTTTTTTTTTTTTTTAATTTTATTGAGTTCAGATAGGAATGGAGAGGGAGAGAGAGAGAGAAAGAGAAACATCAATGATGAGAGAGAATCATTTACTGACTGCTTCCTGCACGCCCCCTACTGGGGATCAAGCCTGCAACCCAGGCATGTGCCCTGACCTGGAATCGAACCCAGGACCCTTTAGTCCCCAGGCTGACACTCTATCCACTGAGCCAAACTGGTTAGGGCTCCTTCAGAGTTTCTTTATGCATAAACAAGCAAAAAGGAGCACATATTCTCCCACCTCACCCTTTTTGGTTTCTAAATATACTAGAGGCCCAATGCAGGAGATTCATGCAAGGGGCTCAGCCCTCGCAGCCCTGGTTTTGTCCAGAAAGTCGTCTGGATGGTCATTCTGCTGTTCAGCCATGTGGTCGATTTGCATATGACACTTTTATTATGACAGATTTGTATGGATTTCAGAGAGGAAGGGAGAGGGAGAGAGAGAAACATCAATGATGAGAGAGAATCATTGATCAGCTGCCTCCTGCAGGACCCCGCTTGCTGGGGATGGAGCCTGCAACCCCGGCATGTGCCCTGACCGGGAATCCAACCATGACCTCCTGGTTCATAGGTTGACGCTCAACCACTATGAGCCACACCAGCCGGGCCCACCTGCCCATTTTTTAAACACATAGACAGCATCGGGTACATGGAAAACAGCCCGGCGATTGTCAGCATATGGCCCCTTAGAAAGCAGCCCGGCGATTGTCAGCATATGGCCCCTTAGAAAGCTGCCTCCTCCCCCCTCACAGCTGCAGGGCATCCTGTTGTGGGAACGGGCTGCTGGGATTCATCTCATCAGCCCTTGTGTGGAGGGAGGGTTCAGGGCTCCAGATAAAGCTCCAGGGAGTCCCTTCCACACTTGGCCACGGTTACGTTTATCAGCAGGATAAACTCTGCGGAGCAGGGCTGCTGAGCAAAAGGAGCAAGTCCTCATTTGATGGTTACTGCCAAATTCCCCTCCTCGGCTGGCGAACCAGTTTGTACTCCCACCTGTTTCCCCACAGCCTTCCCCACAGGGTGCTACCACACATTCCTATTGTTTACAAACTGGCTAGGCATCAGATGGTCTCCTGCTCACAAACAGGAAGCCCCTTTATTGTACCCTCCTCCCCCTCAGAGTCCCACTTCCTTGGGCAGTCGTGGGAGTGGGCACGATCTTGTCCTTCCTCAATGTTGGGTGCAAGTTCCTCAGCCAGGGTGCAGGAAGTGGAAGAACACACGAGTGACAGTAGGTAGGTGGGACATGCTTTATTACGGACAAAGCAGCCAACAACTGGCTGGTCAGGGGCACCTTATATACCCGCTCAAACGAACGGGGCCTCGTGCCAATCAGTGAGGCCTGTGCTACGTTAACATAAGCAGGTGACACAAGGGGTGCGCTTGCGCAGTACGTACAGTGCTGCTGCTGAGTCATTGCCTCGGCATGCATAAGGCAAAGGAGCCTTTCACATAGTAACACTGCCATGTCAGTGCATGTATGTGGCGAGTGGACCTTTAGCCTCCAGCGCACCCCGGTCAGGGCCCCCACACTCAGGGAAAGGACAAGGTCAGCCAGGAAGGTGGATGTGGACACAACCCACTATAGCTTGGGCTGGTGTTCCAGCAAAGAGCCATGCGAGAGAAGAGGGAGCCTCCACGGGGGAGGCGGCATCTTAACTGAGCCTTGAGAGAGAGTTTGACCGGTGTTGAGCGGGGAGAGGAGCGGGGGACACGTTTGCACAGTCCGGAAGGGACATTGGGAATGTCTGGGGAGGGTGAAGAGCCCAGCAAGGCCAGAGGACCTAGGAGGAGATGAGTCTGGAGGGGGCTGGGGCCAGGTCACAGTGGGCCTTGAATGTCATGGGGGTTTAACTTGTAAATGATAGGATGCCATGAAGCCTTTTGAGAGGGTGTGTGAGGTGGGTGGGTGTTTAGTTGGGACTCTTGATTTAAGGTGAAAGAGAGCCCTAGCTGGTTTGGCTCAGTGGATGGAGCGTTGGCCTGCAGACTGAAGGGTCCCAGGTTCAATTCCAGTCCAGAGCACATGCCCCGGTGGCAGGCTCGATCCCCAGTAGGGGGCGTGCAGGAAGCAGCTGATCAATGATTCTCTCTCATTGATGTTTCTATCTCTCTCTCCCTCTCCCTTCCTCTCTGAAAGCAATAAAAATGTATTTTTTAAAAAGTGAAAGAGAACCTTCCTCAAAGTAGCTTGAGGAAGAAAGGCATGGATCGGCTTGTTTATGAAAAAACCTATGGGTGCATCAGCTTCAGGCGTGGCTAGATCCAGGGGCTTAAGCGATGTCATCAGGAATTTGTCTTTCATCCTTGGCTCTGTTTTCCTCTGTGGGCCTCATTCCGAGGCAGGCTCCACGCTGTCCTGCCACAGCCTGGAAATATCGGTCAAAAGAGAGAGCACCTTTCCCCATAACTTCAGCACATCCCCAGGAAGACACTCATTGGACGACTTGGGTCAGGTGCCTCAACCCATTACTATGGCCAGGAAGATGGAGTGCGCTGATTGGTCAGGACTAGGTCACATGGTTACTCACCTGGGTGGAGGGGTGGGGTATGGTAGAGTGGCCTCAGCTTCAATGGCACCACAAAATCTGGGTTAAGGGTAGGATCCTTAAAATCAAGGTGCAATGACCAGAGAGGGAAGAACCGGCATCTCCGGGGAACGGATTTAAGGTGGGGAGACTAAGGACGCAGTTCAGGAAGAGGAGGAGGGAACTAGAAAAGGCTCCCTCCGGGCTCCTCCCCTGAAGGCCTCGGGTGGGAGCCTGAGCGCCTCCTTGTGGCCAGGAGGCGCATTCCACCAGCTGCTGCGTCCTGGTTCTACAGCAAAGACTGCAGACCCAGTCCGTAAGGCAAATCCAGACAGCCTTAAAGGGCAGGCCTGGGCCAAGACCAGGCCCCATGCCAACCTGAGACCACCAGGTGGTGTGTGGGCAGTGGTGTTTGGAGCTCCCCTCCCCCCGCTGCTGGGCCCATTTTAAAAAATATATATTTTTATTAATTTCAGAGAGGAAGGGAAAGGAGAGAGAGGTAGAAACATCAATGATGAGAGAGAGTCATTGATTGCTGGGCCCATATTTTAAGTCCGTTTGGAGCGACGGGCATTTCACAGGACTGCGCTGAGCCCTGAGGGCCAAAGGCAACGGTGTTTAGCCTGGGGAGCGGGTGGGAAGGCCGCTCCGAACCCCTCTGAGGGCCCCGGGAAGGAAAAGGAGACTCAGTTGATCCTGGCAGCTCTCCCTGCAGCAACAGAGTGACGAGGCCCGTCTGAGAATGGCGCGCAGAGGGCCACTCCACAAGCCTTCCTTGTCGCTCTCGGTTTACTTTGCGGGGTGGGTGTGTGACTCTGAGTTGGACAGGCATGCGTGCCAAGCTCCTGAGGCGGCCAGATGTTCTCTCCTGGCCCGTGAATTGTCCCTTTCCCTGTCCACTGCCCCAAAGGCTCCAGCCTCATCCCCTTCTTTTGTGCCGAAACATCAGCCTGTGCTTTTGTGGCTCAAGAAGGATTGTGTGTGATGGGGTCCATTCCCTAGAGGCCAGGACGCTCGTCCTCCTCCTTTAAATCTCAGCACAGAAGCCACTTCCCCAGGGACCCCTCCACCAGCCCTCACCCCTCCCATTTCTCCCTCCAAGTCCTCTGGTTTGTGGTTATATAGCTGAGGAATCCTTTTATTCACCTTCTTTTCCCCACCTTGATTCTAAGGCCTCTGAGGTCAGGGCCTTGTTCCCTTGTATGACTGAGGACAGAAACAGTGCCTGGCACCAGTAGATGCGCAATAAATAGTGGTTGAATAAACGAATGAATGGACAACCGCTCCGAGGAGCCCTCTCCTGCTCCTCGGATGTGAACAACGATGAGGACAAGAGAGACTCACAGGGGGTCGGCCACTGGTGGTGGCCACTGAGGACGGCTTGATTTTAGAATCAAATCCAGCAGCACAGCAGTGGACGGAGTCAGACCCCCTGCCCCACTTTCCAGGGGATTAAATCAGTGTCGGTGGCTTGATTAAGGTCACCCAGGCGGGGCTGGAGCTAAGACTCCCAACTCTAGGGCTGGGTCCCTTCCTCTCAGAGGCGCAGGCAGGGGGGCAGTGACTGCAGTGCGGGAAGGACCCCGGCTCCCCGGCTGGTCTGTCGCTGGCTGCTACTGCCAGTCAGATCTCGCCATGTGCTGGGAGGCTGTGGCGGGGAGAGCACACACTCCGAAGCCAGCTGCTTCACGTCTCTGGGCTTCAGTTTCCTTAGCGGGGGAATAGGATAAAACCCCTCCCTCCTGAGGAATGCCGGGAGGGTCCTGAGAGTGCATGGATGAGGCCTGGGACAAGGGAGGCACTCCAAGGCAGCTGGCCCTCGAGATCACTGAAGGGCAGAGGGAAGCAGGGGCCCGGGGAACCTCTGCCGGGGGCAGTGGTCGCTCTGCCCCTCCTCGGCCCCCTGAATGCCTGCACATCCCAGCAGACCCCGCTCGCTGCTGTGCAGAGGTAACCAAGAGCATCTCATTAATGCTCAGCGAAAGCTCATTAAGACCATGAGCTGTGCATCCGAAGCAAAGGAAGGCCAAGGTTCTCTTCATGGGAGTGAATGCCCCTGGGACCTGTGGTGCAATATTCACACGCAAAACGAAGGGGCATTTATTTGTAGGCAAATAGGCAGCCAGCCGTGTGCCCAAAGTTCTCTGGAGTTCCCAAAGCGTCACCCACATCCACACCCCAGCCTTGCCGGGACCCTGCCCCTGGGAGGGAGAATGCCCTGCCAGGAGCTGGGCAGAGCCATCACCGCTCAGGGCCTGCGGGACCAGGACAGTGTTGATGAGGAGAATGCCATCGTAGAGGGTGAGGCTGGCAGGCGGGAGGAGGGGCAGGGCCCTGGCCAGAGGCTGCCTGGTGGTGTGCTGCTTGCCCTTGCTGTCCCCTCTTGGGGCCCCGGGCTGCTCCACTGTAAGATGGGAACCCAGCTCCCAGGAAGGTTATGACCTGGGGGTGAGGTGACAGTGACCCCAGGCCTGGCTTCGTCTGCCCTTGACCTGCCGACCTAACAACCCCACAACGCTCTGGGCAGACAGAGGCCAAGGGGAAGGAAGAGGACGTGGGCTAAGAGAGTTTCCTTACAAATGGGCGTTATTTGGAAGGCATGCAAGTGATATGCAAAATGGCTTTGCCTCCACATCACAACGAGGTTATTGGGAAGGTCTCCGGACAGGGACTTGGAAATGGCAGTCCTTTTTCTCAACACTTTCTGGAAAGATTTGTCCACTGGCCAGCCCCTCCTTTGCCCCTCCCCTCCCACCTGGCCTCCTCCCACAAGCTTCCTGTTCCTCCCACAGTGGTTACCGGAAGGAGTGGGAAAAGTGTGTGTGTGTGTGTGGGGGGGGGCTGTCAATCCCACACATGAGGGGGCTGCGGAGCCCTGGGTAGGACCACCTGAATCCCTGATCAGCCCCTCGGGGCTGTGTGGTCCCCAGCACAACCTTGACCCTCAGCCACAGCGCTCTTCGCTGGGCCTCCAAGGGCTCAGGTTTATACAAGGTTGACGGGGAAAATGCTTACGTGTGAAATATTGTACAAATTCAAGGGTTTCATTCCCAATGTTCTAAGAATGGGCCTCCTGATTTAAGCACCAACCTTGAACATGCCTGCGGCTGTCATCAGCCTTAATAATTTTCCGGGAGGCTGTCCACTGAACAGTGAGTGCACCCTTGGCAGGCGGGCTGGGCTCGGTCTGGCCCCAGCATCACTACCCGAGTGACCCAGCCGAGTCAGTTTCTTGGCGCCTTGGTTTCCCCGCGTGTGACATGGGTATGACAGCACCTACTCCTTATGGCTAACGAACGAGCTGACCCACATTCAACCCCCACAGCGATGTCGAACCCTGGTGCCTGTGACTGTGAGCTTACTTGGAAAGAGGTCTTTGCTGAGGATGGAGTTAAGATGAGGTCACCAGGGTGGGCCCTAATCCAAGCTGACCGGTGTCCTTATGAGAGGGGTGGTAATGGGAACGGGACAGAAAAGATGGGCCTGAGAAGGCGGAGGCAGAGATGCCCGCACACCAAGGATGCCAGCAACACCAGAAGCCAGGAGCCGGGCTCGGAACACATCCACCTCAGAAACTCCAGAGGAACCGGCCCTGCAGACACCTTCACGTTGGACGTCCAACCTCCAGGACTGTGTGAGCGTGTATGTCTGTTGCTCTAAGCCACCTGGTTTGTGGCATTTTGTTATGGCAGCTCCAGTCGACTCATACAAACCCCGGCACAATACCATCTGTGTGTCACCTTGCACCATTAATTGCTGGTTTGGCGTGTCTCACCACGGATGGTGGGTCTATAGGTCTGACGTTCCCTCCACAGATACCAAGCAGCTCCTCGATGCCAGGTGTGCGCTCGGCAGGGCACATGGCGTTGCCCATGTCCGGTGTCCTCAGCCCCCCCCCTCCCCCGCTTCACGCTCACAGACGGCTAGGTGAGCCGGCCTGGAGGCCTCCCTGACGACATCTTCCCCGCTCTCGGGGCTCAGGCCCAGCTCAGTCTGTGTCCAGCTTTCCAAAGTCCAGGGGCAAGTCTGCCCCAACGAGAAAGGTCAGTGCCCAGCACAATGCCAGGCACACCAATGGCACGCGAAGATGTCCAACTGGGGAGCCAGATGGGCCCCTTAAAGAAAGGGGTCCTAGTGAGCCCCAGAGGCCTTGCCCTGGGCCAGCAGAGCACTCCCTGGCCCTGGGCCCCAGTGGCCCGCACCCTCCTCCCACCTCCATCTCCCTCCAGGCCAGCCCCACCCCTGGTGCCAGGTTCTGGGCCGCATGCGGACACTTAGTCATTTCAACTTGAAGAACATGATAGAGCCAGTGATGCTTAAAATTCTCGTGTTAATGGCGGCGGTCTGCGGTTTCATTTCACTTTAATAGGAACCATCTGCTGTGAGCAGGCAGCGGGCATGGCCAGCTGCCCTCCCAGGGGCTACCCCTCCCCCAGGTCCCACCCCCAGAGTCAGGTCAGGGAGACGGCGGCGGCTCCGTAAGGAAGGTTGTGCTGGGGCCACAAAGCCCTCGGGGAGGGCCTTAAAAGGGTCCCTTAAGGCCGGGGCAAGGGTAGGACATGCAGAACCCCAGGCTGGTCCCTATGTCCTCTCTGGCCAGGACCAAAAGGCCTGGGGAGGACCACGGGAACACCAGCACTGGCCTAGTAAGTGGGGGAGGAGGGACAGGGAGTATACAGGGCCCCTGCCCTTGAAATCACTGTGCTTGCTCTTCCTGCGAAGTCCCCACGGGAGGCATGGGGCTCAGGAACTAGCGCTGGCTCTGCCACTGGCCCAGCTACAGGTCACACTTTGCCTCCTGGTGCCTCAGTTTTCACATCTGTAGGATGGGAGCCCTGTGACACCCACCTCAGAAAGCTGTGAGCACCGAGGCAGTGTGAGAGGGAGACCTCCGTGGTGACCAGGCATGGGAGGAGGGCTGGTTTCTCCTGCTGTCAGGGGGAACCCAGTGTGGCTGCCAGCAGCCTGGCATGGCAGGGTGGCAGCCGGCTTCACCATCCAGCTCTGGCTGACCACTGGGATGAAGGCAGTGTGGGCCTCGCACGTGGGAACAAAACTAGCTGGAGCCGGGCTGGGGAACAAAGTCCCTCTGGGGTCACAGAACCAGGGTCTCGTCCCCATCCGCTGGACCGAAGTGAGCAAGTCAGGGCCCAGTGTCAGGGCTATAGGGAGGTCCCGTTGGGCAGAGGGATCTTATAGCCGCTCCACAGGAGCAGGACGCAGGCGCCCAGCCCGAGGGCCCCCGCCAGGAGCACGGCGCCCAGGGCCTTGAGGAAGGAAGTCCTGGTCCGGGTGAAGGAGCCGGGTGCCATGATGCCCAGCAGGGCCGTGCTGACCGTGAGCGTGTAGAGGATGGAGACACCTGTGTTGAGAGCGACGATCTTGCCGAATTTGGCAAACGGGGCGATGATGCAGAAGAAGAGGGGCACCGTGGCGATGACCGTGGTGAGGGCACTGGAGACGATGGCCACGCCCACGTGCCGCACGGCCTCCAGCGTCCGCCACTGGCGCTGCGAGTGGGCATCCTGGGTGCGGGTGAGAGCAGAAGCTGGGGGCAGGCACGACGACGTGACACGGCGTCCCTCCCTGCCTGGGGCCAGGGTTGGGGGCTTGGATGCTGGGTAAACATGCACCCCTGCCCCAGGCCAGCCCGGCCCCGGGGAGCCCCCGATTCTGCCTCCGTAAGTGGGATCATTATAGCGGCTGCTCCACAGGGTGGGGGTGAAGATGACATGGTTCTCCCACAGCAGCTCCGTGCACAGTGGGGATGCAGTAAGTGCTACTATGACATCCAAGATGCTGATGATCTGCATAGTAGGTGCTCATAAATGGGAACCCTAACTGGAACGGATTTCCTTCTTTGGACCAAAAGTAGCTAAACGTATAAATAATTTACTTAGGAATGTTTTCACATCAATACAATTCCGAACAAGGATAAAACAAAAAGTTTACGACCCAGAGCTGTTTCTGGCACTGAGTCAAGGGCACGTTCTCACTGAGCCACGCAGGGCCAGCTGGTGGCCTCAGGGTCATGAATGAGGGCTCAGCCCTGCTCCCCAGGCTGCAGGATGAGACACAGACTCAGGAGCCGAGAAGCAGGAGAGGCCCTTGGATGCCACCTGGTCCAGCCCCTCACGGTCACTTAGGGAGGCGGAGGGATGGACCCACCCAGGGCCCACAGCGCTGCTCTGGGGGAGCTGCCTGGGAGCTTATGTCCCCTGGGAGATGGGCCCTGGGAGCCACCGCTTCTAGAACACACCCTGTTGGGGCTCAGGCCCGAGGGTGTCCCTCTGCTGCACTGAGGCGGGAAGGCTTATGGGGAGCGGGAAGGCAGGCGGGCTGCTCACCTCGGCCTGGTGGGGGGGCAGGTTCTCTCCGGCCAGCAGGTAGCCCTCCACCAGATGGACGCAGTAGTCCACGGAGGAGCCGACGAGGATGGAGAGCGAGATGGCTTCCACGGCGCCCATCTCCCAGCCGCTCCAGTACATGATGGTCACCACGAGGCAGACGATGCCTGCGGGGGCAGGGACAGCAGGCAGGCGGCTCAGACCTGCCCCAGCACACAGCCCCGGAGGGCTCTGGGGGAATTCAGAAGGCCCCTGAGGGATGGGGTGAAGTCTCGAGTGGAGCCCCCACCTCTGGTGGCAGGAGGGACAGGGCCAGAGAGAGCTGGGGGGACCCAGGTGCACCGGGTGTCTCTGGGCCCAAAGCTATGAACCACTGTCGCTGAGACAGCACCGAGCAGAGGGGCACTTTGCCGGGGGTCGGGTGGGGTTGGTCAGGAAGTCATCTCTGGAGAGACGTGACAGTTCAGGGCTGAGAGAAAGCTGCCAATGGGCGGCCACCAGTGGGACCCCGGCCAGGTCCTGGCACGGCCACATACCCAGGATACTCAGGAGCACCGGCAGCAGGAGCAGCACGTGGGTGGTGAACACGGCCACCGCGGCCACACAGATGAGCAAGGAGAGGGCCAGGCCGTACAGGGCGCTCTGCACCCCTGCGAGGCGACAGAGGGGGGTCCTCAGCCAGGCTGCCTGGTGGGGCGCCCACAACCCTCCCTCACCCTCAGGGTTCAGAGGTCACAGGGGTTAAACTGAGGGCACAGTCACAGCTGGCTGTCACTCTGGGAAAGCCACTTGACCTCTTGGAGCCTCCATTTCTTCATCTGTAAAATGGGGTAATAACAGTATTTAACACACAGGCCTCATTTGGAGTTTAGAGAGCACAGCCTGGCTGGTGTAGCTCCATGCTTGAGCATCGACCTATGAACCAGGAGGTCACAGTTCAATTCTTGGTCAGGGCTCATGCCTGGGTTGCGGGCTCGATCCTGTGTGGGGCGTGCAGGAGGCAGCTGATCAATGATTCTCTCAACACTGATGTTTCTCTCTCTCTCCCCCTCTCCCTTCCTCTCTGAAATCAATTAAAAAAAAAAAAATATATATATATATATTTTTTAAAAAGAGATAGCACAGGCCAGGAGCACAGGGCCTGGGACCAAAATGATACCAGGCCACCATATGGCCACTGCTCTTCCTTTCGAGGTGGCCAAATTCAGGGCCAGAGAAATGCGACCAGATGCCCTGAGCATGGGGGACTAAACTCTGGCTGCTGATTGGTGTACCTGGCACTGGTTTCCTTCCCGTTTCTCTCCAGGGCTCTAGGCCAGGATGGAGAGGATGACAAGCGTGGCTCAGAATGGCCATGGCCTGCCCCCCCGCCCCGTCACCTCCCTGTGCGCTGCCCCCACCCACCCCGCCGGGAGCCGGGAGCCGGGGGGGGGGGGGGGGGGGGGAGGGGAGGGGCCGGGTGGCTGCTCGCCTATGATCTCCATGAAGATCTGCTTCCAGTGCTCGCAGGTCTGGAAGCCGCGGCGCAGGGCCGAGCCCTCGGGGAAGGTCTGCAGCTGCTGCTGCAGGAAGCTCTCCCAGCGCAGGTAGTCCGAGTAGGTCTGGAAGGAGGACTTGCCCCTGTACGTGGTCTGCGGGGGACACGAGCCCGTGAGACGGGTGGGCGGCTGTGGCCCCTCCCCCTTCCCAGGCCGCCACGGCTAGTCTCTTCTGGGGCAGACGCAGCCAGTTCTTGGCCTCCTGTGAACAGTGGTGTTGTCTGTGGGGAGTGAAGGGCAAACCAATCCAGGATGACCGCCCGCCGGCTTCTGGGGACACGTGTGATTCTTACAGCCGCGGCCGGTTCCAGGGCACCAAAGTCGCTGCCTCGTTCCCACAGGGCCACCTCAGCGCCCAGCGCCCAGCGTTCTGTGTCCCACCCTCGGCCTGCAAGCCAGCTCCACTCATCCTTTAAGGCTCTCTACGTCCTGTCTCCTCCAGGAAGCCTTCCTTGATACCCCAAGATAGGCAACCTCTGCCCTCTGCAAGCAACCTATTGAGAGAAACCTATTATTATTTTTTCAGTGGCCAAATTCAGGATCGGAGAATGGCCTGATGCCCCCGGGCAGGAGGGGACCCAAACTCTGGTCCGTGAATCATAGTTCTTGTCACTGCCCGGCCACCTGCCCGTCTCCTGGCTGGACTGAGTCCAGGGAGGCAGAGCTGTCTGGTTCACAGGGCCCGGCTCTGGGAGCTATTGGGAGGAGGGGAAGACATGGCACTCACCCTCTCTGGACCTTTCCCCTGTATGATCTCACCGGCCCATTCTGCTCCCTGAGAACAGACACATCCAGTGTGTCTGTGCACACGTGTGTGTGTGTGTGTGTGTGTGTGTGTGTGTGTGTGTGTGTGTCTCTGTGTGTGTATTGGGGGTAGGGTGGAGGTGGTCAGCTTGGACGTGACATCTGTCGTGCAGAGAAGCCTGAGCAGGGATCCTCTCCTCTCTGAAACTGTCTGTGGTCTCAGCCTTAAAAAGGAAGGACATTCTGCCGGGCCGGTGTGGCTCAGTGGTTGAACGTTGACCTATGAACCAGAAGGTCACGGGTGATTCCTGGTCAGGGCACATGCCTGGGTTGCAGGCTCGGTCCCCAGTAGGCGGCGTGCAGGAGGCAGCTGGTCGATGATTCTCTCTCATCATTGATGTTTCTATCTCTCTCTCCCTCTCCCTTCAGCTCAATGAAGACATATTTTTTTTTTTAAAAAAAAAGGAAGGACATTCTGACTCATGCTACAGCATGGACCAACCTGGAGGACATCATGCGAAGTGAGATGAGCCAGACACAAAAAGACCAAGACTGTGCGATCCCACCTATATGGGCACCCAGAGGAGTCAGATTCACAGAGGCAGGGGGAGAGTGGTGGGTGCCAGGGCTAGGGGAGGGGAAGGGGAAATTAGTGTTGAATGGGGACAGAGCTTCAGTTTTGTCAGATGGACAGAGAAGAGATAGATGGTGGTGATGGTTGTGCAACAATGTGAATATACCTACTATTACTGAACTATACATTCAAGATGGTCGATTTTCTTACGCAAATTTTACCACAGTTAAAACAACTTCCTGGGCTTTGAACCAGTTGTCTGCATTAGCCTGGGGCTCACTGAGGGCTGGGAGGGTCCCGGGCACCCCTTGCTGGTGGCGGTGGCTTGGTCACTTGTGCAGTGAGTGGCACACGGGGCGGGAAGGAAAGCAGGGGTGGGGACAGAGAACAAGAACCGGCTTCCACTTGTACCGGTGTCACTGTCATTCTCACCCCCCAACGCCCTCACGTGGTGGCCCGGCTGCTTCTCAGTGGCCATTGGAGGGCAGGGATCTGTAACCCTGTTCTCTAGACAAACTTGAGGCCACAGGGGACGAGTTATTTGCTCAGGGACACAGAGCCCACCGGGGTCAGAGCAGGACTGGGCCCAGGTCTCAGCAGGGAGGCAGCAGGGGCAGCTGGGCAAGGCCCGCAGATGCCCAGGGCACGTGTGTGCATGTCTGTGTATGTGTGTGTGTGTGTGCATGTGTGCCTCCTGGGGCAGACCCCAGGAGTGTCGGGATGAGAGAGAAAGCAGTGAGCTATGGGATGGCCAGTCCCCTGGCTTCCCAGCCCCCGTAGGGGGAGCCCTCCACATGGCAGAGGGGATCATCCTGCTCTTTCCCCAGCCCCAACCCCACCTGCCCCTGCAGCCCAGAGGCTGCCAAACAGCTAGACCCAGGCAGGTGGGGAGGGAGGGTGTAGGGAGCTGCTGGCCACCTGCATGTAGAAAGGCTGAGCTCTGCCCTGGCCGGTGTGGCTCAGTGGATAGAGCATCGGCCTGCAAACCAAAGGGTCCTGGGTTCGATTCCTGTCAAGGGCACATACCTCAGTTGCAGGCTCCTCCCCGGCCTGGGCCCTGGTCTGGGCTCATGCAGGAGGCAACCAATCCATGTGTTTCTCTCACATCGATGTTTCTCTCTGTCTTTCCCTATCTCTGCCACTCTCTGAAAACCAGTGGGAACATATCCTTGGGGGAGGATTAAAAAGAAGGAATAAAAAGAAAGACCAAGCTCTGCAGCTCTGTGGCCGGGCCTCCACCTGAGCTCACTCACAGGTGACCTGGATGAGCGGTTTCACCTCCTGGGCCTGTATCCCCTTCTGAAGAGCAATGGCTCTGCTCTGGGATAAGGACCAGGGACCAGAGGTGATGCACGGAAGGCCACCGGGAGCTCACCGACTCAAAGGCCATGGAGAGCCACTGCACGCGCCCCTCCTTGACGCCCACGGCCCCATGCGACAGCTGCCCCGGGAGCAGGTTGGGCTCGGGCAGCTCCTTGCACTCAGGGTGCAGCATCTGCAGGAAGGCGGAGATGCTGTAGCCTGCGGGGAGGAGGCGAGAGGGGAGGTGGTTATCTGGGAGGGCGCTCCGCCCCAGACGGCCCCTCCCACCGTGCACTCATGCTCACCTGTGTGTGTGCGTGTGGGAGGGGCACCTGCTTGCCCTCTAACCTCCAGGTTTCAAGTGTGTGTAACCATTGGCAACGTCATGGGGAACCCACAACACCCATCTGCCCCCAGGGTGGAGAATGACGTCTTGTGCCCTCTCAGGGAGGCCTGGGGGCACCTGTGCACCAGCCCGTGCCCCCACTTTTGGGAAGGCTACTCCTGCAGGTGTGCCCACACACACCACACATGTCACCACGCACGGCCCCTCTGGGCCAATGTACATTCACACGTGAGCCCGTTCTCTTCTGGGAGACACACAAATGTTTGCACACCCCCGACCCCAGTGCGACACTCAAGCACACATGCATGTCTGTACATGCCCCAGTCCCCCCAGTCCCTCCTCCCTCCGAGGGCCTGGCTGCCCACACACCTGAGGGCAGGCACTGGGCCCCGCCCGGCTTCACCAGCTCCAAGTTCCCCGCGATGGCCTTGCAGAGACGACACAGGTGCCCAATTTCTTTGAAGAGGTCAAAGCCGCTGTCATAGATGACGCTGCCCTTTCCCAAGGAGACACAAGCGGCGCAGGCCGCTCAGTGAGTCGGGAACGCCGTGGTGGGTCCCCGGTACAGTGGGCGCCATCAAGCTGGAGCCCTCTGTGCGTCTGTCACCTGTGGTCCCCACCCAAGCCCATCCCCTTACTGCCCACCCCCCACGACCCTTAGTCTCACCTCCTGGCTTCCACTCACAGCACCCTCCCCGGGCTTCCTGCTTTCTCCTCCCCCTCCCCACCGCCAAACCCCTCACGTCCTCCCTGGCAGGCGGCCTGTTCTCCTCCCAGCCTTTTCTGAACACCCCGACTCGCGGGCTGGGCTGAGCAGACAGATCTCCGGCACCCCCTGGCTCCCAAGGTACTTCCTGTCTGACCTGGACTGGCCGGTGCACTGACTGCTCCAGGCAGCAGTCCGATTGTGCCGTGTCCAGTCCTTCCTACCACATGCCCCGCTCCCACTGCGTGCCAGGAACACACCTCACCACAGCCCCCTGAGCGTTCTCCCTTCAAATGCCCGAGAGCCCGGCACAGAACACAGAAGCATACGAGGGGAGAGGGGCCCCCCAGGGCGGGGACCCTGTGGCTGAAGGGCAGGCAGCTTTGCACGTGTATTATCTTCATCTCCATGCCCGATGGTGAGGAACAGCCAACTCAGACCCCCAATGTATTCTGATTCCTGGCTGATTCTGAGACCTCAACTCTGCTCAGTCCTCAAAAGAAATGATAGCCAGGGGCTGTGAGGGTCCTGTCAGCCTGGGGAGGGCGTGTGGAGGGCTGGAAGGGTGGCCTCTGGGCTGCTACTCATTTGCAAGCCGCTTAGTCGGGCCCTTCGGCACCTGGTTCACGTACCGGGTCTCCGATGACATGGTTGTCCACCTGTCGAGTGCGGTTGATGCCAATGATGCCGAAGACCACGAAGACCATGGCCCCCGTGTCCACCAGCGGCCTCACCGCCGGCTTCCCGCAGCCCGTGTTCACGCAGGGATTGAAGCCGAAGGTGGCCGAGAGGCGGGCCCTGGGCCCTGCAGGAGAGTCACAGTTGTACCGGAGGCGGGCCCAGCCCCCCAGACCCCCCTGTGGTCTCCCCACAAGTACCTTTCTCACTGGGCACATAGAAGAAGCCTTTGGTGGGCCCATCGGGGCTGGAGCTGAGCAGGCAGCCAGGAGGTGTCACGCACACGCGCCCATGGAAAGGCGGCCTGTGGTACTGTGCAAAGTACAGCTTCCTGTGGAGGCAAGGAGGCCGGACTGAGGCCAGGGAGGCCGGACTGAGGCCAGGGAGGCTGGGAGGACTTGGAGAGGCTGGACTAAGGCCAGGAAGGCTGGGAGGACTCAGGGAGGCCGGACTGAGGCCAGGGAGGTTGGGACTGAGGCCAGGGAGGCTGGGAGGATTCGGGAAGGCTGGACTAAGGCCAGGGAGGCTGGGAGGACTTAGGGAGGCCGGACTGAGGCCAGGGAGGTCAGGACTGAAACCCGGTAGGCCGGGACTGAGGCCAGAGAGGCTGGGAGGACTCAGGGAGGCAAGGCAAGTGTGGTCATGTGCAGGGCTGGAAAAATGCAGGGGATGGATGGAGGCTCCCCCAGAACAGAAATTTGGTCTCCAGTTGGGGGTTGGGATTGGGTTCTAGTCCAGCCCTGGCCAAAGTCCACTGTATGGGCCTGCTCAAGGCCCTTTCCCTACATGAGTGTCTCCCCACCCCTGGCCTGAGGGGTGGAGGAGACCAACAGTTTCCAAACTGCCCTCTAGGGGGTGCAAGAGTTCACAGAGGGGTCCAGGGCCAGCCTTGAGGGTCCCTGCTCAGAAGCTCCCTGTACCTCCTCACCTCAACCTCAACAGTTAAGGGGACTCAAGATTTTGTCTTGAAGAAAGGGTTCTATGGTCAGCTTGTTGGCCACTGGACCTAATGTAGCTCAAGGTTCTTTCTAGAATGTTCTAAGCTCGTCCAGAAAGCCTGCCCCCAGTCGCTGTTGTGTACATGCAGTGAGCCCAGCCCTGGGCTCAGGGGAGGGTGGGCAGAGGGACCCCCATCTCTGAGCCCAGGTGCCCAGAGGAAGGGCCCAGCAAACCCTCCTGGTCATCTCCTGCCTCCCGCCTCACCCCTCTGTCCCAGGAGGATCTCAGCCTTGTGCGGGGGCTGGATGTCCCGGGGCCAAGGCCTCCAGAGACCACAGCCCCGGGTGTCCCCTGTGCAGGGCCCCGCGCTGCTCTCTAGACCAGGGCAGCCTGGCTCCTTCTGTCAGAGCTCGTGTCACGATTCGAAATGACATCAAGGCTGACTTGTTAGCGGCTGCCTCCCGCTAGTGGGCCTGAGGGCAGCGGGCAGCTGTCTTGTTCACCACTGCATCCCCTGGACCCCAGCACCTGCATGGTGCCGGCTCGGTGGTGCGCAGTGTTTGCTAAATGAATGGACGGAGAAAAGCGGAGACCCTCTGCTGCTACAGCTCAGTGGACAAGTGCATGCGGGGCCCTGGCCCAGAACTTGGGAGGGAACTTGGGAAAAGACACCCCCAGCTGGCTCCAGATACCCCCAGCTGCCTCGGCATGCCCCCCATTGGCTCCAGATACCCCCAGCTGCCTCAGGATGCCCCCTGCTGGCTCCAGATACCCCCAGCTGCCTCAGGATGCCCCCAGCTGGCTCCAGATACCCCCAGCTGCCTCGGCATGCCCCCCGCTGGCTCCAGCTGCCTCAGGATGCCCCCAGCTGCCTCAGGATGCCCCCAGCTGGCTCCAGATACCCCCAGCTGCCTCGGCATGCCCCCCGCTGGCTCCAGCTGCCTCAGGATGCCCCCAGCTGGCTCCAGATGCCCAAGGCACAGAATGCAGTGAAGCACTTGGGGCACTTAGAGCAAGCCAGACATAGGCAGGGCCTGAGCGTACGGCAGGGAAACACGAAAGACGGTGCCTCCTGTCACCTTGCGGCCTGAGGAGGGACAGTAAATAGTTCCTGAATTAGTTCTACATTGAGAGAGCTGAAGTGCCTGGGAGAGGAAGTGCAGAGTGCATTCATTCAGCAGCCAGCTACCAGGTGTTTGTGGAGCACCTGCTACGTGCCGACACGGGGTACTTGCTGGGGGCACCGCCTGGACCAACAGTGTCCACTGCCGGGTGCGCCGGGCTCCTGAGGGGAGGCAGGGAACTCTCCGGTAGAGCAGTAAGATCCCAGGTGGTGATGGGGCCAGGGAGCGAGGAGAGACCAGGTGTGGCTGTTTTAACTGGGGGAGGGAGCTGTGGTCTGGGGCCGCCTCTCCCAGGGGGACGTCTTGGCAGAGGCCTGGGTCTTCAGAAGAAGTCGGCCACACGGGGAGCTGGGGAACGGCACTGCAGGCAGAGGGAACGGCAAACGCAAAGGCTCTGCCATGGGAACCGCCTGTCCTGCTGAGGAACAGCGAGGAGGCCATCGTGGCCCATCGAGAGGGAGAGAGGCAGATGGGGAGCAGGCCACACTGTCATCTTTGCTGGAGCCCCCACGCCCCTGTCCCGGGCAGAGACATATCTGAACAGATGTGTGGAAAGGGACATGGGTTTCTTAAAGGCACCTGCTGGCGTAGAGGGACAGAGAGAGGGGGAGAGAGGGAGGGAAGGGGGCCAGGCCTGGGGAAGCAGGCTTCTCTGCAAGGCCGTTACCGGGTGTGCTGCTGCTCCTTGGCGGCCACGTAGAAGCTGAAGTCGAACTTCCAGCCCCGCTTGGCGTCGCAGGCCAAGGTCGTCACCATCCACTTGCGGGAGGGGCTCGCCGCCTGGAGCTGCCCTACTGTAGACATACAAGCGGTCAGCTTCCTGGTGAAGTTACCAAAAGGCGCTCTATATACCTAAGCAGTGGATCGACAGAGACAAGACACGTGACTCCGGGAGGCTGCCTCGGCCTGCGCCCAGCCTCAGGCTCCGGCCCCTCCCTCCTCTGCCTGCCCCACCCGGTCCCGCCCCCAGAGTGGACGAGAGAGCTTTGGGCAGAAACACAGGAGGCCTGGGTTCGAGTTGGAAGGTCGGGAAAATCCTCCCTTCCCTCTCTGGGCCTCAGTCTTTCCTTCAACTGGGCATCTACTCCATGCCAGGCCCTGAGCTGGCCCTGAGAATACAGTGAGCAAGATGGGCATGGTCCCTGCCCTCACGGCCTGCCGATTACCATAGCTTTAGATTCTTTCAAGGGCCAGGAATTAAACAATCATGATGATAAGACAGGATAAATGGGCAGGGGAAGAGGAGGGCAAACCAAGAAGGATGGCCAGGACAGGGCTCCATGGGCAGCTGATGCTTATGCGGAGCGCTGAGTGAGGCGTCAGCAGGCATTAAGCTGGAAGAGCTTTCTAGCTTCCTAGTGGGAACAGCAATGCAAAGCCTCAGACACCTCATCTTTCAAATGGACAAATGTGCTGACACGTGCGAAGTGTCACTTTGGAGGGTGTGACATGTTAAAGAAACACAAATGATTCCTGAGAAGGGAAAACTGGAGGCCTGGGCTGGCCTATGGAGGCTCTTTTCCGGGGCTCTGGAGCAGCTGCCCAGAACAGTCTAACTAGTGGCTACCATTCACTGGGCACTTACTAGGCTCCAGATGGGATGTAAAGCACAGGCCTTACCTCATACACCTCCAGCCACCCTGGCTGCTACTTTTCATATCCCCATTTCGCAGATGAGAAAACTGAGGCTCAGAGAGACTAAGTAATCAGCCCAAAGACACACAGCGTATACAAGGCAGAGCCAAGACTCGAACCCAGGACTGGCTGACTTGGTAGCCCATGCTCTCGACACTCTGCGGGTCCCTGCCACAGACCTGGCTACTGGCGGGAGAGAATCCTCATCTGCCTGCTGTAGCTCCAGCCTCACAGACCCCGCCTCCCCCTCCCTGCGTGGCCAGTGCCCATCAGTGTGGCACTGAAGGCCCCCTCCCCTGGTAGTGGTGGCTCACTTCATGACTGCCCGGGCTTACCTGGAACGAGGGCACCTCCCCGTCCCCGGGGGACACGATCTGCCAGGGGGCAGGCAGGCTGGCGTTGAGGGAGAACCTGTAGACAGCCGGGCGGCCTTTACTCTTCACCTTGGACACGTACACGGTGCCTGGGGAGTCTAGGGGACAAAGGAGGGTGGAGGGGGTGGAGTTACCGGGACTGGCTCCCCTGTCCCTGGAGCAGTCCTCCCTCTGCTGACTGAGGAGCCCAGCCCTGACCTTGGTGATGGTCACCAGGATGAGGTGGCTGCACGGACAGCGGGGGACGAGGTGGCGGTCAGCGGTTTCGGGTGGTGGCATGGGCGGAGGGAGTGGCAGCGATGGGAAGTTGTTGGTGGAGATGTGTGGGCATGGACTAGTGGAGTGAGTGACGTCAGTGATGGGAGCAGTGTGAATGGTGGGGCTGGGGCTGGCAAGGACAACAGTGGGCACAGATGGGGTGACCACGGTCATATAGAACTGCCCTGTGGGGCACTTAATTCCGACACGTGTCCTAGCACCCCGGCTCTGATGGAGACCCCAGCGTCGGGACGCCCCCGCCCTCCCCCATCTGGGATGGGCTTGGTGCACAGGGCAGGTTCATGGGGCACCCCAGGCGGGGCTGGAGCGATGGCAGGAGGGGAGCCCAGTCTGGCTGGGGACAGCTGGTGGGACAGTGGCAGAGGGCCCGGTTCACCCTGAGTCCACCCGCCACCCAATCCCTCCACAGCGACCCAAGAACACAGGCTCTTGTCCCACAGCCTCGCGCCGGCAGGGTCTCCCGACACCCCCACCCCAGGCAGACCCCACACCCACTGACCCTGCAGGGGGACCTCTGGCCGGCCGGCCCACAGGACCCCGGAGCCCCGCTTCTTCTTCTCCAGGGATGTCCGGATGTTGTTCTGCAGGCTGTGGGGCTTCTCCTGGAAAAGACCTACCCCACCCCCGAGCTGGGTCAGGGGCAGCAGGGCCGCCCTGGCTGGGCCCGGTGGGGGTGGGCAGAGGCGGGGATCAGTGACAACCCCATGGACGTGGAGCCCAGGGCCCTCAGCTTGGAGAGAGGGAGGTCAGGGGTCTGAAAGAAATTAAGTGGAACTAAAAAAATAATAATAATAAAAAAGACATCAAATATTGAACGTACAGGAATCTGAAGGCAAGAGAAAGGCCTCGGCCAGCCAGAGCCACCGGAAGCTTCCCCCTCCTCCTTGTCGGCCTCACCCCCTTCCTGTTAAAAGGGTGACACCAGACCTCCAGAGGGGGCCGAGGACCACGTGGGACGCCGCTTCTCATGCTCTCGGCTGGTGCTAGATGCTCAAGGAGAGCATGTACCAGGAGCAGCTAGAAACGGAACGTTCTCAGCTCGCAGGCGTGCTGGGAGCTCTCCTGTTTTGCCCAGGCATTGTAGATGGGTTTTGTTTTTTAATGAGAGAAGCGTCACGCCTCCAAAAATGTAACCCTCATGATACTCCTAGGGGGTCGCTGTTGTTAACCCCATTGGACGGGGATGAAAGCAGAGGGTCAGGGAGGTTACGGGACCTGCAGAGGAGCTGAGAGGCTGAGGGCCCCGTAAGATGCGGGCTTGTCTGCCCCTAAAGCCAAAGCTCCTTTTGCTACAATCAGGAGGGGTCCCTTTAAGAGGCAGTCCGGAGAGCTGAGAGACAGAAGAGGCTGGGGGCTGGACCCCTGACTGGGGTCCTGGTCCTTCTCCAAGTTGCTTCCGGGAACGTCGGGGTCACCCTGGGGTTTGTCCCTCTGTGACATGGGCGTGGACGCGGCTCGTGGCCTCCTGGCCCTGAGGGGTCGCAGGAGCCCTTGGAGCAGCAGTGATCATGGAGCTTAATTTGTGTGCCCAGGCGGCAGGAGAGGAGCCGGGGATGTGGCCTGGGCTGGCTCCAGTCTAGGACGGCCTCTTCGGGCACCTCTCTGAGCTGCAGTCAATTATCATGCGTTTGGCTGATGCCATTACCGAGGGGAGGCCAAGTCACTCCGAACACCGCCCTAATTAAATGAAGGCAATTACAGCAGCCAGCGATCTCCTCCCAGGAGCCGGGCGCAGTCGCCCAAGCATCTTCTCATTTGGTTT
Source organism: Corynorhinus townsendii (assembly GCA_026230045.1). Taxonomy (NCBI): domain Eukaryota; kingdom Metazoa; phylum Chordata; class Mammalia; order Chiroptera; family Vespertilionidae; genus Corynorhinus; species Corynorhinus townsendii. The sequence continues at coordinate 215,469,367 of JAPDVU010000002.1, forward strand.
CTAACGGCCCAGGCAAAGCTGGGTGACCTTGGGTCGACTTCCCCTGCCCTAACCCCAACTTCAGGCCTCCCTCTGTGAAATGAGGGGCTGGCCCAGGTACCTCTGAGGCAAGGAGACATGTTTGTCTCACCACCCTGCTCATCCCAAACATGCACGGTCACGAAGTCCTATGGCTTTCACTCCCTCAATGTCTCCTGACTCCACTGCCACCATCAGCCTGCTGGCCCCAGCCCCCCACCATCTCTCCCTTCCAGCCTGGCTAACCCCTTCCCATTCTTCCAGTCTCGGCTTAGACGCTGCCTCTTCCAGGAAGCCTTCCATGATGCTGAGCTCCACAGTCGCCCTGTTCTTCCTCCATCACAGCTCAGGTCTGCTATGACCATGGCTGGCCACTAGCAGTGGGACGAACTCCCTGAGCTTAGGAAGCCGGTGCTACCTATTGCGGCCTCCCCAGCGCCAGGCAGCCGACACCCAGTATGCATTTGTTTAATGAAATGTGGAAACAAGGAACGCGGGTCTCACATCTTTCAGGCTAGCCATCTTTGAGACCCCGCAGGGGACCCCCAGATGGAAACCCTCACCTGAACAGGTGATACAGGAGATGCCCTCAGCGCTCAGGTTGTATTTGAGGTCCAGAAGCACCTGGATGTTGGTATCGGGCCGGAAGAGCAGGGGGGCCCGGCTGGCAGGGCGGAGCCGGCTGGCGAACACCAGGGACAGGATGAGGATGGAGACAAAGAGGCCTGCGAGGGAAGGATGCCGCATTAGGCAGGGCTGGGGCTCCGGCGAGGCCTCCAGAGCCTTGGCAAAGAGCTGCTCCCTTCATGGGGGAGCAGGGGGCAGGGTCTCCCACGGAGTGGGCAGACCCCAGCATGCCAGCCTGTTGGTGGAGCTTGCTAGGGATCAGTCCTCTAGGGAGTGGGGTTGCTTGTTATGCATCACTTGGGAATCAGATATAAGCTACAAGCTCACACTCCTGGACAAGCAGTCACCACCTTAGAGCATTTATTTTACAAAGAGCTGGCTCGTCCAGTGTTGGCACACCAACTCTAAATAACGCGCCTGGTAATGAGGATAATAATAATGGCACTTGGTGTTTATGGAGCACTTACGGCATGCCATGCACTGGGCTTTACATGCACTGTGCCATTCCTTCCAAGTGCCTGAGGAGACAGACCCTATAATCATCTTCAGTCGCAGGACAGGAACCTGAGGCGCAGACTGGTGGACACAGCCAAGGTCGCACAGCTAGCACGTGGTACAATGAGGAGTCCAACTCAGCCCAAGCATTAAGTGCTCTGCTGTACTGCCCACCACGATGACTGGCGCATAGTAGGTGCTCAATAAACAAAAGGTGTGGAGGACCAGCTTCATTGGACACAGGAAGGAGGTGAGGCTCAACGCGAGTGTGGATGCCAACCCAGGTCTCTGACTTCTCGCTTATTTGCAGGATGGGGTGGGATCCCAATGCCTACATGTCCTTTTGGGGGCGTCTGCTCCCCACACTCTGACACTGGGTAGGAGCTTTAAGATAGAGGGGAAGGAGGGTGGGAGTCCACTTACCCACAATCACCCAGCGGCTCTTGACGGCTGACCACAGGACCCAGTGGTGCAGCAGCTCCTGCAGCTGAGCGATGAGCTGTCCCCGGCTGCCCCTGTCAGGGGCGGGCTGCAGGCCCGTGGGGGGCACAGACACCAAAGACACGTCCCCCAGCTCCAGAGACACTGCCAGGCAGAGCGGTGGCCTGTGAGAGGCCTGGCCCAGACCCGCGTCAAAGCCCGCCCTGTCTCCACCCTCTCTGGGGAAGCCCAAATGCTGGATGGGGAGCCCCCAGACCACTGGTCCAGCCCCCTGTCTCAGGGCCAGCCCTTCCTCAAACCATCTGGCCCAGAGCCACTCCCCTGGCAGAGGCAGCCCCAGCTCTCGCCAAGGTCAGGCCTGCGCCACCTCTTACCTGGCTCCTCCTCCACATTCAGCAAAGGGATGTCATCGTCCAGGTAGGACATGGGGCCCTGGGCGGGGCCACCCCCGGCCCGTTCCGGAGCGGCAAACACGTCCCCGGGGAGGTGCAGGGAGCTCTTGCGGCCACACTTCTGGTGGCAGCTATGGAGAGAGTGGGGAGAGGGGTGAGCCCCGATGGTCTGGGTGTCCGGGGAGGCTGGGGCAGGGTCCTGGCGACCACAGGAACCCAGGTCTCACACCGCCACGGACATCTCACCCAGCACATTCACCAGGAGTTAGAAACAAACTCCTCTTTCACCCAGAATCCTAGGATTTAGGAAGACTGGAAACCAGCCCTGACTGCCTTCCATCACCCAGCGATTCCTCTGAGGGACAAAGAGTGACAGCAGCCATTACCCAGGGAGAGGGAATGGCAACATGCAGACCCCACCCATCCAGGTGACCGAAGCATGGGTCATGCTGTGCTGGCCATGCCCCGGGGCCCTGACCCCGGGAGGAGAAGGAATTGGGGAGGGCTGAGCGTGTGGCCATGGCCTTGATGGAGAGAATGTGGGGGAGACGAGGCTCACCCTAGGAACACGACTAATGCGCCCGGCAAACATAAAGAGTGCTCCGTGCCAGGCAGCAGCTATAAGCCCCAGGTGAATTCTCTCACTGAATCCTCACAGGAACCCTACCCAGGATTTACACTCGTTTTACCAAAACAAACAAACAAACTATGAGACACACTACGCCCGAGGTCCCAGCTGCCGAGCTAGGAGGCTGAGGCTGGAGCCCAGGGCTGGGAAGACTGCCCACTGCGTCCACTGTGTCCCCGGCCCCAACCTGGGGGTTGGGGGTGAAGATGGAGATGGGGGGGGGCATATTTGGTATCTCTGTAGACATCAGAAAAACGCATCCTTCCCCAAGACATTTTGCCTCTGTCCTAAAACTGTCATAGAAATAATCAAAGGAGGCCCAGCTGCTGTGGCTTAGTGGTTAAGCGTGGACCCAGGAACCAAGAGATTACTGGTTCAATTCCCAGTCAGGGCACATGCCCAGGTTGTGGGCTTGATCCCCAGTAGGGGGCGTGCAGGAGGCAGCCAATCGATGTTTTTCTCTCATTGGATGTTTCTATCTATCCTTCTCCATTCCTCTGTAAAATCAATAAAAACATTACAAAAAAAGAAATAGTCAAATGTGAATGCCCACAGTACACGGCAGTGCCTCAGCTGGAGTGGCCTTGGGCAGTGCCCAGCCCGCACCACCACCCATGAGCTGTAAAGTCGGAACCCCGTGCTGGGCTTCCAACCCTTCCCTACCACCCCTGGCTCACACGGTCAGGTGCACATGGCACAGACGCCCCAACGTTCCTGCCTTTGTGTGCCCTGCCCCAGGCCAGAGACCCTCCCTCATTCCTCAGCATCCAGGCCTAGGCAGGCACTGGACCAGATTCCATTCCCTTTCTCCCCTCCCTCCCTCCTTCCCTCTTTCCCTTCCTTCCCCGGCCACCCAGCCCAGGAGATCCTGAGCCCTCAACTTCCCGCAGCAACTCTGGACTCACCTGTTCGACTTTGCACATGGCTCATGTGTCTACATATTGTTTCTCCACCAAGACCAGAGCCTTGAGGGCATTGAACATGGTGACTAAGAGCCTGGGATCCAGGGTCAGATTTTCTTGGGTTTATTTGGCTCTGCTGCCTACTGAATGGGTGAGCTGGAGAAACTTGCTTAACCTCCCCAAGCCCTTGTTTCCTCATCTGTAAAAGGGGCAGAATGAGGGGAACCAGCTCCCTGAGTCCTGGGGGGCCGTGGGCAAAGCGACAAAGAGCTTTGCCCACTTCCTGGCACACAGCAGGTGGCCACAAGGGGCAACCACCCAAAAGGGTTCCCTTCTCTTCCTTGTCCCCTGGGCAGCATAGGATTGGGCATACAAAAGGTGCTCAAAGACGAATCCAAAAGGGACTGTTAGGGATATTCAGGGAGAGGACAGGCCTCCCACCCCACCTGCCCGGCTCACCTGGTCTGGCAGGCGCCCTCTAGTGGTGCCATGTAAAGACTCCAGATGCCCAGGGCAGCAGGCATGGTGAAGAGCACAGCCAGCCAGCAGCAGGACACGATGAGGGACATGAACAGGCCAAAGTCATGGACGGCCGGGATCTGGCGATGGAGAGGCAGAAGAGATAAGGAGGTAGAAGGATGTGGGGCTGGTGAGGCCTGGAGACCAGGAGCCTGCAGATTCTACAGCCAAAGGCACTCAGGACCCCAGACCTCTCCCTAAGGCAGGATGAGGAGGCCCTGGCTGCTGGGATGGCAGCCACTGGCCCAGGAGGTTATCGGAAGGCAAGGACTGGTGCCAGGGGACACAACAGGGGAGGAAGAGAAGGCTGCTGTCTGTACTGCAGCCCGCTGCCTAGAACAGTGCCTGGCATAGAGCAAGTGCTCAATAACCGTCATCACATGAATGACTGGGAGCCAGACACACCCTGTTAGACCAGGCCACGTGTTGGTGAGTGGGAAGGGAGAGAATGCTGCCACGTGACAGGGCTAGGGAGCCCGAGGCCTCAGAGCAATGGGTGTGCTCCAGAACTGTTACAGGGACTGGCACAGAAGAAAACCGTAGTCAACAAGCAGACAAGCCTTCACTGCTTGTGAAACACTTTCACAGTCATCTCATTTCAGTCCCCGCCTAATCTACACACAAGGAAAGTGAGGCTCAGAGAGGTTAACAACCTGCCTAAGATCACACAGCCATAAATGGCAGCGGTGGGCTTTGGACTCAGCTCTGCCTGTTTCCTGGATGTGGTTCCCTAGGAAGGCCTAGATTATCCCAAAGCATCTAGTGGTTTCTAAATGGGATACTCAGCCCAGGTGATGAAACCCCTCCAAAACGCGAACAGGCTCACTGCCTTTCAGGTTCTATCAGCACCAACAGCCCGGCCCAAACTCAGAGCCTCCAACTGAGTCCAACTCAGAAGCCCAGAGGAGCATGGGGCCAGCCAAAGGATGGCCAGTGTGAGCGATGACAACGCAGCATCAAGCCCGTGGGTGGGAAGAGCTCCGTGGTCAGGAGACGTGGGCAGGCTCACCAGTTACCAGCTGTGTGACCTTGGAGAAGTCACGTGACCTCTCCAGGCCTCAGTTTACATGTTAGGAAAATAGGGATGTAATGATACCTTTGCCATAAGTATATCACGAGGACTAAATGCAAAAGAGCTTTGGAAACTGCCAAATGCCCTTCAGGGCAGATGCTGGATTACTATTAATGAGCATCAATAACACATTTTATTTGGATTATTGCAATCTTCTCATTTGTTAAGTTCTATTCATCGTGATGAGTAACAAAAATGGATTCTGCAGACATGGCAAGAGCCTGAGACAAAGGCTGTGTGGCCCCAAGAGAAGGGGCAGTGGAAAGAGCAGAGAACGGGGCCAGGGATGTGTGGGAGAGATGGGCAGGGGGAGGCAGCGGGCAGAGGGCGGTCCCCCACCTGGGAGAAGACGTTGGCTGCGTAGGCGGCGGCCGTGGTCAGGGAGGTGAAGAAGGTGGCCTTGCCTGCCGTCTGGATGGTGTGGATCATCCGGAGCTGAGGGTCTTTCAGGTGGGTGGCCTGGCGGTAGGTGTTGATGAACACGAAGACGTCGTCCACACCTGCCGGAGGGAGCCCCGGGCCAGCGGGGCAGGCTCAGGGTCGCTCTGCGGTCTCCAGGACCAGACCCAGGCTGGGCCTAGACCAACCCGGAGAGGACCCCTGAGGGGTCAGGCTCCAGGGCAATTCTGCTTTTCTCAGGTTGGAGTTTGGAAAGACCCATCTGACCCTTGGGTCCACCCATCAAGAGTCCAGGCCCCATCCTCCATGCTTTTTGGCCACACCCCCTTCCCACAACTAGGTTTCTTCTTCCAAATTTCTGCCTCCTTCCCACCTTTGCTTTTCTTAACCTCTATCCGGCATCCTCGCCTGCTCCTTCCACCCTTGAGGGTTCCACCACCATATGCCAGGGCTCTGCTCATCACCCATCTTCTACCTCCCACCCCACTCCGAGGCTTCGAGGTCTGAGAGGGACTTTCTGGAGACTCCACAGAAGCCACCCTTTGCAGCCAGGGGTAAGGCCCTTCCTGGGGCAGAGATCTTAAGTGGGAAGCCCGTCGCTATGGCAATGGAGGCAACTCACCAATGCCCACTATCACGAAGGCAGCCACGCCGTTGAGGATGCCCAAATACTGAACACCAAAGACCACGTGGTACAGGAAGAGTGCCACCAGACAGCTGAGGCCAATGCTGGCAATCCCAAAGAAGGACAGGAACACTGGGTGGGGCAAAGGGACAGGGAATACAGTGGGGGGACCCCATGGAACACATGCCCTCTTTAGTGTCCCTGACCATGGCTGGTCCTGCCTCACACCTGCCCCCCACCATGGGGTACTCTTCAGCACCCCCTCCATGCCCAGCATAGTTCTCCATACCCAGAGAAGGGGCTCAACCAGAGACTTGAGCGGCAGAGGAAGTCATCTCTGAGTAAGGCAGTTTGCTCAAAGGCCCTCATCTTTGCAGAACTAGCTCAAGGGCCAGTAGGAAATTGCAAACATTACATATTTGTTTTGTGCCTGCCATCCCAGTAGGTAAAGGCCCCGTGGAGATAGGCAGTGTGTCTGTGATGTTACCACTGGATCCCTGAAACCTTAGACCAGTGGTTGGCAAACCGCGGCTCATGAGCCACATGCGGCTCTTTGGCCCCTTGAGTGTGGGGCTCTTCCACAAAATACCACGACCTGGGCAAGTCTCTTTTGAAGAAGTAGCGTTAGAAGAAGTTTAAATTTAAAAAATTTGGCTCTCCAAAGAAATTTCAATCGTTGTCCTGTTGATATTTGGCTCTGTTGACTAATGAGTTTGCTGACCACTGCCTTAGAGCATCAGGCACATAGTTGGTGCCAGTTAGTATTTGTTATATGGATGAATGAAGGACTTTTTCATTTTCATTTGGGCAATAGCGATTTCCTACTGTTTACATAGTATGAAGAACTAGGGTACATGGGAAGGTAGCATTGGAAAAGTACACTGGGGGACAGAAACGTGGCTGATTTGGGGCTAAAACAGTGTGCAGAATAACCCATAATAAGGTTCCAATACTCCAGATGCCCCCAAACAAGGTTACCAGCAAGAACAGAATGGTCAAAGGGCAAAAGGTTAAACTGTGTGAGGTCCCAGGAGTGGGGGCCCTTGTACGGCCCACCTGCTTCTGGACCTCAGCCTACCTGCCTGGGACTGGAAAGTGATTTCTGAGCATCCTTCCCCACTAGCTCTGACGTGGTGGATAGAAGACTATTTCTGGAGAAGGTGGCCTTGCCTGCCGTCTGGGGAAGGCTTTGTCCAGATAGGAGCACACTGGGAGGAGACAAGCCCTTCAGAGAAGCCCTACCTGAGCAGGACGTGAGGATGTAAACAAGGGCGGCGATGCAGCTGCTGCTGATAAAGGCCAGGAGCATGTCGTTGTTGAAGGTTCTGCGCACCTCATAATCAAAGAGGTCTGTCCCCCCATAAAGAACCTGGACTTTGCTGGGGGAAGGAAGGAACATGGAGAGAGAAAGATGGAAGTGGATTAGAGATGGCTGTCAACCCTTGAGGAGCACTAGGAGTTATCCACATAAATGGCAGATTAGATACAACAGAAGACAGATCAGTGAACTGTAATATCTAAACCAAAACATAAAAGAAAAAAAAAAAACTAGAGAAGAGTATTTGAAACTCAGTGAAAAGAGCTAACATTCATGTAATTAGAATCCTAAAAGGAAAATAAACAGAAAATGAGGCAGAGGCAATATTTGAAGAGACAATAGCCAGGAAATTCCTAAAACTGATTTCAGTTATCAACCATAGATTCAAGAAGTTCTGTGCACCCCAAGCAGAACAAAGAAAACCACAAACAACATAAATCATAGCAAGACTGGTGAAACCAAAGACAAAGAGAAATCATAAAAGCAGCCACAGGGAAAAAGGACAATCATTCAAAGGGCAACAAAAAGATGGACAGCTGACTTTTCCCCAGAAATGATGGAAGTCAGGACACAATGGATCTACATCTTTAAAGTATTAAAATAACTGCCAATTTATAATTGTGAGCCAGGAGAAATATACTTTAAAAATAAAAGTAAAACAAAGAAGTTTCCTCAGCAAACGAAGGAGAATTTGTCACCAGAAAACCTGTACTAAAAAACATACTAAAGAGAGTTCTTCAGATATAAGGAAAATTATCCCAGAGGGAAACATAAAATTGTAGAAGTAATGAAGAGCAACAGAAAAGGTAAATATGTGAGTAAATATAAATGAAAACTGACTCAGTAAAATAATACTGTAATGTCTTATGAGGTTTAAAATGTATATAGAATTAAAATGCATGCAACAAAAATGCAAAAGGCTGAAGGGTTATAAATGCAGTGAACTGTGTTCTAAGATTCTATTATTATCATGGAAGTAGTAAAAGTGACAATTTGTATCATTCTGTAATAAGTCAAGGTGCACGTTACCATCTCTTGGGTAACCAATAATAGAGTAATAAAAATATTTTATTAATCCAAAGGAAGGTGCTAAGTCAAGTCTACAAGGGTCCTGCTTGTCACTACTCCCATGAAGCTCTGGAAGGACAGGAAGGGGGAGAGAGGCGTTTTACCCAGAGCAGGGGTGTTGCCTCAGCAGCTGAACGCATCAGGCATAGGTATTGGTATCTGAAACGCTGAAGTTTCTTCTACAGCCAGCCCCTCCCAGCTTCCCTTTCCCCAGGGCTGCTTCCTCCTTCTTTCCCTCCCCCAGACAAATCCCTGCTAAGGTGTTCCTGGCACTGTGCAAGAGGCTAAGCCTAGAGAAATGAGCCAGGAACAATCCCAGTCCTCAATAAACTCACACTCTATTGAGACATCATTAAACCAGAACTTCCTCAAACTTGAATGTGCTAACAAGTCACCTGGAAATCCTGTAGGTATAGGAAAGGCCTGGAGACTCTGAGATTCTGCATTTCTAACAAGCCCCAGATGCTGCGGGTGCTGCTGATTTGAGGACGGCACCTTGAGTGACAAGGACTTAAACGACTAAAATACAGATGGGCAAGGGCTATGATGAAATTGTAGCTCAGCGAGGTGAAATAACTCTCTGAAACTCCCACAGCTAAGCAGGGAGTTTCAACTGGGATCTGACTGCAGATATATCTGACTCCAAAGCCTGTGTATGCTCTTTATTGCCTCCCTTAGGGAGAAGGAGGGGGACCGTACAGAGGGTAGAAGGGCATTTAATCCAAGCCTCAGGGAAGAATCTTCCCAGGCTGGATCTTAGAGGATACAGAGATCTGCCTGACAAAGGAGCAGGGCTGCGCGGAGCTCCTAACGCAACTGGCATCGAACACACAAGGGGGGGACTCTGAGAAAGCCTGGGTTTTAACCCCTTCCCACCTCTTATGGCTTTGTAATTTTGGACAACTTACTTAATGGTGGTGTGCCTCAGTTTCCTCAAGGGTAAAACACAGACAATCATAATAGCACCTGCCTCACTGGGTTGGTGTGAGAATGAAATGAGATGCTGTGTATAAAGGGTTTAGAACAGGGAGTGGCAGAGAGCAAGCGCTCAGTAAATGTTAGCTCTGGCTATGACAGTAGTTGCTCGGTATAATGTGAGTCATGGAAGGAATGTGCCCGGGGCTAACTTGGCAGGGCAGTGGACTGCACGAGGCATCGAAGTTATTGCCCAGCAGGACTGACAGATGAACTATCTAATGCCCTTTGCTGGTGGGGAAGGGCCCAGTTATCTTCTCAGACACACATCCCAGGACTTGGAGGACAACCAAAGCACCCACCACCCAAAGTACCCACCAATCTCTTAGCTCATTCCCTCCTGACTCCAGAAGGGTAGCAGAACGCATCACCCCCATTACACAAGTAGGAAAACTGAGGCCCAGAGAAATGAAGTGACTTGTCAACTATCTCCCTGGATATAGAGGAAGAAAGGAACTTCTCAATCCCTGGTTAATACTCTTTTCAGAAACGCCTCAAGCACCATTGCAGGGGGGAAAAAATCAATACCCAAGATCTCCAGGGCAAGAGTTCTGGGATTTCCTACCTCCTCCAGAGCTGCCATGCTCACTAACCATTAGTGATGATCAAGAAGAGGAGCCTTTGACCTGTCAGGGGGATAAGGATATTTCTGGCTCTGCCCCTGATTTGGAAAGACTTCCTAGGGAAAAGGTTGCAGGGAAGGGGATCTGGGGCTTATGAGAAAGAGGCACCTGGGAACCAATTCTCTATCCTAATATAGCCCTTCCCGGATGTACGCACGGGCAGGCACACACGGGTGTGGCCGGACCGCCTACCTAGTAGACTGCTTGGCCAGCATGGCCACGTAGGTGACCACGAAGCTCTGGAACTTAGCCCGCTGTTCCTCCCAGCGATCATCCACAGAGTAGTAGTTGGGCAGGGGCGCTCCAAACAGGATCTCACTGCGCAGGAGGGAGCTCTTGAGGTTTTCTGCAGACAGGCCCTCGTCCACGTACCAGTAGAACTCGGGGTGAGTCATGGCCAGCTCTAGGGAACCTGCAGGTGCAGGGGTGGGGGGAGGGGTAAAGAGCTCAGCAGGTCAACTCCCATCAGGGTTATCCTCCCTTCCTCAATACCGAGCCCCTTTGAAGGAGATGGGAAACTACCCTTCAAGCAGCCTCAAACTGTTCCTAATGGGACAGAAGGATGGTTTAAGGGGGGGGGGGGGGGGCATGGGCAGGTTCTAGGCAGATGAAGGCGGGACTGCAGAGACTGAGCCTACCCCCCAGGCGGCTCCCACTTAGTTGACATTTTCATTTTTGTTTGAAGCTCAGCTAATCCAAGGCTCATAGACTAACCCCAGTCCCCCTCAATCCAGGCATGTGCCCAAACCTCCTTCCTTGCCTGCCCCGGATCTCATCTCACACCCAACCCTGCTACCAACCCTTTCTCACATGGCGCTCAGGCCTGCCCAGCGCTCAGCGCCAGCCTGACTCCGCCCCACAGCCAAGCCCCTCCCCATCCTCCTTCCAGCCCCTGAAGTACTGAACCTTCCAATCAACCTCTCCAAACCCTGTCCCCAGTCTCATTCAGTCCCCATTCCTTACAAGGCCCACCCTGAGGCTGCTTCAAACCCTGCCCCTTATAGACCCCACCTCTAACCACTCCCTGTCCTGCTCACCCCGGATGTCTGCCAGGTCCTGGCCCATGCCATCGTAGTAGATCTTGCCACCCCTCTCCGTGGGGAAGAAGTACGTCATGAGCGAGCTGGGCGGGGAGCAGTAGGAGTAGGAGCCCAGCGGCAGGTCCTTGAGCACTTCGTGGGGCTTCCAGCAGAACTCCCTGAAGCCCGGATGGTCCATGATTTTGCGCTCAATCTCGTGGATTGTGACCAGGCGCTCGCTGGTAAAAATGTTGCGTTCAGCGTCGCCCCGGGCCAGGAAGATGAGCTCGATGCGCCAGTGTGCGTGGGTCTGAGTGTTGGTGCTCACATAGGAGCGAGAATAGTCCCACCTCGAGGAGCCCCGGCGGGCACGGCTCTGATTGGCCAGGGTGGGCGGGGTACCCAGCTGGCCCCGCCCATTCTTGTCCAGCCTCTGGTTCATCGGGGCTTCACTTTGGTTGGCTGTCAGGTCTGCCAGGATCGATGCGTCTTGAAGGCGCCCACTCTGATTGGCTGCTGGCTTCCGGGCGGTGGAGGTGTCCCGCCCCGGGTCTGGGCCACACCCTGGGACCCCAGGGACAGCGCGTGGGGCCCTGGCCACCCTCTGCGAGCGGTTGCCGAGATGCAGCTGCTGCAGTTGCTCGGAGATGAGGCGCTGGAGCGTCTCAGAGGTGAAGTCCGCCAAGTCGCGCCGGTTTCGCCCCCAGGAGCCAAACTGGGACTTAAGAGCCAGAGCAAGAGCGTCGAAACGCTGGGAGGCCTCGTGGTTTCGGATCTCAAAGGCGTTGTAAGAGATGTCGATGTCCAGCGGCGGGTAGTAGAGGAACATGAAGGCCGACAGGGCCATGGGGATGCTGCAGCCCAGGAAGAGCACCAGCCCCGCGCAGCACGGGTTGGTGAAGGCCCAGCCCAAGGTGCTCCAGAAGCCGGAGGCTGGGGGCCGGGAGGGCAAGGTCCAGCTGCGCCAGCAACACTGTCCCTCTGCCCCAGCTTGGGGCCCCGGCTTCTGGGCTCTCCTGAAGGCCTCACCCGTTGCTTCCTCGTCTTCCTGCTCCTCCTCTAGCCACACATCCTGCAACAACGGGTCATCCTCTGAGTCCATAGCCTACAGAAGAGGGGGAGGGTCGGTCAGCAGGCTGGAGAGCGGGGGAGGGGGATGCTCCCACTGCAGTCGCCTAGGCCTGGGCATCCCTGCCCAATCCATAGCCAAGAACAAATACTACAATGGGATTGCATCAAGCAGTTCAGTCCACAGAACTGAACTCACTCAACCACATGTGCACAAAACATATACTGAGCAACTAGAAGTATGAAGGTAGAGGGAAAGAACTTGATCTTTGGAACAAGATGGACCCCGGTTTGGGTCCTGGTAGTGTGAACATTGGCAAGACAGTGAACCTCAGAGTCATCGTAAACGGGAGATGGCCATTCCTGCCTCACACGATTGGGGGTGGGGGCAGGGTGGAAGCGCTCTGCAGTCTGCGTAGTACTTTAGTTCTTTTCTGTCACATAAACAGATTTTTTTGCTCCCCCCTGGGGAGCGTAAGGTGCCGGCCATTGCCCATGCAGCTGTGCCGGGGCTAGATGCGGGGCATGGCTCTCAAGAACTCCTCTCAACACCTCTCCGCCCCGTCTGCGGGACGCTGCAGCTGCAGCCACTGTTTGTCAGGCTCAGACCACTTAACATGCAGCTCCAGCAACAGCAAACCTTTGGGCACGGGCAGGGGCCAGGCATCTGTCTCCCTATGACTTGGGAACAAACAGCGGGGGGGGGGGGGGGCGCTGGCAGGAGAGGGCAGGGCTGCGCCAGCAGGGAACTCCAGCAGGGTGGCCTGAAGGCAAGGAGGCCTCCTGGCATCCCTGGGCAGGGCCTGTCCCCCTTGTCCTGCCTGCCCTCTGTTTGGATGGAGAGAGACTCATTATCCGGTTAGATGTCAGGCAGTGAGAGAAGGAAGCTAATTATGCCGGAGCTGGCTAATTAATGCTGTCTTTCCTATTAACATTCTCTGGAGTGCTTCATTTCAATTAGACAGTCTGTCCGGGTAGAGAAGGGGCTGTCGTTAGCCCAGAGAAAGTGGGAAACAGAGGGTGAAGGAAAGGAAGGAAACAGAGACAAAGAGACTAGGACAGGGGAGAGATCAGAGAAGAGAGAGGAACTGGGACGGGGGAGGGGGGAGATAGAGATGCAAATAGAAAAACAAAGATTAACAGAGCGAGCAGGGGGTTCTGACGGTGGGTGGGAGAGGAACTGGGAAAGCAGAAGACTTGCAAGGGAGAGAGGCCTGGAAGGGGCCGGACTGCTCCTGTAATCCGCACGGTTCCTACCAATGAAATAATCAAACCTCCCCTCTGCGGTGCCCTAAAGAGAGCCCGACGAAGACATACGAACCGCAGAGGCTTGATTTGTATTAGCAGAGACTCCTGAGCGCCAGCCAGAGGTGGCTCCGACTCTCTCTCCAAAGAGCAAAGCCCAGTGTGCACATGGAGGTGGAAGGAAGGGCCAGTGGAGCCTGGGCCCCAGTCCCAGACGTCAAAGGAAGCTGGTGGTGACGGAGTGGAGCGGGGCAGGGGCCACGTTGGCACTTTTTCTGGGGGCTAAGCCCATGCCCCCATCCCCAGTCTCAGCCTCCTTTCAGGGATAGGTTTACAATTCGTCTATTAGGATGTCAAAGGCCAGGGTTCTGGGTCTGTCACAGCAGCACTCCTTGGGTGCTTTGGGGACCCCTCTAAGGGACAAGCTGCTTTACCCGGTCTGCTGCTGCTCCACTAGGAATGCCACTCCCTTTCCCAGCTGTCCAAATCTAAAGCATCTTTAAAGGCCTTACTCAAGCGTCACCTCTGCCAAGAAGTCTTCTCAGATCTGAACACACTCCCCTTGCCCCCCAGGGCTGGCGGGTAAAGGTTACTTAGGAATGGATAGGAAGACTCCCTCCCAAGGGGGGCCCGGCTGGTGGGCGGGGTCTGACTCTGATGCCTCAGCCGACAACCACCCTCCCCAGGCTCCTCCACAGGATGGGCTGCAAATCTCGAATTTGCCTTCCTTTCTCAAATGACAGAAATTGATTAGACTATCAAGGAGCTCCAGCTGCTGCGTGGTGCCTGTCGTTGGCTTGACAAGGAGCCCGAAGTAGGACTGATCACAAGGGACTGTGATCATGCCTTCCGCTCTCCCGTTGGGTGGGCCCTGGGCGTAGGCTCCTGGTCAGTGACCGACCCATGTGCTCTCTTGCTGTCTGTCCCTCCCTCTGCCTCTCTCTCTCTCTCTCTCTCTCACACACACACACACACACACACACACACACACACTCAGAAGTGGTCAAAATTAAACTCTGGCCCACCCACGGGCCCATGCACTGAGGTGGACACTCATCCACCCAACAAGCTCCCCTCCTCTTGGGAAAAGCAAGTGGGAAAAGTCACCAAAGAGGCAGCAGCAGGCCCTCAGAAGGAAGAACCTGGCCCAGTTTCAAGGGCCAGGTGTGGTCACCTGGAAAGTCACATTTGCAGCATAATCCCAACTTTATAACAGAAAACAATAAATCCACAAATATATGCATTTAAGAAAACGCATTAACAGTGGTTCTCACTTGGGAGGATTGTGGGTGATTTTTATTTTCTCTTTCATACTTGTCTATTTCCACCTTTTCTGCACGGAGCAGGTACAGTCCTACTAATAGAATCAGAAACAAATGTTATTTAAAAATAGAATGTGTGTGCATGTGTGTGGAAGAGGTTTTGCGAAGGGCCTTCAACAATTGGAGGCGTTCCTATAATAGGAGAGAAACAAGCCCAGCTGGCTGAGGTGGCAGCAGGGGAGATCCCGGTTGGAAAGCAGGAGGACCTGGGGAGAGAGTTGGCAAAGACCCAGTGGGGGGGGGGGTAAAGAGCCCCCTGATGGAGAGAGGGCTCTTTAAATTGAGCAGGGCACAGATCAGGGCCCACGGGACCCAGAGGAGACATCCGAGCACATCCAGTCTAACTCCTTCATTTCCACGTGGGGGAAATCAAGGCCCTGCAAGGAGAAGGGACTTGCCCAGGGTCATATTTCAGTGGCAGAGCCAGAACTCTTGGCTCCAAGGAGTGTGCGATCTGCTCCATCACCAGATTCTGGGAGGAGCTGTGCGCAACCCCGGGAGAAGATGACATCTGGACCCAAAGAGCCAAAACTGGGGAGCTATTTTCTAAGTTTCCTTTTTGAAAGTTCTTACTGTATTGGCAAGGCTGCTTAATAAAATCACACGGGCTGCAGGTGTACAAGTTATAACATCATCTGTACGTTGCATTGGGTGTTCACCGCCCCAAGGGAAGCTATTTGCAGGTCTAAGGAAGAAGGCATTCTTCAAGTCACAAGACAAGGCGGACTTGCCCATCTAGACACAATGGGGCTTTGATGGGAGGCAGCGTTGCCTCAGAGACACCCCCAGCTTCCCTCCTGGCCTGGCTGTTTCCAGAGCAGCTTCCCCACCCCCCCACCCCCACCCCCTACCACCCCCTGGGGTGTGGCCCCACCCCACAGCCTGCCTGCAGCCCTGTTGACAACTTCCCTCCTGCCAAAGGGTGACGGAACCCTCCCTCTTTAGGGCCCATCTCAGCCAGGTGATGAAAATGTAACCCAAAAAAAATCCCATCAGACATGCAGATTCGACTTAAAACACCTATACGTATCTATAATTTAATGGCAATTAGGAGCTCATCAGCTTTTTCTTCCTGTCTCCGGGTGTTTTTGCCTCCCTGGTTCAGCTCTGCTCCTGGGAAAACATCTTGGGGCCTTTGATCCTTGGGCTGAGAGACTGAGCGGAAGTTCAAAATGAGATATTGTGAGCTGAGCAGCTCCATGTGCCCCTGAACACTGAAGTGTGTCCTTGTCTGCTTCCTGGGTACGGGTCTGCCCTGCGCTTCTGGTGATCCAGCTCATCGGAGTAAGAGAAGGCAGGAATGGGAAGAGGAGGGTTCTGCCCCTCTTAGGCATCTTAGTCCTAGTGCCCTCTTTTCCCAGGGTCTGCCGCCACTCAGATGCCCTGGCTTAGTGCCTACCACCCAGAGTCCCAAGTTCTTCTTGGAAGCCCGGGCACTCCCCCTCGGGCCGGGAGGCTGCATGGAGGTCAAACTGGGGCAAAATCACATGGATGGGGTGAAGCCAAAAGCTCGGCTAGCTCCATGCAGAAACTCTGGCACCCTTTAAGAGAATCGTAACATAATAGTGAGCTGTGCGCCCACCGTGTGCAGGTCCTCTGTCCACCCTCTCTCATACTCACAGCAGCCCTGTAAGGGAGCATTGTGAGTATTTCACAGAGGAAGAAACAATCAGAGAGGTGAAGTGACTCCCTTGTGGTCACACTGCTAATAGAGGTGGAACTGGCTAATAGAGGTGGAACTGGCTAACAGAGGTGGAACTAGCATTTGAACTTGAGACTTACCCTTCCCAAAGCCCACGCTCTTTACACCATTCCCAGCAGTGCTTGAGTTCCCTGACAGCTGGGATGTCAGAAACCCACTGCCCTTTAGCAAGCCCACACTATCCTCACAGGACGGGAAATCACTCCGGCCTCCTCGGCAATTCTGCTTTCCGTAGGTGACAGCTCAGGGCATGGTGCAAAGGAAGTCTACCAGTTTCAGAAGCCTCGCTTCCCTTCGGTGGGAGCCTGGGTGTGATGGTTAGCTTTATGTGTCGGCTTGACTGGGCCAGGGGGGCCCAGACATCTGACCGAACACGATTCTGGGTGTGCAGACTGGGTAAAGCAGCTTGTCCTCCCTGGTGTGGGTGGCCCCAGCCAATCCGTTGAAGGCCGGACTAGGATAGAGCGGCTGAGTGAGAGGGAACTCGCTGCTGACTGCTGGGGCTGGGCCATCGGTGTTTCTGGCCTGCAGACTTGGACTGAAGCGTCGGCTGCTCCTGGTCCTTGCTGGCTTCCAGCAGGAACTCAGAGCATCAGCTCTCCTGGTGGTCAGGACCCCGGGCACAGACGTAACTGCACACGGCTTGTCCTGGGGCTCCAACCTGGCAGCTGCAGAAATGACGTCTCAGCTTCCACAGTCATGTGAGCAAATTCCTTGTTATCCATCCATCCTTCCTTCCATCCACCCACCCACCCACCCACCCACCCATCCACCCATCTTTCTACATTCTATTGGCCATCTGTCCTTTATGGAGAACCCTGACTAATACAAAGGGACATAAAGCATCCCAGAGGGAAAGTGGGGGTGAAGCAGGGATCCTAGGACCCTCCTAAATTTTTATCCCAAGAAGCCCCAAGTCCTCCCTAGAATCTCAAATGAAAATGGCAATAGAGCCAGGAGAAGCCCTGTAGAGAAAGGGGCGTGGCCAGGTGACTGCCAGCACCTGTCTGAGCCCTTCCCCTAGCAAGAAGATCCTAACCCTACCCCCCTCCCCTCTCCCCAGCCCTGAGAAAACCTGCTTTGTGGCTGCACCTTCTCCCATCAGACCTGTCCCTCTCCCCGCAAGGAATCCATACCATTCTTGTGGGCTCCATTGGCCAGCAGAGGGTGGGAAATTCAGAGGAATGCTTTTCCCTCCAAATAAAATCTGGGCTTATTTATTGGGAGCCCAGGTGGGGGTAAGAGGGGAGAGAGCTGGGCAAGGGCTCTGTGGTGGTCCTGCCCTGGACCCTCATTTCTCAAGGGAGGGCAGACCGTGGGGATGAAGCGTTTAAAGGACAGATGGCCGCCCGGGCTGACAGCTGGTGAGGAAGCTGTGGGCACTGACTTGTAAGCCCAACAGCTCCGTATATATCAGGCAAACAAGCTTTGCTCCCGCCAATATATCACCCGGGGAGCCAGTCGGCACCAGAGGAACGAACATCAATGGTCACAACAGCCACTGTGACTGTTCCTGTTCCATGCATTCTCTGGCTAGTGGGCTCAGGGGACCAGAACTGGTCCCCCAACTCTCAGAGGGTATAGCAGGTACCCAGAGTTCCAGGGCCTGATTTTCAGGGGGAGGAGGGAGCTAACATGGATTTTGTAGTCAGATGGACCTGGGTTCACACCTGGCTCTGCCATTAGCTGGGTGCCTTGGGCAAGTCTCCGTTTCCTCCTCTGTGCAGTGGGGATGGTGGTACCACCTGCTGAGTCACACAGTATGATCACTGTGAGCTTCGCAATTGGGGAGAGGCCCGAATCTGGCCCTGGCTCATGGCAGGGCTGACTCTCATTCTCTACATTCTCTACCACATCGGCCCTCGGACTGGAGCGGGGACCAGTCACTGGTACACATGCAAACACCTGGGCCAGACCCCGGATCTAGCCAACCAGACTCGGGGGACTGGGCATCCCTTTACACCATCTCCCCAGGTGATTCCATTGCAGGTGGTCCAGGACCATTATCCTCCGTTCCCGGTCTCCCCCCAGCATGATCTAGCCTTTGCCCTTCCCCCCACCGGGGCTCACATTGGTTGCCCCCTGGCACTGGGAGTGGACTCAGCCTCCTGGATCTGTCAGGGACTCATGCCTGGAGGTGCCTCTTCTTCCAGCCATGGGGGTGGCGTAGAGAAATGATGACATTTGGACCAGGAATAGGACTATGTTCCTGGAAGGGGGGGGGGGGCACAAACAGGCCACCCAAATCTGCCAACCAGCTCCTCCTGGTGGGGCCAGGCAGTGAAAGAAAATGGAAGGCCCCCGGCTCCCTGCCTGCCAGGCCCCATGCGAGGAGCTTGGGCGGGGAGCTGTCACCCATTGAGTACTCGGTGTGCCCACTCAGCACTGGGCACGTTACTTAATGTCACTTCTGTTCCAGCTTCAGCTCCATGAGGCAGCTGGAGGGGCTGGGACCTGAGGCCCTGCAGGCCGGTCAGAGCCCATCCTGCAGCCACTGCTCTGACAGAGGAATTCCACCCCAGCTGGCCCGCTCTTGCCCTCCCTTCCCATCCTTTTCTGCCTACACAGCTCAGACCTCACATCCCAGACCTATCGGCAGCCTTGCATCTCTGAGGAAAAGGCAATAAAAGCTTAATAAAACCGGCAACATACAGAACCGTGAGTTACAGCCATCTCCTCAAACACTTGTCTGCAGGGTCAGAAGGTTCCTGAAAACCTTCACTGCCGGCCTTGGCCAACCTGTCCAGGCCGCCTCCTCCAACCCCGCCCCTCACTGCCCCCTCCCCCCCCCCCCCCCCCCCCCAGCTCCAAGTCCCGGCCGCTGCCTGGAGTTCCGAGTGAGCCCACAGGACCCTCTGGGCCCAGCAGCCAGTCAGCTCCCCAGCCCCCAGACGGCTGCGTTAATAACAAATAAAAAGATCCCTGCAAAATAAGACCAATAACCATGGCCATAAAAGCCAAATTGGATTCCTTCCTGGCTGATGAGCTCGGGGCCCTTCTCTCTCTCCGAGACCCGATTAACAAATATGTAAAACAATTCCCTGGGCATCTCCGCATCTCAGCTCCTGCCAGCCCTTCCTGGGAACTCGGGCTCAGAGGCAGGGAGGAGAGGAAGCAGGGATGGGTACGTGGGGCAGCCCGGGGCTGGGGGGGGGGGGGCGGACCCTGAGGCTAGCCTGCCACCAGCCTGCTGGGTGACCCAGAGCAAGCCACCTCACATCTCCGGATGGATGGTCCCCCATCTAGAGAGAGATGCTCTCTAAAGTGGGCTCCCCTTCATCTCTAACCAGAAGCTGTTGTCTAACTGGGGAGCACACAGGGTGGGTCCTGCTGTATCACCACTCCACGTGTCAGGTCCGCTGACCAGTACACGCCGGATGCCATGGGCTTCACCGGGACACGGCAGGTGGCCGCCTGCCAGTTCTTAGCTCAGGGGGAGCTTTGGAGGCCTCTCTCCCTCTGCTCCCCGCAGCACACCCAGGCACATCTGTGGGTTCAGGAAGTTGCAAGACGCTCCTGGGTCTCACCACCAAAGAGAAGCTTGAGGGTAAACTGGAAGCTCAAAGATAAAAAGGCCCTTAATGCCAAGCGATCAAGCCCCCCAAGGGGCCACCAGGACTGGTTTGGGTGGCGATCTGAGAAGGGACTGTACCCCCAGCCTCACTGCCTAGAAAGAAAGGGAGAAGCCTTAGGGCAAATCTCCCCCTCTGAGAACTGGGGGCTCCCCCAGCCCCTGCTGCCTGGGCTTGTGGAGGGTCGAGGAGGCCAGCACTGATGAAAGGAGCACCGCAAGGAGATGCTGGAGGCTGCTCAGGCCCCCGGGTCCCCGAGACAGAGCCGCGTCCCTGTCCCTGATCCCCTCAGCCTGGGGACTGAAGGCTATTGCATTGCGCGGCACTGTAGATCATGTTCCTATAGGGTTCCCAGTCTGAAGGATTATTTCCAATTTGCAAACAAGAAAACTGAAGCTAAGAAAAGGGATTTCTTTGAACCTGATTTCTGATAAGCTGATTCCTCTTCTCAGTGTATTAGCTTTTATTAGAATCTTACATGTTCGAAAATTCCCAGAATTCTAGAGCCAGCCCGCCCAAACCTTGCTGGCCTGCACACATGCACAATCATGTGTACACTCGGCGTGCACACACACACACACACGCACTCAGTGCCTACCCCTGGAGTCATTCTGGCCACAGTCTGGGTACAGCCCAGGCTGAGGGGCAGCTTCCATGGAAAGGGAGCAAGAAGAGCATCAGGAACTGACACCCAACTTCACCATCTTCACAGAAATGCACCTTCTTTGCCCATACAGGCCAGTGGCTCAGGGAAAGGGCTTCCTGGTTACCCTGTTGATTGACAGCTCAGGTGTGGGGAGAGAGGATGTCAAAGTTCATCAGCCCCTTCGCACCCAGGGCCAGCACAGAGGCCTCTGCCAGGATGGGGTGTCTAACACTGGCCTCAGCCTCAGCCCACCCTCCACGATGGTGCCACTGCCTAGAGACAGGGGTCAGGGCTGGAGCTGAGCAGCTGCAACAGGATGCCCAGGATGGAGGGCAGATCCCCAAGGACCACCCGCCAACTCTGCCGCCTTTCCCACAAAGTGCTTGGGAAGTTCAGGACCCCAGAAACTAAGAACCACTGACCCTGGCCCCAGAGGCCAGGAGTGACCCAAGGAAGCTCCCTGGGCCCAAGAATCCCAGGCCCCTTCTGTCCCTGCTCAGTGACATGGTGCTATCCTATCTAGTGGGAACTTCCTTAGTCTTTCCACAGTAATGGGCTCTGTCTCCCATTTGCTGGTGACCTTGGGCAAGTCTTTCCTTCTCCCTGTGGCCTCAGTTTGCCTTTCTGACAAATGGGAGAGCTGGATTCAACGAGCTCTCAGGTACGTCCCAGTTCTGTCATGTGGAGGTCCCAAAGGGCCAGACACAGAAGTGTGACAAGAAAGGAGGGGTGACGTAGGGCTGGGGGAGCAGCTGGGAAGGTGAGGAGGGTTGCAGATTTCTTGGGGTGTGGAAACTGCAGCCTCCATCAGCTTTGCAGCCACCTGGGGCTCCAACCTTGCCATGGCCAGGAGCCACAGAGACCCGAGACCGGAGGTCCTGCAGAGCAGGATGGGGGGTGCGGTGCACAGTAAGACATCAAGGTTCAGGGGTTCATCCTATTTCTCCCTGACCCTGAACTGAAGGGATCCCAGGGGACAAGAACAGGATCCTTCCCTTTGTCAGTACTGAGAACCAGATCAGGCCCCACCCAATCAAGGCCCTGGCTGTCCAGTCCATTAGCCCCATTCACCAATTCATATATTTACCAGTTCATTCATTCCCTTAGTCATTCATAGTCTTAATTCCTTCACTGGTTGGTGCTTGCTTTATAAAATAAGGACTTTCCGTTAAATTTTCATGATCTTAACTTGCAGTGTCTTGAAATCCTTTCCTCCCCAAGGCTCTGGGAACCTTCTCACCCCAGATCTATTCTCATGCTCATTAATGCCCGAGAATGCCTCTCCGCTGTCATGTCTCTTTTCATCACCAATTCCTGCTGTTACTCGGGGACCATCTGCTCAAAGCCTATGGAGGACGGGGTCGGAAAGTCAGGAACTCTCTCAGGGAACACGCAGCGGCTACTCGCTGGCATGCCCTTCACCAGCCAGCCTCGCCCCAGCGTCCCAGGCTGAGAACGGAAGGAGGGTTTTCCCCCTTACCTGCTGCCACTTCCCCAGAGTCCGGTTTTCCTCTAGCTTAGCCCCATCTCTCAGGCCGGGATCGCAGAGAAGAACCACGCCTCCACCCTGCCTTTGTGAAGTCACTAGGTAATGCTTTAAAACCAGCAACTAGTCCTGGCTCATGTGGCTCATTCGGCTGGAGCGTCAGCCTGTACACCGAAAGGTGGTGGGTTCATTCCCAGCCAGGGCACACACCTGGGTTGCGGGTTTGATCCCCGATCGGGGCATGGGTGGGAGGCAACCAAACAGTATTTCTTTCTCATATCAATGTTTCTCTCTCTCTCTTCCTTCCTTCCTCCCTCTTTCTAAAAATCAATATATCCTATATGATAAAAGGCTAATATGCAAATCGGCCAAACCGTGGAACAACTGGTCACTATGACACGCACTGACCACCAGGGGGCAGATGCTCAATGCAGGAGCTACCCCCTGGTAGTCAGTGCCCTCCCACAGGGGGAGCACCTCAGGGCTGGCGGGGCGCAGCATTGGTGGCGGGAGGCTCTCCCACCTCCGTGTCAGTCAGTCAGACGTCTCCCGAGGGCTCCTGGACTGTGAGCGGGTGCAAGCTGGGCTGAGGAACCACCCCCTAACCCCAGTGCACAAATTTTGTGCACTGGGCCTCTAGTATTAAAATAAAACCAAACCAGCAAGTGCTTTCAACCAGGAATTTCCCACATGGAAGCATATCCGGAGGGATGCAAGTCCCAGCTGTGTCTCCATGGAATGAAAAGGGGAAACATCTGGGTGACCGCCAGAAAAGTCCTGCCAGTCTGCCAGATGTTGCCCACATCTGGACATCTGAAAAGGGATCTGCTTGGTTGCTTGGCAGTCAAGAGGCAAATGGTCGACCTATGTCACCCAGTCAACAGGGATGTAGCTCAAATCCTTATGTATAAATTACCCAGATTACTGAAGGATCCAGAAGGTATTTTGGTTTCCATCACACTCATCTTTAAAGACCCAAATCAAGATAATATAAAGTTCAGCGTGTGAGCTTCAATTGTCTTGTGGTGGCTGTGGTTATGGCATTCCCGGGGGCCAGCTTGCCTGGGGTTTGACTCCTATCTCCATTGCTCACTAGCAAGCTGCACAGTCTCTCTATGCTTCTCATTTCTCATCCTTAAAATGAAATAATAATGGTAACTTTGCATAGGGCTGGGATGAAGATGGGATGATAATACCTATAAAGCTCTAAGCCCAGTGCTGGCAGATAGTAAACATTCAAAATATGTTGGCCATTATTATCATCATCATTATCTTCGGGCAATCACCCTGCAGAACTCTCCCGGCTAAGAACATGAGAAACCCTCCAGGAAGTGCAGAGGCCAACCCGGGAGGGAAGCACGCAACATTCCTCCCCAAACATCGCGGGAACACGTTAGCCACAGCGGCCCCAACTCCAAGCCCCTTTGAGCTGCTTCCCCAGAGACAAGCAGATCATCACGTTCTCCTTCAGGACAGGAGTGGCTCCCAGCTGGCAGTCATGTCCCCTTTATTAACACGATCTGGCAAAGGACGCGTGGCCCAGGTGCCAGTATGTATGTCAGAGGCTTCGGGCAGATGGCTGGACAGGCATGAGTCTTCCCTGCTGCACCCCCTCCTACCAGGACATCAAGCCCGGGGATGGGGTGGGATGGGGAGACACTCAGGTGTACTGCAGGCACCACCGTGGGAAACGTCCCTCCTGACCCTGGAATGACCACATGCCTGGGTCATGTCCTCTGAGCCCCAGGGGACACATGGGTCCCTCGTCTACTTCTGGTGGGGGACCTGGGTGAGCCATCACTTCTCATCCCTCACCTCCACTGGGGCAGGAGGTAGCAGGGGCGGGGATGTGAGACTGGTGAGCTCTATAGAGACAGAGGCAGGCTTTCCCACTTCTGCATGTCTAGTGCATGGCGCACAGTGGGGCTGCTAGGCAGGCACTTGGGATGGGGATTAAGGAGAAGGCTTTTAAAACTTCTGGGCATTGTCTCCTGGGACATCACTTCTGGGTTCCAAAGAGCGCCCCCTATAAGAGACCTGCACGGCTCCCACTGGCATCTAAATCTAAGTCAGTCCTTCCCATTGTCCCTACCACTCCTCGTTGCCAATGGTCAAGCTCACTGCAGACAGCAAGACCCTAATTTGCCACCCAATGGCCCTCTCCAAATTGCCCAGGTCCCCACTCTGGGTCCCTCAAGGGAGGAAGCAGATGTTAGAGTCAAGCGCATGCCCGGGGTTCTGCATGCCTAGTGCGGTCTCTCCCCTGAGTTCAGGGAGAAACACCCAGACACTATGTCCCCTAGGGACTGGCCCCAGGACCCGCACCGGGCTTCTTCCTTCCAGGATTTGGCAGAGACACCGCTTCCGCCAGCACAAATGCCAGCAAGCAATGGCAGGGCAGGAGGTGTCGTATAAATAGCCTGCTGCTGTCCGTCTGCTCCGCCTCCCCTGGCTTTGCTTCCAAACCTCCTTCTTCAGCGCCAGAGTGAACCTGCTCGTGGGGGCCCTGCGGGGCCCACCTGCCCCTTTACTAGCTGTGTGACCTTCGGCAGGGAAGCCAACCTCTCTAGCCGCTGGTCTTTCCATGGTGAAGTGGAACAAGCACACTGTGGCTGTTGTGGGAATCACATGCATTAATATATGTAAAGCATTTAGCACGGTGCCTGTTCTGTATTTGCTAGGGTTTTGTGATGATGAATTGTTGGGGACCTGGGACAGGCCACCAGGTTCAGGCTCAATGCTGAGGGGATTGGGAGGAGAGGCCCTGGGCAGTGGGAGCCAGCTGCATTTCCCCTCGGGGCATGGCATGCCTTCAGGGACTCTGAGATTCAGGCTCCACGGCCAACAGGCTGTGCGATGCTGGGCAGCTCACCTGCCTCCCTGAGACAACTTCCCCACCTGCAGCCCCGGCCTCTTATGAGTTAAGTGATCTTTTCTAGTCCGAGCCTCACAGCGGGACTCCTGCCTGAGCCCATTCCCCAGGCAAACAGAGTACAGCTCTCATGGTTGGGGACAGAGGCTGAGATGCAAAGGTGAGGCAGCCAGTTCCGGCCCTAGCTCAGGAGTCTGGAGTCCCCACCTTGGGCCAATGAGAGATGGCCAGAGCTAGACTCAGGTGACAGTACTGCCCTTCACCTCTGACTCAGGAAGCAGAGGAATTTACATTCACAAAAAAATATTTATTGAATGAATGAATGAATGAATGAACGAACGAACGAATACCAGAAATAATGCAGAGCCCTGGACAGGTGGCTCCACTGCTTGGCATGTCATCCCATACACCAGATGACTGCGGGTTCGATTTCCAGTCAGGGCACATACCTAGGTTGTGGGTTCAATCCCTGGTCCGGGTGCATATGGGAGGCAACCACTCCATGTTTCTCCCTCCACTTCCTCTAAACACACCCTCAGGTGAGGATTAAATCTAAATAAATAAAATAATGTAGAGCACTGGGCAAAATAGGGGCTGTTCCTTCCTTCAGATCAAAATCTGATCCCAACTTGGCCTCTTCTCGCGGTGCCGCCTTGCGCAACCTCTGGGCTCCTCTGACCCTTGGCCTTCCCATATATTAAATGGGGATAACAGTCCACACACCATGAGATGGTTGCAAGGTTAAGTGAGATAGGACATGTAAATGTTTAGCACATGGCACATAGTAGGTACTCAACAAATGCAGATGTTATTATCAGGATTGCTCCCATTGGACGGCAGAGGACCCAAGGCCCTCAGCCTTGTCTGGTGCCCATTTCCAAAGAGCTGCCACACGGACATGGACACATAGTAACAAAAATTCTCCCACCCCGTACCTTCCAGCTGGTGAGGAGCGGGGGCGTGGTCGCCTGGCTTTCCAGTGGCCAAGCAGGGAGCTCGCTCTCTGGGGAGGCTCTGCCACCCTCCCTGGACTGGTCCCAGAAGCATCCATGCCTCCCGTCTTTGTCAAGCAGCGGGAGCATGAGCCCCACTGTTTGCCCGTGAAATGCGACTTTTGGAAAACATGCATATTTGTAAGTCTATTTCGGGCCAACACTGCTCTTTATTTATTTTCCCTGGGCCTTTCATGTGGAACCCAGCAGGGAAGGGTGTTTGACAGACTTTGACACTGGTCCTCCGGCAGAGATGCACGAGGGTGGAGGAGAGTGGGCAGGGGGAGGAGGATGTCAAATGACAAGCCTTCTTCCTCGGCTGAGGCTGAGACTAACCGACAACCAGACACCCCTGTCTCACTGTCCCAGCCCCCAGTTTCTCCATATTCGGGCAGGGGGAGGCGTATAAGAGGTTCACATGGGGAGACAATTTCAAAGAGGAAAAAGGGAACCAGGGAGGCCAATCACTGAACTTCCAGTCATGATGATGCTACCATCATTATCAACACCAACAGTGCTATTGTCAGCCACCACCGCCGCCGCCTCCAGCACCTCCATTTGTGGGTGCCTATTTTTATGACTGACCGTGGGCTGGCTGTTTGCCCTTAGGAAAACCACCTCCTCTCCCAGCATCTCACTTTGCTCCTCTGTAAAGGTGATTTCTGCAGCTCATGGGGCTGTGGGAAGTGGCTGCTTAGCCAAATGGTAGCGATGACTGTCTTCTCTCCCAGCCTCAGATCCTGGCCAGCTGCCCATGCACGGCCTACTTTCGAGTCTTAGGGACTTGGGGCTGATTGCCAAGGCTCTACCCAGCAGCAGGCCCTCTACAGCTGCTCTCAGCTAGTCCCTTCTCCGTGGTCATTTACAATCAGAGTGGGCCTTGGGGAGAAAGTGTCTTAGACAACTTCATCTGCCTTTGCATGACCAGGCACGTGGACGGGAAATGGGGGGACAAGGGAAACTTTCCTAAACTATAGAGAAAAGGGCTTAAACCATGATCCCAAAGCTCTGGGGATCAGAAGATCCAGGTTTAAGTTTCCACTCTTTCATTCATTCATTCATTCGTTTGTTTGTTCATTTATTCACGAAGCATCCACCAACCAGAAACAGCGGTTCATACAGAGGATATACAGGCCGTGGAATCACTGCCTGCCCCCATGGAGGGTGCATTTCAGCTGTGTGACCTCAAGAAAATTACTTGACATCTCTGGTCCTACAAAGGAAATCATCTGAACATCCCTTGTTCAGGGGACAGGATGACTTCACTAGTGGTGGGTGCTCTGAGGAAGGAGAAAGGTACAATAAGTCTGGGGTTAGAACCGAAAATTTTAGTCCCACCCACACTCAAGAGGCTCATGACACAGTCAATGTCCCACATTACTAGGGCCAACAAGAGACCCGGAAGGTCACTTCAACCTGCCCTGTTCTTGTCCAGACAGGAAGCCTGAGGCTCAGAGGAGGGAATTCACTGAAGGACACATTTGATTGGTGGCCAAGCTGAGACTAGGTCCCAGGCCTCGCCACTTGCACTCAGAGCTCCCTGAGCCTGGAGCCTCACACTGAAGCCTAGTTTCTGGATATTAAGGGCAACAGCAGGAGCAGTGTCAAAGGGCAAGCCAGGGCATGGGTACCAGGTCTGTCACAAAGTCAGGTCCCCAGGGAAGTGGAGATGGAGCCACTTGCTGTGGTATCCTGGCTCCTTGGAGAGACTGTGGGAACTCGGGTGCATCTAGCCCTGGACATTTTCCTGGGGAAGGGGCAGAAGTTGCTGAGGCCATGGGTGAAAAGGGGTGTGTGTGTGTCAGACTCCCAAAGAGGGGAGTAGAAGTGCAGAACCTGCCAGGAGAATGGAGCCAGCTCCCCCTAGGAGCCAGCTGTTCCCACATGGGAGTGGGCTGACTGAAGAAAGTTGGGGAGAGAGTAAAGGTGGCTGGGAAGGAGGCACTGGAAAAGGCAAAAGAAAGAGGGGGGGAATCTGTGTGGAAGATAACCCCAAAGGAGGAGAACGGAGCAGGGAAACAAAGACACAGGAAGTGCAAGTGAAGAATGATGCAGAGAAGGGGCACAGACCCTGGTTGTAGAAGGAGGCTTGTCTGGGGTAAGAAGGGGGGCTCAGCAAAATGCACTCTGAGCCTAAAACCAAGGTTTGGGAAGGCTGGGTTTCTGCCCGCAGCTTCCACTGGGCCAGAAGCTCCTCCCTCCATTTGGCAAAGGCCTGGGTCCCTGCCGGGGTCTGCACTGGGTGGGGTGCAGGGAGGGTTTGCCCTGCTTCCCTGGCAGGAGTGGGACTGGTGTGTGTGCGTGCGTGCGTGTGTGTGTGTGTGTGTGTGTGTGTGTGTTGAGGGCTCGGAGTCCTGGATATCCCTGTGAGGACTCAGCAGTGAGCTCTGGAGTTGGCTTATTCGGGGTCCGGAGGCAACAGGACCTGGAGTGAAGATGCCGCCGGGCTGCCGGGGCTCCTGGGAAGACCCGAGCTTGTCCACGAGACCTTGTGTGGATGGACCTTCCCCCCGTGTGTGTGGACTGTGTGGCCTGCGGGTGGATATGTGTTTGCGTGAATGGACTGTGAATCTGCCTGGGGGACTGTTTGCGGATGGTCTGTAGATCTGTGTGAGCGTGCAAGTGGGTTCGTGGGGTTTGAGGCTACGCTCCCCCGCGAGGCGCTGTCCGCGGTGCTGACCCAGGGCGTGGAGGGGAGGGGATCTTCGCCACGCCTCCGGAGGGACTGCAGGGATCTGGCGTAGGCTTCCACCGCAGAGAGGGGCCCGGGAAAGGAAGCCTTCACCGAGGCGCCTTCCTAGCCTAGCTGCGCCCACTCCCACCCCCGGGAGTTGGGAAAAGTTCTCCCAGAGGCGGGGTTGACTCACGGGACTCAGCACCACTCGCGCCAGAAATCTTCCCCGATCCTCAGCGCGCCACTGCTCCGCTGCCCACCCCACCCCACCTCCACTCTCACTCGCGATCGGTTTCTCTCGCCGGTCCGCTCTGCCCAAGAGCTCTCGCGCGCCCAGCCGGACCTGCAGCCAGGTTGACTGGGCCCCAGCACCCGGGAAACGTTCCGCTGAGAGCGCAAGTGCGCTAAGGCGGCGAATAGGTGGAGTGGTGGTCACGAACCTTTTTCTGACCCCTCCCTTCGCTCTAGCCCGGCCCAGAGCCCGATTCGGGGCAGGTTCAGGCTGACAACTTTTATGGACTCAGTCATCCACACGCCGCGTCGAGCAAGGGGCCAGAGGTCGGAAGCCTCCCCGTAGGTTGGATGCCTCGTGGTTTCTGGACATCAAACTGGCCCGTGCAGAACCGAGGCTGCTTGGGTCCGCTGGGAGTTGGTGCGGAGCTGGGGAACGGCCGCGGGGGACAAGCTCTGGGTTTTCCCGGGGTGGTGGGTTCCGAGGCCCGCATCCCGGGCTCGCTGGGAAGCGGGAGAACTTCACACACCGCCCCGCGCAGGCAGGGGTAGGGGCGGCGCGGAAGACCTGCCCCGCTCCTCGCAGCAATGCATCCCCCAGCCCACCTCCCGATGGCGCCCAGCGGCCGTCGCACTCACCTCGGCTGGCCAAGCTGAGCGGGCTCAGCCGCGGGCGCGGGAGGGAGGCGCGCCGGAGAGGCCAGGGACGGCAGCCACCCAGCGGTGCGGACTGGTCTCCTCGCGGAAGTCGCAGGGAAAAGCTTCGGAGCTGCGGGAGGCCGGGGTTCCCCCCGTCCCGCTCCTGAGCGCACAGACCGCACACAGCCTGGTGCGGAACCTGGTGTCCAACGCGCAACCCCGAGCTCTCCGCGCCGCCGCCTTTTATTCGCCGCCCGCCTTTGTTTGGGTCTCGGCTTCTACCACGGGATGTGGGGGTGTCCAGGGCACGCTCTGAAGCCGGGTCCCACCCCCAGCCATTGGCGCCTCTGGCCTCGGAACCGCCGGGCTTTGCGTCAGTGGCGGGAGAGGGCCCTGCGCTCCACCGCGCACTACTGACTCCCGAGCCCGCTGCCAGGCGCCACGGTGGCTGCCGCTCCCCCTGCGGGAGCCGTGCGGTGGTACAACCGAGCTCCCACTGCCAGCGGCTGGGGCTGCGAGCGGCGCAGCGACCCCTGGGGGTCAGTTCTCATTTCTGCAAATGACTCAGGCCCGGGCCTCCTTCCCTTCCCCATAAGTTTCTTAGGTTCCTCTCCCAGTCCACCCAGCCTTGGCAGGTCACCAGCCTCCTTGACATTCGAGGGCATCCCTGGGTCTCCCCAGAGGGAGATGCCAAGCCCAGCCTCCTGGCACCGTCCCTTTCTCCCTCCTTCTCCACTCACCTCTCTGGCACCAGAGCCCAGAGTCATGCCAACTCCTGGGACCCGGCATCCCTCCAGCTCTAGCACACCTTTGGCCTGATACCCCTGGCCCGAGGACCATAGGAGAAGAAGCTGGGGAGCGGTGGCCAGTGTCTGGCCCATTTCTCTCCATCAGTGCTCAGAGGGCATTGGCATTGGTCTCACCCAGGGAGATCCAACGGGGATGCCTCTGAAGAGGACCAGCTGCCAGTCCCCAGCTGTAGGACTGAGGGAAGCCAGAAAGAAGGGAGGCCATTGCCACTGGTGTGTGAGAGGTGAGCCGGGAGCTTGTCATACATCCACAGAGTGTGTGCTCAGGGAGGAACAGGGGAGACTGGTGAGCACATCTGTGCAGAAGCAAATGGCTTGAGGCAGTGTCCCTGCCCCAGCACTCACTCCCTATGTGCTCAAGGTCACCAGGGGAGCCATTGCCAAGCTGCCAGGTCTGTAGGGGACTCCTGAAGCTCCAGGTGGCCTGGCAAACAGTGTTGGGAGGAGCTCCAGGCACGAAGGGTGCCACCCTGAGCTGTGAGGGCGGACAGAGAGAGACCGGAGACCTCACCCAAGAGGTGGAGAGTGTATGTGTTGCTGACCCGACATCAGATGCCAAAGCTGACATCTGAGTAGAGAGGACAGACCCAGCACCACCAGCAAACTCCCAGCCCCTCCTGGCACACCTCAGAAAGGAGGCCGAGAATGTGCAGCCCTGGAAGAGGGTGGGAGGAAGAACAGGAAAAGACTGGCTTTTTAGGGAGCAATAGGGAGACAGAGTGTGTTCCCAAGCCCAGCTGAGAGCAAAGCATTTTGTTTGCTGTGTGAATGGCTTACTCTTTTCAGCTGGTGTGAAGGCTGCTGCCAGGAGCCTCCTCAAAGTTCCCCCAACGCTCCCGCACTGACAAACCCTCTCAGCCTGACAAGCCCTCAGGGAGTGCCAGTGATGTGCCCCGTGGTGCCTGGACACCCTCCGCCCTCCGCGGGGGACTCCGCCCCCACTCCTTTGCGAACTATAGTTAGTGGGCTGGGGTCCCAGCTTCATGTTGCCCAGCTGGCCACAGCTGTGGCCACCTTCTCCATACGCCCCCCCCAGGAGCCTTCTCTGACCTCCCGGGACCTCCAGCTGATCCCGGATGAGGGCTGGACTTGCTCTGCCCTTGACTGGGGGGGCCTTCTGGGAACGGAGGGTGTAGAGATGGAGGCCCAGTGGAATGGGGGAGGAGGTGAGGAGTGTGGTACCCAGGAACACTGGAAAAATACAATTTTCCCAGGCCATCAGCGAGGTTTTAAAAATGCAAATGGAACTGGGCCTTTGAAATATGCCTGCCATAAAGTGGAGCCGGTGGTGGCGGCGGGAGCTGGCGCGGGCAGGGAAAGTCATGAGAATCCTCCTCCTGGGGCCTCATCGTCCAACTCCCTTCCCTCTGCTCCAGCTCTGCCTGCAGGACGTCTGTTTATGGAGGCCTGGGGATGCTGGGCTCCGAGATCCCTGTCCAACCCGAGGGCACCCCTGTAGCTTCCTTACCTCCAGATGTTAATTAAAGATGGCTCCAGTGGCCAAATGACCTGCCCAATGGGAAGGCTGCAGAGTATACGATCTGTTCCCGCCGCCCCCCCCCCCCCCCCAGCTGTCTGGTGGGAGCTGTTCCCCGGTCTGATTTACATGCCTCTTGGCGCCCATAGGCGGCTTCCCCTCGACTCTGTCTTCACCACTAATTGGAAAGCCTGCTTTTGTAAGAGGTTTGAGCCATCAAGGGCGGTGTTGTCCTGAGCCCCATCCCTTTATTTCTAATCCTATTTTCTCTCCGACTGTGTTTGAAGTGGAGCCTCCGAGCTCAGCACGGATTCCAGCGCTCCCAGCAAAGCCATACATCGGTTCCACCCTTTACCAGCCGTGTGACCTTGGGAAAGTCACTGCACCTCGCTGAGCCCCAGTCATCTCATCTATAAAATGGGGATTGGAAAAGCACCTGCCTCATAGCAGTTGTTACAAAGATATACTGTATTAAGTGAGATAAACTCAGTGCGAAAATAGCCGTTAGCACAGGGCATGGCATAAACCAAGCTCTAAATAAATACTAGCTCCTCCTCCTCCTCCTCCTCCTCCTCCTCCTCCGCTTCCTTCGTTTCTTCTTCTTATCTGCTGGGTAAGAGATGGCCTGGTGGTGACCATCACACCTCTCACTTCTTAGCCCCAGCCCTGGTGAGGGGGACTGTATACGCATCAAGTCCTCCCACCAGATGGTTGAATAGCTGAGGGGAAGAGTATATGGGGAAGGCTGGGTGTTTATCTTTTAAAATACCGTAGACTAAGACAGTTTCTCCATTGTCCCGGCATCAGGGAATAGCGTAACCATGTGTATAAGTAACCCTCCTTCGATTGGTCACACCCTGACTTGGAGCTCTTGGCCAGCGAGTGGAGGCAAGTGGGTGGACGGAGGTGTGTTGGGAAGGGCTTCAGATTTACAAAACTGGGTTTGAGTTTTCTCTGTGTCTTTCACTAATGGCATGACCTTGGGTAAGTCATTTCATTTCTCTGAGGCTCAGGTTCCCCCACTGCAAAACGGGAGTCTAATGACCTCTGCTTATAATACACCTGCGATGATCTCTTCAGCGGAGGTGGAGCACAGATTTAGAGGCGATAATTAGTCACATATACATAGTGATGTAGTTACAGTTACAGAGTTAGAGAGATTATGATAGAATGACCAGGCCTTGTTTCCGTGACTTTCAGGGTTGATTGCACTTCATGTGATATAATAGATGCAAAAGAGCTCAGAAAACTCGCCCAAGTTCCTGGTGAATGAATTTCCAACTGAAGGTCATGCAGCAAGTTAGTGGAAGAGCTTGAATTGGCCCCAGGCCTCCTGGGTTTCAATCCTCAGCTTTTCCCAAGTCACCATCTCTCCTCTTCCCAGCCCCGTTCTTCCTGGCACTCTGTTCATGGGGGCAAGTGTGAGTTTAAGGGGGAAGAAGATGGGTAAGGGGGCAATAATTCAAGAGAGGAGAGAGAGGTTGGGGAGAGGTGATAGGGCCAGGCTAGGGTGGGGAGGCTGAGCAGATGGCAGCCCTTCACTCCCGGCTCCCCCAGAATCCTGCAAACAGCCGGCCTAGCACTCCTTTCCCAGCCTTGCCTGCCTCCTCCAAGGAAGCAGGCAGCCTGCGCCAGAGTGAACACAATCCAAGTTATTAATTGCCTGCAACAATTAGCCCCAGCACCTGGGCCTGCAGAAGCCCTGGCTCTGGAAGAGGGAGCCAATTACAGCTTCATCAATATTCACGATGCCACATAATGCTCTCCCAACAAGATGACCCCCGCATCTCCCACCCATGTTTTCAGGGGCCTTGCTCTGACCCCAACATCTGGAGAAGACCAGCTATTGCTGAGGCCTCCAAGAGTGGAAGTCAATAAGGGGTGAGGACCCCAGGATGTCTGCACATCGTAGGGCCAAAGTGCTGGCAGGGGAGAGCAGGGCCCTGTCAAAGTTCTGGACAGTGCGGTATTAGCCAAAGAGTGGGAGAGAATATGACCTCCGGGTTAAGGGCTTTAAAGTGGGTTCCCCGAGGGTCTTATTAATAGGACTGGATTGAAAGGCAGAGGTCAGAAATAGCCAATAAGTTCTGGTTAAAAAAAAAAAAGTTCTGGTTTTAATCTCAGCTCAGTCGCACACTAGCTGTGCAGCTTTGAGAAAATCCCTTCATGTCTCTGAGCTCATTCCCTTCCCTGTAAGTCGGGGACAGTGATCGCACCTCCCTGAGGAGGGAGACTCTATGCAGAAGCACAGCGCATGGCACGGAGTGGAAATAGATGGTAGCTATTATGTTCTCTATGGAAAGAGCCCTGGAAGGAGATTCCATGCTGCCTGGGGAGGGGGGAGCGTCCCCTTTCCCTTGACAGGGGAGTGGACATGTGGGGTAATGAGGAGTGAGGTAGATGGGGAGTCAGGAGACCTAGATGATGGCCCAGGTTTGCTCTAACTTACACTGTGGTCTTGGTGCCCTTCCCACTCTGGCCTGTGTTGACCTGACAAATGACGACATGAGGCTAGAGAGCTAACTGTGATCTCCCAGGAGAGTATGGGAAGAGGGAATGAGTTTAGAATAGGTGGGAAGCCATGGGGAATATGGACTTCTCAATTTTTCAAAGGTATGAATGGTAGCAGAGGTAAATGTTACGGAATAGCAAAAGAACATGAAACCAGTTTCATAAATAGTTAGGCCTAAAGTCGAGAATTTGTTGGCTCTGTATTAATAAAAGGGATCACAGATCTCGGAAATAAAGCCATCGCCTGGTTCAGAACTCCGAGGAGAGGCTGGGTAGAAGTCCCCCAGGGCAGTCCTTGTTGGTGGGGTATTTCAGGACCATGGACAGTGGCTAATTATTTTGATCCACAGTTGAAGTGAGGGCTAAGGGATGAGAAGCTAGAGTTGGCCACTGAGTTGAATCTTTGGAGGTGGTGTGATGCTCATTGTGAGTAATGCTGAGGTTCAAGAATAACTCAGTTACTCCTGGTGGAGATCTCTGAGTGCCCAATGGGACTGCCCAAGCATTGGAAGTAGGGTGATATATATATAGGGCCTGACCCCCAGCCCCTCCTCAGGAACACCTAGGGCTCCTGGTATACCTGCATTTGTGTGAGCTCATTCATGACTCAGCACAGAATCTCAGCCCCATCTTCTCACCGAGCCCTGCTGTTTGTCCCTCTGGCCTCAGCTTCCTGGCACAAGCTGGCCAGCACCTTGCCCTGCCCCAGTCAGTCTGGCTGGCCCACTGGCGCCGGAGCTAGGCCAGCTTTAAGCCTGACCACCAGGTTCCATCTGGGCCTCTGCAGTGACAGCAAGAAAGAGCTTTTCTGGCCCTTTACCAGTTAGGAATCTGTGCAGCTCTGATGGGCTGCTCCATTGCCAGCTCCTATTCTGGCATATTCCGTGTGGGCAGGGTGGGGAGTGTTCTGTGCCAGAGGACTCTGTGGCCTGGGTCTCTGAGCTGGAATGAAGGGCTGGCTGACAGATCAGCAGTGCCAGGCAGATAGAATACCTTTTAGGCAGCAAGGGATGCTACTAAGAGCATCAGCATCAATAATAATGAATGGCCCACCTTTATTGAGTGCCAGTTCCTGTATACATGCATTATTTACTTCATTTAAACTCACAACCACCTCATGAGGTGTCCTCTTACCGTCCTTATTTCCAGGTGGGAAAATGGACTCAGAGAGTAAGTTTCAGCTCACACAGCAGGTAAATACGGAGGGCTCAACCCCAGGCACTTGAGTCTATAGTCCAAGTTCTTTACCACACTATTATTCCCATTTTACAGATGGAAAATGAAAGGTCAGAGAGGTTAAGGGACTTCGTTAGGGTTACAGAAAGAGTCAGCGATGGAAAGAATTTGAACCAATGTTTGCCTGATGTCAAAGATACCACATTTATCTGCTTCACTGTATTGCCCCTGCTGAACTACGTCTCTATTGGGTGCCCACTCTCAGAGAGCCCCCACTGTGGTACCAGGTCTCATCTTATGTCTAAAACACAGCTAAACTAGTTTCCCAATACATCGTCAGGGAAGTCACTTCCTCTCTCTGAGCCCAAATCTGCAAAGGGAAGGGTTCTCAACAGAGCCCACATTCCAACTCAAGAATTAGTTTGTCTGATGAGATTCGCCCATGAAAACTAAAAGACCACAATGCAAAATGGCGGGACATTTCTAGGACCCAGGAGGGCAGGGTTGTAGCCACACCTTCCAGGACAAGACGCAGGGGCCCAGGCTACTGGCTGTGAACACACCACGGGATTGGCACACAAAATGCCAGGTCATCTCCTGACTTCTCACTTACCGATGGGGAGACTGAGGCCCAGGTAGGTGATTGCAGGGGTGTGGTCGCTTCCTAACAGCACTGCCCTTTTGGGTATCCCTCCAAGGCCTCTGTGTCCTTCACGACACTTCTGGGTCCTTATTTTCAGCTGGGCATGTCTGGGGACAGCTGTTCTCCCTGGCATCCAGGGCTATGCCTAGCAGATGTGGCAGCAGGACGCAGGAGGAATGCATGAGTAGTGACATGTGGGGGAGCAGCCTGGGCCAGGCCAGCACAGCTGGCTGTGCTGGGGAGCTGGGCTGGTGGTATGTCTCCCTACCTTCCTCTTCCTGCTCCTCCTCTTCTTCCTCCTCTCCTCCCCACTCCTCCTCTTCTTGTTTTCTTTCCTGTTTCTTTCCCCAAATTCCTAAATTCCCCACCTTCCCTCCTTTACACATACCCCTTTCCTTCATAATGACCACAGTAAACATTTATTGAGCACTTATTGTGTGACAAGCCCCGTATAAACATTTACATACACCATCCTCTTTTATCTCACAACAGCCCCTGGAGAATAACCATCTCCCTTTTATGAAGGAGCAAAGCGTGGCTCAGAGGGGTCAGGGTTTGTAAGGCCCAGCTGACCTCAGAGCCCACACTCTCCTGTCCCTGTGCTCTGCTGGGGCCAACAGTACCTTGTCACCTGTGAGTGACAGGGCCCGAGGTGGTGCGATCAGTCTCTTTGGCGCTGGGGTGGATTGTGGGGTGGATGCTTGCTTTCTTTAAAACTCCAAGCTAATTTCACCTGGATTGCTCTGTTCTCTGTACCTTCCAACCCTTCCCCTCCCCGTGTGTGTAGAGGTTTGCTAAGTCAGGAAAATGGAACCAGACCAGCACACGTGGGACCCAGTATTACTGGACCAAGAGCAGAGGACTTCCGCTAATGCCTGGAGGATTTTGTGATCATTATCACTTTAATCCACGAATAACTGAGGGGCCTGCAGGGCAGGTGGTTAATAGAGTGGAATTTGGAGTCCGACAGGCTTGAGTCCATTTATAGCTGTGTCACTTACTGGCCAGGTGGTATTGCTTCAACTCTCTGAGTCTCAATTTTCTTACCTTACAAAGGAGACAAGACTCGCCTCGAGGGTTGGTTGTAAGGATGGCATATGCAATGTGACTGGCGTGCAGCAGTCCTTGAGCAAGGTCATTGTCCTGCTCTGTCTCATTTGGGGTCAAGGGAATTTAGAGGATCTTCTCCCCAGCCTGTGGAGGGCTCCCTGCAACTCATCTCCCAGGAATTGTTTGTTCTCCCAAATAGTTTTGGTAGGATTAGATAACAAGGGAATATCCAGCATTTTTTTGTATGTGTCTTATGTGTGAATTCTTCATGTCATCTCAGATACAGCGCACGGGTTCGGGGCACGAGCTCTGGAGCCAGACAACCTAGGTTCAAATCCCGGCTCTGCCACTTATTAGCTGTGTGACTTTGGGGAATTCATATAACCTCTCTGTTCTTCAGGTTTCTCATCTGTAAAGGGCACCTACTTCCTAAGGCTGTGCTGAGGAGTTGGAGGTGCAAGGGATGTACTGAGATCAGAGTCTACACATGATAAAGGCTTAGTAAACGCCAACTGCTATTATTTCATCTCCACAAAAATTTCAGAAAGTAGCCCTGACCGGTTTGGCTCAGTGGATGGAGCGTCGACCTGCGGACTGAAGGGTCCCAGGTTCAATTCCGGTCAAGGGCATGTGCCTTGGTTGCGGGCACATCCCCAGTAGGGGGTGTGCAGGAGGCAGCTGATCGATGTTTCTCCCTCATCGATGTTTCTAACTCTCTATCCCTCTCCCTTCCTCTCTGTAAAAAATTAATAAAATATATTAAAAAATATTTTTTTCAGAAAGTAGATTGTATAGTCCCTGCTTTACAAAAGAGGGAACTGAGAAAGGTTAAGTCACTAGCCTGAGCTCACACAGCTAGTAAACAGCAGAGTGAAGATCTGAACCCAGGTCTGACTGACAGCTGGACCCAGCGGTTCCCCACTGCAACCATAGGTCTGTGGTGTAAGAGGATGGGGTTTGTGGCCACACCTGAGGCTCAGTCAGCCTCTTCGATGCTGTGACCCAGAGCAGCTCACACCCCCCCCCCCCCCGCCCTCTTTCTTCCGCTTGTCTTAGCTGGAAGCCCACTGCTTCCCACTCGGTCATCTATTTCAAGCAGACTCCTCTTCAGCTCCATCAGAGTCCCTGCATCTTCCACTCCCAAACCTGCTCACTTTGCAGGGCTCCCAGGCCTGGCTCTCTCCTGGGGATAGTACAAGGGGCTGGGGAAGCTGGGAGAGCACCCGGGCCATCCAGGAGGCCTCAGTGACTCCCACTGTGCCCTGCAGGAGGATCTGCTGCTCCCTGCACACCCCCTGCCCGCTGCCCACAGGACACTGCCCCAGCCTTTTCCTCCTCGAAGGCCTTTCTTCACCCTCATCAAACGGCGGCCCCCACCCCACCCCCAAGAGCCCTGACTCAGCCCTTAGCTGCAAAGCTGCCATCATCGCTCAAACACACCAGGCTCCGTCATGCCTCCGCCTTCACTCACGTCACTCCATCTGCCTGAAATGCTTTCTCTTCTTGTGCACCAGCTGAAGCATTACTCATCCTGAAGGCCCAACTCCTCGCTCCTATGATGAAGCCACCCCCACGCTCTCCCCCAGAGTCTTCAACTCTGTCTCCTCTCTGCTCCCAGAACAACTTCGCACATCTATTTCTGCACCTATCACAGCCTGACTTGTTTTCTATATAGAGTCTGTTGCGCGAGGGTGCACAGAGTGTGAGGGTGCATGAAGGTTCTTTAGGGGGGGCCACTTCCCAGGCAAGAGCTGGGGGCAGGGGGGTGAGCAGGTCACGAGCAGCAGCAGAGCCTGGACTTCTGGGACCAGCTGCTCCAGGACCTGGCTACTGAGGTTAGCAGTCAGGGTCAGACATTGTTCTCCTCATTTGAGAAGTGGGACAGTCAAGGCTCATTAAAGGGATGACCTCCCCATGATCATATGGCACTTTGGGGGAAGACGCCAGAACCTGGGCTCCCACCTCCTGACTTTGTGGGGTCCCAAAAACCCCAGTTTTAGGGCTGATCCCACACTCTCTTGGCCAGCCAGAGCCTCTGATCCTCCTTGCTACCCTCATCAGCCAGCTACTGCCACAGTAACGCTGCATAACGAACCACTTCAAAATCTCAGCTGCATTCGACAGTAATGCGTACATTTTGTGCACAGCCTAGAAGCTGACTGGAGAGCTCTGCTTCAGGTGTGGCCAGCTCATGTCTGCTCCGTGTGTCATGTAAGGGGCTGTGCTACCTGGTTAAGTTCTTTTTCTGGCTGTGGCAGAAGTGCTAGAGGGGAAACGCAACCCCATAACACCTCTTACACCTCTTCTCTCATTATATCTGCTACCATCCCATTGGCCAGACCAAGTCACCTGGCCAAGCCCAAAGCCAAGTAGATTCACCTCACCATGCAGCCACGGCAAGGGTATGAATATAAAGCACTACTCCAAGACAATGAAGAATTGGGATCAATAATTCAATCTTCTGTGCTGTGTTTATGCCTCCACCTTCCCTCCTACAGATTCAAACTGGCAGCTGACTGTCCCCCCAAGCCACTCATTGCAATGTAACAACAGAGAAGAAATGTGAAGAAAATACTTGGACTCCAAGAGTTAAATGTAAAGGAAAAGTAAAGGGACACATAGTTTAACTCTGGGAGAGTGGAGAATGGGGGAGACTTACCTTCCCCCCACCTCTGGTACCACCCATGGTCCCAAATATGAGAGGTGAGCTTTCGGGGTTCCTCAAAACCTCGAGTCAAGTCTCATAGCATCACTCATTGATACAGCCCCGGAGCCTCAGTGTGGGGATACTTTTTATATTTGCTTCCTGAAACTGTATGCCATTCTTTTGAGAGCAACTCAACAATTTTCAATAGAGAATCACTATTCCCCTTCAATCCATGTGATCTGGATGGGGGGAGAGGTGTACATGTGACTCAGGCCTAAGCCAATCAGAGTATCCCATTGTCCCCTGGGCTCCCATGATTGGTTCAGGGATAGGCTCAGGGCAAATCCAGACCAGTAAGAATTCCGTCCTGGACTTTTTATCAGATTGGTGGGCCTGAGATGAGGAGTTAGAGGAAGCCAGGAAGAGACTGTATTTGTCCTGCAGGACTTGAAACTGATAGAAAGGTTACCAGTAGCCATCATGTCTATTCCAAGCATAAAGTGTGCCAACCTCACCATGAACTGAAGGACAGAGATAGACTAGACGTGAGCTCCTGGACCAAGCTATGCCTCGAGTCTTAGTCTGTGTTTGGACTTTTCAGCTTTGAGACCAGGTGGACCAGGCTTTCTGTCGGTTGCACCTGAGAGTCTTGATTAAATAAGACTGTAATCATAGAATTTTGGACATCGAGAGCCAAGGATGCTTAGAATTATAAATGTGTTGAATCTCATGGGGAGGGGCCCAAAGCCATGGATGTAGAGAAGGGGAGAGACCAAGATGCTTTCACACACCCCGAATGAAGCCTGCGCATTCGCCCTCTACCAGGAGCTCCCGCGGCAGCAGACACCAGACTGTAGACTGGCCTGGGTGAGCTGGATACAATGAGGTACCTATTCCCAGCTTTCTGGTCTCCGCAATGGCACCAGCCTGTAGCCCTTCATGTTTGTGTTTCTACGTGGTGCCCTCTCACCCCCTCACCCAAGGAGGGGATGGGGTCTGAGCTGCCCAGGACAGAGCAAGCACTGTTGCTGGGAGAGGCTGCTGCAAACGAGGGTTTGGGGAGCACAAGGGAGGCTCAGAGGGAGGTGGACAGTGCCAGTGCCCCCTCAAAAGGCTGCCCCTGGCTGACAGAGAAGGCTGGCCCAGACTGGATTCCTCTGAGCCTGGTGCCTGGCCCACTGTGCCAACTCCCGGCTTGGCACCAGTGCCCACTGTTGCTGGCTGACCTTTCTGAGCAGATACTCCAGGAAAGGAGAGGAAGGCTCATTCCTCAGCCTGGCTTCTCTACCTGCTAAGACAATCCTCAGATGTGCCGATGGCTGACCTGGCTCCTGGGCCACTTCCCTCTGCCAGTTGCTGGGGCGCCACCGTCTTGTTCCTCTCCAGGCACAGAGCCTGCGGCCTGTCCACAGCTCCTGCATCCAGCTTCCCTTCTGGTCTGGCCATTCTTCCTTGGAAGGCAAATGGCTCTCTTGCCCTGAATGGAGGTTCCTGAGTGTAATAGACTCGGGTTCTAGTTCAGTTTTCCCCAGTGCCTTACTGCTTGCATATCTTGTCCTCAGTTTACCCACCTGCAAACTGGAGGCCTCCTGGTGATGATAAGCCCCGCTGCACTCTTATGAAACAGGCCTTTCTATAGGCAAAGAAACAAAGGCTCTGAGAAGTCCTGACTTCATCCCTTTCACAGCGTTTACTTAACAGATACTGGCTGAGCACTGTCTACCTGTCAGGTACTGTACCAGGCCCCACGGACACCAAGGGGACTAAGACGAGATCCCAACCCATAAACTTCTCAGTCAGGGTGAGTAACAGACTTGTTCAAGGTCACAGAGCAAACTGCCACCCCCTTTGCATACAGTAGGTGTTCAACCAGTGCACGAATTAGCTGAAATACCTTGTGGGCAACTGGCAAGGAGAAATCGGGGGCAAAAAGATGGCGGAACGCACAGGATGCAACAGGCGAGAGGGCGATGTCAATTTCCAGCCTCCAGGCTGGGTTTGCAAACAAAAAAATCTACCATATCTGAGGCTGTTTGCTAAAGACCAGAATGGAGACGCAGCAAGTGAGTGGTGGCAGATCGTGGGCTTGGCTCCCGCCTGACAACGCAGCGTGAGGCCTGCAGGGGCTGCGCTCGGCCATGAGTTCTGGAGTGGTCCCTGGACGCCCCCATGCCCCCAGCCAGGACTGCAGAGAGGCGTGAACAGTGCAGTCAGGATGGCATGCTGCTAACACTGATAACAGGGAGGGAGGGCTGGCCAACCTGAGGGTGAACCCTTACCTGCCTACATAAAGCATCGTGAAGGATGCCCAGGCTCAGGCGAGAACAGCAGGTTCTCTTTCTCTCTGGATCTTGCTTCTCAAAGTGTGGTCCGGGGACCAGTTAGCGTTGGCATCGCCTGGGCATTTGTTTAAAAGGCAGACTCTCAGTCTCTTCCCGGACCTACTGAATGTGAATCTGCGTTTTCAACAAGGTCTCCCACGGTTTCTCAAGGCTGGTCCCTGTTAGAGGAATCACCAGGGAGGTTTGGAAAACACTGAAGCCTGGACCTACCCCAGAGA
Source organism: Corynorhinus townsendii (assembly GCA_026230045.1). Classification (NCBI taxonomy): domain Eukaryota; kingdom Metazoa; phylum Chordata; class Mammalia; order Chiroptera; family Vespertilionidae; genus Corynorhinus; species Corynorhinus townsendii. The sequence continues at coordinate 215,511,810 of JAPDVU010000002.1, forward strand.
TTCTGAGTTAATTGGTCTGGGCTGTGACCTGAGCAGGTTCTGAAGGCCCAATGCATGAAATTGATACAAGAGCAGGCCTTCCTTCCCCCGGCTGCCAGCACCGGCTTCCCTCTGGCACCTGGGACCCGGGCTTCCCTTGCAGCCCCGGCTTCGTCTGGAAGGACCTCCGGTCTCATTAGCATATTATGCTTTTATTATTATAGATACTTGACATAGAGCCTTGTATGAGTTTAAGGTGCACATCGTGTTGATTTGATACATTTATGTGCTGCAGAATGATTCACACCGCAGCATCACTAACACCTCTGCCACGTCACATAATTAATAGTTCTTTCCAAGCAGGACTTTTCCACCTCTAGCAGCAGGTGATCCTAACGGGCAGCCTGCAGAGTACATCCCCAAACTTGACCTTACATGCCCTTCCCTGCCACCCGAGGAGCTCAGGAGGGGATGGTTAGCCCCATTTTTTCAGAAATGGGATTAACCTCAATTTTCAGCCCAGCAGGTGGGCAGAGAGCAGTGGTTCTCACAGCGAGGTGGCCAGGCCAGGTATCACCTGGGAGGGCATTAGAAATGCACATTTCAGAATCAGAGACTCTGGGGGCGGGGCCCAGAATCTGTGCCTTCTCAGTCTTCTCCAGGTGACTCCGTTGCCCGCTGCCCACTCAAGTTCAAGAACCATCGGGATAGGGGAAAGAGCCCGTAGTGGGAGAGGAGCTCTGACATCGCTCCTCGGCTCCGTGGGTCCTTGGGCGAGGGACGTCCCCTTTGGGCTTCAGTCTGCACGTGTGTAAACCAGGGGACTGGCCCAGTCCGGGCTGCTGCCCTTGCATTGCTAATCCACCGCAGCACCGCACCTGGTTCTCACACACCTCGCTGGGCTGCCCGCCCGCCCGTGACATTCCTGGGGAGAAGAGACCCGTCTGGAGATGCAGGGCCTTCGCCCCTCCCCGGGAGCCTCCGTGCTGCACCATGTTCTCCCTCCCACTTCATGAACAATTACTGAACAGATTGCATCGCAAAGAGAATTCCTCGATTATGGAGTCATGATTCTAAATGGCTGTTTATCTGTGTTTTGCTTCATTTCTTTAAGCGAATTGTTAAAATTTAAGTAAGTGAGTTAAAGGCAAAGGAATTGGAAGCTGCATCCATCACACCATGGAGGAAGAGACGGGGGAGGCGCAATGGCCGCCATCGACTGCCTGCTAGCTTTCTGCTCCCTGCTTGTCTGTCACAGCTTTCCTCGTTGTCTTTGCACCCCGCACCTCACCTCCACATGAGGAAAAGGAGAGCCCAGAGAGCTCAAGGGACTGGGCCACGGTCACACAGCTGGCATGCAGCGGCCCTGAGATGAAAAGAGCAGTCAGGTGACTACAGAGGGCCCAGCTGGGTAGGAACCCCGCCTGGAGACCCAGGCTCAGCCGCTGTGGGCAGGGCTCTGTCAGAACTGGGTGGGCAGTTGCAGGGGGACTCACAGTCCTGCCCCCACAGAGCTCACAGTCTCATGATCAAATGACGGGGTCCCAGCATGGTGATGTGCAAGAACACCACCTCCGCAGACCAGGGACACACCTCCGGGCCTTGGCCTCTCCCACCCCGAAGCTCTGGGTCTCTCCCTGGACGCTGAAGTTCGTGCTTCCTCTCTGCTCAGCTGCGTGGCCCCCCCAGGGTGGGGTAGGGTCCTCATTCACGCTGCCAGATTCAAATCACCACCTCTGCAGTGTATCAACCATTAGACCTTGGGCAGGTTGCGTAACTAACTACTCTGAGCTCAGTAGGTTTATCTGCGAAATGGGAATCACAACAGCGCCTAGCTCATGGGGTTATTGTGGAGATTAAGTGAATTAATGTAAGTAAAGGGCTTAGGACAGTGCCAGGCATTAGGACCCAGTAAGTGCTCAACTAACGCTGCTTGATAGCATTCTTCACACAGTAATTCATTTCCTGGGCACCTGTGTGCTAGGGGTGCAGAGGTAAGACACAGATCCCACCCACGGAGAGCCTCTGAGCTAAGGGCCTGAGGAGGAGTGGCACATGAGTCAGGAGCTGCAGAACAGGTCAGCACGGAGCACTAAGGGAGCCTTGAGGCAGAGGGCCAGCGAGGCTCCCAGGCGTGGTGACCGCTGAGCTTAACCTTGATGGATGAGGAGGAGGCATTCCCCAATTGGACCATCCTGGGGGGTGGCAGGTGAGCCATTAGACAGGAGTCTGGCACCCAGGCAGAGGAGCAGCACCTAGGAAGGTGTGGCCCAGAATGGCGGGACATCAGGTGTGTGAGGGACGGTGACGAGAGGTGGATTCAGAGGGGCGGGCAGGGCCCTGACTGCTGGGAGCCATGGGAGCTGCTAAGGGTAGAATCTATCCCCCAGAAAGGTATGTTGAAGCCCTCCCTCCCAGGACCGGTGACTGACTTTATTTGGACTTGGGATCGTTGCAAATGTAATTCATTAAAATGAGGTCAGACTGGTGTAGGGCGACCCCTAAGGTAAGATGACTGGTATCCTTATACGAAGAGGATAGAGACGCAGGGAGTGGAAGGCCACGTGAAGACAGAAACGTGAGGGAAGAGGCTCCAGGAAGTCCGAGGAGGGCTGGTGGGACACAGCAGAGGAGCACCCAGGATTGCAGCCAGCAGGAGCTGGAAGCGGCTAGGGAGGCCTTCCCTGAGCCTCCGGAGAGAGCGTGGCCCTGCTGACCTCTTGATACTGGACTTCCAGTGGCCAGAACTGTGATGCCATAAATTTCTGGTTTTTTAAGCCCCTCCCCACCCCCCAACTTGGGATACTCTGATATGGCAGCCTTAGGAAACTAACTCAGGAGCCAGCTACTCCCAGCTCTCCGGGTAGATGGGTTAACCTGAGGGCGCCTGGCCACCATCACGTCTCTGAGTCCCCCCTGGTGCCCTCTGCGCAGCGGCACCTCACAGAGCCCTGGCGCTCTGCTACCCGCCTGGTGCCCCCACATCAGCTCAGCCTTTGCCCATGGGGCCACTTCCTGTGGGGCCCTGACTGCAGCCCCAGCGGCTCATCACTGAGATATACTGCCGGCCTTGGGCGGGGTGACAGGCCCCTGCTGGGCTGGCATGAATCACATTTATTGCAAACAGGAAACAAAGGGAAGAAGGGAACAAAGCCTGGACAGGGGAGATGGGCAGGCAGAGCGAGGCAGGCAGCCGGGAGCGGGGCCAGCCAAGAGGCGCTGCCCATGGAAAGACCCATTAATTTCCTGATGTGCCCTAGGACCGAACAGCCAGCGCTCTGCTGAGGTTTATCTGTGCGCCTCAGCTGGGAAGCGTGCTGTGTGCCAGCTTCTTGGGCACTTCGGAGATTTGCTGGGCCCAGGAGGGGGCAGGAGGCACTAATAGCAGCTCCCGGCCCATCCATTACCCCAGCAAAGTCCTGGCTTTCAGCGCTGTCCATGGGTGAAATTGCACTGTGTTCTGCCTGGTAATGAGGTGCTGCAGGCCTTTGCATGGGGCCAGGAATTGCTCTAGCCACCTTCAGGGTGGGCAGTGGGGGTGGTGGCAAGAGTCACTTCAGCCCAGACTGGCCTGGCCAGACAAGCCAGGGAGGAGGGAGGGCGAGGGCGCCAGGAGGAGGACAAGGGGGGTTGGTGGGAATGGAGGCTGAGAGTCAGCACCAAGGACAGCGAAGAGAGCCGCAGTTCCTGAGCGCCACTGTGTACCCAGCCCTGTGTTCAGAGAGTCGGCAGCATCCTAATAACAGTGTGCTCGTTTCCCGTGGCTTCTATAACAGACGGACACAAACGGGGTGGCTTCGGACAATAGAAATGGATTCTGGTACAGTTTTGGAGGCCAGAAGTCCAAAGTCAAGGTGTTGGCAAAATGGGTTCCTTCTGGGGGCTCTGAGGAAGAATCTGGTCCAGGCCTTTCCCCTAGCCTCTAGGGAGGGCGGCTTCCTGAATTTGTAGAGGCCTCGCTCCAACCTTGACCTCCATCCACACCTGGTGCCCTCCTCGTGTGTATCTGTCCACCTCTCCCTCCTCTCACAAAGACACCAGCCACTGGGCAGGCCCACAGTAACCCAGTCCGGCTTCATTTCCACTCCATTACCTCTGCAAAGATCTTATTTCCAAATAAGGTCCCATTCACAGGTCCTGGGGATTTAGAACTTCAATATATCTTTTGGGGAAACACTTCAACCCACAACAAACAGCATATTTATTGATAGCTTATCTGATGGCCAGCACTCTGCTAGGAGCTATTTGTGAGCTCTCTAATAGAACCTTCACAACAGAAATATGAGGCAGGTACCATTACTACCCCCACTTTTGTTGTTAATTCTCACCAGAGGATATTTTTCCCATTGGTTTTTAGGGGGAGTGGAAGGGGGAGGAGAGAGAGAGAGAGAAACATCGATGTGAGAGAGATATCCATGTCGCTACAATGTGACAGGTTCCGGATCCAGACTTGGGAAGATGCTACAAAGTATCAGGACTGCTGTGATGGAACACTGCCATCTGCAACCCACCTTGTCTTACAGCCTCAGCAGGGGGAGACCTGAAAGTTTGGGGGCACCTACCTGGATGGTCATGGGAAGATGTGGTCCTCACCGGGGGAAGAGGAAGCAGCATCCCATCCATTCTTCCCACCCCAGCTCCATCTTGTCCTCACCCACTGGGCAGGCTCTCCATCTTCCAGGGCCCCTGATATTTAAGGAAATTAAGGTCAGGCCTGGCTGCTAAATATTTGTCTAAGCTGAGTAGAAAATGGCACCAGAGGAGAAGGCCTTCAATTTTATGAGCAAATAAATCGTACAAGGGAGGGTGGGCTGGGGAGAGGGAGATGGAGCCAGACGCCCAATTACTTAGAACAGAAAGTGTCTCCCACAGTCTGGGGGCTGCTCACATCCCCCCCTTTTTACAAAGTATGGCCTCTTTACCTGGCTGTGCGGGCCAAGGCCAGGGGCAGATTTCTTGCACGGTCTTGCCTGCCTTGCCTGGTTTCACAGCAGGTGATTCCAGACAACCCCCACCCCCAGACAACTGAACATCAAGACCCCCCAGTGCAGCAGATCAGGGGAGAGATTGGTCTCTGGCTGGACAGAACCGAAGTCTGAATCCCAGCTCCACCAATGACTCACTGTGTGGCTTACTTAGCAAGTCTCAATCTCCTTGAGGCTCAGTTTTCTCATCTGTACAATGGGGGTAAACTAGCAGTGATAAGTCAAGTTGTTTTAAGTATAAAGTGAGTGCTGAGTGTCAAGTGCTCAGCCTGGTCTGCCAATCAGTCTGCAATCAGCAGAATAATGGCCTCAAAAATGTCCACATTCTCATCCCCGGAACATGTGACTATGCTACTTTACATGGGGTGGGGGGGGGGGTGGTGGAGTGAGGGTGCTGTGGGGAAGGGATCAAGATTGCAGATGAAATTAAGGTTGCTGATCAGTTGACCTTGCGGTGGGGAGATTAACTTGGATTATCCAGGTGGGTCCAAGGTAATCACAGAAGTGGAAGAGGGAGGCAGCAGAGTCAATGTCAAATGACAGGCTATGAGAGACCCAACTGGCTATTGCAGGCTGTGGACATGGAGGAGACTACAAGCCAAGGAATGTGGGCAGGCGGCCCCTGGGAGCTGCAAAGGCACAAAGATGGATCCTCCCCTGGAGCCTCCAGGACGGAAGGCATCCCAGCTGACACCTTGAATTTAGCCCAGAGACACCCATTTTGGACATCTGACCTCCAGATACTGTAAGGTAATAAATTAGTGCTGTTTTAAGCCACTAAGCTCATAGTGATTGATTACAGCAGTAATAGGAACCCAAATGCTGTGGCCAATGAGCAATCAATGCCATTCAGCACTTAGTAGTCATGTAAGAAAACTATGTTGATTAAATCACTAGCAAGAGCTCGTGCCTGGGCATCAGGAGTCTTGGGTTTGAGCTCCAGGCCTGCCCCCAGCTGGCTGCACTGAGGCAACCCCCCATGCTCTCTGGGAGTTATCCATAAACTGAAGGATTTGGATTACAAACCATCCGGCCTCCCAGCTCTAAACATTAATTGTCCTCTGGAAGGTCTTTGTGCCCTGCCCCTCACCCCTCCTTCCACCTGCACCCTGCTGCCTGCTCCCGGGCAGGGCCCGGCTGGGACCCGGAGGATGTAGTTAATAAGGGCGGGAGGACGAGATCAATGTGGGCTGACATCCCTATGACAGATTGGCAAGAGCGACAGATTTAATATCCTGCCGTTTTCCTTTCCCAGCCTGGGGGCCAGAATTGATTAAATAAATTAAAGCTCCCCAGCCCGGGCTGCTCTGGGTAAGGTTGTCTGGTCCTCCCGCTGTCACTGTCCGGCTGCACAGCTCACCCCACCCTGGGGCTCGCATCACCCCCGCCAAGGAGTTGGCCAAGGATGGGAGTCCAGCGAAGCACAGGCGCCTCCTCCCCTGTTCTGCCCACAGAGGCATGCGGACGGACCCTGGGTCAGGAGGGAAATGTGGGACGGGATGGGGAAGTGGGGGAGGAGAGGAAAAACATAAGAAATAAAGACAGGCGGGAACCCTACCCAGAGCCACGGTGCCTGCTATGTGCAAACCAGAGCTGAGCCCTGGGCCTCCCTCCCAGTCTGCTGAGCCCCCCACCCCCAGTGAATTATGTCTGAATGCATGACCCGCCCAGCCTTCTCCTCTTCCAGTTTCCCCCGTGACCTCTCAGGAAAGGCAGGCTCGTCAAATGGCCTCCGGAGCCTGGAGGATTCGGTCACTCAGGTGTTTGTGGGAAACCGCCTATTGTCTTCACTAGCAGAGAGGTGTGGACAAGGAGCCGGGAAGGCTGGTGACCCTTGAGCCCTGGCAAAGGTCAGAGTTATGCACCCACTGTTTAGTTGAGACAATGGTAGCTGAAGCAACTTCCCCACCAGACAGTCGTGTAAATCCTTATTGGTAAGATAGTCTGTCTGTTACTGGAAATTGCCTGCCTAAGGGCTATAGGTGTACCCCAAACTGAATAAAAGGATGGCAAGGCCGGAGCCCAAGCAGAGTCCTTCCTCTTGAGTTGGGCTCCCGCCTGGTCCCCCAATATTTCCAAATTATTATTTCTTGTCTCGTCTCTTGCTTGCGGCCCCTCTTCCAGAGCCCGAACCCTGAACCACGCAGGACGTGGGACATTCACAGGTGTTCACAATGACAGCGGATGCATCTTGAGGCTCAGCCAGAATGCTTGGCTGTCGGGAGATGGTCGTGTGCCAGCTGCTCTCCCTGGGTGGGAGTCAGAGCCACCTGGAGGCCGTAGAGCGTTAGGGGAGAGCCTTCTCCCCTCCTACCACCCACAGCCCGGGCGTTGAGACTCCTGGCTCTTTGTGATCGGTGGAGGTATCTTTTGGTTATTACCAGTGCACATTTTTATCCACCCAGTTGAGGCAAGGGCAGATCCCCACTTCACAGATGAGGAAACTGAGGCCAGGAAAGGGAAGTGGCTTAACCGAGGCCATGGTTGCCCACGGACTGGAGTCCAGAGGCCTCCTCTATCAAAGCGTGATCCCCGTGAGAGGACTGGCCAGGGACTGGGTGGGCAGGGCTGACCGTGGGGCCAGAGCAGCCTGGGCTCTGACAATGAATTGGGGTCTGGACTCAGGAGCAAGATTGAGGGCCAGGACACAGGGTCCCCCACTCTCCTTTTGTCTTTGCCAAAGACGTCCCCAGCTTTTCTCAGCCCCACTGACCGGCAGTGTGTTGGTGACCGGGATAAGCTCTGACATCAAATCAATCAGGATTCAGGTCCCAGCTTTCGCACTGACCATGGGCCTCTGGATGAGCAGTCAGCTTCGCAGGGCCTCAGTTTCCCTATCTGTGAAATGGTGATGATGGGGCCTCCAACTCCATGAGAAGTGGCCTGTTCAGGGTGGGTGAAGCGTTCACAGCTCAGCCCGTCCCTTTTGCACCAGGAGTTAGGTCAGCAGCCCCCAAAACACACTGTCCCCAACCACCGAGACCTCGGAGCTTCAGAGCAATGACAGGAAGGGCTCCTGGCTAACGTGTGGGCCACCTGCCAGAGCATGCTTTCCCTTCCTGTACCCTCTGCTGGGGGCTTGGGCCACGATTTGTCACTCCACCCTGAGCCAGTCCTCTGCTCTCTCCAGGCCTCTTGCAACTGAGGTGCCATGCGCAGAGGTGAAGGCAGCCGGGTGCTCAAGAAGTCCCCAGAAAATGGCCACACTCAGCCGTCAGCCTGTCTGCCCTTCTAAGACTATCTGTGATCAACACATTGCCAGCCAGGCGACTACAGAGCCAGGCTGCCTCCCCCGCTGACAGTCCTTTGTTTTCCAGAACCCGGTTGATTTCAATGACTGACCTTTGGGGCTACTTGTTTGCATTCTCATCCCTCGCTTTCAATCTCCACTCCTCTGTTTTAAATTCACCAACAAAGAGTGAGCCTGTGCAACCCCGGGCCCCCCACCCTCCACCTCAATAAAAGCAGAACCTCAGGCCTGGGTACCCCCCCCTCCCTCTCTAACTGCGACCTCTCGGTGTGGCCCGGTGCGCTGTGTGATTTTCAGGTCCCGTGAGTAACGAAGCGGAATCTTTCCTGAGTCTCCTGATGGTTATTGCCGAAGGGCTTCTTGCAATTATAATAAGAACCACAAGGGCTGGTCCGGCCACAACATTGGATTTTTTTTTTAAATATATTTTTTATTGATTTCAGAGAGGAAGAGAGAGATAGACACATCAATGAGAGGGAATCATTGATTGGCTGCCTCCTGCACGTTGGGCCGAGCCCGCAACCCAGGCATGTGCCCTTGACAGGAATCGAACCTGGGACCCTTCAGTCTGCAGGCTGATGCTCTATCCACTGAGCCAGACTTGCTAGAGCCACAACATTGGATCTTGACAGGCAGAGACCCACACAAAATGTGCACAAAGCAGGCAGGAGGTTTGGGGTGCGGCCGGGGAGACCAATGGAGGGCACCTAAGGAAGGTGCGGGTCCCTGTGTCCTATTTCTCAGATCCTGCTCTGGAGTCCAGAGCCAAGTTCCTCATCCTCCTCTCAGCCCGCCCTCCCTTGCTCCGCCATCACCTTTGTCCCATTCCAGCTCCTACCCGGTTTGTCCCTTCTCTGCTTCCGTTTCCTCTACATGCACTCCCCAAAAGCAGCCTGCTGGGTGTAGGGGCCGGAACCCCCCACCGTCTCAGGTGACAACAATAGTAACAACAGTAATAATAACAGCTCCTGCTCCCAGCGCTCCGTGAGGGGCAGGTGTGGTGCCAGGTGGCTTGCATGATCATCGCGTTTAATCTCACAGCCCCCTGAGCAGAGAGGTAGGTGGAGTTTGCTGCTGGTTTGCAGAGGAGGAAACTGAGGCTCAGGGAGGAGCAGAGCTGGGGATGCGGCCCCCCAGGCCCAGCTGCCTCCAAGGCTGGCTCCTCATCACCTTGGTAGGAGCTTCTCCGGCTTTGCCTGCTTCTCCCTCCGGGTGACGAGTCTTTTCCCTGTTCCTCCCCCCTTCTCTCCTCCCCCCCCCCCCCCCCCCCGCACCCTTGTCCCCTTCCCGCTCCCCAGGCTCTAGCCCTGGCCCAGGCTCTCAGCCCCAGTGCCGCTGTCCTGGCCCTCTGGCCTCCTCACTCTCCCCACCCAATCACCGCTCAGCAGAGAGGCTTGTCCTGGTGGAGTAGAAGTCACCCTGCTCCAGGGGGTGGGGACCCAGTCCCTGTTCAACATGGGTGCCTCTGAGCTGGGCACCCAGGAGCTCTCCCTGGGCCCCAGGAGCTCCATCTGTCCAGACGGAGGAACTCACACCCTAGCAGCCCCTGGTCTGGGGAAAGGCCCTCTATTTCTATTTCTCCCGGAAGCGTTGTGTGTGCTGGGAGAGGCCTTGCCCAGCACCAAGGAGCCTCTGGGAGGACTGTTTCCTCTGTCCTGGGGCGGGGGGTGGGGGGGGGGAGGGGGGGCAGCTGGGACTTGGCAGGAGCTGGAGGGCTGTCAGATAAAGCCCGCAGGTGGCCACAGCAGAGGCTCGAGCTGCCCCTCCTTCTCATTAGAGCCTCCACCGTCAGCCGCCGTCAGCCTCAACATTTAGGGGCAGCCCTCCAGCCCTGCCCTGCCCTGCCCAGGAGGCTCTGCCTGGGCCCACTGCCGTCGGTTGGTCCTTGCCCTGCTCAGCCCTCACCCAGGCTCAGGGCCAGAGGCTGCAGCCAGGGAGGGCAGGACCAGATCCAACCTCCTCTTTGCACAGATGGGGACATTGACTGGAGCCCAGAGAGGCCCGGAGACTCCCCAGGTCTCCCCCAGCTCCCGCAGCAAGCGTTGCAGGAGCCAGAACATTAGCCCCGTGCCAAACCCACCGCTGGGACCTCAACCAGCGCGGCCTGTGTGGGGTGTGCCGAGTGTGGTCAGCATGGGCAGAAGAGGGATCTCTGTGGTGTAACTGTTATTTGTAACACATTTTATAACATATCTGTGTCGTTTTTAAAAATCCACGCAGCGTGGAAGAATATAGACAGAGAAGGATAAGCATCCTTTCATCCTACTGCTGCTTCCCTTCTTTTCCCTTTTCTTTTATCATGGGAAACTACACCGAGTGGCCAGATCATTATCATCTCTGAACGCATAATAACCTGGCCACCCAGTGTGTGTGTGTGTGTGTGTGTGTGTGTGTGTGTGTGTGTGTGTGTGTGTATTAGAAGCCCGGTGCATGAATTCGTGCATGGGTGGGGTCTGGCCAGCCTGGCCAGGGGGAGGGGACATGGGAGGTTGGCCGGCCTGCCTGCTGGTTAAACTCCTGGTCGAGGGGACCATTTGCATATTAGCAAATTATATAGGACATACACTGAGTGGCCAGACTATTATGTGTTCAGAGATCATCATCATCTGGCCACTCAGTGTGTGTATAACAGAAAGTGTACCATGCTGTCCATTTGTAAGTGTATAGTTCAGTGGCATGAAGCACATTCACACTGCTGTGCAGCCATCACCACCATCTGCCTCTAGAACTTCATCTTCCTAAACTAACATCATCCCCCTTAACCACTAACTGCTCCCCCACTCCCCCACCCTACCCCCGCAGCCTGCACCACCATCTGCTCTGTCTCTGGGAGGTGGACTCCTCTAGGGACGGCAGGTAAGTGGGCTCACCGGGATGTGTCCTGCGTGACTCTGTCTCGCTCCTTAGGGCAACCGCGCTCCCAGCCCCCTGGGTACCTCTGATCTCAGCAGCTCTCGGGGACAAGCCCCCAGCCTCGTGTTAGAGCTGCCTGGCTCCTTCGTGAACGGCACTTGAAGGCTGCGTAGCTGAGCCGCTATTTATCTAACAGGCCCCCTATTTATGGGTGTCGAGCGCTTCCCAGTCCCTCTGGCACGGCGAATCCCGCTGGAGGGGGATTTCTGAGAGCGGAGCTGCTGGATCTAAGGGTTAGTACAGTTTTAATCCCGAGAGGTGCCTCAGGAGAGGTGGCCTTGCCCAGGTGGACACTGCTTGGAGGGCAGGCAGACGGCACCTCTCACGGAGGGGGAGAAAGCTAAGGGATGGAGCCAGGCTCAGCTTCTCCCGTCTCCTGTGGCTCCTCCCTGGCTTTGAGGGGAGCAGGCGGGTGACTCCCCTCCCACTGTCCACCTTCTGACATGACTATCCATAGAAGCTCTTGGATTTTTTGGTCCCCAAGCCAGAAAACCAGACCAGGGGGGCTCAGTACCTTCTCCAGTTCACCGTCCCCCCCCCCCCAAGTTTGTCACCCTCTCCCACCCAGGCCTGCGCCCAGGCCTCCTCCCTGAGCCGGGAGGATCGGCTGAGTTATGGCCCCTTTCATTCCTCCAGCGAATTCATCAGGGGAATTTATCGGGGGGCCTCTCTTTTCCCGAGATAAACAGAACATTCACAGGCTGCCAGACTCTGGGGCAAGCTGGGAGTGGGAGGCATGGAGGAACCACCAGGGCATGGTGGGGGGAGGGGGCAGCCATGGGGTCAGGCATGGTGGAGCTTGTGGGCTGTGATGGGGCGCAGGGGCTGGCAGGGGAAAAGCCCCCATTACTCTCAATAAAGCATCCTCTGTAGCTACTGCTCCAGCCTCTGTGTTTATATTTATATTATCTTACTGAACTCTGTCAAACCCTGCACCCCAGAAATGACTCCATTCCACAGAGGGGGAAACAAAGGCTAGCAGGGCTAAGTGAGTCGCCACAGCCACACAGGCCTCCCAGGCTCTGAAACTCAGCTCTCAGCCCCTGTCCGCCAAAGGGAGGGAACTCCAGCTTTCTGAGCAGAGACCTGGGTTCTGCTTGTAGGGCTGTCCAGCACCCCCGCCCCCCGCCCCCCAGACCCTCTTCTCAAGGTCAACCTGGTTGCAGACAGAGACCAGAAGTCTGTGGACTGTTTCTACACAGGCCTCCTGGCTCATCACAGCCACTCAGCCACTAGCCCCACCTGTGCCAAGGTGGGGCCGCCATCGTAGTGACAATGCAGACACCTCAGCTGTCCACAATCCAGTGGTGGAACCTTCTGGAAACCAATCTCCTTTCTACACCACACACCTGCGCCAGCCCTTGGCCCCTCACACCTCACAACCCCTACACAAACCCGTTTCCTTCTCTCCAGACAAGCCCAGAAAGCACGAAACACCAATTTTCTCCTAGAAATTCCCCCTAATGGTTTGGGGGGTCTCCCATGAGGTTGTGCCAAAGGGTCAAAGGTCAGAGACTCCTGTGAACTTCCCAGAATGGGTGGCATAGATGCCCCAGTCCTCGTGGGGGAGGGATTAGGAGCAGCCCCCTAATGATGGGGTAGTCAGGAAGACACAGAGCCATTCGCCCCCCCACAGGCCTCTCAGATGCCCCCCCACCCCTAGGAGTGGGCATCGAGCCCGGCCCTCAGCCACCCTCTGCCTCAGCCCGGAAGCCACAGGCCCTAGGGACCTGCCTCACCCCTCTTCCCCGGCCCTAATCCTGCAGTCTTACAGGATTCATTGCTGATAATAATTAGGTCTCACAAGAAAAAAATCTTGAACAAGTGCGAAGCCTTTGGGGACGGTATTAGCACGCTAAACTCTGTTTGTGGTTTAAATATTAATGTCAGAGTGTAATTACTCCCCCCGTCAAAGGTAGTTTCAGCCCAGCAAGCGGTAGCGGTCCCTCCTGGGTGGATGGCAGTATGCAGCGGGCGTTCTGGAGAGTTCCAGGCACTTGTGAGCAATGGCTCCAAACAGACAGCCTGGGGGCCCGATCTAGCCCGTGGGCCTGTTTTAAAATGCTGACCGGCACCGTAATTAAACAAAAAGAATAACCCTCTTTTTAATTTCTCTTTAACAAAGGAGAAATGTGGCTGGGCTGGAGCACAATCCCATATGGTAGCACTGGGCTAGACTGAGGGTGTCTGTTCCCGGGAGCCGGGCATTCCTCATCCAGCCCACGCTGCCCACTTATCCACCTGTCTGAGCCCTTTGGCCATCTGAGTGTAGAGCTCTGGTTTCGAATTTGGAGAGTTTAGAAATGAAGAGGGTTGGATTGCACAGCTAAGAACTAGGAGCCAGAGCACAGAAGGGGGACTAGTTCTTGATCGAGAAGAAGGGGCATGTCTGGGAGGGGTAGCTCCGACCTTCTGGCCTGCCCACCTACAGACCACGTGCGCTCTGGAAGTTACTTAACCTTTCTGAGCAGGTTTTCCGGTAAATGAGAGAAACGGGGCCAACCTCACAGGGGCGTGGAAGGAATACATTAAGCCCCAGGCTGCACTCTGCACAGTCCAGGTGCTCAGAAAATGCTGGCCAGGATCTGCTGAAACGAATTTAGAAGAATTAAGGTGTTACATGAACTGGAGAGCGTCCCCAATCCCCATGCTGGGAGGGGGTGAGGCTGCCGTGGGGGTGGGGGTGGGAGTGGTAAGAGGAGGGACAGTGCCAGAGGGGTCCTGGGCGGGGGGAGGGCTGTGCTGTGTTCCCTATACAGACCCAAAGGAATCAAGTTCACATCCAGACACCTACTGGTGTGACCTGTGGAATAAGGGGATTTGTTATTCAGTCCTAAAGGCACCTCATGGCCCTGAAGGGCAGGAAGAATGGGGGTGGGGGCTGAACAGCAAAATGGTCAGATTCAAGGGGCTACTCCGGGGTCTCTCTCTGTGCAGGTGTCAACCTGTCTCTGCCCCGTTCACTGTCCTTCATCGCTGTCTTTCTGTCTTTCAGTCTGTGTGTCTCTCTGTCTCTTTTTCTCTGTGTGTCTCTGTGTTCCTCTCTGTCTCCCTATGTCACTGCCTCTGTCTGTCCATCTTTCTGTTTTGTCTCTCTTTGGGTGGCTCTGTCTCTCTGTGTCTCTCACTCCCCTGGCTGCCTTCACCTTGCAGGACGAGCCTCCTGTACCTCTCGGTCCATTTGGTTCTCCGCTCTGCACACGGCTCTCCCTCTGTCCCACGCACAAGGTCAGATGAACCGCAGCCCAGCTTCCCACCACACTCAGTGCAGGTGCCTGCCCGTCAGAGAGCAGGATCGCCAGGGCCTGACTCCAAGCCTCTGCACACAGGCTGCTTGGGGCGCAGACTGGACCGGCACCCACACCCCGACCCGGCCCGGTCCACCCAGGTGGCTGGGGAACACGGCACAGGGCTGGGCTCTGAGATGACAGTTGCCTTTCTCAGAGAAGAGGGGCTGGGCTGGGCTGGGCTGGGCTGGACCAACCCTGGGACACAGCTACTGCAAGGCTTGGGAGGGTGTGGTTGGGTGTCAGTTAGTCCCCAATGGAAGGTGAGCACTATGAGCACCCTGACATTTGGCGGCAGTGACTCTGACATTTAAAAGGTACCCTAGGGTCAGTCATCCAGGCGGAACCACCTGAGCTGAAATAGGAGTGCAGCAGTCAGAGAGAGAGAGTGTACCCCTCCCCAGGTTACTCCAGTGGAGTAAGTGGGCACCTGGGGGCTCCTGGAGACACCCAGCACCCCCATCACCTGACATGGTCCCAGGCACCCCCCTGCCAGGCAGGATGGCAGAGAGGAGAGAAGGGGGAGAGCCAGAAGAGGACACAGGGCACATTCTCTGGTATGCAGCCGGTGCTCAATGAGTGTCTGCTGAATGGATGTGCGGAGGAGGGGGTAAGAGTCACAGATTTTAACAAGAGAAGGAGAGAGGGAGCACGGAGCAGAAGGCAGAGCCTAAGGCAGTGTGAGAGAAAACTGGGCAGGGAGATGGAGGGAGGCAAGGGGCTGGCTGGGGAATATCAAGGAGACAGAGAGAGGAAAAGAGGAAGCGGGCTGGGCGGAGTGGGGTGGGGGGGGGCTTTAATTCATTTCACTTCGTCTCTGTTCATTTTGGACAAATAGAGCAGAAACTGCAGACCAAGAAAGGAGGAAGCAGGGCATGAAATTGCACTGTGCCTTGTAATGGCTCTGCCAGCGGTGGCCAGGGCCTGGTAACCCACTGGGTCAGCCCGACCCGCCCAGGCGCCCTGGGGTGGGCATCTAACCCCCGTGCCGCCCGGCTGGTATGAGCTTAGGAGGGCGAGTGAGGGGTGGCCGAAGCTCTGGTTCCTGTGTGGGAAGCTGCTCTCAAGTTCCCCTGCCTCCTGTGGCCACGCAGGACGCTCTGCGGAGCCAGGGAAGGGATCTCCATTAGACATCAGAGAAAATCCTGCAAGTTAAAGGGATTTGGTGAATTGATGCAACCTGGATTTAGATCATCAGAAGCATTTCTGGAGGCGGCCATCTGGAAACAGCTGGAAGCTCTGGCTGGAGGTGGGCTTTGGAAAGCCTCCTTTGCCCTCTGCAGGAGCCTGGTGGGCTGGAGGGCGGAAGGAGGGTTGGACCAATGGGGGCTCCAGAGGGCACCAGATCTCCAGCCTTTCCCCGCTGCCCTGCCCAGGCTACTGCTGTTCCCTCAGCAAAGGGTCAGCTGTGAGGGTTGAGAATGAGAACAAGTCCCCTGCCCACAACTCTGGGGGCCCAGATTCCCGAGCAGGTCCTCCTCTGAGGCAGAATGGATGGGTATGAGGGTGGGGGTCCCAAGCATCTATCTCCTCCCCACCAGATCTGGCTCTGGACAAGTGGCCTGCTGGGCACCCAGCTCCGGGCCTGTCCCTTTGATCACACCTGTATCTCCCTGCAGGTTAACCTTTCTCCAGCTCAGCTGAATCCCAGTGCTCTGTTGCCTGTTGGCTTTGGAGTAAATCCTATCAAGCTGAACAGCAAGTGCCATCATATACTGAGTGCTTATTGTATCCCAGACACTGGACCAGGCTGTTGACGTGTATTAGCCCAAGGTGCCGTCAACTCCTCACAACAGCCCCCATGAAATCATCACCCTCATTCAAAGAACTGGCCATCTGCTCCAGAGTTTAGGATCTTCACCTAGGCTGGCGGCTTGGGTGGTGGGTGGGTGAGTTGGTTTATGCTAGTGATGTGGACTGCTGGATTGAATGATGGGGGTTGGGTGATGAGTTGATGGATTTGGGGTTAGGTTGGTTGCTTGGATGGGTAGGTTGGTTTGGTGGGTTGAATGGTGTGTGGAAAGGCAGTTGGTGATTGGGCTGGGTGTTTGGTGGGTTGGATGGGTTGGTTTGTGGGTTGGATTTGTGGGTTTGGTGAGTTGGATGGGTGGGTTTGGTTGGTTAGATGGGTGGGTTGGTTTGTGGGTTGGATGGTGGGTTGGTTTGGTGGGTTGAATGGGTGGGCTGGTTTGGTGGGTTGGATGGGTTGGTTTGGTGGGTTGGATGGTGGGTTGGATGGTGGGTTGGTTTGGTGGGTTGGATGGGTTGGTTTGGTGGGTTGGATGGGTGTGTTGGATGGGTGGGTTGGTTTGGTGGGTTTGGTGAGTTGGATGGTGGGTTGGTTTGGTGGGTTTGGTGAGTTGGATGGGTGGGTTTGGTTGGTTAGATGGGTGGGTTAGTTTGTGGGTTGGATGGTGGGTTGGATGGTGGGTTGGTTTGGTGGGTTGGATGGGTTGGTTTGGTGGGTTGGATGGGTGTGTTGGATGGGTGGGTTAGGGCTGGACAGTTGCATGGTTGGACAGGATGGATGGCAGACTCACTGGCCTAAAGCACAGCATGCATCTTCCAACCTCTAAATCTTGACTTTGCCATCCTTTCCACCAAGAATGCCCTCCTTCCCCTCTCTCTTCTTACTCCTCCTTCAAGGCCCCGCCCAAACTGTGCCAACTCCTCATGCCACCACAGCCAAAAGAAAGCTCATCGCTGCAAAGAGCCGGAGATGCTCCTATTGGCACTGCTCGCCATTCACCTCATCGTGTGCTGTCTGTGGCCGTAGTTTCTTCTACCTGACAAGTGAGACCGGAAGCCCTGTGAGGGCAGGACTGTGCCCCATTAGTCAAGTGTGAGTGCCAGTGCCTCTGTGCATCAGACGCAGGTGTAACTACCTGGCCGAGAGAAGGAAACGCCAGGGGTGCCTATCCAGTGACCCTGAGCCATCTGCCCTGGACTCTTCAGCGGTCAATCCCCAAGACACAGCAGTGCCAGCTCCTGGGGCCACGTGTCTCCTTGCAGATCCCTCCTCTGCAGGGCAGCACCGGCTATGGGCTCCCAGTCGCAGACAATGAGCTTTCGACCATGTGGGGACACCCCGGCTGCAAAGGCTGCGCCGGTGAGCCCATGGAACATACGTGGGGCAGAGGCCAGCTGCCCCGGGGGCTGGTTCCAAGAAGCTTCCAGCAGCCTTGGAGCCAGTGTCGAGGCAGAGCCTGCGGCAGGGGAGGTGGAGGCCAGAGTTCCTGGCACCTTTCATGGGATCAGCAGCTCCCCTGTGGATTCTCACTGTCTCCTGCTGGTGACATTCAGGCAGTGCCTCCCCCAGGCTGCCACGTGCCCCTCCCACTTGTTTACCCTCTTGCAGGGACATGGAGGGGAGCATTGGCAGGAAAACTGCCTCCCCCTATCTAGGCAAACACTTTTTCTGCTAATTGGTATTTGCATGGCAAATCCTGGGTAAAGAAGGGATCATTTGCATGTTCTAGGGCAGTGGTCGGCAAACTGCGGCTCACGAGCCACATGCGGCTCACCAGCCGCGGTTTGCCGCTCTGTTGACTAATGAGTTTGCCGACCACTGTTCTAGGGGCAATGATATTTGATGTTGTCAACTTATTACAGCCTTAATCACCACTCAGTTTTCTGCTTTCCAAGCTCCCAATCACGCTGCCACCCAAAATAACCACTGCTTGAGGCTCCTGGCAGAGCCCCATTGGGAGAGAGCCATGTGGGGATCCCCCAGCGGAGGGGCTGACTGACCTTCTGAACCCCACGGAGCTCCACTTCCCGCCTCCAGCCTCTTCCTTCATCACCCTTCCCTGTGCCCCTCCCTCCCACTCCTCCTCCTCTCTCTCCTTCCCTCTTCCTCCTCTCTTTCCCTTTCTTCTCCACCTTTCCGCCCCATCCTGCCCTCATTTGACTGAAGCCACTGCTCTCAGTGGGAAGCTGGACGAAGGAGCCATCTTCCATCGCAAGGCCAGGAGGATGCTCCCTCGCTGTGGGGCCAGCGTCCAGTTGAGCTTCCAGAGCAGGAGGGGAGCGTCTCCCCAAGGCGGCACCAGGGCCCCGCTCGGCCCCGTGACAAAAAAGCAGTCACTTTCAGGAATAACAAATAACTAGTGTTTGTAGGCACTCCCCGTGTCAGGCAGCACGCCCGCACCTCACCTGGACCTCTCACTGCCCCCACCTCACTCAGGGCGAAGCCAGAGTCCTTCTGAAAACTTCTGGGCCCCCCTGACCTGCCCTCATCTCCCCGGCCGCCCCCTCTCCTCTCTTTGCAGCAGCCACGCTGACCTCCTTGCCCTTCCTCCGACTCCAGGCATGCTCCCTCGGGCTCCCAGTTTGGCTGGAGTGGACCAAAGCTGCCCTGCTGGGCCTAATGTAGCCATCCCTGGGAGTGGTGTGGACATGGGGACAGACAGACCCGGTGACCATCCAGACACCACCTGATACTGCGTGCCTCCGAGCAGGTGCACACTCTCAACCCGCCTCAGTTTACTCATCCACGAAATGGCCCCCGCTCCCAGAGCTGGCTGAGAAGTCAGTGAGCTGCCGCTGCCGGCTGCTTCACGCGGCGGCTGTATGTGGGGTGGGCGCTGTTTCCTCTTACCGCCATTTCTCCGGTGTCTAATGAACGTGGCCCCGTGTTTGCAGGGCGCAGGGCCAACCTGCTGGGCTAGCTGCTGGGAGAATTACTCAGCGAGGGGCCCAGTCTGGCCGATTGGGGGATCCTGACCCCAGGTTTGAAGTTCTTGTTGTGTTCCTGTCCTTGGTGAGACATGCCCAGGTACTCTGCTCCTGACACCCTGAAGTCCCCGAGTTGGCTCAGCATTTGCTTCTGGTTACACATTCGGATGACACGATGTCGCCACATTCAATTGGGCTTGCCTGCGTGGGAGGGGAAGAGGAATTGGACATGACCCGGGACACACCCCAGGTAGGGGTAGTGCCCAGGAGCCGCCATGCCCCCGGGGGTTCGAGGAGGGGACAAACGAGGAGACAGGCTGAACGAGGCCACACACATCTCTCCCGCCCACATGGCCGACAGGAGGAGGCAAAGGGGCTCGCTGCTCCCAGTCATGCGGGTTTGGATAGATCCAACCACCAAGTCCAAACTGGGTCTCCCAAGGAAACTAGGAGGAAGCTCCGGCACATGTGCAGATGTGCAGCCAGGCCCATCCAGGGGAGTGGAGAGACTCCCACCTAAGCTAGAAGCTCCCACCTAAGCTAGTCACCTGTTCACCGGTCCCCCACGGCCCTGGTGGAAATGGGCCTGCAGCCACCCCGTGGGTGACATGGTCCTTTTATTCCACTGATCACAGCTGTAAAGAGGACAGGGGCCCCCCCAGATGCTGTTTCCCCAGGTTCCCTCCTAGAGGCAGCCCCATGCCCGCAGCACCCCCCCCCCCACCTTGGGGAGGCACGGCCTCGGACTGGCATCACTGGGTAGTAATCAGGGCCCTCATTGTTTGCCTCTAAACGGCCAAGGAAGATGACCATTAAATACTCATGTAGTAATTCGACAAATTGTGGCCTTTGAAACCGTCTCAAGTTGGAGAACCTGGGCTTGCACTCAGCCTCGCTCATTCCTAATAGATTTCTCGAGCTGAATCACAAATCACCTTCCACTGGCAGAGGGAGAAGCCAGCGGGAAAGGCAGCTTGGCGGCTCCGGGAGAAGCAGGGAAACAGCCCTCGTGCTGGGAGGGTTTCCCAGGAAAGTGCTTTGAAGGAAGGAGGTACTGGGGGATGTGGGGGCCCCAGCTCTGAACCGATGAATTAAACATTCCCTGAGCTCTTTCAAAGCAGCTGCTACCAAAGAGGGGAAATGCTTTAATTAATAAAGCGCAGTCAGGGAGAGGGAGCTGTTTTCAATGCTGCAGCCAGGGGTTCGGAGCACGATAAAGCCCGTGTGGGAGGGGCGGGAGCTTCTCTCCCAGGGTCTGGGAGGAGATGGCTCAGGTGTCCACCCAGCCTCAAGGACATGAGGCATGTCGGTGCCTGGCCTCCAGGCCCAGCCCAGAGCCGAGGCCACCTGCCCCAGGGGAAACCCTGGAGATGTGACAGAAAGAGCACTAAACTGGGAGTCCCTGAGATGGTGCCTCCGTTTTCAGTTCTAAGTTGCTGTGCGACCTTGGGTAAGTCATCTCCCCTCTCTGGACCTTGGTTTCCTCACCCATGGCCTCAGACTGGGTTCTGGGGAGCCATTAGGTTCCTTGAAGGTGTCCCAGGACTGTCTCTGGAGGTGGGGGTGCAGCCAGGTGAGGCTCTAGGCCCCAAACCCAGCTTCCGCCAGAGCAGCTTTGCTTTGGTCTGCTAACAGATACCGGAATATGTAAGCTGTCCCTTGAAGAAGGAACACTGCAGGCTTAAAAAAGATGGAAAGCCACTGGCTTCGGTGTTTTCTCCGATCTCTTCAGGAGCGGGAGCCTCAAAGCCGAACAATTCCCAGTTGGGGGACAGCCAACATCAGTGATGACCGAGCACCTAGCATGTGACAGGTGTTGGAGTTACAGAGGAGAATAAGAAGGCCCTATGTCTTTCAAGGAGGCTTTCATTCTAATCCAGGTTTGGCAGACGTGGCACCCATACCACTATTTTGCCTTAATGCCATGGCAGACATTACTAATCAATCACTGCTCTCTCTCTCTCTCTCTCTCTCTCTCTCTCTCTCTCTCTCTCTCTCTCTCTCTCTCTCTCCCCCTCTCCTACAGAGGTCAAATGTGATGGCGAATCCTTTCTCAACCCAGGCAGCCACTACCCATCAATTGGCCCTGATACATGAAATAAAACCTCTCCCTGCCATCTCTGGTTAGTTCTAATCAACAGAAATTTCCCAAAATGCAATGGGCTGCCTCACTCGGGAGTGAGAATCCCATCCCTGTTTGCTCATTCAGTCAACAGGTGTCTATTGAGCACCTCCTACATGCCAGGCACTGTTCTAGGGAGACGGCAGGTCTAGTGGCTCTTCGAGTAGGAACTGAGTTGGGTGACAAAAGTTTAAGCAAATTATAAAGCAAGATGATTGCAGATGGTGAAAAGCGAGGCAGACGATGACAAGAGGGTGATACTAGACAAAGGGGCTATTCTACCTTGGGTGGGCAGGGCAAGCTTCTTTGAGGAGGTTCATGTAAGGAGAAATTCCAATAATGGGAAGGAGGTGGTCACACAGAGGTCTGGAGAAGGAACTCACTCAACAGAGAAAGTAGCCATGCAAAGGCCCTGAGGCAGGGCAGAGTTGGTGTGTGGGAGGAAGAGCAAGGACCCTCCTGGGACCGGGATGGGGGTGAGGAGAACGAGGTATGGAATGAGTGGAAGAGGCAGGTGAAGCGGGTCTCGTGGATTTCTGTTGTTGTTGTTAATCTTCACCCAATAATATTTGTCCATTGGTTTCTAGAGATTAGCAGAGAGAGGGAGAAACAGAGAGAGAGAAACATCAATGTGAGAGAGACACGATTGGTTGCCTTCCACAGGTGCCCCAATGGGAGCTGGGGATCAAGCCTGCAACTGAGGCACATGCCCTTGACCGGACTCAAACCCGCAGCCCTTCAGTCCACAGGCCGACACTCTATCCACTGAGCAAACCAGCGAGGGCTCATGGATTCTTACGGGCCATTGTGAGGAGTTTGAGTCTAAGAGTGATGGAAGCCATCACAGGGGAGTGACGGTGTCTGAATCACGTTTCAGAAAGATCCTTCGACAGCAGCCGGACGATTCCCTGTTGGGGCTAAGATAGAAGAGATGGTTCCTAGGCACGTGTTCATATTGGTGAGCCCAGCATTGCAATTCTGTATTCTTTCTGGTTCCTGATCAAATATTGAAGAAGGCTGGATCTGTATCTTTTCACATCTGCTTCCACCTGGGGTGCCTCCTCCTTTCATTTCAAAGGTCCTCCAGCTGCCCCCTCTGCAGTTCCCATCCCAGCCCACCCTCCTCGGTCCTCTGTGGCTGCATCCTTTCTGGCTCTCACGCATCAAACGTTGCTATGTCCTACCTCCTCGCTATCCATTAGTTATTAACTAATTAGGCAGCTCATCTATGCTAATGTCTAAGTGGGTAGATTTCAAGGGGGTCGATGGGTAACGGCCCCAGGTCATTCATAGGGTAGGGAGGGTGGGGGGTTGAGGAAGGAAGTCCAGAGACCTGCCTTGACCTAAGGAAGTGACTGCAACTAGGAGGAGAGGGGAATCTGGAAGCAAACACAAATCCCAAAGTGCATCTCAAGTGACTCAGCCTACACGTGGGACACTCTGTCGGTCCAAACCCAACCCTCCCTGATCCCCAACACACACCACTGGGCACTCTCACGGCCCCCTCCCAGCCCGAGTCAGCCACAGATCCGAAGGGGCCACTGACTGCTTACAGGGGCCCACGCACCTTCACGCGTTGCCTACAGGTTACATTTTGTGTCTTGCAAGACCATTTCCAAGGGTACGAAGATGCTGTTGTGATGCGTAACTGCATGTACGCACGTCGGCTGGATTCCGACTCTTTATACCTTCGAGGTCATTTGTTGTCACATCGGACAGCTGACATCAGTGGGACTCTCATGGACCAGGTGGCCTTGAATTAAGAGGCTTCACAGAACGTGTTCCTAATACCCTATTAGGCGGTGTGGGGGGGCGGGGGGCGGGGAAGCGGCTCACAAAGAAATAGCTGGAGCCGGTGTTTGTAAGTACACAGGGAGAAAGGACGGCGAAGCCACAGCACACAATACACAGTGAAAGATCTGCAGGCTCGTTTAGGTCTTCTCTCTGTGCTCCTCCTTTTCTCAATACTCTACCAGGAATCTGTGTCACTTAAAGCAAATTCTACACCAGGAGAGGGACCCTCAAGGCAGACAAGAGTAAGAACTACAGGGCACTCAGAGTTCCCCTCAGCCCCCACCTGTCCTGCGGGGATTGGGGGGCGGGCAGCAGATGCGGGGTTCCGGGACCTGCCTGGCTCAGCCCCCTGGTTCTAGAGCTGGGTGGGCATGGACACAGCCTGGGCAGCGGAGCCTCAGGAGGCTCTGGGCCACAGGGTCGCTCACAGGGCCCTCAAAGGCAGCCCCAGGAGACAGGAAACCCTCCGGCCATCATGGGGGGGTCTTGGGCAGCCCCCATCACCCCCCCCCATCAATTTCTCTTGCACCCAAATTGGCCTTTTTGGGGCAAAAAGGCTTTGGCTCAGATGAATAAAAGAAACGCCAACCCCGTGCTCTCGTTCGGTCCCGGGGAATGAAAGTCTATATCAATCAGCCTCTCATCGGCGGCAGCGCAGCCCTTTATACCGCCAAGGCTCTTTATTGCGCTCAGCTGGCGAATTCCTCCGACAATTACTGCCTTTGACGAGCCTGCCAGGCTGCAGTGGGCGGGCGGGCGGGCAGCTTGTCCTTCACATCCTGCCTGCGGGAGGGAGGGCCAGGCCCCCTTCCAGGGCAGGACAGATGACAGGCGATGGCGGCGGGGAAGCAGCCTGCACAGCCCAGGCCCCTACCCGCTCTCCTGAAGGCCAGCGCTGCTGTGAAGCCGGATGGGGACCGGGCCTGCATTTGAGAGACAGGCTGAGCCGGAGGGTGTCTGGGAGGAACGTGTGGCCGGGACCCCTGCCCAGTTGCTCCCAGGAGTGGGAGCTGGTGGGCTCTGGGTGAATGGGCTGCCTCAGTCTCCCGGAGCAGCAGTGTGGGATGTGGGCCTGGGAGGGGACGGCGCCTGCTATGCCCTGCCATCTGCTCTCTGCTCCCTGGGGAGAAGGAGCAGGCTCCCAACACCTGCCGGAGAAGGTCCCTGCGGAGCGGCTGCAGCCGGCAGCGACAGCAGGGCCAGGTTGGAACTGCAGGTGTGAAGGGGATGACAGGTGACTGCGATGATGTGTGTGTTTCTGGGTGAGAGGTTAGGCCCTTAATGGATGACATGCCCTTCAGTCGGCTACTCCTGGCTCGGTTGCTTGGCAGTCGCTAGCAGAGCATTGTCCTCTGCACGGGCAAGCTCCAAGGCTGTGCAGGCCTCCTGGCAGGGGCGGGGATCTGGCCAGCCAGCCAGTGCAATGAGGAAACCGACCCCCACAGTGGCCTGGGCGACTGGCCCCGGGGTCAGCAAAGCCCAAAGGCCTGGGCTAGTCAGCAGCCGGCTCCATGCCCAGTGGGAACATCAGCTGGCCCTCAGGGGGTCTGGCTGCATGTCCTGCACCTACGGCTGAGGTCTTGCCGTGGGCCCCGGGCCCCTCCACCTGGGCACACCGTGACAGACCAAAGACTTCCATTCCTGGCCAGTGCTCAGCCTTCCTCTTGACGGGCCATGTTCTATTGTCTCAGGTTCAAGGCAGAGACCAGCCATTCACTAGGGACACACGATGAGCGTGCCATTCAGGACAGCTGCCCTCCTGGGTCACGTCTCATCCATCCGGAAGGACGTGCTTGGCAATAGGACGAACGCACAACACTCCTGCTAACCAAGATGAAACCCAGCTCTGCACCCCCCACCAGTTCGTTGCCTTCTCCAAGGGGTGGGTGGGGGAGGCAGACCCAGAGAGGCCGCCCTGTCGCCCCAGGTGAACCCCAGCGCTCATTTTGCCCCCTTGGACTCCCAGCCCAGCACAGCGCCTGCCCACTCACTCAGTTATTGCACAAATGGTCTTTGAGCACCTACTGTGTGCTAGGTACTCTTCTAGACACTGGGGATACACAGTGTCTCAACAAAACAAAGCTCCTGTCCGTGGAGGTTATTCTCCTGGGGGGAAAGAAATGAGAAATAAGTAGGATCATTGTTACAGGCTGCACCTTCAAGGCAATAAGTGCTGTAGGGGAAAACCTAGCAGGAAAGAGTGGAGGAGTCGTAACTGGGCCACAGTGGGAGGCCAGCAAAGCATTCAAAGAAAAGGTCACATCCCGGCAAAGGCTCAAAAGCAGGGTGTGAGCTGTGGGAATGTCCGAAGGAAGAGGTCCCTGAGGCGGGCAGGCCGGTGTGTCCAGGGAGCAGGTAAGGGGCAGGGGGGAGTGGGAGGGAGGCGTCCCTGTTTGGCTGTAGCTGGTTCAAGGATGACCCCGAAAAGATATGGCCATGTCCCAGTCCCCAGGGCCTGTGGCTGTGGCCTTATTTGCATGTGGTGAAATTAAGGATCTTGCAATGAGGAGACCGACCTGGATGAGCTGGGAGGGCCCTAAGTCCAATGACAAACGTCCTTAGAGGAGAGACAGAAGAGGAGACCCAGACACACAGAGGAGAAGCCATGGGAAGACGAGAGAGATGCGGCCACTGGCCGAGGGACAGCGCCAGCCACCAGGAGCCGGAGAGAGAGGCAGGGACAGACGTGCCCCTGTGGAGACAGGGTGGCCCTGCCTTAGTTTTGAATGTCTAGCCTCCAAAACTGTGAGAGAAGACATTTGTATTATTTACTGTAGCCACAGGCAGCTAATATGGGAGCCATAGCAAGGCCTTGAGCATTCACTGTGAAATGGGAACTGGCGGAGGGGTCGAGCTGAGGGGAGATGTGAGCAGACGCTGGCAAGGGGAGGAAGGGGAGGGAGAGGAGGGGCCACGTAGTAATCCCGACAGGCCCCTGATCCACCCGCACTGAGTGTGGAAGGAAGGAAGCTCGTGGGGGACACAGAAAGCCCCAGGACCTGGTCCCTGCCTCTCAGAGCTCACTGCCCAGGGCATAGCGTGGAGAGGGAAGCGCAGAGCTGAGGCTGTGTATGTGGGTCTCCCAGGCGATCAAGCTACTGCAGTGTAGTGATCACACCTGTCATTCACTACAGCTCGCCGTGAGCCACGCGCCTTTCTTCCTTCATCCTCATAAGAACCTTCTATCCATAGAGAAGGCAGCTACTGTTATCCCCATTGTGCAGATGAAGAAACTGAGGCTTCCTCAGGATCACAGAGCTGGTGAGGGGCAGAGGCAGAATCTGAACGAGCTCCGTCTGAGGCCGAGGCTGAGGGCCTCGTGCGTCTGGAGCGGCAGCAGCGGGAGAGTGGGAGAGACGCAAAGGAGCTCAGCCACGGTCAGCCTGGCCTCGGAGGCAGAGGCAGGACTGGAACCAGGACCTCCAGCGTTCACAAAGCACACTCTGCATGCGAACCAGGTCTTGTGCAGCAGACACCTGCCGGAGCAGCAGGAACCACGGGGCTCAGAAGCAGGGGGCTGGCCAATGGTGGGCAGAATATATCTTCTGTGAGCACATGGGACTCGGCCGTTGGGTAGCAAGAGAGCATTGGGCGTGGGGACCCAGATGGAAGGGGCGAGTCCTCCAGCCCCGCCCCCTGACGACTGACCGCTCGGGTCTTGATGACTTACAGGGCCCCCACCTAGCCGTCTCCTCCCCTTCTTCTCGATTAATATTTTGATCGAGGCCTGAGCGAAATTAGTCACGTGCTGGCAGCTTATTTTTAACTGTTTCCAAATACGCATCCTAATGACTACGCGGTTCTAAATAGGAAGTGATGGCAGGAGCCAGAGTTTGTCTCGGTGATACGAAGGATGAGGGATTACATGCTGGCAGCAGCTGCCGCGGGGACCCCAGCCCCACCTCCTCACCCCGTGCTGTCTCTTCTTGTAGCTCTTCCTAATAACTACATCAAGCCAGGGAGGGGTGCAGGGAGCCGGCACCTGCCATAAAACAGCCGGGGGGGATCGGGCCCCGGGGAGGCCTGGCTGACAGGCGGGAGAGAAATGGAACATGGCGTGGAAGTGGGCGGTGAGTCCGGCCTGCTGTGCGTGGGGGCACACGCGTGAGCCGGCAGGGCCTGTGATGTCCACGGGCTGCTGACATGGAAGGACTGTCAGGAGACAGGACAGGAAAATGGAGAGAGCAGGTGCCTGCCCCACTCACCTCCATCCCAGCTCTCTCTCTCTCTCCCCCCCCCCCTCTCTCTCTCTCTCACACACACACACACACACACACACTAAGCTCACCTCCACCCCCATCCATTTAATGTCACATAGAACAGTGAGCCTCGTTTGGGGGGGTGGGGTTACACCCCTTTGAGAATCTGATAAACACCATTGACCCTCTCTTCTGAAAGATGCTGACACTGCAGTTCTGGGGGGGGCGGGGGGTCAGAGCCCCTGAAGTCTGTGCAGGTTCCCTGATAACTCTGAGTCAGTGGGGTGATGCTATGGCGAGGAGCGTGGATTTGGGGGTGACTCACCTGGGTTGCAATGTGGACTCCATATTTACTGACTGCGAAGGGTCTTCAGGCCCATTCTGTAGCTCCTCTTACCGCATTTGTACGTGGGAGCGGACAATAATATTCATCCCTTTCTTGAAGAGCTAGCTGTTGACAGGCTAGATGAGTGCATCTGTCTGAAGTACTTAAAAAAGTTCTGGACACATAAAAAGATGCCCCATTAATGTCGGGTGCTGGGTGCACGGCCCTGGGCAAGTCACCGCTTCCCTCTCAGCTCGGTCCTCCCATCTCTGAAACAGAGATAAGTTGTTATGGGGACGAGAGGTCACGTCCTCGCCTGGCACATTGCCCCTCGGGTGGGGCGTCTGGGTCAATGAGAGATTTGCTCTAGACCCACAGGATGGGTGGGTGTGGGTGAGGGGTGGGTGTGGGGGAGGGGCGGGGGGCGGGGAGAATTTTCATTACCGAAGGCTCACAACAGAAGGCCAGGCTACCGGGTTATACGAGGGTCCCAACAAAGCCTCTTCCGGGAGTCCTCTGTCCATTACCTGGGACTACACATCCGCCTCAATCAGAGCAAGCTCGGGCCCTTACGGAGGCTCCTGGTGGGTCAGCCTAGAACACCCAGAAAGGGAAGCCAGCTGAAAGGCATTCACTCGTCCTGGGTGTGTGATCTGGGAACTGCAGGGCGTGGCTGGGAGCAAGACCTTTATGGGTAGGGGGGACCACTGTGAGCGAGGACAGCCAGGACAGTGCGTCACCCTATTTACAGACCACTGGCCTATAATGGCGAGTGTAACACACACCCAGTGGGTGCATGAAAAAAACAACACAAAACCCTTCTTATGCTGAAGTGAACAGGTGCCTGTAGCCAGGTTTGAAATTTCCAGTGACAGAGCACAGCCAAGGTCTCAAAAGGTACCAAAGCTCAGATACCCCAGAGGGAAGCAGAGTCTGTTCAGAAGACACCTGGGTACAGGGTTCTGGCAAGCCCCAGGCTCCATGGGAGGTCCCGGGAGAGGACCTTGAGTGACATAATTTCATGAAATGCACTGAGTGGAAAAATCCACATTTCTAAATCAGCACGCCTTGTTTTAGATAGGTGCTTTCAAGTAGATGCCTGTCATTAAACTAATAAGTATGATAAGTAGATATTTAACCACTTTTTCCAATGGCATAGGAAAATATAAATTCAATTTGGCCCAACAAACCTTTTCAATGTTCTCATTGAGAAAATGGAGAATCCCTTACATTCAGGGCCCATTTGTGGCCTTGGGATCCTTTTCAGCAGCCCCTGCCTTCACCCGCCCTGGGGTGGCACGGGTGCTGCGGATAATTGGATCTGTTCATCCTGGATGGGAGAGGGGACTCATTCACTCATTCATTAGACAGATATTACTGAGAACTCGTGCCTGAGGCTTGGGGTGCTGCGGTTTTTAAAAAGCAAAAAAGGTCTCTCTCTCACGGCACGGACATTCCAGCGGGAGATAAAGATAATCAGGTCACAAATAAACAGAATGTCTATTTTGTTAGTGATGAGAGCTAAGCAGATAAAATAGAACATGGAAGAAAGATGGGAGTGACGGTGGGCAAGGCTTCACCGAAGGAAGGGAGGGAACAAGCCTGTGGATTTCTAGGAAAGGGAGTGGCAGGCAACAGGAGCAGCAAGTGCAAAGGCCCTGGGGCAGGGGCATGCCTAGGGTGTTTGAGGAGCAGTAAGGAAGCAGGTGTGGGACAAACAAGGGTCACGGGAGAGGAGACGTGGCCAGGGGGGAAAGGGGAGGCCAGATCATGAGAAGCCTCACAGGGCATAATATCACTTTGGCTGTTATTCTGAGTGAGGTGAGAAGCCATGTGAGGGGATTTTAGGGGAAGTCACATGATTTGATTTATGTTTTAATAGGATCCCCCTGGCTCTTGGGCCAAGAAGACAGTGAAGGGGGCCAGGGCAGAAGCAATGAGACCAGTCAGGAAGCTATTTTAATAAACGAAGAGAAAAAGGATGGGTACTCAGGGGGTTGTAACCGTGGAGACAATAAGAAGTGATGGCTCCTGGATGTATTTTAAAAGTAGAGCAGACAGGAGCTGCTGATGGATTGGATAGAGAGGGTGAGCGAAAGAGAGGGGTCAAGAATGACTCCCAAACCTTTGGCCTGGGCAACTGGGGGATGCAATTAACATCACCTGGGATGGAGAAGAAGGGGTGGAATAGGCTTGCGGGGAAGGTCGGAAGCTCAGTTTCGTGTATGTTGCGTTGGAGATCTTTTAGTCCCCCATGAGAAGATGCCGTGCGGGCCGCTGGATAAGTGAGCCCGGAGTTCAGGGGACATATCAGGGCTGAAGATAGACATCTGAGCATCATCAGCACTTACAGGGGGTCTGAAGCTATGGATGTGGATGAGAACATCTGAGGAGTTAAGTGCAGAGAAGAGAAGTCTGAGGACTGAATGCTGTGCAGGTTGATGAGGAGGAACCAGCAGAAGAGGTGGCGAGGGAGAAGCCAGGGATGCACAGAGGAAAGCCAGGAGACGGGGGAGCCTGGGAGCCCAGAGAGCAGGTTCCCGGAGGAGGGATGGCTGGGTCAAAGGCAGCAGACAGGACAAGGACAAAGAGAACCAAGAATCGACTGTTGAATTTAGCAATGAGGATGTCATGGTGACCTTGACAAGAACAGTTTTGATGGCGTGATGGGGGCCAATGGGGTAGATTCAAGAGGCACTTGAGGAAAGGACTTGGAGACAGCATGGTAACTCGCTCAAGGAGTTTTGCTGTAAAGAAAAAGAGAAACAGGGAGGCAGGGAAGAGAAAAGCATGGTAGATTTTTTTCTTAAGATGGGAAAAATAATAGCACGCTTTTATGGTGCTGGAAATGACCCAATAGAGCAGGAAAACAGGAGACTCAGGGGAGGGTGAGGGGAGAGACGACTGGAGAGCAAGCTGTCCTGGAGCAGGGAGAGGGGGTGGGACACCAGGGCATAGGTGGCCAGTGGCATTTCCCTGGGGGATGCCAGGTCCTCTGGGTCTGTCTTCTGATGTTCCTGAGTTCCCAGCACATCTGGCTCCCAGTTGGTGGGTGAATGAGGGGCTCAACAAATATCTTGCAAGAATTTTCAAAAGCAAGCTTTGGCCCCATCCAGGTTGGCTCAGTGGATAGAGCATCAGCCTGCAGACTGAAGGGTCCCGGGTTCGATTCCGGTCAAGGGCACATGCCCAGGTTGTGGGCTCAATCCCCAGTAGGGGATGTGCAGGAGGCAGTTGATCAGTGATTCTCTCTCATCATTGATGTTTTTCTCTCTCCCTCTCCCTTCCTCTCTGAAATCAATAAAAAAAATTTTTTTTTCTCTCTGGACTCAGCTACACCCAGGCCCAGCTTCTGGCCCTGCTGCCCAGCAGCTGTGTGACCTTGAGCAAGTTTCTCGACTTCTCCGAGCTTCAGTTTTCCTCTCTAACATGAGGAGACGAATAGAACCGACTTCAGAGGCGTATGGGAGGATTAAGGGGATAATACTGCACACGGAGCGCTGAACATAGTCTGTGGGATGTGGGAATGTGCTCCAGAGGGGCTAACTAGCCTCATTATAAGCCGTTCGATAATTCCCCCATCTGAGCTCATCCCGAGTTTAATAAAAGTCAGCATGTGGGGGGAAATGGATGCAGCTGGAAAATCACTTGCATGCGCCCCACGATCACTCACAATTGCCCTGACTGTTTATGACCCTCGGGTTGCCTCCGCGAAGGGAGGGGTCATGCTGTTCCCAGATATAGTCCTGCCCCCTCCCTTGTCCCCACAAGGAAGTACATGGGATGAGTGACAGTGACCTTATTAGAAAGATAACCTTTGATCCTTTTTTTTTTTTTAAAGCAAATTACTCACAGAGATTGGTACTTTAATGATTATTAGTGACACGTCGCTTGAGTGTACCCGCAACAGAACTGCGTACCAGGGTGACAAGCCGACTGTGGTGCTAGATAGGGAAAACAGAACAAATAAACCCAAAACCTGAGATGAACCTGGACAGTCGAGGAGGGCCCCCTGTAGGAGGCAACTCCTCAGGTGAGCCTTGAAGAAGGAAAGGCTTCGGCCAGGCAGAGAGCATGAATCTGTGGCTCTGCCTGTTTCTTAGCAAACAACTGAGCAAATGGATTGGATTTATTCCATTGATCACTTACTAAACCGGCCTCAATGTTTTTCCTCCGCCCAGGGACCTAGCCCATGTCAGGGGTTTCAGGAACTTCTGACCTTTACCCTCCCCCCAAAAAACATCACCAGACTCTGTCACTCACCCTTGCCCAGAGGCAGGGGCCTAGGGCAGAGAGAGAATTCAATCACTATACAGCTACCATTTTGGAAACATTTAATAATTCAGCTCCAACAGCAGCTCGAAGCTCTCTCCAGTTAACCCACGGGGTTCCCACTAGGAGGAGGAAATGGCATCGAAGAGGTGGTAGAGGTAGTTGTGGCAACAGCAGCTCCATTTAGGGAGTCCTGCATGTGGGCTGGCTCCTTTGGGGGCACCTTGCATTACATAATCTCAGTTAACCCTCACACCAAGAGTGTCCAGGAGGGTACTATTACTGTCATTTCACAGATGAGAATAATGAGGTCAGAGAGATTAGGTGACTTATCCAGTGTCACAGAGCAAAAGAGAGGCAGAGCCAGCCGGGATTGAACTCTGGCTGTGCCACACTTAATAGTCAAGTCCAAGGACTGAGAAGGAGGGCAGGGGCGGGGAGAACCAAGGAACCTGGAGGGAGCAGAGATCCTTCATTCCTTTGCATAAGGTGAACCAAAGACAAGGTTCCACCTCCTTCTAGTGTGAGCTCCTGAACTGTAGAAGCCACAAAACTAAAACTATATTTCTCAGACTCCCTTGCAGCTAGGGTTCTGGGTGTAAGTTAGATTCCACCAATCAGATAACTGGATACTCAGACCATGTCACCCACCAATCACTCATAAGCTGCCTCCATGGAGCCAGCCCACCAGACTCCAGAAGCTGGGGGTTCCCCCCTTTTCAAAAGGCCTGAAAAACATACCTAAGCAGAGTTCAGCCTGTCAGGTCTTAACGAGTAAGGTGAAAAGCAGGGACATTTAGGGAGGGCCAGAGGGAGAATGCATGGTCAGAACAGTATAGACCAGTGGTCGGCAAACTCATTAGTCAACAGAGCCAAATATCAACAGTACAACGAATGAAATTTCTTTTGAGAGCCAAATTTTTTAAACTTAAACTTCTTCTAATGCCACTTCTTCAAAATAGACTCGCCCAGGCCGTGGTATTTTGTGGAAGAGCCACACTCAAGGGTCCAAAGAGCCGCATGTGGCTCACGAGTCGCTGTTTGCCGACCACTGGTATAGGCTAATGATGATCACAAGCACAGACAACCTAGGCTTTAATCCAGGCTCCCCCTAGCTGTGTGACCTTGGGTAAATTACTTAATCTCTCTGTGCCTCTGCCTTCTCATTTGTAAAATGGGATACTAGCACCTACTTTACAGCATCAATGTAAGGATGGGATAAAATAATGGATGCAAAACAGAATAAGGCCTGGTACACATAAGCACTTACATGTGAGATGTTACATCATCACATACCACCTATTTGCTAAGCTCCAACTGAAGAGGACATCCTGGGCACATCACATCGCGCCCACAACCTCCCTGCAAGGCAGTGCTGTCGCTTCCATTGGACCAACCGAGACTCCCAGGGTGCAGCTGGCAAGTGGTAAGTGGCGTGGGGATCGGAGATGAGCCCAGACTCAATGGTCCCACATTGCCTCTCAGGAGGCACACGGGGTCTCAGTGAGCCTGTGCAGAGGGGAGGGCTCCTTGAGCATCAGAGGTCCCGTGGCCCCACCTCCGCCCAAGCCAGCAGGAAATAGGGGTCCCTGATCTCATGGCCTCCCAAGTCCACAAACTGCCAACTTGGAGTGGGTGA
Organism: Corynorhinus townsendii; assembly: GCA_026230045.1. NCBI lineage: Eukaryota > Metazoa > Chordata > Mammalia > Chiroptera > Vespertilionidae > Corynorhinus > Corynorhinus townsendii. Next base: position 215,545,252 of record JAPDVU010000002.1, read on the forward strand.
GCGGTGGTGGTTTTTTTCCATTTTCCCAGCCCCACCCCGCCTCCCTCCAGGACACCCACAGGCCCTGTAAGTCTGGAGCCTCCTGCGGTCTGGGAGAGGGGGCGCTGGCCGCTCCTGGGAGGGAGCCTGAGCTTGGCAGGGCCCTGCCCATCAGGCCTAAGGAAACCAATTACATTTGCATTTCATTTGGAGTTGAGACAACTACTGCCGTGGGCTAATGACACACCAATTGAGTACGAGAAACATATGTGTGGAAGAGGAGTCATTCATTAGCAGGAGCTACAGCTCTTGTGCATCTAACTCAGATACCTAAGCAGCTGCTGGCAGCTCCTGGCCCACAGGGAGTTTGGGGTGCTGCCAGCATGTCTTCTCTTGGGAAAACGAGCCTCCAGGAAGGGGCTGTGTCCTGGGTCTCACTTCCTGCTCCACCTCATTTTCCTCCTCTATAAATGGGGATACTAGAGCACAGCTCCCCAGGCCAGCTGAGGTCACTAACAGTCAGTCAACAAACACTCAATGAGCACCCGCTCTGGGCAAGACTGTGTCTAAAGATAACAGAAAGGAATAAGAGGCAGTCCCCAATCTCAGGGCGTTCTCCAGACCATGGTGAAAGCTAGTGGCCCACGGAAGCCACAGGAACTCAGAGGAGGGGCTCCTGGAAACTGTATGGGGAGGAAATCTGAGAAGGCTTCCAGGAAGAGGTGACATTCGAACTGAGTTCTAAAGAGTGAGGAGGAGATGGCCGGGAGACAAAGGGCATTCCCAGCAGCAGGAAGAACATGGACAAAGGCTTTGAGGTGGAGGGGAGGGAGGGGGAAGGCCTGGGACATTTGGGAAATTGAAAGTGACTCATCTGGGCTTGAGCATGGGGCACGGGGGCATGTGAGTTGCTAAAGCTGAGGGGTCAGCAGGGGTCAGCTATGAACCAAGGTGAGGAGCTGGAGCTTTGTGCCATGGACTGGGGAGTCTCCCTGGGGATGCAAGGCAGTGAGGACAGTGACACAGGACAGAGGGAGAAGCTGACCTGTGATGATGAACTTGTAGCTGAGACCTCAGCTGACCCTGTAGCAGCTCAGGTCTGGTCCATCAGAGTGGTCCCCAGTGGAGGCCAAATGACAGACTTTTGTGTCTCTGCCTTAGAAAGTCACTAGCAGGGGTAGGGGTAGGGGTAGGGGGTAACCTTGAGTGAGGCAGTTCCCAGTGGCCAAGGGCACGGCCCTGTGAGGGCACAGCTGTGAGCTGTCAGCAGCCATAATCCTGTCACGTGGGGCTGGGCACATGCTCCGGAAGAGGGAATCTGGGCTGATACTGCAGTTCCCTTGATGCTGCGTCACCTAGGAGAAATCCCCTCTCCTCTCTGGATTTCAGGGTCCCCATCTGAAAAATGAAAGTTTGGGACCTGAGATAGAATGATGATGGGCCCCCAGAGGTGCCCATGTCCTAAGTTCTGGACACTGTGAATAATGTTTTGCTTTTGCTTTTTTTACACATTTATTGTCTGCCAATCTGGTTGATCAGATTACTAATTTCTTTTCTAAATTTTATTTTAAATTTATCTTTATTGGTGAAAGTATTACAGATATCCCTGGTCCCCCCCCGCCTCCCCCCCCCGCCTGCCCATTGACCCCATCCAACCCACTCCTGCTCCACTCCTCTGAGCAGACCTTCACCACACTATTGTCTGTGTCCATGGGTTAGACATATCTATAATAATAAAAGCATAGTATGCTAATTAGACCAGACTTCCTTCCAGACGACCTTCCAGATGGAGCCAGGGCTGCGAGGGAAGCCCAGGTCCCGGGTGCCAGAAGGAACCGGATGCCGGCAGCCAAGGGAAGGAAAGCCTACTCTTGCACAAATTTCGTGCATTGGGCCTCTAGTACACATATAAGTTCTTTGGTTAATTTCTTCCCACCCTCCTCCCCGCTTCCCTCTGAGATCGTGGGTCTGTTCCATGCTTCCTTGTCTCTGGATCTATTTTGTTCCTCGGTTTATGTTGTTCATTAGATTCCACATATGAGTGAGATCATGTCATACTTGTCTTTCTCTGACTGGCTTGTTTCACTTAGCACCGTGGTTGGCAAACCTGCAGCTTGCGAGCCACATGCAGCTCTTTGGCCCTTTGAGTGTGGCTCTTCCACAAAATACCACGGCCTGGGCGAGTCTATTTTGAAGAAGTGGCGTTAGAAGAAGTTTAAGTTTAAAAAATTTGGCTCTCACAAGAAATTTCAATCGTTATCCTGTTGATATTTGACTCTGACCACTGACTTAGCATAATACTCTCCAGGTTCCTTCATGCTCTCTCAAAGCAGTGGTCGTCAAATTCATTAGTCAACAGAGGCAAATATCAACAGCACAACGATTGAAATTTCTTGTGAGAGCCAAATTTTTTAAACTTAAACTTCTTCTAATGCCACTTCTTCAAAATAGACTCGCCCAGGCCGTGGTATTTTGTGGAAGAGCCACACTCAAGGGTCCAAAGAGCCGCATGTGGCTTGCAAGCTGCAGTTTGCCGACCACTGTCTCAAAGGATAAGAGACCCTTCTTTTTCACAGCTGCATAGTATTCCATTATGTAAATGTACCACACCTGATAGATGCACATTAAAAGGATAATGAGGTATCACCTTACATGTCCCAGAATGGCTGTCATCAACAAATCAATTAACAAGTGCTGGTGACAATGTGGAGAAAAGGGAACCCTCGGGCACTGCTGGTGGGAATGCAGACCGGTGCCACCACTGTGGAGAACAGTATGGAGTTTCCTCAAAATATCAAAAATGAAACTCCCATTTGGACCCAGGGATCCCACTTCTAGGAATATATTCCGAGAAACCCAAACACCAATCAGAAAGAATCTATGCACCCCTATGTTCGCAGCAGCGCTATTTAGCACAGCTATGTTTTGGAAACAGCCCAAGTGCCCATCAGTAGATGAGTGGATAAGAAAGATGTGGTCCATGTACACAATAATGTTGTTTTCTACGGAGACAAATGTCTTTGCAGATACGATTAGTAAGGACCTTGGCAATGGGAGGTTATCCCGGATTACCTGGGTGGCCCAGTCGAATCACATGAATCCTTAAAAGGGAAGACCCTTTCCTACCGGTGCTCAGAGAAATGTGGTGCTGCTGGTTTGGGAAGCCATGGAAGGCGCCACAAGCCAAGGAACACAGGTGGCTTCTGGGAGCTGGAAAAGGCTGGAATACAGATCCCCCTCTGGAGCCTCCAGAAAGGGACGCAGCTGTGCTGACACCTTGGGTTTAGCCCGATGAAATCAGTGTCCAACTTCTGACGGCCAGGACTGCAAGAATAACAATGCCAGTGTGGCTCAGGGGAGAGAGCGTCTGGCCCGCGGACTGAAGGGTCCCCGGTTCGATTCTGGTCAAGGGCACGTGCCTGGGTTGCGGGCTCCATCCCCAGTAGGGGTTAGGGGGTTTGCAGGAGGCAGCCGATCAGTGATTCTCTCTCATCATTGATGTTTCTATCTCTCTCTCCCTCTCTGAAATCAATAAAAATACATTTTTAAAAAATTCGCGTGGTTTGAAGCCACTGTGCTCGTGGCACGTTGTTACAGCAGCTGCAGGAGACTAACGCAGTGCCAGCGTGGAGATGTTGATCACCAAGGCTAGGTTTATTCGATCGGGGCTGGCATGTCCGAGGGCCTAGCCCCATGCCGACCGCGAAGTTTCTGCCCTGGCCGAACTGTCCGTGTCTGCTCTGTTCAGCACGCAGCCCCAGGTGGTGGCCGAGCCACCGAAATGCGGCCAAGGCAGCTGAGGCCGGAATTCTTCACTGTCTTTCATTTCCATTCGATTACATTTAACCAACCACCTGTGGCGGGTGCTGCTGTGGGGACAGTGAGAGGCATTTCCGTCAGCACAGAAGGTGCCATTGGACGGCGCTGCTCAAGGCCTCGAACAAAAGCTCGGGCAGGCAAAGTGGACCAGCAGCGGGGTCGTGGGTCTTCGTCCTCTTCCACCTTGACCAGCCCACGGCTCTGCACCGGGCTTCCCTTCGCTCCCTCCATGGGTCTGGCTGGCTGGCTGAGGACTGCCCCGTGTCCCTGTCGCCATAAGCCCTGGGGGAGCCCTGCTCCCCTCTGCGTGGAAACGCAGGCATCTCGCCACCTTCAAAGCCAGATCGAGCCTTCGCGGCAGGCAGGCAGGCGTGCTGGTCTCAGGACTTTGGCCACAGGTGTCCCAAGACGTCTGAGACCCCGGGAGAGTGGCGGGGACCAAGGCTCTCCATCTGAGACCCCAGGAGAGCGGCGGGGACCAGGGCTCTCCGGGGTCTGGGAAAATCCAGGTTATAGCGTCTCTCGGAGACAGCGTCAGGCGCCCAGCTCTCAGGGGGGAGCGTCCTGGTTTCTCAGAGGTGGCGGAAGGTCCCACGTCACTAAGCAGCGGCCTTGTCTGGTCTTTTCTGCGCAACCTGGGGCTCCCTGGCGGCCTGAGTGGCTGGGGGAGGGGTTGTGGGACCTAACACCCCAACAGTCAGCAAGGCAGCCTGGGTGCATTTTCCAGGGGTGTCAATAGCTTTCTCCAGATACGCAAAGGGATCTGGCCCTCCCCTCCCCTCCCCTCTCCCAGTTCTCCCTGTCTCTTATAAATACCTACCCAGGCCTGCACCCACTGGGACCATCTTTCCCTCTCTCTCCTCCCCTCCTCCACCTGTGCCTTCCCCCGCACCCCCCCCCCCCTCGCCCGCCCGCCCTCCATAGGCTCGTCAATTAATTCGGAAGGAAAAAGCCAGGCATCCAATGTACTTCTTGGGAGAGACAAAGCTGGGGAGAAGGGGGAGCGCGTGTACAAACAGACTGATCTCCAGAAGAGAGGAATTACTCGAATTACAATTGATTTTCCACCGTTAATGAAGCATGAACCCGTGTGATTGCATCTTGAAAAGATTTATAATTATTCTTCGAATCTCGGAAGATAATTAAACTTCATTAAACGCAGACATGACAAGGCTTCAGAGCAAGCCGAGACCTCCGTGCAGGGTTCCAGATCAGAGCAGGCAGCCAGGGACCCTGTGGGGTGGGGGAGCTGGAGAGCAGATGAGAAGGAGGAGGGAGAAGGGGGGCGGGGAGGGATCTCGGTTCCCTTTGAAAAGGCAGCTGGGTCTTTCAATTCCTCTCCCTACCCTTTGGGGACCCCCTCCTGGGGATCCCTAGCCTCCCCTCTCTCACCCTTTCCTCTTGTCAGAGGAGAAATGCTGGGAATAGGGGCAGCCTCCACCATCCTGTCAGAGTCCCTGCCGAGCCCTGCACCTCAGAGGGGTTTGGGGGGCAGCAGGACCTAGCAAGAGCAGGAGGAGGGGAGTGGGGGTTCTTCCAGATCTGTGGGGGCAAAGCAAAGGTGGGCGTGGAGAGGCCCTTGGAGGTGCATGCGTGTGGGGTGTGTGTGTGTGTGTGTGTGTGTGTGTGTTCAGTGGCACCTGTGTGAGGGATAAGAAGAGGGTGAGATAAAGGAGGGAATTTCTCTTTTTCTCCATGATATGCTTCTTCAGTGCTTGAATTGCACAGTGGGCACACATTCAGATATAGCACGTGTGAGTACTTTATTTTAATTTAATACACATAGCCAGGATCTGTTCACTAGATATTTATAGCAGGGAGCCAGGCGCTCGGCTGAATGGGCAGGGGACAGAGATGACGCAGACCTTCCTGTCCTTCCTCACGGAGCACACAGTGTGCACACAGGCACACACGCAGGATGGTGAGGCTGGTGGTAAAAAACACCTCCCACCCCCACAGACCCAAAGGAGTCAACCCCCGCTGGGGGTGGCCCTGGTACTGACCTCATGCGGGTGGCAACCCAGTCCCTTAACCCTCCATCTAGTCCAGGCCACCTCTTCCCATGCTTTGGGGACCCCCCTCCTGAGGACCCCTTGCATCTCTCCGCCCAGCCTGACCCCTCATGAATGGTCACAAGCCCCTCCTCTTGCCAGGCGCATTCATTCCTCCCCCGGGGATCTCACCCTCCCTGCCAAAGTGGCAGAAGGAAAGACATAAATGAGGCTGCCCTCACCACATTCTTTTGCTAGAGCTACTTCTTGGCAGGGGGAAGGTCTTTCTAAGGACAGACTGAGAGGGAGTCATGGGCTTGCATGCGTCTGGCCCAGATCCCAAGGCAGGCCTGGGAAGCCATGCGGGCCAGGTGGTTGAGGGAGGAAGGAAGGATTGAAGCAAGGGGTTTCTTCAGGGCAGAAGGGTAGGAAGGTGGAGGACTGCTCTCAGCACAGCTGTTAAGGGGTGTTCTCAGTTTCTAAGCCAGACAACCTGGTTTCCAAGTATGGCTCTGCTTTCTTGCAACCCTGTGACCTCAGGCAAGTTACTCAACCCCTCTGGGCCTCGGTTTCCCCATCAGTGAGTTAATAATACTGCCTCCGTGTTGGGTTGTCAAGAGAAGGCGATGAAATGATCCATGTGGTGCGCTTGGCAGCTTGGCACGCTGCCTGGTGCTGTGAAGAGAGGCTCAATAAACAACAGCAGTTGTTATTTGTTTCATTTGAATTCTTTCTCCAAACACCATCCCGTCACGTGGTAAGGGACTTTATTCCATGGTGAGCTCCCAAGAGCAGGAACTGTGTCTTATTGATCTCTGTGCCGCTGTGTCTAACCCAGGACTTGGCCCCTAGCAGGTGCCCAAGGAAATGTCTGCTGCAGAGGTGGACGAGTAAAGAATCTATAAAACAGGGCCATATGGCTGACTTCTAATCTCACGTTATCTTCCCCATGCAGGACACTTCAAATGGCTGGATGAATTATTTAAAATATTTTCTAATGCATGAATATGTTTGTGGGAGCGTAAAGAAAACCTTCAGAGGTTGGGAGGGACAAGAAAAGCGATTCCAGAGAAGCGAGCTGGCCCTGAAGCCAGCACTTCCCTGGGGGCATCTGGTCAACCCACAGCCTGGGCGTGGATAGCCACGTTAGGGGCACAGGAGGCAAAGTCTGGGCCTGAGCAAGGTGGGCTGCATACGGTGGGGCCCTCCCAACGTGGACTAAGGAAATTCTGACTGGGCTCTGGCAAAACAGTGGGGGAAACCACCCTCTGTGAGAATTCCTCACCACAACCTCCCTCTTTAGGGCTTGGGGCCTGCATTTATTCTACTCCTGCGGCCTAAAGAGCCACAAGCAGAAGACTGGGCTGCCATCGGCCATGGCACCTGAAAGAAGCACACACCCATCTTCTCTGAAGAAACACCCTCGAAACCCAGGCCTCGAAGGCTTCCTATAGAAAACGAGTTCTAGGAAATGTGGGCGCCCAATAAAGAAAGCCAAACACAGAAGGGACCCAGCTCCCATGAGCAAGAGTGAGCCGAGGCACCCACCAGTCCAGCCTGCAGAGACTGTGAACGTTGGAATGATCAGGCGTCGGATGTAAAATAAATACGTGTGTGTGTGTTTAAAATGAAATAGGGGAGACCAATGTATGACAAAGGAAAACGAGATTACAAAAAGTTCAAGGCTGATTTGAAAAAGAGTCCAATACTATATCTAGAAGTGAGAAGTATAATAGCTGAAACTCTGAAACGTAAGTAATTGGTGAAACAGACAATGAGATAAAGCTGGGAAGAGAATTGGTAAACTGGGGGGGAAAAAAGGCCTTTCCCAGAGCACAGCAGAGAGAGACAACGAAATGGAAAAGACCCCTCGCTGGTTTGTCTCAGTGGATAGAGCATTGGCCTGGAGACCGAAGTGTCCCGGGTTTGATTCCAGACATGGGCATGTACCTTGGTTGCAGGCTCCTCTCCTGCCCGGGCCCTGGTCGGGGCACAAGCAGGAGGCAACCAATCGATGTGTTTCTCTCTGTCTTTCCGTCTCTCTTCCACTCTCTCTAAAAATCAATGGGAAAATATCCTCAGGTGAGGATTTAAAGAAGGAGAAGGAAGAGGAGGAGGAGGAGGAGGAAGAGGAGGAGGAGGAGGAGGAGGAGGAGGAGGAGGAGGAGGAGGAGGAGGAGGAGGAGGAGGGGGAGGAGGAGGAGGAGAAGAAGAAGGAGAAGAAGAAAGATAAGAGATTAAGAAACGGGTGATAGCCCTAACCGGTTTGGCTCAGTGGATAGAGTGTCGGCCTGCGGACTGGAGGGTCCCGGATTCGTTTCCGGTCAAGGGCATGTATCTTGGTTGCAGGCACATCCTCAGTAGGGGGTGTGCAGGAGGCAGCTGATCAATGTTACTTTCTCATCGATGTTTCTAACTCTCTATCCCTCTCCCTTCCTCTCTGTAAAAATCAATAAAAATATATATTTTAAAGAAAGAAACGGGCAATAAAATAAAAAGGTCTAACACATGTCTAATCAGAGTTGCAGAAGGAGAGATGAGAAAGAATAACGGAGAGTCAAATTCAAAGGGAAAATAGCTAAGAGTTGCCCAGAGCTGTGAGGCTCCAATCCTCAGATTCACAAAGCTCAGCGAATCCCATGCAGAATAAATGAAGAGAGACCGCCACCTAAACACGCCATCGGAAAACTACAGAATGTTACAGACAAAGAGAGAATCCTAAGAGCAACCAGGTGTGAAAGAGAGATTACCTAAACAGGATGTCAAACCAACGGCGGCTCTCAGAGAAACTCTGGGAGCCAGGAACAGGAGAAGAGCACCTTCAAAGGGCTGGAGAAGATGCGAGAGAGACTGTCACCTGAGAATTCTATCACCTCTGAAGCCATTCTTCCAGCATGAGAACAAAATAAAGACTTTTTCAGGTAAACAACAAGGCCCTCCCTAACGGGAGTTCTAAAGAATAAACTTCCAGAACAAAGGAAAAGAAGCCCAGCAGGAATTCTAAGATGCCAGAAAAAAAATAGTAGGGTGTGGGGGGAAAGTGGGTAAATTTCAACAAACATTAAAAATTTAGAATGTGTGATTTGTGGGGTTAAAACAAACAACAGGAAAGAATCAAAATACTGGGCATTTGAAGGCCCTGGAATGAGTGGGAGGAGGGTGAAGACAGAAATCATAAATGCCAATTACAACTTCAATATGCGTGTTAAATTTGCTAGACTCATTACAAGAGAATAGAAATAGCATGTGTTATAGCTTCCAAATTAATGGGGAGAAATGGAATGATGGGGGGGGGGCCTTCAATAAAAAAAAAAAAACTGAAAGAAGGAAGGAAGGAGGGAGGGAGCCAGAAAATTGGGACCAGAGAGCAAAGGACTTGGTCAAGGTCATGCAGCAAGCTAGAGGTCAAGCAAGATCTAAGGTGCTCTTTGCCCCAAACTCCATGGCCTCCTCAGTCTCCGTGCAGAGGACCAGAGCAGGAATCTGAGCCCCTTTCCGCACTACATGGAACCCCACTGCTCCTGCAAAGGCATATGACGACATGCTTTGATCAACAGATACAAAGAGTAATAATGACACAAAGCACGAACGGAAGCACAGTGACCGACCATGTCGCTCCCCGTGTGTTATTCATTTAATGCTCACGATAACCCTAGGAGGTGGATGAGAGGAACGTGCTCATTCTGCAGAGGCAGCACCAAGGCCTGGGAATGTGATGAAGTTCCAAGGCCACCCAGCTGGGAAGTGACAATGCAGGAAGTGTGGCTCCCCTGCCCTGGTCCTCATGGTGGACACTGGGCTGGGCCTACAGATACCCGTGTCCAGGGACAGGATGTTGGAAGTGGGCTGTGTGAGAAACTGATCCTGCTTAGATCCTAGATCAAACCCACAAACAGCTGTAAGGGGCTCTTGGAGGTGAGCGGGGGAATTTGGAAATGGACGTGATATCAGCTGATGTTATTGCGGCAGCATTCAGTGCCTGGGTGTGATCACGGTGGTGTGCTTGTGCAAGAGGTCGGCCTCGTTCTCAGACGCTAATGTAGTTGTCGGGGAATGTCAGGATGCCGGTCACTTTCAAATGTTTCAGGGAAAGAAGCATCAAAAGAGCAATAAGGCCACTCTGGCTAGTGTGGCTCAGTTGATTGTGTGTCATGCCGTGCAACTGAGGGGTTGCCAGTTCGCTTCCCGGTCAGGGCAGTGTGCAGGAGGCAGTCAATTGATATTTCCTCTCACATCAATGTTTCTCTCTCTCCCTTCCATTTTTCTCTAAAAATCAATAAAAAATCAACAGCAGTAAAGCCAAGATGGCAAAATGTTCATAATAGGTCAATCTAGGTAAAGGTTAAAGACGAGTTTGTTGTTTGTGTTAACAAACCATCCCTAAACTCAAAACAATAGCTACTTATGATTTCTTGCAAGCTGATAGCTCATTGACTGGGTATATTCATGAGTCTGTCATCAACTGGTAGGTGAGTGGGCTGTAGCCCAGTTGGTCTAGGGCAGTGGTCGGCAAACTCATTAGTCAACAGAGCCAAATATCAACAGTACAATGATCGAAATTTCTTTTGAGAGCCAAATTTTTTAAACGTAAACTTCTTCTAACGCCACTACTTTCAAAATAGACTCACCCAGGCCATGGTATTTTGTGGAAGAGCCACACTCAAGGGGCCAAAGAGCCGCATGTGGCTCGCGAGCCACAGTTTGCTGACCACGGGTCTAGGGAAGTGGTCTGCAAACTCATTAGTCAACAGAGCCAAATATCAACAGTTACAACGACTGAAATTTCTTTTGAGAGCTGAAAACCGACTTCTGCGCATGGGCCACGAAGTTTCAATCGCACTGTTCGTGCACGCCTGCACATGGTATTTTGTGGAAGAGCCACACTCAAGGGGCCAAAGAGCCCCATGTGACTCGCGAACCGCAGTTTGCCGACCACTGGTCTAGGGTGACCATGGCCTGCACAACTCAGCTCTCGGCCATGAGTCTCTCACATCCCACAGGCAGGGTCCTCATGGCACGGGCAGGGGTCCAAGAGAGAAAGAGGAAAAGGACACACTCTTTCAAACTGCTGCTCACATCGGTTGCACTGCTGTCCCATTGGTCCAAGCAAGTCACGTGGCCAAGCCTAGATGCTTCTAATGAGGGTGACACAGGAGGCATCGTTAATGCTGTCCATTTTCCACAATTTCATTCCTATCTCAACCTTTCAATAAATTTGAAAGCTTTCAAAACAAAAAGTTGGAGGAACATGTTAGGATTCTCCACAGAAACATTACCCAAGGGGGTATACCTGTATAGAAAGAGATTTAATGTAAGGAATTGGATCACATGATTCTAGAGGCTGAGAAGCCCCAAGGACTGCAAGTTCGAAGCTGGAGACCCTGGACAGCCGAGAGTGTAGTTTCAGTCCAAAGGCCAGCAGGCTCCAGACCCAGGAAGAGCCAGTGTTTCCGTTCAGACCCAAAGGCAGGAAAGAACCGATATCCCAGCTCAAGGCAGTCAGGCAGGAGGGGCCGCCCCTTCCTCCCAGGAGGCTCATTGCTTTTGGTTCCATTCAGGCCTTCACCTGATTGGATGAGGCCCACCGCACTGGGGAGGGCAGTCTGCTTTACTCGGTTTACTGATTCAAATGTTAATCCCAGAAGCACTGTCACAGACACACCTAGAATAAGGTTTGACCAAATATCTGGGCACCCCATGACCCAGTCAGGTTGACACATAACTATCACAAAGGACAAAAGAAAAAAAAAAGGGAGGGGGGACCCAATGTTTAATCATGTCACTCCTCTACTCACAACTCTTTCCTACATCCATTGGAAGACATGTTCAAGAGTGTTCACTGCAAGATCGATGGTTGCCAGAGGGGAGGGGGCTCGGGGGCTGGGTGAAAAAGGTGAAGGAAGTAAGAACTACAAATTGATAGTCACAGAATCATCATGGGGATGGCAAGCACAGCACAGGGAATATAGTCAATAATCTATATACATAAAATTCTAATATGCAAATAGACTGAAAGACCGAACAACTGGTCGCTGTGACATGCGCTGACCACCAGTGGGCACACGCTGAACATGGTGGGTGTTGGCAGCAGGCGGCAGAGCATGGAACATGGTGGGCATCAGTCACGATGGGATGGTGGAGCAGGTGAGCGGGGATGCTAGACCAAGGCAGGGCACCAGTCACTGTCATCGGGGTGAGCCTCTGGTGGTTATTGAAAATTCTTTGCTCCAACACTCCGTGGTCCCACCCGGCACTCACACCTACTGCCGGCGCTGGCCCCAATCACTCCACGCCATCAGCAGGTGCGAGCAGGGCCAGCGCCTTCAGCATGTGAGAGCAGCTGTGGGAGTGGGCTGCTGGCAGACAGGGGACCGGGCCGTGGTGGGAGGGGCCGGGCGGGGGATGCAGAGGATGGGCCGAGACCTGCCCCTGTGCCCACTGCAGCCTCATGGCCCAGTTCCTTTCAAGGTGCACGAATTCATGCACTGGGCCCCTAGTATAGTAATAACTATGGATGGTGCCAGATGGGTTCTTGAAATATGGGGGCTCACTTTGTAAAGTATGTGATTGTCTAACCACTATGCTATACACCTGAAACAAATACAAAATACTATTAAATGTAAACTCTGATTGAGAAACAAAATTTTCAAGTATGTTTTTATTGATTTTTTTGTTGAGAGAGAGAGAGGGGAAGGGAGAGTGAGAGAGAAAAACATTGATGAAAGAGAGAACTATTGATTATTGCCTCCTGCACGCCCTTCCCAGGGGCTGAGCTCACAACCCTGGTGTGTGCCCTGACCGGGACTCGAACTAGTGACCCCTCAGTACGTGGGACAATGCTCAACCACTGAGCCCCATGGGCCAGGGCGAGAAATAAAAACCTGACAAAGAGAATGTTCACTTTAGCTTTACTAAACCCCCAAACTTGAAACAACTATGATGCCCATCGACAGCAGCACGCACAAAGAAATTGTGATCTATTCCTAAGATGGAATAATGGCAGTGAAAAGAATGAACTGCTACTACACCCGACAGCATGAATGAGTGCCACTGTCTGTCTCCCGTTACGTGACGTTTAAGGAGACAGGATACACGCCTACACTGGTACCTGGGGAGCACGCGTGGGAAGGGGGACATTCCTGGAGTGCTGTAACCACCCTCTGCCTTGATCTGGGCAGGAGTTACACCTGAAAACCATAAGTGAAAGAGCACAGCTGAGACTTGAGCACTTCATAAGTTATATCCCCCAAAAAAATCTACACACGCGCAAACTCTTAAAATTGGTTCCTTGGTGCCCCCTGGACAAGATCCAAACTCCGGAGCATTCAACTCAATTTAACATAAGCGAGCACATGTTCATTCTTCCTTCCGAAGTACTCAGTACAACAAGCAGGGCGGCCTTCTGATCTCCGCCCAGAGTGGATGCTTGATAGCTGTGCGTGGAATTCACGCGGGGACCTCCAGGGGACCCGAGCATTAGATGGGCTGCGGGGTGGCATTCCTGGTCCCTGACCTCCTTCCAGGCCCCCTCGGGGACCGCATTGCGCCAAGGTGACCACCCCCCAGCCAGGCGCCCGCAGCCCACCCCACGGCCTCACTGCTGCACACTTTACAGCCATTGTCAAACGTAATGATTCTTACCCTGGAGAAAAATTGGGTTCCATTTTATATTTTATTGCCTTAAAAGGACACTTTTTCCCTTCCCGCCATCCGCAGCCAGCAGGAACAGGACGATAAATCTCAGCGAAGGTTTTCACCGAGAATGATAGTCCAGCAAGGAGACCACTGTGCTCCCGGCGGGGAGAATAAACGAGGGTTAGTGCCTGCTCTGCCTCTCCACACGGCGTCCTGTCCCCACCATCACCTGGTGGTCTCACAGCTCAACTCAGAACGAGGAGGGGCTGTGGCTCCAGACCGTGGCTTCCCCTCCGTCCCGCAGGAGCTGGCCTGGGAGGCCAGAGTGACTGTGGGGCGGGTGGCAGCAAGAGTCCCAGGGCCACTGTGGGGACAGCCCTCTGGGCTGAAGGCTGGCCCCCCAGGTTGTCCTGTATGGTCTTACAGGAGGGTGGCCACGGTGGTCCCTTTCCCTCAGTCACGGTGTCACTGGGGCAGACCCAACAGTGTCCCCAGAGAGGTTGCTCTCTGGCACAGGCTCACACCCTAAGTTAGAGGCAGAATCCAGGCTAGAACTCAAGTCCCAAGACTCCAGGCCCAGCGTCTGTCTACTTCTCCCCACTCGCCCCCAAATTTTTATAACGGTCAAATGCATGCCACTGGCAGCAGTGGGGCAAGCAGAGACAGGCAATAAGGAAATAAACATATTATAAGGAAGGACAGCAGATGGTGTGTCAGAAATAAAGAAAGGAGGGGCGGGGGTTGGGTTGGAGGGGGTGGATGGGAGGAAAAGGGGAACATAGGTAATACTTTCAACAATGAAGATTGAAAAAGAGAAAGGAAGTCAGAGTAGAGTTGGGGTTGGGCGTGGGATGATGAGCAGGGTGTCATTTTAAAGGCGAGAACAGAGAGGCCTTTGGAGAAGTGTCATTTGAACAAAGAATTGAGGGAGATGAGGAAGGTGAGCCCTGCACCCAGGCATGATCCTGAGCCTCATTCACCTCCTCTTTCCTGCCCTTCCCTGGGAGCCCCATTTCTCTCCCCACTACCTGGGACGGGCTGGCCGTGCCTCCCAGAGGAGGGGAGGGGCTGGAGCAGCGGAGGGGTCCCTGGGGGAACTGCGGTACCACCGAGGTGAGGAGCATGGTGGGAAAGGGGAGACATAGGGCTTCCCCTGCTGTCCCCCTACAGGAAGGCCGGTTAGAAAAACAAAAATGACATCACAGCGCCGGTGGCCAGGTCGGGGGACTTGCTTTGTCACCTGTTAGATGAGAGCTGGTGTCTAAAGAGGCTTCTCATGGGCCTCACCTGCTGCCAAGTTCTAGCAATTTCCCCAAGTCCATGCCCCAAATCAGGACACGGGAACCACCAAATTAGTGCATTGAGGGGGTGACCCACACAGCTGCTCCCTCCCCGGAGTGCTCTGGGCTTCACTATTCCAAACAGGCACCGCCTTAGCACCCCAGGCAGAGCCTCAGAAACCCTCGGTTCTGCCCGGCCGGCCGGCGTGGCTCAGTGGTTGAGCGTCAACCTAAGAACCAGGAGGTCATGGTTCGATTCCCGGTCAGGGCACCTGCCTGGGTTTCAGGCTCGATCCCCAGTGTGGGGCGTGCAGAAGGCAACTGATCAATGATTCTCTCATATCATGGATGTTTCTCTCTCTCTCCCTCTCCCTTCCTCTCTAAAAATCAGTAAAAACATATTTAAAAAAAAAAAACCCTAAGTTCTACATTGTGCAAACACGAGGGGGGCGAGGTGATGTCCTTCACGTTTGCTCCCTGAAAGCAGCGCCTAGGCCCTCCCCCTCCCCCAGAGGGAGGCCACCCCTGATGCCTGGCCACCCAGGCTGACCTGCCCGGGGCCATGCCTGCTCTCAGGGGAGAGGATGGGCCAGGAGGAATGTGTCAGTGTCGTCAGGCCTCTCTGGAGGGCAGACGGAATTCACACTCATCGAGAAACCATGCGGCCACTGGCCAGCCCACCCCACCATGTGTCACCCGAGACCTTCCTTACCTCATCCAGGCAGTCCCACTTAAAGGAGCCAGGAGCCCCCAGCCTCCCTGAGGCATCCCCTCTACCAAGTGCAAAGGTCTGGTTTGCTGTGGCTGCTGCCCTGGGGTCTCCAGAGGCCCCACTGCCCCTGGCAGGACCCCCATACCCCCACATGCCCCACACACCCCAGCACTTCCCCAGACACAAAGCAGGTAGCTGAGGGCAGTTTGATGAGTCTGACCCCTTCATCATGGGGCACACCTGTGGGCAGCTGCCTGGCCTGGGAGAAGCCAGGGGGACCAGAAGAGAGGTTCCACCACCTGCACCTGCGGAGCTGCAGCTGAGGACGGCGTGTGGGTGGCGTGCAGGGAGCGGCCCAGGCGCCAGCGAGGACCTGGGAGGTGGGCGGCGTCCTTGAGGACTGGCATCAAGAGAATCATTGCTGTGGCAACGGCATTCTTCCTGCTGGACAGAAGAGGCCTGGAAGAGGGACCCGGTCACACTGCCCCCTCCTGAGCAAGAGGCCTGGGAAGGTGGGGGGGAGGGGAGGTGACAGGTCACCTGCAGCAGAGGAGAATGTGCCCTGTCAAGGCAACGGGACATACACAGACAGAAAGGAGGGCCCCCCCCCGCCCCGGAACCTGACAGCAGTGAAGTGCAGATAACAGTACCTGCTTCCTAGGGTTGTTGTAAGGATTAAGGTAGTTTGTTTATGCGAGGTTCCCAGAACAGTGCCTGGCGCTGTGCGTGCCCAGGGAATGTGAGCTATTGTCATGATTCCCATTATAAAGTTCTGTATGCATCACAATGGATGCGCTGTATGGTGTGTGCGCTGTATGGTGTGTACGCTGTATATGGTGTGTGTGCGCGCGAGTGTGTATGTTGCATAGTGCACGTGGCACAGGTGTCGTATGCATGGGCTTGGTGGGGGTGTCTATGGGTATGTGTATATTACGTGCTGCCCATGGTGTGGTTTGTGGATTGTGTGAGTTGGGTGGTTTGTGGGTCGTGCAGTGCACGTGTGCACTTTGCCCTTTTATTAGTTCCGGTTGCAGGAAAACCAGCTTCTAGGGCCCCTCTGGTCAAGGTCAGAGCCAGAATTTGGATAACTTCTGAGCTACCCACCCTTTCCTGCCGGAGCCCCTTGTTGGCCAAAATGGCCATAATGCCCAACTCCGTGGGGCCAACCCAGGGGACGCAGGTTTCCTAGAGGAGGTGCCCCACTCCAGAGAAGGGGTGAGGAAAGGAGGGGAGGGAGCTGAGGAATTCTCACTGCCCACAGCCTGCCTGGCGGAGCTACCCCTGCAGCTACCTCACTTCTAGCTCCCCTAGTCTTCCTGCCCCGGGCCAGGCCCTCTCAGGCCTCCAAGACTGGAGCTCGCCCCAGACCCAAAGGGAAATATCTTGATTCTGCTGGAGGGTAATGACCCTGGAGGGGCTGGCTGTGATGGCGCAATGAGCCGAGCCACCCAGCAGCCCTTCTTGCTGGCCTCAAGGAGAGCTGGTGGAATCATTGCTGTGGCAACGGTCTGGTTGCCCCAGGAGCGGCCGGCACGTTGCTCTCCAGTGGGACAGGCAAGGAGAAGGGAGCCCTTCGATGGTCAGGCAGTTGCAGGTGAACTGGGCCTGGAGCCAAGGTTGGGCTGGAAGTCAGAGAATGGCTTTGGGATGAGGTCCCTCCCCCATCTCCGGTGCCAGGATCACACCACAGGAATGGTTTTCTCCTCCCCATCTCCCTGGAGAAGCCAGAAAAACAGGAAGCTCTATAGACCAGAGATGCCATTCGCATCAGATAGACCAGCCCCCAGGCTCTGTCCCTCCCTCCCTCCTGACTTCCCAGGGACTGCCCCGCCTTCCACAGGCAGCCAGACCCAACTGCCTGCAGCACAATGACCTTCAGGCTCAGCCTCAGGCCTTGCACCTGTTCCTCCCTCTGCCGGGAAGCCGCCCTCCTCACCCCCCAGCAGCAGCTCCCACGCACACTCAGGTCTCAGCTGAAAACCATTTGGAGTTGGAAGCTTTCCAAGACCCTCGTGGCCCCCAGCGCCGTAGCTGCCCCTCCTGTCCTCCCCCAGACTCCCCCTTCCCTCACCCGCACAGCCTCGTGTTGTAATTGCCTGTGCACCTGTGGGCTCCTTGAGACAAAGAACCATCTCCTATTTATTCCTTTATCTCCGATGCCTGGCAGAGTGCCTGGAAGACGGAGGCCTCAGTAAAGGTTGGCCAGGGCATGGATGGGTTTTGGGGCCGATGGATGGACCGATGGCTGGGTGGAGGGGAAAGTTCCTGAATTTCTGCAGTCCGGAAAATGCTCCTTCAACTTATGCGGACGGCATCCCTCGCAGTCGTCATGAGATCCCCGACACGACGTTAAGGAAACATGACACTGACTCCTCTTCCCCACATGCACCAAAAAGCTAGAGCCAAAAAGGCAGAGGGATGGATGGGCACTTCCGGGTTGGGAATTAGCAAGTCAGAACTCAGTGCCTTGAGCTACAGGGCGGAGCGGCCAGAGGAGAGAAGGGAGCCACGCAATGCAGCCTGAACCAGCCAGGCCACAGTGACAGGGC
The DNA here is from genome assembly GCA_026230045.1 of Corynorhinus townsendii. Taxonomy (NCBI): domain Eukaryota; kingdom Metazoa; phylum Chordata; class Mammalia; order Chiroptera; family Vespertilionidae; genus Corynorhinus; species Corynorhinus townsendii. Next base: position 215,563,217 of record JAPDVU010000002.1, read on the forward strand.
CTTGAAGGGTAGGAGGTTCCAGAAGGGAGCTGCCAGCCCCACCCACCACCATCCACAGACCTTGGGACGAAGGCCAGGGCAAAGGGCACCATCTTCAAAGATGATGGGTCGATGTGGCAGGAAAGAAAGGAGGCGGGTGTCTCCTGCATCCAAGCCGAGGGCAGAGCAGCTCTCTGGTCCATCTGAGGGTTTCTCCACGGGGTTGGCTGTCATCTGCCTATTATATGCAAAGAGTATGGCTCCTCCTGCGCCTCCTGGAGGGAAGGAGGAACACTGAGAGACACTGCGAGCATCCTTCTTGCTTAGGAGAGAGGCGGGCCCTGCCGTGGGCTCATCCCTGCCCAGAATCAGACACCTCCCCAGGTGTGACTCTGCCATTTCCACACCCGGCCACAGCCTCTGGGGGAACACTCAGTGCAGGTGTCCTAGATGGTGGGTGAGTAGGATGGGCCTGTGCACAGATCACCTGGTGTGTCAATGGGAATAACATTCAGCTGCAGGTATCAGATCACTATGAACTAGTGGCTCAAACATACAATGGTTTATCCTCTCGGGCACAGAAGTCCAGGTGGAGGCAGTCCAGGGCTGGTAGGGTCTTTCCACGAAGTCAACAGGGACCCGGGATCTTTCTGTTTCTTCTAGGACTAGGTCACCTCTCAGGCCAAGATAGCTGCTGGTGCTCCATCCATCACAACTACATTTGGCAGCAGGAAGGAGGAAGAAAGGAGACAGAAGGGACAGCGCCTTTCTTTCAAGAAGACTTCTTAAAAGCTCGATGTATCACTTTCGCTTATTTTTCATCAGCCAGAGCTTAGCCCCATGGACACAGCCATCTCGGGGACGTCGGTTGGTGCCAGTTCCCTCAAGAGCCTTGGGTGAACTGAGAACATGGAGCATCTGAACTTGTGAGTCTGCCCGCAGATCCTGGGCCCCGGGGCATCCCGGCCTCAGCCATCAGTCAGCCTCCATCTTTGCCAGAATCCCCAGGCTGATAAGCGAAGCTGTCAAGATTTGAAAGCAGCATCACCTGTCTTTGCAGATCATGCTCTTAGTTACTCTACCACACTGTTTCCCTGAGTTCCCGTTCCAGCTTCCCCCCTCACTAGCCACGTGACCCCAAACAAGTCCTCTGAGCCTCGACTCCTATACCTATAAAATAGGAATCATCGTAAGAGCACCTCAAATGGCTGCCACAGAGCGAGGCAGATGATGTATGTAAATAGAAGATCAAGATCGTGTCTGTAGCAAATTCAGAAATCAAGAATCTAAATCTGGCCCTAGCTGGTTTGGCTCAGTGGACAGAGCATCGGCCTGCAGACTGAAGGGTCCCAGGTTCAATTCTGGTCAAGGGCCCATGCCCCATGCCCGGGTGGCGGGCTCGATCCCCAGTAGTGGGCGTGCAGGAGACAGCCAATCAATGATCCTCTCTCATCATTGATGTTTCTATCTCTCTCTCCCTCTCCCTTCCTCTCTGAAATCAATAAAATATACTTAGAAAAGAAAAGGAATCTGACTCTGTTTAATGCTTGAATTCATTTCACAAGAAAAGTGCTGCCACCTGGATCCTCTTCCCACTGAGGGGAAGTCACAGACTTATTGATGGAAGAGTCCATCCTGTAGCGAGTGAGGAGACGGTACCAGGGACCCCTGGAAAAGTCCATTCCATAGCACAGTGAGGGGAGCAGTGGCCCAAAGGTCCCATCTCCAACATACCCAGGGAGAAGCTGGTGCTCTCTGCTCCAAGATAGTAATGGAGGGTCTGATGGGGCCCCCTCCCATCCTCTGTCTCTGGCCCAAAGCTCCTGGCCCCATGACTGTCAGCTGGTCCAAACAGAAACAGACTGCAGAAGGAGGTTGCCCATTGCCATGGAAACCAAGGCCGGAGCCCAGCACCCTGCAGCTCCCAGGCACATGGCGCATATGCTACTTCTGGGTTCCAAGTCCCCAGACACTTTCCACCCAGCACATGCACGCGTGCGTATACATACACATACACACACACACACACACACACACACACACACACACACTCCTAGCAACCAGCTGGCTGACCCAGTTAACTAGAAACCATTCAACTGGGTTGTCCCAGGGGCCAAAGTTTTTCCTCAGGTGCTGGAGGACCAGCTCTCTGGCCAGCGAAGCCAGTCCCTATGGTCAAGGACAGCTAAAGGCAAGGCTGATGGAAAGGGGCTGAGACAGGCCACGGGGGACAATTCCTGAAGTCTCCATCCTGGGCCGGTGCATGGAGGGAGCTCACAGACCCTGCATATGAGCCACCTGCCGGCAGAAGCTCTGGTCCTTCTAGAGGCCGAGGAGCTTGGCCCTCAGTATCATTATCGCTCCGGGCTAGACCAGCAATGGGCACGGCAGTGTATCACACAGCCTCATGATGGCTCCCAGGTTACTTACACAACACGAAAAGGAAAAGATACTTTTCCAAGTGATCTGGTGTGGGGTCACGAAAAATAGGACACACTGACCTTGCACGCCTTTTTGGAAGATGTCATCATGACACCGTGCCATCTCCTCTGTAGGGTTCTCACCGAAAATGTTTGAACTTGAATCGGATCAGAAGGAAACAACCGGATGTATTCAGATGGTGAGACATTCTACAAGGCATCTGATAGGCTCTCTTAAAAAAAAATGGCAATCACAGGAAGGCCAGAAGACTGGGTTAAAGGAGACCAAGGGACAGAGCAGAGGCTGCACAACTGTTCAGATAAATGAGGTGGGGGGACTGAGACCCAGGCCTGGGTTCTTATCTCCAGGCCCCATCGAAGCACCATCCCTCCTGGGGAAGGGGAAGGCCACTCTTGCACGTGATAGCCGGAGAGAAGCCCACATGGAGGAGAGGCCGAGGCAGGCCCCACTTCGGGAGCCAGGCGTAGAGACTGACAGATGGCCACCCATGCAGCTCCAATGGCATCAGGATGGGGTGAGGGAGACAGCAGGCTGGCTTGGGCTGGACTAGCTTTATGCAGCAAGACATGTTTTTAGGAACCAGGACTTGGGTAGAAGAAGTGGGTGCAGTTGGGAAAAGAACTAAAGGGACTGGAAGGGTAGGGGGTGGGCAGAAATTGGAGTCGGCTCAGTGCCCCAGCTAGAATGTGGATACTGGGTATCAGGAAGGTAGAGGGGTGCCTCCCCCAAGTAGGAATGACCACTCCTCCCCACTCGCCCATCGTCTCCTGGCTCTCCAGCCATCTCCAGAGATTCAGCCACCTCTGCTCCCTTCTGCCAGGAAAGCCAGGGGAAATCAATTCGAAGAGACTGGAAATTTAATCAAAAGAAGCAACAATAAACTGTGCGCTGCAAATCAGGAGGCAGTTGAGTTGCAGGGGATTGTGGAGGGCTGAGGGCTGAGGGCTGAGAGGTGGAGGCAGAGCAGGAAAGGGCAGAGTGGAGTGGAGTGGAGTGGAGGGAGGGGGGAGGGAGAAGAGAGGCTGTGAGAGGCCAGCTTAGCCCCACAGCAGCTGAGAGGGGGCAGGCTGCATGCAGAGGACCTAAGGCCACCCTCCGGGGAAACTGCAAAGACTTTAGATTTAGACCTGAAGTCTGGCATTTTTTCTGAAATGCAAATGAAGATCACTTCCGTCTGGGGACATCTGAAGAATTCACAAGGAGCATGCGGGAGCCAAGAACAGAGGAAGACAGTCAGATGGGGAAGAACCCACATTTTTTTTAACAGTCTTTTATGTGTTACAGTGATGTCCAGAGGAAGATGTTGTTACCCTCATTTTGCAGGTAAGAAAACGGAGCTCAAGCTGGCTTTCTGCAGAAGGCACGCAGTGAAAAAGCCATTGACACCAACCCCAGGGCTAGGATGACACGGGCATTCACTTTGAACTTGTTATTAGAATGGGATCCCTTCAAGCTCTTGGCATCAATCAAGTCAGTGAAGTGGGAGACAGGGGACTTCCTGAGGCCACATCCTGAGTCAACAACCAGTGTGAGCACAGGGGACGGGAGGCAGGTAGACCCAGAGCCGGGCAGCGGGAATGGAGGCAGAGAGGTAGGCAGGGACCAGGACCTCATCTACTTCATGGCCCCTTCACCAGCCCCACAAACAGGACTTGGGGCAGCACCAGCACATGCCCAAAAGATGACGTCAGATGGATGCATCAGTAAGGGGAGCTCAGAAAGACCACGCCTGCTGTGGGGGGTCCCAAACCAGCAGGCCTCCCTCTCTCATTACCAAGTAGCTTCTGTTGGTCACAGTAGACTTGACACCTAATGCTGCTGTTCAGTGTGTGATTGTGGTCAGTCACTTCACCTCTCTCAGCCAAGTCAACGGCTGCATGCGTGCCTGGGGCTGATCTGCCCTGGCGCAGATATCACACGTGGCGCAGCAGCTGCCCTGGGGGCTACATCTTGGTTGCACTTATGGCCGCCTGTTCTCATCTTCTAGAATTCATCTGGTTTTCCGTAGGGGCCAAACTAAGGAAATTACTAAGAATAAGAAGAGGATTACCTCCCGGCGTCTGAGGTCTTTCAAGATGGCACTAATCTCCTCCATTCCCCCTGGGATGTGATGCTGGGTTTTTTGTTAGTTTATTTTTCACTTGGCCAGAATGGGGACAGTTCCAGAAGCTTCCATTTGGCCTTCCCCACTACAACAGCTTTCAGACCTCAGGCCAAGGAACATGTGGGAGTTCTGTCAACTATGTGTGTGTCCGTTCGAATTACACATTCAGGGACCAGGGAACCAGGTGGCTTCATGGCTCAGTGGATCCACTATGGCCAAAGCCTGGGCCAGGATTCTATTTATGTTCCGGTTCCCCATCTGGCCCTGCCCTAACCGCAGATCATGAGGACATTTCGGATTCCTATTATCAATGTCACCTTGGACCCTGTATCCAACAGTCTTGGAAATGCCTGGCTATCCCCTTCCCCCAGCACACAGTTACCCAAGCCAATGGCCACAGGCCCCTTTGCAGAAGGACTGGGGCAAGCGTTACCCTGTATGCATGCCACGGTGTAGCAGGCTCCTTCTTCTCGGGGATCCAGCCTCTCCTTCACGGAACGGGTTCTGGATCTGAACACCAGTGCAGGCCTGGGAACTGAGTAAGGGACCATGGCCTTTGATTGGGGCAGCTGGTTCAGCCTTCCGATCACTGGCCCTCTGTGGGGCACGGCTACAGTGTTTGGACAGGTTCAAGCCTTGCACAGTCCTCTCGTGGCCACGTGCAAGTCCCAACTTAGAGGGCAGAACCCTCCCCGCACAATGATAGCCAACAGCTGTAGTTGTCAGCATGAACCTATGGTCCGAACACGTGGCCCCACGTGCCTGAGTGATATAGGCTGCAAGTAAACAAAGCTTGGTCAGGTGCATGTAATTGAGTAGGATCGAAATTCACGAGAATGTTGTAAACATCTTGACCGCGTGGAAATCTGGCTATAAAATAAAGGCACGGCTTGTGGGCGTCGGCACTCTCTCTCTCTCAGGAAGTAGTGTCCCACCAAGACCCAGCCTTCATTCTCTTGTCTGTCTTTTCGAAGCCTTTCAGCTGCCCTTTCTCAGGTTCACCCTTGGCCACGCTGGAACAGCACAGCCCTGGAGTTCCTTTGGCTGTGTAAATTACATAACGCCTTTGCGGCTGCCCCCCTATCTTGTCCCCGGACACTGTGTTCTGTGATTAGCCGCACTGATAGCTCTCTGCAGGCCCGGTGTCCTACCTGCCACTCTGACCTACTTGCTCACTGCACTAATTTGGCCCACCTTGCTTATGATGTGAAAGTTCCACTGCTGGGCCTCCATTATTTCAGCGTCTCATCATCCCTCTTGCTACCAGAGGACTCGGTTCTGTCCCAGCATCTCCTACTGTCAGCCTTGGCTTTATAGAGAGCAGCCACCATCAAACTTTTCAACCACACTGTGTCTCCATCACAGGTCCTCCGGGCCTTCTCACGGAACACAAATTAGCAGGTGCGCTTTCTGGCTTACCGTAGTGTATCCACTCCGGCGGGTCCACTTCTCTGAGCCTTTGATGACCTTCCTTCGGCATCTGCCATAGCAGTTCTGGCATTTCTAGTTCACTTCGTGCCAGCCCTGGCTTTTTCCAGCCTTCCAAGAGCCATCCTAGCACCGGCCTCGCATCATCATCTGGGGGTCTTGCCAGGCTGTGCAATCCTGTCTCCGGGCAGGGTGTTCCCATGCTGATGAAGCCTCGCTATGCAGCCCCGTGTCCCATTGCCTTTGATCCCAACACCCTCGTGGTCTAACCCCACAGACCCTCTTCTGGTTTCTGCCAGAACGTGTTGGCTAGGTCCTGCAGCCTCTTTGGCACGCGGCTCCTTTCTGCTCCCAGCATAACTGCGTTATGTTGTAACTTGACTCTAATGACTAAGGTTTAGTGGCCAGAATGGGAGGTGGAAGAACACACTGCCTTGCAAGCCAGAGGCGTCAAGCAAGGGGAAGAGCCTGCCTTTGACGAGGAGGAGGGGGCCACTTCTGCAGGCCCAGAGACGTTAGAAGAATTCAGGGATTCGAGATTTTCCAACGCATCCATCCAGCTGTCCCCATCCATATGTCATCTATCAGCATCCCACTCTTTCCAATCAGAGCTCTGACCTTGGAGGAGGCTCGCCAGAGCTGAGACTCCAGCCTCCTCTGTAGCTCCACTTATAATTGAGTCCTGGGTCCGATCCTCCGCTTTTGCTGTCCGCAAGCTGCAGGAGATGAGAGTCTCTTGATATATGTTGCCAAGGAGGCTCTCTAAATTTCACACTTCATGGAAATTTGTGATTAATCGCCCTCAGTCTTTCACAGTCTTTGTCCAACGCGTGGATAGCAACCCCAGCAATAGCTATCTGACTCCACAGTCCTTGTAATTATTACTTCCTCCAAAGTTCTCGAATGCCTGCGATATTGTACCCACCCCCTGCGATGGATTCTCCATCCCAATTCCCCACCAGTGACAGTTTCGGCGACTAGGACCCCACCTCCCGCCAGCGCTGGGGTTCTGCTGCCTTTGAAACCACTACAGAGAGGGAAATAGGATTGTGGTGAGACCGAGCCCTGCCAGGCAGTGTGGCCAATGCCAACATTCCCTCATCTGCCGCAAGCTTGGCTGTTCAGAAGGCCTGTCACCTCCCCGACAGGCCTGATCCTCACAGAAGCGCTACAAGGAAGGCATCATCATCTCCAGATTACAGCCAGACTGCGAGGCTCAGAAAGGGCAAGCAGCTTGCTCAAGGTCACCCGGCTCTGCTGACTCCCTGTCCAGTGCTCCTTCTATTCCTGCCCCCTGCACAGGCCTGCGGAGATGGTTCCTGCAGAGGAGAAATCGGGTCGTGGGTCGGAGCCCAGGGGCCATGGTGCCCACCCCCAGCCTTCGGGCAGCAGCCTTGCCTCCCACATTATTTGAAATCTTCAAGTGAGGGAAGGAGCCAGAAAGAACCAGATTCCAAAGTGCAGAGGCTCTGAGCACGCCCTTCCGAACTGCCCAGGCTGAGTTCAACCTCTGCTCTTCCTCTAGTGTGACGCCACTGCTTCTTCCCAGCCTCAGTTTTCCCATCTGTAAAATGGGTAATCTGTGAAATGGTTATGTCAAAAAGGTAACCGACACCTTTTAGGTTGGTTGTGAAGATTAATTGAGCTAATACTCGCTCAGTTGCTGCTCAATAAATAATCATTTATTCTGAAACATCAATAAAAGGGGCTTATCACACCCTACCTACTTACATTCTTTCCCCAAACCCCCAAAAATACAGCGTTTATTATCTGATACCCGAATCTGTCCTCCTTAATTTTTATATGGAACCAGGTAGGGTAGGATGACTAGAGTAATATGCACATCTATCACGAATGTCAATTTCCTTGTGAAAACACAATTACTTTACTACGAGTTCCATAATGAAAGGCTGATTTAGCAGTCCTCCCATTCCTCCAGCTTGACCCTGCTACACCCAACAGTTGTCCAGCCTCCTCTCCCAGCCCCTGCCTGCCCTCGCCGGCAGCCCGTGACCTCCGCGGCCTCGGTTCCTGCCACACCATCCCTGCTTGCCAGAGGATGAGCCCTCTGGCTCTTGCCCAGGATTTTATGCTGAGCCCCAACCTTACCTCATTAAAGCAAATTAGCACCTCGGTCTGAGCACTCCTTTGAGTAAGGCTATTCTTTCTCTCGCCACTCCCTCATTCCTGGCCTTCCTCCGGATCCCAGAGAAAAGACATTCCTCCTCCCTCCACCAACACTCCTCATCTGTTTGCTTTACTAGCTCCTCTGGCACCAATCCTCCGCCCCCCACCCCCCCTAACTGGAGGCTTCCCACCAAGCTCCCCTGCAGCCCTCCACACACGCTCTCCTTTCTTAACTTTCAGCCGGTCACCAGTCCCCCCTGGCTTGTAGGTCTAGCAAAATCCAAAGAAACCTACACTTTAAAGAAGCGAGGAAATAAATATTTCCAAAGACTGAAAGTGACTGAACCAAAGTCAAACAGACAATGGGTGGTAAAACAATGTTATGCAGCAATTCCACTTAAAAGCATACACCAGCCCGGCCGGGGTGGCTCAGTGGTTGAGCATCAAACTATGAACCAGGAGGTCATGGTTCGATTCCCAGTCAGAGCACATGCCCAGGTCGTGAGCTCAATCCCCAGTTGGAGGTGTGCAGGAGGCAGCCGATTAATGATTCTCTCTCATCACTGAAGTTTCTATCTCTCCCTCTCCCTTCCTCTCTGAAATCAAAATATATATATATATATATATATATATATATATATATATATATATTTTTAGAAAGCATACACCAAAAAAAAAAAAATCAAAAACAGTGACTAGGACACGTGCACATAGATATTCATATAAGCATTATTCATAATAGTCTAAAGGGAAAAACAACCAAGTATCTCTCGCCAGATAAACAGATCAACAAACTGTGTGTCACTGTGCAATGGAATATGACTCAGTCATGAAAAGGAACGAAGTTCTGATACGTGCTACCACATGAATGCATCTTGAGACCATCCTGCTGAGTAAAATAAGCCAGACACCTAGACACAGAAGGGCAAATATCGTACGATTCCATTGGTTTAGAATATTCAGGCAAATTCATAGAGGCAGGAAGTTGAATAGCTGTTCCCAGGGACCCGAGGGAGGAGGGAATGGGCAGCGACTGCGTGATGGGCACAGTTTCTGGTGGGGGCGCTGAAAACTTCTGGAAGCGGATAGTGGTGATGATTGCAAACAGTTCGAATGTACTTAATGCTATTGATTGCACACTTAAGACTTGTTAAAATGCTAAACGTTACGCTATGGAAATGTTGCCACAATAAAAAAAAATAGGTGACTTGGATATAGTTACTGCTCTGCCATTAACTAGAGCTGCCCAGTCCCAAGCTCTGAAGTGCATACATACAACTGTCAGTCCCCCCGACCCCCTCCCCTCTGCCAACCAGCAGTCTGATCTCTGTATCTATGAGTCTCTTTCTGTTTTGTTTGTTCATTTATATTCTTTAGATTCCAACGGAAGCGAATACAAAATAACATTGAATGTGAACTGTAATTGAAAAAGTTTAAACATATAGATTTTAACAGCAGAAAAAGGAAAAGGGCTGTCGGTCCGTCGCTGTTGATTCAGAATCCTCGCGTCCAGACCTTAGCAGCCACGTCTTTTCCACGTTGCATCTACATCCCGACGATAACCTCCACTGACTAGCTCCTCCCTGACTCCGCGAAACGGGGTTACGCTCAGCCCCTCGCTTGAACTTGGACCGGCTTTGCCTGCGCCCTCTCCTCCTGCAGCCTTCTGCAGGCTCCTGTCACCTTTCTTGAAATGCCTGCCCAGTGGGCCCCTTCCCCTGGCGAGGGCCACTCCCCAACCCCGGCTCACTTAACTTCTGCTACAGCCGCCCAGTTGCTTCTCCACCCGTCTCCTGCCCGCTCTGGGCACCCCGTCAAACCAGTCAGCAAATTTCAGAGTTGGACGGGATCTCAGCCTTGACCCTCTTCTGATGCACAAACACTCTTTACACCCTGACCAAAGTGCAAAGTGCAGGGAGTGTCAGCTCCAACACCTCCAGGGTCAGGCAACTGACAGCCCACCGCCCCTGCCCTCCGCCTGCAAGCAGAGTCAAGCTCCTCAGCAGGCATCTGGGATCAAACCCCGCCCACTCCTCCAGGCAGTCCCCCTGCACATCTCCGGTAGCCTGAGTGGCCCACAGGGTCCAGCACACACCCTGCATTTAAACCTCCTTGCCTTCCCTGGATGTTCTCTCCACGGGGGGAGGGGGTGCCTTCTCTTGTGCATCAGAGAATTGCCCACTCATCCTTCAAGCCCCAGTTACTTACCAGCTCTGGGAAGCCTTCTGTGACACATGGCCTGACAGCACGAAATGATCGTCTTTGTGCCGCTGCGTCTATACTCCCCGCCCCCACCTCCTCTAGCTCCCCAAGTGCAATCTTGGTTTTCTATCTCCCTCACTCAACTAAGACTCTCTGAGGGCAGGTAACAGGCCTTATTTCTACGTTCCCTAAACAAGGCCAAGACTGGCACTTAAAGACCCTATCACTAAATAGGACCTCTGCGGGCTTCAACATATGGATTGGAGGGGGAGGGGGGGAGAGAGGGGACACAATTTAGTCCCTAACAGCTAGGAAAACATTCCCCTCTTACTCTAGAGGGCACACCTGCCAAGTCACATGGCAGAAGCTACAGGTGCCCTATTCTAGACCAGGGAGTGAAGAAGAGGCAGCAATAATCGGATCTGCCACAGGTTGGTATAAGGGCTAAATGTGTTCACTCATGGAACGTGTTTAAGACAGGTTCGGCATCTAATAACTTCTAAATCATTTTGGCTAGTTATTACTCCATGGTTCAACTAAAATACCTACCATGTGTTGGTTTCACTACTTACACATGTGACAGACCTAGACCTACCAACATGTTTATTTTATACACGTGCAATTCATTGTATGTCAAGTATACCTCAATAAAGCTGTTTTATAAATATATAGCAGATAGATAGATGTATCTACTCATTAAAAAATTGAGGCTCCTGCCCTAGCCAATTTGGCTCAGTGGATAGAGTGTCGGCTTTCGGACTGAAGGGTCCCAGGTTCGATTCCCGTCAAGGGCACATACCTGGGTTGTGGGCTCCATCCCCAGTAGGGGGCATGCAGGAGGCAAATCGAGGCTCCTAAATGCAATGTGGCATCCTGGATTTAATACTGAAACAGAAAACAACATCAGTAGACAGGCTGATGAAGTCTGAAGAAGGTTGGAAGTTTAGAGAACAGACTGTACCCATGTTAATTTCTTAGTCTTAATGAACGTACTGTAATTATATAACATGTTACCATTAGAGTAAACTGAGTGAACAGTATACGGGAACGCTCTGTACCATCTTTGTAATTTTTCCATAAATCTAAAATTATTCCCCAAAAAACTTACAAACAAACACCCCGCTCCCAGGGCTCCCTCCTGCCTGCCGCAGGGGGAGGAGCTTCAGGATTGGGAGCCTTGCCTGCATTTCCTCCGGCCTGTGGGCGAACTGCCAAGATCTGATCACAGATCCAAACCAGCAAACACATAATAGCATTTTAGTGCAAATGAGAAGCTGAGCGGAAATGAAAAAGCCCAAATCACACAAGCTTTTGCAGGCGGCAGGCTGCTTCCCGCACCTGGGGGTGACTTGGAGCTGCACTGTCCCGCACAGTGGCCGCCAGGCACACGAGGCTGCTGAGCACTGGAGCTGTAGCAGGTCCAGACGGACATGTCCGGCTGCTTCCACAGGGTGGGAGTCAGGCGCAGGTGCAGGCCCGAAGGAGGAGAGGAGCCTGCTTTCAACCAGGCCTCAACTCGAGATGTTAGGGGCAAGCGACTGTACCAGGAAAGCAGTGGGATTTACACAGGCCACTCCATGCAAATCTAACCTTTCTACCTGCAAAGCAGCCAGGCTTTGTTTATGACGGCCGGGCTGCCTAAATTAGACCAGGCAGCCAATCACAACAACCTTTTAAAAAGGCCAGAAGGCCCTGAGGCAGCCACCAGCAGCCTGGGAGGAGGCTGCCTAGCGGCTTCTCCACAGGAGGATGGGGCCCCAGCCTGGGTCCATGTAGGCACAGCAGGCCACCCGACACCCAGAGCTGCCCACCAGGAGCTTATTCTCTTTTTACCCTCTGTCTGGGTGGCCACCTCACCTGGGAATCACCCTCCCAGCCCAAAGGCCACAGAGAAGGAGAAGTCTTTTCTTCCTTCAAATGTTCATGTGTACAGTCCCAGGGAAGGATTCTGATTGGCTCAGCTGGAGTCATGTGCCTGTTCTTGGAACAATCACTGTGGCTGTGGCTGGATCACATGGTCGTAGGATAATGTGATTGGCAGCTTCTCCAGAAGCACATGGAGTGAGGAAGGAGAGAGGAAAGAGCAATTCTCCAAAGGCAGGTGGGGGGGGGGAGGAGTGGCGGGGGGGGGGGCGGAATTGTCAAATAAGGGGAGCTGCAGGACAGAAAACCAAAAGTGCAGACACTCACTACCCTCCCCGGGGCTCCTAGACCTTTCAACTGCATTGTCACCTGGAGTTGCACTTCCCTTCTCATCGAAGTAAACTGAGCATTAGTCCATTGAGAGAGCCAGAGCCAGAGATGGAACCCAGGAGCTAAACCAAGGGAGCTTATGGGGGGGGGGGGCGGTCCCCGTACTTGCCCCACACACACCAGCAGGAGGGAGACCACTGTGAGGTCAAAGAGCTATACACATCCTCACCCCTGCTCCACCCAATGAGCTGGTTTTCTCCACCACATATATTTCCTGAACCCCGTGCTGGGCTCTGGGCAGGACACTGGGGACTCAGGAATGTAGAAGGCATGTTCCCTGTTCTCGGGAGAGCACAGCTTGTGGGACGAGAGTGGGAGGGTGTCCGTGGGGCCGCATCAATCCGGGCAGAGCGGGACCCCAATCCTCTGACTGCCTTGCACCCAGCACCACCTGTAAGTGGTGCCTGCGCAGCACCCTGTATGGCACGTGCCTCCTGTGCCCAGCGCCACATCCCGGAGCCCACCTCTGATGGCAGCTGCGGCTGCAAAGGACAGGTGCGTGAGGACTCAGAGGACTCTGGGCTGGCAGCCTCCTGCCGGGATGCACTGCAGATCAGAGACCTTTTGAAGCAAATGCCGCCCAGAAGTTAGGGGACTTCATGCCCCAGAGCAGCCGTGGGGAGGAGCCAGAGGATGAGTGCTGACTCCCGCCCCACAGGCCGGCATTCTGGAAGGCATTCAGTCCTTCTCGGGGAAGTCACGGGGAACCAGCGCCTGTGGCTCACGACAGCGACCTCCACCTGGCACCTGATGTGGCTTGTCCTTCTCCCTGACTCTCTCGCTCCTTGTGCCTCACACCTGTTTCCCAATTAAACCGCCTGCACGCAAGCCCTTGTTTCACGCTCTGCTCCGGGTGGAGATGGCCCCCAACTAAGGACATCCAGGTACTCGCTGGCACCACAGGGGTGCAGGGATGAACCGGTACATTGATCCTGCTCTTGGCACGTGAAGTGCAACAACCTGCCGAAGGGCCCTTAGGCACAGGGCAGCCCCCCCCCCACTCACCCAGGCCCTCAGGCCCCCCAGCCCTAAGCCCCACCCCAGAGTGATGCCCTGCCCTGGGCTCTACATTCAGCCCCACCGAAGCCCTGGGGACTGGAGGCAGCTTAGCTGCCAAAGCCACGCACAGGCACACAGAGAAAGTAATTTCCCATTCTCCACTAATTGCGTTCCACAGCCTGGCCTGGCCCTCCCACTGCCCCTCCTCCTCCTCCTCCTCCCCTTCTCCTTCTCAGCCTTGCAAGGACAAGGACACCGAGCTATGGCCCCCCTGGGCCCAGCTTGTCTCGCTCAAAACGTTTGTGAAATATAATCCCGGAGGCCACAGGAGGACTCCTGTCAGGCACAGCCCCCAGAGGAGGGTGGCTTTCTGATGCTGCCTAGGGCCTTGGGGCTCTGGCCTGGCCCGAGAGAGCTCTTGGGCTGGGAACCAGGCACTCACACCCTCACTCTGTGCTCCTTCACTGCTCACCTCACTCGCTTCCTCACTCCCTCCTGCCATTGCTCAGGCACTGTGAGAGGGACGTCGCGCAGCCCACAGAAGCCCACGTCTCCTGCCCAACTCCAGGTGCCTTGCCTTCAGGAAGGGCCATGTCACCTGTTCTGGCCAAAAGACTGTGAATGAAAGTAACATGACTCCTTTCAAGGCTGAAACACTTAGGAGCCAGCGTGGAACCTTTACTTCTCTCGTCCCCTGCTGTGGCCACCATGGAGACCTCGGTTCCAGGTGTGGCAGCTTCCAGAGGAGGGAGCCTCGGTCAGCCCGGGTCCTTGAGTGACTGTGCGGGGCACAGCATCCCCATCTCCTCTAAGCCACACTGGACACGTCCTGTGAGAAATAAACCTTTGTTATGGTAAGCCTTAGGTTTGGGGTTGCTTTGTTATGCGGCATAACCTGTACTACGCTGATTAATACACTTGTTTACTTACACATTCTCTTCCAGAGATATCATCGGTGGCCAAGGAGGGAAAACAGGGCAGTGTAGTGCAGACAAGCTGACATCATGTGGGGATACAGAGGGGCTGTTACAGAGGGTCCCTCTTCGTAGAGCCTCAGAAATCACCAAATGCCCTACCCCCATCTCACTTACTGAAGCTCCCATGACCAGGCCCCAGGACCCCAGAGCTCCAGATCCTTATGAGAGCATCTACCTCCCGGGGTGTCCTGAGGGCATTTCTGAGACGTGTGAATGTCAAAGGCAAACTTCCCGGAAACCCAACTAGAACCTCTTATTACAACAAAATGTGTCATTTATTAAGCATGACCAAGGTGCAGAGCCTGAAGAAGCTGTTTTAATAAAAATATAAGAAATAGAAGGCTCAGACCCTATTCAGGAATCTAACCAGCCAACTGAGAGCAACTAGGTTAAATACCCTCAAATAAGGAACAGAGATCAAATAGCCACATTTTGTCATAAGAGGCATAAAGGGTCAACTCTGGCACATTATGGTGTTTTCTTTCCTTCCCTCTTCCTGGCCTCTCCCCTCCTTGCTGAGGCCCTGGGAAACGGCCACACCCCCTTTATGCTAATCAGGGCTCAGAGCTCTCCCAGTTCACACCCACTCCTTCCCCCATCTGCTTCCACACACTGCAGGAGAGTTTCCCCGATCCTCACACCCAGGACCCCGGGGAGAGTAACCATGTTGGACATTGTACTGCACCTTTACCCAGGCATCACCTTCACCTGAAACAAGCCGCTCTGTCACCCCATCCCTTTGGCTAAGCAGGCTCCTACTCTAGCTGCAACACCCTACTGAGGAGTTACTTCCTCCAGGAAGCCTGCCCTGCCCTGCCCTCTCCTCAAGGCTGACCCTCAGCAATGTCTGGTGGTCCCCCACAATATTCCAGCACCCTGTGTGTGATACCGCACTCGGGCCGCCTTGCTATGTTTTTTTCTTTTTGGTTTTGTTTTGCCTATTTGTAAGTCTTCTTCCGTCAGAAAAGGGTGAGTTCTATGGTGGTGAGAGGGACTGAGTTCCGTGGTGGTGAGAGGGACTGAGTTCTGTGGTGGTGAGAGGGACTGAGCTCCGTGGTGGTGAAAGGGACTGAGTTCCATGGTGGTGACCAGGGACTGAGTTCTGTGATGGTGAGAGGGACTGAGTTCTGTGGTGGTGAGAGGGACTGAGTTCCGTGGTGGTGAGAGGGACTGAGTTCCGTGTTGGTGAGAGGGACTGAGTTCCGTGTTGGTGAGAGGGACTGAGTTCCGTGGTGGTGAGAGGGACTGAGTTCCGTGGTGGTGAGAGGGACTGAGTTCCGTGTTGGTGAGAGGGACTGAGTTCTGTGGTGGTGAGAGGGACTGAGCTCCGTGGTGGTGAGAGGGACTGAGTTCTGTGGTGGTGGGCAGGGACTGAGTTCTGTGGTGGTGAGAGGGACTGAGTTCCGTGTTGGTGAGAGGGACTGAGTTCCGTGGTGGTGAGAGGGACTGAGCTCTGTGGTGGTGAGAGGGACTGAGTTCCGTGTTGGTGAGAGGGACTGAGTTCCGTGGTGGTGGGCAGGGACTGAGTTCCATGGTGGTGGGCAGGGACTGAGTTCCATGGTGGTGGGCAGAGACTGAGTTCCGTGGTGGTGAGAGGGACTGAGTTCCATGGTGAGCAGGGACTGAGTTCTGTGGTGGTGACCAGGGACTGAGTTCCGTGGTGGTGAGAGGGACTGAGCTCTGTGGTGGTGGGCAGGGACTGAGTTCCGTGGTGATGAACAGAGACTGGGTTTTATTCATTTCAGGTCCGCTCTGCCTAGGCTTAAGCCTGGAACTTGGGAGGAGCTCCCATATGTTTGTTCAAGGCTTCATGTGTGCAGCGTGGCTTGAAGGTATGAGTGGGAGACAAAGGAAGAGTTTCTAGTGGTGAAATTCGAGGCATCGGGAGCTACGTGTGGAATGAGGTGTGTGTTGTTGTTGCTTGCAAGCCCATGTCATTCAGTCCCTTCAACCGCATCACACAGGTACAACCCTCTGCCTGCAAGTCTACAATTTTGATGCCATTCCTGATATTCTGTTCTATTGCCAAATCACGAACCGGCCCAAGTGTTCTGGTCTGGTATCCATAAACTCCAGTCCCTGTACTTGCAGGTAATTGAGCTTGCTCACAGCAACGGACCAACGTGTCCGAAGTGTTTCCGAGGCCAGGGCATAATGTAGGGGTGGAGAGAAGAGGGCATTCTTTGCGAGACCTCCACCCCTCCTCATCAATCTTGAACTGAGAAGGCATCAGGAGGCATCTGTGCGTGAGCACGCCCCTTGATGCCGTGGCGAGGCCACACCGCACTGCAGACCATGGAAGGGGAAATGAGCTGCTTGCATAATTAATAAGCCACCTCTGTAATCCTGGGGGCTTCTTGGAACAGGTGGAGTGAGAAGGCACAGGAGATGAGGTGGCCTGGTCCCCCACTTCCAGTAGAGAAGGCTTTCCAGCTCGGCCCTCTCCTTCCGAGGTCAGATCTGCAGCCTCTGACCCTCCCCTATGAGTAGAATTGGCCGTCCCCTCCTTGGGTGCACCCCCACCCGCTCCAGGCTCTGTTCCAACCTCTCCCACAGTCCTCTTTGATGACATGTGTGTGTCTGTCACCCTCAGGAGCTTGCAAAGCCTCTTGTTGCAGGAACTGTTTCTTGTATGCCAGGTGTTTGGCAATCAAAGTTTGATGGATTGCTGGATGGATGGATGGATAAATGGGGAGACGGAATAAGATCTTCTCAGGAGACACTATGTGCGAAGTGCCATGCTAATTCCTTCTGACATGCGCTGTCCTCATTTAATTCTTACAGCGACCCTAGGAGTTAAGTAATCATAAACCACTCTGATGAGAAGACAAGGAGACTGAAGTGGGATGTCACAGCCAGAAAGTATCAAGGTAGAACCTCTAAGCTAAGCAGAGTGAATGACTATGGATTCCGTGTTCTTCGCCACCCTGGCTTCGGTACTACCTCTTCTCTGAGCCTTGGTTTATTCACCCATAAAATGGGGTGATAACACCCACCTTGTAGTTTGTACATGTAAGAAGGGTCGAGCTGGGTCATTGCAGCTTCCAGGTTTCCAGGTACCTCTCTGTGTCTTTCTGGGTTCTCTAGCTTATGCCCATTTCTTTCACCGGGAGGGGGGGGGCACCCTCCCACCTCCCTGAGGGAGGCTTCCCTGTGTTTGCAGGGAGCCGGTCCCACTGCAATGGTGAGTCCTGCTCGCTGGTCACCAAGCTTGCCAAGGACAAGTTAAGGGTCCCTTTTAGTACCCTCTCCCCAACTGCCTTTTCTCCCCTCTCTCTCTTTATTTTTTTAAATATGATTTTATTGATTTCAGAGAGGAAGGGAGAAGGAGAGAGAAAGAGAAACATCAATGATGAGAGAGAATCATTGATCAGCTGCCTCCTGCACATCCCATACTGGGGATTGAGCTTGCAACCCGGGCACGTGCCCTGACTGGGAATTGAAGTGTGACCTGGTTCATGGGTTGACGTTCAGCCACTGAGCCACGCCAGCTGGGCCTGCCTGTCTCCCTTTAATTCAGCAGGCCATGGCATGGACTATATCAGTCTCATGTATCGATATGCAGCAGATCTTCTCACCCACCATGGAAAGGGTCTGATGGCTCCACTCACCCACTTGAGCCCTCACCATGGCCTGGGTGCTGTGAGAATCTGCGAGAGACCCAGACTCAAGGCAGACCCCAAAGCCACGAGCACTAGAACCCAGATTCCACAATGCTGACCATTTGGGGGCAAAAGGCGGATCCTTCCAGCCTTTCCAGAGAAGAAGGGTTGAGAAGGGGGCTTCCTGGGAGCTTGATGGAACCTGGAACAAGTGAGAATTCTCAGCGGGCCTCGCCCATTTCTATCAGGGTGGGCTTCTTGGAAGAAGAGGGATTTAAACTAACATTAAGATGAGAGGGAAGCAGTGAGGAAGTCTGGTTGGGGGAGAACTGGAGGAAATGAGAGGAGAAGGCGGTTAGGAAAGGAGAAGAGAATGTGTGTCTGGCTGGCTGAGGAGGAGGGATGCTGACCAGACATAGCAGAAATCAAAGCCAGTGCGGCAGGGCGCACAGGAGAAGGGGTGAGGAGCAGGGACCTCAGAGGCCAGCCTGCAGTGGACTGAGGACAAGCCCATGCCCAGAGAATGGCACTCTCTAAAAAGAAACAGCCAAACCTGAGCAATGAATGGCCTTGCTAATTGGCCATTTTGTTTTTTATGTATATTCATTAGCAAGATAAAATAACAACTAATCATGTAACTGTCTCCTCCACGGGAAATAAATGCTCGTTAACCACCTGAGTGTTCTCAGCTGCGGGCTGAGCTGCAGGTCCTTCGGGCCAGGGCTCTGCGGGTTACAGGGGGCCATAATGTGAAGTCTTCTGACCTCATACCCCAGGCCAATGCCACTCCACTGAGCCCAGGACTCTCCCAGCAGGGGTGGCTGAAGGGGGCAGTCCTTCAAACCTCCTGGGTGCGTTAGGAGAGGGGAGGGCTGGGAGCCAGACCCCCAAACAGCCCCGAGTGACGCACTTTTAAAATATATATATTTTTTATTGATTTCAGAGAGGAAGGGAGAGGGAAAGAGAGATAGAAACATCAATGATGAGAGAGAATCATTGATTACTGCCTCCTGCAAGCCCCACACAAGGGATCAAGCTGGCAAACTGGCCATATGCCCTGACTGAGAATTGAACCGTGACCTCTTGGTTCATAGGTCGACACGCAATCACTGAGCCATGCTGGCCGGAGCCGAATGACACTCTTGAAGAATCAAGATATGGGTGGCCACAGAAGGTCCACCTTCTTCCTTTGCCAGAAGAGTCTTGCTTATTTTTCTCCTCACGCAGAGACCCTCACCCCCAGCTGGACAAGGATCTCACCCGTTGATGCCCTCCCCACAGCCATCCTGAGACAGATGCTTTGGAAAGGAGGCAGTGAGAGGAAGGCGGGTCTCCATGGTGACCCTGTCCACTCACCCTCCCATCACTAATTGGTGGGAAAATGGGGCAAGGGAGCCTGGTTACCCAGGCAACTCCCTGGAGTCCCCAGCCAAGGGCTTGCTCCCACAGGTGGGGGCTGGTGTTGTCATGGAGACTCCTTGGCAGCATTGCAGAGGCAGGAGCTCTGGTTCCCCTCCCAGCCTGGGGGCAGGGGGCATAGGAGGCCAAGGGAACAGGAGCCTCTTGGAATAATGTGGGTGTCAGAGTGGCAGCTTGCTGGGGAAGAAAGTTTCAGAAAACAGTATGTTCTCCCCTTTGCTTCTCCCCACCCACCCCAACACACACACACACACACACACTCACACACAGACCCTGTACTTGACCTGCCCCTAGAACTCTGCTGGTGCCCAGCTCGCACCCTGTGGCATGGGGTCCTGGACTTTCCATCTCTTGGCCCTACTTTCTCAGTGATGCTGATTATTTCAGGCAGAGAGCCTAACCAAGGGTTGCCATGACAACTAACCAAGCCTTCGGTCACCATGGTGACAAGCCCTCAAAGTTATTTTTATTTACTTACTGGGAATTTCAAAGGAGTTTCCACTCCCTTGGCCAGGCCTGGTCTTTGGGAGCCTTGGGTAGAACCATCATTCTCCGCAAGACCTAGAAAAGGAGGGTGAGTGGGACTGATAGCTCCAATGTGGCTGAGAGGTATCCAGTAACTACCTCCTTGAAGCCCAGAGAAGAGGCCTCGCTGTGTTCTTCCTCCGTTGGCCAGATGCCTGGAGAGGCTCTCAAGAGTCCCTTGGCAGCCGCCCTCCTCGGGGAGGTTCTAAGTGCAGCCTCAGGGGATGGATGTAGAGTGAAGATGGCTTGTTTCCCTCTAAAGAACAACTGATGGGTTTACAGGAATAGGCAAGGCCCAACAGACAACAACAAATGGATGAGGGACTTGCAGCCCCGGGAAAATAAGATCATGCCAGGCCAAGGGGGAACACGAACATGCATGTTCTAAGATTCTAACAATAAGTGAGAAGTACCACCGTCCAACTCTGAGCTGCCTGCTGGCCACGGCAGAGAAGGAAGCGAGATGTATGGAGTCCCTGAGGGCAAAACAAGGTTTAAAGGAAGGTTCAGGAGAAGTATTGGATACAGGGAGGGTAATAGGAGGCTACACTCCCAGCTCAACTGAACCCCTCCCTCTTGCATCTGACCCCAGGCCTTCACGTGTTCTGCTTGTTGGCCCTATCCTGTTAGTTTTCTCTTTTTCCAAGAAAGCCTATTTCTTAACCCGTGCCATGTGAGGTTGTGTGACGGTCCACAAACCTGGTGCATGACGGAAAACCAGGCGACACTCACCTACAGAATAAATGAGTCTCTGGAAGGGGTCCACCTTCACGGCAAGTTACCGCTGGCTAAATCATATCCATTGGAATGACTTTGGTGGCAAATATTAGGCCCAACTCAAGATGGCTTCACCAAACAGACGCTTTATCATGCACAGAACAGGACATTCTGAGGTCGGTGATTTCCAAGCATCCTTGGCATCATGCAGAACCCTGGTGTCTTCCACCTTGGAGCTGTCCATCCTCAGGATGGCAACCAAGGTTCCAGCCATCCCATGCAGTATAGTGTGTCCAGGGAGGGACGTGGATATACCTTTGTGTCTTGTTTTAAGAAAGCCATATGGAAGACACTGACAACGCCTTGCCATGGGAGCAGTCAGCAGCTGTGCACCGCTGCAGGTTGCCTAGGACCAAACCAGAGAGGGTCGGACCTGCATTGCCACCATGTACCCACCATCCAGCTATCAATGCTGACATGTACACATAAGGAACTGTTGGACATTGAAATTGGGACTCAAACATTTTTTTGTTTTGTCTTGTTTTGTTATTATATGTTTATTTCCAGTCTGCAAAGGCAAAACTTTTTAAAGGAAAGAAATGGTGGGAAAAAGATACAGAGGCAAAGAAGCATTGAACAGACTGTCAAACTACATTGGGAAGACAGGGGAGGTTGGGTGAGGAGGGCTGTAAGAGACCAACCGAAGGACTTGTACGCTTGCATATAAGCACAACCAACGGATATAAGACACTGGGGCGGGGGGGCAGGGTGGGCAGGTGAAGGCATGTCCTGGGGGGTAGGGGAGGTCGGGGGGAGATCAAGGGGGGAAAAAAAAGGAGACATATGTACTACTATTTGTAATACTTAAAACAATAAAAATAAAATAAAATTTTTTTTAAAAAGCCATTTCCAGAAGCCCCCCATGGATATCCCATTCTGTGTCCTGGGCCACATCTGGGTCACCTGCTCCCTGTTAACCTAACCCAGGGCAAGGGAGAATGAGGTGAGCGTGATTAGTCAGACCAACTGGTACCCATGCTGGGTCGCATGGGAGGAGGAAAGGAGCCCAGAACAAAACCAAGGCTCGGTCCATTGAGGAAAGAAGGAGATGGGTTTCAGGTAGGTGCCTTCAGTGGGCCCCTTAGAAGCGAGCCTGAGATGAAGACTGTGTACTGGGATTTAAGGAATGTTCCAGAAGGAGCTGACGGGGGACCTGGGCAGCAGCACAGAGAAGATCTATGGGAGTGCTCTGGAGCAGAAATTACATCTCAGGGGTCGTTCCAACTCAAGGCCAGGGAGCGGGCTTTCATCCTCCAGCATTCGTCAGTCATTGGCTAATGGCCCCCTCTGGGGAAGCATAAACTCCAGGGTACTTCCTGTTCTCTGCACACGGCCACACCAGCTCGGGCAGCCCAGGGGCAGACCTCTGAAGACTATCGCAAGGCAGGCTGGCTGTTGGAAGCAAAGCACACAGAGGCGGAGGGATGCACATGCAGAAATGTTAACAGGGCTCCCAGGGGCATCTGGTCAACCCACAGTACCCACCCCAAAAATGATCTGTGCCCCTGCTGGAGTGTAAGCACCGTGAGAACAGAGAGCAGCCCATCTTGTCTGTGTCCTCAGCCCAGCACAATCCCTGCACATGTGGTACTCAGGAAATATATGTTAAATAAGCAAATGAACGCCCAGGCTCTGGGGCTTAGATGGATCTGCAGCTGAGCTTTGGGGCCTTGCCAGCAGGTGGGCCCACTAGGTGAGCTCCATGCTCACCGTCCTCATGAGGCTCTCCAGCCAGAAGCCCCTCCTGCCAGGAGACAGCCATAACCTTCAGCCCACACTAGAGTTTTCTGGGGTACCCCGTCTCCATGGAACCGGGGCAGCCCCTTGGAGAGCTCCCAGCAAGCCAAGCCCACCTGGGTGAGTCTATTCCGGGGCACAGAGTGGGGGCCCACCCTCAGGAACTGAATGTACCCACAGGAAACAGCTCAGTGCTGTTATTCTAAAAAAGAAGGTGCAAATGAATTCCTAGCAAACGGTGCTGGTGCCTCACCTTCCAAAGGCTTCTGCAGACATTACCTCAGGCATTTCTCACAGCTGCCCTGTGTGTAGGGTGTGACTGTATCACTGTCATCACCCTCAGAGGAAGAAAGAAGAAACTGAGGCTCAGAAAAATGAGTTTCCTTGCCCACAAACAAAGAGTAAGGGGTCAGACACTTCAATGAGAGATCCCACATCACCCTGCCTGCTGTGAGGTCTGGGGAGATGTCTTTGGTGGTTCGGAGCCCCCAGAATCACCCTTGACTGTGCATCTGTCTTGCACTAGACTATGAATTCATCAAGAGAAAAGACTATGACTGTGTCATTGTCATCATCCAGGCCTGGCAGTGCCTGTGAGATAGTCATCAGGAGTGTTCACAAAAACTCTTTATCTCTCCCCCTCAGAGCGCATGGTGAAGTGACACTTTTTACCCACTTGAGGTTAGATATGGCCATGTGACTTGCTTTGGCCCATGAAATGACATGTGTCATTTCCGAATGGAAGCTTTAAGAGGAGGTACGTGTGACAGCCACAGTCAGGAAGGTGGCTGCTTCCCAAAGTGAAAATGACACAGAGTAGAACCTCAGGATGACCTGCGATGACAAGTAACTTGAGGGATAAATATGCCTTGTGAGATTATGCCACTGAAATTAGAGGCATGTTTGTTACTGCACCATAACCTACCATATCCTGACTGATACAGCACATATTAGTAAAGACTTAATAAATGTTTATAAAAGGAAATTTTAAAAATGGAAAGAGGGATGTGAACAGAACAGACAGATACTTCCAGACCCCAGCAATATCCTCCAGAAGCAGATTAGGTAAGTGAGTTCCTGCAGCTCAGACACCCTCTCCCCTGCCCCCACCCTCACTCCAGGATTCTGAGGTCCAGAGGGGAGCCTGGATCTTCCAGGCCCAGGATTCCCTCCCTAGCTATGGACAATGCAGCCCAAAGCCAGCGCACAGAGAGGCTATTTCCCCTCCAACTGGAGACTTCTTCATCCAAATGAATAATTCATGGTAAATGGCTTTGAGATGAGTCCAGTCGCCATGTTGCCACCTGATTACATGCACCATAAAAAGCAATGGCAGTGATTTATCTTCTTTCTCTCGGGGGGTGGGCCATGGGGATGGGAGGAAATACTCGGTGCCTGGCACGGGGTTATGAATCACTCCACTGCAAGCTGCTGACACGTTTACTGATTTGTCATTAAGTAAGGCCAGCCTTGGTCTGGAAGCAGAGAGAGGGTCCGACTTCCCTCTCCTAGGGAGAGCCCAGAGGAGTGAGAGAAGTGGGCAAGGGACCGTGGTGTCAGGTAGGAGGAGGGGAGGCGTAGAAGGGAGAGCAGGTGTCCAGTTTGGTCTCATTAGTGCATCCCTGAAGCTGTCTTTTCTCTCAGACACAGGGACAGAGGCTGGGGCCTGAGCTGCAAGTGACAAGCTCACATCTGAGCAGTTTCAGCGCCGTGGGCTGCAGAGGGACCCAGGCAGGGGCCAGCTGCTCCCGGGACATGCCCAGCCTTTCCAAGGTAGAGGAGCCTGACACCCAGGAGCTCACCACCCTCTTTCAGATAAACCCTGGTCTTCGTGCTGGAGGGACCCGAGCATTCCCTAGCCACAACTGCTCTCTTCTGTCTCAGCTACAAGAGGAAACATGCTTTGCAGCTTGCAGATAGGGAAACAGAGGCCCAGAGTGAGTCCATAATGAGATAAAAGGCACACTACAAAGAGAGAGAGCGGGAACACACCTCCTCCGAAACTCAGACCGGACCCTTCTCCGCAGACCCCAATCACTTACTCTGTTCATGTACGAAGACGGTAAAAGCCATCGCAGAGACCCCTGGAACTGCGCATACAGGGTGCATATCTGTATTTTGACAAAAATATTCTTGTTTTACACTTTGGAGGCGTGGGGGGGGGGGGGTCCTATGAAAACCAAATCTATTCACTCATGCCACCCTGGTCAGTGACTGCACAAACAGTTTTTCCGAAATCCCACCCTAAACCCACGCTCGTTTGAGTCAGAACCATCAATGGAGGGATCGGTTCGGTTTGTTAAAAATCTCCCCTAACAGCAGCTTTCTTGGTAATAGCCTCCAACTGGAAGCCACCCAGATACCCATCCTTCCCCGGGGAGTGGTTGAGCAAACTGCGTCCGACCACGCCACGGAACAATGCCTGGCGACAGAAAGGAACGGGCTGGTGGCGAGGAGGAGGAGGAGGCGCGGCCTTGTGCTAAATGGAAAGCCATCCCCTAAAGCAGTGGTCGGCAAACTCATTAGTCCACAGAGCCAAATATCACCAGTACCATGACTGAAATTTCTTTGGAGAGCCACATTTTTTAAACTTAAACTTCTAACGCCACTTCAAAATAGACTCGCCCAGGCCGTGGTATTTTGTGGAAGAGCCACACTCAAGGGGCCAAAGAGCCACAGTTTGCCGACCACTAGCCCTAAAGGTTGCACACTGGATGATCCCACTGAGGGCTCGTTCTCCAAATGACAAAATTACAGAGACGGAGAGCAGATTAGCGGCTGCCAGGGGTCAGAGATGGGGTCGGGGTGGATGTGGTTATAAAAGGGTACCCCAGGCCCTAGCCGATTTGGCTTAGTGGATAGAGCATCAGCCCACAGACAGAAGGTTCGTGGATTCGATTCCGACCAAGGGCACGTACCTTGGCTGCAGGCTCGATCCCAGGCCCTAATAGGAGCATGTGCCGGAGGCAACCAATTGATGTGTCTCTCTCACATCGATGTTTCTCTGTCCCTCCCTCCCACTCTCTCTGTAAAAAAAAAAATCAATGGAAAAATATCCTTAGGTGAGGATTAGCTAAAAGAGTAACCCAGGATCCTGGTGCCAATGGAAACTACTCTGTCTTGACTGGAGGTGGATTCGAAAAACCCACACATGGGATAAAATTGCATAAACACACACGCACACAGGCACGCGTGAAACCGAGGAAATCCGAGTAAGAGCGGTAGATTGTATTGATGTCCATTTGATAGCGCAGTACAATTCTGAACTCTGTTAACACCGGGAGAAACTGCGGAAGGGACACCGGACCTCCCTGTGTTCTTTCTTCCAACTGCATGTGAATCTACAATTATATGAAGATTGCAAATTTAATTTAAAACGAGTTTTTTTAAGTTCTCTGAGTGATTCTGTTCAACCGAGGATGAGAATGCCTACCATATTGAGTTTCTTTTAAAAATTCCATGGCCCCCCATCCATATAGTCCACACACGCGGCCCCTTTCAGCGGCCAAGGAGAAACTGTGCACCAGTTCGGGATGCGGACGTGCGAGCCTGGCCCGGGGCTACCCAGACGAGAGACGAGGCCTGTACAGCCGAGCAGCGGAGGGGGCACTCTGAGCAGGCCAGGTTCTCCGCCCACCAGCTCTTCAACTTTGGGCCCATTGTTGAGGGCCCCTGAACATCTCCACAAAGTGGCACATCATGGAGCCAGGAAGGTGAGAGGCCTGGAAAATAGAAACCTCTCGGCGGTAGAAGCATTGTCAAATGTGCAGCGAGCCCAGCGGCGTGGCTCAGTGGTTGAGCGTCAACCTATCCTAGTAAACCAGGAGGTCACAGTTCAATTCCCAGTCAGGGCACATGCCCAGATTGTGAGCGCCATCCCCAGGAGGGGCCGTGCAGGAGGCAGCCGATCAATGATTCTCTCTCATCACTGAAGTTTCTACCTCTTTCTCCCTCTCCCTTCCTCTCTGAAATCAATAAAAATCTCTATTTTTTTTTAAATGTGCAGTGAGCAGTGGGGAATTGGGTTATGTAGGCCTTCACCTCACCCCTGGGCCTTCACCCCACCTGGGCACACCTGGGCCTCAGCCTCCCTGAGTCTCAAACGAGCTCTCTAAGGACTCAGAAGCGGTCTGCAGAGTGCAGGGCTTAGGGCCGAGGTGGATTGGAGGATGTCCCGTCTCTGTAAGAGCTGCTGAGGATCTAAAGGACTAACGCAGGGAAGAGCTTCATAAAACGTTTCCCCTCCTGAACCAGGCGCTGGCTCACTCCAAGCCCACAGCCCCAGGGGTGAGGTTGGAACTGAATTGAATAGGTTGTGTCTGAGGTTTCCGCAGCTCATGTTTCATATAATATGAGGCTTTCCTCTCTGTCAATCAGAGCCTTCCTGTAGAGCCTGCCGTGCAGACAACCCCAGGTGCCCAGCCTGTGTGTGCAGACCCCTCCCTGGCTATGCAAGTGAGCACGCACATGTGCATACACACATACACACACACACACCCTCTACACCACACACACACACAGAGATACACACACGCACGCGCGCACACACACACACACTCCTGTGCCACATGCGCCTCCTTCCTAGGAAGGACTCGGATTCTGTGAGAGAAGGGACTTTTTGAATGCCAAGGCCGTATACAACCCACCGCCTCCCCTGGGCCCTGCGGAGGGAAGCGGAAGATGCAGCTGGGACCCAGGCCCTTTCATTATTTATGGCGCTTTCGTTATTTCACGTATAAATAATCGATGACTGCAAAGTGTGGCGGGCACCGCCACGGAATATGCATGAGCCACATTTGTGGGGATTTCGGCTGCCGCCTGGCCCCAGATGCGCTCGCACGTGCACGCCACCAAACACAAATCATCACAATGCAGATTTCATCTGTCAGGCTGGGACCTCCTCTCCGGGACAGAGGCAGCCTGTGCACCCTCAGCACCCAGGGGGCTTGCCCGCCTGGTAATGGCTGGAGCCAAGGGCCCAGCGGGTTGGGGAGGGAGGAGGTGGCCCCGGCAATGAAGGAGTCCTGACCTGCCAAGGTCTGATCCACTCCTCACCCCTGCCTCGCCTGGGCGTGCCTGCTGAGACCACTGCCCACCTGGCCCTCGGAGGGGCTAGTGCTGTAGACTTGGGTCTGGGCGTGGGAAAAGTGGTCTTGTTCCTGAGTTTCCTCTCTGCTTGGTCTAGAGCATGGGAAGCTGACCACCTCTCATCCGGGGAAGACGGGGGGGGGGGTGGTGGGAGGGGGGGGTGCGCGCTACCACTCCTTTCTCTTCTCTGACTTTTAACGCTCTCTCTCCCCAAGGCCTTTGCATCCTCTGCGACTTATGCTGTTTCCTTTGCTTGAAATTCCTTTCCCTTCCCCACCAATGCCTGGCTCCTGCCTAGTCACCGGCCCCCCTCCCCCCCCCCCCCCCACCAGGTCTCCAGTAGATGCCACCTCCTCGGGGTCATCTTCTCCAGCCCCCTAAGCTGGGTGAGGACCTGGACTCCCTGTTCCGGAACTTATTCCGTCGTGTTGTAAAGATCCCTTTGCTCATGTCCCCCTCCCCCATGCACCCATGTTAGATTGTAGACTAGGTGACAATAGCAGGCTTTGGCACCCAACAGACCTTAGACCTTCGTGAGAGTGCAAGCTCTGCCACTTACAGCTGTGTGTCCTTCGCCAGGTTATTGAACCTCTCTGTGCCTGGGTGTCTTCTTGTCAAGTTGGAATAATAAAAATAGAACCGACCTCACAGGGCTGTCCGAGGATTTAATGTACGAATCCAGTAAAAGTGCTTGGCCCAGGGCCTACACGCAGCTCAGCAAGCGGACAGCCCCTCGTTCCTTCTCCACAGTCCCAACATCCCCAAAGCTATGAAAACCATAAAGCTTTTGAAAACTTAGTTGGCAGTAAAACTTGAACTAAAATGACCTTGGAGCTACTTACGGTCTTTATTTATCTCATTTGCTGGAAACTATTCATACGGATTCTGCTACAGAAATATGAATATGTTGGCATGTTCCATAATATATAAAATGACATTTCTAAAATCTGGAAACATTTCAGAATCTGAAACGCATGCAGCCCCAAAGGTGTCTGTGAGGAAGTGTGGGCCGACCGCGTTCTCACGGTTTTTATTATTGACGGTCCAGTAATGGTGGGCGCCTGGTGGCCAGCACATGCCGCGTGCAGAGTCCCCTAGAAATACCAGCTGACAGGTGCAGGTTGAGACAGTGACTGGAGTTAGCCCTGATTCCCTGCCTTTCTGGGAGACTGTGTCCTCCTACCCACCCTGCAGAGCCCCGAGCACCAGGCCCAGCTTGCTGGCCTCCCCAAGGTCACCCATTGCTGTGAGTGGCAGAAGCGGGTTAAATTAAACCTCTGCACAGAGAGTTACTCTTCCAAGTCACAGCTGAGGAGCCGGGAGCTGCCAGGAGCCACTACCCATCTCTGCTCTAGTAAGTGGCTCCCTTCTCCCAGGAAGGCAGGGGATGCCCTCAGGCCCTCCCTGGCCCCTCCCCACCAAGGCACCAGAGGAAGAGCCCGGAAGGGAAGGGACCATCAAATGAAATGAGACTGAGCACTGATCGTGCTGAGTCCTAAGGTATACAGAGGGCCTGGATGCTAGAGATGGAGATAGCGATAGAGGATATAAATTAGATATGGATGTAGATGATAGATATAGATGATATAGAGATAGAGATAGATGTGTCGAGCCGGCACGGCCGTGGCATACTCAGCCTCAGGGCGCCTTATGTGCCACGCCAGCTCAGTCAGGTTCAGTGACCCTGAGAGGGGGCGTGAGGGATTGAGAAAAGACAGATAAGAGAATGAAAGCTGAGTCTCGACGGGACGCTGCTTCTCTGATGGAGAGACAGTACCAATGCCCTCAAGCCCTGTCTTTATTTTATAGCAGATGCCACGAGGCAAAGGAAGGGCGTGGTCAAGATGTTTACAACATTCTCGTGGGTTTCAATCCTACTCAATTACATGCACCTGATCAAGCTTTGTTACCTTGCAGCCTATGTCACTCAGGCACGTGGGGCCACGAGCTCGGACCATAGGTTCAAGCTGACAACTACAGCTGTTGGCTATCATTGTGCGGGGAGGGCTCTGCCCTCTAAGTTGGGACTTGCACGTGGCACGAGAGGACTGTGCCCTCTCCTCAGTCCAAGGCTTGAACCTGTCCAAACACTGTAGCTGCTCTCCAGAGATAGAGATAGAGATACATAGAGATAGAGATAGAGAGGTAAGATGGGGAATATAGACATAGATCTCTACAGCATACTAGAGGCCCAATGCACGAATTTGTGCATGGGTGGGGAGGGGCCACCATCAGTTGGTCGGCCCAGTCCCCTGGTCAAACTCCAGGTCAAGGGGGCAATTTGCATATTAGCCTTTTATTACATAGGATACCACCACTTCTTCTATCCTGAGCTTGATGCGAGCATTATCAGCTCCCCACCCCCCCTGAATTCAGATGAGAGAGAGAGAGAGAGAGAGAGAGAGAGAGAGAGAGAGAGGGATTGGAAACCCTCAGTGAAAGGTCAAACGCCAGGTTCAGCACTTGCCAAACACTCCATTGCAGAATGTGACATGGCGGGAAAGGCTGGGGTTGTCACATTCCTTCTCGTAAAAATATGAAGCCCATTTTGCAGATGAAGAGACTGAGACAAGTGAGTGGAGGGCGAGGATTTGCACCAGGACTTCTGTCTCCACTCAGTTATTCCACCTTGGTTGTTGCTCTCAACAAGCCCCAGAAACAAGGACTCGGGACCTCCAGGAGCCCATGGTAAAGTGAACCCCATAGGAAAAGACCTTAGGGGTTGGGAAGCCTGCAGTAGAGCTTGAGGGTCTGGCCAAAGGCTGGTCACGATTTCCCTCACTCCCTGTTCTCCCCTGTGGGATCCCCACCACTCACTGTCCTGGTGCTGTGCTTGATGAAGCAGCTCTGCTGGTTCCCTGTCTGATCCACGCACCTGAGCCAAGCCACGGACTAGCTTTCAGGAGCCACGTCCATCTCCAGCTCATTACCCAGCCGATACCCATGTCTGGGTCCACCCGTCACAAGCCTGATCCATGTCTGGCAGCTGGAACCAATCCTGTGAGAAATTAAAACAGCCCCAGTCGCTCGGACACCTGCAGGGAGGGCAGGGCGCCAGTGGCTGGAACTCGGGGCAGCGCCCTCGGTCTCACAGCTGCCCTGAGTCTGTCTCACGGACTAGAATTGTAGTCAGTGTATAAACCTGGCAGAGAAAGCTGCCACACGGTCAAGAAATGGGGCTCAGTGCTGCCCCCCACCGCCCAGGGCAGACAGCCTGCCTCTGCTTCTGGCAAATGTTTCCTTTTGTGACCAAGCCCCGAGTGGCCTTTCCAGAATTCTGAGGCGGCTCTGAGCTCAGCGGGAAGGCGCCCTGTGATGGATTAGGGATGTCTGCCGAGGCTGCAGCCTGGGAGACGGTGGAGCGCAGGCCATTTGTTCACTTTTCCGATCGTATGACACTTTTCCCGATGGATGGCCTTTCGGGGAAGGACCCTGTCGCTGTGCCACTCTGGGCTTGGAGGGTCTGTGTGCGCGCATGTGTGTGATTTTGAAAGATACACGTTCACAAAGCTGAGCATAAATCAATGGCCCACGAAACCTCTTTCTTCCTCACCACATGGCCTGTATGAACTCCAGCGAGCACAGGGCCTTCTGGAGCCACATTTACAAAACAAAGATGAAGCTGTCAAAGGACAAGGTAGAATGGCAATAGAGGATTGGGGTTTTTGTAAATTACTATTAAAAAGCCATACATTCTACAGACCAGAAATGAGCCGTGGTAAGCAGGGGCTAGAGCCTCAGACTTGCTGCTCTCCGGGTCCTGCACTGAAGGGAGCAGCAGGAAGTTCAGTTCCCCCAGGATGTTAGAGCCCAAGGGCCTCCTGGTGCAGGGGAACCCCACCACCAGA
Source organism: Corynorhinus townsendii (assembly GCA_026230045.1). Lineage (NCBI taxonomy): Eukaryota > Metazoa > Chordata > Mammalia > Chiroptera > Vespertilionidae > Corynorhinus > Corynorhinus townsendii. Next base: position 215,594,724 of record JAPDVU010000002.1, read on the forward strand.
ACTCTGCAAGAGCACCTCCTTTCCTCGGGGCAATAGACAAAGTACTTACAGCTGGCAATGTGTCCTCCTCTGTGGCTACTCTCCCCTCCTCTGCCCCAGTCCTACCACACTCACCTCCTTGCTGTTCCTCAAACTCAACAAACACACTCCTGCCCCAGGACCTTTGCACTTACTATTCCCGTGCCTGTGTCTCCCCCCCTCCCCAGATATCTTTGTGGCTCACTTTCCCACTTCCTGAAGGCCTTTGTTTCAGATGTTACCCTATCAGAGTGGCTGGCCCTGACCTACTACCTTATATAAAACTAGATGCCCAGTGCACAAAATTCGTGCACAAGGGGGGGGGGTTCCCTCAGCCCAGCCTGCACCTTCTTGCACTCTGGGGCCCCTTGGGGGATGTCCAACTGCCAGTTTAGGCCTGACTGGCAGTCAGACATCCCTCTTGCAATCCAGGACTGCTGGCTCCTAACCGCTCGCCTGCCTGCCTGATCGCCCCTAACCATTCTGCCTGCCTGCCTGATCACCCCTAACCATTCTGCCTGCCTGCCTGATTGCCCCTAACCATTCTGCCTGCCTGCCTGTTTGCCCCAACTGCTTCTGCCTGTCTTCCTGATCGATCCTAACCACTCTGCCTGCCTTCCTGATGCCCCTAACTGCTCTCCTACCTGCCAGATCACCCCTAAATGCCTCTGCCTCAGCCCCCACACCAGGGACCCAGTCTTCCCTCCTCCAGCTGGCCACAGGCACCCAGGACCTGGGCCAGCTTCGCCCGGGCAGGCACCCAGGACCATGGGCGGCTTCCCTGACTCAGGACCAGGACTTGGGCGGCTTCCCTGACACCGGGTAGCTTCCCCCTGGCCGGGCCCCAGCTTTATCTGGAAGGACATCAAACATCCGGAAGATGTCTGGTGGACCCAGTCTAATTAGCGTATTACCCTTTTATTAGTATAGATAGCCTCTCCTACCCCATCAGTCTCCATTACTCTTATTTTGTCTCATTTTCTCATAGTACATATATTTGTCTCTTGTCTGTCACCCCCGCTTCCCCAACCCCTAGCTTCCTGCGGTTAGGAGTGCTGTCTGTTATGTGAATTGCTTTCTCTCCAGAACCTAGAACAGGGCCAGGCCCAAAGTAGGGACCCAAAGGATGTGTGCTGAATGGGTGAATGACGGCTGGGAATTCGACTTTATGGGTGAAGAAACCGGGGCTTAGACGTGTTGAGTGATTGGCCCAATAACCATGGCTGTGCTCTCTGGAGAGCACTCGGTGCCAAGCCGTGCGCTGAGCCCGTTCCATACACTGTCCTTTCTGCCTCGCAGCAGCTCTGTGAGGCAGGACAGCCCCCTTACACAGGTGAAGACCAGCCCCCTTACACAGGTGAAGACCAGTCTTGTTCAAGAGCACACAGTGGGTCAGTAAGGGAGCCGGGTCTGATAGCAGGCTGCATGTCTCCTACGCCCCCACTGGCAGCTTCTTGGCTCCATGGCCTCCCAGGGCCTGAAATCAAGGTCTTCTGGCCCCAGTGTCCCTGCAGACAAAGCAAAGGCGTCTGTGTGGGGGGAACCATTTCGTCATCCCCCCTCTCCAGGCAGCGCGACGTCTAAATCATCAGAATCTCTCCCAATTTTATAAACTCCTTGCCAAAGGATTTCACCATGTCCCAAGTCTTCCCTTTCCAAGGATGTTCCTCACCACAGTATGTTCTTCTTCCCGTCTAACCTAAACCCCCCTTGCTTTCCTACTAGAAAGACCTATTTCTTCTGGTCCCTGGCCTCCATGGAGCTGGGCAAGGCCGGCTCAGGAGCTTCTGACATAGGATGCCTTGTTGAACTGGGAAGGGAGAGGAGCCACGGGCTCTGGGTCCCAGGGGTCCACGCAAACCCGAGAACCCCAGCTCCCGCGGCTGGTGCTGCATCAGCAGTCTGCCCCTCACTCCTTTGAGGCCGGCCTTGCCAGGGTGATTTATGGGCCCTGTCAATCTGCGGGCTGAGCCACGGAGACAGCTGGAGGAAGCGGGGATCAGGAGCAGCCATCCGTGGGGCCAAGCCAGGATGGGGTGGGAGGGGGGAGAAGCAGACCAGAGGAGAGCTGGGATGGGGCAGAGAAGGGAGGGGGTAGGAGGACAGAGACCCCGACCCTCCAGGTGAGAGGACACAGATCAGGATGGAAACCCCAGCAGGCGGTCAGAGAGGCCACCGCCCCGGGCCAGGCCCAGTGGCTGGGGGACAAAGACACAGAGCAGAGTGAAGAAAGAGGGCAGGAGGGCGGGAGTGCGTGGGTAAGTCAGCTGGTAGAAATCCACCTCGGGAGTTGTTGATTCCCTTTATTCTGAAGACAAAAGCAAAATGAGAATGACTGATGGCGAGAGACTTTTAGCGGGGAGTGCTTTTCTGCAGACCGGGGGGGAATCACAGATTTGCACATGTCCCCGCACGTGTCAGAAGCCCTGGCAGGGACCTCAGGGACCTGCCCCACCCACCCAGGCGGGGGCCACTCCATCCTCCCTCTGTCTCTCGCCCCGGTTTACGTGTCCGTCCCTGCAGCTTCACGTCCACCACTCCCGTTTGCACCCGGCCTCCCTGCCTTAGATTTTCCTGCTTGATGCTTTGTGGCCTCTTCTTCCTCTTGGGTGTTCTTACTCCCGGGGAGCCACTCTGGGTCAGCCTCCCTGCCCTTTCTCCCGTCTGTCTAGCTGCCCCCATCACTCTCTACCCCTGTATGCTGTCTCTTCCTACTTGCCTCCCTCCTGGTGTGGCCCCTGGGCCTCACCCTCACACTGTCCTTGGTCCCTCAATCTCTGATCACAGGTGCCCCTGACCCAGCCCTGGGCAGTGGGTCCAGGTGGCCCACCAAGTGGAAGGGGAGGGTCTCCAGGCCAGGAGTTGCTGGGGAGGGGAGGGGAGCCCCCACACCTGTTAGCTGGGCAGCTGGGCACAAAGGCAAGGCAGCCCCCCTAGGGAGGGGCAGCAGAACAGACAGCCGCAGCTCCCTTTTATCCGGAGTGGATTTGATACTCCAGGCTTGCACACACATGTGCACACATGCACACGCAGGACACAGCACAACAGATATGCACTGAGCAGCCTCAGACAGCCTGGCATCCCGACTCCCAAAGTCACATGTCCTCCACCTCCATCTCCTCCCAGAAACCAGAAACCCCCTCCTCCAACTTCACCCCATCGGACCACAGAGATGTCCCCCACGCCAGTGCACCGGAACCCACGGTGGGAAGGCATGTCCACTGTCCCCAGGGGAAAGGACAAGGGCCCCAGACCTCAGTCCTACCCCCTCCAGCACCATGGAGACATAGCCTCTCACCCCACCCTCCCCCCCACCCCTAACCCCCCAGGCCCAGCAGGAGTCAGGAGCTCAGAGCTGAGCTGCAAGCCCATCTGTTCCAGCTGATCTCTTTGTTTCCCACTCCGTTCCCATCCCCTTGATTTATGAGACTATGGGAGACATCTCTTCTCATTTATACTTTGAAGCTGATTCAAATTGTTTCAGTAACAAATTAGTCTAAATAGAAAGCAAAGTTTCCATCTGTTTCCAGGGGGTCTGGTGGGTGGGTGGGGGCTCCCCTGACAGCTCTGGCAGGGAGGGTGGTGCGCCCCCTATGGGCCAGTGTGGAGATGGCAGTGCCTGCCCCTGGAAACCAGGCAAGGGAGCATCACCACTGAGCACTATGCATAACTAGTCATATATTCTATGCACCTCGTATACACTATGTACGGTGTGTATGCATTCTGTAGGCACTACTGATCCACTCTATGTATACGTTGAGCTATAGACGGACTGCCCCCCTCCCCTATTCATATGTGGAACCTATTCCCCAGTGTGATGGGATTAGGAGGTGGGGCCGTTAGAAGGTGATTAGGTCCCAAGGAAGCTCACAGTATCTAACCCCGCAGACTGTTCTAGACCCAGCTTCTCTGCCTGCACCTCTTACCCAGGCTCTGCCACCTAAAAATGCTCACACAGGGCCCCCCAATCAGATATGGGGCAACTTGAGCCCCAGGGACCCAGGCAAGGGCCACCCAGACCTCCATCCCAGTCACAGCTCTACCAGTGTTTAGTTCTGTGACCTTAGGCAAGTGGCTGCACGTCTCTGAACTTCCACTTCCTGGGTTGACAACGGGGATCATGGCAGCTCCCACCATGTGAGGTCATGAGGATTATCCCACGGGGCGGGGGGGCATGGGAGTGAGTGAAGGGGCTCAGAGAAGAAATAACTGATGGGAGGGACCCAGAGCTAACATGATGCTGAGGGCCACGCAAGGACACCCCTAGATACACACACCCCCACCCGGCAGAGGGCGGCGACGTAGAGGAGGGGGCTGGAAGGAGCTGAGGGCTGAGCTATCTCATGGGTACAGGCGGGGGTCTCAGGTGCCCCGTCAGGAGCGAGGTGCAACCAGTGGTGCTGTTTCTCTGGCCCAGCACACGTTGCCCCCCGACAGCGGGCCCGATAGCCGGGGCAGCGTGGCCTAGTTGGGAACCTGTAACGCATTCCGCGAGCAGGCCCCGGGCCTCCTGCCAACTCCAGGCTGCGCCGAGGGAGGGAGGTCATGGTTTTGGGGGGCCTGCCTGGGTGGTAGGGGCAGGGCCCCGGGTATGGTCGGAGTGGAGCCGTCTGCAGCACCCCCTCCCCATTTGGCAGCTCCTGAGAGCTCCTATCTGCTGGGGACAAAAGATGTCGTAGGAAGTGACAGGGTGCTGTGTTTCCCCTAAAAATAACAGTGACGGGGGCCCTTTTCTTGTCAGGAGAGGCAACAGCTCAACTTTGCTTCTGTCAGCAGCTCTGCCGCTTCTCGAACCCCACCCCTCCCTGCTGCCCACTCCGGGGCTGGGGCTCAGCCAGGTGCTGGCTGGGGACTGAATCCGGCCTCCCTGCCCCAACCCCGACGGCCTGCAGCAGCCTGCACTCTCCCTGTCCCTCCCTCTCTCCCTCTCCTCCTCCCTCACCACCTCAGCTTTGTTTCTGTCCCTCTAGTCCCACTCCCAGGGACGGGAATCAAGAGGAGTTTGGGCGAAGTGCGCCCTCCCCAGTCCCAGGGCCCTGCTGTTCCCTCTCAGCTGTGGCCTCTGTGGTGGCCGGGCCCGCCAAGGCCAGAGCTGCGAAGGGGGGCATCCCCCTGCCTCTCCCTGGCGTGTGGGGTCCCCGCAGCTGGAGCAGAACTCTCCATGGACAGCCGTTCACCAGGAGGGCCAGGAGCAGCCACAGATCCATTTATAAGCAGCTCCAATAAAAGTGACGTTCCTGTCTTCTGGAAAATATGGTGCCATTTCCCCATTCACGTCCAGCCCAGCTTTGTGGGGAGGGACAAGACTCGATCTCCCTCGAAGCCGCCTCCCTCCCACCACTTCCTGGCATGTGCTCGGGCCCTAATGAATGGGGAGCCGCCTCCCAGGGCAGCCGCCCACTGCAGGTGCATCCATCTCTCTCGCTAGGGCCCAGCCCCACTTCCCTCCCCACCCCCACCTCCCATATTGGTATATCAAAGCCTTAGGGAAGGGGAGAGCTGAGTACCCAGAGGGATGCCCAGGGGAGCCTCCCCCGCCCCCCATGGTGCAAGGTTCACTTATGCATTCAACAAACACTTCTGGAGCACCTGCTACAAGGCACTCACAGGTCTAGGCCCCAGGGTGAGAGCAAGTGAACAGACAAGGTCCCCGCCCTCGTGGAGCTGACATTCTGGGGAGGGAGCGGGGGACGACAGACCCGAAATGAAGCAGCTACAAATCAACAAGGTCATCTTAGATGGCAGACTCCCAATGGGAAGCGCGACACGGTCATGAAACAGGAAGAGGCAGATGGAGAAGGCCTGGGGCGCTTTCACAGGGGTCAGGAGGCTCTTCCAGGAGGCAGCCTGTGCTGAGACCTGAATGATGAGAAGCAGCGGCCTCGAGGCAAGGAGAGGGTGTGCCAGGCGGAGAGAGGGGCAGGGGCAAAGGTGTGGTGGGGGGGGGGGGGGGGACGGAGCCCTGAGCCCTGGCAGTACAAAGGCAGCGAGCGCCAGTGTGGCGGGCGGAGGGAGGACGGCGCTGGGGACGAGAAGCTGGAGAAGGAAAGAGGTGCGGGACTCCTGGGCGTTTTGTGAGTGGAATCAAAGCCGTTGGAAGTTTTAAGCGGGTTGTTCTTTTAGACTGCCCCTGGCTGCTGGGTGGAGAGTAGCGGGCAGGGTCAGCGGAGAGGAGGGAGCAACTCGGGTTGTGTGGGGGAGGTGGGGTGTGATGGGGAACAGAACCGAGCATGCACGGTTGGGGGAGTCGTCAGTTCAGGGTATATTTCAGGCCCCGCTGACGCACGGGCAGGTGTACTTGGCCGCTCCTGCTTCCTCCGGCAGGAAGGAGGCTCGCGGCCTGTTTTCATAGCCACCCATCTGAGGGCCACGTCTTCCTCTGTCTCTCTGCCTCCCCAGCTTGAGGCTGGCTCCCACTCCCAGCTGGGTCACGAAGCCACACCTTCCCTGGGACCAGAAAGGGTGCCTGGCGGCCAGGCCCCAGCTCAGGGGAGAATCTGACTCTGCTCCCGGCACCACTGAGCAGCTCCACCCATTCTGCAGAGGGGAGTGTGAAGGCGCCAGGGTTTGGGATATTCTTGGCTTCTGGGCTGGGCCTGGGACTCCAAGGGATCAGGAAAGAGCAGATAGGAGCTCAGACTAGGCCATCCGCCTGGGTGTGAATTCAGCTCTACCAGACACAAGCTGTGTGATCCTGAGAAATGACTTAACCTCTCTGAGCCTTAAGTCCTTCATTGATTCAACAGATATGTAACGAGCCCCTACGATGTGCCAAGCCTTGTAGTGGATGCTGGGGAGGCTGCGGAGACAAGAGGGCTTTACAGACTCAGGGGGAAGACGGGCTACGAGTCAACAATTAGTGCCAGGGCTGTGATCAGTGCCAGGAAGTGGGGGATGGGGTGCTATGGAAGATACTAATTAGAAGGAGGGGGAGGTGAGGATGAAAGGAGATCACACATGGAAAGCCCTCCATGCAGAGCCTGGCACGTGGTAAGTGCTAGTGCTGGGGACTCAGGGGGAAAGGGGGCGGGCATCAGGACCGGCCCTCAACTCCAAGCCCAGAGCTGGCCAAAGGGGGAGCCTCCTTTTGCCCCCGGCACAGGGCAGAAGTCAGGTCTGGAACCTCTTATGGGGCCTCGGGAACAGACCAACCCCTGGCTCTGAGTCTGGGGTTCGTGCCACATCACTCCTGAGCAGGACGCCCAGGCCCTTCCTCCGATGTCCCGCTCGCTGGGTCACTCGCACAGCTGCCCCTTGGGGGACTCACCTTTCAAGGCTCCAGGTAGAACTGACAAAACCTCTGCCGCCCCTGGTCACCCAGGGCCGGAAACCCCTCTGAGAGGCTTCCTGGGATAGTCGCAGGAAGGCACGGCCCTTGGCTGCGGTCACAAAGACAGCTTAGACCCTCCAGGTGGGGAGAAGGTCCCCGCACTCCTCCCAGAAGCACCGGGTGAGAAGGCAGGAGGGAGGAGCACCGGGCTGACACACCCCAACCATTCTTGATCTCCAGGGTCCCCTCCACTGTGGACACCCCCAGGTAAGGAGCCGTGCTAGGACTGTGCGGGACAGACACAGAAGAAACACGGGCCTCCCTCTGGTCCCTCTGACTTCTCGTAAGAAGCTAATAAAATTGCAGGCAAGGATGACCCAGAAGACATGATTTACTCGGGCTGGGGAAAGCTTTCATAAGGTCCCTCCGTAAAAGGCCATTAAGGGAGTGGAATAACCACAGGCTAAGGGGCAAGTGTTATGGGTTCCAGAGTGGTTTAAGCAGAGGAATTAAAGAGGCATTCGGAGCCTGGAGACGTTATTAATAACCACGCTGGGCACTTGTAAAGCCCTTCGTCCCAGCTGGCTTTGCAGGCACCAACTCCTGGCGCTCAGGTCTCCGGTGGAGCCGGAGGAAGAGGCAATCTGGGGGATCGGCTCCCCCCACTTCTCAGCTGGACAAGTGTGGGCTGGGTGGGGTCTTGGAGCACAGGGGTGCCTGGAAGACTCTGGGTGACACACTCTCCAGTGGTGCAAATGAGACTGCAGAGGGAAGGGCCAGCTCCGTGGGGAGGGCAGGACCGTGGGGTGTGTGGGTGACATGGCAGCAGGTGGGAGCAGAGAACCCACACTTCCCATCCGGAGGCTCCTCTCCCAGGCCTCCTCCAAGCTTGCTCATGAGCATCTTTCGGGACCCTGCACAGAGGAAGCTTGAGTCTCACCTCCTGTGTGGGCCGCCCCATCCCACCTGGATCTCCGGGGTGAAAAGGACAATGTCCATAAGGTCCCACTCCCACCTCCTCACCCATCTTTCAAGGCTCAGTTCAAGCAATGCCTCCTCCATGAAGCCTTCCCAGCTCTCACCCTAACTTTGCCCCTCTGAGCTGCATCCTCCCCCACGCCCTACTCTCAATAGTGCAGACAAAGGCCACGACAAAGGGTCCCAGAGAACCTCCCCATGGGGCTGCCTTCTGAGCAGAGCTGCCTGGCCCCTCCATCCCAGCCCTGCCCTGGCTCGTCCTCCCCTGTAATTTCTCCTTCCCAGAATTTATCTCTCCCGCTGAAATTAGCATTCCTTTTAAATGTTTTCACACTCTCCAATCATTCCTCAAATGTGCATATTAACTGGGAAAATGACTTGCCTGAGCTACTTCACCAGCCTCACATTAATCTCCCCACAACCCCATTCCACTGAGCGCGCCCGGCCTTCTCTGCTCAGCCTCGAACACCCAGGGCCACTCCAGAACAGCCCCCGGTGCCCCAGCCACAGAGGGCCAGGTGCCACCTGGAGGGCCAGGGGAGGAGCCCTGCCCTGCTGGGCTTCCATCCACAGGCAGAGATGGCAGGGGAGGTTGCCCCCCTGGGCACCCCTTCCTGAGTTAGTATCAGAGCTTCCCCGGGCGAGTGACTTCCTCATCTTATGGGAGAGAATGATGGGAGTGAGAAGTAAAGTCACTTACTCAAGCTGAATGCCCTGGGCATTCTGGGCTCCAAAGCCCAAGCCCTTAGCCGCCACTCTGCTTGAGGAACGAAGGTGATGGGAGGGAGGCGGTCCCATGATGTGGCTTAGCCACCTATCGACTGTGTGACCTTCGGCAAGGACAGTTAGGAGGTCAGAGCACATCTGCATTTATAGCTCTTCGTGTACAACTAGAGGCCCCGTACACAAATTCGTGCACAGGTAGAGTCCGGCTGGCATGCCCCAATTGGGGCCAGGCCAGCCAGGGCGAGTGGACTTGGGAGGTTGGCCAGCTGGCCCCGCCTCCAATCAGGGTAGGGGGGCCAATTGGGCTACAGTGTCCATCAAAGCAACTGGTTGTTCCGGTCAATTCTGGTGTTCTGCTCACTTGGCTTTTCTATATATAGATAATCATCTAATCCTCATCACAATGCTATGAGGTAGATACTATGACCACCATTCTATAGATAAGAAAGTTGGTGCACAGAGAGGTTAAGTAACTTATCCAAAGACAAACAGCTAATACATAGCAGAGCCAGGACGCAAAGCCAAGAAGCCTGCCCTCTTAAGCTCCCCATTATATGTGCCCCTCCATGATGACAGGGGAGACCCATCATTACACCACTCTTTCAGGTGGCCTCCCAACCATTCAACCAGAAAGGTCTTGTCTGAGTCCAGTGTACCGTTTAGCTCTGACTGCATCTTTAGACTCTATGCAGTCTCTCATTTGGCCCAAGTGCAGATGGCAAAGAGAAGGGACCCCACACCAGCTCTGCCCTGCACCCCACCCAGCCAACCACCAGTTGGTGACAGCCCCGAGGGGGGCAATGGCCATCCAGCATCTGAGCCTGCGTGGCCTCATCCTGCTTCCTCCTCACTGGGATTCTTTGGAACTTTCCACCAGGACTGGGGCTCTTCCTTGGCAAGTCCAGTCATCCACTCAGCATCAGCCTATGTCCAAGAGGCAGGTTAGGGCAGTGTCCGGGGGGCTCAGGCCCATTCCTACCAGGAAGATGCCTCAGGACAGGTGACCCAGACATACCCCTTCTCCCCAGGCCCCTCCACTGCTGGGCAAATGTTCCAAAGCCCCCACATCAGGAGCCTGCCAGAGTGCCTGGGACAGAGATCTCTGCCTTCCAGAATCTGTAGACTGTCCCACCCGCTGCCCCTAAGGAGGGTCCTCAAAGCCAGGTTAGGGTCAAACAGACGCCAGATTCCTGAGCCTTGGCGGGCAGGTGGGAGGCCGGAGGGAGGCGGGGTGTCACCCGGTCAGGGACGGGGACCTCACTCCCTTGCTAGGATACAGCAGTCCCGGGGCCTCCCTGATGTGATTTACCAGACAATGACAACCTTTAATGTCCGCTCGGCTATAATCTCCTTTATCTTAATACAATCTCTTCCTGTTGAACTCTCCAGAGCCCCAACCGCTTTTTCAACGGAGAGGGTTTTTTTTATTATGACTTGATACTATGATTACTGTCGAACTCTCAGTCTTTGTGGAGGGGAAATTAATAAGTTTTTCTTAAGCACTCTGCACAGCCACTGCATACCGATGAGGCCGGGCCAGCTCCCCCGCTGTGGGAGTCGATTATCAATCTGGCCTCTTGCCTGTCGGGGGCCCAGCGGTTCTCACATCTGCAGGAAGCCGGTCATGAGGGGCCAACTCTGGTGCCAGCACCTCCGGCAAACACTGGGCATCCCACGAGGGGTCAGGGGGCCCGCCCTGCTCCATTCCTGGCGGTGTCTTGGGGCAGGAATCACGGATATCGAGTCCCAGAACCAGAATAGGCCTTCGCTTTCAGCTCATTCAGATGGAGAAACTGAGGCCAAGCAAGATGTGACAGCTAGCGGCCAGGCCGGGGCTGTCCCGCTGTGTGACGTCTCGGTTCTTCTGACTCTCTTTTCTTTGAGTCTGGCTGCCATCCCTCCTGCTGCCCTGCTGCCTTTGTCCTGTTCCAATTAGGTTGAAGGTTGACAGGTGACGTCTCTTATCCCTGCAGGGAGAATGGATGGAGACACAGCCCTATCCCAGAAACCCCTGCTCTCCTAGCCTCAGCCATGCTCAGCCTGGGGGAGGGAAGAGCTCCCCGTGGGCAGGCTGCCAGTCAGCTGCCTACTCGGGGAAGCGTGGCAATGAACAAACAAAACAAACACCACCCTATTCTCCCCCGACCAACCGTGACCATTCACTGAGCAAGCTTGTCTCAGCCACCCTCGGGAGACAGGGGAGGGGAGGGACTAGACTGGTGCCGTGACCCAAGGCTAGGCCAGGCTCAGGCAGCAAGGCAGTCACAGTGCCTGGCGGTCCCACGGCTCTCAGGCTTGGCCTGGCAAGTGGAAGGACGCTCCTAGGTTGCCTCTGAGAAGCCAGTCCCCCACCAACTACACTGATGGCGAGCAGTATTGGGTGCAACCTGAGGGAGTCAGGTTAGACAGCAGGAGACTGTCAATCACAAGGTAAGTTTAGCCCCTCCCTGGGGTCACCAGAACAATGATAGCAGTCCAAGGAGGGTCCGGTTGAGGCTTGAGCCCCCACTAGAAATGGGGACCTGGGCTTCTCTGGCTGCGTGTGGGCAGGCTGCCCTGGGCTTGCCATCCTGTTCCCCCAGCCCCTGGGTTCAGATCAGCATGCTTGCCCTCTGTTCCACCTCTGTGCTGCATGACCTTGCATTTCTCAGGTGACAGGATGTAGACACCGGGCTACCTGTCACCCATAGCCATCACCTGGGAGGGGACGGGAGCAGGGGGACATACAGATTTGGAGAAGCCCCAGGTCCAAAGTCATCCTGCCTCAAGGACTGAGGCACACGGGGTGCGGGAGTGAGGCTCTCGTGCGTGCGTTTGGGGATTTGACACACAGAGCACCTGACAATGTCCCTGTCATCACAGATGCTCATGCTCCGGAGCAGAAAGATGGTCATGAAGCAGGGAACCAGGTAAAACGACATCAGCCAGGGTGAGGCTGCATGGGGATGAGACAGAGAGAGATGGGGTGGGGACAACTAGAGATCTGGGGGCTCTCTCTGCCCTGTGCAGAGGTGATTTGGGGGGATGGGAGGGTCACCTCCCCAACTAGCTGAGTTTCTCCTTTCCGGAATGGATCTCTCCTGCTGGAATGAGCATTCCTTTTAAATGTTTAGTTGGTGCGGGACTGGCCTCAGCTCTCTACAGCGGGGTGGATAAGACCGTTCCTCCCCTCCGCACCAAGGGGGCAGCAGACAGGCCCCAAGCAGGCGTGGTGATGATGGCCAGGCAGGTGCCTGGGCTCAAGGGAGGCTGGGCCACCAGGGGGAAGGCTGCCAGAACCTGGATGGGCACCTGTAAGGGGAGAAGAGAGTGAGTGGACACTTGGGCTGCGTCCTGACTACAGAATGACAGCACATTACTCTTACTAAGTAAATTAAGTCCATTCATCATTGTAATTAGCACAACTGCTCCTCAGGCCTTCGACCGAGCTATTAATACATTGGCAGAGGCTCCCACCATGGACTGGTGACCTCCTCACAGCTGATTGGTGCAGGAAGGCTTGGCGGCTTGTTGCAGGCTTGGCAGGAGAAAGGTGGAGAATGGGGCCCAAGTACTCTGAGCAGAGGAGAGGCCACTGTCCCTCCCACATGTCTCCTTGTGCCCTCAGATTTCTTTGAATGACCTGAATGGCCCTGTCCCACTAGCAATGTAAGTGCCTTGGAGTAGGGACACTATTTGCCTGGTTCACTGCTGTAGCCAACCCCAACACCTAGAAGGGTGCCTGGCACATAGGAGGTGCTGGAAAAGTATTTGTTGAATGAATGGATGCGTGGACAAGTAAATTAATGAATGACTATCTGAATGAATGTCTGAATGAATGAATGCTCTCTTGCTTCTGGGCATTTGTACAAACTGATCACTGTGCTTGGAAGACTTTGCCTAGCTAATGCCTCAGATCTTTCAGGTCTCAGCTCAGCTGTCATCTCTCCCTGAGAAGACTTTCTGTCCTGCTAGTGAAGGTTATGTGCATCCATTTTGCACCTGGAGTCTCCTATGCTCACACCTGTTGTAGAATTTAACACACAACATTATAATTGCTTGTTTATACATCCTCTGTCCCCCAAAAGACTAAGTGCTCTGTTACAGCAGGGGCCATCTGGGTCACCGTGGTATCTCAAGGCTTAGCCAAGTGCTCAACTAATATTTGTTGAATGAATGAGTCAGTGAATCAATGAGTAAGGAATAGGAAGCCGCCCTGACCGGTGTGGCTCAGTGAATAGAGCATCGGCCTGCGGACTGAAGGGTGTCAGGTTCGATTCTGGTCAAGGACATGTACCTTGGTTGTGGGCACATCCCCAGTAGGGGGTGTGCAAGAGGCAGCTGATCAATGTTTCCCTCTCATCGATGTTTCTAACTCTCTATCCCACTCCTTCCTCTCTGTAAAAATCAATAAAATATATTTTTTTAAAAAAAGGAATAGGAAGCCAACTGCTGGGCTGCTCTGTCTCACACGCTCTTCCCTGACTGCGCTGGCCTGAGGGGCAGATGTGGACGGGGAGGGAAGGTGGAGCCTGAGCCCACAGTCCCGGATGCTGGGGCTCCTCCTCCATCCATTAGCATCTCCCAGGATCTGGGCTTTAATAACAAAGGTGCCCAGGGCCTCACAGACCAGGGCCTCCTGGTCTCCAGGTGGGGTCATCCCGTCAGGACATCCCTGTCTCCAGAAGCCTCTTGGCAAAGCATCCCCAGGGCTGGTCCCTTTCCCGGGGCCCCACCCCTCAGCAGCCAGAAAGGCCGCACCCGGAGCGCCCTCTGGTGGCAGAAGGCCCTGAGGCTCGGCTCAGGCTTGGCCTTGCGCCTATGGCGGGCAGTCAGGGGTCCCAGGGAAGATGAGGTGGCTTCAGGGACCAGATGATGTTCACCCTTTGGCGGTGAGAACCCGTGGACGTGCTCAAAAAACTGGAAGCCGCTGCCAAGACATCAGGAGGAGCAGGGGAAGGGGTATACAGTGAGGCTGCAGGGGGGCTTGGGGGGCTCTGGGATAGGTGGGCTGGAGGAGGGGAGGCCAGGACCCAGCAGATGAAATGAGGTCCCGGTGAAGTCCCCCACTGGGCGGGTGAGAGGTGGCTTGGGGCAGACACTCTGCTTGGGGTGGGTCTCCGTGGCCCTGGGCTCGGAGCTTGGAGCTCAGGGCAGGGCCTGTGGAATCAGCACGCCTGAGTGAGCATATTTCTGTTTACGTAACCTCTCTGAGCCTCCATGTCTTCACCAGTAAAATGGGATAACAACACCTACCTGGCAGGTATGGGGCTTAAATGAGACAGAGCGGGTGGAGCTCCCGGCATACAGCAAGTAACACGGAGCCCCACCCCCCAACCCACCAGCCGTGGGCCCTCCAGGCCAACGCTGCCATGTCCCAGGGCACGGAGCTTGGCGAGCAGAGCGTTGGATGTATTTCAGCTCCCACGCAGCCCCTTAGCTGGAGCCTTCGAGCAGCTGGAACTGCCAACATCGGTAGCCCCACCCTCCCTGTCACGAGGACAGACAGACCTGCTGGTGGCTGAGGCCAAGAGAGACACACAGAGAGCCCTGGTGACAATTGATCCTAGATCCACCTGGGACCCCCTGTCAGGGAGACAATAAAGCCCCTGATTTCGCTTAAGCCGGTGGAGTCGGGTTTTCATCGCTTGCTCTCTCCTTTCTTGGGAACCTCCAAGCCTCGAGGCTGCAAACCTGGTGGTTTGGGCAAATCTTGTGAGCCCCGGGGGCTCCGGAAAACGGCTTTCTGGAAGGTAAAGACACCGAAGTAGCAGCCGAGCAGACGGGGGAGCTTGAAAACCTAGCTCTCACCAGAAATGAGAAACTAAGAAGGGAGTCCTTTGTTTGCTAACAAGAATAATAGCAGTCATAACAGCACCTAGCACAGTTACCTGCCAGAGAGGCCGTTAAGAGTGTGTATTAGCTAGCATTCTGAACATTGATGTGCCATGTAGTTTATGAATGATTGATAAGCATCACCCTCCCATTTGGCAGATAAGAAAACTGAGGCCCAGCCTTGCCTAAGACCACGCAGCAGGAAGTGGCAGGGCTCATCCTAGGGCAGCCTCTCTTGGGTTTGACTTGGAAGTTACCTTCCCTGCCACCAGTCTCAGTCTCTTCATCGCTAACATACAGAATCAACTTCAGTCCCCCTGCTCCACCCCCCTGCCCCCAAAACGCAGAGGGAGGTGAGCCAGGCAGGGAGCACAAAGTTGGGGGCTGGCGGAGGGGGGGGGGGGGAGGTCTTGGGAAAGACAAATATCCTCCGAGCTGTTCATTTCCGGACGGAGCGGAGCGCGCACCTTTGACTTCGTGGCGTCTCCGCCACGCCTCACGGCCGACTTGGCAGATGTGATTCGCTCCCGTTTTACGGAGGAGGGGATGCAGCCCTGCTCTCTCCCTCTCCCCCAGGTATTGGTCACACGGCTGGTCCAGGCAGGCTGGAGACGGGTCCGGCTTCGCGTTGTGGTGTCAGCGGCCAGCAGACAGTTTAGGCCGCACAGACGAACATTCTGGATGCCAGAGCACGGGTCCCCGCTGCTCCCTTTCTCCCGGGCAGGGGTCCTCTCCGCCAGTTCCCTCTGCTTTGCTCTGCAGCCCCAGCCTCAGGTGTTCCTGCCCACCCACCCCACCTCACCCTCCAGGCTGCCCTAAATGCTCAGACTAACTACCAGCAACAGCAGAGGATAGCAGAGAGCCGGGCTGCTGATGTGGCGAGCTGGGCCTCGGGATCCAGTGATGGGTCACCTGCCGGCAGGCTCCCCAGAAATCAAAGACTTTCCATTTCCTTCCCTCTCCCTTTCTCTGGCCCCTGGAGGATGAGCCAGTGGGCAGGTGAGCCAAGAGGTGAGCAGCTGCCGTCTTGGCTGCGCGCTGGCTGTGGAATGAGGAGGCCCCCAGCGAGAAGCTTCCCAGAAGAACTTTCACTCGGGGAACGACATGCACGAGGATTTAGTTCCTCGTTGCTGAGCTTCCCGCTGAAGCGCAGGCTTATTTCCACTTGGCTGGGGCAGGTGAACTCAGCTCAAAGGTTTCAGCGAAGCCGCCCAAGACTCACATTCAACTGCACTTCCTGAGCACCTACTGTGTGCGAGGCCCGGTGCCCAACGGCTTCGCCCACTCCATCCCTCTTAACCTCATAACAACCTCTGAGTTTGGGAGTCTTACTCTCATTCTACAGATGGCGAAGGAAGCTTCTTCAAGAGCCCACACTTGGTAATAACACAACCAGCTGGGAGCACTACATGTATTTGCCATGTGCCAGGTACTCAACCAGGCCTAGCCATATAAACTCATGTAATTCCCCCAACAACCCTATGCAGTAGATACTGCTCTTACCCCCATTTTGCCGACCAGGAAACTGAGGCCCAGTGAGGTTAAGGAAGTGTCCCGGGCTACAAACGTTTGTGAGTGATGGAACTCAGATCCAAATCCAGGCCAGCTGGCACCAGGGACCGTGGCAGAGCTAGACACTGGGTCCAGTTCTTTGGGTTGGTGACCAATTCCTAAAGACCACAGTTATCCTTGGCTTGACACCCTTTGTGCCCATGGGAGGGATGGGTGTAAAGGGACCATGCCCAGGAACCCACAGGCCTCAGAACTGAAAGGCAGAGTCGGCGGGACATTTCCCTAGCAAGCTGTGGGACCCCGACTTAACCGGCTTAAGCAAAATAAGCGCTCCATTGGCTCCATGACTGGGGAGTCCAGGAGATCAAATGAGGTCACCAGGGCTGTCTGTCTCTCTCTTGGCCTCATCCACCAGCAGGTCTGTCTGTCCTCGTGACAGGGAGGGTGGGGGCTACCGATGTTGGCAGCTGCGGCCCTGCTCAAAGGCTCCAGCAAAGGGGCTGCAGGAGAGCTGCCATATATCCAATGCTCTGCTTGCCAAGCTCCGTGCCCTGGTCTGTGGCACTGTGGCAGTGCTGGCCCAGCGGGGCACTTTTGCTAATTCATCTACGGGGGGCGAGGAGGGCTCACCTATTCCTAATGCATGTAAGATGCTGTAGAAGCCAGTGGTACCCCTCCTCCTGGTGCCTGAGGCCAGCCTCACACCAGCACCTCTGTCCTCACACATGTGACTCCATCAGATTCATCCTCTCAGCGAACATTTATGGAACCACTACCACTGGCCAGGTAACTGAGTAACGCCCTGCCCTCCTGCAGCTCACATTCTGGTAAGGGATCCAAGGGGTCACAGCCACACTAGGGCCAATCACTGTTGCCCAAGAGGATTAGGATATACCGTGATCAGCGTAGCTAGCCATTTGCCCACCCCTTTGGGAAGGTGGGACACTGGATTGACAGCCTCACCAGGCTGAACTGGGGCACAGGAGTGGAAGTGGAGGGACATGGGGGGGTCCAGGAAAATTGCAATCCCTTCCTTTCTTGGCCAATAACCTCCCCCATTGCATTGGGAGATGCCTGGGTCACAGTACTGACAGGAGTGGGGCCAGGGTGTCCCTGAAGGGCTTAGCCATTGGCCTATCACAGGGGAAAACTCCCTCTGGCCCTGCTCAGAAAGGTCAGGGGTCAGGACGGTGTACCCAACATCAAGGCAGTCTTGACTTTCAGTCTGGGAAAGGAGAAAAGGATGGGGCAAAGGGGAGGGCGGGGAGCCCACGGCAGGGGGCAGGGAGTGCGTGGGCTCTTGGCGCGCTGCTAATAGAGAGGCATAGGAGCCCTGTAGATCCCAATCCTTTTCCTCTTTAATCTTGCTTTCTCCTCCTCCGGTTCACAGGTTTCCTCATGCACCGCAGAGCTTCAAAAGATAAGCCCCACCACCGGAGATGACAAACTACCCTCCTCTGTCTCCAACCGCAGCAGAATTCCCTGCCAAGCAGGAAACAACGGCGTCTCTGGCTCTGGGAGCTGAAGGAGCCAGGGGTGTCAGGGACCCAGGCACTGCCGCCCCAGGCTATCATGGCCTTCAGCCACTGACTCGGTCCTGCCAAAATCCCATAGGACCCCTGGATGGGCTGGGAGCTGGGGGCCTGCGTTACCCATGGAATGGCTGGGCCAGGCTGAGGCAGGTGGCCCAATGGGCAAGAGCAGGGCCTCTGAAGTCAGATAAGCCTGGGGGCAAATCTCAACTCTGCCCCTTTCTCCATGCGCCCTCAGACAGCTGACTTACGGGCTGGGCACTCAGTAAATAGGAGTGGTCAGCAGCAGGACCGCAGGCGACCCCTCTCTGTCCTCAGCCCTCCTCAGCCTTCTTCCCATTAGACAGGGAACAAGAGCAGGGCAGGGCCACGCTGGGACGCTATGCCACACCAGGACATGAAAGCTATCCTCCAGAACAAATCCATGGTGTGCAATAAAGCACTTGGCTGCAGCCCGAATGGCTGCCCTGGCACTTCAGAGACAGAGAAAGAAGAGACAAGCTCAGGGTCTCTGGGAAAAGACCTTCAAACCTGCTTAGAAATCAGACTTGTCCGACTGCCGTCCATCTGCCCTCCAGGTGTGGATAAAGGGAAGGAACTCCGGAGGGCTGCCTGTGCGGCACAGGAAATAGTGGGTAAAAAGGGCAGAGTCCTGAAAAGGGGTGTGGCAAGGACACACAAACCTCTTCCCCTGACCCAGGGATGCTCTGGGGCAACGGGAGAAAAGAGCCCTCTGCTGGGGTTAGGATAGACAAACAGCCTTGAAACTCACAGACACAGGCCAATGAACAGCTCAGGCCCCTTCCATTCATCCAGGCCAAGCTCTGCCTTCTCCCCCCCCCCCCCACCCCCCTCCGGCTCTGCAGACTCCATATGGATCCTCTACCCCAGGCTGCCTTTGATGCTGGCTCATCTGTTCATTTATTCATTCAACACTCTTACATGGAGCATCCTCTGGGTGCCAGTGAACAGGGAGGGGCGGCAGAGTTGATTAATGAGATTCCAGTTCGAAACTACAGAGCTGATGGAACCCATCACTGCAGCCCAACCTCGGGCATCTATTAAAAAATGCCCCAGCTCAGTGGTCGGCAAACTGCAGCTCACGAGCCACATGCAGCTCTTTGGCCCCTTGAGTGTGGCTCTTCCACGAAATACCACGGCCTGGGCGAGTCTATTTTGAAGAAGTGGCGTTAGAAGAAGTTTAAGTTTAAAAAATTTGGCTCTCAAAAGAAATTTCAATCGTTGTACTGTTGATATTTGGCTCTGTTGACTCATGACTTTGCCGACCACTGCCCTAGCTGGTTTGGCTCAATGGATGGAGTGTCGGCCTGAGGACTGAAGGGTCCCGGGTTCGATTCCGGCCAAGGGCACATGCCTGGGTTTCGGGCTTGATCCCCAGTAGGGGGGCGTGCAGGAGGCAGCCAATCAATGATTCTCTCTCATCATTGATGTTTCTATCTCTCTCTCCCTCTTCCTTCCTCTCTAAAATCAATAAAATATATTATAAAAAAAAAAAAGAAATAGGGCATTTGGGAGAGAGGGGTCCAAGAAGGTGACAAACACTGCCCGAGAGAGTCTGGGAAGGCCTCACAGAGGAGGGCACATTGGAGCTGGACCTTAAAGGCCGAGCAGGAGTTTATTGCAGATGAAAAAAGAGCAAGAGGAGGAGAAGCAGGCAGGGAAAGCACAGAGGTGGGAAGGGCAGAGCGTGTTTGGGAAGTGGATTTCACTTGAATTATGTGCAGAAGGTACACAGGGATGTCTCCCATCAGCTCCACACCCTGGTGTGAGATACCCCTGGCCCTGTCCTCCCATCTCCCTCCCCACCTATATTAGTTATCCATTGCTACATAACAAATTATCCCAACAAGGCCACTTAGACAATATCTATTATCTCTCCCAGTGTCTGTGGGTGAGACATTCAGGAAAAAGTTCACTCAGCGTCTCTCTTGAGGTTGCAGCCAGAGCTGTGGTCATCTGAAGGCTCGACCGGGGCTGGAGGATCTCCTTCCCAGGTGGTTCACTCCTGTGGTGCTGGTAGTTGGCAGGAGGCTTCCCCAGAGTGAGTGATAGGAGAGGAAAGCAGGCAGAAGCTGCTATGGTTTTTTATGAACTGGCCTCAGAAGCCACATACAGTCATTTTAGCAACAGTTTCCTGGACCCTCAGGTCAGCCCTATTTGGTATTAGAGAAGACCACACAAGGGGGTGACTACCAAAAGTTGAGGGTCCTTAGAGGCCACCTCCTTGGGTAGCTCTAGGCAGGACAAAAGACCTAGTCTACAGACTCTCAGGAAAGCAAACAGACTCCAAAGCAGACTCTTGCATCAGTTTCCATGAGACTCTCAAGGGCTGGGTGAGTGTGGCATAGGGCAGGGCTGGTGCTGACCTTCCCTGGGGGAGGGGCTGGGTGTCAGGAGGACCATCAATGCCTCTTAATTCAAGCCAACACATAAGACTGAGCCACCCCCAGCCCTTGTCCAACTGCACACACGGCTTCCGGAGTGGTTATCCTCCAAAGAGGTGCACAAATGTGTCCTCCAGAAAATCCCTCCCTGAGACATTGGATGGCTCACAATTCAGCAGGGATCAGCCGTGCCAACAAGATCCATGCAGGGAGGGGCCTGGGACCTACTCAGGGTTAGTGTGGAAATTGGGGGATCCCAGGAAGTCTCTACATACTCAGCCCAGGTCCAGGGCAGCTCTCACCTGCCTGCCCCTCAGGCTGTGCAGGCCTTATATAATTGGAATGCCAGGCAGCACCCACAGACAATTTTATCACACTCTGTATAATGTGTAAATACCATTAAGTTAGACAGATTTTCTCATTAATTCTCGGTCCCAGTGACAGACCAGGAATTAACACAATTGATTTTCCAGTCCCTACTCATTATCAATCATCCCCAGAACTTAGTCACATTTCATCTGTTCCACCTGGGCCCCGGCATCTATTTGGAGGCTTCAACATACATTAAACTAATAAAGAGCAATGGGCACAGCTGTGTCACCCCTGGAATCTGGTGGGGATGATCAAAGAAACCTTTCTTGGGCAAAAAGTGGGAGGAATGGACAGACTATTAAAGGGCACAGTCCAGTGCATGCTCAGGCAAGGGCCTTAGTCACTGTATCAGCTATGAACTGCTGTGTGACAAACCCCCAAGCCTAGAACTTAGAACTAGTATCTTATCTGCTCAGGATTCTGTGGGTGGACCACTGGGCTAGTCCCTCCTGGGTTCACTGGTGTGCAGTGAGCTGGTGGCTGGGATGACCAGGGAGTCTAAAAGTGGCCTCGTGCACATGTCTGGTGGTTGGTGCTGGCTGTCGGCTGGATGGTGTGGGGACCTCAGCTGGGTCAGCTCATCTCTGCTTCCTGTGGCTTCTCACCCTTCAGGAGACTGGACGACTCCTTCACCTGGCAGTATCAGGTGTCCCAAGTGGAGGGAGCAGAAGCTGCAAGGCCTGTCGAGGCCGAGGCTGGGAAGTCGTACAGCATCGCCTCTGCCATGTACTATTGGTCAAAGTAAGTCAAAGGCCGCCCTAGCTGGTTTTGCTCAGTGGACAGAGCGTCAGCCTGCAGACTGAAGAGTCCCGGATTCGACTCTGGTCAAGGGCACATGGCCAGGTTGCGAGCTCGGTCCCCAGTAGGGGGCATGCAGGAGGCAGCCGATCAATCATTCTCTCTCATCATTGATGTTTCTATCTCTCTCTCCCTCTCCCTTCCTCTCTGAAATCAATAAAATATATATATATTTTTTAAAGTCAAAGGCCAATGCAGGTTCACAGGATTGGGAAAGAGACTCTGCCTCTTGATGAGACGAGTGTGGGGTAAAGGTTATGCAAAGGGATATGCCACAGGGAGGGGGCTCCTTGCAAACAGGGTACCACAATCACCAACCAGGCTCTCAGTCCTCCTCCAATGGGCAGTTTCTTTCTGATCATTCATACTACGAAGAGCTGTCTCTCGCTCAAAACCCGACTCTGTTACCCATCAAAGCAGGAGAGAAATGTGCACTCCAGCGACCTGAGCAGCAACCACATCCCACACTGAGTTAAGGGACAGGAGAGGGAGGGAGATGACTATGTCAGATTCTTAAGCCTCCCTCAGTCTGACTTCCCTGACACATGGAATGCTTCTGGGCCATCTCACCCCCAAGACTGAGCAGCATGTATTGCCAATTAATTTTAATATTAGCAAGAGCACGTACACTTACATAAGAGGCAAATCTTTTGCAAACAAAGTGTGTGCTGTGTATAATGCCCTCATTCCAAGTCCAAGTTGAGAACAATGTGGATCATGCACTGCTTTCTGCGATCTGAGCCGTCCCTCCCTGGCAGAGCCGATTTCACTTCAGTGATATCAGTATGGAGGTATTAACAATCTCCCCTTGGCAAAGGGCTTCTGGGGTAAACATTTCACTGAGGTGTCATGCACGTTCAGAAGGGGGCACAGTTCTGAGTGTCTAGAGGTAAAGTCACTGCACCTGTCTAATCTGTTATGAAACCCCATCTGGTCCCTCAAGGACAAGCACTCACCTGACTTCTGACACCATAGGTTAGTTCTGCAAGGTTGTATGGGGGGAGGGGAGGAGGGCACAAAAGTAGGTTTACAGTTGTTTATATGGAAAATAATACAATAATCCTTTATAATAAAAGCCTAATATGCTAAGTGTCAGTTCATCCTGTTGGCTGTTCAACCAATCAAAACATAATATGCTAATGATATGCTAAGGCCACTCAACCGCTCACTATGATGTGCACTGACCACCAGGGGGGCAGATGCTCCAACCGGTAGGTTAGCTTGCTTGGGGTCCAGCCGATGGGGACTGAGCGAGACGGGCCGGACATGCCCTAGAGCCCTCCTGGGGTCCCTCCCTGGCTGGCCAACCTCCCACACCCCTCCCTGGCCCCAATCATGCACCAATGGGGTCCCTCGGCCTGGCCTGCACCCTCTTGCAATCTGGGACCCCTTGGGGGATGTTGGAGAGCCAGATTCGGCCCAATCCTGAAGACCAGGCCGTGGGACCTCCTGGTGCACTAATTCATGCACCAGACCTCTAGTTAGTAAATAATAATACAAGAATAAACTGTGTTCACATACTCACAACCGTAAACCTACTTTTGCAGCACCCTGTATATTTGTAGGGAACATGCTTTAAGGAGGCGCATCTGCCCTGCCCAGGTCCCACCTTGGGAGATGACTGAGTTGCTGTCACTGCCTTCAGGGCTATGGGAGTCCCTGCTTGGGGCAAGGAGATGGCCTTCCAACTTCTCAGGGCTCCTCTCCACCCTAAATTCCTCGTGTGTCGTCCTGAGGGCAAAGCCCTTTGCTCCAGAAAACACCTCCTTGCCACACCAAATCTGAGCATCAGAACAGGGGGAGTCGGGGCTAGGGGACCGAAGCGCAGGGGAGGGAAGAAGGGGCCACCACAGGTAAGCAAGCTTTTGGGGGCTCCAGCCCATTTCCTTTCATTTTCTCCTGGATGCTGTTCTCACCCAATCCCTCGTCGCTGGGGAATGTGGGCAAGCTGAGGAAGGGGGTGATAATGCCGGTGCGGAAGTCAGGGATATGGCGGGGATGCAGTGATGGGGGAGGGGCAGGAAGCATTGGGCAGAACTTCCTTAGTGCTTCCTGGAACAGAACAAAGTGGGTGGGGTTCAGGGCAAGGGGCACGTCCTCCCTCAGTTCTGGTACTCAGCCCGAGCTCACCTAGATCATCACTAGACAATAATAATCATTTTTATAGGAACCACTTCAGATGAATTCTAATGTGCTTTATGGTGTGACTTTTTTCGGAGGTCTGCTACGGGAAGTGAAATAGGTTCTGCATACTAAGTAGGAAAAGGTTACGAAGGGCATCTCTGCCTGGTGGGCACCTCCCCAATTAATTAGCTCCCTAATTCATGCCAGGTAAAGAGGGGATGACAGGACGCGGCCCCTCCACCCCTCACTCAATGATTAGGTTTGCTCTTCTCTCATCAAAGCTGTCTGGGTGGACCAGGGCACCCTCTGCCCTGGGAAGCCCTTGCTGGCTGGGGGCCTGAGCTCACCTACAATCAGCTCCTCTGCCCCAGCGGGAGGAGGAGACAGGCCCAGAGCAGGGTGAGGCGCGGTTAAGGCAGCCGGGCAGTTAAGGCAGCGGGTCATGGGAGATGGATGAGATGCTGGGGCCTCTGTCTCCACCCCATCTCTGCCCCTGTACCCCACTGAGATGTGGAGGAGGGCCTGTGCAGACAGAGGTAGCCCCATCTCTGAGATTCTGGGGTTTGAAGGTCAGCAGAGCATAAAAAGCCCCCTTCTCCCACTCCAGCCAGGGGCAGGAAGGCTGGGATAGTTCTGTGCTCTTACACTGCCAGTCTCCAAGCAGAATGGGGCAACCAGTGATGTGTGGAACCAGGTCCTCCTCAGAACTAAAATTCCTAATTCTCCCCCTAAAACCCCCAATTCTCTCATACAGCCCCACAGCCCCCTCCCAGGGCAGCAGCCCATGGGCTGGACACTTCTCATCTCTGGGGCATCAAAACGTGCCCACTTTGCGTAGCATTCATTTTGGGCCCCATCCTCAGTTCTCCATGGTGACGGCAGATTTTTTTCCCCCTCTGTGAGTGCTTGTATATTAGCAAGGACCTTTGGGAAATACAAGGCCTTCATTTGAAGGACTGGCTCACGGGGGAATTGGAGGCACCTGGGCAGTTTGCTGCAGAGCCATTTAGGTGCAGGAGAGCCTCTGAGCTGCCATTAAATCACAGCCACAGTGACCTGGTGTAAGAGCGTGTACTGTTCTTCCCGTGGAAAGTTTCCACCTGCAAACGAGCAAGCTGCTGCCAGGTGTGGGGCTAAGCCTTTAAGAATGTGCTCAGCATGCCCACACGGCATGGCTCAGTGGTTGAGCATCGACTTATGAACCAGGAGGTCACGGTTCAATTCCCGGGGATAGGCCCTGATTGCAGGCTCAATCCCCAGTGTGTGTGTGGGGGGGGGGGGGGGGGGGCGTGTGCAGGAGGCAGCCGATCAATGATTCTCAGCATTGATGTATCTCTCTCTCTCCCTCTTCCTTCCTCTCAGAAATCAATAAAAAAAAATTTTTTTTTAAAGAAAGAACGTGCTCAGCAGCAGATTGTTGAATGAATACATGAATGAATCACAAACAAAAATGGAACTCAAGACCTTCATCTCATCAGCCCTTGACCTCATTCAACCTTCTAGGCTCTGAAAGTCAGGGCGGAAGGCCCAAGGTCCCCATCATCCCTTCCTCTTACATCAGCTTAGGGTCCCCAGGTGGTGGACCTACGAGAGAACAAAGGCCCCTCCTCCCAGAACCAGTCCTCAGCACCCAGCGGCCTGGACAAGGGGCCAAAAGGGCAGCTCCTCCCCAAGGCTGGCTCAGGGCACTCAGAGCAGATGGAGGAGGTCCCTCCCTGCACCCTTTGTATCCCACACCCAAAGTCCCACAGAAGTGCCAGCTTCCAGAAAGAGCCTGAAATAGACACACGTCTCTCTCTCTCTCTAACCCCCTCCTGTGCTTAAATACCTGTTAGGGACAAAGGGAAGGGAACAGAGGACAATACATCTGTTTTTCCAACAAGCCAGTGACAATGCGGATCTGGGGAGCGGAGCTCGCATCAGCACTGGGCCCAGCTGCAGCCCTGCAGCTGCGGAAGCAACTGGCACTCTATCATTTCTCAGAGAGATTATCTCACCATCAGCAGCTCCTCGCTTGTTTGCTTTATCCCTACCCGGGGAGCCAGCGCTGCTCTCCGCAGGATCAGGCCGTCTCCCTGCTTGCTTTTTACCTCTGGCATGGGCTGGGCGCTGGTCTCAGGAGGAACCTGGAAGTCACAGTTCTCCAATCTCGTCCTTCCCTCTCGAGGCTGGGACCGAGGTTGGGATGCTGGCCTTGCCACTGAGCATGGTGGAAAGAGCACTGGGTGAGGAGGCCACGCACTGGGTGAGGAGGCCACGCACTGGCCCTTGGGCTCCTGGCTCTGCACCTTGGGCGGCGGTATCTGTCTCAGGACCTGGAGAACAAGGGGTTCAATCTTGTTGCAAGAGCCTGTTTCCTCATCTGGAAGATGGGAACTATCATAACTCCAGCATGGAATTGCTGTAAGTCCCAAAGGTGAAACCCACACATGTGAGCCTAATCCAGGTCAGAGGGCAGAAGTGAGGAGGGTGGTGGGGCGCTGCACTGCGGTTTCTATGGGCCACGCTGTGGGAAGATGCTCTTGCCTAAAGATGGTGTCCACCAGGCCCGGCTGGTGTGGCTCAGTAGCTGAGCATCGACCTATTCGATTCCCGGTCAGGGCACATGCCTGGGTTGTGGGCTCGATCCCCAGCTGGGGGCGTGCAGGAGGCAAGCGGTCAATGATTCTCTCCCATCCTGATGTTTCTATTTCTCTCTCCCTCTCCCTTCCTCTCTGAAACCAATAAAAAATATGTTCTTTTAAAGAAAGATGACGTCCCCCAAATTTATAGGAGCCGCGCTTCTGCTCTTAGATCGGGGATGGCTGAGGTGACCTCCACGTCAGACTGCACAAAGCAAACAGAATCACCCCCTGATCAACGGGGAGGACCCTCTCTTTCATGAGGGTCCTACCTCTTCTGTCTCTCCTCCAACACCCGAGGCAGCCAGCACGAGAAGCCCCATGTGCAGGGGGAGTTCAGGGGGAGCTGAGAAAGGGTTGGGGGCGGAGGGGAGGAGAGGCAGGAGAGGGGAGGGGGAGGGAGACAATGACAAGAGAGGCAGCTGTGGTTCTTCCCACATTTTTAAAGAGATTGAAATTGAGACTTATAAAAACAGAAAAGAGGAGTGTGAACATGGAAAGGATTGTCTACCAAATGAGTGCTGCATTCAGTCCCAGAGGAGATGGTTTGGGTGGAGGTGCTGCCATTCCGTGGCCAGGTGACCTTGGGCAAGTCACATGACCACTCAGCCTGTGAACCGAGCTGAGCACGCGGCTCTCGGGGGCCCTGGGGACGCCGGGCTGAGAGGCCCGGGGAGAAGGGCGTGGTGAAGCCCAGGTTGTGCCCGGACTCAGAAGACGGAGACTCTCACTGTGATCAAGGTTGGGTGGTGATTAGAGCTATGTTAGAATGTGGGTGCTTCTGTATAATCTAACAGGACCGCTGTCACTCCCGCCCCTCCCTCCTCTTCTCCATCTGAGGACAGATCCCAGGGAGTGAAGGACGGACACCTTCCTTGAAGCAGCCCAGGCCACCTCCAAGAACGGCCACCCAGGGCACGTCACCTGACCCACCGAGAGGGACTGGAAAACTAGCATGGAGGATCCTGCAGGGCGGACGGGGGGGGGGGGGGGGGGGGGAGGGGGAGGGAGGGGTCTCAGGGCAGGGCCTGGCCTCTCCCAGGAGACAGGGACCCTGCGGGGAAGCAGGTCTTGCTGGCTGTCAGGCAGAGCGACATTAGCTGCAGCCACGATGGCCCGGCCCGGTCACGGCATCCTTCCCCACTTGACTAATTTGGTTATCTGTGCTCTTCACCATCCCCTCACTGTCCCTTCCTGCCAGAGGAATGGCGCTTCTCAGCTGAGCAGCGGCCCGGTCCCCAGCCTCTGCTCTGAGCTGGCGGGCTAACGCACCGCTCCATCTCCCTGCTGTGCCCCAGCGGCTCCGGGCTGTCATTTGCTCACAGTCCCCGAGGCTTCCTTTTATCCTCCCTGGAACTGCGCGGAGATCGGTTATCTGGTCATTGAGATTGTTTTACAAGGTGTCGCTCATTGCGTTGGTTCCGTTCATTTTCGGCTCTTGCTGACGCCCAAAATAATAACTGCCCTGCTGGGGAAGCGCTGCAGCAGGGGAGGCGGGGGTTCTAAGTGTCTCACTTGGGCGCACATGCACGTGGGGGAAATGTTCTTTAATGTGACAGCCCTGGGAGAACAGACTTCAGCCTCTGGCTGCCCCTTCCCTTGCTGGACTTTGCAGGACCCCAAGGAGCTGATGTGATGTCTCCCCAGGGCCTATTTGGGGAATAGGACCCCCTTCAAAGTCCCTTAACCTAGAGAGTCCTGAAGCCCCTCTGAATGACAGGCCACCCACAACCATGGAGAAGCCACCCTGACAGTCTCTGTCCTCAAGGCCAGAACCTCAGGGGTACTGGGCTATGGTTGGGAGAGGGGTGGGATTCTAATCTCACACAACCACGTCTGGCTCACCCTCAGCTCCCTCACAGAACCCGTGTGGGCACCAGAGCAGAGCCCCCAGGAAATCACCAAAGGGACCCCCACACAGTTTCACAATGAAGAGTTTTTTCTTTTCCTTCTCCCTTACTCCCTTTTATAAGCTCCGTGAGGGCAGGGACCCGGTCTTGCTCGTCTTCCATGTTTAATTTTTTAACACAGTGACTGGCACTTCTCGGGCATTCCATAAATGTTTGTTGAATGAGTGAATGAACAGGCCAGCACTGTGAAGAAGAACCCCCATGTCAGCCGTGTCCTGTGTCCTTCGGTGGGGAGCTCTGAGATTATACAGAAGCACCCACATTCCAACACAGTCATCATTGGGAGGGGAAAGGGGACTCACTTTATGAAGTGCCTGCTACAGACCAGGCACCGTGCTAGGGACTCTACGAACAACACTTCACTTACACTCAAAACTACCCCACAAGGCAACTACTCTCATTCTCCTTTGCAAAGAAGGCGTTGGAAGCTGACAGAGATTGCATCGCTTGGCCGAGTACATCCAGGCGAGGGACACAGCCTGGGCTTAACCCCGATGCTAGCAGCTTCCGGAGTGTTTCCCCAGACAAGCTCCATGAGTGGCCTGAGGAATGCCAGTTTGGGTCCTTCCCCTGAGATTGCAAGATTCCAGAGGACCGGGGCCAGGTCTTATTCGCCATTATACCCCAGAGGCTAACCAAGTGTTGTTAACATAATACTTGCTCAATTAACTGAATGGCAGACTGGCCTTGCAGCCGCCTGCACATGGTGCCAGAGAGGATCAGAGGTCAGAAGACGAGGCAAAACAGGCTTGTCACCAGCAGTTTGGAACGATGGGGCCTGGAGAAATTCATCTCTGCCATCTCTTGCCAGAAGTCATTCTCCCACAGCCCTTTGAGCTCTGCTATGTCACTTGGGATGGCATCAGGGTAATTGATGGGTAGGTGCTCTCTGCACAGCTCAGGGTGACTCCTTAGGGCAGAGGCGTGCCTTATCTTGAACCCCAAGACAGAGATGGCCCAGAGCAAGCTCTCAGAGACCTTGGCCCTGGAAAGTGGCAGCTGAAAGGCCCTCGTTGCTCACAATTGGTGACAGAAGTGACCTTGGACCCCCTTGGCATCTCTCCTGAATCGGAACTCCTCCTCGCCTAGCATTCGCTGGCCTCGGTGCAGCCCACCGCCGAGACAGTCTTCCCATTCCCCTCACAGGATGCTTCCCCTGGGCCTGGTCTCCCAGAGCCATTCATCTCGATTAGGTATTGGCAGTCTTGGCTGATGTAATGCCCCACCATGCCTCCTGCTTGTTTCTCAGCAAGGAGGTGTCGGGGTTTTTCGTTCTTCAGGCTTTGACCTTGCCAGTGGTGTGCTGGGTCTTCGCACACCTCCCTCAACGCCGAGGTCGCCTGTGCAGCCAGAGAGGTTGATCAAGAAAAACTTCCACGTCCTCAGGCAGAAATCAGGGGTTTTCTCCAGCTGGGGGAATTGGAGGCAGCCATCCACCGGCACCTCCACTTTGAAGAAAACAATCAGCCTTCTGGCCATCTCTTCCAAGAAGTCTGGATCCCTGCTCATCATCACCTCTTCCGGGAAGCCTTCCTGATTACCTCCATCCCGCACCCTGTCTCTAACCTCAATGCACTGTGTTTATCAGTGTTTATTCTATAGTTAACATGCACCAGCCCCCTCTCACAGAACCTGAACAGAGAATCTTCTGTGCCCCAAACACGCGTCACTATCACCTCCTGGTGCTGCTCCCCTTGAATGTGGGGAAGGGGCTCTCAGTCTCCCCCAGGTGGCCGGCACATTCCGGATGCGGGCACTCTGAATCAGTGGTCCGGTGAGAAATATAAGCAGCAGAAAAAGTAGAGGCAGAAAAAAGAAAAAATGGAGACAGGCAGATGGGGGAACAGGAGTAGAAATGTAACCTGGGGCTAGAGCTCCCCGTGTCATTGTCGGTGAGCAAGTGACCACTCTCTGTTATTCAGGGATGGGCAGACTTTGACCTGAAACTTTAGCCCAGTCAGCCAGCCAAAGTAGGTCAGACAAGCGGGCTTACTGATCCCTGTAGAGCCGGCCTCCTGGGGAGCTGAAGGGCAGAGGGCCGACGGCCAGAGGGACCTCATCTTGAAGACCAGAGGGCAGAGAACCAGTGCCAAGGCTGAGGGCAGCATCCAGCAGGGCCCATGGCACCTCCTCTCCCTCCAACTGCTCGTCTCCCCTGTCAGGTCTCAGGCTTGGGGTGCCCTGAGAGTCACACCACTCAGGGCTGCCTCTATGGACATGTTAGCATCCTAGGAGGGCCCAGACCAACTTCCCTCTACCCCCGAAACCTGGGTGGGAGCATGTGATCAAGACCCTCTCTGTCCCTCGCACACCTCCCCAGAGCTCCTGCATTCTGGAGGCAGCTCAGGGGCACTGAAGGGGTCTGAGCCTTCCAATTATAGCCTCGCCCCCCGCCCCAACCCCACAGGAACCCGTCACAGGCCCTCCTGAAGAGCCCAGACTCGCTCCTCCTCACCTCTTCAGGCAGGCGGCCCGACTTGCTTTACACCCTGTGTGGCATCGGGGCTTAGTCACTCATGGTAGGAGGGCCGTCCCAATCTGAAGAAGGGCAAATCACAACTGTCAACTGGCTGAGACCCGAGTGCCAGGCTCTTGCCAGAGGCACTACTCTGACACCAGCCTGCGCAGTCTGGAGCCCGTAATGAAAGAGGCTGACAGTCCATTAGCAGCAGAGTGTCCGCAGGGCTCGGAGGCAGGGAGCTGTCATCCACCTCACTTCAAAGGCTTTTGACAGTGAAATCAACTGTGTGTGTGTGTGTGTGTGTGTGTGTGTGTGTGTGTGTGCGCGCGCGCACACGCACAGGTACACATGTGTGTGTGCATAATCTAAAAAAAGGAATATCAACCACAACTGTGCCTGTAAAAATGGGCGGACAGACAACAGTCTCAAACCAAGAAGAGGAAATGACAACGTATTTCTGGTACTCTGTCCTCCCAACCCCCGGGGGCAGGTCCGAGGCAATCCCTTAACAACAGAACGACCATATCACAGGATCGGAAGACCCTAAGGTCTTCTCACACACCCCTTCTCTGATGTCCAACTCTCCGCTGCAGAGTTCCTGGCAAGGAATCAGCCTTTCTCTTGAATGCCTCCAGTCACAGGGAACTCACCGCCCGCTGGGACGTGTCAAACATCTCACTTGCGATTCCTCTACCGGCCAGAAAGCTCTTCCTGACCTAAGAGATTAAACTTGGGGCCGTATAACTTCCACCCACTGGTTTAGTTTTGCCTCTGAAGTCAAAGGGGAAAACGCTGTCTCTTTTCCCCCAAGAAAGCCCTCTCCTGATCTCCTTCCCACGCGGATATGGTTTTAAGTGCCCTCACCAGTCTGCCTAGGCTAGGGCTTTCTGGACAAGATCCGGTTAAGAACATCTTCAAAACGTGGCTCCCATACCAGGACGTAAAATCTCTGCTGCAGCTGTTCCCAGCGTGGAAACACGTGCATGTGCACGTAGAAATCAAGTTCCCCTAACTGGATTTTCACTAATCCCACATTACACATCGTACTGGCAAACACCTTGCCGAAAGCCAAGTGTACTGTACCCACAGCATGCTCTTGATCAACCACCATGTTTGCTCTTTCAAGAAAAGAGAAATAAGAAAGAAGGAAAGGTGCCCAGGAATGGATTCTGCTCCCCACCTGTGGCCCAGCAGCACAGGGATGGGCAGGACCTGCGCCTTCATTGTCCTGGACGCGAATCTATTAACTCCACCTCCGATCACATTAGTCTTCATGGAAGCCAGAGCTCACTGACTCAACTGAGCTTCAGGCCAGGTCACAGGCCCAGATTTGTGCTTGTTTGAATGCAGGAATAACAGAAGAGTCAGTAAGATAATAAATTATGTGTTTGCATCTTCTTCCTCACCCCACGCAAGAGGCCAGCATTGGGCTTCCAAAGGCACCCTGGGTGGGACTTTGTGCAAAGGTCTTGCAAGGGGTGGGGAAGGAGAGAAACACTGTGAATAGGGGAGGTAGACGAGGTAGGTCATGGGGAGAATGGGTGCTTCCCGGAGACGGGGCAGAAATGGGGCTGGGGTGGCAGGGACTAGTGCCCTGCAGGCCCACGGTACTTGTCAGCAGAGGGCTCTGTCAGGGGCATTCTAACCCTTCCAGAGCAGAGTGTCCAAGCAGCAAGGGTAGGTTCCAGGGCTGAACCCCAGCATGGCGGAGCAGAGAAGTGACCGTAGAGATAGTGAGCAAATGGAGCAGGGCCTAGCCAAAATCTCTGGCTTCTTGCCCACAGAGGGCCAGGAGTCCTGGGATGGGGGCCAGCCTGAGAGCTGGCTAAGGTTAAATTTCCAGCCTCCTCACTGGATAAATCCGGATCACAGAAATAAAGGCATGAGATGCTGTATCCCAGAGTCACTAATAAAAATCACACCCACCACATCTATTGTCATCACTCCAGGGATCTCCCCCTTTGGATGATATACAGTTGATTTTTGGGATCCAAGCATATTGCTTCATATTTATTCATGCTAAATTTTTCCTTTGACACATCAAAGCAGCCTTTTGAGTTGTTGTCATTTTATAAGCTCTTCCTCAAAGATTTACAAGACCTGGGATTTGGGCTGCCTAATTCCCATCAGTAACAACAGGTGTTGAACCCAGCTGGGCAGAGGGCAGAGGGCAGAGGGCAGAAGGCAGAGGGCAGGCGCACACTTGCTGCCAAAGGCTTCCTTGCCTGCTGACGGGGACACGCTGATTCGTGAGCTCTCTCCCACAGCTCGTTCAGTCTCCCAGAAATTCACCCAACTAGACTGCTGTCCATTCCACGTTTCTCCGCTTTGTTCATAAAGATACACTGTCAAACGCCTCGCTGAAACCCAAATGTACTCTACCTACTACATGTTCTCAATCTCTCAGCACAGAGACCCTCTCAAGGAAAAAGAAACAGGAAAATAGGGGAGGACAGAAGGAAACTCGGTTAATCTGGTCTGACTGGCTCTTGGCAAACCCGTACTGGCTCTGAGTGGTCCCTACGGTCTTTTCTAAGGACTCCATCAAATGTGGTCCAGTCCTACCCCAGCTCATCACTAAAGGTCATGTACCCCATCCCACCCCACCGAATAGCCCAATGCCCCTGTGCTGGTCTCCAGAGACTTATGAACCCGAGTTCACAATCAGGCAATAAGACGAGAAGTAGGAGGAAAGCAAAGAAAAACTGGAAGCATAATTTTGATTTGATTTTATTAACAAGTCTAAAGAAAATTTCATTGAATCAGGGGTGTAATATAAATTATGGTGACCTGCATATAAAACCTGGCATCAAGTTTGGCCTTTTAGAAACATTTACATGTAAAAATAGGCATTAAAATCTGCCCCAGAACACTACGTGGAGGCTGACGCCCCAACAGGAGCGCTTACAAAGGTGGGTCTGGTCTGCGGACGCAGACGGTCTTGGTCCTACAGCCTCAGGCTGAGCCCTATGTGAAAACGGTCTGCTCTGAGGAGGGGCCCAAAGAGCTTGCCTCTGAAGGCAGGGCCCTGTGAGCACCAAAACGCCATAAGCCTGGCGTGAAACAAAGATGGTGCTGGGAAGAAGGGCCGCTTCCCTAGTTCCTGGGCTCTGGCCACTATCTGCGGGTTCCGGGTCTCTATGCAAGCCACCTTCAACTTGGAGGCACTTCTGCAATTTCCAGATATGTTTTTTCCAAGTAAGCTAATTCCAACTCAAGGAGCCAAATCATATAATTAGCCTGATTTTCAGGACCAAGAACTAATTCTATGTCATTTTCTGCGGGTCAAGCCTCTGAAATAGCTATTAGAATGGCCATCATCACAACAGAACAATATAACAATGATGACTTCAATCTATTTCAGTCTTAGACCAAATGCAATGGAGCAAGTCTAGCCCAGAAATTATACTTCACAGGCAAAGAAATGAACAGCAACTTGGATCCACGTTGGAATTCCCCCATTCTGGGCGCAAACTATCTTTGCACAAGGCAACGGAAGGCTCTGGGAGAGGCAGGGCCAATGCTGCACATCTACCTTCAGGGAGGAAGATGCAGTTCCTTCCCTGGCAGGCCTGGCGTCTGTCTGAACAGGGTCAGGTGGGAACTTGCTTTCTGCCAAGGGCCATTTGGGTATTTTGAACATCATTCGTGGGCCGTACAAAATCACCAACTTAAAAACTGGCCTGCTATGTTTAGGCCCTTGGCAGGGCCCGGCCAAACAAGTTAGGGCCGGACGTTCCCCACCCCTGAGTTGTTGGCTTATTCCTTCATGGAGGAGCTGATGACCCTGGTCTGCTCGTCCTGTGCCAAGTGGCAACTCTCCCGAACTCAGTTGCTGAGCTGCTGCCCAGTCAGGATGCCAGGCTGGGAGGAACACAAATGGGAACCTTATAGAAATGGAGGGTGGGTGTCAAGGAGCAACAGGAAAGGCAATTGAATAGGACCAAGAAGGCTTGTGGACCATGAGTAGCTGGCACAGGGAGCACTTGCCTCTACAGCCTCTACAATGCCAGGGCTGCTAACAGTAACTGAAAGGGCTGAGAGTCGTCCACTCCCTCCTCGACCACCCCACAGCCACCCTTCCCCAGTCATTCCCACAAAAGGAAAGAGCCGCCCTGCCCACTTCCGTCCAGAAGCAGAGATGTTCTCAGCTCTCTCCAGGGGTGGGTCTTTTTTTCCCTTCCCAGTCCTCGCTTGGGTGTCTTGCCACAGGGTGATCTGACACTCTTCCTCAGCTGTGGCAAGAAGTGAAAAGAGAGATAAAGGACATAAGCCCCTGAATCACAATTTAGGCAAACAGCCTGGAGGCCGTTAGGCTGTTAATGAGGGCCCTCTCAGGCTGTGTATTTCAGGGCCCAAATGCTCAGAGGAAGAGACGGGTGCTCTTGGTGGCACGGGGGCCTGACACCAGTCATTACCACATGGCTCTTTCAGGACGGGAGGCCAAGCTGGGTGGCTCCTTCACAAAGTCTTCGGGCCTTTAGTCTACTTTAAAGTGACCTAACAACACCCTCTAGTGGAAATTATAAATAAAACAAGGGCCATGCAGCCAATTCACCTCTGATACCAGTGATTTCAAGATTCCCCATAAAACAGAACAAGACATTATCTTTAACAACTTAATAATTTTAAAAGAGGTGTGAGTTTACAAGCCATCCTTGGGCTCCTCACTGTCAAATCACCTTCTCTCCTGAGAAACTCTGCTTTCAGCACAGTCTCAGGTAGGGCAGCACGCTGACGGAGGAGCCCCTGGTCCCCTTAGAGTTTGGGCAGACTGCCCGCTGGTGCCAGAATGATGCCAAAGACATAGAAGAGCCCCAGCAGGAGGTTGAGCTTGGCGGTCCTCTGGGGCAGTTTGTTGAAAGCCTGGCTCCGGAACTGCCTCTCGAGAGAAAAGGCCATGGGAATGGTGAGCAGGGGCAGGGCCAGGCTGATGCTGCAGTGCGTGGCCAGGATGCTGAAGATCAGGTAGGGCAGGAAGAGCAGCGTGTTGTAGAGCATGTACGAGAAGGTGGGGCCGATGAGGATGGCGAGCGTGACGATGCCCGCCTCCCGGTCAGACTCCATGTCCCTGGTGTTGTTGGAATGGAGGATGGCCTCGGTGCTAAGGGCGAGAGGGATGGCGTACACCAGCGGGAAGACCGCCAGGGACCCCACCTGGACGGCGTAGGCGAACATCACGGCCAGTGGGCCAAAAGTGATGAGGATGACGAGGTCTCCCAGAGCCACGTACTTGAATCCAATCCCTATGGCCAGAAAACCCAGAGAGTTGGTGTGAGATCAAGGGCTGTCCATCAGTCAGAGACTGGCCACTTCTGGCCAGGAACACTGGATTCTCAGACGAGGAGAGTGGGCCGTCACTGCGCTCCTTCCCCTCCAGTGACACGGAGGTGGAGAATACCCATCTTTTGGCACTCGGGGAGGTTTCAGAGTCAGACCCAATCTTTCCTTCCTACTGCCCCCAACTAAATCCTGCAACAGAGAGCTGTGGGTTCCCACCACACACACCGTTCCACGGGAGAGCCTTGAGGCTCTGGAAGGTCTTACAGCCCAGTTTGCGGCCTCTTCCACCCTTTACCAGCCCCTGCAAGGCACCACCCCTGTCTGTAACACCGCTGGGCCGGGCCCTCCCGGAATCTCCAGCCCAGGCTCTTCCTCTCCCGCCTCCTTCCTCTTCGACCTCTGCAGGCAGCTTCTGGTTTTGAAACACCCCAGTGAACCTCAGGGACCCTGCAGGGCTCCAAACTCGGCGTAAAGAAACCTTCAGCTACACAATGAGTAAAAGAGCTAAGATGGTAAGTTACAAAGCAGCTTCCCCTCTCTGGTTCCCATTAAGTTAAAACGAAGTCATCCTTCACTCCTCCTCCCGTACTGCTAATCCACTTCAAATCCTGTCGAATCTGCTTCCGGAAAAGCTGCCCAGTTCTCTCCAAGCCCAGCGGCACACTCCAGCCCACCTCACCCCATCTCCAGATCCAAGCAGCAGTCATTGCATGTCTAGAATACTGCAACAACCCCCAAATGGACCCCTTGGCTTCCATTCTTATACCAACCTCTCCCTGCCCCCTTTCCTACTCTAACCTCCACACTGTAGCCAGAGTGATCCTTTATGGTCAGACCCTAATCTGCCCCTCCCCCTCCCCCAACAAATACCTAAAACCCTTATCAACACCTTGTCCTCAGGATAAAAGCCTGACCTTTCTCCTGGCTCCCGTCTGGCCAGCCCTGGCTCCCTCCTGCTCACCTAGAGCTCCCCTCCCCTCTCACCTCTTTCGGTGCCTGAGGCCTGGAGAACATCCTCCCCCTACTCACCCTTCAAGACTATACCCCTTCTTTCACCCCTACACCCCTTCTTTCACCCCTACACCCCTTCTTTCACCCCTACACCACATTCGGTCCCCTTGCAACTTGTCCCATGCACCCTGACTTCTACTTTCGTAAATTTCATCACACTTGTCGTTATTTAATCTCTGTCTTTCCCAACAACCATTCAACTCCATGGGGGCGGGGCCTGGTGTCTAGCTTGTTCACCACAGCTGGCTCCCCAGCACTTGGCACAAGGCGGAACTGAACGCAGAGCTGCAGTAACAAGCACCTGGAATATGGGACCGAGGTCAGACAGACATCCCACTCAGAGTAAAGCAGCACGGAACGGGCGAGACGTGACCCACGCATACACTGCCACAGAAGCTTGGGCAATGCCAGACCTAGCTGTGGTGGGCAGTTAAGACAGACATGACCAGAACAGGACGATGGGCCAGGCACAGGAGGTCACCAGGGCGGAAAGCCCCAGGTGCCAAACAAAGGACAATTCTAGGGGGGACCTCACCCCCAGGGTGGCCTTTCCTCCCCGAGCATCTCACTGGTCATGAGTTTTGGAACCCCTGACCTTTCCTCCCTAGAGATAACATCTAGTCCCCAGTAATATTTCAGCTCCAGGCCCAGAGAAGCAGCCAGACCAGACCAGAGACCCCATGGCTGACCTCAGGGCAGCTGCACTGAGTAATGCCCCCTGCCCTGGGGCCCGCCAATCAATCAGCCCAGCCCACAGCCCTGAGAGGACACCTGGAAAGCTGCTGGATATCCTATTGAGATCTTCCCCTGCAACCTCCCCTAAAAGCTCCCTTAAAAATCTTAGGATAAGGCCCTGGCTGGTTTGGCTCAGTGGGCAGAGCGTCGGTCTGCAGACCGAAGGGTCCCAGGTTCGATTCCGGTCAAGGGCATATGCCCAGGTTGCGAGCTCGGTCCAACGTGCAGGAGGCAGCCAATCGATGATTCCCTCTCATCATTGCTGTTTATATATACCTCTCTTCTTCTCTCTTCCTCTCTGAAATCAATAAAAATATATATTAAAAACACATGAAAGATGGTTAAAATTTTTTTTAAATCTTAGCATAAGGACCCAGCACCCTCTCCCTCCCCTTCCCCTTTCCCTCACCTCCACCCAGAGTCACCATCACCTTCCTCACTCCCAAGCTCCAAGGGCCCTTCCTTTACCTCCACAACCTGTTTCCTAAGCCTCCTTCTCTTGGGAGTTACTTCTTCTGCCTCTGTGATTTACCGGTAAACGTTCGGTGACAGTGTGGGCCTACACCACAACCAGGCTGGGCCAGGTCGCTGATTTCTGTGCACCCACAACCAAGCTGCCCAGGCACAGCCTCCACAAGGAAACTGCTTTAACCCCTGAACACGACAAGGAACAGTGGTCTACCGAGGGTCTGAAGCCAGGCAGCCAAAGAACAAGATTCAGCCCAAGGTCACCTTCACATAGTCATTGGGCCTCTCTGATGTTTGTCTCCCCTGTCCCCCAGCTTTTTGCAATATAATTAACGTATCACACTGAGTAAGTTTAACACCTACACGTGTTGATGTGATACACTTATATTGCAACATCATTCCCACCACAGTGTGAGCTAACACCTCCATCTGTCACTTAACGACCACCCTTGGTTCGTAAGAATGAAGCGCCCCAGAGGACTGAAGCACAGGCATGGCCCCTTACACCCACCAACACACAGCAAGCTAATTCTGTGCTCCCCGAGCAGCTTTGTGATAAATAACTTGGTTGTCTGAGCACATGCCCTCCAGGAGGAAGTTCTCTCAAGCAGAACATCAGCTCCAGTTCTAAATTAGTAAATCGATGTCTCCTGCAATCTCTCACATATTTAGAGGACTACAGTAATCCCCTTACCCTCATCCAAGACCCCAAGTGGATGCCTGAAACCACAGACCGTAGTGAACCGTGTATATACTGTGTATGTTTCATATGCATTCTGCACATACTTCCACTGCAAGGCAACACTTTATGGCTTCTCTTTGGCATATGCCAATTGCCAGCATCACTACTCTTGTGGTGTGAAATAAAGGTCACTTGAACACAAGCACTGCGCTATCTCTACAGTCAATGTGATAAGCAAGACAGCTACTAAATATGGCTAATGCGTGGGGAGCGTATACAGCGCGGATCTGCTGGACAAAGGGATGATTCACTTCCAGGGTGGGACAAAGCAGACAGCACAAGATTGCATCACACTACCCAGAACAGCGCGCAATTAAAAAAATGAATTGTTTATTTCTGGAATTTTCCATATAATATTTTTGGACCACAGCCGACCACAGCAAACTGAAACTACAGAAAGTGAAAGTGCAGATAAGGGGGGACTGCAGTACCCCTGCCCAAGGAACCTGCGGGCAGGAATACTCCCAGCAGATCCGGCTTCTCCACCAGCTGCCTGCTTTCCTGTGGCTTCTGTTCTCAGATCTCCAAGCAGAGTTCAGGGCTCTGACTATGAAAGAAAACAGACAGCTCTAAAGCCCTGACCTCTGGCTTACCCAGGATTACCCAAGAACACCTCCTGAGATCACCGAGCAAAACAATGATGTGAGCAAGCTGAACAGAATCCTGTGCCTGCAAGCATAAGCTCCCACCTTCAACAGGCCTTACCCCAAGACCAACCGCAAACCCACTTTAGAGGTGAAAAAGTCTAGAACCTCCCACAGGATAGCTGACCCAAGAAAATGCCAGTGCTCTTAGGACAGTGATCGGCAAACCGCGGCTCGCGAGCCACATGTGGCTCTTTGGCCCCTTGAGTGTGGCTCTTCCACAAATACCACGGCCTGGGCGAGTCTATTTTGAAGAAGTGGCGTTAGAAGAAGTTTAAGTTTAAAAAATCTGGCTCTCCAAAGAAATTTCAATCGTTGTACTGTTGATATTTGGCTCTGTTGACGAATGAGTTTGCCGACCACTGCCTTAAGAGAAAGCCCAATGTCCTAAGTGTCCAACAGGTGGTACACCTGCTCCAGAGATAACACCTGGGAGTTTCCTTTAAGGCACGCCCACCCTTCCCAAAACCCCTCCCAACCCTGTTTTCCACAGTGAACTATTGGGCCCAGATAGTAGCTGGAATGAATTTGTTAAAACAGGAATCAAAATGTTGACAAGAACGTGGAGCAACGAAACTCTTGCAAATTGTGGGAAAGAGCAGTACAACCACTTTAGAAAACACTGGAAACTTCTCATAAACATCATCTACCCTATGACTCAACAATTCCCTTCCTAGGCATTTACCCAAGAAAAGTGAAAGCAAATATCCACAAACACTTGAACACGAACGCTCAGGCGTAATAGCCAAAATATGGAAACAAGTCAAATGTTGATGACCAGGAAAACGGACAAATTGCAGTATGTCTATCCGATGAACACTGCTCAGCAATACAAAGGAACTGCTAATGTACATCACAACCCTCATGCTGAGCAAAAGAAGCCAGGCACAAGGATTCGTAAGGAATGATTCCATTTCTGTGAGGTTCTAGACCAGGCAAAACAAATCTGCGTAAAAGAAATCGGAACACTGGTTGCTTCTGGATAGGGATGCGGAGAAGGGGGTTGGCGGGGAGGAAGCACCAGGAAACTTTTGAGGGTGATGGAAATGTTCTGTATCATGATTGGGTTTGGGTTATACAGCCATATGCATCTGTCAAAATTCATCAAACTGTAACACTTAAAATCTGTGCACTTCACAGTATGACTTTTATTGCTATATAATTGACAGTGTTAAAAAACCATAAAATCAGATTATGGCATTACTCTGCTCAATATATTTTATCATCGCCCCATTTGTTCATTCAATGAATATTAAGTACTGCTACATGCCAGACACAGTTCTGGGCACCATGGGTTCAGAGACTAAAATCCCTAACCCCAGGGAGTTTACAGGCTACGAGGGAAGATAACTAACAGAGTACTTACTCATGTTTAAAGGTAGTATGTGCTGCGATGAAAAAGCAGAGAAGAGCAATAGGGCAGGTTTGGGAGGAATGGGACACAGGGTATATTGTATATTTGTATGTCACTTTATTTTTTTTCTCAGCTGCTGCAAAAAGCATTGTTTTGTAACTTTAAGTAGGGTAGAAAGCAAGGCCTCACTAAACAACTGACCAATGGGGCGAGTAGGTTAGAAATGGAATCCTACAGATAGAAAGGGGGAAAGCATTCTAAATCCAGGAAACAGAATCTTCAAAGGATCTGTGAGGCAGGAGCATTCCCGGTGTGTTTCAGAAACAGCCAGGCGGGCAGAGGGCCGGAGCATGTGAGGAGGAGGAAAGAAAGAGGACAGATCAGAGTGGGGGGATTGGAGA
This sequence comes from Corynorhinus townsendii, assembly GCA_026230045.1. NCBI lineage: Eukaryota > Metazoa > Chordata > Mammalia > Chiroptera > Vespertilionidae > Corynorhinus > Corynorhinus townsendii. The sequence continues at coordinate 215,635,903 of JAPDVU010000002.1, forward strand.
AGATGGGAAGACCTCGGCCTTTACTCTGAACATGGTGGGAGCCACTGCCCGAACGGGTGTGGCTCCGTGGTTGAATGCTGGCCTATGGACCAGGAGGTCATGGTTCGATTCGCGGTCAAGGCAGGTGGTCAGAGGACATGCCCAGGTTTCAGGCTCAATCCCCAGGAGGGTGCGTGCAGGAGGCAGCCGATCAATGATTCTCTCTCATCATTGATGTTTCAATCTCTCTGTCCCCCTTCTTCTCTGAAATAAAAACATATTAAAAAAAAAAAAAGAAGATGGAAGCCATTGGAGAATTTTGACAGAGGACTGATGTAACTGCCTTTTCTAACAGGATTACTCTGGCTGCTGGCTTGAGAACACCCTGACAGGGACAAGAGTGGATGCACAGAAATCAGTAAAGAAGCTGACAAAATACTCAAGGGAGATAGGAGTGGCAGTGGTGAAAGGTGGTGAGCAAAGGTCAGATCCCAAATACATTTTTAAAGGAGAGTCAACAGGATTTGCTGATGGACTGATGCAAGATGTGAGACACGAGTTGGGATGATGCCTGTGAAGAACTAAAAGGCAGAAGTTGCCACTGAGTAAGCGGGGGTGGGGGGAGGCCGGAAGAGCAGGTTTCTTTGGGGAGATCAGGAATTTGATTGCAGGCATGCTTAGCTGGAGATGCCCGGAGACCTCTAAGAGAACTTACCGAGTAAGAAGCTAAGTAGGAGTCCGGAGTTTAGTGGAGAGATCTGGGCCAGAGGTATAAATTTGAGTCACCAGTTTAACAGATAGCAGCTGAAGCCATGAGACGGGCTAAAGTCACGAAAGGAGTAACTGGAGACAGAGGAAAGAGACCTAAGGATTAAGCCTGCACGCTGGGAATGAGGAGAAACCCACACAGAAGACAGGCCCTAGACCAGCATGATCCAGCCGCCTACCTCTCCAACTGCATCGCCCTCCTCCCTCTCCAACACATTGGCCTTTCAGTAGACACTAGACGTCGAGCTCTCTCCCCCTCCGGTGCATTAGCATTTGCGGCACCTGAATCAGACCCCAATTCTGTCCGAGGATGGCCTTATCCTTCAAGTCTTAGCTTAAGTGTCTCCTTCAAAGAGAGGGCTTTTTCCCTCCCTACCCCCTTAAGCGTTCTGTTACAGCATCCACGATTCCCTTTACTGAACTTCTTACAAGTGGCTGCCAGGACACCAGTCTCTTGGTCTTCTTCTTTCTCCTCCAGATGCTCCATCACAGTTCCCTTTACCTGTTCCTTCTCTTCTCCCCACCTCTTTTTTTTTTTTTTTAATATATTTTTATTGATTTCAGAGAGGAAGGAAGAGGGAGAGAGAGATAGAAATATCAATGATGAGAAAGAATCATGGATCAGCTGCCTCTTGCACACCCCTCACTGGGGACCGAGCCCGCAACCCAGGCATATGCCCTTGACCGGAATCAAACCTGCGTGACCCTTCAGTCCGCAGGCCAACGCTCTCTCCACTGAGCCAAGGTGGGCTTCTCCCCACCTCTTAACGTCAGAGTGCCCCAGGGCTGTCCTGGTCCCCCCCACATCTCTAACAACACTCCCTCCTCCGGCGGTCTCACCCAGTCGTACAACTTGACTAGTATGTGCCCATGATTCCCAAAGATCTTTATCTCCAGCTCAGACCTCTCCCTGAACTCACTCTTATATCCACGTGACATCCCCACTTGGAGGTCTACTACATTAAGACGCTCTGTCAATTACCTCTCCCAAAACCTACCTTCAGCTTTCTCTCTCTCACTTGAAATCAACTCCATTATTCAAGTTGCTCAGGCCAAAACCTCTGAGTTATGCTTAATTCTTCTTTCTCTCCTGCCTCACATCGCATCCATCAGCACACCCTGCCTGGCTACGTCTTCCCTCTCCACTACCAACCTGATCCCAGGCCCCAAACACCTCTTGCCTGGGTTAGTCAACAGCTCCCTTCTCCTCCACCTCCCTGCTTCTAAGCTTGCTCACTCCCCTTTATCCCTGCTCAATACTTTAGCCAGAGTGATTCTTTTAAAACATTAAGGCCTACATAATCTTTGTGCCTCCCTGACCTCCCCAAACATACTTCTCCCACTTCCCTTGCTTTCACTTTTTCTCTCTCCCTCACCCTGGACTCCACGCTGTTCCTCAGACTTTTCAGGAACATTTCTGCCTTAATGCCTTTGGCAATTGCCATTCCAAGATTTGGGACACTCTGCTCCGGCAACTCCCTCACTTCTCACCTCCTTCAATTTTTGCCCACGTGTTACCTTTTGGATGAAGCTTTCCCTGATCAAACTACTTAAAATAGTCCGCTTCCTGGCTCTACTTACTATTTCTCTCCATAGCACTAATCATCTTTTCATATACTATCATCAGGGTACCAATGCATCCTAACCTCCTGGGAACTTTCCTGGCTTCAGCACCCAAAGTCCCACATCCTGGGAACGCTCTCAGTCCTGAGCAAACCGGGACATTGGTTTGCTAACTATAATTTACTATGTTTGCTTTCTGTCTCTCTTCATCACATATAAAATAATTTTCACAAGAGCAGGGACCTGTGACTGCTGTGATCCCAGGGAACACTGCTGGCACATAATAAATGTTCAATAAACAGAGCTGAGCGGCCTGGCCATCACCACCTTAATCAGCTGTACAGTTGTGAGCTCTTCAAAGTTAATTCCACTACAATTTGAAACTGTGGCATTATAAGATATAGCCAACAAAAAGAAATTAGATATAAAAAGTTTCCATATATATGGAAATGACTCATATATATATATATATATATATATATGAGTATATATATAATTTCTAACACCCATAAGCCAAGCCAGGATCTTCTCAACCCACTCTTGTTTTCAAAATAATCCACAGAACCCACAGACTATAGATTTCACCCACGTGGCCTGAGAAAAGAACTTTTGATACCACTCTTTTGATACTCACACACAAAGCAGCAGTTTCTAGTACGTGCAACTAAGACCTCCAGCACAGGAATCGGGCCAATCCTTACCTCCTGTGTAGAGAAAGGAGCCAGACAGGCCTCCAAAGTAGATGAGAGCCAAGTGCTCCAGTTTCAGAGGGGACAGGTAGTAGAGGCAAGCGGCACAGACACAGCCCAGAGTGTAGAGGAAGACTCCAAACCGGACAACATCCTGGGGCTCCAAGATCCGGTCCACCAGGGTCCGGTCATCACTCTTTTTGTGGTCAATGCCCTTGGAAAAGTCATAGTACGTGTTGACCAAGTTGCCAGCCCCATGCACAGCCAGGACTGCCACGGCACAGCCCACCAGCAGCCTGGGGTCCAGGACGCCCTGGGATCTGTAGGCCAGGGCACTGCCCAGGGCCACGGGGGTGAGTGAGGCGCTGAAGCTCCAGGGGCGCAGGGCCAGCACATAGGAGGCGCACTTCTGCCTCCAGGAGCGCGGGATGGGCTTGTCCCACTCGGGACAGTCGTTCCCCAGCAGGTCCCTGTCCCCGGCCTGGGCTGTCTCTCCCGCCTGGATGCTAATCTTCTCCCCCGAGACCTGCAAGGCCGCCATGGAGGTGCACGTGGCTGAAGTCAACGTTGATAGAGAGCCACTCACAGGACAGCGACTGCGATGGGACGGGGAGGGTGGGGCGACCAGCCCTGACCTTCCTTCGGTTCCGCCCCGGGGCAGGGCTGGGGAGGCAGCGGGGCCCCGGGGCAGTAGCGAGCGGGCCTGACACCCCACGAGCCCAGTAGCACCGCTCGGCTTTCCAGTCACCTACGTGAAACCTGTCTCTGGACGGGGCTCGGCGCTAGAGCCCAAAGCCGAGAGGCAACCACCTCCCCGGAGCTACCGGGGCCGCCATCTTGTGCGCGCGCCTCTGGAGGCCGGCCGGGAAACAGGGGCCCCCGGCACTGGCGGGCCGGGCCCGGAGGGGGCGGGGCGGGGCGGGGCGGGGCGGGGCGGGGCGGGGCGGGGCGGCCTTCTCTCTCCCAGGTATGCTCCTTGCAGCTGCTCCCAGACATGCTGGGTGCAGCCTCGCCTAGCATCACACAATCCACCATAAATGCTTGTGGCTTTTCGACTTACCAAGAGTTTTCATGCACCGAAATAGGACGCATTCATTGTTTTCATGCAGTATGCGTACTACTGTACGCAGCAATTAACAAAACCAACAAAAATCAGGGAGCATATTGAGGAGATAAGAAAAGTATAATTATCCCCGTTTTTACAAATGAGAAACTTGAAGCTCTAAAATGGAAAAAACTCTCACTTTCTATTGTGCAACTTCCAGTGGCATAAACTGCCCTGCCTATTCATAACACACAAATAACTGCCCTTCCCACCCTACGAGGTGGCTGGCTGGGTGTCTTCATTGCCGGCCCTCATTGCCCACCTTCTGGGAGCTTCGGGAGCTCTTTCTGACGGGGGAGAATTGGTTGTTAAATTTTTAGGAGTTTTGTGAGCCAGTCTCTAAGCACAGCCATTATTAAAAATTAAACTACACAAACTTACAGTTAAGTAAATTATCTATATATTTAAAACCCTAATATGCAAATAGATGGAACAGCAGAACAACTCAACAACCGGACAACCGGTTGCTATGACGTGTGCTGACCACCGGGGGCGCACACAGACCATGGCGGGCGCTGGCAGCAGGCGGGATGGTGGAGCAGGTAAGCGGGGACACCAGACCAAGGCGGGGCGCCGGTTGCTGTCATGGGGCGAGCCTCTGGCAGTTACTGAAAATTCTTTGCTCCTGCGCCCTACAGTCCTGCCCGGCACTTGCACCCGCTGACAGTGTCGGCCTTGCTCACACCTGTTGCTGGCGCTGGCCCCAATCACTGCGTCATGAGCACAGTCGGTGCTGTCAGCACATGGGAGTGGCAGTGGTGGGAGTGGGGCTGCTGGCAGACAGGGGACCAGGGGCCGTGGCGAGAGGGGCCAGGCCGGGGCACGGAGGATGGGCTGAAACCCGCCCTGAGCCCACCGCAGCCTCGCAGTCCACAGTTCCTTTCAAGGTGCACGAATTCGTGCACAGGGCCCCTAGTATTAAAATAAAAGTAACAAATACTCTAAGCTCATTACTTCCTCATTACTACATTGTACCATTTATGCTCTTTAGGTTATTCACATTTGTTTTTGTTTGTTTAATGTTTTTATTGATTTTAGAGAGAGAGAGGAAGGTAGCGGGATAGAGATATAGAAACATCATGGATCGGCTGTCTCCTGTACATCCCCTACTGAGGATCAAACCCAAAACCTGGGCATGAGCCCTGACCTGAAACTGAACCAGTGACCTCTTGGCTCAGGGATCCATGCTCAGCCACGGAGCAACACCGGCTGGGCTGTTCACCTTTGTTGTATCTGCATTGTGGAAATGCTATATAACAAGAGGCTACCGCTCGTTTACATCTCTCCCCGGCTTTTCATTGAGTGACATTCATTGGTAGTTTGGAATCTGCCATAGTGGGAATATTTATGCCATGCAAATCAGCAAATGCCTGATCATCGTTTTGTTCATCTAGACTACAAGAACTGAAAAATAAGTTTATCAGATTAAACTTAAAAGTATCGACTCTATAGCCCTTCCATTTTGAATAGCAGCAAAATATGAGGAAATATTCTTCCAATATTGGCAAATTATTATCCAGTTCAGCGAAGAAGTTTTCATGTCATTGACAAACTAGTGAAATTTCAAGGTATCTCTTGATTGTCTCACTTTCCCCTTACTCATTAACATAAAAAAATGTCAACCAACATTCATGTTGGAACATACTCATTGGTCAACTGCAACCATAGAGAGGCTACACAAGACATATATATATGAATCCTGTTAGAATATGTGAATATATATATTCACACATATATATGAATCCTGTTAGAATCAATTGGCTATATGGAATTTACAATTAGAAGTATTGTGGCTCAGTCAGTGTGGCTCAGTTGGTTGAGCATTGTCTCACGGACCAAGAGGTTGCCAGTTTGATTCCCAGTCAAGGCTCATGCCTGGGTTGCAGGCTCAATCCCCAGTAGGGGGCCTGCAGGAGGCAGCTAATCGATATTTCTATCTCTTCCTCTTCCTTCCTCTCTCTCTAAAACCAATAAAAACATTTTTTAAAGTATTGTGTATTTTATTATTTATAAGTTGTATGCTACACATCCTTTATATCAATAAAAGTTATACTAAAATATAACATACATGTACACAGGACTGACTACATAATTTTGGTACCCAGTGCAAAATAAAAATGTGTGGCCCCTTCTTAAAAATCATTAAGAATTTCAAGACAGAGCATTATAACCTCACAGGTCACAACAGCCACAAAAAGCTACAGACATACATGGTCCCTCCCTTACCAGCTAGCTGGTTGGTAACTTGCAACTTCAGCACCCAGCACATACTAGGACTTGCAAACCCAAATAACCTATACAGCCAAATGGGACACTAGGAAGAAGCAGATATTTCTTAACTCCTCCCTTACCAATTCTATGACCCAATCCTTCTATATGTCATTTTACTCATGGATAAAGTATAAAGTGGGGACAATACAACCTGCTTTGTAGGAAATGGTCAGAAAGAACAGTAACAGCATTTATTGACTCTGCATGTGTCATGTAGTGTTTTAGGTACTTTACATGCAGTAGCATTTAGCCCCTACAACAGTGCCTACCAAGGTAGTGTGGACACTAAGAAAAAAGATACCTACTAAGAAGGGCTTTTGGTGGTCAACTGGGCTCAAATTTCCTTAAACACACACATACACACACACACACACACACACACACACACACACACAGCCTAACAGCCATTTCTAAACTGGGGCGTCTTAAGCAAACTGCACTTTGGGGAGAAGCCTGCATTAGGCTACCTGCCTCCAGCACTGAACTGCCTGCCTGCAATATGCTCCTGTGCAGCTATATCCCCCATCAACATCTTCACTGATGAATCAGAACTGACTCATTCTGACCAATCAGGATGGTGCCTTTTGGCCCAATCAAACTTTGAGGATTTGGAATCTTCATTTGCATGAGGACAGACCAATCAGGGACCAGAGGCAGGGACTTCTGGCTATATAAGTTAGCTCCCCTCTGGCTGTGGAAGCACACTTGCCACTGAAGACTGTTTCCCTGGCTGCAGCTGAAACTCTGAAGATGAAACGCTACTGAGCTGTTCGCACTGAATAAAAGCTCATTCTTCACCACATGCCTAATTGGGGATTCCTGTTGACTGAATTGGTGCCAACAACCATCCAACCCTTGGTTGTCAATGGGTGCATTATAATCTTTCCAGTTCTTTAAGGGAATATGTATATAGACATTAAGTACTTGCTCATATAGTTAGTAGGTGCTAGAGCTACGTTTCAGTTAGTTTGACTTTACCCTGCTTCTAACCTCTATTCTGTAATGTCCACCAGCCTGGTCCTTATGGCTCAGTGGTTGAGCGTGGACCCATAAACCAAGAGGCAATTGGTTTGATTCCTGGTCAGGGCATATGCCCAGGTTGCAGACTCGATCCCCAGTAGGGGGCATGCAGGAGGCAGCTGATTGATGATGTTTCTCTCACATCAATGTTTCTCTCTATGCCTACCCCTTCCTCTCTCTTTAAAAAACAATTTTTAAAAAACATAATGGCCACCAAAATGCCTGATACTTTGTAAATGCTCAATAAATATTAGTTATTATTTTACCATAATGGATAAGAAAAGCTCTTTGTAAATTTGCAGAGGCTTTTGTATATGAATGGCCTGGTCCTTTGGATTCTAAACTTACCTAACAAACTGCAGCTGAGTCAGTGAGACCCAGAACATCCAAAAGAAGGCCCAAGGCCCCACAGCAGCTTGCATTGCTTCACAGTTCGGCCTTACCTGGGCACCTCCAAAACACAAACAAAGAAGAGGAATCTACAGATCTCTCCATAGCTCCTGCTGGGTGGCCTCAGACAGAGGCTAAATTAGCACCTCCTTGGAGATCCAAGAGCCAGTGTACACAGTGGTCAGAGTGGGACCATCCAGATTACAACTCCTCAGATCCATAAGGTACACACTCAGGGGGCAGACTCAGTGAGCACCAAAGCCCCACTGAAGCAAGTCTTGTCTCATAAGGGTGTCTCCAGCACAGAAGTTCTCCCAGCATAGACACAGCTGATCCTCACAGCCCTGGAGGTCAATTCCTCCCAATGATACCAACAACAATCAAGGCTTAACTACAACAAGACTGTGCACACAGCCCACAAAGGGGTGCATCAAGAGTGTCCACCTCAGGTAACTGGGGAGGCTGAGCCACTGGGCCCTATAGGACACCTAGCACACAAAGCTACTCTACCAACTCAGGGAAGCAGCCAAAATGCGAAGACAAAGAAACAGGTCACAAATGAAAGAAATAGAGGAAAGCAAACAACTGGATATAGAGTTCAAAACCACAGTTATAAGGTTTTTCAAGAATTTTCTAGAAAAGGCTGATAAATTTAGTGAGAACCTCAAGGATATGAAAAAGGACCAACTAGAAATTAAACATACACTGACTGAAATAAAAAATACTATACAGAGATCCAAAAGCAGACTAGAGGATTGTAAGAATCAAGTCAAAGATTTGGAATACAAAGAAGCAAAAAACACCCAACGGGAAAAGAAAAAAGGAAAAAGAATCCAAAAATATGAAAATAGTGTAAGGAGCTTCTGGGACAACTTCAAGCGTACCAATATCCGAATTATGGGAGTACCAGAAGAAGAGACAGAGCAAAATTCTGAAAACCTATTTGAAGAAATAATGACAGAAAACTTCCCCACCTGGTGAAAGAAATAGACTTAAAAGTCCAGGAAGCTCACAGAACCCCAAACAGAAGGAATCCAAAGAGGACCACACCAACACACATCATAATTAAAATGCCAAGAGCAAAAGACAAAGGGAGAATATTAAAAGCAGCAAGAGAAAAACAGTTAGTTACTTACAAGGGAGTACCCATACGATTGTCAGCTGATTTCTCAACAGAAACTATGCAGGCCAGAGGTGAGTGGCAAGAAATATTCAAAGTGATGAATAGCAAGAACCTACAACCAAGATTACTCTGCCCAGCAAAGCTATCATTCAGAATTGAAAGGCAGATAAAGAGCTTCACAGATAAGAAAAGGCTAAAGGAGTTCATCACCGCCAAACCAGTATTACATGAACTGCTGAAAGGTATTCCTTAAGAAGAGGAAAAGGAAGAAAAAGGTAAAGATAAAAATTATGAACAACAAATACATGTCTATCAATAAGTGAATCTAAAAATCAAGTGAATAAAAAAAATCTGAATAACAGAATAAACTGGTGAATATAATAGAACCAGGGGCATAGAAAGGGAGTGGACTGACAATTTTCGGGGAGAAAAGGGTGTGGGGGGTGCGAGAAGAGACTGGACAAAAATCCTACACCTATGGATGAGGACAGTGGTGGCGGGGGGGGGGGGGGACAGGTAGGGCAGGGGGTGGGGTGGGAACTGGGTGGAGGGGAGCTATGGGGGGAAAAAAGAGGAACAATTGTAATAATCTGAACAATGAAGATTTATTTAAAAAATTTTTTAAAGAAATTCTAGGGATACAGAAAAACTAAGAAAATAAGTGAAGGGACAGGGGTGAAGCAAGACTTTGTGATAAATACAATTTTATTTATTTTGAGATTTGAACAGTGAATATATTACATATTCCAAAATGTTTAATGATTAAATATGGACATGTTGAACACAAGTGAGAAATGTGAAATTAAGAGGAACAATTATTTCACAGAAAAATCAATGCAATGAAGAGATCCTAAACTTAAAGCAGTAATCTTTTTTTTTTTTTTTCCAATCTGACAGAGTATTTTGTTAGCCACAAAATATTACCAAACCTCTTTAATTTGGCAGGTTAACACTTCAGGATACGTCCATGTCCTCAGAAAACTTATCTTTTTTTTACAAAAGTAATTGATGGTAATGTATAAAGAAAATAGTATGTCTCCCCCAAATTTCATTACATCTTAGTTGTATATGTTCTCCATGGTAACATAGACACCTAAGAAATACATAAATGTTTTTACTAGCAATGGTTATATTATACTTACATTGTGTAATTTATATTTTTAAATAAATCGTGAACCCTCTTTCTTCTTAACAAATATTCATCTACATTACCATTATTAATGGCAACATTTGTAATAAATATGTGTTATGTTTCATTTAATCAGACTCCTATTGTGATTTAGGAATATTCAATATTTATTATAATAGACCGTAGTGTTTTAAAAAATTAAGATGTAGTCAAACTCTATTTTGGTTATTGTTTTGTGAAAAGTTGTTTTTTAAATTATGTTGCTTTGAAATTATTGATTTAGGAGAAGCTCATTTAGTTAAAATTTGGCTATGGTTTCTCGCGAATGATCTTGTGTGCTAGATAATTTTGGAAGAGTAGTAAATCTAAGCAAAAAACTTTTCATATACATGTTACATTTAACAAAAGAGAAATCACGGTTCCATGAACCCGAAAATTTTACGTCTTTTCCTCCAGTCGTGGCTCACACTCTCCTTTCATAATTAAGCCGGGCGGGGTCGCGAACCTTCGCCTACCACCGCTCAGTCCCATCCCAGGTACCCAGACAGCGGACTAGACAGGGCCGCACCCCTAGTGCAAGGGGGAATTATAGTAGCGATGGACCGGATGTGTGCATGGAAGTGACTGAAGTCAACTCACGACCGATTGGTTCTCCTGAGTAGACCTGAGCCTCCTTTCGTCTGCCACTGGCCGCGTGGTTTGTCTATTTGAACAATCCCCGCCCCCTAGAGAAGCCGGGTCCCGAAGCTTCAGTTCTCCTTCATTACTATTGGTCAGTGTTTCAGTCCATCGTTTTCTTACGCCCGTCGATTGGTCTTTAGGGCTGGGAACCTGCCCTCCCTCCCGCGGCTTAGAGGACAGTGGGGAAGGCGGGTGGGAGGGCTGGGGGCCTGAGGCGGCGGTACCGGCGCTGTTGGCGGCAGCTGAGGCCTTGGCCGAAGCCGCACGGTGAGTCCGGAGCCTGGCACCGACCCCTCCAGGGCGGCGGAATGTCCAAACCCACAGCCAGTCTAGTCCGGGGTGGGGGGACGGGGAAGCCGCCCGTCGGGACGTGGGGTACCCTCAGAGACGGCACCCTGGAGTTGAGCACCGCCTGAGCCCTTGACCTCCACCCTGTGAGGCAGCGCCCACCTCCTCCCGGATCCCCGGCAGACCCCCGAACCTTTGAGTCCGCCGTGCGTCTGTGGCGCCGCGAAGGCCGGCCCATCAGCCCCGGTCCTGCCGGGACGCCTTTGCGTCCCCGTGCGGATTAGTCACCACCTACAAATTGTTTTCAGGAGGATGCACGGCGGTGTCAGCCCCTTGCACTCCCACCTGGAGACTTCTCTAGGACCCATTCCCCGAGTCTGAGCTCGGTTCCGTCCTCAGGTTTCATCCTCGCTGCCTCCCCCACTCCCATCCCTAGTTTCAGCCACCCAACTTTCACTTCTTCCTGTAAGCCTTCGCCAAAGATCCTTAGGGTGCTTGGCTTCCAGTATTTTAATGGAAATTTGCGTGGAACAGATGGCCCGGGGGCCTTAGACTGATAAAGATAGGCTGGTACTTTCCTGAGAACGGAAATTTCGTGCTAGCCTCGCACAGATGCGGTCACACACGCTGTAGTAGTTTTCTGGGTTTCCTCTCGCCTAAAGGATGACACTTCTTTTGCAGTCATTTTCTTGGCACCGGAGTATTTAAAAGCTTTCAAAACCAATTACTCCTTGTTTATTTTATTTTTTCTCCGCATCACCCATTCTTTCAAACTAAGAATTTTGAAAAATTGGTTTTCTAATGTAATCTGGACACACCTAGGAGATAGGTATTTATGTAGATACACTGAGTGGCCAGATTATTATGTGTTCAGAGATCATAATAATCTGGCCACTCAGTATATATGTTATACACGTAATTATAATGCATATGATCTATATGTAGATATAGATCATATGTAATGAATATGAAGATATATAGGTGTATATATAATATATGTTGGCTGAGCCCTATTATGGCCACTTGATTGCGGTTGCCTGATTATTTGTATTTACCCCGAGGTTGTAAGCTCATTGAGAGAAGAGACAGGACCTAATTCAGGAATGAATGAATGATCTCGGGATCATTTTGAGTATTAGTATTCTATAGAACTGCGCTGTCCGATGCAGCGCCACCAGCCACATGGGGCTTAGCGTGCTTGAAATGTGGCTAGTCCAAACTGAGATTGTTGTAGGTGTAAAATGCACGCTAGATTTTAGAAATTTGGTACCAAAAAAGAATGGAAGTATATCCATTTTTTTATATTAATAACATTGAAATAATATTTTGGATATATTGTATTAAATAAAGTTAATTTCAGCCATTTCTTTTTACTTTTTTTTACGTGGCGACTAGGAAATTTAGAATTACATTTGTGGTTTGTATTTTATTTCTGTTGGACAATGTTGCTATAGAATAATTACGCTCTTTAAATTGACCTCTTTGAGGAAAGAGGTAGTTGTAGGTATGATTTATTCTTCCCACTTTTAGTACTTGGCACTATGCCATATACATAGTAGTAATAATGATAGTAATAGCTAACAATTTTAAGAACTCGTGGTGTGCCCAGCACTTTTTAACATGTATTAACTTATTTAATCCTCACATCAACCCTGTGTGTTAGGTACTATTATTGCCCAGTTGCAGTTGAGAAAATAGACATTTTAAGTATTTTCTCAAAGTATATAATTTGGGGTTGGATTCAAACTTAGGTAGTCTGGCTCCACAGCCCACAATTTGACCCTCTTACTATGCTACCTCTTCTAAACCTGAGTCATTATTGAATAAATAGCAGCTTTCTACACATTCCTCAGCGAGGTCTCCATACCTGACGTGGACAGGGTGGAGATCTGTGTTAAGGAACTGGGCCATAAATAAATTTATCGCCATAGTTCGTTATCCAGAATATTAAAGGAAGCTTTGCTCCACAGAAACTCAGGGCAAGATGCTTGGAACCGGACCCGCCGCCGCCGCCACCGCAGCTGCCGTGGCATCTAGCAATGTGAGCATTCTGCAGCAGTTTGCCAGCGGCCTGAAGAGCCGGAATGAGGAGACCAGAGCCAAAGCTGCCAAGGAGCTCCAGCACTATGTCACCATGGAGCTTCGAGAGGTTGGGGCTTCTGTCATTTGAGGCCATTCGTTATGGATGTTTGGGCTAAGTGCACCATCCCTGGTTTAGATTTGTTTTGACAGCTAAGTAAGATTCTGTTTCAGAAAGGCACCCAGTTTCTCACGTCCCTGAAACATGCGGGTTCCTTTGCAGCGGTTACACATTTCTGTGGCCTCTCTGTGTTGTGACACTTTTGGAATCAGCTTAGAGTCAGCTGTTTTTAAATGTTTTCTTCTTTTTCACACTGCATTCCAGACCTTTGAGTCTTTTTGCCTGATAGCATTGGTTGGGGTGGGTGGGAAGAGCTGGGGGGTTTTAAAATAGAGACCAAACTGAAGGTCAGGGATATTGTCTTGTTCGTTCTTACACCCCTGGTACTAGGTAGAACCAAGGACAGGACCCTCGGAGCATACTCAATAGTATTTGTTAAGTAAGTAGGTGACTTGCCAGTTCAGTTGCTCTGTAGTTTATAGAAATGGGCAGTTTCTATAGAAATGCTGTGTTTGGTTTAAACCGTACCTGCTGATACCTCTCAGGTCCTGTTTTTTGGAAACCATGTCAACAACACCATCTCCATCATCGGGGAGACATTAGAAATTGTTCTGAGTACATCTTCCTTTGCAGATGAGTCAAGAGGAGTCTACTCGCTTCTACGATCAGCTGAACCATCACATTTTTGAACTGGTTTCCAGCTCAGATGCCAATGAGAGGAAAGGTGGCATCTTGGCCATAGGTAAGGACTGAGTCTCTGGTGATAATATCGACTGGGAACAAAGGACTGTTCACCTTTGTGTCCACTGCACCCCGTATCTGCTGCTTATCAGATGCTTAGTTCATACTCGTTTATTGAATTTTAAGGAGCTCGGTGGCTTTCCGGGTTCTTATTTAGGTATTAATTCTAGCAACAGGCCTGACACGTAGGCAAAGCAGGTGCTTTCAGATATGGAGTCTCAGAACCTTTTCTGGGCCGGAGCTGAGACTAGAAGCCAGCTTTCTTCCTACCACCGAATGTAGCTTTTTGCGGGTTCTAATTTCTCTATAGAGTAATATTTGCCGTAGGGCTCATGAATGCAAAAGTAGAGTTGGGACAGTGAACAAAAGGCAGGTAATTTTCAACTCCGAGAGGTGGTCATCCAGTCTGCGATTTTTTAAAAATATATTTTATTGATTTTTTTACAGAGGAAGGGAGAGGGATAGAGAGTTAGAAACATAGATGAGAGAGAAACATCGATCAGCTGCCTCCTGCACACTCCCCACTGGGTGTGTGCCCGCAACCAAGGTACATGCCCTTGACCGGAATCCAACCTGGGACCTTTGAGTCCCCAGGCCGACGCTCTATCCACTGAGCCAAACCGGCTAGGGCCAGTCTGCAATTTATTATTCAGTCCCTGTTTCTTTTCCTTTTCTTCTTGAGAAAACAAATTATATATACTAAAATGAAAGCATGTTGCTTTATGCCGATATCCTTGTACAAATACCAAATCTGTTGGTTAAAATGAAAATTACCTGCGTTGTTTACCATCTGGAAATTACAGTGTGCACTCGGAGTGAAAGGAAGGGGTCACGCCAGCTTTCCTTTCAAGGCAGCGTACTTTCCTGGACAGCATGTGCTCATCCTCACCTTTTGCCTTTCTCTCTTCCAGCCAGCCTCATAGGAGTGGAAGGTGGGAATGCCACCCGAATCGGGCGCTTTGCTAATTATCTTCGGAACCTCCTCCCCTCTAATGACCCAGTTGTCATGGAAATGGCATCCAAGGCCATCGGTCGCCTCGCCATGGCAGGGGACACTTTTACCGCGGAGTATGTGGAGTTTGAGGTGAAGCGAGCCCTGGAATGGCTGGGTGCTGACCGCAACGAGGGCCGGAGACACGCAGCTGTGAGTGCCTGCAGGAGGAGCACAGCCAGCCAGGCCTAGAGAGTGATGGCGCCGTTTCGGGATCCCTCACACAATGTGCTTAGGTCTCCGAGGGGCAGAGAATGAGAGGGGATGCTCCAGGCAAAGACACTGCTTCTTGGTGGTCTTAGGTTCTGTCCTGAATTCCTTTCTGTCTTCACCCTGAGCTTTGCACCTGAAGAGGAAACTTAAAAGTTGTTTCTCGTTGCTTGAGAGGCAGCCCTACGTGCAGTGTTTATCCTGAGCTCTGATTTTCTAGAATCAAAATTGCAAGAGCCATAGCAAGAGAAGAAGCCACACAGCCAAAAGGCTACAAAGGCCCAGACAACTGTACTGTCTGCATGATCCCTTCCGTGTCTTTGCCAAGGTCTCTGCACATACCGGGGGAATACGGAAGAACCGGGATTAAGAGAGGAGCAGGGGAAGTAGATACCTTCACTGTCCCCAATGGGAGAGTTGGTCAGCCTTTCCTGTTTCTTTTGTAGACATTTGCTCATTGGTTGGTGCTTAGCCCAGACTTCCTCTCTTCCCATTGGCTGTTCTGCATTTGGGGGAGGGGTAGTTTATCCTCTTCTTTTGGGGGTGCGTCTTCCTTGGTTTTCTGAGCTTGTCCCTGAGGCTGGTTTGTTGGGCTGGGACACCATGCTGTGAGAGAGGAGAAAGTCTGTCTTCAAGAGGGAGAATTTGGATATGAATGTGTGGGGGTCACAGGTATCCGTCAGATCCTTTCCAGTCAGCTCCCTCGTGAGGAGGCAGTACCACAAGGAGGGAGAACAGTGTGGGGGAGGGGCCCACATTTGGACCCTGGTTCAAGTCTTAGCCTCGCCATTTTCTAACTCTGTAACGTGGGGCAACCTCTGATCCTTCCTTTCACTGCCAAGTGAAAATAATAGCAAGGTTAGGTATTAAACAAGATTTTTCATTCATTCAATAAATGTTCATTGAATACTTGCTATATTCTAGGTATGGGTCTAGGCTGTCAGTAGAGCAGGATATAAGACAAAACATGCCTGCCCATCCAGAGCTTGTGTTCTAACATTACCAGCATCGCGTGTAAACACTCGAGGATGTCTGAGCAGTTTTCCTTTACTTTCCTTCCTAGAGCCCCAGAATTTCCAAGTCTGCTCTTTTTCTAATGTATATAGGTTCTAGGAAGTCAGAAGCTGTAATCCTGAGAGCACAAAACTGTGTGATACAGCTTGGCTGGTGTGGCTCACTGGTTGAGCATTGACTAATGAACCAGGAGGTCATGGTTCGATTCCCGGTCAGGGCACATGCCTGGGTTTTGGGCTCAGTCCCTAGTAGGTGATGTGCAGGAGGCAGCTGCTCAATGATTCTCATTAATGTTTCTATCTCCCTCTCCCACTCCCGCTCTGAAATAAACTTAAAAAAAAAAAGTTCGTGATACAGATGAGAGTTCTGAGTATGCCTTTCTCTCCTAGGTTCTGGTTCTCCGTGAGCTGGCCGTCAGCGTCCCTACCTTCTTCTTCCAGCAAGTGCAGCCCTTCTTTGACAACATTTTTGTGGCTGTGTGGGACCCCAAGCAGGCCATCCGTGAAGGAGCTGTAGCCGCCCTTCGTGCCTGTCTGATTCTCACCACCCAGCGTGAGCCAAAGGAGATGCAGAAGCCTCAGTGGTACAGGGTGAGGAGATGGTTCCGTTCCCACCACTAGCAAAGCACGTGCTCATAGAGTATCCCTGGGCCTTGGGCAGCACCGGGCCCCTGGCCACACAGCAAGTGTCACGTTTGTTTTGGTCTCATGATTTTTTTAAGCTCAGTATAAATCAACAGTTATTTTATTTCAATAAAGCAAAGATCCATGTGTAGCATACCATTATTTCATGTACCACTAAGACTGGAAATATGATGCCATTTAAACTGTGACTCCGTGCCTTCTTGTCAACAATGATAAGATCTCTCTTTTCAGATATCTTAAAATAGGGAAAAATGGGTGTCTCAGAATTGATGAAATGCGGTTGATACTAACTTAGAAAGGGCCAGTTCTCTCTCCTCTAGAATCCTGAGCCCTGTGCTGATTGCTCCTGACAAGAGGATTTACTAAGGAGCCTTGTACAACAAAAAGAGCCCTGAACGTGGGATTGGAGACTTGGGTTCTAGTTTTGGCTTTGCTATGTGACCCGGGGCAAGTCATGTCATTTCTTTGAGCCTCTATTTTTTTATTTATTAAAATGGGGCTGTAATGGTATCTGCCTCGTGGTATTGGGAGAGTTGAAGCTAAATTAAAGGCAAGAGTTCGGTGTGTTAGTATTGTCGATGATACTGGTACAAGGCACTGAGCAGGCACGCTAACACCTCGGAACCCCCATATAGATGGGATTTGCCTGTGTTCTCTCTGATTTTGGACATTGGGTAATTAAGGCATTCTCTATCCCTACATAGCACACATTTGAAGAAGCAGAGAAAGGCTTTGATGAAACCTTGGCCAAGGAGAAGGGCATGAATCGGGATGATCGGATCCATGGAGCCTTGCTGATCCTCAACGAGCTAGTCCGAATCAGCAGCATGGAGGGAGAGGTGAGAAGCCATGTCAGGGGAGTCCAGGCTTCTCCTCTGACACCCTGAGCAAGACAAAGCAAGATCCTTGTCCTCATGGAGCTGACCTTTTGTAGGGGAAACAGGCAGTAAACAAATTACCCCCTTTAGCTTCATTTTCCTCACTTTTGACAGGGATTTTTACTCACCTCATTGAGTTCCTGGGAGGTTTCTCAATACAGAGCGGGAATTCCTTAGAGATTTTCCCAGCCATGTATAACGTGGTGCTTTCTATGGTAGCCCAGACAGCTCTGGGATCTTTGTTTCCTCCCAGTAAAACAGGACCATATCTCCTAACTCAGATTTAAATGAAATGCTCTTACTGTGGTACTTTGTAAATTACCAACAACTATCCAAATGTAAGGTATTATAATTTCCTAATACTATGGGCAAGCTACATCATGTATATTAAGAGCTAGAATAATGCAGCATGAATAAAACATTACATTCTAGCAGGGGGAGACAGTGCACAAATAAGTAAATCTGTGTAGTGTACCTTACGGAAATGAATGCTATGGAGAACAGTATGGCGGGAAAGGGAGTAGGGACGCTAGCGTGGGTTAAGGATTACCTTTTAAAATATGGTGATGTCTGAGCACAGTCATGGGAGAGGAGAGAAGAAAGCCATACGAGTACCTGGGGCAGAACAGTCAGGCACAAAGGCCCTGAGGAGACAGGAGTACGCCGCTCTGTTTGGGAAGCAGCAGGATCGCCATTGTGGCTGAGCAGAGTGGGAGAAGGGAGGGAGTAGGAGAGGGGGTCAGGGGAATGCCTGGGGCAGGGTGGGGGCACATCCCGTAAGATCTCAGAAGCCACTCTGTCGACTTTGTATGTGAAGTGGGAAGCCATTAATGGTTTTAAGCAGTGGAGTGGCATTTGACTCATGTTTCAAAAGGACCGCTCTGGCCACTGTGTTGAAAATGGCTTATCGAAAGGGCAAGGGTTGAAGCCAGGAGTCTAGTTGAGAGAGAAATGCAGCCGTCTTAGCAGGGACCTTTGTGGCCTGGACCATAGTGGCAGCTATAGGGGTACCAGGGTGGCTGGGTTCTGCGTGTGGGATTTGGAGGTCGATGGGAGAGGGAAGAGTCCAGGTGTTGGGCCTGGGAAACTGGAGTTGCCATTTACTGAGGGGGAAGATGGAGATGGGAGGGGCAGGTTAGACTGGCTACAGGGTGGAAGGGCATCTCAAGATGGTAGCTTCAGCTAGCGCTGGAGAAGAGATGGCGTCTGAGAACCCGAGGTCGAGAAGTGAGGAGCAACCATGGCGGGAAAGCTCTAGGTCCAAGAAGCCAAGGGAAGAAAGAGTTTCAGGGAGGAGGAAATAGTAAGTTGGATCAAATGCTGCAGATAAGTCACATAAGTAGAGGGCTGAGAATTGACCATCAGATTTAGCAGCATAAGAGGCATTGGTGACCTTGACGGGAATAGCAGACAAGATTTGGCGAGGCGGGGGTGTGGAATCTGTGTTGAGAAAAGTTTGGAAGTTTAGAAGATTGTTTTATATCTTCATTTTGGACTGCTGAGGGTGAATTGCTAAGCAGCCCTTTGAATAGGGAATAGATGTGAGTGCTGTGCCAGGCAGCAAATTGCACACCTCCTATGGAATTCCTAGGGTTCTTAGAAAATGTTTTGTCTAAGTCAGTGGTCGGCAAACTGTGGCTCGCGAGCCGCGGTTTGCCGTTCTGTTGACTAATGAGTTTGCCGACCACTGACCTAGACTCTCGATTCCAATAGTTACAGGCTGTTGTTGTTCCTTGTGATTAAGCCCCTATCCCAGTGGTCAGCAAACCGTGGCTTGCGAGCCGCATGTGACTCGCGAGCCGCAGTTTGCCGACCACTGGTCTAAGTTATTTCTACCTGGGTTTCCGGCCAGAAGCAAGAGAGCAGACTGGCCTTAACAGGGTGCTGGAGTGGAGCTGCCCCTCACCTTAGCAAGAGACTTCCTTGCTGTGATCTTGGGTCTGTAGGCAAAGCAATTTGCAAATCAGTTTTCCCAAACCAACTTGGGTCGGGGGCCAGTCCTTGGCAGTCACATCCTACTGCGTCTTTATTGTTCAGTAGGTGGTGCTCTTTTACCTAAATTAGAACAAATTTGTTACCCCAGCAGGTGGCCTCCTGTAAGGGTCTGGGGAAACCATCACCCTAAAGTTGAAGAGTGGCCACCATCCACTTTGGAGCTAGTTTCTTTCAGGGGAGGGCCATGTGCTGCTCTGTAGGCTCACAGTGCATGGGCAAATGCTACTTGCAAGTAAAGGTGGTGTTTTCCCCCCTCATGTGTAGCGCCTGAGAGAAGAAATGGAAGAAATAACACAGCAGCAGTTGGTACATGACAAGTACTGCAAAGATCTCATGGGCTTCGGAACGAAACCTCGTCACATTACCCCCTTCACCAGTTTCCAGGCTGTACAGCCCCAGCCGTCAAACGCCTTGGTGGGACTGCTGGGCTACAGCTCTCACCAAAGCCTCATGGGATTTGGGGCTTCCCCCAGCCCAGCTAAGTCCACTCTGGTGGAGAGCCGGTGTTGCAGAGACTTGATGGAGGAGAAATTCGATCAGGTGGGTGGCAAGAGGCCCGTTCCCTCCTTCCAAGCTCCACACCTCCCTTTCCTTCGCCAACCCTGTACCCTTCCTCTCTCAGGTGTGCCAGTGGGTGCTGAAATGCAGGAATAGCAAGAACTCGCTGATTCAAATGACAATCCTTAATTTGTTACCCCGCTTGGCCGCCTTCCGACCTTCTGCCTTCACAGGTGAGGATGTCTGTGGAAGACGTCATTACCCACTTACGGGTAATTAAACAGAGAAGTGATTCCAAAAAGTTATGTCTGCTTCTCACTTGAAGCAATGCCAACTAGAGGCTAGTCTCTGGTTTCTTTGCCTCCTGTCCAGTTTCAGTCGTATTAGTTCAGGTTTTCTGCAGACGTCTGAGGTAGCAGAAGGTATAGGCACAGAGGCAGTTCTAGAGCCAAACAAGTTCTCATGTATGGAAGCCAACAGCAAGGTCATGAACGGACTGAAAAGAGACCAAAGGAAGGGAGTTCATTTTAGGTACTCGGTGGG
The DNA here is from genome assembly GCA_026230045.1 of Corynorhinus townsendii. Lineage (NCBI taxonomy): Eukaryota > Metazoa > Chordata > Mammalia > Chiroptera > Vespertilionidae > Corynorhinus > Corynorhinus townsendii. The sequence goes on from JAPDVU010000002.1 coordinate 215,656,563, forward strand.
GCAGGGAGGACGAGGCGACTGTCCTGCGTCTGCCTCTGAGGAGGTCACTGGGGTGCCTCTCCACTCACAGGAAGACAGGGCTGGATGTCCCAGAGGCAGGTGTCATGGATCAGAGACTGTGGGTTCCCATATTCCTGCCCTTTGTCAGCGGGAAGTGAATTCCTGTCTCCTGCAGGTGGCCCAGCGCAGACACTGGCTTCCCTGAGGCCTTCCTGGGTTACTCCAGCTAGAAATACTCCTTGCCGCTTCCATTATAGCCCCAGCTGTGCAACGGCTTGCGGGTCAGACCTGGGGTGGATCCTGCCTCTGTCTGTAACTGAGGATTTGGACAGTAACATTAAAACAGCAGTCCCTGCATCACAAGATGAACTGCATTAATGGCTGAGGAAGTGCCTGGCTCAGAGTAAGCCCTCAAAAATGGAAACTATTACTGCTGCCTCTAGGTACTTCAAATCCATTTTAGAAATTAGGTAAAGGTGACGATTACAGTACTGCTCCAGTTGCCTGCTCATGTTTATGTCCTGTTTCACCTCCATATGTGCTGAGTGTCGAGGCCCCCTCCGGGACATGTCCTGGTACTTCACTGTGGTGCACATTGAAGCATTCAGGACCAAGTCAGAGCCAGGAGTGTAAGCGGCAGGCCAGCCTGACCCTGGGCAGATGCCATTCCCTAGTACAGACTCATTTCACGCCACCCCGCCCAGATGCAAGCAGGAGAAATGTATAGCTGTTGAGCTGTTAAATGTGCTTTGTGCGAGAACAGAACTGCTGCGTTGCGTAAGGATAAGACAATTAGCCACATAAAATCACTGAACGAGAGAGAAATGATAATATGAAAATCACCTCTATTTTTTTAGCTTTCCATTCTTCCCACTTGATACCCAGCAGCTTTTTTCTCTTTTAATGACCAGACATGCCCCTGTTCAGTAGAGCTGAAATTATCTTGGGTTGAAAGTCTGTGGTTCAAAAGAAAACCCGAATAACCAGGCCAAATTTGATGCAAGTCTGGCATGGTGTGGAAGCAGTTCCCTAGTATGTTCCAGAGGCTGCCGGCAGCAGAACACAAAAGCTCAGAGGGCCCCTGGGTTATTCTTTTGAAGTGGGTTTTTGTTGTTTTATTAAATAATATGCTAAAATATGCCACTGAAATTCAGCCTGGGCAGCCTTCAAAGCACATGTCTCATCAGGAAAGTGCTGCTTATTTCAAGTTTGTAGTTTAGAAGTCATTGCTTGAATTTCCTGATGATGTCAGCTTTCTGGACCTCAAAAATACCCTAAGATTGGGTTGGAATCTCTAAAGAAGTCAGATTCCAATCTCTCAGGGTGCTAAATCTAGAAAAGGAAATTCTCTTGAGTGAAGTCCGTTTCCTGCTGAAATGCTGTTCCCCTTTGCAAAAGCCTAGTTTTCCTTGTTGACGCACTCTGGTCGTAGGGTCGTGTCACCGTGGTCTTCGGACTGTTTTCAAGCCCCAGCATGCTTTAATGTCATTTGCTCGCAAGAGCTGGGGAGAAGATGTGTCTGTTCGAATAAATATAGTGATGTGCTGTTTGGGAGTCTAATGCACTGTCTCCTAACTGTGGTTAGGAAGCCCTGGACACCCCTAACTTTCTAATGGATGTGTGGTCCTTCCCTCTCTGCTGTTATGTGCTTCTGGTGCACAGACTTGGGGCCAATAAAATGGAAGAGAAGAAATACAAGAAGAGGCAAGAATCAAGAAATGCCAGCCTTCACAGGAGTAATAACACTTTAGCTGAAATTGCCCAACAATCACCTACCCATGCACATTGGCTTATGTAAACTTAATGAAAACACACATGTGGCTTTCCAAATTACAGACTCAATCTTGTTCTATTAAATATAACTGTAACAGGATTCTCTAGGTAATGGCAGTGATTTCTAGGCCTAAGCTAAATGGAATGGTCTGTTTATTGCAAACAGTAGTTAATGTTACTTTAAATTTTCAATATAATATAAAATAGTTTAGGTGATCCTCTCTTTGTTTTTAAACAAGATGTAACCTATATGCCTTAAACAGGAGGATGTAATCTTTTCCTCAAAATATAACGCTAATGGAACAATTATGTGATACTGTTTTGGAGACCCTATACGTTTTGTAGGGGTTTTTAATTAAAATTTTTATATTTTTAGTATTTCCAAAAGGTGTATTTGAAGAATGGTTATCAAGCATAAGTCTTTGGGTATTTAGTACATCCTCTAAATTCTTCTTACCATCTTTCTAACAGGCATTTTTAATTTATTCTTAAATCTAAGTGATTTATGGGAACTCTGACCTTTGACATATAGACCAACCCTGACCTTGAGCCATACACTTTGTCTTTTCTGTGCTCAGATACCCAGTACCTCCAGGATACCATGAACCACGTCCTAAGCTGTGTCAAGAAGGAGAAGGAACGGACAGCAGCATTCCAAGCCCTGGGGCTCCTTTGCGTGGCAGTGAGGTCTGAGTTCAAGATCTACTTACCTCGTGTGCTGGACATCATCCGAGCAGCCCTGCCCCCTAAGGACTTTGCCCATAAGTAAGCATCTCTGTTTTGATTTCCCCTGACACCCTAGTTGGGAGAGGAAGGATGCACCATCCATCTCCATGGAGCTTAAACCCGTTCTCTGCCTCCTTAACTCCCATGTCATAGCAAAATCATATAAAGAACAGCCCTTCCGCAGTTGAGCTCCAACCTTTTCCCAATGAAATGGCATTGATGTAAATATTTTGGGTTGGTTGAATACCCTGTGAGGATGTTAGGTGCCAGTGCTTCAATATTATTACTTACTGGGAATCACCTGGTTTTGCTCTTTTCTCTGGCTTTCAAAGGTCTTAATTTGATATAAGACTTTTAAAGAGAGACTCCTAGACTGGAACTTAGTTGGATGAGTTATTCTACCTCTTGAAACTTTCCAATGAATCAAGCATGAAAACAACCATTAGCACCGTCAAGATGGATAGGCCATGGTGACTTCTCTCAGTCTGGGGGCGGTCAGTGTTAATTAGAATTGTGTCTTTATATTTTCCTGTATTCGTAGCAAGGATTGTTCTGGTCAATTAATAAGCCTTAACCCAATCTAAAACCCAGTAATCTCATGATAGGGAGAAGAATTTCTTTCCATATAATGGCTGCGCCCTGCACTTATGGTCCCTAATGTACACATTGTTCAGTTTGCTTCCTATATAGGTATGTTGGCCAGCACCACACTAAACCATGTGGTGCCATTTGTGTGATTCGGGAAAGGGGCCCCTTCCTCAAGACACTTTACTGCCATCTGCTGGATTGTTGTTTTAAATGCTGTGGACAGTTCTACAATGACTGATGTGATGGACCCCCTAGAATTGTGCAGTAGATAACCTGCACATGTGGTGACCCTACCTGGGTAACTGGTCCTCATTGCCCCAAGGCAGTTTTGAGGTGGGGGCCTCACAGAATGTTGTTGTGTTTAAACTAGCCCCTTCCTGTTTCTCTGCAGGAGACAGAAGGCAATGCAGGTGGATGCCACAGTGTTCACCTGCATCAGCATGCTGGCTCGGGCAATGGGGCCAGGCATCCAGCAGGATATCAAGGAGCTGCTGGAGCCTATGCTGGCGGTGGGACTGAGGTGGGTGTCAGAAATCTCAGCTTTCCCTCTCTGGTAATGTGAGGCATGAGCCACAGTATTGTGACTGTGTTGAAAGAGTGAGGCATGGTTGTTTGCACTTTAAATTGAATAGGTAGGATAGTGCTCACTGAACACGTAGGCTGGTTTCAAACCCTAGTTTCAACACTAGCTAGCTATGTGATCCTAAGTTACTTTACTTCTCTGAGCCTTGATTTTCTCACCTGAAATGTGGGTATAATAGCAATTCCTGTTGTCTAGGGTTGTGGGGATTAAGTGAAAGAGTTCATGAAATAGGCACCCTTAGCACAGTGCCTTGCATATAAGAAGTGCCCAATTAATGTTGGCAGCTATCGTTTATATGTTTATTGGGAAAATTGCTTAAGATCTCTACACTAGTTCTCTTCATCTATAACAGGGGTGGGGAACCTTTTTCTCCCAGGGGTCATTTGCATAGTTTATAGCATCATTCGTGGGCCATACAAAATTATCAACTTAAAAATTACCCTGCTATATTTGGTCAAATATTTAAATTAAATCATCCCTAATGCCTTGGCAGGGCAAGCCCAAATGATTTCTCATGCCTTATATGGCCCGCAGGCCAGACATTCCCCACCCCTGATCTGTAAAATAAGGACAGTGCTCTCAATCTGGCTCCCAGGTTGTTTATTGAGACTTGGTCTTCTACGGTGATCGCATTATATTCAGCAAGTTCTCTCATGCCAAAAACCAGAAGCGCATTGTTTTGAAATCTGTGACCAGGCCAAGAGAGTTCAGACCGTTTATTCTGTAGTATCCTATCTACTTTAAAGACCAAGCCGTGAAGGGGCCCGATCCCCTTGCTGGACAAGGAGGATTTTTCTTCCCAAGAACAGACTGAATGTCATGTATGCAGCCCATGGATGACTGGTTTCCTTCCTCTCAGCCCTGCCCTCACAGCTGTGCTCTACGACCTGAGCCGTCAGATTCCACAGCTAAAGAAGGACATCCAAGATGGGCTACTGAAGATGCTATCCCTGGTCCTCATGCACAAGCCCCTCCGGCACCCAGGCATGCCCAAGGGCCTGGCCCATCAGCTGGCTTCCCCTGGCCTCACAACTCTCCCTGAGGCCAGCGATGTGGGCAGCATTACTCTTGCCCTTCGAACTCTTGGCAGCTTTGAATTTGAAGGTAAGGAATTGCAATAGATCTTGGAAGATAGTGCGTGATGCTGGGAACCCTGAGAAAGGAATGTGTCTAGAATTCCTGGATCTTGCTAGGGGCTTTGGAGACAGGATAGCTGTCTCTATAGCAGCTCATCTTTCCTAGAGTCTTTCTGTATATTGTTAATTCCTACTGCTTGTTTCTTTGTCCCATACTGCGTTTTGGGGCAGATGGTGTTTCAGGAAAAGTGTGCTTTGGTCCAAAGAACTAATGCTTCAGAGATGGAAAAGTCAGAGATGGATCCCCTAGGCCCCCACCTCCAGGTAGCTAAGATGGTATTTAATGCTTTAACATGTGTGAGCATGGGCTTTGGGCGTTTGTATTTCTGTGGCTGTGTGATTTCCGAGAGTGCTATGCTGTGTAGTCCAGTTTGGAAATCCAAGCTGCGGGTAAACCCCACTAATTCCCTAGAGAGATTTAGTTCAGGAGAGAAAAAGGGACACATTGAAATTTAGGATCGTGTAGGCAGTCTTAGGCAAGCCTATAGGGAAACAAGCCAGTACCAAAAGCCTGAACGTGCCGTCTCAGTACGGACAGCCATCTGTGTTTTCCCCATTGCAGTTCCTTCATCACATTAATGTCCAGGACAGTTTCTTTGTAATGAATAGAAAGTAGCTATCTTTAAACCCAGCCTACATCAGACTCTCTTTTTGGTATTTAAATGAGGAACTAAAATAGACAAGGTAAATTTGATCAAGAATTGTTTTCCTCTCTGGGGTTGGGTCAGAATAAAACAAAATGATTTGTTCTCTGAAGGGAATAAAAGACAGTTAGGATCGGAGAATGCCTTTTTTCTGTCTCCCAGCTCCTCCGCCTCCCTTCTGCCTTTCTAATGATTGAAGGCTCATTGTTAGGAAGAGTTCTGGGCCAATGTCTTGCTGATCAATATCTTGTTGAAAATTGAATTATAGCCTTAAAGTGGAAAATGCAGCTAGCAAGTTGCAGACCTATTGTCTGAAGCAGCAGTGATTGTTCTGTTTTCTCTCTGCTTTATATCCAGGACACTCTCTGACCCAGTTTGTCCGCCACTGTGCGGATCATTTCCTGAACAGTGAGCACAAGGAGATCCGCATGGAAGCCGCCCGCACCTGCTCCCGCCTGCTCACGCCCTCGGTCCACCTCATCAGCGGCCACGCACACGTGGTTAGCCAGACCGCAGTGCAAGTGGTAGCAGACGTGCTCAGCAAGCTGCTCGTAGTTGGGATAACAGATCCTGGTAAAGTTTATTAGACAGAAGCAGTCTCGGGCAGTTAAGAGGTTTGGGGCAGTTTCATTGCATGGCCTCTCCAGAGACCTTCAGCCTCATGGCGCTCAGCTCTTTCGCTGCCAAGGCATTAGGCTTGGCTGCTCCATCCTATTGTTGTAAGATAACCTGTCTTTAATTCTGTTCTCTTTGTTCCTGTGAGTAGAGAAAAGAACAACAGGTTAGATGAGAGAAGGGTATCTGGAATCCTCTCACTAGGCTGACAGCAGTGGAGGGAACACTGGGGAAGGACTGGAAGGATGAGTGCATTGAAGAGGTGTTCAAAAGCTTACTTGTTCTTGCAGACCCTGACATTCGCTACTGTGTCTTGGCGTCCCTGGATGAGCGCTTCGATGCACACCTGGCCCAGGCAGAGAATTTGCAGGCCCTGTTTGTGGCCCTGAATGACCAGGTGTTTGAGATCCGAGAGCTGGCCATCTGCACGGTGGGCCGGCTCAGTAGCATGAACCCAGCCTTCGTCATGCCTTTCCTGCGCAAGATGCTCATCCAGGTAATGATATGACAGTCAAATCTAGAGGCACTGGGAGAGGACTTTTATCATGACAGCTGTTTGGAGAAAGAGCATCTACACTAATAAAAGAGAAATATGTAAATTGATCATACATCTGCAATGCCCACCAGCCAGTCAGGAGGGAATATGCAAATTAGCAGGACAAAGATGGCGGCGCCCCCATCCTCAACCGCTCCAGGCATGGCGCAGTGGAGCAGCAGCGCGGGGCAAGATGCTTGCTATGAGGGGGAGGGTTGGGGCTGCAGGGAGCTACAGGAGCAGCGCTCCGGCTGGAGCGAAGCGAAGACTCACGCCAGAGTCAGCGAGAAGCCTGCAGACTCTGGCCAGAGTGAAGGTGGAAGGCGGTGGCCAGAGCGAAGGCCTAGGTCCTGGGTGCCGGAGGAAATCTGGTGCTGGCAGCCAGGTGAAGGAAGGCCTTTTGCACGAATCTTCGTGCAACGGGCCTCTAGTTTAAAGATAAGATTGAGATACCTGGTAAAAGCCACATTTGGCTCCAAGGTCCACGTTTCCCCGGCTTTATAATTGGAATTCTAGTGTTTATAACCTCAATACGTCTCTTGTCAGTATGACTCCAATGTGCCTCTTAGTCCAGACTAACCTCTCACACAGCTCTTTTTCCTGGCAAGTCACCAGCGATTCCATTTCTTGGCGCTCTTCGCTGCAGATGGTCTTCCCAGCACCTCTCTACCATTCCAGGCTCCTGCTTTTCTTGCTGATGCTAGGTCAGCACAGAGGCCAAATATGAGGTTCCAACATTGTTTCTCATAGTTACTGCTCCTGGTCTGTGGTCCTTGGCTTTCATTCTTAAACAGTGTGAGATGCCAAACTAAGCTGCTTGGACTGGAGCCTGCGGTAAATTCAGATTGACATTGCTGGTAGATCCAGTAGGATTTTCTGTTCTGGCTGAAACCTGTCTTGACCTACCCAAGTAAGTTTTCTAGTCTCCTGTGAGCAGTGCGTGGTTCACTCCTTCCTGCCTCCAGTTCCTTCCACCTACCTTTTCTGGGTCTCAGTGTGGCTCACCCAGTCATGTCCTATCCCCCCATCTCTACCCTGTCCCCACCTCACCCTCTGCTTCCTGACTCTCCCATGGTTTCTTTTGAAATAAACACTTTTCATAACATATAAAGAACTTAAACATAAAAAATCATTAATATATGTATTTTTTCACCCTCGAGAAATGTCATTTATTCACAATCTGTCATAATTAAAGTGACCATAAATTATATCATCATTCAGTGAATTAGGTTTTACAGTGGCACTTCTGTTTTTAGCCTAATAGTTTATTTATTTAACTGCTGGCTGGGCCTACGTTAGGAATACCTACTGTTTTGTCTTTTAAAAATACTTCAGGTTTTGGGAAGGAAAAAAAATCATTCTTGAGCCTATAGTTCAAATCATGCTAAATAAGCTTGATGTAGAAATGTCTCCCAGTGAGAAGAGCAGTGTGTTAATTCAGTTAACAGACCTTTTGAGCACCTCTGTTTTCCAAGATGTTCCAGTGTGCTGGGTGCTGGAAGCAGGGAACAGGCCAGGTGGGTCCTGCGTCCTCTGGAAGCTTACAGTAAGCAACCAGGCCGCCTCACTGTCCTGGTACTGGGGAGCCTGAAGCACCAGTGAGTGCGCGTATCAGGACTGGACGTAGCCTCTGAAACTCCAAAGTTTAAATAATCTTTCTTGTTCGAAGATGCGAATTTTTCCGAGATGAAGTGCACATTTTCATGCCTTGATAGGGCATTTCCTAAACGTGCTTCGGCCTTTTTATGCTGCCTTGATCATCGAGGTGGGCATTGGGTGTTGTGATTAAGGTGCAGTGATGCTCTAGCTCTAGAGGTGAGGTTGGGGTACTTTGATTTGGCCCCGTGCTGCCCCAGAGAGTCGTGCTCCCTTCACTGGTACCCATTTCTTCCCAGTCAGCCATCTCTCCTTGCTGTTGTGGGTCTGTTCTTAGTATTCCACTCCATCCTCTCTCACTGCTGTCTGCTGTGACAGGAAACACAGGCTGCTAAGGGGATCCAGAAAATGAGGATTAATCTTAAGTCAGTAACCAAGACAAAATATAATACCACATTGTGGACTCCTCTTCTGGGTAGCAGAGTTAGCATGAGCTTTGTGTTTTCACTTTCCTCACTTTTCAGAGATGTCCTCTGGCAACTTCAACTCTTCAGAAGTCTGTCTATAATAAGTTCTTAGCCTGGCCAGCATGGCTCAGTGGTTTAGCGTCAACCTATGAACCAGGAGGTCATGGATTCGATTTCCGGTCAAGGCACATGCCTGGGTTGTAGGCTCAATCCCCATTGTGGGATGTGCAGGAAGCAGCTGATCAATGGTTCTCTCTCATTATTGATGTTTCCTTCTCTCTCTCCCTCTCGCTTCTCTGAATTCAATTAAAATACATATTTTTTTAAAGTTCTTAATGTCTGTGTCACCATGAGCATAATGTGTGATTTGCTAGTGTTTGAAGGATGTTAGCACAATCATGTTATCTCTGTTCATTAAGGTCCTTGGGGATTGATTCTATTGCTGTAATCCCTAACTATTTGGGTTTACCTAGATGTGCCTGAAACCACTACTGAATATCAGTATTTCTCTCAACATCATAGCTGTTCTGCCTATTCTCTGATTCCTTTGTCATTTATAGGCACTCTTAGTAATTTGCTGTCTGGACAAAGGTTTTTTCAGCAGAGACACCTTCCTTCATTCCTCATTTCTGCAAAACACTGCTCATAGCTATCCCTTCTCAGTCTTTTGTGACTGTGCTGCACTGTTAACAGCTGTGCTCAGGGGAGGATTGTGGGGCCTTGGGTGCTGTGATGGGGAGATGGGGCTGGTTGCAAACAGTTTGTCTTTCAGTCGCTGCTGTATCCCAGACTGAGCTGCAGAGATGTCCTTTACGTATAGAGTATCAGGCAGCTACCTCATCCACAGTGGAGTTCTGGTTCCTTCTCCTGTCCACACTTTCCCTTTGACACACAGTTCCTCTCTGGAATTTCCTCTGCTGTAACTGAGCCTTTCTTCCCCGCAGATTTTGACAGAGCTGGAGCACAGCGGTATTGGAAGAATCAAAGAGCAGAGTGCCCGCATGCTGGGCCACCTGGTCTCCAACGCTCCCCGACTCATCCGCCCTTACATGGAGCCTATTCTGAAGGTAACTCACCACAGACAGAGAAATTGGCACTTGCTCTGGGTTGTCTTATGCCTGCTCATTTGGGGTAATGAGAGTGTTTCAGTGCTCACTGGTATGATGAGCAAACTGGACAGTTTCTTTGGTCCCAGGGACAAAGGCCACATCAAGTACCCTCCGTTAAAGAATACCAAGAATCTCACAGATTATAGCAAAGGCTCTCCTTATAAGAGAGATGCTTCAAGCCCATCCTCAGATGTGTGCTTGGAAAGAAGTAGGTGGATTGCAGCATAAAACAGCTCCCCCAAAATGACGAAAAAATGAGCTTTAAAATCTGAAACAACCTTCGAATTTGAACATGTTAGAGCCATGTGTGGTCTTTCATAACTTACGTGAATCAGGGCAGATGATCACACCGATATAATTTAGAGGAGGCATGGGAAAAGTTTTTAAATCATGGCACTTCCCAGCTCTGTCATGAGTCAGACTTGTGCACCGGATGGAGAAAAGTTTAAAAATCCACTTTCCAGAGAAATCCTGGCTTCAGAAACCTAGAAGTAATTTACCGATGACTGAGATGGTCTCTGTGTGAAGTTTGCTTTTCCTGGTACAAAAGAAAGGTTTCTTGTAGACTCTAACCTGCATTCAGTTTCTCATACTTTGTTTCCATAGGCCTTAATTTTGAAACTGAAAGATCCAGACCCTGATCCAAACCCAGGTGTGATCAATAATGTCTTGGCTACCATAGGAGAGTTGGCTCAGGTAAGGAGACAACTGCTTTTTTCATTGGATGGAAAGAATACTGTTTCACCTCTGAGGAAATCAAAATACTTCTTAATGTCATAATTTCTAATCTTACCCACCACCCTCTTTTTCCTGTTGTAGGTTAGTGGCCTAGAAATGAGGAAATGGGTTGATGAGCTTTTTATTATCATCATGGACATGCTCCAGGACTCCTCTCTGTTGGCCAAAAGGCAGGTGAGTATCACTGATTCCTGATGGCAGGACAGAAGGACAGATTCCATGAGGCCAGGGCCTTCTCTCTCTCAGTCACCTCAGTGCCTCCAGCTAGCATCTAGCACATAATATGTACTCCGGAATATTTGCTGAATGAGAAAAGGGAAGAAAGACTTGGAGCCAGAATTAGCTGTCATCCTGGCTAGGAGTCACTTTCAGTAAGTACCATGGCTGACCAGTGCCATTTCCTCTAGACAAAAGGAAATGCAAATCATCTGTCAGGGCCCCAGCACCTAAAGGGAAAAAGAAAGCCTTGGCCTTGGGCTGTGGATGCCAGCAGAGCTTTAGCCCGCCCTCCCCAGCTTGGCATCCTGTTAGTCATTGAGGTCATTAGGTGACTAGACTAAAATTAAGGGCAGTTTTAATTTCCTTTTGAGTCAGACTTCTATTATTCAGTGAGGCTATGCAAAGGCTATGGATTTCCTTTGGGAAAGGTGGGACTGTTCTTTACTTTTTGATTTAGTGGTTGTCATAATGGTTTATAGCCTTGTTTTTATGTCCCAATTCTCAGGATTTCTGTTCATGCATAGTGTCTTTACTGGAAATTCTTATTGGCTCAACTCACCATGTGAGCTTTTGTCTATCCAGGTGGCCCTGTGGACCCTGGGACAGTTGGTGGCCAGCACTGGCTATGTGGTGGAGCCCTACAGAAAGTACCCCACTTTGCTTGAGGTGCTGCTGAATTTCCTGAAGACTGAGCAGAACCAGGGCACACGGAGAGAGGTAGGGAACATAGCGTGCTCCGTCTTCAAAGACTTTGCTGGGAAAATGGAGAGAGAGACATAAGTTTGTGACATTCACATGCTCTGACCATGTTGCTTCGACTTCCTGTCCCTCTCCATTCTGTTCATGTAGCTGGTCGCTGGGTATGAATTGGGTATCATGGAACATGAGAAGAATACCTCTCAGAGCTGTTGTAATCAGATGTTTTGATGAATGTTTTCTTTTTCCCTCCCCTTTCCCACCCAGGCCATTCGTGTGTTAGGGCTTTTGGGGGCCTTGGATCCCTACAAGCACAAAGTGAACATTGGCATGATCGACCAGTCCCGGGACGCTTCTGCTGTCAGCCTGTCAGAATCCAAATCAAGTCAGGATTCCTGTAAGTTGAGGCGACCCGTGAGAGACTTGCCAAGTGCTTACCTCGCAGAGCCCTTGCCAGCTATGTTTAGAAAGAGCTGGATAACTATGAAATTAGAGCATATGGACTTGCTTTGCAACTTTGAATGAAAAGTCAGTAGTTTCCTCTTGGATCTTATCAGGAATGCTGCTTCCCAGTGCTCCAGAGTCCTCATATCTATCTAGGTTTTTTGTCAAGGGCCAACAGGCTGAGTCTACTCACATTTTTGGGGCTGATGAGAGAGACATAAATATCACCTCAACATTTCTGTTCACATCTCATTCTTTGTTAGTGCTTCTCTGATGTTTCCTATTCCCATGGTACCCAAGGAGGAAGAGGGTGGAATTGTAATTGATAGGGAAATCTAAGACAAGGCTCAGGAGCCTGGAAACACTAGTAGCAGTCAGATTCCAGGGCTCTCCTGTCCATCAAGTGGTCTGGCCCTAGAGCCTCTTTGCCTTTGGACATATTGCCTAAGAGCTTGGATAGGGTGTGGGGATGCAGGTGAATTTAAAAAAAATAATATTTTTTATTGAATCCAGAGAAGAAGGGAGAGGGAGAGAGAGAGGTAGAAACATCAAGGATGAGAAAGAATCATTGATCGGCTGCCTCCTGCACATCCCCTACTGGGGATCGAGCCTGCAACCCAGGCATGTGCCCTTGACTGGGATCAAACCTGGGACCCTTCAGTCCGCAGGCCAACACTCTATCCACTGAGCCAAACCGGCTAGGGCGAGAATTTCCTAATCATACCCTGTTCATCAGGGCAGACTTATTTCCAAGTGTGGAAGTTCAACAGTGACTCTCCCACTATCCAGCAAAACGTTTTTTACCCAAAGAAAATAATTTGTTCCTAAGTTCTATGGATGGGATCATGTTGCTTCCAATTTGTTCTTCTGTATTATAGAAGTGCACCTGTGATGTTACCCTGTCAAGAGCAGAGCCTGCGCCATGTCCCTCCACATGTTCCCCTTACTCAGCAATGCCAATCATCCAGTCTTACCCTGTCCTTACTGTACCATAAACCACCCACCCCAAATCCTTGAGATCCTTGTTCAGGTCAGGTAGCATTTACCACTCACTTGTCTCAATTGCCATGGGACCAAGCAGCTGCTGACCAGATGTTTGCCTAATGTAATTCCCTTTATTTTCATTTGGGAGAGTAATTATTTTTGTAGATGGTTTCAACTACAAAGTTGTAAATTGTGCTGGTAAGAAGCAATTTAAAGAAAACACATCATGTACTGTTTTGGGCTTTAGTGGGTTAGGTGATAGGAAAGCCAAAAACTGTTTCATCCTTGATGCTGAGGATCTATCCACTGGTTCCTACTATATCCTGTATTTCCAGTGGTGTTGGAACAAGGGAGAAGGATGTGAATGCTAATGGCTGTCAGGAGGTTTCTTTATTGTTGTTAACCAAACCATGCTCTGCCTGAAGTCAGTCATGTCAGGTACAGCTCATGATTCTCGTTGTCCGGTCCTAGCTGACTACAGCACCAGTGAAATGCTGGTCAACATGGGAAACCTGCCTCTGGACGAATTCTACCCAGCCGTGTCCATGGTGGCCCTGATGCGGATCTTCCGAGACCAGTCCCTCTCGCACCATCACACCATGGTTGTCCAGGCCATCACCTTCATCTTCAAGTCCCTGGGGCTCAAGTGTGTGCAGTTCCTGCCCCAGGTCATGCCCACATTCCTGAATGTCATTCGGGTCTGTGATGGGGCCATCCGGGAAGTAAGTAGTTAAAACCTCAACTCTCGCTCCTCCCTGCTCTTAAGCAACACTTGCATGGAATGTCCGTCTGTTCCTAAGCTTCCTAATAATGCACTCTGCTGGCTGTTGAACCTGATGCCTTTCCTCTTCCTGTTTTTCCTCCAGAGTAGATTTTCTCTCTTCTTTCAGATTCTGTATAACAAAAATTTAACTGAAGAACCACTATACTAAGAGGCTCATGTTCCTCGATGTCTATAATGTACTTTTATAGGAACCATTTCACAAAAACTGTCAGCAGTGATTCTGTGAGGAGGTGGCCAGGAAATAGATAGCTCTACTGAGTTGAACCTGTGCCATGCAATGACCAGTTCTAACCACCTTAGAATCCAGTGGTGTCCCTGTCATTAGAAACAAATCCAAATTCACTTTGAGCCCAATCCCGTATGTCCTGTCAATCTCACCTCTTCAGTTAATGAGTTCTGTAATTTTTGTTACTCACTATTTAAAATACTTTTTGTCCCCAACTTAGCCGGGTTTCATATTGTGAATAGGAGTGAAAATATGTATGTTCATCACTAAATTATTCTTGATAATGGAGGGCAGCAAAGACACATGAGAGCTATAAAAATCTTTTGGGGATAAAAATCTTTGGGGGAAGGGCATGTCGAATGTGATTTACCACTTAATATTGAAGATCATAACAAAATAAAAACTACATCCTGAAGACCTCTTCTACCTGGAAAGTACTTGGGGTTTCCCTTCCCTAAGTCCTCCTTATTCCCAACTTTATTTAGTGGATGGCAAGGTATCCACTTAGAGTTGCAAGGTATCAACCTAAATAGATCTCCTTATCCCATCCCTTCCCCAATTTGCTTGCTGGTTTAATTTCTTAGAGACAGTTAATAATTAAGACCTAATTAATTGAGTTAATTACTGAAAATGCATTTCTGTGCCTGTAATTGTATTATATAGCTGTATTTCTTTTAGAAAGTAAGTGGTAGTGAATTAGAGCTGAATAAACAAAAGGTACATTTATAGTAGATTAAAGTTTTTTGTTGACTTTGGAGTCTGGTGACTTCAGAAATTCTTCAGTGATAGCTGACGTTCATTGAGCACTTAGCAGTATTCATGTTCCTGTTCTAGTGCTTTCCAGGTTATTTTCCCATTTAACTCTTGCAGCAAGCCTATGAGACCAAGACTGTTGTCTCCATTTTCCCTCTGAAAAGGTGGGAGCAGAGAGGTGAAATGACGTTCGCAAAGCTAATAGGTGCTAGAATGGCTCACACTAGCCAGTCGGGCCCCAAAGGCCCTGCTATGCCGGAACTGGCGTGCCTGATATGTAGAGCCGTTGACAGTTACTTCTAGCCCCCACCACCATCACTACCAAATGTTTAACACTTTGAACTCACTAGATAGAATGGTGTGGAAACTGATTCCATAGTTGTCTTTATTCATTCACATGGACTTCAGGTGAACCCGGGAGTTCTGCGTCCTTCTCGGTGCCCATGTGCTGACCTCTTCTCTGTTTCAGTTTCTGTTCCAGCAGCTGGGAATGTTGGTGTCCTTTGTGAAGAGCCACATCAGACCTTATATGGATGAAATAGTCACCCTCATGAGAGTGAGTAGAAATTATTGCCTTGGTCTGCTCATCAGTGTGGGGTCTCTGAACTCAGAGCACGTTTGGATAAGGTGACATTTTCCCATGGGTCTTGGTAGAACTCTCAACAACCCAAGTATAAGGTGGAGGAAGGTGTCCCATTGACTTAGAAAAGGGGGCAGAGGGTGATGGCTGCAGACGTCCAGGAACAAGAGAACCGGTGTGAAGTCTGCAGAGGAATCCTGAGGCAATTGTTCTGCCAGAAATAGGCTCTTGAGTTCTTTGCCTCACACACAACAAAGCAATTTCACTTACTATCACAACAGCGCTCTCCTATTCCCATGAAAGCCCTCTTTCTAACTGCCCATAAAACCAAGGGCTTGGGCGCTCTGGGGACTGGGTCTCCTGGGCTGTTGAGTACGACGGACTCCTGTCAGGCACCGAGGAAGAAGGTGCTGCTTCCCCTGCTGCCTTCAGAGGCATACATGCCGCCTCTGCCTGCAGTGGCACCTGCGGAAAGGCTCACGTCCCAGGTTTTATAACGTGCTGTCAGCAGGTGCAGGACTCCCCATTGATGGCAATAGCGATTCTCTTTTGGAGTGTGAGGCCTGCTTCCTGCTGTTCTATATAATTTAAATGTCTCTGTTGGGAAGGTTGCTTGCAGAGATGGCTGTCCTCAAAGAATTAGGAGACAATTCTTCCATTGATTTCTGTTCTTCTATACCAGCCCTTTGTAGTTAGCTTGGAAGAAGCAGCAGGACTAAAATCAAAGTGGCTGGCTTCAAAAATGGAACTTCCCGAAACTGGGACTCAGAACTGAAAACTCCTCCATGTGTGAATAATTAAAGCCGCTCTGTTCCCTGGCTGCTGCCACAGCCGCTCTGTACATGGAAGAGTCGGGCAGAATGCTAAAGAGCCTGGGAGATGGTCCTGGGGGAGGGGCAAGGAAGAAGCGGTATACTTACGTTTGAAGCTGAAGTGAGCTGTGACTTATCCCCAAAAATACTAATGACCAAAACAGGGATTTGAGGCAGGGAGCCTCACACCTGAAAAATACAGCCTTTCTTTCTTCCGAGATAGAGAAGGTGCAACAGGGCTCCTTTTTCGGCTGTTGATCCTGGGGGTTTTAATGAGCTCCCCTGAGCCCAGGAAGAGAACAGACTTTGTGAACACTGATCCAGCCCACATCCCCGGGCAGGCTGCCTGGCTTCTTTGAGTAGAGCAACCCCTGTGAGGAGCCGAGAGAATACCATGGGGAGGTAGGGGAGCTTTCTTTAAAGAAGGCAGAAGCCAGAGTGTAGTACAAGTGAATAAACATCAGAAAAACGGTGGAGGCCATAAGATCTGTGGTGTTTCTTTGGCGAAGCTTTCTTATGTAGAGAAGAAAATAGCTTTTCCAAAGAGATTACTTCTCGCTCCAAGTAGAGAGAAAGAACGTTTTACCAGCATCTTTTAGTATAGTTTTTACTTTATAAACTATTATACTTTAAAAATAAATTTAAGTACCTTATGCCTCTATATAAAACCTTTCTCCTGAGGAGTTATCCTTTGTTTTTATTGATTTCTACTCTGAATTATTTGGGGGCCCAAGAGTATTAATAGGCATGTGTTACCATCATTATGGTTTCTATTATCAGAAGGTCTCCTGTGGAGGTTCCAAAAAAGGAGGAGGCAGCTGTCTTTTTAGTTGACTTTAAGTGACTGCTTTTCCTAGAGTCAGAGACTTGGACCAGTTTGCCTTGAACTGCTGAGGCAGAATCTGTGGCCAATTGACCGAGTTTTTATTTTAGTAACTTTTATAGAATCTATATATATATAAGCCTAAGTGACCATCTGACTGGTAGCTATGGCATGCAATGATTACCAGGGGATAGATGCTCAACACAGGAGCAGCTGAGCTCTGGTGACTTGGCAGCTGCAGTTCTTCTGGAACCAGAGAGGATGGAGCCCGTGGGTGCGACACCCAAGAACCACCCTCTTGCAATCTGGGAACCCTCTGGGGACCTCGGAGAGCTGGTTTCAGCCCGATCCCCACAGGCCTGCCAGAGAGACCCTGCTCGCTCTACAGACGCCCTTTGAGCCACGGCGCCACCCCAGGTGTGGCCAGCCGGGGAGGGACCACGGGAGGTTAGATCCAGGGTGTGTCCCGCCCATTCACCCCATCCTGCCTCTCTGACCACCTTCTAATTAATTTCCTGTCAATGTGCACAAATCCATGCACTGGGCCTCTAATTATATGGGTGTGGAACAGCGCTGCTTTTTTTTTTTTTTTTAAGATGTTTTTATTGACTTTTTAGAGAGAGAGGAAGGGAGAGGGATAGAGAAACAGAAACATTGATGAGAGAGCAACATCATCAATCAGCTGCCTCCTGCACACCCTCCACAGGGGACCGAGCCTGCAACCCAGGCATGTCCAGGAATCAAACTGGTGGCCTCTTGGTTCCTGGGTGGATGCTCAACCATTGAGCTACACCGGCCGGCTGAAAAGCGCTTCTTTTCTGCCAGTCTCCAGGCCTGAAAATGGTATTGGACCGTTGTCAGATGATAACTAACAAAATCTAAATTCAGAAAGGGCAGGACACCTTGTTACAGTGGAATAGCCCTTTGGGAGAGACCAGGTGATACCCAAAGTAAAGAACCCACCCTGGACTCCTTGAGAGCTCCAGGTGATGTATACTTAGTCATTTGTTCGTTCTGTAATGGTGTGTTTGGCTGGCTGGAATATGCCAGGTGCTCTACTAGATTCCGGGAAGACAGATGGATCAAAGGGGTTCTTGCCCTTAACAAGCTTACAGTCTAGCAGAGGAAGAGGAGCAATGAGAATTCAGTATTCCAGGTGCTAGAAAAGAGGAGGGCACAGGGACCCAACCTAGGTAACAGAAGGAGTATAGGAAAGCCTTCATAGAAGTGAAGCTTGAGTCAGGTCTAGAAAGAGGTGCTCAACTCTAGCTCAGCTAAGAGGTGGGATTCTAGGTAAAGAGCAGCATGAGCAAAGCACAGAAGAGCAAAGTAGCCTTGTGCATTCAGAGAAATGCAGGTTTAATTTGTGCACTGTCACTGTGACAGGACACAAGGAGGCCCAGGGAGAGGAGGAGAGGGAAGGGTTCATCTTGGGGTGGACTGTGCTCACTACAGTTTTGCTCCTTTTGGCCATCTCAGTTCCTTGGTTCATACTTCAGCAGAGGGAAACCTGGCTTTGCTCCTCTCTCCCCTCTTTCTAGGAATTCTGGGTCATGAACACCTCAATCCAGAGCACAATCATTCTTCTTATTGAGCAAATTGTGGTAGCTCTGGGGGGTGAATTTAAGCTCTACCTGCCCCAGCTGATCCCGCACATGCTACGGGTCTTCATGCATGACAACAGCCCAGGCCGAATCGTCTCCATCAAGGTGAGTAGCCAGGACATCCTCTAGAGAGATTTCCAGCATCCATCAAGGTCAGCTAGGAGACAAGACCCTCTTCTGAGCGTCAGGGTGGTGCTTGATCCACAAGACTGCCTCCAAAGAATACTAACACCTGCTACACACAGCTTACAGTTTGCAGAATGTGTACTGTCCTTGATTATCCTTATGTTTTGTCTCCTTTAGTGGATTATTTTTGGTAAATGTTTTATCCCAGACCAATTTTTTCAGTTGTCTAGCATCGGATTCCTTACCAGTTGAAATAAGCTCAGAAAAAGCAAAGTAATCTGTAAGCAAAATAAAATGAGGGGAGAAAATGCTGCCGAAAGAATGTAGTTCAGAGCTACAAATGTCTGTGGGCTACTCTTCTCAGAGTCCCCACAGACATTTGAATTCCCCATAGCACTGCCCCTCCATGTACTTCAATATTTGACCCCTGACTGCACCTATCCGTTGCCGTGCTTTTGCTCCCTTTACAGTTGCTGGCTGCAATCCAGCTGTTTGGCGCTAACCTGGACGACTATCTTCACTTGTTGTTACCTCCCATCGTGAAGCTGTTCGATGCCCCTGAAGTTCCACTGCCATCTCGGAAGTAAGCACCTGCTCTTTGGGAGGAAGGGTCAGCAGGCTTGTAGCATTTTGTTGGAAATGTCCTGTTTTAAAATTCCCAGTCCATCTTTTGTTGTTGTTGTTGCAACTCCCATTATTTTAGTCCAGAAATGTTCCAGCTTTATGGAAATCTTAGCTGTCCCCATCCCACTGAAATATATGTTGGATCCATGTCACCCAAAATACCTCAGAAGCCATCCCTCCCGTCCCCATTCAGCACTGATTGTTAAGGTAGCCCTCATCCACTTCTCTTCCTTTGGGGTTATATGTTAGCAGTTACTGTATGGCAGCGATTGTTATAGGGCAGCTCTGGAGACAGTGGACCGCCTGACGGAGTCCTTGGATTTCACCGACTACGCTTCCCGGATCATTCACCCGATTGTTCGAACACTGGACCAGTGCCCAGAACTGCGTCCCACAGCCATGGACACATTGTCTTCCCTCGTCTTCCAGCTGGGGAAGAAGGTAAGGCACGGACGCAGTCTTCTGTCTGCCTTTGGGAAGAAGACTGTGAGCTTCTCCATTTGTTAGTCTGTAGGCCTCACACTCTGTCAGAAACCTAGAACTTATTGGCGCTTTTTTTTTCTCTGCCTTTATTCAGCAAATGTTTATTGAGCCACCTATGTGGTGGGTGAAGTGCTGCTCTGGGGATAACCTAATAAACAGAAAAATGTCCTTGTGTTCACAGAGCTTACATTCCAATGAAGCCAAAGTTAATACACGCAATTTGTCTTCTAAGAGTGGCGGTGGGAGTGGGAGAGATGCTGTTTATTCAGGGTAGACAGGGAGGATCTCTGATAAGTTGACATGTGAGCAGAGAGCTAAATAAAGTAAAGGCCCAACCCCAGAGAGGTGGATGCAGGCAGAAGGAATAGTAATGCAAGGGTGGGAGATGGCAGCATGCTTGAAGAGTCAAGAAACAGCAGGAGAGCAGTGAGACTTCAGAGGAGGAAACAGGGAAAGTGCTTAGAAAAGGTCAGAGATGAGGCAGGGCTGGGTTGGGGTGTGGAAACTTGGTGTTGTAGGCTGGCAATATTCAAAATGTAGTCCCAGGTGAGCAGTGTCCTAATCTCCATAGCTGGGAACTGTTAGAAATGCAGATGCTCGGCCTCAGCCCAGACCCACTGAACCGGAAACACTGGCTATAGAGCCAACCATCTGGTTTTAAAAGCCCCCCCCAACCCCCTGCGGTGATTCTGATGCCATTTGCACATGATTGTTGTAGCCATTGTACTTTGGCTTTTACTCCAGGAGCCAAGACTGGAAGTCTTTGGAGGATTCTGAGCACAGGACGACTGTGATCTGACCTAAGATTTTTAAATGATTACTCTCAATGCCATGTGGAAGAATAGAGTAGGCCACAAGTGGGAGCAGAGAGACTGTTAAAAGGCTGTTGCAGTAACCCAGATGGAAGGTGATGGGGATAGATTTATAGCAGGAGAGGGTAAAAAGATTCCTCTGAGTACCGCAGAGCTAGCCCCAAACTCAGAAGAAATAGCTGTAATGTAGTGGGGGTAATGTTCTTTTCTCTACTTTCCACTCTCCAAAGTAATGGTTTCTGATCTCCTTCTTCTCCTGTTATAGTACCAAATTTTCATTCCAATGGTCAATAAAGTTCTGGTGCGCCACCGAATCAACCATCAGCGCTATGATGTCCTCATCTGCAGAATTGTCAAGGTGAATTGCACTTCATTTTTGTTTCCAAGTCCTGTGTGGTCTTTCCTATTGGTATTCTTGTCATCTTACCTATGGGAATATATCTACATTTTAGTTCTCAACCAGGGATTGGCAAAAAAAAAAAAAAAAAAAGACAGTACATTTTTTCAGGTTTGCAGGCTACTAGGATGTGGTCTCTGTTGCAACCACTCAGCTCTGCCACTGCATCCTAAAAGCAGCTATATGCACACATACGAACGAGCCTGGTTGCATACCAGTAATATTTTATTTATGGACATCAACATACAATGCTCTAATAATTTTAATATGTCACAAAGTAGTAATCATCTTTCGATATTTTCAACCATTTGAAAATGTCAAAACCATTCTTGGCTCTTGGGCCACACAGGCACAGGCTGCGGACTCTGCTGCCCCTGGTCCTCATCACGATTGCTCACAGTTGCTTCCTCTGTGCCAGTTGCATGCTCATACTCTTGTCAGTGCTTATCAGTGACCAAGAGCGACCAACGCAGACTGGTCTGCAGTGGGGAATACAGCCTCATTTTGTCCATACTTGAGGAAACTGGGAAAGTACTTATAGAAGGTGACAGTTTTCCCACTGTGGGCTTTGGACTGCTGGTCCCATGCCTACCTAAATCCTGGCTCTTCCAGAAGGCGTGACCCTCGCAGAGCTTAAGGGT
This sequence comes from Corynorhinus townsendii, assembly GCA_026230045.1. Lineage (NCBI taxonomy): Eukaryota > Metazoa > Chordata > Mammalia > Chiroptera > Vespertilionidae > Corynorhinus > Corynorhinus townsendii. The sequence continues at coordinate 215,678,081 of JAPDVU010000002.1, forward strand.
GTTTCCCAAACTGGGAGCACCTTGTGGAGTTGCAAGTTTTGTCTGTCCATCTCTGGTTGCAGGGCTACACCCTGGCCGATGAAGAGGAGGACCCTTTGATTTACCAGCATCGAATGTTGAGGAGTAGCCAAGGTGATGCGTTGGCTAGCGGACCAGTAGAAACGGGACCCATGAAGAAACTGCACGTCAGCACCATCAACCTCCAAAAGGCAGGTCTAGCGTTTCTTGGGAGACTTGGAAAGGAGAGCCCTGCTCTTCTCTCTTGTTCAAAACTTTCAGTGCTTGCTACCTTTTGTTAAAAACAACCCAAGACCAGCCTAGGAATTGCTCTGAAAATCTAGATACTGTGAACTTAGGTCATTTTGTCTTTCTCAGGGTATCTGAATTATAATCCTTTTTTATTAGAGGGAAAATAAAGAACAAAGTGGCCTTTTGTGGTCCTGTTGGAGCTTTGATGATAAAACATTTCGTTGCAAATAACGTTTGTTACACGAATGAAACACAACCAGTGAGCCCCCTAGTTAGCACTGAGACTGGTGCAGGCTTTTTAAAGTAGAGCTTCTCAGACTTCTCAGGCACATGAGGCTTACCAACCGCTGGGGAGCTTGTTAAAATGCTTGTTCTGATTCAGGCGGGTTGAAGTCAGGCCTGATATTTTAAATTTCTAACAAGTTCCCAGGTGACGCTTATGCTCCTGGTTCACGGACCACACTTTGAGTAGCTATACTGACCAAAGCTTGGGACATAACCAGCTGATGTATGCCATCAGTGTATGCCATACACTTCCAAACAGGCAGTTCCAAAACCTCTGTAATGGATCTGAGCGGAATAATCAGTTATATCACTGGCTTTGAAGTAAATACACGAGGTTGTGTATTTTTCCCACTTTGCATTAGTCTTTAGTGCTTCTGGGGAGTGTAAGCGGCTCGCAGTTCGGAATTTAACATGGTATTCCTCATCGTCTGTTAGCAGCTGACCCAAGGCAGCTGCACTTCGAATGTAGCAGCAGATCAAGGTGAGGAACTGGGCAGGACTGGGTCCCAACTGACCCAATCTCTTCTTGGCCAAGCCCATAAAGATGTGAGCACGGACCTGTGGGCCTGTGTTCACACACAGTTCAGCACAGTTGGGGTTTATTACTGACTGTGGTGTCCGTCTTTGCCCGCCCAGACAGCTTAAAACGACCACTGCTGAGAGACATGTGATAGTTTCCGATGGCCTGGTGAGCGATCCCCGGGTCAGGAGTGACAGTTGTTCCGCTGTGAGCTTTGGACTGCTGGCCCCAGGCTCCAGGAGGAAGAGAAAGGTCATCAGTCACCTGGCCTTCCCAGGCAGTTTTGAGGCCACCCTCTTGACACCTCACACTTGAGGGAAGGACTGAGCAAGAAGGCCATTTCCACCGTGATGTTTTCAGCCTGCCTAGGTTCAGAATGTTCTTCCAACCAGGCAGCTGTCCACCCTGCTTTAGAGCTTTGGTCTCTATTTTAGGAAATTCCCCAATAGTTAAGCTTGCTTCCAGGAAGTTTTGCTTTCTACCCAGGACTTGGAAAAATAAGCATAACCATTGCCAAGTCAAAAAAAGAAAAATTCCTAGATTATGTACCCTGAGAGAAGAGATCAAGTTCAAAAACCTTGAGCAAAATTCTCCAGAGCTACTTCTTGGCTCCATTTCATCAAAAAGTAAATTGTGCTTCTACATATGCATGTGATGATAATTAGGGATTGGTATATTTACCAGTTTTAGTCAGCTTTCAAAATAACAGCTTGCCATCTCAGTCACCCTTCTATTAGCTGTACTAATAGAGGATTTCCGTGGTACAGAAAACCATTATGTATACATGTTGAATACCTTCCAGGATTTTCAGCAGCTTTTACTGCCTTGTGATCATCTATTAGGCCTACCTTCTAAATGAGTAAGCTGACATCCTGGCAACCTGCACCAGCATTACCAGTCAAGGCAGTCAGCAGGTGGTGGGCAGGTGGCAGAAGGAAACTGGTATCTAAACAGTTACTACAGAATGCAGAGAATTGAGAGTTGATTATGGTTTAAATTAAAGAACAGCAGGGAAAGGCCCATGTGGAGGACTTAGCCGTTAAGCTAAGATTTTTTTTAAGACCTATTTGCTACCATTTATCAGGTGGTAACAACGATAGCAATAACAGCTACTGACACTTTGTTGAGTGCTTTCTATGTATCAGGCACTGTTGTGAACCACAGTATGTATATTGATTCATTTAATCTTCACCTTGAGTTAGGTGCTATTATTAATGTCCCCATTTTACAGATGTGGGCAGTGAGGCACTGAAAGGTTAAGTAATTTGCCCAATGTCAGCTAGTAAATGGTGGAGCCAGGATTTGACCTAAAGAGTGTGACTCCAAAGCCCAGTCTCCTAACCACTATGCTGAATTGCCTCTGCCTTAGCCAGGCTCAGCCTCATGTTATTAGAGGGCAAAGACATTAGTAATACTTTCTTGTATATGTCCAGCTTTTAAAATGCCACATACTACAGTGCAGCTATCCGGAGACTCATATGTAGGGAGGAAGCCAGAAATCCATGGATAGGAAAGGACCGATGTTCCCATTTCATTCAGCAGAACAGGGTCTAAAAGGCAAGTCTTTAGTATCTAGTTGTACTCTTCTAATTCAGGGGTTTTCATTGCGTGCTCAGTGAGAATGCTTCACATAATTTTTTAGTTTGTCTCTTGTTGTATCTCTACTTCAGTTTCTGACATAAAACAGTAATTTGTGTAATGTCACTCATTGGTAACTCATCAAAAGCAGCAGCAAATTGTACACCTGAAACCTATATAATTTTATTAACCAATGTCACCCCAATAAATTCAATTAAAAAAAGAAAAAAAGCAGCAGTCCCCAGCCAGTGTGGCTTAGTGGTTGAGCGTTGACCCATGAACCTAGTGGTCATGGTTCAATTCCCAGTCAAGGCACATGTCTGGGATTCTGGCTTGATCCCCGGTGGGGGGCGTGCAGGAGGCAGCCGATCAATGTTTCTCTTTCATTGATGTTTCCACCTCTCTATCCCTCTCTTTTCCTCTCTCTGAAATCAATTTTTAAAAAATAACTTTTTTTTTTAAGCATCAACAAATCCTCAGTTTGTCCAAGGGAGGGGATGGCCTGAGTCAGTAGTGGTTAGGTGCTGTAGCACCTAGGGGTCTCTTCACTCCCTGTTCCACTTCACTTGGGAACTTCTTCTGTAACTTCAGTGATTTCCCTAGTTCAGGGAGGATTGACATGTTTATTCTGCTGAAGAAATCTTTTTTAAGAATATATTTTTAAAGTTTGGAGTTTAGTAGTTAGGATCAGGCCAATACAGAAGAGATGTCATTTTTATAATAATTGCAACCATTTTTTACTCATCTTTTCCAGGTAGGCCCTTAAGATAACATTCTCCTCAGGTGAGGAAGACTGAGGCTCAAATGTAGCAAACAAGTAATTTGCCCAGAGTGCTAAGACCACTAAGTTGCAACACTGGGATTCCAACCAGGTGTTTCTAACCAGAGTAACAGGCACCCATGTGCACAGCACTTACTGTGCCAACCACTTATAAATCCGTTACACATATAAACTTCGTTAATCCTTAAAACACCCTATGAGGTGGGAACTATTTTCCTTATTTTACAGAGGCGGAAACCAAAGCAGAGAGGTTAAGTGACTTGCCCCAGAGGAGGAAACTGAGGCACAGAGGAGTTAAGTAATTTGCCCAAGGTTAAACAGCCAGATTCACACTCAAGCCGATGAGATCCAGGGTGTGGCTGTTGATCACTGCACTGTACCAGTCCTGTCTGTATCCAGAGCCTGATTTTTTCCATCCACTGCCCTACACTGCTCCTGGAGTAACTCTCAGTCCCTGGAAGGCTCAGAGTCTTGAGGAAAGTTGGAGGGCATGTACTAGAAATTAAAAATGAAATCTGCTGAATGCCTTTTGTCTCATTCCACTATGGTGCCATGTGCCTTGGGCTCACTGCTCACCTGATTGTAGCATGACTTGCTGAGAACCTGAGCATTTCTCCTCTCCCTGTGTGACTCTACTGTCGGGTGAGCCAGAGTCCTAATACAGAGAGGCCCCAGGGCCCTTCCCACACCGCACAGGCCATTGGTTGAATGTCCTCTGAATGTGACAGTCCCCATCCTCTCTGGGTCTGCAGAGCTCTCTGCTTTGCTGGTAGAATCAGCACAAATGAGTTGTAAAACAGGCTTTGTCTCTACTGTGGTATATTCTAGAGGTTGCTGCTTTTGCCATATGGCTTTTAATTAAATATGACTCTTTCATATTTGTGCTTTGGGGGAATTTTACAAATCAAGGAAGTAGAATAATAATTACATGGATGGGGGCTCTTTACAATTGGCCCTTGAAGCTGATGGTTTTCCGTTGTCACCTGTGGAATTACAGGCCTGGGGAGCTGCCAGAAGGGTCTCCAAAGATGACTGGCTAGAATGGCTGAGGCGGCTGAGCCTGGAGCTGCTGAAGGACTCCTCATCGCCCTCCCTGCGCTCCTGCTGGGCCCTGGCTCAGGCCTACAACCCTATGGCCAGGTATGGGCTCCTTCTGCACAGCCTCAGACTGGATCGAGAGGGTTTACACATAGAAAATCACAGATAAGAGTTGGTAATAGGCAGTCGTAAAAGGGCTAGTAGTTTTAATCTTGCTAACTTCTGGGGGAAAGTAAACAAAAAGGCACATGGAAAAAGCTCATATTGCAGGAAAAACATCCTTTTTAACCTTGTTGGTAGACCTTTCCTTAGTAGATTTAGGTCCAAAATTTTATTTTTATTTTTTAGGTTCAAAATTTTAATTAAAAGTCATTTACAACTCTGAAAACAACTGTATAATAGTTTAATATAACCTGTTTCCAATAATAATATTTTCTAATTATTTATTGCTGCATTACAAATACCCCAGAACTTAGTGCTCTAAAACAGCAACTGTCCTTTTATTTTGCTCATGAATCTGTAGTTTGGGCAGGACTTGTGGAGACAGCTGACCTCTGGGCCACAGAGAGTCAGTGGGGGTGTTGGTCTGGGGACTAGAAGATTTACTTGCAAGATAGCTTATTCATAGGTCTGGCAGGTTGGGGCTGAGCAGCAACTAGAAATTCAGCCCTGGGTAGGGGCCTTGGTTCCTCTCCACATGAATCGCTTGGTGGACTGCTCAGGCTTCCTAGGAGAATACTGGCTGGGTTCAAGAGTGAGTGTCCCCAAGGAAGTGTATGTATTTGTATGGCCTAGTCTTGAAAGTCCCATAGTGTCACTTCTGCCACACTGTTGTCCAAGGTAGTCAACAAAGACCCACTCACGTTCAAGGGACAGGGTTTAATTGACAGATAGGGACGTGGATGCCACATAATAGGGGAGTAGCACAATTCTAGAAGAGCACTAGTATATGCAATAGGAGAGTATTTTCGCCATCTTTGGAAAATAGAATTTGCCATGAAAAACACTTTTAAATAGTAAATCTTAAACAGTTATTAAAAATTTGGTTTATAAAAAGTTATAATGTATGCAAAAGATTTATAGTATAATGTAAGTGAATAAAATGGAATACAAAATGGTATACATGTGTGCTTAAAACTATTAAAAACATATGTACATAGGGCAAAGATTAGAAAGTAATACAACAATGATTATCTCTGAGTAGGAAGATTTAAGCAATGATTATTTTTCTCTTCATTTCCCCCCCCCTATTTTCCAAAATTTCCTACAGTGGGCCGTTATTATTTACACTGAGGCATAAAATGGTGGTTTAATTGACAGATAGCTCTTCTCATCCCACAAGAAGCAAAGAGCACGCATTTCATTTCATTTCACTTTTGGCAACACAGCTGGTGTGCTGTGGGAGTGTATTTAGCAGGTGGTGGTGATTTAGCAGTGTATTTAGTGATGGTCCCTGAGATTGTTGCTTTGATGCCATGACTTGGTTCATCTCATTTCTTTCAAGTATTTTTATCATGGTTTAAAAACAGTTCCTAGGACTTCCCTGTTTCCATTGTGTGCAGATTTCGTATGTTTCGCTGGCGTGGCGAACCTCTCTTCTGCTCCAAGTCACTTTTGAGCATAATGTCATCCAAAAGAGACTTGTGGTAAATACACACATATGTGTTTATCTTCTTGGTGCCACATATTTTCATTTGGGATCCATTATGGCCTCGGACCTAAATCAGAAAGCTCATTTCTTAATTTGCATGGGACTTCTTCCCATCTTTATGTTGTCCTTTGAATTTCAAATATTCTTCTTTCCATCACATTCCAAAATTACATACATTGGTCTGATTTAATCTTTTAATGTAACAGAAAGTGAAAGCAGAGCCATCAAATGCTAAACCTACACATTTTAGGCATATTCTGTAGTTTCCAAGTCCCCTCCCCCCACATTCACCTAAAAAGAGGGGTAGGATTAAAGTCCAGATGTCAGGGGTGGCAAATATGTCCACCCATAAGATGCTGTAGTGATTTTTTCAAATGGTTTTAGAAACGTTAGAAATGGCACCTCTGGGTCCAGGTCTTCCTAAGGTCCCAGCTGTAAGAGATTGGCTCAGAATCCTTCAAGACTTACGGACTTGGATTCTATTCTCTAATGCTTCCAGTTTCTTAAGTTCTGTTGTCATTTTGTTTATGACCATCCAAAAAAGGATTCTGGTTTTATTTTGAAAAGAAGTAGCAGATGCTGCTTTTGCCATTTCCAATTTTAGGAATTTGGACATTGTCTGAGAAACTTCCCAAGAACCATTGGAGGATTATTTTCAGAATCTGTTACTGCCAACTTCTGTGATAGAAGTCCCCTTTCTGTTCGTTTTTCCCAGTGAGGAGAAGTGATGTAAAAGCTGCCAAGAAATGGGCCTTTTAGTTTTCTCCTCTGTCTCCTCGTGCCCCCACACAGTCCCTGTATATCACGGTGTCTTTACCTGCACTATAAAATACAGTCGTCAATAGAGAAATAATCAAATTATTTTAATTTAGTTGAAATGAAATAAAGTTTAACATTCAGTTCCTCAGTCGCACTTAATATAGTTCATGTCCTCAGTGTCCAATGGCTACTATGTTGGATAGGGAAGATGTAGACCATTCTCAGCAAGTTCTGTGGGACAGCACTGGTCTGTGTAACCAGTATCAGCGAGGCCAGAAGTAGACTGGTGGGTATGACTGCGCCAGGCAGAGGCATGAGAGGTGTTCCAACCTCTTTCTCCACTCCTCTCTGCCTTCAGGGATCTCTTCAACGCTGCCTTTGTGTCCTGCTGGTCTGAACTGAATGAAGACCAGCAGGATGAACTCATCAGAAGCATCGAGTTGGCCCTCACCTCACAGGACATTGCCGAAGTCACACAAACCCTCTTAAACTTGGCTGAATTCATGGAACACAGTGATAAGGTGAGACTTTTCCCCATTGTTCAGATGGAGCCTGACAGGGAACCAGCTGGTGGGAGGGGAGAAGCCCCCATGCAGCCCACTCTTATGTGTGCTCCGCCTGCCATTTTCCTATGCTGTGGGGTTCTGCTCTCCTCCAGGGCCCCCTGCCATTGAGAGACGACAATGGCATTGTTTTGCTGGGTGAGAGGGCTGCCAAGTGCCGAGCATATGCCAAAGCGCTACACTACAAAGAACTGGAGTTCCAGAAAGGTCCCACCCCCGCCATCCTAGAGTCTCTCATCAGGTAAACCCTTTTAAATTGCTGTCTTTATCTCAAATGACCTCTCTTCTCCTGCCAGTTCATTGGAGTCACTTGGAGACTTCTGCTCTGTGCAATCTGCCTCTCGGATCTGGTCAATACATTGAAATGAGATGTGATGCAGATGGCTCTCCCCACTATTCCAGCCCTGATTGGCATTTCTCTTGTTCCTTAGCGCTGGGGCTCCTCTTGTTTTCCAACCTGTGCTTGCTTGTCCCAAGCCAGTCTGGAAGCAACTCTGTTTCCGTAGCAACCTAGAAAAACAGCTTCTATGTCTAGTTTAGGTAGTGCTCTCTGGGGCAGGAGTGGGAAGTGCTGGTTCCTGTGCCTCAGGGGCCACCCAAAGGCAGGGCGGGCTTTATTGATGCATATGTTGGTGCCTGTGTTGTGCTCCTCTGGAGTTCCGTGATTATAGAAGGCAGAGCGATGTCTAAGATTCAGTGGTCCTTTCCCCTGATTTGGTTATGTTCTGTCCTCTCATAAGCTGGTACTGAGTCTTCGGGGTATGGAAAAATAGGTTGTTTAATAAATTTTCTGCTGTTACAAAATTATAAGCAGCCTGAAACGTTAGCTCCTGCTCTTGAAGAACTGCTCACTTCCCCTAATGATGACCAGAGAGTATTAACCCTAGCATCTAATTATCTTCTTGTAAATGCCAACATGATAGTGTAGGAAAGATCACCTGGCCAGTCAGTGCCTCCGGAGCGGCTGGGACAGGCTGCTGTGTGTGGTGCTTTCCTTACTTGAGAGTGTAACCAGATAGCAAGTTCTCTGCCAGCTCTGCTTTCCAGCAGACACGGAAAGTGTTCCTGTACACGCTAAAATGTGATAAAGCACACACAGTACAGTCATGTTCTTTGCCCAGCTGAATTGGACTTGGAGAAGGTTGATGTCTAAAACACCACACGTTATTTTAGAAACCTGCCACCCTTGGGGTAGGCGTCAGTTGCCAATTTGGTAGCAAATGTGAAAAGCTGGGTTTCTTCCTCCCTCCCGCCGCTGCCTGAGGTAATGCGATCTTGTTTGCTGACTAATAGAAACCCCAATAACTGGATATAATAACCTGACCATCACATAACTAGCTTTGCACATTAACTTCCCTGCTAACCTTTTCTGTTGGATACCTCTCCAAAGCCTTCCTCATCCCACCCCAGATTGCCACCCACATTTGGGAAGTCATAGAAGCATTAATGTTTATGCAGATTTGTAGTAGAAAGATATAGTCAGGGGACTGGCAATGTGTTAACGAAGGTCATTTAACTTATTAAGCCAATATAATTGAAAATAAGTACTCAGAATTTCCTACAGGTTAATGCTGGCTTTAAGAAAATAGACACCTCTGTTCCCAGGTAAAGCCAAGGCTGGGAGCTCTGTGGATGGTTCCTAGTCTGATTTAGCTCAGCTGCCTCCCTTCAGTTGGTCTCCCGACCAGAAAGTCCACCTGTTTTTGTTTCCATTTGTAGATTTTTCTACTGATTTTCTAAACTGCTTTTCCTAAGCACCATTGCAATGTTCTGGTGCCATTTTCATTGAAGAAAGTCTGAAGAAACAAACTACTTTAAGGAAGTTTCTCTCAGCACTCCCCAGTCCTCTAGTGAGCCTCTTGGAAACTCCTCCCAGGTCAGACCCGTGGTTGTACATCCCTGAGCCACCACGTTGGTCTGGTCTTGGGGACCTTGCTCTGCAGTAATAGATGGAATTCCCTACCTCACAGTAGCTACTGGAGAGCTTGGAGCTCGCTCTGACAAATTACAGATGTCTCACCTGTTATGTCTATTGCCTTCCTCGCCTCCAGCTTTATTTTTCCTACTCTTACTTTCTCTTCACTATTTGTCCCCTTTTTAAAAGCTCATCAACTATATACACTGAGTGAACTGCCTTATTCTTTTTTTTCTTTTAATTTAAATTCTTTATTGTTTAAAGTATTACGTAAGTCTCCTTTTCCCCCCATTGACTCCTCCCTGGTCACCCCCCACTCCCCCCAGCACATGCCTTCACCCTGGGATCCCCCGCCTTACTCTTTTTGAAATACAAGAACATCTTTGCATAGCTGATTCTTCATGATAACATTGTTCTCTTGCTGCTGGATTGATCTATTGGTCTTCCTACCTATTGACATTTCCCCCCATCTGCTCCAAGACAAATTAAATCCATGTGCAATCCCTAAACCAGAGCTATCATTAGACAGTATAACTTATACTCATTTCCTCAAAACTCATATACATCAGTAAGTGTAATAGCTTCTTAGTGAAACAGAGGATTAAATGGATATTTGATTATTTGGAAACACATGTACTAGTACATACACACACATATACATGGCTTTACTTGGTTAGCCCATAAGCATTAGGGTAAGGTCTGGTGGCCTACTAAGTTAGTCTGTTCAAGCTGCTGTAATTACCATAGATTGGGTGGCTTAAGCAACAAACATTTATTTCTCATGGTTCTGGAAACTGGGAAGTCCAAGATCAGGGTTAGATTGGTTGGATTCTGGTGAGACCCTCTTCCAGGTTGCAGAAGTTTTTCCACATGGTGGAAAGTTCTGTGGGGTCTCTTTTATAAAGGCTCTAATCCCATTCATGAGGACTTCACCCTCATGGCCTGAAAATCTCCCAAAGACCTCACCTCCAGCTACCATCACATTGGGGATTAGGCTTCAACATAGATTTGGGGGGGACACACACTGAGCTCATAGCTCCTGTTTTTCTTTCTCTACAGTAAGTAGAAGAGAGGGTCTGATCAGAATTGGATGCTTTCATTGCCCAGCCCCTGACATATCTCATTTTAAGAAAATGTTCTAATTGACACATCTGCAGAATTAAAAATAGAAACAGGAGCCAGTGCAACTCTACCAACTGCCCAACAGGCTTGTTCTTTTTCATACCGGTCGTACCTTCTTGTCTCACGTCTTAGAGGATGTGCTCAGAACAGCATTGCTCTCGCCTTTGGCTGCTGGGGGCTCTGTCCTCTCTAACGTCAGAGACCATGCTGTGCTCATCTCTGAGTCTGGGTGTCCATCAGCCTGCACAGAGAGGCTATAAAAGTGTTTATGGGCCGAGCCTGCGCCCTGTAGGTGAGTGGCTGGTGTTCCGTGCATTCTTTAACAGCTGCTCTCCCTTTTCCCTCTGGCCACTCTCAGAAGTCTTCCCAGAACGTGACTAACCCACAGACACTGGCCTAGAGCCTCCGTCTTACGGTGGTGTGTGTTTTTTAAGTGACTTTAAAAAAATTAAACGTTAATCTTGTTGCAAAAAGTTTATACTTCAGTTACTCAACTGTGTCTTTCTATGTGGTATACTAGAAGCCCAGCATGCAAGTGAAATTGCGTGAGGATGCGCCCCGCCTCCCGCCTCCTCCTGGCTGCTGATTGGTCATTATGGCATGATGGTGTCATGACCATTAGCATATTAGCTCTTTATTATATAGGATATAAAAACCTAAGCAACCATTTGACTGTGAAGTGCACTGACCACCAGGGGGCAGACGCTCCAACCGACCGGTAGGTTAGCTTGCTGCTGGGGTCCGGCCTATCGGGACTGGGTGAGAAAGGCTGGATATAACCTGGAGCCCTCCTGTATTCCCTCTCTGGCCCTGATCATGCACTGGTGGGGTCCTTCAGCCTGGCCTGCACCCTCTTGCAATCTGGGACCCCTCGGGGGTTGTCAGAGAGCTGCAGGCAGGCCAAGGGACCCCACTGGTGTACGAATCCGTGCACCGGGTCTCTAGTATAACAATAAGAGTAAATTTCAGCAACTGTAGGTTTTGATTAGCACAATATAGATACTTTCCTCCCCCAAATTTATTGAGGAATAATTGACAAATGTAATTATATATATTTAAAATATACAGTATGAGGATGTGATATACATTATGGAATGGTTACCAAGATCAAGATAATACTTTCATCGCCTCACATACCTAAATTTGTGTGTTTGTGGTGAGAATGCTTAAAATATACTCTCAGCAAATTTCAAATATACAATATACAGTACTATAGTCACCATCCTCTGCATCAGATCCTCAGAACTTACTTATTTTATAATTGAAAGTGTGTACCCTTTGACCTATACCTCCCTGTTTCCCTATCCCCATTCTATTCCTGGCAACCATTCTATTCTCTGTTTCTGTAAAATCAACTTTTTTTTTAGATTTCACATAAGTGATGCCATATAATATTTGTCTGTCTTTGTCTTATTTTACTTAGCATATTGCCCTCCAGATTCATCCATGTTGTCGCAAATGACAGAATTTCCTTCTTTCATACACTCTGTGTGTATATAGGTTGTCTATCACGTTTTCTGTACCCATTCATCTGTTGAAGGACTTTTAGGTTGTTTCCATATCTTGGCGATTGTAAGTAATACTGCAGTGAACATGGGTGCAGATACATCTTCACGATAGTGGTTTTGTTTCCTCAGATATATATCCTGAAGTGGTAGTTCCGGATCATACAGTAGTTTTATTTCTAATTTTTTAGGACCCTCAATGCTATTTTCCCTAGTGGCTCTATCAAATTGCGTTCCCACCAGCAGTGCACAAGGTTTCCCTTTCTTCACATCCTCGTCGGTACTTGCTATCCCTGTCTTTTTTATAGTAGCCGTCCTGCCAGATGTGCGGTTGGAGGTGATCTGTGTTTTTGATGGTTAGTGGTGAGCTTATTGGCCATTTGGATGTCTGCTTTGGAAAAATGTCTATTCAGTCCTTTGCCTGGTTTTTAATTGGATCATTTGGCTTTTTGCTATTGAGTTGTCGGAGTTCTTTATATTTTAGTTATTAACCTCTTATTTATTAGGGGTTAAGGTTTGCAAATATTTTCTCCCATTCTGTAGGTTGCCTGTTCAATTTATTGTTTTCTTTGCTATGCAGAAGCTTTTTAGTTTGAGGGGTTCCACGTGTTCATTTTAGCTTTTGTTGCGAAGAACCTCAGTTTTGTTTTAGTTGTAGGGTATATGGGAAATGAGAGAAAATCATGTACTTCTGCCATAGGCATCTTAGGCTCTTCCTTCTCTCATCTCCTCCTAACCCCCTGATCTTTTTGTCCTGTCTTTTCTAGAAGTATTGTGCTAGCTGCAAAGCGTCTCAGATTCCCCTGCCTGCCTTAGGAAGCTTCTGTTTGAATGCCTGTCCCATAGGAAGCCCTACTCCAGTGTGCTTTTCTATTCAGTTTATTTCTTTGAAAATCCCCAAGGTTCTTGTTTTTGATGTTAAGTAGGTTCCCAACAATCAAGGACCATTGATACAATTTAAAAATACTGCATAGGAATCATGGCTTACCATAAATAGTTCTTTTTGGCAAGAAAAAATTACTTCCTAAAAGTCAAGACTGTCATCTGTTATGGCAAAAGATACTTTCCCCTCTCTCAATGTATTAGTTTGGTCAAGTGGAAAGTAGTTTGCAAAGTTTTTTGAAGCCAGGTGATGACATTGGCCTCCATAGGAATTAGGCGGGCAGGTCAGATCTGACCTCTTCTACTCACTGTTGCCTTTTTAAAGTCCCTCGACTTTTCTTTTAATATGTTTTTATTGATTTTAGAGAGAGAGGATGGGAGAGGGATAGAAAGATAGAAATATCGATGAGAGAGAAATATCATTGATCAGCTGCCCTCTACTGTGGATCAAGCCCGAAACCCCGGGCATGTGCCCCCAACTGAGAATCAAACCAGCAACCTCTTGGTTCATGAATCAGTGCTCAACCACTGAGCCATACTGGCCAGGCTCACCTTTTGATTTTTGGCCTCCTGCTCATCCTATGGTTTCTTGAAGTCTGCAACAAACTCGGAGTCTCTTTCTCATTGTTCTCTGAGTTTTCACTTAAACTTTTTATCATGCTCTGAGTGGTAATGGTGATCATTTAAAAACGAACAAGTGTTGTAAAAGAAAAAAGAAACTTTGAACGTTTAAAACAATCTGTATTTTACTTTTACAAAGCAAAATGTTTATAAACAGCATGAGTTAGTAACTATAGTGCCATCTTCCTTCATTTTTCAGCCAGTTGTATAGACAAGATAAAAGAGGAAGCTCTTCAAGCTCTTTTCTTAAAGAGTAAATAAAAATAGATATAGCTGTAGACTGAATCATTTCAGGCAGTGTCTAGACTGAATCATTTCAGGCAGTGTCGTGCAAGCATCCATGAGGGAACTTATCGCCACCGCCCGCTGAGCTCCCTGGCCACCACCAGACCACTTCCTGCCTTCAGTGCTGTGCCGTGATGGAGGCCGAGCAGGGGAGGCTCTCAGAGGCCAGCTGCAAGGCCCATTGCCTGGAGTTTCCTCCAATCAAGTCCATCCGGGGTCAGCTTACCTCCAGCAGAACAATTACTGTCTTTTTTTTTTTTTTTTAAGTGTAGACTGAAGGTAATTTTATTGGATTTAAAAATAGAAACTCCTTTCTTCCATCACCCCCTTTCATTCCTTTCTTTAACACCTAGGTCTTCTCCTCGAGAATCAATATATATGTTTCTCTTTAGCAAAGGGACTTGTTTTCTGCCCACACTTCACCTTAGAAATGGACAAAGTCATCTCACAATTCTTTTTTCATAGAAAAGTCATGTGGAAAAAAGAAGCTGCTGCTATGTCAGGGATCACGGCCACAAGAGCCCACTCAGGCAAGCCCCCCGAGAAGTCCGTGTCAGGACCCATTCATCGTGTTCCAATGCTTCATCCCGTTTACTGTAACGTCCTGGGTCATATCATTGTACTGTGCTCCTCAAAGACTTACTCTCTCATTGGAGACTTTTCTCATAAGCCATTTTCCATTCATACCCTGTCTATCCTCTCTTCGGTCCTCCTCCGCCCTGCCCAGCCTCCATTGGTCTCCCATTTCTCCAGCCCTGCTCCACAGCAGGCCTTCTTTAGGGCTGGAAGTCTTCTGGGCGGATCTTCATCTCCACCCGTTTGAGGGAGTAGGTAGAGCCATGCCAGCCATACCAGGTGATGCCATCCAGGTGCTTGTTGTGCTCCCCGAGGCGGTAGAAGACTCCGTTGAGGTTGGAATCTGTGCAGCAGTTGTACCAGTATCCACCTGGCACAAGAAACAGATCAGCGCTAGTGGGCTGAGTGCGTCCTCCTCCCCTTGGAAATGGCTGATAGGCTAGGCCGCAGGCATTGGTTAGTTGTTTTTTGACTAGTAGTTAGGCAGTTGGGGCCAATATAAAAAGGAAATGCCGAAGCCAGGATATCAGCCATGCAGTTATAGTTCACACTTTCTCTTTAAGTGGGACTTTGGGCTTATACCTGAACTCCCCCCACCACCCCCAAATCTCACCTTTGCGGAGCTGTGCGCACTTGTCTAAGCAGTTGTCATTGTCCTTGTCCTTGGTGCTGAAGGCTGTATTGTTGTGATAGATGAGGGCGTCATTCCCCACGTTACCACTGTAGTTCCCCAGAAAGAGGCGATAGCTGTTCAGTTCATTGCCCAAAACAAAGTGGCTGTATTCGGCATAGCGCACGTTGCCTTCCCAGTCCTGTCAGAGGAGGCAGAGCCGGAGAAAAACTGCAGCAGGTAACATTTCATCCCACCCTGCACTGCTCTCTCCAGCTGCAGCCATACATCTCTACTGCTGGGGATCAGGAAAAAAGGGTCCTAGACTGGTGGTCGGCAAAGTGCGGCTCGCGAGCCACATGCGGCTCTTTGGCCCCTTGAGTGTGGCTCTTCCATAAAATACCACGGCCTGGGCAAGTCTATTTTGAAGAAGTGGCGTTAGAAGAAGTTTAAGTTTAAGAAATTTGGCTCTCAAAAGAAATTTCAATCGTTGTCCTGTTGATATTTGGCTCTGCGTACTAATGAGTTTGCCGACCACTGTCCTAGACCATACTGCTCTCCTGAGTCACCATACACCTTGATTAGTCTTTTTGTATCCCCTCGCTTCCTTGTTCGTAAGGGGTAGATGTGTGTTTTTACAGTCTCCCACTTAAAGATGTCATAAGAGTAATTTGAGAATATAGTGATGCTCTATTCTGTGTCAGTAAGGTTTGCACATAGAGGACCTTGTGCCCAGGTCACTGACTGTTGGATTACTCTGCTCTGGCCTGAGTCTGGCTTCTTCCTGTGTACCTGCAGCTTCACTTTTCTGAAAAATAGGAATGAACCTATTCTTTCTCAGCTGTACTGCAACCCGAAGGGAAACGGTCAGAATAAACATACAAGCCTAAAGTGAGTAAGAATAGGAATGTCATCCCCAGAATTGTGCAGTCATGTGTGGAGGCCTGGTCCAGTCCTAGGACCCATGCCTTGTGCTCACCTCCATCTCCACCCGTAGCCGGGTTGGCCGTCTGGAGAGCCGGTGGATGTGTTCATTGCCCAGCCAGAAGTCCCCGCGGATGCTGCCAAAGCCCTGCTTGTACTGCTTCCAGTCCCGGTAGAAGGAGACGAGGCCACTCTTTCGTCTCTGAATGATGGTCCAGCCACCACCTGCCATCTCCATGTCACAGAACACCTGGACAGAGAGAATGCTCTGGTCAGGGACCCGCAGAGGCAGGAGCAGGAGCCAAGGGGTGTGTGCGTTTCCATAGGCCCCCAGGGGCACTGACGCACAGCTCTGCCCAGTGTGGGCGAGCTGGGGGCAGGGGTGGTTTGCTGAGGAAGATTTATCGAAATTTAGGATGGGGGCAGGTAAGTGCACATGGAGTTTGAAGGGAAAACTCCAGGAAATTCTGATAGGCTCCCTCCATGGTCTCTCTCTTCTTTTTCCCCAAAGAGTAGCTGCTCTAGGACATGGCAAGAGATTTTAACCAGTTAGGTGGTGGTTCTAGAATGATCTAACCGGGTGTTTGGTTGGTAATGGTTTGAAAGGGCAAAACAGATGTCTGGACTCCCCCCTCCCCATAATTTGAGTGTTTGGATAGTTCCCTGGTGTGTTTGTTCTATTTTGAATTTCCCTTTTGTTAGACTCTGACTAGCCCTGTTGTCCCTTTGAGGGCAAGGAGGACAGGGGTAGAGCATGGGTGGTGATGGCCTCACCTCCAACTCAGGGCTGCCCAGGAAGTCATCGGGAGGAAGCTTGTACACTCCAGAGATGCGGTAGTTCTTCTGGTAAAGGGACGAGCAGTCATAGATGGCATCTGCAAAAGGTACAGACCACAGCAGTGAGCATGCAAACCCCGGCTCCCTGGCAGCCAGGCCTTCCTGTTGCATGGAAATCGAAAGTTTAAGCACAAACTTAATTTCTACCACAAAATTTACATAAGTGTTCTTAACTAGGTAGTAGCTGCCTGTGGGAGACCAAGAGCAGGTGTGTTTTGGCTTCACTGGTGCTGGGACTGAGGGCTGGGGAAGCCTATCCCCTGGAGGGCATCAGTGTGACAAACAGGTGATTTAAGGTTTACTATGAAGTAAATTACCCTGTGGTAGATCTAGACCAGTGGTCGGCAAACTCATTAGTCAGCAGAGCCAAATATCAACAGTACAACGACTGAAATTTCTTTCGAGAGCCACATTTTTTAAACTTAAACTATATAGGTAGGTACATTGTTATTAACTTAATTAGGGTACTCCTAAGCTGGCCTTTGCTAAAAACTCAAGGGGCCAAAGAACCACATGTGGCTCGAGAGCCGCAGTTTGCCTACCACTGGTCTAGACCATGAATTCTGGGGTTACTACATGTGACGGCCACATAACATGCTAATGGATCCAACTTCTGGGACAGCCAGCCTCTGTTTCCAGGTAATCAGGAGCATCGTGGGGTTTTGTTGTTTCTTGGTTTGTTTGGTTGATGGGCCAGGTTCGTTGTTTTTTGGAGGTAATGGCTACTAGGGCCCTGATTAAGGGAGATAGATTTATAATCTTACCTTTCCCCTGCCTTAATCTCACTGCTAAACAATGGAAGTGCACTCTGAGGCACCTTAGAGGCTTCCCCGGCATGGTTATTAGAACAAGGAAGTGAGAGCATTAGACAGGCCAGCTTTCATGCTGGGCTGATTTAAATGTGCCCAGGCTGCCCTGGGGCTACTGCTTTATGCCAGAGTTGTCTCCTTGTTCTGAATTGTGAAGACATCGTTGAAGGTTCAGCCTTCCCTGAGAGGAGGCAGAGTGGGAGCTCACTAACCAGAGAGCTTCTGCCCTCTGTGTCCTGGAGCTTCTCTTGGTGACTATTGCACTGGGCCTTCGAGAAGAGCACACAGATGGCAGAGCACGTCGGGGAGGGGAGACTGGAGGACCCTGTCCTTTCCCGAACTCAGAGGAGCTGCCTTTGACTTCATGAAACTCCCTGCTGGGAGGTGAGAAACCCCACGTGGAGGAGCAGGGAGTGGCAGGCGGATTCATCTGTCCGCCCTAGTCTTCTTCATGTCTGATTTCATCCCCCGGACCAAATCAGGACTCACTTGTCTGGAAAATGGGCTAAGAATACTTTCTAGTCCCAAACTGAGGGTCAGGATGTACATGCTTAGAAAGTGTCTTACACACATTGGTTTAGACACAAAATTGTTAAGCTTAATTTCATTTGAACTGAGATTAACCAGTGACTTACCCTATTCTTAGTTCTTGATTTAAGTTTATAGTGTGACCAAAAAGCTTTTATATCAGCAAGAAATGACATATCTATAGGGTATGCTCCTGATAACTAATAATTTTGGAAAACCAAGTTTCTCTCTAATAAATTCACCTTGACCAGTCTGAGCCACGCTAATCAGAAACTGAAAGTTATTTTGCAAGAGAAAACAGTAAGTGTGTCTTATTTTTGGCCTCCCAAAAATCCAAATTTCAACATTACCTTTTCTTA
This sequence comes from Corynorhinus townsendii, assembly GCA_026230045.1. Taxonomy (NCBI): domain Eukaryota; kingdom Metazoa; phylum Chordata; class Mammalia; order Chiroptera; family Vespertilionidae; genus Corynorhinus; species Corynorhinus townsendii. The sequence continues at coordinate 215,696,478 of JAPDVU010000002.1, forward strand.
TTTTCTATATTACTAGGCCGAATTTTATTTTAGATCATGGGGGAAAATAGAAATATCAGAATTGAGGAAGCTTGAGGACCCTGCCCTTTCCTGAAGACAGGAATTTTTCAAATGGCTTTGGGTCATTGTCTGTACACTTCATTCTGAGCCATTGAGAAGACAGCTTGCAGAGAGATGACACCAGATTCCATTTATGCCCATTCCATAATGTTAGAGACATGAGAGAACTTCTAGAGCAACCGATGCTATGGTTTTGGTGTTCGCTCCTGCTTCCTTGGGACCGAGGTACAGCTTCCAAAGGGGACCAGTGAGGAAACCCGAGCCCTCTTTTTAAGACTTGCTGTGTGACTTTGGGCAAACCACGTAATCTCTCTCTGCTCCAAGATGGTAATTCATACCTTCAGTGTGCTGAAACACTGTATTAATAAAAGAGGCCTGTGAAGGTACTGGGTAAATTTACAGAACATTACAAATCAAAATAAATATTTCATAAGCCTTTAGTAAAGAGAAAATAGAGCTGGTAGCACGTACCCAAGACAGTGTACCTCCAAAGAACCCCCCGCAATTGTTCTGACGTATCTAGAAGCAATGTACAGATAGGAGACACGGGGCTGTTTGAGGGCAAGGTGGTGAGAAACGTGAGGACACATGTTCCTTACCTGCCGAGGTCTGCGTGACTGTTTGCGCCGCCTGCAGCTGCATGATGTCAATCTGATTGTTCATTTCCGAGTACTTGCTCTCGGCCTCCGTGAGCCGCGACTCCATACGCTTGGTGTTGCTCTCCAATTCCATCACCTGCATGACCACACTGACCCAGTCCTTCTCCTGCTTCTTGCTCAGTTCACTCAGCAGGCTGCTTAGGTTGGCAATTTGGGCCTTGAGCTCCTTCACCTCCTCACAGCAGGCGGCCACTTTGAGCTGCCCAGGTGTCTTGCGCTTAGGGGGCTTCTGTGGCCACACTGGGTGGCTGACAAAGACCAAGATGAAAATGCAGAGCCAGGCCACAGCTGAGAGAGGTTTCTTCAGCATCTTCCGTGGGTCTGGGTGAGGAAGGCTCTTCCTGTGGGGAAATCTGGATCTGCCCGGCTGAGGCTTGCAAAGCTGCAGCAATTAAAACCTCACACTTGCGATCTTGATGAGCTCGCCACTATTTTCTCTTTTCCTGGCTCTTTCTTAGCCTTTGTCAAAGCTTGAGCATCTGAAAGTGCAGCTTAATGGGGTATCCTATAGCTTGCCTTCCCAAGCCTAAATGCTCTACAAACTCAGCATCTTAAATATCATTTGCTGCCTGCACCTCCACCCCGTGTGCATGGCGCTTTAGCCCCTCCCAGCTCATCTGGGAGGGTCAGGTGCCTGTTGGGTGAAGTCAGCGTAAACTTAGGCCAGAGAAGGGGAGGAGGGAAACAGGGCAAGTCTTTCTTTCCTTGCCGGCACAGTCTCTGGGCCAGACAAGAGGACTGTGAGTTTGTGTGTTTCTAGTTTCTCCTATTAGATTATGCCCTTGCCAGCCACTGGCTCAGTCTATCAGCAAGCAGAGCAGGGAAAGAGAATTTCCAAATTCCATTCTAAAGGTTATATAACCATGGGGTGAGCGCAAGGTAGGCAAAGAGAATCGGGAATAAGATTCCACTCACCCCGGGAGGCCTGTTAATGTAATCTATGGTGTTTATAGGAGGATCTGGCCTACTGAATGTGCCTTTAACAGGGCTGCTTCTTCCTTCCTCTGGTTGTCATTCAGTTTTCACAAAACTTCTATCCGACCTGGATCTAACACCATCTCACATTGAACATTTACAACTTAGAAAAGCTCTAGAAAGAGGAAGATGGAGTAAATCTCTTAGGAAGCAAAACAATGACTTTGTAGTTCGTATGCACAGGATTTGCTCTGTTATCTTTCTTTTTACATACTTTCTCCTTCAACAGAGCGGGCTTCTCACACTTGACTTTAGCAAGGAGATGTCAGAGGTGACAGCAGGAATGAAAACTCAGGAGTTATTAGTCACCCACATTTCCATTGGTCTTCAGGCAGAACAGAGAATCCTTGGCCCGTGGTTCCAAACTTGGAAAATATATTAAGTCACAGAGAAAAGAATCCCCATCACCGAATAAAGCCATATCTCTGGTCTCATTTTCCTCTTCCTGTGCCATATGGTTTGCAAATCTGAAATTATTCTCTATATATCCCTGAAAATAGAGGTATTGTAATTATTCCTGTACTATATTTGAAGGGCACACTTCCTTTGAAAACAAATGGAAAAAACTTGGGATTTTAGCAACCTTAAGTCCTAAAAATGAGGTTTTCGCTAAGAATGTATACAAAGGTCCCTTTGTCCTTAAACAGTAACCCTGTCTTTGGAACATACTCTTGCGCTTTCCATGTTATGGCGCCACTGAGGCAGTTCCTGGTCTGCTGCTGTTCAGCCTGGATCCTTCACACACAAGCCAAGCCGACCCCTGACAACTCTGCTTCCCTGCCATGACCCCCAGAGTCCTTTCCAGTCAGGGCTTCTGGCTTCTCAGAAAGTCATTTCTGTCCAGGCAGCTGGAGTTACCAAACAACTTTTTTTCTCGAAATAAAAAAGCAGCAGAGGATGACGTGGATCAGGGTTTGTTTTCTCATGTCTCCTTTGCCTGCTAAAGGGTGAGGATGTTGCTGGCATCCTAAGCAAGTTATCGTTCAGCCCAAAAGATGCTGTTTACTGTTGGCACTGTCAACTGGTCCCAGATCTCTTCTTGCAAATATGTAGCCCAGCTGGACTCTGCAGTCCCAGCTCTATGGAGTTCATTTCACCAACTTGAATCTGACCCCAGCTGCCAGCATCTGACACAGGGTCTGCTGAACTCCAAGAGGATCTTCAAGAGAGTCTGCTAGCCATCAAATGACACAGCTCAAACCGTGTGCCACGGAAGCGGTGTGTGCCATACAGTCATGACCCTTGGAGCTCCCGTGTAGCAGAGGGTAGGGAAACCATCAGAGACCAGTGGAGCTTTATGGATTCCCAGTCAACTTTTTGTTGGTTCTTCCCGGTAGCTGTTTCCCCTGCTAAACAGGAAAGTGTTGTGAGTAGGTGTTCATATGTGGGCAGAAAATGAACCAGTCGTACATATTTGCAACCCATGTAGCAGTCCTTTCTAGGAAAGGTGGGAAGGGGTTTGGCTCACAAGCTCTGGCTTTTAGCATGAGCGCCTACTCTCTGACATGTCTTTTCTAGAAACTTATTTCCAACATAAGGCATGAGTTGGAAACAGGCTTTTCTTATTTGAAGATTTTCTTAACTCGCCTAAGCTGCCCAAATGTCAATAATGCGCGCCCTCCCCCCCCCCCCCAATTTTTGAATAAAATAGCCAATTAAGAGTATTCCCCATCCAGGAGATGATCTACCCTCCAGAACATCCACAACCCTTCGAGGTTCTAAATTCTGAATTTCTGAAAGAAGGCCAAGTAAGCCCTTGTTCTGAGTACAGCTAAGCCCATAGAGAAAACCAGGAAGAATATGAGACCAGAGCATTTCCTTCTCTGAGAGGCTTTCACTCCCTTCTCTAAAATGGAAATTAACTAGAAAAATATGGAGAACCTGGATACCTTAGAGTTTTTCCTTTTCTCCCTTTTGCTGGTGGTGAAAAGGATCAGCTTGGTGCTCCCAGGGAAAGCTGGTTTTGAAAATAAAGCTTATATTCTTAATGAGAAAAGCCAGTGAGCTTTTACTTAGCTTGGAAGTTCTCACCGACCACAGGCTGGGCTGCACAGCCTTGGCTGGCACTGAGGACTGGCAGCATTCAGGCAGCCCGAGGGCAACCGCTGGGAAGGGCCTAGAGGAGGTCTCTCCTCCAAATGGGACTGTCATGTCTCATTTTCTTGAAACTGTCCCCATTGGAGAGAAAGGCTTCTTTTCTAAAGAATTCCTGCCCCTGCCTACTCTTAAACCATCACTTTCAAAATTGGAGAGGGAGCCCTAGCCAGTTTGGCTCAGTGGATAGAGTGTCAACCAAAGGGTCAAGGGTTCGATTCTCTGTCCCTCCCCCTTCCTTCCACTCTCTCTAAAAAATTAATGGAAAAATATCCTTGGGGATGATTAACAAACACATTGGTGAGGGAGAGAAACAGCTGCCCTCAGAATCAGACTCCCTGTTTATTGAAAAGGTACGTCTTAGAAGAACCTGCCTTGCTGTTAGTTAGTGTACTTCATGGGAATATTTTACCTCTGAAGTCTCTTCATGAGTCACAGCTTGCCTTGCTCTATGTAGTCATTTAATATCCGACCCTTTGATCACTCAGTCCTCTTTCTATCTAACTGGAAGCCCAAGTCCATCACAGAAGCTATTTCCATCTGTTCCCCCAGCCTTCTAGTTTGCCACTTCTCCCAAAGGGTACAGCCTGGATGTCTTAGAAACCATTTCTCTCAGGCCTCCTCCTGGAGCCAATTATTTAATTAGAGCACCTAGCACAAAAGTCAATCTCAGATCTCTCTCAGGACTTTGTAGCAAACACCTGTTCTGTTAGCCAGGATGCGCGCTGCAGCACCAGTCCAGCCTCAAGTGCCTCGCAGTCCAGTTGGAGAAGCAGGCAGCCGAACTTTAGGACAGTGTGACATGCTAGGATAGGGGACACAGAGGAGGAGGATTGTCCAACCAAGGTGAGCTTCTGTAAGGCCTCCCAAGGGAAGTGGGCAAAGGCGCTGTGGGCAGAGGTACAGCCATGTGAAAGACCTTGGCTTTGGAGAATGCAGGTGGTGAGCATGCTGAAGAGTCCAGAGGCAGAGGACTCGGGTAGTTAAGGCTGGAGAGGTGGAGGGGAGCCAGGCCTGAGGGACTGCATGAGTCCATGTGAGGCGTGTGATTGTTATTCTGGAGACAGAGGGCTGTGGGAGACATCCAAGAAGCTTTTACCTCTTGCTGCTTTGTTTTCCTGAGTCTTACCAGGAAAGTGGCTTTTGTCGCTGCCAAACAAGATTTTTAACTGGAAATGGGTGGCTTAGAACATTGAATTTCTTAAGATTGTAATGCATTCATATTAAATCCCCTGAAGGAGTCAGCTGGCTTGAGGCTTAAAGAAGTGGTATATGAAGGGCTTTCAATGCTTGGGTAAGAATCAAACAAATCTGGGTTTTAATCCCTGATTTAATTTGATAGTTATATCTAATCCCAGATATAACTTGATAGTTCTATGACTCTGGGCAAATTAAATTACATAATTTCTCTGAGTCTACCAGTGCGAAATGGAAATAAAAATCATAACTACTTCACCTCACAGGATTTTTGTGAGGATTAAGTTAAATAAAGCAAAGGATTAAAAATAGCTAAGGCATTTTTTAATAAGAAAAATAAAATTAGAGGAATTACACTACTAGAAATCAGATTTATCATAAAGCAACAGTAATTAAGGCAGTATAGTATTGGCACAAGAATAGGCACATAGATAAGTGGAACAGAAACATCCAGAAACAGACCCACACATACACGGACACCTGATTTGTGACAATGCAGCACCACAGAACAGTGAGGAAAGGGCAGTCTTCAGTAAGCGCCGCTGGGTGAGTTAGCCTCATGGGGGCTTGAGGGGGAGGCTCTGACCCTTACCTCACACCACACAACTTCAAGCCCAGAGGAGATTTAAACTTCAAATGTGAAAGGTAAAACTGAAGCTTCTGGAAGATAACATAGGAGTTATCTTCAGCATCTTGGGATGAGCAAAGATTTCTTAAACAAGATATTAAAAACACTAACCGCAAAGGAAAACATGCAGTAAAAGTAGTCATTTGTGTGCATTACAAGACACCATGAAGAGAGTGAAAAGGCAGTAAGATATCTCTAATACATACATGTATGTATATTGTATCCAAAGTATACATAGAACTCATTAATATTTTTAAAGGTGGCCAGAGGTGAACGGGCATTATCCAAAAGGCCAATAAATGCCTGAAAAACTGGTCAAGCTCCTTAGTCATTATAGAAAGTCAAATTAAAACTATAAAATGCCACTATGTACCAGTCAAAATGGCTGAAATGGAAAACACTGAAAGTACCAAGTGTTGACAAAGATGGGGAGCAACTGGGATTTTCATACACTTCGGTGGGAATGTAAATTGGTGAAACCACTTTGGAGAGCAACTTGTCAGTGTCCTCTAAAGCTGAATACTCCCTGTAACCCAGCAATTCTACGTCTAGAAATATTCCCAACGGAAATGTGAATGTGCCAAAGAGATGTGCAAGGACATGCGTAGTAACACCACACACAATAGCCAGATACTGACAACAACCAAACCTAAATGTCCATCAACCAAAAAATAGGTAAATTGTGTTCTATTCATACAGTGAACTACTGTTCAGCAACAGTAAGAACAACTGTGGCATGCAACAACATGGCTGTGTCGCACAAACATAATGTTGCGCGTTTAAATCAAGTCAAACCCTGCAGAGCTCACCCATTGTGTCAGAAGCCAGAGAGTTGTTCCTTCTGGGCCTGAGGAAGTAGCTGTGGTTGGGAGAAGGCTCGGGTGCTTCTGGGATGCTGGCCATGTGCTGTGTTCTGTTCCTTGGACTGGGTGGTAGTTCCAAGGGTATCTTCACTTTGTGTGATAACTTATCCAGCTGTACACCGGGTATACTTCCCTGTATATGTGTGTGTTGTACCTCAACTAGGAAGTTTCTTTAAAAATAGATAGTGCACACAAAACAGTTAGAATAGTGTCTGACATATGGCCAGTGTCCAGCAAATAATAAGTATTGTTATTTAGGCATGTGATTACCATCTGATCAGAAAAGCCTTCCCTGCCCACCCGAATTTAAATAAGTGTCTAAGCACTCAGTTTTCTTTGTGGTGTTTACCTCCACAGCACCTACTGCAGTTCGGTGTTTGTACATCTACTTCAGCCACCTGTAAGCTCTGTGAAAGCAAAGACCTGGTCTCTCTTACTTATCACAGTAGCTCTAGCATCTAGCCCTTAGCACAAGGCTGAAGGCAAGAGATACTTAATTGGGACATGTCAGATGAAAGACTGAATTCCCAGCAGCAGGTCCTGTCCCTCCACATGAACATCTGTTGTGGAGACTTAGCATCTTTCTCCATGGCCAGTATTTTATGGTAAGGTCTTCATTGTAGGGCCCTGCATGCTCTCCTGCGTTAAGTCCATTTTTCTTCCATAGGCCATAGTGTTTTTGTTTGTTTGTTTCATAGGTCATAGTTAAAGAACCAAAGAAAGTGAGAACTGGAAGAGTTGAGATCTTTTTTAATAACTAGAGGTAGCATCCTTATAGTATAATGCCTTTGTATCCCTGAAAACCATTAATTTGTGTCTCACCCCTCTTTCTTTACCTGTGAAGATCAGCAAGAGGACCACAGAGCAGTGGGTAGGGCTTTGTCCCTCTCCTGTTGATTCTGGAGGCCTCTGTAAATGGCATACCTAACCACTCCAGCCTGCATGGGCCTATCAGCACCCTTCATTACCGCCCAAGGGGCCACAGGCAGTGCTAATGCTGACGACAGAACAAAGAGAGCAGCATGTCCCCATAAAAACAGCCACGTCTCTGTCTCTGCGCAGCTATATTCACCTTATTGTATCCAGGAACCTGACAAATCCTGTGGGCGTCAAATGCCCATTACATTGTAATTGTAGACAATCACTGTTAAGCAGAGATAGGACCCTGTCGGGGATGGGGGTGGGGCAGGACAGGATGACAGGCTGGGGCCCAGCCGCCCTGCAGAGCTTCCCTTACGGCTGCACCTCTGCTGCCCTGACTGAGACAACACTGACGGGAAAGCGGCCTGTAATTGTTTAAGAATGCTGTAGAATTTGAGCCAGTTGTGCCTGAGCGGCCAATTAATGGCAGAGGTGACTGGGCTTTACAGCCTGCAGGAGAGGCCTAAGCGGATGAACAAAACCGCTCTGTGTCCTAATTCTGAACACATGTTCCCAAGGTGTCTATTGTGTTGCTTGGAAGTATGAGCTTGCTTTTACAGTTGTTTCCTGGCTTCCAGAAAAGGTACACAGTCTCATTTTTTCCCTGCACCTCTGCTGGAAGAAAAAACACTCGGTCCAGAAGGGTAAGGATTTGCTCAAAGCTCCTTCTCGGTAAAAACACATTCCAAACCTCTGGGCTCATGCTGACTTCAAAAGTGCCATTGTGCCTCTAGGAACCTGAACTCCTGGTAGCAAAGCTCCAAGCAGCGAAGAGTGGGCGACTGCAGGAAGCCCAGTGTCGCCAGAGCACAAGCACAGGTTGTGTCTGTCATTCTAGCCCCATCTTTTCTGTAACGCCTTCTCACAGCCAGCCACACCCCAGAGGTCAGGTCTGTCACCTGTCACCAATAGAGTGTGATTTATCTGGCTGTTCTGAAGACTTCCTGCAGGGTCACTGTGCAATAGCTTGCATTTGTAGAGCATCTTATAAACCCCAAGGAAAGCTCTCTTCAGTGCAGGAGGCTGGTCCTCCATGAGGAGCTGTACAAAGGGGATGGTCCTAGAACCGTGGTCGGCAAACTGCGGCTCTTTGGCCCCTTGAGTGTGGCTCTTCCACAAAATACCACAGCCCGGGTGAGTCTATTTTGAAGAAGTGGCGTTAGAAGAAGTTTAAGTTTAAAAAATTTGGCTCTCAAAAGAAATTTCAATCGTTGCTCTGTTGACTAATGAGTTTGCTGACCACTGTCCTAGGGTTTCTCCTCAAGTTGACCAAGAGGGCAGAGGGTCCTTGATTGCAGCCCCAGACCATTCTACAGGGAGGAGCTTGCTGTAGTTTAGTGGTAACCCTCTGCGCTTCCACTGCATCTGGCTCAGCCTCAGAAACCCCTCGAGCCTTAGGACCACTGATGGTGACTCAGAAGCTGCTGCTCATGTTTACTTTATGTGCCACTACAGGGTGGGGGTGCGGGCAAACTGCTGACAACTGGACGGTGTCACCGTGCTCTGAAGCCCTGAATTGTGCGCTGTATCATGATTGCAGAGACGTTAGTGTGAAAAAAGTGTGTGTCAGAACTGATGAAATATAGGTGCTGGGTTCTGCCCCACGGTGCCCTCTGACAGTTTGTCCCGGTGACAAAGCAATGATCAGTGGTGACATATTGGTCTCCTCAAATTCTTTTGGACATTTCATTGGCTCGGAATGTTAACAATCCAGTCCTCTTCTGTCAGCTTTTCCTTACCAAGGAGTAGGCACATTTTTCCCCCCTGATCCCAAAATGGGGATCAGTATTTTTACAGTGCCGCCGAACTCCTTAATGGAGTAAAAAGGCCAGCTCACATCTGCTTATACAGTTAAATGTGGAGAGTTCGAAGCCTCCAGGTCACTAGATGCCAGCTCATTTCATTTTTGTTTCCCAACTTCATCCACATAATAGACTGAGTCAGAGCTCTTGGACTTTGAGAAGCCAAGAAATCAGGATTTTACCCAAAATATCAACTCTGCTTTGAGTCAAGGTAGTTGAAAATAAGCTTTGGATTCAGTCTATCAGCCCTCTCCCTTTTGTTCCTTTTCTCCCTCCTTCTCCTGGCAGCTTCTTTCTAATCATCTCTCAGAGCTCTTCATTTCGCCCTAGATGTGAAGCAAAGGGCCCGGAGGAGAGAAACCTCCAGGCATCACCAGAAAAGGAGCAGAGCTCATTGTTGTAGAATAAAAAGATAATGGCCAATTTGTCAAGAAGTGTTGACAAGAAAGATAAAGTTGGAAGTAATTAACTGGCTGACATGCTGGGAGTGATGTGCCTGCCAATAGCTCCCTAAATCAGCCAGAGCCTTGGAGATGTGACAGCCATTCATCATGTTTACAGCACATCTCTGACAGGCCCCTGGGTTGCACAAATCCAGTGCTTTGACATTTCGGGGCTGTGCGGTCCTCCTGTGTCTTATGCTGGGTTGTACTAGGGCACCCAGGTCCCGTGTCCACCCAAGAGGTGCCTGGAGGTGATGTGTAAAATGGGACAGCTTGCTTGGCTTATCGCTGAGCATGGTGCTCATTCTCAGGGGACGGGCATTGAAGTCTAGGGCTGACCTTGAAGACTATAGGACATCACTTAATGAGCATAGAGGTGCCGACCATGAGCTCCCAAGCAGCTCTCCTGGGGGCCTGGTCATCTAAAAGCGCCACTCCCAGCCAGCCAAGAGGGTACACCACCCACCAGACTGGTTATATACATGAGATCTCTCAGCAGGATGAAATTAGTATGCAACCATTAAAAGTAATTATGAGGTAGGGAATGAATGAGAGTGCAAATGTCTGTATGTCCTCTTATTTTTATTTTTTCTTAATCTTCTCCCAGGGATATTTTTCCATGGATTTTTTAGAAAGTGGAAGGGAGGAAAGGAGGAAGAGAGGCGGGGAGAAAGGGAGGGAGAGAAAGAGAAACATCTATTGGTTGCCTCCTGCATGCACCCAGACTGGGGCCAGGAATCGAACCTGCAACCCTTTGGTACTCAGGCTATCTCTCTAACCATTGAGCACACCAGCCAGGGCTGTATATCCTCTTGATATCCTAATTCATTGTGTTCTCCTGTCTGTCCCTCTTCATTGTCTTTCTAACACCCAGGTTCATTTGTAGGCTCTGGGTTTTAATATATGGATAGACAGTTTCTATTTGTTCTGTAGAATCACAGCTATATAAATTCTCAACTGGATGTTCTCACTGGAATATGGAGTGGAATGTATACCCTTTTGCCCATGTTAAGACGGCAATGAGAATTGGTATCCACCAGCTTAGAAAGTTCTTGCGAGATAGCCCTCTGTTCCTTCTGGTTTCAGTACACATCGAGAGGAGATGGGAAATCTGGTCGACCTGTCACTTCTGCACACTGTTGTGGCACATTGCTGCCCAGGCCTCTGTCTTGTTGAGCTTGTCTGTTGTCAGGTCTTTTCACACAGGCCAACGTCAGTGGGGTCTGGTTTGTGTTGTTAGCGCTCGTTTGCTGTCGAGCGGGGCTTTGAACAGTTTGCCCTTTGTAAGGCTCCAGCATTAACAGGCAAAGACTGAGGGGCACACAAGGGAGTGTTTATAGAACTGGCTGTAGAAAGCTCCCAGCTGCCCCATAAAATGAGAGTTCCTCATTAGCGGGGGGGGGGGGGGGGGGGGGCGGGGGGGGGGAGGAGCTTTTGAGCAAAGGTGATTTTTTTCCCCGTGAGCCAAACGTCATAGGCAGTTTCCATTTGCTCTGTAAATTCAGAGCAGTCTCTCGCACTAGTCTCATAAAATCGCATCTGAGTTTAAAAGGGGAACATTTCAAAGGACAGGCTTGTGTCACCCAAGTAGGCAGGAGACTGGGGACTTAGTAGCTAGGAACTCCTGAGTTTCCATGGAGGCTGATTTATCCCACACATTGCAATCTGGGCTTTGTCTGCCAGCCTGGCAGCCTTGAACAAGCTGCCTCGGAAAAGCTCGCTGTGGCAGCATGGCTGACTATTGCACTGGGAGGCTTTAAGGCGTATTAGTACCTCCTGAAAGGAAATAAAAAACTAGGCGATAGGAGCTTAGGGGCTGGAGGGGAGTGTCGCCATAATGTCAGTGAGGACGTTAAGATGAAGGTGCAGTAGGATTCCTTTCTCTTGAATGGCCAGTGAGAGAGAGAGAATCAAACCATACCATCTAGTGCTTTTATTCATTCATTTCACAGTTATTTACTGGGTGCCTACTAATGCCCAGAGTAGAAAACTAAGACAGTGTCCCTCCCATTGCAGAGCTTACAGCACACTCTGTGTTATTATTTAAGAGCCTTTCAAATGGTACCATTTTTTTAAGGGAAAGGATAACATCCAATAGCCAATACTGGGCCACAGTTTCTTCATATTAAAACGGGAATATAAATACTAGTGTCTACTTCGTGGGGTTGCGATAGCACATGTGAGCATTTAGCACAGTGAGCTCTCAATAAACTCAGGTATCTTTCTGTTGTTGTTATAATACATTGTCTCCCATGACAGAGCGCCAGAAGTCATGGAGGAAGGGAAAAAAGCTAAGTCCCAAACAAAACGACAGACTCTAGAGCACCAAGAGTTTTGTTCACTTACCTTTCCAGAACCTCCACGTCTGTGTTTGCATTCAGCAGCAGCCTGTAGATGCATTGGAGACCCCATGGAAGAAAAGGATAGTGAAGAGTAGCTTAGGGAGAAAGTCCTATGGGAAAGTAAAGTAAAAACAGGAAGGAGGAAAGAGTAAACGGGTGATAACCGCTGGCTAACTTAAAAATCTCTTCTTTGAATAGTCAAAAGTGGGTGTGTACAGTCTTCTTTCCTTCAGGTCTTCAAATGAGGAACTAAGAACTTAATATTTGAAAGGGACTCTTTCTCAGACCTATTCCAACCCATTTTTCATGGATGTGTTTTAGTCCATTTAGTCAGGGTTGTAATTCCTCAGTGATTGCCTTGCTGAAGGCCTAGTCAGTAGTCCCTGGGAGGAGCCCGGCTCCTTTCTCTCTTTCCCCAGGGCTGTCTGCATCCTCGCCTGCCTCCGCACACATTCACGTGGGGAGGATTATGCAGATGACTTATTTGGCCTTTCTCTTAAAAAGTGGGGCCATATGAGGAGTTTTCTTTTTCAGTTTGCAAAGTTGTGGTGGAGGTAGAGCCAAGCCATAGCAACAGTGAAGTAAAATTTGTATTTCTCCTCTGAGGCCTCCAGTCACTACTCCCTAATTTTGATCACTTTTTGTAAAACTACTTTTAATGTGTAATGAGTGGGAGAGTGGCACGGGAAGAGACTTTCACTTGTTTTTGGTTTTGTGTTGCTTTATACCTAGTGAGGCAAACTTTGCTAATACTTTTAATGTTTTCTTGGAAATAGAGTATGCTCCAGAACACAGGATTAGAAGATAGTTGTTGGAACACCTAGATTTTGATGTTTCATCCTTAGAGTTAACACCTTTCATTCAGGCAAAGAATACTTTCTCTTCCTCATCAAAATAGTTTCTATTCCTACCAGGACCATCCCAGTAGTCCACATTAGGACTATAAATAATATATAAAATATGTAGTTATTTATGTTTATATATGGTATGTTACATATTTGATTATAGTATAATAGATAACTGGTTTTCTTTTTTTCTGCCTTCTTATGCTTCCAAAATCTTTACTTGATTTAAGGAACTAGATAACCACAAATCTATACCCAGTGATATTAATATCCTTAAAGTTCACCCAGCCCCATGTGAGCGAGCAACAACATTGAGAACCTGACTTCGGGGCCAGGAGGAATGGGAAACTGCTTCACGATGAAAGTGCGGTGGCGTTAGTCCCTTTGGATTTGGCTTTTCATTCTCAGCTTAGAAAACCTCTGTGAATTCTGCAGCAAAAACGTGCGGAGGATGTTCTGGCTCACTGCTTAGCTTGGGCCAGAGCACTAAGGGGCCTGCCCAGTAGATCCCACATGGGGCTGCCTATCTACTCCTGTGACTAAGAAAGAGATCACGGTACTGTGACCTTCACCTCTGGTTACAGAGCCTGGTGTCTAGAGCTTGGACTATTTGACTAGTCCTCTGCAGGAGGAGTTTGGAACTTGATGATCTGCTAGTGCTGGCAACCTAAGATGTATGTGGTTGTGTGTTTTTTTTGTAAAAAGCATAAAACTGTTTCTAACAACTTCTATTCTTGGACAGAAACAGATGAAAGAAAAAGCATTTATAAGGGCCTGCTTAGCAATTTCATATCCATTATTCCATTTAATTCCCTGAACCCTGTGAAGGAGGTAGTATTGCCCCACTTGATTTTATTTTATTTATTTTTAGAGAGAGAAGAGAGGAAGGGAGAGAAACTTTTATGTGAGAGAGAGAGAAACATCGATCAAGCATCAGTCGACTGCCTCCTGCATGCCCCCAACCAGAGATTGAGCCCACAACCTGGGCATATCCTGACCAGGAATTGAACCGGCAACTTTTTGGCGTATGAGATGACACCCAACCAACTGAGCTACATTGGCCAGGGCTTAGCCTCATTTTATAGACGAGAAATTTGAAACTCAAAATTAGTGACTTGGTTATGGTCACCCAGCTTATAAGTAGCAGAATTGGACCTCCAGAAATGCAAATCCAAGTCTTTTGACTCCAAGTCCAAAGCTGCCTCACCGCCACCTCACCTTAACAAAGAAGAGGCACGATATTGCTTTGGTCATAGGGGAACTGTCCCCAGTCACTGAAGGCATTGGGGAAAATCATTGCGCATGTGGGCCTTAGTCTCCTCAGGAGTAAAACAGGATTGAAAATACCTTCTCCTTCATTCTCTTAGGGATGTGTGAGGTCAAGGCAGTGAGAGGTTGGAAAGATTGTTTGAAATGTGCTTCGTAAGAATGAGACATTCGATTATGACTTTCACAAATGTTAACTGCTCCAGTTCATCATATTTCTGGGCGGTTCCCTCTTGCTTTTATTGGAAGAAATGTAATGGTACTCAGATTTTTAAAAATAATATTTATGTGCTCACTTTGGCAGCACATAAACTAAAATTGGAACGATACAAAGAAGATTAGCATGGCCCCTGTGCAAGGATAACATGCAAATTTGTGACCCGTTCCATTAAAAAAAAGAAAAGAATAATAATATTTATAACAGTAATCTCTTGCCATATTACCACATTGAACCGAAAACCTGGACTTTCCCCAAACCACTTAAAAATGAATCCCAGTCAAACAGTTTGTACTCAGGGCAGTAAACTGGATTCTTGCTTGTTAAACCAGTCTAGACTTCCAAGTTGGTCTGTCACGTTTAAGAAAATGCTCCCCACCTGTGAACAGATATAATCATATTGTCCTTTGACTTGCTCAAGCCTGTGCCTTCCCTCCTAACTTCCTTTCATAACTCAAGCTTGGGTTTAGTGTTATGGTGGCTGCTGTTCACCCCCTTACATAGGTTCCCACTGGAACAGGGTCTAAGTCCTGCGCTTTCCTGCTTTCAGGACCATTTGCAGCCTCCCTGATGAACTGATTCCAGCCACCAGGCCTTCCTGCATTACTGCTAGTTGCCCCAATATAGGTACAGTCCTCCAGTCCCTGTTGGCCACATGCTGCCCGCAAGTGACATCAGCAAAGAAGGGTGGTGTTAGTCAAAGGCGTCTTTCTGCCAGAGACCAGGCAGGTAACGCTGGATGTGGTTCCTTCACAGCCTGCCGCAGAAGTAGGTGAGGGGGCATCTGAACTCGGAGGAGACGAGATGTCAGGGGAGCAGGCAAGGTGGCTGCACAGCCACAGTCCCCGGGATGTGCTGTCATTGACGTGGGTGACCCAGCCTCACAGTCATTTCTGTGTTGCCCACGGAGCCCAGTGATTTTTATTTATTGTGGTTATTCTTATTATTGAAGGCAACTGGGGAGAAGAAGTAAGAGTTAAAAGTTCCAAGGTACCTCATCTGGTTCTGCTGTACAACAGGGACAGTTTTGGACCCAGAGTGACTAGTTTTTAAAAGGCAGACGTGTGCTGCCTGACCTACAGTGTCTAAGAGGAAACCAGCCTGTGCCAGCTGGAGGAAGGGCCGAGCAGGCAAGCTTCTTGTCCACCAACTGTGCGCCCTCACAGTGAGTCTGCGATCAAGATGAAATCATTCAGGCTGAGCTTTCTGAGTGGTAATAGTAATTGATTCTCTGCTTCTGCAAGACATTGTCCCCAACATGCTGGTGAGCCACCTGCCCACAAATGACCCCACGCCTCCCATGCTCTGACATTTTGAGTATAACCACCTCCTCCTTTTGTTTTCCCAGCATTAATAATAAGCTACAGCAGCCAGAGGCCGCTGCCGGGGTGTTGGAATATGCCATGAAACACTTCGGAGAGCTGGTAAGTGCCTCATTCCTTTTAGAAAAGTAAG
Organism: Corynorhinus townsendii; assembly: GCA_026230045.1. NCBI lineage: Eukaryota > Metazoa > Chordata > Mammalia > Chiroptera > Vespertilionidae > Corynorhinus > Corynorhinus townsendii. The sequence continues at coordinate 215,712,245 of JAPDVU010000002.1, forward strand.
AGGTGGCAACCTAGCTAGGGATGCAGTTGGCCACGACCTTAAGAAAGTTACTCTCCTTGTCATTTTTCTTACCGGTATCAGTCTGATGTAACATACCTGTACCTGTACCTTAGGGACGAAGGAGACAGTGGCTATATGGACTCTATTCAAAGTGAACACAGATCCTGAGACAGGTTTATCAAACTCTTAGCATGCGCCTAGCCCTTTGCTCAGTGCTTTCTATACTTCATCTAATTCAGTCCTCACAACAGCTTCATGAGTAGCTATTACTGTTATCCCATTTTACAGATGAGACTATGGTCCCGACAGGATAACAGCCTCGCCTGAGAGAGGGAATCAAAGGCAGAACCAGTACTTGAATCTGGGTAGTCTGGCATCAGAGCCCAGGTGTTTAGGCCTGACCTGATTTATCTTTGTGTCATCTATGGCAGCTGGCATTGCCACTGGCCCACAGTTAACACTCAGTGCATCAGAAAAAAACCATGGCCAATTCTCCAGAAAAAATGTACTGTAATTTAGACCTGATATTGAGTGATTGTTCCATTTCATTATTGCTTACATAGCTGCTTCTCTCCTGCCATCTTTGCCCTACCGATATTAAAATGTTTCCATTACTCTCTGTGGTCCTGGGAGGGTGCTTTGGTAACTTCCTAACCATATATAAAGCATCGACTTAATCAGCTTAGCATTGACTTCCTGGAAGGTCAGGGCATTCTGGGTCCATATATTTGATAAGGAACCCTGCATTAGTAGTGTAGGTCACTCACTCTGGTTTGCTTTCATCAAGAGCCCAGTGTGTTAGAGTGAAGAAAATTGTGACTCCTTCCCAGGCTTTTGCCTCACACAAGGACTGAACCCATTATGGGAATATTTTGCTGTGTTGAGCACAGACCTGTAACTAGACTAAGCAAGCATCTCTCCAGATGACACAACAAAAAGGACTGTGTCTCATCTGTCCGTGCCCCTGTCCTTGTTTGCAGAGGGAAGAAAGTTGGCAGAGAGGGCACTGAGGCACTCCACCCAGAAAAAGAGGTACTCTTCTAGCCTTAGAGCTCTAGACCACAGTGAGGGCCACTTCGAAACCAGGATGCCACAGTCATCTGGTATTCAGGTGATCTCCCAACAGATGGCTTTTACCCCAGTGGCTGAGAATGCCAACCTTACATGAAAGTCCCTCCGTCTCCAGCTCCTAAAGGTGGCCGTTAGCTTCAGGATTGCTGCTAAGCCCATGGTTGGTTTTCTGTTATATGTAGGTAGCTGAATCATCTTAAACTTGACAATGGTTTGCTTTTTCTTGGCAGAGCCTGCGCTTTCTCAGCACAATTTATGTAACAGCAATCTCATTAGAATTTTGTGTGATTCATTGCTTAAACCTTATAGTTTCTGCAATCTATTGCACTTCAAAATATCCTGCCCCCTACCTGACCTGCTCCATATGCCGCTCCCTCCATTTTCTGCTTGTTCATACTGTGCGTGCCACACATTAGTCATTAGCCCCTCCTCTCTTTTCCATCCCGTATAGAAATGCAAAACAGAAAATTCTCCAGCGTTACTTTTTAAGTTAAGAGTTTTTAATTTCTCACTGTCTTTGCAGTCACTCTTGCTCTGTGAGTTTTCTCTTTCATGTTGAGGCATATTCTAAACAGGCTTGGAAAATGAAGCTCAGGTAGTTTTGCCTGCCACGGAGCCAGAGATGCCATTTTGGGAACCCCGCTATCCAGTGACACTGGAGAAAAGGCTGTGGTGGAAGCAGAATTAGTTCAGGAGCAGCAGAGGGGATTGACCGCTGAAATAAACGAGGGGAAGTACAAGTTAACGACCTAAAATGGAAATGACCTCCTTACAGAGGTTCAAAAAGAAAAGACCCTTTCAGTGAGCTCAGAAGAGTTGCTGTGAGTGCATATGGCACTCAAATAGCTGTTTCATTTAGAGAGGAGAGAAGGGCAACAGGGGGAGCTAATATGGGCTGTGCATTATATCATATAAATTCCACTGCAGAATCACACTGTTGTTAGAGAAATCCCTGGAGAGCCACTGCCCCTGGTCTGGTAGAGAAATAGGCATTTACTAAGCTGCTGCTGAAGCCCAGAAAACAAACGGAGGTGGAGGGCAGATGGAGGGCAGACTGAGACATAAAACAGCCCCCTGACCATTTAGAGAGCCACAGTCTGCAGCACCTCTTCTCACGTGGCTGACACTGCGTTTCAGCGTGGCACACCATCTGCCCAGTGCTGGAATCCACCCTTTGGCCCTGACACTGGTGAAGCTGCCAAGCACTGAGCAGGAGGGAACGTTGGATGGGGGACTTGAGGAGAAGGGGGAAAGGTTTTCCAAAGAATTTTAAGTGGTAGTATTATGTTGTATTTTAAATTATTTCCTGGAAATTTAAAAATGCGTGAAGAGATGCAGTGAAGCAAAAGCCTTTAAAAAGTGAGCTGTTTTCCTCCGGTAAATATGCAGATGTGGCCTGACTTTCTGGCCCCATCCAGCAAGCAGCTGCCATCCCTGCCATGTGGCCGCCATCAGCACTCCAGCAGATCAAGGCCTTGGCACCCTGCAGGAGCTCTGCTCGGGGCTTCCTGCTGCCCCAGATGGTTTCTTCTGTCCTCCTATCCCTGCGCACTGGCATTCTGGTGGCTTCTGTATCTGGGCAGGAAATGATGGTGGAGGACATGACCTGATATCTACTCTCAGATTATTCCAGGATCATTCATTCCATCAGTGTGCCAAGAACCAACATTCCTATCATCACCCAGCATACCTCAAACATTCTGAAGTTCTTTTCAATGAAGGCCAAGATATACTGTGATAGGTGAAGTGTCATCCATACAACACAGCACCGTAGGAAAGAGTGTGTGGATTAAAACTGTGCCCCTCTTGTTCTGCATGCCTCACCATAGTCCTTCTTTTCCACTTGGCAGGAGATCCAGGCCACCTGGTATGAGAAACTGCATGAGTGGGAGGATGCCCTTGTAGCCTATGATAAGAAAATGGACACCAACAAGGATGACCCAGAGCTGATGCTGGGCCGCATGCGCTGCCTCGAGGCCTTGGGGGAATGGTGAGCTGCAGCAGGGTGATGACCGAGTGGCTGCTAGAGAAGTCCTGTCTTTGAAAGGCTTCCTCCAAACAGAGTTCTCTACATTTGTTTCATTTGGTATTTTTCCATGAATATTTCTGTCTCTGTTCTGTCTCAGTGCTAAATAGAAAAAAGGTTCTTTAAAAAAAGAAACAAACAACTGGGACAGGACAGGCTTGGGTTGTGCTCTGGATCTGCACCTGCTCCTTCCATCTGCCCCTCGACCTTGACTGACTGATGAAGACCGCCTAGGTCATCTTTGTTAGCACTGGTCAGGGAGTTTAGGAAAGAACAAATGGCTGCCCTCTTCAGGTGCTTCAACTTTACTGAATGCTTGCTTATATGCCCAGCCCTATGCCAGGCTCCAGGTGTAAAAAAGACAGAAAACAAGGCCTCCGTTGTGCGTTGGTGAGACAAGCACATAACAGATAGTTACTAAAGCCTGAGCGAACGGTGACCATGGTATGAACTTCGGACTTCACAAGACCAAAGGCTGATCATGCAGTTCCCCCTGGAGGAAGGGCCAAGGCTGGGAGGCAGGTGAAGGAGAGTGGCGAGAGGGAAAAGGGAGTTCTAGGAAGAAGCAACAGTGGTGCTCAGTTGAGAGCACTTACCTACGTCTTGGTTTGGGGAATTTATGGAGACGGTGAAGAAAAAACGGTTTCATTCTGTTTTCTAGCATCAAGTGCAGTTTTTTTAAATAATAAAAACAAGATGCCACACTCCAGTCATTAAATAGTTTAACTAGTTTTAAATAGTTAAAATAGTTCAATAGTTTTAAATAGTTAAAATGCCATACCACCTTTTCTCATGAGCATATTATCTGATCTTCTGTTGGACATAGAATGGTCCTCCATTCGTTCATTCAACCAGTAACTATTGAGCGCTTTTTCTTTGCCAGCGTCTGTGCCAGGCCCCAAGGACACAGCCATGAATGAGAAGGCTTTTCCTGAGCTTTTGGAGCAGACAACCAGGCTGTTGTAATGCAGCGTGAATACAGTTACACAGGGAAGCCCAGGGAACTGTGGGAAATAAGACTCCTAATCCAGGCTTGGAAGGTTCAAGAAAGCTTCCAGTTGGGAGTGATATCCTACTTGGACCTGTGCAGTGAGGAGGAGCAAGCAATGTAGATTCAAGGTTCTGAAAGTTCACTATGGCTGGAGGGTCAGGTGTGATGGGGAAAGAGGTAAAAGGTGAGCAGGAGAAGTAGGCAGGGACCGTAGCATGTGTGTGCGGCTTATAGGTCAAGTTAGACTTTAACCTAAGAGCTACTGGGCAGCCATCCAAATATTTGAAGAGACGTAATTGACAGGTTTATTTTATAAAAAGACCCTTTAGAGGCAAATTGAAGAGGATTGAAGGAATGCCAGAGGAGATAGTAAGACAAGTTCAGAGGCCATCCAAGAGGAGAGATGATGGTGGCAAACAGGGAAAGCTGAGGCAGTGGGGATGGAGAAGGGCGGGATCCAGAGATGTTTAGGAGGTGGCATTAGCGGGATTTGGAGACTTATTAGATGTGGAAGTGAGGAGGGTAAAGGCATTACAGTTTGAGCTTCCAGAATGAAGGTGAGGCTGGAATACCCAGTACTCCTCAGAGGCCTGATTAACCCAAAGCATAAGGTTCCCCGGAACCGGGCCTCCAAGGAGCTGTCTTGGGGAGATAGAATCTGTAGGCCTGTGCCCTTGCGTTTGGATCTGCACAGAGAACCTCTGTCCCTGAAGGCTTCAATTTTTTTAATCTACAGCTTTGTATTTTTTTAAAGCATTATTTTTTGAAAAGGTAATATATACATAGCACAGAATTCAGTAGTAAAAAAACAATGATGGAACTGTGAAAACCAAGTCATCCCCTTGTCTCCCAGCCACAGAGACCAGGTCCTCGTGTAGACTTCAGGGAGGATCCGTGCACACAGGCATCTATGTTATGACGGTGCAGTCAACACACCGTTTCGTACCTTGTCTTTTTCATTTAACAAGTCTAGACCACTAGACTTGTGAGTACCTACAGGTGCTTCTTCATCTTTTCAATGACGGCATCACTAAACCACAGTCTCTTTAATATAGGCAAATTTTGATTTGCTTAAAAATTTTATACCTCAGAGTTTAAAAAATATAATTGAAAAATCAAAGTAAGACTTCTAAAAAGAATGATCTCTTGCTGGACATATTCTTTCTGTACCTAATTACAGATATTCTTTTGCTAAATGATTGCTATTTCTATTTCTTAATATAGACTTATATTTCTCAAATAAAAGATGTTGTATATGAAAATTTAATGTCAGGGAAATTAGCCTTAGGCATTGGATCACATATATATATACAGATAATAGTCTGTATATAGTTATTTGAAATTGGTTTGTCTGACAGCCATTATTAGAGAGATTCAAGTGTTATCATTTATTTTAATAATTAGCATTTCATATTCATCATTTACCTCAATAAATTGAGGAAACATATCCTATCAAATCTGCTCCATCAGTTTGTGCAACTAAAGCTGGGGTGTGTTTTCTTTGTCCAACAGGTATCTAAACTGCACTGTCCAATGTGGTGGCCACTAATTAAATTAATAATCCAGTCACACTAGCCACATTTCAAGTCCTCAGTAGCCACTGTGTCTGGTGGCTACTGCATTGAACAGGGCAGATACAGAACATATCCCTCACCATAGAATCTTCTATTGGCTGGTACTGATCAAAAGTAAGAGAAACATATGTTAATAAGAATTAACTACATTATTTCAAAACCAATTTTCTTTAACTTTCAAATTGGTTATCATACAACTATATGTTAAGAGGAAGATAAAAAAACAATGTAAATATTCTCAAAATTTAATTCTAATCAATTCTTCAAATTATATATATAAAGAGCCAGGGTCCGTAACATCCAAAACAACCGAATGGACAACCGAACACTGGAAGTCAGTCCTGCAGTCATTGCTGGGTTGCCGCAGCAACCCAGCACTGACTGCCAAGGGGGCTGTGGATCAGGCCCGGAGAGGGAAGCAGGGTCTGATCCATAGCCTCCGTGGCAGCTGTTGATCAGCTCTTGCCTCTCTTTCTCTTCTGGTCTTGCCAGCAGCTGTGGGGGATGCTGATCAGCCCCGCCTCTCTGATCAGGCCCAGAGATAGGCCTGGAGACACTGACTGGCATAGAAACCGACCAGTCAGAACCAAATCTAGGTGAACTGCAAGGAGCCAAAGGCTGCCTAGGAGGCAGAGCTGTAGACACTGACTGGCATAGAAACTCACCAATCAGAACCTAATCTGGGCGAACTGCAAAGGCAGAATCTAAGGTGGGGGCTGAGGAGGGGTTTTAAGAGCAACAGCTGTTTGGTATAAGGGGTAAGAAAGCGGTTCAATTTTTTAATGACCAGTTTGGCAATATAGTGCATATGGCTGGCTATCAGTCCAGATATAGGAATTATGTATTTTTGTCTGCCAAGAGCATCTCCTCCTGCTGAAAAAGGCTTTTTCCCTCCCCACCCCATTTAAGCAATCCTATCCTATATAATCTATCTATACTAATAAAAGAGTAATATGCTAATTAGACCGGGTCGACTGGCCATCTTCCGGATGTCCAACTTCCTTCCGGACAAAGCCATGGTGGTGGGAGCCAAGGCAGAGGCAGTTAGGGGCGATCAGGCCAGCAGGGGAGGGCAGTTGGGGGCAAGATCAGGCTGGCAGGAGAGGGCATTTGGGGGTGAGATCAGGCCAGCAGGGGAGGGCAGTTAGGGGTGATCAGGCAGGCAGAGGCAGTTAGGGGCAATCAGGCCAGCAGGGGGGAGCAGTTAGGGACGATATGAGGCCAGCAGGGGATGGCAGTTGGGGGCGAGATCAGGCCGGCAGGGGAGGGCAGTTAGGGGTGATCAGGCCAGCAGGAGAGGGCAGTTAGGGGTGATCAGGCAGGCAGGCAGGCAGAGGGGTTAGGGGCGATCAGGCAGGCAGGTAGGTGAGTGGTTAGGAGCCAGCGGTCCCAGATTATGAAAGGGTTGTCTGCCGGTTTAGGACATCCCCCAAGGGTTCCCTGATTGGAGAGGGTGCAGGCTGGGCTGAGGGAACCCCTTCACCCCCAACCCCCGTGCACGAATTTCATGCACCAGGCCACTAGTTTAGTATAAATGTCACAGCCTCACATCAAAGCCTTTTGTGTTGTGATCTCAGCCTACTGCTTCAGCCCATTTCTCAGTGACCTCTGCCTCAGAATCTGTGCTCTGGCCAAACTATTTGCTCTTCTCCAAACCCGACAGAATTTTTTCTCTGCATTTGTTCCTTCAGTTTCCTGAATTGCCTACCTTTTCTTCTGCTCCTTTGCCTTGTGTTTGAAATCCTGCCCCATCATTCAAGGTCTACCTGGACTGCCTTCTCCTCCTCTGAAATCTTTCCTGGTCCCTTCCCCGCCCACCTTTTCTAAATTAAAGACAACTACTTTCCTTAGATGGGTTAAGTAGGGACAGCTTGGATATATGAGAAGAGATCTTACATGCAATTTTGTCTAGTCCACCTTTGTGACAGTTGGGAAACTGAGCATCTTAGAAGTTGGCCCAGCCAGGCTGAGGTCTCCCAAGAGCCCTGTGATCCAGGTCTCCTGACACTGCAGTACTCAGTCCCATTTACCTTGGACCTCTTGGGTTCATTCCAGTTTTATAATCACCTATAAAGTATAAGTGGCAGTGATGCTGACCAAGGGATTTAAGAATGCAGCAGACTAAAAGATTTTTAAAAGAGATGAAGAAGCAGAATTCTCTTCCTGATTATATGTAGATTGCTTACATGGTTTATTCAGTCAGTTCATTTAGAGTGTAATTTCTAAATTGCTTTTGTTTTGAGTGCCTGAGGCAGGTGTTCACTAGAGGTGGAATGATCTAGGGCTACCACTGAGCTAAGACCCTACCCCTGTGCCCATACTCATCTGTCTCTAGGAAGCTAAACTACAGGAGTCAGCCTCCAGCCCCATAATGCACACAGCCACAGCTGCAGCCAAAGTGGGCCTAGGTAAACCCCTCACCACACTATTTCTTAGGTGGCCTTTGGATCCTTGAGAACAGGTTATTTGGGAGTCAGCCAACCACTTAAGGTGTTCTAAGCTTTCTGCTGCTATTATACTGGATAGGAAAGTCAGAGTCCTGGGATGAAGCCTGGTGTGCAGTGAGAGGTGTCAGAAAGCAGATCCTCATGTTTGCCCCTCACACCGTCTCACATTTTTTATTAATTTGATTTTATTTTCTCTTCCCCCACCCCCCCCCCCCCGCCTTGGAGATTTAGGACTCAGTAGGACTCAGTATATTCTGCATTCTTTTTTTTTTTTTTTCATGCTTACTTATAACAAATACTGTGGGAGAGGAACCCCATCTCCCTGGGTAGAGTTCTGACAATTGTTGACACAGCCGCAGCTTTGAAGGCTGTGCCTGTGTCCACTGTCAGGGCCGCCTTCCCAGGATGCTGCTCCTGCACTGCTTCCTGCCTGGTCTCTTGGGGTAATCATTCATAGTGTTTCACATTTAACTTGCTCCCTGCCTCTAAATGAAAAGCAAAGCTAAACCCTTAGACTCTCAGCCCAGAAAGGGGTAGCCCTGACAGAAGGCTAGAGGGATGCTGAACTGTTTGTGACAACAAGCTTTGGATTCTGCTTTCCCTGCATCTTCCCTCAAGACTTGTGCCTTTGTTCTCTCTCTCTTCCCTAAGCTCCAAGGGCCCTTCTTTTGCCTCTGTAATTTGTTTCCTGAGCCCACGCAGCCCAGCTGGCTCACTTTTTCTACCTCTTGGACTTTCTAAATAAACTTTTGGAGAGGAGAAACCAAGATGGCGGCATAGGTAAACACCTGAACTTACTACTGTGCACAACCACTTCAAAACTACAACTAAAAGACAAAATGGACATCATCCAGAACCACATAAAGGCTGGCTAAGTGGAAATTCTACAAGTAGAAGGGAAGAGAAAAGCACACTGAGACTCAGAGGAGCTGCGGAAGTAAAGTCCAGAGGTACGGAGGCATGCGCATGGAGAGGGCTGGCAACTGAGTACGCGGCTGGCTTTTTCAATCTGCAGGGAGACACAAATTCCCGACTGCTTTGAACTCCATTTCCGGGCAAGACTCTGGGGACCCAGACTCATATGAGAAGAAACTGGCCTGTCTGGCAGCAGGTGGAACTCGAGGGCGGCTTTCTCTCAGAGGTGCTTGCAGCGACTACCAAGGGACACTGAAACCCAGGGGCCTCTTAGGGCAGTGCTGACGGGAAGCCATTGCTGTTTGCTCCGCCCTGAGACGCTGTGCCCATCCAAGCTGTGCGCAGAGGCTTCTGCATATGAATGGCCTGGTCCCTTAAAATCTAAACCTACCTAACAAACTACAGCTGAGTCAGTGAGACCTAGAACTTCAAAAGAAGGCCCAAGGCCCCACAGCAGTTTGCATTGTTTCACAGCTGGGCCTCATCTGGGCACCTCCAAAACCCAAACAAAGAAGAGGAATCTACGCATCTCTCCGTAGCTCCTGCTGGGTGGCCTCAGACAGAGGCTAAATTAGCACCTCCTTGGAGATCCAAGAGCCAGTGTACCCAGGGGTCAGAGTAGGACCATCCAGATTACAACTCCTGAGATCCATAAGGGACACACTAAGGAGGCAGACTCAGCACCAAAGCCCCACTGAAGCAAGTCTTGCCTCATAAGGGTGTCTCCAGCACAGAAGTTCTCCCATCATAGACACTGCTGATCCTCACAACCAATTGGCCTGGAGGTCAATTCCTCCCAGTGGGCCTGGAGGTCAATTCCTCCCAGTGATACCAGCAACAATCAAGGCTTAACTACAACAAGACTGTGCACACAGCCCACAAAGGGGTGCATCAAGAGTGTCGACCTCAGGTAACTGGGGAGGCTGAGCCACTGGGCCCTATAGGACACCTAGCACACAAAGCCACTCTATCAACTCAGGGAAGCAGCCAAAATGCGGAGACAAAGAAACAGGTCACAAATGAAAGAAGTGGAGGAAAGCAAATGACTGGAAATAGAGTTCAAAACCACGGTTATAAGGTTTTTCAATAATTTTCTGGAAAAGGCCAATAAATTTAGCGAGACCCTCGAGGATATGAAAAAGGTCCAACTAGAAATTAAGCATACACTGACTGAAATAAAAAATAATATACAGAGATCCAACAGAGGACTAGAGCAGTGGTCGGCAAACTGCGGCTCGTGAGCCACATGCGACTCATGAGCCGCGGTTTGCCGCTCTGTTGACTAATGAGTTTGCTGACCACTGGGATAGGAGCTTAATCACAAGGAACAACAACAGCCTGTAATTATTGGAATCCAGAGCCTAGGTCAGTGGCTTGCAAGCCACAGTTTGCCAACCACTGGACTAGAGGATCGCAAGAATCAAGTCAAAGATTTTAAATACAAAGAAGCAAAAAACACCCAACCAGAAAAACAAAAAGAAAAAAGAATCCAAAAATATGAAGATAGTGTAAGGAGCCTCTGGGGCAACTTCAAGCATACCAACATCCAAATTAAGGGGGTGCCAGAAGAAGAGAGAGAGCAAGATAATGAAAACCTATTTAAAGAAATAATGACAGAAAACTTCCCCCACCTGGTGAAAGAAATAGATTTACAAGTCCAGGAAGTGCAGAGAACCCCAAACAAAAGGAATCCAAAGAGGACCACACCAAGACACATCATAATTAAAATGCCAAGAGCAAAAGACAGAGAGTATTAAAAGCAGCAAGAGAAAAACAGTCACCTACAAGGGAGCACCCATATGATTGTCAGCTGATTTCTCAACAGAAACTATGCAGGCCATACGGGAGTGGCAAGAAATATTCAAAGTGATGAATAGCAAGAACCTACAACCAAGATTATTCTACCCAGTAAAGCTGTCATTCAGAATTGAAGATCAGATAAAGAGCTTCACAGATAAGAAAAAGCTAAAGAAGTTCATCACTGCCAAACCAGTATTATATGAACTGCTGAAAGGTATTCCTTAAGAAGAGGAAAAGGAAGAAAAAGGTAAAGATAAAAATTATGAACAACAAATACATGTCCATCAACAAGTGAATCTAAAAATCTGATGAACAGAATAATCTGGTGACTATAATAGAATCAGGGGTATAGAAAGGGAGTGGACTGACAATCCTCGAGGGGAAAAGGGTGTGGGGGATGCGGGAAGAGACTGGACAAAAATCATACACCTATGGATGAGGACAGTGGGTGGGGGGTGGGGTAAGGGCATGGGGTGGAGTGGGAACCCGGTGGAGGGAGCTATGGGGGGAAAAAAGAGGAACAACTGTAATAATCTGAACAATAAAGATTTAAAAATAAAAAAATAAACTTTTGCTTTTATTTGGGGAGGGGGGAAATGAGTACCAGAGTCTGTTGAGCATCACTCATAATCTCAATACCTCATAGTCTTTAGCCACACTCATGGTAATTGTGCAAACTTCTTAGAATAAGCAGCGTCTACCTATGACCATTGAAGAGCCTTCTTCCTTCGGTGCAGATCGATTTCATTTGAGTTTCATTTCAGCCTACAGCCATTGGTATAATACTTCGAAGAGCCAGTTCTCCCTGTAGCTTTGAGCTAAAAATGAATGTCCAGATGTGTCTCTTCAGATTGCTTTCTCTCTAGGCCTGCCAAAGGGAATGAGCTGGAGTTCGTTGGCATGCGAGAGAGGGTATTTAATATTTATGAAGGGGGCCAGATGTTCAGGGCATTTCACATCACATAAAGTTAGACACGGTCTCTATCTTTGATACATCATTGTCAGATAAATTATGCGTACCAGGCCATAGGAACAACAAATTGCCAGTCACTTCTCTGTCATGTGACCCAGTTGAAAGTCCTTTTTATTTAAAGGCTCCTGGTTCAAGGCAGGTCCCTATCATCTGTTTCCTCTGTGGCCCCCAGCTAACCCAAGAGGCAAAAGAACAGCAAGTTACAGAGGTGGTTTTGGTTAACTCAAGTGTATAATTCTTTCCTCCAGGGGGCAGCTCCACCAGCAGTGCTGTGAAAAGTGGACCCTGGTTAATGATGAGACCCAAGCCAAGATGGCCCGGATGGCTGCTGCAGCTGCATGGGGTTTAGGTAAGGTTTCCCTCATAGGCACCCTAGTCATTGTGGGGAGAGTGAGGCTGGGTGCTCATATCGGAAAGCAAGGCACTGCACCTGTAGGTAGGATGTCAGATCTGCAAATGTGTGTGAAACTGTCTGTGGGCCTCTGTCTTTCACATCTGTCCCCACCGGATGATTTTGACTAACTTGTTAGACTTGGACAAAAATGGCTTTGCACAGGGAAGCCAAGGAAAGCAGTGAGCAGGCATCGAAATTCAGATACTTTAGTGAGGTGTATTGGGTTTTGTTTTGGGTTTGCCTTTTTCTTTAAACAAGTTACTGGTTTATTTTCTCTCTTATTAAAGAAATCTCAAGGTAGGAATTCCCAGACTAGTATTCTGTCTCCATTGTCGTTAGCCTTTTTCCATATTTCTGCTTTGCATGGGGCCTCTGTGTTCAGTCTACCTCATGATCCAGTATGGTTGCTGGAGCTCCACCCATCATGTCTTTAACCCAAGCAGGAACAAAGAGAGAAGATAGCTGTCTGTCTCCTTTTATTTCTTCACTTTCCCAACATAGACCAGTATAAAAGTGAAGATCATATAATGAGCCCCCATATGCCTTTCACTTTCTCTAACAATTATAAACATTTTAACAATTTTGTTTTATCCCTTCTCCTCCTTGCTGCCTGCCTTACTCCCATTCTTCAAGTATTTTAAAGCAGAGGTTTCCTTTTAACCCCCACAGACTATAGATTTCTGACATCAACCCCCAGTTGGGAGGATTACCAGGGTCTGTTCCAGAGATGTTAATGAGAGGGGAAGGGTCCTTAGGAAGTTGCAGGAGAAGAGCTTCACCCATCAAGTCCCGAGAAGGTTACATAACCTTCCACCCACATTCTATCCCTCCAGAGTCACAGAGCTTATAGCCTTTCCTTTCATGAGCTCTGGGCTGGATCCAAAACATTTTTCAAAAATAAATTACTTCCTGAGGAGTCATTGTTTGCTATTTTGCTTTTACCCAGAGGCATAGGGAATGGATGAGCTACTGGGCTGGAGTGAAAGGCAGGAAAATGCCTTATGAAATTGGCAGCCCTGCAGTTTGCAGCTAATGAAGCTGATATCTTTTCTGCAGATGGTCTTGGAACTCCTGGCATTCGATACATGCTCACCCCATCAGGGGAAGCCATTCCGGCTGCATTCCTGGCTGCAGCCATTTTCCCACTCGGCCACGACACAGGCTACTGTGCCATGACCTAGCCCATCTTTCTATTTATCTCCTCCCTTCCGAGGCAAAGGTACTGCCAGAGTGAGACGGGCAAACTATTTGTCTAATCCTGTCCCCCTGTCTGGCTAATGGCCATTTTCAGTTGTTAAGGGGAAAATGTCATTTCCAATGTACCATTGAACTGGGAGAGGCTTCGCTAGTGAGGACAAAAGCCATTCCATCTCACCTAGAGAAACCTGAGCGGGTTCTCCAGGTTAACGAGGTACTGCGTCAAACCCTCTTGTCATGCGGGCTTTGCACTCAGGCCGTTCCTCCCATCTTTCATGGAGCTCCCTGGGGCAGCGTGGAGTCCTGTGTTCAGAAGACAGATGTGGCTTTGTTTGTGGCATTGGCTTGCTCAACCTCACAGAGTATAGAGGGTTCTCTGTAGGATTTTGACACATCAGGCTCAAGTTTGTCTTGTTTGAACCCCAAGCTAAGTGCAAGTAACAAAGACAGGGTCTCTTTGAGATGCTGCCTTTAGCCTAGGAAGTTGGCCACTCTAATGCTTCTTCCCCTCCTCTCCCCCCCCCCCCACCGTGCGTGTGTGTGTGTGTGTGTGTCTGTGTGTGTGTGTGTGTGTGTGTGTGTAGGTCAATGGGACAGCATGGAGGAATACACCTGTATGATCCCTCGGGATACCCACGATGGGGCATTTTACAGAGCCGTGCTGGCACTACATCAGGACCTCTTCTCCTTGGCACAGCAGGTAAAAACGACATGTGTACTCAGACCATCTAGGAAAAAACAGGTAATTATGCGTGGCCTGTCAGTTCCTAGGCACATGGTGCCTGTGCAAACAGGCTGCTGCCCTTCAGCTCTGGAGTCCGGTTCATTGAGTTCAGAGAACATAACACTCAGAAGCAGCAGACTGCCAGCACATTAGCCGGGGCCACTTTCCTTTAGAGAGGGACAAGTGTGTTCCGGAAGGGACCATTTCATCGCTTTTGGAGTTAGCTTCTTGGATGCAATTTTATCACTGCATCTTTCTTACCACCTTGTCTTGGCGGTCCTTCTCATAGAGAGAAACTGTCTGTTTCCTCAGCCATCCCCCTCTGCGGCAGAAATCAGTCACAGGTTTCTTCTGCTTCTGGTGGTGTGTTGCACGTTGATGACCTTCCAGAAAAGCCTGTGCTTTATTTGAGAACCCTGTGCTGACTTGCAGAATGACATAATGAAGTAATCACATCCACCCTGTGGGCCCCAGGCTGTCTTGAATGAGGTGCTTGGGTAAATGACCTGAGCAGTTAAAGGATGGGGATGTCGTAATTAACCTTAAACATTCAAACAAGGAAAATCTCCGCATGATGGGTTTTTAACTGGAGAAACAGAGGAGGCTGCCATTGCAGTCCCCTGGCCGTCCCTGGGGCCTTGATTAAGTGACAAGAACTGAGACGGCCATCCAGTCACTGGCCCAAAGGCCCGTTTGTACATGGAGAGGTCTGGGCATTCTTCTCCCAATGTCAGAGGCACTCTCATGAGGACAGGTGCTTCTCAGCCAGAGATGACCTCACCCCCACCCCAAGCCATGTGAGTGTTTGCACACTCCAGTTTCACAAATGGCGACCCACAAGGAAAAGTTGAAAGCAGGTAGATACCCAAATTGTCCTCTTGTTATGTAAGAACACGGTGATTCTAAGCATACATTTCCCCTCCCTCATTACCCAAGATTTGGGGTGTTATCATAGATGTTAAGCTTTTGGCTGCCATACATTTCTGTCTTTTCCAAGAAACCAGTACTCTTCTCCTGCCATTCAGCTCTAGGAAGAGGTTTCTTCCCTTCTTTGGTGAATTTTTCTCTTTATCATTGGAATTGAAGCGAGACAGGTAACTTCTGCAGCTCGTTGAAAAGCCTGAAAATAACAGCACTACCCTCAGCTCCCAAGTCCAGCGCTCAATCCCAGGGGCTCCCTGTTTCTCTCCTAGTGCATCGACAAAGCCAGGGACTTGCTGGATGCTGAGTTAACTGCTATGGCGGGAGAGAGCTACAGTCGGGCATACGGGGTGAGTATCGTTTTAGAGGCCCATTCAGCTCTTTTTTTTCTCAGAGTGGGCTACTGAGGACTCATGGGCTGCTGAGCATATGCCCGCGTGTTCTCAGCAGATAGCCTGCACCAGGAGTGCTGAAGTGAAGCTTGGCTTTTGGATGTTCATGTAGTGCTAAGTTGGAATGTGATTTGCTTTCGTCAGGCCATGGTTTCTTGCCATATGCTGTCCGAGCTCGAGGAGGTTATCCAGTACAAGCTTGTCCCTGAGCGACGCGAGATCATCCGCCAGATCTGGTGGGAGCGGCTGCAGGTGAGCCTGGTAGAAAGCCCTATGTGCCAGCCTGCCCTCCTCACAGGCTTGTTTGCTTCAAAGCAAGCCACTCAAAGGCTTTTCACCTGAGCCTTTAGCTAGGAGGACTACCACTTTCCAGCCCCCTTTTATTCTTCTCTGGGAATAGAAGAAAATGTTTTTGTTTTTTAAATATATTTTTTTATTGATTTCAGAGGATAAGGGAGAGGGAGAGAGAAACATCAGTGATGAGAGAATCACTAATCAGCTGCCTCCTGCATGCCCCACATTGGGGATCGAACCTGCAACGCGGGCATATGCCCTGACCAGGAATTGATCCATGACCTCCAGATTCATAGGTCGACACTCAGCCTCTGAGCCATGCCACCCAGGCGAAGAAAACGTCTTTAATAAGTGGCACCTAAGGCCAGCCAGTTGAGAATCTTCATCTCAAAATCAGTGGCTCTCAGTTTTAGCTGCACGATAGAGTGAGCTGGAGAGTTTTTAGGGATTCAGATACCCCGGCCACTTCCCAGACCAAATAAATCCAAACTTCTGGGGATAGACCTAGGAGCAGTATCTCGTTAGCCTACCCAGATGATTCCAGTGGATGGCCAGCACTGAGCACCACTGCTCGCAACCCAGTTGCTGGTCACCTGCATCCAGCTCTTCCCATGGCGTTGCCTGATGTTCTCATTGGCCAGTGCCTGCCGGGTACAGTTCCTCAGGTCATCGTCATCCCATGACCTCTATTAAGACTTTTTCACAGAAGTGTCCCATCCTAGAGAACCTTTTCTATGTCCTCCATCAGTGTTTTCATCATACATTCTGATCATTTTAGCATGTGGAGCTGTCGATTCCAGGTCTAGGATTCAGCAGTCTTAAGTGTTCTTGGAAAGGGCAGGTCTCCCATGCCTTGAGCAGGTAGGAGAGAAGTCCATCGGCAAAGACAGCCTTTACTGCTTCAGAAGCCACTTGTCCCCCTGCTTGTCATATTCAACCTCCTCAGTTTTAAACTGTTTCCTCTTGGCCCAGTCCACACCTAATGCCAGATTCTGTCTTCAGAATTTGGTCAATCCAGGTTGTGCTTCCAGGCTTTCGGTAGGCTGTGACAAAGCCTTTGGACTCCAGGCTGCATTCCTGTCTAAGCAGCTCAGGGCGCATTCCACTGGAGAGGAAAGAATAGCGGGCAGAGGATCGTCTGTGAATATAGTGGTCATTTATGCTCTGAAGCGAGCACATGTAGTTCCTTCACATGTTTTATTAGCAATTATGAAATGCCCATGAATGTTTTGATGGAAAATTGTCTGTTGGATACCAGAAAAGAGCTGCACAGAGCAAGCATTGCCCACTTGACTGGTACACACCCTGGTTTCTTAAGTGCCTGTAATGGGGCAAAGAGCTTCCAAACCAGAGATCTGGTGAATGTGCCATGCTAACAGTGGGACTTGATCCAGTGAGAGATTTGGAAGGGGAGTGGACTAAATGAGTCTTGGGGAGGGGAGACCCATGTCTGACTTTACTGTGTCCAAGATACCGTCATCATCTTGAGCCTTCACCATTCCTATCTCGGGACAGCAGGATGTTTTTTGGCTGACCAGGACCAAATTATTTCAACATCTGGGAGAAACTAGCAGATGGTGAGAAGTCACCAAAACACTCACTCAGTATACATTTTCCTGTTTTTCTAACTTTACAAATCACTTGTTTCACTTAATGGGATAGAAAAATAATGGTCCAAGGCCTGAAAATAAAGATTTAAGTCTGTGGTAGAAATTTGGCTCTTGTGGATGGCTTGCTGTCAACACACTCAGCCAGCTGCCTAGGCTGGAAGACTGTCACGTTGTGCCAAGTCATCTACGTTGAAATCCCTAGCCAGCATGTCCCTTGGGGCAGTGCGAGAGGTCAACCCTAGTGGCATTGGGTCTCTTCTTGCCTTAGGTTCTTTATTTGGGCTCAGCCTGTGTCCTCTTTGTCACATTGAAAAGCCTGCCATCATTGCTCCCAAACTTTTAGACATATTTCCATGGAGAACAGCTCATTTGGCTTCATGGAATTCACCGATGAACCGGTAGATCTCAAAAACCCATCTCTTCATCTCCCCTAATGGTAGCCTGACTACTTATCAGTGAAGGTGGAAAAGGAGAAGCTGGCTTCACTCTCAAAGTCCGTGGATATAAAATTAGCTTAGCTCCTTTGATAATGATTAAGACACCTTTTCTTAATTAAAAAGAATTTATACGTGTGAATGAATGAGGCACTTCCCCTTATATATGTAGTTTTCAACCTGAGACAAACAAAAATGAAGAGGAAAGACTTTTGCCGGGCCAGCGTGGCCCAGTGGTTGAGCATCGACCTATGAACCAGGAGGTCATGGTTCGATTCCTGGTCAGGGCATGTGCCCATGTTGTGGGCTCCATCCCCAGTGTCGGGCATGCAGGAGGCAGCCTATCGATGATTCTCTCTCGTCACTGATGTTTCTATCTCTCCCTCTCCCTCCCACACTCTGAAATCAATAAAAACATGGGAGGGGCAGGAAGAGGAAAGACTCTAAGCGTAAGCAAGGACAAAAGCCTTAGTGCCAGTTTAGGCTCTAATAACCAGAAGTATAAGTGCTACCAACTTGCAAACAACACCATGTGAAATTTTAATTACTTACAGTTCTTTTTATACTTAGATTTTTGGACTTTGAATGATATATTTTAAATTTAATTTCTTTGTCAATGATAGTCATCTTCAACTAGAGAAACTAGAGCAAAGAAAAAAGTTAACAATATATTTATAATTCAGAAAAGAAACTTAAATAATTTAATTCTGTTAACCTTCACTGTAGCCCTATGAAGTTGGTACTGTTTAAAACCCATTTTACAGGTAAGTCACAGAAAGTTCAGTAACCTGGCCAAAGTCACATAGATACTAAGTGGCAGAGTCAGGATTCACGTTCCAGAGTCCCTGTTCTCTGCTTCTCGAATTTTGAGGAGTCCCAGAAAGGGGTTTCAGTCACAGTACCTGTCACTTGAGAAAGTTGAGATTATAAAAAGGAATCTCTTTCTGTTTCAGGGTGGATCTCGCTGTTGTTTGGGGGGAAGCGGGTTTAAGTGAGGACATATGTAATCCTCACTTCTGAATGTTCCAGGGCTGCCAGCGTATTGTGGAGGACTGGCAGAAAATCCTGATGGTGCGGTCTCTTGTGGTCAGCCCTCATGAGGACATGAGGACCTGGCTCAAGTATGCAAGTCTGTGTGGCAAGAGTGGCAGGCTGGTGAGTAACCCCCACCTCCCTGGGATGGGGGAGGAAGCCAAGGAAGGAATGGCACGCTTGGTCCGATTCTGTTTATACCCTGACCTCTCCTGTTTTTAAGGCGCTCGCTCATAAAACCTTGGTGTTGCTCCTGGGAGTTGATCCGTCTCGGCAGCTTGACCATCCTCTGCCAACAGTTCACCCTCAGGTGACCTACGCCTACATGAAAAACATGTGGAAGAGTGCTCGCAAGGTCTGTATCTGGATCCTTCCACAGTAGGCCATGTTCTCCACAAGACTCACTGGCTCAGCCTCACTGCCTCTTCAAGGCCTGGAAGGAAACAGCGTCCACACCATTGTGTCAGGGACTTTGCTCCTTGTAGGCAGCTATTGGGCCTGATTTCAAAAAGTAAATCAGAGTCAGGGAGATGCCTATATACCATTGACCGAACTAGTGAGTTTAATCACAGTTACATTAGCAAGCAGGATGTGCTGGAACACAGAAGAGGCACACTTTCCCTCAGAGAAGGCGGGCTGTTCAGCACCCAGAAGAGCAGCATGTTTGTGAAACGCTCACGAGCTTTCTTTCACAAGGCCAGTTTGGTGTTTCAGACTGCTTGTCTCCTTTCCTGCCAGCCGTTGGGGATTCAAAAGCACCCAGCGTGCGGTGCTGAAGCCAGTGGGGACCGGAAAGTCATCCTGCAGCCAGTGCAGGATTCCTCCTGCTTTATGTACAGACAGGTCCTTGGGAGACGGATGTGCCTCCTGCGGGGTGGGGGGGGAGGGGAGGTGCGGCTGTGGTTTCTATTAAGCAATCCTCCTGCGTGGTGATGATGATGAACAGAAAGTAGGCCCTGGAGGCAAAATGAGTACCTGCTGTGGCTCCTGCAGCCGCCTCCTTGTGGAACAGGCGGGGGGGGCCCCCCCAGTGGGGCCTGTGGTGCGAAAGGAATGTGGAGCAGCCAGCAGAGCGATGGCTGCCAGCGAGCTGGTAAAACCGCAGTCGTGTCTCTGCCCAAGGCGTACTTGGGAGATCCTTGGACTGGGTCTGGAAATCGACTTCTTTTGTGGGTTGTTGACCCTATGACTGTGTCAGCCACCCCGAGTGAGGTGGACAGCCCTGCACCCAGGCACTGAGTCTTTGGGGTTCACTTCTTCAGTAGTAATGGCCCAAGTTTCCTTTTGTTTTCTGTTGTTGTTGTTCTTCGGGTTTCTGTTATTTTCGTCTCTGTAAGTCTCCCAAGCCAAAGCAGTTCTGATTCAAAGCCTGACCTTCCTCCAGGCAAATGAGAAAAGCAGAAGGTGTTGGATCTGAATGTAGTCTGGTTTCTTTCCTATGTGTAGCCTCCAAGTCTTTGAATGTCTTGCCGAAGGCAAGCAGAAGGAGCCTTTGGCTAATAGATCAACCAGGGAGTGGCTTCTTTCAACTTAGGACCACAGCCCAACTTCTCCAAATTCAGGCTTTTTCTTCTGAATCCAAGTTCTGGTGGGAGACCGTAAAACCACATGGATAAAAATTTAGAAACCTATTTAAAGTTAGGTGCTGGGACCTCAAGCCCAGAGCTAGAGATGTCACGTCTTCATACAAGTTCAGGCGTACCCAAAGAAGACTGGCTTCTGAGTAACTGTGCTGTTGAACAAGGCACCTGTCTTCTGCGGCTTCACTTCCCTCCTGTAAACAAGGGCTCTCCCTGCCTGGCCCGGGGCAGATGCAGGTGTTTGGGGACGAGCAGCCCTGTTCTGCAGGAAAGCGGCAGGCACCGGTGTATGTCACGTAGTGTTTTCTCTGTCAGAATGCTTCACAGAACTTAGCAACAGTGTGCCCTTCCTTGAAATTTCTATCGTCTCGCCCAGAAACCCCCAGGCAGTCAAGAACCAGGAATGCCATGCCCAGCTTAAAGCTTGGACCTGAGAGAAGCCCCTTCCTCCAAGTGACAGTTCTGTATCTGTAAGGAGAAAGAATCATTGTTCTCCTCCTCACTTCCTGGAGTGGAGAAAAGGAAGCATTTTTAATTCCTTGCAAATAAGTTGCCTTCATGCCACAAAGCAGAGAAATATTAGATTCTCCCACACGGGACAAACTCACTAAATTTAACATTGGGCTTCAGATCCAAACGAACACCCACCGCTCCAGCGCATCCTCAGGCAGTGGGGGTAATCTATCTTTGGCTCAGCACCTTGTTGCGTCTCCCAAACAGAGTGTTAACCGTGGGCTCTGCGAGCACCTGGCTCCAGTTCCCAGTTCAGTTCTCGCTTGCTTGATGTGCACCCTGGTCACACACGTGCTGTCACCTTGCAGTGATGGATCTTTTCAGTATCGTCTCCCAATTTTGTATTTTCTTTCAAATATGGTCCGTGTAGTTCTCATGGGAAGGAAAATGAAGGAACATTTTATCACTTCCCAGGTGTGGGATGCTAATGTAGTTCATTTTTCAAAGCCAGTGGTGAGTACTGGAACTCTGCAAAGGCGCTGTCTGAGGGAAACAGGTGTCTTGTTAGCGCTGGGGACATCTGTGTGTCTGCCCTGTCCTCATGCATAGATTCACTGCCTGATAAAGTGTTTGTCACATCATTCTGGCTCTGGGTTAGCCCTAGCTCTTCTTTTATTTTTTTTCTTTTGGAATCTCTTGAGTCAGGTTTCAAGTCTTCCTGCTTAAGGGGTCATTACGCATGTTTAGGTGAAGTGCCTGACACATGGCCCATCACACATACTTCATAAATGGTATGGTTCCTGTAAGCTGGAACCATAGGTCGGAGGCCAATATATGAATTCATAGTCAGGAGTTATGGTTGGTTCCATTATTCCAGAGCACATGAGTACTAAGTGGCTCATCTTGTTACCCAACTATTTCCACACTGGAGACTGGCCCTGCTCCAGGACCTTTCACATATCAGGTGACCTCCAGGTTCTTGATTCGTCCAGGAAAGATTTCAAGGACAAATTAGAGTGAGAACAAAGCAAGTTTTATTCAGGTAGAGAAAAAGAAAGAGGCCGGGGCACGGGTGCCACTGTGGGGAGAAATTTGAAAAGTAGGTCCGGGTGGACGCAGGCCAACTTGCGAGGAAGTTGTGCCAGCCCTAACTCTTAAATTAACGCCAAGTACTTCCTCATGTTGAAAAGTGTCTGAGGTTGGCCCTGGCCCCCAAGCCAGGGAGTTTCATTTTCTTTCAAGCCATCATCACTGACATGTTTCCTTTTTCTTTTCTTTTTTTTCTTTTTTAAAGAAGACTCACGATTTGCTATAAGATCATTCTGACCTTGTTTATTTGAAATGTTTATTCTTTTCCCTCCTCTTCTGCAGCCAAGAACCCATAGCCTGTTTTTTACATTCCCACATACTGGGTCTCCTCCCTACGTTAGTAGATTGAACTTCCACCATTTTTTTTCCATTTGTGGGCTCATGTGTGGACCCAATTTATCAAGATGCTGTGGGTCTGGATGTGGTGGGCTTATACAGATGGCTTGTAACTTACTCCCAGATCTCTGGCTATCTCTGTTCTTCCCTAGCTCGGCTACCTGTTCCTAATGTCGGTTTTCCTGTTTACCAGGAACTTCTGTTCTAACCCAAATGCCCCCTGCTCTCTTGGCATGAAATCCCATTGCATAAAAAGATTTAACTGCCTGAGGATGCTCTGAAGATACTGCTACGAAGCCACCCTGTTCAACTGGGTGTCTGCTTAGCTAGTGACCTTCTCCCCGTGGATGCACGGAGGGTTCACCTGTCTCTGTGTTCTGATTTGGGTACTGAGGATTCAATCAGATTTTTTTAACTGTAGTTTTTGCTCTGCTGGAGTGTCCAAGGTACCACGGTGTTTTAAACAAATACTAAAGTTTTACTAGCTGAAATAATTCCCCATAAGCCTAATTTCCCCCAGGGTAATATGTTGATAGTGAAGTAAGCAGTTATTTCAAATTACTTCATATGAATTGTTATTTCGGGGAGCCAGGCAAATAGCTTTTCCAAGGCTTATTAAAGTAGTAATTACAGTTGGCAAAGGAGAGCTGAGACTTGGATTGAAAAAAATAAGAATCTTCCTGAAAAGCCCAGCCATCTCCCAGCATCATGCCCTGCTGGTCCTCTGGCCAATAAGTTCTTACCCTACGTTCAAGGTGCTCTGTTTAGAGAGGGGTTGGCTCACATGCCTGTTACATTTCCCATGAGGATGGGCCCCATGCCAAGTGGCTCCCTGTGCCTTTGTCTTGCTACAGATCGATGCCTTCCAGCACATGCAGCACTTTGTTCAGACCATGCAGCAGCAGGCCCAGCACGCCATCGCTACCGAGGACCAGCAGCACAAGCAGGAGCTGCACAAGCTCATGGCCCGGTGAGGTCCTCACTGGCCAGGGCTAGTCACACTCCAGCCCTGCCATGCCAGCAGCCTCTGTAGCAAGGGGAACGTTCGAGGCTCCTTGGGCAGCCAGTTGCTTACATCTCTCACCATTTCCTGTAGGGATCCCAGGCAGCCATCAAATTGTGCTGCTCCCAAGCCTCTGCTACTTATTTCCAGAGGATTCAGCAGCCCCAGAACACCCAGGTGGTGTTCCCCTCCTGGATGTTAGGCTTCAGAGAGAGACTCCTTGTTTCCAAATGCCAGATGTGCTGCTAATTGGATGTGTGACTTTAGCTAAGTTACTTAACCTCTCTGTGCCTCCAGTTCCTCATCGTATAAAAAGGGGATAGTGAGAGTTCCTATTTTTCGAGGGTGGAATTAAGTGGTGTGAGGATTAACGAAGAGAATACGTTGTCAAGCATTTGGAGCAGTACCTGGAACAGAGTGGCAGTCAGTAAATGCTAGCTGTGAATATTGTCACTATGAAGAATGGAGGAGAAGGGAAAGTGAGGGAGAAGCCATATGGCATGCGGCAATAAGAAAATTACTCTCACTGCTGTCACCCACAAAATTGGATTTGGGAAAAATAGGTCTGTACAGACTTACTGTCCCTGATCCCTGGTTTAAGCTAGCATTGAAGGATAAAGGTCAAGAAGAAAAGATCTATATATATAAAAGCCTAAGCCAGTGGTCGGCAAACCGCGGCTCACCGCTCTGTTGACTAATGAGTTTGCCAACCAGTGGACTAGACTAAATGTTACTGTGTAGTTGGAAGCTGTGAGGATTAGGCAATTGTGGCATATTGTGTGCAAAGAGGTAAAGGGTAGTATATGACAGTGGTCGGCAAACTCATTAGTCAACAGAGCAGCAAACCGCGGCCATGAGCCATGGTTTGCCGACCACTGGCCTAAGCGATCAGCCAACCCTTCAACTGGCTGACCAGTAGCTATGATGCACACTGACCACCAGGGGGCAGATGCTCCATGCAGGAGCTGCCGAGCTGCAGTGACTTGGCACCTGTGGTTCTTGGCTGACACACCCAGAATGAGAGAGGAGCGAGCCCATTTCCTTGGTGCGTCACCCAAGAACCACCCTCTCACAATCTGGGACCCCTTGGGGGATGTTGGAGAGCCAGTTTTGGCCCAATCCCCACAGGCCAGGCTGAGGGACCCCCCGGTGCATGAATCCGTGCACGGGGCCTCTAGTAATACCTTAAAAATTTATCCCCAAATGCCCATCTTTTCTCTCCCATGTAGTTTGCAGTTCCGTTGGTTCTATCATGTTGCTTTCTGAGAGCAAATGTAACCTCAGAAAGGCTGTAGTGTTCTCCACCATAACTCCTTCTCCTTGGGAGCAACTTGAGGGGGCTTGTTTCTCTGTTTCCAGGTGTTTCCTGAAACTTGGGGAGTGGCAGCTGAACCTCCAGGGCATCAATGAGAGCACAATCCCCAAAGTCCTGCAGTACTACAGCGCCGCCACGGAGCACGACCGCAGCTGGTACAAGGTAACCTGACGCAGGGTGTGGAGCCCCAGCCCGGCCTTCTCCAGATGGCACCCCAGCACCCGGCAGCCTGCTGTGCTCCTTCGTGCTCATGGTTGGCAGCTGGTCTGATACTGTGAATTTGCTTCTTTGAGTGCTGGGAGCCAGTCTGTCAGGCCCCTTAGAAGTATAATCGGTGTAGAAAGATGGATTCTTTTATTTGAGAAAGATTTATTACACCTTTGTTACGCACATGGCTGCTGTCTTCCAGCCCCTTAGCTGCTTGTTTTCCTAGGAGCATCTGGACACATGGTTAATCTCTGGAACTTTATCTTCCCTTGGGTCATTTGTTCCTTCCCAACTCCTTTCTGACTTCCATTCCGGCCTGCTCTTCATCTAAGAACTTAACTTTCTCTGTTTTTATTGGAAAGCTCTGGGTAACATCCTGTTATACTGTAGGAAGTTTTTCAAGAAGATAAACAGAATTAGGAAATGCATAAAAGATACGACTGACAATAGAGGAGCAGTTCTTGGAAGTGTACATTGAGGGGCCTTCTGGTAATAGCTGCTTGGTGTAGCAGATGTCACTGATTTCTTTCCAGTATCTTCTTGACCTGCTAACACTTTGTGAATTAATCCCCCCGGGCTCTAAACTTGTGTCTGAAGATCTCAGAAACATCTAAAACAAAAATCTTATCTTTTTAAAAAAATGCCCATTTCATGCTATCAGCATAATTACTCTAGGACAGCTTCAGTCCAGTGCTGGAAAAATAAATCCAGTAAACCCTTAAATATCTGGAACCGTACTAATTTGAGCTGTCTCCTAACCAGACGACTTTGCTTCATTCAACTTTTAGGAAAAAACAAATCACATGAAAAAAACTGCTTCTAGAAATTTTAAATTTTTCCTGCCTAGTATGGGTTTATGCTGTCTTCTCCATCCATTGTGTAGTCCTTTGTGCTTGCAGGGACTGCTTCTGTCTTGTCACCGTGTCCCCCAGCTCAGGGCCTGGTGCATAATAGATATACAAGAGGTATTTATTGAGTAAATGAGGATGTGGGAAAACTGAACCTGGGTCATTGTAGAATTCTTACTCATCAAGTAAAGTTCAGTTATGATCAGTCTCTCTGCTTAGGAGAAGAAATGGACACATTTTTATTAAAGGAAGGTTTTAGCAAGGGACACAAAGGAATTTCATGATTATTTAGAAAGTCTAGTGGCAAACTTACTAGCACCCAATCCAACTCTGCCTCATGCTTCCTGCAGCACTCGGTGCTGTGCCATAGCATCACTGCAGCCCAAACCTCAGGTGTGATCAGTTCCTCCTTTATCCAAAAAGCATTGAGGTTCCTTCCCGCAAACAGCCATTGAGCTGCCAGGTGTGAGGGCTAGATGATGAGCAAAGTTCACCCTCCACAATGTCCCGGTGCTCTAAATGTGTTCCTTTTCCCACTGTCACATGACCTGGTGAAGGCCTTCACCATCACTGCCCTGAACCTGTGCCCTCTGAAATCATGTGGTGCATGCGCTATTGCCAAAGTAAAGCTCCATCTCCTACAGAATGAAACGGGACCTCCTGGGCCTGATAGGCGACCCCTCCGTGATCTGACCCCACCACTTGGCTAGCCTTCCCATCACCACTGTCTTGCACACACCCTAAGCTTCAGTCACATCAGTTTCTTTATTTCCTGTGCTGGTCCCACCTGCATCTTTGTCCCTGTTCTTCCCCCTCCAGGAAGTCCTGACCACTGCTCTCGCTTGTTCTCTGCTTGCCCATCAAAGGCTGCTCAAGACCTACCCCAAATCCCTCTGTGACGCTTTCCAGGCCCTGTCCCTGGCATTCCCATTGCCCATCTCTAGTTGCCCCTGTCGCATTCTGCCAGTCTTGAGGTTTGTGAGTGAGCCCCCTACTAGATTAGAAGGTCCCTGATCAGGACCAGAGCTTGCTCCTCTCAGATGCCCTTCCCCCATTAGCACTCACCACAGTGCCAAATACAGTAGGTGCCACAACATGAGTGAGCCACATCAAACTGAGTTGAAGTTTTGTTCCACTGACCAATGAGGAAGGGCAGTCACAGCGCTCCTCCTCAGCTTTGTCCGCAGGCTCTCAGCCCTTGATGCCCAAGCCCCCTCCGCTGCTGTTGGTCACAGCCCGTTGTCTGTCCCCACTCTGCCCCACCCAGGCCTGGCACGCGTGGGCAGTGATGAACTTCGAAGCTGTGCTCCACTACAAACATCAGAACCAAGCCCGCGACGAGAAGAAGAAGCTGCGTCACGCCAGTGGGGCTAACATCACCAACACGACCACTGCCTCCAGCACAGCAGCTGCCACCACCACCGCCACCAGCACTGAGGGCAGCAACAGCGAGAGCGAGGCTGAGAGCAGCGAGAACAGCCCTACACCCTCTCCTCTGCAGAAGAAGGTCGCTGAGGTACCCAGCCCTTCCTCCTCCGGGGACCGACTCAGGCACCAGGCGCTCTGAGTGGACACATGGCTAGGCGTATAGGAATCTGAGGCTTTACTCCAAAGTGCCAGATGGAGCTAGAAAGCATTCTTATTTGCCATGTGGCATCGTTGGAGCTTTTGTGTGCATACTTGTGTTTGGGGAGCTAACCTAGCCCCGAGCCGAAGAATGAGTTCCTTGTCGTTCTTCCCGTCCATGAGCTCATCCTCCCGGGGCCCTGCACCTGTGTGTGTGGGTGGCCATGCACATCTGCCAGTCCACTCTGAGGACAGCCTGGCGGGATCCTCCCCTGTCTTCGGGCTGTCAGTTCAGAGTGTACCCTGGGCTGTTCAGAGATTCAGCCTACCTCCTCTGCCGCCCTGTTCAGGAGGCCACCATTACCCCGAGATAATAACAGTGATGACACCACTGCCATTTATTGAGTGCTTGCTATGTGCCAGGTACCGATTTAAAGGCTTTTCATGCGTTACCTGACTTATTCCTCACTACCACTCTTGGAGATGGGTACAGTTAGTATGCTTTTGCCCATTTTACAGATGAGAAAGCTGAGACAAGAGTGTCACTAACACATATGTTCCTACAGGATCTATCCAAAACCCTCTTGATGTACACTGTCCCTGCCGTCCAGGGTTTCTTCCGTTCTATCTCCTTGTCACGAGGCAACAACCTCCAGGACACTCTCAGGTATCAGGGATGGGAGGGGAAACTGTGGTAGGCCATGGGAATGGCAGAACATGGAAGTTATACATAAGGTCCTTCTCCCTTCCCCACCCCAATCAGTACATCCAAGAGTAACAGCTGACCAGGCCCCACCCCTGTGGGTGAAACCTGCAAAGATTAAGGAGGAGAAGTGGCCTGAGGAGTCTTCCTGTGGTTGGTTACATAGAGAAGAAGAAACTCACCTGTTTGTTGCAATACTGGTGAAATCCCCTCAGCTCTTAGAGCCAACTCTGAGAGGCTAAATAAATGGCATGGACCAGCCAATCCAGAGGCTGCAGGTGACAGGGGCGGCCTCCTTTTGTTTTGGGATATCCAGCTGGCTAAGCATCAGCTTTCTGAATTGCCACTGGTGTCTAGGCCAGTGGTCGGCAAACTGCGGCTCACGAGCCACGGTTTGCCGCTCTATTGACTAATGAGTTTGCCGACCACTGGGATAGGGGCTTCATCACAAGGAACAACAACAGCCTGTAATTATTGGAATCGAGAATCTAGGTCAGTGGTCGGCAAACTCATTAGTCAACAGAGCAGCAAACCGTGGCTCGCGAGCTGCATGTGGCTCACGAGCCACAGTTTGCTGACCACTGGTCTAGGCGACTTTCTACCTGTGCAAAGATTATCCCTGGGTTGCCCAAGGGCCCATCTATTAGATTTCTGAGCTTGCACCATGGTGATCCCTCCACCTTATCTGAATGAAATGATTTTTCACTTGGGATGATCCTGTGGTGTTAGTAGGACACTGCAGCCTCCACCACCCACCCACTCGCAGTGGTCCTGAGAGCAAACACCTTGGAGAGCCACTGATTTGAGGCCCTGCCAGCTCTTCTCCTCTCAGTCTTAAAGGTGAGAAACACAGACAAGCGGGGACACAATTTCCTGTGACTTTCTCATTTTCCTTTTCCAGAGTCCTCACCTTATGGTTTGATTATGGTCACTGGCCAGATGTAAATGAAGCCTTAGTGGAAGGGGTGAAAGCCATCCAGATCGACACGTGGTTACAGGTGAGGATACTTGGGTACAGGTGAGCATGGGTCAACTCTCACTCCTCCTGCTCCACTTAGAGCCAAGCAGTGTTGGGAGTAGCAGGTGGCCTGTGATATACAGTGGTGAGGAAGTAGGGATCAGTCCCAAGGTCAAGACTTCATATTTTCGTTAGTTTCTTTCAGAGAACTGAAGGGAATGAACCATTTCAGTGCCCAACAGAATCCACCAAAACAAGTGACAAGAGCTAGTCCTTGCCCAGAATAACCAGAGTTGTTTCCATGTCTCATGTACTGCATAACGGTGTCTTTTTCAATAACAGGTTATACCTCAGCTCATTGCAAGAATTGATACGCCCAGGCCTCTGGTGGGCCGCCTTATTCACCAACTTCTCACAGACATTGGTCGGTACCACCCCCAGGTATGTGGACACCTTGGGCAAGTTGCTCTTCTGACAGCTGCCTTTTGCTGTGGTGCTCAGCCTTTCCTAAAGCTACTCCAGAGACAGTGAGGAAATGGGGCCGGCCTCCCATCCTGCTGGAACCGTCTGCCGGGCTGGCAGTCCCAGCAGCCTTTTTCAGAGAGCGAGGGCCCCGCCTGGTACTCAAACGAGCAGCAGGATCCTACAGTTTCTTTTGTCATCCTCCTTAAAGTTAGTGTCAGGCTCCTTTCACACCTGGTACTCAAACGAGCAGCAGGATCCTACAGTTTCTTTTGTCATCCTCCTTAAAGTTAGTGTCAGGCTCCTTTCACACATGGTTTGCACATATTCCTCTCTGTTTGCTTCAGGCCCTCATCTACCCCCTGACTGTGGCTTCTAAGTCTACGACCACAGCCCGTCACAATGCAGCCAACAAGATTCTGAAGAACATGTGCGAGCACAGTAACACCCTGGTGCAGCAGGCCATGATGGTGAGTCAGGAGCCGTGCGGGCTTCCACTGACCCTGGCCACCGGGCCAGAGGGCTGGAGCTATTGTTCATCTTCCTCGTGACAGTGCTGCATGCTCCCTCTGGCTGCCAGAAAGAGTACCTTCTATTTCTCCAAGACATTCTGAGTTTAGTTTATCCTTGGTCTTCTCTCCTCCCCTGTGGGATCCAGGTGAGTGAGGAGCTGATTCGAGTGGCCATCCTGTGGCATGAGATGTGGCATGAAGGCCTGGAAGAAGCTTCTCGTTTGTACTTTGGGGAGAGGAACGTGAAAGGCATGTTTGAGGTGCTGGAACCCCTGCATGCGATGATGGAACGGGGACCCCAGACTCTGAAGGAGACATCCTTTAACCAGGTATGGGGTAGCAAAGCCCGATAGACATAGCCCAAAGCCTTTGTCAGACCCCTTTCCTTCTAGCCTTTCCACTGACTTGAATAGAATGTACTGTGTCCGAGGTCACCGGATATAAAAACACCAGAAATGTAATTGTCAGATTATAAACCCTCCCACAATTTTAAGTGGAAAACCACAGGATCCGTCACGAGATCTCACTTTACCTAACAAGCCATCCTGAAATTGGGAGCTCCGGGACGGAGAGGTGCAGAGCCGCCTTGTAAGCCGTCCATGCCGCTGCCTCCCAGCCAGCATGCTCTGGGAGGCACTGCTGTCCGCTGGGGTTTGGCTGCGGCTTAACTCAGCACCTGTGACCATTTGTGAATTTCCCCTGCATTCCTCCCAGGCATATGGTCGAGATTTAATGGAGGCCCAAGAGTGGTGCAGGAAGTACATGAAATCAGGGAATGTCAAGGACCTCACCCAAGCCTGGGACCTCTATTACCATGTGTTCAGAAGAATCTCAAAGCAGCTGCCTCAGGTAGGATCTTCAGCTTCTAGCAGGATTAACTGTCGTCATAGTCCTTTGGGTTTTACTACCTGCACCTGCTTTCACTTGTACTTGCAGATTTGGGATTAGTCATTGCTATTAGCAATTCATTAAAAAGTACTTAAATTGCATTTTAGTTCCTCCTTGGAGGCAGAAAACTAATCCCTGTGGTAATTGTTCACAGCTCACATCCTTAGAACTGCAATATGTTTCCCCCAAACTTCTGATGTGCCGGGACCTTGAATTGGCTGTGCCAGGAACATATGACCCCAACCAGCCAATCATTCGCATTCAGTCCATTGCACCATCTTTGCAAGTCATCACATCCAAGCAGAGGCCCCGGAAGTTGACACTTATGGGTAAGGACCACTCTGTGCATCTCCTTCCCACCCTGGCTGAGCCCTTACCCCGTCTTGGAAAGTACTGCTTGCTGTTCACAGTGATCTTTCACATGCTCTGTCTCCCCCGTGTTTACTGTGAGGGGAATAGAGGACAAGTGGATTTCTCCTTATTCCTTCCTCCTTGGGACTCCTAGTCCTTCATAAAGCTGCACTTGTGTAAGTGAAGCATAACGATCCTGCACAAAACCAAGTGGGGGAATTGTGAGGCTTGCAGCATGGAGGAACTGTGAGGCAGCCGTGGGGGAACTGGTGAGGCCGACAGAGCCATCTGGGTGCGTGGACGTGACAGGCTACATTGAAGGAAGACCTCTGAGCTCTGGACTATTGTTTTTTTACCATCACAGCCCGTCTTTGTGGGAAATGACTGTAAAATCCAAACAAGTGGGAATGAATCCTCACAGTGAGGTTTGCTACCTTCGGGATAGCTTTGGGAGGCCTAAGTACTCTTGTGGCACTTCGAGGTCTTTTGCCTTTAGTACTTATGCTCATGTTTTCTAAATGCAGCGATTATTCATCAGCATCAGTTCCTTGTCCACAGTGACTGTCTCTCCACAGACTGGTATCTTCTAATACTAAAACGTGTCAGTCAGGTTCCCGGCAATATTTCGTTAAAGAGACCTAATGAAGGAACTGTTTCCAGAGGTGTGAGCAGAGGAGAACCAACAGTGAGAAGCTATTAGCCCCCTCTCCAGACCCACCAAGGGCTTTCACCACCAGAAGCTACAGCCCTGGTAGAGGGACGTAGCTGCTTCTAGAGCTGTGGCCAGGCTGGGTGTCGGGCAAATACCCTGAGCTGTCTCTTCCTGCATTCTTACCTCCTGCCGGTGCCCTCATTGGCCAAGCCCAACGGGGAGCCCAGGTGATACAGTCTGGAGAGGCCAGGCTTCTCAGGTCAAAGCAGAACAGAGAAGGCCAGAGTGTGTTGGGAAGGGAAACATTCAGAATGACCATTTCTATGCAGAATCATTCCTGGTCCTGCCCTGGCTAGTGTGGCTTAATTGGTTGGAGTATCATCCCATGCACCAGAAGGTCACAGGTTTAGTAATCCCCGGCTGGGGCTCATACAGGAGGCAACTAATCGGTTCATCTCTCACATTGACGTTTCTCTCTCTGCTTTCCTCCCTCTCTAAAATACAATAAAAAGAATCATTCCTGGTCCTCAAAAACAGGGGTTTTTTAATTTAATTAATTAATTCATTTTGGTTAATCCTCACCTGAGGATATTTTTCCATTGATTTTTAGAGAGAGTAGAAAGGGGAGGGAGAGATAGAAACATCGATGTGAGAGGGAGACATCAATTAGTTGCTTCCTGCACGCACCCCGACAAGTGCCAGGGACCCTGCAACCCAGGTATGTGCCCTTGACCAGAATCGAACCTGAGACCTTTCAGTGCACAGATTGACTCTCTATCCACTGAGCCAAATTGGCTAGGGCTATTTATTTATTTTAAATATATTTTTATTGGTTTCACAGAGGAAGAGAGAAACAGAAACATCAGTGATGAGAGAGAATCATTGATCAGCTGTCTCCTGCATGCCCCCTCCTGGAAATGGAGCCTGCAACCCAGACATGTGCCCTGACTGAGAATTGAACCATGATCTCCTGGTTCATAGGTCGATGCTCAACCACTGAGCCACGCCAGTCTGGCTCTTTGTAAATTGAACATCACGTTGAGGGAGCATCAAAAGCAGGGCTGTTCTTTTTACCGATTCTGGGGAGTTTTATATGCAGTCTGCAGGACCTTTTGAAGACAGTGGTGGTCTACCCCCTGGCAGGTTTAAGACCCTCTGATCTCCACTCACTGCTCCTACTGTCCTTCACAGGCAGCAACGGGCATGAGTTTGTCTTCCTCCTGAAAGGCCATGAAGACCTGCGGCAGGACGAGCGAGTGATGCAGCTCTTCGGCCTGGTTAACACCCTCCTGGCCAATGACCCAACATCTCTTCGGAAGAACCTCAGGTATTCAGGATGCAAGGGAATGGCAATGATCTGAGAAGTCTTCTAGTTTTTTCCTACATCTCTCCCATGTAGTCACGTACTTGTATGAATAAAAATAAGGAAAATATATACCTGACAGGAAGCCATCGATAGCCATGGTATCAAACACAAAAAGAAAAATCCTGCATATTTTTAGAGTGTTCGCATGTGAAATGTCTTTAACAACCTCCAAAGGATCCGAAATGGGACACTTTGTGGCCATTAGACTGGAGATGCTGCAAATTTGCTGTGTTGTAGCCGAGGTGGGGTTCCAGCCCGCCAGACCTTTCCTGTCCTCAGTACTCTTACTCCTCTTTCTATTAAGATTATGAATATTTACATTTCTAAGCCGAGTTGGAACATGTGAGAGGTTATTTTAGGCTTAGAAATAATCACTGAATTTCCCCTCAAAGCACTGAGTTTGTTGGGCTGGTTGAGAGACTGCTGTGCTTATGCACTGTCAGGGCACCATCTTTATGTGATACCTTAATTCTTTGCAAATGCTATCATCACACACCTCACAACAGCCCTGTGCAGGGGGTTCATTGATACTAGTTTGCATGTGCCATGAGCGGTCAAAGGTGTATTCTGTTTACTGTACAATAATCCTGCTTTCCTGTGGGCACCAGCATCCAGAGATATGCAGTCATTCCTTTATCAACCAACTCGGGCCTCATCGGCTGGGTCCCCCACTGTGACACACTGCATGCCCTCATCCGGGACTACAGGGAGAAAAAGAAGATCCTTCTCAACATTGAGCATCGCATCATGTTGCGGGTATGTGATGAGGCTGCCAGAACCAGCCCTGTAACGTCTCAGAGGCAAAATTGACCAGGCACAGAAAAGGCTATGCAAAGCTGTTTTTCTGTGCTCTTCTGTATGTCCATCACTGAAAAGTCGATTTGAGGGAATTAGCCATTAAAAAGTTTAAGGAAGTGAGTCCTAAAGAAGACAACCTTCTCTAAGAAATAGGACCCTAAAGCCCCAAATTTAAGGTTTCACCATCCGAGGTGAGACTGGACAGTATGACTTATCAGTACCGAATGCACAGAGCCCTGGCCTGTGGAGAAGTGATGTTTAGGAGACGTGTAGGTAATGAGGAAGAATTGTTTGTTACCCAGAAACGTGACCCCTCCAGTGCTCTCGTTCTCACCAGTGGGCTTGTGCTGCCTGATGTTTTACCCGCAGGCTCTGGCAGCTCCTGTGGTCCTAGGCGAGAGGGGCCCCTCCCATTTTTCCCTTTACAACGTTCTTATTTCACTTCTCCTTTTGGCTGTGATGGTGAAATTGAAACCCAGCTCTGCTGGACCTCAGCCTTATTTCTTCTTGGGTTTAAGCTGCTTGTCTTGGGCTGCTCTCTCAGTATGCCTGTGTCCTGGTACAGATGGCTCCGGACTACGATCACCTAACTCTGATGCAGAAGGTAGAGGTGTTTGAGCACGCCGTCAATAACACAGCCGGGGACGACCTGGCCAAGCTGCTGTGGCTGAAGAGTCCCAGCTCCGAGGTACGGCACTCGGCTCCGTGCACTTTGGCACACCCACTCCTGTCAGGATGCGTTCTCATTTGTTCATGCTCCTGTGGGCGCATTTTGTCACGATTAGTTGGCGATTATGTGCAGTCTTTTATTACAGAGATTAAATGGGTAAGCCGTGCACTTTAGCAGATGTAGATTTAGTACTTTAATGTTTCTCCTGTTACTTATGATAGTATTTGAGTTCTTTATATATTAAGGTGATTAAATCTTTTTCATGAGTGTTATAAATTTCCTGTTTATTTGCTGTTTTAATTTTGTTAATGGTATGTTTCTTGGTTTTGAATTTTGTTTTGTTTTTTATATACAGGCATTTTTAAAGTTATAAATTACCAGATTTTTAATTATTTAAAATTTGTGCCTTGGGCTTTATATTTAGAAAAACCCTAATAAAAAGGGGGGGGGGCTGCACTTCAAGATTGTATCTTTTTATATAGTAATAATTCTAAGATTTGTTTTTGCATTTAAATCTTTAACCCAATTTGGAATCAAGCATTAGGATATACATTTTATTTTCTTATGATGATTAGCCAATACCACAATATTTACCATATAACCCGTCCTTCCCCTATTTAAAAGATTCTCTTTTTTTTTCACTTAAATATATTTTTATTAATTTCAGAAAGGAAGGAAGAGGGAGAGAGGATAGAAACATCAATGATGAGAGAGAATCATTGATGGGCTGCCTCCTGCATGCCCCACACTAGGGATCGCACCCGCAACCCCGGCATGTGCCCTGACCAGGAATTGAACCGTGACCTCCTGGTTCATAGGTGACACTCAATCACTGACCCATGCCAGCCAGGCCCCTTTTTTGTTATACACTAAATTCTTAAATGCCTTGGGATTTCTTTCTAGAGCTTCTATTCTCTTTCATTGATGTTTCTGCCTGTTTCTCCTCAAGTACCTTACTCTTAATACAAGTCACTTCTCATTGGCTATTTTCCAGATACATTTTGGAAACATTTTGTCAAGGTCCCCCAAAAAAGTGCCACTGAAGTTTTATTGGAATTCCATTAAATGTACCTAATAATTTGGGAGGATATCTTGACAATCTTAAGTGGATATCCTTAAATGGGTATTTTCATTTATTTAAGTCTTTACATTTCTAAGCTGAGTTTAATTTACTTATTCATCTAAGTTCTGCACATTTTTTAGTTTATTCCTAGCATGATTTATTATTTTTTGTAATTGTGAATGGGATCTTTATTCCATTCTACATTCTAACTGCTTATGATAGAATATAAGCAAATAATTGATTGTGTATACTTATGTAGAAACTATCTAAAGTTTCCAGAGCCTGGTTCACTCATGCTCCTGTGTTCTAGGTGTGGTTTGATCGAAGAACCAATTATACCCGCTCTTTAGCTGTCATGTCCATGGTTGGGTATATTTTGGGCCTGGGAGATAGGTGAGTGAGTTTACTTTAAGTCTTCTTTCTCCATTGTGGTGTTCTTGAATGGTTTTATTCTGTTTTCCAGTGAGATTTCTGACCATTTGGTAAATGTTTGTATTTTGTACTTTAGGCATTTTTTGCAGCATCAACCTTAGTCTCCTATTTATTATCCGTGCCTGTGAGC
Organism: Corynorhinus townsendii; assembly: GCA_026230045.1. Taxonomy (NCBI): domain Eukaryota; kingdom Metazoa; phylum Chordata; class Mammalia; order Chiroptera; family Vespertilionidae; genus Corynorhinus; species Corynorhinus townsendii. Next base: position 215,748,422 of record JAPDVU010000002.1, read on the forward strand.
AACATATCAAACTAAAGGGAAGGAAAATCATAGTTCAGGGGTACTACTTTCTGCATGGGTTGGTTTCATGTATTAAAAAAACCATATTAAATCCAGTTGATTTGATTGATTCAATAAACATTTATCAAGCATCACTATATTAAGATAAATAATTCTATTTCTGTAATTGAAACCAACCAAAGTAGATCCTGCCAATATTTCTTCATAATAAATTTCATCTTAATGTACTGACTGGAGTGGTTAAGGAATGTTCAGAAATTGACTCAATAGACTTTTTAAAAAAACTACTTCTCTTTTGTCCACTATTTTTTCTCCTGGGATCATGTCTCATACACTTATTTGAGAGTAAAAATAATTTTATCACACAAAAATAATAAATACTTTTTTTAAAAAAAGCAGAATGCCTGTTTACAGAATTCAGGTGGTCCTGCCTGGATGTGCTCAGGGCGACGAGGCCCTGTGATAGGTCCTGAGCAGTAATGACAGAGCCTGTCACTCTGAGATGCCAGCACTGCCAGGAACAATTTATCTTGTGACTAGATTATCATGGTATCGTGGGCAGCTCGTGATTCACACAGATAAATCCTGTTTCAGGCCCAGGGCAGGGATTCGCAAACTTTTTCTTAAAGAGCCAGATAATATTTTTGGCTTTGTTGGCTATACAATCTCTGTCACAATTGCTCACGTCTGCTGTGGTAGCACAAAAGCATCCTGAAGCAATACTTAAAAAAATGAGCATGACAGTGTTCCAATAAAACTTTTATTTACAAAAACAGGTGAGGGCCTGGATTTGGCCTGACAGGTGTGCTTTGCCAGCCGGTGGCCTAGAGTATCACATACTTGTTGATTTATTTATCAGTGTTGCTCTCTTGACTCCCCCCCACCCCCACCCCCCACCCTCTGGGTCTCTATTTCTGTTTCTCAAAGACACCCATCCAACCTGATGCTGGACCGGCTGAGTGGGAAGATCCTGCACATTGACTTTGGGGACTGCTTTGAGGTGAGCACATGTTCTGTAGCAGCACAGAAAGCTCACCTTCCTGGGTGGCCAGTTCTCACCTTCCTCTGACCACTTTGGCAAACTCAAGCTCACCCCTGCCTCTCCTGCCCAGGTGCTAGGCTGTCCGTCTCAAAAATGAAATCCCTGCTCTTTAATGCTTGGTTTACTTGGACTCAAACTGCTCTGGGGGTAACACTGCTCACTGAGCCTCTTTGAATGGAAGACCCTCATCCTCCGCACGGCCTGCCGGCCCAAGGCCTGAGCATGATGCACACTTTTTCTTTTCGTTTCTTCTTTCCCCCTCTCTCTTTTCTTCTTAGTTGTCTTTTAAATCCCTGTGCTAAGTACTCACTAAACTCCAGTTACTTCATTTCTGTGCTTAATTGAAATAGAAAGGAAAGGAAACCTCCCTCCACCCCCACAAACACACACACCTCATTTACCTGGCATTAGCCAAAGACAACAATCTAACGACTAGACTTGGGTTTTTCCCTTTATTACCCTGTAGGTGGCTATGACCAGAGAGAAATTCCCAGAGAAGATTCCGTTTAGACTGACAAGAATGTTGACCAATGCTATGGAGGTGAGAAGATATTGGTAACAAGCTGCTTTGAAATAGGGCAATACAGTCACAACCCTCTCTGACAACAGACTTGCTTGTTAGGGCTCACCAGTTCCCCAGAATGCCTGCAGTATTTTTGTAGTCTCTTTCTCCTATTTTCCACTGTGTTAAAAATGGTCATCTATGAAAGTATTACCCTTCTCTATGTCACATGAGTCACAGTGTTTCATATGAATCACAATTGTGACCTCACTGATCCCTTGCTCTGAAGACAATCCCAGCCTAATACATGGGTATTGGCCTGTATCTGCTTCCTCAGTGGGGGTGGTGGACCCTCTCGACTGTCTGACTTTTGGTCCTGAGGCCTTAAGGGGCCAGTATCAGTGACTTGTGTGGTGAGTGGCTCTGGCCCTTGTCCAGGTTACCGGTCTGGATGGCAACTATAGAATCACATGCCACACAGTGATGGAAGTGCTTCGGGAACACAAGGACAGCGTCATGGCTGTTCTGGAAGCCTTTGTCTACGACCCCTTGCTGAACTGGAGGCTGATGGACAGTGAGTATTAGCAGGTGCCTGGGAGCTGGAGTCCGCACCCTCCCAAATTAGGAGTATTTGACTCAGTACATTTCACTAGCCCAGTGGTCGGCAAATTGCGGCTCGAGAGCCACGGTTTGCCACTCTATTGACTAATGAGTTTGCCGACCACTGGGATAGGGGCTTAATCACAAGGAACAACAACAGCCTATATTTATTGGAATCGAGAGTCTAGGTCAGTGGCTTGCGAGCCGCAGTTTGCTGACCACTGCACTAGCCTATGGCCCTTCAAGCCTGGAGCCTGAGCTATATTACTGAGCAATTGCATTACATTTCACAAAGTTGCTCTGGTGTTTGGAAATGAATTTCAAGTATTTTTATTAACCAGAACATAAAACTCCAGTCACCAATTTGAATATTAACTAAAATATTTTTCAGTATAAATGCAGTACCTCGGTGCTTTTTGTTTGTTTAGGTTTCATATAGAGTAACAAGCTGGAATTTTGATAGGAAATGCAAACAGCTGTGATTGGGGTCAGCAATGGCTCCATCTGCCCTTTGTTCCCATCTTCTTAGTTTATTAACAAGAAGAATTTACTAACAAGAGGAGTCTGCTCACTGCGATTAAGTCATGCTTTCACCTTAGGGGATCTGGTTTACATGATCTAAATCCAACCTGACGATATAGAGTCCCTCAGGATTGGACATCCATGCTAACATCCACCCACGACTCCTGAGTGATACATCTTTGGTTCTGTCTTAGAGGCTGTAGCTTGTGGAAATACCGTATTTTTATGATTGTAAGAAAATGTCCCACCAACCAAGTTTCTTTCAAGTCAAAGTCTGAGGAGCTCTTTAATCGTCCCTTTGCTTCTTTCTCTAGCAAATACCAAAGGCAACAAACGATCCCGGACAAGGACAGATTCCTACTCTGCTGGCCAGTCAGTAGGTGGGTGCCCCCGGGGAGACTGCACATGATGTCCCCTTCTATCCAGAGTGTTTCTAGAACAGGGTGAGCGCTGCTGCTGCCATTAGGAGGCATGACTTACAGTAGGAACGCATGCTGAGTATGAAGGAAGTCACCCTAAGGGAAGGAAGATTCTATCACTGCTAAAGTCTCACCTCAGAGGCATTTATTTAGCTTCAGTAACGTGTATAGAAATATCTACTGAGCACCGAGCACCTGGTATATGTCTTTTTATTTAACGCCTCTCAGGATGCAGTGGGTACCTAAAGCTCAGAAATTTTGATCAAACTATCCAATCTTAATGTAGTTAAAGAATCAATTTCAAGGTGTGTCTGAATGTTAGTTAGTACTTAGCATGCCCTTTAGCAGCATGTGGATTGGGATAGTTATCAGCTATACGACCTTGATCCTAAAGCATGGCTAACAGCTCAGAAGAGGGAAGGTGGAAACAGCAGCAGTGTACTCACATTGCTGCCTGCGGAGCCAGGAAGCCACGCGAAACATTGTTTCCAAGAGCGTGGTCCCCAGCGTAGGGCCCCAGGAAGGGAATGCCCCGCAAGGGCCAGAACCCCACAGAGTTTGCGTGTGAACACTCTTCAGAGGTCTTACAGTAAAGCTCTTTAACCTTGTTTAGCCTTCCTCTTGTCCCCACACCCCAGCCTGTCCCTCCTTTCCTCATAAAGTCTAACATCTACACAGTTCACATCTTGGGAAATACTGTTGGGGATGTAAAAAAAGTAAATATTCTCTTCAGTCATTTATGGAACATTTGCAGCTACTTAGCTAAGCCAAATAATGTTTAAGGATGCAAAAAGAATGTGACATCAAGATTGCCCTAAGGCACAGAATCACATTATAGAATTGACCAAAATATATATTAAATAATAAGAGAACAGTACATCGTGTAATCAAGTACCACGTGATCAGGTTTGGAATAGAAGGACTGTGGACTTAGAGAGCAGAGTAATCAATCTGAAGTACAGTAGGTAAGAGAGCTCTTGGGTTGGTGGAATTTAAGCTGAGACTTACTGAACGGATGGAATCCGGATAGGTAGAAGGGAAGGGTGTTCTGGGCAGGAAATTGGAATCCTGGGCTACATCTCTGCACATGTGTAGACACTGCCCTAGACACATGAGAGCTTCCTTAAATACCTAAATCACACACAGGATCTGAGGTACCTTGTGCAAGTGACTGGTCTCATCCAAAATATGTGAGACTTATTGTTGAACTCTGAGGGCTCACCTCTTCACTACCTCATTGGGTGACTTCCACATGCTTCCTGGGGCACGCAGAGGGGAACTAGGACAGCCAGCTCTGATGCCAGCAGGTGGGAATAGGCCTGGTTGTTTTTTTATGCCTTTAAAGTTACATTCCGGAGGCTCATTAAAAAGTATTATCATTACTGGGTTCATTTTGAAGGTGCGTAGTGGGTAGGGCAATGTGTAAGTAACTTCATAATTCTAACTCTAGACTCTTTCTTCCGAAGGCCATAGTCAGTGGAGGGTGACCCTAAAGCCTGAGGACTTTTTCTCCCCAGAATTGATGTATAAGATCCCCCAAAGAATAATACTTCAGCCCTGGCCAGGTGGCTCAGTTGATTGGAGCATCATCCTGTACACCAAAAGGTTGCTGGTTCGATTCCCGGTCAGGACACATGTCTAGGTTGCTGGTTCAATCCCCAATCAGGGCCCATACGGAAGGCAACCAATCAATGTATCTCTCTCACATCGATGTTTCTCTCTCTCTCTCCCTTTCTCTCTTAACATTGAGAATTTTAAACATCCTCAGTCATATGTAGAACCCATTAAAAACTGGTTTTCTTTATATTATTGCCAGTTTCTGTCAAACCAAATAAGTCACCAGGTCTCTGATTCATACTCCTATTCTCTATGTCAGAACATTTCGTTAATGCTACTTGCCTGAAAAGTCATGCTTTGTAGATTTAAAAGCTTTTAAGTACATAAAGAATAACATAATACTTCCTTTCCCCTTAGAGCAGTAGTTCTCAACCTTTCTACTGCCACGACCCTTTAATACAGTTCCTCATGTTGTGGTGACCCCCAACCATAAAATTATTTCGTTGCTACTTCATAACTGTAATTTTGCTACTGTTATGAATCGTCATGTAAATATCTGTGTTTTCTGATGGTTTTAGGCGACCCTGCTAGCGGTTCTCAACAGTAGCAAAATTACAGTTATGAAGGAGCAACGAAAATAATTTTATGGTTGGGGGTCACCACAACATGAGGAACTGTATTAAAGGGTCGCTGCATTTGGAAGGTTGAGAACCACTGCCTAGAGGTAGGTAGGGCCAGTATCAGAAGGAATATAAGTGTGTGAAGAATTAGAGCTAACACCTCAGAACAATGGCTTTTAACATTTTCTGCTAATTGATTGTTTTCCTCCTAGAAATTTTGGATGGTGTGGAACTTGGGGAGCCAGCCCATAAGAAAACGGGGACCACAGTGCCAGAATCTATTCATTCTTTCAGTAAGTCCAACCTCTGAGGACTTGTGCCAGCAACTAGCTCATTAAGAAAATAGCAGCTATGTTTTTACCACAAGAGGGTCAATGAGAAGAAGCAACAAAACCGCCTTTGAGCAAAAAAGGTTGCATGAATTTCTCATTATGTTCTGAGGACAAAGGTAGACACAGAGGAAGAATTGGCTCAACACCCAAGGGAACATTTGAGAAAAGCAGGGGCGTTTATTGAACCTGTTGTGATGATCCAGTTCTTACTGTTACTTCTACTTTTGTGTATTCCAGTTGGAGACGGTCTGGTCAAACCAGAGGCCCTAAATAAGAAAGCTATTCAGATTATTAACAGAGTTCGAGATAAGCTCACTGGTGAGTATGTGGACATGCTTACTTACCAGGACATAAGATCTGAGTGACTTTCTCTCCTGGAATGGTGGTCACCCCATTTTCTAGTGGTGTTGGTGCCTAAACTGTGTTGTTAACTGGAGTGTCTCTGAAACCATCAATTAAGAACCCTCTCTGATTCTCTTTCTAATAAGTGTACTTCAAGTAATGTGATTAATCTTAGCTTAACAGAGGTAAGAAAAGTTACGTTGGGTTCAAAATCAGCCAAATTCAGGAAAGTTTTTTATCGTGACTGATATTAGAGCAAATCTGATCACCCTGATCGTTGCCGATATAAACTTTGGTACCTGTAATCGAGTGGAGGCTCTGGAAGGAGAGAAATGCATGCTTTTGTAGAGGAGACATGTCACATTGACCAGTGTGACATGGGGGCGGAGTCGGGGAAGCCAGAGACCCAGCACCACTGCTTCCCGTGTGTCTCTTGGTCTGAAGATGACAAGAATGCCTCTCAGAAGATGGTGAGGCTCCAATGACACATAAGGTGCCAGGTGATTAACATTAGGGCCTGGCACGTAGAGTGGTAGTCAAGGTATATTTATTTATTGAGTACCTGCAAGAGCTAGATGCTGAAGAAGCGGAGTGGGTAAAACGGACAGATTCCCTGCCTCTGCGGGGCTCGGGGTCTAAAGGGGAACTCTCGCTGTGTTATGTGGAAGAAGGGGACTTGGGCTCTGCTGCCATTGACAGAGGAATGTAATCTAAGTACCCGAGTTCAGGAAAAGCTTCCCTGAGCAAACCAGCGCAGGAGGTAAAATCGGAGAGGAGTTAATTAGGGTGGATTGTTCTGGTGGGAGGGAGTGTGGCAAGAAAAGAGGCCCTAAAAGAGAGGGAAGGAAGGAAGCCCCAGTGCAAGATGCTTTGACTCTGAGTAGCCCAGGATCAGATCTTACAGGACCCTACATTTTTATCGTATATCCTAAGGGCAGTGGGAAAGCACTGAAGGTTTTTAAGAGGGTGGGAGGGAGGAGGAGGGTCTGGGTGGGTGAAACACTATGCCTGCTCTGGCTGTATGTGGAGAACAGATTAGAGGGGAGGGAGCAGCCGCCCTAGCCATCCCAGCTCGACAGTTGATTAGACTAGGGTGGTGGCAGTGGGGATGAATTCAAGACATCATTATTAGGAGGTGGAATCAAAAGGACTGATGATGCGGAGGGCTCAAAGGTGGCTCCAAGTCATTGGTGACCTTCTGAGAGCTAGGCTGAGCCTGGCAGAGAGACTGAAGCAATGGAAGGGAAAGTGAAGTGAGAGAGAGAAGCAAAGAAAGCAGACAAGTTCAAACCTCCGGGGAAGTTCGGCTGTGCAGGGATGAGAGGACATACCTGGACAAGGAGTAGTTGCATGAGAAGGTGTAAATTGTTCTGGTGGGAGGGAGTGTGCACCAAGTTTTTCTTTCTTTAATAGAAAAGAGGAACATGTTTACAAACCAGAAAAGGGCAGTCGAGAGGGAGAGTTTGAGGGCACAAGTGAAAGGAAGGGTAATTGATACTGTAAGGCCCCAAAGCACAGGTGAACTTGCCCTGGAATGGGAGGAGGGGCAGCTCTCCAGGGTCATGGGAGCAAAAAAGAGGAAACGCATATCGAACAAATGCAGCACCTTGAACACATCAGGGATCAAAAACTGTGTGTCACAGTTCAGTAATTCAGGAGATGAGGGCATCTGCTGAGGGCGAGAAGCCAGAGGAGAGGTTTGGACAGCTGGGGAGAATAGTGGACTTGAAATAACCCTCATGGAAACGGAAAGGCATGTTGCCAAAGAAGCAGCATGAGCTGGCCAGGCAGTGTCACGTGCCTGTTTGAGGTTATGAATTTATAATGGAAGCAACTGTCCTGTGGAAGGAAAGGCTCAAGTCACGTGGAGGAGAATTTAAAATCCAACTCCCGTACAGCCTTTGTACACCTGTATAAGGATAAACTGATTTGGGCTGCATAGACGGGTAAGCCAAACAGGGGTTGAAAACCAGGGATAGGTTAAATGTCCTCATTTCTCTTGTCCTAGGTCGGGACTTCTCTCATGATGATACTTTGGATGTCCCAACACAAGTGGAGCTGCTCATCAAACAAGCCACATCCCACGAAAACCTCTGCCAGTGCTACATTGGCTGGTGAGTCGGTGTCTCCAAGTACATGAGTGGTCAGGACCTACCCTGTGTCCGGTCGCACATAAGATTTGCGGGATACCCATGAAGTGTAATCATAGTCTCGTGTCTCTTTAAAAGTTGTATTCACTGTGTATGCTAGTGCTCTAAAAAGAAATTTTTTTAAAAGGATATATATTTGGAAGGCAAACACCAAAATAAGTTAAAAGTACATTTAACGTGGTTTAGAAGAGTGAGGCCTCCTTGTTTTCACGGGGTGGAGGGATCTTTTTGGACTTTTTGCTGTCAATTCTGAGATACAGGAAGGGCAAAGAATAAAGAAACCAGAGCAGTGACAGAGAAGATGAAAAGACACATTTATGATCTGGGATTGTAACGTCAAGGACCACTTGGGGTCTTCTCTGATTGCTTGCCTGAGGCACGCTTGAAGGGAGAGATGCGGGAGGGCTATAGGGAAGTGTCCTGGGAGCAGAGCAGGCTCAGCATTGGCTGGAAAAGATGATGCGTCCTGCACAGTTAGTGGTGGGAGATCTCGGGCACTGTCCCAGGGGTTGTCAGACCTTGGTCTTTCCTTTTTCAATTATCTGTGTAAAGCTTTGAAGAGCCCAAATTATTAAAATATTCCTTTTCTTTCTGTCTTCTTAGGTGTCCTTTCTGGTAACTGGAGGCCCAGACGTGCCCACAGCATTTCTCGAGCCTTTTGTACTTCGGTGTATGCTTCCACTAAGCTGAAACAGTGGTCAGAAAGTTCAGCTTTGTTAAATATTTCAAAATGTAAATGAAAAAAACTACTGTATATTAAGAGTTGGTTTAACCAACTTTCTAGCTGCTGTTGAAGAATATATTGTTGAAACACAGGCTTGATTTGGTTCCCAGGACAGCGATCCTACAGAAATCAAGCCATTGATTTTGGGGAACAGAAGATCATAACTTAAGAATTACGGGTTTTGACTTAACTCACAACTCATCATAAGCGTTTGCTGATAGCAGAGTGGCCTAGTCTTTCCTCTCAACATGCACACAGCAAACTCAGCGCAGTTCCGGAAACCTCAGATCATGGAGGACACGTCCTAGGATTCTGGACTGCAAGGAAGTGGGAGGAGCCCACTTCATCACTCACCCATCCCATTACCTCACTGGTCCAGCAACAGCATTTGCAAGATGGACCAAAATGGGTGGGAAAGGTCTGTCTTCTGCCTCACCTGTGATGCTGCGATGTAACACTTCAGTCCAAGACCCAGACCACTGGGACGGGGGTTTCTTCAAAATGCTGGCGGCCTCGGCTGAGCACCAGCACAGAGGGGACACCGTGCAGAGGAGTGGCCCACACGCTTCTGGGATGTGTCTAGTGAGGTCTGAATGCTCTGTGTTTAGAGCAGGGGCTTGGAAAACAAGGGGTGTCATGGAGGTGCTGAGCACAGAGGGGAGGCCTCACCTCCTACGTGTTGGGAATGATGAGCAAAAGAAATACTAAGTGCACAAAGTATCAAGTGTACCATGTCTAGACTCCATGTTGTATCGGAATAATTTTTGTGCCAATAAATGTCATCAGAGTTTTAAAAACGTGTATGAATAACTATTTTTTCCTTTATTTTTTTTTGACTTTTCCCCCTTTTGTTTTTGTTGTTGTTGTTATTGTTTTTGCTTTTTCCTTTGTTTTTTTTTTTTTTGTATGAATGGCTTTTTATTCATAATTATTAGTTCATAAAGGAAGCAATTATTCCTTCAGCATTCATTAAGCAGTTAGTACTAGGAACTATGAAGGACACTAGATCTACGTGACCTGGTTCGTTTCCTCCGGCTGTTCACCAGGCCGGAGTGGACCATAACCACCATGCTAAGTGGTAAGGAGCCACGTAGAGGGTGTGAGCCACAGGTGGGCTCTGAATTCACTGATTCCACTGGGCGGTGAGCCATGAAAGTCATGGAAAGGGGGGCATTTGCCAAGGGTCTTAAAGGATGAGCACGAACTGTCAGAGGAAGCAAGTGGGAACATTCTCAGCAGAAAACGGGTGCGGAAATGGCAATTTTTTGTTGTTAATCCGCACCAGAGGATATTTTTCCATTGATTTTTAAAGAAAGTGAAAGATGAGGGGGAGAGAAAGAGAGAAACATCAATGTGAGAGAGACACATCGATTAGTTGCCTCCCACACCCTGACTAGGGCTGGGGATTGAGCCTGTAACAGGTACGGCCTTTGACTAGAATCGAACCCAGGACCCTTCAGTCTGCAGGCCGATGCTCTAGCCACTGAGAAAACTGGCTAGGGGCAGAAATGGCAAATACTTAACGAGTTATATTAGATTGCACGTATGCAGCCATGTTGATACATAAAATGGCAGTTACACAGTTGAACCTCATAGTTCACAACTGCTTCAGTGGTCAGTGGGGAATAAAATGACTACTAGGAGAAGGAATAATAGGAACTACAGGGAGGCTAGTAAGTCCCGTGGGGCAAGACTGGCCTGCCTCACAGTTCAACAGCCAGGAGTTGATGCTGTGGACAACAGGGAACCATGTGAGGTCTTAAAACAGAGGTAGAATCTGAGTCTTGTTTCCTCCGAAAGTGCAGATAATAGTAGGGTCTACCCCATAAGGTGTTTTGAGGATGAAATAACCCATGACACATGGCGTTAGATTGAAGTGCTCAAAAATATTGTTTAAATGAATTAGACTAGGCCTTTGTTCCGCCAGGGTACACTTAATGAACACTTACTAGGCCAAGTGAATTGTATTAAGGAGGTCCGGCCCTGGCCTTGGAAAGCGGACACACCCACAGAGCTTCCCAAATCCATCTCCTGAGCTGCCTAGTAGTGCCTCCCTCATAACAAGAGCTCTTCCAGATATTCAACAAATGCTCTGAGTTCCCATTGTGTGCCTAAGCAAGTGGCTCCAGCCGTGTAGATGGGGAGGAACATGTGACTGGAGGAGTTGGAGGCATTGCAAGTAGCATATAGATAGATGCCCTTTCCAGTGCTTTGCCTACAGGAGCAAGAGAAATGAGACGGTGACTGGAAGGAGATGTGGGGCAGAGTGGTGTTTTTTTTGTTTTGCCTCTTATTGGGAGAGATGCCAGCAGCCCCGCAGGCTGTTAGGAATGAACCAGTAGCCAGGAAACAGCTGATGCAGAGGGGATAACTGCAGGAGCCAAGACCAAGGGCATTAAGGGGGCACGAACCAGAGCTTGTGAGGAGCTGGCTTTAAATATAAGGTTAGCCTTGGCTGGTTTGCTCAGTGGTTAAGTGTCCACGGAGGGTTGGATCCCTGGTCAAGGGCACATACCTGGGTTGCAGGTTCCATCCCCGGACCCAGGATGGGCGCATGTGGGAGGCAACCAATCGACACATGGCTGTTTCTCTCCCACTCTCCCTTTCACTCTCCCTAGAGAGCAATGGAAAAATTATCCTCGGGTGAGGATAAGAAAAACAAATATGAGGGTAACTGGGTCCTACGGGTCTCACGCTAAATCACCGGGTTGTTGGGATGATAAAATATGGGGGTAGAGAAAAAAGTAAGGTTCACTACGTGGAGAGCGCAGGGATGATAGCTCAACTCACTCTCCTAACACCGGCCCCCTTTGCACATGCGCGGTGCGCCCCGGTCGCGTCGGCCCGAGTCACTCTCGCGAGAAGAGCCATGCAGGCATTAAAAATGGCGCCTCCCAGTCCCGCGGAGTCTAAGGCCCCATCCCCGTCGAGCGCGGCTAAGTCCGAGGAAGAGATGGTGCTGCCGGGATTTCCGGACGCAGACAGTTTCGTGAAGGTGAGTTCGTGGGGCCTCGGGAAGGGGTTGGGTGAGCACCGGGAGCTGCCCGCGGCCGGTCGGGAGTAGGCCCGGGCCCTCTCGGCGGCCGCCCTCCGGAGGCGCGCGCACCTCGGCGGAGTCCGAGCGCCAGACAGTCTCTCACTAAACCTTCCGGGGATGGGGTCTCACGCGGACCACTGAGGGTCGCCCCGCTTCCCAGAGCCCTCGTTCTCCCAGGAGAGCCCTCTCCACAGGGCTAAGGGCTTCCTTGTCACCCCGATGTCCCAGCCCTCGGGATCTCGCCCCCGCCCTGCCTGAGACACTCAATCAACTGTCCGGAGGGGTTTGGCTGCCTGATGTTTCCCACACCTGCCGGCATCCTCTCCTGCACCAGGGCTGGCACCTCTCCCCTCTCCTGGGCTCCAGTCCTACATAATCCCCAAACCCGGGCTTACTGTCACCTGTTAGAGCTGCCACCGAATCTTCCTCCTCGGGGTACCGTGGAACAGCGACCTATGCCTTCTCGACGGAACACAGAGAGGGTTCATTTAAATGATTTGTGCCGTGCTGCTCAACTAGGAACAAACATAAAACTAGGTTTAAACGCCTCACGCATGGCTCTTACAAAACCGTGAGACTAAAATAACTTGTAAGTTAGGACGACAAATGCCCCAAAACTCCACCCACGTTATAGCCACTTTATTTTTAGCAGATGCTATTATTACCTCATTTATTTGGCTTTGAATAAGTTCCTGGGCCTGCAGCCATGGTCCTGATTGGGAACTTTCATGCTCATCAGGGGCTGCGTACCCCACCGTAAGTCAAGCTCCCACTTCCTTCGTCTTTTTCTTTTTAATATATATTTTTATTGATTTCAGAGGAAGGGGGAGGGGGAGAGAGAGAGAGACATCAATAATGAGAGAATCATTGATTGGCTGCCTCCTGCACGCCCTCTCCTGGGGATGGAGCCCACAACCCGGGCCTGTGCCCTTGACCAGATGGAACCCAGGACCCTTCAGTCCACAGGTCGATGCTCTATCCACTGAGCCAAACCAGCTAGGGCTCTCTTTTCTTTCTTGGGAAACATCTATTTCACAACTCACAATGAAGTCATTTGCATTATCTATGATAGCAATGTCGGGATTTTCCTCATTATCACACAGTTAAAATAGAGGACTGCTTGGCACAAACTGGACCATAAACAGAAGTCCAGTTGTGGGCAGTAGCCATTATCAATTGGTCATCCAGAAGATCTAGACTGTGCTTATACTGGTTTTAAAAGCTTAGTGATCCTGAGTGATTTTATGCGTTTTTGTAATCCTCTCAACAACTTATGGGGTAGGCACTTTTGTGATGCCTGTTTTTCAAAGGAGGAAACTAAGGTCCAAATAAGTGAAATAACTTACTCAAGATCGCAGTTAGTAGGTAGCAGAGTCAAGGTTCAAACCCAGGCGGTTTTGAATACTAGTAGTATATATGTACTGGAGGCCCAGTGCATGAAATTCATGCACAGGTAGGGCCCTAGGGGCTGATGGCTGCTGGCCGCTGGCCGGGGCCTCCCTTCGTTCCGCGCCACCCCCTGGTGGTCAGCGCACGTCATAGCAAGTGATGGAACTCCCAGTCAAACTCCCGAGGGGACACTTTGCATATTAGGCTGATAGATAGATAGATAGATAGATAGATTTGTTCTTTCATTCCCCACTCTTCCAAGAATGTTAGCTCCAGAACTTGGTTTCGTGTTCACCATTGTATCCTGAGTGTCTGGGGTAAAATCGTCACCAAATGGATATTTGTGAGATTGTATGTCTTCATCATCCAGCACAGGTGGGGAACGTCCAGCTTGCGGGCACTATAAGTCCCGCGAAATCATTTGGTCTGGCCCTGCCAAGGCATTGGTAGAGCGTGAATTAAATGTTTGACCAAATATAGCAGGCTAATTTTTTTTTAATCTTTTTTAATATATACTTTTTTATTTCAGAGAGAAAGGGAGAGGGAGAGAGAGATAGAAACATCAATAATGGAAAGAAAGTCATCAATCGGCTGCCTCCTACACACCCCCTACTGGGATGGAGCTCGCAACCCAGGCATGTTCCCTTGACTGGAATCGAACCCAGACCCTTCAGTCCATAGGCCGATGCTCTAACCACTGGGCAAAACCAGCTAGGGCAGTGGTCGGCGAACTCATTAGTCAACAGAGCGGCAAACCACGGCTCACGAGCCGCATGTGGCTTGCAAGCCGCAGTTTGCTGACCACTGATCTAGGGCTAGCAGGCTAATTTTTAAGTTGATGGTTTTGTATGGCCCACAAATGATGTTACACGTATCCAAAAGGCCCTTGGCAGGAAAAAGATTCCCCACCCCGATCTAGCACAATGTTGTATATAGTAGATGTTTAAAACATGCTTGTTTTTCTGGTTTTTGGCAGTTTGCTCTTGGGTCAGTAGTGGCTGTCACCAAGGCATCTGGGGGCCTACCACAGTTTGGCGATGAGTATGATTTTTACCGAAGTTTTCCTGGCTTCCAGGTATTTTGTGAAACACAGGGAGACAGGTTGCTTCAGTGGTAAGTACTAAATGCTGTTGTTGTTTTTCATGTTTAAAGGAATGAATATAGTTTTCTGAAATGTGTGTGCGTTTTATTTACCATCATTTCCTATGCTATAAAAAGCTATGATGCCCTGACCGGTTTGGCTCAGTGGATAGAGCATCAGCCTGCGGACTGAAAGGTCCCAGGTTTGATTTCTGCCAAGAGCATGTACCTTGGTTGCGGGCACATCCCCAGTAGGAGGTGTGCAGGAGGCAGCTCATTGATGTTTCTCTCTCATCGATCTTTCTAACTCTCTATCCTTCTCCCTTACTCTCTGTAAAAAAATCAATAAAATATATTTTTTTAAAACTATCAAGTATAAAAATGATGCAATGGATTTTGATTTTATATAGGACTTGGAAACCTGGATTCAAGATTCTTTCACACAAATTGAAGAGTCACAAGATTTAGCTTTCTGATAAGATTTTAGGACAGACAATACACAAACACTGGTCTAGCTGTTACATGACAGATTTAGAAAATGTTTTAAATTTTATATTAAAACAATGACTGCAGAATACATTATTTACATTGTATTATATATTTTTTAGAATTCAGTGGCAGCTTTGAGGTAATTTCTTCCACCCCTTCAATTAGCAGATGAGTCTTAGTGAGATATAGTGAATTTCCCAAGGCCACACAATGTTTTTGTTTTTTTGTTTTGTTTTGTTTTCTAGGAAGGGAGAGAAAGAGAAACATCTCTGTGAGAGCAGAATTCAATCAGCTGCCTCCTCCATGGCCCCTACAGGGGATTGAGCCTGCAACCTGGGCATGTGCCCTGACCAGGAATCGAACCAGCAACCTTTCAGTGCATTGGACGATGCCCAACCAACTGAGCCACACTGGCCAGGGCCACACAGTGTTTTTAATAAGAGTGCAAGTTTTATTAGTTCAATCATAAAGTATTAGAAATAGTCTGAGCCAAGCCTTTCTCCAAGATTGTAAACAAATGCATAAAAGTATACAAATTAATCTTGGTTTTCTTGCCTTAGCATGAGCAAGGTAATGCAGTACCATGGATGTCGAAGCAACATTAAGGATCGAAGTAAAGTGACTGAGTTGGAGGACAAATTTGATTTACTAGTTGATACCAATGATGTTATTCTGGAAAGAGTGGTGAGTATTGCACCCCACTCTTAATATAACTAACAAATGAAGAGCTTTTCTGTTATCAGAAAAAACAAACAAAAAGAAAAAACAGGCACCTTAGGAAATGAAAAGGAAGTTTAGCATTTCTTGCCTATACCATTCCTTTCTTCTTATAGTTGGCTTCCCCCCTCCCTCCCCCCCGCCAAGAAATATTGCAGTTGTGTTCAGGTATAGCACTTCAAACTATCACTGCCCAGTGGAACCCTATTTTTAAAGTGCCTTATTATAAACCTACCTTCCAGATTTGCAAATCTTGTTTGTATTGTAAGAGAAGAGGTCTCTGGATGCAAAGCCCAACCTAAACTTACTCTATTTTTACTGTTACTCACAATCTACTAAACACATGATTGGAAGGGTATGTGGACCATTTGATCTAGCTTACTGCCTTTACACAGAATTCTGCAGCAGAATATTATTTACAGAAATACACAGAGATGATCCAAAACAAATCGAGCCCTGTGAAGGCGCTGCAGACATTTAAATCAGACTCTCCTGTCCTATGAAGTCCTCTCTTCCATAGCCTGAATGCCCATAGGTATTTCCGTGGTTTCTCGTGTCTTCTGATTTCATATTCCGCCATGCTACCATTTGTCACCGGGGTGCACCTCTGTTAGTGGTGCCCCAGCTAACACTCTGCCTCTGCTTCCGTAGTACAAAGTAGGTCAGGACACACTTCATCCTCATTGCAAATACCGTCCTTCTGTGTTTATTATTTGCAGTCTAGGGTCTTTTTAATTATTTTGGAGGGCCACGTCACACTGTTAAAGCAGCTTTGAAGTTTCAGCCCAATTCAGAACTGTAAAAAGAGTTGAACAAGGGTCAGGAGTGGCTGATTTCTGCCCTGTCTTTGAGCAGATTATGCTTTAATTGTCTGCTCTTATATGTATATATTCTCACATATAATTCTCTGAATATAGTTCTTAAACTTTTAGGTAATTAACTCTGTTAACCCTGAAAAGAAGATACTGAGCTAATATCTCTTCCACTCTTAGGGTATTTTACTGGATGAAGCATCAGGTGTGAACAAGAATCAACAGCCAGTCCTCCCCACAGGACTGCAGGTCCCCAAAACAGTCGTGTCCAGCTGGAACCGTAAGGTGAGGGCTTCTCTCACATTCACTGCAGCGTCTGGTGTCAGCTTTTGCTATTCTGGTTTGCATTTCTGTTCTAATTTGTTGGATGCAGAACTGGCCACTGCCTCACTCATTCTCATAAACAGATATACCTTTATTACACCCTCTTCTCTACTTTGCACACCACCTTCCCACCCCCCCATCCCCGCCCAGAGTCTCACACACACATTCATTTTATTCCTCCCACCCATTCTTAAATGAATGACTCTTGGAAGGCATAAAGTGGAATTTATTCTTCTAATTCATTGAGTTGCTGTGTTATAAAGTATTGTATTCGTTGATCATAGGCAGGAGAATATAGCAAGAAAACAAAATCTGAAACTTTCCGGCTGCTTCATGCAAAAAACATCCTCCGACCTCAGCTGAAATTCCGAGAGAAGATTGACAATTCCAACACTCCATTTCGTCCTAAAATCTT
The DNA here is from genome assembly GCA_026230045.1 of Corynorhinus townsendii. NCBI lineage: Eukaryota > Metazoa > Chordata > Mammalia > Chiroptera > Vespertilionidae > Corynorhinus > Corynorhinus townsendii. Next base: position 215,765,495 of record JAPDVU010000002.1, read on the forward strand.
CATCAAGCCCAATGCCCAGAAACCCCTCCCTCAGGGTAAGTCGTGCACGCTCTGCCTAACAAAACCAGTAACGGAAAAGGCCTCCCTCCCACGGTCCTTTCTTCAAAGGGAGCCAGTAACCCTCCACACCTAGGCAAGGTGTAAATGTGTCTGCCGCTGTGTGACGTGCGTGTCACTGCTTGGGTCTCCAGCACTCTCCAGAGAAAGGCGCGAGTGCCCGCAGGATCGTCCTGAGGACTTGGATGTCCCCGCTGCTCTGGCAGATTTCATCCATCAGCAGAGAACGCAGCAAGTGGAGCAGGACATGTAAGTGCCTGTCTGAGCTTTATGCCACATTGGCATTGCTGTTTTTCAGGGAATTTACTGGGGTGACCTTGGTTAATAAAATTATATAGGTTTCATCCATGTATTGTATTTTTGTATCACATTTTCTTTTTTTTAATATATTTTATTGATTTTTTACAGAGAGGAAGGAAGAGGGATAGAGAGCTAGAAACATCGATGAGAGAGAAACATCGATCAGCTGCCTCCTGTACAACCCCTGCTGGGGATGTGCCCGCAACCAAGGTACATGCCCTTGACCGGAATCGAACCCGGGACCCTTCAGTCCGCAGGCCGACGCTTTATCCACTGAGCCACACGGGTTTCGGCTGTACCACATTTTCTTGTGTCAGATTTATCTTTGTGCCACATTTTCACTCAGCTTTACTTTTGTAAAATGTCTAAACACAAAGGATTTTTCGCCTTTCCTCCTGTTTGTGTGTGCAGAGGGCCTGCACAGCCCCGGCCTCTGACCCTCGGTGCAGTCCTGTGAGGGGGCAGCGGCTCCCCTCGCCATTGTACGGATGTGAAAACAGAACTAGAGATGCTGACTTCGCACAGAACTTTGGCCCAAGTTTTCTTAAGTTGTTCTTCCTCTGTGCCACTCTGCTTTTCTCGTTAGGTGGGCATTCCAGCAGTAAGCTAAGCTTCACTAATAAATTAAGGAAAAGGCATTTTTCACTGGCAGAATAAGCATTTTGGCAGACCTTTGCTTAAAACAGACAGAAGGACTTTGTCCTCAGACTAAACAGAGAGGTGATGGAAACTGTTAGCATTGGTCTTTTTCTCACATGTAGCCAGTCTGTCTGAACATTCCCTCAGCCTCAGCTTTTCATTGTGAGGCCACAGGTTAAGTGCTAAAGAAACAGGTAATGGGAGGCTGCCCTGCCCTCAAGGAGCCCAGAGACTCGGGGTTTTCATACAAGTAGATGATGGAGGAACAGAAAAAAGACACTATTTGATACACAACCATATTTGCCCCACCCTCTCTCACTTCACACCTTCGTTATTCGAAACCACAAGGAATTGGATACTTCGCATTTTTGTATCATCCACAACACCCACCATACAGTCCTTTGCAAATAAGTGCTTAAATCTTTATAATAGATTTAATTGTCCTACTTTAAGGACAAGCGAGTATCACCTGAATTTTTTTTTTTTTATGCACTTCAGTTATCATTGAAATAATGATGCTTTTGCCCAGCCAGTGTGACTCAGTGGTTGAGCATCGACCTATGAACCAAGAGGTCTCTGGTTCCTTTCCCGGTCAGGGCACATTCCCGGGTTGTGAGTTCAATCCCCAGTAGGGTGCATGCAGGAGGCAACTAATGGATGTTTCTATCCCTCCCTTCTCACTCTCCTTTCCTCTCTTTCTAAAAAACAATTAAAAACATGTTTTAAAAAGAGAAATAATGATGCTTTTTATATGGAGGAAATATTTTCACAATTGTCTTTTTTTCCGTTTGTTTTTACAAATTGGGAGTAAAACAGGTTTACCTTGAACCATGGAATTAGTAAAAAAAAAGACTTTTTTGGTTTTGTTTTATTTACTCAGGTTTGCACACCCTTATCAATATGAACTAGATCACTTCGCTCCACCAGACTCAGTTCTTCAAAAGCCACAACCCCAGGTTAGCACCCCACTTACTTCACAGCTGGTATCTGAGTAGCCCAGGAAGAATCAAACGATGAGATTAGCTGATATACTTTTGGCTTTCCCTAAATACCTTTAAAATTGTAGGTTGTGACTTTGTACCATTTATTGAACTCTTAATTCATTGTGAACTTCAGTGAAGGATGATTTTGAACATTCCTCTCTTTTTCTGCCTGAACTTCGGTGACCCAGTTATATAGGCCTGTGGGAGAAACGCCCTGCCACTTTGTATCTTCCCTGGATGAACTCGTGGAACTCAACGAGAAGCTCCTGAATTGTCAAGAATTTGCTATAGATCTCGAGGTAACTTGTAAAGGGCTTGGAGGGAGATTTTCCCATTTTCTGTGAGTTCACCTCCTCGAGAAATATAAAATTACTACGAATTTAAATCTCTGCTTTGGTCAAAAGTAACTAATCCTACAACTTTGTTTCAGAACTGACTGTTCCAAATCAGTAGAGGAACACCGAGTAAAATCCGTTTTTCCTGTTCTTCCTTCTTTCCGTGTGTTGTAGCACCATTCTTACAGGAGCTTCCTGGGGCTGACCTGCCTCATGCAGATTTCCACCCGGACAGAAGACTTCATTGTTGACACCCTGGAGCTGCGAAGTGACATGTACATTCTCAACGAGAGCCTCACAGACCCAGCTATTGTCAAGGTCAGCCAGCCTTTTTCAGCTCCCGCCTGTAAGCGCAAGACTTAAGTGCTTTTCAGTTGACTATTTTATTACTTCAACATAGGCCCAATAAGATTGAGAGAAATCGTTGTAATTTCCTACGCTAGGGTACCACACACTATTAACTGCTTTTGTTTCTAAACCTCTGTTAGAGCAGCTAAGACTTAGCTCATTACCACCCAGAAAAATGTTAAATCATCTTAATGACTACGGCAGTGAGCCTGTGCCATCAAGATTGTTTGAACTTAATGACTACCCTTGAAGCAAGCAGAGCCGCTTCCTTAGAATCATTGGCTGTTAGCAGACTTTTAAGAGTGTGCAATTAGGAGTGTAGAAGGCTGGGGCCCAAATTAAAAGAAGCATTTAGAACTCAACCCATCTTAATCTTCCTTCTGGCTTCTAATTGCAGTGTTCTGATAACCTAGCGGCAGAGTTCACTCCAGAGCACAGGGGTCTCCACACAGTTTGTGCATGGCTCTGGTTTTGTCTGCAGGTCTTCCATGGTGCTGATTCAGACATAGAATGGCTGCAGAAAGACTTCGGGCTGTACGTCGTGAACATGTTTGATACCCATCAGGCAGCTCGCCTTCTTAACCTGGGCAGGCACTCGCTCGACCATCTGCTGAAACACTACTGCAATGTGGAATCCAACAAGCAGTACCAGCTGGCCGATTGGAGAATACGGTCCGTTTGCTCCTGACAAGGAAATATGGGTGTAGAAGAAAGCGGGTGTTCATTAACCTCATCCGTGGAGACCTGTGTTGAGCTGTTTCCATTGGCATAAGTGAAACTGGAATTGTAGAATTGTGTAGGGCTGTGTTACTCTGTGCTCCATGGAAGAGTGGTTGAAAGAGATGTGCCATGTCAGCATTCGTCCATGACATCTCATCTGAAACTCAGATCTCCTAATAGGGGTGGTTGTGTGTGTGTGAGATGATCTCCCATAGGCATGAGAGTTCTAAGGCACGTGGTTGAGCCTGGCCAGGTTGCTCAGTTGGTTAGAGCGTTATCCCGATAGGCCAAGATTTCAGGTTCGACCCCTGGTCAGGTTACATGCAAGAATCAGCCAGTGTATGTATACATAAGTGAAACAACAAATGGATGTTTCTTCCTCTAAAATCAATTAAAAAATAATAAATCAATAAGTAAAAATTTAAAAGATAAAGTTAGCCTTATAAGAAGTGTTTACTATAGGATAGGGGTGTGATGGCGCCCTGCCACATTTTTTTGGAATTCTTGCTCAGCTTGATCCTTTGCAGATGACTAGCTTTCTCCGTAAGTTTGCAGGGCTGTTGTATGAAGAAGCCACTAAACTTTTCTCCAGTTCTGCATGTCAGAATTTATAAAGAGAATCTAAAGTCTGAATAGAAGGTGAAAACTGACAAAATCTAAAACTGCTAGTTAACCCTTGCCGTGTGCCACACACCAAGCTAAGAACTTCAGGGATGTTGTCCTGTGTGATCCTCACAATAGCCTACGAGGGGCCTTTCCATTTTACAGGTCCGGAAAGGGAGCTCGGAGAGCTTAGGTGACTTATGCAAGGTCAGATACCTGGAGCTAAGACTCAAACTCGGGGGACAAAGTCCTTATTTTCAACATTGTCTTGCCGTCCTTTCTACCCGGCTGTGAAACAGTGGCCTGTCCTTAGCTGTGAAACAGTGGCCTGTCCTTAGCTGTGAAACAGTGGCCTGTCCTTAGCTGTGAAACAGTGGCCTGTCCTTAGCTGTGAAAGAACTTGGACAGCAGAGGGGGCCAAGCGAGTCTTCACACCCACAGAGTAGACACATTCAGTTGCTGCTGCTGAGGGAAATGAGTGAAAGTTGCCTCTTTTGCGGTTCTAGACCTCTGCCCGAGGAAATGCTCAGCTACGCCCGAGATGACACCCATTACTTGCTGTACATCTATGATAAAATGAGGCTGGAACTGTGGGAGCGAGGCAACGGCCAGCCCGTCCAGTTGCAGGTGGTGTGGCAGCGCAGCAGGGATATCTGCCTCAAGGTAAAGCCACCAGCACACGAACCCGGGCTTCCTTCCTTTCGGGTGAGGTCCCCGTCCTTTCCTTGCTCTTTACATTTATGAAGAGAGCCAAATGTTTGAAGAGCCCAGGGCACGGGTTGTTTTTTTTTTAATCTTTATTGTTGAAAATACTACATATGTCCCCTTTTTCCCCCGATTGACCCCTTCTGGCCACACACACACACCCCGCCCCCAGGCTTGCACCACCAGGGCACAATTTTGATCGTGAATATTGTGAAACATTTTGCAGAAATTCATCAAACCTATCTTCACGGATGAGTCCTACCTTGAGCTATATAGGAAGCAAAAGAAGCATCTCAACACGCAGCAGCTGACAGCCTTTCAGCTGCTGTTTGCCTGGAGGGACAAAACCGCCAGGAGGGAAGATGAAAGTTATGGGTAAGGGATTAGAGATTCTTTTATTTATTTTTTTATTCCTTTTTTTTTTTTTTAAGAGATTCTTTTAACATCTCTCTTAGACTGAGCAGATCTAGTAATAAGGAAATAATGGACTTGTTCTCTTTTGGCCATGAAAGCTGGTTACATTTTCCCCCTGGGTGATAGCATTTAATGGAACTTGCTGGCTGAACTTAATGTAATTCACCCATTGTGTGTTTTGTTCCAGATATGTACTGCCAAACCACATGATGCTAAAGATAGCTGAAGAGCTGCCTAAGTGAGTCTGAGCACCTCTGAACGTGTCCCGACTTTCTCAGCAGAGAAATGTTGTCCTTCAAAAGCAAGCTTCTGTGATTTATTCCCTCAAGGCTGACTCAGAGATTAGCCTCTAAGGAAGTGCACAAGTCCAGGAATGTAGAGCTTCTGCCCTCGGGCTGCCATTCAGGAACTGAAACTTCTGAACTGGAACGTTTCAATGGTTAAGCCTTATGTTGAGTCCTGTGTAAGCCTCTGAGCCTGTGGCATCGGCATCCACTTTCAAGGGATTCTCTCCAGACTAAGGCATCTCGTGGTTTTAAATGTTTTATGCTGTTAATGGAAGTATAAGCACAGACTCTAAATCCATAATCTTCCGTTCATCCCGTTGTGGAACTGCAGATCAGCAGGCCTACGGTCCTCTCTGCTTGCCCCCCCAAGCAGGAGACAGGCTGTGAGCGCACCTGCTCCAAGCTGGTGCTGCAGAGTGTGTGGAAGCTGCTAGCCCCGCTTCCCTGCCATCAGTGTTTTAGTCTTCCCCTTTGCCGTAGCGCTCTGGCCCTCCCTGATCATCGCTCTTATCTGGAGGCCTTTGAGGGCTGTGTTCCTAAGTAGTGAGTTGTGTGTGTTCTTGTCTTCAGGGAACCTCAGGGCATCATAGCTTGCTGCAACCCTGTACCCCCTCTCGTACGGCAACAAATCAACGAGATGCATCTTTTAATCCAGCAAGCTCGGGACATGCCCCTGCTGAAGGTAAGAAGCCTTTCTGCTGAAGGATCCCAAGTCCGCAGGCCTGTTCTGTCTGTCAGCGTCTTACTCCTGGTAGTCTCCTACGTAAAAGAGCTCTCCATTCTAAAAAACAAGGACAGAACGGGGCTTACGAAATCCAGTGGGAGTGTCTTTTTTTATGATAGCCACTGCTAAAGCTTATCCTTCTTAGGACCTTATTTCTGATGATCTAACAGCAAGTAATGTCTAGTGATGGGGCTGGTTACCTTTTCGGAGGCAGTTAACCTCATGAATAAAATGGAGGAAGCTCTCTGGTCGGGGAGCTCATTTGTGAGTGGTAGTGCCCTAATGAGGGTGGTGGTCACCAACAGGAGAGGAAAGGGCAGGTACAAGAAGCACCGTGAGAAGAGAAGTGCATGGTGAAAACAGCTGCCATTTCTCTCTGAGCACTGCGCTAAGGACTGCCGAGTGCTCTCTGAATGGCAGGTGGATGTGGGTAAAATGGAAGTGGAGTCAAAGACAGCTCACTCCAAACCTGACGCCCAGGGGACGAGGACGCTAGGAGAACTGGGGGTCCCGAAAGAGCTGCAGTGTGTGCGTGTGCTGCTCAGGTGCCAGTGGCGTGTGTGCTCCGGTGTGGTACCTGTTCACATAGGTTTGCATGTTTGATTAGTGTTGTGTTCGAACAGTTTTTAATGTGTTGCCTCAGTAGCATTATCAATATGTGCTAAATCATGTTTGTAAATTTTTGGATGATTATTGATTCAGGAAGACTTAGAATCAGCTCCCTGGAGATGAAAAAGAAGAGACCCTGAAGAATGTTCATGTTCCTAGTAAAATGTCTTAGCTCCACAGTTTGTCCACGTAAAGAGAGAAACCCTGGTTACTAGAGAAGAATCTTCCTCAGGCTCTTTGGAAACCTACACTGTGCCTTGTCATGATAAAGGGCCTGTTCTTTCATCCTACAGATAATTGTGGAGCACTCAGCAATGACAGTGCCAGGCCCTGGGACGGATGAAGGGCTGCAGGACATCTCTGGGCTCTTGAAAAACACAGTCTAGTGAAGGGACACAGTCTGTGCTGAGGGACAAATGTGTGTGGCATCGAGTTCAGCCACTTTCCTAATTCTCTCTGTTTCTCCTGTGTAGTCTGAAGTAGCGGCCGGAGTGAAGAAGAGTGGACCGCTGCCCAATCCTGAGGTACAGTGACGCGTCTGCTGTCCCGTCCCCTGGGAAGAGAGTGGTCCAAGCCAGTGCAAAATACACGTCCTGGCGGCCGGCGCCTCGCGCTGGCAGGAGCGCCTGCGTGCTGGCAGGCGTTTCATTGCACCTGTTGGTTTCTTTCCGATGCAGAGATTGGAGAATGTTCTCTTTGGACCCCATGACTGCTCCCACGCCCCTTCAGATGGCTATCCTGTCACCCCAGCCAACGGTAATGTCGAGGCCTCTGGAGTCCGGAGAGGCTGGGAAGCAGGTACACAAGCCTGTAGGCTCTGACCGTGCTGCCTGCCTTCCCTCCAGGGCCTGTGCCCGTGCAGAAACAGGCAAGCCTCTTCCCTGCCGGAGGAGAGGACGAGGCCCTGCTGGACTCCAAATGCCTTATCGCTACCGCTGTCATCACATTATTCAACGTGAGTCACACAGCAGCCTCAGCGAGGTGATGTAGACCCACAGAAATGTACCGCGTTTTTATGGCTGGCGGGTTGCTTCCACCTCTGAAACTAATGCCAAAAGTAAGACCCAGCAGCAGTGGGGATAGGCACGGCGGCAGATCACAAGGTGGTTTGCTCCTCTGGACAAGGGGATCCGTGAGAGGTGGATAGAGTATGCTCCGTGAGTGAGCTCCGTGTGAAGAAAGTCACAAGGAAGGATTGGTATTTTGATGCTCACTAATGCCTGGGAGGGAGGAGGGCGTGGGCCAGTGATGCACAGCAGGACTACTTCCACGCTGCCACCCGATTCCCGGGAGGGACGGAGTGAGCTCTCTGGTGAACCGCAGAGTGTCCTGCGCATACCTCCCTGACTAGTGCCAGCCCACCCAGGTGTGTGTGGGATAGAGAAAACTTTGACAAGCTTCTCTACGCTGTGGCTTCTTAGACATAGTGAGGAGCAGGATACACAGGCACCCGTAAGTGGGGTGAAATTCGTTTCCCGTTCCAGAAAGAGGCTGAGTAATGGTAGGTGGTGACTCTGTTCAGTCTGCAGACAGTATGGCCAACCGGGCCAGGCTGTGCTTCTGGAATGTACATTGGGTTGTGATAGAGCTTATCCTCAGTCTGTCCTACCCAGCAGGCTTCTTATTCCTGCCAGTGACTTGACTACAGGCTCTTTGCAAAAGAAAGTTCAAGGTGCATTTGTTCGTCAGGATGGATGATCCCTGGAATGACCGGGGATGAAAGGCTAAAACTCTAATGCTGCAGGCAGCTGATGTGGCAGAAAGGAAACATCATAATTTCTAGAAGGAAAGAGCCAAGAAAGAGAAGCATACTACAGTCTACTTAGATAGAGACGCATGTTAAGCTTAACGTACGTTCAGATGACAACAAGCTGCTGGTTCAGCGGGCTTCAGGATCCCAGTTCACAGCCATGCTGTCACACTGGAATGCTGGGCCAGAGCCAGGAGGGGAATGCCGCCCGCAGAGCGTACTGCCTGGGAGTTAGCTCTCTGTTCACTTCATTACATAAATTTAGATCAGGTCTTGCTTCAGTAATTCGTGAGGAAAGAAGTCTGGAAGCTTTAGCTGACCACAGAGGGAATGAGCCGTCAAGGTGATGAGGCAGCCCACAGTGTGAGCGTGCCCCGTGGCTGTGGGAACATGGAGGTTCCCACTCGGGCTGCAGGAGGCTGTGCGCTCCCTGCGCTCGGAGCGGCGGGGCCTGACACAGAGTAAGCAACAGGATAGCACACGTTTTATGGACCCACTTGGAAGCAGCAGTCTGCTGCACAATGTCATTGATTACTCAGAAAGGTGTATAATTACAAATTTCAGGTAAGTGTCGGGCTATGATCTGAAGTTCTAGAGCAGACAGACCTGGGTTTACACCCTTGTTCTGCCTGTTAGCTCTAAGGCTCTGGAAGTCTTACCCCTCCAAGCCTCAGTTTCCTCATCTGGAAGATGGTGAGAATAGCACCACCTACCTCACAGGTTGTAAAGGCTTCTCTAACTGTGTATTAAACACTGCAGTGTGCTATCACGGGCTAGTGTAGTGGCTCATAAATGGGAGTAGCTCATAGGCATTAGCCATCATTATTCTCCTGCTTGCATCTTAACGTCACACAGTGATTACAGTTGTAAGTGACTGTTTTCTGTCTGTGTCTGCAGGAACCTGGTGCTGAGGAAAACAGAAAGGCTCCACTGACAGTTGCACAGAAGAAAGCCCAGAGCATAATGGAGTCCTTCGAAAATCCATTCAGGATGGTAAGTGTTAGTTGTGTACGTTAGGGCTGACGGGGGGTGTTGGTCTGGAAAGGAAGAGAGGGTGCAGGGTGTGGGTTGTCCCCAGTGTCCCAGTGGGGTGTCGAGGTCTTCTGACATGAAACCAATAGGAATACCTCCTTTGAGTGCCAATGAACTAAGGCCAGGCTGACGTTTTGAGCTGAGGCCTCCTGAGATGAAACCGACCAGACATCCCCTCTGGGTACCCTGAAGCCTGGGTCCAGATTCCATGTTCTACAGCATTTAACATGATTGTTTCCATTCCTCCAGTTTCTGCCTTCGATAGAACACCATGCTCACATTTCTCAGGCAGCGAAGTTTGACCCGTCATCAAAAATCTATGAAGTAAGTGGATTTGTCATCCTTTCTAAGACTGACTTTCTAAGAAAGGGAGACTCCTTAATTATTTGAACCAAGTTTCCGTTTTAAACAAACCCATCTGCAAACCCCCTGAAAATGAATGCGAAACCCTTTTTATACAAGCATTTCTCCAGAGAGAGGGCCAGGCCTTTACTCCGGTTCTCAGGAGCTTTGGGGAAAACCCTTTAAGAAACAGGTCTTTGGGGTGGGGGGTTGGTTTGTTTTTATTTTTTGTGCTTTTTTTAAAACTTGAGGTTTGATTTATATGTAGTAAAGTGCCCAGATGTTAAATGTACAGCTTTATGCGTTTTTATGTGTGAATATTAATTTAAGGCTCTTAAAGGTGACAGCTTAAATTTTAAAACACTCTGTTTTATATTGTTTGGTTTGTTTTTAACAGCATTATGAATAAGAATAAGAAAACACCTTCCCTGGATCCCCATGAGATGTTCCTGGGAGCCAGCGTGTTAATTAACAGCCTTCTTCCTCCCTGCAGGAAGTGCCTGCTCTGATCAGATGGGTGGCCTGGCTCCCTCTGCTCACCAGCACCGCCCGAGAATCAGGCCAAAACCCTGATGGGCCTCAGCCCTGTCGCTGGTTGTTAGCTTGTTGTTTTTAGAAATGGGGAGTCAGACAGAGGTTTTGCCTTCTCTCCTCCTCCCCGCACTGGGTGTGGCACACTCAACAACCCTCCATCCCTTACCGTGCTTACATCTCCCACCACCTAGATGTGCTCTAAGGCCACAGGTAAACGTGCTGGCACAGAGGAGCACTCGGGCTTGCAGAAGCCCTGCCTGAGTTCCAGCTCCACCGTTTACTAACCATGTGTGTGGCCCTTCAGACAAGTTACTTGGCTTCTCTGAGCCTGTTGTTCCCAGGACTGGGGACGGGGTTGAATGATGATATGAAAGCCTCTGGCTCAGTGCCTGGAACAGTTGTATCTTGTCCTTCTTAATAAGTATTATAAATAAAGCCAGCATGAGATTTTATTTTTGTGTCATCAGATTCGGAATTTATGGCTTAGAATGTGTGTAGTGACTAGGCTAGCATGCCCTGCATCGCCTCATTAAAAAAATAAAGCATTCCTAGGTGACTGAGTTTTGGAGTTTTTTTGTTTTGTTTTCATTATAGATCAGCAACCGTTGGAAGCTGGCAAGCCAGGTACAGGTACAAAAAGAATCTAAAGAAACTGCCAAGAAGAAGGCAGCTGAGCAAACAGGTAGCATTCACTTCCTTGTAAACTCAGCCACTCAGGTGTTGGTTAAAGAGTAGCCCCGGTGCATCATTCGGTTACTCAGTCATTCGACAAAGTGCCAGACACAGCAGTGAACAAGACAGACACAGCCGCTGCCCTGTGGAGCGTGCCTTCTACTGGGAGAGTGGACAGTAAACCCCTCAATGTATGTTCTGTCAGATGGCAGTAGGCATTACGCAGAGAGAGAGGTAGGAGGTGCCGGGTGGTGAGGTGGAGGGCACTCGGGAGAGAGGCAGGGGCTGAGGACATAGCTGAGCACTCCAGGTGAGCTGGGCGGCCTCGGAGGCTGGGAGCGGAGGAGTGCCAAGAGCTGGCTACGCTTTGGGAAGGGCACTCTGGCTGCTGTGTAGGGAGCAGAGTGTAGAGGGCAGGGGCGGGAGCCCGGTGAGGAGACATGGTGGTCATCCAGGTGAGGGGGTGCTGGCTGGGCAGTATGGCAGCAGAGGAGGGGGTGCAAGTTGTCAGAACTGGAGGTTCCTGTGGTAGAGCCGACAGCACTTGGTGATGAGTCGGATATGGTGTGTGAGGGGAAGGAAGGCGCAGTGGGTGCAAGAGGGTTTTGTCCTGAGCAGCTAGAAAGATGGCGTCTCCATCAGGAGGAGGGAGCCTGTTGGATGCCGAAGGGGTTTTGGTCCTGGTCCTTGACATGCTGTGGTTGAGAGTCTTACTGACATCTTCAGAGATGTCAAGTAGGCCGTTGGTGTTGGGTGTGGGTTCTTGGGAGAGGACCAGGTCTGCGGGGGTGGGGGCGTCATCATCGTGTCAGATTGAGAACAGTGGCCCCCCCTGCAGAGGCCGGGGAGCGAGGTGGAATCAGCCCAGGAGGCTGAGCAGCAGGGACGGTGCCCTCCACTGGTAACCCGTGGACGGGTCAGGCAGGTGGGGATGGAGCCCTGGCCTGAGTCAGCAGCTCCATAGACAGTTCTCTCTCTTGCAGCTGCCCGGGACCAGGCCACCGAGGAGTACAAAGTGGCGGCGGAACAGGCCGTGTCTGTCCGGCGGCAGGCTGCCGTACGTGCTGGCTTTTCTGCTTGGTCTTTTGAGGAACGAGATGCCCCGGGTCATTGTCAGGATTCTCCTCAGATATCAGGAGGACTTACCCTCTGCTGCGAATTAAATGCTCGTGTCCTTCCAGTTCATTTTGGCTTGCCAATTAGTGCCTGCCTCATTTCCCCTCAAAAAAGTTGATTTGTGATGCCTCTTGGGTGGTTTCTCCCCTGTGCTTGTATACTAGTAACTAAGCTCCCCCGCCTGACCGGCGGTAGATAGGAATTGAAGCCGGCAGTGTCCTCTGCCCCCATAAACACTCTTCTCACCCCAGAGTGCCTGGAAGGCTGGGCCCCGGCCTTTCTTAAATGGCCCGTGTTGTCTCTGCTCAGACTCCCTGGCCCACCCCCTCTCACCATCACTGCTCGATCTTGCCGCACAGTAGGCCCCTGAATCCCTAGCAGTGTGCTCACAGCAGAGGCCCGCAGGGTTGCCTCCTCTCATGTACCTCCATCTTCCTTCCTGTGGGTGTGTTCGACCTACAGCTAGAAAACGCCGCCCCGAAGAGAGAGCGAGCAACAAGTGACCCGGGGACCACAGAACAGAAACAGGAGAAGAAACGACTCAAGGTTTCCAAGAAGCCAAAAGACCCAGAAGCACCGGAAAAAGATTTCACCCCTTATGACTACAGCAAGTCAGACTTCAAGGCTTTTGCTGGTGAGGCCGCATCTGCTGCCCCGTTGGGTGTCTGTCCAGGTCAGATGAAGGGCGGCTGTAGAGTAAAGAAAGCAGGACTCAGTCACAGACAGCCTTGCCCAAGACATGCACAGCCCACACTTAGGAGAGCCATCCCGAGAAACGGTAGTGACGGGGAGAAACCTGTCCCCCTCTACCACCACCTGTCGCCGGAGCTGACTTGCACCGCCACTGGAGTGGCTTAGCAAGAAGGCATGCATTCTACAGTGGCTGCACCTTTCCTCACCGTAGCCTGTGCCCAGAAACAGTTTCTCACAGACACACAAACAGTTTCTCAAAGGTCTTGTTGGTGGGAAAAACCCGAGGCCATGATGCAAAGCTCTGGTTTTGGAGCCTTAGCCTGTGAGAGCCCATCTACTTTGAAGGTTGCAGATGGCATTCCTGACGATCAGCCTCCTTGCCAGTGTGTCCCTTTGAAGAGAGAGAAGGCAGGGCAGGGTGGTCCCCTCAGTCCACGTTATGGACACTGGCACCATCCAGCACACACAGGCCTGAACGGGTTTCCTTGATGTAAAAGTGGCCAGTGCTTTCGCACCCGCCCTGACCCCTGAGGACAGGTCTGTGAGAAAGCCTGGCGGTCCACTGCCCTTCGCTGCTGGGAACCTGGCGTGAATGTGCATCAGCCATATGTCCCTTCTCACGAAGCGTAGCAACTGACAGCCCCCACTTGCAGTGATGAGTGCCCAGCCCAGCAGTGAGCCTGCCGCGTGTGTTAACTCACTCACATGATCACTCTTACCTTTCAGGAAGCAGCAAACCCACACCTTCCCAGTTTGATCCAAATAAGCAGACCCCGTCTGGCAAGGTAAGAAAGACACTTGGATTCCTATCGAGTGCCTGGTGCTTGTTTTCTTACCGCTTCTGTGGCTGGGAAGACCGGTCCATCCAGGAACCCTGTTGCATATCTTTCCCCTCACTTCATTTCTTCCCAGGGACAGACAATACACACCAGTGATTCCCGCAGTTAAAAAAAAATTTAAGAGATTATAAAGGCTGGTGTGTGGTTTTAAAGGGTGTTTTCTGTGTTTGCTGCCATGGGAATGATCGCTGCAGGCCAGAAGCAGCCCTGGTGCCAGCACAAGCCTGTATTTGCCCCGTGTGGGTGTTGGTGCCAGGCAGAGCCAAATGGGGCTGAGAATTTGGCATGTGGAGCCTGAGGCCCGGGAGGAGCCCTCCAGTTCCTTTAATAGCTCATCTTGTCTTTGTGCTTCTTACCTTTTCAGAAATGTCTTGCAGCCAAAAAACTTAAACAGTCCATGGGAAACAAAAGCATGTCCTTTCCAACTGGAAAGTCAGACAGGTATGTAGCGGAGGCTCCGAGGGCTCGATGGGAGGATGCCCTTTGACTTTGGGAAAACGGAGATGGGCAGAGGGGAAGTGATTGTGGGATGCCACCTGTCAGTCTCAGCCACCGTCCCAGGGCCCACATGCCCGTCCTCCTCAGCTCTCTCCCCCATTACCAGTTTATCAGGGCCACCTCAGAGCAAAGAGAATTGAAGTTTCCCTAGATGAGCCTGTTGCAGAGGAAAGAAAACAAACCAGATGTTGAGAATTTAAATCCTAATCCTTAGAGCAGACCCTGAGAGCAAAGGACCTAGGGGTGGGGAACCTCCTCTCCCGAGGGCCATTTGGATACTTACATCATTCGAGGACCATACAAAATGACCAATTTAAAAATTAGCTTGTTATATTTAGTCAAACATTTAATTAACTCACCCCTAATGCCTTGGCAGGGCCAGACTAAATGACTTCGTGTGGCCCATGGGCAGGACGTTCCCCACCCCTGCCCCAGGGCGTGCATGACGAAGAAGGAACCTGCCTTTAGATCTTGGTCAGCTCAGCCAACCCCTGTTGGGCCTCAGAGCACTGCCCCAGCCCACCCACACATGGAGGGTGTGTGTGGGGGTGGGGGGATAGTTGCTGCCCTGCTCTGTTCTCCAGGCTGCCAAACAAGCTCTTCTCCCTCAGTTCTGCACCATCAGTGTCCGCAGCATTTTATAGCTCAGCTGAGAACAAACATCCATCCAAACTGAAAGAAGTAACTCGTTTTCATGCTGTCTCTGCAGGGGTTTCAGGTACAGTTGGCCAAAGAGATAGTGTTGGAAGAGAACCTTGGGATCCCCCCATGGACTGGAAGCACCAAATGGTGGTGCTGGTTTTGTACAGACTCATTTTTAAACCATTAAAAATAATTCTTACTGGAAGGAAACTGGTTCCTGGCTTTTCCTTTGCTGCCACCACAGCGCTGGCCGGAGAGGGCAGACCCCACCCCCTTCAGATCAACACCTTCAGCTGTCTGTGGTAAGTATGGTCTTGGGGCTACTGTGATTTCCGGAGAAATTCCGAACCCCCCCCAAAGAGGAATGAAGGAGGAGACTCTCCCCGGACTCAGCAAAGGGCGGCATCCACAAGGCAGGGAGCGCTGTGCTCAGCTGGCTCCATGTCAGGAAGGTCCAGGCCGTTTCCTCACTTCACGCCTCCAGGTGAGGTGAAGGAGGCCAGGCGGTGAGAATGCCAATGGGAGGAGGAGCTGGCAGGGCGAGGCGGAGCCAACAGGCCCTGGGAGGGCCTGCTCCTTCCCTGTTCCTTTCTGTTGTTGGTTTGTTTTTAACTTCGTTTATTGCCAATTATAAAATCATAACATGTTCATTATAGGAAATGAGGAAAACAAAAACGGAAAGAAAATTAAATCATCTATAATCCTACCACATGGAGATAACTTATAACATTTCGATATAAAGGCTTTTTACTATGTGTAAATATATTTAATGTATAAACTTGGATTTCTGTATCTACTGGGGCTTTTTTTCCCTGTAAGGAGTCTCACTATAGAATGGGTTTTAGCTAACCCCCTTTATTCAACATATAGGTTTCCATTTTTGTACTTTTAAAATGATACTGCATGGAACTTGTATACATTTATGATCCAGTCTCCAGTTATTTCTTTCGAATGTTATCTGATTTTCATCCTGAGCTGGGCAATGAAATTTAAAAACCCACACAGAATAATACCTTTTCCCCCATCACAAATACTGAAACAAGGAACCTGTGTTCTTGGAACCTTTTTCCACAAATTATCTAGAGGGCTGGCTGCCATACCCTATGGGCTCCTCGGCCAAATCAGCACTCTTCCCCGGAGGGGCCCATGGAGCAGGACAGCCCTGCCCCAGAGTGGGCTCGGCTTTGTAGTAGCTAGGACTCCAGTGGCTGAAACTGATAGAAAAGCCAGGCTATCAGTGGCTTAGCAAAAGAGATGTGCCTTCTCTTCTGTAAATGTGGTCAGTCCAGAGCTAGTGTGGCAGCTGGCAGCGCTCAGACCCTGGCTCCCATCTGGTTGCTTGAACACATTGGATTACCAATGAGATCCACCTCATGGCCAAGTCACAGTCCTAGTCCGTCCATCCATCCTCATTCCCGTCAGCTGGAAGGAAGGAAGGAGATAGCACCCAGCCTCCCTTTAAAAGGGTTCTTCCATTTCCACTTCCCACTGGCCACAACTTAAGTCTCAGGGCCACAACACAGGATGCTGGGAAGTAATTTCAGTGCCCACCTGCCCAGCTAAAAAGCCAGAATTGGCCCAACCGGTGTGGTTCAGTGGTTGAGCGTTGACCCATGAACCAAGAGGTCACAGTTCGATTCCCCGTCAGGGCACATGCCCTGTTGCAGGCTCAGTCCCCAAAAGGGGGCATATAGGAGGCAGCCAATGGATGTTCTCTCAATGATGTTTCTATCTCTCTATCCCTTTCCCTTCTCTCTCTAAAATAAAAAAATAATACTTTTTTTAAAAAGCCATCCCAGCCAGTATGGCCCAATAGTTGCAAGTCAACCTATGAACCAAGAGGTCACCAGATGGATTTCTAGTCAGGGCACATGCACAGGTTGCAGGCTTGATCCCCAATAGGGGGCATGCAGGAGGCAGCCAATAAATTATTCTCTCTCATTGATGTTTCTGTCTCTCCCTCTCCCTTCCTCTCTGAAATCAATAAAAATATTTTTTTTAAAAAAGAAAATATAACCCTAGTCAACATATAGACATCCAATATAGGAAGACCAAAATATATAAAAAAATCTTGATGGACTTTAAGGGAGAGAGAGACAGCAATACAGTCATAGTAGGGGACTTTTACACCCCACTGACATCACTGGGTAGATCTTCCAAACAAAAAACAACAAGGAAACAGTGGCCTTAAATGATATATTAGATCAGTTGGATCTAATTGATATTTACAGAACATTTAATCCAAAAGCGACAGAATAAACATTCTTCTCAGATGCACATGAATCATTCTCCAAGATAGACCATATGTTAGGACACAAAATAAGCCTTAACAAATTCAAGAAGATTGAAATCATTTCAAGCATCTTCTCAGATCACAATGGCATGAAACTAGAAATCAACTACAATTTTTAAAAAACCTCAAACACATAGAAGTTAAACAATGAATGGATTACCAATGAGCTCAAGGAAGAAATAAACTTCCTGAAAACAGGAAAAGGAACACACAACAGCCCGAAAGGAAATAATAAAGATTAGAGCAGAAGTAAACGACATAGCGACTAAAAACCACAAAAAGAGCTGGTTCTTTGAAAAGATAAAGATTGATGGACCTTTTAGCCAGACTAATCTAGAAACAAAGAGGACCCAGATAAATAAAATCAGAAATAAAAGAGGCAAAGTAACAACTGACACGATAGAAATGCAAAGGATCGTGAGAAAACACTATGAACAACTAGATGCAACAAGCTGGACAACCTGGAAGAAATGGAGAAATTTCCCAGAGAAATAACAATCTTCCAAAATTGAATCGGGAAGAATCAGAAAGCCTAAATAGGCCAACACCAACTGATGAAATTGAAGCTGTAAGCAAAAAACTTCCAGCAAACAAAAGTTCTGGATTGGATGGCTTCACAGGTAAGTTTTACCAAACATTCAAAGAACTAACACTGATATTCCTCAAACTATTCCAAAATATCCCAAAGGAAGGAACACTTCCAAGATGGTTTTACAAGGCCAGCATTATCCTAATTCCAAAGCCAGACACTACAAAGAAAGAAAATTGCAGGCCAATATCCCTGATGAACATAGATGCTAAAATCCTCAACAAAATATTAGCAAAATGGATTCAGCAATACATTAAAAAGATCATACTATGACCAAAGTGGGATTTATTCTGGGGTGCAAGGCTGGTGTTATATTCCCAAATCAATAAATGTGATACATCACATAAAATGAAGGATAAAAATCACAATCATATTGATAGGTGCTAAAAAAGCATTTGACAAAATCCAGCACCCGTTTCTGATAAAAACTCAGCAAAGTAGGAATAACATGATAAAGGTCATATATGACAAACCTACATACAGCCAACATCATACTCACTGGGCAAAAACTAAATTTCCCTTAAAAACGAACAAGACAGGGATGTCTGCTTTCACCACTCTTTCAACATAGTACTGGAAGTCCTAGCCACGGCAATCAGACAAGAAGAAAAAATCAAAGGCATCCAAATTGGAAAAGAGGAAGTAAAATGGTCATTATCTGCAGATGATATTGTACATAGAAAGCCCTAAAGACTCCATTTAAAAAACTACTAGAATTACTAAATGAGTTTGGAAAAGTAGCAGGATACAAAAATCAACAGCCTAAAATTGGTGGCATTTTTATACACCAATAATAAATAGATAAGCCATTTACCATTGCAGCAACAACAAAAAAGATACCTTGGAATAAACTTAACCAAGGAGGTAAAAGCCCTGTACTCGGAAAACAACAGGACATTGAAAAAAGAAATAGAGGAAGACACGAACAGGTGGGAGCATAGACCAGGTTCGTGGGCTGGGAGAATTAACATCATTAAAATGTCCATACTACCTAAAGCAATCTATGATTCAATGCAATTCCTATTAAAATACCAACAGCATGTTTCACAGAACTAGAACAAATATTCCAAAAATTTGTATGGCAACAAAAAAACAAACCCTGAATAGCTACAGTAATGCTGAGAAAAAAGAACAAGGTTGGAGGGACCACAATACTAAATCTCAAACTATACCACAAAGCCACTGTACTCAAAACTGCCTGGTACTGGCACAAGAACAGGCATACAGACCAATGGAACAGAAACCCCAGAAATTTACCCACATCTTTATGGTCCATTAATATTTGACAAAGGGGGCAAGAGCATACACTGGGGTAAAGACAGACTCTTCAATAAATGGTGTTGGGAAAATTGGACAGGTAAATGCAAAAAGAAATGAAACTAGGTGAACCAACTTAACACTGTACACATGAATAAACTCAAAATGGGTAAAAGATTTAAATGTAGCCCAGCCAGTGTTGCTCAGTGGTTGAGCATTGACCTATGAACCAGGAGGTTACAGTTTGATTCCTGGTC
Source organism: Corynorhinus townsendii (assembly GCA_026230045.1). Classification (NCBI taxonomy): domain Eukaryota; kingdom Metazoa; phylum Chordata; class Mammalia; order Chiroptera; family Vespertilionidae; genus Corynorhinus; species Corynorhinus townsendii. The sequence continues at coordinate 215,784,733 of JAPDVU010000002.1, forward strand.
AGAGCACATGCCCAGGTTGTGGGCTCGATCTGCAGTGAGGGGCGTGCAGGGGGCAGCCGATCGATGATTCTCTCATCATTATGTTTCTCTCTCTCCCTCTCCCTTCCTCTCTGAAAGAGTAAGGGAAGACATCCAGAGAACCTTGCAGTCAGTGCTACGTGGGCTCCTGAGTGAGACCATCAGGAAGCTGGTTAGAAAGAAGCCCAGGCAGCCCAGACCTGCCCGGTCAGAGTTGGGGGTGGGCTCAGGACCCAGGTCTGAACAAGCTCTCTAGATGGGTTCTACTCCTGCTTAAGCCCACGACCACTATTTTTGGCAAGGCCGTGTGCCCCAGACCTTGCTTGGTTGGCCGCAGTGGACGTCCGCTGACCAGGGATGAAAAAAGGACAAACGTGTTAAGTTCTCTAAGAGGTAAAATGATGCCTGGTCCTTACTAGTTTTGCTTTGTGGCAATGTTTTCATTTTTCAAAAGAACCAAATAAATAAATACAAAAAGATGGGGACTAGAGACAGGAGTTTAAGGTCTCTTAAATGCCCTTTCTTGCATAAGAAAAAGTTAGCAACCCAATGCCAGTCCCCAAATGTGTCTTGGAAATTTTCCTAAGCCGTGGGACCTAAAGCCCAGGAGTGCTGAGCAGTGGGATGGAGACAAGGGCCTTGGAGTGTGTGAAGTGGTGGGGAGAGGGCTTGCCGCCCCCTCTCAAGGGCGGGGCAGGTCTGGGGAGTTGGGGGGGAACTGCTCAGTGAATGTGAACGTGGAGGGGTGGCCGGGCCTGCACTCTGGGGGGAGGGATCTGGCGGGGCCCTAGGGTGGCAGGTGGAGAGGATTTATGAGGAGCAGGCTCTTCGCTCCGGGAGGCACGCTGCTGTTCTCGGCCCCTTGGGAAGCTTGCCTGGAGCGTCTTCAACCAAGTGGCACCGCGAAACAGTCAAATCCATCCTGCTCATCATCACAGCTGTCCGCCTGGCTGACCACAATGCTTAAAACTGTGAGTCTCGCCCTGGCCGGTGCTCAATGGTTAGTGTGCCGGATTCAGTTCCTGGTCAAGGGCTTGTACCTGGGTTGTAGGTGCAGTGCCTTGGGGTGTGGGCGGGAGGCAACCCATCAATGTGTCTCTCTCACATTGATGTTTCTCTCTCTCCCTCCCTCCCTTACACTCTTTCTAAAAATCAATGGGAAAAATAGCCTCAGGCCCTAACGGGTTTAGCGCAATGGATAGAGCGTCGGCCTGCAGACTGAGGGGTCCCAGGTTCGATTCTGGTCAAGGGCACATGCCCGGGGTGCAGGCTCGATCCCCAGTAGGGGGTGTGCAGGAGGCAGCCGAACATGGTCAATGAGTCTCTCTCATCAGTGATGTTTCTATCTCTCCCTCTCCCTTCCTCTCTGAAATCGATAAAAATATATTTTCAAAATATATCCTCAGGTGAGGATAAAAATTATATCCTCAGGTGCTGTCAGAAACTGTCTCCAGTGACAGAGACACACTCCCTGTGGCAGCCCCATGCAAACCATTGCCTTGGTCATAGCCATCGCCCACCTTGCCCTGCTCCCCTTTTACAGACGGTCTACCGTTAGGAGGTTGAGGTGGTGGACCCACTAGTTTGGGCTCAGCTGAACAGCACCAGAACAAAGACAGCTGATCCCATAAGGTGCCTGCACCGGTGTTCTGGTTTCCCACTTAGACTCAGCCTCTCACCCAGTGCTGCCAGCTACACACACTATCCCTAGTCTGGCTCAGGGCACACAGAAGCGAACAAGTGGGCACAAGTCGGAGGCATAAATGTCATGTTGGAAGTACAGCCTGTATACCGGGCTAGAGCCAATGAAGCCTATAGTAACTGGACATATTGGTCTCCTGTATCTTTTATTTTTTTAATGTGTTTTTATTGATTTTTAGAGAGAGGAAGGGAGAGGGATCAAAGAAACATCAATGAGAAACATCATTAATTGGCTGCCTTCTGCACACCTACTGCTGGGGATTGAGCCTGCCACCCAGGCCTGTGCCCTGACTGGGAGCTGAACCGATGACCTCTTGGTTCATGGGTCGGTGCTCAACCACTGAGCCACACCAGCAGAGCATATATGTGTGTTTTTTTTAAATATGTTTTTCACTTAAAAAATTTTTTTTTTTTATTTCAGAGAGGAGAGGTGCGGTGGCGGGGGGGGGGGGGGAGAGTTTGAAAAAACCTTGATTGGCTGCCTCCTGCACACCCCCTATGGGGGATCAAGCTGTGGGCATGTGCCTTGTCCAGAATCCAAGGGTGACCTCCTGGTTCACGGGTTGCTGCTCAACCACTGAGCAACACGGGGCAGGCCTGTGTGATCCTTTCCTGTATGACCTGAGGTCCAGGAACCGTCCCGAGGAAGCTACCGTCTCCTAGCAATCTTGAACTGCCTTGGCTCCCCTTCCCTTTCAAGACTTTGAAGTAAACTGATGCACGTTGTTTCTGTGAGGCTTGAGGCTTGCACCCACAGATACACACCACCGTGTTCTTCGTTTGGGGTTAACCGAGGGGGAACAAGCTTTCCACCTCCAAGTGGAGGCGGCAGAACGTCAGTGAAAAAACATCCCTGTCATCGTGTCACCAGTAGGTTACACCGGGCTCATCTCCTTTACTTGTCATGGGAAGAACTAGCTTGCAGAGCAATTAGCATTTAATATTTCGTAATTAGCATGCTTAATGCGATTCTAAGAAGCTCCTTGACATTTTCATAAAAACAGAAAGCACATTCCCGCCCACCCTTCAAAGAGCAAGGCCCAGTTTGTTAAACCGCGTGCCACTCTTTCTCGGTGCTGAATATGCATGTGTTGGCCCCTTCCCAGACACTGCTGGTAAATTTAGAAACTCGTTCTGAAAAGAGTTTCTTATTCGGCGGCCATACGCTCCCGGCTCAGGGAATCTAACGGGAAATGGCTAAACCCAGCTCAAGTCGCTGGGCGGTGATGGTCCTTTTCAAGTAAATAAAAACCCTCAGTGCGCCCCAGACAAACTACACACTCGGCTCAAGTCCAACAGGGAGCCGAATTTGGGGACAAGTCGAGAAATACATTTACTCTCGCTCCTGCGCAACAACATAACTCTTCGCGGGACAGAGTAGCGGCCAGCTCCCATTTCTCCAGCCCCAGGATACAGCGGGCTGTCTCAGCGCTGGAAACTCTGCGCGGAGCACAGATGTCATCTCAAGTTTCCCCTCCCAAGTCAGACACCCTCTCGATCCCTCTGCGGCAGAGAACGGCCCTCGGTACCATCCGGATCCAGGGAAGGGAGCGGGGGCCCAGGGGTTGCATCGCACCGGCCGGTTCCGGGCCGGGTGAGGGACCCCTTCCGCCCGCCCTCCCCGCCCGCAGGCCAGACCACTGCCTTGCTGCCCCGGCCCCGGCCCCACGTGGCCACCTCGGACCGGGCCGCACTACCCTGATGAGGCCGACAGACAGCCCGCCCCAGCCACTGGGCACCGCTCTGCGGATCGGTGGCCAATCAAAATGCTAGGAGTCCGGCGGGGGCGGTGCCTCTGATTAGTCTCGCTCCCACTCCCGCTCCACCATTGGAGGGATTGGGTCCCGCCCCTGCCATCAGGCACCGCCCCCTTTGCTGTTAGGTTGCGGCGCGGGCGGCGGGCGGAGCTGGTCCCGTTGTGCTGCGGCTCCGCGCGGCCTGCAGTCCCGGGTCCGCGCCCCGCGCCGCCCGCCAGCGCGCCCGCCATGGAGCCCGGCCCCGATGGCCCCGCCGCCTCCGGCCCCGCTGCCATCCGCGAGGGCTGGTTCCGCGAGACGTGCAGCCTGTGGCCGGGCCAGGCCCTGTCCCTGCAGGTGGAGCAGCTGCTCCACCATCAGCGCTCGCGGTACCAGGATATCCTTGTCTTCCGCAGGTAGGACTCCCGCCGGCCCGCCCTGCACCCCGCAGCCCTCGGACGGCTCGCAGTCCAGACCACCCGCCGTCCACCCCCCCACGCGAATCCACTGGGACTCCTGCCCTGACCTCGGGCCAGCCCACCCTCTTCCTGCCGGACCCCTGTCCTGCGCCCTTTACCTCCGACGGCCCTGGGCCGCCTCCGCCCGCCCCTCCTCCTGCAGAACTGTCAGAAGTTGCCGCGAACTAGGCCCGTGCGCTCCCTCGTTCCCCTCCCGCCCCAGCATCCCGTCCCCTGGGCGGGGGGCCCGCGTTCCAGGCGGTCCTCTACGGCCTCAGGGAGCCCGAGTCTGCGCGGACCCGACGCGCCGAGCTCCACGTGTCAGTCTGGGACACGTCAGAGTCGTACCCGAGTCTAACCCCAGCCTCCGCGCAGCGGGCCTGCCTGCCGGCCCCCGCCACGTGTCACCCCCAGTTCTCACAACCCCTGAGACCCCTTCGCAGGGTGGGGAGGTCTCTTCTCACCCGGGGTGAGGGGAGGCACGTTGCCCCCGCCCCAGGGGACCAGGTCCCTGACTGCCACTCCCACCTGCAGTAAGAGCTACGGCAACGTGCTGGTACTGGACGGGGTCATCCAGTGCACGGAGCGGGACGAGTTCTCCTACCAGGAGATGATTGCCAACCTGCCGCTCTGCAGCCACCCCAACCCACGCAAGGTACCCCGCCCCCCAGATTCAGCCCTGAGCGCGGTGTTAGGAAAGCCTCCCCTCAGCATCCCACAGGACCGTGCTGGAGCCCACCTCCCCCATGTGCCCAGTTCAGGCCAGTGCTTCCTAACGGGGTGTCAGGGAAAGTGCTAGCAAGGACAGGGGGGTGGGGGAGGGGGGAAGGTGAGTGGGAGAGGGCCCCTCTTCGCAGGGCTGGGGCCTGAAGCTCAGGAAGGAGTTTTCAGGAAAGGGGCACGCCTGGGGCCAGGTTCCTGAGAGGAGGGAGTAATGAGGTCTGTGGGTCGGAGGAGCCGAGACTCACCCTCGCTCCAGGTGATTCTGGGTGAGTGCACCTGCCCACGGAGCCTGCTGGGGCCTGTTTGCTGGGGCTGGGGCTGGTCCCTGCCCCTGACTGTTCCTTCCTCTCCCAGGTGCTGATCATCGGGGGTGGGGACGGGGGTGTCCTGCGGGAGGTGGTGAAGCATTCCTCGGTGGAGTCTGTGGTCCAGTGCGAGATTGACGAGGTGAGTGCCCTGAGCAGGGCCAGGGCCTGGGCCTGGGTGCACGTTCCTGCTCCACACTGAACTGGCTGCGTAACCCTGGGCAAGTCACTTAATCTCTCTTCAAGTGACATGGTCGGTGTGCCATCGGTGCCGGTTCGTAGTAAGATCGAGTGCTGGTTTTTAATTGAAGTCCCAGGCAAGGCCCAAGGACATGCCAACCATTAGGGCGCCCAGCATGTCTTTTGTGACTATCTAGGGCAGTGGTCGGCAAACTCACTAGTCAGCAGAGCCCAATATCAACAGGACAAACGATGGAAATTTCTTTGGAGAACCAAGTTTTTTAAACTTCTTCTAAACGCCATTTCTTCAAAATAGACTCGCCCAGGCCGTGGTATTTTGTGGAAGAGCCACACTCAAGGGGCCAAAGAGCCGCCTGTGGCTCGCGAGCCGCGGTTTGGCGACCACGGGCCTAGTGTGTAGCAGCCACTGTTCAGGTGCTGGGGTGCCATGGTGCAGAGGCACCCTGTGGGAGCTGATATTCTAGTTAAAAAGAGACAGCGAAGGGCGAGAGGATAAAGGCAGGAGGCCGGCCTCTGGGAAGAAGCTGCAGCCTGAATGAGAAGCATCGACACGCGGAGGCAGGGACCGGCTCTCTGATAGGAGCTGGCATTCCCCCTCTGAAATAGCAGGAAAGCCCCCAGACGGGACACGTGGGTCTCGGGAGGGAGCGGGAAGAGTGGAGATTCAGCTGAGGAGCTCCCAGAGTGCCCCCCTCCCGTTTTACAAATGTGGAAATGGGGGTTCCACGAAGCCCATGGCTGGCCCCAGGCTGCAGGGCCGTCCGTGAAAAGGACGGCTGGAAGTCCCACTCGACTCCATCCGGCTCCAGCCTGGTCCCACCTGCCCCCACCCAGGATGTCATTCAAGTCTCTAAGAAGTTCCTGCCGAGCATGGCCATTGGCTACTCGAGCTCAAAGCTGACCCTCCACGTGGGCGACGGCTTTGAATTCATGAAACAGAACCAGGACGCCTTCGATGTCATCATCACCGACTCCTCGGACCCCATGGGTAAGCAAGGGAGGGGCCCGGGGCCCTAGCAGCTGCCACTTCAGGACCCAGCCGCCTCCTTGCTCCCCAGGCCTGAGTTGCAGAGTAGAGGACAGAGGGTCCCCCAGAACTAGCGCAGTCCTTTCCCTTCTCAGTTGTCACCCCCCCCCCCCCCAAACAACAGCTCAGCAGAGTAGGGGGACCAGGCCACTCACTGCCCCAAGTTCACAGTTGGTTGGGGACCAGGAGGGGAGTGGGGCGCTGGCCTTGGCCCACTGAGGCCCCAGTTACCTCTTCAGCCTCCTCTCTGCTCCGGACACGCCGGCATTGGAGTGGGGTAGGTTCTCCTTTTAAACCCAGGTCCAGAGTGGAGATGCCACCAGGCAGTGCCACTGAGAATCCCCGGGAGTGGGGTGAAAGTGCCCTTTCATGGGTGGTTTCTGAGTTCCACAGGCCTGGGTTCAGGTCCCGGCTCTGCTCCTCGGCCACTCTGTGGGTCTGCGCAGCCCAGGCCCAGGAGGTCTCAGCCAGAATGTGCTCACTGCCGCTTGCCCCTCCCTCCTGCAGGCCCTGCCGAGAGCCTCTTCAAGGAGTCCTATTACCAGCTCATGAAGACGGCCCTGAAGGAGGACGGGATCCTCTGCTGCCAGGGTGAGCGCCTGCCTGCCTGCCTGCCGGCCTGGAGCAGCCAGAGGTGCTGAGCTGCGGGTGGGCGGGACAGGGTGGGGCTGGCCGGCTGCCAACCGCTGCTGCCTCCCCCAGGCGAGTGTCAGTGGCTGCACCTGGACCTCATCAAGGACATGCAGCACTTCTGCAGGTCGCTCTTCCCCGTGGTGCGCTACGCCTACTGCACCATCCCCACCTACCCCAGTGGCCAGATCGGCTTCATGCTGTGCAGCAAGAACCCGGTGAGCTTCCGGCTGTCCGGGGGTGGCAGGGGCAGGTGAGCACGGAAAGCACTCCCCTGACGCCCCCTCGCCCCCACCCCAGAGCACCAACTTCCAGGAGCCGGTGCGGCCACTGACGCAGAAGCAGGTGGAACAGATGCAGCTGAGGTACTACAACTCTGACGTGCACCGGGCGGCCTTCGTCCTGCCGGAGTTTGCCCGTAAGGTGAGCCCCCTGGTGGGGTGGGCCTGGTGGGGGGACCCAAGGCTTCCTGGGGCCACCGCCTCAGCCCCCAGGCGACCTAGCATCCTCCTGACCAGGCCTCATGTCCCACCAGGCCCTGAATGATGTGAGCTGAGTCCAGATGCTGCTGCTGACACCGCCCTGGACCTCGGGCCAGGTGGCCCAGGACAGGACCCCTGCCAGCACCCCAACAACCAAGTGTTACAGGCCCCAGGATGCTGCCCGCCTGCCCCGCTGGTGGACTGTCTGTCTCTGTGGTGGTCCGCCTCTAAGCCTATACCAGCTGTGTACAGCCCCCTCTCCGCCCTCTGTCACCCTCACTCACCAAACACATGTATTTATAGCAAACTTCTGAATCGTGTGTTCCCAGACCTTGAATGGGCCCAGGCAAGGGCTGCAGCAGCCATTGTTGGGCGTTCCTGTGTACCGGGCTCTGAGCTGGACCCATGTCTGACCCGTGTCTGTGATAGGCAGGCCTTGCCCTCCCATGCAGCCTCGGACCAGCCCCTTGTCCACTGGCACCAAGAGGCACAGCAGGCATCAAAGTGCATTCCAGTCTCCCTGAGGAGCTGCCCACATTCCTCCGCCCGCCCACAGGCCCCACAGCGGGTGGTGACCGACCCCGGGGCCAGGGCTATGGGGTGACAAGATGGAGGTGGGCTGCCCCATCTTGTGCTTCCTCCTGGGGCTGCCCGGCGGTGATGTTGGCCTGGGAGGATCGTTGGGTCCCGGCATGGGGTGGGTGCTGGAGGTGACTCCAGAGGGTTTGGGTGCAGTTACGTGGGCCTGTTGGAAGCACATCCGCTGCCCTGCCTTGGCTCAGGGTTCAGACATGGGTTCCTACCCGGCTGGCTGCCCTGCTCCTGGGTGCCCTCTGGGAAATTCCTAGAAGCTCCCCCAAGTGTTGAGAGGTGAGAAAGCAGGTGTGAGTGGCCACTGGGGACCGTGCCCTCTCCATGGTGCTGAATGCCCGCCCAGCCTGTTCCCCAGGCACTTCACCCCTCCTGAAGGCCCGGACTGAGACTGGTGTGGGGAGAGGGCCAGAGCCCACTCCTGTCTCAGTCAGCATTCCAGCTGCATTGCCAGAGGATGGACTATCCTGGAAGGCTTGGGAACAGGGAGTGGGCCCAGCCTGGGGGTGTTGCTAGAACACTCCCCAGCCACACCCCCATCCTGGGCAGCTACCTGGGGCCCATGCAGCAGGTTCTGGGACTGGAGTTCTCGGGGTGGGGAGAGGGGGGAGAGCAAGCATCCCGATGTGCAGCCAACTCCTGAGTAACCCCAGGCCAGTCACTCATCCTCTGGGCTCCGCACACATGGACCTCACCCCCAGGAGCCCACCTGGGCTCAGCACCCGATGTGTGACCTTGCTTAGCAAGTCTGATCCCAAGCCCTCCGCATTCCACCTTCCAGTTCCAGAGCAGTCCTGACCCCCCTCAGAAGCTGATAGCACATGTGCCCCATGGTCTTCCACTCCCGGGGTGGCCAGGTGGCGTTCAGTTCGGCTCCTCTGGGCTGCAGGAACACGCAGTGGCTGGTGAGAGAGCTGACCCACCAGGTCTAATTCCTTCAACCTTTGCGCCACCTGTGGGGTGGGCACTACTCACCCGCACAGGAGGACTAGGTGACCAGCTAATAAGCGGGCTGGGGAGACGGGGAGGGCCCATCTCAGAGGGCTCCAGCTGGGCCTTTATCTCAACTCCGATGACTGGGTTACCCCACCTGTAAAGGAGCGGTGGTCCTCACCTGCTACAGGCTTCATTGGGAATCCCGCCTCTGTCATGTGATGCTTGCTGAGCTCTGGGGGGTCGATGGCCTCTCAGGGCAGGGGTCGAAGGGAGCAGGGCCGTGTGGCGGAAATGGCTGGAGCCGTTTGGGAAAGTGCCCCACCTGGCAGTGGGAGTCTGCAATGCCACCCCCCACTTCCCCGCTCTTACTCAAGTCGCCTGCACACGCACGCACCCTTGAAGGGGCTTCCACGTCTGGGTGGGCGTGACCTGCTGAAGCAGAAGCAGGGGGTTTGGTGAGGACATGACCCGAGTCCCCTGAAGTCCCAGAAGTCATGGAGAGGGACCGAGACAGGCGCAGTTTGCCGCAGATTAACCCGAATCCCACCTCAGATTTTGAAGTTTAGTTCTTTCTCAGAATCAGCCATGCCCCTGTGAGCTGCACGCGGATCATTAGAAGAAATGGCAACCCTGTGCCCACTTCCTCCCCGGAGGCAGGCACGTTGGCCCGTGAAGCTGCTGGTCTTGGTATTCACGCTGTGTCTACTTAACAGGCTTGTCCTGCTGTCCAACCTGGGCTTCTACCAGGGACGATGAGGACCTGCCTTTCCCTTCCCTGCACCCCCTCAACACACACACGCTCCCAGCAATTCCATGATGATCTGGGTTAGCTCAGTGTTGGCCTGACACTGTTGCAGCTACATGATGGCCATTGGCAGCTGAGGAAGGAGTCAGGGTCACTTTCTCTCTTCCCCACAGCTTCCTTTTTTTTCCTCTGGAGGTTTTTTGGGGACTTTTTCATATGCTTAGTTTGCAATACATTTATCACTTGTTTAACCTCAAACTTTTTTTTTTTTTTTACCAGTTCTCTAAAGCTCTTAACATATGTGGACACACAACACACTTCATGAGAGTCTGAACAATATGTTAATCAATCAATTTTTGAATAGATGATCTTAGTATTTTACTTAGCCCCATTATAACTTAATAATTCATGATTATATTGAATGGGATATTCAGTAACTGGAAATACTAATAAACACAATGTGCATTGCTTTATTAAAATGATTTGTACCATAATGTATATATCACTTTCATTTAGGGGGGAAAAAAGCGATTACTAAAAAAATGGTTTTAAAAGATGTTTGGACTAACAGGTGCCTGTCATTTTCCTCTTCCTGAAGGATCTGTCTAGAGCTTTCCGATACCCCAATGGAATTCCCTCTTGGAGCTCTTGTGTCCCGGACCCCATGACTTCCTTTCTTGGTTTACTCCCTTGTTTTGATGGGACATATCCTAGAGTAGCTTTCCGAGGAGGGACAATTGGATGCAAATTTTAAAAAGCTGCCATGCATGAAAAGGTCTACTCCGCCTTCATGTGTGATGGCTGGGAATAGAAGTCTGAGAAATAATCTTCAGCATTTTGAGATGTGCTCTTTTCCATTTTTATTTATTTTTATTTTTTAAAATACTTTTTATTTTTTTAATCCCCAACCAGGGATATTTCTCCATTGATTTTGAGAGAGAGTGGAAGAAAGAGGGGAAGACAGAGAGAAACATTGATGTAAGATCACTGATGCTATTGCCTCCTGCATGAGCCCTGACCAGGGCCCCAGTGGGGAGGAGCCTGCAACCAAGGTACGTGCCCTTGACCGGAATCAAACCCGGGACCCTTCTGTCTGCAGGCTGATGCTCTATTCAATGAGCCAAACTGATTAAGGCCCATTTTTATTTAAAAAAATTTTTTATTGCTCAGTAGGCATGGCTCAGTGGTTGAACATTGACCTATGAAGCAGGAGGCCATGGTTTGATTCCCGGTCAGGGCACATGCCCGGGTTGCAGACTCAGTACCCAGTGTGAGGCATGCAGGAGGCAGCTGATCAATGATTCTCATCATTATTGTCTCTCTCTCTCCCTTTACATCCCTCTTCTTCTCTCTCTCTCCCCCCCTTCATCTCTGAAATACAAAAAATATATATATATATATATATATATATATACATATATAAATATTTTTATTGATTTCAGAGAGGAAAGGGGGCGTGTTTCCATTTCCATTTTGATTAGTTATCTATTGCTGTCTTTAAAATGAGCCCAGGGCCCAGTGTGGGCTCTCGGGAGCATGACACCGCGTCTTTGCTCCCTCCCAGGCGTGCGTCTTTGCTTTTCTCTCCTAGACTCTAAGGGTGTCCGTGAAACTTGCAACCAGGGAAGCAAGGGGCAGCAGCAGCTCGTCCCAGGCTTGCCTGCTGCCCCTGTCTCCAAGGCCCCTTTTCTCTGACTTTGCAGGGAGCTGACAGCAGCCTCACCTTGGCTCCCTTCTTTCCTGTAACATTTCTAGGGATCCAAAGCAGAGCCCCGCCTCAGCTCTCTCCTGTTGCTTCTTCTGTCCGAAGCCCTTCCTTGGTTTCCCTGTCTCACCTTTAATAAATGTTCTCTCAAAATTAAAATCCATATATAAAAGCAAAGTGACCGGAATGCCAGAACGACCGGTCGCTATGATGCACACTGCCACTGCGGCTGGCCAACCGCCCGATCAGGGGGTGGCTCCTCCCCCTGGCCAGCCCTGGCCAGATTGGGAGCAGGGCCAACAGCCAACCTCTCACATCCTCTCCCCCTCCCGCCCGGCCTAGTCTGATTGGCCACCATTGGGGTGGGCTGGCCGGACCCCACCTGTGCGCGAGTTCATGTCCCAGGCCTCTAGTAAATAAATAGTATCCTGTTCTTTCTTTTTTTCTCTGAAGGTAATAATGATTGTTTTGCTTGGGGCTGGGTCATTTTCTTTCTTTCTTTTTTTAAAAAAATATATATACTAGAGGCCTGGTGCATGACATTTGTGCACTGGGGGGCGGGGGGGGGGTCGTTCCTCAGCCCATCCTGCACCCTTTCACAGTCCAGGAGCCCTCAGGGGATGTCTGACTGCTGGAGAGCGGGCCTAAGCCACAGCTGGACATCCTTAGGGCTGCTGTGGAGGAGGGCTGCTGCTCGCCAGCCATCAGCTGAGCCATCAGCCCAGCTTGTGGCTGAGCGGCACTCCCCCCATGGGAGCGCACTGACCACCAGGGGGCAGGGCTTACGTTGAGCATCTGCCCCCTTGTGGTCAGTGAACTTCATAGCGACTGGTTGTTCCCGCCGTTTGGTTGATTTGCGTATTACCCTTTTATTATATAGAAGTTTTAAAAATATATTTTTATTAATTTCAGAGAGGGAGAGAGAAACATCAATGGTGAGAGAGACATAATTAATTAGTTGCCGCCTGCACACCCCCCAACAACCCCTACTGGGGGTCGAGCCTGCAACCTGGGCATGTGCCCTTGACTAGAATTGAACCTGGGACCCTTCAGTCCACAGGTCAATGCTCTATCTGTGGAGCCAAACTGGCTAGGGCTTAAATATATTTTAATTGGTTTCAGAGAACAAGGGGGAGAGAGAGAGAAATCAATGATGAGAGAGAATCACTGATCAGCTGCCTCCTGCACGCCCACACTGGGGATGGAGCCTGCACAACCCGGGCATGTGCCCCGACTGGGAATCAAACCGTGACCTCCTGGTTCATAGGTCGACGCTCAACCACTGAGCCACGCCATTCGGGCAGGGGGCATTTTCTTCTCCCTGCTTGGTTTCTGTATTCTTCCGTTGCTTGGTTGATTTTTTTTTTTAATCTTTCTCATATTTGAGGTATTCCTCGGTAACCCTTGAACGCTCTGCTCACTCGTCAGCGTGGGGACTAACAAGCTCTCAGCCCCTGAATGGGGCTTGTCCATCGACCTTCACTGCGGGTGATGGAGGCCGAGCCTTTTGCCCGTGGAACCTTCAGAGTCAGTGTCTAGGTCCTAGCCCCTGGGCTGGTCACACTTCCCGGAGAAGAGGGAGGAGCCCGGGTAGCTGCCAGATTCCAGGAGCTGAGTTGGGAGGAAGGCTGCGGCTCTCGCTGTCAAATCTGTTTGCTTAATGCCTTTGTTGTCTGCCTCCCGCCCCCTTTGGCTGGGCCTGGGACCCTCCAGGTGCTCAGTGGTTAGAGTGTCCGCCAGTGAGCCTCAGGATCACGGGTTCGATTCTCATGGGGGGGGTCTCTGGCTACTCCATGGGTTCCCATCCATATGTATCCATTAAATCTGGTTATTTTCTCTTGCTAGAAAGAACGAATCGGGGTCTGAGTTCCCGCAGGGTCGGGGATGAGCAATAGGAATCAGCTGGCTCCTTAACGCTTCCGCAAGGACTTGCTGCTCCGAAGCTGGTGCCTGGTCCCGCTGCCGACTCAGAGCTGCCTTCGGGAGAAGTGTTCCCACCTGTCCACCTGCTTTTCCAGCCTCCAGGGCAGGGGTCCTCAAACTACGGCCCGCGGGCCACATGCGGCCCACCGAGGACATTTATCCGGCCCGCCGGGTGCCGCTGCCTGTCCTGCTTAGCAGCCGACTCGTCCCGGGCCCGCAGTGCGCATAGGAATTTGTTCATAGTTTTTTTTAACTGTAGTCCGGCCCTCCAACAGTCTGAGGGACAGTGAGCTGGCCCCCTGTTTAAAAAGTTTGAGGACCCCTGATCCAGGGTGTGGGTGCCGCCCCCTCTGCTGTGCTCCCCACCCTCCTGCACTCGGGTGCTTTGCGTTATTTTACGTGTTTACTTTCAGGTGTTTCACAGCAGGACTTTGTGGGGGGCGGGGCACGGGGAGAGAAGCAGGTGGTGGGTGCGTTCCTCCATTCCTACCTGGAGCGTCACGGAGACCTGGGCAACCACAGAACACACCCTGGGGAGGAAACACAGAGGTGGAGGGCAAGGGACAGAGCCAGGATCTGTCCCCAGGGCTGGCTGCCCAGTAGGTCAGCCTCTGGCTCCTGGACTGTCCTGGCCTCCCTGCCTCGCGATCTGGGCCGGCAGGAGTCACCGGGTCGATTCCCAGAATTCCAGGGGCAGGACGCGGGGGGCAGGACCAGCTTGGACAAACAGATCAAAGGTGAGACTGTGCGAATCCAGACCCGGCCTGGCCAGCTGGACGGGCGCACCATGAGGTGGGTGGGAGCCCCCTGCAGCCTCCCTGGCAGGGGCGAGGGGTGGCAGCAGGTCCCCAGACCCTCACCACCCCCCTGTGCCGCCTCCAGGCTGCTGATCCTCCTGGGCCTGCTCTGGGGCTGGGCAGCCGCCCCCAGGGGCCCACAGTGGCCGCAGCCCGTGTTCGGGCGCCTGGCGTCACCTGGCTTCCCGGGAAAGTATCCCGACAACCAGGAGCTGCGCTGGACCCTGACGGCACCCCCGGGCTACCGCCTGCGCCTCTACTTCACCCACTTCCACCTGGAGCTCTCCTACCGCTGCGAGTATGACTTCGTCAAGGTGCCCACAGGGCCCCCCAGAGCTGGCTGGGGCTCGGGGACAGGGGCCCCTGGGGGTGGAGTCCGGCCTGGAGGGAGGGCGGGCTTGGAAGGGCGGGCAGGCCTGGGTCTGGCTGTCCCTCCCAGTGACCCCCGGCCCCACAGCTGAGCTCGGGGACCAAGGTGCTGGCCACGCTGTGCGGCTGGGAGAGCACAGACACGGAGCAGGCTCCCGGCAACACCACCTTCTACTCGCCGGGCCCCAGCCTGAACGTCACCTTCCGCTCCGACTACTCCAACGAGAAGCCGTTCACGGGCTTCGAGGCCTTCTACGCAGCAGAGGGTGAGTGCGAGGCCGGGGCTCACTGACCCCTGGGTCCCACCTGTCAGGCCAGACCCCCCTCCAGGCTCCCCTCCAGGCTCCCAGCCCCCTGACGCTGGATTCCTGCCAGACCAGCAGGAACGGAGTCCTCCGTCCTCTGACACCATCTGCCATGCAGATGTGAGTGACAGCCTGGCCTCCCCTCAGACCCAGCCCCCCTCTGTGCCAGGCGCTGAGACGAGAACATCCTGGCACCCCCCCCACCACGCCCCCCTGTGACTCCAGCGCCGAGGATGCACAGAGCTGGGTGCCCTGTGTCTGTAGGTCAGATTCTGGCTCCTGCAGGGACCAGCTGTGTGACCTCGGGCCAGGGGCTCAACCTCTCTGTGCTCCTCACAAGCTGCTTTAAGGGTTGGGCGGACCTGTGTGGTAGCCCCGCCCACTGCCCACTGGCTTCCATCGCTGGCTGCTTCAGTCCTGGCTGGGGACCTTGAGCAGGACACACGCGCCTTGTCACTGGTTTTACGCATGTGTCATTTCCTCCTCCCTCCGAGTGCTGTGGGGAGGTGGCCCTAGGGCGCCAGTGCTTGGCTGGGCGTGAGGAGGCTCCTCTCAGGTCCCCCTGAGGCTGGGGGTCCCGGAGCCCAGGCCTCAGTGCTGTCCCATCTCCTGCTGACGCCTGCCTGGCCCACGCCTCCCCCAGACATCGATGAGTGCCAAGCGCCCCCCGGAGCGGCCCCCGCCTGTGACCACCACTGCCACAACCACCTGGGTGGCTTCTACTGCTCCTGCCGTGCGGGCTACGTGCTGCACCAGAACAAGCGCACCTGCTCAGGTGAGCCAGGCTCCAGGCGCCCTGGGCCGCCAGCCCCAGCCTCCTTAGAGCCGTGGCTGTTCTGCGCCGGGGTCTGGAGGCTGCACCCTTGCTCTGCTTCTCTGTCCCCTCACTCCTTCTCTCCCTCCATCCCCCCTCCTCTAAGTCCTCCCTGCCTCCCTATCCTGGGCTCACTCTCATTCTTCTCCGGCTCGGCTCGTTGCCTGGTTAGGCCCCCCCCCCCCCCCCCCCCCCCGGTGCACCTGGCCCAGCTGGGCTCTGGGACCCCGTTCAGCTCCCTCACCTCCAGAGGAGGCTCCGGGTGTGGAGGAGGGGGGTCTAGGCCCGCTCACCCCAGTTCCCCTCCACAAGACTTCAGGATGGGGAGTGAGGCCTGCTCAGAGCCACCAGTTCCCGGGCCCCAGCATGCCCACCTGACTCCGTGGCCCCACGGCCTGAGGACGCGCCCTGTGCCCTGGCCAGACACCGGGACAGGAAACGAGCTGGTGCCCTGGGGAGTGGGGAGCCCCCTCGCAACCCTCAAGGCTGACCTGACCCTGCCTCCCCCTCGTGTTTCTCCCCGTGTCTCTTCCCTGTGTCTCTCCTGCCTCTCTTCTCTCTTCCAGAGCAAAGCCTCTAGCCTCCCTCCGCTCCGCCTGCAGAGCCCGCTGGCTGCAGCTCTGGGCCCAGAGAGACTGCGGCTGCCTGCAGCCCCCGTTCACCCCCACGGAGCTAACAATAAACCTGGTCCACCTCCAGCCGCTCTGCGTGTCTCTGGGGGTGGGGGCAGGGGCGGGTTGTGGTGTGCGTCTGGTCCCTCTCCTTCCTCCCTCCCTAACCTCATCGCAGTCTGGAGGAGCCTCCTGGCTTTCTTGCTGGGAGGGCTCCCCAACCCCATTTTGAAGAGGCCGAGAGGGGCGGAGACTTGCCTGAGCACACACAGGGAAGGGAGCTCTCTGCTCCCCACCAGGTCCCCAGGGGCTGAGCTCTGAGCATCTTGGACCCCCTCCTGCTCTGAGGGCAGTGCAGGTCCCGGCTGTGCTGGGTTGGGGAGCCTGACTCAGAGCAGAGGCCCAAGGAGGTGTCATTGGCGGGCAGCCTGGTCCCCATGTCAAGGGGCCATTCCCTCTGCCCTTGAGGGGTGGGGAGCCGCCACAAGGAGAAAGGAAGGAGGAGCTGGTACTCCACTTTGTACCAGCTCTAATGCCTGCGTCCCCCTCTGTGCCTCCCATGAATGGCGGGGGGCTGTGCAGGGGCTGAACTAGCTTCCCGACTAGGAAAGACCCCAGATGAGCCCGTGATCAGTGTGGATCTGAGCTCCCTCAGCTGCCCCAGGGCAGAGCCTGGACCCAGGGAAGGTGGGCAAAGGGAGGCCCTCATGACCTTCTGACGCGTCCAGGCGCACACCCAGGGCCCTGGCTGGGCGTGGTGGGAGCCCCATGGTGGATGAACTTGGAGGTTGCTGGGGTCAGGGTGGGGTCAGGGGCCCTCAGCCAAGGAGACTAGCTGTCCCCCCGACCCCCCACCCCCCGATTCTTGAGAAATGAGGAGAGTCCCTCCTCCCTTCTCCGGTGCCTCTGCCCTCAGCAGAGAGGACCTCACTCACCCCTCTCTGACTCTGGCCCAGGACTCCACCTCCACCCTCTCTGGGGTGTGAGGGACCCCTGGAAGATGCACATGCATGTGCCGCTTATTTTAGCTAAAGCCTGGGCGCTAGAGACACCCCTCCCTACATTGTCCCTTCAGCTGCTGGTGGGGTCCTTGGCCTCAGGAGCCTCTGGAGCGGCCACGTGCAGGGCCTCGACCATGGCCAGCGTGTGTGGCAGTCACACCGCCAGACCAGGCTCACGCCGCCCTCTCCCCTCTCCCCAGCCCTGTGCTCAGGCCAGGTCTTCACCGAGCGGTCTGGGGTGATCAGCAGCCCGGAATACCCACAGCCGTACCCCAAACTCTCCAGCTGCACCTACAGCATCCGCCTGGAGGAGGGGTTCCGTGTCATCCTGGACTTCGTGGAGTCCTTCGACGTGGAGACGCACCCCGAAACCCAGTGCCCCTACGACTCCCTCAAGGTCTGGTTCCCGGACCCCCACCTCATCCGGGCCCCTGCAGGTCCTGGGGTGACCGGGGCCCCCCTTCTTTCAGATTCAGACAGACAAGAAGGAATTCGGCCCATTCTGTGGGAAGACGTTGCCCAGCAGGATCGAAACCAAGAGCAACTCCGTGACCATGACCTTTGTCACTGACCAGTCGGGGGACCACACAGGCTGGAAGGTCCACTACACCAGCACAGGTGAGGGCGGGCCCACCGGCAGGAAGCTCGGAGCTCCATCTCTTCCCAGAGCGTCTAACCAGGTGGGGGACGTCCGGCCCATGGGCTGCAGAAGCTCTGAGAACTCATTTGGTCCGGCCCTGCCAAGGCATTAGCCGTAGGTTAATTAAATGTTTGACCAAATATAGCAGGCTACTTTAAAAAATGTATGTTTTGATTGATTTCAGAGAGGAAGGGAAAGGGAGAGAGAGAGAGAAACATCAATGATGACAGAGAATCATTGATTGGCTGCCTCCTGCATGCCCCCTAAGGATCAAGCCCGCAATCTGGGAACGTGCCCTTGACCAGAATCGAACTCGGGACCCTTCAGTCCCCAGGCTGATACTCTATCCACTGAGTCAAACTGGCTAGGCCAGTGGTCGGCAAACTGAGGCTCGCTGCTCTGTTAACTGAGTTTGCCGACCACTGGGATAGGGGCTTAATCACAAGGAACAACAACAGCCTGTAATTATTGGAATCGAGAGTCTAGGTCAGTGGTCGGCAAACTCATTAGTCAACAGAGCGGCAAACCGCGGCTTCTGAGCCGCATGTGGCTTGAGAACCGCAGTTTGCTGACCACTGGGCTAGGCCATGCCTGGCTTCCTCCCTCCCTCCCTTCCTCCCTCTCTCTCTCTGTCCCTCCCTGCCTCCTTCCCTTCCTCCCTTCCTTCCCATCCTTCCTTCCCTCCCTCTTTTCCTCCCCCCCCCTTTTTTAAAAAAAAATATTTTGCCCTAACTGGCTTGGCTCAGTGGATAGAGCATTGGCCTGCGGACTGAAGGGTCCTAGGTTCGATTCCAGTCAAGGGCATGTACCTTGGTTGTGGGCACATCCCCAGTAGGGAGTGTGCAAGAGGCAGCTGATCGATGTTTCTCTCTCATCGATGTTTCTAACTCTCTGTCCCTCTCCCTTCCTCTCTATAACAAATCAATAAAATAAATTTAAATATATATATTTTTTTTTATTGATTTCAGAGAGGTAGGGAGAGGGAGAGAGAGAAACATCAATGATGAGAGAGAACCATTGATTGGCTGCCTCCTGCACGCCCCACACTGGGGACTCGGGCATGTGCCCTGACTTAAATGGAACCGGGGACCCTTCAGGCCACAGACGGACGCTCTAGCCACTGAGCCAAACCGGGTAGGGCATGCCTGGCTTTCTGACATAGCTTTGGCTGAAGCCAGGCCAGGAAACACATCCTAATTTGCACAACATGCGACCGAGTGTGCCACCCGCCTCTGGTTTTAAATCTCAAGCACTCTCCCGGACTCGTGGCGAGCTTTCTTTCCATGTTAAGTGTCTCATTTATAAACCAAGATCTTCAAACTCACGGGCCATTGAACCCACAGCCTGGTTTCCTCCGCGTAGCTCAGCCGTGCCCTGATCCAGTGGCGCCACCTCATGGCCACATCTCACCTGTGCAAGCCACGTACATCCTCAAAGACAGCTTCTCCGTCGTGTGCGAGACTGGCTACGAGCTTCTGCATGTAAGTTATTGCAAACTGTGAGCGCACGCGATCGTGGTGGTTTTCAAATGTGTACACATTCGTGCCAGCAGGTACGCAGCAGGAAAGCAGGAAATGGATGTTGTCAGCCTGGGTGTGCTTTTTGTCTACGACTAAAAAAAAAAAAAAAAAGAAAAAAAGAAATATAAGTTTGCTGAGAAGAGGGATGGCTACGGAGAATTTTTATTCTTAGGAGGACCTAACGGAACTCCTGGGCCCACCCAAAAGTAAACGGCGCTGGGAAGTGGTGTATCCCGCAGAGTTACAAATAGTGGCCACTGTTAAGGGAGCGGAAGGATCATTTTTTAAAAAATGCTTAGTGTGTTGCTTTAGGGGCACAGGTAGGAGATTAACACGCCTCCTTTATGTTCTTCAAAATTGTCACTGAGTCCCAGTGGTCCAAAGTAATAACGGGAAATGACAGCGAGGTGTGCAGTGCAGTCCTGGGGCGGGGCGGATGCGGGGGGGGCCAAGGGGCGGGGCGGGGGGCGGGGCAACACCGGGGAAAAAAGTGACACTTTGCCACCTTGTGGACTTTTGGGGCAGGCCCTTCTCCGCAGCTCCTTGGGACTGCAAACCTGCTCCGTTGCTGATATTTTTTAATTTTTAAAAAATATATTTCTTTTTTGATTTGAGAGAGGAAGGGAGGAGAGATAGAAACATCAATGATGAGAGAGAATCAAGGATCGGCTGCCTCCTGCACGCCCCACACTGGGGATCAAGCCCGCAACCCCAGCGCGTGCCCTTGGCCGGAATCGAACCTGGGACCCTTCAGTCCGCAGGCCGACGCTCTACCCACTGAACAAAGCCGGTGAGGGCATCCGTTGGTGATTTTTAAAAAAATCACCCTGCTCTCCTTTGAAGCATCAGGCTTCTGCCCGAGCATCTTCTCTCACCGAGTCTGCTTTTAGAAAGCTACTGCAGTTCGTCTAAAAAGCGTCTCTGCGACCCAGCCGACTGGGCTCAGTGGCTAGAGCGTCGGCCTGTGGACGCAAGGGTCCCGGGTTCGATTCCGGTCAAGGGCATGTACCTTGGTTGCAGGCTTCTCCCTAGCTTGGGCCCTGGTTGGCGCACATGCAGGAGGCAACCAATGTGTTTCTCTCACACCGTTCTTTCTCTCTGTCTTACCCCCTTTTCCACCCTAAAAATCAATGGAAAAATACCGTCCGGTGAGGACTTTTAAAAAAATGCTTTTCTGTAAGCGTGATCGGCCACGAACACTGACTGAGCACGTGGGTAGCTTTCCTCCAGCAAGGCCCGCAGGCTAGAAAGCCCACACACATTTGCTCCGTGTCACACGAGGCTGGCCTCCCCCCCTTCTGATCCCCTCCCCATGGCACTTCGTGTAAAAGAGAGACGGTGGAGAACCAGCAGGCCAGCACTTGGTTCTAACATGCCAATGCACCTTGACAGGTGGTGTATGCAGCAGCCCCCCTGGCACCTGCGCGGAGCCAGAGCTGGGCTGTGTGGCCGGTCATGGGGGTGAATCGCCCCCTTGGGAGCATCTGGTGAGGCACTGGAAGAGGAACTAACTACTGTGGGGGCGTAGGTTTGGGGAGTGATTTTCTGATGTAAACAAGGAAATTGATATTTCCCCTTCCTCTTTAGGGTCTTTTGCCCCTGAGGTCATTTACTGCGGTCTGTCAGAAGGATGGATCTTGGGACCAACCGATGCCAGAATGCAGCAGTACGGTCACATGACAACCCCAGAGCTTCTGCTGCTGTCACTGCTTCTGTTGCTGCTTCTGGCCCTTTGTAAAATGGATGCTATTTTTTGGGGATTGAATTCCAAATTTGCTTCTCTTCCCCAGGCTCTCAGTGCACTCTTGAGAGGTTAAAATGAAACCAAGCTAGCAGGATAATTATTTCCTTTTAATTGATTTTAGGGAGAGAAGGAGAGAGAGAGAGAGAGAGAGAGAGAGAGAGAGAGAGAGAGAGAGAGAGAGAGGAACATCACCCCAACCAGGAATTGAACCCAAAACCTGGGTATGTGCCCTGATTGGAAATCGAACCTGACACTCTTCCACGCGTGGAGCGACACTCAACCAACTGAGCCACACTGACCAGGGCAATTATTTGCTTTTAAAAAGTGTGATCTTTAAAAATATTTTTCCTAAGTATAAAATACGTGAAGACGGGAAATAGAGAAAATGACATTGTAATACCCATATTCCCACAGAACAACTCTTATCACTACTTTGGTGTATATCCCTCCAATTATGTAGCTCACATACCCACACAGGTGGGGGTACTTGTGTGGACACACACACACCAAACTGGGACAATGGTGTACACTACCATTTTGTGAACTAAGAGTCATGTATCTTATCTTAAATGTCTTTTCAATTATAAAATACACGTTAATTGGAAAATACATAAATTTACAAAAGTATATAGTTTAAGCCATCCTTGACCAAATCCCTAAACTACCACTAAGAGTTTGGTGTCTATCCCTTCTTATTCTTTACCTCCTAGGTTATATATGTTAAAGTATTTCACTATTATATGCTCTTTTTCTCAAACTGTAAGATAAAGTTTTAATTAGAAAACTACACAGCCTGGCTGGCAAGCCTCAGTGGTTGAGCGTCGGCCCATGAACCAAAAGGTCACGGTTCGATTCCCGGTCAGGGAATTCTAGAATGGGGCATGAAAGGGGCAGCCAATCAATGATTCTCTCTCATCATTGATGTTTCTCTCTCCCCCATCCTCTCTGAAATCAATGGAAATCTATTAAAAAATTACAGAGAGGAAGAAGTGATCCGTGGAAGAAACGGATTAAGGAAGTTAGAGGCAGAAGGGCCCTTGGAGCTTAGGAGAAAGGCGAAGGTGACGTGCGGGGGGAGGGGCGGGCAGGAAAACAGAGGAAGGGGAAGGTGAGGGTGTGCTCCTGTGTGGGTTTCGGTCTTTTTTCCTTTTTGAGAGTGCGAGGAGAGACAGACAGAAGCATCGATGTGAGACACACGCATCGATTGGTTGACCAGGGCTGGGGATTGAGCCCGCAACCCGAGTATGTGCCCTTGACTGGAATGGAATCTGGGACCCTTCAGTCCACCGGCTGACACTCTATCCACTGAGCCAAACCCCGGCTATTGTGTGTTTTTTTTTTTTAACCAAAATGGGATACTTAACGATTGCAATTGCTTTTCTCCGTCTTGTTGGGTTATCTTTCCACATCAGTTTAGGTTTTAATAGAGCCTCTCATTCTTATTAATGACCGTACAGCATTTCATCACACCATGCTTTTATTTAATCAAACTTCCATTGTGCCCCCCTCCCTTTTTTTACTGTTACATGCACTTGCTGTAGCTAACACCCCTGTCCATGTATTTTTGCATATTTTGCGTAAGGATTTCTACAAAATGCCTGGGGGAATTAAGTATTTTTATATCATAAACTTACATCCCCACCAATGCTTCCAGTTGAGAAGGCAGCAGAGAAGTACTAAAGGCAGTGGAAGCCAGTGGTTGGAGCCCTGCTTCGGCTCCTTTTGGTTGGGTAGTTAATGGGCGTCGCAGCTACAGACAATTAAGCGATGCAGGCAAAGCACTTGGCAGAGCCAGGCACACAGATACTAACGCGCTGAAAATTACTCAACCACCACCTTCCAATGCCCCGGATATACACCAACAATTCTTATGCCTCTACTGTGCGGAGAACTTTTAGCACTTTCTCACAAATTGGTTAGTTACTTCCTATTAGCAACGTCCCAAGTGTGAATTCTAATCCAAATTCAAGGACTTCCAGGTCTTCTAAAAAGTTCAACTTATGAGCCCTGGCCTGTGTGGCTCAGCTGGTCGGAGCGCCATCTGTACAACAGAAGGTGGTGGGTTTGATTCCTGGTCTGGGCACACACACAGGCTGTGGGTTCCATCCCCGGTTGGGCGTGCAGGAGGCAGCCGATCCATGTTTCTCTCTCTGCACCTTCCTTTCTCTAACAGTAATAGTAAGCTCACTTTAGGACAGGGATCGTAAGAACAAGCTGAGCCCTTGAGTCAGCTTTGCACTGTCTTCGAGTGCCCTTTTGGGTGGCGCTAGACCGCAGAGGCGCGTGCAGGCTGTGCCCTCCCTCGGTGTGGCTGCAGACCTGTCTGTCAGAAGTGAGAGCCGAGAAGTGGCGTGGTTTCAGATCCCTTTCCTTGAGGAAAGGCCTCACTCCACGCCCGCAGGGACTGTACCTCAGCCCAGCACCGCAGGGCTCACTACCCGTCTCCACACCTTTTTAACGTCAGAATTAAAAGTAGAAACTGACTCCATCCTCTCCCTTGCTCATTAGTTGTTGAGTGTGGCCCTCCCGATGACCTACCCAATGGCCAGGTGGAGTATCTCACAGGTTCGGAGGTGACTACGTACAGAGCTGTGATTCGATACCGCTGTAATGAGACCTTCTACACAATGACCAGAGGTGACGGTAAGCACGTTGCTCCAAGCTGGGGGTGGGTGCCAAGCTGGGGGTGGGTGCTGCTTGGAACCAAAGCCCTCACCATCTGAAAAGAAACTTTAGCCAACATTTTGGCTAAGGCTAGACAAACGATTAAAAGGCACTTCTCCCACCAGCTAAGTGAAATATTACAGCTGCAGTGACTTTAATGTCAATTTGCAAGAATCTGAAAACAGATCTTATCTAGTAAATGACTACTACAAACACACAATATATTCCAAATGGTTTAATTTAACAAGTCAAAACCTTATCATTAAGCACTTGAGATCTTGATACATATTCAAGTTACACATCTAAAAGGTTTCCACTTTGCAAGCAAACATGGTAATGCAGAGACCTCCTATTTATGAAATCATGTAAAATGGTATTCAGACACCTCTATTTCCCACTGATGCTCAAGAATCAACATTTTTTAAG
Organism: Corynorhinus townsendii; assembly: GCA_026230045.1. Taxonomy (NCBI): domain Eukaryota; kingdom Metazoa; phylum Chordata; class Mammalia; order Chiroptera; family Vespertilionidae; genus Corynorhinus; species Corynorhinus townsendii. Next base: position 215,808,805 of record JAPDVU010000002.1, read on the forward strand.
GGGGTATTCAAGCAAATGACAACCACCTTATACATGCAGTTAAACATTGTTGCTTTTCCAATGATTTGCAGGTAAATATGTGTGTGAGGCTGATGGATTCTGGACGAGCTCCAAAGGAGAAAAATCACTCCCGGCCTGTGAGCCTGGTAATGGACACATTTATACAAGAGATTCGTAATTGATGGGAAGTAGAATGGGTCGGAGACAATAGCAGAGCTTTAGCTGTGGTAGGCAGAAATGTAACTTCGGCACTTGGCTCTTAAGCCAAGTTATTATTTCCAAATAATCCGTTCTCATCATCCCCTTTCCATATGGAGAGTTGTTAGGTGCTGACTGCATCAGTCATTTGATTATTTTGGCCTTACAACTAGGCAAGCATAAAAAATTAAATGATTTTTTAAATTATCTTGAACCATTTATACATTTATAAACCTAAGTTCCTCTGTTGTTACTTTTCTTCCCTGTTAAAAATGCTATTAAAACCCAAAGCTAATAACTTCATTATTTCCCTAAGCAATTGTTTTCAATGACATCTAGTTTTTAAACATTAATGCAATTTGCCTTTTAATAGTACTTAAAAATTTTTTTTTACCAGAATTGGCTCTGAAGATATAGTTGAATAGATATTAAAAAAATCAGAAAGGTAATAATATATTCATTACCCCTGTGTTATTTGGCTTAAGTTGGTTATTTGATTTTAGCTGACACCACGTTTACAAGTTTCAATGCAAGTATTCTGCCACAATAGTAAACATTTGGTACATTAATGAGTGTATTTCCTCAGTAATATAGAGTAAAACTTAGTGTTTGGAAGAATCAACTAGATGAAAAACAATTTCTGAACCTGAAGGTCCCTGGCTATAGCTGCGACATTCTAATTTTTAAAGCATTTAAATGTTCGAAGGTTAAATTAATTTTGCCAATCCTATGACAGTGACCTTAATTCCTGCTTTCACAGAACTACATGGTAGTCACCCCATTTTAAAGCAGGGTAACAGAGGCAATGACAGGTTATTTCCTTTCACTTCCTATTCACATCACCCAATGCATCAGCTCAAGACAATTCCTGCTTGCCCTATTAAATAATCCCCCAACTGTGCAGCCCTTTTATTGTGCCAAACAAATATAGTTTCTAAAAGAAATTTTACCCACCTCATTTTCTGAGGAGCCAAGAACTACCCACGGGGTCTTTGAGCTGTGCTGTTTTAAGGTGGCCTCACTTGCCTGTACAGGTGGGCACCCACCAATTTGGATACAATTTTGGGTTAATGTGAAATATTAGCAAGTCCAAAGTGGTGAGTGGAGAAAAGCACCACTGGGTTTCTACAAAGGCTCTGCCTATCTGCTTCTTTCCCCAGTTTGTGGAATATCAGCCCGTACAACAGAAGGTCGTATATATGGAGGGCAAAATGCAAAACTTGGTGACTTCCCTTGGCAAGTCCTGCTACTAGGCGACACAACAGCAGCTGGTGCACTTTTGTCTGACAACTGGATCCTAACGGCTGCTCATGCTGTGTATGAGCAAAAAGAAGATGCCTCCTCCCTGAACATTCGAATGGGTGCCCTGAAGAGACTGTCACCTCATTACACACAAGCCTGGGCAGAGGCCATTTTCATACATGAAGGCTACAGGCATGCTGCTGGTTTCGATAACGACATAGCACTGATTAAACTGCAGGACAAAGTTGCAATCAACAGCAACATCATGCCTATTTGCTTGCCAGGAGAAGCAGCGGAATCCTTCATGGGGACAAATAACATTGGAACTGTATCCGGATGGGGATTAACCCAAAGCGGTTTTCTTGCCAGAAATCTCAAGTTCGTTGACATACCAATTGTTGATCATCAAAAGTGTGCTGCTGCCTACGAAAAGAAGCCGCATCCAGGGGCCAAGGTAACTGACAACATGGTTTGTGCTGGCGTAGAGAGTGGGGGCAAGGATAGCTGTGCAGGCGACAGCGGAGGGGCGTTAGTGTTTCTCGATAATGAGACACACAGGTGGTTTGTGGGAGGAATAGTGTCCTGGGGCTCCATTAATTGTGGGGAAGCACAAGTGTATGGGGTCTACACAAAAGTCATTAACTATATTCCCTGGATCAAGAAAATAATTAGTAACTTTTAATTTGTATGTTTTCAATCAGTAAATAATTCCTTAAAAAAAAAGCCTGTAAAAGATCTCAGCAGCAATGTGACCTGAGAAACAGTAGCCCAGCCATTGTCGCCCCCGAAATCAAAACCCAACTCCAGTGAGAGGATGGCCAGTGTGTCACCCTTTACATTTTGGTTCCAGGGGATACAAACCACAGTGATGTTCATCTTTGCCAGAGCAACAGAAACTCACTGGTCGGATTTGCACTGCATTACTTACAAAGTCCAGTATCTTTCTGTACTGGCTTTTTCCACTGCATTTCTGGAAATTGCCTGTACATGCTCTTTGAGTATTTTTCGACTTATTCTTACTCTATGAGAGCTTTATATATTACAGCAGTACTGGTTCAGGATAACCTTGAATCATGGACTTTTGTAGATAAACTGGAAACATCAATACTTTAGCCTAGGCACTAATTTCCATGTTAAAAATCAGTATCACAAAAGCAGTGATATAATTTTGCACTGATCAAAGTGTTAGACAAAATGAACACAGAATAGCACTATTCACATGGTCAAAGACAACACAAATTTTCTAAAGGAAAACTTTGCAATGTATTTCAAAAGCCTTAAAAATATGCATAGTCTTTAACCTAGTAATTCCAATGCTAAGAACTTAATTCAGCCATGCTCCCAGCACTTGGAAATACCCTAATTAATGTTCAAATCCAGAAGACAATAGAATTAAACGTGGCATTTCCATAAGGTGAAATATGACACCAGAAGTAAATGGTGATATTATAGATAAACCTGTATTTTTTTTCCTTCTTACGATGAACATGTAAAACAGGGTCACACTTAGCCAAATAATAGACCACAGATCACACAATACCTCAGTATAAAACCCAAATACACAATTAAGAGCTACTGTCCTAGTACTCAACAACAAAAAATTATTCTACTTATCACATACATCTTCCGAATTCAGTGGTTAACTTCTTTTTCCAAAGGACAAAATTTAAGCTCTGACTTAACCTTAAAAATATTTCATTTTAGTTGGCTAGTCCTTCCTAAAAAGTTTTAATAGCTAACATCTAACAAAGCTTTTCATTCTAGCCAGAGTTACCCTTGTATTTAAAAATTCATTGTGAGTTTTGTCCTAATTTCTCTTGTGCATATAAAGTGCAACTTCTTGAGACTCACTTTTTAAAGGTAACTTTACAGCATCTTTGTCACATATAAAAAGGAAACTGTGTTTTTCCAGTAAGACTCCAGACACTAAACTGGTGGCAACAAAAATTTTTATTCAACTGGTTCAAAAAATGTTTAGAATGAATGCATTTAGATGACCAAATAGATGTTAAAAACAAATCTTTGCCAAATAGTTTACTTCTAAACTTCAAAAAAAAAAAAAAATTTAGGGTAGAATTAAATGCCCATAGCTATTACCACAAACATATTAACAGAAGGCTACTCAACATTGAAAGCCTTCTAAGACCAATTACTAGGTTTACACAAGTGTAAAGAGGGATGAAAACCATGCCATCGACAAGTGAACTTACCCCTGGGCTCCTTGAAGGCTTGTCAGTTTAGTCTGTGGAGGTCCCCGAATACCATTTTAAGTGTTACCATGTTACTGCTGCTGAGTAATAGTGCAAGTGCTAAAATGCAAAATTCAGATGGTACAGGGTTTGGAAATCATGCAATTTAGATGCAGAAAAAAAAATTAAACAACTGCAAGATCCTTTTACAGAGGAAACTGAATGGAACAATGTGGGGATCACAAGTCTAAAGGATGACTTCACTTATAAAAGTTTAAAACATGTAACTTGCAAAAATCCTATTTATCATAATCTAATTAGATAAGGGCCTTAGGTAAACTATCAACACAAGAACTGTTACATTCTTCCATTAGAAAACAAGCTCAACTCTCATAGCAGTAGTTACATAAAAAGTACAACAATCAATATATTATTGCTTTTACATACTTAACAATGCATCGTGAAAGCCTAATCTGAGTTTTGTAAACCATTTTGTTCAGCGTGACTGTATCACCCCCACCTGGGAGGACAGAGCCCATTTCACTTAACACTTTCACAGACAACCTACCACACCCTGATAGTTCTTAAAGCTATCAAGCTTCTTAATGGATTTCAGGCACAAGATAATTTGTGGTTTCTTCTACTTTTATCCCCATCGCAATTAATTCCACTTTTCAAATACCAAACTAAAAAGGTGCCAATATTCCCTTTCAATTGATATGCTTTGCTACAAAGCATTTAAAAAGAACACTGTTTTGCCCACTCCCCCAAGTAAGATTTTTAGGAGGCATGATTTCCCAATGGAGATTTATACAGGCCATGTAAATAGAACATCACCCAAATGCACAGAGGCACTAAGGAAAAGCTGGAGGGTACTGCTTACCATTTTAGGTGCGGTCACCCAGACTTATTAAAAACTAGGTTTAAAAAGAAAAAAACAACAACTTTTCACTTTGGACAATGCAAGAACAAATAGCAATTAAGTCTGGGTATCAGGTGTCAATGCATGACAGGTGATGAATCCATTTGACTTGAGACAACTTTTCAAATAAGTTTATTTGAAGCAAAATAAACTATTGCCAAGAAACTTTATGAAAGTTCCATCTCAAAAGGGTCAAAAAAGGGGAATTAACTGCTATGAATTCTTTGCATTCAGGGCTGCAAAACAAAGACACATATTATTTAAATCAGTTTTATTTAAGAATTTCCAACATTGACAACTCTTATAAAAAGCATCCAAGCACAGGACACAGAACTGCAGCAAACAGCATTCTTAGGGGTAGCTAACAGACATTAGAACGTCCACCCTTCTTTGAGACACCCCCAGCTCACTGGTGAACTCTGCTTCCAAGTACTCCTGCAAAGCACACCACAAGCTCAGTCCATGTTCTCAACCCATCAGCTTCAGTTCACATGGCCACACTTACAGATCAGTAACAGAAGAGAACACACACCATACAGCATTCACAGCAGTTGACAAAGGGATAGGGGAAATACAAGTATCGTTTCACTTAACACATTCAACTAATGTGGGTTATCTAAGAACAAAACTCACTTAAAGTCTTCCAACAGATGTGGATGTCCTTTGAATGCAAGAAACATTCGTACGTTATTTGCTATCATTGCTCTCTGCACACTCTCTCACCAAAGCCACAGGATGGAGAGACACATCTCGCCAAGTTAAAAAATATCCATTTTGCACCACTGTCTCTGCACGCGCTCTCTCCTTTTCTCGCTCATACTAGCCTTTCATGCCTCGGCACCACCATCAATCCCACACAAGGTTTCAAAAGTTCAAACAGCCTTCTGGTTCCATATCACAGCCTTGCGTTCATAGCGTTGATACGACTCCATGAAATAAAGAGTAGCGGATAAAAATGGGACACCCACCGTCAAAGACGCAGCCTGTGCAGTGTGATGACGAAATCTTGAATGAGAAAGCATGTAGACAGAAGTATTCCTATGGCAGAATATTTACAGCACTACTTTCAATGAAGTGCTTCTTCCATAAACATTTGAAATGAGATGAACTGCAGAGATTAAATGAAGGCTTCATATTGTACTTTTGCACATGAAGGGAGACAAGTGTTAAAAAACAAAAACAAAAGAACCAAACACTGACACCATGACCTCCAAAAAGGAGATACTCCTAAGGAAACAATCCATGTGGTGGAGCTCAAATTAAAAGGTAAGAATGTAGTTCTAATTAATGGTTTCCATTTTGAACATGCAAAGAATTCACTTGACGAGTCCAGGGATAAAATATTACAGGAGAAACCTTTTGATATCAATTGTAGTGTGTTGGTTTACCAATCAGGCAAACAGCAGTTCACTTTCAAACACTCAGTATTTCAACCCTTTATGTAACAAAACTTATAAAATTCCTTTAACTCTTCCTCTTTTTCTAAAGAAAAATGTCAAAAATACTGCTGAATATACTCCACACTGAACAAACCAATTTTGAAAATTCTTAGTACATATGTATTTTACAATATACTTACCATGAGTTTAGAAAAATTTGAATTCCCACCAGTCTATACAACCAGCCGTCATCCACTGTCTACATTCCCCAGCTAGAAGGTTTAGAATCCATGCTTGAGCCAAAGCCTCCATTAAAGCCACTGCCTGACCCTGCATTGGAAGCTGATCCCCAACCGATCGCTGCCCCCGAATTAGAGCCGCTGTAAGAGTTATTTCCAGACCCAAAGGCCTGATTTGGCTCTCTCTGCATGTTGCCTTGGCTTTGGTTGTTACCTGATGGGCCTGACTGGTTCTGCTGACTGGCTAACATGCCCATCATACCCCAGCTGCTCTGCAGCGCTGCCTGGGCTGCAGCCATCATGGCTGGGTTGATGCTGAACGCACCGAAGTTCATCCCGCCACCCATGTTACTGCCCTGATTATTTCCCAAGCCCGCCCCGCCCCCTCTACTGTTCCCGAATCCACCCTGATTCCCAAAGCCACCTGGATTACCACCAAATCTTCCACTTCTTTCTAACTGTCTATTGCTATTGTGCTTAGGTTCAGCGTTGGATATATGGACGCTGATTCCTTTAATGATCAAGTCCTCTCCACAAAGAGACTGGGCAACCTGTAACAAAATAAGGGGTGCAAATAAAGGCGATTAGACCACTGACTTGTACGTCAAAGTAGCAATAAAACTTAGATCTCAAGCCATTATCTAAACTGAAGGAAAAATAAACGATGAATGCTCATTTCATTTAAACTCAAAATAGCCTTTAGCTTTAGTAATGGCAGGAAGACTTTTTCAGTTTACTTTCTAAAGATACAAAGCACTCTTGGTTAAACACCACGTACTGAGAAGTATTAAAATGTTTATCACAGATATCTAGGTCCACATACCCTGCATAGTTTACAAGGTCAGAAAGCTTAGTTACGGATGGCAATTAGCTGGATGGGAAACGTTCAAGAGAAATGACCCACTCAGCTGGGATAAAAGTTTTAAAGAGAAAAATACCTGATCGTCTGCAAATGTCACGAAGGCAAAAGCCCGGAATGGCTTGGGAATGAAGACGTCTACCACCTCCCCGTACTGGCAGAAGAACTGCCGCAGCTCATCAGCCGTCATGTCCTCCGTGCAACGCCCAACAAACACCTTCCTGCTTCGCAGAGGCTCGTCTGGGCTTTGCTGGGCAAATTCAAAGGCAGGAAAAGCAAGCAGAAATATGCCATGAGCGATGGAAAAGGCATCCCGGTGGAGGATGTCACAGAACCTATCTGCCTTTTACCTCAGGTGAGTCATTAAAATAAGTTCATTTTGTTTTTCTGCATTAGCACTCCTCCTTCTTGTAAGACCTCGGTGACACACAGTTTTAAAGTTTTAAGTTCGTGAAAGTATGTTTGGATCTAGGAAAGTCAACGACTAATCAATGTCCCAGCAAAAATAATCATGTCTCAAATAAGCAAGTCTTGCTTGGAACAAGTTAGGCTTTTCCAACAAGGGCACTGCACTGATCATCCTCATGTTTTAGCATGTAACTGTGTAAGATTGTTAACAAAGTTTAGTTTAGAGGGATCTTAAACTAAATATTTCAAACAACCATAAAACATTCAGCACGCATTAAGGTCCCAAGGCTTTAGCCAGCCAAGAGGTTTCAAGAAGGCATCCTGACACTACCTTTCCAAGTGGATTTAACACTGTATTTTATAGTGTCTTCTACTGGAAGTTTGTCAGCACAAGTTCCCAAAGCAGAAATAAAAAAAGCAAAAAGCAAAGAAATAAAAAAAGCAAAATACCTTAGAATTAGGAAGTTTACAGTCACACCATCGTCCATCTATCATATGTCTCTGTGACATGACCTTCACCTGGGTTTCGTATTCCGTAAATCGAACGAACCCAAACCCTTTTGAATGACCAGTTTTAATATCTTTCTTGACCTGGAAAAAAAATCATTTAAATTTACTAAAACAACAGACACATAACCAAATGAAAAATTCCTTGACAATGTGAATGGCTTCAACTGGATGCAGTGGCTTAATTAAAACTTAAACCAAGAATAAAACCCCAAGAATAAATCTCTGTTGAGTTTAGATCCTGTTATTATAGCAGAGTAAGACTCTTTTACGTATCAGAATTTCAAAAAAATGTTTTAGAATGCAAAGATAAATTAGATCTAATGTTTACGAATCTTAAGTTAAAAATACTGTCTGGCCCTAACTGGTTTGGCTCAGTGGATAGAGTGTCGGCCTGCGGACTGAAGGATCCCAGGTTCGATTCCAGCCAAGGGCATGTACCTTGGTTGCGGGCACATCCCTGGGAGGGGATGTGCAGGAGGCAGCTGATTAATGTTTCTCTCATGGATGTTTCTAACTCTCTATCCCTCTCCTCCTCTGTAAAAACTCAATAAAATATATTAAAAAAACAAATCACTGTCTGTTAAACATGAAGGGCAGTGTCACTAAAACAGGAATCCTGGGTGCTCATTCACCCAGAAAAAGAAGAACTGTGGATGAAACCGAAGTTTACCTGAACCATCAGAACTTCTCCGAAGGTACTGAAGTATTCTTTCAGATCCTGCTCCGTTGTTTTCCACGGGAGCCCCAACACGATCAAATCGGATGTTTTCTGGACGGCTCTTTTCACTTTCACGGCTGAGGAAGCATCTGTTTCATCCATTTTCCTTTTGTTATCTAAACAAAATGAGCAGAAACCTTTTAGGACTCTTCATGTAACACGTCTCAGAACACGCTGCCTCCTACATCTAGCAGTGAGAAGCAAAAAGATTCTAAGAACAGAAAGATGTTTCAACTTTTGGCAAAGAGTAATGTCAGCTCTCAAAGACAGAATAAAGGACTGAGTAAGTGGACGAGGTGCTTTCCTGGTGCAAATCCAGGGGCTCACACCTCTGGCTTTGTAGTGTCACAAGATTACAAATGTATATTCTCCCCTCAGAAGGCATAACAAAACACAAATAATTCTACTTCGCTCTGACTTTGAAATACACTGAGGAAAAAAAAACACAAACAGGTTAAAAGAGAGTAATTACCCTCTTTTTGCCTGTTAAATGTATTTGCTTAATTATTTTAATGCCTATAACTTAAAGGCTATCTGCCAAAAAAAAAAAAAATCAACTTTTATTTCTAGCTGTAGATGCAGGGTGGTTTCAATTTTCTAAACTTTCAGTAATAGAGGCACATTACTTTTTGTAATATTAAAAAAACCTTAGGTTACTTTTAAAAAGCAAAATTATAAAGGCAAGAGAAGAACTGAATGAAAAATTAAAAAAAACACAGACATTTTTGAACAATTTTAGGTTCACCGCAAAATTGAGAGGAAGGCAGAGATTTCCCAGATACTGGCCTTCCTCCACACACAGCTTCTCCCATCAACATTCCTCCCACGCTGACACATTTGTTACAAATGATGGACCTACACTGATACACTGTTGTCTAAATAACATGGCAACATTTGTTCAGATATTTAAATACACAGTTTTCACTTAAAAAAAAAACAAACAAACACAAAACAAGTTCTGTAACTTGCAGTTTTCACTCATTTAAACGAGTGGTCTTACAAACCAGTCTAATAGCAAGTCACATTTAAAGAAATACTTGGGTCACAGGAGACGTTGCACCATGAAGAGAGGCCACCATCTACGACGCACATGAGACACCAACACGACCAGACTTGAGCGTTACTGCTGCAAAACCAAGCGGCCACGAACCTTTGGGGTAGTTGACAACATACACCAGGTTTCCCCAGCCGGCGTCCGGGGCATGCAGGATGCCTTCCACCAGCCGCACTCCTCTCATGCACTGCGACACCGGGTTGCGGTAGCGCAGCCCACAGGCCCCTGGAAACTGGGCTGTGACTGTGGACAGCAGCACTGTCCCATCGTCTTCGGACGGTATTTCAATGGGCTCGTCATTCTCATCTTCCGTGACCCGAATGTATTCCGACATCTTCTGTTTTTCTTAAATGGAAAAGAGATATGAATGACTTAACACTTGTGTCAAAGGAACCGTTTCCTTATAACCAGCTCATTCGTATCACTACCCTGCCATGGTCCTAGGGCTTCCAGACAAATCCTTGCTGTCTGGATTCTTATACATGTTGCCTATCCCTGAAACGTTAGGAGGCAAAGATCGTAACTCCTATTAAAATGGGATGCCTCGTTCGCTCATTCATTCAATGAACATCTGCCCAGTGCCTACTAGGCATCTGGCGCTGCAACTGTGAAACCGGTAGTTTCGGGTGGCATGCTGGTGACAAGGGGTGCGGTAAGCAAGAGGAAGACAGCAAACGAGTAACTTATTACAATCGTGATGTGTGTACTAGAGAGCAGTCGATGATGTTGGGGGCCGGGGAGAACCTAGGCTGGCGGCGGCGTGTGTGGGAGGAGCGGAGGGGGGGGGGGGGGAGTCGATTCCCTAAGAAAGCGATGAGCAGCTGAGTCTCAGGACCGAACGGGCGCAGTGAGCCCGGAGAAGGGAACAAACAGGGAAGGAGTTCCTCTCTGTTCCTCATTTTGGGACTTCGGGGCTCTCCCAACTTGAGCCTCAAGGGCAGCGGCGACAGGTCCTGGGCGACGTGGGCCGCAGCCTCCCAGAAGCCCGTGCGTGACAGCTGAAGTCGGAACGGCTCAGCGCGGCCCACGGGGCCGCAGGGCGCCAGGCCTAAGCGGGCAGTGCCCCGCGGAGGGCATAGTACCGAAGGCACCAGGCATTGCCCGGGTGCCCAGGCCGAGACAAACCTCGGCTCGGGTTGCGCGTCCCCGCTCCGGCCCCGCTGACAGCCACGCCAGGCCGGGAGGGGCCGCAGCCGCTGAGTCCGTCCCCGGCCAGCCGGGCCGGAGCCGAGGCTCCCGGGCCGTCTTAAGTGAGAAGCGGCCGCGACTCACCCGCTAGGCCGCTGACAGGAGGCCCGACAGGGAGAGTCAAGCAGCCGGGGATCCAGGAGCAGCCCAGCTACCGCTTCGCTCCCACAAAATGGCGCTGGGGCCGCCTCCTCCGCCCGACGGCCGTCGCCGCGCCTACGGCTCCCCGGTTGGAGGGGGAGCGCGCCATTCGGAGATGCCACGACCTGCTCCCCGGGAGCTCAGTTTCCCTCCTGTGAACCTTAACAGATAGATGAAATGGAGGGATAAAAATAGACAAGTACCTGGGTCTGAAAATCTATAAAATGGGAAAATATGGATGCGTAGGTTTTTAACTCCCCCCACATAGCGGGACAGATGGTATCGCCCAACCAACCGCCGGCCGGGGTCCCGGCCGGAAAGTGCGCGAGACTAGCGCGGGGCGGGAGCCGTGAAGGGGGGCGGGGCCCGGCGGGGTGGACAGAGCCTGGCGGGGCGGACTTTCGCGCTGCTAGAAGGGCAGGAGAGGCCAGGACCCTCTTATCTACGAAACGATCTGGGCATGTCCCCTTCGCCCTCCCATAGCCATGCTCCAACCTGGAAAGGATAACTTTTACATAATAGCAACGATAGCTCTGTACCTGGTGCCTTCTAAGTTCTGTAGCGCATATTCCCCTCCAGTCTTGTGAGGTGAGTACTAATGATGCGATCCTCATGTGCCGAAGAGGAAACAGAGGCACAGAGAGGTGAAGGATCTTGTAGAAGGTCACCCAGGTGGCGGACTTGGGATTTGAGCCCTAACCCTAATACTAACGTATTTTCGCTCCAGGCCTCCAGTGCCATATTGTACTTCACCCACGTTAAGACACACCTGTTTGTTTCACATTTCTGAAACCAATATGTGTTTTCAGTTCCAGTTCCATGGATGAGGTGTCCTACTTGAACTGGCAGCAGTTTTAATGTCGTAGTGCATGGATGTATCCGCTTCAATGAGATGCAGGAACACCCAAGTGCTCTACATTTATGCATTAACTCATTTAATTCTCAGAGCAACGCTATGACGTAGATGCCATTGATACCATTCCTGGTGTATGGTTGAGGAAATTGAGGTGCAGAGATTAGGTAACCCTGCCCAAACTCACAGGGCTAGTAAGTGGTGGAGCTGGGATTTGAACCAGGCAGCCTGGCTCTGTAATGGGTGCCTTCTGCCGCTTACAGCTTCCTAGGGAATCAGTATTAAGTCCTTCAAGTCCATCTCTGATGCCTGCTGTTCATGTTAACCATATTGTGCCTGAGTCTGTTTAGAGCAGTGGTCGGCAAACTCATTAGTCAACTGGCTTGCGAGCCGCAGTTTGCCGACCACTGGTTTAGAGGGGTTGGGAGGACGGAGTGGAGGCATTCAGAATGGATGACCTTCACCTGCCCCCAGGGGTAGCCCTGCATATAGGGGACATGGCTGGACAGATGGCCCCTGGTGGTCACTCATGTTTCAAAACATTGGCCAAAGCAAGGAGGTCTGTGTCATCTCAATCCACCCATTTGTTTGGGGGAAGAAGTCAGTTTTATTATCTGCATTTTTCAGAAGAAACTGAGGCTTGGATGCCATGTGCCTTGCCTGAGGTCACATACTTGCCCCAAAATGTCACCTAGCCTGTAAATTACTGTCCCAGCTTTATCAGACCCTGAAGCTCCACTCCATCCACCTCCCTGGGCTATTCTCTGTGATAAGACTGAGGCAGAGGCATTCAGTGTAGGAAGCTCTGTGGGGACTTGGATGCCTGCTGGAAGTGGGCAGAGCTGGGTATGCAGAAACTGGAGAAGGTCACGCAGGGACAACACCGCAGAGGCTGTCCCTTCTCCCAGGAGAGCGCAGGGGAGTTGGGAAGACCAGAAAACACAATCTTGAAGAAGTAATATTCTTCAGGAAGAGAAGCAGTAAGGCCAGAGGGAGGCTCCCAGCTGAGTGCTTCCGGCTTTTAGCTTACGGTGCTGATTGTCAAAAGTTCTCGTTGTTTGAAATGTGTTTTGTAAGTCCTCTTGGCTTGTTTGCTTGTTGGTTCCTATCCCTTACACATTAAGCCCAACGATTGTTTGAGGGCCCAAAAGTATCTGTTCTCACCCATCTCCTCTCTTCTGTGCTTTTGTGAAATGCTTTCTGAAGATAATGGGTCAGGAAGATTTTGCTGAGGTCATACGCCTTATCCAGCGCTGTGCTGAAACTCCAGTGTAAAGATGGACAAGGAAAATGAAAGCCATTTGAGGGTGGAGTGGTCTGATCCAGAAGGAAGTGGGCAGAGAACAATTGGAAAACGGTCCCAGGAGGCATAAAGCACGTGGGTGCCGTGCGGGGCCGATGCTGAGGGACCGAGGGGCTCCCCAACAGCTCTCTTTGCGGTGGGGAAGGGGCGTGGTCTGGCTCTCAGCGTAAGGATAGGATTCTCAACTGGAAAGAAAAGGTCCTGGACAGAGAACCAGAGCGTCTGGGAGGGGCCCCGTTTGCAGCAGTTTGCTTGGGGTGCCTCCTGGCCTCCCAGCTCCATAAAGTGAACATGCATCCCCGGAACTGGAGGGAATACCCAGGCACTCAAGGTATTTAAATGCAAGTCACTTTATCGAGATTTAATTTTCTATTAATTTCTGTATTTAGCTCCCATCAAAACTAGGAGCTGCCTCCTCAACGGGTCTAGGTCTAATTTATGTAGGTTTTACTAATTATTTTTTTTACTCTGAATAATTTATAATTGCACCAATAGTAGAAAGGACTCCTATGTAGCCAGATGCACCAACAGATAACATTTTGTCACATTTGCTTTATCACTCCCTCTACACAGTTAGTATTATAATAAATACTAGAGGCCCAGTGCATGAAATTCATGCATGGTCGTGTGTGTCCCTCAGCCCAGCCTGCACCCTCTCCAAATGGGACCCCTTGAGGGATGTCCAACTGCCTGGGATCAGGCCTAAATGGGCAGTCGGACATCCCTCTCACAATCCAGGACTGCTGGCTCCCAAATGCTTGCCTGCCTGCCTTCCTGATCGCCTCTAACCACTTCTGCCTGCCAGCCTGATCACCCCCTAACCACTCCCCTGCCAGCCTGATTGATGCCTGACTGCTCCCCTGCCAGCCTGATTGCCCCTAACTGCCTCCCCTGCAGGCCTGGTCACCCCCAACTGCCCTCCCCTGCAGGCCTGGTCACCCTTAACTGCCCTCCCCTGAAGGCCTGGTGTCCCCCAACTGCCCTCCCCTGCAGGCCTGGGTCCCCCACAACTGCCCTTCCCTGCAGGCCTGGTGGCCCCCAACTTTCCTCCTCTGCTGGCCTGGTCACCCCTAACTGCCCTCCCCTGCAGGCTTGATCACCCCCAACTGCCCTCCCTTGCAGACCTGGTCCCTCCCAATTGCCCTCTCCTGCTGGCCATCTTGTGGTGGCCATTTTGTGTCCACATGCGGGCAGGATCTTTGACCACATGGGGCAGCCATCTTGTGTGTTGGAGTGATGGTCAATTTGCATATTACTCTTTTATTAGATAGGATAGAGGCCTGGTGCACGGGTGGGGGCTGGCTGGTTTGCCCTGAGGGGTGTCCTGGATCAGGGTGGGGTCCCCTTGGGGCATGGGGTGGCCTGGGTGAGGGGCCTGTGGTGGTTTGCAGGCTGGCCACGCCCCCTCACCCCTCCACTCCTTCCCCCCCCCAACGACCCAAGTGGAGGCCCTGGGATCTGGGATTTATTTATCTTCTATAATTGAAACTTTGTAGCCTTGAGTGGAGCCAAGCCTCCTGCTCGCTCCATGGCCACAGCCATTTTTGTTGGGATTTATGTATCTTCTATAATTGAAACTTTGTAGCTTTGAGTGGAGGCCAAGGCAGGCCAGGACTGTGGAAGCTTAGCTTCCTCCATCGCAGGGGGCAACTCAAGCCTCCTGCTCTCTCCAGCTCTGTGGCTGCCGCCATTTTTGTTGGGATTTATTTATCTTCTATAATTGAAACTTTGTAGCCTTGAGTGGAGGCGTGGGCCCACCAGGGTGTGAGGAAAGCTTGGCTTCCTCCATTGCCAGAGAAACCCAAGCGTCCTGCTCTCTCCGTGGCCACAGCCATCTTGGTTGGGTTAATTTGCATACTTGCTCCTGATTGGCTGGCGGGCGTGGCTTGTGGGTGTAGCGGAGTGCTGGTTAATTGCATGTTACTCTTTTATTAGATAGGACTAGAGGCCCAGTGCACGAATCCGTGCACCGGTGGGATCCCTCACACCTGTGCATGATTGGGGCTGGGGAGGGACCATGGGAGGGCTCCAGGGCATGTCTGGCCTGTCTCGCCCAATCCCAATTGGCTGGACCCCAGCAGCAAGCTAACCTACCGGTCTGAGCATCTGCCCCCGGGTGGTCAGTGTGCGTCATAGCGACTGGTTGAAAAAAATGGTCAGACACTTAGCATATTAGGCTTTTATTATATAGGATATATATCACAGTACTGTACCATTACCAAATTCAGGAACTTTAACAGTAATATCACAGGCTTGAATGTTTGGCAGGAATACTCCTCGGGAGCACATCAGAAGCACAGGACATCTGTTGATCCCATGACTGACGACGTCAGCCTGCATGCATCTCCTGGTTAAGTGGGGTTGGCTGCCATTCTCCACTGTAAAATTACGTTTCCCCCTTTTGGAACTAATTAGTAACCTGGGGGTAACATTCCTGAGACTACCCCACATATCCTCCTGTCTTCACATTTTTAAATAGTTTTATAATCTGCCCAGTTGACATGGCTCAGAGGTTGAATGTCGACCTATGAACCAGGAGATCAGGGTTTGATTCCTGGTTGGGGCATATGCCTGAGTTGTGGGCTCAATCCCCAGGGTGGAGTGTGCACGAGGCAGCCGATCAATGATTGTCTTTCATCATTGACTAGAGCCCTGGTGCACAAAATTTGTGTGCTGGTATGGTCCCAAGGCCTGGCCTGCGATCAGGGCCATCTTCCCTGGTTGCCTGCAGCCAGCCCCGCCTCCTCCCCCCCCCTCATCCCGGTTCCCTGTTTGCCATCGGGCGATTGGAGCCTGATGGCTGGGGGAAGGGACTGAGAAGTTAGCCGTTTCTGCCTGCTCACTGGCCGTGCCCCTGTCACGGTTGCCCTCTATGTGTGGGGTGACTGGCGGGGCGGGAGCCTTGGCCTGGTGCCACCCACATCCCCCACCACCCACCCCCGGTTCCCCTTTGGCCATCAGGCAATTGGAGCCTGCCGGCCAGAGTAGGGACCAAGAGGTGGTCAGTGCACCTCTTAGTGACTGGTCGAGTGGTCGTTCTGGTCATTCCGCCATTAGGGTCAATTTGCATATTACCCGTTTATCATACAGGATTATTATATTGGATGTCTCTCTCTCTCGCTCTCTTCTTCCCTGAAATCAATAAAAATATTTGAAAAAAAGAATCTATTGATGACTCTTGCTGAATTCACTATTACTAGAATGGTTGCAAAATGATGATTTTTCTGGTTCTCTTTGACAAGTAATGTTTAAAGTTTTTATTTTGAAAAATTTCAAACTATGACAACATTGAGTAACAGTACAATGAACATCAGCATAGCCACTACCTTAATGCAACAATTGTTACTGTTTTGCCATATTTGCTTTATCTATTTTTCTATCTATCCCTCTATTTTTTCTGAACCATTTCAAAGTAAGTTGCAATGGTCATGGCATTTCACCCCTAAATACTTCAACCTGCATCAGCTAAGAACAAGGACATTCTCCTACCTACTCACAATACCGTTATCACATCCAAAAAACTGAACAATTATTTGCTAATATCAAGTCCATATTCAAATTCCCACAACTATTCCCCATCCTGTCTTTATAGCTATTTTCTTAAACCAACATCCAATTAAATTTCACATATTGCATCATTTTGTTATTATGTTTTTTAATCTTTAAATTCTAGAACAATCTCCCCACCCAAGATGTGGACTTTTTAAGAAGACCGGACCAGATAGCGTGTAGAATGTTATCCATCCTGGATTTGTCTGAGTGCTCCTCATGGCATCATTAGTTCATGCCTCGCTTCCCTGCTTTTCCTGCATCCTGTAAGTGTGGTCGAAAGACATGGTCATATCAGGTTAGACATAATGGCCAGAACATTGTGTGGGTGAAGCCAGGTACATCTCATTGCACCCCATCAGGAACACGAATGCCTGGTTGTGTCGCTTTCAGCGATGCTAAATTTGATCTCTTAGTTAAGATCCCTCCATAGAAAAGGTATATTTTTCCTCTTTATAATTTGCAAGTAATCTCTGATGATGCTTTGGCACAAATCCCGTCTCCCTACAACCTGTCAGCCTTTCACTTCATGGTTTCAGCATCCACCAATGGTCCTTGTCTGATCCATTGGGGGTTGCAAAATAGCAAATTTTAAAATCCTATCATTCCTTCCACATTCTTTTGTAAAGAAGAACTCCAGTTCCCCCTAAATGCTTAACTTCTTACCAGTTTTTAAAAAATAAATATTTGAATCTGTGCATAGTACCCTATTTTATAGGTTTATCATAATTTATTAAATCAGATCTCCCATTTTGGGATATCAAGATGCTATTTATGTTTGTTAGGTTTCCTTTTTTTAAAATATTTTTTATTGATTTCAGAGAGGAAGGGAGAGGAAGAGAAAGATAAAAACATCAATGATGAGAGAGAATCATCGATTGGCTGCCTCCTGCACGCCCCACACTGGGGATCAAGCCCACAACCTGGACATGTGCCCTTGACCGGAATCAAACCTGGGACCAGTCGGTCCGCAGGGCGACACTCTATCCACTGAGCCAAACCGGCTAGGGCGTTACCCGTTTTCAGAATAAGTTGACATAGTCACCTCCAATGGCAACTAATTTAATTAATTAATTTTAGAGAGAGCGGAAGGGAGGGGGAAAGAGAAACATTGATTGGCTGCCTCCTACATGTCCCCTCCTGGGGACCGAGCCTGCACCCAGGCGTGTGCTCCGATTGGGAATCGAATTGGTAACTTCTTGGTTCATGGGTCAACGCTCAACCACTGAAGCACATTGGCGGGGCTTTTCTCCTTTTTTTTTTTGATAATCACTAAGAACTCTTGGCTTTTACTTATTCAATGTTTTGCCGTAGGTTACAGTCATTAGTGTTTTTAGTGATCAAATTGTCCTAATTATGGCCTGGGGAAACCCTTTAAACTGGCGTAGATCCTGTGTGTGTGTCCCCATTAGTCTTGAGCATGTTCTTGCTTTCTGGCACAAGATGCTCTGGAATCAGCCCTGGAGGCAGGCTTTCCCCTAGAGAGCTCTAGTTCCTGTCAGTCGGAGAAGGCAGTTAGACACCAGAATGCGGGCACTCGGGATGCCCATTGCTACCCCGGTTGTCACAAGCACTTTTGAAAGGTAAAATACTACAATACCAAGCAAGCTATTTTATTTCATCATGATTTACTTTATTTATTTATTTTAATTCTTTATTGTTGTTACTTTCCTTTTTTAAAAGAAATAGTTTTATTGATTTCAGAAAGGAAGGGAGAGGGAGAGAGAGATAGAAACATCAATGATGAGAGAGAATCATTGATTGGCCCCACACAGGGAGCCCGCAAGCAGGCATGCGCCCTGACCAGGAATCAAACTGTGACCTCCAGGTTCTTAGGTCTATGCTCAACCACTGAGCCAGGCTGGCCAGGCTACTTGCCTTTTTTTTTTTTTTAAGAAAGAGAGGAAGGGAGAGGAATTGAGAGAGAGAAATATCGACGAGCTAAACAGCGTATGCTCAAGCTACTTAGCCGCACCTACTTTCCTTTTAATTTAAATGTTACAACTTGCCAAAATTCAGCCATGCCTCCCCTATTGGGCCTAGGTCTTTGGTTTTAAAAATTATCTTTGTGAGAAGCCCATTAGTGCAAGAACACCAATAATAACAACAACAAAATGCAGTCCTTGCTCTCCCCAACCCTTTCCTGTTCCTTCCAGAGGTAACCACTCTTTTAGTTGTTGCTTATAGATTTACCTACATATTTTAAGATAATCTATTCTGCAATATTTTGGTTTGGCTACTTTAGAGATTATCTATTACAATCAGTAAGGACTTTTAGCTCACACACACTCCATTATCATTTCCTCCCTCCCCTTACTATACTTGCATTACAATTTTTGGTAAAATACACACTCAGTGTTTTGATTATTATGTCCACATAAGTTGTATACAGTCCTGAGCCAATCAGTATACTTGCTCTTTCAACTTTTTATTTTTCCCGATGTTAATAATTGCCTGTTTTTTCATTTGTTTTGTCTTCTTTGAACATCTACATCTCCTTAGACCCTCCAAAATCTATATAAACCTCTCAAGCTTTTACTGGTATTCAAGTCTGTCAGATAATTAGCCTTTCTATTTTTTAATTTCTTAGCGCCTTCAGACCGCCTTTCCTGGGTCGCTCTCTGGGACGTGTACCAGCTACCATCAGGGACTTCCTTACAACTTTGAAAATAGCTTGATTTCACTCTCACACTTGACTAATAGATTATATGTAGATTTGGGGGTTGAAAGTCATTTTTCCCCAGCACTTTGAAGGTATTTCCCCACTGCCCTCTAGCTTCTCTTGTTACTTTTGAGAAGCTCATCGCGTTCCTGGTCATTCACATAATCTGCGTTTTCTCTCCGGAGTCTTTCATAATGTTCTTATCACTCGTATTTTGAATTTCAAGATGGCGACTTCATCCTCCTGGAGTTCTTTCATTCACTGTTCGGGGCATTCGGTGATCTTTCCATTCTGGATATTCTTGTCTGTGGGAAAGTTGGTTTTATTACTACTACCTGGACAGTTTCTTCCCCATTGTTTTTCTCTCTCTGGAATTCCTATTAGTTAGCTATTGAATCATCTGCAGTGACCTACCAGTAACAATTTTCTTCCTTCCGTTGTGCAAAGTTTTCTTTTAGTTCTACTTTCTGTGAAATTTCTCCAACCTTACCTTCCGTCCTTGTAGTGGGTTTTTATTTTAGCATATATGTTCTTATTTTCCGAAAGATCTTCCTTATTCTCTGATTTCTCCTTGATTATAGCAACTGTTCCTGTAGAAAATGGATTGTTAGAGAGAGGGAAGGGAGAGAGAGAGAAACATCGATGTGAGAGCGGGACGTCGATCCACTGCCTCCTGCATGCCCCCTACTGGGGATCTAGCCTGCAACCCGGGCATGCGCTCTGACCGGAGAGCGACCTAGGGACCTCTTGGTTCATGGGTTGATGCTCAACCACTGAGCAACACTGGCTGGGCTCTCTTACGTCATTATTTTCCCTACTTATTCCCAATCCCTTTGCCCTGCCACCTCCCTCCCAAACCCGCATTCAGGTGTTTCTGTGTCCCTTAAGCTGTGTGTGTCCTCAGCAAAACCTGGCATTTATGCAGCACGTACCACATTATTCCAGAGCAGGCATGGACAAGCCCCCGGCCACATCCAGCCCATTACCGGATCTTGTACAATCCGCAAACTAAAAGCGGTTTTGACATATTTAATGAGTGGAAAAACATCCAAAGACGAATATTTTGTATTATGTGACATGTATGCAATGCCAGCGTCAGTGTCCATCGCTGAGTTTCAGGGTCCACGTCCACGCCGGCTCGCTTACGTATTGTCTGTGGCTGCTCTCAGGTGGCAGTGGCAGATCCTATGGCACAAGGTCTGAAATATTTACCACCTGGCCCCTGCTCTAGATGTTAGGGGCACCCCGGTGAACTTGTATTTCTTTTTTTTTTTTTTAAATATATATTTTATTGATTTTTTACAGAGAGGAAGGGAGAGGGATAGAGAGTTAGAAACATCGATGAGAAACATCAATCAGCTGCCTCCTGTACACCTCCCACTGGGGATGTGCCTGCAACCGAGGTACAGGCCCTTGACCGGAATTGAACCTGGGACCCTTCAGTCTGCAGGCTGACGCTCTACCCACTGAGCCACACTGGTGAGGGCTTGTATTTCTAGTTTATATAAAAAGAATGATGGTTTAACTTGGGGAGGTGCATATACTTCACCATTGGATCTGGAACTTTTGAGAGAGAAAGGGGGGCCACTATAATTAGGGGGACAGCATGGGGCAAACTAGTCTGCTCCTGGAAAACCAGGTTGTGTGTCATCGGTCCTTAACCCTCATCCTGCCAAGACCCTGTGTCGGCTGTGTTTT
Organism: Corynorhinus townsendii; assembly: GCA_026230045.1. NCBI lineage: Eukaryota > Metazoa > Chordata > Mammalia > Chiroptera > Vespertilionidae > Corynorhinus > Corynorhinus townsendii. The sequence goes on from JAPDVU010000002.1 coordinate 215,829,917, forward strand.
AGAATTCGTCCATGGGCAAGATAGACAGCTTTAGGGCCCGAGGGCCAGATCTGGGCCACAGCAGTCTTTGTACAGCCTGTCAACTAAGCTTTTTAAATAGGTTGCGGGGGGTGGAGGGAGGAAGCAGAAGGAGAATAATAGTTTGTGATACATTAAAATGGTCTGAAATTCAAATTTCAGCATCCATAAACAGTCTTGCTGGGGGTAGCCACGCCCCACCACTTGCATATAACCTAAGGCTGCAACGGAGACCCTGAAATATGTGCTCTCTGGCCTTCTACAGAAAGGTGTGCACGCCTGCTCTGGCTGATTCGACCGGCTGAGGGGCATCCTCCCGTGTGGCTCCCGCAGGGACTCGCTCGTTCCCTGTGAATGTTCCTTGTCGGTCCCTGGTTTACCGGAGGACCAGAGGGAGAACATCTCTGAGATCCGCCTAAGCGAGACAGCTGGCGCACGGAGGGGACACGCCTCATTTCCTCCTCTGCGTCGTCACCATTTCTAAGCCTTTTCCATTGTTCCCTAGACCTTTCTCCCCACACAGTTTGTAAATGCGTTCATTTAGTCCACAAGCCTCAGCTTGGCTTCCCCAGCGCGCGCGCCTCTGCCCTGGGGACGCAGCGAAGGGGCAGAGGAAAGGCGGCCGGGGGAGCTCACCGTCTCCACGCCCGCTCCGCTCCGCTCCGAGGAGCCCTGCGTGGGCACAGGCGCCTTTCCCAGCGCTTGGTCCCCGGCACCATTCTCCGGTGTAGATAAGATCACCTCCACTTTCCAGGTCAGAGAGCCAGCTCCGAAACAGAAACAGGGTGGGGGTGAGCTCCAGCCCAACCGGTCGGGCCCGGCTCGGAGCGCCTCGCTCTCCTGTGTCTGCAGTTTTGCCAACACTCCACCTCTCTCATTTTCACCTTCCTAATTTTTTGCTATTCTGATGAGCGTAAAGTGCTCTCACGATGTCGTTTCAATTTGCATTTCTCCGATATCTAGTGAATTAGAATATTTCAGGAATCTGGGCTCTTCACTCTTAATTTGCTTCTTGAAATCAAGCTAGTAGATCTTCTAAACGAGGTAGGTAAAAAAAAAATTTCCAACAGGAAATTGGCAGGCGCACGTCTGCCCCCCTTGCTGCCACTCCAGGCGTGTGTTCCAGCAGGGACGCACACATCCTGGCGTAACGTGCTTCACGCAAACCACCTGGGGTCAGAGTTCAAGCCGCTCACCAGCCGTGTGACTTTTTGCAAATTACCGGCCACTCTGGGGCTCTGTGTCCTCTTTCTGTAAAATGGGGGCAGTACCGGCCCCACTGGGATTGCTGGAGACTTCAAGTACTTGGCACATAGAAGGTGCCATTGAGTAATAGCTACTGGTGTTAACCCTGGTGTGTGGTTAAACCAGAGGGCCTCCCAGGACACCAGGTAAGTCATTTCAGTGCTTAGTTATGCAGAGGGAAGTTCTGCTGGATCAGAGCCACCACAGGACCCAGAAGTCTATGGCAGGAGAGAACCACGGGCTCGATCGTCCGTCAGCGTGACTTCCGGAGCAAATGCTGCCAGCCAGAAGTTTGCGAAAGGAAAGATGTGATCCACCCCCTGCCCAACCAAATTTAAGAGCCTCCCAAATTCTGTGTACCTTTGGGTGGGCCCGATGTAAGAACCCCCACATTGGATGCTAGGTTGCTTAAATGGCGCTTCTCAGCAGCAGGAAAATGGCTCCCCTCCCCCATGCTTGAAGGAAGATGGTAAAGACTTGCATTTGGGTCCAGAAGGAGCGGGAATGCCTCCCCAAAATGGACTTAAGTCAGTTCTAATGGAGCCACGAAGAAAGCCACGTCTCCAAAGCACGACTCACTGACCCCTCACTTCCTGCTTCCCAGGCTGCTGTGTGTCTCGTAACTGACTAATCAGGTAGCTTGTCAGCAGGGCTGGTCCTGCTTTGCTTAAATGCCGGTCTCCTCGTCTGTAAAGTGGCGCCAGGTCTCGCTGAGCCAGGAGCGTGTAAGGGCCTTGACAGCTGCAGTTAATCTATTTTATTAATCTTTGATCTCTAACTATCAAAGGAACCTGTGAGTGGGTCAGTGGTTTCTGCGTTTGAAGAGCCGGCGTAGTAGGTGTCAGAGCCCTGAGTTTAAGAAGGGTTTCACAACTTCTCATTTGCAGGAGAGGGAGGGTGCTAATAGATAAAACCCTGGTGAAACTGTGCGGGGGGCTGCGATACGGCCAATCCCCAGGCTTCCGATCAATTGAGTGAAAGCAGTTTTGAAAATGTCATTTCCCCAGATGGAGAAACGAAATTTGAGCTCAATGGAAAGATCCCAATGAAACTGCTTTCTCTGAGACTTTCCATGACAGGAGCCTCTGCTGCGTGTGTGCGTGCGTGCGTGTGTGTGTGTGAGGGTGTGTGTGCAAGGGTATGTCTGAAGGGCATATTAGTAAGAGTTTTAAGGGGTGTGCATAGGAGTGTGTAGCCATGTGTGTAGGAGGAATGGAGTTTTGGTCTTCAAAAAGGAGAAGAGCCTGGCTGATGTGGCTCAGCGGTTGAGCGTCAACTAGGAACCAGGAGGTCACAGTTCCGTTCCCGGTCAGGCCACAGGCCCGGGTTGCAGGCTCAACCCTCAATGTGGGGCGTGCAGGAGGCAGCCGATCAATGCTTCTCTCTCATCATTGATGTTTCTCTCTCTCTCTCCTCCCTTCCTCTCTGAAGTCAATAAAAATACTTTTTTTAAAGGGAAGAAAACCTACTTTTCAATTCCTGTTTCCTCTTCTTTTTTTAAAGGTTTGATCAAGAGAGAGGTTGGGGTGGTCCTTGCAGGCGGAGGTGAGTGGTTGTGCCCTGGCCTTCGCGGTCCTGTCTGAGGCCTGTGAAGAGGGCCCGGAGGCCTGGGGGCAGGAGTGCCCGCGCAGGCTTAGCCAGCTGTGCCCCACTCCTCCGCTTCTGGGTGTCATGAGGGCCTCCCATCTGCGCGTGACAGACCCTGCTTGACAGCCACCTTCACACCCACACGGGGTCCCGAATCCCAGCCCCACGCCTTCCCAGGCGGCCCATGACCAACCTGGCGCCGCATGGGCTGAAAGGACACGTTAACCAACAGAGGGAGGAGCTCAGCAGAGAAAGCATCCCGAACAGATGGAGCCCTAAACCCACACGCTAAGTCGGATGTGGGTGGCAGGTACCCGAGTGCTCCTTGTACGCGTCTCACTTCCCTCTGTGTTTGAAAATGATGGTGGTGAGCGGCTGAGCAAGGGGAGACCCGACGGGAACGTCAGTCCAACACCCCAACATTCGTCCGCAAGAGCTGGTTGACTTGGCAGGTCACGCGGGCTTTGTCCCGAGTTTTGTGAGGTTTGTCACCGGAAGATAATGAAGGCGAAGGAGAGGATGAGGGGGCGGGAGGGCGGCCAGGAAGCGGCCTGGGCGCTCCCTCTCCCCCAGCCCCCCTCAACCCCGGGGCCCCACCCATATCTCATGGATGTGGGGGTGCGTGTTGGGGGCTCAGCTTTGGGGATGGAGTGCCATTCCCCCCAGGTTCAGGGGTGGCCCCAAACCCACATCTTTCAAATCCTAATGGTCTGCCAATCTTCATGGGGCTCGGAGGCCTCAGGTACGGAAGGAGGGGGCCACCTACCTCCCAGGTCCCTTTGCCCAGCTTCCCTGAATATGACAGCAGAGGCAGGAACTCGCCAGCAAGGGCGGTGCTAGCTGCCAGGCGGCCGCCCCTCCTCCCTGGTTTATACCTCTGCTGGGAACCAGAGGAAGCCCCCAGCCGTTCCCAGGTTAGCATCCTGGTGAGCAGGTTGGTTAGCATCCTGGTGAGCAGGTTGGTTAGCATCCTGGTGAGCAGGTTAGCATCCTGGTGAGCAGGTTGGTTAGCATCCTGGTGAGCAGGTTAGCATCCTGGTGAGCAGGTTAGCATCCAGGGAGCAGGAGAGGAGCCCCATCAGCCTGCCCCTGGGGAGAGGGACACTGTGGCTTTTGAATTCGGTGAGTGAAGTTAGGCCACGGGCAGCCTCCTGCTCCTCACCCCTCCCCCTCAAGGCTGCAGGCTCAGTCAGACTCCAGCCCGGGAAATGCCGTCCTTCCCACCAAGCCACGGCGGGGAGCCCAGGGCCGTGGCAGCTGGTACGTCCCACGAAGGAATTCAGGGCCCCATGAGGGCAGCCTTAGAGGGAACTCCAGCCACCGTTCCTGCCCCTTTAAACTCAACGTTTCTTACTTAACATTTAAAAAAAATTGAAGTCTAACACGTACAGGAAACTATGTAGATCTTGATAAAGGAGCATTGACTATCATACAAATATAAAAGGAACAGGTGTCAGAGATTCCATTGAACGCAATAACTAAGGAGGGAACAGTGCGACGTACAATCCGTCACGGTTGGTTGGAAGGGTGATCAAGAGTAGACATATAGCCCTGGCTGGTCTTGCTCAGTGGTTAGAGCTCCGCCTGCAGACTGACCGGTCTCAGGTTGGATTCTGGTCGAGGGCATGTGCCTCGGCTGCAGGCTCAATCCCCAGCACATTGGGACGTGTGTGGGAGGCCACCAATTGATGGCTTCCCCCCCAACCTCATCCGCCTCCTCCTTCCCACACTCCTTAAAAGCCAATGGGAAAAATACCCTCAGGTGAGGATTAACCGCCAGAAAAACAGTAGACACACAGAGCCCACCAGGAATGCGGGGTGAATTCGTGTAATGGTGGCAGAACTGGTCGGCACCCGTGGGTCAGTCACCGCCCCCTCCCCCGCCCCCCCGACACAGTGTGCATTCTTCCGGACTTGAGTCACTGGCAGCAGCATCAGTGCAGTCAGCAGCGTGCGGCCTTGTCCAGTAGCTCAAAGGTGATGAGAGGTCCCCTGAAGAGAACCCTGGAGCGTGCACCAGACACACCAGGTTCCGTGGGAGAAACTTAGTGGTTTTGGAGATCCATTTCCAAGCCTCTCAGCTTCCCCTTCACCTCTAGTGTTCGGCCCAATTCCAAGCAAACACCCCTGTGATACCCCCCGGGGTGAGAGATACAGCATCACGCCTTGGGGGCCCTTCTTCCCATTCATTTGTGCTTTTTAAAGTATATTTTTTATTGATTTCAGAGAGGAAGGGAGAGGGGAGAGAGAGAGAGAAACATCAATGATGAAAGAGAATCATTGATTGGCTGCCTTCTGCACGCCCCCTACTGGGCATGGAGCTGGCAACCCCGGCCTGTGCCCTCGGCCGGAATGGAACCTGGGACCCTTCAGTCCACAGGCTGACGCTCTACACACTGAGCCACACCAGCTGGGGCCCCATTCAGTTGTTACCCTTGCCTTCTCCCCGCAGGTAACCACCACGTTTCCAAACCCAGAGGCTAGCTTCGTGTGTATTTATACACGCTTCTGGGTCTGCCTTCTGTCACTCAATCGAAGTGTTTCTCAGATTCACCCGCGTTGTCGCCCGTGTCAGCCGTTCGTTCCTCTTTATCCAAGGGCAGTGGTCCCCTGGGCGAGGAGACCGCGCGTCCACGCGGCTGTGGGTGGGCCTTGCGCGGCTCCCAGTTTTAGGAACCAGTGGTGCCACGGGGAGCCGTCCCGGGCACGTGGTCCGGTGCCCACAGGCGTGGCTTTCTGTCGAGGTGGCATTCCTGGAGGTCATGGAGGGAAGTGTGTTTAGTTGTAGGAGCTTCTTCCAGGTCCCACCCATTTCCACCGGGAGGTGGGGGTTTTCTCCCTCTTATGGGCAGCCCCTCCTTCCAGCTTCTGGCTCCAGGATGGGTTCCTGAGCTCCCCCAAGGACACTGCCTTCCCGAGACGTTCAGGCTCTCGCTTACAGTCATTTTTATGTGTTTTAAAATTGTTTGTTGTTGTTGTTAATCTTTAGCCAAGAATATTTTCGGAGAGAGTGGAAGGGAGGGAGGGGGGAGAGAGAGGAACATCGATGTGACAGGGATGCATCAGTGGGTTGCCTCCCAAATGCGCCCCCAAGCAGGGCTGGGGGTCAAACCTGCAACCCAGGTAACACGCCCTTGATCGGGAAGCAAACCCGAGACCCTTTGGTGCCCAGGCCGACACTAACTACTCACCAGCACCGGCCAGGGCCCTGCGGTCCTTTAAAAAGAACTACAGTCTCAGCAGCCAGCAGGAAGCTTTTAAAGTGCAGGCGAGAGATCAGTCCCTTCTGGCTCAGAGGTCGCCAGGGCCCTAAGTAGTTGAGAACCTGTAGTGACGCTAACAACCTTGCCTTTGGATGTGCAAATGGAGGGGGGCCAGTCAGTTGACTTAACACCCCCTTCTGCAGAAGAAGCCAGTTGCTGGCTATTTGCAAATCCATCTCGACTCTCCTCACCTGCGAATGCGTCTGTCCGGTGATTTCTCCTTTGAACTGGCTTCCCTCGTTACCAATGAGCTGAATAAAATCTTTACTGCCGATTCGTTTTAAAAAAATACTTTTATTGGTCTCAGAGGGCAAGAGAGGTGGAACCGTCAAGGATGAGAGAGAATCGTGGATCGGCACGCCCCCTGCACGCGCCCTCCTGGGGATCGAGCCCGCAACCCTGGCATGTGTCCTTGACTGGGATAGAACCCGGGACCCTTCAGTCCACAGGCCGACGCCCTAGCCACTGAGCCAAACCGGCTAGGGCCGTACCGGTTCATTTTGTAAATCCATATGAGAGTCATGATGTTACTTTAAAAAAAAGCTTGGAACACTGACCTTCCCCAAACCTCCCTTCCTTCCCCCCCCCCCCCCCCCCCCCGTCTGTTTCCCATCGCTGTGCTCGCGTTCCTCAGGGCTGGATTGTCGTCTGAGAAATAGTTATTTCTTACTTGGTTTTCGTGGGTCTTTCCCTCCGGTCCTGGTCACTGTGCGGAGCAGGCACTGCAAAAGATAATGGACCGAGGGAAGGGAGGCAGATCAGCAGCCACCGTGGTGGGGTGGTACCACCCCTTCCCTGGGCCTTCCCTCCTGTAGGCCGCCCGCCCGTCTTGTCTGTGTTCGCCCCGTGGTGTTCCCATGTTCCTCCCGGCAGGTCAGACGCGGCCAGGCCAGCCTGCCCTTGATGTTCCTGACAGGTGGATACATCATGCTTTTATGGCTTGCGTCAGGCTTTGGGCCCAGCAGACTGATAAGCCGCTGAGCGATGGTGGGAAGCTTCGGAAGTGAGAGAGCCTTCTGCAGGAGCTGGCTCTGTCTCTCCTCCCCACAAGGCAATGGGGCTCGGGGAGGCCAAGCACTGTGCCAGGCTCAGGGTTGGGCCCGGGCTCCTCTGACTCAGAGGTCAGCCCTTGTTTCAATAGTAAAACCCAGCACAGAGCCTGTGGCGTGTGCCAGGCCTGCCAGGGATCTGTGTCCGTGAACTTATCCTTACGACAGCACGGCTTTTAGATGAGGAGGCCGAGGCCCGGGGGAGGGAGTGACTCAGCTGCCACAGCAGTGAGGCGGGGAGCCGGGGCTTCAGCCTGGGCAGGCGAGCTCCAGCGTCTCTGCGCCAAACAGAAGACATTAGAGGAACCGCAAGGACTTGCTGGACATTTATTCCAAGGCCCGGAGCTGAGGGCTTTACATGCATCATCTCAGTTCCTTTCTTTTTCTTAAAAAAAAAAAAAGTTTTTATTGATTTCAAAGAGAGAGAGAGGGAGGGAGAGGGAGAGAGAGAAACATCAATGATGGAATCGTGGATCGGCTGCCTCCTGCACGCCCCCTACTGGGGATCGAGCCTGCAACTCAGGCATGTGCCCTGACTGGGAATCGAACCGGCCACCTCACAATGCACAGGATGATGCTCAGCCAGCTGAGCCACACCGGCCGGGTTCATTGCCTCTGCCTGATACCCGATAAGGGAGGTGCCGGCACGCGCAGCAAGGCTCAGGCAGTTCAAGACCACCCTTGCTTTGGACACCAACTTAAAGTTCAAAGGTTTCCAAGACCACACTCAGGTTCCGTAATTCACTGGCAGGACACAGAGAACTCAGAAAAGCCATCCCACCCACGTTCACGGCTCACTACAGTGAGAGGGTGCTGATTCAGTCGGCTGAGGGAAGAGGTGCGAGGGCCGGGCCCAGGGGAGGCTCTGTGCCAGCTGCTGGTCGTCCTCTCGCCGCGGAGCCGTGCCCACCGAGCTGACTTCTCCCAGCAATGCCGAGTGACCATACACGATTTGTGAACCTCACAGCGTGTGCTGCCACAGCCCTGATGCACAGCTTACTACACACCCAGGCCGTACGTACAGCCCACCGCTCCCAGGCTACGGGCCTGGACAGCACGTTCCTGCACAAAGCAACACGAGATGCAATCACGCACGAGGGAAAACGATGCCATCAAGAGGCGCGGTAGATGCGGGATGCATGAGGCTGCCGGCGCCACACAACTTGCTGTTTTATAGCAAACTTTAAAAAACGTGTTTTATTGATTTCAGAGAGAAGGGAGAGGGAGAGAGAGAGAGAAACATCCATGATGAGAGAGAGTCATTGATCGGCTGCCTCCTGCACACCCCCTACTGGGGATGAGCCCACAACCTGGGCATGTGCTCTGACCGGGAATCCAACCCATGTGTGACCTCCTGGGTCGTAGGTAAATGCTCAACCACTGAGCCACGTCAGGCCGGGTCTTGTTTACTTTTTTCTTTTCTTTTTGTTCATCTTCACCCGAGGATATATTTTTCTATTGATTTTTAGAGAGTGGAAGGGAGAGGGAGAGACAGAGAGAAACACCGATTTGAGAGAGACATATCGATTGGTTGCCTCCCGCATGCCCCCGACCAGGGCCAGGAGCCTGAAACCGTGGTACAGCCCCTTGACCAGAATCGAACCCGGGGCCCTTCAGTCCGCAGGCCGACGCTCTATCCACTGAGCCAAATTGGCTAGGGCTGATACACTCCACTTTTATGAGTCAAGGGACTTGTAACCAAGTTTCTACCCCGCAGCCTGTTCATATCTTTTAAACTGCACGTGGCTATCGTGTCTCTGCTGTGCAAACTCAGCCCGGAGTCCCCATGTTCTCCGCGGAGCGGCCCTGAGGCCTGTCAGGGGTCAGGTGTCTCTCTTTTACCAACAGACGAACATTGGGCTCAGTATTGATTCAGGGTCCTGTGTGTGCCAACATTTATCCGATTTCTCTGACACTCTAGTTTGACTGTGTGAAGAGGTGGAAAATGATGGTGGGGATGGTTAGGCACCTGATGGCTAGGTTTCTTCTCAGAAGTAGCTTCTTAATCGACAGACGAGGCAGCATGCTTCTCAGACTCTGTGGCCCTGTGGGTCCCCAGGAGCCACGTGGAGGGGTTGAGGCAGTGTCTGAGCAGAATCCTGCACTTGTAGGTAAGGGACAGTGGTTGGCTGAGTAGGGCCTCCACCTCGGGAGAGACGGCCATATGTACACCTCACCCCAGGGCCTTTGCACGGCTTTTCCCCTGCCTAGAAAGCTCCTCCCCCATTTCTCACAGCTGATTCCTTCCTGTCACTCAGATCTCTGCTCAAAGGCCAGCTCTCCGAAAGCCTTCCTGACTGTCTGTCCAAAGTAGTCCCTACGCACCCCCAGTCACAATCTCATCCTAGTCGCTTCTCAGCCTCCATCACTACTCAACATGAGCTACAATTGTTTGCCTGCTTGCCATCTGCGCTCCCCCGAAGGCAGCTCTGTGAGGGCGAGGCCCAGGAGTTTCTGGTTTATTGCTCTCTTTCCAGAACCATGAACGCTGCCTGGTACATCGTAGACACCCAATAAGTGTTTGTTGAATGAACAAACATATTCTTGGATGTGGGACTATAGGGGTGACTCTTACACATGTGAGGTGGGGGGCCACCTCATGCTTGGTGGGGGAATTGCACACCTAAAATAGCAACAAACTAGGGCCGTGGTCGGCAAACTGCGGCTCGCGAGCCACATGCGGCTCTTTGGCCCCTTGAGTGTGGCTCTTCCAAAAGATACCACGGCCTGGGCGAGTCTATGTTGAAGAAGTGGCGTTAGAAGGAGTTTAAATTTAAAAAACTTGGCTCTTCAAAGAAATTTCGATCGTTGTGCTGTGGATATCTGGCTCTGTGGACTAATGAGTTTGCCGACCACTGGGCTAGGGGATAGATAGTATCACAGAAACCTTTCAGCAGGGACTTGCAACAGAAAAAGCGGAAGGGGGTGGGTGCCGCCACGTGATTACCTGGAACCTTCCGGAGGGAGCAGGAGTAGAGAGATGAGCAAACTGCCTGCTTCCCACTGTTCTCCATCCTGGGCGGCAGGACAGGCCCTGCAATTCCTCTTCTCTCTTGCACAGAAAGAGAAACTGAGGAGAGGGGCTTTCCGACCTCACTCCGAGGCCAGGAAAGCCTCCCCGAGCCCCTGTTCATTCCAGAAATCCATGCAGGGCCTTCAGGGACTGGTGGGGCCTGCATCCGCCTGGGAGGGTCAGCTGACCGATGGCCAGCCAACCTGGGACGCCTGGGGAGCAGCGTTGTTTTAATATTAAAAGGCCACTTTTCTCGGAGAAACGCTGCGGATACATTAAGCTGTCGCCTGTTCTTTGGAGAGCGTTATTAATGGAAAACAATAGATTAATAGTTTTAAAACGGTTGTTCAATAAGTAATTTTTATGGCTCTGGATAGAGCCCATTAAACATTTCTGTGTGTTATTATAAAGAAGTTTTAAGCGCAAAATCATAAAGTCAATAATCAGAGAATTAGTCACAGCGGCCAGCCACAGGCCATTAGTTTGAGGCCCTGGCAGGGACACCTGTGGCTGCGCGGGGGTTCCATGGGGCGCCAGGTGGAAACGGGGACACGCGCTGCCCGCCGCCTCCCGGAAGCTGGAGGGGCCAGCAGGCAGGTGTGAGCAGCGGGACGCCGGCAAATGTTTACAAAGCGCAAACGTGAGTGCAAACCGAAAACGATCCAGGTCAATTTGCACATCCAGGCGCAGACACCTGACTTCCCCAGCGATCGCCTGCCTCTCCCAGGCGCCCTCCTGCTAAAGACAGAGACGGAGGCCGAGTGCTTTCAGAAGGAGAGCGGGGCGCCGGACACGCCCCCCAGAAAGGCTTCTGGAGCTGTTTTCTGAAAAAATGGCGCTTTCCTCTCCCAGCAAATACACAATGGAGTCACGCAGGTGCCAAGGAAACGGTGGGCTTTTAAAACACGACTTCTAAAAGTCATGACAACAGCGATACAACGAATACAAAATAATATTGAATGTTAAGAGTAATTTAACGTTGGGAAAAAAAATTTTTTTAAAAGTAAAACAAGACAATTAGGGACGCTTGAGAAAATCCAAAGAAGATAATAGAACGACCCACAATCTCTCTACCCAGAGATGCTCTCTTTCTATTTCATCCCACAAATGTTTATTGAGAATGTTTGATGCTGGACACTGCTCTGGGCACTAGGGAGGCAGTGATGAACCAAACAGACACTCTTGGCCCCGTGGAGCTGGCAAAGGGGTGGGGGGGATACGGCAACAGACATAATAAGTAAAGTAGAAGGCAGGTTAGAAGGTGTAAGTGCTAGGTAAGCAGGGCGTAGGATAAAGTCCATAAGAGGGTGGGCCTCACTGAGAAGATGCTATTTGCATAAAGACTTGAAGGCGGTGGGGAGTGAGCGTGCAGGAATCTGAAACAAGGGCGCGCCAGGCAGGGGAAGGGCCGTGCAAAGGCCCTGAGACAGGAGTGTGCCAGCAAGCTTGATAAATAGCTGGGAGGCCGGCGGGGCTGGAGCAGAGGAAGGGAGGTGAGGAAATAGGAGGGGAGGTCAGGGAGGTCAGGGGCAAAATCTGGACTTTGGCTTTTCCCAGGCAGGAGAAATGGAGAGGTTTGAGCAGAGGAGGACCGCGATCTGCCCTAGGTTTGAAGCTGATTCCACTGGCTGCTGCATCCCCAACTGCCTGCATTCTTTTCTTTTCTTTTTTTGGCAGAGGGAGGAGGGGGGTCAAATGTGACTACTTCTGCATCCTCATCCCCGATGGTGATTTCATTAAAAAAATATATATATATTTTATTGATTTTTTTTACAGAGAGGAAGGGAGAGGGAGAGAGAGTTAGAAACATCGATGAGAGAGAAACATCGATCAGCTGCCTCCTGCACACCCCCTACTAGAGATGTGCACGCAACCAAGGCACATGCCCTTGACCGGAATCGAACCTGGAACCCTTCAGTCCGCAGGCCGATGCTCTATCCACTGAGTCAAACCGGTTAGGGCGTGATTTCGTTTTTTTAAGCCGGATATTCAGCCTGCTTGGTGCAGAAGGAGGTGGGTTTGGGAAATAGTTCCTAAAGGGGCACCTGATGTCTCTTGGGAAACTCCCATTCAGGGAGGATAAACGAGCTAAGCCTGAGCACAGAGGCCGAGAAAGGCAGCTGCGGAAATGGAGCCAAGAGAGACAGAAGGCAGGGGGAGACCCAGGCTCTGTGCTCTAGAAGTTGCTGGGCATGGATAGCTCTCAGAAGACCATTAGGTGTGTTAACCTAGCTCAGATGCTGCCTCCTCCAGACAGTCCTCCTGATTGTTGATCACTCCTCCTCTGTGCATTGTACCTGCCTCTATCTTTGCAACTGCCACCCTGATTCCTAACACAGCCACCTCCTGCTAGATCTGGGAGTGTCTGTGTGGGGAGGGCACACCCAGTGTTTGCCTTAGGGCCTGGCACACAGTAGGTGCTTAGCAAGTGCTTAATGCAGTGAACACATGGTGCTGCCAGATTCACAGAGGCTGACCGACCTTGGAGCTGATGGAGCATGAGCTTCAGGGCCCCTCCCTTGCACTCTGGCCCCTCATGTGCTCACAAGACCGTATCGTATGACTGGAAAATTAGCAAAAGTAAGTTGTTGTTTTGTTTTTTGTTTTGTTTTGGTAAGATGCCCTTCCCCCAAACTGTAGGAACTTCAGGCCCCACACAACCGGGGAAGGCTCAGAGAAGCAGGTGTCAGAGCTAGGGTTCGAGGGGTGCCCATCAGAGGGGGAGCTGACGCCTCTTTGGGGGCTAGGGGCCAGGGTGCTGCCCTGATTCAGGCAGCAGCTGATGGCCTGTGGGGTGGGGTCGGGGTTGTAGTTCCCGGGAAATCTTGTTGCTTAAACTCACTGCCTGGCTCCTGAGGGGTGCAGCCTGCCCAGGACCTCTGGTATTTCCCCTTCCTCTTCTCTTCTCCTCCTCACCTCCATTTCCTCTTTCCTCCATTTCTTTTTTTTTTTTTTTTTTTAATATGTTTTGCCCTGACTGGTTTGGCTCAGTGGATAGAGCATCGGCCTGTGGACTGAAGGGTCCCAGGTTCGATTCCGGTCAAGGGCACGTACCTTGGTTGCGGGCACATCCCCAGTGGGAGGTGTGCAGGAGGCAGCTGATTGATGTTTCTCTCTCATCGATGTTTCTGGCTCTCTATCCCTTTCCCTTCCTCTCTCTGTAAAAAATCAATAAAAACATATTTAAAAAAATATGTTTTTATTGATTTTAGGAGAGAGGAAGGGAGAGGGATAGAGAGCCAGAAATATCGATAAGAGAGAAACATTGATCAGCTGCCTCCTGCACACCCCCTACTGGGATCGAGCCTGCTTCCCAAGCATGTGCCCTGACGGGAGTCCAAACAGTGACCTCTTGGTTCATGGGTTGACGCTCCACGGCGGAGCCACACCGCTGGGCTTCCCTTCATTTCTTTGTCCTCCCTCCCCTGACCAGGCCCAGAGTCTCTCCCGAGGGGGTTGTGGGCCACAGTGGGGGAAGAAATCTCAGGAACCATCCTGTCCCTTCCCTTTCTCTTCCTGTCTGCAGTTGCCTTCCTCTTTGATGCCTCCACAATCCCCATCCGCACTTTGGCTTCATCATTTCCCTAATCTGAGCCTCAACTGCCTCATCTGTAAAATGGGCATAAAAAAGCCCACCTTATGAGACATCTGTGAGGGTCCAAGGAGACAAGGTGTGAACACAGGTTTGTCACCCATCAAGGGACATTCAGGTACCAGTCCTTGTTCTGTCCGACAAATGTCCCCCCAGCCCGGAGGGCTTCCCTGGTGGGGCTGGACGGCCAGAGCCCGGAAGCCGGACCCAGGTTATGCATCCCTGCTGCTCCCTCCCTCCCCTCCGAGAGGGTGGCCAGCTTCCCTTCAGCGACGTTAATGAAATTGCTGTGCAGAGTCACTGACCTCTAATTGCGGCCCACTGACTGTGCTTTCCTCTTTCATTCACACGTGGATTTGCCCCGCTTCCAGCAAGCAAATTACAGGCTGGGAATCAGAATGTTCCAGAGAGGAGTGAAGGGGGTGGAGCAGAGTGACCGCTACATAATGAAGTGCCCCGTGTTAACATCCAGGCCGGACCGAGACAGTGGCCGCTGCTGACCCACGTCCACGAAGGCACCGGACTCGGCCTGGGGTGGGGGTGGGCCCTGGCTCCTGAGCCTCAAGGTGTGGCCGGGCCGAGCAGGGGCAGCTGGAGATGCGGCATGGCACCATGCACTGGGCTTTTGTCTGAGCGAGTTGGGAGGAGGTGGGATGGGGTGGAGGGATGTTAAAGGTTTGACTTCCCATCGTAGCTGGGCCAGGGACAGCAGGAGGAGGGTCATCACCAAAGCTGCAAAGTTGTGTCCTTGTGTTTTTCTCTCTCGGGGCTGAAAACAGCTGCTCCGTGCTTTCTCCGGGCCTGGCTAACGGGAGAGGATTATAGACTTTTAGCCATAAGAGGACCTCAGACGCAATCAGGCGACGTGTCTCATTTCAAAAGGAAACCGAGGCTTCTCCCCAAATCCAACAGTGAGCTCCCTCACTGCCTCCCAGATCCCTCTCCTGCCCTGGGGGATGGGGGATGGGGGGGGCCAGGGGAGCTCTGTGAGCTAAACAAGATTTGGGTAGGGGGACCAAACCCACAGCAGAAATGAGGGTGCCAGGCTGAGGAGGCAGTCAAGACTTGTATTCATGCCTTCATTCATGCAGCCAACGTTATGCCACTCACTCTGCCCTGGCACTGTTGCACCCGCTTTGTAAACGTCAAATATCAAGAGGCAGTGGGTGCTGTTATAATCCCTAGTCCACGATGAGAGAACCGAGCAGAGAGAGATTGGGAGACAGGTCCCAGGTCCCTCCGCCGGTAAGTGGCAGGGCCGGGCTGCGAGCTTCCCCCAGCCCCATCTGGCCAGAGTTTCAAACGTTTCCAGAGAGATTAGATCCCAATCGGCGTGGCTCAGGGGTTGAGCGCCGACCTATGCACCAGGAGGTCACAGTTCCATCCCGGTCAGGGCACACGCCCAGGTTGTGGGCTCCATCCCCAGTAGGGGGCGTGCGGGAGGCAGCCGATCAATGATTCTCTCTCATCATGGATGTTTCTATCTATCTCTCCTCCCTGAAATCAATAAAAAATTTTTTTTAAAAAAGTGAAATTAGAAGTCCATAATTGTATGTAAAATCTCCTAATTTTAAAAAGTTGACTTTAGTTTTGTTAAGATTGTGTGGCTCAAAGAAAAGACTGAATTTGGCCTGGGCAACCTCTGCCCGGTACACAGAAGATGGACCAAGAAGAGACGGGGGTGGGGGGGGGGGTGGGGGGGGTGGGGGGGAGGGAGAGAAGAGGAAAGGAGAAATCAAAGGAGTTTGGAGCGAAAAGCCTGCCTCTGACAATCGCTACTCATTCAACAAGCATTTATCAAACACCTACTATATGCCCGCTGCTGTGCTACTGCCAAGGGAACAGTGTGAGGACGCACAGGGAGAGCCTACAGTTGCATTCCCACCTGGCCCGAATTTTATTTTATTTACGTAGTCTTTTAAAAGTTTTTCAAAAAATATATTTTATTGATTTTTTTACAGAGAGGAAAGGAAAGGGAAAGAGAGAAACATCGATCAGCTGTCTCCTGCGCACCCCCTACTGGGGACGTGCCCAAGACCAAGGTACATGCCCTTGACCGGAATCGAACCTGGGACTCTTCAGTCCGCAGGCAGACGCTCTATTCACTGGGCCACACCGGTTAGGGCCTGGCCCAAATTTTAAAGCGAGTGCGCCTTGGCAGGGGGCGTGCTTGGGCAGAGGGGCGGGTGACCCCTCTGCGCTTCCATTGTCTCCCAGCCTTACGGGGAGCAGGGACTGAGCCGGCGGGGATTTCTCTACCCACTGGCCTTTGTAGTGGCGCAGTGACCACGCCAAGCCTGCTGTTGGTCCTTCTAAGAACCGCAGGGCCCTCCTCCCCAGGGTCCCAGGCTTGCCGCCAGCTTCTTGGACGTGCAGGGGCTGGTCACTTTCCCTTCGCCCGCTGCCCTGGGCCTGCCATTCTGGGAGCTGCCGCCAGGGGGCCAGCGTTGCCGGTGTCCTGCGACCCCGGGGCCGGCCGAGATGCTGAGTAAAGCGGATCCGCTCGGGGCTCCGGCGCCTGCTTTGTCTCCAGCGACCTGCCGCGGAGGCCTGGACGTCCTTCACCAGGGGGAGGCGTGGGAGCCGGCGGGGGCTCCCCGCGGCCCAGGACACAGACGCAGCGAGGTGCGCAGCCTGCAGGCGACAGAAGAGAGGTCCCCGCTTGCCTCAGCCCCCTCCCCGCCCGCCACACGCGTCCCCCACCTGAGAACCTCATCGAATTGACGGATTCATTCCCGGCGACTTCTGCAGCCGCTGCTTCCGTGTCTGCACCTTGAACTTGCATTAAGTTTTAATTAAAGCCGTTTCACTGGCCTTGCCCTTGGCTAAATGCAGCCGCGGGCACAGGGCACAGAGATATTTAATAGTCCGCCTCTCCCCGCTGAAGGCACAGGGTGCCCCAGGGTGTACCCGAGCCGTGCCCGCTCACGGCCATCCGCACGCTCGCTTAAGTGTGCCCACAGGCCCTGAGCGGGAGGCGGTGCAATAACTATTCATTGCCCTGGGTTAAGTGTGCCCAGGGGCACCCGTAAACTCAATGCAGTGATTAGCAATTGCTCCCTGTGAAGGCTGCCCGGGGTCCTGCTCAATGTCCCGGCCCTAAATATAGCCTCCACGTGGGGCCTTAAAGGGCGCCGCGTTTTTGCTGGCTTGGTCGCGTCTTCCTTCCCTTCTTTAAGCAGAACTGCTTCTCTCCTACGGAAAGCCCGGCCGCCGGGGCTGCTGCCTTCCTCCAGGCTGCAGCGGGCAGGCAGACGGGTGTGGGACAGAGGGAGGGCTTCGGGGGCGGCCAGGGGAAATGCCCCATCCTCACGGTCTCCTCACCAAACCGCAGGCATCCCCCTTTCCTTCCTCTTCGGCCCCCAAGGCCCCGATGGCATCCGCACCTCCTCGCCAGCTGTGCCCGGACCCCAGCTGCCCCCTTGTTCGGCGAGGGCAGCAGCTGAGGCAACCACGTTTCCCTGGGTCTGTTGACACTCGAGTCCCAGAACATAAATGATTTTCTTGTCTTAATGAGCAAACAAGGCCGCTGCTCGGCTCTCCGGCGGCCTCCTGCTGGGGTAATTGCCCGCCTAGTGCTCTGGCAGCAATGTTTACTCACTCACCTAGCCTACTGCTCGCCTTACGGGGTCGGGGCGGGGGAGCTTCCTCTTTGTTCTGCGGTCCGGACCTGGCCCCTGCCCCGGCCCCTGCCCCTGCCCAGGAAGCGCCAGTGGACAGGGAGGGCGGGAGCTACTTTCCGGAGAATTCTGCCAGCAGGTGCTTGGGGACGTGCACAGGCAGGACTGCTGGAACCCTTTGAGGGTGGTGGGCAGTGCCAGCTCTCTCGGGCCCTTGTCTTGGCAGCCAAAGCTGGACGCTTCCCCTGGTGCCCTCGAGGCAGAGGCCCTCCGAGGGGCCTCCGAGTCCTCTCAGTGGCGGGCAGCGCACGCCTTTGCTAGGCCCCCTGTTCTTGCCCCGCTCTTTCCCCAAACTCTCCTGCGGGTTCCCGGCAGCCTCCGAAGGAGGTGTCCTCTCTCCATTTCACATTTCTCTTTCTTTTTTTAAATCCTCACTCGAGGATATTTTTTCCACCGATTTTAGAGAGAGTGGAAGAGAGAGGGAAAGACAGAGCGCAGCATCGACGTGAGAGAGACCCATCAATTGGCGGCCTCCTGCACGCACCCTGACCGGGGCCCGGGCCGGGGAGGAGCCCGCAACTGAGGTCGGTGCCATTGACCCGAATCGAACCTGGGACCCTTCAGTCTACAGGCCGACGCTCTATGCACTGAGCCAAACTGGCTTGGGCCACATTTCTTAAAAAAAAAAAAATAATAATTGATTTCAGAGAGGAAGGGAGAGGGAGAGAGAGAGAGAAAAACATCAATGATGAGAGAATCACTGCTCGGCTGCCTCCTCGTGCCTCCTACTGGGGATCAAGCCCGAAACCCCGACCAGGAATCCAACCATGACCTCCTGGTTCATAGGTCATCACTCAACCACTGGGCCATGCCGGTCCGGCCATTTCCCATCCCTCTGAATATCTGAGGGATAAGTCAGCATTGCCTTCCTTAAGTCTCCTCCTGAATTCCTCCTGCTAGTCCTCCTAGGGTGGGGTCTGCGCACCTCTTCCTGCACCCCTCCCAACATCCAAGCACCCACCCTTATTCAAGGCCCCAAATGCCAATGTCCCCTTCAAGCGTGGCAAGTGGAACCAAGGCCAGGACTCCCGATGCGCCTGGCCTGGGTGGCACTGGCGGTCTGGGTGGCTCTGCTGGTGGGTGACCGTGCATTCATCCCGTCAGCCACGGAGCATGCCTGCCGTGTACCAGCCCTCCTGCAGGGGGGCTGCTCCCTAACGCATGGGGAGCACGTGTCCAGTCTGCCTTCCTCCCTGAGTGGCCTGCTGTCCTGCCTCCTTGTCCTGCCTTCCTCCCCTTGGCCCTGTCACCCTCCCGAGTGTCCCCTCAGGTGTTCCTTCTCCTTGACCCCCTGGCGACTGTCTTTCCTTGGCCAGACTGTTTGAGGGGAGCTGATGGCTTCTCCGGGAGACGCCGGCTTGATGGGATTGAGCGTGGACACCGCCACCACCAGGGCCACTGTCAGGGGCAAACCTTCAGCGGCAGGAGGTCAGGCTGGGCAGCAGCCCCGCCGGGGACCCTCTGGGGGGACTCGGGCATAGACCTTCGGAACTGCTGTTGGGAGCAGCTCCGAGCCGCTTGCCGCCCCTCCAGTGCTGATTCAAATGTCCGCCTGCGAGACCGGACAGATTTAGGCAGGCGGCTTCGAAAATTGGCCCCCATTAGCGTCAAGTGCTCCCGCACGGCAGGCGAGGGGCTCCTGCAATCACGCACGCCGCGTCCTGATCATGGCGGCAGGAGGTAATTACATCTCTTTAAATAGCCCAAAGTTGCCGTGGAAGAGAAGACGGCTCACATGACATTTGCTCCCAGCTTGCTTCCTGCTAAAAATATCCCGGCGAAATAATATTTCCTGGCTGCGTCGGAGCAGCCCCCGCTGGCCTGCGCTCCCTGACACTTGGCGTCGGGGCCAGAGGCTGGTCCGGAGGTGGGAGGGGAGCACCCCTGCCTCCCCAGGTGCCCAGCGTCTCCCCAAAGCTGCTGCCTCTCTGCCTGGGCAGCAGTGACAGGTGACACCGCTTGCCCACCGGTCCGACCCCGGAGCGCCCTGAATGCCCACCCTTGCCAGCTTCATTGCTCTCTCGTCCCCTCTGTGTTCCTCCCTCTCGTGGGCACCTGACCCCCATGGGCCCACCCACCCCTCCTGCTCTTAACCCCAATCTTGGCCTCGCATTTCTGAATTGCTTGCGACAAAGAGACCTTGGCTCTCCCTGGGGGGCATGCGTGTTTGGGGGTGGGTGGGGTGTGCAGTGTGGATCATCCACTAGAGGCCCCCACCCCGGGGTCTTCGGACTCCTGGGAGGTTCCGAGATGGGCAGGGGCCTGAGGACCAAGATGGGAGGAGTCTGCATCCCTCTCAGGCTCTCAGGGCTCTGTGAGCTGACAACGGCTGAGACCCCTCACCTAGACCCTGTGTGTGACCCCTGACCTAGACCCTGTATGTGACCCCTCACCTAGACCCTGTGTGTGACCCCTCACCTAGACCCTGTGTGTGACCCCTCACCTAGACCCTGTGTGTGACCCCTCACCTAGACCCTGTGTGTGACCCCTCACCTAGGCCCTGTGTGTGACCCCTCACCTAGGCCCTGTGTGTGACCCCTCACCTAGGCCCTGTGTGTGTTAACTGTTCCATTCAGCTCGGGGCACAGTACCGAGAGAGGCCTGGAATCCGAGAGACCACTTCCTGCCTCCCAGGAGTTTGAATGCCAAGGAGCTCCGTATGCTGCGTTCGGTGGATCAAAGGCGCCGTCCTCTGCGGTAGCTCAGAGATGACTGAGACTTTACATTGTATAGAATGGTAGCATGGGCCACATTTGAGGATCGGGGTTCTGGCGAGTTTAGGGCATTGGGGATGGTCTTGCTGAGCCCCCAAACAGCCTTTCCCTTATTCATGATGCTTGAAGTCCCTTTATGTGGAGACAGATGCTTCCATTTAGCAACTGCAGAGCTGCCTTCCAATGCACCCACCCTCCCCTGTGAGAGGGCTGACACGGTGACATTCTCGCTCACGTGTAAACACCCGCTACGAGCTTTATTCCTTCGGAGCAGCCTGGGCCAGGGAAGGGCGCCCGGCCGCGTCCCCAGAGCTGAAGGCAGTCTTGGCAGAGACATCTCTTCAGCGTCTCAGGGCCGCCCTGCTCCTGGCAGCTGCTTCCTCAGGGGCCTTCGCACCTGGCAGGGTCCCCCGGGGGGTTGGGGTGGCCTTCCTCTTCTCTTCATTCCCGCAGCCAAATTCCCGCGCAGGCAGCGGTGCCAACACCAAGGAATCTCCTGTCACCCATTCGGAAAGCGCGCTGCGCTGGCCGTGGGCGCGGCCCCTGGCGAAGGCCCTGCCGCCGGCCTTCTGCCCACGTACCTGCCGAGCGCGTCCTTCTCTGTGTCACATGTCCTCTCCCCTCCAGTGTCGTCCCAGCCAGATCCGAGGTCTTGGCCCATCCTCCCGAGCAGAGACACATGAGTGTCCGGTCAGAAGAGGCTCCTGCATCCTGCATGCCTCAGCCTGAGATCCTCCCGGCTACCCGTCCGGAGCCTTCCCGGTGAAGGAGAACAGGAACTTGTTGGCAGCCAGCGTCCCGGTGGCTGGGTGCTCCGGGCCCAGGTCAGTGTCCTGATTTCAGCATCATCTGTCCTGCCCCGCCTGGAGGCCCTTCTCCCTCTGGCCACTGACACCGCGGGGAGCAAGTGATGAGGAGAGCAGGTCTGCGGGGCCGGGCCGGCTGAAATAGGACCTTCGCCACGTATGCCCCTGAGGCCTGGGGCTCTTGCCGGGTCCCCGTGGGAGGACAGCCTCAGGGCACGGGATGCATCCTGCCACGTGCAGCTCCTTCTCTGATGTCCCGCCAGGTGGTCCAGGGAGCCGAAAAGCTGTCCATAGGGTAGCCCTGAGCCTGGGATTGGCTCAGATGGCTGCCCATCTTCTGGTCGACAGAGAGCCCTTTTCAGGGTGAGGGTGAGGGTGAGGGAGTCACTCCCCTCCCCCCCCGCCCCCCTTCCCTAGCCCCGTGGCTCTTTCTCTTGAGGCAGGGCTTCCCTTCCTGGGCCCGACACGGTCCCACAGCCAGCTGGGGAAGCGCTGGTGTCAGGCACAGTGACTGGAGCGGGCCTGAGGTCTAAGTGGAGGCGGCAAGCATTTGTGTGAGATAAAAAGGAAAAAAGCATTGCAATCGGGGCCTAGACGCAGAAACCCAAGGGATGTCCCGGTGACGGTGAAGGCCGGGGCTTTTATGAGGCAGGGGGGTGACTACAGGGGAGAGGAAGGCATTGCTCTCGGGGCGACTCTGCTAAGCTCTCCAGCCCTCCCTGCTGCTGCTGCTGCTGCTTCTCCAGAGCTGTCCTTGGCGGTCAGTCCTCGTGGCCAGGTCTCCCTCCCTGTCCGCTTTACACATGGTGGTTGGGGACAGTGTTGGCCTGGCCCAGCAGCCCACAGGCCATTGGCCCCGTTCTAACATTCCAAAGGGTCAAGGAGCCAAGCGGGCAGGCCTTTTCCTGGGTTGGTGGCTCAGACTCCCTTTTGAACCGGTTCCTTTATGTGATTTTTCTCAGTGGTGACATCACCGACGGGAGGGGCAGGGGCACATCAGCTTGCTTGCTGCCGGACCCAGTGAGCAGTCACTTACCTTCTGGACCGCAGTGTCACCTGCGTGGGGAACACGGGTACCTGTCGTGAGGATGGGAGGTGACAGCGTCAGGAGCTCAGCGGAGCTTCTGACATGAGATGAGCCCTTGCCATTTGGACCCGCCCCCCATCTGTGTGGGCTCGGGCTCCTCGGTCACTTACTAGACGGGTTAGGCTCCTGGCAAAGAGGACTGCGCCGTGCAACTTACTTTTTTTTTGGTGGGGGAGAGAGGGAAAGACAGAGAGAAACATCGACGTGAGGGACACACATCGATTGGTTGCCTCCTGCACGTGCCCCGACCAGGGCCTGGCCCGGGGAGGAGCCTGCACTGGAGCTACATGCCCTTGACCGGAATCGGACCCGGGACTCTTCAGTCCGCAGGCCGACGCCCTAGCCACCGAGCCACGCCGGCCAGGGCTGCAACTTACTTCTTAACCTGAGACGAACCCTCTCTAAACGTGGCGTGTGTCCCCCCGGCTGGGCTGCGGGGATTCGTGGATGAAAAGGGGTTTTCAGGGAAAGCCAAGCAGACAACCTGGTGTTCACAAAACCACCGGGAGCAAAGCCCATTGAAATACAGCGTCAGGAAGCACACATAATTCACAAATGATGTCGATCACTTTCATCTCAGCCTTCCTCACTGTCCTCAATAGAAGACAGACACGGGGGAGATTTAACTCAGATGTGAAGGGTGCAGGAATGCCCCGTTACCAGGATGTGATGTTTCGGTGCTGCAGAAAAATGTAATTGTATTCAGAACTATATTTAAAGATTAAAAGGGGGACTGCCTCCCACATCTAGCCCCCAGTTCACAATTAGAAACAAAGTAAAAGGCCGTGGCGGGGGGGAGGGGAGGGGGAGGGGGGAGGGGGGAGGTCTAATAGCCTGCTATAAATGGAAGTGCTGTTTTGAAAGTTTTTACCCATTTCGGCTGTTTTTATTTGAACCGTTTCCTGCAGCGCTGATACTGGTTTTGAAAAGGGAGGGCCAGAATCTTATCCGACAATAATTCCCGGAGGCCCTGGCGGTCGGGAGGCCCCGTGGGCGGCACGGGAGGGAACCGGAGGCCACCAGATTCCTGTCCCCCTTCGGGGTCGGTTCTGGAAGGGGGTAGAAAAAAGGTCTGGGGAGTTCATCGCGGAGAGCAGGGGGTTAGGGGGAGAGCCCAAGGGGCAGACGGCCTTTGTCCTGGGCCTTTGAAGAGAGGGTGCATCCTTGACAGTAAGTAAAATACAAAAATAGCTCGGCACTAGCAACAGGGACGTTGTAGGGGGGCTTTCTGGCCTCTCTGGGAAGATGTAGGGATGTTCTCTTAATGAGTTTAACCTCAGCAGCCAGAGGGAACCTCTCCCCCTGGTTCTAGCACACCTTCCCCGGCCCTCCCTGCAGCCCGTAGCTCTTTCTGTTCCCCAGGATAGCTCGGGGTGCACGGTCCTGACCCTGCCTCCAGCTGGGGCAGTGTCTTCTTCAGCCTTTTATTCTTCACGGGCCTTATCGCACGGCCCTGCCCTTGGTAAGCACTTAATACACGCGGGTTGGACTGAGTGTTCACTAGGAATTCTTTAAAAATGTTTTAGGCGAAGAACATGTCTCTGTGTAAATATGTGACTAATATGCTGGAATATGAATGCGCCAGGATTGCCTAAGTGCTGGGTGGTGACAGATTTCTTTTCTTTTAATCTTTGCTCCACCTCTCCCCGCCCCACCCCCTCCCCCGCCGAGTGGTTGGGACCTATAGGAGATATTCTGATTATGTCAGGAACAGTGGCGGCAACCCGGAGTCCAGCCTGGGAGGGCGGTCTAGCTACAGCTGTTGAGCATTTTAAAGTGGGGGCAACGGGGAAAAAAATGCCTGGAGGGGTCAGGCAGGGAGTGTGAGTGAGGGGGGTAAGAACACACAGGGCCCGAGGGCAGGAGGGTAGAGGCGGAAAAGCTCAGGGCAGGAGACCCTAGGGAGTGGTGGGGACTTGGCTGAACTGGCAGCCTCCAGACCCACCAGAGACAGCCCCCTCCCTTAGCTGGGGGGCTGATTCCCTCCTGGTAGAGAGGCGGCCAGTGTGTGGCCAAATGGTCTGTATTTCCAGGAGATGCTGGTCATAAAATTTTGTCTATTAATTAAAGAAAATATTTAAAACCCTCTGCAGGCCAAACCCAACACGACGTGTAAGGGCTGCCTTTGACCCGGGAGCCAGAATTTGTGAGCTCCGACCTAGGGCTTCTTAACTGGAGGCGTGTCTTTGCCTCCCAGGGGACGTTCAGCCCCGTCCAGTCCCGAGGCCTTTGCAATGGTCACAACTCAGCGGGATGCTGCTGCCTCTGGGGGGCGGGGCCAGGGATGCTGCTAAGCTCCGCTCCACAAAGGACCATCCGGCCCAGAGCGGAGGCCACTCTGGTTGTGCGGTGCCTGGGGCCGGGCCGAGGTCTTCGGCCTCAAGCAGGGACGGCTCAGAGATGAACCCGCTGGTGGCATCAGCAGGGCAGTGAGCCAGGGCCAGGGCTCTTTGCAGAAATCCGGATTCCATTTCTAAAACAGCTTTTGATGCCACATGTTCTCAAAAAGCGCCGCAGGCCGGAGATCTGAAATTGAGCCAATGAAAACGGCTCCTAACCCAGTGCTCGAACTTGACCTCCCCAAACCTCTGTTTCCCCATCTGTGCAGGGGACACCTGGGGCCCATTCAGCAGGGGGGTCAGAGGGTTTTGCTCCCGTAGGAGGCCGGCTGACCTCTGCTTCCTTCTGGGAGGTTCGGGACAGAAGTTGCCTGCCACAGCTGCCGCATCGAGGGCTGCTCCCTGCCCCGCATCCCCAGGACCCGAGACCACCCAACAGGAATGCCTTCTGCTGCCTCTTCCCAGTTCCAAACGGCAGGACCAGCCGCCATGGAAGCTTCTCGGCGCTTCACTCACCAACCTCTCGACGGACAGGCTGGTGCAAGGCTACTGCCCTTCTCCCACCCACAGTCTCCTCTGAAGGGCCTCATCCTCAGGAGCCTCGGTAGACTCTCTCTCCCCCCACCATTCTTCCAGAGGGACCCTGACTCTGACCTCTGGCCATGTCTCCTCCTCTTCCAGTGCAGAACATTCCTCCGAGAAAGCGGGGGGCCCCCAGGACTACCACCCGAGGGCAGCACCCCCTCCTAGCTGTCCTGCCTGGCTCATCGCATCCCAGGGCCTTGAGACCCAGCAAAAGGAGGTGGTGGGAGGAGTCAGTGCCTGCAAACAGAAGGAGGGAAACTGAGGCCGGGAGCCCAGGATCACATCTCTGGGATAGGACCCTCCGAGGCCGAAGTCCCCGTCCTCTCATTTCTGAGGCTCTGTGCTCCCTCCACTGCTTCCTTCCTGAAGAGGGGCGTGGGCCGTTCCTGCAAACAGCCAAACCCGTGGGAAGAAGGCAGACACCGTCTCCCTTTCTCCCAGAGCAAGGCGGAGTCAGCTTGGCCGTAGGCTCCCTGGGAAAAGCGGGGTCACCTGGACACCCTGCCTTCGGCCACGCGGTCCTCAGGTGCGAGGACCTCCTCCGCAGCCACCTCCCTGGGGCTGAGCCGTCGGCAGTGTTCCCGGTCTCGAGGCCATCGGTCACGCTAACTGATGGTGTGGGAACTCTCAGGCCAGAGCAGGGCCCACCCAGGCGCCAGGAAGTGCCCTCTGCTGGGAAGGCTGTCACAGGGGGAGGTGGCTGCCACTGAGCCCACGCAGAGGAGGCCTAGCCAGGCCAGCCGGGAGGTGCAGCCATTGGTGAGGCCCTCACTGACCAGCCTGGTGGAAGAGGCGGCGGGCCCCCTGTTCCTTCAGTGAGCCCAGGGCACATCCTCCACAGTGGAGGCCTGGGGCCACCCGGGAAGGGGGCCAGAGGGGACCTGGGCCTGTCATCCCCAGAACCAATGAGTACAGGGAGGGGCCAGGACTCACCTTTCTGCTGGGGAGACATTCACTGCCCTAACAGAGCATCCTCCCACGGTGTGGTGGCAGCAGCCAGGCCCCAGTGCCCATCCGAGGGCCTCGGGACCATGGGGAGGCACAAGGTGGGCCCAGCATCACCCCCTGCCCCCCACCAGTTCTAACTGCTCAGCAGCTGCTAGCAAAACCAGCCGCCTGGCACTCATCAGGTGAGCCCTCTGGCCTCCACCTCCCAGAAGCCTCCAGCTTCATCCGTGGGAGGGTCAGAGAGACCCCGAGGCCTGGAGTCACCCAGCCTTATCTGAAAGGGTCAGAGAGACCCTGAGGCCTAGAGGCACCCCAGCCTTATCTGTGAGGGTCAGAGAGACCCCGAGGCCGGGAGTCACCCAGCGAGCTGGTGGGATAGGCGGACTGGGGGCCGCACTCACATCCAGCAGACCCCCCCAGCCTGGCTGAGCCTGGAGCCCCTTTCCTGCTGCCCAGGGGCCACCCAGCGGGAGCTGGCAGAGCCCACACTGGCAACCAGCCCTGAACATCTCAGGCCTCCCGTGCCAGGGTGAGTCCTGGAAGTGCCCCAAGGGACCCCAAGTTCAGAGGCGTGGGGTAGGCAGGGTCCGCCTGCTGAGTGCACAGCCCAGCGTTTGCCTGCGGCCCCTCTGGCTCTTAAGGGGGGGCGGGAGGGAGGTGTAGGAGGCAGTCAAGTGGGGGAAGTGAGGGGTAGGCGGGGAAATGGACACAAAACCTCTAGTGCGGACCACACATCCGCATGTGCTCCGACCCGTGAGCCACGCTGCCGTCATGACTGCTGTGTCCCGAGCGGCTGAGCTGTGGGGTCCAGGCCCAGGGGAGGGAGGGCTGCTCACTCCAGGAGCGTGTGGAAAGCCCCAGCGTGGCTCCGATGCCTCTGAGGCGGGGCACGGGCGGGGTGATAAGACCCTGTGGTGTGTGAGGCCCCTTCCCGGGCCTCTGGGGCCCTGGCCCAGGTCTCCACAGGACCCCTGGGAGGAGGATGGGTGTTCCTGCTGTGTCTTCATGATTCACCACTCCTTTGCCCTGGTTCCCATGGCAGCAGCTGGTACCTGGTTGGCTTGGACAGCTCCGGGGACCCCACTGACCCCCGGGGGTCGCCAGCGCTCTCAGGCTCCCTGGCCCAGAAGCTCAGCTGAGGCCTGAGCTGGGGTGGCACTAGGTGGTTCCCTGGGAGGTGGCTCCCCCCCCCCCCCCCGTCCCGGGCCCTCCTCCCCCCGCCCCCCCGCCCCCCACGCCCGGGGCCTGCTCATCGCTGGAAGTGGGACTTGAAACGCAGCCAAGGACAGAGGCCTTCCGCAACGCCCCTCGAAACAAACAAATAAATAAATAAATAATCAGGGCTGTCTCGGCTGATAAACGGTCTCTCCCTCCAGGACGCGCCCCCCGGCCCCCCCCCCCACCCCAGGCAGATCCATCCCAGCAAGAGCTTAATAGCCCCATTTAAGGCTTTTCCTTTTCAGCACGGAATTGAGCTGCTCCTGCCATTACGAGGTTTTCAGCTTCTCCCTGAAATCAAATTACTGACTCCATTTAATTTTTTAAAAGCTCGGATGATTTCCCTTCTTGAATCGGAGCCGTGACTCCAAGGCCAACCCCCCTCCCCACTCCCAGGGCTCCCCCCCCCGCCCCCGCCCCCAGCAAGGCAGGTCCCCTGCGGGCAGCCGCTGCCCAGGGCCAGCAGCCCCCGTGCCAGTGTGAGCCTGACACCTAGAGGGGAGCCAGCAGGAGGCCCAAGACGCTGGCCACTGCCGACACCTGACACCTGGCTGTGGCCTGGGCAGGGCGGAGGGAAGGCCTTGACCTGCCCTCTGCCTGGGTCAGCTCCCAGGGGCTCTGGCCCTTGAAGAACCTCAGAGCTGGAGGGCCAGTGCTGAGTTGTGGGCTCCCTGCCGGCTGGATCCCAGGCCCCCAGTCACCGTCCTGAGTGCGGATCCTGGACCCCATCCCTGGGCAAATGTTCACGGAGCGCATCCTTGGTGCTGGGCCCTGCTCTGGCTCTGGGAAGCGAAGGCTGAGTCAGACCAAGGCCCTCCTGCGGGGGCACATGTGTGAGTGTGCGTGTGAAGGCGGATGGAGAACCGGCATAAACATGGGCACGGAAAATCGCAGAGAACGCCACGTGCTCTGGAGAGACCCAGCATGCAGCTGGGTGGGGGTGGGGGTGGGCTGCTCAGGGCGCCCTGTTGAGGGGTAAACCTGCATCCAGGCAGAGTGGGAGGTGCGGAGGGACAGAAAGGAGGCCGTTGAAGTTGGAACGAGCAGGAGGAAGCGGAGGGCAGGGTGGGCCTGCAGGGCCTGAAGGCCAAGGCTTCAGAAGCCGTCTGGAAAGCGGACATCAGAGGGACAAAAGCAGCAGCAAGGGCACCGTGGGAGGGAGTCCTGAGCAGACAGGCCAACCTGTCCCGCTGGAAGGAAAGGGCCCCTCTGAGGGGGATGTTTGAGACAGGTCACTGGCCTGCAGCGCCTGTCTCTCTACTACCCCCCAGGCAACCCCCCCCCCCTCTTTTTCCAGCAGAGCCACCTAGCTTGGCGACCTCATGGGCCGGGGGCGGACACACTGGGAAAGTCCTGTAAAGCAGGGCTGCCCCTTTACCAAGTCGTCCTCATGGTTAACCACCTTGGAGAGGAGACCAAGGGGATGCAGTTAATGAAATCGCCAGGCTTCACCTGGCGTAAAAGGCTCTTGGCCCCCAGCGGGCGGCGATTGGCAAGGCTGAGAGGGCCGGGCATTAACTGTTCTGGGCACTCTTCCCAGCTCTGCGCACGGGAACAGACCGCCTCGCTTCCTCTCCTCGCTCCCCACCGACTCCACGCCCGCCCGGACGGCCGTTAATTAGGAGGTGTGCAGGCTCCTTCTGTCCTTCCTCAAGGTGGGGCCGGGCTGCGACCAGGTGGTACCTGTGCCTGATCCCGGGGCCCTGTGTGCACTTGAGCGAGTGTTTTGCCTGCCTCGGGGACCTCCAGGAAGCGGCTCTTCCCCTCCTGGTCAGCTCCCTGCTGGGCGGGTCTCAGACTACCCGGGCTGTAGATGCTTAGACATCGGTGTCTCCACACCCTCACAGCTGGGATCCGCAGCTCCCCACTCCCTGTCCCCCCCCCACCCCCCCCCACCCCCCGTCACTCAGTGTGCAGTCCAGGGTCCCTGATGCACTGTCACCCTTCTCTTCCGTTACCCGGAGCAGCCAGTGGTCCATTTCCCTTCGGGGTTTTCCCCCTTGAGCACAAAGCCCGTGTTCATGCCCTACCCCACCCAGGCTCATTGCTTTTCCCTTGTTGGAGGTCTCGGGTTCCCAGATGCTGGATGCTGCCCACGGCAGCCTTCCTCCATCGAGACACGCTCTCCCTGCCTCGGCTGCGAGTCCCCCCTGGGTCTTGGCGTAGCACCTAACCTGGAACTGGAGCCATCACCTTCGTAATCGTCCAAATCATTGCGTAAGCAAAGGGGCCGCGGTGGGAAGAGCCCGCTGCGGGGGTCCTGCCAAGCTGGGTGACCTGGAGCAGGTCAGATCACGTCTCTGAGCCTGTTTCAGCCTGGGGCACTTGGGGAGCAGGAGTAGACGGCCAGGCCACCTCTGCTCTAGGGTGACGTGGGGTCCATCCTGTGAAGAGGGTAAGTTGAGAGCCTCCACTGCTGCCAGAACCTCCTCACCCCTGAGCACCCACTCTCCCCCAGCTCAGCGCACCTCCTGACACCTCTGCTGCTGTGGCCTCTGGGGGGTGCGGGTGACACAGACACCAGCCCAAGCCACCGGGGGGCAAGAGGGGATGATGTGGACGGATGCTCGTTCCCACGGAGCCACCCGACCTTGCCCCACAGGTGACCTCCCACGAGCTTCCCACTCCTCTCCCGAGTCCCGGGAGGAGCTGCCTCACCTCCCAGCTCTCAAAGCTCCCAGCAGAGCGGTTCTCAAAGTAGGTTCCTCCGCGCCAGCACCACCTGAACTCGTTAGAAATGGGAATTCTTGAGCTCCAGCCGAGACCTCCTAATCCAGGAACTCCGGGGGGCGGCCCAGCCTCTGCGCTGTAACAAGCTCTCCAGGTGATCCTCAGACATGTGAGAGTGCAATGCTTCGAGAATTTCAACCTCTCCCCTCCACCCCAAATCGGAGAACTCCTGCCTCCCTGACAATACAACACCCGACGGCTTCCAGGAACGCCCCACCTCCATCTGCTCACCGCAGCGAGTGCCATCTCTCCGAGGAAGAGAGGAAGAGTTCGTCGCGATTTACAGATGAGGAAAGTGAGGCCCAGGGCCTCGCCCAAGGCCACAGAGCCAAGATGGCAGGACCAGGGGCTCCAACCCTGGGCTCCTCATTCCAAGGTGGGGGCTCTCTCCCCGACACCTTGAGTTTCCGGGGCTCCTTAAACCAGAGGAATTAGCGCACGTCCACCAGTCAGGAGGGAAATCCCCCTCCAGCTCTCTCTCCCCCATTTCCAGTTGCAATCCCAGGAGACAGCATCCAGGAAGCATAAATTTTGCCTGGTGGCTGAGTAAGAGCGCTGAAAGGAGTCACACGTCAGGGAGATGGGACTTTATTTCTCAATGAAATAGCCTTTTTATGGTTGGAATAAAAGTGCCAGCGGGAGCCTAATGCCAGGAAGTAGAGAACACATTTGATAAACTCCTTCAGCTAGGGGCGGGGCTGCCTTGGAGGGGGCTGCTCTGGTCTCTGGGGGTGCGGGCTGCCAGAGAGAGGCCCCCTCGTGCCTACATGCGTGTTTCTCTTCAGGTCGGAGCCTGGAAGATCCTGGGGACCTTCTCCTGGACCCCACAGCTGATGGAAGGCTGACCCAGAACCATGCGAGCGCCTGTCGCTCGGCCACCGGATCCCAGGAGCGGGGCTGCAGGGCGGAGAGTGGCCAGCAGGGGGCAGCATAATCCATCGTTCCAGCCGGAGAGAGCGGGCGCTTTGGGGCAAGGGGTGTGAGCCCTTCCCACCCCAGTTGCTTCGCAGCTAGGACAGTCTGTCATCCTCACTCTGGGTGCAGTGTCTGCGGGTCCAGATCTTAGTGTGGGTCGGGAGTGGGGAAGTGGGAGGGGGCTTCTCCATCCCTTTGCCTACCCTCTGGCCGGCCTCTCCATCGTCTGGGCTTGGCTTAGGACTGGATTGACCCCTAGGCTTTCTTCTGAAGGACCCCTGGAAGGGGCTCAGAGTGTGTGTGTGTGGGCGGTGGCTCTGTGTGGGGGACCACAGCCTTCATGGTCGAGGTGGGGGGGACAAAGGGGGGGGGTGCAGGAGAAAGTCCTGAAGGACAAAGAGAAAGCGAGGA
Source organism: Corynorhinus townsendii (assembly GCA_026230045.1). Lineage (NCBI taxonomy): Eukaryota > Metazoa > Chordata > Mammalia > Chiroptera > Vespertilionidae > Corynorhinus > Corynorhinus townsendii. The sequence goes on from JAPDVU010000002.1 coordinate 215,861,117, forward strand.
AAGTGCCTCGTCTGAGAATGCGAGTGATTGGCAGGTTTACGGCCTCGGGAAGGTGCGTGGTATTCCGCACAATCAAGTCATTTTTAAAAATAATCTCCCTGCTTAAGTCGTACACGCTGCTAATTGCATTTTAATAAGTCTCTTAAAATCTTGCCATATTTTTTAATATCCTAATATTAGGTAAGTGATTTCGGGGGACACTGGAGGGCACGGGGAGTTTAGATGGAGGAGGGAGGGCTGTGAGGAAGCTGGGGGTGGTGGGGCCCCTACGTGACCTGTGATGTGCCTGCGTCTGTTTCTGTCTGGTGTGTGTGATGGAGGGTGGTGGGTGTGTGTGATGGAGGGTATGACACGTGTGTGTGTGTGTGTGTGCATGTGTGTGCATGCGTGGCCATAGACCGGCCTTCACCTCTGACCCAGCCCATCCTCTCCTCTTTGTCCAAGGAGGCGGGTCCTGCACCCAGAGAGGGGCCGTGACTTGCTCAAGGCCATGCAGCAGGGGGGAGACCAGGGCAGATTCTAGTGCCGTCTTGTGAGGGCTTGGGAGAGCCACCTTTGCCGCATCTCGGTCACAGCCTCCTGCTCACACAGTGACACGGGGAGGGAGAGGCCGGGCGCACCCAGGGCAGCTCCTCGGTGACCCACCTGAATGAGTGGCAGAGCTGGGATTGCAACCTCGGGCAGCTCCCGGGGAGGCCCTTCACCACAACTGGACAGGAGGCTGAGGGGGGCCCAAGCACTCCCCGAATCTCCACGGGTCCAGGGCCAGTGGGGACCAGCTGGGAGCAGCCGGGGAGACCTGCGAGGCCAGGAAGTACGGTGGTGCGTGGCTGTGGTCTCTTTTGTTCCCAACCCCTCGGTGACGATACAGCGGGTCCCAAGGCCAAGGGTAACATGGCACCTTCCCCTCAGAGCCCTCCGAGGTCAGAGGCCTGGGAAGACCACGGACCAGGCTGTCCAGCCTTGGGTTTGAGCGAGCTCTGGACTCCTGGAGGCCCCCCGAAGCCCCCACTGGCCCTGCCTCCCCCCCCCCCCTCCGCCCCTTCTCCTTGCTCCGAGCCACGAGCCCGGGTGGGAGGCACATGGTGAGCGAACTTCTGAACAGGAAGTCAGCATCCAGGTCGTCCCGAGTCCCTTTTCATGTGGTTTCTTTAATCCCCGGGGCTGGGTTTCAGAAGCATTTTACAGTTTCAGTTTTACAAAGCTACGCTCCCTTTAATGTCGGCGTTTTTCAGGAGGTTGGGGGGAGCGGCTTCAGTCAAAACATGTGTGTTTTACATCAGCCAGCTGTGGGCTGCGAGGGCCGGGCGGGGAGGTGGCAATGTGGCCTCCAGGCTCCGGTGGGGGCAGACGCGGCCGGCCGGGTGAGCCCTTGGGCTCCATTGGCCTCTCTCCCTCTTGCCCAGCACCCTCTCTCCTGTCCAGGCCTCAGGGGGGTCCAGGGCACTCTGCTTCCAGCCCCCTAACCCCGGGGGCCCCTTCCGGTTGCTGTCGATCACTGCACCAGCGCAGGCTTCCTGGACGTGGTGAAGCCTCCAGCCACCTGTGCTCGGCTCACTTAGTGCTGTCCCCGGATTCAGTGCGGTGTTTCCCCTAAGCAAGAATATCCAGGAAATGGCGCGTTTGATGTGCTGGTTCCATCTGTTTGCTCTGATGCGCAAGCAGAGGAGCCTGCACTGCTAAGGAAGGCCGTAACCACGGACAGTCGCCCTGTAGACGGCAGGAAACCCTGCGCTCCGGGACCCCTTCTCTGGGAGAGAGACGGAGGTCTGGAGGTGAGGGGACCTGCCCGAGGTCACAGGGAGGTCACAGGGTGGGTGAGATTTCGGCCCCTCTGTCTGTGTCAAGGCCCGTGGCTTAAGCATCTGACTTCAGGGCCGGCTTCCGGGCCCTGGAGTTCCAGGCTCTGGAGAGCCGCCTGGGGCCGCTCTGAGCCCAGGAGCAGAGGGCTGCATGCCTTGGCAGTGGGGTCAAGTGGAAAGAAGATAAACTTGGGAATCAGTCAGACCTGGGTCTAAACCTCCCTCCTGAGTGTGACTGTGGGAGAGCCTCGATCTTCCCATCTGTGACATGGGGATGACCCCATGCGAGGGTCAGACACATCTGGGATGCGCGTTGGCACCTCTGCAGACCCAGGGGTCATCTGTGAGCACTTGGACCTGGTGTTCTGCTCCCGACTCCAGCCCTGGCCCCCCCACCTCTCCTCCCTGACCCAGGAGAGGCAGCAAGATGTCTAGGAGGGGAGGACTGGGAGTGCGGGACACACTGGGCAGTGTGAGCGTAGAACAAGCAATGTATGACAAGGAGGATGGAGGTGGTCCTCCCTGAGAAGCGGGGTGACCGGGAGACTCAGAGGCTGTTTGGATGAGGCTAGGGGCCTAGGACACGGGGTCCGTGCTGCTCGGACCCACTGGGGTCTGGATAGCAGAGGCCACACCCCTGGTACAGCGGATGCCCTAACCCCTGCTGGCCCCAAGGCTGCCCTGCCGCCCCGTGGCCTCCAGCTGTCTGAAGAGGGTCTGCAGGCTCCGCAGGCTGGGGCCGGGGGAGGGGTCTGCCGTGGTCCCAGGTGTAGCTTGGTCTCCATTATGACCACGGGGTCCCCAGAGCAGGTGACCTCTGGTCTGGGTTACCATTCTTGGGCCACAGAGGTCAGTGGTCAAGGTCAGTGGTCCTGCCTCCCCCCAGGCCAGAGGCTGCTCCCAGAGCACAGAGGAGAGAGGAGGAAGCAGAGCCTTGGGGAGCGGACACTGTCCAGCAGCTGCCTGTCTCCCCTGGGGGCCGGGGAGTGGCCAAGACCCCGGAGGACCGCGCGGCCATGCTGCCGCTGGTTGACAGGTGCTGAGCACAGACATGTGCCAGACTCCACGTGGAGCATGTTACATCATTTCACGCCACCTGCTCTGGGAGACGCTCTGCGAGGGCACCTAGGACAGTGACGGGCACACAGTAGGCCCTCAGTAAACATCGTTGAGTTAAAGAGGCTTAGAGCTCGGCGTGGCTTATTGATCCCCAGTCGGGGGTGTGCAGGAGGCAGCTGGTCAATGATTCTCTCTCATCATTGATGTTTCTCTCTCTCTCTCTCCCCCCCTCTCCCTTCCTCTCTGAAATCAATAAAAAAAAATATTAAAAGACAATAAAGAGGTGAAGCGACCCATTTACCTCTCACCGCCACGCTCGTCTTCCGTGTTTATTCCTCAGGACTGACCGCCCGTGGAGGTTCCGGCCTGGGCAGAAGAGAGATTCGGGCAGTGGGTTTCCCAAGTCCTACACCACACCTGCTTCCTTAGCTGGAGGGAGGCTGCCACTGTCCCCTGAGGGTGGGCCTGTGGGGGGCAGGTCCCCAGGATGGAGGGTGTTTCCTCTGCTGATCCCTCCAGCCACCCAGGGGAGAAACACCCTTAGCCTGGGGCCTGCCTGCTCCCTGGGGCAGTGAAGGGCCGGGCCGGGTTGCAGCTGTGTGGGGCCCAGGGAGGAGGCAATCAAAGGCAGCCATGTGGGCCCCACTTTCATCTCCCGGCTTCAAAGAGGTGCAAACAAACTCTGTCCCCGTGCCAGGCGGCAGCTCCCTCCTTGAGGCCCCAGCCTGCGTTCCCTCCTCCCTCCCGCTTCTTCCCGGAAAACCAGCAGCGCCTCATCTTGGGGCGCCCCAGAGGGGTCCCGCCTCCTGGCCACGCAGCGGGAAAGCGGAGCGCCAGGCCGAGGGAAGAAGGGGCTGGGACCCTCACCCCGTGCATGTACCCGCCATAGGCTGGGCTGGGCGCTGGGGGCTGAGACACCCCCCAGTCCCATCTCTATGGAGCCTTCCAGGCTAGAGCCTGCTGTCCGGCCGGGGGCCACTCGTGGCTACCGAGCAGCAGCTACGCGGCTAGTCCCTGGGAAGCTGTGCCCGAAGGGTCTTCTCAGACCTGGTGTGGAAGCATGGACAATGTCTCGTTCATCATTTTTACAGTGACTACATGCTGAAATGAGAATATTTTGGTGGTATTCGGTTTAAAAGGTGTGTTGTTAAATTTAATTTCACCTGCTGCTGTGACGCCTGTAAATGTGGCCACCAGGGGATTGAAAATGACGCACACGCTCGCTCTCCGATTGAGATGCTCGGCTCTGGACAAGACTCCCGTTTTGCAGGTGCAGGGCCTGAGGCGCAGGAGCCCAAGGGAATGTATGCATGAATGAATGAATGCGTGTTTTAGTGCCCAGTGGAGACACAGATGACCCCATCCCGTCCCTGTCCTCAAGGAGCTCCTGGCCCGGAGGCTAGCCTCGCTGGGGGGAGGGTAGTGCTGGGACCAGAGGCTCCAGCCCTCTGGGGAACCCTGGGACCTCCGGGCAGTGGGGAGACGAAGAGGCTCCTGGCCCAGCTCCTGGCTGCACTGCTTACCAGTGTGTAAATTAACTGCTTCAGCCTCCACTTTCTCATCTGTAGAATGGGGACAATGGTGATAACAGCAGCCCCTTCACAGACTTGTTGTGAGGACTAAAGGAGTTAACGTGGTTGGCCAACAGTAAGTACAACATGTTAAGCAATTAATGATGACGTAGGACAAATGCCACGGAGCGAGTGAGTATCACAGGCCCAGTCCCGCACCAGAAAGAGCTGCACTCCGGTGGATCTGAGTCCCCACCACGGGAGGTGGAGCAGAGGGAGTTCTCTTTCCCTTCAAATCACCTCTCTGGGCCCACCTGGTTGGGTGCCGGGCCACCTGGTTGGGTGCTGGGTGCCTGCTCTCTGGGGTCAGTTTCCTGCCTCTTCTCCTGTCCCATCATCACTTTGTACCCCGACCCTCTCCCAGGTCTGTCCCTGAGGTCTGGGGGCCCCTGGAGGTGGCTTTCGGTCCTTTTTCTTTGGAGAGAAACTCCTTGCAGGTGAACACACCTCTTGCCCATCTTACCCAGGACCTCCCAGGGAGGGCTGGGTGGTGGTGGAGGAGCCCAGCACAGCCCTGGCACTGGAAGCAGCCCCACTGGAGGCGAGGGGACCAGGCGGAGGAGAGAGGGGCCTCCCAGAGGCCTGGACCAGACCTGGAAGGATGTGGGTGGGAGCTACCAGAGCCCAGGGCACCCCAGGCGGGGGTGGGGGGTGGGGAGGGAGGCGGGGGCAGCTAGAGTAACAGCCAGGAGGCTGCGGGATGACCCATTCACATTCAGGGTGCAGGACTTGCTGAAGGCTGAGGGGGAGGGGCACCAGAGATGGTAGCAGGAAGTGAGATGATTGGAACCAAACTGGGCCAACGGGAACCAGATGTGATGAGGGATGGGGGCTCTCACAGGAGAATGAGGGGGATGAGGGAGGGGGAGGGAGAGAAGGAGCTCAGCAGTCTGTTCCCACCTCCCTCCCGCCTCCCAGGTGCCCCAGGTCCCAGGCCAGTGGTTCTGCAGCCTCTAGTCACTGAAGGGTAATGAGAGCCACACCAGGAGGCGATTTTCATATTGCTCCCACGTTGCACTGCGGCCCGTCTATGGGGAGGGGGCTGGGCAGGAACTCAGCCTCCAGCCCAGGAAAGCTTGGCGGCCCAGGGGCTGCTGCTACGGTTCATCTCATACACTCCACGCCCCTTCTCCCAGGAAGCCCTCCCTGGTTCTCTGGTTGGATCAAACACCGTTCCAGGGTCCCCAGAGCTCTCAGTATTGCGGTGGGTTATACTGCTTCCTCTAGGGAGCTGGTAGGATGCCCCCTCCTCCCAGCACGCAGCACCCCGAGCACAGAGGAGGGGAGGGGAGAGAACCCCTTTTCCTGCGCTCCCCAGCCCAGGCCCCTCCACAGCGCAACCACTGTTAGGTTTGGTGTAGGGCCCTGTAAGTTGTGTGATAAGGATACATAACAAAATGTCCTTCTCTATGAGTTTAGCTCCTCTAGGGACCTCAGGTGAGTGAAATCCCACGGTACGTGTCTTCTCGTGGCTGGCTTATTTCGTTTAGCATAAAGCGTCATCCACGTTGTAACGTGTGTGGACATTTTCTTGTAAATCTTAAGAAGGTGCCTACACATGGGCTGTACACGCACACAGACAGGTGCGCTTTATCCAAAACTGGAAGCGAAGCATACGTCTGGCTCCATGACTTGATTTTGTCTCTCCTCCCCGAATATCCCAGAGATCTCTCTATGACAGAGACAGCCTCATTCTTTTTTTTAAAAAAAAAATATATTTTTATCAATTTCAGAGTGGAAGGGAGAGACAGAGAGATAGAAACATCCATGATGAGAGAGAATCACGGATCGACTGCCTCCTGCACGCCCCTCACTGGGGATGGAGACCCGGGCATTGAGCCTGCAACCCGGGCCTGTGCCCTGACTGGGCATCGAGCCGTGACCTCCTGGTTCGTAGGTTGATGCCCAACCACTGAGCCACGCCAGCTGGGCCGACCTCATTCTTCAGAAGGGCTGTGTAGTATTCCACATGGAGTTGCTTCTAGTTTCTCCAGTGAAGCAGCTGCTGCAGACATGCACGCCCCACTGCGCTCCTGGGCAGGAATTTCTCTAGGCTGCATCCTTGAAGTGGAGTTGCTGGGTCAAATGTTATGTGCATTCTAAATATTGACAGCTGGTGTATGTCATTCAGGTCTAATCACCATTCCACACGTGACCTCTGGGCCCATCCAAAGGCTGTGGTTTGGTTCAAGGCTTTCCACAGCCCCACCCCTGCTTCTTCCCCCCGTTCTATGGCCCCTGCATTTGTGACTTTCAAACTGCAGCTCATGACCCACTGGTGGGTCAGGAAGTCAATTTAATGAGTGAAGACTGGCAGTTGGGACAAAATATAGTAGGAAAAATTAACGTAGAAAACATCAGAGCGCATTGCATGTTAGCAGGGTAGGTACTGCTGTGTGCATTTCATTTACATACGGGTGTGTTACTGTGTAAAATATAGTTCTTACTTATGAAGTTGTGCTCAAGAATTTTGAGAGCCCAGTCGGTGTGGCTCAGAGGTTGAGCGCTGACCTATGAACCAGGAGGTCATGGTTCGATGATTCCCAGTCAGGGCACATGCCTGGGGTTGCGGGCTCTAACCCCAGTGGGGGGCATGCAGGAGGCAGCCAATCAATAATACTCTCTCATCATTGATGTTTCTCTCTCTCTTTCCCTCTCCCTTCCTCTCTGAAATCAATAAAAAAAATTTTTTTTTAAAAGAAATTCACCTTCGTTGAGAGAATCCAAGATGGCGGCGTAGGTAAACACCTAAACTGCTGCCTCCCACAACAATTTAAACTGCAACTAAAAGACAAAACATCTATCACCCAGAACCACGGGAAAGCTGGCTGAGTGGAAGTTCTACAACTAGAAGGAAAGAGAAAAGAGCACGACCGCTGTAAAGCTGAGGTACGGAGGCGCGTGATCTGGGCTGGCTGCGGGCGACTGGGTGCGTTGCTTTTTTCAACCCGAACGGAAACAAGCCCCCGATTACTCTGAAATCCAGTCTCTGGGGAGACGCGGGGGACCCAAACTCCTACGGAGAGAAGCTGGACTGTGTGCCAGTGAGGGTGGCTTGCTTGCAGAGCTGCGCGCAGGAATAATTGTTTACTGCACTGGGGCACTGGACTCCTGGATGCCATTGGGGACTCAGAGCCGGCTAACTAGCAGCCATTGCTGTTTGCCACGCCCTAACCTAGTGACACCCTGAGGCCACACCCTGCACAACCTACAAACCCACCCAAGCTCCAAGCAGCTCAGTTTGCATAAGAAAGGCCTGCCCTATCGCAGCTTAACCTAGCAAACTTGCAGCCTGGGTCAGACAGTTCCAAAACCTCCAAACCCCAAGCAAAGAGGAGAAAACTGCAGCTCTCACTGTAGCTCCTGCTGAGTGGCCTCAGACAGTAGCTGACCTGCACCCCATTGGAGATCCAGAAGCCAGTGTACCTAGTGGTCAGTGTGAGACACCAGATTTCAACTCCTCACATCCATAAGTGACACATTCAAGAGGCAGACTCAGTGAGAACCAAAGCCCCACTGAAACAAGTCCTGCCCCATAAGCGTGTCTTCAGCGCAGCACTTCTTCCATTATAGACACAGGGAGTGCTCACAGCTAATTGGCCTGGAGGTCAATTCCTCCCAGTGTACCAACAGAAATTAAGGCTTAACTACACCAAGACTTTGCACTCAGCCCACAAAGGGGTGTACCAAGAGCATCCACCTCATGTGATTGAGGAGGCTGAGCTACTGCCCCCTATAGATCACCTACCACACAAAGCTACTCCATCAACACAGGGAAGCAGCCAAAATGTGGAGACAAAGAAACATGTCACGAATGAAAGAAACGGAGGAAAGCAAACTACTGGATGACATAGAGTTCAGAACCACATTTATAAGGTTACTCAAGAATCTTCTTAAAACCGCTGAGAAACTTGATGAGACCTTCAAGGAGCTTAATGAGAATGCCAAAAAAATGGAAAAGGATCAGTCAGAAATGAAGCATACACTGTCTGAAATAAAGAATATGCAGAAACTCAACTGTAGAGCAACGTACCCCAAGAATCAAACCAAAGATCTGAAATATGTGGAAACAAAAAACATCCAACGAGAAAAACAAAAAGAAAAAAGAATCCAAAAATATGAAGATAGTGTAAGGAGCCTCTGGGACAACTTCAAGCGAACCAACATCCGAATTTTTGGGGTGCCAGAAGAAGGGAGAGAGCAAAATATTGAAAACCTATTAGAAGAAATAATGACAGAAAACTTTCCCTACCTGGTGAAAGAAATAGACTTACAAGTTCAGGAAGCACACAGAACCCCATACAAGAGGAACCCAAAGAGGACCACACCAAGACACATCATAATTAAAATGCCAAGGGCAAAAGACAAAGAGAGAATATTAAAAGCAGCAAGAGAAAAACAATTAATTACCTACAAGGGAGTACCCATACGACTGTCAGCTGATTTCTCAACAGAAACTATGCAGGCCAGAAGGGAGTGGCAAGAAATATTCAAAGTGATGAACAGCAAGAACCTACAACCAAGATTACTCTACCCAGCAAAGCTATCATTCAGAGTTGAAGGTCAGATAAAGAGCTTCACAGACAAGAGAAAGCTAAAGGAGTTCATCACCACCAAACCAGGATTACACAAAATGCTAAAGGGTATCCTTTAAGAAGAGGAAGAAGAAGAAAAAGGTAAAGATAAAAATTATGAACAACAAAATGACATCAAATACATACCTACCAACAAGTGAATCTAAAAATCAAGTGAATGAAAAATCTGAAGAACAGAATGGACTGGTGAATATAATAGAATCAGGGACATAGAAAGGGAGTGGACTGACAATTCTCAGGGGAAGCAGGTGGGAGGGGTGTGGGAAGAGATTGGACAAAAATCTTACTCCTATGGATGAAGACAGTGGCGGGGGGTAAGGGCATGGGGTGGGGTGGGGAATCAGGTGGAGGGGAGCTATGGGGGAAAAAAAAAAGAGGAACACCTGTAATAATCTGAACAATAAAGATTTATTTAAAAAAAAAAAAAGAAATTCACCTTCCCAGCCTCCCTTGCAACTAGAGTGTGGTCATGTGACCTTGCTTTCACCAATCAGATACAGACACAGGGTTTTGCTTGGGAAGTGGCACAGGCATGGTCAGTGCTGATGAGCATGCTGGCGCATGACGGAGAGACAGACAGATGGCAGGGGCGGCAGCAGGGGGATCTTGGCGGGGGCATCCCGGCCTGTTGGGGTGGTTCGAACCTCCGTGCCTGCGCTCAATGACAGCCACAGAAGCCTGGGCGCTGGTTCAGCCTCCACATCCGACTCCACGGTGCCTCTGGAGAGTTCGTGAGTTACCAAATACCCCATCACTTCAACTTTGTTAAAATATAACTGACATACAGTAAAAACCACCCTTTTATAGGTGTAGTTCTGTATATCTTGACAAACATATACAATCGGGTAGCTACCACCACCATCAAGATACAGAACACTTCTGTCACCCTCCCAAGTGCCCGGGTGCCACTCTGTAGTCAGTCCCAGGGGTGTGCTAGAGTTGGCCAGTTCCAGCTTGTGAGAGTCAATTGTTGAATTTTCCAAGGACTTTGTAGCTGGTGGTTAAACATAGCCGTCATTTATTAAATTATATAAGCTAGCAATTTATATCAAAGATAATAAACCACCCCTTCCTAATTATTTTTGCTGCATTCTACCGTTAATGCTCTTGAGACCACGTGACTTACTACGTCCGTGTGGTAGGAATACTAGGTCATGGTGTGCTGCTACAGCTCTTCCACGCTGGGCACAGCGGCCCCATGTTGGGTGGCTTGACACGGGCTGTGGTGGGAGTGTTGACATCAGAGACATGGGCAAACGTTGCCAATCAGAGTTGGAGTTATTGTTTTGTGGATTGTTTAGCCAGGGACGGAGAAAATATGAATAATGCAGATGAAACTTAAAAGTGTGTCTTGTCTGTAGCCATTACATTGTGAGTCACACTCACACAAATTAAGAAACGATTCCTCCAGTCTTTAAAACTAGTATCAGATTCGGCAAAGCAGTCAGTGGCACTGGATGAACGAAGGATGATCTGACCTATGTCGTAGTTACTTTGTTTCTCTCTGACTCTTGTCAAATGATGGCTCCCCGGATAGCACCCCGATACAGCCTCTTGATAAGAAAAAGCTGAGTTTATTGCTTACTGCGATAAGGGAGACCACCACATTGGCCACAGCTTTGTCAGGGCCTCAAGCGGGGAGGGGAGACAATACTGGAATTGATTGAGAATCGGAGGTTTGGTTTAAGGAGGGTCTTTCACTGTAGGGTTTAATCACAATTGGGTTGGGGACATAATAAAACAGTCCAGAATTGGGGGACAACAAGGTAAGGATTTAAAAATATATACCTTTTTTAAAAAACTTGATTTCAGAGAAGGGAGAGGGAGAGAGAGAAACATCCATGATGAGAGAAACTCGTTGATCAGCTGCCTCCTGTGTGTCCTCCATTGGGAATCGAGCGCGCAACCCAGTCATGTGCCCTGACCAGGGATTGAACCATGACTTCTTGGTTCATAGGTTTACGCTCAACCACTGAGCCACACTGGATGGGCAAGGTAAGGATTTTTGAGGCAAGGGAGTAAAAGAATCTTAGGGTGCAAACTGTCTGTTGATGCTTTCCATTGAGGAACTGGTAGCGTTTGGGGAAGTTCCTATAATGAAAAATCAAGTTGCTTGCCTGGGCAGGAGTCTCCTGGGACAGCACAAAGACCGTGGGGCAGTGACGTCTGGTTAACGTGGACTGTGACTGCCGGGATGATAGCCTCAGTCTGCAGCGGTTAAACCGTGTGAGAGGAAGTGGCTTCAGGTCTCAGCCTTTAATGTTAAGAAAAAGATCAACAGTGTTCAGGTTGGGCCTACACTTGTTTGTCGATTGCAACCACAGGCCAGCCGCAGGTACGTGAGTTTGGCAGAATTAACTGAAGCGTTCTGTGAGAATCAATTGGCTATGTGAGGTTTACAATTTTATTATTGACTAGTGGCCCAGTGCACGAAATTCGTGCACATTAAACGGGGGGGGGGGGGGTTAATTAGAGGAAATATTTTAATATTGCTATTTGCCCTTTCCCTATAATAGAAATGTCAGAGATGAAAAAAAAATCAGTAAAATGTATATGAAAATTTCCTCCTATCAGAGTCTGGGGCACACTGCGGGACCCAGAGTCAAGTCCCCACCCACCCGCGGCACCTCAAAATCATGTGGGACCCAGACCCAACCGGCCCCACCGCCATTGGGCGAGATCCAGACCCAGCCAGCCCTACCCCCGTCAAGCCCTGCTGGGTGGGAGGTGCAGCCTCAGGTCCCCTGGCCTAGCGCTGGGCAGGGGGCACACCTTGAGGTTCCCCGTCAAGCCCTGCTGGGCGAGGGGCATAGCCTGAGGTCCTTTGGCCTGGTGCTGGGGGCAGGGGGTGCGGCCTGAGGTCCCCCAGCCTGGCGCTGGGGTGGGAGGGGCATGGCCTGAGGTCCCCTGTCAAGCCCCACCAAGTCGGGGGGTGCAGGCTCAGGTCCCCTGCCCAGGCTCAGCGCTACGCAGCCTCAGGTTCCTGCTGATTGCTCCTTAAGGCTCCTTATGGGAAATCGGCCTCCGCTATGGGCACCGCCATCTTGTGTTATGGAAACCCCGCCTCCGCTGTGGGCGCTGCCATCTTTGTGACGGTGTGATGGTCAATTTGCATATTCCCTCTTTATTAGATAGGATAAATTATACACCATAAATTTAGCAAAGTTGCAGGGAATAAGATCAACACACCAAAATCAGTCGTGTTTTTTTTTTTTTTTAAATATTTTTTTATTGATTTCAGAGAGGAAGGTAGAGGCAGAGAGATAGAAACATCAATGATGAGAGAGAATCATTGATTGGCTGCCTCTTGGATGACCCCTACTGGGGATCGAGCCCACAACCTGGGCATGTGCCCTTGACTGGAATCGAATCCAGGATCCTTCAGTCCGCAGGCTGAAGCTCTATCCACTGAGCCACACCGGCTAGGGCTCAGTTGTGTTTCTATAAAAGCAATGAACAGCCCAGCCGGTGTGACTCAGTGGTTGAGCATCACCCATGAACCAGGAGGTCATGGTTCAATTCCTGGTTAGGGTACATGCCTGGGTTGCAGTCTCTATCCCCAGTAGGGGGCATGTAGGAGGCAGCTGATCAATGATTCTCTCTCATCATTGATGTTTCTCTCTCTCTCTCCCCCACTCCCTTCCTCTCTGAAATCAATAAAAATATTTTAAAAATATTAAAGTGGTTCATTGTATGTTATATGAATTTTACCCAAATAAAAATATATGTGCTACACATACTTTACATCAGTAAGGTTCATAATAAACACATGCATGTGTATACATAGATATGCACATATACACGGATGTACTTGTATATACATACATGTGTATATATCTTCCACCTCCCACGAGCTGGTTGTTAAACATGAACAACACATCACTGATGCTGTGGAATGCACTTCTTCTCTCCCAGTTTCTTGCAATGATTCCTGTTGCCGTAGTTTTGCCTTTTCTGAAATAAGTCACATACACTGAGTTACACAACCGTTTGGAACTGGCTTCTTTAACTTAGCCTGATGCTTTTGAGAGTCAAGTTGTGGCATTACTCAGTGACTTGTTCTTTTTCGTTGTTGAGCCGTTTCCCATTGAATGGCTGGACCACCGCTTGTTTAGTCACTCACCTGCTGATGGACACTTGGCTTGTTTCCAATTTCTGACGATGAGTCAAGGTGTTACAAACACCCACGTACAGGTTTTCGCGAGGACATAGATCTCAGTTTCTCTTCGGTGGATAGCTTAGATACCTAGGAGTGGAGTGGGTGGGTCACATGTTAAGTCTCTGTTTAACTTGATAAGGAACTGCCTAACCGTTTTTCAAAGTGGCTGCACCATTCTGCGTTCCCATCGGCCACGTATGGCAGTTCCAGTTACTCTGCGTCCTTGCTAGCATTTCATACTGTCAATTTTTAATTTAATTTTATTTTTTGAGAGAGAGAGAGATCAGTGATGAGAATCATTGATCGGCTGCCTCTACTGGGGATCGAGCTACCTGGACATGTGCCATTGACCAAAATCGAACCCGGGACCCTTCAGTCTGCAGGCTGATGCTCTATCCATTGAGCCAAACCAGCTAGGGCTATACTGTCAGTTTTTAAAATCTGAGCCATTCCAATAGGTGTGTAATGGTTTCTCATTGTGGTTTCAATTTCCATTTTTCTAATGACTAAGGACGCTTTGCATTTTTCCATGTGCTTATTTTCCACTCGTATATCTTCTTTGTTGAAGTGTCTATTCAGATCTTTAGCCCATATTTTTAATGGGTTGTTTCTTGTTTTTGAGTTTGGAGAGTTCTTTGTATATCTGGTTACCAGCCCTTTATCAGAGATGCATTTTGCAAATGTTTTCTCCCTGTCTTTTCATTCTCTTAAGAGTGTCTTCAAAGAGCAGACGTTTTTAATTTGGATGAAATTAAATTTATCAAATCTTTTATTTTATGGTCCATGCTTTTGCTCTAAATAGTGGTCGGCAAACTCATTAGTCAACAGAGCGAAATATCAATAGTACAATGATTGAAATTTCTTTGGAGAGCCAAATTTTTTAAACTTAAACTTCTTCTAACGCCACTTCTTCAAAATAGACTCACCCAGGCCATGGTATTTTGTGGAAGAGCCACACTCAAGGGGCCAAAGAGCTGCATGTGGCTCGCGAGCCGCATTTTGCCGACCATTGGATCTAAGAAATCTTTGCCTGACCCAAGGTCTTAAAGAATTTCTCATATGTTTTTTTTTTAAGGAGTTTTATAATTTTAGATTTTCCATTTAGGTATTCGCCTCATACCTTTTAAAAAAATAGTTTATTGATTTTTAGAGAGAGAGGAAGGGAGAGGGAAAGAGAGAGAAACATTGATGTGAGAGCATAACAGAGATCAATCGGCTGCCTCCCACACGCTCCCGACGGGAATTGAGCCTACAACCCGGGCATGTGCCCTGACCCGGAATCAAACTGGCAACCTTTCGGTGCATGGGACAATGCCCAACCAACGGAGCCACACCGAGCAGGGCTGCCGAGTACCTTTTCAGAGCCTCTTTCCACTTAAATCAAACGGGTCCTTTTGTCTGCAACTGAGAACACAGGCTGAGGTGGAAATTATGGTGTTGGGTACAGTGACGGCGCTGGTGCCAATGGTCTGGCTGGTGGCACGGTGGGTGCCTGTAGCCGCGATTTGATGCTAGTGTTGATGCTGGTGATGATAACGGAAGCAGAGGGGGCGGTGCTGTGGATCAGTTTCTAAGAGAAATGCTACTGCGGTGCAAAAGCCATGGCGGCCCTGTCCTCTCCGGGCGGAGTTACTGTCTGTCCCCCACGTGTCCCCTCTCCTCATGAACCACGCACATTGCAGACTCCCGCTCGCCCATCTCTCCTCGTGCTGTTCCCAGGAGCGCACCGTGGACACCTCTCTGAGCGCTCCTAGAATGGTGTCCGTTGTATTATTGTCTATTGTGGGGCGGAAAAAATGAACACAGCCCAAACGTCCACCCATCGAATGGCTAGAAAAAGGGTGTATATCCCCGTACCGTGGAATAGCATGCAGCCAGATCTTTATGGACTTCCGTGGAAGGGTGGCCGTGATATATTGCTAAGGGCCAGAGACAAACGGCAACCCCAGAGTCAATCCCATGATTACAAAGACGTACAGGTGTGTGTTTGTACCTGTGAGAAAGCACCTGGGAGCACAAACAAGACCTCTGAACAGCGGCACCTCCGAGGGAGACTCCCTCCGCCTGCTTCTGATCGGTTGGAATTCATTGCCTTGAGCAGTTACTACTTTAATCGAAAAAATGAAACGCACACTCACACACACACACACACACACACAAGAGGAGGTGGGGCGAGATTATTCTTTTTATTTTAGAAATGCGGGAATGGAGGCATGGAGGGGGTGTTGTCCTGACTTGCCCAAGTGGGTGGCCCTGGGAGCCAGAGGGAGGAACTGGCTAGACAGGAGTCCTCTTGTCTGGTTTCCCAGCCTCTTGCCCCCTCTCCCCCCTCCCCGCCCCCGCCGCCCCGCCTTGCTTGGAAGCCAGGAGGCCTGGCTCCTCCCCCGGCCCAGGGTGAAGCTGCCCTCTGGGCACCGGTCAGCACAGTGATGGCACCGGAGGCCAGGGCCTGGGCCAGCCCCTCGTCCCCTAGCCTCTGGCCTCCCTCTGTGGCTTTCTCATTGCCCATGTGGGCGTCCTGGCGCGCTAGGGAACCTAGTGGAGGACGGGGCCCTAGAGTGGGTCCTGGGCCTGGTATGCAGTCCCTGCGGGCGGGGGTGGGTGGTGGTGCGGGCATACTGAGTAGAGAGGTTAGCTGAGCAGGGGCTGAGGATGAGGAAGGCAGAGGAGTAGTTCTCAACAGATGGCGTGGGGGCCACCTGCGCCAGCACCCCCTGGTAAGTGTATAAGAATGCTGCATGCCCTAGCTGGTTTGGCTCAGTGGAGAGTGTCGGCCTGCAGTCTGAAGGGTCCCAGGTTCGATGCAGGTCAAGGGTTGTGGGCTCAATCCTTATTTGGGGCGTACAAGAGGCAGCCGATCAATAATTCTTTCTCATCATTGAGGTTTCTAGCTCTCTCTCCTTCTCCCTTCCTCTCGGAAATCAATAATAATAAGAAGGAAGAATGCTGTGTTGAGCCCTGGTTCCACCCCAGAGCCGATGAATCCGAGCCCCTCAAGAAGAACATGAGAGCCTGGGTCTGGCAGCATTTGGCTGCAGCGGGTACCCTTTGCTGACATCAGAATCTCTGGGCTGGGGCCCGGCATGGAAGGTTTTCAAACTCCACAGATGATTTCAATGTGCAGACAAGCTTGAGAGCCATCGATGTGGGGCCTCGCCACTCAAAGTGTGGTCCTCAGACCCATGAGCATCCTCAGCATCACCAGGAAGCTCCTGAGAAAGGCAGGGTCAGGACTTAAAAAAAAAAAAAATCCCATCGTCCCGGCAGCACCCAGGCCACTTCACACCTGGCGTGAGTGGTTGACAGGTCCCCAGATGGATCCGGCATGCAGGACTGGGAGCGTGTTGGGGGCTGAGCGACGGCAGGGTGTAGGACAGGAAAGTGTTGGTGGAGGTGGTCCCATGGCAGTTAAGGGCTCCTCTGGGGTCAGCCCGATTTCATTCCTCTTCCCTGTCCTGTCACCTGGGGCACGTCATTGAACCGCTCTGAGCCACAGCTTCCTCGTCTGTACGATGGGGATGCAAATTGCCTACCTCGCAGCATGGTTAGGATGCAGCAGGGTAGACCAGATGTCTGGCTCTCGTCAGGGCCTCAGGTCAGCTCTGTTCGCATTGCTATCTGGCAGAATATTCAAGTGTATTCAGTGGAGCACAGACGGCTAATCGCGCAGTCTGCAGGCAAACCCCCAGGTGGGAGCCCATCATGTCACCTCCTTGAGCCCTGCTAACCACCAGCAAAACGTGACAATAATAACAGTACCCCCCTTGGGGTGTGGCCACCTCCCACAGGTGTCTACGTTTTCCAGCCTAGGCACCAGACATTTCCAATAGGACTCATAGCACAGACTAAGAAACAGACGGCATTTTGTTGAGGATTCTTAGGGAAATGAGGAAAAGGGATTTATACCATGCCTGCAACTGCAGAAACTATTCCAAGTTGTCCTCTGAATTCTCTGTTTCTTCGCTCCAGGTTCGTCTGCCTTGCTGGTGGCTCCTCCTCCTTCTCCTCCTCTCTCTCTTCCTCCCCACTCTGGAACCTCTTCTCTAGAGCAGTTCTGCACTGGCCGTACCCATCTCCCCCAGCAAAACAAGAGCGACCTGCCAGGCACTGCTCAGAGTGTCTTACATGGGTTTCTCATTCAGTATTCACAGTGATCCTAGGCGGTGGATCGATTTTATGCCCATTTTACAGGTGAGAAACTGAGGCAGCATTAAAAAATACATTTTTTAAATTGGTTTCAGAGAGGAAGGGAGAGGGAGAGAGAGATAGGAACATCAATGATGAGAAAGAATCATCATTTGGCTGCCTCCTGCACGCCCCCCACTAGGGACAGAGCCCACAACCAGGGCATGTGTCCCGACCAGCAATCGAACTGTGACCTCCTGTTTCATAGGTTGACACTCAACCACTGAGTCACGCCAGCTGGGCACTGAGGCAGCGTTTTGGTAACTGTCCGAAGGTCATAGTGCTTGCCAGTGTGAAACTGTGATTCTAATGCCGGCGCTGTGCCTGTCCCCTTACGCTCTCAGATGTCTCAGGCCATGTTCCTCTGAGCCAGCGGGAGGGGTCTCACTCAGTCCACACAGGGGTAGAGTGAGAAGAAATCATAGCTTGTTTTGCACAGTGGGTGCATTTCACAAATGTTTCCTGAGCACCTACTATGTGCCAGAAGCCAAGAACATAGGGGTGAGCAAACAAGACGTGGCCTCTGTTGTCATAGAGGCAGTCCATTAAATTGTTTAAAAAGAAAAAGAAAAAGCCCCTGTCCAAACCCAGAGAAACACAGACGTTGTTTGCAGACCCTCCAAGCCTTGCTAGCGCTGTTTGGCCTGCAGCCACACCTTCCCCTTCTCCACAGGTCACCCACATGGTCAAGGGGAGACAAGCCCTCTCCTCCCACGGACCGGGGCCTGATTGGGGCTGGTCTCTGGTGACAGAGGAGCAGAATGGGGTCACCTCACAGCAGGACTTTGGCACACAGGTGAGCTGCAGCCCCAGCCCAAACCTCTGGCAGCTCCTGCGACTTCCTCCCTGCCCCTCCCTCCCCCCCATGCTGGTAATTGGTAGACAAAGGAGTTTTAGACAGCTGGGGACCTGCGTCCTTTGAGTCCCTGAAAACATGCTATTATTAATTAAAGACTGGCTCTGGCGGGGCCGGGCCTGCCTTTTTTTCTGGCTGGGCCTCAGACTTATGTCTCTCCTGTAGTCTCTTCTTGCTAAATTTTTCAGTGTTTTTAACATCAGACTGATGTTACGTATAATTACCAACTTCGCACCCAAATTATATTTGACATGGCTTGTGTGGGAAATTAGACTATTTCAGCGCCTACAAATTCACCTGGGGAAGCCAAGGCAGGCAGGAGGGCGTGCCGAGGGGAAGTAATTTAAATATTACATGTGCCCTCATGAAAATGCCAAGGAGAATTCTGTCTCCCCCTCTACTTGCCCCTCCAACTTACTGAGTGCACCAAGGGTTGGAAAGCAGGCTCTGCGGGCAGAGGGCTGCTGGGGAGCCCTTTCCTTTGGGGTACTCCCCTGATGGGCAGGGGAGGGGCCTGCAGAGGTGCTGAGGGGTGGGGGCTGATGTCACCCTGTAGGAAGGGCCCATTGCAGGGTGTCTGGCTGTCTACTCTCCCTCCTTCCCTCCCTCCCTCCTGCCTCTGACCCATCTGTTCCTGTGCCAAGGGGAGGAGGCTCCTCACCTTCACCCCAGCCCCACACATGGTGGAGGGTGGGGCAGGAAGAGCGTGGCCACAGCGCCCAGAACCTGGGACACTGGAGCTCCAAGGGACAGTCTAAGCCATCGCTCATCACAGAAGCCCTCTTTGGAGCCGGCAGGCCTTTGAGGGCAGTGCTTTGTCATTCACTTCAAGTCAACAAATCCTGAACCCCTGCCGTGTGATCCAGAGAAGAATAAAACTCTTTCCCTCATTCATTCAACAAGTAGGTGTTTACTGAGCATCTATTATGTACCAAGCACAGCGCTATGCACCGGGGATACAGAAATGAAAAAGCTGCGCTCGTTCATTCGTTTGTCCCTCCAACACGTAGTGACGAAGCACCTGGGATGTGCCAGGTCTGTGCTGGACACAGGGATGAAGCAGGCTGTGCCAACCTCCAACCGCTCAGAGTGAAGTTGGGGAGACAGACGTCCAGTCCAAGAATGAGTTTCTGGGGGCTGGAAGCCCAAACCTGGTCTCAGCGGCTCCCTTGCTGATGGAGGCTGCCCACACGGAGGGGGGGAGGCCCTGCTGGCTCCTGACGCTGGCAACTGGACCTGTGAGTCTGATGACAAGGTTCTGCAGCTGCTGGGCCACCCCTGTCCCGGCTCTGAGGCCCACGGAGCAGGAGAGGGGAGGCCCCACAGGCAGGGTCTAGGAGAGGAGCTCCTGTTTCTTGCCCTTCCCGCACTGATCCCTGCCTCAGGCTCCAGAGAGGACCGCTGGCCCTTCTGTGAGGTTTCCACCTGCGGAGGCATTCTGGGCCCACTTCAGAGGCAGGGATGTGAGAGCAAGAGGCGGGAGGCGGAGACCTCGGCAGCTGCTGCCCCTCTTACCTGTGCCCAGGAGGAGGCAGCCAGAATGCAAGGGCTCCAGGGGGACACCCCTCCAGGCCACAGAACCTTATAAGGTTGGGGAGGAGCCCTGGAACCTCTGCCTCGTGTGGGTGCAAGGAGGGGGCTGGGCCGCATCCAGGGGGGACCTCCTGGGCATTCCTAACCCAGGACATCAGCTGCTGCCCCTGACCAGCGGCGAGACCCTCAAGGATTTCTGTCTTCTTTCTCTCTATTCCCTGGTATCTTTTTCCTTCCTTCTTGTACTGGGGAGCAAAACAGGCTAGGCCACAGGCCAGATGTGCCTGGGCTCAGATGCACTCCAGCCTTGGCCTGTGATGACGACCAAGTGGCCGGACTGCACATCCATCCATCCATCCTTCCAATGACAAATGGATTGTGCCTGGATCAGGTGCTGGGACTCCACAGTAAGCAAGACAAACAAGGTCCTTGTCTCCTTGGGCTTATGTTCTATTCGGGGGGGCGGGGGTGAAATAGGCAATAAACAAGTAAGTGAGAAGCAAAGAGATAAGCTGAAAAGTGATGGAGGGTCTAGTTTAGTTGGGTGATCCAGGAGGACTTCTCAGAGGTGGCAGTCTATCTATATAAAACCCTAATATGCAAATCGACCCAAGAGCGGAACAACCGGTTGCTATGACGGGCATTGACAACCAGGGAACAGACGCTCAATGCAGGAGCTGTCCCCAGCCCGCAGGTGCCAACAGGTGGCGGTGGGGGGTGGAGCCCGTGAGTGGGTGGTGCCAGGCCAGCCAAGGTGGGTGTGAGTGGCTCCCCCCACCCCCCTATCGCCCTGCAGGTCAGCCCTGATTGTGGCCAGGCCTGGGGACCCTACCTGTGCACAAATTTCATGCACCTGGCCTCTAGTCTATACGAATAAAAGGGTAATATGCTAATTAGACCGGGTCAACCAGATATCTTCCCGTCATCCTGCCTTCCTTCCAGACAAAGCCATGGTGGTGGGGGCTGAGGCAAAGGTGGTTAGGGGCAATCAGGCTGGTAGGGGAGGGCAGTTAGGGGTGATCAGGCCGGCAGGCAGGTGAGCGGTTAGGAGCCCGTGGTCCCGGATTGTGAGAGGGATGTCCAACTGGCAGTCGGACATCCCCCAAGGGGTCCCAGATTGGAGAGGGTGCAGGCCAGGCTGAGGGATGCCCTGCCCCCGCCCCCCCGTGCATGAATTTCATGCACTGGGCCTCTAGTATTTAATATAAAGGGCCAGACATGACTTTCCAGGCAGAGGGAACAACAGGCATCCAGACTATAGGCAGGAAGGAGTTTAGTGGATTGGAGGAATAAGGTGGAGGTCAGTGGATGTGTTTTGGGGCAAGAAAGAGGCAGGGGGTGGGTGAGGAGAAGCCAGAGGGAGGCAGGGCCAGACCAGGGAGTACCCTGCTGGGGTGCAGATTGTGCCCTAGTGGGCAGGACCCTGTTTGGAGGGTGTTAGCACAGGAGAGACAAGATCTAATTTGCATTTTGAAAGATTACACTAGATGTTGGAGAATGGATTATGGAGGCCAGGGTGGGGCTGAGAAAACCCCCCCTCCCCCCATGGGCCCAGCAGCCCAGTCTGGAGACTGTCAAGCACCTGGGTAGCTGGGCTCAGTGCAAAGGGCACTGAACTGGGGCTCTGGGACTCGGCCCTGGATTCCAGTCCTGCACACACTCACTGCTGTGTGACCTGGAGTTGACAACTGTCCCTCTCTGAGCCTCAGTGTCATCTGCAAGACGGGGATAAGAACAGCTGCCCAGCCTCCTTCCCAGGGATGCCATGAGGGTGAGGGTTGGGGCCAGAGCTCTATGCCCACACCATGCTGAAGGCGAGGCTGGAAGGTGGCAGGTCCCCGAGCCTGGTCTACTTTGGGGGACAGATTTTCCCTGGGAGGAGCTGATAAAGGGGTGACATTGTGGTTAAAATCATCACTGGGGGTCCACCCTCCCTCCTGCTCTGGGTTCCTCAGTGCTCTGAGCCTGGGGTCCCAGCTCTATTCTCCAATCCCCAGAGGCTGTCTTTACCCCTCCCCCACCCTCTGGCCCTCCATCTTTTTTTTTTTCTTGCATCTTCTTTTTAAAATAAAAACGCCGGCCGCTCGCGGCTTGCTGATGTTTATGCCTCAGTAATACATTATGTATTATTTTGTTTTAAGCACAGCTTTTGCATCCTGACAGTAACAATAAAATGTGACTATGGGATTGCTAATACAGACAGACTAATGTTTCCATCGCCCGCCTCTTTTTTTTGCGTCCTAAGCACTTTTGAAAAGGCTCCTTTTATATTCCTAATAAAATTATAGAAAAATACATCGATTTACTGGAAAAGAGTTTAGGGTCGGGGTTGAGTTTTTCTCCCGCACCCCCTGGGTGAGCTTCTCCCCCCACCCCCAAGGCTGATGAATATTCTGAATCAAAGCGACTAAGTGCTTTTTGACCCTGACCCCAGGTTGCATTCACCGCGGTTGGCCGCTGCTCACCTGGCCCCCAGCCAGCTGCAGGGCGGGTCTGCGTGTGCTAGAAGGATTTTGGGTGTTGGGGAGTTGGGGTGTCTCTGTGTTGGGGCATCTGTGTGTTTGTAGGGCTGTGTGCCTGCACATGTGCTAGGGAACACCGTGCTGTGCGTGGACATGTCTGTGTGGGAGAGCTGGGGTGCCGAGGGCTTAGGGCGTGTGTGCCTGGGTGTAAGCCCCGGGGGCCGAGCCCCGGTGTTTGTGGGTTTCGGAATGTGGGGGGAGGAGTCTATCTGGAGGATACTGGGGTCACGGGCAGTGAGGTTCAGGTTTGTGTGACAGTGTGGGGGGCTGAGAGGTGTCACCTTACCTGTGGGGAATGGATGCTGCCTGTTTCCAAAAAGATTACAGCTCAGGAGTCCTGTCCACCTAACAATGGGGTCTCACCCTAGGCGGCCCCTGATCCCCAATCATGCTAGTGCGTGCACGTGTCCGTGCGTGCATGTGTGTGGATATATGTGTGTATGTGAGTAAACATACATGTGTATGGGTATGTGTGTGTATGGGCTATGTGTGTATATGCATGTGTGTGTGTGGTTATGCATGTGTACGTGTGGCTATGTGTGTAGGGGGTAGGTGTGTGTATGTGCGTATGTGTGGCTATGTGTGTATGTATGTGTAGGGGGTAGGTGTGTGTATATGTGTAGGGGGTATGTGTGTGTATGTGTGGCTATGCATGTGTATGTGTGGCTATGCGTGTGTATGTGTGTATGTGTTGTGGGGGTAGGTGTGTGTGTGTATGTGTGTGTGTGTGCAGGCACATGTGCACAGACTCTGTGAGGTCTGGGTATATGATGGGCAAGGTGGTTCCCTGTGATAGGCACCACGAGCTAGTGCAGCTGTGCGGGCTGGCGGAGGGGCTGAGCCAACAGGCAGACCTCAGGTCTCCGGAGGGTTGGGAAGAACAGCTTCCAACGGCGTGGGCAGGAGTGACAGGGGGCACCAGGCAGGGAAGGGCCCCAGGCCACACGCAGGAGAGGCTGCAGATGAAGAGAGGGACAGGGGCCCCGGGAAGGTGAGGGGTGCCCACTCGTCATTTTTACAACATCGGTACCAAGGTCTGGTCCTGGTGGGCACAGCAGGAGGAGGGGCTGGCCTTCTGCCCTGGGTATGCACCTGGGGTGGGACCCATATGGGGGCGCACAGGATCTTTCTAGCAGTTTATGCCTTGGTTTCCTGGGGCCAGACCCCACCAGCTTTCCCCTGTTCCCAGAATCAAAAGTCTGGGAATAAAGAGTGCCTCATAGCCTCAGATCCCCTGCGGGGACCCCTACCCCATCCCTCCCCCCACCGCCCAATCAGAAGGACTGATTCAGGACGTGGAGCTCAGGGAGGACCCCACAAAAAACCCTGGGTTCCCTGCACCCCAGCCTAGACTGAGCCGGATGCCCACAGCCCCGCCTGCCACTCCAGCTGAGCCTCCCTCCTCCCCCACCCTCCGCCGCCCTCCCGGAGTATATGTGGATTTGCACGCTTCAGAAACAGGGAAGGAAAAAAAAAGGAATTGGGTTTTGTGTACTAAGCACTTTTGAGGGCAATCTGGGGCCCCCTAATCCAGAGGTTTATAACCTCCCCAGCTAATGCTCCCTGACACTGTGTTTTGATATCATTACTACATTATACTCACAATTTTTGAGTGAAAAAATACAGTACTTAGAAAGTCGAAATTCATAAATAAATTCATGTCAAACCGCACTTAATATTGATTTTGTTAGTGTTCAGATTCAATAATAAGGTACTGCGTGCATGAATATTTAAATATAATCATCATTTCTGCATCTCCTAATGGCCTCTGCTCCTCTACACTCAATTTAAACACAATTTAAAAACTATAATGTATTGAAAAATACTAGGATTTAGCAATAAATCATCATCGGGAGATTCCAGGCCTCTTATAGGGTGGCTCAATATGGGTTTCTCCGGGGACTGTACAATTAGATTCATGTTTTTAAACTTCTCAATTATCCATATACCATAATTTTATGTGAAAGTTTGTTTCGCTAACCCCCCCTGCCCACCGCCGCCCCCACCCCTCGCTGCCTCCCCACCCCCACCGGCCTCTCTGTAGGAAGCGGTAGAACAGCGCTTAAGTGTTCTCTTAGCCAGAGTGGAGTGGGGTCAAAGGTGGCCATCCTCAAACTGAATTAGAAGCCAGGCCTGCCAGAGGCAGCCGGCGCTGAGTCACTTAATCACATTATTTGGGAAAAATATAGGGGGGAAAGAGATAAAATGACTTAAAATGAACTTGCCAAGGAGGAAGTGGAGTTTTTTAGATTTATTTAAAAAGCAATCCTTGGCCTGATGAAATAGACACGGGGCTGCGGCAGGATGTGGGAAGAGCCAGGCGGAGGCAGGGAGGGGGGGCCGTGCTGTGGGAGGAGAGGGGCTTTTAGCCTGGTCCCTGGGCCCCAGACCTTTGGGAGGAGCCCCTGGGGGTCTAGAGGGCCCTGGGGTGAGGATGAGGGGGTGGACTTGGGACCTGGGGTGAGCTGTTGGAGCCATTCATCGGGGAGCCCGAAGGCCGCTGGAGCAGTCTGCGGGGAGGGCAGGGTGTGGCAGGGCCCCGGGGCATCTGGGCCTTGGAGGGTGCCCTGATGGCGGCAGGTGGCAGCTGGTGCTGACAGATGGCCATGGAAGTGGCACAGCAGCGGTGATAGATGACAGGAGGGGATAGGACCCAGGCACCAGGAGGGATGGTGCCCAGGGGCTCAGAGCACTGAACCGCACTCCCAGTTGATAGAATGGCTCATGTCATCTATCCCACCTACCAAGAACCTGCTGTGTGTCCAGTGCTTTTCATGCAGGTCACGTGGGTCCCATACCACTGCTCGATGTAAGACATGGTCAAGTCCGTTTTATAGAGGAGAGAGCTGGAGTTCAGACTGGTAAAGCAAGGTGCCCAGGGTCTCCCAGCTGGACAATGGCAAGATTCGAGCCCAGAGAGCTCACTCAGACCAGAATTATTTTTTATTTATTTATAAATATACGAGAGGCCTGGTGCACGAAATTTGTGCACGGGTAGGGTCCCTAGGCTTGGCCGGCGACCAGGGTTGATCTGCAGGGCGACTGGTGGGGCGATTGGGAGGCCGCCGCTAGTGCCCACCTTGGCTGGCCTGGTGCCACCTGCTCGCCCGCCCAGCCCCCCACTGCCACCGCCAGTCACCTCCCTCTGTGGGGCGACTGGCAGGGCAATCGGGGGGAGGGGCCTGCTGGCACCCACCTTGGCTGGCCTGGCGCCACCTGCTTGCTGACCCCACCCCCTGCCACTGCTGCTGGGGGCAGCTCCTGCATTGAGCGTCTGCCCCCTGGTGGTCAGTACGCATCACAGCGACTGGTTGTTCTGCCCATCATTCTGCTGGTCAGTCGATTTGTATATTAGGCTTTTATTATATAGGATTTTTATTGATTTCAGAGAGGAAAAGAGAAGGGGGAGAGAGAGAGAGAAACATCAGTGATGAGAGAGAATCATTGATTGGCTGCCTCCTGCACACCCCACACTGGGGATTGAGCCCACAACCCAGGCATGTGGCCTGCCCAGAAATCAAACCGTGACCTCCTGGTTCATAAGTCGATGCTCAACCTCTGACCAGCATTCTCCCGTGGCTCCATGCTTCTCTTGGAAGGTGCGGCTGGAGGGCGGGTCCAAGGTTGGCCCTGAGCTCTGGGCCCGGGCATGCTCCAGAGGTGTGGTGCCGCCATCCACATCCAGGGAGTTCGGACCAACATCTGCTCCTCTGGGGAGGGGCACATCTGGATTCTGGAAACCTGTCCAGTCGCTTGATCCAGGGCCAGTGGGTCTAGTTCTGTTGCCAAGGAAAACCCAAATGCTGGACTGACAACGAGGATGCCCTAGCACAGTGAGGTCCCTGAGGCCACCCTGGAGCAGATGGGAGGGGACACTTGGCATTCCAGGCGAGGCTTTCCACACTGGATGCAAGTGCCAGGACAGGTGCTGGGCTGGGGAGGGGAAGGGGGCCACCAGAGGGGGTGGCACCTGCTGCATCACAAGCCCAGAAAGAATGGAATGCCACTGGGATCCAAGGTACCACCAGGGGTATCGTCAGGCACACAGTCTCAGTCTTATTTCACGTCTGTGAAATGGGGAGAAAGACAGCACCTACCTCAGGGGGTTGCCATGGGGAGGCAGTGCCCACTTAGCACGGTGCCCAGCCACAGTAGCTGCTATTCTCATGGCATATCTGGGATCAGACTCGGGCTTCCGACGCCCAGCCAATGCTGTTCCCCCTTTTCATCTACATTGCCCTGTCTCTTTGGGTGGGTTTGGGGCGGTGGGGCCGGATGCCCAGGCACCTGGCCTCTGATTGGGTAAGAGCCAGGCTCCCACGCCCATGGCTTTGACATGGGAAAATTCATAAGGCTCTGTCAGCAGATTGTCTATGGCCAGACCGAGGGCACAGGGGAGAGGGAGGTCAGGAGAGGGTTATCAAGGGCCCGAGTCCCTGGCCCTGTGGCTCAGTCTCTCAGCAGCCCAAAGCTTCCACACGCTCCTGCTGAAGCCATTTACTCATTCATTCTTTCATTCATTCACTCACTCTCTCAGGCACTGTTCTAGGAACAAGGCTACATCAGGGAACAAAGCAGTCACAGCCCAAGATGGAACTCTGCCTCTTGCCTTGCACTCTGCCTTGGTTTCCTCATCTGTGACACGGCATTGGCATCGCCTCATCCACCTCCTTTGGGCTAAGTTGTGTGAAATCACAGAGGTGAGCGGGCATATGAGAAAAACTGTCCCCAGATGAGCTATGGCTATTTTTTTATATTGAGTTTATTGGGGTGACATTAGCTACCCAGGTGAGCTATTGTTCCTTTATCCAGTGAAGGGGCCTCCCAAGACAGGCCTTTTTTTTCTGTCTGCTCTTCTGCCAGACTGGAGCAGGGGTGAAAACAGAATAGAATGTGGGAAACCTTGGGAAAGTGGGAGCCATTGTGGGCTCTTGAGCCAGAGCAGGTCATCAAGGAGGCCTAGCCAGACTTCTCTGTCCCAAAAGGCCTGGGGGACCTTGGCTCTTTGAGAAGCTGGGGGTAGGGACACGTGGGAGGGGCCCTAGATGAGACCTCCCGCTAATTCCTGCGGCTCAGGTCCCTGCTCCCCTGACCTGGTTGTGGCCCTGGGTTTGGGGTGGGCTGGGGAGGAAAGAGCTCCCTTTGCCTCCATCCAGCAGGAGGCACTGCCCAGAGCCCCGGACCTGTGGAGCTCCTCTCCTTTGGACATGAAGGACCAGGGAGAGAGGGCAAAGCATCAGCAGAGACGGGCAGACGGCAGCTCTGGGTCCCTGGCACAGCCCCTGGTCCCCACACTAGGATAAAGTAGGGAGGGTGGGCCTGCAGGGGAGTCTTCCTCCTGCCCCTTTAACTGGCCTCCCCCAAAGTCTCCCAGATCACCCCCTCAGGAACCCCTGAGCCTGTGGACCCCTGGACCACTCTCCGATTCCAGCCCACATACTCTCACCCGCCTGCTCTTCCTGCAAACCTCGGTTTGCTCATCTGGCAAGTGGAGCTGCTTGACAGAGTCCCCCCCGCCCTTGTCTCCCTCCCCCGCCACCCCTCCCTGGCAGGGTTGTTGGGGGAACCACAGGGACAGGACATCCAAAGGGTGTGGGGCCCTGGAAATCCTGAGGAGGTGTTGCGTTTCGAGGCCACTGACAGGCCACGGAGGAGGGACTCTGGCCACGCCTCGGTCCTCAGGCCAGCACAGGGCCCCGTGCCTCCCTCAGCCCTGTCACTCTGCATCCGAGGCCCGTTTTTTTCTGGAAAACAAGCAACATTCATCACGAGTGACAGCCAGGCCCTAATGCAATCTCGCTGGAGCCATGAATTGCAAATGCACTGCAGGGAGGAGGCGGCCCCATCAGGCCCTTAGGGAGGTCGCAGGCCCTGGGGCCCCAGGGGCGCTGGTCAGCAGAGGGACACTCTGAAGACTCAGGACCCCGCGGCTCCTGCAGCCACCTCAGGGGCCCTGGGTCCCCGGGGTAGGCGGGGCCAGGACAAGGCTCCAGAGTGGGTGGGAGCGGGCCCAGAGCCTGGTGACTCAGAACCTGCTTTTGTCCCTCGGTGAGAGTCACAGGGGAAAAAATAAAACACAGAGGCAGTTAACTGGAGCAAGTCAGGTGAGCAGGCGGGGCGGTGGGCGGGGCACCCGCCTGGCACTCAGGAGGACCGCCCCAGGGCCAAGCACTCCTGTGACTGGGGGAGTCCTGCTCTGCCACCCTGGAGGGCGGAGGGCCTGGGCTCTGCCCCTCACCCCAGAAGACCCTGCCCTTCCTCCCACCTGGTCTCCTTCCAGCTGCCCACAGGGGAGCCCTCATCCTCCAGGAGAGAGCTGAACCCCAAACCCTTCGGGGGGAGGCGGGGGGGAGGGTGCCACCCGCACGTGTGTGCCTGGCACTTCCAGCTCTGCACACGTGTCTAGGGTGCAGTTCTCTACTTTCATGCGTGTGCCCGGGCCACACGTGTGTGCCCAGCTCGCTGCCAGCCCAGCACTGAGTCAGGGCGCGCCGGCCTGCCTCTGGCACCCGGAGTAGACGGGTGGGTTTGTTTTTCCCTGTGTGTTTTGGGTTCAGAAAAATAATTCCCCAAATGAGCTCCCCTGGGGCGCTTTTCCCTTCATTTTTTCTGCCCAGGTGTCTCTGAAGGGAACTTCATTGTCTGTTTCGGATTCATTTGCACTTAACTCATCTAGAAGTTTTGCAAGAGCTGTTTGATGTCCAAGAAGCCGCCCATCACCCCCACCTCTCCCCACCTCTGTAATGAGCCCTTTAACCCTTGGAAACCCAGAGCTGCCTGTGGGCCTGAGTCAAAGGCCAGATGCCCCTCCCCCACTGGGCAGGGGAGGAAGAGTTCGGGATGGAGTGGGCTGAGCCAGTGGCACGGGGTGGGGAGGCTCTGTCCAGCTTGGGCATCTTTCAGCACCCCCTTCTCCAATGGCCCCAGCCCCTGCTGGGTGCAGGGCCCAGCTGTTGGGGTTTTGAGCCTCCCCCACTAATTAATGGGTGCCTGTGAGGGCTGACCTAATCAGGCACCCAAATTAATCTCAATTACAGCGATTTGGTAACTGCAGTGCTAGCCAGCTCGACTGAGCTGGGATTTCATCACCCGAGAATGGGGAGCAGGAATAGCTCAGCCCCGATGTTATCAGCGGGGGTGGAGGGAGGGGAAGCTGGGGGGGCGGTGCTGAGGGACCCTAGGCAGCCTGCCTTTATCAGCACCATCAAATTAGTTCATTCCAGCTAATACTCACATTGGCATCCTGGCCTGTGCCCATCCCCCTGCTCTGAGACATGGAGGAGGCGCCTTGTAGATCTCGGGCCGCCCGACTCTGTTTCCACCTCAGCCCCCCGGGGCCCATCAGCCCCAAGCCTGGAGGGAAGGCTGGTGATCCAAACGGGGGGCCCGGACATGTGTGTGGCTCTGGAGCTCCAGGCTGGGTAGACTTCCAGGTTCTAGAACCCAGGGTCCAGCTGGGTTGCCTCCCTCTGGGCACAGCGATGCTGGGAGGCCGACGTGGGCTGACGACTCCTACTATGAGCTGGCAGCCGGCTGCAGTTTCCCCAGGCCTGTCCCAGCCAGTAGCACTGGTTTGCTCCCTGCAGCTTCCCGCTGGGCAGGGTAGGGCAGGGATTATTCACTCCATTTCACAGAGGGGGAAGTAGAGGCCCAGGGAGGGGACGCGGCTTGCTCAGCGAGCCAGACGGGAGCCAGGGCTCTACCCAGCCTGCAAGGACTCCTGACCCAGTGCTCTTCCAATCAGAACACATCTAAGAGATTGGCCTCCCCCCCCAGCTTCAGCAACCCCACCTCTCATCACACACCGGAACACTCAGGTCTCCTCTCTGAGCCTCTCGTTGTCCCAACCCAGTGCTGTTGACTCGTTTGTTCTGAGTCTCAGTTTTCTCATCTGAGAAATGGGGTGAAAATAATGATGTATGCTCCCCTGCCACCCCTGCCTGCTAAAGCTGGGTGCCAATGGAAGGCACTGACTGTGGTCTTTATCAGTAGCCCTGGTGGGAGTGGGGGCTGCATCGGAACTGGAAGCTCCTCCTCTGTGCCCCAACAAGGGGACAGTTCCCTGTGACAACAGAGGAGCAGGGGAGGCCTCCCTTCCCGGGGGGGGCGGGGGGGAGACGGCTCTCTAATGGGGAATCCAGGTAGCGGAGGCCAAGCCAGAAGGCACCACCCCCACCCACAGTTGAGACTCCTGCATCATACATTCGGCTCCTTGGAGAGCTGAGGGGCTCCCAGGTCACCTCCTGGTCTGCCAGGCTGTGGGGAAGGCCCTGAACACATGAATGAATGAATCAGGGCCAACTTCCCACTCAGAAGACACTTAACATGGCTTAAGCCAATTACACTCACCCTCCTCCTCCCTCCCTCCTCCCCAGCCTTGGGGGTAAGGGCCATTCTGCATCCATGTCTGCCATCCTTGACAATGTCACCTGGGTGACTCCTACCCACTCCACCCCTCAGCTCAGGGCCTGGTTTGCCAGTAGGGAGGGGCCCGGAGCTCGGGATGGGGGTCCCTGGGGAGTGCTATGGCAGGGCCCTACCAGTGCCCACACCCTGTTCCCCACCGCCCTGGAAGGCCACCCTGCAAGGGAGCAGGTGCCCTGTGACCCCTCCTGCCCGGCCCCACTTCCCGCAAATGCTGTGGCAGGATGATTGATTTTGCGGGAAGAGCAGCCGCAGGGGGCAAGGGGATGCCGGGGCGCCAGGGGTCCTCACTCCATTTGCTTGTGGCTGGGAGTCAAAGCTGGGTTCTTCTGGGCAGGTGTGAGGTGTCTCCCGGCTGCTCAGCCTGGTTATGTGGGGGGCAGGGAGGGCCCTTTGGGGCTTCCCTAGAGAGTCCAGAGCCCTGTCGGGGACTCAGCAGCACTGGGGGACCTCTGATCCCTCGGGCTCCTGGGAAGCCCCTTAGAGGATGTGGCTGACTTGACTCAGGGACCAGTTACCCATGGAACGTGAGTGTGTGGGGAGGGTTGGTGTCCTCAGCCCTCCCTTGCTTGTTCAGAATTTCCAGCACCTCCCTGGGCTGGGCGGGGAGGAATGGGAAGTGAGGTTGTGCCCATGCCCCTGGCAGACTCTTGCCTGGCTGGGACTCCAACCCACAGGACCAGGCCCAGAGGCCCAGAGCTCCCAGCGGCCTGCTGGGGAGGAGGGAGCACCGAGCTACTTGAGTGCCAGGGGTTCACGTGCCCAAAGACACACCCAGAGCCACACGCATGCCAGGGTTGCATGGGGTGTGGACACATACAATATCGGACATTCGACCCTGCTAACATCACATGCTTCTTACATGTACTCCCAGCTCCTGGTGTTCATGGACACACACATACACACACACACACACACACACACAGGCTGGGATTCACAGGGACAGAGCTCCTCAAGGCATCACACCCACAAAAATGAGCATTTTACAGGGGTGCACACTGTCGCAGGAATGCACCCAGATAAAAAGCTGAGGCCCCGAGAAAACATGGCAGGAATGGTCCCCTCCCCACCCTGCCCCCTCATCCAGACCAGTCCCAGGTTAGCGTGTGCAGGCAACCAGGTCTTCGAGGATTAGAAGGGTCTTCGATGATTAGAAACGGGAGGTTTCTTTCCTGTTTCTATGGGAGAGATGGGCAAACCGAAACCTGGGCAAGATGGTGACTCAGACTGTGTGAGTCAGCAGCACGAACCCCGGGAAGCTACCTGGGTTCGGGATGCTCCAGAAAAACAGGCCGATGCCTCTCCCGCGTCACCGCGGCTCTGCGCCTCTGGGCCTGTAGGGATGTGCGCGGGAGAAGCAGCTCTCTCCAGCGTACCTCGAGGAGGAGGAGATGCGCAGGGCATCTTCAGAAAGGAGGGAGCAGGAATCAGGGGGAGGGCCCTGTGAGGGTTTGGGTTAGCTGGGTGTCTTGACTTGGGAGCAGAGGGCAGGAGGGAGGGGGTGTTGGGGCAGCTTCCCAGTGGGGCATTGGCAGGGTTCCCTGGGTGCTATGTGAGACCTGGGGGACCCCTCAAAGCCAACCTCGCGTCCAGGGACCTGGCAGGTCTTCTGGGAGGACAGATCGCTTCTCTCATCCAAATACAATCCTGAAATCATGGGGGGCATCAGTAACCCTCTAACCCAATCTGGCAAGGATGACCAGTTGGGTTGGGCTCAATGCAGAGGAGGGGCAGTCCACGCGGACACAGGCTCAGAGAGGGGCCGCCAGGAGGCAGACCCAGGCCCAGGCTCCATCTCCTGTCTGGAAGCCTGAAGAGACCAGCACAGCCCTCCGAGGCCCCATAGCTGGGAAGGGGGCACCCAAGCACCCCCAGTGCCACCTCACACCCAGGGATTCACATGAGCTACTGTGTAGCCAGGGGCCCCCTCTTGCTGATTGAGAGCCACCTGGGTGCTCCAGGAAAGACCCTGCGAGGTGGGATCGCTAGTCCTCCCTTCACCCTACCATTCACCCTACCATTGTCAAACTTGCCTGCCCCGTGGAACCCCCATTTCAATGATCCCTGTTAACACGCTGTGGGACTAGCTGGTGGAAAACTGACCTAAATCTTTCAAATCCCCTTTCCCCTGACTACTCAAGTGTTTCAGTTTTCATGTTCATTGTCAGAAGTCTGGAAAACATAAGGCACAGAAGTGATGGTTTAGATCTTTCAATACCTCGCCACCCAGAGGGAACCACTGCTAACATTTTGGTCTGTCTCTTTCCAATCTTTTTTTTTTTTCTTCTATGACCATGTAGTATCTAAATTGGGATCATAGCCGAAACCGGTTTGGCTCAGTGGATAGAGTGTCGGCCTGCAGACTGAAAGGTCCCGGGTTCGATTCCGGTCAAGGGCATGTACCTGGGTTGTGGACACATCCCCAGTAGGGGGCGTGCAGGAGGCAGCTGATCGATGTTCCTCTCTCGTCGATGTTTCTAACTCTCTATCTCTCTCCCTTCCTCTCTGTAAAAAATCAATAAAATATATTTAAAAAAAATAAATTGGGATCATAGAGTTTTGCATCTTGCTTTTTTTCTACATTTCTATAAACCCTACTTAATCCATGGGAAAGACTATAGGTACAGTTTAAAGAACAATAGTAAAACAAACCACCAGATATCCAGGACTTAATTTAAGAATTATATCCTACTTTTTCACTGTCCCGTGCCATTAAATATTCTTTGAGAACTTGAGCTTTAATGGCTGCCTGGTATTCCCTCAAAGGGTGTGCCATACTTTATTTAACAAATCCCATCATCTTAGAAATTTAGATTGTTTGCAATTTTTTACTATTAAAAGAACACTGTGATGAACGCTATAATATGTAAATCTTTACCCATAATCAGAACACTCTCTGACTACTTAAGGGGAGAGAAGTAGAATTACAAGGCTGATGTTTAAAATAGTAAGAGCCGACATATATCAAGCACTTCTTTGCCAGGCATTGTACAGCAGCTTTGTATGCATTAATTAGCTCATTGAAATGCACAACTCCACGTGGTAAGTATTACTCTTATTCCCATTGCACAGATGAGCAACTGAGGATCAGGGAAGCTAAGCAAATGCACCAAGTCACATGACAGTAAGTGGCCACGCTGGTCTTTGAACTTCCAGAGCCTGAGCTCTTAGCCATATGCCATGCTTTGGTTTGTTCGTTCAACAGTATTTACTGAGCACCCACTATGGACCAGGCACTATCACAGATAATAGGTATACGGCAGTGAATCTGCCCTGCATTCCAGTTGGGGAGATAGATAGGAGACCCATTAAGTGAACTCTTTCCATTGTTGGAAGATGGTAAGTCTGGAGGGGAAAAAAAAAAAAAAGCAAGAGAGAGGGAATGCAGAGATGGTGTGCAGGACTTCCTGAGAAGGAGACATTAGAGCACAGTTTTAAAGGAGGTGAGGGAAGCTACGCTGAGATCCCATGAAGAAACGCTCCAGGCAGAGGGACCTGCAGGTGCAAAGGCCTGAGGCGAGCGTGAGCTGACCGTCCAAGGGACAGCAAGGAGGCGAGTGGAGCTGGAGTAGAGTGAGAGGAGGTGAAGCCACAGAGATAATGGAAGGGGCACAGACCTTGGGGCGTTGAGGGCCACTGGGAGGACGTTGGCTTTTGTCTGGGGGAGGCGGGAGCCACGGAGCGTTCTGAGCAGAGCAGTGATGCGATCCAGCTTACACTGAGCAGGAACCGCTGGACTGCTGGGTAGAGAATCTGTATCGGGGGGAAGGTGACAGCGAGGAGACCCCTGTGACAGTTGTGGCTCAAGATGATGGGGGCTCAAGCTAGGCTGGTAGTGTGGACAGAAGTGATTTCCTTCTGAATGTATTTTGAAAATGGAGTGGACAGGATTTGCCAATCACTTGGTTCTGGGACATTTGAGAGCAATCAAGGATACCTCCAGAGTTTGGAGCTGGAGCCCCAGAGAGTGGGGGAGACCCGTTGAGCACAGCTGAGAAGCCTGAGGGTGAAATGCGGTTTGGACGTGTGAGGTGTGGGGTGCTGAGACAGACATCCCTGCCAGCCTGGCATCTGCTTTCTTCCACTGGGCATGCAGGAGGGTGGTGCGTGCATCCACCTCGACGTTAGATGTGGCCTCGAGATGAGTTCTGGCCAGAGAGTTGGGGGGTGGAAGCATAACTTCTGGGCGGGGGCATTTAATCACCTCCATCCAGCTCAGCTGACCCTCCACTGAGGCTACCTCAGGGGCAGGTGCCCGGGCGGAGCCTCCCCCAGCCTGGGCTCCTAGTGACTCATGCAGGCGAGCCCTGCGCCCGCCTGCCCTAGACACGCATCATCAGAACGAACTAAACGTTCGTTGTTCTAAGCCACTGAGATCTTGGTGGTGTTTGTTATCACAGCGCCATTGTCCTCGCCTGAGGAATACAGACAGCTGTTAGCAGGACTGCCCTGAACAGGTTGTTCACTCAGCAATGGGGCATCGCCAAGGGCGTTTCGTTCTGGTCACAGGTCTGTCTAACTCAGCGATTTCCAACCTTTTCCACCTCGTGGCATCTAAACTAATGACTCACATTCTGTGGCACACCAAAAATATGTTTTTTGCCAATCTGACAAAAAATAGGTATAATTTTGATTGAGTAACAAAAAGTAGTAATAGTAATTACCTACCCCTTTTGCTCCAGATTGACTTTTAATGAAATTATTTTTTAATTGAATTTATTGGGGTGGCATTGGTTAATAAAATTATGTAGGTTTCAGGGTACAATCCTCTAATACATCCAATGTATATTGTATTATGTGTTCATCACCCCAAGTCAAATCTCCTTCCATCATCATTTATGCTCCCTGTACCCTCTTCTACCTTCCCCTACCCGCCTTTTCCTCTGGTAATCACCGTAGTGTTGTCTGTGTCTATGAGGTTTGCTTTTTCTTAATCCCTCCCCATTTTCACTCAGCCCCCCTCGCCCCTCCTCTCTGACAGCTGTCAGTGTGTTCTCTATCTGAGTCTGTTTCTATTTTGTTAATCTTTTTAACATACATTTTTTTATTGGTTTTTTTACAGAGAGGAAGGGAGAGGGGGAAAGAGCTAGAAACATCGATGAGAGAGACACATCCATCAGCTGCCTCTTGCACACCTCCCACTGGGGATGTGCCCACAACCAAGGTACATGCCCTTGACCGGAATCGAACCTGGGACTCTTGAGTGTGCAGGCTGACGCTCTATCCACTGAGCCAAACCGGTTAGGGCTCTATTTTGTTAATTTTATTCATTACATTCTACATATAAGTGAACTCACGTGGTACTTGGTTTTTCTGGCTGACTTATTTCACTTGGCATAATGCTCTCCACGTCCATGCATGATGTTGCAAAAGGTGAGATGTCCTTCTTTTTCATGGCCGAGGAGTATTCCATGGTGTAAATGTACCACAGCTCTCTTTATCCACTCATCTACTGATGGGCACTTGGGCTGCTTCCAAATCTTGGCGATTTTGTAAACAATGCTGCAGTGACCAGAGGGGTGCATATATTCTTTCAAATTAGTGTTTTGGGTCTCTTATGGATATGTTCCCAGGAGTGGGATCGCTGGGTCATGAGGCAGCTCCATTTTTAATTTTTTGAGGTAGCTCCGTACTGTTCTCCACGGTGGCCGCACCCGTCTGCATTCCCACCAGCCCTTTTCTCTGCACCCTCGCCAGCGCTTGTCCTTTGTTGCTTTACTGAGGAGAACCATTCTGACAGGTGTGAGCTGATACTCCTTGTGATTTCCCAAAGTGACTTTTTAAAAAAATCAGGTGCCTTTACCTGTGTATTAGGATTTGGGGCACCAAGAATTAACCAATCAGATGCAACTTTACTAGGTTTATCCAACAGATAAGATGCAACTCTCTTATACGCCCTAGATATCTATGGTTCAGGACAGGGCATTCACACCGGATGGCTGTCGTGTTGGCCGTTGTCATTCTTTTACTGGACAATCTAAGGGAAAAGAGGTCAGCGCCCCTGACTAAATAGGCAGGTATTGCATGTTTTAGAAGTTCTTGCGGCACCCAGGTTGAAAAATCACTGATGTACCTGTTGGCTTCACACAGGTGAAGTCAGGGTCAGCAAGAGAGGGCCCCGCCTCTTGTTTATCAGCCTCTCTCAGAAGCCTGATTCCCACTCCCACCTCCCACCCAACCCTGAATGTGCCGCAGCCACCTCCCAGGGCGGGGTGGCGAGGTCAGAGTGTGCCTGTGGCCTTATCGCCTGCGTAGAGTGAGCAAGCGTGTGGACATGCGTGTGCGCCAGGGCTGCCACTCCCAGGAAAGCACCTCCTTGGCAGATCCAGGCCACGCGGAGAGGGTGAGAGACCGGGCACAGCCACATCCCAGCAGCTTCCCTGTGCCTAACGGGATGCATATGCTCCCTCTGCAGATTTCACAAGAGGTCTGATTTATGGAACCGCCTTTCGGATGAATTTAAGCTGGATGCTACTGATTAAACCCCAGAGCCAGGACTCCCTCCTCCTCCCTCTCCCCTCCCTCCTCCTCCCTTCCCCTCCCCATACCCCTCCCCATTCCCCCTCCCTCTCCTCTCTCCTCCTCCCCATACCCCCTCCCATACCCCTCCCCATTCCCCCTCCCTCTCCTCTCTCCTTCCCCTCTCTTCCCCTCCCATACCCCTCCCCATTCCCCCTCCCTCTCCTCTCTCCTCCCCCTCTCTTCCCCTCCCCATACCTCCTCCCCATATCCCCTCCCCCTCCCTCTCTTCTCTTCTCCCCCCTCCCTTCCCCTCCCATACCCCTCCCCATTCCCCCTCCCTCTTCTCTCTCCTCCTCCTCCCTTCCCCTCCCATACCCCCTCCCCATTCCCCCTCCCTCTCCTCTCTCCTCCCCCTCCCTTCCCCTCCCATACCCCTCCCCATTCCCCCTCCCTCTCCTCTCCCCTCCTCCTCCCTTCCCCTCCCATACCCCCTCCCCATTCCCCCTCCCTCTCCTCTCTCCTCCCCCTCTCTTCCCCTCCCCATACCTCCTCCCCATTCCCCCTCCCTCTCCTCTCTCCTCCCCCTCTCTTCCCCTCCCCATACCCCCTCCCCATTCCCCTTCCCTCTCCCCCCCTTCCTTGATTCACCTCCCCCTCCCCGCCCCTCCCCCCACACTCCTGTACACAATGGCCGGTCTGGGATTGGCCAGCCCAGCCTGGAGCAGGTAGGTGTGTTCTGTTTTCTCACGGCCAGCCTGCCTACAGCTAGACAGAATACTATGTGGCACACAGTTTTTTTAAAAAAGCAGTTATACTTTGAAAAATATATATTTTTATTGAATTTAGAGAGAGAGGAAGGGAGAGGGGTAGAGAGAGAGAAACATCGACGAGAGAGGAACACAGATCAGCTGCCTCCTGCATGCCCCCCACTGGGTATTGAGCCTGCAACCTGGGTCGACGCTCAACCACTGAGCCACACGGGCTGGACAAAAGTAGTTCTACGTTTAGGGAAGGCACCATCTCCTCACTTTCGAGGGTGTGTTGGAGCTGGAGGCAGCCCTGCCTTTTCTAAGTGCCGACATCGAGGAGACAGATGTACAGACAAGCCCGGGGCTCCAGGGAGAGGTTTGAGCTATAGAGAGATAAACTTGGGGATTGTCAGCATATATTGGTGTTTGAAGAGCCACAGCACTGGGCCAGGGGGACAGGAGAGTCCATTGAGAAGGGTTGGAATTCTGAGCCTCTAGTGCTGCAGAGATGGGAAGTAGCAGCCAGGGAGAAGGGAGAGAAGCGGATCAGGGCAGAAAGGGTCTGAGGAGGATGGAGATCACCTGGATCCCGTGTGTGGATGGGAGCAGGACACCGACTGACACCGATAACTGACCGCTGGGCTTCCCTCCATGGAGTCATTGGTGTCCTGGACTAGAGCAGTTGTGTGGGTTCCAGAGAGAATGGCAAGAGCCTGGCCGGTGTGGCCCAGCGGTTGAGCATCGACTTATGAACCAGGAGGTCACGGTTTGATTCCTAGTCAGGGCGCGTGCCTGGGTTTCAGGCTCGATCCCCAGTGGGGGCGTGCAGGAGACAGCTGATCAATGATTCTCTCTCATCACTGATGTTTCCATCTCTCTCTCCCTTCCTCTCTGAAATCAATAAAAGCAAATATATATATTAAAAGAGAGCATGGGAAGAGAGGTGCCTCCTTTGAGGAACCTTCCTGGGCAAGAGAGCAGAGCGGAGGGCGGCCGTTGGTGGGGGAGTGGGGTGGAGGGAGCAGAGTGTGCAGGAGAAAGAGGAGGCTGACGAGCCAGAGCAGGAGGTGAGGGAAAGCTGCCTCGGCCTGAGGCAGAGCTCGAATGCTCTCCAGAAGGTACGGGGCATGGGGTCTGGTGCCCAGCAGCAGATGGCAGCCACGGATGGGAAGAGCCATGCGGCCACATTGCCCATCAGAAAGTTTCCCCTCCCAGACCCCCCACCCAAAGCAGGGTTCGAGGGTGGCCTGCAGGTCCCACGCGCCAATGGAGCATTTTATGCCCTTGGCAGCTACTTCTTCTTCTTCTTCATCTTCACCCAGGGACATTTTCCCATTGATTTTCAGGGAGAGTGGACGAGAGAGGGAAAGACAGAGAGAAATAATCGATGTGAGAGAGACACATTGATTGGTTGCCTCCTGCATGCACCAGGGACGAGGGCCCGGGCCAGGGAGGGGTCAAGAGTTCCTTGTCAAAAGTCCCCGGGGGGCTCCGCAAGTTTTGCCTTCTGACTAGCTTTTGTGTTTATTCCTTCATGATAGGTGGGCCAGGGGCCTCCAGCTGCCAGGCCAGGGTCCTCAGGAAGATGCGGTCCAGGGAGTGGCCCCCTAAAGACACACAGACCACCCGGGGAGACCTAGTCCCTGGCCCCAGTTACTGGACCAAGAGTCAGCCTTCCTGGGAGCAGCTCCAGGATGGGCGCAGGAAGTGCAAAGGTGGGTACTCGGCTAGGTCTGGGGGGCAGGAGGGCTTCCCCAGAAATCTGCTTCTAAGCCGAGAGCCAAAGAATGAGTGAGGTTCGGTTTGGTGAGAAGTGATGGGAAGGCAGGTGTCCCTGCCTCAGAGGCTGGGGAACCTCAGAAGGTGGAGGACACCCGCTGTTTGCAGTGAGTTACTGGGGAATTGGGCTTCCGAGGGACCTGCAGCCAGGCCCGGGGTCAGGTCCTGCACCCCCTCTCAGCCCACACCCTGCCCGCCCGCCCGCCCGCCCGCCCGCCGGGGCTGCCTCTGCGGAGCCAGCGCGGCCCGCCTGCGTGGTGGTCCCGAGGCCTGCGGGGCACCTAATGGGCTGTGGGGCCCGAGTTCCGGGGAGTGGTCCAGGCGCGCTAATGTGCGGTCGCCCCGCCCGCAGACAGCTGGTGCCCCCGCGGCGACCCCCGCGACGATCGATACACATCAGGCGGCGGCGGCGGCCTGGAGGGCCCCCTCCCCGGGCGCCTCTGACAGTCGTCCTTCCTGGGGCCTCCCGCGCTGCGGGCGGGGCAGGCTGGAGGCGGAAAGGGGTGCCCGCCGGGGCCTCCGTCCAGAGCCAACCGGGCTTCTCTCCGCTGCTCCACGCTCGCTCGCCCCCATTCGCCTCAATCTCTCTCTGCCCCTCTCCTGGCTCCGTGTCCCTCTCCATCCCCTCTCTCTCCCTCTCTCGGGCTGACTGGTCATACGCCCCCAGGCGGGAGGCTGTGGACGAAGCAGGAGCCTTGCAACCTCCCCAGGCCTGGGGTTCCCCTTTCCTGCTCCTCTACGGGCGGGCGGGGAGCCTGGAGTCCCAGGTGACGCCT
The DNA here is from genome assembly GCA_026230045.1 of Corynorhinus townsendii. Classification (NCBI taxonomy): domain Eukaryota; kingdom Metazoa; phylum Chordata; class Mammalia; order Chiroptera; family Vespertilionidae; genus Corynorhinus; species Corynorhinus townsendii. The sequence goes on from JAPDVU010000002.1 coordinate 215,901,589, forward strand.
TTGGGGACCAGGCCAAGGCCAGCCAGCTTGGGGTGACTGAGGCACTCGGGGGCAACACCCCCATACCCTCAGAAATCAAGATAAATACGACGTTAATATTTTAAATACGAATACAGTGTTTTAAAAAGCAAACTTAAAGCACCCCGTGGGGGGGAAATACCAACATTTTAAGGACAAGATCAGTAACTGCTGAGTGAGCCATCCTGGAGCCCGGGGGCAAAGGACAAATCAGGACCGCGATCCTGTTTGTTTAAAATGTGACATCCTGTCCACTGCGGGTTGTTCACCAGGATTTCAAAGGAGGCTGCCACAGAGAGAGGACACTGGGATTGTGGGCGAGGTTCTGCACCCAGGACTCGATTAACTAGTGAGAAAACACCAAAGGCAAGCATCGTAATTATCCTTTTATTTAACATTTTATTTAACAGCTTTATTGGGATATCATTTACATATGGTACCCTCCTCCCCCCCCGTTTAAAGTGTCCAGTGCAATGGTGTTTAGTGTGGTCAGAGTGTGCAGCCATCACCACCATCAGTTCTGGAATATTTTCGTCACCCCCAAAAGAACCCCTGTACCCACTGAGAGCTGCTCTCCCTCAAATGCCCCTGCATTTCCCAGCCCTGGGGCAACCACGAATCTTTCCGTCTGTGGATTGGCCTATTCTGGATATTTCCTATGAATGGAACCATACAATGTGTGGTCTCTTGAGTACGGCTCTTTCATCCTTCTCACAGCACGGGTGAGAATTTTATTCCTTTATACTGCCCTGGAGTATTCCATTGTACGCAAGGTTTTCCTTGCCCATTCATCCGTCAGCTGATGGAGATTTGGGCTGCCCCTGCATCTCGGCTATAATGCATAACGCTGTAATGAACACTCATGTACAAGTTCTTGTGCGGACATATGTTTTCATCTCTCTGTGGTGTGTACCTGCAGTCGGATTCGGGGGGCAGATGGAAACTCCACGTTTCACTGTTGGCGGAACTGCCAGACTGTTTTCCAAAGCGGCTGTTCAGATCCCACCAGTAATGTCTGAAGGCTGCGATTTCTCCACGTCTTCGCCAGCACTTGCTCTGATCTGCCTTCTGGATGAACGCTTTCCCCGGGTGTGTGAGGTGGTGATTTGCATTTCAGTAATGGCTAATGAGGCCGGACGTGTCTCTCACATGCTTTTTTCGGACATTTGTCTGTCTTCTGCGGAGAAATGTCTGTTCAAACCCTTTGCCCATTTCTCAACTATCTTGCTTATCTTTCGTATACATGGCATCAGGCCGCGTTTATTGTGCCGACTTGCTCTCAGCCAGAGCTTCCCCGGGCTGTTGCAGAAGCGACGATTGTTAAGCAGCTACCCAAGCTTTCACAGCGCCTGTGCTCTGAGGACTTACCCCGTCTCCGATGGATGGACATTTATGTTTCTTCAAAAACGTTGTCTCTTGTTTACAAAACGAGGTAATAAGTAACCTTACACACACCTTGGACCCCCAAGTGAGTCGTTTGGGGGAAAGAAAGCCCTAGCAGTGAAATTGCTGCTTCAGAATTTTTTTTATTTTTATTTCAATAGATATTAAAAACTGTTCTCTAGTCATTTAACTCATGTACGCCTTCAGGAGCATGGGAGGGGAGAGCCCATTTAATTGCGTCTTCTGATATTATCCACCTTATTTTTTGTCAATTTGTCAGGCAAAAAGAAATACATAAAGATATTCCATTGTTGCTTAAATTTTTTAAATTACTGAGTGTGAACTTAAAATATATGATGATTGGCCATTTTCGCCATCTTTTGTGACATGTCTATGCCTAGCATTTGCCCATTTTTCTAATGGACTGTGGGTTTGTTCTGGCTGGGGGCTATTTTTCTCCCGGCCTGTTGCTGGCCTGTTGTCACGGTGAAAGGTTAAGTTTTTATGTTGTTCAAAGAGTGCATCCCTCTTCTTTTTCAGTTCCTGGATTTCATGTCTTGTTCTTCCTACCGCAGGGCTGTGAAAATGTTCTCCTCCAATATTTTCATGTTAAAAAAGTAAATGGAGAGAGATAGTTTGGCTGTGATGACAATATTGAAATAAAATAAATTCTTGTTAATTAATACATCTAATGCAGTCTCAATGAAGTTCTCAATATACATTTTTATCCAACAGGATAGTCTACTTGTAGAGTTCATCTAAAAAAGAAAATGCACAATAATATTGACAAAATTTTTTTCAAAGGTGAACAACCCTCACAGTTGGCAAAACATACTATAGAGTCATAGTAATTAAAACAGTGTAGCATTGCAACGAGATTTGATAGATCGATCAAAGGAAAGGAACAGGTCCATTTTGATATGAAAGTTTAGTTTATGATAAAGGTGACATTTCGGATAAACAAAATTCAATAAATGGTCTTGGTTCAAATGGCTATCCATTTGGTGGTGAATATTTATGCATTTACCCATCAAATATTTATGAATGCCTAATATATGCCAGGCACCATGCGTGTGGACACTGGAGTGGGGCAGTGAACAAAACAGACAAAAGGATGAAAATTCCTGGCTTTATGGAGCCGACATTCCGATGGGAGAGGTAGTTAATTAATAAATAAACGGGTTAATTATGTAATGTATTGGAAAGATAGGAGGAGTAGGGGAGTGAGGGAGAGACATGGCAATTTAAAATGGAAAACTGAGTAAAGACTTCATTAAAAAGGTGATATTTCAGCAAACACTTGAAGGAGGGGGGCATGTCTATAGGAAGGGCCTTCTGGGCCGAGGGAACCCAGTGCAAAGGTCCTAAGGCATGAACCTGTCTGTGTGTTGTGAGCTCTGTTACATGGACTTGAACTTTCTCCCGGAGGGACTTGGAAGGATCGAGGGATTGTGAACAGAGGCGTGACTCGAGCCGGTTTAAGCTGGACCCCTCTGAAAGCCGGGAGGCGCACGGTGGTCACAGCAAGGGCAGGAGCAGACTCCGGGGAGGAGGCGGCTGCAGCTGTGTTGGTGGGTTGGGCCAGGTGGCAGCAGGGGAAGGAGGCAGACGTGGTCAGATTCTGGATGTATTTTGAAGACAGAACAGAGTTTGCTGACAGATGGGATGGGAGTTGGGATGGGGGAGGAGTCAAGGGTGACTTCATGGGAGTTGAGCTGAGCCTCGGAAGGCTGGAGGGCCATTAGTAGAGGCCGGAGGCTGTGGGTAGAGCAGGCTTGAGGGGAGGTCGGGAGCTCAGCTGTGGACCTTGGGAGTTGGAGATGTCTGTTAGACATCCAAATGGAGACGCTGAGTAGGAGTGAATGCTCACGTCCCCAGTGAGGAGGTGAGGAGAGAGCTGGGTTTGGCAATCGCACTGGAAACGGTCAGTGGCGAGACCTGCCCTGCCCAATACAGTAGCCTCGAGCCCCACATGGCCACGGAGCACTCACAGTGCAGCTAGTCCCACTGAGATGTGCTCTAAGTGAAAAAGACTAGATTTCAAAGGCTTTGGATGAAAAAAGGTAAAATAGCTCACTACTGATTTTTTTATGTTGATAAGTTGAAATGGTATTTTGGATATATTCAGCCAGACAAAATACAGTATTTAAATGGATTTCACTTTTTAAAAATGTGCCTGCCAAAAATGGTTTCATTGCCTAAGAGGCTAGCATGCTCTTTCTACCGGACAGCACTGGTCTAGAGGGCCATTAAGGGCCTGAGCTGGAGGAGGTCAGTGTGTGGTCGAGAAGAGACCCAAGCACGGGCCGTGGGCCTCCGAGGTGAAGAGGGTGAGGAGGAATCCCAGAGAAGGTTGGAGGAAAGTGGCAGAGCAGTGTCTGTCTAGGTAACCAAGGGTTGCAGGGAGGAGGGAGCTGATGGGGCAAGCACTGCAGATGGGCTGAGGGAAGGCTGAGAATTAACCACTGAAATTAGCAACACCGTATCCGGATGGTGAGAGCATTTCATTCATAGAATACTGGCGAGTTCCTACGACATGCTGTTGCCAGAGGTACTACAGTGACCAAGGAGGGCTGGTCCCTGCCTGCCGGGGGTGGGGGTGGGTGGGGGGGAGTTGGGGGGGGGGGCCATGTACTGGGGGAGGGTCCCTGTCACCTGGAGTAAAGTTGAAGGACAGTTGGAGAACCAGGAAAGGGTGTGTCCTGAAGACCCCAGAGAAATGCCTGCCCACGGACTGAAAACCTTATCCCTGGATCCAGAGCTCCCCCCACGACCCCCAGCATAGACCCCGGGCTGCAGTAATATGCTAGGGCTTTGCAGGGGGAGAGTGTCCTCGCTGCCTTCCAGCAAGGGGCCAGGATTTAAACCCCAGGCTATCTGGCCTCAAAGCCTGTGTCCTCAGTTGCTCTGCCCACTGCCCTGATGTCCACAGGTGCATGGGCAGTTATGACAGGCTCTTCTCTGCGGCAGCTGGGAAGCTCTTGGGCTGCAGAGCGCAGCCAGCCTCCCGCCCTGGAGGCACTCATTCCTCCAGTTCCTGTAGGGGAAGCCCTTCGGCCTTAGTTTGCTCATCTGTACAATGGAACCCATAAAATGGAGCAGCTGCACGTTAGCAACCGAGCGCACTCCCTGGTAGGGGCAGCGTTAGGCTGGGAGGCTCACTCCAGACCATCACACTGCAAGTGCTTTGGAAACTGACTCGAGGGGAGGGTGGGCAGAGGGCCCGGCTGTGAGCTCACCCGCAGGGAGCGAGGCCACTGGGGCAGGCACGGCCTCCGAGTCCTCCCTGGCCTATGTCCTCCACAGCTCTGAGCCCGTCCCGGTGCCCCTGAAGGTCAGGCACTCCCCCCTGGCCTCCGCCACCCCCTCCTGCCTCCGACTGTCCCCTCCACTCTGGATAAACAGCACCTCCGCCCGCCTGCCTTCTCAATCCCTCACGCTTCACCAGAATTAAATTCATCATTCATTTTTTATGGTTTATACATGGTGTAATTTATGTTTTCAAATATATTGAGGTCACACTTTAGCAGAAAAAAAGTATTTCACATTGAAATTGAAGGCATGTGTGTTCCATTAAAGGGGGATGTTTGGGCTAATTTTAAAAGACAAAAAAGTAGTAGAAAGTAACATTAAAATAAAATTTGAGAGATGTAATTACCCCTAATCGCACCATAAAATAATCAATACTGCATTCCATTATTTCTGACTTCCCTGGTTATAGCTTTTTTTGTTAAGCTCTTGAATATTGATGAGGTGAAAGGGTCGCGTCTCCTGGAGGAGGTCTGATGGAGGTGGAATTAAGGTGGTGTCCTCGCCCATCATCCCCTGGAGATGGCTCCTTCTCTGCTCGAGTCCCCGAGGGGAGCCTGGGCTCTGGGATTGGTGGGGTGGTCTCCTCTCCCGGTCTCCTCTCCAGTTCTTCCCACGCAGAGTCTGTGGGGAGGTCGGGGAGGGGGCCATGCTGGTTGGTTTGGGGTACATTTTTGGAGCACTTACTGTGTGCCACACTCTGTGCAAGGCACGTGGATGCAGCAACTCATGTCACTCTTAAAACAGCCTTCTGCAGTGGGTGTCGGTAAGAGTCCCACTTTACAGATGGGCACACTGAGGCTCAGTGGGATAAAGTATGTTACCACGGAGTGGAGTTAGGGTTTGCACTCCTGTCTGTGCTCTTGCCACGGTCTATGCCACATCCTGAGAAGCCCAGCCTCTGGCTGGGAGGTAGGCTGAGGGATGGAGAGGCCAGCAGGAAGGAGCCGGGGTGCTGAACCCCCTGGGTGAAGATAACTCAGTGCCAACCTTAAGGACAGTCGACACTGGCCACAATGGCATGGGTTTAGCCTAAAAACCTCTGGTTCCCTTTGGGGACACGTCTGCCCCTTCTCTACGTTTTAGGTGACGGGTTCACTTCTCGAGCCTTCATGTTCCCCTCCAGCAAGTGGGACATGAGAACTCCCCTCACTAAGCATGTGGTGTGAGGGGGCCCATGCTGAGCACCGTGCCAAGCACGTGGGAAGTGCCAGTCAATGGTAGCTTTGAAGGCACTGGTGACGCTAATGAAGAGGTCACGTCTCTTCCTGGGCCTCAGTTTCCCCATCTCTGAAATGCCCTAGGTGGGGTGCTTGCACTGGACAATGAGGCCTTGTCTCTCTCCGACCTCGTGCTCTGTGACCTTCGTGCTGAGGTCCTGCCACACAGAGGAGAGAGACTTCTGTCTGTGTAACAGCCCACAAGGGGCCCTTAGCAGGCCACCTCCCACGGGGTCACTTTTGAGGGCTGCTCCCCACCCACTTCCTCCACGTCAGGAACCTGCACCCCTTTAAGCTGCAGGTGGTTTCCCTGGGCTCAGGGCTGGACCCCGTGGAAGCCCATCACCTAATGAGAGCACCCAGACGGTCCTCCGGGCCCTTGAGCTGGGGTTTGAAGTCTGCACGCCCTCATGTCCAGCATATGTGGACACCCTCACATCTGAATATCCGTGCACCAGAATATCCGTGCACTAGAACCAAGCCACCTCCCTACCCAGAGTCCAGATCATACCTGCTCCAAATCTGCACACCCCATAGCGCGCTTTTCACAGAAGCTAGAAGGTGGCAACAACCAACCCAAATGCCCAGCGATGGATGGATGGATGGACGGATAAACGAAATGTGGTACGCCCATGCAAGGGAATATCCTTTTTTTTAAATGTATTTTATTGATTTTTTACAGAGAGGAAGGGAGAGGGATAGAGAGCCAGAAACATCGATCAGCTGCCTCCTGCACACCTCCCACTGGGGATGTGCCCGCAACCAGGGTACATGCCCTTGACCGGAATCGAACCTGGGACCCTTGAGTCCGCAGGCCGACGCTCTATCCACTGAGCCACACCGGTTAGGGCCAAGGGAATATTCTTCCGCCATTCAATGGAGCAAGCCACACATGGATGGACCTTGCAGACATGCTCCCAGCGAACGTAGCCAGTCACAAAAGGCAGAGGGAGCATGGTCCGTCTACACGAGGGACCTAGAACAGACCACTTCCTCTGCACGGAAGTGGAGTGGGGGTTCCCGGGGCGGGGGGGGGGGGGGGCGCGGCGGGAAACGGGAGTTAGAGTTTAATGGGTACGGAGTGGGCAAACCCAGAACAGGCACCTCCACAGAGACAGAAGGCAGATCAGCGGTGGCCAGAGGGGTGGAAAAATGGAGAGTGGCCCCTTAATGGGCATGAGGTTTCTTTTTCGGGGGAGGGGACAGTTCTGACACCAGGCAGCTGAATAAGAATGGAAATGTACTCATTGCCACTGGCCAAGACACTTGAAGAAGCTAACCACGGTAAACCGTAGGCGCTGTGTGTTTTAACTCAACAAAGAAACGTTTTGTGAGTCTGGACCCCGGGCCCAGCCTGTGCCTGAGCCCAGCCCATGCTGTGGGAGGCTGCGGGCCCGGCCGCCCCACCCAGCACATTAGGAGCCGGGACAATAGGGAGTTGACGAGCTCGCTCGCTCTGTCATTACCATTAATAATAGACAACAATAGAGTGTATTTTTAAAACTTTCCCTAATGGAGGCTCCCAAGCAGCAACAAAAACACTCAGATTACCCACTGGTCCCCTAAAGATCCTGACATGCGAAAGCCACGTGGGCCGAGGTAGATGCTTCCTGGCATCTGGGCAGTGCCCTCCACCACCGCCCCAGCTTTTCCCAGAGGCACCTGGGGCAAAGGCCAGGGAGGGGGACCTCTGCATCCTCCTGATCCTGGCCAATGCCTTGGCTCCTTGACTCAGTTTCCCCCCCCGCCCCAGGTGCCCTTTTTTCTGCCTGCCCGTCCAGAGGCTATGCTCAGGGGTGTAAGGAAGGGGCACTAGTCCTGGACTCGTCGGAGTGGCATGGGCAGCGCTGACCGCAGTGGGCACTCTGGTGTCTCAGACCAGCCTGCGGGGGACCATCCGTCCTCTGACATATTTCAGAGGGGACCCAGGGCATTGATTGCACAGTGGGGCGGGAGGGGGGTGGTAGGGGAGGGGCCTCAAGATCTCTCAGCAAAGAAGCTACAGAACAGGGACCAGTAAAAACTGTTTGTTTTTACATTTCATACATTTCATGCAGCTGTGCAGCGAAGGCAGAGCAGTGACAACTCTGGGGGCAGGGAGACCTCCCTGCAGGGAACCCCAGGCCAGGCAACTCACCGACTTCCCCTAGCCTCAGTTTCCCTATCTGTAAAGGGGAGCAAGGACAGCACCTCCCTCATCCGCTGGGGAGAATCACGGAGATGATGGGTGTGATAGTTCAGCACTCTGCTGAGTAAGTGGTGACCATTATCTCAAAGACGTGGCCAAGCCCGGACCTGTGCTGCCTCGCCCTCTCCAATCTGTCTGGGCAGCCCGGAGGGCCCACCTGCTCTGATGTGGGGAGGCCCATGCTGACGTCAGCCACACGTTATTGAGCACTTGCTCACATGCTTTGTGTGGTCCTCCCCCCAGCCCTGGTTGAGAGAGACTGTTGGCCCATTTTACAGATGGGGAGACTGAGGTCCAGAGAGGCAGAGAACTTGCTGGGTGTGGGACTCAAAGGGGTACTTCTGCTTTTAAGCACCATGCAATGACTGAATTGGGGGGGGGGTCGCCCTGGGATAGAGCAAGGTTCCCTGCAACGCTGCAGTCTCTGTGCACCTGTTTCTAGAGTGACAGCACGTGGCTCATCAATTCTCAAAGAGATCAGAAGCAGGCCTGTGTAAGTCCCAACTCATCCACTTAATGACCAGCTGGCCTTGGGCAAATCACTTTTTCCCTTGTGCCTCAGTTTCCCCACTTTTCAAGCTAGGGGTTCTACTGAAAAAGATCTCTAAGCTCCGTCCAAGCACTGGCATTCTTGGAGCCTCCCACTGGATTCTTTCCTCCCTCCACCTTCACCACCCTGTCACTCCTCAGCCTCATCCTGGCCTCCCTGACACAGCCTTGCAAACAGCTCCAGGCCCAGGTCAGCAACCATGTCGCAGGAGGTAAGCCCATCCTTGGCCAGGAGATACCAGGGAGAAGGCAGCTGCCTCCCAGGAGCTCAGGGCTGGGCCTCCTCTGCCGCCTCCTCCCCAATATCCCCTTGTCCAGTTCTCCTTTGTGGTCAAGAAGGGCCCCAGCCAGACCCTGTCCAGAGGTCCCAGAGCCGCTCGGTGACCCCCGAGCCAGCCACAGCCCACCATCTGGGGAGATTTAATTGGTTTCAATTGACAACCATAACAAGAAGGCTCTTTAAGGAAACTTCGGAAATGGAAGGGAGGCCATTAGGAAATTTACATTTGTGAATATGATGTTTAATTAGCAATACCAATAAATTAATAGGAGACTCTTGCTGCGGTTCTGGGTTCATAAAACACCAGCCTCCGTCGGCAGAAGGAGAACATGGCAGCCCAAAGCCGCCCGGGGCAGAGGATGGGGCCACCGGTTCATCCCGGGTGCTCTGTGCCAGCCCCACGCACTCATCCTGTGCCCGCCCCACGCACTCATCCTGTGCCCCCAGCCCGTCCCTCGATGGAGTGTGTGTGTGTGTGTGTGTGGGGGGGGGCAGAACGCAGGCAGCAGGGCCATGGACCCGGTAGGGTCTGAGTTCGTATCCTGGCTCAGCCACTTGCTCCTTGGAGAAGTCTCCCGGCTTCGGACACTCGGTCCTTATCTATCCAATGGGGGGGTGATGATTCCCACTTGGCAGGGTTGTTGTGGAGATTAAAGGAATTAACGTGGGTGAAAGTGCAGAGAACAGAAAGAAGCTGGCACAAAATAAGTGTTAGTTATTACTGCTGTTGCTGCTCCTCCTATTATTATTATTAATGGGGTAACGAATGGGAAGCACCTGGCGTGCAGGAAGGACTTGATAAATACTAGGTGTTACTGGCTTTTAATTTTTCTTTCCTGAGCCCAGCACGCTCTTCTGGGCTCCTGGGCACCAGGGGTGGTCACTCTGATGACACTTTTGCCACCCGATCTGGCCCCTTGGAGTCACTGCACGGGTGGAGGCAATGTCTGGCTTTCTGTCACATCCCCGGCCAGGCCGACGGGCTGTGTAAACAAACACGGGGTGGCTCGGCTCGGACAGGTGCCTCCCCAGCTTGCAGACCATCTATGGCTCCCGACTGATTTCAGGATTTTGCTTAGGTTTCCCTTTGGCACTGCGCTGCCCCTTCACCCCCGTCCCCTCTGATCCAGCCACCCCATCGCCCACCTCCTGGGCCTACGGCTCCATCTTGGGGAGCCCTTTCTGCTGATAAGCTTCTGCTTCTTCGTCAAGACCCAGCCTAAGACATATGTACTACTATTTGTAATACTTAAAACAATAAAAATAAAATAAAATTAAAAAAAAAAAAAGACCCAGCCTACCAAGCCCCCTCCGGCTCCAAGCAAGAATTAGAGTCAGCCTGGGAAGCTGGCAACTGAGGACTTAGTTACCAGACTTCCTCCTCCTTGCCACCACCACGGTGCCCAGGCCTTGAGACAGGGACTTGCCCGCCAGCCCCTTCAAAGAAGCTAGTGCATGGACCCAGAGCTTGTCCTCAGAGGCTCCGGTTATTCACCTTCCATGGGGCCTGGAAGACCTGTTCCCCGTGCCTCCTCCTAAAGAATACCTGCCCACCTCTCTTGGTTCAGACCTCCTCCCCCTCTTTGTCCTAATTTGGCTGCCAGTTGTCTCTCCCTCTAGGCCTTGGCTCAAAACTGGGCTTTCCATCTCTCGCCCTCTCCAGGAACAGGGCTGGCCCTGCTTGAATGCGTGAATAAACAAACGAGGAAATCAGGGAGTGAGTTTAAATGGTGCCTCCTCCAAGAAGTCCTCCCTGACCATCCTCCCTCTATTTGCAGTCACCGCATGAGTTTGTTGTCTGTTTTCCCCACCAGAGCGTCAGCTCTTCAAAGGCAAAGGCCGTCTGGTTTTGCTTCCCATGGCCTTCCTGGCACCTCTCCTGGAGCCTGTCACGGGGCTATGCTAATAAGTACTCACTGGGTAAGTGAATGAATGAATGAGTACACGAAGAGCTGAATGACTGAGCGAATGAACCAATGGCTGACTGACTGGAGAATGAATGAACAAATGAGTCAAAGAATGAATGGATGCGCTTGTGAATGACAGATGGAGAGAGGACGTCCCCGGCTGGGGACAGAGCCCAGCTCCTCCGGAGCCCCGGCCTACATCTTGATCTTGTTTCCCCAACTGTTCCTTAAGTTATGTAAAGTGCATAGAAAACACGACAATAATTAAAGCAGGCACAACAACAAGCAATTAATTGCATTTCCAAAATTTGATCCATGCATATGAATGAATGGGCGGTCACGGATTTAGTCACGGAGCAGCTCCCCTCACTCCCCCACGCTCTCCAGGGGACAGAAGCGGGGGTTGATTTTTTGCAGGGTGGAGCTGTCTCCTCTTTCTCCCTCTCTGCTTAGTCCTAGCTCCCCAGATCCAAGGAGAACGGTGCGGGATGGTGCGTGGAAGCCCACAGTGGGAGGGGGCAGTACCGCTGGCCGGTCCCCAAGGCGGGGCGGGGGAGGTGATGCTAGCTCAGCAGGGGTGGGTCTCCAGCCCCAGTCCACTGGCCACCTGAGGAGGTTCTGGGGTGCTTGCCTGAAAATACAGAAGCTCAAGTCTTGGCCCGAGGTCCGAATGGAACCCGTGTCCATGTTTAAAACAAGCTCTCCAGGCATTCTGGAAGCTTCGGGAACTTCTTGCTCGCTAAACTAAAGCAGGCCCTTCCGGTCTGAGGCCCAGAACTGCCCCCTTCCTTCAGACCCGCCCTCAGGAGCGCCAGAGGCAGGGGAGTGGATTAGAGGCAGGGGAGTGGATTAGAGGACAGCTGTTCTGGGGTGCAGGGTGATGGAGGAGGCGGGGCTGTGGCCCCAGCTCAGCAATTCCTCATCCCTACCTTAGCCACCAGGAGCTTCGGAGAACAGGGCAGAGTGGGGGTGAGGTCCCAGCACGAAGACCTGAGTCTGTGGCTCTTGGTTCTGCTGGGAAACTGTGCCTCCTCCAGGAAGCCTTCCCAGCCTCTGGCCAAGCTGAGTTCCCTGACTCTGGGCTCCTATGAAGGCAAGGAGACACTATCTGAGCACTCGTCTGGAAAGTGAGCTCCCTCCCTCCCCTGCGACAGGGCTAAGGGCTGAGTCTGGCCCATCTCTAACTCCAGCGCCTGGGTGTGGCCCCGGGGCGGGCACAGATGATGACAAGAGCACCTGGCAGGGGCTAGGGGACTGGCATGGGCACTGAGCCCTTGTCATGTCCTTCCGCCTGCCCCAGAGGGCACCTGCAGCTTCTAGTCACCATCCCCACCACTTGGACTCAAGCGCCCCAAGGACATCGCTCTGGCCCTAGGCTGGCCCCCTGTAACTCAACCAGTGACAGGTGGGAGTTGGTGGACAAATATCCCAGTTCCACCTCCCTTCCCCCCACGTCCTGGGACAGTCCTGAGGTGGGCTCTCGTCTCTGCAGGAAGCGTGAGCCCTGGTTGCCTGGAAGTAGCAACAGCTCATTGGCACACCTTCGCCAGCGACCTCCCCACTCCCTCCCTCTGTTCTCCTTAGAGATCTTCTCACACGACAGGTATCCAGGTCCTTGACCTGCTTTTGGGGGAAATCCAAACGCAGGAAAGAGCGGCCATGTGAGGACTTGAACTTCCTAACAAGAATGATCCTGGAGGACCTGGGTTGCCCTGCACAGCCCTCATCTCCCCCGGCCCATGCAACCTGGTAAGGCAGGCACTGCCCTATTCCCAGTTCACAGACGAAGAAACCGAGGCTCGGAGAGGTCAGACTTCTCGGTTGAGGTCACAGAGCCAAGCAAATGTCCGATGGCGGCTGCAACCTGGGCCTCGCCTGAAGAAGCAAGATTCCAGGGTGAGGGTTGCTAATGGGTTATCAGGAATCATTGCCCCAATCTATTATTTTCTTAAAACCAAAGCTATCGGGAGACCATGTATTTCCCACGCGTGGTGTTGCCAGCCAGGCCCTGGGGCACAGAGTTTGCAATCCCTGTTCAGTGACCTAGACCGGGTGCTGCCCCAACGGGGAGGGCTTGTGGTCCAGCTCAAGGTTCAAGTCTGACCCGGGCATGGGGTCCAGGACACAAAACATCCCTCCCAGGTGCAAGGATGAGGTTCCTCTTCCTCGCTGCAGGCCTCCCGGCTCCTCCCAGCCTCAGGCTCTGGGGAGGGTAAGGCTGAGTTCAAGTCTGACCCGTGTGATCTTGGGACATGACGGCCCCTCTCTGAGCCTCAGTTTCTTATCTGTAACGTGGGGCTCACAGTCCTGGCTGGCAGGGTGTTGCTGGGACTAGCGATCCCAACACACGGCAGTCCCTCAACAGGTGCCCAACAGATGGGCTGGAGACACTTCCTAGAGGCCCCAGGTCCCGGCCTGGTGACAGCAGGAATGACTCAGGGAGTAGGGTGTGTGTGTGTGTGTGTGTGTGTGTGTGTGTGTGACTAGAACGTATTCTCAATGAGGAGAGGCCGCGGGGCGCAGCTCTGGGGGCCCGTGTGGTTGGGAGCTAATGCAGCCGCTCAAGCTCAGCGGGGGCCTCCGCTCCCCTGGTCGTTACCTGCTTGTGAGGGGTCCTGGAGAGCAGGAGGTCAGGGCGGTGGGCCCCCAGAGATCACAGCCGTCTTGGGGACACTCCAGGCCTGGTGGTGGCTTGCTCCCCTTATCAGCCTCAGCCTGTGTACTCTGCCACCTGGCACTTCCAGGGGGAGGGCAGCCAAGAAGGTCCATTCCCCAGGCCCCTTCCTCTAAAGTGACAGACACCCCCCCCACACACACACACATCGTGAGCTTCCCCCGCTTTTACTTTACCTTTTTGCGCCCCAAAAAATCATCTCAGTGTTCTACAGAAACTTGGGGACACACGAAATGGTTTGTCCTCATTTTTTATAACATTTACGTAATCAGACAATTATATATTTAAATATTTACCATGAGCTCTAGAGACAAAAACATCACCAAATAAGTGGTACTGATTTTTAGAAACGGATTCAACCATGTTCTCGGCTCTTCTGCCTCCTCCCCCTCCCCCCTGCGTGGCCCGCCCGCGCGCGCAGGTCCCTGGGCAAGAGGAGCGACCGGGATGCCCTGCCCACTCCCACCCGGGATCGCGAGAGGCCTCGCAGGCCTGCTCCAGGCCCTCTCCCCATACTGGGTCCGCAGTTTTGGGGTGGGTGGAGGCTGCTCCCCGGACGTGGAGGGAGAGAGGGTGACTCGGGAGAGGGCAAGGGCCGGGCGGCTGGGTCCGGCAAAGCACATCTGCCCTGTCCACCTGGTCCGGACGAGGTCGGGGCGCCGCGGAGCCCTGGCCCCGCGCAGCCCGCGGCCGCCGGTAGGGGGCGCCTTGGTCATGCATTATTCATCGCCGAGCCCTCCGCCCGCCCGCCCGCGCCGCTGCCGCCTCCCTCGCTGTCTCCCGCGCGGCTGCGGGCTGCGCCGAGGAGCGAGGAGCGGGAGCGAGGAGCCTTCACAATATTGTGGCAGCTCCGCGAGTGATGGCTCAGGGGAGGCGGGGCGCGCAGCCTTGGCGGCAGGCGGCGGGCGCTGCGGCTGGGAGGGGTCCGGGTGGGGGCGATTCTGGGTCACAAGGCCCAAAGGGGGCTCAGACAGTCAGGGGGTGTGGTTTAGCTCAGGGCATAGTCTTTGACATCCGTCTGTCCATCCCTCCTTCCTCCCGTCTGTCCATCCCTCCTTCCTTCTTTCCCATTAGTGACCAACACCTCGGGGAGCATGTGCTCTGGGCGAGGCGTAGGGGATATGATGGCGAACGAGGTAGGCCCCCATCCTTATAAAACTTCATCTCCAAGTGCGGGGAAGACAGAGACAGAGCCTGGACATGCGTAATTAAGAGAACCCCGGATCGTGACAAGTGCAGCCGCGCTCGGGTGTGTGTCGGGGCTGGTAGGTGGTCAGGAGGGCTTTTGTGACAAGGTGACATTTGTGCAGAGCCGTGGAGAATGGCAAGGATGAGCCTGACCTTGGCCAGTCCCTGGGCCTCTGTGGGTGCTGTAAAGGTCAAGTCTCCCCCCGCCCCCCCCCCCAGACACCCCAAGAAGCAAGGAGGAGGGTGAGGCCCTCATGCGGGCTGAGAGGATCCCCACCCAGCCTTTCTCTGGGCTGCAGGAACCCCCCCGCCTCCCAGGCCGAGGCAGAAGTGTGGGCATCGGTGTTGTGGGAGCGGGTTCCAGGTGCCCCCTCCCCACCCCTGCACAGCCCTGGGCTGGGGGGCTGGGCGTTGGGGAGTCTAAGCATCTCCACCCTCCATGGGGGTTTTGCCATCCCCCGCTCCAGCGGCCTCCCAGGGCTTTGCTCTGGGCGGGCAGGGGGCACAGAGGGCGTGGGCTCGGGTCATCTCCAGCATCGGATTTCCTTTCGCTTGTGCAAAGACTCGCTGACGCCTGAGCACATCAATATCCTTAATGACGGTGAGAGGAGCTGGGACTCCAGACAGCCCGAGGCCCCCTCCCCTGCCCCCCCTCCCGCCCTCCCCCTCCTCACGCACTCTTCCTTCCTCCTGTTCTTCCTTCCTCCTTGTCTCCTCTCTCCACCTTTCTCCTCTCTCGCTCATGCCTGTTCCTTGCTCCTCTCTCCTTCCCTCTTCCTCCGTCCTGATATTTTTCCTCTCTTTTTTCCCTTCTCCTTTCTCTCTGTTTTCTCTCCCCTCTCCTCCCCTCCTCTTCTCTTTCTCTCCCAAGACCCCACAGCTCTTGTGCATTCACAAACTTTTACCCTGCAGCCAGAGGGGGCCAGTCTCTCTGTCTGTCTGTCCATCCCCAGCTGGGCCCCGATGCCTTCCCAGGAGGGAGCAAGCGCTGGAGGCAGCGGCCACACAGTGGGGCCCAGGGAGAGGCAGCTGAGCCTGTAACCGCCACCCAGAGGCGCACGAACGCACGCACGCAGGAGCTTTGAGCTTCTGCCTTTTGCCCGAAGGCACAGGAGCATGTGCCTCCCCCTGCCCCACGCCATGCTGGGAAATGAAAAAGCCAAGTTTGGGTGCGGGGCGCCGTGGGAGAGGGGAGAGTTTTGGGGAGGATTTTCTGTTTTGTATTTTTTATGGCCGTATATAATTTCGCATTTCTCCCCTCAGCCCCTGCCTCCTTGGCTCCCAGATGTGTCCCACATTGAAGAATTATCTCTCCTCCCTAGAGTGAAATAAATGCAATCAATATGAGTATTGCTCTCAGGGCCTTGAAATATTACATTAATGTTCCATGTGGTGACATTTTAGCTGGAATTTTCAAATACATTATGATGGTTCAAATTAATATTTATCAGATCAGCTTTTATATTTTGCAAAAGAGAGAGGGAGAGAGAGCGAGAGAGAGAAAAGGAAAGACAGAGAGAGAGCATTATTAAAATACAAAATGCAGATCAAGTCTAAAATCGATGGTCCATTTTCCCAGCACTTTCCAAGGGCTGTCTTTTGCTTTCTGGGTTTGTTTTTAAATTTATTGGTGTTTCAGGCAAATCTATCGGGCTCCGTGGGCCCCCTGGCCGGCCTCCCCTCCTCGCTCCCTCTCATAGAGTACAGGCCCTTCCTTTTCTGTCTTTCTCTCTTTATTATCCTGAAATGTAAATTACGACATTAGCCTGGTCCTTATTTTTTTTTAAACTCTCTGATGATTAAATCTGCTACACGACATCCTTGTCCTTTCTATAAATTAAATCATCTTGGCTGTGCACCTCGGCTCAGGGCGGCCGTCTCCCGGTGTGGAGGCAGCAGGCAGCTTCGGCTGAGGGCTGGGGTCCATGTCCCCCTCTGGGGCGGACACTGGGGACCTTTGTGGGGGCAAGGAGGCCGCCTCCCTGGCTCCCACTTTTCTGTAAATAAGAAATGCGGATTGCAGGGAGGAGGTGGTGCAATCATACATTCCGCTTTATTTCAGTCACTTCCAAACTGATTACTCTGTGAAGTGGAAAATCCAGGCAGATTAATGGTTTAATTCTCTTTCTCTTTTCTTTCGCTTTGTCCCTCCCCCCCCCCTTTCTTTTTGCATCTTTTTTCCCCTTTTCAGAGCTGGTACTCAGCAAGAGACCCAGCTGCTTTGGTGAGGTGCACACGGACTTGCGGCGTGGACAGGGAGCTGGCCATTCCCTGCCGACCCCAGCTCTGCCGGGAGCTGCAAGGGTTAACGACGCCCACCCAACCCTTAACTTCTTCTCTTTGATGACTTCCTATTTTTTCCCTCCTCAAGTTCTGGGTGAGAGTCTGAGCTAGAATAAGTGTTTACTGCCGTGTGTGTGTGTGTGTGTGTGTGTGTGTCTGTGTGCGTGCACACACACACACACACACACACGCACTGACACCCCCCACCCAGTCGCAGGTCCCACGTGTGCACACACAAACACACACACACACGCGTGCACTGACACCCCCCACCCAGTCGCAGGTCCCACGTGTGCACACACACACACACATCAACACCACTGCACAGACGCTCCGTGAGGAGCTGCATAAGGGGAGCTGCCCTCCTGGTTTCTCTCCGCTGCTGATCCGACCAAAAGAACGACAGGAAACTTAAAAAAGAAAAGGAGGAGGGATCGATTATTCGACCTGTACTTGAACCCGACTGAAAGAGATAAAGCGGAATTTTCAATAGGTCCCCTGCCCTTTTCACCAGGAGGGAAAGAGGAGAAGAAAAACAAGAGATATTTATATGACAGCAGCTGCTGAAAATAGCATTTCAGAGCCATAAAAAAAAAAAAAAAAGGCAAAAAGAAATCCGATGGTAGAAAAAGCAAGAAGCTCCTCGTCTGCTCCCCAAAAGGGGAAGCAGGCGGCGGGTGCCCCGGCTGGAAATGCATGCCTGCTTGCCATATAGATCTGTTTGAAATTATACTTGTCATTGAGGGGGAATTTATGCTTCTATTGATCTGCAAAAGGAAAATATTAAATGGTTTGGTTTTGATCTTTCGGTGACCCCAAGGTCAAGGGTAGTAGCGGATTAGTATTCATAGAATTCATCACGGAATTGCAGCCTGCATCCACTTTATGCAAACATGCTCAAAACACGCCTGGTGAAGCAGGCAGCAAATGGCCAATGACAAGGAAAAAGCCAACAGTACCCCCTCCTACGCGCTGGGACTTGCTCCTTCCCACCCCGGGGGTGGTGGTGGGGGAATAGTATGGGACCGAGCAGATGGATGGATGAAGAATCCCGGGACTCTCACGGGCTTGCACAAAAAGCAGGGTTTGAAGATTGGGGCGAGGATACAGGGTCAGACCCCCCGACACAGGGATTAAGGGTGGGGCGGCAGGACCCAGGGACACCGTGGGGAGCCTCGGCAGGTTGGGAGGGGCACCACTGCCTGGAGCAGGACATCGCTAGAAGGGCAGTGACCAAGCACATACATGCACATGCGTGTGCACACGCACTCAGCCAGTAGAAACCTGGGTCTTTCCTGAAGCGGGGGACACGGAGTGCTAACCCGCGGGCCGAGAGGGACAGTCCTCTCCAAGGTGGACACTGTTTCTGGTTCCACCCTGAGGAGCGTCCTGAGTGTGAGCACCACGTGCCCCGCCGGGAAGGAGAGAGGCCGGGCGCGTGCTTGCCTGAGCCACCCAGGCCCTTCTCCTCCCCCTCTGTCAACGGCCACAGAACCCGCGTCCAAACGTGTGTGCAAAAGGGCCCTGCGCGCAGCCCCTGGGGTCAGGCCACAAACACCCCCTCCCCACCCCGTGTTCAGCACACAAGTGCCCTCTTAGCAGAGTCTGTCCCGGTGGCGAGAACATTTGGTCAGTAACAGTCACTTGCCAATGAACTAAAAATAGCCCACCACGCGCATCCCTGCAATGGCAGGAATTCTGGCTGGCGAGCACATCAGGGGGCCAGTGGGGGGCACAGATCTCAGTTCCCATGCCAGTGGGGGGCACAGATCTCAGTTCCCATGCCAGTGGGGGGCACAGATCTCAGTTCCCATGCCAGTGGGGGGCACAGATCTCAGTTCCCATTGGGGGCTCCCCGCAGCAGACCTCTGAGGGCGACATAACGGCGCTCAATATCTTTATCTGGGTGCCGGCTACTCCTGCCCTTTACCTGCATTATTATCTCACTGAATACCCACCACAACCTGAAGAGACTGAGGTCCTTAGTATCCCATTGTACAGATGAGAAAACTGAGGCTCAGAGAGGTGAAGTCACGTGTGCTCAAGGGCTAGGTTCTGTCCTGAGGCCAAAGTCCACTCTCTTAACCACCCTGCTCTAATGGCCTGCCACAGTTTTGGGCAAATTCCAGAGTTGGTCCACATTTCAGGTTTGGGATGAGGACGGGCTTGGAGACCTTTTTGGGGGGGTGGGGGTGGAGGGGGGCTGGGGACTGTGGGGAGGGAGAGGGAGAGTGGCACCAGCCCTGCCTCCGGGTCCCCGTGAACGAGGACAGCGTTCTGCCTATTAATCATGCTTCATTTATATTAGCCTGACTCGATCTACTGTATATTTGAAATGGATTTAATTTTAGATCACGCACTATGGAAGGGGGCCAGTTTGGTGTAAGGAGCATTATGAATATTTTCC
Organism: Corynorhinus townsendii; assembly: GCA_026230045.1. NCBI lineage: Eukaryota > Metazoa > Chordata > Mammalia > Chiroptera > Vespertilionidae > Corynorhinus > Corynorhinus townsendii. The sequence goes on from JAPDVU010000002.1 coordinate 215,920,995, forward strand.
ATAAGCGGGATATACATTATCCAGAGACAGATATATGAGCAGAGGCCCCGGGGCTCCTGGCTGGGGGAAGGGGCTGCTCTCTCCACCCCTCCCTCCCCACTCTCCTGCAGCCCAGGGTCACGGGGCTTCGGACAGACCGAACCCCCTCTGCCCCCTGCCTTTGGGTGGTGGTGGGGGTGTCTTGGCCCCGTCTTTCCCTGCCCATGAGCTCATCCCACTGACCTTGAAGCTGCTGCTGCTCCCCGCGGCTCCCGCCAAGTGCAAGCCTTGGAGGTGTGTGCAAGGAGGCGCACAGAACCCAGGGCTGAGGCAGGCACAGGCCCCAGGACTCCCCCTCAGCCCTAAGCTCTGACGGAAGAGAAAACACCGCGGCTGGTCAGCTGGTGGGGGGCGCCTCCCTGCCCCTCCGCGCATGGGAACAGGTCCGATCTGACCTTCTCTGGACCCCCCCTGATCCTGGCCCGAGGCACGCCTTTCCTGGGGGCGCCCTTTTCGAGGGCATCAGAGCCGGGAAGTGCCTCTTGGAGGAACTAACTCTCATGTCCATCCCTGCCCGCCCCTCGGCGCCCTCCATTAGTCCAGCAGGACAGGTGGAGGGAACCCCTTGCATCTCCACGTGGTTTCTGCCTTCCTCATGCCCCCCGCTCCCCGCTCCCCGCCGGGGCTCCCACACCTGTTAGCTCAGCTCCAGCCTCCGCACATGGGAGCCAGGCATCGCGTAGTGTTCTACAGATCGAGGAAACTGAGGCTCAGGGGAGCGGTGACGTTTATATACAAATGTGGACCTTTTCTCACCCTCTGCCCTCACACCTGCCCCTCCCCGCCCCCCCCCCCCATCTAGGTTCCCAGGCTACACATGCCCTTTCTCTCAGCCCCGCCATCACCAGCACGGACCCACCCTCCACAGTGCTCTCCCAAGGCGGCCACCTCTCTGCACCACCCCGTCCCTCCCCGTCCCTCTGGTCCCAGGTGCCACCATCTCTCCTGGAGCCCAGCAGGGGCCTCCTGGGGGGTCCCCCACACCCCCTACCCTGTGGCCAGAGAGACCTGGTATCCTGCAGCACGGTTATGTTGTGCCCTCCCGCACCCCTGGCATCAAATCCCAAATCCAGATGCCGGCCCAGAAGGCTCCTCAGGGCGAGGGTCCTGCTGACACCCCCAGGGCCGCCCCCGACTCCAGCTCCGTTGCCTGCCTCCCTGGCCATTCAGGCTCTTTCCCTGCCACGGGCCGTGTTCCCTCCATCACAGGACCTTGGCCCAGGCTGGTCCCCTCTGCCTGGCTGGCTTCCCTTCCACACCCCAGCTCTACTTCATTCCCCAGGGAGAGCCCTGATCACACCCCTTCCCCAGGCCCGTCTAAATCAAGTCCCACTTTGGCCTTTGCAAACCCTGCAGGCATAAGGAGATATTTGGGGTGTGGTTATCTATACCCAGCAGGCAAGACCCTGGGCATGAGCCGAGCCCATGCCATGGGCAGGTGCCGGCCGAACTCACTTTACCCCGTCCACACACCCATCGGTTCCTCCATCGACACGGAGCAGAACAGTGCCGTCACCCACCCCAGCCTGTGCTGGCAGCCTCACCGGAGTGTCATGCCATGCTCCCCCTGTTCTCTCTTAATTTAAGGTTTTGTGAATTGTAATAACCCCCCTGCTCCCCAAATCACGGGGATGGGACCTCCATGTCAGCCCAGGGCCAGGGGGGCTGAAAGGTAATTGCTTAATGGTTGTCTGGAGAAGACAAAGACAACCTGGTAACTGGGGTGGGGTCTCTCTCCTGGGCTTGGGGGTGGGAGGGGCTGGGAGCCATCTGGGAACATTTGGGGGACTGTGGGGTCCACAGGCCACAGTAGAAGAGAAGATGGGAGGGGCTGGGGGGCCAGTCTTGAGGGCTTGACTGGGGACAGATGCCCTGGAAAGGGGTGGGGTGGGGGGTGTGGGACTCTCCTCTTCCTCCTTCACCAGGGCATGGGCTACTCTGCTCTTCCCTGGGACCAGAGATGGTGCCCAAGGAGATGGAGAATCTGAGAGAATGGGGAGGTGGGACTCTCACCAGTTCTGCGTCTGCCTCCACTAGCTAGTGACAGTAAATAAGCCACTTAACCTCTCTGAGCCTCAGTTTTCTCATATTTAAAAGTCTGGCCCTGACCGGTGTGGCTCAGTGGATAGAGCATTGGCCTGCAGACTCAAGGGTTCCAGGTTCGATTCCAGTCAAGGGCATGTAACTTGGTTGCGGGGATATACCCATTGGGAGTGTGCAGGAGGCAGCTGATCGATGTTTCTCTCTCATCGATGTTTCTAACTCTCTATCGCTCTCCCTTCCTCTCTGTAAAAAATCAATAAAATATATTTTAAAAAAAAGTCTGATGTCACTAGTGTTGACCTTTAGGTTGTTCTATATAGTAAAAGAGATAATACATACACGAAAAGTGTGGGGTTCTTGGTACATGTAGGTCTTCAACCAGTTAACTTACTTCTGAAGTTTTTAAAAACTGTTAACCTGCCATGGGTAGGCCCAGTCTGTAATAAGGTATTGCCTGGGACTCCTGGCTTCTTACCTGCACGAGGGGTGTTTCCAGGGTGAAGGGAGGGTCTTGAAGCTCCTATGTCACCCTCCGCCCTCCCCCCTAACCTCCCCCCCGTGAATCCTCCGGCCACCTTCCCTCCAAGGAAGCTCCCTGTTTGTCTCCGTAGCAGCGTGCTCTCTCCTCCTTCTCTGAGCTGATCTCAGCTGGTAACTAAATATTTGTTTTCTTGCTCGTTGTCTGTCCCTTTCTAGACCGGGTTTATCAGGGCACCTGGAGCAGTGCCTGGCACATAATAGGTGTTCAGTGAATATTTACTGAGTGATTGGATGAGGCCCCTGCAGAAAAGTGGGAGTCCAAGGATATGTGGAGGGTGGTTTCAGGCAGGGTGGGGGGCGGTCTCCTGGGCCCATCTTCCCTTTGTCTGGAGCAAGCCCTGTCCTACCCAGGGTGTCCTCCCCCTCCTGTCACTGGAATGGACCTCTCCACCTCCTGTGGATTCAGGAGCTGGTAAGAGGGGCTGATGGAGAACTGGGGGCCCGCTCAACTTGGGGTGGGGCAGGGCCCTTTCTAGGCTGGGTGCCCCGGGGTCCCCTTCTAGGCTCTGCCCTCTTGGCCTTCCCCAGGCGGGCCAGGTGTCTGGGTCCCTCACCTCTGAGCAGCCTTCTCCTGGCCCTAGGGCTGATCCAGCAGAGGCCTGGCGTCCCTCCTCGGAGGCTGCAGCCCTGCACAGAGAGCTGCACCAGCCTTCTCAGTGGGTCTCTTAGGGCGCTGGGCACACCCGGGAGCTCGCTACAGTGGCCAAGGATGACACTGAAGAAACACTGGCAGCGCCCCTCCCTTAGCCACAGTCACCCTGCATGGTCTCCTGGGTGCAGAGTTACCCAGATCTCACACCCACTTCTAGCTCATGCCAAGAGGCGTCTGAGCCAGGCCACCCTGTGCCCAGGGCGGGGGAGGTGTGTGGGTCCTCCATGGGCCACGGGGACCCTAGCCACTCCAGAGAGCGGCACCCCACGGAGCCCCCAGCCAGGGCCAGGCTGAAGCGTGGCTGCTCTCAGAGATTCCGAGGCGAGGCATGAGGCTGAGGGAGAAAACAGCGCTTTCGCTAGAGGGTGGGCCCTCCTGTGTAGGGAGGCCGTGGGCCGGGGGCCGGGTGACAGAGAGCCAGAGGGAGTAGGAGCGCCAGGGAGCCAGACACAGAGCCAGAGAGGCAGAGAGAGGAAGGAGAGTAGAAGGGGGAGAGACACAAAAGCAGACAGATTTGTCTAGAGCCAGGGTCTGCAAACTGCGGCTCACGAGCCACATGCGGCTCTTTGGCCCCTTGAGTGTGGCTCTTCCACAAAATACCACGGCCTGGGCGAGTCTAGTTTGAAGAAGTGGCGTTAGAAGAAGTTTAAGTTTAAACAATTTGGCTCTCGAAAGAAATTTCAATCGCTGTCCTGTTGAATTTTGGCTCTGTTGACTCATGAGTTTGCCGACCACTGGTCTAGAGAAACGGAGGGCCGAAACCGGTTTGGCTCAGTGGATAGAGCGTCGGCCTGCGGGTTCCCGGGTTCGATTCCAGTTAAGGGCATGTACCTTGGTTGTGGGCACATCCCCAGTAGGAGGTGTGCAGGAGGCAGCTGATCGATGTTTCTCTCTCATCGATGTTTCTAGCTCTCTATCCCTCCTCCTTCCTCTCTGTAAAAAATAAAAAAAAAAAAAAATATATATATATATATATAAAGGGAGGGAGGAGAGAGGAGCAAAGAGGAGAACAAGGGGAACGGAAACAGACTCAGAGGTGACAGAGACAAGGAAGGGGGAGGAGAGAGGCTGTGAGAGTCTCTGAGACAGAGACACACGCGCTGAGCGTCCCGAGCGAGGAGCTGGTGGGGAGCCTGCGCGCGCGCGTGGGGCGCACAGAGCACGTGCCGGGCCCGCGTGGCAGTGTGCGTGGGTCCGGCTCTGTCCGGGCACGGAGTGTTTTGGCCACCTGCTGAATTCAGTGGAAAATTGGGAGGTGGGGGGGGGGGGAGGGGCGGGTGTTTTGGGTCCAGGAGAACGGGTGTCCTCCCCATGTCTGTGATCACATGTGCTGCGCCTGCACGGGTGTAAGCGTGTGACGGTGCCCAGGAGGGCAGGGCTCAGTTTCCCCTCAGCTGTCCTCACGCCCCCTCAGCCAGGACTTCTATGCAGACGGCCCGGCTGGTGGGCTGCAGGCCGGGGTGGGCGGCCAGCCCAACACGGCCCTTCCCCGGGGAGGGGAGGGGGGGGGAGGGGAGGGGGGCCAGGGTGCTGTCAGCAGCCCAGGCGGGCCAGCAGCGAAAGTGAGCCGTAAAAGGGCGCCTTCTCCCAGGCGCTGTTCACTTGACACTCTCTACCCCAGAAGCCACCTGTTCAGCCATCCGTCACCCAAGGAAAACACAGCTTTTCCTGAAACCAGGAATGGGACAGGCAGTGCCGGGAGGGGGTGGGCACGGGGAAGTGCCGCCCTCTGCTACTTCCAGGGGTCTGCCAGGACCACCCCTGGGCAGGGCGTGGGCAGGTCAGAGGCTTGCATCTGGCCTCGGAGAGCCCCCAAGCCCCCCACCAAAACCCCGATTTGGCGCCGACACGGTACATTTAAGGGACTCAGGGAGAGTGGGGGTTCAGAAGTGCCCAGCTTGGGGTGGTAGAAGAACAGCCCTCTCCAGGGTGGCATAGCCAGTGCTGTGCCCGGAGGAGCTGCCACGTGGGCTGTGTCTCTCCTGGTGGGGACGGGGCAGGGGTGGGTGTGGGGTGGGGGTGGCACTAAGGCCAGGCTGGGCCTCGGGGGGCGGGCAGGGTGGCTGGAGCCGGGGAGGGACCTGGCTTGGAGGCCGGCTTGGGGCTCTGCCCAGCGGTGGCGCCCTGGCCAGCAGAGGCCCTGCCATGCCCCGCCATGCCCCGCCTCGGCTAGCTTGTTAATTTCATCGTTTAGCCCGTTTATGGTGTTCCCAGTTGCTGTTGCTTTTATAAACAAGCATTTTGGTGACCTTCCCCTCCGGACATCAGCTCCGCAAGAATCCCGAGCCCTGAACATTTATAAATAAGCCTTCTCTCAAGTTCCACAACAGGTGTGACCTCCCCCCCGCCCCCCTCCTCTGTCCTGTCCGAAAACTGAACAGTTTCAACAAGCAAAGGGAAGCCGCCCGGCCTGTCTTAAAGGGGTCGAGTGGAGGCCACGGTTCGCGTGGCTGCAAGGGGGCTGGCCCTCCTCCTCCGCCGCCTCCCCCAGGCTGAGGGTCCCAGAGGAGAGGGCCAGGCTGGTGGGCAGTTGAACCCCTGACCCCACTTTCCCCAACGCCCGGGCCCAGAGGCTGTGGTGTGAGGCGTGTATCTGAGCTGGGCTTCCCCACTCCAGGCCAATTTCACCAATCTCCTCCCCTCCCCCTCAAAGTCTGCTCCCCATTTTCTGCCCCCTCCCCTGGCCCCACCAAGGGGTATAAGGACTGCCCCCTCTTCTTTTCTGACAAAAGCTCTCCGATTCATGACTTGCAACATTTTATACATTTATTTAACACGCATTCGATTAGTCAGCAAGTGTTTCTTGAGCTCCTCCTGTGAGCCAGGCTCCGGGCCGGATATGAAGCCGGAGGACTCTGCCCTGCCCCCTCCACAGCTCCCCCTCCCGTGGGGCAGACGGAAAAGCAGTGGGACAAGTGGGTGGGCGCCGAGGCTCCCGACCTCAGTGGGCACCACAGGTCCTGAAAGCAAAGAGCGGCCTCTCAACCTAGACGTGGGGGTGGAGGGGCTGGCTCTCAAGTCGTCACCGTGGAGGTGTCCAGAGGGAAACGATTCCCAGTAAAGGGAACAGACAGAGCAGGGCCCAGAGGCAGACAAGAGCATAGCCCAGGGAGAAGCGGAGGGCCCGCGGGGCAGTGCTCAGGGTTCGGTCTGTGGCAGGGACGGAGGGACTCCTAACACCCACCATCCACATGCTCATCCCCAGCGGGCAGGGATCAGGCCTGTGACAACTGGTCCCTCGCGGGGGAAATGGGCTTTAAAAGGGGCTCTTTTTGGTAACGTAAGAGGACACGATGCTGGTGGTGGTGTAGTCTAAAGATGATGAAGGTGGTGCTGACGACTGAGAATGATGAGGAAGAATGGAAGGTGATTATGATGGTGCAATGAAGATGGTGTGGCAGAGGGTGATGTGGATGTCAATAAGGATAACGATGGGGATGATGATGGTGGTGAAGGCGGTGATCACAGTGGTTGTTGTGGGAGGGTGTTCATAGTGGTTGTGGTAATCATGGTTGTGGTGTTGATTATGGTGGTGCTCACAGGGGTGGTGATGGTGATGATCGTGGTGGTTGTGATGGTGACAGTGGTCATGGTGGTGAAGGCACTGGTGGTTCTGGTGGTAGTGATCATGGTGGTGGTGGTGGTTGTGATGGTGATGGCGGTTGTGCTGGTGGTGCTGGTGCTGGTTATAGTAGTGATGGTAGTAGTATTGGTAGTCATGGTGATGGTGGTGGTGTTTGTGGTGGTGATAGTGGTCATGGTGGTGAAGGCAGTGGTGGTTCTGGTGGTAGTGATCATGGTGGTGGTGGTGGTAATGGGGATAATGGTGGTGGTGGTGGTTGTGATGGTGATGGCGGTTGTGCTGCTGGTGGTGCTGGTTATAGTAGTGATGGTAGTAGTATTGGTAGTCATGGTGATGGTGGTGGTGTTGGTGGTGATCATGAGGGCAGTGATCATGGTGGTGGTTGTAATGGGGTGGTGGTGGCTGGTGCCTGTGGTAAGGCTGGTGATGGTGGTAATGACAATGGTGGTGATCCCAGTAATCAAGGGTAGTGCTCCTGATGGTGGTTGGACCCTACCAAAAGGAGTATTTCCCTCAGCGTAGCCCAAGGCGGGAAGCTGGTAGATCCTAATTGTGCCTGTAAGGGGCCATCAAGGTCACAGGTTTACATGTCCAGTGTGACCATCCAGGTAAGGATGAAAACAGGCAAGAAACAAAGGCCTACCCCAGGAGGACTGAGCTCTGGACAAAGCCGGGCTTTACGGCCCAGGGCTCAGAGCCACGTCTGTCACCAGGGGCTTGGGTGAGAGTTTCCTATTGCCTAGGACTTGGCACACATCAGGCTGGGCTTTGTGACCTGGGACTCCTCAGGGCCTCGGCTCTCTCGGTGGACAAAGCAGGAGCCATGGCAACGTGGGTCCTGGGAATAGTCCGGGCATCGAGGAGGCCCGGGGACCTCGGCCCCCTGTCTTTATTAGGGGCCTAAGTAACACTTCCCCACGTGTCCTGTGATTCGCGTTTAAAAACAGATTTCCCTCCCTTCTCTTACGAAACTCACAGCAACCCTGTGAGCTGGACGCTGTTATTCACTTTATTGATGAGGCGCTCCGCCTGGACCCGTTCTCCTCTGTCCTTTGTAACTTTGCTTCGCCTCTGGCCAGCACTGTGGGTGGCCTCCTCCAGAAGCTTCCCTGACCGGCCTCCGATGGGCTTCCCCACCTCCCCTGGGATGGCCTGGTTATCTGTCTTGAGACACAATTAAACCGATTATGAACCTGCCCAGGGCCATGGCCTACTTTTTACCTGCAGCCCCTGCCACCGGGCACGGGGCCTGGCTCAGCGGGTGCGAAGAAGATGCTGGCATTACTGACCTCGGTCACAGGCTGACTCAAGGCCCTTCTGTGGCCCCCTGAGCTCCCCTGAGTTGGCACCTCACCCAGCTCTCACGTGGGCTCAGGCTGGGCCTCAAGGGAGAGGACAGGACGTGGGCGGGTCTGGCTCAGCTGGCAGCCCAGGGCCTGCGGAGGGAGGCTCTGGGGCTGGGAATGCGACAGCCGTGCGGCTCCTGTGGGCTGAGCCCCTTTTAATGTTCCGACTGTCTGTCCCGAGGGCCTGGCTAATGGCTGACTGGGCACCGTGACTTTAACAGCATCAGACCCAACCCAGCCAGGCCTGCCCTTGACTTATCCCTTTCCCCAGGGGCTGGGGGCTCCCCAGGGGCCTGCTTTGGAAGAGTCAGCCAAGCTCTGGGGGCCGAGGGCTGGATTCTGGCCAGCAGGCCCAGGAAGCAGGTGAGGGAGGGCCCTGCGGGTGGTGGTGGGGGGGCACTGCTGGGTCACTGGCTGTGAACCCTTGGTCGGTCGCCCCCCTCCCACCTCTCCAGGTTCTGGACGGACAGATCAGAGTCCTCCCTGCTTCCTGCCCCTGAACTGCTTGCTGGCGAGGACGGATTTATACTATTCTCCGTAGACCCTTTGAAGGGAAGCCTATGAAAATGCAAGTTGGTGATATCATTGTTATCGGCGATAACAATAAAATAGGGCCCCTCACTGTTGCACCAGGTGTAGAGTCACGAGAACAAAGCACTTTCACATGCACGGCCGTAGTCGAGCCTCAGAGCAATCGCGAGGGTGGACAGGCAGTAATAATAGTCATAGAAATGGCGCCACTGGCTGCAGCTCTGCTCTGAGCCAGGCACTGTGCCGCGTGCTTGGTCCTGGCCTTCGGGTCTCCTGAGGCTCAGACACCCTCCCCAGGGCAGGTCTCCCGCGTGGTGGTGGTTCTGAGGAGGTCATCCCAGCCACCGCCCAGCCTCAGTTCACTGGAGTTGGCACTCTGGCTGAGAGTGGATGGAGGACCCTCTTCCCATTGTCCTGATCGCTCAGAGAGGAGCCGTGTGCAGCTGGGAAACAAGCCCGGAGTTCAAGCCCTGCTGGGCCTCAAAGTCCCTCCGAGACCTCAGCGGGCCCCTCCCCTGATGTGGTCCGTAGCTCCCGCACCTGTGATGGCAAAGGCGGGGGAATGAGTGCTGTCCCAGGTGCTGGAGGCACCGTGATGCAGGGACCAAGGCAAGCCCTGCCTTCACCTTCACCTTCACCTTCACCTTCACCTTCACCTTCACCTTCACCTTCACGGAGGTTACAGTCTGCGGGGAAGACAGGAGCAACAGGAAAGGGGACAGTAGAGATAAGGCCTATGACGGCAATAGGACAAGGAGTATGACAGCCACCAGGGCTTTAGTGGGGGTGGGGGCGGGGCGGCCTTGCTGAGAGGTGACATTAGCCTGAATGAGGGGCCGAGGAAGGGCCCCATCTGCAGGCAGCACCAGCCTCTGATTCTGGGGGCCTATGGCCTGGGAGTGACCATGGGAAGACTGGAACCTGGGTTTTCTGCCTCCCATCCCTTCCACGGGGGAGCTGGCGGGGCGCCGGGGGAGCAGGTCAACGTGCTGCGAAGCCTGAGGCTTGGACGCCGGCTCCGCTGTTCCCCCGAGCTGAGGCCTGGCACCTCTTCAGGTCGCGGGGCAGTGGTGGGCCCGCCTTGTTGGTGTTCCTCCTCTTAGGGATCACGCCCTGCCCAGGGTTTCCAGGGAGGCAGTGACGCAGCCAGGACTAGAACCCAGGGCTTGGGACTCCGGGCACAGTGCCCCTGGCTCTGCCCACTTCCCTGTGGTGAATGGCGGGGAGTCCCTGTGCTTTGGGCCCAGCCGTGGAGAGTCCAAGGCCTCGTGGGCAGAGGGATGGACTCAGGGCAGGAAGCCCAGGCCGCTCGCTTCACGGACCCAGCACGGGGGCTGCTCCAGGGCAGGGCTTCTGTCTCTCTCTGAGTAAATGGTGACCTGTAACCGGGCGTCAGGGTAATCCAGGCACATTCCCTATGCCATCACATACACCCCACAGCGCCTGGTGGGATGCTCCATCTCCCGGATGAGGAAACCGAGGCTCGGGGAGGCGGAGAAGCTTGTCCCAGGCTCCACAGAGGGAAGGGGACAGACTGAGCTGAAATTCAAGCCCAGCTCTGCCTGATGTCACCTGCCTAGGGGTTCATTTGGTCAGTCAGGTAACACACACACACACACACACACACACACACACACACACACACACACGGTTTGTTTTTGTGTGTGTGTGTTTTTTTAACCAAGCACCACTCTGTGCCAGACAGGAACACGGGCAGTCTCTGCTCCCGAGAAGCTCAGTCTGGTCAGGGCAGCAGATGCCAGATCAACGGCTAATAACCCTCTCACTTACTGTCAATACCAGGTAGCTCGTTCTCACACTGTCTTTTTTTTTACTTTTCTTTTTTCCTTTTGATCTTTTAAAAAATATATATTTTTAAAATTGATTTCAGAGAGGAAGGGAGAAGGAGAGAGAGAGAAACAGCAATGATGAGGGAGAATCATGGATTGGCTGCCTCCTGCACGCCCCACCCTGGGGGTCAAGCCCGCCACCTGGGCATGTGCCCTGATCGGGAATCGATCCCTGACCTCCGGGTTCATAGGTCGATGTTCACCTCCTGAGCCATGCCAGCGGGGCTCCTTTTAATCTTTATGGTTGGAAGTATTCATTAGGTCCTCCTTTCTCCCCATTAACCTCCTCCAGCCCACTCCCGTCCTCCCCCACTCCAGGCCCTCACCATCCCCCCGTCAGTATCCACAGGTGATGCATCTATGCAGTCAAGTTCATTGGTTGATCTCTTCCCACCCACCCTCCCCTGCCTTCCCTCTGAGGCTCAACAGTCTGTTCATGCTTACGTCTATTTTTGATCACTAGTTGATTTGGTTCATTAGATTCCACATATGAGTGAGACCATGTGATATTTATCTTCCTCTGACTGACTTATTTCGCTCAGCACAGTACTCTCCAGGTCCATCCAGGCTGTTGCAAATGGTGAGTTCTTTCTTTTTTATGGCCAGGTAGTATTCCAGTGTGTAGCTGTACCATAGTTTTCTCCACCCCACCCCACTCATCTGCTGATGGGCACTTAGGCTGTTTCCAAGTCTTAGCTATTGTAAATTGCACTGCTATGAAGATAGGGGTTCACACGTTCTCTAGGTTTTGACACAAAAGTTGCCTTCTCGGTGAGCTTTAGCCTGGACATCTCGCCTAAGGTTTCACATGCCCCCGCACTTTTGGCTTTGTTGGTTTTTCCCTTCCTCAGCACTTACTATTCTCTAAAATACCATATACTTCACTTATTTACCTTGAGTATCTTCCATCTCTCCCCCTAGGTTAGTGGTCAGCAAACCACAGTGCTTCAAACCTGGCCTGCTGCCTGCTCGTGTATGGCTGACGAGCTAGGAACGGTTCTTACATTCTTAAATGGTTTTCAAATTAGTAAAAAAAAAAAAAAAAATAGTATTTTGGGACACGTGAAAATGATAAGAGATCCTAATTTCAGTATTCGTAACTACAGTGGTATTGGAACTCAGCCGCGTTCATTCATTTCTGTGCTGTCCGTGGCTGCTTTCCCACTGCCACGTGGAGTTGAGCAGTCGTGGTGGAGACCGTAGGTGGCACTGTCATTGCTGGGTGCGTGGCACACTTCAGGTTGCAGGGGTGTGGTTATAATTGGATTTTGCATCTTGACCCACAAAACCTAAATATTGACTATTTGGCCTTTTCCAGAAGTTTGCTAACCCCAGAATAAGAATTTGAGCCTCACAAGGTAGCGGTTTTTTGTTTATGTACTGACTAGTGGCCTGGTGCATGAAATTCATGCACATTAAAAGGGAATTAATTAGAGGAAATATTTTAATATTGCTATTTTCCCTTTCCCTATAATAGAAGTGTCAGAGATGAAAGAAAATTAGTAAAATGTATATGAAGATCTCCATCCTGTCAGAGTCTGGGGCGTGCCGTGGGACCCAGAGTCAAGTCCCTGCCCACCCCCACGTGCTTTGAAATCGCAGGAGACCCAGACCCGGCCGGCCCCACCCCCGTCAAGCCCCACTGGGCAGGGGTGCAGCCTCAGGTCCCCAGCCTGGCGCCAGGGCGGGGAATGTGGCCTGAGGTCCCCCGTCAAGCCCCAGTGTGGGGGGAGGGGGGTCCTGGCCTGAGGCCCCCTGCCCTGGCGCCATGCAGCCTCAGGTCCCTGCTGATTGGTGGTTATGCATCATGGTGTGATGACCATTTGCATATTAGCCTTCTATTATTATGATTACTGTGTCCCTGGTGCCTAAAACAGTGCTTGGACTTCCGCTTTTGACATGACTATATCAGGACGGGATTTGTCCTCTCACCTGGAAATACTAGAAAGCTGGACTTCCTTGCATCTATGAAATCTATTAAACCGGGGTTTACAACATGGGGCAACAGGTAGCACAGGGCATGGATCCCTAAGGGAAAGAAAACAAATGAGGTGAGCCCTGCGATCACCCCCTGCTTACCGCCTAGAGAGAGACGTACCAGGTCAGAGCACAGGGAAGGTAGGAGGAAGGCAAGTAGAGCCTGGAGGTCTCACCAGGTTGAGGCGGAATCTGGAGTTCAGGGAGGCCAAGTGCCTAGACTTTGTGGGGCAAACACTGAAGAGGAAGGCTGCTCAGGGAACGCGTGCTGAGATGGGAGGAGAGGTTCCCTCTCACACCAGCCAGAGTGGAGCGACCTCCCACTACCTGGGGCATCAGGCAGAGTCCTGGGAGGGGCACTGCCTTGCTAGTGGAGCCAAGTGAACCCAAGGCTGCTCTGAACTGCTGCCAACAAAGCTGAAAGCAAGTCTTCCTGATGGTATCATCGCAATTCCATGTCACCTAGCAGCATCTTGGGACAAAGCCAGCAATAGTTAAAGGAATACAACCAAATCCAGCCCTCAACAATGTAAAATTTAAAATGTTGGTTGAACAAATTAGTACTTGGATGGTGGGTGGTGGGAGCCAAGTTTCTCGTGATTGGAGAGGGAGATTATAGATAAGCAAAAAGAGAGGGTTAGAATGAACTCTGCGGATTAGAGCTGGAAACATTAGTATGAATTAATGTTTGGTGTAACGTGGATACAGATGGATAGGTGCAGAAGTAGTTGTAAGTATGTTTGTATATCAGCAGAGAGGGCCTGGAAGCAATGACACCCTAGTAGAATCAAGCACCCCCATCCAGATCTTTATTTTTAATACCCTTCTCCATTAAAAGGAGAAATAGAAGATTTTATGACCAAAGTAGGGATAATAGAAGATGAGCCAGACTGTCGTGTAGTACTGCAAATAAGGAAGCGCTCCAAAAACAAAAGTATGGGGCATGTCAAAGGGATGCAGAAACCAGCCTGCATGAGCTCCAGTAGCCAAAGATGGAACATTTTATCTATACTAATAAAAGGGTAATATGCTAATTAGACCGGATAGACCAGACATCTTCCGGATGTCATTCTGGACGTCCTTCCTGACAAAGCCAGGGCCCGGGCAAAGCTGCCTGGGGTCCCTGGTGCCTGCAACCAGCCCGGGTGGCACTGCCCAGGGTCCCAGGTGCCTGTGGCCAACCCGGGCTAGATGGGTCCTGGGTGCGGGGTCCGAGGCAGAGGCGATTAGGGATGATCAGGCAGGCAGATGGGTGGTTAAGGGCCATCAGACAGGCAGGCGAGCAGTTAGGGGCATCAGGCAGGCAGGCAGACAGAGTGGTTAGGGGGGATAAGGCAGGCAGGCAGGCAAGCGGTTAGGAACCAGCGGTCCCAGATTGCGAGAGGGATGTCCGACTCCAGTTTAGGCCCTGCAAGATTGGGCCTAAACCGGCATTTGGACATCCCCTGAGGGGTCCCAGATTGCGAGAGGGTGCAGGCTGGGCTGAGGGACCGCGCCCCCCCCCCCCCCATGCACAAATATCGTGCACTGGGCCTCTGGTTTGTATAATAAAATAAACAGTCTAGTATGGGATTATAATCCAAAGTATAAAATAAATATATGAGTCCATTCTGATATAAATGTAAGAATGAATAATTAAAGAATGAAAGAACAGGTAAATCTTTCTTAACGAAGGATTCCCAATGATATATGTAGATATTCCTCCTACAGGTGGTAAAGCTTCCATCCTCATCCCCTGAATGTTGGCTAGACTTAGTGACTTGCTTCCAAACGCTAGAATAGGAAAAGAAAAAGATAGTAAACTTAAAGTGGATTAACTTAACGAACACCTCCTTAACCAAGTGATGAAGGTTAACATCACCAGTGATGCCATGTGGATATTATCTAACCCACAGTATGATGTGATAAGAAGGGGACTTCCCCTTGGTGGTATTTTTTCCAAGACACATAACTCTACTATCATGAAAAACAAACAGAGAAACCCAGCTTTGGGGACATTCTGTAGCTGCGGTCTCCAATCTTTAGGACCTCATGGACCACCAGGGGTCCGCGGACCACCAATTGGTGACTGCTGTTCTATAGGATACCTGGCTAGTACTCCACAAAACTGTCAAGGTCATGAAAAATAAGATGAGAGTAAGAAATTGTCACAGATCAGAGGATATTGGTGGGGATGGGGATGGGGGGAGGTGGACATGACAATTAAATGCAATGTGATATTCTGGATTAAATCCTGGAATAGAAAGGACTTTAATGGGAAAAACTGGTGAATCCCAAATACAGTAAGTTTAATTGATAATAATGTACCAATAATATCAGTTTCTTAGTTTTGACAAATGTACATGGTAATGTAAGATATTGATCATGGGAAACTGAATATGGAGCATATGGGACTCTCTGTACTATCTTTGCAACTTTTTTGTAAATCTAAAATTATTCCAAAATAAAAAGCTTATTTAAAAGTGTCCAGCAACCATTAAAATTTGCCAAGTAAGCAAAGGAGAATAATATGACACATAACCAAGAGAAAAATCAATCAATAGCGATAGACCCAGAAATGTCACAAGGACATTTTGAACAACTATCATGAATATACCTTTCATATTCAAGAAGATAGAGGAAAGCATAAGCATCATGAGAAAAAAGGAAAATATAAGAGGGACTCAAACTTCTAGAGATGAAAATACAATATGTGAAATGAAAGATAGAATGAACTTTAGGCACTGTTGAAATAAATATCAGCAACCTTAGAGTCGTAGCAATAGAAACTATCTAAAATGAAATACAGATGGAGAAAAAATGACATGGTGGGAGGCCCTAATAGAGCCTTAGTGATAGATGGAACCTCAGGAGGTCTAACATATGTATAATTGAGTTCCAGAAGGGATGGTGGGAAAAGATATTTGAAGAAACGTTGGCTAAAAAAATTGGAACTTCGATGAAAACTTTATACCCACAAATCCAAAAAGTCTCATGAACCCCAAACAGAAGAGACCCTAAGAAAAACCACACCCAGGAACAGCATAGTCAAATTGCTGAAAACTGATTTGTGATGAAAGACCAGTGCCTTGGCCCAAATAGTCTATAAGTATTTCTCAAATATTGAAATGGATGAAATTAATAAATATAGAGAATGTCAAATTAAAGCTATGGAGAACAATAAGACAGGATAAGGGGAAAGGGTGTGCCAGACCCAGAAGAAGGAAGTTTCCCATGGGGTGGTTCTAATTACATGTCACTTGAGCAGAGCCTGAAGGAGGCGAGGAAGCAAGCTGCTTGGGTGTCTGCGGACAGAGATCCAGGCAGAAGGGCAGCATGTTCAAAGGCCCTGAGAAGAGGCCAGGACTGGCTGGTTTAAGGAAGAGCAAGCCAACCAATGTAACTAGAGTGAGTAGGGAGAGAGGAGTGGACCAGGCTGGGCTATATGGACAAAGTACAGAGCTTAGCTTTTGCACTGGTGAGGTGGGAGTTATTGGGGCCCCAAGGAGAGGAGTGATCTGAATATCGTTTTAGAGGTTTCACTCTGGACCTTAAGGGGCAAGATTAGAAGCAGGGAGACTGCGTATGAGCCCATTGCCATAATCAGAGAGAGAATCGACTCGGACTGGGCAGCACCCAGGGGAATGGCGAGATGTGGTCAGAGTCTGGATACCTTTTGAGAGTATCCAGATTTGCCAAGAGGTTGGATATGGGGTGCGGAGAAAGAGAGGCAAAGGAAGACTGGAAAGCTTTTGGCCTGGGTGGGTAGCGGAATTGAGTTACCATTTATAAGAAGGGAAGGCTTCATGATGAGCAGGCTTGGGTGGGGTGAGATCAGGGATAGCAAAGGTAGAGCCATCTCCTCTGTCACCATGGCAGGCATCACTAATGGATCACCCCACTCTTTCTCATTGATCTCAGATACGGACTCCGAATTCTTCTCAACACAGTGCTCACAGCAGCTTTCCTTAATAATCTACTTAGGAGGGAACAGGTATAGCAGGTAAGAGTTAGAGCTGGGGAGCCTGATTCCCTGGGTTCAAATCCTGGCTCCACCTCTAAGTAGCTGATGGCTTTGGGCCAGTTATTTCATTGCTGTGAGCCTCAGTTTCCTTATTTGTTCTAAATTTCCATTCTTTAAAGCATTAAATGGGTAACACTTGGCACTTACTGAGATTGTATGAGAGTGTATGAAAAGCCCTACACACAGTTCCTGGAACATAGTGAGGGCCCCATAAATGGTGGTGGCACAGGCCACCATGAATGTCTGCGGGTTCACCAGGTCTCTGCCTGAGGAGGGGCCCAGGAAGAGGGGAGCAGGGACTGAGGGAACTCAGGGACAAGTGCTCAGGTTTATCTCTGCCCCGTAAGTCCCTCTTGGGCTTTCTGGAGAACCTTGCCTGGGCCCAGATGAAAACTCACCCATTTGTGGACAGAGTGAACAGTCGCTGAAATACAAGAAGTCCCTGTTGAAAAATGTCCCTGCTGTGAGCACTGCTGGGCGGATTAGCTGGCATTCCTTCTCCTCCATTGAGCGGAGTCGCAAGCTAATAAATATTTCAGAATTGGCTGTATTCAATCCAGCCCTTGTCCCGTTTGACGTCTGTTCTCTCAGCTTTCAGAAGGAGACAGGTGCAGAAGGATGAAAAGGGATTTAATTACTAAACATCCCCAACTCCCGATATGCAAACACATGCTATACTCTACACACACCTACTGCACACGGCCACACTCTCCCCGTGCACTCGCACACATGTCCCCATGGGGCCCCTAGTTCCCCCATGCCAAGCGGTCTGCCAGTGCGGTGCTGTGTTCACACATGCACACGGGCACACAACTCACATAGGAGCCACATGTAAGCACATGGGCAAACAGTACATGTGGACAAGTGAATGCCTCATTGTGGATGCAGCACCCATGAGTGTTGACACAAGCATGTTTATAGTCAATATGTGTGTATGTACATGCATGCATACATTTATAACATGTGCCCACACACGTGTACACACCAATAAGATAGCCACTCAGGTGTACAGGTTCACACACACATGTGCCGTGTGTTTCTGAGAAAAGAGAACTTCCAAGGTGCCCTCATTGGCAAACTGTATTGTTTACTATAAGGAAAATTAGGAATTTAGGCGAAAAGACAAATGGGAAGGGGGCATATAGGTCTTTCACATTGAAAACTTCTATTTTCCTTGACACGTTATTGAGACAGGCACACAACACACCCGTGCACACGGACCTGCAGGTCCACAGACATTGCACACCAAGGTGCACTTCTCCTCTGTATAGAGTCACGCACCCACAGCAGTGAGTGTGCCTTTGACTGAGCAGGCATATCCACATGTGTACACACCAACACACACACACACACACATACACACACACACACACACACACACTCACCCTTTGCTCGAGTCTCAGTCCTTCCCTCCTCTCTGAGAACTCCCATCTCTTGCTGCCTGTCCTCTGGGTGCTGGGATGCTCAGAGGCCTGGGGAAACAGAGTCGCAAGCTAATAAATGTTTCCAAAAATGCATGGCCAGGTGCCTGGCCCTGATGTGGACGGAGGAGGTCATGCCTCTGGATCCCATGTTAGTGGTGAGGGCTGGGGCAGGACGGGAGGGAGGCAGGAGGCAGGATTTTGACCCAGCCCTTCGATTCCCTGACCCCCACCCTCCTAGCTGGCCCCAGTGGCTGAGGGGGCCTGCCCCATCTCAGAGGTTCCGAGGACCCCATGGCTAGGACCCTACCTGAAGCTCTGAGAAGCCCAGGTAACTGGCACCTGCTTTGCCCCATTCACAACTTTGCTCATTCATTGACGGAATAGCGGGTGAGCACATCCTGGGTGTCAGGTGAGACTGAGGCCTGTTATTTGCTCTGTGTTAGTGAGCGATCCCTGAGGGCCTGTTTCTCAGTGAGCACCAGGCCCACCCAGGGGCGACCTGCGGGCTAGCCTCAGCCCCCTGTCAAGTAGAGCCCAGCCAGGATTTCCCGCCCCCAGTCAGGGCCATTGCAAGCAGGCAGGGGTTAAGGGGGATTCGGGGCTTTCAAAGAACCAATCAGTGGGCCTTATGGAAATATATGCAAATGAAATATGCAAATCAGCACTAAGTCTTTTTGCATCTGCAGCCAGCCCAACCTGCCCTAGGTGAGCACTTCCTTCCCCTTGACAGGAAGGCTGGGAGCTCCAGTCCCAACAGGAAACAGGCCTCTGGCTGGGGGGTTCGTGGTCCCTGCTTGCTGGCCTGGGTGCTCCCCTCCGCCATTCCCCTCACCACTGCCAGGCCCAGTTTGCTCCCCTGCTTGGGAATGGGGGTCCTCCCTTCAGACCCAGCCTCAGGTGAACCTGCCCACACTCAGTCACACCCTCTCACATTCCGTTTTAGTCGAACACAGACTTCCCCATGCACAAACACACACGAATGTACGTCCATCCATACTCATCTGCATGCTCACTTATGCAATCATTTGTGTTACCGAACCTATGGGCTCGCATTCATCACACATTCATCTTTGCACACTCTCACTCCACAGACACCATCCTCTGTCCATACACACACTCATGTCTTTGTGTTTATACACTCATACGCACTTCCACCTTAGCACACTCGTTCCCACACATGCACATCACTTACATGTGTTAACATTCACCCGCACATATGTCTGCACCTATCCTTGGCTTTGTGGGAGCCTGTGGACCTGGGCCCCACCCAGGCCCAGAAATCAGGGTCCTGGGAGAGACAGGTTTGCGGGGCCATGGGTGGCCGAGTATCCCCAGTGGAGGCTGCGCAGAGGCCAGCAGCCAGGGCCTATTCTGACCCTCTGTGGGCCTCCCTGAATGGGTGAGGATCCCTACCCCACACACCCCACCAGCCTCTGGGATCCATAGGCCGGCTGCCTCCTGGGATAAAGCCTCTTGCAGGAAGCGGTAAAGGAGGGGTGGAGAATTAGGTAATCAGCACGCCGGACATGGGGCTGTGTCTGCGTTGCCTTTGCTCCTAGAACGAGCAAGTGGGAGACGGGAGGGAAGGAGCCCAGCCAAACTTGGGGATGGCTACAAGGGGGACCGGGGTGCCCTCGTCCTCATATGCTGCCTGGTGCTTGCCACTCCTGGGAGTAAGGCAGCGCTGTCGGGCCCTGAACCCACCAGTGAGGGGCCGTGGGGAGGCAGCTGGCCCATGGAGGGGTCTGGGGGCACCTCACTGCACCCAGTCCTCACCCCCGATTTCCCATGGGCCTCCCCTCCATCGCGATGCACCGGAGGCTCAGGAACAAGGCAGCCCCTGACCCTTCAAGCTTCAGTGGCTTCCACGTCCCTCCCGCCCGCTGTGACTTATGACCGAGGCCGGTTCTTATTTATAGGTGAGGAAACTGAGGCTGGAGGCCATGTGATGTCTGGGGTCACACACTAGCAAGTGGCAGAGCCTGCGTTGGAGCTCAGGTACCGATGACACCCACGCCCATGGTGCTACCTCTAACGGGTTGCTACCCCTTGCCTGCCCGTGGCCCCTCCTGGTCCAGGGAAGAGCTCACGGTAATCTTGAGCCCTCTCTGAGGAGACTGCTTGCAGAGGGTCACCCAGGAGATGAGGCCTCACAGTGGAGCTCCCAGACGGCCGGCCACCACTTCCTGTCTCTCCTGGATCCCCATCTGCAACCCCTCCAGGTGCCCGCCCTGGGCCTCCATGCCTGCTGCGTGCATCCTCACACATGCGTGTCTCCTTGCTGGAGGGCCCACCCAGTGTGCCCGGCATCCGCAGCTGGAGGTCCCCTCCGCAGGCTTTTCCCACTTGATCTCTGGGGCTGCCCGTGCCTTGGGGCGGTTGGTACTTTATACTTGCCACAGCCCCAGCCCCATTGCACAGATGCAATCACTGAGGTCAGGGATGGGCCGAGGCTTTGCCAAAGGTCTCCTCTGGGCCTTGGTTTCCCCTTCTGTGTGTAACATGAGGGGTTGGACTCTCCCCACCCCTTTTCAGATTCTCCTGTCTCCATCCCCAGGCACCCTGTGGCTGCAAAGCCAAGCTGAATGCTGAGGGAGGTTTCCCAGCTGCAGGGGCATTAGAACCGCACCCTCCACCCCCCACCCCCACCCCCACCCCCGGCCCCTGCAAAGACAGGCAGAGCAGACCCTGGCTGCGGGTTGCTCTTTCCCTGACTTCACCATCCTATTCTCTGCCTGTCTGGTACCAAGCGGACAGAGCACTGGCATGGGGGTCCCGGCCCCGGTGGTGTTCTGGCTGCACACTGCTCACACCCAGCACCGGGGCCGGGCTCACCTCCCTCCCCTTCTCAGGCCTCAGTGTTCTCACCTATAAAATGGGCGTGTGGATGCCTCCCTCCAGGAGCTCAGAGGCAACAGGGTAGACAAAGAAACGGGCACAGAATGTGGTCCATGCCATCGGCAGTCACGTGAGTGCACATGAACCCGGACTGTGGGCCCGGCCCTGCTCACAGCGCTTTCCCTGCAGCCTCTCGCCCGGCCCCTCCGACATCCTCAGGCAGGTACCCCTCCCCTGCGCCTGCTGGGCCCTGCCTGGACCGCCTCGCCTTTCCTGCACAGCCGCCCGCTGCTCCAGACCTTTTGGGGGGCCGACCTCTTGTCTCAAGTTGGAACCCCCTCTTGGACGTCCTCTACTTCCCTCCGCATCCCGCTAAGTGTTCAATGCCTTTAGCCCGATTGCGGTGCCTCTTACAGGAGGACGCGGGTTCCAGGGAGCGGGACTTGCTTCTCTTTCCTGGCTCCAGCACGAGAGAGGCTCAGTGTCCACGGGACGGGGCGAACGCGGGTTTACGGGTGTTCGTAGGGAAAATACACTGACTGATGAATAACAACACAGGACTGAACTCTGTGCCGCGTGTACTCACAGCTGTAAACCTCCCTTTGCCCCACTCCGTATTTAGTGGTTAGACGTCCATTTTACAGATGAGGAAACTGAGGCCCAGAGGGGTCCTGTGGGCTGTTCCAATGGTGGTAGGGCCAGAGTCTAGCCCTCTCAGGCTTCCCCAGGCCTGTGAGAAGTCTCCCCCGGCCAATCAGCTCAGTCCTGGCTGGGGCCTGTCTCCCCTCCACCCTGCTCTAGGTGGCAGTGGTGGTGGGCAGACAGTCCCCCCACCCACCTCCCCTCTCCCACCCTGCCCCTCCCACCGGCTCCCTTGCTTTCCCCTGGGGATCAGAGGCTGGGAGGGGCTGCTGGGGGGCGGGCAGGGAGGAGCCTGACCCCCTCCCCTTCCCTCTCCAGGGCTGCCCCCTCCCAACCCCAGACTGGAAATCTGACACCCGAGGCCCATCTGCTGCCCTCCTGTCCTCCCGCCCCTGGAGGCCACTGGGCCTGCGGCTGCAGAGCAGTGATTGTTCGGGGCTGAATGGGCAGGCCTGGCGCCCACGCCAGGTGCACCATTGTGAGGGCCCTGACACCTGCCTGGCGGGGCGCAGGCCCTGCCCGCGTGGACCCTCATTGGGCTGAGGGGAGCCCCCCACTTGCCTCCTGGGATGGGGCTGAGGGCCAGATTCCTGCAGCTCCCCCAAGATAGAGCAACCCCCACGACACCCCAAGCCCCTGCCCAGCCCCTCCACCCCTGCACCTCCCTATTCCTCTCTTTGCCTCTCAGCTTTGGTGCATGCAGGTCCTGGGGTCAGTGACACCACCACCATTTATTGGCTGTAATGGGCAAGAGATGCACGCTCTCGGAGCCTCAGTTTCTCATCTATACAATGGGGGTAATCTCAGAACACCCCACACAGCAGGAGAAAGACCATGGGTAACGGTCCATGGGTCGCGCTTAACACATAGTGAGTGGCCGCGAAGGGCCGTCATTATTATTAAGACCTAGCAGTGTGCAGACGGGAGCCCAGGGGAGCCAGGCCCAGCCCCCAGCAGCCCAGCTCTGGGAGCCCCAGCCTGCCCCCCTGCTGCCTCCCCTGCCCAGCCTCCCGCCCTGCTCTATGAAAATTTAATGCTGGGTAATGACAGTCTGGGCTAATGAAAGAGGCTTCTCTTCTGGCAAAAAGAGAAAAACAAACAAAAATCAACAACCTGCAAGGGGGCATTAAGTTTTCATGAGATGCTCTTCCCCACTGACACCCGCCCCCTGCCCTGGCTCACCCGGGCAGGGCAGCCAGCCCCTCCTCCTCCCTGCCTTCCCTCTCTGAGCGGGGCTGGGCGGCCTGGGGTGGGGGTGGGGCAAGCTGGAGGGGTTCTGGCTCTTTGGGAAGCATCTTCCTGGGGCTCCCTTGCAAGGCGCCTGCCAGCCCTGGGAGGGAGGGAAGCCCTTGGAGGGCACTGGGATCAGAATCATCTCTGGGCAGTGGGGGTGGGGGGCCCACCCTGAGTGGGTGGGAGAGGAGAGGGAGGGCTCAGGGCCCCCTCCATCTGCCGGCAGCCTCCTGCGCGGTGAGGCCTCACCAGAGTGGCTGTCTGCTGCCAGCCAGGCTGGAAGTGGTTAGAGGAAAGGGCACGGAGCCTCTCCCGCTCGCTTTCCCTCTTTGTGGTATCCTGGAGAGCCATTGGCTGCGCCTGTGAGATCCTGAGAGATGCGACAATTAATTTTCTTTTAATCAAGGTCGGATGAAGTAAATTGGTGCGGCTCTGCAGCCCTTCATTTTCTGTTTTTGCAGTGATGCAAAACAAATACGATCAAATTATGCTCCTTCTCACCTTATTGAATTAGGAAGCATGACTGATCAGAGGGAGTGCAAATGTCCTAGACCCTGGAGCACCCCCAGGCTCGCTCCCTGGGCTCAGAGCAGGTGGACGGCACCCAGCATGGTCGGTGCTTAGGGGATGAGTAACTGAACGAGTGAGTGAAGGAACGAAGGAGTGAATGAAAGAATGAGCGAGTGACAGATGCAGCTGATGGTTAGATAGCGCCGGGCAGGACTGAGGGAAGGACTCCTTTGGGTAAAGAGCAGAGGCCCATCGGCCCGGGCTCTCTCTAGAACAGCGGTCGCCAACCTTTCAGACCTCACGGACCACCAGGGGTCCGCGGACCACCGGTTGGCGATCGCTGCTCTAGAGCATCCTCTTGTTCATTTCTTCGTGGGACTGATCACCCTCGGAAATGATCTCGTTCGCGGGTCTTGCGACATGTGCATCGTCTGTCTCTTCCTCTCAGATACGTGCTCCATGAGCTCAGGGCTTTGTCTGCCGTGGTCACCACAAGTCCTGGCACGTAGTAGGTGCTCATTAAACAGCAGGTGACTAGGTGAATGATTCTAATCCATCCCGACCAAGTGGCTGGGCTCCTGGTTCAGCAAGGGCGACACACATTGACGATCCCCAGGCCACATGGTGAGTGCCACACGGAGATCTGAACTCAGGGCTGCGGGCACTGACTCTGTGTGGCGGGCGGGGGAGGTGACTGGGGAGGTCAGCGCTGCGTCTGAGAAGGTTGAGTCAGAAATGGACCCAGGGACAAGCAGGGGGAGAGCCTTCAGGCAGGAGAACTGCATATGCAAAAGTCAGTGGTCGCAATGACAGGGCTGGTTGGGACAGAGGATGGCTAGCTTGGCTGGCAGGAGAGGCCGCCACGAACAGGGCAGTGTTGCCTAGTGGTTAGGGACATGCCCTGGGCTCAAACCCCGGTTCCTTTCTAGGACATTTCAGATGTTTTTCTGTCACCCTCTCTGCAGTGAGGATAACCACGACAGCCCATCTCAGAGTCATCTGAGGAATGAATGAGGTGGCAACCCTGTCAGGTGGCCTCACAGTAGGCACTCGATGAATGTCAACCACCATCATCACCATTGTTTTTTATTTCTATTATGAAGGGCAGATTGGGAAAGGCCTTGAATGCCACCCCAAGGAGGCAGGCAGAGCAGACATGGGTGGGCTTCTCAGGCTGCCGGTGGACCCGGCCCGCCATGCTCAGAGCAGGGCAGGAACCTGGGTCCCTGGAACAGACCCATTCTGCAGGCAGCAGGAGAGCTGGCTATTTGAGGAACTGCCTCCAACCTCATTCCTAGAAGCAGACTTTCTGCAGAGTGAATGGTTCCTTCTCGGGCATCGGCTTCCTAAGTCAAAAGAGTGACAGCGAGGCTGACCCGATCTAAGATTCTCAAGGGTGGACAGGGCCTGTCCTAGGTAGTGGAGGTGGGGCAGTGGGGAGGGAGGGCGTTGATGGCATGGTTACCACCCTTGGGAGCTAGGAGCCCAGCTGGGGAACAAGACATGCATGCATGGTGGTAAACGCCATGAAGTAATAAGCAATGGGAAACACACATATCCACACACAGATGAGAAAGAAAAACAGACTGGAGAAGCTCCCCACTCCCCAGAAGAAATTATGCTGATCCAGGCGTTGGGCAGAGAGCCAGGTGGCTCAGGGAGGCACCACGGGGCAGGGAGGCTGCCTGGAGGAGGCCAAAGAGCTTTCAATAGGGGTGTAATGGGAGTGTGGAGGCAAGGACCAGGCGTTCCCAGTAGAAGGAGAGGCGTGTGGGGAGGCCCAGGGATGAGGCGAGTCCCCAAGGTGACGTGGGCAAGTGGGCTTGTTCATCTCTCACTCCCGAGGGCGAGGCCTGCTGTGAAAACATTCCACGAATCTGGTCCTCTGGAACATTCCACTGTTGAGGAGTTTCACGATTTAAACATTTGAGGCTGACACCAGCACCATCTTCAACGAGGCTCCGGGCAGTCTGCTGTTATGGCAAGCTTCGGGTTTCCTGGCTCTGTCATGTCTGAGCTGTGTGACCTTGGGCAAGTGACTTGACCTCTCTGGGCTTGAATGGGATGAACCTCACAGGACTTGTTGTATGGACTCAGCAAATCCCTTGATCTCAAGGGAGTCCCTTAGCTCGCTCTGGGTCCTCAGCCTGGGCTGGGGTGTAACGAGGTAGGGGGATGCCTGAGCCATCGAGCCGAAGGATGACTCTGAACATGGCTCCATGGGCCACCCCAGTGTGTGCCTGCTGTGCCGTGGGCCTGGGCCACAGCCTGTGGGACCAGCTCTGGGTGGGGACTTCTCCCCAACTGAGTCATCCCTCCTGGGGTGCAGCTGGTGACCCAGATAGGGCATATCTTTATCTCTGACATCTCCTGTGCCTGCCCTTCCCCTTCTTCTTCCTGTTCTCATCCCCTCATCCAGTCATTGGGTGGACCAGACTGACAGCGTGACTACTCAGCCCCACATCTCTCCTACGCGAGATAAGGTCTATCTATGGTCCTCCTGGGCCTTCTGTCTCTTCTTCCCTAAGTGCCACAACAATAGTAATAACTGCCACTTATTGCGCACTTATCAATTATGCACTGCTTTGCATACATTACATCTAATCTCTCTATTTGTCAGACAAAGCTGTTCTATTATTAACCCCATTTTACAGAGGGGCGGAGAGAAGTTGCCCCAGGTTCCAGCGCGAGGCGTGCCAGGACCTGGATTGTGACTGGGCTGCCCTGATGCTCGAGCTCCTGATCTTCCCATCATGCTTTGTGCAGTTTGTCCTCACTGTGCCCTTCCTAACTCGCTGGCAGTCCTGCCTCCTTCCAGAGTCCCCCGTCCCAGAAACCCCCAACTGGTCCCCAAGAAACTGACTGGCCCCAAGTCCCAGCCCGCCAGGGCTCCGTTCTCCCAGTGGCGGAGCCAGTGACCCCATCCACCCATTCCATGGGCCGCCACTCTCCAGGAACTCGCGAATGCCCGCAGGGGTGCCTTCTAGAGACGCTGCCTGCCTCCAAAGGAACGAAGCCCGTGTAGGTGGTGTCCCCAGCAGGCCCCTCCATCTGCTCTAGGGCAGTGGATGGGGTGGGGGGCCCCGGGGTCATGCCCCCAAAGGGAGCCTGGGATGCAGGTGGGGAGGTGATGAGAGGGAAGGGGGGGCGTCAGGGGGGTGCGCCCAGCTGGTGAGCGGTGATCCTCCCTTATCCCAGCATCAGCGCCTCGCTGCTTTTCCAGGCTGGAGTTTCAGATCTCGTTTTCACTTTGGCCTTTGATCACACCCAGAGCGGGTGGCGGGTGGGCCAGGGAGGGTGGGGGTGGGAGCCTTGAGAGACACGGGGGAGAGTGGATTCCAAGGCGACACCCCTCCCCCTATCTGCTGTCAGAAGTGATGCTCTGAGGACAAATGACAAGGGTGGCCTCGAGCCTGTCCTTCGAGAACAAGGCTCCCACCCGGGCATCGCCACTGCCCACTCGTTCCCTCCCCTGAAATGGGAATAGCTTTGCTGCCACCCCCCCCCCCATTATTAAAGTCCCCTATATTTGTTATATAAGGCTCAGAGGGTAAGGAAGAGAAGTTCCCGAATCTTCCCTCCCTACTGTTGGCGGTGGGGTGGGGGTGGGTGGGAAGGGGCAGCTTCTATGCGTTTATCCGAGGATGATCTCTCCACGAGGGGAGACAGCACAGCCCCCAGACTGCGTGACACCTGGTTTTCACGCTGATGTGTTTTGAGCATTTCTCCTGTCGGCACATTGACAGGCCACATTCAATGACCCCTTACGATTCCTCACTCGCCGCTGTGTCTAACAGATCCCTCAGGCTGGACATTGAACTTGTGTCTGATTTCGGGCCTCCCTGGGAAGGCGGCCTCCTTTTGCTTTCCTCTCCCGCCAGGACGGCTCAGCATCAGCTCCCCGTCTCCTCCAGCTCCATCCGGTGAGGGGGTCTGGGAGGTGGGCGGGGAGGAACACAGCCCTGGATCCAGGAGGCCTGGATTCAAGCATCGCCCTGCCCTATGCGAAGGAGGAGGACTCGAATAAGCTCTTTACCTCCATGGACCTCAGTTTCCCGACCTACAAAATGGGGGGAATGACAGACTCTCTCCGCAGGGCTGCTGCGAGGCATGGGGGACTTGTGGGTGTGCAGGTGCTCAGTCCTGGGCTTGGCCGAGTGCTGGGGGCTCAGCCGGCTGAGATGAAGCCGAGGCAGAGGAGGGGGCTGCCCAGGCAGGCAGGGCAGCCGGGCACAGGCGGGGAGGGACTCCGGCACCCTCTACTCCTTCATCCGCTCCCTTACCAACCTCCCCCCGGTGAGTCCTCACTTGGAAAAAACCCGGCCCCACACGCACACGCTCATTGCGGAGAGATCAGAGAACTTGTAAGGATTCTAAGAAGCAAGCATCATTCCCTGGCGCTTTGACCCCTGCCAATTAACTCCTGTGACCACTTCAGGTCATGGATTTGCAAGGCAGAGCCTTCCCAGTCCCGAGGGCCCTCCCTGCTGACCCCGGAGGCCGGGACTCGGGCCGCAGTGCAGTGGACGTGGGGGAGCTTTGGGGGGGACTGTCCCGCTGAGAGGCTCGGCATCCCAGAGCAGGTGACGGAGGAAAGCTGGTGCTTCGGGGCCAGGTGCTGGGGAGTCCTTAGCTGGGGTTGCCCCCTCGAGGCATTGAAACCCAAGGGTTGGAAGGGAAGGGCCACTCGGTGGAGTAAGCTGGCGGCATTTTGGAGGAGACAGTGTGTCCAGAGGGGAGGACTGGGGAGCAGAGGAGAAAGGGGGGCAGGGAGGGACCGGAGCGTTTGCAGCCGGAAAGCTGCGCTTGTGCGGGGGGGGGGGGGGGGGGGGGAGGGGTGGGGTGGGGGGGGGGGAGGAGGGCGGCATGAAAGATGCGGTGGGCTCCGAAAATGTGTGTGTCAGCAGCGGGCAGGCCACGCCAACACAGCGCTGCCAGGCAGGGAGGCACTTTCAGGGCGAGCGGAGAAAGGGCCAAAGAGCCGGTCGAGCTATAAATCTCCGGCAGGACTTACTTACACCCCCAGAACCCCACCTTCTCCAGCCACCTCCGGGGTGGGGGGGCAGTGGGCATCTGGGGGTCTCTCTGTCATGCTTTATCAGCCCCCCCCCCCCCCCCCCCGCACCGCCATCGCCAGTCTCTGCAGGAACGTCCTTCGTCTGGCCCGCAGGGTTCATGTCACCCCACGGAGCGCGGGCGCCATGCCACTGTACACTTCGGAGAATCATTAGCAGAAATCATTAGCTAGAATACAGCCTCCCCCATAAATCTCCCCTGCACCTGGATCGTTTGTCCGTGCCTAATTTCCATCTCCTGAACTTTATGATTTGTCCCTCCTTTGATGAGCGCTTCTCCCATCAATTGTGCCGTAAGTGCTTGCAGAAGAAGACCCCCTGCACTGACCCCATCTCAGACAGACGGCTCCGGGCTCCTCGCCCTGCATGCTGGGTGGAGGCCCCCTCCTCAGTCCCCTCCTCTGCTCGTCCCTCAAAGGGCAGCTAAAAGACGAGGTGCCCGCAGCCTCTGTCACAGATGGAGGCAGCGTGTGGCTGGGACGGCAAGGGGAGGAGGAGGGGAAGGGCCCAGGGCTGGCTGCGTGGCATGGCGTGGTGTGGCGTGGTAGGAGAAGGGTCCTAGGGCAGGGGTCAAGAAGCTGGGGTTGTTATCTCTGCCCTCAACTTGCTGTGTGACCTCAAGCATGTTGCTTTCCCTCTCTGGGCCTCAAATGCCTCATTGGCTGCATGAGAATAATGCTGCCCATCTTTCATGGTTATGGTGAAGGCTGAGGTCATTCATGGATTCACTCATTCGTGCTTTCAAAAACCACTGGCTCGGTTCATCCAGGCTGTAAGATTCCTTGGATACCTGCTATGTACCAGGCCATCCTGGGCTCAGACAGAATCAGCAAGAGACCCAAATGCTGGCCGATCTGGAAAACCGTGGTGGTTAGGAGCCAGGGCCTTCATGCCCAGAAAATGTGGCTTTTGAAATGCTGGCTCTGTTATGGACTAGCTGTGTGACCTTGGGCAAGTCATCTGACCTCTAGGAGTCTCAGTTCCCTCACCTGTGAAATGGGGGTGAGATGAGTGACGACAGAGGACACCTAACACACAGCCTGCACTTGACACAGGACACCCACGGCCACCATGGTTTTGCCACCAAGAGGACGCAGAGAGAGACAGCGGCTTTCCTAGGGCACAGAGGGACTGGAAAACGTGAATGAGGGTATTTCGAGGCATGTGAGCAGGGAGGATCTCAAGCCTTGCCTCTTTGCCCAACCGAAGCATTTGGAAATGGCGAAAGAAGCCCAGGAAGGAGGCTGAGAGGAGGTGAGGGCAGAGCTCGGATTTCCGGGTTTCCGCCCCCTGCAAAGGCAGGTTGCTCCCAGGGCCTGTCCTCAGGAGGCCTCGGGGCCCCAAGGCGGTGCCACGCTGCCGGCTGGGGTGAGGTGGTAAAAGCGTGGGCGGGCCCTGGCCCTCCGAGAGGCCGATCTTCAGATCTAGAAGGCTCTCTGACTGTGTCTGGAACGCCTCTGGGTTTTGGGACACAGAGTTCAGCCCCATCTGCCCACGGGAGGGTGCCGGGAGGAGCCAGGGAGGGGCTGGGGACCGTGGCTGGGGAGGGTGCTGTGAGCGCCATCAGGACCGTGGCCAGGGTGGGTCATCTGGGGAGGGGACGCCTGTGGAACACTGGGGACTGGCCCCTCCCTGGAGGGCAACAGGGGCTCGACGGCACGGCGATCTTTGTGACTGGCATTGGCAGAGGTGTCCTCAATTCCCACTGTGGGTGGCTAGGGAGTCGCACGGCCTCAGGCAAGTTCTTAACCTATGTGAGCCCCGTTTCCTCTTTTTTTTTTTTAAATAAAAAAAAGGTTAATAATCTCACAGATCTCCGAAGGTGTGGGGGAGGATTAACTACAAACGTCTTAGTTCAGTGCCAGGCACATAGTAGGCACTCATTAAATCGCGGTAACTAGGTTCCCTGTGACCTATTTTTTGTGTCATTACCTTCTTCCAAACTTAAGGGCCGGGTTTCTTGTGCCCATTTTAAAGGCCGAGAAACGGAGGCCCAAGGTGGCTCAGAGCTTACATGGTTTTAAGCAGCCAGATGGTGGTGAAGTTGGAATTGGAACCCAGGCCTTCCGACTCCCATCTCTCCAGGGTGTCTGCGCCCAGTGTGTGAATTCCCAGGAGCTGAAAACGAAGAGCCGGGCCTCAGAGTCATCAACACACTCCCACGGCCTGACTCACCTGCCGGAGCAAGAGCAGGGATCTGCCCCAGCACATCCCCACCCCCTGGCCTGGCACAGCCGCCCCGCTGACCCGAGGGCCAGGAAAGGGGGTGCAGAGGAGAAGGGGAGGGAAGGGGCTGCTGTTCTGAGGGCCTGAGTCCCCAGGGCGCCCAGGGTGGTGCCCTCGGCCTGGGAGGCAGGAGAGTGGAGCTGGGGGTGGGCGTGGGGGGTGGGGCCCGGGTGGGCGCCACAGGCTGGGAAGCAGCTTGCAGGTTTTACAGGTCACATTATCTTTTATGGGTACCCTAAAAAGAATGTCAGGCTCTAGAGGGCTCCTCTGCACCCCCCTTCCTCTCTCTCTCTCTCTCTCTCTCTCTCTTCTCTGATCACTGCAGCCGCCACTGCAGGACTTTATCACAGGCCTGGCCCCGGGAGCTGGGCAGTCCCACTGGTACCAGCTGAGCACTGGGTCCTGGTGGTAGCTGGCTGTGGGGTCCTGGGGTGGGGTGGGGTGCTGTGGCTGGTGGTAGCCGCACGTTCCTTTCCCCTTTGGGCTGGAGGGGGCCCAGATCGCCCCCATGTAGCTGGGACATCATCTAGACCTCCAAGCACAGACTTCCCTCCACTCTGCGTGCCTCTGCCCACCGCGGGGATTACCTCGCTCCCAGGGTCAGCTCCCTGGCGCGGCTTATCCCAGGTTGGAGGGAGGCCCGTAGGTCCCCATGTCAGGGAAGACCCTGACTGTCCTCACTCTGTCCCAGGGGCTCCGTTTCCCCTTGGGCCCATCTACAGTGGATCTTACTCCCAGGAAGAGGCCTGGCCCAAGGGGTCCCCAGAAACCAGCTTCTAGAGCCCTGCCCGAGCAGCCTCACCACCCTCACCTTTAAAAGGGGTCAGGTCCTTCAGTTCACTGCCCCAAAGGCATTGTGACTGGGCCTCTGGCTCCTTACCTTTAAGGAAAACAGCATTGTGGAACGAACAGGGAGAGATCTGCAGACAAGGATGTGTGTGTGTGTGTGTGTGTGTGTGTGTGCTCACACGCGTGGAAGGGTACATTACCAGGAGGAGGGCACTCAAAGACTGAGTCCATACGGCACGGTGGTCAGTGGCATTGATTTTGGGTCCCAGCTCCACCACATGCCATCCCTGAGCCTCCATTTCCTCATCTGTAAAATGGGGGTGATAATAATAGCCCTTAAGTTTGTTGGAGGAAGTCACTGAGTTCACAGGGCCTGGCACATAGTAAGTGCTCAATAAAGGCTAATGATCATAATTAGTGTAATTATTAATCAAGTCTAGGTATGTCTGAGCTGCTGCTCTCTGTCCCTGAGGACTCGAGGCGAAGGGGGTGTGGGCTGGTGTGGCAGCAAGAGTCACCGGGGTGACACAGCAGGAAGACCTCCAGGCCATGATACCAGGGACAAGGGGGACGAGGGTGTGACAGCTCTCTCCTCCGAAATGGTTAAGAAATAGGGGAGACTAGCCAAGAAAGCAAGTGCTGCCCAGGAAAATTAGGCAGCGGGCCTAATGAAAACTAGGCAGCGGGCCAAGTCAGAAATGTGACCTTCCTTCTGCCTCTCTCTTCTCTTCCCTCTGAGCCTGGGGTGGGTGGGGCAGGGTGTTTGCCTTCAGCCATTCTCAGGCAGGAGATACCCGGAGGATGGATGTTGGGGGGTGGGGATGAGGAAGGAGGAGAAGACCATGGTCAGGGCCTGGGAGATGGTGGGGAACTGGAGGAAGCTGGTCCGAGCCAGCCAGGCAGGTTTTCCGGGCCTGCTGGGATCCTAGAGAAGCCCTACCACGGCCCATCCTTTCACCTGCAAGTAAAGGAAGACCCAGAGGCGAGGTGGTTTGCATAGCAGGCAGGAGCAGGGTCCTGACTGGGCTGCGATACCATCTGATCACCAGGGCTCTGGGCTTAGCCAGAGGAGCTTAGCCCCGTCCTTTGGGCACCTGGCTTTCTCAGGCCGGGACAGCTCCATCTCTGGGGCCCAGGTCTCAAACCTTCTCCCCGCCAAGTGCCTCTAAGACCAGCCCTGCCGGGGTGGCCCGATGATGAAGGCCCCGGGGGGCTCATGTGCGGTCTGTGTTTCTCTGAAGTGTACGCAGTGGGTGTGCTGTCCCGTAGTGGATCTGCGTTGCCCAAATAAAAAATAATGCCTACTCCCCCAGTGTAGGAAAGACGCTGGCTTATTGGGATGATGTGCCAGATTTATCCTCCTCCTTCATCTCCCCGACAAGGTGGCAAGGTCCCGGGAGGCAGGGAAGACAGCTCCACCTTCGAGAGAAGCGCCGAGGTCAGGGTCCACTCTGGATGCCAGCCTCAGCCCTGCTCGCTGCTGTGGGGCCAGCACCCAGAGCAGTGCTTGGCACGTGATAAATGCTCAGGAAACATGGAATAATGAATGAATGAAGAGTCAATGAATGGATGGGAGGCTGGCTGGCTGGATGAAGTTGCCTGGGAAGGCCTGGCTAAGGGAGTGACACTCCAGCTGAACTCTGGAGGAGAGGGAGGCGGAGAGAGAAGGGACAAGCCCTCCAGCCACGGGAAGGTCCTGGAGCAAGAAGAGCCTGGCTGTCAGAAGAGCTGAAATGAGGCGGAGGCGACTGGAGAGGGTGGGTGGGACGCAGGGAGGGAGAGGCCATTGAGCCGGTTCCTTTCCTTTCTAGCTGTGTGGCCCTGGTCTGTTAAATGGGATAATAAAAGGGCGGAGCACATCGGGGAATTGGGAGGATCCAGGGGTCAATCAATCAATGCACAGGTCCCACCCACGGCCAGTCCCAAGTACTCATGGCTCTAATATAATAATAATAACAACAATAATAATAACAGCAACAACAATGCGTTTTTCATTTTACACCATGCCCCATGCTCCATCTCAGTGGTCGGCAAACTGCGGCTCGCGAGCCCCATGCGGCTCTGTTGAGGCATGAGTTTGCCGACCGCTGACCTAGACTCTAGATTCCCATAATTACAGGCTGTTGTTGTTCCTTGTGATGAAGCCCCCATCCCAGTGGTCGGCAAACTCATGCGTCAACAGAGTGGCAAACTGCGGCTCGCGAGCCGCGGTTTGCCCACCACTGCCCCATCCCAAGCCCAGCCCGAGTTGCCGCCTGGGGCTGCCCCTCCTGTCCCGCCCCTCCCGAAGGTCGCCTCCCAAGGTTATCTCTGTTTTTCTCTGGATTCTGTGAAGTCGCACAGGTCACACTCTGGGGCTGAAAAGTGTTGCTTTTTATAGCCTTCCCTGATGGCAAGCAAGGCATGCTGTGGGGCCCTCCTGCGAGGCCTGTCCCCTGGGCAGAGAGATGCCTCCGGGGCTGGGACACCCTGGCCGTCTGGGCCCCTCTAAGCCAGGCACCCACCCCAATCAGGTGTCAGAGGGACAGGGAGGCTGGCAAGAGGCAGAGTGCCCTGGACAGAGAACCAGCGCTCCCCGATGCCAGCTCTGGTTTTGGACGAACCACGATCCCTCTCTAGGTTCCGTTTCCCCAGCTGTCAAATGGGACCGTTGGGCCTTGCCTGCCCACTCGGGGAGTGAAGAGAAGGGAGGCGTTGGAGAGAACGAGGCAGAGGACGAGGCCCTGTGACGGCCGGGAGGAAAGGCAGGGGCCAGGGAACGGCGGCAAACGCTGTGGGAGTCCCCGGGGGGCTGGAAGGACAGGCAGGAGGAGGGAGGAGTGATCCTGTGTGGCAGGCACCCTCCCTCCTTCAGGTCCCTTAATCCTCACCCTGAGCCTTGGGGTAGACGCGGTGGTCCCCATGGCTACCGATGGGGAAACTGAGGCTGGCAGAACTGAAGTCGTTTTGCCCAAGGTCACCTGGCTTCTAAGTGTCAGAGCTGGGATTCCAGCATCTGTCCCCGGATCTGTCCCTCATTAGGGTCACTTCGGTAAGCAGCCCCCGTCGATGGCTGGCAGCAGAGAGCATCAGACGGGGGCTGTGTCCCTGGGCAGGACACCTCCGCTGTCACGGTCCCCGCCCCACGTTCCACCAGGCATGTGCCCGGCAGCTCGCTCTCCAGCCTCTGCAGTCCCTGCCTCGCCCAGTGTCCCCCAGGAGGACCCGGCTCCGGGGTCCTGGCCAGGCCCTGACCAGAGGGCTTGCTCAGCAAGACCAGGGCTGCACTTTGCTTCTCTCCCACCTGCTCAGCCTGCCTCTGCTGCCTCCTCCCTCCTTTTAATCTGGTTCTCATCAAGGATGATAATATTCAGCAATAATAAAACGCGAGTCCACTTTCTAACAGCTGATGGCTCCCACACCCTGATTCAGCGATACAGAAAGCCCGTGTCCTGTGCTGGCCGGAGGACACCTGCACGCAGCCACCCACCCCCACCCCATGGCTGTCTGTGGGCACTTCCATCACCCCTGGCCCCTGCAGATTCCCTGGGGAGCAGATGCTCTATGGGTATCTCAAAGCTGCTTCCTTTTTGCCAAAAGGACCCCAAAGAGGGGCAGGAGGGGGCTCGAGACCAACGGGGGGGGGGGGGCATCTGCCTGTCCCTCTCTCCAGGTAACAGCTACTATTTATTGAGGATCTGCCTTATGCTAGGCTCTGTGGTGTTTCCAGGCATTTTCTCAATGAATCAGCAATAATAGGTATTGCCCAGCTGCAGTGGCTCAGTGGGTGAGCGTTGACCTACAATGCGGGAGGTCACCGCCTATGCCCAGGTTGTGGGCTCAATTCCCGACCGTGCAGGAGGCGGCCGATCAATGACTCTCTCTCATCATTGATGTTTCTATCTCTCTCTCACCTCTCCCTTCGTCTCTGAAATCAATAAAAAATATTTTTTAAAAATAGTTATTATTCTTAACCCCATTTTATTCAGAGATGAGGAAACAGAGAGGTCAGGTCACTTGCCCAAGATCACACAGATATTTAGGTCAGGATTTGAACTCACAACGGCTGGATTCCATGGTCCAGACTCTCAAGTGTTCTGCCTCCTGCCTCCTGCCTCCTGCCTCCTGCCTGTGTTTTGCCAGGTGGAGAGCACCTGCTAAGCAGCATCTGTCCTCACACAATATGAGTGGTCCTGCCCAATACAGGCAGACCTGGGACCCTGCCCCTTCCCTGTCCGTCCCAGGTCTGAGGTGGCAGGGCCGAGTGGGGGTTCCTGCTGCTGCCCAAGCTTGGGCCAGCTGCCAGGGCTGAGCCGCCTGCACCCCATGAGGACCTTTGTCCCTTAATAGGTCCTCTGTGGTACAGGACGTCCCAGGGCGGAGGGCACAGCCTGAGTGCCAGGCCTGGGCAAGCCCTGCCCAGGGCACTCCCCAAGCTCTGGAGCTGGGGGAAAGGCACCCTTGCCTTTGACTGCAGGCATTGGTTTGCCTGCCAATAAGAACTGGGGCTCCCAGTCACCTCCAGCCAGAGCAGGACTTAGGGGGTCCCAGACATGGTGGCAGCCAAATGGGCAGCCTCGGTCTTTCCTAAATGTTATTTACCCCATCCACCCCACTCTGTTTTCAACTTCACACTTCTTGCTCCTCCCATCTCTACCTGCCCCTCCTCCCCCCATTCCTGGAAAGTATCTGCCATCCTCTCTGCCAACTTTTGAGCCTCCACAGTCTTCAGGGCCCTGCTCCTGGCACCTCCCCCAGGAAGCCCCCTCTGACTGCTGCAGCCCATCACAGTCTTCTTTCCTTCCAGGAACTCACAAAGCCCGGATGTAGAACACAGCATGATCCTTCAGTTCTCTTTAGCCAACTCACCGATCCCCTCCTGTGTGCCAAGCCCTGTGCTGTGCTCTATGGGGCAGGGGAAGAGAAACAATGATTGACATACGGTCCCAGCCTTGTGGGTGCTCTCAGGCCTGAGGGGAGCCAGATCACCTTATACGTTCCCCCGGCCCTTTTTTAAAATAGCATGACCCTTGGTCAACCATGCCCCTCAGGTCCCCAGGACTCTAGTCCCCAGGAGTGCAGGCACCTGGCTCAGCCCTGGCAGCTAGCTGATAGTAGGTGCTCAATAAATACTTGCTGGGCCCGGCCAGCATAGCTCAGTGGTTGAGCATCGACCTATGAAGCAGGAGGTCACGGTTCGATTCCCGGTCAGGGCACATGATGTTTCTCTCTCTTTCTCCCTCTCCCTTCCTCTCTGAAATCAGTAAAACTGTATTTAACAAAATAATAAAATAAATACTTCTGGATGAAGAATGAATTGAATGAATGAATGAGTCAGGACCTGTGGGTTTGCTCAGTTTCCTCTCCTGGACTCTACGTTCCTCGGAGACAGGGACAAGGTGGGCTTATGCTCAGGAAAAGCAGGGGTCGCTGGGAGCTTGGAGGAAGGACATGTAACCAAGACTAAGGTGGGTGGCCAGGGAAGTGCTGTCTCATTTGAGACCTGACAACGGAGGGGTAGGGGCAGGAAGCAGGCAGGGAAAGCATTCTGGGAATGCCAGGCCACGAGCAAAGGCCAGGGCCATGAGCACAGGGCACTTTGGGGGCAGACAAGAAGGCCAGTGTGATGGAGCCGGGAGGCCCGAAGACAAGAGGGGCGGGCAGTGGGGCCACACCAGGCGGGACCTTGTGAGCAGGCGAAGGAGTCTGGGCCAGATCCCGCAGGCTCTGGGAACCGCTACTGGGCTTTGACAGGGGAGTGATGGCTCAGGGCCGCTGCTGGGGGCACAGCAGGTGGGCGGGACCCGCCGGGGCCAGTGCCCCGCTAGGAGGTGGCTGCAGCATTCCAGGGGAGCCTGAGGGTGGCCTGATTTACTGCTTTCTCCTTCCTCAGCCCTGAGAGTCTGGGCTCCCAGGTCTTAGCCTCTGGGGACCCTGGGGCTTGTTCTGTCTTGTCTTCTGCTTCCACATGGGAGCACTGAGGCCCCGAGTGGGGCAGGGCCTTGCCCAACAAGCTGGGGTGAGGAGCCAGGCTCCAGGCTGGGAGCAGGGAAGGGTGGGATGCCTGTGAGGGCAGGGGTCCGTCAGGAGGCCCTGCTCAGGCCACAGGCGCACAGACTCGATGGCCCTGGCAAGACCCGGGCCTTTAGAACCGTCCAGACTTGGGGGATGAGGATGAAGTAATCTTTCCAAGTATGGAGGGTGGGGAGCCACTGGAGGACGAGGCTGGAGTCGGACCCCAAGCCCACTGCGCCCCCAGGCCAGGCGGACATCTGCCGGCCTTGCTGGCTTCCAAGAGGCAGCCTGAGTCGTAAAGCGGTAACGTGATTATGCCAACTGCAGTGGGGCGGCCATGGCCCCCCCCTACCCCCCCCAGCACCTCCACGCGCCCGGCGCTGTTGCGCTGAGCCCACATGAGCCCTGTGAGGGGACTGGGTTATCGACTCAGCTCACAGGTGAAGAAACAGAGGCACCGACCAGGGACAGAACGGTCACAGCTCTGAGCGTGAGGCAGGATGTGAGGCCGGGAGGCCTGGCCCCAGAGCCGCCTCTCAACACGCTGGGGCCGGCACAGGTGATGCCCAGTCAGGCAGGGCTGGGTCCAGTCTCTCAGACGAACTGACCCTGAGCCCCCGTTTCCTTTCCGCCCTTCCCAGGACGCGGGGAAGAGGACGAGGCCACTCCACAGGGGGCTGCGAAGACACAGGGGGTGCATTGAAGAAAGTGCCAGAACAGAGGGGCCTCCCTCCGGGCCCAGCGGCCCAGCAGCCAGCTTGGCCTTTCCCGGCCTCTGCCTGTCGCCTGCACCCACTCTCCCTGGCACATTCAGTCTCCGCCCCACGCCCATTTGCATGCCAAGC
Source organism: Corynorhinus townsendii (assembly GCA_026230045.1). Lineage (NCBI taxonomy): Eukaryota > Metazoa > Chordata > Mammalia > Chiroptera > Vespertilionidae > Corynorhinus > Corynorhinus townsendii. The sequence goes on from JAPDVU010000002.1 coordinate 215,959,135, forward strand.
TGCCAGAACTGGCAGGTGAGCCAGGCCCGCCTCCTGCCCTCCCCGTCCTGTGCTGTGGGGGAAAGGGCTAGAGCCTGGGGCTGTCCTGGTGGGGGATGGGCAGGGACTGGGGTTGGGGGAAAGTGGGCGCCGGGCACAAAGGGAGGCCATCCTCTCCCAGGGCCCGAGAGTTCTGGAAAAGGGGGCAAAGCCTGCTCCTCTCACTCCTCTAGCCTGCTTCCTCAGCCCTCGCTCAGTGAACGTATTTAATGAGCAAACACATGCTTAAAGAGAAGGCTCGATGCTGGGGAAACTCTGGCTCTTTTGAGATGCCAATCAGCAATGCCCTCTTTCACATCCCTTGATTGGCCTTGGTTTTGATATTGGCTTCCACCCTCAACTTCCTCATCTGTGAAATGGGGGTGAGCCTCCGTCCTGGATGGTGGTGGGGCTTCCTTCCAGCTGAGCCTCAACTTCCTCATCTGTGAAATGGGGGTGAGCCTCCGTCCTGGGTGGTGGTGGGGCTTCCATGAGAGCACACAGGGTGGTGCTGATTTAACTCAACCGGAGAGTCTCCTGCCTTCAGCTCTCAGTCTGAACTTCCCCCCTTTTGAGTACCTGGGGAAACCGAGGACCTGCACCCCCAGCTCCTGAGGGTATAGGTGGGAGCAGAACCTGGGCGCCCCAACTCCTGCCTCTGTGCGTCCTTGAGGTGGCAGCGCTGAGATACCATCTCCCCTCCCGAGAGCCCAGAGGAATTTGGACAGCAAAGAAAAAACAAACCCAGCCTAATGTTTTTCATTTTTGTCTTGAACAATGCCCGTTTCTGGGCTGATTGTTAAGCAAATATTGCAGGAGGCGGCCCCATAGCTGACGCAGGCTGGGGATAATATCAGAGCCACAGCCCCGGGGCCTGGGGCCCTGCCACCCCACACTGTGCCCAGGACTCCGGCTGCCACTGTTGGCCTTTCTCAAGCCTCACACCTGTGGGGAGGGGGCTTCCAGGCCCAGGTTCCAGGGATTCCTGACTCAGAAGAAGCAGTTCTGCCCAACCATGGCAGGCTTTCTCTCCCCCTCTCCTTCCTCTTCAGGACAACAGGGCGTTTGAGGACTGGGCCAGTTTGCTCTGGCCTGTGGGTTTCCTGTGATGGGACTCTCAGTGCTAAGACGGACGGTCTCGAGTGACTCCTGGGTCATTTACCCTGTGGACTCAAAGAATTGAGAGTCAGGTAGGCAATCCCTTGGATGCCACCGCTACTGCTGGCATCTACTACAGCCACAACAGGCCTGTGGAGAAGCACGCGTCCCATTTTACAGCTGAGAAAACTGAGGCCCAGAAACAGACTTGCATGAAGTCAGGGAAGTGGCAGAGCAGAAAGGCAGGCCCAGTGGGGTTTCAGAGCCCCAGCTTTCCACGACCATCTGCCCCTTCTGGGGGACGGACCTTGACCAGCCACAGATAGTTAGACCAAGGTCAAGAGAAGTGGAGAGAGCCCAATCCCAAGCCGGGCCCTCCTCACTGAAGCCAGCTTTAGGGTGCCCCACCTTTCAGCGTTGGGAGGACTGGTCACACCTTAGCCCAGACCCTAAAAAACACATTCCAGCTTATTTGGGGGAATAAAGTGCTTCTGTCTTGTCTAAAGGGCCCCAGAAACTGCCCTGGATATGGAGGGGCCACTATGGACCCTGGATTCTCGCCTTCCCTTGAGAGCCTGTTGCAAAGTCAGACAAACCAAGCTTGCTCGTCCTGTGAGAGTCACATGGAGAGGCCTGGCCAGGCAGGTCCCAGAACTCCAGCCCCACAGGTTTCTGAGGACTGGAAGGCAGAGTCCGCGCTGGACCCTTCTCACAGGAGGCTGGGCCTGGGCTGCCAGTCTGGCCCCCTCCTCGCTGTCCCCGTGCTTGGCTGGTGCCGTGGCCTCTGTGGCAGGGAGGGCGCTGGCACTCGCTCTGGGGGTCTGTTTGAGGTTTCCTCCAGCAGCTGGTGGCAGCGGGTACAGCTCACTAATTAATTAGCGCTTAAGTACTTAGCATCCTCCTGCATCGTGTCAAACGAGGATTTGAGTCTTAATTCCCTGTGTAGGTAACGGTGGGAATGTGCCGGGGAGAGCGGTCAGGACTTAGAGGAAAGGGTTTTCCCGGCCTGGCTTCGGGCTAAGAACACTGGAGTGGCAGAGGCAGGGACCCCGGGGGCAGAGCTCCTGGGCCCTCAGTCCCTCATCCACCTCCTTCCAGGCACTTACCCACCGGGGCCGAGAAAGGAGAACACAGGCTCTGCAGCCAGACTGTTTGGGCTCAGCTCCCGGCGCGCTGCCTGCTTACCTGTGCGCCCCTGGGGGAGTCACCTAATCTCCTTGGTCTCGTTTGCGTGGATGGAGATGATGAGGGCACCTACCCTCGGAATTGCTGCAGAGATTAAACGAACTCGTGGAAATGATCATGTAGAATGTGCCTGGCACATGGCAGGTCCCCCCGATTCAGAGGAGCTATTACCTTTCATTTAGTCACCCTCTTGGCCTTGTTTTTATTTATCCAACAAACATTTATCAAGCTTCTACTGTGTACCAGCTGGACACAGGCCCAGGTGCTGGGGGCCCAGAACTGAGTCTTTCAGCCTCTCTAAGCTAGGTCTGACCATCTGTGACCCAAGGATGATGACAGACTATCTGTGAGGCTCAAGTGAGATGCTGTAAGTCAAAGCCCTCAGCCCAGGGCCTGCCACAGGCGGAGCCCCACTAATCAGGGGCTACTGGGGGGGGGGTGGGGAGGAGCAGTGGCCCCAGTAGGGGGGCCGCAGGGCAGGCAGATGGCCCCACCTCTATCGTTCTTGGCCCAGCATCGCTCAGGACCCACCTGGAAAGGTGGCTGCATCCCTCGGTGGCTGGGGCCAGGCTCTGGGCAGGGCTGCTGGAACCGCTTGGGAGGGCCCCCCCGGGAGGGCCCCCCCACTCAGCATCAGGACTCGGGGACATTGGTGAGTGATAGAGCCACCGTTCAAACCCAGGTCGGCTGCACTTGACACTCAGTGCCAAGACTCTGTGGATGGGTCCTCGTGGTGGGGGGAGCCCTGGGCAGATAAGGCCAAACCTGATCTTCTTTTCCTGATGCTCCCTCAGCATCACCTGGAAATGCTGGTCCCCAAGGATGGCCGGTTTCCACTGGATGGCATGGGTGGGGTCTCCAGCCTACCCCCCTCCCCCCAAAGGTGGGTCTGCGTGGATCTTCTCAGTCCTGCAGAGGCCAGCTGACCACTCAAGGTGCTGGCGAAGGCCCCAGGCCACAGCCGTGTGAGTAAAAGGTACCACAGAGGTTGGGGAGGGAGTGAGGGTCAGGGTAGAAGGCAGAGGAGGGGAGGGGTAGAGGCAGGTGCTAGAAACGGAGTCTGCGGTTCTTAGGTTGGCCGCTGGGCTCTGCTCCGTGACCTGAAGAGAGGCGGCGTCTCCAGCTGAGTGCTCTGTGAGTTGACAACATGTCACAAACCTTCAGGGGTTGTGTGATTTAGGAACCGAAGTGGCTGGTGGTCCTACAGGACCCCTTCTCCAGGACAGGAACCCTCCGGGCAGAGACTCCGGCTCAGCCGCACCCCGTGCTCCTGACACGCGGTGAGGACAGGGTCCGTCCTGAGCTATTTCCCATTGTAATCGGGGATCCACCGTGTGGATGGGGCTGCTGCTACGTACCAGGCACTCGGACCGGAGCTAGGGATCAAGCCTGGGCCGAATGAACACTGGCATTGGGGCTGGATCTGAAGCCCGAGGGCCGTGGGGAAGGTATACATCTGGGGCGGCAGGTCCAGGGCTTGGCGCCCACGAGGTGTCACCCCCCCTTGTATGCCTGTCCTCCTCGGGGGGGGGGCGAGGGGGGGGATGGAGGGCTGGAGAACAAGGGCGTTGCCGGATCGCACCGCCTCGCTTACACATGCGAACCCGGAGCTGAAAGAATCAGATGAGCCGCCGTGATGGGCCAGGCACCGTGCTGAGACCTTCCCGCGGGGTTGGTTTATCTCACCCGGCCCTGGCAACACCACCACCTGACAGTCGGGAAACTGAGCCTTAGAGAGATCACCTTGCCCCAGGCCAACCTGCTAGTTAGCGGCAGAGCTGAGATGCAGACCCCAGCGTGGCTGGCCGCAGAGAGCAAATGGTCAGCGGGCGGGCTGCTGGCCTGGAGGCTCGGCTTTGGGTTGGAGAGCTGGCCGCAGGCTGGGAGCTGCTGCTGCATCTGCACGGCTGCCTCGGCTCTCAGGGCCCCAGCCTCAAGCAACTGGGAGCACGGAAACCCCTGAAAACGAGAAGCTCATGAAACTCACGGGGCTCTGGTTAAGGAGCAGCTTGGAAAACCTTCCGGAAGTTCCTGGCCATGTCCCTGTGGGAGCCAGCTCACGTATTTAAAAAAAAAAAAAAATCATTAAACAAGGTAGGACTGTGGAGAGGCCGTAAATGTAAAATATCGGTGGTTTGACAGGGTCCCCGGCCGCCGCAGCCGGGCTTCCTCTTGACAAGCCAGAGCTCTCTCCAAGAAAGACATCATTTGTCTCCCCCAGATGGCTCCCCCCAAACCTCCCCACGATGTCCGCTCCCAAGTGTTCACGTGCCCAGCTAGCGTGGCACCTACAAGCACCGTGGCTGCGTCTAGCTGGGCAAGGGCAAAGTGTTGGCAGAATTCTGGAGGGAGCTGGCCCTGGGTGGCAGCCAGCGCCACTTCTGGAATGGGTGCCCACGAGACCCAATTTTCCTGGCCATCCCCACGTCCTCCCTTACCTTGTGGCACCGTAGCCATGAGCCAGGCCATCTGCTTGCTGGACACTCTGCAGGAGGGAAGGCTGACCCTTGCTACCTGTGAGGCACGCCTGGGTGCCTGTTGGTGGCGGGAACAAATACACGGTTTGGGCTTGTCCCTTGGTCTGAGGGTGTCTTGTTCTTGTTCAGGAGTCATAGCAAAGAAGGTGGTGCCGCCCAGCCAGTCTTCCATCCTGCTCCCTCTCCTGCCACAGAGAGAATCAGGAGGGAGGGGACGTAAAGGTGTTGGGACCCCCTTCCCCACCCTGTCAACTCAGATCAGGCCTGCTGCACCTGGCCGGCTGGGACACAGGGTCGGGAGGCTCGAGGGAAGATTTCCAGGGTCCAGCTCCCCAACCCCCACATCCAGGGTGACTTCCAACGAACTAGCTGACCCCTCCCCACTGCAGCTGGGAGACAGGGAGGGTGACATTGAGCGCCTGCACTGGGGCACCCTAAGGGTTAACTAATTAATGGTCGAAAAGTGCTTTGAAAAAATAAAGTGCCGGATAATGGGAAGGGCAATTATGTTGGGAGAAACTCCTAATTTGGCTGGAATTGATGTTAATGATAAAGTATCTGAAACATGTAGCAAGCAAGCGTGATTGTATTTTATATGACAGAGAGAGAGAGACACTCGCACGCAGGGGACACGGAGTGCAGTTAATTTGGTTAAATAAAGTGAAAGATGAAAGGAACGCGGACACCACGGTACGCGCTGTTTATCCGGACTTGGTGTAACACTTTGGAATTGGATCGGGCCTTTTGACTCTTATTTGTTTGTTTGTGACCGAGATCATCGGGAAAGGGCCGGGCTGGCGGCTCAAGAGTCGGTATAGGAGCCGACAACAATAGCAAACTCCTGTTTGCCAGACCCTGTGATAGGATGTGATTCCATGTCATCCTCAAAGCAGCCCTGTGACAGGTGGGGGGGACCATCTCCACCTCCATTTCCTAGAGGACTGAATGGAAACTCAGAGAGGAAAAGCAAGTGCTCAAGGTCACACCGACAGCAAGCGGGGCTCAGGCAGCCTGACTGGAGGGGGAAGCCCACAGCCACGGCTTTGGGACTAACAAGTGCTCTTGGTGTTCAGGGCTCTGCTCTCCTTGTAGTTCTGCCCAAGTGGGGAACCAGGACCAGGATGTGGGGAGCCTTCGATCCCTGTCCTCTTGGGCGGCTTAGAGCGATAGTGTGGGGACCGAGGGGACAGGGCGAGAGTGCTGCAGGGAAGAGTGGGAGCCTCGGTTTCTGGAAGGTCTGTGAGGTCCCCGCAGGTCCAGATTAGTATTCAGTGTTTATAATATCTCCATAATGGTAAAACAAAGGAAAACAAGCAGGGAGAATGCATTTTTAATCACCAATCATTTCTCTTTGTTTGTTGTGAATGAACAGCGAGGTGAAATAGTATTTCATAATCACCCCATTCGAATTTCCCTCCCCACAAAGCACCGAGAAATCTCTAAATAAAATAAATAAACAAGCCAAGACCTTAAAATAAATCCCAGAGGGCAGAGTGTTACGTGTGGGCTATCACAGCTGCGGGAAGGCAGGGGCTGGGAGCCAGGGGAGAGAGGACAAAGGGACAGGGCCCTGTCACTCACCTGGAACAAGAGACTCAGGCTGAGGGCACCCACAGGCAGGTGAGACAAACAGAGCAATGGTTTGAAGATCCTGAGAGTGGGACAGACGCTTCACCCTTTATTTCCTCTTCCTTATTCTTCCAGAATCTTCTGGTCTGCAGCCTGTCACTATAAACCCAGGGAACTCCTGCTCCCTGCCCCCAAGGGGCTTCATAATCTCCCACTCAGAGGGCTACCCATCCCGGGACTCTTCTCTGTCCAGTGTCCACCTGCCCCCGGAGCTAGTCCCACCTCTCAAACGGTAGAGGAAGAAAGCATAGCGACGAGAGAATGGCAAGGGCAAATCCAAGGCCTCCTAGTGACAGAGCTGGACTAGAGCTGGGGGTCACCCCTCTCATCCGTCGGCACCGACCTGCAGGTGTCTTGGGGAAGTCTTCTGTGCCACTGGATTTTCTTTGCTGGCTGTTCCTGATGTTTTGTTTCATGCACCTCAGCATCTCCCGACACTCAGGTGCCTGGCGCACGGGGGCACACGCCAGATGTTTGTTTGATGTATGGGAGGGTGAATGGATGGAAGGTTGGATGGGTGGATGAATAATCGGATGGATGAATGGATGAATGATTGGATGGATGGATGGATGGATGGATGGATGGATGGATGGGGGAATGGGGGGATAAATGAACGAATAAGAGGCTAAAGCTGGTTTGGTTCCCTCACTCGCCATCAGCTATGACTAGATAGATAATGACAATCACAGTGGAATCTAGTTATCATCTGAGGACCTGCTGCCTTGAAATTATGTCTCCAACAATCCCCTGAAGGACTCTGGGAAAAATCCTCTTCTAACAAATCAGATTCCTTCCGAGTAGAAATTTGAGCCAAAGCTCTAGGGCCAGGCTGACACCTATTTTCATCTGAGTCCCGTGGTGGTTAAGAGCATGGGCCCGGGGTCAGAGGGCACAGGGTCAGAAAGCCCGGGGTCAGAGGGCCCGTGGTCAGAGGGTCAGATGGCCCGGGGTCTGCTCACACTCTGCCACTAACTCCTGCGTGGTCACGGGTGAGTCAGTGGCTTCTTCCCTCATTGCCTCCATTTCCCACTCTGGAATGTTCTCTGTTAAATGTCCTCGGCTCTGGGTCTGGCCCCTTCTATGTGGACAGTTCAGCCAGAGCTTGGAAGAGCTTGCCCTCTGCGGCTCCTGGTTCGCAGCCCCTCTGTGCCCGACCCTTGCCATGGTTAGGAGCAGCGCGCAGCCTCTGCAGCCTTTTCCCTGGCTGGACACGAGCCGTGGGGGGTAGCTCAGAGCAGCAGGGTATTCTGAAAGCCAGGTTGGGTGTTCTGGCCATGGCCACGGCCCATACTCCCTCTGAATCCCATTGAAAAAATCATAAAAAGGTAATTACTTTGTCATTACTGAACACTGGTTTGTCTTTTTTTCCCTCTTAAGCCAGGACCATAAATAACCAGCCAGTTACCCTTCAGAGTGGACACCCACATCTATCCAGGCGCTGCCTGCTCGCATACACTGGCTCGCCCCCACTCCACCATGCACTGGCGTATGCCACATGCCCACACCACATGCACATCACACACAGAGACACTGCCCGTCCACCTGACAGCCCCCACACATCCTGCTCGATGCTGGAAATAATAGTGACGACAGCTATCATTTGTGCATTCAGGCCAAGAGCTTTGCATGAATCATCTCAATTAATTCTTCTGACAATGCTGTAAGGCAGGCGTTGACTTTGTTGCCATTTGACAGATGGGGACACTGAGGCTGAGGGAGGTCAGGAACTTGTTCAAGGTCATACTGTGATTAAGTAGCAGAGATGGGATTTGTACTCACGCGACCCAACTAGGAAATCCATACTCCAATACACCATTTATTTGAACCTAGATTTAAAAATCACACATATACATAGTCTCTGGGAGAAAACCATTATAATACAGCATGGTAATTGCTGGGGCAGAGGAACCAAGGGGGCTCCAAGGGGGCTGTGGGAGGCCAGCAGAGTTTTTTGGGCAGGGGGACATCAGGGAAGGCTTCCCGGAGGAAGTTACACCTGCTTTGGTCTTAATGGGTGAGTGAGAGAAGGACAAGTAAAGAAGGGGAGGAAAGGCCTTCAGGGCAGAGGGAACAGCCTGGACAAAGGCCCGGAGGGGAGACCTAGGCGGGAGCTATGAGTAGCTGTGTGCGGCTGGCGCAGAGGGTGTGTGAATGCATGACAGAGAGAGTGCTGAGAGGCGAGGCCAGAGAGGTGGGCAGGGCCTTTGCTCACATCCGGGCCAGGTTGGCAGAGCAGGGCAGCCCGCCCCCCCCACCCCCCGCCCACGTCCAGCTACCTGGCACTCCTGTCTGTGTGACACGAGGGCACCTCATCCACAAAACAGCTCTTTCCTGCCTCCCCGGTCAGCCCCGCCTCTGTGAGACACTGAGCCTTGGGCGGTGGCTGGCACCTGCACAGGTGCCTGTCGGGAGGAGCATGGCTACTTCCGGAGTCTCACAGCCGGTGCCTCCTGCCCATGGCCTGGCCACGCCAAGCCTCCCTCCGGCGGGATTGCATCCTAGGCCAGAGCAGCACAGCCATGGCTAGTCCATTTGCTTCTGCCCTCGGAGATCTGTGCTCATTCCAGACCTGGAGAGGGGGAGGGAGGAGGAGCCGGGAGGGAGAAGGCCGGGAGGAGGAGGACCTGGGCCTGGAGACAGGGCCCCGGGGACTGTGGCAGGAACCACGGGAGTGTGGCTTTCGCTCTGAGGCCGGATGGTCCCTTTGCCTTCTCCATTGCTCAGTTTCCCTCCTTGGTTTGAAGGCCCTGGCGCCAGGCCTGCCCCTCCCTGCGGGCATGGGCGGGGCGGGGGTAGCCAGGGGCCTTGTCATGAGAGGTGCTGGCAGCAGACAGGCTGCCCCTCGCCCGGCTGTACTTCTCTGTATTCAGGTGCCTGTCAACAGCATGAACGTGACCTTCCTTCCAGTGAGCAAACAGCCCAGCCCTGGCCACAGACCCAAACCTTCCTAAAGGGCCATGTGGGCACACACACACACACACACACACACACACACACACACACACTGTCCCATAAAACCAGACACACACCTCGCCACCCGGCATGGAGGACGCTCCTGCCCACACACATCCTCAGATCGCCCGGGCAGACGGCGGGGAGGGCTCACGCGGGTGCCCCCGGCGGGTTCCATTTCAATTCACTGTTCTAATGTTTGAAGTCCAATTCACACCCAAGCACATGGCTCGCAGACTGTGGGTGTTTTCGCGTTCTGCGTTATATTTACAGGCCCGTTTCTCTGTTTTTCCTGAACTGTTAGCAGTGCATGTGAATGACCCCCCCTTTTTTTTTTTTTTTTTGCAAAATTTAAAGCCTTTAAAAAAAAAAAATGTTAGATGATCCCAGAGCCTATTAGAGCTGGAGGAGGCCATAGGATCAGAGATCCTGGGACTAGGGAAGTTTCCCAAAATGAAAAGTTAGTCACCTGCCATTATTCTCCTTACCAGGCAGGGGTAAACATTAATACCGAAAAAAGTACATTCATTAGAACAAACTAGGAAAGGAAAAGGTTGAACCCTTGGCCGGATCTGAGTGAGCACACAAACAGGGAACATGAAAACAGGTACTAAGTATGGGTCCTGAGCTCGGAAAACAGGTTGTATTTATGGCGTAGAAATCCCCGAGGCTCCTCTGTCTGGAGAGGTTTCTGGAAGGTGTGGGTGGAGATGTGGGAGGAAGCGGAGCTCCTTTCTGTTGAGGCTGAGAGACTGAGGTAGACCCCACTCCACTGCCCCACGAGTTGAGCAGATGCCCCCGGCGCCTGGGCTCATGTTGAGGTTCTGGAAGCCCCCGGGCAAGGGCTCTGCTCTCAGCTCCAGCTCCTGGCTGCCAGGCGCCTGCCCTTCTCAGCTCTGCCCGAGGTTGTGGGTCTGAACAAGGCCGCTCAAACCTTGAAACAGCCCCTGCTTGTGGCCAGCGCGGTTCTAATAATAAGGATTCATTACGAGAATCACAGACTCTTTCACCCATTAAATTAACAGGGGTTAAAAAATAAAGAGAGAGAGAGAGAGGGGGGATGCCAAAGGTTGGAGAGCTTATGGGAGACGGGCTCCCCTGGGCGGGCGAATTCACACAGCCTTCCGGGAGGGGCGGTTTGGCATTGGGAACGAAGAGCTTTGGAATGTACGCACACTCTTTGGTCTAACACTTCCACTTTAAGGCGCATGCACCATTACTGATGGGCAAGGATAGTCATTCGAGTTATTTGTAATAATGCACAGAACTGGAGACGAGTTCGATGTCCACAATTTTCGATAATGAGGACTGGTTAAGTAAATGATGATCAAACTCTGTAACACAGCCGTTGAAAATCACGTGGAAGAGTATTTAATGCCATGGGAAAATGCTAATGCTATGTATACATGACAGGTGGGAAAACACACGTTAGATTCAGGGTGATTCTGATTTTATCAAACAAGAAAGTGAAAAAAAACAAAAAGATAAACAAAACATATAGACTGGCAGGAAATACAGCAAGATCCACAGTGATTATTCATGGGTGGTGGGATTACAGATGATTTACATTTTCTGCTTCCTATTTATCTGTATTTTCTGAATTTTCTGCAGTAAACATGTGTTATGTATATCATCAAAACTAAATAATCATGTATTTTGCAAAAAGAATGAGGGAATTTGGGGGAGGAAGGGCTTGTCAGGCTCATCGATTTCAATGGGATTCAGAAGCCCAGCTTAGCATTTGGGGGGAAAAGCCCCTTTCTCTTCTTTCCCAGGACTCCCGAGAGAGAGACACTCGTAAATAAAAGAAAAGCACTCAGCTTCTTTTTTTATTTTTAATTACAGCTTGCCCAGTAATCACGTAATCACTTATCGGAGTCAGCGCTGGGGTGTCTATTGTCATAGCATCTACTGAGCGCCTACTGTGATGCTGAGCCACGCTGGGTCCCGTGAACCCCCAAACACGGACCTCGCCCAGGAGCACCTCAAGGCCAAGAGTAGCGTAGGAAAAAGGAAAACAAGCACACAGCCTGTAATTTGTAAGTACACTAGTAACCAGGTAGCGTTGAAAAAGAGGCAACTATTTCAGGTTATCTATTCCTTATATACATTTTTAAAAAAATGTCTGAGGGTGTTTGTCGCCCTGATTCAGAAGGCAGGGTCATTCTTCTTAATCCTCACCTGAGGACATATTGTGTTTTTAATTGACACAGGTATCTGCCCTGACTGGGAATCGAACCCACAACCTTTTGGTATACAAGATGATGCTCCAACCAACTGAGCTACCCAGCCAGGGCCAGATTTTTAAATTTAAAAGAGTGAACCTTGGTCCACATTTATTGAGTGGTTGCCTCTGTGCTGTCTTTGGTTCCTTCCGTCTTTTACTAGATTAAAATAAGGTTTATAGTTAAAGGACAGTTTTGTTCTACTCCCTCCCTTCTCCTCTCCCAGTGCTCTCACAGTGAAGTTTCATCTCTTTAGGAAACTGAATAAAGGTAAAAAATGCTTGTTGCACTGGGGTAAGTCCAGAGAGGCTTTTTTCACCTGCCCCTCACACCCCAAGTAGCTGGCTCGGCGGGTGTGTGTGTGTGTGTGTGTGTGTGTGTGTGTGTGTGTGTGTGTGTGAAAAGCTTTGGCTGTGGAGTCAGACAGCCCAGCTCAGCCTTGGGAAAGCTATTTCTCTGTGCCGTGGTTTCCTCATCTGTATAATGGGTATATTCCTAATAGCAACCACCTCATACAGTTGTTGTGAGGGTCTAATACCATCAGTGCTCAGCATGGTGCCTCGCACCTAATAAACGAGCAAGCAAGCTATTGGTGTACAATTAGGTGCTGCTTTCTGTCGCTGCGGAGGATTAGAAATGTAAAACACTGACCAGGAAGCTGAGCCGCGATGACTTTCAAGGCCTTTCCAAATACACAAACAGACATATGTTTATTTGTCCAACCATCTGTCACCGAGAGCCTCCTGGGTGCCAGGCACTGTGTGTGGCTCCTTGGCTTCTGCCACGGAGGCACAGGCCCTGCCCTCAGGAAACTCACAGTCTAGTGGGGAGTGGGGGGGGCCCTCCCTGGAGACTTAGAAATGGAAGAGGTGCTGGGTCACTTGCAGCCCGCCTAGAAAGGGGACCTAGACAGGTGGCCTCGATGGAGTGCTTAGTTGACCCCACTCCCCCTCCTGCCTGTGCAGCCTCCTCTTTTGGGGTACAGTTCACCAGAGCCATGTATTTCCCCACTGTCGACCCCTGGCCAAAGGGCAGAGAGTAGAAAACTCGGCAAAGCCTCTGTGCCAACCTGGCACCTCCTGGGTTAAACCAGCTCCACCCCACCACCCCGCCCCAACTTTGTCCTGGGAGCTTTCTAGTAATTTCCCTACAGCAGAGGCCCCTCCAGGGCAGGGACCACATGGGTTTATCTAGATTCAGTGCCTGACTCACAGAGCGTGAGGGCCTACTATGTGCCAGGCACTGTTTGAGGGGCTGAGGACACGCGAGAACCCAGAACAAAGTCCCTACCTCCGAGGAGTTCCCAACTACCCGGGGCAGCTGAACAGGAAACATGGGAACACAAGAAGAAGCAAACTCACGGTGGACACTCAGGGTGCCGTGGCAAAGAAAGGCTGGGGAGCTACTTTAGGGAGCAGAGACCTGAATGCTGCCAAGGAGGCAGCCCCAAGAAGAGCATTCCAGGCCGAGGGAGCAGTGCAAAGGCCCTGAGGTGGGGACAAGCTTGGTGTTTTCTAGAACAGCAAGGAGCTAGTGTGTCGGGGCACTGTGACCGAGGGGAGGCTGGAGGGAGATGAGGTCCGGGGGCAGGCCCTGGCCAGATCTTGGTGACCAGGAGAAAGCCTTTGTATTATTTCAGGGAAAGCTCAGGAAATGCTAAAATGAAGCCAAGGAGGAGAAAAGCATCTGATTTCGGTCCCTGCCCGGGCAGTGGGAGTGGAGAGCAAGACCCGGAGAGGCTGAGAGACCAGGGGCCGATGTCGGGGTGCGGTGCTCTCTCCTAGCCCCTCCCTTTGGTGTCAGTTTCCAGCGTCCCCACCCTAGATGAGGTTCCTTCCGGGGATAGAGAAAGACCCCCTTGGGGGGATGAGAGGACTGAGACGCACCTGAGAAAAAGTGGAGGGGAGAATAAATGTTTTAATACCAGTCGGATGGGTGAGATGTGGCTGTTGGGAGAGGGGGAGGGGAAGGCTTCGAGTGGGAAAGCGGGGAGGGGATTGGCCAGCACACCCCTCCAAGGCCTGGCTGGTGGGTTCATTTGTGTCTCCCCAGGCCTGGTAAGGATCTGCTCCGCGCCAGGCTCGGGGAACGCCTGCTGCGTGAATGAGCGCAAGCTGTTGGGGAAGGGGAAGAGGGCCAGAGGAAAGGCAGGAAGGGAGAGAGCACAGGAAGCAAGGAGAAGTAGAGGGAGCGCTGGCTGTCCCAAGGAGCAATGACAGTTACTGGCATTTATCGATCACGCTCTTGGCTCAGGCACTTTTCCTGCATTAACTCATTTTAGCCTCTCAACAAGCCCAGGCAGTCAAGTACTATTATTACCCCCCGCCCCCCGGTTTCACTGGTGAGGCAACTGAGGCACAGAGGGGTCAAATGCTGTCCTCAAGGTCACTCTGCTGGTGGGTTGCTAGGGTGGGACCGCCCCCACCCCCGCGCTGCCCCAGTCCCCCAAAGCCCAAGCAGGGGTCTTCTATCTCACACGTTAGAAGACCTTCCTTGCCACTTCTCAGGTCCTTTACCTCTCACCGTGCCTCAGTTTCTCCTTCTGCAGAATGTCAGGATTGGGCTTGAGATCTCTGGGCATTCTGCCGAGGCACCAGGCACAAGGGGCGGTAGGCCAGCAGCCACCTCTGGGGAACTGAGGAGGCATTGATGGGGGTGGGATGGGGGGACGTCGGCAATGGAGAGGGAGGGGTCACGGGTCCATAGGGACTGTTCATTGTTGATGTGTTGCTGCTTCCTGTTACTTATGGGGCTAAGGGAAGGAGAAGACTAAATGGACCCGAGATGTGTGTCTCACCCCCAAATCTGGCCTTCCTGTGCAGACAAATCCTGAACTCATCCTACTCCATTCCCGGTGGCAGAGAGACAAGCTCCGTGTTTGAGTTGGGTTCTTCTCAGCCAGTCTCAAACAAGCAGAGATCACTCAGCATCTAAAGGGTTGGGATGGGTGAGCCTCCTTCCCCAAATCTGGAGGGTTTTTTTGTGGGGGGGGTGGGGGGGGAGAACAAGGCAAATCCTGGCCACCTCAGGGCCAGAGGACCATAGAGTCCCCAGTCTCTATCCATTTACCAATTAACTTCCGGCTTAGGCAGGCGTGGGATGGGTCCCAGCAGATGTCTCTCTTGGACAGTTAGCATACGGGGCTTCTGGTCACCTCCAGTCCTGAGAAACTTTGCCGATGAGGCCCAAACCCTATTGGCCTGCAACAGTGTTTACCAGCCGGTGGCATTTTGCTCTTAGTGTAATCCACTCTGTTGAGCACTTCTCAAACCTATGGGTCATACTTTGAATTTTTATTCATTTATTCTACGAATCGTTCAGCTCTTTGGTCAATTTAGCCATTGTGCTCAATGTCTCACTTATCTCACCATCTGAGTGTTTTCCCCTTTCTTCCAGGCCTGACGTGATTTGCATCCTGTCCTTGTGCAGAAGGAAAAACAGGTACAGTGACTAGCTCAGTCCTGGGGTGCGGGTGGCCTGACCAAGAAAGGCAGGACCAGAGCCATTGGGCCGAGGACTGCTGCTGACCTCCAGGCTCAGCCTGGGGTGGCCACCTCGAGCCAGCTGGGAGGTGTCGGGGAGGGCCAAGGGGGAAAAGAGGGCGTGTCTCCAATGGTGTCTGAAGGTTCCCCCTCAAAGAGGCCCTCCTCTTTTCCATGGAGAGGGGGGAAATTACTTCTCCTAAGACACTCTTTATCCTATTGTCTTGTTTTATTTTCTTCACAGATCTTTTCGCTCTCTGAAATCATATTATTCATTTGTTTTCATGTTCAGTACTGGCACACACGTTTCCCCCTCATTCTTCTCGGCCTATCTTGCTCGCTTAAGGATTTATTTCTTGCACAACGGAATGAATGAAAAACTTCATTGCAAAGAATGAGTGCAAAGCGAATATGGAGCAGTGAGGACATCACGCTCCTAACATTTTAACTTGCAGAAAAGAGCTAGTTCTTCAGGAAAAGTGGCAAGCCCACTGGCTCTCTGGAGTTCAGAACAGGTGAAAAGTAACCCACTCCCACCCCCCACCCCCCCACCCCCCCCAGCTTCAGCTCCACTCCGTTGGGAAGTGTAGAAAGCTTCACCAGCCGCAAAAGGGAGCCGTGCGCTCAGATGTTCGTTGGCAGGCCGTGCCTCGGGGTGCGTGCAGGCAGAGCTCAGCCCTGAGAGGTGGGTGGGAAGAAACCAGGAGGGGAAGGTCTGGGGGTGCGAGGGTGGAGCGGAGCCCGGCCCCGCGATCCGGCCCGGGTTTTGCATGCCACCCAGTCGCCCGCCCGGCCGCGGAGAATTCCATAATCACAGCGGGCGACAGCGGAGACTGGGAGCGAAAAATCCAGGATCCGGCAACTTTGGGCAGCGCATGCGCGCCCGCGGCGCTCCATCCCAAACACACACACACACATTTTTCCCCCGGACTTGGAAAGTCACCCAAAGCCGCCCCAAGTGCAGGTAAGAGACTCCGCGCTCCCTCCGCCGCGCCCCCCCCACGCCCCGCAGCTTCTCGGGACTCATGGGGTGCTTCCGCGCCTCGCCCCCTGTCCAGGTGCTGCCTTCCACCCCCCGGGGCTGCCGTTTGCAGCCGGGAGCCGGCGAGCGAGCGAGAGAGCCAGCCAGCCAGCCAGCCAGCCAGCGCGCGGCGGCTGCCACCCAACTCCGGCCGTGCGGGGGGCAGGGGGCACGGAGGGCTGGCACCCGGGCGCGGGGTGGCGCGTCGCCCGCCGTGGCCAGGGGAATGCCCAGCGCACAGCTCCGGGGGAGGGGAGGGCTACTCCTGCTGGGGGTCACTTATTCCAACTGAGGGGGTGGCGGGGTAGGGGAGAAGAGGGGGAGGTGCTAGGCGCAAGTGCAGGACTTTGCAAATAGGGTGGGGGCGCCCCCCTTACTGCGGGCTGGCTGGGTGGGGGCAGATCCTTGCCAATACCGTGTAATCACTCCTTCCCCCTGCGCTCCCCCAGTTGCAGGGGTTCATGTGCTCTACAGGGCAGAGAAGGAGGCAGGGGTGAGGGGCGCCTGGGGTGACTTTGCAAGACTTTGCCCAGGGGAAGACGGGGTGGATGGGAGAAACCCTACAGCCGACTCTTGCGCCCCACTACCAGGGTGTAGGTGCGGCCGGCAGAGGTAGGCAGTGTTCACTTAGGTGCAGGGTGTCAAGGGGGGCCTCCGGGTGGGAAAGCGAAGGCCAGAGGTTGTTTTGATGGGGGGAGCGGCGTCCCCTTTTTCATTTGTGCCTGGGAAGTTTGTCTCAAGTGCGCTGCTCGGGCGCGGCAAGTGGCTCTCTTCACTCCTTCTACCCCCCCCACCCCAGTCTCCCCGGGCACAGAGCTGGCATTACTGGGCACACGGAGCCGGGGCACCGGCTCGGAGCCGTGCGGCTGTGTGCTGGAGCCCGTCTGTGTCCGGGGAAAAGTTCGGGGGAGTTGCCGCGGTTGCTGAGTGCGCTGGGAGAGAAGTTGTGCCCGGGGACATGGGACGCTGGGTTGGCGGGCCGGCAGGCGGGTGGCGGGGTGCGCTCCCAGGGGGCTCGGACGCGGTGGGAGAGGGTATGGCGGGGTCTCTGTGCCCCGAGGCTAGGCTGAGGGTGACATTGGGGCTTCGCATTTGGAGAAGAGGAGTCCTGAATCCAGGGGCGCTGCTGAAATAGGCACCAGGTGGAGGACAGAGAAAAGAGTGGCTTGAGGGGCGAAGAGGGGCACCAAACGGAAGAGGGCCGGCCACCTGGTCTCGGGGTCGAGCTTCAGGGCAAAAGAGCGCTTGGTGCCTGGCAGAGGAGTATAGGGGCGCGGGGCTCCAGGGGGCGCGCGGGAATGGGGAATCAGGCCCTACCAACAGTCAGGGAGCTCCTGGGGCAGGGGGCCCGAGGCGTGCGTCGGGGGTGAGCCGGCCGGGCGGAGCGGCGGCCGGTTTATTTTTACTCGGTGGCATTTGCAGAATGTGCAGCTGATGGCCGTCGGCCGCCAGGAAGTTTTGCTTTCTGTTCTTTCTCTCTTTCCGCAGCCAGCGCAGCCGGGAGCGGGAGGGCCCGGGAACCGGGCCTGGGAGGGGCGGGGGCGACCCCTGGGGTGGCGAGGTACGGGGCAGGGGCGCACTGGGGCGGCGGGCAGGGGCTGGCTGGGCGAGGGCAGCGGGCTGGCGCTGGGCCGCTGCGGAGCTTTGGGGCGAACGTCCGTCCCCAGCGTTGGAAGCTTCGGCCGGCGGAGGGGAACAGGTGTATGCGCCGTCAATCACGGCAGGAGGGACACTGGGGGCGTAGATTAAAATATAATAATAATAGATTTTTTCTAGGAGGTGGGTGCAGATTCTTCTTCCAAGTGATCCCCAACCCGGGTCGGAGTTGGGGGAGAAGAGTGCCTATGGTGGCAGGGGCCGCTTCTCCCTACACTCAAGTTCCTCCCGAACCAGCCTCGGCTTGGGAAGCCGGCCCAGGGGCGAGGACCTCCTTCCAGTCACGCTGGGGAGGGTGCGGGTGAGGGTACGGGTGTGGATGATTTGTTCACCCGGGAAACAGCGAAAACATCCCACCAATGAGCTTGGAGTTCCCCCCAAACCCGGCCGGACCAAAAGGGCCACTGGGGAGTTCTGCGTCGCTGCCCCAACAGAGTCTGGAGGCACGACCCTCAGAATGTGTGGTTGGCCCACCAACACCTCGAACACTCAGAGAGGTGCGGGCAGCGAGGGGAGAGAGGCCAGGGCAGGCGGTGGACAAAGTTAGTAAATGTAGGAGGTCTCCAAGCTGGTATAGACGCGCCGTGAGAGCGTGAGAGGGGACTGGGAACAGATCGCTGGGTAAATTGGTGCCCTCCCCCCCCCCCCTCCTGCGCCCACACCATGGCACGCGCGGACACACACACGCACACACACACACACGCACACGCGCACACACACCATGAACGTCGCTGTCCTAAAGGGAGCTGTCCGGGCTGAGCAGGAGCAGCTGCGCCGGGGCGTGGTGAGGGGGGTAGTTGGTCCCCCGGGGCTGCGCCGGGGCTGCGCTCCACGTGCCCAGAGGGGGCGCTGGGCCTGTGAGGCGTCCGAGCGCGGAGCTCCGTGTTTGCGCCCTGGTGGCGGCGAGGCGGCGCGTCGGCCGGGCAGCGCGTCCTGCGCCTTCCCTGGGACTGCGGCTCCCACCCCCGACTCCCAGCCGCTTTCCCACTTCCCAAACTTCGCTTTATGGTTTGTCCTCACTCGAGCTCTTAGACCATCTGCAGGGCAGGGTGGGGAACTTCTCCCTTCCGCGCCGTGGCCACCATCTCTGTCCCCGGAAACCGGCGAATTGGAGAGATAGCACCCCCCCCCCCCCTTAGAGGCGGTTAAGGAGAGTTTATGGGGAATATTGTTGAACTTCAGTAATCAGGTTTCCAGCGATCTTATGCCTTCTGTTTAATTTATTAGACTAGTTATTTATTCTGTTGATGATAATCTGTTGCTGGTTTCTATGGAGATGTTAAACTGATCTCTTTCAGAAATCAAACTCCATATGCACTAAAACGTTTAAAGGGGCAGTACTTCCCTCTTTTTTTTTTTCCCCTTTTTCTTTTTTTTAGACTTTGCACCTTGCTGAGACGTAGCGTCTTTTCTCTGAGGCTCGGTGCATTTTATTTCCTCCTGACGAAGGAGAGGAGCCCGGAGACTCACGCTTTGTGGCAAGTACAGCTTATTATGGCTAGAAGAAAGCGAAGTCTTTGATCCCTAAGTTGCATCATCATTTAAAACAGATCATTTCACCACCACCCCCTTCTACCCCATCATATAAGAGCAAAATTCTTTCAAGATCAAAGAGTGCAATCTAAAAAAACACACACAAAACCCAACTATTGTTTAAAAAAATAGGAAGTCAGTCAAATGTGAGCCTGTCCTTTATATCTGCTCCCCTTGTGTTTAAAGAATTTTTTTGAATGAGAAAAACAAAACTTGTAGCTCAGCTAATTTTTCATACTTATTAATAGTTTATCTTGCCCCCCCCCCTTCTTAATTTAAAAAGAAGTTCAAAGTTAGATTTCTCTGCCTGTGGGGGTAGAGGTATATTTGCTTCTCTTTTAGATCCTGACCATCTGTTTTTGGAAAAGTAGCCTCTGGGAAAAGGGGAAGAGTGGTTTTTTTTGTGTTGTTTTTTTCTCAATAGAATGCTTTAATTTTTTAAAGTACTCAGATATTTCAAAGTCCCCATTTTCTTACTTTTTAAGAGAATATCAGTAACCTCTGTCTGGTGTGTGAGAGAGCCTAGCAACTTTTTCCTCCTTCTCCCCTCTCCTCAGGGAGCCGTCTGTGGATGTGTGACTTTGCGAGGAGTGGGTGCAATGAATTAAGAAAGTAAAGCAGGGGGAAAAATTATCTTGGGTCGTGACACTCTGAAAAATTGCAAACCTACTCCGAACTCCGATGTTTATCACACTGACAGATATGATACAAAGCGATTGCATTTCCTAATGATCCTTTGGGACTAAGTTGTAGGTAAAACCATTCGATGCATTTTTAATATTAAAGTAAGGCCTGGGCTCCATTTTCTTGGAGGTGGGGCGAGTGGAGGTCGCTCTCTAGAGCTGATGCTTTCTGAGTATACATTCCTTTTCCAACTTGGCACACCCCCCCCCCACTTCCAGCCCTGCCCACTTCCATTCCCTTTGGGGAGGGGTGAGCCACACACAGGGCATGTGGCTTTCATAAATAAATTTATATCTGGCCAGAAGGTCCAGTGCTAAATAAGAGCACACTTAAAAAAAAAAAAAGAAAGAAAGAAAAAAACAAAAACCTCAGACTCCACCCCTGCCATAGGAAATAAAACAGAGGTAATTTTTGACACCCCCCCCCCATTCTGCCATCTTGCTTCTCTTTTAAATTATTCCATTTTGGCAGGGGGTAGAATGGGTGTTGCTTCTCAGCTCAAAGGAGAATTGCTATATTTTAAAATTTGTTTGATTTGGATTGCAAACAGAACAGAGGCTTAAGCATAGAAAAGAACACTGTAGCTTTAAACTCAGGAGTTTGCATATTCTCCTTGTATCTTTCCCCTTTGCTAATTATTGTGTTGTTTTCAGAGCAAATATGTCATATCCATGGCGACCGGGCAGGTTTATTGTCTTTCTGAAGCAATAGCTCACATAAGTAATTAATGACTTTCTTTTTTTTCCCCTGGCTTAGGTTAAACAGATCATTCAAGGAAAGTCATCTCTCTCTCTCTCTCTCTCTCTCTTTCTCTCTCTCTCTCTCTCTTTCTCTCTTTTTTTAGCCCGGTGACATAAGAACATGAGTTAGAACAAGAAAATACTTTAACCAAGAAGTCAACAGCTTATTTCCCTCTATTTCTTTTAAAAGCTGAAGTGTCAGCTTTCAGACATATGAGGCTGTCATTCTTGCAGCGGTGAGCAGGGCAGCCTGTGCCTGGGCTGGGAATCCATCTGAAGGCTGTGCAGCGGGGACGTGTGGGCATGCTGGGGAGTAACCTGGAGGAATTTGCTTTTGAGGTGGGGGAAGCACTCCAAAATGAGTATTTCTCCTGTATTTAGCAGAATTTAATTACATTGTTTACAGGAAAGAATTAATGAGTGGGGAGCGACGTTCCCCCCACCCCACCGCACCCCTCTTTTCCCAAGTCTAGTTAATTGGAGAGGCTAAGTTGTTCTTTTAGTTCACCTTGAGCTCCAACTTTCTCCAGCCTTTATCTCAAGTGCTTTTTCCTGGAAAAGTACCTTTTGGAATCCCCTCTGGTTAATATTTCCAGAATTCTAGTGGAATTCTGTTTTTTGGTGTTTTTTTTTTTTTTTTTTTGTGGTGGAGGGTGGCTTTTGAGGATATAAAATGATATAGATAGTGTATCTCCCTCTGTATCTAGTGACAGTATCGGGGAACGTAGAAGCTATGTTTTCCTTTAAAAAAAAAATCACCATTTATGTTCCTCCCTTTTCAAGTGGACCTTTTGCTAATAAGAAGCCTTATGGTGTCACCCCTTAACTTTAGAAATGCACTAGACGTCCAACAGATAATCTCCAGCTTTGCCCCCTCCCAACAGACATGCCCCCCAGCAGGCGTTTGTCCTCTGTCCCCAGCTTTTTGAAATGTCATGTATAGACAGGGTTTTGTGTGTGTCCTTAGGAAAGGGGAATGAGAGGAAGAGAAAGGCTTGTATATTATATTTATGCTCCAACATGATTAAAAAGGATTACCCCCCCCCCCATGTGAGGTAAGTTAAAGAAGGCTGCGAGTCGACTGAATGAACCTTTCGGTGTTTGGCTTTAAAAATAAAAATATCAGGCAGAAGAGAGATTTATTTGGTATCTGGTTTCTGAAGAGAAGAGAAGGCCGGGCAAGTCTGATGCTGAGACTCCAGCGGAGTTGTAATTGAGCCCGTAACCTCTTGATGTCTATATCAGAAAAACAGACATGAGCAGAGGGAACCGGGAGAGGCAAACAAGCCTGGTGGAGCAGGGAGCTCAGGGGGGAGATTCGTGGAGAGAGAGAGAGAGAGAGAGAGAGAGAGAGAGAGAGAGAGAGAGAGAGAGAGAGGAGATTTAATTTATAGACATTTTAAAAACTGTAATTTCATTAGGATATGTTCTTCCCCTTCTGTGAAGGGCAGCCCAGCAGCCCGATAAGGCCGGTCCCTCTGCCAGGATGCAGAGGTGGTGTGGCTTGGTGGGTGCGAACTTGGGCATCCTTTTCGCTCTGCCCACTTCCTGCTGGCTTCCTTATTTT
Source organism: Corynorhinus townsendii (assembly GCA_026230045.1). Classification (NCBI taxonomy): domain Eukaryota; kingdom Metazoa; phylum Chordata; class Mammalia; order Chiroptera; family Vespertilionidae; genus Corynorhinus; species Corynorhinus townsendii. The sequence goes on from JAPDVU010000002.1 coordinate 215,981,402, forward strand.
GAAATTAAAAAGTCTCAAATAGCTGGAAGTTAGCCGTGGCTTCTAGCTGCCTGGTGATGTCCCCTGTGGGTACCATGCCTATCGGTGAGCGGGTCTGTCTCCTGCCTGGCCTTGGGCATCTATCTGTGTGTCTTCCATCTGTCGCCAGGCCACCCGTGGTCCCAGCCACAGGAGGCCACTGGGGAGAGGCCCCCTCAAGTTCACCAAGTTAAGTTACTGTGTTTCTGAAGCGCCAGTGTTTGGGGGGGGCGGGGGGGGTAGCTAAAGTGTGTCGTAAATTCTGCAAAAATTAATCAACCATTTCACAGCTGCACGTTACCGAGGTGGTGCCGGCAGGCCCGGCCCTTCTCCCGCTCCCTCTGTGCAAAGTCCAGCAGAGTGAGGGGTGGCCTGAGCGGTGGGAAGGGAATGGGGAATTGTAGTTTTTTTAATCTGAATAATTGAGAGCCACAAAGGAGAGGGAGAAGAGAGAGGGATTTACTGCATATAAATCCTCAAGTGCCCTTGTTCCATATTGTTGGAATTTCTTCTCCCTTTTGGTCTGGATTTGTCCTGTGTGTCTTTGGTAGAGAAGACACGTAGAAAAAGAGCAAAGGAGGGGCGTGGGGGAGAGAGAGAGAGAAGGAGAGAAGAGAGAGGAGGGGGGGGGGAGAGAGAGAGAGGGAGAGATGTGGCTCCTTCGGAACTCATTATCATTCTTAATAAGTCTTAAGGAATAAAGAAGAGCATTGAGTGTAAATGCTGGGTAATCCTAACACTTCTCAAGGTGAGAGGAGTCTTGAGGACACAGAGAGAAGAGAGAGCAGAGGAGGGGGGGTGGGAGGTGGAGGCCCAAGTAGCCCACGGGGAGTGGCAGGCCCAGGGTTCCGGAGGCCTGGAGGCTGGGGTGGGGGGACCCAGAGGAGCTGCCGGCTGTCTGAGATGACACCGGGGATCTCCAGGAGAGGGGGCTTGCTGGGGCAGGGAGCAGGGCGATGGGAACGCGTGGCCTGGGGCTGCCCCTCCTGGGCTCTGTCTCCCCAGCCAGCTCTGCCCCTGTCCCTGCCTCAGGCTCCCGCCGGCTCCCGGCATTGTGCTCTCTGGGAAGCCGGAGAGACAGAGCCTCAGCCGGAGAGACAGAGCCTCGGCCAGAGCTCAGCTCTGGACACTAGGTGGCTTAGAGGATCTTTGAGGTTTTTCCCGAGAGCAGCGCTGGCTTCCTCTCTCCTTCCCGAGGGTGGGCTCCTCCGTGCCTGCCCTCTGCTGGGTCTGTGGCAGCCCTGGGTCTGGTGCCTGGCCCAGGGGCATGGCACCACTGCCAGGCCGGTGCTCCCAGGGACCGGCTTCCAGGCAAAGCGAGGAGGAGGCCGGCGCAGCTCCCTTGGGGGAGGAGGCAGCCGGTCAGGGCCACTTGCAGGAGGGCCAGCGGAGCCCAGCCCTGTGCTCTCGGCCACCTGGGGGTTGTCTCTACTTCTTCCCCTTTTGAGTTCATGCGCCCCCTGTGAGAATCCTCTTAATAAAGAAAAATCTCATAAGCATAAATACCGCTTATACTTTAAGGGGTTTCACGGATCTTGTAAACCCGGCTAAGGATCCTCTAGGGTCCCTGGCTCTGGTGGGCTTCTTTCCAATTCTCCAGGACCGTGGGGGGCGGAGGGGGGCAGTGAGGAGGCAAAATCGGTATGGCAGCCACTCCCACCTCTGCCTGCCGCAGTACCGGGAGAGCAGGGCTGCGCTGGATGGTGACACAGGACCCCCCGCAGGTGGATCGGGCCCATGTGCAGGTCCCCCTCTGAAGAACCGTACCCGCTCAGGTAGAGGCCCCACTCCAGGCCAAAGACAGCCCCCCCGCTTTCTCCGTCTGGCATTCCCTAAGACTCCGAGGGTGTCTGAGGCAGGGTCTTAGCCAAGGTCATTTCAAACCCTGGATTGGTCTCTCTGGGGACACAGGGAGACACAATTCAGGTTTGCCTTAATGTAGTCAGGCTTTGCATTTTTTTTTTTTTTAACTATGTTTCTTTTGGAAAGCAACTTCGGGGAGCATGCAAAAGGGGGTGCGTGGGAGTTGGAGATGAAGGCTGGTGACTGAGCTGGTGGGAAGCCCGCAGGGAGAGCAGGATGGGTTAATGGCGGGTGGATTCTGCTCTTCTGTTGTTTAAAAGCAGTAATAACCAAATTGCATGCCCTGCATGTGCCTTGCTGACGAGATTTACCGAAAGGAAGCCGCGCGGCCTCTTTGCTACTGGTCTCGGAGTGGGTGAGCGTGTGTGTGTGTGTGTGTGTGTGTGTGTGTGTGTGTGTGTAAATGAGAAGAAGGGGTGGGGGATTAGCTCTGCTAGGCTGGCACCCTTCCCCAGCACTAATTGCTGGCAGAGTACCCACAGGGGCTGTGCCAGCGTCTCCAGCTCCGCCTGCACCCCTTGCTCGCGGGGGAGCTCAGCTGTGCAGTTGCTATATGAGGGCCATTTCCGGGCCCACTAGTCCCAGCGGCTCCTTAGGGAATTTCAGGGAAATCTGACCCTTGGGGGGACCTGGCCTGGGATGCTGGGATGGGGTGAGACTCGGGTGGTCCGGAGCTCCGCTGAAGTCCAGTCGCAGGCATCAGGAGGCCCCACCTCAGTTCTAGCTCTGCAGGAAACCACTGTGTGGCCTTGGGCAAGTCAGCTGACCTCTCTGGGCCTCAGTTTCCTCTCTTTTCAAATGTCCTCTGACCCTACTGCCTTCACAGGGTCGCCCTGATGGTCAGCTGCCTTTGTAGCTTGAAAGGAAGGCCCTTGAAATAATTAGGCCACATGAAGAATTTGTCATGCTCGCCTTGTTAAGTGCAGGGTGCCCCAATGGCAGATAAGCTGGTTTTATATAAAATGCTATCAGTTTCAAAGGGGACCCCTGTGACTCCCACTCCAGAAAGCCATGGGCCTGGATGTCGTGTGGTGTGTGGTGTGTGGTGTGGGGATTGCATTTTTTGTATCAAGTCGCAAGTTGATTCTCTTATCACTGGAGGTTGGGCTAAGTTGGCTGAGGTTTTTTTAGGCAATATTGGGGGTCCCGCTGAGGGTGTGGGGTGTACGTAGCTGTTTTGAGCCATGGATCCCTTGAAGAGCTGTATATATTCTAGATGATGCATTCTGGGCCAGTTAGCTGGGAATCAAAGTTGTGGCTTGGGATCAGTTAGTTAACGAGCCCGCGCCTTGGTTTTCTCACCTGTAAAATGGGGATAGCAGCACCTATCTTTCCTGGTTGGATGAACTAAGACACGTGGAGTGTTTAGAACAGGCCTGGCACCTGTGTGGGGTGAGTGTGTTTGCACTTGCTGCCCACCTGGGAGCACATTGGGTGGGAGAGGGGAGAGAGCTGGCCCTCTGAGTATCGGGGGCCGGGACTCTGCCAGGTGCGGGGTGCTAGAGAAATTCTTGATTCTGTGTTTCACCCCTCCGGGCTGCCTTGGGGTTAGGGTTAGGGGTATTTTTTTTTAAATATATTTTATTGATTTTTTTACAGAGAGGAAGGGAGAGGGACAGAGAGTTAGAAACATCGATGAGAGAGAAACATCGATCAGCTGCCTCCTGCACACTCCCTACTGGGGATGTGCCAGCAACAATGGTACATGCCCTTCACTGGAATTGAACCTGGGACCCTGTAGTCCGCCAACTGACGCTCTATCCACTGAGCCAAACCAGTCAGGGTCCTCCTGGTATTTTTGATGATGCGTCCGAAGAGGACAAGAAGCAAGACAGTACCCACATCTAGAGTCAGACCCAAACAGGACAGGGGCCATTGCTGTCTCTTCCCTGTGTGGCCAGACTGATGTTCCCGGAGCTTGGGGGAGGGGGCGCGGTTTGGGACTTTGGGACAGGAGGCAAGAGGGTTGGGGTGGGGCGGGGTGGGGTGGGGGCAGACCCTGGGAACTGGTACGAGGTGCCTGTGCCTGCACAGCCTGAGAGCTTAGTGCCGAGTGCCCGGGGGTCCCCAGAGGCGGTGTGCTGCGGCTCCGCTCTGGCGGAGACGGTGTGGCTGGCGGAGGTGAGGAGCAGGCCTTTGGAGTCAGGCTGAGCCCCATGCGAATCGTGTTTCTCTCAGTTGGGCACGTTCATCCCTCTCATCCTTGGTGTCCACAATCTGTAAAATGGGGATTGGCATTCCATCTTCTGGGAATTAAGCAGAGGACAGTCATCATAGCTAAGGTTTGCTGGGGTTCGACTTAGAACATTCTTTCATCGCGTGCACCAAGCCCAGTGAGCAGCGCACAGTAGGGGCCACAGGATGAAGGTGAGGTGAGTAACCGGCCAGCCTTGGGCCCGAGGCTGGGTCCCTGGAGCTAACTGCGGAGGCTTAAGTGGAGCGGAGCCTCCCACCCTTGGGTGATCCTGTGCGGGGAGGGGTGGGGAAGGGGGGTAACCTCAGGCTGGGGGGAGGGGGAGGGGGGCAGGAGAAGAGGCAGTGACCTAAGACGGCAAGGGCACGGGGGCTGTGCAGCAGAGCACTGGAGGGGCGAGGGGCACTTACGGCAGATGAGGTGTATGAAACTCCATCAGCCTCTCCCATTTCACTGCGCTATGCCAGAACAGTCCGGTTCCTGTTTCACTATCTGAGATCTGGGAGCAGGTTAATTTCCATTACGAACTCCAGGCCACGTGCTCTGAGGATTTATCTAATTAAACTGATGCTTTTTTTCTAAGAAAGAAGGAGAGAGGGAGGGAGGGAGGGAGAGAGGGAGGGAGGGAGGGAGGAAGGAAGAAAGGAAGGAAGGAAGGAAGGAAGGAAGGAAGGAAGGAAGGAAGGACGGAAGGATGGACTTGGTCCGTGTGGCTCAATGGGTTGTAGTGAAGTTTAGTACATCAAAAGGCGGTGGTTCGATTCCTGGTCAGGACACACACCCAGGTTGTGGATTTGATCCCTGGTTGGGTCGTGTACAAGAGGCAACTGATGGATGTTTCTCTCTCTCTCTCTCTCTTTCTTTCCTCTCCTCTCTGTCAAATCAATTTTTTTTAAGAAGGAAGGAAGGAAAGAGAGAAGGAAAGGAACAAAGGAAGGAAGAAGGAAAGAAAGATAAGAGGGATGGGAGGGAGGGAGGGAGGCCGCCGGCAGCAGGCCAGTGATCTTTGAGGGGCCACGACGGGGTGGGAGAAGCTTTGCACTGAGGCGAAGGCCTACCGGGTGGGCCATGCTTCCGTCTCCCCGATGCTTTTTGTTTATTTCCAAAACAGCGCCTGTGCTGTGAGGAAAGGGTTGCTGGAGGGATTCTGGGTCTGTGCCGTCCGGTGCAGGGGCCACTAGTCCATGCGACAAGTTAAATGAAATGACATGAAAAATCCAGTTCCTCAACGAGCTGGCCACATTGCAGGTGCTCCACAGCCACATGTGGCCGGTGACTCCTGGACTGGGCAGCACAGATAAGGACGTCCCCATCATCACACGGAGTTCTGTTGGACGGGAGGGTGTCAGGGATGCTTCCCTCAGAGCTCGGGCTAAAGGGATGACCCCCAGGGACAGTGACGGAGGTGGGGGCTGGGCAGCAGGGACATACCCGAATGTCAAAGGGGGCTCCCTACCTGGTGCCCAGGCCTCTGCGGTGCTGGGGCCGCCTTCTCTGTAGATCCCACTGCGGGTTCTTCTCTCCTGGGGGAGGGTGGTAGGGTGGGGCCGGAGTCAGGCGGAGCGGGGTTTAAATCTCTCTCCCACTTCGGTCTTTGTGACCTGGGGTCTCTCTGACCCTGTGGAGCTGGGCTAACAGTATCCAGCACCTGCCTCCGGGGGTCCTTGGGATCATGGAGTGAGCTGAGGAGCGTAAGTGCTTAGAAGATAGTGCCAGGCGGTTAGCGAGCACTTGAAAAGTGGGGACCACCATTATTATAATAATAATGATTATTGAAGAGCTTTTGTGGCTGCCACGTTCTTAGGGACACTCCCCGACCACAGGCTGATTTCTCCGTAATAAAAACTTTCCGGAATTAGTTTAAATGAGCGCCCGCCCCCCCTCCCCCCCAATCTCTTTCTTCTGGGAGTTTATTTTGGTTCCCTCTTTCCACCTCTCACCATCCCTCCTTTCTTGGGGCAAAAGGAAGAGTTGGAACTTCCCCCAAATGAACTCTTTTTTAAAAAAATAATTTTTTACTGATGGATTTTTTAGAGAGGGAGAGGAAGGAAGAGATAGAAATATCAATTTGTTGTTCCACTTATTTTATTTCATTTTTTAATATATATTTTTTATTGATTTCAGAGAGGGAGAGAGAGAGATAGGAACATCAGTGATGAGAGAGAATCATTGATTGGCTGCCTCCTGCACGCCCCCCACTGGGGGGGGTGCGATTGAGCCCGCTGGGCACGTGCCCTTCGCTGGAATCGAACTTGGTACGCTTTAATCTGCAGGCCGATGCTCTATCCACTGAGCCAAACCGGTGAAGGCTGAACTGTTTTTTTAAATATATATTTTCATTGATTTCGGAGAGGAAGGGAGAGGGAGAGACAGGTAGAAGCATCAATGATGAGAGAGAATCATTGATTGGCTGCCTCCTGTGCACCTCCTACTGGGGATCGAGCCCACAACTCAGGCATGTGCCCTTGACCAGAATCGAACCCGAGACCCTACAGGGCGCAGGCTGACACTGTATCCACGGAGCCAAACCAGCTAGAGCCCCCAAATGAACTCTCACAGGTCCTTCTACTCGTGAGAGAGCCCATACCCTGCCCAACACACGTGTGCCCATGTGCGCGCGCGCACGCATGCGCGCGCGCGCGCGCGCGCGCACACACACACACACACACACACACACTTCTCCACTGGCCAAAATGCATTTGAAAACCCCCCAAAATATTAAAGAGGGGAGAGCAGATGTGCTGGCAGGGCTGGCTGGTTGTCGGGGCCCGGTGGCCTCTGGGAGGGACGTGTGTGTATTTGTGGGCAGTGCCCAGCGCCCTGTGTGCTAATGTGGAGCTTTAAGTCCGCGGCATTGTGCGGGCTCCTCTCCCCGTGAAAAGGCCGTCGAGTCAGTGAGTTCCGAACGGATTGGAGCTGACAGTGGATGGGAATTTGGCAGTGGGTGGAACGCGAGCTCTCCCCCACCCCCCGCCCGCCGCTGCCCCCACCTAACACAGCGCTCACCCATCCCTCCCTAAACTGCCAATGCTTGCTTGCTTGCTTTTTCGAGGGGTTCTGAAAACAAGGATGATTTCTTCTTGTACATTTCAACATTAGCAGCAGGGTTCTACCCCAGCCTCCCGCCCCCTCCAAGGGATGGCTGCACTCCCCTCCCACCCCCGCCCGCCACCGCCCCCCGCCCCCCCGCCCCCCGCCACCCCTGTCGCCTGGGTGGCTCCGCCAGCCAGCGATCCTGCCAGCGATCCCGAATGAGTTAAGGGCTGAATCAACTCGAGACCCAGCTGTACATGTTACTCTGGTTCCTGAATGAAGCGATGTGCTGTGCTCAGCACGATTGGAGACTGTCTGCCCCCATGGCCCACCTGCCCCCACCCCGCGGGGCTCCACCAGCTTCCATGGGACCTGCTGCTGGCAACGGGGGGCGGGGCGGGGGGGAGGTGTGTGTGTGTGTGTGGGGGGCGTGCTAGTGGCCCAGGCTGTGGGACCTTGCCAGGTGCCCTCCCCATGGCCAGCCTCCTGTTAGAGACCTAGTTGAATGTGTAAAGAAAGGGTACACCCTTTTTGAGCGGGCGTTATCCCTGGTTTGCAAAGAAGGCTTGCAGTTTTGAGGGTGTTCGTATGCCAAGGGCCTACCCCTCCTCCAAACCAGTAGATCTGTCACTAGGTATCTACTGGTCCCTGGCCCCTGCCAATGGTCGCATGTCCCTAGGCCTTCCCACGTAAACCTTGTCAAGAGAGCCAGGGAGGGAATGCTGCCACCTTGCTGATGCCCCTCCGGTCACCCCATATTTATAAATGGGCATCACTTCAGCCTGACATCCTCTCTCGGCGGAGGCGCGGAGTCTCCCCTCTTTCTGGGGGTTCTTTCTGCAGAATTACAGCCTGCCCTTTGGGGTTCCTGTGTCACCGTGGCTGGGGATGCTGTCAGGAGCGCCTGGGGAGTGCAGTGGCTTTAGGGGCTAAGCTGGGAGTGTGGCCCCGTGCAGAGGCCCCGCGGAAAGGTGGTTCACGCACAGGTTCAAGTCCCCACTTCCATGGATTAGTACGGTGACCTTGGGCACCGCCCCACCCTTGGGAGCCTCAGTTTCCTCATCCGTGAAAGGGGCTAATCACAGAGCCTGTGGCATGGGGTTTCTGTGACGAGGAAGCGGAAATGTTGGGAAGGCACCTGGCCCGTGGTAATGAGGAGTAGCTATTGTTGCTGCTCTTGCTATTACGACTCCTTCCTCCCCATCTGTTGGCAGGAAGGCAGGAAGGTGGGGGCTCAGGCCTGTCCCTGTGTCCACCAGAATCCTGTGAGCAGAGCTGCTGAACCAGCAAAGCAAACATGTCGGCCCAGTGCCGGCCCAGAGGGAGCAGGGAGAAGGCGTGCATGCCCAGGGCTGGGCTGGGATCTCCGAGAGGGCGGCCCGGCCGGCCTGCGTGGCCCAGGGTGGAGTCACTCCCAGACGCTGGCGCCATCTTGGTTTTCCTTGGCTTTTCCTCTGCAGTCGGGAGTGGCCCTTGCCCTCCCCCGGGAGCAGGTGGCCTTTGCAGCCTGGCACCTGTTCCTGAGGGCGGCTGCCAGGAAGGTGCAAACCTGGGATCGCCCCGAGTGTCCTCCGAGTCCTCGCATGAGGCCTGCTTGCTCCCCGGAGGGCCTCGCCTGGGCCTGTCCTGGTGGAGGAGGTCACAGGGGGGCTTGTCCCTCACCCCAGAGCCCCCTCCTCACCCTCCAGGTGAGTCACAGGAGAGCCAGGACCATCCTGAGCTCTGTGTGCTGGGGCATTGTTGGGGGGGGGGGGCAGGAGGACATGGAGTAAAAGGTGGGGTGAAACGGGAGAGGGTACAGGTGAAGTGGCTTACTTTTGTCCCCCCAGGGCAGCAAGCCAGCTGAATGGATTAAACTTTTCATTTTATTAAAAGAGGAAGGAAAGAGACGTTTACCGAGCACCCTGGTTGTGTCAGCTGCTGTGCTGTGACTTTCTGTGGGACTGAAAGACACAAGACGGGTACAGGTCCAGTTCCCACTGTCCCAGTCAGGGAATGTGCCCAGAGAGGTTGAGAAATTTACCCGAGTCCACCCAGTTGGTTACAGGAGAGCCGAGGTGAGAATGCAAGTTGATATGACTCTGAAACGCATGCTGCTGGGGAAACAGGCCCAGATTTTAAACTGGTTCTGGAGATAAAGAAAAGGAAAAATATTGCCAATAATTTAAGATAACAGCACCTGGTTTAGTATTTAAGGTGTTTCCTCCTGGCGCCGTTGCCCTTTGGTGGCTGTGTATATTCATATTTGTGCATTTTGCATAATTGTACCCGTAAGAGGATGAGGGTTCGGTGGAGACCCAGGCCGAGCGGGAGGGTCTCCTGCGCCGGGGCCACCGGGGAGTGATTGATTCTCAGCGAAATGGAAACCTGGTTTTGGCCTGGAGCCATGCTTTCGGCAGTGAGGCTCCCGAAGTGGCCTCGGAGAAAGCAAATTGGGTGAATGGGGAGGCGGAAAAGACCCCGGCGGTCCCTCCTGGGTTGGGGTTGCTCCGTTAGCTGGTAGAATTTTTCCTTTTAACTCGCTCCCTTCTTGCTTTTTGACAAATGGGCATATTTGGGCCATTTTCCCAAATGACCTCCTCTCCTTGGGGCAATGAGAAAATGAAAGTCTGTGCTAAGTGCTTTGTGATATTCAGATATCAAACGGGAGAGCGGAGCGGAGCGTCGTCAGGGCCTTGTGCTGCCAGGGCGCTTTGTAAAGAGGAAGTGCAGCTCGCGGGGGTGAAGGTCAGCGCCAGGGTGAAGGCCATTGCCGGAACCGGCGTCTCCCTGGGCACCAGGGCCGGGGCGTGCGTGGCCCGCTGCAAGGTGGCCAGGTGTGTGTGGGGGGGCCTCTGCCTGTCCTCCAGGGCCAACGGGATCTGGCTCACGCCGGCCAAGCCCCCCACCTTGGCTGGAATCCTGTGGCTAAGGATTGAGTTCGGGGAGAGGTCTCCCCAGACCCCTTCTCCCTCTCTGGCTCGTGGCATCGGCCCGAGAATAACACGGCAGAAGACATACCGGGTCACCTCTGTGAGTAATAAACCCGAAGATGATTTCGCAACGTGGACAAATGTTTATTATGTGAGTGGGGAGAAACATACCCACCGCAGGTCAAAGGTTGTGAATGCCCTGATAGAAACTGTCTAAAAATGGCGACTGGGTATGGATACAGTGGGGAAGGTGATCCTCCAAAAGGAAAAGGACAGCGTTAGCGTGCCGGTGCTACGGTGATTTGTTTCTTCTTTCCTAACATTTTCTTTAAATTCTCCCCTATGATTAACAACCAACAAAGCCAAGGTGTGGGCCCAGCAGGGAGCCCCGGGGAGCAGGAGGGGGAAGGGGCGGGCCGCACGGGTGGGTGGGCGGGCGGGCGAGAGGACGCTGGGATGCTGGCACCCATGGACCCCCGCGGGGTGCTGAGCTCACCGGCTGTGCCAGCCACAGAAACCTATGAGATCTCCAGGAGCCGAGGCGTATCGGTGACTCAGACCTTCGTGTTGTGCTGTTCAACAATAGCTTTTGTCCTTTGCCCAAAACCCTAGGCCAGCGTGTTAAAAAAAAAAAAAAAAAAGTATAAAATTAAGAGATAGTTTGTACTTTCCTTACCAGCCTGTGCCAGCTTCGGGCGCTTTATTTATTCAAGGTGGGGAGGCAGGGAAGGTGGGGTGGGGGTGAGGGGCAGACAGAAAGGCAAAGAAAAACAAGGTAGAACTCGGACAAGGCCCAAGAAGCGTTTGAGCCTCAACGACAAACTTGCTTTTGTTTCTCCAGCGGGGAGAAGAACGGGAGGGAAACACGCAGAGGGCCCGTCCGAACCACGTTAAACGCCGTTGGTTGCTCCTTGCAGTGGGTTTTGCCTTTTGTTTGTGGAACATGAAAGCTCTTTCGTGGTGTTTGCCTCTGGGCCAGAATGAGACGGGTAGAGAGGGCTGGAGCCAGGACAACTCGGCTGGGCTCTGGTGAGCACGGATGTTCGAGTGGCTGTTCTGGCTGATAATGCCCATCTGCCAATAGCGGCTGCCCTCACCCCCAGTTGGGTTTAAGGAAGATTCCTGCCTCCTGGAGTCCCAGAAGTGGCTCTAGTGGGACTCGGAATTCCTCGTGGCCGGGGGTGAGGATGAGCTTGCCTTGTCCTAGTTTGGGCCAGAACATTCTTCCTCGTGTCCACTAGACGACATTTTAAGAATAAGCTTCAGGAACAGAGACCTCGGGAGGGGAGAGTCGGGAATGGGAATGTGTGTGTGATCGTGTGAATGTGAACGTGTAGGAGGGATTGTGTGCAGCTGTGTGTGAGACTGTGTGAATGATGGCGTGTGACTCTGTGAGTGATTGTGTGTGAGAGACTGAGTGATTGTGTATGTGATGGTGTGTGGTTGTATGTGAGAGTGAGTGATTGTGTGTGACTGTGAGATTGTGTGGATGATTGTGTGACTGTGAGATTGTGAATGAGTGTGTGTGGCTGTGAGTGATTGGGTGTATAACATGGAGTGGTTATATGTGGTTGTATGTGAGATTGAGTGATTGTGTGTGACTGTGAGATTGTGTGAATGATTGTGTGACTGAGATTATGAATGAGTGAGTGATTGGGTGTATAACATGGAGTGATTTTGTGGGTTGTATGTGAGGTTGAGGGTTTATGTGACTGTGAGATTGTGAATGGTTGTATGTGACTGTGAGTGACTGTATATCACGGAGTGATTGTATATGAGATTATGTGTGATATTGTGTGGATGATGGTGTGACTGTGTGAGACTGAGAGAATGATTGTGTGTGACTCTGTGAGCGGTTGTATGTGTGAGACTGAGTGGCTGATTGTGTATGTGATTGTGTGTGGTTGTGTGTGCACGTGTCTCCCCTTTAGTCTTCGTCACTCTTTTTCCTGGTTGTACTAGCCAGGCTGAGTAAAACTCAGGGGACTTACGTCATTTTGTCCTGCCTCCCCCTGCCCCCTATCCCAAACCAGCTCTCCTAGTGAAGCCTGAGGCAGCCTGGACCCTGGGCTGGTCCAGGACTCTTTCTGCAAAATCAGTTCGAAGGATTTTGTAGGAATAATCCAGGGTCTTGGCAGAGGTTTGACCAGTATGAGAAAGGAGGCTTGTGAGTTAGAGATAAAAGGAAGTCACAGAGGTCGGGGTGGCCTGGCCTCGCCCTCAGACGCCCACATCCGTGGCCTCGATGAGAACACCTTATTCTGGTGCGCCCCTGTGCCCCTGGCGAGGCCTTCCCGGGATCGGATTCCCTGCCGAGCTTCCGAGCCCCAGGGGCTTTAACGGCCTTCTTGATCTTTCATCATCATTCACCCCCGAGAAGGCAGCACAGGGACTACTGTGCCTGCCTTACAGGTGAGGAAATGGGCCCAGAGAGGGGAGGTCACTTGCCTAAGAACACACAGCTAGTCAGTGACAGATTTGGAACCAGGACAGAGTCTTTGGGCCGCTTGCAAACAGAGTTGTCTCCCCCGATGGCTCAGGGCTGGGATGACCAGCCCCAGACAGGGAATTCTGCTCTCCTTCGCTTCCTGGAGACAAAGGGACCCTCCTGGAGGATTAGCTGCTTTGGGGCTATGGTCGGGGGTGACTGGCCCTCTGGTTTTAGGGTCTGTCTTTGTTGAGGAAAGAGCACCCATCTCTGTCCCCCACAAGCAGCCCCTCCCAAGACCTCAGCTTTGCTGTCTGTGGGGTAAGAGGCTGGCCCTGGCGTTCCTTGTCCATTCCCACTTCAGGATGGCTGCGCTTCCTGCCATAACCCAGAGTACCCATCTGTGCCATGCAGCAAGCCCTCTCCCACAACCTGCCAAACCAGAGATGCCAGTTTCCCCAGAGTGCCATGAGCTCCCTGCCAGGGAGAGCCTCAGGAGGCCGGCTGAGCAGGGCCCCGGCTCAGGCCCCCTGCACCTGCTTCGTGATACCTGTGTGTCTGAATGTGCCTCGTGTCAGAGCCCTCTGGCTTGGACCTGCCGAGTTCTGAGGCTGAGACGTGAGGAAATTACGAGCAGGGGAGAGAAGTGGTACCTATGACAAGAGGCAGCCGTGGAGAAAGGGGGTAGGCACGGTGCCCGGGGTGAGTGCCATCTGGGCAGGAGGCCTGGCTTCCAGCTGTGGGGGCTCTGGAAGGGCAGAGCCTGGCAGGCGTGATTTTGAAGCTACTACTATGGAGATTAAGGGGATGAGAATGTAAATCTCAAGTAAAAAGGTAATTGAATGTAATAGCAAACACTGCTCGCTCTATGTTAATTTTAGCTCTTCCCCTGGATACAAGGCGCTGTATTAGTGTTTTATTACCATTTTGTTTGCACTAATAAAATAGTAAAATTTATTTCAAGGAAGTTGAAGGATGGTTTTACAATGCAAATTTGAAGAAATTGGACTTTTCATTTATGCCTCTGCTATTTTAAACCCTGACGGGTGTAAATTAGCTACAGGGATGGAGCGGACCCCACTGATGGGGACTTGGGAGGCCGGCGCCCGGCAGAGGTTCCAGACTAGCTCAGGGCAGAGGCCGGGAAGGCTCCATGGAGAGGCTGGGGGCACATGGGAGCCTGATCAGGTGGGATGGGATGATGAGTGAGGACGTGTCGGGCACGAGTGACTCTGGCTGTGGGCAGGCACGCCACACACCGAGCCTGCGGGGAGACGTATGTGGCCACAGACCTCAGGGCTGTGACTTTCCTCTCTGCCCTTTGGCGTCCTCCCTGTCCTGACATTGAGCCTCGAGAAACTGGCTGAAACCTCATGGGGGACTGAGCAACCTCTCTCCTCTGAGCTTACCGAGGAGGGGTTGTCAGGAGGGGTCGACCAGATGGACTGTCCACTGACACCCCTTTGAGAGGGGCTGTAGTTTGAGGGCAGTGAGAGCAGCCTGGAGGAAAGACCCTGAGCCCAAAAGGATCCCAGGAGAAAGACCCCGGCCGCGCAGCAGCCTCGCAGAGCCAGGCGTGCTCGCCTTCTTCGCTTTGCCCTCTGACCAGGCCGTACTTGAGAAACTTGAGGCAGGGCGTTTCCTTCGAGCTGGTCTGAGTGGTCCCAGGCCTGGTAGTGCCCGTGGACAGAAAGGCTAGGGGACTGATGTCTTACCTTCCCAGCGGTCCGAATCTTAGGGAACTGGATGATGGCACAGGAAGGTGGAGGAGGGACGGAAAGGGGTGACTGGAGAGCTTCATTTTGAGTTTTGGGAGAAGAGTTCAGGTTGGTTCTTGTTTTATCCAAACCGGTTTGTTTATCTCTGAAAAATTATCAGCAGCAAATGGCCCAAAGCGATGCGTTGCGGGGGACCCGCTTCCAAAGGTAGGGACCGAACAAGTGTTCTAATGTCTGGCGAGGTCGGGAGCATGTACTGCCCAGGGTTCTCTGGCCGCCTGCCTGGTGCGGGGGAAATGGTGAGCCGGTGACACCAGTTTTCAGCCCCAACCCTCGGCCTTGTGGGTTTTTTTCTCATGTATTGTCTCTCCCTCATTTGGGAGCGATGTGTGTGTGTGTGTGTGTGTGTTTAATGTAAAGATCCAAACTGCTGATACTGGCAAGGCCAGAGTTGAGAAACTGGAGGAGTGATTCTGGGCAAGAAACTGGAGCAGAAACGGTGGCAGGAGACACCCAAGGCTCCCCTTGTCCACGGATGGACAGTGCGAACGCCGGGCGGTGCTTGTGGACTTGGCCCCAAGGCAGAGGAGGGTGGCACAGGCTCCCAGCCTCTCCTGATGGCTCCTCTCGCGTCCACGGGGTCCTAGTTGGAGCAGTCTTGGATGGTGGGAAATACACAAGGACCAGGTGGGCCTCCAGCAGCGGGGCCGGCTCCCATGTGGCCATTGTGGGCACAGGAACGAATATGGTGGGAACAGGCCCATCTGGGCCTCTTGACTTCCTTTTGGGCCAAGGGGCTGTGGATGGGATTTCTTGGGGTTGGGGGTGTTTAGGGGACTGTACAGAAGGCAAGGGACTCTAAGCCCAGCCCCGAAACAGGCCGGGAACCTCCTTCCCCCGGCTGGGTACCCAGGAGGCCCCGTGCCTCTGGGCCCCTAGCAGAAGGGGCCGAGAGGGAAGACTTGAGCCGGCGGATGTGGTCAAGGCCAGGGCAGCGGCACGAGGAGAGCACGTTTCAGAGCAGTGCGTCTCTCAGCGTTTGAGGTGGTTTCCGACTCTGTGACCGGGGAGATGCCCTGGGCCTGGAGAGCGGTGATGGCAGGGGGCTCGCACTCCGGGTGCATTTCAATCCAAAACGGTAATTAGATCAAGGAGCAGCCGGAAATGGGAAGAGGAGCAGGCCTGGGCGTGGTGGGGGCACCAGGACCTCC
Organism: Corynorhinus townsendii; assembly: GCA_026230045.1. Classification (NCBI taxonomy): domain Eukaryota; kingdom Metazoa; phylum Chordata; class Mammalia; order Chiroptera; family Vespertilionidae; genus Corynorhinus; species Corynorhinus townsendii. The sequence goes on from JAPDVU010000002.1 coordinate 215,996,779, forward strand.
TCTTGGGCTCCGCCTCTGGGCTGGGTCACGGCCAAGGTGGTCCGCCGCCCGATGGCCAGGACACGGGCACCTCTTTCCCACTGGTCCACTCTTAACGCCCCCCAGGTCACCTCTGGAGAGTGGAGGCTCCTTTGAGAAGCCCCAAGGCTGTGCCCCCCTCCCCCACACCCCACCTGCTTCTTTGCAGCGCTCATTGTCACACCTCAGCCAGCCTGGGATAGAAGGATGCTCCATTTTGACTGATTGGACTTCCTTTTTGGCATGGGGTAGAGGTGTGTGTTGGGGAGAGGGTGACCCTAAAGGACACCAGTGGATTGCTCTCCTAGGTGGCCACAATGGGCCCTGGAAGCCGCCCCCCCGCTGCTGCTTTGTCCTGTTTGACTTGGGGGGCCTGGTCCATAGCACCTCCTCATTTTCCCCTTTCACTGGGAGAGAAGATGGCCAGAACGCCTAGGTTAGCCTACAAGCCTCAGCTTCCTCTCATCCTGCTCAGCCTCCTGGGGTGTGATGGGGGCATCCCCAAGCATCCCGAGCCCCCTGCTCAGCTTACCTCTCCCTTCTCCCTGCCCCCCCTTCCCTGCACCTGTCAGCTGTTTCATTGACTGTCTGGCTTGGCTGCCACCCATCCTCTCCTCCCAGGCCAGCTCCTCCCGCCCCTCCCCCCAGGCCCACACGCCCTCCCTTCCTGTCTCTGCCCACGTCTGCCTCTACCTGCCCGTCGCCGGCACACCTGAGGATCCCGAGCTGCCTAACGGAGTGCGGGGCTGGCCCAGGGTGTTTACCAGACAGCCGGGATAAGGGAGTAAATCCCGCTGCTGTCTTCCCAGGGCCAGCTTCCTCAGATGGCTTTCCAAACTCCTAATCTCAGTGCCCACATCCCTGCCCAGCCCATGTTTGATGGGAGCTTTCCTTTCCGATTGAAGCTGAGGCCGAGCAGGATCTGTGGTGGGCTTGGGTCTGGGTCCCCCCCGGTGCGCGATGACATGGAGGTCCAGCCCCTTCCTCTCTGGTTCTTCCTTCCTCTCCACCTTCCCTTCTGGGGGAATCTGGGTGAGTGGGGGCCAGGCTTCTGCCACCAGGTGTTCCAGGGCCTTCTTGGGTGCCCCCAGCCCCTGCCGCCAGCGCGGCGATGCGGCCACATGCTGTGATGTGGGGGCGGGGCTGAGATTGGTCTTAGTGTCAGAGGCAAAGGGCGCCCAGCTTGCAGGTGGTCTGGGGTGGGAATGAGCAGGTGAGCGACAGCCCTTCCCACCATTCCCGCGCTCCCCACTCAGAACAAAAGCGGCCCCCGTGGGGCTTTGCTCGAGGTGCCGGACACCCGCTTGTCCCAGGAGAGTCCCTAAAGCAAACCTGCTCACCCCTGGGGCCTAGGGAGGCGAGCTCCTCTCCGGGACTCGGTGGCCACCTGCCCGCTTTAAGATGGGCCGGCCTCTGGGGTGACAGGAGGGCTTGGGTGCTCCCCAGTGAGTAAGGACATTGAGGCTCCCAGGGGGACCCACTGTTGATGTGGGGAAGAGGCTGCCGGTCTCCGGGTTTCCCTTCTGTAGTACATCGGGGCTGCCTACCCTTCCAGGGACAGCAGGACTGAACCCAGAGCAGGGGACTCGGCGCCCATCTTCAGACTCGTCTCCCAGAAATGTGGCTGACAGAGGCAAAGGATCTTACTTCCCCCCTCCCCAGCCTCACGCATTGGGAACTTACCTTGAAGGAGGAGCCGGACTCTCCACCTTGGTGGCCGCGTGGCCACCGTTGGTGGCTTGGGTATACCTTCCAGGGGTGGCTGGGATGGTGGGCGTGTCTTTTCTCCTAGTTGCCATGTGAGCTGGACAGACCCTTCTAATGTCCGCTTTCCCCTCCCTGGCCACAGGCCCCCTCTGCCTTCTTTCTCCCACGCCCCTTCTCTTCGCCTCCTTCCTCCAGGCAGCCCGCGGTCTCTTGGGCTTCACAACACCAGAGCGTCCCTCTCTCCGGGTCTCCAAACCTCCGTCCTGCTCGGCTGCCCTGTCCCATGTCTCCACCCTCTCCGTTGCCGTGGCAATCAGTGCTGCCCTGGGCTGTCCTGTCTCCCCTCCTGGGCTCAGGGCACTCACAGGGCGCAGGCCTCTCTGGCACCCAGCAGAGAGGGGGTTGGAAGGGCTGGGGACGGGGCAAAAGGTGCAGCCGCAAACTTCACCCTGGCCCTCCCGGCTTCCGTAGCCACAAAAGCCTGGCTCCCGGAGGAGTGAGTCCTGGGCGCCTGATTTTATTTGGGGTATTCTTTTTCCAACCTGTGTTGGGCAAGGATTGAGAGGTGAGAGGGGGAAAGAGGGCAATGAAAATCTGGAAGATGGCAGTTGGGCTGGGGAGGAGGAGGAGGAGGAGGAGGAGGAAGAGGAGGAGGGAAGAGGTGAAATTAATTCATTAGAAAAACCTGTTTACTGGCTCTGCTTAGGCACCTCCATTTTAAAAGTCTACGTTTACAATAGGTCGCTAATTAAAATACGAAATTAAGCAACAGCTATGTTTTTTTTTCCCCTTACACTTTAATTGCATGATTTTTTGTGATGTAATTTCTGGAAACACCCAGCGTACCTCACAGGGCTGATTGTTTGATAAACGAGAAGCACCTGAAACCAGCCCCAAGAATAAATATCTAAGTCCAAGGGGAACGTCAGGTGGACTGGAAATGGCGGAGAACTGCAGACAGCAGGGCACCAAAATCCATAGGAATAATAATACAAGTATCTTCGAAGCAAACACTTCCCCTGTTCACCCCCCCCCCCACCCCGAAACCAGAACAGTCTGTGCACCTTGGGGCGGGGGGGAAGCAGGGAGCTGAAATGGAAACCAGACCAAGTGGGGTAATCACTCCCTGTCCCCGACATCCCGGTTGGTCCTGTGGGTGCAAAGCAAACACAGCTTGGCCTCTTCCCTGATTCCATTGCTGGCCGAGCTCAGCACTTGCTGGGGTGTCGTCTCCTTGCATCACAGACCTTTTAAGAGGATTCTCCCTCGCCCTTGTTCTGAACCTCGAGGCCATCCCAAGGTCAGGGGGAGGGGGGGTCAGTGAACAGGGGCAGTGACTGTCTCCCCCGGAGACACCAGCTCTCCACGCCCACCCGCGAGCCCCAGGCTTGGGCCGCCGGCCCTGAGCCCCTGGCGCTGCCGGGAGGTAGGGGGGAAGGGTGGTCCCCGGTAAGAACGGGGCGCGTTGTCTCCACAGACAGCCCCGTGGCCGGCTGCCTTTTTAAAGATGCAGACCTGGAGGACGATTGCAAAACTGCTGAGAAACCTGTCAGGAACTGACTCCAGGGCGGGGCTGGGAGGAAACTGGATCCCACTGCCACCCGCCCGGCTGCTGCAAAGACCTAGGCCCGGCATCCTCCATGGGCACCCGGGCCTCCTGAGCGCCGGGCGTTTGGGCGGGAGGAGCCTGAGGACCAGAGGGACCTGTGACCACACTGCCTTCTCCTCTCCCATCCAGAAGCTGGAGGCCCAGTTGCCAGGGGCCCCAGTCACCTCTGCATACACTCCTCTGCTGGGGAAGAAAGATCTGCTTCTTTTTAGGGTCTTTAAAAAAAAACCAAAAAACCACATTTTCTCCCTAATTATAACTTAGGCTTATGGCTCGTTGGAAAATACAAAGAAGTGTGAAGGAAATCATTTTAAACTATGTAGCGCAGGTGTTGGAAGCATGGGGTAGAGGGGAACCGCGGCCTGGGTCCCCGCCCCTGCTTTCCACCCGGGGCGGGGGTGTGTGTGACTTTGGCTAAGTTACCTACTGTTGCTGAATCTCAGTTCCCTCGTCTAGAAAGTAGGGACCGTGATCTTGGAGGGGGTGAGGATGCAGCGTGATGATCCGTAGGAAATACCGAGCCCGGAGCCTGGCACGCAGCGCACATAAACGTTCGCTATTTCTGTTACTGTAGTTAATAATGACTGTTCCACTACCTTGAGATAATAGGCGTTGAGACTTTTATTAAGAATTTGTTTTGTATTGATGAAATTCTCTACCAAACCTGTGCCGTCCAGGGGAGTAGCCTTTGAGTCGCATGCGGCCGCTTACACTGGGATTGACTAAAATGAAATCAAATGAACAATTCAGTTCCACAGTCGCACCCGCCACATCTCAAGTGCTCAGTGGCCACACGTGGCCAGTGGCGGCCATCCTGGACAGCACCGACTGTTCTACCGGGCACCATTCTAAACCACCGAGGCATTGGAGTGTTTCCACTCTCGCTTCCTACTTTCCATAAATGCCTGTTCGTGGAGGCATAGGAGTCCACCGTGTGGCTTATTGGTTTTGAGTCTTTGTGGCTGGGCTGTTCGAGCATCTTCTGGGCTCTGATTGGCCCACTGATGCTGTGACGCACTCTGATTGGTGCCAGGCAGCAAGGGGCGGGGCTCTGCTTTCCCCCTGTCTGCCCTGGAAGAACTAGAGGGGCTGTCCCCTCAGTCCTCAAGTGCATCCCCTCGGCTGGCCCGTCCACACCCTTCACCCTACAGGGCGGAGACTAGGAAGAAGGGGGACATGCTTAAGGCAGCAAAAAATGAGCAGTAGTGACCCGCTCTCCACTGAGCCCCCCCCCCAAGACCCCCCAGGGAGCCTTTCTTGTTGGGGAGTGAATGCCATGGTGGGGGGCTTGGCTTGGCCTGGCTCCCAAGGTCTGTGCAGGCCTCCAGTTCCCAGTGAGGGTCTTCAGGCTTCCAGAAGGGCCCAGACTGAAGATGGGGAGACTCCAGGGTGGGGGTGCTGGGTCCCAAGTCAGGGGGCAGCTCCAGGAAGATCTTGCAATGGTGGGTGACCATCCATCCTGTGACTGGGGTAGGTAGGGTGAGTGTTGGGGTGCTGGGGTGATGCCAGGGTGGTGGCCCGAGCTGCTTCTGTAGCCAGGCGGTCCACACCCTCCTTGCACAGTCGAGGGCAGAGCCCTGGGTGGGAGGCTGTGGGCAGGACGGGCTAGGGAAGTAATCCCCGGGGCAGTGGGCAAGACAGATAGGGAAAGCCGAAACTGGACCTGCTGATGTGGCCCTTTCTGCTTGCAGCGGATCATAAAATATGGCTCAGATTTTCATTACGGGCTCTATCGATTATCTTCTGGGATGGATGAATTATAGGGAACATTAAATTTTTTTTAAAAAGCAAGTGAGAGAGGAAATATCTGAATGAGTTGGGGTGGTCGATGGCAGAAAGGGCTGAGCCACCAAGCCTGCGTGGCCTCCGACTCCGAGCAGGGCGAAGACCCGACCGCTCAGGGCAGCAGCCTCTCACTCCGGCTCTCAGCCGCCCAGGCCTCCCTGGGCCTGGCCTTACAGCAGGGGAGGCCATTGCTCCCCTTTGCTCCCCTCGCCCCATCCCCTGCAGGGAACTGCCTAGGTCCTGGGAGGCAGACAGTTGCGTTATTCACAGGTTCTGACCCAGGAGTAGGGCCTTCCCCAAGCTTCAGGCCTCTGTGGCTGGAGGTGGGCCCCAAGCTCAGCTGCTTTCTCCCCGGGAACCTCCTGATTCTGGAGATGCTCCCTGGGCAGAGGGAAAGGTCAGAAGGCATCGTTGGCCTCCTGGGGTCCGGACTGAGACAGGAACTCCCGAGGAATGTGGCCACCTGGGCCGGGGGGCCACCTCAGCTTTTCCAGCTTCTTGTTCCTTCCATCCGTTGTCCCTGGCTCAGAGGATTTCCGTTTCCCTTGGTGAGCTTGGGAAAACGTGTCTGGGTCCCAAGACTGTGCATCTCAGTGAAGTCGGGAAGGAAGGCCTCCTGAAAGCCCACTGTTCCTTGCTTTCACCCCCGCCCCCCACCCCCTACCTCTCCCCCCACCCCCTGCCCCCGCCCCGCCAAGCAGTATAGTGCCTAGAGTCAGCTAGGCCTGCGTTCCCATTGCTTCCGAGGGTGTGACCTTGGGTGGGTCAATCCCTCTCTGAGTCTTAGTTCCTCAGCTGTCGAGTTGAAATAATAACCTATCTCATCGGATACTTGCGACAATGGTATGTATTAATGTATTAGAGTCCTTAGTGCGTGATAAACACCATTCCTCCTCTGCGGTGGCAGCGTCCGGAAACCTTTTCCCCCTCTCTTCATTCTGCCTGTGTGATTGGTCATTATCTCCGTTTTACAGATGGGGACACTGAGGCCCAGGGAGGTTCAGATAAATTGCCCAGGGTCACACAGCTTGTAGATGGCAGCGCCAGGATTCATACCTGGCAGTCTGTGTCCTGGGCCCAAAGCTCCTATGTTAACCCATTAGGTTATGCCACCCCAGTGATCTGGGGCGGGGGAGGGGGGCGGGGTGGCATATGTATGAGTACACCTGTGTGTGTGCTCATGTGCCTGCCAAAAGCCTTGCCCTTGTGTGGGTGTCCGGCTGATCCCACGTATGACCCCCGCTACTATATGTGGCTACCTCATAGGCAGTGACCCCAGGATTTTCTGGGCCCTGTTCTGGGTGGAGTGTCTCTCTACCCCCACGCCATCCCCCTCACCCTGGCTTCACCTAGGCTGCTGAGAAAAGGTGGTGGTTTCCATGGATACCCGTCTCCCTCTGGGGACACGCCCTTTTTTGTATAACTCTGTTCCCTCAAGTTGATTGTTTTTGGCACACAGCTCTGTAAACTCATCCAACAATTAAAAAGGGGGAGGGGTGGAACCAAAGGGAGCCCGATCGTAACTGTGGGCTGAGTGACACGCGGGAGGGCCTTTGGGATGTGGGTCCCCTCTCTGTCCCCGGCCAGCAGCAGGGCACCACCTTACGCACAGGAAAGGTGGGCTCCTGGGGGTTCTGCTTGTGAAGTTCTCAGAATTCTTCCCTTCCATCTGAGCTGTGTTCTTGCCCCATTTTTTTCGCCCTCAGAAACCTAAAGGGGCCCCTTCTCGGTGCCAACCTGTCCGTCTCCCGAGGCCACCTGACGCCAGGAGATGCCAGAGTGCACCCATTTGCATGTGGGCTGCCCTTGTTTTGGTTAATTGTGTATGTGTTTGCTCTGTCTGTGCACCTACCATCAAATACCGACTGCGCTGGGCGTACCCGTCGTAGGCTGCGTGAGATCACAGATGAAAAATGCAGTGAAAAACACGTTCGTGCCACAACACATCATGTCGGATTTTTGTATTAAGATGTGGATTTTTTTATTGTTTTTTTTTCCTTTTCCATACAGCCCTGGAGTTGGGCAATGTGCGCGTCTGTGTTTTTGTTTGCACTCCGGGTGGTTTATGAAATCTGCTCATTAGGGTGCTGTCCTCTCCCCACCTCCAGCTTGCCCTGCCACCCCTTTTTCCACTCGGGGTAGATCCCTCCCCAGCACCTCCTTTGGGGAGGATATGGATGCACACCCCCCCCCCCCACCCGCCCCAATGTACATTCACGCAGGTGAAAACAGGTTCCTGCAGCCCTAGTCTCAAACCTGGCATTGCAGGAGGAGGTCCCGACGTGGGGAGAGGCAGGAGAAATCTCTGTCCCGCCGCCCCCACCCAGGATAAAGCCCCATCGCTTGCCCCTTGTCTGGAGAGAAGTAATGGAAGTTGTCCCATCCCCACTGCACCTGCTCGCTTGCGTGGCCCTCTCCTGGGTGGCTCTCTGGTCCCCAGGTAGGTTTAGGGGTTCTCCTGCTCAGCAGGGGGTTCCCTGCAGGACTTGCCCCCTCGCACTTGGAGCCGAGCCAGAAGGCAGCGCCTGAGCACAGCCTTTGCCTTCCCCCCCGGCGTGACCTCTGGTGCTTTCTGGTGGCTCTGGGACTTGTTGGGAGGGCAGAGCTGAGATGCAGGAGGGGAAATAGCATTCGGAGTGGGTGGGTGGGTGCTGCGATCCTGGGCAGGGATCAAGAGGGGCTTTTAAGCAAGTTGGGCCTCGGAGCCATCAGCCCCGGAGCCCAGGCCTGGCTGCAGCACTTTCGGGCTGTGACCTTTGGCCCATCCCTTTGCATCTCTGCGCCTGCCCTTCCTCATCTGTCCACAGGGACCAGGAGCCTTCCCACTTCGTGTGGCAAAGATTCCGCGCGATCACTTGGCATGATGCTTGGCAAATAGGAGACGTCCAGTTAGTCGACCTGCTTAGTTCTCACACAGGCCCACTATGCTCCCTGGCACATAGTAGGTACCCGGCCAATTCTTATTGGAATCATTTGGAGGAGGATCAAATAACCAAGCAGTCCCCTCGAACCTGGAAGTTACTCATTCCTGGTGCTAATGAAGGAGTGGGGAGAGACCCAGGCGCAGGTTGGGGCTTAGGGGAACTGAACAGAATGGAGCGTGAAAGTCACCAGTGAAGTGTTTTGTCGCCCAGGAGGGGCGAAGTGGCTCGGGCCCATCTGATTCTGACACAAAATCAGGGACTGGTTCAGTCCCGCAAATGCCCTCGCTGCCCACTGCGGGCCAGCTGGTGTGCTAACTGCTGGGGATGCAGGGCTAATGAGGACCTGGTCCCTGCCCTTGAGGGCTTAGAAACCCGGTGGTGGAGACAGACTTGTTAGCAGGTGACTTGCATCGGGTGGGGATTTAAATGCGACAGTGAAGGTTGCATGGAGAGCAGAGGAGAGGGGCGTATGGGCCTGCTCGACGTAGACTCTGGAAGGTTACCTTGAAGAGGCTGAAGGAAGAGGGTGGGATGTTTATGGAGCACTGTTAACGCCTTTCACATCTCGTGTTTTGCTGTTGTTGTTTAAATATATTTTTATTGATTTCAGAGAGGAAGGGAGAGGGAGAGAATCCTTGATTGGCTGCCTTCTGCATGCCCCCCACTGAGAATTGAGCTGGCAACCCGGGCATGTGTCCTGACTGAGAATCGAGCCCATGACCTCCTGGTTCATAGGTTGACACTCAACCACTGAGCCACACCAGCCGGGCTCACAATCTCTTATTGACACCTGCCCCCCCTCCCCCCCCCCGCCCCCAGCTGCTCAGTAGGAGGGAAAAAGCTGCTGTCTCCATTTGACCAGGGAGGGCACAGGGAGACGAGACGGCTTGTCCAGGAGCCCGCGGCGACTTCAGCGGCAGAACAGGGACTCAGAGCCATGGCTCCGGATTCTCGGCCCAGCGGCCCAGTGCTATTTCTGTCCCTACGCATGGCTCTCACACCTTCACCCCGAGCTGCTGGCCAGAGAGCTCCGGGCTCTGGGCTTGCACCTCCTGACCGGCTGTTGCCACAGCCTCGGGGCCTGTGCGTGGGAGGGCCCGTCCATGGCCGACCCTGGGGCCTGTGCCCTGGTTTGGTAAATGGGTCAGGCCACTTGGTAGGGGACAATCCCTGAGCTTGGCCACACCCTGGCAGGGCTGAAGGATGGCAGGAATGGGGAAGACTGAGGAGGAGGAAGAGGAGGCGGTGGCCCGGCCACGCCCTTTATTCAGTTGCTCTCGCTGCCCTGGGCATGCCTCTCTGTTGGCTGGAGGAGGCCAGACGAGAGCCTGGGACACCCTTTCCCCATCACCAGAACGCCCTTCTGAGCCAGCACAGAAGACCCTGCTCATGTTCATCCTTCATGGTGGTCAGACTCTGGTCTCCCTAGCTCCTGGCCAAGGGTCAGGGAGGGGGCAGTGTTTCCCCTGACCCTTTCTCTGGGGAATGTGTCTGCCTGGCCAGGGGCAGTGTCGGCTGCCTGTAGCAGATGCCGCTCTCGGGGGGTGGGATTTGGGGGGGGGAGGGGCAGGGGTAATTCTGATGGTGTTGGAGTAGAGCGACCCCAGCAGAAGAGAGTTCTGGGGTGGGCGCTGTAGGTGGTCCGAGCCATCCCTGCCTCTACCCAGAGGTATTGGGTGGGTGGAGGGGCTGCCCAGGGCTTTGGGGAAATCTGGACCAGCAAGCAGGGGAGTGCCAGAGCTCAGAGGAGTGAGTCTCCCAGTGGCCCTGAAGTTCCCATTAAAGTGTTTTTTCCTCTTTTTTAAAGAAAAAAATATTCCCAAACTGGAAAACAAAGGAAATCCACTTCCCCCAAATCACACGAAACTCACATTAGGTGCCTGGCGGAATTCCATGGAAACCAGGAAACCCGCCGTTAACCCTGTGTGCCGCCAAAGGGTGGGGTGGGAGCCGGCGAGCCCAGCCCCAGCCCAGGGTCGCTGGCCCTCCCCGGCTTCCCCCAGGGAGCTGGTCTCCGAGGCATTGCCCCGAGCAGAGGCGGGGTAGAGCCTGGCCTTCACCGCGCCAACTCCCCCGTGCACTTATGGCCCAACCTTGGGAGGCAGCAGAGGGAGGCCCTGGGGGACCCAAGGGCTGGGCCAAGTTGGAGAACCTGCCGGGCAGCTGCCCACACCATGCCATGCTGTGGAGTCCGGGCCAAGCCCACTCACACACTTCGGGAGCATCGAGGCGCCACCGTCCCCAGGCTGGGAGGGAGGAAAGGACTGGATTTCAGCCACCTCCCTCCCTGATGCCAGCCTGTAGGCAGGGTGGGTACAAGGGTGGACAGAGCCCTCCCCCGCCCCCCGTACCCCACTCTCACATCCAGGAGGCTGGGCCCCCAGGCCTGGGAGGAGGTTGTGTGCTGAGGTCAGTAGCGTCTGTATATTTGCACACATGTGGGATAAGTTTTCTAAAAAGGCTGAAAATATTTACAGGTTTGAAGTTGAAACGCAAACAGGAAAAGCCCTTTAAAAAGTGAGTGTAGTGGATATTCAAAACAGGAATCACCATGGAAACACCACAATATTTGCTTAAATTGATACAAAGGTTGCCGGTAGCAGGGCATCAACGTTTTTTGGCCACTTTTTTTTTTTTTTTTTGGCCCAGCACCTATAACAAATGAATCTCAACGTCCCCCTTTCTGGGGGTGCGCGCGCACCCTCTTCTCTTCTCTATGTGAAGCGGTGCAGTCCCAGAGGAGAGGGGGAAAGGGAGAGAGAGGAAACCAAACTCCATCCCGGGGAGCTGCAAGGACACCTGTTGATTCCGTTTTTAGAGACTCCCATGGGCCACCGGGGGGTCCTGGGAGCAGCTGGGAGCCGGTCGAGGGACAGCCTGGAGGGTGCGCCAGGTTGGGGAGCCCAAGGGTTGGTTCGGTTGCATGGGTCTGGTTCTGACCTGGTTTCCAGTGTTGGTTTCACCCACTGTCAGGCTGACCTTTCACCCCCGGTGCTGGGCCTGGGGCGTGATCACTTTATTGTTATCTGGGGTGTCACCTGACGGTCTATCACGGTTTCTACCTGTTGGGTCTTTTTGTTAGGCGTGACCACAGTGTAGCAACTGGCTTATCATTGTGCCGAGGGTGCACCGGTCGTGCGGTCAGGCATGGCATCTCACCGCAGCAATGCCATCTGCTGATTGGCAGGCAGGTCCGAGAATCTCTTACCTGGCACATGATGTCAGCGCCCTTCTCTCTGGAGTAGCTTTGTGGGTCTCCACTGCAGCCTAATCGCCCCTTTCCCTTCTTCTTTTGTAGGCGAACAGACCTTGCTGACGGAAGGCAAGGGCTCCAGCACAGCCCACCACCTCCTGGCGGCCTCGCTGTCCCTCCTGTAGAAGGAAGGGGTCCCACGGCTCCAGGGTGTGCTTTGGAATGGACTTCGGACCCCCGGCCCTTGGGAAGCAAAGGTAGCTGCTCCTGATTCCCAGACACCACTGGGCAGCGTGGGTAGGGGCTGTGGTTGGCCAGTTTGGGGGACTCAGGGAAGGACTGCCGAGGACTTTCTCAGTGGGTTCTGACCCGGATGGTGGTCGCTCAGGCACCCTAGGTGAGAGCGAGAAACGGAGGATTGAGAAAAATTCTAGGACACCTGTGTACTGGCCCTGGGACTATGACCTGGCTCACAGGTCATAGTGAATGGCCCTGACTGGGCCGTTCACTCACTGCTACCTCCCCCTCTGGATCCCGGCTCCCCACCCGGCATCCCCACTGGATGGCACTGAATGGTGCCAGCAGCCTGCAGGCGTTCCAGGGAGGCCTGGGCTCTAGCAGACGCCCTGCCTGGGGCTGAGCATCAGGTCATGTCTCTGCGGCATCTCTGAGGACGGTTGGTCCAGCCCATCTGTAGACCCAGAGGCTGCTGCTCCGCTCCGAGCTCCCGGGTGGCTGGGCGGGGCTCTCCCAGGTGGGCCTCCAGCCTGGGCAGGACCCTCTTAGAGGAGAAGCCACAGGTGTCTTTAAACAGAAACAAAAACCCACACATTTTATTGATTTCAGAGAGGAAGGGAGAGGGAGAGAGAGAGAGAGACACACATCAATGAGAGTGAATCATTGATCGGCTGCCTCCTCCATGCCCCACGCTGGGGATCGAGCCTGAAACCTGGGCATGTGCCCTGACTGGGAATTGAACCGTGACCTCCTGGTTCATAGGTCAATGCTCAGCCACTGAGCCACACCAATCCGGCCCACAGGTGTCTTTTGATCCAGGCTCAGAAATCGCCCCTTGCTTGAGGAAGGTCATGTGAGCCAGGTCATAGTCCCAGGGCTGATACCGTCCAATACTTACCCTCAGGTATCAAATGGGTTTTCAAGGTGGGGGTTTGACACATGATTGGCTACTTTTCACATATTGATCCTTAGTCAGTGTTCTCCTATGATCCTGAGGGAACCAGCCTAGAAGGGTTGGGCTTTGGTAAAGGTGATGGGCAAGGTCTTAGGGTGGGGGCTGGGGCTGAGGGCCTGGAGAATAGCTGGGAGGGCAAAGCCGGGGGCCGCCCTCTGGTGTGTGCCAGATGGAGGTCAGCAGCCCTGGTCCCCCTCCTGCCCTGATGCTCCCTACCCAGGGGCGCCACAGGCAGGTGTGTCCTGCCCCTCCCTCCGTGGCCAGGCTCGGCACCTCTGGACTTTGAGCTTCTGGGGAGGAAGCACTTGCAGAGAGGGTGCCTTCTCTTGGCGCCCACTGGGGACTGTGAGGTTCCCAGAGCAGCGGGTCAGCTGCATTTCAGGCCACACCATCTCGGGGGCTGTCGCCAGCCTTAGACACAGCCCAGGGCTTTGCAAATCAGATGTAAATGTGGCCTTTGGAGCAGCCATGTTGCGGAGGCTGTTGGTCCTGGCGTCCAGCACGCCGTCCCACTCCAGGACTGGTCTGTCCACTCTTTGGCCGTGCTGCTGTGATCCCTGATGGCGGGGAGGGGGGCTGTGGAGACGCTAGGCTGGCATCATGCACCAGCACCTGCCCATCTCTACCGTCCTGGGCTCTTGCCCCACTCGGCCTCCCTGGCGAGCCCGGGTCCTGGGCCGGCTGGCCATGCCTTCGAGCCTCTGGATGAACTCGCTTGCGCCCTGACATCACAGGTTGCCCAGTGCGGTGGCGACCCCGTTGAGGGGGCACCTTTGCCTGGGCTGTTCCCGGATGCAGGCCTTCTTTTCTCTTTGTTTCTTCAGCAAACCAGGCCCATTCTTTTTTTCCTTCGCGACGTTTCCGCTCAGTGCTGACTCCCAGAGGCCACGCCAGCTGGGATTTGCGCTCAGCATGGGGTATGGGCTCCATGCATCCTGTGGGACCCCTGCACCCTGGCATCAGCGGGCCTGGGCTGCTAATGAAGCTTGGGAACTCCCGAGGGCTCTGAAAGGGACTGTCCTGACCAAGCCCCGCCTCGCTGACCCAGCCCTTTCCAGGTACAGGGTCCTCTGTGGCAAGGGTGACCGTGGTCTCAGAGGTGTCCTGCCTCATGACCCTGGACTGTGAGTGAGGGGGTGAGTCCGGGCTCCGGCCTGGTCCACAGGCCTACTCCCGCCTAGGTAGGATTCTCCCCGCTTCTGGCCACACCACAGAAGGGCTGGTCATATCTAGTCTCCAGTGACAGGGGCCCTGGGTCTGCCAGGGACTGGGGACAGAGTGGATAAGACAGCCCTGGGTCTCCTGGAGTTCCGGTTGGGCAAGCGGACAATAAGCAAACCCACAAAAGAACAAGGAAGCCACTGGTGCAGAATGGACATGGGATGAGGTGGTGGGAGGGGACCGGGCAGGTGACAGCCGACATGGATGGGTAGGCAGTGGACAGCCACCTGAAGGGCACGCGGAAGAACATTCCACAAAGAGAGCGCAGCCGGTCCCGAGGGCCTGCGCTGGGCTGCGTGGTGTGTGTGTGGAGCAGAAGGAAGGTCCCAGTGCCCGGTGTGGACAGGGTGGGGGGCGGGGCCCATGGGGCTTCGGGGCGCCAGGGGGATTCGGGATTTTACTCCTTGGGTGACAGAGTTGCCGGAGGGCTTTTAAGGAGGGAGGTAAAGTGATCTTCATTTCATTTTTAAAAAGATGGCTGGGCCAGAGGTTGGCAAGGGGAGAAACAGGAGGCCAGAGGAGAGGCTGCCGTGGCCATGGAGCGGGGAGACTGTGACTGAGACACGAAGGCGGAAGTGGAGAGCAGGGGCAGAGGCCGCGTGCTCAGGGGGAGAGGTACCGGGGCCTGCCGATGGGCTGGCAAGACCCCCGGGTGACGCCAGCCCGCCCCCCCCCCCCCCGGGCCTGACAGTGCCGAAGGACCCGTGGCTTACAGAGTCTCGTGGTTTAGGGGGACTCGTGGCTTTCGTAATGAATGCCTCCTGGTTTAGGGGGAGAAGCACCGCCCTGGTTGCTGAGAAAGCCGGTTTGAGTCGTCTCTTGGTCAGCACCACGCAGCGGGGCGGCCAGAGGCCTGCCCGTCTCCAGCACCGTCTCCAGCAGCGATTTCCAAGCTCACTGTCCCCTCGGCCCGAGACCCTGCCCCGAAGCTGTTTTGTGCCTTTGTGCCCCGGGTTCTGTGCGGGGTCTGAGGTTGGGCCGAGACGCTCATGTAGCTCCTCTCACTGCGGCTTCAGATGTGACCTGTGTTCTCACGGGCTGAGCGTCGGCGGGTCTTTCTCCCGTGCTCCCGGACGCAGAGCCGAACAGTGGGTTTGTCTAAGGCCTCCTCATTCCCACGGGGCCCGCGGAGCCTCCGGCTTCGGCTCAGGGGCCGACATCCTAGCAGTCTTTCCACGCGGAAAACCTTTGCACAGTTCACGGTTTGAATCGCCATAGGCGTCCCATCAGAAATGGCCTGGGCTGACGCTGTCCCTTTTTCCAGGGTCTCTGATCTGAGGCTCCACTCGCCTGGGTCCTGGTATCACGTGCGTGCGCCAGGACGGGGCAGGCAATCCCAGGAGCCATGCTGTGACAGTGAAGTGACCTCCAGCCCCCCTGGGCAGGCATGGCACAGCCTAAACAGCAAGCCAGAGGCCTGGCTCGAGTGAGCCGGAAGCTGTCAGCCAGCTGCGGGGGCCCCAGCGAGTACTTGCCCATGCTGGCAACACATTCCCAGCCATACGGGCCGGGTCAGCCCTCCAGGAAAGTTCTGGAAGCCTGACCTCCAGGGGGAGTGACGGAAGGGAGCAGGCTGGCGACATCTCGCAGGGGGTGACAGGGATGTCCTAAGCATGCAGCGGGTGCCTCCCACCCGGCTCCAAGGGGGTGTCAGCCATTCTTCCTGGGTGTATCTGCTGGCATCAAAACACTGGGCTGAGCCCCCGGGGCGGGTGTGTCTGGGTGGGCAGGAGCATGTGTCTGTGCATGCGTGGGAGGCCCTTCTGCTTGCTGCCACCGTGGCCTGCGCTAGATCCGCAGCCTGCACTCATAACTGGACTGGACAGTTCTAACTCCCTCCTCCGGGCCTTTGATCTGATGTGGGGCTGGCACTCCAGAGCACAGCACCAGGCGGGGGTGCGGAGGGGCAGGATCAGGAGACCGAGGTGCTGGCGAAGGGGAACAGGGGCCCAAGTCCTCTGCCACCCCCAGGCAATGATGTGTTGGGGATGAGGGGGCTCCAAGGTCGCAGCCCCTCTGGGGTGGCTAGAGAGCTGATGGGGAGACGGTTTGGGAAGAGCTACTGATCCTCCTGGTTTCTAAACTGTGAGGATTCTGCCTGGTGTTACTGACATCCCCGCCCCGGGCCTCCCTGGTGCCTTCTGCCTTCTCAGCAGAGTCGGGAAGCCCCTGGGTTCCACCAGGCACAGGCCCAAAGGGACAGGAGTCGGGAGGGGCCGGCAGCACCTGCCCCGCCGGAAGCTGCCCAGGGGCCTCTTCTCATTTGGTGACTTGTTTGCCCCAAAGGGGACAGCGGCCCGGGAGGTTAACGTCTTGTGGATGAGGGGAGGTTAACGTCTTGTGGATGAGGGGAGAGGCATGGCTGCCCTGCTTCCATCCCCATGACCTTGGACCTCCCCCGGGGACTTGCTGGCACTGGAGAGGTTTTCACACGAGAGCAGTCCCGGTGGCTGGGAGTGCATCGTCTTCCCTTACAGACAGTCAGGCCACGCTTATTCCACCTTCTCCCAACTGTCTAGAACCTACCCAGGTATAGAGCACCTGGTCCAGGTGACAGTCCTTCAGCCCAGAGGAGGCCACACTGAGGCATTAGGCCATCGGGGGGACTTTCAGCCCCACCTTCAATAGGACATTGGGTGGCCATCCACCAGGGCGACCCATACCGTTGCCCGTACTCGGGTAAATCAGCCCTTCCGCTCACCGCGTTTCCTCTCTGGTTTGGGGTCTTGGCCCTTCAGGAGCAGGAGCCCTTTCTGACCCCGAGCCTTCTCCTGGTGGCCTAGGGTTGGGGCCCCTGTGACCAGAGCGGGTGAGAGGAAGGAAGATGTAATTAATCACTAGTTCCTTCTCCAGAAATGCTAATCGGGAAAAGCAATTAAAAGCAACTTTTTTTCCCTTAGTAATCTGTTAAGAGCTGGTAATGAAGTTTAGGGCCGTTGTGACTCAATGTTTCAGCTTCACCGACTCAAGTCAAAACAATGCAAGCCCAGGAGTTTGCAGGCAGCTGACTGGGCCCTGCAGCAGCGGGGCGTCCCGGCGTTCCCCCGGCTCACTGTTGCCCCCCCACACCCCCCCCCTCGCTCACCATCATCCCACCTCATGCTGCTTCCGGCCAGAGAGGGCAGCAGTATCAACTGGTAGGGGAGGGTCTGTGTGGCACAGAGATGGGTCCCCCAGGACATCCCTCAGGAGACCCACAGCCTGAAAGTGCATCTTAGGGGACCTGCTAGGTAGGACTGGAGTGGGAGAATCACCTAGTACGGGCGTAGAACTCGGGGAGGGTGGATCTTTGGGGTCAAGGGGGAGGAGACAGGTTCCTGGGGAGCCCTCTGGGCCAGGCTGGGGCCCAGACACTTGGGGCTCAGAACCAGAAGAAGTGGTGGTCCAGATCCTGAACTCTGACCTCTGGTCATTCATCTTTTGGTTTCCGCTCATTCCTGGAGCATAATTGAAAGGTGCTAAGAACTAGCCCTGTGTAGCGGGGAAGGAGCCAGGCGAGCACTCTGTCCTCCTGCAGTTTGCATCTGAGCAGAGGGGGGCCAGTGGGAGATGAGATAAAGAGATGACATCCATGTTCGACCACGGTGTCCAGGAGGAAGCTAAAGCCTTTTGGAGAACAGAGCAGGGGGGTGCGTGTGGCGGGGGGAGTGGGTGGATGGTTTGTACTGGTAGGTGTGGCGTCTGGGGAAGGCGGCACTGAGATGGTGACATTTGGGGAAGGACAGAAGGAGGTGAGGGAGCGAGCACCCTTTGAGGGTTGGAGGGCAGCAAAGATGGGAGGGAAGTGAGTGGGGGAGATGCCGTGTGAGGCCGGGGGGGGTCCCAGTGGGGGCACCCCAGATGCTGAAGGCCTCATAGCCATTGTGAGAACCAAGGCTTTTACCCCGACTGATATAAGAGGCTTTTTGAAGAGTTCTGAGGGACATGATCTGATTAAGCACAAGCTCTTCATTAAAAAGCAAGACCCAACTGTCGCCAGCTCCTCTCGGGACGGGTCCCATTTGTGGCCGAATCTAGGTCCCTCTGCACACCCCCTCCACGCCACCCCCCCCCCCCCCCGCCGTGTGCTCTCGAGCAGGCGAGAAGGGTGCTGAGTGTTCGGTTGGAAATCGCCCTGCCTCGGCCTCGGCCTTGGCCTTGGCCTCTGCCTGCTCCCCCCTTGCCACCTCAGGGAGCCGTTCAGAAACAGGGTCTTGTCCCTTTAAGCAGACCCCCGCCCGCTTCCCTGGCCTGCTTTATCTGAAGTCCAAGCGCACGTTGTTTCAGGACCGATCCGCTTTAGCTAATTAATAATCTGACAGGAGCCACCCAGGGGATTAGCGGCTGAGCTGAGCTCCACCAGGCCCCGGCAAATGAGCCCTGTACTCCTTGGAGACATGGAGGTGACTTTGGGGGGTACAGGGAGAGGGGACCCCCCTAGGTGAGCCATGGCATTGGACAGTGCAGAAGTGACCCGTGGGGGGAGAGGGCAGGTCGGGGGACAGTTCTGGCCAGAGCCTCTTGCCAGGAGTCTGCTATTCGGAGGGGCAGGGACTTGGCTCTCCCTCACTGCCCCTCCCAGCCCCCGATCACCCACCAGAAACCCTCCTCACCTGCCCGGGGGCACCTGTTGAGCAGCGGGAAAGGGCTGCCGGATCCAGTAAATAAGAATACAGGGCCCGCAGTGAAATGAGAATTTCAGATAAACTGCAAAAAAAATGTTAATGTATGTTCCATGAAGTACTTGGACATACTTACACTAAAAAAATTCTTACAGTTTATCTGAAATTCCAATGTCACTGATTCTCTTGCAATTTCTGAGGACCCTGAGCAAGGAGGGCCAGAGGCTGCGGGCTCCCTCCTGGGAACAGCCTGGAGGGCCCCCGGGAAGAGGCGGCACCCTCACGGAGCAGCTTGGAGACTTGGCAAGCCGGCCAAGGCTGGGGCACGGTGGCCTTGCTTGGCACGGTGCAGGAAAGGAGCAAAAGCCAGCCCCTTGCCAGAGTCCCCAACCTATATTTGGGCCCAGGTGGTCCTTGGGTGAGGTAAGTCCGAGTCTCCTCCCCAGGGTCTGTGGCCAGGGCCACCTCCCGCGGGTGAGGCTGGTGTCTATGAACCGTCGGGGGTCCCTCCTGTGGGGACAGCCTGAAGTTCCTGGGGAAATGGGGTTAGGGGGTCATCCGCTGTGTGGGAGGGGCAGGCCAGGTCAGCGCAAGGTCACAGACAGCCTGCTGTGCAGGGCCTCCTTCCTGCTTTCAGGCCTCTGGGCACTGAACAGAAACACCTGTCTGCTGACCTCCCCGAGCCCCTCCCCAAGGCCTCCGGTAGCCCCGCGCTGGCTCTCAGGGAGGGTGTGCCATGCAGTGGGACAGGGCTGCCCGAATGTCACTCCATGGACCAGGGGGATGGTCTGTATGGGAAAACTTGGTGGGGTCCTTCCGGCTCCCTCTCATGACCCTTCTCACCCTAGCTCTGTTCCCAGGGGTCAGGGAGCTCAGGGCAACACGAGGGGCCTGCTGCCAGCTGGTGCTGGTCCAGCCTCCTGCAGCCAAGGGGCCTGATGCCAGGCGGGCACTGCCCCCGAGGTGGGAGCTCTGGCTCCCACACCATTCTCCAGGAGTTAACAGCATCCTGTGCCTCCTCTCCTCCAGCCCCAGCTGCCCCCCTCCCAGCCCTTCCCGGCAGAGCCAGCTGGGGCGTCTTGTGGTGGAGCAGAGGGGGGCTGGGGGTGCCGAGCTGGTGGGAACCTCTTCCGCTTCCCGAGCTCTCAGCCTCTTCCCCAGCGTGCCCGGTGGTTTGGCCCTGTTTCGCGAGCCGTCTGCTGCCCCTGACCGACATCGTTAGCGTGGGTATTTATATTTCATTAACGACATTAAGCCCAAATGGCATTAAAAGCAAAGCTGGTGATAAATAGCTTATTAATAAACAGGGAGTGCTCCGTGCTGCCTGGCCTCTCCCAGCCCCGGCATTAACCCTTGCTGCCCTAGATAAATATGCTTCACCCCAAAGACCATACCCCCCCTCCCCCCAAGAGGGGGCTGGAAGAGCCAGTCACGTGTCCTCCAGCTCCTGGCTGCTCTGAGGTCAGTGCCTCTGGGATCACGTGGGGGCCAGTTGTGGGTCACTCGGGCTCACAAAACCTGGCCAGACCCCCTCAGGGCTTCCAATCAAATCTTCCCACCCTCTCCTTCACTACTTTAGATTCCGGGGCATAAAGAATTCAAGAAATGTGGCTTTCTTTTTAAAGCTGTAAGCGCGTGCATCTTCCCCCTTCCTTTGTAGTTCTGTCTGAAAGGAGGTTCACAGCGTATCTGGAATCAAAAAGAGCGATGCTCATGAAAATAACAGCAGCAGCAGCAGCTATTCCCGCCGCCGTTCGCCGAGCGCTGCGAGCGGGCCTGCTGCTGATCACTCCGTGCGTAGCCGCTCCCGGTGCTCCCGGCGACCTCAGGGATCCTCCAGGGCCGGCCATCTTCTTAGTGGGAACAGTGAGGCAGATCCACCCGCATCACACAGGTGCTGGCCGGAGGTGGCGGACAGCCAGGCCTTGGTTGTTTGGGGGTGTAAGTTAGTGTTTCTTGGATGTAGAGCCGTCTCTTAACACTTTCAAGAAATGTGGGTAGACTCAGCTCCGGGTCCCCCACCCCCACCCCCTCCCCGAATTGTCTGAAGTCAAGAAGAGAAAGCAGGGCCCTGTCCTGACACTCCCCCCCCCACCCCCCGCCGTCTGTTTGGGGCTGCCTGGGCCCGGGCCTGGCTGAGGGGCACAAGGGCCTCGCTTGGGTTTTGCGATGTAGAAGGGAAAGCCGGAGGGGAGTGTGGGGCGAAGAGGCTGCGCGGTCCCACGGGGAGGATGGGGCGGAGGGTGCGTCGCCGGGACCATCTGGTTGTGTCTGGTGAGCGCTTGGGGAAGGCAGAGAGCTAATTGATTAGCAGGACTCCCGCTGCTCTGCCAGGAGCCTGGACACCTCCCAACCCATCCCCAGCTCGGGAGGCAGTTGGGAAAGCGGCCGCAGGGCTCTGTCCAGGAGGAATTCCACTTCTCATCCCGATGGATGGGAGGCCTGACCACCCCACAGAGCACAACAGGCAGGAGGGAGCCAGCAGGGGGCCCGCCTGACCTAGCGCCCACCTGGGGACTGCCGCGCAGGTGCGCCTCACGCCCGCTTCTCCAGGAAGATGGTCCGGCAGATCGTCCAGCCGACTGTGGCCCTGCAGGCCTTGGCGTCACATGGCGCAGTGGGTGGCTGGGAGTGGAGTCGTGCTTATCAGCCGCATTACACTTCGGGTGCACAAGGCACGGGCATGAAGCCGGTGACCGGAGAGCCCAGTACAGGAGCACCCGGGGGAGGGGCCGGCCTGGCCCGCCCTGCCCGAGGTCTAGTGGCCACACCGGGGAGCTCATTGGGAGGAAGGTCCGCCATAGAGAGAGACAGTGGGCCCAGGCCGCAGGCCGCCTCGAGTGCAAGCGGGCCGACGGCTTAGTAGCTGCGGTGTGGCTGCCACTTCACCACGTTCACCTGTGTGTCCTCCTTTGGTGAAACAGGCACGATCAGACCTCTGCAGGGACGTGGTCTGCAAAGCGCCTGAGGGGGGCCCTCGGGTTCTGAATGAGGGGGCGGCTGCCCTTCTTGCTGTTGGACCTGCGCCTAATCCAACACCAACATGGCTGCTCAACGTCCTGTTTGAGAAATAGGCAACGCAATGGGCACAGGCGCAGTGTGTGCAGCAGCTCGGCCGGCCACTTTGCGAGGGGTAGTTACAGCAGCAGGTAGGACGGGCCGGTCCGTTCAGGGGGGTTTCTGGAGCTTATCCCCCTGAACTAGGCTTGGAAGAGGCGGGGGGCAGAGGAGAGCCTTTGGAAGGGGAGCACAGTGCACCCCCGCCCCCTTAGCAAGTGCTAATCTGGAAGGGGAGCCTGGTGTGGGCAGGTGTCACTGGTTGCAGGTGGCCGCAGGGACCTGAGGGGGAGCAGAAGGATGGGATCTTCAGCGTGGGGGTGGCCCCTGCTGCCTGTGATGTTAGCTGTGGTGAGGCAGGGTCTGCCTGTCCCTCCCTTGGTTGTAAGACCCCCTCACACCCCCTCAGCCTGCAAAGGCGGGGACCGGGGGGGCAGCCTCTGCTCACTCACCTTACCCGGGCTGGGGTGTGCCCCGTTCCTGGGCCCTTCCCCGGACATCTGGACGGATGCCTGTCTTCTGCCATCGGGACTGGCCGCGGCAGACCACAGATGGAGGCGTTGCTTCTGCCATGGTCTGGCACACGCTGGCCTCGGCACTGAGCAAGATCCCCTTGCCGTGGCATTTGGTTGGCCCACAGGCTTGTGTCTGTTGAGAGGCTGAGAGTATGAGCACCCCCCTACTGCACATCCGCACCTTCCCAGGGACAGTGTCCCCTTCCCTTCCCAGCCCCACCCTTAGTTAAAGCCAGAGGTCGCTGTGCTCTCCACGGGCCAGAGGCTGGGCTCAGAAGGGGGTGATGGAGTGGCCGATGCCACCTGGAGTGAAGGGTCTGTGTGCTGCCCTTGGAGGGTTGGCACAGAGGCCTGGGAGGCTGCACCGCATGCCACTGCCACTCCTCCTCAAGAGAGACCCTGTGGAGAGAAACTTGGGGACCTCTGCTTTGCTCAGAGGACCTCAGAGCCACCAGCCCCATGTGGGCCCCGGAGAAGGGCCTGGGTCACAGCCTGAGACAGCTCCACAAGTGGGAGGGGTGCTGTGTGGGCAGATTGGTCAGCAGCCAAGGTGCTGGTTGGCTTCACCGATGGGCAGATTTTCAGTGGATCAAAGGCCACTCGGGACCCAAAGCGCTCTGCGCTCCTTGCTCCCGCACCTCCAGGGCTGGGAGGAATAGCTCATCTTCCCCTCGGCCCCGTGGTTCCCTGACCCCAGGCCCGGGCTGGGATGTGTTCCGTGGGCTGGGATATCGGAAGGCCCGGAGAAGGACCCAGGACAAAGGCTGGCCCTCGGTGGGGTGTGAAATGCTATCATGACTCCATGCCTGCCCCAAGGTGGGCAGTGCCAGCCCGTCATTGGGCGCTCCCGGTGCCTGCCACAGGGAGGGGTCACCTGCCCCTGAGACCCCAGGACTTGGGAAGGGGGAAGGGACCCCCTGCATCCTCCCTCCTCCTCGGGGGAGCCTGCTCCTGCTTTCATTTTCTTTGGCCACTGTTTTCTCTTGGGGTCTAATTAAAGACTTGGAGCTGTTTACAGCCTGTGGTTGGCTTTTTATTTGGGTCCTTGGCAGTTACCTCCTGCCCTAAATAAGTCTCGATGGAACAGGGTTGGATTCTTCTTTTTGGCGAAGTTCTCAGCTTCAGTTTCGCTGTGTGCGCGTGCGCGTGTGTGCATGTGGGTGTGCGTACGCGTGTGTGCTCGTGCGTGTGTGTTGGTGTAATGAGGCCTCTCTTCCCTCCCTTTTTCCAAATCCTGCCTCCTATTCCTCCCTCTCCCTGTCCCCACCTCAAGTGTCCTGTGGCCAAGAGAGAGCCGGGATGGCAGGAACAGTACGTCCTCTGCCTCACCCTGCCTGAAGGCAGTTCTGTGACAACAGGCAGGTCCTTGGCTGACTCTGTCCCAGGTGTCTTCCCCTGTGAATGGGGCCAGCAGGCTGGGCATGCCACAGGCCTCCCCGCTGCACTCTGGCCACAGCAGAGCCGGTCATGGTGGCGGAAAGGAAGCCTGTATTTGAGTAGGTGCACATAAGCGTGGTCCCAGAGCCCTGGCCTGCTTTAGCCCTCCAGTTCTCGGCCACCCTGGGAGCAGGTGTGAACACCCCACTCTATGGATGAGGCTCCCTGCAGCCAGAGAGAATGGCTTTTCTGATGTCACTGCGATTATCGGGGACAGAGCCTTGGGATTCGAACGCAAGTCTTCTGGTCTTCCAAAACCCCACCCAGGACCAGCTAACGTAATTTGTGGGTCCAATGCAACATGAAAACGCGGCTTTAAAACGGTGAAGAATTTCATGCTGGTGACCGTAGGACATGGAACCAAGCAGGTGCTCTTCTGAGCATCGGGCCCTGCGTGACTGTGTGGGTGGCCCACATAGGGAGCTGCTGGCCCTGCCCTAGAGCCCCCTGCTCCTGTTTGCCTCCGTCCCCACCTGTGTGGTGAGGGGCAGGGAAGTGAAACAGGCCACCTGTGCTGTGGCTCTCTCCTGCCCATGGAGGCGCTCCGGGTGCTCCTGATTCTTGGTCAGACCTGCCTTACCCCAGCTTATAAGGAAGTGGGAGGGCTTTCTGGGGTTCCCTGCGCCTCTTAAGGTACTCTAGGTCTGTTTAAGGCTGCCTGAGATGTAGGTCAGTCAGAGGTGAGGGTCTGATAAGAACTTCGTTTCCTTGGGGCAGCTTCCTCTGGGTCTGCCGAAACAGCCATGTCACGCTGGGCTGATTGCTGTGCTCGGGGTGGGGGGTCAGGCGGCCGTTCCTTGGGCCAGTCTGGAAGCATCCTAGCTGGCTGCTGGGGACTTGAAATAGCCGTGGAATCTCGTGGGGTTCACAGAGGGGTTGGTTGATGGAGCACGTGTTCGGGCGCGTGTCCAGGTATACCCTGGTATGTGTCTGCGTCCTGGTGAGGACGTGGCTCTGTGTGCCAGCAGCTACTTCAATAAAAGCTGTCAGGATGAATGGCTCTCCCTGGACAGAGCCGCCTGTGCCTGCCCACCTGGGACCATGTTCCCCCGTCGGCACCTGCTTGCCGGGAGCCCTTTCTCTCTCGAGCAATGCCCCCTCCCCAAGAAGGCTGGGTACCCAGGGCCCCTCCCTGGCTCTCTCTGTCGTTCCACCTGCTTCCTAGAAAACCTTCTAGATTCTGGGCCTTGGACCAGTTTCAGGGTGAAAAGTGTCCTAAAAAGCCACCGCAAGGCTGTTTTTACGAAGGGGGAGCCACTGTATCTAAAATCGGGGGACCGGGAAAGGGTGGGAATCCCAAAGGCGCAGGGTCGGAAGCGGTCTGGCTGTAGGAGGGGGAGCGTGCCCAAGTTTCCAAGGACTGATTAGATGGCATGCCGAGTGTATTAAATTTTGCAGACATTTTAACAGCAATATGCTAGATAGTTGGGTGTCCCCTGAGGCGGCTGGATTTTTTATATCCTTCACAGAAGGTCGGAACCCTCTCTGCCTGCCTCCCCCTCCACCCCATGCTCGGCTCTCTCTCTCTCTCTCTCTCTCTCTCTCTCGCTCTCGCTCTCTCTCACCCTCCCTTTCTTCAGCAATTTTCCTTGCTTCCTGCTCTCTGCTCATAGAAAACCTCAATGGCACCTCTGGTCCCTGCCTGACAGAGGGCATTTTGTCCCTCTGACCCTCCCATTGGGAGATCGGGGGGGGGGGGAGAGGGGGCCCAGGGCAAGGGATGGGTACAAGTGGGGGGCTCGAGATCTTTTTTTCTCCCCTTTCCTCTCCGTCCCCCATTTTAGACCTACTCCCCCCCTCATTTTTGCAGGGAAAAGAAGGGCAGGAAGAGAATCCATCTGGCATATGAATAATTGAAATGGCTCAACTCTGTTCCTGTTGCTGCTGTTTGTTCTCGGCTCCCCGGCCCCCCGCCCGCCCCCCCCCCCACCCCCTCGAGAACGGGTCTCTAAGTGGAGGATTGTGGGCACCCTCAGGAGGCCCAGGGCACGCCTTCATCTCGGGCCCTTTCGGCCTGCGAACCCATGGGTCTGAGTGTGGCCATCGGGGGGATGTTGGTTTCCTTCTCGCCGTCCATGCGGTGGCCAGCCTCCGGCTGGAGTCTCCCCAAATATCACTCAAACTTGAATGGTTCCTTCAGTTCTTGGGCCTCAAGGGACAGCTTCCCCTGACCCTGATTTCCCGAGGGGCCCCCGGGCATTCTCTGGCTCATGCCCTCACTCCCCCGTCCCCCCAGCCTCCGCCCCTCTGTCCTCAGCTCTAGGGGCTCGGGGACTCCTGTTGGGGGGAAGAGGCAGCCTTTCCACTACTCACTATGTGCTCGTTCAGCACTATCCAGGGGGCTGCTGCCCGCCCCCAGGTCCTAGCCCCCCAGCCCAGGGGCCGCCCCAGGCACTGGCCCAGAGGTCCCCCGTCGGCCACCCACCCTCTTCCTCGCCTGCCCCTCATCTTCCCCAGCCAAGGGCTCCGCATCCTTCCCTCCTGTACAGCACAGCCTTTTTGCTGGGACCACGAAAGCCCGAGATTTTAAACTTTCCTTCCACCTTGGCAAACGGGAAGAAAACAGGAGGCCGGGGCAAGGGCAGGGACGGGGAGGAGAAGGCACTCAGGCCGGCTGGAGTGGGCTGCCTGCGCGCTTCCCGGAGCCCGGGCCAGCTGCGCACCGAGCCCCCTGTCCGGGCCGAGAATTCGCTGCCTCTTTAAAGCCATTTAGAGGGAAAACAAAAGAACTCCGGTGCATTAATTCTGGATGAAGATGGGTCTCCAGATGACAGGCCGATCCACATGATTCCCCACAAGACAAGGTCCCCCTCTCTCCTCCGCCCCCTCCGCCCAGCCCCACGGTCGGTGGGAAGCTGACCCGGGGTTGCTGTGAGCACAGTCGTGTGCTTGATGTTTGAAAAGTCAATACTGTGGTTTGCCTTTCGGGGGACATCGGGTCTGTGTCACGCGCGAGGTATTGACGGGCCGCCGTGGGTCGTGCGGTTGTAAAGTGCTCTGAGCGAGTGTGCGTTTCAGAACCGCCGTGGGGCGGGGACACCTGTCACGTCGAAGTGGTCCCGCTCCCCGGAGCTTTTTTCTGGGTGAGGCATGTGAGAGCTCAGAAAATGCCCCCCACCCCCCCCCCCGAAAGACCGAGCGGTGAGCAGCACCAAACACATTCTAGCTCTTTCCCCGGTGTGTAAAAAACAAACTGCCCACGGAGCAAAAAACAGTTCAGATAAAATTCAAACCAGGGTTCGTTAATATATGTCGTTTGTAAAGACTCCTACACATGTTATAAAAGCTGCAAAATGTCTGGCATTCCAGGGCCTGGTTCGAATAATTAGATATTTACATCCAATAAAACTGGTTTGATGGGGAAACCCTTTCCCTCCACGGAGAGTCTCGGTCGAGGAGGAGTTTCGGTGGCTGGGTTTGTTTCTCCCCCGACAATAAAACCAGGGGTTTGGCACCAGCCGATGGATTGCCCTTCTATGTCTCGTCCCCCTCCCCCGTGGGCGCTGCTAGCCGGGCCCTGCCAGCCCGGCACGGCTCTCCTGTCCTGCCTCCTCCTCGGCGCTGGAGAAGTGTGTGCTGAGCCCCTCCCTGCACCCCACGCCGAGCTCTGGGCCTCAGTCCAGTCCTGGCTGCGACAAGTCCCCACCCTCCATTCTCACCCGCCTCCCGACCAACAGGTCTTCTCTTTGCTCTTTTGCTGTTGGACGGTGCCCGGGATTGGGGCTGCTGCCCTCACTACCCCTTAAAGCCCAGGCTCAGTATTTCTCTGATTTCATTTAGCACCTCCTACCCCCGATTTCCAATTTCTGTTCCTCCCCCCACCCCCCCGCCCCCCCCCCCACTTCTTGACCCTTCTCTCCCCCCTTTTCTCTGCTTGACCTCCCGGCCAGTTGCCCTCAGGGCCTCTGCATGGTGCCTGCGGGCGCCGTCCTGGGGAGCCAGCTGCCTCCCTCCCCGGCTTGGGGAGACCCCCACCGCCACCCTGTTTCTCTTCCATCTGTTACCCAGTGGTGAACAGATGGAGCCAGAAGGAGCCGGACGTGGCCTCCCTCTCCCATTATACAGATGGGGAGCTGAAGCCTGAGTGGGCAGATGGGGTTCCTGACGAGGGCAGGGCAGCGGGGCAGGAAGTGTGGCCCCTCGCCTTCTGGCTGGTTCTGGGAGGATGGGCGCCGCATGGGCCTCACTGTGCCACTTGGCAGTCGTTGCTGTGAGACTCGGGCGAGTGGCATCGCCTCTCTGAGCCTTGCTTTTCCGTCTTCGTAACTTGCGATGATGGAGTCGCTGAGAGGAGCAAAGGACCCAGCGGGCGACCATCGCCAGCTGTGGGGGAGCGGTCGTCGGTGTGCGCCCGCCTCTAAAACAAGGACATACTGTGACACGGGACCGAGACCTCGCCCTCGAAGGGTGCCACCCACCCGGCGGGCTCGCTCCTGGCCCTTCCTCCCTGCTGGCTGAGTGCCACCCTTTCGGGAGGCGCCAGCTAGGATCAGAGCACCGCACGGCTTCCCAGAGGTCAGGCCCCGGCTGACCTCAGCCGGAGAGAGAAGCCGGGACCGTGGGGAGTTGGCACGATGCACGTGCTGGAGTCACCCAGGTCTAACCAGGAACTGGGCCCCAAGAGAGGGTCCGGAGGAACAGGAAGTGAGTAGCTGCTCGGGGGCTGGCGGCCCATTGTTTGGACAGAGGCCTTTCAGGTCCAAGATTTGGAGTCTCCTGAAGGGTCTGTGGGAAGGCAAGTGGCCAGCAAGGCTGGGAGAAGGGGATGGGCCTCGTGGGGGAGCCGGTCTGGAAAAGGTCGGTTAGCCCAACTGGGAGCAGCCGAATGGAGTGAAAAGAACCCTTGATGTTGCCGCTGGGACTGTGAACAGTGCGCATGCCATCCCGGCCCCCTCCCTCCCAGGCCCTTCCCCTGCTCGGGTGCCCGCCTCCATCCTCACCAAGGGCACTGCCCTCCCGAGGGGTTTGCGGAGGACGAGGCCGGGGGTTCAGGGGCCCTGGGAGGGTGTTCCCGCCGCCAGGTGACACACACTGAGCGGCCCTCGAAGCTCTACCTGCACCCACCCCAGAGGGCAGGGCGGACCCACAGCCACCCAACCGTGCCCCACGTGGGCATCTCCGGCGGCTGTAGGTCCAGTAGCAGTTGGGCACCGGGGACTGGACCCAGGCCTGAAAATGGAAGCTTTCCCTTCAAAAGATCTTGGGGGTCTTGGTTTTTTGTTGTTCTTTCTTTTCTCCCACCTCTCCAAATTTAAAAAAAAAAGAAGAAGAAGAAGAAAAACTCGAGAAGCTTCCTCTGACTGGCTCTCAGAGAAGCCAGTCAAATCTCCCCTTGCCGAGAACATTTTGACAGCATAAAATTGCTGCCGGAATGTGACTTTAGCGAAAAGTAAAAAAAAAAAAAAAAAAAATCCTTCCTTCATGCATATGGAGTTTTTTGGAAAAAAAAATGGTATTTTAATGCTTTCTATTAAATTGGGACTAAAAGTGGTGTCTTAATTTGCATGCATTAGCATATTTGCATATAGATCACTGAAATGGTGGAAGAGAGAAGAGCCTTTAAATGAAAATTCTTTTAAAGACACAGGCCTGCCTCCCTCTGCCTCTCCCTCTCCCTCTGGGATTGATGCACCATCTCCTCCTCTCACCTCCCACCCCACCCTTTGGGTCATCTCGGTGAGTGAACAGGAGGGTCACGGCTCCATCTCGGAGCTGGCTCAGGGTGGAGTCGAGGGGCTGGAGACGGCCCTGGCCCTTGGTCACCCTTAGCTTTGCAGCCCGCTCAGGCCTGCGGGGCTCCCTGCTGTCCTGGTGCTGGCTCGGAGGAGGGGCCCATGCTCACAGCCACCAGGCAGGGGACCTCCTGCCCTTGGTCCTCTGGCAGCCATGACCTTCCCCCTGTCTGCTCCACAAGCATTCAAGGGGCACCCGTCCTGCCAGCTGCTGACCTGAGCCTTCGGCCACCTGGCCCCAAGGAGGGGTGGGCGGGTGAGTGCTCCTTCCGTCATTTTCTCAGCTCCTGGGGCCTGAGACTGTGCCCATCTTCCTCACCTGCAACCAGGTGGCCATGTTCCCTTTTACCAGTCAGGTCTCTGGGTCAAATGTCACCTCCTCACAGGTAGCTGAAGGGGCCCCACCTCTCTCCTCCGTCACTGTCCATCATGCTCCTTGTTTTACTGTCCTCTAGAGCTCATTAGTCTGTTTATGTGATTGTTGGCCTGTTCCCACCCCCACCCCCTCAAGGCTAAGTCCCACGAAGACAGGGATCTGGGTCTCTTGTTCACAGCTGTCCTCCTGGGACAATGTCGGCACATCCTGGTGTTTAGTAGCTATTTATTGAATGAATGAGAGGGTCCTAGGCCCCTATCAGGGCTGAGATGCCCCTGGAGTCACAGTGCCCCAGGTGCTGAGTCCCAGCCTGCTTGAGATGCCCTCAGCCTGGCATGAGGAGCAGGAACTGGGGATTGGCTCTGATCTGCCCCTCCCCGCCCCCCCCCCCCGAACCCCCTCCTCCAAGAGAGCACAGCAGCCGCTCTGGTTCCGTCAGCTGGGAGGCTGGAGCCAGGAGGCCAAGGTGGGATCCCCTCGTGGTAGCCCAGGGAACCCCAACCCTGCAGCCAGAGAACTCCCCCGCCATCACCTTCTCTCTCGGGGAAGTAGAGGTCCCCCTGATATTTCAGGACGAGCAAACGAGAGCCCCCCCGCTTTGTGTAACTAGACTGCGCTTGCCCGCTGACCCGGCGCCGGTGGCCGAGTCCTGGAAACAGCCTCTGTGTTGCGCAGGGAAGTGAGGTCTGGCTGCTGAGCTCTGTACCTGCTGCTTCCTCGCCCTGGTGGGCTGGGCTCTCTGAAAGGCCCCTCCAGACTGCCAGCAGCCTGTGGGCTCCAAGCCCAGCCCGAAGGGGGAGGGCCCAGAAGGGTGAGGGGGACGCCCAGGCTTGGAGCAGGGCTGTGCCTCCACCGCTAATGAAAATCGGAAACCAATTGAGCAGGACAAGGTGCCCAGCCAGCAGGTTGTGGGAACAAGGGGCCTAATGGATGTGGCTCGGGGGGGAGCGGATGCCTCATTGATCGCCCAGTAGCTATATTTATCCACCATGGGTCTGTGGCCCCACAGCTGGATGGTGCAGGGATAAATAAATGGCCACTGAAATATTCATGAGCTGCACATGCACATCCGTGGTCAGGGGGACCGCCAACGGCCCTCTCTTCCTTCCTTTGCCCCATCTCCCTGCAGAAGCCTTGCAGGAAATCCCTCCCACCTGGGCCAGGTGAAGTGAGGCACAGCCCCACTGGGTGCTCAGCCTGGCACAGGGACCCCAAGGGGCGCCTCCCACCCTGGCTGGCTGACTCAGCGCATGTTGGCCCCCGCCTTCCTTTGGTTCTCCACTGCTGCTCCTGTGCTCCCGTGTTCCTGTCCCTTCCTTCGTGCGGAATGGGACATGTTTGGCCGTGGCAGTTTGCCTGATGCTCTGTGTCCCCACTAGACCATGTCCTGGTCAAGGACAAGCTTGTGGCTCATTGCTCCTCTGTTTTCCTCCAACGCCGGGCCTTGAGAGGGGGCATTACATGGGATGGGGAACAGTCCAGAAGTGGCTTTGAATATCCGCCCTGCCCTGTCTTTGAAAGTGACTTAACTTCGCTGAGACTCAGTTTCCGAATCTGCGAAATGGGAGCCTTAACAGAGGGTTGCCTGTGCTTCCTAAGTGTGGGCCCGGGACCACCTGTGTCCGATACCCTGGTGGAACGGGTTAAAAAAGCGGATTCTGGGTCCATCCAGGTCCAGAGTCAGAACCTGGAGCAAGGGCCTGCTGGCTCTACAGGTTCCACGAGCTTCTCTGGCGATGCGCTGCTCACTGACGTTTGGAACTCCTGCTTTCTCGCCTCGTGGCACCAGTAGAACTCGGTGCCCACAGTGGTGCTCTCCTCTGTGGGCACCGAGCTCTACTCTGTGTTCTCCAGAACCCGAGAAATGGGGCCAGGAGTGGGAGGAGAGAGGCGCTATTCGAAAGCACTTATCGACCGGGCCTTCCAGAAAAGCCGTCTGGCCTGGGGGTTTCCAGAGACCAAGCGGAACGTGGCCCAGGAGTGCCCGTTGGCCTAGAAATGCTTCCAGGCTGCCCATCAGTGACAGATGGGTGGGGCCTGGGCGTGGGCACCTGGGGGCACTGCCCACTGCCCAGCAGCGCCTCCTTCCGTATAACCATGTCTTGGGCAGCATATCACGAAGCAGAGGCCCTGGAGAGAAGGACCCGTGGTCTTTGGGGTACCTTCGGCTTTGAACTCTCACAGTTTCCCCCCATTGGAGGATGCCAGGGTCAAGCTGCCCTGCCCCTGGGCAGGAGGGAGTGACGCTGATGGTACAGTCGCCCGACCAGAGCCGGCCTGGAAAGCACATTCTTCAGCCAGATGTGCCTGCCGCCTCCCGTGGTCCGAAGCTGCTGCCTCTGCATCTCCCGGGCACTCGCAACACACGCTGCCCACTGGGTGCAGCCTGGCCATGTGCTGTGAGCCCGCCGGTGGCACGGGGCCTGTCCCCTGGTGGACAGATGCCTGTGACTCGGCAACCATTTGACCCCATTTAACTGCAGAGAGCGAGGTTAAGCCCGCCATCTGTGGCCGGTCCTCGGAGGCTCAGGGCACCGAAGCTGGGGGAGTCATTTGGAAACGGGGGAGGGTAGGACTTCCGTCCCCGGCGCTCAGCGAACAGACACCGGCGTCCTTCCTTCTTGCCTGCCCACCCCCTCCCCCAGCCAAAGTTTGATCCAAACAGAAACAAACTTTGGGGACAGCCCTGGTGCGGCGTGGGGCCGACTGAGCCTGCGAGTGGCAGCAGGAGCAGAGGGAGGCAGCCCGGCGCCTGACTCCGCGGGTCCCCCGTCCCCTCCACATGCTCCCCATCCGCACCCGCGTTGGCAGGAGCCTCTCTCGTCAGCTCAGAATGCAGCTTGGGGCCCGTGTCGGCTCAACCTTTCCCTCTCCCAGAGCCCCGGTCTAATCAACCCCTATAATTTATGCAGAAAATATGATTTATATTTAATTTCACCACACTTGCATTGTTAATTTGAGATGTAATTAACCCGTCGCCATGACAACTAATTTTGTGATGCCGTAAATTACCGCCGTCTTTTCATCAAAATTCAGTTACTTTGGCTCCTGTGTGCAATGTACTGATGCAATTAGGTTGCTAAGGGCAACTCAAAAGTGTTCAATTTCTTTTGTGCAACTGCAATGGGGTAGAAGCTCCCTTGCGTCCTCCCAGGGTTCCGTTGGCTGTGGGGTGGGGAGTTGGGGGTCTGTGGCCCGCCCTGGAGGAATGCCGTTGGAAAGCCGGATGGTTGAGTGCCTGCTGCCCCCACTTCTCTCCCTCCCACCCTCTTCTCGCCACTAGTTATTTTTAAACCGTGACCCCCGGACACATTTGCCCCATGCCCCCCACAGGACCCTAGGACAAGCAAAGGGATTCCCCTCCAGGGCCCGGACCCTCTCAGGCTCCAGTTAGAAAAAGAGAAAACCACCTCTTCTTTCTTTTTCCTGGAGTCTAACTTGTTTATATAGATCTTCCCTTCCCTCTCTCTCTCTCTCTCTCTCTTTCTCTCTCTCTTTTTCTTTATTTAAAACAAAAACCCTGTGTGTTGCTTTTGTCACGTTAATTCCCATTTTGCCAACACCAGGGGCCCAGGCAGACGAGTTACCAAGGAACACAAAATTTTAATTAGTGTATTTTAATCATTCAGGCTTTCCGAGCTAATCCACATGCCCTAGAGAATTCCCCGAGATGCAGCTCTGCCCTGCTTTACCATTTATTGTTGAGTCTATTATAATTACTGTTAGCAGGTGGGGACTGGGAGATGTTTATTATGAGTTTTTCATCTTTAGTATAATTACCGAAAAAAAACAAAAATAAAAAGATGTCGTTGTATTTTGTTTGCTAGAATTTTATTTTTTTTCCAAGGGAGGGCATGGTCGTAGGATTTTTTCCCCTCCTGCTTCTTCCCAGGCAGGTGACTCGAACTTTTCCGTGCTGGGAGATCGTCTCCTTAAGATCAGCACTGAGTCATGCTCAACACTCCCCAGACTCAGGGGAGGTGGGCAGCTGCCACCTCTGCCTGTCATCTGCTAGACGGCGCCCTGGGGTTGTTCCCTCCCACCCCGTGTGCCTGCCTGATGTGTGGAGAGGGTCGGGTCAGAGGTGGGGAGAGCCGGCTTTATCAGTGCTCCTGCTTTGGACCGGCAGCCTGGTTGGGGGCGGGGGGGGTGGGGTGGGGGAGGGGGTTCTGACCAGGCTGCACCTGTCGGGCTGAGAATAGGGCCTTGCCCAGGTGTAATACAGCAGTTAATATTTACTGAGTGCTTAGTACTAGCATATGCTGAGCCCTGTGTCATGTTCTTTGCCTGCATTATTTCACTCAATCCCTCAGCCACCCTGTGAGGCCGGTACTAATATCACCTGTGATTTATAAAGGAGGGGGCCAAGACTTGGGATCACAGGGCTAAGAAGCGGGATTCGAACCCGAGCCTGTCCCTGGAGCCCAGGCGCCTCTGGCCTACAATGTACTGTCTCTTCCGAGCTGGTCATCCAGGTGCCACCTCCTCCCAGAAGCCTTCCCGGATTGCCTGAGCCGGAGTCAGGGTTCTCTCCCTGTGTTCCCACAGCTTTGCAGTTAGAGCTCTTGTCTGACTGAGCAGTTGCCGGGTTACTTCTCTGAGAGCCCTGTGAGGGTGGAGGGCTTTCTGCCCTCGTCCCCACTGGACCCTCGCATGTCATGTGCAGCCTGTGGGCTGGGTGAGCAGGCAGGTGTGTCTGAAAGGGAGCTGCACCCTGTGCCTCCGCCCAGGGTAGCAGGTGTTAGGGAGGCTGGACGTAGATGTTCGGCTGGTCGGGTGGAGATTCCTCTCAGCTGCCGCTCTCAGCAGAAGCCACAGGGCCTGTGGGTCCCTGAACTTCAAATCCCAGGAGGCAGGCCTGAGTTTGGGTGCTGTCCTGGCACCTTTGGGTGTGAGAGGAACACCGGCAGCTTGGGCTTTGGCACCCCCAGCCCCTGCGTCCTAGGTGCCCTGGGGGGCCTGGCCTGCCTTTCCTTTCTCCTCTCCAAGATCAGTTTTCAGATGTCTTCTCCTTTCAGTGATGATTTTGAAGTTTTCCTGGAAAATTCCACATCTCTGCACTAGAGCCAGGCTTGGGGCCGAGGACCGGTGGTGTCCCCTGGTAAAACAGGGCAGAGTGAGCCGGAGCCAGTCTTTGCTCATTTCCAGCGCGGTTACCCCCGGGACCAGAGGGGGAGGTAATTAGCACGTCCCTGGGAAGGGGCCCAGGGCATCCTGCGAATTTCACCCTGGTGGCAAGAATCCCTGTTCTGCTCTAAATTCTTGGGCACCCCTTCCACCCGCTCCTCTCTACATTCGGATGGGGCAGCAGGGCCCGGGGTCCTGTTACCACAACTGCATCCCCAGCTGCCACCCCGTTCGGCTAGATCCTGCTCCAGCCACAGGGATGGGGGTGGGGGGCTGCCTCCTCTCCCTCTCCCTCTGCTCACTCAGGGTCCCTGGGTGGGTCCTTGCCTACTCACCAGGACCGTCTCACCCAGCCTTAGCCTTCGCACTCCAGCTCACCATCCTGTCCTGGGTGTGTCTCTCGCCGGAGATGGGATGTCATTCTCTGCAAAGTGTCCTGGCGCTGCTGGTCAGGCAGGCCCTCCCCGAGTCCAAGACCGATGGTGGGGGCAGAGCATCACCCTGTCCGGACCCACTCCGCAAAACCTGGCAACACATACCCTCATGCCCTCGGCCAGTGGTTCTCAAACACGTGGGTCTCAGCACTCCTTTACCCTCTGGGAAAGAATGCAGGGCCCCAGCGTGCGTTGGCGTATACGGTACCGTTTATCGATATTTATTATAGTAGAAGTTAAAACGGAGACCTTTTTCTAAAACGCATTTATTAATTCCTTTAAAAACAACGAGGAACCCATTACGTGTTAACCTGAAGAACACACTTTGACGAAAACTGTATTTTCCAAAGCAAAATCTCGGCAAGGAGAGGGGCAGTGGTTTGCGTTTTTGCACGTTTCCGTCGTGCCTGACCTGGCAGACTGGACTCTCCTGTCTGCCTCTGCGGTCGGGGTGGCGGGCAGGTTGTTGTGGCTGGTCTGTGAAGGAGTCCAGCTTCCCACAGGGGAGCAGCTGGAGCAGGGAGGACTCTTCTAGGGAGGACTCTTAGCAGCCTTGGGAGGTGACTGTGGGTGTTCTCCTTCGACTCCACACTGAAACTCGGCAAGTGGGAGTTTCTCTCAGGTTCGCTACAGCGTGGAATCCGAGACCACGTCGATGAACTTTGCCCTCTGTCGCATTAAAACCCGTGGGTCCAGCCCTGGCCTGTGTGGCTCCGTTGGTTGAGCATCATCCCGTGCACCGAAAGGTCACAGGTTCAATTCCCGGTCAGGGCACCTACCCAGGTGTCGGGTTCAATCCCCAGACGGAGTAGGTACAGGAGGCAACTGATCCCGCCTCCTTTTTCCCTTAAAAGCTCAAGTGTTATCCCCGGCAACGAGTATTGTCAGCTTCTCCTTTCCCGCTCGAAGTGAGATTTTGTTCACTTTTGAGAAAATGTCTGCCAAATACTCAGATTGGGAAAAACCATCGTTTGTCTGTCAGTTGCTCTTTCAAGTAGCAATGGCTGCTTTTTCCGTGAAGAAAAAAAAAGAGAAAAAAAAAGCGGCTGGTCGGCTCTGGGCGCAGCCACACGGTCCCTTTCCTCGCCACCAGCCCTGGACTTGGCCACGCAGCTTCAGTGCTTCCCACGCCCTTCCCTTCCTGCCCCTCCGAGTATTAGAAAGGTATGTTCCAGGGCCAAGCTTTCCTAGAAACTAACCATTTTTACAGCTTCCACGAGGACACTCTTCAGTGAGCATGGCCTCTTTACATGGAGTGCATGGCCGGGCGAGCACAGTGACTGCCCGGGCAGAGCGGAGATTTGTGCCAGGCCTTTACCCCCTGTGGCTTTTGCACCGTCCACGTCGATGTCACCACAGCGAAAACGGCAGATGGCACCTGCCTGTTATGACGAAAGGGTCCCAGGAACCCCCAGAGAAGGGCTGCCTGGATCCACCCCGCTCTCTCACTCTCTGCCTCCATGTCTCTCTCTGTCTCTCCCTCCCGAGCTCTCTGTGTCTCTGACTCTGGTCAGGGCTGCAGAAAACTGTGTTTGCCTTCGCACTGGCCTGCTGCACCTCCTCCCGGCTCTCCTGGCCTCTGCGTGGGGCAGGGCCCATCAGAGCTTCTGTGAGGAGAGACCCCAGAGGGGTGCTCATGAGTGGGGCGGGAGGTGGGGGGGGACAGGAGCCCCCTGCAGTCCACGCCCCTGGACGCTGCCTCCTCCTGGCCTGTGGCGTGAGTGCCTCTCGGAGTCTCGTCCTCCCCAAGAACAGCCTCCTGCGGCCTCTGGCTTCCCGTGAGACTGCAGGCGGATCCTGGGGCTCCCTCTCGGTGTCCCCCGCCCCTTGGTGGCCCAGTTTCCCATCCGCCACCTGCCTTCATGCTGAGGACTAAGGGAAGGGGGAGGGGGCAGGAGCCAGCGGCAGGCCTGCTGGCCCCTCGCCTTGCTCTGCTCCCCCTCCCCTCCCCTCCCCCAGCGGCCTCCCAGCCTCCTCCCCCGGCAGGGCAGGCTGTTGAGACACTGGGCACCCTGAGAGGGAGAGAAAATAGCTGTGGGGGAAGGCCGCTGTTTTCACCTCCCGGCGGCTGGTTTTCCCAACTTTCCCATCCCAGCTCCCGAGGAACAAAGGGCCTCGGCCCCGTGTGCTGGGCCCGGCCCAGCGAGGGGACTCACCAGCAACTCTTTATTGAGTCTTCAAGCGCTGGCCAGGCACTCCATTAAAAAGCCATTCCCCTTTGTGCCGCCCGGCCCCCAGCTGTCCCCCCTCTCATGTGACGGTCGGTCACAGTTGTAAAACAACAACACACAGAGTTGGCAACTAAGGAGGCTTTTTTTCAAGCCGGGGTCTCCATGGCAACCCCCGTCAATCACCCCTCAGGAGCGCTTTAACCTGACCAAGAGGGGGAAATAAAAAATAAAATAATAAAATTTAAAAAAAAAAAAAAAAGCCAAGGAAAGAAAGACTTGGGAAGAGAGTGAGGGGCCAGTGGACAACTGGGGTGGGGGGAACCATTCAGGAAGTTTCTGGGGTGTGCTCCCTCAATGGTAGCACACATGAAAATTTCATCAGCTGGACGGGACTGCCCCGGGATCGGAGCGGAAGGACACTCATTTTTAATTTTTGCATATAGTCTGTACGCTATAGCTCATTTTCCGCGGGCTTCCGGCACCTTCCCGGGTCTTGAAAGTGACAGGATAGGGATGTCTGGGCGGAGTGGGAGGGAGGGCAGTCCTCTGGGTCATTCTAGTGAAGAGATGGGACCATGGGCCCAAACCCAGAGATGCCCAGTTTGTGGACTCCAGCCAGAAGGGAGAGCCACTCGGAGCCTGGCCGGAGTCCAGCAGTGTCTGGGTCCTGCCACGGGCGGCCCGGTGCCAATGGGATGGCCCACGGTATGTGGCGGGCATGGCGCCAAGGGGACATTTGAGGGCCCCCACACTCAGTGCCATTCGGGGAAGGAGCGGACCTCCCCTGTGACGTGTCGGGGGAAGCCCACCGTGACGGGCGACGGTCGGACCCCTCGTTTTTCATAGGCCGCCGTGCCAGCAGATGCCCACTCCCTGGGCACATGGCATCCCGCCAGGGGTGAGTTCAGCCTTCCACGTGCTGGCGTGATGCCGGGGGCACGGAACGCCTGCATTCTCCCCCACCTTGCCCCCTGACACTAATACGTGCCGCCTGGCCGCTGGCCAGGGCTCCACAGGTTCCGAGGTCTGCACGGTCTGGGCACGGGCAGCCGGCAGCCCTGGCAGCTGCCGCCTGGCCCTTCTGAGAACTCTGATGAGAAAGGAGGCGCAGGCCAGCTTCTCGTCCGTCCCAGCCTCGCTTTTTCGGGGCTGCGGGCACTCAGACCCCCTTTTCTCTGTGGAAACGGTGAGAGGACAGGAGTTCCTGTGTGGGTCCTAGCACGCGGTGGGGTGTTTCTCTCTCTTTTACAGAATCTGGGAATCTCATGTGGGGCTTGGCGGAACCAGAGGAGGCCCTGGAGAGCAGAGCCTTCCAGAGAGTGGGGCCTCGGCTAGCTATCAGCTTGGTCCCCGCGGAGACAGGGCCGGGGTTCTTGAGTCTGAGTTTCTGGGAGGCTAGAGCCACCTGGACTCGCGAGGCCCTGCGCAATCCTGGAATCGTTGTGGCTGGATAGATAGATGGATGGATGGATGGATGGATGGATGGATGGATGGATGCCTGGCCAGAGTCTGGGGTTCCAGGGCCCCTTCCTGTACTGAGGACCGTGTGCTGGCCTTGAAGGCCGTGGGCCTTGTGGCTTTGCAGTCACTCCTCCGATACCCTCGTCGACAGCCTCTCCCATAGCCGTTCTGCTTCTCCTGTCCCTGCCCTGTCCGAGCCACCTTCCGTAACAGGGCTTGAGCTTGGCCTGGACGCTCCCCTCTCTGCCTCCCTTCAGTCCTCAGCCCTGCTCACTCACGTGCTCCGGGCTCTGTTCACTTCCCATGTGAGTGAACCGAAACCTTTCTGGTTGCCCTCCCGGCCCTCCCAGCCATCAGCTCTCCCTCTGCTGTCTCCGCGTTGAGGGTGGGAGGCAGGCCCGAGGCCCCGTACTATCTACATGACATCTCCGTGGGATTGGCAGGGGCTGACTCACCCCCTGAACCATTTTCAAGATGAGGAGAAGGCCAGGGAAGATGCCCTGGTTTCGGGCAGCTGCTGTCCAGCCTCTCTCTGGCCTCCTTTCCGAGTGAGGACCCCCCCGCCGCCCCCAGGGACAGGAGCGGCCTTGGCCGGGGCCCCATGTTCGCATCTCCTTTCTTGGGAGCCCTGGGAAGCTCCTGCAGGAAAGGAATGCTAACAATCTGCTGGTGTAGTAAGCTGGCACCGTACCCAGGCAGGGGCCGCTCGGTGCCAGAGCCGAGTAAAGACGTTGGCGAGGGCTGCGCTCCCCATGCTCGGAGTTTCCTCTGTCTCGATTGGCGTGTGGCCTTCCCCGAGCCCCAGGCAGCCCGGGGGCGAGTGCGTCCCAGGCAGGCCCCAGCCTGGAGGGCCACCCCCCTCGCCGCCGCCCTCCGGCACCAGCAGGAGGTCCACGACAGCCATGCATATTGTGTAGCATTTTGTGACAGGAGAACCGAGGTGTGGGGTGAGCCAGAGAAAGACGGGGACCCAGAGCTCTGGCGGTCGGCCGGCCGGTCGGTCGCATCGGAACAGAGGAGACCTGGCTTCACCTCTTGGAGCCTCATGTCCTCCTCAGGAAGACGCGGGCATGAGGATCGTGTCTCCCTTCCAGGGTTCTGTTATCCCTGAGCGAGGTCGTGGCTGTGTATACAGAGCTTCGCCCCGCCTGGGACTTGATAAGCCCTCGGTAAACGCGAATAATTAGTAGTAGTAATAGCAGTGGTTGTAGCTACCCCATAGGTGGTTTCGAGGAGTCGGGGAGATAATGTATGTAAAGCACTTAATACGCTGCCTGACATACAGTCAGTGCTCAGCGAATGGTAGCTGTCATCATTATTATTACTATTATCATTGTTACTTCCTGGTGCACTGAGGCGGAGCCCCACGCATGCCAGGAGCCCTGCCTGCTCTAGCTGCGGAAGGCACCCTGGGCATGCTGCCCCCCTGCTGAGTCTGGCTGGTTCTTCTAAAAGGTTCCGTGGGCCCCCCTCACCCCCATGTTTACTCTGAACACCTGCCCTGCTGTCTTTGGGACTCCCTGCCACCCCCTCCTGTCCCCATCGTCACTCTGTCACTCACGGGTCCAGGATTCCCTGGGCACCACCTCTCTGGGGTTCCCTGGCAGAAAGGACTCCCCAGCACCCAGCTTCTGCCTCCCCCCCCCCCCCCACACACACACACACATACAGTCGGGCCTCCCCCAGGCCTGGAATCTGACTGGGTATTGTAACATAGTAGCTGAATGAACTCCGGTTTCAAAGGTTAATATCAAAATCTGGAGTGGATTACCTAAAAATTACTTACAACACCATTAAAATTCTGAACTCTTTTTGTTGTGGCTGTAAATTAATTTAAAATGTCAGGTTTTTTGAGAAATCCAATAAGAAATTGAGCCAACAGAGCAATCTGCAAACTGTCTGGCAAAGAGGAAAGTGTGTCTCTTCAATCGACAAGGAAAAATATGGAGCTTAACTGGAACCATATGGCTTAGTACTTGAGAGAAATCTGCTGAAGAGGGAGGGCGGGAGGGGGAGCAGGGAGGGGGGAGCCCAGCTGACAGCCACACACACATGCAGCGGGAGGCCAGAGGGGAGCAGGGCCAGCAGAGCGGTGTTGGCGCGGCTGAGGGGCCTGGCAGGCGCCTGGCACCCGGCCTACTTGGCTGCCCCCTGTCCACGGTCACCGGGCCGCCCCAGGCGGCGACTTGGTCAGTCCAAGGTCTTAATACGTTCTCGCTGTGTCCACTCAGGGCTCCTTGGCCAGCCTGGGAATCCTCCCACCTCCTGGGGGAGCCCGGCCCCCTCCTTCCAGGGCAGCGCGGGCATCCAGAGTCCCCGTCTGCAGCAGCCACCTGCGTGTTCGCGAGGGCTGCCTTCGCTTAGCCCTCTGTGCGCTTCCTCCCAGCCACCATGTGGTCCCCATTACTCCTGAATTCCCCCAGATTTACAACACATTAAGTAATTTGTAGGTTATTTCAACTTCAATCTGCTAAAGTTGAGAAAATCAAAATTAAATTCAAACCACAAGGGAACTTCAAAGAAAGAGGAAGAAGAAGAAACTTGAGTGTGTTTTCTCCCTCAGGTCCCCGTATGTCCCCCTTATGTCAGCCTCTGGGGGCCCCCACCGCCTGGCTCCCCCTATGTTTCCCTTCTCCCGACCAGGGCCCCCCTGGATAAGGCACAGTGCCCCTCCTCCAACCCCTCTGAGTGAGGATGCAGGAACCGGGGGCAGCGTGGGGTTTGTGCTTGTGTGCCCAGTGGTTTGGGCTGGGGAGAAATATCTTGAACGTGGGCCGCTGTCTTTGCCCCACTGCCTGAGCCCCCACCCCGGCTGGTTGGGTTACTCCACAGCTCCAAAGCCTGTCCGCTTTCCCCACCCGTTCTGGGGGAATCTCTCCCGGTGCGGTTCCGGCGCCCCGTGCGCCTGGGACAGCTGACAGCTGGCCCCTCGGTCTCATAGCTCAGGTTACCTTATTTTGCTTTCTACCCTTTAAAACAGCCTTGTAAATAAGCAAACCCTCGGTGCCAAGCACCTCCGGCACGTCGCCAGGCTGGTAAATATTTTAGCAGTGACTTGGTAACAGTTGTGTTCACTTTGATTTCCTCAGAAAGGTTCTGGGTGCTGGGGAGGGGGCCGTGGGGCGGCGGCTGTGGGGAAGGATCTGCTGCCTGTTTACAGTCTGGCTCTGACCACGTGGCCTTTGCTCCAACCTGGTGGACTGTATGCCGGGGCATCTTCAATGCCGGCGTGTTGTTAACCAGACACCCCTTTCGGCAAAGGTGGGGGACTCCCCCACCTCTCTGCAAGGGCCCGGTGGTGTCAGAGCTCCCAGGGTCCCATTGGGGTAACAGGTCCTAGACTTGTCCCCACCAGGAACCTGAATGAGCTGGGAGACTTGGGCAGAAGTTAAGGTGGGGGTGAGTTTGGGGGTTGACCCATGCTGACGTGGTTTGGACTTGGGAAGAACCCCAGGATCCAGGGGGAGGAGGGCTCTGGGGTTGGGGTGCATAAGGTTAAGGCACTGCTGATTTGGGGCGGCCACCTAAGACGGCCGAGTAAGCCGACTGGGAGAGTAGCCAGGGTGCAGGTGGGAGTTAGGGGAAATCAACAATTGGACAAGGTGTCTAGACATCTGTGCCTGAGGGCTTCGCATCAGGGGGAAGGACAGTGGGAGTGAGGGCCGAGGAAGACAGAGACAGAGAGGGAGCCAGCCTGGGGTGCCCTGGGGTCCGTCCGGCCTTCCCTCGGAGCCCTGACAACAGCACCCAGCACTGGAGCCCGTCTAGCCTGACCCGACCTCTATGCCACGGGCTGCCATGTCGCTGGGGCCTGTGCTGCCCCCAGGCTGGGCACCGGGGGAGGGTGGAGCGCTGGGTGGGGGGCCGGCATCTGGCTTTCATAGACTGCTCAGAGCCACAGCCACTTACTCCTTCGTTTTATGGGAAGTTTTAATACGCACATGGATTGGTCTTAAAGGGGCTCAAAAATCATGGCACAGTGAGGCCATGCTGATGCTCCCCGAACCCCAGCGTCCCATAGGCTGTGCCTGAGAGCGCTCGCTGGCTGGGCATGAGCTAAGGAACAAGGCCTCTCATTCAGCTAATGGGGGTGGGCAGGGCAGGGGCAGGGAATCGTGGGTGCTTCCGGGCTGAGACGGGCTCAGTGTTCGATGGGGTCCCTTCATCTCATCCCACACGGGTGGGTGGGGCCTTCACACCTCGCCTTTACAGCCAGGGCGCCATTCAGCTGACCAGCCAACCCGCTGCCACTCCCCAGCCGCCCACCTTCCCCCTTTGGCTCCTGGCGCCATGATGCGCCTCCCGTCTGCACCCACGCACACCCCATTGGTGCTCAGCCCCCGTGGGCGCGAGTCAGGTGAGCGGCAGACAGAGTGGCAGACCCGGCTCACCTCCTTCCCGGCGGGCCCGGTGCCAGGGCCGGGCTCTTCCCGGAAGGCTTCCAAGCTCCCCCGCA
This sequence comes from Corynorhinus townsendii, assembly GCA_026230045.1. Lineage (NCBI taxonomy): Eukaryota > Metazoa > Chordata > Mammalia > Chiroptera > Vespertilionidae > Corynorhinus > Corynorhinus townsendii. The sequence goes on from JAPDVU010000002.1 coordinate 216,039,795, forward strand.
CGGCATCCTGCTGAGCCTGTTCCCGGGGTGCGGGGGCAGGCCTTTTGGGGGGAGAGTGTCTGCCCCTTGCTGCCCTGGCGCCAGCTCTTCCTGGAGGCCCATGGAGTTGCCCGAGGGAGGCAGCTGGGCCAGGGTGGCAGGCCGGGATGTCTGAGACGGGAGTCACCTGGGACGCAGCTACCTTCCTGCCACCACCGCGCCCACTAGGGGCCGTCTCGGGGCCTGGCCGATTTAGACCGATACCCACCAGATGGCTTTTGCTCCGCTGTCCCCGTGTCTGAGGCTGAACCATAACTTTTCCTACAAGATGCAGAGCCCCGCCATCCCCCACCCCCCCGGCCCCGGGGCCCTCGGCTGGGCCCAGCACCCATGGAGGGGCTCGGGGACCCAGGGACCCTCAGGGCTCTTTGGCATTGCCCTCTGTGACTTGCCACACCCCGGTTTTCAGTGTCCTTAGAAAGTAGGGGAGTCCCAGGGAGGCGTCAGGAAGGTGGAAGAGGCCGTCTTGGAGCGCCCCGAACTTTTGTGGTCGAGCGTTGCGAGATCAGCCTTCCAAGCTACTGGGGCCCCAAGTCTCCCCATGTCCGCTGCCCCTGGGTGGGAAAGAGGCCGCTTCAACACATCTTCTTCCGCTTCCTGGGCCTTGAATCGGGAACCGCGTGGCCCCCAGCACCCGCGTGTGTTCAGCAAGACGTGTCTCTCTCAGCTCCCCCTTGGCCTTTGGGAAGAAGGGTGCCGTCGTCGGCACTCACTCCCCTCCCTGCTCGCCCTCAAGGAAGCGAATGGTCCTGCTCAGGGGTCTGAGTTGCTCAGGGGAGATGAGGCTGTGACAGCTGACCCGCCCACTTCGGTCTGGTGACAGGGGGTCGGGAGGGCTAAGATGCGGGTGTCTGCAGCGAGGCCTGGTAATCGTCAGACATTTCCATCGATTCCCTGTGTCATCTTAAGGAGAGGATGCCATGCCCTGCCTCAGTTTCCCCAGGGGGCTTCTCTCACCAAGTGCTGGGAGGACCTCAAGGTGTAAGATACAGTGCGAACAGCAAGAGCAGAGAGGGGAGTGTGGGAAGCAAGAGGACGGCTCCCCCTCTTTCCTCTGACCCTGGACAGGCCCTCCCTCCTTGGCGGCACGAGCAGGCGACTAAAGCGCAGCTGTGCTGCAGCAAGGCCGAAGGTGGGCGGCTGCGGGTCCGGCCGCCCATCAGATCCCGGGAGACCGGGCCTCCCTCCTCTGTCGGTGGGAGATGGGCCCCACGGGACAGGGACCAGTGGGAACCTCCAACCTCGCTGACCCCGACACGGACCTGGTGGGGAGGGACCCACAGGGAGCCAGCTGCCCTGTTTCTCCTTGATGCCCATGTGGATGAGTCCCAGTTTGAGCTCCCTGAGAGCCGGGCATGGAGACCCTATGAAAATGATGATATGTGACAATCAGTCACAGCAATTAGTGTTTTGGTTAACAGGCCTTTTTTGTTTTCTCTCACCCAGACAGAATGTCACAAATAAATCCTCTCCTGCATTTGCATATTAATTGGATCGGAGACGTCAAGCATCTTTCATTAAAGAAAATGATCTGCATATTTGGAGACATAAAATAGTTATTTTGATGGGGTTTTTTTTCCCTAAGATCAGGGGGTGGGGGAGGTAGGTGATGGGAGCAGTAGAAATTGAGGTAGAGTGAAGGCAAGGCCAGCCAGGCCTTCCAGTCTGGAGTTAACCCTGTGTGGTCTGGAGTGGATGGGCCACGCCTGGGCAGAAGCTCATTAATATGCAAATAAGTCCAGGAGCCCAGGGGCCCCCTAGGCCAAGACGCAGGGGGCAGGCCCCATTGTTGTCCTGCTCCCGAGCATTTGCCCAGGGCAGAGGGCAAGGGGACTGGTCCTTGGCGCCCTGGCTCGCCTTCTGCAGCTCTTTGTCCTCCCTGGCTCCCCTTGGCCCCTGCCTGGGTCAGCCCGCTTCTGCTGTCCCCTTCCCCGGGGCTTACCCCTCTGTGCCCACTCGCTGCATACTTCCTGACCTTGGGCTTCCCCATGCCCTTCTCTTTGTTTGCCAACAACCCTCCCTCTCCCCAGATGGAAAGTTTGCTGGGGGCAGCAGAAGCAGAGCCTGGAGTCATTATCACACACACTCGAAATAACCCAGAAAGCTGCTGGCCCATATTAGGGCATGAGTCCCGGCGGAAAGCTGAGTGAACGTACAGTTTTTGATAGGCAAATGTGACTGCCGCAGATCACCCTGGTTTCCCCTGCGGCCTGAAAGTCTAGGTTTCTGTTGGCTGTTCTGGCAGGTTCGCTGGGCAGGCCCCAGGGACCGCCTCCTCTAGGCATTTCTGAGCTCCCCCAGGCTCGTGGGGGAGCCTAGCAGAGAGGCTGGTCAGCAACATACCTCTGGCGTCCCAGTCTCTGTGCTGTGACCAGCCCCGGAGCCACGCTCCCTGTTGCTGTGTCCTGGTCGGAGAGGTGCTTAGGTCATGGTGATGATGGTGATGGTGATGATGGTGACGACGATGACTGCCACCGCTTTTTGCACATAGAACCTGTGTAGACACTTGACTAAGAGCGCTGCACTCCTGGGCTCCCCGAATCCTGACCGCAACCCTCTGAGATAGGCACTATCATTGCACACGTTTGACAGATAAAGAAACTCAACCTCAGAGAGGCCAGATAACACGCCCATCGGAGCCCATCCGAGATCAGGACTCGCAGCCAGAGCCGAGCTCCTCCCGCCAGGCCGCGGGGCCTCCGGGCAGTGCCGTGGGGACCGGCGGGTGTTGGCTCCCGCTCTGATGGCAGCCGACAGTAAGTTTAGTGTATGAAGTCAGAGGACTGGTGTTAAAACTGTCTCCCTGCACCCCTGCATCCTGTCACCCCGAGAAGCCTGCCCGTGTTCATGCAGTTTGCCTTTCCCTGAGGGCTGAAGAGCGTCCTTCACTGGGTGGGGGGGGCCCTTGAACCCTGGGGGTGCCCCTTCCAGGCCGACCAGAATCGCCTGTGCTCTTCGCGTGCAGTTTCATTCGGAATATTGACGTGCCCGGTTCCTCTATACCCTACTGGCTCTGAGCTCACTGCGCCACAGACGCCTGAGCTCCTGCGGACTGAGCCCAGTTCCGGGTAGAGCCACGGATCTATTCATCTGTGCACCCCCTGCACCCTGTGCCCTTTGGGGGGCAGCCTCTTGGTGCCCTGGGCACCTGAGGAAACCTGTTGTTTGGTGCTCCCTGCCCCACATGCTGCTGCCCGAAGACCCCTTCTCCCGAGCACCCAGGTTCTAAATGTTTGCCACACACAGCGTGGCCGTAGCCGTGGCCGTGGCCTCGAGCCTCAGGGGCCTTCCTCCGCTGCTTCTGCTCCACAGGGACTCTGCTCTGGCTCTAAGGGGAAAGCCGGGAGGTTTGGGCCGAAGAACGAGGGCTTTTCGTTCTACGTGAGTCCGCTTAAGTTCTGGCCTGTCTGTTCGTGTGCGTGTGCACCCCCTTCTCTGAGCCTCAGTTTCTCCCTGGCACAAAGCAGGCAGTGCCTCCTGCTGCGTGCAGGGGTCTGGGAGTAATCGGCTCATCTGCGTAGATGCCCAGTCGCAGGCCTGGGATAGTGCAGGCTGTCAGTGCCGGTGTCGGGGCCGGGGGTGAGGGGGGGCGCACGGCGCTTGGGTCTCCTCTCCTCCCAGCGGGTCAGGACCCTGGAAGGGTAGCGGGGGCTGGGGACAGAGGTGACTTTTCCTAAAGCACCTGGCAGCTTTGCCCCAGCCGGTTTCATTCCCACCGTCCGTTCCTCAGTGACTCCGGTGGCGTGTGCTTCTGGCAGGTCAGGTGGGGGGCCTGGCGGCCCTCAAATTTGGGGTTCTTGGAGAAGGGGCCTGGGTGCCCTCCTTGGGGAGCAGGTGGGCAGGCTGGGTGTTTTATGGAGTCTGGGGGAGCCCTGCGGCAGCTGTCTCTGGTAAATGCCAAGAAGCCAAGTGGGTTTAATATGATTGTAGCTGCTGCTTTGATAAATCAAAATAATTAAAAATAATAAATTTGATTCCTCAACCAACAGGCTGTGTGTGGGCGCAGGGCCCGGGCTGCGAGCTAAGGCCGGGGAGGTGGAGAGGGCACTGGGACACGGGAGGCCCTGTCTTTGTGGCATCATAAACGGGGAGGTGGCCTAGGGGTAAACGCTGCAATCAAATTAGGGGAAGAGTGTCTTTCACTCAGCAGAGCCGTTGGCCAGCCTGAGCCAAACTTGGTTTCCTCATCTGTCAGGTGGGGTGATAGTTCTGCCCGCCTCACAGGGCCGTGCGAGGAACCAGGACTGTGCTGAGCCCGCAGTCAAGCTTGCTGTGCGCCCTGGTCAACCTCTCGGTCCTGTCCTTGCCACCCGCTTTGGTCCTGCCGAGGCGACCAGACGCGTTCACGGCGACCGAGCGGCCTCCCGGGGACTCTTCCTCCAGCTGCCGGCTGTTGTCCTAACAGGACTGTTCTGTTTACGAGGACATCCCCTGCTGCAGGACGTGCCTATTGATAGCTCTCTTCTGGTTCCAGAGTTGGGGCAGGAAGTACAAGCTACTCCCTGTGGACCCGAGTCCCTGGTCAGGGTGCCAGCGGTAGGGGTGAGTGAGAGTTGCAGAGGGCAGCCGGCCTCTGCCCTCTGCCCTCTGCCCTCGCCCCCTGCACGCCCGTGGCTGCCGTATTTGGAGTCTGATCCAGAGGAGCCTAAGTAGGTGGAAATCTGAACTGAGTGGAGGGAGCAGGGGCTGATGGGGAGGGAGGAACCGGGTGTCTGTCTCTTTAAATGCACTTTGTGTCAGTGTGATAAGGAATTTGATGGCTTTATCAGAAATACCAAAGCTTTATTTAGCAGGGTGAGGCTCACACCACTCAGCTCCACACAATCTGCTGATAAATTGCAAAAAAGAAAAAAAACCAACATCTCACCAACACCCAGCACAGCAAGGGAGGAAAGGTGAGGCAGACGGGAGGGCAGAGAAGCAAAAGCTGGAAGTTTGGGGGGATCTTGGAGCTGTAGGAGGCGGGAGTGGGGGGTGGGTGTGGTGGGAACTGCCGGGCTTTCTCCACGGTACAAACAGGCAGGCGATTCTTCCATTCCCCAGGAGGCCTCCAGTCCCGGCACCAGCCCACCCAAGACTCAGGTGAATCCCTCTGGCCACCTGGGCTGTCCGTGCGGTGAAGGCAGGGCCAGTGTGGGATGGGGGGTGTTTGACAGGATGCAGGAGAGACTCTCAGGCAGTGGGGAGTTGCCCATCATTACAACTCTGAGAAAGGGGGTCCCCAGTCCTTACAACATGGCCGAGGAAGCTGGGAGGGGAGGGAATGCCCGTGCAGGCCAGGACTCCGTGCCCAGGGTGAGGGCTCCGCCCAGGTCACAGGGAGAAGCCAGGAGAGAGGTGGCATGGCCCTGCCTACCTGTGGCATTCCAGGACTTTCCGGCTCCCTGCCAGTTGGGCAGCTCCTGAGGACCCTCCCCCCCCCCCCCCCCCCCCCCCCCACCTAACCTGGCCACTCTAGATCTCTTGTGCCTTCTGGAGGGCCAGCAAAAGGACACAGCGACGTCTCCATTTCTGTATCTCCCTCCATGCGCCTTCCCGCCCTGCCTTCTCCGGGGAGCCTGTTCCCTCCTCTGGATTTCTGGTCGGTGCCCAGACTCACACACAGCCAATACTCGGTGTCCTCTTGACCGTCCAAACCACCCCCCCCCCCCACTCTGTGATTCTTTTGATGTGAGCAAACCAGATTTAAGCCGGGGTCCCCACCCACGCTTCTGAGCTGTAAAGGTTTTGCCCCTTCCCACCAGCTTGTGCATCTAACTTCCCCCGGAAACTGAGGCGCGCCTCAGTGCCCTGGGTCCATGCAAGAGCCGTGTAGAAAGGGAAGGGGTTGGGGGTTAGAGATGGTGGAGAAAGAGGCCTCTCTGCTTCTCTGGCATCCTGGGGGTGCTCCTCAGCCTGGCTGCCAGGGCCCTTCTCCTGGACACGCTGTCTGGCTCCTGGGCTCCTCATCCCATCCTAATGGCCACAGTCGGGGAGAGCCAAGGCTTTGCGGTCCTCACCATGGGCCCTGCCCATCCCAGGTTCAGGCTGCTTCTGCTGTCCCCCATCCATGTTCTACCCGTGCTGAGAAGGGGAGGTCTCTACCTGCATGTGCGTCCCCAAACACAGCCGGGGAGCCAAGGCTTTCCAGGGCCCACGAGCTGACCCCTCAGACAGGATGGAGGCTAAAGGATGCTTCAGGGGCAGGTACAGGGACCCCGAGTCAGACTGACCACAGGCAAGGGGACGCGGAGTTGCAAACAGCTCTGTGAGCACCTCTCCCTGGAGCCGAGAAGGGGCCGTCTGCGTGCCCCCGCGAGGCAGTGAACCCGAGGGAGGCCCGGCCAAGGCGAGGCCAGCAGACGGGGGCTGGCCGCAGGTCGGTCTCATAGCAAGGCCTCTGCTCTGGATGGTGGAACAACAGGATTAGTCCAGCTGCTTAGAGAGGGGAAACGCTGGGCGGAGAAACAGGGGAGCTTTGGGGCGGGGGGGACGGTCGCTGAGCTGGCCAGGGAAGGGCAGAGGGTGGAGGAAGCTGCGGAAAGGCCGCGGCGGGGAGACAGACAGGAGGAGTAAGTGGAAGTGACAGGGTCAGGCCAGACCTTTGTCCTGCAGCCTGATGAGAGAGCCTGCCCTGGATTTCGAAAACTTTGGGATGTTGTCCGACAAACTGGAGCTTAATTCTGCCAGAGCGCGCGGAGATTAGAATTGACATCCTGGGAGCACATTCCTGGCTGGGCAGGAATCCAGATCCCGCTGGGAAAAACCTGTGAGAGCAGGCGGCCCCGCGGTGGTGGCAGGGGTGGCTGCGGCCCCTGTGGCCACCGCAGCCTGTGGGTGGAGCCCGGAGCCTTCGAGGGCCGGGCGGTGGCACTGGAGGCTCAGGCCGAGCGAGCGGAAAAAGAAGGGAGGCACAGCTGAACCTCGTGGAGGGTAAATCCTGGTTCTGTGCCTTTTCTTGGCCGTGCGGCTTGGGAAGAGAGCTTCCGTTTGTCGAACCTCAGTTTTCGCATCTGTAAAATGGGACGGGTCTGCCGTCTGGACCAACTCAACACCCTTTCCTTTGAAGTTAGAGGCATAACCCAGGGAAGCCGAGAGGAATGGATCAGGCTTTTCTTCCCTCTCAGCCGCAGCGGCCCCGGGGCCTGCCGGAACCACGACTCTTCCTCCACTGAGCTCCCACATCGGGTGGACCCAGGGACGCCACCCCAAAAGAATGCCCCAGCCCAGCGCAGGCATGTGCAAGCTCCTGCCACTGCACCGTGGGGGCCCTTTCCAGAAGCTAGGCCTTCTCAGCCGTGAGAAGCCCACAGTACCCCTTAGGGATGGCCGCCTCCCTCTCTAAGAGCTCCCAGGAATCCCTGCTCCAGCTAAGTAAGCCCGGAGAAGCGGCATGGGCCGGTCCCCAGGAGCTCCCAGTCCACATGGCTGCCCTCGGACCAAGCAGTGGGGTGGGAGGGCCCGAGTGAGGGCCACGCACCTAGCTCCACACCAGGCTGTTTCTAGAAGAAAGAGGGCCCCTCCCCACTTCCTCCCTGGCTCTAATGACTTTAAAATATTGGTAAATATTTTGGCTATTGCAGGCTCTCATGGCAGAGAGCAAAGCTGTGTGAGTGCAGGACCTACAAATTATTTATTAAAGATCTGAGATGCAGTGCAATTATGTGGAAAGAACCCCAAAAATTAAATAAATAAGTAACAAAATAAATAAATAAGTGCTGCACTGGCCTCTCGAAGGCTCGGGGAGCTACGTACATGATTGCCGTCTTGATGAAATCCCCCCAGATGTAATGAGCTGATTTTCTGCTGTTAATATTGCATCTGTGATGAAGGATTCGTTAGGATAATGGAACGAAGCTAAAATATAAATGACTCCCTGTCAAGAAGCAGCTTTTGTTTGTTGATCTCCTGACAGTTCCTGGGCCAAGGCAAGGGTTTCTGTGTGCATAGCATTCAGGAGCAGGCAGGAGGGTGGGGTGAGGGGTGGGGGGCTGCCCCAAAGGCCTGGCTCTGGGTATCCGAGGCTTTCCCTGCAAGGTGGAACTCCCGACCTTGGGGAGCCCTGGAGCCCTGCGGGTGGAGAAGGCATGCACTCAGACCCTCCTTCTCCATCCGGAGGGCAGCTCCTTGCACCAAGACGCTGGGCGGCAGCAAAAGTTATCTGGGAGCCTGGGAGAGAGATGGGTGGGCTGGGCCGTGTGTGTTGGGACCCACATGTCAGAGATCAGTGTGTGTGTGTGTGTGTGTGTGTGTGTGTGTGTGTGTGTGTGTGCAGGGGACCCATAGCACTGGGCATACGGAATTGTAGGCACTTGAGTGATGTGTCCTAAGGGGAGGCCCATCGCTGGAGCCATCCTAGCCTTCCTATGGTGCCTTTTCCCGCGAAGGTCTTGCGAGGCGTCGGCATATGTCGGGCAGTAGTTCACGCTGTCATGGATGGAGGGCAGGAGGGCGAGAGGGTCCATCTGAGATTGTGGCTTGGCCCGCCTGCCCCCTTGCTTGGCCCTTCTACCACGTGTGCCGGGCTGCCAAGTGTGGAGGAGATGTACCATTGCAGCCACTTGAAAGTGCACGATCCAGGGGCGTTAAGTACCGGTACCACGTTGTGCAACCACCGCCGGTAACCAGGTGGAGAACTTCTTCATCAGCCCAGGCAGAAACCCTCTTCCCATGAGCCCTCACTCCCCACGCCGCCTCCCCAGCCCCTGACAGCCACTCCCCTGCTTTCTGTCTCTGCGGATTTGCGTGTTCCGGACATTTCATAGACATGGAACCACACAGCATGTGCTCTTTCTGCCTGGCTTCTCTCACTGAGCGTGAACGTCGTCAAGGTCCGTCCTTGTTGTAGCACATATGAGAAGGTCGTTATTTTTGTTGTTAATCCTCACCCAGGGATATTTTTCCCACTGCTTTTCGGAGAGAGAGAGAGAACACCGATATAAGGGAGACACATGAATTGGTTGCCTCCTGTAGGCGCCCTGACGTGGGGAGGGAGGGGGGCCCTAACCCAGGTACGTGCCCTTGACTGGGCATCGAACCTGCGACCCTTCAGTGCGAGGGCCAGTGCTCTAACCACTGAGCACACTGGCCAGGGCAGAGAATCTCATTCTCTTTATGGCTGAACACTATTCCATTGTGTGGTTGTGTCACGTGCTGTTTATCCAGCCACCTGCCGATGGGCAGGCATTTGGGCCGTGTCCACCTTCTAGCTGCTGTGACGAGGGCTGCTGTGAACATTATCAAGCAAGTGTTTGCGTGCCTGCTTTCCATTCTCTTGGGGATAACCCCAGGAGTGGACTTGCTAGATCTCTCCCTGGCTTCTCCGAGGCAGGGGACCCCACGAGCTAACGCAGGCGGCCTTTATTGAGCACCTGCTGGGCGCCGGAGCACAGAGCTGAGCGTCGTTTCAGTGGGTCTCCGTGACAATCCGAGAACAGCGGCTCCGTGAGGGCTTCCTGGGCGTCCCCCTGTTCTCTAGGTCTAGGACAGTAGCGCGCACAAAGCAGGTGCTCGAGAAAGAGGTGCCGAATGAGCTACCGTCGAGGCAGGGACTCTTGTATCCCCATTTTCCAGTTGAAGAAGCTGAGGCCGGGAGTGGTGAAGCCGCCTGCCCACCAGGTCGCGGGGCAGTAAGGGGCGGAGGCAGGCTTCAAACGCGAGGCTCACCCGCTCTGCCCCGTGTCTTGTACGCCATACGTTTCATCTTCCTCGTGCCAGCACAGTGTCACGCATGTAGCCTGCGCTCAATCGCTGCCTGCCGATCACCGTGGAACAGGGTCGGGGAGGGACCGGGGCTCTGTTTACCTGGCCGAGCGCTGGGGCAAGGCCAGGAGCCCTGTGGTCTTTCTGTGCATCTGTCTGCAGAATGCACCTGTCTGTCCAGCCAGGCACTGCCTCACCCGAATTGAGCCCTGAGCTGGCAAAGGCCAGATTGAACGCTGCCGGGCACCCCTGCCAGCACCCGGGAGAAATCTTGCTGACTCCTTGGCCAGAACCACGCCTCACCTTGACCTGCGAGGCCCGTGGACGGAGGGGAACAAACTTGCCCCCCCCCCCGACCTGGACCCGTCTCCTGGGGAGAGGACGGGTCCTGCCAGGGAGAACTGAGGAAATGAGGAGTCCTTCCTCCTCGGAGTGTCAGGAGGGGTGGGGAGGCTGGCTCTTCCCCTGGAGGGAGCCCTGAGGGAGTATGGCCGGGTCCCATCCCGTCCAAGTCAGGCCCCGTCCGTCTCAGTTTCTGAGATGCGAAGAGAGAGGGCGAGCTAGGCGTGGGACCGCGCTGGGCACACGCGCAGGGGAGCGGCGGCCTGGCCTGGGCCAGGGCGGAGGCTGAGATGGGGAGGGAGGAGAGCGGGAGGCCGGAGGCTGGCTGGCGTTGAACCGCTGCAGGATGGGGGGTGGGGGGGGTGTCAGCTGGGCACCTCCCAGCTTATTTCCTCACTCATTTAAACCTGTCCTCTGAGCCAGGGCTTCTGGGAACAAGGCGGGGAAACCCCTTTCCTGCCCCCAAACTCCAGAGCCGGTCCAGAGACCTGCTGACTCCTGGTGCTGGCGGCCACCCCCACCTGCCACCTGCCACCTGCCCTCGGGGTGCTGGCTCCTCTCCCCAGGCCGGGCAGCCAACCCACCCTGGCTGCTGCCTCGTCCGTCCGTCCGTCCGGACCCGGCAGCTGCTGGAGTGCGCGGGGGGCCCTCGCCCCTCCTTGTCCCGCTCTCCACGGAGGAGAGGTTCCCGGCTTCCGATGACCTTTCTGTTCTGCGCAGGTTATGCGGTGGCTGCCCCCTGGCACGCATGCCCTGGCGCAACTGCTCGGCCCCTGCCTCTGGCCTTTCTCTCCTGGTCGCATTTCCATTCTCTCTGTCTTTCTCCCTCCCCCTCCCCCCCCCCCCGCCCTCTCTCCCTCCCTCCCTCTCTCTCTCATTCTTCCTCTCTCTTTTTTCACTCTTTTAACATGGTTTTCCTAAAAAGTTTTTTAATCAATCAAATTTGAGGCAGAAAATAGGTTTTGTCACGCCTCGTCCCGGGGTGGTGAGGCTCCCACTCAGGCTCCTGACAGCCCTCCATGCAGGAAGGGGGCCAAACAGAATATTTCTGGGGGAAGTGCCCGTTTCCATGACACTCCCCTTGTTGTCTGTGCGGCCCCCCCTCCCCAAGCTGCCCGGCTGACATGGCCTCAGCGCCCGTGAAAGGCCAGCCTGCGAGACGGTGTGTGTGAGGCGGGGGAGGGGGCAGGAGACAGCGCTGGGGGTAGATGGCGGCCGGCAGCTGCCCCGCGCCTCCATGGCCTGAGAGGACTGGGAGCAGGTCGGCCGCAGGGACCGGGAGCCGGGCCTGGTGCTGCATAATCAGCTGAGCCTCATACATATGGAGCCTGGGAGCCGGGGCAGCTCTCAGAAGCCACGTCCTGAGATGGTGGTGGCCCCACGGTGGGCACTACAGATGGATGAGGCCTCTTTGGGGCTTGGTACGCAGGGCCCAGCAGCTTCTGCACCCTCCCTCGGCCCCTCCCCGCCTCTCCCTGCCTTCCTCTTCCCCTGGCTCCTGGCAGCCCCCTCTCCACCATCCCTGTCTTCCTTCTCGCCCTCCCTCCGCTCCAGCATCCCTTGTGCAGGGCGAGCCTCGCGTCCCTCCCAGGTCCCAGGCCCATGCCCCCCCCCCACCCCCCCTGCCACAGCTCCCTGGGTCTTCCTGGATCTTCCTGAGTCTTCCCTCTCCTTCCCACTTTCCCGCTTCCTCCTTCCCATCTCCATTTTTCACCCTCTCTGCTCTCTTCTTGCTCTTTTATAATTAATGATTAGTTTTAATTGGTTTGCTTAGGCAGCCTAACAGCAAATTAACAGAAGCCAGGCCAGGGCTTCCAGGCTCGAGTGAGAGACCACTGTGCATCGGGCCTGGCCAGGGGAAGGCCTGGGCAAGGCTGACCGGTGGACTCTGCCTGGGCCCCTGGGCTGCCTGGGCAGGCTCTCAGAGGGAGGGTCAGGCCACACCTGGACAGGGGCAGCGGCCACTGAGAAAAAGGCAACAGGACTTCCCACTCAGTCGGGCTCACGTTAGTCAAGGGCCTGTGTGTCTTATTCTCCCCCTTCCATGTTCTTGTTCCTGTGCGAGGCCCCGGGCACATCCTCAGAGACCAGGGTCAGGTAGAAAGAGGGCGGTCCTGCCTTTAGACTTTGGTTTTGATCCATCCGTCCTCACTCATGCCGTGAGCAGAGGGGTCAGCGGCTTGACACCTTGGGGTGGACATTCTGCTTTTTCACTAGATAGGAGGGAGTGGTCACAGGCTGTGGTCAGCTCAGCTGCCTGCCTGCTGTCAGCCACCACAGCCTGGGAGCTCCGAGGCCCGGTTCTAATTTGCAGGGTGCCTCCACAAAGAACTCAACCTCTTGGTCCTCAGTGTTCTGGTCAGAGTACTTAGGATAAAGAACATTGGGTGGGTGAATGGATGGATGGGTGGATGGGTGAATGGGTGGATGGATGGGTGGGTGGATGGGTGAATGGGTGGATGGATAGATAGGTGCATGGATGGATAGGTGTATAGGTGGATGGGTGGATAAATGGATGGGTGCATGGGTGGACATATAGGTGCATGAATGGATGGATAGGTGCATGGATGGATGGATAGGTGCATGGATGGATGGGTGGATGGGTGGATGGGTGGATGGATGGACGGGTGGGTAGATGGGTGGATGGTTGAATAGGTGCATGGATAGATGGGTGGATTGGGTGATTGGGTGGATGGGTGGGTGGGTGGATGGATAGGTGCATAGATGGATGGATGGATAGGTGCATAGGTGGATAAATGGATGGGTGTATGGATGGATAGATAGGTGCATGAATGGATAGATAGGTACATGGATGGATGGATAGGTGCATGGATGGATGGGGATGGATAGGTGCATGGATGGGTGGATAGGTGCATGGATGGATAGGTGGATGGGTGGATGGGTGGATGGATGGATGGATGGATGGATGGATGGATGGGTGATTGGGTGGATGGGTGGATGGTTGAATAGGTGCATGGATGGATGGGTGGGTGGGTGATTGGGTGGATGGGTGGATGGATGGATGGGTGATTGGGTGGATGGGTGGATAGGTTCATGGATGGGTGAGGCGGGTGGACAGCTGGCAGAGAATGGATACATTGGTCATGATTCCTGAGCATGTTACTTCTCTTCTTAGTCAATAGGAGTGTGCTTCATTTCAACCTTCCTACGTGGAGGGCACCCGCTCTCCTGTGTTTTCCTGCCTTGCCGAAGCCTTCCTTCACCATGGCAGCTTTCTGATTCTCTGTCGGTCTCTGCCCCGTCACTCACTCACACAGGCCAGAGCCAGACATCGGGGCCAGCAAGAGGCAGAGAGAGATGGAAAATGCCAGGCAACAATACAGAGATGAAGTTGAACTTCTCAGGTCCCCACTGGGGTTCCAGAATCCACCCGGCATCCCAGACCCCACCCAGATACGACCTCTCTGCTCCCATCAGCTGGGCCACCTGCCCCTGGGGGGCGGGTGAGGGACAGAACCCCAGCTCACCTCCTGGTCCCCACCCGGTAAACATCGCTGCCCCTCCCTGTCCCTCCTCCACCCTGACCAACTCCTGGAAAGTTTCCTCCCTGATGGCCCTGTGCGATCAGATCTGCAAGTTGCTCTCTAAGCTTCTTGTCACATTTTGACTTAATGAAGTGCAACTGCTGAGGGATTTGGGTTCAGCGCTCCGGTCTCCCTCGCTCCCTTGTTGTCAGAAAACAGGGTTGGTTGGGGACGGCAACACGGCGCTGCAAGTCGTTATCATTCCGGTCAGTCTGTTTAACACAAAATTAAACAAAGAACTAATTAGTGCCTCATGAATTAATAAATGCACAGTTGCCGGGGAGGCTGGGAGGGGAGAAAAAGGTGGTGGAAGGGAGATACTGGAGTTGTGGAGTTGGGGGGCTTTGGGGGTTCAAGGGAGGCTAGCCAGGGCGCCTTGAGAGATCTCAGGCAGGCGAGTGTGGGATGGACCGGACAGTGATGCCGCCCTGCCGGGTCCATGGCTGGCTGGCCGGCGGGCTGGGATGGGAGCTCCGACAGCCAGGCCTGCCCAGCGCCTCGCAGTGGAGTCCCGGGGCTCCGGCCCTCGCCCCACCCCGTGGCCCTGCCCTGCTCTGCTTGGCCTCCACTTCCTCCATCTCCTCTCCCGCTTCTTCCCTTTTCCACTCTTCCCACCTCTGCGCCCCGCCCCCCCCCCCCCCCCCACCTTCCGCCTTGGCATGGCTCCCCTTCCTCTCTGCTGCCCCCTATCTCGGTTGGCACAGCTTTCTGCAGACCCCAGCTTCTCACCATCTGGTTCAGAGGCCCACGGGTCAACCCTCCCAACTGCTCGATGCCCAACAAAGCCCTGTGTCCGGCACCCTCTGCCCAGGCAACCCAGCAAAGGCAGCCAAAGCTGGCAGAGGACCCAGCCCTCCTTAGGAGGACATGTCAAGTACAGTTAATGTTATCTGTCTAAATATGTCCTGAGAAGGGCGGCGGGCAGCAGGGTTGGGTGGCAGTCCCCAGCCCTGTGCAAGGTCACCTCACCTCTCTCAATCCCCCAATCTGATTTGGGGATTACGCAGCCTAAGGAAATTGGTGTTATTCCTCTTGCATCATTGATAAGCCACACATGGAGGAGTGGGGAGGAAAGACATAATAAAGGGGAAACCCTTTCCTGATGTGGGTAGAATTCTGAGGCCGGGGGAGGGGAGGGGGGGGATGGCAGGGCCCGGCTCAGACAAGGGCAGGGGGCCCAGGTCAGCAGGCAGAGGGTTACTGGAGCTGTGCCCCTTGACCCTGGCTCTCCAAACTCTCCCTGAGGAGCAGGGCCTGAGCCTGGCAATCTGGGCCGAGTAGCGAGTTGCCTGAAGACGCACGTTCTTGCACCATTTACCTTCTCCTTCCGTGGTCCCCGTTGTGGCTTGTTGTGACTCATGAGTAGGACCCCAGGGAGGAAGGTGCTGTCAGTGTCATGGGCCCCTGGTCCACCCTTGACCCTGTCACACCCACTTGCTATAGTGAACAGCTTGGCATCTGTCATTTTTATTTTCAGGGGCCAAGGGGAGAGACTCAAGGAGTGGGGTGCGGCTGGATTCTGTCACTGTCCTCTGGCCTGCAGCTCATGGGAGGGTCTCCTCCCCCCACCCCATCTCTGTCTCTGGTCTCTGGTTAGGTGGGGGACGGGGGGGGGCTCAGGGTCATATTTCCACTGTGACCAGCCCCTGACAAACTCAGTGCCCACTCAGTGTGTCTGAATCTTTGACCCCTTTGGCAGGTCCTAGAGGACCAGCCCCTAGGCCCAGGGTGGCAGGAGCCCCTGGGTATACAGCAGAGTGGCGGGCACGCTGCCTTGAAAGGCTAACAAGGCTCCTCTCTCTCTCCCCCCTCAGGATGAAGTGACGCCCCTACTGCCCAAGAGGAGCCTCTAGGACCCGCTACAAGGTAAGGCCTGATCCCCCTCCCCCCACTGGTGAGCCCTGGCTGCTGCGGGGTCCCCTGGGCGGGGGCTGGTCATGCTGAGCATCCGGGGAGGATTGGCAAGATGAAGACTCAGCATTGGACTCGCATTGCCCACTTGGACCTGGTGGGAAAGGGTGGCCTCAGTAGGAGCCCTCAGACTGGCTCCTAGGCTGGCAATGGTCTGGACACCTGGGATGCAGTCTTTGGGCATCGAGTGTGTTCAAGGCAGCGCAGGGCAAAGTGGCGTCTGTGGTGCCAGGGCTCGCCTGCCCGGGGTTACCATACCCAGCTCCCTGCAGCTCCGTGTGCCTGCTGTGCTGGCTGCTGTCGGTCCCTCCCGTCCCCACCTCCTCCCAAGCTCTGCTTATAGCCTGGAGCGTGGGGAACCTCGCTGACTTGAAAGCCCTTTCTCCTCGGAGGAGGCTGTGGCCCCCAGTGGCCCCTCCTTCCTCCATGAGAGGCTGGCAGGAAGGAGGCCTCAGGCCGAGCCCAGAGCAGGCTACTGTCTTGCCCTTCCCCAGGCCCAGGGCTCCCCAGGCTCAGGGCTTCACAGGCTGTCTCAGACCCCGAGTGGCTCCAGGAACCTCAGGGCCACCGGGCCTAGGCCCCAGGCAGCGCCATGTCAGAGGTGACCGGTGGAACGCCAGTGTTATGTAAATAGCGGGGCCTGCCCGGCAGGCGAGCTGGCTGGCTGCAGCCATCCATCATCCTTGCTCGGCGGGGTGGGGGACAGACACGGCACCGCGCGCCTGGCTCCAAACCTGTTTGTTTTCCCTTTGTCTCCCGCATTTCTGGCCGGCTGCGGCTGGCTCCGGGTTTTGTCCTGCTGGCCCCCTCCCTCCGGAGGATGGGGGGCAGGGAGGAGATTCGAGAGGCTCCCACCGCGGCATCCCTTTGGGACTTCAAAGGCTCCCCCAGCATTGTCTGTGCCGGCGGGCAGTGGCCCTGAAAACGTGATCAGAGGCGGCCGGTGTAGGGCAGGCCCGGCCCGCGCCCTGCGCTCTCGCTGGGGCCCGTGGATTCCTCCCTTTGCCACCAGCACCACCCTGGTTACAGCGCTGCTCCCCAGGCCTCGCTCCTCGCCTTCCTCTCCCCTCGCGTCCCTGCTGGGCAGCCCAGCCCGCTGCCCCCTCTCTTAGCCACAGCCTCACACCTTTCTCCTGGCGTCGAGCCGCCTAGAATGTTGGGAGCTGCACGTCTCCACCCTGCGTATCACCCGTGAGGATCTGAAGCTCAGCAAAGGGCTGATGGGAGCTGGGACAGATGGCTCCTGGACACTTGTTTCCCATGCCAGCGCTTGCTCTTGTTCCCTTCTTGTTGCTCCATCCTCTACTGGTAAAGAGAGCCTGCCTCTCCCCCGAGGCTTCTGCCCATCCCTTCCTTCCACTCCTCGTCAAAGTGCAGATTGGATAATTCTGTCCCCCAGACCGTGGGACAGAGTCTGGCATTCCTGATCCTGAAAGCCAGCCCTAGGTGTGCCCATTCTCTGGAGCAGGACTTGGCAAAGTATAGCCCATAGGCCACCTGTGGCCCACTGCCTGTTTTTATAAATAAAGTTTTATTGAGACACAGCCACGCCCACTCATTTTCATATTGGCTGTGGCTGCTTTCACTCTACAATGGCTGCACTGGGTAGCTGCAACAGAGGATGTTTGCCTGCAAAGCCTAAAATGTTTACCACCTGGCCCTTCACAGAAAATGTTTGCTAACTCCTTCTCTGGAGGTTCTGGCTCCTGCATTCTGCGCATGCGTGCGCTCTTTCTCTCTCTCTCTCTCTCTCTCTCTCTCTCTCTCTCTCTCATTGGTAATATACAAAACATGAAATTTAACACTGCAGCCATTTTTAAGTGTACAGTTTCCTGGCATTCAGAACTTTCACCGTGTTGTGCAACCATCACTCTGCCTGATTCTCTTGTGGCTCTTATCTTTCGAGGGATTGCTTTGAGGGGCCGGGGCGGTGGTCTGAGAGCCCTGTCCTGAGGTTGTAGGCTGCTTGCCGCCCTGACCTGCTCTCTCATCCTCTACTCAGTCCCACCTAGAAGCCCCCGCTTGCCTCTCCCCGACAGCCACTGTTTCCTCGGCTCTTGCTCCCAGCATCCCCTGTGTCTCTATCCTTAGCCCGCGGCTGACCCTCAGATCCACCCTTACGTCTTCCAGGAGGTGAGCAGAGTATCTACTTTGCAGGGTTATTGGGACAAGGAAGCGAGTTCATGTCGTCCAAGGTGTCTAGCCTGGGGCTGGCAGGGAAGTGCCCTGTTTGTTCCTCCTCTCCCTGGGCAGGCTCCATGGAGTCCCCCACCCCTGTCCCAGGACCTCTGAGTCTGACTTCCTGGAGAAGGAGAGGCTCCTGGGGTAACCTTTCTGAGCACCCGTTTCTCCATCTGTAAAAGGGTCCTGACCACCACGCTCTCCTGTCGCAGGCCTGTTGTAAGGAGGAGCCAGGATACTGGGGGTGGTGTTGGGTGCTGCTGCTGCTGCTGCTGCTGCGAGGGAAGCAGGAGGCCACGTGGTGGGCACCTGCTCTGTGCAGGGGCAGGGACCAGGCTGCTCTGACACATTACTGGTGCCGGGAGCTAATGGGGGAGCCAGGTTCCCAGCCCCGGAGGAAAGGCAGGCAGGGGGAGAGCACAGGGCGGGGGAGGAGGGAGGAAATGAAGCTGTGCAGCAGTCGGAGGTCTGAGGCGGAGCTGCCTGTGTCCTGGCACAGCTCACTGGCCGCCTCCCCTGCTGCTGCTGCCACTGCCTCCCTGTCTGTCTTCCTGGGCTCAGGGCCTTCTGATACCTCCAGCCTTCTCTCTGCATCCCACTTGCTTCTCTTCGTCCTCGCCTTCCCACCACCCAGACTGCTGCACCCCAGCTCCATGGTGCTGTCTGCCCCGCTCTCTCTTTCTCTCTGTCTCTCTCTCTCCTTTTCATCTACTCCGAAGGCTTTACTTTACTTCCTTGTCACCCTAATTGATTGCATTAACCTTTCAGCGTATTGGATTTCCTCGGCATCGTGCAGAGAGCCCTGCACAATATGCTTATAATCTGAGCCATAATGGACAGTTTGCAGTCAACAAGCCCCTTCTCCCATCGCTGCCATTGGTCCTGTGGACATCTCACTTGCCCAGGCCCCCGTGGCCACTTCCCCCGCCAGCAGGGGTGGGGCAGGGGAACAGGGCTAGAAGGAAGCTTAATCCCTCCATGCATTTCCCTGCCTCTCCCCTCCTGCCTCTGTCCCCTGCCCTGCCTCTGCACCTCCCCTCCCCACCTCTGCTTTTCCAAGCTCCCCTGCCAGGTCCTTGCCAGGCCTCTGGTCTCCGTGGTCCTCTCAGCTCAGCACTCTGCCTCTGGGGCTCTGCATCATGTGTGGCTGGCGGCCCAGCTTGGATTTGGGGAGTAAGAGCCCCCTAGCTCCGCCAAACGGTTGTCAGAGCAAAGCTTGAGGGGGAAGCGGATGGTGATCAGGAGGTGGAGGGTGGCTGAGAGGTGGAGTCTGACTCTCTGGGTTCACCTGGCCCCTGAGCCAACTGGAGGCCTCTGTGGACCTTCTGGGAGCTGCACCCCCTCCTGGGAAAGTGTGAGAGCACAGGGGAGACGGAAGGAAGGGGATCTGCTGGAGCCGAGGGAAAGAGAGGCAAAGATCCTGTGGGTGGCCATGGGTGTGGGGCAGCCGCGCCTCTCCCAATGGGCGAGGGAGCAGGTGCCTGGCCACCCGGTCCAGGCCCCATCTCCCACACTCGGCCAGGGATTGTGATTCGGGTGCTCGGCGAGAGATGTCTCAGAGTCTCTTATTTCCCATCTGACTTGGGAGTAGCTTTGAACAGATCCCTGCCTCCATCAGGGAAAGAGTGACGGGATATAAGCAACAGAGCAGCAGTCTGGAGAGAGGCCGCTGCAGGGTAGATGGCTCTGCCTGACCGGAGACTGGCAGGGGGGCGGCAGGAAAGCATGAGAGCTGGCTTCTCAGCTGGGTAAGAATGAGCTCCCTCCCGTCGGTTCCCTGATGGGCACCCGCTTGTCTAGCAGGAGACGAAGGAGCCAGCCCATGCCAGCTGCCTGGTCCTGGGAGCTCTGCAAGTCCCGGCCCCTAGGTCCTGGCTGGGGCTGCCGGCCCTCAGACGCGAGGCCCAGCCTGCCGAGTCTTCATTCAGGACAGGATGGCTGTCAGGTTGAATACATTAATGTCAGGCCGGAGGAGCAGGCCGGAAGGTCCCCTGGCCCCGGTACTTCCTCTCCCGCACTGGTCTCTACCTCCCACACTCTGCCATCATCTTCTCCTTCTGACCAACCGCCATGCCCACCCGCGCCCCCCCTCCCCCCCATCACTCCATCACTCCGAAGGGCAAGCTTTGGCAAAAGGAGGCCAGACCAGGTCCTTCCCATCCTCTCCCAGGGATTTTGGGGGTGGGCAGAGGGCGCAGCAGGGAGAAGACAAGTAGCGAATTAAAGTTTGGTGATTGTCAGTGTCAGGAGAAGCTAAATAACCCTGTAACTAGTATGAAGGTGAATTCACGGTCTGCTGCACATGGAAAATATGAGTGCTGTGAGACGGGAGAGTGGGCAGCGTCTGCCCGCCACGGTGGGCAGCCTCCTCTCCAGGGACCGGGGCGGGGAGGCCAGAAGGGGGGCCTGCACTCTCCCATCCCTGCCAGGGAGCAGCCACCCAGGAGCCCCAAACAAGTACGGGGGCAGCTCAGCTGCTTGACAACCTACAGGCTGGGCACCAGGGACCCAGGGAACTGTTAGTAAGCACCAGCAGTATACGTTCACGGACACCAGCCCAGGCCCCAGGCCAGCCATCCTCCCAGATCCACGTCAGTCACAAATCACTGTTCTCATTGAGTGCCTACTCTGTGCCAGGCTCTGTACTGTGCCCTCACGACAACTCTAAGCGCTAAATGCTATCATTATTCCCCATTTTGTCCCCACTTTCTTAATAACCACTTTATTGAGATATTAGTGGCCCTGTGCACGAAATTCGTGCACAGGGGATGGGGGGGGGGGATTATCCCTCAGCCCAGCCTGCACCCTCTGCAATCTGGGATCCCTCTCACAATCTGGGACTGCTGGCTCCTAACTGTTCACCTGCCTGCCTGCCTGCCTGATGGCCCCTAAACACTCTGCCTGCCGGCCTGATCACCCCCAACTCCCCCCTGCCCCCGCCGGCCAGATAGCCACCAACTGCCCCCCCACCACCACCGGCCTGATCACCCCCACCTGGTCCCCCACCAGCCTGCTTGCCCCCACCTGCCCCCCCCCCCCCGCTGGCCTGCTCACCCCCAACTTCCCCCCCACCCCCCGCGACCTGCTCACTTCCAACTGCCCTCCCCTGCCAACCTGATGGCCCCTAACCGCCTCTGCCTAGGCCCCGCCACCATGGCTTTGTCTGGAAGGTCTCCCAGTCTAATTAGCATATTACCCTTTTATTAGTATACATAATTTACATGCAAGTGTATCATTGACAAGGTTGTGCCACCATCATCACTATCTAATTGTAGAATATTGCCATCCCCCAGGAAGAAACCCCTGGACTCAGTAGCAGTCCCTCTCCATTCCCTGGACCGCCGGCCTTAAGCGATCACTAATCCTTATTCCCTCTGCTACAGAGAATGTGGCGGCTCAGAGAGGAGCAGTGACTTGATTAAGGTTGCAGAGCCAGTGAGTGATGGAGCCGGGCTTTGAACCGAGGTAGTGGGTCTCCAGAGCCCCAGCTCCGTGAGGGCCTGCCCGCCCAACGTCCTGGCTACCCTCCCCCCCAACCCACATGCCATGACGCATGTTTCCAACAGCATGGGCTCAGGCATGTATGAGCACCATCCGAACACGTAGGCCCAGGTGGCAACAGGCATCTCCCTCCCAGGTACACGCATGATTCCATACAGAAAAACCTCCCCCCCTCCCCCCGAAGGACAGCCAGCTTCCCCTTCGCGTCCCCAGCCACGCCTCGGGCACGGGGGCTTGGCACAGGAAGCAGCAGCCAGAGGAGCTGAAGTGGCCCGTGAGACCTGGGTGTTTCGGAATTTTAAAAGGAGAAATCCCCATATCTCCTGTAGCCGATAATTGTGACTGGAATAAAATGCCAGCACCACATTCCAGAGCAGGTCCCTGCCCAGGTTGGGGCCACAGGCTGGGCCGTGCCCACAGGGGCAAGGCGACTAGCTCAGTTCCCTGAATCACACTCTGCCTCTCCTTCCATCTTTCACTCTCTCCTTCGCTTCTCTTTTTCCTTTCCGCCCTTTTCTTCCCTTCTGCCTCTTGCGTTGTCACACTCTTACGTTCCCACCCCCCAAACTAAACCAAACCAACAAAGGCTTTAGGCCACACTCCTACACTTAAAAACTTGGGAATTAATGTGAAACAGACTGCCTCCGATCAGAGATAAATCCCAGGGCGGGAGACAAAGGAAAGGTAGGCGCGAGAGAACGAGTGTCTGTTGGATTCGGTTTGGGTTTTTTTCCTCCTTCTTCTCTCTCCCTCCAAAGTGGAGGATCCGGCCGGGCCAGTTTGGATATTTATTAAGAAAAAGCCAAAGATAATTAACTTTTTTGTTTTTGTTTTGTTTGCGGGTACCTCCCCTGCTGGCACTCCTGACTGCCTGGCAAATTAAACCTGCTCCCTGGGTGCTGGGCTGCGGCAACTCTCCTGTTGGCTGCCCCGAAACTGCCGGGCCCATCGGCTGCCCACCCAGCCACCCCCCTGGGGTCACTTTATGCCACCATTGATGCCACCTCCCCAGGCTCTCCTGACTTCTAGACAAGCCTTTAGAGCAGGGTAAGTGGTCTGGGTGGGGAAGGGGGCTGTGGCCATCACCTCCCTAAAGGAAGGTGGGGTAAAAGCGTGCACGCTCCCCTGGGGCAGGGGGATGTCTCCTGGCCAGTTCAGGGCTGTCGGCTTCCCAGAGAGAAGGAGCTAGAAGTGCAGGGGAGAGGCCAGATCTGAACCATGCCAATTCCAGCTCTTCTCCCAGGAGAGTGGAACCCTGCCAGGGCCTCGGGCCCTGGGGAATGCTGTGGAGAAGACTTGGGGCCACGGAACCATCCATGATCTCTGTCCACCCTTTACACCAGGCTCCGTCCCCTCCCCTGCCCCAGCCACCCGGGGGCCGGCGGGGTTGTTAGAGAGCTGCCACTTGGGTAAGAAGCTAGTTGCCTCTGGTCTCCTGCCCCAGAACCATGAGAGCCCTGAGGCCAGGCTGTGACCTGAGCCTGAGCCCAGCCCAAGGGTCAAGAAGGTGGCAATTCTGGACTTCCTGGTTAGGGACAGAGTTGAGGGCTTCTCAGGGGTCAGGACTGCCAGTAAGGAAGACAAGTCCTCTCCAGCGATCAGCCCAGCCCTGAGCTGCACGGGTTTGGAGGTGTGGTTTGCCCCTCTGGTAGATTAATGTACCTCGGCCCCTCCCCTGACAGGGCCCAGTCCCCTGCCCTCTGGCTTCCTCCCCAGGTGGGCAAGGAGGTAGGCAGCGATGCGAGGTCCCTGCAGGTGGGGAACCTGCTTGGAGCTGAGTACAGCGAGGAGGGCATTTTTCAAGGATTCTGCTGGCCCCCTTTTTTTTCCTGTGAAATATAAGGATGTGCAATTTTTTTGGTTTCAATTTAGCATTGGAGAATTTTATAATTTAGTAATTAAAATCTCTGATAGGCTTTAGAAATTGCGGCTAATTGAATTTAATGGGAAGATGATTTTCAATTTTATTTGATTACCGGGACCCCTGGCATCGGTATTTATGGGAAAAAAATGGGAAATGTGCTGTGTGGGCTAAGATGGCATAATTGAATTAGGGATAATCGGATTTCTCCGTCATGAATTTCACTATAATTTTCCTATAATTTTCCATTAGATATCTAGTTTACAAATATTCACAAAGAAATGAAGCTCTTTCGGAATGGAGATTGCTGGCTAACAGGATTACGGGTCCAAGCGCGCGGCTGTGCCAGCCCCTCTACCACCATAATGCAATCCCTGGATCTGCCTTACACTCAGCTCGAGCCCCAGCCCCTCGCTCCGCCACCCGCTCTGCTGCTCCCCTCTGCCCTTTGCTTCCTTCGGCCCTGTCTCCCCCCTGCCCTGATACCCACCCTTCCATGGCCCACCACCTCTGGTGCCCTGGCAGGCTGTCCTGGCCCGGGGCCATGGTATCCTGTCCACACTTTGCTCGCTCACTACTCTCCCTACCCCCCTCCCTCCGTCAGCCTGGGGAGCGCG
The DNA here is from genome assembly GCA_026230045.1 of Corynorhinus townsendii. NCBI lineage: Eukaryota > Metazoa > Chordata > Mammalia > Chiroptera > Vespertilionidae > Corynorhinus > Corynorhinus townsendii. The sequence goes on from JAPDVU010000002.1 coordinate 216,063,473, forward strand.
CTCACACGCAAGCACGCAGGCTCCCTCGCAGGTGCGAACATGCTTGCTCACATGCACACACTGTCTTTGGCCAAGGCTTCTGTGCCCTGGCCCAGTCGCCGCGGAGGGAACCAGTTTATTGGGATCCTGGGGTGGGGTGCAGGAACAAAAGGAGCTTTGTTCAAGTTTATGTGAAAGTTACAAATTCAAAATGAGAGCAGATAAAGCATGAGATACCTGGTGTGTAAACAGGCTGGTGAGTGAGAAGGCCGCAGGCTCGGGAGGGAGGGAAGGAGGGAGGGAGACTGAGTGGGCAAACTGGGGCTGCGAGGAGACTGGAGCCAGCGCCTGGGAGCTGGCTGCTTCCCGGGCTCCTGTGAGGGGCCTGAGGTGGGATGGCTGCACACGTCTGCACTCTTTCTCTCGGAGGTGAGGTGTGTGAGGAGGAGCTGGTGGCTCTGGGCCCAGGGCCTCGAGACCCGGAGGGATTGTGGCATTGGGCTTTTCGTCCCCCAAACCCCAGGCACAAATGTCCTGACGGTGGCCTGGCCTCAGGGTCTAAGGAGGTGTCAGCACATCAGGATCCTCAAGTTAGAAATGGGCCACAGATGCCAGAGTTCGGGCCGCTCCCCTTCCTACGAGCACACACCCAAAGGGAAAGAGATGGAGATAGAAATCCGGGACCCCTCCATCACTCGGCCTCTGACTCACACCCAAGACCTCAGTGCCTCAGCCTTCTTCCCAGACCTTCTCAAATCAGAACTCAAGAGGCCTCGTGTCCTGGGCCTCTCTGGTCTGTTCGCGGAGGCCCCTCGCCCTTGGGCAGGGCCTCTTCACCCCACAGTAGCTGATGGTGGCTGGGCAGAGGCTCTCTGGGCAGCCCCCGCCTCCCTCCACCACTGGCTGCCCTTGGCGGTCCCTCTGGCTGGCCCTGCCTGCTTTCCTGCCTTCCAGCTCTCTGAGGTCTGTGCCTTCGGCCATTCCTCTCCAGTCTCGGTCCACCAGAGACCTCAAAAGTTATCGTGCAGCCAATCCAGGTGGCCTTGCCTCCCGATGACCATCAGCAGAAGCCCAGCAGGACTTCAAAAGGAGCCAGCAGGCCGTGGGGCATAAATGCAGGGAGCTCCCCATACACGAGACGCCTTCAAATGCACCCAGAAATCACCCATCTAGCCCTATGTCTTCAGGCTTCCGTCTGCAGCCCATTGCCCAGATGGGGAAACGGACATTCAGGATTGGGATTTGGGATTGACTCTCTGTTGTTACAGCCCAAAGCTGCAGACCTTGCTTTGGGAAGTCATGGGTGGGAGCACCCTGAGGCGTGTGTGTACCCCAGAGCAGTCCTGGACCCAGAGATGCCCTGTCTGAGGTCCTGCGTGGGGAGCAGCTCATGGCCCTCTCTTCCCGGCTGCCCTGTGCCAGCCGTTGTCCCAGCCTCTGGGTCGCGCGTGCCTTGGTTTGCTTAAAGAGCTCTGTTCCCTTACGCAGAGTTTGAGGGACAGAGGAACTCAGTGCAGCTTCAGGGCCTCCTCCTACTGTCCCTGCCTGGGGATGGGACAGGCCTGAAGGGTGGAGGGTTGTGGGACAACCAGGAATGCCAAGAAGGCAGTGAAGTTAGGTGAGGGATGCTAACCGCCTGTGAGGCCATTTGAAACTAAAGAGCAATCTAAGAAAAAAGAAAAATAAGGTTACGTGGGAGAAGGAGTAGATTGTCAACTGACGCCTTTGCCCCAAGGCCTCCGTGGGCCCTTGGCTTTGCAAAATAGAAATATTGCAAACATAGGCCAGCACCCTTTTGCTGGATGCCGCCCAAAGACCAGAGAAAGCCAGGAGTCCTGTCCTATCAAAGGCAGCGTGGCCTCCCCTGAATCAGGAGGGTGGACACAGGCGGGAGGGGGTGGGGTTGGGGGGGTGGAGATCCAGGCGCTTCACCAGCACAGCTGCCCACATTCCCGCTGGCCTGGCTGCCTCCTTCCCTGAGCCCCCAGGCCCAGCGCACAACTTGGCCACTAAAATTTAAGGAATCTCAACTTACCCGGCCACAGCAGGGGCTTTTGGGGGCCATGGCAGAGAGACCCACCAACGTGCCTTATCTGAGAGAAAATAATGAGGGCCAAGGAGTGGCCAGAGGCACAAGTGTTAGGACGCTGGCTCCTTGGTTCAGGGGTGCCAGTGCTTCCCCCATCTGCTACGGAGGGGGTGGGGAGGCGTGAGGGAACCCAAGTGATGACGCTCAGAGAAACGATAAAAGCTTCCGCCCTGACGGGATGAGGGAGGAGGTCGCAGCGTTGGGGCCGGGGGGCTGAACTTCTGGGCGGGAGGAGGAGAAAGGCCTGAGCAGGGCTGTGCAGTCGGCCCAGGTGGGCAGGGCACCAGGACCATTTTAAAGGCAAAGCCAAACCCTAGCGGCAGAAGCCCGGGGGCGGTGTGGTAGTGATGCGGGGGGGCGAGGGGGGGCTGTCCCCGCACTCCTGGAGCCTGAGCCTGAGCCGCGCCTGACGCGAGTTTTTCCCTGACACACCAAGGCCCACCGCCCAGAGTTTTTTCTTCTTCGAACTAAGAAAGCAACACCACCACCAACACGAGGTTCGGGCACCAGCCGGAAAAAAAAACCACCCTGGGACCCCGGCACCCCGAGTCCGCGGGTGCGCGAAGGGAAGCACGAGAGCGTGCGGCTCGGCTGCGCGACCCCGTGGCGCTCCCACCTGCGCCCGCCCGCGCGGAAAAGTTTGCGCGGCCGCGCGCGCCGCGAACCCCGGGCTGCCCGGCGCCTGGGAGAGCCCGCGCGCCGCCGCCGTCGAGTCGCGCCTGCGAGGCCCCGAGCGCAGAGGGGAGCGTGGGAGCGCGAGCCTCGGCCGCCGAGCCCCCGCCCGCCCGCCCGCCTCCCTCCGCCCGCTCTCCCCGCAGTCTGAGGTTTGGGGAATCACTGAACCCAGAGGCCGGCCGCCCCAGCCGGTGCGCTGCAGCCTCCTGCGCACGCGAGGGAGCCGGCGGGGGCGCGCGCAGGAGCGGCGGGCGCGAGCGGGGGAGCGAGCGCCGGGCGCCGAGCGAGGGCCGGGCGCGGGCCGGGCGGGCGGGCGAGCGCGAGCCCATTCACTCCGCATCCGCGGGTGCGCGGGCCGGTCTGCTCTTTCACCTGCCGGGGCGGCGCGGGCGGGCCCGAAGGAGGCGGCGCCGCGGCCGCCCTGCCAATCACCTCGGCGCCTGGCAGCGCCCCCGGCCGCTCCCGCCCGCCGCTCCCTCCTGCCAAACTGTTACCCTGAGTGTTACCGTCAGGAGCAATGACATCAGGGCTTTAAAACAACTTGTTATTCGGGGAGTAATCAGTTGCAATTAGGCATTAATTAAGTATTATGAAAGTTGATTATTTAAGTGAATTCGGCTTTCGACTCTCCGACTATGGTGAGTACCCGAGTGGGGCGGGGGAGGGCCGAGGGGGGGTGCGCGCCGCGGGGCTCCGACCCGGGACGGCGCGGGGCGGGGGACAGGGGGCGCGGGCGGGGCGGGGGCGGCGGGAGCCGGGCGGCCGGGCGGCCGGGGGCGCCCCTCTGCTTCGCGGGCCGGCCGGGCCCCCCCGACCCGGCCGCGTCTATAAATAGTTTCTCTTTTAGTTTAATAAACTCGAGAGCAGAGCGGAGCTGCTCGGCGTGTGCGATGCCCGAGCGTGAGAGCGACAGGGGAGGGAGGGAAAGTTTCGCTCTCCCTCCCCGGGCCCCCTGCGCATTTGGTCCCTGGTCCCGGGGACCTGTCCGCCCCTCGATGGGGGGCGCGGCGCGCGGAGGGGGCGGAGGGGTGTGGAGTGGCGAGCACTGCGAGAGACTAAACAGATTCTTTTTTTCCTTTCCTCTGCTTTTTTCGGCGATCCTGGAAGAGTTTGGGACCAAAGAGAGGAGAATGGATCTTGGTACAGGTACTGGCCGGTGGGAACCTCGGGAGGCCGTTTCACTTTTCTTTCGGTTCTTTTACGGAAGTTATTATTTTTAGCCCAATGAGGTAGCAGCGGGGCGGGGGGCAGGAGGCGGGGGCGGGGGCGGGCCCGGAGAGGGTCCGAGCCGCGGGGCTTCTCGCCCCAGTTTCTGGATTGCGAGGCTTCGTTCGGAGGATATTATTGTTATTATTTGTTACTTGCTTAGTGACTATGACTAATCTCACGCTTGTCATTATGAAAGAAGGGGGGGGAGAGGGAGCTGGGGGGCACCCAGAGAGAGGATTTAGGGGTTTTTTTGTGGGGGTTTTGGTTCTCCATGTCTTTTGAATGGCTCCGTGTGTTTTCTGTGTGTTTTTTCCGCCCGCAGAGATCTCTGTGTCTGGCTGTGGGGTGTGTGTTTTTATTTTTTTAGTGGGGGGTGGTTTAGTTTTTGAAAGCCGCGTCCTGTTGGGAAAGGTGGTTAGTCTGGTTTCGGGGCGACTGTCTCAAGGTAAAGGAATTTAATTTATTTGGGACAAGGCTGTGTCGGATGATCAAGCCGCTTATTATGGCTAATGAGTGTTTTTCACCTGAGAATCCGTGGGATGAGGTGGCTGTTATCAGTTCAAAGTGTTGGGCCCGGGACTAGCTTCCATCCCCCTTGCTGGTCCCCACCCTGGGAGGGGGTAGACCAAAACAAACGACTGAATGTGGCCTCTAGGTTTTGGGGGGGAGCCTAGCGTGGCACCTAGGCTAGGGTTCCAGAGAGCATGGTGCCGGCCTGGCCAGAGTGTACCCGGAGATCTGGGTGTTTTATTGGTTTTAATCTCATTTTACTCCATATTTCTCTTCATTTCCCATCTGGGGTTCTAAGCTAAGTCCTAATGTTTTTAAAAAGAAGTCAGTAATAAACAGGTGGGTAACTCATTGAGCCTAACCTCTGAGCCTTCTGCTTCATTTACAGGAGGATAAGTGGTGTTGGTGGCTATTAGGGTTGTTGTTTACCATGGGCCCAAGTTCATAGCATTGTCCCTTGGGACCCGTGAGCTGACATTTGACCTTCTGAGGTCAAAGGGGATTGGGCAGAGAGGATAGGAGGGCAGCCCTGGGAGGCCCGGGCCGGGGGAGGGGGTGGGGGATGACATGGTGGTTGGCTTTGAGGAAGGGATGTGTGAGGGGGAAGGGGTCGCTCCCAGAGTGTTAAGACTGTGTCCAGCCAGGTGTGACCTAGGTGTATCTGATGTGGAGGTCCTGGGGACCTTTGTGCCCAGGAAGGGTGTGACACCCCCTGCTGGGCAAAGTGGTGAAGGTGCCGAAGGCTTCTGCTGCCACCCTGCCCCTCCCGGCCCCTCCCTGCCCTCCTCCACTCCCACACAGAAGCAGCCCGCCCCCACCTCTAATCAGGTGTCTCATCATCTCCCTCTCGGGCCCCAGCCCCTTTCTTCGGAAACAGGGCCCCCACCCATCCCTATAAGGAGCAGACCTTACGGATGGGCTGGGTAAGGCACCACTCCCTACCCGGGGCTGGGGCCGAGCCTCTGCTTGTGGGCGGGCACATGGGACCCGGGCATTACTCAGCTGGAAGGCGGGACCTCCGTGTTCCTCCTTCCAACCTGGGTACCAACTGGAGCGGCGTCCACCCTCCTGCCCTACACCAACCAGTCCTTCCCAGTCTACGGGGGGGGAGGGGGGGGGCATGACACGGGATAAGGCTTCCTGGGCTTGTGAGTGGCAGAACCTCTTGCAACATCTTCCTGGGCCTGAGGGAGACTCGCTTCACCCAGCACCCCGGGGACCGGCCCTGGAAACTGTTCCTAGAAGCTAGAAGGGCCCTTGAGGTCAGCCAGTCCCTCCTGGAGCTGGAGTGAGGCGCTCCCAGCAGGCCCCAGACCTGGACTCTGGCCACTCCGTGAGGGGAGGTCCAGGGTGTCAAAGTTCTGCCTATTTCTTGGAGGAGTCATCTCAGCCTTTTCTTTGAACTTGGAAGTTTCATGTCATCTCAGAACTTCAGAAGAAAAACACTTTTCCCCCTGTCCACCCAAAAAGGGAAGCAGGTGGGGAACTCTGAGATCCCCTCTGAGCCACCTCTGGCTACTCCATGGTCACCTTCCCTCCACCCATGGAACACACTCCTGGACAGGGCCAGGGCCAGGGGTCTCGTTCGTGGCCAGGGCTCATGCTGGGCCAGTCAGGGGCCCTCTGCTTTTGTGGGACTATGGGCAGCTGCCACTCAGGGCCTCTAGCACAGCACAAGCTGGAAGCACCGGCCCCAGATGACTGCCGGCTGGTACAGGGACCCAGTAAGCCTCGGATCATGGGTTAACATCACCTCCCGCCTCGGCCAGGCCTAGGCCCGGAAGCACTCCAGCTCTAAGCAGTTCAGTAGTGGGACGACCCAGCCTTCTCACGAGGGGACAGCAGGATCTCAAGACCCTCAGGGGCCATCTGAGCCCCTTTTCCCCCACCATAGTTCAGCCAAGGGCTGGATCAATCTGGACGTCTTTAGCAATAAAAAATGCCGATGTCGTCCTAATTCACCAGGCCCCGAGATGACAGCAAATTTACATTTTTTAATTAAACTAGCAGCCAGTTTTTATGAGAGGGGGTTGGGTTATGCAAATCAAATGGTTGTGTACGGAAGATTAGGAGAGTTTGGGAATAAATTCCACAAATGCTAATAAAAAAAAAAAAAAAAGGAAAGAGAAAGAGAGGGAGGGAGGAGAGAGGAAGAGAGGAGGACATAGTTCCATTAGGCCCTGTTAGAGTGATTTCCCTGGGGTCGGGAAAGGGAGAGGAGGCAGGAGGAAGCTTTCAGACGCAGGTAAATCCATCCTCAGTTGGGAAGCTCCCCAGGATTAGGCCCCACTAGGCTGAGTCCTAGGCCCCGGACCAGCGGAGGCCAGGTGAGAGTGGCTGCGCAGCCGTGGTAGAGCTTTGGAAAGGAACCTGCCCTTGATTTTCTGGGATCTGGCTATGAATTGTGCCGCTCTCCCTAGGGGGAACTTGAGAAGAAGGGGAGGGGCTGTTCGGGGTGAGAGCTGTCCATCAGAGGATCCAAGGTAGGCTCTGACAGGTAAAGGGCCAAGTAGGCAAGTTCCAGGCGGTGGCCAGAGACCACAGGGGGAGCCGAAGAAGGGGGCGCACTGCCCACCTGGCACCATGGCCCGCAGCGGTGGCAGAGGTGGCTCAGTGGGAAGAACCGGGGCCACTTGCTGAGCCAGGCCTGCTGCTGTTTCCCTGGGTTAAGCGCCGTTGGGACTCCCGGCTGAGTGCCTCTGCCTTGCATACAGGTCCCCATTGCGTGCTGGCCCCAGCCTCGGCTGTGGAGGAGGCCAGGAAGGATGGGGTCAAGGGAGCTGAGCCAGGTTAGCTCGGTAGCTTGGTTCTTGGAGTGGAATTTCCTAGTAGCCGCATGCGTAGAGGGCACACCGTCTCAAAGCAGGAGAAGACTTTTCAGATGGCATCTGGCCCAGGGGGGCAGAAACCTGGTTTTTCCAGCCCAGCCTCTGTGTGGGCTGCTCAGGCCCCCGCTGCCCTGAGTGTCAGCCCCCTCCAGGCTCTCGGGACTTTGGTGAGCCTCCCGGGCAAGGCGAGCTCCTTGCCAGGAATGGAGGCTTCTAGGAACCTGCCTGGCTGGCTCTGGTTACACTGTAGGCCCCGTGTGTATTGGGGATTGGGAAGGTTCTCATGCCGTTTCTGGAGAAGAGATTCCACGCTGGGCTTGGGGCAGAGCAGGCTGCCTGCCCTCGATCTTCCTTCCTCAAGCCTTCACTTGGCCAGATACACCCACTCGACCAGTCTAAGCCGGGGCCAATCCCTGCCGTCAGGCTGGGCACCGGTTCTGCCAGTCTGCTGAAGGGGGTAGGTGCTTCCGTGCCATCTTGGCAAGAAGGAGCAGGCAGAGCCGAGGACAGAATGGGCTCTCTGGGAAGGAGCGAGTTTCCGGGGACCATTCACACAGAGGCTGGCTGTGTGCTGGGAGGGACTGGAGCATCCGATGACCTCTCAGGTCTCCGACGCCCAGCTCGATTTTACCGGAGGATTCAGCGCGGCCCTCTGTGGGCGGGGCGGAGCGGTCGAGGAGAGAAGCACATCCCTTGGACCTTTCCTTCGGCGGAAAGCATTTGCAACAGGCAGCTCGGGGCTGTGAAGTGGCCCCCGGAACCAGCCCTGGCTCAGTTGTAAGATGTCAGAGCAAACCTCAAGATGGAAGGCCTCGCTGAGTCAGTTCCCTCCAACCGGAGGCAGCGGCAGCGGCAGAGGCAGAGGCAGAGGCAGCGAGGGCAGGGCTGGACGGAGCCCACGTCCCAGGCCCCTTTCCCCTGTAGGGACCAGCCAGGGAAACCCATTCACTGTCCTCTCCGGGAAGGGCCCGGGGCCGTGGAGTCAGAGGCCTCCCTGTGGCTCCCGTGTTCCCCCGCCCCCTCCCCCATGGCCACGGAACCGGGCTGAGCTGCAGCTTGGGTTTTTATGATGGAAAATAACATAAACGGAGGCACCTTCGGAGGGCTGAGTCACGGCAGCAGCATCTCCTCGTTAAAGCTGCCGCCCGGGCTCAAGTCCCTGGGCAGGGGGTTGGGCGGCGCCCGGGCTCCTCCTCTCCCTACATCCTGCCAGGTGAGCCGGGCGCTGGCCCCTCAGCCAGCCTCCTCCGGCTGGCCCACCACTCTCAGAAGGCTCAGGCTCATCCCCCCACCCCCAGCCCCAAGGTTTCCTCTTTAACACTGCCCTCCCCCGAGCTGGTTTTTAAACCTTGACCCACTGGCTTCAGCTCCTCCTCATCCTCCTTCTCTTCCTCCTCCTCCTCATCTTCAGGGGGGAAGGAAGTTGCTCTGCAGTAATTACAGCTTGTGGGTCCCCAAGGCAAGCAGCAGCTGTGCTGGGATAGCTGGGCCAGGGTACAGCAGGAGGAGGAAGGAGCTGGGAGGAGGAGGAGGAGGAGGAGGGAGAGGAGGGGGGGTGCGGGGAAGGCTGGCGGCCCGTGTGCAGAGGAGAGACTGCTTCCCTTGGATTGACTGTGAAAGGCGGCACCTTGGTGGTCCAGCGCTCGCTCGTGGCGCTGCCTGACGACAGCGCAGCATCTCCACACCCCAGATTCATCAAGCCATGTCGTCCCCTGTGGGGGAAGGGACCCCGTTCAGGTGGTGAGGTCTGCAGTTCAGTAAGCTTGCGGGAACACCTGGGTAGGGACTACAGGAATGAAGACCACCTGGTCCTTCCCAGGTCTTGGGGGCCTGCCCGGTGGGGGACGGATGTGTTCATCTGTCACATCAGGTAGAGGAGAAGGGACAGAGGGCCCAGGGAGCTCTGTGAAGGAGTGGCCTTTGGACTTGATAAAGGATGGGAGGTACTGGCACTGGTGGAGCTAGGCAGACGACAGCTCCCGGAACCGCCTGCAACTTCTTCTAGAGTTCGCCTGGGCTCATCTCTCTCTTGCCCTGTCCTCCCCACCCACCCTGAGAGTGTAACTCTTGCTTCAGGTTCTGTGACCGCGGCTTTCTGTCCTCACTGCCCAGGCTGCCCAGCTCCCTAAAGCCAGGCCCTGCTGCCGACCTTTCTTGCCCCCTCCCCCTCTGCAGCCTCATACCCCCTTGCCCCTGGAAAGAGATGAGGCTGGCTGGGGACCTACCCCTCAGAGGGTCTGGTCATGCCCATGACATGGGGGTGTCAGGGCAACGCTCAGACTTCTGGACTCTGGCCACCAGAGGCCAAGGCCAGGAACCCTTTCTTCTGTGACTGCTGCTCATAATGGCGCTGTTAGCGTCAGCTCTGCGCTGACATCTCCCCGGGCTGGGTCCGGGGCTGGCCTTGCGCCCTCCCACTCTTAGTGCCGGTGGAATTGATTGATTGATGTGCCTCTTCACCAAGTGCCTCCTCGGCTTCTGAGTGGGGGCCGAAGGAGGCAGGCAGGAAACATTGGCCGATTCCCTTGGGACCTGGGTTTTAGCTCCTCGAGAGCTTTCTGCAGCCTGATTTACAGGAATGAGGGGGGCTGGAATTAGGGATGACATGAAGGGGACGAGGGGGCGTCAAGATAGAGATAGACGTTGAATGGCTGGATGGGACCCCGAATCGCCCACTAACCGTGACCGTGGGGCTGGGAGGGGCTGGGGTGTGAGGCCAGACTTGGCCTATGACGTCTGTTGCTCGTACAGAACAGGAGGGCAGCATCCAGTGGGGTGGTCTGGGCCTCTTCTCCGCTTCCTCCTTTGTCCATCTCCATCTCCCCCCAAGCAGCATGTCCGTCCTCTCTAGGTCCCCCTTCCAGTCCCAGAACTTGTCCAGGTAGGTGGGCCCAGTGCCAGAAAGAGGATCCACCCCATGCTGCCAGGGCAGAGGCCCCTGGCCCGGTGTCTCGGCTACTCCTGAGCCGCTGTGGGGCCTGGTCTTAACATTTCCCACAGGCTGCCTGCCTCCCGAGGGTCTTCTGGCCCCACCGTCTCTGTGAGCGCCGGAGCATCATGGCTGCTGGGACCCCTTCCTCAAGCCGAGGGGGCCCCCTCTCTTGGCAGAGGGCACTGCCTGGCCTTGCGGGGGAGGGACGGAAGAAGGGAACGGACAAATTATGTGGCTCCAAAGACCATGGCTTTTCCAGGGGGAGCCTTCCTGGAGTGGGTGTTGGCCTGTGTTGGCCTTTTCTTACAGGGCGTTCTCCATGGACTGGGGGCCCCCGGAGGGAACGTGCCGCATGAGAAGAGGAGGCACGTTAGGCCCGGGGACTCCAGCACAGGGAGGAAGCAGAGGGCACCCAGGAGGCGGGGGGAGAGGATTCGGGAACTTAGGGCACTTCTTGGCTGTGATTTTCAGCTCCCTCTAGGTCAGCGCCTCCCTCCCTCCACTCCCTCAGCCCAGGAGCCCAGCCACCCTGAAGGGCTGCCTGGAGGTTCAGGGGAGCCTTGGGGAAGGATTGGCCAGGTGCCCCGCTGCCCAGCAGGGGGCGCCCCACGGTACCTGCCCCAGTTCTCGGGATCGGGATGCTGGTCCTGGGTCTGGCCCAAGCTTTCTGGCCGTGCGTGGGTGGGGGGAGGGGAAGCCTACCTTCCCCACCCCCCGAGGTTCCTTGGCGGAGTTTGTTTTGCCAGGGTGACCTGTTTAATCATCTCATTTTCTGGTGGCCGTTTATTCCTTGTTTCCACGGTTACGGCCCCATTAAGGGGAGAAGCAATAAGGCAGCGAGTCAAACAGGTAATAAAAACATTAAAGCCCATGTGCACAGAGGGAGCGCAGGCGGTGGGAAGGGGCTCAGCGAGGTGAGACGGCCTGGGGAGGCCACCAGGCCTGTCCTCCAGAGGCCCCTGGAGCTCCTGGCCTCCGGTCTGGGTCTCGGTCTCAGGGGACCACTCCCCAGGCCCCTGCTGCTGGCTGTGCCCTCTGGGCGCCCAGACTGAGGACTAGCCTCGCACCATCCCCAGCCCTCGGTCCCCCCGGCAACAGGCTGTCTGTTGGGAAGTAGAACAGGAAGGAGAAGAGGGAGTGAGAGCCTCCCCAGGACGGGTGCCCGCCGCCTGGGTGACCTGTTGGCCGGCCCCACCCCACTCTCGCGCGGTGGGGGTGGGCAGTGTGGTTTCTGACTTGGTTTTGAGCTCTAGAACTTTTTTTCCTGCCAACTTTATCAGAAAGCATATTTGTGGTGAGTGTTGCGAACAGGGCCAGTCTGGTGAGTAAATATTCCTGGTGTGGACAGCCCTGTGACCTTGAGAGGGAAGAGCATGGCAGGGGGGGGCCAAGGACATGTAGGGAGAGGAGGCCAGGAGGCCAAGTGGCCCCTGTGCTGGGTGAGAGGCCTTCCTAGGTTGGGGTGAGGGAGCCAAGGGGGTGGGTGTGTCCCAGCAGCCTCTTCCCAGCGGCGTGGTTTGTCTCAAGCTTGAGTGACATTTCCCTGGGCCTGGGCTGTGGGACGCCCTGCTGGGCTGGGCCGGAGGGGCTGCTGGCAGGTGCTCCTGTGGGTTCCACAGAGACGCTGCCCTCCTTCCTTTTCTTTTGGAAATGGAAGCTAAGAGGGCAGCCAGCCTCTTGCCAGCCCCTCGGAGCCCAGGGGCACATGCCCCCCCCCCCAGTGCCCCCTCTCTGGGGGTCCCCTGAGGGTCCAGGTGTCTCCGATTGGCCCTCCAAGTTGACAAGTGAGCAGACTGGGTCCATGGGGCTCACGGGAGGGGAGAGGAGGAAGCTGAGTCTTCCATTAGCCAGGAAAAGGGGGATCAGGTCGGAGTGGCAGTGCCTCAGGTCCTTGGAGCCAGCCTGTCCCTGGTGGCTCGGGAAGAGCAGAGGTCCGCTCGGAGCCCGCTGGTGGTGAGCCTACGTTTTTCTCTCTCCGCGGCTCTCATCTTCTGCAAACTCACAAAGGTCTGCGTCCAAATTATTCATTTCAGAGTCGGTTTCTGACTAGGGCGGGAGAAAGAGAGGAAGGTCTGGGAGTGGGGGAAACCCTTTGGCTGGGAAGTGCGCCTTGGGAGTGGGCCTAGCTGAGTTAATATTCTGATCAAACAATTAAAAATAGAAAATGCTCCCAGGGCACCAGCTGCTGAGGCTTTTCAACAACTGTCACCAGCAAGTTCACGGGGCAGGTGGCGCTCGAAAGGAGTTTTTCCACAAACAGCAGATATCAGAGATTACAGGGTACCCCCACTTCCCTCCCAGCGCCCCGGACAGGTGTTCAGGGGCCCTGTTCTCCTTGCACTCGCCTCGGGGACCTGGAGCCCGGGGTCTGTGCAGCCTCACGGCTGCCCTCTCTCCTCCAGCCCGGCCGCCTCGGTGAGGTCATCGCCAGATGCCTTGGTAATTGCTTTAAGAATCTAACTTAAACTAAGATGAAAACTTAAATTCCTGGGTGAGGAGTAATTTTCCGTCCAATAGTGAATTAGCGGGAGGATTATAGCAGGGGCCTAGCTGGGAGCTGTGCTCATCTGATAAATCCAAGTGACTCAGGCAGAACAGCGCTAGGCCGGGGGGACTCCCCCAAATCTCGGGCCAGGCCCTGTCCCTGGCTCTTTTGGGCTCCGCCGTGACCTGCTAAATTGGCAGGACGTGTCCCGTGTGTGTTCGGGGTCCGTCTCCATGACGGGGACCAGCTTTTCAGAACCCCCGGCTGAGAGAGGCTCCCGTGAGGCCTGTCTTGGGCGTGAGAAGGCCCGGTTTCGTCAGTTCACCCTGGGGAGGAATCACTTCTCTCGGCACCCGAGAAGGAAGGGCTGTGGGAGCGGTTTCGAACTGTCCTGCCATGCAGACAGCGATGCGGTTTGCCCAGGACTGGAAAGACCCACGTCCTAGGAACCCCCGGTCTTTGAGGCAGGAGGATGGGCTCATTGATAGTCCCCTCCCGCGGGATCCCGGGGGTCCTGCACATCTACGGTAGCCTCTGTCCAGGAAGTTACTTACAACCGGCTCCGCCTAAATCCAACACTAACCGAGGCGCGCTCTGTGGGCTGTGCCTAGGAACACGTGACCTCGGGGGCAAGGGGTGCACACACACCTCCCTAGGCACCACGGAACGACCTGAAAACCTCCTCCTCATCCCCTAACATTGGACACCCCCCGTGATGTTAGGGGACAATGTTAGGGGACCCCGTGAGTTTACCTGGGGCCTGCCTTCCGAGACAGAGCGGGCCACGTCCAATATCCTCGTTCTCATCTCTCCCGCAGAGAAAGACAGGGAGCTAGGGAGACGCTGACGTAGGGCTTCCGTCCCCTGGGGGAGAGGGGCCTCCCCAGGACCACTCCAACAGCCGCGCTGAGCCAGGGCCACTTCACGTGCTAGATGTGAACTGTGCTGCCAGGTCCAAGTCGCTGGGCCCCATACGTATCCTGCCTGAACATGTGGACACGGCCCTGGGCCTTCCCTGCGTAAAATGCAATTGTTGATGCCAGTGCCTTTGGGGGGGGGGTGCTCCTCGAAAGGCGTTCATTAGCGCCTGTCTCCCAAGCAAGGTGCACCCCTGTCTGTTTCCAGGGAAGCGGGAGGGAGTTGGAGACATCCCGCCTTGTCTCCAGTGAAATGGAAGCGAATGGACTAGACTAGGCACGGGGTCTTCAGGAAGAAAGTCTACGTGAGCGGATGCTCCAGGCCACGGGTTTGCAGCCACGTGTTGGCCGGATATGTTTCTGTGCGAGCGTGGAATTTGCTGGAAGGGAAGATGGAAGATCGGGACGCGGCCCCTGGTTCACGGGGAGACCCTGCGGCCCAGCGCACCACCGGCCTTCATGGCTGCGGACAGGAACGGGGCTGCCGGGGGAGCCGTCCGGGATAACCTGGCCGCCCTGCCGACAGCTGTCCCTGCACGGGGGCTGAGCCGGGCCGCCTGAGTCGGCGCAGGTGTCATCTGCGTGAGGACCCAGCTCTTCCTGGTGTGGGCCGCTTTGTGCGTTCAGAGGAGGGGACCCGCCAGGTGTTCTGGAAAAGACCTGCACTGCTGGGGTGGCCTGGTCCACCCTCTCACCCCACACCTACCCCCGCCCCACAGGAAGGAATTATGGGGCAGTAGGACTGAGAATTCCTCGTCTAAACAACCCAGCAGTGCGTGCTCAGAGAGCCGCGCCAGAACCGCAGATGGTGAGATCCGGGATTGTAACCGAAGGGTGGTGGCTTTGAATGTTGGGCGTTAGGTGACAGTTGCTGTTCAAACAGACAGATTGGTGAATTCCAGGCGATGGGGATCTGAGGGAGCCCGCCAGTGCTTATCTTCTCCTACCCGCAGGACATGGGGCTTGAGGTGGACTAGACAGAATGGACAGACAGCCCCGGAAAGACCGGCAGAAGGAGCAGGGGAGAGGCAGTGAGCCCGGGAGCACCCCAGCCCCTGGCGCTGGAGGTCCCAGCCCCTTGCTAGGGTCACATGGGCCCCTTTCCCTTTGGGGCTCCTGGGCGGCGTTCAGATGGATGGCAAAGGGAGCTCCTCCCTGGAGACCCTGACGCAGGGCCAGAGCCCAGGGAAGGAGCCGGGGATGTTTTCTGTTTCCGGGTCCCTGGGGGGCCCAGGGGCAGATTGAGACAGGCTCCTTGCAGGGAAGGTGTTAACAAACAGCAGGTGATTAAACATGACAAGCGGTGACATTTCTGTGCGGGGTTCTCAGGCCCGGCAATGCCAAGAATGAAGCTATAAACCCTGACATTTTGTGTTATGCACTGAGAGGTTTTTAATAGACCTCGCTCCCTCTTCCCCAGTCGACTCTCCTTCCCTTCTTCACCTCCCCCCGCCCCCATTGTACCCACTGCCCCCCGTAATCCTCCTGCCCCCATGCAGCCTGGCCTCCAGGAGCCTCTCTGGGCCCTACAGGCCTCTGGCCTCTCCCTCCCCTTGGCCTCACCGCCTCTTCCCTGCAGGGCCAGGTGCTCCCCTGCCCTCCCAAGTCTCCCCTCTCCCTTCTCTTTGATCTTTCCCGTTGCCCCTCCTCTCGTGTCCCAACACTCCACCCCCCCTCCCCCCCATGCTTCACTCCCTCACCTCCTTTTTTTGGGTCCTGACCTCACAGCCTCGCCCTCCGCGGCGGCTGTCCCAGTTGTCCGCAGTGGCAGGTGGTTGTCCCTGTGTCCTCTTTGTGTTAATGACATTCAGGCAGACTTGGTCGCGGGTGTAGGGAGATGGTGGGGCTTGGGATGGGATGTTCCCCATCTTTTTTTTTTTTTTTTCAATTTCCTTTTCTCCTTTTTGGGAGGAGACAGGAGGTGGCGAGAGAGTTGCGCTGCGCACAGTTGCTGGATTCATCCAGAAAGGGCCTGGCTGGAACAGTTGTTCCTCTCCCACAGAAACGGGACAACTGGGGCCTCTTTTGTTCTGGGAGCGCCCGTGAAGGGCGTTCGGAGGTGAGCGTGAAGCACAGAGAGGGTCAGAGACCCAAGCAAAGGGGCTCCGGCCTCAGTCCCACCCAGGGAGTCCCCATCCTTGCAGACAGGAGAGCTTGCTAGAGCTCCACAGGGCTTGGTACAGAGGTCAGGCCGCCCCCCCTCCCCCCGTCCCCGCAAATCCCAGCTCTTCCCCTAATGAACTTGAGAAGCACTTGGTTTTCTGTGTTCCTTCAGTAAATATTTATCGGGTCAGGCACTGTGCTGCAGCCGTGGTCCCGTCCCGCAGATCCTACAGTCAAGAGTGAGACAGAGGGGTGATTAAACCAGTTATTACAGAAGTGCCACCGCACCGAGCAGGTTGCGGTGAGAGGGCAACAGGCCGCGTGCGGTCATCTCAGAGAGCTTCCCGGAGGAAGCAGCATTTCAGCTGGGACCTCTGAAGGATGCACAGGAAGGAGGGGTAGCCAGGCCCTGAGCTGAAGGAGGCAGGTGCTCCCTGTTCCACAGGTGCTGGTGGGCAGGGGGCAGGCCAGAAGTGGATGGTGAGTGATGCTACCCTCCCTGTGGCTGTGCCCCTTTGAACTCTGGGTAACTGGCCCCGAATGTGCTCTTCCCGCTGCCTTTCTGCCAACTTAACCCATCTGTGCCAGGCACGGTGGGCAGAAGCAGAGCAGGAATGTGGCTCAGCCATGCCCCAGGGGGCAGGGAGAGCGACCAGGAAGTCAGTAAGTGCCACCAAGGACGGGGGCTGCGCCTGCCTTTCCTGCCACCTAGCCCCTGTGCTGATGACTTACTGAAGAGGGGGCAGGTGAGAGCACAGAGGCCTGGCTGCAGGGCAGAGCTGCGGGCGGAGCCAGCCCAGGAAGCCTGGCTGGGATGGGCAGTGTGTCTGCGTCTGCTTGCCTGCCTTCTCACCTGGACGCCAGGCAGGCTTCCTGGAACACAGCCGGCCTCCCCTCGGTGCCCTCCATGGTGTGCGCAGCCCTTTGGTGCTGCCGCGTCTTCCCCATTAGACTGTGAGCGACCTGACACCCGAAACCAGTCTCCTTGGGTCTCTGGGCCAGCGGGGACAGTGTTAGCAGGTGCTTGGGATATATTTGAGAAACTCAGCCGGCCAGGAAGAGGAGAGTCACGTTAACCTTCAGAGCAGGACCAGCAAGGAGGGCGCAGAATGACCTGTGGGCCCCTGGTGTCCAGGGAGATGGGTTCAGCTTCAGCTTCCTCGCCCCTTCTCTCCCCCACCCCCCCCCCCCACCAGAGCTGGCCTCACACCCCAGATTCATTCAGCCTCAGGGATGGGGCAGCTGGAAGGTCCATTGCCTAGAAGAGCATCCTGGAGCCATTAGTGTGCTCTGTTTTTGCCCCGAGTCAGACCCAGGGCACCCTGCTCCACGCCAGTTCCCTGAGGAGATTGGCTTCCTGTCCCCATGAAGGACCTGGGGCAGGTTTTAGCCTTAAATCCCCTTCCCCACCCGATCTTGGTCCTGCCTTTCTGCCAGATTTGGCCCGGGTCCCCTAATGCTACCCTTGGTCATCCACTTCCCAGAGTCCAGTGACGACCCCATGAAGGGCGCAGAGGCTCAGCCCTCCTAGGCACTTGGCAGCTGGAAGGGGAGGGGAGTCCCAGAGACAGGACCTGGCCCTCTGCCCCTGTAGATCCGGAGCCAGGTTTTACTGTAATCCCTACATCCTGTTGCAGATCCTTAATCAGCTGGTGCCCAGGTTGGGCTGGACCCTGTGGTGACACTCGGGGCTGCAGCATGGAAAACCTGAAGTGGAGTTTCCGGAGCTGGGGTTGGGGGCTGTGAGGATGAGGCAGGTGGAGGGGAGGAGAAAGGAGCCAGTGCAAGCACAGGATGTGGACAGAGCCCAGACCCACCACCCACCCGAAGCAGGCTGGGGGTGGAGGAGCAGCTGCTGCAGGCTGGGAACCAGGGCTATGGGAGGGCGAGGAGGGGCCCGTGGAGAACACCGGAGTCTGCGGGGGTAGCTACATGGCCCGTTAGTGCCATCAAAACAGCTGGCCCTGGGAGTCCCTCTGAGAGTGAGGGAGGCCTTTGGTCAGGAGACAGCAGAGAGGGGACCCTGGGTGACATTGGCTCTAGGGGTCTAGATGCCCAGGGCCAAAGTTCAAGGCTGGGAGGCTCCTGCCCTGTTAGGAGCTCTGCTTCTGAGGGGGAATGGGGCCGAGGGCCCAGGCGGACGGAGGGCCCCGGTTTGGGCAGCCAGGGGATGCGGCTCTGCCAGGAGAGCCTCAGGGCCCCTCAGCAGGGAAGCCGGGTCCCAGGACTTGGCCCTGCCGTTCGCTGGAAGCCGCCCGCCCTGGTAGCCCAGCCCCACGCTGCAGTCCCCGCATGAATCATGGGGAGACTTGGGGGCACAGTGTACCCCTCCTGGACCTCAGTTCCGTCACCCCACGGGGCAGCGGTGGAGGAGAAGGAGGGGAAGTGTGCGGGGCCAGAGATGCCATGCAGCGGAAGCCAGGAGTGGGCTGGCTGGCAGCGGGCGGGCAGACGGGCGTCTGTCCTGCCAGGGGCCCGGGCTGGCTATGCAGACAGCCTCTTTTCTATATGGAAATGAAGAATTTAGGCTAATGGAGCTCAACCATCTCTAATTTTGCGATGGCAGGAGGATTTTGATTGAAAGTAATTAAGCAAGCTAGCTGTAAAATTAATTAAAGCAAAAGGGGGGGATTTTTTATTGGATTGGATAGCGATATAGCGTCTGTCAGGCGGGGGACGGATGGGGGTGACCTGAATCCTCTGCCCTCCCCCCTCCCACTCGGGACGTTTATGTCACTTTAATCTCCTTACAGCGGCTGCTGTGCATTTGTTTGAAATAATCAAGGAAATATGGTCAGAAATTGTCAGCTTTCAGATCTAATTTACCTGACGGCCCCTGCGCGAGCCGGCGCGGCCGAGGGAGTGAGTGTGCGTGAGCGGGTGGGGGAGCTGATGGGCACAGAGGACACTGGGTTCGCCAGGCCCCTCCCCAGGCTCCCGGGTCCCCCTCCGAGGGCCAGGGAGGTGCTTCCCAAGCTGGTGAGTGTCTCCCTGAAACAGGCTCCCCAACC
The DNA here is from genome assembly GCA_026230045.1 of Corynorhinus townsendii. Classification (NCBI taxonomy): domain Eukaryota; kingdom Metazoa; phylum Chordata; class Mammalia; order Chiroptera; family Vespertilionidae; genus Corynorhinus; species Corynorhinus townsendii. The sequence goes on from JAPDVU010000002.1 coordinate 216,082,211, forward strand.
CCCCCCACCTGCTGCCTCCCCCACACGCGGTAACCAGCTTTGGGTTTAAGGACTCCAGGATCAGGGAGGTGACAGTAATTCCTCACTCCAGATGGCTGCCAACGCTAAGCCCCTCCACCAGGATCACCGTTTTAAAAACACTCCCAAATTAGTCCCCTCGTGTCCTGGTTGCTGACCTCAGCCAGGGGATTGCAGAGACGGGCTGTGGGGAGGTGGGTGGCGGCGGCATCCATAGCACCCCTCTGCCACCTGCTGCCATCCCCCGCTTCTCCCCTGGGGCCGCCTTTGGGGGCCTCTGTCTCCCAGGCCCCCCTTTCCCTCCCAGCATGAGGAGGCCGCCCCCCACTCTGACACTGGAGCGCTCTCCGTGGGCCCAGGCGCGCGCTCTCTCTCACATGGTCACCCACCCACGTGTCCTCCCCCTTTCTAGTGGGTGAACTGGGCCGCAGGGAGCCAGTCCTCATGTGCTTCCCTTGCAGGGTTGAGGAGCCTGCAGTCCGGGCCCTGCACCGCCGGTGCTGGCTCAGAGCCCTTGGGGTCCGTGCCCGGCGGGGCCGTGGAAGCCTGCCCGGCAGGGAGCGCGTGCGGCGTGTGGGCTGGGGGGCCGCGGAGCAGTCTGCAGGGCTCAGAACCTTCCCTTTAGGACACAGCCGTGTGGCAGTCATCAGAGGGCCCGGGCTGGGAGTGGAGTCTCTGGGTTTGTCTGGTCCTGACAAGTGACGGAGTGACCTAGGCTTTCAACGAGCCTCGTAGCCTCTCAGGCCTCAGCCCCTTCCTGGTCTGAAGTTCCGTGCAAACCTAGGGCAGCCTTTGCCATGAGAGCTGCCACCCTCGGAGCTCCTTGCCATGCCCCCGGGACGGGAGACGTTGAGGGTTCCAGAAACGGAGCAGCTCAGGATGTGCAGCTGCTCCCAGTCGGCCCAGCTTAGAGCGGACCTGATAGAAGGCCTCTGCCCCTACCGACCCCCCCCCAAGCCTTGCCTTCCGCCTGCCCTTCTCCTAACCTCGAGTGTGCCCTCCATGTCCCTGCCCGCCAGCTTTGGCGCTGGGTGACTCGGGCGGCTTCCCCCAGCAGCGAGAGGTTTGAGCGCCTGTGGTTCCTTCAGGCCTGGCTCCCAGGCAGAGCAGCTAGAGCTTGGGTAGCATCGCCTACCCCCGTGTTGACCTCTCTGCTGGACCCTCCAGTCTTTCCTCACAGGAGTCACTCATCTGGGGGCCGGGGGTGGAGCCCCAAAGAGCTCAGCCCAGGGGAAGAAAGCTCTGGCTCCTAGTCACAGCTTCAGGGCAAAGTGCTTCGTGCCCAGACCCAGTGGCCCAAGGTCCTTGGGACCTGCACTCCCCTTGCCGCTGTTGTCTGCAGGGGCCTTGGTGAGAGGCAGTGGCATGGCCTCTGCCCCGGGTGCCCGCCAGCTGCCCAGGAGCCAGATCTCAGGAGACACGAGGTTAGAGAGCATCTCTGGCCTCAGCCCAGCGTCTCACCTCCACGTGTGCCTCGCAGCTGCTCACGTCACTCCGGAGGCCGCCATGTGGAGGAAGCAGCACTAGAGCTGGTGCCAGGGACCCGGCGGGGCTGCTTGCCCTGGGCCAGGGGTGGCTTCTGGGCTTCATGCTGGTCCAGACTGTCAGAGGCAGGCGCCCAGGGGCACCGAGGCTGCGGCAGGCCCAGGCGGGTTGGCGCGCTCAGCACAGAGGGAGACAGAGAAGGCCACGCGGAGGGTGGAGAGTGTCCGAAGGGGCCTCGCAGCGTCCCCAGGGCGACCCTGCACGCTGCCTCGCGGGAAGAACCTGCGCTGGTGACGCCATCCTGAAAAGCCACGTTGGGGAGTGAGTGCTTTGTGCTGAGGAGAGAGGCCACATAGCGGCTCTCATCGGAGAAGGGCAGGCATGGGCGCTGGGCAGGCAAAGGCAGCGAGACTGACCGTGGGCTCTGGAGATAGTGAGGTCAGGGGACACCACGGGAGAGCACCCCTCCCCCAGCATAGCCTGCGACAGTGCCCAGGGGACAGGGAAACTGGAGGGGCTGGTGAGCCCAGGGCCAGCCCAGCAGGACCTTGGGGTCCATGACCTGACCTGCATGAGATAACATGCATGTGTTGTGGCCACCGAGGGTTCCCGCTGTCCCCTCTTCCCCAGGCCCCAGGCGGGCTGGGCTCCTCCAATGGAGCCCTCCTCTCTAAGGCCCCTCCCTGCTCTCTGCCATCCCACAGCCAGGTGTCCAAGCCTCCAGGTGGGACTTGGGCAGGGAGAACAGCAGAGGCTGAAGGGTGACCAGCCCCCCCCAGGCCCATCTCCCTGAGAACCTTTGCAAATGAGGACCCCACTGTGGGGAAGACCCCCACCCCCCGCCCCGGCCCAGCCAGCCAGGTGCTTCCTGCCCTTACATGGGGCCCAGCTGACACGCTGCCCGCCCCCCTTCCTCACCCTGAGTGGAGGCCAGGAGCTGCAGGAGAGCTCTTGCGTGTGCGCTGTCCCGCCCCAGCCTCAGAGCAGGGCAGCTACCCGCCCCGACTGGGAGGGAAGCCCGGAGTGGCTGGGGTCCAGCCCCGGAATCATTCACTGCAGGACACAGTGCTGACCCCGCCCCCAGCCAGGGCCACCTGGAGTTGGCTGCCTGTGCCGGAGGCCCTGGGCTCCCGGAAGTGCCTGGGGACCGGGCTGGGCTCTGGCTTCGCAAAGCTTCTGCAGCCCAGCTCCCTGGGTCTCCTGCCCCGGTCGCCTCTCCTGCTCCCACCGAGCCCACCCTGCCACTCCGGAGCCCGGTGCGGCAGGCACAGACCCCGTGCCACCTCCTGGACCCCTCAGCCCTTCCCGCCGGTCTGGCCCTCGCTTCTCACCCGTTAGGCCCCGAGTCTCCCTGGCCCAACCCCGGCCCTGTCCTCCGTCCCCTTGGCTTCACAGTCGCACTTGGCTGCCAGCGCAGGGCACTGAAAAACTGCTGGCACTGCCAAAAACCCTGTGTGCGCTATGACTCCCCAAACATCCCTTTATTTTTATTGTTCTGTTAATTACTGTTTAAACTTTAATAAGTCACTTCGTCAGGAGGGGGGACCTGCCGTGAGCTTTTCTGTGCAAACATGGGCCCGGGAGTGACTCGGGTGTAATATAACCCTTTATGCGATGTGGGAATGTTTAGATTGTAACAGAAACTTGTTATTTTAATGACAGTTGGGCGAGGGGCGGGGGGGTCTGAGCACAGAAGAGGAGGAGGTGGGCACAGCCCCCCTCCCCCGAGTCCCCACTGGTGGCCGGGAGTGGCCTGGCCACACGGGTGCTCCCTCGCTGCTGCTGCCCAGCATCCCAGGTGCTGGGGGGCCTCCCCAGGTTGCCACAGTCAGGCTCGCCCCAAAGGAGGGATGTGCGGGGGACCCAGGGCGACAGGGTCCTGGGCTGGCTGTGCTAGGCGGGTGAGGGTCCAAGCAGAAAGTTGGGATTTGAGAGTCGGGGAAGCAGGAGGCCACCCAGAGCTCCCAGATCCCTGGGCAAAGGCAGGACCGTGCGAGGCCGGCCTCAGCCCTGCTCACGGTTCCCACCCAGGAGAGCGGCAGGCACCCTGCACCGCCCGGCTCCGTGCCGGACACGTCACCCCGCGTCATTCCTTCAGCAACCCTGTCTCACATGGGAACACTGAGGCCCAGGGCAGAGGCGGAACTTGCTTAAAGGGACAGGCTTTAAAAGGGGCCCACGTGTCGGATGTCGCTGTGTGTTATTTGGAAGCTGCCTAACCAGGTGCCGAGTGTGGTCCTGGAGGGCTGGACACTGTCCCAGAGACGGGGTGGGGAAGGGCTCCAGGCCGGCTGCTGGGAGCCAGGATCGGCCCTCTCAGCCCCTGAGCAGGGCTCACCCCTCAGCACCAGCCTCCCCCCACACACCCCCGCGCCCTGGGAGGAGGGGTGCAGGGTGAAAGGGTCATGGCAGTAGGGCTGTCCCCAGCACTGGGCATGGACCACTTGCTCTCTTCCTCACAGGCCTGGCTCCATCTCAGGGACGTAGGGACTCGGCGGGGCCAGGCAGGGGTGATGGTGGCCGGGCCAGGCGCGCTCATTCTCCTTACCCCAATCCTCTACCCCAGGGGCACCCCTTCCTAGACCTGCTTCCAGAGTGTGACACCGGAGAGGAGGCCTTCCCCCTGCTTGGTGGATCTGAGGAGGGCACTCGGGACTGCTGGGCCCACCTTCCTCCTTCGTCTGCACTCCGTCCCTCCGTCCGTCCGTCCGTCCGCCCACAGCGCTGACTTCCGCTCTGTGCCAGCAGGGGTGGCAGAAATGAAGGGCCCATGCCTGGGGGGCGGGGGGGTTAGTGAAGGGGTGTGAGGGGGCACGACCAAGGGGCCCAGCCCCTGCCCGCCGGGTGCTCCCTTCTAGCCAAGGCGAAGACCCTCCTCCCTGCCCCAGCCTGGCAGGGCCCCAGGGTCAGGGCCCGGGCTCCCTGGTGCTGGAGAGCAGAGCCCCCCAGATGGCAGCAGCATGGGCCACGAATCGCTGAGGTTTTCCTTTTCCGAGCAGCGCGTTTCCCTAAATTGTCTTTGACTGCGTGCATGGGTAATGAAAGTTTATGCCCTTGTTAAAGGACAGGCGGCCAGTTCCAGTTAGAACTGGGGCTGTCTCCCTGCCAGCCCCGCGGCTCCCACCCCAGCCGGAGGGAGAGCGTGAGCACCAGCGTGTGCACGCGCACGAGAGGGAGAGCCCCCTCCCCCCAGCGCCCCCCTCCCCCCCGCGGGTAAGAAGGCTGTTAGGGGAAGGGAGAGGGGACGGGGGAAAAAAAGAAAAAAAATTTCCATATTTGTGTAAGTTGCTTTAAAAGCATTTTATCATGTCATAAAAAAGGGAAAGTACTCTCAGAAATTGATCCTCTCCGCCAGCCCATTGGACAGAAGGACGCTGGGATGTTAATGGCCATCCTGCTCCAGGGTGGCTTATTAAAAAATTTATACATAAATGCTTAAAATTGCATAAATTATTTAAAAAAAACCAACAAAGTAAGCAATCTGAATTCCCTCTTTTCCTCCCCTTCGCTCAGTCCCGCTTCTGCGTCCCCCCCTTTTCCAGCCCCTCATCGGGGGGCCCTCCATCCCGAGAGCACCCGTCCCTCCTCGGGGCTTTCCCCCTTCGCTCCGCTCCCCACCGGCCGCCCTGCCCTCCGCGGGGGTTTCCCCGCCTCACCCACAAATGAACGCCACGGCCAGCCCGCTACCCAACACTCACAGGCGCCCGCACTAATAAAAACACCACTAATAATGCCCCAAATCGCGGAATTAAATATTAAGGCCAGAGGAGGCGGACGAGGAGCGGAGCTGCCGCCACCGTCGCCGAACTTGGAGCTGATGAGTGTGTCTCTCGCAGGCGTGGAATGTCACCCACACATCCTGGAGACCGGAGTGGGGAGTTTTATGATGGTTTTTCATTGATTTGTTTCCCCAGCGCAGCTGCCGACCTCTATTGAGGGACAAACATAATCAGCGCTGACGCAAATTAGATGGTTATTCGTTTTGAAAATTGACAGAAAAACAATAAAAAAGATGAAATGCTCCCAAATCAATAGATATAATGAAATTCAAATAATCCGAGAGATGAGGTCTCCATGGCAACTGATAATGTGGAAAAGAAAACAATTTAATAAAGGACAGACACACTTTGAAAACAGATTGGGCCCAGGGAGGGGGGCGGGCGGGCGGGCGGAGGGCTGGAGCGCGGCTGGCGAGTGAAGGATCACTGTCCGTCCCAAGGACACCCGCCATAATTAAGCGAGGCTTTCGGCCCCAGAAAGTGCAGATTCAGGTTTTAATACACAAAATTATTTCAGGAGCAGTGAATCGGAAAGTCGTTTGTAATGACCTTCCTGAGAGGCCCGGGCGCGGGGCATGTTGGAGGCTGGGCGGCCTGGCCGGCTGAGTTATGGCATATTTGTGTTTTTATAGTGCGGCGGGGAGGGGGCGGGGGGAGGGGAGAGAAGGTTAAACAGTATTTACAGCTCAGTTGTTTTCAGAGAGGAAAGAGAAATAGAGTTCACGGGGAGATGCAGCGGGCAGGCGGCGGTGAGCCAGGGAGGCCCGGGGGCGAGGTGGGAGAGGAGGCGGGCCCGGGGCTTCCACCCTCCAGCTGCCTGGCCTGGCCTTGGGGACCCAGAAGGGACCCTGGGAGAGGCTGAGGGGCACCCGGAGTAGCCTCCCCACTCCGGTTCCTAACGGGGTCTTCTGGGGCTGGGGGGAGCCTGTGTCCCCGCGCTCTGCACGTCCCGTCACACCTGAAAGGGAAAGGCAGGGCGTCCTGAGGCCACTGCGGGGGTGGCTCCTGCACTCGCCCTCCTGGGCGCGCGCCTCTCCCGTTCTCCGCACGGCCGGCCGCGGGCCCCTCCCTTGGGCTGCGCTGCCCTTGTGGAGTCCCGTGCCGAGTCTTGGGTGTGCCCAGCCTTGGGCAGGTGGGCAGGGACTTGGGACAAAGTCGGCCCCGTTGTGGTGGCTGCAGGCGACAGCTCCCTGCCCCTTTCCTTGGCTTCCCCTCCAGCCGAGTGCTTCCCTTGGGCACACAACGGGGGGAAGCGTGGTCCCTTTGGGCTTGGCAGAGGCAGGGGCCACGGAGAGGGACAGGGACCAAGCAGAGCCCTTCAGAGCCACGTCCCCGGGCAGGGCAGCTGGGCACCAAGGGCCAGCGCCCCGTGTGTCCCCAGGCTCTGTCTCCCCTTCGGGCCGCAGGAGCTGGGCCTGGGCTGCTTTGGTGCCAGTCTCTGGGCCCCTCTGCCTGTGCACGTGGGACTATAATCTGGCTGCACAAACACGGAGACGCCTGAGTGTGTGCACGCACAGGGCCTGGGTGTGCGCCGCGTGCGTGTTTTAAATCTCCCCTGGGTGGTAACTCTTTTTTTCTCCCCTTCCTGTTTGGCTGTGACCTGGGGGAGATTGATAGCCAGCCTGTGCGGTGGATGCTAACAGTTCCCCTGATTTATAGAGTTACTTACGCTAAGTGAGGCCACTTAGACGCGTCTGGATAGTAAACCTTTTAACTGGACTAAAAAATCATAATAAATAAATAAACAAAAGGGGGCAAGTAGGGCCCAGCAGGCGCCCCCAGCCTGGAGCTGTTGGGGACCAGGGGACCTGGGCCAGAGCCCTGGGGGAACCGGGACCCCCTCCTCCCACCCGCAGAAGCTGGACGGCCCTTCCGCTCCCAGCTGGGGGTGGGATAGGGCCCAAGAGGGAAGGCCGCCCACCCCTGGGGGACGGTCCTGTTTGGAGGAAGGGGCCACAACTGGAGGAGGGGGGGAGGGGACCGTTGGGATGGAGATGGGCTATGTACTGGGGGAGGAGAAAGGGGGGAGGGACGGTGGAGCCACCCAGGGAGCGTGTGGGGGAGCAGGGACCAGAGCCAGCGTTTCTAGGACCCTTCCTCGATTCCCACACTCCTAGCTCCTGGGCACCTCAACTTTCCACCGCAGCGATTTTGCTTGTAATGGTTTGAACGGCGCCTCTCATCTCAGTTAAACAGTGCGCCCTAGCTGGGGTTGCTCAGTGGCTAGTGCCAGCCCGGCCCGCAGACTGAAGGGTCCCAGGTTCGATTCCGGTCAAGGGCACGTACTTCAGTGGCAGGCTCGATCCCCGGTCCTGGTTGAGGCACATTCAGGAGGCAACCCATCGATGTGTCTCTCTCACATCGATGTTTCTCTCTCTGTGTCTCTCCCCTCCCTTCTCCTCTCTAAAGATCAATGGGAAAATGTCCTGGGGTGAGGATGCACAAAAGTCCATGAACAAGTAGATTAATTAGCGGCCCACGACGCGGGCACAGGACAGTCGGTCTGGCTGGCATCGTGCCCTCAGGACCGGCCTGTGGAAGGTGCCCAGCTAGGGTGAGGGGTGAGCGCACACAGGCACAGCACCCCAGCACAGGCTGTGGCCTGCCAAGTTCCGGTTTGTAGGGGTCGCAGGGCGGAGGCCCCCACGTGGCTGCACCTGGATGGGAGGCTGCGGGAGGTGGGTGGGGGGAGATCTCAGACCGTGACCTTGGACGCCGGTGTTCAGTAGTAGGAGACTGACTCCAGCACTAACGCTGGGAGCCCATGGACCGTTACCAGCCTCGCTGGCTCTGCCCCTTCATCTGGAATGGACAGGACGGTGGCCATGTGGGGACCTTGGGGGGTCACCGAGGTGACACGGAAGCGCTCCGCACCGTCCCCTGCGCCAGGGAGGTGCTCAGCGGGCGCCAGCCACTGCATCGCTCTAGGCGGGGTGGGCCAGGGCAGCCACCAGGTGACCCCGCGGTGCCTGGGGTCCCTGCGCTGCCTGGCCGCAGGGGGGCGGGCACTGGACCACCCCCACCCCGGGGGACAGTGCCTGGCCCCTGCCTCACCACCTCCTGATATACAGCAGGCATTAGGCCGCCCAGAGGGGACACTGCATCCTTAGGAAGAAATATGCCCTCATTTTTCTTAAACACCGTTTCCACTGAGTGAAATGTTTAGAAGGGACGCGCAGGGAGAACTTTATTTCCTACCAGGGAGTGCAGAGCCACCAGGCAGAGCCCATAAAGCACCCAGAGCCGGTCGCTGACAGGCCGCCCAGCCTCGAAACGCATTACTCACGGGCGGGAGGCCTGCCCGGCCCCTGGGACGGCCCCCCACCGGCAGGACGGACGGATCGGAGCCCCGAGCCCCGGTCCCCTGGAGCCCAGGGCGGGGGAAGGCCTGGCCCTGACCAGGCGAGGAGGTGGAGGCGGTTCAGCCACCCCAACACCCTCGTCCCCGAGAGGAGGATGAGGGGCCAGGTGCCGCAGCCCCCTCGCCCCGGAACTGGCAGGAGCCCGGCCTCCCAGCCTTTGCAGGGAGTGATGTGATGCCTGCCAGCACCGGCCCTTCTCCTGAGGCCCTCCCTTCGCTGGATTTCTGAAGCTGGCTGATTTGAATATTTATAAATATCAGTAAATTATTTATTGTAGCAATCTGCTGCACCATTTTACCCATCGCAGTTAACACTTTAGGGGGCTCCGTGCTCTGGGAACCGGGAGTGGGGGTGAGGCGGGGAGGGACATGGAGGCCCAGGACTTCCGGGAGCCCACCCGGTAGCTTCGTGGGGACATCATGGCGCCCCAGCGCCTGGCTGCGCCCGGCCTTCGTGAACTCGGCCTCCGGGGTATCCGGGATCAGTTTCCTCCCTTTCAGAGGGGACCGCGCCAGCACCGGCCACGCCGGCTCCCCGCGAGGCGTCGTGAGCCAGGGCCTCGCAGGGCACGGCCAGTCCCGCCTGGCCCTGCTTTCCCACCTGTGCAGGAGCCACGCAGGTCAGACGCCAGAGCTGCCCGCCGGGGGCTGGTGGGGCTTGGAGCCCAGGAGGGAAGGAAGGTTCAGACCCCGGGAGCCGGGGAGCGGCCATTTGTCACCGAGAGGGCGGCCTGCCCCAGCTCTGCCCTCCAGCCGCGCTTTCTTCCCGGCCAGGTGAGGTGTCCTGGCCTCGGAATCTCGTGCCCAGGCTTGGCACCACACTGGCCTGCCTTTCCCCTCCTCAGACTCGGCTGCCTTTCCCCTGGTCCTTGCTCGCCAGGCCCTGTGCTTGGCACCAACAGGCACCCTCGCCCCTGACAGTCCTGCGGCCCTTTCGCAGGCAGACGGGTTGCCCGGAGCCCGGAGCTAGTCAGGGGCTGCTGAGCCAGGCTTCGAACTCACGACTGGCCCCCGAGGCCAGGCCGAAACCACGATGCTGTGCCCCCTCCAGGGCTGTCTCAGAGCCACGGGCCAGCGGCGGAGGCCTGGCCAGGCCCACTCAGCTGCCCGCCCCGTACCTCGTCGGGGGCGCCCGTCCCTGGGTGAGCAGCGCGGGAGTCCCCCGCCTTCCACCCTCTGGCCCGAGCCTGCCTCCTGGGCAGTATTGTTCCCAGAGGAAGTGTCCAGTGTAAATAGAGCAGCGGGCAGGCTGGTGGTGGGAAGGAGATGAAAGGGGCAGTGACAGGCCCGGGGACGGATGGCTTCCTCCCATTGAGGCCTGGCCATGGCGTTTATATTTTAGGGAAGAAAGTCAGGGCATGTTTACATGGACAGGAGCCTGGGGTCAGACCACGAGGGGGGTAGTCTACCGGGTCCCAGGGCCCTGATGGACGAGGGAGGGTGGGCGTGCAGGCAACTCGGACCCCAGCTCTTACACCTCCATCTGCCACCCCAGCCTCCCACCCATTTCCACTCACTGAGGAAGGGTGGTCTCCGCCTCCTGCCCTGCACCCCAGGCCCACACGCCTTCTTCACCTCCACCCCTGGGACCCACAGTAGAGTCAGAGGGAGGGCAACATCTGGAAGGCAGGTGGGCTAGGGCAGAGCAGCAGCTGGAGGGCAGGTGGAGGGGGTGGAGGTGGAGCAAAGGAGCCTGCAGGCAGAGGGGGGTGGGCCCTAGGTGCACAGCTGCATCGCAGCTGGTGGGGGCCCAGGAGGGACCAAGCCAGGCACCCAGTGGAGATGGGGAGAGGGGTGTGCAGGGCTGGGTGGGCCCAAGTGCCGGGAGGCTCCAGGATGGGTGGGGGCCCAAGGAGGGGGTGTCACCAGCAGCAAGGACAGCCCTGGGAGCCTCTGCTTCCCTCTTCCTCGGGATAAATATTTATAGATTCATTTGCCGTCTGCCATACACACTTGGCTGCTTACCTCCCAGTAAAAATAGAGCAGCTTCCCCACGCCCGCCCTCCCCGTCCCCACCAAGGCAGGGGACAGAGGGGACCAGGTGAGGCCCGTTCTGTGCTCCAGAGGCTGCTGGGGGAAACTCGGTGTCACGGAGCCTGGCGGCTGGCCCGGAGGTTGGGTGAGATGTGCGAGTAGGGGCCCCATCACTGAGCTTGGAGAAGGAGCCCATGTCGGTGCTTGGAGACTTGGGTGTGGGCAGCACAGACTTGGAGATGTGGACAAACATGGGTAGAGTGGGCATCCGGCTTGGGCCAGGGTGGGGCCCACCAGAGCCAGGGCCACAGGACTGAGGACTGAGTGAGCCGAGCCGACTTGCCCTGACGCTGGGCTGGGCTGGGGTGGGGTCCCCGGGCCCCTATGGGCCGAGTGTGGCCATACACGGGCAGCTGGCTTCCAGGCAAGGATCTGGGGTCCCGGGGCATCGCCTGTATCGTGGGGGACAGTCATCCAGGTGTGCAAGCCAGGCCTCCCTGTGGGAAGGCACAGGTGTGGGCGTGCCTGCCTGACCGCCTCTTGGGGGGCCCAGGTGGGGGTGTTTAGGGTGTGGATGGCGAAGCCTCTTCTAAGCATTGCCTGGGGAGCAGAGCCCCTCCCCTCACTTAGCCTCTGACCTGTGTGGAGACATTTGACATGTCCACTCCCGTTGGGGGCCACGTGAGGGAGTCCTGACATCGAGACGCTTCGCTGGGGCTGCCTGGGCACAGTGTGTCTGTCGTGGCCACCGCCCTGCCCCTGCTCTGCCACAGGGACACACAGGAGGAGGAGCTTTGCTGATGGGTGGATGGACAGATGGACGGACAGGCAGACTGATGCACCCTTGTTGGCCTTTGAGGCAGGTCCCAGGTTGCATGGGGAGTGGGGCTGCCATGTGCCACCAGGACCCTGGGCGGCCTGCTCAGCGGCCATGGGAGGAAGCTAGCAGGCAGGCAGCTTCATTAGACTTTGGGGTTTTCGCGTTGGGCTGTCGTGTTTGGGGCTTAGGCGCTGCTCCTGCGCCTTCTCAGCCGGAAGTGGGACCAGCCAGGCCTTCCGTGGCTGCAGGAGCTGGTCCAGGCAGAGAGGGCAGAGCCAGGGCCTCGGGCAGGGACAGGTGGCCCTCGGAGGGGCTGTGAGGAGCTCTGCCTTTGGACTGAGGCCTGGAGGAGGAGGTGGTAGGAAATGGCCGGAGGAGACAGCACGGGGCCGAGAGGACCCTGGCGGGAAAGGCTGGAGAAGAGGAGGTGTCAGGCTCTCCCGTGGGCAGAGGCTGGAGTCAGGCGGGGGGGCCAGGGACCGGTGGGCCAGGCAGAGGAGTGCCTGGGATGAGATGCCCAGGAGGGGACAGGTGCCGACCGGGCTGCTGGGACAGTAAGGCATGGGGCTGCCCAGCTGCTCCCAGCTCTTAGCTGTCACCTCTCCCGTGGACCGTGCGGTAGACGCTCACAAGTGGAGTCAGGCTGCTGGTCTTGCCGGCTCTGCCCCACGCCCAGCTCTCAGCCTGCGCCTCCTTTATACGAACGGGGCCTGGCCGGCCGGCCTCTCAGAGGAGGTGCCTAGGGCCCGGCAAGTGTAGGAAGTGCCTCCAGGAAGCAGTGCTGGGAGAAGACTGCCCCTTGCGTTAGAGGAGTCGTTCATTCATTAGTTCATTTCCAAAAGCCTTGGACCAGCTGGCATGCGCCCGGCGGAGAGCCAGGCTCCGGGATAGAGCGATGGGCGAGCGTGGCCCTCCACAGCTCAGGCTAGCGAGGGGTTCAGTCTCGGCACAGTGTGGCGAACCTTTGGCTTGGGGGACTTGGGGGCAGAGCCTCAGCCCCGGCTGTTGAGGTGGGTGGCTGTGTCTGACCTCTGACCTCTCTCTTCACCCTCTGCAGCTGAAGGCACCCGGTGCACCGACCCACCCACAGGCAAGCCCGCGATGGCGGCCAAGCGCAAAGGAGGCCTGAAACTCAACGCCATCTGCGCCAAGCTGAGCCGCCAGGTGGTGGTGGAGAAGGGGGCAGAGGCCGCCGCCCGCACGGAGGGCAGCCCACGGAGGCCCCAGGACAAAGAGCGCGGCGGCCCTGAGCCAGGGGTGGCCCGGGCCCCCCGCAGCGAAGAGGACAAGAGGCGGGCAGTGATCGAAAAGTGGGTCAACGGGGAGTACAGTGAGGAGCCGGCGCCCGCTCCCTTGCTGGGGCGGACGGCCCGCGAGGGCCTGGAGCTGCCGCCCGAGGGCGTGTACATGGTGCAGCCCCGGGGCTGCAGCGACGAGGAGGACCACGGTGAGGAGCCCAAGGATGGCGCGGCAGAGAAGGACACGGACAGGGCAGCCTCCAAGGACAGTGGTGGCCCCAGTGCCAAGCAGCCCTCAGGTGGGTGTCTGGAACCCTGATGGGCATCACCTGGTGAGGAGGCCCAGCGGGAAGGAGGGGTGTGTCCACAGAACACGCTCACTTCGCTCACTCTCGTTTCAAATATCGGCGCCTCGCTCCCCAGGGAGGACTCCTGCGGAGAGGGGGCTGGGCGGAGCTAAGCTCTAGAATGGGGAGGCCAGTTGGGCAGGGAGCTGAGTGGAACCAGGGGTGAGAGGGGACGGGCCTGAGAAGGCAGCTTCCCAAGTGTGTGAGCGGGTCTGGGGGTGGGGGCTGCCGAACACACAGTGGGTCTTCAGGAAGCCATGAGTGGAGGGATAGATGGGTGGACAGACAGGCGGAGGCTGTTTCCCAGGGAGGTTTCTCCGCATGGCTGTCGGACAGGCCTTTCTCCCCGCCCACCTTCTCCCTCCCGGGGACCCCGGCCATCCTCAGCAGGAGCCCTCAGACAGGGCACAGGGCCTCAGGTGGCCCAGCCCCAATATCCCATTACACCCACCTGCCTGGGACACGACCTCTGGCCAACCTCTTCCAGGAGGTGGTGGAGGCCCGGCTTTTGCTGATGTCTCCTTGTCCTCAGAGCAGCCCTGACCTCTTTCTGCTCTGGGGAGGGAGGGGGTCACCCCTAGGACTGGAACCCCAGGATTTGGGGTCTCGGCTCAGCTCCCCAGCTTCCTTCCCAGGCCTGTGCCTGGTGCCGAGCCTCCCCTCCCCTGCCCGCGCCCCTGCCCCCTTCCCCCCCTGCAGTGAGGGGCGCATCCCCTCCCAGCGCGGGGAGCCCTGCGCAGCCACATAATTATGCATATAAGATATAAACAGAGCTGTTTAATTATCCTTCGCCACATCAGTGACAGAGTAATTAACAAACATTGCAAGATCAATGAGGAAAAGTGTGACCTTCAGTTTCCTCTGATAGGAAAAGCCCTTGCGTTTCCCAGACACAAGGTGATTGCACGGGCCCGAGGGGAGGGGCGGGGAGGGCAGGGACGAGGCCTCTGTCCCTTCAGCGCCCCAGCCCCTCCCACCCCCAGCTCTGTCCTGCCCGGCTCGCCTGGACCTCTGCCTCCTGCCCCCTGTGCTCTGGGGAGTGGAGAGCCGGGTGACAGGAGGCGGGGCAGGAAACACCAGTAGTCTTATGACCCAGACTCACCCCTCTGGTTTGAGGCCCAGTGGGACTCTGGTGTGACCGTGCGAGAGCCCAGGGCTGAGCTACCCACTATGGGCTGCGCCCCGGGCCACCCTCTCTGGGCCCAGGCCTGCGGGCTGACCTTGGGACCCCGGCCCGGCCCCTCCCTGCTCTAAGCCGCCTGCCCTTCAAAGCCTCTGTCTCTCTGCCATATATAGTGAGGGCTCCGCTGCCTCCAGCTATTTTTAGGCTCTTTCCCTGGTCCCTGAGCCACGGAATCTGACAGCAAGAGCCCACTCCTCCCAGGCTGGGCCCGGCCCCACAGAGCTTAAGGTCAGGACAGCAGCCCACCGGCCACTGTCCCACCCCCACCCCCAGGGGACAGCTGTCTGTCGGCTCTGCCTGCCTCAGGTGCTGCCCACGACTGTCTCCTCACCTGGTGGGGTCCCAGTCCTCCCAGGACTGCTCCCCGCTTCCCCGGAGCTCAGAGCCTCTCTCTGCACATCTGGCTGGATTTTCTCTTGTGCCCAAGCCCAGTCTGGCCCTAGGAGACCACCTCCAGGTGTGGTCTGAGAACTCCAGCCCTGGCAGGTTGGCACAGGGAGCCCACCCCACCCCAACCCCCCACTCCCCGCCTGCTACACTGCCAGAGTCCTGCGCCTCCCACCCTATCTTCGGCCACATCTGCCCCCGACTGTGCTTCTAGGCCCTCAGCCTGGGGTCCTACCACGCCAAGTGTGCTTGGGTGTGCAGGCTCTGACACAAGTGGGGCCTGTGTGGGTCTCACCCACCCCCCCCCCGGCCCCCATGGGCACCCACCCCTGGTTCCAGGCAGAGCACATAGTAGGTGTTCAGCCAGTGTTCAGTGCAGGAAGGAGTGTCTTGTGCGAGCTGAGGGGTGGAAGGTCGTGTGCGGAAAGGAGGGGTCTCCAGAGCAGAACCCCGGGGAGGATCGGATCATCCTACCTCCGCATCCTGAGACGAGTCTCGGGGCGCTGGGCGTGGGGTTTGGGTGGTTTGTGTACGTGTGTCTGTGAGTCGGGAAGGGAGCAGGGATGTGAGCTTGAGGGCGAGCGTGTGCGCACGTGGTTCCCTGTGGGGGGTTGCTCGGGTTCTCGGCGTCCCTGGCGTGGACTCGGTGGGGCAGAGACCTGGGCCCGCTGCCCTCTCTGGCCCTGAGCCCTCGGGTCGCCACCTTGTGCATGAGGGCGTGACCAGAGGACTAGCTCACAAGTCGAGCAAGCGCACCGAGGGTCTCTGCCCTCAGCCCTGTGTCTGGGATCATTAGGAATCGGGGGTTCTGGGCGGGGCCGTGAGGCCAGGTCCTCCCAGGGGTAAGGTCCTGTGGGTCCATTTGTGGGGTTCGGGGAGGCTCGGTCCTTGGGCAGGCTCAGCCAGGCGCACCCCAACCCCACCCACAGAGGCTCCCTCAGCCGCAGGCCCGCGTCCCACCTGCCCTGCCCCGGTTCCCCCCACCCCTGAGGCAGGCTGGGATCTGCCTTACTTCCAGTAAAATGGCTTCGTCTTCATATTAGGCCAAGGCGAGAGTGGAGACATTTATGAAACTTTGTTTAATGTACTGAAAAGCCATCGGCCAGAACATTTAGGAAATTGATTTTCCTGGCATTGATGAACTCGTTTTATTTTACCCCAGTATTAATTACTTTTTTTTTAAACAAATTAATTTAAGAGTCGTAAAACCTAACAAGTGAGCCAAATGTCCATAGATCATGTCCCGCTCCGCCCCTCCCCACACCGGCCCCCTCCCTCTGTGGGTGGGGCCTCCTGCCCTTTGGGGGGGCTCCTGTCCCTTGCTCCCCGGCTCCCTCCCACAGGTGACCGCCGTCCTCTCTGCCGTAGGGGAGGCCTCCTCGCTGCGGGACTACGCGGCCTCCACCATGACTGAGTTCCTGGGCATGTTCGGCTACGACGACCAGAACACGAGGGACGAGCTGGCCAGGAAGATCAGCTTCGAGAAGCTGCATGCAGGCTCCGCCCCCGAGGTGGCCACCTCCTCCGCGCTGCCCGCCGGGGAGGACGCCCTCAGCAAGCGGGTGCGTTTCTCCAAGTACGAGGAGTACATCCGGAAGCTCAAGGCAGGCGAGCAGCTCTCCTGGCCGACCCACGGCACCAAGGCCGAGGAGCGCGCCGGCAAGGACGCCATGGGCCCCCTGCCCAGCCTGCGGCTGCCCGGCCACACGGCACACCTGGAGACCAAGGCCACCATCCTGCCGCTGCCCTCACACAGCAGCGTCCCCATGCAGGGCCTGGTGGCCCGTGCCTCCAAGTACGACTTCTTCATCCAGAAACTGAAGACGGGCGAGAACCTGCGGCCCCAGAACGGGAGCACCTACAAGAAGCCGTCCAAGTATGACCTGGAGAACGTCAAGTACCTGCACCTCTTCAAGCCCGGGGAGGGCAGCCCCGACATGGGCGGGGCCATCGCCTTCAAGACGGGCAAGGTGGGGCGCCCCTCCAAGTATGACGTCCGGGCCATCCAGAAGCCGGGCCCTGCCAAGGTGCCCCCCACTCCCAGCCTGGCTCCTGCTCCCCTCGCCAGCGTGCCCAGCGCTCCCAGCGCTGCTGGGCCGGGGCCCGAGCCACCTGCCTCCCTGCCCTTCAACACTCCCGAGTACCTGAAGTCGACCTTCTCCAAAACGGACTCCATCACCACGGGGACCGTCTCCACTGTCAAGTAAGGCACGCCCCTCCCTGCCGCCTGCCCCCCTCCCCCCGGGCCACGGCCCTGCCTTTGAAGCGCACGTCTGTGGACACACACTCACACCTTAGGCACATCTGCTATGCACTCATACACTGGGATTGTCACGCATATGCTTCTACTCACACGTGTGGGCTCACATACACAGTCACGCTTGTCCCTCTGCCCGCGTGAGCTCTCATGCCCAGTTCAGGGGCCCACACACTACACGTCTTGCTGTACACACATACCTCACACTGGGCACTTCTGTGCATGTGCTGTCTGCTAACACACATACCGCAGGCGCCCGTCACCCTGTTTGCCTGTAACGGGCTTTCCCTCCTGCCACCCCCAGGGCCACATACAGGCTGAGGGAAGCCCGACTCTGGGTGGCGGCTCTGGAGTCCAAGCTGGGGGCCATGGCTCCTGGGTCCAGAGCCTGGGCCACAGGGAAGGCAGCAAGAGAAAGCAGAAGGCAGGAGGCTGGGGAAGGAGGGGCACACTCAGCGCTAACCCCCGGGCCAATGGTTTGCAGCTGCGGCGCCCCAAGAATTTTTGAAACATGCGATACCTGACCCTTTAGTCAGGAGCACTGACCTCTTTCCCCTGAGATTGTCAAATAAAACAATGGCGACAGCCAACACGATAGTCGTGGTGTGAAATGAATCGAAGTGATACCTATTTTTTTGTGTCAGATCGGCAAAAAATACACTTTTGGGTGTGCCGCAGAGTTTTAGTGAGTAGTTTATGTGTGCCCTGAGGTGAAAAAGGTGGAAGCCGTTGCCCCAGCCAGTGGTAAACTGATTGGTCACGGATGGTGGGGCCCCTCTCCCCCGAGATGGGGCCACACACCGGGGAGCAGATCTGGGAAGCCGCCTGCCCTCTGGGCCTGCTCTTGCCCCTTCCCCTGGGGACTCCCCTGTGGTACCTGGCACCCCTCCTCCGCCAGCAGCTTCCTGACTCCCGGGATGTGAGGGGGCTCAGGCCCAACTTCCGAGGCTTCTGCCAGTTAGACGAGGCCAGGCCCGTGCCCGAGGCGGAGCCCCCACCCTGCTGCTTGGGACCCCTGGCTGGGTCGAAGCTCACTGAACCTAAGCCAGACGTTTGCCATGGGACTCGCTCAGTCCCACCCTGAGTGCCTCAACCACCGAGCGAGGGAGAGAAGGGCCAGGCCCCAGGGCAGGGAGCTGCCTCCCAGATGCTCCGGGGGCACGAGGCCACCCCCTGTCCGCTAATCGGCTGTGCCCTGTGTCTCTCACCAGGAACGGATTGCCCACAGATAAACCAGCTGTCACCGAAGATGTAAACATTTACCAGAAATATATCGCCAGGTAGGCCCCTGGGGAGGAGAGTGCCATGGAGAGCAGGTGGGGGGACACCAGGAATGCCTGGAGTCTGTGGGACCATATGTCCATCCCACCACGAGTGCCAAGGTGCCTGCTGCCTCCCCAGCCCCATACACTCCTGCCCCATCTCAGAGGCCCCGCCCCCGGGGTGTGATCCGGGCCACACACCCTTAAGCCGCTTGCACCCCAGGCTGGACGGGGTTCCTGAAGGGGCCCAAGGGCAGGGCCTGGCCACAGGTGAGTGTAGGGCCCTCCACAGCTCACACGGGGCCCTGGGTGGGTGTGGGCCACTGGAACTGGCCAGAATGTGCTCCCCGGGCCAGGCCTTGGCCCTCACCCCCTTGCTCCAGACCTGCCCCTTTACATCCTTAAGGCAGCAGGATTGCAGGTAACCTTCCCCTCAGCAGATCCCCCAAATCAGGCCCCCGGCGGCCAGCGCCCGAGGGGGCAGTACATGGCAGGGTCGTGCCCCGGCAGCTGCCTTTCTGCTGATCTTCCAGGTTCCCTCTGTCTTTCCAGCTTTGCTCCGCTCTCTTTATTATTATTATTATTATCATTATTATTCGCGCCTCAGCAGATGGCCCTTTTGGCAGCTTCAGCTTACATATTTATTTGCAAGTGGTTCCCCCCTTGACAAGGGGGCCTCCGCTCACTCTCTCCCGCCGTCTCTCACCATCCCGGCTGGGCAGGCGGGCTGAGCCTGCCACCTTCTCCGTGGTTGTCATGGCATGTCCTCCCCAGGGTGACCGTCCCCGGGGCTGGGAGAGCCACGCCCGGCAACATCAGGGCCTGGAGACAGCATGGGGTTTTCTAGGGGGTGGGCAGTGGCCAGGCAGCTGGGGCTCCTGGCTTCAGAGTCGGCTGGAGAGTGAACTCCCTGCCTCGGGAAACCGAACAGATGCTGTGCTTTAAAAATTCATAACTCTGCCCTGTTTCAAGTGTCAGGAAAGCCCAGGACAGAGAACTGTCTAGCATCTCTCGGCAATAGAGCCCTGGCCCGGCTCAGCCAGGGTCCCAGCGCCTGGCCCAGTGCCGGGCAGTAGGCAGCACCTGCACAGAAGGCAGCTGGGCCACCTTGGGGGCTCCTGCCTTCCCATCTCTTCCCATCCCATCCAGGTCTCTGCTCTGACTTTTGGCTGCCCCAGCTCCTTCCTCTCCACTTGGGTGCCAGGCCTCGGTGCCTTCCCTGGCGCTCACTCCCAGGGCAGAGGGACTCCCGAGGCAGATGGCTGCAGCCTTCCTGAGGGGCTCAATCACTTGTCCTGGCCTCCTCAGGCCTCCACCACTTCACCCCTGCCAGACCACCTCTGCCCTCCACACCCCCCACACAGGGCCCAGGCACTTCCCTATAGCACAGGCATAGACTTCTCAGGCTGCTTAGGCCAGGTCCCCTGGGACTGGCCCCGAGAGGTCTGAGCTGACCCCTCCCCCGCAGGTTCTCGGGCAGCCAGCACTGCGGCCACATCCACTGCGCCTACCAGTACCGCGAACACTACCACTGCCTGGACCCCGAGTGCAACTACCAGGTAAGGCCCCTCGGGCACCGCCTGCTCCTATGCCGACGGCCGCAGCAGCCCCTCCAACGTGGGACGGGAGCTCGGTCCTGCTCGGGCTGCCCGAACTGAACTCAGGGAGGCAGAGAGGCCAGAAAACCACGGGCCTGTCCGTGCACCCAGACCCCTACCCCAGGCCTCTAGTAGGATCTGGAGCCATCTGCAACCTGGTGCGGATAACTCAGATGCCCACTCACTGAGTCGGCCTTGCACCCGGGACTGGGCCGGAGCCCAAGCACCTTAGCTAATTGGTCTTCCCAGGGAACGATGAGGTTGGCACTCTGCCCCACTTCACAGGTGACAACACTGAGGCTCAGGTACATTGTCACTTATAGTCAAAGTCACCCGCTGGTGAGTGCAGAGCTCGTGAACGTGATGAGAGTAAGGGCAGTGTGCACAGAGGCTGCTCCCTTTGCCTCGCCAGGGAGCCCAGCCTGGCATCGCCCGTCGGTGGCACTGGGCAAAATGTGTCCCTCAGCGCCCCTTCCTTAGAGGCTTGGTCCAGTTCACCCTCTCTGCTCCTGGGCATGGCTGTCGGGAGCCCGAGGGGAGGTCAGGGAAGAGTCTATGGTTCTGGAACCTTGGAATGGTTCCCCTCCAAGGTCCCATGTGCCAGCCTTGAGGCACCCTGGACTGCCTCGACCCCGAGCAGGGTTATTCATAGGGAGGCCTGAGGGGCCTGGGGCCAGCAGCTGGCCTGGCGCGCTTGGCCTACGGCAGGCCGGGCTCCCGCCAACCCGCCCTCTCCCCGCAGAGGTTCACGAGTAAGCAGGACGTGATCCGGCACTACAACATGCACAAGAAGCGCGACAACTCGCTGCAGCACGGCTTCATGCGCTTCAGCCCGCTGGACGACTGCAGCGTCTACTACCACGGCTGCCACCTCAACGGGAAGAGCACTCACTACCACTGCATGCAGGTGCCCCCCGCCCCCGCCCCGCCCCGCCCTGAGGCAGGGCTGCCCTCCCGGACAGGGAGCCGCCCTCCCTCCCATCCCAGGTCCCAGGACTGGGAGGCGGGGGGGAGTGGGGGGCAAGTGGAGAGACCTGGGGGCTCAGGCTCGGGCAGCGGCTGGTGGGCCAGGGCGGGGCCTTCCCCGTGGCCATACTTGGTGTGGGCGAAATTCAGCGAGCTGTTTATACAGACCGACATTTTTCAGGCTTTAACCCCAAGAGCAGCGTTGCAAATGATTCCTGAGGAGGTTTTTGTTTAATTCTTTGTTTTAATGCCACGCGGAGTCTGGGCTTTTTCAAGGTGTCAGGTCCAGGGGAGCGACTTTGGGTTGCAAATAGCAGCCGCTGTGCCTCCCCGGTGTTTGTCAGGGGGTTGTTATGGCCTCCGTGAGACAACCTGGGCCCGGAGGCGAGGGGGGCTCGCTCTCTGGGCTCTGAGATGGTGCAGACACTGGCACGGCCCAGCCTTCACGAGTGTTCAGATTCCACTGGTTTTGACTCGATATGGCAACATTGCCTGCCTTGGCCCAGCTGGGGTGGGGTGGGGAGTGCCCTGTGCCAGGAACCTTCCACGAAGCCGTCCCTGGGCTAAAGGTGACCGCCAGGCCCCAGGGTCCAGCCTGCCTACCCCTGGGGGCTTAGAGGCGGAGCCACAGATTGGGACTCCAAACCCACCTCCTGCAGGAAGGGGCCCCCACGCCTGTGCCCGGGAGGTCCTAGGTCTGTCCCTGAGGACACCCCGACCCTCAGCACAGGCAGGGCCAGGCCCTGGAGGCCTGCTGGGTCGTGAGGCGTTCTCTCTTGAATGCCCCCTGAGTTACCCTCGGGCCCCAAGCAGGGTGTGTACAGGCGCAGACGTGCCCTGAGTGGGGAGGCCTCCGGCCCAGGCCCCCAGGCTCCGGCTGCACCCATCAGAATAGCCGCTCTGGCCTTGCCCGGGGCGCCTGGCCTCGGTGCCCCTGACCGCCGTCCCGCCCCCTGCAGGTTGGCTGTAACAAGGTGTATACGAGCACGTCGGACGTGATGACGCACGAGAACTTCCACAAGAAGAACACGCAGCTCATCAACGACGGCTTCCAGCGCTTCCGAGCCACCGAGGACTGCGGCACGGCCGACTGCCAGTTCTACGGGCAGAAGACCACACACTTCCACTGCAGGTACCGGGCGCCGGCCAGGGAGGCGCGCTGGCCTCGGGGAGGGACGGGAGGCAGGGAACCAGGCCCCGGGGCGGGGCGGCTCGGGGGCCCCCCGCGTCCTCACAGGAGCAGGAACAGCAGAGAGGGCTGCTCAGAGGCCCCGCCTCGATGTCCAGCCTGATGGGAGCGGGGCGGGGCCTCCTCCCGGCCCCGCGTGGCCCCGTGACAGGCTCCCGACGTCCCATCCAGGCGCCCTGGCTGCACGTTCACCTTCAAGAACAAGTGTGACATCGAGAAGCACAAGAGCTACCACATCAAGGACGACGCCTACGCCAAGGACGGCTTCAAGAAGTTCTACAAGTACGAGGAGTGCAAGTACGAGGGCTGCGTGTACAGCAAGGCCACCAACCACTTCCACTGCATCCGCGCCGGCTGCGGCTTCACCTTCACCTCCACCAGCCAGATGACCTCGCACAAGCGCAAGCACGAGCGCCGGCACATCCGCTCGTCGGGCGTGCTGGGGCTGCCGCCGTCGCTGCTGGGCGCCAAGGACACGGAGCAGGAGGAGTCCAGCAATGACGACCTGGTGGACTTCTCTGCCCTGAGCAGCAAGAACTCCAGCCTGAGCGCCTCGCCCACCAGCCAGCAGTCCTCCGCCTCCCTGGCCGCCGCCGCCGCCACCGCCGCCGAGGCCGCGCCCGGGGCCGCCAAGCCTCCCAACAGCAAGATCTCCGGGCTGCTGTCCCAGGGCCTGCCCGGCTCCATCCCCCTGGCGCTGGCCCTCTCCAACTCAGGCCTGCCCGCGGCTGCCTCCTACTTCCCCATCCTCCCGGGCAGGGGCAGCGCTGCCCTGCCTGTGGGCACCCCTGGTCTCATGGGTGCCATGTCGTCTGGGACCGCGGCCTCGGCAACACCCGACACACCCACTCTGGCCGCCTCGGGAGCTGGCGACTCAGCCCCCGCCGCCGCCGCCACCTCTGTCTCCGTGCCCCCCGCCTCCATCATGGAGAGGATCTCTGCGAGCAAGGGCCTCATCTCGCCCATGATGGCCAGGCTGGCCGCAGCCGCCCTCAAGCCCTCTGCCACCTTTGATCCAGGTGAGCGGGCTGGGCCCTGCCCAGGAAGCAAGCACCTTGCAGGCCCCAGGAGCTCCCTGGCCTCGGGTGGCAGAGCAGAGTGCGGGGGTGTCTGGCAAAGGCATCTTCCCGCTCCCGGCACCCAAGTCCCTTGCACCCTGAGCCCCCCCGCTTTGCTTCATCTCTGCCTCTGTCTTGTTTCTTTCCTACTTGGGGCCCCTCATTCTGACTGGCCCACCCTAGGCAGCTCTTGCTTCTGTCTCCTCATCTGTGAAGTGGGGGTGCCTGTGCATCCCGGGCAGCTGCTAGCTGCCTCCGCCCAGGGACAAGTCCAGCCTCTGCAGGGAGCAGACCCCGAGTCCCCGTTCCCTCCGGGTGACGTGCTGGGGATAGGAGTCCAGCCCAGTGGCGGGTGGCTGCACTTCAGGAACACTTGGGGAGACTCATGCCGGCCCCCTGAGGCTGCAGAGGCCCTTCCCAGGCTCTGCTCAGTCCCGCCTGCCCAGTAGAACTTTCTCCACAGGGGATCGCCCTGACCTGCTGTCTGCACGGCAGCCACGGCACGGGCGGCTGCTGAGGGCTTGGAGTGGCCGGTGCAGCCCAGGGACTGGGTGCGTCGCCATTCCTTTCACTTCAGCCACATCCTTGGCTCCCACGTGGGGGCCGGGGAGCTGGTCACATTTCCTGCTCTTCTACAATTTTCTCTGCTTCTCTCCTCTGGAACTTTTTGGTTTTCCTGTGTCCCTCACGCCTCTCCTTTCCCCACCTCCTGGCGATCAGCATTAGTCAAGTCCCTGAGAACAGTTGGCTCGGGTCTGGGGCCTGGCTCACTTCATTCATTCGTTCACTCATTCATTCAACAACCCCTGGTGCTTGCTGAGGCCTGGGCGCCGAGCGGTGCCAGGCACGGGGCAGGGAAGAAGAGGGACAGCAGCCCCGCCCACGGAGCTGACCGAAGTGTGGGCTAGTCTGCACCGGGCACATAGCTAGGAGGCGGCGAAGCCGAGCCTCAGACCCCAGCAGTCCGGCTCCTGAGCCCGTGCGCCCGCTTCCCTGCGAGACTGTCTTGCCACCAGCCATGACTGAGGGTCCCTGTGGCCCAGACTCCCCCCCCCCGCCCCCCACCGCCCCACCAGGGCCGCCAGTGCTTGACGGGGTGGACGCTCTTTCCCGGGGGACCTTGGGCAAGTGACTTTGGAGAGCTGCCGGAATGTGGACGCTCTGAGTTCTGAAAACTGTCACGTCCCCAATGGGACGCTCCTGTCGGCCGGCAGCGTGGAGCGACTCCCCTGACATTCCCGGGCCGGGACGTGTGGGGACTGCCTGGGGCCACGCCCCTCTGGCCAGGAGCCTGCGAGCCGGGGTGGCCCCCCCCCCCCCCCCCGCTAGGCCATACTGGGCGCAGCGGCCAGACTGTCAAGTGCTTCTGTTTCAATAGAAAAATCTCCTTTCCCCAAAAGAAAGGTCAGGCAAAGAGGAGAGGGCTCGTTTTCCTTTACTTTTTAATAAAATGCCACTTGCTGTCTGAAGCCGCTCTCTGTCAGCCGCAGCGCCCGGGGGCAGATTAATATTTCAGTCACTGGGGGATGATGGAGGCAGACTCGGCGGACATGTTCCTGTCAGCAACTTCTCGGGCCCCTTCTCGGCGTGGCCTCCCGAATCCTCTGCCCCCCCGGCCGCGTCCACACCCCACGGCTCCCACCGACCGGCGCAGCCCAGCCTCATCTCTGTCCTGGACAGCTTGACGGGCGAGGTCACACAGTTTGAACCGCCCTGATTGGCTGTCAGCTTCCATCGCCCTGACCCGGCAGATGCCCCTCCTAGGCATGCTCAGTGGAAGGCAGGGCCGTCGCCCGGGCAACAGCGGGAAGGGGGCCGGCGGAGGGGGCGCAGCTCCCAGTCTAGATCTGCCACTTCCCCTCAGCGTTAACGGCGTCTTTAATAAAAGCCTAAGCGGCAGCCCCACAAATTGGCGGTGACAGTCGGTGGAGAGAAGGAAGGGCCCCCACGCCCGTCCCGGCCCCCTCCCCAGCCTCCCGCCCTTCTCATCCAGGAGGCCCTGAGCCTGGACAACTTTGACATAATTTTGCAATAATTATCACTTGAAGAATTGCCACACGGGGGTACGCGTCACCGGCCATCACGTCAGTGGGGAGAGCCGCTGACCAGCAGCCAGGGCTCCCGGGGGGCTCTAGCCCACCCAGCACGCTGCCCGCCCTCCGGGGGGTTCCGGTTGGTGCCCAAAGGCAGCCCGCAGCCCCTCTAACACCGTCTTCCCTCCCCTCCCCTGTAGGAAATGGGCAGCAGGCCACCCCCGCCAGGTTCCCCCCGGCCCCGGTGAAGCAGGAGCCCGGTGAGAGCGCTGGTGCCCCAGGTTCCCACGAGGCCTCCCAGGACCGCAGTTTAGACCTGACTGTGAAGGAGCCCAGGTGAGGCGAGGCCGGGGCCTCCCTGCTCTGTTCCCCTGCAGGAGGCTCAGGGGACAGCACCCTCCGAGCCAGACCCCACCGGGGACGGGCCAAGCCCTTCTGGCAGGGGGTCATCTCCCTCCTGGCAGGTGCAGCAGCTGGCCGGAGCCCCAGGGCCGGGCTGGGAGGGACCAGGCTCCGGGCTCAGCCCCACGTACGTCTGAGCTAAAGCCCCTTGGTTTGTGTGTTCCAGTAATGAATCAAATGGCCACGCAGTCCCGGCAAATTCATCTCTTTTATCCTCGCTTATGAATAAGGTAAGAACCATCCATCACACGCCTCCCATTCCCCCCACCCAGAGAAATTAAAGCTGCGTTGGGGGGTGGGGGCTGTGTTTGTTTTTTAATGTTTTGCCTCTAATAAGATGAGTTTGTACCATTTAAATTTTGAGGCCATTTTTCATCGGATATAATTTCAGAGCCACTGCTTACAAATTAATTTAATGAACTGGCTGAAGAAATATATCCCAGCCTCTGACACCCTTTTTCCCCCTTCAGATGGAGGGCTCCTAACGCTTTTCCGGAGCCCTCTAACTTCCTCCGCTGTTAGTTATTAATTTCATTTATTTATTTTATATACTTTTTGTTTGTTTAAAAAAGGGTGGGGGAGGGGGACCAAAGCATCAATTCCCACTTTTCGGTTGAGTGATAGTCTCGGACGCCTTCCGCAGAGGTCGCCCGGAATATTTATTTTAAATAATGCAGGGTCTTTGTAAATTATACATCATCTCAAATATATTCTCCCCCTTCACGTGATAAATTTGACTACAGCAAGATTAATTTGGTGACTGTACACAAGTGACTGTTGAGGAGGGAGCCGGGCCTGGGCCAGACCTCACGGGTGGGAGCCCTGGCCGGGCCTTCAGCTGAGAAGGAGCCTCCACTTTGCCCTCTGCCCTCTGCCCTCTGCCCTCTACCCAGCACCTGGTGCCTCTTCCTTCCCTCCCTCTCCTGTTGGCTCTGTGCTCTTCTTTTCCCTCCTTAGGTCACTGCCCCCTGCACCCCCTCGTCCCTTCCTGTCGGAGCCTCCGGCGAGCGGCAAGCCTTTGCTGCGTGCTCCCCCTTCTCGCCCAGCAGCATCCAGCTGTCTCCATCTGACCCCAGGAGCCCCCCTCCCTCCTCGCTGCTCCTCCTTTGTGTGCCTTCTCTTGTTCTCAAATTCGTAGGGGTTCCCCCACGCCTCCTCCTCTTGGGCTTCTTTTGAAAACCTGGCAGGAAAAGAACGAGGGAGCCACGGAGTCTGGGGAAAGCTGGGGTGGAGCATGTGCCCGCCCGGGTCTCAGTCTCGGCCTCCGCTTGAGGGATGGCTCCCAGCAACACGGGGCGGGGGGCGGGGGGGTTGGGGTGGCGGGAGCCCTGGCATCTCCGCAGGCCGTGCAGCGTTCCATTCAGAGAGGGCTCTTCCACGGCACTGCCGGCTCTGGTCGGTGTGAGAGGCACGAGGGGTCCAGAGCTACTGCCACTCGCAGGGCAGTGGGTCTGTGTCCTGAGGCCTCCCCAGCCCCAAGCATGGCCCCTGTCCTCCCCACAGATGTCTCAGGGCAACCCCAACCTCGGCAGCCTGTTGAACATCAAGACGGAAGCAGAGGGGAGTCCTAACGTGGAGTCCCCGCCCTTCCTGGGCAAGGCCGTGAAGGCGCTGGTTCAGGAGAAGCTGCCAGAGCCCTGGAAGTTGTACCTTCGCAGGTGAGGGGCCTGCTGGGAGAGCCAGGGGGAGGGAGAGGCCAGGCCACCTGTCCTGGTGGCCGGCGCCCAGCCACACCGCACGCCCGGCCTCACCGGAGCACCAGGGTCCCCTCTAACCAGCTGGCTCCCCTGGCCAGGTTCAGTACCAAGGACTTCTGCGACGCCCAGTGTGACTTCCTTCACAAGGCCCACTTCCACTGCGTGGTGGAGGAGTGCGGCGCGCTTTTCAGCACCCTGGACGGGGCCATCAAGCACGCCAAGTGAGTTGGGGTCCTCGGAAGGGGCCCATTTAAACCCAGCCCCATTTATTGAGCCATGCTTGGCTCGGGGCCCCGTGGGTTGGAGGCTGCACAGGCCTCTCCCTGCTTCCGAGCAGGACCCATGTCCATTCCCACCAGACCCCGCCGGGCCGGCTTCTTCTCAGATGCAGGCTTCCCCACGCTTCCCCTACTCAGCCCAGCCTGTCCTCGCAGCTCACCAGGCCAGTGCAGCCCCAGCCCTACCCCAGGCGCCGCCTGCAGAGCCAGCTGCAGAGACCCAGATCTGACGGGGCAGGGACCCCCAGGGAAGGCCTTTCCAAGCCCAAACACTGCATTTGTAGATTGTCTTTGACCTAAAGATAATTTGTGAAACCCGTTGAGCTGAAAAGCGGCAAGCCGAGCACCTACTGTAATTGAACCCAGAACTTCTAATCATTTCAAACAGCTCGTCCCTGCTCCCTGCGCCCGGATCAGGCTCACTGCTACACCGCCCCAGCTGCTAGCCTGCAGAAAAGCCGACTAAATACCAAGACCCACCTTTAAATTTCAGAGCAGGTTCTGGAAGGATGGCCTTCGTGGGGCCAGGGCTTGCTGTCCACCAGCCCCCTCCATGGGGGGAGGAGTAGGGACAGAGGTCACGGCAGGAAGGTGTGCTAGGACTGAGCCAGAAGC
This sequence comes from Corynorhinus townsendii, assembly GCA_026230045.1. Taxonomy (NCBI): domain Eukaryota; kingdom Metazoa; phylum Chordata; class Mammalia; order Chiroptera; family Vespertilionidae; genus Corynorhinus; species Corynorhinus townsendii. Next base: position 216,110,158 of record JAPDVU010000002.1, read on the forward strand.
CAGAGTTCAGGACTGGAGGGCGCAGCTCCCACTCAGCCCTTCCCTGCTGGCGGCCACGGGCACTGGGGGCGAGATGGGGACACTAGGACTCTGGGCTTCTAGACAGGCAGGCCCGCCATGCTCAGGACTGCCCAGCAGGGGAGGGCTGACCTGCCCAGGCCCCTCCACTGCCCACCTGAGACCCCCATTCTGCCTTTGCAGTTTCCACTTCCGGACGGAGGGAGGAGCCGCAAAAGGCAATGCGGAGGCCTCCTTCCCGGCCTCGGCTGCTGAGACCAAACCTTCCCTGGCCCCCTCATCCCCGCCGGCGCCGCCCGTCACCACGGCCACGGTGTCCTCTCTGGAGGGACCCACTCCCAGCCTGGCCACGGTGCCCTCCGCCCCCACCCTGCTCGCCTGGAAGCAGCTGGCTTCCACCATACCCCAGATGCCTCAGATTCCAACGTCAGTGCCTCACCTGCCCGCTTCGCCCTTGGCAACGACTTCTCTAGAAAACGCCAAGCCCCAGATCAAACCCGGATTCCTCCAGTTCCAGGAGAAGTGAGTCCCTCGATGACCCGGGAGTTCCGTGTCCCCCGCGTGTCTCGGGAGTAGGTGCTGGCAAGGACCGCCGAGGGCGCTGCCGCCCGGCCTGCAGTTAGCCCTGGCCGTCCTCGGCCTCTCTGGGACCCGGTCATCAGGCAATGTCCTTCTAGCCAAAGATGCTGCTGCTCTGACCCCTTCCTGTGCCCAGAGCAGGTGGCCAGGGTGGGGGAGATGGTGGTGGTGGTGGCCGCTGATCTAGAGGCCAGTGGTGACACTGCAGGGACCGACGCGGGGGGCCTGCCCGTGGGAAGGCTGCTCTCCCTCCGGGCCACCTGTGGGCTCCTCTGTGGCTCACGGCCTGGCTGAGCCTCAGCGGGGCAAGCGCAGCCCTGGGTCCCGGGGCGTGAGGGCGAGGCCCTGCTCCAGGCCACGGCCACCTGCACAGGGTCTGAGCTCCAGGGGAGGGAGGGACCTCCTCACTGGACGGTGGTGGCTGCTTGCGGCGAGAACGGTGACTCTGTATCATGATGTGTGCGGCTTCCTGTTCTCAATAAAAGTAATAAATTGGATGTGAACATACACCACCTGAGTGGCCGCTGTCCTCCCTCTCTGAGCACCGGGGCTGGGCCCACAGCCTGGAGGGGACCTGCACGCCTCCCGGTCCCTCCCCAGCTTCCCTTCCCCCACTCACCCCCCCACAGTGGCAGCCCCCCAAGTGTTCCAGACTTGGTCAGAGTCCCCACCGGGTCAATGTGGGGGGCAGCCGAGTTGCAGCCAGGGCAGAAGGCCAGAGTGCAGCACCCCCACGCCTGTCTGCAGCCCGGGACCCCCTGCTCCGGGCAGGGCTGCCGCTCACAGGGCAGGCCAGCTACGGAGGTTCCGCCCGGCATTCCTCCCGCCCCTGCCAGCCCCATCACTCGGCTGGCTTAGGTTCTGTGAGTAGATGGGTGCCCCAAGCCCCCAGCTGACCTGGGAGTCCTAGCAATTATGAACCTCAGCAGGACCTGACCTCAGGTGCCCATTCCCACTGGCCCAGGCCCCGTGGTAGCAACACTTCCCGGTAGGGCTACCGCCCTCTGCACCCTGTCCGTCAGCCACATCCAGGGCCTTGCCTGTGCCATGGCAGCCAGGCCTCCCTGGCGTCCTGCCAGGGCTGGCAGCACCATCCCTCATTTTCATACCCAAGGAGTCACTGCAGACATCCTTATCTGGAATCCTGAGGTGTGGCCATGGAAACTACAAGTCCCAGCATGCAATGCTCTGGGCAGCCTGCATACTGTAATCCCTTTTGCACCTTCAAGAGCTCCAAAAAGAAGGCTAGAGTGCATGCTGGGATCTGTAGTCTCCACAGACTGAATCATCCTGTTGAGCAGGAGGGCAGCCCAGGGGCCATTCCTCTTGATTGCACCACCAGGGACCGGGGAGCAGAGCCTCAACGTGGGCCAGTGGCAGGACATCAGTGGGAAGGGCACCGGGAATGCCAATGACCTTCTGGGCTGTGGTTTCATTCCAGCGATCCCTGCCTGGCGACAGACTGCAAGTATGCCAACAAGTTCCACTTCCACTGTCTCTTCGGGAACTGCAAGTACGTCTGCAAAACCTCCGGCAAGGCCGAGTCCCACTGCCTGGACCACATCAACCCCAACAACAACCTGGTGAACGTGCGAGACCAGTTTGCTTACTACTCCCTGCAGTGTCTCTGTCCCAACCAGGTCAGCATCGCAGCGGAGCGGGGAGGCAAGGCGGGGCGGGGAGGTTGCGGGGAGGGTCCAGGACACTGTCTGCCCCTGGGCCCTGGCGGCCCTGGGCAGGGCTTCGGATGGGTGCTAGTTGGTGACGTCTGTCATTTCATCCTAACCCTCAGTGGTGACTCTATCCTGGGCAGCCACTCTATCCTGGACAGTGACCTTGGCATCTCCTGGAACTAGCGAGGCTCCCTTTCCCCAAAGGCCTAGATTTAAAATAGGCACACGGGGCACATAAAGAGATGGAGCTGTCCGTGCCCAGACAGGAAGGGCAGGTCAGATTCATGGTGAACTTGGGGAGGAACTAGGTCTGGGGACAGAGAAGTGCGAGGATAAATTAGTGATGTCTGCCTAGGTCTGGGCATACAGAGAAGAGTGCTGGGATAGATTAGTGATGCCTGCTCTGGGTGTGGGTCTAGAGAAGGCTGCCATCCATACCAGGTAGGCTGTTTTAGTCAAATGGCAAAAGGGGCGTACTACTTTTGAGCATGTGAAAGGTCTTTACCCAGTTGTGTTTTCTGATCCTGAGCATGCAAGAACACGTATGCAAGGGGCCTGCCACAGGCCTGGGCAGGGGGGACTCACGGAGTTTGCCTACCTGGTCCTGACCCTCCTGTACCCCCCTGCAGCACTGCGAGTTCCGGATGCGTGGGCACTACCACTGTCTCCGGACCGGCTGCTACTTTGTGACCAACATCACCACCAAGCTGCCGTGGCACATAAAGAAGCACGAGAAAGCTGAGCGGCGGGCAGCCAACGGGTTCAAGTACTTCACCAAGCGCGAGGAGTGCGGCCGGCTAGGTACCGAAGGCCAGGCCCGGGGCGGGACGTTCAGCAGGCGGCAGGCCCGGGGCCCTGGCCCCTGGGTCACTTCTCTCAGCACCTCCCTCTGGCCCCCGCACATCAGGCTCCATATTTTGTTAAAAGTGTCACCGATATCACAAGCCAGGCATCGTCAAACTGGGAAAACGGTCAAAACCCGAGCGCCCATGGGAAGGGGGTGCGGGTGGCTTGGAGTGCACACCCACCCTGGGGAAACGCCTGGCCCTCATCAGGTGTCCAGGCCTAGACTTGGTTCTCTTTCCCTTTCTTTTCTCTCTTTTTTAAAAAAAATATTTGTATTGATTCCAGAGCGGAAGGGAGAGGGAAAGAGAGATAGAAACATCCATGATGAGAGAGAATCCTGGATCAGCTGCCTTCTGCACGTCCCCCACTGGGGATCGAGCCCGTAACCCGGGCCTGTGCCCTGACCGGGAATCGAACCGTGACCTCCTGGTTCATAAGTCGACGCTCAACCCCTGAGCCCCGCCGGCCGGCTCTTTCCCTTTCCAGAGGGCTTTGCAGTGAGTGTTGGGAGCGCTCGGAGCTCCTGTCTGGGATCTTTGCTCATGGCTTCAGCTGCGAGGGTTTGTCTAAAACGTGCCTCGGTTTGTTCAATGGCTCGTCCGTTCATTCAGCCGAGGTCCGTTGAGGAACAGCCATGTGCCAAGCTCTACGCTGTTGCAGGAGGCCGTGGGGCGAGGGGGGCAGAAGGGGGACTGGAGGGGTGGCAGCAGCCAAAGTGCTTTGTCACCTGCCGTGGCCGGCACTGTGCTCAGTGCCAGGAACCTTGAGGGACAGCAGGTGCATGGTGGGCTAAGCCCCGAGCTTCTCTGACTTGGGGTGACCCAGAGGGACGTGGCCATGGGGCTGGGAAGAGGAGGTCACCAATGGCCCCAAGCTCTGCAGCAGGTGCCCCTGTGTTAACTCTGCTGCCGAGAGTCGGATCCCCAGCAGGGAAGCTGCCCCCAGAGCGTCCCAGAGTTGGTCCTGGGGGTGCCTTGGGGAGGGGCCTCGAGGACCAGCAGGCAGGAGGGCAGCGCCTCGTGTTCACAGGCTGCAGAGGTGGGGCAAGAATCTGCCCAAGAAGGGACTGGAGCCTGGAGGCAGGTGGCAGCCAGCAGGCTGGGCAGACACCTGCTCTGTGGGCGAGCCCTGTTGTGACTCAGGTGGTCATGGCAGCAGGGACTTGGGGGAGTGAAGGTGGGGCCACTGCCTGCTGCTGACTGGCCCTTCCATAGGGGAAGGGTGAGAACAAACCTTTCCTTCAAGCATTAATTCAAAAAGAATTCATGGCCTGGGAGAGGGCTGGTAACCAGGGCAACAGATGTCAACACTGGGTGGCCTATGCCGTTCCTGGGCTCGCTTTGCAGGTGTCAGGGGATTCTGTAGTTGCTGTTATTTACTCAACTTTGGGTGTTTTGGGTGGTAGCTGGGGCCAAACAAAGCTGGGGGATGATATAAGACACCTGGCCAGCTCAGGTGCCATGGCAACGGACAGGCCTTCACCTGCCCTTTGCTGATACTGTTTCAATCCCGCCTGTTCTGTTTGTTCTCAGCCCAAAGCAAAGCAGAGGTAGGAGGGGGCAGGGCGGGGGCCAGCCAACTGCAGCCATTAAATAAGGTCTGGGGGCGGGCGGCACCCGGGCTCCCCATCAGAGGTGTGGAGACAGGTGGCTTGCTGGGTGGTGGCTGACCTCGTGGACGGGTCCTTAGGACCCCTTGCCCTGGATCCCATGGGCCTCTCAGTGTTTGGGGTCGGGATGGGGGCCAGTCTGCCGTCATCACATGCCTCTGTGCGAGGCTGGAGGGGAGGCCCAGGCTTTGGACAGCCCAGTGGCCTAATTTCCTGGAGGTGGGAAGTGGCCATGGGGCTGGGAAGAAGAGGTCACCAATGGCCCCAAGCTCTGCAGCAGGTGCCCCCCGTGGTAACTCTGCTGCCGAGAGTCGGACCCCCAGCAGGGAAGCTGCCCCCAGAACTTTCCAGAGTTGGTCCTGGGGGTGCCTTGGGGAGGGGCCTCCAGGACCAGCAGGCAGGAGGGTACAGGCCCTCCTGATAGGAATGCCATCCCAGGGACGGTGCCCTTTCCCCAGATGCTATCTGCCTTGTTGGCCACACTTCCCCGTGCCCAGAACGCTGCCCGGCATGCAGTAGGTGCCCTGAGCGCTGGCCGGGGAGGCTCACGCCGAGGCGGCTGTGCCCACAGGCTGCAAGTACAACCAGGTGAACAGCCACTTCCACTGCATCCGCGAGGGCTGCCAGTTCTCCTTCCTCCTCAAGCACCAGATGACCTCCCACGCCCGCAAGCACATGCGGAGGATGCTGGGGAAGAACTTCGATCGCGTGCCCCCCTCCCAGGTGAGAGCCCAGCCCGCCGGCCGCCCCTCGCCCACCCAGGGTCCCGCTCCTGCTGCCCAGTGGTGGGCCGTGCCGCCTGGACGGACAGCCTGCCCACAGCCCCGCTTTCTCAGGGCACCCCGCTTCCTTTCAGGGCCCCCCGAGCCTGATGGACACTGAGACAGATGAGTACATGGACTACACCGGCTGCAGCCCGGGCGCCGTGTCCTCCGAGTCGTCCACCATGGACCGGAGCTGCTCCAGCACCCCCGTGGGCAACGAGAGCACGGCTGCAGGTGAGCGGCAGCCGGGGGCGGCGAGACAGCGGACGGGGGCCGGCCGGGCAGGGCAGAGGGGACCTGGGAGCTCCCGGCCTCGGCCAGACCCCTCCTCCCAAGGCCAGTGCTGCTGAGCCCACGTTAGGACAGGAGGTTCATGGTCAAGTGGCCTCGACGGAGGCCAGGCCGGTGTGCAGTGGTCTGGGACGTGGGTCGTGGAGGCCACCTGCTGCCATCCTGCCCACTCCCCAGCATCTGCCCCCGGTCTCGGCTCCCAGGAGAGGCCCAGGCTTGGAGCCATGAAATAGAGCAGCTCAGCCCCCAGCCAGTGAGCGGGCCTGAGTGCCCAGGGCGCGCCCCGCCCAGCCCTGGCCCCTCTGCCATTGGCCCCAGCACGGTCCTTGGGCCCCAGGCCCTCGCCGAGCCCGTGCACCACCTCGCTCCCGGTCTGTCTCCGCCACCTCCTCCCTCTCTGCTCCGTGGCACCTCTCTGCTCCTCACCTGTCCACACATTTTCATATCATACTTGCTTCTACCATTGGGTTTCTCATTTTGGTTCTTTTTTGTTTGTTTCTTCTTTGTGTGTGTTTTTTTTGTGTGTGTGTTTTGTTTTGTTTTGTTTTGTTTTCTGCTTTTCTCCACCCTCTCCAGGCTGCCCGGCTCCTCCTCCTCCTCCTCTTCCTCCTCCTGCTGCCTCCGCCGGTGACCAGGCTGCCCGCGTGGCTCCGCAGCCCCCACTGGCTCCGTCCTTCCCCCCGGCCGTGCTCCGGGCGCCCCTCCCCGCCCTCCCCTGCCTCTTCTCTCCACCCTGTCTCTCATACTCTCTGCTCAGTGCCACTCTTGGAGCCACCCGGGGCCTGGCCCACCCCATCAGCAGCCAGCCCAGCTTCCCGCCTGTCACTGCCACTCCAACTCCAGTAAAAAGTGACGTCCCCCTAGTTCAGGATGCTGCAGGTAACACACACGTGCCCTCTCACTAGCGTCTGTCGCCCCAGCCAACCCTCGAGGCCGGGGCTCAGGACCGAGCCTTTCTCTGTGGCCTCTGGGCCGAGGTCAGGGACACCCCGGCCCCTCACAGCCCAGCACCCTTGAGACCAGAGAGCCTAGTCTCTCACCCAAGGTCTGCTCCTCTCAGCTGCTGCTCAGACTGGGCAGGGCACAAGGTCGCCACCAGGGTCCCCTGAGATCCACCCCATCTCCGTAACTGGCTAGAGCCCCAAGAGGCTGTGCCTGCCCCACCCCCAGCTTCCTAGGCCAGAGCCTGCCCCTCTGGGCCTGGGCGTTCACCTGGGGCCTGGCACCGGGAGGCAGAAAGTGTTCTTGGGAAGGCTGCCAGCGCCTGGGACCTGCTCGGGTTCTGAGGGGCCTGACACCAGCCGGAACCCTCAACCATGGAGCCAAGCAAGAACCTGGGAGGATTTGTGCCCAGGCCCTGTGCCGTGCGCAGTGGCAGAGCTGCCTCCTGGCCCACCGGTGTCTGCTGCTCGCACGGACGAACCTGCCCTCCCCTGTCCCTTTGGTGGAACTGTCACCAGCTTTGCCTCTCCCTCCATTCATTCTCGCCTCATATTCTACCTGAGTGCCAGGCACTGTGCCAGGCCCAGGTGCATGGCTGAGAGCAGGGGTTTCCACGTGTGGAATGCAGCCCGTGCAAAGCTCTGTTGCCAGCATAACCAGATGGAGCCCCGTGACCTCACCCCCAAAGTAGCCCCGCCTCACCCACCTGGCTCTCCAGGCCCCAGGCGCTCCCTTGTCCTTCCAGGGCCCCCCACCTTATTGCAGTCCCTGGTATCTCTTCACCTGCTGAGGGTGGGTCCCTAATGGACAGTGCAGCAGGGTGGTGCTGTGGAGGCTGGCATTCCAGGCAGGTTCAGGGGGGTCTGGCAGGCCAGCCATGTGGGAAGAGCGGGGAGGATGTCCACTGTCCCCCCCCCCCCCACTCTGTGGGGCTAGGCCTAGGGGCGTCTCTGTTGTTTCTGGGGTGTGGGGCGGGGAGCACAGGTCTGCTGCCCCTCCCCCTGACTGAGCAGCCAAGGGACTGGTCTCCCCTCACCCTGCAGCTTAGGGTCGCTATGCCTCCCGGAGAGGGACAGCCCTGGCAATGGGGCACCCTGAGTCCAGGGAGGCATTGGGGCTGGGGGTGGGCACAGATAGGCACCATCCAGCACCGCCTGAGGCTGGCTCCAGTTCAGCCATCAGCAGAACTGCCTCTCCCAGGTCACTGGGTAGAGAACCCCAGCAAGACCTAAAGAACCTTCTGGTACCAAGGAGGTTCTGTCTGGTGCTCGCCGGGGCAAGGACTTACAGCCCAAAGGCGCTTGGCATCCCTTTTGCGAGTAGGCGGTCCCACACGCAGACCAGGGGGCCCCAGGGAAACTGGCTAGCCTGGAGAAGGGGCGCCTGACCCTCGTTAGAGGCCGCATGTGATGGCGTCCTGGCCCCCGTCCAACTTGAGCAATTACGCTCCGACCTAGATTCCCCCTTCAGCTCCAATTAGCGCCAGGACGGCCCTCACTTCCCACCCAAACTGGCCAGGAAGCAGCCGCCACATCCCCAGAGCCAGCACGCTCTGCACCGGGGCAGACGCCTGCGGTCACCCTGCAGACATGATGACGCAAGGGGAAGCCCGGCGCCGGGCTACTGGGGGGTGAGGGTAGTGGGAGGCCCCGCCCCCATACAGCCATGGGAAGACAAGGATTGTCCCTAAATGCTGCCCTCTGGGCACCATGCCAGGCTCGGGACCCTACATGGGTGGGATCCTGGGAATGCTGCCGGCAGGGGCACTGACCTCCCCCGCCCCTCCCCAGGGAACACCATCTCCATGCCGACAGCCTCAGGAGCCAAGAAGCGCTTCTGGATCATCGAGGACATGTCCCCGTTCGGGAAGCGGCGCAAGACAGCCTCCTCTCGCAAGATGCTGGACGAGGGCATGATGCTGGAGGGCTTCCGGCGCTTCGACCTCTACGAGGACTGCAAGGACGCGGCCTGCCAGTTCTCGCTCAAGGTCACGCACTACCACTGCACGCGCGAGAACTGCGGCTACAAGTTCTGCGGGCGCACGCACATGTACAAGCACGCGCAGCACCACGACCGCGTGGACAACCTGGTGCTGGACGACTTCAAGCGCTTCAAGGCCTCGCTCAGCTGTCACTTCGCCGACTGCCCCTTCTCGGGCACCAGCACGCACTTCCACTGCCTGCGCTGCCGCTTCCGCTGCACCGACAGCACCAAGGTCACGGCGCACCGCAAGCACCACGGCAAGCAGGACGTGATCAGCGCGGCCGGCTTCTGCCAGTTCAGCTCGAGCGCGGACTGCGCCGTGCCCGACTGCAAGTACAAGCTCAAGTGCTCGCACTTCCACTGCACCTACCCCGGCTGCCGCCACACGGTCGTGGGCATGTCCCAGATGGACTCGCACAAGCGCAAGCACGAGAAGCAGGAGCGTGGCGAGCCCGGCCCCGAGGGCCCCGTGCCCGGCCCAGCCGGCGGCCTGGACGGCTCGCTGTCGCTGGGCCCCGAGCCCGCGGGCTCCCTGCTCTTCCTGCAGAGGGCCGCGGGCCTGGGCCTGGAGCTGGGCGACGCGGGCGACCCCGGCCCGCCCGACGGCCCCGCGTCCCGCGATGGCCCCGCCCCCGCGCCCGCGCCCGCGCCGGGCCCCGCGGCTGGGGAGTCGTCCCCGGAGGACGAGGAGGACGAGGAGGAGCTGAACGAGGAGGCGGAGGACGAGGACGAGGATGAAGAGGACGAGGACGACGACGAGGAGGACGACGACGACGAGGACGAGGAGGACCTGCGCACCGACTCGGAGGAGTCGCTGCCCGAGGCGGGGCCCGGCGCGCGGAGCCCGGAGCGGGCGGGCCTGGGCGCTCCGGCGACCCCCGCGCCCCCCGCTCCCGCCGCCGCCTCCTCGCCCTAGCCACCGGGCTCCGCGGTGGGACGGCCGCCCGCCTAGGGGGCTCGCCTCTTTATTATTATTGTTGTTATTATTAATTTTGTAAGAAATGGTATTTATACGTCAAGCTTCCCTCTGTACAGAGCTAGATGTTTGTCGTGGTTCCGGCGTCGGGGCGCTCCGGGCTCGCCCCCCTTGCCGCCCCGCCGGTGCTTCCGGACCCCGAGTCCGTCTCAGGGCAGAGGCGGGGCCCTCTGGTGCTCCGGGCCGCCCCGCGCCCGCCGCCCCGCAGCCCGCGTGTGGAAGGACTGGCTGCAGGTCGGATCTTCTTCAGGGAAATAGGTGCTCTTGTCCGGGGCAGGAGAGGGGAGCAGGGGTCCCCGAGGGCGAGGTGGGCGCAGACCCTGGGCAGCTGCCCCCAGCGACCCTCCCCGGGCCCCAAGCCCACGCCAGTGGGATTCCTTATTGCTCAGGACGGGGTCGGGTGCTGGGGGTCACTGGGACCCCACCCGTAACCACCAGAGGCAGCCGCACCTGTAGCATCTGGCAGGCCCTCCCTTTGCCCTGGGGGAGGGCGGGGCAGAAGGCGTCAGCAAGGCGACCACACGGGACCTGGGAGGAAACCTCATGGAATTAGGAGCTCCCTGGTCACTGTCCCCACTGCAGGGCCTGGCCCGGCACCTGCTCCTGAGGCCTGGGGACGGAAGGGGCGCCCCTGGGCCTGCCTGGTGACTGCCCGGCACCAGCCCCTGGAAAGGCTGTTCCTTCTTAAAGGAAGAGCCAGGCTGGGGTGCTGGGCCCACCAGGTTTCAGCCAGGAAAGATGCGACTGGGGCTTTAATATTCAAAATGGGGGAAAAATGCAAGGAAGTTGTACAGTATTTTTCCTGACAAGGTTATTATTCTACATAGAACAAACAGAAAAGCGCAGGGGGGTGGTGAGGGCGCCGCCCCGCCTCCACCAGCCCTGAGGTTGGAGACAGTGCAATGGCTCTTGGGCTGTTGGGCGTGCATCTGAGGCCTTACCAGTCCAGGCCCTCTCTACACTAGCACTGACGAAGCTACGTGATTCCAACTTTTCACTTGAATTTTTCAGAGGCCAGAGAAAAGGACTATTACCATTGATACAAGTTTGTAGTTAAAACATTTGAGTTTTTCTCTATTGGTTATGTGTGTGGCTTTATAGGGCTTTTTTTTTTTTTCCCCCCTTTTCTTTCCCAGTTTATTATTTTGTTTGGGATGCTTCTTTGTTGGTGTTACCCACCCAGATTTGGTTCCCTTTTCAAAACATCCCCCCTTCCTGGAGATGATATCACCAGGCCCAGAGCGGCCCCGCCCGACAGGCACCGGCCTGGCCAGTGGCCATGAGGGTGACAGGGACCCAGGACCGGCCCCTCCTGTCCACCTCCTCCCCACTCCCGGCTCCCAGCTGGTCTCCAGTGGGCCCCTGAGACTCTGGCCACAGGAGGAGAGCAAGGCCCAGGCTGGGGGAGGCCTGTCAGACAGAGCCACCTCCCTCCAGGTCTCCAAAGGGAGCCCTGCCCAGCTGGGGGCCGTGGAGTCCTATTCCTCTCTTTTTTTCTGTTTTGTCCTCTGGCCTGCCCACAGCCAGAAGCCAGGCTCATCGGAACTGGAGAGGGAGCGGGGAGGGAGGACGGTCAGACGGAGTGTGCCTGATTCACCGGGAAACCGCGTTTCTAGAACAGCCCCACCAGAGCATCCTCAATTCTGTGGGCACCACGTGCTGCTGCTGAGCGCTCGCCCAGACTGTGCCCGGCCACAGACCGGGGAGTCTGTGGAGGAAGTTTTGTAAAGAAAAAAAAACAAAAACAAACATTTTTCAATGTAGCAAAATCAACAAAAACAAACAAAACAAAAAAAAAGAAAAAAGAAGACGCCGACAGTGCGAAGTCTAGCCTTTTGTAACCTTCATATTGCACACTAGGACTATAAGCCATTGCTAGCTCATTTTGAATTTTAATGTGTAATTTTTGTTTTATTTTCTTTCTGTGGGGAAAACAATGCTTGATCCACCAATGCTCTTTTTAATGTTTTATAACTATGTATGTGTATATATATAAATATAAAATAATATGTATGCACATATGTGTGTATATATCTATATGTATATACATATATAGATATATAGAGATATATAGAGAGGTTTTGAGACAAAAAATGCAGAACGTGAGAACCGAACTGAACAGCGTGTGCTCTGATTACTTGAATCTGGTCTCCTCGGCACCTGGTTATTAAGAACTGAATATTTTTCCACTTGAATTTAGTGCTATTAGAAATTTAATATATGTGTTTTATTTATTTGATTTTTTTTTTTTTTTTGCATGACTGATGCAAGGTTTGACATTTTCACTCAATAAAAACTGGAAAAAAAACTTATCAGGTTATCTTTTATTTTTAAAATCAGCCCCAAGCAGCTGGCGGTGACCCAGCCGTGCAGGGTGGCACAGCCCCGCTGAGCTTCGTGTGCCAGGCAGGGGGGAGGGGGCGTCGGTGACCCTTCTACCCTGGAAGAGAAGGGGGAGGACCAGTTTCGCCCCTGGGGGGCGAGGGGGTGGGCTTGGGCTTGGCCCATCTGAAGGACGGCCTCCCTCAGCCCTGCCTGAAGGCCCCACAGGAGACTCGAGCCACCTTCGGGCAGAGGCAATCAGGCTTCCGGCAAAGACCCCACGGGCTCCATGAGCTCCCAGGCTCCCCCACCCTGGGCAGCCCTCTCCTCTGTCAGCCAAGGCTACTGGGCAGGCGCTTGGCAGGGTCGTCCATCTGCCTCCTCCCTCAGCTCCTTCCTCCTTCCTGCAGGGACCTGCCTGGGCTGGGAACGGCGTGTACCCGGATCCGATCCGGATGCTGGCTCGGCTCCTGCCTGCAGCACGTGGGGGCAGAGCCAGAGGGGGCCAATTCCCGGGTCCGTGGCCATCAGCCCCAGGCCCTGGTGGCACCATGGCTGGGGGTCCCCCAGAAGCCCGGGTAGTGGGAGCACTCTCCTGGGGCCTTGCCCAGAGTGCAGGCCTCCCGCTCACTGACCCTGACACTCCTGAATGGTGACCCCTTCTCACGAAACCCCATCCTCCGCATTGTCCCGCCAGCTTTGCCCTGAGCCCACCTCCTTCCAGGGGGCCAGACCTCCCGGGGCCTCACCGCCGCCTTCCACTCTGAGGACAGCTCGCTGCATGTCACTCCTGCAAGGACCACACCACTGTCCCGAGGAGAGGACGGGGCTGGGAAGTCCGCCGCAGTCCTCCCCTGGCTGGGCGCCTCGGACCAGGGCTGCCTCTCCCGTGCCCCCGGGCCCCCTGCGTGCCCAGCACCCAGCACCCAGCTCAACATCGTCCCCACCACGGAAGTCCTTCCCACCGGCCCAGCTCCCAGGGCCCTTCCCTTCCCCCCCTCTGGAACGCAGCCCACGGGCTATTTACATAAATATGTTTGTAACAGACGCGAAAATATACACTTTTTCTGTCTTATTAAAATGTTCAAGTTGGAACTCGCCTATTGTTTGTGGATATCTTGATTCTGTTAAATAAAACAGTGACTAATTTATGGGATAAAACACAAGTTCAACAAATTAAAACCATTACGGAGCTTCATGGGCCCTGGTGGGCCCAGCAGCCCTCCCACGGGGCCCGAGGCGAGGCGAGGAGCCAAGCCCGGCCCTCTGCTGCCGGGGGGGGGGGGGGGGGGGGGGGACCACAGGGCTCCCTCTGGGCACTGCTATGGGGGGCAGTGGGGTGGGGCAGCTCCCAGGGGTTCCAACTTCAGCTGCACTCAGGGTAGATGCCACAAAACTGCCCCCTCCTTAGTTGCCCCAGGTCTTCTGGGCCCCCGGTGAACCTCAGGAGACCCCCACACAGTGGACAGGCAGGGCCCTGTGCCAAGCCCAGGGAAGGGGCACTGGGTCCCAGGCACCCCTCAGAGAAGCCTCAGGGGACAAGGGCCTGGCCCACTGTGCTGACTCCCAGGCACTGCCCCAGACCAGACGTGCCTACCACGCCCACCAGGAGCTGGTGCCCAGAGCCTGTGCCCTCCACCCCCAGGAGGGAGGGGCCTGCAGCTGGGACGGGGCCCCACCCCGGGCGTGTGGAGTGGGTGCAGGCCCTCAGCGCTCCCTGTGGCTTGTTGGACTCGGTGGGAAAGGCAGTAACACATGTTTTCCCTCTGGGATTTAATTAGCGGTGGTGGTGTGATGCTCTACACCCAGGCTGGGCAAATGCAAGGCTTCCGCAGCCTCCTGCAAAGAGTCAGAGCCGGCTGCACAGGCTCCGGCTGCGCTCCGTGCCTGCCCACCCCCCACAGGCCTGGCAGGGCTTGGGTGCTGCTAACCGCTGAGTCACCCACAGAGCCTTGCCGGGCCCACCCGGACCAGCAGAGACAGGGAAGCCCTCTCCCTGGCTGTGCGGCCGACCAGCATGCCCAGCCAACCCAGGCGAAGTCAGCTTGTCCAGCCACCTTCACGCGAGGTGGCCCTGGCCCCACAGGTAGCCTTGGCCCATGGCCAGGGGCAGGGGACGAAGTGCTGCTGGGAACGAACAGGGGCCAGGCCTGTGCCACCCTGGGAGGCAAGAGCCCGGAGCCAGCGCGGGGCAGATGGCTATGCCCCTCGCACCCTAGGCCCCTGGGGGGGGGACACCGGCCTTGAGAGCCTTTTCCCACCCCTGAACCCAGGCCCTGCTCAGAGCCTCTGAGGCCCAGAGGCCGCTCTGGGGTGCCCGAGGCATTCTGGCTCTGTTGACCCCTGGGAACAGCTCCCCAGGGCTCTGGGGGGTCGGGGGAGCCGGCACCACAGTTTCCAAGATGGAGTCAAGAGCCTTTCAGCCAGGGAGCAGGGAGAGGCTCGGGGTCTCCGTATGAAATAAACTCTCTCCTAGAAAGGCGTCGACAAAGTGCTCGCCGAAAGGAAACAGTCCGGACCCCGGGCTGGGGCCACAGTGCGGGGGGCGGGGAGAGGGCAGCCGGTGCAGGGAGGTGGCACCCATCCTGGCACTGTCTGCCCTGGCAGGGGATGAGGGTCCGGGGTGGGAAACGCCGGGGCGGGAGGAAAAGCAGGACCCGGGGCCACCGCAGGTGAGCACTTCACCTGAAGCTGAGGTCACTCCACCTGCAGCTTTCACGGCACCTCTGCTCTGTCCGGAGCCTCCGAACGTCTTCTCTGGGAGTCTTGGCAGAAACAATTTTAAACAAACAGACCAAGAAACACTGAGGATTAAGTAAACTCCCGAGGACCCGCTTGTCAGGCCCCGCAGAAAACGTCTCCCGCCTGCCCTTCTTCCTTGGGCTCTGGGGCAGGCACTGGGTTCTGGGCTGGGGCAGGGCAGGGGCTGGGGCAGGGGCAGGGGCTGGGGCAGGGCAGGGGCTGGGGAAGGGGCTGGGACAGGCACTGGGTTCTGGGCTGGGGCAGGGCAGGGGCTGGGGAAGGGGCTGGGCTGGGGCAGGGCAGGGGCTGGGGCAGGGGCAGAGGCAGGGAAGGGGCTGGCACAGGGGCAGGGCTAGGGCAGGGGCTGGGGCAGGGATGAGGCAGGGACTGGGTTCTGGGCTGGGCTGGGCAATCAGCAGAGCAGAGGAGGTGTTGGGCCCAGGCCCAAGGCCCAGCACCTGTGTCCTGGCTGGGCACCGCGGGCCAGGAGCCTCTAGAAACCCTCTGCTCCCCCCGGGGTGAGTCCCCACGGACACAGGGCTCACTTTCAGTGAGACAAGCAAGCCACACAACACGGAAGAGGCGTTTCCCGCTTTTATTTAGAGATAAGACAGTGTGTGCGCCCGTGGGCACACCCGAGCACACCTGCACCTGTGAAACTGCACGGGGTGGAAGAGCTTTGTACTCTGCTCCCTTTAAACATCTGGCATGGCCGTCCACAGCAGGACACACAAAACCTGCAAGTTCAGCACCCCTTCCCCCGGCAGAGTGCTCCCCTTCCCAGCAGCCGCCTGCGCAGGGCGGCCAGGGACTGCCCGATACACCGCACCACCTGCCGGGGCATCGCAAACCCAGGGGCACGCTGGTGGCGGGGCCTGGGCCCGGAGGTGCCCGCAGCCTCCCTGCTCGCTCCCGGCGCTGGACGGGCGCTTTCCTGAAAGACACTTTACGAAAATACATCGTGATTGAGTGTAATAATCTCTCCCTTCCAGAAAGGGCCTGACAGGCCTGCCGGCTGCTCACTTCTGCCCCATTCCAAATATTTTTACCTTATTTGGATGAAATGCATTATTTTTCTAATGAAAGGCTTTTTTTCAAAGGGCTGTTTCCCTCTGTCCAGCGGCTGCCTTTATTAGGCAGCACTCACGCCGTTTTGGGGAGGGGTTTTTTCCTCCCTGAATCCAGGCCAGGCTCTCTATCCTCAAACTCCAACCTCCATTCGGGACCCGGGGCCGAAGGCCTCGCCCAGGTTTCTCCACGGGAGCCCGGGGCCTCAGCCCGCTGGCCCCGGCAGGAGGAAGCACGCTGCGGGCCTGCCCCCGGGACGTGAGGCCCAGGGCAGCCTGGCCACGGCTGTGCTCCTGGTGGCACCCCCACGGCGCTGGCCATCTGCCTCTGGTCACCCTGTCTGGTCCCACTGCAGGACGAACCTCTGGAAAATGAGCGTCACCAAGCTAAAGGGAGAGACCCCATGACCGCCCACTCAGGACTGGGGCCAGTGGCCAGTTCTGTGGACGCGAGGGGGCCTCAGACCAGCCTCCAGCCTTCCGTGTCAGGTTGGCTCCCCTGGCTCGTCAACCACAGGCTGGTGGCCCAGGCGACCAAGAGCCCTGGCTTCTCTGGGGACGGCGGGGCGGCGGAGGTGACGCTCCATGTCGGCTCTGCTGTTCCCCAGGAAGCGCGTGGCGGGAAAACAGACCGCAGGGATGTCACGTGAGGTGGCAAGCATCAAAGATAAAACCCGAGGATGCCGGCTGGTGTGGCTCAGTGGCTGAGCACAACCTATGAACCACGAGGTCACGGTTTGATTCCGGGTCAGGGCACATGCCCAGGTTGTGGGCTCGATCCCCACTAGGGGGGCTGTAGGAAGCAGCCAATCAATGATTTGCTCTCATCGATGTTTCCATCCCTCTCTGAAGTGTGTGTGTACTTTTAAGATAATATCTGAGGAAGCAGGCCAGGGGATGGACTCTCAGGGAGAGCCCATGTCGCCATGACCCGACACCCCTGTGGTGGCCCCTGGGCCTGAGTTAGGAAGGGGTTTGCTGCCAGGGGAGTGGTTGGGCCCGAAGCCCTAGAAAGGGGCCCAGGCAGGAGGTGAAATGTTTCTGAGACAAAACAGCGCTCGGCCCTCAGCTTCCTCCCTCGCCAGGGCTGTGGGGGGCCGGGTGGTGCAGCAGCTTGTCAGGAGGCCAGCGAGGGGCTCACCGGGACCCTGCAGCCTCCAAAGCTGGTGTCTGCACAGGCTCCCGGCCCAGCCCGGCTGCAGGGCGCAGAGCACTGGAAGGAGCTGGTGCCGGTTTCCCTGGGTTCAGCGAACGCTGCGTGAAGGGTACAGGGAGCCGGGGAGGGTGAGAGGGAGAGGAGCCGGGGGAGGAAGAGCGAGGCACGCTCCTGGGAGCACATGCATCCATTTAAGGAAGGAAGCTCCTCACCCTCACAGCAGGTCTATATACAGCAGCGGAGTCTCTCCTCCCGAGCAGTGTCGCCCTCGACAGACGGCCGAGGATGAACCCCTCCGGGCTCCGGGCTCGGCCCCCCACGTACCCCCATCCCCTACGGGTCCTCCCCGGGGCTCACCTGGCCCAGCCTCAGCCGAGACCCCCCAGGCACTGGGCACGGGGAGCAGACAGGGAGCCGCAGGCAGGAATTAAATAGTGGCAACTCATTTATTACAATTATGTACAGTCGCATCTCATATTCTCAACCTATACCTGATCGCACAAATGAACGTGTTTCTGGACCAAAGGACAGACAGGAAGGCCCCGACGCCTGGCTCCTACGAGAGCGGCAGCCACACCTCGCCACGAAGCAGGGACAGTCACAAGTGCGGTGTGATTTCACTGGCTTGGGAGGACGACAGGGCACCGTGGGGCTGGGACAGGCGGCCGGGAAGGCCCTGGCCAGAGGAAAGGAGCCCTGGGGACAGAGCCCCTGCCCCCCAGCATGAAACGAAGGGAGGAGCCAGGGCAGGGAGGGGGCGGACAGCAGACAACGGGTCACGCTGCTGCCCCCTGAGGGCCAGCAGTCAGGTAGGAGCGACCTCTTGTCATGCACGGTGTTAGGTCAGCTAAGATGCTCAGCAGACACAGCCCGGACAAGCCATGGGTCCAGGAGACCGGGCGGGGCCCTCGGCCTGACAGGAGAACAAGGTCGCGGCCGTCTGGGGCAGAGCTGAGGAAGTGCAGGCGAGGCTGGGTGGACAGAGTGCAGCCCGTGCCGGGCCGGTGTCACAGGGCCCGGTGTGCCGGCCTCACGCTGCCCAGGCCGTGCCCCCACCTGGCTCAAAGCGCCTCCCGAGCCACCAGAGGGGCCAGGCCCGGCCACCTCGTGAGGGACGCCACGGCCTAGTCCCGCTCGCTCTCGTTGCTGGCGCCCTCCGGCCGCCGCTCCACCTGCTCGTTGATCTGCCCATCCCCGCCCCGGCGGTCCTCCCTCTGCACCTCCAGGCAGTCCTCCTCGTCCACGTGGCTCACGTCCTCGTCCTCCTCGTCTTCCTCATCCTCCCTCTTCTCCTCCTCGCCCTGCACCTCCATCCTCACCTGGCCCTTGACGTCCACCACCCCCTCGCCCTCCTCCTGGGCGCCCAGCAGGTGGTAGGTGGCCGTGGAGCCCTCGGGGCTGTGGCCCTCCTTCACGGGTGAGGACGACGTGGACTCGTTGCTGACGGGCGAGATGTCGCTGCTGCTGTGGTGGTTCACGGCGGCCGGGCTGGAGGGCGACGTGGACTTGACTGGGATCTGCCAGGAGGGGATCTTCGGGGCTGACGGGGAGGGTGGGAACTGCCTCCTGGCGGTAGAGGGAGGAGAGGGCGGCGTCATGACCCCATCCTGGGGCTCCCGCCCGCAGCAGAGCCCGCCCTCCCCCTGACCCCCAGGCGCGGCCACAGTGCCACTGAGCGAGGGGCAGAAACAAGCCGGTCAGCCACCTCCCTCCCTCCCACTCCCTCCGCTCGGATCCACGGCCTCTGGAGGCTGGAGCAGCTCAGACGGAAGCCAGAGACGCCTGGGCTGCCCACAGAGCGCCCTGCCCACTCGGGGGGCCTCCTGGGCCCTCCGCACAGCTGGCAGCCCCCCCCACCCCGGGGCCTGCCTAGCCCTAGAGCCTGTTCCTTCCTGGTCCTGACATCATCCTCGCCTCCAGCCCCAGGAGAGGGAGGTGAGGGGGGGATCCCCAAACACCTGGTGTCTACGGCTCTGCACAGGAGTGGGGCGGGCGGGCGCACTGCTCCGGGTCCGACAGATCAGAACCAGAAGGGAGGCCCTGAGGCACTTTCTTAGAAAACCTCTGAGCTCAACAGTGGACAGGGAAATCACTCCCTACCCGGTTCCCCGCCCTGGGCGCCACGCCAGCAGCCAGCCCAGACCAAAGCCAAGTCTGGGAGGGACCTGGGAGGTCAGGTCCTCTTGGCAACGGCTCGGGAATCGGGCTCTAGGACAGGCAGCCGCCTGTGCCTGAGCCTCCTGGCTGCCCAGCGCCAGCACCGGGCAGGACAGCTCTTCCTCCTCAGACCCCCGGGGAGAGCACACGCCGAGGCCAGGGCGGTCGGTCATCAGCATCACGGACGCGAAGGAGAAATTCAATTGGCAGCTTTCTTGGCTCCAACATTAGCCAACACCTGCTCTCTGTCCCCGGGCCTGGGGGCTCCTGTCTCCCAGGTTCGGAAACACAGGTTTCCCTAATGACAACCCCCAAGCTCAGCCAGTCACCCCTCTCTCAAGGCCAAGTTCCTTTCCTCAGAGAAGGCCTGGAAGGAGGTCCCATCCTTGGCTCTGAGTTAAGGGCCAGCTTGTGCCTTCACACTGCCTCACACGGCCCCACGAAACCCGAGCCTGCCGAGGAACGTGAGTCCGCAGGTCAGGTGGCCAACCAACCCGTGCCCCAGGACACGGGCCTTTCACTTTTAAAACCAGACGGTCCCTGCCTGGCCGGGGTGGCTCAGTGGTTGAGCATCGACCCATGCACCAGGAGGTCATTGGTTCCAGTGAGGGCACATGCCCCAACTGCGACTCAATCCCCAGCAGGGAATGTGCAGGAGGAAGCTGATCAATGACTTTTCTCTCTTATCGATGTTTCTCTCTCTCCCTGTCCCCTTCTCTAAAATCAATGAAAACATTAAAAAAAAAAAAAAAAAAAGCAGATAGTCCTGACCAGCCAGAGTGGCTCAGCTGGGTGAGCGCTGCCCTGTGCACCAACAGCTGCCGGTTTGAGTCCGTCAGGACACACACCTGGGTGGCAGGTTCAATCCCCAGTCGGGCCATGTACGGAAAGCAACCGATGGATGTTTCTCTCTCACATCCATGTTTTTCTTCCTTCCTCTCTCTAAGCATGTCCTCGGGGGGGGGGGGGGGGTCAGGAGGTGCCATCACTGCGGAGGGAAGCAGAGGGAGACCATAGCTGGGGGCGGGGAGGCAGGCGTGCATCTGCCCTGCCTGGAACTGTAGGTCCCTTCCAACTGAGGGTCCGACTGCTGTGGGGACCTTCTCAGGACCAGCTGGACTCGGGGTAGAGGAGGTGGCCTGTCCGAGGGGTGGACGCTTGCCTCTGCCCAAGGCCTTGCTTTCCCTGACCAGATCTGACAGGGCCGAGGAACATGTAGTTCAGAACTCTTGTGGGCACTGCGGGCTGTCGAGGGGGTGGAGGGGCCTACTGGGGACGGAAAGGTGAGGCTCGGAAGATCCCAACTCACTTCCTGAACCACACAGCTCGTCAGGGCCCTGGGGCGACGCACCCCCTCCCAGCAGCTAGTCCAGGGGAGCCCCCTCCCCAGGCCCAGGCTGAGCGCAGAGCACAAGCCCCGCCTTCTCGCTCCTACCGATTCAGAAGCAGCCCTTTCAAGGAGTTAATTTCCGACTTGAGTTCACTGATATTCTGGGACTCCAGGATCCAGTTGGTGGAGGTGGTGGCCTGAGGGTCAAAACACGGGGGAACAAGGATCAGAGTGGCCATCCCCCCTCCTGCCCGTGGAGCTAGGTGGCTGGGGCAGTGGGTGGGGCTGGGCCTGCGAGACCCCGGGCATACCCGGGGCACCAGCCTCGGAAGGTTCTGCCGCTGCCCGTTCAGGGCTCTGCCTGCCTGGGTGTCCCTGTTTAATGACAATACTAAGGAATCATGACATGTATTCAGGTGTAGAAATGGTTATATAAAATAGAATGACACAATGACAAGAGAGCCTGTATCACCTAGGGATACAAACCGAAGTGTTTGCGCTGTGATTTGAGAAGCTGTCTGGGGTGGGGGTGCGGGCAGAGCTGAGGCAGGACTGGCTGAAGAGGCAGCTGCGCTGGGCAGGGGCCTGTGGGTCGCTGTGCGGTGCCTCCATTGTGTGTTTGAAACGTTCCATTAAAACGAAACTCATAAAATAAATATCCACATCTACACCAACCACGCCCTCCACCTAAGTCCCCCTCCGTGCAGACAACCACACACACACACAGACGAGAACTGGGCTGAGACAGGCCGCCACCTGCCCCCGCAGGTACCAGAGACTGACACCCCGGAGCCGTCTCGGAGGGTCAGGGCAGCGATCGATCGCATCGGGCACCTGTCCTGCGCGCCGGCCCAGCAGACAGGCTGCACCCAGGGTACACTTCCCCGCGCTGCTCGGAGCCCTGTGGCCCGGGCTCAGGAAGGCCAGACCCTGCACTGCACCTCGCTGTCCGCACAACCAGGCCGCCCATCCACAGCCGCTGTTTGGGGGTGACGGAAGGCTGAGCAAGGAGAAAGAAGCTGTCCTCGGACTGCATGTCGCTTCCTTCGCCGAGGAGGGCCCAGGGAGGGAACAGCCACAATGACCTCTGACAAATACCACCCTTCCCCGTACACCTTTCCCTCGGACGCTGTTTCCACATGAACTTCAGAGGCCCGCCTTCCCGGCAAGTCTGGCTGGGATGGATGGGGAGGAGGCAACCACGGTCCCCCCAAAGGCGCTGCCAGGGCCGAGCTGCCTGTGAAGTGTTCATGGGCCCCTTCCAGGTGTGGCGGCCTCAGGTGCGTGGGCCGGCATCACCCGGCTGGAGGCCGCCCGAGGTGGCTGCAAGTGCACAGATGAATCGTGCGAGGCTCCCTGCTTCCCTGACAATGCCTCCCTGGCCTGACTCAGAAAACCCCAGGGTGAGGGCAGGAGGACGTGGGGGCCCCAGGCTGGCAGAGGGAGGGGGCCTGGGCCTCTGACATGGGGCGGGGCTCGCCGCCCAGCACACGTTTGCAGGGAGAAGGCTCGGAGGGCCACAGGGCTGGGGAGGAAAAGCCGGCCGTCTGAGAGCAAGCGCATGCGAACGCCCACCTCCCCACACACGCTCCCTGGGGGCCCCACTCCAGACCACCAGACAGCAGAGACCCGGAGCCACTGTTCTGGCTCCTCTGAAGCCTTGAAACTATAGCAGCCCATTAACAAGGGAGCAATTTCCACTCACCGGCCTGCAAAGGACTCAGATTTCCAAACGCATGCGGTGCCAGATGCCAGGATTTAGAAATAAAACCTGACATCTGGGGCTTTTTAGCCAGTCTCTTTAAAAAGAGTTGTAGGAAAGTCCCAGGCTTCAGCTTTATGTAGGTTTTTTAATTACTTAATGCTCTTCTTTTTAATTTTTTACAGTGCTGCAGTAGGAGCTTGGAAGCCAGATATAAAAACTTATATCACAGCTGAGAAAACACAGCTCCGAGTCCTTGGTTTATGGGGTAACCAGTCCTCACACATACGGTTTAGGTACCGAACCAGGGAGCCCGCTTCCGTCCAGGAGAGAATGGATGCGAGGGGCCGGGCACACGTGGGGGCCATCCGAAAAACAAGCACAAAAACTCAGGCAGCTCCCGACCACTGAGCACCACCCTGGCCTCCCCCTCTTAAAATGCAACATGTGGTCTTAATCTTCATGGTTAAGGTCTGAAAACAGTTTTGCAATTTCCGGAATGGCTTCTGGCCACGGGCAGGCCACCGCTCCCAAAGAGGATAGAGGATCGCGGGGCAGGGTCGTAACCGGCCTTCTGGGTGCTTTATGGGCCACCTGCCCCTGGGGCACACACGGTGGCTGGAGGTGGCCACCCGGCAACGGCGCCACCTGAGGAGGAAGTACAGGCAGCCCCTCTATGTGGGGGTATCTGAGGAGGGGGAATCTCGGGGACCCTCTTCACAGGAGGCACCCAGATTCCGTGGGAAATGGAAAGATGCCCATTTTGCTGGGCTTTTACAAATGCGGGAGACTGAGAGCTGGCTTACACCTAGTGCACTGGGGTGGGCCCCCTGGGAGAGCCCCTCCGAGTGGGACCCTTACAGCACCGGGGGGTGGAAGCAGCCAGAAAGCAGTCACTGTCTCAGGGCCCAATGCCTCGGGGATGACCTTGTCCCACGCCCACAGACCCCAGGCCAGAATCCTGACACCCTGGAGCTGGCTGCAGCCAGCCCTGTTCTAAGCAGGCCAAAGGAGGAGGTGCTCCATTTTACAGATGAGGAAACTAAGACCCAGAGAGGTTAAGTAACCTGCCTGTGGTGGCACAGCTAGCACGTGGCAGGGAAGATTTTAACCCAGGCAGTCTGACCGAGGTCTGATATTACTACGACAGCTTCAGATTTCGGAGACGTGGAGACTGACCCAGTCCATTCCAGTTAGCGCTACATCCCTCTGAGGTTGCCTTACCCCGAGACCTGGGCTTCGAGAACCTGGGCACCACCACAGAGCTCAGCCCAGTGCGTCTTGGCAACTGTGACCTGTGACCTAACACGTAAGTGGAGACTGTTCTGTGTCTGCACCATCGGCCTCAGAGGTGGGGCATGTGCGCCCACGGCGGCCCCGGGCAGAGCTGCTCCTCCTCCCTCACGGGGAGGTGCCAGGGCGACAGGAAGGACAGCCTCCATCGTGGACCGCCTGGTCCTCTACAAGGGCAGGGTGGGCCCGTCGTGCAGCCAGTGTGAGAAAAGACCAAGTCAGACCCCACAGAACGCGGCGAGCCGGCAGAAAGGACTAGAGTGAAGAGCCGGTCAGGGCACACCCGGGGGACCAGGGTCAGGGACCAGTACCTTGGCTGTGGCCAGTTCGTGGGCGAGCTCCTGGACCTTCTGCTGCTGTTGAATGAGCAGCTCCTGGACAGAGGCTAAGGTCACCTGTAACTGAGTCACTGGGAGAGAAGAGCAGTGGCATCTCTGTTAACTGATACACACAGATTCTCCTCCCTGACACGTTCACACACCTGAAGCTGCAGCATCTAAAGGATCTGCAGACGCCCAGCCAGTCATGCCCCCGCACTCTGGGCAATCCACCTGCACTGCATCTACCTGCAGTCTCTACTTCCTCTGCCCACTGTGTCGTCCGTGGCCAACACATACCCATCCAAAACCTCTCCCCTCTAATCACACCTGCTGCTGATCTGCCCGGCTCTCGGCTTCAGGAACGTCCACACCCCGGCCTCAGCGTGTCCTTGCGGCACCCCTGCAATCTCCAGTCCCGGGGACGGGCCTCAGGTCCCACACCCTCCAGGATGGTTGAAAACTGCCAATCCCCAGGCCCTGCTGCTCCTTCGCCCTCCCCACCCCACCATAAGCTGAGCTCCCAGTCCCGTGGCCTCGTCGGGGCCTGGGGCCCCCGCGCTGCAGGACTTCTGGGCCTGCCTGGGACAGCAGCTCTCCCGCCTGCCTGCGTTTTTAGATTCAGAGCCTCCACCTAGTAAACAAGTTTATCAAGGAGAAAAGCCACTCTGGCGCGACAGGTCCCAGCTAATCTGGACCATCATCGGGGCACCGGGTGATGAACGCGAGCCCCGTGGAGTCGATGACAGAGGAGGTGGCTGGGGTCCCGGGAGCCGCAGTAATTACAGCCTCTCTTGACCCTGCGTCGGATTCTTAGAGGGAAGGGGGAAAATCGCTGAAAACCCCCCTGAAAACCTCATAGAAGCAGAAATTAAAAATGAACTTTACAGCCCTTAGAAAGGCTGTCATTTTATTCCCCTTATTAATATTCTGAGGTTGGGAGCCTTTCCGTAAAAACATAATTAATTGAGGCCGCGCCGACAGTAAACAAGCAATTTCAAATTAAACCGAAATGACGGCGGCTTCATTTGCAAATGTGAACAGATTCTCAGAGCAGATAAATGAAGTCACCACATAAAGTGGAGACGGAGGGGAGAGGGAGGGGCGGAGAAGGGGCTGTTCGGGGAGCTTTGAGGGGTGACTTGATGGAGTCATTAATCTTTACCTGTCTGTGCCACGCTGCCACTCAGCTCCGAGAGACTCGCCTCCATCCTCTCCAGTTGCTTCCGGTCCTCTCGGCCGCCCATGATGAGGGGGAGCAGGTATTTCTACAAGAGGCAGGGTGGACAGGAGGGGTGCTTATCTGGGTTACTGTCCGCCAGTCTCTCAGTCTGCGGGCCAGCCTGCTCGCCGTCACGCCCAGGTTTTGGAAACGCTAAGCAAACACCATCAATGAACGAGGCATCCAAACGCTGCGAGACTGAGGCCAGCCAGGTAAAAGTCCTGTCTGAATAAGGCCGAGGACCGGGAACAGGGACGAGTAAGCCAACTTGATTTATTCTCATGAAACACTTTTTTGGTTCTTTTATTTAGTTTCTTAATGGTGTCACATAAACTCTCTCTGTAACAAAAATATGTAAACTGTACTGTGGAAGTTGTAAGATAAAAATATAACATGTTTTCGCACTTTTCTGAACCTCTAACGGCCTGACCCATGTGAGTGACTTATCCATTCAGAAACTAACGAGCAAAGGTAAGAAAGAAAGAAGTTAGGTGAGAAACTAGAGGAGGACCCACAGCACGTGTCTGGGGCCTTGGTTCCTTTACCAGGGATGAGACTTGAATGCTCCACGGTCGTCGGAAGGGGTCACCTTGCTCTTTCTCTAAACTGAGCCTTGAATCCTCAGAACACACTTCCTTCAGCTCTGAGTCAGATGCATCAGATTCCCCCAGAACTGAGACCAGGGGCAGAAGGGAGAGGAAGGGCAAAACTGAAGAAAGTGACCCCGGGAAAAAGGGCAACCGAGCAGGGGCCCCCAGATGGGGAAAACAGACTGGGGAGGATGAGGTTGTGGAACGTTCAGGAGGAAGGCAGGTGGGCAGCGGTGCTGCTTGGGAGAGCTGACGAAAAGGACACGCGCTCTGAAGTCCAAGAGCTCAGGGCCTGGCGCCCTCCCGGCGCAGAGCTGAGGCCGCCACCACCGCTCAGGCAGCCTGGTTAGCCGCTGGTGGGTGCGGGCGGGCTGGCGGGACCAAGGAGAACGTTGGTTGTCACTCCACTTGGGCCCCTGATTGGACAACAGACAGCAACTTGCCCATTAAGGGTCTGGCTGGGAGGCAGGAGCCTCTCACCGGCTGCTCCTGAGTGGAGAGGTTATTCAGCTCGCGCACAGCACTCTATTCTGCAAAGTGCTTTCAGCCACGGGAGTTACTGCCTGCAACCGAGCAAAACTCGCCCGTGCAGCTGCAGCTCCAGGGTGAAGACTCCCTAATACAAAAGCCAAGAAGTTCTCACACGTGTAACAAACTACAAGTTCCATTTCTGAGGTCAGAAATGCCAGGGGAAGGCACACGTAACTACCTCAGCCTAAACCTTCAGGTATTTATAAACGTCTCCTCATTTAATTTAAAGAAACTATTAGCAGGTGTTTTAGAAATTCTCCTGTCACCACTGTGACTGGTTTCCCACGTCTCTTTCCTTTTTTACGCCGAGAACTGACCCTGCTGACTGGGCCCAGGTCCCAGCCCCCCGGGGCCGCCCGGCGGTCAGCGCTGAGCACAGCCTGGGCGTCCAGGGAGGCGCTGTCCTTCCCGGTGCCTGTGCGTAGTGATGGGAAAGCAGCTTCCAGCGCAGGGGAAGGGGAGGCATTGGGTCAGTGCGGGGGAGGAGGGGTGTCACGCAACTATCCCAGGACACAGAACAGTTTGCTTCCGCATTTCCGACGTGGAAATTTCCAACTCCAAGAGCAGATGTTACACCGGAAAAAATAAAAAGTATTCTGCTACAACTCTGTCATTAGCTACTAAGTCCAAAGTAAGAATCCCGGAGTGCAATGGTGAAGCATGGCTCACATGCTAAAAGCTACGTGGTCGGGGGAGCAGATGGCCTTGAAAGGAAGGATCTTCTCTCCAGGACCAGGAGGGAGCAAGTCCTCCACCATGGTTTACCCTCTGTCTCTGGGGGCCCCCCCGGCTCTGCATCTTCTAGAAGAGACTCTGTGCTTCCCATCAGTTAGTGCCTGGCACCTGCTATCAAGGCGGGGAATGCTCACTCACTCTGGCAGCTCTGCTTTAGCGATGACCTCTGCACCCTGAGGGCTGACTATGGAGTCTGAGAAATCCTAGATGTACATGGATATCAACACAATTTATAGGAGACAGGAGGTAGATCCCATAATGTGATATGCTGAGATGCTCAAAGCTGGTTTTAAATAGCAAGGTAGAAGAAACGGCATGTAAAGCACTTCCTATGTGCCAGGCCAGAGCACTCCCCAAAGCAGCACCTGTGAGCTTCAAAACTGCCTCATGAGGTAGGTTCCATGTCCCCATTTTGCAGATGAGACCACTGAGCCTGTGGTCAAACAACTCTCACATGGCAGGGCTCCCCTGTCCAGCTCTCACCCACCTGTCACTGCCTCTCAATGGAGGGCTGCTCCGCACACGCCGGGCACCGTTCTAAGCACAGTCACCCTGGGAGAGATGCCAAGGCTAGTGGAGGAGGTGGGTCTGAACCTGCCAAGCATACCCATCTGGGTGGAGCAGGATGCGGACTTGAACCTCCAAAGAGTGTGTTGGCTGGGACACGCTGCCTCTGGCCACAGCCCTGCTCCTGCCACAGCACGCCGGCTGAGTGCCTCTCCACGGGTGAAGCTGGGGAGAGGGCAGGACGGGTCTGAATGCCAAGGGGCCATGGAAGGGAGGACCTACCTTGTAGAGCTGGTGAAAGCCGAATGCGATGCCCGCCATGATGACAGCCAAGGCACTGTAATCTCTCCATCGGGAACCCACAGGGCCTACAGCTGGGAGAGAAGGCATGTCAAGAGAAGGGGTACATGCGTCCTTCCCCGAGAGCCAAGTGCTCAGTGTCCTCATCTCAAAGGACCGGCGACTCCCCTGCAGGAGACAGTGTGATGTCAGGGACCCGGGCTGGCTGCGTCTCCCACCTCTTCCCAGGCCCTCAGAACCTCCTGCCTCAGGGTGCACCTGCTGCGTGGTGCCTACAGTGAGCTACGTCCTGGCCGGGGAGTCAGGTGCAGAGGCGAGCTGAAGACCGAGGGCATGGTGTCCACTCGCAAGGCAGGAAGGATCCCGCAAGGCTGCCATAAACACACTTAGATGTGCATAAATGCACATCCACATGCCCTGCTACAGATAGGGCTCAGCTAAAAGCACTCAGAAGCGAGGGGAGGCGGGGTGGACTGTGTGCCCAACAGTGTGGAGGCACGGGCCGCAGCAGTGGTGACGAGGTCTCTGCCCAGTCTTGCCCTGCTCTCCCGCTGATCCGGCGAAGAGGAAACACCTACAGATGATGGAACGAGCTCACTCTAGAGATGCAGAGGCCAGACAGGGAGATGGGAGAGTGGGGATGGCAGGCAGGGGTCGGGGTCCTCACAGGTTCTGGAGGAGGCCTATGCTGAGACCTTCGGGTTCCAGGGGAAAATGGGGTCGAGGCAGAGCACAAGCAACTGCAAAGGTAACTGACCTATGCTCAAAGGACAAAAGGTGGCCAGTGCGGACGGGGAGTATCTGGGCCTGACCACAGGGGGAGGGCTATCCTGGTGGGAGAGAGTGGGAAAGGATGTGGGCACACGGGGAGAAGGGGCTGCTAACATGCAGCCGTCTGGGGGGTCCAAGTGGCATCCCTCCTCCCTGAGTCTCTGACCACCACAGCCTTTCCCCCTCTGCCCGCCTGGCCTATGGATTCCAGTGTGGCCCAGCCCCGGCATCTCCTGCACAAAATGTAATCAACAGGTGGCCTCCCGCAGCTGAACGTCCCTCTTTGGCATTACAGTTCTCGAACAGGTAGCACACACATACAGTCTAAGTGTGAGGCAGCAGTCTACTCAACAGGCTCCCCCACCAATGGCCGCTGCTGACCGTGTCCTGTTTATATGGCTGGAGAATTTTTACGCACATATAAGGCAACACAGAAATGTTTTATTTTCCTTCTCTCCTTCCCCTATTTCTCATCCTTCTTTCTTTTTCTATGGCTGCTCAATATTCCATTTAATCAGTTCTCTGCCGACAGACGCTTAGGCGATGCCAGTCCTTCACTACTTCCCGCGATGCTGCCTGCCACCAGCAACCGTGTTCACACCTCACCACGCATGCGTATACAAGCACATCTGTAGCCGTGGACATCCGGGAGGCTGGGGCCGAGGTACATGCATCTGCAACTCTGAGGGACACCCAGCCCCATCCAGGCGCCTGCTCCCTCATGGCCACTTGTCAGTGGGCTCAGCACACTGGGAGATTTCGGCCAGTCTGGCAGTGGGAAAGCAGTACTTCAGTTTTCATCTGCGTTATCCTGCTGGGACCAAGGACAGGGTGTCCTTTCATCTGTATTTCCCTGTCAGTGTACTCTACACGTTCCATGCATTTTTACTCCATTTATTTTTTTTTTTATTGATTTCAGAGAGGGAGAGAGAGAGAAACACCCATGATGAGAGAATCATTGACCAGCTGCCTCCTGCTCGTCCCCCACCGGGGATCGAGCGCCCGTAACCCATGCATATGCCCTGAGTGGAATTGACCCGTGACTTCCTGGTTTCCAGGTCAGCACTCAACCACTGAGCCACACCGGCCATTTCTTTATCAATTCACAGAAACTTTTTATATAGCCGGGAAATGAGCCTCTGCATATGATAGGAGTTGCAACAATCTTTCTGTTTACTTATCTTCTGACTGTGCTTCTGGTGTTCATGTGCTTCTGGTGTTCATATTTCTATAAACCCATCAGTCTCCCCTGCTACGTGCTGGGTCTGGATTACAGAGCCAGGACTTCCCACTCCCTTCCCAGCTTGTGCGGCGGCACTCGGTGCTCACGTCGAAGGAGCCGTCTCGGCTCTCACCTACATGACATCCCATCCAACAAGACTCCACGGAGAGAAGTAATACCCGCTGGTGACACTGAGCCCGGAGGCTTCTTGTTCCAGGCCTGCCGCCCTCTGGTCTCGTTCCTGACCTCCTCTGCTCGGACTGCCTCGATGCAAAATTCCACATCGAGGGCAAGTGCATTTTTAGAAGGAGAAAGTGAAGATACTGAGCAACCTTTCCACTCTTCAGGAGAGTGCCAGACATCTGTCTGCGGCCCAAGTCCCCCGAGAAAGCATCTTCAAAACGGACCCTGGCCCTGGCCAGTAGGGCTTGTGGGAGCGTCATTCCGTGCACCAAAAGGTGACAGGGTCAACTCCAGGTCAGTCACACACCCACATTATGAGTCTGATCCATGCTCAGGACACCTGTGGGAGACAACCGATTGATGTTTCTCTCTCACGTCGATCTCTCTCTCTCTCTCTCTCTCTCTTTCTCTTCCTTTCTCTGGGAGGTAATGAGGCGGAAAAGAGGCCACAGCTCAGGGTCTGAGAACTGGGACCTCTCCTTCCTACAGCTGCTTCCACCCTTCCAGAGCCCTGACCTCCTCACGCACCAGGCACACCTGTGGCTCCCTGCCAGCCGCACCCGTCACCCCCGCACAGTGCCTCGTTCCTGCCATGCTCACGTTAAGAACATTTTATTGCCCCCTGGTTTTCATTATTAATGAAAAGGGACCAGAATGATCTTTCCTAAAGTTCAGAGAGTCTATAAAGACAAGAAGCCGAAATGCCATTTTACTCGTTCTGGAGATGGGTGGTACAATTGTGTCTTGTGGCAAAATGAAAGCAGAGGAAAGCTAAGTCGGAGATCACCCTCATTCCCTGCGTGCCTTTCCAAAGGGCTGCAGAGAAGGCAGCGGTGTGACCCACTCGGCCCAAGCCCCGCTACGACCACCTCGAGTCCTCCCCACGCCCACCGGGCCAACGCCGTCCAGCCCAGTGAGGCTCCATGAAGGAGGGAGAGCAGGGCGCCTGGGAGCGTTTGGGGGCTACAAGAGCCTCTCTGTCACCATGCTCCCCGAATGTCCAGAATCATACAGTCAAGGGTGGAAACGGGGCCACGTTTCCCACTGATCCGGCGAAGAGGAAACACCTACCGATGATGGAACGAGCTCACTCCAGAGATGCAGAGGCCAGACAGGGAGATGGGAGAGTGGGGATGGCAGGCAGGGGTCGGGGTCCTCGCAGGTTCTGGAGGAGGCCTATGCTGAGACATCAGTGAAACTGAGGGACATGAACTAGCTGTTTGGAAGCTCTGAGCCCCCGGTCTGGGAGCAGATGCCCCCAATGGGGCAAGGAGCATGAGGGTGGGCCCTGGCTCCACCACCAACCAGATGACTCCCAAAGACACGCTTCTCCCCCCACGAAGCACAGACAGCTGGCGGTGACAGGGCTCAGCCAGATTTAAAGAACCCGGAGCAATGACTTTTACTGTTCCCCCATTCAAACTCCGCAGAGCACTTCCCCACAAGCAGGACTAGCCGACGAGCTGAGTGGCACGGTGCTTCGCCAACACACCACATCACCGGTGTCCCGGGAAGGACGGTGAGACAGGCCACGGTGGCAGCAACCTCAGCCCACACAACTGGCATTTCGGGGGCTGCCCTGTGCCTTAGGGTGCCGCGAGGCCGGGGGACAAGCTGTCGCAGGGAGAGGGGTAGGGGGCTCTTCGAAACTCAACACCTTCCCTAGCATTCCACGATTCCACCAATTAGCCTGAGACCCGCAGTCGCGGAGGTTTCGGGTGAATCCGCGGTGCACGGCAGCTGAGTCAGGGGAACGAACGCTGCCCATGGCTCCGTAACCTCCCTGACACCCACAAAACCAGCGCTCCCCAATTCCTCCAGCTCTGCCCCTGGGAAACGCTCGCCTGGCGGTGAGAACAAGCACCGCCACGTACTAGTAAGAACACGTGCGTGGGGCTGAGAAGCTTGAGACCAGTCAGGGACTCATTGACACCGCAAACCAGTAAAGATTCGTTGACCAGGGCTGAAACTGCCACGGGTTCCTCCTGCTGAGGCCGTCGGCATCAGCGTGCCAGCTGACAACGGGGGAGGCAAGGCAGCGGCCGAAGCCGGCCAGCCCAGCTGGTCCCGCCACACTCATCGAGGCTGGAGCCACGACGCCTGGCAGCGGTGCAGCCAGCCTCTCAGATCACCCCCTCAGCTCTGCTCACAGGCCGCCCTGCATGTTCACTGATGAAGCCGGCTCATCCACAGTGAGGCCCCAGGCTAAGGCCCCTCCGCCAGGCCAGCGCTCCTCGCGGCTCTGCTGGGCTGAATGCACGCAGCAATGGGGATCAGCTGCATGGTCCTGCAGGCTGAGCTGGGGATGCTGGCAGCAGTCAGAGACACTCCGACCCAGCGCAGCAGCTAGCAACTACAGCTCTGCCCTGAGCAGAGGCACCTGGGCGGCTGGTGGGGCCGAGGCACGCATCGGCCCACGGCAGTCACGTCTGAACACCCAAGGCCTCTTCACACGAACATCCTGTGAAAGGCAATCTTCCACTTCCCGGGAGCTGCAATGCTATCAGCAGAGTCATCTGCAGGCAGGAAGGACACTGAGGCATATCTATATCCTCACTCATAGATTAAAAATATGAACGCTAATTAAACTGTATGAACTCAGAAGAGTCCAGAAATAGACCTGTGCTTATATGGTCAACTGGTTTTTTACAAAGAGATTAAGGTTTGTGCTGAGACATTTGGAAATCAATAGAGGGGAAAAGGACCTCAACCCTCACCTCACACCATTCACAAAAATTCCCCCACATGGATCACATACCTAGACAAAAAGCAAGAACTATAAAGCTTCTGTAAGGAAACAGAAAAAGATCTTTGCAACCTCGGGGCAGGCAAAGAATCTTAAGATACAAAAAGCATAAACCATAAAAGGGAAAAATTGATATATTGAACTTAATCAAAATTTTAAACTTTTGCTTTTCAAAAGGAACTATCCAGAAAATGAAAAGACAAGATACAGACTGGGAGAAAATATCTGCAAAATATGTCTATAATATTAAAAGTGTAATATGCTAATTAGACCGGACAGCCGAACAACCTTCCAGATGAAGCCAGGGCTGCGAGGGCTGAGCCCCTTGCACAAAATTTGTGCATTGGGCCTCTAGTTCTATATAATAAAAGGTTAATATGCAAATGGCTGTCATACCCTCACCCGTAACGACCGATCAGCAGGAGGCTGTGTGCGCAGCAGGCACGCAGGTGGGCAGGACTGTGTACGCAACTGGTCACCAGGAGATGCATGGAGCACCTCTCGGTCCCTCCCCACCCTCCACGGGCTCCCGCGGGTGGCAGCAGCGGCTTACTCCCGCCTCCCACAGGCGCCAGCAGCTCACTCCCGCCTCCCTCCTGTGGAAGTGGTATGGCTCCCACCGGCTCCCATGGGCACAGTGCAGCTCCCGCCAGCTCCCGCAGAAGTGGCAGGTGGCCTACTGAGTGCGATTTCACACGCTGGGCCACTAGTATTTGATGAAAGACTTATAACCATCTATCTATATATATATAAAAGTCAAGTGACCCGAATGACCGGAACAACTGGAACAACTGGAACAACTGGTCACTATGACTCGATGGGGGTGGGGATGGCCAGCCAATCTCCTGTGGCCCTTCCCCCCGGCTGGCCCTGCCCTTGATCAGTCTCCCCCAACCCCAACCAAGGGCGGGGCTGGCTGGCCCACCTCCCATGGCCCCTCCCCCAGGCCGGACCCCACCCGTGCATGAATTCATGCACCAGGCGTCTAGTAATATATAAAGAATTGTTACAATTCATTAATTTTTTAAAAACCACACACATACACACACCAAGTGCCCTGGCCAGTTTGGCTCAGTGGATGGAGTACTGGACCTCTGACTGAAGGGTCACGGATCGAATCCAGTTAAGGGTGCACACCTCGTTGGCAGGGCAATCCTAGCCCCGGTAGGGGTGCATGCAGGAGGTAACCAATCTATGTGTCTCTCTCACATCGATGTTTCTCTCTCTGTCTCTCCCCTCCTGCCATTCCCTCCAAAAATCAATGGGAAAAATCATCAAGTGAGGATTAACCAAAAATAAAATTAATATTAAAAAAAATAAAGTGATTTTAAAAATAGGCAAAAGATTGGAAGAGACACTTTACAAAAGCTATATGAATGGCCAACAAGCACATGAAAATATGCTTGACATCATCAGTCATTAGAGAAATACAAATTAAAAGCACAATGAGATTCTATAACATACACATTAGAATGGCTAAACTGAAAAAACGAGAATACCAAGTGTTGTCAAGGATGTGAAGCAACAGAAACTCTCATACTTTGCTGCTGAAAAGGTTAAATGGTGCAACCATTTTGGAAAGCAGTTTGACAATTTCTTATACAGTTAAACATACAGCTAAGGTATGACCAAGCATTCCACTCCTAGGTATTTATCCAAGAGAAAGGAAAGCATAGCTGCACACAAAGACTTGTATGTTCATGGCAGCATTACCCTTTTGAAAAGTAACAACCCAAAATGGAGCCTGGTCACTGGATAAATGAACTGTGGTATATCCACAAGAGACAGTGGGTAGGGGAGAGGGAGGTTATGACAGAAGTACGTGTAGCTCACAGAGCCTAACATATTTACCCCTGAGCCTGTATGCATATATGTATGCATGATGATAAAGAGACCAGACACAAAAGACTGCAGAGTAAATTATCCTATTTACAGGAAACTGTCTAAAAGCCAGAACTTTCGTGACAGGGAGAAGATTGCTGGTTGACAAGAACTAGGAGGTGGGGAGAGGACGGATGTAGCGGGCACAGAGAAAGTGTGTGGGGTGATGGAAATTTTCCGTATTGTATTTGTAGTGTTGGTTACATAAGCTATAACACACCTGTACAATTCATCAAATCGTATGCTTAAAAAATAAATAAAATAAAATAAATTGTATAAAAAATAACTGCTCTTACTGTGTGTAAATTCTACTTCAAAAAAGCTGATTAGACCAGAAAAAAATTCAGAGGAACCCAGAAATATGAAACTGTCATATGACCCAGCAACTCGAGAGAAATGAAAACTCACACCCAACAAGACCGGCACACAAACGTCCTTAGCAGCAGCTGGCCAAACTGGAGACAACCCACCAGTAAGTGTCCACCGACTGGTGAACTGAGAGACGGGAAGTGGTGCATCGCACAGTGGGACTCCAGTCAGCGATAAAAAGGAATGAGGCACTGCTACATGCCACAACATGGATGAAACTCAAACACAGTATGCTCTGAAAAGCAGCGGGCCTCACGGAATTGCACAGTGTACAACTCCACTTGGCTGAAATGTCCAGAAAAGGTAATGTCACAGCGACAGACAGATTAGTGGTTGCCGAGGGCTGGAGGTGAGGTTAACAGTAAGAGGGCACAATGGATCCCATCTGGGGGATAAAAGTGCTCTAAACCGATTTATGGCTGTGCCACTTAGTAAAGTTCCTAAAAATCGTTGAATTGTACACTTGAAATGGGTGAGTTTTAGGATATGTAAAATATACTTCAAAAGCTTTGTTTAAAAATTATCTAACCCAGACCCATGTATATATAAACAACTAATTTTTACTAAAGTGACAAGTAATTCAATGCTAGCACAACTGGATATCCACAAAGGGAAAAACAAACCTTAAGCCCTGACCGGTTTGGCTCAGTGGATAGAGCGTCGGCCTGTGGACTAAAGGGTCCCAGGTTCGATTCCGGTCAAGGGCATGTACCTTGGTTGCAGGCACATCCCCAGTAGGGGGTGTGCAGGAGGCAGCTGATCGATGTTTCTCTCTCATCAATGTTTCTAACTCTCTATCCCTCTCCCCTGTAAAAAAAACCAATAAAATATATTTAAAAAAATAAAAACCAAACTTTAAGTGTCACCTTACACCACACACAACAATAACAGAATGAAACAGATCTCAACATAAAAGTGGACACTATAAAACTTCTATGAGAAAATCTTTCCAACCTTGGGTAAGCAAAGGCTTCTTAGGACACAAAAACCCATACACTGCAAAAGAAAAAGAAAAGATCAATGGATGTCATGACATTTAAAATCTTTTGCTTTTCAAAAAGGACTGTTAAGGGGGGATGGGGGGGAAGCAAACCACAGACTGAGAGGAAACACTAACAATACACATGGATGACAAGAACCTGAATCCAGAAAACTTAAAGAACTCTTCCAGCTCAATAATTAGAAGAAAATTATCTATAATTTGGCAAAAATTATAGCTAATTTGGGCAAAAGACTGAAACAGACACGTCACAAAAGAAGACATGCACACGACAATAAGCACAAAAAGATGCTCGAGTTATCAGTCATCACAGAGACGTAAGCTCAGACCACTATGAGACACCACGACACGTTAAACTGCTCAAATGAGAAAGCCGGACAACACCGGCTGCTGTGAGGCTATGACACAAGCGAGACCTCTCACACACGCTGGAGGGAGTGCAAAACGGTACGACCACTTTCGAACACAGTTTGGCAGTTTCTTACAAAGTTAAACTTACACTTAACATATGACCCTGCAATTCCACTCCTAGGCATTTACTGAGGAGGAGGGAAAACATGCAAAGATTTGTGCACGAATATTCACAAGAGCTTTATCCGTAACAGCGTGAAGCTGGAAACAGCCCAAAGCCCATCAACTGGCGAAGGGATAAACACACTGGTGCGTCCACACCGTGCAGGACCACTTGTAATAAAAAGGAACTTCTGATCCGCACAACTTGGATGACTCTCAAAAACATCATGCTGAGCGACAGAAACCAGACACGAACGAGTACATACTGTATGATTCCATTTATATCAAACTCCAGGCAAGATAAGTCTAATCAGAAGCAACAGAAAGCAGACCAGTGGCTGCCCGAGTCCAGGTGGGCTGAAATCGGCTGGGAACGGGCACAAGGGAACCTTTTAGGGTACTGGAAATGTTTTACAATGTGGTGAGGGCTCCACGGGAGTCCACGCGTGTCAAAACTCAAATCGTAGAATTAAAATCGGTGCCATTTTCTTTTCTGCACGTTATACCTCAATAAAGCTTTTTTAAAAAGTGTGGCCAGAATTTTTTTTAAAAGGGAGCCACAGGAAGTCAGCAGAGTAGATTCTAAGTTCTCTCGCTGCTCAGTCAGCAGCTGAGACCAAGGAAAAAAGCAAGACCTATGAATTCCAATTCAACTTTTAAAAATGCATCCTGTAATACTGGATACATACAAAAGAAGATAGCATTTACATACGTGATGAAGCATGATAATAAAACTAGCAATCCTAGACTCACCTATGTTACCAGGTGTAACTCCCCAAACACCAGCGAAGCTGCAGGTGTCCCTCCCCTCCCAGAGGCAGCCGTTATGCTAAATTTAGTGTTTATTCTAACTCCAACCCTCCACGAGCTAGGAAAGCTGGGACATGCCCACCGGCCAAGGACTGGATTTCTCCGCCTCCCTTTCACACAGGTGTGACCAAGTGGCTGAGTTCCAGCCGATAGAGAGAAAGTGGCAGTGACATGGGCCGTTTCCAGGAAGTGTCCTCAGAAGGGAGCTTGCCCTTTCTCCTCCTCCTCCTCCTCCTCCTCCTCCTCCTCCTCCTCCTCCTCCTCCTCCTCCTCCACCACCACCACCACCACCACCACTCCCCTCCTACCCCCGCTGGTTGGCCTGCAGAGAGGACAGTGGGGCTGAGCAGTCACCCACAGCACAAGCTGGATGCCGCCAGCCAGGTGTCAGGGAGCAGAGCCTGGGAGGAGCTGGGGCCCTGACATCAGAGCCTGCACGGCCAAGGTTTACAAAACAGAGAGACACCTTCTGTTTTGTTTAAGCCACTTTTATTGTGGGTTTTCTGTTATTTGCAGAAGAACCTTATAAAACGAACGCAGGCTGCATTGTCAGCACGGCCATAATCCTGGCTGCCACCAACCAAAGACTCTTTTCCGGCCCAAGAAACCCAGGGAGCAGCTCTGCCTCTCCGCTCTTTCCCGTAACACTCGCCCGCGTCACTACCCACACGCGGCATTGTCTGGCACCCACACGGCACCTCCCTGGGTGAAACACACAGCCACACAGCGGACAGGGTGGTGGCCCCTGAAAAGCTGTTTTAAACTACTTCCTTAAAACTCAGAGAAGTTTGTTTTCATATACAAATCGGTAGCTTTTATGTAGCAAAAAGTGCGATTTGTGTCTGAAGTGGCAGGGAGAAACGGGAGAGAAAAGGGGAAGCCTCCCCACTTCATTTCCTGGTGGGACTGTCACTTGGAGAGTGGCTCGCACACACCACACCCGGCCCTCACTGCACCCCCAGGGATGCTCTCCTTCCAGCCCCAGCTGACTGGCCTTCAGAGCCCAGCTCCAGCCCTGCTTCCTCCAGACGGCCTCACCTAGCTGGCACTCGAGGGCTCCGCTGTTGGTCACCACTCGCACCATACAACATGGCATGGATTGGTCCGCGTGTGTTTCCCCAAACACCGCGTTTCCCTCACGTTAATCAGTGGCAAGGCCTGTCCTCTCCTTCCACAGCCTGCACCACCAAGCACACACGAGGCCTCGCTGGCTCCCGGGGCTGCCCCGAGCTGCTAGTGTGACTGGACAGCCTTTCAGTTCTGAAGTGCATTTCCATCACCATTTATCCGTCCAACAAGTATTTCTGGAACACCTGCTGAGATGGAGCCTCAGGTCATAGATTAAAAACATAAAAAGCCCCTGAGCTCCAGGAGCTCAGGGTGATAAACATTTCAGAGCATCGTGGTGGGAGAGGGGCTGGCCAAGCCGAGGGGGACGGCCACCCTAGTGCACCCTAGCCGAGTGGAGGCCTTCTGAGACACTCCCTGCAGGAGTGGCGCTGCCCTGTCCCGAGGAACAGTAACGGGCTGGCCCTGGCCGGAGGAGGGGGCGGGGGCCGCACCTGACTGCCTTGTCTATATACTCCCAGTGGCCTTCCCTAGCCCCCTGCAGCGTCTGCCCAGGTGGTACAATCATTTTAACACCGGCCTAAGAATAATATGGTCACATAGGTAATACTGCCTCAAAAATAATTAATGATGCGTTTCAAAGTAAGAAACCCACGTGCTCTGACTATCTTCCAGCAGCGGGGTGGCCTGGCTGCTGCCTCCCTCTCGGGGCCTCTCATCTGACACTCCCATCCCAGGCTCGAGCTGCTCTCAACAGCTCCCGGTTTGCCTGGAGGCTCCAGTCCATCCTGTCTGCTCAGTGAACCAGGTCCTGCCGTCCCTTCACCTCATCTGTGCCCCTGGCCTCACCGGGGCCGAGCTCAGGCACTGCTGCATTCACTCACCTGTCTTTCCTATCAGACAAGAGCGCCTAGTGAGGCCTTGTTAACCCTCCCACCCCGGGGCCTACCACAGTGCCGGGCACGGAGCAGGCCTATGGTAAGATGTGCCCGCTCAGTGAGTTAAGAGGGAAAGTGTCTAAGGCTATATGGGCTATAAGAGAAACAAACTGAGAAAGAACCCACTTTCTCTCTCACGATTTCTAATGAAATGTCAAAACCTTTTCCCAACCCCATTTACATCCTATTTTAAGAGGCAACTGAAGCTGTAGGTCTGTCTTTGAGAGGTCTAAGGAAAAAAATTATTATTCCACAAAATTCACACTGGCCCTGCCTCTAACTCAAAGCTACTTTGCTTCTTGTCTCTCTGGAGGAAAGAAGAGAAATCAGCTTGGAGTGAATCAATCAAGCAAACATCTATCAGGACTTTCCGTTCAGGGCCGTGCTAGGCACCGCACACACACACACCGATTCCTGCTTCCAAATCGAGAAGAAGAACCCAGACAGAAATACAGAATGCCACGTTTCCCCGGGATTCGGCCTGGCTTTTCCTGAGCTCTCCCCGACTTCCTTCTGAGCCTGACACAGAGGTTTATTCTCACACCATGTGACCCCAAGCTTCCCCGTGGTGCCACCTCCTCCCACTTTCACAAAGCCCTCTCACTTCTTCATTCTTCTCTTTTCTGTACTCCTATGGAATCTTCTTGTCTGCATAATTAATGTGGCATTAAATCATGACTTATATTATTACCCTTTTCTTACGAGTTTGTCCTCTCTCCCCGAGAGCCTGTAAGATCCTTAAAGATCACGTTTCAAATCCCACCTACACACACAGTAGGTGCTTCACAAACGCTGAGGAACTGACCATGCTAGTAGGTCTCCATGTTCTCTTTACTGACACTGGCATTTACTAACACCGGCATTTACTAACACCTCAAGTTCAACCACAATCACCAAAGAGCAGAGATGCCAAAAGAAGCACCGAGTAAGACATCTGTCACCAAGCAGGAGGACGGGCTAGCCCAGAGGCGACAATCCGGGGCACTAGGCTCCTTGCAGCGATCTCGGAAAAGCTACCCTTGCCCAAGACGGGAGCATTTGGGGCTGAGCCCAGAGAATCCCATTTTCTAGACTCGGGCTCAGGGAGAGAATGTCCTTAAAAAGTCAAGAAACATGAAGGGAAGGGCTGCCTGAGCTCCAGATGTAAACCGGCAGGAACACACATGAATGGAGGCCATAAATCCCTCCCAGGACGCAGACAATGCCTCGGCGATAAGCATGCAGATTGCACACCTAGTTCAGAAACTCCCCTGAGTTTGCTTGTAATTAAGGGGGTTAGAAAGGTAAAAAAAATATATAAACCCAATTAATCATTTAAATATTTAAAGTCAGATTTCCCCTCACTCCAGGATCAGTGTATTTCATAACGCCGGCGCAGACAGCCCTGGTTTTACTGGGGTTCATTTCAGAGCGTGTTTAAACTCGTCAGGTTGAGTGATGCTTCCAGCAACTAATCGCATGTCAAATAAAAGATATTTTATGTAATAAATTACTGCTACAAGTAATTCAAATGTCATTTATCAGTTTTATTATCAGTCAGGCAAAGTCTTCTTTCTCTATATTAATCAAAATCAAGCTTTTTTTTTTTTTTTTTTTTTTTGGAGCAGTTTTGACACCTCTTGGCAAAAGTACAGAAGTGAAGAGGCAGCGCCAGCCCGGGGCAGCGGCACAAGAAGAATGACCCTCCCGGTGACACTAAAGCTGCAGGTGTTTAGAACTGCCCTTCCCATTGTTTCTACACCAGCGTCAGCGCAGGAAGGAGTCTGTCTCTAAGAAGATGTATTTTATTTTTAGGGCTGGGAGACTCTTAAAAATACTCCTACCTAAATACCTAACCGGGCAATGCTTTTTCTCAGAGCGACCCGGACAGAGGGTGATTTAAACGGCTGCACCGCCCCGCCCCGCCCCAGGCCTTGCCTCTTTCAGAGGGGCGAACACTTTAACCCTCGGTGTCTGCTCGCAGGAGGCAAACGCAGGGTGTTGCAGGCCAACGCTGTGATCAGCCAGAACACTCCGTTCTGAGCAAGAAGTTTTCAAGTAGCCGAAAGACCTGTTTGGTATTAAGCACTAGCGGAAACAGCTGGTACAGAACAGATGTGCATCTTAGAAACTTGTGCACCCCAGCTGCCACTGCCCGTCCTCAACAAATCCCACTCAACGGCTGGGCCAGGGACACAGCAAAGGAAAGTGTGGAGACTTGGTCTTCGGTTAAGAGGAAACACAGAGTATGGTTAGTGACCCAAGGCAAACACCATGGGTGGGGAAGAATGCTGGCGGGGAAGGGGGAAAGAGTCCCAGGCCGACGGGCAGCTGCTACTGACTCCAGAGCCGCAGGACAAGGCTCACCACGAGGCACGTTCTTCTCGTCTCAGGCCACATGACACCAGTGGTTTGTCAGACAAGGCGACCACAGATGAGAGCACGTGAGTGTGTGCTACCTGGCCTCACCCCTTCAGCCTCATCCACACAGAAAAGCCAGCAGCAGTCTAAGTGAGAGCTGGGCGCACACAGCGAGCGGCTCTAACCACTGCCCGGCCCTGCCTTGCACAGTGATCTTGCCCCCGCTAGGGCAGAGCCAGGGAGGATGGCAGTGAGAGGCAGAAGGGAG
Organism: Corynorhinus townsendii; assembly: GCA_026230045.1. Lineage (NCBI taxonomy): Eukaryota > Metazoa > Chordata > Mammalia > Chiroptera > Vespertilionidae > Corynorhinus > Corynorhinus townsendii. The sequence goes on from JAPDVU010000002.1 coordinate 216,151,919, forward strand.
CTCCAGACCACGCCTCAGGGGTTGAAATCACGCCTTTTAAAGTCTGATCGCTAACACCGTTTTAAACCATGTTTTGAAAAAAATAAAACTTCCGAGACACACAATTATACAAAAGGCATTTTGAAAGATGACAAATCCAAGGCTGAGTGACATTAAAGACACAAAACTGAGCTCTTTTTCATCACTTTGGAGTCAATTTTAACCTTTTTCGACTTTGTACAGGTGACGTGAAGAAGGGGCTCTGGCTGTCTTTGAGGTGTACATTTATTACTGGTTTAAAGACCCTCAATTCCTAAAACAGTTTTTACTGAAGAACAACAAAACCTCCTGTGGGCCAAGGTCTCATGTTATAATTAAACACTACATACAAAAAGGACATTTACATCTAATCTGAAATTTTCTAACAGACTGCCACTGCATAAATATACATGGGATAGCCAGGACGAGGGAGGGAGGAAGGGAGGGAGGGAGGGAGGGAGGGAGGGAGGGAGGGAGGGGGCAGTCTAAATCTACTAATGTGAACTTTAAAAAATAAAACTGGGAGGCAAGTTATTTTAGCGAGCAAACGAGAATGCACTCATGAATCCAAACTTCACGTTCGTTCCTCTTAGAGCAACAATAACGTGCAAAAGCACTGCTCTAGGAAAATGGAAACTGAGCCAACGCGCACTCTGACAGATTCTTCCTTATACCCATAATACTTGACACAACACATGAATAAACGCATTTATTCTGGTCCCTCGTCTCTTCTTCTTAAACCTTTGTCACAGACTTCAAAGTTTGTCTAGAAGGTTTGGGTGTGCCACATTCTTCTGGAAAAACACAGGAGCCGCCGGCTACGCCTCCCAGTCCCCCAGCTTGCTGAGTCTGGGAGCGGGGAGCGCTGCTCGTGGCCACAGCCCCGAATCCGATCAAGGCGGAAGCGGGAGCTGGAGTGGGTGACTTACTGTATGGCTGAGCCATGAGGTGAGGGGGCTGGGCAGGAACCAGCTGTGTGGCTGAGCCCAAGGCCGCAGGCTCGTCGGCCGCCGTGCCCGACTGCTGGAAGGCCACATCGATCTCTTCGTCTGTCAGGCCTGGGGGAGAAGAGCACATGACAGCAGGTGAGTACCTTGCCCACTGCCCGTGGCTGCTACGAAATCTTCATTGAGAAAAGACCCGGAGAGCCACGGAACGCCTAGCATCCTGGGAAGTTGCCTCTCCAATTTCGGATTCTCTGGAACCTCTCTCAGTTGCAATTTAACCTTAAGCGACAGAATATTAGCCTCAACACTGCTTCCAAATGTGGCTCATTCAATTTCCTTAATTTATCCTTGAGTTTATTGCTGCTTTTGAAGTCGCTCTGTACTGCAATTCTCCATTCTTCCCCTGAAAACAGATACCATCAACTGCAAATGTGGCTCATTTTAATCTGTAATGGTGTTAAAAAAAAAAGAGGGGAAAAAACTAACAATAATGCATGAAAACAGACAGGGAAACAAAAAACTAATTATTGGGTGAGACGACTAATTAGTCTAGATCGTTTCCGAAGACGGGAATAATTTGCTTTATTTTATGACAAATGCAGAAATAAAAAGAAAAATCAGGACTGGCTGTGATTAGTATGAATGGGATATAGAATGTAAAGAAGAGAATAAAACGAGGAAACAGATCAAAGCAAGGCCGGGCCCAAACTTTGAGATGATTATTACTCTAGCCTATCACGGGCTGCCTATATCGCCTTTGGCTAGTTTTTCATCCTCGCCCCCCCGCCCCCCTTTTAAAGTCTTCCTGACGCTCTACACCACGCTGCACATGGGACCTGAGGAAATAGCAGGGCGCCATCTGCAGTGGCTACAACACGTGGAGAGGATTTGCCCATGGAGGAACCCAGGGAGGAATAAAAGGCAGGTGGGAGACCCAGGCGGGCCGCATTTCCAGGGGGCACCTGGCTGGAAGCTTTTCCGAGGGAGGAGAGTGGGCACCAGCCAGCCCAAAGGGTGGAACCAAGGGCGGCACCCGGTGTGAGAAAAACTCTCCCGCGGGGCCGCTCGGAAGTAACGTGCGTGTGCAATCGCTTTAGCCACTGAGAGAGGAAAAGGCAGGTGGGGGGTCGTGAGCGCTCCGGCCGGCCGTGCTGTTCCGGGAATCCCAATCTCCAGTCCGGCCGCAGCACGGAGCTTTTAAACCAAAGCCTGGAGCTTTTCCACATCTGGTCAGCAGCCCTCCATTAGAGGCCCACAGCGTGGTCTATCTGCCCCTGGGGGTGGATGACGTCAGTACAGGAGGTTCTGAGGATCAGCATCTTCCAAAGCCTGTGCCGCACGCTCTGTGCCAAGGGGCTACTAGATGGAGCACATTAATACTCTGTAGCACGGCGCTGCCCGGCTCCGCACCAGCGTGAGTGGGCTGCAGCCGCCCCACAGACTTTTCTGGGGAGAATGCCTGAACTGTCCCAACCGGCCCCGGACCCTTCTCCCCCTGCTGGGCAGCTGAGATGTGGCCCCATTTAACACTGCGGCTCTCCCCCTTCTCCGCACACAGTGGAGCGGCTGGCAGGTGTGAGGTCTCTCAGCAGATTGATGGGCAGATAGAAAGGCTGCCAGGGGGCAAGGAGGGTCATTTACTGGCACTGAGCTCCTTCAAAATGCAAAGGCTAGATCTCAGTACATGGGGCGAGATGGGGCACGTCCCTCCTCCCTAACCCCCAGCTGACTGCAATGGGCTGCTTTCTCATCATCTCACCTCCCAAGCACAGGGGCAGGAGAGACAGACAAGCCGAGGAAAAACTGAGAACACGTCTCCTCCTAGACAGGAAGGGAGCCCCTGTCAGGGTTCTAGCAGAAAAGATGCTGCTTTAACCTGTCCGCAATCAGCCACCGGGGAAGCAAGCGGCCCGTGCGCCGTCAGCACAGGCTGCCTGTCACTGGTGCGCCACGGAACTCTACAAACCTGGTGGTGCGTGTGCCGTGTCAGCCGCTGGCTGCAAATAAGGATAATTTTCCCAAAAGGAGCATTCAGTTGCATTCTCCTTTTCCCTTTTGGCTCTTTCAAATATAAACAAGTACGATAATGTTTAACGCTGGGGAAATATACAGTAAGTTGCAGGCTGGGCTGAGGCCTTGAGAGCCGGAGCTGGTTAAAGGGACAGGACTCCCTGCCCGTTCGTTGTTCTGCCCTCTGGCTCTGAGCTTTGCCGAGGCCTATTTTCCTAATAAAACATGTTCCCTGCATTATTGCAGCCGAGCCCAGGAGTGAGGCCGCGGTTTAAAGGGCATCAGCACATCCTCCCAAGCTCTTGTTTTTCAGAGACCTTATCATTGGATGCCCTAAATTTACACTGGCTGGAAGTCTGATATCCCTAGTCCTCCGAGAGTCAGGATTCTTATTTAGTTACATAAAGTGAATCATTTTTCTTTTTTTTTTAAAAAAAAAATAAGCATTTTAATGATCTCACTGAACAATATAATTTCAGAGCTGAACCATTATCCCAGTCATTGCCTTCATTTAACAGATTAAAAAAACGGAGGCCCAAGGAGAGTGAAAAATATGCCTCAATGCATACGAGTTGAGGGCCTAGAACTGCCGGGCGACGAGTGAGCTTTCCACCTCCAGCCTGTTGGCTCCCCACCACAGCGCAGTCACATCACACCTGCACAATGAGTCTTAAGTCTTCAATCCTAGGGAGGAGGTTTAGACAAGGACTACACCTCTTTTCTCCCATCCCCACGTGACACCCCATCCCCAAGGAGGAGCCCACGGGTGCTGTTTCAGGGCTCACCAACATCACAGGAGCTTAACACCTGGGTCCTCTCTGCAATGACACCTGGGCAACTTTTGGACAAGGGCAGAGTAACCTAATCTCATCCGAGTACTCTAACCCCACATAAACCCGAAGCCTCCCACAGGCGGCTGCCCACCCTTCACAGCACCTCTTCCTCTGGGGTGTCCCAGCTCAGGGAGGGTGGCCAGGGTCAGGACTCGACAGGTGGACCTCTCCGGTGAATCAGCTGGAACTTTTGGAGCCTGAGCTGGGGGGGGGGGGGGGGGGGGCGGGGGGAGTGGAGGGTCATCTCTCTGAACACACCATTCTCTCCCCAGTTCTGGGCGCCTGGTGCTGAATGGCCTTGCCCTTAGGGATGAGGTGCTGCCACAGAACCCACACGACACATGCAGGTGCCACCCACTCCCGCTGAGAAACACCGGAGAGCCCAGAGTGAGACCTTGCAGAATCCAAAAGGTTAAAAGGAATAATAAAGGAAACTGCCAATTGTAAGTGAATTATATTTGGCTCTGAAAGCTGAGGCACAGGCTCCATTATAAAAGGCATCTCTTTGCGTTGTTTACCATCACCCTGACTAATGCAGACCTTTTTTTTTGTTGTTGTTTTAAATAATCTCATGCAAATTAGACACACACACTTCCTTCCAGTTGATTGCTATCTGCAAGAAATAATCTAACAACGCAGGGACCGAGCAAGGGCTGAGCTGAGCAGAGATGGAGCTAAGGGTGTCAGTCCGAGGCAGGCAAACCTCTTCCCCTCCCTTTGCCCCAAGTCTTCCTTTAGCTGCTACCTTTGGGAGAACTAGCCACTTTTATTAAAACCTAACAGTTTTCGGTTGGGGTGTCAACTGCGTTACCTGGTATCACTAGCCCTGTGCGTGTCGGGGCTCCTTCAGTAACCCTCACCTCCGCCGCCTGCCGACTCCAAGAGCCAGCAGCCCTCCTCCATCCGTGACACTGACAATTAAAATACATCTGACAGGGAGCAAACTGAGGAAGCCCTGCCCAGGGATCCCATCCACTCACTAGCTTCAGGCAGAGGAGGAAGGGCCGCGGGGACTGGTGCCAGGTGGGCAGGAGGAGCAGGGCGTCTGGCTCTGAGGCTGGCATTTTGCCTGTAAGGCCACAGCAAAGCCACACTCTCAGTTCAGGCCCCACTGCGCACATGCAGTCCCAGCCCTGACACCCCCCCCCCCCCCCCGCCCCGGTTCTCCGGGAATTACTGCCAGACACAGCTCCCTTTGTGGGGAGCCTCCCTTTATGCAGAAGCCGGCCAAGGACTTCTTTTCCAGCACTTTCTTCAGGGTGGGATCCCTTTAAAAGCACAGGCAAGTGAGCTACATTCTATCGACCACTGAAGTGAGTGCTTCGGGGCTGCCACACCTGCTTAACTTTTATCCCTCAGAAGCTAAATAATGTGCTTTCTTTTCCCAAACGTTTTGTTAAAATGCAAACAGACCCAAACCAACGTGGACTCTGTGAGCTGCAGGACGCAGGGTCCTTTCCCAGGCCTCAGACAAACGGCATGGAGGAGGGCTGTTTTTTTCCTGTGGGACTGGCTGTGCCTGGGCTTCTCAGGGGCCGCACGGCACTGCCACAGGGCCTGGCCCTGAGCAGGTGAAGCAGAGAGACAGATGACGGCGGACAGCAGTGTTCTCTGCATCTCTCAGGTCAGGCAACAAGCAGGACAGCAGGGTCAGGGAGAGCTGGGACATAAGCAGGATAATGAACGCCTGACAGCACCTTCCAGCCCAGCCCCAGGTTTATTAGGGAACAGGGCCAGAGGGCCAGTGGCAAAGGACGGCAGTTCCGGCTGGCCACTCTGGCCAGCATCCTCCCCATCACAGTCCCTCTGTTCACAGGACTCAGGTGATTCACGGAGACTGAGCAGGGGTGACCTCTCTCAGAACAACTAGTTATCTACCCGGGCATACTCTGGACGGAGATGAGGCAGAGAAGACAGCTGGCTAAAAAAGAGTCCCCAAATTAAAAGAAAAATCAACTCTCTCAGAAAAGGTTAGGGGAGGGGAAAGGGAAAAAGTATTTTTATTTTATTTTATTAACATTTTGTTGGAACAGAGGAGTACAATAAGGACTCTCAGAGCCTCTAAAAGTCGTTGGATGACCTGTAGACCCCTATTTCCCAGTGCCTTGTATAAAATTGAATTTTTTACACATAAATTACACGTAATGACGACACTGTAAAAACTAACAGTAATGGAAAGCTGTGCTGTATTTCATTAGCCTGTATTATTCCGTGCCACCTGATCCAGCCGGGCCTTGTTTATGAGTTAGTGTGTTAGCAGATGCCGATGGAAGCATTTGCTTCGACCTTGCTCTTCTCATTGGGGCATGAAATTACGACGGCAGCACCTTGATATTACAGCCATAAATACAGTAAACTGCAAATTTAAGCCAACGGCTCCTATTGTCTCTGAACATAAAGCTGATCGGTATTTATTTAAAAGGAGAACAAAAAAAATATTATATATCACCTTGTTTATGGGGCCTCCCCCCACCCACTTCCTAATCCCCTCCCCCAGCCCCCCAACCTGTCTAATTCACTTGGTTAAAATATTAAGCAAATGAGCCAAATGCTTTTTCTGCTGATTAACTATCCCCAAGTAGCAAAACAGTTTTTGAGAAAACTAGTTCCAAACATCAGCAGCCTGAAGGAGAGAGTTTTTATAAAAACTGCTCCGAGGAGGAGGCCGGGTCCAGCCTCCGACGCTGGTATGTACATTCACGAACAAGAGGTGAGCCTGTCCTCTCTCCCAAACGAGGGAAGCTCCGACGGCAGGAAAAGTTGCCGAGGATGCCGAAAGCGGGTGTCCTCCCAGTACCCTTCTAAAGATCGTTCGGTAAAAATGCTACGTCAAAAAGAAGCGAAACACTGCCTCCTGCCACCTAAGGGAAGAAAGAAAAATATCTAAGCCGGGATATAATTCTCATCGCCACACAGGGAGCGGGGGCCTCTCATTAAAACTTGCACCAATCCCCTCCTTATCCCAGTGAACCATAAAGACAATATATCCTTTAAATGCATTAAACGTGCACGAAAAATAAACACAAAGACAAAAGGACACCGGCTATCACCCAGCCATGTCTCCGAGGATAAATCACTGAGTAAAAAGCCAGTGCAAACGCACCGCACCGAGCCTGCTCCGCTCCTGTCTAAAGGGAAGTCTAAAGGGAAGGCGGGTCTGCGCTCCTGACTCAGTGGGATGAGCTCTGACTCTCAGAGAGGCAGAAGCGAGATGCGAAAACTCAGCCACGCCCAAGTTAGGAGGTTTCATGGAGTGAGCGGTGCAGACAGCAGACACCAGCAGGCAGCTCCTCAGCGACGGCCAGTGCAGCAGACAGAGGGACTGGGTCAGCAGTGAACTAAATGCAAGTTTGGGGAACCCGACAGGCTGGGGTCAGAGGATCCAGGCCCCAGTGGTATCAATGAGGTGGCCAACTCAACCAAGATCAAAACTTTTTGGACATTTACTTCTGATGTATTATTCCACAAGGCGGACGTACTCCCTTGGAGCCCTAAATTACTTCAGCCACACCGGTCACTGAGCTTAGCTCCTTCCGCATAAGGAGGAAATTTCCCTATAAAATTTATTGAGCTCCCCTGGGGAGTAGTATAACTGTGAACAAGACAGAAGTGAGCTGCCCTCTGTGTAGCACAAATTGAGATCTCTCACAGGAAAGGCTGGGAGGGCTTCCAATCAGCTCCGTGATGTCTATTTTTAGGTCTATAGTCTAGGGTGCTTTTTCTTTTAATCCCGCTCTGCTAAATTCAAGACAAAAATAAAGAGGAGTGACTTTGGTATTTGATCATCAATTCCCAAGGATTAATAGCATGACAAATATTGCTGCCACTGTCACAGGCGGCAGTGTGGGGTCCTGCAGGTCCTTGGCAACAGGCTGCGACGTCGCCTGCCCACAGTGCACGGACCAGGCCCCGGGGAAGACTCCCCTTTAAAGACCAAGGGGCACGATAACCAGGGGTCACGGCTACCTGAGGCCAAAGGCCAGGTGAGCCAAAGGTGCGCTGTACGTACGCAGAAAGCCAGATCAACCAACACCGTTCCCTTCACTTGAATCTCCCTCCCGTTTCAGAAGAGGCAGTGAAGTGGGCTTTAAATCACCTCTGACAACCAAAGAAATTCAGACCTGGAAGAAATGTCGGAGCTCATCTGATCTACCTCCTGTTCCCTTTCTTTTCTTTTCCTTCCGTTTTACAGATCAAAGAGCCAGGCAGCAACTTACCCACAGCCCACAGGGGCCAGAGGCAGGACCCGATCCAGCACACAGTGCTCTTTTCACTGTGTGTGTGTGTGGAGGGCGGGGGGGCAAGCAAAAAGCAGCCTGCCATGCCTGGTCCCTATGCTCTCTGACACAGCCAACACATGTTAAATAAGCAAAGTCTCTGAATCAACCACTTCCAAAAACAGAAAAACAAACAGAATATACAGAGCGTGGGGAAACCAGGTGAAGGGTACATGGGACCACCATGATAAAAAAAAAAGAATATAAGCATGCACACATACAAACACATCTATTTTCGTTGTGTGTTTTACGCATAAAATATAGATAAGAAACAGGTAACACTGGTCTGGGTGAAGAGGGGACTGGTAGCTGGGGACAGAGACTGAAGGCAGACTTTCCTGCATATTCTTAGGCACTGCGTTCCGTGGGAATATACTTCTCATGCAAAAGGTTACGTTACCTTTATTTTTAAGAACAAAAACATATTTGGAGGGGGAGAAATCCTTTATCCTAAACGAAATCACTGAGAATGGTTATCCCTTTCCTGGAAGAGAAAAACCAGGACAGAAGAGGAGGTGTGCCCAGGAGTGGGTTAGAAGGGCACACGCGGTTTCCAATCTCTCGCTTCACCCATTGTGGCTGTAACCACAGCAGCCAAGTACAAGGTGGCTTTTAACAAACGTGTCTGAGAAGGCAGGCATCTGCTCTATTTTGACACATCCTGGAAGAAGTGTTTCTTGCAGCTCTAAATATTTGCTTCACCAATGGCAATGTTTCCATCACTGCAACAAAACAAACATTTGCTTTGGGATGGGAGGGACAGCCATCGCTGTTTCATGTGTCACTCGAAACAGCCTGGTTCAGGAAACAATCTACTGCGGGACACAAATCGAGGCGGGGGGACCGGGGGGAGAGTTTTGCACCTTGAGGAAAACCCTGTCACTAGAGTCCAGGGCACCGAGACACGGTCTTTGGTCACTCAGCTGAGTGCCGTGAACGGTCCATGCTCGACTCAGGTTTTGTTTTACATCTTAAATCTTAAATATGCGATCAGAAGAGTTATTATTTGTATTCACCTTACTCCCTAGGGTTATTAATTGCCATGTTTAAAGTTCTCACACTAATCTGATATTAACACTTGAAACATACTATGTGTTGGTAGGTCAGTCAATACCTGAATTATTTTGTCACCACCTGTTTGTGCAGCTCAAGTGACCCTGGCATTGGTTGCTATCGTCAGCCTTGTTAATGGAGAGACACATATTTAGCACTTAACCAAATCCATAAATATCTGAGTGCTTATTTGCCAGCAGTGGGAGAGAGTCGAGACCCAGCCTCCCTACCTGTTAAGCGGAGCTTTCCTAAGACCCCTTGCCCCGATTCCTTAAGCTGGCTGAGTATTTTGTCTATTTCCTACTATAATACATAGAGTCTTACATAATATATAGATATATGACCTCTAATATAAATAGGACATTATTGATAAGAAAAACATGTACAAAAACAGGGAAAATAAAGAAAAGCATAGAGAAAATTTAAAAACCATATTTTCACTCTTACCCAGAAATAACAGCCAAAGCGGATTAAATCCAGTGTCGAAGAATGTTTTAGGAGCTTTCTACGTTTTTAATTCTTTGAATCCCAACACTAACCCTGTACGGGCGGCTGCAGTGCGCAACTCCAGGCTCCGTGCCATTGCGTCTATGGCACCTTGTGGGGCTGTGCCGTGCCTCGCCCACGTGGCCCAAGGGGGCAGCGGCGCTCTCCCCACTTCACAGATGAGGAAGTCGAGGCACACAAATAGTCAGCAGCCTGGCTGCGGTCCCAGCGTCCTGGTGGAGAGCAGGGCACAAACCCCGTCAGGCGGGCTCGGAGCCCGGCCCTCCCCACAATGCCGCGCAGCACGAGGGCAAGTATTCCAGACCTCTGTTCAGCTTGGCAGAGGCTTCGGCATTTAGACGTGTTGGTGAAGTTACTAAGACTGAACTTTTGCAAATTAAATACGACATTTTAAAAAATCCTCACCTACAGGTTTGTTTCCACTGAATGTTAGAGAGTGGGAAGGAGAGAGGAGGGGGAGAAAGACAGAAACACTGATATGAGACACATGGATTGGCTGCCGCCCACACACACCCTGACCCAGCCCGGGGAACAAGCCTGCAACCAACGCACCTGCCCTTGACCAGGAATTGAACTCTCAACATTGTGGTCTGCGGGCCAATGCTCTAACCACTGAGCCACCGGCGGGGGCTAAAAACCACTTTCTGCATGAGAATACTCCACGCTGGCAAGGGTGCTGTGGGAGGGCAAACTGAGCAACTTCTGGAAGACAGTTCGGCACTCAATCTCAGGAGCATTTAAAAATGTTCATGTCCTTTGACTCAACAATTTTACTTCTAAGAAGTAATAGTGTAGTATAACGTACCAAGATGGCTCATCTCTATATTTTTAACAATAGTAAAAAATTTAAATAACGTAAATGTCTAGAGGAATGATTAGATAAGTTATCACATATTACAATAATGTAATAATAGTCAAACGCTCACATTCATATGAACAATTTCTGACGACATGGGAAAAGGCTTTTGATACATTAAGACATAAAAAGCAGATGTTATATTCATAGCGTGATCCCAATTACATTTTTTAAAAGAACAAAAGGAAGCAGTAGGGTTGCATCAGCTTAAACTTAATCTGAATTCAACTTAGAACGTCCAGAAGGAAAGAAGGTAACAGCGGGGAGGGCGCACCGCTTCATTCAAGGAGCGTGATGTCTTCGAAGGAGCCACAGCGGGAAGCCGGACCTTACTGCCTGCTTATCAACGCGTTCATTCCCGCATCCTCTTGCAGTGTGAGCACCCTGTCCCGGGACATTTTCCCCATACATGTTCACACGCATACACAGAGCCAGCCATGTTAAACCAAGGAACTGTTTCAATGTGAAGAAAAATATGGCTGTCCTAGACTTACTGCAAGGCAAAACACTGGTCTCCTGCGTAGTATCTTCCAAAGAGATATTTAAAAATTATTATTATTTTTAAAATATTTTCTTGATTTTGAGAGATAGACGGGAGAGGGAGAGAAAATGAGAAACATCGATGTGAGAGCAGAACATCAATCTGCTGCCTCCTGCACGTCTCCTACTGGGGATCGAGCCCACAACCGGGCATGTGCTCTGACCAGGAATCCAACCGGCGACCTTCTGGTGCAAGTGATGATGCCCAACCAACTGAGCCACACCAGTCAGGGCTTAGAAATTGTTTTTAAAATTCTTTAATAGATATATTCCCATAGTACATGCTATATTGTAAAGATATAAAAGGGCCTATGGTGAAACATTCGACTCCTTCCCACTCTTGCCACCTGGCCACCAGTATACCTTCCACAGGCAACCGAGGCCACTCGTTTCTTCTATACCTTCTAGAGATTGTCTGTGAATATGAAAGTGCTGTTACATACTCATACAATATGTATTTTCTATAATATATATATATGGGTGGGTGCGTGTTTTTACACAAATCATAGCATAGTATGAACAATATTCTACACCTTGCTTTCTTCAATGAATACATATTAGCATTCCAAAATATCAGTACCTATAGAGTTCTCCCATTGTTTAGTAGCTGTATGGGTCCCTTTAAATTGGGGTACTGTAACTTAGTTGTTCCCTACTGAACATTCACTGCGACAAATACTCAAGTACAACTCCTGTCTGTGCCACCCGTACACCTGCCAAGCTGGCCCTGCAGGCAGGCACCCGTTCAGTGAGTACTGACACTGCCCTCCTCAGAGGTTGTTTCCACCTGCATTCCCACCAGCGTGGTCCCTTTCCCACAACCTTCACTGAGCGAAGCTACCGAGCTTTGCAGCTTTGCTGTTCTGAGAGGTAAAAAAATGGCCTCGTTGTAGTTTTAGGCAAACTCTGTTGGTGTTCAATACACAGAGCAGCACACACATCTTAAGCACACTCCTCAGTGAAGTCTCGCCCAGTGAAAACATCGTGTCCCAGATGAAAATGTGGAGTAGCAGCCTCCAGGAGCACGCCTCACGTCCACGCGGAGTGCCCATGTAACTCGAACAGCACGGAGAAGCTTGCTTATTTCCATCTTTATGTAAATGGAGTGACACAGAGCGCGTTCTTGGAGAAAGGGCCCCGTGGCTCAGCATGATGCTTGTGAGGCTCGTCCACGCTGGTGCTGCAGCCATGGTTCATTCACTCTACCCGCTGCACACTGTTCTTACACAGTTTATCTGTTTCCAGTTTGGGACCATCTATGAATAGTGCTGTTGCTATCGACATTCTTACAGAGCTATTTGGAGGGAGCTGCTGGATCATGTGAAGTATGTGTGCGATCAGCGTTAACAGGTACTGGCGACAGTTTCCCGAGTGTTACACCAACTTACGCTCACACCAGTGAGAACCAGAGGCCCAGCTCTTCCACAGCCAACACCCAAGCCCTTGGTTTGTCAGTTTCAGCCGTGCTGATGGGTACCACGTGACAGCTCATTCTGATTTTCATGGGCATTTCTCTGGTGATGAATGGGGCTGGACAGCCTTTTTGTACATTTACTGCCTTTACTGGGCACAGCGTCATAGGTATGTATGTGCATATATAATAATCTTTGAAATGTAAGACATCTTTTCAATTACAGTGGACATACAGTATTATATTAGTTTTAGGTGTACAGGGTACTGACCATCTTATGAAGTGATCACCCTATATGGTATCATAGCCATATAAAAATGGGCTAAGTTTGCTATCTCTGTTGTTAGAATGTTTTGTCTGCACCACCAATTATCAAGAAAAGTATTTTAAAACTTCCCATTATGATGGCTTCATCCAGTTCTCGTTTCAGTTCTGTCCAAATCCAGTTTGGGTATACTGAAGGTCTGCTTCCTGAGAAACGTTAGGCCTTCCTCCTGATGACGCTCTGACGTTCATTTCTCAGTCCATCTCGTGTGATGTTAGGAGCAGGTTTCCTCTGGTTGATGTTTCTGCTATCTTTTTCCATCACTTCACTTTTAATCCTGTGTCTTTTCATTAAAGGTGTGTTTGATGTAAGCAGCACCGAATTGGGTTTCGTTTTGTGTTGTTTTTTTTATCTAATCTTGACAAACTTTGCTTTTAATGGGACAATGTATTTACATTTACTTTAAATACTGGAATTCGGGGGTTGATAGCTTTCATCTTACAATTTGTTTTCCTTTTGATCTCTTCAATGACCTCTTTTATCTTTTCTTGCCAGCCTTTCTTACTCAGGTTTTTCCTTGCAGGCAAGGTGGTTTTGGATGCATTACTCACGGTAAAGTTACTAACTTTCCTTCTGCAGTTATGAAAGGGCACGGAGGTCTCGCCCCCCTCTGGCTCTGGCACCGTCAGTGGATCCTGCCTGCTGCGATCACTGCTGTGGGGGCTGCCTAGTGGGGGCTCTTCGGTTTTCAAGAGTGAAGTCCTGAGACTAACACGTTCGAGAACCAGTATCCTGGATGTCACAATTCTAGCACCGCGAACACTTTCACTCCATCCCTCCGCCTGTGTTCTTGTCGCACACGTCAATGTGCATGCATTTTAAACCCACCGCAAAGACGTCATCACATAGACACCGGCATTCATCGCTCCCTGCCCTTCCCCGGGCTCTTCTCTCCCTCCTGCACTTCTGTGTTCACGCAGGGCCGCTCTCCTTCTTCCTGAGAACTCCGTTAGCGTTTCCTCCGGTGAGGTGTCCGGGCAAGGGATTCTCTCAGTGTTGTTTATCTGGAAATGCTGCTATTTTTCCTTTGCTTTTAACAAGTGCTGTGTTGTGAAATAATGTCAGACTTAGTACCACAAAGAATTCTCATATATCACACCGACATTTTTCAGAGGTTAAATTTATTACCCTTTATTATTCTCTATCAATCGACATAATTTCTTGCCCTGAACTGTTTGAGACTAAGTTACAGACATTATACCCATTTCGTCCTAAATATTTCAGTGTTCATTTACTAATGAGGGGAGGGGAGGATTCATGCTCGCACATCACCACAGTACAATGATCAAAATCAAGAAGCTAACCTTGTCCAATGTAGGTCTGTGGCTCGGACCGCTCCTCTGACCTCAGTTCAAAGGCACCCATCTGCCCACCTTGTACCCACCTGGACGTCTAATAGAAATCTCAAGTTGAGCATGTCCCACACTGAGCCCACTGAGCCCCACTCCTAGTTAGCAAGTCCATCCTTCTAGGCACAAGGCCAAAACCTTAGAGACATCTTCATTTCTGCTGCTCTTTCAGACTCCAGATCCAACAAATCAGGATGTGCTGTGGGATTTCCTTTGAGACAATATTCAGGGATCTGACTGAGGGCTTCCACCACCTGACCCGTCTCCCAGCGCCCACCCTTGCTGTCTGTCTGTTCTTAATGCAGCAGGCATAGCGATCCTACTAAAGCTTAAGTCCGATTCTATCACTCCTCTGCTTAAAACCCTCGGACGGTTCCATTTTACTAGCAGTGAATCCAAAGTCCTCATACGGATCAATACCCTTCTGCACGCCGCTCCCTGTCAGTGCCGGGACAACCCCCCTCGCTGCCACCCACCTTGCCTGCACACTGGCCTCCTCTCTGTTCCTAGAATTTGCCAGACAGGCTCCCTCTTCAGGCTTTTGCAGGGCGGTTCCCTTGTCCTGGAACTCTCTCCCCAGAAATCTGCATGGTTTACTTCCTCATTTTCTTCACGTTTTTGCTCAAATGTCACCTTAGTGGGGTCTTTCCAGACCATTCCATTTAAAATTACCACCTTCCAAGAACTCTTCATTGTTCGTACTCTGCTTACATTATGCTTACACCAGAGGCCCAGTGCATGAAATTTGTGCACGGGTAGGGTCCCTAGGCCTGGCCGGTGATCAGGGCCAATCGGGGCCAATCAGGGCCTTCTGGCTGCCGACCAGGGCCTTCCTTCGTTCCACGCAGCGCCCTGGTGGTCAGCACACGTCATAGCGAGCGATCGAACTCCCGGTCGAACCCCCGAAGGGACAATTTGCATCTTGGGCTTTTATATATATAGGAGATTGTGCTCCACCTACTCCGTCTCCCGTCCTCCCACCACTGGAACACAAGCTCTACGCAGGCAGGAATGCGGGGCGCTTTTAGTCACGGCTCTCTCCCAGTACCGGGGCAGTGCTTAGTTCTACCAGCAGCTGGCAGGTGGTCAACAAACCTGCAGAAAAAATAAATGGAATCCCAACACGCAAAACCTAAGAGCAATGTTGCTGGGGTTTGGGGAGCCAGCTGGAGCATGGAGGAAACCCAGAGTCCCACCTTCCTGTCCCCTCTCTGAAACATCTCTTTAGAACCTCCAAGGAGCCCTGAGGTGAGTGTACAAACTGTTACCATGTACTCACCCTGCACTAAGACAAACCCGTCTGCCCCTCGGCCCTAATGCGCCTGCATTCTCCAGTCTCTGCCCGATGCTCCACCCACCACAGCAGGCTTCTCCCAGGCCCACCCAGACCCTCAGAGCTTCTGGGTCTTCTCTACCACCACCAGAACCTTCTCCGTTCACCCAGCCGGAAGCACGTTCCTATAGCAACGACCAGCTATACAATGCTCCGCCTGTTGTCAAACATAGATTGCTCTGTAGACTTCCTTTAGTCTTCTATGGTTTTGTAAGGATTCTAATATTGTTGAACGTTACTGTCTGACTTATTTGCTGCTGTATCCCCAAAGCCTAAAACACTGACCAACTTGTAGTGGGCATTCAGTGAATATTTGTTCAGACATTTAATGCTATTTTTGAAGTTCCATCCATCCCATGAAATAAAGCAGGAAATAAAATTAAAATGTCTCAGAGTTGGAAAGAAGGTCACAAAATGATCTCTTGCAAACAATCTGATTATATAGGGGTGAACAAAAGTAGGTTTACAATTGTTTGTATGGAAAAATAATACAATAATTAATAAATAACACAAAAATAAACTCTGTGTTTTGTGTACTCACAACTATAAACCTACTTTTGCCTAACTCTGTGTTTTAAAAAATCAACATAATCATAAGAAAGTTTAATGAGGTGGCTAGATATATAATATCTATTTTTAAAAATTCAACAGCACTCTTATGCACCAGCAATAAGTAATTAAAAAATTAAATGAAAAGAAATTCCTTTCAGAGTAGCCATAAGAAATATAAAATTATTATGTCTGACCTCAGATACAAAGAACAGACTAACAGTTGTCAGAGGGGAGAGGCCCAAGGAGGCTGGGTGAAAAAGGATTGAAAAGGGATTGAGAAGTTCAAATTCATAGTTACAAAATAGTCAAGGGAATGTCAAGTACAACATAGGGAATATAGTCAAGATATTACAATAACTATGTATGAGGCCAGGTGGGTACCTTGAAATATCAGCAAGTCCACTCTGTAAAGTACGTGATTAGTACATCTGAAACTAATACAGAACATTACTGAATGTAGAGTGTAGTTGAAAAATTTAAAAAGCAAAACAAACAAAATTACTATGCATAACCTTAAGGAATGTTAGATCTATATACAGAAAACTTTTAGTGAAACGGGGGTGGGGGGAACCTTACAAAGATAGATAAGAGAGTATGGAAATAAACGGAAAAGGCTTTTCAAAATAATTTGAAAGGTTTGACACAATTCCAAAAAAGATCCCAATTATTTTCTCAAAAAGTACTGAAAGCTTATTTTGCATAAGCACATAAGAATGCATAAGATGCCCTGGCTGGTGCGGCTCCATTGGTCGGGCATCGTCACATGCACCAAAAGGTTGCCAGTTCGATTCCTGATCAGGGCACATGCCCGGGTTTCGGGCTCCACCCCTGGGAGGAGGCATGCAGGAGGCAGCAGATGGATGATTCCCTCTCACATTGATGTTTCTCTCTCTTTCCCTCTTCCATCCTCTCTAATCAATTCTTTATTTAATCTAAAAAAAATGAATGCACAAGAATAATAAGGAATGTTTGGTAGTTCATTGTTTCTTCTACTAGACATTTATATATACTTCTTTATATTTTTTGAAAAACTAGTTCCTCTAGGGATTACAATATGCTCCCTTAACTTACCAAATTATACTCTAAGTTAATATTATACCACTGTACATATTAAGAATCTTAAAATGATGCATATTATTGTATATGCCATATTTATGTATTAATACATTTCATTAAGAGGCAGTAATTTCATTTACACCCCCTTCTGATTTTTGCCCTACGTTCTAATGTTTATCTCATACACACACACACACACACACACACACACACACACACACACACACACGTGGGTGGTATAAATCCAACGATACCTTATTATTGCTATAGACAATTAATTTTTATAGGAGTTAAGACTAAAAATTAAAATAGTATTTTATATTTACCCACATATTTAACATTCCCTGTGCTCTTTATTTCTTCTTGGGATTCAAACTTTTATCTGATATTATTTTCTCTTCAGTATGAAGATCTCCCATTGATGTTTTATTACAATGCATGTCTGCTGGCAACCTGGTCACTGAACTTTCATCTAAAAATACCTTTACTTCTTCTTGATGGTTAATGAATATTTTCACTGTGTACAGATTCTAGGTTGACAGTTTTTCTTTTTTAGCTCTTTTAAGACATCGTTCCATTGTTCGGTGGGTTACATGGCTTCAGACTGCAAGTCAGCCATCATTCTGATCACTGTTCCCTTTCGGTCTTCAGTATCCAGCAGTTTCACTACAATATACCTAGATGTTATTTTCTTTGTATTTATCCCGCTTAGAGCTGGCCATGTTTCTGGGTTGCTGGGGCAGGGAAGTTTTAATCAAAACTGGACGTTTTTCAGCTAGCCTTTCTTTGAGTATTTTTTCTTCTTGCCTCATTCTTCTCAACTTCTGAGACTGCGATTACACACGTGTCAGGCAACTTGATTCTATGTCTCATATCATTGGGACTCTGGTCCTATTTTCAATGTTTTTTTCCCTTTATGTACTGTAGTTTGGATGATTTCTACAACCTCTATTCAAGATCACTGGTCCTTTCTTCTCTTGTGCCCAATCTGCTACTATTCCCATCCAGTGAAATTTCAGTGACAGGTTTTACGTTTTTCAGTTTTAAGACTTCCACATGATTCTTTTTTACAACTTCCGTGTCTCTACTGCAACTCCCCATGCATCCTTTCAGCCATTTTTATTTGTTTGTTAATCCTCACCTGAGGATGTTTTTTCCACTGATTTTTTTTTTTTTTTTTTTTTTTAGAGTGGGAGGGAGGGACGGAGGGAGAGAGAAAAACATGGATATGAGAGAGAGACACTGAATGGTTGCCTCTCACATGCACCCCAACTGTGGCAGGGGATGGGGATCAAACTTGCAACCAGGTACATGCCCTTGACTGGGAATCAAACCCACGACCCTCCGGTGCACGGCTGATGCTCTAACCTCTAGTCAGGGCTCAGCCATTTTTTAATACACATTCTTTCCAGGTAACTTTTCCTATTACTTTAAAGTTCTTTTTTCCTGTCCATGATTCCGCTTGTATTGACTGACTTTTCACTCTGGTGTGGGTCACAAGTTGCTGTTTCTTCATCTTCACCTGTCAGGTGAGTGTGCTTTACTGGACGTTGTGGGTGACAGGCTGGAGCAGCTCTGGATTATGGTTTGCCTTCTGAAGAGATGAGTCTCGTTACATTACCAGCATATCACCTCGACCTAGGGCGGGCTCTGTTTTTACAATTTATTTCTTTTTTGTGCTTAGTCCCAAGGAAAATGCCATACAGTCTTAGGGTGTAGTGTGCTTCTAAGGGGTGGTCCTTCTGGGGCTTCAAAGGGAAGTCCAAAGTGTTTACCAAGGCTCCTCTAACTGGATAAGACGCACACTCTAACTTCTGCCTTTCGTACAGAAGGTAGCTGCTGACATCTCTGCTGGACTCTGTGCCACCTGCTGGGCGCATGCGCAGTTCAGGAGCTAGCCTCGAATTTGAGGTGTGTTTATATGCACAGTTTGGGGCTACCCCTTCCAAGAGTCTCTTCCTGGAGTTCCCATCCTCAAGTTCCCGTCTCTCTGGCATTCTTAAAACCCATCCCCCAGTTCCTCAAACCAATGTTCCAGCAGCTTTCTGCTGAGTTCTATTTGCTAGAACGTGGTGGACTGGGGAATGCCCCTAAGGAAAAAGGAACATACAGTTAAACGGCTCTCACTCAGAGTGGCTCCTTCTCTCAAGAATCAAATCCACTCAATGTCTGCTTGCTTCTGGCTGCTCTCCTGTGCCTTCAAACAATGTTTCTAAAATATTTTGTCCAGAACTTACATTGTTATTGGTAGGAATGTTATGCTGATACAACATACTCGGTCATTACTGAAAGCCAGACTCTAACACAGAATGTTTTAAAAGAGAATGAAGTGAGCCTTCTTGTACATATTAAATTTGATGCTAAAGATACACCAATTAAAACACTAAGACACTGTGTAAGAGTGTGGAGGTCAATAGATATTCTTGAAAGAGACCTTGTTACATATTGGAATTTAATATATAATAAATGAAGTATAACAAACAAATGGGGGAAATTACCTGTCTATTTTTTAAAGGGCAGTTTTGGAAAAAGTGATGTCTGAAAGTAGTTTCATTTCATATCACTTTATTAATTTCAGATTAAAGGATTAAATATCAAAACATAAAGCATAAAAACAAAAATAAAATGAGTGAACATTTAATTTACTGGTTCGGTGTTTGTGAACAAGCTATTCTCTTCTTCCTCAAGGCAAGAAGATAACAAAAAAATTCCTACCTCATAGGGTTTTTGTGATTAAATAAAATAAGGGCACTCCACCCATTGCCTGACACATAATCAGCCCTCAATAAATGTTAGCTGCTGCTATCGTTGTTACTGTAATTATTATTATTTAATAATTTGGAGGAAAATTCTTTCATAAAAATAATAAGAGAAAATACCAGAAGATTGATAGATTTGATTATGTGAAAATAATCACTTTTATATATTAAAAACATAAAAAGCAAGGAACAAAGGAGAAAATATTTGCAAACATGACAAAGAATTAATATTCTTAATACATACAGAGCATTTAAAGATCAGTAAGTTAAACACTAATATCCCAGTAGAAAATAAAGAATTGAATAAACATTTCTGAGAAGAAATAAACATACTTTAAAAGTTCAACTGTTACTACTAATCAGACAAATGCAAACTGGAACCTGAGAAAGCGTCCTGGTGGTGTCGGTTAGTTTTTAGTACTGGACACGCTGAGCATCCCGAGAGGCACTCACAGCCTGAGACAGGCACTCACAGCCTGTGGGAATGAAACTGGTATGACTATTTGGAAAACCACAGCTTTGGCTAAAAGGATCATACCCTATGATTCAATACTTCCTCATTTCAGGAATCTGTTTTTGAGGGTTTTCTCTAATTTTCCTATGTAAAAAATAAGAAAATAAATTAAGTACTCATTTCAAGAAGCTCAAAGAACTGTGGAAACACTCAAACAAAATAGATAAAAGAGGTTCTGTAGAAGAGTGTTTTAAATTTTCAAAGTAGCCATGTTTTCCTTATTGTAAATTTTATTTTATTGCTTTAGGGAGAGAGAAGCGGGGGTCGGGGGGGGGAGGGCACTACGTGATTTCTGCTTTTTAGACCTTGAGATTTTTCTTGTGGCTAATTTATATAACTTTTTATAAATATACCATGGGTCCTGAAAAAAACTGAATATTCCGCTTTATGTGTACAAAATTCTATATATTTGTGTATCAAACAAGTTTACTAATTACGCTTTCCAATTATTTCATTTATTTTTTGCTTTTTGGTTTATTAAATCCTGAAGTAGGTTAGTACCTTCAACTAAGTGGTTTTTAATTTTCCTTGTAGGTTTTTATTGATCCCAGAGAGAAAGGAAGGGAGCGGGAAGGAGAGAGAAACATCGATGTGAGAGAGAAACACTGATCGCTGGGTCCTGCACGCCCCCCTATGAGGGACTGAGCCTGCAACCAGGCATGCGCCATAACTGGGAATCAGACCAGGGACCTTTTGGTGCCTGGGTTGATGCTCAACCAACTGAGCCACACCGACCAGGGCTTCTTGTGTTTTAATGGCTTTTGTTTTGTATGTTTTGACCAAATATTTTTAAGTGTATACAGCTTCATGGTTATTGCCTTCTAGTTGGAGTGAACTTTGTATTGGCATAAATTGACAGTTCTTTTTAATATTTTCCAATCTGTTTCATTTGAATGCTGCCAATTCTGTTTCTTTTGGTTTGCATTTGCTCTCAACATGTTGCCCATCACATGTCTTCAACTTTCCTACGTTGTCTTATGTTAGGTATGTCTCTTAAATAGCATAGAACTGGCCTTTGCTTTGTCCTCAGATTGTATTGATCTGGGATCTTTTAATATAGGACTTTTTAAAATTCCATTAATATTTGTGTTCACACTAGTTTTACAGGTTTGTTTGTTTTTCTATTTCCCTTTTCCTGACCTTTGCTGATCTGATTATCTTTCCTTCCCTCTAACTGTGGTTTAAAAGTTCTAAATCTTATTTTCTTCTAGAGATGAGCCATAATTTTTTAAATGGAGACATACTATATATAGTTAATTTTAAGTATTGGGCTTAACGAATTTGTACATATACATATACTATAACCACCACCCAGGCTGAGATCCAGAACACTGCCCAGTACCCCATAAGGCAGTACTCCCTTCCCATCTATACTCTCCTCCAGGTAACCACTATGACTAGTTTTACCTGTTCTTAAACTTTACATAAGTGTTCTTTTATATCTGGATTCTTTGAGAGAATTTTTTAAGATTCATCCATGAAGTTGCATAGACCAGTAGTTTACCCTTTTTTCTTTCTATGTAATATTCCATTGTGTGTCTATACCACGAATTACCCATTCTTCTGTTGATGGATATTTCCTCCCAGGTTTTAGTCCTTTTTTTTTTTTTTTTTTTTTGAGAGAGAGGGGGGTGGGCAGAAGGAGAGGGAGAGAGAGAGAAACATCAATGCAAGAGTAAGACACTGATTGGCTGCCTCCTACATGCCCCTACTGGGGATTAAACCCCAAATCTCGGCGTGTGTCCGACTGGGAATCGAACCAGTAATCCTTCAGTGCATGAAACAACACCTAACCAACTGAGCCACACCATCCAAACCTGCTGCAGATATTCTCATATATGTTTTTTTCATGGATATATGTACTCATTTCTTTTAGGTCTATACCTAGTAATGGAATTGGTGGGCCATAAAATAAGCATATATTTAACTTTAGTGGAAAACGCCAAATAGTTTTTTCAAAATAGCTACACTCCCACCAGCAATGAATGGGGGCTACAGCTGTTCCACATTTGTGTCAACACTTGGTATTCTCAGTCTTTAATTTTAGCCATTCTGGTAGGTATGTAATGGTGACTTACTCCGGTTTCAAATTATATTACTCCGTGAGTAATGATGCCAGGCATCTTTTTATATGCTCATTAACCATTTGGAAATGCCCTTTAATAAAATACCTGTTCAAGCCTCTTGTAGGTTTTAAAAATTAGGTTATTTGGCTTTTTCTTACTGATTTGTAGTTATTCTTTATGTATTTCAGATACAAGACCTCTGTCACATACATATATATGAACATTTTCTTCTAGTGTATGGGTTGTCCTTTCATTTTCTTGTCTTTTCACTTTCCGTATGAACAGAAGTTTTTATTTTTTATATAGTTTTTTCCTTTTTTGATAGTGCATTTTATAGCCAAATTAAGAAATATTTTTCTAACTCAAGGTCAAGGAGATATTGTGTGTTTTCCTATAAGCTTTATCGATTTACCATTCTCGTTTATATATGTGAGCTAAGGGTCAAAGTTGATGTTTTCACATGAGTAGCTGATTATCCCTATACCATGTTTTTGGAGCAGTGTCACATTCTGTTAAACTTATTTACTCATCAATACGTAATTATAGAAAGCCCACTAAGTCAGACATTGTGCTGGAGCTGTAGATAAGTCTGTGAACAGATAAGATGTTCTTGCCCTCATGGAATCTAGTGAGCAGTAGCAAGCTGCGTCTGTCAGCCGTAACTTCAGAAAATTCTCGATCTGAGCAAAATCTCTTTAACTTGTGTCCAGTATCTGGCCACCTAATTACACTAACTTAACAGAAAACTCCAGGTTCTGCTTCAATTTCTCCCACAGATTGATGGTTATTGAAGACAGGAGCATGAAGAAAACTCACTCCGTTTGATATTTTACTGATTATGAAAGCAATATTCAAAAATTGAAAACAACTGTTTTAATAGAGAAAAGCTGAAAGGAGCCAGATGAGAAAAATCACTTACATGTTCACCATCCAGAAGCAATTACTGTTAATATCTTGAACACAAAACGGAATTACATCTTAGCCTAAGATTCTAAAGCTGTGTATACAGTGAAAATTTCGGAGAGTCAAAATTGCTCTTGAAAAGGAGACTTGTAGCTGGACATGGCAACCTCAACACATAGTTCTGACTTCCATTTTAATTCATCCCACATTAATTAACATGTTAAAAAAGGGTTCATCCCAGAGACCTTCCAATCAGTTTTTTAGGGCCTCTCTTAAATAACAGCCAGGGATCACCAGATTTTGAGAGAAACCTTGAAAATGAAAATCAGAGGTCCCAAAACATCATAAAAAACTTAAGCGAAAACAAACTATTTAGGGAAGAACAGAAATAATATTCTGAGGGAAAAAAAAGTATGTTGCACCCAAGAAACAAGACAGAATGCTGGGGGAGGGGGGGGTCAGGAAAAAAACACCCACTATTTATTGTAAATTAAAAAGCTGGGCAGAAAAACATTTTCAAGAGAAATATGCATGGGGGTCTCTCTCCCCCTCCCCACGTGGGAGTCTGTGCTTGTTTCTCAATAAATTTCCATCTTTTACTATAAAAAAAAAGAGAGAGAGAAATATGCATGGAATCGTCATCTCTTTCTTCTGGATGCCTCCTGAGGATCTGCCTGTGGCTCCTCCTGAGGAGGTACCAACCTTTTCAGAAATACAAGAGACCTGATGCACGAAATTCGTGCAAAGGGCTCGGCCCTCGCAGCTGCGGTGGGTTGCCTGGGCCCTGGCAGCCCCGGCTTCGTCTGGAAGGTCGTCTATCTGGAAGGACATCCGGAAGGTCGTTGAGCTGTCCGGTCTAATTAGCATATTACGCTTTTATTATTATAGCTGTGGTGGTTTGCTTGGTTTCTATCTTTTTCTTTTGTACCATGGATTTGCTTGTAAGCAGACGGTACACCATGAACATTCCTCTCTATTAAGGAAAACCTTTCAGTGTTGGGGGCCATGTGCTCACACTTCTAAGGAGCTTATGGAAGTCTGCAAAAGCTTCTTCTAAACCCTTCACTGTGGATGTTCTTGGGGGTTCTCCTTCTTTTCCTGCAGTTTCCTTTCTCTTCCTCCTCTCCAGCTATGCATTCCTGTTCCAGTTCCAACAACTCAGTCTGCTCCTCAGGAACCACCTCTAGCAGCTCCTCAATGGCATCCTCACCCACACCCGGGTTCAAGCCGTCCATCACCTCAACAACAGCCCTGTGGATTTTTGCAACCTCCTTGGCAAATCATCTGAAGTCACGGCCTACAAATCACTAGGTGATAGATATATCACTAGGCGACAGGAATTTTTCAGCGCCATTACAATCTGATGGGACCACCATCATGTAAGTGACCCACTGTTGACTGAAACATTGTTATATGGCTCATGACTATATTTAAAAAATTAGAGGATTAGAAAAATCACCATTCAGATTTAGCAATCCTCGTAATAACTGATTAAGAGTCATTCATGAATGCTAAAAATAGTGGGTAGAAGTTGATGGAAATAAGGTATTTACACAGTCTCAAAGTATCTCCTCAAAAGACATTTATTAATTAGTAAGGGGAAAAGGTAACGTTATAATGCAGAAACATGGGAGACACCGCCTCAACCACCAGAATAAGGGAAGTCACTAACAGTGGAACAAATCAATGTCATATGCCTCCCTGATGTGACACAAAATCACTTTTGTGGTGTTCCTACCAAAAACTGCAACAACTAAATCTAGTCATGAGACAAAAACAGACAAACCCAAATTCAGGTACAGGATGCAAAACTGGCCTATACATCCTACCAAAATGTCAAGGACGTAAAAGACAAAGCCTGAGGGACACTGTTCCAAATTCAAGGTTAAAGAGATACAACAATCATAAGCAACTCGTGGTCATGGACTGCACTACAGACTAGAAAAATATATATACATTTTTTTGCTATAAAGGACATTATTAGGATAACTGACTAAGGGCTATAGATTAAATAGGATTTTATCAAATTATTTTCTTGATTTTTATACACACATGTGTGATTTTATACACACACATGTGTGTATATGTATATGAGGAAGGGAGAGAAAGGGCAAAAGAAGGAGGAAGGTGGAAGAGAGAAGTAAAGCGTGGAGGAGGGAGGAAGAAGTGGAAAGAGAATATATATGAAGTAAATGTTAACATTTCAGAAATCTGGATGAAAGGTACAAAGGACTACTCCCGCAATTTATTTTAAAATGTATTATTTATCATACAATATTGTTATGTAAAGAACCACTTCAAACTTGTTTAAACTGTGGAAAAATTAAGTCATCTTCCAACAAACAAAATCAGAGGATTCATCATTAGCGTAACTGCACTAAATGAAATACTGAAGGAGTTTGTCAGAAGGAAAAGGATCCTAGACGAAGCACAGGAATGCAGGATGGTATAAGGAGGAAAGAAAAGAACAAATACAAAAACGTATTGATTACAGAAAACAATATGCAGGGTTTGAAATGTATGTAGTATTAAACTGTAAAAAAAAGAAAGAAAAAAAATGCCCACACAACACAAAAGGCAGACAGGGGGTGCCAGAACTGGGTGCTCTAAGGTCTAGCCTGGGAGACGGCCCGGACCCTTGCTTACAGCAGTCAGTCAGAGGACGTTCTGTAATCACCAAGGCAGCGCTTCTCAGACACAGCAGTCCCTGCAGCCCTTTTCACTCTTAGAAAGCATGCAGACTCCCAAACGACTTCTGGTAGTGAGGATCACATATACTTAGAGTAAAATCAAAACTGAGAAATTTTAGAGTATAAATTCATTTAACAATAAAAAATACTTTAAAAAATAACTGGTTTCCAAAACGAATAATTAGCGAGAAGAGTAGCACAACTTAACTTTTCTGCAAATCTCTTTTCTGTCAGGCTTACTAGAAGACAACTGGATTCGCAGATCTGCTCTGCATCCGCTCTGTTGTGCTGAGTTGGCTGGGTTAAAGCAAATGAAGAAAACACAGCCTAGCATAAACATATAGCGGAGGAAGGAAGGAGTCTTCTAACAGCTTTCTCAGATCATTATGGCTGCTCTTCTGTGATACCACACCAAACCAGACAAGTGGCAGTTTCTTAAGGATTAGCTGCAATGTGGTATCTGTAACCACATCAATAAACTTTCATATCTTATTCCACTAAAACCCACTGGTCTAGCTTGCACTTTGAATGGATATTTTAATCGTATGTAATTTTGTAAAATTATGCATTGATAATTTAGGAAATATCAGCTCAAAAAGATACACAGAGCTTCTAAATGTTGACATACTTATACAATATCAAAAAAGCACACGCAGTATCACTATCATCTCATCAGGATGCTTTAAGTATCAGGAAGCTGCCTACCTCACAACGGTGGATACCCATTTTCCAAAATTCTAATTTCATATGAAAGTTTAAATTTTATTAATGACCAAAAATAGCATGTTTTCCTTGAAACAACAGGCTCACTTTGTTCGTTTTTGAGAAAATGTCTTCCATTATCTGAAGTCTGACTTATCACAGTTTCTCTGTCATTCAGTCAAGTAAAAATGATACCCGAGAAAAAAGTGCTAGGTCAGCTCATAACTCAGGCGATGGCACACACACACGGCTCCTCAGGACAACCCCTGTACTTGAGCACACAGCAGAAGTACTTAATGCGCATTTCCCACTGTGTCCCACAGACATTACCAAGATGCATACTCAAGTGGCTTCATTTCTACTCTTTCCTCAAGGACACTCTTAAGTGAAATGGGCTTTTTTAAAACTGCAAGTGCATGCAGTAAAAATACAGCGAGAGACCTACCAAGGCTTTTGCTTTATCGCTGCAAGTGTCAACACAGTGAAAAAGGCAAATAATGTCCTACTACTGGCTATGGAAATTGTCTTGATCTCACAAAGGGTTTTGAGAACTACCGGTGATCTAATCTAAGGACAAAAAGAATGCAAGGAAATTTTAACCTTTACAAAGAAATGTTGATGATAATATTAGATTGTAATTTAAAAAAACCACTTTGCTTATATTATGGGACACAGTAAATGATAATCTATCAAACTTGTTAAGAACCCAGTTTCTCACTGTAAGAAAAGAGAAATGCAATAACATAAGAGATGTAAAGAAAGTCCTGTAAAGTTGTTTGCATTATGTGCATATGTATACACGCATGTATCATGTAAATAAATACAAACAAAACCGTGTGCGTGCATATGTGTGCATGTGTAGTTCTGTGCACTAAAGAAGACAGGAAGCGGAGAGAGCCCAGGAGCAATGCACGTAACTAGTATCCAGATCCTGACTTCTAAGTGTCATTCTCACTAAAAGAAACCTTGGGAAAATGTCTGATTCCGGGCTTGGGTCACAGACAGTACCAGATATACCTGAGACATTTGTGCCAAAAAGCAAGGGTCCCAGGAGCCAGCCTAACTAGGCACCCACTGCCCAAACTTGGAACAATGTGAGCATTAAAAAGAAATATGACGCCCTAGCTGGTTTGGCTCAGTGGATAGAGCATCAGCCTGCGGACCAAAGGGTCCAGGGTTTGATTCCGGTCAAGGGCACATGCCCGGGTTGCGGGCTCCATCCCCAGCAGTGGGCTTGCAGGAGGCAGCCAATCAATGATTCTGTCTCACCATTGATGGTTCTATATAACTCTCCCTCTCCCTTCTTCTCTAAAGTCGATAAAAATTAAAAAACAAAAAGGGAAATACGACAAAAATGGATAATAACACTGAATATATAGTGGTACTCAAAAGCAAATGAGAGCAAAAGAGACAGAGAGAGGGAGGAGGGCAGGTGAGAAAGCTCTTTTTTACAGAATACTAGATTATTTAAAAATAATGAAGTTAGAAAGTTACAATTTTTAAAATCACAAAGAAATAGTTGGTTCAAACAAGGATCCTCAACAAATGCTAAAGCCACCAAACGAAAGGTTGTTGAGTAACAAGATAACGTGCTCTCACAGAGGCGCGTCTCAGATTACTTATTAATTACAAAGGGGAACGTGTACCTTTACCATGGGAAGATCCGCAGTCACCTCATTATCCAATGATCAACTCGGCTCACCAGCGGGAAGAACCTCACTGCTTGCCTTCTGGCGTGGCACAGTAATAGGCACACAACATTATTATGAAGTGCTCTTGCCAAGAATGTTTTATCTCACTCTGATAAAGAGGCGGCAATGGGACAAACCCGTAACGTGTGATCCTCTGTCAAACTGACCTGGCCACTTCAGAAAAGCCAATGGCAAGGAAAACAAGAGCAGGCAGGAGGACAGTTCCGGATGAGGAGAGCAGGGAAATGCCCTGACCAGAGGCTACAAAAGAGTTGTAGGAGCAATGGGAAGTTAGATGTGGAATATATAACAGATGATTTTATGAAATGAGTTAATTTTCTTAGGTGTGATAATGTGGTGTTAGATGGGAGAATGTCCTATTTTAGGAGATATATGCTGAGGTAATTAGGGTTGAAGTGTCATGATACCGGCAACTTTTAAACATGGGGGGGGCGGGGAGGAATGAGAGATAGCTAAAGCAAATTTGGCAAAATGTTAACTAAGAACTTGGATAAAAGGTGTGTGGGTGTTCACTGCACCATTCGTTTTTTATACATTTAAAATCGTTCAACGTAAGACGATGAAACAAATGAGGCTGGAAAGAGTATGAGCAGACAGGGTTTGGTCCTGTAAGAAATGAACAGCCGGCCAGCGTGGCTCAGTGGCTGAGGGTCGACCTATGAACCAGGAAGTCACGGTTCAATTCCCAGTGAGGGCACATGCCCGGGTTGTGGGCTCAATCCCCTGTGTGGGGCATGCAAGAGGTAGTCAATCAGTGATTCTCTCTCATCAATGACGTTTCTCTCTCTCTCTCCCTCTCCCTCCCTCTGTGAAATCAGTAAAATATATTTTTTTAAAAAGAAATGAAGGACTGCCCCAAGTTTCTGAGCAGGGAAGAGCAGCTACCAGCAGAGTTTGAGTCTTATCATCTGGGGGCTGTGCACAGAGGGCGCCAGAAGTGGTGGGATGGGAACACAGTGCCTGGCCTGCAGCTACCCAGCCCCGAGTTAATAAAATGACCCCACTGTCCCATCCATTACCATAATCTGTCTCAGGGTGAGAGTAACAGCAGCCTGATGACACAGAAGCTGCCATTAGTATCCTTGTCCTTGAGACAGGGAAGGTCTCTCGACTTGTGTAGAAGAGTCACTTTCGATGTCCCACAGTGTTCACATTTCACGTACTCTTTCAGCCCAGAACCTGCCCTGACACTCAGAGTTCCCCGTGTGCCAGAGGGGCTGCAGTGGTGCTGCCCAGTGTGGCAGCTCTGACTTTAACCCCCAGCCCAGCCCCTCCACGCCTCTCCACAGTTTCACCCAGGCTGCAACAAGCATGGCCTAGCCATCTAGCTACTGGCCAAGGGACTCTGGAAGTCATGGCCACTGTCTTTCAGCTTTTCTGCCAGAAATAACGCAGACTTTCTCCTCTAACGCAAGGCTGTTATGAGCATGTCAAACAATTTTGGCCCAAGAATAAATATTGGCTAAAAGAGGTGAAAAGCAGAGTGCCCTGGACAGCAGGAGTCTAGGGATCATTATGATTATTTCTTTCCTATTCCTATGCCCTCTGTTTCTAAACTAATGCTTTGAAGAAAAGGAGGTAGCGAGCTCATAACCATTTTACCTCCTTGAGCACCTGGGTTTAATTACTCCTGTTCTGGAAGGCCCAGCCAAAATAATAATAAAGTCACAGAACACTGGAAAGGGAATTATTATTTTCACATGATATGCTACTGAGAAAACCTAAGAGAACCAGTAAGAACAATTAGTACCATTAAAAAAAAATACAATAAGCCCTGGACGGTTTGGCTTCGTGGCTAGAGCATCAGCCTGCAGACTAGAGGGTCCCAGGTTGGATTGTGCCGAGGGCACAAGCTAGGAGTGCGAGCTTGACCAACCTCCCCAGTAGGGGGCGTGCAGGAGGCAGCCAATCAATGGTTCTCTCTCATCATTGGTGTTTCTATCTCTCTCTCTCCCTCTGAAATCAATAAAAAAAATATTAAAAAAAGAATACAATAAGATAATTTTAAGCACACAGAAATCAATATCTTTCCCAAATATTAGCAAGGATCAATTAGAAAAATATAATGAAAATAAAAGCCCTATAGCAACAACAATCAATAAAAAACTTAGAATTAAAGGAAACGTGTAGGAACTATGCAAGAAGTATGTAAATATGTTTTGCTTAAAAGACACACTACATCCATGAATGGAAAAACTGCATATTTAAAGATGCCAATTCTTTCCAAAGTAGTTTCTACATTGAATGTAATGATAATCAAAATTCCAAAAGGATTTTATTTTTGGTTGGCTATGGTAGGGGTGGGTGAGATCAAGGAGGAGATGTGATAAAGCGATTCTAAACCAAGTTTAGAAGTATACAAGGGCCAGAAAAGCCAGGAATATTCTAAAAGAAAAACAGAAGAGTACAACTTACAATAACAGATAACGTGTAACTAATCTGCATTAATAAAAACATTGCAGGATGAGCATAACAACCAAAAGGTGTATCAAGAATGAGACCAGACGTCCTCATCACAGAGCAGTGTGCTGAAGAACAGCACATACGCTAACGGTGACATGTGAAATGAGTGGGGGAAGAAATAAATTGTTCAATAAATGGTGCTAAAACAATCAGGTCGGTCACAAGGAAAAAATAAAGTTATATCCCCGATGCTCTACTAACAACAAAATAAACTCCATAAAAGAAAACTAAAACCATAAAGGAAAACAGTAGGTAAGTAATTGTGTGCTCTGGAGGTTTGGCTGAGCGCACTGACCCCTGCCGCTGAGGCTGGCAGCTGGCAGAGCCTGCTAAAGGGCAGGTCAGCAACGCAGATTAAAATGAAAACAACCCCTCTTTATAACCCAGGGTTCCAACTCCAGGGTTTTTACCCTAAAAAAGGTAATCATAAAAGAAAATTCCTTTATCAAGGATATTAAGGAGTTGTTTTAAGGTGAAAAATGAAAATAATCTAGATGTCCGTCGAGGGGACTGGTTAAAACAGGTTATGGTATACTAGAGGCCCAGTGCACGAAATTCGTGCACAGGGGTGGGGATGAGAGTCTCTCAGCCTGGCCTGCACACTCTCCATTCCGGGACCCCTCGGGGGATGTACAACTAGGCAGTCAGACATCCCTCTCACAATCCAGGACCGTTGGCTCCTAACCATTCACCTGACTGCCTGCCTGATCGCCCCTAATCACCTCTGCCTGCTGGCCTGGTCACCACCTAACTGCCCTCCTGCCAGCCTGGTCGCCCCCTAAATGCCCCCCTGCTGG
Source organism: Corynorhinus townsendii (assembly GCA_026230045.1). Lineage (NCBI taxonomy): Eukaryota > Metazoa > Chordata > Mammalia > Chiroptera > Vespertilionidae > Corynorhinus > Corynorhinus townsendii. Next base: position 216,183,592 of record JAPDVU010000002.1, read on the forward strand.
CCTGGTCACCCCTAACTGTCCCCCTGCCGGCCTGGCCACCCCCTAACTGCTCACCTGCCAGCCTGATCACCCCTAACCACCTCTGCCTCAGCCCCTGCCACTGTGGCTTTGTCCAGAAGGAAGTTGGACATCCGGAAGATGTCCGGTTGACCCGGTCTAATTAGCATATTACCCTTTTATTAATATAAATATGCTCAGCATAATACCAGGCAGTAATTAAAACTGATGATAGAGGTCTGTATTTCTGGACATGAACTATGCCCAAGATAAAGCATCAAGTGGAAAGAGAAGAAGAAGAAGAAAAAAGGGTGGGAGGAGAGGCAAAACCCAGGGTGATTTTCTAAATGACTTGAAGGTAGGACCCAACAGTTTCAACAGAAGCTAAAAGGCAGAGAGCGCTCTACCCTCAGCTTCCAGATTTGTGTCTCCTTTCCCCCCTGCCCCCCTTTTCTCAGCCAAATCACAGATTCTTCCAGGTGCCTCAGTCTCTCAGCCTATAAAGTGGGGATAAAAAACACAAGTGCCACTATCACCCCCTGCGCTGTCCCCAGGGTGCTCTGAGGACTAATTAGCGGTATTTGTGAAGTGTGTTGCTGTACTGAATTATTACAGAAATTTTCCATCAGGCTCCTCAGCTCTTTAAAGTTCTTAAGCAAAACTAAAGAAGTTTTGATGAAATGCCCCAAAGGCAAGCAAGCCTGGTAATAATGAAGCAGAACTTCCCCTCTCCCCATCTGGGTGAGGCGGGCGGGTTTCATCAGCACTCCCCCAGGATGACGCCAGGCACACGATGCCCCTGGCCTCCACGGGACGATTATCACACAGCAACCTGTGTCCCCAGGGCTCCGTATTAGTATAATAGAAATGCTTCTCGCTCACAGAGACCGACAGACTGAGCCTAAAAGGAAGACGTGTGTATCAGCACCCCCCCCACCCTGTCACTCCAGAGCCCCTCCCCTAACGAGGCTGCAGGGACCCATGTGCACGCTCCCCTTTGCCACGTGTCAGCCTGTCTTGTGGAATTCTCATGGCAGCTGCCAAGCTCTGGGAATATCCCAGGAGAAATGGACAGGGCACTGACAACATCACACACTGCAGGCAGGAGGACAGAGACAGGCTGTGCCACCACAGGGGCAGACGCACACGCTGCAAATCCCCGCCATTCCCACAAATCCCAACACCGCCCCACGGCCCAGAGGTTCCTGCCAACCGCAGTGAACGCTGGCAGGGGACGTCGTGAGCGAAGTCCAGCTGTAAGCGTCCCTTGGTCAGTGCTCTGTGGAATGCCCACTCCGGGTCATGAGTGCCAGCCCAGTAAGCTCTGTCCTGGAGTCTGTGCCACGCACATTCTTCAAAATTATTGTTTCCTTCCTTCCCCTAACTCCCGCATCTCCCTTTCTCCATCCATGTCATTCTGTCTCTCAAATCTATTCCTATGTGTCCCAGGGGCCGCAATGAAGCAAGTTCTACTGTTATGATGCAACACCGGGCCACAGGTGAGGCCTGGACTCCTGTGGAAACCTAATGAACAGGCAACAGCAGCTCGTGTTCTTCTTGACAGCACACAGGTGCTGGTCCATGTCCACCCCCGGGTATTCTCGGTAAGCACGCCCCTGGGCCCCGCACCCTCACGGGTGTGCACACGCGCACGCACATATATACACACACACACACACACACACACACACAGGCATGCACAACACCCGCACACCTAGCCGGCTCTGCTCTTGCACCTCAAAAACAGATTGTTTAACTGTTCTAGTCCCTGTGGATCAGAGCTCTAATTGCAGACACACAGCTCCCTGGCTTGTCTCTCCCATGTAGAACATTCTGATAGGTTAAATGCAGCCATTTAAGCGCTGTAATGAGAGTGCTTTTTTGGGGTTTCCTTAAACATTGATTATTTTTTTCCCTCTCGTTTTATACTGAAAGCGAATTTTAACATGTTTTTCTCTACAATTTCCCCATCCTCCCCCCACTACACCTGTGGGGGGAGGAAGGAGGAGAACGACGCTTTAAGTCAATGCCTTGAAAAGTTAGTTCAGAAGTGAATGGATAACAATTCCAAACATCTAAACCTATTTATTTAAAAACCTTTTTAGTTGAATGTTTTTCACTAAGAAAAACAAAGGCAGCGAAGAGGTGAAAGCCACCGAACGGACTACGGCAATGGCGGTGTGGGGCGGGAAGGGTCTGTGAGAGGCTGTGCAGGTCCGCAAGCACACTAGGTAGGCCTGGGGTCGGTTACTGGGGGTCCGTGGTTTTACTCAGGGACTGGAGGGCTGAGTTCCAAGATGCCCAGCACATGCTTTAAAGCCACCCCAAGTCACACAAGGAAGCTGCTTCCGTGGGAAGGCTGGACAAATGCCAACTGAGCAAGACACCTGCAGAGAAGCAGCCTGCTTGCAGATACACTTTCAAAAAACAAGTATGTGACCTCTCTGCTTTTCAAAACTGCAGACCCCAAGCCATTGCCAAAGCAAGCCCACTGGTGCCCAGGCACGGACAGGTCGAGCTGTCGGGCTCCGAGGCTGCCGTCCCGTGAGACCCACAGCTGCGGCCTGAGCCCTGGGGGGCTGGAAGAAGGAAATGCTCCTCTCCATCCTTCCCACAGATGACCTGAACCAGTCCAGGACTGGCACCCTCTGCTGACTGCTCTGGGATCTCCCAGGAAGTCGTGTGATCGCTAACCAGGCCTTTCCCACCCTCCCGCTGCTGGAGCTTCTGACCTAGGCTCTGCCTCCGCTCCAGGACGGTTGCTACCCCTGGACTCACTGACTTGTCAGAGAAGGCCCTCCGCCACCAGAGAGCCAAGGCACACACGGGGTCAGGTCACTGTCACCATCGTGTCACTCAGGGCACAGGGAGGCCTGACACCCGTGGAGGCCGCATCGGCAAAGCCGGCTGTCATGAGAAGACAGTAGAAACACACGCAAACACAACCCACCCTTTCTAACTCAGGGAAGAGCCAATAAGAGGCGGATGATGGAGGGGAGGGGCCATCCGGCGCCGAGTGCTTGGTGGCAGGTAGGGTGGCAGCCCACCATGAGCATGGTCCAGTTCAGGAAAGGAGCCCTCCGCAGGAGCAGATGCAAGAGTGCCTGCCTCGCAGACGCCATCTTCTCTTTCCCCAGAGCCACGAGGTTCAGTGGAACCCCTTAATGGTGTCTGTGCGGAGAGCAAGCCTAGCAGTCACCCTGTGGGGGCACCTCTGAGAGCCAGGAGACCCGCGCTGTGCATCTTGATGCCTGAGGGGGACACGGCCTGGCCGTGGAGTGGCGGCTGCATAATCACCAGCCATGTTACAGGTCTCCAAGGGTTCCTTCTCAGCCTTCTCTTTCCCTCACGCTGCCTCCAACTCCTGGTCCCACACTCCCTCCACTTCTGTTTTCCTCCGTGCCAGCTCCCCAGGCCGAGCACCTGGAGAGTAAGCCAGGCTCCTCCCTCTTCTCATGCCTCGTCACCTCATCCTCCCTAACCCATCCCTCTCCATCCCCACAACTGCCCTTGTTCATCCATCATCCTCACCTGAGTTACTGCAGCGAACTCTTAGGTGCCCACCCTACCTTCAGAGAGCGCTTTCGAGCACAAACACGATACACTACTCTTCTACATAAAACTCTTCAATGGCTTCCCCGCTGCCCACAGAACAAAACCCAAGCCTTTGAGCAAAACACACATAAGGCCTGAACCCCCAGTCCACCTCTCCAACTTATCGGCCTGTTTCCTGAAATTCTCTGGACCATTCCTTGCCTTAGACACTATGCTCCCACCCCATCTCTGCATGGAATAAAGTCACCACTGCTTCCCAAACCCTAAATACAACTAACCCTCTCAGAGGACTCCTATAAAGGCAACCTCATCTATGACTCCTTATTAAAGTAACCCCTCCCCGCTAGTCCTCCTCACCCACACAAAACTGACCCCCATCCCGCGCCTCTCTCCACATACCTAACATAGGACCCGTAACGTCATCACCCCTACTACACCTGCTTGCATGTCATGAAACCTCACTAGACTACAAACATTAAATCTCATTTTTGTATTTTCAGTGCTCAGCACAAATATCAGGACATGAAAGAAATGTATGATTAATAAGTGATTAGTGGATGGATGGATGATTTTTCCACTGTATCATTCTGCCTCTATGTGTGAAGTTGTCTGGGAACTAGCAATTTATACAAACACATATGTAGATCTATAGAGAATAGACACACGAAAAGGAGCAACAAACCCAGAGCAAATTACTCCAAAAAGCAGATAATTTTAAAACTTTTACGTTTTATTTACACATGCATTATAACTTCTTGGTTAAGTTTTTGTTAGACTAACATTGAAATTACTTTGCATCCCTGATCCCACATGGGTTGGAAAGGAAGCAGAGAATCAAAGGAAAGCAGGTTTAAGATTAAATTTTTGTGGTGAACATTCGCAAGTGAATAGCTGAGAACTAACTGGCCCCGTGTAATCTTGGTTTACTATGAAATCCTTTTAAACAAATAACTACCATTTCCTCAAAACAAACAGAGTAATTACAGCAAGGCCGTGTTAGCATTCAGCAGCAGCCGGGATATACATTAACCGCCTCGGGATAATCTGAGAGCCGATCGGTGCTGCTGGGGCAGGGCCACCTAATGCACCCACTCCAGTGTTCTGTGGAGTGACATCCGGGCTGATGGAGGTGAGCTCTGCTCCGTGGAGGTTCGACTCCTGAGAGTGGATCTTAAAGGTGAGACACAGTGGCTCAGGAGAAAGTCGATTTAATTTGTTTAATATCATAAAAAGGGACATTTCCACATGGACAGCAAGGACATGAATATCATGTGTGTATGGCAGAATTATAAACGCATTTTTGGCGAAATTCAATAAAGCTGATTCTACTGCATAAGGTCAGCAATTTACTATAAAAAATGATATGATTGCAATTTTTAATATAACCCATGTATTTGCTGCAAGATGCTCTGGAAGATTGTGTAATGTAACCATTCGACCTCTCCACTGGAGCACAGATCACCTTGTTTACCCTTTCTTGTCCTGATAAAACCCTCGTACAGAACAACAGTCAACAGCATTTACTAACAGAGTCAAGCCCAAGCCTTCCTCTTCTCCAGCCTAAGAACAGACTCCCTGGCTGAGAGCCCTCGTGGAAGGCAGCAAGGGACTCTCCAGAACGGAACGAAACTCAAATTATTCTCATCTTCTATTCCCGAGCACAGAAACGTATGGAAAGGCGCGGATGACATAACCTCCATGGTCATTCTAGGCTTCATTTCTAATCGTGTGATTCCTCCAGGAGAGAACCCTAGTCCACAACAGCAGACGCACTGAAATTCAGCTCAGCGATGACGGAGACCTGGTCCTCAGATTCAGTGGACTTCCGTCATTCTCCGCGCTCACGTGCACATTTTTTGAGGAAATAACTTGGGTTAACAGAAAGATTAAGTGAGCAAACGTGTGTGAGAATGCTTGTAAACTATAAAGCAAAATACATGTGAGAATGGTTATTATTCCGTCTGCATCGAATCATGTCAGCCTCGCTTAGAAATTACAGTAGCTGTATTACTGTGGTTCCCACTGTCTCATCACCAGTCCTCGGAGGGCATGGACATCTGTGTCCTCATGCCATTCAGCACAGTGCTCAGCAAACCGCGCTCAGCAAACAGCAGACCAGAAGTGCCTGGTGAACAGAGCTGAACTTGGCCACTGGTGATATGAAAAATTCTAGATCAGGGGATATAAAACTCAGTAGAACTATTTATTATTTTCAATGGCATCTCCAGATGGAAGCTGGGATGATGTCCCTCTTATTTTCACTGACAACTACAGTCCCACCATCGGCTCCTGCATCCAGTCAAGCCCCTTTCCTGCCTCAGAGCCTGGGAGCTGGCTGTCCCTCTGCCAATGCTCTTCTTCATGTTCCGGGTTCAGCGACCTCCCAAGGCAAACCTTCCCCACCCTCGGCCCCACCCTCGGCCCCCTTGCCCTCCCAATATTCCCTATTATAGCACTTTAACTGTAACAATTTTGCACCTCTCACATTTCTGGGGGAGTCTGTACCCACTCCAAAACATTGCCTTAAAAAAGATGCACTCAGTAAATACTTGACGACCTGCTGGATTAGTAAAAATCTTTCCAAAATCAAGTATTACAGTCTTCCAAACAACAGCGCTATTTTCTATTGTTTCTGATTTAGTACTTTGTCTCCTCTTTTCCGAACTGCTTAAAGGAAAGTCTTTGATTGGAGAGAAAAAAAGTAAGCAAATATCAGAAATGGGCTCAAAAGGTCATCACGGAACTCCGTATTTATTCCCTTTCAATTACGTTCTGTACAAATTAGCTCCGTTTGTAAGTTAAACCGCTTTTTCCAACTGCTTCTTCTTTAAACTCAACCTGTGTTCTTTGGGTCAAGACCCCCGATTTTGCAATTAGAATAATTTAATTGACAATTCTGCTTGTGCCTCACCCCGCAGCAGAGGGAGGGCCTGGCTTTGCTGGCAGCGCCCAGGTTTACCGCTGTCCGGGGTCAAGTGTCTTCTTGCCAAAGCCAAAACTGAGGGGGAGAGAGCCCGTTCCCACGCACTTGGGGTTTCACTGAGAAGATGACATTGATGTGGCTGTGATGTTTCATTTCTCACAGAGGGTCACGATTCCCCCCTGAAACGCCATAATAGGGTCAACTTCAACTTTACGAATGAAAGCCTGTACAATCACTTAACAAACTGAAAATCTACACAAAATTTAAAGACCACCATATTACTTAGTAAAGACAATCTTCCCAACGATCTAATTACAGAAAGATTACTTTAAAGGGCTTTAAAGCTAAAAAGAATAATTAACAGTAAGAGACCAGAGCATTCCCAAGTCCTCTGTTTGATGACGGGGTGAGATGTGCGAGGGGTCGCTTCCACCAGATTGTCTCAGAAACCAAACGCAGGTCTCTCTAGAGGTGGAGGGAAATTAGCAGTGTTGTTCAAGTCTCAGCACAACTCACCCAGCATTCTATTTACGTCGCAAAAAGTGCAAAGGTGCTAAAGCTGTCGACTGACCGACCTAGCCAGACTCCAGTGAAATGTAAATTTTAAATAAAAGCACACTAACTTACACTTTACAAATACAGCCACTCCAACACACACACACACACACACACACGCACGCACGCACGCACGCACGCGCACACGCACGCACGCACGCACACACGCACGCGCGCACACACGGCAATGGTAGCAGATAAATTCATTTTTATAAGGCATAGGCTCAAAAAATGTTAATAAAGCAATGGATTGGCAAATGAATACTATGCAATATTTTAAAGTCTTTCTAATTATAGTCCAATCAACATAAAATATTTTCCAGTAGAGATTGCCTTATGTTGTACCGTATGTTAAGTTTCAGAAGTCCCTGCTTCCACATTTTCAAACAGCTCCTATAAACCCACATATCACGCAGTCCCTGTGGTGAAACTCCCTTGCCTGCCCTGACCAAATAAATCTCCTTAGAAGAACTCCCAGGCCTAAGAGAGGCAGAAAGGAGTGACAAGTATTCTTCAAACCATCGCAGAAAACCAGTGGTGATGCAGAACACATCAATATTTATCTCTTGGACAAACTGGAGATACATCACTACAGCTTTTGTTAACAATTTAGGGCCCAGCTCCTCTCAAAAACAACAAAAATAGTGGACTAAGAAAGTCTCCTTCCCTCATATATACACACAATTTGCTGTGTTGAATGGAATACTTTAGATTTACAATAAACCACTGCCACCTGCTCAGACTGAAAACATGAACCCTCTTTGGCTGACTTTTTTTATTAGCACGCTCTGGAGCAAAATGAACGCTCCCCTCATTTTATGGGCTGTTTATCTAAATGGCTTGAAAAAGCCGAAGTTAAGCCTTTGGTAAAGGATTGTGGTATAAATGGGCCCGTACTGTTTGGGGGCAAATTTGTGGATCTTTTTCCTTCTACGATTCCTCTGCCAGCACTCAGCATCCGCCCCCACCCACGTCTTCCTAGTGTACCTTCCGGTATCAGAGAGGCTGGAACGCCAAAAGCTACACTTCCCAGACTCCCTGGCAGCGAGAGTTCTGGAGGGGAACTGGGTGCACTCACCAGTGACCTGGAGAGTGGAAGGAGGCAGAAGACCTGGAGCCGCTGACTGCTGCAAACATCAGTTGACTGGCGAGCTGGAGGAACACCGAGGTTTCCCACTGCAGTGTCCAATCTCTAGCCTCCAGTGCTTACAGAGGTAGAAGCCAAGTTCATATTCCTATGTCCTGTCACTCACTGTCTTTACGGATGTCAGAACACAACACGGTGGTCCTGACCCCTGGGTCATAACTACCTACCAGGGTGTGCTCTTGAACTCAAAAGTTCCAGTGGTGGCCGGCCAGCATAGCTCAGTGGTTGAGTGTTGACCTATGAACCAGGAGGTCACAGTTCGATTCCCAGTCAGAGCACATGCCCAGCTTGCGGGCTAAATCCCCAGTGTGGGGCGTGCAGGAGGCAGCCAATCAATGATTCTCTCTCATCATTGATGCTTCGCTCTCTCTCCCTTCCTCTTTGAAATTAATAAAAATATATTTTTTAAAAAGTTCCAGTGGTAGCCTCCTGATCCCCCAATTTCCTGAGTGGAGGGAAGAGAGGGAGCAGCCCCCCCTGGACGTCACCCTTCAATGCTCTGGAAGTCATTCCTGGAGGCCTGACCTTGAGTCCACTTCTCTGGCCCTGTCAATAGTGAGCAAGCTTCTAACTGCCTGTATTAAATTCCTCTCTGCTCAAAATTCGTAGAGATTCCAATTGCATGAATTTTTTATCAACAAGTTTCTTTTTAACATAACATTACAGCAAACTCAATAGAGCGCATTAAGAATAACCTCCAAAGAGGAAATATACTAAGATCATTGTCACTGTCAATGAAGCTCTTTTTTTTTTAGTGCCAGACACTCTGCTAAGCACTTGTCACATTATTTTTACTTAATTCTTACAAGAACCTTTTGCAGCAAATACTACCATTGAGCCCATTTTACCGATAAAGAAACTATGGCATTGTGAGGGTAAGTATTTTATCGAGAAAGAGCCACCTAAGTGGAAAGGAGAAGGTTGGGATTTGAACCCAGGCAGTCTACCTGCAGTATTCCAAATACGCTCAATTGTTTAGTCACTCTTAAGAATGCTTCCAAAGCCATATGGTTTTACTACTAAAAACAAATTACAAATGTGACACCTGCATCTGCCTATGCTCCCAGCTCAAAACCCTGGGACACACGCCACTGGGAAGAACATGACAGTTTGGAAGCTTCAGAGTTAAACATAGACCTACCATATGACCCAGACATTCCACCCCTCAAGGGAAAAGGAATTATATGTTCCTACAAAGATTTATTCACAAATATTCATAGCAGCTTTATTTTTTAAATATATTTTTATTAATTTCAGAGAGGAAAAGAGAGGGAGATCATTGATGAGAGAGAATCACTGATCAGCTGCCTCCTGCACGCCCCCTACTAAAGATCAAGCCTGCAACCCTAGCATGTGCCCTGACCGGGAATCGAACCAGTGGCTTCCTGGTTCATTGGTTGATGCTCAGCCACTGAGTTATGCCGGCTGGGCTAGCAGCTTTCTTTTCTTTTAAATATATTTTTATTGATTTCAGAGTGGAAGGGAGAGGGAGAAAGAGAAACAGCAATGACGAGAGAGAATCATTGGTTGGCTGCCTCCTGCACGATCGAGGATCAAGAGCCCACAAGCCGGGCATATGCCCTGACCGGGAATCGAACCATGACCTCCTGGTTCATAGGTTGACCTTAAAGTACTGAGCCACTGCAGTCAGGCACAGCTTTATTTTTAATAGCTAAAAACTGGAAAGAACTCAAATAACTCTCACAGGTGAATAGATACATAATAGTATTGTGTCCAAATAATGGAATATTATGCAGCAATAAAAATAATATATGTAACGATGTGGATGAATCTCAAAATAATTATGCTGAATTTAAAAAGTCAGAACAAAAAAAAAAAGGAACATACTGTGTAATTAACTCCCTTTATATAAAATTCTAGAAAAGACAAACTAACCTATAGTGAAAGAAAGCAGATCAGTGCCCGCCTGGGATCCAGGATGTGCTGGGGGAGCAGGAGGAAGGAATTACAAGGGGCACGAGGAAACATTTAGGGGTGATCAATGAGTTCATTGTCTTACAGTGACGGTTTCACTGAAAGTTTTTTAAAATTCACAAAAATTTGGTAATCGTACAAATTAAATACATATAGTTTACTGTCTGTGAATTGTACTCAATAACGCTGCCTAACACACTGGAACAACCCTGAGAGCCATCTTCAGTCCTGCCTCCCTCTCCTCCACATCCAACCCACTACGAGCATGCATACTCTTCCTTCTACAGTCTGCGGTTCTGCCCTTGCTTCCCAGAAAGTCTGTGATACAGCTCAGAACGCTGGGTCCTAGTTCTGATTCTGCCATTTATTTGCACTACTTAACCTTTCTGAGCCTCAGTTTCCTCATCTGTAAAATGGGAGCTCCATTAAATCATGTACTCATTCAACACATATCTAGTAACATGCCTACTACAAAGATTATAGTGAAGAAGACTTTAATATATGTTTTATAAGCCATAAAAGTCTCTACATAAATATGCTATCTTTCTGTTTCCTTTTCTACTGCCACCTTGCCAGTCCAGATCCTCCACACCTGACAAGGGACTCAGCAAGACCTTCTCTGTAGTGACTCTTATTACTGCCAAGCCAATTCAGTTTAAATCCAGAGCCCAGAGTAAACTTCCTTAGGTAGAGTTTTCGCAGTACCAACTGGTTCAGAGCCCTGTGGACTATCCATACATATAAAAAGCCAGCAAATGCCAGCAAACGGAACGCCGGAATGACCGGAATGACTGGTTGCTATGATGCCCACTGCAGCCAGCCAACCAGCCCGATCGAAGGAGATGGGGGGGGGGGGGGGCAGCTGGCCAACCACCTGCAGCCCTCCCCCCAGCCAGCTCCACCCCCAATTGGTCCCCCCACTCCGATCAGGGGCAGGGCCAGCCGGCCAACCACCCATGGCCCCTCCCCCAGGCCGCTGGACCCCGATCAGACCCTCCCCACCCCATTTGGCAGTGGGGCCGGCCAGCCCACCACCCACAGTCCCTTCCCATGGCTGGTCCCACCCCCAATCAGCCCCCACGACCCCCATAAGGCCACGGCCCCATCTCCCAGCCAGCTCCGTCCATGATCGCCCCACACACACCAATCGGAGGTGGGGCTGGTTGGCCAACCTCCCACAGCCCCTCCCCCAGCCGCTGACCCCTGATCAGCTCCCCCACCCCATTCAGGGGCAAGGTTGGCTGGCCCACCACCCACAGCCCCTCCCCACAGCCGGCCCCACCCCCAATAACTCCCCCCCCACCCCAATTGGGGGCGGGGACTGCCGGCCAATCACCCATGGCCCTTCCCCCAGCCGGCCAACTTCCCACCATCTCCTCCTCCTGACAGGCCCGCCCCATCCATCCCGATTGGGGCCGGGCCAGCCGGACTCCACTTGTGCACAAATTCATGCACTGGGCCTCTAGTTATTGATCATATTGAGTCCTATCAATGGCTGCTCCCTCACTAACCATTCACCAAACTCAATTCCCTGCCTTTGTGCAGACCCCCTGGTCCAACCCAGCTAATTGCACACATGCCTGTGCATGAGCCTCCCTTACAACACCCTTCCCTCTCTTCTCTGACCATCTGTGCCCACTGAGCAACCTGGAAAAGAGCGTCTGTGCTGGATACTGTGAGACTGAAGACAAGCCCGGCCGGCGGGGCTCAGTGGTTGAGCTTCGACCTATGAACCAGAAGGTCACAGTTCGATTCTCAGTCAGGGCACATGTCCATGTTGCGGGCTCAATCCCTAGTGTGGGGCGTGCAGGAGGCAGCTGATCCATGATTCTCTCTCATCATTAATGTTTCTATCACTCTCTCCCTCTCCCTTCTTCTCTGAAGTCAATAAAAATATTTTTTAAATAAATAAAAAAGACTGAAGACAAAAAGAACTGCATATAAACACTGCACTCTAGTTGGTAACGGCACGTAAATTAGCAATCCTGAAGCTACTTTGCATGACACTAGAGTTGAACAGATACCTAAATCATAGACTTAAGAACAACCGAGCCCCTTTGAAACTGTTCCCAATGTCTCCTAATTGCAGTATGCATTCAGTCACTCGCTCATTCATTAGTTTCTGGCTGAGGCTGGCTAAGCTGCGCGCTGAGAATGCTGGAAAGAGTGAGACGTGGTCACTGCCCTTGAGGAGTTCACAGTCTAGTGAGCTTTATACTCTGGCCTCTCCCCCATCTGACTGCTGCCTTGTAGCTGAGGTGCCGCTGCAGCTCATGGATACACACAGGCCTACCTGATAAGCACTCAGCATCCATTCCCTCAGGCTCCTGATGAGCCTGATGTACAAGATGGAGACGTGGCTTTTCTTTCGTGAAGTGCCTAACGCAGTGATTCTCTGCACACAAGAGGCACCACATAAAGGCTGACCGCCTAACCAACGCCCTAGGACCCATAAAATGTCCAACAATGACAGAGGAAACGAAGCTGTATACTTCATCTGAAAAAAGATAACCAAGATTCTGAAGCTTTCCATTTGTTTACATGTTTATTTGGCATCAAAAATTAAATTTATGAGCCCATATCCCTTCAGAAACAGGCTAAAGGGTTCTTTTAGAACGAAAGCAGTTTTCATGCAGCCGATGACCACAGTGTCCTCTCAGAGTCCAAATCTGTGCTCAGTTCATAAGAAGTCGCTGTCCTTTCCTCTCATTAACTTTTTTCTACCTAGAAAATAGGTTTATATTCTCTTTGGGGGACACAACCTCATGACATTTTAAGCAAGAAGAATATATATACCCTAGTCTACTCACCATATACAAAATGCTTGTATTTTAGCAAAGTGCCAAACTAACACGTGAACAATGTCTACACAAGCATATATTCACTGCAGCGTTGTTTGAAACAACAAAACGTAAGAATCAACCTCTATGTTCACTGACTCGGGACTGGTTAAAAGAAATTAGGAGACGCATATAACAGAATACCATGCAGCCACTGAGAGAGCGAAGCAAACCTGTGTACTGGTGTGGAATGGCTGCCAAGACATAATGTCAAGTGTAAAGGTAAAGTGTAAACCTGCTACCATGTAGTTAAAAAGTGTTTGTGTTTCTGTGGCGGGAGTAATAGGTGTTGGCATGCTTTTCTATGGACGCATTACCTTTGGAATGATGCGTAAGAAGCTGGTAATAGCATTCTCTGGGAAAAGGAACGGGAGGGGAGACGGGACTGAGAGATAGGAGGAAGAGTTCTTTTTCACTGTATATCCTTCTTTACGGTTTTGAATTTTTAAAGCCTTGTACATATCTTACATTTTCAAAAAGATGAAAGGAAAACTTTAATACAGTAGCCCCCCGCAAATCCACGGTTTCAATTAACCACGGTCAACCAGTCCAAAAACGTAAATAGAAAATTCCAGAAGTAAACACTTTATAAGTTTTAAATTACACACCCTTCTGAAGAGCAAGATGAAATCTCGAGCCCTCCCACTCCATCCCGCCAGGGGCGTGAATCATCCTTCCGTCCACGCTCTCCATGCTGTATGCACTCGCCCATTCGTCACTTAGTAGCCCTCTCAGCTATCGGCTGGGCTGTCCCGGTACGCAGTGCCTGTGTTCCAGAAACCCTTCTTTTACCTAATAGTAAAAGCACAAGAGTCGTGATTCTGGCAACTCGGGGAAGCCCTGAAGTGCCTCGTTTAAGTGAAAACGTGTGTCTGATAGGAAAAAATACAGTGTGTACAGGGTTCTGTACTATCCACGGTTTCAGGCATCCACTGGGGATCTTGGAACTTACCCACCGCAGATTAAGGAGGGACTACTGCACAATGTAATATTGTTTCAGGTACACAAGTTTAAGAAAAGAAGAACCATTTTTCGTTTTCAGGGGGAAATCTCATAGCAAATTGGGTAAATCCAGAGAGCTTTGTTATTCCACCACCACCACCACCACCAAGCTGTACCACTGCTCCCCAACCCGCCATCATAGGGTGAAGTGTAGGTACCTACTTGACTCAGCCTACTTTGGGGAGCAAGTGTTATCAGCTCCCCTCTGAATGGGGGAGCCATGGCAACCCTATGGCATTCAGCTGGTCTAACTGCTATAGCTCACCCTGGATGCCTAGGAAAATCTGTGGAGCTCAAGACAAGTTTGGATAACAAGGGAAGCAGGAAAATTGATGGGGGGAACACCAGTCAGTGTGATGAATGGGCTGGTCCAGAACAGCAGGTGACAGATATGCAGATGCAAGACTGGCAGGGAAGGAAGATGGTCCGTTCACAACAGATGGATGGAGATGCTCAATCATCCTCAGGAACAAGCACGTGGCTGCACACACAGCCCTGTCTGCTTGGCACCAGCAGCTCCCCACACACCTGCAGGGCACGGCCTCCCACCCCCAGAGGCTCTCTGCACTGGACCCACAACCAGGACAGGGCCGGGGGAGTGGCAGCAGGCAGTGCGTGAGGAAGATGCCACTCAACTGCAAGCTGGGCTCTCAGGGACCGACTGCTGAACTTCTTCCTCCAGCTTGTAAACACACACCCACTTTGTCTCTGGTAGCTCTCACTCCTGAGCAAGGCTGTACTGCTGGGGCGACCTGTTTGCCCAGGCCTGAGGAGCTGCCCCGGACTTAAGAATTCCGGTGCTAAAACCGGGACAGTACTCGGCAAACCAGAACCAACGGTCACCCTACTTATGGGCCACTGCCCTCTCCTTGTTTTCTCCCTCTTTGTGGTGAGAGGGGGAGAACCTATTCAGTTCAAGTTCAAGGCTGAGTAGAACTCCTCGTGGAGAGCACTTGCTTCCTCCAGTCATCTGAGAAGACAGAGACGTAACACACGCCAAGAAAAATCGTCCAACCCTTGTCTTTCTCTGAACGAGAGCATCTTTTTAAGGTGCCGGTGACACATGGGCTCAGCTACTCCAGCAGTACAGGCATGAATTTAAGCCTTGATGCTGCAACCCACATCTTGTCAACAAAGTCAGAAGGGCCAGGCCGCCCCTCGCAGGGCCAATGCTACTCCTTCCAGCTCAGCCACAGGAGTTTTCCAAGGACAAGGAAATGGGCCACGATCAAGCGCGGGCGGTAGCTGGCATGATCTCCGTCCGCTTGCCCGGCCCCTCCAAGCTATCTGCTGGACCCGAGCTCTAGAAAAAACAGCCTTATAACAAGACTTCTGGCTTCTCTAAGACACATTAAAGAATTAATTGCTGAAGGAGAAAATTAATTTCAGAGACTCACGAGGTTACTTTTTTTTCCGGGGGATGGGGGAGGAAACGTGGTTATTTTCGTTTTCATCCTGGGGGCACAAGCTGGGAGCTGTCCAGTCGATAACCTGGCCATCAGAACAAGGTTTGTAATTAAAAGGTCAGTGACCTGGAAAGCCGGGGCCCACTCCCAGTGCTTCTCAGTAATGACGGCGCTATTAAATTAAGACTGTTATGAAATCAATGCTAAAAAAGCTTTCATGGTAACGAGATTCCATTCAAGGACATGCAAACTACCTCGTCAAATGGAGTAAATGATAAAAAAGAAAAGTAATAAAAGAGAGTTAAGTTGAAATCCATGTAAGAATTTACTTCCCCTTAAAATAGTCCAGTGAGAGAAGCCTTCACCTCTGCCCCGCCCCCAAGGTTGAGACCCTCAGGTTTCTTCCTCAAGTTCACTTCCAGCAAGGAGGCAGTTTTCCACTGGTGGTGGTGGGGGGGGGGGGGGCACCGCTTCCAGGAACAGAAGAAAGATAAGGTCTTGTTTCACCATGTAGAATGAGGAAGCACGGCGGGGAGTTTTATTTGCTTAGCTGTCCTCCCACCCCCAGGCTCTTTCTCAGCCGAGGGAGAAGTGCTATACATGGAGAGGGCACAATAAGCAGTGTCCGCAGCACCACAGGCCCACCAGGCGGGATTATGGAGAGAAGCGCAGTGAGCAGACAGGCAGCTCCACGTGCCTCCCACCTCAAACAGCGCCTCAACCCCGTCCCCCTTGAACAGACAGTACTTTTCCCCCCACCTTGCGCTCAGCCTGCCACACACGTTTGGAAGCAGACTGCCTCCTACGTTCTGCGGTTGGATAGGGTGTCAGTGAGCCTACTGACAACAAGGACCAAGCCTCTAACTTTCTGGACTGATTCGATTGCTGTTTGTGAGCGGGACCGCAGCCGGCTTAGAGCCCGGCGATGAGGCCTGTCTGGCAAGAAGCGCTTCTATATACAGGCCAGCTCTGTGCGGGCGCGAGGTCACTTCCCCGCACATGGGCTGGCTCTGCAGTTGATGTGTCATCTGCAGAACCGAGTGGTGGGGGGAAACATTCATTCTAACGCTCTGAAGGTGAACAGCTGCTTTTCTCTTTCATCCAAAAAACCGCGATAAAAGAAATGTTGTAAATTACACAAAATGGCAGTACAAACTTCAAAGAAAATGATAAATGACTCTAATAACTTCATGTTTCTCATTAATGACTCCATATTCCGACTTTAAAGCATCCGAAAGAAATCTCCAAAAAACAAAAATAAAAAGCCACAAACACAAAAGACCTTTGCAAACCACGTTCTTCCATCCCCATGCCACCCTCCACTGCCCCTCCCGCTGCCTCCCAGCCCCTGGAATCAGAGCATACATCTAACCTGTCAGTGACGGGCAGGAAGCAGCCCCTGCTCCCCGCTGCAGCTTCACAATAAAACAAACTCAGCTGATGCGCCTAAAGTTACCCTCATTTTCCACCGAACTGACATGCACTACAGGGATCTCAATTTCTATATTAAATATTAAATAATATTAAAAGAAAACAAAATTGGATTTGCCTTTTCAGGAAAGAGATGTTTATTAAAAAAAAGAAAGTCAAGATTATAATTCAAGGCAGCGCTTCTACTGCAATTCCCCGAAGTGACATTTGCTAGGAAAAGCCAAGACTACAGTAGCTGTGAGCTCGTCGAACGCCAGCACTCCCAGCCCACCACTGCAGTGAGTCCTTCGGGGAGACACCAGTGGTCCGGGTACCAGAACCCTGGTCCCCCCACCCCGAAGACAGCCTCCCCAGCCCCCAAGACCAAGTCTCCTTCCTTCCCAACTTCTGTTAGGGACAGGCACAGGCCTGCTTCTTTGCAAAAGCCCCTCCTCCCTCACCCCATTCTCAGGATGGTGCCAAGCTACGCTGGTCAGTCCCCTGACCCTGGGAAAAACAGGAAATTTTAAAAGTGAAGTTTAAATCCATGGTGGGCTCTTCTCCCCCCGACGCCGATCAAACCTTAGAATTCTCTGTCCAGAAAAGGTCCTGCCAGAACGTACCCTATTGTGATTCAGCTCAGAAAGGGGTAAATACTGATCATTATCGAAGATACTTATCCAGTATCTTTCCAAAGAGAATGGAGGTGTGGGATTAAGTCCAGACACTCCAGGTTTAAATACAGTAAGTGTCTGGGGAAGAAGGGCAGGGTGCCTCTCGAGGTTTCTGCTGCCAAAAGAAAATTCTAAAAGCGCTAACCCACACGAGGGGTCAGGAAGGGGTTAAGCCCACTGTCAGCAAAGACTCCTCTCCTTCAGGTCTTCACTCAGCTGCCCCCCTCTGAGCGGAACATGCTCTAACCGTCCCGTGTAAAAGTGTGGCCCACGCCCACACCAACACCACCATCCACAACCCATGAGCCAAGGCACTCGCCATACCAGATGCTACACCTTGGTTCCTGCACTCCCTGGTCTGCCTTCCCCAGTAGAGCTGAAGCTGAGAGGGTGGGGATTTCCTCCGCTCCCACTAACGCAGGGCGTGGCCCAGGGTAAACACTCTTAGGTGAATTAATCTATCAGTTGTGTTTTCTTTTAAAAAGGAGCAACAAATAACAATTATACAAAATGGTTTCCTCTCTACAGTGATTATCAGCCAACTAACTCAAAAGCAGTATTATTTGGTCCAGAGTTTTTCTCTCTCTCTTTTTTTCGCTCCCTCTCCCAGTCAGGGATTTATTAAAATTAAACAGATTAGATGGAGCTCCTGATACTAAAACTGCTCAGCAGAGCCTGCGGTGGGGAAGTGCCGGGCACACACCAGAGACATTTGTCTCTAGATTGCTCTAAATACCCTCTGCAATGAAATTCTAACCCAGCTGCGTGTGAGAGAAAATGAGGAGTAACTGGTCATTGTCAGTGGAAGAGACGATCGGGCAGTTATAATACTGCACAATATACTGGGGCGAAGGATCTCTCGGCAACCATAGATTTTGTCTCAGGTTACCCCGGGTAATCAACACAGCTTTTAGGCTCAGCTTTCCCCAGCTTCGACGCTTTGATGAGAGAGCTGAAATCCCCAAGCTTTTATGATTAATTACTCCCCATAGGTACACATATTTCAAGGAAAAACTATTTTATGGCATGATGGTTGTGGAGTGGAGAGGCCAGCCACCGCACTCCAAATTTTAATAATCTCCTACTGATGGGGGCGAGCAGGATGCCGCCGGCGAGCGCACAGCGCCCCTCTGCAGCTCAGTCCCAGGGACCGGTCTGGAGGCAACCTCTGAATAGCTCGCTGCCTGTGAATGAAATGCTTGGGCACATTCGCCCTGGCCTGCGAGCCCAGCCCTGGAACTCTGTCCTGCAGGGTCACCTCCGTGGGATACCATGGAGCAGACCTAGGAAATACCACCAAACCACTCCACCTGCTTTTCCAGCCACAAATGACTTAAAGCTCAAAACCCAGAATTCGGAGACTGGCATTCCAGCTCTTAAAGTAAAGGGAGTTGGTGGTGGTGGTGGTGGTGGTGGTGTGTGTGTGTGTGTGGGGGGGGGGGGGGGTCTCTTTTCCCCGTCATGGCTATGAGAGCTTTCTAGAAAAAAAAAAAAATGAAAAATGGCATTTATTTGTTTTGAGGGGTTTTGGTGTAGTTTTGTTTTTTTGGGTTTTTTTTAACAAGAAGAAAAATATCCTGAACTTCAACAGAGCCAGAAGAGAGTCTGTCTGCTTCAGACAATACTGAATTGGTCCAGACCCATTTGCTCCATGCCTACAGAAATACCACCAAACCAGTAATTCACCACTTTAATCAGTAAGTGTGATGGACCCCAAGCTTGACCTTACCCTGACCTTGTTTATTCATCTCACTTCCCTTTTCCTTCATTTTTTTTTTCTTCCTCATTCTTTACGACAGGAGCTAATTTGAAGCCAGCCGCCTTCCAGCCAGGGCCATTATCAGAAGCCAGGAGCAGAAAGCAGGAGTCTTATCCAAGGGGCCGCTGAATGCTGCTGCGCCAGGCTGTTCTGGGCTAAGTTGTTGGCCTTATATTTGGAGCTCAATTATCCGAATTAGATCACCTCTGCTCCACCGTTAGGGAAAAGCCAGCATTCCCCCCCTCCTGGGCGGCACCCCTCATACCCACCCCCACTTTAGTGGGGCAATTGGAGGTCCTTCACCAATACTGCTTCCATGTGCCCATCCCCAGCCGCTCTCTGCAGGCCACTGTGCGTGGCCACGAGGAACCTGTACCTTTCTTCTTCAGGAATGCTCTCCTGGTCGCAAGGGGGCTCTGGCGGACACGGGAGTTCTGCAGAAACTTCACTGCTGTTGCAATCTGGTGGGAGCGAATGAAAGAGAAGAAAAGTAAACTTCAGTAGTCTGAACTTCAAGATTAACAATCCTATGTAAGTTTATCCCATGTCCATAGAAATAACACACCACTGGGGTCACATTTATAAGCAGTTATTTCTCATATTTAAAATCTATCTGAACGAAACGTATGTCAGTTCCCTGCCTTCACTGGTTTCCTGTAACTGATTCCGTCAAATCTAATCCCCTCAGCCTAGCTTTTAAGACCTGCCACAGTCTCTTCCTGTTGCCCCTGTTCAAGCTGACTCTTCACCCTCCTCGGCAGGCAGCTCTCCCGGCCATGCTCACCTATGTCACACACAACACTTGTGCCCATGCTGTACTCAGCTGCTAGAAGGCCTCCCTCTCCCACCTCTACTTGTCCAAACATTTCTCACACACACCCCCAGCACGGCCCTTTTACAGCCTTGCTAACTCCTTAAAGCCTTCCCTACATAAGCCAGCCATCTCTGGTCTCCCTGTTCTCTCCACTTGCTCAATGCTTGTCATGTAACTGTATGTCAAAGACATACCTGCACTGTCTTCTAATGTCCAGGCTGCCCCCCAACACACTGCAAGGAGCTGGAGGAAGAGACTAGGCTGCCTCTGCAGAGGCCTGCAAAGTGGGGAACGTCCGCTGGGTGGATCACCCCTGAGGCAACATGCACAGCCTTCCACCCTGGTCCCCTCAGGTAATGGTGCTCCTTTCTGAAAAGACTTCGAAGGACCAAGTTTGGGGTTTCATGGCTAAAAGCTGACAGGCTGACAGATTATCTATCTACCTTGGCATGACAGTTAAGAAATCTCCGTATCTGTGAAGGAGCCACGTAGAGGACGGAGGAAGTGCTGAAGGTATTCACCTGCACATCACTCAGCACACACTAAGCGTGACTGCACGCAGCCTGTCTGCTCTCCATTCCAGACACCAGCGCAAAGGGAATCTGCCCCAGGTAGGAAAGGGGCTGTCTTAAATGACTGCCATTATTCATCTCATCAAACCCGAAGAATAATATAGTCTCACGTTACAGGTAAAGTCAACAGGCCTGCAGTTCACTCATAAGCTGTTGAGAGAAAAAAATTTCTAAGGGGCCAAATATAAGGCAGTTTTCTAAGATCCTTCAGACTAAGAGTAGCAGTGATACAGAGATTCAAAGGAAGTACTGTGACTACAAGGGGGAATACAAATTACAAATATTCTCTTCCTATTTTATATGAATTTAAATCTTGAGAGCAGACAGACTTCATTGATGACAAAATATGAGGATAAATCAAAAAGAAAAACAAAAAGCCAGGGCAATTCCTTATATATTTCCTTAACACATTCTCCCGAAAGGATGAACTCAGAGATCCCAGTTTTTAAGGTTTGGGCCTGTGAGTGATAGGAAACCTAGTGTTCCTTGAGACTGGTTATAATTTGTAAACATATTAGCTACCATCATGTGACCATCAACCAGTTCTAGACTACAGAAAACCGATGCTGAAGAGTCTAGAACCCCAAAACTACATACTCACCCCCTCCCAGCCCTCAATCACATCACCTCAGGTTGCACCAAAATCAAGAATTGGACAAAACACCCCCAAAATGGGTGCGTTTTAATAAAGAGACAGGAGAGAGGAAAGAAGGTGGGGGGGGGGGGGGGGGGAGGAAGCAAAGGAAAGGGGAGAAGTAAGGAAAGGTAGGGGAGAAGAAGGCAGGGGCATTCGGGCAGGAGGAGCCTGAGCAGAAGGGGAGGCAAAAGAACAGGAAAGGGGAGCAGTGGGGAGGGGAAGCGGCCAAAGAGGAAGGAGAAAAGTACAGGAGGAAAGGCCTGTGCCCAGGAAAGAGGACAGTTAGTCACACTGGCACGGCCGGCCCACAGGGGCACTGCCAACATGCACAGCTCAGATGGCTGGGGGACAAACGCCCTTCACCTGGAGAAAAAAACACACCTGGACGCCCGCGACAGTTAGAGCGTCCACACCATGCAGCAGACGCGGCTCACTGGGGCACGTGTACCAGGCGCCCGACAGTGTGGCCCACCGAGGGGGTCCTGGGCAGGAGAGGCTAACAGCACAGTTCCGCTCATTTACCCATAAGCATACACCTTCCTCTCATCCTTCCAAAATTTTCCATGACAGAGAAAGAAAACAGAATCCCACCACTAAAACGCACAGGTTTCACCTTGCTTTTTTAATATAGTCCTTGGTATATGCATTTCTGGTCAGAGAGCAAAGTTCTGATGGGTTTAATGGTGCACTCAATGCAGTGCTTGGCGCATTCCATCAATTTTTTTTAAAAAATTGCATCTCTTATTTCTTTAAATACATTAATCAGCCTAGTGTAGGCAAAACGGATCCATCGGACAATGCAATAAACATGAATTATCATCTATCCAACACGCATAATGGCTTAAAAATACATAATAGCAGGTGTAGTTTAAATGATTAGTTATTACACCTGTGGTGGGTCTGATTCAATTGGGAAAAATCATCTTTAATAGGTTAAAAGGTTTAGATCACCATGCTTTCCTTAAAGTGGCTGCAGAGAGGGGATGATGGAGTGCTCTGTCATTAGTAATTCATTTAAGAAAAACGTGGGGGATATGGCAAAGAACAGCATAAACGCGCGAATCCAATTTAAACATCAGGTAAAGTAGAAAACACCTTTTAAAAAAGCAAGATAAATGAATTTGGAAGGGAGATGAAATTGACGTATTTATTTTAACGGGAATTTGACAAAGTCCCGGCACACTTCAAACTTGCAAAAATATGAACAATTTCTTTTAAAGTTTCCATTCACTAATTTCAAGCCATATAAAATAATACTGCCAAACACCTACATAAAGTGTATCTGGGGCTTGTTTATGCTCCTCTTGATCTTTGTCTGAAAATGCAGGCGACAGGCAAATCACATATTTAACAGCGTCGATATCACTACACCAGATGCAAAAATATAAAGCATCCAAACTAACAGCCTCAACGTAATGTGCTGAGTAAGGAGACCCAGCTAAGCAGCTACATGTAACTGTGAACATATGAAAACCTCTCTCCTGCCACTAATTTCTTCGGCTACTCTCTACTCTCCTCCTGCCTCCGCACAGGAACCAGCCCTATAATAGGGCGATGAAGGCCTGTCCCATCTAGCATTTCATAAGCCCTACGATTTATACATAGGTTGCCCCAAAATCTTTCCCCCAGTGCAAAGGTGTTAACACACTAAATACACCGGCGGTGCACCTGGTCTGCATCTTGCCTTCCCCTATTGTGGGACACTTTTCATTAACTTCGTGAAGCAATTCAACAGACTCTTTCCCGTGCAGAGACCCGGCACACACAACACGCTTTTGTTGGATGAAATGATGGGGTGCCTGCAGCCTGTCCTGTATTATCGTTTGATTTTCTAATTAGGAGATGAATGTGACTATTCATGGGTTATACTTGTGCCCAACTAAATTACATAAATTCAGGCCAAATCTTCCGCCTCAATGTCAAAGACGTAAGACGGCAACAGGAACTTGACTGCATGTTGTGGGAGAGCAGCAAGCCAGGGAAAAGCCTGGCGCCGAGTTCCGGACGCCGGACCCGTGGGGAAGCCACTTGCCTCTGAGACCACAGTAAACATGGCACGGCTTTCCTTCCTCCTCCTCCTCCCGCATCGTGAGAGTTCTTAATGAGTGCACCTCGTTACCAGAGGCTGGTTTCATAAAGATACAGACGGTGAACTCAGAAGAAAACAGCAGCGGAGTTTCTTACCACTCTATTCCCGTAACCTTGTCTTCTGCCCCCCTCTTCCTAAAAGCAAAATAAAACAACCCTGCCACCATCAACTCGACGATTTTAGGGAAATCTGATCATCTTCACGGTTTATCCCTTCAAGCTAGAGGTGAAACTGAGGTACCAAGAACACGAGTCAATTCTTGCCTTTGCAATGGCTCTGCTGGAGTGACTGGCAGCCACCCCGGGGAAAAAAGAGGACTTCAGGTTGAAAACACCTTTGCATCCAAGATGATTGGCCAACTGAGAGAGATTTGTGTTTGAGAGACCAGGATTTGTAACTGTATAAATCAATGGAATACAGTATACTCAGGGGCTCTCTACGATGAACTATGTGCCGTTAAATGCATTGTGTAGGATAAGTAATCCCTGGTGAGAGGAATCGAGGTTCCTGACAGTCCTCGCGGAAGAGCTGCTTCCTATGTGTTTCTGCTCCTACAAAAGCCCTGCACACTGTCATCTCCGGAAGGCGCACTTTCTTTTCCGCCGGGAGGATGGGAGAACTGAGCTTGCCTAGTAACGAACCCGGGGTTGGAGGGAGCCTTAGCACTTCGCACCTGACATGCAAACCTGATGCATTGTCTCTGGTGACACTTATTTGGAATGCCACCAATTCTAGCACTCCTGTGTGCTACACACACATCGATCTCCTAAAATGTGAGCATTCATTAGCCAGTTTTAAATATTAAAAATATTCAAACATTAATGACACAACCAAAGGCAAGCCCCTTTTAACCCAGAGAGATCGCAACCACAGGGCAAAAGAAAATGACCGGTATGCAGGCCGAGACCCCATTCCGACACTGCACCGCTACACCTGCGTCGCTCACAGATTCAATTGCCTGTGAATGGTTCCCCCACTCGGACTCTAAAGTAGATAGACACCCAGAATCCTGTTAACAAGCGGTAAGCCAAAGAAACTCGAGTTTTAACAAGGGCTGACTTTCAACGCCAGGCATTGCCGAGAATGAGAGAACCCTCTTCAAACAGAAATGCTGAATTTTAGTAAGAAATCAGTACTCTGTCAGGAGTTCCTTGACAAATACGGTCATCGGTGGCACAAGGAAATAGTTGCAAAGCAGCTGTTAATCAGAGAAACGCATCGTAGAACGCTGATGCCAGCACTCGTGAAAAAAATGCAACGGGCTAATTATGAAGCTATATATCTCACTAAAGAGGCTGTGTTCCTTGAGATTCTAGGCAAAGCACTGTCGGAGCCAGGGTCCTAGGATGACATAATTCTGGTTTTCTGAAGCCGGAATCCTCTCTGAGCTGCGTGCGGTTCACAACCCCAGGCTCTCTTTCCAGCTCGGGGACAGGCAGAGGAGGACAGGCACCCTGGAAGCAGCGCCATCCACAGCCACATTCCGAAATGTTCCCCAGACACATCCCAAGGTGTCAGCTCCTGAACCCCGAGGGAAAGGAAACCTGTGGGCCTGTGGAAGAAATGTGGGACTCGTCATCGTAAGTGTGGCAAGCGAGCAAATGGGTGTGAGCTTCAATAGAGGAAATCTACCCCTGGACACCAAAAGGAAAAGAAAGAATAAAAAGACGAGGCAATAAACAGAAAACAGAGGCCATTGTGTTGGATATCTATGTCAAAGGGAGGAAGGGAGACTGGCAGAAAGCTGCTCTGAGGGTGTGAAATGCGACTCGGGGAAGCCGAGGGGCTAGCAGGCAGGTGAGGGGGGAAAGTTAATATGCAGAGGAAGGCTCGGTCAGCCAAAATTCAATACGATCCTCCGCAAGGACAAGGAGGAGTGAGGCTCCCCGAAACCAGACGAGTGGGAGTGGGGGAGGGGCGCCACCGACCGCTCGGAGCAAAACCACTGGAATGGCAAGAGGGGAATAACCTTGAGGTGGACAGGCGCCGGCGGCCCCAGCGCGGAGCCAAAGTGCCCCCTAGCCGGAGGCGGCGGCCGCGCAGGCCCCGGTGGCCACCCTGCTAAGTCGCACAGCCCAAATGAAGTGTTTTCACTCAGGGAAAATGAAATGTTTTGCAAGATGAAACAGAATGAAAATTGAGGTTTTAGGTAATTACTAGTTGGCATTTACATATCAGGGCTGGTTCAACACCTATTCATTTTCCTCTTTTATTTTCAATTTTTTAAAATTGCTCATTAAAAATGAACAGATGACAGTGACAGGATTTTTTTTTTACTCTTTCTCCTCTGAGGGTTACAAAATCAAGAGGTACTTTTAGCCCGGTTATCTACAATTACCACACATACACGAAGGTGTGTTTTATGTGCTTCAAGGGGAAAAAGTGGAGGGGAAAGTCAACAAAAGCCAGGAAGTTCAAAAATAAAGACAGTGACTTGTACTTGAGGCAGCCTCCTGCGCCTGGCTAGCCCGGGTAGCCTGGGTAAGGAGCGTGCCAGCAAGTGCCCTGGCACTCACGGAGTTAAAGGAAAGAGCCTCTCTTTCAACTTGGAATTTCCTGGTTTTTGTCACTGTGTCCTTCCCATTGTTGATGTGGGTTCCAACCTACACTAATTAAGCTGTGAGCCCTAATTTCCTTTGTTTTACTTTCCTCTGTCCTTTTGTTTTTCACATTAAAGAAATAAAACATCTCTGGTTAAAGTGCACAAGAGTTGACATGAGTGAACGCAGTATTTTTAAGGTCTATTGTGTGAATCTGCATTTAGGGAATTCCACAGCATGCATTACTGACCCTAGTCTCTCTAAAAACACATTGACATATGTAGTAAAAGCTTTTTGAAAAGTGGCAACATCATATGCACAAAAACTACCTTTCCAAGTGAAATAACTCTGCATTTAAATTTCCCAGTTAAAAATATTGTATGAACGGCTTGTCAGACAGAATGTCATTGTTTGCTTACTTTATTAAACTAGTTTTTCCAGAAATATGTGTGGGAATAAAAAGCATTTTGACCAACATGTACTGTTTAATATCAAGTGACGACGTAGGGACGTCAGGGTGACTTTGGAGAAGACGCTGGATGCCACCCTGCAGCGCAGAGGGAGCTGGGCAGCCGCGTAGCGGAGCTTGGAGAGCAGAGCTGCCGATTCCGAGGTCGACAGTAAGGGCTCCAGTGCTCACACTTGCCGGAGAGGAAATGAAAACCTTGCTTCTGGGTTAAGAAGATCAAAGTTCCTTTTTAGGAAAGGTTGGAAAGAAAAGGGTTTTCTCCTTCAGAGAGAAAGGAAAGCAAATTTAAATGCCTTGTCCCCATGCAGCCCCACCTGAATTTAGAGAGCAGCCCCTCTGATTCTTGATGCAACCAACAAAGCAGGAACCCAAAGAGGGGAGAGAAAAAGGATGACATTTGCCTTGGCTTTGAAATCCGACTGGCAGCAAATTGTTTGAAGTCCTGTTTAGAGAAGAAGCTGTAATAGCCTCCATGCTGAAAAGAGGAGGGAAATGCCATTATACACGGATCACGGTAGCAGTGACCTCAGCAGAGAAGGCAAATGAGCTGGCTGCGAGTCGGAGGTTCAGCCAGCGTGCCAGGAACAGAAATAAAGGGTTTATGTGCCAGAGACATGTGACAAGGGTTGGGTGCTCGGTCCCAGGAGACATGGAAAAAAAAGAGTTCAATTTCTTAAGTGTCTCTGAAGAGCCCCCTGACTGCTCTTCTTCCAGTCTCCCCTGGTTTCCTATTTTCTCCATTCCCCTAGCCCCCCAGCACTGCGCAAGCAGCAGAGAGCACCCAGGCTTCGTGTTATAAAATTAATGAAGGTGTCAAGCTGCTAAGCTGAATCACCCCGAAGGAATGGAATGACTCAGTGTCCACGATGCTCCCCAGGAGAACTGTGAGCTCACTCAGTGACGGTGGCTGGTGACTCCAACACTAAAAATACGTAGCGTGCCGTCCCCAGGCCCTTCCTACTGATACCACTGCCCCTACTTCCTAGCCGCTTTCTCTCCACCACCGGAGGCTTCTGAAGGTTACTTCTTCTTCACTCTAAATCCTTCAGATGCTCAGGAGACGAAATGCTGCTTCGGTTCCCCCTTCTTTTGAAGTCAGGGCCAGGCAGAGACGGGTGAACTCTAGCGCGCACTACTGAGATGTGAGGTGATGAGGAAGGAGACGAAGAAAGGTTATGTCGTGGATAGTGAAACCTCCAAGCATGAGGTCATCGCTGGGGGCCCAGACGCTGAATAGGCCGCGGGATGGTCGGATGGTCGGATGGTCGGGACAGGGACCCTTCACGGCAGCTTAGCGCCTTGTGCTCTCAGGACAATGAGATGGGCTCCTAGATTCCAAGGAAGATAAGCTCTGGACCAAGAAATCCTGTCTACCATCACCCCACATACAGCATAAAGCGAAAGCCTTTGAGGAGTCAATAAATGGCACTCCTATCATACATCCTACCAAAAAAAATTTGGAGAAAGGCTAAATGTTAAAAAAATAGATTTGAATACCAAAATAAAATTAGTAGTCATGGCCTAGAGATAGTATGAACCTAAAAGATAGCAAGAAAAAGGCAACATCTGTAATACTTTCAACAATAAAGATAAATTTAAAAAATAAAGATAGCAAGACAAGAATTTAAAATGACAAATGTGTCAGTATTTACAACAGCAAAGCTATGGAAACAACCTAAGTGTTCACCAATGGATGAATCAAGAAATTGCGGAATATATACAACGGAAGACTATTCAGCCATAAAAAATAATGAAATCTTGCTATTTGCTACACCAGGGATGGACCTTGAGGACATTCTGCTAAGTGAAATAAATCAGACAAAGACAAATACCTTAGGGGCTCTCTTATGTGTAATCTAAACCAGTGTGGCTCGGTTGGTTGAGTTTCGTCCTGTGCACCAACAGGTCACCAGTTCCATGCCCAGTCAGTGTAGGTGCCGGGTTGCAGATTCAGTCCCCAGTAGGGGGTGTGCAGGAGGCAGCCGAGAGATGTTTCTCCTTCACACTGTGTTTCTCTCTCCACCCCTCTCCCTTCCTGTCTCTCTATAAAAATCAATAACAACATTGTTAAAAATATATATTTAAAAAAAAAAAAAAAAAGCGAGCCCATAGCCCTGGGTGGGTAGCTCGATTGGTTGGAGCATTGTCACAATGTGCCCAAGCCGCAGGTTGGGTCCCCGGTCAGGGCACATGCAGGAATCAACCAATGAGGGCATGGATAAGTGGAGCAACAAAATTGATGTTTCTCTCTCTCTCTCCACCCCCTTTCCTCTGTCTAAAAACTAATTTTAAAAATCAATAAATAAAAGTTAAAAAAAAAAAAACAAAAACAACAAGCTCATAGATACAGAGAATAGATTGGTAATTGTCATAGGTGGGGGAGGAGACGGGTAAAGGGGGCACACGTGTTTTTTTAAAGAATCTAACTGTTTTACAGATGTACGGCATAACTTCACAGAAGTAAGTGGGGGGGAAATTTACCTACATAACTCAGAAAACGAGGAGAGGCACAAGACTAAGGATGACCGGAACTACGCATTAGCACTGTATGAGTTAATAAAGCTGTCTCCCTGGGAGTGCAGACTAACCATTCTGATACCACTATACAAGTGTACTGGGATTGTGCAAACAGATGACGGGTAGTGTGAAAAAGAAGAGGTAAATTTTTAAAAAAATAGAAAAAAAGTATACCTCGAGACCTTCCTTTGTACTATGCCCAAGACAGATGAGGAAACAAGGTCTAGCACTTTCCATATGGTCACATTCTGCTTACCTTTTTAGCTTTTATACTTGATCTTCCCTCGCTGCATGTAGTTTTCCCTACTTAATCTACTGAATCACTTTGTACAACTCCCTCCCCATAAAAAGAGGAATTTTCAGTGAGGCCCACCTGGGCTTTTTTGTAGCTAACCTGCAAATGCTTTGGCCTCTAGACTAGAGAGAATCTAAAATAATAGTAGGAACTAGGACTTAACTGGACAACATATGATTTAAAATACGTTGCATACACAAATTTAGAAAATAAAATGACAAATGAGGGTAGCCTTTAAATCACCTTTACATCCACTGAAAAGCAGAAGAAAGTAAATAATTAAGAATTGCTACTAACAGAAGATTACCAAGTCCTAGTTCCTATTATTATTTTAGATTCATTCTGGCCCAAAGGAAAAAAAAAAAGTATGAGTTCCAAAAGTATGACTCATAATAGAGTAAGCTAGCAGACTCAAAATTTTTCAAATTTACAGCAAGATGACAGGGATTAGAAACTCTTTCTATTCAAATGGTCGAATGAAATCAGCTCACCTCGGAGAAAGGTGCCCTCTCACCAAGCACAGTCCCAAGAGTGCACAGGAATAGGTTATCCTCCAAGACTGTGAAGTCAGTGGAACCAACTCTGGCAATAACTGGGGTGACAGATGTCAGATGTACCTCACCTCCATATGCAATAAGTTGGTGGTCAGGTTCTATTTTCTAAGGAAGTGTGAGCTGTCATAAGTCCCACCTCTGTCGATTACTTCAGAAGTAACATCCACACAAAGAGAAGAATGGCAGAGAGAAGCTAAGCCTCTGACCCGTGATGAAGAGTCATCATTTTCTACTGTGGAACTGATTCTCACACCCATTGTCAGATTTGTACCTACAGTACCAAGGTGTGAATCTGGAAGAGAAACTGAATCAAGAGATATCCCTCCAGTCCTTCTCTAAGCAACCCCAATCCAGAAATGTTTAGCTCAGCAAGGAAACCCACAGCACGGTGCTACAGGAAGACTCAAACGGTGATCATCATGGCTTTGAACCATTCAGGAACCTTTCACTAAACATCATAAGCATTTCCACTAACAACCACAGCTACCAATAAGCAAACACACTCGTAAAAATAAGTGATTCAATGCCGTCTGGCATGGCTCAGTGGTTGAGTATCAACCTATGAACCAGGAGGTCAAGATTTGATTCCCGGTCAGGGCACATGCCCGTGTTGCAGGCTCGATCCCCAGTGGGGGACGTGCAGGAGGCAGCCAATCAATGATTCTCTCTCATCATGGATGTTTCTCTCTCTCCCCCTCTCTCTTCCTCTCTGAAATACAATAAAAATATGTTTAAAAAAATAAAAATAAATGATTCAACAAAGGCCTACTAGACACCAGAGCCATCTTGGCTATGAGGCTCTCATTACAAATCCCCTACCTCCAAGGGGAAGTTAAAAGGGAGGTTCTTTAGGCCCTACATCTGATGTTCTTACCACTCATCGTATGCTAACGTAAGCCTGTAATTTACTGAGAATTAACACAAAATTTAAACAATTCTCACCATTAAGCAAATCAGTTCCTATTGAGCACTCTCCTCCTAAATCGATGAAAACTCGTTACTAATTCCTTCCAGCTGGGTCCAGGAGAGAGACGCTCACTTTCTGTTACCTGAAGGGTTATGAATTACCATCCTGCTTTGCAACCTTCTCGGCTGTCCACACCCCACCCACAGAGTAAGATACTTGGAAATTACAAAAACCCCTACGTTTCCTCAATTTGGCAAAAGCTTCCTGAGACATCACTCATTGTTTTCTGCTCATTGTCCTCTCTCCCTGTCTTCTTGCCTGTTTAAACACATGGACACGGAGTTATTAACTTTTACAGGAAAACCAAATAAAATAATGTCGAAGCAAAAATGCGGTGATGTCAGGCTACAGCTAGCACCATTCATCTGTGGGAATCTGATTAGCGCTCGAGTGGCAGAGCTACCTGGAAAAGTGCTCACAATCAAATAAAAAAATGATACCAAAACATTAACCTGATGGCTAAAAACTCCACATTTAAACAGTTAAAGTAATAAAGGAGCTCTTATTGAGTATTTTTTATATTTCATTATGCCCCAAATTGACGAGGACTCCCGGATACATTTTCTAGACTTTTGGTTCCTCAAATCAAATGCTCTCTCGGATTTTTTTTTTTTTTTTTAACTAAAAGGAAACAGCATTTCTTGTAAATTTGAATGAAAGGATTAAAGCTTCTCCTGCAATATCGATATCAGCCTTGAGTGCAAACACAGCCAAACACCGCAACAAACAAGCCTTTTTTCTTATTTATGTACTTGAATTCTGAACCTGCCGGCAGCCAGCAGAGAATTTTCATCATGAATTTACCTAAGCAAACCTTCTATTATGTATTTCCTCATTTACACAGGTTTTGCTCAAAGTAGTTTGGCAGAGGGGCAGGGCAGAAAGAAAGCAGGCTGGATCTCAAGACACCTGCACACTGAGTCCAACCCTGACACTAACACATCCTGAAACCCAGCCTCTCCCATCCCTGCTGTGTCTCTGATGCCTTCACTTCTGTAATAGTAGGACTTAAACAGATGACCTTAGGGACCCTCCGATCGTGCCATTTTATAATTTTTACGTTAACTCCATGAGGCAGCCTGGAATACTTAGGCCAGGGACATGGGCTTGAGTCAAGGAGGGTCAGGGACAAGACCCAACTGTTCTGCAGCTCAGCTTCCCAATCTCATCCGATTTGAAAAAAGGAGAGAAAACCAACAGAGAGCAGGAAGGAGAGGGACAGGAAGGAGAAATCACTGCTGCCAAAAGAGAAGTTACAAATTCCATATATTACACACACAGCAAAGCTTTACTCACGCTACTTATTATCTATTTTACATACCAGTTTAGGAAGCTGGTGTCCAAATCCCAGAAGATTAAAAAGTGCGAATGAGAAGAGAAACAAGCCAGCCTCTAAAGAGACACTTGCAGAACAAAGACCACGAAGCGGAAAAAAGCCAAGAACAAATGTCAAGAGAAAAACATCTATGGAAAGCAAACAAAAACCTCAAAAAGTTTATTAGTTTGGGGTCTTTTAGCAATTGGGGGGGGGGGTATTTAGAGTTGGGAAAATAGGCAGCTTATCTCTATTTCAACAGGCTTTGAAAACAGAGCTACACTTACAGCACAACATAAATGTTTACATCTAAAGTGACAATACTGACTCATCAGGATTAAACTATATTCCAGATACTCTGCCTAATAAAGCAAGAAGGCATATAACCCTAATTTTATGTAATTCCCAACAGTTTTTAAAGTATTTTGTATTCTTTTCATGGGGACCTCAATGGCCATCCAGCATATGTGGGCACAATTTCTAGAAAATGGGCCTAGCCAGAGTGACTCCTTCCAGGAGGTGGCAGGTATGGTGGTTTTCCTAAACTGAACAAGGGTAGTTTCTATTTAAGTCAGATTAGGAAGCAGGAAACCAGAGATTAAATAATGAATAGATGCTAAGCATCCACTGGGTCCACATAGTACATAGGCACTTTCAAAACCAAGCAGAACTAGCAAAGATGCTGCTTTTGCTGTTACAATCTAGGACAAGGAAAGAAGCCAAAAGAGATCTTAGGCCCTCCGGTCTCGCAAATGATCTAGGATTCCCCTCTTCAGCAACCTTGACAGATGATCAGTGAGCCTCCACTTGAATGCTTATAATGAACAGAGAACTCAATCTCTTAAGAGATTGTCAATTCATTTTCAGTTTAAAAACTGAGTTGAAATTTACTTTCCTGAACCTCCTATCCATTGGCCCAAGTTCTCTGCAGGAAACCAATACTAACTGGCTCACTTCGGAAACAACGCTGGGTGAGGAATTACAGCAGGCCTCTGTCACTTGGCTGTTTTTCCTATAAAAGCATTTCCCTTACTCTGCTTATTAACTAAATGTGAGCACCAGCTTCACTGTACAGTGTAACGGTTTCATGAATTCTGCTCTTAAGCTTGGTAAGAGCAGCCTTGCCCTTTCTGGGAGAGCCAAGGCTACACCTGTAATGTCAGAATGCATTAGCAATAATAAAGGCCACAGTAATGCAAGAGACGACTTCATACACACGTCATTGCAGAATGGCTAAATTCAATCAAACATGGCAGCACTTCCTACAATGCTATGATCACTGGGGCCAGCGCGTGTGACGTGGGCCCACTTACTGGAAGCTGCTGGAATCAGAAAATGAGCGCTCTGCTTTGAGACTGTAATGGACGGGTTTTTACCAGCCCATAAGTGGCTTGGCATCCTTCTTTCCCAGGAATTACCTAGAAATTCATTTAACATCGGAAGACTACAAATGAAACTTCAGAAGGCTAAAAGTACAGGAAGATCAGTACATGAGTATCATCTTAAAGATACACGACTCTTAGGGGGAAAAGAGGTGGTGATCAAGAATCAAAGCCCCAGATGACCGGGTCTTAATTCTAACTCAGTCACCCACTTCCTCAGCGACTCCCAGAGCCGCTCAGCTTTCCTGCTTCTGCTTCCTCATCTGTAAAATGGAACGAATGCTGCCCTGAGACTCACCAAAGTGCTACAAGGAGTAATTAGTTAGCATTTATGTAACACTTTTGATCTTCAAAGTAGGATTATTAGGCTATAAAGCAGAGTAGATGTGGTTTGCAAAATCTTTTAAAAACCTAAAATCAAGCATGCAAGCAAATTCAGAGGAGCAAAACAGGCTGACATCATCTCCCAACAGCCAGATCCCTCCAGCGCCAGGGCACCCACCTGCTGCCCTAGTATGTATCTGCATGTGGAGACAAAGGTATACAAACGTTTTATTAGGGAAAATGGGAGGAGGTGGAAAGAAGAAAGAGAGAAGAAAGAGAAAGTTAGGCATTAAAGGAAATGTAAGAGAGGGGAGAGATAAAAAGAGAGAAAAATAAAGGGACAGAAGGAAATAGAAAACAGAAAAAAAATAAAGAAAGGTAAACCCTATCCTTAGGAGAAGGGCAAAAACAGCAAGAAAGGAAGAAAAGAAAAAATGTGGGGGAAAAATCTTTATTAAGGGACGGAACAAATAAAAGTGCATCCAGTTTTCAAAGATAAGATAAAACAGCAAAGATAAAAGTTAAAAATGTAAAAAAAAAAAAAATTTAAAGAGCAGGATGAAGAGTAGAGGATGGAAAAAGAGAGCATAAAGCTTTCAAGAATGTGTCTGGAAACCAGAAAGCTGGAAGAGGAATCATTAGCAGGTCCACAGTGCGTCTACAGTGATACTGCGTGGATCAATTCATTTAACGCTGCCCTGTACATTTACAGAAAAGTACCCCTGATATAATAAAGGCTCATAAACACGCAGAAATTGGGTTAGGCCTGTTTCGAATTCCTGCCAAACAATGGTTCAGAAAAATGAAGCTCTATTTTAATTAGCTGGATTCACGAGTGATTTGATAACAGCAGATGCTGTCTGGATGCTTTCAGCTTGATGGGCTCCACATACATGAACTTAGAGTGGTTTTGATGCAATTAGGTATTTCTTTCTGCTCCAACATGCCAGGCCCACGGACCTGAGTCTATGTGTAGCCCCTACACGTTGCTATATTTATCTGCACGTTAATATTTCAGATCATGAAGATGAGAAAAGTGACCACATAAGAGAAGTACCAAAGTACTTTAAAAGTCACTGGTCGGTACAAGAGAATCCTCTCACAACGAGGTTTCTTTCCACTGGGGAACCAAAAGTTGGGCAGCTGAGAAGAAGCCACACAGGCGGCATCTGTATGGAAATATTTAATACCAAAGCTAAAATACGGCAGACCGCGTACCTCCCCCCCTGCAGTTCCAGCCCACGGTTACAGCAAAGGCTTAGCGCGCCTAATGCACAGCCCGACCGGGGACTGAGTGGCCTTCAAAATGTTCTTTGTGATCAGGCATCCGATTATAACTCAGATCACCGTTCCCGAGACAGCGGGGTGTTCAGAACCGCAGCCCCGCAAGTCCGAGTATTTTCACCAGGTGCTTTCAAGCTCGGCACCTGCCTGCCCCCTCTCCCTTTTAAGCACTCTCCTCCAAAGAGCATTCTGTTTGCTTTTCCCAAAGCACGCTGCCCTCTGCTAGGACCACTTAGAGCACCACCACCCACACGCACAGAGCTGCTAAAGGGCTGCACAGAGCAAGAGCAGCTTCCAGCATCCGACTGGGCTAGCAGGAGGACCTGATCTGTTAATTATCTGTCAGTTTGTCACGGCTGGGCTGAGAAGGATTATGAAAAGGGGGGTGCTGGGAGGAAGGTCTCTCCTAGGTGGTGTGCTCCTCGTCCTGAAATTCTGAATTAGACTTTCAAAACCATTCACCCCTGTTGGAGGACACAGAGTACGGAGGGTAGAAAAGAAATATGCAAGAGTTTTGGCTGATTCGTTCAGACAGAGTAGGGGGCACCTGAACCCCACCACGACCACAAGCACACAAGGGGAAACTCATAGCCTCCTCTCTCTGAGAGGACAAAACGGACGGGATGACCTTCACACCGGCTCCCCTTCGCCGGCACTAACAAGCTGAGCACTGTAAATCAAGGATGAAATCCCTGTGCCAGGAAAGCAGAGGAGAAGCGTTTCTTCTGTAAAGAGCCCAGCGATGCCGCCTGCTTCTGCATCAGCATTTCAGGGCAAGTGTTTGGAAGGCAGGAAGCTCCACGCCAGCAACTGGAGGAAAAATATGTATTTATTATATATAGTAGGCCTTCTTCAAAAGTTATTTATTTCACAAAACCACTTTGCTAAGTAGAGGTTTCAATCTAATTGGAATTGCAATCTGCATATTGTAAATGCACCAAATGACAGTCTTCAAGACTTCTACTCCGGTTTATGGTAGATTTCCCAATGCACACCCATAATACAAGAACGTAAGGAAAAAGCACAGGGAATTATCCTAAAATACAAATATATTTATATATAATTTTTTCTTAGCCCCTTACAATCCCCAAAGGAGGGACACAGGGTCCAGGCTGTGAAATGGGACGATGCTGGTGATACTCCGAGGGGACAAAGCCAATAAGGAGAACGGAGGCTCGCGGTGGCATTTGGTTTGCGCTCGGTTGCGTTCGACTGTGTGGTCAGTTACACTGGTCTTTGGCGAGCCCTCACTCACCACTAGTCTCTTCTTAACGCTCTCCTCTCCTATTCACCTCCCAAATTAGCCACGGTTCATTAGCAGAGATGCAAATGGTCACGGACTCAAATACAGTTTTTTGACAAGAAGTAAAAAGAAACCTTATAAATCAAATAGAAAATTTTAAAAAGAGGAGGGAGGGAGGGAGAAGGGAGAGGGAAGGAGGAAGAAAAGAGGGGGGGAGAGAGAGAGAATGCAAAGCAAAGGCCAACCTACAAATAACTGAGGAAATGGGAAGGAAAAGGGACAGGTCAGGACTTCCCATAAAGGTCTCCAATGTTCTGTCTGCACCTCTGGGTTAACATCAAAAAGTGATTTATGTGAACAGAGGGGGAGCTACTGCTCTAGGGAAGAGAAGTGGGGACTTATCTCCCTACACTACGTTTAAACTTACCTTCTGCTTCCTGCTCCTTTCACTCGTGTCAAGTAAGAAATTATTTAATTTTTTCAAAACTGCATCCCGAGGGCCCAAAGATATCCCTGGCTTTCTTAAAAACTAATAAGCATCTTCTACTTCACAGCAACCACTTTCTGCTCTCCATACTCTGACCATACTGGCCTCTCTGTCACCGGGTGTAACCTTCAACAACAACAACAAAAATTAATTCAAAGCTTCAGCTTCCCCATTAAAAAAAAAAAAAAAAAAAAGGAAAGAAAAATAGAATAAATATGAATTTGAAGGGGAATTCTGCCAAAACCTAAACCTCCCAAATCTGGTTCAGCCACATTCTTACCCACACAGCCTGTACTTCTCGTGCCTCCCTACATTTTTCAAAATGCAGCTGCACAGACCTCTTAAAATTCAGATTTCTAGCACCTATAATTACAGGGCGCTGGAGCAGGCTCCTTTAATTAATGAACCTGACTCCTCTGTCTTCAAAGGAAATCTGCATAAGGGATATATCACAGGGGTGAACGGACTGATCAGTGCTCTCTGCTCCCTCTGCCCCGCGGCAGCTAGCCCTCTGCACCTCAAGAGGAGAGGGAAGTTGCCCCAACCACCCGGTGTCCCCGTCTCCACTCACATCCCAGTCTGGAACAAGCCCATTACACACACAGTTAAGGCAATGAAACATTTCCTGGAACTTAAGAGAAGAAAAGGAAGCTTTCCTGGGTGTGACCAGCAAAATCCAAAGAGAATTAGATTCTCCCCAGTTTGAGTGCTCCCCTCATTTCACGTTCTGCTTCCCTCTGCCGGGATGAAGCAGGGAGTGAGAGCAGGAAAGACAGCGCTGTACCAGGCTGGGCAAGCAACAGAGGGAATGGCCTGGGCTTTGAAAACTCTGGACAAGAAATGAACATAACAGACCGGGGAGTGACACTCATCCCAGAGCTGAAATAAAACTGGCCGAAAGGCTGTGCCCCCTTAAGGCGAACAGGTGGAAAGGGGTCACAGCATGAAGCTATGGTTCATGATTTCTGGAGAAGAATTTGAGCACATCCCAAGGACAATAAACTAAACCTCCAGGTCTGTTCCCAGGTGGTCGTGCCCATTCTTGGTACGACTCTTATCTAAGCCAATACCTGATGAGCAGTTTTTAAAGAACAGAATTTTCCTCCGGCTGCTCGGAGCAGCACAAGCTAGTGCTGTTTGTATCTGCTGCCCATGCCAGGACAACCTATAGCCGCTCTCCTCCCAGCGGCTCTGAGCTGGCTCATAACCACGTTCACTGGAGAGCAGGCTGCCTTTGGCTACAACGACGACTGGAAGTGATCGCATACAAAACCATAGATGCCAGAAGAGACAAGACCTGGGCCACGACCCCAGGTAAAGTTTCAGGTAGGAGACTGAAGATCCAGTAAAAGACTTCATGGGATCTGGCAATAATGAAAGCAGGTTTTGTTCGGTCCACTACCACCTGATAACCCCTTCCTCAAGGGTCCCCCAGCTCCACAGCTAACCCCCTGGGGGCTGTTTGCATTACTGACCAGTAAACACACCTCTTCTACAGGTAGAGAAAAAGTTCTCAGATTCTGCACCCAGCAACACATTTTCTACAATTTTTCCAGTTTCTCATCTGTGATTTGGGCTATAAAATGAAGCCGGAGAACAGCACTGGGGTTAATAAGTGAAAACTTGCGGCACACTGTCCTAGCTCCTTAGTTCTTCCCAGGACACTTTCTAGGGCAGATGTCAAAAACTGAATTTGGACCCTGGCCAGTTCTGCTCAGTGGTTAGAGCATCGGCCTGCAGACCAAAGGGTCTCGGGTTTGACTCCCAGTCAAGGGCACATAACACTCAGTTGCAGGTTCGCTCCCCGACCCTCTCTCTCTAAAATCAGTTTAAAAATAATCAAATAAATTTAATTTGGTCATTCATATTCTGCCGGAAAGGGGGACTTCAACATTCCAGTGAGCTTTTGAAAGAAATGGGAAAACAGTAGCATCAGTCTATCCAATGGCTAAAACCTCAAATCAAAGCGAGGCATGATCACTGGTCACTGAGTCGAACTCCACAGCATGTCCCATTTCCTGGCATGTGGCCTGCCATGTCTATGAAACACCCAGGTGCTAACACAGTCCGTCATCTCTGCTCTCCCATGAGATCCGTCTCCAAATCCATCAGCACACTGCACCCTGGGCCCACTGACCACGGAGCGACAGCGGGGCTGCAGGCGGAGAGCCGCTGCTGCCACGTTCGCAAATCACTAGCGGCCAGAGCGGGTGAAGGATTTTTTAATTCGGTTTGGTTTTCCAACCAAGACATCCTCAAAGTTCATTGTTCTTTGAGGTGGAAGCATTTAATTCGCTAACAAACAAACAATTAGAAGCACAAGCCTAGAGAGAACACGGAACTGAGGACGAAGGTCAGTACGTATGAAAACAGGGAGGCAGCTGAGATCACGAATGTCCAGGGATTCTGGGCACGGAGCTCACACAGCCAGCCAGGCACTCTCTTTCCACCGAGTCTCAAGGGGAAATCACCCATCGATCCTAGGCACACGCGTTCTAGGACCAATCCCTTACCTCAGAGCAGCCTCTGCCTCAAATTCCTTTAATGTTTAAATTATTAAATGCATTAATGTATTTACATTATTCAAGTCTTATGTGCATTTTTCTAAGATAATTTATGTATAAGAGTTTGAATGTCCATGACTGTTAATGTCTACAACCCTTCCTGTTCATTATTGATTCTGGAAGAAAAAAAAAAGTCAGAGTTTTAATGCCTTATTTTTAATGTATTAAGAGTCTGAATAAGTGCATTCTCTTTTTTCTTTTGTAATTTCATAATTTAAGTAGTGCATTTATTAAACTGACACAGTATGAATTGTGGTGAAGCCTGGCACGGCTCCACGCTGCCGAGCAGCCAGCTGGAGGAGCACGCCCGCTCCTCTGCAACCAGCAGCTCTGCAACCAGCAGCGGCTGGCTCGGCGCGCATCCCACAGCCACCTCCCGAGCTGGAGGGGCAGCCAGGGGGCTGCGGGCACCGCCCATGCAGGCTGTGCAGGAGCTTTCCTCCCTCCTTTTTAAAGTCCTTGCCCAAACCCTCTCTCCCTGTTGAGTGGGTCTCCGGGATGCTGCTCAGCTGCCTCTTTTTCTGCTCATGGGAAGTCCTCACCTCCTGTGCTCCAGGTGGTTCCAAACAGAGCTTGGAATCCGCACACCATTTTCAAGAACAATCAAAATGCCAGGGTTTAGCACAGCAAAAACGAGCAAACAACTCAACTATACAAATTTCTTTAAAAGGGGATCTCAAAATGCAGACAAACATCTCAGACAGCACCACGAACTTGAGCAAAAAAACTTTCCTTTTGAAATCCAGTTTCCACAGCAGAAAAACCCTCTTTCAACTATAGCCAGTAGAGCGACAGTGACACCCAATGGCCTATCAGTTCAATCCCAGCTGAGCATTGCCCCCAGCTTTCCCCAATGGGTCTCAGGCCCAGGGTTCCAAATGAATAGGAAGCTCAAAGGAAAACCAGGTATCAGCTGCTCATCAAAAAGCTGAGTCGCTATGGATGAATTTCCTGCCACTACCCAGAACACACACACACACTCTGTATGTAACTATGCTCATGTGTGCAAACTGCACAGGAGAGCACACACCAGAACCATCTTTCTGGCGGGTGACGTGAGCACATGCGCATACACAGATCACAATACGTGGACTGGGCAACACTGTACAAATCAACTTGGCGTGGGAGAAGGTTATTCACTGCTGTTTTACAATCTAACTCTGCCACTTCTCATGTCATACATACACACATATGCACACATTTATAAATAAATACATATATATGTGCTTTGTGTTTTTCATGTATTTTCTCCCTTTCTTTTTTCTATTTTTTTCCTGGTTCCTTCTTTTCTATTTTATTTTCTTTTTTGGCCACTCATTACCATTCTTTAACTGTTACAATTTATATCAGCATATAATGTTAAATAATTACAGGGAGCGGAGCTCACTCTAGTGAGGATATAAACGCGCTGTGGGAATCTACAGATTTAAACAAATAACACTCGCAGCAGGGGGTGAGCGGATGAATTAGCATTAATATCCTGCCTGGGAGATCCCAGTGCATTGGTACTGCTTAAATACAGATCTTTCTGTAACAGTCAATATGACAGCTCCCGGCAATACAGCCCCTTTCCCTTTCCCAGTCAATATAGCAGCCAGTGAAAATAGAAACGTCCCTATAGCAATCAATACAGCAGCCAGCTAAAATAAACCCTTCCCTTTTAAGGGCTATATAATAGTCAGCTAAATGGAAGAATTGGCACCCCTGCTGGAGAGCTCAGCAGAGAAGCCAAGGAATGGACAGGCCATGAGCACTACATGATCCTTGGGCTCAAACACGCCCCGCCCCGGAAGGGAGAAGACATCCCAGGCAGGAGCCTGCGAGGGGCCCTTGGCAGCTGCTCCCAGTCCCAAGGAGGAAATGCCCAGGTGGTAAGCAGGCCAGAGGGCACGCCTCACTGGGGTTTAATTAACAGGGCCAGAGACTCTAGAATCCTGTTCAGACTGTCAGCGGGCATTCGGGAACATCTGTTTTGGGTACAGAGGGAACGTATCTTGATCTGAACCCCGTTCGTCCCGTTCCAGCCCCAGAAGGGAAGAGTATTAAGTTAGCAGTCTGTGGTTTTCTGTTTTCCAGCGGCGGGGACAGCGGTTGTGTCAGAATCAGACGTCTAGCCAAGTGGGTGAAAAGCATGGCATTCTATGGTGAATGCCGCCCAGCAGATATATAGAACTCGTTTTAAAATCCACAGCCACGCACCTATTAACTACTGTAACGATGCCACCTTTCCCCTACTCACAACACGGAAACACTCTCCTTCCCTGGAGACACACAGGAAAGAAGCTGTATTTTAAGAGAATTCAGAGGATGGCTCACTCTGAAGGCCAAAGAAAACCCCACCAAAGGCCTTTAAGAAAGAAGAAAAAGAAAATAAGGAGCATCTGATTAAGCGAAGTTTCTATGCATTTAAAGTCACTGCTCTTCTTCGTTTTAAGTAGCTACTTCTAAAATCAGTTCTGCTGGGCTGTGAATTTGACAAATGTGGGGTACACCCACTGACACCAGTGCCAACTTGCAGCCAGCACTCCTGAGGGGGATGCTGGGGCTGTTATCTCCATACAGAGGCACATCAGGGACGCCCCTCCCGCTTCATTACGATTCCACAATCTGTCTGCCATCCTGTGGGTAAACCCACAGAGGGTCCCTGCCTCCCCGGCCAGGTGTTTAACACCCAGTGATGCTCATGTCATCAATCAGGTGACTCGGGAAAAGTGCCACCGTGTCAGAAACTGCAGGAAAAGAGATCCGGAAAGTTTGAGAGCTCAAGTCCTTAAAACTTTAGATCGCCACACCCTACCTAAGCCCAAAGACTGAGCAGGGGAATCTTCACTCAGCAAGTCCATTCCAGAACACCTCAGGAGAGGAAAAGACGGCATGGTACAGGCAAGCATCTGATGAGGGACACCAGTGCTCATCGGTCCTGCGGCCCATCCAAGGACATCCCAGTGCTCTCAATGTGACACGGCAGCCATTCAATGGAGGAGATGGATATGTGGGGGAGGGAGAGGCACCCATGATTTTACAGAAAATGCAGCAGCACAAAAAGTGAGGTTCTGTTCTGACCTGACATGGCACTCAGCACCTAGAGCCGAAGCCAATGGACACTTCATAAATGCCGGTGTGCATGGCCATTGCCACGTCTACACAACATAAACCGGGGGGTGTCCGCTCTCAGTCAGATGGCAGTGCAGCTGGAGAGAATGCACCATGAGGTCAGCAAACCTACCTCAACTACAGATGCCAGGATAGCCCCCAAAAGTCAGGGAGGGGCAGCCAGGAGGGCAAGGAGAAAGAGAGCGTAATGAAAGAGAAAATAGTTATGAAAGGGAAGGAGAAGAGAGAGACATGCACAAAAAGATTAGAGATAACAGAAGAGGTAAAATAAAAAAGGCGAAAACGTCACTGTGGCATTTACAGTTTAAAGCTTTCGGGGCATTTATGAAATGACAGTTGCAATAAAACAAACAGAATGGTGAGTCATCCAGTTTCCAAGTTGAGTCAAAAGGGGCTGTTTCTAGACAAAGCACAAGGCAGCCCTGCTCGGCACACTTCACGATGCCTATCGCAGCACAGACAGGATGTGGGGAGAGCGGCGGTGGGAGTGAAACTGTCTCTGCTGGTCCCAGTGCCACCATGCATAAAGACTGTCAAGATTTAAACCATAATAATGGAAAGGCTATAAAGGTCTCAGCTATAATGTTTCCTCTGATGTTCCCTCTCATAAAATGCCCGCTTTATGTTGCCTACATGGCAATGACACACTACACACCCACAAAAGTGTGTGCCCCAGTAGAACTGTGGCCCCCGAAGTTCCCAGCAGACAGCCAGGCAGTAACTGTACACTCCAGCCCCTTGGCTCACCACCACCATCTACATACGTGAGGACACATGCACACTCACACACTCACGCACGCACACATTCTACAAATATGTACTGAGTGCCTACTTCCTGCCAGGAGCCGAGTGGGGATACATGGCCATCCCATAGAGGATTTAATAAGGTGCCCAGGTGCCAAATACCTAGGAAACAGACAAAAAGCGCATTCTGCATGGAAATATGAACATGCAACATAGGGACTCCTTTGCTACTGCAGCACCTAATAGCTTTACACAAGGGCATGGCACCCCAACAGTGAGCTGCAGCTTTCCCTCCTCCTAAGCCAGACCTAAGTAGATAGGGTGCAACACAAATCAGGGGGCGAGCAAAAAGGGGGCAACGAAAAGGGGGCGAAACTGACACCCACAAAGACATGCATTTGCTTGAACTCAGCAGCAAAACTGTACAGAAACTACTAGTTCAA
Organism: Corynorhinus townsendii; assembly: GCA_026230045.1. Lineage (NCBI taxonomy): Eukaryota > Metazoa > Chordata > Mammalia > Chiroptera > Vespertilionidae > Corynorhinus > Corynorhinus townsendii. The sequence goes on from JAPDVU010000002.1 coordinate 216,227,149, forward strand.
AGAGAATCTTTTATCTGCAGCCTGCCACCTAACCATTCTAGGCACCGGGGAACCGCAAAGAAAAACAAAGCCAAACCTCTCCACGTTAATACCTCGTGGACCCGGCAGAGAGGCAGGAACTCAGAAGGGACAACATGGATGTGAGAACCACACGAGGGATAAGATGAGGTTGGCATCTGTGAGTCGGGGAGACCGTGTGATGCAGTTAGGGAAGGCAAGGCACAGCATGAGGAAAGGACCCATCCCGTCAAGCCCAACTCGGTGGCAGATACAGAGCAACTCGCACTGGCTAGGTGGGCAGCCAGTGCCAACCACAAACCACCGCGGCTGCTTCCCTGTTGATCTATGCTAGTAACTGGCGAGTCTGGGCGAGAGCCACCAATTACCTTTCGGCCCCTGTACTTAGTTGACAGACAAGGGGAAGCAGGAGAGCCCAGTTAGTAATGAGTAAGTAAGGGCCATAGAGCTGCTTCGCCAGGAAAAGCCATTCGGAAAATAAAAAGTGAAAGAATAAAATAAGCTGGAGAAACTCAATTTTCTTCTCCCTTCCTCCCAAAGCCACACTTAGGGTAAAATGAGGTTTGTGCAGGTTAATCCTTATGAGGCAAGAAAAAAATGATTAAATACATTTTAAAAAATCAATTGTACATTAAACCAAATCCAGGAACTGCAAAAACAAACGCCGCAGCATCCCTCCAGCCGCCGCGCTGCGAGCTGGTCAGCAGGGGATCCCCCACCTGACGGAGCCGGAGCCGCCGAGGTGATGGGAGAGGAGCAGGAAGGGAGGGGAATGGAGCTGGGAGGGGCGGAGGAGGGCAGGCCGCGATTTCTCTGAAATAAAGGTCTTTCTAGACGTTCCTAAGGAAGAAACAAAATGGGGCTCGGGAGACCAGGCTGAGTTCTTCAAAACTCCAACGGAAATAACAATAATGATAATAATCACTTGATAAACAGGAGTTATAAACCGCGTCACTGTCAAATGACCTGCCACTATTTCCAGTTATTTCTTCTGCTCATTAGCAGATCTATTAACTGCCATTTTTCAGCGAGACAACAGAGCGCGCCAGGCGGAGGGGAGGTGGGAGGCACGCCTTTGTCTGGGAAGAAAGCCCCTCCTGGAGCCAGGATGGAAACGTCTCCCCCTCCCCGTGCTCTGGGGTCCTCGGAGGAAAGCCCACAGAATGCAAAGCCCGAGGCAGGGCCAGGGGCACCAGCTCCTCCACAGCAGGGTCAGGCCTGAGAAAGCTTGGCCAACCCTACAGAACCCTCACAGGGCTGAAATGTGGCGGCCACTGTGCTTCTTTCTCGGTGTGCGCTGCAGCCAGCCAGGCCCGCGGCCACTGCCGCCGCACAGCTGGGGGAAGACCTGAGTCAGGGCTGTGGTCCAACCCGTGTCTCCGGGAGGACCGGGAGCTAGGTACGCACTCAGCAAGGCACAGCTTGCACACCTGTCAGTCTTGGGTCCCAAAGTCTAAAAAAGTGCCAACTCCAAAGTTCCCCCCTTAATGTGCTTCTGAAAGGGGTCACTGAGAATTGAAGAGAAAGTTCTGAAAGCCGGGCGGGGGGCGGGGCGGGTGGAGGGCATGCTGACAGGAGAAACAGGTCGTCAACCATACGACAGCGGTGTTCCCAACAGAATAAAGACACGAACCCACAGGGAAAAGTTTCAAAACATCTAAACGTTATTAGAGTGGTTATCAATGGCAACAAGATGTGACAAAAAGATTTTACTCTCTTAAAGACATCTCTCTTCATTTCCAAGCGCGAGAGCTCCGACAGTGAGGGTGTGTGGATGTGGACAGGGACGCGGATAAAGGGTCTGCCTGCGGGCAGAGAGAGCAGAGATGGAAGATGCTGGGTGCTGGAGCTTCATGTGGATCCAGGTGACTCCCTGAAGACTGCACCGCACCACTTCAAGAGCTAGAGTGAAAAGCAAATTGCTCAATTGTGGAGCCTTCCCCTCTGCCAGCAGGAGACGGAACAACAAGCGGCTGCTGCCCCCTAGAAGCGACCGGCGACACTGCACTTTGCTCCACAGGCTGAAGATGAAAAGATCCTATTATCTTGCCTCGATCGCGTAACCTGTCATTAGTGAGGTACATGGGTGCAGACGCCTCCTCCGAGAACAAGGAGGCCCACATCACCTGTGATAAATTAATAGGTGCCTTTTCAACAGCTAAGATGCACACAAAAGACTCCACGCAGGGAGAGCGCACAGGCAGCAGCCTCAGAGGAAGCAGGATCCCCAGGCAGCACCCCCACACACACACCTAAGGCTAAGCCCCTCTCCCACACACTGCGTGGCCCTGAGAAGTCAGCAGTGCAGGCTTTGGGGCTGGAATCCCAGGCCTGCCCCTTACCCGGTGTGCCCTGGGCTTGGTTCCTCGCTGTAAACTGAGGAAAAGGGTCATTCTCACCAGCTTGCTAAGATGAAACAAGATAACAAAAATACAGAAACAGTGCGAGGCCAGCAATTCATATAGCACAAGCCCTACTGGCCTTTGTGATCAGAGCTTATAATGGGTCAGTTAATCGAAAACTCAGTTAAAGTGGGGAATCATTAAAAATGGAGCCTCCTCTGCATACCTTAAACATTTCACATTAACTTAAAACCTATAAACATACAGTCATTTGCTAATCTTCTGATGTAGAGCCAAGACCTTTTCTTTGAGTGCAGGCCCACAGACTGAAGTTCCCAGACAGACGTCTTTCTTGCATAAACCCCACCCATAACACACCCTTCATGATTTCCAAAGCGAAGCTCGAACTAAAAGAAATTAGTAAAGCAAATCAAAGTACCAAATACTTCTAGATTTTTATGGTCTTCCCCTAGCTTAAGCGCTGCCTTGTTCACGCCTCAAAAGACAGCGATGTTTTTAGCAGCTAACACTTACCAAAGCACCCAGCTCAGTTTTCACAGAAGCCTTTTCCCGTTCGTTTATAAAACACACGATATTTGTAGGTCCCTCTGTCCACACTTATTTATATTTCACCCATTTACAGCATAGTTAGTGAACAGCCTAAATCGTTAACAAATACAACTGGCTCCCACAGGTTCAGGGCCCGCCGGGCCGGGGTGAGTAGCTTTGCCGGTGCCATACCAACTACTTGGTTGCTTCAAGGAGTGTGCCTAACGCAAGCTCTTACCGCTTTAAAAAATGCACGTGCCGCACAAGAGATGTGAAATGACTTTCGAAAGTACACACGAGACAAAAGGACACAGCAAAAGGAAAGAACAAGGAAGGGGGGAAGATGTTTAATCAAGATTGCTTACTTTTTCCCCTTCTCCCTCAAAATCCATTTTCGGTAAACGGTGGGAAAACTAACCCATTTATACAAATAACCAACTTACGTGCCTGGTTCTACTAGCAGATCCTCCCCACCAGGCCGGAGAAAGCGGCCCTGTCCCTGAAGACCCTCTTGCTGTGACCCTACTAGGTCACAGGGGACACAGAGCGAGAAGGAAAGGCCTCCTGGTGGACACTGCTGGGTGAAGGGAGTGACCACTGGCCCAGACTCACCCCGGCCCAGACGCTGTAAGCACAAACAGGAGAGCTGTGCCACCAGGTCCCTGCTAAGGCCAGAGGTCACAGAGGTGACAGCATGTCTTCTAGACAAGGCAATACATCCGCCCGGCCCCTGGGGGCTATGAGTTAGCTCCTCTCTGAGCCCAAGTGTCAGGGAGTGCCCCGGGCAGATTTACCTCAGGAATCACTCAGTGGCGGCCCCATCTCTAGACTGTTCGGACAAACTCATAATGGCAGAGAGAAGATTTGTGGAGCAACAAGCATAAATCTCGGTTATAACTACAAACCATAAAAGAGAGGAGAGCTGGGAGGGAAGAAGGAAGGGCGGCGAAGGCGTCCTTCTCCAAAGCACCACTTTATCTTCCTGCGGCTTCTCCCGGCGCAGAAGTGGGATTAACTACAAGATCATATTTTCAAACCCAAATTGGTCTATGTGGTTTGACAATGAGCTAAAATGTTTTAAACTGAAATTCTCGTGCAAAACGCAGGGCACCCGGCTGCCCAAAGTATATGACATGCAGTGGTTCCCAGACTGGGGGCTTGTGGGGATTTACTGCGCTTGCCACATGAAACACCCATGTTTTAGGTCACAATTAAAAAGACCCTGTTAAGTAAAACTTCTGTCAAATGAGATTAATAATCAATTTTAAGCAAAAGAAGAACCTCTGAGAAGGTCCCTCTGCCCGGTAAAGCTCTGGACAGCCCGTCTTAATAATGGTTGGGCCGCGCCCCGAAGGACTCAAGGACTCTGTCTCCAGGAGAAACGGGGGGACACGACCCACTTCCTCCAAAGCAACGGTGCTGGGGACGAGATTAAAGAACACCCCGGCACTGTGTGGCTCTGCGAAAAGGCACTCAAGTGCCCAGTTCCTCAGTTCCCACGTCTCTGAAACGAGGGCACTGTGTGGTTACCCAGCAGCCAAGGCCTCTGATTACAGGAATACAGCAAATATAAAGTGTTACCAGGAAAGCCGGGAGCCCAAAGTGTAAACAAAGCTGAAAAAGTATTTCAAATTCCACTCCTCTAATTATTACTCCTAAGAGTTTCGATTCATCTAATAATTATTTGTAAAAGGATACCTTAAAACTGAAAAAGCAAGCTCTTCGTTTACCTGAAAGAGGAAAGAACTTGAAAGGCAACCGCCTGGTCTATGTAATAAACCCTCCCAGCCCATAATAGGAAGGACGGGTAGGAAGAGGCAGTCATTTCACAATCAGTAAGTGGCCCAGAGATCACAGAGAAACCACCCAGAGACAGAATGAGACTTTTCTCAAGTTCATCCTTTTCGGCATTTAGTGCTAAGCCGTTTTCCTCCCCCCGCCGCCCGCTGGAGGACAGGCGGGACCCTCAGGCACCCTCCCAACGAGGGTGTCCGTTTTAAAAGAGGAGTGTTTGCTTCACTGGAGGTTTTGCACTGTTGATGAGAGGGGAATGGAGGAGGAGGTACGCCAAAGTTTTTCCAATTTGAAAGGTGCCCAGGCCGCAGGCCCGGTATGTGGGGTCTGGGCACACGACATCCCCAGCAGAAAGCTGCACCAGGAGCCCCACCCCCCCAGCTGTTTACACTACATTTTGGTCCCAAATTTCTCAGCAGTAGTTATGAGAGGTCCTCCCCGGCCTGTGTTGCTAGTAACAGCGTCAGTACCAAAATCTAGAGATAATTCACTTTTTAAATATAAATAAATAGCCATGGCCGGGTGGCTCAGTTGGCTGGAGCATCATCCTGTACACCAAAAGGCTGCAGGTTCAATTCCTGGACAGGGCATATACCTAGATTGCGGGTTCAAAACCCGGTCGGGGAGCATACAGGAGGCAACCAATGAATGTTTCTCTCTTACTTCAATGTTTCTCTCTCTTTCCCTAGCTCCCTTACTCTCTTTTTAAAAAAATAATAAACATATCCTCGGGTCAAGAAATAAGTAAGTAAATAAATAAATAGCAGATTTAGGATTATCTCTATAATGTCATCCCCAGTCACCTACATCCAGATGTCCCTGAGTGAGAAACAGAGGTGGAAATTACAGCTCACATGAGCAAACCTAACTCTGTTATTCAACAAGCCCGTAGAAATCCACCACTATATATTTTTAAGATAATAATGCTAAATACTGTACATTTGCTATATTTACTTATTTTTCCTGGGGAGGAAAAATGACAAGTTTCTGAAATCTCTAAATGGCTGGTTTCAGTGCCCCTATGCTTATAAAACACTTTCATGAATACAATATTAAAAGCAACTTTATTTCCCCGCCAAGTGCTCTGAATTTTGTTAAAAGGTGTGTGTTACGTATTCTACATATGCAAATATACACACATCCGTAGTGCACATGAGTGTACACACAAAGAAATGCACTGAGCATATGAACATCATCCTTCAGAAATGCCTTTGTTGGTGGGGGGAAAACCCGCCTAGCCACAGTGAGCCCACCAGCCAGTTCACCAAACTACTCTAACCACAAAAAAATACAAACACAGGGAGGTGCTTGCAGAACTACCGAGAGGTCTCTAGAAGACTAGCCGTAGGCATTCTCAAACAGAAGCTCCAGCCTAGCTCCCTAAATTCATCAAGATATGAAGGGCCTTTTGATTACCGGCCCCCGGTTAACTGAGGCAGAAGTAAAGAGAAAATCCATAGGTGTCCAGGTGTAAGGTGGATGAGCTCCCGCAGAAGACCTGAGATCAAATACACGTTGCAGAACCCAGCTGGGCGAGGTTCCGTCTTAGCCTCAAGGAGAAACCTGAGGACTCAGGATACCTCTACTTAGAGGGCAAAACTACTGGCACACAGCTTGAGTCTGCCAGTGTCGAATGTCCTTATTTTTAAGAATCCAGCATACTGCCCTAGCCGGTCTGGTTCAGTGGATAGAGTGTTGGCCTGTGGACTGAAGGGTCCTGGGTTCGATTCCGGTCAAGGGCACATGCCCGGGTTGTTGGCTCAATCCCCAGTAGGGGGTGTGCAGGAGGCAGCTGATCAATGATTCTCTCTCATCATTTATGTTCCTCTCTCTCTCTCTCTTTCTCCTTTCCTCTCTGAAATCAATAAAAAAATATTTTTTAAAAAAAGAATCCAGCGTACCAAACAATATTAATATTGGTCCTAGGGAAGGTGATAAAGCAGAAATCACCATCGTCGTTTATAAAAATACATTCCTGGAAGCTGAGCGTTCTTTTGGCGGGCGGATACAGGGAAAGGACTGAAACACAGCAACAACAAACGCTATGCTTTATAGTTAGAGGAAGAGACAATGGCAGAAGACTCATCCCTTAGAAAGAACTTGATGTCAATGAGCAAAAAGCTGAAATTCTAGTTTAGCCAAAACCCGTAAGCATATAAAGTAGATGAGCAATAGTGCTGCTGAACATTGAGAAATTTGTTGCGTTGAAACAAGCAGGCATGTAAACGAAACGTGTTTATTGCTTACTTCAAATAACCTAAAATCGTAAGACTGAAAGGACCCTCAGAAAGTTACTTAAGCCCAGTTTCTGTATCCAAGCAAGGTAGGAACTGAGTTACTCCATGAAGACAATGTCCACCCATTCTTTTTTTTCTTTTTTCTTTCCTTTTTTCTTATTTCAGAGAGGAAAGGAGGAGAGAGAGAGAAACATCCATGATGAGAGGGAACCATGGATCGGCTGCCTCCTGCACGCCCCCCACTGGGGATCGAGCCTGGAACCCGGGCCTGTGCCTCGACTGGGAATCAAACCATGACCTCCTGGTTCATAGGTCGATGCCAAACCACTGAGGCACGCTTGCCGGGCTCCACCCATTCTTAAAGACCTTTCGGCAAGGCAGGACTTGATCCTGCCAGAGTGAACCCACCTAGAGCCTTCGAGTGAGCCTGAGCATGTGTCCACAAGGTGACAAGAAAAATCAGGTCTACAGGAAATTTACAGAAGGCTTTGAACAGGTCTGGGAGAAGCTGGAGGGGCTGTCCAAATTCTTTGCCCTTGGAGGAAAGGCTCAATGAAGAAACAACAAAAAAGAAAAACTAATCAGCCATTTTAACTAATACAAAGAGTGTTGTCATTAACAATTAGAACTTCAACTGGGAGTTTACCAGATTTGTCAAACTGGTCTGTTCACCAGTCTCTAGCACTGAGAACTTTATGACATTATAGAGCAACTATCCCACTAATACAGTCAGGGCTGCTGGGTTGGTTTTTTGGGGGGGAGGAGAATTTAAGGGGCAAGAGAAGGTAGCATGAAGTGTCACTGGGTAGAATCAAGACAAGGGAATGGACATGAACACAAATATACCATTTAGAAACTACAAGACCATACTTCTCAGCACAAAATCCTAAGCCTGTTTGTATTGTCCAGAGAGGACAGAAATGAGTATCAGACCTTCCTTCCCTAGCAAGTAAAGCAAACAATCATGCAAAAGCCCAAATACATCCACCTACAAGAGAAACCAAGATGGCAGCATAGGTAAGCACCTAAACCGCTGCCTCGCACAACAATTTCAAAACTACAACTAAAAGACAGAACGGACACCATCCAGAACCACAGGAAAGCTGGCTGAGTGGAAATTCTACAACTAGAAGGAAAGAGAAAAGCTCACAGAGAACTGGAGGAACGGCAAAGGGTTGAGGTACGGCAAAGGGTCTTTGTGCGCGCAGAGAGGAAGGGCCGCCGAGAGCCTGGCTGACTTTCTCTGGTGGGAGGGGGAAGGAAGCCCCCGACTGCACTGAACCACAGTTCCAACTGCACTGAACCCCAGTTCCGGGCGAAACCCCATGGACCCAGGCTCATACAGGAGGAGTCTGGACTGTCAGGTAGAGAGAAAGGCACTCGGAGACTCGGACACCCAGGGGAGGGGGGTCTGGAGGCGCACGCACCAGTGCCCACAAAGACTGAGGAGGCTGCCACAGGCTTTCCCTAGCAGAAGGGAGTCGGAAGCTCCTGACTGCACTGAGCCCAGTTCTGACTGCACTGAACCCCAGTTCCAGGCGAGCCCCTGGGGACCCACGCTCTTGCGGGGGGAATCTGGACTCTCAGGCGGAGGCTCGGGAGCAGGGGAAGGCAGAGGTTTGGAGGCACGCACACACGCGCACAAAGGCAGGGCTGACGGGAAGCCAAGACTGTCTGCTCTGCCCTGAGACTCCACCCCATCCAAGCTGAACACAGAGGTTTTTGCAATATGGCAAGTCTAATCCTATAAGGGTGTCTCCAGGCCCGAACTTCTCCCAGCATAGACACAGCTGATCCTCACAGCCAACTGGCCTGGAGGTCAATTCCTCCCAGTGATACAAACAACAATCAAGACTTAACTACAACAAGGCTGTACACACAGTCCACAAAGGGGTGCACCAAGAGTGTCCACCTCAGGTAACTGGGAGGCCGACCCACTGGGCCATATAGGGAACCTAGCACACAAAGCTACCCCACCAACTCAGGGAAGCAGTGAAAATGCGGCGACAAGAAACAGATCACAAACGAAAGAAATGGAGGAAAACAAATGACTAGATATAGAATTCAAAACCACGGTTATAAGGCTTTTCAAGAATATCCTAGAAAAGGCCGATAAATATCACGAGACCCTCGAAGATATGAAAAAGGACCAACTAGAAATTAAACATACACTGACTAAAGTAAAAAATATTATACAGAGACCCAACAACAGACTAGAGGAACGTAAGAATCAAGTCAAAGAATTGAAATACAAAGAAGCAAAAAACACTCAACAGAAAAAGCAAAAAGAAAAAAAAAATCCAAAAAATTGAAGATAGTATAAGAAGCCTCTGGGACAACTTCAAGCGTACCAACATCAGAATTATGGGGATGCCAGAAGAAGAGAGAGCAAGATACTGAAAACCTATTTGAAGAAATAATGACTGAAAACTTACCCCACCTGGTGAAAGAAATAGACTTACAAGTCCAGGAAGCGCACAGAACCCCAAACAAAAGGAATCCAAAGAGGACCACACCAAAACACATCATAATTAAAATGCCAAGAGCAAAAGACAAAGAGAGAATATTAAAAGCAGCAAGAGAAAAACAGTTAATTACCTACAAGGGAGCACCCATACGACTGTCAGCTAATTTCTCAACAAACTATGCAGGCCAGACAGGAGTGGCAAGAAATCTACAAAGTGATGAACAGCAAGAACCTACAACCAAGATTACTCTACCCAGCAAAGCTATCATTCAGAATTGAAGGACAGATAAAGAGCTTCACAGATAAGAAAAAGCTAAAGGAGTTCATCACCACCAAACCAGTATTATATGAAATGCTGAAAGGTATTCTTTAAGAAGAGGAAAAAGAAAAAAGTAAAGATAAAAATTATGAACAACAAATACATATCTATCAACAAGTGAACCTAAAAATCAAGTGAATTAAAAACCTGAAGAATAAACTGGTGAATGTAATAGAATCAGGGGCATAGAAACGGAGTGGACTGATAATTCTCAGGGGGGAAGGAATATGGGGGGGTGCAGGAAGAGACTGGACAAAAATCGTACACCTATGGATGAGGACAGTGGGGGGGAGGTAAGGGCAGAAGGTGGGGTGGGAACTGGTTGGAGGGGAGCTATGGGGGGAAAAGGAGAAACAATTGTAATAATCTGAATAAAGATTTATTAAAATATATATATATATACATTCACCTACTATCAACTGAGCCTCTTCTGTCAGAGCTCACATCTATATATATAAAAGCCTAAGCGACCAGTGACCGAACAATCGAGCAACCCGTTGCTATGATGCTTACTGACCACCAGGGGGCAGACACTCAACGCAGGAGCTGCCCCTGGTGGTCAATGCACTCCCACAGCAGCAGCGCCACTCAGCTAACCAACAGGCGCCAGACGCAGGACTCACAGCTGGCGAGCGCCACTTTGGCAGCAGTGGTGCGAACCTCTCCTGATAGGGACTGACTGGGCACGAGCCTGCGGCAGGTGCAGCAGGGCCGGGATGAGCGGGAGCGGCCTCCCCAGCAGCCTACCGTTTCGAGCACTACGGGGGACGTCGGACTGCTGGTTTTGGCCCGCAACGTCCCCCGAGGGGTGCTGGATTGCGAGATGGCACAGGCCAGGCTGAGGGACCCCACCAGTGCATGAATCCATGCACCAGCCCTCTAGTTTTTCATACGGGGGAAGTTATTCCAAAGTGATCATCTAGTTCTGGAGACAAAGAACATCAGCATTTGCCTTTAGCACCCTGTGCTTAGCCCTTTTACTGCAGAGAACAGGCAGCTCCCATTAAGGAATTTTGCACTCAGCTGAAAACAAAAACAAAAATAGCATAGCAGGGTGTTCCCTCAGCACTGAACTACCCCATTCCTCCAGACCTGGCTTCCAGCGCCACAAAACCCACCCTGAGGACCCCTCACCCCACACCCTTCCTCTGCCACTCCTCCTCTGAATAATGAGGGCTCTCTCGGACTCCACGCCAGGCAATTCCGCACCAGTTAGACACGATTTTATACTGTTCGTTAAACTATATACAGCCCTGTGTTTTTTGCTAATTGTTTCATGTATACAAATGCCTTTCCTCCCCCAGATAAGATATATAAATTACTTGAGAAGAGGCTTAGTTTTATTCTTCAATTGTCTGTTCCTCCCGAGCATCCAGGGAATGGGTAACACCCACGGGCGGAATCCCTGTGCTATCAGGCTTTCTGTGGTTGGGGGCTACCGTCCGTCCCTTCTCCAGCACCTGTGACTCAGCACCCGCTCCAGAGCGGCTTGTCCTGTACCCACAACCTGCCACACGAGCTCTCGCTAGCCCCTGGCAGGCTCCTCTGCCTGGCACCCTCCCACCGCCGCTCCCAAGAGGCAGAAGTAGTTCACACAAGACCATACAACTCGGCTGGTGCCCTCATTTAATCAGGCTGCTGCAAATGGTTGGCCAAAAGCAATAAGGCCATGACTGAGAGACTGTGGGAGTTTAATATAAAAAATTTAATAAAAAAAGAGGGGTCTACCTTTTAATAGGGCTCTAATTACCCAACTCATAGGATCAGCCCAAATGAGATGGGAGTTTATTTCGGGGGGTTTTTTTAATTATTGTTTTTTTTATATATATATAAATTGCTGCTATGTGTTTTCTTTCCTCTGAGCAATTATGCAGCAAGTACGTAAAGAGGGGAAAAAATATTAATTAAATATAAGGTAATTGTAGAGTTGGCCTGGAGAGAATGAGTCTGAACTCTGGACAATCACAGGCTACTAGGGTTTGAAGACTGCTCAGGGCCTCCCAGAAAAGAAAGAAATAAAAATACAACCAACCAACCAGCAGCTGCACAGTACAGCAGGAAAAGAGCATGTACAGAAACATCAGTAGAGCAAAGGGCTGCAGGGCTCCAAACACCCCAAAAGCAGCGAGGCTGCCAACTGCTTGGGCTCCCTGCTAGAAGGGACCTCCCAGAGTTTGCCCAATCATGACCCCCCAGAATGGACCAGCCGCTCTCCTGGTGATCAATAGTTAAATTAGGAGATCAAAACTTAAAAAGAGACTGAGGAATAAAGGATTGAAAAGGACTGTCGTGTTCAATTTGGACATCACTCCAAAACCAACTGTAACTTCCGCCCAAGGGGCAGTGTGGCAGGCCCCGTGGGAAATACTCAAGGTCTATCTGAGACACTGGCTTTCACACCACCGTGACCTCAAGGAAGAACTCGGGCGATCCCAAAAGAGTGAAATGAAGCCACTGCGGGGCAGGTGGAAATGAGCCATGCTTGGTAACAGCAGGTGACACGACGGCAGTGGTACAGTCCTGAAACAGTCCAGGCAGGACCTGTATCTGTATCGCCCTGGTCTTTCTCCCCGCTGTCCTGGAAAGCCTTAGAACAGGCTCGGATTCAGACTCGCGCAGACGTAAGGCTCTCTCCTTACCTCCTCACGCTACTGCCAGAAGGAGAAGGAAGAAAAACAGGCCAAACAGCAGGCCCCGCAGAAACAGAAGCTTGGCAGTACATCCCTAAACTTACTGTCGACATTCAAAGAGAGAAAAAGCTCTGAAAAGTTCACCCTAAAGCTGGCCCCTCCATAAAACATGTCTGGTTTGTACAGAACAGGTCTCTCTACCCCACCAACAGGACCGGCAACCGTCCTGAAATGCAAAGTAGGATAAAAATGGGGCAGGCGGGCAGGCACTCTGGCTCAGACCCCCGAGCAAAAGCACTTTGCCAAGAAAATTATCTTCGGTACCTAGTAGGGCTCTTCCCTGTCAATAGTGTAAGCAGGAAACAAATATCATAAACCTAACTACTAACCAGGCAAAACGGAGCTCCCTCCCTTACCTGTTCTTCAAAGGCCACCTGAGGTACCCTCACCCTTAGGGGCAAAGCACAGCTATTCCAGCCCCAGCCGGTTTGGCTCAGGGGATAGAGCGTCGGACTGCAGACCAAAGGATCACGGGTTCAATTCTGGTCAAGAACACATACCTCAGCTGCAGGCTCCTCCCCAGCCTGGGCCCTGGTCGGGGCGCGTGCACGAGGCAACCAATCGATGCATTTCTCTCACATTGACATTTCTCTCTGTCTCTCCCTCTCTCTTCTACTCTCTCTAAAAATAAATGGAAAAGTATCCTAGAGTGAGGATTTGAAAAAAAAAAAAAGAACAGCTAGTCTATACAGTCAAGCAGCAACTCGGTTCAGCCCAGCAGCCTCACTCCAACTCAGCCCCCAAAGGTTTCAGGCACCCCACTAATTACTATTGATCAGCAATAAGCCAAGTGGTGCATCACCAGCTGGGGTGGATGCTTTCAGCTCCAGAAAAGATCAGGCTTTGCCCTGTCCAGGTAGCTCAGTTGATTAGAGCATAATCCTGAAATGCCAAGGTTGTGGGTCTGATCCCTAGGCAAGACACATACAAAAATCAACCAATGAACGCATAAGTAAGTGGAACATCTCTCTCTCTCTCTCTCTCTCTCTCTAATCAATAAGTAAAAATTAAATTTTAAAAAAAGATGAGACTTTACTAAAGAGATCTTACTAATTCCTGATGCCAGAAAGTCAGAAGGCAGAGGTCACTGATGGGGTTAGTCTCCACACAACATCTACTTTTAAAGGGACACTACTGATGTAAAACTGTAAGATCGTAGAGTTTCTTGAAACTCACATTGTATTTTAACTATTAGAAAATGATACATATGTAACCTAGATTCTTACCAGTGGCTCTCGAGGCATCACATTTTCACTTCCCGGACTAGAGCCTGGCTGCAAAGAAAAACAGAAACAAAAATAAGATCACAGTGCCACCCAATGGACATCAAAACCAAAGACATTCTACTCTCGCGCAACACACACAAACCCGCCTCCTATTTCTCTCCGTTTTTCACACTGTGCAGTGTGCTGGGTGGGCTATCTGCAAGCAGTGGCCCGCAGAGTCTGAAGCTCCAGCGAGCAGGAAGAGACTGTGTGGGTTCAGTGCCAGCACCTCGAGGAGGCTGGGCTGGGCTTAGGAGGACCCAAGACCAGCGGCTGGGCAGCAGGGGTTGAGGCCCATCACCAAATCCCTGGCAATAGCCACGTCCAGCAGGAAGGTGTTAAGTGAAAGCAAAACCTCCTTTTTGCCTCCTCCCAACTCACGAGTTGACCAGGAAAGTGGAGAAAGAGATCCAGCCACAAGGGGGCCCCAGTTGCCCACACCCGGGATTTTCTCTAGGCTTCTATCTGGAGCCAGGAAAGCGAGATGGACCCTGGTTCCTCCCCTGGTCACCGAGGACAGCGATCCACAGTGGACAAGAAAGCCAGGCTTAAATTCTTTTTTCACAATAAGCTGGTGACAGGCTGCTAGATAAACAGACCCACTGGCAGGCAGGCAGCATTGTGGCCCACTCGCCTGGCTCTAATCTGTTCTGGTTCCTTCTCCTCTGGATCTCTCCTTCACCCTCACATCTGCCTTCAATCCTTGACGGATGTTACCAACGTTTAGAAAGGGAGAGGGAGAGAGAGAGACAGAGACAGAGACAGACAGGCTCGGAGGAAATTCCCAAACCTCCAAAAGAATAAAACAAGCAGTTTGTGAGAGTTATGATTGGTTTACTGTACTGATGTTCACACCAATTTCCAATTATCTACAGACAATATCCAGACAACTGCAGCTCATGTGTGGGTCTTAGGAGCCAGCCTCCAGCCTCCACATTCCTCCAGCTCGTTCAAGATGGCAAGTGGCAGGCTCCTAGGAAAAAGAACAGGAGGTAGGAAAGGGAAGAGTCCAGTCCACAGAGGGTCCCCCAAGATGTCCCCCAGATGCCACCACACAGCTGGCACATACACACTGGCAAGAACTCTGCTGGAAGATGGACTCCCTCCTCATCCAAAGTCCTGTCTCAATTGCTCCTCCTGTCCCAGGACAAGGCCAGCCAGCATGCAACTAGCAAGTCTCAGGGCAGGTGAGCATGCTTCCCCTCCCTTCCTTCCTCCCCCTCAATGCTCAGGCATCAATAAGCTCCTGCATTTAGACCTCTAGCCCAGGCCCCTCCGCGTTCTACATCCTATTGCCTTCCGGCCTCCTCTTGGACTTAAGTCCATAGCAGATTCATAATTCCTCCCTCTGCTACACATGCCCTTTTCCAGTGTTCCCTATCTGAGTGAATGGGACAACCTCCCACCAAAATATGTGACCACAGGCCATCCTTGACAGCTCCTTCTCCCTGACTCGCCTGAGCTAACACATTATCAAGCCCTGCCAATGTTCCTTCCTAAATATCCATGGACTCAGTCCAGTCACTTCCCTCCATATCCAGTGCCAGCACCATGGTCCACGCTTCCAAAATCTGCCTGAGCCACTGCAAAGGCCTTCTAATCAGCTCACCCACACCCAGGCTGGCTCTCTCCCAATTCATTCTCCACACTGCACAGACTACCATCCCAAAGGACAATCCAATCATCTCACCCGGAACCCACCCACCCACCTGAGTAAACAACAACTCTAACACAGAAACAACTGGCCTTTGCCACACACTGACCTGTGCCTCCTCTGTCAAATGGGCCTTTGCACACGCTATTCCTTCCTTTCCCTCTGACAATTTAACTTGTCACTTCCCCGGGGAAACATTCCCTCTCTGACAACCATGATGGGCTCAAATTTCTATTATATACTAACGGCCTACTGTCCCTCACCAGATTATAAACTCCAGAACTGTGTCTGCTTTGCACTGTATCCCTAGGGCCTGGGACAGTATCAGGTGCACACTAGGCGTTTCATAGACATTTGTAGAATGAATGATGAGCAATGAAGAAGAGAGCAATGAAGAAGATAGCAATGGTTCTAACACAACTGAATGGACTAAATATTAAAGCTGATTATCTCCTGAAGCTGCCTTCACTCCATTTGGTAAATACCAAGTGCTAACGTTTATTTAGCTCACCCTTCACTTAATTCTCCCAATAAATTTATAAAAGTATTGCTGATGAGGAAACTGAGGCAAGGGATGTTAAATAACTCACCCACGATGACTCAGTTAGTAACTGATAATAAAGGGGCCTGAACCTTCCTAATTAAACAAAATAATCAAGTTTTGTTTGACCACATTTTATTAAGCACCAACCTTAATGCTGCCCCATAAATAATAATGTAGGTTTTTTTACTTGATGAAACAATCCAATGCAAAAAGCTTAGTATTTAGGAGGCCCCATTCTGACTTAACCCAAAACTTTCTTCCTGAGAGATCACCAAAGAACTTCCCTTAAATTAGTTTATCTCTTGAACAGCTAATATTTGCCAGAAGGAAAACTTGAAGCACTATACAGTACCAAGTCTCTTTCATCACATACCTTTTGTACCTTTTTAAATTTTAAGCCATGAAAATAGATTCTTTTTAAAAAACTTTAAATATTAACAATTTTTAAAGGAAGCTTTCCTCTCATCCCAGCACTCAGTCCCTTCTTCCTCAGGCGACCCACCACTGATGCTGCTTCCTTATATATTCTTCCCAGGCTATTCAAAGAGTACAAGCAGCACATATATGTGGACATGTCTCCACCAAGTAACTTTAAACAGCAACAATCCTCAAATTCCTCAAGGTCTGGCTTCCTCCAGCCTGGGGTCCCAGCACACCAAAGCCAGCCCTCCACACGCAATCTCGGGGCTACTAAGAGAGGAGCAAGCATTTCCCCAAACGAACTCACAGTGCTGCCTGAGGTCAGTCTGACCTTGAACTCACAGTGCGGCCTGAGGTCAGTCTGACCTTATCAGTGAATACAAACAGCTTCTCGCCAATTTGGGAACTGCCCAATACTGATTATATTCTAGATCATTCTCTAGCATATTTGCAGTCTAAGATGGTCTATCCCCCATTTCCTGTCTCAGAGTCCTTTAGATGACCAAAATAGCCCTACTACTCTCCATATTGGTACCACCACCTGAAATTCTTCCCTGGATAACTAGTTAATTCTCTCCCCACTAGATTTTAAGTTCCTTGAAGACAGGCACTGTACTTTATTGAAGGCTGCTCTTCAATAAAGTCTCCTTTCTGGCTTGAGACAGATCTCTACAAATTAAATCCCAGCTGGTTCCTAGAAATCTTGACAGCGTGGCCTAATATCATTGGTACTCAATAAACATGTGCTTAAATATTTTCATCTAAAAAGTTAAAACAAAGGAACCACTCTGTATACATAATCCCATGTGAAACAAGCAGAGGACTGGCAGTGCCTTGTCCACATATATGTGCTGCTTCGCCTCCAACCTCACACACACCTGGCCTCTTCTCAATGCAGTGCTGTGGCTTGATGCTGCTCAACCCCAGGCGAATCACGCCCAAGGGGCACCTGAAAATGTGTGCAGGTGTTTCTGGTTGCCACAATGACCAGGCGCCTGGGAGGCTAAATATCCTGCAAGGCACGCAATGAAGAACTAACTGTCCATCCGAACCGCCAACAAGCCCCCTTAGAGAATCCTGACCACCGCTCCCTTATGCTGGGGAGGACAGACCCCGTCTTTAGCGTGCAGTTCGCCGTGCTGTGTCAAAGAAGGCAAAGGTCTGAGCAGGCAAGTGCTTGTCAGAGTGGAATTCCCAAGCTCATTAATCTCACCAGTCCAGCTTTCACGAAAGCCCAACACTTCTCAAACGCCTACACCTACATCGAGCCCGTTTAAGTGGTAAAGTCTCCTTTCTGGCTTGAGACAGATCTCTACAAATTAAATCCCAGCTGGTTCCTAGAAATCTTGACAGCGTGGCCTAATGATAGGAAGGTTCAAAAATCACAGCTGGGGTCTATTGCCAAGATATATGAAGTAGACTCTAGGCCAGTGGTCGGCAAACTCAGTCAACAGAGCGGCAAACTGCGGCTCGTGAGCCACAGTTTGCCGACCACTGCTCTAGGCAATCCACAGTCAGGATCCTTCGGGGCCAGACTGCAAGAGCAGAAAGGGAAGAAAAGCAAAAACAGGCAACCTGGCTGGCTGGCTGGCGTGGCTCAGTGGTTGAGCATTGACTTATGAACCAGGAGGTCATGGTTCAATTCCTGGTCAACGCACATGCCCAGATTGTGGGGAGTGCAGGAGGCAGCCAATCAATGATCCTCTCTCAAATTGATGTTTCTCTCTCTCTCTCCCTCTCCCTTCCTCTCTGAAATCAATATGTGTATATATATATATTTTTTTTTTAAACAAACAACAAAAAAGACCACAGTGGCAGAGAGAGAAAGGCTTTCAGTTTAATAGACAAAAATGCTCTCACTCCTGCTGCCCAGGCACTGACCTTCCCCAGCCAGAAGGTGAGCCCATGTGCTGACCTTGCTGCACAGCAAAGATCAACCGCACACACAGCTCAGGTTTGAACACTGAAAGGACATCCCAGTCTAAAGTCTAGGCGTACTCACTGACACCTGCCAAGTGACTCTGTAACTCCGAGTACGTCCTAAGCCAGTCTGGCCTGTAGGTCTTTGATGGGAAGAATAAGATTCAATTCAACAAATGTTTTTTTGAGAGGCACTGGTACAGCGGCAAGTGCATAAGCTCTAGTATTAATAACTGAGTGACTGTGGGCATACTTTTCAATCTCTCTGAGCCTCAGTTTCCTCCTCTATGGGAATAATGGGAATAATACCAGCACCTGACATTCAGGATGAAATGAAGTAAGAGACAGTGTCACTGCTCCACTCAAAATCAACCAACAGACTGCTGCTGTCTCTGATGGAGTAATAGACCCACATTTACCTTCTTACTGTGAACCAGAAAACGAAATAAAATAAACGGCACCACTGTTTGTAGACATTGGACAGCAGGCAGTATAGGACTATGATTCCTGACAGGACATAAACAAATAATAAGAGCCCTAAGGTCAACCTGGCTGCACACTGCAGGCCAAGGAGAACTGGGGGGTGGGAGGAGGAGTCCCCAGCAGACCATGGCAGTATCACTGAGTTGAGGAAACAAAGGTTGAGGTTCAGGGAGGTGAAGGCAGCTGAAAGTCACAGGACAGAGTTCCAGAGAGGAGAGAACTATGCAGAAAGAGAGCTCCAAAAATCTGCTTAGAGGTTCCCTGAAGTCTTTGCTGAATATTAAAATGTGTGCATGCATAGAATGCAACTCCACAAGGTTAAAGAGTGCTGAAGAAGCTGCAAACTGAGCAGTGCCCAGAACCCTCACAGGCGTCACAAATCCCAAGCACCACAGTGAAGTGTCCTCACTGAACTCAGCAGAAACTGGGAAGGCCACATCTGGGTAGGGGAATCAGATTATCCCTGGGGTAAAAGCAACCTAGATCTACCCTTAAAAGCGTAAAAATAGGACTTGATATTGCTTGTTGGTGAAGGAACAATCTGGGTGGGACGACAGTGAAATCTAGAGTAGAAAACAAGTTGGTCCAAGGTGTCCTGCAGGCTATAAAATGCAGTTTAATCAGTGTGCCGTTTTATTCCTGTTCAAATTATGTGAACTAATTGGATGCTCAATTTTTTTAATATGCTAATAGTTTTTAAACCTTAAAAAAAAAAAGCAGAACATAGAGATGAAAAATATAATATCCAAAGTAAAAACTTCACTTAATGGAATGAGCAGATTAGACACTGCAGAAGAAAAGGTAAGTGCACTTGAAGACATGGCAGTAAAAACAGACCAAAATGAAGGACAGACAGTGGAAAAGGACTAAAAAAACCTTTCTTTGAGAAATAATGACTGAAAAATTTCCAAATTTGATGAAAACTACAAACTCAAGAGATCCAAGAAGCTCAACAAACTCCCAGCAGAGCAAACAAAACCACACTAAAGCACATTATAATGAAACTAGAGGCCTGATGCAATTCGTGCAAGAGCAGGCCATCGCAGCCCCAGCTTAGTCCAGAAGGTCGTCCAGATGGTCGTTGCACTGTTCGGCCGTTCGGTTGATTTGCATATTACACTTTATTATTACAGATTGCTAAAAATCTATGAAAAAAAGGAAAATCTTATAAATAGCCAGAAAAAAAGAGAAATATTACCTACAAATAATGGTCAAGATTAAGGGTGATTTTACACTTCCAATCAGAAACTATGCAAGCCAAAAACTAAAATAGAATAGTATTATTAAAATGCCCACAGGTAAAAAAAAAATGTCAACCTAGAATTCTATATCCAGTGACAATATCTTTCAAAGGTGAATACTAAATTAAGACATTTTCAGAAAGAAAATAAAAAGCTGTAAGAGCCTAGCTGGTGTGGCTCAGTGGTTGAGCATCCACTTATGAACCAGGAGGTCATGGTTCAATTCCTGGTCAGGGCACATGCCTGGATTTGGACTCAATCCCAATAGAGGGTGAGTAGGAGGCAGCCAATCAATGATTCTCTCTCATCATTGATGTTTCTCTCTCTCTCCCTCTCCTTTCCTCTCTCTGAAATCAATAAAAATATAGTTTTAAAAAATAAGAAGCTAGAAGAATTTGTCAGTAGTATACTTGGACTCAGGAAATGTTCAAAGAAATTCTTAAAGCAGAAGGAAAATACCAAATGGAAACTTGGTCTACACAAAAGAACAATGCCAGAAATTATAAACGTGTCTGGTAAATATATCTTAAACGTACTTTTTATTTTTAAAAGATAATTTAAAATGTACTGTGGGATTTATGACATATGTGGAAGTAAAATCAATGACACCAATAGTAAAATCAATGACACATAGTATAGTGGATGAGAGGGAAACTAGAAGCATACTGTTGTTAGGTTCTTACATTATATGTTAATTGGCAAACTACCATTTGAAAGTAGTCTGGTAACTTCAAGTAACATATTATAAACCTTGGAGCAATCACTAATAAACAAAAAACAACCTAAAAAGTATTGGTAAACCAATAGCAGAGATAAAATGAAATCCTTAAAAACAGTTCAATCCAAAAGAAGAAAACAAGAAAAAACAGATTTTTAAAAAATTGCAAGATGGTAGATTTAGATCTAATCACAAAGGAAACACTCCAATTAAAAGGTAAGAGTTATCAGGCTGAGCAAGGGAGCCTGGGGGAGAGCAAGCCCTAACTATATGCTGTCTATGAAATAAAACACTTTAAAGAAAAAGACACATATAGGTAAAAAGCCAAAGAATGGAAAATGATATACCATGCAAATACTAATCATAAGCAAGCCGAAGTGGCAATATTAATCTCAGTCAACTTCAAAATAATAGATATACCAACGATAAACAGGGAAATTTCAAAAATAAAGGAGTCAATCAAAATGACATAGTAATCCTGAATAAGTATGCACACAATAACAGAGTTTCAAAATATATGAAGTAAATCAGACATAATTACAAAGAATAGACAAACCCACAATTACAGTTGGAGACATTAATACTCCTCTTTCCTTAACCAGAAGTCAGTAAAGATACAGAAGGCCTAAATAACACTATCAACCAACACAGCCCGACATTTGTAGAACACTCCAACAGCAGAATACACTTTATTTTATTTTTTAATTTATTTTATTTGTTTTGTTTTGTTAATTCCACCCGAGGATATTTTTTCCATTGATTTTTAGAGAAAGTGGAAGGGGGAGGGGAGAGAAACGTTGATGAGTCACATCGATTGGTTGCCTCCCGCACTGACCTCCACCAGAGCCAGGTATTGAACCTGCGACTTAGATATGTGCCCTTGACTGGGAATCAAAGCCAAGACCCTCCAGTGGGCAGGCCAAGGCTCCAACCACGGAGACACACTGGCCAGAGCTATACATTATTTGCAAGTTCCTAAGAAAAATTCACCAAGACACCACAAAACAAATCCCAAATTTAAAAGATTTGAAAACACAGTATGTTTTTTTACCACAACAGAATTAAACTAGAAATCAGTAACAGAAAAAAAAAAATTGGAAAAGTCCTAGATATTTGGAAATTAAACAACAGACTTCTAAATAATCTATGGGTCAAAGAAATTAGGAGAAATTAGAAAATATTCTGAACTAAATGAACATGAAAATACAACATATCTAAATTGTGGAATGCCACTAAAGCAGTACTTAGAGGGAAATTTACAGTTTTAAGTACTGATTTTAGAAAACAAGACAGAAAAAATAAGAGCAAATGAAACCCAAAGTAAATAAAAGGAAAGGAATGTATGATATAAAAATTACAAATAGAGGAAAATCAATTAAATAAAAGCTGGTTTTTTGAAGATACTAATAATTTCCACTATTAGAAATGAAAAAGGGGAAACCATTGTATTTCTATAGACATCTAAAAGATAATAAGGCAGCCCAACTGGTGTGGCTCAGTGGTTGAGCATCGACCTATGAATCAGGAGGCTACGATTGGATTCCGGTCAGAGAACATGCCCAGGTTATGGGCTCAATCCCAAGTAGGAGGCATGCTTTCATCATTGATGTTTCTCTGTTTCTTTCTCTCTCTCTTTCTCTTTCTCTCTCTCTCTCTCTCTCTTCCTCTCTAAAATCAATAGAAATATTTAAAAAGAAAAGATAATAAGGCCCTGACCGGGTAGCTCAGTTGGTTAGAGCATCCTCCTGATATGCCAAGGTTTCGGGTACGATCCCTGGTAAGAACATATACAAGAAACGACCAATGAGTACATAAATAAGTGGAACAACAAATTGTAAGAAATAACCAATGAATACATAAATAAGTGGAACAACAAATTGATCTTTCTCTCCCTCTCTTTCTCCCTTTCTCTCTAAAATCAATTAAGTACATTAAAAATAATAATAACAAAGAAATATTATAAAAATTAAAACAACAAACTTCACAACTAAAATAAACAAATTCCTTGAGACATACACTGAGTGGCGAGATTATTATGATCTCTGAACACATAATAATCTGGGCCAGTGTATATCCTATATCAGTGGTCAGCAAACTGCGGCTCACGAGCCACATGCAGCTCTTTGGCCCTTTGAGTGTGGCTCTTCCACAAAATACCACGTGCGGGCTCTTCCACAAAATACGTACAGTGCGATTGAAACTTCGTGGCCCATGCACAGAAGTCAGTTTTCGGCTCTCAAAAGAAATTTCAATAGTTGTACTGTTGATATTTGGCTCTGTTGACTAATGAGTTTGCCGACCACTGTCCTATATAATAAAAGGCTAATATGCAATTGTCCCCTCAACCAGGAGTTCGACCAACCGCCCATGTCCTCTGTGTGTGTGTGTGTGTGTGTGTGTGTGTGTGTGTGTGTGTACACATAAATACACACTGAGTGGCCAGATCATTATGGGTTCAGAGATCATAATAATCTGGCCACTCAGTGTATACCAAATTGACACTAGAAATAAACAGAAGAGTTGTTGTTTTTTGATATATTTTTATTCATTCCAAGAGAGGAAGGGAGAGGGAGAAATAGAAACACCAATGATGAGAGCACAACCCCTACTGGGGCCTGGGCCCACAACCTGGGCATGTGCCCTAACTGGGAATCGAACCATGACCTCCTGATTCATAGACAGACGCTCAACCACAGAACTACACTGACTAGGCAAAACAGGTAAGTTTAATAGCCTTATATCTACTTTAAAACACACAATTAAGTAATTTAAAACAAAAAAGGAAATAAAACTATAAATCAATATCCCTCATAAACATAAATGTAAAAATCCTTAACAAAATACTGACAAAACGAAAGCAGCAATATATAAAAAAGATAATAATGCATTATGACCAAGTGGAACTTAGCCAACAAATGCAAAATTGGTTTAACATTTGAAAAATCAATCAACATAAATCACCATATTAACAGAACAGAGGAAGAATAAGATCAACTCAACAGAAAGCAAAAAGAGCACCTGACAACACTCAGATAATTAAAATTAAAAGTTGAATCTCTTCCACTTGATAAAGGGCACCTAACAAGAAACCTAAAAGCTAACATCATATTTAAATGTGATTGACTGAATGCATGTTCCTCACGATGAACAAGGTAAGACTGTCTACTCTCACTATGTCTTTTAACTTTGTACTAGCAGTCCTAAGCTGTATGTACAAGAGTATAAGAAAAATAAAGGCATATAAATTGGAAAGCAAGAATTAAAGTTGTCTTGCCCAGCTTCTGTGGCTCAGTTGGTTGACCATCATTCCATGCACAGTTGGTCTCCGATGCCATTCCTGGCCAGGGCACATGCTGGAGCTGCAGGCTTGATCCCAGTAGGGAATGTGCAGGAGGCAGCCAATTGATGTTTCTCTCTTATCGGTATTTCTGTCTCCTCTCTCTCCCTCTCCCTTCCTCTCTCTAAAATCAATAAAATGTTTTAAAAATAATTAAAGCTGTTTTTTGGGGTTTTTTTGCAGACAGCACTATCATCTTAACAGAAATCTACAAAAAAGCTATTAGATTATGAGTTTAACAAGGTTGCAGAAATAAGGTCAACATACAAAATCAATTTTATTACTATACTAGTGGCCGGGTGCACGAAATTCGGGCATGTTAAAAGGGAATTAGAGGAAATATTTTAATATTGCTATTTGCCCTTTCTCTATAATAGAAGTGTCAGAGATGAAAGAAAATTAGTAAAATGTATATGAAAATCTTCCTCCTGTCAGAGTCTGGGGCATGCCCACCTGCTCGTGCCTCAAAATTGCCCGAGACCCAGACCCGGCCAGACCCACCCCCACTGGGCGAGATCCAGACCCAGCCAGCCCTACCCCAATCAAGCCCCACCGGGTGGGGGACCCAGCCTCAGGTCCCCTGGCCCAGCGCCCGGTGGGGGACACAGCCTCAGGGCCCCCGTCAAGCCCCACCAGGTAGGGGGCACAGCCTCAGGTGCCCCGGTGCACACCGGGCAGGGGGCGCAGCCTCAGATCCCCCCCTCGCACCCTTAGGTCCCCAAGCCCAGCGCCAGGGCGGGGGCGCTCAGCCTGAGGTCCCTCAGCCTGGGGCGGGGGAAATGTCAATTCTCCCACCAATTGATCTGTAGATTCCACATAACTCCACCAAGCTTTTTTGTAGGAAGTGATAAACTTATTCTAAGATGTATATACAGATGCAATAGACTAAAGGTAAAACAATTCAGAAAATTAATATGGTCAGACCTGATTTCAAAATTATTTCATCTGCATTAGGACAGACATATGTATAGACAAATGGAACAAAATAGAGTCCAGAACTTGATCTATGTGTACACAATGTTTTTAAATTTTTGACAAAGGTGGCAGGATGATTCAATGAAGAAAGGGTAATGTGTTCAATAAATGATAATGAACTGCTATCCATATGGGAAAAAGGGACCTCAGCCTTTACCAATAAGCACAGGAAAAGATGCTCAGCATTAGTCATCACAGAAATGTAAACTCAAACCACAATACCACCACACACGCACTAGAACGGCTAAAATTAAAAAGACGGACAACACCAAGTATTGTTATGAATATGGAGAAAATGAAAACTAGCACAACTTTGCAAACTCTTAGGCAATTTATTATGAAACTAAACATGCAACTACATGACCCAGCAATTGCACTCATAGATATTTATCGAGAAAAATGAAAACATAGATCCTCACAAACACTTATACATGAATATTTATAGTAGCCCCAAACTAGAAACAGTCATGTGGGAAGACTCTGATCTAAGGTGACTCTGATGATCCCCACCTCCTGGCATTCATGCATTGGTTTTGTCCCCGTGAGTATGGGTGTACCTGTGACTTGCTTTTGGCAAAGGCGACAGGTTGCATGTAATTACATGTACATGGTTACGATGCATATGACAGTAATGTCCAATTTGCTAAGAGATTCTCTCCCTTGCTGGCTGTGAGGAAGCAAGTGGCCGGCCATGTTGGGAAGACCTCAGTCTGCAGTCCACAAGGAACTGAATGCTGTCCACAACCACATGAGCTAGAAACAGATCCTTCCCCTGTCCAGACTCAGATTACAGCCCCGGCCCACACCTTGATAGCTGCCTGGGAGACTCAGCTAAACTGTGTCCTGATCCTGACCCAGGGAAACTGAGACAATAGACACAGGTTGTTTTAAACTGCTAGGTTTGTGCTAATACTGTTATGCAGCAATAGGTAATTAATATAATCCAAACACCCATCAACTGATGAACAGGTCAACAAATGTTGATATATCTATACAGGGGAACACAGCTCACTAATAAAAATTAATTACTGACACGCACAACAATATAAATTTCACAAACATTACTCTAAGCAAAAGAAATGAAACGAAAGAATACATACATAAGTTTAATAGCCTTATATCTACTTTAAAATACACAATTAAATAATTTAAAACAAAACGAAATAAAACTATAAATCAATATCCCTCATAAACATAAATGTAAAAATCCTTAACAAAATACTGACAAAACAAACGCAGCAATATATAAAAAGGATAATAATACATTATGGCCAAGTGGAACTTAGCCAACAAATGCAAGACCGGTTTAATATTTGAAAAATCAATCAACATAAATTCCAAGAGAGGAAGGGAGAGGGAGAAATAGAAATGAAGTTTCTATTTCTTATGAAATTCTAGGAAAGACATTATAAACTACAGTGACAGAAAGCAGTTCAGATTTCCTAAGGCCAAAGGCTGAGAATTTCTAGGAAGCCGCATGAGGGAACATTTAGGAATACTGGAATTGTTTTGATTTAACTGTGGTGGTGGTTACACAGACACACACACAGACACACACACACACACACACACACACACACAGACACACACACACACACACAGAGACACACACACACACAGACACACACACACACACACAGACACACACACACAGAGACACACACACACACAGACACACACACACACACAGACACACACACACACAGACACACACACACACAGAGACACACACACACACACAGACACACACAGACACACACACACACACACAGACACACACACACAGACACACACACACACACACAGACACAGACACAGACACACAGACACAGACACAGACACACAGACACACACAGACACACACACACACGCACACACACAGACACACACACAGAGACACACACACACACAGACACACACACACACACAGACACACACACACACAGACACACACACACAGACACACACACACACAGACACACACACACACACACACACACAGAGACACACAGACACACACACACAGAGACACACAGACACACACAGACACACACACAGACACACACACACACACAGACACACACACACACAGACACACACACACACACAGACACACACACACACACACAGACACACACACACACACACACAGACACACACACACACAGAGACACACACAGACACACACACACACACAGACACACACACACACACACACACAGACACACACACACACACACACACACACAGGCAGTCCTCAGGTTACATGTTTCGTGGTTATGTCACCATCTCCCATTTATTTATTAAAAAAAAAAGTTCCATCATTTCATGTGCTTTATGTTTTTTATTATTTACTTACCACAAGTAAAGGTCAGGAATTGTTACCTTTCTTTTAATTTTGTTTACTGTTGTCACTGCATTACTGCTGTGTATGTGTTCCATGTGAGTGACACAGGTGCTTATGTAGGTGGGTTCCGACTTACAGCAAAAATCGCGTTACATCGCGCCGTGGGAACGGATCTCTGACGTAACCCAAGGACCTACTGTATGTGTATACATACACACATACACACACACACACACACACACACACGTATGTATATATATTTGTCAACACTCACTAAAGTGACCACAACATACCTATTGAATTCCACAGTAAAGTTTTTGGCCACAAGAACTTTGTAACTCAGTAAGGTAAGATAGATAGATAGATAGATAGATGCCTAATATGCAAATTGTCCCCTCAGGATTTCAACTGGGAGTCCGATCGCTCGCTATGACATGCACTGACCACCAGGGGGCGGCACGGAATGAAGGAAGGCCCCAGTTGGCATCCAGGGAAGGCAGGCCCTGGCCAGCAACCCAAAGGAAGGCCCCTGGCTGGCAGCCAGAAGGCCCCAGTCAGGCCTGATCGCTGGCCAGACCCAGGGACCCTCCCCGTGCACGATTTTCGTGCACCAGGCCTCTGATTTAACATACGGTATTACAAGTATTAGCAAAGTTGCAAAGAAAGTGACTAGTTTAGAAAAAGTTATCTTCACAAAGGAGAAATGTGATAGACATCACTTAACAACCAACCAAACATATCCTCAATAAGGGGACAAACTGGTAGCATATGCCTCCTGATGTGACTCACTGAGGACAGCTATACAGCATTCGCACAAAAAATGTTTCACCTGGACCTAAACATGAGGAAACAGATCAGAGAAATCCAGACAGCAGACACTACAGAACAAAGGTCCGGACTCTCCGAAGAGTCAGTATCATGAAAAACAAAAAGGCAGATGAACTCACCAGAAATGTGTACTGTAGCTCCACAAAAGTCACGTGACATATTGTCACAGAAGCACTAACTGTAAAAACCCAAAAGGCAAACCACCTACATGACCATTAAGAGCAGAATGGTAAATAACAAATGGACAAGTACTTTCACACAATGTAAGAACTGTATGTAGCAGTACAAATGAACTGTCACTCTTCACAACATGATAATCTCATAAATGTAATGATGAATGAAAGCAGCCACTGAGCCAATGGATTTTAAATCAGAATAGAAACTACCTTTGGGGGTTGGAGCGTGACGGGAGGGACTCTAGGAGGACTTCCGAGGTCCTCCTAATGTCTGATTTATTGATCTGGGTACTGCTTACAATTCACTAAGCTGGACACATAATTTGTGTGCTTTCTGGATATATGTTAAACTTCAGTAAAAGTGTTTTTTTTTAATGTTAAAGGTTAGGGCACGATTCTACATTAAAGCAGACTAAAGAGATAAAGCAATACAATCTGTTTCTTGATTGGATCCTGATATTTTTAACTGGGAAAATTTGAATTTCAACTGTATTAAGTAATATTTTGTCAATACTAAATTTTTTATGTGATGATATTGTAGTTGTGTAACCTTA
This sequence comes from Corynorhinus townsendii, assembly GCA_026230045.1. Lineage (NCBI taxonomy): Eukaryota > Metazoa > Chordata > Mammalia > Chiroptera > Vespertilionidae > Corynorhinus > Corynorhinus townsendii. Next base: position 216,256,027 of record JAPDVU010000002.1, read on the forward strand.
CTCTTATGAAAGACAAGGTGAAGTATTACAGGATGAATAATGTGATGCCTGTTACTATCAAATCTTTTTAAAAAGATATATAAGGAGCCTTCATACCAGTTCGATTCCTGGTCAGGGGCACATGCCCGGTTGCAGGCTCGATCCCCAGTGTGGGGCGTGCAGGAGGCAGCCAATCAATGATTCTCTCTCATCACTGATGCTTCTATCTCACTCTCCCTCTCTCTTCCTCTCAAAAATCAATTTTTAAAAAAAAGTTGAGGGGAAAAGCTCTTGCTTGCACTGCTATCATTCAAGAGTTCTTAGCCTTCTAAACCTGCATGTAGAGACTTGGAGAAGAAAACTCTCATTGGGCACTTAGTATGCACAACATGCTTTTTTATTCTTTACTGACTTTAGTGAGTGAGAGGAAGGGAAAAGGAGGGAAACACTGATTTCTTGTTCCAGTTATAGATGCATTCATTGGTTGATTTTTTTTTTATTAATCCTCACCCAAGGATATTTTTCCATTGATTTTTAGAAGAGTGGAAGAGAGAGGGAAAGACAGAGAGAAACATCGATGTGAGAGAAACACATCGATTGGCTGCTTCCTGCAACCAAGGTACGTGCCCTTGACCGGAATCGAACCTGGGACCCTTTGGTCAGCAGGCTGATGCTCTATCCATTGAGCCAAACCGGCTAGGGCCATTGGCTGAATCTTGTATGTAGCCTGGCCAAGAGATCAAAACCGTTAACCTTAGCGTATCCGGATGATGCTCTAACCAGCGGGTGCCAACCTTTCAGACTCACGGACCACCAGTTGGCGACCACTGCTACAAAGATTTCCTTAAACCAGCAGTTGCCAACCTCTCAGACCCCACGGACCACCAGTTGGTGACCGCTGCTCTAACCAACTGAGCTACCCGGCCAGGGCACGACATGCTCTTTACCTCTGTGATTCCAGGGTAACTGTTATTACTCTCATTTCACAGAGGAGAAAACGGATGCTCAGTAGTTAGACAGTGCTAGGGTTCAAACTGGTGTGTCAGACACAGGCCCTGCTATTCCACTCCATAATGTCTTCCCTGGGCTCATCTCCTTTCCCTGCTTCTGTGTTTTCTCAATCCAAAATTTACTATGTCCAGTGAGCCTCAAAAATTCAAAATTTACGCTCCGTAATAATACTCAATAACCATTAGACAATCGGATTGAACTAGCCTCTCTCTCCACTGAAGACAGAAAAGCTGGTGGGAAAGTATGGAAATAGGAATAACATTTCCTCTTCCTATGGGCCATGACGTATGACATGCACAGCCTAGACGGGACTTTGATCAGAGATCAGACAGTAACATGGGGAAAACAGAACAAGGAAATGAAGCAATAAATGCAATTCCAACAGACTATCTCGGAGACAGGCTAAAATCACTATGCCGTTATGGAAAAGCAAGCATGTCACTGAAATCTAAAAGTCACAAAGAACAGCTAAGATAAACACCAGCATTTGGGGTGTGGCTTTAAATTTCAAGGAAATTCCTTCAGAATAAATAAAAGAACTTTCGTGGACAACATGAAAAATCAGACCCTAAAAGACATGATAACAGGGCTTGAGGAAAGCTTTAGATCACCTGTGAATGAAAACGCAGGTTAGTGAATGGAATATAGTAGATAAGACACTAGGTCAGGCACTGTCTAAAATAAGTTAACTTACTTAATCCTCAAGGGCAACCCATGCCATAGGCACTGGTTTCATTCCCATTTTACAGACGGAGGATCTAAGGCCAGAAAAATTAACTTATCTACGATCACCCCGCTGGTAATAGTGGGGCCAGGATTCTAAGCCAGTGGGGATGGCTTCAGAGCTCATACTTTTAACCGCTGCTCTACATCGCCTGTTAAGGAAGAAATAGTTGGTTGCTCCTCATCTTTCAAAACGAGATATTGATTCCACCAAGACAAGTAACCAATTTTCCATGAGAGACGGAACACTGGCTCCGCCCCACAGGAGTAATGCAGCTCTCCCCACACACAAACCCAGTTTGGGGGAATTGACACAGTTCTTTCAATTCCACTCCGCTCTGACTAGAGAAAAAGACAACAGGTTGATCAGGACTTAAAAATGAAATGGCGCCTGCAGCCCCGTCACTCAGTGGGCGTTGCCCCATGCACCAAAGACTTGCTGGTTTGGTTCCGATCAGGGAGGGAGGGCACTTGCCAAGATTAAGGGCTTGGCCCCCGGGGTCATAAAGGAGGCAACTGATGGATGTTATGCTCTCCCATCGATGTTTCTCTCTTCTCCCTTCCTCTCTCTCTAAAAATCAATCGACGGCAAAAAGAGTTGGCTCGCTTAAAAAGTGTGCTTCTGCAGCTTACTGTGAGTGAGAGAATTTGGCATCGAGAGTTCAAGTGTTCCTCCAGGCTGCCAGCATATTCTGATGCAATCCCGTCTCTACCAGCTTTGGAAAAGAGGGCAAAGGAGAAGCGGAGTTGAAAACCAAACCAGCCTGGCCACGTCCCCTTACAGGACCTTGGAGCCTTTCCACGTGTCCGGGGGGGAAATTTCCAGAACCAAAGAACCCTTTGGGTCCTACAGTGGCTCCACGTGGCCAGATCTTCAGTGATGCTCACAGCACTAGGAAACAGGTGCTCAGGGGCTGACGGTCCCCTTTCTTCCCCGCCTGCGGGCATTCCTGACACTGAACCGTTCGGAGACGCCCAGGTGCCGAGGAGCCTGGGCAGTTCAGTGAGCCCCACGGGGTAAGGCAAGAGAGGAGGGCCCTTCTCCCAGGACCCGCCTCTCGCTCCAGAATGGTCCGACAGTGCGAAGGCCAGGGTCAGCCCTAATAATTCCCCACGTTTTACCACCCCGACATCTTTCTGACCACTCACTCGGCTAACGGAAGGAAGCTGGTCTGGGGAACACCCAACTCCCCTACGTGCAGCTCCTATCATAAACTCATCGTGAAGAATAAAACAGTCAGAAACACTGAGGGGCCCGAACCCGCGTGGCTCAGTGGATGGAGCGTGGGCCTGCGGACCGAAGGGCCCCGGGTTCCATTCCGGTCAAGGGCATGGACCTGGGTTGCGGGCTCCATCCCCAGTGGGGGGTGTGCAGGAGGCAGCTGATCGATGTTTCTCTCTCATGGATGTTTCTGACTCTCTCTCCCTCTCCCTTCCTCTCTGTAAAAAAAATCAATAAAATATATTTTTAAAAAAACAAAAACAAAGAAAAACACTGAGGGGTGTCGTTCTGCCTAGGAAGGAAGCGAAATACCAGCAGGCTGCCGAGGAGTCAGTGCACAGGTGTTTGGCGGTGAGAGATGAGTGAGGAGGTCCGGGCTGAAACCATTTTCTTCTTCCTCTAACTCCAACTAAAGTCACACGCGTCTGGCTGCCGGGCGGAGTCGTGCGCGCCTGGCTTTAAGTCCAGGCTCCGTCGGGCAGACGACGAAGGCCGTGTTGCAGACCCTGAAGATCCACTTCTGCAAAATGGTGGCTAGCCGCCTGTCCTTCATAGGGGTTCTAGTGAGCATCCACCGAGGTAACAAGCGCCACGTGTCCTCGGCACGCCAGCGCACACTCGGTGAAGGTAAGGGGCCGCTTGCCCCCATCCCAGCCACTCCACCGCGGACCACCACGCCCTGCGGGGCCGCCTCTGCCGCTGCTGCCCGACAGCGACTCGGGCAGGGGCGCTGGCCCTCGGGGTGCCCTCACTGGCTGAGGGGTGGCTGAACCTGTGGCCGGACGGCTAGACCGCAGCTCCTGGTCGCGAAACCAAACTCTGGGGAGCGAGGACGGGTCCTCCGCAGAAAGCGTGGTGGCGTCTGTTTACATGGAGCCAGTCCCCTTGCCACCAACGCACTGGAGCGGGTCCGACCCTCCAACTTGGCGAGGGGAGCGCAAAGGTGACTAACGACGCAGCGGCTGGCAGCGGGGCCACCCCGGAGGCTGAGGCGGCGGGGGGTGCGAGCCCTGAGCGAGGCAGGCCCCTCCCCGAGGAACAGCCAGAACCAGCGAGCCTCTCACTCCTCAAGCAGGAGCCCTCGCAGCTCAAGGCTCGGGGCTTCCCAGGGGTCCCGCCACCGGCCCGGCCAAGCGCAAGCGAGACCCCAGGGGCCGGCAGGCGGGTAGTGGCACCTGCGGGCGCCCCGAGCCCGGGGTCGGGAAGGTGGTCAAAGAGGGGTCACGGGGGAGGGGCCGGGCGGCGAGGACCTGGGGAGGGACGGGAGGGGGACAAGCGAGGTCTGGCCCCCGATTTCCGAAGCGCAGGGTCCCCACCCGACTCCCAGCCGTACACCGAGCGCCCCCTCCAGCGGGGGCCCCCGCCACCACCGTCGGGCAGTCCCACTCCCCTCACCTGGCTCGGCTGCTCTGCCTGCTCCGAGGACGCCATCTTCCTGAGGCCTGACTAATCAATCGCCGCGGGGCGAGGCTTCTCCCAGGAGCCCTCGCTCTCGCACTCCCGCCCAGACTGAAGTAGCCGAACGGAGCTTATCGATGGTGGCCACCCGGGGAGGAGGGGGGAACTCCCAGGTGGGATCACCTGGCACAATTTTCTTTTCTTTTCTTTTTTTTTTTTTAATTTGGGAATATTGGGGGCCCGGCAGGAGCCCACCTCTAGTGGGAGGACTGCCACCCAGCTCTGGCTTTGCTATCCCTTTTATTCAGGTTATGGGATACACTCATTGCCCTTAGGCAGGCAATTCCGGTAACAGGCAGATTATCTTATCAGTAAGGATTGACATGATTATTTGGTGGGGAAGTTGCTTCAGCTACCATTGTCTCAATTAGATAGGGAGTGGTTGGCTCTGACCTTTCAGAGCTTTAATGTTGACCAGCCTTCTGGGTTCCTTGTCTACACCTTTCTAATTAGTGAGACTATGATCGGTTTCCGGCATCTCCCCCGTTTCTTTTCTTTAAAAAATCTTGCATCTGCAAACTAGAAATAAACATACAAGAACAAAAAATGAGACGAGCAATAATGGTTATGCTGAGAGGCAAATGAATCAGTCTGTAGTAAGTCTCTTTCTGGGCCGACAGTTTTTTGAGTCCCAATTTCAATGTCAAACAGCTCCTTATGTGTACATGTCAGCAATGATATTTCAGTTCTGGATGGTGGACAAATGGTGGTAATGCAGGTCCGACCCTCTCTGGTTTGGTCCTGGGCAACCTGCAGCGACGCACAGCTGCTGACTGCTAGCATGGCAAGGCACCATCAGTGTCTTCCATCTCTGGACTGTTTCTCTTCTGTCTTCATGGCTGGAGCATTCCTATCAATTCCTCTCTGTTGCAGGAATCCACATGGTCTTGGAGTTGTTTTCGTACAGATGATCACTGCTGGCATGGCAAGAAAGACATTCTCAGGCGTCTGTACCGTCTTCTTTACCATGTCCCAGGTGGTCTCCGGGCTGTTTGTTGTCTGGCTTGTCCTCCTCCTGCTCATCTTCAGTGGATTGCTTGGAGTCGCTGCTCTCTGTGGCTGAGGTAGTTGATTGTCTGCAGCTGCATGGTGTGGCTCCAGGCACAAGGTCCTCATTAGTCTGGCTAGTTTCTCTCTTGGATCCCTGTTGCAGTTTAATATTTCTAGCAGGAATTCACATGGGTTTAGAAAAATTCTAGATCCGGTTTCTGTAACTGGCTGTGGGCTTTGCGTGCGGTGAATTTTCCACACCTTTCTCAGTGTATTTTTCCTCTCCTTCGCTCTAGGTGAAAAATATCATTTCCAGACATCCTGCTTTCAGGCGCCAGATGTGGGAACCCCTTTCACGTCCCACGTGCTTCAGGGTTCCGGTTCAGGGTTTGAGTTCTGGAGAAGGCCGCACACAAATGAAAAGAGACTTAGAAAAGTATTAATTTGGGAATATTGGGGGCCAGGCGGGAGCCCACCTCTAGTGGGAGGACCACCACCTCGCACAATTTTCATCAGGTCTCTGCTTTCCAGAAAGATCCGATGTCTGTCCTTTTTGCATTCATATATACATATTCATATATCTGCTAATATATATGCATTTTTATATATGTATTATTCTTATTGAATTAAACCTCTGCCCATCCCCACAAGCGCATTGGGCTCATGTAGGGACTCGCTAAGTATTTAATAAATGAATGAATGAGAAGAAACTTGGAAATTACTGAGTCAGTTCAGTACCATTTATTGAGTGCCTACTTTTGCCAGGCCCTTTGGTAGGCACTAGAAATAAAAAGATCCAAGACTCAATCCCTGCTCCCAAGTACAGGCCAAACACACACACACACACACACACACACATTACAGCATTTTGGAGACGGGAGTCTGATGACATTGTGCAGCTCTATTAGGAGAACACAACAGGAGGCTTCTTGGAGAGGAGAGTGTAAATGTAAAATTTACACGAAATGTTGCCGACATTGGAATTATCAGTTCATGTAGCTGTGTTTCATGGGTTGTGACATACTCAAATGTGTTGCCTGGTCATCCCGTACACTAAAAGGTTGAGGTTTCGATTCGGTCAGGGCACATACCTGGGTTTCGGGTTTGATCCCTGGTCCAGGCGCCTATGGGAGGCAACCGATAGATATGAGTGTCTCTCTCTCTCTCTCTCTCTCTTTCTCTCTCTCTCTCTCTCTCTGCTTTCTCCTCTCTCTAAAAAAAAAATGAAAACATCCTTGGGTGAGGATTTTTTTAAAGTGTCTCAATCAACAGTTCCTTCTAACAAACACTTTTAAATAGCTAACCTTATTAGATAATATCTCCTTTTCCTTTCATAAACAAAATATGAGAGTGACCCTGAATAAATGTGGGCTGATAGGTACTTCTTGTTTACATAAAAGCACCCCTTTGTTGTTGTTGTAGTTGTTAATCCTCACTTTTTTCTCTTGATCTTTTATAGAGCGTGGAGGGGAGGCAGAAAGGGAGGGAGAGGGGGGAAAGTGAGGCGGAGGGGGAGAAAAACAGCACTGTGAGAGAGACACATCATTGGTTACCTCCAGCACGCCCACCCCCTACCCTCCACTGGTGCCAGAGATTGAATCTGCAACCCAGGTACATGCCCTGGTCCAGAATGGAACCCGTGACCCTTCGGTGCACAGGCCAACGCTCTAACCACTGAGAAACACCAGCCAGGGCTAAAAGGACCCCTTTTAAGCAAGGAACTGTTTTGATAAATTTTTATTATTTCAATCTTAAAGATTGTGTTTTCATGGGGAAAACACACAGACTCTTCCGTAAATAGCAGTATTAGAACAAGGACAAATATATTGTCAAGCAGCATCTGGACAACCTCAGTGATGTGGCTGGCATGTCCACTTTCCTCTCTGATTTCATTTAGACTGTAATCTTTACCTATTTACTTTTTGTTATGAGTCCAACCCAAGTTGCACGACTGAAGCAGGGAGCTGAACGGAAATGTGTGATTATCTTATGCTTCTCTGTTACGTTTTTCAGCAAGACTGAAACAGCCTAATCTCTTTTTTTTTTTTGGCCTCATCAATTTTTAAAATTGACTTCCTTCTGATCAGCCTGAAAGATGGGGCATCTTACAGAACTTTTCGGGTTAGAAAGGGAGAACAAATTAACACAGGGCAATGACAGACTCAAAGTATTCATATTATACATGTATACATGCAAATAGGAGTGCTCTCACAATTCAAGGGAGTATGCGTGCGTATCGTCCATAATGCAAAATAAACCCCTATTGACCTCCTTTTGAACGCGCGATTGCTACTACTAAATACTATAAGGCAGGAAAACACTCTTCCTAGGTCGAATTGGGCGACGTAACCAAGTCGGCTTTGCACCCAGATACTACAGCTCCCGGCATGGCCCGGGGGCCCGCACGCGATTAGCATCCATTAGAACTACATCTCCCGGCGTCCCTTTGGTCCCATGCGTGGTTTGCTACAGAGAGAACTACATCTCCCGGCATGCCAGGGGAGTAGGTGGAAGGCACCACCGGCAATAGCCTCAGCGACTTCCCGGAGTCAATCAGGTCCCGCTCCGGTAGAGGATGGAGGCGTCTTGGGGCGCCAGGGATCCGGAACCCGGCGATAATCAGGCTCTGAAGCCGTGTCTGCTGCGCCGCAACCACAGCCGCGAACAGTACGGCGTGGCGGCCTCCTGTCTCGAGGATCTGAGGAGCAAAGGTAGGCACGGACCGGGGACCGAGGCGAGGCCTTCCGGGGCCGGGGCTGGGCGGATGCGGGGTCGGTGAGGATGTCGGCGGGGGCCAGGCGGGGTGAAGAGAGGCGCCTTGGGATTCTTGAAGCTCTTGGAGCCTTGGGACAGGAATGACTCCCGTGGGAACAGCGATTTACACGTTTCGAAGCGTTTACAAGCACTTTAACTTATCTCGTGCGAAACTCATCGTGGTGGAAAGGTAGACGGGAAGCATTGTGCAAATTAAAACAGACTCGATTTAGGTACCGTGCCTAAAGTCATTTAGATTTTGGACCAATCCCAACCGACTGCGTTCTTATCACTGGGCTCTCTAAGGTGAGCCCACGGCGGGGTGGGGCGGGTTTCCACCCCCGGCTCTGGCAGGCACCTGTGCGATAAAGAGGGAGCTGCTTGCTGCCGGCGATCCTGGAGGCCCAGACAAAAATCGCATGTGGTGATGAGTTGACAGAAGTCCCGAGCCCGGCCCCATGTTGTACTAGCTACTTGACCTTGCACTGACCCACCATCTCTCTGCCCTCAGTTTTCTCATTGGCCGTGGATATAATATTTCCAGCCCCGCTTCCCGGGTATATCAGGACTCTCAGAGGATACATGCAAATAATTTACAAGCGTTATTAGTCCGTAGAAATAAATTGTTTAGAGAAATTCTACCAGCTGAACGTCTGAGTGGTCCCCAGGCATGTAGTCCCAGGGTGTGCCAGGGTTCAGTGCTTCCCCCGTGGTCATCCAGCCCCAGAGAAGGCAGGCAGAAGTCTTTCCCAGCCCCAGGAGCAGCCAAAGTACTATCCATGCTTTAGTGACAGGGCGTTTGCCATATGTCTTTACATGTGTTTGTTTGTTTTTGGCTTTAGGGTACAGTTGAGCGCCCTTTCACTGCCTGGCTGCAGTGAGCACAGAGGCCCAGTACGTGCTGTGTTCTCTGGCGCGTCCCCTCCGTTTGGGAGGTAGGCAGCATTGCCTGGAGGATATTTGTAGTCTTGGCTACTTCTCTGCTTACTCTAGTCTCATTAGCATCTCAGGCTACTGATACACAGTTCTGCTCCTTTATATTCTTCTATAGGTTATAAAGGCCGCAAAGAAAGATACTACAGAGAACAAAAAGCGTAACTTCTTTTTTTACGGTTTACACCGAAGAATTTAAGATGATCACTGATTAAATGAATGAAAGACTGCCTGTTTACAGGGAATTGAGCCAGAGGCTGCAGGTGTAAATACCAGTTCTGTCGTTTAACGTGTGATCTTGGACAAGTTACTTAACTTCTCCGAGCCTTGGGTTTGATGTCCGTAGAACGGCAGTAACAATAGTATCTGCCTTCTAGGATTGTTATGAGATGCCAAGCACATAGAAGAGGACCAGGCACATGGAAGTGTTATATCCGTGCTACTGAAGTTGTGGTAGTTATTGTAGTTGTCATTATCGTCCAGGAATTCTGCTAGGCCCCAGGGGCGTACAAATGGAGAGTGAAAGGATACATGCAGTTTCTTTATGGATGCTTGTCAATCACCAAATGTTTTCTTTCTCTCAGCCTATGACATCCTGGCCATTGACAAGTCCCTGGCACCAATCACCTTGGTCCTGGCAGAGGATGGCACCATAGTGGATGATGACGATTACTTCCTGTGTCTGCCTTCTAACACTAAGTTTGTGGCATTGGCCGGTAATGAGAAGTGGGCGTACAACAACTCAGGTCAGAAATGCTGGCAATGCACAGATATCTATGCAACACGGTGTCCGTCACGATTCATGTTACTGCTCAGCTCCCGGTTACCGTTTGTCGTGACGGTCTAGGACTGCCGGATGTGGTGCTGAGTCTGGGGGTGAAGATGGGCCCGATTCTCAAGTGACTCACAGACCAACAGCAGCTAAAAGGCAGCGTGGCAGAGCGATCAGGGCTACAGGAAGGGTCAGGCTGCCCCATCTGAACCCAGGCTCTGCCACTTGCTAGCCGTGTGACCTTGGCCAAGTTACCTACCTTCTCAGCACCTAATTGAGATGATAATTATGGTACCTGTCTCCTAGGATCGTTGTAAGGAGAATAGGACACAGTACATGTGAAACCAGGGTTTCTCAATACTGCTACTGACATTTCGGGCTGGAGAATTCTTTGCTGTGGGGCTGTCCTGTGCATTGTAGAAAGTTTAGCAGCATCCCTGGTCTCTGCCCTCCATATGCCAGTAGCACCTCCTCACCCCAGTTATGACCATCAGAAATGCCTCCAGACATTGTCAAATGTCTCCTGGGGAGCAAAATCACTACCAGTTGAGAACCTCTGACAGCAAGCTGTTAGCTCTTACCTGTCACACAGTCAGGGCTCAATAAACATTACCTGTCATCGTCATCGCCGGGGACGCAAAGGGAACTAACATGGGTGAGCAAGGATCGAAGAGCTAAAGAAGTGCCTTAAGGAAAGTCCTCATGCAACTAAACTGAGGAACCAACCTTCAGCAGGGGCTCTACCAGCCAGCTTTGTCCCCCGGGGACAGCAGTAGCCGCAGCTCCTCCAATCATGGGCAAGACCAGTCCACAGCATAGTGCGTTTTGTATGCTCAGAGACACAAACTAACCCAGCGGACGTGTGCTAGGGTCCTGGGTATGCATGAGCACATTGGGGTATAAGTAGCTACTTTCCATAAAAGAATGAAGAGCAGTTACATGCAGAAACAAAGTGAGGCCTGGCCAGTGTGGCTCTGTGCTTGAGCATCGACCCATGACCATCAGTTCAGTTCCCAGTGAGAGCTCATGCCTGGGTTTCAGGCTCGATCCTCAGGAGGGGGCATGCAGGAGGCAGTCAGTCAATGGTTTTCTCTGATCATTGATGTTTCTCTCTCTCTCACCCTCTCCCTTCCTCTCTGAAATCAATTAAAAAAATTTATTTAGATATGGGAAAAGAGGGAAAATTAGTTGGAGATTGGCTTTCCCATGACCTTGAGAAAAGGTGCTTTCTTCTCCATTGAAATTACTCTAAACTAGAGGCCCAATGCACGAAATTCGTGCAAGGGGCTTGACCCCTTCCCCCCCCCCCCCCACTCCGCCACCGCCACCGCCACCTTTGCCTCGGCCCTCACAGCCTCGGCTTCATCCGGAAGCTCTTCAGGGCTCATTAGCATATTACACTTTTATGATTGCGGATGGTCAGTCAGAAGGATGTGCAGACGTGCTGGAGGGCTGTGTGTGTTCGGGGGGAGGTGAAACAACACTTTGAGTTCATCTGACTGTGACTGGCCTTTCCCCCACCGGTCAGACGGAGGTACCGCCTGGATTTCCCAGGAGTCTGTGGATGTGGATGAAGCAGACAGCGGGGCAGAGTTGAAGTGGAAGAATGTGGCCAGGCAGCTGAGAGAAGATCTGTCCAGCATCGTTCTTCTGTCGGAGGAGGACCTCCAAGTAAGCTTCCTCCACAGCTCACAGCCACGCGTCTGGCCTCGGCCGCCCACAACAGTTTCGTAGTTTCCACGGGTCTTGCCATAATACTTTTATTATTTATTAATGAGAGAGAAAGGGAGAGGGGAAGAGATTCAGAAACATTGATTAGAGAAGCATCCTTGATCGGCTGCCTCCTGCATGCCCCCCTACTGGGGATGGAGCCTGCATCCCAGGCATGTGCCCTGACCGGGAATTGAACTGGTGACCTCTTGGTTCATGGGTCGATGCTCAGCCACTGAGCCACACCAGCTGGGCTTATTTATTTATTTAAATATATTTTTTTTATTTCAGAGAGGAAGGGAGAGGGACAGAGAGGTAGACACATCGATGATGAGAGAGAATTATTGATCAGCTGCCTCCTGCACGCCCTGTATTGGAGATCAAGCCCGCAACTCAGGCATGTGCCCTTGACTGGAATCGAACCCGGGACCTTTCACTCTGCAGGCCAACGCTCTATCCACTGAGCCACACCAGCTAGAGCTGGGCTTATTTATTAATTTTTAAATATTTCTTAAATGACAACCAAGATTCTTCATTTTCTAATTTTCTCACCTGGAATAGGAATTTTTCAACCCCCACCTTGCACCAGAATCGTCTGTGGGACTTTTTAAAAATACCGATGCTCAGGCCCCGCCTGGCCCTATTAGGCCCACTGTGGGGGTCCAGGATGTTCTGCCAGAGAATGTGGAGGTGCAGACGCTCAATTCCAGTCCCAGCTCCATCACTGTGACTTGGAGCCAGTGACTTAGCTTCTCTGCCGGCATTACCGCCCGCAAAGTTGAGATGAGATTGTGTGTGTTAACTCAGAAGACTGTTTACTGAGCCCCTGCCCTGTGTCTGGCATGCCTCTGGGCCCAGCAGTGAACAAGGCAGCCACAGTCGCTGTTCTAGTGGAACTTGAATTCTGGTGAAGGGAGGCAGACAAAACAAGAAATGAATGGTACAGAGCGATGTGTCAAGAATGAGGAGTTACTCTAGATTGGGAGGTCAAGGAAGGCTCCCTTCAAGGAGATGACCTTTGGTTAATTTGTAAACGTATGTATCTATTTTGAATAAATAATACACTCACGTGTTTAAAAACCCAAGAGGTCTAGAAGGATATCCAGGTAGCTGAAAAGGGACAAGAGCCCGTGTCCACCCGCTGATGAGTAAGTAATAACGTGACATATCCACCTGATGGAGTGTTATTCAGCCATAAAAAGGAGTGAGTTGTCAGTACACACTACAGCGTAGATAAATCCTGGAAACTCTGCTAAGGAAAGGAAGCCAGCCATGAAAGGCCACATGTTTTACGATAGCAGTTATAAAGAAAGGGTCAGAATACACAGACCTGTAGCGGCAGAAAGTAGGTGAGTGGTTGCCTAGGGCTGGAGTGGGTGGGGAGCTTTGAGGAGAAATAGGGAGTGACCCCCTAGTAGGTATGGGGTTTCTTTTTGGCGGAATGAAAATGTTCTAAACTGATTGTGCTGATGATTACAGAATCCTGTGAATATTCCAAAACCCACTGAATTGTACATGTAGAGGGTGAGTTGTACGGCATGAAATGCTATCTCAATAAAACTGCTGGGGGGTAGGCGTGTGTACAGGGAAGTGTGACTCCTGCCTCTCTGCTACCCAGGCTTCCCTTCCTGAAGACAGCCAACCTGTCAGTTTCCTCCTATTCCAGAGACATTTTATATACAAATTGTAGGGAGCGGCTATATCCGAGGCTTGACCCTAGAGCCGCTCCCTACAACAAATATGTGTATTTTCTCCTCCTCCCCTCTATTACACAAACAGAAGCATATCTACTCTGTTTTTAAAGAAGTATTTGGAGAGCATCCAGATCAACATATAAAGGGCATCCTGGTTCTTTTTTACCACCGCATGGTATTGCACGTCGTGCACGTGCCGTGGATTTGTTTAACGAGCCTCCCCCACTGATGGACGTTCCGGTTGTCATCGGACAATGCTGCAAAAAGACTTACACCAGGGACGTTTTGCACACTCGCATGCACGTATATAGAAGCGTAGTTGGTAAACACTGGCAGTTTTCCAAGAGCTGGCGAGTGAATGAGAGCAGAAGGACAGGGTGGAGCCAGCCTTGGAAGGCTGGGGCCAGAGTGTCCCAGGCAGGTGGAGGCAGGAGCAAGCTTGAGTTTGGTTTTTGTTGTTACTGTTTTTTAATATTTTCATTGATTTCAAAGAGGAAGGGAGAGAGAAAGAGAGATGGAGACATCAATGATGAAAAAGAACCCACTGATCGGCTGCCTCCTGCACGCCCCCTACTGGGGGTCCAGCCCACAAGCCGGGCTTGTGCCCTTGACCAGAATCGAACCTGGGACCTTTCAGTCCGCAGGCAGGCCAACGCTCTCTCCACTGAGCCAAAACAGCTAGGGCTAAAATAGTCTCATAGAGCTATAAACGTGTTTAAGGTTTAAGTGATTAGAAAAAGGTTTGCTTAAAACAACCCAAGATCGATTTATTATATAAATAATCATCTACCTCCTTTATAGTCTGTACAATTGGGCTTTTTAATATCAGGATTTTATTTAGTTTTTAATGAGGCATTGGGGCGTCATTTCCTGAATTTTTTCACCAGAGGAAAACTGAAAACATTGCATGCTTCTCTCTTGACTCCTAAGCAGCCATTAGGAAACTTCGGAAAATAGATTAAATGAGTCTGTGAAACTGATGAATCTGAGAGAGATAAGAGCATGCTTAGGAAGTACCTGTAGCCCCGTCTGGTGTGATTCGGTTGGCATTGTCTTGGGCACCGAAGGCTTGCCAGTTCGATTCCCAATCAGGGTACATGCCTCGGTGGCAGGCTGGATCCCTGGGGGAGGGCACGCAGGAGGCAGCTGATCGAGGCTGCATTCTCACATCAATGTTTCTCTCTCCCTCTCTCTTCCCTTCCTCTCTCTCTCAAAAAGCAATAAACTATTCTTTAAAGAAAGAAAGAAAGTGCTGGTATGTTTCTTAAAGTCTGCATTTGCTTGTTAGGTGCTCATCGATGTTCCCTGTTCAGACCTGGCTCAGGAGCTGTGCCAAAGTCGTGTCGCCGTCCAGGGGCTCCAGAACACCCTCCAGCAGGTGCTGGACCAGAGAGAGGAAGCCCGTCAGTCCAAGCAGCTCCTGGAGCTTTACCTCCAGGCTTTGGAGAAGGAGGGCAGCATCTTGTCAAAGCAGCCAGGTAGGCCTCCCTGGCTGGGGCAGTTCCCGGGAACTGGGTGCCGTAGAGCCTTTCCTTGAGAGAGAACGGATGGTGACGTAGCCCACGGCAGGGAAGCCAGGGTTGCTGGCATCTTGAAATGACGGTTCCGTCCTGCCCCGGTTCCTCTGGCTGGAGCTTTGTGGGCTGTGTCCGCGCCCAGTGCTGATCTCCATCTCACGTCTGCTTTGCAGAGCCCCAAGCTGGCCTCGGTGACGAGAGGGATGCCGTGGACACGGGTCTGAGCAGAGAGCACTCCTCCGACACTGCCCTTTCTAGCCAGATCCTTAGCGCACTGAAGGAGAAGCCTGCTCCCGAGCTGAGTTTGTCCAGCCAGGATTTGGAGGTGGGCGAGAAGCTGGGAGCCTGAACTACAGAGAAGGGCTCCCCCTGGCGGTGTAGCGTAGCCCTGCAGAGGCTTGTGGGGGGGTTTTTCCCCTCTGCGGGCCCTGAGCCTTCGCTGCCAGTTGGCCCATTATATGCCAGAGCCTCTGCAGACATCGCATGTAATCCAAATCAGAATGGCTTGCACAAAATGGACGCACTCCCACAGATCATCAAGCATTACTTTCTGATCCAGAGGGGCCAATGAGGTGAGGAAGCCTGATAGGGAGGAACAGCAGGCTCGGCTTCTGCGCTGTCAGTGGTTACAGAGGGTTCGCAGGCAGCCGCACAGACGCGATCCCAGGGAAAGGCACACTCGAGGGGCCGCCTGCGCCGGTCCTAAGACCAGGGAGCTGAAAGCTTGACGAGGAGAACCCATCACGGGGGCTGCTGCTCACTCTCACCTTTGTCCCTGTCCCAACGCCTTGTAGCTAGAAGGGAAGGCGACTGGATTGACGTGAACGTGGCTACATTTCCTGTAAGTGGAGGGCTTGGTAGTTGCTCCAAGTAAACTCTCCAAAGAGCCTTTCCTGTTGGTGTTTGTGGTGAGAGGAGGCCCAGGACAGCTCCCTGTGAAGGAGGCCTGGCATTTCCCAGGGACACAACCAGCCCGAGTCGCCCAGCTGCACTCCCCTGAGGAAGCCGTGGGAGCAGCAGGAGGGGGGCAGAGGTCGCGGCTCTCAGTGGCTCTTATTCTTGCCGCAGTTGGTCACCAAGGAAGACCCCAAGGCCCTGGCTGTTGCTCTGCACTGGGACGTGAAGAAGACGGAAACCGTTCAACGGGCCTGCGAGCAGGAGCTGAGCCTGCGCCTCCAGCAGGTACAGAGTTTGCACGCTCTCAGGAGCATTTCAGCGCGGAGGCACTCACTGCCCGGAGACCCGCAGACTCCCAAACGAGCCAGGCAAGACCCCGCATAGCTGTAGCTGCGGATACGCCAGAGAGCGCCCTGTGACCTCGGTTTTGTTACCGGTAAATCCCGTCAGCCTTTCCAGCGACCTGTGTACTGCCCTGCCGCTGTCTTGGAGCACGATCTCCTGGGAGAGGCTGGAAGACTGTTCCAGACCTCGGCATCTGCCCTCCTGCCCATTTTGAATGCTATAGCTGCACCAATATACCCACCTCCTCTACGTGTCCTTATGTCCTCTATTGTAAATGGCGAAGGACAGTGAAAAGCAATTGTCATACTTGTTTTTTTTAATTGTCATGCTTCAGACTCACCATCCTGTTCTAAAGATAGAAATGCAGAATTTAAACAAATAATGGTAAAGAAGGTGGCACAATAGTGTTGACTATGGCCACAAACTTGCTTCTCAAATTAATTAACTTCTTTGTTTGTTCAAAGGCACATATTAAGTTTGCAGACCTTAGGGACTCAGAGAGTCTCACGATTTCTAATATCCAATCCAGTATTATTGAATTGTATCTGAAACCCTTCTCAGTTTTCTAATATGTTTTATCAGCAGGGGGGTAAGAGGTCATTAAATCGATTTCCACGCAACGTGACTGAGGCTCTCTGGGTGCAAAGCAGAGACTTCTGGTTTACATACTTCTTTTTCTGTGCAAACTTACTCTTCAGGTTTTGTACCTCTCCTTGAAGGGAAAAGGTAACGGGTTATCAGGGACTTTATTTTTTTTAAGCATGCTTAGAGGAAAGTAGAATGCTGTTACGAGATACGTTGGCTAATTATTATTTTAGGCTAATTATTCAATGACAAAATACAGCAGTAAGTTCCGGGGCCAGGGTGGGTGCAGAACACACACAGAACAGAGAGCCTTTCCTTCTGTGATCTCTAAGGAGGGCTCCGCTGCCCTCAGCGTCCTTTCCTAAGGCCTCACACCCTGGGTTCTCACTTCTCAGCCCCATCGCTTTTGCGATAGCACATTTTGTTATGCCTCCTTCATGATCCTTATGTGAAAGCCAGGGCTGATAACCTGCCTACGTGTGTACTTGCAAAAGCACTGACATAATGCCCCGAGTGTAATTTGTAAGCAACAAAAGGAGAATTTCCAATAAAATGGCATGTATCTCGGCATCCTGGTCTCTGTCTGGACATGACTGTACCGACGGCACAATGACACTGTAAGATGCTTGTCCTTAGACTCTGAATCACCGTGAACTTGACAGGCAGCCAGACACGGGTGCGTGGTGATTGTCAACTCAAATACCACAAGCAGCGTCGCCCTTTGTGTTGGGATTTCCCCCACCAGTGACCTGAACAAATAACACCTGTACTCTTCTTTTACAAGGTAGTTGCATTCTTGAAAGATCCAGGGAACATCAAAACTGGGGAAGATACTTTGTATTTCTCTGTAAAACAGAATTCGGTTTCAAGCGAGGATAATTTAGAACAGGTTTTCATCCACATGAGTGCCCCGCATGGCGATCGAAAGTCCCATGGGTGTGGGACAGTTCTCCATTGTGTGGAATTGTGCTGTAACTTGCTGGAAGACGCGCATCCCACCCCCCACCCCCCCACCCCCATCCACTGGGTGCCAGTGGAACCTTCAGTTACTGAGATAACTAAAAGCTTCCCCACACGTTTTCCAAATGCCCCCGATGGGACAGTGCTGCCAGCTGCACCTGCCACATTGGTGCCTCACAACACTGCCAGAGCTGAGCAAGGTGTGGCTCGGCGCCTCATTTTGTGCCTGAGCAGAGCTGTGCTCAGAGGCTGGCTGGCCTCATGTCACCGCTGGGGCCAGGATTCAAAGGCAGGTCCTGGGTTCTAATTCCCCTGCTCTCTCGTGTATTTTCTTTCGGGTCCACTCTTCACTTCCACACCCAGGTCACTGATTGTGCTCTCCTCGCCTAGTACGTTGGGAAAGGCCTAAAATGTCCGCAACATAATTGCCAAGAGGTTTCTAACTGTGGCCCTGGTGAGGGGGGGTGAGAAGTAAATCAGCCTCGTGGTGCGCACAGTAGTAGCGGAAGCTGAAGAATGCGGTCTCCTCACCAGCTCTGTCTACATCTTATTGTCAGGCACACAGAGGAGCTTTGTCGGACGGGCTGTAGGAACTCTGCACTTGAAACAAAGTCGCCAAGCATACCAGCTGCGCAGGATAAAGGGAAAAGCACCGTGGGGTTTGGAGGGAGACAAGCCCACGTTGAGTCTAACCTTCCGGGACCTTAGTTGCCAAAAATGTAAGGTTAGTACGAGGCCCCAGGACCGGAAGAGCTAGTGACGTGTGAGGACGTGCACAGTATCTAGCAGTGGACGAGTGGCTCCCTTCCTTTCCCCCGGCGCAGAGGGCGGGTGGAGCAAAGACAGGGCTTGTCTGTCCTTAGGAGGCGCCCATCTATGGGTGCCAAGGGAAAGGGCCTTAGACGGCAAACTCTGGCCCGTGTGTAGTGAGAGCGGTTGCAAACACGTTGCGCTGCCCCTGGTCACCATTGACCTTCCTGCGCCACGTTGCCTCCAGGCCTTCTCAAGTAGAATCGCAGCCGCACAGCAATCTCTCTCAAATAGGAGGGAGGAGAGAGATGGAGGGAGAGCAGGGCGGCGGGGGACAAGAATGTCAACCAAAGCAGCTGGGCTAATGAACTCCACATCAGCCGTATTCCATTCTCTCAACTCCAGTCAAGTGTCGGTCCCCATTAGGTGATTGGCTTTGACAAGAGCTGTGCTAATTACCACTTACCAACCTTTAATTTCTGGGTAAAAGCAAAAGGAAAAAAACTAATGGATTTTTCATTTTCCAGAAAGGAATAAAATAGTTGTCTGAACAACACACACACACACACACACACACACACCTGCATTAATACAAGAATTATTAATGTGTCTTTGCTAACCAGGTTATTTAGCTGTTTAATTTTTCTTTTTTTGCCTTCAGGGCTTTTCAACATTTGTAGGGTTTTGCCTTAAATTATTTTGGTTGTGTCTTTTATTCCTTGAGGGTTGTTTTTTTTTTTAACTCTTTATTGTTTTAAGTATTACATATGTCTCCTTTTCCCCCCATTGACCTCTCCCCAGTTGTTCCCATCCCCCAGCACATGCCCTCGCCCCCCCTACCGTCTGTGTCCATGGGTTCTGCTTATAGGCATGCATACAAGTGCTTTGGTTGATCTCTCACCCCTCCACCCCCAACCTGCCTTCCCTCTGAGGTTGGTCTGTTCGATGCTTCTATGTCTCTGGGTCTATTTTAGTTCCGTCAGTTTATATTGTTCTATTGCTTGAGGGTTTTAATGACCTTGAAAATGACCTAGTCTGGACACCCAGCCACTGCCTGAGTCCCTACACGGCTGACTGTGGGGCTTGTCCTGTGTGGAAGCCTCCACAGAGGGGCCTGGACGCCCTCCCCAGGAGACGCACTGGGTTTCCAGATGGCAGAACCTTAGAGTTGGGTATTTGCTTGAATGAAATCACGTAACACTTGCGCAATTACAAGGAAGTAAACCAACAGGTTAAGGCAGATACTGGCTGGGTTTTCCTCCATATTTCCTAGTACCAGGTTACAAGGACTTCAACCAAAAAAATTCTAGCTTTTCTCCAGCTTGTAATTATTTTAATAAGACAAACGTATGTATTCCTGACCACTTAACTGCTTAATTATAAAGGAAAAGGGTAAATCAGGGTTTTCATTAGGGTTCTGAGAAACGAAATGGTGGGTTGCTCAGCTGTCCTTTGCCTCTTCCTTTCTAGTTTAGAAACAGAAAACTTGCTTCTTTTTCCGCTTACATGCCTTTTCCTCTTCTGATTGGTTCAACAAGGAATCCCTAGCTCCACTCAAGCTCCTACGGTTAAGATGTGGGTTCTCCCGCCAGCAGGTGCTGTTAAATCAAGCGAAGAATCTCCCACGAGCTTACTGGCTGGAGTCTCCGAAAGCCTGGGAAGCTTTGCTGTCAGCCCTGAAATGTCAATAGCGGGAAGGGATTTCTGTCAAGTGCGTATGTCACCATTCTCCCTCAGCCGTTGGGATGTGTTCTGTGATGAACGCTGGGAATAAAGGCAAGAGGATGAATGAGTTGTCCAGGCGCTGACGTCCCACATCTACACCTCCGACTCTCCTCAACTACGGAAAGGCAGACTGTAAGAAAAGTCTCCCCGAAACCTGATGGTAGGAAATTCCCCTAATTACCCCTTTTACCCGCCTCTGTTCATCACGAGCGTATGAACCTAGGCGAACAGGCAGTGGGTGCCAGTGCACAGAGTTAATCCCCCTGAACCAAGGTGGGCCTGGGCTTGATGGATCGCCTGGCAGCCTCGTTAGTTTAGCCTCATTAGCCTCCAGGTATCAGTTCAAAGTTAAAGTCCCAATCTGAAGGACTGTATGTATGACCTCAATTGAAACTGAAAAACAATGGCCACGCTTCTCTTCCGGAAAAGTCTTCCCAGACCAAGTTGTGAAGGTTAGCTGGTCTTTGGGGCACACGTCACCAGTGTGCTGACCCAGTTCCTGTCTCCCGAAGCTGCTGTGTTTGGAAATGCGGATGCCATTAAGGCTCTTCTATCACATTAGACTTCTACTCAGCGAGCAATTATGAATATGAGCTCAGCTTTGCGGAAAACAGAACGGAACGGTCAGCAGTCAGACCCCGCGAGCCTGCCCCCCTGGTGTCAGAGATCACAGTGTCCTCCAGCCAGCGTTGGCCGGCCTCCTCAGTGCTGGGCCTGACCCTCAGAAGCCTGCCCTCCCTCCAGGGTTTTTTAGCATCTGAAAACCTCACCCTGGAAGCTTTCTTTAGAATCTATGACTCAAGAGTTATAAATATGTATAATCAAGCAAGGGCTTCAGTGCTGGGGGGGTACAATTAAAAATCTGATGAAGGTTTTGAAACTGAGCACCTTGTTCACTCCTAACTTCTCTCGAGCCGACCAAAATCCTGGTCCTCGTGGGCTGTGTTGCTCTGCATGACATCCCAGACAAGGAACCCCCTCCTTGGACAATCAATCACGGAACTTCTGCGGGAAGCTGCTGAGGAATGGGGAAACGTAACCATTGTAATACTTACCAAGACAGATGCACTGTCTCCAAACAAGGTCTGGGCCCTGGGACTGCAGGTCCCGGGTGAGTGAGGCAGGCAGGCTGCACAGGCGGGCGGCAGCACAGCTCACTGGTTTGGGTGTGAAAAAACCTGAAGCACTCATCCACGAAAAGAATTCTAACAAATGATTAACTTACTCATCACCACGAGTAAGTATGCAACAGCAGGTTCCAATGTAACTTTTATGAACATGCCGGCATAATGTCTGTTTAATATCGTGCCATTTGTTTCTAAATAAATTTTTTGCTAAATCATGAATAATAACCATTTTGCTCTTGGAGCAGTGTTAAAAATTTGCTTTTAACATGAGGGCAATGTTTTTTAAATTAGACAATTTATATCAATTTAAACTGAAGATGTTATTCTGAACCCTGAAATATATAGCCCTTAGCTATTTTAAATCCGAGAAGGAAGAGATGATGAAGGTGGAGGGAAAGCCCCGTGGCTGCACTGAGAACATGCAGCAAAACCCACAAAAACCTATCAAAAGTGTTCACTTTGGGTTCCAGGTTACTCAAGACACTCAGTATTGGGCACCCCTGAAGTTTAAATTAAAAATACTTTTCAAATTACACAGAAGCAAGAAGACAACTGCATACAGAAGAAAGGTCACGGCTGCTTAATGCATTTTATTTGGCTCCATCGTTGCACTTCCTGGCACGAGCCATCGGTGGAGTGTTACTTGCAGGAGGAGAAGGTCTTCCAGAAGAAGTTCTTGCAGGGCACTTTATCCGGGCGCGTGGACTGCTGCGGGGGCGGGCTGTCCTGCCGCCTGGACACCTCCCTGGCCGCCCCGCCTATGAAGGGCGCTGCCCGGGCCTGGGCGGTCCACGCATACCACCAAGCAAGGAAAGTCAACAGGCTGCTCTTCTTCATTTCTGCCGCTTCCTGCGTATGCGTTTAAAAAGAAGCAGAGGACAAAGGACCGTCAACCATCTGGCTCAGCCAGCAACTGAAGAGAAATACTGCCATCCTTCCTTCCTTCACCACAATAAAATTGCTCCAGAATAAATCCCAGATCCATTTGAAGGGTGAGAAAGGTAAGAGAACACCTTAACAGCATTACTCTAATTAAAGGAAAAGTTGAGAATTCTCAATCATGGAAAGAAAAATACTGCATATTTTCCCCATAATCTTTGCTGAGGTCCTTAATTCGAAGAGGTCAGGAGATCTGCCCTTTTCCCCAATAAGTGACCGGCAGCTAAGAGGCCCCGAGGTGGATCAGTAATTAGATGAGCAGGTTTTCCCGCTCTGGCCTTCCTCCTGGCTGTCCACAAACTGCTCTTCCAGACAGATCAGATTGAGATGCTGTATCCTGCTCTTTCAAACTCCTTAGAAAGCTTCCAGGAGTAATCTGATGATAAATGACTTGTCTGAGACTCATCTGGCAATTTCAGAGAAAAATCCATTTTTAATCGTCAACTTTATGTACTCTCCTTGGAACTTTTTCAAAATGGAAAAAAAGAGAAAAATAAATCACCCCATGAAGTTGCAAGTTCTCACAATGAAGAACCTAACGATGTCAATTCATCTGAGTCAGTGAGAACATGTGCCGGGTATGTGAATTAAGACTCTAGAAATGCGTGTGTGACTTAATAGTGCGGTGAGCGCCAGGCTCGCGGTGCAAGAGAGACCAGCAGATGGAGACCGCTCCCATGAGGACGCCCCCCGGGGCTTCAGAACTTCCCAACTGCCTCGGCTCCGTGGTCAGCGAGACTCCGTGGCCTGGGTGACATCACAGGACCCCAGGGCAGCAGGGAACACTATGAAGCTCAGCCCCACAGCCTGTCTGTCCTAAACACGTGGCCGTGTGGCTGCTGGGGAGTCCACAGGCATGGCCAAACAGGCAGGCAGCGAGACAGCCAGAAAGCCGGCTAGCATGTGGCCCAGTCAGGGACTACTCACCCCACTGTCGCTGTGGTGGCCGGCAAGGCCCCCCTCCGGAGGCAGGGCAGCGGTGGCCGCGGAGAGCAGCAGCAGCAGCAGGCAGAGGGGCGGCGGCATCCTGCGGGCTGGCTGGCACTCCTCTCCAGCCCTGCGGCTGCTCGTCTTTCTTGGCAGCCCTGAAATCGGTGTTTTGTGGACGTGGGTCTCTTTGGAGACGGGGGATAGTTCTAGCTCGACCTGCAGCTGGTTTTTTGTCTTCATACCTGTGTAACACCTGCACCCCTTCCTCCCTCACACTCACGCAGTGACGCATATGCCAGAGCAATCAGTGCCCACAAAGGCGCTTCTGGATGGGACTTAACCCTTCATTAAAGACGCGGGTCTTTGCCGTGTTGAGAGCAGATTTGCTCTTGCTTTGCAATTCCTGGGCACTTGCTTCTAAAGAAGTTCCACGTCCTCCTAATCGCGCCCACAGCAAGCAGGAGGCCGTGAGGACAAAACCAAGTCATTGAACAGTACGCATTAGCCTTGGGGGAGGAGCCCACAACTGCGATTCTGCCTGGAAGAGAAGGGCTGACTGGGCCGCGGGCAGAACAAACAAGGAGCAGCGAGCGCTTGGAGCAGCATGGCCTGGTTTCCCAAATCGCAGGCAAGCACAGCCCAGGGATGGTTCCCCGGCCAGCGGCCCGACGCGGTCCTCCTGCCCAGGCCTTCTCAAACGGGGGTGTGACCCCAAGCCGCCTAAATGAAGAGTAGAAGGCAGATGCTGATGTAGTGCGAGGAGGAGCCAAGGTCCCACCGTTCTAACGAGCACCGGGTGATGCTGACAGACTCCAGTCCAGTGTTTTTCAAACTGCTACTGACCACCCGCTAGCGGGGCATGAACGCGCACTTTTCTGAATGAACAGAAATTAGAGTGCATCCCAAGGAGTAAGGGTAAATGCTGTTTCGTGTGTCAGGTGTAAAACAGTTTTTACTGAATGACCTGCACTTGACCGGCTCCTGGGCTCACTCTCCTCCTGAGGATGGTGCCACCCTGAGAGATGCAGGCTGGGGTGTCCTCTGTGCCACCTCCTGGCTTTTCCTCACTATGAACGCAGGAAACCCCTGGGCAGAGCCACGTAACCTTAGCAAGGGCTCCAACTTACCCCACGAGCGCATCCTGGAGTCCAGGGCACAAGCCTCCACAGGGCGCCTACCATGCCAGGCACCACACAAGCACCAAGCGATCGCCGTTCACCACCCGAAGTCTGCCTTCAGCTGATCATCCAGTGTTGGATGCAAGAATGTGTGTTGCTGAGAAGAGGTACAATGAGAACCTCGATTAAAAGGAAAAACAAAGGCTGCTCATTCTAAAGGGCAGAGCAGGACCCAGAGAGACGTTAGGAGGTGGAGTTTTCCTATCCACAGAAGAAACTTGGAATTGGTGTCCAATAAGAGAGGACTCTCGTCCCTGGAGCTCAGCAGAGCCTGGGGAGCCATGCCCCAGGAATGCTGTAGAAGGGTTCCCGGCGGGTGGGAAGACGGACTGAATGACCCTAAGGGTTCTTTCTGGACTCCGCCGTTCAGTAGAGGGAACAGGCGTCCCCATGAACGCCTCCTGGACATCACTGTGCGTGAGGCGGCGCAGCATTTCCCATGTCCTCTTCCGTCACACGCGCCTCACTGCGGGGTACTTTTAGCCCTCGTCACTGCTGAGAACAGTGTCAGAACGTCATACAGCTACTACAGGGGCAAAAGCAGGGTGCAAGTCCAGGCTGGCCAACCTTTGGAAAGTCCGTTGTATTTAGCCTCTGGATTCTCCCTGTAGAGTTTGAAGAGTTTATCTGAAAATGAAACTTAACATCCAGAGCTCTGGCTGGAATGTCCTGTAAAGATGGGAGGCTTCTTGATTTCCTTTGCCTTCACTGATGTGACACAGATATTACAATTAACATCTGAGATTAGTTATTTGCAGAAGCCGAAACTAAAGAAGTTTGAATTCAATGCTTTACCATGACCACAGCTTAGCATCTCTTTTTGACTGTCGGGCTTTGGGGTGTCTTTTGCTAATCGTATTTGGGCATGGATGGTAAAAATCCCGCCCAAAATGCATGCCCTTTTTTCTCTTGCCCCCTCAAATCAGCATCCCAAATGTACTTAGTCTCTACTGGTGAAGATGGTTAATCTCTCCACGCTTCAGCTTGCTCATCAGTAAAATGGGAATAACTGGATATACCCTGAACAAGCTGTGAAGATCCAGTGAGGTACGACCGGGAGCACCCAGAGCAGGCCTGGCATATGGAAAGGGCTCTGTAAATGCCAGTCCCTTCTCTTGACCCTCCTGCCCCTCTAGGGAAAAGGCACGGCGGACCTCTAAGCAACCCCCAAAAGAAGACAGAACTGGGGCTCCTGGAAGCATCGCATCACCTCACAAATAAGCAGAGGTCATAGGCCAGGCTTTCCTCTCAAGCAAAACTTCTTCCCAGCAGAACCACAGTTTAAGTACAAAACAGCCCAAGAAAATCACAAAAACTGTGTTTCTGGAGAAAATCACATTTAAAAGGTAAAAAGGAGCATTTCCCAAACCTTTTTACCTTGTGATCACAAGTGACATGGGTTTAAAACATGGGCAATCCAAAGAACTACGTGATTATAGCTTTATTCATTTCCAGGAATTGCCAGCCTGAAAAATTATGTAAAAGAATTAAGAAATAACTATGATTTTTGCTTGAGGAAAATCAACATATTTAACTGCCAACACAACTTTATTAATTGCAATAGCTATAACGTCTAATATACACCACTGAAATACACAGGGACGGCGTATTTTGCTCGAGTCTCCCGTTCTCTTTTAAAGTACTGTTTGCGGTCACTGACTTGAGAATACAGCACAAAAGGCCCGCTCCCCGCTTTGTTTGTTTTGTTTTCCATCTCCTCTCCCTTCAAAGTTCCCTTTGTGGCAACATGCGCTCTCGGTGGCTCTCCCTGCTAAGGGCTGCTTTGTCCAAGCGGCGACAGAGTTCACTTCTCACTTCCCACTCCTGCAGCCTCTGCTGGCTCCAATGAATCTCTGTTTTCATCCTCTAATTTCTTTTTCTTCTTCGTTTTTCGTTCTACATTAAGCCGAGTGATCTCTTCACTTTTCTCTGTGATGTATTTTAGCTACAAAAAAAAAATTTTTAATTGTATTTTTATCTGGTTGCAAAGCCATTTTGTAAGTCTAGGGGAATAAATCTACACCGTCTCCCCACCACTCCCACCAAAAGAATTTGGGTGCAAGAGCCTGGCTCACATTCCTTAGTTAGACAGAGCTTCAGATTTTTTCTGGAATCAACAAGTCAACTCATTGCTGCTCACACAGGCTAGCAAACAGGAAGGCGTTCCTTGAGTAATCCATGAATTAAAACTCGAAGCTTGCAGAAGGTATACCAATCACAAACACACTTTACAAAACACAAATTTGTTCGACCCCTCCCCCAAATTTATCCAACTGAAATTGTTCAGCAACTACTATGTGCCACATACTAGGGATACAAGGTAAGTGCCTTTAGGGAGAATTTAGTCAAACGCACAAATTTAGCTGCATGTCTTCTTTAGTAAGCTTCTGTCAGATGAAAAAACATTAAAGAGTCCAAAAGCAAAACCCTATTCTGACATAAACAAATAAGCAATAGCAAGTTATACTCTGAGAGGACTTGTACTGGCCATTCCTTTGCGAAAGACAGAAGCTGCTCGCTACAGCTGACCCGAGTAGCAGTTATGACTCAGCTTCATTTCCACTGGTTCACAGCACCTCCAGGCACCGCACCTGTTTTACTTGGGAATCATACCATCCTCAACCTTGACTTAAACTTTGGAGAAAGAATGTTAGAAGGGCAAAGGCCAAAAAGAGCCCAGTAGAAACAGCACTATTCGGGGTTAGAAAGTGAAGGTTCAGCTGTCAGCCAGAGCTCCACAGTTAACTGTGGAAAATTACCAGCTCGTTGCCTGGCTTGTAAAATGGGCTAATGACTGTTGTTAACCCTCATAGGGCGGTTGTGAGGCTCAGACGGTACGTTAAATATTCATTTTTTTAAAAACCCTACAAGCAGTCAATTGCTGCAGAAATCCATTCAACAACTACCTACTGAGCACCTACTGTATGCCCGTCTTTATTTTTGGCACAGCAGACGGAGCGGAGAATAAAGAGGCAGAAATCCCTGCCCTCGTGGAGCTCCCATTACGGGGAGGAACGGAAAGCATTTTAACTGCTAGGAACAGACTAAAGTCAGGGACCCTCACAGGGTGTCCTGGATCTGCCGTCAGCACAGCCACTGGGCGGATGATCACAGCATCCCCTGTAAAACGAGGACGTGGTCAAGATGACTTCAGGACTTCTTTGAAAAGACACACTATTCCCTGCCCATCCTGGCTACACAGATTTTCCTTCCACATCTGGCCCCTCGGAAAATTGTGGGCACCATAAACTATCCCCATTCCCTCTAGCCTGTGACCCATCTCTGACATCACGCTGTGAATGAAACATGGGACCAAAGTTTTGAGATATCACAAAAAGGCAAACTATGAAATCCGGAGAGTGCTGATTAGAAAATTTCAAATTGGCTTGGCAAGATCCATCTTAATGAAAGAAAGACTATAAATTACCGGCAGGTCTGAAAGGTTCAACCATCTCTCGTTTTTAATGCAAGGTGCCCTGGGGAATCACTTCACGGCTGCAAGTGATTAATTGGGAATAATGTATTCTGATGGGAAAGGGGAGTGAGGGAAGAAATTCATCTCTCACCAGTGAATTACTCCTCCTGGCTAAGAGCTTCACATCCTCCGTGTTAATTGTGCTTCTTTTCGCATGTCTGTAGAAAGGGCAGAGACAATTCACCAGAATGTTTGGTATCACTTAACGTTTTGATGAAACACAAAAGTTCATGGTCAGACTTCAGGCGAGCAAGGATCTCTGAGTGGCCCATCTTTCCGGATTAAGATCATTAAGCAGCAGAGACACAACATGAATGCAGCGACTAGCCAAGACGCCAGCGAAAGAGAGACCAAGAGAAAGCACAGCCACCCGCCCACCTCCCCTGCGGGCCACCGTGCCTGAGGAGCACAAGCAGGGCCAGGAGCCAGAGGCAGCAACCTGCTGAGGAGATGCTGGGTCACCATGGTCACAGCAAACACCACAGAAAAAGCAAGGTCACTGCACACCTCCAGCGAAAAGAGGAAACGGCAGTCTCACAATACAAAGGTCGCCTCTGCTTAAAGGCCGTCACTAGGGAACAGAAGAATAAAGAGAATTTCCGCGAGGCAGGGCTTCACTCAGATCAGGACCCTGAAGCTCTCCTCCCAGGACTGACTGACAGCGAAAAGCCTGGGCAGATGTCTCCTAACGTCCCGTTCCCCCTCAAGGAGGTAATGCGCTCCCTTGACAAGAGCCTGGTTAGAACGAAGAACATCCTTTACATCGGAGTTTGTTTCTTGCTTATAATTTGGATTCAAATTCTCAATCCAGTCCCCTTATCTTTGCTTTGAGAGGTAATTTGAGCCCTGGCTAGGTAACTCAGTAGGTTAGAGCATCGTTCTGATACGCCAAGGTTCAGGGTTCGATCCTGGGTGAGGGCACATACAAACAGCCAATGAATAAACAAGAGGAACTAATAGATGTTTCCTTCCCTCACTCCCTTTTTTCTCCCTCTCTCTCTAAAATCAATAAATTAAAAAAATTTTAAGGTAATTAGATAAGCTCTAGTCAATAATTTATAACTCTACACACTTTCTTGCCATTTCTAACTTCCTTCAAAAATAAATAGGAACTCTGTACATAGGAATAGATTGGAATCTTTGTACTCCTAAGTGGCCAGCACACTCCTAAGTGGTCAACACTAAATATCTGTTGAATTAAAGTCACAGAGAAATTATACTCCATAACTTGGCCAAATTATTCCTTCCCACCTTGCTAAATGTGCAAATATTACGTGTCATCTTATCATGATGGACAATATCTGCCTGTCCTGAGATAATGTCCGTTTCAGGAGATAACTTCCAATGAGCCACCTGCAAGGACCATGAGAGAGAGGGGGAAAGTCAGCCAGGTGACACACAGCAGCCACTCCAGGTGAGGCCGCTCCACTCATGTCCTGGGTGGAGGATGTTACATGCCATGGACACAGCGTGGCCCTCGCCTCACTCACACCATCAGGCTGCTCTGTCAGAATTTTATTCTTGGTGAAGTGCAATAAAAGGAATGCGTAAAAGGAAGCAGCACACTGAACTAGTTACAGAGTAAGGTCAGCTTATCTCTTCACAAAGAGCTGTTTAGGGAACAACGAAGTCCTCTCTACCACTCAGCTCATCTAATGTCTCTGCCACGTGTGGTGTTCTCATACTTTCCTCCATGGAGGGGCGGGTATGTTCTATGCCGGCCACTAAACACCAGAGACTCCTAAGTCAAACCCCTGACTCCAAAAAATTTCTAGGGAGAAGAACAAAGCTATTTTTCCTAAAACACTTTTAGGTTTTAAAGATTACCAAAACTAGAGGCCTGGTGCACAAAATTCGTACATAGGTAGGGTCCCTAGGCCTGGCCCGCGATCGGGGCCTTCCTTCGTTCAGCGCCACCCCCTGGTGGTCAGTGCACATCATAGCAAGTGGCTGAACTCCTGGATTGGTCGAACTCCCAAGGGACAACTTGCATATTACCCTTTTAGTATATAAGATGTTCCTAGAATTTACTTACTACAGAATATCTTCTTCAAAACATTTCATCTTCAACACATTAACAATACTAGGTGACTAGAGATTTCAAAGCTAAATAAGAGAAATTCATAACTTAAATTGAGATGATTTTCCAAAGTTTATAGGTGAATTGACTATTTAGAATTTAAACGTATTTTCTCACATGAACAATGGTTAGATTCCCAGCCAGCCTACAAAAGATTACTGAATACTTGTAGAACTCTGCTTACTATGAGAAGCCGAAACAGCACATATTTCAGACTTCTCAGAGTAACCATAGTTCTGTAAGTAGAGCCTGGGTGACGGGGGAACTTAAAGCCACAGGACAAAGCTGACCTCTGGGAATATCCATTTTATTCAGTGATGAACTTTAAAACAGGATTTTTTAATATGAGAGCAAACAGGAATATTATGAAAACCAACGTAAGATTAAGACAAAGGATGAGCCTCCAAAGAACATTTGCTCTTGCATCCACTCGGAGTGCTGGAAGTCTGAGGGCGCAGTGAGTGCACACGTGTGCACACGTGGACACGCGTGGACACACGTGGACACGGCAGAAGCTGCGGCTTCTTGCAGTTAGTGCAGCCTCAGCTGGTCTCACCCGGACAGCAGCAGCCGACAGCCGCTACACAGACTCCTTTACTTAGAAGAGGATGCCCTTCCTGTGGAGCTTACAGTCTGAGTGACACCCCCCCAGGACCCAGGCAAAGAAAATCAGCCTTTCAATGTGATTATAAAAACACAGGAACTGAACGCTCCGTGATTACAACGCTAAGTATTTCTAGCTTCATTTTTATTTCTAATATTTTTGCAGAAGCATTTAAAAATGTTCATTGCTTTGTCCCACAGCTAACACAGAAATGGGGGGGAAAGTCACAATTGGGGGCACACGGGTGGCACGCAAAGGCCAGAGCAGCTAGTGAACACCCTCCGGTGCACGGCCAGTCCTGCAGCACAGCAACCGTGCTATCCAAAGGCAGCGTACGGCAGTGGAGAAACCCGCTCTCTAGTCACAAAGCTTCACGTGCAAATCAAACCTGCCTACTGATTTAGACTTTCGTGTCTCCCTTTCAAATAAAAAAAGAGTTTTATTTTTAAAAAATTTTTTAAATATATTTTATTGATTTTTTACAGAGAGGAAGGGAGAGGGACAGAGAGCTAGAAACATTGATGAGAAACATCGATTAGCTGCCTCCTGCACACCCCCCACTGGGGATGTGCCCGCAACCAAGGTACATGCCCTTGACCGGAATCAAACCTGGGAGCTTTGAGTCAGCAGGCTGACACTCTATCCACTGAGCCACACCAGCAAGGGCTTAAAAAATTTTTTAAAGGAGAGAAAAAAATAGCAAGTAATGGTGATAAGTATATTTCACAGGAGACACAGGGGTTGGGGATAATGGGCCACACATATGGGGCAACGGCCTGAATTAACAATGAATAAACCATATGAGCTATCAGTATCCCATAATATTATCTTGTCCCTTTCGGCCAAGTTGAAGATGCTAAGCAGTTTTTAGGGACTCATATATACAGGAATAGGAAAGATTTAGAGCCTGCCCTCTGAGAACCTGTGCTTTAATTCATTCAAAATATTCACCCGAGGAGCAAAGAGCTGCTAGGAGCAAGGTGAAAAGTATGGGGTGTGAGAGGCTGGCACCAAATCAGAAGTGGCAGCAAATTGGAAAGCTTTGGCCCTTTCAGGCCTTAGTCATTCAAATTGCTTCATAAAAGCAATTCGTTGCAATTGTTTTCAATTACTTGAGGTACTAATTGAAGAGATGAGCATAAATCACCTGTAAAAGCTAAAGCTTTACCAGCTGAAAGCAAGTCACCCTCTTTTCGAGGAGTGTACAGCTCCCTCGGAACAAACGCGGCAAACGCAAGCCTGCTGTGGACGCGTGCTGTCATCATCCGGCCAGCTGCCAGCAATCTCCGCCTGGCGCACAGTGCGGCCTGGCCTGGCACGGGACCAGACCCTAGCATCACACCCTCCTGCAGAAATGGTCTTAAAAGCCCCTACATTCAGAGTCCTCGAGACATCATTCATGCCTTTTTAACCTAGAACTGATCAAAAAATACTTGGAAAACTTCACAAAAAATGCAAAATCAAGCCTGAATGGACGTGATTAAAGCAGATGTTATATTCCTGTGGAATCATGATTAGAGATGAGTCTCCCCAAAATGCAAAAGAAGCCCTCTCCTGAAATACACCACCAGATGGAGAGTATCAATAGAATGTAAGCAAACACAGTAGCAGATAATCAAGCTCTGTACCCACCTTGCAAACATTTCAAGGTCTTTGGCAAAACTTTCTGAAAGAGAGAGAGAGATGCGCTTCAGCTACCCTTATCTCAGTCTTATTTCAGGAGAAAAAGTGAAAGCTCTCGATTTCTGCCGTGAGCACAGTAACTGGTACCACAAACCCTCTCAAAGGGGAGAGGGGCCACTCCAGGCAGCCCCACTGCACAGGCACCTTCAGCCATTTGGTTCATTATGACCTCCTTGTCCTGCTGGCACGTGACCCTTTATTACAAGCTTCCTTGTCATTGTGGCTACACCCTTCATTCCTAGAAACGATCCCTTACCCTTACATTTTGCTACAAGTTCGGGCTTGGAGGACATTAATTTCCTGTGAAGTCAAGCAAATACCAACGCCACAAGTTCACCTGTCAAATAAACGATGGGCGACATAAAAATGTTATAAAGCAAGGAAATAAAAGATTTAATGTCTAAAAAAAATTTAATGTCTAATGTTCCAGGCAGTTTAAAACACAATAAAATAAAGGTGCTAATGCCCCAGTGTTAGTGTAATAGAAAAAAACAGTTCTTCCATAAACTATCTAAATCTGACAGCCGAGAAAAGAACTGCTTCGTGAACAGTGGCAGTGACAATGAGCTATCGGGTGGTGACACACCCACGGCACCCACCCACACGCTTCTCCCGGGCAAACCGACCCCTGGGGCTTCTATATGTAGGCAGGAAGGCCAGGGCTTCATACCGCACTGTCGGAAGGTCACCTCCGAAATCGCTGCGATGGTCTGTTTGCTGAGCTGCACCTCCTTGTCCGAGGCAACCTCCTCGCAAAGACAGCCCACGGTGTAGTGGACTGCTGCCTTCAGCCTCTGGAGCAAAAACCAAAATACCTCATGGGGTGGCGGCAAATAAGACCTTTTCCCATCTTACAAATGAAGAGCAGGAGAGGCGACTCAGCCCCATTCCTGCAGCACGCTCCGCAAGGGCTCAGTGGCTTCTCGAGTGGACCAATAAATTAACGAGGGCCTCCGGAGCGTGACTTGTAGAAACATTACTTCCTGGTTAATGGCTATGATTTAGGTCAAGTAAAGACAAGGAATCACGATGGCAGGTCAGCGGGGAGAGAAGTCAGATGCACTTGCAACAGATCTGCGTGACTTGACTCATCCACAAACATGCGCCATGTTCCCACGGAGCCGAGGCACGTGCTGGGTGCTTGGGGAACACAACGCAACACCAGAAGGGTTTCCCGCCCGGATGGGGGTGAATCACGTAAAAGCAAAAGGACCCCAGGCCTCTGCTGCAAGTTTCTGCACCCGACGCCTGCATGCAATGAGGCATGAATGATCAGGACAACACCGGAAAGATTCATGAGGGCACGTGACCCTCCGTTGAGTGTCGGTTTGCGAGCCCCCCCCAGCAGGGTCATCACAGCTCCTCAGCAACGCTTTGGGAGACTGGAAAACCCCTCTTCCGCAGGCAGAGGAGTAGAGAACCGAAACAAGCTAAGCCAAGGTCTCATCGCCTGTCAACAAACTGTGTACGCTCCCCCTCTGTGCTGGAGACAGAGCTAAGCAGGACATGGTGACAGCTGAACCCGACAGCTGTGTTCACAGCTGAGGCAAGAGGAGGAGGAACTGCAGAATGCAAGTCCAGCCCTGGCCGGTTTGGCTCAGTGGATAGAGCATCGGCCTGTGGACTGAAGAGTCCCAGGTTCGATCCCGGTCAAGGGCACATGCCTGGGTTGCGGGCTTAATCCTTGGTGTGGGGTGTGCAGGAGGCAGCCGATCAATGATTCTCTCTCATCATTGATATGTCTCTCTCTCCCTTCCTCTCTGCAATCAATCAATCACTCAAATAAATAAATAAATAAATAAATAAGTAGAACCAAAGTCCAGGACCCTGGAGTAAGGGACAGGCAGGTAAGCGAGGCGCCTACCTTCCTTAGCGTTACACTTCAAAGACTAGGTCAACTGAGGCCTTGGTCCGAGGAGACCAAGGGGGCCGTCACCCTGGAAGGAATAAAGGCCCTTCCAGGTCATCTTTTTAAAGCACATGTGGGTGGGGTCAGGGGTGAGAGAACGGGGCAGGGGTCGTTTTCTCGACCCTCCTCCCGGGCTGGGCTGAGCCCTTTCAATGCCACAGCCGCTGGAGGCTAATCACTGCACTCTCAGCGCCTCGGGTGGGGCCCCGCAGTTTGGTTCTCTGCTCAACCTGCTCCCGCTGCACAGAGGACGAGGCTCACCTCTCTCAGCCCACAAAGATGGGGGAGTGGGAAAGGGGGTCAAAGATATGGCGACAGGAGATTTGCCTTTGGGTGGTGGGCACACAACGCAACATACAGATAAAGCACCATCGAAGTCTACACTTGAAACCTGTACAATTTTTTTAACCAACGTCACCCCGGAAATTTTACTGAATAAGAACCATTTCCTCAGCCCATCTGGGCAGCCTTACTCATTCATCAGTATGCACTTGTTTATTGACAGCCAGGCTGGGTACCAGGGGCCGAGAACACAGAAATGAAAAGGCAGCTCCCACTACCTCTCCGCCATGAATGGACTCTTCCAGACCATCGGGGTCAAGAAAGACCCTGGAGAAGGGCTCCAGGGCGAACTGAGGCATGACCCTTCCCTGGGGCCTGCATGGAGGAACAGCGCTGCCAGACACAGCTCTGGGACACCTGAGCAAGTGTGACTATGGACTGAACATCATCTAATAATGCAATAGCACCTCACCAACATTAAACGTCCCGAGCGTAATAACTGAGATGCTGTCAGACAACGCCCTTGTGGTTGGGAGATGCATGCTCAAGTATTAAAATGTCAAGGTAATGTGTCAAGCTATTTGCCATCAATTCTTAAATAATTCAGAAAAAAAAAGGAGGAAAATACAGCAAAAGGTTAACTGGCGAATGGAGGTGAGGGGTTCATGGGTGCTGGGAACATGAATTTTGCAGCCTTTTCTGAAGGCTCCTCGGAAGAAAGGGGCAGGGAAACAGCTTCTGAAACCTCACACTTCACAGGAGGGAACCGCGCACGCGCGGGCCCGTCCCGGGTCCCCGCAGGGAACCGCGCATGTGCGGGCCCGTGGTCCCCGCAGGGAACCCCGTGGAGGCTGCCCCGGCCTCGCTGCGCACCTCTCCCGAGCGCCTCTCCCAGGACTCCCCTCATCCTCATTCCCGGGCGACGCATGGACGGGCCGAACACCCGCTACCACCCCGCCGGGCGGGTGGCTGACTACCCCACCTCTCCACAAATGAAAACGGAGTTTGGAAAAGTCACCACCGCCCTCGAGTTGCGGGGCCGCGATGCGAACGCACCCCGGGAGGGCGGCCTCTGCAACCCGACGGCGCGGGTTCACATCCAGCCCCGAGGCCGGCTCCTCCGCGGCAGGAGGGAGCGGGCGCCGCTCACCGGGGCCAACACGTTAGGGCTCGACCTTTGCCCGACTCCCTTCAACGCTCACAGCCCACCCTCACCACCACCCTGTCTGAGGAGGGAGGCTGAGGCGTCACACAGCCAGACGCCAGCCCTCGCGACCCGGGGGCCCGCCGCACTCGGCCGGCGTGGTCACCATGGAAACCGTCTCCTAGCACTCACCCCCTGGGCCGCCCCCCAGCCCCCGTGGCCCCGAGGCAGCCCCGCTGGCGCACGCGCAGGCTCCCGCGCCACAGCCGGCCGGGGCGAGCCCTGTGCCCCTGGGAGGCGGACACCGAGGCGAGGCCTCCGAGGGCTTCTCGTCTCCAGAAACTCCACGCCGTCCTCTCCCAGCCCAGCCGGGACGCGGTTTCCCTGTACCTGTCGATAAAAGAGTCCCTGCTGCTCCTCGGCCCCCTCCTTCTCCTCCTCCATCACAGCGGCGGATCCAGGCAGGCGCGCGAGTGCGTAAAGAGGGCGACACGCCGGCGCAGTCAGATTTTCCCGCCGCGGCGCCGGGCGACAGGCCGCGCGGAGGGACAAAGCGCGAAGCTCCACGGTGCTGCGCGCGCCCCCTGGCGGCCGCTCTGGGAAGGGCCCTTACGCAGTTCTTCTCCAGCCCCTCCTGTGCTTTACTGGGCGAGGGGACTGGGCCGCCCGGGCCATGCTCCCTGTGGACCCCAGACCGGCTCAGTGCCCGGCACAGTGGTTCACACCAGAGCTGGGAAAGCAAGTGAGTGTTTCCCCAACATTCTTTTTTTAAGAGGGAGAGAGAGTGAGAAACGCCTATGTGAGAGTGAGACATCCGTCGGCTGCCTCCTGCACGCCCCCTGCTGGGGATGGAGCCCACTACCCGGGCATGTGCCCTGACCCAGAATCGAACCAGCGGACTTTCACGGGGATGATGCCCAACCCACCGGGAACACCGGCCAGGACAGTTCCGCAGAGTTCTTTACGGTAACGTCCATGCTTCTCTAACTTCCGTGAGCCTTGCAA
The DNA here is from genome assembly GCA_026230045.1 of Corynorhinus townsendii. Taxonomy (NCBI): domain Eukaryota; kingdom Metazoa; phylum Chordata; class Mammalia; order Chiroptera; family Vespertilionidae; genus Corynorhinus; species Corynorhinus townsendii. The sequence goes on from JAPDVU010000002.1 coordinate 216,292,408, forward strand.
AATCCAACTGGTTTTTATAATTCAGCCACCGACAACAGTGTCAAACTCAGACCACGGATAAACGTTTGGTTACCACCCCATTCAGTCCTCGCTGAATGGGGTGGTAACCAAACATTTATACCCTCAGTGTTTTGTGCTCTTCACAATGTAAAGGCTCCAGACGGGGTACACATTAACAGTCAACCACGAATCAAACCCCAACCTGTAGCACTTGGCGTTGTCCGTGGTGTAAAAACTCCCACCGTTGCCAATTTCAAACTCCTGCGGCTCAGTAGTTAGAGTATTGTCCTGTCACCAAAAAGGTCTTGGGCTCAGTTCCCAGTCAGGGCACATACATGGGCTGCAGATCCAACACAGGGCCCCTGGGGAGTGTGTGCAGGAGACAGTCAATCCATGTTTCTCTCTCTCTCTCTCTCTCTGTCTCTCTCCCCCTGCCTCCCACTTTCTCTGAAATCACTGAGAACAAAGATCCTCAGATGATGATTTAAACAAACAAAGCAGAAATCACACTGGGCTTCCGTTCGATGTCTCGCCCGGCAGTTACTCCCCTCTCAGCTGCATCCTAAGCTGCGGGGCTGAGGAGGCAGAGCTGCAATGTGCGGAGGTATTAGGGTTGATTATTCACGTAACTTACGGATGTTATTCTTCAGAATAATCTGTAAAGGGCTTCTGGGAACACAGAGCTCTAATGCGTTTACATTGCCAGCTTTAGAATGATGTCCTCTATGACCCTGAGCGAAAACAACTTGCAGACCGGTGTTACCAAATACTCTTATTTTTGTTTTAGGAAAAGAGCATACAGATCTCTGGGGGGGGAGGGGGTTGAAAGGAGGAGAAAAACAGCAGGAAGAATAGATGACAAACAGTTAACTTCCGAGCAATGGGTGGAGGAGAAGGCCGATAAGGGCTCTCAAATGCTTCACCTTATCCATTTCTGTAACCTGCATTTTTAAACAAGCTCGTATTTCTTTCATAATTAAAGGTGAACACATAAGCCGCTCCTCGTCCTCTTCATCCTCTTCATCCTCGTAAGTCCCCTCCCCACCCGCCAAAGTGTGCAAAGGGCTGAGAAGGAGAGAACCTCTTTCTGGAGGAATGGGCCTTCTGATTAATTTCCACTTCCTCCGAGAGACAGGCGCCCCCTCTCCCCCCACCACTCCCTGGGGCAATCCCAGTCTCCAGTCTCCAGGGTCCTCAGTGCCACGGGGGCCAGACCTCTGGGGGACTTCCCTCATCCGTGCCCCTGCCTTAGCAGGCCCACTCGGCCCTCCCGAAGCCCGCCCTGCTCCCTAACCCCTGCAGCTGGGGGACGAAAGCAGGTGGGCTGGCAGGGTGGAGTGGAGTGAGGAGGCGGTGAGGAGCTCCTGCCCTAGGGCCAGACCTTGGGTCCAGAGCCCAGCTTCTCCCCCAGCTTTGTGACCCCCAGCACGTCACTGAGCCTCTCCAAGCCTCGGTCCCGTCCTCCTGAAAGTGGGGATCAGAGTGCCAACCTCAGCGTAGTTGTGAGGTTTAAGTTGCTCACATAAGTCTCAATAAACAGTAACAACTTCCGCCCAGCCGTTTCTGTGCTTTGTGCCTTGCATGTGAGCTCATTGTCAAGCTGTTGCTTCCCAGAGCAAAAGAGCCGTATTCCGGCGGCACTTGGGGCGTATCCAGGCACTTCGGACTCTGACGAAGGCCCCGGGCTGAGCTACCACATTACAGGGAAGGACTAGGTTGGTTGGAAGTGTGGCCTCTTCCTGGACGAAGAGAGTTCTGTACGCGGGCCACCAGATGTCAGCACCGAGCCACGCCATGAACCGAGGCGCTGGTGAGCCACCCTAGATCTCAGCTGCCTTCAGAGGAAGACCCCCCCCACCCCCACCCCCTTTTATATATGAGGGAGCCGGACCACAGGTGAAAGGACTGGGCCGGAGGTAAAACTGCTAGGAAGTGGCAGAGCCCACTTTGATTATGAGCAGGCTAGCTGCCGTCTCTGCTCTCACCATAAAGAAGACTAAGGCATTTGTGGTTTCCCGAATCCTGTTGGCCGCGTTAAAGAGGGGGCCATCACCCATTTTCCCTGACATCGCGCTACAAAGATGCCGATTCCCTGGTCAATCTCCATGAGCTGTTGCATGTGTTTTGTAAGCTCATGAAGTCAGAACTTCAGGCGTTTCTCACCATTAGACAAAGGCACCCGGCACAGTGTTTTGCTTGACACATAGTAGGTGTACAATAGAAAGAATTGCAGGCATTGAGCAGGTGGACTCTGGCGCCAGATTGCCGGGTTCAAATTCCAATTCTCCAGGAGCTGTGTGACCTTGGACAAGTTACTTAACGCCCAGGTGCTTCATCTGTAAATTGGAGATGATAATGATAGTATCCACGTCAGAGGGTGTTGTCTGAAATGAGTGAATTTAGAACAGTGCCTGGCATACACTCTGATAGCGACTACATTCCTTTTTAAAAATATTTTTAATTGATCTTTTTAGAGGGAGAGAAAAATCGATGTGAGAACAAGACATCGATCAACTGCACACCCCTGACTGGGGATGAAGCCCACAACCTGGGCATGTGTCCTGACTGGGAATCAAACCAGCAACCTTTTGGTGCACAGGATGACACTCAACCGCTGCGCCACAGTGGCCAGGGGGGCCCTGTAGTCTATACACTGAGTGGGCAGATGATGATGATCTCTGAACGCATAATAATCTGGCCCCTCAGTGTATATCCTATATAATAAAAGGCTAATTTGCAAATTGTCCCCTCGACCAGGAGTTTGACCAGCAGGCAGGCCGGTCAACCGCCCATGTCCCCTCCCCCTGGCCAAGCTGGCCAGACCCCGCTCATGCACAAATTTATGCACCGGGCCTCATACCTCATACACACACACACACACACACACACACACACACACAGTGGCCAGATTATTATGCGTTCAGAGATCATAATGATCTGGCCTCTCAGTGTATATGCTGTTTATACCGTATGAGATCCTCAATAGGGCCAAGGTTCCCAACTCCCCCATGTAGCAAATTGTCCTTTTCAAGGGAAGCAGATGTGGCAGATTTAAAAAACAAACAAATAAACCCAAAACAGTGTCTCCAGATCCACTTGCTCCTCTATCTGGAACCTTGCCACGCCGCCATGGAGAGGAAGTCTGACTCTCCTCCCCTTGAGTCTGGGGGCATATGTCTCTCTCCAGATGTAATTCGGCTGAAACAATGCTGTGACATCCCTGCCTAGGTCTTACAGGGCAATGTGTGTCCACTTTGTCCACTGGAAAACCCCCCTTGGGAGCCCTGAACCACCGAGCAAGAAGTTTGCTAAGCCGGAGGCCACCTTGTGCTGAGGTAGCGCAAGGCCACATGCATGGTGAGGCTGATAGTCCTGAGGTCCCAACCAATAGCCAGCAGGTACCACCAGGTGAATGAAGACAGACACCTCCAAGTGTCCGAGCCACGGAATCGCCCCCAAGGTTTCAAGTCCTCCTAGCTAAGGCCCAGACACTGTGGGACAGAGATGAGGCCTCACCCCACTCCCCGCCCCGCACTATTCCAAATTCCTAACCCAGGCCTAGCCGGTTTGGCTCAGTGGATAGAAGGTTGGCCTGCGGATTGAAGGGTCCTGGGTACAATTCCGGTCAAGGGCACGTACCTCGGTTGCAGGCTCCTCCCCAGCCTGGGCCCTGGTCAGGGCACGTGCAGGAGGCAACCAATCCCTGTGTTTATCGATGTTTCTCCCTTTCTCTCTCCCTCTCTCTAAAAATATCAATGCTAAAGTATCCTCCGGTGAGGATTAACAACAAAATTCCTAACCCAGAGAATTAGGAGAATACAGTGGTGGCTATATTATGCCACTGAGTTTGGTTATATGCTGTTCAGTAGTAACTGGAACAGCAAATAAGATTACTAGGTTGTAAACATATTATATACTGAACAAAGTGCACACTTGTGCACCACTTAGTTGTGGGGATACATTCTGAGAAATGTGTTGTCAGGCGACTTCACTGTTGTGCGAACATCAGAGAGGCACTTACACAAACCTGGATGGTACAGCCCCCCACACACCTGGGCCGTGTGGTGTACCATGGATGTACATGCCATCTGTCATCCACCTAGATGTTGCCGTTATGCAGTGTGACTGTGTATACATCCTGACGGTTATGCAGTGTGATTGTGTATACACCCTGACGGTTATGCAGTGTGACTGTGTATACATCCTGACGGTTATGCAGTGTGATTGTGTATACACCCTGACGGTTATGCAGTGTGACTGTGTATACATCCTGACGGTTATGCAGTGTGATTGTGTATACACCCTGATGGTTATGCAGTGTGACTATGTATACATCCTGACAGTGTGACTATGTATACATCCTGACGGTTATGCAGTGTGACTGTATATACATCCTGACAGTGTGACTATGTATACATCCTGACGGTTATGCAGTGACTGTGTATACATCCTGACAGTGTGACTGTGTATACATTCTGACGGTTATGCAGTGTGACTTGTATACATCCTATACACCCTGACGGTTATGCAGTGTGACTGTGTATACATCCTGACGGTTATGCAGTGTGACTGTGTACACACCCTGACGGTGTGGCTGTGTATACACCCTGACGGTGTGGCTGTGTATACATCCTGACGGTGTGACTGTGTATACAGCCTGACAGTTATGCAGTGTGACTGTGTACACACCCTGACGGTGTGACTGTGTACACATCCTGACGGTGTGACTGTGTATACAGCCTGACAGTTATGCAGTGTGACTGTGTACACACCCTGACGGTGTGGCTGTGTACACACCCTGACAGTTATGCAGTGTGACTGTGTACACACCCTGACGGTATGGCTGTGTATACATCCTGACAGTTATGCAGTGTGGCTGTGTACACACCCTGACGGTGTGGCTGTGTATACATCCTGACGGTCTCTATCCCTCCTCAAAGGGCAGGCTCCACACCTGCCTCCAAGGATGTGGAAGACCGGCGTGGCTGAGATCACGCTGCAGTGCCTGGTCAGGGCAGAGACCCAGGCTGCGGGCTCGATCCCGTGTTCAGCACGTGGGAGGAAGCCAATCAATGATTCTCTTAGCAATGATGTTTCTCTCTCTCTCCTTTCCTCTCTAAAATCGATTTTAAAAAAATGTATTTTTAAAAAGCTCATCATTTCATGAAAAGAACTGTCTCCCAGGTCAGCCCCTGCCCCTGCCTCCTTCTGAGAGATTGGGGGTCAGAGACACCGGCTGCTGAAGTCTCTGCACGGAAGCTGCTGCCCTAACGCCCCCGGGAAGCCGCCCAGAGTGCAGCCGCTGAGAAACAGCACCGTGCGGGACCGGGCCACCCACAGGGTCAGCAGCGTGTTACCCTCCTACGAGACGAAGGGTCAAGGCCTGATTCTAGGGGCCGGCGTGGGGCGCTACAGATCCCACACCGCACCCAGGGGCCCACGAAGGATCGAGCAGAGTCAGGCCTAGGAAAGAGAATGAACCAGACCAACCTGAGCCCATCATTCAAATGTCATCCTCCAAAATGTTTATCGTGAGACATCTGACATTAAGAAGGCATAAAAACCGTTACAATGAACATCCCTGTCCCCACTGCCCAACTTAGGAAAAAAAATAACCAATCCATTCAAGTCCCCTGTACCCTCCCTCCCTGACTGCCTCCTCTCCTTCGCCCGAGTTAATCATTATCCTAACTTGGATGGCTCTTGTATTATTCGGGAATTATTTTTAAAACAAAGAGGAAACCAAGTTAGAAGGAAACAAACTTGAATCAAATGCCAGGAAGCGGGCCGCAGACCTTCCTGCAATGGGGTGCGGGGCGTGTCGGCACTGAAGTGTGGAGAAAGAGGAGCTTTATTAAGTGGAGAAAAGGGGAATTCAGCTGCATGACACAGAGGTCCCAGCAGACCCCACGAGGACCCGTCCGGGCAAACTCGGGCCACCCGAATCCACGGGGCACGCTCCTCCCGTGGAGCACGTGACAATCCCATCAGTCCAGGAGGCAGGGGCAGAGGCACGGCTGTTCCCAGAACTACCCACAGGAAGCGGGGCTGGCTGTGCAGGAGCCTCGTACGGTACTTTCTTTTAAAGATCTGAGCGGAACGCAGGGCGCAGACCTGTAAGCAGTGCTGTGTGGCCAACGGGAGGGCCCCGACTATGGAGGCACGGTGACTAACGGGACTGATTAGGCGTTGTATGAAGACGACGACACGCTGCCACCGTGGCCTGTCCAGTTGGTGTGGATGAACTTCCCCGGGCTGGCTAAGAGTTCGTAGGTGTGAGCCCCAAAGTAATCCCGCTGAGCCTAGAAACGCGGAGTGAGGTTGGTTAGGGTCACACGCAGGCGCCCGACCCGCAGGCCCCGGGCACGTGGGTGCCGCCACCTCCTCCCAGCGCTCACCTGGATCAGGTTGGCCGGCAGCATGTCGTGTCTGTACCCGTCATAGAAGGAGAGGGCAGTGGTGAAGCAGGGCATGGGGATGCCCGCCTGGACCCCAGTGCTGATCGCCCGCCGCCAGGAGTCCTGCGCGAGAGACCCAACGCCCACGAACAGGTAAGGGCTCCATCCAAAATGACGACTGTCATCGATGCCCCAGAGCAGTGGGCGGCAAACTCATGAGCCCACGGAGCCAAATGTCAACAGGACAACGATTGGAATTTCTTTGGAGAGCCACATGTTTTAAATGTAAACTTCTTCTAACGCCACTTCTTCAAAATAGACTAGCCCAGGCCGTGGTATTTTGTGGAAGAGCCACACTCAAGGGGCCAAAGAGCCGCATGTGGCTCGCGAGCCGCAGTTTGCCGACCACTGCAGCAAAGCCCACCGAACGGAATGCCCACCTGGCAGCTTCCGACGGCTGACTTAAAGAAGTCGTCCAGCAGCAGGTTCTGGAGTTCTGGGTTTCGGTCAAAGGCGTCTTTTATCTTTCCCAGGAAAACGCTGAAATGATCGAGAAAGTCAGTGAATCTCTTTTCTTCTTCTTTTTCCCCTTAAGTGTTGGATTCCGCAAATTTCAGAGAACAAACAGATAATCCCATTATCCTGATATTCTCTGAGTGAAGAAAATCACTTTTAATTTCCGATGACCTGAAATCCTAGTGCCAGGCCTGCAGGCAGTAGGAGGAACGGTCATCGAGGTCTGAGTCTGACCCGCAGCAGGCCGAGTGGCCGGCAGAGAGCAGGGGAGGGAAGCTGGAGGCGGGTACACACCCTATAGGGGTGCAAAGTGACGTTTCTCAGCCAGAAAGCTAGCTGTAAGCTCCATGATAACACAGACCAAAGTACCAGGAGGCAAGGATGGTGCTCACAGAACTATTTTAAAAAGCGTAGTGGTTGCCGAAACCGGTCTGACTCAGTGGATAGAGCGTCAGCCTGCGGACTGAAAGGTCCCAGGTTTGATTCTGGTCAAGGGCATGTACCTGGGTTGCGGGCACATCCCCAGTGGGGGCGTGCAGGAGGCAGCTGATCGATGTTTCTCTATCATCTATGTTTCTAGCTCTCTCTCTCTATCTCTCTTCCTCTCTGTAAAAAATCCAAAAAAAAAAAAAAAAAAAGTGTAGTGGTTGAGCGTCGACCTATGAACCAGGAGGTCACGGTTTGATTCCTGTCAAGGGCAAATGCCTGGGTTGTGGGCTCGATCCCCAGTAGGAGGCATGCAGGAGGCAGCCAGTCAATGATTCTCTCTCATCATCAATGTTTCTCTCTCTCTCTCTCCCTCTCCCTTCCTCTGTGAAATCAATAAAAACATATATAAGAAAAGGCATAGTGTGGACAACCCAGTTAGAACTGCCGTCCAGGAAAAAGTGACATAACCAGCTAAACCGGTCTTGTGGCCAGTGCCCCCGAGGGGACAAAGTGCACCGATTTCACGGACACAGTTCACAGCCCAGACCTCCCTTCTCCACCGGCAGCCCATGTCCCGCCCCCACGGACCTTCGGATGATGCAGCCCCCCCTCCACATCAGGGCGATGCCGCCATAGTTGAGGGTCCAGCCAAATTCAGTGGCCGCCTGTCTCAGCAGCATAAAGCCTTGAGCGTAAGAGATGATCTTGGAAGCATAGAGGGCCTAGAGGAAGACATGGAGATTAGAGTTGCAATCAGCAAAGCAGCCACCTGCTGGCCTGACCCAGAGCAGCCAGATCCCAGGACCAGCTGGACTGAGTCCACCTCCACCACGTGGCCTCAGTAAGTTCTCCTCCCCCCCATCCCCCATCCCCACCTTCCAAGGGACAAACAGCCACTGCCAGGGACAGGCCCACCTTTCGAATGTCCTCCAGGAACGACTTCTTATCCCCGTTGAACTGGGTCTTCTGAGGACCCTTCAGCTTTTGGCTGGCTTGAACCCGCTCGTCCTTCAGAGAGGATAAGCATCGGGCAAACACTGCTTCTCCTGCATGCGGGAAGGGACAGTATATTACCAAGTCCACACCCAACCCAGAGGACATGAGGACACAGAAGTGGAGCAAGAGTTTCAACTGTACAAAGAGCTGAAAGCCTCAACCTTAGGCCACAAAATTTCAGCTGGATCCAAAAGAACTCTTACAAAAAGCTCTAAACAGTTACTTTCATTAAAACCTCCAGCCGAATCTTCCAACATAAATACAGGTATTCAACCACCAAGATCAACATGGAATCCAAAGGGGAGTTTTCAGGGGGGGAAAAAAATAAGAGGTAAAACCACTATTATTCAAAATTACTCAGGATTGGTCCATGAGTAAAATTTCAATTTCAATGGCAAGGACTTTTATTTAAAAAAATAAATATATATGTTCTTATTGATTTCAGAGAGAGGGAGAAGGAGAGAGAGAAATATCAGTGATGAGAGAGAATCATTGATTGGCTGCCTCACGCACACCCCATACTGGGTATCAAGCCCATAACTCGGGCATGTACCCTGACCAGGAATCAAACTGTGATCTCCTGGTTCATAGTCAATGCTCTACCACTGAGCCACACCGGTCGGGGCAAGGCCTTTAATTTTTAAATGCTCACCAAAGACTCAATTTATTGTGAAGTACTAACTAGCATCAATTTGAAACAACTACGACTTTAAGAAGTAACACGCAGACTCACCCTTCAAAAAACTCCGTTTTCTAATTCCTACACAGGCAGACCTCAGAGACTCCAGACCGCCACAATACGGTGAGCATGGCAATCAAGTGAGGCGTAATCTTTTTGCTGGTGGAGGGTCTTGCTGTCCACTTATAACAAATGCAACATCTGCCCGGGCCCGTGTTACAGCTGTTTGCAGTGTTGTCCCGTGCACCAAAAGGTTGCGGGTTTGATTCTCGGTCAGGGCATATCCCTGGGTTGTGGGTTCCATCCCTGGTTAGGGCGCATACAGCAAGCAACCAATGGATGTTTCTCTCTCTCCCTTTCTCTCTAAGATCGAGCTCAGATGAGGATTAAAGAAACACATCTGAAGTGCAGTAAAAGGAGGCGTGCCTGTAGTTCAGTGTATCCATGGTAACCACCAAAGTTTCTCAATGTCACTTCACTGGCACGAGAAACATTTCAACATATTTTAGTATGAAGACATTTAGAAGCTTCCAACAGCATCCCTTATAAAAACAACTTGCTCAACTGACAACTTACACACAATGAGAGGAAGGTGTCTGCGCTGCTGCCCCTGCAGTGCCCACGATGACCTGGCACTTGCGGGCGGAAGCTTTGTAAGAACCGGCACAAGGAGGCAAGTGTGGCAAAACCCTTCAGGGAGCCCAGGGCTGGCTGAAGGACCGGCGCCCCCATTAGCTCCGCAGACAACGGCGCCCACTCAGGGATGGGCCCCGGCCTGCCTTCAACTGGGAGGAAGGGTGCAGTCTCTACAGCGAGGGAGGATTCCTTTTGAGACCGTAACACTCGTACAGTTGAGTCAGCAATCAATAAACTGCTCCCAGCTACTGCCCCCTGGGTCCCCGCCTCTGCTGTCACTCAGATGAGCTAAAAAGCAGCCAACTTCCTCTTCCCTTTTTTTTTTTAAATACATTTTATTGTTTTTACAGAGAGGACGGGAAAGGGACAGAGAGTTAGAAACATCAATCAGCTGCCTCCTGCAGACCCGCTACTGGGGACCAAGCTCGCAACCAAGGTGCATGCCCTTGACCAGAATCAAACCCCAGGGCCTTCAGTCCACGGGCCGATGCTCTATCCACTGAGCCAAACCGGTTAAGGCTCCTCTTCCTTCTATGCAGAGCGGGGCTGAGCAACCTGCGTCCCTCCTTAACCGAGGGTCTTACCACCACACAGTTCATGTAAACCAAGTGGAAAAGTCAGGAAATCAAGAGGAAGGAGGCGAGCAGGGAGGGAAAGGCAGCCTGTCTGCCAGGTGTCTGTACCTGTCACCTCCTCAGAAGCCTTCCTTGATTGCCCAACCCAGATCAGCCTTTCGCTAACATGCCAGGCATGCTGGCACCTATGTCCCCGGGGCCATCAAGTCACCACCACGGCGAGACGAGGGGCCCAACGCAAAGGCGCACATACCGATGAGGGTGACGGGCACGCCATACTCCAGGGCCGAGATGGCGGTCCACTTCCCCGTGCCCTTCTGCCCCGCGCTATCCCTGATCTTGGGCAGCAGGTGCGTGCCGTCGCTGTCTCGGAACTTGAGGATATTGGCTGTGATTTCAATCAGGAACGAGTCCAGCTCTGTCTTATTCCATTCCTCAAACGCCTGCGTGCAAGACGGGAGAGAGATTAGACAGGAGGCTCCCTGGCGGAGGTATGCTTTCCCTCGGTCAGTACTGACCAATGCCCACAACCTGCTCACCCCAGGCTCACAGGCTCCTGCGTGGCTGGTGCGGCCCAACGCCTGCGCCCCCACCAGCTGAGGCGGACGCTGACCTGTGATGCCGACTTTCTGCTCACCCGGTCCTCCCCTCAGAGCAAGTGCTCCCCCCTCTCGCTCAGGTGCCTGTCCCCGTCACCTCCGCAGAAGCCTTCCTGGGCTGCCCGCCGAGGCCTCCCTTTCCTGTATCATGGCGCTCGGAGCTAGTTCACTGTTCCGTGTCTAACCACGGCGGCCTGTCTGCCAGCTGCACGGGGGCAGGACTCGTGTGGGTTCTTTTACTATCACCTCCCCAACCCCCAGACTGCGCCTCCGTACAGCAGAGCACTCAATGCACGTCCTGAAGGAACACTTTAACTACTAGGTAAACCAGTTAAATATGAGCGCGGAAAGAAAAGCACCGTTTCTATGGAAGCCAAGCTAAATTGTTTTGGAAAGAATAACAAGGGCAAGTCGGGGAAACAAGGTGAGGGTGACACAAATTTAAAAATTAGAAAAAGATGCACCTCCACCTGGGACGGCGGGAGGATCGGTGAGACGCGCGTGAAACAGCAGAGCCCGACACACAGGCTGGGTGGCTACATGGCGGAGCTTCTGGCTCACGGAGGACATCTTATTTTCTAGCCCGGAACCCAGGGCTTCCCTTAAATTAGGCGAGTCCCTCCAGGCCGCCAGGGTGCCCGGCGGAGGGAGGAGGAGGAAGCTGGCCTGCCCTGGCAGGAGTGGGCGCGCTCACCTGTGCCATCTCGCCGTGCTCCATGCCCAGGACGTCCTTCATCAGGTGGTAGGCCTCGCAGATCAGCTGCATGTCCCCATACTCGATCCCATTGTGCACCATCTTCACGAAGTGCCCTGCTCCCTCCTCTCCCACCTGGCGGGGCCAAGCACCGGGCAGTCAGGGGGCAGAGGACACACCAGAAAAGCCCACACCGAGCTCTTCAGCAAGACTCCCTCCCCTCGCAGAAAACAAGTGTGAGCAAATATTGATAATATCCTACATAATAAAAGGCTGATACGCAAAACGACCGAAAGGCAGAACTGGTCGCTGTGAAGCACACTGACCACCAGGGGGCAGACGCTCAATGCAGGAGCTGCCCCCTGGTGGTCAGTGCGCTCCCACCGCTAAGCTGTCAGTCGGACATCCCCTGAGGGCTCCCAGACTGTGAGGGTGCAGGCTGGGCTGAGGGACCCCTCCCCCGCAGTGCATGCATCTTGTGCCCCGGGCCTCTCGTTTTAAAATAAGAATCAACATGTAACGACTCAATGCAAGCTTCAATCCAGTCCAATGCTAAAGTAAACTAACTCCAAATGCATTCCTCTAAAGCAGGGGTCCTCAAACTTTTTAAACAAGGGGCCAGCTCACTGTCCCTCAGACCATTGGAGGGCCGGACTATAGTTTACAAAAAAAAACTATGAACAAATTCCTATGCGCACTGTGGGCCCGGGACGAGTCGGCTGCTAAGCAGGATGGGCAGCGGCACCCAGCGGGCTGGATAAATGTCCTCAGCGGGCCACATGTGGCCCGCAGGCCGTAGTTTGAGGACCCCTGCTCTGAAGAGTTTTCAAAATCCCCAAATTCACCGAAAGCACCTACAGCTCTTTAGCCTGCATTGCTGTTCTTTCTCATTATTAAAAGCAACTCCTCACTCCCAGTCTTCCTTTCCCTGAGGCGACCACTCTTCTAACAGCTGGGGCTACAACCTGGCCATGGAATCACTTACTTTTAAAAAATAGGTACATGCACTGTAGTTGTTTCTAACGGCTGCGAGGTGAAAACGACCTTAGATCCTAGGTCTGGCCCTCAACCCTGTAAGCACAGAGGTGTGCTCTTGCTGGGGTCTCATAGTTGGCAAGATACTGACTTTATAACAAAGCTGGGAAGAGGTGTAACATCACAATCCAGTCTATGAATTTATGATGAGAACTTCAACTATGGGTCACAGTGGTCACCAGTGTCAGTCCCATCAACACACTCTGTCCCTACAGACAAGCTACTGGGAAGCCCCATTACCTGGGAACTGCTTAGTGAGCAAGGAACCAGCACCAAGGGAGTGACAGGGTCAAACACTGAACGGCACTGGGCTCTGCCATCACACACACCCATCGCCACGCCGGGCGGCCTGCCCCGTGGACCAGACGCCTGGATGACCGAGCAGTCTCTGCTTGGATGACTTCCTTTGTCTCGTTCCACTGCTGACCTCCCCCCTCTCATTTCGACACTTTCTGTGGCCATGAAGTAACATGGCTAGTAACACCTTGCTTCACCCCATCCTTCCTGTAACTTCAAAAATGAAGGGGAGTCCCTGCTGTGTATGCACACCCGTTTCCAATACCCGGATACTGGGCCGTAAAGTCATGGAACGGCACCTGCGGAATCGAGATCCGTGAGGGCAAGTACTGCTCTTTTTGCTCCTGATCTTCTGTGTGTCTCCAATGCCGTTACCGTCACTGTACCTTTATTGTAAGTACTCGCTCTATTGTCAAGGGATGAACGCTCCCTTCCCAATCCTTTATACTAACGAGAAAAGTAGTCAACACGAGAAAAGTAGTCAACACTCCAAATCGCAGCCCTGGCCTCCCCCCTCCTGCGCGGAATGGGGTTCCATTCAATGAGCGCTGGCTACACTGTAAGGACCAGTTTCGTGCTGGTAAGACTTCCCTCCTTCCTCACCGGCCTCAGACCTTGTTCCGCCTCTACCTTTCACCGCACATACAGTAAGTCTATGCAGGGCCCGTGGGCTCAGTGGTTGCGTGTCGACCTAGGAACCAAGTGGTCACCGGTGTGATTCCCGGTCAAGGCACACGCCCAGGTTGAGGGCTCAATCCCCAGTGGGGTGAGGGGTGTGTGTGCAGGAGGCAGCCAATTGATGATGTCTCTCTCTCGTTGATGTTTCTCTCTCTCTATCCCTCTCCCTTCTTCTCTCTAAAAATCAATTAAGAGCATTTTCTAAATAAAAAATCTAATATAATAAAATAGCCCACACAAGTGCTGATATTAAAACGAAAGGGAAGGGATGAGGAGCGAAAGAGACCTCGAGACCATCCAGGCCAACCCGTGATCACAGGTGAGGCGGCGGGAACCTGGTAGGGACAGCGAGCTGCCCAGCGCCGCCCAGGGAGCTAATGGAGAGCCAGAGCTACAACTGGGGTCTCCAGCCTCGCGTTTGCTCATCCACGCGTGGCTGACGCTGCAGGAAGGGACAGAATTCACTGCAACAGCAACACAAAACACAGGGCGGAGGGGAGTGGGCGTGCGCCCAGCCGCCTCACACTCAGGGCAAAAGGCCAGCTACTGCTCAAGTGCAGCCCACCACCAGGGCAAGCACGCCCCACTTCTGATTTTGACGCCCTTTGCTCAGCCATGACGAAACACGGCTAAAAAATCTTACTTCACCCCATTCCTCCTGCTCCTTTTTAAGGAATCCGTCTCTTAGGTGACTCGGGGAGGGCTGCTTATAATATCAACCTCAAGGTTATGAGCAGCCCGTCAGATTCAAGGACACGTGCAACAGACATGCCTTTCAGGCATCGGCTGTGCTAGCCACTCAGGACGGAGAGCTTTCCGCCACAAAGCCAACTGCTGGGACCGAGGTGCCCACGCTGCCGACGGGCGTGGCAGGAGCCCCGCACTTGCCCAGTCACAGCAGGGCTCTCCAGTTCCTACTTTCGCAGCGATGCCCTGGAAGATGGTCTTGATGTGGGGCCTGTGGAAAGAAAGCGCGCAGGTCAGCTGCTGGGGGAGGGGCTGAGAAGGCTACAGATGAAATACTCGAGGGTGCGCCACCCCACCCTCTCCTTCTAAGCCCACCAGAAAGGAACCAAGTGCCCAGCGCTCAAGGTAAACCGGCCGGAGGCTGCACTGTCAGGGGCGCCGTGGCTCCCCAGCAGCCCCACGGGCTTCCCGGAGACCCTGTGTTAGGGTGCACAGGGACCCCGCGGTGTTTCCAGGAGCCACAGTCACCCTTCGTCCCAGGAAAAGTGGCGGCTCCTCATGCCTCCCACAGCCCCCAGGGCATCACCTCTCGGACGCATTTCCTTCCCGTTCCCCTCACCAGCGGCCAGCAAAGGGTTTGGTAAAGACACAAACTCTGACAGGCCTGGGACGTGAACGCTCAGGGCGAGGGGCTAAGGCGGCTACACCCTGGAGCAGGGGTCCTCAAACTACAGCCCGCGGGCCACATGCGGCCCGCCGAGGGCATTTATCCGGCCCGCCGGGTGCCGCTGCCCGTCCTGCTTAGCAGCCGACTCGTCCCGGGCCCGCAGTGCGCATAGGAATTTGTTCATAGTTGTTTTTTTTTAAACTATAGTCCGGCCCTCCAACGGTCTGAGGGACAGTGAGCTGGCCCCGTTTAAAAAGTTTGAGGACCCCTGCCCTGGACCGTGGGCCCTCACGGAGCGCTCACTGTTGGAGGTAAAAGCGCCCCTCTGCCCCCGCCAGCGTGAGGGTGAGCCTGCGCCGGAGCCTCCGCTGTCGCCGTGTCCTGCGTGCTGTCCTGTCTGCACCCTGATGGCCACTGTGCCCCAGGCAGGGCTTCCAAGCTTCTGAGGAGCAGGAAGGCCTCCGCTTCTGGATTTCACACAGAGAACCTCCGACTTACTGACCCGAGAGGCAACCGAAAGAACCATCCTTCCCTTAAAGCCTTCCCCTTTCATGCCGGATACAGCTCTGAAATATGTGGACACGAGCTCATTCGGAAAAGAACGTGCCGCTTCCACAGCTCCCTCCCCCTCCCTCTCCTGCCCCACCTCTGCCTGGCTTTCTGTCTGCAGCCTCAGGAGCAGCTTCCCGGTCTAAGGCACGTAGAGTTGGTTACCCGCACCTCTTCACCTCGCTTTGCTCTCCTGCTCGCCGCCCCCACCCCATGTCTTTTCCTCCCTTTTCTTCCGTCCCGAGACGCCCCCCTCCTTCGTGGCCGCCCCTACCTCTCATACCCAGCACGGTGAACAGAGTAAAACTTGTTTTTCCCAAGTCCAATAAAACACTCCCTCTCCGTTCCCAGGGAAAGAGAGGTCCCGTCAGGTTTTTCCGTCCCTCACTGTTATTAAATCAAGTTATTTTAGGAGCATCCACCAGTTAAGGAGGCAGATCAGACCCTAAACCCACACAGTGCACAGGACATCCGCTGAGCGGCTTCCTTAAAGCCTCTGTCCCTTTAAGTCTACTTAGAACTTCATGGTCAGTCTTGACGGGAATAACAGGGGGAGAAAAGGGCAAAGGAGGAATATGCGCATATGTTTTGTCAAAGCAACAAAATGCATCCACGAGGTATGTGCAGCATCTCCTAGCGCCAACGCGCAGTCACCACGGAAGGGCCCAGGGCTCCACATTCTCCAAGTCCAGGCCCCCTGGTGCTGAACGCGGCTGGCACGCTTGGTACTCACCAGGCGGCTTTGTTCCCTCCGGGCATGAGCGATGGGCCGTAGCGGGCGCCTTCCTCTCCACCACTAACGCCGCTCCCCACAAACAAGATCCCCTTGGCCTTGAGGTCTTGACATCGTCTCTAGATGAGAGAAAAATAACTTCTTTACGCTTCCTTAGAGTAAGATTCTCCCAAGGAAGGAGAGGAGGGTGACAAGTAAGGAAACCCAACATTTGACGTGAAATGATGCCCAGATCCGAGCATAACCTGGTCATTAGAGAAATGCGATCCCCTCGGTTTGGGAGTCAAAAGAAAACCCATGGAAAATGGAGACTACCCTCTCCCCTAAGGGAGAACTGAGCCCGACACACTCTCACGGTCCTGGGAAAGACCTGGTAGGATCAGACCGGTCAAGCGCTGGTTTAGTGCAAGCTGGACCGGCTGCCGCCCCACACCGAGGCTGGGCGGGACTTCCCCCGCAAGAGCACCAGCGCTGGTCCTCGATCTCGCTACGTGCTGACGGGTCACGTGCAGGAGGGAGAGGAGGGGACGCTAACCGTGAACCCTCGCCTGCTGCATCTAAGCAGCAGTCATTCGAGTGACATATGTGGCCGATGAGAGCCTCTTCCATCAAGCACGTCTGAGCAGAAACAGGCTGACGACGCACCAGAGCCGGCACCCGGGAGGACAGCCACCCTCAGGTGCAGTGCTGGCACCTTTCCCAGAAGGCCCTCCGAGCCTGGGAGGCTGCACTGAAGAATACTTACTGTGGTGTCCCTGTATTCAGAGTTCCCCCCATCAATGATGATGTCACCGGCGTCCAACAACGGGACCTGTAACCAGGCACCAGCATTAGGTGGACCACAGACAGGAAAGACAAAAGTAACAGGGCATCCCTTAGCCAATTAAAACCAACCAGGATTATCCCCAATACCCCCGGCCTGAAAGTATGATTACTTAACTCTCAATAATGCCCCTGTGGCTAGAGCCTGTTTAAAAGCTGAGGGCTAGCCTAGCCGGTGTGGCTCAGTGGACAGAGCGTCGGCCTGTGGACTGAAGGGTCCCCAGTTCGATTCAGGTCAAGGGCACATGCCCAGGCTGTGGCCTCGATCCCCAGTAGTGGGCGTGCAGGAGGCAGTCAATTGATGATTCTTTCTCATCACTGATGTTTCTAGCTCTCTCTCCCTCTCTGAAACCAATAAAAATACATTGAGAGAGGGAAAAAAAAAAAAGAAAAAAGCTGAGGGCTAGCAAACCAGCCAGAACTCCCCTGGCTTCCTCGGGCTGTTACTGCAGAACCTGGTTTTCAGTAGCTGAATAGACTTCCACCAGTTTCCCTTCCTCCGGGAGCTTTTTTGAGGGAAAAGCAGGCCCTGTCAGGGTACTGGCAACGAGGCTGTCTCCGTTTACTGTGGGAGAGGAAAACCCCCATTAACACAGGGTGCTCTTTTCCCCAGAGGGGGGCTGAAAGAAGGGGCTTGGGAGGATCCCAGGAACAGCTCAGTGACAGTGCTTCGAGCCAGAGCTGCTGCCACAGGCTCCCAGTGAGGCAGTGGCCGTCAGCCCTTCGGGGGAACACGCCGGGGAAAGAACAGACAACCAGCCAGCATAACACAGGCTGTGATGACCACCCACAAGAATGCCCACTACCCCAGCCCTGGGGGCGGGTGGAGGAAAGCCTCCATGAGGCATCAGATTAAGGAACCAGGCGTATCTGACACCACCAGCTCGGCGGATGACCAGGGACCGGAGCCGTAGCTGAGGCCTGCCTCCCGGCCTAGGGGGACTCAGCACGAGGCACCACCCATCTGCCCCAGCATGGCCATCAGCCAGATGCATATCTGTTTTCCTCCAAAAAGGATATACTTCCTAAAGCCAACCAATTGTTTGTTACAAAAATAAGTACCCAACGTGCAGTTCCTAGGACCCCCAGGGGGTCCCTTGTCACTTCCAATTAAATCATACAACCACCTGAGAATTGTTGCTTCATAAACACTGAGAAACATAAAATCTAGTTCTAAATGTGGACACTAAGGCTTCTTAGTGAATAGCACTAGACATCCATAACTCATCATCAGAGCTAAGTTTTTCTGAATATCAAAGACAGAGCCCAGGGCGATCACCACCGTCCCCGCACTGCATACCACCACTTCGGTCAACGACGGACCACATACACCATGGTGGTCCCGTAAGATGTGACGGAGCGGCGACACTCCTATCACCTGGTGATGCCGTAGCCGCCCTGACATCACAGCACAACGCGTTACTCACCTGTTTGTGCTGATGCTGGTATAAACGAATCTGCGCTGCGGTCGTATAAAAGGACAGCACATACAATTATGTGTACAGTACACACGTGATAATGCTAATAAACGACTATGTTACTGGTGTGCGTGCGTACTGTGCCACACTATTTATCATTACTTTATAGTATACGCTTTCCAGATTAAAAATGTTTGCTGTGAAAAGAGTATGCTGTGCCACACCAGCAGCCTCATACCTCTCCTGTCTCTGGATGGCATCCTTGCCTCCTGTGCTTGATTGAACCTCGTGCTGTTTGGTGCAGTACCATGCTATGCAGACTGGAAGCTGGGGGCACTAGGCTAGATCACACAGCCCTGGCGTGTGGCAGACTATTCCACCTCGGTTTGTAGAAGCGCACTCTGGGATGTTTACACAACGATCAAACTGCCTCACAACGCGTTTCTCAGAACGTGCCCCTTCGTTAAGTGGCACGTGGCTGTACTATTTCTACGCCTGTCAATGAATTTGTATCCACTGTCTCTTGTCCTCGGAATTTTACATACTTTGTGCCAATCAAGTTAACCAACACGGAGACATTTAAGCAATTTTTTTGGTCAGAACTAAGCAGTTCGTATTCGGAACCTGAGAAGGGGGGCGGGGGGACCCCTTAAGTAAAAAGTGACACGGCTAAAGGGAAGAGTGAGAAAAGCTCTGTCACACTCGCAGCAGCTGGGAGCAGAGCCGGCCTCACCAATTTCCCAATGAAATCATCCACCGCTTGGCCGGCCTTCACAAGCAGGAGGGTCCGCCGCGGCTTCTTCAGCTTGGAGACCATCTCCTCCAGGGAGTGAGCACCGATCACCTTGGTTCCCTTTGCCTCATTGGCCAAGAAATCATCAACTTTGGAGACCGTCCTATTAAACGCACAGACCTAAGAGGGCAAAAAGCCAATTAGGGGATCGAGGGCATGCCAGACCTTCATTCAGATCGGGGACCAAGTGACGACGAAATCTCTCTTCAGCCCAAGGTTTTGGGAAGGTGGGACCCCGCCTTTGCCTTTCCCCGCCCAAGTGCTGACTGATCAGCGCAAAGTTAATCTCAGTGGATGAAATGGCGGAGAACTGAATACGGGTGTGGCAAAAGTAGGTTTACAGTTCTTCCTGTGGAAAGTAATACAATAATTAACAAAACACTGATACAAGAACCCACTCTGTGTTTGGGGCACTCACAGCTGTAAACCTACTTTTGCCACACCCTGCATAAGTAAAAGCCAACCACTCGTGGCACCGCAGGCCAGACTCCAGCTGGTTAGAATGCAAGTCTAAGAACCAGCTGGTTCCAGACTGATAGCTTTTGTCACTGGTAATCCTTGTGTCTAAGTCCGTTTAATATTTGCACCTGAACTTTTCACTATCCCGGACCTCCTTAGGTGACAAAGTTAGAGCTCTACAGAGCCAGCAAGGTTTCACCTCCTTAAGATACCGACAGGATTATTCAGGTTGCAAACCTTACCGAACTGACAGATACATTTAGCAGGACGCTTCTTCCTCAGGGACTTGGGGAACTGGCCCTCCCACACCCCCATGTAAAGCGGTGCTTCTCCTTCCTTTGCAAGACTGTCATCAGAAGCCACAGAGCGAATATAAAGAGAAACAGGCACCGGCTTATAGGGGATCTTTGCAATCGGCAGGTCCCCGGCGCTCAGGCTATTGCACACCCAGAACCCACAAGAGGAGAGTGTGTCCCTTGTGACTTACCACAAAGCCGTGGTCATTCATGTTCAGAATCAAGTTCTGGCCCATGACAGCCAGTCCAATCAGTGCAATATCAGCTCTGAGAGACCAGAGGAAGGAACGAGAAAAATGTGTCAGCTCCATTCAACCCACTCCAACTCAGGGACCCAGGGTTCTCAGCTTCTCTGTTCCCCAATAGAACCCAGGCGCCCAACCTGCCTCGAAAGCAGACAGACCACGCCCACTCTAGCTCAGCGAGGGGCCTCAAGTCCCCGTGAGATCAACCAAACCGGCACGTAGGCGGGTTTGCATAGCATGTGAGCTCTGGTCTATCTGTAATGACCGTCCCAGGGGTCCCCGCCTCCCACGGAGGGAAGAGCCCTGCGAGCAGAGACGCGGGCCGTCCAGCCCCCTCCCTCCTCTCCGGGTCGGGCCCTGGTTCCCCTCGGCCATGCCTGCCCCCCACCGCCCCCTTTTCTAGTAACGGGGATCCTCCCGGCGCCTGCGCCATTGCAAGGAGCAGAGGGCTGGGTCCGAGGGAAAGGCAGGCTGCGGGGCTGGCTCGGGGAGTTCTGAGGCCCAAGCCGCAGGAGCTGAGACTCCGGAGGCCTGGGCTCTGGGCGCCACGAGGCCGGGCTCAGGCGACCCCCGGTGCCAAGGCTACGTCGGGGGCGGCTCCGCCCATCGAGCCGACTCTCGGACAGTTCCCCGGCCGCCCGCGGCCCGTCACTCACTGAGCCATGGCGGCGGCGGCGGCGGCGGCGGCGGCGGACCCAGCAGGAGCGGAGAGAGGCGAAGAGCAGGGGACGAGCCGCTCCGGCGACCGAGTGAGCTCCTCAGTGGCTTGCCTCCCCAGGCCACGGCCGCGGCTTTCGGGAACTGGCCAATCGGAAGAAAGGGGTGGAGCTTTGCAGACACGCCATTGGCCCTCCCAGGCGCCTGTTACACCACCTGAGGCAACGGTCACGCCCACTCCCGGGGCAGACTCCGGAGAGCGCCGAGCGCATCGATGACGTCGCCCTGGGTGCGCCCCGCCTGGCCGAGGGCTGGGTGTGTCCTGACGGACCCGGGCTGGGGTAGGGGGGGAACGGGGGGCGGAGGGGAGGGCTGGGCGCGAGCCGGGGGTGAGGGTGCGGGGACAGGTGGAGGGGGCTGGATGGAACCTCCCGCGGTAGACAACACGCAGGGCCGGGGGCTCTGCTCTGCGGCTCCGTGCAGGATGATGGGGCAGGTTGGGCCGCACTTGCCAGTGTTCCAGGCCCTTGGACGCTTGTTGTCCGGATGTCCATCACTCCTTCCTCCCATCGCTGCCCGGCACGTGGGGCTTATGCTTCGTATCTCTCAACTCCGGGCAGGGACCGAGGTTTCACTAATTCGGCATTTGGGCAAGTGTAATGGGTGGCAGGAAATGCTGGTCCTCACAGCATCCTGTGTGCGGCGAGACTAGCCCCTTTTTGCAGGTGCGCAGAGAGCCTGCGGGGGAATGTGCTTGGTGGGGGTGTGATGGGCCAGGTCATTCAACTGGAGGCCAAGTGAGGCGAACCGCCAGTCCAGGGCATTATAAATACCATGTCCCGCATGCCTTCTCACAAGTCTCCCGGTGCCAGGCATCTTGACCCCAGCACAGAACCTACTGCCTCCAACAACATGCTTGGGAAGGAGCTTGGCTCCACCAGTACTTTTTAGGATTCTATTTTTCTTCATATTACCTAACAGGTGCTTGCACATGAGTGCTCAACAGATGTTTAATTACAAAAGTCAAACAGTTCAGGGCTAGTGAGTGGCCCAGTTGTGACTGACTCAATGCGTGCAGTTGGTGTTATTTCCATCACACCAATGCACACGTTACTTTGTAATACAGGTTTTAACACATACATGTTAGCAAATGTCACCAATACAGCAACTTTGTCCTATTGGAAGTCAGGGAGTTAAACACAGTAACAATATTTTTGAATACAATTATGGAATGTTACTCTGAAATTTTACGATGATACCACAGTCTACATTACCTTATAAATATTTTACGTTAGATTTTCTTCCCTAGAGATTCTGTACGTAAGCTTGTTCTTTTCCTTGTGTTGCTTCCATATTTGCCTGTTTGGTACCAGCCAAGGCCTCACACATCTTTTCTTTTTACAACCCCTCCCCCTATGTCCCGATTTGGGGACCATGGACTGTGGACATCCAAGTGGGGCCAAGGTTAGAACAGAACTTCCTCCTGGCGGGGGAGAGAGGTCCCTTTATTTGGGGTCCTTTTCTTCATTTCTGCTTGCTTTTTACTGGATGCAGAAATGGAGAGCTGTGAGCACACCCAGAAATTATTTTTAAAGATCTATACAAGGTCCCTGGCTGCCCTGAGTGCTATCCTGAGTGGGGAAATGAGTGAACGTGAAAAAGGTGAACAGGTCAGCCAGGCAAACCAACGAGAGGAGGCAGCTTCCTCACTGCCAGGCGAACGCCCTGCACCGAGTCCTGGTCTTAATCCCAGCTCTGCCATGACAGGTGCCAGTGTACAGGCTCAGGTGAACCAGGCTGGCAGCAATCTAGAGCTCTCCCAAACAGGTCCCCAACTCGTGTGACAGGAAGCGTGTTCAATGAGGACTCAGGTCTGGGACAAGCCAGGAGACGCACCCGTTAGTAGGCCTCTCAGGTGATTCCGATTTGGGTGGTCTATGTACCACCTTTTGAAACAATTCTCCAAGGGTGGTCTGGGACCCCTGAAGGCCCCTGAGACCCTTTGAGGGGGAAGAGGGGACAAAGTTATTTCCAGTTTTCATTCATCTTTGCCTTTTCCATTCCCATTCCCTCACAAGTGTACAGGGTTTCCCAGAGGCTCTATGACGTGATCTGGAAGAGATTAAATGTGGAGGCAGATGTGAGAGTCCAGCCTACGTAGCCTGCATTAAGCCAACATTCATTAGATTTGCAAAAATACCACTGATCTCACTGAATTTCCTTTTGTTTTGGAAAACTTACTCAAAAGTTTCTCGGTTTTCATTTTTTAAATGGTAACTGTTGATAGGTATAACTTACATAAGCAAAAGCTCATTGGGTCCGCAACCGTTTTTAAGCGTGTACAGGGTCCTGAGACCAACTGGTTGAGAAGCTACTAATCTAGTCCAGCTCTCAGATTTTAGAGCCCGGGAGACAGGCTCTGAGGGCCGAGGCTTGCTGAGTCACTGGGTGAGACAACAGAACCGCCCCTCGGGGGACGGATTAGGTGCTGTCCAAAGTCCCTCTCAATAAAACGTGGGATTCAGACGCCTCAGTGCCGGGGCAGCTGCTTATCGAAGTCGGATCAGATGGCTTCGCAAATGATCTGGACCGCCTTTCCTGGAAGCTGCCTGATGGACAGGGAAGGGAATGGGCTTTGCTGTCGCGCTGACAGCTAGCTCCAGTTTCATTTCTTCCTAGCTGTGCAATTTGGGGCAAGTTATTTACTCCTGTGTAAAACAGGAGTGACAAACCTCACAGGGTCGCTCGAGGGGTCAATGAAACAGAAACTTGTTTGGTACTTAGTACGCAGATACTAGTTTCTATCTTTAAATATATATATCTTTTTTAAATTGACTTCAGAGATAGGAAGGGAGAGGAAGAGAGAGAAACATCACTGTTCAGAGAGAATCACTGATCGGCTGCTTCCTGCTCCGCCCCCACTGGGGATGGAGCCTGCAACCCGGGCATGAGCCCTGACTGGGAATCGAACCCTGACCTTCTGGTTCATGGGTCAACGCTCAACCGCTGAGCCACACTGGCAGGGCTAGTTTCTCTCTTTTTCGTGGGAAGGACTCAGAAAGGAGAGACGTAACTGTAGTGGAAATTAGGATGGAGCCCAACAACGGCTCCTATGCTTCCTTGCGAAACCTGGAGAGGTGGAGGAGGACCTCTACAGCTTCCTGCAAAGCCTGGGTGGTTACCATCATCCCAGCTCAGACTGGCGAGAAAATGGCCCACTAATTCAATTGTTTGCTGTAGAAAACATTCCTACTTGACAATGACGTAGCCATGAATTTTGCTCTATCTTTCTAATCCAAACACAATCATCCCACGTGTTTTATCCTCTTCCCCCTGGCCGTTACCTTCTGTTCTGCACTCCCTCAGGGTGCCCTAAATGAGGGGCATTAGCACATCCTATTAAAAATTGTACCCCCTCCCCCCCCAGTGCATTCCAATACAAGGTCTGGGAACACTCACTTCAGTCTGAGCTTGGGTCCATGGAGGGTGACCAGTGTGACTTGTAGTGTTTCCTGTAGGGCAGGTCTGCTAGCACTATTTCCCTCAATGCTTTTTGTTGTTATTGTTGTAAATCAGGGGATGTCTCTCTCGCCCTTATTTTTGAAGTACCGTTTTGCTGGGTAAAAAAGCCCTGGGTTGACAGTTTTTTCTTTCAGCGCCTTGAGTATCTCCTGTCAGTGGCAATGGCTTTCACTGCTTCTGTTGAGTAGTCAACCACTGATCACACTGTCATGCTCCGATACGTGAATCCTTGTTCTTCTCTTGCCGTTTTGAAAACTTTGCCTTTGGTTCCCAGCCGTTTTTGATGGATGTGTCTAGGTGTGGATCTCTTTGTGGTTATCCCATTGGGATTCATAGTTAGAACTGTAATGTCCTTCAACACATTTAGAAGTCTTTAGCCATTAACTCTTCAAATAATTTTTTCCTGGCCTTTCTCTCCTCTCGAACTCCCACTTCACATGTTGGTCCTCAGTTCAGACACTTTATTCTCATGTGTGTTTTTAGCTTGGCTTCCTGAAAGGTGCCTGGGGTCTCCTTAACTTCGTTGCCTCAGCCTGTGTCTGTGTGCACTGGGAACTGCACCCTCAGCTCACCCACTTCCCTAGTTCTCCTGGGCTGTCTTTGGGCTGGGCTTTCTGGAACCTCCCCTGCACATGCACAGTTTCCCGTCGGCCAGGGTGTGTTGAGGGCTCCTCTAGTCCTCCTGTGCACTCCCGTTTCCAGTCTCCCTGTAAAATTTCTGTCTAGTCTGCTGCTTGCCCAGCTGACCTCAGGTGAGCAAGCTGGGGTTTTCTTTTTTCTTTTTCAATATATTTTTATTGATTTCAGAGAGGAAGGGAGAGGGAGAGAGAGAGAGGAACATCAATGATGAGAATCATGGATCGGCTGCCTCCTGCACACCCCATACTGGGAATTGAGCCCATAACCCAGGCATGTGCCCTTGACTGGAATAGAACCCGGGACCCTTCAGTCTGCGGGCCAATCCTCTATCCACTGAGCCACACCAGCTAGGGCTATGCTTTTTTTGCAGCGAGTCTTCCCTATCCCCTTCCTACTGCCAAAGCCAGCACTCCCTCCATAGCACGGTCCTTTTGTCTGCAATGAGGCCTTCGTCAGTGCACCTGGGAGTGAGTGGTCAGGGTCTGGGACTTCTCAGAAGGCACTGGCCAGGGGGCACACTGACACAGATTCTGAGCTGGGGGCTGCCTCCTCTGGCATTGATTCCTCTTCCACAAGCCGATCTGGCACAGCCCAGTAGCAAGTGAGGGGCCCGGAAGCAGACAATGCAGGAGAAGCTTCAGGAAGGACAAGTGGATGGCACCACCCAAGCCCCGCCATTTTAGGGGCTAAGTCCGCAGGTTCCGTGAGTGCAGGAATTCCACCTGTGGTCTGTCCTGCCTCCTTCCTCCTGTCAAAAAGAGCTAACGCTTGTAAACTTCAGATTGCTGTATCATTCTGAGGTGTCATTATTAATATGACCTAAGGTGACAAGGAAACACAGCTCGGGCAAGTTGACACTCCCAGCCAGTGAGCGGCAGCACTGAACTTGAACCCAGGTCTACAAGGGCCAGCCCAGCACTCTCCTAATTGGGTCAGCAGGCCCTAATCACGCACCCTCAGACGAGTCCCCAGTGAGGCTGGGGACAGCGGTACAGTACTGATGTTTAATTGGCTTTAAATGGAAAGCCAAAGTGAAAGGAACTCCCAAGGACTAGCTTTGGAGAAGGAGCAGCCCTTGTGGGAATTTGACAGATACAGCTTGACTCAATAGCTCCCTTCCAGAGCCCTGGGCCTCCCACCCCTTTCCACTTCCTGGTGAGGGCTTCCTCTCTCCCTGGGCTGGGTTACCAGGGAAGCCTACCAGCAGATTGGTTGCAGAACAAGTTGATTGCTCTAGTCTGAGATTTGCCAAGGGAGACGTTATGCTGAGTCAAGGTGACTAAACAGCTGGACACACCCGAGTTCCTATTAAATAGGCTTCTTTTCAGGCAGACGTGGAAATATCTCATCCAACAGCCACGAATTTTTGTTCTCCTGTTACTGTTACATGCCACACACAGCCTTCTTTTTCCTTGTTAAGGAGCTAACAACCGGCAACAAATACTGCTTCCCAGGCTTGCTGGGGAACTAAAGCAACCCGGTTCAGGAGAGCAGGGCTGGGACCAAGGCAAGCCCCCCGCCCCCACCCAGAGGTGGACTCGGGAAAGCCAGGGCTTGCTGGAGAGCTGCAGGCTGACCTTTGGTTTTTAGAAAACCCTCAAATGTTTGGCTGAGATGAATGCTTAAGAAGTCAACTCACCTTACTGCTCACCTCAACCACCTGTGGCCTCCCCTTAACTCCCCAAGTCCCAACCCCAAGCACGGGCAGGAATTCCACAGCAACAGCCCTCCTCTGCAAACATCCCAGGGCTGAAGCCTTTGTTTGACTTACGTAAGAGGGTGTGGGACATACTAGTCGGGCCAGATCTGAAAATCCCGACTCTGCCACTCACTTGGTGTGTAATTCCTACAACCGAACTCAAATGACTAGTTCCCATGCTAGGCAGAAAGAGCAATTTAGTAAAATCCCAGAGGCCATGTATTCTAAAGCCAGGTAAGCGTGTGTTGTGCTCAGAAAAGCTAAACATTTAGGATTGTGCAGAGACAAAGGAGTTCGTGAGGGAAGGTGGGGAAACCCCTTTGCCCAAGCAAAAGTGGCAGGACAAGGAAATCAGATAGGAATGCAATGCACGCAATGTGCTCCGTTCCCTGCGACCTCCGGACATGCTATAGCATCAATTCTGGGACACGGTGACTCACACAGAATGACCCTAAGCGAGAGACCAACCCTTTGTGACCCTGGATGGGGTCCAGCTATAGAGGACAAACAGCTTAAAAACTGATTCAGTGTAGGCCCTGGCCAGGTAGCTAGGTTGGTTGGAGCATCTTACCAATATGCCAAGGTTGCGGGTTCGATCCCCAGTCAGGGTACTAGAGAATCAGCCAATGAATGCATACATACGTAAGTGGAACAACAAATTGATGGCTCTCTTTCTCCTTTCCTCTCTCTCTAAAAACCAATGAAAAAGAAACAGAACTGCCCTAACCGGTTTGGCTCAGTGGATAGAGCGTCGGCCTGCAGAATGAAGGGTCCCAGGTTCGATTCCGGTTTAAGGGCATGTATCTCTCTCATCGATGTTTCTAACTCTCTATCCCTCTCCCTCTCTATAAAAAAAAAATCAAAATATATTAAAAAAAAAAAAAACAGAACTAATTCAGTTTAAATGAAAAGCCCTCTAGTTCTGAGGTCCAGTGTTACAAAATCCATTCACCCACCCATACGAGCCACATTCTCCAATCACATTTTTTTTCTTTTATCCTCACCTGAGAATATTTTCCCATTGATTTTTAGGGAGAGTGGAAGAGAGAGGGAAAGACAGAAATATCGACGTGAGAGAAACACATCGACTGGTTGCTTCCTGCACGAGCCCAGACCAGGGCCTGGGCCAGGGAGGAGCCTGCAACCCAGGTACATGCCCTTGACCGGAATTGAACCTGGGACCCTTGGGTCTAGCTATAGAGGACAAACAGCTTCATTAAAAACTAATTCAGTTTAGGCCCTGGCCAGGTAGCTAGGTTGGTTGGAGCATCTTACCAATATGCCAAGGTTGCGGGTTCGATAGGCCAATGCTCTATCCAACTGGCTAGGGCTCCACTCACATCGTAAACAGTGAAAAGGGTGGTATTGTGATCTCCCATCTGCCTTACTTTCTCGGTTGCCTCTGAATTTGGGGAAAAGTGGTATTCACTGGCTCCCTCAAACTTCCTAGACCTCCCCGTCCTCCAAACCTGTGGTCAGTGCTCTTATTAACCTCTCGGGCCCACTGGGCGGCATCACTTCCTCCATCTTCAAACACTTGCTTCACCGGGTGGCCAAGTGTCACTCTGCACGGGCCACGCGTCTTCGCTGGACTGGTCTCCCTCGCTGACCGCTCCCAGTCGCAGTGCTCCCCGACACAACCCTGGTCCTCACCAGCTACGCTCCCTCGCCGGGCCTACGCACCTGCCGCCTTCATGCCGACAAATGTTTTCAGCCACCTGAACCCTAGTATGTCCATTTGCCTCACCGACTACCCATGTGGGTGGAAATGTTGACCTCAAAGTGAACCTGACCCAAATCAAATTCTTACTTCCGTTCCACCCCTTCAGCGTTCTGTCTTCTCCACCTCAGGGGACGCCACGGTCCCTCTGCTCAGGCACACATCCTCCGAGTCACCGTTCTCCTCTCCCCCCGGCTCCACACGCAGCCCTCCGTCAACTGTTCGCTCTAACAGGAAACCGCATCCTGACTCGGCCCACTTCTCCCCGCCTCTACTGCCGGCTCCCACAGTCCACGCTGCAGTCCTCTTCCGTGGAAAGTTGGGGTAACAACGTCCTAGTGTGTGTCCCTTCTCCCACTTGTCCCCAGCCTCCTCCGGGCCCGCTCCCCGCCCCCCCCCAAGCTGGTTTCCACTCTCCAGTCAGCACGGTCTTTTAAAAACATACATGCAGTCATCCACCGCAGGACATTTAGGCTAACGACGGGCACATGACAGTGGTTGGCCACGCAGCCTGGGAGGCAGGGGCCACACCATCGAGGCTGTGTAAGTGCACGCTGCGGTGTTCGCACGATGAAGTCGCCTAATGTCGCGGTTCTCGGACAGCATCCGATCGTTAAGCGACCCGTGACTATAAGATCTTGTGACTCATTTTCTCAAAACCCTTCACTGGCTTCTTACCTCTCTAAGGAAATGAGCTACCTGGGCCCTACGCCACCTGAGCCTGGCTCCTTTCTGCCGTCGGGACTCCAGTGCTGTCCCCACGCTGGCCTCCTGGCTGCCGGGAACCTGCAGAGGACACTGCTGCCCAAGGGCTTCGTTTCTCTGCTTGGAAGCCTCTCTGCCCGGGAAATCTGCATGGCTTACCCGTTCCTTTGTTCTGGAGTCAGTGCAATGTCTTCTCCTGAGAAAGGCCTTCCCTGACCACACCATCTAAAAGGACCATCCTTCCCATCCCCTCTTCGCTTACTCAGCTTTGTTTTGCTCTGTGACACGTACCACTTGCCAACGTGTGTCGTGGACAGCCTCCCGCTGGCACAGGCGGGGGCACGTCTGCATCCGGGCAGCACCGGGACCGGTGGGCTCTCGGACGCGTGCTGCGCGCATCGTGGCTTTTGCCTGAATGCTGCTGCCCCCTCCCTTCTCGTTTCTCCCCCAACCCCCAGGACAGTGGTCCCCTGCTCATGCTCTGCTCACAAGAGGAAGTTGTTAAATAAACTAAGGTGACATGCGGAAGTTTCCAATCCCCTTCCCCTCCCAAATACCACAATCACTACAGAATCACCGGTATGCGTACGGAGGAGGCTTCGGGCTGAGGGAGTGGGGAGACGCATCTCCTACCTGATGAGCCACTGCCGCACCGCGGAGGGAGGGATTTCCAGAGAAATAGCACCTCCCTGGCTCTCCTGGTTACACAGGAGCCGCTCTTCAGAGTGACCAGAGAGGAACACGAAGGGCAGAGCATCGTGACTTCTGTCCTAGGAAAGTAGTATCTTCGAAAGTCAAGAGAAGTCTGTGTAAATGCCACTCAGAGTGTGAACAATAAACGCACACGGGAGCCCTCTGGTGCACTGGGCGTACCTTTATTATGACCTCGTTCACTAACAGTTCCGTGATGCAAGGTTACCATACACAGTTAGATAATGTCTGCATTGCACATCTAAGGCTATACAGCAAAGGAACCAGAATTAGTACAAATACAAGAACTATATTTACATTCTGTATACCCAAGCTCCAAACATCCGATAATATTTACATACTAGGACATGAACATGAACATCGGAAATTAATAATGTACATACATTGTTGCTGATGTGCTCAACTCCTTCACTGGGGAGAGATCGGTTTGCAAAGTCCTGGTTCAAAAAGGCCACTTATGTTCATGGGTTTTGTTTAATGCACAAGGATGGTGATGTGAGAATTGCAATCTCCATGGACAAACACTTTAGAGCCACAAAGTCTGAGACGGTGCCTTCCACGCGAGAAGGCCGATGGCGCCCTCAGGTGAACTGATGCCAGCACACGCAGCGTGAAAGTAACTCAAAGACAGAAAAGGACACACGACAGCCAGGTTCGGCGAGACCAACCTCAGCTCGGCTTCCCATCTGAGCACAGCCATGTGGCTGGGGGTTTTTAACAGGAAATTTGTATCAACTCTCATTTCTTCCTCTGAATGATTTTGCAGCTTCCCCAAGGTTTGATGGGGCTCGAATACGAATTTCATAAATGGCCTTTTGAACAACAAAAGCAGGTAATCTCTCAGCTGATGACTCAATTCTAAGGAAGCACAAATGGATGCATTCCCGTCTCACACAGTAAGGGTTTGGCCACACGTGGCTGGGTCATCCAGGGGGGGCGGCCGCAGTCCAGCGCGTCAGAGTCCCATCGGAAGTACATTCAGCACCCCTTCTGAGAGCAGCAGCAGGATCAGAATTCTCTTTAGGGAGCAGGTTAACAATCACATTTTAAAAAAGGACCCAAAAGCAAAAGAGGAAGGACCCCAGTCGAACAAACCAACAAGAAGCCCTGACCCTGCCCAGGAGAACCGAGTGGCACGCAGCACCGGGGATGCCGGTGCCGGCGGGTGCCACACGCGAGGTCAGCCTTTCTTTTCCAGTCCAATGTGCAATTAATTACAGCTGTATAAATATACAAATACCTCACAGAGTTTAATTTAATTAAATAATTAGAGAACAAGCAGCAGGCAACGAAGTCTTTGCTTTGACATATGTGCCAGGAGTAGCCATTTTACTTTTAGATCCCAGAAGGCCTTTCGCAAGGACTTAATTTAGTCTTTCATCTTAAAAGAGCTGGGAAGCATCCAGCAAAACTACGAGTGTCTGTGTACGTTCTACAGAGCTGAAGGGAAAGAGGTACATAAAAGAGTGGTTCCCCAGCTGGGAAGATGACCTTCCCTTGCCATGGGTTAGCCGGGCGCAGGAATTTAGGACGCGCCCAGCTGCCAGAGCAGCCCCTCTGGTGCCCGGCCGAGTGCAGGGGCTGGCTGGCCCCGCACAGCCCCGCCTGGGAGCTGGCTGACCCCCAGGCAGGCGCAGGAGGCAGGCGTGAGCACTGGCGTGGTGCGGGCTGTG
Organism: Corynorhinus townsendii; assembly: GCA_026230045.1. Lineage (NCBI taxonomy): Eukaryota > Metazoa > Chordata > Mammalia > Chiroptera > Vespertilionidae > Corynorhinus > Corynorhinus townsendii. The sequence goes on from JAPDVU010000002.1 coordinate 216,323,935, forward strand.
GGGCCGTATTTTGCTTTGGCAGGAGAGAGGAGGATGGGGAACGAGGGGAGCAGAGGGTTACTTTTAACTAGCATTCATGTTTCCTTCATTGCTGTAAGAGTTTTCTTTCTTGCTTTTTTTTTTTGCTTGTTTAAAGGAGTGATTTGGAAAAAAGAAATTAAAAACCCTCAAAAGGTGGTTTCCTTAAAAGGTCAAGTTCATTCCTCAACTTTCCTGGCCCCATGGCTTCAGCTAAAGCCTCATAAAGAGTTCCTGTCAGACACGCTCTCTCAGGACTTCAAAGTGGGGATGAACCTGTCTGGAAAGGGAACATCAACCCTGAAACGTCCAGCTCCAGTTTGAAGATGGGCGCTGGAGAAAGAGGAGGTACCAGAGGGGCTGCCTGAACCCGCCGCTGCACCAGAGGCCCCTCGGACGGGGAGAGCACACGAAACCCCTGGTCCTCACGAGGCCTGCCTGCTCGGGCAGGTGGCGAACAGTCCAGGGCCGCCCATTCTAGGAGCTGACACGCCAAAGCGAAGCCTTTCCAAGCCAGCTGTGTGTGAGTTAGAAGAAGACCCCCAGTCATCTCAGTGTATCACACGGTTACTCCCCCTCAGCCTTCCCCGCCTATTGCCACAGACACGGACCCTTCCATCAAACTTCGCAACAGCAGCAGCATCCATGATTTGATTCTAAAAGTAACCTTCAAATGCCGTTTCCCTGAAATTAGATTTAATTCCGGCCCACGAAGCTGTCTCGGAGCACGACAGATCCTAGATTGGGGTATACACCAGAAGGGCATATCGTGTCCATTAGGTAATACAGAAACCTCTAACTACATTAAAAATGTCGCTTAGAAAAACTAGTAACATTACTGTTAGTGACCTATGTTTTAAGGAGAAGAAAGTTTAAAAAATCTTGAGTTTTATTGACCACTTTTCAGGTAAGGTCACAGCCTGTGGATCTGTCCTTTCTTTTATTACGCTCTCCCTGCCTCACTTCCGCCTCTTTGCGAGGCAATTTTAACAAGTGCAGCTGCGAGCCCTGTTCTGCGATGAGCCCAACAGGGGAGGGTGGAAGCAAGGGTCTGAGCCTGCCCAGCAACTACGCCGCAGAGTGTGTGACCCCTGCCCTGGGCTGCTAAGGCAAAGCCATCCAGTTCCCCAGCACCTGAGAGTCAGCAACCCCAAGGCTGAGACCCTCAATCTCCACAAAGCGGGAACCAGCAGATACTGTCCCGAATGCCCAAGGGATGGTCAAGCAGAGAGGCCTAAGCAAGGGAGGGACAGGACGGTATAAACAACCCCAACCGACCAGTGGCAAAGCTCCTCAAGGAAGCGGGGCCTCTTTTCCTCCAGGTCACCCTGAAACCCTTGCAGACAGCTGAGAGACAGCGTACGTTCCACGCTGGCGTCTGGAAGAGCTGAGCCTGTGCGGTCAGGAGACCATGAGCTTCCCCCTTCCTCCTCTGGCAACCCTTCCACACCCGATGGAGAAGCAAGGTGCCGGGTGCACAACGAAACCTGGGGTCAGGGTTTCTCTGCCCCAGATGCCCTTCCGCTTTGTTTTTAGCAGTGAGAGTGGCTGGGTCTAATCCTGGGGTCCAGAGAGCGAAGTCGGCCACGTCGGCTTATTTATGAGTACAGGCACAGGCATCACTGAGAGGCTTTTCAATCGGACAGAGATTATTGAAAATAAGCCCTGGGTTCAGAGGAGGCTTCCAGGCTTATACGTGAAAGCGACATTTCTTTGCCCAACGGGAGCTACAATCACAAGGTCATTACTCAGCATTACCACAACGACCATCAAGTTCCTCACCAGAAAGCGCAGCACTCCTCCTGGTGGGCCATCTGTGTATGACAGCAGGTTCCAAACTCCCATCACGGCCAATGCCAAGAACAGAACAGAGAGGAGGCTCCCTCCCAGATGAGCAGCACAGTTCACAGGAACCCTACTGACCATCCCATCCACCACGGCCCCCCCACACACTCCTTGGAAACCCAACATCCTTGGCTCTTCCCTTCTGACAAGTCAGCAGCAGCCACTGCCTCAGGCCTGTTAAAAGCCCTCTCTCCCGCTCTTCTCTTCCACTAACTGAAAACTGCATAACCATGTTCTCAGTAAGCCCCATTTCAGAGAATATACCGGTTCCATTGCTGAGCTCACCACAACCTTCTCCCTGAATGGAAACGCAGGGATTAGTGAGGGAAGAAAGCAACAGAGGGAAAAAGGTAAGCTTTTCCCGCTCAGCTTCCAAAAAGGCCAGATGTCTCCTCCCTTTGTCTCTAAGCCACCCAAGAAAAATTAAAGTGAGAGCACAAACAGAGAAAAGAAAAAACGTATTATGTTGTCTTGAAAAAAGACAGATATCCAAAGACAGCAGTACAGGCATCAGAGGTGGTCACATGGGGAGCTCTCATACAAAAGGAAGCCGAGATATACCAAAAATAATTTGGAGAGTCACTGCATTTCCCTCTGTTTTTTTGTTTTGTTTTGTTGTATGTGTTTTTCCCCTTTTGTTAGGCCACATGCTACTAACAAGATTCTCAGCACAGGAAAAAAGAAAAAGGGTACAGAGCAATGGAGGTGGGGAACAGGAGCTGGAAAAGTGCTGGACAAGAGGGAAAAGTAGTTAAGCCACAGGATTACATACAAGAGCAACCGTCAAGAATCACAAAGAGAAACGAGAGGTAACACTTCCTTTATCTCTGGGAAGGCGCGTGAGGGTGCGCAGCAGCCACTCAGTACTTCGGCTGGCTCGAGCCTCTGCGGGAGAGTTTTGACCTACGGGCGACAGAGAGAGCTGCCTGTTAGGAAACTGGATCCAGATGTTGCTCCTCACAGGCCTCTTCTCCCATGGGCCCCTCCTTGGGCTTCTTCCTAAACTGCGCTGCAGACCCAGGTCGCAGGCTCTCTGAACAAACAGGCTGGGCTGCGGGCTTCCCGCCAGGGGACCCTGCAATACAGCCCCTCATAGGATGGGGGGCTGGTCACAGTGCTGCATACTGACTGGCACACTGGTTAGGGCCTCCCGATCTCCCCTTTGCTCAGCCCCACAGAACCTGGCTGCAGAACGCTTGAGAAGAAAAAGTCAAAGCAGATGGTTAAATGCAAACGTGACCAGCGTCTCCTTAGCTGCTCGGGACGCCAGGTGATAGCTTCTGAGAAGCTGAGGCCTCGTCAGCACCTACAACCGCACTTACATGCCTGTCCTTCCCCTGTTTTAAATCTGTTTGCAATAAGACTCCCTTCCCTATTTATGCTGATGTTCCTGGGACCAAAAGCCGAGGAAGGGAATGCAGGGACAGCTTCTCACCGTATCGTGCCAGCAAGGAGTGGATTAAAGGCATATAACCAGTCGCTCATGTCTTTGTCATTGAGAGCCTGCAAAAGGACCCCACGGTGCTTTGTGCATACAGCGAAGATGTTAGGACTCTGAAAGAGATGCAGGTAGACAAGAAAGTTATGAGGGCTGTGAGCAATGGGGACACCGGCCATATTCAAAGGGCATATGGCACGTCGCACTGGCACTTTGTAGAGCCAGATATACAGGAGAGACGCTCTATCACACAACAGAATCCAGAACTCAAAGAGAAGGGCATGCATGGCGATGAGAAGCTGAGAGAGGGCGGGACTGACCTTCACCATGGCCTGCTGGTCCTCGCTGTATTCCACCTGCGCTGTGGACAGGTTGATGATGCCACGCTCCACTGGGTCTTTGTCACTGTTATAGATGAAGACGTAAGGGCGACGGACCACAACAAAATGCTTAGCCCAGTTGCTGGAAAATGGCTCCTTGAAATGCAGGTATCCTTTCTTGGAAACCACTGACCTAAAAAGGACAATACAAGATAGGTTTGTTTCTTACAAGAAGAAAGTGAGTATGAGCTGAGGACCATCAAAATCTGTCTCACCTAGGCCGAGTCCCTCGTGTGAACAAAACAGGACAATGATCTATTTGGCCTAGAGCCTTATCTGCCAAAGTAATACAGCAAGAGGAGACAAAGCACCACACAGCATGGTGAGCAGGGGGGTGCGCGACTGCACAGCTGGGGCGGAAACCCAGCCGGAGCTTTCACCCGGATCCGTGTGCATCACACTGCAAGAGAGACCTCGCGAAGAGCTGGCAGTACATTCTTCTGATTAGTTTTAATACCCAGCATCTCTGGGTATAGTACTCACCCTGGCCTAATTTCTTCAATATCTGGAACAAGGTTGAGAAATTCATTTTTCCCTGCTCGGGCCAAATACGGTGTTTCCACAGTTGGGATGATCTGAAACTGCTCAAATTCTGGGCAGGGACTGGAGGCCCGGGAATTGGCTTCTGGGGTCCTTTAAAAGAGAGGTTAGAGGTTAGGGATTACAAGAGCTTCAGTGAGGAATGCAGATGTGTACAACCATCCCACCAGCAGGAATGAGGCCTCCCCACACACCAGGGGCCCTGCAGACATCAGGTTCAGAGAGCTGGCCTGGGCGGACAAGCTGGCATCAGAACGGTCATTCCAAATGCCATGGGCTCATCCTTCAGAGGCTCAAAGGAGGCTGGTCACCGATGAGCGTGCAGCACTCAGACCACCTCCTATTCTGAAGCCCTGATCAGAAGTGTCTGGAACATGACTCCATCCCTCTGTTTCAATTTAGTCCCAAGGTCGCACCTAGCATAGCAGCTCTCACAGTGAGGACCCTGACCAGAAGCGTCGGCTGCTCCCGGAGACCCGTTAGAAATTCAAATTCTCAGGCTCCACCCCAGACCTAGAGAAGCAGGAACTCTCTGGGTGGGGTTCAGCCACGTGGCTTTGACAAGCCTCCCTGGGGATGCACTAACGTCTGAGAACCACAGCCTGAGGGACTGGCAGAGAAAGCAGTCAACGGGTGGAGGGGTGTCTCTGAATGACCATGAGGTGCACAGCCGCACGCCGCCCTGGACCAGTCCAGGCTTTACGGGAGAAAGAATCCCTCTGCTCTGCAGTGTGAGTCACCTTCGGACAGCAGCCTAGCCCAATTAATTCACTTCGTCAATTACAAAAAACCCATTTTTAAATGCCTCCCCATTCCTCAAATTGGGATGCGTCTTACAATCAATGGTGTGTCACATTTTAGTTGGCAGTGCTTTCTCTTTCCTAGTGGCACATTAAATAATGTCTGACAGTCAGTGGCAGCCTAGAATTAATTAGATCGCCTGTTACTTTCTCCAGCCACGTTCAATTGTGCGAGTGCCGGTACATTCAGATAGACAGCTGGATGATAACAAGGCGGGCTCTGACAGGGGAGCGTAATGAATGGAGACAGGGCAAAGGAGTGTGAGGTGCACCGTACTGCTGAATTCACATTACAGTGGTCTCCATCAGTCTTACCTATTCATTTTTTTTTGTATCATCAAAATACTTTTCTCCAAAGTCGTTTTAAAATATTTTCCCCAAGATGGGGTTTCCTATGTGGGATATGACTGAGGAGAGCAGCAGGGTGGGAGCGGAAGGACAAGTGAGCAGAACGGGAAGAAGAGGAGCCAAGTCTTGGTGCAGGAAGTGAGGAAGACATGATATTAAAAGATGTCAGTAGCATCTTTCTAGACATTGTGACATGTGGAGAAGGCTCCCCATATTTCCGGATGCTGCCTAGGGGGGTGGTGCTGCCCTCAGCTGAGAAGCACTGAGCTAGAGGAAGACCGGCATTTCCGCTGGTCCCTAGATTAGCTTATCGCGGAGAAATCGGGGCACCTACTTCTGATCCAGAGAGCTGCTCCTAGAGTCCACCAGAGAGGGGCAGGTGGAGGAGGGAGTGAGGGTTGAGCTGCTGAAACTGGACACAGAGGGATCCCGTCCAATTGGAGAGATATCCGACAACTGGAAGAAACAGAGCAGAGCGCGTGAGATTCAGATGGAAGAAACTGTCTCTGCAATAAGCGGCTTTGACAACCAGTGACCTCGCTTTAAAAAATATCCTGCTTCAGGTCCTTGAAGAAAACAAGCCTTACAAATACGCGTTTCACGGCCCTCGTGTCCGGGTCGGAATCAGGACTTTTACAAAAGAGGCAAGGCTGGCTTTGTAAATTGCCACTGCGCTCCCGCATTAGTTAAATGGCTTACGCATCTGAGCCGAGCACTCAGCACAGCAGGCAAAGTCCTAAGAATACGGCAGAGGACCTGTTCTACTGGAACTGACACTAAGTGGAGCGGGCGGACAATAAGCCAGCCGACATACACATCAGGCGCTGGCTGGGTGGCTCAGGTGGTTGGAGCGTCACACAGACACCAAAGGGCGAGGGTTCAATTCCCAGTCAGGGAACATACCTAGGTTTCAGGTTCGATCCCAGGTCGGGGCATGTATGGGAAGTGACCCATCGATTTTTTGTTTTTCTCTTTCTCTCTCCCTTCCTCTCTCTCTCAAATTAGTAAGAACGTATTCTCGGGTGAGGCTTAAAGGAAATGTCGGGGAGTGATAAGTGCTATAGCAAAAAATGAATCGGGGAAAGAGAAGTTTCAGGGAGCTGTTGGCTTTACAATGCGTGTTTTACAATATTTGAACTCGGAAGGAAAGATCAGTGAGCCAATCTTGGAAACATCTGGAAGAAGACTTTTCTGGGCAAAGGAATGGAAAGGGTGCAAAGACCCCGCTCGGCAGGAATGAGCCAAAAAGGTCAAGATGACTAGAGTAGAGCGAATGACCAGAAGTTCTTTAAAGTGTTCCCCTCACTCCGTGTGGAAGGCAACAAAATCTCATGCCACCAAGAACCTCAGGACTTCCGTGCCCCGTCACACATGACAAATCACCCCCTACAGAATATTCTCCAAGGGACTCAGGGGAAAGCCAAAATAGTTCCCATCAGATAATCACTCTGAGAGACATGGAGACATACTTCCCCCTTCAGAAGTCGGTATTCTGAACAAATCAGACACAAGAGCAGATACGTCCTGCATCCTCAAATACCATGCTATGCCCACTTCAAGCCACCTACAAGCAGCGTGCGCTGCGGACAGGAAATGTGAGCGGCTCACCTTACAGTCACTGATGCTGCCATGCACCTGGCTGAATTCTCGGTTGAAAGTGTGGGTGAGAAGTTGCAGACACTAGGAAAAAGGAAGGGAGCATTAAGTTTCTTTATTTTTTAAGAAAATAATTCTTTGTTGTTGAAAGTATTTATGTCCCCCCTTTTCCCTCATTGACTCCCTCCAGCCCGCCCCGCCCCCTCCACCCTAGGCCTTCAGCACCCTATTGTCTGTGTCCACGGGTTACGCATATGTGCATACAAGGTCTTTGGCTGATCACCTCCCACCCACCTACACTCCCCCACCTTCCCTCTGAGATTCCGCACTCTGTTCCATCCTTCGATGTCTCTTAACCACTCCGTTCATCACTTTATTTTGTTACTTAGATTCCACATGAGTGCGATCATGTGATACTTGTTTTTCTGACTTATTTTACTTAGCATGATACTCTCCAGGTCCCTCCATGCTGTCTCAAAGGGTAAGAGATTCTGCCTTTTTACTGCTGCATAGTATTCCATGGTGTGAATGGACCACGGCTTTTTTATCCACTCGTCTACTGATGGGCACTTGAGCTGTTTCCAGATCTTAGCTACTGTACATTGTGCTGCTATGAACATAGGGGTGGCAGCATAAATGTCAATGGTTAAACAAAGCCCTGGACGCAAGGCAGGAAGGGAAAATCACATGCTTAAGACCCACAGTGGAGCTCAGATGCTGCCTAACAGCTCTAGAAATTAACTAAGCATATAGCAAGGAGCCTGTATACGCCTAATAAAAAAGGTAAAATGAGTGGATAAAAAAGCCATTCTCAAACCTATAAAAGTGAATATTGCAACATCATAGTTTAGAAGTGCTTCAGAATGCAACAGCATCCCTTTCATTCTTAATCTGTTTTATCATTTCTCATTTGGATTACTGCAATAGTTTTTTCTGCCTCTAGTCTCTCTCTTCATCACAAATCCATCCTCTTTATTGCTGTCAGAGAAGTCTTTCTAAAACAAATACCTGTTTAAAATATTGCCACGTCACTCCCAAGACACTCTAAACCAAAGGTGGGGAACGTATAGCTTGCGGGCCATATAAGAGCCTCGAAATCATTTGATCTGGCCCTGCCAAGGCTTTAGGGGTGATTTAAATGTTTGACCAAATATAGCAAGGCTAAACTTTTTTTAATATATATTTTTTAATGATTTCAGAGAGAAAGGGAGAGGGAGAGAGAGATAGAAACATTAATGATGAGAGAGAAACATTGACTGGCTGCCTCCTGCACAATCCCCACCGGGGACCGAGCCCGCAACCTGGGCATGTGCCCTTGACCGGAATCAAACCCAGGACCCTTCAGTCCACAGGCTGACGCACTATCCACTGATACAAACAGGCTAGGGTGCAAGGCTAATTTTTAAGTTGATAATTTTGCAGTCTGAGAAGGATGCTATAAATACCCAAATGCTCTTGGCAGAAAAAAGGTTCCCCATCCTGCTCTCAGCTCTCTAGCATGGTATGCACGACGCCCTGGCCCATCTCCCTAACTCCATCTCGTGCCCTCCACAGGATGCCCTCACACTGATCATGCAGGACAGCTGGCTCCCTCCCTGGCACCCTCCTGAGCCAGTTCACGATGCTCTCCTGTGGAGGCCTCGCCTCTGGCTCCCACAGCACCTAGACATACGCCTCTATTATATGCTTGTCACCATTTGCATGTAAGCTAAGTAAGGGTAGAACTGAGTCCGATTTGTTTCTATATTCACAGTGTTAGTGCAGGCCTTGAAACAGAGGCCCTCAAAGAAGGAAGAAAATGGAACGGAAACTGACTGATCAGTTCGGTCTCACGGCAAATGCCCAGCCAAGGGAAGGGATTCATACCTTGGTGGCCAGCTCTTTCTCACGGTCCACCAGACTTTCAATGTCTGTGGAGTCGTAGCCACTGCTCTCGCTAGGCGTGATGGCACTTTCGAAGGTGGTGGTTGAGATCTGAGAGGAGATGCTGGTGGAGGTGCTGAGGGTGCCACTGCTCAGGCTGGGGGACAACGAGTCGCTCAGGGATTTGGGGGTGCTGTCACCAAGTCTCTCACGCAGAAGCAGGAAGTGGCGGGTTTTCTCCACCTAAGAAGAGCAACACTGTTGCCTCAGCAAACACAAAGCTCATTACGATTTTAGGAAGTACAGTATTATGCCTCATGGTGATGGAAACCTGGAAAGCCAGGATCACACCGAGGTGGTGACGGAGAGTCTCCGGCCTGAGCTTTCATCTGAGTACCTTCTCCTCCCCCCTCCCCCCCGCCCCCCCCCCCCCCATACCTCATGGATGAGCTCCAGCTTCTCCAGCTCCCACTGGTGCTCCAGGATGAGGCTGTCCCCACGGGGCCGCCAGCCAGCTAAGTTCTCTTCTCCCCGCACGTAGGCCACTGATGTATCCAAGACTTTTCTCCTCCTCCTCTGCATGCCTGAGACGAGAGGAAATAACTCTTTTTGAGAAAAATCCGATTCCAATGTTACCTCAAAATGAATGAGTAATTCATATACATGATGAACTAAGAAAGACTTGGTCTCTAGATACATGGGATTTTGTTAATAATAATTCAATCCCTTTGAATTCAAAGCAACTCTCTAAATTTCTTTTAAAAGTGAGATTTGTATTATTTGATAATTATGAAGACTGCAATGCAACTTGAGAAAAAGGTATTATGTTAAGTGAAAATATAGAGGTGATTACACAGTCTGTACACGATGGTCCCCAATATATAAAAATACACCCGCATACACACACACCCACATTCAGTAGTTCAGAGAGAATGGCAGATGACAGATGGCTTTACCCTATCATCTCCCATTAATTTTGTAAAATGTTCAACTGTTTTTACATATAGAAGACATAAATTCATGTTAATTAAATAATCCTCAAGGAACTCTCTGGACACTATAATTAGCTGCTATTGGGACTTAGAATCATACTCAAAGTCTTCTTTTTAAAAAAAATCTAAATCTTACCTGTGAGCCCTGACCTCTTTCCACATATGTTCTCTAAAATGATTCAAACTCATATTAACCAAATGTTTTTAAAAAAGAATCCTGACTTTTATGCCTGAGTTACAGGCTTGATCCCCAGTAAGGGGATATGCGGGAGGCAGCCGATAGATGTTTTGCTCTCATATCGTTGTTTCTCTCGCTCTCTAAAAATCAGTACAAATATTTTTAAAAGAATGCCTAATATTAAAAACAAAAACCTTTTGTCCATGTTCCAGTTTACAAACACAAAAATCCAAAGTGCCGCTTAAGATGCCGAGCTGAAGGAACAGAGCCCAAGGAGACATCAGAAAGGACAGCTAGATTTGTCCTCTCGAGCACAGGAAGTTCCAATTCTAGTTTGGCAGCACCTGGGAAGTGATCCTACCAAGTTAACCTTGGGGCTAAGCTGGATAGCGAAAGGGTTATGACGTTTCCCATACCAAATTCCTTCTAACACACTTGACTATTTTATAATATTCCATAGCCCGGGAACATTTTGTTTGGTAAAGTTTTTATAACTGTACTGCACGTCACAAACCAAAGTGTTGTAACTCAGAAAAATGTAACTCAGAAAAATATAGCACCAAAAACCGGGCTTGTAAAATACGCTTGGTTTCTAATAAAGTTTCTCTCTCTCCTATATGGGTAAGGTAGGTTTTTGACATGATACACTTCAAACAGATGCAGAGACAACTATCTCCTCCCCATCCACTAGCTCTTACCTGGACTACCTGTGTCTGCCATTTTGCATAAACTGAGTTCATAAATTCCAGTGACTCGATTGCTATTTAAATGAAAAACAAACAATTACTTAATATCTTATATCACAGAAACAGGAAAATCTGAATTCTCTCTACTTAAAACACTGTCTCCTCTGTAGGGACTGCAACCCACCCTCAAACATAAGTATCTTATTTCATACAAGGAATCTGTTTTCATCTCAATCTTTTGAACGTTTTTATTTTAATAGGATGAATAAAGTTGAATGACAAAGTTTACAATACAAATATAAAAATTAAAAATGTGTCTTTTCTTACTGTAAGAGAGAAAAGTTGGGGGAAGTCTGACTAGAAAATGATAACCATCCAATTCTGGGGAGTGTGACTAGGGAGAGGCACTGAACCTTCTATTATATCAGTAATACTTATAGCTTCTGCTGGGTGGTGATGCATAAGATATATTTTTGTATATCTTAAATATGAATAAATCTTTAAAAGAAGAAAAACTGCAATGGTCCTCTGTTAGAATAATGACACTTTAAAAAAAATTTAGTCCCTGCACACTGTTTTGAAAGTGTTCAAATGTAATATTCCTCCCTTCCCTCATTAACTCACCCAGTCATTAGCATTTTAGCAAATGCCCACATTCAGTCACTGCATCCCAGGTGTCAGTGCCACAACCAACGGCTTACAGGCTGTGAACTCCCCGGAAACAGCAAGCCAGGGCTGCCTAGGGCTCTGCTGGTTCTTTACCGGGCAAACCAACTGGAAGCTGAACTGGTCTCAAAAACTTACGAGTCTGGTGACTTCGAGTAGCCGCTGCCAAAGAGGCTGCGCAGAGAGCGTGGGGGGGAGATCTTGGCGTCCCGGGAATAGAAGACCATGCACACGTCCTTGGTGATGACAGCTGGCTGGATGCAATGATCCAGCTGAAAGCAGACAGGAGCAGGCTCCATTAGATACAGACAGAGCATCTGCGACAGTCTGTGCTGTTAGCCACCCCCAGGCTCTGTCCGTGACTATAAAAGCGGGAGGCCAAATTTCCTGAAAATCACACGTTCTTTGAAGAATGGTGAGTAGGGTACTAATGCTGACGCTATAAGCAAAGTCCTGTGACTTTTTTATTAAATGGAGATTAGGAACAGAAACTCATATAATCAGGACAGTTAGCAAAGTCTAATAAAATAAGTAACTAGCCCTGGCCGGTGTAACGTTTGTTGGAGCAGCGTCCTGTGAGGTGGGTTCGATTCCCGGTCAGGACAAGTTTCGGAGGCAACCGACTGCTCTTTCTTTCTCTCTTTTTCTCTTTCTCCGTCTCTCTCAAATTAATTTTTTAGAAAGCTTATCTTTTAAAAAAATAATTAACTTCGGATGTGGAGGGAGAAAGGACCTCAGTGGAATCTCTTCTCCCCGTTTCCTGCTCTAGCTTGTCCACTGTTCGGGGCTGCCTGTTCATAGCAACTCAAGTTCCGGGTCTCCTCACCTCTAAGTAGGCCGACAAGGTCATGTAGATCTTTTCCCCGTAGGGGGTCACTCGGTTGAGAAGGAGGGAGTTATGGAGGGAGCTGTCCCACACGGCCTCAAAACGGTAGAAGGTCCTAAGGTCAGAAAAGCAAGAGAAAGTCATCCGACAGAAGCTGAAGTCACCCGAGCCTAGGCACTGGCCCTGTCGGTAACATCACAGAGCTCATGCCAGGCGGCTCTCAGTGTACTGAGACCTAACGGCAGAGCGGGACCTCTACTCCGGAGGAAAGGGCAGAACTCCTTCTGTCCCTGCCCACCATCGAGGGGCAGTTAGCTATTTTTTATTTTTTATTTTGATGAGCCTGCTTCTCCTCTGCCTAAAACAGAAACAGTGAGATCAACCAAAGGGATTAAGATGAAAGGATAAGTGAGTATGGACAGAAAGGGAAAGAAGAAAGAAAGACTAAGTATGATCATCTGTTAATTGAGAGCAGGAAGCAAATACTTGGTAATTTGTGGGCTTCAGTCTTCATATCACAACCCCGTTTTGCTGGCCTCACAGATGTCACCAACATATCTGGGAGAATTACTGGAGGAAACAGTATAGAAAGCCTTGCTCCAAATAAAAGAACAAGAGGTCATTCTTAGCTGATGTGTCAGTAAAATGATTTTTAACGCCCGAGGTAGCCAACTACTATGTGTCAGTTTAAAAAAAATAAAAAACTCACTTGAAAGTCCATCTTGCATTTAATCACTCAAAGTTTGATTTAATGATTTTTTAAAAATTAAATTTAAAAAAATTGATTAATTAAAAAATTAAATTTATTGGGGTGACAATGGTCAGCACGAACGTAGAGGTTTCAGTGATAAGATCTGTGTATTGCACCACGTGGGAGGAGTAGGGGTTCTAATACACGGTGACAGGGTAAGATTGGACTTTGGGTGGGTGCCATGGTTTTTTAAAGTTGCTCTGATCGCTTTCTTTTTCCTGCGGGTAAAACACCACAGGCCCTGACCGACATGACCCCCCAGCCCAGCCCGTCTCCTCTGAAGCACTGGACTGAGTAACGCAGTTACATATCACCTCCCAACGCTACAGCAGTCTCCCTCTCAGACCCCATAGCGAGCGTCCGGGAAGACACCTGTCTACCCAGCAGAGTGGATTTCCCGTTGCCATTAGCTCTCTGCATGTGCAATACCCTCCCCCGAGTCAATACAAGTTTTTATTTATTTATTTTAAAAATTACATGTTTATTGATTTCAGAGAGGAAGGGAGAGGGAGAGAGAGAGAAATATCGATGATGAGAGAGAATCATCGTTCAGCTGCCTCCTGCATGATCCCCACTGGGGATTGAGCCCACAACCTGGGTACATGCCCTTGACCAGAATCGAACCCAGGACCCTTCAGTCCGCAGGCCGACGCTCCATCCACTGAGCCAAAATAGCCAGGGCTCAACCAAAGTTTTTAGACACTTTGTTCCCTGCCCAATACATTCTTCCCTCCTCCTTCCCCAATGGTGACCTCACTGCTGCTGGTATTCTTCTCTCTAAACATGTTCCCATGCTTCTTCCTTTAGAAACGACCACAGAGAAAACAAATACACTTCTGATAGCGCTCCTTAACCACCCCACCCTCCAGTGCCAGCATGGGAAGCCTGTCATTTCCATTTGTAGCTCCTTCTAGATCCGAGTCTTCTTCTTTTATTTTTTGATGGTTTTATTTTCTTTTCTTTATTGATTAAGGTATTACATATGTGTCTTTATCCCTCCATTGCCCCTGCCCATACCCCCATTCATGCCCTTACCCCCCTGGTGTCTGTGTCTACTGGTTAGGCTTATATGCATGCATACAAGTCCTTTGGTTGAGCTCTCTCCCTTACCCCCACCCACCCCTACCTTCCCTCTGATTTTTGACAGCCTGATCAATGCTTCTCTGTCTCTGGATCCTGTGTTTGTTCATCAGTTTATGTTGTTCATTATATTCCACAAATGAGTGAGATCATGCGATATTTATCTTTCTCTGACTTATTTCGCTTAGCATAATGCTCTCCATGCTGTTGCAAATGGTAAGAATTGCTTCTTTTTCACAGCAGCATAGTATTCCATGGTGTAGATGTACCACAGTTTTCTAATCCACTCATCTGCTGATGGGCACTTAGGTTGTTTCCAAATCTTAGCTATGGTGACTTGTGCTGCTATGAACATAGGGGTGCATGTACCCTTTCTGATGGGTGTTTCTAGTTTCTTGGGATATAGAAGTACTCTTTACTCTCTCACATGCTAGTCTCTACAAGGCCACCAAAGGAATGCCAACACAACTAACAAGCAAAGACCGAGATAACAAGGAGGAGACCCAAACAGGATGGAAGCCTGTGCCACTATTTAGGTTTTATGACTCTTTTTCAAGAGGCAAATGATTTCAATTTGTGCAAAACTTCTTCACATTTCTGTTTTCAGGTTGTTTTCATTTAACCTACAGAGAACATTTCACCGGTAGAAAGTTGGCTAACATGAAGGAATTTTTGACTCCACCTAAATCTTCCGGTATCGGGGAGGGTGCTTTTGCTTGATGTGTGGGAGTTACTGCAGCACGTTCTTTTGGCAGTTCTTGGGAGGTGGCGGTAAGAAATACAACCAACACTACTGATATCAACTGAATGAAGCTAGTAAGAGAATTCAGAGTTAGAAACAGGGCTGAATCTTGAGACATGTTCCCCTGTATGGTTCCTACAGTGGTTAGGAAATTTCCAGAAATGTCTGAATAATGGCCCCCTGCGTGTGTGTGTGTGTGTCTTTTTAAAAAAACATTAAAACGTTTTAGGCTATACTGTCATGTATCACTTTTCTCTTCTCTAAATCAGAGAGAGAGAGAGAGAGAGAGAAAATTTTCTTCACTATTGAATCAGGATTCTTTCTATTCCAAAAGAGAAAACAAACAGATAAGCAGCCCTGATAGGAGAAAGAGAAACGTTTAAAAATAAACAAAATATTTCTCACAGACTCAGCTACCCAAATAGCTGAACGGGCCTCTACCACCACACAGGACAAAAACAAAGAAAAAAGCGAACGATTACGCAAAGCTACACACAGAGCAGCAAACCTTTCACGTTTCTGACAGAGAGAAGACAAAGAAGAAAAACACAAAGCCTGAGGTTCTCTACGAAGTGAGGGGAGTAACATTCTATTTTGCAGTGTAGGAGGGGAACGTCGTGGGCACGAGACTAGAACGGACAGGCTCAGTAAATGGGACAGGAAGTAATGGAAGCCTCCACAGCACTTAGGAAGCCGCCCGTGGAAGCGTGCACACATCAGAAAGCCCTGGCACAGCAGGCAGCAGTCTTTCTCTGCTCCGGGGTGGCGGAAGTTTGGTGGGGGAAACACAAAATTAAAACAGCAGTCAAAGCAGCGGAAGACATCAAGCGTTCTGATAAACTAGAATCTCTATGTGCGAAAAAGCAAACAGAAAATACCTAGGAACATCCTTATCAAGAAAGAGCCTGAAAAAAACACAGGAAAAGCTTTTGTTAGTGCAGCAAAGGAAAAAAAGGGAAAGGAAGGAGAGAAGAGCAGAAGAACATAAATACATAAAAAAAGACAAATTTGCTGTTTAGCAAAGTGCATTCAAGTGGGCAGACAATTAACAGAGAACTCCACGGGACACAGTTTATAGAGGGGTTACAATGATATGGGCCCCTCTCCCAGACATTGTCACAGAAAATGCTGGGCAGAGGAGGGGTGTGGAGGCCACCTCCATTAACACCCTTCGGAGGTGACTGAGTATTGGAATGGTAGGCACTTGCTGTGGGAAACAGTCAATTATGTAACATCAACATAGGACTTGGAAGGGAAGGCGCCAGGCCTTTGTGAGTCACACTCCACTGCCGATGTACAGAAAAGCCCTCGAACGTGCACGCAGAACACACCCAAACTGGAGTTCTGTAAGTGCAGCTGTAAACATTAAATAGAAGCTCTTAACCAAACTCCATTCAGTGACTTTGCATTGACTTACATTCGCCATGTCCCTAAAGTATAAAGACTGATGTCCATCTCTCACTGACCATTTGAAACTAGAGATATCTCTCATATATCCAGACCACCTGCTCCAGAGAGGTGAGCTGCCAGCTTATCAAGTGTCAGTAATATCTGGTCCCAAACCTATTTATGAAGCTGCATTAATGTAATCATCTAATTTAATCAACTTTTAGGCAAATCAATGAGACATTAGGACAAAGAGAATTTCTGTTCGTTGTAAATCAAAACTAAGTGTAAAAACTCAGTGGGTTGTTTTGATAATGGTGAGTGTCTAAAAAAACAGTTGTTAAATTGTGGGTGAGATCAATGTGAAAGAAAGGGGAAATGATACAACTTTAATGCTAAATGATAAAACGTTTAAAAGATATGGCACTTAAGTTTTCTTCATAGGTTTCTAGTTCTTGCTCCACCAAAGTAAAAGTCACAGATGATGAACTATGGATATGGTTTCGCAAGAAAGACAACCGGACATCCCATTAATGACCCTACAATAAATGAAAAGGCCTTGGCTTTATAGCAAGCGCTTGACAAATCAATGTACATTTATGTAGTTTAAATTAAAACAAAAATGTTTAAGGTGTGTATCTTTTCATTATTCTTGACTTCAGTCAACTTTTTAAGCTCCTGTTGCGAAAGGTAAGCTGCTTCGGACAAAACCAAATCGGTCTCCTGCAGCACCGGACTTGCGGTTGGGCCCTGTCTTCTCCACACCCCTGCCAGCACCTCCTCCAGGCAAAAGGTGCTGGCTGGCTTCCTTTTCTCCTTCCTATGCCGAACGACAGCACAGGGAAACGATGGGAGAGATTATTCTGGCCCAAACTTTTACTCCCGTTTTTTCCCTGTTGTCTTACTTTTCTTCTCCCTCCGCTCAACACAGCTGTGAGCAAGTTTTCCAGGCACACACAAACACAGAGACATCCTCTGCTTATTTTGGGGAAGTCGGGTGGGTAGGGGATGAAATAAGGATTTTGAAGTGAGGAGAGAATTAGTTCTTCCTCTAAATAGAAGTCACTAATGAATGAAGAATCTGATGGTGTACCACTCAGTCCCCCCGGGTGACTCATCACACTCGTAGGTGCCCCACCTGCTGGAGTTGTGGGAAGACTTCAGGTACTTGGCAGAGATGATATTTAGGGAGAGGATGGCGTCAACCGCAGCTTCGTCCACCTCAGCCTTATTCCTAATCCGCCCTAAAAGAAATAAAGACACCAGAGCATGGGTACGTTTTAAAAAGAAAGCATCTCTTCTGTTCTATGTAATAACATTCCACATAAAAATTAATTTTGAAAAAGCTTAACAACTACTGTCCCAGATAAGAGAGTATAATCTTCCTTCCAGGGGTTCTTAATCTCATCCACAGACACCAAAGGGGAGGGTCTATGAATAGAATTCAAAATGTCCATGAACTTCAGCAGGAAAAAAATTACCATTTTATTTTCCTGAACCTCTAACTGAAATTGGGCATTTTCTTCCATTATGAAGGGAGGGGACAAACCACAGGAGAATCAGCAGTATTATGAATCCGTCCTAAGCAGAGGACGGATTCATAATATGAAAACATATTACATTAGTGTGATATGTTTTCATATCACACTAATGTAAACTATCTAGACAGTCATCACTACTTTGAAACAGAAATTCAACCTGCTGCTTAGTTAATGTATCAATAAAGAACACATGTGTTTAGCAGTTTAACAACGGTATTTCAATAGTATATAGTTCCCCTTGTAATCCCAAGCACTTTCTACACTTAAAAACCTAAGTCTGAGGCTTCACTACTGCCAATGGGTTTAAGGCAATAGAAGGCTCAGAATCCCTGCCATACATTCTGAAGTTTATACTGTTTAGCGAGTTTTCCCTCTCACTACACCGTATGCCTATGGGGTGCTGGCCATTTGCATATTACACATAGTCCAGACGATCGTACTTAAAATGTTTCCTCGTGTGGAAAGCAGAACAAAGCCCTCTAATCGCTCTGGAACCTATTCCAATCCTCTCCCACAAAGCTAACCCAGTCCTCTCGGATCCCTGCGTTGTGAGCTCTCGTACCACAGTCTGTTCTCATTTTGGCACTTATTTACCAAACTGCTTTGTACATTTATATGTTGTCTCTTCAAGTGAAGGGCAAGCTCACAATGAGCAGAGACTTCTAGCACGGAACCATTCCACGGTACCCGAGTAAAACAATGGTTGAATCACGAATCCCTGATGGTGGAGCTGAGAGAAAGAGTAGCTTCAGGGTCAAGGCCTCTGCATCCTCCTTGGGCCACACGCTCGAGTCCAGCCTCCCACAGGGTCCCTGTGCGCCACCAGGAACCATGTGATCTCCACAAAGCCTGGCTCCGTCCTCAGCCAGCGCAATGTACTCACCTACCACCAGCTCACGAACATCTTTCCAATGGAGCTCGCTTCCCTTCTCGTGGACGATGGTCATTGTGATCCTTCGCTGGATGCCCTAGGGAATGGAGCAGGGCTGTGATTTAGCTGGGACAAACTATTATTTCCTCCTGTTTCTGGAATGTTTGGTGTGGCCGAGGGCAGGAAGGAGGGGTATGGAGAGAGAATGGAAATGCTCTCCACACTGTTATTCTGAACAATGGGACACAGGTCAGGGGCCCAGGAAGAGCCAGGTTCTGATATGGCTTTAAGAATAGATGCTTAGACCTAGTCAGTTTGGCTCAGTGGTTTGACAACCACTGTCTCTCTCTTCTTAAAAAATGTATTTGTATTGATTTCAGAGAGGAAGAGAAACATCAATGATGAGAGAGAATCACTGATCAATTGTCCTTGCATGCCCCCTATTGGGGATTGAGACAGCAACCTAGGCATGTGCCCTTGACCGGAATCAAACCTGGGACATTTTAGTCCGCAGGCCAAGGCTCTATCCACCGAGCCAAACCAGCCAGGGCTGTATTATATATTTATATGTAAAAGCAAGAGTATATATAAGCCAAAGTCTGAGGAAGAAATGAAAACCAAGCATATGAAAAAGGAAAATAAAAAAGAACAGGACATGTCCCACCATCGCCACATCCCTTAGAAATGGAGAGGAAGGCAGAAAATCAGAGTTATGGTTCTTATTCTAAACGTGTGTGTGTGTGTGTGTGTGTGTGTGTGTATGTGTGTGTGTGTGTGTGTGTGTATGTATGTGTGTGTGTATGTGTGTGTGTGTATGTGTGTGTATGTGTGTGTGTATGTGTATGTGTGTGTGTATGTGTGTGTGTGTATGTGTGTGTGTATGTGTGTGTGTATGTGTATGTGTGTGTATGTGTGTGTGTATGTGTATGTGTGTGTGTATGTGTATGTGTGTGTATGTGTGTGTATGTGTGTGTGTATGTGTGTGTGTATGTGTGTGTGTGTGTGTGTGTGTGTGTGTGTGTGTGTGTGTCCTCCTAGGTCTCTTTTGCTCCCTCATTAGTACCTGGTGAAGCAAGAACGTCCCCTGGCAGGGCAAGCCTGCTGTATGGTCCACCACAGCTGGGATATACCTGAAACAAGAGAAATGCACGGGAAGGAGTGAGGCAGACGCTCAAGCTGACTAGTGCTGCTTCTCCACAGGTCCTCCCTGGCTGCTGTCCCCCGCGGGTCTTTGCTTTTCTAAACTCCGATCCGTGTTTTCCTCGCCATTCAGCCATTTAATCACAGGTCACTCACATCCAATAAACGTTTCCACATGTCTATGTCTCTTCATCCTTACCAGACTTAAGTGCTCACAGGACAGTAATGTCTTTTGACTCTATTCCAGCCCCTTGCCTAACAGATATTCCATAAATAATGCATACTACAAGAGGGAGTACAAGGAGAGAGGAGATCATTTCAGAGTCTACATCATGTTACAAGAATCAGAAAGAAATTAACGCAGTAGAAAGCATTACTGTAACTATCTCTCCCTCATAATGCAAGCCATAATCACATGATGGATCTGTCTATGGGAAGTCACATTCCTTAAAAGCGATGTCTCTACTGACAACTGCACACAGGATCGACAGCTGCAGACCTCACACATAGTGGGAACTCAGTGACTGTTACATGGAGATGAGCATGATGGTGGTGGTACTTAGCATTATACACAGAGGGTCCTCAGGATAGCATTCACCCCCTGCCCTCTACATTAACTAACACAGCCCATTGCCTCGATTTCCGGAGGGGGATCTTTTTGGTGTGTTTTTCCAAAAGCATTTGAGAGAAAACAGTAACTGATACATTTACCACTTGCTCTAACACAGCTCAAACAGAGAAAGTAGGCTGATGCTCATCATTTTGATCTAGGACAATGGTCCTCAACTGGGGGTGGTTTTGGTCCCCGGGGGACGTTTGGCAATGTGCTACTGGCATATAGTGGATAGAAGCCAGGGTTGTGGCTAAATATCCTACAACACAGAGGACAGCCCCTGACATCAGAGAATTAACTGGCCCCAAATAGTGCCACGGTTGAGAAATCCTGGTCTAGGGAAACACTGCCCCCACCCCGCTCGCTGAGATTATTAATGCAAGTCTTGACCACATGATGAGCAAAATGCTTCTCTCTTTGCTGCTAAAACTCACTATGTAGGTTGTCTTCCCTCCTAACACAGTGCCAGGCGTCACGATCTTGCTGTTGCTAATAAGAAGGTAAATTATTACACTAAGTAGTCAGTTCTCTGACAAACGTTTGATACAAAGAGTAATAGCAAGACCACCAACATTCAATTCAAAACTGGAATTTGAAAGTGACAGTGATTCATGCACAAGAATACAGACTCAAACTGACATTTTCTAACTTTGGAAAACTTGACCTTATTTGAAGTTTAGAACGCGGGACTTACTCTCCTGTAGGCTCCAGTTCGCTGATCTCAAACCAAACCAGGAGATCATACTTGCTCATGCTCTGGCCAAGGCTGGTGTTGCTCATGGTGTTTAGCTTGGTGGCTGGAACTTTTAAAAAAGTTTCAGAAAGAGTCAAAATCTGATCCAAGTCTACTTAGTAAAGTATAAGCTTCTCTAATGTCAGGCTTCAAGGACCCACTTGGGAAAGGCAACAAGAGTCGGGGGATAGATTTCAGTGTGGCAGACCCAGAGAAACGCCAACATCACCTACGCCAGGACCTTGAAACTCAGAGAACGAGGAAAGGAAGAGTCAATATCTTTCCCCCTCTCAAATCATCCAACGATAAGAAAACAAGTTTCGCCCTGGCTGGCAGCTCCGTGGTTAGCACACTGGCCCTCGGACTGAAGGGTCAAGGGTTCGATTCGCCATCAAGGCATGTACCCTGGCTGCGGGTTTAACTCCTGCCCCAGCAGGGGAACGAGTAGGAGGCAACCAAAGGATGTTTCTCTGTCACAAAGACGCTTGCGCTTTGTGGCATGCGGAGCAGCAGCGTTACGGGAGACAGACCCACCCTCCAACGCAGTGGTTCCTGACCCTCCCTGCCCGTGAGAGTCACCCGGGGTTCTCAAAGATGCAGAGCCCAGGCACCCCAGGCCGATTAAACCACAATCTCTCGGGGTGGGACCCAGTCCTCTGAGAGGTTTGACACTCCCCAGGTGATTCCAATGTGCAGACAAGTTTGGGGAAGCACCGGTCTGATCTCTAAACACAGGATTCTGTAACTCTCTCGTTACACATTTCCTTCAGATTTAAATTCCATATTCTTAACTATACTGATGAAATACATTAACCAAAACCCAGTATTTCCAAGAATTTTAGATTCTACATTAACGGGCATTTTGAAACACTGTGTAGAAACGCTAAACTCTGGCAACACAAAGAGGGTCCTCTGCTCAGACCATGGGAGCACTGGAGTGAGAGTCCAGCGACTGGGGATCGAATCATTGCCCCACCACTAAAGAGCCACGTGGCTTTGGCTGAGTCACTTCATCTCTATGAGTCTGTCTTCTCATCTGTAAAATGTAGATCATAATATTTCGCCTGCTATCTCAGAAAGGTATTGTGAGGATCCACGACAATGGATCTGAAGGGGTTTTCTGAGTAACACAGTGCTGTTCATACGTGTAGCCTGTCAGCATTGCCCACCCCGCTGACTCCCACATGAGTTAGTGATGCTAGTAAAGAGGAAAATAGAGTTAATGATTCTGACAGTCATCTAAGGGTCAGGAAGCAAAACCAGCATTAAAAATCCAAACCAAAAACACGTACTAGTAAAAACCTTTAAAAATACTATTGCAGAGACACCAAACAAATATAAGGAGCCCTCGTCCTGAAATCTCTCTGAAGCAAATGTGACATGATCTCGTCAGTCAGTTCAAGTAGCAGAGAGGTCGGTGCTTCACACAGAAAGCCAGGCTCTGGGACAAGCCCCTGAGCTATGACATCTAAGACGGAGCTAATGTACCTACTAACCATCTCGTTTAGGTCCCCTCTCGCTCTGGCAGCTGGGAACTGGCAGAAAGAGAAAAGGCGGCAGGGGGTCCGCCCCATCCCGGAAGGTGGTAGCAGCAGAGGTTGCAAGCACACTGGCGTGCTCAGAAAACGGGTCCAACGCATGCACATTCACATAGCCAGACACGAGAAACCGAATCAGCTCGATCTTTCTCTCGTGGTCTGAAGGCAGGATGGAGATGAGGACAGAGGTGGAGAATGAGCACAGGGAGGGGTGGGAACGTGGGAAATGAGGAAAAGGAATGAAAATAAACAAAGAAAAATCAAAACATGATAAACGAACATGCAGGGTAAATTTAGTATACCAAAAAATGCCCAGCCCCGACAGTTACGGCGAGTTACATAGAAAGCGGAGAGGTCCGGGAGCAGGGAGCTTATGAAAGTTGACAATAAGACCAGAGCACTGGCAGGAATAGAGTGCTATTGTTTCTCACTGCTTATTTTCAGTCAGGAGCCAAGAATTCCAGTTCTGGCTAGATACAAGAAAATGTAAGGGTACACAGAAAGGGAGCAGGGATTTGAGTATGATTTTTGTCGGAGGAGTCATTCAGAGTCAGAGATGTATTCACACACAGAACATCATGCAAAGCACACAGCTAGAGCTCACCTGGCTTGGAGAGTGGCATGGGCGGAGGGAAGAACCGTCGAGATGGCTGAGGAGGACTGTGAAGGAAGGAAGACCAAGTTCTTAAGATAAAGAGAGTCCCATGTAGCCAATAATGGCATGTTTCAGTCCCCTCTACACACAGATGGCTTGTACTTTCTGCTCCAGCATAGTGTCAGATACCAGACATAACTCCACAGAGTATAACTGAGGCTAAGACATTTTCATAAAAGTCCCCTTCTCAGTCTCAGCTAATAAACGAAGTAGGGAAGTTGTTCTGCTAACACTGACACTCTGCCATCATCCCAAAGTCCCCACGGCAGCCCTCCTCACCAATTTTGATGTCTCCACTTAGGACTTTTGCTTCATCGAGTTCTGGACCTTGAGGGACAATTATACACCATTTCATGGTATAGCCCTGTCACTTCAACTTGCGGTCCTATTCAAAGTCTCTCCTCACAAAAAGATGGTATTCAAGACCACCTGGGCAAAATTTAACGTGCTCTCCCTACAGCTAGTGATTAGGTGCCGTAGGAAAAAAGGTGGTGAAGTTTCTAAAAGAGAAAACATCAAGTAACATAAAACTGTTACTTAGTTATCTTAATCCCTCAAAAGATTTCCTCCTTTCCAGCCAGTGACAATAACAACGATAATATCAACAAAAATATTTGCTCATCTGGCCCAAACCTGTTAAGATCCTGTCCTTGCAGGTGAAGTGGGTGCTGCTGATAATGCCCGAAGACTTCAAATACTATAGGCTTGGTTTTGATATATTCCACGAACGATTCAGTGACCTCCACTGCAATCTAGTGAGGAATAAAGCCAAACTAGATTAGGGAAAGATTTATTATAAGACGAGACATTTTTGCTGCAATCAGAACTGGAGCCCTTTAGAGCTGGGTACGTGCTGGGTATTTTACTCTGCACGCCTCCCACAAGATGAGCTGGGGCTCTTCTCTGCTTTTCATTCGGGGGTAACTTTCCTGAGCTGCAGGCACCTGACACCCTCCACCATCTGCCTGAACCGATCTCTGCCTGCCCCCCCCCCCCCCCCGCGCTCTCCATACACTTGTTTCCACTTAATCAAACTCAACCGCTCTCTCCTGTTCCGCCCTTAGATGGCCCAGACTGCAGCCCTGCCTGCAAGGCCTTCCACACCTCCATACCTCTAAGTCATTCCTAGGCTTCAAGTCTCAGCTCAAACAGTAACAACAATAAGGGAAACAGGGCTTTCCTCACGTGCCAGGTACAGTGCCTTTCTTTACTTATACTATATTCTCCAAGAAGGGCCCTCGCCTCCTTTCCATACCCAACCATCCACACCCAACAAAAAAAGTAACTCAAGGTATCTCTCTGTTCATGGAAATAACTTGGCCTTCTCTGGACTCGCACTGCATTTAGTCAGTACCTTTCTAATGTTTCTAGGTCGTGTTACTTGAATAAACACTTATTTCCCTATCGGAATTGTGAGCTCCTCAGGAGTAGATCATCTGTGATTCTCCTGTGCATTCCCCAGGGTGCCAGGCACAGTCCTTGTGCGCAGTGGCCAATGTTTACTGGATACATGCATGCTCCTATTTATACAATTAAACATGAAAAAGAAAACAGCGTTTGCTTGTTCCACTTCTGGAGTTGTCCCCTCGTACTTCAGAGAGTAGAAATGTCAACAAGAGAACGAGAGGCCGTCGCATGTAGGAGCGAAGATCCTGGAGCCAGACCAACGTTTCTGTGCATGCAAACCCCATCTCCGCCTTCTCCCAGCTTTGTAACCTGGGCGAGTGGCTCTAACTGCTCTGTGCCTCAGTCAGCACAGCTCTGACATGGGGATTACGACCATCGATGGCATAAAGGTGAGGATTCGATGAATTAAGACATGAAAAAGCACTCTCAACAGAGATTGACACGAAATAAGCTCTCAAGGAATGTTGGCTATAGTGATGAGGATGATGCCTTGTGAATAGTTATAGTGAATTTTCCTAGAGGAGATGGAAGGTCTATTCTCTTACTCCACATATGAAAGAGCTGTGAGGGGCATTAATGGATCATCATAGTATCAACTGCAAGGAAGACAATCTGAATCTTAGTTACAAAGGTACTGAGTAGTTTCTATCTTACTTGCAACTGAACAGTGTAAGTACCTTACAGCTTAAAGGACAGTAAATATATTAACTTTAACGAAACTCACACTAAAATGCTTACTTTCCTATGAAGGAAACACTAAAATCAACTCCCTGCATTCTAAGTGATGGAAGATTTTATTGGCAGATGAACCTGGAAAGGACTCCCGGGGCCCTGGGTAATTCATACAGGCCAGCTGCTCCGTCCTGGAGGACGGGCTCACGCTCTGGCCACGCCCTCCATTGTCTATTCTCCCAGATTCCCTGGCGCAGCCGCACACACGTGACTGCCTCACACCAGCCACCTCAAGGTACCACAAACCCGCAATACATCTGGCAAAAAAGTCCACGTCACTTACATTCTGCACATGATAAAAGCCCAGCGGACTTCCTCTGCCGTTATTTTTGAGGGGCTCAGTGGAGAAGGCTTCATCATGGCGATGCAAAAAGCTTAATGGGAAAATAAGAGCGAGAATGTTTCATTACATGGTTTCCTCGGGATCTATGTTGTGACGGCTCGACTTGGATGGTCTGCAAACCGCCTACTTAAGCAGCGTTTTTAATTGAGCAGGTTATTTACACATCCTTGTCAAAAACATTTTCCATATCACTCGGATATTTTACACTTTATTTCAAAAATGATTAAAAATTATCTGACCCTGATCGCTTAGCTATGTGGCTGTATACGCAAGAGTGCATTAGAGAGCGTGGAGAGTGAATTCAGCGAACTCCTGTTCCTCTGTGGCTTCTCACTGAGAATAAAAGCTATGAAACTGTTTTGTGTAGAGAAGATTTGGCAGGTTGAAGCTTCTACAAGGTAGTACCACAGCCTGTGGATGGCGCACTCGCCTAGGAGACTCTCCCAGACCAGCTATGAATAGATGCGAATGCCACCTCTTGCAAAGAGTCTGTCCTGACTCAGGGAAATCGTTCTGTGTCCCCACAGCACTAGAAATGTATTTTCTCAATAGTGATGATTTCACTGCTTGTAATAATGTATTTATATGCCTGTCTGCCCAAAAGACAGTGAGTGTCTCCCGCAGGGCTTGAGATATATAAGATACTCTGGAAATATTGTTGAATCAGTGGGCTAGGTTTATTTGTTCTCACAAATATTGAGGTTTTATTGTTCTCTCTCCCTCCCTAAGTCTGAAATAAAAATCGAAGAATTAAAGCATCCTCAATACAAGGATTTAGTGCCGGACAGAAATACGCATCAAAAGGACATCCCACATTGTCCTAGCCGGTTGGTTCAGAGGATAGAGCGTCGACCCGTGGACTGAAGGGTTTGGGGCATAATTCCCGTCAAGGGCACGAACCTCGGTTGCAGGCTCAATCCCCAGCTTTGGTGGGGGCTCATGTGGGAGGCAACCGGTCAATGTGTCTCTCTCACATCGATGTTTCTCTCTCTGTCTCATGTCCCCCTTTCCACTCTCCCTAAAAATCAATGGAAAAATATCCTCGGGTGAGGATTAGAGAAAAAAGAACACCTCACACTCTCCCAAGAAAAAAGGGAAAAAGAATGCTTTGAATAGGGGGTAGAGAGCGGAGGACAAGGAATCCCTTGCCTCCACAGTAGTGCACTGAGCCTGAGGCCTACCCACCAGAGGTGGGTGATCTCTGATCTGGACTCATCCAATGCTCTACTTGGAGCAGGCGCAACCATCCTGGGGCTCCACGTGGGCGACAGGTGAAGTCTACAGCTGTCTCTTCCCTGTGCAGGCCAAGTGAGAGCTTATAAAAACCCAAAAAGGATCTGTGTCTTCTCTCAACACTCCTGCCCTTTCCCCCAGAGCCAACGCCGGGTGCACAGGCTGCTCTTTTTAGTGGGTTTTAGGACAAAAGTCAACATGCCACTGTCATTTCAGACATCAATGAACCAAGTAGGTTTTTTCCATAAAATACATCAGCTGCCTAACTAGAACAGTGAAAGTTCAAAAACATTGATTCACCTAGGCAACTCCATCCCACTCCAAATTTGTGGCTGTTAGTGAAAATCTGTTAAGTGGCAAAACCAATACTAGATGGATAATATTTTAACGATTATTAGTGGCTTACTACGTAGTAACCACATTTAATTCAGGACTTGGCTAAACGCTATGTAAAGCAATGCTTTATAACTGCATCAGGACCTGGGAAGGCCACATAATGAGGAATGGCAGGCTCTGAGGCAGCCTTTTGGTGGCTCCTGGGCTTCATTCTCGTGTGGCCCTCCCACATACTGCAAAGATACATTGATGCTTGGCGGTATTAACACTTAAGATTCTCAAAAAAAGAGTTTTCCTAGGGAGGTCGTGAGAAGAAAGCACCTAGAATATAGAGTCAAGAGGGTTACAGGAGAAAAAGCTTGTGAGTGGAAGAGAAATGACACCTGTCACATCATCTCTACATACTACCTTTTCTTTTTCAATTGATGTAAAATATTACTGTTCATTATGTTACTTAAATTTTCTTTTCCCCAAGTATTAAGTAGGCATAATTGGTGATTAAATTATTCATTGCTTTAAGGGAGGAGGAATGGGGACAGAGGAAGGGAGGGACAGAGGAGGAAAGAGGGAGGGAGAGAGATGAGAGAGAGAGAGGAGAGAAACATTGATGTGAGAGACACATTTATTGGTTGCCTTCCACATGCATCCTGACCATGGGCAGGGATCAAACCTGCAATCCAGATACGTGCCCTTGACCAGGAATAGAACCTGTGACTCTCTGGTCCACAGGCCAACGCTCTAATCGCTAAGCGGTGCAGGTCAGGGTGAGATTTGTTTATTAATGCATTTCAGCATGAAGAGCATTAAAAAGACTAATAAATAGGTGTGTCTGGATCACACCCTATGTTCCTAGCAGAGAGCGATGGTCCACAATAGAATCTTTTAGCAGGAGGCATGGCCACACTCCTTCCCACAATGAACTCTGTTTCATTCCACTGTAGGTTTCTGGCTCTTACTCCCATCTTGAGGGAAGAAAGCATTTTATTTCAGAGACCGGTAGTTGTCCTTTCTCAGGAGGGTTAGGGTCTCACAAATGAAAAGCAGTCTACAGACGGCATCCGGGTGGACAGCTGAGTAGGCAGAGCGAAGGGACGGCTTACTTGAACTGACAGAAGATGTCTGCATACTCTGGGAGGATCCCACTGGCCTGCAACACTGTCACACGGAAAGTGAAGGCACTGCCCAGTTTCAGGTGGTTGCCAATCTCTTCAGAAAACCCTTCCATGACCATCTTCCCATCCAGCAAAGTGCTCGACTTCAAATCTAAAGAGGGTCAAATGCACACACACCTGGGTCACAATGCACAGATCACCCTTCAATGAGGCGAGAGCAGGACATCCTTTCCCTTCCTAGTGAATGAGAGAGACTATCTCATTGGTCAATACAATGGTCAATATGTTTCCCTCTTTGAAAATGTCCCCCGTCACAGTAAACTGTGTCTACGCACCCAAGTCATTCATTCGATTGATTTCTTCTGGAGGACTGATGACCTCGGAACTCTGACCCTGTCCTTCCACAATCCTCAGCTCTTCCAAGGACAGCCCAGAACGAGTCATTGCAACGGAAGGAAAGTCACTCTGAAATCAAGGCGGGGGAGGTAGATGAAGTAGTACAATAATACATTTCCCCCCGTTTCCTTTCTTTTGCTTATTTGCCAAATGGCTAATAGTGACTGTAAAACGATGTGGATTAGAGCTGCCTTAAAAACGCCACTACAGGGGCGGAAAAGATGGCGGCTGGCAGGATGGAGCAAGACACCCATGAAAAACACACATGGTGTCAAAACAAGCCAAAGGAAAATCGTTTGGGCAAAAAATGAAAAAGGATCCCAAGTCAAATGTATAGAAAGATTCCTTTATTAACTTTTGGTTGAGAATATGTTTGTATATTTTCAGAAAACACCTCCAAGACCATGTGGATTCCTGCAACAGAGAGGAATTGATAGGACTGCTCCAGCCATGAAGACAGAAGAGAAACAGTCCAGAGATGGAAGACACTGATGGTGCCTTGCCATGCTAGCAGGCAGCAGCTATGAGTCACGGCAGGGTGCCCAGGACCAAACCAGAGAGGGTCGGACCTGCATTACCACCATTTGTCCACCATCCAGAACTGAAATATCATTGCTGGCATGTACACATAAGGAACTGTTTGACATTGAAATTGGGACTCAAAAGAACTATTGGCCCAGAAAGAAACTCACTACAGACTGATTCATTTGCCTCTCAGCATAACCATTATTGCTTGTCTCATTTTTGGTTCTTATAAGTGTATTTCTAGTATTACATGATCTCACTCATCTAGGGGAAATAATGAACATAAACTGATGAACAAAAACAGACCCAGAGACAGGGAAGCATCGATCAGACTGTCAAACCTCAGAGGGAAGGTAGAGGAGGATGGAGGTAAGGGGGAGAGATCAACCAAAGGACATGTATGCATGCATATAAGCCTAACCAGTGGTCATGGACAACAGGGGGGTGGGGGCATGCATGGGGTGGGGTTTGGGATGGGAATGGGGGGATGAGGACAAATATGTGATATCTTAATAAAGAAATTTAAAAAAAATAAAAAGCAAAAGCAAAAAAAAAAAAAAAAGGCAATATAAATATTGGGCCTTTACCCTTACTGTTGTAATTCTTAGACATGTCCCATATCCTATTAAACACCCTGTGGTTACCTATACTTCTTAGTTATAGGTAAAAGAATTGCTCTTCTCTAGTGCTGAACATCCTTTTTATAAACCCGACTACTTCTCCTTCCATTAGATTTTCCTCTTCCTGAAAGGTTTCTCACCTGATTAAAGTACTCATTATCAAAAGATATTTTAGCAGTTCCTGACTGTCGAATTCCAGAGCCATAATCAGGAGCTTCTTCATCCGCTAGGTAGGAAAAAAAAGAGAGTGAGAGAGAGAAAAGCAAAGATCAAATGAGACTACACATGAGGCAGAGGGGGACGACTCTTACTGGATTATAAAATAAATAATGAAGTAGTGGAGCCTTAGGTTCCGAGAACTTTGATATAAGAGGAGACGCCAAAGGACAGGTCCTTTTGCTGAAGGAGGAGAACATGAGACCTAAGCAGTAAAGTCACAAGGGCTGCTTCCAACTCTATTCAGGGAACCTTACCAATCCCCTTAGCTCAAATGAGCGGAGAATCAGTTTTACTCTTGATACTGTTCACATGCCATATCTAAAATACTGATCTCTTCACTTGGCAAGGTTATATTCAGTAATACTCAATAAATATTTCAAAATACTAGACTGTACTTGTCAAGACTTCAACAATGGTGAATATGTCACAGATTTCCATGGGTAAAGGTGAAAGCTCACAGCATAGCATTTAGAAATTAAAACAGAAAACTTTTAAGAAATGGCCACATTCTTCCTCAGAATGAAGGCTGGATCATGGGGAAGCATCAGACTTTCGATCCATGTATCTATATATATAAAAGCCTAAGCGACCGGTTGACTGGCTGACCACCAGGGGGCAGATGCTCAACGTAGAAGTGTTGAGCTGTGGTGACTTGGCAGCTGCGGTTCTCAGGTGATGCACCCAGAACCAGAGAGGAGGGAGCCCAATTCTGGGGTGCGTCACCCGAGAGCTGCCCTCTCACTCTGGGACCCCTTGGGAGATGTTGGAGCCGGTTTTGGCCTGATCCCTGCAGGCTAGGCCTTTCTGTCCTTTGAAAGGACAGAAAGGCCTAGAAGTACCCTGAGAGAAAATTAGGCAAAAAAAAATACTGAAAGTCCTTAGTTACTTCTGAGGCAGTTAATACACATTATTTAAAATGCAAATGACTTTTATAAAGTTAATCCAAGAGTCGTCTTCACGTTAAAGGAAATCCCTTTATCCCATTATTCCAAAATAGCAGTAGCCCAGACTAAATAGAATCTATTTTTGATACTTAGTAACAACAGTTAGAAAGGAAGCAATAAAGGCTTTCTCCAAGACAAACAAAACCGCACTGCAGTCTGTATGTGCAGCTGCAGCGTGACCCTGCAAAACTGGCCTGCTCTGTTTCCAAGCAGAGTCCACAGCTCTGTTTCAGAAGAGGGTCACCTACCTGCAATGGCCTGGACAGCCACACGCAGAAATCCCCGCACTTCACCCTTCTCACTGACAATGGCCACCCTGTGGATCAGGGGCACGGGATACAGCAGATTGCTCAGGTATACAAATGCCCTAGAGATAGAAACCGGGAGACACATCTGAGCATCCCACCGACAGAGAAGCTGGCTGTCAGATTTATTGAAAATCCCTTTTGTGAAACTGAGCTGGCTTTTAGGCTCTGTCTGAAGGTTACCTCTCTCTCTGCTCTTATTCTCAGACTACCTCTAATTCTTTCTCAGCACAGATAATATATAAACCAATGCAAATGCTCGGTAACAGCGGACAGAGACCAATTTACACCAAATTAACCACACCCTATAAAAATTACTACTGCAGGTAGAAGAGTAACAATTGGAAGCAGACTTTCAAGATACTGGTCTATCCATAGTGCTAAGGGCGGGGAAAGGGAGCCCATTAAAGAGCTTAACCTTTTAATGTAAGGAATTATAAAGAGGTTTGTTTTGTTTTTCCCAATAGATAAAACAGAAATCAGGAGACGAAAAAGGCAGAAGAATGTGACTGAAATACAGTTAATAGGTCTAAAATAGATTTCAAGTCACAGTGTGATGGGTCTTTATTTTTACTCTAAGAAATGACTGTTACCTTTAGGCAGGGTTATAACACATATATGGGTGGAGAGGCTATGTAGCCAGAAGTTTTTGAGTAGCCAGCTTACAGGAAACTCTGGATGGAAATCAAGATAAATGCCAGGTGGAAGGCAGCTAAAGGTTGCTTTTTTACTCCTAGGTCCAAAACCTAATTCGGAAATGCATATACCACAGGTAAGTTTCAGACCTAACATTTTCTACTGCAAAGAAACTGGCGAAGTCTGATCACATTTGTATTCTTTTTCCTTCTTTCATAATTTTGTATCTGTTGGTTTTATTTTGAAGTAATAAACACCGGTGACCACAAAACTTGAGAGTGTTTATTCCCATTAGCGAACAGAAAATAGCATCTAGTTCCTACTGTTACTCCTGCCTTCCCACTTGGTACACGCTGAACTCGGAACACAAGACAAGACAAAGAGTAAACGTTTGCGTCAAGAAATCAAACATAACTCAACGTGACACATATGTCTGCCTGCTTTTATTTCTGCTCTGGAAAATCTACTTTACAACAAAGAGAAAAGGAAGATGAATGTACTTGTGGGATTTCAACTCAAAGTAATGAAAACAATTCTGAAAATAGAAAAAATACACCACAGAAAAACAGATGTTAAAACTTTGAGAGCATAAATGAAATATGAATGAAAAGGATAACAAAATAACAGCAAGTGAACATTAAATCAGGTCAAATGATGTTTACTTCCCTTTCAGTCTGCTCCACAGGTGGGGGAGGGCAATGCTAAGAGACAGAGGGTTAAAGCTTTGTTGCACAAAAAATTAAAAACTGAAAAGTCTTCTTAAAAAATTACAAACAAGACTCTCAAACATCAACTACTGTGACAGAAATTAAAGACTAAGAATTTGGAATAAGGTACCATGTGGATAATTGCACTTCCCAAGTCAGAATACATACAAGAGGATACTCATCTCTCAATGGCATTCCAGCCGGGCGTGCCCACTTTCAAAGCCTTGGCCATAAAGAGCCATCACACATGTTCATCTCCTGCCTGGAGTCCTCTCTGAACTCCACTACCCCCTCATGCCGTTAATTCCACATCGTGAGGTCTGTAGGTCCCCCCAATGTTATATGATCTCAGTAACACACGATTCCAGCATTGCTTAGGGTTTACATTTCTTTATGTATGTGATTATTTCATTTGTCTGTCTCATCCACCAGACTGTAAACCCATTAGGGTAGGAACCACGTCTGGTCTTGCTAGCCACTGGTGGGTGATCGAACATCTATCTAAATAATAGAAGTAAATGGGAAAAGGCATTGTCCTGTCTTTAAGTACAGGTAGAATATTTTCCAGAAAAATGGCTTCCACCAGAGACAGAGAAACAAAGCCATCCAACTTTATACCAGGCTGATTTTTCCAAGCCTTACTCACAATGAACACTGACTACAGAGAACATGTTTAGATTCTTAACTCTACTTAAGTTGTATGGTTATCTTTTTATACTTACAAATAGCTACTCAACAACAGGAACTCCTGTTTTTAATTTTAAAAATGCTTACCACTTGAAGGCACAGCATATCATGTTCACACACGCACGCTATATAAAGTACGATTTGAGCACACATTAAACACAAGACTCCTTGCTGCCTATGGAATGGCTATCCCAAATGTGGAAAGACGGAGGCATTGTTATAGACAGCTCCTTTTAGAGAAAGCTGTAATTCTATGTGAGCGGCAGTCAGTATCAGTGCTGTATAAAGACTCAATGAATAATTTGCACTGGTATCTTATAATTTCTCCATATTCTTGAGAGTCCTTATACTCTGACCTAGCAGACTGAAGGAGAACAGGGATGAAAGAGGGAAAGATATAAAAGATAGATTAGCAGAAAGTTCTGTGATGTTATATTAAAAAAGGAAACAAATTTTGTCAACATAAAGATAAGAAAAATCAACATGATTATGGTGCTAGTTCCAGAAAGAATGTCAGCTCAGGTAATGAGATCCCAGAATAACCACCCTTGGCTCCCTTTTAACCCAGAAAAGTAGGTAAATATCTTACACGTCATCCCAAATTATGATGGATGGTTCACAACATCCAAGCATGCCATAAGAGAACAGCTAAAGGGACAAGCTCTTTTTATTTTCATATAAAATTTCCTGGAGGCAGCCAAAGAACAAAACTTACAAATGGAATTTCACAAGAAACTGAATTGTATTTGCAGTTGCATGCCAATAGGGAAACCCAATCCCGTGAGTCACAGAACAGGAAGAGGCTACTCCCCGTGCATTCACAATGACCGTTGTATAACCAGGGGATGCTGCACTATTATAAATTGCTTGCAGATGAGAAATTCAGGCAAGAGAGAAAATAAAGAACTATCCTTCACTTTACTGACTGCTGTGATTTCACTTCCTCCTCTAACCTCTTCTTGCAGGCCAAAGTCCGTTTTAAAGAGCCTTAAGGCCTTTAAGGAGCCTAAAGTTTTAGAGCCTGGGAACCCAAACAAATGCAAAGGTCAATTCCTGAGCCACAGCTCCATAAAGATTCCATTTGAAAATCAAAGTAGAGCTCATTGCTGTCTATCTTCCCTGAAATCCGATACGATTAAAATGAATAAAACTACAGAAAAATAATACATGTACCTTAAGCCAGTAAATTTCACATTAAATGGGCTTGTAACTTGAGTTTTCTAAACAACTGACTCGCAATACAAATGCTGTTGGGTAGCACTCTTCACCGGGATTTTGCCAGTGTGGACGGCAGAATCTGAAAGAGCCCTCACTCTTGGGCTCTTGGAGAATCCAACAGGCCTCAGTCTAAGTAGCCTGTCCGCAGTTAGGACCTCCTCCTGACAACCAGGTCCGCGTCCTTCCCATTCCTCACTGTGCAGCAGTGCAGAACGTAAGTGAGCGGAGTTAGAAGCTGAGCAACTGGCACCAGGACCGAGCTGTTTATGGACAGAAACTTGGTTCTGTCCAAACTTCTGACCCACTTAGTGCAGGATGGAAACGTGCTGAAGGACGCACGTAGCCATAAAGTACAGAAAGCATCCTGGTCCCATTATTTGCACGCAGAATGGCCTTTCTCAATTGTAATATAAAAGGGCTTCTCTGAAATTCTTAGCATCTATTCCTGGCAATACACCAGTAGAAAACAAGATTCATGGCTACAAAACCCTTTATTCCTGGGTAAACTGAGTAAATGTCTCCTCACTACTGTTACCCCTGAGACTACCAACAGTCATAATTCAGACTTTCATTTCTATCAGAAAGCTTTCATTTTCCCTCTTTCCAAAATGGGGATTATCTTCTATGTTATTTATTTAGCTCTCACCAACTAACCAACACCACACTATAAACTAAATGTCAGAACCTTATGTTTCTATTGGGTCAGGAGACTCACTACACGTTAATTTGTAGATAACTGGTGCTTATCCATTTAACACTGACATAATTCCCTTAATCTGAAAGGGTTTAACAATACGTGGTTCTAATCAACCACTTAAGTTAAATTTATACCTTAAAACCTGGGCATGCTTTTTGGCTAATCCAGTGTGTGCTGCTCTGTTGAATTTGTGATTAAAATTACTTCAGCATGAAGGCTGGATGGAGACAAAGACACCAGTATCAGGAACAAGGGCAGGGGACTCTGCATCACTGACAGATGGAGCCAGAGACAATGCCTCAGTTTGGTGAACTAAACTTCACACAAAGCAGTTTCATGTACTGGTGGACAAATATCCATTGTTGATGGTGCCAATAGATAATTTTACGAGATTCATCATTACAAAGCCTATAGGTAAAAGTTTGGCAGAAGCCAAAGATCTATAGATAGGCTCAGTGAAACTGGCCAAAGAAAGGCATCTGTTTTAGATGAAAAGGAAACCTCGTGTTCTTGATTCTTTTTTGGCCTCACAAACAAAGCAAAAAGTAAAACCCAATACTACTCCTGTTTCATTCTTGTCCTCTTGATTCCTGCTGGTGCCACATTTAGCCTAACTTTGGGCTTTCTCTGCTCTCTTTCTCAAGTTGTCACCTATGCTTCCTTCCTCGCATTCCTACAAAAAGGAAACATTACTGGATCACAATACCATTTTCCAACCCTGTAACCTGACTCTTCGCTTTAGTCACTTTCTCCTCTGGGGTTTCCTCCTTCACAATATTACTGGGCAACTGAAGACAAGGGGTCCTCCAGGTGGATCAGGGATGGGGACTCTTTCTCCTGCCAAGGGCCATTCGGATATTTATATCATCATTTGTGGGCCACACAAAATCACCAACTTAAAAATGAGCCTGCTCTATTTGGTCAATCATTTAATTAACTCACCCCTAATGCCTTGGCAGGGCCCGACCAAATGATTTCTTGGGCCTTATCTGGCCTGCTGCACCAAGTAGGCCCAGTGCCTTACAAACACTAGCCAGATCAGCATGTCATGAATTGAACTGGCTAAAGCAAGGTCATCCAAAATTGCACAAGGAGCCTCTTTAGAGCAAGAGCTGGTCCCTTTTTGCCTTTCTCACAGTAACCTCACCAACCTTCCCACTAAAATGAACCATGGGGATCGGTCGTAAAACGGGTCATGCCCGTCACTGAAGAGATCTGATCCCTCCTCCGTCCCTGCGTCAGAGCCGGTGTCATCCACGAATGCCTCATCATCAAAATCCTCCATCTCATCTTGCTGCTCGTCAGCCAGCTCAGTGATGTCGGAATCAGCCGTGGAAAAAGTGGGGGAGGGTGTGCGGTCGGCAAGGCGCTCATTCACACAGCCATGGAAAATGGGGGAGCTAGACACCAGGTAAGACGCGGATTGACACAGCCAAGGAGAGAGGAAGAGTTGGTTAAACAGGAAGCTACAGGTGCCAACAGCACAGAACCCACTGAGGAATCAACACAATAAAAGCAAGTGGAAAAGCAAAAGGATAAAATAAGCATAAATCATCCGGTTCAGGTGAAAGGGAACAAGGACTGACCCTTAGAACAAGAAAGCAAAGGAAACACATGAGTAGACTATCCCAGGTAAGCAATGTGCTCTGGAACGTTTTTATTCTCCAGCGGCACAAAAGTTCAGCAGCCAGGCCTCAAAAGAGCCACTCAATATTAGGCAAAATAATAAGGTCTAAATTTTTATTCCAATTCCCATGTCATCTGGGAGCAGAGAACAAAATGGATGAACTGTATAGAGCAAAGCAAGGATGTGCCTTGCATGGGTAAATGTCTGGCCAATTTGTCTTTTTAAAAAACAGTCCACTATCAGAGTGGAGTGGAAAAGACTTCATCTTTTTCAAAATATGATGACTGCAGCTCCTCCTTTTCATCCAGGTCCTTTAAAACGGTCAGAAAGGATTTGCAATCGAAAACAATTTAAATTCTGAAATCATTAAGTTCAAAACTTATAGTTCTCTGCTTTTTAAATTCTAAACTTCGAAGAACTTGACTCAATATGGACTATTCGTTTGCATTAAATGTTGAAAGTATGTATATAATGAAGAGGCTCAAGGGGACTACTAAGATGTGCAATTCACCCTTGGCAAAGACTACAGTGAGATGAATTGCTTTTTTTTAAAAAGTGAGGACATTTCAGGTCATGGAGAGGGTGCAGTATGCTAATTTGTCAGTCACATTACAATTTTAAGCTGTGGGATACAGATACAGTTGTCTTTTTCTTTTAAATCTATCTTGTTCAACTATAAGTCATTTTGTGAATGAGTTGAGAGTCTGGGAAGACTGTCAGTTACTTGGTTTGAAAGTCTGAGACTTAAACAAATATACATGTTGAGGGAAAAAAACCTGAAGGGAAATATACTAAATGACACATACACAGGGTGGCTGTGTATGAGTGGATCAATTCTAAATGGGGCTGTTTTATACTCTTTTGCTTTTAACTTTCTGTAAAACGTGCTGAAGTTTTATACAATTAAAATAAAACCATTCATTACTTACAAGGAAGACATCAGGTAAAATCATCACCTACCTTCCTACAAGTTTGAACCAATGGAACCGATCATAAAATGGATCACTGCCCGTCATGGTGGTCTCGCTTTCGTCTTGGGCACTGGAGGCCATCTCACCTGCCCTGTCATACATCTCTCGCATCAAGTCCAGCCTCTGCCTATGTAGTAAACATAAAGTGCACCGGGTTAAGATCACAAGGTGGCATTAAATAGTTTCACTTTGGAAGTACGTTCCATGCAAAAATTTTTAAAAGCCCTCCCACTATTTAATGATATTAAAGAAAATGAAAAGCCAAAAGTACAGAAACCAAAACAGTAACCAAAGTGTGTGGGGCTAGAGATAAGCCATCAAAAATCAAGAATGGCCACCTAACCTCCACCGAGTCATAGGAGAAATTTTTTTCAGTGCCGTATGACATCTCAAATACTCTGAAACGGCGAAAAATACCTCATCATACTACATGCAGAGGAAGCTATATGATAACTTTCCTGTTTAGTACTGGTCATCCTGAGTTCCAGGACAGAGAACATGAATACTTGCTAGATCCAAGACATAAAAAGGTACCATAAAATATAAGAGGGCCTATGGAGTATGCATTTACATCCCATCTACAAATGACAAAGGTGTTCGCTGAGTGGGATTCATTCGCTTAGAAGAAAACGGATGGAGAGTATTATCACCGCCGGTGACAGCATTTAGAGGCACGAAAAAGGAAGCAAGAGCAACATCTCAGAGAGGAGAGTCTGAAGGAGCCCGCCTGAGCCCATTACTAGTTCCTAAATAAAACAACTAGCTTTATGAATCATGTTTTCATACTTGAGTTTCTCCAACGACCAATAATGTGTTGCTCCATTCTTCAGATCCTGGACTTCTACTGCCACCACTGTACGAGGGAAAGGCCTGTCTTCGTGAGTTTTTTCCATATCAGTGGGAAGTAATTCCGGAGGTAAAGGGGAGTACAACGTGTCGGTCAGCAGCACAAACTGAAACTGCACCTAAATGGAAACAAACACCAGCCTTTGTTTTTAGCATGCAAGCGTCCGAGATGAGGTGCTGTAATCATGCCCAATGGAAAGAAAGTCAAACACATATCGCCGGCCAGCGTGGCTCAGTGGTGAGCACTGACCCCTGACCCAGCAAGCCGTGGTTAGATTCCTGCTCAGGACACATGCCCAGGTGTCAGGCTCAGTTCCTAGGAGGGGTTGTGCAGGAGGCAGCTGATACGATGTTTCTCTCTCATCACTGGTATTTCTCTCTCTCTGTCTTTTCCTCTCTGTGAAATCAATTTAAAAAACACACATAAATAAAAAAACAACAACATAGCATGTACTAAACAAACAGCTCGTGATTAACTGAAAGAAAAAAAAAAAACCACCACCAAAAACTGGCCACTTATAAACTCATCATAGACAATAACCCTAATGTCAAATTAAGCTATTTTAAGACTTTCTTTTCTCTCCTGGCAGTGTTTTTGCACAAACTAAATTCGCAATATGTAACTTGGTTGACTGAATAAAGACTTTTGTAGAACTTATACAAAAGACCCGAGAATGCATCTCTATCTAGTCTCTCACTGATGGGTAGGTCGAGAGGAACATGCCACAGTTTTCAATTTTCAATTCAGAGGATTACAACTACGACTCTTCAAAGTGTTTACTACATGGTTAGTGCTTTGCATGCATCATGTCATTTATCCTCACTCCCATCTTATTTTCACCAATAAATATTCAATTGAATGCTAACGTACAGCAGTAAGAAAAGAAAGACACAGCTCCTGCCTTCCTTTCGTCTACTTGAAGGAAGGAGTAAATAATTACAAAACGAGATGGGTGATTGAGGTTATGAATGAAGACTCCTTGTTCCCTTCTTTCAAGCTAGAATATAGCCTCAGGAGACGACATGCATTTGCCCAGCGCCAGGCAGTCTGTGCTCTTATCTACGACATAATATTGTCCCCTCTCGCCCCGGTAATCTTAGCAGTCAGGACACTGCTAAAGAGTGGGTCATACACTTTCCCACCCTCACAAAACCCCTGGGTGGCAGGCATTGTTGCCAAGCCCGTTTTGTAGCTGAGGGAACGGGGAACAGGGCTGTTCGTGTCCACACAACCAGGAGAGCTGGGACTGGAACCTAGCTGTCTGGGTGCAGAGCACATGCGCTTGTCCATTCCACAAAACTGTCTGAGGCCCTAGAATAGGAGGGGACTCAGGGGACTTAGGTGCAGACTTAATGGTAAAAACTAAAAGAAAATTGAAAATTTCAAACCCAGGAGAAGCACATTTCTACTAACATGCTTCTCTAGCTCTTGTCAGGAATACAGTCTCCTTATTTATAAAACACGTAAGCTAGAGAACATGTTGTTTTTAAAATTTCATGTAATAATATAATTAGTACCTATTATGTTCCGGGCACCTCCATTAAATAAAGTCATATATAAATCTGTTTCAAAGCCAAAAGCAACTGAGTTCACCCAGAGAAAGGCTATTTCAAGACGAGCGCCATGAACTCCACAGGCTCAGTGCTGGCTGCCTCCCTCCCTCCGTACCTTCTTCTTCAGCT
The DNA here is from genome assembly GCA_026230045.1 of Corynorhinus townsendii. Lineage (NCBI taxonomy): Eukaryota > Metazoa > Chordata > Mammalia > Chiroptera > Vespertilionidae > Corynorhinus > Corynorhinus townsendii. The sequence goes on from JAPDVU010000002.1 coordinate 216,364,405, forward strand.
CCACACTGATGGCATTGGCCTCCTTCAGGTAAACAGCATTGCCCCAGAGTAAGTCCCTTAAAGAAGTAAACTGGTGAGACTTCCACTTCCGGAAGGCCCACTGGGCCAGCTCAAATTCATGCTGTGTCCAAGGAACTGAAAGAGCAAATGCAGGGTATTTACGGAGCCCTCAGAACCACGTGGAAACTATAGCTGCTTCTGCTCATCACTTTTACCAAGGACGGTACCTCCCAGCTCTTCTCCAGCTCTTACTTTTGGTAAAGCTTACTAGACTCTGTTGATATTATGACAGCAGTATTATATACGTTTCAGAAAACTTCTAAAAATCCTACCGTTCATTTTAAAACAATACATCAAAGAAACAGAGTTTTCTTTCTTTTTAAAAAAGATGTATCTCTAATGTGTGGATTATAATATAAAAAACCCTAGGATATTGTACAATGTCATATACATCTATTGTTCTTTCTGGTTCAGGGGGAAACGGTCTTCTATTTTACCTAGATATTTAAAAATGAAGAATTTAGCACATAAATTAAGAGTTGCTTCAAAGCTCATTTGGAACCTGAAATTACTGAGAGGCTGAGTAGAGAAGTGAAATGTGACCAAAGTTTATACTGTAATATAAGGCTAGTAAATTCTGGAAGAATTAAGAGAGGTACATTTAGTGTACAGTGATATGTTCCTACGTCCTCAGTGGAAAACCCCTGACAGAAATCATAAACCAGGAAATAGAACTGAACACATTAACGAAGTTTAAGCTCTGTATTTATCTGCAATATATGTGAACTTCACATGTACGGTAATATTGGACAGGAGAAGTGCCCTACCCCAGAGGTTTATATGAAGACTACTCAGAAACCTTGTGTTCTGAGGATCACAGTCCCCCTCTCATCTTATGGACTACCGTTGGGATTCTCAGCACTGAGCATCTTTAAAAAATCATCTTCAAACTGGCACAGTGAAATGTCAACAAATGGTAGGGTCAACTATGGTCCAATCCAGCTCTGATCACAGGTAAAGGACTAATTTGATAACAGAGACCCAAAAGATAGACACAGGCAAGTGTCAGTCTCCAGATTTCACCTTCTTCTTCCTCTTCTTCCTCTTCAGTTGTTTCTGCAGCCAGGGATCGCGTCTCAACTTGCTTCTGCAAGGCCTGCAATTTACTCTCGTAGTCCTGAAGGAAGAGAAAGGAGACAGCATGTAGGAGAGGAGACCAGCGGGAAGGAACTCTGGGAAAAGCAGAGGCAGCGAAAGACAAGAGAGAGAGAGAGGAGAGAGGCAGAAAACAATGATAACGAAGACAGACGTACAGGTAAATACTTAGAAGGGAAAACCCACAAAGCACACAACATCGTTTGTAATGGGAAAATTTAACTGCAGTTTCTCTTTCCTCAGACTCCTGAGTTCTTTCTTTTTAAAAAAAATCCTCACCGAGGATATGCTTTTATTGATTTTGAGAGAGGGAGGGAGAAAGAAACATGTGAGAGAAAAACAGTGATTGGCTGCCTCTCGTATCCGCCCCGACTGGGGAACGGACCCACACCTTCTGGTGTACCGGAAGATGCTACAACCAACCGAGCCACCCAGCCAGGGCTCAAGAGTTCTTTATTTGGGGTTGTGACAGAGAAAGGAGGGATTTTGAGGGGGGAAATGCATGTGCCCCTTAAATGTTAAAATACATTTTAGGTAGTACCTTTACAGATCAAGCAATTCCAGAGAAAAACAATACTGAAAAAGATTAAATTCACCAGTGTCAGCAACAGTTCCAATTATCTAGCTGTTTAGATGAGAAACAATTAGACTCTGAACTCCCTTCCCTGTGGATGAAATATTACTAACTTCGCAGCTGGAGGCTAAGTTTAGCCTTCAGGGAACCTACAGATCACAGTGCTATTAGGATTAAAATAATCTATTGATTGCACTTAGTCAGTCAATAAAGATGCTTTATTTTTAAATATACTATTATAATACAAAATGTATTGTTATAATACAAATCAGATTTGTCCTTCGTTTCTCCATCTACTCCATGCATTCTCAATAAGAGGATCACCCCGAAGTAAGCAAAAAACTGTTCTTGAGAGAGAAAAAAAAATGTACTCTTCTTATATACACAAATGGGCATGCCATATGTAAACAGATACACCGTATGTCTGAGGTATCAAAATTACATGGCGGGGAGAGACTGGGAGAAAATGCCTAAAAACGTTCCTTGTAGCATCAGTGGAACAACGCTGGCATTTAAAAAATAAAACAAGTAAGGTTACGAAAAGAGACCTCGTCACAGTAAAACACCAAACCATAGCATGAGCTCCGCATTTCCTGCTTCCCGGGGAGGGACCTTAGCAGAGGCTGTCATGGGACAGAGGGCTTAGGCCTGACTACGTCCTGTTTCAGACAGAGCTCTCCAAGTCACATACTCCATGCGTCACAAAGGACCACTGACAGCCTGGCTAGCCAGCTCCATCACAAAAGGAGCTCCCAAAAGGCAATGCGAGGGAGGGTGCAACATTCTCAAGGCTCCAGTCATTTATCCTTTAGTCGCACCACGGAAGCTCTCTCTCTACTGGAGCCGGCAGGGACCAAAAGCCAGCAACACAGCTTTGCCAGCTCTCTAAGCACACGGACACGACATTCAACTCGCAGGTGAAAGGCTCAGGTCCTGCCCCTGGCACCTGCGTCCTAGTCTGATAATTCTGGGAACGTTAAATCCTCTCCAAACCGCACTTCCGTCATCTTTAAAGTGAGGATTTTAATATTTGACCTGCCTACCACACAGGACTGAGGATTTTTAAATTTTTCATTTCCCCCATTATCTTGTCGTAAATAGAATACATAAAATTTACCATCTTCACCATTTTTTCTTATTAATCCTCACCTGAGAATATTTTCTCCGCTGACTTTAGAGTAGAAAGGAGGGAGGGAGGGGTAGAGAGAGAAATATTGATATGAGAGAGACACATTAATTGGTTGCCTCCCTGACCGGGTACAGGGAGCAAACCTGCAACCCAGGTACATCCCCTTGACCGGGCATCAAACATGAGACCCTCTAGTGCTTGGGCCAATGCTCTAGACTCTCGATTCCAATAATTACAGGCTGTTGTTGTTCCTTGTGATTAAGCCCCATCCCGGTGGTCGGCAAACTCAATAGTCAACAGAGCCGCAGTTTGCCGACCACTGCTCTAACCACTGAGCAACACCTGCCAGGAGCATCTTAATCATTTTTAAGTATACAGTTCAGTGGTATGAAAGACACTAATACTATGAAGCACTATGCAGATGGTACTATTGTTATCCTCATGTTAAAGAAGAAAAAGACTTAAAAGAAATTACTGGTAAGTACCTTTCCAAAGATCAGAGTTAGCAAACAGTGGAAACGGGACACTCTTGTAACCACCGTCTATCCATCCAGTTAGCAAGCAAATACCCTTTCACCCCTTCTGTGTGTCAGATGCTAGGAATACAGTGGCAAGGAGAGACAGTAAACAGACACAGTATGCTATTATTTCAGCACAGCAAATACCTATGAAGAAAGGGAGGCGTGAGGGGTTAGTGCGGAGAAGAGAGGAATGGGAGAAGACTCTCAGGTTAGGTGGCCAGGGAAGGTCTCTGTGCAGAGGTAACATTTCATCAGAGACCTAAGCCAGCACGCTGAGATCTTGAGGGGTGGCTGTAATTCCAATGAAAGCAGAACTGACAGGAAGGACAATGGTCCTGAGAGGGAAAGCAGCCTGGTGTGTGTGGCGTGGGAGAGCGGGAGCGTCGGAGATGCAGCTGAGAGGTGGTCAGATAGGGACTGGGGTGTGGATGACGGTGGTAAGGACTACGGATTTTATTCTAAGGGAAGCCTTCGGGTGGCTCAGGGCTGTGGTCTCCTATGTTTTAGAAACACCACTCTCCATGGAGAACAGCCTGGGGGCTTGGAAGCCAGGAGGAGTCGTGAGGCTCTCAGTGATGTTGAGGAAGATGGCGGTGGCCTGGTCCAGGGTCCGAGCAGCAAAGTTGTAAAAAGGGAATTGAGCTGGGGTATGTTCTACAGGCAGAGGCAATGCGGCCGCCTGATGATGTGATGATGCGTGTGGTAAGAAAGGAGAACTGAGGATGACTCTGGCACATTTTTGGCCTGAGCTAGGTGCTCCGGCTTAGACAGTTTACATGTGAGCTGCCAGTTAGCTGTATGGATGTCAGGTCAGAGCTGTGCCCGTGTCTGCAGGTCAGGACAGAGGTCTAGGCTGGAGAGGACATTTGCGAGGCAGCAGAGGGAAGCAAGACAGTGGTCTGCAGACTGCCTGCCTGAGATTGCACCTGAGTCCCCACTCAGTAGTATGTGACTGTGGGAAAGTAGGTAAGATGGGATGCCAATATCTACCTGACAGAGAGGACACTCTGGGGATTCAATAGCCTAATGCACATAAAAGGTTTACTGGCTCAGTACACATGCGTTACTATCTCCACCCTCACCGATGAGAACATGGAAGGAAAAGCCCCAGAAATGAAGAGAACGGGCAGATCCAAAAATAGCCAATGTAAGGCCACAGAAAGCATGAAGGAGTAGCCAGAGGCGCCAGAGGAAAATGAGAAGCCAAGTGAACAAAGTGTCCCAACAAGTGACAAGGACTGACAAAACACTCCCAGAGTTATCACTGTCTCTTTGGACCCTGATGTGAGTGGTAAAGTGGGAACAAGAGTCTGACTACAGTGAATTCAAGCAAGAATGGGGAGAGGACACACACACAAAAAACAATGGGAGGGGGCCAAGTGGAAATTAAATACGAAGACTCTCAAGGAGAATTCCTCTGGAAAGAAACAGAAACGGAGCGACAGCTCATAGGAAACTGGTGAAATGAAACCAGGCTTCTATGTGACGGGCGTGATTCGGAAGGGGAGAAACTGATGCTGCAGAGGAGAAGGTACAGGTACAGTAAGTCCTTGAGAAGGTAACAGATGGTATGGAGGCACAAGGGCAGGGCTAAGAGAGGAGCAAGGCTAATATGGGGATGGATGCATGGGGGACTAGAAGTGGGAAGAAAAGGACATTTCCTTCTGATCACTTCTTTTTCTCCGTGAAATGAAACAAAAGGTCATCAGCTGAGAGCAAGGAAAGGCCACCTTGCATTCCCTGAAGCGCCTGGATGTAAACTTTCAGAGCAGCCTGTATTTTACCCCGTCGTTTGGCACAACTGTACTGCGGAACTCTTGGTGTGGCTAATGGCTGTCTCCTCCACAATTCTGTGAATTTCACAAGGTCAGGGATCTGTCACTTCCCACTGAATCACCTGCCATCGGGCACACAGCCGTCTCCTAGCTCAGATACACTGTCATATATTGATCTTCTAGTGAGTAGTTCTCCAAAGTGATTATGTTCTAGATTAGGGGTGGGCAAACTATGGCCAGGGCCAAACCCAGCCCACTGCCTGTTTTTGTAAACAGTTCTATTGGAACACAGTCAGGTCCATTCTTTTGCATGCTGTCAATGGCTGCTTTTCTGCATAGTTGCACAAAAAAAAAAAAAGTGCCCACAAAACCTAAACTATTTAACCATCTGGCCCTTCAAAAGCTTGCAAACTCCCGTTCTAGACTAATGATTCCCAAAGGTGAGTGCTGATCGAGCAGAATCCGCATCACCTGGGAACTAGAGAAATGCCAATGATCAGGCCCCATGGCACACCTCCCAAACCAGAAACTTTGGGGTGAGCCCAGCAATTGTCTTCTTTCCTTTCCAACCAGGACCCAAGCAAGAGCCTTTATCACTTTGTGGGTTGTTACACGGGGTCTAACTGGCTGCAAGCTGATTTGTTGGCTCTTGCTGAAAAGAAATCTATCGCAGCCCCTCCGTTCTCCCTGCCTTTGTTGGCAAAGTGCAGTTTCGCACTTAGTTCATACTGCAACTTCCCAACTGGAGCAATGGGCTCTAAGCTTACCGCCTTCCAACAAATCCTCCCACCCAGACTTTGGCTATTTCTAAATGAACCTAACAACGCAATCTCCCTGTGTACAACCATTTGCTTCCCAACACACTTAAGATAAAATCCCAACTCCTGGTTGTGAGCGTGTGGACTGTGAGTGGTGAACCTTTTCAGATAAAATATGTCTAAAAGCGTATAGAATAAGTGGGAAAGGAAGACAGATGCAAGCTGAAAAGAGAAAACAGAATGCCCCACAGGAGCTTAGCAGACTTAAAAGTATTTTTGTATTTAAGTATTCTTAAAGTAGATACCGATGTTTGTTTGTTTTTTTAAGATTTTTTCACTTATTTTTTTTCTTAAATATAATTTTATTAATTTCAGAGAGGAAAGGAGAGGGAGTGATAGAAACTTCAATGAGAGAGAATCATTGACTGGTTGCCTCCCGCACGCCGCTGCTGGAAATCGAGCTTGCATGTGCCCTTGACCGGAATCGAACCCGGGACCCTTCAGTCCGCAGGCCGATGCTCTATCCACTGAGCCAAACCAGCTAGGGCTAATTGATTTTTTTTTTAAGAGAGAAGAAGGAGGAGGGTGAGAGAGAGAAACAAACATTGATGTGAGAGCTGTACATCGATCGGCTGCCTTTAGCTCACCCCCTACTACGGATAAAGCCTGCAACGTGGGCATGTGCCCTGACCAGGCACCGAACCAACCACCTCTTGGTGCAGGGGATGACGCACAACCTACTGAGCCATGCCAGCCAGAGCGACACTGATGGTTCCATGGAAGATGTTCAAGAGATAGCAACTGTGGTAGGCCCTAAACATTTTCAAGAGGAAATCTAGTGTGTGGTGGAAGATGGAAAAAGATGACACGAAAATGGAGTCTGACAGTAAGAAGAACAGAAAGAATTTTCTAGGCCAGCATGGACAGTACCCACATAGATGAAGCAGAGGCAAAGAAAAACGCTGAAGGCCAATCGAGAGAAAGGAAAGGGGGAAAGCAAAGCAAAAGCAGTGAAGGCAGTTCAGGGTTTGGCCTGGCACGCTTTTAAAAACTTGAAAATGCCACCTGGGGCAGATCTTCAATTAGAATGTGTACACTGATTTCAGCTTCCAGCAAATGAAAACGTTGTTTCCCTGTTTTAACTGGGCCTTTTTCTTCAATTCAAACCCAATGTAACTCCTCAAATTTGTTTTGTGAACTTGAATAAATTATTTTCTTTCATGAATAAAAGCTATACGATATTTTAATTGGATGCTGCCTGATAGGCAGGGGTTATCAGACATCAAAATTCTATCAAGTATTAATGTGGTTGTTTTGATATTAAAAATAAGTGATATTATACTAACTCAGATTTAAAGATACCGAGTATTATTTTAAAATATAGTCTCAGTGGATCTTATAAGCAGTGCTTGTTTGGAGTTTTGATTTTGTATAATTCATAATAAAAGGTATTTTGTTTTTTAAAAATCCCAACTCTTTAGCATGCCAGGATCCAGCCCTGTCCACCCAACTGCCCTCATCTCTCACCGTAACTCCCCAGCACAGCTGGTATTCTCAGCACCCAAGTTACTCCCAGTTCCCTGACATGCTTCCTTGCCCCTCTCCCTGCCATTCTTCACTTGGATAAATTCCCAGTTGTACTTTGGCACTCAGCTCTTGGCTCAGGGCTTACTCCTTCAAAAAACACTTCCCATTCTCCCCATTCTCACTCTGCACACAACTATCACTGCGCAGATCACACCGCACTGGAACCCTCTGGGTCGCCCTAGCAGTGGTTGGTCTTGGCAACTTCCCCGCCAGTTTCTCCAAGAGCAGAAAAATACAAAGTACCTGAAGGGAAAGAATATGCGGCCTGCAGCAAATCAGCCCAAGCATGACATTCTCTCAAGTTCCTCCTTAAAAACTCCTCAGGATACAAGGCAGGATTGTGGTTTTCAATATAAAAATGTCACGTCTAAATTTTCAATAAGACTAATGGTCCACTCCAGAAAAATATCCGATTCTGTCCTGTTTCACCTCTAGCAAAGCACCAATACTCTGGGTGGAGAAAGGCAGTGGTTAAGGGAAAAAAAGAAGAACTAAACAGTTACTCAACAGCTTTTTAGAAATGCAGTTCCTATCCATATGAAAGAAAGTATACGTCTTCATTTTTAAAAACTTCAAATCAAGATTAATAAAAAAAAAACCTGAATACATAGTTTAAGGTAAACTCAAAGAAATCTGAAAGTGGTACTTGCTGTCCCCTCGTTCATCTTATACTAGGAAAGTTTTAAAATAAAATGTAGCATAAAGTAGAGGTTAAAGTTCCCACTTAAGATACAATTTTAATAAACAGAAAAGGTAACAAGAGCAAAAGCTTAAGCTAATCAAGTTCATGTACAAATTTGAGAAGAAGAAAAAAAAGACTTGGTTTGCAAACCACCTTCAAAAGCAAAAGCAATAAATAAAAGTCAAGATCAGGCCTATTAGCATCACCCTGTCTCACTTCTCCCTCCTCCCACATCAGTGAGAAATCACACTTTTAAAAGAAGATTTCAGCTTTTATTGAATGAGGACTTTATTTTTTTTTTAATATTACAAACGCTCCTTTTCTGATAAGGTAGATCTTACACTCAAAGACAATCTTCAACAATTAAAAAAAATCCTAAAGGAGAAATCCATTGTTCATGAACAAGAAGATTTTACAGTAATGGTGGCAGGAAACCAATACATTTCACAACCTAGTGGTTCAAACTAAGTATCTAGAGCAGATTATAAAATCTGAAAGATGACGTGAACTGGACAATTATGCAAACTCCTCAGAGTGCAGAACCGGGCTCTGACAGTACAGAACAAATGCTTGCTTTGCATTGTGCCTCAGAAGGCATTTTCATAAGTTCACCGGGACATGGCAGCTTCCCCTCCTCCCAGTCTTTTGTACAAATCATTAAGGCAAGTCTACAAAGGACCGGTAAGGCACAGGGGTACAGCAGCTGACCGGAGGAAATCTATGTAACTTCCTGTAGTCTAGTATCTAGTAGCCTATAATGCAGACACTGGTGTGGCAAACTGTGTTTTGTTTTATTTTGTGTGTTTTTCAGCATCAACCTACAACCCAAAGCACAAGAGGTCATTTCAAGTCACTTCAGTGGAATAAGCAATACTTCATTGCATTTCTAGTAAAAGAAACAATTCACAGCACTACAAAGAATTAGAAGCAAATATAAAAGAAAAGCCCTCTAGTTTAGACTTATAAGCAGAATGTCTTTGACTCTCCAAGGAACACCATTTGGCTTGTGAAATTATACCAATTAATTAAGTCTCCTCTACATTTCCATCACTGGCAGATCATTATATAATTTCAATAGCAAAATGCTTTTTTTTTCACTTCACTATGATAATAGCTAGGAATACTTCAATAATATAGTAATGGCTTAATGATGACCAGTTCTCTTTGATCTTGTTGTATTTAAACTTAGAGAGAGAGAGAGAGACTGTCAAATTTAAAAACAAATAGCAATACAGGCTATACCAAAAGCTCACAGAAGCATGGCACTAGTTACTTACTTAGTAAAAAAGAGTCAATGAAATAATTTTAAACACAAAAATTATTTCCTAAGACAACATGTGCTCTCAAATGCATGAATTCAGGGACATATGTGGCAGCCAGTCGAACCTTGGTTCATTTCTTCCTGGTCATCTGAAATTAAGGGCTCCTTTTGATATCTAAACATCTCAGCAAGATGAGGGCACCTGGGCCAGCAGATGCAGCACAAACACAAACCTGGTTCTTTGGAATACCAGTTTGGGTATAGTGCTTATCACAACCCACGTCTACAAATGAAAATATTACGTTACTTTTCATTCTACAGTGTCACCTGGTCACCAGTAGAAACACACTCCCATTGTTTGGTGGGAAAGGGAGGCACTGGCCCCTACTGAGATAAAAAGGCCACCATAAAAATGAACATATAATTTCATGCAATGGACCTGTCGTTACATTATCTCAAGTTAGGGAAATACGAGCCCACTTTAGCTCTAGCGGTGAAAGGTGAGTAATTATCATTATTACTAATATTAGAAAATGACTTTTTTTTGCAAGAAATGACTAGTTAACGAATCTATGTCTAAGAAGAATAAAGAAGGACACAACTGGGGTTGAAGTGACTGATCTGAAGTAGCCTACTGAGTTCATTCACATCACATGATACAGGAGATCGTCATCTCAATTAGTCACCCATTACAAAAATCATTCACCCATTCCTAATCTACCATGAAACCTCAACTGAAGACTAGGACTCTTCTAGCTACAAAAGCAAAAATAGCTCCCCAAAGTTAATTGGAAGCAACTTTCTGTGCATTAAGAAAGCATTTTCTTAGAAGCGAAGAAAAAATACTATGATTAAAAATAACATGTTCTAATAAAGCAGAGTGCCCACACACAAAGGGAAAAAAAAGATATAATCACAATCTTTCAGGCTTCCTTGAATGTTAATCACTATCTTGGCTGCAATTGTCACACCATCTGGAAGACACGTGTTTGATAGATGACTTAGTGTGACTTGGGAGTCTTCAACAACACGAAGTCAAGCAATTGCAGGCGTCGCTGGCTCTTCACACTGCCTCTTAAGTTTCTGACAAGTTCAAGAGATGTAGAGAACTATTCTTTTCTTCCCATTAAAATCCATCCTTTTTAGTGGCTTCTCCAGTGAGGCAAACTGAGACCACAACACAGTAAATGAGGTATTGATACAATAAATGTTCAAAAGGACTTCTCTTTTGCTTGCGTGAGTGTCTGTGAGCATTACTACTGGTAATCAAAGAATAGTTCATTATACATTATCTCCTTTATTCTAAACCCAACCAATTAGCCTACTTCATTATTTCATCATCTACTGTAAATACGCAGCACACAGCCATACGCTGTATGGAGCCTTCTCCCTGTGTCCCACCTCTCTCTTCTCTCCACCCAATAATCTCCCTATAAACATATGTATACTGCTCAGAGTATACAAGTATTTTGCTGGTATTTCTGTTGGCATGATTTTGGTGAATAATTCACTGTGTGTGAGAGAGAAATGCTAAGTTAGATTTCAAAATGCAAACCACAAACAGAAATCCAGAAATGGTGCCAATGTAAAGATTTCTGTATTTTGACCAATTTCATACATACACTGATACAGTTAAAAGAAAAAAAACAACAACAACCCTACTGAATCAGTTCTATGCAACATGCAAAAGAATAAGATGACCAAGTTCTGTGAAGATGCAAAGCTATGTACTATAAAATATATCTGGAGACATTTAGTTTTGGCTTGTGAAAAGTCCAATTATATTTTTGAAAAGGAACACATATGGATGAGAAATCCAAAGTTGTGTCCACATAGTTGCATGTTATTATTTTTAAACTAATGTTCTAGCATTTATGGGGAAATAATAATAGACATTTAATTCTACATATCAAATTCCCCCAATTGAAGACTAGGACTCTTCTAGCTACAAAAGCAAAAAAGTTGAATGTTTGCATAAACCAAGAGGCAGGTCTTTCTGGTTATCAGATCCATTTATAGGCATTATAAAAACATAATAAACTTACACCAAAAGACCAGTTTATGTAAGTATATTATCTAGGCACCAAGAAAAGAGGAAAGTCTCAGGAACAAAAGGGAGGTCTCAGTGTTTTGTCCAAAATTCCAGAAACTGCCCATTATGGTATACAAACAAAAGGGAGGTCTTGAAACATTTACCAGTGTTTTATGTTTTGACAATATTAAAATCAGTTATTATCTGTAGGAACACAACATTCAAATAATAATGTAAATTGCAGGAACTTGAGGCCAAGGCTAGAACCAACTCAAATCAGGCTACCACCGCCTGTTTCCTCCACCAGGATTTCAAGTTTGTCCAGTAATTTATACTGCGGTTTCTCGACCAGCTTTGAGATTGGGTGCTGAGAACTGTCGCCTCATCCGTGGAGGTGTTACAAACTGGCTACAGTGGTTGGGTTTATCAGTCTGCCTCTGATAAGAATTGGCTGCACTGCCCTCTGACTGACCTCCAGTGTTATAATTACAGTAAGAATGACGGTGTTGATGCATATGACGCTTCGCCTGGAAAGTCTGCGGATCAGCAGTGGGGTGACCAGTGGGATGACCAGTGTGTGGGTTTAATGATTCCGAGGAGGCAGCTGCCTGGCAGCGCACGCTTTTCGGTTGGCCGTTATTGAGAGAGTTGCTTCTCCAGCGTAACTGAGGTGGCTGCTGTTGACTATTAACATGCTGCTTGCTAACTTGGATGTGATCTTGACTTCGCATGCCCTGAGAGCCCCAGGGTAGCTGGGGATCCTGAGAAGCTGCTCTACCACCCTTTTCTTGGCTCTCATCCTTGTTTCCTTTCCTTCCATCTTCATCTTTCGGAATTCTCAGCTCTATAACCTCATCTTCTGTTATGATGATATGTGTCCCAGGACTCCAAGAGTTTCTGTGTTTAGGGTTGCTCTTAAAGGGGAACCGGGGCTTCCGATTCTCAGGAGGGATGAACCTATGAGGTACGTTCTGCCGACGAAGCTGCTTTGTTATCTCCTGCTGTTGCAGGTTCTTAAACCGGATCTGCTCTTGTCTCATCCAACGCAGGCGTCCACGTCTGAAAGCTGGATCCCCGTTCATCAGCTGGGAAACACGTTCTTCTTTACCAAGTTCTCCATTATCTCCTTTACTTACATAATTTTCAGGGTTGCTACAGCCACCAGCACCCGCAGCTTCTTTTGCTTTGTGGTTTCCTTGGGTTTTCTGTTCCTGAGAGCCAATCAGTGGCAAGACTTTTTCCATTTTGAGCATTTTATTTCTTAAGATTTTTATCTCCTCATCTTTCATGTTATTTTGCTTTTTGACTTCTTGCAAAATGTCTTCCAGCTTGTCTATATGAACCTTGAGATCATCTACATCAGTTCCGCCTTTACCACTGGCCATCATCATGTCTTCGATCTTCTCATCCCCTACACCAACAGTGTCCCAGACATCCCTGGCCACTGCCCTCCAGGAGTCCCGCTCATTAGGGTCTTTCTTCCCGTACATGGCACAAAGCTCTTTCATCTTAACAATGGCCAAGGCCTCAATCTCCTGCCGACTGTGCCTAAAATCGTTGAGCGCAACCTCATAGCAAATCTCTTTTACAGCCTGAATCTTAAGATCTGAGATGGTGACCCATTTGGAATCTTTACTCAGGCGCCTTCTTTGGGGTATCTGATACATTTTAATAGGTTCTCGTTTCTTCCCACTGCTAGGGAGGCCACATTTTTTAACAATGGTTTGCAACTTGCTGGGAGGTAGCTTTTCTCTCAGAGAAGTGATCAGTTTCCAGCTCTCTTCGCAGGACCTCTTGTCAGAATCATCCCCGCTATCAGAATCCGCGTCCTTTGGAAAACAAAATCAAACAATGGCCCCAAAAAAACCAAAATTAAAATGTAAAAAATGAAAATCAAATCGAAGAAAAAGCAAGCAAAAAAGCCTTAACCAAATATAAAAACAAAACAAACCCCTATAAAACAAAAACCTTAAATGATGTGCAAGTCTATTAAGACATATGCATATGTAGATTGTTATTAATATAAAGATTAGTTGGTTTGTTTAGTAACACTAATCCAAATTTTCACTTTCTGGCATACGTGATGAAATATGCAAGCAAATTTCTTAGGGAGACGGATACCGTGAGTGAGACTCTCACTCTAAGGTCATATGAAGTTATTAAGAAAATGGTATAAAATAACATTTCCACCATCTCAAGAATATGAAGTAAAACCTACACCCCATTCATGCTAACACCCATGCAGCCACTTCCCCACATTTGCCTTGGTTATTGCTGTTGCTTCTTCCAGAAACTCTTTCCCCATGAGTGAGCACAGATGCCATACAAGATGTGACGAGCAGGCAGATTAACAAAGGTTAGTAAAGGCTGTAGGATGCCACGTTCTGTTTAGCTTTACTAAAAAGAGCAGCCCTAGAAAAAAGTTAGAAGATGAGAAAGTAGAAAAAGAAGCAAACAGGGATGATGTTAAAAATGCTAAGTATCTATTAGCAGACCATGTGAGTGCTCATCAACCAAATTGTTTTTCTAGAAGACAAGAGGGTTTTGAAACTAGTCTTTCCATAAGCATATGTTGGATTTGCTATTTTCTTGTGTCATGTCAAATTGATCCATTTCACTTATACAATTAGAGGTGTTATCCAGAAAGCAAGAAAGCATAAGAGGGTCCTTCTAGTGGGTCTGCTATTTTGTTTTCCACACTTGAATCAATAAATACCTCACCTCCAAAATTTTAAGACACAAACTTCTAGAATATAAATTAAATCAGGCAAATAAACTTTTATTAACACCTTAAGATTCTCCAAGTAATATTTTAATAAATACAACTTAGAGATGTTTTCTGTGAAAACCCATGGCATTTCTAGCTATTTGAGAAATATCACTTTAAGTGACAATTCTTCCTTATCAACATATAAAACACAAAGCTTTTACTGTTTATGTGAAATGGATCCACTTTAAAATGTTTTCTCTAACTTTCTTCCTGGCTATCTTTGCACCACTGAATTCTTTTTCAAAACGTTTTACTTAGACCTAAAACTGCACCCTGATTTGGGATAATAACCGTCTAGACAATAACCAATTATTCTTAACTAACACAAGCAAATCTTGATAACATGAAAGCAATGTTGGATTTACAATTCCCTATGATGAACAGGATTAAGAAAGAATTTCTATTCAGGAAATAAAAGTTCCTGAGAAAAGACACTACTCACTGAATAGTAAGCTAGCCGAGTAAATAAAAATATTCTTACTTACTAGTCTCCTTTAGCTGGCTATACCTACCGAAATTGTCTCTAGTAAAGGTTTTCAAAAGTCAAAATTGATAAATAGTATCTTGCTTTCTATACCAAAATTTCCATGTATAGTTACTTTTTAGGGACAAAAAGTAACCTTTAACAGTCTGGCCCCTGAATTTGGAGTTGTTTCGACTGATTTATATTGGACTATAAATGGGTACTAAACCAACATCTAACCCCCACCTACTTGAAAATTTGGCAACAAAAAGCAGATAAAGTTAAATTTATAGATTCTAGACTACTTATTTTTCACTTTCAGTTTAAAAAACCAGAATGGCTACTCTTAAGCGATAAAAGATGATATTAATATTAGAGAAAAAGTATGTCTGACTCATAAAAAGGATTTCTTGAAAATAGGTAGGAACGGAGTTTGACAAAACAAACTCTCTCTGATTCTTCCCACGTCACTGACAACTCTCACTTTTTTCCTGGCTCCTTTTCTTTTTAAAATGGCTTAAGAATTAAGTGAATACTACCTAACTTAGGAAATAAATCACTGCTTTAGCAACCTGACTGAGAGATAAAGCTCCAAAATAAAACATAAATTAAGAAGTCTGCATATCCAAAAGCACTCATATGAAATCAAGTGGCTATAATTTCCTTTCTTTTTAAAATATGGTCATATTGACTCTGTAGACGATGTTCGCCATATGGCTCAAATACCCCCTACATACTGACCATGATGCTAGAAAGTCTGTGAGCAACACTTACATGCCAAGATGTAAATTCTATCTCATGTCAGGAAAGAAAGCTATTTAGATTCATTTACTAGAGGGTTGGAAAATCTGCGCAGGTTTGGCCAATTCACAGGTCACTAAAGATCCTTCTGTTTTCCTTAAATACCAAATATAAAGTGGGCCTCCTGAAAAGACTGCAAGAAGCGTATACAAAGAGAAGAGAGAAGATACCCAAAACACACATGTGTAGGAAAGCAAGCATGGAAAGGACCAGGTGTACAACAGGGCACTAACTACGAGAGAATATAACAGTGTGACGCACCGTAAGGGGAACTATGGTAACAGGAAACTCTGTTTTTTAATGCTGTTGTTATGCAAAAATGATGACATATAACAAATATTAAAGATATTTACTGAAAAATAAGTCTGTTGTATCCTCTCGATGTTTATTCATAGGGCGCATTCAAAATATATCTGTTGGTTGACCAATATAGGAATCGTAAAAATAAATTTCCCAGTCAGCACTGTTACTATCAGACACTCTTCAGGCTAAAGCATTAGAAATCAATTCCTCCTGAAGACAAGACATGGAAATGGAATACAGAGTTGGGCTTGTGGGAGGAAAGCAGCTCCCTGCTTTGAGGACCTGCTCCTGAAATCCTAGCTTGCTGTGAGAGACACAGATCAAATGACAACCAGACCTGACTACCTGCAGAGTAAGTATGCCCCCTGGAAACTAAGCATGTCTTAGAGACATTGACTTCATATCTTTGTGAATGCACCACTACTTCAGAGCACAGAATGATCACCAGCTCTTGGTTACGGAGAACGCCAGCCATCATTCTTTCCCACCTAGTTAGTTACTCATCAGTTGGTCCCAGGACAAGGAGAATGGGCATCCCCGGGGAGCAGGTTACAAGGGCAGAATCGCAGGTCGCACCCAGACCTGCTGAATCGGCATCTGCTTTTTAACAAGACTCCTAGGTAGCTGATAAGTACTGCTTTACTGAACACAACACTGAAGTAAGTCAGAAGACCCAAGTTTAAGCCTCAAACCCATGACTCGATAGGTTTTAAGAGTGGGCAAGACAGTATTGTTTAGCCTTGGTTTCCTCAACTGGAGGAAATATTACTTATTTTATGCATATATAGATCTACCAAAGAGAGTTGTTTCAGAAATAAAAAAAAAAGTGATGAATGTTAGAGCGCTCTGTAAATTATAAAGCACTATATAATTAATTATAAGGCACTATCTATAATAATAAACACAGCTTAATTACACCTGTCCGCGTTTGATCTCTCACAACCCATCAGAGGCACATTATTAGATTACACTACATTATTAAGATAAAAGGCTCCTTTATGTGCTGTAAACCTTTCAAGGCCTTAATCACATTGCACCTAAATCTTTCCATTTTTACTAAAAACTAAATGCTACCTAGGCCTCCTAAACAGACTCTCTATATGTAACACTGCTATTATCTTGCCTCAGACACTTGATTTATTCTTACAATCCATTATGAGGGGGGCTTTATTGTAACTTCCAAGCTAACAAATGAACTGGTTAACTACTGCCAAGCCTCCGAACTGAGTTGCCTTGGAAAAGGCTGCTTTTGCTTAAGCCCTTGGCTTTTCTGGCCCATTTAGCAGTAGCCTCTCTTCTCCAAAGCAGAGCATGGCTATAAGGCTGTAGTTTATGTGCAGTGTTTTACATGCTGTAATTTATGCTAACCTTATATTAACAGATGTTCAAGAATCTTAAAAACTGGAAAATTCCTAAATTGCACCCATAGTACCCAAAGGTTTATATGCCTTTTCTTCACATATTAAGTGAATGCCAAGGAGTTCCTTATAACGAGGGCTTTATTAACCAAAACTGGATGGCTTTAAAAATGAAAACCTAGTCCTGGCCAATGTGGCTCGGATGGTTGGGCGTTGTTCTGTGCACCAAAAGGTTGCTGGATCGGTTCTCGGTCAGGGCACATGCCAGGTTGTGGGCTCGATGCCCAGTAGGGGGCATGCAGGAGGCTCTCGATGTTTTGCTGTCACATCAATGTTTCTCTCTCTCCCTTTCCCTTCCTCTCTCTCTAAAAATCAATACAAAGATATTTTTAAAAATTTCTAAAGAAAATCTAATGAATTAACTTATTTATTCCTAAGATCCAGTTTCTACCAAACTTGGAAAATCAATTAACAGCATAAAAGGCTAAAGCCATGAGCATTATAAGTTGCAACCTTAAATCAACTTTTCAGCCGCTCACCCAGAGAAACCAGGCTTTCCTCTCCTATCTGGGTTGGCTGTACAGCCCCTGCTTCCACGGTCACCCCACATGCCACGGGGACCCTAATTGAGGACGCAGACTCCATGCAGGGAACAGAAAAGGATTAACACATGCAACTGTGCAGCAACACTTTTAGACACAGTTTAACTAAAAAAAAGTCTGCCCCGCACGAGAACAACCCCCAGGTAGGTCAGCCCAAGAGCAGAGAATTAGTACTATCAGGTGATCAGAAACAAAACCAAGGCAAACGCCCGCAAACTCAATATGTAGAGTAATTATCACTCAAAGAACCACCAGTGATGCAACTCAAAACCACTATCAGGAGGCAAAGGCTACTGACAGCTCCCACTACAGCACTTGGTGTTGACAGAAGACTTGATAAAAGGCACAAAATAGTGCCTTTATGAACAGGTTTTTAGCCTAAGCCAGGAGCTCTAAGTTCGTTCTCCATGAAGGAAGGAAGAGAGCAGCGTGTGCTATCAGTGAGAGATGGATAAGCCATCGGTGGGGCAGGGCAGGTGTGAGAGCAAGCTGCACGTCTCCTAACAGAGGGTTCAGGATGGATCCCTACCAGCCTCTGCTGTTCCAACAGAAGATCTGCTTCTTCCTTCTCCTTCTTGTAGAGGATTTCCATTTCCTGTAGCCTGGACAGAAAGGACCAAGAGGGAAAGGAGATGGTGAAACCACTGAGCTGTTTTAGAACCACCACTCCTCTACGTTTAAGAGGAGTGACAGTCATTTGGGCCACTTCACATTTGTACATTACCTTTTCTCCATCTCCTGTTTCATGTCAATTCCTTGTTTTTCCAGAAGCTCTCTCTGGGCAAATGTCCAATCTACAGGCTCAGAGGGGGTCTCAGCAGAAGGAGTCTTTTCCCGCTCAGCCCGTGCTTGCTCAGGGTGATTAAAACGAAACACGTGGTTTTTACCCATGATGATCCGGTTTCCTATCACAAAACAAACCAAGTTAAAAAACCACTCTTTAAATGTAGAGTATCTCGGTTACTAACCTCACTCTCCTTAACGCAAAAAGACAGCTTTTGAGATTTTAACAAGAACATGAATCCTAATGCTATCACTTCAGCCTTTAAACAAAAATTCAGAAATTAGAGAGTTGCACCCTGGCTGGTGAGCTCAGTGGTTGGAGCATCAGCCCATGCACCTCAGGGTCACGGGTTCCATTCCCAGACAAGGGCAGGTCCCTGGGTTGTGGGTTCGATCCCTAGCTCCAATAGAGGCCCTTGCGGGAAGCAACCAATTGATGTGTTCCTCTCACATCGATGTTTTTCTCTCCCCCACGCTCCCTTCCATTCTCTCTGAAAATCAATGGGAAAAATATTCTTGGGTGAGAATTAAAAAAAAAATTATAGAGTTGCTCACACAAGCCATGTGATCTATGCTGAAGACTTCAAATCTGTCCCACTCTCACCTGAGCGCAGCTGAACAGGCTGGGCCACCCTCTTGCCATTTACGTAGGTTTCTGAGCGTTCACAAGGCTCCAGAGTCACGATAACTAAGAGGAATGCAAATTAATGTTAGCATTACAAACCACTGGAATAAAAATAACGGAAAGTAGGTGACTATGAGGACTTAGGGTAACTAGAATAGATTCCTGTAACCGACCAAGTGGCTGAGCATCATATAATAGTTTATTTTAGGGTGCCATAACCAGGGCTGTGGCTAAGATAGAAACATTTAAATTGACAAACCTCATAAGATATAAAATCTGTTTTGGTGATACCTGATAGTTCAATCTATAAAATTATAAACCATCAGAAATCTTAAGTATGAAATATAGGTCATAATAGGAAACTTAAAATCAAAAGCTAATATTTTGATTAAGGAAGGAATGAATTATATAGCACAAAAATATGGTTAGATTGCTGTTGTTCTGTTAATAACCTGCACAAAATACAAGACTGACTTCTTTCTTTTTAGATAAAATTCTACTGGATTAAGGCTAGAGGTCCTTCCAATCTCCTACTACCCAGAATATCTGTTCCCTTCTTTCTTGCCTATCAAATAATTAACATTCAAGACCAAGCCTAACTGCCTAAGTCCTGCTTAGCGCTTGGCAGTAACAAAGGGCTCCTTTTGTCCAAGCTATTTTCATGCAAAGTAGCTCTGTCCGTCCCAACATTTACACGCAGCCCAGGTTTCTCCATTTTCAAATATTGGATTGTATAAGGAAGCATCGCTGAAGGAGACAGGGAAGACCAAGTCTTGTGCATGGATTTCCCATAACGTAGAAAGGAAAGTTGTTGGGAAAGCTAAGCCAAGGACTCTCACCATCCCCGCTGTTGTTTCTCTCGCTCCGGAAGATACAATGCTCTTCTTTAATGTGAGCCCCACTCAGCACGATGTCCTGGCGCCGCTCGGCATCTGCTTGGCCAACCCTGAACACAAGGGGAAGTGTTTCCCAGGGAAATCCAGACACAAAGAGCACCACACACAATAACGCTCTTTCTCCCAGAGAATATTCTTTGGTACATACAAAAAAGGTACCACTTTTTTTTTGGTCAGATGCTTTCAACTGCCAATTCTATTTTCAAATATGGTCAACTTCCCGGCATCAGAATAAGAAACCAAGGAACAGCGATTTACAATGTATCTCACACCGCATTATACAAAGACATGAGTGAACTAATCTACCTAATGAATTTCTGTAAGATGTAAGGAGGAAAATTTTTACTTAGGGTTTTTTAGGGAAAAACTACATGTTAACTGGTTCAGCTAGCTAAGACACATAATTTGGGAAGAGTAGAGAAGCTAGTTTGTAACTACTTCAGATGGGAAAATCAGCAAATCATTACAACAAATTTTCAACAACTTCCTTTTATTCAATCTAGGAGAAAAGAAAACATTAAAGTGACCAAAAGAAACAAACATACCTTGTAATTCCATCTTTGATGTAATAAAGCAGGCATTCCGACATCAGTGGGTCCTCATTGAGGTTAACAAGATGTGGGGTCTGAAAAAGGTTACAGATAAGCTGGAGCAGGCGCCCTGAGAGAGCGAGCTGTGACAACAGGAGGCTGAGGGTTTCCTGGGTTACCCACAGGCGCTGGGAAAGAGGCTGCCTTCCTTCCAAGTTGCAGTGCCATCGCCCATAGAAAATACTCTCTCCAGGCTTCCCAAACTCCCTAATACACTCTCTAAGAACATGAGTTCTGAGACAAAGAACAAGATCCAGTTCTTGATAAGGTCAAAACATTCAGAATACAAAAGAAAAATTACGACAGGCTGATTCTCTGGATGGGTAATCATAATTCTGTAAATACTTGGGACAAAAATCTTGAAGGGTAGCAGAATATGCCACCCCGAAACATGCCACTTTAACATATTATTTTGAGCTGTGGGCACTTGAAAAGCAGCCAGTGCAGAGAGAGGCTTTCTCTGACCTCCCACACCTGTCTCAACACAGATCCTCCTAACGGAGCTCAATAGTCATAAATCCTCCAGGAGTTTCATTAAAGGAAAGGTGGACTCTTACTACAGGAGAGGAAGCCAGAAGTCAACACCACAGCCAGACAGACTGTCACACACTCTCTAACACACATCCCATCAGCTCTTCTAAGGACCCTAAAAACCATTTCCTCTCCCCCAGAGGTCTATCTCCCCTCTCCCTTCCCTATTAATATCCATAGTACTTCTGAACTCTAAGCCACATCAAGGAGTTAGTCACGTTCCCCTGGGTATCTCCCATGTATATGTAAGGGAGACATGTTAATAAACTTCTATTTGTTTTTCTCTTCTTAATCTATTTGTCTTTTATTACAGGGCTTTCAGCCAAGAACTCAGAAGGGTAGAGGGGAAAAATTATTTTTCCTCCTCTACAATTCCAATAAATATTTAATTTTTCATTTGCTTTATAAAAATGTCCCCCACCACCAATCTGTTCTCTGTATTGGTAAGTTTAGTGTGTGTTTTTTTTCAGATTCCACATATAAGTAAGACCATATGGTATAAAAAAGTCCCCACATTCCCATTATCACCCTCTGTAATTTTTATCAGTTCTTCCATGGTCTGTTATTATCTTTAGTTTATTAATTAGTCTGTACTTTAAAGAAGAAATTAAAATTACTGACATTCAAATAATACACAAATCATGTAAAAATTCTCATCTAACATCTAACTCTAATATTTCTAAAATCTTTTAAAAACCAACCTTCTTTGGTGAAAATACCCCACTGGAATCCCAAAATAAGTCACAAGGTGTTGGGGTCAAAATCTACTCAAGATAGTGTCAGCAAATGTGGGAAAATGAAAGAAGAGTCAGATGAGAGGGTTAAGAAAGGAACTGGAAAAGTGATTAAAAATAAATTAGAAAAACCTCTACATCTTCTCAACTAGATCTGCCTCTGCAGTTGGAAAGCTCGCTGGTTTGAGAGAGTCAAAGGCTGCTTTGGGCAGTACTCTTTAGGGCCCATCACGACACTGGTCTAAGAAAAAAAGAATCTCTAAAACAGGTTTTATTTTTTTTCTTTTCTTGCCTTAAAGGAATTTCCTCCCAGTTTTACTGAGGTATGACTGACAGATAATAATTGTATTTATTTAGTTGAATGTGATTTTTAGAAGGTGTACAATTTTACAAATGCACACAATGTGCAGTGATTACCACAGTCACGTTAACACATCAGAAACAGGTTCTAACTGAATGTGGACGTGGACAGTTTCCTGAGGAAGTCCAGAAAGTTAAAGCAGGATGGGTAAAATTAAAGGAAGAAAAAGGTTTTAAAACAGCTTAAATGCCAGCTTGGAATTCTATGCTGTTTGTATCACAAAACTTACTCGAGTTATTTATGATTTGTGTTAAATACCATATTTTTACAAGATGTTCTATAATCACCATTCTTAAGATTAAAAGATATTATAAAATATCCTTAAATACGTACATGTGTTGTGTGTATAAAGATAGAGATATATGCAAAAGCACACTCTAAATTCTAGCAAACCTATAACTGCTAAACTCTTTATAATCATAAGTAACATAACTGGATAAATAATGTCTCACTGAAGGAAAAACCTGTAAGCTGAAAATCACTGACCTTAGGCAACACAAACGTATACAATGTTTTTACTACTGCTCCAGTTTTACAATATAGATCTAAAATTTCCTTAAATCAATCTTCTTTGTTGAAAAGAACACACTGAAATTTATTTTAAAACGTTATGTGAAACACTTAACCAACAGAAACCTGGCAAAAATCACAGGAATATTTTATATCACATAAAACAAAAGCACCAATTGAAACTCCCTACCCATTCTATGCTAACCCAGAGAGATCATCATCAGACCCTTACGTGAAGAAGTTTAAGTCTCTTAACAGGCAACTTGAGGTCATTTAAAATGAAGGACCGTTTATTATTGGTATGAACTATGTGGTTTGTACATCAAATATATTCTATTATTACACAAATAAGCACACAAAATAATCACTTGATAATATTTTCCAATATCTAACAACAACTAATAAGCAACTTGGTAAAAACAACAACAAACAACACACCTTAGTATTCTAATTAACTAAAAGGTATCTACTACTTCATAACTATGATTATGTAAGTAGGAAGGTAATTACTGGAGTCCTTTTTGTAACTGGTAAAGGAGCAGAGGCTAGAAGGATGAGGACAGGAATTGCTTTGCTCAGTACACTGTTGTCTATAACACAAATTATAGAAGCACACTAAAGCGATTATTTTTCTAAGCAAACCTGATCAGCTGGAATTGCTTCTAGAGAGTTATAAATGAGGGTTGCCAGCATCTGTGGGAAAATCTACACAGAAAGAGTAGCCAAACAGAAGCAAGGGGTGCTAGGCTAGGCTGGGCCTTTAAGAGAAAGCAGCAATGAGGAAGATTAAACATGCTGAATCTTGACCAAAAGGTACAGATTTATTGCCTTGAGTTTTATTTTGTAAACTATAAACATAATAGGCTGCCCTTGGGCTGTAAGATGAAATCAGAAATATCTGAAATTAAGTAAGCCAAGTCTCAAGATTTTGTTTTAATAATATATTTTTCTTGTTTTCAGAGATAAAGGGAGCGAGAGATAGAAATATCAATGATGAGAAAGAATCATTGATCAGCTGCCTCCTGCACACCCCACACTGGGGATCAAGCCCCAAACCTGGGCCTGTGCCCTGACCGGGAATCGAACCATGACATCCTGGTTCATAGGTTGATGCTCAACCACTGAGACACACCGGCCAGGCCAAGTCTCAAGATTTAAAAGGGGATGGGGGGTGTGCTTTGAGGGGCTAGCCCAAAAAGACATGAAGCACCCCAGTGACTAGACAAAAAGTTTCTGTTTGGTTGAGTTTCACAACAGTATTTCCTACCTTTTTAGGTGAGAAAACCCCCAGAGTTCCTCCATCTTCCCGAATGGCAACTCCCATCTCGGCCAACAAGGCCTCTCTAGAAAAAACAAAATCACATCAGAATTCTAATACCAAAAGGTCAATTAAATCACTCTAATATGAGTTGAAAAATAAAGCAAAGCAAAAACAATTGTCCATGTTTAAAGTCAGTAATACATGTGAAAAAATCTGCTTATCTCATCATTAGAGAAATTATTTTTAAGAGAAAGAGCACATTCTAAATAAATCATATTCCTCTATTAGATAAAGTTATCTTCACCCAAATAAGAATTCTGTCTCATCTCACATTAGAGGTAGACAATAATTCATAATGTTTATTTGTATACAAAAGAAAGGGATATTCCTTAAGGCTCAACATAAGACTCAACCATTTCTTCAAAATCTAGGAAAGCCATCAGAAAGAAACTTTAATAGATGGAGTATTGTCTATGAACTTGATTTTTCTCGAATGTTATATTGCCATGTTCAGCATGATATTGGTTCAATAATTCTAGCTTAAAATTTTATATTAAGTAAGAAAGTTCTAATTGTTTGATACATTTACTGTATCAATACATTGAAACTTACTTCTGTCTAATTTCTATGATGAGAAAAGACTGACATTTCAAAAATGTATATTTATTCCAATAGCAAAAGTATTATTTTGGGTTACATTCACATTCAGGGTAGAGATAGAATAGGGAATTTAAAAGTTTGCAACTTAAACGCCTTCATTTCTTACCAAGAGGTTCTATAAAACTTTGAAAGACAATAATCAGAACAGCTTTATAAATCTAGGCAATCTCTTTGCAAATTAAAAACTTTATTCCCCAACATCTTCCATTGTTATATGGATACCCGGCAACATGCAGTATGGTAACTACTGAAGCACCATGACTTCCTAGAGAACATTTAAATATGTGAATTTTATCTCAAAGTATAAATTCAACTGGACATAAGTCCCCAGCCAAATTTATTTTTTGTTTTAGGATAGATGGTTCTTTGTTTTTAACTTCTATTTTATCTTTTCTTACTATAAAAGTAATCAAAATTCCTTAGAAAATTTAGACACGTCCCAGGATTTAACCTCCTGACCTCTCCATTCTGATGGCCTCTGTTTTACGCAGCTTCTCTTCCCAGGTTTCATTCAACTCAGCAATGATCTTCTCTGATTCCTACGGGAGGAAGTCCACAGTTAAAGTGGCAGTCTCATAATTTAGCGTAGCATGCGTAGGAAGGACAGCAAGAAGCAGATGATGTCCTTTGAGAACATGAGGCAGAATCTAATATGATGACATTTTTTCCTTTCTAAATATGTAAAAAAAAGAATCATAAAGACTAGACCTAACACTAAATCAGTCCCAGATATATGAATTTTTTAAAGTCCTAATAAAAATACCTTAATAGTGTATGCGTGTGTGTAGAGGCAAGAGTAATAGTAACACGCCAATATGAAAGGCACCATTTCTGATATCCACTTCTACAAAAGAATAAAGTTCCCAAAGGTATTAATTGCTTTTGCTTCACTATTTGCCACAACATTGATGGGGTTCAGAACATGCTCCCCAAAAGCATGGCGTCTTGGCCTACTAAATATTGTGAGCTGAAGTAATCTGAAAAATGGTGTGTGCAGGAAAGACCCTGATCTCCTCCAGAAGCAGGTTATTGGAGCTTCAGGAGAGGTGTCCCCCGTACCTGGAGGAAAGGAGCACCCACATTTCCGAAGACAGAGGAACGCCAAGAGGAATCTGAACAAACAGGCCTTGATAAGTTTCCCCGTTTCCTATTCTTAGCTCACGCCCCTTTGCCCAATATTATTTTCCTACAACTTTTCACTCTTCATCAAACTTAATGCGCAGGTTTAACACTTCTTATGAAGACTCCTGTGTCATGTCAAACTTTTGTTAAGTAAATTGGGTGCTTTTCTCTTATTAATCTGCCTTTTGTTACAGGGCCCACATTAGAAGGAAAAACATTTTTCCTCCCCTACCACACAATACCTTCTGAACACAAACCAATGACCAATGTATAAAGGCTTAGTATTCATTGCAACTGAAAGCATTTTGCCGCTGAGTGACAACTTCCTAATTTCTTGCTGAGTGTTTCGTATACGCCAAAAAATAAGAAATAAAACATCTTTCCTGCTCTTAAGGAGTTTACTATATACCAAGGAAAGAGAGAGAAGTAACTAGTGATGAATTCATTCAGTAAATATATATAACCCCATTTTATGCCAAGCCCTATTCTAGGCAACTAGGGTCGTGTGAAAGGGAACAAAATCCCTCCCTGCCTTTATGAGACTTTTCATTTTAGTAATGAGATTGAAATAATCAATTATAACCAGTAAGTCAAATATATCGTACAGCAGATTGTAATAAGCACTCTGGAGAAAACTAAAGCCAGGAAGGAAAAGCATGTCGGGGAGGGGGAGTGAGGGAGCAATGTGGAGTGGGTTGTCAGGACAGGGCTCACTGACAAGGGTCTATGTGAGCAGGAGCTGCCAAATGAATAGATGAGGGAACAGGTAGGAAACGCCAGGGATTTTCCAGGAACAACAGAGCTGTGTGTTAAGTGCTGGAACTGAAGTGCTTAGTGGGTGAGGCAAGACTGAGTGATGCTCGTACCAATGAATGAAGGACAAGGAGGAAGTGACTAAAGGAGGAAGAGCAAGTACCAAAATGGGAGATGAGCATATGCAAAAGACAGGAGAAAATGCTATCATGGAGACAAGATGAGAAAGTAAGACGATGATGATGATAATAATGAGAAGATAATAACACTGTGAAATAGTGATTAAGGATAAAAAGCCTTAATAGTTCGCAAACTAGTATGATTCATTTAATAGGCTATTCAAAGAAGCCTCTGGGATCCCAAAACGTAATTACATAGAAAGAGACTGTGACTACGTAATACAACAAAGCCCAGGTGTCTGGCATTTGCACGGGGCCACGTAGAAGAGAAAAAGGAGGACAATAACAACTGCTACAACTAGCCAAGCTGGGCAGAGAGCAAAACTAGTACCACTTAGAACGGGCGTGGGCATCAGTGAGGCTGATACAAAGGGGGCCACGCAGGAGGTGCACTTTCAGGAAAGAAGAGAGTCAGCTAAGTTAGAACAAGTCTACAGGGGGCTGGCAGGGCCTGAAGAAAGAGAGACCAAACCATCCATCTGGCTCTCATTAACCCTCCCAACATGCACAGGCTGAGAACCACCTGAACGGCATCTCGGCACAGTTCTCTAACAGGCATGACTAATGTAGCGATGCCTGTGCCAACCCAAAGCTAAGTGAGAAAGAACCCACGCGCCATGATAGGGGGCCAGCTAATAAGAAAAAAACATACAATTTTGGCAAGCGATAAGATAGCCAGGAAAGGATGCCAGGTAGCAAGCGGTCAACAGTGTGTCTGTAAAGCATCACAAAAGCTATTCTACAGCTCTAACAGGGTAGTATAAATGCTTCTGCAAATGACTGTAAAAGGGCAAGTACAAGACAAGCCGGCACCTACCCATATGACATTAAGGTTATTAACGATAGCGGGGTAAAGACGATTACAGTCTCACAATGAACTTCAAAAACGAAGGAACAGAGTATGATCCCCCTGACCAAACCAGAGCACCTACACTAGTGCTTAGTATACACTGCGTGGCCCATAGGCCACTGATGTTTGCTGTGGAATAAAAAGTGACCCAAGAAATAGTTTGTTTTCCTAGTTGATTTTCAAAAAAGATCATGTCAGAGCAGAGGTTTTTCTGGCTTTATTTTGGGGCAACTGTAAATTCACCCTAAGGAAGCAAAATTATTGGCTAGAAATCCTCTTACTATCATTTTGCTGCCAACTCTAAAGTGACCTCTCTAATTTTACTTCCCACCTGGAGGGTAAATCAAAATATGATCTCTATGTAGAAAAAAGATGTAATGAGTAAGCTGAGGAAGGTACTACTTTTATTTTTCAATATGGCTTCAAGTTGAAATGTTTATATTGTTTAGAACACTATTTTTTAAAACTTTGAAAAAAGATTAGAGAAAATGATATTGAGTATCATATTAACAAAACTTCAGTGCTGGGAAAACCCTTTTTTTTCCAGAATCATTCTAAGGATAAAGAAACTGAGGATCAAAGAAACTAAGCAATTAACTTGAGGACGCAATTCTTCCTGAGCCAGGTCTAAGGCAGAATTGATAGACTTAAAGAAAATATTCTAAAAAATGCTCACTATAAATTATTTAATAAAGGGTGAAGGATATTCTTTCTTCAAGCCTGAATAACAAACAGTATGAATAAAATAGAGATGCCAACAGGAAGACAGCTTTCAGTCTCTGAGTCATCAACTCTGCAGGCAGGCCTGGCACACTGGTGTCCAGTCTGCCCACAACCCGCTCTAGAAATCTAATTTAAGATTAAACTAAAATGAGGATTCACAGCTAAGAAATGAGGAGTTGAGGAGACAAATCTTTAAAAGATCCTTCCTTCCTACAGGTGCTACACATGAAGAAATGCCAAAAAGCAGAGTGACATCAGGAACTTTTTTTAAGCTCCAAGGAATGCTGGGCTCAGGTGTCATTCAACTTTACTGTCACATCACATATGTCTAGCTATGTGCACAGCACGGGTTAATAATTTTGTTTATATGGCTTAATACAATTTTTTTGTTTTGTCAATCCTCATGCGAGAATATTTTTCCACTGATTTTTTTTTTGAGAGAGAGAGTGGAAGGGAGGAAGAGAGGGCTGAGAGAGAGAGAGAGAGAGAGAGAGAGAGAGAGAGAGAGAAACATTGATGTGAAAAAGACACATGGATTGGTTGCCTCCCATATACACCCTGATGGGTGGGGATGGAACCTGCAACCCAGGTACATGCCCTTGACCTGGAATCAAATCCACGACACTCCAGGTGCATGGACTGATGCTCTAACCGCTGAGAACCACCGGCCAAGGCTGGCTAAACACAATTTAATCTCTTCACCATGATTCAGTTATGGTGGCAGAGAAATCCACCAAGTCAGAAACATGTAATGAAAAAACATTAGTTTAAATTCTGATATGTAAAAGTTTAGTGCTTATCCATGAAACAGTCCTCGAAGCCATCAGATGGCCAAGGTTTTGCTGTACTGAACATAGCATGCTTCATGAGTGCGTTCCAAGTATGGGGCCCTTGGGCTGCCTAGCACAGCCTTAGCCCTTGCATACTTCTGTAATGGATATTTGCTGATATTTATAGTCTAAGCCTAAGCAATGGCACTCACAGTGCTGACTTTGTCAGACTAATAAACAAACACCATTGTCACCACACAGTGACTATCGCTACATCTTTGAAAATTTACTGAATAGGAATTAAATCAAGATTACATACATTTCAACTCAGTTTGAACTGCAACTAAAAACTGAAAGCAATGACATGTCTTTCTGTTTTGCCAGAGACGTTTATGAAGGGCTCACGATGTTTATGATGGGGTAACATGGACAGACCTCTTCCATATGAAAACAGACTATTCAATGAGCAATGCAGTAGCAGCACCCTGTGTAAAAACAGTCTGCCAACTGATCATGTTTTTAAGAAGCAAAGGGAAATGAAATGCTGGGGAAATGAACTGACCCCTCTATTACTGTTTTCCATTACAGCATTTTTATCCTACAGTGTCATGTCTTAGGAACGCAGCTCCTTCACACTCAGCAATGAAATAATCCAAAAATGAGGAATTCTCAAGCATTTCTATCATACAAGCACTGCCTTGCTGTGGATGCAAGATGTAATCTGCCTGCAGCATTAAAATGCAGGTCTGCCAGACTGGAATTCTCCCCATTCACAGAACAAGAGCAGAATTAAGGCACTTAAGCTTCAGTGAACTACCATGCTACATTAAAAACTCAAGCTCGAATGCAAAGAAGCTATTTCCTAAAGGTAGGGAAAATGGAAGATTTCATTTATGTTGGCTTAAAGGATCATTAAAACGAAGAATGCAGTTTTGTTTTGTTTTTGGTGGGAAGTAGGGAGGTTGGGGGAGGGTTCCCCGAATAATGGCAGTGTTATTCCTTAGAAACTATTTGGAAAACACTGCATGATCTAATTCTTCAGAGTCTGACATTCAACATTATTTTCAGTTGGACCCACTTGGCCGTTAGGAAGAATTTCCTCTTTTACACCAAGATGTATTTTAAAGGAAGGTGTAATCTCATTAGTGCACTAAGGCTTTAATAAGCAAATAGTAAGATTCAAAATCCCCAAATAAAAAGCACATTTTACATTAAATAGGAAGTGGGAGACTTCCCTTTACCTTCCCACCGAGCCCCGCATTCCCACGGTGGCCCCTGCACAGCACCTTTGTCACTGATCCCTACGCCATAAAATACACCAGTAAAGCCTTCTTGCCCAGGGCTTCGCTCAAGACTTCAAGTAACATTTCAAAGTCAGTTTTACAACAGCAGAAATTACTCTTCACTGTGCAACATGAGAAGATGTCTCACTCCCTCCCCCTCTGCCACTGTCCACTAACATGTTCTGGAGGAAGATACAACATCATTACTTTGGTTTCCAAAGACCTTATTTTGGGAGTAAAATGCCCAGGAGGAAGGTAGGCTGATTAAGAAGCAGAAGGCCATTCTTTATGTTAAATCTTTCCCAGCCTCACCTGAAAACCGAAAAGGAAGCATTTGTCATCTTCGACTATCAAGCTTAATTCCTCTCAGCGGTGAAAATGTCAGCAAACCTTTCCAGTCGTTAAGGTGTCAGTGTCGCTGCTCTCCCAGCCCCTGCCGGGCAGCAGTCAGTCGTGGATGCAAAGGGAACTATTAGCTGGGAGCACTTCCCAGCTCCTTACTCCGTTTGTCCAGCCTCCTGGTTTTCCCTACCCTGGCGCTTTTGAACACAAAGGCCACAAGATATGAATCCTACCATGATCCTGGAGGTGACAAGCAAGGAAGAAAAAGCATCTGTGATGCTGCCACAGTGACTGGAAGGGTGGCACCACAGGTGACAACTGTCTGCTCTCATTGTAGTCACTGAGGGGGGAGGAAGAACCTATGAGTCAGAAGACGGCTGTTCCTGACGTCCACGTTCATGGAGGGAGGCAAGACAGTACCTGACCGAGCCGGCAATAGACTGGAGAGCTAAGCTGAGTGCCAGGCAGGTGGGGGCAGCCTTCCACGGCAGTGACCACAGGTTTCCAGCCTTGCATGGACTTCCAAAAGATGCCACTTCATGGGTCTCTGAATGAACCCGATACATAGCTACTCCAATGTACAAACATTCTTTCGATTGTATATTTGTTTTACTAAATAAATGCATGGCTCTACATAAAATTCTTCTGATGGAACCAAATGTTTTCAACTAATTAATTAGTTTCCAACTAAATTTCTAACTAAACAAGTTCACTGTGACTTATAAACTACCTCAGAACTAATGGACATGACTACATACTTATCAATGTTACTGTGCATGGCCAGCCTACGATCTGCCCTTGAATCTCCCCCACTCTGCCTGGCCACGTCAGAGTCAAGCATTCTGGTGAACAGAAATTAATTACCTTACAGAGTAGCAAATTCCATTTTCAGGATACCTCTAAAAGTTAAAGTTCTTCCATATGCTGAACCAAAATCTCAGTGGTTTTTAGTTCTAATTCTGCCTTGTGGAACTACGTAGAATACTTTCATTTAGTCTGAATTGTTACTCACCTTTAGACGTTCGATGGCTTCTTCTCCTCCAGGTGTAGACATGATCCTCTCCTGAATACTGGTCACAGATGTTAAGCCCACCTGACTATTGAGTGAGCAGGAAGATGAAGATGAAGTAAGGGACCCCATGGATGCTGTGGAAAAATTGCCAGGGCGTTGATTCTCAGAGGCTAGCAAGTACCTATGCTTATTGTTCTGAAAATCTTTCAGATCTGGGAGACAGACAGAAGGGAAGGCAGAAAAAGTAGAAGAAAGGGAAAGGAACAGAGAAAGAGGGAAAAAAAAACAAAAACAGGAAGGAACACCCGTGTAAGAAAGGAAAGCATTAAAGTGCCAAGACAAAGACATGTTATAATACAAAAACAAGTTGTACCTGTTCTAGATGGCAGTTCTAAAACATGTCTGTCTTTAACACTGGTATCCTAGAGGTTAAGAACCAATTCTGAATTTAGAAACTAAAAAATAACAGCATGGTTAATGTTGTATCAGGTCGGGCCTCAAAGGATAATGCTTAGGCATTCTCCTTTCTATTCCTTCTGTGGCTCCAAATCTACAATGCCTTAGAGATTTACACTACTCGTAAATCCCAATAGTTTGTCACGGTAAGGGAAAAAAGATGATCACTGTTTATCAATAATAATACATATCAGCCAGGCCCAGTGTTTTATAGCATTCAGCAAAAATTCCCCCAACATGTCACAGTTAAAACAAAAATATGAATACTTAGTAGTGTCCTTTGTTTAGGGACATTTCAATATGCTAAAAAGAATTTTTTAAATACATCATTTTTTAAAAATAGGAGAGGTAATTGTAGAAATGACAGGAATTTTGTCTAGGTCCTGGTGAAGAACTTAGGGCTGATGTCTTGCCTTAACAGGGAAGAGCAGTTAGCAAATGGATGTTCACATTAACCTATTAGAGCACGCAAAAATTACAGCTGAGTATTTGCTAAGTAAGGCTCTCGCTCTTCCTAAAAGTGTGACCACGAGTCATTGTAAGCCAAGTTCCCAGTGTGAAATGCAAGTCTGAGGGACACACTTTCATTTACTAACGTTTTCAACAGAGCTATAGATTTTGCTTTTAAACTTAGTTTTGTCAAATGAGCCACAAACAACGAAGTTCAATAATTTGCTGTTTGCACTTTTCTTTAATTAATTATCCTTCTCAAATAGACACCAGAGAAAAACCATAGGTACTGTTGCATGCCAATTTAAAAATTAGCTCATTTTTAAATTTGAGAAAATCGACACTGCTTAAAATTCATGTAAAAACTAAGTTTTCCTTAAAGAATCTGAGTCAATACAAAGAGTAAAAAAAAAAAAAAAAAAGTTCTTTCTGGCCTATTCATGTCTAATTAATCAAAGCCAGTTCTTGAAACCCCTTAAAACTAGTGGCTGCTTCAAGACAGTTTGAAAACCACCATCTGCAAATATAGAACACAGGAAAACAAGCAAGTTTTAAAAGGAGGATAGGAACTGCGGCAAAAGAATCAGCCATCAGGTGATGGCAGCGAGGTGGGGAAGAGTAGGAAGGACCGAGTTAGAAGTCCAATGGACACATGCAGGCCCTAATTAAGTGCGGTAGATCGCAAGGGAAACTGAGAAGTGGTCAGGCTGCTTTCCTGCACGACACAGAATCAGAACTCAAGTCATGCACAGGTTTCAGGGAGAAGCCACAGCTGCTCAGGAAAGAGCGAGGCCACAAGCTGGCAGCACCTCTGGAGCACAAGAGCGAGAACGAGGTGTTTTCCCCACACCGTGTCGGTCAGCTTTGGAAATCTCAGACAGAGCCGTCCAGTCCAAGAGCCACTCTGAATTGCAACGTTTAGTGTCCTCAAGGCCTAACTTTGTCACAGCAGCCAGGGCCACATTTGGTTTCTCCTATGGGTTTCCTCACTGACTGGCAAGCCAACAAATCAATAATTCCCTGATAAACTATCTTAAAAGGGTAAGGAATTATTTCCTCACCAACTTGTAACACATATGGGAAGATTAATGTGTGATCCTTTAAAAAATATCCTCATTTCAAGCACAAACTTTATTCACCTAAGTCTTTAAAATTTAATTTGCAATTCCTGAAAAAGAAAAAAAAAGAGTTTACCTAACTATCAAGCAAGCTGAGGCCCAAGATAGGGAGGAAGCCAATTCAGCCTAATCCAGGGTGAATGCTAATCCAACAGTCACAGAGCTGCTCAATCACAGAGACTTCCCAACTGGAAGCGACTGTTTTTAATTAATTATACATACACTAAAGCTCAGAATTACACAGCTAAGTAAAAAGGATTTTTCTGTTAAATAATCAGATTTGAAGGATATCAAGAGCAAAAAAGGTGTAATAATGATTAAAAGCTAGGGCTCTGAGTTACACTACCCAGCCTGACCGACCACACAGAAACCGTGGGATCTCAACAGCCAACTAACCTGGTAACAGTGTCCTCAGTGGTGAAACGGACATAATGGAGCTTTTTGAGTTATTGACAGGATAGAGATAACATATCCAAGGCACCAGAACAGGCCCATTGTATACACTTCATACGTGAGCTGCTGTCAGTGCTATCATCATCGCCTATGACTCTGGATTCAGTTTAATTACACAAGTAGAAACACTGAAGGCTAGAAGCAGCATGAGATTCTTCAGCCTCTTGACTTTATTCAAGATACAAACTGAAATGCAGCAAAGATTGCTTTGCTAAATGTAGAAGGGCAAAACCAGGATCATTTCTGAATCTACACACAGTACGCTCTGTCTGGGATTTCACTGTTAGAACTGCTGGCATGCAAAGCTCATTTTGGGCTAATCCAGCAGAGGCAGACTAGCAAATTAGAGTAGTGGGAATGACCAATACATGAAATACACACATTTGCCTCCACTTCCAGAGTAATCATCGATCAATGGATCAACTGAAGGTAAGCAGGAGGAAAATACAAGAAGGATCAAAGTTCAGGTTCAGCAGTGACACAGAGGGAGCAGAGCAGTATTTTGGCATTTGGGGAGATGAAAATATTAACACAGAATATATTATCATTTTACAAACTGTATTCATCTAAAATTACGTGCTAATCAGTAAGACAAACTGAACTAGAAAACCAGAAGAGGGCTTCCAAATAATATAATATTAACTTTACACTAAAAAACACACACCATATTCTACCTGAATAATCCAGTTAACTCACTTGAGAGAACTTCTGATTAGGCATAATGCCTAATCAGACATAAGTAGATTCATTTTAAGACAAATGAATTACATTAAAATTAGATTCATTTTAAGACAACACTGTAAGACAACATTCTCTGGAAGTCTAATTCTTGAACTTGAGATCAATTAAATATTTTCCCCTTCATATGTTCATAGGGAACAGGGTGAGGAGCATTCACACATATGTCACTGCTATTACATTAACCCAGAGAAACCTGTAACACAAAAACAAAAACTTCAAGTAATATTTTTATGAAGTAATTAGTTTCTCAGTAAGAATAAGCTTACGTTCCAAATAAATTCCATTGCTGATCTAAAACAGAAATCTAACAAAAACACAAGTAGTGATATATATTCATGAAAAATTAATTTCATGAGTTCAAATGGATATCCTGGTACATACTAGATAAAAAACTTCTGAGATCATTTTCATTGGTTTTTTGAAGAAGTTAAGGAAAAAGCAGACTGGCTGATGTGGCTCAGCAGTTGAGTGTTGACCCAGGACCCAAGAGTTCCCTTACTGGTCAGAGCACATGCCTGGGGACTTGAGACTGATCCCCAGTAGGGGGCATGCAGGAGGTAGCAGATCAATGATCCTCTTTCATTGATGTTTCTTTCTATCTCTCCCTTCCCTCTCATCCTTCCTCTCTCTCTAAAAATCAGTAAAAGTATAAAAAACCAAGAAAAATAAAAGAAAAAAACAAAAAAACCCTTTCCCTACCATCTAGCTTCATCAAGTTCCTTAAATCTAAATTTAAATATAAGAACCCTGAGAGAAAAGGATTAGATTTTGTACTGATCCTTAATTCACTTACTATCAATGATGTCACCCAGTCCCTGAGCACGAAGAAGGTCCTTCAGTCGTGTCACCTCCTCCTTTAATTCACGGACAAGCTTGGCATTGGGGTCTTCATTGATAACAGCATTGCATTTAATTTGTTTTGCACGATCTGCATATCTAGATGCAAAAAGATTCATTTTTGCCATTCCTCAGAGGCTCTACTTCTCATAAGTAACATACCATTCTTTCTTCCTTTTTTATTAACATAGCATTATTTCTAAAGCAAACAGCTGGAGTATTTACACATTTATGAGCCTTAATAATAAACACATTTGTATAAAGTTTTATAGTACCTTATAAAGATGAAGGAAAAAGTCTCAGATGAATTTAAGTGATTTTCTCAAGATCACAAAAGAAATAAATACCAGAGAAAGGATTCAAAGCTGATTAGTCAGACTATAAGTATTCCTTTTCATTATATCAAGTGTCTTTAATGAGAGAAGAGTAGCTAGTTTGGGATTAAAATAATGAAACCTATTCATATATAGAAATAGTCTATTAGTAAACATCCTGTCACTAATTTTTTAAAATGCTACATGTACTCATAATTGTATTACTTTTTACAACTTGAGCATTTCTATAATGACAAACACCACAAGAGACACTTCTTTTCATAAATATAAATATTATTTAAAAACTTTCACTATAACCTAAAAGTTATCCAAAAATCTAACTTGAACAATATTAATATTTTTCTTATGAAAACGTTTTTCCTTTCTCAATGAAACCGAAAACCATAAACCATAGGTCAATTCTATTATAATGAGAGTCTCCTTCCCTTCACATTTTCCCTATTATGAGAAGGCTGGATCATCACGTACGTAAATGACTACCCATACAGCATAAGAATATGCATGGCCTAACAAAATGACTTAACGTGGCATTGTGTTCTTCCAAGCCCGTGGTCGGCAAACTATGGCTTGCGAGCCACCTGCGGCTCTTTGGCCCCTTGAGTGTGGCTCTTCCACAAAACACCACAGCCTGGGCGAGTCTATTTTGAAGAAGTGGCGTTAGAAGAAGTTTAAGTTTAAAAAATTTGGCTCTCAAAAGAAATTTCAATCATTGTACTGTTGATATTTGGCTCTGTTAACTAATGAGTTTGCCGACCACTGTTCTAAGCTATTGGGATCAAACTAGAGTACCTCAGAGTGCTCAAGGTTTCATCATAGTTGATATCTGCTGGGCTCAGAGCAGCAACCATTGCAGTCCGAGAATTGCCACCTAAAAAGATGAAACATGGTTATCTCAAATCACTTTCATTTTAGAAAAATTGTATTGAAAGTATCAGATCAGACAGCACAACCTTAGATCCTAAGATTTAATCAAAAGTCAATAAATTTCTTGAATGTCCCCATGTCAGGCACTGAACTCAAATCTTGGTGTCTGGATCTACTGTGTCTACCTTCCCTCTTCCCACACCAATCAAGACCTCAGCCAGTGCACCAAAGCTGCTCTTAGCGATGTGAATGTTTACTGGTGACGTGGACGGCCCAAAAGGCCTTTCTCAGCCTCTTCTTTCTATCAGCAATGTTGACACGGCTGGTTACTCCCTCCTCCTCATCAAGGAGGGAAAAGGGCTAAAGAAACAGTGACTGAAGGTCTTAAAACATCAACAAAAATGAGTAAGGGTTGGTTACATCTGATTGTGTACACCTCAAAGGAGCATGAAGCTTTCAAAGAGGAACAAGGAGCAATAGTTTGAAGCAGGTGTGCAGAGAGGAAGACAACTACTTCACAGTTTATGTCTGGAAGTCAACGACATAGGGGAGAAAACCCTGGTTTAAATAAAGGTGTGCAAATCTACCCAGCTTAAATAAAAAAGATAATTAATAACCAGTGGTCAACATACCTAGATTTTCTCGAAGGAGCCAAGTAAGCACAGAATCCCTATAGGGAATAAAATCAGTTTTCTTCTTCTTCTTACTCTATTAAACAGAAAGAAATGGTTTTAGTGTTGTTAAGGGAGAAAAAGTCACATGAAAGACAAACCGCCTAAAATTCCCAAGTAAATTAAATTACAGTAGAACCCTCACTGTAGAAATTTAACACTTCACAGCTTCAATTCTTCACAATATCCCAAAGCTCATGTAATAAAGTAATTGTTTCTTTTTATATTTTATTTTGAAAATTTTGTAACATACACAACTGTTTAGAGAGTAATATAATGAGCTACCATCTATCCATCATGCAGCTCTAACCATTTTCAATATTTTGCCAATCATGTTTCAATTATCCCTCACACAATATTCCACACTTTTTATTCCTGAAACATTTTGGAGTAAATTGCAGACATCATGCCCTTTTTATACGTAAGTCCTTAGCAGATAAGGACAGTCTCTTACAGTTTAAAGACCAAATTAAGGAAATTTAACGCCAACATACTACTACTATCAATTATCCTGTCCATGTCATGTCTTTTATAGCTGGTAATGTTTTAAAGGAAGTCCAACATTTCACTTATGAATACTTCAGGTACATATCTCAAACAGAGAAAGATTTAAAAAAACATAACTGCATGACCATTACACACTTAGCAAAATTAACAGTAACTCCTTAATATTACCTAATACCCAATCCTCAAATAATACTTTTTACTTGTGCTGAGGGGCAAATGTAAATCCTGTACATTTCAGGCTGAATGTGTAGGAGCCAGGCATTTAGTTAACTTGTCCAATCACCAAATCATCAAGTGGACTGTTACCTATCTAGTAACTCTTGTAGAGCAATACAATTTGGTTTCTTTAGATGGAAATTATGCCCAAAATAAATCCAATCAGTAGAGTTAGAGTATTAGATCTAAGGAAATAATATAATTTGCTAATCTTGAGATTTGTAAAGACTGAAAAATGCATTTTTATACATAAAGAGTTTATTATACTGTTCTCTCCGTAACCCTTCTCATCATTACAGAATAAAGCAAAAAGCACCAATGGAAAGCCAGTGCTGCAAGGAGGAAGTTACAGCCCTTGAAAATAAACATTTCTGTAGATAAGAGCTACTTTAGTATCTGCTGGCTGACTAATGCACTATGATAAGTTAAGAAGCTACTAAGGAGAAAGCCAGGGTTCACTGATATACATCTCCCCAGCAATAAGCTTTTTAATCCATTCCAGATACAATACGAGTTTAATTTACACTAAGGACGATCTAGTTCTTGTAAAAACACAGGTATTCAGACAAGGAAAACTAAGTAGCTAAGCTCTGGTTTGTTGAGGAGGAAAGAAAGTAGTCAAGCAGTACTTTAATTCCACCTCTTATAAAAACTATCCCCTCCATCTCATCCCACCCTACTCACTGACACACATTCCAACCATTAGAAAGTCATTTCCAACAGCAGGTTTTAAATTACACAGTCCTCAAGGGAGACTGCACCCACTCAGTCATTCACAACCTAATGGAACTTTCACTCACTACAAAATTCTTGAGGACCGAGACCTCTCACTCCACTTTGCCTATGGTTAGTACTGAAAATACTTCAAGATTTAAAGCAGGGCAGTTACAATGACTGCAAACAATACTCTAAAAATAAGCGGCTCACTTTGCCTAAAATATTCTATTTTTATTTCTGTCAATTAGACTAAATTAAGGAATAGCTAAATAAATATGCATAAATAGAACTTAAATCTTTTCTATTTGAAAATACCCTGGAATTTTAGCCATTTCTTCTCTACTTGCTGTCTTATACAGATAAATTTCGTCTGTCTTACACCCATAATTTTAAAAAATAAGTGCTTCAGTAGTTACATAAAAAAGTTTTATTCACATCAGTAACTTCTCTAAAAAGAAATATTGAGTTTAAATGGTAACAATCCTGTTTATCTCCCCAGTGGAAATAACAAGACATCTTAATTCACCAGAAATTATGCTTATTGCATAAAAACTAAAATTTATTTTTGACCTATTATAGTTATAACATGGATGCAAAGTACTAAACTGAGTTTTACAAAACTGATTATAAAAAGTCATTTGTGAATTATTGTGGCACATAGCAAAGTGGGAAATATATAGGTAAGTACTTTGTAAACTTCTCCTTAGGTTCATATGGATGCTAATTGATAAGCAAATGAACAGGACAAGTTAAAACAATTACTAAGTTTTAACAGTCTTAATGGTCTGGGACCCAGGTTAAGAATACCCATAAATGTATATCAAATAGCAGATTTTTAAATCTAAGGCAGCTTTTTTTAATAGCAGAGAAAAACAGAAAAGGGGCATTACTTTTTATTGCTATTTTTTGCAGAAACAAAGAATAAATAAATCTGTATATTTGAAAATATGAGCATGAAATATTTTAGTGCAAATACTACTTCTATCCCCAATGTTACTCATGTGATTCAGAAAACACTGTGCTCTATTATTTATGCAAAATAAATTTTAGAGTATTTCTATAGAAATAGAAGAAAAAGAAAAATCTATTATATTTGGATTAAAAAGGATGCAAATAATATGTTTTTAAGATGCAGTTAGAATTTTAACTTGATTCTACAGCCTGTGCTTTATGTATAACTAAAAAGAAAAAAAAAGTTTTTTAATCATTTAAATAACCTGTGACCTTAGCCGGTTTGGCTCAGTGGATAGAGCACCAGCCTGTGGACTGAAGGGTCCCAGGTTTGATTCCGGTCAAGGGCATGTACCTTGTTTGCAGGTTCCCCAGCCCTGGTCAGGATCCATGCAGGAGGCAACCAGTGGATGTGTCTCTCTCACATCGATGTTTCTCTCTGTCTCTCCCTTTCCCTTCCACTCTCTCTGAAAATCAATGGAAACATATCCTCAGGTGAGGATTAACAAAAATAAATAAGTAAGTAAGTAAGTAAATAAATAACCCATGACTTTGCATGGTAGGAAACAAGTACAAATAATACAAAGCTGTTTAAGAAAAATATACGAATAATTACAAGAAGCCAGCTATGTTTTAGAATGGTACCCTTAAGAAATTTCTTTCATCATCTGTTTGAGAGGTTAATAGATCTCTTCAAGAAACAGTCCTTTAGATCAGCGGTCGCCAACCTTTAGGACCTCACGGGCCACCAGTGGCCCGCGGACCACTGCTTGCCAACCACTGCTCCAAAGGTTTCCTTAAACCAGTGGTCGCCAACCTTTTGGACCTCATGGACCAGCAGTGGTCCGCGGACCATCGGTTGGCGACCGCTGCTTTAGATCACTAGAAGAGATACTGCAAGATAACACAATGTAGAAACTTCCTCAACTTTCTTTTCCCTTATTCTGAATTCCTTCGTCAAAGTACATCATGTTCCT
This sequence comes from Corynorhinus townsendii, assembly GCA_026230045.1. Classification (NCBI taxonomy): domain Eukaryota; kingdom Metazoa; phylum Chordata; class Mammalia; order Chiroptera; family Vespertilionidae; genus Corynorhinus; species Corynorhinus townsendii. Next base: position 216,405,454 of record JAPDVU010000002.1, read on the forward strand.
TAAATTAATTTTGCTGTGAAGGCTCGTGATTCATGGTCCACTCTAAATAGCAATTCTAAATTCCAGAGCCATAAAACAAAAGACAAAAACTTTTTCTGAAGGTGCCATTCCTACTTATACACCCTGCTGAAGATCCAAAATCATCACAACTGATTCCACAGCTAATTAGTTCATTTTTTATCAGCCTCCCACCATACCTTGCTGGTGCAGTTATCCTACAGATGAAAGCATTTAAAAAAGAGAATGAGAACACAGGATAAGCCTCCATACAGAAAACAGTGTGTAATTTTTAAGTCATAAATTGAATATGACTTCTCAGAGATAAGCAAAAAAGCATTTAATTCTTTTTTAAGGACTCAAATAAGATACTAAACTAAATTAGAACACATATGACTAAAACTTTCTTAGCTTCTAAGATAAATAACAAAGCCTTTTATATAAAAATTGTTTCAGTTTTAGTGTTCCACTGTTGAGGAATAATAAAAATAAACTTTTAAAAATACATTACTGGCCCCCAAATCAACAGTATTTATTATGGCAAACTGTTCAAAATACTCCCAACAAAGTACTGCATTCTACTTAGAAAAGATTGTACAGAAAAAAAAGATACAATAAATACTTATGGTTTTTATGAGCTATGAAATAAGGCTCAAAATCAGGTCTTTGTAAAGACCTAACCCTTCCTTTCGCTTATACAGATCTGTTTACTTTCATTCTCCTCAATCTCTTACTTTTAGTACCAAGTGTATTATACCTCGTATCTTATCAAAAAGCTCTAAAAGAAGGAAGGTGTTACATAAGAGGGCCAAAAAAGGGCAACCGTCATAAACAATCATAAAATATCTGTCAAATACATTTGCTGAACAGACAAATTTTTCTTTACAATGAAGTAACACTTACCACCTCCGCCAAGGCTGAAATGACTTTGCCCAAAGTTGTAAGAGACTTATTAATATTTGCTCCTTCCTAAAATCAATTCCAAACATAAAAGAATTAAGAATTTCTACAGCTGCCACATCATATATAAGAGATAAAATACAATTAGACATAGGCTAGCATTATTAGATAATTTATGACCACAAATTCTAAAAACCTCCTTTAATTCTCAATCTTCCCTCCTCTCCACTTGATAACATGCCAAGACCACATGCTTAATTGCACAGTTGTAAAGTATCTTTGAGATGTTTATGCTCCAAAAACGTACAGATGCAGCCTTCTTCCCACAATTCACTAACATGAGATTTCTGCTCATATCTCTAGAGGAGTTCATGCTTGGTTTCACATCTGGATCTTGTGTATCCTTTTTCCCCACGACTGTCCCTTACTTTCAACTGTTCCTCAAAATACAATTCAACTCTCACCATGAAGTCCTCCTTAATTATTATGTTATACTAGAGGCCTGGTGCATAACATTTGTGCACAGGTGCTGTCCCTAGGCCTGGCCGGCAATCAGGGATGAGCCGATTGGGGCCTGCCGGCTGGGGGAGGGGCAGGACATGGGAGGCTGGCCACTGGCCATGAGGATGGAGCCAGCCCCCGGCACCCTGGGCAAGGGGCCGCGTCCACCACCACCCACCCCCGGTTCCCCATTCCAGCCCAGGGCCCAAAAGCCCTGGTGGGGTCAGGAGAGGAGGCAACGGTCACCGGGCCAGGCACGGAAGGAATGGACATACAAAGCTGGTGCCCCACCACCACGCAGTTCCCCACCTCTGCCCCTCCTCCTTTCACTGCCATGCCACCACCACAGCGTGTGGGTAGCAGGCCAATCAGGGCCTGCCAGACAAGAGGAGGGACAGGGTGCAGGAGGTTGGCCACCGGCCCTTGGTCCCCCTGGGAAAGGGGCTGCATCCACCAACATTCACCCAGGTTCTCTGTCACATCCCGGGGCCTGGCCCCAATTGGGCGGGGTGGGGTACCACGGGAGGTTGGCCAGCCAGGGGAGGTTGGCTGTGGGAGCACACTGACCACCAGGGGGCAGCTCCTGTGTTGAGCCTCTGCCCCCTGGTGGTCACTGCATGTCATAGCGACCAGTTATTCCGGTCGCTTAGGCTTTTATATATACAGATAACCTTTCTTTGAAGTTATAGAGCAGAATTGGCAAAATTTTTCTTAAAGGTTTTGTGGTCTCTGTCACAACTTATCAACCCTACCATTGTAGCATGAAAGCAGCCACAGATAATATATAAATAGATGCCGCTGTGCTCTAATAAAATCTTATTTACAAAAACAGTCAGTGGGCCAGATATGGCTATCCGTGTTATAGAACAATTATTGACTAGGCCATTTGTTTTGACAAGAAAAATACCTTTAATCGAGTCCCTTTGGCACCAGTTGAATCAGCTCGTTCACTTCCTGCTAGATCCACCAAGCTGATTTTACTGACCTGGTAAAGAACAATAACATTGTGGTGATTCAAAAATAAGCCAAGTCAAAGTAGAAAACAGTTAGAGGCAGGAAACGGAAAGATTAAGGCAAGGAGAAGACTAAAAATAATGATTAGGACTTATCCTATCTAATAAAAGAGTGATATGCAAATTGACTGTACCTCCGCTACACCCACAAGCCATGCCCACCAGCCAATCAGGAGCAAGTATGAAAATTAACCCAACCAAGATGGCTGCGGCCACAGAGAGAGCAGGAGGCTTGGGTTTCCCCGGCAATGGAGGAAGCCAAGCTTTCCGCCTGCCCTGGCGGGCCCAGACCTCCGCTCAAGGCTACAAAGTTTCAATTATAGAAGGTAAATAAATACCAACAAAACTGGATGCGGCCACTGAGCGAGCAGGAGGCTTGGCTCTGCTCAATGCTACAAGGTTTCAATTATAGAAGATAAATAAATCCCAGATACCAGGACCTCCACTTGGGTTGCCAGGGGGCGTGGCCAGCCTGCAACCACCACAGGCCCCTCACCCAGGCCGCCCCATGCCCCAAGGGAACCCCCACCCTGATCTGGGACACCCTTCAGGGCAAACCTGCCAGCCCCCACCCGTGCACCAGGCCTCTATCCTATCTACTAAAAAAGTAATATCCAAATTTACCGTCACTTCAACACACAAGATGGCTGCTCCCATGTGGACACAAGATGGCCACCACAGATGGCCAGCAGGGGAGGGCAGTTGGGAGGGACCAGGTCTGCAAGGGAGGGCAGTTGTGGGCGATCAGGCCAGCAGGGGAGGGTAGTTGGGAGGGACCAGGCCTACAAGTGAGGGCAGTTGCGGGGGGACCCAGACCTTTAGGGGAGGGCAGTTAGGGGTGACCAGGCCGGCAGAGGAGGGAAGTTGGGGGTGACCGGGCCTGCAGGGAAGGGCAGTTGCGGGGGGTGGGGGGCCCAGGCCTGCAGGGAAGGGCAGTTAGGCATCAATCAGGCTGATGGGGGAATGGTTAGGGGGTGATCAGGCTGGCAGGCAGAAGCGGTTAGGGGCAATCAGGAAGGCAGGCAGGCGAGCAGTTGGGAGCCAGCAGTCCTGGATTGTAGAGGGATGTGCGACTGCCTGTTTAGGCCCGCCTAAACAGGCAGTCGGACATCCCTTGAGGGGTCCCAGATATGAGAGGGTGCAGGCTGGGCTGAGGGACACAACCCCCATGCACGAATTTTGTGCAGTGGGCGTCTAATATATGACATAAGATGACAAAGTCAACATATACTTTTAATCAATTTAAAGAGCACACAGAAAAATCACAGCAATTATCTGGGTTCATGACATCATATTTTACAATGATGTCATAAAAATATGTAAAACTCTGCAGCCACTATGGAAAACAGTACGGAAGTTCCTCAAAAAATTAAAAATAGAACTGCCATATGATCCCAGAAATTCCAGTTTTGCATATTTATCCAAAGAAAATGAAAACACTATCTCAAAAAGATATATGCAACCCCAATATTCATTGCAGCATTATTTACAACAGCCAAGATAAGGAAAGAACCTAAGTATCCACTGATAGATGAATAAATACAGAAAGTGTGGTACATATATAAAATGGTATATTATCCAGTCATAAAAAAGAATGAAATCTTGCCATCTGTGACAACATGGATGGACCCTGAGGGCATTATGTTAAGTTAAATAAGTTCAGCAAAGAAAGAGAAATACTACATGATCTCACTCATATTTGGAATCTTGGGGGAGGGGAAGCTCAGAGATGCAGAGAACAGACAGGTGACTGCCGGAAGCAAGGAGTTGGGGGTGAGGGGAGTACGGAAAATGGGCTGAGGGAATCAATAGGTACAAACTTCCAGTTATTAAATAAGTAAGTCATAGGATGTAATGTAAGAGCATGGTGACTACAGTTAATAATACTGTATTGCATGTTTGAAAGTTGCTAAGAGTAAATTTTAAAAGTTCTCATTGTAAGAAAAAAATTCTGTAGCTATATATAGTGAAGGATATTAATTAGACTTATTGTGGTGATCATTTCACAATATATACAAATATCAACTCATTATTTTGTACACCTGAAATATAATGTATATCAATTATGTTACACCTCAATAAAATTTTAAAAGCAGAAAAAAATATATAACTCATTGACCCATTAAATGGCATTAAAAATGAAACGTCCAGCCCTGGCCTGGTGGCTCAGTTGGCTGGAGAGTCATCCTGTGAAGCAAAAGGTGGGAGGTCAGATTCCCAGTCGGGGCACATACCTAGGTTTTAGGTTCAATCCCCATGGGGGTGAGTATGGGAAGCAGCCAATCCATTTCTCCTTCACATCAATGTTGTTTCCTCTCTCTCTCTCAAATCAATTTAAAAAAACAAAAAACCTATCCTTGCCTTTCCGGCATGGCTCAGTGGTTGAGCGTCGACCTATGAACCAGGAGGTCACAGTTCAATTCCCGGCAGGGCACACACCCAGGTTGTGGGCTCAATCCCCAGTGTGGGTCGTGCAAGAGGCAGCGGATCAATGATTCTCTCTCATTATTGATGTTTCCATTTCTTGCTCTCTTCTCCCTTCCTCTCTGAAATTAATAAAAATATATTAAAAAAAAACAAACATATCCTTGAGTGAGGATTTTAAAAATTAAATAAATAAAATTTTTAAGATGAAGCTTCCAGAAACTGGAACTGTCAAATATTGATGGTGGGAATATAAAATTATATTGTTTCATTATATCATTTTACAATGAAAAACGGAAAACGGGTTAGCAGATACTTATCATAAGATTCAACCATCCTACTTCAAGGTATAAACCAAGAGAAACAAAAACAAATATCCACACAAAGACTTGTACACATACATGAACAGCACCTTCATTTGTAAGATCAAAAACTGGACACAATTTAAATGCCCATCAACAGATGAATTAATGAACAAACTGTGATACGTCATCTGTATAATGGAATAGGAATCAGCATGAAAGAGTGAACTACGGATACAAACAACAACATAGATGAGTCTCAAAATCGTTATGTTAAGGAAAGAAACCAGACACAAAATACTGTAGTATGTTACTTCTGGAAAATGTAAATTCATCTATAGTGACAGAAAGCAGGTCAGGGATTACCTGAGGATGGGGATGAAAGGAGGGACGTAGTTAGATTACCGAGGAGCATGAGGCAACTTTTCGGGGCACTAGATAAGATATCTAGTTGTAGTGCTGCTTTCACAGGTGTCTACATATGTGATCCAGATTTATACTTTAAATATATGTTTTACTGTACTTCAATAATACATCAATAAAGTTCTTTAAAAATGCTTCAGGAACATTTAGACAAAAGTATCTAAAGTGGATTATCACTGAAGCTATGGTTATGGGATAACGTTACTATTTTTGTAGATTTGACATCATATAAAAGAAAAAAAATGCTTTCATGTAAGATGTTCCTTGTGCTATTCAGGTGAATACTGACTACTATGTAGCATTAATATTGTAACCTCTGGCTAAGCAGTGTCAAGTTACTTGATAATCCATATGAAAGATTATATTCTTAAAAATAATTTTCATTAATAACAAAAAGGTCATCAGGTAAAAGGTAATTCTAGTTTTTAGTGATACTAGTTCCATAAGGTACTAAGTTTATAACCAAAGGATCTTTTATAATTGCTAGTACAATAACTCTAACTTCAGATTAAAAAACCCAGCTGTATGCTATGTAGGAATATAAGCAGAGTAGAATTCAACATAAACTTATTATTATCAATAATGACAATAAAATTAACATTTGTTAAGTGGTTACTCTGTGCCAAGCACTATTATGTGTGCTTAACCTATACTACTACTTAATCCTTTTAACAATCCTATGAGGTTGGGGAAACTGAGGCACAAAGAGGGTAAGTAACTTGCCCAAGGCAACACTGCTGGAAAGTGGCAGAGCCAGGATCTAAAGCAAGCAGTTTAATTCCGAAGTCTATATATTTAATTAACCCCTGTAGAAAATGAGAAATTGACAAGCAAAGGTATCTGAAGAACATCAGAATTGCTGTACAGCTATTTACTTTCCAAAAATAAAATACATCTTGTCTGCTTCGTGGTTTGCTTAAACTTTAATCCCACAGTAACATTATCAGAGCTTTAAAAAATGAAATACACATACCAAAGAAGCTAGTAAGATAATTAAGAGGTTCCAGTCAGGAAGAAGAAAAGGGAGCATGTTCTTCCCTCAGACTACTTAACTAACTCTCTCGGGTAGAGAAGTTTTTGAGAGCCAAAGCCTTGGATTGTTTTTCCTTAACCCTATTTTCTCTTTTGCAATTTCACTTAGGAACCCATACTCAAAACTGGTCTAGAGAGGAATAAAAATGATAAGCAAAAGATATGAAATACCCTCCGTTAAGTAAAAATCTCTTCCACAACATGCAGAGGCTAGCAAGCAGGACTTCTGAAAATCCCCGCTGTGCACCACTCAAGCCCAGAGACCGTTCTCCTACCTTCTCAGTGGAAAGGTTGGTCTCGGTATCATGTTTCTTCTGCGTGAAAACAATTGTGAACACAGCATGGGAACGGCTACTTGTCTCATTCATGTTGGTAGCGGCCACTGTCCTAAATACACATAAAGGGGACCACGTGACAATGGAATCCTTAGGTGCAAGTTAGAAGGGACAGCAGGTTCCACATTACAGGCATAACAATCACAAGCAACAACTTTAATTCACAGATTGCAAGACTATCACACAAAATGCTCTCAATACACTTTATTTACGAGTTTATCAAGTTACCCTCCAACTCCAAAGGTACCCCCTCAGAGTCATTTTTCATACTCCAGTTGTCCCTTTTGGAAACCACTGAGGCATTTAATTTTATTAGGCGTTCATTTATTCCAGGACCGATTACTACCATAGGCATGTGATAAACAACATTTTAGCACAACTTGACCCAATCCTAATAGTAAAACTCAACCGCAGCTCTCTTGTGTCCTAGCGGTGCACTGTTCTGATAGGAATAGATATTTGATAGGAATAGATACTAAATATGCGGCAGCCCTCACTTCTCCAGCACAGCGAAAGGATCAGAGGACTCCACAATAACAACCACCTTCCTAACTACAAGGGCCGCAAAATGTGCCAAAGGCCTCAGCCATTGGTCTATTCCCTACCGTACCTGGCTTTGTTCCCAGCATCCATGAGGTCAGCAATGTCTGTGTAGGAAGTGACGGCCAACTTGGACAGATCCTCCACATATGGGCCCAGAAGTGGGTGTTCACGTACACGCAAATTACCCTTGTTTTTTGGATTCAGCAAATCTCGTACTCTTTCACAGTAAATTTCCATGTAGCTCACCTAGAAACAAATTATTAATGAATGAGAACTCAGGAAAAAAAATTCTCTAATTAAAATATTTTTAGAAACTTATTGAAAGTAATTAGGGATTAGCGACCTTTACTAAGTGAAATGCCATAGTTCTAGCCCCTTTTATTCTATTAACTATATGCTCAGACACCACTGAGTAGGTTAGAACCAGCCTTCTGACTTTCTTGGAAAGGAAAGGAGGTAAATAGGCTATCTTAGCACACAGTGACTGCCACCTGTCTTTAGCAGAAAAAAAAGAATCATTTTTAATAGCAACTTATCTGTTGTCAATGTTTTTTTAAATGTTTGCCATTCTCCAAAAGCTTGGAAACAATATTTCTACTAGTGTTAAAACCAAGGAACTGTATCAATATTCCAGAGCAGTTAAGACAAGAGACCAGCGACTCTAATACCAGTACTTTAAGACTGGCTACAATGTGACTGATTATGGACCAAAAATGTGTCTATCAGAAGGGGTAAGGACTGGTCAGCACAGAATCCAATTGTATGGCAGGACCTATCCAAGTCTCACAGGCGAAGAAGCCTCAGACAATGTGCTGACGCAGGACCATTCCTGTCATGGAGATGAATGTGCTGAGGCTATCATTTCTTCACCTGAAGCAATTAAGCATCTATCTAATCAACTCCTCTCCCTCTAACTTCATGCTCACCAAAAACCACCAATGGAGGTCCGTCCACAGGAAGATAACAGGCCGATCATGAGTGTCTGGTCTGGGTAACAGTTATTCCTCACGGGAAAGTAATAAACCAATTGCTGGTTTCTTAACATCAATCACATGAGCTTCATTCAAGAGTCTGCCTTTGAGGAATGATGGTTGATCCTAATGAACCTATAAGCTCAGATTTCTAAGCAACAATGCTCTGAAGTTGGGTAAATTCACCACAGTAAGCCTAATTATACAGCTTCCCTAGGAATCAGACACTTCTGTATCACTGAGCTACTCAAGCATACAATGTAACTTCTGCATTTTTCAACCTCAAATTTCTACAGACACATTTTCAGAGTATCTCAAATGGAACCTTATCTCTATTTCTATTGGCTTTTTCTTTTTTTCAATCTCAGATCGGTATTGTTATACTGTATTTCAAAATCAGTTTAAAAAAAACTGAAGATGGTGAAAGATAAAGTAATTGATCTATTATAAGAGTAAAACAACAGGACAAGAGATAATCTTTCTAAAAGATGTTATCCAACAGAGTGAGATGGTACTTCAATCATTCTCATGTACTTAAACCTGTACATACAATGCTGAATCCCAGGAAGATATCACATGTTCTTTGAAAACTTGTTCCTTTTCACACATGTATAAGGCTAAGAGCTCCTCAATAACCTGGTAGAGATTGATGTGCCCAATTACTTATTCTCTAATGTGCAAATCCATCTAAGCCAGTGGTCGGCAAAGGGCAGCTTGTGAGCCACATGCAGTTTGCTGCTCTGTTGACTAATGAGTTTGCCGACCACTGGACTAGACTAAATGTTACTGTGTAGTTGGAAGCTGTGAGGATTAGGCAATTGTGGCATATTGTGTGCAAAGAGGTAAAGGGTAGTATATGACAGTGGTCGGCAAACTCATTAGTCAACAGAGCGGCAAACCACGGCTCACAAGCCACGAGCCGCGGTTTGCTGACCACTGATCTAAGCCAGCACTATTTATTTTACTTCTAAATGAACCAACATTACAGACCCCACTTGGCAAGTTCAATTCATTAAGCACCAGGTATTTTCAGGTCTTTTTAGGTACTTGACATACATCAGTTAATAAAGCAGACAAAGATCCATTCCATAGTGAGCTTATGATGCTAGGAAGGGAGACTGAAAATAAACAACAAACATAAAAAATAAGTAAAATTACAAAATACATTAGACTATGGCAAGTACTATTGTGGGGGAAGAGGGGAAGGACAGTGGAAGGGAGACCAGGAGTGCTGGGTGGAAGGCAAGTTGCAGTATTATAAAAGACTAGAGGCTCAGTGCCCAAAATTCATGCACTCAGGGGGGCCTGTGTCCCTCAGCCTGGCCTGTGCCTTCTCACAGTCTGGGAGCCCTCAAGGGATGTCTGACTGCCCGCTTAGGCCCTCTCCCCACGGGAAGAGGGCCTAAGCGGGCAGTCGGACATCCTTAGCACTGCTACGGAGGCGGAAAAGGCTCCCGCCACCACCGTTGCATTCACTAGCCATGAGCCCAGCTCAGGGCTTCTGGCTGAGCAGCACTCCCCCTGTGGGAGCACACTAACCACCAGGGAGCAGCTCCTGCGTTGAGTGTCTGCCCCCTAGTGGTCAGTATGCGTCATAGAGACCTTTTGTTCCACTCTTCGATCGATTTGCATATTAGCCTTTTATTATATAGGATGGTCAAGGTAAGCCTCAAAGAAACAGTAAGTATGAACAAAAGACCTGGAGGAGGTGGAAAACAGCCAAAAGATATCCAGGAAAAGACAAATTCAGGCAGAAGGAAAAGTAAAGGCCTTGTAGTTAGGAATATTTCTGGTGTATTCCAGAAAGAGCACAAAAATCCAGTGTGGCTGCAGCAGAATAAGTAAGAGAAAGGCAAGAAAGGAGGCAGAGGTCCCATAAATTTAAGAAACCACTGTATCAACTGGGGATCTACCCTGCAGTCCAAATAAGCCTATGAACGCAGACTAATATGAAAGAAAAGGGCTTCTTTTTTATTACCCACAAGCTCAAAAAATTCTGTCACATGATTCAAAACAGAATAGTTATAGGATGAGACAAGAGAATTCAATTTCACAAAAAATATTTTTAGAACGACACATTCCCCTTTTGGTGTATAATGGTCACAGGAAGAATCCTTTAAAACTTATCAATTTATGCAACACTTTATAGGTAAAGAAAAAAACCCCAAAGCATCTAAGTAGATCACCTAGACATTGTGTAAGTCCTATAGATAATCAAACATATACATTTTTTTAAATGTAATAAATTAGAGTTTGCTTTAAAAGCAGCTTAATTTCTCAGAACAGGCTCATGTTAACAGAACACTGTTATGGTGTCAGATAGCAGTCTAGTTTCATTCTTTTGCATGTGGCTTTCCACTTTTCCCAACACGATTTATTGAAGAGACTTTCCTTTCTCCATTGTTATGATTTTGGCTCCTTTATAGAAAATTAGTTGCCCATACATGCAGTAGGATCAGAACATTTTAATAATATTAATGACTATAAAATTAACTACCAAAAACTGGGGAGGGTGTAAAATAATAGCTTCTTAAAGCACATACAAAAAAGGGGAAATGTTTATCAAAAAAACTAATATATATAAAGTAATTCTATAAACCTCTTCTTAAAAGGAAATCCATTGTAGGGTATACAATGGATGGAGACTAACTTTTCCTAGATTATAAGCAACTATAAAGGGGGAGAGAAGAGATTTGATTATATATGCCTGTCAAAAATAATCCTATCTAGTAAAAGAATAATATGCAAATTGACCATCATTCCAACACACAAGATGGCTGCCCCTATGTGGTCAAAGATGGCCGCCACAAGATGGCCAGCAGGGGAGGGCAGTTGGGAGGGACCAGGCCTGCAAAGAAGGGCAGTTGTGGGTGATCAGGCCACCAGGGGAGGGCAGTTAGGGGTGACCAGGCTGGCAGAGGAGGGAAGTTGGGGGCAACCAGGCCTGCAGGGAAGGGCAGTTGGGGGGGGGGGGACCCAGGCCTGCAGGGGAGGGCAGTTAGGAGTGCCCAGGTCTGCAGGGGAGGGCAGTTAGGGGCAATCAGGCTGGCAGGGGAGCAGTTAGGCATCAATCAGGCTGGCAGGGGAGTGTTTAGGGGGTGATCAGGCTGACAGGCAGAAGCGGTTAGGGGCAATCAGGAAGGCAGGCAGGCGAGCAGTTGGGAGCCAGCACTCCTGGATTGTGAGAGGAATGTCCGACTGCCAGTAGGATCGGGCCTAAATGGGCAATCGGACATCCCTCGAGGGGTCCCAGATTGCAGAGGGTGCAGGCTGGGCTGAGGGACACACCCCCACCCCATGCACGAATTTCGTGCACCAGGCCTCTATAGTTATTAATAATATGAAAGAGAAAGAGTTCACACAAATAATAAGAAAAACATTGCAATCCCAACATGTTAACTGACATAGGCATAAGATGTTCAACCACACTAATAATCAAAGAAATTCAAATTTAAATAAGAGTGAGGAATTTTCCCTTATCAAATTGGCAAAGTTAAAAAATGAAAATACTAAATTTTCACAAAGGCAGACTTGGATGCTTACACTCCCTGATGGGGCTTCTTTCTGAAATTCAAATGCATTTTTTGACATTCAACATATATACAAAGGAAATTAAAGCCAGTTTTATAAATAAGGATTTAATTAGAGCATTATTCATTATAACAAAAACTTAGAAATGGCCTAAAAGTACAAAACTGGGAGAGTGGTTAAGTGATCTATAGTACAGTCATAATTTTGAGCCATTTTAAAGCAACAGTTGAGGCAATGGAGTATGGAGGCCTCTGGTTTTAACCAACGGCTGTACTCACCTCTACAGAGTAGGACATTTCTTCATTACAGTTGTCATTGATTTTCTCAAATAGTTCTTCACATAACTACAGAAACAGAATGAGAGAGAGATGAAGAGCATGAATCAAAGAAGCACTAAGTTACCCAGGACTGTTACACAAATTAGTAATATCCCTTTTCTCTTTTTCCCCCAAAATTAACAGCATCAACAACAAAGGTGAATTCTCTGAGTGAAATAAAAGACAGTTTTAAATACATCCTATCTATATAATCCCTCAACAGCAGCATCTCAACAATGTTTCCTTAGAAAGAAAGCCACATTTAGAAGAAGGGAAGGAAATTATGTCTCTTATAGTGTTATGTCATTGGCACATTTAATTTATGTAAATTCAACTCTTCATACTATAATACAGTAACAGTAATTCTACTACCAGAATTATTATTGTAGCAGTAAAACTACTATTCAACTATATTTTGTACAAACATTACTTACTGTGATATATAAATTTTATTATTATAAATTGTCTGTTACTACCTACATTCACACACATATACAGAGAGAGAATACATACTATTGGGAAGGCATAAATGAAGGTATTTTCAAGAATCATTTTGACTATAAAATTTTCCCGTTTACCTCTGTTTTAAGACTCCAAACCTTTTATGAAAGGCTACTCTACTACACAGTGACATTTCTAACAGAAAACATTAATTTTTATAGATCAGAAAAATTATAAAATTCATTCTCTCTACCCCTTGAATTTATTTAAAATGTGGTAAGTTTTTTTAAAAAATTAACAAAAATCTACTGAATTTTCATCTGCTATATATTTAGTATTAAGGAAATCGATTCACATTTGGAAAACTAGCTATTCATTTGTGATTTTCTAGAAGCCTAAGTAGAATTTAAAATTTATTATAAAAGGCAGTTTCTAGCCCTGGCTGACGTGGCTAGTTGGTTAGAGCGTCGGCCTGCACACCACAGGGTCAAGGGTTTGATGCCCAGTCTAGGGCACATAGGGCCGGCCTGTGAGGGAGACAACCAACTGATGTCTTACATTGATGTTCCCTTCCTTCCCTCCCTTCCTCTCTCCCTCTCTCCCTCTCTCCCTCTCTCTCTCTGATAAAGCAATGGAAAAAGTATCCTCAGGTGAGGAGGATTAACAACAACAAAAATTGGCAGTTTCTAAATAATAATAATCACCTTTTAAAAAATCCATACTTTTGGATGTTTATTAAAATAATATATTCCAGCCTGGCAGGTTTGGCTCAATGGATGGAGCGTAGGCCTGCAGACTGAAGGGCCCAGTTCGATTCCGGCCAAGGGCACATACCTGGGTTGCAGGCTCAATTCCCTGTAGGGGGCATGCAGGAGGCAGTCAATCAGTGATTCTCTCTCATCATTGATGTTTCTATCTCTCTCTCCCTCTCCCTCTCTAAAAATCAATAAAATATATTTTAAAAAATAAAATATTCCACAATTCTATCAGAAAAGATATGTAATTATACAAGAATTTTAGTAACAAACAAATTAAAGGGAAAGGAGAAACATAGTGTGGTAATAGGATAAAATAAATATGACTGTTTAGTACAACTTGGCATAATTGTAATCTATAATTATTTTAATGCCCAAAAAGTATTACATAGCAGTAAAAGCAGAGACTCCAAAACTAACTTTCCTGCATTTGGATTCTGAACAAGTGACATGACCACATGCCTCAGTTTCCCCATCTGTAAAATGAGGGTAGTAATAGCACCTACCTCTTAGGGTCATATGAGAAGAATTAGATGAGCTAGTATTTGTCAAGCATTTGGCTTGTGTTTGGCACAAAGGGAGTGCTTCAGAATGTTTTCTCTAATTAGCATTGTAACTGTTGCTATTACTATAAACAGAGAAGGACAATTCCCAAATATACAGGATGTGGCAAAAGTAGGTTTACAGTCGAGAGTATGTGAAATAGTTTTTTCTTGTATTATTATTATTTATTAACTAGGGGCCCGGTGCACAAAGATTCGTGCACGGGGGGTAGGTCCCTCAGCCTGACCTGCACCCTCTCCAATCTGGGAGCCCTCAAGGGAGCCCTCTCCAATCCGGGAGTTTCTGTCTGTCTTTGCAATCATATAAGCGAATTGTCTGAGACCCCAACCCAATTTGGTTTGTTGCTCACAGATAATAGAGGCATTTTTTTTTCTTTGCTTCATTGGTGGAGATTTCCTGGAAGTTTTAGGATATCTTCCCTTTAATTTTTCCTAGACACTCTGATTTCACTTATGTCTCTCACCTTTGCTTTCCCTCCACCCCCCACTGCAACAGTAACTTGCTCCAGGCTCACTTTGCTCTTGTGCAGTGGTTGGCAAACTGTGGCTCGCGAGCCACATGCAGCTCGCGAGCTGCGGTTTGCTGCTCTGTTGACTAATGAGTTTGCTGACCACTGCTTTAGTGTCTAGGAGATCCGTCTGCCACCAGAACTACGATTCCCAGCATTCCTGGTGCTCCCCACGCTCTGGGCTTCCGCTATTGGTCCTGGGGTTGCCACCAGAACTACTATTCCCAGAATTCCTGGTGCTCCCCGTGCTCTGGGTTTTCCCTTCCTCCTCTGTCTCCGTCCCACAGCCTCCCGCTCTGCCAAGTCCTCCACACCGCCAGCTCTCCCTCTCTGCTCTCCGTCTGGTGGCTTGGGGAGCCAAGTTCCCCAAGCCGCTCCACTCTCTCCCAGCTCTCCCACTCTGCTCTCCACCCAGTGCTTGTGTATGCAAATTAACTCGCCATCTTTGTTGGGTTAATTTTCATACTCACTCCTGATTGGCTGGTGAGCGAGCCGGAGGTACGGTCAATTTACATGTTTCTCTTTTCTTATATAGGAGGATTATTGTATTATTTTTCACACAAACTACTGTAAACCTACTTTTGCCCCATCCTGTATGTCTTAGAGAAATTTTTTTACAGAAAAAAGATATGTATGTTAGTATGTCCCATTTTTTCTGAAGTTTTTATCTTTGTTACTAATTGAACATTTCAATTACATAGCTGAATTCAAAATTACAGTCCACTAATCTACCAGATAAAGTAGCAATTGCTTCTGTATTTTACTCTCAAAATATAAAGATGGTCACACTAGGCCTATAGTAAAAAACAAAAACAAACAAACAAACAAAAAAACCTCTTTAAAATTAATTCCGAATATCACTAATAAAAGCCATATTCCTGTTATTTAAAAAGAAGTTCTTCTAAATACTGATGTCACAACTCCTCTCCATTTCCAAACAATACAAAATCAAAAGACTAACTGCTCTTAAAAAAAAAGAAGTTTCACTGTTCAAGCTTAAAGTGATAGTATTAAACTAATACAATAAAAAGAAAGTATCTCTAAACAAGGTGATCAAAAACAATCAGATTCTTGCCCTAACTGGTTTGGCTCAGTGAATAGAGCATCAGCCTGCGGACTGAAGGGTCCCAGGTTCAATTCCGGTCAAGGGCAGATGATCGATGTTTCTAACTCTCTATCCCTCTCCCTTCCTCTCTGTAAAAAAATCAATAAAATATATTTAAAAAATAATAATTTTTAAAAATCAGATTCTTAAGGGGTGATCAATATACGGAGCTTTAAAAAAAAGTCAGAGCAACAACATTCATTAAGTGTCTCCAGGATTCAGACAGAGTTTGTTACATACTACCTCTTTTTGAAGAAGCTGGTAACACTGTTCAAAAGATAAAATAACATAACATTGGATGCATAGCAAAACCTTTACCAAAAAATCAACTTTCCCACCTTTAAAGTAGACATGTATATATGTCAATCTCTCCCACTAGACTGTTAGTTCCTCTGGGGCAAAGGGAGAGGTGATTTATCTTCATGCCTAGTACGATAGTCCCTGAATAAACATTTGCTAAATAAAAATAATTGTTAAAGCCATTGAAGACTAAGAGTAATGAGGAACAGAGGTTTTTCGTTGTTTTTTGTTTTTTACCTGTGGAATGATGCCAGCCTGGCTTTCTTCTTGTTTACCCATCATTGTGTAAGATTTCCCAGCACCAGTCTGCCCATAGGCAAAAATACAGACATTATATCCCTCAAAGGCATGTAAGAGCATTTCCTTCCCAATGTCATTGTACACACGGTTTTGAGATGCAAAACAGGGATCTTCAGGCTATAAAGATTAAAAGGAGAAATAAGTGACATTTTATTCATATTCTTTCCTATGCTTATTTGATTACTGCTCTAATAAGTACAAGTGCTTTGAATCAGACTAATCACCAAAACATATATTTTTAAAGTTTCCCCTACATGTTGTTTATTTTCCTCATTTTATACGCACACATGCACTATTAGAGTTATCCATTAGCCAGGTCAGCCATATGTAAAAATATCTACATGAAATTATCTGACATGATTACATTTAATTTTCCATAACTTTACAAATATCACTCTCCCATTCATAGGGAGCTCCAAGAAAATTTTCTTAAGAGGAAATGGGACTAAAAGATCAAAGGTCAAGTCCACATATAAAAATACTTTTTGAACTTGTTACTGGTAGTACGGCTGCATCTCAACACAGCTTTCAGCGAAGGATGTTTCCAATCCCTTGCCTAGACCCTTCCCTTGCCGATTAGGCTTTATCAATGAGGTCCGAAAGGCTGGCGACCGCTGGTTTAAGGAAACCTTTGGAGCAGCGGTCGCCAATCGGCGGGCCGCGGACCACTGGTGGCCCGTGAGGTCCGAAAGGTTGGCGACCGCTGGTTTAAAACATCTCCTTTTCCAACACAAAACAGGAAATATAAAGAACTAAATTATAACAAGGAGTGCCCTGACCGGTTTGGCTCAGTGGCTAGAGCGTCCGCCTGCGGACTGAAAGGTCCCAGGTTCGATTCCAGTCAAGGGCATGTACCTTGGTTGCAGGCACATCCCCAGTAGGAGGTGTGCAGGAGGCAGCTGATAGATGTTTCTTTCTCATCGCTGTTTCTAGCTCTCTATCCCTCTCCCTGCCTCACTGTAACAAATCAATAAAACATATTTTTAAAAAATAACAAGGAGATGCAGAAGCAAACTTTAGTTCAGGAAAAAGCCCTAGAAGCCAGCAGGACTGAGGGTTCTATGCTGAATAAGGGTACTGTGAAGGGCCCCACTCTCCATTTTCCTAGATGTTGGTAACCTCTGTTTTTTTTGTTGGAAATGAAGCTCTTTTGAAACCCATTAAAACACCCTTCAAGCCCTGCTCCTCTGCAGCACCATGTGTATACTCACCGAGGTGTGAGACCAGTAGGAGTAGTCGAAGCTGAAGGACTTTGGAGCTTCCTTTGGGTTCTTTGGGTTCACAATACCTAGAGAATGAAAATGTTTTGATTTTATAAGTCACTCAGTTACATGTTCTTTAGTTCAACATGATGTTACATGGTAAATTCAAAACATCCAAATCAGTAAATTACTACTGAATCTAAATAGGGTACTCAAAATAAAAAATAATCTCATTTTTAATAGATGATCTACATATATAATTTGAAAATAATCCAACCAGTAACATTCACTAAGTGTCACCAGGATTCAGAGCAGAGCCTGGTAGACAGCAGGTGCCCATTAAATAGTTTATGACTGAATCTGAGGTAAGAAAGCAGCCAAAATCTGGAAATGGGCCATATTACTATTCAAGGTGCTTCGTAAGGCTTCAAATATTTCAACACATCAGAAATAAAAATTAGAAAATTATTGAATCAATCTAGCCACTATTTGAAACAAACTCTTTTTAAAGCTCTATCTACTTCAGAAAAGCTTTTGGTAATAAAGCATTCACTGAAAAGATAATCTTATTCCTGAAATCCATAGCTGATAACTAATATGTAAGTGATCATATATGTATGTGTGTACATTTGGGTATATGAGTGTGTACAGTGGAATCACAGACCACTAAATCTTCTGTAGAATGTTTTTACAGAAAAATTACTTTTTGACTGAAAAGCAGGAAGTCTCACTGCCCATATTAACAGTGATTTGTCATGTGATTAATCCTGTCACAGTTCACTTCAGGGACTGGCTGCTGAAGCTTAGCCTCTGTCCCTTTCTCATACACATAAAGCGCTGGCTCCTCAGATTTCACATGGAATAGAATCCTTGTAACATGTGTTCATGAAACCTTCTCAAAGACCAGACATCTAGACTAACTTACTGCTCTAAGGCAGGGCCACATCCCAGGGCATCAGTGAGATCAGGACTAAAAAATAAATCTGACCAGAGCAGCTGCTGCTCAGGGCACAAATAGCAACAGTTGCTACGGTGCTTAGTTCTCTCTCTTGCTCTTGCTGGATTCCACCGGGTACGGCCGCGCACTTACGTTCCAACCTCAAATGCTGAGAGAGTATTACTAAGGCTCACACTGCACACAGTCATGTGACAGGGAGACATGGTTCTAGAAAGAATATCTCCGCCCCCACAAATGGTAACTTAAACAAAGAAGAAGTTTCTAAACAAAAGACATTACTTATAATATTTAAGTAACAGCCAACATTCATGGAGCACTTCCCCCAAGCTGTAAGTACTTTCTATGTACTAACCTATTTAATCCCCCCAGCCACTCATAAGGCAGATGCTTAATTATCCCCATTTAGTAGATAAACCATCACACAGAGGTTTAAATAACTTACCCCAGGCTACAGAGCTAGCTAGTGCCAATCTAGGAGGTGAACTTAGAGAGTTTGGCTCCAGAGCCCACTCTGAGCCAAAATACTCATCATTTAAATGCTTATTCCCTACATGCAGCCATTGCCAGTAAGGCGTCTCTAATGAATATGCACACATATATGTACGAGTATGCACATATATTATGACTACCCCCTAAAAGTATACCACTGGCATTAATATCTTGCCCATTTAAAACTAGGAACTTAACGATTATAGTTCCTAAAACATGAAAGACCACATACAAACTCTACAAGCGAAAAGGAAGTTAGTGTCATGCTGCAGGAACCACATTCCAGATTTCAG
This sequence comes from Corynorhinus townsendii, assembly GCA_026230045.1. NCBI lineage: Eukaryota > Metazoa > Chordata > Mammalia > Chiroptera > Vespertilionidae > Corynorhinus > Corynorhinus townsendii. The sequence goes on from JAPDVU010000002.1 coordinate 216,424,658, forward strand.
TGGCTCAGCAAAAAGGACAATGACGAGATGAGACATAGGACATGACTTCTGTAGTCTTCACCATTAAAAAAAAAACATGGTTAAAACAAACACTTCTAACCTTTAGAAAATTTGCTATTATAGATCTTTTAAGCATGTTTCATTAAGTCTTTTATTTTTCCATTGAGTTTTTAGGGAGAGTGGAAGACAGAGGGAAAGACAAAGAGAAACATGGATGTGAGAGAAACACATTGATTGGTTGCTTCCTGCACACGCCCAACGAGGGCCCAGGCCAGGGGGGAGACTGAAACCAAGGCATGTGCCCTTGATGGGAATCGAACCCGGGACCCTTTGGTCCACAGGCCAATGCTCTATCCACTGAGCCAAACCTGCTAGGACTCATTAAGTCTTTTAATTGGTACCAATTCTGCCAAGAACAACTTAAGAAAGATCTAGTTTTCAGAGCCTACCCCTTTGTTTTCTTTTCCCTAGTAAAGAAAAAGAAAAACTATACCAGTGAGTCATTTCCTTGATACACAAAAAATCCTTTTCCTCAATATTCACTCCTCCCAGATCGTTGAAACTTCTGAAACTAATAAATGGTCCTAGCTTCCAGCGTTGACACCAAGCTGCTTTTTAAACAAAACCTTTTTTAAAAACCTAAGTAAATCAAAATATAATTTTAAAGTTATTTACATAATAGCTATGTCAGCCTGGCTGGTGTGGCTCAGCGGTTGAGTGTCAACCAATGAACCAGGTCACGGTTCGATTCCCAATCAAGGCACATGCCCAGGTTGCGAGCTTGATCCCAAGTGTGTGGTTTTCAGGAGGCAGCCAATCCATGTTTCTCTCTCATCACTGATATGTCTATCTCTCCCCTCTACCTTCCTCTCTGATCAATAAAAATATATTTTTTAAAAAACAAGATTAAATTTACCCAAAATATTAAATTTTTTTTAATTCCTAAAAAATATTCTTTAAGACACCTCAGAACAATGCAAAATTCAATATTGTTGTTACCTGTTTTAAGGGGAAAGTGTAAGCAGAAAGCCTTTGAAGGTATGGGTAATTTCTATGTTAGGTTGGGTAGTAGTTATAGGGTTGTTCTATAGTATTCTTTATATTTACATATACACTAGAGGCCCGGTATATGAAATCTGTGCACGGGGGAGGGGTGTCCCCTCAGCCCAGCCTGCACCCTCTCCAATCCAGGACCCCTTGCGGGATGTGTGACTGCGGGTTTAGGCCCGATCCTGGGGAGTCGGACATCCCTCTCACAATCCTGGACCGCTGCCTCCTAATCGCTCACCTCCCTGCCTGCCTGGTCACCCCTAACTGCCCCCCACCCCCCGCCAGCCTGATCGCCCCTCACTGCCTCTGTGTGATGGCCTGATCGCCCCTAACTGTCCCCCCCCTTGCTGGCCTGGTCACCCGTAACTGCCCCCTGCTGCCTGCCAGGTCACCCCCAACTGCCCCCTCCCTGCCAGCCTGGTCGCTCCTAACTGCCCCCCTGCTGGCCTGGTCACACCTTACTGCCCCCCCCCCCGTTGGCCTGGTTGCCCCCAACTGCCCCCCCCCCCCAGCCTGCCTGGTCACCACTTACTGCCCCCCTGCTGGCCTGGTCGCCCCCAACTGCCCCCCCTACTGGCCTGGTCACCCCTCACAGCCCCCCCACCAGCCTGGTCGCCCCACGCAGCCTGCTGTGCAGTCATTTGGTCGTCCCTCACTAACTCCCCTGCCGGCCTGGTCGCCCCACGCAGCCTGCTGTGCAGTCATTTGGTCGTCCCTCACTAACTCCCCTGCCGGCCTGGTCGCCGCACGCAGCCTGCTGTTCAGTCATTTGGTCATCCCCCACTAATGCCCCTGCCAGCCCGATCGTAGGCAGCCATCTTGTGAGCTGCATAATACTGTTTTATTATATAGGATTGTACTGTCTTTAATATTTCCTGACAAAAGATTAAGAAACCCCAGAACTCTGCAAATGAAAAAAACTTATAAAAATATTAATGACAGCACTTGAACTCATCGTAAGTCCACTATTACTTCCACGGACAATGAATCAATGTTTTCAAATGTGCCAAAGGATTTTTCTTTTTTAAAATGTTTTTATTGATTTTAGAGAGAGAGGAAGGAAAGGGATCTAGAGAGAGAAATATCAATGATGACAGAGAATAATTGATCAGGTGCCTCTGCACACCCCCCACTGGGGATCGACCTGAAAACCTGAGGACTCAACTACTGAGCAACACCGGCGGGCCCAACGGACTTTTCTTTCTGACTTAGGAGCAGTTGAGCTAACCCACTTCCTTTAACACAGCGAAGAAACAGGATATTTCCAACCATTAATAAAAAGAGGAGAGGGGGAAATGGCAGGGAAGGTGGGGGGTTAGAGATCAACCAAAGGACTTGTATGTATACATATTAGCATAACCAATGGACACAGACACTGGGGCAGTGGGGGCTTGCCCTCGGGGTGGGAATGGCTGGGGGGGGGGGATCAATGGGGAAAAAGAGACATATGTAAAACTTTAGACACTAAAAAAAAGAGAGAGAGAGGAGAGGGGAGACAGTATGTTTAATTAGAAAGGTTATAGGTTTTGAACTCAAAGGACCAGCATCAGTACCTATATATCGGTATCTTTTAATATTCTACACATACGAAAAACAATAAAAATATATTTAGATTCTTTTGGTGTGATCTTGGGTATTGTTTCACTTTTGTGTCCTCTTAAAAACAGATAATTCACGGGATAAAATATGTAAAGCACTACACAAATGTTAATTTTCAGTAAGAGGTATTCTACCTTGTTTTTTACTTTTTTTTCAAATGAGTTCAAATGAATTTTATTTTTAGACGACCTACATGACAGATTATTCTCTTTTTTTTTAAATTGTCATTTCTTTCTTTCTTTCTTTTTTTACTTCTCTATTGATTTCAGAGAGGAAGGGAGAGGGAGAGAGAGATAGAAACATCAATGATGAGAGAGAACCATTGATCGGCTGCCTCCTGCACGCCCCCCACTGGGGATCGAGCCCGCAACCCCGGCCTGTGCCCTGGCCAGAATCGAATCCAGAACCTCTCTCCGCAGGCCTACGCTCCATCCACTGAGCCAAATCAGCCAGGGCATGACACGTTATTCTAAAAACAATGCCTCTGCTCCAAATATACCAAGGTCAAAACAAACAAAGAGCTCAAGATAACATCAGCCCCATTGTCCTAGTCCTCACGTGCAGATGGAAAGCAGCAGCCAGGTGCTCGCCTCAGCAGCACATACCAAGATCGGAATGACACAGGGAAGATTAGCATGTCCCCTGCACACAGATGACACACAATTTCATGAAGCGCTTCATAGTTTTTAAAAAAGAAAAGAAAAACAGCAGCCAGTTACGATGACAGGTGACAGATCCAAATTGCCAAATGTGTTAACATTTCTCCATTTCTAAGCCATCCTTAAAGAAAGTCATATTTGCGTCACACCACCCTCACGGAAGTGCTGCAGAGCAACCATGCCATCTGTTCCACCAATACAGAACTGGGAGGGTTTGAAATGAGCATGGATGTGCGTGATTGGTTCTGCAGCCCATCATGAAAGGATTTACTCTTTCTGGTCTCTGTCTTCAAGTGTCCCTTTGATTGATTGCATGTCACCTTTGACATACGTCTTGTAGGCTTCTTTTGTGAAGCTGGTTTCCTGCACGTGATGGTTCATGAAACTATCAACCAGTGATTACTGTGCGTTCAGTGCCTTTGCCCTCAGCAGTCATCACGTTTAATAAAAACCTTCCAGCCAGACCCCATCGAATGGTGTCTCATTCTCTGAGGTTGCCCACTCTCACTTCTCAAGTCCTGCTATCACTTTAAAAATGTTACTGCGCTTTGTTAAATCCTCCGTAACACTTTTGAATCTTTTCTTGTTCTGTGACAAGAACCTGGATCGGGTTGAGGCCTCCCTGGACCTCCCTGGGTGCCACCCAGCATCAAAATGACCACTTTTCCTGCAAGGAATAGACTTTTTGAGGACTGAGTCAGAACATAACTCTTATTGTAAGTGCTATATACTTCATATTGCTTTATTTCCTATAAAAATCACCTTTTCATACCACTTTTCAAGGTCCCTTTTAAACTCCTCTGCACCTGAAGCTTCTTCTCCAATCAAGATTTCTCTTATATTCCAGACCTGGATTCACCTCCTAAAGCAACTTTTCACAGATGATCTTGGAGTCATATCTGACTTTTTCTCTAACCCTCCACCTCTTATCTATCCTGTCAGCTCCAATTTCAAATGTATCCAGAATCCCACGGCTTCTTACCATTACCATCCTATCACCCTGGGCCAAGCCACCATCTCTCTCACCAGGATGACTGCAATACTTCCTGACTGGCCCCGCCCCCGCCCCCAGCCCTGGAGGAGTCTAATCGCCACATTGCAGGCAGTGAGCTTTCTCAGACATCCTCGTCAAGGTTTTAGTGAAAACTTTTCAATGGCTTCCCATCGTACATCGAATAAGACCCCAGGAGGCTTTATAATGGCTCCATCTCCCACTCCCTCTCTGACCTTCTCCAAAGAGTCATGGGTCACTCCAGGTCCATGGCCTTCTTATTAAAGACACAGTGTAATTATCACTCAGAGACTCTATCTACTGCTCTACCAGGAACGCTATTCTCCCAGGCAATGGCCCACTCCCTAACTTCATGCCGGTCTGAGAAGGGAGACTGCAGGAGCGCTGGGAAAGGATGTGTAACAGTACATTACTCAGTCCAGTGCTTCAGAGGAGACGTGCTGGACTGGAGGGTTAATGTCAGCGGTGCTTTACCCGTACGAAAAAGAAAGCCATTAGAACTTTAAAAAAGTCATGCACCCACTCAAAGTCCAATCTTCTCCTGTCACCCTTTATTAGAATCCCCTACTCCTCCCACCCCCTGGGAGGTGGGCACACGGCGCAATATACAAATATTGTCAAATAGAAACCCACACCTGAACCTATATGTTCACATTGACCAAGGTCACCCCAATCAATTTAATAAATAAATACTAAAACAAACAAAAATACTACATTACAGTGGCATCCAACAAGACAGGTCCATTCCCTGACCTTCTGCCTGGTCTGCAATGGTCCCTGTGCCTCTGCTGTCTGTGCTTTTACTCAGTGTGCTCCACTCTCCACGTCTCCCTAGTCCGACCTGGCTTCCATGCTAATAATCTTTCTAAAGAAGTAGCGGTTGTAAAAAAAACCTCAAGATCCTATTTTAAGAAAGGAAAAGTTAAACAGCATTTTCATTCATTGGACACATTCACTGAGCACATTTATTAAGTATAAACGATGCACCAGGCACTGTGCTGGGGATATAAACGCAAGCAAAAGAGTTATTTCCATCCTTCTGGAGTGGATAGCCAATGGAGGAGACAGACCTATAATCACACAAAATACAGAGTTAGGAGATAAAAGGTGAGAGCAGGGGTGGTTATTTCAAATAAGAGTGGGCAGGCTGCCACCTCTGAGAAGGTGATATTTAAGCAGGGATCTGAATGACATTTGAGGAACAGGTATGACCACCAGTGTAATCAGAGGGGTAGACATTGACAAGGTGTGAAATCACATAGCTAGCCAGAGGCCAAATTCCTTGTGGCCAGTGTGAGGGTTATGTGTGTGTGTGGTTTTTTTTTTTTTTTTTTAATTCTAAAAGTGATAGAAGCCAAGGAAGGATTTTAAGCAGAGGAGGTGACATAATCTAATTTACTCTTCCAAACTATGACTGGCTACTGCACAGGAACAAGAGCAGGAAGGGAGAAACAGGAGGCTATTGCAGTATTGACTTAGATAAGAGTGAAAATGATAAAAAGTAACTGGATCCAAGATAGCTTGTGAAGGCAGAGATGACAGGACTTACTGATGAATTACAGTTGGCCTGTAAGAAAGAGAGGGGAGGCAAAAGGGACCCCAAACTAAAAGAATGAAGGAAGAACCACTTTAGGTGGGTAGGGAGGAAAAATAAATATTTCTGTTGAAATACTTCTTAGGCTTTCAGAGTTAAGTTAGCAGCTGAACAGACAAGCCTGTAGTTCTATAGGGAGATCCAGGCTAGAGAAATGGATTTGGTAGTCAGCACCCTCAATGACATTTAAAGCCTCGAGCCTGGGTAAGATCACGTAGGGAGTCTGTCTTCTCTAGAGACAGAGAAGAGCTCAAAGAGAAGAGACGAAGTCCTGGTTCACACAGGAAGGCGAGGAAGGACGGAGAATGGCCTGTGAGTAAGGAAGGCCATCAGGAGAGCATGGGTACTGAGGGCGAAGCGGAGGAAATGTTTCAAGGATGAAGTGGAGCTGCATTAGCTGCTACCCTTACAATGCTTATTACCATCACCATCCTCCGGATTCCCTAGGGGAAGGAGTCCTGATTCAGGCTTCATCCTGACTTCCCCCAAAACCCGCTCTGCTTACCCTCACCTCTGGGCCTTGGCTCCCTAACACTATTCAGACCTTGTCTAGTTTCAATGCTGTTTTCTTAAGTTTCCCTTCAGATATCAGAAAGGCAGCCTCAACACTGAAGATCTTGTTGTATCTTTCCCCAAGTCCAAAGGGAAGATGACCCCACCTTTATCCTCTCCCTACATCTTGCACAGCTTCCCCTTTCCATCTTCAAATGTTTTACTCCTTACGCTGTGACTGCCATTTCCTTCGGAGAGCTGAGGAGTGAAGACCAGGACAGCATCTTCCCTGTGAAGGCTTACTTGCAGACCCTGAGCCGAGCGAAGTGGAAATGCCTTTAAGGACTGTCATAAACGTTCCGTAGGTTTGCATTTACTGATGACACAGGGCCATCTTCTCTTTGGTGGAGTCCCTTCAAGTCAAACTCAGCCTTAGAAAACTCATTAAGTCCCTTAATTTTACCCTTTTTCCTTGCCTTCTTTCCTACTTCGTTACTTCGGCATACAGATGCGGAAATAATGTTTTAATTACTAACCACTAAAAAACAAGGCAGTCAAAACAAAATTTGTACTTAAAAGCTGTTTATTCTCCAGAATAATTTTGTTTATCTAAATCTCAAAGTCTCTATGTAGCAATTATACTGTTGTTGGCAAACTACTAAAGAATTTGCCTGCAACTACAATTAACATATCAGTGTGGTAACACTGCAACTTTATATTAACTTTTCTCTCACAGCATGTGTGGGGTTTGTTAAAAATCCCAGTGACATCTTCAGCAAACTTTCTCTTCCAAAATCTTCTCGTAGCCAAAATTAAGAAAAATGGCACACAATAGAAGTATTTTGTACACCGTTTATATTCCAAAACCATAAAACCAAAACCCATAAGCAGCCCCCTCCCTACTCAGAATAATGTATTTCCAGAAATATAATAAAGTGGTAAAGCATATTGCCATAAGGAAGATTTGAGCAAAAGACCTATAATTATTTATAATAACAAACTTAGATTCCAAATCTTATAATCAGGATAAATATACTCTGTGTTCATGATATACTCAATCCCTTCGTATTAAACATAAACATACAACAGGAAGAAAAACTACCAGCTCGTTTAGTGTCACAATTTTATTAACTGGGTATAAAATAAATATGCTAAATATAATAAATATTAAACAAACTCTCAGTTAACCATCATTCTATTCTTCCTTAGCAAATGTTTGTTAATTTTTATTTATGATTTGAGAGAGAGAGAGAGAGAGAGAGAGAGAGAGAGAGGGAGAGAGAAACATCAATTTGTTGTGCCACTTAAGCATTCATTGGTTAATTACTGTATGTGCTCTGACCAAGGATTGAACCTGAAACCTTGGCATATTGCAGGGGTGGGGAACCTTTTTTCTGCCCAGGGCCATTTGAATATTGATAACATCATTCGTGGGCCATACAAAATTATCAACTTAAAAATTAGCCTGTTATATTTGGTCAGACATTTAATTAACTCATCCCTAATGTCTTTGCAAGGCCAGACCAAATGATTTCTCTTGCCTTATGTGGCCCTCGAGCCGGAGGTTCCCAATCCCTGGGCATATCGGAATGATGCTCTACCCAAATGGGCTACCCGACCAGGGACTAAGAAAATATTGAATGATTCTGACGGGAGATCATTTGGAAGGCCTCAGCTAGCTTTCACTCAATCTAAATGGAACAAAGCTGTCTGAGCTAATATTAATATCCTTTTTATTCATAATTTCCCTACATCAAGAAAGGACATTAAAATAAATTTTAATCTGCCTTAGCTGGTTTGGCTCAGTGGATAGTGTCGGCCTACAGACTGAAGGGTCCCGGGTTCAATTCCAGTCAAGGGCACATGCCTGGGTTGCAGGCTCGATTCCTAGTGTAGGGCATGCAAGAGGCAGCCGATCAATGATTCTCTCTTATCATTGATGTTTCCATTTCTCTCACCCTCTCCCTTTCTCTCTGAAATCAATAAAAATATATTTTTTTAAAAACTTTTAAAAAAGGGAAAAAATAATAAATTTTAATCTAACAGTTAAATTCAAGTTAGACATAGACATTCGGTATTTACACCGAACAGAAAAACAATATAAATATTTTGAGAGGCAATATGGCTCTGGAGCCACACAGCATTTTCCAGTTCTCCCAATTCCTAGATGTGCAATTCCAGGCATGTTAGCCAGTGTCTATCCTCTTGCCTAAGAATGGGGGAAATAGAGTAAGTATGTCCTGGGCCGTGGGGCTCAGTGGTTGAGTGTCCACCCATGAACCAGGAGGTCCCGGTTCAATTCCTGGTCAGGGCACAAGCCCGGGTTGGGGGCTCAATCCCCAGTAGGAGCATGCAAGAGGCAGACAATCCATGATTCTCATCACTGATGTTTCTCTCTTTCCCTCTCCCTTTCTTTCTCTGAAATCAAGAAAAACTTTTTTCCCTCAAAAGTAAGTATCTGCCACAGGACTATTGTGAAGATTAAATGAGTTAAAATCTGTAAGTGCCTCGTTGTTCCTGACATGGCTCAGTGTTCATTACTATTGTTAATTACTAATCAAGCTCCCCTCCCCCCACTGAAAGGCAACAGAGTACAAAAAAAACCCCACAAAAAACAACAAATAAAAGCTGCTTTTGTTTTTCCCTTCATCCATTGTTGCCTACTCAAGTTTATTCAGTTACAAAAGGAATTCTTAGGTATCAAACCAGACAATGTCATAAGGAAACAGTAAATGTAGTTACATCATTTCCTCACTTAGGCAGCTCCTGCTAATTCTGGCCATATTGTTTTCTATTCTGCCAAAACAAAAAAGGCTTTTTGAACATTCCTACCTTTCCTGGCCCTATCCCTCAATTATTTAGATGTCTTCCCTCAATGCTTTCATTAACAGTCATCACACGGCTTTTATTATTTATCTCTAAGACAAGACTAAAAACTCTGAGAGGTTTGTGCCCTCGTGGAATCGGCCGTGCCTTAGCTTGTTGCTGGGGCCAACCTCCTGCAGTCCCCCCGCTGGCAGGCCAGCCGCCGCAATCGGCCCCGATCACCAGCCAGGCTGAGGGACCTCACCCATGCACGAATCCGTGCACCGGGCCTCTAGTATTTCAATAAAAAATAAATTAGCCTGGCCAGCATGGCTCAGTGGTTGAGCATCAACCTATAAACCAGGAGGTCGCTGTTCAATTTCCGGTCAGAGCATATGCCCGAGTTGCAGGCTTGATCCCCAGTGTAGGGCATGCAGGAGGCAGCCAATCAATGATTGTCTTTCATCACTGATGATTCTCTCTCTCTCCCTCTCCCTCTCCCTTCCTCTCTGACATCAACAAAACTTTATTAAAAATAAAATAAATGGGACATGGCTACTTTCCCCTATGGAAAAAACAACAGCAAATGCACACATAAAGGCCACAATGCAGTACAGTTTGGATTTTAATTAAGGCAACCTCAAAAGTCTAGAACAATAAGATGCAAAGCAGCAAAGAGAGACCAGGCTTCCTACATTTTACCCAGTCCTTTCTCTTTGCTGTTTTAGGATGTAGATGTGAAAACAACTTATTCAGATTATTGAAGAAGTTTAAATTATACCCTGTAATAAAAAGCAGTTGCAAACATACAATATCAAAGGCCTCCTCCAATTTGGTGTTAGTTTCAATTGTTCCTGCCTTTAAATATATATATATATTCTCACTGAATGTCACAATTTGGATACCAAAAGTAACCAAAAAGAAAAAAGTTTAACAAGTATTTTTCAAACACCGCTCTTTACAGTACACCTCATTCTGAGAGAGGCTAGGAAGCCAAGACAAGTGGAATCGGAAAACTGAGACAGATAGTTAAATAGCAGTTTGCAGCCATCATATATAGATATAAAATGACCCAATATGTAACATATTTTATTTAATATGTGAAAGTGCAAGGAAAAGATAAGAGAAATATCCAACAAAATGTTAATGATAATTCTCTCTCAGTGGTAAGATTTTGCTTTCTGCTTTGTGAATGTTCAATGTGTCAACTGCTTTTGTTTTGAAAACGAAGGTCATTATGTGTTCTTTAAATTTCAGAGCTGATTGGTTTATTAATTATGGATATACTGAATAAATATGTTCAATAAATTTTTCTAAAATGGGGCAAGAAAGATAGAACCTGCACTAAGAGAGCTAACAAATTATCTTTCTTTAGTATTTTTCCCCCTAAGTAAAGGTATTAAACTAGGATGAAAGTCAGTGACATAAAACTGCTATCAGCCAGAACACCAGAGGATAACGCCTCAGCGAGAGCTAGAAAAGTTGTAGGTGAGAAGGATAGTAATGTGCTCTTTGCTACAAAAAAAGAGGGAGCTGGGGGGCTTAAGCCAGGCATTCCTGAGACTCCAAGCCTCATTTTGCTCTAAAAGAAAGCAAGCATTTAAACAAGTGATTATTGTGTACATATTTCAAAGATAATTGAAAAAAAAGATATAATGAGAAGAAAAATTATATATAGCAGATGAGAGAAAGGTAAAGCAAAGTCAATTTACTGAATACCTATGAGCCACCAATTGTTTAAGGTGATTAGGGATATAAAACATAGTCTTAAAATATTCCCTTTTTCCATTAGGTTGTCTTTCTTATGAGATATTTTACAAGTCAAGAAACTTCCTGAAGTAAGGCAATACGAAGGACCCCACAGCCAGACAAAAGAACCACTGAAAAAGAAATAATGTGCTACTTACTCGAACTTGCTGGGAAAATGAATAGCCCAGAATAATTACAGAGTAATTTTCCCCCAAATACCATTTCAGTATTTTCCAAATATGAAGAAAGCAATGACAAGAAATGACAGGTAAGTCAAAAGGATTCTCTTTTGTTTATCGCAGTAACCAGAAGACACATAATCAAACCTTAGTTGTTCTCAGATCCGGAGCTATAAATATAAGCTCCACAGCAGGTACTTGTGAAAAATTACAAAATCTGCAAAAAAATCACACTTTCCACACCAACAGGCCATTAACTTCTGTTCAGACGATCAACCAACCCATTACTGACAAATGCTGAAAGTCATCTGCATTTTGGGAGTCAAGCAAGATGGGAAGAAGCAGAAGAGTTTAGGTGATACGCTTGGAACTCAGCAAACACAATTTTATTTTTATCACATACTAAAATGCCTTGCTAACACACTCCAAAGTAATCAAATGCAACAGAAGTTTAAAAACACGGCAAAACAAAAAGAAATACACCTAACATCTCATCTAGAAGAGGGTGCAACCTAAGTAATGCCCTTCTTTACGACCATAAACTTTATCCCAGTAGAAGAAAAATGTAAGAAATGTAAGGACACCTTTCGGAATTTCCACTTCGTAAGTTGCCACATGAGAAGTCATGAAATACTAAATAATATTGTGTCAGATACAGAAGAAAATACCAAGCTTGTTTTGGATCTGAGGGAAAGGAAGAGAGGCAAAGGTTGCTTTAAGACAGGGGGCACAAGAAGGATCCCGATGTAAAAAGGTCCGCAGCAGAGGCAGTGGCCGGTGGACAGGCCTGTGCTGAAGAAGGGGCAGGAATGATGACGGGCTTCCCCAACCCTGACGCTGAGGGACAACCTCCCTGAAGGAGAGAAGGAAACTGACAGAGTGAGAGCCTCCCTTTACATACCCATTCCAAAAGTCCCTCTGAAGGACAAAACTGGTTTCAACCAACTCCAATTGAGTAAATGTAGTATCATTCCACAGGTAACTTTACTCCCCACCCCCAACACACACACACACACACACACACACACACACACACACACACACACACACACACACAGAGCTATAGCTCCCAATCCTGACACTAAGTGTCGCTGGTACTCAAGATGATCTCAGTATCTCAATATATTTTACTGACCTCTTCTTCCTTTGCTGTATAAGCCTCCTTATCGTCTTACTGTTTACCATCTTACATTCCAGTAACTGAGTGTCATTTAATCAATACGGACATGTAACGTGAAAAGTGAGCATTCCTGTCTTTGGGAAAAGGAGGGGGAAACTGGCTAGAAGGCTTCAGAAAGAGGGAGGAGGAGGCAAATTTCATGGGCTTGTGCCTATTCCTGGTCATTGGAATAGACAGGCACTGGAACGCTCATCTCTATTTGTAAGATGAAGACTGTGTGTGTTTTTCTTTGCTTTTATAGTACTTTTAAAATTAAGTATTTAGTAGATACGTAGCAGATGTATTTATGAAATATATGTAGAGTCTAAACAATAACAAAACAAAAGCCCGGGTACTCCCCAGCCAGTTACAGAACATGACTCTCACCCTGCAGTTCCACTGGGTGACCCTCCCAGGTCTCTGTGCCCACTCTGAAGCATGCTGAATTTTGTCATTATTACCTTATTTTTCTTCACAGTTTTACCCCATACATGTGTTTATATGGGGTAAGGAATACAGAACACAGCTTTGCATGTTTTGAAATTTATATTAATACTAGAGGCCCAGTGCATGAAATTTGTCCACAGGTAGGGTCCCTAGGCCTGGCTGGCGATCAGGGCCAACCTGCGGGGCAACCGGCGGGGTGATGGGGTGTGTCGCCCCGCTGGCACTCGCCTTGGCTGGCCTGGGGCCTGCAGGCTGGGGGCAGTACTGCATTAAGCATCTGCCCCCTGGTGGACAGTCGTTCCACCGGTCATTCCATTGTTCGGTCTATTTGCATATTTGCGGGCTGGGGGCAGTACTGCATTAAGCATCTGCCCCCTGGTGGACAGTCGTTCCACCGGTCATTCCATTGTTCGGTCTATTTGCATATTAGGCTTTTATTATATAGGAAAATACATGAGCGTCCTTTGCAACTTGTGAGGCTGTAGTCTATGTATGATTTCTGTGTGTGTGTGTGTGTGTGTGTGTGTGTGTGTGTAGTGCAGTAATTCTCTTCTTTGCTATATTCTATAATACATATGTACCATGGAGTTCTGGTAAGATGGCAAAGTAGGTAAACACTGTGCTTGCCTCCTCCCAGGACCACAGTTGTAGTTGTAACAATTACAACTAAAATCTAGAACAATCAATGTGGAGAACCCTCTGAAGACTAGCTGAACAGAAGTCTTAAACTAAGGAGTAAGGAAGAAGCCACATTGAGACTGAATAAATAAGTAAATAAAATATAACATGATTAATTTCTCTAGTCCCTTGCTGATGGATACTAGGTTGTTTCTAGGTTGTTGTTTTGTTTTGTTTTGTTTTCCTCTAAGAAAAAAGAGTGCTGTTAGGAGTTTAAATGCCCAAATCTTCAGCAGTTTTAGTGACTCCCAAAGGAATGCACTACTTGGTAGAGGTTATAAAGAGAAATATTATTGAGTATGAGTAAGATACACAGTTCATAGAATGAATCCTGACAAAGGACAGGTTAAAAGAAAGCAGACATCCCATCTCTCAGGTCAGAGCTCACCGTTAGAGGTGGACAAGTAGTAGATGAAGAGCTGGGTTTATCCTACTTCTCCAGCCACACTGTGAAGCACTTTGGTGCTATGTTATGAAATTCACACTTTAGTCTGATCTAACTATAATTAGCCCTGGCTTATCCCAAAAAAGACTTAAGGAGATCTCATTCTGATTCAAGACTAGTACCTCTTAACACTTTTGGGGGACATAGATCTCTAAAAATGTAATGGAAGTGATTATTCCCTCCCAAAGAAAATGCATAAGACATTTAAAAAAATTTTTTTATTTTGCATATAATTTCAAGGGACCATCTTGACAGACCCTTAGAAGTCTATGCACAGGCCCCAAGAAAAGAAACCAAACTAAGATGCAAGTGAGAATTAGGTAATACTAATGAGAGAGAAAATATCTAAAGACTTAAAGACTAGAATACTAAAATTCTAACCACTTAACCAAATACAAACAATTAAAGTTCATCAAAATGCAGCAGGCGACTGTGGTAAGGAGTTAACTAGACAATAAAAAATGCTGCCTAAGTGGGAGAAACTTGGAATATATTAGGATATTATTAAACAAAGCCATTTGTGTATGTACTCGGGTCTCAAAAATGTCAAGGCAGTAACATTTATCTGTGCCATGGAAAATATTCCCTCTGAGACCAGAAAGTGCTTAAATAAAACTGCTGCTACTCAGTTTTCAGATCTGGCACATTCCCTAAAGTATCCTTCACCCTCTTCTACTTTTTCATAAGATATCTTTTGGCAGGAACATTCCATCTGCAATCAGCTATAATCCCTGTGAGCAGCAGTTCAGGCCAGCTTGCCAGAAGTCTTTTAATGCAGCGAACACATGTGGCTATAGCAAATTCATTTCATTTTTTTCAACAATTCCAGGTTCAAAATGCATGCTCTCTCCCAACCTTAAGTCCAATGTCTCTTTTTTTTTAAGCCAATAATACTTTCTAAATATAGCAAGTGGCTCCCTTAAAATCTCTCATTTAAAAAGCAACTGGATTACATATTAGTCAAATTACTAATAAATCGCCATGTAAAAAAAACAGAAATAGAAAATGTTAGTAGAAAACCGAAAACGCCAAAAATCCTAGAGGAAAAAGATTCTGATACAATCAGATAACTAGCTTTCCAAGAACGAACACCTTTCAAGGAACCACAGTTACTCCAAGCCCTGAGCCATGACAAAGTAAGTATTTAGCTAGAAAACTAGCCTCAGCGAAAGCATTTTTGTTCCAGTAGATTAATGGTAACTTAAAAGTCAAATTTCTCCTGCTGAACACTTACATGCAAGAAGCAATCCACTGTAGCCAGATGAAGGTGAGGGGTACCTATATCTAGTCATAGCACAAGTTCTAATAAGCTACAATTCTGAAAATTTCCCCAAACTTACTGGATGTTTAGTTAATAGTTCTATTTATTCCTCAAGGTCTAGCTAAAATGCCCTATCATCTATGAATCTTACATGTGTCCTTTGCCAAACTCACATTTGCACTTTTTAAAAATCCTTTTTTATGGCAATTATCACTTTCATCACCTTTACTTTGTATTGAGGTTATTTTATTATATCTTATCTCTCCTACCTCAATTAAAAACTCCTTGAGGGCGAAGTCCTATGGTGCATACAATTGTGTAATCCCTACAGGCACACATTATAATAGACTCTCAAAGAGGAAGGGAAAGACAGAAAGAGCAGGGCAGAGCAAAGCCACTCAGCCTGTAGTCTAGAAAAGTTTTGGACAAAATATGATGGAAAAACCATTGGTAGTTCAGCACTTTGCTTAAGGTGGTCCACAGACTGGTTTACACAGAACTAGTACAATATATCCAGACCTACTTTAACCAACTTATTAATTACTTTTAATAATAAAAACCAGCCCTAGCCGGTTTGGCTCAGTGTATAGAGCATTGGCCTGCGGACGGAAGGTCCTGGGTTCGATTCTGGTCAAGGGCACATGCCCAGGTTGTGGGTTCGATCCCCCATAGGGAACGTGCAGGAGGCAGCCAATCAATGATTCCCTCTCATCATTGATGTTTCTATTTCTCTCTCCCTCTCCCTTCCTCTCTGAAATCAATAAAAATATTTAAAATAATAATAAAAACTAGGCATTTCTTCTTTAATGTTTTATCAAAAGACATATCAAGCCCTAGCTGATTTGGCTCGGTGGATAGAGCGTCAGCCTGTGGACTAAAGTGTCCCGGGTTCAATTCCGGTCAAGGGAACATGCCCTGGTTGTGGGTTTGATCCCCAATGTAGGGCATGCAGGAAGCAGCCGATAATGATTCTCTCTCATCATTGATGTTTCTATTTCTTTCTCTCTCTGAAATCAATAAAGATATATTTTTAAAAAAGATGTATCAATATTTTCAGTGGTTCTGGAAAGATTTTTTTATGGGTTATAAGCAAGAATGGGTACATAAGACATAGCCTCACAAATTCTAAATTTTATGGCCCTATCCTAAAATGGTGGTCAACCAGAAATCTTATTTTCTTCTCTAGTTTGTTATCTACCACAAGTGAAATCATCTGAAACCTTTCATCCAGAGTGAATAACATATTTGGGTAATTTTACTTTTCCACCCAAAACTGACGTTATTTTCTATACAATCAAAATAAGGTAAAAAAGAGAGCTATGTATCTTTAAAAAATGAGATCTAACACCTTTTTTTAAAATTAGCCATCAATACTCTCTTAATGAGCTTTTAATCCATCTGATTTAAAAAAAAACAGCATTCAGAAAGTCAAGCAGACCCAGACCATTTCTCATAACTACCCAGAACTAAAGAAATTTTACCACATACTCTAATAATTTTATACTCCTGGACAGTCAATGGATTACTGTTCTTTTATAGTCTACTAAAGGCCCAGTGCCCAGGGGGTTGGGGGGGGGTCCCTCGGCCCACCCGCACCCTCTCCAATCTGGGATATCCCTCTCATAATCCAGGACTGCTGGCTCCCAACCGTTCGCTTGACTGCCCTTAACTGCTTCTGCCTGCCAGCCTGATCAACCCCCAACCACCCCCTGCCAGCCTGATCGATGCCTAACTGCTCCCCTGCCGGCCCGATTGCCCCTAATTGGCCTCCCCTGCTGGCCTGGTCACCCCCAACTGGTCACCCCCAACTGGGTTCCCCTGCTGGCCTGGTCCCCCGCAACTGCCCTCCCCTGCAGGCCTTGTTGCCCCCAACTGCCCTCCCCTGCTGACCTGGTCACCTCTAAGTGCCCTTCCTTGCCAGCCTGGTCGCCCCTAACTGCCCTCCCCTGCTGGCCTGGATCCCCCCAACTGTCCTCCTCTGCAGGCCTGATCGCCCCCAACTGCCCTCCCTTGCAGGCCTGGTCCCTCCCAACTGCCCTCCCCCCTGCTGGCCTGATCACCCACAACTGCCCTCCCCTGCTGGCCATCTTGTGGCTGTCGTTTGTGTCCACATGGGGGCGGCCATCTTGTGTGTTGGGATGATGGTCAATTTGCATATTACCTCTTTATTATACAGGATAGTCTTTCATGCTAAAGTCACTCATATGTGGAATCTAACAAACAAAATAAACTGATGAACAATATAGATCCAGAGACACAGAAACACAGAATAGACTAAAGACTCTGAGGGAAGGCAGGGGAGAGTGGGGGGTGGGGGAGGGTGTGATGATCAACCAAAGAACTTGTCTACACTAGTAAAAGAGAAACATGCAAATTGACCGTCACTTTGCAACACCCATCAGACAATCAGGAGTGAGTATGCAAATTAACCTGACAAATCTGGAGGTGACCCCGCCCCCCAGCCACTCCAGGCCTCTGGGCAGCACGTATGCAGGCGCGGAGTGCCCAGGTGGAGCAGGATGCCTGCTATGAGGGTGAGGACGAGGGGCGGAGGGAACTACAGGAGCGGCACTCTGGCTAGAGCGAAGACTGAAGGCTCTGGCCAGAGTGAAGACTGAAGGCAGCGGCCAGAGCGAAAGCCTGGGTCCCAGGTGCCGGAGGAAAACCGGTGCTGGCAGCCAGGGGAAGGAA
Organism: Corynorhinus townsendii; assembly: GCA_026230045.1. Classification (NCBI taxonomy): domain Eukaryota; kingdom Metazoa; phylum Chordata; class Mammalia; order Chiroptera; family Vespertilionidae; genus Corynorhinus; species Corynorhinus townsendii. Next base: position 216,442,478 of record JAPDVU010000002.1, read on the forward strand.
GGCCTATTGCACAAATCTTCGTGCAATGGGCCTCTAGTATGCATACATGTATACATAACCCATGGACACAGACAATAGGGTGGTGAAGGCCTGGGGCAGTGGGCAGGGGCAGACTAGAAGGGGTCAACGTAGGGAAAAAGGGGGACATACAATATATAATACTTTCAACAATAAATATTTTTTAAAAAAAGAAATAAAAATATAATAATAAATAATAATATAATGATTAAGTTAAAATAATAGTAAAGTATAGAGCGGTAAGTGGTAATACGCAAATACTCATGTATTCCGGTCATAGCAAGAAGGGACGGAGGAAGAATAGAAAAGTGAAATATAACTGATAGAAAACAACGTGTACTTACTAGTCGAGTTGCCTTGCATCTGAATGATGCACTTGGACTCTTTGCTGGTCTCTCGAGAATTGAAAGGCCGCACTCGCACAGCCACCTTCACTGAGGCTCCCGACATCCTGATGGTCTTGTTATATAATTGCAGTTCAGAAATAAAGAATCAAATCTTCTTTTGAAGTTATGTCCAAGTTTCCTTTGAAAATAAAGAAGTTCCATAGAAGGCAGTCAGAATTAAAGAAAGCTTGGGCTAACTTGAGCATATGAGCTACTATCTTATATCTTAGGGCTATTTTTGTTTCCATTTCTAAAAACCTCATTCCAGATAAGTCTTTTCTCAACAGTAAATTATCCTTTAGAAAACTAAGACTGAAATTTGTTTTCCTACTCCATTATTTCTTTACCATACCTAAAGTCCCTAACCTTAATAATTTAATTTTTAAAAAATGTAACTGCAAAATAACAGGCAACTAGCTTACTCTGTTTTTCTTACACAAGTACATTCCCATCTGCAAAAATGACTTATTACTTTAAAGAAATGCACTGAACTTTCTGTATACTTCAATTCCAGCTTGAAGCATTCAGTTATATGAAGTATAATAAAACAGCAAAGGGCAGAGTTCCAGCTCACTCCTTTAACTTCTATGTATTCAGAGATTTCTTTAACTTAGATGGACCCTTTCATATGTATCTCATTTGACCCTCACGACTATCCTGTACAATAAGCAGAGAAGACTCCAAGAGACGGAGGTTCTATCCTCTGACATGCCACTGACTCATGGCAGAATCAAATCACTACATTTTATTATTGAATGAAGCCACAGGAAAAAAAATGTGAACATTTTTCAGAGGAATAGTTTCCCTCTCAACAGAACAAAACAGACACTATTCTGTGAAAAGAATCCATATAAGTAATTTCCACAAGAAAAACCAAATCTCAATCTGTACTCTATCCCGTTAATCATATATATATAAAAGGCTAATAGGCAAATTGTCCCCTTGGGAGTTCAACCAGGACAGCGGGAGTTCGATCACTTGCTATGACGTGCACTGATCACCAGGGGGCGGCTCAGAATGAAGGAAGGCCCTAGCCGGCAGCCGGCAGCTGGCAGCCAGGGAAGGAAGGGCTGGCTGGCAGCTAAAACGAAGGCCCTGATCGGCCCTGATCACTGGCCAGGCCTAGGGACCCTACCCATGCAGGAATTTTGTGCACCAGACCTCTAGTATAAACATATTCAAGAACCAAACAAAAGAAAAATACTTTTGTGTGCAATTAGCAGGGAACCACAACAGAACTTAATTTACGTGTGACCAGTTTTTCTCCACATAACTAAGTAGGAATGCTAACCTCAGTTGCACAACTACAAAAGTTTTCCACAAGAAAAGTCATTAAAAAAAAAAAAAAGCTACTCTCTATTTCATTACCCATCTTATTTTCTCAACAGCATCATCAGTATTTGGAAGTCTTGTTCTTTGAAACTTGTCTATTGTCCATCTCTCTCACACCACCATCAAAATGTTCATAGATCTTATTCACTAGCACTTAGAACAGTACCCGATGAAAGAACTCAGTAAATGTTTGTTGAAAGAATGAATTAATGAATTATATTTCCCAGTTATAAAAATTGTCTGTTCAAGTCCTTTGCCTGGTTTACTGACTTTCGGTTTTGTTCCAAATGATTACAGTACTTATTAATATTGATCTTTTCATATTTGCTGAAATGCCTTTGCCAGTCCCTTTCCTATTTTATTTTACATTAAACAGTTCTTTTTTAAAAAATATTTTTTATTGATTTCAGAGACAAAGGGAGAGTGAGAGATAGAAAATGATGAGAATTATTGACCAGCTGCCTCCTGTACATACCACCCTGGAAATCAAGCCCGCAACCCAGGCATATGCTCTGACCAGGAATTAAACCATGACCACCTGGTTCATAGGTTGATGCTCAACCACTGAGCCATACCGGCCAGGCAGATAGTTCTTTTTTAATACATTGAACATTTATTGTGATCACATTTTTCAAATGAAAGCTTAAGAGTTTTTAACCCTCCCAATCAATTTGGCATGATCTAAGTTAACTACAGTACTTTGCCAAGAGGGAATGAATGAAGCAGTCAGAAAAAGACAGAACACATTTCAACCTCTGGAGTTCATTTTGATACACAGCCATCATCTCAACATTTAATATGTCCCATGACTTTCTCCCCCAAACTAGCCATCTCTGCCACTCTTCCTATTATATCTGGCCCATACCATAAATCTTAAGAGTCATCTTTGTTTCCCTCTCTTTGAGTTCTTTTATTAGTGTTAACATTATTAATGAAATGCCATATGAAAACTTTAAAAACTAACTTGCATTTTTCTATCTCTTCCTTCCTCTCATTCCCACTGCCATTACCCCAATCTATGTTCTTACTGCCTCATGCTTAGCATACTGAGAATAGCGGAACTGATCTTTGAGCTTTTAGGGGTTTCTTGGGGTTTTTTGTGTGTGTTTTCAATGTTTTTATTTATTTCAGAGCGAGGAAGAAAGAAGGAGAGAGAGGAAAAAGATCAACGATGAAAATCACTGACCAGCTTCCCCCTGCATGCCCCCAACTGCGGATCGGGCCTGCAACCCAGGCATGTCCTCTAACCAGGAATCAAACCCAGCCCCCCTGGTTCATGGGTCAACATTCAACCACTAAGCCACACCAGCCAGGCAAGCTTTTAGTTTTAATTAGGGTTGATAAAACAGAATCGTACTAAGGTCTTTTTAAAAAAATATATTTTATTGATTTTTTTACAGAGAGGAAAGGAGAGGGATAGAGAGTTAGAAACATCGATGAGAGAGAAACATCGATTCAACTGCCTCTTGCACACTCCCTACTGGGGATGTGCCCGCAGCCAAGGTACATGCCCTTGACCGGAATCGAACCTGGGACCCTTGAGTCCGCAGGCCGACGCTCTATCCACTGAGCCAAACCGGTTAGGGCCATACAAAAGTCTTTTGAAATTTGAAACACATATGGTGTCAGAAACTAGACTTTGGATGATGAACATACATATGTAGTATTATAAAGTTACACACCTGAAATTTATATGATGTTATTAACCAATGTTACCCAAAAAAATTTAACTGGAAAAAAAAATAAAAAGCAAATGAGCCTAAACTCCCTAGGCTGGTATTGGACAGTGTTGAGATAGGCCCCAGGGATGGGTTTAATTTCCCAAAGATTATGTTGCAAATCTCCAGCTGAGAACCCTGCTTTACGCAACTGTTTAACCCTGCTATAATATTACATACTGTTAAGAGCCTAAGACCATCAGAAAACACATATTTATATTACAATTCGTAACAGTAGCAAAATTACAGTTACGAAGTAGCAACAAAAATAATTTTATGGTTGGGGTCCCCACAACATGAGGAGCTGTATTAAAGGGCCGCGGCATTAGGAAGGTTGAGAACCACTGCCCTATACATATACTTCTCAAAATACTGTGACTCCTCTGCCTAGCTTTCCTGCCAGCACTTCATTCAACATGACACAGCCAAAGTCAAAGTCTCTCTCCACCTCCCATGGACAACACAGGCACTCCCATTTCTTTTCTATTTCTTTTACTGTTCTCACCACCCCCTGTGCCCACACAGGCCAAACCGCTGTTTCCTCTATCCATCTCATCAACTGCCTAATCACCTGGCTTCTACCTACTAAATCCTATTTCTACCACCACTTTCCCTTTTAGGGCCTTCCATACTTCTCACCCAAGACTGGTAACCTTCTTAGCCACTTTCTTTCTTACTCCGACCCAACCGTACTACACAACACTGCCATTTCAGGGACTCCAGCCATACTACACAATACTGCTAGATTCATCTTCCTGAAGTACCAGTCTGTTATATAACTGTCCACTTGAAGATCCTCAAAGCTTCTCTACTGTCCACCAAGCAACCATGGGACTCCCCGCAGCGCATTCAATGTGTTCTGCATCACAAACCACCTCTTTTTCCCAGCCCACAAACACTGCCTGACATCCACATTCCTTAACCACCACCCACCAGAGGGCTTCCTAAAAGTACCTAATGTTTTTGTGTCCCTGTGCCTTTGTTCCAACATTCCCTCCACCCACTTTGTGCTTCCTCCTCTTCAGTTCGTCTCAAAATCCAGTTTATTTTTCGGGGACCTTCTCAAATGCTACATCTCTAAAGCCCTCAGAGATTCTCCCCACTCCTCAAACCAAATACAAATACTTCTCCATTTAATATTGTTTCATTTATTAATCCTACCCAGGGCAGAAGAAGTTACTTTTCTTAACTCTTCTGTAGATTTTAAGTTCCTTGAGGACAAGAACAGAATCTTAGTCATGTGTCTAATCCCCCTTATCACAGGGTCTTGAATATATAGACATTAAAATATTTTAGTTGAATTCCTAGTTACTGTGTGTCAACAGAGTGATGGAATAAAGAAAGTTGTTCCAAAACACAGACAGGAAAAAGGATAAACTTAATTTCAAATTTCTTCCTAATTAAAAAAGTTAACAGTCATTTTTTTTTTGAAAGTGATATGTACCTTTTAAAATTACTTTCCCTAAACAACCTGAATATTTTTTTCTGCTTTAACTGTCCTGTAATAAAACTGCAACCATCTCCACAGTGAGTTAAAACTTTATACAGTAATAAGAAACTACAGCTAAGTGGACAATTGAAAGTGTTACTCTGTTACCATTACAAATAGTATCTCTTTTAACGGAGCTAAGTGGACAATTGAAAGTGTTACTCGGTTACCATTACAAATAGTATCTCTTTTAACGGAGATGTCCATCAAAGCATTACAGCTTCAAAACTTCCTGATCCTTTTTTAGAAATGGTTAATTATATAAATTTGAAATCCAGTTTAAATTCCAATGACAAACAATAATTACAGACTATTTTAAAGAAGTTATATAAAAACAATAAAAAGTAACCTAAAAATACATTTTCCAAATTTTGAAAAGCCAAAAGAAGGTAGGAAAGGCAGCCATACATACTCTGAATCATTTACACAGCCTCAGTTCTAGACTGTTCCTCTGACCACTTTTCCTTCCTTATGACATACAAATAGAAGCCTTAGGAAAGTGGAATGGAGCAAAAATTCCAGGAGCATTCACTAACAATAAATGAATAAACATTTAATAAAAATAAAAATGTTTAGGACTAATTCATTTTAATTTTTCTAAATATTTGCCCAATTGCTTAATTTTGATCTTGTGCAATTCTCTCTTGTCTTCAGAGGTACCCTGGATTATCAGGAACCTAGGAGGAAGACTAATTCTCAAACTGACCTTCCAGCAAAGTGAACACGAGCAAAATAATACTAGCCATTTGTAAGCCATAAGCGTCCACAGACACAAGTGGCGGACCTTTTTTAATTAAATTCAAAATATCGTGGCAGTTAACTGGCTAGTTTTAGCTGGTTTCTTTTTGTAACATCCCTTTTCTATAGGAAACAGCCAGGACTATATTCCTAAAACAGAGGTCTGATCATGTCACTTGGTTCCCACAGCCTCAGAACGTAAACTGAAAGTGTAAGGGCCTCCCCAACTCAACCTCCTTTCCCAGTCTCAGTTTTCACTGCCCAGTTTTAGCCTTCTTCTCCACCATGCACCCTCTTACTACACCAAACACTCAATTTGTGGAAGCCCAATCTCCCTTCTTACCTATTATAAATCCGTATCTTTTTAGGACAAAGTCAAATGTCATCATGAATCAGGAAGCATTAATTCATGCATTCCTTAGTGTCCCCCTTTCTGAGCCAAAAGTCCTATCTTCTTTTCTCTTTGCTCCCGAAAAACGCTGTGCTGATACCTCATTTTTCTTTTTATTTCATTTTGCCCTATGATACAGTCAGTCGTTCACTTAACTGTCCTACACTGAGACTTTATTCAGTACATGTGTCTCACAAGTGAGAATAAAATTTAACCAAGACATAGTCTTTTAAAATCAATCTTCGTACAATTTGCTACACAAGCAAGCCTATTTATTTAAAAGATAGTATTTTCCCACTGAATTACATCTCAAAGACTGTATTATACCTTGAATGGGTCCCCAAAAGTATCGGTAGGTAGTGAGTCCATTTTGAGATGCTCTGAATATTTCCTTGTTATAACTTTTGCATCTCTCCATCTAATATTTTCCCTGAAGACTAAGCATGTTTTAGGAGCCAATAATACTGTGTCACTGACCATGGCCATACTGATAAAATGGCCCCTTTCAAAAGGTCAAAAATTTATTTTTGTATATTCTTGGTTTCTGACTCTTGGTTTAGACAAAAATCAGCCAGAATAAAATGATAGGATGTAGCTTCAGAGACTAGAATGAACTATCCCAACTTTTAAGAGAAAAGAAAAACAAAATCACTCTCATTTAGAATGAGCCAAGCTGTGAAAGCTTAAAATGGACCACATGTTAGAAAAACTTCCTTCTGCTCCCAACCCAATGCTAGGAATCAGACTGCACTGGGACTACAATTAAGAAGTCAAGGACCCTCCTTTGCACTGATAACACGATTTTATTCTCCTAAACCAAAAGGTGCTCACGAAAACAATAGCTCCTACGGCTTAAAACAAACTATTCTAAATGAGAGTGTTTTTTTTCTTTTCTCTTAAAAGCTGGGATAGTTCATTCTAGTCTCTGAAGCTACATCCTATCGTTTTATTCTGGCTGATCCACAGGGAACTCTGCTACTCAAATCCCAACAGAGAAGTTCTCGAATTGTCAAAGTGGAGGACAGCATCTGCTCCAGGCTAAAATGAGCCAAAATTTGGCATGAGTCAAGAATTCTTGTGAAATCTGCCCCTGACTACACCTATCTGTATCTGGGCAAGAATGCAGGTCAAACCTCTCTCTGTGTCAACAACCTGTCGATCTTGCCACAGGATAAACCGGTACCCCAAGGTTAATATGTTTGTTTTTGTTTAGGTGACAACAGAGAATACAAGTACTCTAGGCTCTCACCAGGGTTAAATAACGAGGTTCTGCCGGGATACTCAGATTTATCTTTATAGAAAGTTATACACCTGGACCACATTAGTGGTATCTCTCACAGAAAAGACTTGTTATACTTTAATGCTGTATTCTCAGTTTGGAAAGTGAGTGGATTACTTTTTTTACAAAGGTCTTTGAAGAACATTTCTTCCTTTTACTTAATGACCTGTTGGAAACAGTATGTACATGCTTGTATCAAGATGACTATAACACTTTTCTTTTAGAAAGTCTTTAGAATTTATTATCAGAAAAGAAGTTTTTCTTGACAAACCATTAGGCTTCTTTTACCAAAATGAAAATTGTATAATTCATCTTACCCTTTTACCTTGAATTCCAAGTTTCACAACTAATTACAATAACCATGTTAGACAAATTGCTACAGTTTGCATATATTTACTTTTTCCTCCTGTTCTGAAGATTTTTGTTTCATATCCATATTTTAACAGCCTCATTGTATATATGGTATTTGCAGTAAGCTGCTCAAATTCTTTTTAGATGCAGTAAGTGCTATAAATTATAACTAAAGAGAACTCTCCTGTAATAGCCTCGTCTGCTATGTAACATTAGAAATATGGTATGTACTCAAAATTCTGGGCACCTAGAACAGGCAAACATCCTTGCCATGGAGGAGCTTACATTCTAGGAGGGGGAGAGAGGGCATTAGGAAATCACGCCCAGCCAGTATGGCTCAGTGGTTGAGCACTGACCCATGCACCAAGAGATCACCAGTTGGATTCCCATCAGGGCACAAGCCCGGGTTGCAGACTCAATCCCCATTAGGGGGCATGCAGGAGGCATGATGTTTCTATCTCTCTCTCCTTCTCCCTTCTTCTCTAAAATCAATACAAAATGTATTTTAAAAAATAATAAGTTATAGAGAATGTTAGTGATAATATTCTTGAAAAGCATTATGAGGGAGCACAGCCAAGTCGGGGAGGTCTGGAGTGTAGTGGGGAGGAGTGCTGTGCAGGTGCGTAAGTGAGGTCCGGGTAGGACTGCAGAGGCAGTGAGACTTGAAGGAAGGGAAGGACTCAGCCAACCAGATTTCAGGGACGAGTGTCCCAAGCAAAAGAGTTAGAGCAACGGCCATAAGGTGGGAATGTACCTGCTGTATTCAAGGAACTGTGGGGACCACCTGACAGGGGGAAGGAGGAGTAACCAATCATAAGGCCCTAAAATGAGAAGGCAGTGATATCCAGGATACAGGCCAAGGGACTAGCTGAAGTTAGGGAAGATAAGAAAGAAGGCAGAGCAGTTTGTAAGCAGAGGGAGAGGAAGCTGAGGGAGTTCGTGTCTTTTTTTTCCCTATGAGGCGCCAGGTGAGGTTATACGTGAGCATGGAGTAGTGGGAAGGCTTGGGTAAAGTGATCAAGCTTTTAGAAGAGCCACTGGGGAGAACCCGGTGGAAGGGAACTGAGCAGAACTGCTTGAAAAGATACCGCAGGGAGACCCAAGACTATCCACATCGTGGTACTAAACCCAGTAGTACAACGTGAAGTTTCTCCATGACACAGAGTGAAAACAGAGGGTGTGGATGGTAGAAACGATGCAAGGCCGGCATCTGATAGTGGGTCTTGCAGAATAGTAAAGAATAATTAAAAACTGCATAGCCAGAAAAGAGCTGAAGCAATGCACCCCGGAAATCACAGTGTAGAAAAGGAAGACAAAGGATGTAGAAGAGGCTGATGGTCCAGGAGACTTGAGTTGGGAGAACACACAGAAAGAGATGACGAAAATGAGAGCTATAAATTATCAGAGTTTAAGATCTGATGGCAAATTTGATATCTTTAGAAGATCTGAGGGTGACGATGTGTTAGAAGATGTGGCCACAATTCTGAGTTACTGGAACAGAATGAAACCAGCATTTGCTTGAGCTGAAGTCAAGGAATTTTAAAGTTAAGGGTAGTTAGTTACAAAGTAAGCTCAGCGTGGTGGTTACTTACTACTTCTGGTGACCTGAGGAAGTCACTTAACCTCTGTTTCAGTTTATTCATCTATAAAATGGGGATAATAGTATCTATCTCATATGGCTGTTGTAAGGATAAAATTAGTGAATAAGAACAAAGTGCTTAGAAAAGAGCCTGGCATATATGGGTAGAAAGAGCCTGATATGGTTATTATTGTTGCTGGGATGATGTCAGAAATTCAGATGGGCCCTAGCCGGTTTGGCTCAGTGGATAGAGTGTCGGCCTGTGAACTGAAGGGTCCTGGGCTCCATTCTGGTCAAAGGCACATACCCGGGTTGCAGGCTCGGTCCCCAGTGGGGGCATGCGGGAGGCAGCCAATTAATGATTCTTTCTCATCACGGATGTTTCTCTCTCTCCCTTCCTCTCTGAAATCAATAAAAATAAAATTTTTTAAAAAAGAAATTCAGATGGACAAGAGAACTACGTTAAATATCAAAGTCATCAAACACAGCAATGGTGGAGGATGGCATAGCTGAATGAGACGCTTTGGCGTAAACAATGTGGTATTATTTAAAATACTTTAGAACCATCATTTACATGTGACAAAACATATTCGAAAAGATGAATGTCATAAAAGTGAGCATAAACGAGTCACTGGACCATTAACCAAAAAGTCAGAGTTTCAGGTTTTCCTGTCACAGTCACATCTGTTTCGTTTACTAATGAGCTGCAAGGAAAAAGTTCCAAATGTATTTATATTTACTCACACCCTTTTGCGGACTCCAATATCGGCTCCAATAAGGCCATTTTCCAAAGAGAACTACCTGAAGTAGACCTGCTACACTTGCTTGGAGCCTTGGGAAACCATAGCCTCTCAGTTTACAAGACCAAGGGCTATGCTTGCGCCTGGAAAAGACCTACTGTGATCAGCAACCTGCCAAGGGGCTTACAAAAAGAAGGCAGGGGCCCATTGTCGTCCTTGACTTTGTGGCCCGGACAAGACCATGGCAGGGAAGTGGCTAGAAAGCTTTGGCTGTGGAGACAGATACTGTGTGGGCACTCTTCTTGGGAGTTTATTCCCTGCAAATTCAAAGAGGAAAGACAGTAAAAAGGAAAACTGCATTCATATCTGGTCTTGAAAAGCAAAAACTGTCTGTTCTAAGCCTTAGAAGCTGTACTTTATGGGACAAATTTTGGAAAAACATTCACCAGGGCAGAGTGGCACAGACTCATAAAATCTTGGCTCCAATCAGGTCTGATTTTACCAAATGCTGAAATTACATTAAATCACAATTTTTCAGACTTTTCTTTTACACTAATAATGCAAAAACTTAAAATGTGTATTTAATTGGGGCATGAAATTTTAAAACATTCTGTACTTCTCTCATACTAATGTAATGCAAAAAAAACCCCACTAGTTTCCGTTGAAGCCACTTCTGATTCAACCAAGTTTTAAAAGCAAATCTTAATAATAAAAACGAAGTGTTACGACTTTTCTTAAGAAAACCTTATCCAAAATTTAAAAATTTTCCAACTTAGGTTATAGGAATTTATTCATTAAGAAGTGGAGTTTGAATGAAAGCAAAGGACATAAAGGGGGTGGGCATGGCCCTCTCCTGGGCCTGTCCACATCCAGGAGGTGGGAAAAGACAGATTACAGGTTCCTGCGGAATCCCGTTAGTGATCACTTCCAGATCTGCTCTCGGATGCCAACATGCGCGCAATCTTCGTATCCCACCCTTAACCAGTGCGTTAACCCAGCGGCCACACCAAGTTAATGAGAAAGCATCCCCGCACTTCTTCAAAGAACCCGAGCTGAGACTGTATGGTGCCTAAGCCGCGCTGACAAAACGCCAGCCTCCAAGTGAAACATCCACCATGATACCACTTCTTCAGAGCTATTCCAGTCCAATCACCAGGCCCTCCTGAGGCTCAGACAGGCCCATCTGTGACACAAAGCAACACGCTCAATGTCAGAAGAACAGCTGCCTGGAACAGTGAGCAAGGGCTCTGTGGACGCTCTAATTTCAGCTCCGGCAGATTCCACAAAGATGACAACCTGCGTCCTCGGGAATGCTGCCGCAGGCCTCTCCCACTGTCAGAACACCCCAGCCGCCTCAACCACGGCGCGGGAGCTGCCGCGCAACCCTGCCCCGCCCGCGCACGGCACCGAGGCCTCCATCCCGGTGCGTCGGCCCGAACAACCCTGCCCTCGGCTACGGACACGTAAAGGCATCACCGCGCGAGCCTGCAGCGCCTTGGCCAGAGAAGACGAATATGGACGAAACTCGGTATTTCACCCCAACGAGAACGGGATCCTGCAGACACTCTGCCTTGGCGGGCTCAGTGAGCGACCCACCAAGGAGAGAGGGTGATTTGGGAGCCCCGTTCCGGTGGCGGGGCCCGGGTGGCTCCGTGCTGCCCGAACAATGACGAGCTCGCCGGAGCAGCCGCCCCACCCCCACGGCGTGGCTTCTGGCGAGGCTCGCCGCCCAGAAAGCTGCCAGGGCTGTCAGTCGGTGCCTTCGGCAACAGCACTTGGCTCCCAAAGGTTCTGTCAGCTCATCCTCCCAACATGGCTGCCCGAGTCATCCCGGCTGCGGGCGCCGACCACACAGCCCGCCGCGCTGGCCAGCCGCCAGCGAGCCCCCTCCCGCCCGCCCTCTCCGCCCGCTCCCCTCTCCAGTGCCGGCGCCATCGGCTTCTCCGCCACCCGTGGCCCCTTCCTGCCCTCGTCTGACATATAGGCACGGCCACATTCCTAGCGGGGCCCCGATGCCAACCATAAAGGGGGAGAGGGGACGGGGGCAATCAGTAAGGGGGGGGGCGTGGGGGGGGCTTCGAAACGGAGCAGCGCCGTCTCCACGGAGCTGCAATGCGCGCAGAGCGGCGGGAGCGGACAGACAGCCGCGGGCCTGCTGACCGCTGGGCACAGCCGGAGCCTGGCAGCTCGGGGGGAAACGGAGGGTTGGTGCGGGGCGCTGCGGGGACCAGCAGGCCGCTGCACCCACACCCGGGCTCGCCGCTGGCCCCGGAGGGTCCCCTACTCCCCGAGGGCGATGTTCCCCACCCCACTCGGTGCCTCGGTGGGGAAGCGCCCTCAGTGCCCGACGCTCCCGCCCCGCCCGGCGCTTCCTCCGCTCCGACGCCGCCCGGACCCCGGCCCGGCGCCCCTCCCCACGACGGGCCCTCCCAGCCCGGCGGCAGCAGCGCCCACCGTCCGTCTTACCTGAGCCGCGCTGCGGACCGATGGGCGGGCGGGCGGACCGGGTCAGCAGCCGCCGCGGCGCGCGAGGGTGCGGGGGACCGAGCACGGACGCTCCTCAGCGTGAGCAGCGGCCGCCGCGAGCCGCAGGACACCTCCTCTCAGCCCCATCACGCAGCGGCCCGGTCCCGCAACGAGGGCCACGGAGGGCGGGAGAGCGGGGGGCCGGGGCGCAACGACGAGCCGGCGGCGGCGGCAGCGGAGCAGCTCAGACTCGCGCGGGCGCCTGCGAGGACCGCCGCCGTCTGAGTGCCCCGCGTCAGTCCTCGCGAAGCTCCGCCCGCAGTCGCCTGCGCGGGACACCGCCCCGAGCCCGGCCGCCGCGCGTCACCTCGGCCCGCCCTGCGCACGCGACTGGCACGGACAACAGCCAATCGGAGTGCAGAACTCGAGGCGGCCGGCCAATCGCAGGGAGAGCTGAAGGGGGCTGGTGAGAGCTGCAGAGACGCCGGTGCGCCCCCTGGTGGCCTAGAAGCCCGCTCGGGTGCGGGGGCGCGGGGTGGGCGAAGCCGGCAGGCAGAGTCCCCTCCCCAGTGACCCCAGAAGGGCGTTAGTCGCCGCGCCTGACCAACCGGATGATCCGCCTTGTAAGGGGACAAAGCTTGGCGAAGCGGGGCGGGGCAGGTGGAGTGCGGGGGTGGGGGGGAGGCGGACGCCTGCGGAGCAGCTGAGATTAATGTGGGAGGCGGTCGAGCGTGCAATCGTTGTCAGTTTGGGAAATGTCTCTCACGGCGAAGCCGCCCAACGCGGTGCAGTCGGAACTGAAACACGCACAGGGTTGAGTGTCTTATCCCGCAGAAAGCTTCCCGGCCTGTTCTTACCGAGCCCGATCACACCTCCCACACGCCACCTTGGGAAGAAAGGCGGAATGAGTAATGGAAAACCATGACTTAGTGGGCATTCAACTTGTCTCCGTGGGAGACAGTGCGCTGTAAGGGCCGAGAAGAAAGGAAGAAAATGCTTTGTATGGCCCCTGAGTGAATGAGCCGAGCTCCACCCTGGGAGATGCCCTTGAAGGAGGATTGTTGGAATTCAGAAAGCGGGAGAACACAAGAGCTCCAGGAGCGATGTTTAAAAATCAGATTTAGATTCAGCTCAAGAGAAAAGGCCCGCAACTGTTCACGAACGGTCCAATTCAGTGCTTAATAAAATATAATATTCAACCGTAATGTGTGCAATTATCATGCCAAGCACCATTATTTTACAAGGTTGTGAGATGCTTTTTTTATTTACTAGCAGAAGCTGAAAATAAAATTGGAATCCCTCCCTTGCCCCACCCCCCCAATTCAATACAGTATTGGGTGTGAAAAAGCCTTACTTATAAGCATAGACCAGCAATTTTCAACCGGTGTGCTGCAAGAATTTTAAAAACATGCAATACCTGCCTGTTTAATCAGGGGCGCTGACCTCTTTTCCTTTAGATTGTAAAATAAAATAATGACAACAGCCAACACAACAATAGGCACCTGGTGTGAATGAATCAAAATTGTACCTGTTTGTTTGCTTGTTTGTCAGATCAGCAAAAAAACATATTTTTTTGGTGTGTCGCAGAATGTTAGTAAAGTAGTTTATGTGTGCCATGAGATGAAAAAGGTTGAAAATTGCTGGCATAGAAACTAAAACACCAAAAATAATTTTCTACACTAATGATTTTGGAAAATTGCCATCAGACTTAAAGTTCTCATACTCTGCATCTAGTCAATATTTATTGAACATTTATCATTTTATTTAGACTTGAAATTCCACCTATGCAGATTTGACATAGCTTACACTGTGGAATACAAACGATAAAACCGTACAGCATTAAAATAGGCACAATCTACTGTGTATATAAAAGGCTAAACAACCAGCTGACCGGCAGGTAGGTATGATGTGCACTGACCACCAGGGGGCAGATGCTCAATGCAGGAGCTGCCAGGATGCAGTGACTTGGCAGCGGCGGTTCTTGGGTGACGCACCCCGGAACCAGAGAGGAGGGAGCCTGATTCCTCACGGGGCTATGTGATTCCACCTTTGGCCATGGGTTATGTTGTTGGTGGGGCACTGTTGGCCCCGAATCTGGTTTACTGCACACTTGCATTTGCGTTCCACACCCTGTACGACAGCAACTTTGCAGAGTGCCCCCTACACTCCGGGACCCTCCAGGGATGTCAGAGAGCTGGTTTCGGCCTGATCCCCACAGGCCAGGCCGAGGGACCCCACCTGCCAAAGGGACCCCCACTCACTCCGCAGAAGTCCTTTGAGCTGCGGCGCTGCCCCAGGTGTGGCCGGCAGGGGAGGGGCCTCAGGAGGTTGGCTCCAGGGTGTATCTGGCCTGTTATGCCCAGTCCCGCCCCACCGGCCATCTTCTAATTAATTTCCTTTCAATGTGCATGAATTCATGCACCAGGCCACTAGTCCTATATAATAAAAGCCTAATATGCAAATCAACCAAACGGTAGAACAACCAGCAGAACAACCAGTCGCTATGACGTTCACTGACCACCAGGGGGCAGAAGCTCAACGCAAAAGCTGCCACCAACCTGCAGACCCCCAGGTCAGCCAAGGCGGGTGTGAGTGGGGGTCCCCCGCTTGCCCCACCAGTCACCCTGCAGATCAGCCCTCATCACCAGCCAGGCCTAAGGTCCCTTACCCATGTTCGAATTTTGTGCACCGGGCCTCTAATAATGTAATAAAAGGCTGTCTGTGGGAAGCCTATGTGAATAATAAGGGGAGTAGTCAAGCCCTGGCCAGTGTGATTCAATTGGCTGGAATGCCATCCCACACACAGAAATGTTTCGAGTTCGATTCCTGCTCAGGGCACAAACCCAGGTTGCAGGGTCGATCCCTGGTTGGGGCACGTGACGGAGGCAACGGATGGATGTTTCTTTCTCACATTGATGTCTCCCCCCTCCCCCCTTTTCCTCTCTAAGGCCAATAAAAATTATAATTAAAAAAAAAGAGTCAAAGGAATGTGCTACCACTGACAACAAAACTCAGCTCTTAGCTTCCCAAAGGCCAAGACAAAAATGAAACAACAATGGGTGAATAAACAGAAGCTCATCAATTCATCAGCAGATACCAACCTTTTCCTAGCTTGAAGCTCTTTGCATAAGTACTATGATAAGCACCATGGAGAGTTACACAAACCCGCACAGTGCTTAGCATTGTTTGAGCTCTCAATGAAGCTCAAACTAAAAAGAATCAAAAAGAGTGAAGACAATCAGCACAAGAGCACACCTAGAGGGGTCTGTATAAGCAGCTAAGGCTGTTGTAGGTTTCAAGGCCGAAACAGCCTGCTTTCCATAAGCCTCTTGCCCCTCTGACAGATGAAGTCACACGGCAGAGCCATTAGTTTCTCAGATTACAGATTTTGTACAAAGGCACCCCTTGAAAGTCGTAAATTACTAGAAAATTGAATTTAGCCATGGCCCGGTAGACTTATCCCTGGAATACAAGGAAAGAAGCACATGAGGAGGTCTATTAATGTGATGCACACAGCCACATTACTACAACTAATAAGGTTTCCGAATACAAGATCAATATACAAAACTCCAAAGTGCTCCTTAGGAATAGCCAATTAGAAAAAGTGGTTTTAAAAGATTCCATTAGCCCTAACCGGTTTGGCTCAGTGGATAGAGCGTTGGCCTGCGGACTGAAAGGTCCCAGGTTCAATTCTGGTCATAGGGCATGTGCCTGGGTTGCGGGCACATCCCCAGTAGGAGGTGTGCAGGAGGCGGCTGATTGGTGTTTCTCTCCCATCGATGTTTCTAGTTCTCTATCCCTCTCCCTTCCTCTCTGTAAAAAATCAATAAAATATATATATTTTAAAAGATCCCATTAAAAATAGAAATGAAACTGTTAAATATTTAAGGATAAATTGTCAAGAGATGAGCAAGACCAATATGGGAAAAAATTATACAACTGTATTGATGAAACACATTAAAGAAACCTAAATACATGGAGAGGTTTTCTTTATTTCGGGACAAAAAGAAATATTATAAATATGTCAATTCTTTTCAAGTTAATCTGCAAATTCAATGTAAGGTCAATTAATATTTCAATACAATTGGTTTTGCTGGAGTTTGACAAGGGGATGGCAAAATTGAAATGATAAGTCGATTCCATGTCCATTTTAAAAATTCACTTGCTAGAACAAAGCCAAGAATACCCACGGCTATTTTGCAAAATGAGGTGTGGAGCTTGCCCATAAGTTAGGAAAATTCTCTGTAACATGATACTAATTAGAACACTGTTGAATTGGCACAAGAATATACAAATCCGAAATGGACCAGAACAGAGTCCAGAACAAACCACATGCGTATGGAAATGTAACATATGATAGCAATGGCCTTACAAATCAGTGGGAAAGTGATAAACGATGATAAACAATAAATGAGGCTGGAATAATTGCTTAACTGGTAAAAAAAAAAAAAAATGTCATCCTTACACCACACCAGACAAAAAAATAAATTTCAGGTGAACTGAAAACCTAAATCAGGAAAGCAAAGCTTTAAGTATTTTAATAGAAAACATAAATCATTTTTGTGACCCGGAGATAAAGAAAAATACCTTAGGAGGAAAAAAACTACTAACCGCAAAAGACTGATGAATTTGTCTATACTTTTTTTTTAATTTAAAAAAGCCCACCTCCACACTGCAAAAGACATTGTAAGACAAAGCAAACAACATGGCATATAGATTGGACAAATATATTTGCAACACATATAACCAGAGAATTATTCAGACTATATAAAGAAATCTGATCAACTTACAATAATACAGATAATATGAAAAAATACAAATAATCTCATTTAAAAAGTGTGCAAAAGAATGTAAGTAGGTAGTGCACAGAGGAAGGTATGGAAAGATACTTAACTCACTGGAAATAAGACACCATCCATCAAATTGCCAGGAATGAAAAGTGTAGCAATACCAAGTGATGTAAGGCAGTGAAATGGTACAACTATTTTGGAGAATGTGGAAGAAAGTAGGCAAATGGACGAGGAGCACAGCCCTCTAACCCAGCAAGTCCTCTTCCAGTACATACTCCAGGGAAACTCTTGCATAGGTACGTAAGGCGAAGGTACCAGAATGATCGTTCCAGCATTGTTTGTAATCAGAAATAATTGAAAAGCCCATCAACAAGAGGATGGGCGAATAATGGTGATGTAGTCATATGATGGAATACTATGCAGCCATTAAAAATGAGCGATCCAGCCGAAACTGGTTTGGCTCAGTGGATAGAGCGTCGGCTTGCCGACTGAAGGGTCCCGGGTTCGATTCCGGTCAAGGGCACGTACCTTGGTTGTGGGCACATCCCCAGTAGGGGGTGTGCAGGAGGCAGCTGATTGATGTTTCTCTCTCATCAATGTTTCTAACTCTCTATCCCTCTTCCTTCCTCTGTAAAAAATCAATAAAAAAAAAAAAATATATATATATATATATATATATATATATATATATATATATATATATATATATATATAAATGAGTGGTCCAGAGCTACATTAGCAACACATCTACAGCAATCAGGGTCCAGTTAGAAAAACAGAAACCGTGGTAGTTAGTCCAAACACAGGAGATTTGATAGAGGAATTGTTTATCCAGATGTTGCAAAGCTCAAAGAGGAATATTAACTCAGAGACTGGAAACTGCAGGTAGGTGCTACACCCTAGCTTTGGGAGGGAAAAATGAGGACGGGGTGTCACTGAGAAAAGCTCAGAGACTCGAGGAGGGGCCAGGACTGGAGTGGAGGGTGTAGAGGAGAGGCTGTGGCATCAGGAAAAAAAGGACCAGAAGAAGGGAAAAAGCAAAAATGAAAGAAAAACTAAGACTTCACCCATCATCTCAATACCTCCTACTGGCCGGCTCTACAGGAAGGCAACTGGCAAAGTGGCTTGAGAAATACAGACTATAGACAGAAGGGTGGGTACGGGGCTGAGAAACAGCAGGTAAATAGCTAACACGGTAACTAGCTTTCAGAAACATAAAGCTGAGCAATAAAAAAATGAGTTGTAGAATAACGTGTGCAGTAGAGTAATGCCTCTTTGTACATGAAGGGTGAAAACGTGCAGGCGGACACGCATTGTTTAGGGTGACATTCATGTATAATCAAATACAACCTGCGTGGGAATGACGGCCATCACGTTCAGGATAGAGGTTACCCCCGGAGAGAGAAAAGAAATGAATCAGGAAGCAGGACACAGGAAACATCAACTCTATCTGTAATATTTTATTTATTGGGGGGGAGGGGGAATGACAGAAGGGTGGAAATGGTGATAGAGTTGGGTGGCGGGTACATGAGTGGGTACCATTATGTTAGTCTCTTTATTTTACTGCCTGTTAACAAATATCTCATCTATTTTTCTTTTTTTAATCCTCACCCGAAGGGTTATTTTTCCATTGATTTTTAGAGAGAGTGGGAGGGGGAGAGAGCGAGAGAAACATCAATGTGAGAGAGACACATCGATTGGTTGCCTCCTGCACACACCCCAACCAGGGCCCAGGCCGGGGAAGGAGCCTGCGACCGAGGTACATGCCCTTGACCGGAATCAAACCTGGGACCCTTCAGTCCGCAGGCCAACGCTCTATCCCCTGAGCCAAACCAGCTAGGGCTAAATATCTCATCATTTTAAAATGATATTTGTGTGTAGGCATGCCGGCTGGGATCTGACCAGGAATAACCCTCTGCAGGCTGAGTCAGCAGCTGGATCAGAGGGGCTGGGCGGAGCATGAGGGACTGAGTGGGAGGGAGGTCACCCGCCATAATCCTCCCTCTGACCTGGTTTTAAGACACACGGGTCTCAGCCTGCACTGGGAAAGGCCACCCAATCTTGGCCAAACCGTTGGCCTTCCTGACTCAGGGCCCATATTCATTGAAAACTGCCACCTGTCGCCGCTGGCACTGACAGAAAAATGTAGGCAAAGCCCATTTTTATTTCCAGGAGAACTAAGTCTGCCTAAAGAGAAATTGATTTTCCAGTTGTTTTAACCGAGGCAGGTAACACATGTACTTAAGTCCTGGACCGTGCTGCACATTTAAAAATAGGAACTGCTTATGTGTTTGGACGGAGGCGAGGCTACCGTGTGGAAGCTAGAAAGTATCTGTGTGGGGTTTTTTTTTTTTATACAAAGTCCTTGTAAACCTGAATTACTTAATGTCTATTTGATATAACTTTGTGTGCACAGGTTGTATTAAACACTGTATTAAATAACAGCAATACAGAGCTTGGGACAAATCAGTAAGTGCCCTGGTTTTTCAGTGAATGCTTAACCAGGAAGCGATTTGGCTTCGCTCATTAATGTTAATGTTGGGGGACACCACTTACTCTGAGGTTGCTTGGAATCAGGGAATCAAAGCTGGAAGATACTTTAGAGCTCATTAGTCCGCCCCACCGGAAAAGCGATGAGCACAGCAAGCCTCCAGTGTGCTGAGAAATGGCTTTTATTTGGTGGCTGCAACTACTCCGAATCCGGAAGGAAGGAAAAGAAAATCAGCCCAAATAGATGTTACAAGACTCATGCATCTTACTCACTGGACAGTTCCTCAAACCTGCATTCAGTGTCTCTTGGCGTATACGTCACCACGAATTCTAGCAAGCTCAGTCGCCTGCCTTCTTAGCTAACGAGACTGGTAGGAACAAACTGGGTATGGGGGCATTACAAAGCTAGAAGAAGTAAGGCTTGTTCCAACAAAGTTGAAACATTTTTTTAAATTTCTTTTTAATTCTCACCCGAGGATATGCTTACTGACTGGGGGTGAGTGGGAGACAGAGTGAGAGAGAGAAGAGAGGGGAGAGGGAAAGAAACATCAATTCGAGAGAGACACACCTATCAGTGGCCTCCCATAGGCACCCCGACAGGGGCCCAAACCTGCGACTGAGGCGTGTCCCCGGATAGGGAATTGAGCCTGAACCCTCTTTGGCCTACAGGGCGGGGCTCCAGCCAACTGAGCCGACGGGCTGGGGCCAAGGATTAACATTTTAAAAAGCGTACAGACCATTTCAAGAAACATCTGGGTCCAAATGACTTGGGGCTATTTTTTTTTTTTAAAAACCGAGTTAATACACAAAGTGAATTCCGTTACCGGCAGAGATCACCCCAGGTCTGAGGACCACAGTACAGACCACATGATCCGTGCAGAAGTAACAAATCAAGAACCACACACTGATACGTCTGTGAAGACTAAACGAATGCGAAACGCTCACTTGCTGTGTTCTCTGAGGTCCCAACGGCTGGAGCAAGAGTTTGTTTTAATCAACTGCTGGCTCTTCCCAAACAAGGTCAGCCGTCGTGGTCAGCATGCCCGGCTGTTTCCCCGTCCAGTCAGGGATCTATCCTGTCGGCCAGATAAGAACACTCTGTGTGGATCCCCACTTCCGAATTGTAGTTTACACAGCAGCTTTCTATAACAGGCATTTTGGCTAATTAGGAACACCCATGTATCAGTTAACTTTGGTCTTCAAGCCATGATTAAAGAAACCAAACTGTCACGTCTGGGAGTTGCTGTGCCCGTGACAGGTGGCTTCGGACGCGTGGGCAGAAGATGCTGCCTGAAACGGGCTTCTCAGAGCTGCCCGGAGGGGTTCCTGGGACACAGGATGGGGACATTCTGGGCAAAACGGAGAGCTGGGAGCACAGGGCCACCGCTGAACCGTGCTCCGCAGAGTCACGACATCTCAGATGACTCCATGGTTTCCAGCATCCCGAGCCCCCAGTCCGAGGAGGCTGCCCGGAAGACAGAGCTCCACCCAGAGCCCGAGCCCCAAGTGTCTCATGGCAACTGCGCTTCCGTGGCTCTTGCTCAGAGCACGATCTCTTGAGATGAATACATAATTCATGCGGAGAGAAAGCATCTACAGGGAAAAGGGAATCGAGGGGAGCTGAGAGCACTTGGCTTTTACAGTCGGACTGTTTGGATGCTAATTCTGTCACTTGTTCTGTGCCCTTGCGCGCATGACCCTCGGTTTCCTCATCTCCAAAATGAAGACAAAATCTAATTCATTCTTCACATTGTGAGAATCAAATGAGGATGTGGGGATAAAGTACAATGTCTGATGCACCATCATCTACACCAGTGGTCAGCAAACTGGGGCTCAGGAGCCACATGCGGCTGGAGAGCCGAGGTTTGCTGCTCTGTTGACTGAATTTGCCGACCACTGACCTAGACTCTCGATTCCAATAATTACAGGTTGTTGTTGTTCCTTGTGATTAAGCCCCTATCCCAGTGGTCAGCAAACTCATTAGTCAACAGAGCAGCAAACCGTGGCTCACGAGCCGCGGTTTGCCTACCACTGATCTACACTAATAAAAGAGAAACATGCAAATTAACCATCACTCTGCTACACCCACAAGCCACGCCCACCAGCCAATCAGGAGTGGGTATGCAAATTAACCCAACCAAGATGGCAGCTGGCCACAGAGCTGGAGCAAGCAGGAGGCTTGGGTTGCCCTGGCAATGGAGGAAGCCAAGCTTCCCACCCACCCTGGCCGGCCCTGGCCTCCGCTCAAGGCTACAAAGTTTCAATTATAGAAGATAAACAAATCCTAGATACTTGCTTCCAGCTGGCCCTGGCCTCCATTCAAGGCGGTGCTGGGGGAAAAAAAGAAAAAGAAAAAAAGGAGGTGCTGGGACCTTAGGTCACCGGGAGGGGGGGAGGGGGGGATCAGGCCAGGATGGGACAGCAGGGGCCGTTGAGGGTAAGCAGACCAGCAGTGGGGCCAGTTGGAGGTGATCAGGACAGCGGGGGGGATGCACATTGGAGTGAGCAGGCCAGCAGGGGGGCAGTTGGGGGTTAGCAGGCCAGTGGGGAGGGAAGATGGGGGTGAGCAAGCCAGCAGGGGGGGTAGTTGGGGGTGATCTGTTTGGTGGGGGGCATTTGGGGGCGAGCAGGCCGGGGGCAGGGGGCAGTTGGGGGTGAGCAGGCTGGCAGGCAGAGTGGTTAGGGGCAATCAGGCAGGCAGGCAGGCAGGTGAGCAGCTGGATCCAAGTCCGGGATTGTGAGAGGGATGTCCGACTGCTGGTTTAGGCCCGACCTCTGTAAACCGGCAGTAGGACATCCTTTGAGGGGTCCCAGATTGGAGAGGGTGTAGGCCGGGCTGAGGAACACCCCCCTCCCCCCGTGCATGAATTTCGTGCACTGGGCCACTAGTCTATATATATAAAAGCCTAAGTGACTAAACGACTGGTCGACATGACACACACTGACCACCAGGGGGCAGATGCTCAACACAGGAGCTGTTCCTGGTGGTCAGTGTGCTCCCACAGCCAACCTCCCGTGGCTGGCCAACCTCCCACAGTCCCTCCCCCCAGCCAGTTGGCCCCAATCAGCCCCAATCAGGACAGGGTGAGACAGCCCTCATCAGCCCCAATTGCTGACCAGGCCGAGGGACCCCAACCGTGCACAAATTCGTGCATCAGACCTCTAGTATGAACAATAATAAAGCCATGGCCTCGCTCAAGTAAAAAAACAAGCTTGTTGAATCTTTGGATTCCCTCTCCCTCTCTCTAAGTGACTCCTTATTACTCCTTCCCTTGGTTTCCCAATCTACAGAGTCACAGTGTCTAAAGCTCTGGTGAAATAAATCTGCTTATTCCTCGCTGTGGGATCCTGGGCAAGTCCATGTCTCTAGACTTCAGTTTTTGAACTATGAAACAAGACAATTAGAAGAGATACGTTCTAAAACAGGTTCAGGTTCTAATATCTTAGTACCCTGAATTTATTAGATTTTGATCTTCTTCTCCAGAGAGAAGAAGAATTTAAGTAGATGATGGTGTTGATGATAGTGATGGTGATGACAGCAGCTGGTATTTACTGAGCATTTACTTTACACCAAGTATATGCTATATTGAGCACTTCACATTAATGATCTCATTTGATCCTCACAACAATACTATAAACTAGGCACTCTCATTGTCGTAAATTCAACCTCAGAGAGATTGTGGAGGCTGAAAAATGGCCCCTCAACAGTATGGGTGCTCACCCTTGGAACCTGTAAATAGTACCTTTATATGGGAACAGGGTCCCTGTATATATAAATGAAGGATTTTGAGATGGAAGTTACTCTTGAAATACCAAGATGGGCCCTGCATGCAATCACATGTATCCCTACTCGGGAGGCAGGAGGAGATCTGACTGCACAGGCAGAAGCAGAGGAGGCAGGGTGACCACGGGGACAGAGCCTGCAGTGATGCAGCCACAAGCCAAGGAATGCAGGCAGCCTCCAGAGGCCGGAAGAGGCCAGGAATGATTTCTCCCCTAGAGCTTCCGAAGGAAGGAGCACAGCCTGGTCAACACTTTGATTTTTCAGCCCGATGATATTTATTATTTTTTTTATGATATCTAGTTTTAGAATTCTGGTCTCCATAAAATGTGAGATAATAAAATTCTGTTGTTCTCCGTCACCCAGCGTGTGTGGTCATTTGTTATGGCCGCAGGAAAGTCACACCGAGCTCCAGTAATTTAGTGACGGTCACCGTCAGTAAGTGGTGGTGAGGCCAGGATTCAGAGCCACAAATAACTGGCTTCAACCCCCACGCTCCCAGCACAGCACCTTATGCCCCTTATAATACATAAAACACACAGAAACGGGTCGAACATTAACCAACAAAAAGGAAAGAAGGGGCAGGGGGAGCATTTGAAATGTCACCAACAGCTAGGTGGCATCGTAAGTGGTTGACTCAACCACATTCATTCTCCCTACGGTCACATCTCAGCGTGAGACACGGTTTTGAACGTTCATTCTCCCACGTGCTTTACATCGACATTAGGTCCTACCTGCCTTGCGGCCAAGACTGTGTGCACTTCACGAGAAGATACAATTGGTGAAGAAGAAGAAGAAGGAGGAGGAGGAGGAGGAGGAGGAGGAGGAGGAGGAGGAGGGAGGGGGAGGAGGAGGAGGAGGAGGAGGAGGAGGAGGAGGAGGAGGAGGAGGAGGAGGAGGAGGAGGGGGAGGAGGAGGAGGGGAAGAAGGAGGGGGAGGAGGAGGAGGAGAAGGGGAAGGAGGAGGGGAAGGAGGAGGGGAAGGAGGAGGAGGAGGAGGAGGGGGAGGAGGAGGGGGAGGAGGAGGAGGAGGGGAAGGAGGAGGGGGAGGGGGAGGGGGAGGGGGAGGAGGAGGAGGAGGAGGGGGAGGAGGAGGAGAAGGAGGAGGAGGAGGGGGAAGAGGAGGAGGAGGGGGAGGAGAAGGAGAAGGAGGAGGGGGAGGAGAAGGAGAAGGAGAAGGGGAAGGAGGAGGGGAAGGAGGAGGGGAAGGAGGAGGAGAAGGAGAAGGGGAAGGAGGAGGGGAAGGAGGAGGGAGAAGAAAGAAAGAAAAGACATCTGTTTACTTTACAGCTAAACAGGTTACTTGGCAGCCGTGCCGGCTCTTAGTCCATGCTTGGCAATCAGAGAAACAGAAGCTGCTTATCTTTTAAAAAGGTTTGCTTTCTCCCCCCCCCGCCCCTTTCCAATGAGACTCTGTCTTCAGTTTTCTCAAAAGGAAAGTGAGGGAGGACCACGAACTTGATTTTTATTCCCCTCACTCGCTAGCTTCCTGACGGAGTTCCCGGGCAAGTCGACCAATAAGAAACCTGGGACTTGGGGCTTACACTGAATCCTAATCCACAAAGGAGCCCACGTTTGTCTCCGTAGGAACGGGGACCCTCAGTTCACATTCTTTCTTTAAAAAAAATACATTCTTACTGATTTTTTTACAGAGAGGGAGGGAGAGGGACCGTTAGAGACATCCATCAGCTGCCTCCCGCGTGCCCTCTGCTGCGGAGCTCGCCCGCAACCAAAGCACGTGCCCTATGACGGGAATCGAACCTGGGGCCCTTCAGTGCGTGGGCGGATGTTCTAGCCACTGAGCCAAACCGGTTAGGGCTTCAGTTCCAACTCGTACCTGTCCATCTGAGCCTCTACAGCCGTCAGAACCTGCCCCCCATTCCCCTGCCTGCTCGTCTTACCCCCGCGCACCCTTTCACGGGCTCTGCACTACAGTTTGAGGTGAGCGGTCTTAATGACAATGGTCTGCAGCGCTCTAAACGAAATGTTCTGGTCCCAGCTGATGAGCACAACGCAGGAAGCAAGGAGAGGACCGGGGATGAGGCCCCGTGGCTGCCACCAGGTTTCGCGATCACTCCGGAGTCAACTGGAAAAGAACGCGTTGGGGCTGCTCAGGAGGTTGTGGTTTGAAAGGACGATAAAGCACAGGCATCAGGACGAAGCGCAGTGTTTGGGTCGATAATATTTCTAGAAATAGCTGACTGTGTTTGCAGCTAAGAATTAGGCCCATTTATTTTTAATGTGCTTTGCTGCATCCGAGCTCAACGTTGTTTTTTCAGAAAAGCCAATACATCAGCAATTTCCATCCACCCATGTAACGTTGACAGGTAACGTGCATGCTCCTTTTACAAATGGCTGAAGGTACAGACATAATCTCCAGTGATGTGAGCAGAGGCCTGGTGACCAAACCGGATCTGACAACCCTCTCTCTCTCTCTCTCTCTCTCTCTCTCTCTTGCGCGCGCACACATACACACACACTCACACACACACACATACACAAACACACACTCACACACACACCCTACATGAAAAGAGCTTCAAGGTATTACAGCATGGAAATTTGAGAGATGCTTTTTTTTTTTTTTTTTTTAGCACAATCCAGTCTGCCTGTTAACTTTCTACCTTTCCATCAGTGGCAATGTACCCAACATGCTTAGCTTTCAACAAAACAGTATAAATAATTTAAACCACCATGAAAAGCAACACATAATACAAAAGGACAGAGTCTGTCTTCTGGAAATCAACACCACCATCATGGGACTTGGAAATAACTGAAGCGAAGCTCTGGCCCACATTTCTTGTCTTTTCTTTAAAAAAAAAAAAAAAAAATATATATATATATATATATATATATATATACATATATATATATATGTATATATATATACATATATTTTTTTTTTTGTATTGATGTCAGAGAGGAAGGGAGAGGGAGAGGGAGATAGAAACATCAATGATGAGAGAGAATCATTGATCGGCCGCCTCCTGCATGCCCCACGCTGGGGATCAAGCCTGAAACCCGGGCATGTGCCCTGACCAGGAATCAAACCGTGACCTGGTTCATAGGTCAACGCTCAACCATTGAGCATACCGGCCGGTCTCTTTATCCTGAGTCAACATTCTCCAAAGAGTACTTACAGACTCTGGGCAGGGAGAAATTTTAATTAGCAGCTGCGCAGGCTCTGACCAGGTAGCTCAGTTAGAGCATCACCCCGATATGCCAAAGTTGTGGGTTCAATCCCTGGTCAGTCAGGGCTCATAGAAGAATCACCCAATGAATGTATAAATAAGTGGAACAACCAATCGATGTCTCTCTCTCCCACCAAAAAATAAAAATAATAGCTCATCAATCAATAAATAAAATAGCTCTCTCTGTATAGTTGCAAGCAAGTAACGGAACCCCTCTGAATTTCAGCTTCTTCATCTGTGGAATGAGATGGATAATTTTATCTACCACACGCGTTCTTGGGAGAATTAGATGAGGCTGTAATCTACACCACTGAGTCCAGCCATGCAGAGGCCAGAATAGAGAGGGAGGCAGATGAGACTCAGAAACTCTGTAAAAGCTGAGAAATCCGCGAGGGGAGAGAAGGTGCTGGGTGTCTGGGGAGGAGCTATGGCAACTTGGAGCAGACAGGGTGCGCTGTAGGTGGGAGGGAGGCCGGGGAAAAGCTCTGGGGTTAGTGCCCCCTCCCGCCCCCACCCCTCCATGTTGATCGCTACCTCGCCCTGCAACGTGGGGCACAGGAGCAGTTTTGGGAGGCACAGGGGCCTGGCTGCGGGGAGGAGCAGACAGCCTCACCCCAAGTATTCCCTTCTCTTCCCCCTTCCTTAAGGGCCAGGCGATTACAACCAAGGGAAAGGGCTCTTGTGAAAGAGCCGTGTGGGGAAGGCGGGCAGAGGGTGCTTGAAGGGCAGGGTGACCTGGGAGGTGGCAAATGGGACTTAGGAGACCTATGATTTAGTGCCAGCAACTCTGCCTCTTACACATCTAAGGGACAAACATGGCTGTAAATCGGAAGCAATCAAGTAAACACCTTAGAGGAAGCAGAAGGAATGGACTGGACACAACAAACATTTCAAATAAGCATAATAAACATCTTCAAAGAGACACTGTTAGGAACAAGTACAGATTCAGCAGTTATTTAGAAAAACTAACTGGGAATACAGGGTTGAATAGGAAAATGCATACAAAGAAGGAATTAGTGAACTGAGGAACAGACTCCACCAGAAGGAGGAGATAATGAGAGTAAACATTTTTTTAAAAAGAAAAGAAAAAAAAATATATAGAGAGAGAGACAGAGAAAGAGAGAGAGAGAAATGGCATCATCCTATCTAATAAGAAGGGAACATGCTAAATGACCATCACGCCCTCACAAAAGATGGTGGTGCCCACAGCCAATAAGGAGGGAATATGTTAATCGACTGCCACACCCTCAAAGATGGCAGCACCCACAGCCACAAGATGGTAGTGCCCAGTCCCTCAGCTCCGCTGGGGCGGCAGGCGCGTGACATGGCTGGGCCCATCCCCAGGTGGTCCGGCTGCTCCGTGCACTTGCCTCCACAGAGTCTCCCAGCCCCCTCAGCCCCCCAGCTGCCCAGGGCCAGACCCAGGCGCAGGCAAGCCTCGGATGTTGGCTGCCCAGCCGCCCAGAGCCAGTCTGAGGCACAGGCAAGCCTCAGATGGTGGCTGCCCCGCCGTCCAGGGCTGGCCTGAGGTTCAGGCAAGCCTGGAATGGTGGCTGCCCAGCCGGCCAGGGCTGGCCTGAGGCACAGGCAAGCCTCAGATGGTGGCTGCCCAGCTGTCCAGGGCCGCCCGAGGCGCAGACAAGCCTGGAATGGTGGCTGCCCAGCTGCCCAGGGCTGCCCGAGGCTCAGGTAACCAGGGCCAGCCGAGGCTTGCACTGCCAGCAGTGGCAGCAGCAGAGGTGTGATGGGGGCATCGCCTTCCCGATTGCCAGGACTGTGAGGGGCTCCCGGACTGTGAGAGGAGGCAGGCCGGGCTGAGGGACCTCCCCTCCAGTGCATGAATTTTCATGTACCAGGCCTCTAGTAGGTTATAATGCTGAATCACTGATGTATGCAATGTAGTGACTTTGAAATTTGGCATCTCAAATGTAGAATAAAAGTAGAAAGGTTACTAAAACTAGGAAAAAAAATGTTATAAGAAATGAAAACCAGAAGCCAATGTCCCTTAAAATGCAAATGTTAGATATAAATAGATGCAAATATTCTTAACAAAATTTTAGCAAATTGACTCAACCCATATATAAAGAGGATAGATAACATGTGATGCCCTAATGGGATTTCTCCCAGGATTGTTTAAAATTCAAAATTTAATCAGTGCAATTCGCCATATTTACAACCTAGAATAAAAGCTGTATTAAGATCTCAGTATATGCCCTGGCTGGGTAACTCAGTTGGTTAGAATGTCCTGCTGAGACGCCACGGCTGCAGGTTTGATCCTCAGTCAGGGCTCACACAAGAATCAACCAATGAATGCATAAGTAAGTGGAACAACAAATTGATATTTTTCTCTCTCTCAAGTCAATCAATCCATAAAAAAAAAAAAGAAACAATATCAATGGATGCATAAGTTTTATGCATTTTTATGAATGTGATATTTCATAATAAAAAGGTAGGAGGAAAACAAGGAAAAATATATACTAGTCAAATATCAACCCAAACAACACCAGAGTAGCAATTTAATATTAAAGTGGAAATTAATACAACAAACTTCATAAGAGACAATAAGACAGCAAAAGGAAAGATAATCAAGAAAACATAATTGTGAGCATATCTTCCTTATAACATAGCCTCAAAAGATATGAAGCAATTACTGTTAAAACCACAGAAATGGATAAGTCAACAATTGGAATAGAGATTTTTATCATATAGGCTGTAAATAAATAGAGGAACTAAAAATCAGACAAAACAGTGAGCGAAAATAGAGATTTCAATAACACAATCAACAAGCTAGCTAGCAGTCGATAGATACTTCTAGAATTTTAGACCCGATAAACCAAGGCTACACAATGAGATGCCTGCAGCAGTTACAAAGCTGAATCATGTTCAAGGCCACAGGGAAACCTTGATTGATTCCCAAGAATTAGCGTCATTTTGGCAACTGTTCTCAGAGCACAATGCAATAACATGAGAAAGTAATTCCAAATAGATTCAAATATAACTCTAGATGTGTGTACAGACGATTTAAAAAATCCTAGTAACATTTGAAAATAAAATCAGAAAGGGGAACATGAAAGACATAGAAATGAATAACAATGGAAACACCATGGGTCAACATTGGTGGAATATAGTTAAAACAGTACTGTGGGAGAATTTATAACTTTCGACAACACTTACCAGGAAATGTAGAAGATACTGTTAAACTCAAGAGAAACTAGAAAAAGAACAACAGTAAACCCAAAGAACAAAAAGAGAAGAAATAAAAAGGTTAAGAACAAAGAATTCAAAAAACAAAATGAAGCCAATCGAAAGTTCATTTTCGTCAGGACCGTGGTAACTCTCGGGGTCGTGGGGGGGAAATGGTAACTGGAAGAGAGCAGGAGAGGACTCTGGGTGCTGGGTATGTTGTTTCTTTAATGGCATGAGGGGTCCAGGAAAGGCCGGGCTGTACACTCAGGATGTGTGCGCTTGTCTGAATGTATAATATGCTTCAGTAAGAAATACAATAGCTGGTTCTTTGAAAAAAATGAATAATCTAGAAACATCTGACAAGAATAAAAAAGATGTAAATAAACATGATTCGTAATGAAAAAGAGAAAACAACTACAGAGGTAAATGTAACAAAAAGGAATATTATGTTCAAGTTCTTTGTCTACAATAACCAGTAGAGAAAGTGAAATGTCCCTATTGCCCCTAATTGTATTCCACACAAAAAAGTCACAGATGTGGATTGTTTTATGAGAGGTCTAGCAACCTTTTCAAGTATCCATGATTCCCCCAATCATCTATAAGCGGTTTCAGAAAAAGGGGAAAGATCAAATGTCATCTTCTCTATGGGACTTCCCTGTCCACCCTAAATAAAACTGAATTCCACTCACTTTCCTCTCCCTTTTTAATTGTTCTCTTTACCATTTACCACCATTCATCATAGATATTTTAATTGATTGTTTATTATCTGTCTTCTCTCAATAGAATACACATTCCATGATGATAGGATTTTTGTATCCCAGCCCCTAGAACAATGTTTGGCAGACAGTGGTTCTCCATTAATATATTTGGAATATTTACCCAATGAATTAAGTATTCTCAACTAATTCGATAAAACTAATAAAATCTTTAATTCCAAAACTGGAGAAGAACGAAATGTAGAAAAGGAAAGCATGGATTCATTTTACTTTTGCTCATGAGAGCAAAAATCCTAAATAAAATATTAACTAGCTGAAACCAATAATGTAGGAATGCAAGAATGATTTCAGATGAAAAAGTTTAAGAGTGTAATTCTCAGCACTAATAGTCTAAGGGTGAAAATGACATGAGTTTAAGAAAAAAACCTTGGTAATTTAATGTATACATTTTCTTTTAAAACTGCATAACTTGGTAAAGACAGTCTCCCAAAAACCTACAACTGTCACATGCTTTAGAAAAACTTTATATGTATTCCCATTTAGTTCTGGAACAAGGCAAAGATACCTAGGATGACTTTTTTCTGTTAAACAGAATACTGGAAAATGTAATAAGTACTTGCCAATGTGACAAGAGAGAAAAATAAATGGTATAAAAATTGAAAAAGAAGAGGCAAAACCATCTTTATTCACAGAGAATACATTTATCTACATAGAAAATCCACTTGAGCCCCAAATTAACAGAAATAATATTTTTGAAAGATTGCTGGATACAACATAAACTTTAAAAAACACCTCTACAGCAATTATATCTAACTAGAACATATAATAGAAAATGTGTCTTTTCTAATAGCTATACACATTGTAATCAGGAAATAACCTAACACATACACAAAACCATTACAAAGAAAAATTTAAACCTTTATAGTAGAATATTAAAAACAAAAATTTAAAAGTTACTATGTTCATAGATAAGACAATTTAGTAATTGTGAAGTATAGGGATGATTCTCAAATTAATCTCCCTAATGCGGACCTCTGCCATAAACTGCACGCTCAAATATCCAATTACCTACGTGAGAAGGCCCACTGGATGACTAAAGTCATCTTCAATTAAAAATGAACAAAATGAATTCCCCCAATCCCCAATTACTCTTCTTTGTCTTCCCAAGTCAGTCAAAGGCAAGTCTACTCAAATTGTTCAAGCCAAAAACTTTAGAGCCAAATGTAATCCCTTTCTGTCATTCTCCCCATCCAATCAGTCACTAAATCCTTTTGACTCCACTTTCCAGAATTTCCACACTTACCAGCTCTGTTAGCACAGACTGCCCTGGCCTAAGCTTCCAGCACTCTATTCTGAAGTGCTGCATAGATTCCCTGGTTGACGAGAATAAAATTCTCGTGAGAAGCCTGGTAGGTGAGAATAAAACAGGAATAGCTGCTGCTTTAAGCCATTACTTTTGGCCACTCTCTTTAGGAGCAAGACTTAGTTCCTGGAAGTGGGTGCGGTTGTAACAAAGCCTAAAACAGGTGGCATCGGTGTTGGGACTGAATGGCGGGCAGAAGTGCATTGAGGAGACTGTGGGGCTGAAAGGGCATCAACGAGGCTTTGAAGGGAAAGGAGAAGAAGTTATTGGGAGCTGGAGGAAAGGGAACTCCCGTAGAGTGGTGGAAACTTTGGCAACGCTGCTGTCTGTGGGAATGTGGGAAAGAGGAAATATCCTGAGTGAACGAACTCCATGATCTGGGTCAAGAGGTTTCAAGGCAGGTTAATGAACGTGTCACTTGGCTTCTTCTCTTTGCCTCTGGAAAAATAGCGTCTGGGCCAAGAATATGACTTTAACAACCCTTTGTTAGGATCTCAAGAAGATTTGAGGGTTTCAGAGGAAACCCAGAATAGAAGCGTTTATCTTGAAGAGATGTGTGGCTGTAGTTTTTGTCCAGTAGAGTAAACCTCAAGAGATTCATAGAAACGCCACAAAATTTTAAGAGAATTGTTCTGACGAAAGTGCCTCCAGTTTAAATGACAAGGGACAAATGAATTACAACATGAAAAAAGACTTTTGAACTCAGCCTCTTTTTATGAGCAGGAAACAAGCTGGGAAGAATGCTTAGTTGCAATTGGATTTACTTATGGAAAAGAATGTAAAGATTCAGAGGCAAAAACCAAGAGCCCAGAGGGTGGGGCTGAGAGCCGTGGTGAACAAGTTACAAGCTGTAGGACTGATTCCTGAAGAAGGACCAAGCAACTCATGCCTGTCTGGATTTCAGAATTACTAGGGACCAGAGACACCCCTCCCCCCACTGGTGTGTTCCCTTTTCCAACTTGTTAAACAGGAGCATCTATAGTGGCTTTCCTATGCCTGTCCCCCCATTGTACAGTGATTGTATAGTGTGTGTCTGTAGATCACTTCTATCTTTAGTTCATAGATCTTAGATCCAGAGGAATGGCACTCAAGGGACTCTACCCAAAGAATAACATCTGAGGTGCCTCATCTGCACCTAAACTGGACTTGGGTGATGAAATGCTGGACTTCAAGCTGATGTCATAAATTTGGAAGTCTTCGGGGGCGGAGGGGGCGGGGAGGAGGCGGGGAGTGATGAATGTATCTTGCATATAGGAAGACTGTAAATTGTTGCCAGAGAGGAATGCGGCAGATTTTATTTTGTAAGGTGACGAAGACGATTATCTCCCATCTCAAGTGCTCTTCCTACAGTGCGATCCTAACATCCTTCCCATTATGAGGTGGGTTCCACATTCCTTCTGCTTAAATCTAGGTGGGTTTGTGACTAAGGCAGAAGCGACACTATGTGACCTCCAAGCCTAGATTATAGAAGGCAAAATAGCTTCTGTCTGGTCCTCTTGGATGCTTGCTCTCAGAACCTCTAGAATCATGGGAGGTACAATCACTGTTTTGTATCAAGCCGCTGAATTTTGGGGTCAACAATGAGTGGCTGATACAATTGGAATGATAAACAAATATATATAAAGACTAGAGGCCTGATGCACAAAAATTCATGCAAGAATGAGCCTTCCTTCCCTTGGCTGCCAGCACCACCTTTGCTCTGGCCCAGAAATGCCTTTCCGCCTTCCCACGCTGCCCAGAGGCCCGGAGTGGCTGGGGTGGTGCAGAATGCCTGCGTCGTCATCATGGTACGGTGCAAGCGTCCCGCCCCACCCCCGGCCACTCAGTGCCTGCATATGCAAATTAACCCACCATCTTTGTTGGGTTAGTTTGCATACCCACTCCTGATTGGCTGGTAGGCGTCACGAAGGTATGGCCAATTTGCATCTTACTCTTTTATTAGTGTGGATAATTCACTCAATACATTGAGCACTTACACTGTGCCAGGTACTCTTCTAGGTACTGTGGCTACAGAACAGACTAAAATCTCTACTCTCATGGGACATACATTCTAGTGGGGGAAATAGACTATGAACATATATGACACATTAGATAATGATAAAGGCTAAAGAGAAAATAAAAAGGAAGAGAAATGAACAAAGGTGGTGAATGAGTTGCAATTTTAAGTAGACAAGAAAGGACTCAGGGAGGTGAGTAAGGGAGTGATCCATGTGGATATCTGTGGAAGAGAATTCTTTGTAGAGGAAGTAACAAGTTGAAGGGCCCTTGCAGGGCTGGAGAGCAAGCCTAAGGAGGGTAAAGAGGCCAGGATGGCTTGGTGGTTGGAGTATGGGGAAGATGAAGGATATGAGGTCAGAGATGATGAGGTGGGAGTATACTGCCTTCTAGGCGATTGTGAGGGCTCCTTTTATCCTGAGAGGATTAGGAAGCCATTGGCAGGTTCCGAGTACAGAAGTGACCTGGTCTTAGTTTGAGAAAGGAGGACAGGGGAGAGACAGGGAGATGAGCTATGATGCTATTGCAATGATCCAGGAAACTGCTTAGACTGACTCAGACCAGTAACAGCAGTGGGCCTGGTTGAGTTTGTAGGTTGAGCTGATAAACCGTGGACAGACTGGATAGGAAGAGAGCACAACAGGAGTCAAGGATGACTGCAAAGTTTTTGGCCTGTGTCACTCGGAAGGATGCAGTTGCTATTCATTGTGATGGGGAGACTAAGAGGAGCAGGCTTGGGGTAAAGTATAAGGAACTGACTTGGATATGTTCATTCTGAGTCAGAGCCATAAACTTAGGGGTCATCAATGAGTGGCTGGTAACGAAGCTGTGAGATTCAATTCTTTAACCATTTAAAATGAGGACTGGGTCTGGAGCTTGACCCCAAGGTCAAAGCTCCTTCCAGAATGCTATGTGGCTTCTCCACACCTCCACAGGCATTCTGAACTTGGATCATTTTGGAGCACTGCCATCCAGCAGGAATGATCAGCTTCTGAAGCTCAGATGGCCTGGCTCACGTGCCACTACACTACCTCCCTCATACAGCTGTTGAAGATTAAATACATCAATACACAAAAGATGGACACAGAGGCAGTAAAGCACCAAACAGTCTGTCAATCACAGCGGGAAGGCTGGGGAGTGTAGGGGAGGTGGGGAAAGAGATCAACCAAGGGACGCGTATGCATGCGTATAAGCACAACCAATGGACACAAGACACTCGCGGCGGGGGGGGGGGGAGGATGGGGGCATGTGACAGGGGGTAGGGGAGGCTGGGGGAAGATCTATGGGGGAATAAAAGGAGATATATGTACTACTATATGTAATACTTCAAACAATAAAATAAAATTTAAAAAAAAAGAGTGGTTCACACATAGAATATGCTCAAGAAATGCATACTTATCAACCAAAGGTGCCTTCCTTTAGCCCAATACTAGCTGATACCAACGTCAAGTTCATAACCCATTATGGATATTTCCTTCTATCACTTACCTAGTCAGTGGGGCTTACTTTTCTCATCTTAGCACCCCCCAGAAAACACTGTGAAATTCATTATTTTATGAACCAAATCCAAAAGTTACAAAATGTGAACAAAATAATGTGCTTAGCTATCTTTTCAAAAGATATTTTACCAACTCCTGTTTAAAAGCCACATAAGAGTGAGTCATAAAACGCGTGAAAAGTTAATTTGATCATCTTTCTCTTAGGACCATTTCTCTCTTCCTCTGCTCCTCAAAGCCTCCTACCTACGGGACCATCTTCCCTGTAGTCAAAATCTACTTTAAAAGTATTTGTAATTTATGTTAATATCCATAATGAGCAGATTGAAGGCAACCACAAGTTGCTATAAAATAGCAACCCTGAAACTCTAAAAATAAAAATCCCAAACATCTTCCTCTTAGATAGTACCCGGCAGAATATTCAAAGCCATGCGTGCATAAGGAGAATAAAGCAGCATCCTATTACACTCACGGGCCAGTGGGGCATGCAAATGACACGACAGAATCGATGCCTCTGAAGATTTACACTCTGGATGGAGAGGAGACAACACACATTCCTGAGACGGGGTGAAGAAACATTAGGCATAGAAGGCAGCAAACACTGTCATTTTATAGGCATATAATATTGCTTCATAAAAGGTAAACAGAATTATCTGCATGGGGGATTATGGATGTTTTTAGTTTTCATTTATGTTCTCTGGAATTTTTGCTATAAGGAATACATTATTGCCCTGCCCGCATGGCTCAGTGGTTGAGTGTAGACCTATGAACCAGGAGTTCGCGGTTCAATGCCCCATCAGGGCACATACCCAAATCAATTATTTTTTGGGGGGGAATGTGATTTAGTCCAAACATGCTGAAGAGACGGGGACATGGTGGCTAAGGGCATGGGCTCTGAGTCTGGGCACCTGCTCTTCCACTAACTGGCCAGGTAACCTTGGACAAGTTACCTAACCTCTCCATGACCACATCTGATCTGTTTTAAAAAAACCAAAGATAATAGTACTGTCTTTTTGAGGATGAAATCATCAATATAAAGGCCTTTGGATAGTGCCTGGCACATAGAAACTATATAAGTGCTCCCTATATTATCACATGAGCTGGGAGATAGGGCTTTATAAACTGCAGAGCCTGAGAAAATGCTTAAGAAATGTCCTGAACTTGAGTAAGAACTTTAAAGGTCAGGGGAGAGATATTTTAGATAAGGGAGCAACTTGAGAACAGCAGAGACAAGATGTTAAAGCTCAGCCCCCTCAGACAAGCCGACAGTGGAATGAGAACCAAATGGAGCATCAACTCACACAAATCCCAGCATTTTCTTTCAAACACAGCCCCTCCTAACGGGCTCCAGCGAAGATAATGCACCACAGACACACTCAGCTAGCTCTTGCTGTTTATCCACCCCTTTATTTTCCACGAAAAGAAGAGACTCAAAGAAGATGCCTTCTAAATGTGTATCACCATTTATTATAGTTTGCATTAGGAAATGAACAGAGGACATTGTCTGTGGAGGAGGAAAAAAGGAAAAGAAAAAGAAAGTTTTTGTAGACTTTAATTTCCTCAAAACACTTTATGATTTCAAATCCTTTTTTACCCCACAGGAAATTTGAGAATTCAAGTATGTTAAGTAGGGAGCAGTAATACAAAAAGTCCCGTGTTTTTGTGCGTGTGTGTGGTGTTTGCCTGTGTGTGTTTTTACAAGCAGACGTCTCTCCACGTTTCTTGCACCCCTTTTTTTTGCTTTGGTAAGGCCAAGCCCCAAAGGACACATCATGTACATGACCCCTGCCTTGAACTCACAGACCCAAGAGTTGAGGAATTTCTGTGCCCTCCTCAGAGGATAACTGTAAAGGTTTCGAACTGTCATGAAGCATTAAAAACACCAACCTCCCTTCCCCCCACACCCTAAGTCATTTAATCCTGATAGACTTAAGCATTCCCTTTGCTGCAGCTGCTCCTTAGGTTCCTAGAGAGGGTTTATGACAAGGATCAGAGCAACAGGATTCTCTTCATTTTGCTAAGAATTAAAAAAAAAAAAAAATGTAAGGGCCATTTCAAAATAAAAATAAAAACTGAAATTCAAATTCTGAAAATATCTTGCCTTTTTTATTAATCATGTCATCTAACACCAATTAAAAAAACAAATATGTGAATATGATATAAAAATACGATCCCAGGATTAACACTTTGTTGCAGGCACAGTTATCTCACAGAATATATGTTTGGAGAGCCAGGGAAAGGAATTTATTTTTGTTTTTGTTTCTCTTAAAAAAATCCACAGCAGTGCAAGTCGGGGCAGGAGAGGAAGGGGAGGGGAAAGATTCTTTAGCAGCAAAATGTCCAAGGTTCTCTAATCACAATCAAATCAATGGGTATTGAATTTAGGAAAAACATGGAGGGGAGGGGAAGCTGCCCAAACCTACTCATTATCCATCACTAAAACACTTCCGCTGCCAACGCCCCAAACTGTGACCTCCGAAGCACGCGCTTCGTTACACCAGCCGTCAATCAGTGTGTCCCTCGAGCTTCTGACCAGGTTTGTCACTTAAATATATGTACAGGAAGTGGGCTCCTGCTCGTTCATGTCCTTGCAGATGGCCACCGCTGGGTCGCGTTGGGTGGGCTCTCGGTGTCTTTGCCACGTCTGGCCTCCACATGTGAAGAGCATTTCACCACCGAAGCTGCTTCCGCTTGCCTCGCCGGCTGTGGCTGCTGCGAGCAGAGGGTGGACACGGGACGTTTAATGATCGCTGTTCTGCTTCTCTCTCATCCAGGCGTGAATCTGCTCTTTCAGTTCTGGCACTGAGAAAAGAAAAGGGGAGGCTTAATGGCCTTGATGGAAGGGCTTTTGCAGAGAGATGATGCTCGTCATTGGTATAAATGGAAAGAAAGGCCATGCATTCACTCAGTGCAATGAAGACGGAAGACGGAAGAAGGAAGCAGCAGACACGAGAAGGACTAGACTTCCACAGTGAACAAGAACAAGGAATGCTTCGTGTCTTCGCCACTAAGTGTCACAGACAGGGAGACTTTCTGGATTCGCTACGTTTCCCCTTTGATTAATCTCCGACACTGGATTTTGGCCGCCACGTTTGCTGCTGCCGTAGGCACCGCCCCCCGGCCATGCACCCTGTACCTGGCTCCAGCATGCTCTCGGTCAGCGTCTGCCGGTTGAAGGGGTCCGTGGGGGAGTTGAGCAGGTGCCGCAGAATGATGGAGCGGTCCATGATGGTGCCGGAGGGCAGCCGCACGGGGTCAGTCATCAGGGTGTCCATCAGAGGGTCTACAGAGACACAGAGCAAAGCAACTTCTAACCTAATGGGACCTACAGCCGGAAACAAAACGAAGCCCCTCGTGCCAGGGAAAAATAAAACCCATGTGCGCATGAACAGCAACCAAACGGGCCCCAAGTTTGGAGGGAAAGTGACCTTTCACCAGCTGCTGCTGGGAGGAAAGGAGAGAGAAAAAGGTTGGGCCAGACCGCTTTCGTTTGGGCTTCTCAGGAGTCTTTGGAAACGCCAATCCCCACCTGCACTCGTAAAGGTGAGGCGGGCCTCAGGATCTTCGGGGTCTTAGCTGATTTGAAATCAGGCTAAGGACCTTTTCTCGCCTCTTAATTTACAGTGTGAGCTAAGAGCAGGCAAATGCAAGTTCGGACAAAGCGCCTCGGAAAGCAACCACAGCACACCAGGAGCAAGTTGGAAGCACGGAACGGGCCGTCCCCTTTTACCGTCACTGTTTCCAGTGACCACAAATCAAAGCACAGGCACGGGAAAAGCGGGCCACTTGCCTCGGAACTCGTCCGGAGCGTCGCTGTAGTCGATCTCGGCCCGCGCGTTCTTGGCCACTATCTCCTCCACCTTCTCGGCGAGGAGTTTAAACTTCTCTATGGCGATGGTGGATTTGATCCCTGCCTTCCGCATCTTCGAAATAACTTCTTCAAACAGCTCTTTGCTATAGGATCTCTGTGGATGAGGAAAGGCACGTGAGATGTAAATATAGTGTAAGGAGGGAAACGCAAGCTGCAGAAAACACCCAAAGTATGATCTATTTGTGTGCGTTTTTTCTAAAAAAAAAAGTCCTAAAACTGTAATGTGTATATACAAATACTTTTACATTACTATCTATATATATAAAAAGCCAGTGACCAGACGCTGTAATGATCAGAATGACCAGTCGCTATGACGCCCACTGCAGCCAGCAAACCAGCCTGATCAGGGGGTGGGGCCAGCCAGCCAACCTCTGCGGCTCCTCCCCCCAGCTGGCACCACCCCTGATTGGCCTTTCCCACCCCAATAAGGGCAGGGCGGCCGGCAAACCTCCTGCAGCCCTTCCCCCTGGCTGGCCTACCCACAATGGGCCCCACCACCTCCATGGGCCCACAGTCCCTCCACTCAGCCGGTCCTGCCCCTGATAGCCACGCCCCACCCCAATCAGAGGCGGGGCCAGCCGGCCAACCTCCTGTAGCCCCTCCTCCTGCCCAGCCCTGCCCTGCCTCCAACCAGACTATGGCCCCTTCCCCCAGTCAGTTCCGCCCCTGATCAGCCCCCCTGACTCTGATCAAGGGCAGGGCCAGCCCGGCCCACCGGCCACAGCCCCTCCCCATGCCAGACCCCACCCCCGATCATCCCTTCCCACACCGATCGACCCCCTTCTCCCCCCATACACACTAATTGGGGGTGGGGCTGGCCGGCCAACTGCCCACAAGCTCCCCATGGCCAGCCCCAATCCTCCCACCCAAATTGGGGGCAGGGCCTGTGGGCCAATTGCCCTCAGCCCCTCCCCCGAGCTGGCCCGGCCCTGATAGGGCCCTGATCAGGGAGGGCCAGCCAGCCAACCTCCTGCCGTCTCCTCCTCCTGACAGGCCTGGCCCTGATCCACCCTGATTGAGGGTGAGCCAGCTGGACCCCACCTGTACACAAATTCGTGCATTGGGCCTCTAATAATACATAAAGATGGGATAGTACACACCAAACTGTACAAGGTCAGCACCTCTGGGGAGGGCTTCAGGATTAAGGGAAATGAGGGGAATTTGGAAATATGTGAATTATTTTTACAGCAAGCCTGCATTTCTTTTTTTTTTAAATATATTTTTATTGATTTTTTTTACAGAGAGGAAGGGAGAAGAATAGAGTTAGAAACATTAATCAGCTGCTTCCTGCATACCCCCTACTGGGGATGTGCCCGCAACCAAGGTACATGCCCTAGACCAGAATCGAACCTGGGACCTTTTAGTCCGCAGGCCAACGCTCTATCCACTAAGCCAAACCAGTTAGGGCTGCATTTCTTTTTAAATTTAAATAATAAAGAGAAAAATCGAGTCTATTTCGGCCCTTGCAAGGCACTGTGCTCTAGCAGCATGAGAAGAGGTAGAAATTTTAGCTCTTTTTCCTAAAGGTAAATGTGGTGAAAACAAAGCACTTACATATGTGAGTAATATCTCAATAAAGCTGTTATTTTTAAAAAGTACTTACTTTCCCCCCGTTTTAACCTTTGGATGAGGTAAGGGTGAGGAACCTCCTAGAATGCCTACTGATGTTTAAACTGAGATGTGAGATATTATTTGGATAAAAGTGTGAACAGAAATGGGAAGACAGAAAAGAGCACGGAACTTTGGGGCATTTTAAGTGGCGAGCAGAGAGGTTGAGAACAGGGGCTCAGGGAGGCTCTGGATCCTGCTCTACCCCCCTAACTTTACACGCGCTACCTGAACTCTTGGTGCCTCATTTCAAAAGGACTCTAACTAAAGGTGCATCATGGGATTTTTGAGGCTCAAAGCAGTGAAAACACGGAAAGTGGTTAAACCCGGTGTCCAGTTAGTAAGAATTAGTTATTTTGTGTTCACACGGTGAGGGCAGAGAAGAGGGGGGAGGAGATTACTGGGAAGTCCAGGGTACAGCTGGGTGGGGCTGGGCTACATCGGGAGCCGTGGAAACGAAAAACACAGCCAGATGTGGTCACAGGGACACAGGGCGAAGGGGAGGGAAGAATGTGAAAATAACCATCGAGGTTTGAAACCTGGAAGACCAAAGTGAAGGCAGCACTGCAGCGGAGGCTTTGGGACAACAACGTGGCTTCTCTGAGACAATGGGGCTCTTTCTGGGAAGGTCACGGACTTGGGGAATGAAGCCCTGAGCTATAGCTGAGTCCAGACCGCAGTGGGAGGTGGGCCTGGGAGGCTAATCTCGCCTTTTACACCCGAAGGAAAACGGCTGCTTCATCTCCATTTACAGCAGACGAGTCCCCTGGCCGCTGCGCTCACGATTTCCACTTACGTACTAAAAATGTCTCAAACCATATTTTGAAAAGTATC
The DNA here is from genome assembly GCA_026230045.1 of Corynorhinus townsendii. Lineage (NCBI taxonomy): Eukaryota > Metazoa > Chordata > Mammalia > Chiroptera > Vespertilionidae > Corynorhinus > Corynorhinus townsendii. The sequence continues at coordinate 216,484,285 of JAPDVU010000002.1, forward strand.
ACCTTTCTTGATTTCAAGTGGGGAATTCGGGGACAGATGGCTATGTAATCGCATGGATCTGCCAGGAAATCCAGAACAGCAAATTCAAGTCGCCAGGCAGCAGCCTGACCCCAGGCTCCCTCTGAAACGGCAGCGACCCGGGCACTGACCTGGTCGTCAGCGATGGCTTTAGCGAACCGCGCACAATCCAGCTGCAAGTAAATATCTGTCAGTTGGTCCAACAGCTTCTTTGGTTCAAAGCCGTATTTCTCGGGGTTTTCAACTTTCAGGTCACGGCACTTGGGGCCACAGAGTTGCTGAAGGTTGAAGTTCAGCATTGCAGCCAATCGGGGTCCAAGTTCCTAGGAAATCACAGGATAATAGGACAATTCATGCTGTTGAGACAAATGAGAAGGACCAAAAACTCCCATTTCAGTGGAGCAACGGGAATTGGCGGGATTCATCTTCAGAGAATCCCTGGTAAGTGCTGTGAATCATCAGCTGAAGAAAAACACTATATTCAAAAATTTTTTACTCTCCACTTCCAATCCCATCATTGCAATACTTAATAGAGTGTTGTACGCTGATGGAAGATTTATAAATACCAACAAAAGGCAACCTTTTCTATAAAGTCAGGCTTTTCATTATAAAAACAAGGATCATTCTAAATTTGTAAGAAACAAGTAAGAGAGGGAAAAGTCGTTGTAATTCCAGCATCGTCACACCAGTCATAAGTGTTTGAACGTGCTCTGTAGGCCATCGTTTTATGCATTCATTTTGTATGCATTTCCAAAGTCCCTGGCAGTTCAGGTAGCACACACCATTCTTTACCTATCAGGTGCCAAGAGGAGAGGAATGCAAAGAGGTAGAAGATAAAAGTGATGTCTGGACAGTTTTAAATTTAGCCAGGAAGACAGGGCCAACGGAAGTGAAACAGCTGGAGTACAGCAATCAGGCAATAACCCCGTGAGATGACACAGCACCTGCTGCTGTTGGGCACACACTGCTGTAAGCAAACCTGAAACGGGGAAGTCTGGCTGAGAGAGGGTACAAGCTCCCCTTGGGGTGCAAGGCTTTCCCTAAGTGCAATGACTGGGTTTACACAAATTCAACTCGGCTCAGGAACCTGCCTTTCAGGAACCGGCTTTTGCAGAAAGTAAAGTGCGCCTGGATGTCATCAGGAATCTGTGGGATGAGGGGGAGCAGAAGAGGGAAGAGTTGGGAATCTGTTTGCCTCTGGAAGTGGGAGTTTTGTGCAGTGAAGGAAATGCACACAGCGGCGCAGGCGCAGGCCGGGCAGAAGACCAGGCCCTGAAACACGTTCATTTCAATTGACATGAACAGACTAGGCTTAGCTTTCGATTATTTCCTTTGAAAAGTGAAGACTATGGAACTAAATATGGCTTCCTGTTAATTTGGTCTTAAATCGCTTTTATGTTTCCTATCTTTTAACTATCGGTGGCACTGCCCTTGGGGTCACTGAACATAAAACCAAACATGGTCACAGTAGGGACAGGTGAACTACCGGCCTTGGCCACAGCCAGCCTGGTGCCTGCTTCTGTAGTCTCTAAAGTGCACCGCCTGGGACTGCTTTGGCAGGGCAAGGGCAAGCTGAGTGGCCGCGGCAGAGACCATGTGGCCCACATGCCTGAACTATTTACCGTCTGGCTTTCACAGGTAAAGTTTAAGCCTCTTTTTTGCCTTCCTCACTACCCTTTGTCCTGGCCACACTGTAACGTTTCTAAACCGTGTGTGGGGGTGAAGGGGGGGTGGGCCTCAGGGGCAGCAAAGCAGAGATCTTCGGTGATGTCGCTCAGCTTCAATTTCAGAAACAGGACGAGGTCTTATGCATCATGTCAAGGCCAAACATTCTGGCAACCTTTGATCTGTCATAAACCTAATTATGACTCTCATTAACCTTTGGCTTCTTGACTGTCACAAAGCTGCACCTAAGAGAATCAAAGATCTTACACATTATCAACTACTTCTACTTAATGGTCTCTGATTTCCAACGGATGTCACCTTACTTTTCCTCTAAATAAAACACAGGAATCAGTAACGATAAAAATATGTCATAGCTTCAACATTAACAATCCCAAGTGCTGTCTGAGCAGAAAGTGAACTCCTGTTACCTTGGAAGCGACCACTTGTGGACTGCAGTCTATAACAGCACTGTGGGCATCAGTGAGCGTAAGTTGGGGGGAAAATCAGCAGCAGAATGTCAGTCGTTAGTGACGGTGACACTGAGCCTTCCAGACTCCATGCAGTTACGAGTGACAGAATCTGAACGTGAACTCCAGCAGACACAACATAACCCCAAAGGCCCTACTCACCGGCCTGAGGAAGGGCTTCTGGACCTGCTTCGTGAGGATGTGGAACATGTCCACGGTTTCCGTTGCCAGGGCAAGATAGGAGCGTGACACCCGCTCGTCCTGAGCCAGCTGGGACTGCCGGGCCTGCTGCTGGTCCTAGGAAAAGTGAGCAGAGGCCAAACAAACCTCAGGACTAGTCATCAACTCACCGACGCGCCACGCAGGACGGGAAAAACGTCGGCTCGTAAGTGGAAAAGCGCATCGCAAGGCCAACGTCCTCAGGGAATGACAAGAGAGCCCACCCTAGGGAACCCTCCAGGTCACTGAAGCTTTTCCTGTCCGCATCCCACGCTTTAGGACTTTGAGTAAGGCGACCGTGGCACATCATTTAACTTACACAAGACTCAGTTTCCTTTGTGATAAAAGAAATCACCATCGCCCTAACTGGTTTGGGTCAGTGGATAGAGCGTCGGCCTGCGGACTCAAGGGTCCCAGGTTCAATTCCGGTCAAGGGCATGTACCTTGGTTGTGGGCATATCCCCAGTAGGGGGTGTGCAGGAGGCAGCTGATTGATGTTTTTCTCTCATCCATGTTTCTAACTCTCCCTCCCCCTTCATCTCTGTAAAAAATCAATAATAAATAAATAAATAAATAAATAAATAAAAAAGGAAATCAACTTCTTCACAGGATGAAATAAGTGAATCTTATGTCGTATCTGATACATGTTCATTTCCCTTAATGAAGACGTTCACTTAGTCAGCATTACTTTAAAAACATGTGATATAATACTGGAACCTGTGGGTTCTGCACGTGCAGGAGGCAACCAAGTGATAGGTCTCTCTCATATCAATGTTTTTTTCTCTCTCCCTTCTTCCCCCTCTTCCACTTTCTCTAAAAATGAATACCCTCAGGTAGCCCGAGCTGGTCTGGCTCAGTAGATAGAGAGTCAGCCTGAGTACTGAAAGGTCCTGGGTTTGATTCCGGTCGAAGGCACAGGCCCGGGTTGCGGCCTTGACCCCCAGTAGGGGGCCTGCAGAAGGCTGCCAACTGATTAATCTCTCTCATCATTGATGTTTCTCGCTCTCTCTCCCTCTCCCTCTCTGAAATCAATAAAAATGTTTTCTTAAAAAACAAACAAAACACACACACACATACACACACACACACACACCCCTCAGGTGAAGATGAACAACAACAAACAGATGGAGCCTAGAGGTTCTGCTGAGAGCGAGAGGAATGAAGGATGCCACGGGGTGCTGAACCAGAGCAACTGCAGGTGCAGCTGTCATCTGCCGAGAGTGGGCAGACCTGGCGAGGCCTGGAGGGCTACACAGCGTTCAGCTGAGACAAGTTAAGCTTGAGGTCCCTCTGAGACCACCAGGCAGAGAGGCAGGTCAACAGCGGTTACAGAGACAGGAGAGACCTGAGCCGGGAAGACACATTCTGAGTCCTCAGAATACAGACATGTAAAGGCTTGGGACAGAGGCAATCACCCAGCAGTGGTTTTCAACGGGGACACCAGGCCACACGCAGCAGTTTCTCGCTGCCTGCAGACTCAGGGAGGAGGGCCCATCGCTGACATTAAATGGGAGTGAGCCAGAGATGCTAAGTGTCCTGCAGTGTATGGGACAGTCGTTCATAAGAGAGAGCTGTTATTATATCAAAATTCTACTATATTCAAAATACCAACCAGCACCCTCCGGAAACACCGACCTGGGGAGTAAGTGTGGAGTAACAGGGACTGGGCACCAGAGCACAGCGGCGAGCGGCAGGGAGGTGGAAGGTGGGAAGTGACTTCAAAGTCAAACGGAAGTGATTTCTGAAACTGCGCTTGTTAGGGATTGTTTATGACCCTTTTCCACCCATGAACACGGACACAATCATATTATCTGTTCCGTTGTCTCAAACAAGTGCTATTAAGCACTGACGGTGAACAAGATAATGTGCAAAGACCGGACCCCAACATCTACAATACAAGCTGGTCCAGGAGAAGCCTCCTAATGGATGATACCCTGGAGTAGACAAAGCGGAGACTGTGCCGTGACACGGATGGGGGTGGCCAACCAGAACGTCAATACGTGACATCGGCAGTAGCTGGCAAGGGCCTGGAACTGACCGGGGCCATCCACACGGCTGCAGTGAATGTCGGGGCGGGGCCGTGGGCCATCAGGGGCAAGACATGATTTCCTCATGGAACCTGGCAGAAGAGCCTCTTTGCCACGAGTAACTGAATAGAAAAGCGAAGACCAATGGAGAGAAAACCCTCCTGGAACCCTGAGCGATCGCCCAGATGCCTAACAGTCAGATGACACTCTTGTCTCGCGGACAGAAGTTGAGATGTGTTCCTAGTTGCTTTCATAAATCTCAATAACATAGTCAGACAATAAAAGCTCTCCTCCAAAAAGCCCTTACAATGAAAAGGCACAAGTTCTGGACACCAGGAGGACTTGGTAATCACTTCTTAGCTTCAGAGCAAGCTAAGTGTTACGTTTTCTCCTGCCCCAAACCTGGGCTGTGACTTCATGGAAGCCCACAGCTTCCCGCCAGGCCGTGCGGGCCCCTGTGCTCACCCGGGGCAGCTGCTCCCACTGCTCTTTGTTCTTCATCTCCTCTTGCACCTCGTGGATCCGCTTCAGGGACTCCAGACTTTCATCGAGCAAAAACGTCGTGTCATTGATCAGCATGTTTATATAGCGAACAAACTGCTTCCCAGAGCTGAAAGGCAATTATACGGGACATGGTCACACATCTCCCTCCACCAAAACCCCGCGGCGGGTCCCAGAGAAAAGGGCCACGCGCGTTGCCCTGCACATGTCACCCTACAAGACCTTGGCACAACCTGAACACCATGAAAGTCAAGAACTACAAGTCTCTCCTGAGACTGTGTTGCCCTTTGAAATTAATCACGATGAGCTCCCCCCAGTGACGTGCCGGACACACCTCGCACGACTTATGAGAGCCAGTTGCTAAGACTTTAGAATTCTGTGAGCAGATTCCCGTGGCAGCGTCACCTTGGCCCCAGGGGAAGTATTTATACTCTAGAAGACCAGCACATGCTGATACCTTTTCCCTTCAGAGAGGAGGTTTACCAGCATACCCCTGGCTCATTCCCGCAATGATTCTAAGCAGAGAAAACACTCTTCCAGGCTAGGAAAAAAACATGCTTACATTCGCCAGGATAAAAGAAAGCACAAATAATTACCCACCTCTAAGAGACAAGAGAACGCCTGACAGTTATTCCCATTATAAAGGAGACACACGGAAAAAAAACAGGAGCCTAGCCAGCGTGGCTCAGCAGTTGAACACTGGCCCAGGAACCAGGAGGTCATGGCTCGATTCCAGGCCAAGGGCACATGCCCAGGTTGCGAGCTCGATTCCCAGTAGGGGCCAGGCAGGAGGCAGCCGATCAATAATGTTTCTCTCTCCCCCTAACTCTCAAAAACTCAATAAAAAAAACTGGAAGCTGTAACACTGATAGAGTGGGCCATTACCTTACTACAGAGAGCTGGAAGCTTCCAGCCCATGGCACTGTCCTGTCACCTGTTCTGATGCAGGGACTCGCTGGTGACGGAGTTGGCTTGGCCTACCTGTTAGGCTCTGGAAGGTTAGGAGAGAGAAGGAGGGCTACACTTCAGGACCTCCCACCGAGCATCAGGGCGGGCCAGCCCAGCCTGGGGCACAGAAGCCCGCCCGTGACAAGGGCGGAGCCTGGAGTCCAGGAACATGGAAAGTTCCCGAGCCCCACACAGAACCAGCTGTGGGCCTGCCTGGTTTCCTACGCTGGTGCCAGGCTTCCGCTGGAACATAATTCTGAGCAGAAGAGCAGTCCACGGAAACAAAGAATTACCTCACAGTTTCCTTTGCAGAAAGCTATGTAGCAGATGGTGACTCCACTGGAAACATGTACATCATTGACTAGTAACTCAGTTAACGAGTGACCGCCAGACCTGATCCAAGACCTAACAGAGGCTGCAAAGAAAGGCCCAAGTAGATGGGATAAAACTTCTCCTGGAGAGTAAGGCGCGAGTTCAACCTTCTGCCTACCTTTCTTTCAAAGTAATTTAGATGGAATTACTAATGTCAGGTTCAAGTAGGTGCTAAAATTTCAGGGGGCTAATGAAAAGTCCTTAACCAATGCTTAGAGCCTTCCTACAAATACAAAGAACAACACTTCAAATGACAGCCCTAATCGAACAACTTCTGAGCCTCAACTCCTCCTAACGTTTCCAGCTCTGCAGCTTGATATCATGTTCAAGAACACAGTAAGATCTTGCTGCAGTCATTCCAACAACTTCTTTTAACACTGTCATCACGAAACACTTAACACATCATCTCAGAATAACTACAGATTCTTTCCTTATGTACGCCACCCCCAAAGGTATCTTGACCAACCTAAAGTTCAGCAATATCTCGGAAGCACAGACATTTAGATAACCTGCTCACGTTCAGCAGTACCTTCTGGAAACTTAAAGGAGGCTGAGACCAAGCCCACAGCCAAGAGCCTGGCTGTGAAGGCTGTGAAGCAGCCACTCTCCCTGGGATTTGCAAGAGAGAAAGCAGTGACACTGGGGGCGCAGTACTCACTTGAACTCCTCCATGAAGGTACCGTGGTGAGCTATGTTCTGCCAAAGGCTTTTAAAAATGGTGCTAATGTGATAGCGAATGGTGAACTTGTCATAGAACTCGCTGGTCGCTCCGGTATGCTCGACATCTAATAAAGAAAGACACACGTGTCATATATAAATTGACTGGAAGGACACAGAGAAAAATGTTCATAGATTCTCTGCTGAGTGCAGAAATTTATCAATGATTTTTATTTTCTTCTTGGTATTTTCTATATTTTCCAGTACATTTTTTGTGACTAAAACAACTAGACACCTGCTGACCTCACCCTGCCTGCTTGCTGGCTACAATCCCACCTTGCACTCTGGCTGCTTTTTTATTTGATTCATTAAGCTGCCCGGCCTCAGGGCCTTTGCACCTGCTGCCTCCTTGGCCTGCCACTGTGGCTGAGATCCTCTGAGACTCACTCTTTTGTCTCATTTTCAAGGGTTACTCCAAGTCCTCTTCTCAGCGACCCTCCCTGCCTAGCTTCTCCAAGTAGCACCACGCCTCCCCGCCACCCCATACCCGCTATGAGAGTATATTATTTATGGGCCAGCGTCTGTCTCCCACCTAGAACATCTGACGCAGGGTAGCAGGGATTGTGACATCTTCACCGATAGGCCCTAGCATCAAGCATCAAGCCCAGCCCGTCACACACAGGAGCTTCAAAAGCACGTGCTGAACTAGTGCCTGGTCTGCGTGGGCCAAGGCTGGCCTTGCTGACTAGATCAGCTTGGGAAGAGGAGTCTTGAAATAAGCCACCAGTGTTCCTCCAAGTTCTCAGTAGCAGACTTTTGAGAGCTGGTCCTTACAAATAAATACTCTTATTTTGAAACGGAACTTTACTTTGGAAACAAAAATTTGATCTTAAGCATTTCCTAAGCTAGCCCAGTGGTCGGCAAACTCATTAGTCCACAGAGCCAAATATCAACAGCACAACGATGGAAATTTCTTTGGAGAGCCACATTTCTTAAACTTAAACTTCTTCTAACGCCACTTCTTCAACATAGACTCGCCCAGGCCGTGGTATTTTGTGGAAGAGCCACACTCAAGGGGCCAAAGAGCCGTATGTGGCTCGTGAGCCGTAGTTTGCCGACCACTGAGCTAGCCTATTCTCCCTGGGGTGCAAAAAGGTGCTTGTTCTGTATCTCAGTCTCTCACAGGCGACCAATAGGTCCAGGAACCAGGATGCTGAATCCCCTTTAATTTGCAGGCATGTTCAGGGGTCAGGACCTGCATCCGCAGGCCTTAGCAGGGTGTGATGGGCATGCGGGGAGTGCGTGCGATGCCCCCCTGCAGGCCCTCTGGCGCCAGTGCCTTGGTAACCGGGGGAGGAACATCACAGGAGCCAGGAGCACCTGTGCTACAGCCCAGCTGCCGAGGTTGCCGCCACTCGCTAGCTGCTGACCTTCAGCAAGCTTCCTGACCTTTCTAAGCTCCGGTTTCCTCATTTATAAAATGGAGATATTTATAGCGCCCATGTTGAGGCCTGTGGTTGGGATTAAGTGCAAGGATCAGTAAGGATTCAATAAGCGGTGGCTATTCTTAGCATGGGTATCATCTGTCCATGACCAGAGAGGTGTCCAGGGCCAGAGGGCACACTGTCTGGTGGGAGGGGAGGGAGAAGAGCACCCGCCCGCCAGCTCCTAGGACCTTAGCAGTGGGGCCCCGCCAGGCCCAGCACGGGTCTCGCCGGGGAGGCCCAGCTCCATCCCACACACCTACACACCCTTGTCCCTTATCCAGAAGTCAGTGACAGTTGCAGGCACGGGGTACAAAATACATTTAACTTTTTTAGTTTTAATACTAACAATACATGTTTACTGAAGAAACTTTTAAAAGTTCAGGTAACAAAACAAAAAAAGAAAGAAAGAAACTACTCATAATTCTCAGGGACCCAGTAGCACGTGCTCTGCTCCCAGTGGGCTACTGAGCTACACGAGTTAGTGGATGTCAGCGTATCCGGTAACAGGTTTAGAGTAACTTTACCCACTGGCTTTAGCTGGCCTTGCCTGCCTGTCTACCCAGGAGCCTACCTGTATAAAACTTCATCAGGGAAGGGACCAACAGTTTGGTGGAGAGAGGATGGTTCTCAATCATTTCAAAGAACTTCTGGGTCCGTGGCTGAACAGCCGGGTTGGTCATGAACATGACTTCCACCAGTTTGGCCACCAGGTACGGATTTCGGATGTAGTTCTGGTTGCACAACATCACAACGAGGAACATGACAATATCCTGAGTGCAGGGCTCGTAGAGCACCTGAGGCGAGTATCTGGAGGGGCGAGAGGAGCGCGAGGGAAAGCCCTGAGTCTCAGCCGGGGTGGGCGCCGGTGTCCTCCCGAGGGGAGGCGACCAACAGGTCCAGGAACCAGAGTGCTGAACCCCCTTTAATTTGCTGAGTGTAAGGTGGCTATTTATATCATAACTAGACAGATTTAAAATCCAGCGCGTCTACTGGCCACAACATTTTAGACTAACTTACTATGTTTTAGAAAATAAACCAAAGCTGTGATTAAATCATCTCATGGATTTCCAAGATCTTCACTACCCAAACACTTAAAAAATATTTTAACAGAGTTAGTTATTTTCATTTTATAAAGTCGGTCATAAACTCAACCCATTACTTTGCTACCTTTCTCCAATTCTACCATTGATAAAATTCTGGTACAAAATAGAGATGTGGTTATTTCTGGCTTTTGAATGTTCCCTCAGATATTTATAAACCGCTCCTACTGTTCCTCAGAAACACATTCTCCATCATTAGAAGTTCAACTCCATTTTCACAGAAGACATTATTACCAGCATTGTTAATCCTCTTTGCCTCTGAGGTATTATTGGAACTGGCCTGGTGCCACAGTTTGGATTTATTTTGCCAATCTCCGGGCAGCAGTTAAAGCGGTGACACAAAATTTCAGGCATAAAATGGAGGTTTGTAATATAACTAATCATAGAATATACACAAAACATATATAAGTTCTATGTACTCTGGTAAAGATACTTACTGTACAATAAAAAATAAAAATTCAGCAATATCTTCTACATAAAACTCAGGCAATGCTGCAAACGCCTTGGGGACGTCTGAACTTAAAGGCAGTGTTACACTGTCAACGAGAAGAAAGCACAGGTTACAGGTGAGACCACAGGGCTGGCCGCACTTAACACTTTCCATGTCCGCAGAGGGCTCCCTCAGCAGGGACGCACAGGCTTCATAACAATAACACGGCAACAATAAGCTGTACAGGTGAGGACACAAGGTCAACAACGCTCTCAGCTCAATAATAAAAAGTTATCTCTAGCTTTTCTTAAAACATTGATTTCAGAGAGGAAGGGAAAGAGAGAGAGAAACATCAATGATAAGAATCATTGATCAGCTGCCTCCTGCGTGCCCTGCACTGGGGACGGAGCCCGAAACGCCGGCATGTGCCCTGACCAGAAATCGAACTGTGACCTCCTGGTTCATAGGTCAACGCTCAACCACTGAGCCAAGCCAGCCAAGCTTATCTCCAGCTTCTAGCTTCCAATTTATAGATTCCATTTTCTATCGATCAAAGATTGATAAAAATAAAGCCAATTTTTACAAAGCACTATGACAAAATTAAAATTGCAGGTGTTGACATTCCCTTATTACTGTAACAAATTACAGGGAAGATATTAATATTACATACTCTACATAAGCACAATCTGGAAATTGAAAAATAAATTCTTTATTTGTTTTTTAACCCTTACCTGAGGATATTTTCCCATTGATTTTAGAGAGAGTGGGAGAGAGAGGGAAAGACAGAGAGAAACATCAAAGTAAGAGAAAGACAACGATTGGTTGCCTCCTGCACGTGCCCCAATCAGGACCCTGGCTGGAGAGGAGCCTGCAACCGAGGTACGTGCCACCGACCGGAATCGAACCCAGGACACTTCGGTCCACAGGCCGATGTTCTATCCACTGACCCAAACCGGCTAGGGCAGTGGTCGCAAACTCATTCGTCAACAGAGCCAAATATCAACAGCACGATTGAAATTTCTTTGGAGAGCCAAATGTTTTAAACTTAAACTTCTTCTAACGCCACTTCTTCAAAATAGACTCGCCCAGGCCGTGGTGTTTTGTGGAAGAGCCACACTCAAGGGGCCAAAGAGCCGCAGGTGGCTCGCGAGCCGCGGTTTGCCGACCACGGGGCTGGGGCAAAAATGAATTCTTGATGAGGGGAGGGTTTGGGTTCCACTTGTGGGCTGTGAAGAGCAACACATTCAACAGAGCCCAGACAAAGAGGAAGGGCACACTCACTCGGGGTAGGCAGGGTCCAGGATGCGGAGCAGCAGCTGAATGAGAAGGCCATAAAAATTCAGACATCTTCGCAGGAAGCTCTCGTCAAGTAAACCAGCGTCAGCGCAGGCCTTGCATCGTACCAGTTTCTGTGGAAGCAGGTGTGGCCCCGCCACGGTTAGTTGGCAGCTGAGTCCCTGCCGCGTGCTGGGCGGGGGTGGGCCAGGAGAGGGGAGCCTGGGGCACCCAGAGCTTCCCCGCCAACTAGCTTGGGATGCTGGTCGTGTTCTAAGAAAAACAGAAGCTATGCCACACAGACCACTGGACACACAGCAGAGGCAGGTCGCTGCTGTCATGTAAATAACTCGGGGAGCTCCTTGGGGGCCGGGGAATGATTAGTGGGAAGAAGCCAGACACATCTGCATCTGAGTTCCAGGCCACCACTTATGAGCTGCCTTGGGGGAAAATGCTTGTCCCCCATCTCAGAGGATCACTGTGAGAATAAAACACACGCACATGCGCACACACTGACGTATGAATTTAAACAGTTTATGGACTCCTTGAAGCGGTACCTTTGGAGAGCTTAAGGGTTCTGCAGACCCCAGACAAGAGCCCCTGCCTTATTCTGCATCTCAAGGAGGTCTAGTGTCTTAGTAAAACTAAGTAAGACCCTAACGTGTGACAGAAATCCAAGCCAGATAAAATTCCTGCACATTATTTTACTGATCAACAGAAAGCACGACCAGCTAACACTCAGCTTTTTAATTTGCATATAAACATAAGAAACATGCCTAAATTTGCTATCTGTGCTAAACCCTTTTAAGCTATGATCACGAGCGGAAATCTTCCCATCTCCAGTTAGTTCTGTGTGATGGATCATTTTCAATTAAAAATGAAGAATGAGGAGGTGCCAAAGAAAGAAATCTTTCCACAACCACAAATCTACCTTGTCACACACCACAAACATGCATGACTGGAAGGAATGATGTGTGTTTTGGGGACAGGATTGCAGGGCTGGGGTAGTAGGTGGGGAGGGCACTGCACAAGGTAGGAAAGGGAGGAGATGCTAAACTGAGGATGATAAAATCAACTAAAAATTCATGATGTCATTGGCACAGCGCTTGACAGTTTGTCCTGAGGTTGAAATATTACATAGATACATGTAAACTATCAACGAGTTTTAGATGCACCATTTTATCTCGGGGCGGTGGAGTGGGAGGGGGAGAATAATGAAGAAAAAATAAGGACACGAAACTGCTCACTCAAGGCACATATCCTGCTGGGAAATATACTATTATGAGGCTGCTTGGTACTTATCCCGATCAACTACACGGACCTTAAGCTGAGTTTTGCAGCGCTTCAGCATTTCACGGTGTCTAGTTGCCAGTGGGGAATCTTTCCATTGGCTTTCGTTATTTTTCAGATCTTCCACGGTTCTGAAATCAAAGACTAACGGTCAAATGAAAAGAAAACACACAGACCCATTATCCATTTTCTCTACGCATTCTGACCATTTCACTGACTCTCAGACACCTATTTCCCCCCAAGTTTAGCATTTCTAAAACCAGAGAATATCTTACAATCAATGGCACCTTATAGTTTAATTGGCAGCATTTTTCTTTCTTATTGATTGATGACACTTTATTTATTCATTCACTTATGTAATATATTTTTATTGATTTCAGAGAGGAACGGAGAGGGAGAGAGTGACAGAAACATCGATGAGAGAGAATCATTGATCAGTTGCCTCCTGCACGCCCACGACTGGGAATCAAACCAGTAACCTCTTGGTTCCTGGGTTGACGCTCAACCACTGAGCCACACCAGCCGGGCTCTTGCTGACACTTTAGATGTGATGAAATACAGTAACCTCTTTCAGAAGGAAATACATGGCCCCTTGTTTTTCTTGGAGGGAGAAAAAGAGGCCTCAAGAAAACTCCAGCTTACTGTGCCTACTCAATTACCCAAAACAAAAGGCGAAAAGGCGACTTCACTGATGGCATTTCCTCCTTTTCTTTTACAATCGTCACCTCTGCTTGGAAGACCCTTCTCTGTGACCACCTTTGCCTCCTGCTCCTTCACTTCCTTCAGGTGTCTGCCCAAGTATCACCTGTCAGTGAGGTAGTGTCCCCAATCGGTAATAACGCTGCACATTTTAAAGATGGTTCACTTAACATTATTTTAGCCCCTTTCTATCAGGACATTGGAAGGATCTAGAGGTTGATCTTAAAAGGCCAAATAAAAAAACTACCATTCCCAGACTCCCTTGCTGCCAGAATGTCTGCACATGACCTAGTCCACCAAGAGGCGAACCCTCACTGAAAGCAGAAGTGAATATTGCCAGGTGGCAGCCACGTGGTTCTGGGAGCACTTGGTGGAGGCTCTACTGTCCGGCTGACCCCTGAAGCAGCTTCCTGCCAAGCCAGGCTCAAAGGAGAACCGGTTTTCCAGCCATTTTGAAGACTCAATAAACCAAATGGTAACTTTTAACAATCCTCTGAAAAACTATTTTGTGTGCAACTATGAGTGTGATGACAGAACAATGCTCCCCTGTAATGACATAGTCCAATCCCCAGAAGCTGTGAATGCGTTTGTTACCTTACATGGCAACAGGGACCCTGCAGATGTGATTAAGGTTATGGACCTCAAGATGGGGAGATTATCCTGGATTGTCTGTGTGGGCCCAATGTCACCACAGGGTCCTTCTAAGAGAAAGAGGGAGTCAGAGTAAGAGGAGGAGATGTGACAGCAGAGGCTGGAGAGAGCGAATTCAATATGCTAAGCTGCTGATTTTGAAGATGGAGGAAGGGGCCCTGAGCCACGGGATGCAGGCGGCCGTCAGACGCTGGAAAAGGCCAGGAAAGAGATTCCTCCCTGGAGCCTCCAGAAAGAATGCAGCCTTGACTTTAGGACCTGTGCCCCCCAGAACTGTAAGATAATCACTGATGTCATTTTAAGTCATGAAAGCGTGGTGATCTGTTGCAGCAACAACTGGAAAGTAATATGATGACCTATATTACTGGCACCAGAAGAGGTCACACAGGTAAAGGGTCCTCAAGAGGAACGGGCGTCTGGGACTAGTTCTCTGATGGGACAGTGAAGATTCAGGCACCTCAGGACAGAACACTGGCAGCTCAAGGCTCTCCGTGGAAAAACAGCTGCATGAATGGTCACCAGCAAGCTCCTGGAAGGAAGACACGAGGGCTGCTTCTACGTGGAGAGCTTACAGAATAAAAGGGCAGGCCCGGGATGCTAACGCTCACCTCCGGGAAAGTCCACGAGCCAGGGAGTTTCTAAGATGACCACAAAGTAGCGTCTGGTCCCACAAAGCATCACATCATAATAGAAACTGAATCGATAGCCTTACTGGGTCTCTTAGCTGTGAGTGAGAGCAAAGACGGGCACTCCAAGAATTCAAGAGGCGCTTGGGAGAATTTGATGACTTCAAGGTGGTCATATTACAGGAGAATGCCAAATTCCCTTTCACTGCTCCAGAAGCATAACCAGAGTGAGACCAATTTCCGTACTTACCGGCTAATTACAAAGTCATATGCAGGGAGTGCATATTGGAAGAAAAAGCAGGGCAAGACGTGCTAGGATGTTCTATTCATTTCCCATGGTTAGTGTAACAAGCTTGCACAAACTCAGTGGCTTAAACAACAGAATTATCGGCACAGGGCTCTGGAGGTCAGAAGTCTCACGCGGTCAGCGTTCCTTCCCGAGGCCCTAGGGAAGAATGCTTTCCTGCCCTTGGCAGCGTCTGGAGGTCACCTATGTTCCTTGGCTCATGGACCAAGCACATCACTCCGACCCCTGCTTCCGCCATTGCGTTTCCTTTTCTCACTCTGTGCCTCCCGCCTCCCCCTTATAATAAGGACCCTTGTAATATTGGGTCCACCCAGATGGTCCAAGAAAATCTCCCATCTCAAGATCCTAAACGTAAGCACATCTGCAAAGTCTCTGTTACCATGTAAGGTAACACATTCACAGGTCCTGGGGTCTAGCACGTGCACATCTTTGACACCGTTACTCTCCCCACTGCACACGAGGTGACAGGAAGGTGGGAGTATGTGTGGGGATGGAGCTTAAAGTGCTTCATGAGCCAGAGAGGAGCGTGTAGGGCAGCTTCACTGACATGGTTACACCTACTGGAGGTTCTGGACGCAGCGCCACCCTGAGTCGCTGGGAGGGGTTCTAACTGTGTGCCCCGCTATCTGAAACTTGGAACACGTGGCGACTCAGGCAACCTCGGGACAGGACATCACACACATACCTATTGAGCTCCCGGATGGCCCGGAGCCTGCGGATATAGCGACGGCAACTTGGCAGGATAGAGAGGTGGTGGGCGTGCAGGGTAAGAAAGAAGCATTCCGTAGGGAATTTCGGCTCAGAAAATGGAGGCTGATCTCCATCTAGGAAAAACACACACATTATCCCCTAAGTAAAAATGGTCGCAGGACTAAATCAAAGAAAAAGCACGACCAATAACGCAAAATTACACTTGAATTTCCAAATAGTTTAATGATTCTTAAAAAATTATAGACGATAAAAACTAAAATCTGGGGGAAACAATCCCTAAAAAAAATATAGACGTGAGCCCTAACCGGTTTGGCTCAGTGGATAGAGCGTTGGCCTGCGGACTCAAGGGTCCCAGGTTCGATTCCAGTCAAGGGCATGTACCTTGGTTGCGGGCACATCCCCAGTGGGGAGTGTGCAGGAGGCAGCTGATCGATGTTTCTAACTCTCTATACCTCTCCCTTCCTCTCTGTAAAAAAATAAAATAAAATAAAATAGATTGACTAATGTTATAAGAAAAATAGAATTCCTATGGGTTTGCTCCATTTATTTTTTTTACTTTTTTAAAAAAATATATTTTATTGATTTTTTACAGAGAGGAAGGAAGAGGGATAGAGATTTAGAAACATCGATGAGAGAGAGACATCAATCAGCTGCCTCCTGCACACCCCCCACTGGGGATGTGCCCGCAACCCAGGTACATACCCTTGACCGGAATCGAACCCGGGACCCTTCAGTCCGCAGGCCGACGCTCTATCCACTGAGCCCAACCGGTTTCGGCTGGGCTTGCTCCATTTAAAGTGCAGGTATTCTTCCCCATTTGATGAAATGTCTACATATATGTACAGCAACAATCTTTTGCACTGTGTCTTCTCAATGTATTTTACCTATGACCTGCATTCTTCAAAATGGGTGTTGCTTAATTTTCTTTATTAGAAGGGGTACTGGGAGAATCTACGTACAAGAAATTCCTCCCTCAGCACAGCTTTGGGGGCACACGCTGGAAAGTGGAGTTACAGAGAAGGATGGAATTATAACCATAACCTTTGTTAGGGATCCCCAGAATCCACATGAGGGAGACTGAATAAACTGACTAAATGCCACCTAGCTCTTCACAAGCTTACATACATTCTTATCTTATCACTTTGTTTTTGGTAATTTATAGTTACCTGGTATCTTGAATTTCTTTCCATTTGTATCTTATTTTTCCTACAAGTACACATATTTTCCCTACAAGTATATTTTATTTTCTGTGACACTTACTGCTTACATTTTGTTTCAAGCAAAAAACCCATCTCTTGATAAAATATAGTTTTCACCTTACATATTTGTAATAGTTCTGCATTTTGAATGGCATGATTTTATGGATTACAGGACACACGTTTTCCTCCTTTCTTCTATTTTACATATTCATTTTGTCTCACTCTATACATGGTATGTTTATAAATTATGATATACACACACACATTATCTCTGATAATGCGCTTCATTTCTAAAATTACTTTAAATTTCTCTCTTACAATCTGGGTTAAATCCTGTTTGGCTTTTCATGTTTTCTTTATTAGATTTTTAGGAAAATGATTAACCTTTGATTCTTCTGAATTTCTTAGTCTATGAGGTATTCCAAGACTTACCAAAAGCCACTAATCACACACTGACGTTACTGTTTGCCAGGTACCTGGCTCTTATGACAGTTTAAATGCTTTTCTGGAATGTGCATGCCTAGCACGATGCTGCCACCGCAGTGAGCAGGCACCAGCCACCCTCCCTCACAACGGTGCCACAGCTCTGGTGCTGTCATGAAGTAACTGTGCTAAGGGTGGAGAAAAAGGTCAATACCATCATGTTTTCAAGATATTCATATATGAATCATACCATCAACTCATCAAGATCTGTGAAATATTTAATGAGAATTTTAATTGGCACATATAAAGTATATATGTAACTAAGTTATTGCTGTCAGCTTTATTAAATATATATTTATTTATTTAAACTCAGAGAACAGTCTCTTTCCTTCCATTTCCTCTACGTATATATTTGATTTTGGCCAATCCAAAGAACTTTTTTTTACTGTATTAATTTTTTAAAAATACATTTTGTTGATTTTTTACAGAGAGGAAAAGGGAGAGGGATAGAGAGTTAGAAACATCGATGAGAGAGAAACATCGATCAGCTGCCTCCTGCACACCCCCTACTGGGGATGTGCCCGCAACCAAGGTACATGCCCTTGACTGGAATCGAACCTGGGACTCTTCAGTCCGCAGGCCAACGCTCTATCCACTGAGCCAAACTGGCTAGGGCTACTGTATTAATTTTTATTGCATATTATATCCCTAGCTCGTAAATGCATTTTCTGGAGAGGCAACAACTTGTGAGGAATCACTAGCATCCAAACAAAATTATCTTTTTTCTAGACTCTATAAACTCTAACTTTTTAACTGGGGCAGCTGGGAACACCACCTGTGTAGCACGATGCGGCCACTTAGGGGAATGCCCGGTGTTGAGATTCTTTGTGATTGCACATGAACACCAGAGTGGAGAGGCAGAAAGTCACCCCTCCGTCCTGTGCCCCTGCCCCCATCCTTAGGATTCACTTTCAAACCCGGTATCTTTACTGTTGAGTGTTTGCCCATTTCTCTTATATTTCTACTTTTCTGTCTTCCTGCTCACCTGTCTCCCAGATACATTTTGTCTGTCACAAGCCTCCATACCTTCCCTCTGCCTGTTCTTTCTTTCTCTGTCTTTACTCCTTCGCACGCTCTCCCTCTGCCTGCCCGGACCTCTCCGGGGCACGCCTGCCGTTGGCCAGGAAAATGGCTGAGGCCAGGCAGCCTAAGCTCCTTCCTTCTCCTCTCTCCTCCTCCTTCCCCGCTCTGAAGGGCCTCCTCGGAGCACCTTCCTGAGCTGCAGCTGCTCCCGAGAAAAGCCCGTGACCACCTCCTCCACAGCCTGTGACTCCCCCGGCTCGGGCTCTGATCCCAAGAGCCCACAACTTTCTTTTTTAAAGTAATTTTCCTTCTTATTTCTTTTATTTTTAACATTTAAGGAACAATAATCTTTTCTTCTTCTTCTTCTTCTTTTTAATATATTTTATTGATTTATTACAGAGAGGAAGGAAGAGGGATAGAGAGCTAGAAACATCGATGAGAGAGAAACATGTATCAGCTGCCTCCTGCACACCCCCCACTGAGGATGTGCCCGCAACCAAGGTACATGCCCCTGACCGGAATCAAACCCGGGACCCTTCAGTCTGCAGGCTGACGCTCTATCCACTGAGCCAAACCAGCTTTGGCTCTTCTTCTTTAATATATATTTTTTAATTGATTTCAGAAAGGAAGGGAGAGGGAGAGATATAAACATCAATAATGAGAATCATTGATTGGCTGCCTCCTGCATGCCCCCTACTGGGGGGGATCGAGCTCATAGCCTGGGCATGTGCCCTTGGCCGGAATCGAACCTGGGATCCTTTAGTCCGTAGGCTGATGCTCTATCCACTGAGCCAAACTGGCCAGGGCAAGAGCCCATATCTTAATTCTGGAGTCTGCTTGGCTTATCTGAAATCAGGTCTCCTGAGCGAAACAGAA
This sequence comes from Corynorhinus townsendii, assembly GCA_026230045.1. Classification (NCBI taxonomy): domain Eukaryota; kingdom Metazoa; phylum Chordata; class Mammalia; order Chiroptera; family Vespertilionidae; genus Corynorhinus; species Corynorhinus townsendii. The sequence goes on from JAPDVU010000002.1 coordinate 216,503,316, forward strand.
ATTTTGTAAAGAATGACACTGCTTCCTTCACTACTGAGAAATACGAGAAACTGCCACCCAACTAACCACCAGGAAGGATGGACACAGACCAGGATGCGGGGCAGAGCCGAGAGCCCTGGACTCGGGCACAGGACCCGCGCAGCAGCACCACGTGCTGAACGGGCGAGGCGGGCTTGGCGCCTTTTGCAGCTCAGTCCCCTCCTATTTAACTAGAAAACAACAGAGTTGCTACTAAGACATTAAAGTTCTTTTCCTGATCAGCCCATAAGCCTATACATAGAGAATTTCCTATAGAATATATGGGACGGTCCAAGGGAAGGCTCACTGAATCTCAGGTTATGGTGTTGCCTTTGTTTTGGTTAAAATCTCCCATGACTCTGAAACGGCTCTGTACCGGCCAATAAAACCTGGCCCTCAAGACATGTCATTAATGGTAAAGATCAGCAATGTTGCCTGGCCGGGCAAGACCATAGTCGAGTCCTCAGACATGCTCCCTGCTCTGCCCCCCCGCTGCGTGAATCCAGGGTCTGATGTCACCGCTGTAGGGGTGAGGAGTCAGTGAAAACTGTCCCTGGAGGACAGGAGCAAGGGCCGGAGGTGGGGCAGGAGGTGACGGACAGGGCCGCTGTACTGGTATCAAATCCAAGCTGTGGGATGACGCTCGGAGAGCCACTGCACCCTGCTGATGACAGACCCATACCTGTTCTTCTTTAATTAAAGAAACAGAAGGGCGGCGTTTCAACGACCTGAGAATGAACAGACCACTCACAGAGTTCCGTCAGCCAGTCCTTCACATCCTCCATCGTGGCGTTCACTCTGGTCTCATCGGCGGGCAGAGTGATCCGACACCTCGGGTGGAATATATACGTGGGGTCAACCGTCTCCAACTTGATCTTTGTACTTAGCTGCTGCAGCACCCAGAGGAAATTCAGCATAAATCCATCTGTAGAAACCAATCTGTCATCTGTCTGTGAAACATGAAAGGAAGTACTGAGAATAATGACTGAAGAGAAATGCTGACCAAACATGCATCTTTTTTTTTTCTTTTTTTTTTTACTGAGAAAAAAAATTTTTTTAAATCCTCACCAGAGGATATGTTTCCATTGATTTTGAGAGACAGTGGAAGGTAGAGAGGAGGGGGAGAGAAAGAAACATCGATGAGAGAGATACATTGATTGGCTGCCTCCCGCACATGCCCCAACCCGGGCTAGGGATCGAGCCTGCAACCCAGGTACATGCCCTTGACTGGGAATTAAACCTGAGACCCACCCATACACAGGCAGATGCTCTAACCACTGGCCAAACCAGCTAGAGCAGCAAACGGTCAATGACAGGACACACATATCACGTCATCACTGTCACTCTTTAGCAGCTACCACTTGTTGAGTGTTCATCACTGTGAAGCATTTTATACATTCTCTCACTGCATCTTCACAATAGCCCGTAGGAGGCAGTTACACTATTATTCCCATTTTCCAGAGGAGAACACTAAGATTCAGAGAATTTAAGTGACTTGCTAAGACCCTCACAATCAGCAAGCAAGTAAAAACACACCAAGCATTGCTTCCTTCCTCTTCATTCCCCTCAAGAGCCTCAGAACAGCTAGTTTCACTGTTCCCACCTGACAGTCTAACCTACAGCATTAGCACAGTCCTCACTAATAACAGAACAATCATAACAGCGACAGTTACAACGCCGAGTGCTCACTATGTAGTAGGCGCTGTTCCACCAGCTACACGGAGAGGAAATACACACGTTCAGTGTTTATTATTCCCTTTCAGCAACGAGGAAGCGGAGAAACCGAGAAGTAACTGCCTACAGTCCCACTGTTAGTAAACGCCAGACCACAATGGCAAATCCAGGCAGTCTCATGCAAGGTCCGCGCTTTGATCTGTGCTTTTTGCCATCTTGAGGAGAAGTGTCACGTCATTCATTACTAATACAGGGTGGACGCCCTTGTAACGCTTGTGCTCTGGCAAACAGTCCACGCCAGCGGCCTCCATGTAGGGCTGGTCTCAGGTCTGCTCCGGCTCCCGTCCCACCTTAGTCCATTCTCTGCACGGCTTCGGAGGGTGTCTTTGCTGGAAAACCCTCCGATGGTCCTCACGGCCGCTCTTCCCGCACTGACCAAACTGCTGGAGCCTCTGACCGCCCCCCGGCGCACCACCCACCCTTCTCTTCCTGCCCACGGTCCTCCGGCTACAGAGGCCGCACGTGGGCTTGCTCCAAAGCTAGTCCAGTCCTAGCGTGGGGCCTTACTCCTGCCTCGAGAGCCCTTTCCCCAGCCTTGCAACGGCTGGTTCTTCCCTATCAGTCAGGTCTCTGATCAAATGCCACCCCCTTAGAGGGCCCTTCCGCCACGCAGACAAAATTCACCCACAGCTTCTTTCTGGAACTCCCGCCGTCACTTTCAAGTGCGGCACCTTGTGGCTTCCTAGGAGCGATGTCTGTCTGGAACAATGGGCTCTACTCATTTGCCCCACAGGACACCCGCTGCACAGAAGCAGGGAGCGTCTCTATCTTGTTCACCACGCATCTCCATTGCCTAGAACAGCGCCAGGCCAGCACCGAATGAGTGGAAGGGCCAGAGGAACGAACTAACGAAGAAAGGAAAGGAGCCTGTAGGGGCCTACCTGCATCTGCGCTTTCTTCATATTGGCGTTGACGACAGCCGCCATGTAGCCAAGGGCAGCCTCCCGGGTTTCGCCATTTAACAGAATACTGTGCAGAATCTTGAAAAGCTCTTGCTGAAATTTATTTTAAAAACAAAGAAAAAAGTGAACGCTTTACTTTAAAAACTACTCCTTTGGACTTAGGAACAGCTAGCTCCCTCCCCGCCTTTTCTCCTCCCCACTTCCTCTGGCTCTGGGAGAAGCTGACGGCAGGAAGAGCATTCAACAAGCCCACACTCAACCATGGAAGCGGGATGTGGAGTGGAGAAGGAAGTAGCTACTGTTTTAATAAAACAGCCTTTGCTGTTTCCTTTCCAGGAGAGGATCACAAGTACCTTAATTACACTATAATTAGCCTATAATTTTGCTGCTTTTTTTGAGAACTGAAGCCATAGAAACTATATTTGGGACCAGCGAGCTAAACTAACAGCGCTCACTCACCCCATGTCTCACATGCCTAAGAGCAAGCTGGAGAGAACCTGGCCACTGAACTCAGGACCCGTCCCAGCGATGCCTCCTACCGAGGGCGCGTAGCACTCTCACTGCAGTTACCGGTCAAGGCACCGGTTACTCGTGTGCCGCCTTTTACTCATCACCCGAGTCCGTTTTCTGAACACCTACCCTTCCCAGCTCCAAGTAATGCTGCAATGACTGGCTAACCACGCGAGTGTTTTCCAGGGTAATAGCGGGCCCTGAGAAATACTTTTCGACCACTTTAGCCTGGAAGGAGAAAAGACAAATTCAATCGACACAGAACACACTGGGGAAGGGACCTGAACATCAGAGCAAAGGTGCAAACGGCCCCTGTACTTACGTCATCCTCTGCGAAGACCGAGAAGCTAAAAAAAGACCCCAAGTAAGAGAGTCTCTGCAGCTCCCGCCCAGACCCAGGGCTTAGGGACTTCGGCAGCCACAATGGCAAGGACGCGACCTGTGGGACGAGGAAAGAGGCCCATCAAGCAGCTGCATCGGCAAGGGAGGTAAAAGGTCACGGACAGAGTTCCCAACAGCCAACCTCCTCAGCGGGTCCCGAGCCACCACGCCATGTGGACACGGAACATCCCACAACACAGGCTCCCGCGTGCGCGCGCTTCCTTGCTGGTGTTTTCTCATCTCGGACGGAGGAGAGCCAGCAGCCCCTCCACACTTTGGCAAAACATGCTTCTAGGTTTTATGTTTCAGAAACTGTGCGATGGAGTGCAAATGAACTCTTCTTACACGGCAAAAGGATTCAAGTCAATTCTTCCCTAGGACTTGTTATCCTGGATGTACAATACTTACCCAAAATTAAAAACAAAAAAAAAATCACAGAAGAAAGTCAACAGCTTCATCCTAGGAAACGGTCTATGACCGTGGTCGGCAAACTGCGGCTCGCGAGCCACATGTGGCTCTTTGGCCTTTTGAGTGTGGCTCTTCCACAAAATACCACGGCCTGCGTGAGTCTGTTTTGAAAAAGCGGCGTTAGAAGAAGTTTAAGTTTAAAAAATGTGGCTCTCAAAAGAAATTTCAATTGTTGTACTGTTGATATTTGGCTCTGCTGACTAATGTGTTTGCCAACCACTGGTATATGACATCAATTTAAGAATTCAGAGCCCCCCACACACGCTAGATCTAAGTGCCCTACAACGGACAGCTCCCAGATGATGCGCCGAGGGGCACCTTCTGAGTTGTATGCTCACCACAAAGGTGCACGCCCAGCAGGGAGGCACTTACCAAGTTGCACACGGGGTGTGTCTTCCCAAACTTGGTTTCACAGAGCTCACCCAAAGCCTGGAAATCAGACCAGAGAGTCGTTTAAACGTATGTCACCAGACCGCAAAGTGAGCACAGAAGCATAGCTGTCACTGCCGCTATAACTGCGCATGTATCCCTCCCAACCCTAACGGCGTCGCTGCTTCCCTGCTTCAGCAACACATCGCCCTGCAAGACACTTAACATAAAACAGAAACATAAAACGAAGGTAAAGGTCAAACTTTACACCAAGGGATAACCCCTACTGATATTTTAGTTAACAGCTTCCCAGACATATTTTTGTGCATATACACATTGAGGTAAATGTGTATACATATTTTTAAAATAACTTTTTTCCACGTCAAAAAGATATGCTTCGTAAACTGTAGATGGGTACTCTTGCCAGTGCTAAACAGAACTATATAGGATTATAATTTAATAAGCTATCAAATCCAGAACATATTTAAAAGTATTCCTTGGTTTCACGATCTCTGGTATTTTTGAGAACTCCAGCATTTTCCTTTTGAGTGTCAATCATTCTCATATTAGAGAGTCAGGGAAGGTGGTGTTTTAGGGACACGCAGCACTAACAGCCACTGTAAGCCAATCAAACGCCATGTGAACAGTGGGCTTCCTTCTCTCTGCAAAGTGGACACGGTGCACGGACATCTCTTTGAGAAGCCCGGGCTCAGAGTGCCACTGAGAAGGGAGTATTCTTGCTGCTCAGTTCAGGGTTCCCCAACTTTGCTGCATGGTGGGATCTCCTGGGAAGTGTCAGAAATCCCAGTGCCATGCCACAGCCTCACCTCGCATGACATGAATTCAATTACAGTGCCTGGGAGCCGGGCACCCGGATTTTGTAAAGGTCCCAGGTGAGTCCAAGGTGTGGCGAAGCTGGGATCCACTGAGCTAGACAATAATCTGTTTCTGATTTTGGCTCCAGGAGACTTCCTCTGCCTGCCTCTCACTATCGTCCTTTCTCGAAATGCACACTCATTGCTGTACAAGCACCAATAATGGTACAAAATTAACTGACTGTCAATCTTAACGAAGGCCTTTGTCTTCTGTTGATATCTGACACTAAAAGCTCCTTACTGAATCTAACCACCGTAGGAAAGCCAGCGATTCCAGGAAGAAATATTTACAGAAGATCATGGTAAGTCACGTGCACTGAAATACTTCATCACTGAGTTCAAACCATCAGCTTAGTCCGCTTCCTTTTATCTGCCACACACAGAGCAGAGCATAAGGATTAATGACGCCCTAACCGGTTTGGCTCGGTGGATAGAGTGTCAGCCTGCGGACTGAACGGTCCCAGCTTCGATTCCGGTCAAGGGCATGTGCCTTGGTTGCGGGCGCATCCCCAGTGAGGAGGGTTTTCAAGAGGCAGCTGAATGGATGTTTCTCTCTTATCGATGTTTCTAACTCTCTACCCCTCTCCATTCCTCTCTGTGAAAAATCAATAGAATATATATATTTTTAAAAAAGGATCAATGACTTTCGTCAGGAGCCTGAAGAGCACGTGCAATGAGGAGCCCTGTACAAATCCATGGAAAATGATCTTTACAACAGGAGTTGTGGTTTCCCAGCAGGGTCTTGAGCCTTCGCCGGTCAGCTCGGTTTGGGGTTTTTAGGAGGTGAGTGTGCCCCGGGTGCACACCTCTGCATTGATCACGTGCACTTTGCTGACTGTGTTGCCGTGGTCTGCTTTTTGCAGTGACTGCGAGCCCCGGCGGAGAGCTGGCTCCCTTGCCTAGTGGGCTCCTGCGCCCCAGGGCCTGGCTCAGGCGGGTCCGCAGTGACTAACCAGCTAATTGTGAGATACATGGTACGTCTGTATAATGATTAAATGGAACAAATGCGGTAAAAAATGCCTATTTAACCAAGGCCTCCATTTATGGAAGGCTGTATTTATATATCAAGTTAATGAATTATTTTGATATTTCCCTTCCTATTTCTAGAATAAAAAATATTCAGTAGTACTTCAAAGTAATTTTCTCCCCAAAATTTCAAAGTAGTAAATTCAGAGAAGAAAAGAGCCTGTTATTTTGTTTCTGGTTCCAATATTTTTATCACCGTCAAGGTCCTCAATGAGAATCTAGCCGAAATGTTCGTCCGCGATTTCTGCTGAGCTACGTGCCTGCCCGAGCTAAGCAGATGTGTGTTTCCCACGTTCAAGTAAAGCTTGACGTGTACAGCCCAGGAAATGGAAGGTGAACAAGAAAATTACTCTCAGACCTTCTGTACCAAGTCACCAAATAAGTGATAAAGCTGTATACTTTTCTTCGTATAGCCTAAACCTTTTATTTGCATTTGTAATTTCTTTTTTAAACAAAATTTCATCCCAAATAGTATGGTATGCTCACTGCTGGGAGAATCAGAAGGATACCACCAATAAAGATTGTTCTCATAAGCTATCCAGTGAGCGGGAGGCATTTTAATGACGGCATCACTGACTGCCTAGGCCTCGATGGGAGGGATGGGTACCGGGCTGCTAACTGTCTTTGCTGACGCATCCCACTGCACGCCACACACTCTGCATGGCTACACAATGATTTCACGTTTTAAATTTGAAAACAAGGTTGACCGTGGACCTGAAAGAAAAGTGCAGGTTAACATAACCCGGAAGAAAACAGCCACTGGACGGGTTCTAAGAAAGCAGCTTTACCATGAGGGGGTATTTAAAGTAGTCACTGTCAAGGGAGCACTCTTTGGCAGCAAGCGCCAGGCCTTGTAAAATGGGGATAAAGATCTGTAAGAAAACAAAACAAAACAAGGTCAGAAATATAAATTTAAGAAAAGTTAAGAACGGGAGGCATCGTAAATAAAGTGCGGATCTGCATGCATAGGCGTCTCCCGCCTCCCCAAGGAAAAGCTGTTTGCATATAAGGGAGTCCAGACCCAGCCCGGGTGCTGCTGTCCTGCACGCCCAGCCACCAAGTAATGCAGCCGAATTCTCCAGAAGCAACAGGACACAGAGAACCCTAACACCCTGGCAGGACTCCCAGGGATTCCACAGAAACTCGGGAATCTGGAGCCTGATATAGACCCTCCAGGGGTCCCTGCTTCAATCAGCTCAATTCTACACAGCTCAAAACACATGTTTCTGATCACCAAGCACCCATAATCTGTAAAGAAACTGGACTACATGTTCTACTACCTTCTCACCTCTATCAATGGTATTAAGAAATTCCTTGTTTCTACCCTCCCACCGCCATCTAATTCCTTCTATCTTTCCCTGTATTTTGAAGAGAATAAGAAAAACAGACCAATAATGGATATTATTATTACACTAGAGGCCCGGTGCATACAATTCATGCACGGGTAGGGTCCCTAGGCCTGACCGGTGATCAGGGCCGATCGGGGCCTTCTGGCTACTGGCCGGGGCCTTCCTATGTTCCGTGCCGTCCCCTGGGGGTCAATGCACATCATAGTGATCGGTCGAACTCCGGTCGGTCAAACTCCCAAGGGGACAATTTGCATATTAGCCTTTTATTATATAGGATTAACCTTAAATATGTAGAACAAAGAGATAGCTGGTAAACGTTAAAATTGAAAAAGAAAACTTTATCAGAATGTCTTCCCTCCACATACACAAAAGCCTGAGGTCAGAGCTTCAGGGCACTCCCGTGTACTTTTACAAGTTTACCACTAATGCCAGGGCACACAAACACTGCCAGATGAGCACAGCACAAATGACTTTGAATGTCACAACACACTCACTGATCAACACATCTGGGGATTTGGCAGGGATTCAATACTTCTAATTCAATTAAAGTAGGAAAAGTTGTAATCAACGGCTAACAATCTGAATGCCAACACGTTGAAGAAGGGAGTATTCTATGAAGCCACTGGGAAACCTGAAAACTCCCTTTCCTACTAACCTCCTTCATTGTATTGAGCACATTCATCGTTTAAGAAGCACAGTGTTATAGAAAGGTGCCCTGGATTACCCACGCCTTAGAGCATCCTGAGGTATCAACACAGCTCTGGAAGAAATCGTTCTAGTTTTGCAAATAAGCAATCAGGGTAGAAGTAATGTGCTTGCATAAGAGCTAAAAATGGAGAGGAAGTACTTAGATGGGGAACGTCAAAACTGCAAGCAAGAAAACAAACAAACAGAAGTTCCAGAATCACCAAAAATAAATTTCTTAATGGGTCATCTAAAGTAATCTCTGAGCACCGTTTTCAGGAATGCTATAAAGTAAAACATCATTACTCTTTCTAATAGAGCTTTCCTCTTTTGTAAGTAGAGTTTACGTTATAACAGACAGACAATATTGCTAAGCATATTTTTCAAATAGTCAAATGTTACACTATCTGTGTGACTTACATATTTTAATAATTCTCTTCTATTCATATAAATAGCTCCCAGCAATGATAAAAAATGCTACAGGTGTTCATCTCCAAGCTTAAATTCTAGCAACTATTTATTTCTGATATCTTTTTTTTAATCTGTGAATATCACAATTATTTACATTTCAGTCAAAAGATTTAATAATTTAAAGAAGACAGAAAGGTAACTTGTTTTTCCGTTCAGCAACTCCGTTTTACTCATCCTTCCTAGAAAAGACACGTGGTGACACCTAAGGAGAGACAAGCCTTGTTTAGGACTAAGTGGCAGAAAAGGCATCAGAATCCTGTGATTAAAAATAAGCAGGTCAGCAGTGGTCGCACACATTGTGAATATACGAGATGCCACTGGACTGTACACTTCAAAATGGGTACATTTGCTATGTGAATATCCCCTCAATTGTATAAAACCAAAGAGGTCATTTCATAGCCTCTGTGCAATAAAACAGGCACAACATACTCCTTTCAGCTGATCAAATGATGTCTTTTTTAATACATGCACATTACACATACAACACAACATATCACTTAAAACTCTCAGGACAATTACTTATTTTCATCAGTGTTCACTCATCATTCTAGAGAAGAAAAGCTCACTCTGATGCCTTAACTATTCCCCTATGTCAACAAGACCATCACATAAGAGAAGCAGCAGATGGATCCAGATAGAGTATACAACACTAACTAGGAGTTTCACACCTGAATTTTAAAGACACAATTGATGAGAATTCAAAGACATTAAAATGAATAGTTTATAGCCTGGCTGGTGTGCTCAGTGGTTGGGCGTCAACCTATGAACCAGGAGGTCATGGTTCGATTCCCGGTCAAGGCACATGCTTGGTTTGCGGGCTCCGTCCCCAGTGTGGGGCAGGCAGGAGGCAGCCGACCAATGATTCTCTCTCATAATTATAATTGATATTTCTAACTCTCTCTCCCTCTCCCTTCCTCTCTGAAATCAATAAAAATATATTTTAAAAATTAATAGCTATAAGTAATCCTCCTATATAATAAAAGGCTAATATGCAAATTGTCCCCTCGACCGGGAGTTCGACCAGGGGATGGGGCCAGCCGGCCAACCACCCCTGACCCCTCCCCCCAACCCCCGATCGGCGCCCTCTCTGCCCCCATCAGGGCGGGCTGGTTGGACCCACCCGTGCATGAATTCGTGCACCAGGCCTCTAGTATCTATATATACATAAAACCCTATGCAAATAGACCGAAGGGCAGAACAACCAAACTGAACAACCAGTAGCTGTGACGTGCTCTGACCACCAGGGGGTGCGCACGGAACATGGCAGGTGTTGACCACAACAGGATGGTGGAGCAGGTGAGTGGGGGCACCAGACCAAGGCAGGGTGCTGGTTGTTGTCATCAGGGCAAGCCTCTGACCGTTACTGCAAATTCTTTGCTCCCACGCGCCGTGGTCCTGCCTGGTGCTCACACCTGCTACCGGCGCCCAGCACCGGCCCCAATCACCCCTTAGGGCTTCTCCACCTCCCCCTGCTCCTGAGGGGCGATCAAGGCAGCAGCCGCCACTCACACCCACTAAAAGCACCAGCCCTGCTCGCACCCCCTGCTGGTGCCAGCCCCAATCACTCTGCGCTGTCAGCGGGTGGGAGCGGGGCTGCCGGCAGACAGAGGACCAGGGGCCGTGGCAGGAGGGCCAGGCAGGGGCACGGTGGATGGGCAGAGACCCGCCCCTATGCCCACCGTAGCCTCATGGCCCACAGTTCCTTTCAAGGTGCACGAATTTGTGCATTGGGCCCCGAGTTAAGCATAAAAACAGATTAATAAGAATCATATCAAGTACAGCTTCCCTCTGTTATTCTTCCTGGTCATACACAAAAGAAATGATCATACAACAAACTGAGAGATGTCATAAAAATCCTTTCACGAAGGGAAGGAAGCAGCTTGGGTGTAAGTGGCTGTGGCAGCGTGTGTACTTTGTAAGACAAGCCATAAAGCAGCAACCAAAGGTAATGCCAAAAAAACTCTGCAAGCCTGAGCTTATTAGTTAGTATTATTAAGCTTTATTATTAAATATTGCATATCTGCATTTTCACTTGACTTCACACAATGAGATATCAAACATGAATGAACCGTTAATGAATGAAGTAATTGGTAAGATATGAGACAGCACCCCCAGGTTACTGGCAGGAAGACAAAGATTCTATGTGGTGTGTAAACTGCCACTGCCCTAATTTGGTCATTGATTTATTAATCTCCTTTTTGTAAACACAGAGAACTAATCATCAACTCTACTCATCAGGCATGTGCACAGTGAGCCTGATGCTATCTCTTGGTATTCCTGTTAAAAGCTCCTTAAAAATCAGGGACACACCCTTATATTTCTTCTTATTTCCCAAAGCACTTAGCACGAATCCTATTTAGAATATTCCTGCCTCATTGATTAGTTGAAATGGCACATGATTTGAACAATGCAGCTGTCAACCTGATTTCCCTAGGAAAGGAATCTCAGGTAAGCCTCCTTTCTGAGCAGATAACACTGGCACAATAACATTCAGGAACAGAGTTTCCATACACGAGCATTTAAAAATCAGCTTCGTCATAGAAACGCCTAAGCTAAAAGTTTCGGTAGCAAATTCCCGAAACCTTACCTGCTTGAACACTTCTTCGTCCTGATGCGTGGTTCTCACCAGCTCTTGAATGAAGCCGTATGGGAGGTTCCTGCACAGCATGTACGGCACCAGGAGGGACGGCTGCTGCATGGACCTGTGGACCAGGAGAGTCAATAGCCGCGATGAATCAGCTAACTACCACAGAACTCAGAACACACAGAAGGCCTGTCAGCAGCGACTGCCAGCCAAATGTCCGACTTGAAATCTCCCAAATGTTCTACACAGCAGATTAGGTAAAAGATCACCCTTCTTATCCATCTATATAAAAGTGTAATATGCAAATTGACCGAATGACCAAACAGCAGAACAACCGTCCGGATGACCACGCTATGACACGCACTATGATGCCAGGCCAGCTAAGGCGGGTACGATGCAACTGGTCGAGGGGCCCCGCCAGCGCCCCATGATCGCCCCACAGAGGGAGACCCAGGCCACCCTCCGTGGGGCGATCGATGAGGGGGCTCTACAATTGATCGCCGCAAAGAGGAAGGCCCAGGCTACCTGGCTGGTGGCACTGCAGTGGATGGGCGGGACCTCCCTCTGCAGGCGATCTATCACCCGTAGAGGGAGGCCCAGGCCGGCCAAGCGATTGCACCACACGCCTGTCACCCGCAGAGGGAGGTGACGGTGGCAGGGGAGGGGCAGTGCCGCACAGATGGCAAGCAGTAGTAGGGTAGGGGGCAGGGCCAGCAGCCAGCAGCGGGGGAAGGAAAACCCTGATGGCTGGCCAGGCCTACAGACCCTACCCAAGGGGTCCCGGATTGCAAGAGGGCACAGGCTGGGCTGAGGGACACCCCCCACCCCCATGCACAAATTTCGTGCACCGGGCCTCCAATCATAAACTCCTTTCTGTCTAAAAACTGAGAGATTAGCCCTGGCCGGTATGGCTCAGCAGCTGAGCACAGAACTATGAATCAGGAGGTCACAGTTCGATTCCCAGTCAGGGCACATGCCTGGGTTGCAGGCTCAATCCCCCAAAGAGGGGCCTGCAGGAGGCGGCCAATCAATAATTCTCTCTCATCATTGATGTTTCTATCTCTCTGCCTCTCTGAAATCAATAAAAAATATATTTTAAAAAAATTCACCTCTTTTACTTATTGGTTTATGCTTTATCCAATCAAAGATGAGCAGTGGCTAGACTGCCCCTGCTAACATCAAGCACATCTCGGTTTCTCCTACCTGGGCTGGGTGAGGGAGCCTTGCAGTACTAGCGCAGTGTGGGATATGCACTGTGAGCGGATGTTGCTCAGAAGCTGGCTGACCGCTGGCTGGCTGCACATCTGAAAAGAAAAGACAAACAAAATAAGCCCCGACTGTTGAAAGCTGACAATATTCAGAAGAGACGGCACTCCAGAAAATGGCATGCTTTGTTCTTCCTTTATCCATACTGACAAGCCAGAGGAACTGTATCACCCAAGTACACTGCTTCTGCTGAAATCTACAGTTAGAGAAGAAAGAAGTGGAGGCTTGAGGCGACCACTCAGGAATCTCAGACATGTGCCCACTCGCTCTGCTTTTGCTAAGGCTAAGAGCAACAAGCCCCAGAGGCCCTGCAGAAATATGAAACTAACAGGTGGACACCCAGATTGGTTTCTAATGGAAAACTAGAACTAGAAAATGAAGTAAGAATACAATGAAATAATAATGAAGTCAGCACAAAAGAGGAGAAAAGGCGTAGCTTCCTAAGTTTAAATGCAGTTTTGCCATTTTTTATGTAAGTGGTTCTGGACAATTACTTAATCTCACCAAGGTTCATTTGCTTATTCATGTAACATTCAAAGTAGTACCCATCTTACACAATCGGAACTAATGCAGGCCCAAGCACAGCGCCAGTCAGTCTATGGGCTACATAAATGTTGTTTATTATTATAACGATTATGAGAGACTATCAGAAATTACTAAGGCCATGGAAGTTGTTGATAGTAATGGCCCTTGGCCCTGTCACTTCTTCCCTCCACTGGGATGTGAGTTCTATGTGGGCAGGGGTCTTCGTCTCTTCTGCTCATGCCCCAAGCTCCTGGTCTAATGCCTGGCACGTAGTACATGCTCAATAACCACTTTATGAATAAATAAATGAATGCTAAGTAGGGGGTGGAAACTATTATTTATCAAGCAAATGACCAGGCTTTTGTGGGCTCTTTTAGATGAATCTATTTCTTATTACCTTTGGTGCTTTTTTTTCCTCAATTCCAACTCGGTCAAAACACTCGATGAGGTAGTTCAGCATATCTGTCTCTTTGCAGGTTTCAATGGCGAAATGGTCACTGTAGGAATCCCAAGAACTTGCCCCACCACAGGCTCCAAAACTTTGGAGAAGAGAAGAGAAAGTGATGGTTCGTACCTCTTCTCAGTGCATCGTGTTAGACAGTTTGCACTTCTGCGGTAGAAAGCCTGTTGGGACCCCTGCCCCGGGCCAGAGCGCAGGCCCCATGCAGCCAAGGCTGCAGCTGACTGCTCATCCCCCTGCTCCAAGGCCAACCACAGTCATGTCTAGTGGACATTTCATTTTGACTAGGAGGTCTGACCAGAAACCCAACATCTAATCTTGTTGGGAATGGCAACTTACAAAACCAGGAGGCCTAAGGACGGCGAGGCATTTGAAGGGATGCCACACGTACCTAAGGCAAGCGGGCAGCATCGCTCGGGCAGACGTGGGGTTAGAGCACACCAAGCTATCACTGTCAGGATAACAGAACCCCCCTCCTCCTCCTAACTCCTAGCATGGACCTCAGAGCCTTCATCTAGCATTTGGCAACAGGGCCAGAGCTTCGGAAAACTGTCCAGTTAGGAGACATGAAAATGTGTGTTATCAACACAAATTTTCCAAAGCTGTCAGTGAGAAAGGCAAAGCAGCACAGTAAGAACAAAACCAAACCTTTGCTCGAAGAGTCCCGACTTGGGGGGTCTCTTCCCAGCCCTACAGCTTACCCGTTACTTGAACCCAAACCTCATGCGCAGCGAGGGTTAAATAAAATCACGTGAAGTGCTTTGTAGACTAAAGCAGGGTACTGCGTGAGGCACTGTTATCATCAGTATAACTGTTCTCCGAGACCAAAGCCAAACATGGCCGCAGGGTTAGGTGTGAGGGAACGCCAGTTTAGATCATTAGGTCATATGCCGAATCTGGTATTAACTCACCGATTGATTTGATTTGCACAAAGGAGACAGATTAGTCATGGCATAGGAAGAGGCCAGGAATTTTGAAATGAAATGAGAAAACATAAGCTTACCGAAAAAGTTACATGTGAAAGATGATAAAGGATGGGAAGAATATCAGGAACCTGAGAGACCCACTCCTACTTCAACGTGGGGCCAACAAAGGCTAGAAACTAAAAAGCAAAAGGAACTGACACATTAACAATATGTTACGTACAAGGGTGGGTAGATACACAAAACCAATCTTGGAACATATACATAACCCATCTTAGATTTTAGAAAAATAGACATAACTGACCTTCAAATGACATTAAAGTATTTCAATCAAAAAGATGAAAACAATGCCATTTTACATCCAAAGCTTCCAGTAAATTTGAATTCCTACAATACAGGTCTTCCTACAGGTGTGATAGAGAGGGGAGGCAGGCAGCCAAGGCCTTCCTGGTGGGTAACTAGCACCCACACAGCGCCCGGACAAAGCCAGGACAAAGATGGGCAGGCCAGCATGGGAACCCTAACGCACACACACACATACACAATGAACTTTGGTGTCTTCTTATCTGTTCATTTTGGGGCACTCTTCATGAATTAAGGGCAAGATCTGATATCTGTTCCCTGGCCTGACCACAGAAAGCTGCGTATTGTAACAGAGCACAGGAAAAAACCCGTAAAGAACAAAACAGAAAAACCCACCCACAAATGTAAGAAGTGTGAGGAGTCCCCGAAAGCAGAAAGGAGAAAAGAGATGTTTGTGTTCACCCTAGCTTCCCACCTGCTGCCCCTTCTCCCGCCTCCTCTGACGTCAGTCACTCAGGGGCCACAGTAGGGCTACGGGTCTCCAAGATGAACGGTGCGAATACAGGCTGTGCCTGCGCACAATGAGGGTTACCTTTCCTTTGAGCAGCTCTTGCAAATGACAATGAAAACAGAGACTCCTCATGTTTAAAAAAGAAATTTAAAACCATACATTTCCTTGACCCTAAGCCCCTATGTCTCCATTTTTACATTTCTGAAGCGGAAAGCACCTTATATTTATTGGATGTTGGTGGGTCCTTGGCAGCAGCCAGGAGTCAGTCGAGGCATGGGACCGCCTGTGTGACACCGGCATGCTCAGGTGGTGGCAGCTCATGCATGGACACTAGGTCCCACTCTCAGCCAACACACCATCCCACTGTAACTAAATCTTAACATCTCAGAGTCAACTGAAATATCTTCACAAACGTTGCACTAAGGCATGAAAAGTGACAATGCATGGAGAGACCGCTGGTCAGGTGCCAGGTAATGCAAGGGAAGATATCAGAGTTTTCAAAGCTAGGATGTTGGTGTCTGTTGGTGACCATCTGTCAGGCACCAAGCAACACTTCCAGTTGATTTCAAGAGAAGAAAAAGAAAAAGAAAAAAGAAGAAGAAGAAAAGAAACAAAAAAGGTTTAACCAAATAGGACATGTAGAGTAAACACCAGTGTTGGTCAGTATACTTCAAAAGTGTAAGTTAATCCTAAAGGTACTAAAGCAGACCATGATCACAGTATGAAAACCAGCCAGTCCAGCCAACACTCGCTCTGCATACTCGTCAAAGGTCAAAAGTCACTTACAAGGAGCTGTGGATTCAAAGTCAAAGAGTTGGACTCAAATTCTGAATGACAGATACTAAAGGAGAACGTGATGGAGAGCTTACATGCACAAATCCGTGCTATCAGTAAACCCTTCAAATGTTTTAAATATTTTGTTTTTCCCCTAAAAATGCAGTTATAATTCATGACGGTTTATAACTGCTGACATATGAAATGTGACATTGGGAATGTGTCATATGTAAGTCCTAAAAGTCTCTCTGGGAAAACATATGAACCGTTTTCTGAAACGACATCAGTCCTAGTTAATAATGTGATTACTTCACATAATACCTGAATCCTTCTGAAAACACAATGAAAACATTCCTGGGGACATTACACATGCCTCATTTCTGTGCAAACTCAATCCCATTTTAAAAACATGTTTCTGAAAAAGATTCCATTGCAGTTTTTGTTCTTCTGCAAGGGGAACAATCACCTTATTTTCTTTCCTTTTTTTTTTTTTTTTTTTTTGCATGTACGTCCTGCAACTTTATATCTTCTCAACGCAGCATACAATCAGAATGGTGTAGCTTTAAGCGATGCACACTCAGTAACAAGGGAAGCAGTGTGCCTGAAGCTTCCAGGCCCTGCCACGGGTCCTGGGGTCACACGCTGAGTCTAACAGCTGCAGGCCTGTTCCTAGGGCACCTACGTTCCAGAAGAGATGCTCAAAAACGACTGCATACAGCAGAGCTCCGGGGCAAAGAAGCAGAGGATGGGGAACAGAGCGGGGCGGGCCGTTGCGTGTTTTCTACGTCTAATACCACAGGGTCAGGGACAGAGTCTGATAAGATGGCATGTACACACAGACCTGAGGGAGTTGGGCAGCCGGCCAAGTGCGAAGGCCTAAGGCCGGAGGAGATATGCTGAGTGAGTTCAAGAGCAGGATGGAGTGTACAGGCTGGAGGAGGGAGGCAGGAGGCGTGGGAGTGTGTGTTGTATGTGCGCACTTGTGCATGTGTGTGCACGTGAGCTGCGCGGTCTTGTAGGCCAGGGTGAGAGGCTTTGGGTTTTAGTCTAAGTGAGGAGGGAAGTCACTGGAAGGTTTTGGGACTGACAGAGAAGAACAATTTCTTTCAGACTATTTCCATGTCTTATCTCCAAGTAGTGGTGGCCAGCACAAATCAGAATAAACGTCAATTTTCACTATCTTGTCATTTTTCTCTTCCTGTTCAGAGGCTCGTGACTTTCAAGATCTGACCTGCTTCATTGCAGTATCTAAGCAGTGAAAAAACAAAAACCGGAATATTTCTTTCTAGTCATCCACTTCCTAGGAAACAATGAGAAAAACTTTCCTCAGAATAACTCCTATGTTATCTTTATCACAAGACAATTCTCTCACCTCACGCATTTCCACTCCAGGAGAAGTGGTTCCTTATAATTCACAGAGCTCTCTCCACAGGGGACTACACACAACACTGCAGAAGGAATGGTCCTACCTTCCTTAAAGTAACCCTGAGCATTGCCACTCTAAGCAATGAAGATATGAATATAGGATCATATGTCCAGACTACTTCCAAAAAGATCTGCATGACATCGACTCCACGGGACACCCAGAGGGGGCCGGATACAAGCCCTGCCGATTCCTTCCTCACCTAAATCTTACAGGTAAGAAGTGGGTGTTCAAGTCTTCCTTCAAAGGAAATAAAACTCTGAGATGATCAACTAGAGAGGGGAAAGGGGAAAAACCATTTGCTGAGCGCTTCATTAACAAGGTTTGGCTGCCTCTTCCTGATTCTGGCCCTACCAGCATTCTCAAGTTTAATCACTTATGTCTTTTTACGCATCCTTTTATATTCTTTTTTGATATCTAGTCGGAACCTGTAAGTTGCCCAAATCTGGATAGATCCGACTTCATTTTTGACAGCCAGCAAAGGGCGTGCCTGCTGACTGGGGTGGGATTCTGTAATTACCGAGTCAAATGTTCTTGCACGGAACAGAGTAGATGCTCTTGGCAGCAAAAGAGCCAGTAAGGAACGAGAGCAACACAGCCCTATTGGACGAAGATGGACACGCCAGAGGCAGCCCGGGGGCTCTGACCCAGACTCTGCCCGGCCTCGTCACGTGACTCGCCTCCCTCCCGATGGCCCAGTTCTCACAGTGAGGAGGGCTGCTGGGCGGATTGCGGTGGTAATGAAGGCAGCACTGACAGTGGCTGGCGCGTGATGCTCAGTGAGTACGCGCAGCTATTCTTACACAGCCCTGAGTTTTACTTCTCCTGGTAGGTGTAGGATCTAGATCCGAGACAAGGCTGGGATGTTGTAAGTCCAGAAAGACAGGTGTTAGTGACAGCAGCACACCATCGGATACCTTTGTTAGAGAAAGCTGGAATTAAAGAGGCCAGGGAGAGAGAATTCTCCCACAGATAATTCACAAACAGCTAACAAAACACTTATCGTGCATGGAAACTGATCTCTAACAAGGATACCTGCCGCATAATTAGGATCATGCAACAGAACTTTCCTACAAGAAAAAGGCACCTTTACGGCTGGGGAATTTACTCGAGAAAGAGCGGTATAATGTTCAAGCTAATCAAACATCAGCCTTCCTGAGTCAGCAGTCAACCTTGTGCGACGCTCTTCTCTCTTTATATACTCAGTCCTCTGCACACTGTCAGAGGTAATGAAGTGTACCTACTCCTACTGCCGGCTCTATTTATAGCCTGGAGTTATTTTTGAACTCCAGTGTTGGGCACAAATACCAACTCAGCCCAACTTCAATTTAAGAGCAAAATTGTAAGACAATGAGTCAGAGTGTTAGAAAGACGGTGCTATTGTACTTTCTTTTTCAAAGTCACCTGGACAACCTAAGTCGCCTTTTTCAGGAGTGAACACTCAGCAATATTAATGAACTGAGTTTAGGCCTCTGCTCCAAAGGCCATCTAAACAAGCAGGGGCTAGCCCAGCTGGTTTGGCTCAGGAACCAAGAGGTCATGGTCAGGGCACGTGCCTGGATTATAGGCTTGATCCCCAGTACAGGCCTTGCAGGAGGCAGCTGTTTAATGATGTTCCTCTCATCGATGTTTCTATCTCTCTATCCTTCTCCCTTCCTCTCTCTCTAAATATCAATGAAAACATATTTTTTTTAAAAAAATAAGCAAGCAGAGTCTAGCTTCACTGAGGTCAGGGAGACGATCAGTGAAAGCAAGGTTAGACATGAAAGCAGATTCACAATTACACTGGAAGTATGACCCCGTATGCTCACCAACCGATCGCCCAGACTGAGCCAGGGCAGGACACGCGCAAGCGCGCACACGCACACACGCCAGCACCCCTGCCATTCCTAAAGAGCAGTCACCCATGCAGCTGAATGCAGGAAGACATGCCTCACAGAGCACGTGTTGCTACATCTGCTAGCTCACAAGAATATCCTCGCAACAGGTTAAGGGAAGGGTTCTTCACGTGTAGAGCTTAGGGTGGGTGAAGTTAATGGTGACTCACCTCTACTCTGTTATTCATGTTCTTGACAAATGATTATATGTAACTTTTCTTCACACTTACCGGGCAACCACTGTGGAAATGTCCTATGTGCTCTTTACCCCACGAGAGGGTCCTAGCATTTCAGTACATGCAACTGCTCACATCCTCACTCCCCAGTGGGCGCGCCTGACCCTATGCCGCTGGGATTCGGAGCACCCTGACCAGGGCTCACAGAAGTTAGTTCCTAAGCACCTATGCACATGCAGGGGTAAGATACCATTCCTGATACCTGGACCCAAACTGGACACAAGAAAACTCATCACCACCACCAACACCTTCATCATCACCATCATCTTCTTCTTCTTCATCATCATCATCATCATCACTACTGTCCCCAGAAAGCGCGAGGAAGAGGAAGGAGAAAGGACTGTCGTACATACTACCACAACAAAAGCAAAAAAGGTGATCAGGAACAAAGGAAAAACAAGAGGGAGAAAGCTTTGCTGTCCGGCTCATTAAATCTAACGCCGAAAGTTTTCTCTACGGACATGCAGCAAAGTAATTCACCTGAGCTGCCGAGATGCACAGGGACCGGTGAGGGGGCCCTGGGCTACTGGAACTCTGGGACCCCCCCTGCCTGGGGGCTGGAATCAGAGTAAAGGCATGAACGCTGGCCCGGCCCAGGGAGCAGCGCTAAGGGACACCAGGCCCAGCTCCGCCCCCCCACCGCTTGGTCTGACTGTGTCTCAACTGTGACTGTCACTAGTAGAAAAGTCAAAAAGCGGTTCTGTGATCCCCAACTCTCAAATACCATCTGCCCACAGTCTCTGACACTCGTCTCTAATGAGGAGTGACATGTGAATTCAACTTTAAGAACTAAGTTACTTTTTCTCCCTGACTTTTTTTTTCCCCCCCCAGGACAGAGCAAAGGCAAGGGGAAGGGAGGGAACAAAGGGACCCACAACGGAGCCGCCCATGCTTCCTGGTGTTACCAAAGCCGGGCAGAAGCACGGAGGCAGGGCACGAGCCTCCCAAACTAGTTAGGCACACGGGTTAACCACCCAAACAGGAAACCCCGTAGCTGCGGCCACTGTCACACAACAGTCCTTCCAAACCGTGTTAGCCTGTTTCCCTGCACGGCGCTCCTGCTGCGTAAGTACCTAGGAGGAGTCCTGAGGGAGGAGGGGCGTCGGCTCAGGGCACTGGGTGAGGCGGGCAGGAAAGCTGGCCCCGAGCTGGTGGCCCTCTGTCGGGAAGAGCTGGCCGGCACTGCTTGAGGGCCACTAGCGAGGGCGGGGAGGCTCGGCGAGCTAGACAGAATGGAGATGCCTGGGGACCTCGGGGTAGGAGAGATGGAGGTCCCCCCGGGGTGGGTGACAGTGTAGGGGCGATACCGCGGCGATGGCGATGGCGGCTGGCTTCCCGCCGCAGTCCCGGGGGCCGAGCCATGAGCACTGAGGGAAATGGAAGGCACAGCCCCGAGGCTGGCCGGCCCAGAGGGGGAGGCGAAAGGCGGGCTCATGGCCCGCACAGAGCTCCAGAAGCTCGCGCTGGGAGCGGGGCTAGCGTCATAGAGGCTGAATGAGGGGGGAAGAGGAGGGAAGAAGAGAAAAGGAAAGAAAAACTTGAGATAAATAATTAAAATGGAAAACATCAAGCTTGTAAAGAACAGTATAGTCACACTTCCCATCGCTAAGCATTCAAGTACACAAATCTCTCAGATACCGAAATAAGAATCAATTGCTGTAAAGGTCTAGAAGTTATAATATTTTAGAGCCCTCTTGCCAAAGAATAACGTACAATATTTATTTCTAAGTTTCAATTTACCAAAAGCCAAACCATGGAAAGCCAAAGCGACCCATCTGAAAGGGCCAGCACCTCCGGCAGTGACCAAACCAAGCCCCCGGATATGACCCTGCGATAAGCTACACGGCACAGGCCCCCAGAACGCTCACTGCTCCTACACACCCGTGGCCACGTCGCCACCACGCCGTCGTGTAGAAGGAGCCACACTGACCTAGACAAAGAGCTGGCGCCGAAGGAACCCACGCTGCAGAACATGGGACTCGTTCCGGGGCCCGAGCCGGTATTTAGTGTGAGATTTCTGTCGGGCGACCGAGCTGCCGCGGCAATGGGCTGTGATGTGGCTGTCAGACTGGCAAACGGGTTTTCATCTCTAGTCTGAGTGGACATCATTAGCACTTCCATTAAAATCTGGCCAATCAAGTCCTTAAAATCAGAGAACACTGTTGGAAAGGCAGAATAAAAGGGAGGTTACATGTGGTTCTTCAAATACGGTCTTTGGAAAAGCCCAAGGGAACCAGCGGTGCAGTGTGGTGCCCCGGCCTGGACTGGACCTGGAACAGGAAAGAGACATCAGTGGAGAACTGGAGAAATCCAAATCAGGTCTCAAGTGCAGTTAATAGGAACGGCTTGGTTTTGACAAGTCTACTGTGGCCATGTAAGATGGTAACGTTGGGGGAACTGGGTGAAGTGTATGCAGAAACTCCCTATGCTCTCTAATACTGTTCTAGAAATCTAGAATTATTCCAAAATACAAACCTCATTAAAAAAAAAGCTTTTAGAGTGCAGTCAATGAGTTACTGCTGACATGTATTAGTTGTAAAAAAGTTACTCCCAACTAGAGGTTAGCTTATCACACTAGAAATGCAACTGGGTTAAATATTTGTTCTCCTGTATACGTTTTATACACAGTAAAACTATCAAGCACAAAGTTCAAAGTATTTTACGAAGGGTCTGATTTCTAGTCATCGGCTGGCTTTTTGGAGCAGATTCCCACTGCTTGGCTGCCTTCTCACTCTCTGCAGCTCCCAACTGCTTTACTGTATGTAGGTCTTTAAATACATTTCAGACATCACTACATAAATAACAGTTCTGACGCAGGCAAGTCTTATCTGATTTGGTTATTAACAATTATAGCCCAGCTGGTGTGGCTCAGCAGTTGAGCATCAACCCAGGAACCCAGAGGCCATGGGTTTGATTGCCGGTCAGGGCACATGCCCAGGTGGTGGGCTCGATGCCCAGGTGGTGGGCTCGATCCCCAGTGTGGGACTTGCAGGAAGCAGCCGATCAATGATTCTCTTTCATCACTGATGTTTCTATCCCTCTCCCTTCCTCTCTAAAATCAATAAAAATAAAATGCATCTAATGAGGGATTAAGTGCAAGGCACCCTTCTTGGCACTGGGAATGCATCAAACCAGACAGAAATCCCTGCCAGCAGCACTGCTGTGACGTGCAAGAGAACACACTTGCCCACCTCCCCTACCTCTTCTGTATTCCAAATGGCTGCCATGCTGAGTTTCATTACTTCGTTATAAGTGTGGTGTAGTGCAGTTTCTTAAAATAGAATACTGGGAACACAGCAAAATATCAATATGTCCAATCTTGCTAAGCAATTGAATTCAGCAGATTTACCCCACTGCCCACAAAGGCTGGGAGGCACTTAAGGCAGGTACAGGCCATACGGAGCGCCTCTCGCAGGGACCCTGGAGACTACCCAGGATGCTCCTGCTTTGTAAGAGGTGCTAATGCTCTAAGCGTCTTCTTTTTACAGAGGGAAAATGTCAACCCTGAGTCAACGGACACTATTAACTCACTTACTTAGCTTTCTCTTAGAGAGCCGCAAAAGTGAAAAAGAAATGTGTCGAGAAGATCAGTGGAAAGTGGCCAGACATCAGTGCCCTCGCCAAGAAGCGCCCCTGTATTCACAGCCCCCACCCAGAGCAGGACAGAGTGACGCGAGAGCAGGGACGGGCGAGCCCTCGCATTCTCCTTTTCCCTTGAGGACAGTACCCTGCAATAGGACAGCTGAGCTGGAGTCCTACCTTCTTTTGGGTTCTGCTTAAACTGCGCAGAGAGAGAAGAAAGAAAGATGACATCTCTGTCCCGGTCCTTCCAGGAGACACGAAAGATCTTACAGACCAGCTGTAAGGCCTGCTCTTCAGAGACTTCAGAACCCGACGACGGCTCCTGGTGAGGAAAGATTTGGGGGTTAATTTCAAGTGGTCCAAGTTAGACTTCAATGGAAATACTCAATCCTGATTTAATTCATTTCAGAAATGCAGAGAACTATTCACCCACTGATTCAGAGAAAGATAACCCTGTTACTATGATTTTAGAGCTACACCTTTTACGACACTAAAGAACTATACAAAATAAAGCATCACACTGCTTACACTCCAACTTCTAACACTCATCAACACGTGTTGCTGAACACGAAAAACTTACTGAACAGAAAGTGACACAATTACCTACACCAGTTCTACACCACACCCAAAATAGCGAAAAACCCACAACACCCTTCTCCTAAATATAGAAACTGAACTCAGATGATAACAAAATATGAAGACTTCATGTTTTCAAGACGTTTGTTCTTGCTACTGGGTCCCACATACTCGTACTGTCTCAATTTCCAGGCATTTTCCTTGGAATCGTCCCAAAGACGTGGTGATCTACTTGCTTAAGCCAAACACCAACAGAAAACATTCAAATTAGCTCTGAATGAATTCCTACTACAAACCCAATTTCCTGTTGGAAACATGGGCCTGAAACACAGATAAGGGAAGAATTTAATCAGTTAAAAGCACTGAGGTAGGCCAGCTGGCGTGGCTCAGTGGTTGAGTGCCGACCTATGAACTAGGAGGTCAAGGTTGATTCTGGTCAGGGCACATGCCTGGGCTGCGGGGCTTGATTCCCCGATGGGGGCGTGCAGGAGGCAACCAACCAATGATTCTCTCTCGTCGTTGATGTTTCTCTCTCTCTCCCCCTCCCTTCCTCTCTGAAAGCAATAAAAATATTTATTTTTTTAAAAGACTGAGCTATACTTCCGTTAGTAAGGGCAGGCGGGGCTACCCATTTTTCCTCAAAATGAAGAACCAGTCACCTGACCAGGACCTGCGGGCTGGGTGGCCCTCGCGAACAGACTCTGCAGGCACCAGATGTGAGCGCCGTTGCCGGGCCGTGCCACCTGCACTACAGACAGAAGCAGGGCTTCCTCTTACCAACCTTGTCGCTGAGGCTCCTCTTTTCTCTTCGATCGTTTTCATCCACTTCCATGTTTTCAATTCCTGAATCCACATCCACCTGGGACAGGCTTTAAGTACAAAAGACAAATGAGCCTTTCACCTTCCATAAATCCACCCCATGTCCCAGCCTCTGGCTGAGGGAGTTTTTAAGTAGCGATCAAAATCAGTCAGGAAAGCGCAATAATAAAGGTTCGTCCTTTTTTTCTATTAATTCTTTAAAGAGCTCTCTTCATAGAATAAGATGTAAACATTCTATCGTAATTTTAGTATTTTTCCCAAGGTGTCATTTTCTTAGGCTCACTTTCAAAAAAATCGTTAGAACATATTTTGTACACATATCATGGTACGCTATATACAATCATTCAGAGCCTGATTACAAACTCTTGTTAAGAACATATAGTATTTCCCCCACATTAAATAAGTAAGTGTCCCGGGATCACTTATTGACAAGACCATCATTTGTACACTAATATGAAGCCACCTATTCATATGTCCTATTATGTAGTATATGTGTGGGTCTCTTTCTGGACACTGGTTTCTCTTCCATTAGACAATCTGTTTGGCCCTGAGCCAATACCACGCTCTCTCACTAAAACTTCACACTGAGTCTTAATACCTGCTGGGTCAATGCTTCCCCCTGGTTCTTCTACTTTAGGAGAGTCTTGGCCATTCTTGCAAAAGTCTTTGCTTCTGCATACATAACTAAGAATTAGCTTGCCAGGTTCCTTAAATAGTCTGTTAGGATTTTGACTAGAATTTCACTGACTCCAGAGATCAAAGTGAGGAGAAATGGCATCATTCTGTTACTGAGTCTACCTATGGTATCTCTCTCCAAGTATGTAGGCTTTCATTAAGGTCTTTCAATAAACTTTTATAATTTTCTCCACAAGTCTTTCACTTCTTTTGCTCAATTTATACCTGTGTACCATATATTTTTTAATGAAATTATGAATGGTACCTTTTTAAAAATTAAGTTTTCTAATTTTTTGTTGTAACTGATTTTGGAGATGATCTATTTTAAGCAACTTTACTTAGACGTAGGGCTCACTAGGTAGATAATTATTTTATCTTTGAATAGTAAGTGTTTTGTTTCTTCCACGCCAATCCCTACTTGCTCACTACACGGGATAGGATCCCCATGGTGAAGAGAAGCAGAAATAACAGCCATTCTTGTTCTTATTACTGATTCTAAAAAGAGTGTTTCTAACTCCTCACTACTGAAAACGAGAGCACTGTGATTTTCTGGTAGGTGTTCTTTGTATTAGTCAGAATAAGATCGGCTATGCTGCGGTAACACATATACTCTGAAATCTTAGAGGCTTAACACTATAAGGGTTTGTTTCTTGCTTACGCAAAGTCTGGTGAGAGTGAAGCATCCTTACTTCATCTTTAATCTATGCCATCTGCAATACTCAGCCTCCCAGGTCACTGGAGCAAGAGAAGAGAGGGACGGAGGAGGAACATCGGCTCAACTGCCTGTCCTAAAAGTGACACATGTCACTTCCACTCACAGTCTATGGGACAGAACTAGTCACTTGACCCCAATCTAGCTGCAAAGGAGACTGGAAATGCAGGGGACGATATGATTATTGTGTTAACTCTATCTCTGCTACTGTCTGTTAAGGACGCACCTTTCTGTGCCCTGTTTGTTAAAAATTTTTATCATCAATTGTGTTGAAGTTCAGCAAAATTTGCAATGGCTTTTCTCTTTTATAATATGGTGACTAATATTTATAGATTTTCTAACATTAAAGCACCCTTGGATTCCTGACATAAACTGAAGTTGATCATATTATATCACATCACATTAACCTATAAAATTATATGAGCAGGGTTCTTTCGTTGAAAATTTCAAAATACTGATTCAATTTATTTCATGTGGTTTTTAAAATTATTATTCAGGTCTTCTCTCTTTGATTCAATTTTGGGAGAAATATGTTTTTCTAGGGATTTGATTTTCACCCAAGTTTTCAAATTTATTTGCATTTGCATATTTACATTTTTCATGGAATTCCCCCTTTCAATAACAAATATTACTGAGTGCCCATTCTATGTAGGGCTTGTGCTTGGTGTCTGAAATGTCAATGAACAGAAAAGACCAAAATAAATTTTTTTAAATAAATAAATCACTGCGTCATGGAGCATACATTCCATCTAGAGACAGAAAGAGAATAAACAGCCTGGCTTCTTGGTGGCTCAGTGGTTGAACGTCTACCTATGAACCAGGAGTCACGGTCCATTTCCTGGTCAGGACACATGCCCGGGTTTCTGTGCTCCATCCCCAGTAGGGGGTGTGCAGGAAGCATCTGATCAATGATTCTCCCTCATCATTGATGATTCTCTCTCTCTCCTTCGCCCTCTCCCTTCTTCTCTGAAATCAATAAAAAAACATTTTTTTAAAAAAGAGAATAAACACAGATAAGCAAAGCACATAGTATAATAAGTGCTGTGGAAAACTTAAGGAAAAAGGAACAGGGAAAAGGCAACTGAGAGTGCAGGGCTTTCTGCGTGAACTGGGGTGAGCCTCACTGAGAAATGCCAGATGAGCAAAAATATGAAAGAGCTTAACCCCACACATGCCCGGGGAAGAGCATTCCAAACAACGGGTTCTTAGTCCCAATGTTTACTTGTTTCCTTTCTTTCCTTTTGAATGTATTATAGCTTTACACAGTATTTTCTTCTAAGGGCCACTTTAGCTGCAACATGCAGATCATGGTTTATAATATTTGTTACTGTTCAGTGCCACATACTTTCATTATGATTTTTTCTTTAACCTGTATATAAAAGCATACGCCATTTCTAAAATTTGCAAATGTCTTAAGGTTTTTTTTAAAAAAGTTTTTTAGCCCTAGCTGGTTTGGCTCAGTGGATAGAAGGTCGGCCTGCGGATCTAAGGGTCCCGGTTTGATTCCAATGAAGGGCACATGCCCAGGTTACAGGCTCGATCCCTGGTAGGGGGCGTGCAGGAGGCAGCTAATCAATGAGTCTCTTTCATCATTGATGTTTCTATCTCTCTCTCCCTTCCTCTCTGAAATCAATAAAATATATTTATAAAACAAATACATAAGTTTTTCCCCCCTATATTAATTATCAAACCTAATGCTAGTGAGAGAACGTGACCTGTATGATTCTGACTCTTGAAACTTTTTGATCAGTGAGTATTAGGAAAACAGTGTGAGTTCTCCAACTGTACAGTGCAAAGTTCTGTATCTTTCCACTGGATCAAGCTTGCCAGCTGCGTTGTTTAATTTGTCCATATGCTTCCTCATGTTTATTCTCTTTAATCTATTGATAAATGATTTATATTGTTAAAACACTCCCACTATGACTGTGTCAGTTTCTTCTAGTTCTGTCAACATTTGCTTTATTGCATGTTGCTGTTATATTACTAAGTACACAGGCTTTCAGAACTGTCCAATCCTACAGGTAAACAAAACATTTGTCTTTATATAGTGCTTACTTCTAAGAATACTTTGTGCCTTAAAATCTACTTCATTAATGTGCTTACCCCAAGTTTCTTTTGTTTACTTTGTTTTGTTTGCCTGGTATACCTTTTTTTCTTTTAACCTTACTTCTCTAACCTAATATTTCAGATATTCCTTTTATAAACAGGGATAAAGCTGGGTTCTGTTTTGTTTTCAATACAACCTATTCCTTTTCACTGTGATTTGCTGTAATTGCTGACATATTTTCATTTCTTTTGACCATCGTATTTTGTGCTATTTGTCTCTTTCTATAAACTTGTTTCTTCCTTCCCTTTCTTTGAATTGACTTAACTCCACCTGCCCACCTCCTCACCACGGTTCCATGCTTTCCCTTTAGTGGTTTGGAAGATATACTCTATTTCCATTCTATTAGTGGCTACCCTTGAAATTTAATCAAGTAGTCTTAACTCAAAATCTAAAAGTTGGCCAGTATCCTAAAAAAAAAAAAAAAAAAAAAGTTGGCCAGTACCTTTACCCCTTTCTCAAGTATACAAGGACTTTAGATCTTGCTTGGGTCAGTGACTCCCCCCCGTCCCCCTGTCCCCCAGTCCCCCTTACGGCTGACCTACTGCTGGCCAGCTAAATGCAGACCTATCTGATTTTTCTACGCAGTTATTATTGCTTTATACCATCAGTGTTTACTATTTTCTTCACTCCTCCTTCCTTCTTGCATGTCAGACATTATTCCTGAGATCTTTTTCTTTCTTAACTACATCTGTTAAAAAAGTTAGGGGCCCGAGCTGGTTCGGCTTAGCGAATAGACCATCAGCCTGTGGACTGAAGAGTTTGATTCCAGTCAACGGCACATGCCCCGGTTGCGGGCTCAGTCTCCAGTAGGGGGCATGCAGGAGGCAGCCAATCAATGATTATCTTTCATCAATGATGTTTCTTTTTTTTTTAAATACATTTTGTTGATTTTTTACAGAGAGGAAGGGAGAGGGATAGAGTTAGAAACATCGATGAGAGAGAAACATCGATCAGCTGCCTCCTGCACACTCCCTACTGAGGATGTGCCCGCAACCAAGGTACATGCCCTTGACCAGGATCGAACCTGGGACCCTTGAGTCCGCAGGCCGACGCTCTATCCACTGAGCCAAACCGGTTAGGGCTCATCATTGATGTTTCTATCTCTCCCTCTCCATTCCTCTCTGAAATCAATAAAATATATATTTTTTAAAAAGTTGGGGGTCTTTTAGTGGCAGACTATCAGGTTGTTTTGTTGTTTTTAACCTATAAATGTCTTTATTTCACCCTTGCTCTGAAAAGATCATTCCACAAAGGTACACAATTTCCAGCAGACTTCCTGTCAGCATTCAATGCTATTACTCCAACATCCTCTGGCTGCCATCATTGAGACATCTAATAGCTGTTCTTTTGTAGATAATCTCTTTTCTGACTACTTACAGGTCTTTGTCTTTGGTATTCTGCAATTTTACTAAGACATGTCTAGATAGAATTTGCTTTTTGTTTAACCTGTTTGCGAATTGCTGGGCTTCCTGAATCTGGAGATTCATATCATTTATCAACTCTAGAGAAATTCTCAGCCATTTACCTTTTTTTTTTCATTTGCAATTAACATTCAATATTATTTTATATTTCAGCCATTTATCTTTTTGATAATGGCTTCCAAACCAGTGGAGGGCATGCAGGAGGCAGCTGATCAATAATTCTCTTTCATCATTGATGTGTCTC
The DNA here is from genome assembly GCA_026230045.1 of Corynorhinus townsendii. Taxonomy (NCBI): domain Eukaryota; kingdom Metazoa; phylum Chordata; class Mammalia; order Chiroptera; family Vespertilionidae; genus Corynorhinus; species Corynorhinus townsendii. The sequence continues at coordinate 216,533,121 of JAPDVU010000002.1, forward strand.
TCTCTCCCTCTCCCTTCCTCTCTGAAATCAATAAAAATATATTTAAAAAAAGAAAATACATGTATTCAAAGCAAAGGTAGTAAGAACAAAATTGTTTTTACTCTATGGGGTCAACTTGATCTTTTTCCCGAATTCTTACCCAATGTGTGTGATCTCTGATCTGGTTCCTCACCCCCAACCCCACCCAACTACTGAAGCTCTATTCTAGTACTTCGCAACCCTTTTCACATCATGACACACAGAGAAGATAGTATTTGTCTGGCCTACTGACATAAACAGAGGGAGCAGACTAGGGCACTGGGAATGGGTCTGGGAGTTGGGGTGGGTGTCTGGCTGGCCCAGGGAACAAAGAAATCAATACCTCAGCCACTCTGTCACCTAGTCACGGTGCACTTACAGCACGGAAGCTCTGCTCCAGGACACCCACATCCTTAGAGCTCTTAGACCGTTTGGCTCAGTTGGATCAGTCCACTTACTGAGCTCCACCCACATTTAAAATTTTCACTGATCAGTAAAATTTCGAAGACATACTTAGGGACTGACAGATGATGCCAACTTTGTGTTTATAAAGACATTAAAAAACTAAAACCATTTCTTACCACCTACATCATTATTTCACAAAAGACATTTCAACACCAAAAGCATAAAAAGGTATAAAGAACACTTCAGAATAATACAGAGACCATTAAGTTTAATATATTTAGCACTAATTTGCTACGGACTGGCATGGATCTCTGGGCTGGCATCTGAGACTAAAGACTAGAGAGACTAAATTGACTGGATCTTTCTCTTTCCATAAACACACTTCACCGGGAAGTCGGCTCACTTTACCTTTTCTCACAAGAGACACCGTCAATATCCATGCTCTGGGAACGTGAGAGAGACTGCGACTGCGTCTCCAGGCTATTGGAGGGCGAGCTGCTGAGAGAGCTGACTCCTTCACTGCTCTGGCTTCGGTGGGCCACTCCTAGTCAGAAAAGGACATGAACGGTCAAGTCTCACATGAAATAACAGTCAAACCGTTTGCAATGACAACAGTAAGTATACACAACTGGTATTCATACCATCGTGACAGTCAGCAATCGAAGAATCTATAATAGTAAAAGCGTAATATGCAAATCAACCGAATGGCCCAACAGCAGAAGGACCACCTGGATGACCTTCCGGAGGGAGCCAGAGCAGGTGGCTGTGAGGGCCGAGCCCCAGCACGTATTCTGTGCATCGGGCCTCTAGTTCCCAACAAAAGGCTACACTAAAGGCAAAGGTAGTATTAAAGCCATAGGAACATTAACTATTAGTCGTAACTTATCAATATACATCATCTGAGGCCAGTAACAGAGCTATAACTAACATCTGAAACCGATTCCTCATCACCTTCTTTTTCACCACGTTAAACTATGATCCTGGAATACAAATTAGCCTCCATCATAGGCCAGGAAAAGCCTTGAAATGTACCAAAAGTAAGATACATTAATGAAGGGATATAGGGACATGCAGATAGAGAGGTGTGATAAAGCAAATATACTAAAATGTTAATGGAAGAAGATAGATGGTGGGTATATAGGTGTTCATTGCAAAATCCTTTCAAATCTGCTGTATGCATTAACTTGTCATAATAAAATGTTGAAAGCACGCAAATAGACCCACCTAAGCCAATGCTAAATACAGATCAGTGCACTTATTGAGTGGCAGCCGGGGTAAAAAGAATAACTGACCCCGTCCTTGCCCTCACAGAGCTGCCAGAGGAGTGAACCGCAGCATGTGCACGGGGACAGATTTCTCATCGATGTCTTTAAAACCAGGTTTTCATAGAATTTTAAAAAGTACTTTAACTTTATGAATATCCAGACATCTACACGTACTTTTAAAAATATAGGGTATAAAAAATACAAAATACAGGGTGTTCTAAAAAATGCATACACAGTTTTAACAGCTGACACCTCAACTGATGTTTCTTTCGTTTCAGATGTAACCCACAGGGATTAATAGTGGAATTCAACGTGTATATACATTTTTGGGACACCCTGCATATACCTATTGTGGTGAAAGGAAAATGAGACTTACATTTTTTCAAAACAACAACAACAAAACAACGTGAGTTACCAGTTGTAGCTGAAACAACTACCAAGTGGATAACATTTTAACCACCCCAGCATTCCAAGAAAGTAAAGTTGCCACCCTTTAATGTCTCTTCATTGAAGAATGTTACAAAACATTTATCTACTCCTGATAGCAGGTATTAACATAAACAAGTTGTTTATTACAACTTCTGCAGGACTCAGGAAGGAAAAGAGAAACGAAATTGTCAGTGTTCCGGAGTAGACTCAAGGGAAACATGGAAAACATCTAATGTAGTGAGAATTCTGAGAAGCTTGGGAAGACGGCAAAACTTTAAATTCATTAATTCAAGAAGTGTCATGTAACCTAAGTTCTCAGTATTTATTGAAGGACTAGATACTAGAGCACCAAAAATGTCCTTAGGAGAACATTAGTTTACCTACCACAATGAAAGGGCTGACCATTTTTTAATAGAAATGAATCAATAATATAGTTCAACAATTTTTATGGGATGGCAGTTCAGCAGATTGAAAAGGCCTGCCTGATAAAACCAGGCCTTAGAATAAACTGATAATTACAGTACACTGTCTGAAAACCTGTGTTTGTAATATCACATACTGTAGCTACACTCTGTGTACAAAAGCCCATAGCAATACAGTGCCAGAGTATTCCACCCAGGCTACTGGACTGCATTCCAATCCTATATAATAAAAGGCTAGTATGCAAATTGTCCCCTCAGGAGTTCGGCTGCTCACTATGACATGTGCTGACCACCAGGGGGCGGTGCAGCAGGAAGGCCCCAGCTGGCAGCCAGGGGAAGGAAGGCTCTGATTGCTGGCCAGGCCTAGGGACCCCGCCTGTGTACGAATCTCGTGCACCAGGCCTCCGGTGTTTCTAGAAGACATCCAGGAGATCATCTGCACCCTCTTTTTCCTGAACTCTCCATGTGAGCCTCTCATTCTGGGTCAAGTGGGGCAATTCTCCCAGAATTAATTATGTTTACTAGTTCCTCCATCTGTACAACCACATGACCCCACTCCTTCCTGAAACTCAAAAATCAGATGGTCTGACTTTATTTAGAATCAATATGAATTCAATATCATGAGTAAAAACCAATCAGAGCACTTGTACAAAATATTGCTTGGTTCTCAAACCACACACACACGCGTCTGTCTTCACCCGCTCCCACCCCTAACTTGAGAAATCACTATTAGGAGGGCAAGCTTTAAGGCATAAATAGCCCTCCCTTCACGTCCATAAAACCAGACATCAAATAATCAAAACACAGGCAAAACCTCTGACCCTCTTTTAGAACATGAGTAAAATCTCTACGCACCAAAAATCTAAAGAATGAGGGCGTGTGTAACAAAGAGCAGAGAGAGCCACGTCTGCTTAATAAAATATGAATTACAACGTTCAAAATGGCAGCTTCCCGAACTGCTATGACTACTAGGATCTTGTTAAAGGTAAATTATGCATTCTGTGTGGGAAGGCTAGATGTTACTTTTAATAGGGTTTTATTTTTGTAAGATTTTGCTCCTAGCATTGAAGTATTTCCTGAATGATATTCCCTTTCGGGTATAAACCAAACCAAACGCCCATAGTTAAGCTGCAACACTAGCTTTGTTTCAGTATTTCACACACACACAAATTTTATCCTCTTTACATTTTTAAAAAATGTTTTTTCAATTGTTTTAAGAGGTAGAGGAAAGGAGAAGGAAAGAGAGAGAGAAACATCGATGATGAGAGAGAATCACTGATCAGCTGCCTCCTGCACATGGCCCCTGGGGATCAAGCTGGGCATGTGTCCTCAACCGCTGAGCCACACCGGCCAGGCTTGAGATTTCTTTAAGCTACACGTGCTTAAGTCACCTTGGTCCTTTTCTCTTGTGATTGATTAATTCAGCAGATCTTCTATTCGGTGCCCATCATGTGCTAGGCACTGTTAAAGGCCCGGGGGACAGCGCCTGCGCCCCACGGAGCGTCACTGTCGGAGGGAAGGCAGAGGAAACAGGACATGCAGGTAGAGCATGTGCCATATCTGCCCAAGAAAAACGACCCGTGTGGATAGAGGTTGTGGTTTTAGACGGCGCGGCCAAAGAAGCTGTTATTGAGAAAGTGACAGACAAACATCTGGAGGGTTAAGCAAAAAAGCCTGTGAGTTTTAGGGCACGAGCATTCTAGGCACAGAAACAGAAAAAAAAAGGCCCAAGTAGGGATCACACCTGGAATGTTCCAGAACAGCAGGGAACCCAGCATGGCCGGAGCAGAGGGAGTAAGAAGAGCGGTGAGAGAGGAGGTCGGGGCAGCAGCGGGGTCAGGCCACACGCAGCCCTGGTGGGGGAGGACGGCCATTCACTCGGGGAAGGCAGGGCGCCAGTGCCGGGCTTTGAACTGACATGACCTTTTTATGAGGGGTTTGACTCCTGTTTTGTTCTGTTTAAACTTGTTTATTTAATAAATTCGTGCAAATTTGTTTCTCCAATCCGCCAAGGACATGGCCAATCGTATCTACCTGCATGTGATTATGAATAATGGCAACTACGTGAGAAATACAAACAGGACTTCACAGCACAGAGGCACTGCCAAGAACCAAGAGCTGTCCTAGTCTTCTGTGCATGAGTGTGGGCATCGGAATGAGCTTGCTGTAAAACTGGCGCTGCTGTTGTATGACGTGGTTTCTATGCTTTAGAAGGACTCACTGGCTCCACACTGAGGCCGGGGAGGGCCTGGCGAGACCAGTGAGGAGGCCCCCCAGCATCCAGGCAGGCTGAGCAGGTGCCCGGGACCTGGGTGGCAGCAGGACGGGTGAAGTGTGAGAATCTGGTCAGGTTCTATTTTGCTGACGGACCTAGAATAGGGGCCAGGAAGCTAGTCCACGGGCCACACCCGACCCACTGAATAGAGCTTTATTGGCACACAGCCACGCTCCTTCATTGACATACCGCCTGTGCTTGCGTTTGTGCCACAGGGTGGAGAACACCTGTGGCAGAGACCGCACAGTCTTCAAAGCCAAAGTTATTTACTACCTGGCCCTTTACAGAGAGAGTTTTCATGACCCGCAACTGGAATATGAGATACACAGAGGAGATAATGCTTAGACCTAAGCAAGCAGGAAAAAAGAGTTGTCCTTTATTGGGCCAGGGTCCTGGGGGAGGATGACAGGTGAGGAAGCATCAGGAGCTTGACTGTGGACGGGTTAACGGTGAGATGCGTGTTGGATGATGTTTGAGTCTGAGGCTTAAGGAACAGGTCTGGGCTGGAGAGACAGGCTTAGGAGTCATCAGATTAGAGACAGGAAAGGCGAGAAGCCAGATAAACCAGGAAGAGAATAAACACAGGGGAGGATGCGAGCTTCGCTACTGAGTCCTGGGCACGCTAACATTCAGAACGCAGAGAAATAGAACGCCATACAGAGAACCAAGAACAGGGACAGGAGGAAACCAGGACTGTGGTGGCCTAGAACAGCGGTCGCCAAGCTTTCGGACCTCACGGAACACCAGTGGTCCACGGACCACCGGTTGGTGACCGCTGTTCTAGAAAAGAGAAAAGCATTTCAAGGAAAGAAGGGCCAAAGCCAGGCGCAGTGAAGCTGACAGGTCAGCTCAGACGGTGACCCCGGACCACGAGGCCTCATCTGAGGGAACCGATTCAGCAGAGGGTGTGAGGGCAGAGGGAGGAGCGTGAGCACGGTCAACTCGTCCCCAAGTTCTGATGTGAATGGGTGCAGAGATGTGGGTGGAAGCCCGCAGGGGAAATGAGATCAGGAGTCCCCCCCCTTTTTTTTTTTAATCCTCCCAGAGGATACGTTTATTGATTTTTAAAGAGAAGAAGGGAGAGGGAGACACCGCCCAACAGGGACCCAAACCTGCAACGTAGGTATGTGTCCTGACGTGGGATCGAACCTGCGACCTTTCGGTGTATGGAATGACATGCCAACCAACAGAGCCACCTGGCCGGGGTAAGAGTTCCTTTTTACTTATTCCCAGGATGGGAGAAGGAACAGAACGTAAACGGCCATTAAAACATAAACGTTTGTCACTTGAGCTGGAAAATCTGACAAAGCAGGAGAAGTGGGACTGCTGGAGCAAGCGCTCTGAGCAGATGGGAGGAGCTGGGACCTCGGTGAGGCCCACAGCGAGGGAGGGCGGTGCAAGCCCCTCAGGAGGTCCTTCCTGCCTCATGCTTTCTTCACCAAGAGGAAGGCGGGCCATCGGCTAAGAGTGCGCGTGGAGAATGAGGCTGCAGCCTGCAGAAGGTAAGGAATGATGAGCAGAGTGGGAAAGGAAACCAGCAAATCCTATATAATAATATGCTAATTAGATCGGAAGGTGGAACTACCTTCCGGAGGACCTTCCAGAAGAACCAGTGGGCGGGGCTGCAGAGCCATGATGGGCCGCTATTGGACCGAGCCCCTTGCACAAATTTCATGCATCGGGCCTCTAGTATGGGATAAGTGCCTGCCACTGCTCAGGGTCCACTTGGGTTTGTGGCCATGAATTTGAAATGAGACAGGCAGCACGGTTCAGGGCTTTTCTCTGCTTTGTTCACTGCACAGGGGCATGCTGGGGTTAGTGCTGCTGGTCCCAAACGGACGGCGTGCTGCACCCAGGAGTGCGGAGGGGCTTGCCAGGAGCACAGAGTTCTGGGTCTCCTGCCTGACCTTCCCTGATGCAGTGACACTCCCCATCAAACCAGTTCTCCCCGGACAGTTTCTAGCATTCCAGGGGGGAAGGGCATGGGGAGGGAACAGGACTGGGGGAGGAGGGATGGCAGCCATGGTGAGACAAGGCGCACTGTCTCCAAGGAAAAGGTAAAACGCAGCCGGAATCCCGAACCCTTCCTCCACCAGAGGCCCCGCACGGCTTCTCGGAGCGTGCAGAGGAGACATTTCAGGCAAAGGCACCGTTAATTACTAACTGACGATTTGGCCTGAACGGTTCTCACTTTTCTAATGACGTATAAGCACTTATTTTTACATGAGGAGGAGGCTACCATGATGTCTACAACAGAAACTCTGTAAAACACTTTTATTTTCTTTATTTTAAAAAATATTTTTATTGATTTCAGAGAGGAAGGGAGACGGAGAGAGACAGAAACATCAACGATTAGAATTACTGATCAGCTGCCTCCTGCATGCCCCCTCCTGGGGATCGAGCCTGCAACCCGGGCATGTGCCCTTGACTAGAATTGAACCCAGACTATTCAGTCCGCGGGCTGACACTCTATCCACTGAACCAAACCAGTTAGGGCTGTTAAACACTTTTAATTGACTAGTCAACCTAGACAAGACAGGTTATTCAGAGGGGACTAAGGCAGAGTGCATTCAATGACTACAGAACTAAAAACTGAACGTTCAATTATCAGATGATATGATAATCAATACTGATCTCGTAGCACCCGTTTTCTCATAATTAGGATCCTAAATAATTATAATAATTACTACCCTGGTAATAATTATGTTTGATAGAAATGCTCATTTAGAGAAAGGACAGATATTTTCAAATATTCAGTATGAGTCACTATCATCGTTTCCCAACAAAGATACTCCTAGATATCAACCATGAACTTATTAATTATTAAAAGTAATAAACCTTGCCCTAGCCAGTTTGGCTCAGTGGACAGAGCGTCAGCCTGAGGACTGAAGGGTCCCGAATTTGATTCCGGTCAAGGGCATATGCCCAGGCTGCAGGCTCAATCCCGCGTGCAGGAGGCAGCTGATCAATGACTTTTAACATTGATGTTTCTCTCTCTCTCCTCTCCCTTCCTCTCTGAAATCAATAAAAATATATTACCAAAAAAAAAAGGAAATAAACCTTTTGTTAGCTAAGTAATTGTCAATAAGATAGCCCTAAAACATCATACCAGACAAACTTTTAGGGCCTGAAAATTCAGAGAAAGCATTCTATGCCAATGTAAACAAGGAAATGCATAATTAGAGGCTTATTACTTTGACCATTATTTCAATCTCATACTTTCAGATGATTTTATCTTAAAAGCATCAACCAAACTCATCAAATCAGCAGAACCAAATATAGTCTTAATCACTTTGCCATCAAAGATAAGACCTGACCCTGTTTGGAAAAAAACGGTAAGTTATGGAAAGGAAAACAGTTAGTTTTAACAGATCACTATCAAAATGAGTAGACATTAACAAAGCATGCTGTAATAATCTCAAATTCAAAACTATGGCTTGCAGGATTTAAAAAAGTTGCTGTCCAATTTATTGTACCCTGTTGTGGAAATGTCAAAACTACAAGCTAATAAAAAGCTATGATTAGAATGCTAACCACACCCAGGTCTGAAGAGAGGCTTACCTGATGCACCTATTGGGGAGGTAGCTGGGGTCATGTTGTGGACATTGAGTCCAAGACTCTGGGAGGGGCCAGGGGCTGATGCCGCTATAGGGGGCCCCGGAGGGTTCTCCCTCTGGGGAGAGGTGAGCGGGGTGGTCGGTTGGGAGGTCTGTCCACCAGCAAGTCGAGCCAGGCGCCTCCGCCGGATCTATGCGGGGAAAAGGGCATATGTGAGTAAACAGCAGGAGCACTGGTCTGCGGGAGAGGAACAGTAGCGTTATCAGTAACCACACCAGAGCTGGACGACTAAATATGCCTTGAGAATAAAGTACCCATTAGAGGAAAGTATTAACTCAGTGTACCAGTATTTCTGCAAGCTACCACCTCACTTTTTAAAAACTGCAGCTTAAAATTATTTTCATTCCTCCCGGCCGGCATGGCTCCGTGGCTGAGCATTGACCTATGAACCAGAAGGTCACAGTTCGGTTCCTGGTCAGGGCACATGCCCGGGTTGCAAGTTCCATCCCCAGTGTGGGGCGTGCAGGAGGCAGCAGATGTATGCTTCTGCCTCATCAATGATGTTTCTATCTCCCCCTTTCTCTCTGAAATCAATAAAAATATTTTTAAAATTTATTTTAATTCCTAAATTCTACCTCAAACCAAATGTTAAATTAGATGTGAAGGTAGAATAAACACATTTTCACACACACACACACAAATAAATAAAACTGCATCTTGCTCGCCTTACTCACCTTACCTATTTATCCCACTTTCTTGACTGATTTTGTGAATTTACAATTAGCACTTTTTAAACACTTTTAAACACACTTTTAAACACACGAAAGCTTGTTGTTATTTTAATAAAACTATATAACATGGCCATTTTAATCACTCAAATAATGACAGAAAGTAACAAAAGTTATACTAAGACACAAATTTTACTTATCACGTTCAAGAGCAGAACGATTAGTTTTTCTTAATTTCAATAAAAATGTAATCTCCAACTTCTTCCTTATACTAACACCCCGGAGTTATGAAGATATTACAATAGGTCCATAAAATCCCAGTGGATCAAAGAACCGCTGCCCCCATGTTGCGAGTCATTAAATTCCTAACCAGCCAATACACTCTCACTGACCACCTGCTGTCCCAGGCCCCGAGGACGCAAGACGACAAGGCTTCTGGCTGTAAGCCGGCCTCAGAGAAGCAATGCCACCAGGCTGCTCACACATTCTTCCCATCAGGAAGAAGGAGACACATTGCATTATGACAAGCGTTATCAGGGAGGGGCCTCATCTGAGCTAAGCGGCTACCTGTCATTGTAACACTGTAGGAAATGTGCTCCTTGTCCTGTTCAGACAGTCACGGCATCCTGACTCTTGACCCCATGCTCAGAAGCCCTCCGTGTGTCCCTGCTGCAAGACAGCTAACCATGAACTTGTAGGAAAAATGAAAGTGGGGACTCGAATGGGTATTTGTTCATCTGTGTTCACAACAGCACTATTCCCAACAGCCATGAGGGGGAAGCAGCCCGAGTGTCCATCACCAGATAAGTGGATAAATAAAATGTGGTGTGTCCACACAATGGAATATTATTCAGCCTCAAAGAGGAAGGAAATTCTGCCCTAACCAGTCTGACTCAGTAGATAGAGCGTTGGCCTGCGGACTGAAAGGTCCCAGGTTCGATTCCGGTCAAGGGCATGTACCTTGGTCGCGGGCACAACCCCAGTAGCAGGTGTGCAGGAGGCAGCTGATCGATGTTTCTCTCTCACCAATGTTTCTACCTCTCCATCCCTCTCCTTTCCTCTCTGTAAAAAATCAATAAAACGTATTTTTTAAAAAGGAAGGACACTCTGACGTACACTACAACACGGGGAACTTTGAGGGTATGTTATGTGACAGAAGCCGGGCACAAAAAGACAAATGCTGTGTGCTTCCACATGAGGTAGCTGAATTCACAGAGACAGAAAGCAAAATGGTGGTTGCCAAGGGCCAGGGAGATTTTAAAAATCTGTCAAAGTACAGAATAAACCCCTAAGTGACAAGAAAGCATGCTGTCACGGTCCCTCCTCCCATCCATGTCCACACAGCCATCACAGGAATTCTTCAGAGACAGACACGGGTCACTCTCCCCGCGCCCACCTCCCGGGCGCACGGCCTCCACGCAGGCGGCAGCCACGCGGGCCCTCTGACATTTACTAGACCATCGTCACGCTATCTAATCTCTGGCTGCTTTGCTGGTCCTGTGGCCTAGGAGCACTTTCTCTCATCCTTGGCATGGCCGGTTCTTCCTCCTCCTCCCATTCTCAGCTTGAAAGTCACCTGCAGGACTTCCCCCGCCACGGCCTCCGGCACAGCCCTCCGTGCCACCCTCATTTGATGTCACAGGCCTCTGTTCCCGTCCTTCGCGCACTCCTCGTGGAGTGCAAATACTCATCTTTCTTACGCACTGTCTTACTCTGTTTCCCTAGTGGAATGGACGCTCCGTGAGAAGACCATGCCTACCTTGACCTGCGGTCTTCCCCAGCTTTGGGCACGGTGCCAGGCACGTAACAGCTCTGTACATACTGAACAACGGGAGAAATTAACACACGGAGTTAGGGGGGGCCAAGGACTGACCACACACGAGAGCGTTAACTGAATATTCAAAACCCGGGCAGTGCTTCACCTTCTAGAACTGACTCCTCTTCAGATACACATCCAGCGGACATCACCGAGCACCACGGCAACCTAAGCAGTTCCGCTCCCACGGAGCTCAGGTTCTAGAGGCCGAAGGATGACAGCCGAATGAACCGAAATGACGCCAGCTGGTTCTGAGTACCACCAGCGAAAAGTAAAGCAGGGAGGAAGAGCCACAATCTCTAGATAAAAGCACACGGAGGGCCTCTCTGGCACAGGGGCGTCTGGAAACCCCTGAAGGACGACAGGGTACGTGGGGAGTGCGCGGGACTGTGCGTGGCATGTTCAAGGTCAGGAAGACCAGTGTGGTTAGAGCAAAATGAACAGAAGACGAGTTCAGGGATAAGAGGGGCCTCCAAGGCCTGTGAGAGCTCTGGCTCCGGGAAGCCACCAAAGGGCTCTGAGCAGAAAGCGATTTGCTCACGTGTTTACATTGTAGTTTTGGCTGCGATGCAGAATAAACTGGGGGGAGCACGGGCGCAGGCAGAGACACTGGGGCGGCCACCGCAGCAGTCTAGGCGAGGGTGGGTGACGGCTTGGCCTAGGGCGGGTGGCTGTGAAGATCGCGGTGCACGGTCAATTTGGGCTACATTCTGCACTGAGGGCAGTATTTTAATATTTTAAAATGTGACCGGGTATACACACCAATACAACAGAACGTCTGGTGAAGAGAGACGAAATTTTCATGAAAACCAGCATTTGGAAATTTGCTAAGAATTCAGTTTCAGTACCTTAGAGGCGGTTAAATTTAGCTCATGCCTGACTTCAAATTCAACCTTTACTACCTGCTACCGAGGTCGTTTCGAGATAAGTCGCTTAACCTTTGCGCTTCAGTTCCCCGTCTGTCCCTGGGGATAAAAACCGGGCCTTCCTCGAGCCCTGAGAAACCACCACCCTGGCTCTGTTCTCCACCTCACGGCTCCCACCGTCATGGCGCTACCACATTTGTGATGTTCTTTGTGTGCTACTTACTCACCACCCCCTCTAGTAAGTTCCTTAAGACAAGGACTTTCCTCCGTTTTGTTCTGCTGCCCCATCAGTGCCTAGAAGAGTGCAGTGCGCCTAGTAGGTGCTCTTTAAATATCTGCTGCATGAATGAAAGAAGACATGAAAACGTCTAGAAAATGCATTGCACATAAAGTTTACTGACCAACACTATCATCTTTTGGTAAAACATGAAGTCACTCTAACGCTGGGTGCCAAGTTCAGCCCGAGATGTTAGCTTCACGTGTTCTCAGGGACATAAACGTAGAATAAATGTCCTGGCTCACTGCAATGCGGGCTTGAAGGAAGAAAAGGAAGTTTTCCGAGAAGAAAGATCTCCATCGTGCTGGTATTTCCCAACCCCTGCCCCTCCCCCCCCCCCCCCCCCACACACACACACACTCTACAAGCACAGGCTCTAAAAAAGAATGAAGATCAGACTTTGTGAAATATCCTGCGGACTGTTAAGAGAGATGGAGAAATGCAGTAAGGGACAGAGGCAGGTCCATGCAACACATGAACTGGTAGGACCGGTCCTGACTCCCCACCTTAAAGACCTCCTGTTAAGAGAAGAACAGCCATGACTGGGCAGTGCTCGGGGCTGCCCACAGATAAGACAGCCCTTCAGTGGACTGACCACTTTCTACAACGGTGGTGACTTTGAACGGGTTCAGCAACCTGAGGACCCTGGGAACATCTGGACAGGAGCCTCCCAAGAGAATGGTTCTGAGCAACTGCAGGTATCAAGGCCTGTCAAATGAACTGAACTATTAAGAGACTTTAATCGTCCAATTTTATCACCAACAGAACATATGGGACACAAACTAAGAAGAGCCCCAACATACCAAAATATTATTAAACATTTTTCTCCGTGCTTACTCTGCTTTTTTACACTAAGCATAAGGCTGATGTAATGTCTTTCAAGTTAAGCAAAAGTACTTTTTTTAAAAAGTTTGTTTCCCCCGATGTCACAGAGAGAAAACACCAAAAGCATAAAAAAAGGAACTTCCAATTCCTCAACTTATGTCCTAAACCACAAGTCAACCCAAATATACTAATAATGAAATCTCATTTCTTGTCTTGACTATTTCAGTTCTTACTTCGCAAATGACATTAAAACAGGGCTTTCAACGGAACTGCTCAATCCTAATGTGCATGTCCTACCCTCACATTCCTGATTAACTAAAAATAGATTCAAGACCGAAGGACTTGCATGCATGCATATAAGTACAACCAATAGACACAAGACACTGCGGCGGGGGCAAGTGCGGGGGGGGGAGTGTAGGAGAGGGCGGGGGGAGGTTGGTGGAGGGGGAGGAGACATATGTACTACTATCTGTAATACCTTAAACAACAAATTAATTAATTAAAAAAATAGCAAGGGACACTGTGGTGACGCGAGGCAGAACCTAAGACAGGATGGGCCAAGCTGGTCCTCTTGTTTTTAGCATTTGGTGGGGGGGGGGGGGTAAATAAATCCAAAAAGCATTGTTTTCAAGTTAGTAAACAGTCATTCTACCAAAGCATCTTACTTTTCTACTAAAAAATTAAATCCCGACAAAGAAAAACGCTTTCCAATATTTACTGGTTGGAATGGTCTTCTTCTAGAGAGAGCTCCTATTTTAATTATTATTGTGGTTTTATTTTTTTCAATAACTGGCCATATCTAAAACTTACAAAATGCTAGGACAATTTCACAATATGCCTGTATGTAAGCCCAAAGTACATCCCGAAACAAACGCATTCAAATCTGAACACCATAGCTCTGCAATCTAACATCCACCAGCAGTTACCTTTCAAAAAATTGTAATTTTAAATTAATTTCCATTGAAAAGCTCCAGAAGTCCTGCTGCTTAAACCGCCTCCCATTCTGAAGATTGATTAACCTCAGTCTACCGCCGCCATCCCAGATCGAAGAGGCCCCAAACGTGGCAGAAAGCTGCTTCCTCCAACCCTAACATTACAGCAAGCATGACTTACATCCTCCTTCAGAGGTCTGACCCAAACGCAAGTCAATGTCTCCTTCCTTCTCAGTACAATCCCATCGCCAACTCGCCTGCCAAGAGGAAGCTAACTCAGCATTTTGATGCTACAGCTGCCCCGGGTGGTCACTGACAACTACTTCGGCTGCTGGACAGCCTAAGACAGAAGGATGTAACGAGTAGCATGACCTAGCCTTGTCAGGCGCCAGCTGCTCTTCGAAGGGGTTCACAGATATCTACACACAGCTAATAACCCAAAGAGGTGTGTACATTTCTTTTCCCATCTTGCACAGGAGGAAACGGACCTCAGCTACAGAATAGATGCGAACGTAGTCAGTCTCACTGGGGAGTGCACGACCGTAACTGTACCCTGGTGATCCTGCAGCAGAAAATCCCTTCTGAGGTGCGGTGACGGGCAAATAGAGGCAGCCTTACTCCCCTGATGGCACAGCGCCTGCCCCTTATTAGTTATGAACACATGACTTTATGTATAGCACGTTAGTATTGCAGATATTATAGCCACACTAACAACATTCGCGCAGTGGTAAACTCCCTCTTCGATGAGTGTGTATATTAAAATAAAAACCGTTTCCATTTTCTGGTTCAAGATATATAAAGTACCAGTAAAGAAAAGGGGGAAAAAAGACACTTCATGAACATAGTCTTGCTCCGCAAATGCAGCCCTTTCTTGGTTTATTAAGTGTCTGCTTTGCACCAGGCGCCATAGCAGGCACTAAAGATAAGACACCACGTGAGTCATAATCCCCACCCTCAAGCAGTTCCAGATCCAATGGGAAAAGACACAGAAGAAAATCAACAATTGAAACGCAGCATGATAAGGTCTGCACAAGATACAGTGGAATAGAAAAGACACAAAGGAGGCACTCGCGGGCATGTGTTATTGCTTCAATAGGGAGGTTACACACCCATCCACATCCATATCCATCCAACCATATCCATCCATCCATCCACCCACCCATCCATATCCATCCATCCACCCACCCATCCATATCCATCCAACCATATCCATCCATCCATCCACCCACCCATCCATATCCATCCAACCATATCCATCCATCCATCTACCCACCCATCCATATCCATCCATCCACCCACCCATCCATATCCATCCATCCACATCCATCCATCCATCCATCCACTCACCCACCCATCCATATCAATCCAACCATATCCATCCACCCACCCATCCATATCCATCCATCCACCCACCCATCCATATCTATCCATCCATCCCCCCATCTATATCCATCCATTCATTCACCCATCTATCCATCCACCTCTCATTCCTTCCTTCTACCCACCCAACCCCATCATTCATCCATCTATATAGAGCTCAGTAATGTTTAAAAGAAAACAATCTATTTCCTACTCACTTCAATATCTCCTGCTCTTTAAAGGAGGTATATATTTATATGTATTTTACAACAATTTTTTAAAACCGAGTTTTAAAAAGGGCACATGCAATAATTCCCTTTGGGCATTTTAAATTACAACTTAAATTACAATGGATATTATTATTAGTGCAAACCATGCATAAATGAAAAGGAGATGATACTTAACAAACTTCTATTCCCCCCATCTTTCGTGTCCCTTCACATAATTTCTCATGCACACGAAACAATTACGTAATTGCCATTCTGATCACAACATCTCAAGGCAAAAGACTACTTTATTCACAATTCCCTAGATCAGCAATCACCGAACTTTTGGAGTGTGAGGCCATCTGGACAAAGTAAAAGTGAACGAGCAAACAAAAGCCCTTACAGATGACCGACCACCCAAGGGCCCCAAGTCGTCCTTAAGCGGGGAGAAAGGGGCACTTCTGCTGATGAAACGCAGGGAAATGATGCCTGTCCTGTATCACAGGTAAAAGATTCGTTATGTGAAAGTTAACAGGTGGGTTAATCCATTCATGGTCACCAAGCACAAACCTAGAACAAAAAGCCTTCAGTGACACTACAGCTCTGCTCTGCACCACTGACGTTCGCAGTTCAAAGGGGCTATGCGTTGTTTCCCTGTGTAGCCTGGGTTAACATCTTCAAACATTACTGCTGAAACCAACGTATCAATTCCTCTGATGGATCTGCATGCAGTAAGAAAAGGGCTTTTTAAAAAAAAAATTTTTTTTAGCATTTTTAACTCTTTCCTTCATCTGGCTTCAAAAAATATTTATTGTCTGCTTTGTTCTGAATGTTCTTATCTCTCAATACCCTGAGCATGACCATTATCTATTTTTTAAAAGGCTAAGTGACCAACTGACCTTCCGTCCATCTGTCTGTCCCGACTGACCAGCCGGTACATATGACACACACTGGCAATTTAAAAATAAACGTTGGCCCTGATTGGTTTGGCTCGGTGGATAGAGCATCGACCTGTGGACTGAAAGGTCCCAGGTTCGATTCTGGTCAAGGGCATGTACCTTGGTTGCAGGCACACCCCCAGTAGGAGGTGTGCAGGAGGCAGCTGATCAATGTTTCTCTCTCATCGATGTTTCTAACTCTCTTTCCCTCTTCCTTCCTCTCTGTAAAAAATCAATACAATATATTAAAAATAAATAAATAAAATAAAATAAAAATAAACGGTGACTCGCACATGTGCTCTCGCCAGCACCAATCACATGTGTGTGTTTCGATCTGTCATTGTCGATCGTGAATTTGGTTGTTTTTGACATTCTGAAGCTGAAAGAAAGTGGAGTCATCAATAGAATATGTCTGAAGACCAAGTACTGGCACAAAAGATTGCAACCTAACATAATCGAAGCTGAAGTATTAACAGGAGCTGCGGAAGGAGAGATTGTTCTGATTCCAAGAATTGATTTGTCCCCGTCTGACACTGGCCTCCCATTTAAATTAATTCGAAGATAGTTTCCCATGATGCGAGCATTTGTGATGACTATTAATAAGTCACAAGGACAAACTCTAGACAGAGTAGGAATATTCCTACCTGAACCCATTTTCGGACATGGTCAGTTATATGTTGCTTTCTCTCAAGTTCGAAGAGCGTGTGATATTAAAGTTAAAGTTGTAAATACTTCATTGCAAGGGAAATTAGTCAAGCACTCTGAAAGTGTTTTTACTCTTAATGTGGTATACAGGGAGTTATTAGAATAAGTTTAATCAATTTATCAGTCATTGTTTTTAATCAATGTTTTTATGTCCTATCTTTGTTGTTATACCATGTTGTTATTGATTACTTACTAATCAATTTGTATATTATTTTCATATGCATTTTACTAATTTTCTTTCATCTCTGACAGTTCTATTATAGAGAAGTGGCAAACAGCAATATTAAAATATTTCTTCTAATTAATTTCCTTTCGATGTGCACGAATCCATGCACCAGGCCACTAGTATGAGTGTAATATAAATCAAATCACACCAAACTTTTTATGTTCTGCTAGATTAGAAAGGTTGCTAGATATTTTTAAATTTTGCATTACTTTCCATTTCCCTCTCAGAAATTTCCTCACTAGGACATCCATATATACAGAATGTTTCCATCTCTAAGATTAAATGTACATTATTGTTTTTTAAAATTAGTAATCTGCACAGGATTATTTTTGGTCAATCATAATACCTGACTGGCCATCACAGATAAGTATTCATAGATAAATACTAATACTGTAGAAAACTAGCCATTGGATAACATTTTTAAAAACATGTATATTTTTATTGATTTCAGAGAGGGAAGGGAAAGGGTAAGAGGAATAGAAACATCAATGATGAGAGAGAATCACTGATCAGCTGGCTCCTGCATGCCCCACACTGGGGCTCGAGCCCGCAACCTGGGCATGTGCCCTGACCGGGAATCAAACTGTGACCTCCTGGTTCATAGGTCGACGCTCAACCACTGATCCACACTGGCAGGGCTGGATAACCTTTTAAATTCTACAACCAACATGAATTATAGTTTCAAACACAATTCATACTTCATGAAAGTAAGTGTTTATACTGTAAGAATATTACCAAAATATATTACCCTTGATAAAATACAAAAGAAATTTTACTGAGATTGGAAAAATAAGATGTACAAAATGAAAAAGATAATATGGAAGTAAGTGCCTGTATGTCAAAACTCTTGATTTTAAGAAAAAACAAAAAGAAAGGAAAAATAAAAAAACTCCAGATCTTTAAAAAAGTGAATCTATTTGACAAAGTTAATTAACCAAAGATTCAATATCGCCTATGCAAAGAAACCTGTTAAAATTTTCAAGAAATTCTATTAACGACATGGCATTACAGTCAGACACACACTAATATTTTCCCCATAAAAACAGGAAGACTCTCTCTCTGGTGAGCTTCCGTGTGGTTTCCTACAATCTTGGGATCCAGTCGAACTCTACCCAGTCATGTCCACTTGCACAGAGAAAGTCAGTGGCAAGCAGGACCAGCTACAGAATTTCTGGGGCCTGGAGCCAAATGAGAATGCAGAGCCTCTTGCTCAAAATGTGTTCAGACTTGCAAGACAGCAACCGCAGAGCATGAGAGCAAGTGTGGGCACTTGTGAGTCCAGGCCCCTTGCCCCGAAGCTGGTACCAAAGACAAGTACAGACACAGGGTCTGATTTTTAAAAAGCCCCTCATCTGACACGGTTCCAGGTGAGTGTCTGGCAGATACCAGGTGCTCAGAACCACTTGCTTGGAAATCCTAGGAATTCAGTTCCCAAAAAGGTGCATGAGCAAAGTGCTACCGCATCTAGTCAGAAAATTCGACTCATTAAATTACCAGGACACCATGCCACATCTGGAATCTATTCCCAACACTGACAGGAAGCAAAGAAACAACAGTGCACTGAATTACCTCGTAATGTTTAATTAGAAAGCGAATTAAGTCAAGGCTGACACGCCTCAATACCGGGACCCCCAAGACCCCTCTCCCCAGCCTGACTACTGTCTTCAAAGAAATGGACAAGAAGCTAAAGCTATGGCAGCTGGGAAGCAATTAACACAACCAATCCGGCACGTCTCCACCCCGCACCCGGCACCGCGTCCCCAGCCCTGCGGGAGAGCAATCCCTTCAGAAGGCAAAATAGCCAAAACCGGTTTGGCTCAGTGGATAGAGCGTCGGCCTGCGGACTGAAGGGTCCCAGGTTTGATTCTGGTCAAGGGCATGCACCTGGGTTGCGGGTACATCCCCAGTGGGGGGGCGTGCAGGAGGCAGCTGATCAATGTTTCTCTCTCATCGATGTTTCTGACTCTCTCTCTCTCTCTTCCTCTCTGTAAAAAATCAATAAAATATATTTTTTTAAAAAAGGCAAAATAAGTGATCGGATTTGAGCAGATGAGTCACCTCGAGTTTCGTTCTGCGATGCAGCATGTCCCACCTGTCCAATTCCTTTCCTTTCACACCTCCTCGCTCCACCTTCACCCGCTGAGTAGAGATTCTGGCCCCTGATCCCCTGATCCCTCCAGGTTTTAGAAAATGGGAGACCTGACAAGTGGTGACAGTGTGGCCTCATGCGGAAGGTAGCCCCTGGGTGGGAAGAGACTTCAGGAAGTAAAGGGGGGGAGGGGGGGACAGGATTCCAACACTTTCCACACAAGCCAGGGCATCTCTGCTGCCTTAACCAGGCAGATACTGCCTTTATGCTCTTGGCATGATTACCTGCAAAGGGTTTCTTAAATGTTATAGGGGCACCAACTGAAATCCTAATTATGTACAGTTCACTCTTACTCTGGAAAGATAGCTGGTCTGTCCCAGGAATCCACTCTGCCAGGCAGCGCTTCAGGCACCTTAGGGTTCACTGCCATTCGGTAATTAATCCGTAGGTCAAAGCCCTGAGACAAGTATTGGAAACCCCATTTTTCAAGTAGGGAAATCGAGGCTCAGAAAGGTTAAATATTTTGTTCAGGGTCTTTCAACTGGTTGGTCAAAATAAAACTCCGCTATACCCGACTATGAATTACAACTGTGACTTAATGTTTCTTCGAAGTGCCTTTAACTTAACTGATGCAACTTAAATGTAGCGATAACAACAACAAAAGAACTATTGCAACATAAAAATTAAGAGTCACATGAAGACACACTGTATTCAACTCAGGCCATTTAACAAATATCTTTTGTGGGTCATTCCGTGCCAAGCCCTGTGCTAAGAGATGGATAAAAAAAAAACAGTGAAGACCAGTCAGGAGCTTATACTGCAAGAGGAAATAGGCAAGCAAACAGACAACCCCAGTGCAGTGTGGTCAGTACCAGAAGTAATTTTACAGCTTTTCTGCTCTTCCTACTTCTCCCACCTTCTCCTCCTTCAGCTTCTGCTGACTCTCAAAATGTTTAGGAGAGTCTGGGGTCACACAATTGGCTGACCCTGATCATTGCAAAACCCTTCAAGGCCAGCAAGTACACACCAATCAGAGGTTTTTCTCCATCTTCCGTTGTCTCTCAAGGGGTCTCATGTTTTTACAATCAATTTCAAAAGAATGCCTGTGCCCTGGCCGGGTGGCTCAGTTGGTTGGAGTGTCCTCCTGTATACCACAGATCGTAGATTCAATCCCTGTCAGGGCACATTCGGGAGGCAACTGGTCGATGTTTCTCTCCCACATCAATGTTTCTCTCTCCCTCTCTCTCTCGCCCCCCCCTCCCTCCCTTCTTCCCTCCTTCCCTTTCTCTAAACATATTCTTGGGCAAATATTTTTTTTAAATCATTCTTTATTGTTGAAATTATTACATATGCCTCCCCTTTTCCCCCATTGACCCCCTCCAGCCCACCCCCGCCCCGGGGATATTTTTAGAAAGTACAAAATGGTTGTTGTAGAATAGTCATGGGGATATAAAGTACAGTATAAGGAAGACAGTCAATAATCTATAACAATAAAAGGGTAATATGCTAATTAGACCAGATGTCATTTTGGAAGTCCTTCCGGACAAAGCTGGGGCCAGAGGGAAGCCCAGGTCCCGGGTGCCTGCGGGTGGCCGGAGGGGAGCCAGTCTGGGTCCCCGGTGCCTGAGGGTGGCTGGAGGGAAGCAAGCCCGGGTCCCGGGTGCCTGCGGGTGGCCGGTGCTGGCAGCCGGGGGAAGGAAGGCCTACTTATGCACGATTTTTGTGCATTGGGCCTCTAGTATTCTAATAATTATGTATGGTGTCAGGTGGATGTGAGATTTATCGGGATGACCACTTAGTAAGTTATATAATGTCTAATCACTGAAACGAGTATTGTATGTCACTATAACTGAAAAATTAAAACAACATTTAAATAAAGAGTTAAAAAGTAAGCCTCTGTCTTGTTTAAGCCATTATTATGTTGGCGCTCCCGATCTTAATGGAATTTCTGTGGCCATGGCTTAGGGGTCAGCACAGGGACAGACACTGCAGGAGGAATGTCTGTCCCTTGTTAGGCCACAGTAAAACATCTGGTAAAACCTGTGACACCTCAGGAAACAGCCTGCATGCCAACACGCCTGTAATTCTAGGGAAACTGGTTGAGCAGTTCAGAATTTGGGTGCTTAGTGGCTTCTCGCCACTTTAAGCAAGAAGTCGCACAAGAATGAGATGGACTCAAGCGACAGCTTGCTGATTTGCATGCAGGGGTAAGAGGGAACACAGGTGTGCCTGAGGCCTGTGCATGGTCTCCAGTCTGAGTTTACTCAGAGCCTAGTAACCCGGGGCTCAGTAGGGTTGAGAGGCCACCTCCGTCATATCCAGCAGGAAGCAAGCTGCAGAACCTGTTCAGCCCCTCAGGGGATATTCTCCAGTGACCGCTCCAGAGGAAACGGACCCTGAAGACCTTCCATAGCGCAAGGGACAAGGGAATTCCTGCCAGAGAGCAGCCCAGGGCTGCTGACCAGGCTGCCAGGAACTCCCGCTCCTGCCAGGCAGGGAGCCCACACACAGCCTGGCAGGAGCTGACAACGGCTGTGGACCAGTTAGGGGCCTGCATACCCACTCTTTCCTTTTCCAACTGGGAGTTTTTATTTCCAGCATCCTAACCTACTCCACCACACTACATGCTGGGGAGGGGGACAGCAGATAACCTGTATTTTATTTTTTAATATATTTTTATTGATTTCCGAGAGAAAGGGAGAGGGAGGGAGGGAGGGAAACATCAATGATGAGAGAGCATCAGAAAGAAAAAGAAAGCGAGAGAGAGAAACATCAGTGATGAAAGAGAATCATTGATCAGCTGTCTCCTGCATGCCCTACACTGGGGATCAAGTGGGCAACCCGGGCATGTGCCCCAACCAGGAATTGAACTGTGACCTCCTGGTTCATAGGTCGACGCTCAACCACTGAGCCACACTGGCCAGGCAGATAACTTGTATTTTAATCTAAAGGTTCCTGGACTGTAAGGAGTGGGACAAGAGTAGTTTTACAGTTGCGAGTGCACAAAACACAAGAGTTTATTCCTGCATTATTATTTATTTGTATTATAACTGTAAACCTACTTTGGCCCACCCTGTGTATCACCCAGAGATTCTGGGCTCTGAAGGTGACCGGGGCTTGCCGCCTTTGGGAAGAAGGGTTTAGAAAGAGAGGGCTAGACGGTTCTCCCCTTCTAACATAAGGGAACTTTTAGCTGAACATATGGTTACCCAGCCCAAGTGTGCTTCGCCTCCTGGCAGTAGCCGGGGCCATGTGACTTAGGTTCTGGCCGGTGGGAGGTGAGCAGAAGTGATCAGAGCCCCTTGCAAGCTGTGCCACTGAAGAGAAGGAGCATGGCTTCTCCTTCCCCTCCCCGCTCTCCCCGCCGGGCAGAATGCAGACAGACATGGCCCAAGAGATGGAAGCCATATGTTAGGAGAGCTGGTACAAGGCAGAAGGCGCCTGGGCCCCTGCTGAGCATGGAGCAGCCCCCGCCTCCTGCCCGGGCTTCTATTTAGAGCGAAATCAACGTCTCTTTCGTTTAGGCAGCTACCACTTCATGACTCTCTGCTGCACCGGGCCACCCAGTGATACCACCCAACTCTCGTGGCCATTCTCGACTCCTCCTCCACAGCCCATACCCATCCCCCCACCCCATCACCCAATCCTATTGGCTCTGCCCACAAAACAGCTGGCCATCCGCTATCGGACCCTATCTCCCCTTCTCCACCACTGACCCTGGTCCTCTAATGGCTCCTAAGCGTTCTCTCTGCTTCCACTCTTCCCCCTTTATTCCTTCTCTGCACAGCCGCCAGAGGGATTCTTTTAAAACGTGCATCACCATGTAAGCCCCACGACAGCAGGGGTTTCTGCCTGTGCCGTGCATAGACAGGCAGAAGCCCACCCGTCGGTGAAGCTGTGTCCCATTTTGCAACTGAACGTACACTCAGAAGGACTGCCTGTGTCACAACTGCCACCTGGCCAGCGGTGATCACACCATTATAAGAAGCGTCCCCATTTCAAAGGTGCTGAATGTGAAAGTGTGGCCTAGAACAATGCCGTGCGTGTACTGTGTTCCATCAAATGTAAGAGGTCGCTGACGGTGAGCTGCCCCGTTAGTTTTTGCATCACCAAGATAAAAAACACACTGCCCATTAAACTACAGCAGAATGCCTTAACGAAAGACCCACACAGAGCCGTAATCATTTCCCCAGCCCCTCACTGCTCTGAAATTTCTTTCCTTTTGTCGTTTTGTGTTGTTGTTAATCCTCACGGGAGAATACTGTTTCCATTGATTTTTACAGAGAGTGGAAGGGAGGGAAGAAATAGAGAGAGAGAAACAGCAATGTGAAGAGACACTGACTGGTTGCCTCCAGCACTCGCCCTGACTGGGGGCTGAGCCTGCAACCAAGGTACGTGCCCTGGATTGGAATCGAACCCGAGACCCTTCAGTCCGCAAGCCAATGCTCGATCCACTGAGCCACACCGGCTAGGGCTGAAATTTCTTTCTGAGGGATGTGGAGTGTCTTTGACCTTCAGCTGATTGTCTGGGTGTGAAAGGTAACCCTTCTAATTGCATGTTCAATCGCAAAATGTGGCCCAGCTTCACAGACCTGTGGCTGTCTGCCTGTCTAAAGCTCCCTCCCGCACGTGGTTGTTGCTTTGCGGTAAAATATGAAATGGCAGCCATTCCTCCGATAACAAACAGTAGTAGCTCTTTACTAACGTCAGGTAGACTCCCTATTAGTTTCCATTCCTTTCCTCATACCAAGTAACATTTGCTTTCATTGCTAACCCAAGTGTAATTTGTTGGAATGCATTTAAAATGGCCACGAAATGAAACACAGGTAGCACTCAGCTGAAGGGGCGATGGCACGACCAGGTGTAACCAGGTTCGCACATAAACAGGAAATGACACCTGTGACGTAACTGCCACCTGGCCAACGGTGATTGCGCCATTATAAGAAGCGTCCCCATTTCAAAGATGCTGCAATGTGAAAAAAAGGAGGGAAGGGTTCAGCACTGACTGAAACCCAGTTACAAGAACTCAGTAAATTCTGCTACAAAATAGTAACTTCCTCCCCTGCGCTGTGCCCTTGCTAAGGAGGCTCCCACCACACTGGGCCTCCCACCACGCTGGGCCTCCCACCACACTGGACCTCCCACCACGCTCGGCCTCCCACCACACTGGGCCTCCCACCACACTGGGCCTCCCACCACGCTCGGCCTCCCACCACGCTCGGCCTCCCACCACACTGGGCCTCCCACCACACTGGGCCTCCCACCACGCTCGGCCTCCCACCACGCTCGGCCTCCAACCACACTGGGCCTCCCACCACACTGGGCCTCCCACCACGCTCGGCCTCCCACCACGCTCGGCCTCCCACCACACTGGGCCTCCCACCACACTGGGCCTCCCACCACGCTCGGCCTCCCACCACACTGGGCCTCCCACCACACTGGGCCTCCCACCACACTGGGCCTCCCACCACGCTCGGCCTCCCACCACGCTGGGCCTCCCACCACGCTGGGCCTCCCACCACGCTGGGCCTCCCACCACGCTGGGCCTCCCACCACGCTGGGCCTCCCACCACGCTCGGCCTCCCACCACACTGGGCCTCCCACCACGCTGGGCCTCCCACCACGCTCGGCCTCCCACCACGCTCGGCCTCCCACCACACTGTTCTCGGAGCGGATCAAGGATGCACCCCTGGTCACTGCTGTTCCCGGCACCTGGAAACACTCTTCCCCCCAGATGGCTCTCCGTCGTCTTAAATTTCCATTCAAAAGCCGCCTCCCACCACCGCGTACACGCCACACACCCCATTGCTCTCCACCTCTTTAGCCTACTTTATCCTCCTTCCTGGTACTGATCGCCAAACGACAGCGCAGGTGTGCCGGATGGCTTTCATGTCTCCTCTGCCTGGAAGGAAGCTCCAGGCAAGCGGGGCTGGCTCGGCTGATCAGCAAGTCAGCAGTAAATGCCCTCGAATGAGCGGGAAGACGTCTCCACTGGACTCACTGTAAGAACCGTGAGAGGAAAGGCACTCTCCAGAGCACAGACCAGAGGACCACAGGCCCTGGTCAGTCTTTCTTCTTCCCCCACAAGAGGAGAGGGTATTTGATGGGCTCCACCCTTAGCAATAACCAGTCCTTCCACTGCCCGTCTCAAAAGCAACAGTAAATGCTGCCCGGGCCGTTTTGGCTCAGGGGATAGAGCATCCGCCCTCAGACGCAGGGGTCCCGGGTTCGATTCCAGTCGACTTCGGCACGTACCTAAGTTGCAGCTCAATCCCGGCCCCGGTCGGGGTGTATGCAGGAAGCAACCAATCGGTATGTCTTTCTCATATGGATGTTTCTCTCTCTCTGTCTCTCCCCCTCCTCCTCCCCCTCCTCCTCCCTTCCACCCTCCCTAAAAATCACTGGAAAAATAGCCTCGTGTGAGGATTAACAACAACAACAAAAATTGCTATAAACAGTAAAACTTGCTCAGGTTATTTCTGTTTTGCAGGTAGTTTAGTAAAGGGATTAAGAACTCTTGGATTAGCATCCAGGTTCTACGGCTTATTAGTCCTGTGCCTTTCAATTAATTATTAATTTCTATTAGCCTCAGTCTTCTTATCTTTAAAATGGGGATAGTAATACCAGCCTTGCTGAGTAAGTTAAGTGCTTAGCGCATGTTAAGAGCTCAATAAATGTCGGCTTGGCTAAAATGAACAGAAGGAGAGGAGAAGGGGCCTGGGAACGTGCATCCCACACTCCTACCAGGGTTGGAGAGGAATCCTGGTTATAAAGTGGTGGCAGCAACCATCTACCTGGGAAAAGTGAGCTTCAATTCTGAGGTCTGTCACAAAGAAAGAACAGGTCTGAGAGAGGGAGACGTTTGCCCTGGCCAGGTGGCTCAGTTAGCTGGAGTGTCGTCCCGCACACCGAAAGGTTGCTGGTTCGATTTCCAATCAGGGCACACACCTAGGTTTCGGGTTCAATCCCCAGTCGGGTTGAGTATGGGAGGCAACCAATTGATGTTTCTCTTACACCTCTCTCTCTCTCTCTCTCTCTCTCAACGTATCCTCAGGTGAGATTTAAACAAAAAAAAGACTGAGATGTTTGCTAGGCCAGTGTAGCTCAGTGGTTGAGTGTTGGTTGGTTCTCAGGAACCAAGAGCTCACCGGGCTCAATTACCAGTCAGGGCACATGCCCCAGGTGTGGGCTTCATCCCCAGTAGGGGGCGTGCAGGAGGCAGCTGACAGATGTTTCTCTCTCTCTATCCTCTACCCCTCTCCCTTCCTCTCTCTAAAATCAATAAAAACATCTTAAATTAAAAAAAAAAGATGGAGATGTTAGAGTAGAAAGGCCAGGGGAGGGGAATCTCCATGTTGGCTCATCTCTGAAAGGTCTAAACGAACTCACCTGCATCTCCAAAATCTGTTCCTTGTCTGGATTTCCTGCTTCCTCCGCCCCCCCACCCCCACCCCCGCCCACCCATCCTTCTCCAAGCTAGAAACCAAGGACTCAATTCTTCTTTACTCCTTCCCCACCCCCACCCCCTTCATATCAAACTGATCATTCGAGGTGATCATTCGAGGTGGGTTAACTTAGATCCTGGATATTTCTGATGAGTGCCTCCTCCATACCCACTGCCAGTGCCTTACTTTGGACCCCACCGCCTCATTCCTCGAGAGCAACAGGCTCCCAGCCTGCAGCCACCTTCCACCAACCCACCTTCTACCCACCCTTGCCAAGCCTTAAGATCCCTCAAAGGCTGCCTACAGTCTTACTGAGGAAGTTGAGACTCCTAAGCATTTCTGAAAACCCTCCAAGATCTGGCTCCCCCTGGCAAAATCCTGTCTGCAGTCCCAGCGCTGCTCGCTCTCTCCTGATCCTGTGTCACCGCCAGTTCTCCAGCGGCCCTTCCCCAGCATAACCATCATTTTTGTCTTGTAAGTCTCCACCAACACACTGCCCACCAGGGTCCCTTAACGTGTGGGATTCCTATCTATCTATCTACCTACCTACCTACCCACCTACCTACCTATCTCCAGCTCTTCCCCATCCACTTGTTAAATTATAATTTAAGAAAAAGGACTTTCTCCTAACCTACCTAACACATTACTGGGATACACAGCATCTTTTTTAAAAAAAATATATTTATATTTATTTCAGAGAGGAAGGGAGCGAGAGATAGAAACTCCAATGATAAAAGAGCATCTCTGATGAGCTGCCTCCTGCATGCCTATACTGGGGATCAAGCCCACAACCTGGGCATGTGCCCTGACCGGGAATCAAACCGTGACCT
This sequence comes from Corynorhinus townsendii, assembly GCA_026230045.1. Classification (NCBI taxonomy): domain Eukaryota; kingdom Metazoa; phylum Chordata; class Mammalia; order Chiroptera; family Vespertilionidae; genus Corynorhinus; species Corynorhinus townsendii. Next base: position 216,560,735 of record JAPDVU010000002.1, read on the forward strand.
CCTAGCTCATAGGGTGACGCTCAACCACTGAGCTATGCTGGCCAGACCACATTATCTTCTAAAAAAATGTTTGTTGAATGAACAATTCTGGAGGGGCATGATGAAAGTCAGTACCCAGAAAGACTATAAATTGGATTGTATCATGCATTCTATAGAAAAACTATGCAGATCATGCATGTTAGGATATCCTATATAATAAAAGCCTAATATGCAAATCAACCAAACAGCCGAACGACTGGTTGCTATGACACACACTGACCACCAGGGGGCAGACGCTCAACTCAGGAGCTGCCCCCAGCCTGCAGGCCCCAGACCAGCCAAGGCAGGTGCCAGCGGGGGCCCCGCCAGTTGTCCTGCCAGTCACCCCACAGAGGGAGGCGACCGGCAAGCAGGCAGCGCCAGGCTGGCCAAGGCAGGTGCCAGTGGGGGCCCCACCAGTTGCCCCACAGATTGGCCCTGATCGCTGGCCAGGCCTAGGGACCCCCTCCCCACCCCCCCTGCACGAATTTCGTGTACTGGGCCTCTAGTTTATATAGAAGTGGTGATGTATTTATGGCCAGTTGTTAAGCAGTAAAATGTAATAAAAAGAGCTTTTAGATTAGCGACGCTGGGTTTGAATCCAACTCCAGCACTTCTAAGCCAGGTCACGACGGGCAAGTCATTTAATCTAAACCTCCGCGGCCACACCTATAAAATAAGGGAAAGTGAAGGACCTCCTTGATTGTATTCTTTATCAAATGGGACAACGGTGGCAAAGAGCCTGGCACGGAGCAGGCCTCTAAGCTGTTAATAAATGTTGGTCCCTGACTGTCCAATCTCCAAGGAAGGCATGGGAAGAGATCAACCAAAGAACTTGTATGTGTGTAGGCATAACCCCTGGACACAAACAATAGGGTGGTGAAGCTTGCGGGGGGCCCCTACAAGGGGGTCAATGTAATACTTTCAACAATAGAGGTTTTTTTTAATATCAGTCCCTTACCCTAGCTGGTTTGGCTCAGTGGACAAAGCGTCAACAGCGGACGGAAGGGTCCTGGGCTCGATTTCAGTCAAGGGGACATGCCTGGGCTGTGGACTCCACCCCTAGCAGGAGGAGTGCAAGAGGCAGCCGATCAATGATTCTCTCACATCATTGTTTCTCTCTCTCTCTCTCCCCTCTCCCTTCCTCTCTGAAATCAATAAAAATATATATATCTTTTAAATGTTAGTCCTGTTCCACTTGGCGCAACTAAAAGTTCAAGGTCCTGTGGACGAAAGGGGCCACATGCTACCCTGACAAGCTCAGGGAAGGCCTGCATGGTGGTCTTGCAAACTCCAGGACCTAGGGTGACCACAAAGGATGGTCTGAAATTAAACTTTAACTGAGGGCAGTTACGGTGGGTAGTCAACTCCTAGGCTGGTATCTTCCCTGACAAGGTCAATTTTTACCTTGACTGAGCTTACTGTCTTTTTGCATCTACAATAACCTATCACTGAAATGTCAAGGTAACTTGTAATTTCCCTTTTTTCCTGGACCCCTCAGGGTACATCCAAATGATCTTGGGTGCCAGGACAGAAACCATAAATTCCTTCCTTGTTATTGTTATCATGTTAATTGTTGACTGTAAAGTGTCCTATACCCACCTAAGTAATGTGTCTTATCATTTTACTTTTTATCCAATCCCAGAGGTTTACCCGATTTGCTTTCTCCCATCTCCCTAATCTATCACCAATATATTTCCTGTAACCCACCCATGTCTCCTCCTTTGAAAAGTATAAAATTAGGTAAAAACAAAAAACAAACAAAAAAAAACACACAACACACCATTCTCCGGAGGATTATCCCAATCTGTCGAGATTCTGCTTCCCAGCAATTGCTGATAGTTTGGCTCCCATAAACTCACAAAAATTCTTTTACAGGTTTGAATGTTTTTACATTAACAGTCCCATATTCTACATTTGAGTGGGAAGACTTAACACTCTTCTAGAACCTTGACCACACCCTAAACCCCAAGCCAGCCATCTTGAAGATGAACCAGGTCATAAAGATGTAAAAGGAAAAAAAAAAAAAAGCGAATCATTTCAATGCAATCTCATCCCCACAGTTGAAAACAGTTTCAAATACCTGCCCTACGCACAGCCCCAGTTTGGTACATGAAAACCACACCTGAGCAGGGCGCAGAATGAGTGTAATGTAAATAATGACCCTTTGGAATGCAGGCTCCCGAACAGGATGAACTGAGTCACGGATCTGCTCTGCAGAGCAGTGACTCCTCTGCCGAGCGCTGTACACAGAAGGAGCGTCAGTGAAGTTAAGGAAGTACTCTACTTCCAAAGCACAAGAGAAGGAGAGTCCAAGAACTCAAGGTGATCTGTGAGGGACCAGAAAGTGCCAGGATGTAAAATCTTCCCGCTACCAGTCTGGTTACAGCAGCCTCTGTTTCTCACGGCCGATACCCTCATACATTTTCATTTTGTCAAAAAGATGAAACTCTGCCTTGCCTGACTCCCTATTTTAGATTGAAAGATCACTGTCTTGCCTGATTTCACCCTGAGAGGTATGTTGGAATTTTGAGTAACAGAAGTGTATTATTTTCTCACTAAATGAATGTCACCTACCCTGTCTGAGACAGAAGTTCCCACCAATGAAGTCACAAGGCAAAGGCAAAAGCTTTGGAAATATCTCTGGGATTAGGTGACATTCCAACTCTGTGGAATGTCACCTAATCCCAGAATTAAAGGAAATGGATTTAAGAAGGGGGGGTGGGGTGGGGGGCAACACACCTTAAGAAGGTTTTTTCAAAAAAAAATTTTTTTTCTAGGCTCTGCTGAGTAAAATTACCAGGTATTTAACTACCCCTTTGTGTTCAGGCCAACTAATTTGTTGAACATAATTTTCTATTGATCTTACATTCGTGAATTAAGATGTTCGCATGATTTTCATATTCCGTTGGTCTTGACAGATGTTTTTCTATCTCCTCCACTACCATTACATTTGTCCTTATATGGTCACGAAAAAGACCTCCTCAAGGACTGGATACAGTGAAGAGCCACGGTTCCAATACACAGAATCTTTAACTGGTCTGTATGCTTTATTGGTTTGAGAACAATTGCTTGGTGAAAACTCAAGTATGTAAAAACTTCTAAGCCAGGGACAATTTAGAGAATGTCAAGGGGGCAAAAAAAGTAAAGGACTATCAAAAAACACAGATTCTTTGTCTTCAGAGAAACTACCATTAGAATTAACAGTAAAGAAAAAAAGGAGAACACTTAAAAACTACATAAAACCAAGTGCCTCTAGGGGTAACTCATAGTTCCTGCCTGAATAAAAGAAACCGTTCAATAGTTTTCTAATTAAGATTACGTTCCTGATGTATTAGAGACAAGAGAGTCAGTAACACAGAATGGGCAATCCTGACTTTGCAAAAACGTATCGCGATCAACAAAATTATTTGTTTCCTTTCCTACCTGACCCTTAACCCACCACTTGCATGCCCCATCCCTAGAGAATTTTAGTTACAAAGTAAATACAGGGTGGAGCAAGAGTAGGCGTCCAGTTGTTCATATGGAAAATAAGACAGTATTTAACAAATAACAACACAGAAATAAACTGCGTGTTTTCTGTACTCAAAACTGTAAACCTCCTTTTGCTCCACCCTGTACATTGACACTCTGTAGCTAAAACTGAAGCACAGAAGTTTTATAGTACCACCAGCATGATGGATGGCTACTTTCACAATACTCTAGGGAAGTTCTGTATGAACCAGTGGAAGGAACGAGGTAGATTGAAGAGAGTGGGGCCAGCAGGGGTCCTGGGAGGGAAGCTCCCAATTTGTGAAAAGGGAGAAGTCAGTAGAATCACATGAAAATTCCTTGTGCCCTAACTGCCACTGTTTTTATGACAACCGTGTTAAATAACCTCTAAAACATCAAGGAAAAAAAATCTATAAGACTCCCTTCAGTATCATAACAGGGGCAGTTTACAAAGCCATTGGCTTCCAGTTGCTTGTCGTTCCGCGTCTGCTACAGCAAAAGCAAGTTTGAAAGCGACAAAAACTAGAAAAAGGCTGAATTAAAGAGAAGTGTGCCAGGAGTCATAAGTGGCCTGTTACATTACTAGAATATAACTGGAATTCACTAACTATGGAGAATATACCTGTTTTTTAAAATATCAAATTATCTGTCTGCAGGCCACCCCCAAACACAAACGTGTGCTTCATCAACTTACACAATGAAATAGCCATACATACTTGGCTTTTCAAATACTTCCCTTAAAAATGCATACACACACTCTGATTTCGCCCGAAATTATTCTTTAAATCTCTGCAGTAAGGCGCGAGCGCACGCGCGGGCGCACACACATTTAACTTGATGTAAATCTAGCCCTTGTTGCTTCAATACCCTGAAGAAAAGAATAAAAACGCCTCGATAGGCAGGCCCTAAAAGAAGATTCGAAAAGCAGCAAATGGAGTCCAGAATGAAGGAAGAAGGCAAGGAATACAGGCGAATACAACCGGAGACCCTCTCAGGGACTCGTTTCATTCTTGGAAAATGTCATCTCCGTTCCCTCACCTCTGGCGCATTATCATCCCTTTCCAAAGCGCCAAAGAGTTGCCAACTAATCTCCCAAGGTGTCCCCCAACCTCCTCACCTCATCAGCGCTCAGCTCCTCCATCGCTTTCCTCTTAATGGTGAAAGGCGTTAGGGAGAGATCCTTCTGTTTTTTGAGATCAGGGCGGGAGGAGAGTGGAAGGTGTCTGTCGGGCTGTCTGGTCCCCCGAATGGGGGAGGTTTCAGAATTGCATAGTCAGAGGTTAAAAAATAAGAACACACGAGGCACTGAACTGCCTTGGCGTCGGTCACTCCGATCGCCCCGGAGACTCCTCCAGCTGCTTGTACCCCGAGCAGCCTCCTTGGGCCGCCACTGCTGCTGCTACAGGGTTACCTTAAGGCGCCACTGACTACCCTCTGCTTCCCAGGCTGGGGAGCTCGGTCTCCACCTCGCCGCGTGCCCCAAGCCTGGTGTGTCTTCGTGGTGCTGGCAGCGTGGCAGCTGTGCTTCCTCCAGATCCTGCTTTCCTTCCTACCCTTTATCCTCGGTGGGAACTGTTCGACTGCAGAGTGGATACCCCGAGGGTGGGCGACCCCAGAGCCGCCCAGGCAGAGCCAGCAGTGAAGGGGGAAGCCCCTCCCCTCCCAAAGCAGGCCGGCCACGCCCCGCCTCCACGCCAGAGCCGGGCAGGGGGAGGAGGAGGACGGGACTCGCGAGGCTCCTGCTGAAAGAGTAAATCCCCCTACCCCTCCACCCCTACTCTTACCCCCTCGCCCCACCAAGTATTATTCATCAAAACAACAGGGCGGCCATCTTTGAAAGGGATCACGTGACCCCGCCAGAGAGGCGGGGCTTCTGGCCCCACGACGAGGCAGCCAATGAGGCGCGGGCGTCGCGCCGCCGATTTCCTCTCGCCTGCGCCTGCTCCCGCCTCCGCACACCCCCTCCCGCGCAGGACCGTGGGCGGGGGAAGGGGAGCGAGCTGCCGGAGGGCGGGCGGGGCGCGGGGCGGCGCGGTGCCATGGCGACGCGCGGGGGTGACGGCGCGGCGCGCTGGGTCCAGATAGGCTCCCGCGAGGGCCGCGCTGGCGGGCGGAGGCGGAGGCCGCGAGGCGTGGCGTGCGCACCGACGTGGGGAAGGTGGGTCAGAAGGGGACTCCTGGCCGCGGCCCGGCCTCCCAGCGCCTCCGTTGTTCCCAGGCGCTTGCCTTTCAGCGGGTCACAGATGCCTGCAGCCTCCACGACGCCTCCGAAAAGAAGGTACAGGAGACGGACAGCATCTCCTTTTGTGGGGCGAGCGTTCCGAAAACGCCTTTCTACCCTTCCAGGTGTGCGAAGAAAGCCCGTTTGGAGGGGAACGCGGACGCAAAACCTTCCATTTGTATTGCTGTAGAGAGAGAATTTCTGATTCGGGTTCTTTCAAAACGTGTTCCGAAGTGACGGTAGTTATGAATGCGTGATGCAAGCGGAATAGGTAAACTAAGTCAAATAGCTGTTTGCAGCCCACCTGGTAAATCCTGCCTTTTCTTAGTCAAAACATTGCGCGTGTCCTCCCCAGCCAGAGGGTAAATGGCTTAAGTCACCCTACTCAGGGGCACAGATAACAGAATCCAATTAAGTGGCCTTTGCCAACCACCCCCAAGGACAGATTAAGAGAGAATCCCATTTTGGTGCATCTGGGTAAAGCTGACCCTCCCCTAACATCTCCCCCAAAACACCCAGCCTTTTAAACCCCTGAAAACGAGGGTTCCAGGGCGCTCTTCCTCCAGGCAGCACGCCAGTGCCATTCCCTCCCCACGCACGCACCCATCCCTTAACCTCTAAGGGACCCCATGAGACTTGCAACCAGGGGAGCAATGGGCAGCGGCAGCTCCTCCCAGAATAAGCCCCTGGACTTGTCTCGCAGCCTCCTTTTCTCTGACTTCCCAGGGAGCCAAGGCAGCCCAGCCTAGGCTCTCCTGTGGCTTCTACACCCGTCCTTGTGCATGTCCTAGGTATATTGTTGCTGTTCTACACGTTGCTTTTCTACACGTTGTCTCTTAATTGAAACCTTTCCCTCAAAGACCAGAACCAAGGTGTCCTAGTCTCCTCGTCTCCCTGGTAACAGGTGATTCCCAGAAGTCTTTGAAGTGGGTGTATCTATACGAGGAAGACCTCCGGAGTCAATGCAAAGAAACCATCCTCAGTTAGACAAGAACACTTTTTTTTTTAATTGGGACATAATTGACATATAACAGCATATTTTCATATGATTTGATACATGTATATGTCGTGAAATGATTACCACGATACAGTTAACATCCATCACCACACGTACTCATAATATTTTCTTGTGATAAGAGCGTTTAAGAATTATTCTCTTAGCAACTTTCAGATACAAAGTTTTGTAACTATGGTCCCCATGCTGCACATCACATCAGGACATATCTTACAACTGGAAGTTTGTACATTTAACTTATACAATTCTGAATTGAGCGTCAATAGTATCATGTAATTCCTGATTTTGCCACATATAAAGAATATACTGTATTGGATGGTTACTAAACCACAATCTTAAAGATTGGTTTCCAGAATAAAAAGAGATTCTTTTTAGGTATTTGCTTAAAACAGTAACCTGACAGCTAGATATGTACGGAATTAGTGAATAAAATTGCTGATTTTGCATATTATCTGCTGTTGGAGAGAGGAATTCTCTGTAAGCCAGAATCTGGACTCCTGGTGACACTGATGTTCACATGGGTATATGTGGCTACAACTCTTCAGACGAATATCTCTTTCCTTCCACCAGACCAGTGGTTGGCAAACTGCGGCTCGCGAGCCACATGCGGCTCTTTGGCCCCTTGAGTGTGGCTATTCCAACAAAATACCACGGCCTGGGCGAGTCTATTTTGAAGAAGTGGCGTTAGAAGAAGTTTAAATTTAAAAAATGTGGCTCTCAAAAGAAATTTCAATCATTGTACTGTTGATATTTGGCTCTGTTGACTAATGAGTTTGCTGACCACTGCACCAGACCATTTGTCATAATTCTTATTCTAGCTTTTGCCCCAATAAAACTAAAATTTGTAAGTTTGTCTCCACCAGATTACAAGCCCTACTTGTACTCAGGAAACACCACCCCTAGACACCATCACAACCTCCTTTTGTGCTCTCTGACAGAGAGCAAGGATTTTGGCTTTGAAGAAGAATGTCACCCCTTCCAGCAGGAAGCAGCTACAGGAGAGAACCTTTTTCTCTGAAAGAATTCAGTGCCAAAAATCCTGGAGGAGGAAAAGATTAGACCCCCAGCTTGCAGGGGGGAAAAAAAGGCTGGAATGTTAGGCACATTCTCTACCTTTCCCTGTGCTCCATTATACCCTGCCTGAGGCTCTCCCCCCCGCCCTCCCCCCACCAGCGGTTTTCCTCTTATTCTCATTACAGGTTTCCTCCAGACATGATTAAAGGCTTTCAGTTCACAGTAAACCGCCTCACCCAGTTAGTTTTCAGTGGGCTGCCTGCACCCAGCCTCCTACCCACCAGTTCCTCTGACCTTCCCGGGAGACATACACTAGTATATTCATTTTAGGGCTCAGCCCTTCTGGTTTCCAGATGATCTAATAAATGTATAATTCTTTTTTTTAAGTGTACAATGGTAGCCCTGGCCAGTGTGGCTCAGTAGGTTGAGCATCATCCCACTCAGTTAGATTCCAGGTCAGGGCACGTACTGGGGTTGAGAGCTTTATCCCCAGGAGGGGGTGTGCAGTAGGCTGCCAATTGATGTTTCTCTCTCTTTCCCGCTCCCTTCCTCTAAAAATCAAACATATTTTTAAACAATAAAAAAGTAAATTGTAGCCCTAGCCACTTTGGCTCAGTGGATAGAGCATCAGCCTGCGGACTGAAGGGTTCTGGGTTCGATTCTGGTCAAGGACATATGCCCAGGTTATGGGCTTGATCCCCCGTAGGGGGCGTGCAGGAGGCAGCTGATCAATGATTCTCATCATTGATGTTTATCTCTCCCTCTCTCTTCCTCTCTGAAATCAATAAAAATATATTAAAAAATAATTTCTCCTACTAGGAGTGGGATTTGATTGCCATAGGGTTACACGGGTATGCCTCATGTCTGCGGGTGTTTGCTGTGCTCAGCAGACGTGGTTGCCAGCGTCAGGAAAAAAACCAATACTGCTGACTAAGTCTGTCACGTATTCTTGCATTCTGCAACCACTCATTGAAAGTCTAAAATGGGAAAGCATTGTGCTAGCTACAAAGACGGACTGGTGAATCGGGACACAAGGTTATGGCCCTACCCACAAGGTACTTACAGTCAAGGAGACAGACAAATACACAGAGAACTATAATAAGTGCTGTAAACAAAACTCAAGGGAAGTACTAGAGGAATCCAAAGGAAAAAGGTGATTAGTCCTGGTTTGGAGGACATAGCTCTGACTCACTGAAGCAGGAAGGTATTCTGAAGGAAATGTATCCAGCAGCCTTACGATGATCTCAACATACACCATTATTCCCCCACATTTCTATATTATTTAATACATTTTTATTGATTTCAGAGAGAGGAAGGGAGAGGGAGTTAGAAACATCAATGGATGAGAGAAACTGCCTCCTGCACGCCCCCTACTGGGGATGGAGCCTGCAACCAGGGCATATGCCCTGACTGGGAATCGAACTGTGACCTCCTGGTTCATGGGTTGAAAGTCAACCACTGAGCCACACCAGCCTGGCTCCCACACATTTTAAAACATAATTCATTTTTATGATCTCCTGAAAAGCAGGAACTTTTGACCCCCCACCTTTCATTTTACAGCCAAATAGACCGACTCCATCTCTTTTTGATAAAAAAAAAAAAAGTTTCCATCAATATTATACTTAAAATTTGCCAGTGCCCTGGCCTGTCTGGCGTGGTTGATTGAGCGTTATACCATGCAGCGACGGGCTGCGGGTTCCCTTCCCGGTCAGGGCACATGCCCACGTTGCGCTTTCAGTCCCTGGTTGGGGTGAAAGCAGGAGACCACTGATGGGTGTGTCTCCCTCCTTCTCTCCCTCTTCTTTTCCCTCTCTCTCAAATCCATTTTTAAACATTTTTAAAAAGTTAACATGAGAAGAGCTTTGTTTAATTTTTAAAAGCTAATGAATATTTGCATTTTAATAAAGAGATTTAATATGTTTTTAGGTGAATTGCTCACCAACTCAAGATGTATATTTTCTCATTAAGTAAAAAGAAAATTATCTGGAGGAGACTCTACCTCCTGGCTATATTTTCATCATAAGTCACTATCTCCCCCTCTCTTTACCCTTAGAAAAGAATTGATAAATGTGTCAGCTAGGAAGGGACCTGGTGGAAAGTGACAACCGCTTAGGGCAGTAAGTCAGTCACATCAGATTCAGTGGGTTTGGGGAGAAAGGCAAGGTACACAGAATCACAAACAAAAATATACTAATTGTGCCCCTATCCCCTCCTGTTTCTCTTAATATTTCCAGTATCTCCAAGTGAGACTTGGCCCACATCACAGCAGACCCAAGAGAGGGAGGAAGAATTGTATACTGAATTTAGAAAAGCATTTTATTTTTAAATATATATATATATATATATATATATATATATATGGATTTTTTTACAGAGAGGAAGGGAGAGAGAGAGTTAGAAACATCGATCAGCCGCCTCCTGCACACCCCTCACTGGGGATGTGCCCACAACCCAGGTACATGCCCTTGACCGGAATCGAACCTGGGACCCTTCAGTCCGCAGGCCAATGCTCTATCCACTGAGCCAAACCGGTCACAGCTAGAAAAGCATTTTAAAGTACACAATTCGTTTTGTCTCCTAAGGTTCTGAGGTTGCTGTGAGGGAAGGATAGAAAGCACATATTCCACCTCCCAGCTTGCCAGCGAGCAGTGTGTGTGTAAGAACCAGCGGAGAGGCGGCAGAACTGTTGAAAGGGAGGTAAGTCAACCATGTCGACTGTAGAACTCAGGGCACGTTCCTGTTTTTATACAACCTCATAAGAGTCACAAGCTCCCGCCCTGACCGGTGTGGCTCAGTGGATAGAGCGTCAGCCTGCAGACTGAAGGGTTCCAGGTTCGATTCCAGTCAAGGGCATGTACCTGGGTTGTGGGCACATCCCCAGTAGGGGGCGTGCAGGAGGCAGCTGATCGATGTTTCTCTCTCATCGATGTTTCTAGCTCTCTATCTCCCTTCCTCTCTGTAAAAAAATCAATAAAATATTTTTTTTAAAGGGTGTCTGTTTAAAAAAAAAAGCATCACAAGCTCCCATCAATGTTGTCTCTGTGTGTTGAGATATAAAAATACTTACAAATAAACCTATTTTACTTGCATGGGCATATGGAGTTCCTGCTCTCTTGTATCTCTAGCTGACATACATTTAAAACGAAGTCCCAGAAAGCAGTTGTGGGCTGCATAATTCTGAGGAACAAGTTTCTAAATGATGTCTTAGTGCACTTCTCCGCACAATGCCTTCGTTTTCCGAAAAACTGCACCAACAGGAAAACAGCAGAGCAAACAGTCAAAGGAGTATTTTTAACTCTTATCTGTTTCTCCAGGGATGGCTTTTACTCTTTCAAAATACTGTTTCATTGTGAAATAGAACGCACCTACAGAAATGTGCAGGGAAGTGATTATAAATAACTGAAACCTGTGTGCTTACCACCTTGGTCAAGAAACCAGGCAATCCCAGACCTTCGTCCCCTCGGCTCTGTCCCCAGACCTTCCTGGTCACACACAACCCTGTCCCTTAACCCTAGCGGAATCACTATCCTGACTTTCACCATTGATCATTTCCTTGCTTTTCTTCATAATTTTACCATTGATGTGGGCATCCCAAAACAATGTAGTTTATATTTTGCCTACTTTTGAATTGTATGTAAGTGCAATGATACTATGGCCTTTTTGGTTCAACATTGTGATTCACCCATGTTACTGTATTTAGCTTAAGTAGTTTATTCATGTTCATCGCTATAAAAATATTCCGTTGTTAGGAACACACCACAATTTATTCATCTGTTTTACTCTCATCCTCCCCCCCCCCCCCCCCCCCCCCCAGTTTTTAATCCTCTCAAGGAAAAAACTGCATAGTCACCTTAATCAGGCCATGTCTTGTATTTAAGATCAGGTTCCTTTTCATTTGAATAACCCAAGAACTCGTACATCATGCCAAAGCCACCCACCAACATGGGTTCTGACTATACATACAAACATGACAACTGGTGTGGTCTTGTATGTTTTGGCGAGCTTTTCCATATTTCTGTCTGAAGTACTGTTGCTTCCCAGGGTAAAGGACGTGATGACCACTTGCTGAAGTAGTCCTTCGGTCATGAACTTCCCGGTCCGGATAGGGACTGTGCCCTTCATGATGGTGGTCTATTCTTAGGCAGCCAGGGAGGAAAGAGCCATTCCATTCTTGATGAGTCTATCTTTCCAGATGTGGGCAGTTGTAAACAATGCTGGGCATGAGTAGTTGTGTTTCTGTGTCTTGGCATCCCTAAGCATATGCATCTCTCTTTTTCTTTTGACTTGAAAATAACATAGTCTGTTTCTTATCATGGAATTATTGCTTTTTTTTCCTGGAAATTTTCAATATTTTTCTTGGTTTATTCATGTGCTTGAATAGAAAGCTCAAGTTGTCTATTTAATATTTGGACTATATGTTTTGTTTTGTTTGTTTACTGTTTTTTTCCTGGAATATATGTTCTGTTTTTCAATCTAGTGATGCCATCCAGCATCCTACAATGCACAGGGAACATAGGAACACTTACACAGGATGGGAGAACCATACAGCACAATGAAATAACATGGGCTCTAGAATCATGTAGATTTTTACATTTTTATTTATTGATTTTAGAAAGAGAGAGGGAGGGAGAGAGAGAAAGCGAAAGAAACATATTTGTTGTTCCACTTATTTATGCACTCATTGGTGGTTTCTTGTATGTGTCCTGACTGGAGATCAAACCCTCAACCCTGGCGTATCGGGATGACGCTCTGACTAACTTAGCTACTCAGCCAGGGCTAGAATCATGTAGATTTTAAGCAAATTGTTTAGTTTCTGCAGCCCTCAGTTTTTTATTGTATAAAGCTTGGATAATACCACTTACCTTACAGTGTTATTCTAGAGCATGTCCGGAAGGACTCCTTACAATGCAAATAACAAAATCCAACTCAGACTGTTTTAGAAGCTAAAGTCCTTTATTGACTCACCTGACTTGAGAAAGTGGGAGGTGAAGGGCAGAGAGGGAGAACAAAATGTCTTACTACCATCAAGGAATTAAAATCCTTCACTCTGATTGGGCCAAAGTGCTCTCAGACCACAGTGAAACCAATCTGGGCCCACTCTCAGAAGTCTGGGTATGTCCGTTCCAAGCATATGGCTGGGACAAAATGGGGAAAGGGTTAACTGGACGTCAGGGAGGGAACCAGGGTCCACTCCACCAGAATTACGCATAACAGAGTACTGGGCTCAGCCTGTTGACTGACCCTCTGTCAGTTCTCATTGTTTCAGGGGCTGCAAGCACCATTCTCTGCCCTGTCTGTCCTTCTTAATACTAAAAGAAGCATTTTTCCAAGTGATAAGATGAATCTACATCTCCTCATTGGAAAAAAAGAAAAGTTACTATGTAATCTTCTGACTGGTGATTTTTACTAGTATATTTGCAGGAAATATTTGCACTGAGAGAACAGGACTGGGAATGGACTGTTATTTCCAACCTAAACCAAAAGCTTGTTATTGTCACTGATTAAAAGACTGTTTTTCAAAGGGCCTAAAATATTGTACTCAGAAGATATAATTAGATGCTAATGAGAACATGGAGTAAATATCAAGAGCAAATCTGTCATCTGCGCAGGACTGAAGACCTTTCGGATGAAGGGAGAGCAAGAAAATTGGGGAAAACAGTTTCCTACAGAAGATCTTGGGAGCCCTCGCCGGCTCCCAAGTGGTTCAGTGGATAGAGCATTGGCCCGCGGGCCGAAGGATCCTGGGTTGGATTCTGGTTGAGGGCATGGACCTCGGTTGCAGGCTCCACTCCTGGCCCTGATTGGGGCACCTGTGGGAGGCGACCAATGGATGTGTCTCTTTCACATCAATGTTTCTCTCTCTCTCTCTCTCTCTCTCTCTCTCTCTCTCTCTCTCTCTCTCTCTCTCTCCCCTCCCTTACACTCTCTCTAAAAATCAATGGAAAAATATCCTTGAGTTGAGGATTCACAACAACAACAACAAAAATAAAGTAGATCTTGGGAAATAAAGTAGAGATTCTTGCCCTGGACAAGAATGAAAGCAAATGTAATAATTATTTGTTGGAAGTACATCCACTGAGTTCACTGTCTGAAATTCCAAAGAGGTTATGAAATAATAGTCGGCAGACGGGCTCAGGGGACTTTCTGGAGCAATGGGTGACCTGAGATTGATTGGTGGGGACAGTCACACAACTATATACGTTTCCTGGAAAATAGGGAACTGTACACTTGTAATGGGTGGGTTTTATGGCACACAAGTTGTAATTCAACCAACCCGTTACAATTAAGAAAAGCACACTAATAACAAGAGTCATATTCCAAGAAATTACATTTTTATTATAAGCAACATTAAAATGCTGTTTCTCTTCCTCCTCCCCATCCTCTTCTTCTTCCTTTTTTTTTTTTTTTTCCCCTAAGTGCATCCGGAGCACGTAGCTGACAGAGACGCCTTCTAGAAGGTCTTCCTTTGCCAAGGACGAGCCTTTCCACCTGGTCGTGTGAAGAGGCGACATCTGGTCGTGATTTCATGGGAAGACCTTTGACCAGTGCTCTTTGGAACCAAAACGTTAGAGACCCAGACAGAACCAAAGTCTGCAAAGCTTCTCTGGGAACAACAGGAACGCTGGGCCTGTACATTTTTGAACCGGAGATATTTTTTTTAAATTTCAACTTTATTGCTTTAATAACTTTGATCATTTCAGCTTTAATAACACATATTAAAGCCCCTGCTTTAATCATGTTATCGATTCCACCCACCTGGTTGTCAGGTCAGAACCAGAATCGAGCACACCTTAACCTGGAAGTCATGACCGAGTCCAGGAGACGACGGGGCGGCGCTGCCACCTGAGGCCAAGAGAAAGAGCGTGTGACGCGCAGTATCCAAAGACGGAGAGGTGGCTTTCCAGCTTGCTTGTTGGCGGGTTCTTTTCTCACTTTGCTTCTACAGCCAGAAGCAAACATGCCTGCACTGCGGACTGGGGACCCAGAATAGAGGGTGAAAATGCCATGTGCGTGGAGCCCTGCAATGCGAAAAGTTAACAGAAACTTGTGTCCCTAAGTTCCAAGCGCATCCGAGCACAGAGGAAGCATGCGGTGCATGTTAAAGGAATGAAGATGTGAATTGAAAGTGTTTTGTGGGTTTTTTTTCATGGAAACAGTCTTCTGGTGTTCCAGTGGCCAAAACAGCAGACGTAAAGGGAGAAACATGCATGAGGAACAAGCGTTCTCTCCTTTTACTTCCCCCACGACCTTGGGCAAGTTACTCCATGTCGGACAATTTATGTCTATTCTCCAAAGAGATGACCAGTAGATACATTGGAGTGGGCAAACGTAGGTTTACAGTTGTGTTGTGAGTACACAAAACACAGGGTTCATTCTTGTATCGTTGTTTGTTTATGATTAAATGTATCTTTGTTGTGAAAGTATGACAGATGTCCCTTTTTGTATCATTATTATGTGTAAAGAAGGGCAGCAACATGAGCGCTTACAAGAATGTGCCTAAGTGCACTGTGCCTTGTGGTATTCCTCGGAGCTAATAACGCTCGCGTAATCCTCAGACCCTGTGTGTCTTTCTTCATATGGACAACTGTAAAGCTACTTTTGCCCTCTCCTGTATGAAAAGATGTTCAAGGCCACTCATCATCAGAAAAAGATGCAAATTAAAGTCACAATGAGATACCACCTCACATGTGTCAGAATGGCTTTTATCAATCAATCAATAACTGTCAGCGAGGATGTGGAGGGAAGGGAACCCTTGTGAGCTGTTGGTGAGAGTGCAACTAGGTGGGTCCACTGTGGAAAACAGCATGGAGGTCCCTCTAACAATTCAAAATAGAACTACCGTATGACGCGGCCATTCCACGGCTGGATGTGTACCGGAAGAAATCCAGAACACGCTTTCCAAAATACACATGCAACCCTGTGTTCACTGCAGCTCGATTTACAATAGCCAGGTATGGAGGTGCGCTGGGTGTCCATCGATAGACAAGTGGACAAAGAACATCGGTGCATATGCACAATGGAATATTACTTGGCCATAAAAAGAATGCAATGTTGCCATTTGTGACCACATGGATGCTCCACCCACAGGTTGAGAACCGCTGCTGTAGAGCCTAAGACCATTGGATATTTACATGACGATTCATAACAGTAGCAAAATGACAGTTATCAAGTAGCAACGAAAATGATTTTATGCTTGGGGGTCACCACCACATGCGGAACTGTATTAAAGGGTCACGGCATTAGAAAGGCTGAGAACCACTGCTCTAGAGGGTATTCTGCTAAGTGAAATAAGCCAGAAAGAGAAAGACAAATGCCATGTGATCTCATATGTAGAATCTAAAAAACAAAATAAATGAAACAAAAATAGACCTGTATATAGATACAAAGTACAAACTGATGGTTGCCAGATGGGAGGGGTTTGGGGAACTGGGGGAAAAAGGTGACGGGATTAAGAAGTAAAAATTAGTGCCCTAGCTGGTTTGGCTCGGGGGATAGAGTGTCAGCCTACGGACCAAAGGGTCCAGGAATTGATTCCAGTCAAGGGCACGTACCTCGGTTGCAGGCTCCGCCTCCCATCCTACCCCTGGCCCAGGCCCTGGTCAGGGCTTGTGCTGGAGGCAACCAATTGATGTGCTTCGCTCATCAATGTTTCTCTCTGTCTTTCCCCCTCTCTTCCCCTCTCCCTAAAAATCAATGGGAAAATGTCCTCGGGCAAGGATTAACAACAACAAAAAAGGAAGGACAAGTTAGCAGTTAAAAATCATCATGGAGTGGGGATGTAAAGAACAGCATAGGGAATATAGTCAGTAATATTTTAATAACTATATGTGGTGCCAGATAGGTACTATATTTATCAGTGGGGTCATTTTGCAAGTTATGTAAATGCCTGCCCACTGTGCTGTACACCTGAAACAAATATTGAATGTCAACTGTAACTGAAAATTAAAAACGAAATTTAAAAACAATTTGTTTCTAAACTGTCCCACCTATATAATGGGAATATTATTTCATATATTGTAAAAATTAAACAAGTTAGCCCTAACTAGTTTGGCTCAGTGGATAGAGCATCGGCCTGCGGACTGAAAGGTCCCAGGTTTGATTCCGGTCAAGGGCATGTACCTTGGTTGCGGGCACATCCCCAGTAGGAGGTGTGCAGGAGGCGGCTGATCAATGTTTCTCTCTCATCGATGTTTCTCTCTATCCCTCTCCCTTCCTCTCTGTAAAAAAAAAATCAATAAAATATTTTTTTAAAAATTAAACAAGTTAATCTATGTAGAGTACTTAGTGTTTGACTCATAATAAACTTTATGTAAGTGGTTTATTTTTGGTGGTTTACTGTTATTGTCCCCTACTTTTCAACTTCCCTTTCAGTGAACTAGCACCTTCCATCTTCCTATACACACCGTCCCTCCTTCTGGGTCTGTACCCAAAAGAATTGAAAGCAGGAACTCAAACAGATATCTGTACACGCACCTTCCTGACAGTATGAAGTCATAATCACTAACAGGTGGAAATAACCCAAATGTCCATCAAGGGATGAACGAGCCGGAAGCTGCGTTCTCTCCACGCAGCACGATGGACCGTCACTGTCTGTCTCTACGGGAAGGAGCTGCTGACGTGTGGATGAACCTCGCAGATGTAAGCCATGTAGTAAAAGCAACCAGACACACAGAGCCGCTATCAGGTGACTCCCCTCCTACAGGGACTGATGCAGAGGGGCAGGAAGAAGAATGCTGGTTGCCAGGCCTGGGGCAGGAGGCAGGAGGGAGTTGCAGTTTAATGGGGACGGTTTCAGTTTGGGAAGGTGCAAAGCTCTGCAGATGGACAGCAGTGATGCATCTAATGCAAGCGAACTGGACTCTAAAATAGTAAAATGGTGTTTGTTGTGCATATTTTATAACAATTTTAAAAACAAACCACCTGGGAGGAACACTTTGTAAAGTATACGATTGCCTGACCACTATGCTGTGCACCCGACACTGATACAAAATAACACTGAAGGTAAACTGTAATTGAGAAAACTTCTTTAATTAACAAAAAAACGAGCCCTAAAATCTAAAAACTAAACAAGAGCACGTGCCCGCCCTCCTTCCCCAGGAGCCGAGGACGCGCGGCTGGGCCAGAAGGGGGCGCGGGTCCTCCCAGCTCCGCAGCGGCAGCGGCAGCGGCAAGTCCCCCAGCCTGAACTCCCTTCACTGCAGGCCCCTGGGGGGCTCCTCCCTTCGCCCCTTCCCGTGGTCAGGGTGGCGTGACAGTGCCATCTCTGCATCCCCCGCCACGGCCTGGAAAACTGCCCTTCCAGAAGCTTCCTGTAATTCCCAGGCGGGCAGAGCCCAGCGCCCCGGTGTTACCCTATTCAGTCTATTTCACGACTGCCCAGCGGGGCCCAGGATGGCCCAGAAACAGCTTGCGGGGATAAACAGCCCAAGCGCAGGCACCTCCTACACCTCAGGCTCCTGCCCCGCAGGCCGGGCAAAGGGCCGCCTGGCAGGTGCCCCCAGAGGCGTCCGGAAAAATCCGTGCAGCCCCCCCCCCCAGCCCCCCACATCCCGATTGCCAGGAAAGCTCCCTGGAGGGGGGGCGGCTTTCAATTCTTTTGGGAACAGACCCAGAAGCAGGGACGGTGTGTATAGGAAGACGGAAGGTGCTAGTGTCCTGGATGCTTCCTCACGGCACAGTAAGCCCCACAGGAAGCTGAGTGCCGCCTCGGAGGAGGAGGAGGAGGAGGAGGAGGAGGAGGAGGAGGAGGAGGAGGAGGAGGTGGAGGAGGAGGAGGAGGAGAGTAAGTCTCCGCAGGAGGCCGCGTTGTTCTAATTCCTACTTTAATGTTCTGTTCATTTCTACACGGAACATGTTTCTTTCTTTAAAAATTTTCTGCTTATTGGGTTTAGAGGGAAAAGGGAGAGAAAAACAACGATCTGTTGTTCCACCTATTTATGCATCCTTTGGTTGATTCTTTTTTTGTTTAATATACATTTTACTGATTTTTTACAGAGAGGAAGGGAGAGGGATAGAGAGGTCGAAACATCGATGAGAGAGAAACATCAAGCAGCTGCCTCCTGCACCCCCTCACTGGGGATGTGCCCACAACCAAGGTACATGCCCTTGACCGGAATCGAACCCGGGACCCTTGAGTCCATAGGCCGACGCTCTATCCACTGAGCCACACCGGCCAGGGCCTTTGGTTGATTCTTATATGTGCCAGGGGCTGGGACCCTCAACCTAGGCGTACTGGGACAACACTCTAACCTGCTGAGCTACCTGGCCAGGGACAAAACTTTTCTTAAAATGCCTGATGAGACATATCTGTGGGGGTAAAAGGATGAAGGTAAAACTAAAACAATTTCCCACTTTGTGGGCTGCTGATGTGGGGAAATTTTAAAAAGAACATTTTCTAGTTATAAGAGGAAAAGGGAGGAAGAAAGAGGGAGGGGGGAGACTATCAGAAGGGAGGGAGGGAGGGAGAGAGAGAGGAAGGGAGGGAAGGAGGGAGAGAGAGAGGAAGTGAGGGAGAGAGAGAGGAAGTGAGGGAGAGAGAGAGGAAGGAGGGAGAGAGAGAGGAAGGGGGTGGGAGAGAGAGAGGAAGGGAGGGAAGGAGGGAGAGAGAGAGGAAGGGAGAGAGAGGAAGGGAGGGAGGGAGGGAGAGAGGGAGGGAGGGAGGGAGAGAGAGAGGAAGTGAGGGAGAGAGAGAGGAAGGAGGGAGAGAGAGAGGAAGGGGGTGGGAGAGAGAGAGGAAGGGAGGGAAGGAGGGAGAGAGAGAGGAAGGGAGAGAGAGGAAGGGAGGGAAGGAGGGAGAGAGGGAGGAAGGGAGGGAGGGAGGGAAGGAGGAAGAGAGAGAGGAAGGGAGGGAGGGAGGGAGAGAGGGAGGGAGGGAGGGAGGGAGGGAAGGAGGGAGAGAGAGAGGAAGGGAGGGAGAGAGAGAGGAAGGGAGGGAGAGAGTGAGGAAGGGGGTGGGAGAGAGGGAGGGAAGGAGGGAGAGAGAGAGGAAGGGAGGGAGGGAGGGAGGGAGGAAGGGAGGGAGGGAGGGAGGAAGGGAGGGAGGGAGGGAAGGAGGGAGAGAGAGAGGAAGGGAGGGAGGGAGGAAGGGAGGGAGGGAGGGAAGGAGGGAGAGAGAGAGGAAGGGAGGGAGGGAGGGAGGGAGGGAGGGCGGGCACACTTCTTGGTGGAGCTGTTAAACCATTTTTGTCTCCACTCAGTTTCCTCCTTGGCTCCTAAACGTAGTTGCCTGTCTCTGCAGACATTGCACGGCTTTAGTCCTAAGGCACTTGGGCCCTCTTGACCTGTTCTTCCCATTTGCCCCCAAGCCCCCCGTCCTGTGGCTGACAAATTCCCCCACGTTCTCAGGCTTGCCCTCCAGTGCCTCACAGCTGCCTGCTGGGGGGCGGGGGGGGCACCCTGTTCAGAGGGCTCGGTTCACCCACTTTCCTCGCCAGACCTCGAGGCAGGAATGACATCTAATTCCTTGGTGCGTCGTCACAGACCAGACTGCTTCTTGAAATAGTGGGACGCGCTAACATTTAGAAGGAAGAAGCCAGAGTCGCCCGACAGGTTTATTGAGGTTGAGCTGTCTGCCCACAATCCAAATGGTTTCTGGTACAGGCTGCGTGACACCTCTCTGACCACCAGGCCCATCACCAAAGGAGAGCAGGTTCACGCCTGTTCATTCTGGAATGCGGTCAGGCGTTAAGCTGCGGCCCGTGCAGTGTGCGTGCGGTGCGGCAGCTCAGGGCGCCGTTGGCGGATCCGGATCAGGCTCTCTGGAACGTCTGCTTGCACACTTGGCCCTCGCAGAACATTTCCTGGGATCGGGAGGAAGGGAGAGGAAGGAGATGACTTGGCACGTGGCCTGTCCTTCCACACAAGGCTCTGACCCCAAACGCGTGCTGTCTTTGCCAACCCCCTTCTCCAGCCCTCACACCAGCTCGTTCTGACAGCTAACAACCCAGTGTCAGTGCAGAGCCACCGGTGCAGGGCTCACTGCCTCCACTTCAGGCATCGATTGCAAGTCCCAGGCCACCTGTACCTCTGACCGACACCAGTTACAAATTGGGGGGTTCCCGTGACTCCCTCCCTTAGGTTCAGTAATGGGCTAGAATGGCCTGGCCGGTGTGGCTCAGTGGTTGAGCATCGAACTATGAACCAGGAGGTCACGGTCAATTCCCGGTCAGGGCACGTGCCCGGGGTGTGGGCTGCCTAGTGCGGGGTTGGGGGACTTCTCAATCTCTTCATTTGTAAATGGGGGTGAGGGGGGGGGGACAGTGGGTTGACAGGATTGCCGGTCACGGTTTCCCTGTTTTTCTCTTCCACGTTAGGTCAGCTCACTAAAAATAAGAGCGATGCGGCAAGTACCAGGTGGAGCTGATCGCCTTCGATCCAGTGGGTCCAGCCTCTGTTCTTCTTTTCCCCCTTCTGGACACAGGTGAGCCTGTCGTTGTCCCAGGTGACCAAGCTCTGCGCGACGGAGGGAGAAAACCCGGTTTGTCCCGCAGGGTCTCGGCTCTGCCTCGGTGCAAGGCCCGGCCGCCCGGCAGAACGAAGGGCCTGCGTTAGGGCTGTGGCTTTACCTTGCATTTCCTGTTATCCAGGCCTTTGTTGTCTTCTTCGAATTCTTCTCCAACTGTAAACTGAACGAGGTGGTTCCTGAGGCTGCTGTACGTGTGGATGGTAAAGGAGTCCCCATTCTGCTCGATCACTTTCTGCGGCTTCAGCAGCTTGGCTATCTTCCGAGTGGCAAAGTCGATACCTTGAAGACGATTTGAGAGAGAAAGCTCAGCTTTCACCAGAGATGCCAAGGCGAAGAGCCTGGCCGCTGGCCGCAGAAGCCTGGCCTTCGATGGATGGCCAGTGCTTCTTTTCCAATGTCAATGTCAGTTGCTGCCGAGACCGGATCTGTAGGGAAAGCTCTCCTGCCAGGCCTCCATCCAGAGGCGGACTGAGGGTGCCGCCGGGGCGGACTGGGAGCTGGGCGCAGCAGGAGCAGGTCCGCTGGAAGGAGGGCACCTCTCACCTGCGGGTCTCATCACCTGTGTCAGGGTGACAACGGGACCAGGAAGCCACCCAACCTCAAGTACAGCAACTCTGCCGTTTGCTGCTTTATGTATTTGCGCTTCAGACTAAGACAGAATTTGTTTTTGTTTTGTTTTTAAATATATTTTACTGATTTTTTACAGAGAGGAAGGGAGAGAGATAGAGAGTTAGAAACATCGATCAGCTGCCTCCTGCACACCCCTCACTGGGGATGTGCCTGCAACCAAGGTACATGCCCTTGACCGCAATCGAACCTGGGACCCTTCAATCCGCAGGCGGACGCTCTAGCCACTGAGCCAAACCGGTTAGGGCCTAAGACAGAATTTGAACAGTTTCTGAACAACAACTAAAAAAAAAAAACACGCCCTAGCCGGTGTGGCTCAGTGGCTAGAGCGTCAGCCTGCAGACTCAAGGGTCCCAGGTTCCATTCCGGTCAAGGGCATGTACCTTGGTTGCAGGCACATCCCCAGTGGGGGGTGTGCAGGAGGCAGCTGTTCGATGTTTCTCTCCCATCGATGTTTCTAACTCTCTCTCCCTCTCCCTTCCTCTCTGTAAAAAATCAATAAAATATATTAAAACAACAACACACACACACACACACACACACACACACACACACCCAAAACCTCAAAAACCACTGCAATCATGCACACGACTCTCTTCACTTAGGAGTCTTGAATAAGCTTTCAAAATGGTCACACATGAAAACATGGACTACCGTGAGGGTCAGGGTTTTGGTACAGAAAGTGGATTTGAATGCCGTTTCTGATATATTAGCTCTAAGCACCTGGTGTGGCTAGAGGTTGTAAATGCTTGCTCCCTATTCTTCAGGAATTTGTAACCAAGAATGCAGGGCAAACGGAGCAATCGAAATCTCCCTTTAAGAGGACCTGCTTCTAGTCGAAGGAAAACTGAAAGCAATCCTCTTGAACCGAAAAGCACTTGGATTATTTGAGTTCTGTGCCGTAAACCCCTCTACCTGCCGTGGGCTACTTTTACAAAGACTCCGAATGAAAGACATCGACTAAATCACCGAGCACTTCGTTCATTTAAATATTTAACTGGGACAAACACCTCAAGCTCTGTTTTGGGCCAAAAGGGACAGATCACCTGGCTGTATTTTCCAATGAACAAGATAAGGACTTTCTGGTTTTTATTACAGGAGCCATCTGTATTCACTTGAAATAGAAACCTCTGTGTTTTAAAAAAACGTGTTTTAGTTCACTGTCAAGTCATGAGACATGGCTCAGATTGGAGAGAATGCTAACTCACAAAACGAACTGAATTCAAACAATGGAACTTAACGGGAGCTTTCACGTGCTCTGGCTGGTGTGTCTTGGGACATTGGAGCGCCATCCCATGCATCAAAAGGTGGCGGGTTCGATCCCCGGTCAGGGCACATGCAGGAGGCAGCCAACTGATGCTTCTCTCTCTCCCCCTTCTTCTCTCTAGGATCAATCAATACTTTTTTTAAAAAAGGAACTTTCATTTTTAAAAATGAAATGTAGGATTTATTGTAGGTTTTCTTGTCCCAGTATCCTTGTAATTCTTTTTTTTTTTAATTTTTGGTAATTTTTTATTGTGGTCAAATACACAAATTTTACCCATTTACAAGCATACAAGTCAGTGGCATTGAATAATCATAATGTTACGCAACCAACAACATTATTTCTTTCCAGAAATTTTTCATCACCCCACACCGAAACTCTGTATCAGGTGGGGTTCAGGACACGCTACCCAAAACCTGGCACCTTGGCAGAGTGAATATTTTCAGCCGGTACCTGAGGAAGGCAGGTGCAGGGAGGACCCTTCGACCTCCCCCTGATGCGGGTGATAAAACCCTCAGATGAGAGGTGCCCTCCTTATAACAGAGAAAGGAGCAGCCTCCGCTTCATCAACAAGGGACACAGAGAGGAATCCCAAGAGCACTTGCTAAGTTTCTAAGCTGGTTGGTTACTTTTTAGTTCTACAATTTCTATTTGTTTCCTTTTCAACTCGGCAGATGTTACATTTTATAGAGCCTGATTTCCTGCCAAAATTAAGTTCAGCGTAAGTGCTTTATAGTCTATTTCTGATCATTCCAGTATCTGGAGCCCCTGTTTGTACACGCAGACCCAGGGTAAGGTCCTGAGATTGCACATCTACTTTTGTAGGCGGAGGGGAGACCGAAAAAAAATAGGCTGGTCCCTCCAGGCTGGTAATTCACAGAGTTCATTAGGGGAACACCCAAGACATGTCTTGGATGACTACAAGATGCAATGAACCCCCTCACCGCAGGGCAGGCGCCAAAGAATTCTACAGGCTCAAGTGGGGGACAGTCACAGGTAATAGCACGCAAATGCTACCAGGTCCGGGAAATTACCTTACGTGCCTGACTGGGTCGGGACAACAACCTGCGCCAGGGACCTGCACTGGCTGGAGGCGAGGGAAGGGGGCGAGTTTCTGTCCGAATGAACATCCGTGACAATCAGACAGTCTCTAAGGGGGTTTGCAGAAAGTCACCTCCTTTCTTCCAGCTTGCAGGACACTCGCTGGTCACGTCATGGAGCAGTCTCTCTTCCACACTCCCCGCTCCCATCTGCTCCAGGACGGACAGAAGTTAGGGACACGACTCTAGACTCGTATCAGCCTGGCACCAGAAGAACCTGAATAATAAACATGACTGACTAGCCCTTATTTCCCCGTATATTTGCTTTCCTGTTGTTTGCCACCCTGGAAACTCAGTCTTTTTTGTCTTGTCTCTTCTCTGCGGAAGCATTGCTCGTTGCTAAGAAGCTATAGAAGCTCGGGCTCTAACCACTCCT
Organism: Corynorhinus townsendii; assembly: GCA_026230045.1. Lineage (NCBI taxonomy): Eukaryota > Metazoa > Chordata > Mammalia > Chiroptera > Vespertilionidae > Corynorhinus > Corynorhinus townsendii. The sequence continues at coordinate 216,585,327 of JAPDVU010000002.1, forward strand.
TGGAGATACCGCTGCAGGCTGCGTGTGTCGACTTCTGAGTGCCTGATCTTTGTGAGCCTAATTTACAGGGCCCCTGCCAATGAACCAGGTGGGCAGAGGAAAATACATCTTTTCCTTCTGCACGAGGATTTGCGTCAACATAAATCAGATTTCGCTTGGGAAGTCCCCAACTTCCCTACTTAGTGTGAGAAAGGACAGGGAGGAGAATCTTAAAAACACACTGGGGCGCAGAACCGTTCATTTCAAAGCGGTTACAATGGCCAGTTTTCTGTAACAGGTGTTTTACCGCAATAAAAAAAAAAGTGGACTCCCAGCTCGATTTACTGGTGGAGAAACTGAGGCCTGGTCTCAGAGGAAAGGAGGCGCGCCAGAGCGGTCCCCCGAACCCCGTGTTCTCAGCAGCTTTGGTCCATCTGTCAAAAGTGCCACTGACGGGCGGCATTTCACAAAAGCACTTGGCACACAGTAGGTGCTCAGATGCACGAACCCGAGGAAGGAGACTGATGGCAGGACAGACCGGGGATGGGTGAGGAAGGCAGGCCCTCCGCCATCAGGGCGGGGAGCATCCTCCAGCCCCTCTGGGGAGCAAGCACATGGGACAGACCCCGCGGGTGCGGCACACCCTGCCGCGTGATCCCTTCTCCAAGCCTCCCAGACCAGGCTCCCCAAGCGCTCAGGCAGCATGGACGGACCCTCCTCAGGGCGGGGATCAGTGAGGCGGAAGCGCCCTCTATGGGGCCTGGGTGTCTTGACATCCCCGCAGTCCTGGGGAAGAGCGGAGGCCAGAAACTGAAGGTTTCAAACACGGTTCCAAATCTAGCGGCACCGGAATCTCCTGGGGCGGGGCCGGCCCGGAGCTCGGGACCGAGTCTGGATAAGCTCAGGTGACCCCGATGCTACGGGACGGGGCGGGGGGGGGGGCCTCCCTGGGCGCCCCTGGAGACGCTGCGGGACGGGGGGCGCCCCTGGAGACGTTGCGGGACGGGGGGCGCCCCTGGAGACGATGCGGGATGGGGGCACCCCTGGAGACACTGCGGGACGGGGCCTCCCTGGGCGCCCCTGGGTTCAAGGGATGCCGGCCCGACTGCCCAGAGCCCCGCGTTAAAGGCAGCTGCGGGGCGAGGGTCACCCGGGGAGGGGCTTCCATCCGGGGCGCCCCTGACGTGCCCAAACCCCATCGTGTCCCTGAGTGTGCCTGCGAGGTGTCCCCCGCCCCCCGCACCTCCGCCGGGTTAAAAACCCGCTGGGAAGGAGCCGTGGCCGTAGAGACGGTCCAGGGGACGAGAGGAAGGAAAGGTGGGGGGCTTGGGAGCAAGGACTGGGGGACGGTCGGACGGGCGAGGGGACAGGGAGCTGGGGAAGATGGAAGGATGGGGCAGGCGAAGAGGCGGGGGTGGTAGACCGACGGACGGTGGACGGGGGACAGGGGACGGGGGAGACGGAAGGACAGAAGCCGGGGTAACCGGGGAATGAGAGGACGGGCAGGTGGACCGGGGATGCAGGATCGACTGGGGGACGGGCAGACGGACACGCGGGGGCACGAGCGGACGTGGGAAGGAGAGCCAGGGAGCCAGGGACGGACGGCCCCGCGCCTCCACCCCGACCCCCACGGCGCCCCCGGCGCCCCCACGGCCCGCCTACCTAGGGCCAGCATGTAGCCCTCGAAGTTGTCGCTGCTGCTCAGGTTCCAGGTGCCGCTGAGGTCGGCGGGCATGGCGGGGCTGGGGCGACGGCGCGGGGCTGGGACGACTCCGGGGCGGGCGGGCAGCGTGCGCTCGGCCCTAAGTGCGGGGCCGCGGAGGCGGGGCCGGGCTGGACCGCGGGGCGGGGGATGGGGGGGTGTGGGGGGCGGGGTGCCCGGACACTCCCTCCCTCCAGAAGCCCAGGCCTCCGGGCTCCCGGGGCCGCGCTCTCTGTCTTCTGCTGCGGCCCCTGGAAACGCCTGTTTTCCTCGGGTCCCCCTCCTCTCACCCCAGACGTGCGCGGACCCACGCTCGGGTCCAGGCCAAGCGTTCGGTGTCTATTTCTGACCCCTCCATGAGCTCTAGACCCAAATGTCAACAGCCAGCATTCACTCAGCGATACTGTGTGTGTTACTACCTGTCACATGTCAACGGCCGACATTCAGTGAGCGATACTGTGTGTGTTACTACCTGTCACATGTCAACGGCCAGCATTCACTGAGCAATACTATGTGTGTTACTACCTGTCACATGTCAACGGCGGACATTCAGTGAGCGATACTGTGTGTGTTACTACCTGTCACATGTCAATGGCCAGCATTCAGTGAGCGATTGCTATGTGTGTTACTACCTGTCACATGTCAACGGCCAGCATTCAGTGAGCGATACTGTGTGTGTTACTACCTGTCACATGTCAACGGCGGACATTCAGTGAGCGATACTGTGTGTGTTACTACCTGTCACATGTCAACGGCCGACATTCAGTGAGCGATTGCTATGTGTGTTACTACCTGTCACATGTCAACGGCCAGCATTCACTGAGCAATACTGTGTGTGTTACTACCTGTCACATGTCAACGGCGGACATTCAGTGAGCGATACTGTGTGTGTTACTACCTGTCACATGTCAACGGCCAGCATTCACTGAGCGATACCATGTGTGTTACCACCTGTCACATGTCAACGGCCAGCATTCAGTGAGCGATACTGTGTGTGTTACTACCTGTCACATGTCAATGGCCGACATTCAGTGAGCGATTGCTATGTGTGTTATTACCTGTCACATGTCAACAGCCAGCATTCAGTGAGCAATTGCTATGTGTGTTACCACCTGTCACATGTCAATGGCCAGCATTCACTCAGCGATTGCTATGTATGTTACTACCTGTCACATGTCAATGGCCAGCATTCACTCAGCGATTGCTATGTGTGTTACTACCTGTCACACGTCAATGGCCAGCATTCACTCAGCGATTGCTATGTGTGTTACTACCTGTCACATGTCAACGGCCAGCATTCACTGAGCTATTGCTATGTGTGTTACCACCTGTCACAGGTCAACGGCCAGCATTCACTGAGCTATTGCTATGTGTATTACCACCTGTCACATGTCAACCGCCATCATTCACTGATCAATTGCTGTGTGTGTTACTACCTGTCACATGTCAACGGCCAGCATTCACTCAGCAATTGCTATGTGTGTTACCACCTGTCACATGTCAATGGCCAACATTCACTCAGCGATACTGTGTGTGTTACTACCTGTCACGTCAATGGCCAGCATTCACTCAGCGATTGCTATGTGTGTTACCACCTGTCACATGTCAACGGCCAGCATTCACTGAGCGATACCATGTGTGTTACCACCTGTCACAAAGTCCTACTTCTCCAGTGGTTACTTATTATCGCCTGTGACAGAGACAACGACGGAGACGAAGAGAAGGGAAGAACTTGCCGAGGGTCATATCGTGGGTGGAAGAGGCTGGATTCGAACCCAGGCGGCCTGACTCCCGAACTCGGGGGCAGCTCTCGCTGCCTCCGTGATGTCTCCACGGGCCGTCCTCCAGGCCTGGCTTCCCACATCCGAGACAGGAAGCACAGCACAGAGCCCCCTCTCTGCCAGCTGCACCACTGGGCTCCCTTCTCTGCGCCCCCCGTTTCCAGCCCATCAACAAGGCCTGTTGCTTCCACACCCTCACCCGAGCCACTCTCATGCCTGCCCTCCTCCCTGGACTGGCTGTTTCCACTGATCCCATCACACCGTTCTCCAGACGCAGCCAGGCACGCTTTTGAGAAATGCAACTCAGATCTTACCACGCCCCTGCTTAGAACCCTCAGGGTCGCCCCTGTTTGCTTAAACGGAAACTGGCACCCTCTGCGGAGGTTCATAAAGCCCTCCCGGGGGGCTTCTGGGTACGCCCTCCCCCCCAGTTCCATTCTGCCTCGGGACTCCGGTCCCCCCGGGTTGCTGTGGCTGCGGTGCTGGCAGGGGTCTGTACCGGGTGCTCCCCCTTCCCGGGCTGTTTTCCTCCTGGGTTTTGCATGGCTGGCTCCGTTGGCTTCCGGTTCAACAGTTACTGTTAGGGTCCAGTCTTTCCTAATCACGCTCTCTGCAGAGAGGAATGTTCCCTGAATACCCGGGCCTCTTTCCAAAACCCCCACCCTCTCCTCAGGGAGGCGCGAGGAGCCACCTGATGGAGGGCAGCTCGGGCGACCGCCACGCTGGTTCCCTGAGACTGCAGGAGGGAGGGCCCGGGACGTGGGTCTTTCGTGGCTGACACTGGAAAAAATTCAGGCACACCTGAATGCGTTCCTTGCCATTGGTCCGTTTTTACCACCGTGGCAGTGACTCTATCACAAATTCTAAACACAGGGTATTTCATTTCCCCCTTCTCCCCCTCTAACACGGACTTGAGGACCCAAACGCTCCCTCCGGCGGGCTGCTCCAAAGTCTAGACCGGGGAATGAGTGTGTAAGTTACTGTCTGCCTCCCAAGGGAATGCCTGAAAAATAACAAAAGGCCATTCACTTGCTCACAAACCTGCAGTCTGGCAGAGCTCACAGAAGGCGGCTCATCTCAGCTGCATGAGGCAGCAGCTGGGGTCACGTGCGCTCAGTCGCCTGGCTGGTAAATTGGTGTTGCCTGTCTCTTGGCTGGGAGTCCAGCCGGGCCTGTGGGCTGGGGGGCAGGTTCCCCCGCACTGGGCCTCAGCATGGGCCCTGGGCAGCGTGGGCGCCTTCACGGCAGGTCTGGCTGGCTGGGTTCTCAGAGGGCGCGTCCCAGGAGGACCAGGAAGACGCTGTGCGTCTTGTCTGACCTGGTCTCAGAAGTCAGGCCACGTCACTCCCCGCAGTCTTGGGCCCACCTGGACCCAAGTGGGGGGGGGGGGGGACACGGACCGCAGCTCCCAGTGTCACACTGTCAGAGCATGTGGAACGGGAGACCTTAGAATGGCCACCTTTAAAATGTCACGGGAACCCATCCCTCTTCTGACCCTCACACTAAGTTGTGACTTCGAACCTAGACTTGGTCAGTAATTAAAGTGCTCTTTAGAGTCTCCGTTTCTTGCTTTTTGCTCATCTTCTTTTCCAGTTGGGTTAGAACTTGGACAGAGAAAGCCTTGGATCTCTTCACACATCTCTAAGCGTCACCTTTTCAGAGCAGCCTTTGATATCACTTCTAATATACCGTTAGTCTGCATCACTTCTCTGTTTACTACCTTCATAATCAGCATAACCCACAACGATCTCTTTCGGTTTGTTTGCTGACCGCCTTTTTCTTTTTTAAAAAATGTATTGATTGGTCTTAGAGAGAACTGAGGGGAGAGAGGGAGAGAGAAACCTTGGTTTGCTGTTGTACGTACTTAGGCATCCGCTGGTTGATTCTTGTATGAGCCCTGTCAGGGGAGGGAAGCTGTGGCCTTGGTGCGTGGGGACGATGCTTTAACCGAGTTACCCAGTCAGGCCCGTCGACTACCTTTTTCATTGCAATTTCAAGGGCAGAGACCATGCTCAGCTCACTCAGCGGCACAGTGCTTGGCAAGCAGTCAGTGTTTGTTGACTGAATGGCTACCACCTTTTCTAAAGGAGAGGTGCCATTTCTGTTGAGAAAACAGAGTGGCATTGCCTCGCCTCTCCCAGAATGAGGCTGTTGATTCCCGTAATTCCTTTGGTGGAATGTGACAGGCTGTTTTCAAACCCTGGAATTACCTATCCCTTGCCATTTAATGGGCACAGAACTATGAACTCTGACTTGATTTCTGGAGCATGAAGCCTGTTTAAATCCCAGATGTCAGGATATGGAGAAATCATACTTACTTCCTATCCTTAAAATCTTATTGTTCTAAATCTTGGCCTGAAAAGGAAGGTCACAGAAATAAGTAATGATGATTTTAGCATCTGTGCTGGTAGGTATGGCTTTTGGCCAGCCTGGGCAAGGGCCATCTAGTAGGGATAGGGTTGAATTTTGGTTGACGTGGCATTATACCTGGACTTGCCCATGGGATAAGAAGTGATTTTCTCCTTTTTATTTTATTTTTTTAATTGATTTGAGAGAGGAAGGGAGAGGGATAGAGAGATAGAAACATCAATGGTGAGACAGGATCATTGATTGGTTGCCTCCTACATGCCCCACACTGGGGCTCGAGCCTGTAACCCAAGGCATGTGCCTGCACTGGGAATCGAACCGTGACCTCCTGGTTCATAGGTCGATACTCAACCACTGAGCCACACGGGCCAGGCAACTTTTCTCATTTATAATTCTAAAACCTTTCTTCTAGACAAGGATAACATTATCTCTGGAAAGGAAAGAGGGGAGAAATGTGGCTAAATGTGAGCCTTTTCTTTCCTTCCATTTGATACTGGCAAAGTAACCCATACAATTACTGCCAAGACCGGGTCCTAAATGGGTACAAACTCTGCTCCTCCTAGTCGGTAGTGGATGGGAACTGATGAGGGGCACTTGGAGGAGAACCAGTCTCTGTCACTTGATGGAGCCTGATCTGGGTCCAGGAAAGAACAGTGTGGACACTGAGGTGAGCCTCATGCCATCCACGCCTCCCCTCCCCAATGCAGGGAAGGGGTGCCAGCAGGGGTTTAAGGCTTAGCCAGTCACAGAAATCTTACCTCCTTTGCCAGTGGTTGATGATAGGGACAAGCAGGTTTACTAGTAAATGATTCTGAATCAACCAACGAGATATGAGAAGTTTGATGGGGCTGAGAGAGGCTTCATTGTTTTTGAACCTTTAAAATATATATATTATTGATTTCAGAGAGGAAAGGAGGAGAGAGAAACATCAATGATGAGAATCCCTGATCAGCTGCCTCCTTCACGCCCTCTACTGGGGATCGAGCCTGAAACCCGGGCATGTGCCCTGACCCGGAATGGAACCGTGACCTCCTGGCTCACAGGTTGATGCTCAACCACTGAACCACACCAGCCGGGCGAGGCTTGATTTTAACAGCTGTGGAGAGCCAGCCTTTCTCCACTTTTGAACACGAACAAGGAAGACTTGCTACTGGTGACCATCCTCTGACTAAGGGGCACCTGCTCTAGGACACGTGACCAGCAGAGCAGAGGGACGAAAAGAGCCGGGGTCCTTGCTGACAGGAGAGTCACTGCCCCCGAGAACCCTGACGCTTGCCTGCCCTCCGTCTCCACTGCTGGTAAAGGTCCCTATTGTTTAAGTCACTGGGAGTGAGCTGCCGGCTACTCCCGGTGGAAAACACCCTGGCAGAGACAGTAAAATCAGGGCACTCCTATCCCCTTATTTGCCTTTTCCTGTCGGAGGGCACAAGACAGGCCAATTCTGGTTCGGTTCTGAGCAAGCTTTACCTGCTGAGGGTACTTACCAAGTGTTTAATAGAATACTTCATGGAAGAGTACTACTCTTGTGACAAGACCCGTGGGGCTGGAAACTCAGGTCTGTTTGCTGACACTGGTACTATAGCTGCACTGTTATATGGCCCGTTCACCCTTGGCCCCCAAGGGTCTGCCTTGCAGAAGGTAAGTTAGGGCTGTGCTCCTGTGAATTTGGACAAAGACCACAGGGCCCTTCAGCCCTGCGCTTCTGTACTGCAAGGCGGAGGGAAGAGCTGAGGGTCTTCCTCAGGCTCCACGGACTTCCCGTGAAGCTGTTTTTCTTGAGACCCTGAGGCAGACTGAACGGGGCCCAGCGATTCTCTAAGAACCCCTCCTTTTCCTCCTGGCCCTTGCGCATGCGCGCGCACACGGAACTTTTCTAGCTATGATACTGACACGCGTTAACTAGACTTACTGCGGTGACCATTGTGCCATATACATGTAACCACCATTAGGTGGCACCCCTGAAACGACTACGTTATAGGCCGATTATACCTTAAAAAATCGAAATGAACTCTGAAAACAAGACACCCTCCTCCCTCCTTGACTGCCCTGGGCTTCCCCGTTCCCCCCGCTGGTCTTCAGTGCAATCGTCTTCACGTGTGAATTAGACCGGAGCACGCCTCGCATTGATGTATCAGCGGTGAAACGATGCACCTGAGACCTGCTTTCAACGATCCCAGGAAAACAAGGAGGGCGCAGGTGAAGCCAGACTGGCAGAGCCTCACGATGGAAGCTGGTGCCCTCTGAGGGGTTCCTTCCACGATCACCACTAGTTTCGCTCATGCTCTAGTTTTCGCTTAATTTTTGAAAATGTCACGTTTGGCCACGTTCCCCATTGGCCTGGACACCCTGAGTTGCTCCCCCGGGAATGGCCTTGGGCCTGGTTTCCTGTCCAGCCGTCGGGACTGGTGCTGGGGAGCCCCTTGCCGATGCCCAAAACGGGGCGTTTTCTCCTCCCGCCCTGGCTGTGGGCAGCTGCCCAGACGCTGGCTCCTACTTGCGCTCCCTGGGCACTTGGCGCCATGACAGTTCCAAGACGGACTTCCAGGTCCCGCAGAAGGGAAGGGGCAGGTGGCAGCTCGGAGCGGCGAGGACCGTGGGAACGCCAGCATTCCAGCCGGTCAGCATCATTTCAGAGCTGGTAGGGGCCGCAGAGGTCATCGCGTCGTTCTAGAGAAAGGGGCAGCGGCAAGCGACGGCCTCCGCAAGCAGCTGGCCCACATGCCTGGCGCCGAGACCCACCCCCGGGCGGAGAAGCGTCTTCGGCTCACAGGCACCATTCCTGCCCGCTGGCATCACGGGGCGAGCAGGGGCACCTGGGCGCCGTTTCCTTTTTATTTGTTTTTTTGCTTTGTGTGTAAACTACGGTTTATACCACCTCCTCCCTCTGGGCTTTGGCTGCCCAGGTCCAAGGCCTTGCTAACACTGGGCAAGTTCAACTGGGTCCGTCTGGGTGGACTGAACCCATCAGCCATCATACTGTTGAAAGTTTTATCTACCTGTGCTCAGCCACTTACGGTGGATGAAACTGTCAAGATTTGGTTACAACATTCCTTGGGAAAGAATACGCTAGGTAAGGTGTGGAGTGATCAAGAGCACAGGCTCGGAGACTAACTGCTCATTCAGGCCTGTTTCCCACTGACCCCAGCCACCTACCTGTGCCGTTCCCCAAACGAGGACCTGGTGAGCGCATGCCCAGCACACAGTGCGTGCTCGGCGAGTTCCAGCAGCACCCGGTGAACGGGGCGCAGGCTTCAGAGCTGGCCCTGGTCACGCCTCCTCACGTTGGGGTGGGTGCCGCAAGCCACGTTTTAGAGCAAGGGGCCTTCAGGAGGATGGCAAAGGAATGGATGGCCCGTGGCACCCCGAGTAAGTGTTAAAGGGGCCCATTCACAAAACAGTGACCTCTAGCTCCCAGAGAAGGGACTCGGAGGATGGGGTGGAAGAGAGCAGCCCTGGCCTTGGGGGTGCTTTCTCCTAGCCAGTGGAGAGGTCCTCAAATGGGAAGAGCAAGCCGTCTCTGAGGCAAGGAGACACGGCTGCATATCCCTTTGGTTCAGTCTCTGTACCCTAATCACCAAGGAGGACCCACTCCTCCCCTCTTTATTTTTTTTTTTTTTGAGTTTCCATAATGTGACTTATTTTGTTAGAAGCATCATATACCCCCAAACAGTCAATAGTGCAAATGCACAAAATGCAGCTCCAGCCGAACACGCTCCTTTCTGTTACCTACAACACCCCTTCTCTTCACCTCCTTGGCGAAGGAGACTGGCCTAGGCTTTTGACATTGAACCTTGATTGCCGGGGGCTGCTAAGTTCTGGAGGCTGGAAATTTGAGGTGAAGGCGCCAGCATGTCGGGTGAGGGCTCTCAATGGGGGTTGCGGACTGCTGGTTATATCTTCTCTAGAAGGTTTGCTGCTCCCGGTTGTCCACTCACCTGATAAACGGAGAAGAAATATCTCCACGTGCGGTACGTTCAGCTGAGGGAAGCTGATGAAGCGGCCTGGAAAGGACTTACTGCAAGTTTGTTTGCAGCGTGTACGTGACGCCGCGAGAGGGGTAAAGGAAAACGACGCAGCATCACCAGCATCGAACATACGAAACACCAGCTTTCCACACGGCCCAAACTCTCACTTCACAAAGCAAATTATGAGAAAGGCCTGGTGCAGGATAAACAATGGCATATTTTCTTCTTCCTCCACGGAGGTCACGACAGTTAACATTTCTTCCCCTGTGAAGTTCATTGTTCTAACGTCCATTATCCAAAGAGGAAGTTCTGTCCTTGAGGACACCCAGAACTGTGCTATTATGCTGTGGCATTAGCAGCATCCTTGGTCCTGTGGGGAAAGTCAAGCAGCTCGTTCAATGTACAAAGTTGTTGATCCATAAATAGCCCAACAAAGGGCCATTTCACCAGGGCCAGCTCTCCTGGGAGGGTCCCCCAGGCCTTCCCAGTGGGGCCTGAGGTCAATATACTCATAGCTGCCCGGCCAGCATGGCTCAGTGGTTGAGTGTCAACCTATGAACCAGGAGGTCACGGTTGGATTTCCAGTCAGGGCACATGCCCGGGTTGTGGGCTCAATTCCCAGTGTGGGGTGTGCAGGAGGCAGCCAATCAATGATTCTCTCTTATCATTGATGTTTCTCTCTCGCCCTCTCCCTTCCTCTCTGAAATCAATTTAAAAATAAACACACACACACACACACACACACACACACTAATAGCTGAGTAGGGTATGCGCATTTCTAGGTAGGGAGGCAACAGATGATGAAAGAAATTTCTAGCATTGGGACTTTCCTGCAGCTCCCACAATATTTCAGGTGAACTGTAGTTTTCCAGAAGGAGACATCAAAGTTAAATTTTGACAGCTTCAGCTGCTTCTAGATCATTCTTTTTCAGTTCTGCTCCAACTCTTAGGTTCCACAAAGCTAAGAAGGGAGAAGAATGACCCCGTTTCTATGACCTGACATTCTAACTTGTCATTCACTCAGCAGATAAGAGAAAAATCTACTGGGTGCCAGGCTTTGCAACCCTTCCCGTCTTCAAGAAGTTGACCTGTTGGCGTCAGTAACAATGTCCGGAGCTGTAGGATGTACATTTATCTGCAGGCTTTATTTAACCTCTTCCTTTGTGAACTGTGGATACAGATTTGGACAATGCAATTGCATGGTTATAAGTGTCTTTTTCTTCTGCAGTTATAAATCCTCCATCTAGGGTGGTGTAGGTACGAGATATAAATTGCAAAAGGTAGATTACTGGTATTCTATTTTCACTGGAAATGTAACTTTAGTCCTGTTTCTATCACTGAATGATTTTCATAAACCACAACACTGTTCTATAAAAACGATTTCTGGCCTTTTTGCTTTACCAATTGGTAAAATGTCCACTACATTTTTTATCAGAATCAGATCATAGAGCAAGCTTGTATTTTTAACATAAAGCTATGACTTGATTACTTGGGAGTTCTATTTTGATTCAAGTCCACACGAAGGGACAAGAGGAGAAAAGGGTACAGATTCACAAAAGGCAGATTCACAGTGGCTGGCGCGGAACAGCAGGCTCTTCAGACCCTCAGCGTCAGGCGGGCTGACAGCTTCCACACCCCTCACCAGCGCCCCCTCCCTGAGCTGAAACTCTGGCCACCCAGTGGGGCATTTCCCGTGTTTTTAAGGTCTCTGTTTGTCTTTTGATTATTAAGCTATCGATAAAGACTTTGAGCACTGACACTTAACCACATTCTTGAATAAGACATCGCATTAGCATGCAGCCATCTCCGAAGTGGCTCCTGAAGGTAAATGAGGGCGGGTGGCCAGGCTTAGGGCTGCGCTAGGAGAGCGGGGAAGACCCGTGACGCAGAGGCTCGCTCCCTCCGGTGGGCATCGGAGGAACCTGTCCGCCTTTGCAAACACGCCAGGGCTCGGGCCCCACTCCCTGCCTCCAAAGGCGAAGCCTACCCAGCCATTCTGTGGGCCCGAGGTTTCTGCCAGGCACATGCCCAGCCTGCCTTTGCACAGCAGGAGAGTGCTGCTCCGTGCTGCCTTTTGCAAGATGGCTGTTGGGAGAGTGACTTCTTCGGCCCAGAATTAGGCATCCATAAATGTTCGTTCCCTTCAGGACTAAAGGGAGGCCTTTAAATGGACCGTGGCCTTTCAGACTTCGCTTCTCTGACAGCAGAGAGCCAGATGTCCTTTCTGACTTCTGATTTTTGGTTTGATTAAACAGTCTTCTGGTTTGAGTGCCACTAATCTCGTTTTAAAGATAAAAGGATTTGCACATTCAAAACAAAAAAGATGATAATACTGAAAGCATTCACCTTCGCAACTTCTGATAAAAAGGAAAAAAAATAAACCCGATTTTAATTTACTACTGATTTTTACCAAACCTTTAAGTTTCGGTTTCTGAAACAGGATCACAACTGCTCCCCCAGCTGCGGACACCCAGCCGGCTTCAGACCCCTCCCTCCTCGGAGGAAGCGCACAGCTTCACGCTGTGGTCGTTCTTGAGTTAGTGGCGGCCGTGTTCCTCTGCAGAGGCGCCAGGATGACCCCGACGTTCCGCTCCTCGCTCTCGGCGCTGTACAAATCATGCTTCTCGATGTATTCCTGGACGAGATCTGGCACCAAGTAGCGAATGCTCTGGCTCCTTCGGAGGGCGCGCCGGATCTTCGTGGACGAGATGTCGTTGGTGATCCATTCGTTCACCAGGTGGATGTTGGCCTGGTGTCTCCACAGCACATCCGATTCGTAGATGAACCTCTGAGCATCGTTTCCAGCCCGGGTGATGCACACGAGCCCGTAGTCACCCACGATGTTGGCGATGTCCTCGCGCTTCCACAGGTCGGGGACACCGAAGGACTCCAGCAGGTCTGCCCCGCACAGCAGCTTGACCTTGGGCATGTCTGGGACGAAGAAGAAAGCACGGCGTCAGGGTTTGCTTGGTGGTAACTCCCCGCGTCAAAATGAATGCGTGGGCGTGTTTTTCTGGAAAGAAGCTTCCGCTTTTTCCGATTCCGTTTCTCAAAAGAGACGGAGGACAGCTGAGAAGCTAAGGACTCTGCAGGGGAAGGAGCGCAGGATGCCTCGCACCCCCCCTTCCCTCAGGCATCCCATGAACTGAATAGAAAATGGAACTAGGTCTGGCAGGCGTGGCTCAGGGGTTGAGCACCGACCTATGAACCAGGAGGTCACGGTTCGATTCTGGTCAAGGGCACGTGCCCCAGTTGTGGGCTCGATCCCCAGTGAGGGGCGTGCAGGAGGCAGCTGACCAATGATTCTCTCTCATCATGGATGTTTCTCTCTCCCTCCCCCTTCCTCTCTGAAATAAACATGTATTTAAAAACAGAAAATGGAAATAGAAAGGGCGCTTGCTCAGCTCTAGAGCCTTATCCGCTCCAGTCGGTAAGTCCTGGGAAAACACGCAGACCTTTTCTTTGTGGCTCTAGGGGCTTCTTCTGACTAAATTCTGATCTTTGTTCAGCCCACTTCCTCTTCCGGCCAGGCCTCTCCAGCACAGGGGAGTCCTGCTGCTCACAGCCGCCAGCCTCCAGCTTCTCCTGGTGGTGTCTATAAAACAACAAAGCAACAGGACAGCCCTCTTCCTCACAGAGCTCAACCACACATTGTCCCGCGGCAGGTGCCCACGAGCCTTGGGTCCAGTGTTGAAGGAGGGGCGACGGTAAAGACATTCTACCGCCGATACACCGGGTGCCCAGTCAGTCAGAACGGAGGCTGGTCAGGCCGCTGGAACCCTGGGTCCCGGCCATCGGGAACAGAAAGCAAGGAAAATGCTGGGAGCGCAACATGGTAGCTGTTCTACCCTCAGCTGTAAGTGTCTGGGTCATGTCACTGATTATGTGCAAAGCACAACACTAAACCCTTTGCTTGGATTATCTGATTAAATGTTCTCAACACCCCATGTCATAATAATACTAAATCATAATTATTATCCTAGCCCCGGCTGGTGTGGCTCAGTTGGTTGGAGGGTCATCCCATACACCAAAAGGTGGCAGGCTCGATTCCCTGCTAGGGCACATACCCCAGTTGTGGGTTTGATCCCCGGTCGGGGAGCCCGAAATGTTTCTCTCTAACATCAGTGTTTCTCTCTCTCGCTCAAATCAGTAAAATTTTTAAAAAATTAATTATTATTCTATCAATTCTATTTGACAAAAATTCTATTCTATTATTTTAAAAATATTTTTGTTGATTTCAGAGAGTAAGGGAGAGGGATAGATAGAAACATCAATGATGAGAGAGAATCATTGATTGGCTGCCTCCTGCACACCCCCTACTGGTGGGGATTGAGCCCACAACCTGGGTGTGTGCCCTTGGCTGGAATGGAACCTGGGACCCTTCAGTCCGCAGGCCGCCACTCTATCTACTGAGCCAAACCGGGTAGGACTCTATTCTTAATTATTATTATCATCCCCACAATGGAGGGGGAAGGCTCAAGTCCCAACTCCAGCTCCTAGCAGAGTCCCTGGGACATAGGAGGCTTTTAATAACAACTTGATTGAGTGAATGTTTGGGCTATTATAAAGCGACTGTATGATTGCCACCATTACATCAGAGTTGCCTGTTATCCCCACTGAGAGAGGACACTGACTGATGGGCCCAAGCTCATTTAGCCTGTAAGTAGCGGAGCCAGGATTTGATTGAAACCTTGGCAGTCTGGGTCCAGAGCCCACACTCTTGACCACTGAAGAGTGTGGCTTGACCTAGTAATGGAGAACCTCAATGCCACGGCTAAGGTCCTGGCGGGGACAGGTGCCTGAGGCCGAAAGGAAGGCCCACAGGCAGCACCTGTGTATAGCTTGCTTCTCGGCGGGCAGCCAGAAGCCCAGGGACTTACAACTGTACAGTTACTCAAGTAACATGAGCCACACTCATGGAGCAAACCCTGGGTTCTTTGTGTCCCCAACCCCTTCCCTCTTGAATTCCCAAGTTAAAGTGTAACCGACAGGAGGCTACTAGGAAGCCAGAGGGGTTGGGAAAGGCGGGGATGCAGGAGCCTCGTGTCTGACAAGTTGCTGTGCCAGGTGTCGTCTGCAGCTCAGTGTCCAACTCTACCCAGAATACAGTTCCCGGGGTCCTGGCAGCAGGTTCTGGGCGTGAGGGAGATCCTGCCGATGAGGTTCACTCGTGATTGGAAGGAAGAAGGGAGACAGAGGCCATCTTTCTGCAGCTGTGAAGCCGGATGAGGCAGCCAGACTGTATTCCATGGTCCGGTCACCAACCTCAGGGGACGAGGATGGTTGAACAGTACGTGGTGGTGGCAAAGGCAGGAAGTTAGTTTCCTGAACTCTGGTTGCGGCTAAGGAGGTGTGACCTTGAACAAGTCCGACTCCCACTCCTCCAGCCCTTTTAACACTTTTGCCCCATCACCTAGGCCCCTTCCTGCTTAAAACACTCAGTGTGATTTCTAGTTCCTGTTTGAATCCTCATTGACTCAGAAGGTTCAGAACTCTAAGGATAGACGTTGGGCAGGAAGGTTTTACAGAAAGCCCTTCTATTTTATATTCAAGATAACATTAAGTAATAACTAGATGTCACTCACTCTGGTTTCTGAACCCTTACCTGGAACTGTCTGAAAGGCATAAGACAGGTAGGTGTGTGACAAGCCTGTATGCTGTCATGGAAGCAGCACACAGACAGGCCTGTCTGTGCATGACCCAGCATCACGGCTTCCCATCCTGAATACCTGCCTCTCGGAAGACAGATGGCAATGACATCATAATACAGCTCCGCCTTTCTCGCTCGGGCACGGCCAGGCCAGCAGGCTTCCCTGCACGCTCGCTAACAGAGCTTTGCATAGTAACCAGCATGCAAGCATCTCAACACACAACGCCAGACACGGGCTCAGGAACACGCTGCCTGCTTCTGTGTTCCACGGCTGTGCAACGACCTCGCACGGGAACCGCACAGCCTCAGCCCTTCCAGCCCTAGGGACCCTGCTGTAAACCTGTAGCTCAGAAACCGGCACCACGAAAACGTGGCCCAACGCCAAGAAAGGCGCTGACCCACTCCCGGGAGCCCACAGAGCCGACCTCCCCACAAATACCTCAGCACCTTCGCAGTCTCTACCCACTCCTTCTGCAGACTCTCCCAGGTATCCACTTCCACCCAGCTGGAATTCTTGGTGGCAAGTTGTGCCATGATCACTCGGTGATGGGCAGAGATGAGACCTTTCTTCTTATAGGCGTCGCCAACAGGAGAAATGATGCCTTTGATAACTCTATATTTTCCTGGATAGAGAGTTAGGTTTGACACGAGGCATAACAAATTAGACTTTATGCGCCGGAAATAGTATCACCGATACGATTTTAATCAAATATTCCCTTTCCTTTTTTTTTACACAGGGATTCAGGTTCATTCATTCATCCATTCATTCATAACTGTGGTAAAATAGACAACACATAGAACTGCTTTGTAAAATGCCTCAATCAAGTTGTACTGTCCACCTAGAGTATAAAAAGAGCCCTTATCTCCTCTACCTCTGATAGTAGACACTATGGAGTTTAAAAATTTTTGTCCATGTGATGGGAAAACTGTATCTCATTTTCAGTTTTAGTTTCCTGTTTATGAGTATGAGCACCCATCCATCTATCAATCAGCATAGAACATGAGCATTTGTGGAACAAAATAAATCTTGTCTACGGAGGGAAGGAAGAAGTTTTCCTCAACCCTCTTAGAGTTGGTCCCTGGCTAGGTCTGAAAATTAAACTGAGAAAGATAAATGAATAGGAGGAGAGCACACACCTTTGTTTGATGTAAGGTTCATAGGACACGGGAACCTTCATAAGGAAATGAAGACCCCAGGTAGCAGGTGAACCTGCGTGTTTAATGCTAGGTTTGAAGCGTAGACAGCAGTGGAGAAAAAGGAAGGGGCAAAGAGCACAAGGTAAGTGTAGCAAGTTCAGGGAAACTAACAAGGCTCCTTTATTCGGATTCTTCCGGGCATCCCTTTGTTTTCAGAGGTAAGGATGCACCTTACCTCTGGGGAGTGGGAGGGTGCCTCTCACATAGGGTTTTGTGACCTGCTTCAGAGGAGAAGGGTGGGGAGGAGGTCTGAGTGACCACCCTGATTCTGCAGGTTTCTCCAAATATCCAATATGCCACAGGGCCATATTTGGGGTTAGTGTTCTGAACCCCACCGCTGCTTTTGTTACTGTTCCTACCTGTTGCGTTCATGTGGTCCTTGGCCAGCTCAAACAACCTGAGGTGCATGTTGGTGATTGGGTTAAAGGAGCCACAGGCAAGGAGAACCACTTCTGTCTTCTGGGAATTTTCCATGCGAGGACCCTGAAGGTGTTGATCTAACTGGCACACTCTGACACCTCCGGGGTTATCTATCTACAAAGGAAAAGGAACACCAGTTACAGGCCTTTGACACCCTTCTGTGCTCTCATTCCAAATAGATGGATTAAAACACTTGGCTTCAATGGTTGTGCTCCATGAATTGTAAACAGTGGCCCCATTTCTCCACCCTTCCTTTTCAGTGTGAACTTACTGCTTCTACCACAAAGGATGGGGCTCTCCTTCCCACTTTTTGTCACTTGCTTTCGTCAAAAGGGTGTGGCAGTATGCCAGGTGGGGCTTTGCGCTCTTACTCTCTTTTGGATTCCTGCCTCTGCCATGAGAGGGGCCCAGGCCAGCCTGGGGGAGGGTGACAGAGCACGCAGAGAGCGCTGGTGCTCCTGCTGACAGACGGCCCACCAGTTATGTGGGAGTTACGTGGCCACGGCCATTGGGGACGGGCCAAAACGCAACCAGCGCAGACAAGAGCGCCAGCCCAGGTGGGATCGGCTGAGCCTGGCCAGATCAGCAAACCCACAGCTGACCCAGGCTCATGAGCAAAGACGAATTGTTCACTGCTGCATGCTACTGCAGTTTTGTGATTGCGCGACTGTGGCCACAGTTAACGGACACAGTGATGTCATCATCTTCAGTGTAACTCCCCAGCAACCTGCCCTTCCAACCAGTGTTCTGCCTCTGAGTCAACATGATCATGTCACTTTCTGCTGAATAACAGTTTACACTCTACAAACCTCTTTTTCATTCAAATTATTCCATTTGATCTTTCCATAAACCTACTGAAGTAAAGGGAGACATGTGATCTGAAGTTTTTATTAAAAACTTTTATTAAATGAACTAGAGGCCCATTGCATGAAGATTCATGCAATAGGCCTTCCTTTCCCTGGCTGCTGGCTCCGGTTTTCCTCCGGCATCCGGGACCCAGGCTTTCACTCCGGCTGCAGCGGAGAAGCCAAGCCTCCTCAGTCTTCACTCCATGCCTGCATATGCAAATTAACCCACTATCTATGGTGGGTTAATTTGCATACTCACTCCTGATTGGCTATGGGCATCACAGAGGTACAGTCTATTTGCATATTTCTTTTTTATTAGTGTAGACATAGAGTGAGAAATCTCAGGGTGACAGCCAGCAGCCATATCCCGCTCACCAACCCCTCCATCCAGCTCCCTAAAGCAATCCCAGCCAACTTTTTCAGCGATTTCTTTTGGCAGATTCTAGTCTTTGTTGAAAATCACCTTCTCCCAGAATTCTGAAGGCAGTACTTTGACAGTGCAGTGCTAAAGGTGAAAAATCCAAAGTCACTTTTTTGTGTGTGTGTCTTAATTCTTCCCTGGAGGATATTTTTCCCATTGATTTTCAGAGAGTGGAAGGAGGGGCGGAGGGGAGGGGAGGAGGGAGAGAGAGAAACATCGACGTGAGAGAGACACATCGATTAGCTGCCTCCTACACACCCCGACAGGGGACAGGGATAGAACCTGCAACCCAGGTACATGCCCTTCCCCAGTGCACTGGCTGACGCTCTAACCACTGAGCCCCGCTGGCTGGGCTGAAGTCACTTTTCATTCTGGATCCTCTGAGTGTGACAGTTATTTTCTCCCTGTAGGATCGGCCTGTAGGATCTGCCCTTTGCCCAGTGCTCTGAAATTCCAGTGATGCCCTGTGGTGCGGCTCTACTATCCTCACTGAGCAGGCCCTTTCCAGCTCAAAAGGCATCGCCTTCAGTTCTGAAGACGCCCGTGAATTGTTCGCGCGCGTGGTCTTCTGCCTCCCGTTGGGAACGCCTGTTATTTAGAGCCCAGGGGTTGGGTTCAGCTGGAGCCAGGTGTCAATTCCAGCCCCACCCACCTCAGGTTTCAGGTGCCCTTCCCCCAGGGAGACTGAGCTGGGAGCTGGAAGCACAGGAAGGCCGAGGTCAGGAGGGACTGGGGCCCAGGGGAGCTGCCTGCTGCACAGGGACAGATGGAACAAAGGGCTCGAAGCACCCTCTGGCCTTAGGGATGTGCTCAGGTTCCCAAGGACTCTCAGGGGAAGGGCTCAGGAAGCTTAAAGAAAGCTTTCTCCCTTGTCAGTCAGGACCCGCCTCAGATGTCTCGCTCAGTCCTATTAATCCACTGTGAACACAACCGACCTGAGCTCAGACTAAACTAGACCCTCAAAGCCAAGGAGACTTCAGTTACAGTGAGCTCCGACCATAGCCCAGGGAGCCTTAAAACACACGGACCCGCCCCTCTCGGGAGAGGACCTCCCTGCGTCCCGTAGGTACCTGTGCAGGGAAGGGGCGGGCGGGGCCGCGGGGAGAGGTGGTCTGGGAGCTCTAACAGGCCTGTCTGGGATCCGCCTTGCCTTGCTCCAGGTGCTCAAGGACAGGTGTCGCCAAGATCCCCTTCTGTCTGGCCCGCTCAGCCTGCCAGGTGCCCTGCTGGCGGCCCAGGTCTCACCAGCTCCGGCTGTAAGTGGCCCTCCCCCCCAGTGAGATGAACGTCATTGCTTTCTGAGGTGGTCCTGTAACTAAGATGTACTTTCAATTTTCAAGTTCGATTTCACGGACCTTCTTAGGTTTTAAAAACACTGATGTGGAAACAGTAATGAAACATTTTCTAAACATGAAGCCAGTGTGTGAAACATGAATTTTCCCGGAAAGAACAGGAATTGTGTGGCTCTTGTCGCGTTTCAGGGTGCTGCATTCGCTGACTTGACCACCTCTGGAATTATACCTTAAGAAGAAGCTGTTCCTTTTAAAACAGTACCTTTAAGCATGTAACTATATTCTAGTTCTAACAACATGCCATTGCTTTCAATACTCTGGGGGTATAAGAGTACCTTCACTGGGGATAAATCTCTGGAGGGTAACTTTGATTTCTACAAATACCCTAAAGGCATTCGGTGCTAAACCCAA
The DNA here is from genome assembly GCA_026230045.1 of Corynorhinus townsendii. Classification (NCBI taxonomy): domain Eukaryota; kingdom Metazoa; phylum Chordata; class Mammalia; order Chiroptera; family Vespertilionidae; genus Corynorhinus; species Corynorhinus townsendii. Next base: position 216,605,360 of record JAPDVU010000002.1, read on the forward strand.
TTAATAAAGTAAATACTAAAAATTACTAAAAGAGTTTATGGTGAAGAGCTAAAACTATTAGTTAATGACGAAGATTTTCTTATGCACAGAAACGTATACACGTAACCTCAAAAGTCTCCCAAATGTCTGAGCAGTAACAGCACACTGCACTTGGTGGTTACATTGTGGTCGGCAAGGTAGCCCTCCGACCACAAGTGATGCTCAGCGCGAACCATCTGGCTGGAGGCAGAGGTAGCACTACATAGGGGCCCAGTTAGGACTTGCAGGCCCGGTTCACATCCTAGCTCTACCTCTTACTACGAGGTGTTTGTCCTAAGACAATCTGAGTCTCGGTTTCCTCATCTATAAAATGGGGAGCCACGGTCCCTATCTCATTGGATTTGCCCATATTAAGTGAGAAAATGCATGCAAAATGACACATTTGTCTGCTGAGTATTAATAACTCATGCTGTTACTTGTGGATTGCCTTAGCGCATTAATTTAGTCCTGAAAAAGGAACCAAAGTTTTAAAGACTCCTTAGAAATCAGTATCAACAGTGCCTGTGACATAGTAGGAGCTGAATAACGGTAGTTACTTTCAATATTCTTCCTTCCTTCCTTCCTTCTTTTCCTTCCTTCCTTCCTTCCTCCTTTCCTTCCTTCCTTCCTCCCTCCCTCCCTCTCTCCCTCCCTGGCTTCTTTCCTTCCTTCCTTTGTTAATCCTCCCCCACAGACATTTTTCCCATTGATTTTTAGAGAGAGTGGAAGGGAGAGAAGGGGAGACACACATACATCAATGTGAGAGACACATTGATTGGTTGCCTTCTGCATGTGGGGTCGAATCGGCAACCCAGGAACATGCCCTTGACCAAGAATCGAACCCGAGACTCTTCTGTCTGTATGCCAATGTTCTAACCCAGGGGTCCTCAAACTACGGCCCGCTGGCCACATGTGGCCCACCGAGGTCATTTATCCGGCCCGCTGGGTGCCGCTGCCTGTCCTGCTTAGCAGTTGACTCATCCTGGGCCCGCAGTGCGCATAGGAATTTGTTCATAGTTGTTTTTTTTAAAACTATAGTCCGGCCCTCCAACGGTCTGAGGGACAGTGAACTGGCCCCCTGTTTAAAAAGTTTGAGGACCCCTGTAAAGTCACTGAGCAACACAGGGCAAGGCACTTCTAATATTCTTATTGGAATATTCTTAGACATAATTTTGCTCTAATGGGATGGATCGCAATTTATCTTTGCTATGTGTAAAACTCTGATCTCTGTGGTGTAATGTTACATTATCCTGAAAGAGAGCCTGGTTCTGGTTTCTGAAAGACAGTTCATCACCAAGCGCTTATGTAAAATGTAACTCACTGTGTCCCGTGCGGCCGAGTGGCCATGCTCTTGTTTGCGACCGCCACTCTGGCTCTCCGGTTTTACGTTCTGCTAAGGTAAGTCCTTTCCTCAGCCAAGCCCTCAGCCGGCGGCCGGGCGGTCTGGGTCTCAGCGGTGGGGGCGGTTCGGGTGCTCACTGCGATTCCGGTCACGTGATTACTTGCAGTCTGCCCCATTGTGTTTGCCCCTATCATCAATGGGAGTCACCCGCTTCACCTCTTGGAAAAGCCACCAATCTCAATGCAGTGAGAATCACTGGATTTGGGCAGACCGAGTTTCATTTCATAAGGACAGACAATGAGGGCACAAACGTCTCTATTTATTCCCCACAGAGCAGTCCCAATAGCCTACGATTCCCTGATGTCTGTGGGGCTGAGGGCGACACAGGCACAATCGACCAGATTATGCCTTGATATGTTAGTTTACATTCTACGTTGGAAATTAGACTTGGCAGAAAAAAATCAGTTAACTTTCTTAATGGACAAATGCAGCAAATGCAAGTTGGCACATTCAAAATAAGAGAACTGCAGTTCTAAGAACATTGCTATTCGACAAGTACCTGAAAACTGAGAACCCACTTAAGTGACGGAGAACGGACGGGAACTGTGACACTGTAACTGGCTGACTTCAAACCTGCCGGCTTCTATTGTAGGATGTTTGTGTGCAGTAAAGCATATTCCCTTACTCTGAAAAGGTGCAATTTCCACAAAATATTTTTCTTTCTTTTAAAAAAAATCTATTTTTAGCCGAAACTGGTTTGGCTCAGTGGATAGAGCGTCGGCCTGCGGACTGAAGGGTCCCGGGTTCGATTCTGGTCAAGGGCATATACCTTGGTTGCGGGCACATCACCAGTAGGGGGTGTGCAGGAGGCAGCTGATCAATGTTTCTCTCTCATCGATGTTTCTAGCTCTCTATCCCTCTTCCTTCCTCTCTGTAAAAATCAATAAAATAGATTATATATATATATATATATATTTATTGATTTCAGAACGGAAGGGAGAAGGAGAGACAGAAACATCAATGATGAGAGATACATCATTGATCGGCTGCCTGCTGCATGCCTCACACTGGGGATCCAGCCCACAACCAAGGCATCGAACCATGACCTCCTGGTTCATAGGTCGATGCCCAACCTCTGAACCACACTGGTTGGGCTCCATAAAAATATTTCACCAAAATAGCAAATTAACATGAATTAGAGAAATGGCAAACTTTATTTCTCCACCAACTATGAATATTAATAACTCAATGCTCCTGGTGGGCTGTTTTACAGCATTAATTTTAGCCATGCTAAAGGAACTAAGGTCCTTAAGAGAAGTGAGTTGCCCAGAGCCAAATGAACCTAGTGCCAGGTTTGGGTTTGAATCCCAGGGCCACAGCAACTTCCAGTGTTATGCATATAGCCGATCTCTTCTGAGAAGTAGTAAGTGATGTGTAATCCAGTGGACTGAGTTTTAGGCCCAGCTCTTTGCGGTACTGCAGTCAACCTCTCCTCAACAACCTGGTCGGTAATATCATCTTTACTGTCTTCGCAACTGGTGAGTGTACAGTCACTCTGACCAGCACTTAAGTGTCTGCTAAACGGTAAGATAGAACTTCCTATTTTCAGAAGCTCAAGGATTGAAATGTAAGAAAAAATTCACATTTAAAATTCAGATGAAGGACATTTTAAAAACTTATTTAGTCATCCTGTGATTTCTTATGATGTTATAAAATTTTCTAGTTATATAAAAACTAGAGGCCCAGTGCACGAAATTTGTGCATGGGGGGGAGGGGCGGTGTGTGTCCCTCAGCCCAGCCTGCACGCTCTCCAATATGGGACCCCTCGAGGGATGTCAGACTGCCCATTTAGGTGGGATCGGGCCTAAATGGACAGTCGGACATCCCTCTCACAATCCAGGACTGCTGGCTCCCAACCACTCGCCTGCCTGCCTGCCTGCCTGATTGGCCCTAACTGCTTCTGCCTGCCAGCCTGATCACCCCCTAACCACTCCCCTGCCAGCCTGATCAATGCCTAACTGCTCCCCTGCTGGCCCGATTGCCCCTAACTGCCCTCCCCTGTCAGCCTGGTAACCCCTAACTGTCCTCCCCTGAAGGCCTGGTTACCCCCAAATGCCCTCCCCTGCTGTCCCGGTCACCCCTAACTGCCCTCCCCTGCCAGCCTGGTCACCCCTAACTGTCCTCCCCTGCCAGCCTGGTTGCCCCCAACTGCCCTCCCCTACAGGCCTGGTTCCCCCCAACTACCCTCCCCTGCAGGCCGGGTTGCCCCCAACTGCCCTCCCCTGCAGGCCTGGTTGCCCCCAACTGCCCTCCCCTACAGGCCTGGTCCCCCCCAAATGCCCTCCCCTGCAGGCCTGGGTTCCCTCCAACTGTCCTCCCCTGCAGGCCTGGGTCCCCTCCAACTGTCCTCCCCTGCAGGCCTGGTGCCCCCCAACTGCCCTCCTCTGCCAACCCGGTCACCCCCAACTGTTCTCCCCTGCAGGCCTGGGTCCCCCCCAACTTCCCTTCCTTTCAGGCCTGGTCCCTCCCAACTGCCTTCCCCTGCTGGCCATCTTGTGGCGGCCATCTTGTGTGTTAGTGATGGTCAATTTGCATATTACCTTTTTATTATATAGCAGATTTATTCACTCATTCAATAAAGTTACTGAGTAGGACATGATATGGGTAGAAAAACAGGGGCCTTGACAACTTGAAATCAAAAAGTGACACAGAAGAGATTTTTAAAAATTGATTTTAGAGAGGGAGTCAAGAAGAGAGAGAAACATCAACATGAGGGAGATACATTGATAAGTTGCCTCTTGTACATGCCCTGACCAGGGACTGAATGGGCAACCTAGGTACCACATGCCCCACACTGGGGATCCAGCCTGCAACCGAGCTCTCGACCTTCCGGTGGACGGGCCATGCTCCAACCAATTGAGACACACTGGCCAGGGCCAGAAGAGATTTTTTTTAAATGAAAAAGGAGTTATTGAGTGCCAAAGGCACAGTTTTGCTGGAAGATTTAACTGAGATAATGAGGAAGTGATTCCCCAAATAGTCCCCGTTATATCATCACCAGCGTCGCCAATAAGAGCAGGACCTGTCAAAGGAAAACCTGAGCTGGCTAGGCTTCGAGCATTTTTGCTCCACAGGAGGGAAGCGAGGAAACATTCAATTTCGGTTTGCGCTCAGGAGTAGATTTCTGAGATGGTGAAGCCTGGGAAAGTGATGCCGTCCTTTTAGGTCCCACTGTGCTGCTCACTCACCTGGAACCGGTCCCACGGGCACTAAAGGGGATGTTTTCTGCATTTGGTGTGGGATCCTTCGGGGAAGGCATCTGCACCATGGTGTTAACAGTTCTGGCAACTAACTGTGCACATTTTATTTATTTATTATTTTTTTAAATATATTTTATTGATTTTTTTACAGAGAGGAAGGAAGAGGGATAGAGAGTTAGAAACATCGATGAGAGAGAAACATGATCAGCTGTCTCCTGCACGTCCCCCACTGGGGATGTGCCCGCCACCCAGGTACATGCCCCTGACCGGAATCGAACCTGGGACCCTTCAATCCGCAGGCTGTTGCTCTATCCACTGAGCCAAACCGGTTTCGGCTAACTGTGCACATTTTAAATACTGAATTTCTAAAGGCTCATCTTAATCTGAAAGCTTGGCTGTATACAATACACCGTTAGTCTTTGATATTTATTCTCTACTTACACTAAAAATAGAGGTATGTGGAGATAGAATTCCTAATTAGACACATTTCACAGTTAAACAGGGGAAGTTAAAAAAATTCTACAAGAGTTTTCTGTATGTGTGTGTTTTGTGAGTTCCATTTGGCTAGAATTTTTTTTAAGTTAACATATTAACCAACAGTGGAACCACTGGACTAGGTCTGGCATCTTAAGCAGCAAGCCTTCCATCTCTTGCTAAGTGAGTGCCTCTGTTTAAATCCTGTGGCAAAAGCACATTAAATATATGTTGCAATTAACAGACAAGTATTCCTCATAGTGCTTTTTTCCTCCCAAATACAGGAAAAACGACTCCTGAACTTTACTACTTGTCTGTGCTGCTAGCAGTGAGCAGCCTGGTTTCTGCAGGTGAGCAACCAAGCCCTTAAACCCACCTTTGTCAAAGGCTTATCAGTCCCTCAGGGGAAGTAACTGCTCAGCTAGGACTGTCACACTGCAAAGGGAAGTCCAAGAAGCTAAGGCGTCTGAAAAGCAAGAGAAAAAGCAGAGAGGGTTAGAATGGAATAGAAAAAGCCACCCTTCTCCCATTACTGCCACTCCAATTCATTAGATCCCATTCTTTTTGTTTTAAATAAATCTTTATTGTTACAGTTGTTCCTCTTTTTCCCCCCCATAGCTCCCCTCCACCTGGTTCCCACCCCACCCTCTGCCCTTACCCCCCTCCCCGCCCCCGTCCTCATCCATAGGTGTAAGATTTTTGTATCCAGTCTCTTCCCGCACCCCCCACACCCCTTTCCCCTCACCCCCGAGAATTGTCAGTCCATTCTCTTTCTATGCCCGATTCTGTTACATTCACCAGTTTATTCTGTTCATCAGATTTTTTATTCACTTGATTTTTAGATTCACTTGTTGATAGATATGTATTTGTTGTCACTTTGCTGTTCATCATTTTTATCTTTACCTTTTTCTTCTTCTTCCTCTTAAAGAATACCCTTCAGCATTTCATATAATACTGGTTTGGCGGTGATGAACTCCTTTAGCTTTTTCTTATCAGTGAAGCTCTTTATCTGACCTTCAATTCTAAATAGCTTTGCTGGGTAGAGTAATCTTGGTTGTAGGTTCTTGTTATTCATCACTTTGAATATTTCTTGCCACTCCTGTCTGGCCTGCAAAGTTTCTGTTGAGAAATCAGCTGACAGTCCTATGGGTGCTCCCTTGTAGGTAACTGTTTTTCTTGCTGCTTTTAATATTGTCTTTTGCGCTTGGCATTTTAATTATGATGTGTCTTGGTGTGGTCCTCTTTGGATTCCTTTTGTTTGGGGTTTTCTGCACTTCCTGGACTTGTAAGTCCATTTCTTTCAGCAGGTAGGGGAAGTTTTCCGTCATTATTTCTTCAAATAGGTTTTTCAATATCTTGCTCTCTCTCTTCTTCTGGCACCCCCATAATTCTGATGTTGCTACGCTTGAAGTTGTCCCAGAGGCTCCTTACACTATCTTCTTATTTTTGGATTCTTTTTTCCTTTTGCTTTTCCAATTGGGTGTTTTTTGCTTCTTCGTATTTCAAATCTTTGACTTGATTCTTGGGATCCTCTAGTCTGCTATTGGATCTCTGTAGATTATTCTTTATTTCAGTCAGTGTATGCTTAATTTCTAGTTGGTCCTTTTTCATATCCTTGAGGGTCTCACTAAATTTCTTGGAGGTTTCTAGAAGATTCTTGAGTAACCTTATAACTGTGGTTTTGAACTCTATATCCAGTAGTTTGCTTTCCTCCATTTCTTCCATTTGTGACCTGTTTCTTTGCCTCTGCATTTTGGCTGCTTCCCTGTGTTGACAGAGTGGCTTTGTGTGGTAGGTGTCCTATAGGGCCCAGTGGGCTCAGCCTTCCTAGATCCCACTCTTCATTCCAGGTGCTTTTCTCAGGCCTGGGGCTGCTCTGCCTGGCCAGTGTGGCGGTGCAAGACCAGATGCTAAACCAACAGTCTGAAGCACGGCAGGTCTCCTGCCTCAGATCCATGTCACCAGCAGGGTGAGCCTGTCCCCGCAGCACTGCACCCACCACTGCCAGCAAGCACATCACCATCTCCTGCCCTGCTCCTCCCGAGATGAAATGATCAGCTGAACATCAGAGCTACGACAGGAAGCACATCAAAGCCACTCTTGAAAGAATGCTGTCTTTGTGCATTCATGAGTACTGACAATGGATAAAAAGGAAGAGATCAACCCAAATCAAAAGGCTGACAGCACAACCAAATTCACCCCAAATAAGGATCTCTTATTAAATACTTCCAAGACCGTTACTTTGACTTTCTGAACCACCTTTTTTGTTTCAGGGAAGTGACAGCAACAGTTCCATGGTTGCTACAGAAACAAGTACTGAAAAGGAAGAAGGAAACTATAAGTCTTAGTAATGAACAAAGGTTTAGTTTCAAAAGAACTGTGATTCAGATTGAATGTTTGAACAGGGTCAACTCATTGCTTCTTTAAAAATGCAGCGGGAAATTTGAGTAAACAAAATGAAAAATAATCACAATCTCCTCCATATGGGTTATGACAATCTTGTGCATCATGACAGTCAATTACTATCTAGAAAACAGCCAAGGGACCCACATGGTATTTCGTCTTACTTTTTCTGTGTAGTCGCAGATTCTAAGGCCTTTTAAGTAGGACCTAACTACTCACAGGTGTTCTGAATGTCTTTAGGAAGTGGAGGCACCTGGATTTCCTGGGGAAAAGACTAGTGTCCATTGGCAGGAGGGACAAATTCAATGTAAATATCTCCCAAACACATCGATGACAGGCACAGACCTTCACAGTAGAAATACCCGTTTCCATCTGCTTCTCTGTTCAGATGGGACTTGGAGGGGAAGTCACTGAAATACATTCACTATCCACAACACTGGCATTTTCTAGCACCTCCTGTGTCCCAGACATATTGCGAAAACTTAGTGATTAGAAACCTGAATAATTCATACATTAACAGGGAAATCGCCATGGCCAGTTTTGCTCAGTGGGTAGAGCATCGGCCCATGGACTGAAGGGTCCTGGGTCCGATTACGGTCAAGGGTGGCTCATGGTACTTCTTGTTAGTCACTCAAGTTTCATCTGCCCCGCATTTTCCCTACCTAGTTGGAGCAACTTGCACACTGTCGGGCTCCCATCTCAAGTCCAAGTTGAAGTGTTCTAAACTCCTGCAGCTGTCCAGTAGTATTGACAGGCGTATCTCATTGTATCGTGCTTCATTTCACTTCGCTTCACAGGTATTGCTTTTGCTTTGTTTTACGAATTGAAGGCAAACCCCTCCACAAGGAAAAAGAGTATGACTCGCTTTATTGCGGCGCTCACTTTATTACGGGGGTCTGGGACTGAACTGCAGGATCTCTGCAACGTGTCTGTATCTGGTTTCCCAGCTCTGACGCTCAGCTCTGAAGTTGTTTTCTCCAACGCTCTCTCCCATGACTACCTACCTGATACATATTCCTACAATTTCTTCTCCCCCACTCCCAGGGCCTGGGTTCCATTTTTGTTTGAAGACTGGAACCCAAACCAACTTCTCTTACTTATGCCCAAGGAATACGTTTTCATTCTCCATTAACTAGAAACAAGAACCCAAAGGTGCAGGACCCCTAGATCAGATTAAGTCACTGAGAAAGAAGAGCAGACAAATATACTAGTAATGCTTGTGTGGTGAGCACTTTCCGCCACAGCTTCAAGACTGCACACACCAAAACCGACACAAATGCCCGAACAGAATATGGTATCACCAATGTGAGAGTTAGGAGAAGTACGCAAGGGCAAACGTTTATTCAGCAAGTTCTTCAAATGGTGAAATAAAATGTATTTTCCAGCTTTGTTTCCCACTGACCGTATTTGTATTGAAAGTTCCGTATTACTGAAAACGTTGACACTCCCATACATAGCCACATTCCAGAAATTGAAGATTACATTCACATAACCATCATGTACTTTTACAAAGGACATTCTGTGAATCTGAAGTGTTTTGCAAGGTAAGCTACTGAACCATTCCAACCAGTGTGTCAGTCTTTATTTTAATCCACGTCTTGCCCATTACAGTTGACATAGTGGTTAGAGATTTAAGTAACTCATGAAGTGAAACCCCCCTCCCCCACATAAGTCTAGTAACCACCTGGCACACGTTACGTCCTGAAGGTTGAGGTGCAAACAGTGGTTTCACATCCGAATTGTAACTCTGAAATACAACTCATGGTAAGAAGTAAGGAATTCTACCAACAGGCAGAACCGACAGAAATAATTCATTCTGGCAGAGTTCTCTGGTAATATCAGTTGGAAGTTTACTCCAGGCGCCTGAAAGAGAAGCGGCTTTAAAGGGAACATCTCTGACGCATTTGCCAGAAACGCTTCAAGGAGACGGGCTGGGCAACAGCAGAAAATGGGCTCCACCTCATTTCTCAGTAATTGTTCAAGTGCTGCCCAACAGCTCACTAGTCTCCTCGTCGAGGGGCGTGAGTGTCAGACCGCATCCAGGTAAGTGGACCTAGCATCTTCCTGATTTGGAAAAGATTTCGGAGGAAAGAGATGTCGTTCAGAATGGACTTCCTGCTCTGCCTCCCACCACCTGACCCCAGCTCTAGAAGCCGCTTCTAAAGGAACTTTTTTTTTTTTTTTTCAGGGTGAACTCACCAGTTTCGAAGGTCAGAGGCAAAGTTACCGAGGTTTTTGGTTCCACAGAGAGAAAAAAGAATGAAGAGGCAAGACTCCTCGCCCCAAACTTGAATACGACCTTGCCTCGGCAAACCGTTGTATTTGACCCTCAAAGACACCACCACCTTGGACTCCCCTATGATCCCGACAAAAAGGGGTGCTGGGCTGACTCCCCTAGACACGAGTTTCTCAGGGGTCAGGGGCTCCGGGTGGGGGCTGACCACGTCCTAAGAGCAAAGCGGCCCGAGTCCTTCGGCGGGCGACCCGCAGCCCGGACGCCAGCGAGGGGAACACCCGCAGCCGCACCCTCATTGGCTGTAGAGGCCGGAAGTGCGTACGTCCTCCGGAAGTGCTCCCTCAGCGCGCGTCCGCCAGCCCAGGACTACCAGGTAGGCGGGGCTCCTGGCTCTTAACTCTGAGGACCAGGGGACTGAGACGGAGAGGGAACCCCGAAATCCTGAAGAGGTTGTTCGGGTTCTGGTCGGGGAGGGCCGAAAAGTTTCGGGGTGTTAGGTTCACGGCGACCTCTGGTGGCCACCCGGGCCTAGTCGAGCCCGGCCGCTGCAGGACCCGAGTGCGGGAGCTTTAAGTTTCCCCGTGGAGATAGGATTTGGGGCCGTGGCCGGGGCTGCTCCCTGACAGCGTCCTGAAGGTTGAGGTCCAAACGCAGCTCACTTCCCGCCGGGAAAACGTGTGCTCTCCGCCCTTCCTTTTCTGTGCCTTTCTGGATTTGGCAACTTCCCTCAAGGCGAGTCCGCGTGCGGGGTTTTCCTCAGTAACACCCTCACTTGGAAACATCTCAGAAAGGCTGCCCTCCTCCCCCACCCCCCAACCAGGCCCCCTTGGTGTCTTCCTAGAAAGAGAGGGGTGTGTTTCAATTGCAGGCCGCTCCAGTGGAAGTTACCTGGACTGCTTTAGGCCAAGATTATAGGTAGTGAATAAAAACTACTTGTTAATGGTTTTTCTTTCCCCAGCCAGCTCCACCCCACGGTGGTTTGTTTGCACGTTGAGCTTCTTGGAGTTCTGATGAACAGTTTCACTTTCCTCAAGCTTATGACACTGGAACTTCAAGAGTTGGAGGTTTAAAAATAAAAAAAGAGTTGGAGGTTTATGCAGTTTGAGACCTGTCAGCACTGTGCAGAGTTCAGAGTAATAAGAGACAGGTGAGCCGGGTTGGGTGTGGCTCAGTGGTTGAGCGAGAACCTATGAACCCGGAGGTTACAGTTGGATTCCAGGTGAGGGCACCTGCCTGGGTTGCGGCTAGAGGTCGTGCAGGAGGCAGCCAACCAACGATTCTCTCTCATCATTGATGTTTCTATCTCTCTCTCCCTCTCTAAAGCAATAAGCAAACTTTTGTTTTGTTTTGTTTTTAAAAGAGACGAGTATGAATGAGTAGTTTCCTCTCCAGTTAGTTTTTGAGAACCATTTCTGCCGTTTTGGGTAAAATGCACCACCTTTATTGAATACTAGATGGTGCCAGTGAGTTCATCTTTCTGGTATAAATCTCAATGTCGCGCCAGGTCAGGGTTTTTAAAGTTTCTCCATCTTCCCTGAAATTTATTTAGAATATCTTTACCTCCCCAATATATGTTGTGCCTTTATACACTTCGTCCAGTGACTGAATATCGAGGCTAAGCGGAATCAGACTAATTTTCTGCTTTCAGAACTTTCACAGTTGGAGAGGAAGACGCAGAAAACATGCTATAATGAACTCATATAATTCAAGGAAGAAGTAAGTGGTAAATAGAGAATAAGATGTGGAATGCAGCCCTGGCCAGTGTGGCCCTGTGGTTATAGCATAGGCTGCGTATGGAAGGGTCACAAGTTCGATTCCGGGTCAAGGGCACATACCTGGGTAGCCGGTTCGCTCCAGTGAGGGCCCTCCAGTGGGGTGCCTGTGGGAGGCAACCAGTTGACGTGTCGCTCTCTCACGTTGATGTTTCTCTCTCTTTCCCCCTCCCTCCCTCCCTTCCACTCTCTGAAAGGCAATGGGAAAAATACCCTCCGGTGAGGATTAACAACAACAAAAACCAACAACCAAAAAAGGAAAAGTGGAGTGCTGTAGAAGAAGCAATCTCTTTTCATTATTCATTTGCCCATTATTTATCCAGTACTCTCCGTGTGTTCCGCGCGTTGCGCTAGATGCTGGTTTATAAAGAGAAAGCAAAATCGATACTCTGAAATAACTCACAATCTAGTGGGCGGGGGTAACCAAGGAAGGCGTGTTGGAGAAGGTGGAACTTGAGCTAGACCCTTGAGACTGAAGGCCCTGGGCTTGTCAGGTAGAAAAATCGCAGGCTCCCCAAGAAGGGTGAAAGTTCCCAGCGTGTTCTGGAATAGCAATAGTCCAGTGTGGTAGACTAGGAGAAATGAATCCTGAAAAGACACTTTCGGTTTTAATCTCAGGTTTGCCTTGAATTTTACTGGAAAATACAAGAGATTTAAAATAAAATTTAAATGTGTATTTCCGGGAGACATTTGACATGAGGCATAGCTATCATAAATTACACTTCTGGCTATACTCATTTACATGTTATTCATGATTGTAGATTATTTAAACTAGTTTTAAGAGATATGGCAGGTAGTAAGAGTAGATTTTCACTGATTAAAATTCTACTTTGAATATGATGTAAGGAATTCTCTTCATTGACGTTCACATATCAAATTGTCTGGTAATGATTATGTGTAGGAAAATTTTAAATGTTTTAATACGTTACCCTAGGATTTAGGTTTTTTCTTTCTTTTTTTTCTTTTTCTTTTTTGTGTTCAGTTCTTTTTTTTTTATTTGATAAATCTTTGTTGGTCAGATTATTACAGTTCCTCTTTTTCCCCCCATAGCTCCAATCCACCTGGTTCCCACCCCACCCCATGCTCTTACCTACCCACCCCCCTCACGGTCCTCATCCATAGGTGTATGATTTTTGTCCAGTCTCTTCCCACACCCCGTCAGTCCACTCCCTTTCTATGCCCCTGATTCTATTATATTCACCAGTTTATTCTGTTCATCAGATTTTTTATTCACTTGATTTTTAGATCCACTTGTTGATAGATAAGTATTTGTTCATCATTTTTATCTTTACCTTTTCATCATTTTTATCTTTACCTTTTTCTTCTTCTTCCTCTTAAAGAACACCCTTCAGCATTTCTTATAATACTGGTTTGGCGGTGATGAACTCCTTTAGCTTTTTCTTATCTGTGAAGCTCTTTATCTGCCCTTTAATTCTGAATGATAGCTTTGCTGGGTAGAGTAATCTTGGTTGTAGGTTCTTGCTATTCATCACTTTGAATATTTCTTGCCACTCCTGTCTGGCCTGCAAAGTTTCTGTTGAGAAATCAGCTGACAGTCGTATGGGTACGCCCTTGTAGGTAACTGTTTTTCTCTTGCTGCTTTTAATTTTGTCTCTTTGTCTTTTGCTCTTGGCATTTTAATTATGATGTGTCTTGGTGTGGTCCTCTTTGGATTCCTTTTGTTTGGGGTTCTGTGCGCTTCCTGGACCTGTAAGTCTATTTCTTTCACCAGGTGGGGGAAGTTTTCAGTCATTATTTCTTCAAATAGGTTTTCAATATCTTGCTCTCTCTCTTCTTCTGACACCCCCATAATTCAGATGTTGGTACGCTTGAAGTTGTCCCAGAGGCTCCTTACACTATCTTCAAATTTTTGGATTCTTTTTTCTTTTTGCTTTTCCAATTGGGTGTTTTTTGCTTCTTCGTATTTCAAATCTTTGACTTGATTCTTGGGATCCTCTAGTCTGCTGTTGGATCTCTGTATATTATTCTTTATTTCAGTCAGTGTATGCTTAATTTCTAATTGGTCCTTTTTCATATCCTCGAGGGTCTCACTAAATTTATCAGCGGTTTCTAGAAAATTCTTAAAAAACCTTATAACCATGGTTTTGAACTCTATATCCAGTTGTTTGCTTTCCTCCATCTCTTTCATTTGTGACCTGTTTCTTTGTCTCTGCATTTTGGCTGCTTCCCTGTGTTGATAGAGTGGCTTTGTGTGCTATAGGGCCCACTGGCTCAGCCTCCCCAGTTACCTGAGGTGGACCCTCTTGGTGTACCCCTTTGTGGGCTGTGTGCACAGTCTTGTTGTAGTTAAGCCTTGATTGTTGCTGGTATTACTGGGAGGAATTGACCTCCAGGCCAATTGGCTGTGAGGATCAGCTGTGTCTACGCTGGGAGAACTTCTATGCTGGAGACACCCTTATGAGACAAGACTTGCTTCAGTGGGGCTTTGGTGCTCACTGGGTCTGCCACCTGAGTGTGTCCCTTATGGATCTGAGGAGTTGTAATCTGGATGGTCTCACTCTGACCACTGGGTACACTGGCACTTGGATCTCCACGAAGATGCTAATTTAGCCTCTGCCTGAGGCCACCCAGCAGGAGCTATGGAGAGATCTGCTTTGTTTGGGTTTTGGAGGTGCCCAGCTGAGGCCCAGCTGTGAAGCAATGCAAGCTGCTGTGGGGCTTTGGGCCTTCTTTTGGATGTTCTGGGTCTCTCTGACTCAGCTGCAGTTTGTTAGGTAAGTTTAGATTACAAAGAACCAGGCCATTCATATGCAAAAGCCTCTGCACACAGCTTGGATGGGGCAGGGTCTCAGGGCAGAGCATACAGCAATGGCTTCCCGTCAGCCCTGCCCTAAGAAGCCTCCGGATCTCAGTGTCCCTTGGTAATCACTGCAAGCACCTCTGAGAGAAAGCCGCCCTGTAGTTTGCCTGATGCCAGACAGTCCAGTCTCTCCCTGTATGAGTCTGGGTCCCCAGAGTCTCTCCTGGAAATGAAGTTCAGAGCAGTCGGGAGCTTGTGTCTCCCTCCCAATTGGAAAAGACAGCTGCATCCTCAGTTTCCAGCCCTTTCCGCACGCACCTCCGTACCTCTGCACTTTACTTGCGCAGCTCCTCTGAGTCTCAGTGTGCTTTTCTCTTTCCTTCGAGTTGTAGAATTTCCACTCAGCCAGCCTTCCTGTGGTTCTGGATGATGTCCGTTTTGTCTTTTAGTTGTAGTTTTGAAGTGGTTGTGCGAGGCGGCAAGTTCAGGTGTTTACCTGTGCCACCATTTGGGTTTCTCAGGATTTAGGTTTCGATGAATGGTTTATATCTAATACTAGGCAGTATGTGTTTCCCAAAAGGAATGTAAGTTTAATTTTTATAAACAGAAAAACTTAAATGCTATAACTGCTAGATACATACAATATCAACTCCAAAATCAGTAGCTCTTATCTACACCGGCAATAATCAGAAATTATAATAATGAAGACCCCATTCCCAATATTAACAAAAAATACAAAATATCTAAACTAGCCAATGTTCAAGGCCTTTGTGAAAAAAATATTTTCTTTTTAAAAATTATAAAAGAAAGCCTAAATAAAATAGATATTGCTTGATAGGAAGATTCAAATTTCCAGGATACAAGTTTTCTCCACATTAGTGTCTAATTTAAATGTAAGCCCTGTCAAAATGTCAATTGAATTTATTTATTTATTGTTTATCCTCACCCGAGGATATTTTTCCATTGATTTTTAGAGAGTGGAGGATGAGAGATAGACAGAAACATCAATGTGAGAGAGACACATTGATTGGTTGCCTCCCGCATGGGGATTGAGCCTGCAACCAAGGTATGTGCCATTGGCTGAAATCGAACCTGGGACCTTTCAGTCCGCAAGCTGACACTCTATCCACGGAGCCAAGCCAGTTAGGGCTCAATTTAATTTTTAAGCAAACTTGAAAGACTGATTTTAAATTCATCTAAATTTCTTTTGGAAGTACATATCTAAAAGAGGAAATGCACACAAATAACCAAGAGTTATTGGGGGGAAGAAACCCACAATAATAAAAGCAACTTCTTATCAGTTATCATTATACATCAGCTCTAAAGTTATAAAAATTAAAATAGCAAGGCAATGCCTTAGCACCAGAATATTACCAATGAAACAAACTATAGAGCTACTGTTGAGTACATTAAAGGTGGCATAAATGAATACTGACTAGTAAACAGTATTTGGGCAATTGACTATCCATTTGAAAGAAAATAAAAGACCCCCAACTTCACAGCATTAACAAAAAATATAGGTGGCTCAAATGTTAAAAATACATATATAAAAGTTTTAGAATAGAAAATATATATTTTTAAATCTTGAGATAGTTAGGGCCTGCTCTCATGGGGCACAGACTAAGAAGACTTAAGGAGAAGATAGATTTGACCATTAAAAGTAATTATTGTGATAAAAACATCGTAAGTAGAATTTAAAGTCAGAAGACAAGAGGAGATAATTGCAACATAAATACAAAGTCTTCTTATCCATTTTATATAAATCAGTAAGGGAAATACAATCCAGTAGAAAAATGAGCACATTTTCAAAGAAGAAATTCATATCAAAAGTTGTTCATGCCCACATGATATTAGGTAAAGACACACATGACCAGCAAGATACTACGAGTATTTTTTTAAAATATATTTTTATTGATTTCAGAAAGGAAGAGAGAGAGAGAAAAACATCAATGATGAGAGAATCATTGACCGGCTGCCTCCAGCACACCCCTACTAGGGATTGAGCCTGCAACCTGGGCATGTGCCCTTGAGCAGAATTGAACCTGGAACCTCTCAGTTCACAGTCTGATGCTCCATCCACTGAGCCAAACCAGCTAGGGCCTACGAGTGTTCTAAGTCCTGGAACATACTAAGAGTGAAAAAGAATATTATAATGAATCTGTGTTCACACCTGATCTATTTCTTTATAAATCTGTATTTTCATCTATCAAATCTGTTTAAGGTAAGATAGACCCACTAGTGAAGACTTCTAATTAATTTATCAAGTCAGTTAGGAAGATTGCCAGGCCCTGGCCAGTGTGGCTCAGTTGGTTGGGCACAATCCCACGCACCAAAGGGTTGCCAGTTCAATTCCCTGTCAGGGATCAGGGCGCATGCTCTGCTTGCTGGCTCCATCCCTGGTAGGGAGCATGCAGGAGGCCACTGATTGATGTTTCACTTTTGCATCGATGTTTCTGTCTCTCCCCCTCTTTTCCTCTCTCTCTAAAAAAATGAATTTTTAAAAATATTTAAAATTAAAACACTTAGGAAAGAAAATAAAGAAAACTGCCAGGCATTTTTTGTGGGGTGAGTTTAAACTTTTATATATAAATTGAGATTTTCTTTGCACAACTATCTTTCCTACACCTATAGCTCAGAAAAAGAGTATAGCCTATTTAAAATTTTCCTGGTATGTTGAATCATTTTAGATAACCAACTATATACTGTATGTGGACTTATTGTTCTATATAGAGATTAAAATGGCTTCCAGAGGAAAGACAGAGACAAGCAAATTAAAGCAGAATTTAGAAGAACAGTTGGATAGACTAATGCAGCAATTACAAGATCTGGAGGAATGCAGGTAATAGTATAATTGTATGCTGTTATGCTGTAAAAATGGCTTTTTTCTGCAGCACGATTACAAACTCCATGAGTTCAGGCCCATGCGTGATTTTTACTTCTGTAGTGTTCTTCACAGTGCTTTGTCTGGTGGAGAAATTCAATCAATATTTCTGAACCTGGGACCCCTTGGGGTCATAAAGGCTGGGATGTGAAAGTCTTTCATTTAATTACAAAGCAAGCTTGGACTTGGGCAAGATACTTGTTCCCATTTCCATATATGTGAAGTGGAAACAATAACACCTACCTTGGCTTCAGTATTTAAAATAACTGATAGGGTGCCTAAACAATAAAATAGCCCTGCTTGGTAGGTTCTACTTGAACTTCGGTGTATTTTTAGCCTTGACTACTTAAAAGACCAAGACTCTTCAGCCATGGTAAATATTACAAATGAAGGAGCCAACAAAATGCTTGCATGGAGTAGGTGCTCCATAAATAGTAACTGTTGTTATTTGTAGTAAATGTTTAATAAATGCTTTGTTTGATGCATAAAAATAGCCTCTTACTCAAATGGCAAGTACTGCATTCCTGTTGTATTTCAAGGTGCACAAAATTTTATCTACCATTAATGATAATAACAGCTGGTACCTATTACATGCCAAGCACTTTCCACACTTCATTTAATGCTCGCAGCAACCCTCTAAGGAGGGCACTATTATTATCTTCAGTTTAGAGATACAGAAAGTGAGGCTTCGCTGTTAACCATCTTGCCCAAGTTAATACCATTGATTTATAGACTGCTTAAAAGGAAGTTATTATGTGGCTTAAAGTGTGCCTCATTTTGATAAAAAGAAAAATGTTTAGTTAAAGTAACCACATTGCAGCAAAATGCCCACATTTTTAATATCTGAATACACCCATCATTAGTATTGATATTTCCTTTTAGCCTTTTCCCCCAAGATATTTTTTTTAATATATGTATCTGAAGTCTTAGTGTACAAATACTAACATTGCTGTTTTCACTTGGAACCTTGTATTTTATATATTATATTCACTGTACTTCAGGGAGGAACTTGAAGCAGATGAATATGAAGAAACCAAAAAGGAAACACTGGAGCAACTAAGTGAATTTAATGATTCACTGAAAAAAATTATGTCTGGAAATATGACTTTGGTAGATGAACTAAGTGGAATGCAGCTGGTAAGCATAATTACTTACCTAGATGACACAGGTCATGTTTTTCTTTCTTTTTCTTTTTTTTTGGTATATTTAAGATAGAAAATTTATCCTTTTTTTAGGTTTAACTTCTAGGTGAGTATCCACTTGTGGATAAAACAGCATATGCTTCCAGATCTTTATTTTAGTTACTAGAGGCCCAGAGCATAGATTCGTGCACCGGTGGGGTCCCTCGGCCTGGCCTGCGGAGATAGGGCCAAAACCAGCAGTTTGACATCCCCCGAGGGGTCTCAGATTGCGAGAGGGCACAGGCCAGGCCAAGGGACCCCACCAGTGCATGATTGGGTCCAGGGAGAGATGCGGGAGGTTGGCCAGCCTGGAGGGACTGCAGGAGGGCTCCAGGGTGTATCTGGCCCATCTCCCTCAGTCGTCTCCCTCAGTCCTAATCAGCCAGACTCCAGCAGCAAGCTAACCTATCAATCGGAGTGTTTGCCGCGTGGAGCGGTTGAGCGGCCTTAGCATATCATTAGTATATTATGCTTTGGTTGGTTGAATGGATGACCGGACACTTAGCATACTAGTATTAGGCTTTTATTATATAGGATATACTTGATTCCAGTGACATGCACAGAAATAGCAAATGGAAACTAAAATTATAACAGTATTTGATAAATAAAGGCCTATTAATAATTGAAGACCCATCAATCAATTGCAACATCAGATTCATTGGAATATTTTGGTTAGTTTTCACCTTGTATTTCTAGGCTATCCAAGCAGCTATCAGCCAGGCCTTTAAAACCCCAGAGGTCATCAGATTGTTTGCAAAGAAACAACCAGGTCAGCTTCGGACAAGGTTAGCGGAGGTAAAGTTTCTTTAAATTGATCCAATTGCTATGTGTGTGTTTTTTCTTAGCCCAACAATTTGCTCATGTTATTCTGAAGGTTAAAAACTGATCCAGTTGCTATGTGTATTTTTTTTCTTAGCCCAACAATTTGCTCATGTTATTCTGAAGGTTAAAAACTGGTCAGTTGAGAATGTACAACACCAAGAGTGAACCCTAATGTAAACTGTCTCAGTGTAGGTTCATCAATTGAAACAGACGTCCCATTCTCATAGGAGATGCTTGTAACGGAGAGGCTATGCATGAGTGGGGACAAGAGGTATATGGGAAATCTCATTTGCTTTCACTCAATTTACTGTGAACCTAAAGCTGCTCTGAAAAAAGTCCATTTAAAAAAAATTGGTCAAAATTAGTCCTTTGAGCAGTTATTGTTGATTTTGAATATAGAAGGTTAAACAGCAAGTGGCAGTTTAAATTGCTACTGGCCACTTCTACTTGAACTCTACCGGTGAGGTTTTACTTCTAAAGCTCCGAGTTGAAATCCCGTCTACAATTCACTAGCATTGTTTGGTGTGTGTGTGGCCTTTCTCACCTAAGAGAGTTTATAAGTGTCTTTATAAACCTGATACTTGAAAAAGTCTCTTTATAAACTTGAATGTAATTAAGGCATTAATGGTTATTCGCAAGCACTGGTAATTCAGTAGGAAAGTGGTTAAGCATATGGACTTAGGTCAGACTGACCTGGGTTTGTATTCCTGCTCCATATAGAGCTCCATATGTGATCTTGGAGAAGTTATTTTGTTCAAACTCTTGTGCCTCAATTTCCCCACCTGTAAAAAAAGGTGATAATAATAGTTTCTCCCTCTTATGGTTGTTATGAGGATTAAATGAAATAATATATGTAGAGCACGTATTATGTGTAATATGTAATATGTACAAAGCACAGAGAATAGTACCAATGTATAGTATATACTATCACTGTTTCTGGTGGCAAAGGCAATATTTAACCCAAGTTCCAGGAGACCTGACACCAGTGACCTCATTCAAGCCTATAAACCACACTTCAGTTTAATGAGTTCTTAGAGGATGGATCCTCTCTAAAGGAAGCTGTTGCCTTACTAATTCCTAATCCCTGAATTCTACTACTAAACTGTGACTAAGACTGGTTATGATTAGCATTAAGATTTATTAGAACTGAGTAATAGCATTTCTATCATGTTTGTCTTGAATTGTTTCTGTAATTCCTTATCATATTAACTAGCTAGAGGAGATTTCTTAAAGAAGTAGACCTGAAAAGCTGTATTTTATGCATAGAATGTTTTTAACTTAAATACCATATGCTTTGTGTTCGTCCATTGTAGATGGATAGAGATCTCATGGTTGGAAAGCTGGGAAGAGACTTGTACACTCAACAGAAAGTGGAGATACTAACAGCTCTCAGGAAACTTGGAGAGAAGGTACCTGTGTTTAATACAAGATAGCAATAGCCATCAAGAAAAAGTGTAGAGTATTTGGTACAGAACTTCTTGATCTGTGATCTAGTTTATGGTCCGGAGGCATTCTTAGCAGTGGTTTCTAGAACTGCTTGTTAAGATTTGAACCCACTCCACTGGACTTGTTTTGTTTTGTTTAGCTGACTGCAGATGATGAGGCCTTCTTGTCAGCAAATGCCGGTGCTATTCTCAGCCAGTTCGAGAAAGTCTCTACAGACCTTGGTGAGTATCTCGTATTTCTGAAAGTTGGACATGAATTACTGTCCGATGGACAGATAGTATAGGTGAGATAACATGATGGCTTCCTCAGACTGAGTTTAGAGGTAAAACCAGAATTGTGTTCTTTATAAATCCCTTTTATTGAGTGTATTTCCCAATACTTTATAATTAAATAATTAAATTAATATAGCCTAATGCTTTAAGAATATTTGTCATCTAAATGTAAATATAAAGGTAAACTACATTTTTACCATTTGTAATGAATAAGAGACCCTTGGAGCTGAATGTGTGGAGGGGAAGGAAATTGGGATGGCAAGGGGAAAGCTTAGGGCAGTGGTCGGCAAACTCATTAGTTAACAGAGCCAAATATCAACAGTACAACGATTGAAATTTCTTTGGAGAGCCACATTTTTGAAACTTAAACTTCTTCTAAAGCCACTTCTTCAAAATAGACTCTCCCAGGCCATGGTATTTTGTGGAAGAGCCACACTCAAGGGGCCAAAGAGCCGCATGTGGCTCGCGAGCTGCAGTTTGCCGACCACGGGCTTAGGGGAATGCACTGATAATGGAAGCAAATTTTATTTCTGTTTCAATATGTATGTGATAAGTTTTTGCCTCTTTACCTGGAACTGTAAATGCATTTGAAATGACCTTTTCATTTTCATTATGTGTCTCTCTCTTAGGCTCTGGAGACAAAGTTCTTGCTTTGGCAAGTTTTGAGGTTGAAAAAACAAAAAAATGACGTGGTGTGGAAGCTTGGGACAGTGATCACATTCTTGTTGTAAATGGCATTTTTCTTCTGGGGATTTTGAGTCATTGCAAAGAAATCAAGAGATTCTTCAAGTGCATTCATAACCTAAGAAAAGGTGACAGAAACATACCTGTGGCTTCTGTTTATGCCCTTCACCATTGTGCTTTCTGTAGGGCAATCTGCTTGAGTCGGATCCTGGACTTGGTGGGATGGAGGGATCACTAGATCTATTCATTACGATTTGTCTGTTTAAAGAGAATATAGAAAATAGTTTCTGTTTTTTTAAGGCTCTTTGTTTTTAGGTGCTGATAGTAAATGAAAAGATATGAACTCGTGATTCTTTTCTGCTCAGAATTTATCCCCACTTGTGTTGGAATGAATAGTGTAGCAACAACATTAATAGACCTCATAAGTGTTCATAGAATTTTAGAGTCCTAAGTGATCTTAGAAGTCATTTTCATTTAATAAACAAGGAAACCGAGGCTCAGAAAGAAAGTGACTTGCTTAAAGTCACATCAGATTTGGGGATAAAACTTGGGGGTCCAAACTCCCCATTTTGTGTCCACTGAATTTTATTTTTTTTCAATCTATGCTGTTCTTTGAAAGTAATTAACATGTATTTGTACAAGTCCATGTTTATAAAAATTCAATGTCCTAACAGAAAGTTGTCACTAAGGGACCATTCCCCAGCCTGTAAGCCCTCCTGATGAATGGGGTCCATTGTTTCTCTGAGCTTGGAGCTTGGAACAATGGCAGCCCTGTGGAGAGTCTCCTGGAGTAACTTAGCCTCCTGTGTTGTTTCCCCAGGGGAGTAATTGGAAGTGGCAGCTAGAGGCCCTCCCTGGGTGTGACCTCTTTGCTGAGACCCGCTGGGTGGTGACTGCAAATTACTGTTTAGTCAGTTTTTGGAGAAACACAAAGTAAGTTCTGAGGAAAAGCAGGTTTCTCTCCTGAGTGTTTACATCTCTGTATATAGATTTCCCCACTTGCATGTATGTTGTTTCCTAGGCTCTGGCTATTTTGTCATCTTTCATATGTTTCTCAATACTCTTTTTCTTTGCACTTTATACAAATTAAAAAAATCTTTAAAGCTTCATATAAACTGTAAACTCAACTAGGTGCTCTGTCAGCTAGACAAACTAGGGGAACTCAGATACATGAATGCCTTACTTGGAGCTTTTAATGGGTAATTTTTCACATATGGGCTTATGATGGCCAAAAACTCATTGAAATTGTGACAAACCAAGAAAAAGCAAATTACCTGCTCTTCATCTAGGGCTTTGTGGCCAGTCACCATTACTTCATTATTCTGTACTTTTGTTTTAACCGAGGTGAAATTCCCATAACATAAAATTCATACACCATTTTAAAGTGGACAGTTCAGTGGGCATTTAGTCCATTCACAGTATTAGACAATCACCACCACTATTCAGTTCCAAAACATTTTCATTAGGCACTCCCGTCCCCTCCTAGCCCTGCAGCCAATTTACTTTTTATCTCTATGGATTTACCTAAGCTGGATACTTCATATAGATACATTCGTGCAGCATGTGACCTTTTGTGTGCGGCTTCTGTCAGTCAGTGTAATATTTCTGAGGTTAACCCACATCAGTATGTCATTCCTTTTCACAGGGAAAGCGTTCCCTTGCGTGGGAGCCATATTGTGTTTTTCCATTTATCTCTTGATGAACATTCCCCCCACTTACCGGCTATTGTGCTATTAACATCTGTGTGTAAGTACTTGTTTCAGCACCTGTTTTCAGTTCTTTTGGATGTCGTACCTAGGAATGGCATTGCCGTGTTACTGTTTGGAGCCTTAGCAAGCTTTCCCCTTCCCCTCCAGTAGTAGGATGAGGAAAATCAGCAATATTTTGTATTTAAAAGGGGCCTAGATGAATCTGGGGTCCTTAATTTTGGTTTCCCATAAACTTTCTGTAAGACCAACATCAGTGAAATGTTTTGTCATTAACCACATTAATATATTCATTTTGTAAGTAAGAACTAGTACTCAATTTTAAATGAATCTTCCTTTAAAAGAGGTCAAGTTTGCAGTGCCTAGCAAGACACTGCCAGTCATGGCCATGCGATCTCTGATAGGTTACTTCAGCTTTTTGAGCCTCTTTTTCCTCTTCTGTTCAGTGGGGATGATAGCACCTACCACACGGGATTACTGTGCGTTCCCCTCTCTCCCTTAGCACGGAAAGACAGTTTGCATTGGGGTTAGTCCACCACTTAACAGTTCTTTCAAGGGCATATGATACATTTTGTTTCACAAATTTGATATTTAATTCAGAATAATAGTTTGAAAAATAAATAATTTGAGAATTCTATACAGCTATAGTTATTAAATGACTTGCAAACTATGTTTCCTGTTCAAATTTTGCTATATTTAATCTTCTAGTGTTTTAGACCTCTTGGGAGGTCTCAAACTGCAATAACTAAAGCTAAGGCAGCTAACTTTTTTACATCCTTGGGTCAAGCTAATATTTTCATGAACAGAATTCTTGTTTCTTTCAAAGAACTGGAGGAAGCAAAGTAAATTCCAATGAGCAAGTGTCCAACTGGGCTGCTTAATGAAATCTAGTAATTTAAAACAATTCCTATGTTTCATTGTTTTGTTTTATCCTGTGAGTGGTAAGATAAGTATTCTAGGTGGGTGGTAGAGGCAGAAACCAAGAAATAGGATGAGTTGTTCTCATGGAGTTGGGACAGATGGATTATTAATTTTGATTGTTAAGTCTTTTATTAAAGACACCCAGGCAAAGAATGGTCATTTTGGGCAAAAGAAAAGACTGCAAATATACCATTGCTGTGGTATCTTATTACAGTGAATGATGGAGTGTTTGAAATTATTACAGAAAAAAATAAACCCAGACCATTTTGCCTAGAGCTTTTCAACCACTTTTCTGTCTGTCTTTTTTTTTCTTTCTTTCTTATTCTATTCATTATTAGGACCAAAGAATTCTCTTCTTAGCCTCTGAAAATGTTTTCCAGCATTAATATGTAAATTAAAGTGCCAGCATTCCCACAGACCCCTGAACAAGTTGTAATTGCCCCCAGTCTGTCTGGCCTGGAGTTAAAATGTTTAGAAACTGGGTTAGCTAGCATTTAATATTTTCATTAAGTCACAAAAACACAGGTTAAAAATATGGCTGTCTAGATATTCCCCTAGAATATGGCCTTCTGACTGCCTAACTGACTTTCTTTTGGAAACCCTCTCTCCCTGCTCACACTGACAGCGAAGTGGAAAGACTGTAATGCTGAAAGGCCTCAGACACAAGGGGTCAGCAGAGTTCCCAAGAGTCCACAATTGGGAGTCCGTGCTGTTGCAAGCAAAGGCTTAGGCAAGTTGAGAGGTTGGAGGCTGCCAGAAGCTTTCTAACGTGGGTTTTCCTCTGAGAAGACGTTTCTTACAGCCGCAGACAGTGGAGTACAGTTAACAATCAGGAAACTAGTAAAAAATTATTTTCTGTAAAGGTGGTCAAGGAGAACCACCAATCTTCTTTCGAGTTAGAAAAGAGGGAGAGAATGCTAGTAGGGTTCTTTGTAAGGTTGTGCATCAGCCACAGATCTCTGCGCCTGACTTCTGGCAACTGCAGCTCTGACCATGAATGTTTACGCCTTCCCACAAGAACTTCTGATTTCTAAAAAAATATTTTTATTGCTTTCAGAGAGGAAGAGAGAGGAAGAGAGAGATAGAAGCATCAATGATGAGAGAGAATCATTGATTGGCTGCCTCCTGCATGCTCCCTACTGGGGACCTAGCCCGCAACCCTAGTCCGAAGGCCAACGCTCTATCCATGGAGCCAAACGAGCTAGGGCTGATTTTTTTTTATAATCATAATTTCAATACATGGTGTAAGAGCCTAAGTTATCTCAATTGTGTCTGTTTATACTAAAATGTCTTAGCAGGAGGGGTACTTTGCTTTTTGTTACTGTCCAATCATCATATTACACGGAGGTGTTCTTTCCTGTAGGAGGAGATTAATGTTTTTTTGGCTTGTGTTCCCTTAGGCCTGGTATTACTCCTCCAACACTCCTAAACCAAGCCAAGTTGAAAACTGAAATAGTTATCCCCAGTGATAATCAAAGAGATAGGTGATTTAGGCAAAAGCAGATATTGGGCCTGGATTAGATGATAACAATGCCTTAACCCTGATGTGATTATGACCTTAGACAATGTGGTGCTTTTACTACTTCTTCAGAAGAAAAGATACCTGCCCGGGCTGAGTAGTTCCGTTGGTTGGAGCGTTGTCCTGATGGGGGGCCATGTTTGTGATCCCCAGTAAGGGCACATATTTTTAAAAAGAAAAAACGGCCAAAACCGGTTTGGCTCAGTGGATAGAGCGTCAGCCTGTGGACTGAAGGGTCCCAGGTTCGATTCCGGTCAAGGGCATGTACCTTGGTTGCGGGCACATCCCCAGTAGGGGACGTGCAGGAGGCAGCTGATCGATGTTCCTCTCTCATCGATGTTTCTGACTTTCTATCTCCCTTCCTTCCTCTCTGTAGAAAATCAATAAAATATATTTTAAAATAAATAAATAAATAAAATAAAAAGAAAAAACAGATAACGTTGTTAGCATCTCAAATTTGACATACATCACGTTTATTCCAGGCCTTGGAAAATTGTACCTTAGATTTGGTTTATAAAGCTCTGAGCATATACTCACTTATTTAAAAATTTTGTTCCATGTTTACTCATGAAAGGAACATTTGTACATTTGGAGCAAACAGGTGAACTCTCAGCCCCTTAGCCGCAGCCTTGTGGCATTTCTTTTCATCCTGCCAAAAGTATGGTGATTCGTTCCTCCGCAGGAAAAGAGCAGGAGCAAGATCCCACGTAAAGGAGTGTGGATAGAGATGTCTAAATCCACTTTGCCTTCTTAGAAAGGAAAGTGAGTGCTCTGTCTTTTAACTTGTGAACTTGGAGGAGAAATGAGAGATGTGAGCATGTGCTCACTCATGTGCATGCCTCTGCTGGAGCCTGACTTTTGCAGTCGCTCCCACAAGGCACTATGACCTCCCACGGTGCTGCTCTTGCCAGAGTGGGAGTTGACTGTGCCAGGTTAACTTTGCTCCAATCAAAGCGCCGGACAAGGGTGTGCACTAGGCCCTTTTGGTTTGAAAAACTCAAAATGTGCTTTCGCCTGGTGGGGATGACATCTTGCAGTTTATGAGAAGAAATCATGTTTTGGAAAAATCTTAATGACAGTGTGGGCGCAGGGAAAGTTTCTATCTGCTGCCTCTTCTGGTTATGTCACTTATTCTTTCCTCAGACATTTCCCGAGGGCTGATGTATGCAGACACAATACTTGGCTCTTTTTGTCAAATTTTCTAAAATGGATATTGAGTGGAATCCTTTTTTAAAAAATGAGACTCTTCAGTGTGTATATAGATAACAGCTATCCAGCTGCATTGCCGAGAGAGGTTTATTTTACAATGATAAAATTGTGTTTTACAGACACCTCACAATAAACAAAGTTGTTACTCTTTCATGGTTAGCTGGGTTCTTAGAAACATTATTTCAGCTGTGTATCTATATAGAACAGTATGCTTGGAAATAATCCTGATCTATACAATTTGATCTAAGTGATCTCTTTCAACTATGATTTTATCTCATCTTTTAATCAACCTTGTAAACTGTATGTCTCATTAAAATATTTATGTAATTAAGCTGTTTTGGAGAATAGTAAATGGAGAAAAAGTTGGAATACTACTGTAGGGGAGGGGAAATATCTTTCCTCTACCTTTTTATGTTCTTGGCTGAGATTCCTGTAACAAAAGACAGATTAACAAGAGAAAATCATACAAATCTACTTAACATAAGGTTTATGTGACATGGGAGTCTTCATAAAGAAATGAAGACCCAAAAAACAAACCTGAGTGTTTTTATGCTAGCTTTTTAAAAAAAAATTTTAATCCTCACCCAAAGATATGTTTATTGATTTTTTTAGAGAGAAGGAGGGAGAGGGGGAGAGAGAGAAGCATCCATGTGAGAAACATTGATTGTTTACTTCCCATTCGCCCCTAATCTGGGATCCAACCTGCAACCTAGACATATGCCTTTACCAGGAACTGAATCTACAACCTTGAATCTACACTCCAACCAACTGAGCCACCCAGCCAGGGCTATGTTAGCTTTGATGAAGAATGGAAAGTCATGCAAAGATCCTACTCTCGATTCCAATAATTACAGGCTGTTGTTATTCCTTGTGATTAAGCCCCTAACCAGTGGTCGGCAAACTCATTAGTCAACAGAGCCGCAGTTTGCCAAGCACTGTGATAGGGCAAAGGCCAGCTAAATGTAGCAAACAGAGGAAAACTTAGCAACATCTATTTGTTCAGATTCCCCTCTGTGTCCCTTATCTTCGGGAGATCAGGTTCTCCTTTCCTCCAGGGATTGGGAAGGCACCTCTCACGAAGGCTTTAGGACCTGTTTCAGGGGAAGGTCGAAAGTCCTTCCTGTCCCTGTCACTTCTCAAATTCCTTCATCTTAACATGCCAAGATGCCAGATTTTGGGGTAGCATGTCCTGAACCTCGTCATTCCATTTCTAGTACTAATTCTGCCATTCTTATACTTAATTTTTACCCCACTTTCCCACTATTCACATAGACATTTTTGTGAGGAATGGTGATTATATAAATTACTTTGAAGCTACAATATAGGGAACTGTATAAAAGCTAAATAGTACCACTTGTATTTAAAATCTTAAACATTTTAAAATTAATAAATAAAATGGATGCATTGTGTTTGGTTTGACTAAAGGAAGCCTCTGTTCATATTCTAGATATTTGAAGTAATGGGAAATAAAGATCATAATATGAAATTAATGTAGTGGAAAGGCCAACAGTTCCGTTACTCCTGTTTTCTTCCTTTCTTGGAGGTGAAATAAGTTACTTTTTCTGTTATATTTTCTCTGAATGTAAATTGTGCTAAAGAGCTCTTATAATAACCCAAGACATCCTAATGAAAGAATGTTTGTGGGCATTTGTGTGTTGTCATGAACAGCAGAAGTGGGAGGCAAATTAAAACTGGTCCCTCTGGCTTTTGCAGACACTGTAGCCCCTTTGGCGTGCTGCGTCCGTCTCCTACTCTGAAAAGAAATTAAGTGGAAATTGCCTGCTCAGTTTTAAGAAATCACAAGTGTCACCTGTGCGCTTTCTTAAGGACTCACTCCTCTCCTCCATGAGCTGTCTTCTGTTCTTTTCTAGGAGAGCTTTTCTGCTTATTGGCGAAATGAGTGTCCCTTTCTTTTCTGTCTGCATTTAGCCACCAATTAGTAAGAGGAGCAGAAATGCCGCATGCTGAGCGCTGTGCTAGGGGGCGGAAGAAGCCGACACTACATGCTGCAAGCTATAAAAGTGCCTTTTTATCTTCCAGGAGAGGTCCTCCACAGAGTGCTCTGCCCCCTGGAGCCTGGAGCTATTTCAGTCTAACTACTCATTAAAGTCCATCTGAGATACTGCTGAAGCCTTTGGCTTCTTTAAGTGAATTGCCTCCACTTGCATTCAGCTAAAAATAGTTCACTTTTACTCCCCACAAGGCTTCTCCTGAGTTACGTGAACTCTCCCCTCAGCCTCCCACCCAAAGTATTGATGTCCACAGCAAGGTTAGCTTCTTATGAAAGACCCAGGACTACTGCTGTGAATGCATGCCTAACTGCAAGAAGGGAAGGAAAGGAAGGGCCCAGTGATGTAAATATATTTCTCTCTTTTCCGCGTCCAGCGCAGCTAGAGAGCGGGTCCAGTTCCTGAGTAGAGGAGCTGGGGATTGAGTAATAAAAGGAAGAGACAAGACACCAAATGGAAGGGAAAAGCTGGGAACCGGGTGGGACAGCTGCCCTCTTCTGCTGGAGAGACAGTGACCCAGAGCCACGCAGCGTGTTTATTTTATACCCCCAAATACCAGGAAGTTTCACCAAAAGTCAAGACAAAGGAGATGATTTACATTCTTGAGTAGGCCCCAGCATTCCTGCTGCTTGACTGGATTTACATATCAAAACCCACTACCCAAAAACAAAAACAAAAAACCCACTACCCGACACCTGGGCTGAAATGAAGGTCGAGCTGATAACACCCTTGCCTTTTTGGCAAAGCGAGTTCCCAGGGCGTGGCTTTGCCTGTCGGGGCCTTGGGTTCAGCTGACAATTTAAAGAAATGCCCATGTGCCTTCCCTGGCGCTCTCTACACCCAGTGAAAGCTGAGCCCAAGAATGTGAGATAAATCAGGACTGCCCCGCTGGTGTGGCCCTGGTTGAGTGTCAGCCCATGAACCAAGAGGTCACTGGTTCAATTCCCGGTCAGGGAACATGTCTGGGTTGCAGGCTTGATCCCCAGTAGAGGGGTGTGTAGGAAGCAGCTGATTAATGATTCTCTCTCATCGATGTTTTTATCTCTCTATCCCTCTCCCTTCTCTCTCTAAAATCAATAAAAATATATTTTAAAAAGAAATCAGGACTTTGGTAAATACACACACAAAACCACAGATTTTCTTTCCCCTCAGGTAATAAATTATTTTTAAAAAGAAAACCCAAATTATATCTAAAAATTGATGAGTACATAGTAATGTGCTATACCCATCCAAATAAATTACCTACTATGCCTTTCCATTTGGAAAACATTGTAGACTTAGTAGGTGACCTTGGAGCCATGGACAGAAGAATAAGCATTTCTGTGCAAGCTGCAGCCAGCCCTGACAGGAGGAAACTCATCTCGTATTTACTTAGAAATAAGTGCAAAAAGGGATCGATTTATTTCTTAAAGCTTGTAAAACCATTCATCATTACTGCATGTGCTTCTGATCACCTACAAATCATATATGTCTGCATCCACAGACCCAATGAAAAAAATTGGGGTCAAAGACCCTAAACTGTTCTGCAAATGATCAAAGTAATTCTAGACTGGTAACATTACGCCCGTTTTCCATGGCATCTGTCAAGGGTTTGGGGGAAAGTAAAGCTCTTGTTTGGGAGCTAAAGCAAGGTGGCTTAGGATGAGGAAAGCAAGACTACCATTTATGTAGTTTCCATCAAAATGGAAAATGCCTTGATCATAACTGCTTTGATATATTAGAGTGTTACTCAACAAATATTCACACCTCCGTCCCTTGGGGTGGAATATACTTCCTCATCCCACTGTTTAGGGCCTGGCCATGAAACAATTTGGTCAAGGGAATGTTTGTGGATGTGACTCCTGGAGAGATCTTCCATGTGCATCCACAGTTGGGCTTGGGACTTTCTCTTCTGCCATTCATCAAAAGAGGAATATGACCCAGGTAGCATCTAGTCCAAAGAGAATGAATGTGGAGCAGACAATCCCAATCTTCAGCTAAACCCTGCTGACCCCAACCCAGCCCAGCAGAGTCATAGTCAACCCGTAGCCTGCAGTGGCCCACACTAAGCAATTCACAGATACCTGAACAAAAAAACAAATGCTTGTTTAAGCCACTGAGTTTTGAGGCGGTTTGTTATGCAGCAATAACTGACTGATACACCATTCTTGTTCCTTTTTAGTCCATTCTCCATGCTAAAGCCACAGTCATCCTAGCCTATCTAATAAAGAGGGGGGAATATGCTAATTGATCCTCATGCCGATGCAAAAATGGCAGTGCCCACAGCCAATAAGGAGGGAATATGCTAATTGACTGCCATACCCTCAAAGATGGTGGCGTCCAGTCCCCTCAGCCCCTCAGCCCCCCAGGGCCGGCCTGAGGCACAGGCAAGCCTTGGATGGTGGCTGCCCAGCTGCCCAGGGCCAGCCTGAGGCTCAGGTAACCAGGGCTGGCCGAGGCTTGCGCTGCCGGCAGTGGCAGCAGTAGAGGTGTGATGGGGGCGTCGCCTTCCCTTGATCGCCGGGTTGCCTCCCGCCCCTGAGGGCTCCCAGACTGAGAGGGGGGCAGGCTGGGCTGAGGGACCCCTCCTCCAGTGCATGAATTTTCAGGCACTGGGCCTCTAGTCTATTTAAATACAAATCCAACTATGTCACGCCCTTATTTAAACCTTTCAATAGTTCTCATTACTTTTGGAATAAAGACCTATGAAGTTCTCTAGATTTTTATGTATAACTAGAGGCCCAGTGCACAAAATCTGTACACTGGGGGGGCTGTCCCTCAGCCCAGCCTGTGCCCTCTCACAGTTGGACATCCTTAGCACTGCTGCGGAGGCGGGAGAGACTCCCACCAACACCACTGTGCTCGCCAGCCATGAGCCTGGCTTCTGGCTGAGCAGCGATCCCCCTGTGGGAGCACACTGACCACCAGGGGCAGCTCCTGTGTTGAGCATCTGCCCCCTGGTGGTCAGTGCGCATCATGGTCATTCGGCCGTTCAGTCGATTTGCATATTAGCCTTTTATTATATAGGATAAAGCCCCATGTACTAGGAGCTGGAGAGATGAATAAGGTATGTAATTCCAACTGGTGCCATAGCTAATGTGAGCGGTAGGGGTACGCCTGCCTTTTGTAGTGACCTCAGAGCCTCTTGGTGGAACTGCAGCTTTGACTGCACATTGCAAAGGGACCTCAGTCAGTATTGTGCAGGGGGCATGTGAAGTCATCTGAACTAGCTCTCAATCTGAATTGCCATTTGCAGTTGCTGGTGACAGCTAAACCACTTTTTAACAATTGCATTTTTCCCCTGACTATATTTTTCAATGTACTTGGGTGTTTAAGCCTATGAGTTTTTATGTACTTTTGGTGATGTTTCGGTCTTACGACCTTTTCTAACTTCAGGAAAGTACCACTGTTTGTTTGCAGTCTTATTGTGTAACCAGCCTACCACGGCTTCCATGTACAATACAGTAATTAATATTGTGCAAGTGTAAAACACTTCCGTTATGAAAGCAGTGTTTGGAAAGTAAGAGATTATTAAAATGGTTACAAAATACTAAAATAAAAAAAAAGGCCCTGACTGGTTTGGCTCAGCGGATAGAGCATCAGCCTGCGGACTCAAGGGTCCCAGGTTCGATTCTGGTCAAGGGCGTGTACCTTGATTGCGGGCACAACCCCAGTAAGGGTGTGCAGGAGGCAGCTGATGGATGTATCTCTCTCATCAATGTTTCTAGCTCTCTCTCCCTCGCCCTTCCTCTCTGTAAAAAGTCAATAAAATATTTTTTTTTTTTTTTAAAGAGAGAACTATGAAGTTCTCTAGGATCTGGGCGGGGCATCTGCCAGCCTCATTGGGGCCCCACTCCACCCATCTGGCGTTCTCCCTCAGTCGTTGGATGTCACCATGCTCTCTTTTCTTTTCGTAGTTCCACTGTGTGCTCTCCCCACTCTTGTCTGGTTAACTCCTACTTACACCTCAAGTGCAAGCTTCTGTGTTACTTTCCCATAGAAGCTCTTCTTGATGCGAGGTTTGATTCCCAATGAGATAGTTTCCCAGCCCATTGTATTTCAGCTTTTAGCATGCAACTAAAGTTGCAATGATTTCTTCAGTGTAACTCATAGGTGTCCGTCTTACCCTTCATCAGGACAAGGACAATATGCGTCTGATTTGCACTTTATCCCTTGCCTAGCACAGTGGCATGTCCCTGGGAAGCACTCAATATTTTTTGAATAAGTGATTGACTACAGAGACTAGACCGAACAAAAGCCAGAGGATAGGTCGTATGTGATGTGGGAGAGCTGAATTAGTTCAGTGGAAAGGTCCCGTGAGAACCTGGTGTGCGATAGTGAGAATATTGGAACACAATCAGAAAAAGACACTGCAAAGGAAGCAAGGTTTGATTCCCAATTATATGGTTTCCCAGCCCATTGTATTTCAGCTTTTAGCACTCAACTCTAGTTGCAATGATTTCGTCACGGAGCCAGGGTGGTTATAAGGAGAGCTCGGTTTCTAACTGTTCCTGAATTAGAAATGAAAACTGTGTGTAAGAGGAAAGGCCACTCACTGGAGGGGGACCGCCTGTGGAAAGGTTGGACTGTAGGACTACCAATGCATTTCCAACACGCGAACACAGCCCAAGGATTTGAAAATAAGGCCAAAACTATGTCTTTTGGCGTTCTTAACTTTTTAAGGAGTGTTACAGCTTATCCAGGAGGGAGGAACCCTGGGTATCATGATATATATTTATGTAAACTCAAAGTTTACATGACACAAAGTTTGAAATTTGGAGTGAAAACTCATGAAGGTTTCGGTTCAGAGCACAAAGAAGAAAATCAGGAGTTGCGGCTTTGAGAGTTTCGATGACCTTACTGTGGATGAACAGGAAAGACGCATCTCAAGGGGAGACCTGGGACTCACCGCCTCAGGGTTCACTGGGACCTATGAAGCCCTGGCTGAGCCTCCTCCTGTCAAACCCCCACACACACCTGCCGTCACAGGCCGGAGCCTGGGGAAGCCATTCCATTTCCCTATCCCAGTTGGTCAGCAGTGTATACAAACATAACCTGCGTTTGTCTTTTCTTTTCCCGGGGAAAAGGAGTGGTAGAGAATTCTGAAAAACTCTTTGGCTATTACGTGTCTGTTTCCCTTGGCTCTATAGCGTGTGCTAATTAAAGTGCTTTCTACAGAGGACCCTAGAGTGCTGCCTGTGTTGGCTCTCATACTCTTCGCTTAAATAATTAATAACCATGACTATCTGTTAGGCAGTGGCGGGGAGAAGAGTGAGTAATCGTGGATCCCAGGATATTTGCGCCGTGTCTTTGCATAAGCTTTCATGTGAGGCTCTTCATTAGCTGGCACCCTGGTGTAGATTTTCCGCCCTCGGCCTTCAGTGTTTATTACCTATAAAAAAAAGAGCTCCGTCTGATTCACCAGCTGGGGCAAATACTGCTGATGGGAAGGAATTTTCCGGAAGAACAGTAGTGAAGAAAGTGAGGGGAGCGGGTGGGGAGAAGACCAAACCACAAGGTTCATTTAGATTGAGCAATGTTACAAATGTTACAGACCTCAGTGTTACAAATCGCCAAGGATTTCAGAAAACTCCTAGCCAAACATCGGAATGTCACAACAGGAAGGCTTATAGTCTCAGGAAGGTTTGAAAACAGTCCACTCTTAAGACAGTGAAGGGTAGGAGCGAAGCTACAAACAGTTCACCGTCACAGGCCCGTTGCTGGTTTGCAGTAAACTCCTGGGCAGTGGGCACCTCTGCTGGGGTGGAGGGAATTGTCTGTCAGGAGCGGTCTTTTCAGTCTCACCGAAATACACCGGTAACATTCAGCAGATTTAAAACGCACTGGTAAGTTTGATGGCTGTTCGTCGTTTACTCCTAGAGAGACGGGGCTATTTGCTTTGAAAGATGGTGATTTTTTTACACTTCACTGGATGATAACCAGAAGGGGGAAAAGGTGGTTAAACAGACTACTATCTTTAAAGGCTAATAGACTTGAGTATTTGGATTCGAATTGAGGTCTTATGTTTGTGTGTACTAAGTGACTAGAATGTTGGAGACGGCACAAGCCAAATACACTTACAAGACATGTTTGTCTATCAAAACAGCCGAAGAACTGAATAATTCTGTTTATACCGTTCCCAAGCACAATGCCAGCAGGATTCTGGGATGTAGGGACGATCTACCCTTCAGAGGCTACAGAAGCTGACACTCTGGGGACAGGCTGGCAGAGAGCCAGATGTTCACAGCTGCACATACCCCACCCATGACACAAAACATGTATATTCACCAACCTACAGAATGCTTTCACGCTTGTTGAATAATTCCTCGTTATCTCCAAAGGAAAATTAGGTGGCAAGGTATTTGCCAGAGCGAAAGGCAGGAGAGTGGCGTGTGACTGGGCACCCCTTATCTCCTGTGCCCTTGGCCTCCTCACCACTGTCCTCCGAGCAGCTGGAGCTGCACCCAATGTAAACAGGACACAGACCTAGGGACCAGAGCAAAAACCAGCTTTTTAAAACGTTCTACATTAC
Source organism: Corynorhinus townsendii (assembly GCA_026230045.1). Classification (NCBI taxonomy): domain Eukaryota; kingdom Metazoa; phylum Chordata; class Mammalia; order Chiroptera; family Vespertilionidae; genus Corynorhinus; species Corynorhinus townsendii. Next base: position 216,640,787 of record JAPDVU010000002.1, read on the forward strand.
TGGATATTGTTCACGTTTAAAACTTGGTTCTCAAAACAGAATTGGTTCTCATTTGTTCTTAACTGAAAATTCTCTTTTTATTCAAGGCAAAGCCTCTTACTTTCTTTCCCATCCTCACCTGGCACCGGTTCAACTCGTAGGCTAGAGGGCCCTCTGATGGGGTAAAATTTGAGGACCACGGTCACCATAACTGCTCCAAAATAGCTCTCCTTCCCTGCAGCCTGCTGTGGCTCCACCGCTGTTTTACACTTGGCCTAAAAATTTGACTGTGTCGCTAGCACTGGAGTTGGGGAAATAGCAGTGGCTGGCCAATCGGTGAAACGTCCTGGGGGGGTTATTTATACATTTAGGTATTTGTTTTTTAAAAATTTATTGATTGGCTTTAGAGAACAGAGGAGAGAGAGAGAGAGAGAGAGAGAATCTTCTATTTATTGCTGCATTTCTTCACGCATTCATTGGTTGATTCTTGTATGTGCCCTGACCAGGGATCGAAACCTGCAACCTTGGCATATCAGGATAATGCTCTAACCAACTGAGCTACCTGTCCAGGGCCCATTTAGTTATTCACGCAACAATATTTGTTTGGCATCTGCATGTGCCAGGTACTGTGCTGGGTAGGAGTGGTTCACCGCGACCTCCTTGCCCTCCTGGAATTTATGGCCATGCTGGGGCTGGATCTCACATAGGTTCAGAAAAGTCTCCTTGAAGAAGACCAAAAAAGATCCAATATTCAGCCAGGCGGAGGGGGGAGGAGGGGAAGAAATAGAGTCATAGAGGCAGAGGGCACTGCACACTCACCAGCCCCAAAGCACAAAGAAGTACCTTGTTATCAAGGAATAGGGAGAAGGCCTGTGTGTAGCGGGAGCTGGTCAGCAAGGGTGGTTCAAGGTCAGGCTGCAGCCAGATTATGCAGGGTCTTGTAGCCAGGAGGATTTTGAACTTCATCAGTTCAAAGAAAGAGAACTAGTTGAGCTGCAAGAGTCTAACGACATCAGTACATTTTAAGAAGATTCCTCTAGTTGCTGTGTGGGTAATGGATTGGGAGTGACAGGGAAAGCCTGCATGACAGAATAATTGAAATTTATTGCTTGAATCAAGGTGAGAGCCGATGATCGTTTAAACTGGGACTGAGCCGTGGAGATGGTGGGAAGTGGAGAGATTCAAGATAGGGGTTGGGGTGGAAACAGCATGGACTAGATATGAGGGGTAAAGCAGAGAGGGGGGGTCAAGGATACTCTTTTAAGTTGTAAGCAACTGTGTGGAGCAGTGCCAGTTACTGAAGCGGGGAGCATCGGAGGAGAGGGAGCTTTGTGGACCTATTAAGTGTAAGATGGTGTGAGCAAAACTGGAGCAAGGTCTCCTGAGACCATGGAACAAGCTCCTTTTCGCTCCCTCTCCCCTTCCCTCCCTCCAAAGTTTTGTTTCTGTCCCGTAACATTGCCTCACTCTTTCAGAATTTTCCATGTGGTGGGTGGAGGATGATGCAAACATTTTTTGAGGTCGCTTCCTTATTAGTTCTTGATCCAATAGGAAATACAGAACTCCCCTTCATCTCTAATTCAGAAAATTTCAGGGAACAACTCCGATAGGCTCAGCCGGGGTCACATCCCGCTTAGCCAGCAGTTAAGAGCATGCGGCACCTGGATGGGCCCAGCTCCAGTGCCTTGTCTTCCCTGTTTGTTTTAGTGGAGGGCAGAGTGTAGATCAGTGGTTCCCAACCTTTTTTTGGCCACGCCCCACCTAAGCATCTCTAAAATACTGACGCCCCTCCCCACCATGACATATAATTCTTATCAGTCAAAAAGTGAACACCTTGCCCTAGCCGGTTTGGCTCAGTGGATAGTAGGGGTCCTTAAACTTTTTAAACAGGGGGCCAGTTCACTGTCCCCCAGACCGTTGGAGGGCCGGACTATAGTTTAAAAAAAAACTATGAACAAATTCCTATGTGCACTGCAGGCCGGGGACGAGTCGGCTGCTAAGCAGGACAGGCAGCGGCACCCGGTGGGCCGGATCAATGTCCTCGGCGGGCCGCATATGGCCCGCGGGCCGTAGTTTGAGGACCCCTGGGATAGAGCGTCAGCCTGCAGACAGAAGGGTCCCGGGTTCGATTCTGGTCAAGGGCACATGCCTGGGTTGTGGGCTTGGTCCCCAGTAGGGGGCGTGCAAGAGGCAGCTGATCAAGGATTCTCTCTCTCCCTCTCCCTTCCTCTCCGAAATCAATAAAAATATATATTTTTTAAAAAGTGAACTCCTATTCACGTGGAGGAAGCCTAAAAGGCCATTAACTTGGTCTACACAAGCTTCCAAAGAACATGGCATCCATGAAAGAGAAAAATGAAAGAACGAAAGGACAGTTGAAGTCCTGAGGAGGAAATCAATAAGAAATTGTTAAAAATAATAGTAATATGAAGTGATATGAAAGAACAGAAAATAAAGTTTCAAAACATATAATAGAGAACTGAAATGCATAAATATGTCACAATATATATTTACATACTGTATATGAGGCCCCTAGAACCATAAGAAATGCAAAAAAATATCACTATTAATACTCATTCTCGAATTGCCCCCCTTAAAAATCAAATCACTCCCCAGTGGGGCATGTGGTGTGCCCCACGTTGGGAACCACTGGAGTAGATACTGTAATTGTAACCTTGTCGGCACCTCTGGGTGGTAGAAGGTAGGGAGGAGCAGTTCCCCAAGGAGAAGAGGTGGTACTGGGCTGTCGGAACTAACAGATGTTCCCTGCCTCCTAAGCCAGCGGTCGGCAAACTGCGGCTCGCAACTAATGAGTTTGCCGACCACTGTTAAGCCTTCAATGTTTCATTTTAAGACCCTACAGATGGATGGAGCCAGGGGTCCTCAAACTTTTTAAACAGGGGGCCAGCTCACTGTCCCTCAGACCGTTGGAGGGCCGGACTATAGTTTAAAAAGAAAACTATGAACAAATTCCTATGCGCACTGCGGGCCCGGGACGAGTCGGCTGCTAAGCAGGACAGGCAGCGGCACCCGGCGGGCCGGATCAATGTCCTCGGCGGGCCGCAGGTGGCCCGCGGGCCGTAGTTTGAGGACCCCTGGATGGAGACTTAGTTATCCTGAAGTAATATTGCTGTCTAGAAATGCAGAATTTTCCAGTTCTAAGTCATGGGGTAGTTGAGGCACTGGCTATATTGATGAACTTATTATAATTTTGAACTGTAAAAACTATTTCTGAACTTTTGGAAAAAAGGAAAAGCATCTGTTTTACGCTGACACATTTTCATTTTATGCATTCCTTTCCCACCTTCCTCCTTAAGCATATATTGTTTTTAGAAATATAATGTATACACTGTGTCTTGAGTAGCAAACAACTTTTTCAATGTTAATTAGTTTGTTTAAATGTTGATATTTACATAAACATAGTTTGAATGTGCAAGGTGTTTTTGCATTGGCATGTTCTGGAAAGCGTGAAGGGCCAGCTGGTACTCTTGTATTGGCCCATATTATCAAGCTCTTGCTATGGGCACGGTAGACTACCGATGGGGATATAAACAGGATTAAGATCTATTTCTGGCCTTTCAGAATTTGTAATTTAATGATTTTTATAAGATTAATTATAAGTCAATTGTAACTACAGTACAGTGTTAAATCAAAAAGTAATGTGGACATTGCAGAAAATGAGCACAGGAAAGTAAAAAAAGCACCTAATTCCTGTCTTTCTTGCCTAGGGAAGGGGAAGAACTCTCGGGGAAGTGGAAGAGGATGAGACAAAAGGGGGGAAACGGGGCGGGAGGGCTTTTAAATTGCAGTTAAGTGTCACACTGTGTAACTATTAAGTTAAAATGTTGAAAATGAGACCACACTTAAATACACGCATCCCTTTCATAGGAAAGGTGGGAGTGCAAAGCAGCTTACATTTTGCCTATAAAGGGTCGTTTCTCCCTGTGCTCTCTCCAGAGAGAGCCAGAAACCAGGGTCAGACTTTGTACAGAAACATTGTAAACACGGGTCCCTTTCCCCCAGAAAAATGCACTCATTGGTATCGGTCAATACACACGATATTCGAAGTTTAACAGACCCACGGAGGCCCATCCCTGGGCATTCTGGGCTTCGCGGACCCCAGGTTAGGCGCCCAATTCTTGAGCGGGCCTAACTGCTTCAAACGCAGCGACTAACCCAGCTCCGCGACTCAGGAAGACCACGCCTCTGAATGTCCTGCGACCGCGTCCATTCAGGTTTTTCAGGGATCCTGGGCAAACCGGTCTCACCAAGGATTCCGCTGGTCTGGCAGCTCCCGTTTTGAAACACAGACCCGTGTGTGGAAGAGGCCATTATTTTTATGGGATCACTGTGCTCCTGGAACAGCGAGGGGCACACAAAGTTGCTTTACCTCAGCGACAGCTCTATTAACCCCGGCTCCGCCCTCGGGCCGCCTCCTCCGAGTCCCCGCCCCTCCTCCCTGCCCACCTCCGGTCCCGCCCTCCCCTGTGCTCTGAGCGCAGCTCCGCCACTACTCGCGACCGTGTTACACCGCCCATCTCGTGGCCCCACCCCTTGCTCGAGGCGCCCAATGAGCGTCCCCAAACACCCTGCACCTCCCGCCCCTCAAAAGGCACCCCGCCCACTAGCCGCTGTAACCAATGAGCGTCCCCGCGTGCTCCTGGCCCCACCCCTTCCAGCAGGCCCCGCCCCGAGCGCGGGGCGTTGCCGTGGCCGTGCCTCCGCCGCCCGCGCGGAGCCAGATGCCGCCCCCTTCGCCGGTCCCTCCTCCGGCGGCCTGGCGCCTCCCTCCCTCCCCGCTGCGGTGACTCACGGAGCGGGAGGCGGAGGCTGAGGTGGCCGCTCCCGCTGCTTCTGCTGCTGCTGCTGCCGCCGCCGCGGCTGCTTGGGGTGAGCGTGCCCCGGAATAGGCCGCCGCGCGTCGCGCACGGACCCGCAGCCCACGCCGGCCCGGCCGGGTCGGGCGGCCCAGGTAAGCGCCGAGGCCAGCCCGCGCCCGTAGCGCCCGGGCCGCGCCGCCCCTGGGATCGGGGGAGCCGCCGGCCCTTTGTCTCCCGGGGAGGGGCCGCGGAGGGCACCCTCGACCCTGCTCGGACCCGCCGGCTGGGCCCCCGGCGTGGCGCCCAGGTCTGGGCCAGGCCTCCTCGCCCCGCCGGGCCGCCGCTGCCCCCCCGCCGCTCGCCGGCCCCGCCGAAGACCACCCTGCGGGGTCCTCACCTTCTCGCGGAAGGCGCCTCCACAGGTGTCTGAGCCTCCCACTCTGTAGCTCACCTCGCCGCGTCGGCTGGTTGTCATCCTCTGTCAGCACTCCAGGTCCTGCGTCCTGTCTCTTCCCTCACCTGAGCCCCACTCAGCATCCTGACCCTGTGCATAGAGCTCCTCCATATTTCCCCAAACTAAATGCTGCCAAGGTCTGGCCTCTGGGCTGCCCTTCCTCCCTCTAGTTTGCTGAACTACCCCCCTTTCCGCCTGTCCCCGTGAGTGTTCCTTAAAGGTACACATTGTAGGCACATGTCTCACCTGTATGGCCAGCTGTTGGTGAGCCTGCAAAATTAACCACTTGGAGCCCCAAACTGCGCTTCTCACCGCCTTTGCATCACCACCCCCCCCCCACCCGCCCCAGCCCAGCCACCTTCCTTTTTCTGGAACCTGGTATTCAAGACTCATAGTTCTGGACACCCACCCTGTGAGGCCCACACGCGCCCCTCCCTCTGTGTGCTGAACTTGTCGGAGCAGTGCCTTGCTGTCAGGTTAGCCCCTGGGAAGGCCGAGGAGGCCTGTGTTGGCAGCAAATCAAGAGTTTTATGAGTAATGAGATGTGTGGCTTGCAGCACCTCCTATCTGAGGATCTAAGTATGCTGTAGCTGTTAGCTATTTTGTGTCCTGCCACTCAGAAGTTAGAGGAGTGTGCCTGACTGACTGCTGGGTAAATTGAGGCACAGGGTGTGTTGGTAAGGGACCCCGGGGCAAGGGGGAGTTTGTTCTGAGGTGCTGTTTCCAAGTACCTTGACTCTTAGCTTCCTGCTACAGCTGCTGGGCTCTAGTTCCTGGCTTTAGAAGGTAACTGATACTGATCTTTTGGACCATTAAAGTATCCATAGATACCAATTTCCTGTCACTTAAAGCAGGACTGAATCCCAAAGGTGCCAGCTGTTAAATGCCAGTGTGCCATTCATGGCTTCTGGGTGGAGTTTGTGGTCCTTGTAAATACAAGTTGCCTCTCTGGGCTAGAGATTCATCCATTCACTAGTGAGTGCTTACTAGTCAGGCACTAGTCCAAGCATGGGGCCCCCTGCCCTCCTGTAGCCCACATTTGAAAGAGGAGGGAGTAAACAAATAAGCAGACAAATTAACTTCAGTAGCGGTAAGTGCTATGCAGGTGGGAAGGACCAGTTTGGGTTTTATTCCACGTGCAGTTAGAAGCCATTGGAGGATTTTCACTAGAGGTGATAAGATCTAAATCTAAGCTCTCAAAGATTGTTCTGGCTGCTCTATCGTGACCAGATTACAAAAGGCAAACATAGAAGCAGGGATACCACCAGCTGCCTGGCACGAGGTGATGGAGGCTTGGGGGACCAGCGTGGTAACAGTGAAAGTGAAGAGGTGGAACCAGTCTGTTCTCCTGGGAGAGGCTGAGCTGTAAAGCCAACCTTCATGGAACATCGACTGAGATTTCTATGTCAAGCAGAGAACTTCTAGACCTGACCATGCCCAGCTGCAGCTCAGCAAAGCTTACTCAGCCAGCACCTGTTGTGAGCCAGACTGTGCTACCCTCGAGGGCAGGGGTGGGGAGCCTTTTTTCTGCCAAGGGCCTTTTGGATATTTATAACGTTATACAAAATTATCAACTTAAAAATTAGCCTGCTGCCTAGCGGTGTGGGTCAGCAGTTGAGTGTTGACACCGGTTCTATTCCTAGTAGGGCTCCTGCCCAGGTGGTGGGCTCGCTCCCCAGTAGGGGATGTGCAGGAGACAGGCAATCGATGATGTTTTTTCTCATCAATATTTCTATCCCTCCAACCCACTCTGTTCCTCTCTCTCTAAAAAAATCAATAAAAATATATCTGTTTAGCCTCTCCAGTTTGGCTCAGTGGATGGAGCCCAGGCCTGCGGATTGAAGGGTTTGATTCTGGTCAAGGGCACCGACCTCGGTTGCAGGCTTCTCCCCTCTCCAGCCAGGCCCTGGTCAGGGTGTGCTCAGGAGACAACCAATCGATGTGTTTCTCTCACATCGATATTTCTCTCTGTCTCCTCTCTCTTCCACTCTGTCTGAAAATCAGTGGGAAAATATATTTGGGTGAGGATTAAAAAATAAATGAATGAGTAAATAAAATAAAAATGAGCCTGCTATATTTGGTCAAACAGTGAATTAACTCACCCCTAATGCCTTGGCAGGGCCAGACCAAATGATTTCTCAGGCCTTACATGGCCCGTTGTCAGAACGTTCCCCACCCCTGCTCTAGGGGCACAAACATGAACAAGGAGAATAGGGAGTAGTCCCCACGATGTAACCATTCTCACAGAAGGGTTACCTCCTCCTTGATGGAAAGGGGGCTTGTGGGTTTAAAAGCCAGTTGAAGTGGAGGAGGGCAGAGCATACTAGGATTGTTCCCACAGCTAGCTGCATTATTTAAATGAGAGCGTTGTAGCCCTTTCGCTGCTGTAAGATATTGCCCAAAGAAATTGGAGCTGTTCTTAGGAAGGAGAACATGGACAAGATCGACGGCCATGAACTGGTGCCATGGAACAGAATAAAACGTGACCTCCATGCCACTCCAAATCGGTGCTGTCAGAACACGTCAGAACTGGAGGACCGCAGGGGTTACATAGCAAGCCCCACTTTTAGGTTGGGGATCGGTGGCCCACGAGGCTGAATAGCTCTTGAAATCCCATAGCAGTTTGTACATTTTTCTTATGGCACCTGCCACTCTCTGCCTCTATTTCAGCTCCAGGTGTATGTGCGTGACTCAAAGCTTACGGAGACCAGGATTGCTATTGGGTTCATCTTGGCATTTCTCACAGTGCCTCAGTCAGTGTCCTGTACAAAAAGCAAACTCATCAAGTATTGGTTGATGTGCCTGGGTGTTTCACAGCATCTAAAACTAGAAGCCAGCACTCCTGACCCTTGTCCCTCCTTGTCTTTTCATCAGACCACACTTCCTTTCAGATTTCCAGATTTCTCCTCATCCAGTCTGCAACACTGGTAAGCCCAGCAGTCTCCAACTCACTGAGCTCCCAGGACAAGGCAGCCCTTCCTTGACGGGTCTGCTCTCTCCAGCCCTGCCTACAAGGAGCAGCTGCTGGGTTTGGGTCTTGGTTCTGCCATCATGAGCTGCGTGACCTTGACCCCTACGATATAAACTTCATTATACCATGTAACTTGACCCCTCTGTGCCTCAGTTTCCCCCTCTATAAAATAATAATGCTTCTTTCATTATTGAAAGAAGGGAGGATTAAATTAAGTAACACCTATCAGAAGCTTAGAATAGCACTGAGTGCCTGCTTGGTGTAAGTAGCAGCTATTATTTCACCATTATTTATTTATCTGATCTCCCAACAGAATTTAAGCTCTTTGGATGCAGAGATTTTTGTCCTTTTTATTTTGTGTGTGTGTCTACTGTTATAGTTCAGTGCCTAAACTTTGTAGGTCCTCAGTAAATATTTGTTAAATTGAATGATTCATTGAACCACCTACTAAGTGCCAGGCACTGTTGCGGGTGCTGGGGATGTAACCAAGAACAAGATCACCAAGATACATGGTCTAACGAAGTTTACATTGTAGCGAGACAGCCAGTAAACAAATAGACAAGTGAACAAAATAACCTGGAATGGTGAAAAGAGATACAGGGAGAATAAAACTGGGCAGTGAGATGGAGAATGACTGGGGTGAGGGTTAGGTCATAACTTTAGCTCTTGGAAGTGACTTTGAATGGACACCCCGCCGATGGGCAGAGAGGACAGCAGGAGCAATAAGCCCAGCGGGACTGGAACGAGGTGGGCGAGGAGTTGGTCGGGGCTGAATCTGTGACCACAGTGAGGAGTTTGGATTTGACTCTTTAATTCTGAACAGTGGGAAGTCACCGCGCAGGAATTCTTCCTGGTGGTCCACCTGGCCAAGAGCAGGACACTAGGACGAGCAGTGAGTGGGCTCTCCTTGTCCTTGGAAGACTTTGGGAGGCCAGGAGGCCAGCAATGACGAATTTATTCCCATCAATTTCCTCATTTTTTTTGCCGAGATACCTAGGAGATATGGGGCCATTGGCGAGGTTGGTGAAGGTGCAGGCATTGTGTCTGTGTGTCCTGCAGACTCCACTGAGCCTTCTTTCCCCCTAAGTACATAAGTGATCAGTAACATTTCTTGAGGTGAATGAATGAGCATTGCCAGATCTTAGCATCTTGTCCTATACCAGGGCATGTCCTATGTTCTCTGCTTGCTCCTGCATGAGTTAAAGCTTCTTACCTTGGTATTGACTCTAAAGTAATCTTGGAGTTTTGCTATTCTTCAGATGTGCACCAAAGACACGCACACACAAACATGTCACATTGTCTCTGTTGGGGCAGTACCAAGATTGACAGGGAAGCTTTCTGCCACCCCAGCCCATCCCCCCACACCCTTCTCTTCCAGTCTCCTACTAAGTGCCAGGCATCACCTACTAAGGTATCACCAGGCCCTCTATAGAGGGGCGGGCCACACTGTCACTGTTTGGTCCCTTGATCAGGAGCACAGTGGCACCTAGAAAGCATTGGCTGTCTTTGGTGGAGTTGGGAAGCTCAACAGAGCACTCAGAGAATGGCATTTCAAACCGAGGGCTCCAGCTCGCCAGGAATCCAGAGTTGGCCTCCTTAGACCGGGTGCAGTTGGCCAGCTTTTCAACTCCTCATTCAGGCATCTCCTTGTCAGTTAGTGTCCATGATGCCACTTGCTCTTAACCTCGAGAGGCCAACAGGAGTTAGTGGGAATCAAATAGGACTTCGGTGTTGTAAGTCACCGTCAGGGTCCTGGGGCATTTCCTTGGCAGGAGGCGAAATGCGGATTAGTCATCTGTCATCTGCAGCCTTGTAAAAACTGAACAGTGTGGGTGCAACCATTTTCTCAGGTAACTGTGTTTTGTGTTTATTTTTTTAATTACAAGAGTGATATGTGCTCATTTAGAAAATGAGAAAATGAATGATAGTGGCCTTTCACATACATTATCTCATTTAATCCTCACTGTCGTTTCTGAGATACACACCATTATTGCCATTTTACAGATTCAGAAGCTGAGGCCTGGAAAGGTTAAGTAACTTGTTTGAGGTCAAGCTAGTCGGGAACAGAGTCAGATTCAAACCGAGGAAGTATGTAGGGCTCCCGAGCCTCAGTGAGCTCTGAGCACCCTGTTAGACGCTGCTGCTTAGCATAAAGGACAGAGAACAGAATCTCACCTAAGCCCCGCTGGGTGGCATTGTTAGGGTCCAGAGTTAGCTCACTGGCTGATGCAAAGAGCTTGAATCCTACACCCTTTCCCTGTCTCTTCTGACCTTGGGCAAGCTAATTAACCTGCATTTGCCTTCCTTTCCCCAACGGTAAAGGTGGATAATGATACCTGTGCCTTCATAGCTCGCAGGGCCATTGTGATGTGTGAGCCAAGGTGCTTTTGAACCTCTTTATGAAAGGGTGCTGAGCACCAACTGCTGTTACACTCAGTTATTAAAGACCTATTAGGCCCTGCTCCTCCACGAAGCCTTGTTAAAAGGGGACGACAACAGTCCCAGCAGGGAAGGTGGCGTGATTGGCCCAGACCTTGTCTTCCTCCTTCTGAAGTTTCTCAGTGAGGGAGGGTCATGAGTCTCGTTCCATTCTTCATGGTCATATTGTACTGTGTGAGCTTCTGTACGCAGGTGTGTGTGCCACGCATCATAACACGGTCGACGACCATTCATAGCAGGGCAGAGAAGGGGTTAACGGGCTTGGGTTCCAATCCTGCCTATGATGTCTTCATAAAAAAGGTCCAAGGAGCAATGGCTGTCTTCCATTTGTCCTTCCTTCCCTCCCTCCCGGTGATTCATTAATTCAATTAATAAGTATTTACTGAGCTTTGGTTACAGTGCAGGTCCCACTGGGAATTCTCTGGTGAGCAGGGTAAACAGAATGATTCCCTTACAGTCTAGGCCGGGCCCGGAGGCTGACGATCTAGCTGGAGTTGTGTGAATAAGGAAAAGCCTGCTGGTGAGTGTTGTGCATCTCAGGGAAAGTCAGGCTGTGATTTCCAGGGGTACACACCGGCCCCCATGCGGACCTGCCCTGGGAGGGCGTTGAAGGTGGAGGGCTGGGTTTGGCTTCCCAGAAGAGCAAGGGAAGAGTTCACAGCCCTTCTGTGCCCCACGTACCAAAAGCTGCCCTCGGTGTGGGCATATGTATTAACAATTAGCACCTGGCGGCGGTGGTGGTTAGCAAGAACTCCATTTCCGCTTAAGGCCTTAAGCCTGTGCTACTGGAGTTCAAGTCCGGGAGAATTCAAGATCATGGGGGTGGGCTCTTTCCAAAGCTTTTTGAAGTGATGCCACCAATCTAGTGCCTTTCTTATGAATAACCGCCAGACCTGTCGCTCCGGAATCCTCTCCCTGCCGGATAGGTCTCCCTCTGCTAACGGGAAAACAGGCATATGGCAGCAGGTGGGCTGTGGGGTGGCTGTTCGGTGCTCTCCGGCATGCTCACGCTGTTCCCGAAAGAACTGATGCCTGTGGACCCCTGTGTCCTCGATCCCCTGTTTGGGGTCAATATTCACAGAGTGGGGTGGAGGAAGGTTCTTTCTTCCTGAGTCTGCCCAGCACCAGGCCTCAGGGTCCCTTCAAAGAGCAAGGCTGGGGAGGCCCAGCAGTTCATGAGAAAGCACACAGTGTTCCTGCTCCCTCCAGCCAGGCCTGGGGTGGAGAGGGCAAAGGGCTGGCAGAGGCATCTGCCCACGGTCGGAGAGAGGGGAAGGCGCCGGGACAGCGTGGTGTACTGCCGGGCGATGTTACTTTCACCCAGGCCCCGACATGTCACCATCTTCCTGGTGCTAGTCAGCTGCCCCCTCAGTCTGGGGGGCCCCAGAATCATTCGTCATCTGATCAGGAGGAAATGGCTGGCTGGGCAAGGAGACCGGGTCACTCAGTCCCTAGACTTGCCCACAGGGACGCCGGTTCAGCCGGGAGAATGTGACCCACTTTCATATCCCCTCCCACGTGGAGAGCTGGGTGGGAGTCTTTTGGAGACCAGCTCCAATTAAGGTTTTTTCAGGCCTGAGTATCTCCTGAGTATCCAACCCACATGTTTCCTGCTGGGGAATTCTGTGGTCCGTGTCCCTGAACTGCAAACAACCCGAGGCAGATGAAGTTACGCCTTGTTGTCCTGCAGCCCTGGATGCTGCCAGCGGAGCTCCCTGTGGGGATCAGGGTCCCTTTGGGTTCAAACACCTCTCACAATGGGAGCCCCGCCCTGCTCTTCCTGCTAAGTCACCAGGCAAACCAGGGGCCCAGGTTCCAAAGGTCAGCCGTGGCCTCCCTGCCCAGACCAAGGCCTCACCGCACCAGGCAGCCCAGCTTCCGACAGACCCATCCTGACCCTCCTCCTTGCAGATCGTCCTCTGCTGCAGGAATGTGAACGGAAACGTGTTCCGGGCCCTCTAGGTTTCGCCCATTCTCTGCAGGTGGAGGACATTTGAATGATTTTTCTGATTGTAATTTTATGTTTCTCCTGTGTGTGGTTGGGGGTGGAGGGAGCCTGCTTTAAGGGCATGGAGCTGTGAGTACTGCCAACATGATTTGGAGATGTTAAGCTGGTCAGGTGGTGGTTAAGAGCCCCTAAATGATCCATTTAGAAAGGAAGCAGCAAAAGGTGAGGCAGGGAAACTGCTAAGGTGATCTCCCCTAAGCTGTGACCTCCGCTAGGCTGTGACCTCAGCCCTGTGAGCTTCCAGACTGAGGCAGAGGCTGTTCAGCCACGCCCCCTCCCCCTCACTGTGTCTCTCCCCCTTGTTGGCACTGCCCAGTGGCCTTTTGAGGCACATGGTGTTCCTCTGGCCGACACTGGAGTTGCAGGAAGACAGGGGTGCCAGTGATAGGACCTGGTGGGGCTTACAGGCCATCAAGCCGGCTCTGGGAGCGTCTGTCCAGGCCCTGGCTCTGTTTTCCTGCACGGAGCAGCCTTCTGGAGCTTATGGTGGGACAGGGTGGAGTGGAGTTACCAGAACAAATGTCCTTCTTCCCATCGGGTGTGAAGCTGCCACTGACACCTGCCAGGCAGCACGTGCCCATCGCCTCACGGTTGCCCCCGGTGGTGGCTGCCCACCCTCACTTCCCATCTCTTGGAAGAGAATAGTGTTCTAGGCCTGTGAGCGGTGATGGGGAGCTCGAACGCTCAGCACCGGGCACTGCCCTGGACTGGCGACCTCCCAGAAAAGATCTTTCCTTTGTTCTCATATTCTGACCCAACTCCACTTCCTTGAAAAGAAAAATCATTCGTTGGAGTAGGTAATGCATACACATAGTCCAGAATTCAAAAGGCGAACACTGTCTTCCTCCTTCCCTGGATTCCCATCCCCGAAAGAGACCATGCTAGCCGTCTTGTGCATCTTAACCAGAGACATCCTGCTGTGTACAAGTGCACCATGCACACGTGCGACCGCACATAGGCCTGACATGCACTGCTTTGTTTCATACGGTAACACAGTGCTCTGCACCTGAACTTCTTCCACTTAGCAATAAATACTAGAATTCTCCACACCACCACCACCACCACCACCGTCTGCGAATATCTCTGGAGCATTGTCTGTGGCTATCGCTGAAAGTGCTTTACTTATATCCACTCATTCACTCCTCACAACAGCCCTATGAACTGAGTACTGTTATTGCCAACAGTTTGCAGATGAGTAAACTGAGGCACGGAGAGATTAAGTTACTTGTCTAAGGTCATTTAGAACTATCTCACTCATTTTAATGGTTTCATGACATTCTTTTGATTGGTTACATTTTAATTTTTTAAAACTAGTCCACTGTTGGTGAGCACTTAAGTTCTCTGTCTTTTGTTAGTATGAACCAGGAATATTCTTCTACACATATCTTTGTGCATTTGTGTATCTGTAGGATAAATTCCTTCAGGCTGAATTGTTAGAGCAAAGGGTACATCTGTTTCAATTTTTAGTTTTGCCAAATTGACCTTCGTGGAGAATCTCACGTTTTACATACCCACTAAAATTGTACAAGAATACCTATTTCCCTGATACCTTGGTAGAAATTAAAATTTTTAAATATTTTTTATTGATTTCAGAGAGGAAGGGAGAGGGAGAGAGAGGGGAGAAACATCAGTGATGAGAGAGAATCATTGATTGGCTGCCTCTTGCACAGCCCCTGCTGGGGATCGAGCCCACAACCTGGGCCTGTGCCCCTTGACCAAAATTGAACCCAGGACCCTTTGGTCCGCAGGCCGGTGCTCCACTGAGCCAAACACCCTAGGGCTGTTGTTAAACTTTTTTGTTGCTAATCTGATTGGTGGAAAATGGCATATTATAATTTTAATTTGCATTTTCTTTATGAGGAAAGAAAACATAATTTCACATCTGTAAGAGCCATTTATGACTAATCTATTATATTGTTTGACCATTTCTTTCTTGGTTTGGCCATCTTTTTCTTATTGATCTATAGGTACTATTTATATATTAAGGAAATTTATCCCATAGCTGTGATATATGCTACACATATTTCCACAATTTGTCATTGTTCTTTTGATTATGTTTTTTTTTCTCATGCAGAGAGTTTGCTTTTTATATAATCAGATTTTTAAGTCTTTTCTTTAATCACTTCTAGGTTTTATTTCATATTTTTTTCTTATCCCACTGTTGTTGTTTTTCTGTTTTCTTCTGATATACATATTCTCGCTTCTCTAAATTTAAAAATTTGCTCCATAGCCAAGGCATCAAACTCGGCATCACCAGGAATGGGGCAAACCGGCATTGTGTGCCTCCAGTGGGGGGTTGACAGCATCAGCTGCGGCAGCTTCTTGCCATAATGCTTACTCTAATCTGGACAAATCCAATTGTCCTAGACTCTTAACAAATGTTAATGTAGTGATAAACAAGGAGAAGCTGGTGAGCCATTCTAGGCTAAAGAAGGTGAAAGAGCGAGAGAACCAAATGCAATTGAGATCCTTCATTGGGTCCTGGGTTAAAAACCAGTAACGGCCAAAGAGAGGGAAGTGGGGCTGAGGAGATTTGGGTATGGGTCAATATTAAATTCCTTGGGGGGGAAATAGTTGGGGAGATTTGGAAATGGGTCAATATTCCTTGGGGGGGAAATAGTTGGGGAGGTTTGGATATGGGTCAATATTCCTGGGGGTGGAAATAGTTGGGGAGATTTGGATATGGGCAATATTAAATTCCTGGGGGTGGAAATAGTTGGGCAGATTTGGATATGGGTCAATATTCCTTGGGGTGGAAATAGTTGGGGAGGTTTGGATATGGGCAATATTCCTGGGGTTGGAAATAGTTGGGGAGATTTGGATATGGGCAATATTAAATTCCTTGGGGTGGAAATAGTTGGGGAGATTTGGATATGGGCAATATTAAATTCCTTGGGGGGGAAATAGTTGGGGAGATTTGGATATGGGTCAATATTCCTTGGGGGGGAAATAGTTGGGGAGATTTGGATATGGGTCAGTATTCCTGGGGGTGGAAATAGTTGGGCAGATTTGGATATGGGTCAATATTCCTTGGGGTGGAAATAGTTGGGGAGGTTTGGATATGGGCAATATTAAATTCCTTGGGGGTGGAAATAGTTGGGGAGATTTGGATATGGGCAATGTTAAATTCCTTGGGGTGGAAATAGTTGGGGAGATTTGGATATGGGTCAGTATTCCTGGGGGTGGAAATAGTTGGGGAGATTTGGATATGGGTCAATATTCCTGGGGGTGGAAATAGTTGGGCAGATTTGGATATGGGTCAATATTCCTTGGGGTGGAAATAGTTGGGGAGATTTGGATATGGGTCAGTATTCCTGGGGGTGGAAATAGTTGGGGAGATTTGGATATGGGTCAATATTCCTGGGGGTGGAAATAGTTGGGCAGATTTGGATATGGGTCAATATTCCTTGGGGTGGAAATAGTTGGGGAGATTTGGATATGGGCAATATTAAATTCCTTGGGGGGGAAATAGTTGGGGAGATTTGGATATGGGTCAGTATTCCTTGGGGTGGAAATAGTTGGGGAGATTTGGATATGGGCAATATTAAATTCCTTGGGGGGGAAATAGTTGGGGAGATTTGGATATGGGTCAGTATTCCTTGGGGTGGAAATAGTTGGGGAGATTTGGATATGGGTCAGTATTCCTTGGGGGGGAAATAGTTGGGGAGATTTGGATATGGGTCAGTATTCCTTGGGGGGGAAATAGTTGGGGAGATTTGGATATGGGTCAGTATTCCTGGGGGTGGAAATAGTTGGGGAGATTTGGATATGGGTCAATATTCCTGGGGGTGGAAATAGTTGGGGAGATTTGGATATGGGTCAATATTCCTTGGGGGGGAAATAGTTGGGGAGATTTGGATATGGGCAATATTAAATTCCTTGGGGTGGAAATGGCTCTGCAGGAGAATGGCCTGAGGAGAAACATAATGAGGCACTTAGCACAGCACCGGGACATGTGCAGCTTACTTTCAGACGGCTCAGGATGAAAAGCAAACATGCCCTCCTTCACCCACAACGTGGAGAGGCGGGAGACAGAGGCGGGAGACAGAGGCGGGAGACAGAGGCGGCCCAGGGTGAGCAACGGGGGCCGAGGGGCAGGTGTGGGGATGTTGCTGGTGCTGTTCTTTCAGCTTTTCTGTGGCTTTGAAGTTTTTCAGAAGAAAAAGGTGAGGAGGAAAGAACAGCAGCATGTTCCGCCTGGGATTTATTCTGGTGCCAGTCCCCTTGGCTCGGCCTGGCTCTCCTGGGCCCTTGTCCTGGACGTCTGCTCTCTTGCCCCCTCTTTATGGCACCCCGGCGTCTGTTGCCCTCTCTCAGGATCTCCTGTTTTGGGTGAGCTCTTCCTCTTTGCACTTGGACTTGTTACTGAGTCTCTTTCTGGCAGGCGCATGACTTTTCTAGAAGCAGGTAAGACCTGGCGTGCACTGATGCCTGCTTTTTTGTCATGTTTTCTTTTAACCTTACGTGTTCCCAGTAAATTTGCAAGGGAATCTAGTTCTCTGAGACACCGTCCTCCTCAGGAATATCCCGCCGACGGCTCTGTAACCGACTGCGCTCAGCAAGCCTAGATGGGAGCTTTTCCCCTCAGGTGAGAGTTTCTGCAAGAGGTCAAGGTCTGCCTGGGCTCTGTGGACAGGGGCTTGTCCAAGACGGCTGGGTTTCCTTTCATGAAATGTGACAGCCTTAGGTGAGTAACTGGCTGTACCACCAGGAGTCTTTTTGCCAGGGGAGCGCTCACAGGCCAGTCTTGCCAGGAGCTTCTGCCACCTTTCCGTGGCTTGGTGACTAATGGTTTGGTGGCTTTGGGAACGGGGATGTCATTACAAATGGATGATGGGGATTTGGCTCCTGAACCCGGTTAGCTGGATGCGCCTGTCTGGGTGTTTATGCCTCCACCCCTTGGGAATGGGGACAGTTTATTGGAGCCCTCCCAACCCCTGTGGCCTCCATTCCATTCCTGTCCACAAGTCTGAGCTTTTCCACAGTGGCCCCGAGCAAACTCTCCAGGTGACAGTGGTAGAATCCCGCTGCATTAGGTGCTGCATTAGATGTGTTCCCCTCAGAGCAGTGTGTGCATTTTCCCTGCTCAGTCCTCACCTCGCCTCCTGCCTCCCCCCTGTCCTTACCCCTTTCCTTCCCACGGGACAGGTTTAGTGACACCCCCCCCCCCCCCCAGGACTCCTCGTCCTCACGCTGCTTCCCCAGTGAGTTCCAGAAAGAAGCACATGTAGGTTCTGGAGTTGTCTTTGTTTAAAATATTTTTGATTCTGATTATCAGCTTGCTCAACATTTCGGGAGGAAGGAAACCAAGTCTTCAGCAGCCTCTTAGGGGAGGTTTCCTCCTTCCTTGGATTATTTTTTGTTCGGAGTGAGCTGGAGGGAAAGGAGAGGGAAGTCACTGCCTGTGGAGTAGGCAGAGCAGTTATCCAAACAAACTGTGTGGCTCATGGGACAGTGCAGGTGTGATGAATCCTTGCAAACTGTAGCAATGGCGTGGGTATTTTTAGAGCCATGTCCAGAGAACCCAAACATACCTATATTCTTATGCAAATTAGCACATACCTATATACTGAAAGCCTATAGGAAGAGAGGGCAGTATCCCTTAAATCCTATTTTCTTTTTTTTTAAAAATATATTTTGATTGCAGAGAGGAAAGGAAAGGGAGATACTAGTAGAAACATCAGTGATGAGAATCATTAATCTGCCTCCTGCACGCCCCCTACTGGGGATGGAGCTGGGCATGTGCCCTGACCAGGAATCGAACCTTGACCTCCTCGTTCATATGTTGATGCTCCACCATTGACCCACACCAGCCAGGTTAAAACCTATTTTCTTAAGAGTTTAGAGAAGTTTCACCCAGGAGACCATACCTAGAGCCGTCAGCTGGGGCCTGAGGACAGCCACCCCAGAGCTGGGCAGTTAGCAGGGGCCGGCTCTGGAGGCCAAGCGGCTGCAGCCTGCCCATCTAGGGGCATGCACTACTGGGGGCCGAGCTCTTGCCCTGCAGGCCACTCGATTGACTTAATGACCTACTTGTTGCAATGGGAACCCGGAGGCGCCCTGACCCTGGATTCTGAGGGGCTGCAGTGAACCAGGTTCAGGAAGCTTATTTATTTGACCCAATTCTAGGAGACTGTAACAGAGAAAGAGCTGGGGAGGGCAGTGATTCCTGGGCGGACCAGCCTGCCGCTGGGCTCTAGGAGGGCCATGCCTGGGCCTGCTTCTGGGATCAAGGCTTGTCCCTGCGAGAAGGAGGTTTGGTGTGAACGTGTCCATATGGCTCGCAGTGGAGGGACCTTTTGCAGCTCCCCACAAATAAACAGCACTGTGTCGCTTTCCCCCCTTCCTCATGCAGAACAAAGAAACCCTGCAGATCTGACATTGCCCCGGGCGGCAGGGTTGCCCATGCCTCTGTGGGCCGAAGTGAACATGCTGGCATCCTTCTCTGAAGGTGACTACGGTCTGGGAAAGCGCCTGGCCAGCCTCCTTCCCTGGGATTTTTAGGCTTGGAGCTGGTCCGTCCAGCCTCAGGTCGACTTCTGCTAACTCCTTGAGAACACCGACCAGCGGTACAACCAGGTTTTCCCTGGGTGAGGGGCGGAGGAGGTCAGCCGGCGGGGGCACCCCAGACGCTAATCTAGGTCACAGGAGAGGAAAAGGTCCTCCTGCCACCAGCTTGCGGGGGCGGCTTTTGGTACTGGCAGGCGCTCAGCCCACGAGGGTGGCCCAGCCTGGGAGCCCAGGAGAGGGGTGGCAGCTTCCATCCACTTGAGAGCTGAGGGTCCCAGCCCTTACGTTCCCTTATAACTAGGCCAGGGTTCAGGAGTTTGCATTGCCCAAGCCCTGGAACCGGTCAGACTGAGTCAGAGGACCTCGGCTCAGGCTCCCCCGGGCCAGGTTTCAGGGCTCCAGCTGTTCTTTGGGAAGAAAAAAAGAATCTTTTTAAAGTCAGTCAAAAGATGCCTTTTTTTCCTTCTGTCATTGTGCCCCTGCTGTGCGGAGAGGAGATAAAACCGCCACCTGCGTGTCCCTTGGTCAGAACTCTCGAGCTAATGACTTGCCTGGGACGGGGAGTGCCCGGGCAGCGGAAACCTCCCAGGCTCCACATTCCCTTCCTGTCCGCATTGTTCTCAGTGCTGTCAGGGCTGGCCCCCCAGGTACTCTTTCTCAGCTGTAAAGGGGGGGGGGAGGTTTTCTCCCAATTCAGGACTCAAAGAGACAGTGAGATTGGGTAACTTTTTGTATGAATCAGGCCAAAATCACAGGTACATTTTTATACTAGAAGTTCTAAACAGAAGCCTTAGACCAGTCCAGTTACATCATCATGTTAATCTGCACAGACAAGCTCCTGCAGTGCCTCCGAGTCTCAGATTCTCTGAGGTAAGGACATCCGGAGGCCTGGAGGCTTCCTTCGTGGTCCCCCAGTGACGAACACAGACGTGACCGGCAGCACTTTTCCACCGTCCAGACCCTTCAGCACAAGGACCTCAGGCTCCTCCAGGGGCCACGGAAATATTGGAGACCTGAGAAAAAGGACCAGCTCCCTCCACTCTCTGTTATGTGAGAGTTCTGTTTAATGTGATGTGGGTCCGTTTTAACCTGTGTCTGAGAATAAGGCTGCTGGGGCCCATGAAGGCCTCCAGACCAGCTGGTGGCCTGCCCTCAGCGGGCGTCCCGTTTGGAGATGGGGACAGAGGTGCAGATGCCAAGGTGCCATGGCAGGGCAGTGCTGTGAGTGGAGGAAATGTGGGCGGGTGTGCAAACACAGGCGCCCAGGCTGCCCAGAGAAGGTACCGATAGAGTGGTGAGCAGTCGGCAGGGAAGAGTGTTCTAGGCCAAGGGACCAGCAGGTGGGAAGGCCCGGAGGGGCCGAAGCAGCCTGGTGCAGTGGCCGCTCTGAGGGAACACTGAGCAGGGTTTCTCTCCCTCAGCGCTACGGAATGGGGGCCAGACAGCTCCTTGTTGTGGCAGCTGTCCTGTGCATCGTAGGGTGCTTAGCCACCTCCCTGGCACCTACCCAGTAGCATCCTCCCAGTTATGACAGCCAGAGCCCTGCCCAGTGGTTGAGCATCGATCTATGAACCAGGAGGTCACATTCAATTCCTGGTCAGGGCACATGCCCGGGTTACAGGGTCGATCCCCAGTAGGGGGCATGCAGGAGGCAGCTGAGCAATCATTCTCTCTCATCATTGATGTTTCCATGTCTCTTCCTCTCTGGAATAAAAAAAATAAAAAAAGATATGTCTTGGGACATTGCCAAATGCCCCCAACTGAGGACAGCCAGGATCTGACTGCCTGCCCTGCACCAGGGCGAAGTGGTGTCATGTGCAAGAGTGGCCTGTGGGGCTTGCTCAGAAGGAGAGTCACGCCACGGAAAGGAGGGTGCACCCCCAGCTCTGCCTAACCTCGCTTTTCTGTGTTGAGACCTTCCTCGTGGTCATCGGGACAGCTGGGAAGGGTGGCCATGTCCTGGTTGTTACTGGGCTGCTTGCAGTCATGCCAGGTGGATCTGATTCTGATGCTTCGTGAAGGGCCTTCATCACAGTGGTGTGCACCTGCAGCAGTACACACCGCATTGCTGTGAAGGGGCAGGTCAAGCTCTGAGGGTAATTCCATGGTAATTGTTGAGAGTTCTGGCATCAGAGAGAAGACAGGCCCATCTGTATTTGGGCTTCACAGCTGCTCCCCACTTGTGAGGGCCAGCCCTGGCTGGTGGGGTGTGATCGGGTGGGATACAGACATAGCTCCACACACATCCAGGGGCATACCCACTGCCACGCCTCACTTCCCAGTGGCTTTTTGATGTTTTCCTGACTTTTAATTTTTATTTCAAATCTACAGAAAAGTTGAAATAGTACAGTGTTCACACCCTATCTCTGCCTTTTACCTCGATGCACCAATGTTAAATGGTATTTGCACGCGCACACACACACACACACACACACACACACACTTATTTTCCTGAGCCATTTGAGAGTAAGTTGCAAGCATTGAGGCATTTCCCCCTTAAATCCTTCGGCCTGTATCTCTTAGGAACCAGGATACTTTGCAACATAATCACAGTATAATCATCATACTCAACAATACACTGAGTGGCCAGATTATTATGATCTCTGAGTGCATAATAATCTGGCCACTCAGTGTGTGTGTGTGTGTGTGTGTGTGTGTGTGTGTGTATTAGAGGCCTGGTGCATGAATTTGTGCATGGGTGGGGTCTGGCTAGCCTGGCCAGCGGGAGGGGACATGGGCAGTTGGCCGGCCTGCCTGCTGGTCAAACTCCTGGTTGAGGGGACAGTTTGCATATTAGTCTTTTATTATATAGGATATACACTGAGTGGCCAGATTATTATGCGTTCAGAGATCATAATAATCTGGCCACTCAGTGTATAATGTTGATACAATACTATCCTATATAATAAAAGCCTAATATGCTAAGTGTCCGGTCATCCGGTCACAGTTCAACCAATTAAAACATAATGTGCTAATGATATGCTAAGGCCACTCAACCGCTCGCTATGACGTGCACTGACCACCAGGGGACAGACAGTCGACCGGTGAACAGTCACTATGACGTGCGCTGACCACCAGGGGGCAGACGCTCTGATCAGTAGGTTAGCTTACTGCTGGGGTCCGGCTGATCAGGACTGAGCAAGATGGGCCAGACACACCCTGGAGCCCTCTTGTGGTCCCTTCCCAGGTGGCCAACCTCCTGCATCCCTCCCCAGCTCTGATTGTGCACTGGTGGGGTCCCTTGGCCTGGCCTGCGCCCTCTCGCAATCCGGGACCCCTCAGGGGATGTCGGCCAGCCGGTGTTGGCCCGATCCTGCAGGCCAGGCCAGGGGACCCCACTGGTGCACAAATTCGTGCACTGGGCCCAATAATGACCTTTAAGACTCCTTCCCCTCCCTCCCGGGATCCCATCAAGGACCATTCACTGTATTTGGTTGATATGCTGCCTTACCTTCTTTTCTAATTGGCAGTAGTTTGAGGCTCTGGCTTTTTTTCTGTAAAGTAGATTTTCATTTTAATTTCAATTAAAATGGCTAACGCATCTACAAATTTCTGAGCCAGAGGGGCTAATAGGATGGAGAGAAAGCATGGATTTCGATCCAGGCTCTTGTCACTTATCAGCTCTGTGGCCTTGAGCAGGTGATTTACCTTCTCTTGAGCCTCTGTTGTTTCATCTTTAAAATGAGAATAATTCTTACCTCGCAAGCTTGTTGTGAGAACTCACATTAAATGAGACCGTGTGCTGGACGTGACTGACATTGTGCCTGGCCTTGGAAGTGCTGTAGCAACAACAGTAATTACCATTGTTCTGCAGGCTGCCTGGCTTCACAGAGCAGGAAGGAGCTCTGGGTCAGGTTTGAATTGGGGTTGGCGACCTCAGGACAAATTCCTCATCCCGAGCTCATCCCCTAAGAATGGTGCCACGTCCTGTAATAGACCTGTTTTGCTCATGCTACTGGAGGGTGCTGAGCCTGGCTCTGGACTGAGGAGGCTGAAACGTTTATTAATTAAGGCAGTTGCTCACGAGGCCCTCGAGTCCGGGAGGTTGCAGCTTAATTACTGAGAGCAGAACTTGTGGAAATTCTCTCTGGTGCCCCAGTTTTGATGGCGCTGGAGGACCTGAGGTGCCGCCCCATGTGGACCCCCAGCCAGAGCTGCAGCTTAGGCCTCAGTCTTGTGCCCCTCTTCTGGCTCTTGAGCTTATTTTTATCCATTTGTTTGTACACTGGAGAGCAGGACAGCATGGGGGTAAGAGCTCAGACAACTCGGGTTTGACTCCTACCTCAGGTCTAAGTAGGACTCGCTAGGTGGGTGGTCACAGGCAGGTTACTCTCTGCATCTCTGTGTCCTTATGTGTAAAACCTTATAGGGATGTTTGTTGTGAAGACAGAACGTGAAGACTGATTCACATAAGTGGAGGGTTAAGAGCAAGGCCTGGCCCAGCCCTGGCTGGGTAGCTAGCTCAGTTGGTTAGAGTATTGTTGGGAAGGTTTCGGGTTCCATCCCCAGTTAGGGCTCATACAAGAATCAAACAATGAATGCGTGAATTCCCCACCCCCTCTCTTTCTCTGTTTCACTCCCTCCTCCCCCCTTCTTCCTTGCCTCCCTCTCCCCCTTCCTCTCTCTCTCAAATCCCCAAATCAATAAAATAAACTTATTAAACGTTTGTATAAAAAACAAGTCCTGGCTAATAGTAAGTAGAAAATGTCAGCTATCTCTTTAACGCTGATCACAACCAGAGGTGACTTTGCCCCTTAGGGGACATATGACAACATCTTGGAGACATTCTTGTTTGTGTCCATGTAAGAACGTCCCAATCTGTAAAGAATTTTTATAAAAAACGTATTTAAGCCAAACAGAGGATATGCCTGGAAGCAAGATCTCCACAGACTGAGAAAATGCTTCCTAGCCCTGGCCGCCTTGGCTCAGTGGTTGGATCATTGGCCCACGGACCAAAGGGTCACGGGTTCGATTCCCGGCCAAGGGCGCATACCTCGGTTGCAGGTTCGTCCCAGCCCCTGTGGGGGCACATGTGGGAGGTGTAAGGTTTGCGACGCCTGATTTCGCCCAGGAGCGCAAGATTAAAACGTCCCCTTTCTAATGGCCTGGACTCTCTGTGTTTTGTCTCCTGCGTCACAAACCTTACAGGAGGCAACCAATCAATGTGTCTCTCTCAACCGATGTTTTTCTCTTCTCTCCCTCCTCTACCTCCCTTCCCCTCTCTAAAAAAAAAAGAAAAAGAAAAAAACACTTCCTGAACGGCAGTTTCTCTTATGCTTTTGGAACTGAGGAGGGGAGATTGCATGGAGGTGCCAGAAAGCAAGTGGGGATGGGGTTGAGGGGCGGTAACCAGATGTCCTCACCCTGGCCAAACACCAAGCTTGTGGATTCGATCCCTGGTCAGGGCACATAGGTGAACGAATCAAGGATGCATCCATAGGTGGAACCACAAAGTGATGTTTCTCTCTTCCTCTCTAAATCAATCAAAAACCTTTTTAAGATTATGTGTTCTCCTGAGGGTGGCTTACTCTAGGCGTACAGAAGCAACACACAGGGCTTGCTTGAGGCAAAGGTAAAGCTTTCACTGAAGAAGTGATATGCCTGCGGCTTAACTTCCCACCATGACCTGTCCACTCAGGAATTTATGATCAGAGCTCCCTGTGGGGTTATTTTCTGCGGAACCCCTTTTCCGGCCACAGTTGTCACAACCAGGGGGCGGTGCTGTCGGCATCTACAGGGTGCGCTGTTTAATGTTAGGAATATGTTCTGCGTCGTCAGGAGGTTTCGGTGTGCGAATATCACAGCGCATTTACAGAAACCAAGGGGGTCAGCCTTTCACACACCCTGGCTCTGTAGGGAGGAAAAGCAGTTCTCCCTCTGCCCTTCCGGGTTCTTGGCTGCGACGTCCCTGTAAATAAAGTCAGATTAACAGGAGACAGACAGACAGCGTTAATAACGTGTGTTTCCTGGATACATGGGAGAGACCCAGGAAAACTGAGTAACTCACCCAAATGGTGGAACGACCACCTTAAATACCAGCTTCAGCGGAAGACGGGAGAAGATGTGGGGGTGGGGAGTCAGTTGTGGGAGGGTGAGGCTGCGATGCAGATTTCAGTTCCGCACTAAGAGTTTCTGGAGGTAAGGTCACCCCCAGTCGCTGGTACAAATGGAGACTTCCCTTACCCCTGCAAATGCATTTTATAAAGGGGAGCTTCTACTTCTACATGAGCTTCTCCCATGTCCTGTTTCTTACAGTTCACCAGCCTAAAATAATCCTCGGCCAAATAGACACATTTGGAGGTGACACACACTTCCCCTGTTACAGCTCCTGGGCTGCACGACTGTACAGCATGTCACTGTACTGAATACTCTAGGTTTTTTGTAACACAGTGGTATTTGTGTAATTACAAGGCCTACCATTCACTAGACCAGTGGTCGGCAAACTGCGGCTCGTGAGCCGCAGTTTGCCGCTCTGTTGACTAATGAGTTTGCCATCCACTGGGATAGGGGCTTAATCACAAGGAACAACAACAGCCTGTAATTATTGGAATCGAGAGTCTAGGTCAGTGGTCGGCAAACTCATTAGTCAACAGAGCGGCAAACCGCGGCTCGCAAGCCGCAGTTTGCCGACCACTGCACTAGACAACTGGAATATTTTAGCTCTATTATACTCTTATGGGCCCACTGTTGTAGATGAGGTCTGTTGTTGACTGGAACATGACTGTTTCAGCTGGGGTCTGGGTTGCTGCTGAATACCCTATACTATAGTCAGTTTCCAGCCCAAAGTGTCCGCAGTGCCCAAGGCTGAGAGCCCGTGTCGGGCCAGCAAGTAGGAAACGGAAGAGAAGTCCTTTCCCCGCCCCCAGTGGCTCTTCACCCCTTAGCATGCCTTTGAGCCAGTCGGGAGCTGATGGGAGAACTGGGAAGGAGGGGAGAGAAGGAAGCTGGGCTGTTTTAAACCTTTGGGCTCTTGTTTTTGTTTGCTTTTGCCCCATCCTGTAATGAAAATGCTGTTTACATACGTTGTCGTCGTTGCCTTCTGATCCGTCAGTAGTAACAGTGACTGCTATTTGCTGAGTGTCCAGGCACTCGGCCCCGTGCTTGCTTTACCTGTTATCCCATTTAATTTCCAGCCAGCACCTGAGGCAGGTGTCCCTGATGCCCCCATTCTACAGATAAGGAGACTGAGGCTTCGAGATGGGAAGGCTCTAAGCTGTCTAAAGTTCAGCTCCTGGTCTTTCCCCAACACTGCTCCACTTGTGTCCCCCCTTCTTGGTTGATAGGAACCCCCACCTTCAGTTGCTCGGCCCACACCCCTGGGAGTCACCATCACACCTCCCTCCTCTCACACTCCTCACCGCGCCCACCGGCCTCCTGATGTCCTGCGCGCTCCGGCCCCACTGCCACCGCCTGCCTTTTGCCTGAATTTCTGCCACGGCCTCCTTACTGGTCTCCCCACTTCTGCTCCCACCCCTCAGTCTCTTCTCCATTTTCATGTTGGGGTGGCCCCGCTGAAACCCAAGTCAGACCAGGCCACAGTGGCTGCCCTTTCTTAGAGGTCAAGGTCGGGTTCTCACAGAGGCCTCCTGGCCTCCTGTTGCTCTGTCCCCTTACTCACTTCCCTCCTGCCCCCCCACAGCCTTTCATGCTACTCCCCCAGCACACCCCAATGCCCCTCCCCAGGCACCACCCAGCTCTGCTCCAGGATTCCCTCAGCGCTCCCCCCCGCCTTCATGGCTTTGCTCAGGGGCCCAACCCGACCACCCCCACTCCTATTTCCCCTCCACCAGCTCGGTTTTTAATCATATACCCATCGATTATTTTTTGTTTGTTTGTATGTAGGGATTTTTGACTGTTTCTTTTTTCACTGATGTATCCCAATACATATAGTAGGTGCTCAATAAACTTGCTGAACGAATATAGAAATGAATGCGTTCCCCAAGGCCTCACAGCTGGTAAGTGGCATTGTCAGGATGCCAAGTCTTCACGTTCACTTAGGTCGCTCCTTCTTCCGAAATATGCCTCCTAACCCCCTCCACTCAATCCAGTGCGCAGTGTCTCCCGGAAGTGCCCTGGGATCTGGTTGGTCACCATGTTTTGACTCTGTCTCCGAAGATAGTCACAGTGATAGGGTTCCACCTGCCACAGTGTCCCAAATCCAAACCCTTCCCTGTCCCCTCCCAGCCCCAGCCCCAGCCCCAGCTCCCACCTGGCCCAGCGGGGCTGTCCCCTCAGCTCTGCTCCAGGCTCTGGTCCATGCTGCACCTTGCTGGTCTTATAAAGTCAGGTTCTCCTGGACTCCCCACTGTCAAGCACCTCTCCCCACCTCTCAGAGACCCCCCTGTCCAGCACCGGCTCTCGGGCCTCAGCCACACCGTCTTCTTCCTCCAGTTCTCCCAAGGCCCAGTCTCTTCCTGCTTCAGGACATTGACACGTGCCCCTGAGCACAGAAGTGGCCCCCATCCCACTCCCCCCAGAAGTTTGTGCCATTTACCAGTCTGAGGAGGCACCTCCCAGGTGTGACTTGATTAACATCCGTCTGCCCCACTCACTGGGAGTCACTCCTCACAGTGGACCGTAGCTGTTTTTGCTCACCTGTGTATCTTCGTGCCCAGCACAGGGCCTGCCCATTTCTAGATGCTCAGTAATTGTTTGTTCAGAGAATGTCTGTTCGCTGTGCCTGTCATGCCCTTGCCCTTCTTCTCTGCCAGCAAACTCCTATTCATCCTTCAAGACCCAGCTCTGTGTCTTCTCCCCAGAGCTCTTTGCAGGCAGTCCCTCCTCCTCTGTGTTCTCGCAGAGCTTTGCACGTGCCCTTACTCAGCCTCTTCTCACACTGGGTCAAGCGCTTTTCCTCCTGCCTCAGAGCTGCTGGGGGGACGGGGGTAGGGGCGCTGGCACAGCACATCACGCGCAGTTGTGTCTTAACCTGTTGTACCTTTTAGGCTGGTTATCCGTATTGTTTGTATTGGTTTTTGTTCACCTTGCGTAATTCGGTATCCTCAGTCATATGGTCACCCCCTGGAAGGCAGACTCAGTGTCATAGCCCCGCTCTGTGTCCCCGGGGGTGTGGACACACAAATCCTTCTTGCATCCATGCTGTGTCTACTTCAGGTTGTGGGGCCCTGGGCAGTTTGAGAGCACTGTGACTTCCTTTTTCTCATTCTAGTCCAGCCATGTAACTTGTGGGGCCAAAAAATATTAGGAATTTCAAGCCAGGGACAGCAGAGCTTAGACTCGGAGTGGGGCCCTTCTCACTGCCCGGGCCTCACGCCCACGAAGCCAGCCCTGATCCCATGTACCCGAGGGAAGACACGGTAAGGTCATGTTTTCCTTTCCACAAATGGCAAAATGCAGGGCCCTCGGGCAGTGACCAACCTCGGGCAGTGACCGCCCTCGGGCTGCACAGCACATCAGCAACAGAGCTGAGCTGAGAGCAGAGCCCAGCCCCCGAGCCTGGGTGCAGCCTTCCACTGGGTCTGGGGCCCCCAGGGTTCGGGCCCTGCTCTCCTGCCCTGTGAATCGGGAGCACGTAAAATGGCCTGTGGGACAGCTGGCCCCGAGGCCCCGGACGGTCCCACCAGGAACACCATCCCTTTGCTGTCTTCCCCTTAAAATCACGAATACCAAGCTCCTCTCTGCTCCTTGGAAGGGCCTGAGCCCTGTAGACCAAGCATGTCAGACTCGAGGCCCGTGGGTCGCATGCGGCCCACAACAAATATTTTTGCGGCCCAGCCAATATAACGGTATGTAAGAAATGTTTTAATAAAAATTTCGTAACTTAATTTTTACAATATCCTGTTATACATAATTATTAATACACTGTTCGCTAATGACTGATTCCTATAATCGTGTTGCATTCATTTCCCTTACGCGCAGGCGCACCATTTCTCTGCACTAATACTAGCAGCGAATATTTTAGCAGCTGATTAGTCTTGTACTGACTTGTTTGGTGTGCGCAACGGGAAATATTTCACTTTCGGAGAACAAGAAAAATAGGTTTATTTGCATTACGCTTATTAATTTAGTTACTCAGTGTCTGGTAAGTTAATGTTCAAGAAAAAATATTAATTTTTATTAAAATGTTCTATTGTTTTATGTTAACGATGACTCACTTATTCCAGCCCTTTGTATTCAGCATGTCTCTATCAAAATAAACCTACATTTCTATGAAAATTGAAGCTTTTGTTTTTCTGTGACCCACATACACTCAAACCTTGTTTATTTGGCCCGTGTTAGCCTTTGAGTTTGACATGCTTGCTGTATAGACCAGTGGTTCTCAACCTTTTTAATGCCGGGACCCTTTAATACAGTTCCTCCTGTTGTGGGGACCCCCAACCATAAAATTATTTTCATTGCTACTTCATAACTGTAATTGTGCTACTGTTATGAATCGTCATGTAAATATCTGTTTTCCGATGGTCTTAGGCTCTACAGCAGCGGTTCTCAACCTGTGGGTCGCGTAAGACCATCGGAAAACACAGGTATTTACATTACGATTCATTAACAGTAGCAAAATTACAGTTATGAAGTAGCAACGAAAATAATTTTATGGTTGGGGGTCCCCACAACACGAGGAACTGTACTAAAGGGTCCCGGCATTAAAAAGGTTGAGAACCACTGCTGTAGACAGTAGGAGGCTAATTGGCTGTTGTGGTCGATGAAGAAAGGAAAGCCCCTCAGAAGTGGGGGAAGGTGTCTCTTTTCATCTCATTTTGAAGGAATGTGGGGACGTGGGTGAAAGTTCCCCAGGGCCCTTGGTATTGGGGTGCTTTGATATCTAGAGGAATAAAAGAGCAGTTAGTCACTATAAATATCTGTTCCCACAGGGTAGTCGGAGGGTGATGGCTCCTCCATCCAGGGCCATCGCTAGTTGAAGGGATACACAGGACAGAGACCCAGAGGGTAGAGACATGTCTGCCTGTAGGGGAGGCTTCCGAAATCTCACTTTTTATGGAGAACACATTTCCCTCGGCCCCTCGGGTGAGCGAACAGCTGTCTTTTCAGAAATTGCGGAAGACACAGGGCTTCAAAGCTCCCGTGGTCCTGTACCTGCCCTTGGCACAGGTTTCTCAAAGTGTTGTCCTCGGACCCCTGTCCTCACTGCAGGGCTGAGCCGGGAGGCCACCTTGAACTCGGGTGCTGAGGTCTGTGTGCCACAGCGGCGGTCGACCAGGTGGCAGCCCGAAGGCAAGTCTCCCGGGTGACCCCTGCCTGTCCCCCTGTGTCTCCCACCTGTTGGCCTCTTCTTCTTGTCCCTGTTTCTGTTCATCAATCTGCAAAGGGCCTGGGTCATGAGGGGTGTGGGAGACAGAAGACCAGAAGACCGTGTTCTTGGATTCCTGGAAGAGGTGTGTTTGGCACAAGCGGTTTTGTGGCCAGGCGAGTAGGTTGTAAGTCATCTGCAGCTGTGTTGTGTGTGTGGTGGTTTATGCTTCCATATACCAAGCACAGACACACGGCTCGCCGGGCACAGAGGAGATGGAGCGCCAGGTACCTGTGCCCGACTCAGGGTCAGTTTGGAGGGTGCACCTTCGTGTGCGGGTGCGGGGCTTGCCAGTCAGCTGCCCCGGAGTGACTCACTCTGGTCCCAGCACAGCTTCCATTGGACTTGGTGACTAACTCAGGGGGAGGAGGGTGTGTGCTGACCTGCTTTAGTGGGAAATGACAGCGGGCACAGCCGCAGTCAGCACCTCATCCCAGAGGTGTTGGTGCAGGCTCCTGGGCTGGCCAGACACACAGGTATTTCTGGAAGGCGGCGGAGCCGTTGCCATGAGCTTCCCGCCCGCGGCCCTGTATCTGTCAGCACGGGCGTGTGCTCCAGGTTGGGACTCAGGCAGCCATTGGGGCCCTCCTGGCTCCTCCCACAACCCAAGTTCTGTTTCCACAGGGCCGCACCTTCCTATTTCTCCCCGGCACGGCCCGCCCGTCACAGCTGAGCGCCTCTTTGCCTGAAGTTAATTTCCAGAAGCAGGTAAGGACCCAGGGGAAGGCTGTCTGGGGATGTGGCTCTAGATCAGTGTTGGGAGGGCCCTTGGGGACAGGCTCAAGGCTGACTGCGAAGTGAGTGCGTCTCATTTCCCTTCTCCACTGTCCCTAATAACTCTCATTCCTTCAGAGGGCGGATTCCTGCGGTGAGTGTGGCTCTGCTGGTTACTTTCAGGCTGTTAATATGTAGTTTCTGAAGTGATACTTCATAGAAGTCTGTGAATAGCACAATTATATTGTATTTGTATGCAAATGTGAACATACATTTCAAATGTGAGCATTTAAAACATCACTTTTTAAAATTTTTTATTTTTAATATGTTTTTGTTGATTTCATAGAGGAAGGGGGGGAGAGAGATAGAAACATCAATGATAAGAGAGCATGATTGATCAGCTGCCTCCTGCATGCCCCCTACTGGGGATCGAGCCCGCAACCCAGGCATGTGCCCTTGACCGGAATCAAATCAGGGACCCTTCAGTCAGCAGGCCAGCGCTCTATCCACTGAGCCAAACCGGGTAGGGCTATTTTTGATTTTTTTATTGACTCTATTGGGGTGACACTGGTTAACAAAATTACACAGATTTCGGGTGCACAATTCTGCAACGCATCGTCCATACACTGTATTGTGTGTTCACCATCCCAGGTCAGGTTAATATGTCACATCTTTTAATGGCCAGAAGGCGACTGTGGGGACCCATGGAGCAGAGGTGGCTTGGGTATCTAAAGGAGCCCCTGCTGTCCGGCCCAGCCTGAGGTTACCCAGGGTTCTCCAAGCAGGGACAAGATCACCCTGGGTATAAATGTATATTTCCATTTATATAAACGTGGGTGTTCAAGCAGCATTAGCTTCACTTTGTAAATACAAACGCGTGCAGGCAGCTGTGTTTGTATTCTGGGCCACGCGTGCCTGTCAGAGAGCAGCCAGCTTGCGGAGCACCATGCAGCCGCCCCGCTCACCCGGTCCCTCAGCACCATCCCCCTGATGCCTCTAAAGAGAGATCAGCTGCTTCGAAGCGGGACTCGTGCTGGTGGAGATTAGTTCCCTGCAGAGACTGGGCAGGGTGTCTCCCGGAGCACAGTGTGGTCTCTCAGGCCACGGCCCCCACTGGTCGCTTTGCATCCTTCCCTGTGGCTGTGAGCCCTTCCTCATCGTCCATTACCAGCCGGCCTTCCTTCAGCAGAGATGCGGGCTCAGAACCAACAGGAGTGTGCGGAGGGTGAGGGGCATGAACATGCCTGTGTGTCTGCAGCGGACGTGTGTACCTCAGTTTCTGTTCGTTGCGTTTGTCCCAATCAGATGTAATCTTCTGGAATCACCTCCACTTTTATCTACGGCTCGAGGTGTAGCCTCAGGCCGCTCCCTCGCTGTTTATGCGGGTAGTTGATAGTTGTTTATTTCCATTTTCTTTTCTTTAGCTCATCTATGCCTTCCCTAGCTTCCAGAATGTTACGTATCTAAGAGAGGGAGCAAATCTGTCTCTTATTGGGCAGTTAACAGAGATTTTCTTAGGATTTAGAATGGAAATCCTACCATGTTAGCTGAGGGGATGTTTATGGGGCTAGTCGGGAAACCATAAGTGAGAAGCACCATTACATGTGGCCCTCATGGCTGAGTCACAGAATGAATAAGTGGTGTCTAAATTAGTTGCATTTTAATGGAGACAAGTTCTTGATCCCTTCAGGGGAGACTAAGAGTTCTAAATGAAGCTAATCTGATGTTTGTCAGAATTGCAATGAAAATTTAACAGCATGTTTGCGTAGATGGGCACCAAATCCAAACATACTTTAATACCCTTGCAGCATACCAATGACTGCAATGTCTGTTGTTTGGGTTATTATGGCCTACTCTCTTCAATTATTCATTTGCTTCTCACTGACACCCGTACTGCAGATTCTATTTGGAAATTATTTAAACCAGTTGCGAAGGCCTAGGCTGCTTAGATGGGAGCGTGAAGGGCGGAAATGTGTGCTCATTGGCCACCTTCTGCCCCAGATCCAGCCCGGGGTGTGCCCTCTGTCAGGAGGCAGGGCGGGCTCAGCTCATACGAGAGCTGGAAGGATCCTGGAAGATCGTAATTTTTAGAAGTAACAGGAATCTTCTTTCCCCGAAGCAAGAAGAAACAGGTAAGAACCAGACTCTGCCGGGTAGTGTGCTGACTTGGGAGTAACCTGGCTCCAAAGACGTATTCAGGCCCCCAAGACACCCTGTAAGGCCCCCCACTTAGTAATCACTGCATGAGTGTGGGAGGTCCCTTGGGACAGGCCACGGTGGTGGACGATGATGGAATACCCATCTATCTGTATGGGGTGTCTGGGGTCGGAGAGTAGGACAGAGCAAAATTCTGAAAAATACACCCCCCCCCCCCCCCCCACACACACACACATGCATTCCTGTTGGTTCTGAGCCTGCATCTCTGTTGGAGGAAGCGTGGCTGTCAGGAAGGGACAGGGAGGAAGGGGCTCCCCACACTGTGAAGCCTGGACCCCTAGCTCCTGGGATGTGCAGCATCTAGAAGAACTGGCCCCTGGATGAACGACTAGATCTTGCTCTGGGGCCTGGCACTGGGTAGGATCAGAGTGTGGGCTCGAGCCTGGTGGGCCTGCTGGGTTTGGGGACAGGGCTCCTGGCACTGGAACGCTGGTTCTTTTGTGTGTGTGGCGACATCTAGTGGCCAGTGATGTGTCTTCCACGCTGTCTTTCACAAGGAGAGCGCAAACACCGTATTAGCCCTGGGACAGCGGACAGGGTTGGAGGTTTAATCCTCTGGAGAACACCACAGGCCACAGCACGCCAGCTGCTCAGGAACAAGAGTCCTGGGGGAATGCTCAGCCTGGTTCTGGAGGCTGGGTTGGTACTTGGGCCTCTTTGGACACGATGACATTTGGCCCTAATTGGTGTGGATGTTAGAGGGATGGGGAAGCTTGGACCCTGCAGGCTAGTCTCCATACTGCATTCAGCCACTGGGCCATATTCCTTAGCTCCGCCAGGCATGGTGCTGGGCGCAGGAGGACAGAGTGAGCGAAGCACACGTGTCCTGGCCTCCTGGTCGGGCTGGGAAGAGACAAAAGCAAGAGCTCCAGCAAGGTGCTTTCAGAAAATTGGGACAAGCCAGGGCTACGTGACGTAAGGGCCGGGGTTGGGGTGCAGCCCGCTTTGGCTGTGCTGTCAGGAGAGGCTTCCTGGGAAGGCGGCTTTGAGTGAGACGAAGGATGAAAGGAATCCAGTGTAGGCCCAGGGGGCACTCGATGCAAAGGCTGCTGGGGAAAAGGGCTTCTTGGCATGTTCTAGAACCAGACTGGGGCCAGGAAAGCAGAGCAGCAGGGGGCGGAGGGAGGAAGGGGCAGGGCCGACTGTGCAGGCCTCTTGGGGTTCCGGCAAAGGCTGTGGTGTTGGGGAGTGTTGTCATCTGTTCTGGCTTTTTTGTAAAGATCATTTGGGGGTGGCGGCGGGGCGGGGGGGAGCGGAAGACAGTGAGAAGGGGTCAGCGTGAGAAGTGAAACCCGGAACCCAGCTTGCCCGCTCAGCTGTGCTGGGAAGTTAGGGTTGCCTGCTGCACTCTGCACACCTGGCCCGGGGGTGCGGGGGGCTTCCTCTCATCAGAGACCATTCTTGAGGCACCTTACCCGTCGTTAGACCCTTTTCTGCACCTGGAGGAGGGAAGGCGGGTAGACAGTTGAGGGAGCCTGGGGCTTTCGTGGCAGCAGGGACGGCCCTGGAAGGGGACCATGTCACATCAGGCATGTGGCCGCTACTTAAGCCCCAGCTGGCCAGCCTTGGGCCTGTCGCGTGGGCTTTTAGGGCCAGGGCCTCTGCTGGTTTATGGGGACCGAGCAGTTGACGGGGATGTCCAGGGAAGCTGCTGTGCAGGCGCTGGCACATTTCTGAGTCCACCCTTTGCACAGAGAGTCGCCTCCCCAGGAGATCACCCTGCCTGGGAGCGCCTGCTGGTCCAGGGCTTGCCACCCGAGGGATGGGTGGATGGTGCAAGGAGTGTTCTTGGCCCACCCGCCCAGTTCCCTCGGTCTCCGAGCGCAGCTCCTGGCACTGGGCTGCCAAGGCTCCACCCCCACCAGCTGCCGCGTTATTTCTGACTCATCCAGGAGTTACAGATCTGTAATCTAACCCCTCCAGCTGGCTTCCTCTCCACTGGCTCCTCCCCCAGGGGAAACCCTGGGACTTCTCTCCTGGGACCTTCCTGCAGGTCGGGTCCCCGTTGCACCTGGACACAGCTGCTGCCTACAGGAGCTGCCTGGGACAGGTGGGGTGGGCCTGTGAGGGTGGTGGCAGTGAGCCTGGGTCCGGTGCCCCAGAGGCCCGGCCCGCCTGTCCCCATCGAGGGACTCCTTGGAGCCCAGCCCGGGAGCTGGCCTCTTGATCTCGGCAGGGGCTTTGCCTCAGAGCTGCCTTGGGGTTTGGGGCTGGGTGCTGATCGCACAGCTCCTCCAGCGAAGGCCTAGCCAGCGGCCTCTGATCGTGCCACTCCTGCTCCTGGTGGAGTTGGTGCTTTGAAAGCCTGGACACCGTGGGGGCATGTAGCCCATCTGTCGTGGCGTAAGGCAGAGCTGGCCAGGAGTCTGGATTACCTTGGTCTCCCTGGGCTGAGCTCTGCCCACAGCGGGGCTAGTGGGGTCTCAGGAGAACAGGCAACTTGCCACCTGCTCTGGACTCTCAAAAACAAGACCCTGCAGCGAAGTGGGCTGCCTGACACTCCCACGAAGCTCCCTGTCTCTCTGGGCAGTCTCGTCCTCACACCCCCTGTGCTTCTCGCTCTGCAGCAGTCCCCAGAGCTGGCCAGGGGATGAACCGCGAGGGGGCTCCCGGGAAGAGTCCGGAGGAGATGTACATTCAGCAGAAGGTCCGGGTGCTGCTCATGCTGAGGAAGATGGGATCAAATGTGAGTGCCTGTGGGGCAGAGCAGCGGCTGGAGCTCCCGCCTGTAGCAGCCGTGGTCGGGGAGGGGATGCTGAGCCTGTGGTTTGGCTCTGTGGCTGGTTCATGTGGCACTGAGTCTGGGAAGTGCAGTTCCAGGGGCACTGCTGCGGCATCTTCCCACGCCTGGGTCAGGTGGGTGGGTCTTCTCTCCCAGGGAGCACCCAGGGGCACTGGGCAGGACAGGCACGGAGAGGGCAGCGCTTCCCAGTGGCCCTGCGCTATCCTGGAGTCCAGCCTTCTGTCTGCTCTGAGTGGCCAGGCTTCATGGACCACGTTCCAGGGGTGGCAGGAGCGCTTGCTCTGGAACTGAGGAGTCAAACCTCCAGGGAGCAAAGGAGGTGGCACCTCTTGGGGACCAAGCAGGCCTGGCAGGTGCCTTCAGAAGCGATGGTCTGCCCTCACCTGCCGCTCTCCCCTACAGCTAACGGCCAGTGAGGAGGAGTTCCTGCGCACCTATGCGGGGGTGGTCAACAGCCAGCTGAGCCAGCTGCCACAGCACTCCATCGACCAGGGTGAGTGAGGCCCGGGTGGCCACACCCTTCTCAGGGCACCTGGTGAGGCTCCTTTAGAAAGCACAACTGCAGCCCTCCCGGAGTGGGGGTGGGGGGTGAGGGGGAGGGGTTCCGTGAGAGACAAGGAAGGGCCACAGCTCCCTCCTCCCCACAGAGCTGAGCCCCAGGCAGTAGGGGCCCCTGCCTGGTCCTGGCCTGCCAGGACCCCTTTCTAGGTCTGGGGGAGGCAAGAAGTGGAGGTGTCCGGGGCCCCTGTCACTGCAGATGCTCCGATTGCTGCATTCCTCAACCTTTGGCCTGGCCCCTGCCCACCCAGCCCCCTGCCAGGGGCAGTGACACTGTCCTTGTGTGCTAGGACCTGGCCTGGGTGCGGCCTAGATCGGTGGTTCTCAACCTTCTTCCTAATGCTGCGACCCTTTAATACAGCTCCTCATGTTGTGGTGACCCCCAACCATAAAATTATTTGCATTGCTACTTCGTAACTGTAATGTTGCTACTGTTAATGAATCGTCATATAAACATCTGTGTTTTCCGATGGTCTTAGGCTCTACAGCAGCGGTTCTCAACCTGTGGGTCACGGCACTAGGAAGGTTGAGAACCACGGGCCTACAGAGTGGCTGGTGTGTTCCTGGCTGTGCCCAGAGGGGAGGCCCAAAGGCCCTGGAAGTCTGTGTGCCCCCGGGAGTTCATTCTTTTTTGAGTGCCACCAACTAATCATCATAATGGTAGAGGGTGGCATTTGAGTATGTTGTCTAGTAGGCGTGTGCTAAGTGCTTGATACATGTCATTTAATTTAAGTGTAGATTGCTACTATTTGTATTACTTCCACTTAACCGGCAAGGACACAGTTACTGCCCTCGGTCAGGCAGCCACTTACCAGGGACCCCGGGTGCAGACCTGCAGCCAGATTCTTCATCTGGGTACTGGGTTCGCCACTGTCTGCCCTGGGGCGGCAGGAGGCTGCTGGGCACTTATGGGGCTCCTCCTTTCTGGAAGCTTTATGCGACCCTGTAGCCCAGTCTCCTGACCGGCGTCTCCTTCCAGTTATTTTATTTGTCCTTATTACACTAGTTGGAATTATTTGCCATAAAATAGCGTGGCACGTCTGATGTAAGGGGCTCCATAAGCAGAGTGCTGAGGGTCTGGCACACGGCTGCTGATCTTGGAGTTGTCCTTGCTCTCCTGGATGTCACGGGGCTCTGCCCTGGCTCAGGGCCCAGTTCCCAAGCTCTGACGCTGGGTGTGACCCGGCCTGTGCACCTAACTCAGCAGAAACGTACAGGACGCCCCAGTGGCTCAGGCAGCTCCCTAGGACAGCTGCTCACCGGCCACACGCACAGGGCAGCCTGTCCGGGACCGCCTGCACTGTTGGCCGAGCTGGAAGGGGACATGGATGTGGAGTCTGCCCTGGCCTCCTGGGGTACGTGTTCTGGAGCGCTCTCCTCGTCCAGGCTGATGGGGTTTCTAGCACAGGCCCCTCTCCCCGTGCGGAACCACGTCTACCCGAAACCCTCACGTTTCTGAGTCCCTGGGCCTGACCTTGCCTCCCACCCTCGTCTTGGCTCACTGAGTTAACCTGAATTTGAGCGGGGGTGGTAAGAATGCCTCTGGTAGAATGTTCTTACCGGAAAAATCAAGAAAAGCTGTAGAACTGTGTCGGTGTAGGAAACAACACGTCCGTCTCCCCCCACACCCACGCGTGGGTAGGAAAAAAGGCTGAAATGAAACACACCCGGCCTGGCCGGTGTGGCTCAGTAGCTGAGCATCGCCCCATCAACCAGGAGGTCATGGTTTGATTCCCCGCCAGGGCACATGCCCCACTTATGGACCTGATCCCCAGCAGGGGGGATGCAGGAGGCCGCTGACCGGTGATTCTCAGCATTGATGTTCTATCTCTCTCTCCCTCTCCCTTCCTCTCTCTGCAAGCAGTGCAAACTGGTTTGTTTGGGGTTTTTTTGGTGTTTTTTTTTTAGAAAACACTAGGCTGCTAATAGAAAATTCTGATAGAGGGTAAAACTGTATCAGGGACTTTCACTTTCCAAGTCACACGTTTTTGTAATGCTAGTTTTTTAACATGGCCCACACATTTCTTCTGTAATAAGGGACGTTTAAAAAAGTATTTTGATGAGAACTCTTTACCTCGCTCAGCTAACCCAGCAATTGAGAATAAAGTGAGCTCTGTCGAGTCGCTTAAGGGGATCGTGGTGACCTCACCTGGCTCGAAACTGCTGAGCAGTCAGGCGTGAGTCATAGGTGTGTGGTGTGACCGTATGGGGCCCGGAGCCTGGGCCCCTCTGAGTGTGGGTCGTCCACGGACTGCAGGCTGGCCTCAGCCGCCTCTCTCTCCAGGAAGCAGGCTCCTGGAGCTGAGCCTGGAGCCAGGGAAGAACCTTGGGGGAGGCTGGTGGCAGGAGTGGCTCTCTGCTGCCGGGATGTCCTGCAGGTGGCCCCTCACCGCTACGGGCACTCTGACCTGAGCCTCTCGGGAAGGCATGCGCCACAGAGAGCCCAAGGATTCCGGGGACCTGAGTTGGAGAGGGGAGGGTGGCTGTGCCTGGAAGAGCCTCACGGCATGCTGGTACTTCTCAAGACAGCACGAACACACAGACACTGGCAGCCGAACAGCAACTAGTCCAGTCCCTCCTGCTGTGCAGGGACAAGCCTGAGAGTAGGATCTCACACTTCTGCTTTCCCCGCGCCAAATGGCTGCCGGCTAAAATTCTAGTCTGCCTGCCTTCTCCGTGGGCAGAGCCGACCTCAGCTGATGCCACGGGGCATGCTGCTGTCAAAGGCTCCAGGGCGGCCCAGGTGGCACAAGCCTGGCTCACTGCTTCCCGTGCAGGGGGCCCCAGCATGAAAGACTCCCAAAGGCCTGGGAGCAGGAGCCTGGTGTGAGTGCCTCCCGCCACGAGGTGGCACTGTCTCTCAGCAAATGCCCCTTGCTCCCTCCTGGGTGCCTGCAGCCTCTTACAGCTCACCTCGGTAGGGGGCCCGAGATCACCCCACCAATGGATCTGTGCTTGGCATTAGTCCTGGGGTCCTGCCCATGATTTTTAGGCTCACTAAACACTTCCCCTCTGCAGCTGGAGGCGACTGGTACCCGGGGCGCTGCTTGCCCTTCCTAGACCCAGGGAGGAGAGTGAGCTGGGCATTCTTTGCCCATTGTAATCTGGCCCCTCGTGCTGCACCCAGGCCTCCCAGCCTCCCCCATTCCCGCTCTCCCCCTGGTGAACTTGTACCCAGTATCTGCTGGGCCCAGGCAGGTGCTGGAGACCCTGGAGCGTGGGCCTGCCCCTGAGACCTCACTAAGTGGTTCCAGCAGAGGGTCCCAGTGCTCCCCAGTACTGGACTGAACAGTGGACACACCTGGCCTCTGCAGGTCTGAGCCTGAGAGTGGAGAGGTGGCTGAGGCCAGCCTGGGTGTCCCATGGACAGCCCGCACTCAGAGGGCCCAGATTCCGGGGCCTATATGGTCACACCCACACGCCTGTGACTGCTCAGCAGTTTCTGGCCAGGTGAGATCACCATGATCCTTCTAGAAACCCTGCTTTGCCTCCTCGTCTTCCATGATATGCACCTCTCTCGCCCTCCCCCAGTTTTCTACGTCTCTGCTCATCCCCTTGTGAATGCCCTCTTTCCCTTTGTCACGCTGGTCTTCTCTGTATTCAGTCCCCTCGACTCTCAGTCTCAGACCTTCCCTTTGGGAGCTCACATATGCTACGGTGACTTCCACAGACATGCACCCTCGGCGCAGACGCCGCTGCTGACCCAGCTGTATGCAGCTCCCTCCTGACCACCTCACCACGCAGGTCCCACACTCAGCAGGTCCAATTCATAACCTTCCCCCGCTGTGTTCTCAGCCGAGACGGCTGTGTCCTGTCTCCCCAAGTATCTCGAACGTTACCAGCAGCGTTAGTGCTGCTCATATCTGTTTCATCTTCTCCATCTTGGTGTGAACCCCTATTTGGTCTGAGCCGTATTAATTCTCGTCTCAGTTACTGCCGAAGCTCCTAATTGGCACCTTGACGTCTCACTTGCCCTCCACAGTGCATTTTCTACCCCCTGTCCAGAGGGATTGTGAAGGCCATGTCAGCAGGCCTTCCCCGCCCCGCCCCCCCCCGCCCCGACTTAAAACCTTTCAGTGGCTCTCTACTGCCTGAAGTTGAAGTCCCACTGCCAACTGCAACACCATGACCTCATGCACCGTGAGCAGCCACAGGAAATGGCTCTCAGCTCCTGTCGGGCCATGGGTGTTCACACCTTTCTGCCTCTGCATTTGCTCTTGGCTACCAGGAGCCTAGGAGCCGGGCCCTGACCACCTACTCCCTCCCCGCCTCCCGCAGGCCAGGCCCTGACCACCCTCGCCCTCCCCGCCTCCCGCAGGCCAGGCCCTGACCACCCTCGCCCTCCCCGCCTCCCGCAGGCCAGGCCCTCCTGTGATTTCCATCACACATGTACTCTGTACTCGGCTGTGCTGCTCACACACTGTTTCCTGGTCTGCCTCCTGACCAACTCTGAGTTCCTTGAGCCTGGGACTGTGGCTTCCCTTCCTGTATTTGTGGGGCTGGGAGCCTCCAGTCCCTGAGAAAGGCAGAGACATGGAGCCAGTTCTCTGAGCATTGTCTCCGGGTCCCTGAGGATGGCCGAGCGGACCTGACAGCCTGACTTTGAACCAGAGGAAATCAATACTTCTCTGGGAAGGTCGCCTTGCTAAGAAGGCCCAGCTGCAGCTTCCAGAGCAGGCGGGACAGAATGCTGAGCTCACTCCTTCCTTATTGCCAGCGCTGCTCTCTCCGTAGCGCACGCTGACCACCTTTCCTGGCTATAAAATAACGCACCGTCAGTGCAGGAGACCAGGAAAGATAGAAACAGCTTAAAGGGTTGAATCCTATTACATAGCTATCATCACTCTTACCTTTTGTTAAATTTCCCCTCAGCCTTTTAAAAATATGCACCTATTTCCACCATAAAGTTGGGACCTTATACTGTAAACATTTTACTATCCATTTTAACATCCAGTTCTTTACTTATGATCCTTTTACAAGGCTTTAAACAATTTTCAAGAAAACATTTTAGCAATTGCATAGTGTGCAGCCATATGGCTGTGCCCTGTTTTTTGACTGGTCCTTTGTTGGTGGACATTTGTTTCTCATTTCTGCTGTTAATCACAACAGCAAACACTGACTGAGGCCCTCCTCTGAGCCTGGTTTCTTGTTGAGGGTTTTCCCGGAGGCCTCTTCACTTTCAGAAAGAGACAATGGCTGGAGAGGTCAAGTAACAAGTCCAAGGCCGTAGAGCTGGTCAGCGGGTCCCGGGTGTGCCACATGTTGACTATCCTTATGCATAAATCTTCAGCTATTTTAAGAGAATTCTAGGAGTGGCTTTCAGGCCCTAAGCCAGTGGTTGGCAAACCGCAGCTCGTGAGCCACATGCGGCTCTTTGGCTCCTTGAGTGTGGCTCTTCCACAAAATACCACGTGCGGGCACGCACGCACAGTGCGATTGAAACTTCGGGGCCCATGCGCAGAAGTCGGTTTTCGGCCTGGGCGAGTCTATTTTGAAGAAGTGGTGTTAGAACACTCAAGGGGGCAAAGAGCCGCACGTGGCTCGCGAGCCGCGGTTTGCCGATCACTGCCCTAAGCGTTTCCAAGCAGGGCAGTGTTTTACCTGACAAGCAGGTGTGACTTGGCAGTTACCATGGCATTTCAGGAGGGCACAGGAAACACTGGGACGAGTTTTCCACTGCTTCGTTATCCCGGGCCCTGCAGGCCTTTGAATGTACGGTTCTCGAGAGCTCCAGTCTCTTCCTGCCCCAGCACCGTGCAGGGAACGGGGCCCCAGCGGGTGCCCATCCCAGGCCCCCAGTGCACAGGGCAGAGGCCCCTCTGTGGCCCGTCACCTGCAGAGCTGTCATCCTGGTGCGGCGCTCTGTATTGGCCCTTGCTCAGGTGTCCTGGCGCTGTGATGGACCCCAATTTGGTAAGGAAGCTCTTGTCCTTCGCTTCCCCTCTCCTTGGCCTGGGAGCTGTGGTGCAGGCATGTGGTTCCTCGCGCCTGCCCCACGGCTCACACTCTCTCTGCAAGAGACTTTCCAGGGAAGGTCCCCAGCCTGGAGCCAGCTCGGCTGTCCCAGGCTCTGCTGGCTCCCGCCCTCAAAAGCGGGAGGTCATTTGATCTCAGGGTCACACGGGACCCAGGTAAAGGAGCTGTGGTCACGGTCACGGGCAACAGCAGGGAGCCAGCAGCCCCGAGGGAGTGGCCCACCCCTCGCACGGCACTTTGCCGTGGGTCACCCCACTTGGCCCTCTCAGCAGCATCAGTGGAGGTGCTGACACCATCTCCATCTCACAGCCAGCGTTCTTCCTGGACTTCCCGCACTCCCTCCCACCTCTGCTCTCTCACCTCCTCCACGCAGCCCTCCCGGCCCCTCTTGGGTCGTCGCTGCTCCTCCTCCCCCTCCTGAGCCGAGTCTCCATAATCACATTGTGCCAGGATCCGGGCCAGGTCAGCGCTGTGTTCAGCCCTAGTCCAGCTTCGGGCCTACAGCTGGGCTTTGCTGGATCCTTGCGTGGGCCAGGGCTTCTCCC
This sequence comes from Corynorhinus townsendii, assembly GCA_026230045.1. Lineage (NCBI taxonomy): Eukaryota > Metazoa > Chordata > Mammalia > Chiroptera > Vespertilionidae > Corynorhinus > Corynorhinus townsendii. The sequence continues at coordinate 216,683,987 of JAPDVU010000002.1, forward strand.
AGAGGCACAGGTAACAAGCTCAGGCCCCAGGAGGACTCACTCCATGGATGGGAAGCTAATCTGCTTTAACTTTAATCAACGCTTACATGAGAATTACCTGTGACCTAATAGTAATAAAACTGAACCCAAAAATTTACATATACATTGAATCCAACTGAAAAACCAGCCAGAGGGACCTGGGAACTTGTGTTACAGAAAAATAGAAATCCAAGAAAGGGTAAGGAAGGTGCTGAAATGCAGGCCAGCTGCTCGGTTCCGCATTCCGGTTCCGGCCGGCAAAGGGCTGCCTTGACCTTCCTTTGCAGTGTCACGGGCCTGTTGTTCAGAGCTGAGAACGATGCACTCTCATTAGCCGGCAGACACCCCGTAAGAGGTGACCTCTGCCTTGGACAAGAGCACCGAGGGGCCGCTCTCCGGGCGATGGGACACTTTTGCTCATGTTAGCCCACGGATCTGTGTGCCAGGCACGTGCCATTTGACAGCCCCGCCCTGGAGCTGGTGGTCCAGCAGGGCAGACACAAGAGCAAATGTGTAAAGAACTTTGGGCGCACAGATCACAGGATGACTAGTCCGGAGAGAAGGGCACCTCACGAGGAAGCCACAGAGAAGAGGCGCCGTTCGCCTGGGCCTGGAAGGATGCGTGGGAGTGTGCACATGGGGGACTAGGGGAGGACGGCACAGGCCGAGGGAGCCCGGGAACCTGCCCAGCGTGCGCGAGTGTGGAGTGTCTACGTGTCCCCTCAGAGACTGGCGTGGCAGATGCCGGGTGGGTGGTGAGGGGCCAGAAAGGCAAATGGGCTCAGGACGGAGTGTATTCTGAAGACACGGCCTGAAGGGGAGCTAGCCAGGTCAGTTGTCATCCACTTAGGGTGAGCGCTAGGGAGAGGTCATGGGGCAGAAGGCGAGGCAGGGAGACAGCTGGAAGGTCACAGCGATGGCCGGTGCAAAGTGATGTGGGACATTTAGGACCGAGAACCTGCAGGCTGGGTGAGCAGGTGGGGATGGGATCTGAGACCGAAGTCTAGTGGATGAGACAGGGAGGGGAGCTCTGAGTGGGAGGGGCCTGTGGGTGTCCAGGAGGGGTGGGAGCAAGGTCAGAGAGCAGGTGCAAGGTGGGAGCAGATGGAGGACTGGGTTTGGGTATTGGTGAGGCATGGGATCAGGTGAGGTCGTCCAGGGAAAGCAGGCAGGGTGAGGGCAAGGGGAGCTCAGTGAGCACAGCACGGAGGACAGTGGGAGGACCCACGGCAGCTCTGGGAGGGGGCAGGTCCGCAGGGTCACTGTCAGGGTTCCCTGGAATTCTGATTAAGAGGCCAGTGGTGACTTTTTCCAAAACAGTTTCTATGGAGCGCCGGCTGGGAGCCAGATTGCTGTGGGCCCGGGAGTAAGTGAGAAGCGAGGGAGTGGAAGCAGGACAGACCTCTTTCTGAATGTTGGCCGAGGAGGGACAACACAGGTGGGGAGCGGAGATCAAGGGACAGTCTGTAGCATCGAGTTCTCAGAGTGTGGGCCACAGATGACCACACTGAACCACTGAGGATACTTGTTAAAATGCAGACTCCCCCCCTCCCTGCCAGCCCTGTGGAATCCGGCAGGCGGGCCCAGGAATCAGCATGTGAAACCACCCTCCCAGTGATTCTGATGCCTCTTAGAAGCTGGGGACATGCAGGATTTTGCTGACCTGGTCTTTCCTGGCCCTGGAGGGATCCACACACTCCTCCCAGATCCTGGCCCTTCCCGTAGAGCAGTGGTTCTCAACCTTCCTAACGCCGCCACCCTTTCATACAGCTCCTCATGTTGTGGGGACCCCCAACCATAAAATTATTTTCGCTGCTACTTCATAACTGTAATTTTGCTACTGTTATGAATCGTAATGTAAATATCTGTGTTTTCCGATGGTCTTAAGACTCTACAGCAGGGGTTCTCAACCTGTGGGTGAGCAGGTGGGTTTGGGGGAAGGATCTGGACTAGAGCAGGTGGGCTTGGGGGAGGGGCCTGGACTAGAGCAGGTGGGTTTGGGGGAGGGGATCTGGACTAGAGCAGGTGGGCTTGGGGGAGGGGCCTGGACTAGAGCAGGTGGGTTTGGGGGAGGGGCCTGGACTAGAGCAGGTGGGTTTGGGGGAGGGGTCTGGAGTAGATCAGGTGGGCTTGGGGGAGGGGTCTGGACTAGAGCAGGTGGGCTTGGGGGAGGGGCCTGGACGAGAGCAGGTGGGTTTGGGGGAGGGGTCTGGACTGAAGAAGAGATGGTGTGTAGAACCTGAGTTGTGACCCCACATACGCTGACTGGTGGCCTGTGTGTGGGCGTTGTCCTGGTGCTCAGGGGGGAGGAGAGGTGCGGTGCTTCAGGTTTTGCAGATGAAGAAACGGGAGTGGATGTGCAGAGACTTGCCCTGTGTCACAAAGTAGGCCAGGTCAGGCCCAGAACTGGGTTCCAGGGTCCTAGCGTCCACAGAGGCTGCTCAAGCCCAGGCAGGGCCCTCAATGGCTGGTCAGGAGGCCCCGCCCTTGCTGGGAGCCCACTGTATGCTCCCCCGGTGTGCCCCTTGTCCTGGCAGCCTGGGTGCCTGGTGATGGGTTGTCAGCTGCGAGCCCAAGCCTGGAGCCCACTTTGGCTGTTGACTCCTTGGTGGATCAGGGCTGCTGTCCCCATGGCAACCCGTGTCTTGCTATCTCTGGGTAAAGCCATCCCCTGGGAACTTTGGGCATCAGAGCTGAGATCTATAGAACCCGGGCTCCTGAGTGCCACCCAGTGGGCGGAGTTTGTCTGGGAGGAGGCCTAGTCTGGGGCAGTGCTCGAGCCTCACCCGAGTGGAAACTTTCCCCTGTGGAGGAGCAGCTGAGACCTGTTTGTCCAGGAGCCTTGCTGCCTGGCTCCTCTCTGCAGAGCCGGTAGCTGAGCTGCTGCCATGTTGAGTAGCGGGTGGCAGACTCTAGTTGGTGTTGACAGCAGGACAATGAGGTCATTGGGTGAAGAGGTACCACAACCAGAAGTCATATGGGCGAAGAAGGGGTCAGAGGGGAGGCCTGTGGTCGAGTTTCCTCTTTGGCTTGGCCGGTGGCTGTGAGCGGTGGCTGTGAGCGTGGAGGCAGGTCGGGTTTCCTGGAGGGCTTTGCAGCATTAGCCAAAGGGAACGCCCTCCGCTGTCTCCTGCCCCCTGCAGTGTGGGAATTTGGAGACTGGGGCTTCCCTTTGTATTTCTGAGTTTCTTAGGCCCCAGTGCTAGCATGTCCAACTCAAAGGCTAACACAGGCCAAATAAGGTTTAAGTTTATGTGGGCCGCAAAAAAACAAAAGCTTAAATTTTCATAGAAATTAGGTTTATTTTGAAAAGTATAGTATAAAAAAAAGAACAAGAGCAATGATAAGATTAATGTTTTCTTCCTGACACTTGGCATCTCTTCTCTGCTACTGTCTTTCCTACTTCGGCGGAAATCTTGTTCGCAGTGATTACTTTCAAAACTGACCCAAGGTGAATGTCAGTAATTCTGGATCTGGCAGGAGACTTATTTCCTTTCATAACTGTAACTAACTGCTCACACTGTGATATTGGCTGGGCCACAAAAATGTTTGTTGTGGGCCACGAGTTTGACATGCTTGTCCCAGTGGTTTACCCTCATTAGGAAGGTGTTAGGCCCCTGTGACGTCAGGAGGTCAAGAGACCACTGCCCCAGCACATCTGACCCTGGAGGAGCCCTGGGAAGCCCTGCAAGCAGGGGTGCCGGGTTTCAGAGAGACCCCTGTCCCCAGAGTGCATGGCCGTGGGGAGCTGGGCCTGGAGGAGCCCATGGCTCCAAATCGGGTGACGTGGGCGCCCCCCCACCCCCACCCCAGCTGATGCCGCTTCTGGGAGTAGCCCCTTTTCTCGGTGACATCTGTACAGGGCTGTGTCCTGGACTGTGGGGCCGGGGCTGGCCTTCTTTGGGAGCTGACCCCAGCATCTTGTACCTTGTGTCAAGTTCTTGGCTCAGGGCTGCTTTCTCTCTGCCAGCCACCTTTGGGAGCCAGCTCTGAGCGGGGCAGTGCAGGATTCAGAGCTGGGAGAGCTCTGGGGTCCCCTTGACCCCCTGCGCTGGTGGAACAGCAGGAACTGCACTGTCACGGCTGGGAGGCCTGTCCCTTCCTCCCTCGCTGGGCCCTCTGGGGTCGCTCCTGGAGAGGGAGGATGAGTTGGGAGCTGTCCTGGTCTGCCCAGGGCCCCAGCCCGGCTCTCAGCCCCAGGCTCGGTGCTTTTCCGTGATGAGTTCTGAGCCCCTAGAAAAGGGTGAGGTCTCCACCAGGGTGTCACGGCCACATCTAAGACACAGAGGCCGTGAGTACCGTCACTCCATCCATCGGCCTCAGGGCTGCGCCGTCTTCGTGTACCTTTCTGTTCTTCATCCACCATCACGGACCCCGTTATAACATGTGGCCGAGAGGGCTGTGTGCTGACAATTCCGGACCCAGATTGAGGTGCTTAGCCTAGTGTATTAATGGGAAGACCTTTGAAAGACTTCAGCGCAGAGCCTCAACTGTCTGAGTGCCTGGTGGGCTTTCTCCAAACCACACTGCCTCCTGGGCCCAGCGCCCTGCGGTGAGCTGGGCTGCCTGCTGGCCACGTGTAGCTTCCCGTCGTCAGCTGGGACCCGGGCCCAGGCTGGTGCTGGGTGTGCAGCCGGTTCTGGGCTTTCCATGCTGCTGTTGTGAATTCATCCCAAGCTGGAAACAGACCAGCTACCCATTGTCTGTCTCCCGCCCCCGGCTCAGGGCCAGCTTCCCTTCCACCAGCTCCTGCATATTTGTCATTTTTCTCTCCCCAGTCGCTTGACTGGGCTCTGTTAAAGGGGCAAAGCTGGCATTGGGCGTGGGCTGAGATGGCCCCCTGCGTGCCCTGCCCTAGTTCAGAGCTGTGCCCTCAGCAGTGCTTTGGCCCTACTTTCCATAGCAGGTGAGCCATGGGACTGGGGAGGTGTCTGGCAGGCAGCGGCCAGGGCAGGGGCAGGACATGGGACAGGTGTCCGGGGCAGGGCTACGCCCAGGGCGGCATTCTGGGTTCCATGCCGAATTTTCTCCAAGGCGCCCAAGGGCTGCTTTGGTGTTGTTTAAATCCTGGGTTTGGTTCCGTTCTCTTTGGTCAGAGCACGTAATTATTTTGTGTTGCTTTTTTCAGTTAGCTAGTATTTTTTTAGTATTTTTGCATAGCACAGGTATGATGAATATCTATAGCCATATGAGATCCTGGCCTGCAGTTCTTTTTTCCTTTTGCTGTCTTTGTCTGGTTCTGGCTCTCTTTGTCTTGGTGGGAAGGGACAAGCAGGAGCTCTGAGCCTGGGTCCAGACAGTGTTGGCGGAAGTGCCAAAGTGGTGGACGCAGCCTCACCTGCAAAGGGGACAGGAAGCCTCGCTAACCGCCTGGAGGCAGTGGGCTGGGCCTGCTGGCTCCTTTGCAGTATTTTCCTGTTCTGAGTCCCATGATTCCACACAGTGGGAGCACCCTTGGGAGACACCACGTGCTGGCCTTTGAAGGATAAAGGGGGGACTGTGGTGATCATCTCTGAAGTCCCTCCTGGCTCTAAAGCTCGGACGGCTTGACTCATGGGAACTCATTGAGCAGCTCACCCTCCTGGTTAGGTACCTGGCCCAATCCCTTGGAGAAAAGGGGAGGAAAGGTTTTCCTCGCCTAGGGGCCTGCTGGGGCCAGGCTCAGGCCTGCTGAGGATGGGTGCCAGGCCAACTGATAGAAAGGAGAGGCTGGGGACACACACAGGGCAGCTGTGGTGTCAGGGGCCCTGGGCCTGGCTGGGTCTGGGTTCCTCCAGGGAGCCAGTGGCCATTCCCTCTGCCGACTCTCCAGCCCTCCGGGGCAGCCAGTGCTGTTTCTGTGATGCAGCTCAGGTCCCTGTGAGGAAGCCCCCGGGGCAGGCCAGGGAAGCGTGTGTCTGCCCCTGCCATGGAGCCAGGCTTCCTGTGCTGACAACGCCCCTCCAGTGGTCTCCCGCCAGCCCCCACTGATGAGCGAGCTGGGGAGGCAGCATGGGGAAAGCTGGCATCTGTTAGGTAACCAGCTCAGCTGCCATGCAGGGTATGATGTAATCCTGGACTCTGTGGTTGCTAGGGAAATTCTGCCTGCAGTGGTACTGCGTGGTCCTGGGACTGAGCGAGAACAGAATGTCCCCAAGAAGACGGGGAGGAATTGCAGGGCTTCCCAAGCAAAGGAGCCCAACCCCAGGAGTCAGACGATCCGAGCTCCTCTCCAGACCTCCTTCCCCTTTTCAGGGTGAGCTGTCAGAGTCCCATCAAGGCAGGGGTGGTTACAGCACCTGTGCCCCGTGCCAAGTGAAGGCGCATTTCGGCGATGACCCAGCCTTGTGGGCGGGCCCTCCTTCTGTAGCGCCCTTGGCAGGTGCCCCCTCCATTGTCCACGAGGCAGACAGGTAGGAAGGAGGTCAGCAGGCGACTGCCAGTGTGAAGGAGAGGGTGCCCTGTGGTGGGGAAGCGGCCAGCACCAGGCCTGGGGCGGAAGCCGTTTCACAGGCCAGTTCCGCTGCGCACCTCCCACACCCGCTCCCCCTTCAGTGGCCTTTCTGTGTCTGCTGTTCCAGTCCTCCCTCTGGGGAGAACTCCTCCAGAAGAGAAGTATGTGAGAAAGGCCACGGCAGCCAACTGTTATTCTGAGCGCAACCAAGAGCCGTCCTTTAGAAAAAAAGGGGAAAGTAGCAGGATTCCGGGAGGGCCAGGGCCAGAGGCGCAAGGGGACCTGGGGTCTGCAGGGTCTGCGGCTGAGTCAGCTCCTTCCTCCCAGCAGCTCTGGGCAGGGAGGCAGGTCAGGATTTCAAGCACTTTCCCTCCCTCTCCTGCCTTTTCTGGCTGCATGTCAGAGCCTGTCTTATGGAAAACAAGACAAAGGAAGTGATTTCATGAGTGCCTAGCCCAGATTCTCAAATCCATGATTAAAAACAGCAGCAATAAAGATTATGGCCATTATCTGTCGCCTGTGGAGCCAGACCGCCTGCTCCTTGGAACAGGTGTTGGGCTTGGGCAAAGAGGCCTGGCTCCTAGAAATCATACTGAGCAAGGTCCTCCAAAGGGATCAAGACGAGAGTCTTCGGAAGAAAAAGGCGGGTCCGAAGGGCCTGACTGTGGTGACTTCGGAGCGAGGGCTGTGGGCAGAGCCCTGCTCCAGCAGCAACCCTGGGTTCTCACACTCACCTCCCAGCTGTGCGGCCTTCAGCGAGCCTGAGCCTCACCCCCTCACCCCTCAGCCCGCAGTCCGCCAGCCCTGTAGCCAGGTGCAGGCATATCCCCCGGCCAGGCTGCAGGGGAGGCCTGCGGGGTGGTGGGCTTCCTGGGAAGATCTCTGTGCTCAAACAGCACCTCCCTAAGGCGGACTGGTGCTGCGCCTGAGGGCCACAGCCTCCTTGCCTCGTCCCAGGTTGCTCCCGGTGCCAGAGGCCCATCCAGCAAGTCTCTTCCGCTCGCCTGCAGGTGCAGAGGACGTGGTGATGGCGTTTTCCAGGTCGGAGACAGAGGACCGGAGGCAGTAGCTACGAATCCCAGGGAACATCCTGAAAGCTGGCACCGGCCAAAAGATCTGTGTGGACCTCATCTGGCTGAGTGGCAGCGGGTCCCCTTCCCCATTCCCCTTCTCCACCCCACCCACCCCACCCCACCCCACCTCACCCCATGGCCACTCAGCAGGGCTGGCATCGAGGGAAACACTGGTGGTGCAGTTATGATTGGCTTCAAGGGACGGACTCATGATTGGCTTCAGGAAGAAACCTTTTTATTTTTAAATCTTGACCAACGGAAACCTTTTATTTTTATTTCTGACTCTTATTTTTTAAATTTGCGCCTCGGGTACATGGCTTCCCAGGAAGCTCTCCGAGCTCTGGTGCTTTCTTTCTTTAGGTCACTTTTTAGGAACGTGAAGAGGTCCGATTGGCTGCTCAGACTCTAAAAGGATTTTGATTGGCTGGCTAATGGGAAACGATTCTTTTCTTGAATGGCTGCAGGTGTTCTGATAGCAACAGCTTCTCTCTTGAACACTGAATACAGGGTTTGGGACGTCGGTTGTTATATTTGACTTGAAAAAAAGAGAAAGAAACCAAACGCGCTTTGCAATATTTATTACACAGCTGGCTGCTTTCACGTGTTCTGCTTGTGTTGGCATTCGATTGTGTGTTTGGTTTCCCATTGGCTCCCCCATGACTCCCCACCATCCCACCCCCCCACCCCTTCTGCTGCACACAGCCCCTCTGCAGCCTGGGTGCACCTCCAAGTGCATTTACTTTAGTGACCACACCTGACTCCACCAGTAAGGGGACCTCAAGGACCCCGAGCAGCATCCGCAGCTGGAAAGTGGGGCCCCCAAGGAGGTTTGTGTTGTGCTGGAGGAGCAGCCGGGAGCTGAGCGGTGGCCGGCCATTAGCCAGGATTTAATGCATCACTTCCAGGGCTGGCAGCCAGCCAGTTTCCCTGGACAAGAACGGACAGCCCGCTGCGCCAGGTCCCCGCTGGACCGAGCTGAGCAGAGGCTGCCCCAGGCAGCTCTGTCGCATCCATTCTCTGCATCTGCTTCCTGAGGCCTCATCTGGGGGTCCTCCTGGAAAGGGCAGGAGCTGCTCCCCCAGCTGTGAGACCCCACAGTGTCTGCCCTGGAGCCCGGAACCCACACAAAGACCCAGCATGACTGAAAGCCAGGCTCCCAAGGTGTCTGCTGCTGGACGGTAGGTCCTGGCCAGCACTCGGGTTCTCTCATCCGGGCCTGTGCTCTCAGGACGCTCCTTCCCAAAGGTCCCTCCGCGTCAGCCTGGAAGGGACGGTGTCTTTTATGAAGGGCTTCAATGAGCAAGGCCCTCAGGCTGGCCCTCAGCCCGGGCCCCAGAAGCACATTGCAGAGCCCGGTCTTGGAATGGCTGTGGGCACCCAAGTCTTCCCACCTGCCCTCCCCCATCCCCTGAGGCAGCCTGCCCTCCTCCCCACTCCTCTCACTGGATGCCACCTGGGGAGGTGGAGGAAGATCAGGCCCAGGGAGGGGAACTCGCCCCCTTGCCCTAAGGTAGACGCCCGTCCTTGCCCTGGAGCGAGAGCCAGAGAAGACTCAGCCACATTTCCCCTTCTCAGGGCTTGGGGCTGCCGTGGAGCACAGGGGCCAAACGTTAGTGTGTCCTAGGCCTGAGCCTGGGAGAGCCCTACAATGGGGAGGTGGGGGGTGTAGTGGAGGTGGGGGGGTGTCACACTGCTGATCTTGCCCCAGAAGCCCGACTCGAATGTCATGACCTAAACACCGTGTCCTCCTCCACACATGGGCCCTGGCCCTGGTTAGCGGACCATTAACTGCAAAGGCCATTGATCCCCAGGGACAAGGACTGTGGGGACCCCACCAGGGACCTCAGAGCACCTTCCTCCCGGGGGAAGGAAGAGGCATGTGTGAGAGTGCACACAAGCACACACACTCTCCGTCAGTGGTCTGCAGCGCCAGCGGAGCCCTGGGGAAAGGTGAGTCTCCAGCCCCGTCTGTTATCAGGAGTGGATGCCGGTGTTGCTGGCTGCCGGCTCTTTGGACCTGCAGCTCCCAGAAAGGGTCCATGTCCTGGCCCATGGTGTGTTCTCCCCCCAAGCCGGTCCTTGTCAAGGTCATGGGCCTCCCTCTTGTAACAGTGATTGCCCTGACCTGTCTCGTCTTCGGAAGGAGAAAAGAGAAAGTGTTGCCATGGCTTCTTATTTCAACTAAAAGTAAACCTATTGGAGAAAAAAATGAGCAATAAAGATGTTTAATGCCTTGGTGCGTGAGCTATCTCCCTCGGCGTAGGGTGCATTTGCTGCCTTCCACGCAGCACATGGGCTGTGCTGCTGGGCCCTCCCTCCCCAAGAAGGGCCTCAGAGGGGTGGAGACACTAGTTCTCTAGTTGTCTGTGACCTGGAGTGGGGTTCGGGGTTTGGAAGAGTTTCCAGGTCTACCCCGCCCAGCCGACAGGGCTGTGGGAAAGCTGAGCCCCCCTTTTCAACCTGGAGATTCCAAATATCATCCTGGATTAGACCGAGGTCAGTAAGCTTCAGAGGTGACCTCACCGTCCGAGCTCGTGAGCACCCCTTGAGGTGTGGAACCCTGCCATTCTAGACACTGCAGCGTCCTGTGCGAGGCAGTGGTTCTCAGAACGCTGGTGACAAAAGTCCAAGCAGCATATCCATCCCTTGCGTCATTCCAGAAATGGAAGATTTACTGGTGCTCAGGTGTGATTCAAGGTCGGAAGCTGAAATCATTTCTGCTTTAGGAATTTTTGCTTTGGATGCATGTTCTAGGCCAGTGGTCGGCAAACTCCTTAGTCAACAGAGCCAAATATCAACAGGACAATGATTGAAATTTCTTTTGAGAGCCAAATTTTTTAAACTTAAACTTCTTCTAACGCTTCTTCTTCAAAATAGACTCGCCCAGGCCGTGGTATTTTGTGGAAGAGCCACACTCAAGGGGCCAAAGAGCCGCATGTGGCTTGCGAGCCGAGGTTTGCTGACCACTATAATCTAGGATTTTTCATTTCTACTTTTTTTTTCCTAATTACATAGACTCACTACTTCTATTTCCTTTTCAAAGAGTGTCACTGGGTGCCACCTGCCCTGGGGTTTATGGAATATGGTGGCAGGTGCACAACGCCATCATTTAACCTTCGCGTTGAGGAAGATGGGTTGTCGGCAGCATCTCTGAAAAGGGCTTGTCCCATCTCTGCTTGAATACCCGGGGTACTCACTACCTAGCAAGGTAATGCATTCCACCTGCAGACGTTCATCCTTATCTTAAGTTTCTAATTTCCTTTTCCAGGAAGGAGCTTAGTAATGGAAAGGAAGACAGCTATGTTAACTAGAAATGACATAAAGCCACATAGCAAGGGCTCACGTGAGGTGTAAACTCTCCCACCTCCACACCAGTGTTCTTTTTAAAAAATATTTTCATTGGTTTCAGAGAGGAAGGGAGAGGAATAGAGAGAGAGAAACATCGATGAGAGAGAAACATCATCGATCAGCTGTCTCCTGCATACCCCCTACTGGGGATCGAGCCCGCAACCTGGGCGCATGCCCTTGGCCGGAATTGAACCCGGGACCCTTCAGTCCGCAGGCCGACGCTCCATCCACTGAGCCAAACTGGCCAGGGCCACCCCAGGGTTCTGAGCGGCACTGTTGGTAACTAACCTTGGAGTTCATGGCCCTCCTAAACTGGGCCATTGAGCAGAGGAGGTGGGGCTGGCCGGCCCTGTCCTACCTGCCCAGCCCCCCGTGGAGATCCTGGGACTGGGCTGAGGGAGGAGCCCTCCCAGAGCTGTCTGACTCCCTGGCCTCAGGGGCATTAGACAACTGGGGACACTTCAGCAAACAAATGGAAAGCACGGGGTGGGCGGGGGGAGGTGAGGGGGTAGTGCTGGGTCTTCCCGGGTCCCTCAGCCTACGCAGCTGGCAACCTCCTGGGTCCACCTTCCTAGATGTGGGTGCATGGCCAGTGATGACGCCCATGGCAGGATTGGGACTGCCAAGGCCCGAGACCGCTGGGGGCCAGGCTGAGCTTGGGGAGGCCGGGATGGGCTGCGAGTGGAGGCAGGGCACCCTGCCTTTTGCTGGTGTTTCCCAGCCCTGGGGGGGGGGGGGGGAGAAGAGGTGGAGAATGAATGAAGTTCTTCATCTCCCCGTTCCCACAGGTGAATGGCCGCTCTGAGAATCCAGGCTGCTCCAGCCTTTGAACAGCGTGGGCCCTTTGTAGCAGCGAAAGTGATCCCTCCATGGCCCCTGGCTCAGTGGTGGGGGCAGGAGCCAGCTTCCGAGCCCAGCAGGAGCTCTGTGGGCCCCAGGGGACCCCCCCAACACCCACCGGTCCTGGCTTCCTGGCCGGTCCTCTCTCTCCTCTCTCCCCGACCCCTCTCGCTGTTGCTCGTGGCCACCCACCTCTCTTCCTTTCCTGGAGGATGAAATAGGCCCAGACTGACCCTTGGGCCGTGTTTAAAATACGCTCCTCTGACCAAGGACGGAGCGTTCTCTTGCGGGGGGACAGTTGGGTGTTTAGGAAATTTGGGGGTTGGGGGGACCATGGCTGCGGTCCTAATTTAAAGAAAGGTCTCCTCAGAGGACAAGGGCAGCGAAAGGCTTTCTGAATATCAGCCAGAGCCTCGCTTTCACTGTCCTCTGTGCGGTTGGAACCACACTCTCACCCACACGCTCACGGGTGCTTCCCGGGGACGGTTTCCCAGGCCTGCGGGCAGGGAGGCCAGGAGACCCAGACTGCCGCTGGGAGCTGAGCCCCACCCGCAGGTCTCTCACCGAGTCCCAGGGAAGCAGCAGAGTGTGCCCAGGTGGCCTCTGTTTGCACACCTGTGGGAGCCCCCACCCCCCTGCACAGCCCCAGGCGTGACATCAGACTCACAGCCTCTGAGGGTTCCCGCCTCCTGGCCCTTGGCCTTGACCCTGGAAGGAGGTGGGTTTTCACCAACATCATTTATTTAGTTACTAGAGGCCAGGCGGGGGAGGGGCTGCGGGCAGTTGGCTGGCTGGCCCCACCCCCTGGTCGATGAACTCCAGGTCGAGGGGGCAATTTGCATATTAGCCTTTTATTATATAGGAGGATTATTTATAAATCGTCACCCGAGGTTATGCATTTTTTTTAAATTGATTTTAGAGAGAGCGGAAAGGAGAGAAAAAAAATCAATGTAAGAGAAACATCACCGATTGTCTCTTATACAGACCCCAACCAGAGACAGAGCCCGTAATCTGTTTGGTGTATGGGATGATGCTCCAACCAACTGACCCACATAACCAGGGTCACAAACATCTTTTTTTTTTTTTTTTTTACTTTTTAAAAATGCTTTTATTGATTTTTAGAGAGAGAGGAAGCGAGGGGAATAGAGAGATAGAAACATCAATGATAGAGAAACATCATCGATTGGCTGCCTCCTGCACACCCCCACTGGGGATCAAGCCCCAAACCTGGGCATGTGCCCTGACCAGGAATCAAACCCGTGACCTCTTGGTTCCTGGGTCAAAGCTCAACCCCTGAGCCACATCGGCTGGGCCGCAAACACCTTCTATGCAGGTGGCGGCTCCGTGTCCCTGTCCGGACACAGCGAGTGTGTACGGGGCGCTACCTGCGTGCAGGTGCATAGCACTTCGTATACTCCCTCTTCGGTCGTGTGTGAGGTAAGCATGCGGTTTTACAGAAGAGAAAGCGGGGGTTCCATAGTTCGCCAGAGGTCAGTGTGGTGCAGCCAGAACGTGGGCCCAGGTGGTCTGCCCCACTTCCAGCTTTGACAGAAGGGAGCGGGTGGGGGGGAGGGGTAAATCCTGGATCGCTGGGCTGCCCAGCACCCTCTCCCTGGCCAGCTCTGTGACCCCAGGACCAGTCTGGTGTTTGGCCCTGTGATCATGTCCCATTGTACGTAGGTTATTAACAAATATTTGTCAGATGGATTAACCCTCTGATGGGGTTAACCTGGGGCCACCCCTCATCTCCCCAGTGAAGCTGCTGCCCCCACCCCCCCCCACACACACACACACTGGCTCCCTGTGGGGACCGGCAGTCCTCCAGGCTAAGCTGGTTTTTCTAGAATAAGCTGCTCTCCCACTTTGTACAACTCTTCCTGTTCACAGCTGGCACCTGGCCGTCCAGCCTGGAGGCACAGCTGCCCCCCACAGAGTGCGGCCACAGCCCTGCCTCCCTACTGGGACCTTGTCCCCTTGGGCAGGTCTCGGCCTTAATTTTCTTATCTGGAAAGTGGGAATAATAATAAAAGCAATTGTGCCTTTGCCAAAGTTTACACAAAAAATGCTTTGTACCCAGTAAAACCCTGGTCAAACGTTACTCGATCCTGACCCTGATTTAGGCTGTTTACTCCCACAGTATACGTCTTCACGTCCGTATGTAGTCGGGGGCTGGGGAGACATTCTGGCTGTGGGAATGGAGTCTGGACCTGCCCTTCGGCAGCTGGGTGATTTAGGACAAATGATTTATCGGGAGAAAAGGGGGAAAGCAAGAGCATCGCATAAGGCTGTTGCTGAGAATTAATGAGATGGCGCAGATGACAAGGTGGCCGAGTGACCTGCCCACAGTGGGTGGTCAGCACGTATGGTCATCATTAAGTCACCACGATGGTGGCCCACCCCACCCTCTCTGCTATGGCATTCAGAGGAAGGCCGTGTCTGCACCCCGGGCTCCTGGCGGGGAGGGGCACAGCCGCAGGTGCAGCCAGGTGCTGGTTAAACTCTTGATGAGGATGAAAGAGCTGAGATGATTCCAACGGAAGCCTGGGCGGGAGCTGCCTCCTGCTCCCCACCCCCACCCCTGGGCCTCCCTCTCTGCTAAGCAGCTTTGCCTGGGGGAAGGGCCGGAGCTGAGCTGAGGGGTCCCCCAGATGGACGTCGTCCTGACTGGACAGGCAGGGAGGGGCCTTGCAGAGCCTGGGGTGGGCGTCCTGTGTTCCAGGGACCCTCCTTCTCGCTCGTGCTTAAACTCCAAATAGAATCAGAGCCAGCCAGGGAAGGGGATAAAATTAAATCCTTGATCATGATCAAGTGGTTTTAAAAAAAACACATCCGTCAGAGGCTCCTTCCCACTGCAGCCGCCTCTGCGAGCAACAGGAGGGCAGAGAGCTGCTGGGCCCTGAGCCCTGAGTGCCAGCACCCCTCCCTTTCTCCCTCCCCGTCCCTCCTTCACCCACTCCCCAGGGCCCGAGGGTCCTTTTCCTACTCCCTTCCCTTCTTGCCCAATGCCTGGCAGACCTGGGGCAAAGCCCCTAAATGCCTCTTAGTGTGACGGCTGCCCTGGGGGACGGGGGGGCCCTCCTGCGCTCTGGGCTCAGAGCTACCAGACCTGGGTTTGAATCCAGACTTTGCCAGTTCTGTGCCTGCCTGAGGCCAGGCAATGGAGGATGTACTAGCTGGAGAGAATTTCAAAACAATAGAACTGACTCAAAGTCTGGTTTCCCATTTTTTTGTCTCCATGCACCAGCAACGCTAACCCCGGACTGCCCCCAACCTTTGACCTCCCCTTAGGCTAGGGCCTTTGCTTGAGGGGCAACAGGCCGGGGATGTAGGTGGGCTGTGGCTGTGGGAGGCACTGATGCCCACCTCGGCAAAGGTCTCCCAGGCCGGGCTCTGGCGCCCCCTGTGCCCCTCCCCAGCCTCACCTGCCACCCTGGTTTCTCCACGGCAGCCCCAGGGACAGCAGGTGGCTGAGCTGCTGGCACCTGGCGCAGCAGAGCCTGTGGGGCGGGCAGGGAGGGGGGGCTGAGGCGTACCTTGGCTGGGGACCTAGGACGCGGAGAGGAAACAATCCGGCGGTAAAAATAGTCCTTTGTTTGCTGTAGGCGCACATCCTCAGGAGCCCGTGTGAAAGAAAAACACCAACGAGGCTGGGAGCCACAGCCAGCCAGGCGGCCCCGGCGGGCAGAGGGCGGAGCTGTGCGTGGGGAAGGGGCCTGGCTGAGGGGAGGCCGGACAGCGCCCCCACCCCCGTGGGCCAGCCTCCCCTCCGCTGTTTCCACAGATCTTGCCACCCCCTTGGGCCACGCCTGGCCAGGCCTCTTGTGCAGGGCCCCTGGGCGCCCTCAGAAACACGCTGCCCGCAGCCTAGGGGAGGCTGGCCGCCGCTGCCCGCCCACCCCCTGTTCCCGCTGGCTTGCCCCTTTGGGAACTTGTCTTGGGGGTGGTCCAGCATCCCAGGGGAAGGCAGTCGGTGGACTTTTCTCTGGCAGATCACCCTGCACCCCATCTGGAGCTGCCGAGGCTGCAGAGAGGCCACACCCGGGAGGGACAGCCTGGACTCCACCCCTTAAGGTTTCTATGGGGACCTCCCTGTGCTCCCCCAGGACCCCCAGCTCCCGTGCCTGCTTCAGAGGTGAGCCCTGAGCTATCGGGCTGGCCCTCGGGACCTCTGCAGACTTCCAGAGAGTTCACCCAGCTCGGGCACAACACTGGGCCCCCGCGAGGCACTCAGCCAGTCTGAATGAGGGCCTACTGTGCGCACACTGGGCAGGCAGTGGCGAGAGGGATACAGACCCGCCCTGTGGTGGCGGAGGCTGCTGAGACCACCCCCCTGGAAATAGGCAAGGACAGTGCCGTGTTGTGCGGGGAAGGGAAAGCCCTTCAGGACAGGGCCGTGAGCGGGCAGCCCCAGCCCGCCTGCAGGGAGCTGCGGTGGCCGGAAGGGTCCCACGGAGCGTCCCGCAGAGCTCTTCTGCCTGCCTGCCGGGGGGGGGGGGGGGGGTGGGGGGGGTGGGGGGGGGGCTTCTCCCTGCCACGGCCCGGCTCACGTGCGGTCAGGGCCGGGCGGTGGCACAGGCCTGTGGGCCACCCGGGCGGGGGTCCCCGGCTCCCCCCACAGTCAGACCGAGAGGAAACCTGGAAACTGCTTCTGAAGAAGGAAACAAACGTTTTGGGGGGACGGGTCGGAGCAAGCCCAGGACTCGGGCACAGTGACCCACCCCGCCTGCGGGTTCCCTCGCTCAGGCCTGCTCTTGCCCCGCTCTGGGCTGTGAGCTATTCCGCGGAGGAAAAGAGGGGGTGTCCTGGTACCTTGCCCTCCTCTGAGGCGCAGGGAGGAGGAGCTTCTGTTTGTGTGGAGGCCTGGGAAGCTTAGGAGACCGGGCTCTTCGAGGTCCTTCGGCAGAAGGGGGGCCGGGCAGGGCGGGCGGGGGTGGGGCATCGCAGCGAGCACCGACTCGGCCAGGGTCAGGGTCCTACAGCCCACTCTGCCTCTGACCTCGGGCAACTCCCGTCCCTGTGTCTGAGCCTCAGTTTCCCTGTGAACGGGGTGCGGTCATTGGTGCTGCTCCCGAATACTCGCAGCTCCGCCTTCTGGCGGAGATCGTGTCCTCCCCGCTCTTCCAGTTACGTGTGGCCCTGACTGGCGTTGGCCAGAGAAGTCTGGGCAGAAGCGATGGCCCTTTCTGGTGGAAGAGTTCAGACCCGGGCACCGTTCCAGAGGCGCTGCCTGTCCGACTGGGTGCAGGCGGAGCCCCGGCCGTGGTGAGTGAGGAAGTGAGCTGCCTGTGCCCGAGGGTCTGGGCCTGGGTGTTCCCCAGCGTCACCCGTCTCTCCTGACCTCTGGACTGCATCAGCGACTCGAGCCTCGGCTGCGGCCTGGCATTCGGACTCTTGCTGTGTCAGAGCATTCTCTGTGGGCTCCCAGCCCACGGCTTCCCTGCCAGGTTGTGTGTGGAGCCACTTGCTTTTCTGGGACCCGAGAGAACACAAGTCCCCACCTGGGAGCCTGCAAGGCGGTGGCCGCCCCCTGCACTCAGGATAAAATCTCTCTCCCGCCTGCCCACGGGCAGCCTCTGTGCCCTGGCCTCCTTTGGTCCCTCAGTCGTGCTGAGCCTGCCCCCTCCTCGGGGCTTCTGTGCTTGCTGTTCCCTCTGCCTGCACTGCTCTTCCTCGCGGCTCAATTTCCCCATGTCAGCTCAAATGTCATCCCCGGTCTTAGCCCGTTCAGGCTGCTCTAACAAAATATCGCAGACTGGATGGCTTATAAACAACATAAATTTATTTCTCATAGTTCTGGAGGCTAGAAGTCCAAAGTCAGGGTGGTGCCGGCACGGACAGGTTCCGGGAGGGCCCTTTTCCGGGTTACAGACTGCCCACTTCTCACCGTGTTCTCACCTGGTGGAGGGGGCCAGGGAGCTCTGTGGGGTCTCTCTCAGAAGAGCACTAATCCCACACGTGAGGGCTCCACCTTCATGACCTAATCACCCCCAAGGCCCCACCTCCGAATACCATCACGTGGGGGGCTGGGATTTCAGCATATGAACTTTTGGGGAGGACACACTATTCAGATCCCAGCACCCCCTCAGAGGGTCTCACTAAGCACCCTGTTTTGCTTTCATCCTCTGACATGCTCTTTCCCATTTTCCTGATTCTTTCCTTTCTCCGAAACAACCTTATTTATGAATTTCTGTCTTCCCCTGTTTATCCCTTGTGCCTCTCCTTAGAAGGTAAGCTCGGAGGCTCAGGGACCTAATCGCCCTTCTTCACTGCTGTGTCCCATACCTGACATATTGTAGGTTCTCAAGAAAGGTTTGTTGAATGAATGAGTAACCTTGACCTTGAATTGGCTCTTCCGCTGAGCCCTCTGTGACCTACAGCCACAGTGACACTATTTTCTGAACTGAAAGTGTGCTGACAACAGGAAACCTGGCCCTCAGGGGAAAAGGACATCATCCGTTTCTGTGGCAGAGGCCTGGGGCACGTTTCGGTGGGGCTGGGTCCTGGCCCCGCCTGGCACCCCATGTTCACAGTTTTCTGAGGTCTGTCTTGGCTGGTAAATCAATACTGGGCTACAAAGGGGCTCAGGGACTTGTACTGGCTGGAACTTTTTGGTTTGCAGGCAACAGAAACCAAATTCCAACAGATTGCATCACTGGGTAGGCTCTGAGGTAGTTCATAAGATTAAGGCAATTGCTGCTGAACCAGGGCCCCAGGGCCTGGAACTGGAGCCTGGATGCTTCTAGAACATTCTATCCCTCTAGGTCCATCTCTGCTTGTTTCTGCCTGATTTTGCCTTTTGGTCTCTTTATTTCCTTTTAGACTGACCTCCTCCTCCGACAGCAGAACATGGCTCCTGGCAACTTCAGGGGAAGGAAAGTTCTTTCTCTCAGTGCCTCAAACAATCCCAGGGCAGCCTCTGATTGGCTGTAGTTGGGTAATGTGCCACCTGTTGGGCCAATCGCAGCAGCTGGGGATTTAGTCCTATCCCTTTCCTGTGGGCCAGGGTGGGACAGGCTATTGAGAGTGTGATCGCCACCAGAGCCACATACAGTGGAAGTGGTGGTGCCTAAAGTGTGATCAGACACAAGCTGTCACCACCAGGCTCTGATGCTGGCTGAACCCCAGAAGAGAGCAGTCTTACAGTGACACCAACCCGAGGTGCTCAGCCAGCCTGCCATGGGGAGGGGAAGAACAGGGGCAGAAAAGCCACCTGCCCATTGGCATGAACATCAGAATGTTCTTCTTCTCCACAGAGACCTGGTTTTGCCATCCTTGAGTGGCACTGTGGTGGCATGCAGCCCTTCCTGGAATGGCAGGTGGCCCACAAAAGTAAACAAAGTCTGGAAAACGTTGCATGTTATATGCATTCTTTTGGTGTCACGGTATATTAAAGGTTCTGAGAAGTCCTGCAATAAAGACATGCATTTCATTTAGCTCTTCCCTTATTTATTTGACCACAGAACTCTTACGTTCTTTAAGAATTCTGGGGAACATCTCTGAGAACTGCTGCTGTGGAGAAAGGGCCCTCCAAGCCTCAGTTTTCCCATCTGTGAAATGGGTGATACCACCAACCCCCACAGAGTTGTTGTAAGTGTGGAGTGAGAACAGGCCTTTGATAAGTATCTGATAAGCTGTAGAGCACTGTGCAGATACCTGACCGTTGTAACTGGCTTAACCTGGAAAATAACAAGTACCTTATTTATCTTATAAGGCAGGCAATCCTCTGTCATCAAAATGAGGGAATGAGCCTGGCCGGTGTGGTTCCGTGGCTGAGCATCAACCTATAAACCAGGAGGTCATGGTTCCATTCCCAGTCAGGGCACATGCCCAGGTTGCAGGCTCGATCTCCTGTGTGGGGCATGCAGGAGGCAGCGATCAATGATTCTCTCTCATCACTGATGTTTCCTATCTCTCTCCCCATCTCCCTTCCTCTCTGAAATCAATAAAAATATATTTTTTAAAAGATTAGGGGTGACCAAGGGAAAGGAAATGACGCATCCAGGATTGGCTGAGCGGGTGACTAATTAGAGAAGGAGGACTCCAGCAGCAGGGCCAAGGGTTAGGATAAAGGCCCAGTAGCCAGGAGGACAGAGGTAACATGGATGCCAAGCCCTGGGGAAGAGGCGCCTGGCGGGAGGGAGGTGCTGGCTATTGCTGCTGATCCCTCTGGAGACTTCTAAACAGGCAGCAATGCTGATGCCCCCTCCCCACACCCCTGCTTGTCCCACCCACGGTACTCTGCCTGGGACACAGGTGCGGCTCTGAGTTTGCTGGGGCCACCTTAACAAAATGCTGTCGGTGACTTAAACAACAGGAACTTATTGCCTCACAGTCTGGAGGCTGAAAGTCCAAAATCAAGGTGAGCGTGGGATCGTCCCTTCTGAGGATGACAGGGAGCACAGCCGGTCAATGATTCTCTCTCCATTGATGTTTCTCTCTCTCTCTCTCTCCCTTCCTCTCTGAAATCAATAAAAACACAGGGGGAAATCTGCTCCATGTCTCTTGGCATCTTCTCTCTAGGTGGCCAAATTTCCTCTTCTCTCTCTCTCGTTTTTGTTTTGTTGTTAATCCTCACCCGAGGATATTTCCCCCCCCCCCTTTTTTTTTTTTTTTAGAGAAAGTGGAAGGGAGCTGGAGAGACAGAGAAAGGGAAACATTGATGTGTGTGTGTGAGAGAGAGCGAGAGAGAGAGAGAGAGAGAGGGAGACGTCAATTAGTTGCCTCCCACACACACCCTGACCAGGGCGCAGGATCGAGCCTGCAACTGAGGTACCTGCCCTTGACCAGAATCGAACCCGGGACCCTTCAGTCCACGGGCCGACGCTCTATCCACCCAGCCAAACTGGCTAGGGCCAAATTTCCTCTTTTTACAAGGACACTAGTCTTACTGGACTAGGGCCACCTTGTTTTAACTGATTACTTCTGTAAAGACCTTGTCTCCAAATAAAGCCCCGTTCCGAGGTACTGGGGACTAGGACATCAGCATGAATGTCGGGGAGACACAGCCAACCCACAACAGTGGGCATTCTCCCAGTGGGCATCTCCCTCCGTCTGGCCAGCCCGCCTCCTTGGTTGAAAGCGTGTGGACTGCATCCTGTCGGAAGAGAGGGGCGGTAATCGGGTTAATTGCCACAAGAGCAGATCTGCAATTAATATGCCACGGGAACAAAGAATAAATGCACTGAGCGCACACGATTGGGCTTAAACTACACCCTCAGCAGAGCTGTTCCATGGAGCCCCACTGTTTATGCTCCTTTGCCAATTAGCAAAGACAGCAAATTAACATCTGTTTCCCCCTCATCCTGCTCAGAGGGGAGCTTTGGGGGGTGGGGGGGAGGACTGAAGGAGTGGTGTCTGGCTGGGCAGCCTGACTGGGTCCTGTGCAGAGTCGGCGCGGCCATGGGTGAACCAGAATTTAGGCCCCTGTTCCCCATATTCAACTCCACCTTGGGCACCATATGTGCCGCAGCAGCACAGCCAGGTTCAGTGAGCCTGAGAGGGGGCAGTGAAGGATTGAGAAAAGACAGACAAGAGAATAAAGCTGGGTCTGGGTGGGACGCTGCTCTCTGATGGAGAGACAGCGCCGCGGCCTGCAAGCCGAGTCTTTATTTTATAGCCAGTTTCCACGAGGCAAAGTAAGGGCGTGGTTACGTTCTCTCGGGTGTTTAATATACTCAGTTATGTGCACCTGATCAAGCTTTGTTTCCTTGCTGCACCTCCCGCAGCCCGTATCAGTCAGCCATGTGGGGCTACAGGTTCGGACCACAAGGTCAAGCTTACAACTACAGCCTTTGGCTATAATCGTGCTGGGACTTGCACGTGGCTTTGCCACAAGAGGATCGTGCCCTCTCATTAATCCCAGGCTGAACCTGTCCAAACGCTGTGGCTGCTCTCCACAGACCCTGTCCAGAGCCAGGCATCTCGGCCTGACCTTAGGAGCGATGGGCAAGATGAAGGGTGTTGACCTGACCGGGCCTGGCAGACACCCCACCCAGCGGGATGGGACAGGGACTTGGTTCTCGGTGGAGTGTCTCACATGTGGTGGCTACTATTGGGGGCCCTGGGGCAGGCTTGGAGACGTGAGGCTCAGAGCTACAACCTCTTCCTCCATTCCTGGGGTGGTGGCCAAGTCCAGGGCCAGGTGGTAGACTCCCCCAGAGGGGCAGGTAACAAACGCTCTGGCCCCCCTCTACCTCTGCTCTCTCAGCACAAGGCCTGATGGCCTGTGTTTCTGGTCCTGGGGACAGATTGGAGTCGGCCCCGCCCATGCTTGCCTCCTTCAGCTGGAGGGCACCCTCCCAGGCCTGGACTTGGCTGGCAAGAGCTTTAGTCTGAACCGACAGCATCCCCTGCCCAGCTAGTGCCAGGCAGAACCTCCCCTGCCCCCAGCGTGCATCTGGGGCTCCTCACCCTGAGCCCTCCCTTCTGCCCTGCCCTCTTGCTCCAGCTCCCTGGTCTTCCTTTGCCATCCATTGCCGGAAGCCGATCATTGTTTTAATAATAGAGAGCTGTGGACAGGGAATCCGGAGGGCTGATCACCCTGAATTGCTCTGAAGGGTCAGAGCTAATCACTGAACATTGGTAGTTGAAGCAGCCTCCACCTGTTAGTTGTAAGTAAATTCACTGATTGGCTTTTATTGGAGTTTCCTGCCTAGGGGATATGGGTGTATCCTGTAATTTTAATCTTAATAAAAGGGATGGAAAAGCCAGAGCGAGTAGTAGTCCTCCCACTAGATTTGGACTACTGCCTGGCCCCCCATTTCCCAAATTAATGCTTTTCTAAGTCTCTTTTCATTTGTGTGCGGCCTTCTCCAGAACCCGAACCCTGAACTGGAACCCTGAACCACGCAGGCCGTGAAAGGGGTTCCCACAATCCATCACGACTCCTCGCTGGGCCTATGCAACCAGGGGTCAGCGTGGGAGTGGGATTCACAGACTCTTCAGCCGGGCCCTCCCCTCCCCTGCAGGCCACTGGTCCTCTTGCTCCAGTGCTTTCCAGCAATTTGCTCCCTGCCTTTCCCAGGCCGCTGGGCTGCCTGGCTCCTGCTGAGCCAGCCGCTCAGGCTCATTGGGAATTCTCAGGGCCTCTGTGAGTCTGGTTGGGGACAAGCAGCCTCCTCATTTGCACCCCTAACTCAATGCCTTCAGATGATGGGAGCCCAGCACTGCAACTCCAAGGAGGGTGAGTGAGAGGGGGAGTGGAGAGGAGGCAGGGCTACCCCCTCCCTGCTGCCCCTGGGGAATGCACCCAGGCCGGAGCAGAAGCGCCTCCCTGGGTGAGTCTCCCTAGTCAGATATGGGCCCCTTAAAGCACCAGCAGGATTTGAACAGGAGACAAAGGAGGGCTACCTCCTGCCTGTCCATGCCGGGCTGGGGGCTGACCGAGAGGACCCAGCTGGAAGGATGGCCGCCATGTACTGAGCGCTCACAGCAGCATCACGTGTAACCCACACAGCATCCCTGTGAGGCACGTGCCGCTGGGATCCCGTATTAGAGATGATGAAACAGAGAGAGGAAGGCCACCGAGCTAGGAAGTGGCAGGCTCGAGGTTAAATGCAAGAAGGCTCCAGAAGGGCTCCCACCTGGAAAGGCCTCACGCAGGTGAGAAGGTCACGTGTGCAGTGTGTGAGGCGGGAGCTGGCCTGGGATGATCAGGACAGGCCTGCCCTTAGAGGGGACTGTCCTTTGGGATGGATGAAGGGCCTGGTCCTTGGCTGAGACATCCTCTTCCCATGGCTGTTCCAGCCCAGTGTCTTGGCTCACCCACCTGGCCATGCACCATCCAGGAGCTTCTGGAGCTAAGGAGGCATCAGACAGGACGGAGGTCAGCGAGCACTTCTCCCGTCTCAATGGCCCTCTGACTTTTCCTGGCTTTGCAGTCACTTTCACCATCAGAGCAGTGTCCGGGAGTCAGGAACGCCCTGGGTGACAGCTTTGGGGTCAGACAGGCCTGGGTCTGAATCCTGACTCTAGCACTTAGCTGTGTGACCTTGAGCAAATGACGTCACCTCTCTCAGCCCCAGCACCCTCCTCTGTAAAGCAGGATAACCACTGTATTCCTTGCATGTGACTGGGGCTAGCATGACATCCGAGAACGCACAGGCAGAACGCTTCCTGCAGGGCCAGCCCACAGCACGCCCTCGCCGTGTGAGCCGTGCTCATTATTTCTTGATCTCTGGGGGGTGATGAATCCCGCTACCCAGGCGAGGAAGGAGAGGAAAGAGGTACCCAAGCAACAAGGCGAGCTGGAGGCCCGAAAGGGCCAGAGATTCTGGAATCTGACTCGTGACTTCTGCCCGAGTTGGCTGGCCCAGGGGCCTTCAGGGCTGAGGCAAAATTGCAAAAGACCAGAGGAGCCTCATCTGAGGGCTGAGGGTCCTGGCAAGTCCCTGCACTCCCGGGAACTCTTGCTTCCCGTCAGTTAGACAGAGATGAGTGAACCCCTACCAGGGAGCCCTAGCCGGTGTCGCTCAGTGGATAGAGCGTCAGCCTGTGGACTGAAGGGTCCCGGGTTCGATTCCGGTCAAGGGCACATTGCAGGTTTGATCCCCAGTGGGGGGGGGGGCAGTAGGAGGGGGTTGCAGGAGGCAAGGAGGCAGCCGATCAATGGTTCTGTCTCATCATTGATGTTTCTCTCTCTCTCTCTCTCTCTCTCTCTCTCTCTCTCTCTCTCTCTCTCCCTCTCCCTTCCTCTCTGAAATCAATAAAAATGTTTTTTAAAAATTAAAAAAAATAAACCCCTACCAGGGACATTGCTGTGCGTTCCACATGCATACAGACGCCCCTGTGAAAGGGAACGTGCGCGACACACGCGAACTGGAAAGAGCTGCGTGACAGTGGCTATTATCACCACCGTCTCCTTTGACTTCTCAAAGTCCATTTGCATACAACATATCATCACCATCATTATCGTCTCCATGAGAGCAGAGTACCTTCTAGGTGTCACCCACTGAGCTACAGCCCTCATCTGCATCCTCTCATTTAATCCCCACAATAGTCTAAATGAGGTATTGCTATCATTATGCCCATTTTACAGATGAGGAAACTGAAGCTCAGAGCAATTAGGCCGTCTGGTCTTCCCTGCTAATCACTGGAACCAGGCTTTGTCGGAAGCAAGACCTTGTGAGTAAAACATTCCTCCTGTTTGTTAAACCGCTGGACCCCCCCCAGCTCCTCCCCGCTCTGGGGAGTAGGAGGGAGCTGTGGAGGGAATCCCATGGGCCGCTGTTTGCACTGCGCAGGAACCTGGCCGCGTGTCCTCCTGGGGCCAGGGGAGGCTGGGTTGTTTCTGCCCTCGCCTTTCCCTCCTCACTGAAACCCAGTCCAGTCCTTCCCATCGCGGTGTTGTGGGCAGACAGGGCAGACAGAGTTTGGGTTGTGTGTCCTCAGAGGGACTGCATTTGCCCATATGTCGTGTGTGTGTGTGTGTGTGTGTGTGTGTGTGAGAGAGAGAGAGAGAGAGAGAGAGAGAGTGTGTGTGTGCGCGCGCGTGCATCCATGACCTGCTGGTTCATAGGTCGACACCTAACCACTGAGCTACACCAGCCGGGCTTTGCTTGTATTTTTTAATGGAAGGATAACCCCAAACAGGCAACACGGTCATCTACACGCGAAGGAGAGGTCAGAGAGGAGGAGATAGAAATGGGACCAGACTTCTCTGAGCGCCTTGCTTTCAGGGTTTGACTCCGGAACTTTGCGAATATTTAACATAACCATACAACAAGATCAAATGAAAGTTTTACAAAAGGGAAGGAAGGGGACAGATACATATTTGAACCCAGGTCTGTGCAACCAGAGTGTCTGTCAAGTCACATCCTTCTGTGTCTCATTGTCCCTCCTATAGCAACGGAGTGGCCTGGCCTGGCCGAGAGGGGGCCTGACCGAGCACCCGACGGGGCCGCGGGGGAGCCTGGTGGTGGTGTGGGGCTGTGGTTTCAGTACCTTCAGGAGTTCGTAATCAGTGACTCTCATCAGATCTCTCACAACCCGCTCCCCGGCACCGCTGAGGTGGGCTTGCTGCCTGGCACACTGTCAGGAGAGCGGGAGTGGTGGCTGCTTACCTGCCTCCCGCTGGTTCCACACAGAAACGCGCCCGCCTGTGGGTGGCTTGGCTTCCTGACACGGAGCTTTCCTGCCCGAGATCTCATTTCATCCTCGTGGCTTCCCGGGCGGAAGTTCAGGCTGGATGAAGCCGGCCTCGCAGGGCCTCGTACAGCCGGAGGGTGGCTGCCCCTGGGTTTTGGAAGGGGGCGTAACTTCACCCCGGGGCTCAGGCACTGTCTCCGGGTTCAGACGGACATGAAACGGAATCCCGGCTGTCCTTTCCAGCAGCGGCTCTGGAACAAATGTTACATTTTTCTTACCTGGAACGATAGGAGTCCCTCCTGGAGAGTGCTGCTGGACAGAAATGATAGGCGCCTAGTACAGAGGCTGTTGTGAGCAGCAAGAGCCATTTGAAAAATGCAGCGTCCTGCCTGGTCGGCGTGGCTCAGTGGCTGAGCATCGACGTATGAACCAGGAGGTCACGGTTCATTTCCCGGTCTGGGCACATGCCCAGGTTGCGGGCTCAATCCCCTGTGGGAGGCGTGCAGCAATAATTCTCTCATGATTGCTGTTTCTCTCTCTCCCTCTCTGAAAGCAATTAAAAAAGTATATGTATATATTTTAAATGCAGCACCCTGGATATTGTGTCCTCTCTACCTACTGCTCCTTCAGAAGTTCAAGTCTTCCTTGCCTGGCTGACAAACTCACCCCCTTATCCTCCCATCTAAGTACCCGCTGAGGACAGGGCTGGGTGGTGCCTCTCTTCCTACCGCCCCAGGGCCCCTGGCAAGGCCCCTCTGCTAATCACAGCACAAGTGTGCATCCATCCCCATCGCAGGGCCATTTTGAGGGTTAACTAGTCCATCACGTGGAGACCTTCGAGAAGGGCCAACATGAGGCTATCGTCAGGCGGAGGGAAAGGCAGTTCACTGTTCTCCGGCTTCCAAGACATTCAGGCTGAGCCTGGCAGCTGCGCTAACGCCCCCGCGGGCACATCTCAGCGTGTGCAGGTTGCGCTGAGCTCTGCCCACCTGCTGCGGGACCTTTTTGATCGATCCCTTTGTTTCTTTAAGGGACAGTGAGGGCGAGGAGATAAAGGGATCAGGATTCCAGACACCAGAGAGCGTTTGTTTGCGTTTCTAATAGAACTGAATACATTACACTCTTCCGCTTGGCATCAGCCTATTGACTCAAAACGCAGTTCTGAGATTATACCTTTCTGATTTTGTTTTGTAAATCTCCAAGGTCCCATGTGAGATCTCTATAATAAAACACACACACACACACACCCAACACACACAGCAAATATTTTAGTTCATCACGGGATGTTTATTGCGCTCCTACTGTGTGTTCAGCAGTACAGTAGGAGCTCAGAAGGCTCCTGAGGGAAAAAGA
The DNA here is from genome assembly GCA_026230045.1 of Corynorhinus townsendii. Taxonomy (NCBI): domain Eukaryota; kingdom Metazoa; phylum Chordata; class Mammalia; order Chiroptera; family Vespertilionidae; genus Corynorhinus; species Corynorhinus townsendii. The sequence continues at coordinate 216,711,137 of JAPDVU010000002.1, forward strand.
AACTAACATGTTTAGACCTACTGTATACTAGGCTCTGTGAGGCATTTCAATTGCATCGTTTCAGTTAGGTCTCACGACATGAAGAAACAGGTACTGTTATCCCATTTCACAGGTGAGGAAAGAGACTCAGTTCCATAAGTTGTCCAAGGTCATTTGTAAGAGCAAGAGTCAGAAGTTCCATCCAGGGCAGTCTGACTGTACCGTCTGGGTCCTTCCCACTAGAACAATGGGGAGGAGAAAAGGATACAAAGTAGCAGATTATCAAGTCTTGGCTCGTTAAGAGATAATCAGGAGGACTTCATGGAGGAGGCAGCCCAGAGGTGCACTGTAAGGACCTGAGGCTCGAGGCAGAGGTGGAGAAGGGTCCTGGGAAGGAATGAACTGAAGGCAGATAATGGCAAACAGCAGCTGGTTTGGCACAGTGGATAAAGCATCGGCCTGTGGACTGAAGGGTCCCAGGTTTGATTCTGGTCAAGGGCAGATGCCCAGGTTGCAGACTTGATCCCCAGTAGGGGGTGTGCAGGAGGCAGCCAATCAATGATTCTCTCTCATCATTGATGTTTCTATCTCTCTCTCCCTTTCCTTTCCTCTCTGAAATCAATAAAAAAATATATATTTTCTTAAAAAGATAATGGCAACAGCAGACCCTGAGGTCCACTGGGGGTGGCCTAGGGCTGAGAGGTGGATAGCCTGACAGAGCTGTCTGGACCTGATGAGATGGCGGCAGGGCCCCCACCACTAGGAGCCAGGGAGGGACGGACACACAGCAATGCCTGGAGAGGTTGACTCTGCAGAGCTGGTGGGAAGGAGTGGAGGGGTGGCCTGGAGATGGCAGGGGCCAAGCAGGTCCACTTGGGAAGGGTCCACCCCAGGGGAGCCTCGTCCTCCTGTACTCAGAGGAGGGGCTGGCTGGGGAAGCAGAGGTGGAATCTCCAGGTTTTGGCGGAGGAAGCCTTTGAGGGAGAAGGGACAGGGGAGGAATAGCACATTCATTAGATTGCTTTAAAACCTCCTCAAGTCACAGCACGCCTCTGTTCACGGCTCTTCAAGGTCGTCCCTGTAGGATTGAGTCCAAATCCCTCATCCTGTCACTTCAGGTACCTCACAATCTGGCCTCAAGCTACCTCGCCCACTACTCCCCTAAATAAGTCCTCTACTCTCCACAAATGGAGTGACTCATTCCCTCCCAGCCTGCGAAGCGGCCCAGCCCCGAGCTGGTCTCCACAGCCCACCAGCCAGCCAGCCCTGCTCAGCACACACGGGCAGGGATCGCCTTCAGCTCTCCAGCACAGTCTGGGATCACTCAATATTGTATTGCCATTGAGCTTTTGCTGGTGGTGTCTCCCTAATGCCACCGCCTGTCCTGGAGGGTCAGTATTTCTTTTTACAGTTGTCTCAACTGGGGGAGTCATCACCTGTCTGTTTCCTCATCTGCAAAATGGAGCCAATCCTGTTGTCTCATCGTGCCTGGCCCACAGGAGCCCTCCATGACAGTTCCAGTTCTTTCCTCTAGTGTGTGCGGGGGTGATGGGGGTGATGGGGGGAGTCGAGGGAAAGGAGAGGACCCAAGACCCCTGTAGGGATCCACCGCAGGGGCGTTTTATACAGTTGCCTCACACTAAGATCTTCTAAAAAGGGCGCGCGCACAAGCCACCTTTAAAAGCCACAAACAGATATCTTCAGCAAATGGAGGAATCTTGAGTTTCAAATTCAGGACGGAGTCCCTGGGACAGGCAACCCCGCGGCCCCCACCCCCCCCCCCCCCCAACACACACACACCGCATCTGCAGCGCAGCCCCTGACCATGTACAGAGCGCGGTGCTGACCTCGCATCCTTGAGCACCGTTCACGACCCGAGCGCCCCCTCATCACCTCTATTTGGCAGAAGACACCCAGGTCCGGGGAGGCGACGCGACTTTCCCGAAGCGGCCAAGGTGTGGGCGCTCAGGGGCCACCGGCTGCACCTTCCCGCGGGGTCTGCACTCCTTGGGGGTGGGACGGGCAGAAGGGGAGGCCTGGGTCCCGGGGTTCCGCTTGCTCGGCTCCGGAGCCTGGGAACGCGCGTGGGGATGGAGAGCGGATGCTCTGAGCAGCGGCCGGGGTGGGGGTACAGTTCCCCGGGCCCTCCCCCGCGCTGGGGAAACTCCCCCCGGCCGCGTCCCCACGGGTGCGCGCCCCTCCCCGCACCCCCTCCCTCGCGCACCCCGCGCGCTCTGCGGGCCGCTGCGCGCGCGCCTGGCCTGGGCTCCCGGCCCCGCCCCGCCCCTCAGCCACCTAGCCCCGCCCCTCCAGTCGGTCCCGCCCACACCCCTCCCCACCCCACCAGGCCCCGCCCCCAGTCGGGTACCCAGGTCGGACCCGAAAGAGAGCGCCGCCGCCATCTTATTTGGAGCCGCTGCCTCCAGCGAAGCGCTGCCTCGGAGGAGGGGAGGCGCTCGCGGCCCGAGCGCGCGGCCCAGACTCCCGGCGGCGGCTCCTTCGCGGCCCCTGGTTCCCGCCGCGCTGCTTGGCTCCGCGCCGCCTGAGACCCGCTCCGCGCCCCGAGCGCCTCCCTGCGTTCCCGCCGAGGGCCGGGCGCCCGAGCGATGCTGCGCCGCCCCGCGCCCGCGCCGGCCCCGGCCGCCTGGCTGCTGCTGGCCGCGCTGCTGTGCGACTGCGGCGTCTGGGCCGCGCGAGGTGAGCGGCGGGGCGGGGCGGTGCGCGGGGTCGGGGTCAGGCGCAGGGCCAGCGCCGGGAGCCGGGTGGGAATGCGGGGGTCGGGGCGCGGGAGGCTGGGGGCGAGCGCTGCGGGCGCCGGGGGAAATCGAGCTCCGTCCTGGGCGGGGCACCTGGGTCCCGGCCGCCCCCGTCGCAGCCCCGGGTGGTGGTGGCGGCGCGGTTTGAGGGACGTGCCGCCCGGCCGAAGGGTCGGTCCACCGTGCCCGGCAGCGCCCGCTGGCTGGGCTGCGCCCCCGGGGAGATGCCTGTACGTGTGTTGTGTCTCAGATGTGCATCGGCTGGGTGCACGCACAGTGTGGTGTGTGCTTACATAAGCGCCCACTCCTCCGCATCCCTGTCCAGGATCCCGAGTCTGCACCGCGGACACGCATCTTCGCCCCTTTCCTCCTCCTCCCCCTCCCAGGGTCCTTTCAGCAGACGAGCAGAAGCTGAAAGTTCTTGCTCCCCTCGCACCTTTCAGCCAAAGGTGAGATTGCGCTGAGGTTTACGACCGCGGTCTCACCCTGCTTTAGAAATCTTCGTCTTCTCCATCCCCGACGCCTGGGTGGTACTTTAGGTCGTGCAAGGCTTCATGGCCTCAACGGAACAAGAAAGCCCTCTTTGATGCCTCAGGACAGAAATTATTTTATGGTTACTTGGCAAAAATCATTTCTTAGTGAGCTGATTATTTTGTTGTTTCAATCCTCATCCACTTAACCTTGTAAACGTTACATGCTTTCTGATATTGACTCATCTTGCCAACGAGAAGCTTACGCATTGCAGATCTAGGCTTCCGAATGAGTCTTGGAATCGTAACCATTTTCCTTGGCCTTGGAACAAGTAACCTAGGTGTAGTTTATAGAATACTTGGGTCTATTCTTCTGATTTTTTTAAAAATAAAATTTGGGATGTGGGGGAGAGGGTTGATGCAAGTCTAGATGAAATGGTCGTATTTCAATTTAGCAAGCTTTGAGAGAATGATCATTTTCTCTTCCTTGGTATGAATATGGAGAGAACTATGGTGTTAACAAGCTAAAGGGCAGAAGAGGCAAAAGCATCTTTTGTTCCATGTTCCTTTCTTCACATGGAGGATGATAAACTTTGGGTACTTCTTTCATTTCTTTTGTGACATTCCATTGACTATCAAATTCAGATTTCAGTATCACATTGCTCTCAATTTGATCTTTAAAAGTTACATCAAGCTCAGGTTGAAATGTTCTTGCCAGATTGGGGATAGAGGTCTGAAAGTCGAGTATATCAAGCAAAAATGTCAAAGTTTTGCTTCTCTTAGGACAAACACATTTTTAAAATACGTGCTTGGGTTGGGTATTTAGGGAATAGTTCACGTGTATTTAGTTTAGTCAGTGATGGCATTTCCCATTAAAACCCATATTTGCTTTTGTCTTTTCACCCACACTTGCTATTCATTATTGACCAGTTAAATTAGCTCTTTGGTGTTATTGAGATACAGAAACAGGGTAAATTTCAGTATCGGATAATCTTCATTATGCAAGTCTTATGTGAAAGATGACTTGAGACTTTTGTAACTTGCTTAACTATGTCTAAGCTTTTCTTGGTGCATTTGTAATACTTAAGAATTCTTAGTCTTCAAAATAAAAATATTTAAACCTCAGTTACTCTGCTATGTTTGTTATTTTTTCCAGCTTGCAAGTTAGAAAATGTCTCCAAAATATTGCATGAAATGCTGATAAAATGATTTCATTTAAAAATGTTATAAGTGAATTTTCTATGTAAATATGCAATTTGGGGAAACACGTTCTGTGGGTTTACTTTAAAAGATAATCATTTCAAGTAATATCTGAATGTTTTACTGCTTGCTGCAAGATAGTCTGACATTAGAGACTGCTGTTCATACATGAGCTACCTCTAATAAATATTAATGGGATAAAGGTCACAGGAATTGCTGGAGAGAATGTTAGGTTTTGTAATTTAAATTGCACTTTGACTATTAGTTTGATGGAGAACCCTAAATGTCACTTTAGTTGTAGCTATAGTTCTAAAAAAACATCAAGTAAACCAAAATATTAGAAATATCTGTGGCATATCGTAGGCTGCCTTCCTTCTCTCCAGTGAGTCAATTTTGAGGAACTAGAAAATGAAATAGAGAAAATAGAAAGCTTCTATGAATATTAAAAAAAAAAAAGCAAGCATGTAATGCATTTCAAAGCCAAATAAATAATACGGACTGTTATTTTCCTGTTTGTACGCAGAATTCTCAGTGAGGTTTCTTCTTACTATTTGAAATTTTGTCTCTCTCCCCAAACCCTTGAGCCCTCCCTTCCCGGCTCACTTTCCCTTTTTTTCATAGCATTTGCTCTGATGCCCTTTGTCATTTAGTTATTTTGTTTATTATTTGTCTCATTAGAACATACGCCCCAGGATGGAAGGGGGTTTGGTCTGGTTTGTTTGCTTATGTATGTTATTTTTACCTGACAGATAAGTGTCATACTGAAAAAGCTTTACAGACATAGAGTATAAACCAACGGAAATTCTGCAACATGGATATCAGAATTCATCAGTAGATACTTTTTCAAGGACCCTCCTGGTGATTGTAGTGTTGGGGATATTAGATAAAAAAAAAATCTGTAGCAGCTTTTGAAGGCTGGAGGTCTGTGGCTACCACTTTGAGTCCATTTTTTAAAATACCACGCTGTAATGCTCAGCCTTTTTAGAAAATGATTTAATTTGTTACCTTGTTCTTCAAAGCAACTTTGAGGAAAAAGTCATTTGAATATAGACTTCAATATTATGCTTAACGTAGCATTTTTATTGCTAAGTATCATTTATGCACATAGGAAACCTATAATGCTGAAGGAATAATTAAATATTAATCATTCTGAATGTATTCCAATTTAAGAGCTGTAACTGATGAACTGGAATCTTGTTCAACAGAGTCTGTCCCTGGCTACGTACTACTTTAAGGAGAAGCAGCATAAAACCAAGCAGCTTCATAGGAAGTCATTTTCAAAAGGAAGTTGTACGAGTGTGTATCATACATTTTCAGTGTCAGTGCTATTTGATTTTTGAGCTAAAACAACATTTCAGCTTTAGATATGAGGAACATGACCAATACGTGAAATACTAATGAAATATGTTAACATCATTTTTTACATTGAAATGAGAAAATCCTATAATTCCATGACAGGACTTTCAGGGCTTGGTTAAGTTTATTAAACCAATTTTTCATGTTTAAAATGAGGAACCTGAGGGATGTTAAAATTTTAGGACACGAAAAAGGATTGGGTTACTTTTATTATTGCCGTCTAAGACAGGAAATACATTTTTAGATAGGGTTTTCATTTATGAGAGTTAAAAACAAAGTAGGAGATCTGATTATCCTGGGAGTCACCCCGAGTGTAGCTCACAGGTTCTGGTTGAGCTTTTAGGTCATTCTGCTTTTATATGGATGTTGCTTTTTCTGTGGTCTTCATTTGGTAAGAGCAGAGGTACTTGAAGAAATGTTGTATCTTTTTATAAATGACATTCAGGATATTTATTTGTTATGGAATACAGAGCTTCAGGGATATGGATTCAAAAGTGGTGGGGCCCTGGCTGGTTTGGCTCAGTGGATAGAGCCTTGGCCTGTGGACTGAAGGGTCCCGGGTTCGATTCCAGTCCAAGGGCACATGCCCAGGTTGTGGGCTCGGTTCCCAGTCGTGAGCATGCAGGAGACAGCCGTTTGATGATTCTCTCTCATCATTGATGTTTCTATCTGTCTCTCCCTCTTCCTCCTCTCTGAAATCAATAAAAAATACTTTGGAAAAAAAAAGTGGTGGGAATGATTTTATGCAATGTTGTATTCTTTTTTTTTTTTTTAATATATTTTATTGATTTTTCACAGAGAGGAAGGGAGAGGAGAGAGAGAAACATCGATCGGCTGCCTCCTGCACACCTCCCACTGGGGATGTGCCCGCAACCAAGGCACATGCCCTATGACCGGAATCGAACCTGGGACCTTTCAGTCCGCAGGCCGACGCTCTATCCACTGAGCCAAACAGGTTAGGGCTGTATTCTTTTTTTGTTGTTGTTAATCCTCACCCGGGGATATTTTCCATTCATTTTTTTAGAGAGAGTGAAAGGGAGGGGGAGAGACCAAGAGAGAAACATTGATGTGAGAGAGACATCGATTGGTTGCCGCCTGCATGTGCCCCAACCTGGGCTGGGAATTGAGCCTGCAACCGAGGAACATGCCCTTGACTGGAATGGAACCCAAGACTCTTCAGTCCCCTGGCTGAGGCTCTGTCCAAGGAGCCAAACCAGCGAGGGCTGTGACGTTGCATTCTTTTTTTTTTTTTTTTTTCCCCCAATGTTGCATTCTTGGATTCTTCAAAAAACAACCCTTAAAAGTGACATTTTGACACCAGTAGATACTGTGTAGGCCAGAAGCCTCAAACGGTGACAGTTCCCTGCCCATGTGTCAGGCCGACAGAGAAAGCCCAACTTTTCCATAGAGCCCCCACCCCTAGAAATCGGAGTATGGTGTTAACTTGTCCCTGATTTAACAGGTCCTTTCTAACCTGTTTTTGGGATATTTTTGTTAGTTTTCTCATTTAGCTGTAGGGTGATACTATTAGGTTAAATTTTTTCACTAAAGCTGCTGCTAAGCCTTTTTTATTTTTAAAGTTTTAGACGAAGAGCCCTGGCCGGTGTGCTAAGTGGCTAGAGCATTGGCCCCAGCACCGAAGGGTTGCAAGTTCGATCCCCCGCTGATCTGGCCTGGTGCAGGAGGCAGCCAGTCACTATGTCTCTCTCACATGGATGTTTCTCTCTCCCCCTCCATCCCTTCCTTCCTTTTATTCTCTCTCTTAAGAGAAAAAAAGAAAAAAGAAAAGAAAAGAAACCAATGGAAAAAATGTCCCCGGGTGAGGACTAACAAAATAATAAAAATTCCTAGGTGAAGATTCAGTAATTTCAAAGTAACTGAATTTAGAACATCTTAAAAACTTATAAAACACATCTAACAGCTACCTTTCCTTCCATTCCAAAACGCCAGTAAGAAATAGGGGGTACGCAGCCTAGTGAAGGAAGAATCATGTTGTTTTAACCTTTGCGCAGGCATGAATATTATCTTACAGTCGTCTGTTTTGGACCCGTTTTATTCTCTTGTGACAAGAACTTCTAGAGTCCGCTACTTTTCAAATCTACCTTGATCTATAATTTCTTAAACACATTGTTTAGGACAAAAGATGTTTTTCTTTTCCTATATCTACTCTTTAAAAATTTAAACAGCTTTATTGAAATATAATTCACATACCATAAAATTCATCCTTTTAAAAATACACAATTCAGTGTGCAGCCATCACCGCTAATTTCAGAATGCTTTCATCACCCCAAAAAGAAACCCCATAGCCCTTACCTGTCACTCTGAATTCCCCTTCCCCCATCTCCTGGCAACTGCTAATCCGGATTTGCCCAGTCCGGACATGTCATAACCCTGGAAGCATACAATGCACAGCCTTTCGTGACTGGTTTCTTTTCACTTGGCATGACGTTTTCAAGATTCATCCATGGTAGAGCCCGAGTCAAAACTTTATTTCTTTTTATGGCGGAATAATATTTGTATAGGTTTGTGTCCCTCCAAAATTTCTATGTTGAGACCTAACCCTCCTCCTCCAAGTCACAGTATTTGGAGGTGGGGCTTTGGGGAGATGACTAGGTCACGAGGGTGGAGCCCTCCCGGATGCGATCCGTGCCCTTACGAAAGACCCCTTGCCCTCTCCACCGAGTGAAGGCGCAGCGAGACGATGGCTGTCCAAGGAACCAGGAAGCAAGCTCTCACCAGACACCACATTTCCTGCGCCTTGGTCTTGGTCCAGCCTCCAGAATGTGAGAAATACATTTCTGTTGTTTATAAGCCGTCTAGTCTATGTCATTTTGTTACAGCAGCCCCAACAGACTAAGGCAGGGCTCCATCGGATGGATAGACGACGCTTATTTTTCCATTCATCCGCTGCTGGACGTTGGAGTTGCTTTCCCCTCCGTGGCTCCTGTGAACAGTGCTGCTGTGAACATTTGTGTACAGGTTCTTGTGTGGACGTGCATTTTCAGTTCTCTCGCGTCTATACCCAGGAGGGGAATTGCTGGGTCTTATGATAACTCTATGTTTAACATGTTGAGGAACTGCCAGACTGTTTTCCACAGTGGCTGCACCGTCCTCCATTCACTTTTGATCTCATAATTACTCTAGGAGAGTCTTTCTAACCAGGTGCATATTTCACAGTTGTCAGAGAGTTTCCTATTGATTTTTTTCCCCCTAAGAGAGGGAAGGAGAGGGAGAGAGAAACATCGATCAGTTGCCTCCCTCACGTACCCTGACCAGGAACTGAACCTGCGACCTTTTGGTGCCCCGGATGATGCGCAGCCGCCCGACCCACACCAGCCAGGGCGGAGTTTTCTCATTCGAGGGTTCAGCCGCTGATTTTTCCCCTGGTCTAGGGACAAACTGGCATTTCGTGCGACCAGCTTCTTCCTTTGCTGTCCTACCCCGGACCTTAGACTCTGAGTTGAAAGGAGCTTTGAAAGCTCTGTCCTCTAGCCGCAAGCAGCCTTCCCTGCCACACAGACCTGCCTTCCCGTGTTCCTGACAGGTGATCGCTCAGCTTGGCCACTTGCTCGCACACAAAGCAGCCCTTTTCTTGAAAACATTGAGCTTTCAGGCAGCTTTCCTTAGGACTCAATCTTGCCAATCCTCCCAATCTTCGGCCACATCCAGTCCTGCAGCTCTTTGTTGTTGCCACCTGTCCCTTTAAGAAAGGCTGAGCACACTTGTGGTCCAGAGTCCACGCCCCCACCCAATGCTCCAACCAATGGAGCCAGCCAGCCAGGGCTGCTGCTTTGATTTTTATTCTTTAATTTACTATTTGTTACTTACCCAGTCTTCAGAGTATAAAATGCTTAGAAATACGTCTTTAGAATCAAAGTGAATTTTAAAAACTCAGTCAAAATGAATGTCACCTTAGTTTAATACCTATTTAAGGTCTAACAAAGACATTTATTCTGGGCTCTTGTTAATACTGCATAATTTTTTGTTATATAATATAGTACTTTCATTTTAAGGATCACCAAGAAAAAATTGAACGTCATAAACTTAAATTGAAGTATGTAGAATTTAAGAATGATTTGTGTAAGTGGCCTTTAAAGAACATAATTTATTCCATCTTAAATGCAGAATCCAGTCACATTTGATTTTGCATATTTTAGATGTAGCTAATGATGAATGTTCATAGCACCAGCTGCATAACATATGGGGACAAGTGGAGAATCGAAGTGCAGGCCCCCTTTGTTCAAAAATTAAGAATTTCAAAATGGCAGCAGCATGAAACGAAGCATGGGGCCGTCACCGGGCCTGGGTAGTCACAGGCTTACACGGCACAGTATTCGTAGTCAGGATGTGGGCCCAGCCCCGAGGTTTTAGCAGAGCCCTGGGTCCTCTGGGCACCCTTTCCACAAGCCAGCTGATGCACAGCCCTGGGGTCACCTCCCCGCTGGCCCCTCCCCCTCTTGGAAGACATTCTCTGGTGGCCTCAGGGTGGAGGCGCCCCTCTTCGCTGTCCCTAGCACCTGACCAAGGACAGACCACTCTAAGGTCACGGCAGACAATGGAGGCTAACCGGGGACTGTCCCTTTTGGTTGGGGGATTAGAGCCTCTGCCTCAGCAGGCTATGTTTACCTTTAAAATGCCTTGACAATTCATGCCAGTTTCCTGTTACTTACGGACTTAGTAACAAGGATAACAGAAGTAATTAAAATTCTTCAGTAATACCTGATCTTTTTTTTTTCTTCCATGCATTTCAAATGTTTATCAGAAGAGCTAGTAAGTAGCCTAATGCACTCACTGGCTTGCATTTCATTCCTCTCTAGGCCACAGTCACTTTGAGCTACAGTGATGGAAGGAGCCGTGGGAGGACTAGAAGGTGGGCAGCAGCGTGGGGGTATCTGAGTGCCTCGGTTACCAATGCTGTGTTAATGGCAGGCGCCGGGCATACTCCCGCAGCCTGGGTGGATCTGGCTTCTGCGTTGTGTTTGTAAATATCCATTCATATCTGCCCATGATTCCTGAATAGAGCTTTTTCATTTGGCAGCTGTTTAAAAAGTCCGTTCCTAAGCGCATGGAGCCTTATTAAAAGAAGCAACTAATGAGCATCTTCTAAATATTTAAGGCCTAGGGTAGAAAATGACACAAATGCTTTTTTTGTATGAAATCTGACATTTTTAAACCTTTACTAACTGGAGGAACAAGTCCCAGTGAGATAATTTCATAACATAGCTGTTCCCCCTAATGATGACTTGTATTAATAACAATTGCAACATTAATATTTGATGAACTCTTTTAGATAGGTCACAAATGCCCCTGATTAATACATATTTGCTTATTCAGTTGAGAAGTTTCTTAACCCCATTTTTAAAGAATTGTTCTTTCTTACTATTCTTATAAGGTTTGAGATTATTTTTACTACTGTAAAAAAGTAATGCATCAGAAAGTATGTCTTCGTTGAATTTTTTTCTTATTAAGTGTATGTGAATGTCGTTTTCCGTGCTGATGGACAGAGTGACGCCAGGGAGAGTGAGGAAGCCGGTGTGGGCCATTAGGCTAGGTTTGGGTTAGTTAGGCCTGAAGGGAGAGGCTAAGAAGGGTTCCTGAAGTTCCTGTTTTATCTAGAAACTCAGCTGAGTTGTGTATGGGAGCGGAAAGGCATTGGGGGCCAACGCCTTGTCTTGGAATAGAGCAGGCCTGACTGTACCGCCTTCTCTTTTGGAAACCCAAGTAAAAACAGGTAAACTAAGGCAAGCTGGTGCAGCGGGCAGGGGTGAACCCCCACATCTGAGAACCCCCCGTAGTGGCTAACAAGTTAGTCCCTTCTGGTCAGATTGAGATCCTTTCTCCTGAAATGCTCAGGCATGGCTTCGTTCCCCTGCTCAGATCTGACTGCCTGGGAGGTGAGCTCACCCAGCTGAGGCCCCTTGGCCACCTCTGCTTGGCTGCTGTCGTCTAGTGACTGTCTGTCACCTGCCTTAACCTGGCTTTGTCTGGATGTACCGTTTCCTGGGACCCATTTCTAATTCCCAGATGACCTGAAAAAGCAATTCACATCATCTATTATGCATTCATCTTGGAACTCAAATAGTCTCCCTCTGGAAACATTGTTATAAAGTGTTTAAGCTCCAGAAGTGATCGTCAGAAACTTGTTTAACCCATAACAAGTGAAAACGGGGCAGATTTGCAGTAAACCATAGCACACCCATCACAGTACTAACCCTGTATAATAAAAACCTAATATGCAAATGGAACCAACAGCGGAAAGACTGGTGGAACAACCAGTTGCTATGATGCACACTGACCACCAGGGAGCAGACACTCAACGCAGGAGCTGCCCCATCCCACAGGCCCCAGGCCAGCCAAAGCAGATGCAAGCAAGGGCCCCCAGATGGACCTGCCAGTTGCCCCACAGAAGGAGGCGACCAGCGGTGGCCGGGGGCGGGGCTGGCGAGCAGGCAGTGCCAGGCCAGCCAAGACGGGTGCCAGCGGGGGGCCCCAATCACCCCACTGGTTGCCCCATAGATAGGCCCTGATCACCAGCCGGGCCTAGGGACCCTACCCATGCACAAATTTCATGCACCAGGCCTCTAGTAAGTATATAAAATGCAATGAAGTGCTTGTTAAAATGTGATAAGCCTGGCGGGCGTGGCTCAGTGGTTGAGCATTAACCTATGAACAGGAGGTCATGGTTCAATTCCTGGTGAGGGCACATGTCTGGGTTGTGGGCTTGATCCCCAGTGTGGAGCTTGCAGGAGGCAGCTGAGCAATGATTCTCTCTCATCATTGATGTTTCTCTCTCCCCCTCTCCCTCTCCCTTCCTCTCTGAAATAAGTAATAGTAATTTAAAACATGTTGTGGTAAGTAGGCCTTGAAGTAGAAGAGTGGTTTTAAAAGATTTGGGGGCATCAGCCATGGCCAGCACTCCCTGGCTCGCACCTGGAATAGGAGGCAGTAAGAGAGAGTTGGGGGAGGGGTGTCAATCGGGGGGAAAAGGAGACATATGTAATACTTTAAACAATTAAAAAAAGAGAGAGTTCAGGAAGGAAGGAGTCTTGACCTGGCTTCTGTGCAACCCAGCCTGAGAGAGGAGGAGGGGAGTGGCCTGTTCATTGTGACCTTGAACAGGAAAGAAGGTGGCAGGAGGGAGAAGACCTGGGCCAACAGGATCCTGGTGCCCAGGTGCTCGGGAGTGCGGGATGGAGATGGTGGAGCCTGGGCAATGGGCCTTCTGAACCCTTGGGCCCCTGCAGGCCGCGTGGCCACCACGCCGGGACTGTCCATGTGCAGGCCACCCTTTCAGAGAATACTCATGTCTTTCAAGGAATGGCTCATGGTCAGATGCACTTAATGTTTTTCATCAAAGAAAACTTCACCTAAGCATTGCTATTTAAAACTGTTCATTGAATTGTTGAAGCTCCTAAATCTAAATCGAATTTGCTCCTTTGTGTGGCGGTATGTTACTACAGCAAATATAAGAAGTGTGTTTTACACCACCTCCTGAGGGCCTCGATAGCATTTCTGTGCCGTTTACTAGAAGCCACCCGCGCTCAGTAATGGTGCCACTGTGACTTTAACACTCGCGAGAAAGGAGCACCCAACTGCAGGCCTCCTCTCCGAGTTGCTGAATGAGGGGGGCAGGTTGATCTCTAAGGCAGTGTGTCACAGGCACAGGGGCTGTTTGGTGAGAGGGGTCTGTTGGCCACCTAAGTTTGAGAAATGTGTTAAACAGGTTTCCTCCCTGCAGGACTTGCCTGGCCCTTAGTGAGTGAGTGAGTGAGTGAGTGAGTGAGTGTGTGTGTGTGTGTGTGTGTGTGAACAATTGCTGAGGGGCGTGTGTGGTCAACATTTATGCAACTAACTCGATCATGGGCTCTTCCTGAGGCATCTTGGGCACCAGTGTGCCATGGGACACACTTTGGGAAATGCTGCTCTAGTTGCTCCCCCCCCCCCAACCTCCTTACTGTAAAAAATAAAAGTACAATTAAGAGCAAAAAAGAAAAGTTAAGATGACCTAAAATGCTGCTTCTCTGAGATATCAGTCCTAACACTTCCGTGTGTCTCTAGATTATTTTCCCTTGTAAAAATTTATCTACCCAGAGTTTTAAACAAAATGAATTTATTTTATAAGGGGTTTTTATAATGTTCTCAGTGTCATTCATTAAACATTTGTCCCAGGTATGGCGGATATGAATCCATTAGAGCAGTGGTTCTCAACCTTCCTTACACCGCAACCCTTTAATACAGTTCCTCATGTTGTGGGGACCCCCAAACATAAAATTATTTTCGTTGCTACTTCATAACTTAATTTTGCTACTGTTATGAATTTTAATGTAAATATCTGTGTTTTCCGATGGTTTTAGGCCCTACAGCAGCGGTTCTCAACCTGTGGGTCGCGACAGTTGAGAAGGTTAATATGTAGTTTCTGTAGGGCCTAAGACCATCGGAAAACACGGATATTTACATGACGATTCATAACAGTAGCAAAATTACAGGTATGCAGTAGCAACGAAAATAATGTTATGGTTGGGGGTCCCTACAACAGGAGGAGCTGTATGAAAGGGCCGCGGCCTTAGGAAGGTTGAGAACCACTGCCTTAGAGGCATGTGGTAGGATCTATAGGTCCCCAGAGTGTTTGGTGTCAGGTCCCCTGTGCTCTCAAAAGTTATCGAGAGCTTGTGTTTATGGGGGCCGGATTAGAAATTACACTGAGACCCTATTAAAATACTTACTAGCTTATTTAAAATAGCAGTAATAAACGCATTAGATGGTAACAACGTATGTTTAATAATGAAAAATACATTTTTCAAAACAAAACACACTTGAATAAGAAGACCGGCATTGCTTTACATTGCTGCTGTTCTCTTTAACGGGTTCCGGAGAAGACCGCGGGATTCTGCGTTCTACCTCTTGCTATCTGTTCTTTGGTTGAAGTAGATGAAAAAAATTCGGCCGCGCACAGATACGCAGCTGGAAAAGGGAGGGCTTGGTGAGCCCCCTGAAAGGGTCTTGGGGACCCCCACCACATCCTCATAACTGTTGCTGTTGGGCAGTGGTTGATGTCAGAATGCAGCGGGGGCTGTATCACCCAGTGCTGTGCCTCTAAATGATAGCTAAAGTAGCGAAGGAAAGCTGGCAAATGATTTACTCGAAGAAGAAGAAAAAGAAATCAGAGTTAATTGAACTCATTCCTATAACCACGTCTGTCATTTACACTGTCGCTTGCTTTCTTGAGCAAGAAGGCAGGCGCGGAACAGCATGGATGGGCCTGGAGATTATCACGCGAAGTGAGATGAGCCAGTCCGAGAAAGACAAATGCCATGTGACCTCATTTAGATGTGGAATCTAATGAGCAAAATAAACTGACAGAATAGAAACACAGGCATGGATGCGTGGAGCAGACGGACAGCTCTCAGCACTGGATGAATGAAGGTGAAGGGATTGGCCAGAGAACATACATGCTTAACCCAGACACAGACAGTGCGGTGATGGCGAGGGAAGGGGGCTGGGGATGTGGGCAGCGTGGAGAGGGAGTGGGGACACCTGTAGGAGTGTCAACAATAGACATAAAGGAAAGAGAAGGAAGGTGTGGACCTGGATTTGCTTTCAGTGCTCAGCACACCCCTGCTGCCACCAGCGTGGCCCCAGTACCCTCTGTGTGTTTCTGCAGTATTACTTCTGGCGTCTTTTTAATTTCATTAAAGGACACATTCTTAATGGGGGAGAAGGCAGGAATAGATGGAAAAGCATAAGGAGATGTTAAAATCAGATTTATTCTTTGGGAGTATGCACTTCCCATAGCAGTATTTTCTGTAGCGTGAGATCTAGGGAAAAAAAAGCAAGCGTGTATTTTTTTTTTGAAAGATTACCAACTTTTTTCTTTTCTTTCCCCCTCACACGGTGGCCCTTTTGAGACCTCACATGGCTGGCTTCACTGTAAAAACACTTCGTATAACTACTACAATAAGAGCGGCCGGTACTGCGTTTGCTTTAATTTCCTGAGAAATGGCTGGGTGTTTTCTGGAATAAGTCACGCCGGGGCCTGCGCTGTCCTGTTAGCCTGGGTGGGGAATGGTCGTCTGTTTGTTTGTAGCGCCCTTGTTGACCGTGGCCTAGTTCTTGGCTAGACTACCTCCCACAGCTCGCTTCCCCTTGCGAGGTCATCTCACCCTTTCTCTGTTTTTGTGATGAAGTCCTTCCTGTGCTTGTAAACCTGTTTCCCCCTTTTACGCTCTCTGGCTGCTTATGTGTCATTGCATTAGAATGTTGGGTACTTTTAAACCCCTAAACTTTAAACATCTGCTAATCTATCTTAAAGACCAGCTTTTGAGTTAAATGGCTACCATTTTAGAAGGATTTTATATATCAACTAGAGGCCTGACGCACGAAATTCGTGCAAGGGGCTCGGCCCTCACAGCTGCAGCGGCTGCCTCGGCCCTCACAGCCCCGGCTTCGTCCGGAAGGTCGTCCGGCTGTCCGGTCTAATTAGCATATTACGCTTTTATTATTATAGATGAGCTCAGTAAGCCTGTTTACCAAAGAGGAAAGCAATTGAAGTTTTTATTGTCGTCACTATGATATGTAGTTCAGAATAGGAAGAGTAGGAATATGTAGTAGAGACCAACCAAGAGTGTCCTTCACCCCGTGTCGTTCTGTAATTAATACTCAAAAGCCTTCACGTTGGGTGACTTGTTACAAACCTTTCATGCGCAGTTGAGTCAGAAAGATGATAAAATTGGAGGAGTTTAAAACGTTCTGGAGAAAGCATACATTGTATTAACGAAGTTAGTTAGATTCTTTTTATTCTTGGAGCACTTTGTATGGGAACGGCTCAGAAGTTGGCACACTGTGCTCACATCCCAGCTTTGGATCAGGGAGCTTTGGGACTCTCTGGTGCAGCGTTTGCTGTGTGTTCTCTCTACAGTGAGCACCGGCCGCAGCTAGCTCCTTTCTGCCGGAACCCATCCGATCAGGGGACCCCTTTCCTCTTGGAGGGCAGCGTTCATTGTCAGAGTGTCTGCCTCTGTGTCCCCACAGAATAAAGGCTGCAGCATGGGAGTGCAGTGGCATGGTTAAGAACGCAGACTCCGGAGCTAAACTATTGGGTTCAAAGCCCGGCTCTGCTGTTAGGCAGGCTGCTTACTTCCTCCGTGCCTCAGCTTCGTCGTCCTTCTTCGTGAAAGGAGGATATTAGTGCCTATCTCATAGGGTTGTTAGGAGGAGTAAACTGATTTTGTAGGTGTTTAGAACACTACAGTAAACTGTGTTTGGTGTTTTATGAACTCCATTCTATGTAACTACCCCTTTTTAAAATTGAGGTAAAATCCACATTACATAAAATGAACATAAGTTTGTTGTTGCTTTTTAAAAAATAGCTTATTGATTTTTAGAGAGAGACTCATCAGTGTGAAAGCGTAGCACCAATTGGCTGCCTAGGTCTGTGTCCAGCTTCATTTTTTCCACGTGGCTGTCCGGTTGTTCAGCACCATTTGTTGAAAAGACTTTGTTCTGTTGTGCTCCTTTGCTCCTTTGTCACAGACCAGTTGACTGTATTTATGTGCGTCTATTTCCGGGCCCCCTACCAGGAATCGAGCCTGCAGCCCGGGCATGTGACCTTGACTGGGAATCAAACCGGCAAACTTTGGTTCATGGGATGACACCCAACCAACGGAGCCACACCGGCCAGGGCAAATGAACATAGCTTTGAACAGTTCTGGGTTCCTAGCAAAATTGCGTAGAAAGTACAGAGAGATTCCATATATCTGGCCCCACGTGCACAGCCTTCCCCGTTGACACCCTGCACCATGGCGGCACGCTCATTACACTGAGGCCCTACCTTGACAGCGTCATCACCCAAAGTCCATAGTTCACGCCAGGGCCCACTCTCAGTGTTGTGCCTTCTGGGGGTTTGGACAGATGTATGACATGTATCCACCACTGTGGTATCACACAGAGCAGTGTCACTGCCCTAGCAATCCTGTGCTCTCTCTGGTCATTCCTCCCTCCCCTGGCAGCCGCTGACCCTTTTACTGTCTCCATAGCATTGTCTCTTCCGTGTTTGTGTCACGGAGTTGGAATCACAAGGTAGATAGCTTTTCAGATTGGCTTCATGCACTTAGTCATAGGCATGACGTTCCCTCCATGTCTTTTCATGGCTCGGTGGCTCATTTCTTTTTAGCGCTGCATAATACTTGGTTGTTTGGATGGACCACCGTTTTATCCAGTCACCCGCTGGAGGGCATCTAGGTTTCCCCCAAGCTTCGGCAATATGAGTAAAGCTGCTGTAGACACCCATGTGCCGGTCATTGGGTGGCCATTCGGGTGCGTGCCAAGGAGCATGCTTGCTGGGCATATGATCAGAGTCTGTTTATTTATTTATTTTTCCCCTTTAATTAACCTTTAGTCCGTTTAGTTTTGTAAGAAACTGCTAAACTGTCTTCTAAAGTGGCTGTACCATTTTTGCATTTCTACCAGCAGCGAGAGAGAGTCCCCATTGCTCCACATCCTCACCAGCATCTGGTGTTGTCAGCGTTTTGGATTTTGGCCATTCTCGTTAGGGGTGAAATGGTATTATTATCTCTTTAATTTGCATTTCCCTAATGACTTATGCTGTTGAACATCTTTCCATCTGTATATCTTCTTTGCTGAAGTGTCTGCATTTTTAAAACTGTGTTCGTTTTCTTATTATTGAGTTCTTTGTATATTGTGGATGACAGTCCTTTCTGAGATGTGTCTTCTGCATGGATTTCCTCCCGGCTTATGGCTGTCTTCTCATTCTCGTGACATCGCCTTTTGTAGAGCAGAAGTTTTCAGCTTTAACCAAGTCCATTGATTGCTGTCATGGATTGTGCCTTCGGTGTTGTGTCTAGAAGGTCATTACCATACCAGGGTCACCTAGGTTTTATCCTGTTACCCTTCCAGGAGTTTTATGTTTTACACTTGGGTCTATATCCACTGGGAGTTGATTTTTGTGAAGGGTGTCAGGTCTGTGTGTAGCTTCATTTTTCCCCACGTGGCTGTACAGCTGAGCAGCACCATTTGTTGAAAAGACTTTGTTCAGACCGGTTGACTGTATTCATGCGGGTGTATTTCTGGGCTCTCTGTCTGGTCCACTGACCTGTCTGTCAGTTCCTTCACCAGTGCCTTCCTGCCTTGATTGCTGTCGTTTTCTATAAGTTTGGTTCTTGTCTTTCAACATCGAGCTGGCTATTCTGGGTCTTCGGCCTCTAATTCCACAGTCTGCCAGGCTGCCTGGTTTCCTCCTCCTTGGTGCCCCCTGGTGTAGATGCCACCTTTCAGACGGGCAGAGGTTTGACAGGCAGTGTTCCACATACAGGAGCCGAGTGGGGGTGGCGTGGTGCTAGCACCCCGGTCTCCGCTTCTTGGCCGCCTCATCACACCGACGTTATTTAACACGAACCCCCTGGTCCTCCCGTCCTGTTCGTGGAGAGCCAAGCCTCTCACCTCCTAACTGGATGCGTCATCCACATCCATCCATCCGTCTCATCCTCAGATTCGAGGTGAAGGTTGAAGAGAGCCTTCCAAGTCCGAGCCTTCAAAAGGTCAGGAGACTCTGCTCGGTTTCTGGGTTCAACATTCCGTGACCTTTGGGGGTGGTCATTAACCCTTTTTAAGTCCGCCGGTCTTTATTTTCACCCAGTTTCCATGTCCCAGTCTTGTCCCGGTCACAGGAGCTGAGAAGCAACAGTGAGCTCTCATCTCCTGTGTTTATTGCAAAGACATTACACTTACTTAACCAATGACACGGGGACTCTGTGCTGGGCACCTCCTGATCGCGGCTGACGGCACCCCAGCTTCCCCGTGACGCTCCCTCTACAGAAAATGCTTGGATACCTTGTTCTTGTGAAATGTCACCAGCTCTTTGTGACTTCTTTTCCTTCTCCAGAGGCACCAAAAACCAGAGCAGACGTTTGTCTGCGGTCAGTGTCAAACTCATCGGGGAGTTTAAAACGTCCATCTTTGGCCCTAGCTGGTTTGGCTCAGTGGATAGAGCATCGGCCTGTGGACTGAAGGGTCCCAGGTTCGATTCCGGTCAAGGGCACATGCCCGGGTCACAGGCTCGATCCCCACTGGGAGCATGCGGGAGGCAGCCAATCAAAGATTCTCTCTCATTATTGATGGTTTTTTCCTCTCTCTCTGTCTCTCTTCCTCTCTGAAATCAATAAAGATATATTTTTAAAAATAAAATAAAACGTCTGTCTTCTTCCCTGTCAGACCAGGTGCTATGCAGTGCCCATTCCTAGAGACCAGCATTTGCCGGTGGGCAGTTCTGTCTAACATTTTCCCAGGGCCCAGGGGTCAGAACCCAGAGTAACTTAGGGACGTGGGTCCTTTTCTCCTTCCTGCGGTCCTCGCAGCCCTGGACATGCGCTCCCTGTTGTCACGCCGGTTCTGCTCCCTCGAGCATAAACCTGCTTCCCGAGGGCTCAGCGGCAAAGCGGCAGTGAGCTCTCATCTCCTGTGTTTATTGTAAAGACGTTACACTGTTTAACCAATGACACAGGGACTCTGTGTGAAAGCAGTCGTCTTGCTGTCATTGGTATTGTGAGGATGTAGCTAGTAAAGAAACAAGAACTAGCAGAGCAACGCCAGAATCCTGATTTTTCCGACTGCATCGTGGATTTGTTGGGCAGTCGAGTCCGCACATGGCGGGACCGGGTGAAGCTGTTTAGAAGCTGGCATTGGCAGTGAACGCCGGCAGGCCTGACTGTGCCCGATAACGCTTCCATTGTGGCTGAAGGTCACGAGCCCGAAAACACAGGCCTTGGAAACTGCCACCAGACTATTATGTTCCAGTTCAGGACAGCGCCCCGTCCCGTTTCAACTCAAGACCAATGCGACGATGATGAAGAAGGAAGAAAGGGCAGGCTTGGCCTGCGTTTTCTGATAATGGCGCACAGTGGGAGATTTCAGGAAACCGTGGCGTGTGTTTTTTTGGCGTAACGGCATTTCTGACGGACTTGCCTTGTAAGAGTTAACTGATAAACAGGCGCCTGCCAGCCGCACAGGTGCTCTGAACAGGCTCCACGCACACGGGATGACTGGGAGGCCTTAGAGGACTCCGTGCCCAAGTGGCTTCCTTCACCAGCCTGCGGGCCGCTGGGGTTTCTTCTCTTATTTTCCACTTTTATATGAAGTCATTGAAGTTCTTTGCAAAATGCACGTGTGGGTATCTTAGTCATTATCATTCTTTTTGTTGTTGTTAATCCTCATCCGAGGATATTTTTCCATTGATGTTTAGGGAGAGTGGAAGACAGAGGGAAAGACAGAGAGAAACATCGATGTGAGAGAAACCCAGGCATCGAACCTGGGACCCTTTGGTCCGCAGGCCGAGGCTCCATCCACAGAGCCACACTGGCTAGGGCAGGGCATTATCCCGCTTTAGCGCCCAACTCCAGGTAGTTTCTCACAGGAGCTGCCAGTCTTGGCAGGATTGTGGGGACTGGGAGGTGGAGCGGGTGGTTTTGATTTGGTGCAGGTGCAGAGCCGGGAGTCCGGAGGCTCGTGCTGGTGGGCGGGCACTGGTCCTCTAGCTGGAGCTGCAGGGACCTGGAGCAGCGGGCACAGAAGGGCAGTGAATAAAGCTCGCCTTGTGCATTGCGTCACCTGTGAGCCGTTCTAGACGTTGCGTTGCAGAGAGTTCATAGTCACGCATGAGACGATTTCACTTGAGGGGGGCTTTTATGCAGCAGCAAAAACAAGAAGACAGCTGTACTGGTTTTGAGCTGAGCTGGTGTCCTGAAGGGGGAAACCAGAGCCAGGCCCCCTGCTCTGCGGGGCGTGCGAAGGCAAGGAAGCCTGGAAGAGAATGGCCGCTTTCCTGCCAGAGGCTCTCCAGAGGCCTCGGCTGCGGGGCCCTGCGGGGTTTGGTTCCTTCATTGTTGGCGAGGGCGGCAGATCTGAAGAATGCCCCTCCCACCTGCCCAGCCCCAGGTCAGCCTGACCGGCTCAGACTCCAGGGTGCGGCCCAGCGGGTGGAGTTGAGGGACGGTGTCTAGAATGTTCTGCTTCGCTTCCTGGTGACAGGCCACTGCTGTGGTGGGTGAATGGAGGCAATCTTGGCCTCTGATTGGGTCTTCCCTCCTCCGTGAGGGTACCAGCCTGAATCAGTGTAATAAGTGACGTTTCTGTGGTCTCCCGCCTCTCCTCCCTAGAGAGAAACATTCTCCACTCCATCCCTTTCTCCCCTCCCCCTTTGTGCTCCTCACAAAACCGAGTTCTGAAATACGGCTCCTCAGTATTCACACATGAACAGCCACCACCTGAGGGACAGAGCTTGAGAAACCCTCAGAGGACCCTCTGCTCTAAGCCCAGTGCCCATCCACGCTGGTCAGAGGAGGTCCCCAGTTCCCCGGGATGTTGACCTGCAAACCCCATCTTTATGCGCCACCTGCAGTGGTGCAGGGTTCAGGCCCAGTGCCTCACGGTTTCCAGGGTTACTGTAGCCAGGGCAGGGCTCCAGGCCCCAGGCTCCAGGCCAGGGAGCAAGGCTGGCTGCAGGGTATTCATGACTGGGACCTGAGAGGAATCCCGTGACCCCAGACCACTTCCACCTGGCCCCTCCCAGCGTGACCCCTGAACCGCAGGGAGACCCCCGAGTTCCTGAATCGAAGGACTGTCTTCCCTGCCCTCCTCGCCTGTCACCTTTCCGAACTTCTAGAAGAATTGTGCAGGAGCTTCTGCCATTGGGACTCTTGTGGCCAGACACGAGGCTCCCAGATCAGTGACTGCCACAGCAACTTGTGACATTCAAGGGAGCAATAAATACGGGAGATTCGTGAAGCCCGGGAGACTAAAGTAGATAAGGAATACAGAAGTTACTGTTAGACGCCCCCATTATGTTTTGGGTTCATGCCTGGCCTGTTAATTTTATGGGGTAACTCTTAATATTGAGTAAAACAATTTAATTAGAAAAGTAATTGACTTCTGCCCTTCACGCTGCTAAAATGTTTTAGTTTGCTTACTAGGAAAGCTTGTGAAAATGATACTAGGTTGCTTTGAAAATTAAATGATAACTTTTTATAAAAACCTGAGTAGTAGAAAAATGAGGTAATGGGTAACTGAAGGGTAGCCTCTTGGAGTGTAAGCACTTAAGTAAGCATGTGTTGCAGACTTTTAAAATGTCACATTTTTCCTGGTAATATTGAGTAAAATATGCCAACCATCCTTGGTGACTTGGGATCAGGTATTAGACTGTAGACAGACAGTGTGTGCAGGAGGATGTGGGTCTTCACAGCCCCTCCGGTTAGAGAACTTCCCTGGGACTTGTTTAGAGAAGGAAATCCTTATGTCGTTGGTCCACTGTCCACCCAGCCATCTGTCTGTCTGTCTAGTTTCCTTTTCATCTTTCTCATAGCAGTGAAGTAAGAATGCTTACTTATGTAACCACCTGAACAGGGTAACAGAGACACTGTCCACAAAGTTCACTAGGGAACAGCATGGAAAGCAGCCCTCTGGAAGTTACTTTTTTACTCTCAGTGAAAGCATTGTGCTTCCGTCTTTTCACATGCACTTCTCCCCGTTACCCAGGGTGCTCTGTCATCTCCGCATCAAGTTACCTTCTTCGTTACTTTGAACCTTTCTGGGTCACTCGCCTTTCCAGCCTCTAAAAATGCAGCAACAATGCGGCACCTGACATGCTGCCTCCTTGGTCCGTTTCCCAGGGTAGCCAGTGGGGAGTCTCCTCCATGGACTGTTAACATATTGCTGCCGAACACCATGAAATACAAGTAAAACTTGAACACCACAACATGAAGGAAACCTGGTTTTGTGACTTGGTTCCCGGTCCCATCGAGGTGCTGGATGAAGATGCCAGAGGTCGAGGGTCCACTGATAGATTGCCCTGTGTGAAATGGTGATTTTCACCGACACGGTTCCGCAGGCGTCGGAAGCCCCTCACGCCTCCTGCCCCGTGTTTTGTGTTTTCACATGTTTTCCTGCGGAGAGGGTTCGTGGCTTTCTTTAGGTTCCCAGGGAAAGGTGTGCACTTCGCTGCAGAAGGTCCTGCCCCTGCAGTCACAGACTTCCGGCTGTTGTCTCAGGTTTGGGGATGCTAGATTTCAGCAGCTCCCTCTCTACAATCACCTTTTAATTTTTTTTAAAAGTCACATAATAGCATTTGACAAAATCTAACACCCATTCATGATAAAAAGTCAGCAAGTTAGGAAGAGAGGGGAATTCTCTCAACTTGATAAAGACCATCTATTTTAAAAAAAACTATGAAAAAAACGGGAAGTTGTAGAAACCACTAAAGCGTTATTCTTTAAGGGTGAGAATAGTTTAAAGTTGGGTTTTTCCCCCCCAGCAATAGAATTCAGGATGAATTATCACACACAGATGTATTGAGTTAAATTATTTGATATATCAAAATAATCAGGTATGAATCCTGATTGGATATTTGAGAATGTTTTAGGTGATAATACCATTATGATTAGTTTTAAAAGAGTCCTTATCTTTTAGAGTTGTATGTTGAAGAATTGAGGGGGTGAAGTTATCTGATGTTGGGGATTTGTTTCAGAATAATGGAAACTGGTGGTAGGAATGGGTAAATCAAACAAGATTGGTCCTGTATTGATAATTGTAATAGCTGAGTCCTGGATACATTTATTATTCTACTAGTGACCCGGTGCACAAAATTTGTGCACATTAAAAGGGGATTAATAGAGGAAATGTTTTAATATTGCTATTTGCCCTTTCTTTATAATAGAAGTGTCAGAGATGAAAGCAAATTAGTAAAATGTATATGAAAACCTTCTTCCTGTCAGAGTCTGGGGCTCACCACAGGACCCAGAGTCAAGTCCCCGTCCACCCACATGCACCTCAAAATCGCGTGAGACCCAGACCCAGCTGGCCCCCCCATCCATTGGGCTAGATCCAGACGCAGCCAGTCCCACCCTTATCAAGCCCTGCCGGGCAGGGGGCGTAGCGCCAGGATGGGGGGCGTGGCCTGAGGTCCCCCAGCCCAGACTGGGGCGGGGAGCGTGCCTTGAGGCCCTCCGTCAAGCCCCGCCAGGTGAGGGACAAGGCCTGAGGTCCCCCTGTCAAGCCCCACAGGGTGGGGGAGGGCATAGCCTCAGGTCCCTGCTGATTGCTCATTAAGGCTCCTTATGGGAACTTGGCCTCAGCTGTGGGTGCAGCCATCTTTGTGATGGAGTGATGGTCAATTAGCATATCCCCTCTTTATTAGATAGGATTCTTTTCTACTTTATAGCTTACATCATATAAAAAGGTAAATTGCCTGATATAAAACTTGTGTGGTCACACCCATTGGGTGGCTAATATCAAAACCCAGAAAGTGACAAGTGTTGGTGAGGTTGTGGAGAAATTGGGAGCCTTGTGCTCCGAGGGTGGGAATGTGAAAATGGTGCCGTCGCTGTGAGAAACAATGTGGGCAGTTCCTCAAAGAATTAAAGCCAGAATCACTGAATGACCCAGCAGTTCCACTTCTGGGTGCATACCCAAAAGAATTGAAAACAGGGTGGCAAACAGATGGTTGTATAGCCGTGTCCAGGACATTATTCACAGTAGCCAGAAGGTACTTGGCAACCCAAGTGCCCTTGACAGATGAACGGAGAGACAAGATGTGGTCCATACATACAATGGGATATCATTCAGCCTTAAAAAGGTGATGCATGCTGTAACACACATGGACCTTGAGGACATTATGCTAAGGACAAATACCCACTTACCAACTGTGGCTGATTAAAAGTTTCCTTTTTTGTTTAAAAAAAAAAGAAAAAGCCACGTGATTTTGTTTGCTTGCTTTTTGTTTTACACTTAACAGAATCGCTGTATAATGCTACTTCTTTCTTCAGCTGTGTAAGAGAGAAAGTTAGACCTCTCCAGGGCCTGAGCCTGTAGGGATTTTGTTAGCTGTAGGTTGTATTTCGGAAGATGATGATAGGGAGATCGTCATGGGAACGCCTCTGGAGTCTCTCTAGCTCTGGTCCTTCTGCCTTTGTAGTTTTTCCTAAAACATAAGCTGCTGCTTAAGATGAACTGATCAACACATATTTGTTGAGCATCCGTGTGCCAGGCATAGAGTGGGCCCTTCACTCACATCCTATATAATAAAGAGGTAATACGCAAATTGACCCTCACGCCCTCACAAGATGGCTGCCTATGACCAGGCCGGCAGGGGGGTTAGTGAGGGACAACCAAATGACTGGACAGCAGGCTGCATGGGGTGACCAGGCCGGCAGTGGGGGGCAGTTGGGGGTGACCAGGCTGGCAGGGAGGGGGCAGTTAGGAGCAACCAGGCAGGCAAGGGGAGCAGTCAGGGGCGATCAGGCCAGCAGGGCAGGGGGCAGTTAGGGGCAACCAGGCAGGCAGGCAGGCAGGTGAGTGATTAGGAGCCAGCGGTCCAGGATTGTGAGAGGGATGTCCAACTGCTGGTTTAAGATCAAACCTAAACCGGCAGTCGGACATCCCCCAAAGGGTCCCGGATTGGAGAGGGTGCAGGCTGGGCTGAGGGGACCGCCCCCCTGCATGAATTTCGTGCACTGGGCCTCTAGTCATCATACCTAATAATAGACAAACATGTAAATCGACCATACCTCTGCTACGCCCACAGTCAATCAGACGGAGTATGCAAATTAACCCAACAAAGATGGAGGTTAATTTGCATATGTAGGCACCCAGCAGCCCGGGAACTTTCTCAGCACCCAGGTTACTCCGAAGTAGGCCCTGTGTGGGTCCTGAGCAACCTGGGAAGGGCCTGAGCCAGGGGGCTCCTGGGCAGGGGCGGAGCCCACGATCAGAGGGAGCTGGGGGTCTCCTGCCCAGGCCCCAAACCTCGGCCAGAGCCTTTGGGCCTGGGCAGGGGTAGAGCCAGAGATCAGAGGCGATAAATGTGAACTACAGAGGAAACACCTTTTCTTATCGCTCATTGGCTAAGCTCCCTGTATGCCACTGGTAATATTTTTAGTAACGTGGGTATAAGAATCCAAAAAGGTGATCTAGGGCTTTTCCACCACACTCCTGGAGAAAAAAATGAAGGTCCGCTGCTGAAGGGCTAAGAAATGTCATATCCTGCCCTACCCGGTTTGGCTCAGTGGATAATGCCTTGGCTTGCCGACCGCAGGGTCCTGGTTCGATTTTGATCAAGGGCATGTACCTAGGTTGCAGGCTCCTCCCTGGCTGGGGCCCAGGTCAGGGCTCATATAGGAGGCAACCAATCAAAATGCTCCTCTCACTTTGATGTTTCTCTCTGTCTTTCCCTCTCTCTTCCACGCTCTCTAAAAATCAATGGAAACATATCCTCAGGTGAGGATTAAAAAAAAAAAAAAGAAATGTCATATCCTATGAAAGACACATCTTGAAAATGCCTAAAGAAAGTTGTCATTTTTTCATGGTGAAGGGACTGGAGTCCGTGTTGATGAAACACCTTGGTGGCTGTGGTGACTGGCAGTGGCTGCAGCAGTGGGGTGATGGGGCTGGTGCCTTTCCCTGATCAGCCTGGTCGCCTCCCACAAAGGGAGGCCAGACTGCGGCTTAGGCCTGCTCCCCAAGGGAGAGGGGGCAGGCTGGGTTGAGGGACCACCCCCCTCCCCAGTGCATCAATTTCATGCACCAGGCCCCTAGTTATCTATAATCCTCAAACAAGGCTGTGGAAGGAGGGCCTGTTCCTGACTTACGATGTAGAAATAGGCACAGGTGGTTAAAGAATCTGTCCCTAGTTAGAATGTCAGGCACAGTTCCTTTATTAAGTATATCCCTGTCTTTCTTACCAGACCTCACTGTTTAAAACTTTGAACCGCTTCTGACAGGATAGAGGGAGCTCACTGCATAGCAGAGAAGGGGGTGCTCACCTGTAGCCAACCACAGCTCAAGCCCCTCTCCAGCTGTGCCTCGTAATATGTCAGTTATCCCAGTCCTGCTAGTCCCAGAATGATCCACAGCCTTTTCTACCCTTGAACCTTATTTGTATTTTTCACTCTGTTTTAAAAAAAACCCTCAAGCCCCAGTCGGTTTGGCTCAGCGGATAGAGTATCGGCCTGAGGACCAAAGGGTCCCGGGTTCGATTCCGGTCAGGCACGACCTCAGTTGCAGGCTCCTCCCCGGCCTGGACCAGTCAGGGCACGTGCAGGAGGCAATCAATCGATGTGTTTCTCTCACATCAATGTATTTCTCTGTCCCTCTCTCTTTTCCTCTCTAAAATAAATGGAAACATATCTTCGGGTGAGGATTAAAAATAGATAAATAAAATACCCCCTCAAAAGGATGCTCCTTTTAAGGATGTCCTTGGGAGGTCTCCATCGTGCTTCTGGTGGTCCCCAGAGTTGGTCTCAGATATTTCCAGCTCTCTCCTCCAGACACACGCCAGAATTGCACTTGCCCACCCTGGTGATTTGGGTGGGGCCATGGGACCAGTTCTGGCCCACGAGTTAGGAGCAGAAGTGAGTTGTATTTCGTCTGTGTAGACGGTTCAGCTCCCACTAGGCCACCCTCCAGAGCGCTCACGCTTCCCCTGGCAATGGCATGGCCACACATGGGATGGAGGCTGCAGGTCTTAGGGGCTCAGCTGACCGTCCGAGTTCTCACCACTGAGTGAGTTCCCGCCCCCAGTTTTTCCCACATCCCACGACCCGGTGATGCTAGCCGCGTCCGTTCAGGATGTGGATGTTCGTTGATCCACTTGTGTTCTCCGGCAGATTGCGCCTGCTTCCCCAGCGCAGCACCTTGCAGTGCGCTTCTGCCTCGCAGATGGTCCTGGGGACAGACTTTGAGTCCGTGGGGATGTGGAGACAGAAGGACCTTTGATGTCAAGCCGGTTTTCAGGGATCAGAGCTGGTCTGATCTAAATAGGAATTTATGACTGGGACAATGCTTAGAGGCCATAAGAATGGATGCCTTTTGACATTTTTATTTTGGGACTATCTGAATAATTTATGGATTTTAAATGTTTCCTGAGGAAAAAATAATCAGTTGGGGATTTTATATTGATGTCATTTAAGACACTTTTCTATGCATACTGCCTTTAACAAGGGGTCTGCTAACACATTACATTCCACTCCTTACTGAGTCAGGAGCTAGATTTTTAAATCCGAGCCTGGCAATTTGCAGCACGCACTCAAAGGCACCTGCCGCCACCTAGTGGCGGTGTCTCCTCATTGTATACTCTTGATGGACCAAGGCTAAATGTTGAATCTGCAAATAAAACATGTAACGTTATTTAAAATTTACCGGTGAATTGCCTACCGTCTCTTAAAACATATAGTTGTCGCCTGACCGGTGTGGCTCCGTGGTTGAGCGTGGACCTATGAACCAGGAGGTAACAGTTTGATTCCCGATCAGGGCACATTATGGGAGGTGCAGGAGGCAGCCGATCAATGATTCTCTCTCATCATTGATGTTTCTCTCTCTCTCTTCCTCTCCATTCCTCTCTGAGGTTAATATGTTTTAAAAAACACATAGTTGTCATTATTAATCATTTATTATGTCGTTATTGGGGCAATATGACTAGATGTTCTGGAATGAGAAGTGGCACATATCCAATTTGTTTTTGGAAAGAGTGGGTTTCTCTTCGTAAATGAACTTATCAGCCGGGGACTCTGGTGCAGGGTTGATGTCAGGGCTGCCACACACAGGCTTTGCAGCCACCTTGCCAGGGATCTGTGACTTGCGTGACCTGGACAGGGAGCCGACCTCTCTTTTGCCCACAAAGTTGGGATGTACTGGGAAAGTGTAAGTTTTTATATTTAAAGTTAATCCTGAAGCTGACTATTGCATTCTTTTCACTTTGGGTTTTAAGTCAGTGGCCATTTATAACCACAGAAGCTAGCCAGGTCTTAGAGTAACAGGTGCACACCCCAGATACAGCCTACATTTACAGAAGGTCTGATCGCCAGTCTTGCCATTCCCGGATTTTAATTAGTATTTTGCCATTCAAACTGTCGTTGGCTTTTTCATGATGTAGAATGTGAAGCCATGAATCAGGAAAAGGCTTTGAGTGTGGGTGACCTGTTCCTAGCCTTCTGGCTGCTCGTCTCTCCGAGTTATCTGTGGGCCCCTTTCGGATGATTACAGAAACATCAGTCACTTGTCTCCATACATATTTTATAATGCCAATTGAATGTGATGAAATATTAAAAATATCATTTATTAAATATTTAAAAGTTCAGTCTTTGAAACTGGCCAGCTCTCTTCATTCTACTGCCAGCCTAAAGGAGCAGTTTAGGAACTCTGAATTATAAAATTAGAATACTGGGAAAAATCAGAGAATTAGGAATATCACTATAAAATTATTTTTTTGCCTTGAGCCATTAGTAATTTTCAGCTGCAGGGTAGCAGAAATACACATTTTATGCTCCTGCCTTTTAATACTTTCTGCTATTTTAGATTTTCTGCACTTTGCCTAGTATTTGTACCTTCTTACTGGGTTAGAAAAAATCACTTAAAGTCTAAGGAGTTTTACAGATTCACATATTGGAATGATCTTCTGTTTCATTTGCTTTGCTTATAATTTTATTAATAAAACTTTAAATCTGAAAACAAGTTGGAATTTACTATTGCTCTTCATGGTACATTGTTAATAGCAAGTTGAATTAGTAGCTTCTGTGTTTTGAAAGGAGAGACCAGTGACAGACTGGAGGTTCTTCCCAGGGGCCCGTTGACCTGTCACACCTGCAGCCCATGCAGCCGTCCAGCCTGCGCCAGAGCAGGTGTCACGAGCTGTCTGGAGGAGTGGGAGTCTCAGCCGTTAGGAAAAGCCCCAGCCCAGCTGCAGAGTGAGGCTGTTGCTGTGTTCAGAGGACCCTCCCGGAGGGAAGGCTGCCGCGACTCGGCCCCGCAGCGGCCCGCAGTGAGCTCGGCGCCCTCGGGGTGCTGCTGAAGAAGCGCAGGTGCACCAGAACTTCGGAATTTTCTCCTCTCTCACGGCTCCTGGCCCGGGCGTGCTTTTCCAAAGGCTCTGTAAATCTTGGCCTTTATGACTGGGTTTGGTATCCTAGCTGGTCCCCCCATAATCTAAGCACAGGTCACCTCTCTGGACAGATCCCTGGTTCGCACGTGGACCGCCAGGTTCTCTCGTCTCCTTTGCTTTGAATATCCAACTGTCCGAAACAAAAAGCCACACCTCGTCGATGTTTACAACACCAAATCATACCTGCTTTTCAGTTCTCAGCACCAAACCTGCCTTCTCTAGGAGAGGATTTCGAACCAGGACACTGACTTTTTAAAAAATAGGTATTTTTGTTGACTTCAGAGAGGAAGGGAGCGGGAGAGAGAAACATCAATGATGAGAGAGAATCATGGATCGGCTGCCTCCTGCACGCCCCACACGGGAACGAGCCTGGAACCCAGGCCTGTGCCCTGACCAGCAATTGAAACGTGACCTCCTGGTCCATAGGTCAACGCTCAGCCAGAGCCACGCTGGCCGGGCCAGGGCATTGATTTTAATTGTACTGTTTATGAGGTTCCTTACGCACTCATTCATTGGCCCGATACTTGCCGAGTGATGAGATGCCAGTTAGCAAACAGCAAAAGGTCAGCCACTGCCAGCATCTGTTTTTGCCCATGTCTGAGGGGAGTGGGGGAAGGTCATGACACAGCAGCCCCTTGTGGCATCTCCTGTGTCTGACACTGCCAGCCTGGCATGTGTGACGGGTTCGATCACACAGCAACCTGTGACGTGGGTACTATTCCTGTCCTTGCTTTACCGTTGAGGAAACAGGCCCACGGAGGCAGCCAGGTAGCTGCCCCAAGGTCCCAGGCTGGCTCCGCTGGCCTCGCTGTGCCCAGGGTGGCGAAGAGCAGCAGCGGAGAAGGAGACGGTGGGGCCAGAGCAGCGGGTGCTGGTGCGGTTGGACGAGGGAGCCATTTGAACAGAGACCTGGGACTCTGGCCGGGGACTTGAGAGGTCAGAGCCATTTTAATATCGAGACATTGACTTGCTCTTCCCTCATCCTCGCGAGAGCGCGGTGGTTTCCTAGAAGAGGCTGCCTGGCGTGTGCGGCAGGACCCAGGAGGCGCCATGGGGACCCGCTGGCTCCTGCGAAGCCGGACAGTGAGCGAAAAGCCTCGCAGGATGGAAATGGTGCTCTCCTTAGTGAGCTTTGTGTTTTAAAATGCAGTTTATGAAAACGGTACTTCCGTTAACTTGCAATGGGTTTGCTTTTTTTAAAATGAATTAATAAACATTAAAATTTATCTTGGTTTTAATTTCCAATACAGTAAACTCTGATGGGTAGGCAGGTAGATAAATGAGGTAGATAGGTAGATCCCACATAAACAGATGCTGTGAGGTCTTCAGTAACGTTTTGGCGTGGCCGGGTCTGGGTGCACATATTTGAGGGCACGGTTTAGATCTGTCAGGAGGGCAAGAATGCGCTTGTCACCTGGCTCCTGTGACAAGTCCAGGAGAGCAGAGAGGTGACGAGAAGTGGCTGCGTCTGCATTCTGTGGGTGCGCAGAGTTTTAAATGCGGTAAAATGTAGAACAGAATTTCCCGCCGTGACCGTCTTAAGCGTACAGTTCAGTCGTGTCACGTATACTCGTTCGTATTGTTGTGCAGCCTGTTCCAGAGCTCTTGTCATCTTGCAGAGCTGCAGCTCTGTACCCACTGGACTGGTCCTGTGGGTCTGCGGTGACCTTGCAAGTGAAGCCGAGGTTTGCTGTGGGGTGGATGTGGCATGCATAACGGTCTGAGGGAGGCGGCATTCACTGCAGAGCTGGGGGCTTGTTTCCCTTCCGCACGCCGGCCACGCACCGCCCTGGAGGGGGTGCAGGTGAGGCCCAGGTGCTTCTCACCTGTCGCTCCGTAAGGGTCATCACCCGCAGCAGGAAAGCAGTGTCCCCTTACGGGATGTTGTATTCGACGTGGTTAAACGTCTAAATTTAATTTCAGATGCTTCTGGATTGATTTGCACTTATGGGAAAGAGTCTGGGTAGTTCCTTCAACAAATAGGCACTACCTATTGGTCATAAAGTTCCATACCCTAAATTGAGGACTTCTGTGGTTAACCGTATCCTGAGATGTGATACCTTACACCTGAGATAGAAGGAGAGCTGGTAACACTCACGGTGAAAGCAGAAAGACAATGAAAGCGTTCCCGCGGTGAGGTGGAGCCCAAAATGCGCTCAGGGAGGAAGTGGTGGCTGTGGCCCGGACAAAGCCAGGCCCAGGCAGAACAGGAGGGATCAGAACTAAAAACGGATGGTACCAGGTAAGTGCCTGCTAGGCAGCACAGTTCTCCCTTAAAACCAAAAGTAGCAGTTACAGTGCCCAGCCCCTTTCCCAGTTACGGCACCAGCCCTTCTGGGAGGGGGGGGCGCTGGCTTACACACTAGGAAATGAGATTGAGAGGTTACTCAAGGCCACCCAGAGGTCAGCTACACCTGCTCAAGGTCACTCCGTAAAGATAGAAGACGCTGGAATCTGACCCCATGTCAGCCTGACTCCAGAGTGCGTTATTTATTCTTAAGCAGTTTTCAGTCAACTATTTCAGGAATTCACATTGTATTTTATTTTAACGCCTTAGGTTTGTAATTTTATAGTCATAAGCCTTGTCTATTTTGTGTCTTTGTTTGTAATGCTAATTTTAAATAGGTACTATTGTATTGTCATAAAGAAATAACGCTTTTCTTTGTCACTGTTCTGTAATAGGCCCAAAACAGTTTGAATTTGTCTACTGGCCATCAGTCTTTTTTCTTTATTTGTTCAGCAGAATCTGGTTTCTTCCTGGACTCAGATAGTTTCTCCATTACTCACTCTAGAATTTAGAATTTCATGATATTTAGGTTTTGATACCAAACCCTGCAACAAAAAATGCAAGTGTTGCCTTCCAGACCAATGAGAGTCTTATGGTTCGGACATAATAGATGTGTCTTCAAAAGCAGTTGAGTTTAAAATACTCAGTCTGGCCCTGGCCGGTGTGGCTCACTGGGTTGGGTGTTGTCCTGTGCCCCGAGAGGTTGCCGGCTCCTTCCTGGTCCGGGCACATGCCGGCTGTGGGCTCGATCCCCAGTGGGGGGCCTGCAGGAGGAAGCCGATCCCCAACTCCCCCTCACATCAACGTTCCTCTCGCTTCCTCCCTCTCTCTCTCAAAACCAATTTAAAAAACCTTTTCAGAAAAAGCAATGGTGTTCTAACCTGCCTGTGTCCTTCCTTCTTCAAACACAGCTAACCTGCCTGTGTCCTTCCTTCTTCAAACACAGCTAACAAGCACAAGCCCTGGCTTGAGCCCACCTACCACGGCATCGTGACAGAAAACGACAACGCGGTGCTCCTCGACCCGCCGCTGATCGCCCTGGACAAGGACGCCCCCCTGCGCTTCGCAGGTAGGAGCGTGGTGGTGTGGGCTCTTGCTGCACCGGGCCCGGGCCGACGCATCGGGAACGTTTCTCACCCTTTCTGAAAGCGTGTCGATGGCCGAGGGTGGCTCCCGGGCACCATCCTTTGTCCTGTTACTTTAAATGGTTAGGGGACCTGAGCAAAAAGCCTGTACATGTGGATGAAAAGCACAGTATCACATCGCATCGTTCTAGTCCCTGTCTTGATGTCATCAGATAACACCTAGGCCAGTGTGTCTCAAAAAAGCGTGCGCACAGCGCACCCGAGGGCGGTGTGGAAATGCAGGTTTGGATCCAGAGGGCCTGGGGGACCGGAGCTTCTGCCCTGCTAACCTGCTCCCAGGTGCTGCAGGTCCGCGAGAGGCAAGGATCTGGGGAACTGCAGCTCAGGGTCCTCTCGCTCCACCTCGGTTTCAGTTACTGCAAAGACTTACTGGGAAACGTCCAGCAATCTTTGTAGAGGAATCCTGTGGCTCAGGTTTTACTGTCCGTAAATTTTAAAGTGGAGGCATCTCACCAGACTGCAGCCTGACGAAGCGGCAGCTCGGGCCGCTTGGAGACTTGCTGTCTTGCTGACACGTGATACCACTGTGCACTTTCGAGCGGTTCTTGCTTGAGCCGCGTGTCCACAGTAACTTCCCTGACGGACGTGAATTGTGCCAGGTCGCCCTCTCCTTGCCTCAGGGTCACGGTTAATTTTAAAAGAGTAGTTGTTGCCTGGCATTTTTCTTCCAGGACCCAATTTCTCATGTTAGTGTGGGCTATTTGCCTGGGGGCCAGTAAGAGGGATTCCGTTAACTTGTATAGATCAGGCGGGGCATTACTTCACGGTGTGTAAATGGGGGGAAGTGGACGGGTTTCTGAAGAGCTCTTTAAACCAGCGGTCACCAGCCGGTGGTCCGTGAGGCCCGAAAGGTTGTCGACCGCAGATTTAAACAATAAACTTATTGGTTCTTCATTCTCTTCAAGTGCCACAGCCCATGTTCCGGGAAGTCACCTGAGAACCAGCTGTGCTGTGTGCGTCAGTGGGGGACACAGACCTTCCCAGTAGTGTTGCTTGTTGATCGGTTTTTAGAGAGAAAGCCGATTAGATGGACAGGAGAGGGCGCGCTCGATGCCGGGAATCCATACACAGTGCTGGCGCAGTAGCTGAGCTGATTTTCCTCTGCTCCTTCCTTCCCGCCCCCCCAAATTTGTCGTTTTTAGCATTGCTCATCGGTGCGCTCTGGAACTGACAGCCTTTGAGTGTTGGTGTGTAATACTGGCACACGCAGCCCCTGCGGGCCACATTTAGTTATCACACGTGCTCCTCTGTGCGAGAGGGGCGGTCAGTGCTGTGTGACTGCCTGGACTAGGATGATCTAGTTTATGTTTTTGAACAGACTTACATGTTTCTGACTTTCCCTGCATCCTAAGAAGTGATTGGGCCTCTGTACCGTGCAGTGTCAGCTGTGTACGGTCCTGTGGTCTGTACCTAGACCAGCGCCTGGCACCAGTTGACACTCCATAAATATTGTAGGAGGAGTGACTGAGTTTGCCCAAGATGACAGCGCGTAAGTGATAGAGCGACCTTCCCGCCAGGTGGTCCGAGTGCGGCCTCCATCCGTAGGGTCGCTGTGGGCTCTCTCCGGCTCTCACAGCGTTACCTGTAGAACATTGTAAACAGCCCGGCTCGCAGTCCTGCCCCCTCGCAGGAATGTGTGGGTAAGTACCAGAGACTGCTTGTCAGACTTCTGAAATCAGTCCGTGGCTGATGTTGGCAGCTTCGTCACCAGAGTGCGTTGTAAATTGTCCCTCATCAGACGTTCGTATGGAACGCAGAAGTCTTGCCCAGATTGCTTTCTTGGGGTGAAATAGGAGAGTAAAATCTTGGTATTTGTCAAGTAGTTTAGGAAATTAAAATAACTAAGGTTCTTATTCAGCCCCTTTTCCTGAACCTGCTAAAAGCCTGAGCAGAGGTGGGTAAAAGACATTGTGTTGTCCATTTTGTGTGCGTGATGGGGAGCTTGACCCCTCACGCAGGCCATGTGGTGGCCTTTCGGCCAGTTGTCCCTTCTTCACTGCCCACGTCAGAGGCCGAGTGCCCCGCCTTGTCGCCCCCTTCTCAGGCTCTTCCTTCTGGTAGGTGGTTTCACCCCAGCACCATTTCCTGCTTTCCCGCCGAGCACAGAGATTTTGCAAGGTTAGGTAAACAGTTGCGATGGAAATAGAATCCAAAAGAAATTTCCGGACAAGAATGGGGACTTTATTTTCATTGATAATTAGAACCAACTCAGGTGTGTGATCCTTTTCTCCGTATTCTTTATACTTTGCGTGGCTCGCCCTGAGGGTGGCCACGGGGCCAGCCCCAGCACTGCCTTTTTAGCATAGGCGACGGGCTGACGCTGCGTTTGTAGCAATGAGTTGCACATATTTGGTGAAGCCCCATGAAATTGCCATTTGTATATGTCTAAACTATCAAAATACTTGAAGAAAATGGAACATTGCAAATATCCTGTGGTTTAGCCTAATTACTGTAAGGCAGTAAGTAATTCGTTGAGTAGCGGGTTTAAGTAAGTATCTGGCTGTTGGGATGGAAACTTCAGATTAACAGTTACTGACTAGCGTGGACTCATTTTGGATACAGTTGCCTCCAGGAAAGGTTGGTGTCAGTGATCACTAACTGTTAAGGTCCTCTGTCAGGTCCTTGTAGAATGTGAAGAAGCGTGAACGTTGGCCCTTCTTCCCAGAGCACCGATGATTTGGGTCCCAGAAACTAGCATGGACCAGTCACCGAAACGGGCAGCAGCCTGATGCCCAGCTGGAGAGCGTGGGCACCAGGGCCGAGTGGAGAGGCGGGAGAGGGAGGAGAGGCGGGTTAGCAGGGATGTTGCAGTGGACGCTGCTCAGCAGGTGTCCCCTTTCCCAGGGCCAGATCGGTGGGTCTACAGTCCGTTACCCGCCTTCCCCAGCCAAGTGCATGCCCGGCCCAGGCGAGGCTCACAGGCGTCTCCTCCTTGGAGAGCCACAGATGCTAATATCGGCTGAGGCTGCGTTCCCGCTGTCCAGGCCAGTTTGCTCTGGGCCTGGGCTGGCCCCTGTTCCTGGTCTCTCGAGCTGCCTTGGTTTCTGCTGTTTCCAGGTCCCTTTCTCTGGCTTGCAGCCAATTCCATGAGTTCGTGGCGGCTTTGCAGTGAAGCCCCTCTGGCCTGAGTTAGCTGGAGTGGATTTCTGTTGCTTGCCACCAGTGAACCTGACTGTTGGAGCTGGCGCTCATGGCCTCCAGGGGGAGTGCAGCACAGGGCAGGTGACCTGAGAGTGGGGGACAATGGGCGAGGCTCTGAAGACACCCTCGCTTTCGGGGAAGAGCAGTGCATTTGCGGTTATGCTCAGATTTGGAAGAAGACTTCGAAAGAATGCAAAGCCAGCCTGAAGCCCAGGTTTCTCAGAGGGCTGGACGAGGAAAGTGAGGGCTAACACTGTAAACAGGAACCCTTGATGCGACTTTGGATATTAAGAAGTCAAATCTGTACGCTTTGTTACAGTTTTATGTTTCACTTTTTAAAAATTCTGTGGTAAAGTTCTTTTTGACTGCTTTAACTTTTGTTGTTGTTAATCCTCACTGGAGGATATTTTTCTCATTGCTCTTTAGAGAGAGTGGAAGGAAGGTGGGGGCGGGAGAGAGAGAGAGAGAGACATCAATGATCAACTATGTGAGAGACACATTGATTGGTTGCCTGCCGCACACACCCCAACCAGGCCTGGGGATTGAACCTGCAACCCAGGTATGCATGCCCTTGATTGGGAATCGAACCCGAGATCCTTGGGTGCACGGGCTGATGCTCTAACCACTTAGCTACTGGCCAGGGCCCTTTTGACTGTTGTTGTTTTTAATATATCTTTATTGATTTCAGAGAGGAAGGGAGAGAGAGAGGGAGATAGAAACATCAGTGATGACAGAGAATCATTGATCAGCGGCCTCCTGCACACCTCCCACTGGGGACAGAGCCCGCAACCAGGGCATGTGCCCTTGACCAGGATCAAACCTGGGACCTTTCAGTCCATAGGCCAACGTTCTGTCCACTAAGCCGAACCAGCAAGGGCCCTTTTGACTGTTGTAGATTATCTTAGAGGAATGAGGGGGAGAGAGATGGGGAAGGTTTGGTCCATTCCAAGGCTAGCGTAGCTGGAAAGGCTGTCGGGAAACCTGATGGGGTAGGGTTTCAAGTAGACTTACCTAGCAGGGCAGGTGCACATGGTCTGAATTAAGTGGGAAAGGGCTGGACAGAAAGAGAATAGACTCTGACAGGTGATTCTGAGAGGCCTTCCTTGCAGAGGTGGAGAGAAGGTGAGTCTAGGAGAGGACTGAGAATGCAAAGGGGTGGAGATGCACCGTGCTGTAACTCCATGTAATCAGTGCATGTAACTGCATGTATGTAACTGTCCTGGGTGTGTAAATAACACAACGATGCATCAGGGGTGGAGGAGAAGGGTGCCCATGACCAGGAATGGAACCTCTGACCCTTCAGTGCGTGGGCCCGATAAAACTTTGCTTACAGACACAGAAATGTGAATTCCATATAATTTTCAGTTATTATTTTAAAAGATAGAAAAAACTGTAGCACGCAGGTTGTTCAGCAATGTGCCGTGGGTGGGTGTGGCCCGAGGCCATAGGCTGCCTGCCGGCTGGGCCAGCACCATCCACATCCCTGGCTGTGATGGTGGGAAGGTTCGGTGTCTGCATTCTCCATTCAGCAGTTACTGGGCATGTGCGAGGAGAGACTGAATTTTAATATTTAATTTTAACGAGAATTTTAATTTAGTTTGACACAGCCCCATGGGGCTAGTGGCTATGGCACGGGCATTGGCCGGCACAGATCTAGAGAGACGCTGTGTGGATGCAGCCGGAACCACAGACAGAATTGTCCCTTGTAGCTGGCCATGGGCAGCGGACACCTGGCATTATGGTGCAGCGCCAATGGATCCCACTGGGAACAGTGAACACTGCGGGGCCTGCTTTGTGGCAGGCCGTGTTCTGCACACTGTACCTGGGTTTGCTCACTGGTTCCCTCTTACATGAATGAATGCACCACAGCTGGGCGTGCCCTCCCGGATGAGTGGGTCTTAGACCCACAGGCTGAGTGAGAAAGGCAGGCATTCTGTACCACGTGAGACCATTGTTCAAACCTCAAAAACAAGCGAAATGAGACAGCGCTGTTCGGGGGTGTACAAACATGTGACACAACCATTTTTAAAAGCAAGGGGATTCAGACTGTGAGGCCTTTGGGGGAGAGAAGGTGCCCTGGTGAGGCCACACAGCGTGGGGGGCAGCGGGGCCCCGACCTCCTCCCCTGCAGTGGTCCTGGGCGAGGGGCGCAGGGTGATCTGGGCTGCTGGACCAGTGTGTCCCGCGGCAAGGACAGTGGCCATTGGAGCCTCACGGCGTTCCTGTTGAAT
Organism: Corynorhinus townsendii; assembly: GCA_026230045.1. Lineage (NCBI taxonomy): Eukaryota > Metazoa > Chordata > Mammalia > Chiroptera > Vespertilionidae > Corynorhinus > Corynorhinus townsendii. Next base: position 216,750,636 of record JAPDVU010000002.1, read on the forward strand.
TGGTTTCATTCCCACGGAAGCATGTGTCCGTTTATATTTGTTGCCTTCGTTGCACGAGGACAAGATTAGATGAGAAAACAGCGCTGTTCACTCAGCTCGCAGACAGAGGACCGGACAGAAAGCCCACGGTTTGTCTCACATAGTCTAAGGCTGTCTGAGTGTTAGTTACCAGACTGACCACCAGAACCGACGTTGAAAGGGAAAAGCTGAGAACGGTAGAGGACATAGCTGTCACGATGTCTGACACACCTGCGGGGTTAGGAAGCTGTGGCCGTGCTATTTCATGGGCAGTGAGTGCAGCTTCAGAAACGATGCCCGGGTTCCTGGTAAGTAGGATTCCAAGAGACACTTTGTTACTGAAGGTCCCGTTATGCCAGAGCCGTTCCGCTGCGCTGACGGTTAAATCGTGTCAAGCTTTCCTATGTAATATGTGCATCTTTGACTTTTTTCCTTATTGTTCCGTCCTCATTCTTTTCCTGAATTACTGACATGGGTTTATCTTTTCTCCCTTCAGAGAGTTTTGAGGTGACAGTCACCAAAGAAGGTGATAAAGGGTTCTTTCTCTCCCTCTTATGAATATTAACCCACTAACTTTGTTTATAAAATTGGGAATCAGCCCTTAAACAGAAGACGCTGCCATGCTCTTTTATCCCTTTTATTCTCCTATTTTGTTTCTATTTTTAAATATATGGATGGAAACTGTATGTAACCAAACCCTTGGTTAGAAATATCTGGAAATCAGACATCCATTTGAACTATATGGATAATACTGTACATTTTCCCCCTCATTGAACTTAAGAGATTCACTTCGTAACTATTTTCTATCAGCTGTAATTTTGAAAGAGGTCCATCTTATTTTTATGTGAAATACATTTTGTGAAGTTTTACTTACGCGTTAGAACGTTTATATTTGTTCTCCCAGGGGCAAGAATGGAGACGTAGATTTTTAACTCCTAATGAAGCTGGTAAGCCAACTTAGACGGATTTCCGTTCCCAGGCAGGCTTCCTTTTCAGGTCCGATGGCAGGTAGTCCGAAACGGGCCAGCCTAGCGGCTCTCTCCCCATGGCGGGCGCTGCCTCGCGCCGGTAGACGCTAGCTGTTGAAATGGATGCCTGAAAAGTTGGTATTTCTACCTTCTCGTTCAGTAGTTTGCTTTGATTCCCTAATTTTAGCCAGGCTCATTGCACAGGAAGACTTGTTTCTTCTGACTTTTTTTTTTTTTTTTTTTTTACAGACTTTCTGTAATTACGGTGCTGAACCTATAGCTCACGCTTCTTCCTCTCTCAACACTTGACTGTGTGTTTTAGCCTTCTCTCTGGTCCAAACCAAAATAGCTGCCCAGCTGTCCCCTGCGGCCCGGGCAGTTTCTGGTGTTATCAGGCCTTGGCAGTGTGCTAATGAGACCACTGTGCCCTGGAGCTGTCCTAAGTACTCCTGTGAAATGCCTGTCTATATTTTCTCTTTCTCTCTTTTGTATTCCTGCATGAATGGATGCAAAGTTAAATGAGTTGCTTGGAAAGCTGGAACCTGCTTCTTTGTACTAAAGCCCAGAACTCACCCTGTCACCAAGCACAGCGCCCTGCTTCCCCACAGACCCTCTCAACCCCTGGCTGCCATTGTGGTCATTGGTTTTCTGGGGGGGGGGGGGGGGGGTGACTGCAGCCGGTTTGGCGGCAGCGATTCTAACCCTGCGCTGCTTTGACTCCCCAGGTGAGATTTGCGGATTTAAAATTCACGGGCAGAACGTGCCCTTTGACGCAGTGGTGGTGGATAAATCCACGGGCGAGGGACTGATTCGCTCAAAAGAGAAGCTAGACTGTGAGCTGCAGAAAGACTACACATTCACCATCCAGGCCTACGACTGCGGGAGGGGGCCGGATGGCAGCGCCAACGCCAAGAAGTCTCACAAGTAAGTAAGCCGGGCAGGGAGCGGGTGCGAGTGCCCGTTACTGCTCCCGGCCCCAGGACTTGGGTGCTTTTGAAGGAAGCTGGTTCTCAGTTGTCCATCGGGACGTAGCAATTAGATCAGAGGCTGGTAGACGGCTCAGCAAGGGCCTGGACCCTAGCAGGAAATGAACGAATACCCTCGTAGAGAAACCACGGCCCACAGTGACAACACGGAGAGCCCCCGCTTCCCCCCAGGCAGAGGTTTTATGGGTGTGTGCTGCTTTGGTCTGTAAGTTCTGAGGGCATGAAGTTCATTGGAGCCGGTGAGAGAAAGCCAGCTGGCGGCTCCGCCCTGGGAGTGAGCACGGCCGTCCTGCCAGCCGAGCGCCGGTCTAGTGGAGAGGGCGCTGGGCAAGACATGGAGTTAGAATCGTGTCTTCCTGCCCGGCCCGTGTGGCTCAGTGGTTGAGTGTTCGGCCCAGGAACAAAGAGGTCACAGTTCAATTCCCGGTCAAGGGCGTGCAGGAGGCAGCTGATCAACAATGATGTTTATATCTGTCTATCCCTATCTCTTCCTCTCTCTCTAAAAATCAATAAAAACATATAAAAAAGAATCTAGCCTTTCCTCTGCCACTTACCTGCCCTTTGGCATTAGGCAGATTTAATTTTGTTGAGTCTCAGTTTCTACTCAGTCCGTGGATTGAGGAAAGATGGCCGAGATGATGGCACGTAACTGTGGTGCGGGTCAGGGTGGGGGAGGGGCGGCGTTGGCTTGGGGAGGGTCTTGGTGAACAGTGCGGGTGCTGAGTGCAGAGCTGGCCCGGTGCGGAGTACGCCCTTGAGGCCAGCAGTTTTCTGTCTGGGGAGCCTGCTCTGACGATGCCTTCCTTTTCTCATCCCCGAGCTGGGGCGATGGGAGCTGGCAGCACGGGGTTTGCCAGGAAGGGCCACGCTGAGGTCACGTTGAGGTCCCTCATTTGCCAGATCTACGGCAGGTGGTGTCCCAACCGGGGGTTGCTAATGGTCTCTATTCCTTGGAAGCAGGACAAGCCTGATTTAACGCTCACCGTATCCCATCTTCCATCTCCGTTTCTTGCCCCTTCTGCCTTCGGCTCTAGTTGTTTCTGAGTTTTGAAACAAACTATTTTTAACTTTGTGATAACAGAGCTTACAGACATCTGGTACAGTTTATCTCCCTTTTACATGCCCTGTCCCCCGTCATGAAAGAAAATCCCAGTGTTACTGCCTTTTTTGTTTTTTAAATCCTCACCCGAGGGTATGTTTTTAATGATTTTTAGAGAGAGGCAGGGGGAGAAAGAGAGAAACATCCATCGGTTGCCTCCCGTACTCACCCCGACTGGGGATGGAACCCACAATGTTGGTATATGTCCTAACCGGGAATCGAACCAGAAACCTTTTTGGTGTCTGGGACAACACTCGACCACATGAGCCACCGGCCAGAGCCGTGTTGTCGCCTTCTTACCAGGTTCCTTATTCCTAGACCTGGAAGGATCAACCCGAGTCCTGCTTTAACTTTCCTGTTGTCTCCAGGCTGAACTAGAAACAATGAACTGTTTACTTTTTACTTCATACTAGAGGCCCGATGCACGAAAATTCGTGCAAGAGTAGGCCTTCCTTCCCCCGGCTGCCGGCACCGGCTTCCCTCCGGCACTGGGGACCCAGGCTGCCGGCACCTGGGACCTGGGCTGGCTTCCCTCCAGCCCCAGCTTTGTCGGGAAGGATGTCTGGAATGACATCCGGAAGACGTCTGGTCTAATTAGCATATTACCCTTGATTATAGATAAAATTGAATGAAGCGTATCAGAGAAAGGAAATTTAAAAACAGGGCAGAATTCTGGGGGACAATAAAACAAGCAGAGCCCACAGCCTTTCCCCTCTTCCAGAGCAACGGTCCACATTCAGGTGAACGACGTGAATGAGTACGCACCGGTGTTCAGGGAGAAGTCCTACCAGGCCTCGGTGGTGGAGGGCAGGCGCTACGAGAGCATCCTGAGGGTGGAGGCCGTGGACGCAGACTGCTCGCCCCAGTTCAGTCAGATTTGCAGCTACGAAATCGTCACTCCGGACGTGCCCTTCACGGTCGACAAAGATGGTGAGGACAGACAGAGGGCATGCATTCCTTGCCGGGGGGCGGTCCCGACAGACTGTCCCTCCTAAGTCGATCAGCTTCACACCCACACTGTGTACGTCCGTGGGACTCATAAGCCGGACAGTTAGTCCATCCGGGTGGCTGGAACCAAAGCCACAAACCAGGGGCTTCAACGACATTTATGTCTCACATTCCGGAGGCGGGGAAATCCAAGATCAAGGGGCCGGCCCATTCAGAGTCGCGAGGGCCTGCTTCCCGGCTTACAGATGCCGCCACCTTGCCGTCCTCACGTGGTGGGAGAGACGGGACACTCTGGTCTCCTCTCCTGTAAGGGCACTGATTCCAGTATGGGGACGCGCCCTCATTGCCTCCAACACCATGACACTGGGGGTGAGGACTTCACACGTGAACTTGGGGACAGGAACATTCAGTCCGTGTAGAGACGTGCTGTGGTGCCTGTTGCCCAGTGGGGTTTTCCCTCTGTCCCCTGAACGCCATGTGTTCTCTGGCGGGGCCGTTCCCTTTTCCTGTCCCATCCAAGTCAGATAAAACCCCGCCCACCACGTTGCTGTTTCCATCCTCTCCCCTTTCAGTCAGATGCGTCTCACTAAGACGGACCTTTCGTTGGGCCTGGTTTTCTGTTCTCCGTTAGATTTGAATCTTCCGCCGCCTCGTGAAGGTGCAGGTTCATACCTCATTGCCAGACCCTCAGTCTGAACAGAGCGGCTCGTTCTAGAGTTTAGCTTCTTCATGAGGTTATGGCTTCAGGATGATGCATGTCTCCATCGCTGGCCACAGTCCAGATTCTCTGCTAAAATCGCGGCACGACACACACTTTGCAAACCCCTGTATTCATGGTCCAAAGCAGGCTCCTCTCTAGTGGGTGGGGTAGGAACTCCCTTGCTAATAAGGTAAGTCTGTAACAAGAAGTATTTAATGCAGCTTTGAGCTTGTGTTTAATATTTGAAGAATTTGAATCATTTTGTCTTTTTTATTCTCTTATATGTAAATCTTCAAGTAAATATAAAAACAAACGAAAGTCTGTAAGAATGAATGGAGTTGAATTGCATGGGCTCCGAGATGGGTTAGTGGAGACTGGAGAAGCCAGGGGAGTGTCGTGACCGCGGGTGCCCCCTGTCGGTGCTTCCGGGTGCTTCCGGGTTTGTGTGTTTCAGCGGGGACGTGGAGGGGAGAGCAGCTCGGGTGTGGGTCCTCACTGTTGTTTCTCTTCTGGAAGGTTACATAAAGAACACAGAGAAGCTGAACTACGGGAAAGAACACCAGTACAAGCTGACTGTCACCGCCTATGACTGCGGGAAGAAACGGGCCACCGAGGACGTGCTGGTAAAGATCAGCATCAAGCCCACCTGCACCCCCGGGTGGCAAGGTGAGCCCCATTCTCATCTCCGTGCTCACCCCGGTTCTTCAAGTTGAGGCACGAACCCTAATGTGTGACCTTCCCTCCCCGCTCCCTCTGCCCGGGCCGATGCAGGGTGGAACAGCAGGGTCGAGTATGAGCCTGGCACCGGCGCCTTGGCTCTCTTCCCAAGCGCCCGCCTGGAGACGTGCGATGAACCCGTGGCCTCGGTGCAGGTGACGGTGGAGCTGGAGACCAGCCACATAGGGAAAGGCTGTGACCGTGACACCTACTCAGAGAAGTCCCTTCACCGGCTCTGTGGTAAGGAGGCCCACGGTCTGCAGTGAGGGCGAGAGGGACCCTACACGTGCGTGTGTACGTGTGTGTGTACGTGTGTGTGTGTGCGTGTGTGTGTGTGTGTGTGTGTGTGTGGCTTCACAATCATGAACTAAAACAGACTCTGACTTTCTGACACAGCTGCTGCTGCCTCACCGGCTAACTTCCCAACCGGGTGGGCTTCCGTGGGTACGTGACCCCGTGGAAGGCTGTTCCAAATGTTACTTTATGTGCATTTTTAAGAACTGCTGATGTGAAGACAGCGTTCCTCTGACATACATTGAGAATCATCAAAATAGAAATGACATATGTGGAGGGAGTTTTAAAGGAAACGGGATGGTAATTTAAGGACTGAAGAAAACAACTACAGGTAATGCGGTAGCTTTTGGCAAATGTGAAGAAGGAAATCAAGACCAAAAGCACCCACATCTAACTACGCTCTCCACGGACCACGTCCCCGGGCCTGGGTGCAGAGGTGTATCCACAGGCCTGGCGTGGAGAAGCCAGAGGGGACGTTTTCTGGTTCGTCTAAAGGGGAGGTGTGGCTGCCTGTCACAGGAAATGCTGGTGAGAAGATCCCAGTTACTTTCCGTGGCCTCTTCACATCCGAAGGGTCTTGGGTGTTTCGGGAGCTATTCAGCATCAGCCCGGCAGGGAGCATTTCCGTCCTCTCTCTGGCCGGCCGGCTCAGAGCAGCTGGATTTAAGCAGCCGTGTTCGTGTCTCACTGGAAAGTGTTACGTGGTGAATAGGCAAAAAGGGAAAGTGTGTTGTCTGCTGGCGCATCCCAGTGAGGAACACACCCAGGAGTCTGAATATTCATAGCCATGTGCCTAATTTGTAAGTTAAGAGATCTGGAAGGGGCTCTAACTTTAAACTGTGTATATTAGGATAATGTATAAAACTACCTTCTCGTAGTGCTATTTTTTATGGTACTAAATGAACACTTTCTCAGCAGGACAGTTTAAAGGTAGGAAGAATGGAAAGAATTCCATATCTGAGTGCTCACTGTATGCTGGGCGCCTCCGCATCTTCCCGTCAGGCCTACAGAGGCGGTGGTATTGACCTGGTTCTTGCGGAGGGATTCGTGGAGACGGAGGGAAGCCATGTCGCTCACCTTTTAGGAGGTGGCAGGCTGGGATTGGGACTGAGGTCATTGTTACTCAAGAGACCACGTTGTTCAGCCAGATCATGCAGCTCCTGGGAAGTGAGACGCGAGGACCAGGAGAACTTGCAAAATCTTCTGCAATTTTTTTTTAATTGAGCTTGGCAATACATACAATAGTTGTAAAATTGTTCATGCTTTGTTTGCTTAGTATTTCCATTTCTAGGACTTTTTCTAAGGAAATGATCATGGAGACACGCAAAGGTGTGCACCAAGGGAAGGTTTATCCTAGGAGAATGTGGGACAACCTCAGTCCACCGGGGCGGCCAGTTAAATGACCTAGGGCACATCCGTGCGATGAGCCGCCAGGCGGCATCTTCAGCTGTGCTAGAGTATGACGGAATGTGCGCGTGCACACAGGCCTCCGTGTTTATAATATGCACATATTCATAGAGGACTGGGAGTGCTTATATGCAAATGTTAATTGTGGATTACAGATTTACTTTTTCTTCCTAACTTTAAAAAAAATCCACACTTAGTATTTATACATTTTGCTCGTCATAAGAGCCCTTCCTTTTGAGCAAAATGAAGTGGATCCAGGGGACCGTTTGGACCCGGGGCCACGGGCGGGGCCTTTTCAGCTCCTCCCCCTGCGAGCTACGCTCCTGTGTCGTTTCAGGGGCTGCGTCCGGCACTGCCGAGCTGCTCCCTGCCCCGAGCGGCTCCCTGAACTGGACCGCGGGCCTCCCCACGGACAACGGCCACGACAGCGACCAGGTCTTCGAGTTCAACGGCACTCAGGCAGTCCGGATCCCGGATGGCGTGGTTTCCGTCAACCCCAAAGAGCCCTTCACCGTGTCCCTGTGGATGAGGCACGGGCCTTTCGGCCGCAGGAAGGAGACGATTCTCTGCAGCTCCGACAAAACAGGTGACCGTGCTGGGGGGCGCGTGCTCTGGGTCTCCGCAGGGGCTGCCGGGGGAGCAGGGGCTCCGTGTCCCCGCGGTGGGTGCTGGGGGTGCGTGCTCCATGTCCCCACGGGGGCTTCTGGGGGAGCAGGGGTTGCTGGGGGATCACATGCGCTGTATCCCCATGGTGGGTGCTGGGGGAGCACGTGTTCCGTGTCCCCACGATGCATGCTGGGGGATCACATGCGCTGTGTCCCCGCGGTGGGTGCTGGGGGATGCGTGCTCCGTGTCCCCACGGTGGGTGCTGGGGGATGCGTGCTCCGTGTCCCCGCAGGGGCTGCTGGACTCCTCCTTCCGAGGCACCCCGAGGCTGGATGGTTACACCAGGGCAGCCTGTCCTCAACACATCCCCCTGGCACTTGGGCATTTGACAGTAAAAACCCAAGTGTATTTGTTTCTGACCCTGCCTCGGCCCAACTGGGGAGTTCATTGATGCTGATAAAACCATGTCTTCAAAATCCATTAAAGAAATAGCTTGTATTTCTCCTTCGGGTCTTAAGTTGGCCATTTACCAGTCACATTTCTCTCTGCAGATATGAACCGGCACCATTATTCCCTCTTTGTCCACGGCTGCCGGTTTATTTTCCTCCTCCGGCAGGATCCGTCAGGAGAGAAGAAGTACAAACCTGCAGAATTCCACTGGAAGCTGACTCAGGTGAGGGAATGGGAAACGTGCCGTTTCTGCTGCTTCCAGAGACGGACCAGGTGCGGCCCCCTGGCTGCTCCCCGGCCGCGTATACGCACAGTTTTATGATTCCTGTGTCTGTGGGTCAAATCACCTCCTTTCCACTGAAGGCCTAAGTTATTTTTACATGTCTGTATTTTATACATGAAATATTAATATACAAATTGTGTGTGTTAAATTCAGGACGCCGTATTACAACTTACTGGAAGAGCAGGCCTTGCTTAAAAATTGGGGTTGAGGTCCTTGCGTTTGTTTATTCATTACTTAAGACCTTGCCTCCCAAAAGGTGCCAAGCCCCAGGGGCCTCCGCTGATTCAGGCGCCAAGGAACATTTTAAAGTTCCCAAGGAACCGGCAATCTTGAGTCCCTCAGATGCCGCATGAACCACTGGCTTGAGGGAGTTGGCGGTTTTGCTATCAGCTCATGTGACGTTCCATTCGACAGAGTCATGCCTTTCGCAGCAGTTCCTGAGTGAGAGATCAAGTTCAGTGGGACCTCATCCTCAGACTCCTTTGCCCCAGAGGCTGTCCAAGAAGCCGTTTGATTGAAAACCGAGCCTTTTTTTTTTATGTTAGAAATAATCTACATGGAGTTAATCCGTTCCAGACCCCCAAAAGCAAAAAAACACAAAAATATTCACAGCACAATTTCTTGAGATGTTAACAGCCCGAGGTTTAACGGCAGCTGACTCACACTCACGCATCTCTCCTCTGTTTGTCGCCTGAGAGATGTATGACTGATCGTACAGGTATCAGCATGAAAGGGCTGTCCGGTCGAGAACTGAAGCCTTGTTCAACAACTGAGACCTTTTTTCTGTGAGCAATTTGATTGAGAAGCAAATTGTTTGAGAACCGAGGCTTGACGACTTGCAAACGCACAGTTGGTCAGCGTTACCGTTGGCTAGCGTTGGTCGTGGTGTTAAAAATACGTGCCTCCTACCCCCGCTGTCCCAGATGAGAAGCCACTGCCTTTCTCCCCTGCTCTCGGTCAGGTCCGCGGGGTCACCGTCCCGAGCGTTGCTGTGGATGTTGTATGTGAAGTACAGCCTTACTCTCCCGTCGCCCCCGCCCCGGGCAGCACCTACACGCCAGGGTGCAGTGCTGCCTTTGTGTCTGGAGGGCAGGGAGGTGGACACCCCGGTGCTAACCCTTCCCCTGCCTCTCGTAGGTCTGTGATGAGGAATGGCATCACTACGTCCTCAACGTGGAAATCCCGCGGGTCACGCTCTATGTGGACGGAGTTTCTCACGAGCCCTTCTCCGTGACTGAGGATTACCCGCTTCACCCATCCAGGATCGAGACTCAGCTCGTGGTTGGGGCTTGCTGGCAAGGTAACAGGCATGGGCACCCCCTCTCCCCGAGGCTCGGGAATTCAGTGCTTCCGTCTGCTCTCCTGGAGGAAGCAGGCTCTTCTCAGTACCTCACCCTCCTTTCCTTTATCTTTGCACCCCTTTTCCCGGGCCCAGCCTTTCTGGGGCATCACCGAGGCCGTCCGTGCTGCAGGGCGGCCCTGTTGATGGGCACTCACTGCAGGTGTGTTAGAGGACTCCTTTCCCGGAGCCTGGGAGGAAGTGCTGCACAGAGGGCGGGTGTGATTGAGGAACATTTTATAAATGAATCAGCTGTTGAAAAGTCTGTGAAAGCACAGGGGGCAGGCAGCGGTCAAGCACAGAAACGCCGGTGAATCTTCCGGAGCCGTTAGCGCTTGCTAGCCTGGTGGGAACACCTCAAGTGCCACGTTTGAGAGGGTTCGTGGACGTCTCTGCCGGAGGACCAGGCACGGCTGTGATGACAGCCACCAGAGCAACAGCGCCCTCGGTCTGTGCTTCCTGAGTGCAGGCCGTGTGCCAACTGCTTTACGTAATCATCTCATTCATCCTTCCAGCGAGTCTGTGGGCGGAAGCTGTTTGATCCCTGTTTTACTGAAGGAACCGAGGCCCTGAGCAGTAGTGGGCCCCGTTCCCAGCTGGGTCATCCTGGTGCTGGGGTTTGAGCCCTGAAGCCTCTGTGCCAGGGCTGATCTCCAACCTCTGGACCGGGGGGTTGTAACCTTTCCTGTGCCTGGAGCCCTTACCGTGGCCTGGGGAAGTCTCAGGACCCCTCCTCAGGTTTCCAAGGGAACCAATTAGATTGAAATGTAGTTACCCAAGGACGAACAGACGAGATGTGTGAACGGTTAACACTGCGCTGCTCTGTTAACCGGAGAGCAGGCCTTCGCAGCAGGCCCCAGGCCCGCGTGACTTCACCATGGCCCGGGCTGTGGCGATTCCCGTGGTGCCGCCGCAGTGCCACCCGACAGGGAGAGAGCAGTGCTTTCTCTGGGCGAGGGTTGCAGCTGCTGCGAATACCGCTGCGGCCTGTGGCTGGCCGTTTACAACCAAAGGAACACTAACGGTGACAAGTTGGTGAAGAGAAGCCCGTAATTTTTCCCACTCCAGTTAGGGATCCCTCACGCTGCCTTCGAGGTTTATAGGCCCCACATTTGCTCGTGACTCGACTGTGCGTTGGGTCACTGCAGGCACCTGCTAAATGGGCCTCCTACTTCCTCCCTGTGGCGACGTTGTGGTTCGGGTTAGAAATTTGTGCAAGAGCCTGATTTCTAAGACAGCTTTGTTTCTGTTGTGGGAACTTGAATTTCATAATTTTCCTGCAGGTCCTTTCAAATGAAACGGAATAAGACAGTAATTTAGAGCGAACCTCTTCGATGAATTCCCGTATTTCATTTTGGTGACAATTCATCCACGAGGCAGTGAAACATTGAGACCAAGGAATGAGGAATAAATCACTAGGGATACAGAAACTTTTAGTTGCTGTTCTTAAATTTCCCGTTCAAATTTGCTTCCCGAAGGAAACAAAAAATTCTGAGAAATTACCTTAAAAACACAAACTCAAGGGCAAACCTGAATGTTACTTTGCATTCTGGGAGCTTTGTTGGTTGGGTTAAAACATCCCATCCCCCTTGTCACACCCTGCCGGCCTGGGACCCTGCTCACGTCATCCAAAACGGCCATTTCCACCTTCATCCATCCTTCCTACCCCGGTCCTCAGCGTCCTCAGCCCAAACAGTCTGCCTGCACTCCCAAACCAAGCACGACGTTGTGAAAATGGAGTCAGTAGGGAGGAAGGTCTCCGTTGCCCCTTTCAGTGGATTTGAAACCACTTCCCTGACAAAGTCCCCATGGAGAGCTGGGCTAATGGCATGTCATGGAGGAGTCGGAGCCCTGAGCTTTCCAGGGCTCCCTGCCCTCACCTGCCTGGCCCCCCTCTCCTCCCCCCTCCGTGCGGCCCCCGGGGTGTCCACATCGCTGTGGGGCTGTGAGCGCAGAGATGGCTCCCACCTGGTCTGGGAAGCGGGAGTTCCGTGCTCCGGCCCTGGGTGTGCCTCTCCAGCCGGGCGCTGTCGGACACTGGACCCCTTCCAGGCGCCGTGGTGATTACCTGCTTCTCGGGAATTCCTTAACCTCTGGCTCTCCCTTCCTGTTTGGAAAAAGTGGTTGAAAATGCCTTCTTCTCTCTGCCTCTTAGAGGTTAAAAGTCTAGACCGATGTGAACTGGTTTTGAGCTTGAAGAGACGACTTTTGCAAGCCCTCTGTACGTGATCCCGTGGGCGCTTCCGTGTCCCTGCCGCCCTGCCGGGAGGACAGCCTGCGGGCCGGCGGGCGGTGCTGAGCCGGGAGGACAGCCTGCGGGCCGGCGGGCGGTGCTGAGCCGGGAGGACAGCCTGCGGGCCGGCGGCGGCGGGCGGTGCTGAGCCGGGAGGACAGCCTGCGGGCCGGCGGGCGGTGCTGAGCCGGGTGGACAGCCTGCGGGCCGGCGGGTGGTGCTGAGCCGGGTGGACAGCCTGCGGGCCGGCGGGAGGTGCTGAGTCCACAGCCAGGGAGCACCGCCTCATGGCCCGCCAGCCGCCCAGGCTGAGGAGACCGAGCTCGGTGTACAGGCGCTTCCTCATTTATTTTGAATCCAACCTACGTTTTGGCCAGGAGGGTGTGGGAAGGCGGAATAGAAGAATACCACGAAGCTGGGGTGGCAAATAGCGCTTCTGGGAAAAGGTGATTCCGGGCGGAGTATGTCCCCAAGGGGACATGGGAGTTTTTCTCTCTGCGTTTTGTATTTGGTAGCTTTTCAGTATGAATTTTCAAGGTCCACTGTGAAGAGCCTAACCTGGGGTCCTTTCCTGTTGTCTTGTCTTGCTTCTCTGCAGAGTACTCAGGAGTTGAAAATGACAATGAAACTGAGCCTGTGCCTGTGGCCCTGGCAGGTTGCTGGACTTTCCCCCTGTGGTTCCCACTGTTTCATTTAAATACAGACATCGACTCATTGCACATTCTGCATGAAATGCCCCAATTACATTTTGGTCCCAGTCACCATCTGAGCTGCTGCTTTGCATTATCCCCCCCACCCCCACCATTGCTTCATGGGGTTTCCCTTTTCTGCCTGTTCTGAGCCCAATTACAGTGAGCAAGTGACTCATTAATGCAATGCACTAATGGGACTTTTGTTTTTCTCATCCAGTTTTACCCTGATGCCACTGCATGAGACTCCCTGCTGAAATCTCATAGGCGAGGTTTAGGGGTACCTCCCGGTTCTCAGGTGGCTGAATCACGAGACAGGAAAAGATTTGTTTTTAGATATGCTAACCTGACTGATACTCAGTTTTGTTTTATTTTGGTTAATCCTCACCCAAGGGTATATATTTAGCGAGAGTGGAAGGGAGGGGGAGAGAAATTTCGATGTGGGAGAGATGTATCAATTGGTTGCCTCCCGCATGCACCCTGATGGGCCGGGGATCGAGCCTGCAGCTGAGGTACGTGCCCTTGACAGAAATCGAACCCGCCACCCTTTGGTGCATGGGCCGGTGCTCTAACCACTAAATGAACTGGCCAGGGCGATATTAAATTTTAAACCTGCTTCCTGGAAATCTCAGTCCCTAGCAGTGATTTATAGCGTTGTCTAGTGTCCTTACTGGGAATGAGACCTGCTGCTGAAAGTGGGTGTCTTCTCTGTCAGTGGAGGTACAGCGGTCTGTGCTACAGTCTGTCGGCCAGTTTCTGGGTGTTCATTTCCTGCCTGACACCCTCACTTCCCAGTTACCCTCAGTGGCAGGAGACGGGCGTGATGGCGCTCGGCACAGCCACCTGCAAGGCCTTGATCCACGGCTTGAGTGCATCCCTTTTCTCTTCCTAGTCACGCTGTGTGGGCTCGGCCCCACATTTGTGCGTATCCCTGAGCACGCTCAGAAAAAGCAGCCCGAGTGTGAGCCAGTTGGCTGACAAGCAGAGGCTGGAGCTAGTAAGACGTGTCACTTGTGCACCGTGGTGACAGGTGTGGGCTAGGCCACACACCCATACCCACGCACACCCAGTGAGTGGCAGATGTGCGGGGATACTCATGGGACCTCTTGGCTTCCAGGCTTCAGGTGAGGGACCCCCGAGTCCTCTTCTCCTGGCCACATGCATGATCACAAACGAGTTAATTTCTTCATTGCGCTTCCATGTAGAATGCAAGGCTAACAGGATTTGGTCTGAACTAACCTGCATGTCCATCCATCAAGCTGCCACCACCAGTAACACTGCGTTGAGAAATGAAGCAGGGGCTCTGGGCTGCACCCCTAACTGCCTGCCTTCCCCCTCCCCCCCACCCCGTGTTCCAAAGGTGGCGACCTACATATGACCCAGTTTTTCCGAGGTGACCTGGCTGGCCTGACCATCCGATCTGGGAAGCTCACGGACAAGAAGGTGATTGACTGTCTGTACACCTGCAAAGAGGGGCTAGACCTGCAAGTCCCCGAAGACGGTGGCAGAGGCGTGAAGGTAACCCTGGCATTCACCTGGCTTCTGGACCACACGGAGGGGGCCGTTGGCCAAGGACTGATCTGTGATTGGCCTTGAGCTGTTCAAACTTTTAACAGGTCTGACACAAAATGTGTGGGTGGCTCCTCTCCCACCAGCCAGTTCCCCAGCTCTGGACACCCACTCTCCTGGTGTCCAGCAACTTAGTTCCGACACTTCCTGGATTTAGCTTCAGACCTCACAGGTGTGGGCTCAGCCCACCAGGCCGCCCCCACTCCATGCCCGTCGCAGGAATCTGCCCTGGGGTTCCCTGCACTTCTGTTGGCCTTGGCTGTGAAGTCCGGGCTTCCCGCCATCTTCACACCCTCCCCTTTTTAGGTTCAACAGTTTGCTGGAACTGCTCAGAAACAGATGACACTTGCTATTGACAGTTGATGATAAAGGCTACACTCGGGAAAAACCAACCGGAAGGGATGCACAGGGCAAGGAGCTAGGGCGGGTGCATGAAGCTTCCGCGCCCTGTCCAGGAGTGTGGCCTCCCGGCATCTCCCAGCTGGGAGCTCGCACCCTGGCGCTCTGGGTTCTTATGGAGATTCCGTCACCGGGTGGACTAGGTCATTGCCCTTTGGTGGGCCACTCCTCCAGCCCCTCTCCTGTCCCCACAGCTCGGGGTGGGGCTGAAGTTCAACACTTCACACGGTTGGCTCCTCTGGCAACCAGCCCCCGTCCTGAAACTAGGGCCCCACCAAGAGTCGCCTCGTTAACTGAACTCTGGGGTAGGTGGGAGGGACTTGCTGTGGATAAGAAGATTCCTGTCTCAGGAAATTATCCTAGAGTTTTAGGAGCCCTGTGCCAGAAACCGGGGCGAAGACCAAATACGTATTTCTCGTACCACGTACTTGTGCACCTCAGAAGGCACCTTGCAGGAGAGGGTCTCCGTCACCGGAATTACAGGACTTTTCTCTGTGATTTCAGCGTCTCGAAGCGGAACCTTACTCCTCTCCTCTCTCTCGGGCACCATTTCAGGTCCAAGCCAACCCCGGCCGGTCGGTGCTGACCTTGGAGGCAGAGGACGTGGGGGAGCTGGAGAAGGTCATGCAGCACGTGGCCTACCTGAACTCCCGGCAGTTCCCCACCCCCGGCGTCCGCAGGCTCCGGCTCACCAGCACGGTCAGGTGTGTGCCGGTTTTCCCAGGAGCCCGCTGCTCCCTGGCACCGGAGAAGAAGTGCGTGTGCTTAGGTTTTTAAGAGCCCAGCCTCCCTCTGTGTCTCCCTCAGTAAGGAGAGGAGCCATCCCTTGTCCCCAGAGCGTCTGAAGGGTGTCTGCGGGTGACAGTCGGAAGCAGGCCTTGGGAGTGGCCGCCACCCCGTTCCTGTGGCATCCCTGTGTGCCCTCCATGTGCCTCTCAGCCCTGACCTTCCGTTCCCTTCCCCGTGGCAGGTGTCCTAATGAGGCCGCCTGCGCCTTGATCCCCCCGGTCGACGGCTCCGTGATGGTTTTGCAGCCGGAGGAGCCCAAGATCAGCCTGAGCGGCGTCCACCATTTTGCTCGAGCAGCTTCTGAATTTGAAAGCTCAGAGGGGGTTTTCCTTTTCCCTGAGCTTCGGATCATCAGCACCATCACCAGAGAAGTGGAGCCCAACGGGGAAGGGGACGAGGACCCCACAGGTAAGGGCCCGTCAGCCTGGGACAGCTCATTGCCTTGTCTCCAAACTGAGTGGCGGCCCACGCCTGGGACCCTTGCTCTTGGGGGTTTGGGAGACTTGGGGGGTTTGCCGATTCTGGACTCTGACCCGAAGGCAGAGCTCATTGTGACCTTTGGAAACCCACTTGGAAGGTCCTTTGATTTTTCTAGCTTGACGTCTGCTGGTGGGTCCCTCCCAGAGGACAGGGTCCCCCTTTCTGACCTTCCCAGTGGCCAGTCCTTCTAGACACGTAAAGTGTCCCCTTTCCTGAAAGTGACTGTCCTGCACCCCTGTCGTTGGTTCTTAAAAGGACTGGGCCAGTGAGATGTCGCATGTCACACACACACACACGCACCCACGCACCCCCAGCTCCACGGCCTCTGCCAGTCCTAACTGGGCCACTTCTGCAGTTCAAGAGTCCCTGGTGTCCGAGGAGATAGTGCACGACCTGGACACCTGTGAGGTGACGGTGGAGGGAGAGGAGCTGAGCCCTGAGCAGGAGAGCCTGGAGGTGGACATGGCCCGTGTGCAGCATAAGGGCATAGAAGTGAGCCGCTCCAACCTGGGCGTGGCGTTCACAGGTGAGAGGCCCCGCGCCCCTGCCCCCGTCTCGGCCCCGAGTTCCTGGAGGGCGTTTTCTGTCGTCAGGCAAGGGTGCGAGCACTCCTTGCCTCGTGTCCTGTCCTTACGGGGTCAAGGCCAGGCTTGTGTCACATCCTCAGGAGGGAGACGCCCCGCACACTCTAGGTTCTCTCCCGCAATTGGAAAGCCAAATGTGACCGCTGGCTCAGTGGCCCGGTGCCTGGCTCCAGCCTGCAGGCGTCCGCGGCCCTGGCCCTGCCTGTGCTCCCAGCTCAGCCACTGCCCTGTCTCCCCCCCCGCACCCCCCCCTGCAGGCGTGGACACCATGGCCAGCTACGAGGAGGCGCTGCACCTCCTGCGCTATCGCAACTGGAACTCCAGGTCTTTGCTTGACCGGAAGTTCAAGCTCGTCTGCTCCGAGCTCAACGGCCGCTACGTTAGCAACGAGTTTCAGGTGGAGGTGAGTGCACTCCCCTTGAGAAGGGCCCCGTGCGTGGCCCTGGTGGTGGCAAACGCCGATACTCAGAGCGACTGTGGTGGCAACGCCTGGGTCTGTCCCAGGGGTGTCGCCTTTCCCAGCCCGGAAGCTGCTGCTGGTCAGACGTGCGGTGGGGGGTGGGGGGAGGTCATGGGGTCTGAGAGCCTGGGGCCTGTGGAGGGAGCTGGTGGAGCTGAGAGCAGGCGCAGTGAGTGGATGCCTGGGGCGGGGGCGGGGCTGTTAGAAGTTTGACCATTAGACCAGCGAGTGAGGCCGGTCCTACTGTGAGTAGATCCTCGGCTCAGGTGAGGCTGCTGACTCGGGGCTGCGCTGGGCCTGCTACGGTGACTCGGCCACCGTGGCCAGAGGGCCTCACCCTTCTGATTCTCAGGGGCCTCCTCAGCAACCCTTTGTCCCTCGGGCGTCTCTGGGACCACGTCCTCCTGGAATCCCGCATCCACGTGACCTCCTGGCAGCAGGAGGCTAAGCTCACGTGCAGACCAGGCGATGGGTGCTTTGAGCCAGAGGCTACCGCTTTAAAAGGAAATGAGTGGTGGTGACCTGCGCCCTCCTGCACGCGGCTGTGGTTTCGGGGATGAGGGAGAGCCCGAGCCAGCACTTCTCAGACGCCCTGTGCCAGGGCAATGCTGGCCCTCTGTCTCCTTCCCAGTCTGATTCTTCTGTCACGTGCTGCCAGGATGAGTCACTTGAACAGTGACACATTCCTGGGGTGACAGTGCACCTTGCCACGGAGTGTCTAAGTCTTGCCTTGCTTTCTCCTGTCCTCCTCCCGCCTGCTCACCAGCACCGTCGGAGCTTTGGGGCCACCGGCCTCAGCTCCTGAGCGCATGTCTGTCCAGCACACTCAGCTGCCTCTCTGTCTGCCGCAGGTGAATGTGATCCACACGGCCAACCCCATGGAGCACGCCAGCCACATGGCTGCCCAGCCGCAGTTCGTCCACCCTGAGCATCGCTCCTTCGTCGATCTCTCGGGTCACAACCTGGCCAACCCCCATCCGTTCGCAGGTAGGACTGTGGGCCCCTCCCCCCTCCTGCCAAGAGCCCAGCTCCTGCTCTGAGCAGCCTGGCCGCCAGGTGCTGTGGCCCAGGTCACACGAGGAACCTGAAGCACCGACAGAGGGCAGGCTCAGGCATGGCTGCGGGGCAGTGCTGAGCTTTTCCCATTTCCTGCCGTCCCACGGGGTCCAGCCAAGCGTCCAGCATCTGCGCGGGAGAGGTGGTGGGCACGGCGGCCCTGGTAGGGTTCATGGCCAGGACCCGTCTGTCCATCCCGTTGCAGTGGTCCCCAGCACGGCCACCGTGGTGATCGTGGTGTGCGTCAGCTTCCTGGTGTTCATGATCATCCTGGGAGTGTTCCGGATCCGGGCTGCGCACCAGCGCACCATGCGGGACCAGGACACCGGCAAAGAGAGCGAGATGGACTGGGACGACTCTGCCCTGACCATTACTGTGAACCCCATGGAGGTGGGCACCCCTGACAGCACCCCTGCAGTTCAGGGTCAGAGCCGGGCTCACCGCCGAAAGGCCTGTTCGAGGCCGTGCCACCGGCAGGAGTGGAGACCAAAGCTTTGTTTTCCGTTTCGTCTTTGACGAGGCGACGTCCAGCACAGCCCAGCCTGTCTGGCTGCGGAGTGTGACGCCAGCCCTTCCTCTGTGGGGCCCGGGACAGGAACAAGCATTGGGTGGTTGGGTTGTGGGCTGGGGTGGGGTTGGGGGGGCCAGACTCACATGGCCGTCTCTTTGTCAGACATATGAGGACCAACACAGCGAGGAGGAGGAAGAGGAAGAGGAGGAGGAGAGTGAGGATGGCGAGGAGGAGGACGACGTCACCAGCGCCGAGTCGGAGAGCAGTGAGGAGGAGGAGGAGGGCGAGCACGGGGACCAGCAGCCGGCAAACAGGCAGCAGCAGCTGGAGTGGGACGACTCCACCCTCAGCTACTGAGCGCCCTCCCCCTGCCTCCTCGAAGTCTGCTGTCGGCTGCGCCCACCCCAGGCCCACCGTGTACAGTCGTCTGGCCAGTAGGTCTGCAGACCCTCCCCTCGCGACCGTCGCCCCTGCTTGGTGTGCAGGACCCCAGGCCCCCTCCCCGCCCTCCGCCTGGACCTCTGTTACGTGAGGAGCTGCCCCTCGCTCCCTCCTGTCATCTCGCTCCGCGTGGCCCCTCGCACCTCCAGAAACGCCAAATCTGGACTCGGTGACAAAGGGTTAAAACTGCTCACTCCCACTGGGTAATCCTTTTATTTTGTTTTTTAATTTTTTCCAAACTAGTGCATGTACAAAATGGCCGAATGGGGGTTCACATGTAGATGATGAACTTTTTAATATTTTGTAAATAAATTGGGATTCCTCGTGTCCTCTGTGCTAGTATAACCCAGGGTTGGAACCAAGGTGAGGTGTGAGACCCCGAGCTCAGGAGACGCCTCGGGCTCCTGCTCCCCAGACAAGAGCAGGCGCGCCCCTCGGGCACCAGGCTGTCCTGCCTCAGGTCTCGCTGCCGTGTGGGCCAGGGGGAGGGGACGCGCTCTGAGGCCGGGAAGGCCGGGAAGGCCGGGCCTGTCTTTGGTTCTCCACCTGTTCCACGTGGCAGCGGGTGGGAGCCGGGTCCCGGTCTACTCACACGGCTCCGTGCAGGGACCCGGACTCCTCGTGTGGTCTGGAGACAGCAGCAGGCCCGAGGGACCCGTACTCAGTCTGGGGACACACTCACTGACAGGCGCCCAGTGGCCCAGAGTCAGAATGTGACCCCCCGCTTCCCCCTCCCCCCGTCCAGCAGCCTGAGCTCTGCGCTCCTCCTGGAGCCCACCCGCTCCCAGGAATGCGGGCGCTGCTGTGCCTGGCGATGACGGAAAGGGGACGAAGGGCAGGAGTAAACCCCACAGCACTTTGTTCTTAATTTACGTGGAAAACTTCAGGTTTCTAAGACGGGGGTGGGGGTGGGTATAATTTTGAATACTGTTCTGTGACCCTAACTGCTAGTTTCGAGGACACTGTGCTGTCGTGTGTCTGTGGCCCCCTCCATGTGCTGTCCCCTAGCTGCTGTTTAGACCGTGGACAGACACTAGCGCGGAGACGAGCCGTCCTGGCCGTCTGTCGCGCGGTCCCACCTCCGCGTGTACGTGACGAGGTCAGACGTGTCTGCACTGCAATAAAGCTCTGGTTCTAACTCAGCGGGGCGCCTGTGGTCTTTCCCGCCCCGGTTCCTCTCCGTACCACCAGCACGCCGTGAAAGGCCTTTATTTCTTCAGCTCCTTTCCCTCGCCTCCGAGGGCTCCCAGCTGCTGCTCCTCAGCCTGCACTGTCATGCTGAGCGCTTCCCCACACAGAAACACCAAAGGTTTAGAAAAATAGGTACTATTCTCACAGGCACACAGGCCGTGGCGCCCCGTCAGCGCTGCTGTGCGCACAGTGAGCTGCCCACACCAGGGAGCACGCTGCTTCTTTACATAAATAACAGACAGACAAGACAAGACAGACACACGTGGCTTCTCCTGGGTCCAGAGTGGCCTGGGGTCTGAGGGAGCAGCACCTGCTGGGAGTTGGTGATGTCCGTGGGCACGGATTGTCCTGGGCTGGTGAGAGGCAGCGACCTCGGGCTCTGCCGAGCCTTGCAAGGCCTGGGGGGGGGGGGACCAGGGGACCTGCAGTGTAGCCTGCCGAGTCCCAAGTCGCTGCTAGTTCACTAGGGTGGCTCCTGAAGGCCCGGGTTCTGGCCCCGCCCCAGCCAGCGGCAGAAGGCCGAGAGCCCAGGCCTGCCTCAGGCTACAAAGGCCTCACAAAGTCCCACCACCCCCCTAACTCAGCGCAGGGACCTGACTGCTCAGCAGGTCCTCCAAGGTGGGATTCCCGAAGAGACCCATCCTTCCCTGAAACCTGCTTTTAGAGGAAGCTCGCAGGGAACGGCACCAAGTCCCCTGACCTGCTTTCCCTTGATCCACGACAGGATGAGCTAACGCGCTTGTTTAATAGCCTGGAGGACCAGCATGTATTATCCTTTACGGGGGGCTGCGGCTGTGCCCTCCCTCCGAGGTTCAGTGAGTCGTTTGGCTACTTCTTTCTTACCCGCAAACAAAACCACTTTACAGCAGAGATGAGAGGATTCCCGTACCCAAGAGTCACTTTGAAAGTGGGAAGCAAGCCTCCCTGAATCTAGGGGGTACCAGGCTTCCTCTGGGAGCTGCCAGGATCAGGCGACAGAGAGCACGCGGTGGGGGGCGAGCGGGAGGGGGGGCGCCCTGGCCAGCGGCAGGCACCAGGTAACTCGGGCGCCCGGACCCGGGCCACCCCGCAGCCCTGGGAGAAGGCAGCTCCCGGGGGGGCGGTGAGTCTGCTGGGTCCAGGCCCACCAGCTGGAAGACGGGGTACGGTCCCCCACAAGGTGCTGCCTCAGTGTCTTCTCATCAGAGCCCAGGGCTCTGGCGGGCCGCAGGACGGCGCCCTCCCCTGCTCCAGGGCGCACGTCCATCCGCGATGGCTGTTCAGTTCCTGAAACGTTTCAAGTCGTTAATAAATAACCAGTGTAAACGAAGGCTGCGAGTTCGTTCCCACAGGGCGGCCGGCAGGCTCGCGGGCCCCGGGCGGCCGATGGCGGCGGCTCCCAGGACGCATGGCTCGCGCCTGCCCGGGCCGGGGCCTGGCCTGGCGGGTCAGCGAGCCGGGTGGCTGCTATTGCCTGTTGTCTTTGGACACGTTGTGGGCCAGCCAGTTCACTTTGGTTTTCCAGCTCTCCCGCAGAGCCTCGTTGAACTTCACGCGGAAGTGCTTCAGCGCCTCCTCCTCGGTCTTCCCCAGCGCCAGCGAGTCCTGAGGCAGAACCGGGAGCACTGAGGCCCGGGCCCGCCCCTCCTGCCTCCCGGCCGCCCCCTCTGGGTATTTCCAGCGCCCTCCAAGGAGCTGTGTGAAGAGAGGGAGGCGTGGCCCCCAGCCCTCCCTTGGGAAGAGCTCTTTAGGCTGACCCCAAACCAGACAGGCCCCTAGACCCGCCCTCAGAATGAGACCCGCTGGCAACGCCCCGCTCCCTCTGCCGCTTCCACACGTCGGGCCCGTGGGGCCCACCGCACTCGGGCAGGCCCCCGAGGTTGCCCTGCGGGAGGACAGGCCTGGGGCGTGGGGCGCTGCCGTCTCCTGGCCGGCGGCCTGCCCTGGCCTTTACCTTGAGATACTGGATGTCTTTGGAGCAGCTGAGCTCCGGCAGGCCTGCCGCCCGCATCAGGGCGAAGAGGTGGAGGAAGAGCAGCCCATGGCGCCTCAGGATGGTGTAGGCCCTCTCGCAGTAGCCACGGAACCTGCACGGGAGGCGGGAGGCGGCCCTGGGTCCTCCTGGCGACTCCCACCCAGACCTGGTGCCTGGAAACAGCCCTGGACGCAGGCCCCACCCCCAGCCTGGCTCCTCCTCCAGGACCCTCCAGGGGGTGGGCTGACAGCCCCCTCTCGGCACCCTGCCTGGGGCCCTGGATCCCAGGGGCATCTTGGGGGTCTGGGCACCCTCACCTTTCAAACTTCTCGCTGTTGTTGGTCTTCCCCTGCTGAATCACATGCACAAAGTCATAGGTGAGGATGAAGGGGACCCGCTCACGGTTGATTCCAAACTTGGTCTTGAAATTCCCCAGAAAGTGGCCAAAATCAATGTGGAACAGCTAAGGGGACGGAAGGGAAGGGCACAGACTGAGGAGGAGCCAGAAAGGCCAAGGGCAGGGGCCAGAAGGCGGGTGCTGCCCACAAGCCAGCCCCCCGCTGCCCCTACCTGCCCGTTCTCGCGGATCATGATGTTGTCGCTGTGCCGGTCGCCGATGCCCAGCACGTAGGTGGCCACACAGTAGCCAGCGCAGGAGAGGGTGAACTCCTCGATGGCCCTGTCCAGGGCCTCCCTGTGGAGGAGGAGGGGAGACTGGGAACCATGGCCTAGCCCTCCAGCTCCTGAGTCTTCCCTGCTGCAGTGAGGGGCGAGGCAGGAGGCGGCACCGGGGCCCAGACATGCCCCCCCTCCGGGCCCAGCGAACGCCCAGATGGCAGCAGCTGCAGGAGTGGTCCCAGCAGAGCCATTCAGCTGAGCCAGGTCAAGTGGCAGGTTCCTGAGCCAACAATAAATGAAGGCTGTTTTGCATCCCTAAGCTGAGGGGTAACTGATACATGGGGGAACGGAGACCCGCCCACCCCAACACAGACCCGGGCAGTCCCTGGCGGGGCCCAGAAGCCAGAGATGTCACCGGCCTGTCCCTGCACCTTTGACTCCGGAAGCTCCCCTCTTGGCGAGGAGAGGACATTGGTCCCCCAGGCATGATACCTACCCAGGGTTCTTGGACTTGAGCCAGTTGAGCAGGGCGTCCTTGTTGAAAGCGGCCGTGGCTGCCATGTTGCTCTTGTTTAGCTGGATGTTGGCGATGGTGTCCGAGTGAAGCACCACCTCAATGAGGCCCGTGCGGTCCCCGGTGGAGAGGCAGCCGTAGGGGGTCATCCTAGCCCGGTGGGAGGAGGGCGGGCAATGGTCAAGGGCTGCCCGACCACCGAGGAGCTCACCACACCCAAAACAGCCACAGGAGATGCTACTCAAGTGGTTGGAAATGAGGCAAAGCAGCAGCAGCTGGGAGGAGCCCGTGACTCCTGGGCCCGGGGAAGGCTGTTGGATGGGTCAGCACAGCCACCGAGACGCAGGCGGCCAGCACCTGGCTGAGCTCCTTTGCTCAGAGAGAAATGCACGTGGCCGGGAAGCAGGTGGGGCAAAGAGCCAGGGATGTGTGGGGCACACATGTACGCGGCCACACAGTAGCCAGCGCCGGCGAGACGGATGCTGAGCGCCAGGCCGGCCTTCTCCACCCTCAGCCTGTGGCCCTATCGCCCCTTTGGCCCGAGTTGAAACTGGTCCCGATCGTCTCAGAACAGCCATTTCTCCGGAGGTGGTTATGTCAGCTCGGACAGGGAACCCCTCCAAAGGGACAGGGCCCCGGCCTGGCGCAGGCACAGACGGAAGACGGGGCTCCTCACCTCAGATCCAGCCCCTCCTGCTTCCACAGGATGTCCATGAGCTGGATCATCTGCAGCGTCAGCATGTCCTGGCGGAGGTCTGTGCCGCCGGCCCCGGAAGAAAAAGCATGAGTTTCTGGAGGGTTCCACACTCCCAGCCATGCCTAGGCCCCAGCGTTTCCGAACTGCTCCTTGGCTCACCCTCCAGGGACCCCGGGGCAGTGCAGGTGGGGAGGCCCGGCCGCTCACCGTCCCCGTTCTTAAAGATGATGCCCACGCTGCCGTCGCCGCCCGCCTCCTCATTGCTGTACATGACCCACAGCGGCTTCATCTTGGAGTCCATGAAGGTGCACTGCTCCACGCTGCGGGAGAGGGGGGTCAGCAGGGCCTCTCAAGGCCCCTGTGGGGGGCGAGGGGGCAGCCCGCGCTGGGGCTCACCAGACTTCGGCCAGCAGGGTCCTGGGGTCCAGCGGGGACTGCAGGTGGGACAGGGCCTCCAGGTAGGTCTCCTGGCGCATGCACAGGTGCATCAGCTCCTTGGTCTGCGGCTTGGGGCTCTTCTGGGAGCTCACTTTGACAAAGTCGTTCAGGGCCTTCAGCTTGCTCAGCGCCTCCCCCTGGCCGGAGAAGGGAGGGCCGCGTGAGCAGGCCAGAGGGGCAGGCCCAGAGCCTCGGGCTGGCCCAGGTGATTCCAAAAGGGCCTGGCTGAGCCTGCCAAAGCGTGGAGCCCGGCCTGGGTTGGGGGCAGGGCCCCGGCCTCACCTGCTTCATCAGCACCTTCATGTGGTGGGTGCTGCCCCTGCAGTACGCCTCCATGATGAGGCCGAAGCGTAGGGCCACTGAGGGCACATGCATCTCGGAGCTGCAGCGGGGAGAAGGGGCTGAGCCTCCCCGGGCAGGGCCACCCAGCCCTCCCAGCCCGTCAGGACACCCAGGCGGCAGGAATGAGAGGCCGGCAGGCAGGAGGCCCCCCCTCCCCGTGGCCCTCCAGCTACCGGAGGTGCCAGAAGAGGAAGTGGCCGATCTTGCGGTTGGCCAGTGCCCGGTCCAGCAGGAATTTCGTCAGCTCGCAGTCCAGGTAGGACTCGTACTTGAGCACCTGCACCAGCTGCAGCAGGTACTGGAACAGCTCGTCGTCCCTGCAGGGAAGCGGGGCCGCTGGGCCTGGAGCTTCATGGCTCGGGCGGGACGGGGGTCTGCAGGCCCCAGGAGGGTCAGCCCCCACCCTCCCGGCGGGGGGGAGCCGGAACCCCTGGGACTCACGTCAGCTTCCGCAGGGACTTGATGGCGAAGGAGCCCACGTGGCGGTCGGGGAAGCTGGAGTCCAGCAGCTCCAGGGCGCTCAGGACGGGCAGCTCCGGCCAGGAGCACAGCAGGTAGAGCATCTGCGGGAGCTGGCGGTCAGGGGGGCTGTGCCACGCCAGGCCGCCCGCCCCCGCCAGGCCTCCCCCGCGCCCACCTGGGCTACGTCCTCGTGCTTGTTCCACTTGGTGACCAGCAGCAGCCGGGCCAGCGCCTCGGGGAAGCGCTCCTGCACCTCGTGGCGCATCTTCCACACCAGGTCCTTCTCGTGCTCGTACAGCTCCCCGGACCCGCGCCGCTCCAGGATCTCCCGGAGCTGCAGCTGCTGAGGGGCGCAGGGGGAGGCTGCAGCTGGCTCCGCCGGCTCCCTGCCCGGCCCGGCGCCCCACCACCTGCGGCCCCGCTCACCTCCTCCTCCGTGGCGCGCCCGTGCTCCCCGTGCCGCCCCAGCTCCAGGATCTGCAACGAGTGGCCCGGCTCTCAGAGGTGCCCCAGGGCCCGGCAGCCCGCGGGGCCCAGGCAGGTGACAGCACTGCTGACTTGCAGGCCAGGGACTCCGGGTGGGGACCATCCCGTGCGCTGGAGGGAGGTCAGCAGCGTCCCTGGCCTCCACCCACTGGAAGCCAGAAGCCTCTCTCCTACTCGTTGTGACAACCAAGAATGTCTTTGGAGCCCTGGCCGGTGTGGCTCAATGATTAGAACATCGGCTGCGACTAAAGGGCCCTGGATTCGATTCCGGTCAAGGGCACAGGCCCGGGTTGCGGGCTCAACCCCCAGTGCGGGGGGTGCAGGAGGCAGCTGATCAATGATTCCTCTCACCACTGATCTTTCTCTCTCTCCCTCTCCCTTCCTCTCTGAGATCAATAAAAATATATTTAAAAATTTTTTAAAGAATGTCTTTGGCTATCCCCTGGGGGCAGAGTGGCCCTTTGATAACCACTGCTTAAGGGCGCAGGGACCATGCTCTGGGGGTCCCAGAGGCAGTCAGGGATATCACCTAACTTAGCCACAGCCTCTACAGGGCAGGTCCGGACCCCAGGTGGCGAGGCCCCCACTGACCTTGTCCAGGGCGGGGTAGTACACGGGGTGGGGAGCCACCTCGGGGAGACAGATGACCAGGGCGGCAGCACTCTCGGTGTTGGGGTTGTTGCACACGGTTCCTGTGGGGTTCAGCAGCTCCCCTTTCTCGTCTGGACACGGGAACAGGAGGCGTTACATGGGGAACACCCCCCACTGGGGCAACCCCCACACACGCCTCCCCCCGCCTGGCCTGGGCCCACCTGGGACGGAGGGCCACATGTAGAGACAGCACTCGCCGGTCTTGAGCTTGTCCTTGTAGTCGAACAGGGTGAGGTTGGCCCAGGCGATGGGGCAGTCCTGCAGAGAGGGGGCGGCTCAGGCCCAGGCGGCCTCGCTCGCTCACCTGTGGGACGAACCGGCTCCGGCCAGGTCCCTGCACTCAGACTCCCCTGAGGGGCCAGCGAGGCCAGACCCTCGTGGTTCCCTTCTGCTCCCCACTCCCAGCGGCTGGAGGAACCCCTAAACACGCCACGTCAGCCCCAGAAAGCTGGCCCGGCTCGGCGGTGGGGAGTCAGCATGGCTCAGTGGCCAGTCACCTCCTGGGGCCGTGACTCAAGAGCCCACCCACCGCTCCTTCCTGGCCGCGGCTGACTCGGTGCCCGCTCCCTGCAGCAGAGTGTCCTTCCTCCCCGGGCAGGGGCCTCCAGGTTCCCGCAGGCCCAGAGGCCCAGCCGATGTTCCGAGTCACCCTGCTAGCAAGCCCGGGACCCGGAACCCTCAGCCCAGGGGCCCTGGCCAGGGTGTGGGCTGGGGAGGCGGGTCTCCAGGCTGAGTGGCTCCGGGGCCGCAGGTCTGGACGGCCCGCAGGAAGGTGCGGGCTCTCTGAGGCCTGCCCCGCCTCCCCGCCGCCCCACGCACCGCCTTCTTGGACTTCTTCTTGGTGGAGCGCGCCTTCTTGGCCTTCTCGATGACAGCGTACAGCGCGAAGCAGAGCCGGGCCATGCGCGGCAGGTCGCACACCTGGATGTCGAACTCCAGGCGCTGCTTCCACACGGGCTCCGAGCACACGCTCACCTCCGAGCTGGACACCGTCTTGCACAGCGTCTCGTTGCCGTGGAAGAGCCCGGCCTGCACCACCAGCTGGGGAGGGGGGGACAGGGGACAGGTGGCAGGGGCCCGGCCCCTCTCCCTGCCCAGAACCTCCTCCCAAGATGTCCTCATTCCACATGGGTCTGAACCCCACGTCCCACGTGGGAGAAGAGATGAGGGCGGGGGGTGAAGGGAAGGGTGCCGTGGGCTGTGCATGGGGGACTGGTCTTGGCTCCCAGCGACTGTGGGACCCCAGGTCATGTTGCTGCCTGCTCTGGTCTCAGTTTCCCCAGCTGGGCTCGGGAACGCCAGGGACCTTTGAGCTCTAACACTGAGGGCTCCCGCCTCGGCTAAGTTCCAGGAGCCCCTGAGGCTGGGGAAGGAGCCCCCGTGGCTGGGGAAGGAGGCCCCATGGCTGGGGAAGGAGCCCCCGAGGCTGGGGAAGGAGCCCCGTGGCTGGGGAAGGAGCCCCCATGGCTGGGGAAGGAGCCCCCGAGGCTGGGGAAGGGTTTAATGCCTCCTGCACACCTCCTCCTCCAGCTCTGCTGTGGCAGAAAGCTGCCTGCATCCAACCTCCACGATTTCGCCAGGGGGACCCAGACCTGCCTGCTTATGAAATCACCCCAAAAAGTGCTCCCCAAAGAGACTCACCCTCTGGGGACCCAGGTTTCACATTTTGCAAATGGGACAATAAAACCTGCAGGAGCAGGCTGTCCCCAGGACGAGGACAACGGAGGAGCTGGTGTGTGGGCCCAGCCCCAGGGGTCCAGGCGGGCATTGTACCCCCGCCCCCGCCATCCCCTGTGGGAGCCCCAAAGGCCCAGCCCAGTTGGAGTGGCTCCCCTTCGAACGCCTGCTGCCTCCCCAACTGCGGTTCCCATATCCCGGGGCTGGGCCCGGCCCACAGCCTCCACCAAAGTCAAGTACCCAGAACTCTCCGGGCCCAGTTTCTCCGAATCAGCCTCTGGCCACGGCCTGTTCCCCTCCCCCCTTCCTGTTTTGAAGCAGCTCACAACCACCCTGGGCTGGGATGCTGGGTAATGTGGTCAGGTGGCTTTCATGTGACCCCCCCCCCTCTTCCTCTGCCGCCCCTCCAGGCCACAGCCACCTTGTTTGTGCAAAAAACACCGGCTCCCTCCCCCCGCCCCCCGCCCCGGCCCAGGAGCCCCCTACCTTCATCCGCTCATCGGCATTCACTTTGCTGCCCTGGATCAGCTCCACACAGAAGGGCTGCTCCAGGGCCCACAGGGACAAGGAGGAGGGCTGGGGGAGGGGAGAAGAGGGCCTCAGAGGAGGGTCCAGAGGCTCGGGGCCATGGGGTGGGGCGAGAGTGTTGCAGGGTTGTGGTGAGGCCCAGGCACCTCTCCCACCTCCATCCTTTACCAGAAAACCTGCCGTGTGGGCGGCTCAGAGGCCCAGCACCCCGCGCTCCGCAGGCACGCTCTGCCTCCTGGGCAGGAAGCAGGGGGAGCAGGAGGAGGGCAGCCCGGAGCCAGGCCTGGAGGCTGGCTGCCCTGGGAACCACCCAGCACAGGGTCGCCCAAGCTCAAAGCCCCAACTCAACACTGGCCAGCAAGGGGCGTGCGACGAGGGCCCCTGGCTCCTCTGCCAGCCGGGGGTGCTGCCCAACAGGCCTCGGGCTGGACACTATGTGGGGGGAAGAGGAGAAAGGAAAAGCCAGTGGGGGGCCCAGCTCACCTTCTTCATGGGAATGGGGGGCGGCTTGGTACGTGATTTTTGGACCTGGGGGGCAGGGTTGCTCTGCTCGTCCCGCATGGCAAGGATGGAGGAGGAGTGGACCATGGTCAGATGGGGGGTCAGCCCGCTGTGCAGGCAGCTGCAGATGTACTGAGATGGGACGGGGCAGAGTGAGTGGCCGAGGAGCAGTTCTAGCCATTCCCTGGACAACTGGCTACCCGGGACCTTCTCACGCCGACCACCGCCCATCCCAGCCTTCCAGCCTCTCCCGCCGGCTCTCCCTGCGCCTGCCCACCTCCCACAGACAGAGCCTTCCTGTGTTCACGGGGAGGGTCAGCCCAGCAAGGGGACACTCTCGCTGTGACCCCCAAAGGCCTGGCTCATCGGGCTCAAAAAGGACCCCAGAACCAGCTCCCCCACCTCCCAAGGCCTCTGCCCTGGCTTCTGCCCCGCGGGACCCGGAGCGCGGATCTCGGCTCACCTGGAACTGGCAGAGCGGGTAGCTGCCGTACAGGTACTCCTGCTTCCCGTTCACCTGCAGCGTGTAGTCCTCGGGCTGCTCCACCAGGGGCTGCCGGAACACCGTGGCCTTCTTCCGCAGGGCACAGGCCATCAGCGACAGGGGCACGTCCTTGGTGGACACCTGGAAGGTGAAGCTCTCCTGGGGGGAGGAGGAGGGGTCAGCCCTCCGCCCTGTGAAGGGACCCCAGGGCCCGGGGGGCACAGGAGTGGGGCTGCCTATGTGCCCTCCCCACCCCTCAAATGTGAGCTCCATAAAGCAGGGTCTGATGAAGGCACACGGCCAACCACTAGGAAGTACATGCTGAATGAATGGACAGACCAAGGACGAAGGCCATTTGGCCCTTCTGTCTTGCCGAACTGCCTGGGGTGGATGTTCGATGGTGCCCCAGGTATGCGTGGATACCCCACAAATACCCAGCGTCTGATGCTACAGAGAGGAGAGTGGATTTGGGGGGCTGGGGAGTCTCACAGGGACAGCATCCCCCATGGACACAGCAGCACCAGCAGGGCCAGCCCTCACCTCACTGCCCTCAAACTTGACATTGACCAGGAGGGCCCGGTTGGGGACCCGCAGGGTGCCAGCGCCCCAGGTCCGCGCCGACGGCTCCAGCTGCAGGGGGAAGCTGTACTGCAGCCAGGCCTCCCAGCCCAGCTGCTGCCGGCGGGCGGCCGCCTCCTCGCAGAACTGGCGCATCTTGGCTCGAAAGTCATTCACCTCCGGGTCTCGCAAAGAATCAAACTCGTGCAGGCCTGAGGCAGGAGGGAGCACGGGGTCAGGAGGGTCAGGGGCGGTGGGGGGGGGGTGGGGGGGTCCTGGGGGCAGGCAGCCTGCAGCAGCAGCCCCCTGGCCCGGGTACCTTTGCCGATGAGGAGGCTGATCTGCGAGTTGATGAGCTTCTTGACCCTGTCGCCCTCGCGGGCCACCAGGCGCAGGACGGGCAGGAAGGGCTGGATGTCGCACAGCCGCCGCTGCTCGTCCTCCAGCTCCTGCTGCTCCGCCGTCTGGTTGACGCAGGTGAACACGTAGGCCTCGGGGTCGCTGAGCATGTGGAAGAGCGGCTCATACTGGGCTCGGTGCCACAGCACCTGGGAGGGACGGTCCCCGGTCAGCGGTCAGCCCTCCGACCGAGGCGGGCGGGGCCCCAGGGTGGAGGCTGATCTCAGTCTGGGCGGCCCTTACAAGCAGGCAAGGGCGCCCGGCCGGCATGGCTCAGTGGTTGAGCGTCAACCTGTGAACCAGGAGGTCACGGTTCGATTCCCGGTTGGGGCATGTGTGCAGGCTGCAGGCCCGATCCCCAGCAGGGAGGCGTGCAGGAGGCAGCCAACCAATGATTCTCTCCCATCATTGATGTTTCTAGCTCTCTCTCCCTCCTTTCCTCTCTGAAATCAATAAAAATATATTTTAAAATTAAAATAAAATTAAAAAGACAATGGCAAGATCCCAAGACGGCCACCCTCTCCAGACCCTGGAGCACTGACCACGGGGTCACCGGGAGTCCCGCCACCACTCCTCTGCGTGCTCTAGAACCTGGAACTGAGCGCTCTTGCACCTCCCGGACATGACCTCCAGGCACCCCCCCTTAATCGTTCTGGGGCTCATCACCCCGACTCGTAAGTGCTGGCAGACAATTCAGGAAAGTTGAACGCACTGAGGGGGCCATGTGACCCCTCTGTGGGCTGTGTGCCCTCTGGGCCAGGTGTCCCCAGGGATTGCTGGGGAGCCTTCTAACAGTCAGGGTTTAGTGCAAAGGTGTTCACCGCCGAGTCCCAGAGAAGACGAAAAGGGAGAGACCAGCCTTAGCTTTCCCCCAGGGTGGACAGGTAATTATGGCCATGCACCCAAAGGCATCACACAGGGGCGGGACCCAGAATCCAGGGGCTCTTGGGCAACAGAGCACTCCAAGAGGCATCATTAGGAGGAAAAACGGGAAGTGTAGGACAGCCGATGTAATTCAAACCCAGTTCATAAAAATGACAACAAACAGGGCCCTGGCAGGTGCGCTCAGTGGGTAGAGCATCGGTCCATGCACCGAAGGGTCACGGGCTCGATTCCCGGGCAAGGGCACTACCTGGGTTGCAGGTTCGATCCCTGGCCTTGGTCAGGCGTGTGCAGGAGGCAACCCACTGATGTCTCTCTCTCTCTCTCTCTCTCTCTCTCCCCCTTCCTCCTTCCCACTTTCTCTTCGATGCTCTCTAAAAATCAATGGGAAAAATATCCTTGGGTGAGGAGTAACAAACGATAAATAATAAACATATGAATTATACAGATCAGGACTCTGCAAACCACCAGGTTACTGGAAGACGGCCACGCCCCATCATTTACATATTGTCTGGGGATGCCTTCGCCTTACAAGGCAGAGTTGGTAGCTGCAGCAATTACGGCATGACCGCCAGCAGAGCCTAGAACATTCACTATCCGGCCTGCGGCATAAACAACCACATGAAGAAACTGCAGTGGCATCGGGTGTGAGGGGAGACTGCTGGGACCCACATGTATGTTCACAGTGCTGAAATCTGAATGAACATGCATGTATAGCTCTGAAAGCAGAAAAGTAAGATTAACCTTAAAGTAATGTTGACCCAAAGTCAACAGGATGAAAAAGATGTGACATTTTACCTCTGAAATAAAAGGGTATAAAAGTTCATCATCAGGATTTATCACAACCAACAATACTGTACTGTACATAAAAAAGAAAACAGCTAACAGCCGAAGGGTTAACTGGTTATCTTAGATAATTTTTTCCTTCTACTGGATCATAGATAATTCTTTCCTTCTACTTTTTCTTGTTCCTCAATCTCAATGGGTCCATACTACTTTTGAAATAGAAAAAAAAAGAAATCTCCCAGGAAGAGAAGATTAAAAACAACAACAAACAAAAAAAACCCTCGAGGATGGTCCATTGCACCATTGCTTCGCCCCTCTTTTGTTCTCCCAAGGATAGCTTTTCGAATCCTGGTCTTGCCCTGTGGCATGACACATTACGTTTCACACTCTGTAAGTGGGACAAGCCAGTCACTACCAAATACTATCCAGATGTCTAATCTTCTGACTCAGTCATTTACCCTGAAAATTATTCAACAAAAAAACCCCAAAAACGATTTCCAAAGTGTGTTACTAGGGCGACAGCCCTAAAGACAAAAGACCAGCAAAACCCTTACGTGGCCAGGGATGCAGCGTGCTTCCAGAAACACCAGCAAGGCCGCAGAGAGAAGGAGGGGCCACGGGGGAACAGCCTGAGCTCTCGCGGGCACCATGCAGGGGGCAGCTGAATCAGGAATGCCAGGCAGACTAACTGCAAGTTTTTAAGCAAGTCCTAGCTATTACTGATAGCACCTACCATTCCTACCCGAGGCTCTTAAACCTGAGAAATGACGCATGCGGGTGTGGGGGTCTGTCTTTCTGCGTTCCAAACTCTAAGGACTAGTTTCCAGGTCAAGCCTTAGCTGGTGTGCCTCAGTGGACAGGGCCTCGGCCCTTGGGACTGAAAGGTCCTGGGTTCGATTCAGGTCAAGGACACGCACCTCAATTGCAGGCTGGATCCCGGCGCCAGGAGGGGGGCACGTTCAGGAGGCAACTAGTCTATGTGAAGCATCGCTGTTCCCCTCCCCGCCCGCCCCACTCTCTCTACAAATCAATGGAAGAATATCCTCGGGTGAGGATTAACCAAAAAATAAATGAATACGGTCTAGACGGTACCTTCTTGATGGTGCTGAGGTTGGCATTGCGGGACACGGGGAAGTTCAGATAGACCCCCGTGGGCAGCAGGAAGTCAACCGCCACGCTCTGGTTCTCCTCGTTGGCCCAGAATTCCATGGGGCAGTCCACCCCCGGGGGCATCCTGCTTCCTCACTTCTCGGACACGAGCTGTCCTGAAAAGGACGAGAAGGCAAGGTGAGCCGAGCCGGCAGGGGCTCGGGGAGGCCTTCGAGAGGACCCTGTGGAAAACAGGATTCAGGCTCTCAGGATGGAGTCTGGGCCCCAAAGCTGGCCGCCGTCGGGGCCTCCTCCTGCCCGGGGCGGCCCAGGCCACCGGCTCGGCCGAGCCGCCTCTCATCACAGCGGGCACTCGGGCCACATCTCTCAGCAGCGGCCCAAGTTCAAGACACCTACAGTCCAGTTCCAAACCCTTGTTTCTCAGGGGCACACGCGGGGAGACCTGCCAGGCCACCAACTGGCGAAGGAGCCACGTGGCCGGCACCCAGGACTGGAGAGGGACCGAAGGCGACAGCTCTGAACCTTTCTCACCGAAACCAAGCGGCTTACGGCGGCTTCGGGTCGTAAAACAATTTGTTGAAACACCTTGGCCCTACCAATCCCCTCAGTCACACCCACTCCCCAGTAACAAAATGGGACAGACTCAAAGGTCTCCAATGCTCCCCAGCACGCCAGGTTGCCGTTCTGATTGTTTATGGACAACGTCCACGGATGTTTTTAGACTTGTATTATATGAAGGTGTATCCACAAACAACTCCTGATTATTTTTGCCCGCTTTAAAACGTGGCCGATGCACGTGGCGCTGGTGGGTCCTTTTTAACACTTGTGGTATTTCCCTTGGTAAATAAAACGCCTTTTATTTACCCCTTCTCTTGTTGATGAACCTCAAGGTTTGTTTCTACTCCATGTGTTACGAAAGCAATGCTACAATGTATATTCTTTTTCTTTTTTTTTTTTCCTATTCTTTTTTAAAATATATTTTTATTGATTTCAGAGAGGAAGGGAGAGGAAGAGAGAGAAAGAGATATCAATGATGAGAGAGAATCATTGATCGGCTGCGTCCTGCACACCCCACACTGGGATTGAGCCTGCAACCGGGCATTGTGCCCTGACCGGGAATTGAACCGTGACCTCCTGGTTCATAGGTCACCGCTCAGCCACTGAGCCACGCCAGGTGGGCTACAATGTATAGTCTTGCTCGCATCTCTTTGTGTGCATGTCAGTCCCGATGGGTGCTGTCCAAGAGGAATATAAAGTGAGAGGCATGTGTAATGTCAAAGTTACCAGTAGCCACATTTTAAAAAATAATTAAATGACAGAAAAAATTAAATTTAGTAATATATTTTACTTGATCCAGTATATCCAAGATACGGTCATCTTGATGTTATCAAGACAGAAAAATTGGTAAGCAGATATTTTACGTTTTTTCTCTTATTTTGACATCCGCTGTGTAATCTATACTTGCTGTGCACACTACAATTCGGACAATGATTTCCATCAGAAATCTTCCTCTCCCCCTGGCAGGTGTGGCTCAGTGGACAGAGTGTCGGCCTGCGGACTGAAGGGTCCTGGGTTTGATTCTGGTCAAGGGCACGTACCTTGGTTGCAGGCTCCTCCCCCGCCAGGGCTCTGCTCAGGGCGCATGCAGGAGGCAACTTATCGATGTGTTCCTCTCACATCGACATTTCTCTCTGTCTCTCCCTCCACCTTCTCCTCTCCCTAAAAGTCAGTGAGAAAATACCCTCGGGTGAGGATTCACACACACAGAAAGACTCATCTCTAAGTGGATTTCATCCCATGGCAGGTGAAAAAGTAGGCTCACAGACTCAAACTGTTTTAAAGATACATTTAAAGGTTTTCAAATAAAGGAATTCAAGTACCCATTCTTACATTTAAATGAATTAAAATTACATAAAATGCTTAAAAAATCCCATTCTTCAATCATACTTTCCGAGTTCAGGGGCTCACAGGCTCCGCATGGCTGGCTGGTGGCCTCACTGGTCCGCGCAGCCCGGGGCACACACTCCGAGGTATCACCCGCGGCAGGTGCCACCACGGCATTAACTGCACCAGAGTGAAGTGGCGACACCCATTAGCAGGAGCAGCAGTTTTCCCTTCTCACGGACACTTGCTATTGTCCAACTCACTCACTTCTGCCAACCGAGTAGGCCTCCAACGCTCTTGTTGTAATTTGCATCTCCCTGATTTTCCATAAAAGGTTCATCTTCTCCAAGCAGCCTGCTTATAAGCGTGGCCCACATTTCTGTGGCGTTATTTGTCCTTTTCTTGTGAGCCTGTGGAGTTTCTTTGTATATTCTAGATTGAGTTCTTTTGTTGCTTCAACGAGTTGGAAATATCTCCGAGTCACCTTTTTACTTTGTTTCTGGAGGGGCTTTTCTTTTAACGAGTATTTTTTAATGTTGATGCAGACAACTGTTCAACCTTTTCCTTTATGTTTTATGATTTTCATTCTTTAGAATAAATACTTCCCTAACCTAAAGTCACATCCTTCTAGATTTAAATGACTTGTAAAAATAGTTGAAAAGAACCCTAGTTGGTTTGGCTCAGTGGACAGAGCGTCGGCCTGTGGACTGAAGGGTCCCAGGTTCGATTCCCGTCAAGGGCACATGCCTAGGTTGCAGGCTCGACCCCCAGTGGGGGAGCGTGCAGGAGGCGGCCGATCCATGATGCTCTCTCATCATTGATGTTTTCATCTCTCTCTCTCCATTCCTCTCTGAAATCAATAAAAATGTATTAAGAAAAAAAGTTTAAAGGAAATGTTTCGTGGGAGACAGACATTCTGGGGGCCCTGCCAGATGGGCCCAGGCCCTGCCTTTGGCGGGATGCAGACCTGCTCTGAGCAGCTCAATGTGCACATGGCCCTCCACCACCATGCCACTACCTGCTGAGATCCCCGTCCTCCGACTGTGAAACCACATCCTACTTTGGTTCCTCTTTCTGAGAATGGCCAGGCCAAAGGCTTTCTCTTCTTTTTTTTTTTTAAGAAAGAACGTCAAAAAAAAAAAAGTTTTTTTTTTTTTTACCGATTTCTTAGAGAGGGAGAGAGGGAGAGGAACATGGATGTGAGAGGGAAATAGCAATCAGCAGCTCCCTACAGGCCCCCACTGGGGATGGAGCCTGAAGCCCGAGCGTGTTCCCTGACCAGGAATCCATCCGGCACCCCTTCAGGGCCTGAGGTGATGCCCGTGCATGCTTTCTTTCTTATTCAAAACGCTGGGGCTCCTCGGGGATGCTGGGGAACCCACTTACAATGCTCCGCGGGCTTCGGCCGAGCTTGGGAAGTCAGGAGCACCTCCGGCCATTCGTTCCTGAGGCCACGACCAAAGGGGCGGACGGGGCCCCAAGACGCAGGCACCCCTCCGCCCCTGGCCTCTTCCCACGTGGAAATGAAGCTTTCCACTACACCCACCCATCGGGAACGCAGGGAAGTACTCCGATGTAAAAACTCATTCCTGCCCTGGCCTGCTGGCTCAGTTGGCTGGGGTGTCGAAAGGCTGTGGGTTCGATTCCCCGTCAGGACACGTGCCTAGGTCGCAGGTTTGATCCCTGGTTGGGGCCTGTACAGGAGGCAACTGATCCATGTTCCTCCCCCACACCAATGATTCTCTCTCTCTCTCTCTCTCTCACCTTTATTCTCTCTAAAATAAATAAAAAGCACATCGCTGGGTCAGAATTAAAAACAACAACAAAAACTTTATTCCTACAAGAAGACTCGGGATGGCGTGGGCAGCACATGCTCCAGTGCCCGACATGGGGCCGAAGAAAGCGGGGGCTCATTCACGCTTGGTGGGCCCAGGGCCCGGGGTGCAGCGGCCAATGAGCCCAGCTGTCTGAAGCCCAGACTTGCCCGGCTCTGCAGTTTGCAAGGGGCACAGATGCCAGCTAATGCAGGGGCTTCAGAACCACCCCGAGAATGCAAACGGG
Organism: Corynorhinus townsendii; assembly: GCA_026230045.1. Lineage (NCBI taxonomy): Eukaryota > Metazoa > Chordata > Mammalia > Chiroptera > Vespertilionidae > Corynorhinus > Corynorhinus townsendii. The sequence goes on from JAPDVU010000002.1 coordinate 216,787,885, forward strand.
CGCAGCCACTTGGGCAAACTGACAGCATCCGCTATGCCCTCGGCCCCAGCGGTTCCGCTCCTGGGGAAACGCCTGGCAGCAATGCAAGCCTGCGGGCCGAAGAGGAGTCCAGGAGCGTCTGCAGCATCGCTATGCCTAACAGCCCCGACCTGGACACTGCCCAAGTGCGCATCAGCAGTGGAGTGGAAAAATAAATTGTATCCGCTTGCTCCCACTGGAATGTGACAGAGCGCTGAGAATGGTCTCCGATCGCACACGATATAAATGAATCGCACAAGCGTGAAGCTGAATGAAGAGTCCATGCATGAGCAGGCATGGGCAGCCTCACCTCTGTTGGCAGAAAAGATGGGGCTCACCCCTCGGGGAGTGCAGTTACCCCGGGGGAAAGGGGAATGAGGGCTTCTGGGTGCTGGGAATTTTGGGGTTTCTTGATCTGAAAGCTGGGGACTTTTCACAGACTCAATGCATCCTCAGCCCAAGGGGTTCAGATGGGCTCACTTCACTCCTGGCCTGAGACCCAGGCCCAGCCGATCGGAGCCCCGAATTCCACCACCACCACCACCACCCCACCCCCGCCCGGGTCCCGGGGATTGGAAGCCAGAATGAGACTTAGGCCCAGCCAATCATTGCACGTCACCTTTACAGTGATTCCAGGATGTGCATGTGAATATCAAATCCGTGCAACGGGTTTTGACATCTGGATTTCTTTGGGGACTTCCTGCTGGGGTAGCAGAAAAGCACAGAATATGTACCTAAAGCTGCTGGTGACCCTCTGCTGCCCTTAAGGGGCGGAACCTGAGAAGAGGCCAACGTGGAAAGCAGAGCTCAGGGTGGAGAGTCCACACGGGGGCCCAAGGACAGCCTCTGATTTCCTGGATCCAGCCGTGCCTGAAGCTGACTCTATTCCTGCACTTTCCAGTTCTATCGGCCAAGGGTCCCGGTTTCGATTCTGGTCACAGGCACAAGCCCGGGTGGCAGGCTCGATCCCCAGGAGGGGGCATGCAGGAGGCAGCCAATCAATGATTCTCATCATCGATGTTTCTATCTCCCTCTCCCTTCTTCTCTGAAATCAATAAAAAAAATTTATATTTTAAAAAAGATACACTTAGGAGAAGCTGGGTGGGTCAGATGGGGGACAGTGAGTGAGGAGGTAGGATGACAGCCAGGTTCAGGCTTGGGAGATTGGCTGGGGGTGGAAATTTCCCAAGATGGGGAAGTGTAAGGGAGAACCACGTTTTGGGGGCAATAAAACGGCAGGAGTCACATCTCAGACGTAGTGAGTCTGAGCTGCTAACTGCACATCCCAGGGAAGACAGCCAAAGGGTGAAGCCAGGGTGGAGAGCAGGGAAGAGGTCGTTAGGGTCACGAGCTGTAATCTGGGGGCATTAGTGACACACAGATGTGGAGCCATGGGGACAGGTGAGATAGAGACAGAGGGTCCGAGAGGGGTAGGACCGCCCTCCAGGCACTAGGGATCCGGCAAAGATGAGCCATGAGTAACTGATCCTTCCTCACTCTGAGTCATCCGGAACGTTCAGGCAGGCGTGTGTCTGTCCACATCTGAACCGTTAGTAAAATATCAAAGACAACTGGACAGGGAGGAGCTCAATTCCTTTCCTTCACCTTCCACTTCCGGCCAGCGCAATGCACAGAAACAGCCGCCTGGCTGCGGGGTGGCCCCGGCTGCGGGCTCTGGGCTCCGTCCCAGGACCCACATCCCCTGGTGAGCTGTTGTCAGTGAGACGCGCTTTCTCTGGCCCGCGCCCGAACACCCGTTTCTCCAGCTGGGAACCTGCGACTCCCTTCAAATACTCCAAGAGAAGTCCCCCTCCTCCCCAGCCAGCAGCTCCCGGCCTGGATTTATTTCTAAGGAGGGGGGCAGGCCACGGATGCAGGAGCCCAGAGTCCCAGGCGCCCCCTCCAGGCTGGGAATAGGGCGGCAGCCCATCTGCTAGTCCCCTGGGCTGGCAGACCTGCTAAGAAATTCCTTTCATTCTTTTTGAAACTCCAGGGACCTGGGGCTCTGAGCTGGCAGCTCCTGAGTCATCGCAAGTGTGGCTGCCGCTCCAACCAGGAGCCGCTGCCAGGCTTTGTCAACGTATAGCGACAGGCTGTTTGGTGCTGCAGACAGGCTGCGGGGGGGGGGGGGGGGGGGGGCAGAGAAATGTGTCCCACTTCTCTGAGCAATACACATTGCCTCCAGAAGTTACTGGAGCAAGCATGTCAAATTCAGGGCCCACAGGCTGCATGCCTCATGCATGTGGCCCGCGTTGGCCTTTGAGTTTGACATGGTCCCCCGGTCACCCCACCAATCTGTCTACAACGCGAGATGCTCATTCATCCCAAGACAAAACCTACCTCTCCCAACGCCTGATTTCAGAGCTGAAAGTTACAATTCCAGGAGCCCAAAAGAAGGGGCCTCAGAAACTCCTAGAAGGTGGTTATACCCATCGCCCAAGTATCTACATCAACCTGGCTGGGAGGGTACAGGGCCAGCAGGCACCATGACGAGCGGCAGGGCCCCCAGCCTTGTGCACTGTCTTGCACGGAAGGAGTCCGCACCTGGCCTCTTGACCTGGGCTTACTCCCAGGTCCTTCTCAGCCTCAAAAAGTCCTTCTAGCCCTTGCCGGTGTGGCTCCATGGACAGAGCGTCGGCCTGCGGACTGACGGGTCCCAGGTTCCATCCTGGTCAGTGGGCTCGATCCCCAGTGTGGGGCGAGCAGGAGGCAGCCGTTCAATGATTCCCTCTCATCACTGATGTTTCTCTCTCTCTCCCCCTCTCCCTTCCTCTCTGAAATCAATAAAAACATCTACATTTTAGAAAGTGCTTCTAACCAGGTGTTCTGTCTCCCGCAGAGAATGACACGGACCCTCTTCCTATCGCCCGACGGTGGGAGCCAGATGCAAGGGGGCACCTCAGAAACGGAGTCAAAGGTCTTTACCCGGAGCATCCACTTCCCGGCGAGCTCCTGCACGTCCACCTTGAAGGACCTTCTAGAAACCGGCCCCTGCCCCGGCTGCGAGGAAAGGCCTCCTGGAGACCCCGGGAAAGAGGGCGGAAGGGCCTATTCTCAGACGCCGAAGGCCAGGTCCTGCTCATTCATTCATTCATTCAGCAAATTCGGATTTGAGCACCAGGGGATGTGAGGGGAAGGGGGCAGCACCACCCTGCCCCCCCGGGGCGTTCAGTCTAACAGGGGAGACCAAACAAGGACGGACCGTGGAGAAACGGGCCGATTTCCGAGAGCAAACGAGTCAAAATGGAGTAAGAATGAGCTTGCAGGGAGGGTCTCGTCAGGGAGGGGTCCTCGCGTGAGACCGTGTGGGAACGGAGGCTCAGATGAGGAGAAGAATCCAGACAAGCTCCATGAAGCAGGTTCCGGGCGGCGGGCGGGGGCCGTGCAGAGGCCCTGAGGTCAGGGTCCTGGAGTGGAGGCCTGAAGGCGGGCGGACGGGCGGGGAGAGTGCGAGCCTGCAGGGGGAGCCGGTGAGGGGTCCGGGCCTGTCGCCAATGCCCTGGGAAGTCACTGGTGTCGAGCAGGAGACTGACACGGCCTGACGTGCACTTTACACTGAAGGCACGTCGGCCGCTGGGAGGCAATGGGAGGGAGGCAGGCAGGAACGGCAGGGGCAGAGGGGCGTTCGGCCCCGGGGAACGCCCCATCCTCTGCCTCTGCTGAGGGGCAGGCACTTTGCTGTCCTTCGGAACCTTCTAGACGAAGAACTAAAGCCACAACCAGGTCCGGGGCCGCCAACGGGGAGTCTCAGGATAGATGTGCCGTCTCTCCAAAACCCGAAACCTTTCACGGGAGCGTGGCAGGGTGTCCCGCGGGGAGGCCCCGTCTCCCAGCTTCCCCCCTGCCTGTGGCCACGGTGGCCCTCAGGACAGAACGCGGTCCCCACCAACGCCGTCAGCCAGGGCAAGAGGGAGGCGGGCAAGCACCAGCGCGGGGCCGCGCCTCTGCTGCCCTCTAATGCGAAGCTCTGGTCGGCCGGGTGGTCGGCTGGGGTGGTCGGCCCGGGGTGGGGACACGTCCAAAAGGGAAGGGGAGTGGACCTCCAGGAGCCGAGGCCGGGCCGGCAGGACGTCCCCAAGGCCGGGGCTAGGAAGGCAGGGCTCCTGGCACAGGAGGAAGGAGCGGAGGGCAGGGTGAGGATGGAGGAGACAAGAGCCCAGTTACCCACAGACGTCTGCCTGGGGAGGAAGCTGAGGCCGGGAGCTGCCCGCGTTTCTTGTCTGCCCACTTCTGCCTCCCTGTTACTTTTTAAATTTTCTTCCTCCTTTTCTTTTTAAACTTTATTTTATTTATTGCTTTGAGAGAGAGACTGATTTGGTTGTTCTGTTCATTTATGCATTCATTGGTTGATTCATTGGTTGGTTCTTGTATGCGTCTTGACCAGGGACTGAACCAGCAACCTCAGCATGTGGCGATGACACTCTGACCATCAGCTGCCAGGCCAGGGCTTTGGTGTGCCTTCCTTTTTTAAGTGTTCACCCGCCCTCATTTTAAAGGCGTCACCCTTGAGGCCATAGTTTCCCTCTCCTCCCCCCATCCTTCCCCTCCTTCTCCCCCTCCTCCTCCTCCTCTTCTTCCTCTTCTTCTTCCACCTCCTCTTCCTCTTCCTCTTCTTCTTCTTCTTTGGTTAATCTTCACCCGAGGGTATTTTTTCCCATTGATTTTTAGAGAGAGAGGAAAAGAGGGGGAGAGACAGAGAGAGAGAAACATCGATGTGGGGGAGACATCCATTGGTTGGCTCCTACCCGTGCCTGCCCGACCCAGGCTGGAGATCGAGCCTGCAAACCAGGTATATGCCCTTTTTAAAAATATATTTTTTTTATTGATTTTTACAGAGAGGAAGGGAGAGGGATAGAGAGTTAGAAACATCGATGAGAGATGAAACATCGATCAGCTGCCTCCTGCACACCCCCTTCTGGGGATGTGCCCACAACCCAGGTACACGCCCTTGACCGGAATCAAACCCGGGACTCTTCATTCCATGGACCAATGCTCTAACCACTGAGCAACGGCCTGGGCGAGGCCATAATTTTCAACAGGACCATAACTTTTTTTTTAAATTTAAGAACAGTAACTTATCATTTGAATACTTAAAAAAGAAAAAAGTCTCTTCAATGGAGAAAGCAAGACAGACATCAAAAGGTCTCGAGAGGTGTGGATCTGGAAATTTTGCTTTTGCTTTATATGAAAAAAGTAAAAAAGACTTCTGACCCCTGCTGCTGTCAGAAAACGTGAACCGCGACCTGCAAAGCTCAGCTCCAGGCCCAGCCGGGGAGGGGCTGCACTCAAGCGGACCCCCCCGACACTGCACCCCCAAATCAATAGGAAGGCCCATGGTCTCAGGCCTGGAAGTGTGGGGAATTCAGGAAACTGCCCTAAGGAAGCAATTCAAGGGTTAGAAAAACTGTATGCACTGAGATACCCATTGTGGTATTGTTTGTAAGAGTGATAAGTCTAAAGTAATAGGGAAATGACTAAGTCACCGATCACACCATCACACGCGAACTCAAAGGAGTGGGTGTGGTCACCAGGGCGCCCGAGCACGCTGCACCGCGAGTATTCCCGACCCTGAAGGACACCGAACACACCCCCATCCACCGTGGCAACACGCCTGTGGGCGGAGCAGTGCAGGAAGCGTCGAGAACATGGAAACAGCTGTCCTCTGGGTGCAGGTGGATGTCACAATAAGGACTTTCCAAAGTGAGCACCCTTGAATGTTATGCGAGCAGATGATGGTTAAAATCACTTACCACCGGCCCCGGCTGGGTGGTTCAGTGGGTTGGAGCAGGAGCCCATATACCAAAAGGCTGTGGGTTGAGTTCCCGGTCAGGGCCCATACCTGGGTTGGGGGTTTGATTCCCATTCCTGGCTCATACGGGAGGTGGTCGATCAATATTTCTCTCTCTCTCTCCCCCCACCCCTTCCTTTTCTGTCTCTAAAGATCAGTAAAAGGCATACCCTTGGGTGAGGATTAAAAAGAAAAAGAAGAAGAAGTGCTTAAAACTAAAATGCTTGCAGCAAAAAATGAAATAAAATAAAATAAAAGCAGCCCCTGGCGTCCACAAGCAGACACACCATCCCAATTTCCGGTGTTTCTCTGGATTTTCATCTCTACATCTCCAAACAGCAGGTCTGCACTGATGTTTCCGGGTTTTCAACACTGAACTTCTTACCTTAAGGTAAGTTTGTGCTTCCCCACAAGTACACACGCACACATCCTCTCACCCGTCTTCTGAATACAGTGATGGGATCGGTTTTCGTCAGTCAAACATCAGTGTTCACTATGTAAATATCAAATCCTGTTCAAAGCCCGGCCACTCAGTCTGCTACGATCTTATTTCCTTTCTGGTTCCACATTTTGTTATTCCTGTAGCTGATCGTTGCTCCTCACTTTTCATTCTGTTTTCTGTGTACGGATATGTAGTCCCCCCCCTCCCCCCCACACCCCCCTACCCCCTACCCCCCCCCCCCCCCCCCGGCAAACTCTCCAACAGAGCTATACAACTCCTCAAAATGCAGCCAATATGTCAGATAAGCCACCAGCTCCCTTTTTCTTGGAGCGACTCCTCCCGGGCCCTCTGTGATCCTGCTCCGAGGGGGGCTGCTTGCTCCCAGACCCGCCACACGGCTGTAGTCCTGGGACTTCTCTGCCCCGTCACAGGCATCCCCCTCACCGCCTGGGCTCGCCACCAGGCAGGGGACTTGGCTGTTAGTAAAGACGCCACGGCTCAGTGGTGAGCGTGAGCAGGAGAGGAGCTGGTGGATTATGACGGCTGCCGCACTGGGAGGAGGTCCCAGTTCCACCAGGGGGTGTGGGGAAGGATGAGTGATTAGCGCATTGAAAACAAAGCAAACAGAAAGATGAGGCGACCATCAAGTCCGGGAAAAACCAACAGCTGGACGAGAAGAGAAATATCACCGCGGCCCACGATGCAAACTCCCCGCTGAACGTCTGGTGGTGAAACGCCTTCCGCTGCCACTGAGAGCTGGGTGTCAGCGTGCACCCCTGCACTAAGACCGTGACCTTGCAGCCCCTCACTGCTGCATGGACACAGGCCATCCGTCACCCCTCTCTCCTGCGTCAAGCGTGACATCAGTGCAGCTCCTCAGCGGAGCCCAGGCCACAGGTCCTGGCGACGGGGGAAGCTTGGAAGGGACTAGTCTGCAGGTCCCATGGTGGGGTAGGTGTCTCTTTTTCCTCGCCACTCCCCAGACTCGGTAAGGTAACGGCCGAGATACAGAAGGCCATTTGCCAGCGGAGCCGAACGAGAACAAGAGACAATTGCACGTGGTGCTTACCTGTTCCTCTTTCTGGGTTCACTTTCTCATCTCACTGGAGCACACCCTCCAGGGTCTTCCTTGAAGAGTCACTCAGGGGGCGGAGGGGCGTGTCAAGCTTTCGAAAACTCGTGCCTGAAAAATACCTTCATTCCATTATTTTCGCCTGGGATGACAATTACAGAATTCCGGGCTGGGAACGGATGTCCCTTGGAAATTGGGAAGGGCGGCCCCATGGTGCGGCGGCGTCTCGGGTTGCTTTTGTCCAGTCCAATGCCGTTCTGTTCTCTGACCGGCGCTGTGTGGCCGCTTTTGTCTCCGCTGGCTTTTTGTAACTTTTCTCTATCTCGGGCGCTTGGGGAGTTCGTCATGCTGTCTGGTGGCACATCTCATTCCTTCACGTACTGCTTCTTCTGTTCTTCATTGTGCTGAGCACTACGCAGAGACGCTTAACGCGGGGACGCCTTCAGTTCTAGAATTGTCTCCGGTAGTTTCTTGGATAACGTCCCCTCCTCCGTTTCTCTCCCCTTTTTCTTGAGCTCCCCTGAGCTGGATATTGGGCCTCCCAAGCTGATTCTCTTAATTTCCTTATCTTTCCTAGAAATTTATTTTTCCAGCTTCCAGCTCTATCCCATGGAAATTTTTACTGCAACTATCATAGTTTGATATCCAATAGCTTCTTCCTGTTTTATGAATGTTCCCTTTTTTAAAGCAACCATGTCTCTGACTTCTGAATCCCTTCTCTCTGTGGGTTGGGGTCTCTGTCCTTCCCGGTCGAGGCCTCATTGCTGTGTGCGATGACCCACAGCTACCGCTGAAATCGCAGAGCAAGGCACCGCAAGCTGTTTGTGCACAGGTAGGGCTAGCTGCTAGTAGGGGATCACTCCGAAGGGACGAAATAGCAGCCTAGCTTTTCAACCGGGTCCCCCTCAATGTCAGTATCCGAGGGTTGTTTTTCTCACGAGGTCAATTTTCTCAGAAAGAAGGTCTCCAAGGCCCTGCCTGGAGGGTGGGGCTAGGCCAGGCTGCACGGTGGCCGGGAGCCAACCAGGAGAGGGTGTCCCTGAATCCTCCTGTTCTCAGGACCGGTGGGTGCCCCCTCAGCCTCCCCTGCCCCCGGCTGGCCCAACGCTGCCTGCAGGAAACCCCGCAGGAGATGGAGCCCCCTGGCTATGTGGGCGGAGCAAGGCATCTGTGGCTCTACACACACTTTCAACCCATCTTCTTGCTTCCCACCACCCTCTATGCCAGGTTGGGAACACTCTGTAGCCCCCATTCTTGAGCCTGGGGCGGGGGGGGGGGGTCCTATGGACACATCAGCTTGCTCCCCCACAACACAGGACATTCAGTGCTCTCTGCTCGGCCTCTCTTTCCCCCACCTGTTTAGTACCTGTCAACATTTCTGCTCACATCCCTCCTTCCCCTCTCATCCTGTCCTTTTTCTTACAGGTTTATACCTTTACTCTCATGCTAGTGGGCTTTTCAAACAGAGCAGAAACAAACACATACATTCAATCGGTTATGCTCGTTTGGAAGTCCGCCATAAGACTTAACAATAAATAAAAATCAAGTTTCCAAAGATACATACAGAAGACTAGTGGGTAGGGGGAGGGTAGTCCCACAAGGAGACAGTGGTTGGTGCCGGGTGGGGGGAATTACAGAAGAGTTATGCTTGCATTTTTTTTTTCATTTTGCAAATTTTTGACAGTAAATGGGTATTCTTATCAATAAAAACATTGAGGGTTAAAAAATTATTCTTAAAAGGCATCCTCTGAAGCAAGTACCACGGTGTGCAGAAGAAACTCGAATCAAGGCAGCACAGGTCCACACAAGCCACGGGCGTCTCCTGTGCTCCAGGCCTGGGGTCCCAAGAAAGCACCCAAGACCTCCAGAGGGTGGGGGGGTAGGAGGTGCAAGGAATTCTGGGCCAATCTCTTGGCCTATGACAGTGGCTATGTTTACCTGCTTTAGGGGTTAAAATTCTGCTAAATATTTCGGTCTTTTAAAAGAGATCCACATGTAAAAAAAAAAAAAAATTTGGAAAGTACCAATGAAGATCTGGAGAAAATGAGGTTCGGGGGGGCCTCCAAGGATGATACCACGCTATAACCCACACCCTTTCCATCCTGAAAGGACTGTCGCTGTCAAGCATCTGGGTAAGGAGGAATGAGCTGTGTGCCCACAGGACACATATGTACCCACAGAGCTTGCAAAGGGGACTGCAGCCTGTCCACCTGGGAGCTCCCCAGCCACACCCAGCGGCTCCCAGACGCCAGAGTGGGGTGCCCCGCCAATGTCAGCCTCTGGCCTCAGTTTCTTCATTGGCACAATGAAAGGACGGCATTCATCTTCCAGGCTAAAGTTCTAGAAGCTCCGAGGAGCATCCTATTACTGATACAGTGACTGCCAGCTCCCTGGAGAGATACAATGTCCCCGGTAAGGACTCCTTGAGAAGCAAGATACCGAGTTATCAAAATTCAGCCAGTTCTTCTGGAAGAATGTTTTACTTTTTCTCTCCTCACATAAGCCAGCCCTATTCTACCAGGGCTGGGGCAAGTCAAATACCAAACATCGCCGCCGAATCGTGGGCTCCAGGGCTCACCGGAGCCCCCAACCCTTCCTGTCCCAGGCAGCAGCATCCTCTCTTGGAGAGCTGGCTAAGGTCTAGCTCGCTTCCCGCTTACGGGCCCGTAACACAAATTCGGGCCGTTCTCTCTCAGCTCTCGTCCTACCGAGTGGTTCTCCTTTGGCTGAGGGGTCAGGGAGGGCGGAGGGGTACATCCCAATGTCAACTCATACACAAAATAACATCGCTGCTTCTGCCAGCATCCCGCTGGTCGCCTTCGCCCAACCTACCTCTCTGGACCGGTCCAAGGAAGACCCGCGGCAAAGGGCCCTCTGCCCGGCAGGTCAAAGATGCGCTGGAACCAGTGAGCGTCATTCCGTCCTGGCTTGACTCTGAGAGGTCCTTATCTGTCTGGGGGGGTAAAGAAAAAAATGTCAGAGTCTCCGAAACCTTCCGTGTCTTCTCTTGCAAAACTTGAGCGTCAACGCGACTGTTACACCCGGGCTCCCTTTCTGCAAACTAGTCACACCCTGCTGGGTGGGCCTCCTCCGCCATCGGTTCGGCGGTTCGGCGGGCGGGCGGCACTGAGCAAACCACAGGAGCCCTTCCAGGGCCTGAAGCCCACGAATATATACATTCAGATGACTCAGACCGTTTTTTTTTCGAGTTGTTTGTTGGTCTTGTTTGGCTTTTGAAAGCAGAGTACGTGATCTGAGCCAAGCCCTGGGTTGGCGTTCCATTTAATCGCTGCAAACAGCGGGTTCCTGAACTTGAGGTCCCCGTGCAAGACCCAAATTGCATCGTGAAAGAGGACCCAGGCCAGCTCCTGGAGATGGGGAGGGGGCCCACTCGCTGCATCTGTGGGACACTCCTGGAAATGATCTGCCCCCAGAGAGGGAGTAAGAACCTGCCCCTTCCCTAACCCCAGACCTTGGGCCCAGCTACCTCCATAGCAGGGAACCTCCTGCCTAGAACCCACGAGGCATGGCCGGGAGCAAGAAACCTCAACACTGGCTTCCTTCCCCAGGAGACAGAAGCCCAGTGCTAGGAAGCTGTTGGAAAAGGCTTCCCTTCCAAGAATGCATTTCCCAAGGACAAGCTGAAACTGCCTGCGTCCAGCCTCCTGGAGGCAAAGATACACCCCCCCACCGCCCCCACCCCCGCAGCCTGGGGCCGTGGGCGTGGGTGGTCCCCTCGCTCCGCATCCAGCGGACAAGGCAAAGGCTTCCCACGGCACTGTCACCAAGGAGGTCAGCGCCAAGAGCGAAGGAAGAAATAACTTCCATTGATGATCGATGGAGTTAACAAGAGGACGGAAAAAAAAAAACACGGCGGCTCAGTCACAGGGAAATGAGACCGATCGCAGAGAAAGCACTTTCCCACCGAGGGGCAACAAAGCGGAGAGCATGATGGAGCCGAGAGAGGGAAGAGTCAGCGAAGGCGAGGAAGCGATTCGCCCGTCCTCAGGAATTCAGGTCAGGAAGTGCGGGGCCAGCCGGGACGGAATTCACCGGAGGGCGGCCGCGGAGGCGGCTCTTCCCGGGAGAAAGGTGGGTCTTCGGCTCTGGCTCTCACGCCCGCCAGGACCTCCGGACCTGGATCTGCCGCCCTCGGGCCCTTCGGGTTCAAGGGCAAAGCTGGGGAGGCAAGGCTGGGAACGGACGGAGTAGGATGCTCGGTCCCGAATCGGGGGCAGGGGGAGGGGAGGACGCGTAGCGATTGCCGGGTCCCTGACCAGTAAACAGCCTGCCCCGCACGGCGGAGGCCCTGCTCCTCTCACCAAGGGCGACCGCGGGACACCCCGACTCCCGGCCCCACCCCCCGGAGGCACAAAAGAGGATGCGACGAGATTACGAGAGGAGAGCGCGAAGCAGCCCACACCAGCGCGGCCCCCCGCCTCGGCCTCCCCAGCCCCCACGCCCCTGGACCCCAGATATCCCCGCGCGGACAAAGCCTGGCGCCGGGCGGGGCGGGGCGTGCGGCGGGGGGGGGGGGGCACCGAGACCCCTCCACCGCGCGCACAGGTGGGCACCGTACCGGGTGTCGGTGCCGGGGGCGGGGCCCGGTCTCCCTGGAGACGGTTGCCCAGGGGACGCGGCGGGCCGGTCCCTGAGCGGCGGGTGAGACTGAGCCTCTGGCGGCCGCGCGGAGCCCGCGGGGGCCTGAGGGCAGGGCCGCGGCGCGGAGCCGGCGAGCGGGGCAACGGCGGAGGGGCGCGGCCCGGACAACGGGACGGCGCGGGCGCGGGCGCGGCCAGGGGCGGGGCGCCGAGTGGGGCGGGGCGTCCCGGGGTGTGGGCGGGGCCAGAGCCTGCAGCCGCGCGGGCACCGTCGCCAAATTCTCCCAGCCCGAGGCAGGCGGAGCGCCGGCAAACCCTTCCCAACCCCGGCTGCACTCGCACGACCTGCGGGGTCGGATCCTGGAGCCTCCGCGCCACCGCCCGACCCCGGGAGGCAGGCGCACGCCGCCCTCTGCCCGTCTCCCGCCTGCAACAAGAGGGTGCAAAGTGCCATTTGCGAAATGAGCGAGGACTGGTCGTGCGCCAAATCGCTTTCGCTCGCGGGTTCCCAGGGAATCACCAGAAAGGGCGGGGACCCTGTCACAGATCCAGAACCGGGGTCACCGAGTAACTGGCCATCCCGGGCTCTGGGCTCAAATCCAGTGCGCGGGCCGTTCCCCAGCCTCCGGGCCTTCCTTTCCGTCGGGGTTCCCCTTCCAAGGCGGGTTAGGGAAATAAGTGGGTTTCCCGGACTTTCACTAACGCAGCTTTCATTACAATGAACTGCTCGCGCGCCGATGCGATCGCCCCCTGCACTGACACCGGCGCGGCGGCTCTTCCCGGGCATCACACGGCAGGTGGGCATCGGTCTCCCTGGGTGGTAAGTGAGAAAACCGAGACGCCCAGGACCCGAGCTTGGCCTCGCTCACAGGTCACAGGCAGACACGCCCGCGCGCGCAGCCCCGCAGCCTCAGAGCCTGGACCCACGCGCTCCTCGCCCTGCGGCGTCCCGCGGCCCCTGTGGATGAGCTTCCACGTCACAGCCACGTGGAGCGCGAGGGGAGGAGGGGAGTGTGAGGGTCAGAGTCACCACATCGGGCGGAGCAGACGCCAGTGGAGGAAAGTGCATGGAAGCCCAATGGCTCTGCGTCTCCGCCGCTGTCAGGGGTTCCGGGTGCGGCGCCCCAGCAGGGCCCGCCATCCAGTCCTCCCGAGGCTCCGCGGCCCAGCGTCGCCCGAGGGCAGGCGGGGCGGGCAAAGAGCAAAACTCAGCCAGAAGCCTGGGAGCAGAGGACCAGGTGGCTGGGTCGTGGGGGGTCCTGCGACCCTCTTTGACCTCTGCGTCTGTCCCCCCCCCCACACACACACACAGTCAACTTGTCAGGGCCAGCGTCCCAGCACCCAGGCATCTCGAGGAGGAAAAAAAAAATGGGGGTGAGAAGGGCTGTCAGGAGAGAGAAGGCCACTCCCCTCCGTATCTCCTCCCCAAAAGCCAGACACTCACACGGATACACACTCATACACGTTCACACTCACGCAGTCAGAGACCAGAGCCACACACAGATGCTGCTTTCACTGAGACACAGCCCCCCCACACCATTATGCAAACTGACACAATGTCACAGACACCAAGACCACACACACTCTCACACACTCGGCACCCACCCACACAGCGGGCAGGGCTGTGCACTTGGCTGACAATCCCTGGAGAAGGCAGGGCCCAGGCCACTAGATGGGGATCCTAAGGGATCCACGCAGGCTTCCCCACCCACCTCTTTCCCGCCCGCTCACGCCTGGTCCCCAGCCTGGGGAGGGGAGCAGTGCGGCAGAAGACAGCCCAATGGCTGTGGACTGGGGCCCCTGACTCAGTGGGTGGAGGAAGGCCTGGGCCCCCTGCTGAGCCGCCCCTGCCCCTCAGGGTGGGGTCCCTCAGGATGAGGAATAAGCCACTGGAATTCACAGCTGGACCTAGGATGGGAGGAGAGAAGCTGCGAGCCTGACAGCCACGCTGACTTGGCAAAGCCCCCAAGGAGGCAAGGATAATGGCCTACCGTGCCAGGCCACCGGAAAGATCCTTTCCAAGGGGCAGACCAGCGTGGTGACTCCGCCCCTCCGCCTCCCAGCTGTGGGGGCCCTTCTCCCTAGGGACCCCACCCCACAGACTCCCCTTTCTCTCCAGCGTGGGTCTGCAGGGAAGCCAAGTTCAAAGACAAGGTCAGGTCCTCAGCAGCCATTGGAACCCGGTGGCCTGCCTGGCTTGAGGTCCAAATTGGGGGTCTCGGGTCCTGGTTCCTCTGGAGCCCAGAGAAAAATCCAAGACACTTCGAAATGGCCAAAGCCACAAAAATTCATCCTGCCTCTCTGACAAAGACCCTGGAACCCCACTGACAAGTTCCAGACACATCACGCGGGCGTTTGGGAGGGAAGGAAGTGAACTCACCCAGACGCATCGTCTCTAGTGCCTGGTGCTCTCACCCATGGGAAACGGACACGAAGGGATGGACTGACTGACCAGCACACAGCTAGTCAGGGGCAGGGATGGAAGAAAACCCCCATCTCCCGACTCCCCATTCGGGGCTCAGGTATATGCAATCCTCTCTAAGACACAGATGAGAATAAGAATAAATTATAGTCACCCCCCCCCCCTTATCCGCCGGGCGTACATTCCAAACCCCCGTGGATGCCTGAAACCGCATATAGTACCAAGCCCTGTATATACTGTTGTGTGTGTGTTTTTGCTACACATACAAACATATGCTATCATTTAATTTACAAATTAGGCACAGTAAGAGACTAACAACTATAACTACCAATGACAGGACAATTATAACAGTATACTGGAATACATTGTAGGGATGTGGTATCTCAAAATAGCTTGTACTGGACCCCCTTCCTCTGGAGGTCACGTGAGGGGACGTGATGAGATGAAGTGGGGTGAGTGAGACCCTAGTAAGTGAAGTGAGCCACCTGAGCACAAGCGGGGCAACAGGGCAGCAGGCGGTCTGATAACCCAGCGGCCACGAAGCGGCTCCCCAGGCTCGACAGCAAATGTGTGCTGATTCGTGACAAGACTGTGCAGATAACTGATTTTTTTTTGTGTGTGGGTTATACAGAAGCACGTGTCTGTTTTATGAGAAAGGTGGGTTCGGCTAACTCTGTGTCCTCACACAGAGCCCTCTGCCTCTCTTCCTGCTCCCAGCGCGTGCCTTTCAAACAGGAAACCCACTACGGGGGCCAAATCCCCAGCCTCTGGAAGTGCTAACTATGTAAGACCCTCGCCACCTCCTATCACGGCAGAGGCCATGAGGAGAGCTAGGGAAGAGTCGTATGTAATATGGGGACGGGAGTGACGGTGAGAACTTCACCAATGGAGAAATGAAACCAAACCAGCAAACAAAAAAACACACAAAATGTCAACCAGCTGTTTTACCCTTTTTTACAGCGGTTAAGCCATCCGTCGGTGGAGAAAGGAAACCAAACGCGGAAATATCAAACTGCCAACCAGGCTACCTCCGTCTTTTCTTCAGGGCAAAACGGGCTTGGTTACGCGCTGAACATGTCTGCAGCGAAGATGCTTACAGGGAGGGTACCCCGAACCGGAGCGGATACAGAGGACCAAGGGGCGAGCCACCTCCCAGGGGGCGCGGGGCGGCCTCCTGCTACAACTTAAAACGCGTCCACTGCTTATTTCTGGAACTTGCCGTCTCAGACCTGCGGACGGAAGTTGACTGCAGGTAATCGAAACCGTGGGCAAGGTGGGCTGGAACTACTGTAGCCTACTGGATAAATGCATCCCCTTCACCACCGGGAGGAAATCGGGGTAAACAGGCGAGTTCGTTCCCACCCCTCCACCTGCCACTGCCCCACGGAGCAGATCCTCTGTCACGTTCCCAAGCGCGAGGCAGGAAGCCAGACGAGCTTGCTCCAAACCACGGGAGCCCTTGCCACCTCCCACAAGTGAGAGGGAAGTTTATTTTCTCTGCGAATCACTCCTCCTCCCTCTCCTAACGCTCCCAGGTCACCTCACTCCGAGGACCTGTCGGCTGCCCACCAACACCCCAAACCCCACCTTCCTAGACTAGGGTGACTCTTCCTCTTCAAACTTGACGCTCAGCAGGGCAGGGGGTCGGATTGTGTCACCCCCAGAATACCGCACGCCGGCATATTGTTGTTGTTGTAAATACGCTTTTATTGATTTCCGATAGCCAGGAAGGGACAGAGAGAAACATCGATGGGAAAGCGAGCCCTGGATCGTCTGCCTCCCACACGCCCCCTACTGGAGATCGAACCTGAAATTTGGGCATGTTCCTGAAATCCAACTGGTCACCCCTTGGTGCACGGGACCATGTCTAACCAACTGAGTCCAACCATTAGGGCCAGCCTGCTATTTTGAATTAAAAGTAGCTGACAGACAGCCAGGGCGAGAAGGACACGCTGAGCCTCCTTGGTCCCCCGGAAAGCAGGAGGTAAAGGTCCCGTGTGCAGGTGCCCACCAGGGACAGGGAAACAAGGGCTAAGAGCTAAGACACAGCATACACATGACTGTCACCACCGTGTCCCGCCCTCCAAGCCCCAACCCCTTTGGTCTTACCAACCCTTCGCACATTTATCGTTTCTTTATCTAAAAAAAACACAAAAGCTTCTTTCTTATTCTGGTCACTCCTTTGAGTCTCGTATCTTTGTGGGGCTCCCGTGCTTTCATGAGTCATTACATTATTTTTTCCCTCCCGTTAGTCTGTCTTTTCATTGCAGGAGGGCCGCAGTCAAGAACCTAACAGGGCAGAGGGAAAGTTACTATCCCTCCCTTACAGAACGGTTAGGTGCGGTCGGCTAAGATGCCGAGCGGGGACAAAACGAGTAAAGGAAGAGAAAAATGAGATGAAGCTGGCGACGACAACGTACCAGCCACGTGTTTGCTTTTCATTCTATTCGGGGGGAAAACGGGGAGATTCTGCAAAATAAGCCTCCTCCCAGGGAGAGGCGGTTTCCATGGTGATGCACACAATGCCCTCCTGATCTCTTACACCCGGGGACCAGGATCAGGGAGCCTAACGCCAGGAGTGTCTGGCCCCGTTATCCTGCCACCTGCGCATATTTTTACTCATCTCTGAGGCTCTCACTCCCAGCTGACTCCAAAAGTGGCTCATCTGTAGTTAAAAAGCAACATGAATTACGATCCAGAGCTTCTCCCCCCACACCCCCCCCCCTTCTTTCTTTCATCAGCTCCTCTAGCTCAGACCCAAAGTCTGACTTAATCAAGGTTTCCAGAGCCTCTGACCTGGGAGGGAGCAGGGAAGAAAGAAAGCTGCTCTGTTGGCAACGCTCCTTCGCCCCAGCGTCAACCCCAGGGCCTTCGTGGCTGCAGGCCCTCCCCGGAGAGGCTGGGCGGAAGCCCTGGAGCTATTACTTGTTGACTGATTTTTTTCTGAGAGGGAGAGGGAGAGGAAGGGAGAGGGAGAGAGGGAAACATGGAGCCGCCCCTGACGTGCTCTGGCCCAAACTCCGTGGACAGCGGCCATTGTGCTGAACGCTCTGCATTCACTGTGAAGGTTTTCAAACCTGGCGGCAGATTCTTCACACGCCGCCACTGCGAGGTGCCACCCACGTCCCTGCCCTGAAATCTGGTGGCCTCATGACTTCTTGAGAGAGAGGGGGGGGAAGAGGGGGGGGAGAGAGAGAGAGAGAGAGAAAGGGAGAGAGAGAGAGAGAGAGAGAGAGGAAAAGAGGGGGGAAGAGAGAGAGAGAAAGGGAGAGAGAGAAAGGGAGAGAAAGAGAGAGAGAAAGAGAGAGGAAGAGAGAGAGAAAGAGAGAGAGAGAAAGAGAAAGAGAGAGAGGGAGAGAGAGAAAGAGAGAGAGAGGGAGAGAGAGAGAAAGGGAGAGAGAAAGGGAGAGAGAGAGAAAGAGAGAGAGAGAGAGAAAGGGAGAGAGAGAGAGAGAGAGAAAGGGAGAGAGAGAGAGAGAGAGAGAAAGGGAGAGAAAGAGAGAGAGAGAAAGAGAGAGAGAGGGGAGAGAGAGAGAGAGAGAAAGGGAGAGAAAGAGAGAGAGAGAAAGAGAGAGAGAGGGGGAGAGAGAGAGAGAGAAGCAGAAATGACGCTGAGTGACTTGGGCGATTAGGTCAGAAAAGGCCACGCAGCTTCCGCCGTGGTTTGGAGCCAAGCTCCTGGGGCTCCGCCCATCGGGAAAGAAGAGTGACCACCTGCGGCGGCCACCCCGGGATGAAGCCCAGCCAGAGGTGCCGGCACTGAGGGGGACAGTGCCAGCGGAGCCCGACCTCTGAGCCATCCCCACCCGGGGCAGCTGGACGTGGAGGAAGAACTCTCTAGATGATTCCAGCCCCAGTTACTGGCAGCCCTTTGAGCCTTCCCAGCTGGCCCTGGACATCCCGGAGCAGAGCCACGCTGTCCTGCCAAGCCCCGTCTCAGCTCCTGGGCTGCAGACTCTGTGACCGTAATCACGCAGTGGTTGCTTCACGCCTCGGAGATTGATGGGGTTGTTTTTGCAGTAGTAAATCCCTGGGACTTGATCTCATTAAATCCTCAAAACAGTCCCCCGAGACCGTTCTTCCCACCCTCTCTACGAGGAAACCGAGGCCCAGGACTTCCCCAAAGCTGCCCGGGAAGTGGCAGAGATGGGATCGGATCCGCGCTTAGCCACCAAAAAACTGCTCCTAACAACGAGCGTGATTTATGCCCATGTCATCAAGACCGGCTCCTGTCCCCTAAGGCAGTCTCCGGGAGAGGAGGGGTCTCCGGCGACTCCTGGAGAGCGTGGCGCAGTGCCGTGTGGGAAGTGTCAAGTCCATTGGAATGGGGCCCGGGGCCTGTTCTAGTCAACATCCTTCTTTCTTTTTCTTCTTTAAAATACATTTTTGTTGATTTCAGAGAGGAAGGGAGAGGGAAAGAGAGAGAGAAACACCAATGCGAGAGAATCATGGATCGGCTGCCTCCCGCACGCCCCTCACTGGGAATTGAGCCCACAACCCGGGCATGTGCCCTTGACCGGGAATCAAACCGTGACTTCCTGGTTCGTAGGTCGGCGCTCAGCCACTGAGCCACACTGGCCGGGGCTAGTCAACGTCCTTGACAACACGAATGAAAGGAGACCGCAAAACTGGCTCATCTGTTTGGTAGGAATGCAGACAGAACTCACAGGTACCTGGAGAAACCATCGTAAAAATTATTCGACCAGAAGCGGGTCAGTCTGGGGGAACCACATGCAAGGCTACATGTAATTACATGCTAACTTCCCGGATTACCGAGCGGGGGCAGGGGGAGCCAGAGAGGTCCCAGCTGACCCGAGCCTCATCCCTTTATGAGCGGTTCTGCTGGGTGCCAGGTGCACAAGGGCCCTTCTCTGCGTGAGACTGTATCGTCACGGGCCCCTCCCTGTACTCAAACGTCTGTGCAGCCACATCATCGCAGGGTTGGTCTGTGGGACCTGAATATGGCAGAGCGATGGCGGGTCACCGTCAGCATTAGGTTATGAGAGACCACAGGGCTTCGGTCTCGGGCACTAACTCCTTCTCGGTCTCCATCACTCTGAGGGGAGCCAGCAGCCACGTGGTAAGGACACCCACGCTGCCCGATGAGGCCCACGTGTCGAGAAACTCAGGTGCCTGGCCAGCAGCAGAGGAGTCGCCGAGGCCGCAGCGAAGCCTTGCTTCCCCAGCGGCTCCCAGATTCCCTGACCCGCAGAAACCGCGGGGTGAGGAGTGTTTGTGGTTTACGTTTGGGGCCCATTTGTTACACGGCAGCGGGTGGCTCGCACCCCACCGTGGCTGCTGTGCGGCCCAGCACCCGCTCAGGCGCAGGAGAGCAGAGGCTCTGTCCACACTTGTGACTGATGAACAGCCAGTACAAACGCTCCCCTGTACTTGTATGAGTCACACGTGTTCCTACAGAAACATGTGGCTACGGGCAGAAGCCAGCCCCCAAGACCACATCCTGCAGGATTCCTTTGATGTGAGATGTGTCCGCAACAGGCACATCCAGAGAGACAGAAAGTAGGTTGGTGGTCGTCAGGGGCCGGGGGACTGGGAGACAGCGTCCCTTTCCCAGGTGATGCCCATGGTCTAGAATCGATCAGGGCAACGGTCGCACAGATCTGTGACTGTGCTGAACACCACGGCGCTGTGCACGTGGAGGGAATGTTAGGGCACGTGAATTCTATTTCCGTGGAGCTTATGGTATTAAGTGAGGAGGAGGCGGGGCTCGGGCAAGGTCACGGGTCCGGAGCGAGGAGGGGGGTGGCAGCAGGGAGGCTGGCCATCCGCAGGCCTGGGGAAAGCTGTGGTGCTTAAAGTGGGGGGCCTCTCCATGCTTGGGGCACCGGGCACCGTGGTGTGGGGTGCTCAGCACCCGCCCCACTCACTGGCAAAAGGCAGTTGGCATGCTAATCTCCCAGGAGGCACTGCCTGGTCTCAAGCCACCTGGAGCCCTCCCCATGGAGCCTGGATGTGGCTCTGCCTCGCCATCCTCCACAGGTGATTCCACCGCCCATCCCTTGCCCCAGCTCTCACAGGTGGGCTTCCCACCTGCCCACGCCCAGGCCCTGCACGCAGAGGGGGCCACAGAACCACAGGCTGGCCCTGACTGGGGCGCTCAATGGTTAGAGCATTGGCCCGTGCACCAAAGGGCCACGTGTTCAATTCCTGGTCAAAGGCATGTACCTGGGTTGCAGATTTGATCCCCGTCTGGGTCAGGCATGTGCGGGAGACAACCAATTGATGTGTCTCTCTCACATCGATGTTTCTCTCTCTCTCCCTCCCTCCCTCCCTCCTGTCCTTCCTTCCACTCTCTCTAAAAGTCAATGTAAAATTATCTTCAGGTGAGGATTAATAAGAAACAAACAAACCACAGCTGCAACTGGCCTGGGGCGTGAGCCTCCTACAGAGGCCAGCCCCGAACGATGCAGGGAAGCCGGTCCTTGCTGAATGCCCCCAGTGCATGTCGGACAAAGAGCGGGATTTAAAGGGCACGGAGCGAACCTGCACATGCTACTTAGGAGGTGGTCAAGACCGAAAATAGAAACCGCTTCAAAGCAGACTGCGAGCGAGGCGTGGGGCGGCGTGTCTGCCGGAGGCCTCGGGAGTGGGTAGGAATCTTGTGTCCCTTTCCTGCCTCTGACATTGGTTTTAAAGTCAGAATCTCAATGCCGAGAAGCCAGCGGTGGGACCCCAACAGCCCCTCAGTGCACCCTAACAGTCTGGGATGAACCCAGGAACTGTAACACTGCATGCAAGAATGTTCTCACATACAGAACGTTCTCCGGGGGAGAGGCTGTGATTTTCAGCTTTTCAAAAGGACTTGAACTTGGAGAAAGCTTAGGAACCCCTGGGTGGGGGGGTCCTAGGGTGGGTGGATAAATGCGGTTGCAAGGCCCAATTCCAACATGGCAGGGAGTTCCCCACCACAACAAACATTCCCAGACACCAGCAGGCAGCCCAAGAATTCAACTCAATTTTGGCAAAACCAACCCAGAGGTGACATTGCGTTCCCCAGGTTAAGGTTCAGCCCTACAAGGCTGACCTACACACACACACACACACACACACACTCACACACACACATTCACACTCTCATACACACACACTCACACTCACACACACTCACACATTCACACACACACTCACACATTCACACTCACATGCACACTCACACACACACATACTCGCACACACACATTCACACTCAAACACACACACAATCACACACACATACACATTCACACACTAACACACACACTCGCACGCGCACACACTCAGACACACTCACATACACACACATGCACTCTCACATGCACTCACACTCACACACACACAACTCACACTCACACACATTCACTCAACATACACAACACTCACACTCATTCACTCACATACACTGTCACACACACACAACGCACACACACTACTCACGCACACTCACATGCACACACTCACATGCACACTCACATACATGCACATGCACTCACACACACACTCATACACACTCACACACACACTCACACATTCACACACTCACACACACTCACACATTCACTCACATGCACTCTCACACACACACTCGCACACACATTCACACACACACATTCGCACACACATTCACACACTCACACACACTCACATACACATTCACACACACTAACACACACTCGCACGCACACACACTCAAAGACACACGCACACATACACACACATGCACTCACACACACAACTCACACTTACACACGCACACACATTCACACTCACATACTGTCACACGCACACACACAACTCACACGCACACACACATACTCTCACACACACTCACATGCACACTCACACGCACACTCGCACTTACACACATACATACATGCACATGCACTCACACGCACATGCACTCACTCACACACTCACATTCACAGTGACAGTGGCGATGGGTCCCCCTCACAAGGGTCTCGGCTGCTTGGCAGTTTGCTCCGTCCTCCCGGGCTCCGCTCTGCAGCTGGCCGCCCACCGGGCACTCAGCGCCCCTCTCCACCCCTGGGCAGGGGCTTGCTTACGCCGCCTCCTCCTCTCCTGCTCTCCTGAGACCCCAGGTCTGCAGACACCTGGAAGCACCGGGGACAACACCGAGCACTCTGGACGCCTCTCCGTCACCCACCATCTGTCGGCCTGTCCTTGGCAGGTGCCCCATGCCAGCTCCTCCTGCTCCCGGAGCAGGTCTGGGGCCCCCCACTGCAGGCCTTGGGGTGAGCCGAGTCGGCCCCAGGACAAGGGCCTCCGCATCATCTATCGGCGGGTCTTTGGGGCCCAGCGGGCAGCCCATCGCTGAGCACCCACCCGGCCAGAAGGACTCGGGTCCCTCCCGTCCATTTTCTCATCTAATCCTCACCGCGAGCCTCTAGGCAGGCCTTCTGTTCACAAAGGGGGGGCAAGGGGCTCGGGGAGGTCCCAACTGCACGGCCTGTCTATGAGAGAGGCCGGTGTGAACCCAGAGTGACCCCTGAGCTCCGCTCCAACCATGGCACCACACTGCCTCTCCTGGGACCGTGCGAAGGAGCCAGATTCGGGCCATTGGCCAAGGCGACACCCAAGTCCTGTGGCCCTGATTGTGTCATCCGCCAGCTCAAGGGCCCTTGGGTCGTATTTCCCGTAAAAACTTCAAGCATTGGGCAAGGAGGCAATTGAGATTTCAGAGGCCAGGCCCGCCTCCTCCGGACAGAGGGGGAGCGTGGCACCCCCTGGGCACACTGTGACTGTCTCCTTGCCCCTCTCCTCCCCGCCCCCCCAGCCTCTCCCTGCAGAGAAACGGAGCCCAGCAAGCCAACTGCAACCAGAGGCGAAGGGCCAGGAGGAGAGGGAGGGTGTACTGGGACAGAGGGAACGGGAGGATGGAGCTGGGAAGCCCCTGCACAGCCAACTGACACCTCTCCCACCCGAGCCAGGCCCCAGGGCCCATGCCATGCCTCCCCCTGGGGCCAGCACAGGACAGTGGCAGGAGCAGGCTCTGCTACTTGCTAGCTGGGTCACACCTGGCTAAGTTACTAAACCTTTCCGTGCCCCCGTTTCCTCTTCCATAAAACGGGGATCCCGGTAACACTCATCACACACCGTCATCTTTCCAAAGTGCCCGGACAGTGCCTAGCACACAGTGGGTGCTGTGACAGTGTTTGCCACGGTTATTACTATTATTAGACACACACAAAAAAAGCAAGCTAGATGAATGCAGGTGGCGAATGTGAGCTGGTTGACAGCAAAGCTCCTAAGGGCACATGCGGCTGACCGGAGCCCCAGGAAAAGAAACTGGTCCGAGGACACCTCCCTTCCGGGGCCTGCGTGCTCACGGTCAGAGCGAGGGGCCGTGCAGTTTATTTTTTAATATATTTGTATTGGTTTCAGAGAGGAAGGGGGAGAGAGAGAGAGAAGCATCCATGAGGAGAGAGAATCATCAATCAGCTGCCTCTTGCACGCCCCCTACTGGGGATCGAGCCTGAAACCCAGGCATGTGGCCTGACCGGGAATGGAACCGTGACCTCCTGGCTCATAGGTCAATGCTCCACCACTGAGCCACACTGGCCGGGCTAGGGCCGTGCCGTTTAGATGGGAGTTCTGAGTTGACTGCCTCTGGCCCAGGCTCTGTCACTCCGACCTCTCATCTGACCTCTAACTAGAAGAATCAGGGGGGAATCCCCCCCAACCCCGATTCCCTCTTCAAATCACCCTGACGGTGGCCTCGGCAGGCTGGCCATGGGCCACCGGCCACTCCCGGCTGGCTGCCAGGATGCCAGGCCCCTGCGGCGAACAGGAGGCAGCCATGCGGGTTCCCAGAGTGCCCCCTCCGGCCGCTCACCTTCGCGATGCCACGGCGTAGTCAGTGGGCGAGGGGATGAAATGTGGGCGTGGAAAGAAAGCGCTGTTTCCAAGAATACAAAGCCGGACGTGTTAGAAACTTAGTAAGGACAAGTGGCCCAAACCAACTTCCTGCTGCATTAGCCTGGGCGAGGCCACCGTAAGAGACTGGGGGGAATGATAAAAATTCGGAAGTGTCCATGGCAACGCGCCTCCTGTGGGAACGGCGGCCAAGCCTCTCTCACAGGCCCGCGCCTTCCACCAGCCGACCAGGGGACCGCGGGACACGGACGCGTTTTACGCTCAAATACAACGTTTAGATGTGAGGCGTAGCGTTCTAACATTCTCTAACCTAAACCGAAGTTTCAGCTAATGTTGTCGAATCATTCTTTACAGTATTTTGCCCAATTCCGTGTTTTTTTTCCAAGCCGTGGCTGGAGCCCCTGAGCTGGAGTAGCGGAAGCCACAGATGACACATAAACATCTCCCACAGCATCCATCTAACACCAAAGTCGGGGGGAACTGCTCCTCGCAGTAAAATAAACAGGGGCCGGCACGTAAAATCAACGTCAGTTACAAATAGAACCGGGAGCTTCAAAGCAAGGTCGTGGTGGGGGTGGGCTGCTGCAGGCTAGGGCCGGAGCAGTGGGTGGGAAAGCTGGAGAAACACAGTCCGTGAGGGTCAAGGTCACGGCCAGCCTCGGGCCATCTCCCAACCACTTTCCCACAAGCCTACGTGAGAGCATCTGGGGTAGCTGCCTGCGAGCAGCCCGCCCACCCGGGACCAGCCCCTCTCGCTGCTGCAGCTCACAGGTGACAGGGCCCAGCCAGGGTCCACGGCCAGGACCGAGGTCACTTGGCACGCCTCACTGGCGAGCTGCTCTGACCTGCCAGTCCCAGCTAGAGGAGCTAGTCCCGGGGCTGCTCCCGCCACGCCCTGGGGAAGGAAGAAAATGGCCTGGAAAAGACCTCGCTGCCGCAGTGCGCAGCGCCGGTCCCCAAGCGCCTTCCCGCCTTGGAGGGTTAGAACAGCGGGAACCACCAAACGCCAGGAGAGGAGCAGGCTGATGACAAAGGGCAAAGCAACTCCCATCCCTACCTGTAAAACGGGAGCCCTACTCACACTGGCTCGGCCTTCCACACGGGTCGTTCGTGGAGGGGCAAAGAAAATCATGCGTGGTCTGAGCCGGTTTGGCTGCGCGGATAGAGCGTCGGCCCGCAGACAAAAGGGTCCCGGGTTCAATTCTGGCCATGGGCATGGACCACAGCTGCAGGCTCAATCCCTGGCCCTGATCAGGGCACGTGTGGGGGCAACCAATTGATGTGTCTTTCTCATATCGATGTTTTTCTCTCTCTGTTTCTCCCTCCCCCTTCACTCTCTCTAAAAATCCATGGGAAATATCTTTGGGCAAGGAGTAACACACACACACACACACACACACATACACACAGATCATGGGTGAATCCAGTTTACCTTGCAGTGCAAACCTCGATGACTTAAGACAAAGACACCTGTTCATATCAAACCCATGCCCTCCGGCCGCGTGGGCTGCAAAGACTCACGCATCCAATGGCATTAAGATCCGCTTTCGGAGTGCCCGTGGCGTGGCTCAGTTCTCCCTTCTTCCCCATGTTCAGGGCGACCCACTGTCATCCGGTTTTCCGATGACACCCTGGAGGCTCAGAGAGGTGAGGCGGCGACTCGTCACCATTATCGACGGGTGACGTGTCAAAGCCAAGACCTGAACGTCCGCCTCATGCTAAAGCTCTTGCTTTGGACGCCAGCCTGGAGCGTTCTTTCTGTTCCTTCTCAAAACTGTGCCTGGCCGTGCGCTTCCTGCTGGCAACACGGAGCCACGCACAGCTTGAGAAACCCCCGTCGTCGATCTGCTGCTGCACCTGATCGAAAAACAGACCTCACCACTGCTTTCCAACTGACAGCGACGGGCCGTGTTATTCAACTCTTCATCACAGCCCACAACAGGGATCACCCCCATGGCCCGGAGCCCTGGCGCCTGCCCGGGAGCCATCAGAAACAGGACATGTGGTCTCGCTCATCCCTTCATCGGCTCGCAACACAAGAAATACTTTCAAAGGGGGTTTTTCCCCAGGTGAGGGGGTAAGTTGGGCTTTTTTGGTGTTTTTCCCCCCTACACCCTGTTTGCATTTAAGACCCAGATCCTGGTTTTTTTAGCTTCCTCCGCAGACACAGGTCAGCGGCAAAGAAGAAATGGGTGCGTCAAGCAGGGATAGAAATCGCAGTGTACCTGGTGCGGGGCCCCGTCACCCGAGCCTCCCAGAACCCGTGCGAGAAGAACTCAGAGGCCAGATGGCTCTCAGGAGCCGCAGAAGCAGGCTCCGTGGGCAGGAACCCAAGCTGGTGCCCAAACCCATGAACGCCTGCCTCCGTTTCCCAAACTGCACGAAGGCTCTGGATGGCAACAGTGGGACAGTCACCATGAGAAAGTCCTCATGTCTCATTTCCACGAAACAGAGACTGCAGGACCTGGGGCGGGATAGGGGGGAGGGGGGCGGGTCCTGGAGAAATCGCCCTGCTGGGGGCTCCTCTTTGTCCCTCAGGGAGGAAGCAGAACCCAGGATGGGTTCACTGCCTGACTCGGGGAGGCTCACCCCCAAAGCCAGCCAGACAGCCAAGGGCGCGGGGCCTTCCGGCAGCTCCTGCCAGGATTGGCTACCTCGGCAGCACACGTGTCCAACCCTGCGCTTCACCTACATCCCCGTGGCTGCCGTGCGAAGCATCCCTCCTCGTTCAAACAAGACGAAGCTCGAGGGTGGATGGAGACTGGGTGGACGGAATTCTGGTATCTCCAATAGCAGCGAACATCAGCTAAGGGCTGGGGAATGTTCATTATCTAGTTTATCTCGTGTGGTTCTGAAGACAACCTCAGGAATAGGGCTGTCGGCTTCGGTTCAGAAGCGGACACTGAGGATCAGGCCAGGTGAGGGTTCTCACACAGCTGGGACGTGGGGAGGCTACAGTTCGGATCCAAATCCAGCCGATTCCAGAGTTTAAGGGTTTAACGGCTGCAAGCCCCATGCTAACCATACAGCTAGCAACCCAGTCAGCAGTCAAAGGAGAACATTTAAGACCATCGCCTCTTAGGCCGATGAGTAAAACTCTCCTTTTTTCAATATCACTCCATGCTGGCACCCGGGCCATGAAACTGTTACGTACCCCTGGGATAAACCGGTCCGTCTTCCTTGGAAAACCATTCAGCTCGAAGAGCTTTAACTACGTTCGGTGCCTTTGATGCAATCATTTTTGACTATGAAAAAAGTCACATGCCTGAAAGCGTCAATTACGGTACTGTGTGTGTGCGCGTGTGTGCGTGCGTGTGTGTGCATGTGTATGCGTGCGTGTGCGTGTATGTGTGTGTGTGCGCGCGTGTGTAAGTGTGCGTGTGTGCATGTGTATGTGCGTGTGCGTGTAAGCAAACCAATGTCCCCCAATGGAAGATGCTTGAGGATATGACGCTGTCCTGCTGTAGGACACGAATCCTGCCGTTAAAAGAGGTGGCTAGCTGCCCTGACCGGTGTGGCTCAGTGGATAGAGCGTCGGCCTGCGGACTGAAGGGTCCCGGGTTCGATTCCGGTCAAGGGCATGGACCTGGGTTGCGGGCACATCCCCGGTAGGAGGTGTGCAGGAGGCGGCTGATTGATGTTTCGCTCTCATTGATGTTTCTAACTCTCTCTCCCTCTCCCTTTCTCTCTGTAAAAAATCAATGAAATATGTATTTAAAAAGTAAATAAATAGAAAGAAAAGAGGCGGCTAGTTTTGAAGCAGCGTGGAGAGTGTTAATGAGGCGGTGTCATGCCAAAATGCAGATTACACGAAGGGGACTACGAAGTCCAAACTGCCGGTTATATACACGGTCTCGGGGGTACAGCACAGCTTAGGGGACAGAGTCACCCTGCAATGACTACGGAAGGTGGTAGGCGGGTACCGGATTTTTCGGGGTGATCACTGGGAAAGCTATCTAAGTGCCTATCGCTGTACACCTGTACACCTGAGGCGAATACAACATCACAGGTCAGCTAGAACTTGAAAATAAATGGACAAAGGCAAACTACCAAAGCACGTGCCGCCTGGCTTCTCAGAAAGCAAGACCTAGAACGGCCATGCGACCCAGCAAGTCCACTTCCAGGGCTTCTAGCGCACGCACAAGAATCCACCGCAGGAAGCGAGCAGACGCCTGTCCGTCTGCGTTCACAGCCGCATGCTCACGAGACGCGACCCAAGCGTCCGCCGACATAGGGGTGGGTAAACGAAACGGGGCCCATCCATCCGGGGGAATATTACTCGGCCTGGAGAAGGAAGGCCCTTCTGACACCTGCCACAACCTGGACAAACCTCGAGGCCATTATGTTAAGTGAAATGAATGAGCGACAAAAGGACAAATACTACGTGATCCCACTTATACGAGGTGCCGAGGCCAGTCAAATTCCTAGAAGCAGAAAGTAGGATGGTGGGTGCCAGGGGCGGGGGGCGAGGGGGGCGGGAGTGCGTGTTTCCTGGGGAAAGACGATGAAGTCCTGGCGATGAATGGAGGGACGGCGGCAGAGCAATGGGGATGTGCTCGATACCAGGGGCTCCATGCTTCAGAATGGTCAATCTTGGGACAGATATTTTACCACGAGTGAAACGTAAAATTTAAGGTAAGAAAGCGCATGCCTACTAGTTACACGTAAATTACAAATTCATAAAAAAGGGAAAAGATTCCCACATCGGCAGTGGATACGTTGGGATAGTGGGATCATAAGAAATGACTTATGCCCGCGCACACCACCTACTAGCTCCTTTATAGACATGGCGTGTGCTGCTGTGTGCCTGGCACCTCATACGTGACAACATACGAAACCTTAAAGCCCGACAGACAGTAGGCATTGATATTCTGATGTCACAGCTGGGGACGCTGAGGCTCAGATGGGTTAGGCCAAAGGTCACAGAGCAGACGGAAAGTGGTTGAGATTAAAGCCCCATCTGGCTGACTCCAGTGATAATACTCTGTCTCCCGGGTGGCATCCCTCATGACCACCTCTGTACCCACCTGCACATAAGTGACTTTTCAAAGTCCCAATAACTGGGTTGCGATCTTGCTTCCCTATTTTTTAAAACATATTTTATTGATTTTTTACAGAGAGGAAGGGAGAGAGATAGAGAGTTAGAAACATCGATGAGAGAGAAACATCAATTAGCTGCCTCCTGCACACCCCCTACTGGGGGTACATGCCCTTGACTGGAATCGAACCTGGGACCTTTCAGTCCACAGGCTGACGCTCTATCCACTGAGCCAAACCGGTTTCGGCTTGCTTCCCTATTGATAAGAAAGCATTTCTTCCAGATTTCACACCAAAGCAAAACAAAAACATAAAGCAAAGCCCATCCCAGGGAGGGTGGCTAGGCAGGAGTGTGGCCCTGCCCCTTCAGAGAGCCACAGAGCACCCCCATGTCCCCATCCTCCCCCCTCCTACAAGCACCGATGATGGGGGGGCAGAGCTGCCAAATCCCTTCCAGCACCACCAACCCCATCCTACAGCCGCGGTCCCCCCCGCCCCCTCCCCCCCGTGGAGGATGTGGGGACACAGCAGCAAACTGAGCCCTGTGCCCACCTCTCCTGGCCCACTCAACAGGGGGCACGCTAAAATGGGAGGAGCCCTGGAGAGAGAGAAGAGCGGAGCCCTGGGCCAGGAGGCACCCTGAGCCCAGAAGAGGCCGTCCTTGGGGTGGGGGGTGGCCGGGGACAGGAAGGGAGAGAAATAGGAATAGGGACAGGGACAGGGAAGGGGCAGTGGTCTGTGGTGAAGACTTCACTGTGGGCGGTAGTGAGGGGAGGGCGGCGGGGAGGGGGGGAGGTGATGGACAGAGATGTGCTTTTCTGCTAATGGAGAGAGAACGGGAGGCTATGAGTGCAAGGCTGGGAAAGGGACGCAGCGGGGAGGAGAGGGAGGCAGCGGGACAGCAGGGGCCTCTGGGGACCCTGACCTCCTTGGCCAAGGTCCCAGGGGAAGCAGCACCCTGGCCGGAGGCAGGGAGTGTTGGTTCCTTGCAAGCATGACTGTGCACAGCAGCTTCCCAGAAAATTCCAGAGAAACACCCCCCGGCCGTGCAGTGGGCGGACCGGTGGCTCCAGAAAGGTATGTCCCTGCCTCCATCCCTCGGAATTACACAGGGAAAGGTCTTTGCATGTGGAATTAAGCTAAGGGTCTTGAGATGAGTTCATCCCGGACTATCGGGTGGGACCTAAATCCAAAGACACACCCGTGTCCTTAACAAGAGACAGAGAGGGGGCATGGACACAGAGCAGAGGCCACG
Source organism: Corynorhinus townsendii (assembly GCA_026230045.1). Classification (NCBI taxonomy): domain Eukaryota; kingdom Metazoa; phylum Chordata; class Mammalia; order Chiroptera; family Vespertilionidae; genus Corynorhinus; species Corynorhinus townsendii. The sequence continues at coordinate 216,818,411 of JAPDVU010000002.1, forward strand.
TGAAGACGAGGTAGGGACACCTGGAGCCACAGAAGCCGGGGGCCAGGACCCCGCCCTCAGCTCCAGGAGGGAGCAGGACCTGCTGACCCCTGGACTGTGAACTCCTGGCCTCCAGGGCCGTGAGAGAATAAACGTCTGCTGTTTTAAGCAGCGACCTCGGGGTAGTTGGTTTCAGCGGCCACGGGAGGGGACCCCAGCAGCCACGGCCACGGGAGGGGACCCCAGCAGCCCTCCGGGACGGAGCATCCCAGCCAGGCAGCCCGTGCCTCTTCCTTGCGGGGAGCCACCCCACGCCACCCCGCAAGGCCACTCTCCTGGTTCCTCTGAGTGGAAGGGACCCCCCCCCCAATGTGCGTGAAACAGGAGCGGAGAGAAACAGCACTTGAGAAACGCCAGGCCCAGGATCCAACCGCTCTCCCTCTGCCTGGGGGGGTCGGGGGGGGGGGGCAGGCGGCCCGGAAGGCACCCATTTCCAGCAGAAGCCCGGCCTCGCGGAGGGTGCACTGGCCGCGTCTGGGGGGGCCCTCACACACAGGGAGCCCGTGCCCCTGAGGGCCCTCCCAGCCCAGCTCAGGCCGCAGGCCTGTGTGGCCTCAGGGAGGGGACGGCGCCATCCTTTGGGGACAAACCACAGAAAGGCAGTGTCTGTCTGCAAGGAAAGAGTGAGCAGGGAGGTTCCCGGTTTTAATTTTGTTTTCCGGCTTGAAACGGGCAGCGTTTCTGCTATGATTGGGGGGGATTTCCACCAACCAAGTGAAAGAAAATTCTGTGTCCCCGGAACGGCCAGGGCGGGAGGAGGAGCCTTGCGCCCCGTCGTTTGAATACGAGGTCTCTCTCCCTCCCACCCCGCAGGCCCCTGCCTCCCTCCTCGGAGGTCAGTCCCCCCGAGGCCCCTGGTGCTGGGACAGCGGCAGGCGTCCACCCTGCAGGGGCCGTGCCACACCCGTGTGTGCCTCCCGGGGAGGGGCTGACGGGGCGTTTCTAAGGAACTTTCGGGAACGGAGCCTTCAAAGGGCCCCGGGCCCCACGGTCAGGCCGCAGGAGCAGCTGGCCGCCCCGAGGGAGGGAACTGCTCTCTAAACAAAAATGGTTTTGAAAAATCAGCGGCCAAAGGGGAATTGCTTCAGAAGCTGCACATTCACTTCTCCCTTTAACGGTGCAATTGAAGAAAAACAAGATGAAGCAGGAACTGGCCCCTCGCTCCCCACTGACACGCCCCCCCCCCAACTCCCCCGACACAACAGCGCTGGGCTGCGGGGTGTGGACGCTCCCGGGGTCTGAGGCGGGTCCCGAGGCGGGTCCCGTGAACCGCGCCCCCCCCCAGGGGGGGCAGGCACCCTCCAGGCCGGCCTGCCTGCCTGGCTCTCAGCACAGCCCCGGCTCCCAGTGGGACCTCAGTGAACACTCGCTAAACCCAGCAAAGCGACAGACAGGAAGGCGCCCGCGGCAGCCAGCTTTCCCCGCCTGACCGCGCAGCGAGGCGTGGACTGCAGCTTGTCCCGCTGGACGCGGGCATCGGCGTGCCCAGGAGCCCCTGGGGCACTTGCCCTAAATTCTAAAAACATCTATATCCTCAGAGGGGCCTGCGCTGCTTCTGAACACGGGCGGAGGAGGTGTGGGGAGTGGGACTTGGAAGGAGGTTGTCTTGAGAGCAGGCAAATGCCAAGCAGGTTTTACGAGCCCCTCCCCCCGCATCTTCACCCCCCACCACCACCTCCCTTTATCACTCGGAGAAGCCTGTGAGCGCACCAAAAGGGCACCAACCCAGGGCTGCTCCTGGCCGCAGTCCCGCATGGAGGCGTGAACCACAGCAGGGCTCACTCATGCGGAGCCCCGGTTTCTGCTCTGAGACAGAGGAGGAAGTTCTGTCTGCTCCTGCCTCCTGAGCTCCGTACCAGCTTCATGGATGGGAAGCATCCCCATCCCCACTTATCACACCCAGCGGCGGGTGCTTCATGGTAGTGGTGGGTGCATTAAAAGCTACGTCTCCGAAGGGACACCCCAAGCCTGGCCATCCCCCCCAACCCCCCCCAGCTTTCAGGAAACCTGCCCCGAATCCCAAGCCTCTCCCCCCTCCCGCCCCGCGCCTCCAGGGGACACGCTCGGCCTGTGAACCGCGTGGGTGCGCAGGTTAGCTCACGCCTCTGAGCCCTACAGGTCTCTCTCCCCTGGGAACTGGAGGCCCATCGGGCAGCTCTCGGGGTTACCGGAGAGCCCACGTGGAAGCGATCAACTCCGCGGGGAAGTCCCCGCGGCCCACCCACCGGGCAAGCCCCCAGGCGGGCACCGGTGCCCAGCTCCCTGGAAGCACGCGGTGGGGTCGCTGCTGGCTTCAGGCCCCTCCACCGGAGACTTCAGAGCGAGGGACCCCCGCGCGCCCAGAAACACCCGCGCCCCACATCCACGCGCGGCTGGGCGGGGCCTCTCTGCGGGCGGCGCCCGTGGGCCGCCGCAGGAGCCGGGGTGAAGCCCCACCTGATGGTCTGGTCTGGAGGCTCCAGCCCCGCGGCCTCCTTCCAGGGGCACCTGGGCGCAGCCCCATCAGCCCTGGGCTCGCAGGCAGCTCCCTGCCGCGCCCGGACCTGGCACACGGGCCGCCCCGGGCGCCCCCACCCCGACCCCCAAACCCTACCCAGCAGCGCGTTCCCGCCTCGGGACCCCCGCCTCCCCAGCAGGCGGAGCACGGCCCGGGGCGCAGCGCCTCCCAGCCTGGTCCCCACGAGAGATATCCCTGTTGCCCTCGAGTTAAAAAAAAAAAATGCAGAGGAGGAAGCCTAAATAAAAACAGGAAACTCGCTTAAAAATACAAGCCTCATTCAGACGGAACCACGGTAAGAGTATTGAAAAGAAGAAGAAAAAAAGGGTCCGGAAATGCAAAGCCGGAGGCGGGTTTGCCGCCGAAACCCGGGCTCCGCCGCAGAGCGGGGGCGATCTCGCGCGGCGGCGTAAACACGCGGCGGCGCCCGGACACCGACCGCCCGCCCGCAGGTCCACGGCGCGGAGCCGGCGCCCGGCACACCTGGACCCCGGGCCCCTCCAGCCCGGCCCCCGCCCGCGAGGGCTGCAGAGGGCGTGCGGAACCAGGGCGCCTGGAGGGTGTTCGCGCCCCTCTGCCCGCGCCTCTGCGGGGGTCCGGGAGTCCGCGCCGCTAGTGGGAACGCAGAACGCAGCCTGCACCCCGCCACGACCGGGGCGCCCTCTCGTCCGGTTCGCCCGCGCTCAGGGAAGGGCGCACTCGACTGAGAGCTTCCCATCTCCCGCGCCTCGGAGGGCGCACACGAGGCCTCCCCACCGCTGGGAGCGCAGCCCGGACCCTGCCGCCCGGCCGGGGGCCCCTCCGGCCGGCTCCCCACGGCGCTCAGTGCAGGCGCAGGGGAGCTGTTTGCGTCCCTCTGGGCGAGTGCATCACCGGGGGCGGCCCGGGCCCCAAGCTCAGCCTCGGTCGAGGTCCCAACGGCCCGCCCGAGGGGCGCCCCTTGCCGGGCTCGCTGGGTACGGGGATGCGCATTGGAGCGGGGCGCACCGGCCGTGCGCGCGGGAGACCCCTCGGCTGGCCCCACGGCTCCGCGAGGCTCCCTGCGGCCCCGTGCTCTCCCCGCCTCCCCAGATGCAGCCAGAGGCTAGCGCTTACCTGCCCCGCGCAGCTGACGGAGCTGGGGCGGCTCGGCCCGCGGCCGCCTGGAGCGAGGGCGCTGGGCGCGAGTGAGCCTCGAGGGAGGGAGGCGGGGCGCCCGCGCCCCGCCTGCTGACAGCCCGCACACTCCACTTCCCACTTTGTTTCCTTTTTACTTGCAACAGGAAAAACAACAGGTCCTCCTGCAGCCTCATCTGCTCCCCCGCCCTCCCCACTTCCCCCCCACCCCTACCCCACCCCACCCCGTCTTGGGCTGGAGGGCATCACCCAGGTGTCTGGAAGCTGCACTTGTCCTTCAAAACAAGTCCATATGCACACAAAGGAAACGGCAGATCAAGGCCCGGGAGCCCGCCCCCCCACCCCCACCCCCACCCCCACCCCCCCCCAAGAACCTCAACAGCGCCAGAGGGAAGCCTGGGGTAAGGGGGTGTGAGGAAGGGCAAGCCAGGCCAGGAGCAGGTTACTAGTAAATGCCCAGTCTACCCAGCCCAGCCCTGGAGGAAAGTGGTGGGCTCCCAACTCCGGGGGTGCAAAGGGATGGGGCTAGTAACCCCTCAGATTATACCAGTGGCTTCAGATCCCGTAGGATATGGCGGGGGGGGGGGGGGGGGAGGGTGAGCGGGTCCAATGCTTAGTCTGTCAATGTAAGAAGGTCTCCTGCGGAGAATTTTTTTTTAAATATATTTTATTGATTTTTCACAGAGAGGAATAGAGAGGGATAGAGAGATAGAAACATCGATGAGAGAGAAACATTGATCAGCTGCCTCCTGCACACCTCCTACTGGGGATGTGCCCCCAACCCAGGTACATGCCCTTGACCCCGAATCGAACCCGGGACCCTTCAGTCCGCAGGCCGATGCTCTTTCCACTGAGCCAAACCGGTCAGGGCTGGAGAATTTTTAAGAGTTTATCTGAGCCAAGCTGAAGACATACACCAGGGAACAAGATCCTAAATCCTCCACAGAAGTTTCAGGAGGGAACCTAAGGAAGACTACATGGAGGTGCGAGAGAGCGAGATTTTTAACGTGTCTGAACCTCGATGCACAGAACCAGCGGACCGGGTTGGCTTAAGACAAAGATAAGCCTTTTAGTGAAGTCGTAGGCCTCGGGCGGGGCTGCCCGTCACCACCTGCCCAGTTAGATCACCTGTGAGGTTCCTTTCCGTAGAATCTTTTCTTCATCCACATCTGGGTCTGGGAGGTAAGAGCAGCTATTGTGTTCCCGTAGACAGACGAGGAAACTGAGGCTTGGAGAGAGGCTTTCCTACCCACACCTGGCCCCCCAGGACCAGCGTGGGCCCAGCACCGGCTGCAGCCAGGGGAGGGGCAGAGACTATTCTGCTTTGAGCCAGGAAAGCGGAGAGAGCGTGGGCACCATGAGGGAGTTGATGAGTGGGTGGGTGACTGGTCCCAGTTTCCTAAGATCCAGGCTGTGGCTCTGTCCTCCCCGCTGGACACCTGTGGGAGAGCCAGGAGGGACGATGGTCCCTGTGGGGAAGAATGCTGGGTCTGTCGCCAGGAGGGGGTACCCGGACATCCTTCCCAGGGAACATCTGAGGCTAGCAGCCTCATCCCGACCCCAGGCCCGGTCACTGGTCCTCGGCAGAGGCATCCCCCGCCCCGCTCCAGGGTGATCCTGCCCAAAGGCGGGAGAGAAAGGAACATTTCCGAGGAAGAACCTGATGGCGGGTAAGAATTCCCTGGGATTTCCTAACACCTGGCCTCGCCCTGCTTTTGTGAGGCTGCCGTTTAAACACGCGTCCCCCGGTTTTCAGCGATCTCTGTAAGAATCAGTCCGACGAAGATGCTTCCGCATCATCCAAAGCGACTCTCCAGGGAAGTCGTGTCTGCGGACAGCCCTTCGGATGGTGCTTTGTAACATGCGGCCGCTCAGCAAGGCAAAGCTTTGTCATCCCCACTTTACGGATGAGAACATCGAGGCTCGGAAAGGTTGAATCATTTGGGGGAGGGCACACAGTTAAGTCTCGAGCTGCTTCCAGATCCTCGCTCCTTTGAAAGTTTCACTTTCCTGAAAACTTGAGGCCCTTCCTTTCCGAAACCACACCCTCAGGCCTGGGGGCCCAGGAAACGGGCTCACTGCAATGTCAAGTACAGTCCTCACTGTCCCCCCACGTTCCTGACAGACTTGCCTTCTGCCTGCCCCTACGGTTTCTGGTCTCACTTAATTTTTTAAAAAAATATTTTTTTTATTGATTTCAGAGAGGAAGGGAGAGAGAGAAACATCAATGATGAGGGAGAGGCACTGATCGGCTGCCTCCTGCAGACCACCTTCGGAGATCAAGCCCGCAACCTGGGCATATGTGATCTTGACCGGAATCGAACCCGGGACCCTTCCGTCTGCAGGCAGACGCTCTATCCACTGAACCACCCAGCCAGGGCCTCACTTTCTTTTTAACTGTTGTCCTGTGGCTTGGGAGGAAGCTACTTCAAGTTCCCTTTGAATTGTAAGTGAAATGGGCCGGGGTGTGGTGGAGCATTGGCGGCAATCCCAGGGGAAAAGCAGTGCCTTCCTAGTAGCTGCCAGGCAGTCACCTAGTGTCATCTGCCCGAGCTCCTGGCTGGGGATCCTTTGGCCCCATTTTATGGAAGGAAAGGAGGAGGGCGCAGGCTCCAATGGACAGACAGGCCGCTCGGGAGCACGCACAGCCCTCCATTTCCTTCTTCCCTGCCCCCCACTCGGGCAGAACTTCCCCTCCCAAAGCCAGCGAGCCTTGAGTTTTTTGCAGATGCAGCAGTAGCTCTGCCTTCTTCACTTTGAGCGGCTTTACCACTGACACCCACGCATGCCCACAAGCAGGGTTATCTCAGGGCAGCTAGAGCCAAGCTGAGCACCTGGGCACAGGAGGGCAAGTGTAGTGAGGAGCCAGGGCTCCAGGCACCTGCCTCCATGCCCCGTCTTGGCAGGGAGCCCACTGTGCTGCAGCGGGTCCTGTCCTTCAGACAGAGCAAACATCATCCAGCTCTGACCCTCGTCGTTTTGCCTTGGCCAAGAAAGTGTGGTGAAGTCCAGGGTGAAGAGCTCCTTCCCTGGAGCCAAAGTGCGCGGCACTGACTTGGTGGCGCTGTGTGACCTTAGGCCTGTGACTTAACCTCTCTGTGCTTCCCATTTCTTCATCTGAGAAACAGGGACACTGATGATGGTTTTCAACTGTTGGCATCGTTTCTAAGATTGAAGAGCCCCTGACACATAGTGAACCCACAGAAAATGTTAGTTATTGAGTGTTTTTCTAGAACAGTCTTTGTGCGGTGCAGGACTGGGTGTTTTCACTCCAGAACACATTTTGTCAATAGCAGCAACAGCAGGTCGTGACGTATTAGCACATCAGTGTACTGAAAATCCCTTCAGCGGGTCAAGTTTATGAAAATGGAGAATAGAAAGCATTGATTACATTCTGTGTGGTAAGAGTGCATCCCTCTCTGAGGCAATCAGTCAGGATGTCAAGTGCATTTCTCTTTTTCAGTTGGTTTGGGGAGAGATTCGCTGTTCCCCTTATTTGTGCATTCATTCATTCACTGGTTGATTCTTCTGTGTGCCCTGAGCCAGGATGGAACCTGAAGCTTTGGCATATGGGGATGGTGCTCCAATCAACAGAGCTACCTGGCCAGGCCTCACATGCATTTCTTTTTCTGTCTTTTTGTTTTGTTTTTAATCCTCACCTGAGGATATGTTTCCATTGATTTTAGAGAGACAGGAAGGGGGAGAGAGAGAGAGAGAGAAACACATTGATCGGTTGCCTCCCAAATGCACCTGGACTGGGGAATTGAACCCGCAACCCGGGCATGTGCCCTGACCGGGAATCGAACCCGCAACCCGGGCATGTGCCCTGACCGGGAATCGAACCCGCAACCCGGGCATGTGCCCTGACCGGAATCGAACCCGCAACCCGGGCATGTGCCCTGACCGGGAATCGAACCCGCAACCCGGGCATGTGCCCTGACCGGGAATCGAACCCGCAACCCGGGCATGTGCCCTGACCGGAATCGAACCCGCAACCCGGGCATGTGCCCTGACCGGGAATCGAACCCGCAACCCGGGCATGTGCCCTGACCGGGAATCGAACCCGCAACCCGGGCATGTGCCCTGACCGGGAATCGAACCCGCAACCCGGGCATGTGCCCTGACCGGGAATCGAACCTGCGACCTTTCGGTGCACAGGATGAGCCACCCGGCCAGGGCTCAAATGCATCTCTTACTGCAGGTCCCAGTCAACACAACCAGAGAATGGCTGCCCTGGACAACGTAAGGCGGGTGGCCTTACGGAGGGCGTGGGCAGTTAGAGGTTCCAGGGAAAGGCTGACCGGTGAGGATACAAAGTCAGTGTTCAGGAAACATCTAACCAGTAAGGTGTCCACCTGAAATAATACCAAGTAACAGTGACTGCAAACTGCCGTTGAAAAATTTATTTAAATTTTCCAAAAAGGGAAAAGGTCAAAACTGGAAGGATAAAGGTCATCAAATAAAAAAAAGGGAAGAGATATTAGACAAAAGAGAGAGAGGAGAGAGAGGAAGGAAGGAAGAAAAGGAAAGAAACAACAGCTGGCTTTTAAACAAATCCTCCTCACGTTGTGGGGGGGCGGGGCGGAGCGGGATTGTGGAAAGGGGATGGTGGGGGAGGAGGGGGGTCAGGAGGCTGACCCGCCCTCAGGCCTCTTAGCCTGGGCGTGACCCCGGCTTGGCAACACTGACTCCTTCCACCAGCTGCGCCGCTACAGTCCTGGAACAGGACTGCGGGGAACAGCGCTGTACAAGCCGGAGCCCCGCCCTCCCCTCCCGCAGCCGAAGCCCATGCTCAGGTGGGAAAAGAAACTATGAAAATAAAAACAAGATACAGTGTCATAAAGTGGTAAGTGCTGCACAGAAACGTCAGGAGGGTGAGAAGGGGAGATAGGTCGGGGAGGGGGCCGTGGAGTACGCGAGTGAATGTAAACTGCAATTGAAAAATTGCCCCAAAACAACACACAAATCTCACAAAGATGCCTCCCTCCCCACCCCCCGCCGTCTGAGGGACACAGTAGGGACGTGAACAAGTTTCCAATGGCCAAATCTGGGACAAACGGAGCAACCAAAGAAAGTACAAGGTGTAGAATACACGTCTGTGAGTCCAGACTGACATCTATAATAATAAAAGCAGAATATGCTAATTAGACCGGATGGCCGACCGGCAGAACCTTCCGGACGACCTTCTGGAATAAGCCAGTGCTGCTGCTGCGAGGGCCAAGCCCCTTGCACGAATTTCATGCATTGGGCCTCCAGTAAAGAAATGAGGCCGGGGACACAGACAATGGGGTGGTGAGGGCCTGGGGGGCGGGGGAGGAGGACAGGAGCGGGCTGGAAGAGGTTAATGGGGGGAAAAGGAGGATCTATGTAATACTTTCAACAATAAAGATTAAAAGAAAAAAAAAGATCTTAAAAAAAGAGAGAGAGAGAGAGAGAATGGAATTGCCTTAGCCAGCAGGTTCGGCTCCGTGGATAGAGCGTTGGCCTGCAGACTGAAGGGTCCCAGGTTCAATTCTGGTCAAGGACACGTACCTTGGTTGCAGGCTCCTCCCCTGCCTGGGTCCTGGTTGGGGTGTGCAGGAAGCAACCAACTGATGTGTTTCTCTCACATCGATATTTCTCTCTGTCCCCCCCACACACACACCCCCCTGCTTCCACTCCCTCTAAAAATCAATGGAAAAATATCCTCGGGTGATGACTAAAACAAAAAGAAAAAAGGAAAGAAATAATGGAATAGGCCGGCCAGGGTGGCTCAGTAGTTCAGTGTCAACCTATGACCAGAAAGTCACAGTTCCATTCCCACTCAGGGCACATGCCCGGGTTTTGGGCTCGATCCCCGGGAGGGCCCGTGCAGCAGGCAGCCGGTCCATGATTTGCTCTCATTATTGATACTTCTAACTCCCTCTCCCTTCTTCTCTGAAGTCAATAAAAATGTATTTTTAACACATAATACAATTTAAGAAATATTTTTTTAAAAAGAAATGATTAAATAAATAGATAAGGAGAGGGACTAGTCTATGCGTAAGGTTTCCAAATAAGTGACCAGATGCCTTGCCTGCCCTCGGGTGGGTGCGGGGGGGGAGAAGCTGTAAGTCCCCACTCCTGTGCCCAGTGACCTCGACGGTGTGAAACGGGGACAGCCAGGTGACCGTGTCCATACCCTCAAGATAACGCCTGTCGACGGCAGGCACCCTCCACCGGCATGGGCTGAGCGTGACATTTTGGTTCTGTGGGCTTCCTTCCAAGAACCCATGAACACGAGTCTAGTCACGAGAGAACACCCACACCCACACCCACACCCGGAATGAGGGACAGTCTGCAAAAATCCCTGGCCAGTTCTCCTCCAAACTGTCGCGATGCCGCAGACAAGGAAAGCCTGGGAACGGTTGCAGCCCAAGGAGACCAGACGACGGGATGTCAGGGGGACTGGGGGGGGGGGGGTGGTGGTCCCAGGTGGGCTCCTGGAACAGAAAAGGGATGCTGGGTAAAAGCTACGGTGACCGAATGAAGTATGGACCTCACGTAATAATAATGCATCAATATTGGTTATCGGGGTGACAAATGGGCCCAGCCACACAGGAAGTGAGCAATATGAGAATTAGGTGTGGGAATGCTACACTCTCTGTGCGACTCTTCTGTCCATCCAAAAACGATTCTAAAATGAGAAGTTTCTTTAAAGAAGCAAAATCAGAATGGTTGGGGTTTGGGCGGGGAGGCAGGACCGGGCCAATCCCTGGGGGCCAGGAAGGATGTGCAGAGAGCAGGGGCATCATGGCAAAATGCGGGGGGAGGGGAGGGGCAGGGAGTGACACGGGAGAAGAAAGCGAGAAGGCCAGGCCTTGGTCTTTGGCTCTGACAGTCTGCCCTTGGGCCCTGAGAGGAGTAGGGGTGGGGGTGGGGGGTATACTTGAACCTTCTCCTCTGGGGACCCTGAGACCCAGCTCTGCCCCCACACCTTCCAGTCCATCCCCCTCCTCTACAAAATGGGGTGTGTTACTCCAACTTCAGTTGTGGGACTAAACAGAGCCAGTGGACAGGTGGGGGTCCCTGAACCCCATTACCACTGTGGCCTTCCTACGACGGAGGCTGTGCGTCTGCTGGACAAGCAATAGCAGTGAAGTGGCTCACGAGCCACAATGTGTCACCCCGACGTTCTGGAGGGCCTGCTTCCTCCCCCGGACCCCGGCTGTCCAGAGAAAGTCACCGTCCATCCGGCTGGTAGAATGGTACCCAGCCTTGGACAATGGTGATTCTGGAGACCCGAGCATCATGGGAAACAGTCCTGCCCTCGCGGGGTGAGGCTCAGGCAGAACTGCCTGTGCCGGGTCACACTGCGTGTTGCACGCGGCGAGGGAGGGCGTAGTCGGCAGGGACGTAGCGCAGTGCAAGCTGTGTGGGAGGAGGGTCACAGATGTGTTTCTTCCCACTTTCCTTTCTGTTCTCCGCCAATGGGAGCTCCAACGGGGAAAGCGCCGGAAGGCGAGAGCACTGGGGCTGATGCCAGTCCCTCCTGTAGGACCCACTCCCGGGCATCCCGGCGGCTACGCCTGCCGCCTTCTCTGGCTGTATAAGCCGGCCTTGGAGCCTGTGGGACCAGGGTGGTCACCTGCCCCCAGGTGAGCCAATCAGCGATTTCCCCAGGAATACGGAATCAGAAGCAAGACCCAGGCAGCATGGCTCAGGGGTTGAGCATCAGCCTGTGAACCAGGAGGTCCCAGTTCGATTCCCAGTCAGGGCGCAGGCTCGATCCCCAGTGTGAGGCGTGCAGGAGGCAGCCGATCAATGGATCAATGATTCTCTCTCGTCATTGATGTTTCTATCTCTTTCTCCCTTCCTTCCTCTCGGAAAATCAAAATCAATAAACACCTATTTTAAAGAAAAAGGAGGAGGAGAAAGAAGAAGAAAGAAGAAGAGGGGAACAGTGACTCTTCAGGTACCTGGGAGCTGTGAGGCATTCATCCATGCCAGAAGCAGAGATGCGGCCGCGCACAGGGAGACAGAGAAAACCATGCAGCAAATCACAGAGAGGAAGAGGGTCACGGGTGAGAGGGAGATGTCGGGAGAGCTTCAGCTCCTTTTTGAGGTCCCCCTGCATCCCTGCCCTGGGGTGCTTACGAAAAGCCCCTCATCTTTGGCCTCATTCCCACATTCTGCTTAAAATCGGTCACTTCCTAGGGCGGCTGTGACCGAGCCGAGTGGCTTAAAACCGCGGCCGTGCGTTCTCACCGTTCCGGAGCGGCAAGTCCTCACCGGGCTGGGCAGGGGGGTCCTCCCGGAAGCCCCAGAAGGCACCGCTGCAGCGCTCTCTTATCTGGGTGGCCGCCTGCGCTCCCTGGGACTCGGTGGCTTGGAGATGCACCCTCTCAGCCCCGCCTCCACCTTCCAGCGGCATTCTCCCCGTGTCTGTGTCTTGACCCCAACGTCCCTCTTCTCACACGGACACGCGAATCCAGGGCGACCTCATCGTAACTCCTTAGATCTGCAAAGACCCTGTTTCCAGTTCAGGGAGCGTTCTGAGACTCCAGGTGGGCACGGATTTTGGCAGCCCAGCCCCCCCCACAACCGCCCCCCGCCGTGGGTTTATGCTATTTGAAACAAACAAATCCCAATTAATACATAAATCGGTACACAAGTGGGGTGTTGAAAGAGACAGTATTCAAACGATGTCTCGAGGCAGAGTGGGGGGCAACCAAGACTCATTCCTGGCCGGGCCACTGGCAGCTCCCGCCACGTGGCAACAGAGCGGGTCAGCTTTCTTCAGCGGCCTCCTGGGACTCAGGACAGGCGCCCCCGAGGGAGGCCGGGGCTTTCAGAAACCGGGGAGCACCACCGCCAGGCTCTGGCTATGCGGGTTGCTTCCAGCCGCCTTCAGAAGGTGGGCGAGTCAGGCTTCCGTCCAGCTGCGCTCAAGGTCAGGAACAAGGAGGGCCAGTTCACTTTGTTCGGGAAATTCCTCCCCCCTCCCCCCCCCGCCCCCCCCCGTAGCCCATGACCACCGCGCGCCAGACAGCCACGCACCTGCTCTGTGGCCACCGGCGCGCCCTCCGCCACCGGGTGCATAACACCGAGGCGGGCGCGCTGGGCAGGAAAGCCCGGAGCTGAGCCGTCAGAAGGGGACCTCTGGGGACGACCCTGGGTCCTCGGAGCGTCTGCCCGCCCAAGGCCGAGTGGCATGAGAGTGGGAGGGAAGGCATCTTAGGAGAAAAGGGAGGAGAAGTCCTTCCACCAGGTTCCACCAGGCGCTCCCCTTCTCCCCTGTGGCTGAGGGAAGAACACCCCGCCTGGCAGGGCCAGGCTAAGGGTGAGTGTCCAACAGCCCGGGCAGGATTTCGTGGAATTGGCTACTGGTACGTGACATGGCCCAAAAGAAAACTGACAGGCGACCCACTGGGGTTTCCTGGGGGTGAAACTCAGGGGAACCCGAAAACCTGGAAACGGGTTTGACATGTCTCACCTCCAGCAATTCCTAGGCCCGCACACCGCACCGACAGGAAGCAGGGTGCCAGGGGCGCTGCTCCTCTCCTGGGAAAAGCCTTCAGCCCCTTTCCAGCAAAGGGGCCAGCGGGGGGAGGGAACCAGCAAAGCACCCCTCCCCCCTCCGAACGGCTGGCTCCTGGGGCTTGACCCGCTCCTCCCGCCTGGGAGACTGCGTGTGCTCCGGAGGGTGCTTCCCTCTCCGTAGACCCGGGGTACCTGTGGCAGGAGAGGGGATGGAACACTTAATCTATCGACTGGGGGACCCCAAGGAGACCACTTAGCGGAGACCAGGCAGAAGTAGGGGTTGTCCGCGGGACAGAGCGGCTCTGGGACGAAGCCCTGGACACAAGAGCTCAACAGGACGTGGGTCGCCTCACATTTGGCAAAAGGGAGAGGTATTGGTGGTTGAGTTGGTGGCATCAAGGTTTAAGCAGGAACAAGGGAACGGGGTGTCTGGACCGTGGCGGCCCTTGTGCCGCTGCCCCGGGGCAGGGGCCCTGCAGGATCTGGCTGGCTGCACGGCCCTTGTTCTGTGCTGGGCCCCCAGGGAGGGTCCAGTGAGTCTGAGGACGTGTGGAGAGAGAGGGAGAGAGAGAGAGAGAGAGAGAGAGAGAGAGAGAGAGAGAGAGAGAGAGAGAGAGAAGGGTAGTCAGGGCTGCACAGTGAGGCTCTGCCCGGGGAAGTCAGAGCTCTGTAGCTGAGGCAGAGGATGGTGAGGCCCTGGGCCCGGCAGTGTGGGGACAGCGTCTCCACTACCTTCGGGGGGAGGGAGGGGGGAGCTGCCACCCAGCACCCTGGAGCTGGATGCTCAGAGGCCTGACTGCCTCAGGGGTCCCCTTTCAGAGTGGCCCTCCACCCTCACATCACCAGCTAGGAGCCTGGCTAGTCCACCCTCAGGTCCCAGCCCAGATCTGGGGAAATGCGGTTTCCAGATTGAGGATGGGCACAAGGACCCCTGTGCTCCTCCTGTGAGTCAGGCAGCCTCACCTCTAGCCTCCCCATGGCCCCCGCAGCCTTCCAGCTTCCCCCCATCAGCCTCCCAGTATTCCCCCATCAGCCTCCCAGCCTTTCCCCAGCCTCCCCCACCAGCCTCCCAGCCTTCCCCCCCATCAGCCTCCCAGCCTTCCCTCCAATCAGCCTCCCAGCCTTCCCCCAGCCTCCCCCACCAGCCTCCCAGCCTTCCCCCCATCAGGCTCCCAGCCTTCCCCCAGCCTCCCAGCCTTCTCCCAGGCTCCCCCACAGCCTTCCAGCTTGCCCCCATCAGCCTCCCAGCCTTCCCCCCAGCCTCCCAGCCTTCTCCCAGGCTCCCCCACCAGCCTCCCAGCCTTCCCCCAGCCTCCCCCACCAGCCTCCCAGCCTTCCCCCCACCAGCCTCCCAGCCTTCCCCCCCATCAGCCTCCCAGCCTCCCCCCAGCCTTCCCCCTGCCTTCCCCCAGCCTCTCCACCAGCAGCCTCTCCTGGATGAGCTGGAGACCACAGAGTCCAGAGCCTGGCAGCTGGTTCAGCACAGCCTCTCCAGGCTTCCCGATGCTGCCGGGCTCCCCCCAGGCTCCCTTCCCAGGCAGCCTCTCCTTCATTGCCCCCCCCCCCCCGCCCCCAGCTCTGGGTGATGAAAGGGCTTGGTGCAAAATTCGCTGGGGAGAAAAACAGGAAGTGGCCCTGACAGCCGCCTGCAGAAGCTGCCGGGCAGCAGCAAGTGGCAGCCTTACAGGAAAGTGGTGAGGGGGCAGCCCCAGCCCGGCTGCAGGGGCGTGGGGGCGGCCAGGGGAGAGTCCGGCGTGGGACCCTCTGGCCAAGTGGGGCTTTATTTTTAGACCAAACGTCACACCTGCATCCTGCACTGTCCGTCTCCTCTCACCTTCTCACAGCGACGCCTCAAGGTTAGTACCACGGCCCCGTTGTACAGAGGTGCTCACGGGCGCTGAGACGCGGAGTGGCAAGGCTGAGGCCACACGGCTGGGTCACGGCCCCTCGGTGCTTTCTCAGACCTCCTTGCTATTTGTGGTGTGTTTCTGTTCTGGGGGGAGTGCGCAGCGGGGAGGGCGGCGGAGGGGAGGGCTGCTTCTGGCCCCTTCGTCTCAGCACATCTGAGCGGGTGGCGAGGGAGCGGCGGCAGCTCCGGGCCTGTCCCCTGAGGCTCCTGGAATGTGTGACCGGGAAGGACCTCGCTGGGAACCCGGGTGGGAGGGCGCCGACCCTCAGTACAAATCAGGCTTTTGTGACCTCACCTGGCTGGTGAGCCAAGGGACTCAGAACTCAAGTCAGTCAGAACCCCTTTGCCTCTCAGGCCTGGAACTGGGGGAACCCCAATCCCAGAGCATCATGCCCGAGAAGCATCACTGAATGAGACTCCAAGGAGAGGGGGGACTCCAGCAACCCCCTGAAGGCCTCTCCTCGCCAGGCCCAAGCCTCACCTGGACCCTAGCGGCCCCACCCTCACCCTTGGCTCAATCCCTCCCCCGGGGACCCATCACAGCATGCAAACCAGGGTTCTCCTTACAGAGGCCCCCAGCCTCTCCGTACCTGGGGCTCCTGAGACCTGAGGCCTTTGTGGGGTAGGGGAAGGGGGGTCACCCTACTGCCCAGGTTCCTCAGGCCTTGGCCCACCCTGTGCTCCAGCCCCCCTTAGCTGCCCAGGTCTACTTCCTGACCATCACCCTTACCTCCAGCGACCTCTGGGCATCCCCCCAACTTTCCACAGAGTCTCCCCCGAATCCTGACTTTCCCTTAGAAGGCAGCTGCCCACAGGGTCCTGAGATAGGAAGCGCAGTGTTGTGCTGGCCTCCCCTCACCCGCCACCCGCCACCCGCCACCAGGCATCCTCCGGCCATGACCGCGCACCTTTCCTAGCAGCCTCTGGGGACCTTCAGGCCACAGTGAAGCCAGGCGGGCCAGGACGGGAGGCCTCAGCGGTTCCTCCGCTGCTTGTGGTGGCAGGTGCCCTCTGCCTCCCCGTGCTCTCAGGTGGGCTGCTGGGCTGCAGAACCAGAACCAAATGGGGTCCCCTCCTCCCTCTGCCCTGTTTGGGTAGCGCCCCCCTCATCACTGAGCAGCACCAGGGGCCAGCAGGAGGCAGATGCAGGGGGGAAGGCGGGGGGGGGGGGGTAAGGCCTGGCCTCCTTTCTTCTGTGGAGGTCTCAGCCTCTGGTCCCAGCCGCTGTCCTATGACAGCGAACTCTAACAATGAGTTGATATAAGGAAAGTGCCTAGAACAGGGCCTGGCCCTTCGTGAGGGCTCCATGCATGTGTATCGCCATCATCTGATCACCGACTGTAATGCTGACGACAACCTGGGAGGGCAGTAGTACGCTCCCATTTCACAGGTGAGATAACTGAAGCAGAGGCCAGGCCACGCGTAAGCTCACACAGCAGTAGTGGCTGAACAGGGATTTGAACCTAAGTCTGTTGGAAGCTTGTGCTCTGTCATGGGGCATGACTTTCAGTCTCCCATCCACAGCGCGGACACACGCACACGCACACGCACACGCGCGCACACACACACATCTGCACTGGATGGGCTGGGAGGTGCACCCTGACAAAGAGGCGGAGTCCGGGGGCGGGGAGGGGTGAGGGGGAGCCTTCCTGCCGCCCAGCCCACCTTCTCCCCAGCTCCCTTTCCCCAACTTCTGGGGCCTCCGGGTTTAGCTTCAGGGAGGCACGGGCGCCACCTGGTGGCGACGGGGGTAAACGCCACCCCTGTCCCAGCCGCGCCTCTGGGCGCTCAGCGCGCTGCCGGCGGCCAGGGCTGGCTAAGGTGTGCGGCGGTTCCGCCCAACCAGTGACCCAGAACCCGAACTCCCTTCCGGTCCTGCCCAGCTCCCTCCGGCGACGGGGGAAGGAGCGCGCGCCCTGGTGTTGCTGGGCTTGGGCAGGCATTGAAGCAACAAGCTCATCTTGCTGAAAAGATACGGTATGCTCCCCCAATTTCCCATTCCTTCCGCGATTCCTGCGCCCAAGAGGCGGGTTTTTCCCGAGTCGCTTTCCCGTTTAATTTTTGGGGTTGGGCTGCTGGGCCCAGCTCCGACCTTCTCCCCTCTTCCCACCGGCTCCGCTCCGCGGGCGGGCGCCGGGCTGCACCGCCCCCCCCCGTGCCCAGCAGCCGCCCACTGGGCAGTCGGCAGTCCCTCCAAGGGCATCTGCCCCAACCCAACTTCCCGCCGCTCCGCTTCCTTCCTGCTTCAGTGAAAGTTGTCCCTCTTGCCCTGTGGCCAAAGCAGACGCCGGCCTCACGGTTCACTTCTCTCTTCTCCGCCACCGCGCGCAGGTGTCGCCAAGCCTCACGGTCTGTGCCACCGCCAAGGGGGGGAGGGGGGCTACAGGGTTCACTCATTCATCCAGCAGGTGCTGTCAATGCCACCAGACACGGTCCTGTGCCCTGGGGCACAGCAGTGACCAAAACCCCTGCCTCCGGGATATTCTAGTGGGGGGGGTGTGGGAAGGGTACGCAGTGTGTGTGTGGGGGAGGGGGCTGTGTGGGGAGGGTACCGGAGTGTGTGTGTGTGTGGGGGAGGGTATGCAGTGTGTGTGGGGGGGAGGGGGCTGTGTGGGGAGGGTACGGAGTGTGTGTGTGTGTGGGGGAGGGTATGCAGTGTGTGGGGGGGAGGGGGCTGTGTGGGGAGGGTACGGAGTGTGTGTGTGTGTGTGTGTGGAGGGGAGGGTACGCAGTGTGTGTGTGGGGGGATTGTGTGGGGAGGGTACGGAGTGTGTGTGTGTGTGTGGAGGGGAGGGTACGGAGTGTGTGTGTGTGTGGGGGGGAGACGCAGTGTATGGGGGTCAAATGATACAGAAATAAGCAAGAAAGAACACGCGCACCCACAGCACCTTGCATAGCGGTCGGTGCTGGGAAGAGAGCGAGCGTGTGGCGCCGCATCACCAGACCCCAGGCTGTGTGGCTGCCCCTTACCTGGCAGGGCATCCAACACCCACGCCTGGCCCCAGGCAGCTGCGGCAGAGCCTGTCCCTCCTCACCACGCCTCTTGAATTGAATTAAGGAAGGAAAGAGAAGGAATGCCGGGGGAGAAGGAGGGAGAGAAAGCCGAGCCTCAACTTGATATTTTGAAGTTTCAAACCCTTCAAAGAGCTGACAGAGTTGTTCAGTGAACGCCATAGGCCCTAAAGCCATCTTCAGATGGGAGGAGTCAGCTGGGCCGAAAGTCGGTGGTGGGGGCGCAGGAGGAAAACGGAGCGTGACCTAGCGGAGGGGCGGGGCCTGGGAGGGCGGGACCTGGAGGGGACAGGGCGGGGCCTGAAGGGGAGGGGCGGGGCTTGGACGGGACAGGGCGGGCCTGGAGGAGAGGAGCGGGTCCTGAAGGAGAGGGCGGGGCCTGGATGGGCGGGGCCTGTAGGAGAGGGGCGGGGTCTTGGGGGGGCGGGGCCTGGAGGCGAGGGGTGCTGGGAGAAGGGGCAGCCTTGGACAGCTATCCCTGGGCTGGTAGCTATAACGTGACAGCATGTGGACTTCTCTCCCGAGTTTTGTATTTCTCTTCCCGCGGCCACCCCTCCCCACCCTCCCGTTAATTAGGAAGCAAGCTCATCAGCTGAGAGAGGAGGGGCGGAGGTGCTGAGGATGGGAGGCGGAAAGAGGAGGGGTGACTGTTCCTCTAGGGAGCCCCAGGAGCCACACTGTTCGGAATTGACGCTCCACCATCCCCATTTCATAGGTGATGAAACCAGGCCCAGGAGGACTAAATAAAGGGTCCGACTTGACGTGGGCAGTGGCTGAGCTGGTGTTTACATCAGGGTGTGCTTTGGCCTCTGTGCGCTGGGCCTGCGCCCCCCACCCCCAGTCCCAGTCACTATGTAACGAGCAGCTGTCCGGGGGTTTCACACCAAGCACCTTTACGCTAGCCACAGCCCTAAGAGGTAGAACACAGGTCCTGTTTTTCCCGGCGGAAACGGAGTCTCAGTGCAGTCATTAGTTCACCCCAGGCGAGCGGGTCAGTAACGGACTTGCAGAGGCCGAGTTCCAGCCGGCTCCACATGCACATGCTTTGCCCTGGCAGCGAGCTTTTCTCTGCACATGTTCCCGTGTGCTCTGGAAATACACATACATACACACGTGTTACAAACTGTAAGTGCTTGTGGACATGCATACTGGACACAGGATGCAGGCAATCCTGCTTTCACTCCTCCTTCCTGGCTCCCAGGAGTAATTTTTGCCAACAGTTCGGGTCTGCGTCCCTTCTGGGTGGGACGGGCTATGTAATTGAGAGGCGCAGGAAAGATGAAAATGTGGGGCTCCCTGTTCAAA
This sequence comes from Corynorhinus townsendii, assembly GCA_026230045.1. Classification (NCBI taxonomy): domain Eukaryota; kingdom Metazoa; phylum Chordata; class Mammalia; order Chiroptera; family Vespertilionidae; genus Corynorhinus; species Corynorhinus townsendii. Next base: position 216,837,790 of record JAPDVU010000002.1, read on the forward strand.
AAGTACTGGGCCTTTCAGGACAGCTCTGGCTGGTGCTCCGTCGGTTGCAGCACTGTGCTCATGTGCCAAGGTTGGGGGTTCGATCCCCGGCCAGGGCACACACAGGAACCCACCTAAGATGCTTGAGTGGGTGGAACAGCAATCACTCTCTCTTCCTTCCTCCCTTCCTGTCTCAAAAATCAATCAATCAAAAAAAAAAAAAAGTTAAAACTGTCCCATTAAGCAGTGTTGTTTTAACAGTCAGGACCCCCGCTTCTGTAAGTTGCCTTTCAATAAGCTTTTTACTTCAGCACAGATTCAGATTTACAGAAAAGGGCAGCGTTCCTGTGGGCCCACATCTGGTTCCCCGGTTGCTACCCTCTCCCATTATTATGGCATCTGTCGCAATGAGGGAACCGATATCACTATTAATAAAACTCTACAAGAAGCTCTTTGCTGTTACATAGGATAATATTTAGGAAGTCCATGCTCATTGCCTACATTCTAATACGTTTGTGTGTGGTGGGGTGAAGTGCAATAAAATGTGTTTGAAGGCAACTTTCGGCTGCGTACTGGTTACTCAGCACGGAGCGGAGAAAGGGACGTGCTAACTCGGTCTCTTCCTATCCCGCTGGCTGGCCTGGGCCAGGGGTCGCTCGGGGACATTTACACAGGCCCTTTTGTAAAGCCACCAGCGAATGCAGGGCGTAGCTGGGCCGGCTTGAGTGAAGGGGCCAAAGGACAATGACATATCGAAGCCAACTCCCCCCTTTACTGTTTACAAGGTCACAACAGAGAACCCTTGTCCCGTGCCCAGTCAAGTTCATGACGACCTGTTAGTGTCTCCGAATAAAGAACAGAAACCAACCAAATCGCCAGACAAAATCCCAGCCTAGCAGACGTCTCCGCCGCTGCGGGGGAGACCCAGCGCCACAGGGCTCTGTCCTGGGGTGGCCGCTCTCCACCAGACTCTGCCTTCCAATCAGCTTCGGGACACCACCGCCTTAGCTCAGCCCGTAACTCCTCCTGCGGCAGGTCTACAGCAGCAGCTCCCGGACGTCCTGGCAACGAGACCTCCAGGCTGGGACCTCAGCCTGGAGCTGTGCTAATGCGTGTAACGGAGATGACATTTTTGGAGATACCCACCAGTATCAGAAGGAAGAGTTAGAGTCACTTAGAGAAATCTGTTTAAAAGGCGCCAAGCCCTGGTCCGACGGCTCAGCTGGTTGGAGCGTTGTCCCGTGCACCGAAAGGTTGTGGCTCAAACCCCGGTCAGGGCAATTGGGGTTTGGGGTTTGATCCCCAGTTGGGGTCGTATGGGAGGCAACTGATGGATGTTTCTCTCACATCAGTTTCTCGCTCTCTCTCAAAATCAGTAAAAACATAGCCTTGGGTGAGCATTAAAACCATTTTTTTAAAGGCATCAAGTGGCTCAGCCACATGCCCACCTGTCACACAGGCGCCTGGTTCTGGCTAAGGTGCCTCGGAAGCCCCTTCATATTTACACATTTATTAATTTCTTCATTTCCACGCACGATGCTAAGCACCGGAATGAATCCAGTTACAGAGGGCACCACCACAGGAAATGCTGCTACACTTGGAGATCTTCGACTCACAACCTTTCTCGGTTCTCCAAAAATTGAACCACCACCAGGAAACGGTTTCCACCTTCAGCATCGAGGGGCACAACGCAAGGACCCCAGTAAATCCTCACCCGCACCCCCAGCCTGAGCTGTTGGACGACTTCATGCAGGGAGCCAGGCAGATGAATCCCAGGATGGCACGCCCCAATTGCTTTCTGTAAACTCCAAGCTCATAGGGGAGGCCACACCGCTTCTACCCCAGGGGCGCTCTTTGACATCGAATGTGCTTTTTCGGGAGTTAAGAGCAGCTCTGACAACTGGAGGTTCCCCCCGAACCTCAGGGCTTGTCTTGGGAAACCAGCCGTCTCCCCTCTGAGCCCCTTAGCCTTATGAACGGTCCTTATTTGGCTTGGGGGGCAGGACAAACACCCCCAGGCTTGGCTGCAGCTTCACCCTGGTTCCGTCCAGGTCGAGTAAGGAGCCATCTCTGCCCCCCATTTGGTTCCCTCTTACAGTGCAGGGCCAGGGGGAGCCCTGGACCAGGGGACTTGGCAGTCACTGGAAGAGAGGGCTTCCTGTGGCCCCAGGGGACATCAAAGGACCCCTGTGGTCAGTGAACTCAGGTGTTTGTGGCACCCCCTGCAGGCAGCTTGGCCCTGCCCTTTACCATCTAACTCAAGGTCAGGTTTAGAGCCAACTACCCACCAGCCATCCTCCCCCTGGGTGCTGGGCCAGGAGTCACATTTACTGGGGCTCCTGCACCGTGCTGTAGTCTCATGATCCCACCTTGGCCCTGGATGGCGGTCCAGCACTTCAGTGAACCCCAAGCCCGTAGAAACGCAGGCCCAGGCTCACCCCCAAGATGCTGCCCCAGCAGGGGTTGCAGGCTCAGTGACAACTGGCTCCTCACCTCTGAGAGCCTCCCCAGTGCCCACCCTGTGCCTGCTGCGTGGGCCAGCGGACTTCAGCCCAGCCATGAGGCCTGGGGGTCCGCCCTGGACGGGCTGATGGGGAGCCCAGCTGCTGACCCCAGGCCGTTCGAGTGGGCTCAGGTGAAAACAAGGCCTCTGACTGCCCTGCAGCCCTGGGGACAGGCCTGAGACAGCGGAGCACATCCTGCCCCGCTCATGCTGTTGTGCCACCTGCCTCCTCCGTTTGCGCTGGTCTCCTGTTCAAATCCCCGAGCCTTTCTGGGGACACTGCCACCCCTCCCTGTGAGCCGGGGATCCCCGGAGCTCCGCGCTGAACAAATATGACACCACTTCTACCTCAGCCGGGCTCGGCCCCCACCCTGTGGGGTCCTCAGGGGCCGAGCTGCAGAATAAAGACAAGTACAGTTCAGTCTTTTTTATTTCTTTTTCTGCTTTTGTAAAAATAAGGCTGGGTTTTTTTGTTTGAACGAAAACATTAGGTAAACCCCTTCCCGCCAGCCTCTCCAGCTCTCGGTGAGGAGCTGGGACCCGGGGCCTGGGAAGGGGCCAGGCCTGGGGGTGGGGTGGGCACCGTGGGGGGGCTTCCTCAGAGCCGGAGAGGAAGTGCATTTGAGAATGGAGTTTGGCTTTTACTAGGCAGAAAAGAAAATTAAAAAGGTGACACGTGCCCACTGTACAAATGGAGGCCGAGACACCCGTGCTGGGACCATCTCAGCAGCGGGACTCGGCCTGGCGTGGCCCTCAGGTCCCAGCCCGTGTTCTGGGGAGGGGTCAGGGCAGGAGACCCTAGCTCTCAGGATGTGAGTGGGGGAAGAAGGGAGAGGGAAGTCAGAGCAATCTCCTCCCCCACGTGGTAAAAAAAATTACTAAAAAAAGCACCCAAAGCTTAAAAAAACTAACCCTCCCTGACTGGGAGGATGGGGGCATCCTGCTCACCTGGCAGAAATGTGTAGAAAAATAAAATTAAACTTTATCCCTGAATGGTGGAGCGAAGACCCTTCCTCATGCCCGAGCCCCCACCATGTCTCAGAATTCATCCAGGCAGCCACTTCCTCCCCCAGCAGCACGAATGCCTGCACTGTCACATGCGCATACATGTGCAGTCACATACACACATGTGCTGCCCCACCCTCTATCCAAGGCCCAGGGCAGCAGGGACTGGGGGTCTGACAGCCACAGCTTTGTGGAGGGTCCCTGTGCCATCCCGAGGTCCCTCCTCCCTTCGGGGGCGAGGGGCAGGACCCAGCACCAGGGTGAGGGGGAGTAATCGTGCAGTAGCGGCCAAAGGGCGATGGCAAGGACAGAGGGAACAGGGAGGGGACAAAGGCAGCCAAGGTGGCCTGAAGACTAGAGGCCACACTTGGCCCGTGGTGTCAGCAGGATGAAAGGGAGGACAGGGGTCTCAACAGCGGAAAGGAGCCAGGTTCACGGCGGTGAGGTCTGGTCTCATCTGCCACCTGCAGGCCGCCCTGGGCAATCCCAGGGCACAACCAGCTGAGGGTGGAGCAAGGCCCCTGTGGGCAGCACGGGAGGGGCCCGGGGTAGTGTTCTCAGGCACAGGGCTCCTGCCTGAGACGCCATCAGAGGGACTAAAACGGGTGCATTTGGACAGAAGGGAGTTGGGGGGCAAGAAGTTTACACGAGCCCTGCAGGCCCAGCTGAGCCAGAGACCCAGGAATTCTGAGGTGCCCACGGGAGAGCCAGAGGGCAGGCCCGGCCCGGGATAGTGGGAAGGGGTGAGGGGGTGAGGGGCAGAGGATGCTCATCCTCCAGGGGCCGGGTGGAGGACGGGGGACACAGGGACCACGCGGCACACAGTACTGAGATGTGACCATGGCTCATGGAGTGGGGTCCAGCGCAGGGCTCCTGCTGCAGGTAACCTCACTGCCCTCCATCACTAGGGGGCCCCTCGAGAGTCTTTCTCTGTCGGGCAGGGCTGGACAGTGCAGCCCCCGGGGACCTCAGACTCTGTGGCAGCACCAAACACAACTGATGTCAGCAAGATGGAGGGGCGCAGTGTGGCCTCACAGGCCCCCTCAGCCCCGCAGTCCATTCTGCTCAGTGAGGAGAAGGCATTCCCAGGGCTCAGTCCAGCGGGTGGGCCCCTGGAGGAGGGCGGCGGCAGTGGCAGCAGCATGCACCTGGACACTCTCCTGGGCTCTCCAGGGCCAGGAGGCCGAGGCCCTTGGTCAGCGCAGGCTCTGATACAGGTAGGCCGAGGTGAAGAGGGCGTTGGCAGTCAAGCTCACGGCCAGGAGGCCCTGGACCAGGGAGGGGCCAAACCGACCTTGGAGAGAGTAGAGAGACCCAGTCAAAGGCACGGCAGTCAGAAGACAACCGGGTGGGGTCTGTGCACCCGAGTGCCCCTGGCCCACCACAGGTGCAGTCCTTCCTGGCCCCCGGAGGCCGCCCCACTCGGAAGGACACTGCAGCCTCGGTCACGGGTCAAGTCCTGCCCTAAAGGTGCCCCCTTTCCTGAGTCCAGGCCTCCAGGAGGCACTGGCTGGGCGCCCTGTGCTTGCACCGTGGTGATGGGCAGTGCTGTGACCTGGCTTTAGACAGGAAACAGGGCTTTAGGGGACCAGAACCCCCAGGCCTCCAAGGTCAGCAGGCGGCCCCTGTGCCCTAGCATGAGCTTGATGCTGCCGCGCTCATCCCCAGACCCCACCTGATGTGGGGGCAGCACCCAATCTTTCCAGGAAACCTCCCTGTGTCCATCTTCAACATACATGTGCCCCTGGGTGCTGACGGGATGTGATCTCACAGCTGCCCTGGGGCCCACAGGCGGAGGTGGCAGGATCTGAACTCAGGTAACTGATGCCCGGCACAGGCCAGCGCCCTCCCAGGAGCTGTCTGCGAAGGTGAGGTCTCCTGAAGCACCACGGACCACACGCGGCAATGGAGCACTTGAATGTGGCTGGTGCAGCTGAGAACTCAGCGTTGATTGTTACCAAATTTTAATTTTGTTAAGATTTAAATGGCCACCTGTGACCACGTGACCCGAGGCGTCGTGACAGTGTGCAGATCCGGACCTAACAGGGAGGGAGCTGGCGAGGCACAGGCTGCATGGCGAGGCGCTGCGCGCGTTACCTGGCTGCCCTCCATCACTAGGGGGCCCCCGAGGGTCTTTCTCTGTCAGGGTCCCAGACAGAACGGGTGATTCTGGCTGCACACCCGAGGCCCCATGCTACCCTACCCTTCCCCCGAAACAACTCAGGCGCAGACCTCTCCAGGTGCTCTCCTCGGGGCACCCTTGGGTGGTGGTGTCCACCGCGCATGTGGAGGACTGCGATGAGTCGTCCTCCTTCTTGATGGAGTGGCTGCTGCAGGCGCTGCCTCTCTCCCGCATGGACCTCATGTCTGCAGAGAAGGGTGTCTCAGTGGGTGCTCACAGGCCACCCCGGGACAGGACAGTCAGACAATACTTGAGTAAAAAAAAACCTGTTACCAGACGCAGCCTGGCAGGGCATAATACGTTTCTGACCCATCCTGAGGAACAGACCAGCCTCAAGGTCAATGGCAAAACAATATAAGAGTATCAGCCAACAGAGCAATGTCCTGGAGGGTTCAAGGTCATGAGACGCTCAGCCAGGGGCCATGGAGCTGGGGAGAGTGGCAGCACCCCCCCCAAGAAGATCAAGGACAGGCCTTGTGCAGCCTCCTAACGGGGGTCCCCACCACTGCGCTGATCCCAGAGGCGCCCCCACAGCCCAGCTGGGCTCTCCTGCCCCCAGGGCAGGGGTCAGAGGATCATACCCACGGTGTGCTTCGTGTCCTGTGCTGGCTGCCTCTGTGGGACCTGGGGTGGCTCGATGCTGAAGTGGCTGCCGTTGAGGGCCAAGTGTTCGTCTGAGCTGCTGGGGGTGCTGGGGGCCTCGCCGGGCGGCGACGGGAACAGCAGCAGCTTCTGCCCCTTCAGGTTGAGCCGGGCAGGACTGATGAGGGGCCTGCGGTGGCGCAGAGAGCCGGTGCTGGAGGCCACGGAGCCGGCCACGGAGGGCGCCGGGGAAGGGAACGGGGACGAGGGGCAGCTCCCCAGCAGCAGAGAGTAGTAATCTGGAGGGTGGAGGATGACAAAGACAGTGCCTGTAGCGTAGGCGCCTGCAACTGTTGAGGTCAGTCTGCACTTGGGTTGTTATAGTCAGCTTGATGCCTCTTCCGTTCCTGTTACCCCAGGAGAAAAGCAAGGCCGGGCAGAGCAGGGAGGAGCCTGCGCCCGCCAGGCCCCGTGGGAGGGGAGAGCACCATGGCACCTCAGCAATGTCCCCTCTGCCTCGCGATTTCTATCCAAAGGCCCTGGCACTGCCCTCAGCTGAGACCAAGGCCAGGACGGCAACCAATTCTTGGGACTTAAGGTCAGCTCCCTGCCCTGCGGAAGGCGGGACCCCGAGTGTGCATCTCCACCAGCGGCCACTGATGAGAACGAGAGCATCCCGTCTAACCCTAAGCGATCACGCCCATCGCACAGAGGAAATCGAGGCACGGGGGTGTGGCCTGCACACAGGGAGGCGCAGGGATGGGATTTGACACAGACCCCTGCTGGACCCCCAAGTTCATGTTTCACCACACAACCCTCCGGAAACCCCACCGAGGCAGCCTCCCCACCACTCCTCTCACCTGAAACAGGAGCCTCCCCGGATCGAGACATCTGAGACGGCGGGCGGCTCCCGCTGAACAGGTACCCTGAGTCTGGGGAGGGAAGGAAGTGACATAGGTCAGGCCTGCCGAGCGGCAGGTGCCACTCCAGCCCCATGGCCGGCTCTGCCGAATCCAGCCTCTGTCACTCAGAGCCCTGCTTTCACCCCGAGGGACCATTAACCCGAGTCATTTCCCTTTTTAAGGATAAACCAAGACGCAGATTGCCCACCCCCCAGCCGTCTGCCACTCTCTCCCTCCAGATGGTTCTGGGAAGGCTCTGGGGTCTGCACCGCCATGGGCCCAAACCCACCGCTTTCCACCCCGAAGGCCTGGAACCCCCGGCTCCTGGCGGGCAGCTCCAGACAACAGTCACGTGGGGAAGGGCAGCCGTGGGCCTTCCAGGTGCCCATGCCCAGGGCTCCCTGTGGTCCCCTGCCCCAGCTGCTGCACATGAAGGGCCCAGGAGGCCAGAGCTGGGCCAGGTCAGGGCTGTGACCCGCGCAGGGACTCAGAGACTCTGCTAATCAATGGCTTCCAGGCAGGAGAGCAGGCAGCAGCCCCTCTCCCAGCGCCTCGCCCCATGCAGTGATACAGAAACGTCCAGAGTCCAGGTCTGTGTACTCACCTCAATCCCACCTTCGCTCCCGCCCGAAGGCCTCCGCCCCAACACTGTCCCTGAGAGCCTCCCTCTGCAGGTGGCCAACCCCCTACCTACGAGGACCCCACCCGCACACTATCCTGAGCTGGGTTTCCCCCACCTCCCAGCAGCAGTGGGACCCCGGGCAAGTCACAAGGAAACTGAACCCACTCGGCAGAGCTGCTGAGCGGCTGAAATGAGACAGTGACTGCACGTTAGCAAGCCCTGGGGAACCAAGAGGTGCCCACATTCTCAGAGGGTGGGGTCCTGCTCAGGGCCACCCCCACGGGCGAGGTACCCCCAGCCCGCTCCAGGCAGCTCCCCCAGGGCTGAGGGTCGTCCCAGAGCACGCAGAGCTCCGAGCAGGAGAACGGCTGAGTTCACAGGCCCCTCTCCAGGACGATCTGGGGGAAGGTGAAGAACGAGACAGCGCTCTTAACAAGGACCAGGTGGCGGTCAGGGCAGGGCCCACGGGCGCAAGCACCCAGGACTGACCTGAACTGCGTCCCGCCCCCTGGACCACACGGAACGGCTGGGGCAAAGCTTCCAGCCGCAGGCCTGAAAACAGCAGCAGTAACAATAGGGCAGGAACAGGGTGTGGAGTAAACCCCGCAAAGGGCTCAGACACTTACCGAGTGCCTGCTGGATGCACTGCCCTTGTGAACACTTTAAATACGTCCTCTCGCTTCTCTCTCACAACCACCGTGGGGCCGGTTCTACACCTGGTCTGATTTTCCTTAGGGAAACTGAGGCTCAGAGCCAGTAAGTCCCTTGGTGAAGGGCAGCTGCTTAGTGGACACGGCAGGATTTGAACTCAGTTCCTCCAGCCTGTACACAGCCGGAGTCCTGGTGCCCAGCTGCCCCAGGCCCACTTGGCCCACCAATGCCCGCGTGCCTCTTACCTGCTCGCGTCAGAGAGGGTATGGTGCCCAGCGAGAGGGCCCGGCTGAGGCGGCCTGGCAGCGAGGAGGGCGAAGCCCGTCGGGGAGACCGGAACAGCTGCTGGTTGGTGAGGGGCAGGAAGCCGGGCGAGGTGGGGAGGAAGAGAGACGGCGAAGAGGCTGCGACGCTCGGGTAGGGGATGGCCAGGCTGGGGCACGTGGGGAAAAGGCCGGCCGAGTCTCCGGGGAGGTACCTGCAAGAGGCCGCGGGCAGAGAGAAGAGGTCAGCCTGGAGGGCTCTGGAGGCGGCCTCCGCCAGCCGTCCGTCCCCTCACGCTTGGCACAGGTGGGGCCTGAGTCGGGGTCCCAGAGGAGGCGTGCGTTAGTTGAAGCGGAAAGCAGTCCGACCACATTCACACCATTAGGATCGGTGGCTGGGAGGTGCAGCGTGACCCACCGCCCCCGCATGCCCCCTCCGATCCGTCACAGCAAACTAGTTCCACTATAAGTCTCAGTATTAAAGTGACACTGTCGCCCTTGCCAACCTCACGCCAACCCTTCGCCTTGAAGCAGAAATGCCCAGCCCCTTGCCAGGCTCCCCAGTCGCGGCCAGTGGCCTGGGGCTCCTCCCTGTCTGTCCTGCTCGTGCCCAGAGCCTCCCGACAGCAGCTGAGCTCCGAGCCCTGCTCCCCGGGCCTGACTCCAGGAGTCCGACTGCTGCCCTCTGGCCTCAGACAATGGACATTAATCTCAAGTGTCTTGTAGAGCAGAGGCGGGTGGCCAGGCTTAGGATCCCCAGGAAGAGAGACACGCAGGACACAAGCCAAACTTGAACTTGGAGAAGACCCGTAAGTGACCACAAGGCTGCCCAAGAGATGGAAGGTGACAGTGTCCCTTTAACTCGAGAACGGTACAAATCACACAACAGGACCCGGTGGCCCCAAGCCAGAATGTCAACCATGCTTCTGATTAAGGCAACCGATTACAGAGGCGGGGACAGAGACAGTTAATACATTAGTCTGCCCACTGCCTGGACGGAGTGGCGGGAGGTCTGGCCTTACCTCAGTCCCCAGGGGCAAAGGAGCCCACGGACAACGTGCCGACGGATGGGCAGGCTGGCCAGGCCCTGCAGCAGAGCCCAGGCGGCTAAGGCCCCCCCCCCCCCCCACCCCGGCCCATGGCAAGGAACACCCAGGGCAACGCTAGCCCAGCTGCACCTGAGGAGCTCCCTGCTAGTTCTCACCCTCCCCTTCAACAAGCTTTGAGGAAAGTGCAGGGTCAGCATTGCCCTCCTGGAGATCACATGACCTTTTAAATGCTGCCCGGAGTGCCAGCAGGCTTCCTGGACTTCAGAACCCAAGGCGGGAGCATGGGGAAATCAAGGCAGGAGCTCAAGCCAAGCTGCTCGCTCCAGCCTCCACCTGCCAACCTGTCCCGAAGCCAAGACACCTGGGGAAGCCTCCCCCATCCCCCTAAAACAGAAGATACGCTTTTACGATTTCGTGGCAGAAGGGGGAGCATCAGGCATGTAGGGGCAGCAAAGGACGCTGGGACCTTTGGCAACCTGCTCTGATGGCGCATCAAGCTGTTCCCTGCTGGGCCTGTGCCTCCCAGAGGACCCAGGCATGTCCGGAGGAGCCGCTGAGGAGCAGGGCGCACCCAGGCCCCTCCAGCAGACGCAGCAGGACGCCTTGGGGGGCTTCTTGCACCACCCCACCAGGCAGCGAGGAGAGGGTCCGAGCCAGGCTACAGGTTTCGCAGGTCGTCAGCTGGCCCAGGACAAGCTGGATCTTGCCAGCACTTTCCACGACCCCATCCCGTGCTGAAAACCCATCTCGCATGATCTGGCACAGGGGCTGGCCCGTCTCTGATGCCACTGAAAATGTTGGCATTGAAGGGGAGACAGTTCTTCGGTCTGACCCTCTCAACTAGCAGATCCTTGTAAGGTGCCGGGTGTGAGCTCTGGTCCCGACCGCAGACCGGTTCCTGGGAGCCTCCTGTTAAAGGGCCGCCTCCGCTGGCTCCCGGGAGCTTCAAATGAGCCGACACTTCCACTGGCCAGGCGCCCAGACCGCCCGCGCCCCAGAACCGTCTCCACAGGCACCAGCCCGGAATCTGAGTCTACGTCCCTGGGATAAGGGGTCCGAGGAGGGCCGGGTTGCCTGCACAGTGTCCCATCTGACAGAGCGCGACCCAGTCCCAGTCCACGCCAAGCGTGGAAGGAGCGAGCTATTTACGTAGCCGTTTGCTGAGCCGGGGAACATCCCACCCGGTAGGGCACACAAGGACAGCTGGGCCCTGTCCTTCCATCTCCACGTCGCCAGCTCCCAAGCCTGACTCCTTGGGCACGCCTATACCCCCAAGTCCCGCCCCCGGCACAGCCGCCTCGGAAAGAACGTGAAAGAAAAAACAAAAAAGACGCGATACCTGACGCCCACGGGTCAGAGCAGGGCCCCGGAGGCATTTATTTAAAATACAGCATCAAACACGCAACATCCGGCCCTGCGGTTACAGGGATTCGAGGGCCACTAGACAATCATCTGCAGTTCTACACGACCAGGGACCGACGACACGGCACCAGGCACAGAGGGACACGCTCCTCCCAGGCCGGTGCAGTGAGGCGGAGTGCTCCTGGGAGGAGCCTGCGGGGCCCGGGGTGGGGACCCAGACCCAGAGGGAGAAGACAGCGCGTGTACCTCCCTCAGGTCTTGGGGACAGAGGTCCCTGGCAGGGGTGACACACTCCCAGTTAATAAGCCATGATCCCAGGTGCCTGCACTTCCTTAGCTGTTGCCGCTAACGTCAGAAGGTGCTGGAATAGGCTCCAAGTAATGCAACTTTAAGGGACTTAAAGTGACTTGAAAAAAGGGACTTAAAGTGACTTAAAAAAGTCACACAGACTAAAAAGGCCAGGAAGCCTCGCTCGGCTGAGCCTCATTTCATGAGGGTCTTCCCATCCCCGCTGGGGCAGGCAGCCATCTGCTCAGCGGGGGCTCCCGGCCAGCTAGGGAGCTGGTTGTGGTGATTATAAATAACTTAACTTAAAGACACACACACACACACACACAGATGTCCTGCTTTTCCTTAGCACCAAGAAAAGCAGTCATTAGCTTCCTTGAAAACAGGAGGCTCCAGAGACAAGGGCTGTGCACAGCCCAGCACACCCCTGGCTCTCCACGGGCAATGCTGCCTCCCCTGCCTCACAGGCTGGCTGGGAAGGGGCAGGCGGACGCGCCAGCAGGACTAGGTCCTGGCTCTGCATCCCCACTCCTCCTCCACTTCCCTCCACACACCACCAGCGGACAGGCCTTGTCTGAGGCCACACAGCTGCTGGGGGCAGCTCCTGACTCCTTGGGCTCTTCACGCATGGATGCGGAGGGGCACGGGATCAGTGGGGGGGGGGGGGGGGGGAGGGGGCAGCCTCTCAGGACCCCGTCAACATGAGGATTAGTGACAGTGGGTGCAGGTGCAGCTCTTGTGCTCCCTGGGACCTAGCTTGGGTCTGGCCAGGCCTGTGCCTCCTGCCCCACATGCTCAGCTGGTCGGTGACCCCTTGCTGAGTGGCCCTCATGCCCATGTCATCGGTTCTTGCCTTCCCTGGGCTCCGACGTGCCAAGTGGCAGGACACGGGCCCTGGAGGGAGTGTGTAGTGCACTCTGAGGTTCGGCTTGGCCCAAGAGCCGCCGAGGCCTCTGTGGACGCCCTACAGGAAAGTAGAAATTGGGAGCCTCAGCACCCTCCATGCGGGCTCTAGGGGCCAGAGGAGTAGTGACTGTGACAGGCGAGTCACAAAATGACAAATGACCTGGCGCCCTCATGGACCTGCACGTCCCTTGGGCCGCTTACTCCATGCTAACCTCGGGCAACTAGGTCTTTCCCAGGCACCTAATGGAGGGGAGGGAACTGGGACGTCCCAGGCAGCGATCGGGGCAGTGGCAGGGCCAGCCAGTCAGGGCAGTCCTGGCCTGGAAGCCTGAACCCTGCAGGGGCAGGTGGGGGGCCCAGCCAGGAGGGTTGGGGTCCTGACTTTCCAGGGCAGAGCCAGGGGCTCCCAGGAGAGTGGGCATGGTGTGCATGCCCTCTTCTGCCAGTGTGGCCCACAGCCGTGCCAAATAGATGAATAGAGGAATCTTCAGACTCCCCCCAACCTGGGCAAGCTCCCACCATGGCCTGGCTGTCCAGAAACCTGCTGACCATAGCAGAAGCAGGATTTCCTACTGTTCACCCTGAGAAGACCCTTGCCCTACAAACTCGTGATCAAGGCCAGTCTGGGCCCAAGAACTGCACCCTCCCTTCCCAGGGAAGGAGGCCGAGAGTGAGAGGGGTGCAGGAAGGTCTGAGCGGGAATGGGGCAGTGGGCCCAGCGGGCAGCCCACCCAGACTTCTGGTCCCACTGGTTTCTAGCAGCGCTGGCTGGGCCCCGGACAGGACCAAAGGGACAGACCAGAGAAGGGACATGGGGACGAGGCGCGGGGCTCTCTTCTGGGCCCCGCTCAGCAGCACCTGCCTGTGTCAAGTTGCCCAAGGGGTCAGCCATGTGGCAAGGGCTCAGTCTGCAGTCACTGGCACCAGCCTGTGCCAGGAGCTCAGAGATGGGGCTGGTGCAAGGAGAAGCAGACAGTAGCCTCATCCCACGGTGTCAGAGCCAGGCAGGGGCCGTGGCAGGATGGGATGCCTGGAGCTGCCAGGAGGAAGCCATAGGTCACCGGCAGCCTGTGTGGGTGTTGCCAGTGTGCTGACCTTGGGGCAATGAGAGGGTCTTTGGCCAGAGAGATGGTGACACGAGAGTGTCTTAGGTTGGGGGATGACTTACTGGTGTGGAAAGGAAAAAGGGGGGGGGGCAGGCCCGACTCCTCAGGGAAGGGCAGGGGCTGGGCCAGGACTGGGGCTCTAGGCTGGGCAGCGATGAGAGTGAGGCAGGAAGAAAGAGGCAAGACAGAGAAGTGCCCTGCTCTGGGTTGGGGGCAAAGCTCTGGGGCTGTCTGTCCACCTGTCCTCCCCCCGCAATCACTGCTGCTTCTCTGACCTTCGGGGCCGGAACCTCCGTGGGCCCGTCGCCTTCCGTGTGGCCACGGCTGCCATCAAGCCCACCAGGCAGCACAGGGACATGGTGCTGAACTTGAGCGTGTCCAGCCAGCTGGGCGAGCTGGCCTGCAGGTACTGTTCGGCCAGGTGCAGACCCAGCAGCAGGGCCCACAGGCAGGTGCAGAGGGCGTCAATCCTCCGGAGCCTGGGGGAAAGCGGGGCTGTGTGAGGGCCCATCTCGGCAAGACCAGCCCCTCATCCCCCCACTCGCTGCCCCTTCACCCACCCCATCCTGCTCAGAGGACAGAATCCAGAGCCAAGAGCGCAAGTGCCTCTCGACCCGCTCCAGCACTTCCTCGTGCTCAGCTCTGAGCAGGTCAGCTTCCCCGAGCTGAGTGTCCCAGCCTGAACAGGCTCAGAAACCTCCCCCAGCTCAGCCTGTGCTGCTCAGTGGTTGGGCATCGACCTGTGAACCGGGAGGTCACGGGTCGATTCCCAGTCAGGGCACAGGCCTGGGTTGCAGGCTCATCTCCAGTAGGAGGCGTGCAGGAGGCAGCCGATCAATGATTTCCTATCATTGATGTTTCTTTCTCCCTCTCTGAAATCAGTAAGTGTATTTTTAAGAGAAAGAAGAAAAAAACCTCCCTCAGAGTCACTGAGGTGACATGGACACCAATCGGAACAGGGAGGGAAATCAGGGCCCAAGGGCACCCACTCGACCCTCCCACAGCCCACTAGGTGGGTGGTTATTCGGAGCCTGAGGTGGAGAGAAGCGAGGCGGTTGGGCCCTGGCGGCCCCAGGCAGCGGCGGCAGTGAGGGCCTGCTCCGAGTGCCGCTGCCCCCTCTAAGGCAAGTCATGTACGCTGTCTGGCCCCTGGACTCCCAGCTGCTGGGAGGGGACAGCCGTTTCCACTACACAGTGGAGCCCAGTCCAGGCTGCGCGCCCAGCAGGCCCTCCTGGCTCCAGCCCACACGCACCTGAGGCGGCCGGCCAGCAGCATGGCCAGCAGGCAGGTGAGCAGGCCCAGCACCACGACGCCCGTCTGGTGGCCCCGGCCGTAGGCCCAGGCCTCCTGCAGCTTCTCGGTCACGTGCTCTGGCAGCAGGCCCAGCAGTTGCCGCCAGCCCTCAGCCCCAGGGGCAGTGCCATTGTCAGGAGCAGCCGAGCCATTGCCACCAGGGGGCAAAGCTGGGGGCAGGGTGACCCCAGGGGCAAAGGGGTCGCTGGTGCCGTACAGCGTGGTGGCCAGCAGGAAGGCACAGGCCAGGAAGGCGAGGGCGCGGAGCACGATGACCTGGACCGGGGCCTTCACCGCAGACGAGCAGAAGCTCTGAGGGAGGGAGAGACTGGTCAGCGAGATGGCAAGAGCCAGCCACAGCCACTGCCGGTGCACTCCGTGCTCGGGGTCTGGCCAGGGCCCCGGAGCACTCGCTGGAGAACCCACCCGGGACCTGCTGTTCCGAGACGCCGTCTTAACCAGGCCCGAAAGCCTCGGACCTTCTCGGCCGTCTCTAGGCTTACGGCCGAGACCCACAGACCGGCCCATGGCTGCCTCTTCACCCCACTGTGTGGGGAGGGATCTACCACATTCTTTGGAGAAAGCTTTTTGATATTATGGTGACCTTATTCTTTCAAATAAACTTTTCAATATTTTTGCCAAATTCTCACCATAAATTCCTACTGGAATTATAATAAACATATAAATAACTCTGGCCAAAGTTAAGTTTAAAAATATGGCAATAAGTTGTTCAGTGTAGAAACACGTGGTGAGGAGAAAAACCACAGGTCCGAGTGCCCTACTGTGCAAACATGGGCCGTGGGCCGTGCGTGGCAGTGTGGGCAGGAGCCAGCTGTGGACTGGAAACCACCTGCCAACTGGACAAAAGGCACATCTGGGGACCCAGGGGGTGGGTTATATCTAAATCCTCTCACCACTCTGTCAGATTTTTAAGAGCCAGAACATTCCACTAACTGAACACTGTGATAAAAAAATTAGTGAGTTTTGGCTCGGCCGGTGTGGCTCAGTGGTTAAGCGGCGACCTATGAACCAGAAAGTTACGGTTCGCTTCCTGGTGGGGCACGTGCCCGGGTTGCGGGTTCGATCCTCTGTGTGCAGAGGCAGGAGGCAGCTGATCGGTGATTCTCTCTCATCATTGATGCTTCTATCTCTCGCTCCTTCTCCCTCCCTCTCTGAAATCAATAAATACATAATTTTAAAAAGTTAATGAGTTTTAGCCAACTGGTTCTGGGTTCAAATCCTGGTGCCTTGGCACACGGGGTGTGGGGCCCTCCACAAGTTACTTCACCTCCCCGCTCGGTTTCCTGGCTGTGAGTGGGCGTTGCAGAGCTAAGAGCACGGCCGTCACATGGTGCTTTGGGGAAATGCCAGGTGTGGGGAATGGATGCAGGTGTGGGAAAGTGCCCAGACACATTGGGGCTCAAGACCGTCAGATATGCAAATGATGGGTGGACCCCAATACTTAGTCACTCTTCTGGGGACACCCTCTCCAGCTGCTGACACAAGGGGTTTGGGAACAGGGCCCCACAGGAAGGTTGTTTCCCAGGGAGAAGGGTCTTGGCTCTGGAGAGCTGCCCACCAGTCTGTGGGCCCAGCCCTCGGTGAGGGGCTTTCCTGCACAAGCCCGAGGGCTGTGACGCCCCAAATGCCCCGTGGGCACACTGCTCAGACCTGCGTGTGGCTCTGGTCGGCCTCCCGGCGTCTGAACTGGTGGCTGACCAGCAGGGCGCGCAGCTGGCGGTTCTGGTGCTTGATGTAGTGCTCCACGGCCGCCTGGCACGGCCGGCACAGCTTGTAGATCTGCTCCAGGTGGTGCCGGTACACCTCGATCTCCTCGTCATACCTGCCCTGCGGGTCGGGGGCAGAGGCTCAGGTTCTTGGGTTCACTTCCAAGTGGGGTGACCATGGGCAAGCTGTCCCCACTCTGCCCAACAGGACAAACAGCACCCTGAGTGCATGCCGACGGCCACTGGGAGCAAGGGCGAGCCCAGAGCCCAGGACGCAGCAGGGACCCAAAGGGCACGGAGGCACTGGCCAAGTTCTATTGCTCCAGAGGAGGCCACAGGAGAAGGTGGCTCTGGGCGGATGCTACCTGGACTGGAGCAGACAGACACTCAGAGGCAGGGCCTCCTCTGGGTCTAGAAAGCACGAGAGGCCCTTGGCTGGGCTGAGTGGGCGCTGCAGGGCCCTTGGGGCTCCAGGAGTAGCCTGCAGACAGCCCAACCCTCCCCTCCTCCTAAGGATGCAGCAACGCTCCTCTCCCGGTTTCCAGGGCCCCCAAACATCTGTCTGCAGGGGCCAGCGGGGTTATCAGTTTGATCTTATCTTGCTGGGACCAAAAGCTGCCCGGGTTACCACGTCACACATGCCCCCTCCTCTGTCCCATCCCCCACTCCCCCCGCCTTGTTCCCAGGCTGGGCCTTGGGAAAGCCAGCGCCTCAGGGCCTCAGCTCCTGAGGTCACAACCACCGGCCTGGGGGTGGAAGGCAGGACCAGCTAGAGGACAAGGCTGCTGGGCTCCAAGGCAGGCCCGGGGGGAGGTGAACTCCTAACATCCAGCCTCCCTCCCCTCCACCAACTCCAGAGCAAAGTGTCTGGCCAGCGGTGGGCAAGTGTGACTCAGAGGGACAGGGCAGGGTGGGTCTGACAGGGCCCCAGCTGGAGCCACCTGCCCCTGCCCCGGGACAAGCCTTTCGGACTGGCAGGCACTAGATTTCCATGATGTCCCCAGGCTTGGAGCCAAGAGAGCAGGAACCAGGAGATGGAGGGGGAATGGAGGCATGCTCTGACAAGATGAAAAATACACCTGGAGCCAGCACAGGTCAGGGTGGGGGAGGCCCTGCGGGCACTTCTGGAGAGCCCTGGGCATGCCCTCCCCTTCCAGGTGCCCCCCCCCCCCCCGCCCCCCGCCCTACTCCCAGGCCCGGCCTCACCTCATCCCGAGGCGAGAAGGCGGCCAGCTGCTTGATCTTGGTGGTCTGGTGGTGGCTGCACCTCCTGCACAGCAGCACCTGGCTGCTCACCCACTGCTGTGGCTGCGCAGGGGCACGGGGGCTGGGCGCACTGCTCACCACGTGGTTCAGGTGCTCTAGGTACTGCGCGGGGATCGGCTTATTGTAGTCACCATTCTGGGGGAGGAGGGACAGAATCAGCGGGGAGCCCAACCCAAAGGGTGAGTCTCCACAGCGGCTGGGGCTGGGGCTCTGCGTGAGGCCAGAGGCCCGGGGCGGTGACACCCCAGTGGTAGCAGCTTCGAGTGCTCCCATTCTGACTTTCCATGCAACAATCAGCTGCTTGTCCTCCACAGAATTGACCAGGAGCCCCCACAGGCAAGCTGCCAGTGCAGCCTCAGGGGGCGCAGCCCGGACCACGTGTGGTGCAGGGGCCTGCAAACAGGGGCATGCGGGGGGTGCTGTGTCTGTGACCCAGGTTTCCTATCGTGATGGTGGCTTGGCAGACCTGAGTCCTGGGGACAGGGACAACGTGGTTGCAAAGCCTAGAGCCTCCCTGGTTCTCTGCAGAGAGCCCGCTGGCTCCTGGTCAAGCACCAAGCAGGGAGCGGGTGTGAGCCAGAAAGATCCGGGGCTGAACCCCAACATGCCAGCTTCGGTGGTGTGCCTCTGGACAAGTCACCTCGGTCCCCCGGGCGGCGGGGAGGGGAGCAGGACAGCTGGACAAGGGCTGGGGCCGCCGCACCTCCTGGAAGCCGTTGTACTGCTCGCAGTGGGGGCAGTCCCAGCAGTTGCGGTTCCCGTAGGGCACCACCGTGTCCTGGGCACAGAACCAGCAGTTGACAGTGGTGTGTGTCGGCTTCGTCCTGTGCACAGGGAAGAGTCGAGTCAGACAAAGGCCTCTGTGCCTGCGGACAACGAAGACCAGGAAGGGGTGCAGGAGGCAGCACTGGGAGGACCAGCACGGAGGCCACACGGGCCTGGGCTTCTCCTCGGCCCTCCAGCATGCCCACGAGGGGACCCAGGGCCACCCGCCGCTGGCGTCCTGGGGCTCATGCTGGTCAGGCCATAAGGCCAGGCCTGACTCCCTCCTTGTAAGGCCTGTTCCCAGGCTGTGGAAATGGTGCTCCTTGAGCCTCCAAGGAGGCCAAGGGGCGGGGATTAGAGACAGCTGTGGGCTGGGACCAACCCTCCCAGGCGGAGGAAACCCGCAGACAGCACACATGTGGTGACAGGTGCTGCCTGCAGTGTAATCCCAGCCGATACCAGGGATCTGTGCTCGGGGCCCCTCCAGCCACCTCGTTGGCTATGGGTGTGATGGGGGGTGGTGTGTGTGTGCAGCAAACCCGTGGTCCTAGGAATCTAGACACAAGCAGGTGACGGGAGGCAGCTGCTTGAGCCCTGCCGTCCTGGCCAGGCCACCTCTAGCTCTGGGGGTGCCATCCGGACCCTGCTGTAGTGGCAGCCACACGACACAGATGCCTCCACTGCCCACAGGGTGGCACAGCCCCCAACTCCCAGGAGCCAGAGGTGCCAGCTCTGCCCACTTCTGGCTGTGAGCCCCGGGAGCTCCTCCTTTCCTGTTCTTCCTGCCTCCCTAGGGCCACGTTTGCAAAGTGTGAGATCACAGCACCTCGGGGATCCGTGCATTACAAGGACCCGACCACACAAGCCACACAAAGGTGCTCTGCCACGTGAAGGGCCAGCTCTGTCACCACCCTGGCCCTGAGAGCGGAGCTCGCACTGCTGACACTGCAGCTGCCCCTGCCCTCCCTGCCCCCGACCACGCAGGTTCTCCAACCTGTTAACCGGAGGGTGCTTAACGGTGCCTGGCCAAAACACCCTCTAAAGGGCAGTTACATGGGGTGGGCGGAGAGAGGAGGCGGCTCAGGGAAGTGCCCCCCAAGAAACCCCTCAACCCACTTCTCCCCCAAGCCAGAGATGGAACCAGGGACCGCGCCCCGTAGCTGCGGCCCTGTGCCCCCGGCCCAGCTCTGAAAGCCCTCACAACGGACAAGGGACTGCTATGACAGCAGAGGGCAGGGCCCGGCAGAGCAGCGCTGCGGTCACAGGCGTGGCCTTGCGGAGTCGTCCTGCCTCCGAAACCGCCACCTGCCTTGCTCGTCTGGGCAGTGGATAATCCCTCCCGAGGCCGCAGGGAGCTGAGAGGGTCAGGTGGCGCAGCACGCGGACAGTTTCGCGGGCTTCAGGCGAAGAGCCTGGGAGGAGGTCAGCCCTGGCAGGAGGAGTGGACGCCTCTGCTCTCTGCGGTGCCAGCACTCGGCAGCCCCGGGAACGAAGCCCTGGGCTTTCTCTGTTCATCGGCACCTGCTTCACAGGCTCCCCAGTAACTGCGGGGCGCGTCCCAGGAGTAACAATGCAGGCAGGTGACCTCTCATCTGCCCCCTGGGACTCTCCAGCCCTTTCACCCCACAACCCCGTCACCCCACACTGGCCTCTGGACTGAAGCCAAGCAGAAGAGCTGGCGGCCCATGAATAAAGAGACGGGGACGGGGACAGACGCCAGCCCAGGGGATGGTGGCGTGGGCGCAGGAACTGCAGCCTCGGTCCTAGGAGCCAGCTCGAAGCCACGCCCACCCAGAAGCCACCATTTCCACGAGGAACCTCCAGTTCCTCCAGCTCCGTTGCTAGGGAAATGAGCCTGGCCTGGAAGCCGGTGGCAGGAAGGGAGGATGATTAGCCCTGGTCCCTGGGGCTAGTGGCTCCAGCTCTGATCACTCTCAGCCCTTGGTGATCCCTGCCCAGCGTGTGAGTGGGGAAGGGGCCACCGTGGAAGGTGGGGGTCCACAGGTCAAGGAGTCATCCCCCACAGCGCCTCTGGGTCCCTGCAGGGCCCGCAGGCCTGTGAGCGGCAGATGAGCTAGCAAAGCGATGGGAGCTGGGCTGAATCTCAGCCCCACACACCAGCACTGGGCCCCCCTGCGTCAGACACGTGGGTGAATGGAAACTGTGTCCTCTGGGCTACACCCACCTCCACCGGGCCTGCTGTAAGACATCTGGGCCCATCTATTCTGTGCCAGCTTAGCCCTGTCCCCGTCTTGCTCAGGGAAATGCCCACCTCCAGCCCTCATAAATCCCTCAACCCACTCCTCCCCAAGCCAAAACCTCTGCCCCGGCAAGACTCTGGGACCACCCACTCCTAGTGCAGAAGGTCTGATGTGACAAGATAGAATGAGGCAGCGTGTCCCAGCAGGTGGGCAGATGGGAGGCCTGGAGGTACTCGCCCAGCTCCCACTACACTATCCCTGTGCCCAGCTCTTGGCTCTGTGGGGCCCAGAGGAGCCCGAAGCAGCGAGAGCAGGGGTCCCTCAGGACCGTCCTCCACAGGCCTGAACACACACCGGGGAGTGAAGATGGACAAAGCATCACCCCAGCAGCCCCGGTCAGCGTTTAGTTAAAACAAAGCTCTCGACATCCCACCATTCCCTGCAGGTGGGCGTGTTCTAGGAGCCAGGCCCCCCCAGGCTGCAGCTCCAGGGCCTGGGCCCAGGGCCTTGCCAGGGGTTGGGCACTGCTGTGAGCCCACAGGTAAGAGACCAGTCCCTGTCTGGGGGGGCTGAGTCTGGGGGAGGCCAATGTGCCAACTAGTTTCCACCAGGCCCTGAGGAGTGCCCAGTCTCCCCCAGAAGGGGCCTGGAGTGGTCTCCATGAGTCAAACTTGGTTCCCTCAGGGGACAAGAGGTCACCTCTGGCAGGGCCCCAGGAGGAGGGCAGTCCTTGCTGAACCGCTCGTTGGCTTCTCGCTCGCTCCTCTGTGCCTTGAGTGAGCAACACATGCTGTGCTATCCAACAGGGAGAATCCAGGAAGTTGCCTCCTGGGCCCCAGCGGCAGCAGCATCAGAATGCCAGCCAGGACCCCGGGGCCTCCGGGCAGAAAGAGGCTAAGTCCACAGCAGCCCTGCCACCCAGACACAGCCCCAACCCACCTCCCCGGGACAGACCTCACATTCATGGAGCTAGGCACCCAGAGAGGGAGCCGGCCCCCAGAGAGAGAGCTAGGCACCAGAGAGGGAGAGGCCCCCAGAGAGGGAGATGGCCCCCAGGGAGGCAGAAATGAGCCAGCTCTCCACTTCCGACCTGGACAAGGATGAGAACGGCGACCTCACTGAGCAGCTGGTGACAGATGCCACAGGAGAGAAGCCAAAAAGTGGAGCATCTGCTGTTACCCTAAAGAACAGGTCTGCTGGCCAGCAGGGCAAAAGGAACAGATGGCATTCAAACAGGCGGGGCTGCTGGGCAGAGGGGGACCACCCAGCGTGCACCCCGGGAGCCTGTCCCGCAGCCTGAGAGGGCGGCACAGGGAGAGCATGGGGAGTGCTGAGCGGAAACAGGACTCCGGTCCAGGACAAGGCTCTGCTGCTTAACCTCGAGCTGCATGCCCTCGGCCTCCCGACATGGCAACGTGGAGGACCCAGTAAGCCCCCGTGGGTGCTGTGGGTGGCCCGAGGTCCCGAGCATGGGCGCAATGCCGAGCAGCGGGGTCTGGACCCAGGAGCAGGCAGCTCCAGGCTGGGCTGGGAGCGGAAGCTGTAGAGCGGAGAAAAGTGGACCTGCCCCGTGTCCCAGGGGGCAGCACTGTGGGAAAGCCAGGTCGGCCCTGCCTGAGGCTGGGAGCAGTGCCGCCCTCCAGGGAGGGGCCCGCCTCCTGGGGCTCCCTGGCCAGTGTCCCCTCCACCCCTGTGCTCGGCTCGCAACCCCCCACGAGACCAAATCACTTTCCAAACACAATGCTCCTCAGGAGGGTCACCCAAAACCCATGCTGTGGCCAAAGCCACCGCTCCTCCGTCACAGTGCTCTTCTCCCTGGGGGGACAGGGCTCAGTCTCAGGGGGCGGGTCTTGCTTCCATCATGACAGTGGCCAGTTTATGACCCCAGACAAAGCCAGTGCTCTATGAGCATCTCAGAGCATCCTGGGAAGAGCTGGTCCTTCTCAGCAAGCCAACGGGTCCCAAGGCCACCCCACAGCAC
The DNA here is from genome assembly GCA_026230045.1 of Corynorhinus townsendii. Lineage (NCBI taxonomy): Eukaryota > Metazoa > Chordata > Mammalia > Chiroptera > Vespertilionidae > Corynorhinus > Corynorhinus townsendii. The sequence goes on from JAPDVU010000002.1 coordinate 216,860,424, forward strand.
CCCTCCTGCTGCTGGAGTCACAAGCCTCCCAGATCCCCTTGCCCAGCATGCCCTTCTCTGCACCAGGGCCCAGCCTCCAGCCTCGGGAAAGCTGTGGCTGGCAGTCTGAGAACAGCCGAAGCACGCGACACAGGAGCACGCGGCACAGTCCAAACGCAGCCACACTACGCACAAATGAGGCGTGGCCACGCTGGGGACAGTGCTCGGCCCAGGCTCTGATCCCGGGCTCACCGGGAGGCAGCAGCATCCAGGAGGCAACCCTGAGCCAAGCGCCTTGCATTCTGTGGCCTCCTGTATAAAACCACTCCTTTCAATCAGCTGGTCCCGCAAGCCCTCCCACCTTCCAGAACTCAGGCAGGAACTGGGACACGAGAGATGTGGGCTGTCAGGGACCCTTTTGAGTTGGGGCTCCTTCAATGCCTCACTGCCCTCCCCTGGAGACTGCCCCCTCCTCAGCCTGCCAGTCTGGCTCAGCCTGCGCACAGCTGATGTTCCTCCTACTCCTTCCTCCTCCGAGATGCCTGTGACTCAGTCACCCTCACGTCTTTCCCGTTTGGGTGCGAAGTGGTACATGGTGGTGGTTAAGTAAGAACAGCCAGACTGCCCAGGTTCAAATCCCAGCTCGGTCACTCGTGGGCAGGTGCTTTCGCTTCTTCCACTTAAAACCTGAACCTCACACACCCCTTGCTGAAGCTACAAGCCCACCCACCGTTTCCCCAGAATGTTCTCACAGCCCCGCCTGTTCTCCCTGTCCCCTGGGAAGGGGGTCAGATGGACAGATGGAGACACATTCCGAGGGTGGGCTGCAGTCCCTGCTGAAGCTTTCAGCCCTGAGCCCGGGGGGGTCCTTGAGACAGGCTGGCTCTGAATGGGGGTTGGCACGACCTATGAGCCTGGCCAGGGCTGGCCCTGGCCCAGGGGTTAGGGATGCTGGCCTCAGGGTCAGACCACCCCTAACTCTCCTAGTTAATGAGTTTACTTAGTTCTCCTGTCCCTCAGCTTGGCCAGGGGGAGCAGGGCTGTGACTCTGCAATGGGCTAACGTGAGATTAGACCCGAGACAGTGGAGCAGACCACCAAGTGCCACCTACTACCAGGCCACCCCAGCCTGCTCTCGAGGACCTGGAAGCGGGGATGAGGGCGGAAAGCAGTCAAGAGCGCAGTCTGATCCCCGCTGAGTTCTCCCGCAGGGTTGGAGGGCCCGGCGTGGGGGGGTGTGGTGTTGGGGTTTGGGGGTCCTGCAGATCCTGCGGCTCCCAGCACAGGTCTCCTTGGAGAAGGAAGTTTGTAACCCACGTGCGGGCTGCTCCCGCCCACCCCGCATTCCTAGAGTCCCCAACCCATTCCTCAGCCGCTTCCGGTGTTATTTAGGGGTAGGGGTAGGGGTGGGGGTGGGGGTGAGGGTGGGGGCGTGCAGGGCGGGTCTCAGCACGTGGGCACACAGGCCTGGCCCCACGCAAAGCCGAGGCCTCGTCGGGCACCGGCTGGGAGGCGCCGTGCGGCCCGGAACCGCCGAGGCGGGAAGGCCGCGTGCGGAGGGCGGCAGGCGGGGGCGGGGGCCGAGGCCGCACGGGCCCGCGCACTCACCTTCGCGCGATCCGGTAGAGCAGCACGCCGGCCGCGGCGCAGGCTGTGACCCCAAGGCCGCCGGCCAGGCCTGCCGTGGGGCAGCGGGCCAGCAGCGCGCTCACTCCTTCCATGGCTCCCCCGCGGCCGGCGGTGGGCAGAGGCGGCGACGCCGAGGAGGGCCGCGAGCGGATTACCGGGCGGCGGCGGCGCGCACCTCCTCACGCCGTGACCTCCGTCGCTTTGTAGCGGGCGCGGGCCCGCCCCCTGACTCGGCGCGCTCCCGCCGCGCAGCCAATCGGGGAGTGGGAAGAGCCCGATGGGCGGGGCGCCGGGGGAAGCGGCGGCGGCCCGACGGTGCCCTCTGGCGGCCGGAGGTGGGAGGCGGCGCGGAGCCCTGTCCGGAGCACTCTCGGGCGTTCGGGCTACTGAGCACTTGGAAGTAGTCTTTGCTCCTGCTGGTCCAGTTTCCCAACGCCTGGGCCAGACCGGCTGAAGCGCGCAAAGCTGTTTGCTGTAGGTTGCAGTTCCGTAAGCCACTTCCACTGAAGCCACTCCAGCGGTCCAAATAATTTATAGAAACATGATTATGTTTATAGAAACAGCTACGAGGTTGAGTAAGTCACAGGACAGCCATACATCTGAACATAGGCGTTGGCCTGGAGGGATGGGTGATACTCTGTTCAGGAAGAGCGACATGCACATTAGTTTTAATATCCGGTTTACCTAAATAAGCCCTATAATATGTGCATGCTTCCAGGAAGGAGAAGATGGGTAAATGAACTGCAGTCACCTCCAGGTGGGGTTAGCGAGGAAGATGTTTATTTTGGTTTAGCATTATGGGTTTTCATTAAACCACCCTTATAACTAAAAAGAAACAAGTAGGAAATATTTGTACTTAATTACACAATGTTCCAGCTGCCCCACAACTTTCCCAGTGTTTTGGGGGTCATTACAGTTTACTGCTGTGGACAGTGGTGGGTTAATTGAGGGTTTCATGTGGCCAGTTCATCTGTCTCACACCCTAGTTCTGTGCGTTCAAGAGCTGCCTGTGGAGAGGGGAGGGTGCCCACAGGAAACCTGGGGGTGATTAGAGTCTGCAATGGAAGCTCCTCATTCTTGGAAGTGGGTGTCAGAGCAAAGGCCTCCGGTTGCAGTCTCACCAGCCTGGGGCATACAAAGGAATGAACCAACAGCAGTGAAGCTGCCCTCTCCACGTGCAGCATTCTCTTCCCAAGGAAGAGCCAGCGTCTGCAGAGTATCCCACTCACAGGAAGGGCTCTGTCCTGGGCACTATTGTGCCAGCGCAATTCTTCGGGGGTAACGTCTGTGGATGCACCATGGGGAAGTGAACTGGATGGAATGCTTTGCTGGAATTTGGCTTCAGTCAGATCATTCCACAGGCTCAGATGCCCCCGCTGCTTTTCATTCATCTACTGGACTAGCCGTCAGACCTACCACTGGTCAGCTTATTACTCACCATCTCTGAGACTTCAAGCAAGTCATGTGAACCTCTGAGCCTTATTAGTAAAATGTGGATGATAATATCTGCCTCACAAGGTTGTCAGAACGAACTTAAATGAGAAAATACACAACACTTTGCACTGTTTGCCACACACTGGGTAAGCAATAAGGCTTGTCTTTTTATAAATATACTAGAGGCCTGGTGTATGAAAATTCATGCACTGGAGGGGGAGTCCCTCAGTCCGGCCTGCCCCCTCTCACAGTCCAGGAGCCCTCAGGGGCAGGAGACGACCTGGCAATCAGGGGAAGGGGATGCCCCCATCACACTTCTGCTGCTGCCACTGCCAGCAGCGCAAACCTCAGCCGGCCCTGGGCAGCTGCCATCCGAGGCTTGCCTGCACCTTGGGCCAGCCCTGGGTGGCTGGGGGACTCTGGAGGTAGGTGCACAGAGCAGCCAGACCCGTCTGTGCTGCGTGCCTGCCGCCCCGGCAGGGCTGAAGGGACTGGGCGCCACCACCTCTGAGGGTGTGACGGTCAGTTAGCATATTCCTTCCTTATTGGCTGTGGGTGCCGCCATCTTTGTGAGGGTGTGACCATCAATTAGCATATTCCCTCTTTATTAGATAGGACTAGAAGCTCGATGCATGAAATTTGTTCAAGAGTAGGCCCTCACAGCCCCAGCTTCATCCAGGTTGTTCCGCTGTTCAGTTGATTGCATATTACGCTTTTATTATTATAGATTACTTAAAAAAATAATAAAATCCCAATGACTAAGCTTGTAGAGAAGAAATAAATCAAGCTATTTCTCCACTAACAGTTCAGTGACATTTTCCGTTTAAAAATCTAGCCCTAGCCTGGCTGTTGTGGCTGTGGTTGAGTGTTGACCTATGAACCAGGTCACAGTTTGATTCCTGGTCAGAGCACATGGCTGGGTTGCAGGCTCAATCCCCAGTGGGGGGCATGCAGGAGGCAGCTGATCAATGATTCTCTCTCATCACTGATGTTCCTATCTTTCTCTCCCTTATTCTCCGAAATCAATAAAAATTACTTAAAAAAAATATCCAGCTCTGACCAGTTTGGCTCAGTGGTTGGAGTGTTGGCCTGCATACCATAGGGTCAAGGGTTTGATTCCCCCATTAGGGGCAGTCAGGAGCAAGTGCCTGGGTTGCAGGTTAATCCTTCCCCTTGGGGTGTGTGTGGGAGCCAACCAATCGACGTTTTCCTCCGCTGCCCCCTCCCGCCCCCCCCCCCCCCCCAGCTCCCTTCCAATCTCTCTGAAAGATCAATGGAGAGAACATCCTTACTCCTTGGGTGAGGATAAAAAGATGAATTTCCCAGCTGGCATGGCTCAGTGGTTGAGTGTCCACCTATGAACCTGGAGGTTACGGTTCCATTTCCGGTCAGGGCACATGCCTGCTCTGTGGGCTTGATCCCCAGTGTGGGGCGTGCATGAGATCAATGATTCTCTCTCATCATTGATGTTTCTCTCTCTCTTCTGAAATCAATAAAAACACATTAAGAAAAAGATAATTAAATCAAAATCCAACAAGCCCCTTTATAGAGGAAGCATCCCTTTTTCCTGCCTATTCTCATCCTACCTTTGGGGCTGAGTTTCTTGCATTTCAGTGCCTGCGGCAGGAGAAGCAAGCAGAGAACTAACTTGTACTAGGTCAACATCAAATTTATTAATTCAAGAATGTCAGTGAAAATTATTTTGAAATGATTCTCTTACCTAAATTTAGTGAATATTAAGCAACCTAATTTTTAATGTTCATATTACAATCTTGAGGAAAAATTCAGGCTTTCGTATGAATATTGGAACAAAGACACTGGTAAGCGCCACTATTACAAACAGTTAGAACAAGGTTCCGGAATAGCAATCTCTTTGCTGTCATGCAATTTGGAAGCATGAAACATGCCTAGTTGTTGACAGTTGAGCGAATTATACCAGGGAGCTCACCACCACCGACAAACGTCCTTCGTGACTCAAGGGAAACAAAATAAACTCAACTTAAATACAATTAGAGACCACCCGCCCCTCATCCCTACCAGAGCGTCTGCCCCTGAACAGGAAACTCCATGCACTGGTTTTGAGAGTCCTGTCTTTCTAGACGTTCAGACTGAAAACGAACCCAATGTTCGGCATGTGCCAAGTCCGGTGAGAGAGCTAAGGGGGACAATCCCCCTTACCTGCCTCGGCCTCAGCGTTTTGTTCCTTATTAAACTTCCTTATAAGATGGGAGGATGGGCTTATAGTTCTGGTAAGTTCTCATTTCTAGATTTAAAAAGTATTTTTTTGAACTAGGGTATTTAAGCACCACCACCACTTCCGGGCACAATAAAAGTGAGCTAGCTCTTCAAGGAGCCGGCAATCCACCTTGGTCCCAGCAGCGGGGACCAAGCACGGCTCACATCCTCACGGGACTGCATCACTCCCCACATTCCACGTTCATGGCCGGCCGCGCTCTAATGTACCTGCAAAGCACCTGGGCTTGACTGGGCTTGGCTTCCGGAAATACATCCAGGAGCGAGGCCACTGCGTCAACGGTTCTTTGAAACTCTCACCTTTGGTAAACTGGAGATAGTGGATAACTTCATGAAAACGTATGTAGTTTTAAATATTTAATGTCAGAAAGTGTTTGTTTTTTTTTTTAAACGCAGCAGCCTGCAAACTTGGGAGTAGCGATCTGTATGAGACTTGGGAATGTACACAGAAGGAAACAGCTGGGCGATCTGTTCTGGCCAGCCCAGGGTCACCGCCCATGCGAGATTTGACATTCCGATTAAAAACACGTGCACTTTGACGTTAGAGGGTGTCTGTGTGTCTAGTTACCAGCCTGTAGTTTACAGCACCGTGAAGTGAAAGAGGACAAAAGCCACATCTATACTTAAATTAAATAGCATGATTTAATTTACTTGCTGCTTAATCCCGAATCCTCTTAAATTAAAAAAACAACAAAAGGTAAAATTAACTATTAACGTTAATGAATTTAAACCTTCCAGAAAACATGAATCCAAAAGGAAATGTCCAACAGGTGACTGAGCCACGTACTTTACGGCCTTTCCTGTATCGGCCTCGAACACTCTAAACATCAATGGGAAAAAAAATTCTTTATCGAGTTTTTCAGTTTTATTCTTCCGGAGCACAATTTTCGGCCTGTTACTGAGGACTGTCTTCCAATAGGTACACAATTAACTCATAGGTGGACAGCACAATGGCCGTGTTTGGGATCTGCCGGATGAGCTGGGCAAAGAGTCCTCTATAGAAGGCAAGGTAGCCTTCTTCCCGGAAGACCAGCCGAGCGGTCTGGACAAAGGACTTGTACTTGGTGCCCTCCTCCCGCAGCCGCGTCCTTATCACTTCTGCAGAGAGAAACACATGCTTTTGTGACAAATAAATTGCATTTCCAGGTAATATGAGGAGAATTCAAAGCACACAGCTTTATAATTATCAATGTATACCTCTGCCCATGTGCCACCTAAAATAATAAACTATGTTAAGATCTCAATAGATGCCTTGGCCGGGTAGCTCAGTTGGTTAGAGTGTCATCATGCTTTGCCAAGGTTGTGGGCTTGATCCCGGTCTGGGCACATACAGGAAGCAGCCAATGACTGCATAAATAAGTGGAACAAACTGATGTTTCTTTCCCTCTCTCTCTCCTCCCTTCCCCCACTCTCTTAAAAAAAAAAAAAAAAAGCTTAGTTTGAGTGGCACTTGATTTTAAGATAGTTTATGGTTTTCTACTCCAATTAAGTAAATGCTGTCATTTCACCAAAAGTGGCATTTGTATTAAGCACGGTAATCTCTTCCACAGGCTTTCTTTTCATGCACTCCCCAACTTCCTCCTCCTAGAATCCTCCTCTGCTCTGTCCAGCTTAAAGGCTGCCTCCTCCTTTTCCAAACCTTGGCCCACCTGGCCCTGCCTCAGCGAGGTGCCCACAACATGACACTGCATGTCACTGCCTGCTGAGCAGACCCCTGCCGCCCTGTCTCACTACCAGGGAGCCGTCCGCCTCTCTTCATGAGCCCCGAGGCTACGCAGTGTCTGGCTCACACTGGGACTCTGTCACCTGTTACTGAGTTCACCACAGCTGACAGCACAGTAGGCTTTTGAAAACAAAGCTCGTGTTTCATGGCACAATAAACAAAGCTATTATTTTAATAGCTCAGAAGGACAGGAGGCCTATCATCCTTTTTAAAAACACACTTAAAAGCCGTAGCTGGTTTGGTCAGTGGATACAGCATCGGCCTGCGAACGGAAGGGTCCCGGGTTCAATTCCCGTCCAAGGCACAGGCTCAGTGCCCAGTCTGAGGCAGCCAATCAAGGATCCTCTCTCATCACTGATGCTTCTCTCTCTCCCTCTCTCTCCTCCTCTCTGAAATTAATAAAATATACTCAAAATAAATAAATAAATAAACTGAAAACAAAAACAAAAAAAAACTTTAAATGAAAAATAAAATTCAAAGTGGAGGCAGGGCCCTGGCTGTTTGGCTCAGCGGATAGAGCACCGGCCCTCAAGGGTCCCAGGTTCGATTCCGGTCAAGGGCATGTACCTGGATTGCGGGCGCATCCCCAGTAGGGGGTGTGCAGGAGGCAGCTGATCGACGTTTCTCTCTCATCAATGTTTCTAACTCTCACTCCCTTCCTCTATGTAAGAAATCAATAAAAAATATATTAAAAAAAAAGTGGAAGCTGAGAGATTTTAAGTTTGGCTCCTATGTCATTTTTTTTTTTAAGTTAAAGAATTTTAAGTAAAATCCAGATGTTTGGCTTCTTGCAAACATCAGAAGTTCAACACAGGCCCACGTTCTGCACAGCAAGTTTTGGGAACTGGGGTTGAGTGACACCGGGTTCCTGCAAAACACACACACACACACACACACACACACACTCACAGAAACACACAGACACACAAACACACACACACACACACACTCTCTCTCACAGAAACACACACACACACCGAGTTCCTGCAAAACAAACACACACATTCACAGAGAGACACACACACACACACACACACACACACACACAGGAGCGTGGGGGAGGCCAGGCCCACTCAGGCTCGGTTCTCTCACTACCGGCAGGCATGTGCATTTCAGTCGGTTCCAGGGTCCAGGTACACTGACAAATGGCACAGCCTGACAGCTGTCACTGCTCTGGGAGAAGAGTGGCACGTACCGTGTGGGTAGGCGATACAAGAGGCACATCCTTTAGACACAGCAGCAGCTGCCATAAGTCCAAAAAAACTCGCGGAATTCTTCTCAGTCCCGTTTGCAGAGGGGGCGAGTGGCGCATCCTTCAGATACTTCTTCAAGCTTTCGTAAATAGCAAAGCAGATGACAGTTTCTGAGATCCCCGCGTACGAGGCAGTTAATCCCCGATAGAAGCCACGAATGCCTTCCGTCTGGTACACGTGGCGCGCACACTGGAGTGTGTTCATCTGCTTACAGCCGCGCACCCTGTGACAGAGACCGAGGACAGGCCATCAGAACATGAGTGCGCGGGCTCCAAAGACCCTCGCCGGATGGAAGGAAATCCGTGGATGACACGTGCCCTCCCGCACGGAGGGCCCACCCGGCCGGCCCACAGAGAATGTGTGCTCATACAAGAGTCACAAGAACATGCGCACAGCCTCTGGTCCGAATTTGGAAAGAGCTTCGAGGAGGAAGACATTCCTCACAGAGAAAATCTAACCAAAATGATCAATTCGTCCGGCACCTAAAGAGAGGCGTAGAGAGGTACGCTGGGCACCCGTGCCAGGCCAGAACCGCCGTGCAGGCATGGGCGTGGAAGGCGGACTGGCTGGTACGTGAGGCACCATTACAATGTGTTTTAAGAAGACACTGCAGGAAAACCCGCCCGCCTTCAGCAGGGAGGAGAGTGCAAGGGTGCTCTCTCATCGCTCGTCTCCAAATGGGTCATTAACTCCATTACTTCTAAATGCCTAAAGCCACAAACGTCCAACAGACTACACAGCAACCACTCAAAAGACTGAGGCTGGGTGTCCTCCCGTGATGGAAAGTGCTCAACGGGCTGGATACAAGCTGAATCCCAGGACCCGACAGTGCGCACTGGTCAGGCAGAGACCTGCCCGGCTCCCGTCACTCTCCACGGTCTCCCCCCTCCGCTGCGTCTCCCCCAGGCTGCTCTCTACCTGAGCTGGGGTGATCTTCCTAACACAAATCCCACCCGCCACTCCCTGAGTGCCCTCTGCAGGCAGGGTTTCTCGGCCTGGGGATCGCTGACATTCGGGCCAGATCATTCTGTTGTGGGGCTGTCCTCTGCCCTGGAGGACCTGGCCTCTACCCACCATGTCACAGCACCCCGCCTGAGCTTGACAACTAAAAAGGCCTCTAGTCACCACCCAATGTCCCCTGGGGCAAGTGCCTGGGGCTGCTGGCAACTGCTCTGATGGCTCTCCAAATAGAGCCCAGGTCCAACTCCAGACTCCTTCCCGGGGGTAAGGCTGTGGCCCTGCCTGCTTCCCAGGCTTCTCTCCATGGTCCCTCCTGCTCCCGCACATTCGCATGTGGCGCTGCCCACACTTCTCTCGTTTCCTGCCCCAGAGCGCACGGTGCTTTCCTGCCTCCAGGTTTGCTGGGACACGGTTCTCTGCCCGCAGCCTCTTCACTGCCGCTTTCTCAGACGGCAGGGACGATGTTGCTGCCACAGGAGCTGCCTCTGTGCATCCTGCCTCGACTGCATGGGGCCCCTGTGGGTCCTGAAGGCCCTTATCCCACCAGCCTGTGATTCCCTTCATTCCCAGAAAGCCGAGCTTCTGGAAAGTAGTGCCTGTGTCTCACTCCCCGCGTTTCCCGTGACGGGCATGCGAGAAACGCTCCCTGGTGGGGGACATGTTACAGAGCCGTCCAAACAGACCTTTCCAGCCTCCTGAGCACGGGCACTACAGGTAGATGTACCAGGATGCACATGCGGGCACTCCGCTGACTCGAGCACTTATCACTGCTAAGGGACTAGCACCCTGCGCACCCTGGAATTGGGAGCGATTCCCGAAGGCTTCCAGGAGGAGCTGGTTAGAAGCTGGAAGGCACGTCGGCGATAGCATAACCAAGAAGGGAGAAATGATTCCGGGTGAGGGATGATCGACTCAGGGCTGGACACGTGACAGCACGTTTTTAGGAAATTGCAAAGGACCCTGAGTGGTAAGCCAAGGAGTTGTTAGGGTTTAACCCTGAGTGTAATCGAGATTCAACAAAGGATTCTAAGCAAATGGTATGTTCAAAATTATTAGAACTGCTGCGTTTTAGAAGGTTCTTTCAGGCAGAATGGGACGGGGAAATATGGAGTCAAAGGCCAATTCAGAGGCTACTGAGGTCACTGGAGAGGAAGCAGCAGCCACAGCCCCTACCTGCACTTGCAGGGTTCCTGCTCTCTCCGCTGTCCTTCCTAGGATTTGTGTTAGGAAGATCACCCCAGCTCAGGCAGCTCAAGTTGGACTAGATTAGCTGGAAGTTCCCAGTGCCCCACACAGTTACACAGGGTTCTTAGAGAGAATCCTGTCACAAACCTCACTTACCATCACTCCTCCTCTGAAATTACAGTAGTGACCAGCCACAGCCTGATTTAATATATCATGTAGGTATGTTACTGCATCGTAATGTTAAAAAACATTAATAACTGTATTTCAGCGGCTGGTTCCCATTGCTTCTACTGTTCTAAAAAGGGCCTGCAGACTTCCCCGCACCACCAAGGGAACCTGCAGGCTGCAATGAGTTTCAGGCAGAAACCAGAGTCCGAGGGCCTTCCCAGGCCTGGAGGCATTCGCTGCTCTCCCTCATTGTAAGGCACCTTCCCGCCTGAAAGAGAAGCATCTGGGGAGAGCCCCTAGCACTGAACTGGGGTGGGGCCCGCCAAGCGCAGGGACCCCCGACGGTCTGCAGAGGTCAGCACTGCACGCCAGAGACCACAGCTTGCGGCCACCTCTGTTGGTCTTTGTCCCCACAATGCTAGACAGCACGACTTTCCAAACAAGAGGAGCTGCTGCATGCTTACATTCAGGAAGAACAAGACTGTGTACTGCACTCCGCATGGGGCTGGGGGGAGAAATATCCCCAAGGATTCTTATGTTAAGGAAGCAACAATTAATAACTTACTTCCGTTCTAGCTGCATCCGGGTTTTGACCATCCATATAGGATTCATTAGGGAATTTGTGATAAAAGCTGGAAGAAAAAACACACCAGAAAATGTCATCACTGAACACAGCCAATGCTGATTGAAGTTGTCTATTCCATCTGATAAGTGCTGAAATCAGGCTTTCAATGGTTTAATAATAAAAATGGACAGAAGGAAGCAGCTACATTTCTGTATCACACAGGAAGCTCCAGTCCCTAAAGCGTAGCTTCTATTGGTATGTTGGACCTAAGTCTCTCCAACTTCTAGAGCCCGGACTAGGGTTCCCAGCCTCTAGGTGGTGCTGTTGATATTTCTGTCAAGGTGATGCCCATGGTCAACATGAAACCACTCTACAACTCAACTTATAAGCATCAGATCCAGAAATAATTTGTTGTTAAGGAAAGTTGCTGTCTTAATCCAAAAGGCTGCCTTATATCAAACTTAAAATAAAAGGAACTAAATCTCCATTTAACTGAATCCAAAGGCAGACATTTTAATACCTACTAATGCTTCAGGAAACTGAAGTTTTTAACACTGATCTGCTTACAAGAACCATTTGTTAGTGAGTCTCCCCATCTCAACACCGCTAATCATTCCAGAGCAACAGAGCAAAGCAGTCAGGCATTAGCCTGACGCAGTGACCCTCCGTGTGACCTTGCCCTCCCGTCCCGGGCACAGCAGCCAGACAGAGGAACCCAGGGCGAGGCTGAAAGACTGCTGCAGGTCTGCTCTAGGTACTGAGGGTTCTTCTTAAGCGAACGCTGCCCAAGGTAAGCCCGATAACCAGCGTTTAGGTTGCAGCTAACCCCTATCGGTCTCAAAGTGAAGGCTCCCTCGGAGCTCGGCACTCAGCACACACGCCTTTCGTGTTTAACGTTAGTTCCAACTGGGGTCCAGAGCATCATCTGTAACTACTCGGGGGTTACTGGCGCTTTATTTGACGTAGAGAGGTGTATACACTTACAGGCTGGCAGAAGCGGAAATTCCTTGTAAAATGCCAATTTAAGTTCTCTAAAATACCTTTCTGGTTAAACAGACATAAACATCCATCTGTACGACATGGCCTTCTCTCAGCAACCTATAAGCCCATGCTTTTTTGGCCAAGCATTTCCTGGGGGGCAATCCTGTTATACGTTCCCTATAGAGAGTAGGATGACTCCCTCATGAGGAACGCTCTCTGGCCTGTTCTGGTCCCACTGAAAGCCCACCAGCCCCGGCCCTCGCTATAGACCCAGTGATGAGAACAGCGTGCCAGCTGTGCGCAGGAGCCATGAGAAAAGGAGCTTGAACTTCAGAAAACGATGCCATGAAACAGACATGACAAGCACACTGAAATTCCTGAAAAGCAGCACTGCACCCAACTGGCATGCATGGCCATGCGCATGCTGAGGCAGAATGAGAAGCTTTAGTGGCCAGAGAGACAGGAACCAGGTTACGAACGGACCTGAGACACATTACTGTATCAGCTCTAACAGAAAGCGTTAGAAAAATGATTTCAGATGGAGAAGAGGCAGAGAGCTAATTCCTCATTCCTAGAAAAGGCTGTTGGGCACCGCACGTGCTTTCTCCACCCACGGGTAACGTACCTGCAGAGCCAGCTGAGAAAATGTGCACAATATTGCTGTTAGGCACGAAAATGCCATTGAACTGCTCTTTGGCTTTGGAGTAACATGCAAAGTACACAGCCCTGTTAGAACAAAGGGAGAATGCAATGAAGACATCGGTACGGCACTGCCCATAAGACGTCCCTCCGCAGCCCCTAAAACTTCAGGTAAATAACATGGGCAAGAAGTTAACACGTGACAAAACCTTGGCCTCATCTGTGTTAAACCCAAACCTGCTGCGGCTCCTTCAGGAAGGTTCTGCTCGCCCCTCACAAAGTATGCGGTGGAGGGAAGAGTCCAAAGTAAGGGAGGAAAATGAGATTTTGGTAACATACAAAGCCCATTTATACTCTTCATTCTGGATACATGCCAATCCTTTGAGCACCAACATATACTGTAACATTTAAAATGTGTAGTGTTTCTAAAATATATCACACTCGTCCTGCCTCACACCAAAATAAGCACGTGATTGGGGGAGGGGGCACTGCTGCTGATGACAAACACTCAGAGAAGATTCAGGGATGAGAGCAGACTCATTTTCAACTCAGTAAAGTAACTAGAATCTCTTCCTCACCATGCCTGAAGACACGCCAACAGTCTCCACCATTCCCATTGGTCAGGTGTGTTCAGGCAAATCCTGCACGGAAGAGACTGGCCCCCGAGCAGCACGGCCCTTCCGTGGGAAAGGACTCGGGATATTACATCTGCACGAAGGGAACCAGGGGGAAGTTCAAAGCTTACCTTGATGGTGCAACGCCAACCAAATTTGGACCCAAGCCTCTAAAAAGTGACTTTGGTCCCTCCTTCTCCAAGATTGACCTGAATAATATAAAGAAGATCCATCTTTAAAATCCTTAGGCAAGATCTATGCAAAGCAAGCATCAGCCTTCCGCTAGCGCCTTGAATAAAGACTAATAGGTTGTTGCACGGCCAGTGCAGTTTGGTGGTTGAGTGTCGATCCATGAATCAGGAGGTCACAGTTTGATTCCCAGTCAGGGCACATGCCCGGGTTGCAGGCTTGATCCCCAGTGGGGGGTGTGCAGGAGGCAGCCAAATCCATGCTTCTCTCTCATCATTGATGTTTCTACCTCTCTCCTCCCTTCCTCTCTGAAATCAATACAAATATTACAAAATAAAAGAGTAATAAATTGTTTACAAGACACCAGGCTCCATCTGATTATATTACAACACAGAACGGGAAGGCTGAAGAACACGGCTGCAGTAGCAGTGAGAATCCGCGCTTCGGAAGCATCAGTCTGACATGTTTGCAAGCTTTTCCCCTGCTCACGAAGGAGCAAGACACTCGAGGTTTGTACGAGGAGACCCTGTAGGGACAACGAGCACTGGCAAAGGGGCTGACACAGGCTCAGCGTTCCCACTATACCAAGGTCCCCCGAGAGACACGTTCAGAGATTTCTTTGGATGGCGCTTCTTTTGGGTTTACTCCTTATTTATAATAACCCATCTTCTAGGTTTTTACTTACTGTGGGCAAGCCCTAAACAGATATAAGGAATAGAAAAGGCCAGTAATTCCATGGGCTGGATGGAGAAGTCTAGTACCTAAAGTCCAAAGAGAATACTGTGCCTGCTTTTTCTTTTTAATTTTTCTCATTGTGGTAACACATATGTAACACAAGTTTTTACCATTTTAATAATTTTTAAATGTACAGTTCAGGGCATTAAGTGCATTCACATTGTTGTGCAACCATCACCAGCATTTGCATCTAGAACTTTCTCATCGTCTCAACTAAAATTCCAAACCCACTGAACACGAACCCTCCACACCGCCCCTCCCCCTGCCCTTGGCACCTACCATTCTACTTGCTGTCTTCATTGAACCTGACTGCTCTAGGGCCTCATGGAATCACACAGTATTTGTGCTTTTGTGACTGGCACATTTCACTTAGCATAATTGCTTAAGATTCACCATGTTGCAGTACATGTCAGAATTTCCTTCTTTTTAAAAGCTGAGTAACATTCCATTGTATAAATGGGCCACATTTTGTTTATCCATTTATCTGTCAATCGACACTTGGGTTGTTTCCCACCTTCTGGCTACTGGGAAAAATGCTGCTATGAACATGAATGTCCAAATATCTATTCTAGTCCCTATACCCAGAAATGGAATTGCTGGATCATATGGTAAAATTCTAGGTTTAATTTTTTGAGAATTGGCCATACTATCAACCACAGCAGCTGCACCTATCAACAACACACATGGGTTCCAATTTTTCCATATACTTGCCAACATGCTTTAAAAAATAACTGTTATAGTTTTGATCAACAGTGACTAAGAAAATCCTAAAAGCACTGTATAGAACATTCTTTAGAAGCATAATCCCCACTGCAACGTAATTCTTTAAGTTAGTTGTTTATTCTTTTTCTTTTAAAAAAATATTTTTTTTATTGATTACAGAAAGGAGAGGGAAACATCAATGATGAGAGAATCATTGCCAGCTGCTTCCTGCACACCCCTACTGGGGATCCAGCCCCCAACCCTGGCATGTGTCCTGACTGGGAATCGAACCGTGGCCTCCTGGTTCATGGGTCAGTGCTCAACCACTGAGCCACTCTGACTGGGCAAAGTTACTCTCTTCAATGGCTCAGTTTTCTTGGTATCTAAGAGAATTTACATTGTTAAATTAGAGTCCTCTCTAATTCATCTTCTTTTCTGAGAATTTTCTTTACTTGGTAATTAGTACTTCCAATTTGACAGCATTCTAAGTTGGCCAAGCTCAGAAATAATCACATTGTTTTCAAAAGAGTTTATATACCATTATGACACTGCAGGTAAGATAAAACGACATCTTTCACTTCATGAAAAAGATATGCCTATAAAACTAACAATAAAATGAATCCTGTCAATTCTAACTCTACCAACTTTGACTTTTCACACACAGAGAGAATGTTTCCAAAACCAACCTGAAATTTTTGGTGCAAAAGAGGTTAAGCTGATGTGTTTTAGTCCTTAGTGTGTTGCTAATGTTAAAGTTTTCTCCATTTGCAGTTTTCGCTCCTGTTCTTTCCTTTCTCAGATCAGTGTAATTTTCACGATCTAGATTCCTAGAAATTTGAATCCTAACCGCTCCTCTCCACGTTTTTTGATGTTTATAAAATAGTTCAATCGCTTGATGAGATATTTATTCCTTTAAGAGCGTTCTTAAAAAGCAGTAGGCTAGCAATTAGACAAGAAAAAAAGAAAGAAAAGGTATCTAGATTGGAAAATAAACCTATCTCTATTCACAAACATATTACATATAGAAATACTAAAGAACCCACTAACAATTACTATAATAAACTAGTTCAGCAAGGTTGCAGGATATAAGATCAATGTACACACAATGTACAAAAATACCCAAACAATTGTGTGTCTACAAAGAAGCAATGAGTAATCTAAGAATGGGAATAAACAGCTACTCCATATACAGCAGCATCAAAAGAATGAAGTACTTATCTATAGAGAGACAAAGTAAATTAGTGGTTGCCAGGGGTTGGTGGAGGAGGAATGGGGAATGACTGCTCACGGGTACGTTTCTTCTTGGTGTGATGAAAATGTTTTAGAACTAAGATATGGTGATGGTCATATAACTCTAAATATACTAAAACCCACTGAACTGTATACTTTAGGAGGACAAATTGTATGCTTCTGAACAATATCTTAATAAAGCTACTACACTACCTCAAAATATTAGGGGTGACCAGGCTGGCAGGGGAGGGCAGTTAGGGGTGACTGGGCCAGCAGGGGAGGGCAGTTAGTGGCAACCAGGCCTGCAGAGGAGGGCAGTTGCGGGGGACCAGGCCTGCAGGGGAGGGCAATTGGGGGCGACCAGGCCTGCAGGGGAGGGCAGTTAGGCGTGACCAGGCTGGCAAGGGAGGGCAGTTAGGGATGACCAGGCCAGCAGGGGAGGGCAGTTAGGGGCAATCAGGCCGGCAGGGGAGCAGTTAGGTATTGATCAGGCTGGCAGGGGAGTGGTTAGGGGCCAATCAGGCAGGCAGGCAGAAGCGGTTAGGGGCAATCAGGCAGGCAGAGAGGCAAGTGGTTGGGAGCCAACAGTCCTGGATTGTGAGAGGGATCCCAGATTGGAGAGGGTGCAGGCTGGGCTGAGGGACACCCCCCTTCCCCCAGTCATAAAATATTTTCCTTGCTGGCAGGTATAAACCCAGACCCTTTAAATTAGGGTGGGGAATGTCCAGCACGGGCGAAATCATTTGGTCTGGCCTGCCAAGGCATTAGGGATGAGTTAACTAAATTTTTGACCCAATACAGCAAGCTAATTTTTAAGCCTCTAATTTTGTATGGCCTGTGAATGATTTTATAAATATCCCAATTGTTTCTTGGTAAAAAAGGTTCCCCACCCCTGCTTTAAGTGATCCTATGTGTCACATAAAGGTACCTTGTTGGACACACTAGACAACTAGGGAGGCACATTTCACTAAACGACAGTAGATTTCTCTTCTTTTTTCTTTTCATCGCATAAGGGCAAGGTCAAAGCAATGCATTTAAAATAAGACCTAGCCATAATAATGGAATGTTATTCGACAGTAACTACAAGTGAAAGAGGCCATAAGCACATTGCATGACTTCATTTATATGCAAAGTCCAGGAGACACAGCTAGACACAGAAGGTAGGTTAGTGGCTGGTTACCTAGGGCTGGGACTTGAGGTGGGGAATGGGGAATGACTGCAAATGGGTGAGGGCCTTCTTAGTGGAATGACATGTTTTAAAATCACATTGTTGTGATGGTTGCGCAAAACTATGTGAACATGCTAAAAACAGTCAATTGTCTGCTTTAAATGGTAAGTTGTATGTGAATTACCTATTAGTAAGCTGTTTAAAAAACCCTGCAGGGAGAAAAAGAAAGAAAGAGGCTCACTAAAAAAGACAGATCAGCAGGAACAGAGTTTAACAAAGGCACATGCCTGGGTTGGGTTGCAGGTTCGCTCGCTGAACCTGGTAGGGGTGTGTGCAGGAGGCAACCAGTCAATGTGTCTCTCTCACATTGATGTTTCTCTCTCTCTGTCTCTCCACCAGCCCCCTACACACACTCCCTCTGAAAAAATATCCTCAGGTGAGGATTAACAATAACAACAAAAAATAGTATATCAATATTAAATTTCTTGAATTTGAAAACTGCTGTGGTTTTTGTTTTTTTTTAACATTTTTATTGATTTCAGAGAGGAAGGAAGAGGGAGAGAGAGATAGAAACATCAATGATGAGAATCATTGATCGGCTGCCTCCTGCACGCCCCCTACTGGGGACCAAGCCCACAACCCAGGCATGTGCCCGACTGGAATCGAACCCGGGACCCGTCAGTCCCCAGGCCGACGCTCTATCCACTGAGCCAAACCGGCTAGGGCGACTGCTGTGGTTTTAAGATAATGTCTTTATTCTTAGGAAATAAATGCTGAAGAATTAAGGGAAAGGGGGCACACTGTGTGGAACCTATTTTCAAATGGTTCGTGAAAAATACGGATGTACACGGAACAAAATGACAACACAAGTGTGGCAATATGTTAAAAACCTGTGACTCGAGATAAAGAATATAAGCAAGTTATTGGTACCATCCCTGTAACTTTTCTACACGTTTGCAATTATTTCAGAAAAAAAGTTCTTTAATAAAATAAGTTATAGGCAAGCCATAGGTTGTAAAAATATTGAACTCGTGATTATAGCCCAATGTTACGGGAACAAGGGCTGGGGACAGGCAATTGTTAGGTTCTGTAGATCAAACCCCAAATGAAGGTCATTCACACTAACCAAAAACAAGTCATTTGGCCCTTAGCAGAGGCACGAGAATTTAGTTTTTTCAACTCTAAATACTTGACTTCTAGCTTTCTTACAACAGGCCTGATTTAAAAAGCTAAGCTCTCTGAACAAAACCTTTCTTAAATAACACCTGCAAGGTACCTACACCTTATAGCATGTAAGACTGTCAAACGGTCAGTATATCCAAATGTTTCAAGTTTAGATTCTATCTGTGGTTCCATTAACGAACACTGTGCGGCAGCCCAGGGGTCATTTAAACACGATTCCGGGACTCTCTGGCTCCAGGAAGCCTGAGCCTCGCATCTATAATGCAGCAGGGAACACCAGTCCTCAAGTGACTAGGGCTTCTTCAGAACTGGGCAGGCTGTCGCCATAGTGACGCACATTAACAGTGGGCAAGAAGTCAAACCGGTTACATAATTCTAACTTCTAACCTTGCTTGCTGTGTACAAAACTCTTCTGGAACAATCAAGTGCCTACTATAAATGGTACACTTCAGCCTCAAAATAAAGCAGCAGGATCCAGGCCGATTTTCCCACAGTCACAGAAACTGCCATTTACGCAAGAAATGCAAGGAGAAACGGGGCCTTATTTGGAGCGTTGCACCTTCGCTAGTTGTAGACCAGGACCCAAGACAAAGATCTCACCTGAACACGCAGTTTTATTTTTATAACACAGACTAGATCACTAACATATTACTTTTCAGATCAAAAAGGCACCTGAGTAAAAAATTACCTGAGTGACGTAAGAAAGAGGAGGAGCTCTGATTTAAAAAAAAAGCCTGGCCGGTATGGCTCAGTGGCTGAGCATCAACCTATGAACCAGGTCACGGTTCAGTTCCGTCCAGGGCACATGCCCGGGTGTGGGCTCGATCCCCAGTGTGGGGCACGCAGGAGGCAGCTGATCAGGGATTCTCTCTTCACTGATGTTTCTCTCTCTCTCTCGCTTTCCCTTCCTCTCGGAAATCAATAAAAATATATTTTAAAAACACACGGATTAAAAGTCATAAGACTTGAAAGCAGACACATGAAACACATTGATATATGATTCCCCTTTGGTGAATTTAACAGTGAGAGCCTTTTTTTAAGTAACCATCTTCAAAATATAAAGGTTAATGGCGCTGCAATGGAGAACATGTGTTCTCTAGAGCAGTGGTCGGCAAACTCATTAGTCAACAGAGCCAAGTATCAATAGTACAACGATTGAAATTTCTTTTGAGAGCCAAATCTTTTAAACTTAAACTTCTTCTAACGCCACTTCTTCAAAATAGACTCGCCCAGGCCGTGGTATGTTGTGGAAAAGCCACACTCAAGGGGCTAAAGAGCCGCATGTGGCTCGCGAGCTGCGGTTTGCTGACCACTGCTCTCGAGTTACCCTGTGACACAAACGATGATTTGCATTTTGAAAAATAAACTTCCTGTAAACAAGTTTGGTTAAGCCTTTTAAAGTAGTACTTCCTGAAAGAGTAAGACTAAGAAGCAACCTAACCATCATCCCTGCCCCTGCTAGAAGAGACGGCTGCAACCAGGCGGTGGCAGAGTGCCAAGCAATGCCCTTCTGCCGGTGCCCGCGGGAGACAGTGCTGCTCCTGCTGGCAGTCTGCCAGGCAGTGTGGGTGACAGACCACTGTTGGGACGTAGTAGCAGGAAGACGCCCATTTCCCCTGGAGCGAGTGTGTTTTCTTCAGGAGAGAACTGTGGAATGTGATAGTCCCCTTTTTGCCTTGGCCACCAAGAAACTCAGTTATAAACCTTGTATTTAAAAAGTGCAGGAAGTGGCCCTAACGGGTTTGGCTCAGTGGATAGAGCGTCGGCCTGCAGACTGAAAGGCCCCAGGTTCGATTCCGGTCAAGGGCATGTACCTTGGTTGCGGGCACATCCCCAGTAGGAGGTGTGCAAGAGGCAGCTGAATCAGTGTCTCTCTCATCAATGTTTCTAACTCTCTATCCCTCTCCCTTCCTCTCTGTAAAAAATCAATAAAATATATTTAAAATATATATATATATTAAAAAAAAAAAAAAGTACAGGAAGTGGATATTACGATAGCCGCCAATATTTATTTACATGTTGAGCTCTTTACATGTGATATTTTACTGATGTGCCAAAATGCATTCATTCCTTCTATTCGTACTAAATGCTTACTGTGTGATAGGCTGCATTCTAGGGGGTTGAGGACACCTCCGTCATGATAACAAATCAAAGTCCCTGCCACGAAGGAAATTCCATTCTGGTGGGGACAGGGAGAGAAAATAAACAATACTAACAAGTGAGCTACACTCTATGTTGGATGGAGGTAAGTGCTGGGGATAAAAGTAAGGCAGGAAGGAGGGATGGAGCGTGAGGGAGGTTCAGTGTTAAACAGCACAGTCACTGCAAGGCCTTCCTGTTAGGGTGACAACTGGGAGCCAGCCATGCAGATAAGGTCAGGCACCAAGGCCCTGAGGCGGAATGTGCCAATGCTCCTGGCCTTTTAAAGGGACAGCTGAAGGAGTGTAGGAGGAGAAACGTCAGAGAAGTAATGGGAGCGGTGGCAGCTGTGTGGTAGCCGCAGGGACAGAGGACAGGTAGTCCCTGGAGGGATCTGAGCGAGGACCTGGGGTGAGAACAGACTGAGAATGGGAGGGGAGCAGGCCTCAGGCCAGACCAGTGAGGAGCTCATGCAGTAAACAGGTAAGACCTGGTGGCTTCCATCAGGTGGGGGTGCTGACAAGCAGGGGCAAGGGTCAGATGCTGTGCGTATTCTGAAGGCAGAGGGGACAGAACTGGCTGTGGGTGTGAGAAATAAGATCCAAGGTGACTGAGGCGTTAGGTCCGCGGAGCGGGAAGCTGGAGTTGCTTCGAGACTCCGGGCGCGGCAGGGTTGGGAGCTCAGTTCTGCACAAGTTATGCTTTGGTTGCCACTGCACACCCAGGAGCTGTCAAACAGGCCACAGGACTGCAGCTGAGGAGAGGCCAGCCTGAGCCCTGGGCCTCCAACCAGAGGCTGCTAGCTCGCGGTGGGGGGGCAGGGGCTGTCCCAGCGTCTCTGAGTGGACCTTGGGCTCTAGAAGCCGAGGCCCGCTAGGGCTCTCTAGTTATTCACTACTTTCAAGTCTTTCTTTGAAATAGGTGAATGTACATTAAAAACAGCCTTGAGCCCAGCCGGTGTGGCTCAGTGGTTGAGCGTCCGTCGACTTACGAACCAGGAGGTCACGGTTCCATTCCTGGGCAAGGCACATGCCCTGGTTGTGGGCTCGACCCATGTAGGGCATGCAGGAGGAAGCCGATCAATGACTCTCTCATCATTCTTGTTTCTATTTCTCTCTCCCCCTCCCTTCCTCTCGGAAATCAATGAAAGTATATTAAAAAAGAAGGCCTTTGCGTAAGTTGTGTAACTCCACTTGCTGTTTCCTCATCTATAAAACGGGATGATAGCCCACCTGAGTGCTCTTCTCATAGGGTTGGTGTGAAAACCAATAAAATACTACATAAAAGTGGCATTTTAAATAGAGAGCTATTAAATATCAGCTGAGAATCTTAATAATGTACATAGAGCAAGCCGATGAAATAAAGCTTTAATAAAATAGCTTTCGGATTTAAGAAAGTGCCACTTTACAAACCCTTTTCTTAACAAAATATCATAACAAGAATTTTACTTAAAATCTCATCACTTATATTTTCCTGTGGATACAGAATAAATGGGTTTAAAAGTCTTCATGTGTAAATGGGAGCTCGTTATTGTGCAGCCGTGGCTGCTTTAACCAACGGCTGCTGTGAACGGGTGGCCGTGCGGTGGGCTGTGCACTGTTCTTGGACTTCAAAAGGCGGGAAGCTTTGAGAATTTGATTTACATTTTATTAAACAATGGTCCTAACTGGTGAGAGAAAATAAATACATAGATAGATAGAGAGGGAGAGAGAGAGATTTTGATTTGTTGGAGCTAGAAAGACACCAGAGATGTAGAACATGCAAAAATCTGAGCCACAGAGAGCCGCACTGTGATCTACCTCCAGGCCTGGCCGCTGACACCCACCACCTTTGGGTAACGTGTCCCAGTTGCAGTAAGCCTAGAAACCCACTGGTCATCGGTTATTTGCAAGCACGCAAGAGGAAGTTCATGGAGGATGTTAGTAAGCTGGCAAATGACCTGTCTTTCCTTCTGTCCACAAGGCTTTATGTTCCCCAGAAGGTGCCGTTTGAGACTGCCCTGCCCACCCGTGTAAAAAGACAAACAGGATGGGGATGCTTTCACAGCCATGTCTTCCGGAGGACATGGGGCTGTCCCTCTCCTTCCTGAGGTCAGAGGGGCCTCCCATCAGTGTCCCCAACCCGCTGCTCTGCCTCTGCACTCCTCCCTCAGGGTTCATTTGAAAAGTGGGTTCTGGGGTGCTGGGTGCCAGCCTCTTCCTCGGGCTGGGCTTCTGATTCTTCACTTGGGACCCTGCCCTCAGCAGCCGGTCTTGCACTCAGTTTTGCTCGATAAGCTTGGATGCAGCTCACCCACATGTTTGGCATGGAGGCCTGTGTGCCTTGCAAACAGGCTTTACAAACAAAAAGCACCTAAAAATAAACACAGTGCTTTCCGACGCATTCTCCTTATCTAAGATGGGACTGAGCCCTGTCCAAAGTGCTCCATGCGGAGGTTACTCGGACAGAGCGCTTCCACTTCACCGCATCTTCCTCTAACACTTCCCAGCTGCATGACCACACGGATAAATGGCAGTGTCTTTCCTGGATTCACCCTCTTCCAGTGGTAAGTCTCCAATACCAGGTGTAGTGAAATTCAACTATCATTTACTGAATACCTCTCTTTTTTAAAAAATACTTCTTTGATTTTTACAGAGAGAGGAAGGGAGAAAGAGAAACATCAATGTGAGAGTGGAACATCAATTAGCAGCCTCCTGCACGGCCTCCCTCCTGGGGATCAAGCCCGTACCCTAGGCATGTGCCCTGACTGGGAACAGAACCGGCAACCTTTTGGTGCACAGGACAATGCCCGGCGAAGTGAGCAGCACTGGCCAGGGCCGGACATCTCTCTAAAGCACAGGGCCCAAGGTACAACTCAGACGCCATCAAGAGGTCTTGATTTCTGATTCTAAGCACAGATACCAATAAGTCAAATTCAACTTATGAACATTTGCTACTTCACAAGCAAATGAAATATTTTTAATGTAGTAAAAATAATAAATTAGGCAGGTAGCCTAAGTCTGAAACAAACATTTTTTAAAAAATATGTTTTTATTGATTTCAGAGAGGAAGGGAGAGGGAGAGAGTGAGATAGAAATATCAATGATGAGAGAGAATTATTGATCGGCTGCCTCCTGTACACACCCTACTGAGGATGGAGCCTGCAACTCGGGCATGTGCCCTTGACTGGCATTGAACCTGGGACCCTTCAGTCCACAGGCTGGTACTCTATCCACTGAGCCAAACCAACTAGGGTGAAACAAACATTTTAAAAACCATTTTACTAAGTAGCTATTGAAACTTTACTGTAAGTATGAAAGTATCTCCAAATAAAAAGTAAAAAACCTTTCTCTTGTGAAATTTAAAAGTTTTAATTTCATTATATCACGCCATAGCTTCCTGCTAGCCCTCAGATTTTGAGCAAGAACACTGTGATGCAACAATTTGAACAAGATTTTTTAGTTTGCTTTGTTAGGTTTGCTTTAACTGTCCCTGGCTGCTGACCGCATGTACACTGGATGCCCTGCTGCCAAGGGAGCAAGGTCAGAGTTCAAAGGTATTGGTACAGAAACCTAATTCTTAGGTTTGGAATTAGGCTGTGCAAACAGGAGATCCATCTGATGGGCTTAATAAACATTCGGTACTGACAGTGGGGGCAGGGGTGTGGCAGGAGTCCAGGTTGGAGACCGAACTTACTTCAGAACCTGTAGAAGTCCAGGCGTCACTGACGTTGGTCTCACCACTCCAGCTCCATCAATGGCCCCCAGGTGAACCTGAGGGTAATAGACTGTCCGCAGAGCTAATTTCGAAGACTGCAACCTTGTCTTAATGACTTCGAGTGGACAAGTGAAAATAGCACCAACCGTGCCCCCGCACCTGTAAGAAATCACAACAGGGTCAGAAAAGCCATACCATTCTCTGCACAAGCGAAATGTGAAATGTGTATTTTCTTTATTTGAAAAAAGAGCCCAACCGGTTGAGTCCGGTGGTTGAGTGCTGGCCTATGAACCAGGAGGTCAGAATTCCATTCCCGGTCAGGGCACATGCCCAGGTTGCGGGCTCGATCCCCAGTGTGGGGCGTGAAGGAGGCAGCCAATCAAAGATTCTCTCTCATCATTGATGTTTCTATATCTCTCCCCCTCTCCCTTCCTCTCTGAAATCAATAAAAAAATATATTTTTTTAAATGAAACTTATGTTCATATGATGATTAGAGCATAAGGGAGGTAAAAAAAATTACAGTTGAAATCACAGCCGCTAATGAGATAACCATTGTTACTACGTCAACACACCCTTTAGGGCTCTTCCATACTGGCTCTTTAATCTCACTTTTCCCCAGTTATCTAGACGTTGTGAATGTCAATATATACACTTATGTCATTGGTAACGGCCGCTTACTATTCTCCTATATTGACGTAATTAACCAATTTCCTACTGTTAGACATTAATGTCATTTCCAATTTCACTACCCTGTTGCAATGAATATTCCAGAAAATGCATCTTTTCAGTCAAACAAAATAGTTCTTCAGGCAATGCCCCTATTTAAAAATCATTGCCTACTACAACGGACTTTTAATAAAGTCTAATTAATTTGGACTCCATTGAAAGTTAGGCTAAAGCTTACTTTTAACGACAAAGTCCTTGAGGTCTGGACCAATCAATTCATACTGTTTTCGTTAGTCACAGTCTCTCTGAGTCAGGATTCTCCTTTATGTATTTCATACCAAAATATTACCTGTATTAAAAATTTAAGTACTTTTTCTTCAAGACAACTCACTTATCCTAAAATAACTCCTTCCATCTTTTCTTAAACAATACCCATGACACTGCGCTCTGGAAGGGCTGGTGAGAATTAACGATGGCACGTACCATTGAAAGCCGCCCGCACCACCAGCCACGCAGGTTCTACCCTTCGCACTAGAGAGCTCAGGGCCTGTGTCTCATCCATCTTGGTTTCCCTGGCATCAGGACTCCCAAGTTCACAAACAGTATTTGCTAAGCAAAGGAATTATTAAATTGAAGTTTCAAGGAGGGTGTCTTTTAAGGGCCCTACATGTTTGGAGACATAACTTCCTGTCTGCCTATCACAGGTGACTGTCCCAGGAGCACCTCGCTAGGGTACAAGTAGTGACAAGAACAGGTCTGTCCGGCTCACAGAATATTACATTAGGAAATCTGGCTGCGAACCCAGCACCTAGCATGGCGCCTGAGTCCGAAATGGGGAAAAGCCCCTGTGCAGTATTTTCAAATCAAGAGCCTGTAGCTCCACAGAGCAAGTCAAATCCTGGTAACTGGACTAGAGAGCTGGAAGCTAGCGGTTTAAATGCTAGCATTTCTACCATGGGGTGAAGGACGGCCTCATGGTAAGCATGCAATCCTCCAACACTCCTTCAAGGTAGGAACTCTTTAGCCTCAATTCACCCCAAGGAATCGAAATGTCAGAGAAGAGAGTAAAGGGTACAGACTGGGGGCGGGATAGCCATGTTGGGCTATTTAGGTAAACCTGCTTTAGAAGCCTGACGATAATACACCCTAAAACAAACTGTTTACACACACAGTGTTTTCTGAACTGTGAGCCAAAGCCCATCAACCACAGAGCAAGGCTGGGCTTGGTCAGAATGGGCGGGAGGCCGGCAGGACGAGCTCCATGGATGAACCGGCCAGCATTTAGCTCTCAGGTATTGAGCGCTAATATACAGAGGGGACCTGGGTCTCAGTGAGGTCGCAAAGCAGCTCAGTATCTAATCTGAAACCCAAATCCAGACCCTCTGTGTTCACAGCCTGGCTCGTCCACTGTGCTCAGGTTTCCTCTCTGGAGCATTATGGGAAGACGGGTAGTGCAGACAGCTTTGCCAGCTAATGTACGCTGTTTCACTCTTACTCAAGATGGAAAATTGTTGATCAGACAAGCAGGACTTCAAAACTCTAATGGGTCCTTTGGTATCAAGAAAAATTTGTGAGTCCAACTGAATGCTGTTCTGTAATAATTGGCTCTAAAGAAAATAGGATATAATGGGGAGTGTTTAAAAAAATAACTTCCTAACCATGTCTATTCACACAAAATAATTACTCTTATCTATTACCATAAACATGTGCTTAAAGGTATATTTTAAAACACTGGAAAATTTACATGCTACAAAATCAGATAAAGGAGTAGCTGAAACCTATTTATGCTCAATAACATGAGTCCGAATCACCGAAAACAAACAAAAACCCCGCCACAAAACAGCTTCTGAGGAACTCTTTCATCAGAAAGCCAACCAATTCAAATGTGGCACAGGTCAACCACCTCTGCTTTGCCCCCAGGTCAGCTCCACTCCTCATCTGGCCAACTGTCATCCAAATCTATGCCACTGATCAAAGGCTGACCTTTGGGGCGGTGTGCTTGCCCAACTAGGCAAATGTCCCACTACCAACGAGGCGGTGGACTCTTTGAGGATGGCAAGCCACACTCACTACCAGTCACTGGCATGGGCTGCACACGGTGCCCATGGCGGAGGGGTGGTGGTGGTGACAGGCCCCGCCTGGCCTTTCAGACCACTCACCAGGGGACAAAGTAAGGCGCTCTAAACAATGTTACTCCTCAGAAGGAAGTCCCTTCTTACCTACCAGGAAAAAACTCAGATGAAACAATGTTCAAAGGACATTCTAAATCATTAAAGCTGACGTATAATACTTAGAAGAACCTGATATTCAATTGAAATGTCCAAAGAAGTCTTCCTGCAACTTAAACCTTTCATAGCAGAATTCTGTATCTTTCAGCTCAACTTCTTTTTCTTTCTTTGTGAGCCAACACGTCTAACGCTGACTTCTCCAGACTGGCTTTCCAAAATTTTCTAAAAATATTGCCATCATGTTGGCCACAGAGCACTTAAGAGTACAACCAAGTACATTCTTTGTAGAAGAGTTCCTGTCAACTCTCAATTGTTTGATATAAAGAAGCCCTGCAGTATCAGCCTAGCTCCTAACCTTGGTCAAGTAGCTTGGATGAAGCCCCACCCACCGCAGTCCGCAGAATTGACTAAGAGGATCCTCAGGAGTCCCAGTGGAGAAAGGGTAGAGGCAGCAGCTCTTGGCCAGCCTCCCAACGCTGCTTCTCAGCTGTGCTCTACTGAATGCCCCCTTCCTGCCTATGAATCACAGGTAGGTGCCATGACTTTCTGGTAACTTTTAGCCCCAACACTGGGAAACCCTTATCGGTTCCACCAGTAGCCCCTCCCCCAATCACCTTTCAGCCTTACTTGGCCTGGCAACCCTTCACACAGCACTAGATGCCTCTCCTGCCTCCGGTCCTCATGCTCCTTGCCACCAAGCCAATGGGGCCCTAGTATCCTCCCCTGACACGACAAGACTGGCACTGGGGAGGAAGTCACCGAGTCCTCTCATCCTGGTGGCATGGGCTGATGCAGCAGCAGCCTCCCGCCTGCAGGAAGCCTCTGCCACACAGCAAGCGACCGCTCAGCCTCCCCAGCTCCCTCAATGCATGGAGCCCAGACCACTAGGGCAGGGGTGGGGACAGGAAGAGACAGTGACAGGAAAAGCCTCTCTCAACACCACCTGCCACAATGTTGACAACTATACCCTTCCTGCTCTGCACACACAATCGGGGTGGAACAACTGGTGCAGGCGGGCAGACTCTGCCCCCTCTCTAGGCCTCAGAGCAGGCTTCTTTGGGATCAGCTCGGGGCCGGGAAGCTGATGCTCAGCCAACAGGCAAAGTCACATTCAGCATCCACTCACACAGTGACACAGTGTGGGCATCAGAAAACAGACCAATCCTGATGAGATACCAATACTTTAGACCTAATATCCAAAGTGGGGGACATCCTTAAGAGGTGCATACTTAAGAGGTCCACAGACATACAGGAAGAAGATGGTACCAGTGGTTCTCAACCGGAACAATGCACCCCCATCCTGTGACACCTGGCAATGTCTGGAGACATTTTTGGATGTTGACGTTGGGGAAGGGGTATTAGCATCTAGTGGGTAGTACGGAGACCGCTAAATAACCTACAATTCACCGGACAGCCCTGCCCCACCCCAAGCAAATAATCATCTGGCTGAGGTTGAGAGAGCAATAAAATGGACAAGATATTTGAAGGCAGTGTAAGGAACGTGGAGGCCACTGCTGCTTGTCTCCCAGCATCCATGCCCTCTTCCTGTCTTAAGACGATTGATCCCAGATGTCTTAAGCCATACAGTTTGGATGCAACTGAACCATTTCTAGGTTTAGTCCCGACCCAATCAACAGCGCTGCCACACGTTCAGCAGTGGGCACCCGATTCAGCCCAAGCAGCACAGTTCCCCTGGATCGATGACTGGTGTAGAGACCGGGGCATGTCCAGGTTGGTCCAGAGGTAAGCTCCAGCCAGACTGGTTCAATGGCGGGGAAACATCGGGAGCTGCTGTTGGCCATGCTGTGTTCGTCGCGCAAGGACCAACCCTGGAGTGAAGCAGGTACTTCTGGAAGGCAGAGCAGTCATCACTTGAGCTCCCACAGTGATACTGTCAAGCTATTTAGGTAAGTCCCCACCATGCCTAGCTTTCTCTAGAACTCAGGTGTATGCACCAATAACCAAGCCAGTAGGAACGGAAATTTTTATTATTTACAACTGAAAGCCTCCTAAATGAACCTCGTCAAAAAAGCAGTTAGGACTGTGTTTCTAGTAGGCTAGGTTTCTAACAGGAGGAGGAACTCCCTGGATGTGAATTTAATTCGCCCCTAAGGAAACGCTCTAGTCACTGATGTCAAAGTCCAGAGGAAACTCTCTGGGACACGCCATTCAGCACAACCACCCAAAGGCTCTGCACAGAGCAGCAGAAAGACCAGGAGGGCCTCTGTTATTTCTCAGAGCCATCGCCAACAGCTGCTCTCTGAAGCCTGCCTGCCCAGTCTCCTAAAAACTATCACCTGGATTTTTCTGTGCTTTTCCCTTTTTACTACTTGTTTCTTTTCCTAGGAAGACATTCCTCCTCCCATTCTCAGTCTTCCTGCCCAGAACTGGAGTCTTGGGGCTGGGGGTGTCACTCAGCCCGGCTTGCACACTCTCCAATCTGGGACCCCTCAGGGGATGTCTGACTGCCAGTTTAGGCACGATCCCTGTGGGATCAGGCCTAAACCAGCAGTCGGACATCCCTTTCACAATCCAGGGCCGATGGCTCCTAACCGCTCACCTGCCTGCCTGCCTGATCACCCCTATGCACTCTGCCTGCTGGCCTGCTCACCCCCAACTGCCCCCCCCACCAGCTTGCTCGCCCCCAACTACCCCACCCTGCTGGCCTGATTGCCCTAACCGCCTCTGCCTCATCCCAGCCACCACGGCTTTGTCCGGAAGGTCTCCTGGTCTAATTAGCATTAGCTAATTACCCTTTTATTAGTATAGAAGATAGAAGCCTGGTGCACAGGTGGGGGCCAACTGGTCTGCCCTGAAGGGGGTCCCAGATCAGGGTGGGGGCCCCCTTGGAGGGCGGGGCGGGCCTGGACCAGGGGCCTGGGGCAGTTTGCAGGCCGGCCACACCCCCATCAGGGTGGGGGGGGTCTCCGCTGGGGGGCATGGCCAGCCTGGGTGAGGGTCTGAGGGCCGTTTGCAGGCCTGCTAAGCCTCCTAATTAGCATATTACTCTTTTATTAGTAGAGAAGATAGGTTTAACTGTTTATCTTTTTACCCACATAGGCCTGTCTTGATGCCTCCCAGCCCCCCTGCCCGCGCCCCCCCCCCCGAATTAGGCTCCTCTCCTCCAGTTTACCGTATAGCAGAACAAAGCTAGACTGTTAGTACATATATGGCTTTATGTGATCAGAGACATAAAAATTTTAAATTATGCACACAAATTTTTACTCTTTAACTCTGAATTTCAAGTAACAAGTACCATTTTTAAAAACTTGATATTTTCAACAAGACCTCTGTTTTCTACACACACAGACACACACACACATTTTAGGCACTATAGCCAAGACCCGTGGTGGTCGGCAAACTGCGGCTCGTGAGCCACATGCGGCTCTTTGGCCCCTTGTGTGTGGCTCTTGCACAGAATACCACGGCCTGGGCAAGTCTATTTTGAAGAAGTGGTGTTAGAAGAAGTTTAAGTTTAAAAAATTTGGCTCTCAAAAGAAATTTCAATGGTTGTACTGTTAATATTTGGCTCTGCTGACTAATGAGTTTGCCGACCACTGGCCAAGACCAATATGCTCTTTATTATAATCGCCACCAGATTGATAGGAAACTGGGTTTCAGACTCACAGCTTTTTCATAACTATGATGATATGGCGGACTCTACCCACAAAGGATACTGGCAGACCCTGTGACTCCAACCTCTGGAACTTTCTTTGTAGTTTCCCTTTTCATCTGGTATCTCTATAGTCACTCCTTAAAAACACTAGTACTTCTTTACATAGAATTTTCTGGCATAAGGCTTAGAAGATTTTGATTATGCAAATTATGTATTCATTCAGTCAAAGCAAAATGCATAGTTTTTGATGCAGCTAATTATCCTCTAGATGCTACTTCCTGTCTTCTATCTCACGGTTAGAGCATCATCCCTAGGTTGCCGGTTCAATCTCAGGCCAGGGCACATACAAGACTCAACCAACAAATGGAACAACAAATTGATGTTTCTCTCTCTCTCCCTCTAAAATCAATCAATCAAAAAAATATAGGAGAAACCAAGATGGCAGCATAGGTAAGCACCTAAACTGCTGCCTCGCACAACAATTTCAAAACTACAACTAAAAGACAGAACGGACACCATCCAGAACCACAGGAAAGCTGGCTGAGTGGAAATTCTACAACTAGAAGGAAAGAGAAAAGCTCACGGAGAATTGGAGGAACAGCAAAGGGTTGAGGTACGGCAAAGGGTCAGAGAGGAAGGAAGCCCCTGACTGTACTGAACCCCAGTTCTGGGTGGAACCCCGTGGACCCAGGCTCATACAGGGGAAGTCTGGACTGTCAGGTAGAGAGAAAGGCACTCAGAGACTCAGAGACCCGGGGGAGGGGGTCTGGAGGCGCGCACAAAGACTGCAGAGGTTGCCACGGGCTTTCCCTAGCAGAGGGGACTCGGAGGCTCCTGACTGCGCTGGGCCCCAGTTCTGACTGCACTGAACCCCAGTTCCAGGCCAGCCCCTGGGGACCGACACTCTTGCAGGGGGCGGAGGCTCGGGAGCCAGGGAAGGCTGTGCACGCACAAGGGCAGGGCTGACGGGAAGCCAAGACTGTCTGCTCCGCCCTGAGACTCCACTCCATCCAAGCTGAGCACAGAGGCTTTTGCAATCTGGCAAGTCTAATCCTATAAGGCTGTCTCCACACCGAACTTCTCCCAGCACAGACACAGCTGATCCTCACAGCCAACTGGCCTGGAGGTCAGTTCCTCCCAGTGATACCAACAACAATCAAGACTTAACTACAACAAGGCTGTGCACACAGTCCACAAAGGGGTGCACTAAGAGAGTCCACCTCAGGTAACTGGGAGGCCGACCCACTGGGCCATATAGGACACCTAGCACACAAAGCTACCCTACCAACTCAGGGAAGCAGTGAAAATGAGGCGACAAGAAACAGATCACAAACGAAAGAAATGGAGGAAAACAAACGACTGGATATAGAATTCAAAACCACGGTTATAAGGCTTTTCAAGAATATCCTAGAAAAGGCCGGTAAATAAAACGAGACCCTCGAAGATATGAAAAAGGACCAACCAGAAATTAAACATACACTGACTGAAATAAAAAATATTATAGAGACCCAACAGCAGACTAGAGAAATGCAAAAATCAAGTCAAAGAATTGAAATACAAAGAAGCAAAAAACAACCGAAAAAGCAAAAAAGAATCCAAAAAGTGGAAGATAGTGTAAGAAGCCTCTGGGACAACTTCAAGCATACCAACATCAGAATTATGGGGGTGCCAGAAGAAGAGAGAGAGCAAGATACTGAAAACCTATTTGAAGAAATAATGACTGAAAACTTCCCCCACCTGGTGAAAGAAATAGACTTACAAGTCCAGGAAGTGCAGAGAACCCCAAACAAAAGGAATCCAAAGAGGACCACACCAAGACACATCATAATTAAAATGCCAAGAGCAAAAGACAAAGAGAGAATATTAAAAACAGCAAGAGAAAAACAGCTAATTACCTACAAGGGAGCACCCATACCACTGTCAGCTGATTTCTCAAGAGAAATGATGCAGGCCAGACGTGAGTGGCAAGAAATCTACAAAGTGATGAATAGCAAGAATCTAAAACCAAGATTACTCTACCCAGCAAAGCTATCATTCAGAACTGAAGGGCAGATAAAGAGCTTCACAGATAAGAAAAAGCTAAAGGAGTTCATCACCACCAAACCAGTATTATATGAAATGCTGAAAGGTATTCTTTAAGAAGAGGAAGAAGAAAAAAGTAAAGATAAAAATTATGAACAACTAATACATATCTATCAAGTGAACCTAAAAATCAAGTGAATTAAACACCTGAGGAACAGAATAAACTGGTGAATATAATAGAATTGGGGCATAGAAAGGGAGTGGACTGATAATTCTCAGGGGGAAAGGGGTATGGGGGCGTGCAGGAAGAGACTGGACAAAAATTGTATACCTATGGATGAGGACAGTGGGGGAGGGGAGGTAAGGGCAGAAGGGTTGGGAACTGGGTGGAGGGGCGCTATGGGGGGAAAAAGGAGAAACAATTGTAATAATCTGAATAAAGATTTATTAAAAATAAATAAATAAATTATATATATATATATATATATATATATATATATGCCCTAACCGGTTTGGCTCAGTGGATAGAGCATCGGCCTGCGGACTGAAAGGTCCCAGGTTCAATTCCAGTCAGGGCATGTACCTTGGTTGCAGGCACATTCCCAGTAGAAGGCGTGCAGGAGGCAGCTGATTGATGTTTCTCTCCCATCGATGTTTCTGACTCTCTATCCCTCTCCCTTCCTCTATGTAAAAAATCAATAAAAATATATTTTAAAAATGCCAATATAGTTTCAGCAAATCTTAATATAGAAAGAACCATGTTCACATGTTCACAATTCACAAAGTACTTCTCTTAATTTGGGACAATTTAACAAGCCACATCAGTCTATACTCCCAGGCATGACCCACAATACCTTTTATTCACTTAATCATTAAACAAGTGTCCATTTAGCATCTGTAACATGTGGGATACTGTACTTGGTATGTAACAGTGAAGAAAACAGACATGGCTACTATCCTCAGGAAGCTAAATTCTAGCAGCAATCTTTCATCCAAACACCACACAACTTTTAAGTGTTTACTATAGATATGAAATACACTGGATGAAATAAATTTATAGTCTTAGCATACTTATACAAGCCATATACAAAATATGTGCACATTATATTTGTCTTATCAAAAGTTCTTTAAGCATTTGAAATAAATCTTGCATCTTCTCTACATTGTCCCCCTAGCAAATATATTAACACATGCCCAACACTTCAAAGGTAACCATTAGCCAGTACAGATTAAATTTGCAGGCAAAAGCATGGTACAGGAGTATACTAGGTGATAGCTACTCATAATAGGGAAGTGGGGGGAAGACTGAATTTTGAAAATATCTTGTATATTTTAAACGCTTAAAAACATACCATAGTGGCATTAAGATATATTTTAAAGCCTCTGTAAGTATGCTTGATGATAAAAGAAAAAAATCATGGCATAAAAATAAGACCTAAAGCATATAATCTAGCTAATGACAGCTTAGTCTATTTCAGGTGCCGAGAACAGCTCCTAATGGCACCCGGATGTTACTGCTTGCTCAGCAGGGGAAGGACAGCCCTCAACCTACATGTGCACTAGAGCCCCATCATTGGATAGGGAAAACGTAAGGGATTTTCTCAGCAGACATAAGGCCTAGAAAGGGAAGAGAATTTTACTGTTTCTCTTAATGAGATGTTAAGTTTAAACAGTAGAAAGGGAATGATGGGTTTTGTTATGTAATAACAATAAAATCTCTGTAAGTACATTGTGTTTTGATACTACCACCCAGATTTTGAGATAGGAGGAAAGAAAGCAGAAAACCGTAAAACCCCTGACCATATGAAAAGTCAACATCAAATGAATGAAGTTCATTCACAGAAGGCACCACCCTAAGAATGGTTTTATGAACGTGCTGGGAGGTAGCAAAAGCCTTAAAAACGGTCTGGCCAGTGTGTCTTAGCAGTCGAGAGTCAACCCAGGAACCAACAGGTCACGGGTTGGAATCCTGGTCAGGGCACAAGCCCAGGATGCAGGCTCCATTCCCAGTAGGGGTGAGTGCAGGAGGCAGCCGATCAATTACGTTTCTCATTGATGTTTCTGTCTCTCTACCCCTCACCCTTCCCTCTCTCTAAAAATCAACACAAACACACTCCAGTCAGGGGCTTGGAACTGGTTTGCCTCTTCATTGCAACCACTGGACACTAAGTCTCCACTAAAGGTACAGGGGAGAATTCACTACCATTAAAATGTAATATATTGGGAGGAAGAAAGCAGTTCTGAAAATACGAGCCTATTTTAAAATTAACTACAGAATTACACCTGGTCCACAGATACACGCACAGAACCTTTTTCTAAAGTGCTTACTTCTCGGTGTTGGTTTGTGGGTGGTTTTTCCTCCAGTTCTTTTCTTGAAGGGCAACACTATTATTAAAAAGATGATTTGCAGCTTAATGTAGGGCTGTTTTCACCTTTGCAAAGAACCCAAGAAAGTGCCTTTTAAAAACGAAATAATTAAACCTGAAAGACTAATGAGTTGTTTTGGGTGTAGCTTTTATTTGGGAGGATCTAAAAATAACTTTATCCATTTATAAGCCTGTAATACCTGATATAATATTTATTCAATATCATTAATTAGGGATCGCATTAAACTTTAGATGTTAGTTTCCAATGGCTAGCCAATAAAAGGAGACATGTGACACTTGAAGAGCTGGGGCTGACTTCTTTGGAAAGATCCCAGTAACATGGAAACTAGTTACTTCCAGTAAAGCAGCATGGCATCCACTGGACCAAGCTGGGGGTTGACTGATTTTAACGGTATAATATACCCATTCAACACTTGGCTCCTATAATGTTCTTCCCTAAAAGAAATGCATTTTAGGCTAGTGGGAAGGAAGCAAAATCCACTTAGCTACTCTGAAAGCCTCCTTTTGGAAGATTTATTTTCTTTCTTGAGTGTCTTAGGTAAACCTGAAGTGCTGCTAATGAAGGAACTAAATCCTGTTAAATTCAGGGCTGCAGGCACTACCCTAATGAACTCCCTAAATTTTAATCAGTTTTCCTTCATCACAAGGCTGGTGCTTCCGGTAGGAGAATCAGCAGCCAGAGGGCACTGTGAAGGGCGTGCAGAGAGATTCATCCAGACAGGGTGATCCATTTTGCCGCAAGCCTCCCGGAGAACAGGCAACTCTCCAGTATGAAATACAAAAAAATTTTAAGAGACCACCCTCACTAAAAACAATAAATTAAAATCAGAGTATAACATCATTACAAAAATTTATCCTTCTTGGCTTTAATAATATGGCCGACTTGTTTAAAATTATCCAGAATGACAAATTCATACTTTGCCATAATTTAAGAATTGCTGCCTGCCCCCCCCGCCCCCATCCCCAAGCTGAAATATCAATGGGAAGAAAATATCAACGGGGAGATGAAGTGAAAGGATGAGAGGGAATGATAGGGAAGATACGTTTTTGTTAGGAACACAAAGAAACCGCCTAGCACCTACAATAAGTACATAAACTCAGAACGCTTTCACCATAGTTATTTTCACACTCCAAACAAATGGGAGACGCCAAAAGGACCCCAAGCCACCGGCTGTATTGAAAGAAAACAATTACTAATACTCAGAAACATGGAAACATCTATTTTCTTAAGAAACAAACAAATCAGCTCTGTTATGAACCCCGTGACCACCCATCCTCCTTAATGCGTTGCCTCCACGGAAAACTAGCAGTAGCAGCCGCGAGATGATCACACGAACGCAGCTCTCAAAACAGAAACGACTTACCTTGGACGCGTCTACCAGCAGGAAAGAAGCATTTCAACACGCTTTCCGGACCTTACTTTCTCCCGGGGGTGGGGGGAGGGTCCCCCAATAGACTCCCACAGGTTGCTGGCTGCATCACAGTCGCCAGCACTTCCCAGGCCCTTGCTGATACCCAACACCTACAGCCCGCTTGACTGTCTGAACTCGGGCCCCGAGCTACCCTGCGAAACTCCGGGGCCAACCAGAGCATCCATCACACTCCCAGGCCCTGGGGGGGTTGGGGGATCCAGGCAGAAGGGACTGCAAGGCGGCTGGCAGGGAGGACGCAGGGCAGCTGAGCCACGGTGACCAGGCAGGACCGCCCTGAGTGACACTCGTCACACCAGCCCAGCCTGTAATTGTTTAAAAGGACTAATAGCTGGAGACGCCACAGGGAGGGGGAGGGTCGTGGGGATGCGGCAGGCTCCAGGTAAAGCCACGCTCGGGGGATGCGGACCCCCGGAGGGAAAAAGGCCGACGCCTCCCGGGCCTCATCGCCGCCCCGACGCCGGGACTTCTTCCTCGGGGAGCCGGCGCTTCGGCCTGGGGAGGGCCGGTAACCGGCCAGGGCGCACCGAGGGCGTGGGACGGGCCCAGAGAGCCGCGGGGTCGGGCCGGGATGCTCACCCGCCGGCGAAGAGATGGAGCAGCGTGTTCTCCTTCTGCTGAGAGCCGTTCGCCATGGCCGCGCCGGTTTCGCGGCCCGCCGCCGCCGGTGCCACAGGCGCGAGGCGGCTCGAGGGATGCGCGAGGCGGCCCGCTCCGCTAGCCCCGCTGCTCTCAGGCGTCCGCCGGCGCCGTCCCCATGCAGGCGCGTCCCCACGACCCGCTCCCTCGGTCCGCACACTCCGCGGCGTGGCCGCCGGCCCTTCACCCGCCTCTGCGGCAGGAGCCCGGCGTCCAGTGGAACCCCACCGCGCGGCCGTCACGTGGCGGGGGCCGGGTCCGACGTCACCCGGCGGCGCGCGCTGGGGCGGTGAATGGCGGGGGTGTGGACCCGGATCTGTGCTTCCATTGGTCGACGAGCGGATGTGGGCGGGGATAACGCACCGCCCGGGGCGGGGTTCCGCTTGGAGCGCGAGACTGGGCGGGGCCAGCCTGGGCCCTCGCGGTGGAGGGAGAACCGGCTTAAGCAGCCTGGTACCTGCTCACAGCTGAGAACCTGGGCTTGGCTGGCTGGGGAGGCCCTGGCCTTTTTACTTTTTTAGTCTATATTTTCCTTTACGTTGTGATACGCACGATGTGCAAAAAGGCATATAAATTACTTATGACATCTCAGCTCTGTACTCACCGCCCAGTTCAGGGGAAAAACCACGATCAAAAGCACTAAAACTCCCAGTGTACCCTTTAGTATAATTTTGTATAGTTCTTATTTTTCTAGAAATAGCACTACATGCTGCAATACGCTTTTTGGCCTATCGTCTATGATCATCTCCAGACTGCTTCTCTACTTGTATGTCCTTGGGTCACCGGCACCCTCAGCCTGGCATCTTATCACCTCCAGGTCCCCACATGCAGGCCTTCCCAAGCTACCGTGGCAGCGCGTCTATCACATGACTCCGTGTAGTTTCCTCGCGCAGATTTCCGCCGTTACTTTCTTGATCAATTGGTGTAAGTTGTCCTTTGGCCAGTGGAGTGTCAGCTTCAGGAGCGCAGGGACCTTGTTTCATTTGCTCACAGTTACTCCTGGCAAAGTATCTGAGGCTAGTAACGCCCAAGAAATTAGTGAGTAAATGTCCCTAACTGAACTCATCATTCCATGCCTCTTTTATTTCCTGTCCTGAAATATGATGACACCACCATCTGCACAGCCACCAATGCCAGAAACTTTCATGTTACCTTGAACTCCTCTCTCTCTCCGTGTCTCTCTCTCTCTCCTCTCCCAAAAGTCCATCACTCATCTGGCACTTCTATCTCCTAAAATTCTTCCAAAGCGCCACCCCTTCTCTGTGTTCCTTCCACTGCTGCTGCTGTTTCGAGTCAAAGCAGTGCCTTGACCAGACAGGAGCTGCTAGAAGTCCTGTGTGTAAACACAAAGAGAGCTTCAGTAGAAGGGGAATCGTGTGCAAACAGGAGCTGGGGATTTGATTGCTGGGACTCTTTAAAAACAACTCTCGGGGGCAGTCATCCAAAATACAAATAGAGTGAGTACTCTATATTAAAACCATTACTCCCAGGCCTAGAAAGGGAAAGCCACACAGCACTCCACATTATGGGGAAAAGGAAGGAAAGAAGGCAGGCAGTGAGAAAAAGTGTTTCCGATGCTTTCTGCACCTCCCTTGCTTTGGTGGTTAGGAAGTCCGTATTGGTCTTAGCTGAAGATTTATGAGGCAGAAGGAAAGAGCAGGAGAAAGTAATGTGACCCCGTTAGCCAGGAGGGAGCTGTACCCACCTGGGTGAAATTCTAAACCCAAGGAAACACTGCTATCCTTGGATGCTCTCTCACAGAGGTGTCTGAGGCTGGGACCCAGGCCTCTGATGCCAAGGCAGCACCCAGCCTCCTGCCTTTTTTCGGGGGGCGGGGAGTGGGGGGGCGGGCGGCTGCCGGTCTAGGGCTGAGCTAGACACATAAACAGGCCTCCCCACCTGCTTGTTCATAGTTAGGCTGCCTTCGGGTTGGAGTTTTTCCAAGGTCTTTCATGTATATTATCTTGTTGGGTACTCACAATGTGTGTAGCCTGTTGTTTTCGTTCTGTTTTTATGGACAAGCAGGATAGATTTGCTCAAGGTCACACAGCCAGCTAGTGGCTGATGCAACAGTCTTTCACGCCTCCTGCTTTGGGACATGCGGTTGCCTAGGAAGCTCCCTTCCGCTGCAGGCCAGCCAGAGGAAGCTACCCGATTCATCCATCCATTCATTCATCCATTCACCCACTCAGCACCTATTTGTTGAGCTTTTACTCTGTTCCAGTCAGTGTTCTAGGCTCTGAGGATACAGCAGGGATTAGCATGGATAAAAATATTTAGCAAAACGGTAGCGATCAGATCCAGCAATAGGTAAAAGGGATGATGTGAATATTTCTCTTTTCCACGTCCAGCGAGGTTAGAGAGCGGTCCGGTTCCTGAGGAGGGGCTGCTGGGGATTGAGAAAATGAAAGAGACAGACACAGAGATAGGAAAAAGCTGGAGCTGGGGGGGGGGGAGGGGGGTAAGGGGCAGCTGTCTTCTGATGGAGAGACATTGACCCAGAGCCCATACAACTTGTTTATTTTACACAGCAAAATACCAGGAAGTTTTACTAAAGCCCAAGACAAAGGAGATTATGCGCATTCTTGGGTGGGCCCCTAGCTGTATTCATTCCTGGATTTAAATTTTGTTATATAAATCCAGGTGCTTGGCTGGATTTAAATAACAAAACCTACCCCCTGGCACCTGGGCTGAAGGTCAAGCTGACAACACTCCTGCCTCTGGCAAAGTGTGTTTCCAGGACTTGGCTTTGCCGACACCACTGGATTCAGCTGACAATAATTAAAGAAATGCCCATGTGCCTTCCCAGGCGCTCTCAACAGGATGATATCTCATGGTCAAATGAGATATGCCCCAGGAATGTGAGGTTGGTTTAGCATTCCAAAATCAATCAATAAAGTTCAGCATATGTTGTGTATTGCTTTAATATGATTTCCAATCCACCTGTTTATGACAAAGGAAAAAAGATGCTTTGATATAAGAATGAAGTAAGTCATGCAAGGATGTCATCGTTTTACATCTGTTGTCATGGATAAGCAGTCAGCAGCCTAGCTACTGGGGCCCCTCTGAGGGCTTATGCATTAGAACGTGTGAGGAAGCAGCTATGGCAAGGGACCTTTTTAGACGATAAATACTGAGAACTTGGGAGGACTCTCTGAGAGTGTCAGTTTGGAAGGAGGGACTCCTGCTAATATAAAAACGTCCAGAAGACCCTCAGGCACCTGTCCTGTCTTGATGAGGTTCTCCTGGAAGACAGTGGTGATAACTATCTCAGCTCCAGGTGAAAGAGATCAGCCCACCCACCAACGCTGGCATCTTCGTTCTCTAGCAACATGCCCTAGCAACCCAGGATTTAGACTTTTGAGCTGGTAGCAGGAAATCAGCTCTTTGGTTGGTTGCCATCGCTCCCAGTGCCTACTCACATCAAAAGATACACCTCTGTTGAAATTTGGACTCTATTCCTTCACCTCCCCTTGCCGGGAACAATAGTGTGATTAATCTGTCATTTGTTTGGAATAAGTCATTTCTT
The DNA here is from genome assembly GCA_026230045.1 of Corynorhinus townsendii. Taxonomy (NCBI): domain Eukaryota; kingdom Metazoa; phylum Chordata; class Mammalia; order Chiroptera; family Vespertilionidae; genus Corynorhinus; species Corynorhinus townsendii. The sequence continues at coordinate 216,901,365 of JAPDVU010000002.1, forward strand.
TATTTGACTTACTAAGAGATACCCTGTATATGATTGGCTTGTGAAATAATTATACACAGATTATTATGATCTCTGAATGCATAATAATTAGAGGCCCGGGGCATGAATTTGTGCATGGGTGGGGCCCGGCCAGCCTGGCCAGGGGGAGGGGACATGGGCAGTTGGCTCACCTACCTGCTGGTCGAACTCCTGGTGGAGGAGACAATTTGCATATTAGCCTTTTATTATATAGGATATACACTGAGTGGCCAGATTATTATGCGTTCAGAGATCATAATAATCTGGCCACTCAGTGTAATTCTCACAGCAAACCTGTGCTAAATAAATTGCTGGCAAAGATAAAACTTAGTCTCTAAATCATGCTTTTGCAGCCTTCCAAAGCAAAAACAGAAGCAAAGCAGCCTATTAACAGAATAAAGGAGAAAAACCAGATGATCATGTCACTAGATGCAGAAAAAGCATTTGACAAAATTGAAACCCCATCTTTTAAAAAAGTTATCAGCAAACGGAGAATAGGAAGGATTTATACTACCCGATAAAGGGTGCCTATAACAAACCCACAGCTAACATCATATTTAATGGTAAAGAGACTGCCTGCCTGCTTCCCTAAGGTAGGCAACAAGAAAACGCATCTGCCGTTATTCCACATGGTACTAGCGGTACCAGTCGGCTCAATAAGGCATGAGAAATACCAGCCAAAGGCCTGGCTGGGTAGCTCAGTTGGTTAGAGCTTCATCCTGATCTGTCAAGGCTGCAGATTCGATTCCCAGTCAGGGCATATACAAGAAACAACCAATGACTGCATAAATAAGTGGAACAATAAATCAACATCTCTCTCTCTCTCAAAAGAAAAAAAGAAAGTCAGAAAGGAAGAAGTAAAACTGTCTTTAGGTGCCTAGGGCTGGAACTGGTCTGGGGAAGGGCTTTTCTAGGAAAAGGCTAGAACTTCTGAGGGTGATGGTCTGCATCCTGATCAGTGTTCCTGGAGAGCCACCTGAGTTGGAGGGGGCTCTCCCTCCTTGGTTGTCATCACTCCCTTGGGGAAAAAATTCAGACGAGTGAGTGTAAACAGTGTTGGAGCAAAGCAAGTGAATTTATGAAGGAAGCAAAACAAGCACATTTATTAAGAATGCTAGAGATCTGGTGTGTGGATTTGTGCACGGTGTGTGTGTGTGTGTGTGTGTGTGTGTGTGTGTGTGTGTGGAGGGGCGTCCCTTGGCCTGGCCTGTGCTCTCTCACAATCCAGGACCCCTTGGGGGATGTCTGACTGGCAGTTTCAGCCTGATCCCCGCAGGCCAGGCCAAGGGACCCCACCAGTGTATGAATCTGTGCACTGGGCCTCTAGTATGCATATAAGATCTTTGGTTAATCTCTTCCCACCCTTCCTGCTCCCCACTTCCCTATGAGATTCATCAGTCTGTTCCATGTTTCCATGCCTGTGCATTGAACGGGTGCCCCCTGGTGGTCAGTGCACATCATAGCTACTGGTTGAATGGTTGAATGGTTGCTTAGGCTTCTATATATACACTGAGTGGCCAGATTATTATGATCTCTGAACGCATAATAATCTGGCCACTCAGTGTGTGTGTGTGTGTGTGTGTGTGTGTGTGTGTGTGTGTGTATATTAGAGGCCCAATGCATGAATTCATGCATGGGTGGGGTCTGGCCAGCCTGGTTAGGGGGAGGGGACATGGGTGGTTGTCCGGCCTGCCTGCTGGTCGAACTCCTGGTCGAGGGGACAATTTGCATATTAGCCTTTTATTACATAGGATATACACTGAGTGGCCGGATTATCATGCATTCAGAGTCATAATAATCTGGCCACTCAGTGTATAGATACTTGGTTAAAGCACAAGAGGGGCAACTCAGCTAATCTGAGTGCCCTGCCTGGTGGAGGTTCAAGGGTTTTATACATGTCCCCCCCCCCTCTGGGTTTCAAGATTCCCCTGCCAGATATCTTGGCAAGGGACTAGATTTCAAGGTCCCCTTTTACATTGTTGTGGCTTTTCCCAGTATTTGTGAGAAAGTGGCAATTTTATCTTGGCAAGTCCCAACACTGCTGACTTCTTTGCTCAGTGGGTGAGATAAACTCCCATTTCTTCATCCCCCACCCCTTCTCCTCATCCTGCCCTAGAAGCTATCTATACTGCTTAACAATCAGAATATACATAATTAGTCAAAACTCATTAAAAGTTACACTTAAAGTGGCTACATTTTATTGTATGTGAATTATATCTCACAAGAGTTGGTTAGAAAGAAAACAAAAAGCAAGGCAAATTCTATAGCCTATATAATAAAAGGCTAATATGCAAATTGTCCCCACAGGTGGGAGCTCCACCTACTGGAGTTAGATGTGCGCTGGCCACCAGGGGGCTGCATGGAACATGGTGGGTGTGCGACGTGGCACGGGCAGCAGGTAGCAGTGGAGACGCTGCCACCCTGATAGGCCCCGATGAGAGCAGGACTGCGGTGGGATGGTGGAGCAGGGGAGTGAGCGGCGCCAGGCCAAGGGGGGTGTGAGCGGGTGGGGGGTAGGGGGGAGAGAGGAGGGGGGAGGGGGAGGGGGGCCCACCCGATCACCCCACCAGTCGCTCCACAGATCGGCCCTGATGGCTGGCTAGGCCTAGGGACCCTACCCGTGCCCGAATTGTATAAATATAAACAATATATGTCAAGTTTGGCAATAGATCAGGGCTTGGACAGATAGTTATACCCAGAAATCCCCTTGGTGTTGCTGAGTCACAGACCAGGGGACTGCTCCCAGGCTTGATGGGGTAGGGAGGAGTGGCTTCTTCATTTGTTTGTTTCTTGTAACCATTCAAATTCTAAAGGACCCCAAGGTTTCTGCTGATGGGTTGCCAGTTTCTGCCAGCTTTCTTTCTCTGACTATTGGCTGTCAAACTTCTAACTGCTTCTTCCATGCTGTTTTTCTGCAAAAATACTGCTGGTGGTTGGGAAAGCATCCCAACCTCACCCCCAGAGGCTGGGGTTTCACATCTTGCAGAACATTGTAAGGAGCAGTTCAGCTTTTCAGAGAGCCTGAGGCTGCAGCAGGGAGCCTGAGGCTGGAGCAGGGAGCCTGAGGCTGCAGCGGGGAGCCTGAGGCTGGAGCAGGGAGCCTGAGGCTGCAGCAGGGAGCCTGAGGCTGCAGCGGGAAGCCTGAGGCTGGAGCAGGGAGCCTGAGGCTGGAGCGGGGAGCCTGAGGCTGCAGCGGGGAGCCTGAGGCTGGAGCGGGGAGCCTGAGGCTGGAGCGGGGAGCCTGAGGCTGGAGCGGGGAGCCTGAGGCTGCAGCGGGGAGCCTGAGGCTGGAGCGGGGAGCCTGAGGCTGCAGCGGGGAGCCTGAGGCTGCAGCGGGGAGCCTGAGGCTGCAGCGGGGAGCCTGAGGCTGCAGCGGGGAGCCTGAGGCTGGAGCAGGGCCAGTTTCTTGCTGAGGCCCCACCTAGAGTGAAAGCGCACACAAGGCCTTTGTCTGCTCAGGGTGGGAGGGCCACAGGGCAGGTGGTGTGGCTGGGAGCAAAGGACAAATCCCAGCTGCTCTCTCTCCTTTGCTTTCTCCTTAACAGATCCGACCAGAGCCAAGTTTCAGCTACAGCCTTTTGCTGTTTTTGTTAATCCTCACTCGAGGGAATTTTTCCCCATTGATTTTTAGAGCGAGTGGAAGGGACAGGGGAGGGGGAGACAGGGACTAAGAGGGAGAGAGAGGTGGGGGGAGAGAGAGGTGAGAGACACACATTGATTGGTTGCCTCCCACATGTGCCCACCCGGGATGGGAGATTGAATCTGAACCCCTGACTTTCTGGTATGCCGGCCGATGCTCTAACCACCGAACCACACCGGCCAGGCCCTGCCTTTTTTGTTTTGTTTTGTTTTGCTTTGTTTTATTGGAAAAAAATAGAACCCCACGTACAAAGGGAAGAGAGCACAAAAATTCAACTGATGGCCCTAGCCAATTTGGCTTAGTGGATAGAGCGTCGGCCTGTGGACTGAAGGGTCCTGGGTTTGATTCTGGTCAAGGGCACACGCCCAGGTTGCAGGCTCGATCCCCAGTAGGGGGCATGCAGGAGGCAGCTGATCAATGTTTCTATCTCTCCCTATTTCTTCCTCTCTGAAATAAAAAAAAATATATATTTTTTTAAAAATTCAACTGATACAAAACAAAGACTGAAAAGTCACAAGGATCCAATGTTGTTTGAAATTACTTCCCAATTCCTTAAACAGCTCCTCTCAGGAAAAGCAGAAATGTTTATTTGGTTTTTTAAAAAATCGGAACTGCTTTAATGTACTGGGGATAGAGCCCAAAACCTGGGCATGTGCCCTGACTAGGAATTGAACCAATGACCTCTTGGTTTCTGGGTTGATGCTCAACCACTGAGCCACCCTGGCCAGGCTGCTCTAAAGCTTTTTGCAGCCGTATGTTTCTTTGACTCTTGGAGCCATTAGGAAAGATACCTAGATCCTAGCAGAGACTGGTGTCCACTATGGGTCGTTCTCCTGAGTTCTCAAAGGCCTATCTACAGCTGTTTAAACCAAGTTGCCCGTGTCTCTCTCATTGCACCGAGGTGCACCTGTTATCTAACAACTAGAGGCCCAGGGCATGAAATGTGTGCATGGGTACGTACAGTCCGTAGGCCTGGCTGGCAATCAGGGCTGCCAGCAGCCAGCAGGGGCCTTTCTTCATTCCGCACTGCCCCCTGGTGGTCAGCACACATCATAGTGGGCGATCAAACTCCCGGTCTTCCAGTCGAACTCCCGAGCGGACACTTTGCATATTAGCCTTTTATATATATATATTAAAGGCCCAATGCACGAAGATGCGTGCAAGAATAGGCCTTCCTTCCCCTGGCTGCTGGCACTGCCTTTGCTCCGTCCTAGAGCCACCTTTCTGCCTTCCCACACTGCCCAAAGGCCCCGAGGGACTGGGGTGATGCAGAATACCTGCATTGTTGCCATGGTGACCACACAAGTGTCCTGCCCCGCCCCCAGCTGCTCTGTGCCTGTGTATGCAAATTAACCCACCACCTTTGTTGTGTTAATTTGCATACTCACTCCTGATTGGCTGGTGGGCATCATGAAGGTACGGTCAATTAGCATGTTACTCTTTTATTAGTGTAGATCGATACACCATATTTCCAGCCTTTCCAATTTCTTTTCAGACAGCCATTACCTATACCGTCTCAGCTCCTCTGGCATTGCATAAAGCGCTCATCTGACAAGGAAATACGATTTTGTGTGTCTTTTCTCCATACTTAGAAATCTACTGCTAACTCATCCCTGATGCTCTCTGACATACGTAGATGGTTCCACAAGGCCTGGTAGTTACTCTTAAGGAATTTTTACATAGAATTGGTCCTGTTTGGAGGAGATTCTTGGCGTCACATTCGTCATCTTGAAAGCTGGTCCCTTTTCTGAGGATCTTGATTTTTTGAAAACTTGATGCTGTTTCAGCTGAAAAATTGGCAAGAGCAGTTACAGTCTCAACAAGGCTCTGCAGTGGAGCCTTCTGCACGCAGAAGGCCTGTGTTGCCCGACTCGGCCACGCTGCCAGGGTCAGCCTGCTAGGCTCAGTCTCCAGTCGCATGAGGGAACCTGTTTTTTTCAGTCTTTGTCGGCCCCTGTCCAGCACCCATTTCCCTGACCATTTCTTAGAAGGAAAGCACCTTTGGTGAAATGTCAATTCTAGAAGCCTGGCCCAGCGGCGTGGCTCAGTAGTTGAGCATCGACCTATGAATGAGGAGGTCATGGTTCCCATCGCGGTCAGGGCACATGCCCGGGTGGCGGGCTTGATCCCCAGTGTGGGGCGTGCAGGAAGCAGCTGATCAAGATTCTCTCTCATCATTGATGTTTTTTCCTCTCTCTCCCTCTCTGAAATCAATAAAAATGTATTTTTTTAAAAAAAGAGAGAGAGGCTCAGCCTTATGTTTCCAATGTATTTTGACTAACACTTGGAACTGAGGGTCACTCAATGTTAACGGACGACACTGGTAGCTGGACTCTCTGACTGCCCAGGGCCCACAATGGCCTTTTCCATGTCTCCTCCTTCCCTCCCACTCTCCCTTTTGTCCCAGCTCCTGAGAGGCAGTACAGCATAGGGTTCTCCTGCCAAATGGCCAAGTTACTTAATCTCCCCGTGCCTCAGTTGCCCCACCTGCACAACTAGGCGAGTTATGGTACATACTTCAGAGTGAGGGTTGTTAATAATAAATCTGCTGACACTTACCACACGCCAGGCACTGTCCTAAGTCCTTCTAGGACTCTTGCGTTGGAACTGTGATTGCGTCCCTGTTGTCTGTGCCAGGGAGAAGGCAAACAGCTGGCCTGGCTGGGAAGTGGCGGAGCTGGGATTTGAACAGAGGGAATGCCTTGGCAGAGGGCATGTGCTTCCCCACCCAGCTGCACAGTCTGAGGATGCTTAACGGGCTTAGGGCCCTGCCCATGGCCAGTACTGAACACATAGTTGTGTGTGTGTGTGTGTGTGTGTGTGTGTGTTTTATCAGGATTCTCACCAGTATCTATTAGAATCCACCAAAATGCACAAGAACTCTTGTTTCCAACATGGAAAAGCAGAGTGGGCTGAGGAGAAAGGTGAAGGACATGCGTAATCCTAAAAGAAGGATGGCTGTCATTTATTGAGCACCTGCTGTATGCCAGTTTGGGGTGGTGGAGGCTATAAGCACAATCTCGTATCCAAAGCCCCAGTGTGTTTCACAAGTCAGCGTTGTTCTGATGATGGCAGAGACATCAAATGGTGCACATGCCTCAACACAACACCCCTGGCCCGGGGCAGCGCACCGTCATCAAGCACATACAATGTCCAACAGTCACGCTGTGTGGGATTTCAAAACACCCTGTAGCCCTAGCAGGTGTGGCTCAGTGGGTGGAGCGTTGGCCTGTGACTGAAGGGTCCCAGGTTCGATTCCGGTCAGGGGCACATGCCCAGGTTTCAGGCTTGATCCCCAGTGGGGAGTGTGCAGGAGGCAGCTGATCAATGATTCTCTCTCATCATAGATGTTTCTCTCTCTCTCTCTCTCCCTCTCCCTTCCTCCCTGAAATCAATAAAAATACATTTAAAAAAATAATGAAAACACCCTGTACATAGCCTCACAGTCAGGCGAGGTCAAGGGTTGCCACCCAATGAGGTGCAGCCGGTCGGTCAGGTTCCCTGCCCATTTTCAGGGCTTTTGGAGACAGAATGGCGGGTGAGGGATGGCGGAGGGGTGTTTCATTTCCTTCTGCCGTCACCCCTGCAAGGTGGGTCTTCTCTTGCCCAGGTGGTCAGGCCGAGTGCGTTGCCTGAGGTCGCAGAGCTGTGATGGCCATGATGAGAACACGCACCACAGCCCGGTCCAGGGCTGTCTCATTTCATCCTCCCAGCGACCACGGCCTCTTAGTGTTCCCCTTCTACCGAGGAGCACACGGAGCTTAGGAGAGGCTAAACCAGCCCCCGCTGCCTGCGGAGTGAGCACGCTTGACCACCACGCTGGGGCAGAAGTTAACCACACCCACCCCAGAATCAGGCCATGTGGGTTCAAATTCCAGAACCTTGGGCAAGTCACTTAACAATCGTACCTGCCTCCCAGGTTGTGGTGAGTGTGTGTGTGTGTGTGTGTGTGTGTGTGTGTGTGTGTTTTACCAGGCAAAGTTACTGTGCCTCCACCAGAGAAACTGCCAGTAATGTCTGATTGGGATGCTTTTGGCTTCCCAGCCCCTCAGTAGGGTGTCAGCCACATTGATTGGTGGGAGGTGACTGGCAGTTGGCAAGGCCACTGGGCAAGAGACCTTGAGAAGGGGGAGTCTGGGCTCCTGTCCACCGCATGGCCCTGAACTGGGGAGATGCCCGCTGTTCTTCTCAGCCTGGTACCCCGCGTGGATGCTCTGAGCTTGAGGGGTGCTGGGTTAGGAGCATCAGCATGGAGGTTCCCACTCCGAAGGGAGAGGCAATGGTGTCTGGACCCACAGCAGCCTCCAACTGCTGAGGGGCTGGGGTAGACACCATTCATTCATTCATTCATTCATTCATACATTCATTCATGCAACCAATACTGATTTGCCCCCTACTCTGCTGCAAGCCGGGCATGGGCCGGGGCAGCCAGAGCCGGCAAAATTTATAGGGTCTTGCTTACATGGAGCTTCAGTTTCGTGCAGAAGAAAGTGCAACAAGCTCTGGAAGAGACAAACAGGACTGTCTGTGAAACGGTGCAGCTTCCGGCTGCGGGGGGGGGGGGGGGGTGTCGCTTTGCAGTGGGCTGTTTTCTGGGCTCGCTCTCCCCGGGGAGGCAGAACCAGGCCCCCTTCAGAGGACTGGGAAGAGTTCGTTAGCCCCTGGAAGTTAGCCCAGGCTCCTGCCCTTCCGGACGAGCTGGCTCAGGTTGCAGGCCTGGCACCGCCGCAGTGTAAGGGGGGGCAGAGCCCAGGCTGCCTCTCTGGGCCCAGGACAGGGGGAGGGGACATGCGTGCAAAGGGGACCCAGAATCCAAGCTGACCTCGTCTAGAGCCTGTGCTTGTCGTAACATACTCGACCGTCCCAGCGACCCTCCGGGTGGAGTGCATTATAATTGTCCCCACTTTACAGATGAGGAGACTGAGGCTCAGAGGCCTTGGCTCCAGGGCCTGGGCCCTAGCCCCTCCCAGACTGGATTAGAGGCCATCTCTGAACCTCACCTGCCTCCTTCGGAAAAAGGTGCTTCGAATGCTGACGTGACCCGGTCCTCCGGAGTCTCCCCCACACACGCCTCCTCTCCGAGCGAGAAAGCGGCCCCTTCCACTCCCTCGGGACTCGGCCTCCAGGCTTCTCCCACTCGACGGCAGGCTTCCCCAGGATGAGGGCAGTGTCCTTCCCACACCGGCGCTGAGGGCCGGGGATGTCATTTAGCGGCTAAATAGGGTGGGTCACGTGCCCCGCGGTCATTTCACAGCTGGGGAAACGGACGCGGAGAAGCCGCATTGTGCTGAGTGTCCATCTGGTCAGGGACAGAGGTAAGAGGACCCCCGAGTCTCACCCTTCCCCACTCCAGGCTCCTTCTGTGATGCCCGGATGCCCACCCGAAGGACATGTGCTGGACAGGTGACAAAGTGCTATACAGTGTGATCCCAGCACTCAAAGACTGCCACACTGGTGATGGGGCCTTTCTCTCTCTCTAGGTGACCTCGTCTAGTCCCACACGTGAAAGACCATCGATATGGCATCCGTACGACCCTCCCCCCCCCCCCCCAATTTCTATCTGCAGCTTCATTTTCCCTGAGGTATATTCTGGAACATCACCTGCGTGACACTCCCGATGGTGGCGCTGAGTGTTGACACGGCACATCTATTGATTCCTCGGCCCACCCTCCCCACACCTGCTGTCCCCAGCGCCTCCCAGTCCTCCCTGGATAGTGACCGGTCAGGGACATGGCCCCCGCGGCTTGATTTCTAGGCCTGGAACCCGTCCCGGGCTTCCTGGTGTCACTGAATCGTGGAAAACCAGATCCGTTTTTTCACAGCGTCCATGCAAGCGCCTCCTGGGTGGACACTAGGGTCTCGGGTAAGGACAAGAGGTGGGCCCCACCCCTCAGGGAGCTCAGGTTCCAGTGGGGGAGACCACCCACGAGCGAAGAGACGACTGTGCACGCAGTCATGACCTCGTGTCCGACGCCCTGGAGGAAATAGCGGGGTGCTGTGACGGTGGCCTGCTTTAAGTATCTAGCATTCCCTTTGGAGATGATTGAGGAAAGTCTGTGCATCCGGACCCCAGGAGGAAGGAGCATGTGCGCCCACTCTGTGAGGCTTGCCCCGGGTGAGCTGGGTGTGCGTGCCACCACCTTGGTGAGCTAGAGAGACCCCAAACCGAAAGCTACCTGAGCCTTGCCTTTCCCCCCAAGCATGGCCTTGGCGAGGCCAGGGCAGCTAGTTTGTCTGGGGGAGGGGGGGCCCCGGCCGCAGGGAGGGGAAGGATGGGACGAAGGTGTAAAGGGGGTGGATAATGAGCTGTGCCCACTGTGGGGACATCAGGCCAGATGCCGCTGGCACCCCGGGGAGGCTGTGGGAGCAGCTCAGCACGTCCCCCCGAGGGACACGAGGCTGACCCGTGGCTCCCTCACACCACACGCGTCCCCACAGCCCTGGCATGGGTTCAGGAAGCCACTGGGGCCTGCCAGGGACTTGCCCGCAGTGACTTTGGGGGCTGGCCGAGGTGGGTCTGTGGCAGGGTTTGGCCCATGAAGTTAACTAGCCCTGGGGGGGCGGGGAGGGGGGGCAGGCCCAGCAGAAGCCACGGCTTCGCAGGGTCCCCATCCTCAGGTGCCCACTGAGTGTGAGCTCAAGCCCCCCTTTCCAAAGCACAGCCTGCCCCTGGCGGTATTTCCAGATTCTTCTGCCTCGGGGCACTCCTCCAGGCCTCCAGGCCTCTGTACGGGCTGTGCTTACCTCAAATGTCACCTCCCGGCGGAGCGCTGGCTGCTGTCTGTCCCCAGCCCCAGCTGACCCGGCTCCTCCTTCGGCTGATGTGCCGGGGCGGCCGCTTTGTTTACAGGTTTTTCCTCTCTAGCTTTCCCAGCCCAGGAAATACATGGCGAACAGATAACAGGCCTCCTCTCGGCCCTTCCTTGGGAACCGGCACAGAGAAGTCGGCCAGCTCAGTGTCTGTAACCCCGTGACCTTGAAAATAGTAACATTGAATTCTCCAAAACATCCTGTGAGGTTCGGGCCAGGTCGCCCTTTACGGGTGGGTGTCGGTGCTTTTGTTTTACACGGACCAAGCGTCCCCTCGCAGGCGTTGGTGGGTTGCCAATGCACCCTCGGTTCCGGGCACACGGGGTATGTGTGGGGGGCGCTGCCCAGCCCGGAGCCTGGCGGGGCCTAGGCAGCGGGACCTTGCTGTGCTGTGGGATGCTTCCTTTCCCCAGCTGTCCCCTCTCACTCCAAGGGGGTGACGGAGGCTCAGCGAAAGCTCCAGGACAAGTCCGGGGCTGCCAGAGCTTCTTAGGCAACCGCAGGGACACGCCAGGCTTTCACCCGCTCTGCACCCTGGCTGTTAAGGCCACGGCCCAGCGGCGGGCGGTCACGGATCACTTTTCCATGCCCAGAACTGGAGGGGCATGCTGTTCCGGAATGGCCGATTTGGTCACAGGTCACATGTCTTGAGTGAGGCGTACACACTGGGAAAGTGACTTTGAGTGGGTGTTTCATCCCAGGACCAACGCCGGGGAGGGGTGGATGGAGGCGGGGGTACCCATCCGTGGAGAGTGTCTTTCTTAACCTTTAAAAAAACAAAACGTTTTTATTGATTACAGAGAGGAAGGGAGAGAGAGAGATAGAAACATCAATGATGAGAGAGAATCTTTGATTGGCTGCCTCCTGCATGCCCCGTACTGGGGGTCGAGCCCACAACTTGGGCGTGTGCCCTGACCTGGGAACTGTGACCTCCTGGTTCATGGGTCGATGCTCAACCACTGAGCCATGCTCACTGGGCTCTTAACTTTTTTTTTTTTTTCTTTTTATAGCTCAGATTTGACAGCAGGAATTATATCCATCAACAAGGATTGAAGCAAAGAAAAACTGATCAACCAGTTAGACTCAGCGTCTGTATGATACACCTGGCTTACTGGATTTTATTTTTAATTTTTTGGAATAAGGATTGTCAAATTACAGCCCGTGGGCCTGTTTTTGTATGGCCTGGGAGCTAAGAGTGTTTTTGACATTTTTACATGACCGTAGGAAAAGCACAGGAGAATAATATTTCGTGACCTCTGAAAAGCATAGAGATGTAAAGTTCTGTGTCTTTCGATAAAGTTTTATTGGCACCCGCTCACTGACATCTTGTCTGGAGCAGCTTTCCCTCCAGAAGCAGAGCTGTGTAGTCGAGGCAGAGACAGGACTCGCAAAGCTGAACGTTGGTACTGTTTCCCACAACATTTGTGGAGCCCTGGGTTACAATATGGCCGACAAAGCCATCGATGATGTCTCTCATCTGTGGCACCGGGCAATACTGCATTGCATACATATCTGGTGAAGGAATGAATGAAAGGGAACAAACAAGAGATTTAAATATGTTTTTATTGATTATGTTTTTAGAGAGGAAGGGAAAGGGAATAGAGAAATAGAAACATTGATGAGAAAAAGAGATAGAAACATCGGTAAGAGAGACATGGGTCAGCTGCCTCCTGCACGCCCCTTCCTGGGGATCGAACCCACAACCCAAGCATGAGCCCGCAACAGGGGGCTTCTTGGTTCATGGGCCGATGCTCAACCACTGAGCCATGACGGCCAGGTTCACAGAGATTTAAATGCCGTGGTTCAGGATCCAGGCTGCACCAGTGCCAGAAACAGGACATGGTGGTCAGGGCCCCTGCAAACTTCTGGACAACGGGGGCTGTGCCCACGGGATGAGTCTCAGGGCTTCAGGAAACTGCCCCTAACAGCCACCGCGGGAGCTCCGCTCAGGGTGTCACTGCCTCCCTGTGCTCGCAGCTGGGAATGTCCGATTGCCTGGTGTCTCCGTCTGCGAGGGCTGCCCTAACAAGGTCCCACAGTCTGGGCGGCTCAAACCACATTTATTTTCACACAGTCCCGGAGGCTGGAAGTTCAGGATTAAACACATTATTTAAATCTCTTGTTTGTTCACTCTCTTTTTCTTTTTTTAAATCTATTTTTACTAGAGGCCCAGTGCACGAATTTGTGCACCATGGGGTCCCTCGGCCTGGCCTGTGGGATTGGGCCAAACCAGCTCTCCAACATTCCCTGAGGGGTCCTTGATTGCAAGAGGGCACAGGCCAGGTCGAGGGACCCCACGGTGCACGATCAGGGCTGGAGAGGGACACAGGAGGTTGGCCAGCCGGGGAGAGACTGCAGGAGCGCTCCAGGGCATGTCCAGCCTGTCTCGCTCGGTCCCGATAGACCAGACCCAGCAGCAAGCTAACCCACCAGTCGTAGCGTCTGCCCCATGGTGGTCAGTGCACGTCATAGTGATTGGTTGACCGGCTGACTGTCTGTCCCCCTGGTGGCCAGTGCATGTCATAGCGAGTGGTTGAGTGGCCTTGGCATATCATTAGCATATTATGCTTTGGTTGGTTGAACAGCTGACCGGACAACTGAACACTTAGCATATTAGGCGTTTTTTTTTTTTAATTAAAAAAATATATTTTATTGATTTTTTACAGAGAGGAAGGGAGAGGGAGAGAAAGTCAGAAACATCGATGAGAGAGAAACAACAATCAGCTGCCTCCTGCACACCCCCTACTGGGGATGTGCCCGCAACCAAGGTACATGCCCTTGACTGGAATCGAACCGGGGTCCCTTGAGTCTGCAGGCCCACGCTCTAGCCACTGAGCCAAACAGGCATATTAGGCGTTTATTATATAGGATTGATTTTAGAGAGGAAGGGAGAGGGAGAGAGAGATAGAAACATCAAAGATTCGAGAGAATCGCCGAACCCAGTTTGGCTCAGTGGATAGAGCATCGGCCTGTGGGCTGAAAGGTCCCGGGTTCGATCGATCAGCAGCTGATCGATGTTTCTCTCTCATCGATGTTTCTAACTCTCTATCCCTCTCTGTAAAAATATATTAAAAAAATAAAAAAAGATGAGAGAGAATCATTGACTGGCTGCCTCCTGCACACCCCCTACTGGGGACTGAGCCCACAACCTGGGCATGTGGGGCATGTGGGCATGTGCATGTGCCCTTGACCCGAGTTGAACCCGGGACCCTTCAGTCCACAAGCTGATGCTCTACCTACTGAGCCAAACGGGCTAGGGCTTGTTTGTTTACCATTCATTCATTCCCCAGAGAGATATGCAATGCTGTGTTGCCAGGTCCCACAGATGAGCGACATCATTAATGGCTTTGCCGCCAATGGTAACCCAGGGCTCCACAAACGTTCTGGGAGACAGTACCAACGTTCAGCTTTGCAGCCATCTCAGTCCCGGAGGCTGGAAGTTCACAGCCAAGGTACTGGCAAGGGAAGCTTTTCCTGGGGCCTCACGTGGTGGTCTCTCTGTGTGTGCACCCCCGGTGTCTCTCTCCTCTTAGTCCTGTTGGGTTAGGGCCCACCCATCCGAATTCATTCGATCCTAATCACATCTTCAAGGCCCCTCCTCCAAACACAGTCACGTACTGAGGGACTAGGAGCTGGGACGTCAACATGTGAATTTTGGAGGAACACAGTTCAGTCCATAACAATCTTCCCTAAATCCAGGGGCCCTGTCCTTGGCATGGACAGGAAATGCCTTACCAGGCTTCAAAGCCGCTGCCGGCTCCTGCCTTCCCACCTGCGGAGCCCCGAGGGCCTTCTGATGCCCAGACCTTGGGAAAGGACCCTCGGAACATCCAGCCTCCTGGTCGCTGCTGATCTGCTGTCCGTCCTAGGTGACTTCTTCTCGATGAAGGTGGGAACCGCCCCCCCCCCCCCACCGCAGAGTCTGAGTCTGCCCCCCCCCCGCCCCCCACCCCCGCATCCACCTGGAGCCCCTGAGGATGCAGGTGAGCCTCCACCTGCCTTCCCCTGACTGCCTCTCCCTAAGGCCCAGCCTCGGTCAATGCAACTCTTTTTGGAGATGAAAGAAACTCTGAACTTGGCCCCAGGGGTTGAGGCACCCAATCGATGTCTCTCTCTCCCCCCATTACCCCCTCCCCCTCCACTCTCTCTAACATTCAATGGGAAAAATATCCTTGGGTGAGGATGAACCACAGTAACACACAAACAGGAACAAGCAAACAAAACAACCAAAGAGACCCTTGCTGGTGGCTTTCAGGCCGTAGTGTTTGTTTACCGTAGTCATTCTCGCACACGGGAGGTGTCCCTGTGTGACTCCTCAGGCCCGTTCAGAGTCACCTTCAGGACAACCCCAGCCTGGGCTAGCGCAGGGCCCGCCCGGGTAGCCTCTCCCCTGGAGCCTGACGCTGCAGGGCGGGGAGCAGAGGTCTCTCAGGCCGTGGGGTCCTGCAAACTGAGCGGAAGCCAGCGGGAAGCAGGCCGCACACGCCACCGGTCACCCCTGTTCCAGCTTCCGGTCGTCGCCTCTCTCCACGCGAAGACGCGGATTTGGGATTGGAACCTGGGGGCGATTGTGCAAGCGACAGGAATTGGGCCGCGTCGGCGGGCCCGCTGCCCTGCCCCGGAGAGAGGCCGCCTTCGGCTGCCAGATCAAACACAGGCGGACGGGGCTGCAGAGTTAGGAAACAGCCGCGAGGCAGCCGAGGCCATCGGTTCCAGAGGCGCATCTGAGCGCAAGTGTCGCACGCACAGCGCCACGGAGGGTGACCCGTCACCGGGGTCGCAGAGGGGGGTGGGTTTTCAGAGCAATTGCAAAAAAACAATGTGCTCGTGCTCAGATGCCAGCCCTACCTGCAGCCTCCTCGCACGTTAGTGGCACACTTGGCGTATTTCCTGGAGCCCGTCTCCCTGTCTGCTACCTGGTGCCAGTGCCCCTTGCACCATTTTCACCTGAAAAACAATTAAAAAAAAAAAGGATTTCAGAGAGGAAAGGAGGGGGAGAGAGAGGTAGGAACAGTGATGAAAGAGAAGTGTTGATCGGCTGCCTCCTGCACGCCCCCACTGGGGATGGAGCCCGCAACCTGGGCCTGTGCCCTTGACTGGACTTGAACCTTGGGCCCCTCAGTCCGCAGACCGACACTCTATCCGCTGCGACAGACCAGCGAGGGCCATTTTCACCATTAACTCACCTGTGCTGGGTGGAAGGGCGCGCCCGCACGTGGTATTTTGGGGAAGAGCCACACTTAAGGGGCCAAAGAGCCGCATGTGGCTCGCGAGCCGCAGTTTGCCGACCACGGTTCTAGGGCGCGCAGCTGATGGCCGTTTGTAACGACAGATGCAGGAAATGTCTACAGTCCTTCTGAGTCATCTGTAACCGGTGAAATCTATTTTCCTATTTGACAGACACGTATTCCTTCCGTGGAGCAGCCTCTGCCCACAAAGCAGATGGTTTCCGATTTCTGAGCGGAAAGGAAGGCAGGTCCGAAGAGGTTTCGTGAGTCTGCTCCTTGTTTTCTGGGAATCACTGACCTGAGCCTTTACGTCCCCCTGACCCCCCGGCCGGTGGCGCTCAGGGGTTGGAGCGTTGGCCTGCACGCTGAAGAGCCTCCGGTCCGATTCCCAGGCAAGGGCACATACCTGGGCTGTGGTTCGTCCCCTGACCTCAGCCAGGGCAGGTGCGGGAGGCAAACCATCTCTCTCTCTCTCTCTCTCTCTCCCCTCTTCCTTCCTCCCTCTCTTCCACTTTCTCTGAAAAGAAATGGAAAAAATATCCTCAGGTGAGGATTTTAAACAAAAAAAGACTCCTGAAGGCTGAGGCCAGACAGAGAGCTAATGCGCTAGTCTATACACCGAGTGGCCAGATGGTGATGATCTCTGAACGCATACTAATCTGGCCAGCCAGTGTATGTCCTATATAACCCTATAGAATAAAAGGCTGATATGCAAATTGTCCCCTCGACCCGGAGTTCGACCAGCAGGCAGGCTGGCCAACAGCTCATGTCTCTTCCCCCTGGCCAGACTGGCTGGACCCCACCCATGCATGAATGCATGCACTGGGCCTCTAATATATATATATACACACACACACACACACACACACACACATATATATATATACACACACACACATACATACATACACACTGAGTGGCCAGATTATTATGCGTTCAGAGATCATAATAATCTGACCACTCAGTGTATATATAATTTATATATATAAAAGAGGTAATATGCAAATTTGTCCAGGATGCCTTTACAGTCACGACTGGCTCCAGGCCTTAACAGTCACGACCGGCGCGGCTCGGGGCATGCCCCCACCCCAGCGCACACACACAGAGGTGGGGCCTCTGCACGTGAGCTGCAGAGGAAACACCTTTTCTGACTGCTCATTGGCTAAGCTCCCTGTACGCCGCCACTCACAGTGTTCTTGGTAACTTGGGTAATAAGAATCCAAGAAGGTGATCTAGGGTTTTTCCACCTTACTCCTGGAGGAAAAAACGAAGTTCCGCTGCTAGAGGGCTAAGAAATGTCATATCCTGCCCTAGCCAGTTTGGCTCAGTGGATAGGTCCTCGGCCTGCCGACCGCAGGGTCTGAGTTCGATTCTGATCAAGGGCATGTACCTAGGTTGCAGGCTCCTCCCTGGCCAGGGCTCATGGAGGAGGCAACCAATCGAAGTGTCCCTCTCACATTGATGTTTCTCTCTGTCTTTCCCTCTCTCTTCCACGCTCTCTAAAAATCAATGGAAACATATCCTCAGGTGAGGATAAAAAAGAAAGAAAGAAAGGTAATATCCTATGAAAGACACATCTAGAAAATGCCTAAAGAAAAGTTATCATTTTTTCGTGGTGAAGGGACTGGAGTCCGTATTGATGAAACACCTTGGTGGCTGCAGCAGCCGGCAGCGGCAGCAGCAGCGGGGTGATGGGGGTGGCGCCTTCCCCTGATCAGCCCGGTCACCTCCCACAGAGGGAGGCCAGACTGCAGCTTAGGCCATCCCCTGAGGGCTCCTGGACTATGAAAGGGGCAGGCTGGGCTGAGGGACCCTCCCACCCCAGGGCATGAATTTTGTGCACCAGGCCTCTAGTTTTAAAATAAAACAGCACTTACCACCTGTTAGCGATTGAGCATTGTCCTACCTACACCATTTAGCCCTGGGACTTCCTGCATGCTGGGCCCTTGTCACATTCCTGGGCAGGAGGGAGGTGCAGTGGGCTGAGTGACCGGCCATGGCTGGGTCTGGACCTGCTGTGTGTGATTGGCTCCCCCAGCGCTCTGGCCCTTGGCTGCCTAATGCTCCGAGCATGGAATCAACCCCAGCCTCCGCCTGGCCCGTCCCTGAGAGCTTCGACTCTGTGTACCAGGTAGCATGGCGGAGACCCGAGGGGCCATGGGGGCAATTCACAGGTTAAGCCTGAGCCTTACGTGGCCAGGCCTGTAAATAACTCTGGAGCCTCCTATTGTCCTGTCCAGAAGGACCCTCCCACAGCAGCTTCCCTGCCACCCAAGGACCAAGTTAAGACAGGGATGCCCCGCCAGGCAGGGAATGGGAGGTGAGGCCAGAGGTCGCCCAGAGGTCATCTCCTCCTGCAGGTGAGACACCTGTCGGCCCATGGCTTCATGTAAGCAGGAGTGACAGCGGGATGGTGACGGCTTGGCAGGGCTCAGGTGGGCCCCGTGAGAAGGGACAGTGGTCACGAACAGTGTACAAGGGCAGGTGGGCTCACGGGGACCCTCGGAGGTGGGGACCCCCGGAGGTGGGGACCCCTTGTCCCTGCATGCAGCCATAGCTTCGAAGGATGGATGGCTCCTCTCCCCACAGGCACCCCTCATCTCTCATTCTTGTGCCCCAGAAAAAAGAAGCACTGGTTGTTAGAAAACAGTTAATAATAGCCCTAGCCTGTTTGGCTCAGTGGATAGAGCTTTGGCCTGCAGATGGAGAGGTCCCGGGTTTGATTCCGGTCAAAGACACATACCTCGGTTGCAGGCTGGACCCCTGACCTGGCTGGGGCTCCTGTGGGGGGCAACCAATCGATGTCTCTCTCTCTCTCTCTCTCTCTCTCTCTGTCTCCCCCCCTCCCTTCCACTCTCTCTAAAAATCACTGGGGAAAAAAATATCGTCGGGTGAGGATTAACAAAAAACAAATAAGCCCTAGCTGGCTGCTCAGTGGTTAGAGCGTTGGCCCATGGACCCAAGAGTCCCAGGTTCGATTCTGATTAAGGGCATGTACCTCGGTTGCAGGCTCCTCTCTGACCCGGGCCCTGGTTGGGGCGCATGCGGGAGGCCACCAATTGATGTATCTCTCTCTCTCACATGGATATTTCTCTGGCTTCCTCTCTCCCACTCTCTCTAAATATCAAGGGGGGGAAAAAAATCCTCGGGAAAGGATGAAAAAAATAACGATAATAAATAAATACAAGACAGTTAAACAAACAAACAAATCAGAAAACCTCCCCCAACCAAAAAAAAAACCAACAAACAAACCCATTAAATGATACGTAAACAGGTGTGGGTCCCGGGGTGCAGGGCTCTGGGGGACACCTGTCAAGGCAAGCAACTTTAGTCCTGTGACCGCTCCCCTCCAGGGAGCTGGCCCATCTGTAACTGGTCCATCTGTCAGGGCTGAACAAGTGCACCGGAGAGTCATCTGCTTCCCCCTGCGCCCTCCCTCTCCCTCTGCGCCCCCCCCCCCCCCCCCCCCGCAGTACATAGCTCCCCGAGGCCAAGGGGACGGACTGTCCCGCTGCATCCCGGGAGCGGGCCAGGCCAGGGCAGTTATTTATAAGCCCGGGCAGCCGCCAGAGCTCTGATCAGACTGGTTTGTTTGAGTCTCCCCGTGCCAAGTTTTTTCTCTTCCCCAGTGAGCGTCTGACTCTGAACTCAGCCAGGTAAACCCAGAACCAAGCCGCTGGCTCAATGCTTGCTTGTGGGCCACGGTCAAGGCCCCCGCCAGTCCAAATGTCCCGTTTGTTTCCCACGCCCCTCCTGGAGAGATCCCTAGGGTGGGAAGGAAACAGTGGGCTGAGGGGTGTGTGTGTGTGGGGGGGGGGTATGTGCTCCTAGAATCTGTCCTGGATTGTGCCCTCAGAGAGGGACACGCTGGGGCTCGCTGTGATGTACAAAGGAGACCCAAGTTCCCGGAGCGAAGGCCTTGGGAGCGTCCGCCGACTCCAGGGCTCAGGGCCCTGGGCACTTTTGCTTTCAGGGTTCTCTTCCTCCAGAAAAAGCATTTAAAGTTATATTTTAGCCCGGCCCGTGTTGCTCAGTGGTTGAGCATCCACCTGTGAACCAGGATGTCAGGTTGTGGGCTTGATCCCCAGTGTGGGGGCGTGCAGGAGGCAGCTGATCAATGATTGACTCTCATCATTGAGGTTTCTCTCTCTCCTCCCTCTCTGAAATCAATAAAAATATATTAAAGCCCTAATCGGTGTGGCTCAGTGGATAGAGCGTCGGCCTGCGGGCTGAAGGGTCCCAGGTTCGATTCGGGTCAAGGGCATGGACCTTGGTTGCAGGCACATCCTCAGTAGGGGGCGTGCAGGAGGCAGCTGATCGATGTTCCTCTCTCATTGATGTTTCTATCTCTCTCCCTTCCTCTCTGTAAAAAATCAATAAAATATAAAAAATAGTTATATTTTATAACTGTTGGTATAAAGAGAAACATAATTCAGACTGGATTCATTATTATACACTTATTATCAGTGTACTTATTTTTTTTCTTCTGATCTTATAAAGGAATTCAAATATTTCTGTGGGCTCCTAAAAGTCTCAGGTTCGCGGGCCTCCCGGGTGTGTGAGGCTGCCCGGATGCAGCCAGGGCCTCCCGGGTGTGTGAGGCTGCCCGGATGCAGCCAGGGCCTCCCTCCCCCTGCTGTTTTATTCTTTACCGGTTGTCTGTGTCCAGGTATACTGTGCAAAGTGTCTTACACACACAATCCTATTTCTTCTCCGAAACAGGCCCATGAGCCTTGCTGGCGACCCCCAACCCACAGATGTGAAAACTGAGAAGTTAGATAACTCGTCCAAGGTCACACACAGCGGGAGCTGGGCCCACGGCTCCTCACACCGCACAGCCTTGTTCGTCACCTCTATGCCGGGTGCCTCCTCACCCACATTTGACTTTGGAAAGTTCGCATGCCCACAGTCAGAGCTGGACACAGCTGCCTGGAGGCCTCCGTTAATCAGTAGCCACTTGCACCTGGCCCAGTGGGCAGGCCCCGGAGCAGAAAGTACAGGACAGATGGGGCCGCAGGGCTGCGTGCGGCGGCACCTGCCGCCCGGCTCTGCACGCCCACCCCTGCCTCCCTCTCCCTGGGCCCAGCGTCCTGGGTGTTGGCAGTACCCTCAGCTATCCCAGGCTCAGGCCACTGCCCTGTGAGAGTTAGTAAACGGTGTCCCTTCCTCAAGATCCCTGCTGTGCAGGAAGCTGGTGCAATGAAGTTACAGGTCTACCGTGTCCAGCAGGTCCATGCTGTGCACCATGCTCCCTTCAACCATATCGGGGCCTGTCCAGGCCTCCCGGTGCCAGCGCCACTGCCTGCTTTCAAGGAGTTTCTGATCTGAGTGATGCAGTGAGCCCTCCCCCCATGCGCCCCTGAGAGAGAGAGAGAGAGAGGAGGGGCTGGTAGGAAAAGGGCCCCGGGGAGGCTGCAGAGGAGGCAAAGGACCACAGCTGTCCCACGGCCAGGCCTGCCCCAGCATCCTCTCACCCCCAGGCCTCCTCAGTCTGGGAGGGAACAATGGGGGGCGGGGGTGTGTGTATGCGAGGCATGGTGATTGAAAAGCAGGGCGGGGCAGGCTCCCTCCTCTGGGTAGGCTGCGTCTGGGCTCCTATCCGGCTCCACCACTTTCCAGCTGGGACACTTGGCAAAGACAGCACCCACCTGTAAAAACGGGGGTAGTGAAGGTTATGGAGATGACACAGGTGGAAGGAGAGAGAGGGCAGGCAGGGGGAATTGTTAGTTCCCCGGGGTTGCTGCTCGCGCCGCTGCGCCCCCTGGTGGCCTCAGAGGGAACTACGCTCTGGCCAGCTGGCTGCTTGGAGCTGGGCCACACTGGCCCCAGCAGCTGCCTCCACTACCATGCACTAATCCAGAGTCCTCGGCCCGGCTGGTGTGGCTCAGTGGTTGAGCACGGACCTATGAACCAGGAGGTCACGGTTTGATTCCCGGTCAGGGCACAGGCCTGGGTTGTGGGCTTGATCCCCAGTGGGGGAGGTGCAGGAGGCAGCTGATCGATGATTCTCTCATCATCGATGTTTCTATCTCTCTCTCACTCCCTCTCTGAAATAGTTAAAAAAAAAAAAAAAAGAGTCCTCCAAGGTGGCCATTCTGAATTTTCTCCCAGCTCTCCTCTGCTTTGAGGGACAAGGTTGGTGGACGCTTTGGGGTGAAAATATTGGCAAAGTGTTTCAGATTCTCAAATTGATGGCACGGCTGTTTAATTCGTGAAAAGAATACATTAAGAGAGAGGGGTAATCTACTGGTGAAATAATTGCTTGGCCATTAGGGGGAAAATTCTAGATTCCACTGAAAGAACCCTGTTTAAGTAACCCATTTGTGAAGACCAAGTATTTATCAATACCATCTTTCTGCATTAGTTTTGGGGGGTATCCTTGGACGGCCAATGAGATCTTTCACAGGACTGTGTCCTCAGCCCTTGTAGAGGGAGCCCCGGAGCCCGCACTCACCACGCAGACCCTCAGGGATCCTTTCCTGGGACTTCCTGCGCGGTGGGATCCCGGAGGAAAGGGCACAGGGCACAGGGGTGCTGACCTGCAGCTGAAGGAGGCGACGCCCACGGCTGGGAGGGCAGAGCGGGAACCCTGCCGCAGTGAGTGAGGACTGCCAGTGTTGGCGGTTTTAGTCTGGACGCCGCAGGTTGTGAAATCAGGGCATTGGAGCCATGTTTGTCTAAATTTCAAAAGGCCAAGTTGGCCCACGGTGACATCTGAGTCGCTCACAGTATTTATATCGCTGGAGTTGCCCTGGACGTCGGGGTGCTGCCTGCCAGGCTGTGATGTGGCCACTGTCCCAGGAGCAGCAGCGCAGGGCCCCCCCCTCCCCCCTGCCCCCGGGGCGGCTCAGAGAGAGGGACCTGTGGCTCGGGACCGAGGCGGGAGAGGCCGGGCTCAAACCTGGGCTCCGGTTCTCGGAGCGCCTCGGATTTCACACGGCCTTCGTCCCAGACGCAGCCTTTCTGCTCACGGGCTCAGAAAGCCCAGGACCTGAGTAAAGTCGAGGCTCTGGCCGTTTGAAGGAGGTGGATCGTGCAGCACTTTTTCATTTTTCTCTGGCTTCGTCTCAGGTGCATTTTCTGTTTAAAAAAAAAAAAAATGTTTTGTTTTTTCTCTCTGATAAGAGGACCAGAACCATAGAGGGCTGGGGAAAATGGGACCGAGAAACAAACAACACCTGTGTGTCTCTACCCACAAAACACGCGGCTCGGGTCCCTTGAGTCATGAACACGGCCGTCACCCCAGAGCACTTGCAAAGGGAAGCGATGCGTTAAAATAGAAAAACACGAAGAGGGGATCGGACATGTGATGTGCTCACCGGCACACACACCGACAGCCGCGTGAAGCGACGACGCGGTCATGAGCTCGACGGTGGTGATCATTTCACAATGTTTACCGTGAAACCGGACAATCAAGGGGTCCGGGCTGCCTGTCCCTCCTTGCGCCAATTAAGCAGAGACAGAGTTGCATCGGATGTGAGCGTTGATTCCCATCCTGCCGGCATGTGGGACAGCAGCAGGTCATCCAGGAAAACTGGCTCTGCGCCTCCCCAGCAAGCCGGCTGCTCATATTGGGTGGGGCATAGATTACATGGGGAAGTAGGCGCAGTGTCATCGTTGCAGGTTACAAGCAACGCCGGCGGTGGGGGGCGGGGCGTCACCGAGGGCAGGCGTCTCCAGGAGTAGATTATCTCAGCCACGAGGTTGTGAATCTTTCCGTAATGACAGGCAGTTCTTGGGGAGGAGGATGTGAGCGCCCCTGTCCCCGGGCACACAACTCCCAGCCAGGTGAGCATGCGCTTTCTCTAGTCAGAACTGATAACAGAGCAGATTCGTATTTCTTATCATTGTAGCCGGTCCCCAATATCCTATTTCTGCCCCGCACGCTATTTCTGCCCCTAGCACTTACATCACATCTTCACGTTGTACACCTTAAATCTAGACAGGTGTTTTTTTTTTCTTCAGTTTTTATTTGTCAATTATACCTCAATTATAGAAAAGCGCCTTTCTTCAAATAAATTGCAAGATGAACAGGGAACCTAGAAATAAAGAGAAACGGAAATGGCAGGTTAACGGATCTCAGTGGGCCCTGATTCAGACCGGCTGTTAACCAAAAGAAAGGACAGAAGCACATTTGGCAGTGGTGAGACTACTGGTGACATGACCGTGATGCTTTCATGATGGCGAAGAGTTTCTAAAGCTGTGATAACAGTATTAAGGTGATGTTAAAACGTCCTTATCGCGTATGCATTTGTAAATACTGTGTCCACAGGTGGAATAATATGCGCTCTGGAATTTGCTTCAAAAAATAATGCAGTTGGAGGGAGCGGATGGAGATCAGGATGAAATGAGAATGAGATCGGGCACACATTGGCAATTGTTGAAGCAAGGTGGTGAGTGTGTGGAGGTTCATTAGATAATTTTTATTTATTATTATATTTAAAAATACATTTTTTATTGACTTCAGAGAGGAAGGGAGAGGGGGAGAGAGAGAGAAACATCAATGATGAGAGAGAATCATTGATTGGCTGCCTCCTGAACACCCCCCACAGGGGATTGAGCCCACAACCTAGGCATGTGCCCTGACCAGGAATCAAACCGTGACCTCCTGGTTCATAGGTCGACGCTCAACCGCTGAGCCACGCCAGACGGGCTGATTTATTTTTTTATGTTTGAAGTTTTCCATAACGAATGTCCTTAACAAAAAGGTTTTAAAAGTAAAAAAGGGGGATCTTCCGGTGCAAAGGAACTGAGTGACGGAGAGGTACCCCGTGGGCTGGGAGAGAGCTCCCTCCAGATGCCCCTTCTATGGTACATTCCCAGTGCCCGCCAGGGGGCGTCCGAGACCACGTTAACTGCCGCAGGGCCGAGGGGCTGGGCTGGGCTCTGGGCGGCCCTCCCCCTTTCTCAGCCCTCTCGAGGCTTCAAACTCCTCCGCGGGGAAGTGTCTGGGCACAACCCTAAGCGATGTGCATGCGGCCGAGGCGAGGGCCAAGATCGCAGGAATGTGGCTGGAAACTTGCAGATGAAAATGGGATTTTCTTCCTGTTTTCTTATCCTTAGGGGTCACTTCAGAGAACTCTATTTCTTTGGTTTCTGTTCCAGGATTTCTCAAGTCTCCCTTGTGTGTGTGTTTTAAAAAAATCGATTTCTTAGGATATAATTCTCATGTACAATTCTCCCATTTGAAGTGCACAAGTCAATCGTTTTTAGTATACTCACAGCTATGTGAAACGGACACCTCCGTAATTGGTAGACTTTTTTTTACCGCCTCTCACGGTAGCTGTGTACGCTTTAGCTATCACTCATCTATCCTCCCGCCCCCTGCCCCAGCCCTGAGCATCCACCAATCCACTTCCTGTCTCTCCATTTCTCCAGTCTGGACAGTCCCCTGTGTTTGTTTATCTATGTTGATTTCAGAGAGGAAGGGAGAGGGAGAGGGATAGAAAGAAACATCAGTGATGAGAGAGAATCACGGATTGGCTGCCTCTTGCACGCCCCCCTACTGGGAATCGAGCCGGAAACCCGGGCATGTGCCCTGCACCGGAATCCAACCTGAGACCCTTCAGTCCGCAGGCCGGCGCTCTATCCACTGAGCCAAGCCGGCGAGGGCTCCCCTGCGGTTTTGATGAGCCAGCAGGCTTCCCTCTGTCCCACCTGGAGGTGAGAACTGTATGGGGGGCCCCGGGGCCTCCCGCCCTTCCCTCTGCAAGCTTGGCCCAGAACACAGAAGTTGCCGATCGCCACTGTAACCTCTGCACCGCCCCATGAAACTGGTTTCTCCAAATCAGAGTCTAAAGAGTTGGGGTCGCCCGGCCAGTGTGGCTCAATGGTAGAGCGTCAACCTGTGAACCAGGAGGTCATGGTTCGATTCCAGGTCAGGGCACCTGTCTGGGTTGTGGGCTCCATCCCCAGTGGGGGGGGGGGGCATGCAGGAGGCAGCCGATCCAGGATTCTCTCTCATCATTGATGTTTCTATCTCTCTCCCTCTCTCCCTTCCTCTCTGAAGTCAATAAAAATACATTTTATAAAGATCGCCCCCTAGTCCAGTACACACAAGGGTGATGAGCAGTTACCGTCTACGAAGGGCCCCACCCCCTCCTACGTGGTCAGGGGGACTGTCAGATGGCGCAGCCACCGTGGACACAGCCTGGCATCTCCTCAGACAGTGAAACGAAGTTCCCATATGACCCAGCAGTTCTGCTCCTCTGCCCGCCGGGTGCAGAGGATGCCGGAGGGCAGGGCCGCGGGCAGGAGAGGGGAGAACACCCAGGCTCAGCGCCGAAACCCAGCCTCTTTCACGGTGTCATGCCCTTGGCCTTGGTCACCGACGCCGCGACGCTGACCCCCGACCCCCGAGCGGGCGCCGTCGGCCTGCAGGCGGGCCCAGGAGAGGCGCCTGCCCCCTTGGAAATAAGATGGCGTTTCTCAGCCAGGGAGTTTCCCGTTGGGTCTTCACCGATAGCATCCACCGATGACTTTGGAGGGAATTTTGAGGAGAAAAGGCAATACAAGTGATGAAGAGGCTGGAGGGCCTGATTACCAGGAGAATGGAACAGCAGCTTGGCCGCCGCCCGGCTTGGGCAGAGCCCCGGCCTCCCCCTGGCGGCTGTCCAGGGTCCCAGATGGAGGACGCTGGGGGAGTCTGGGAGGACATAAGGAGAGTAATGATGTGATTTTATGAGAAGGAAGTGATAGGCTGAGCATCAAGCCTGTTTCTGGGCAGAAAGCCTGTTTTGGAGAATAATAGCGTCCCGGGGGCCGGGGACGTGCTGCTCGGCTGGATACAGAGAACGCTTCACAAGATCAAAGTCGTCCGAGCTGTTCTGTTGGGAGTGGCCACCCCTCCCCAAGGCCGGCGCCTCGCCTCGCTCACAAGTTTGTGGGAAATGCTGTGGCTGGTTTGCAGTCCAGGTTCTGGGGGGCGTGGCCGGGCTGCTGGGAGGAGCCCTTTGCAAAGGGGAGCAGATGGGTGTGGTCGACAGAGAGCACCTGTGTCCCTGGGGACCCAGCGCTGGAGCAGGGACCAGAGGCAGTGGGTGCGGCTCCGAGCCCAGCAAACATTTGCTGGTCCTTCTTTTTTCTTTTGGTGTTCCTCACTGGAGGAATATTTTCCATTGATTTTTATTTTTTATTTTAATATATTTTATTGATTTTTTTTTTTTTTACAGAGAGAAAGGGAGAGGGAGAGATAGTTAGAAACACTGATGAGAGAGAAACATCCATCAGCTGCCTCTTGCACACCTCCCACTGGAGATGTGCCCGCAACCCAGGTACATGCCCTTGACCGGAATCGAACCTGGGACCCTTCAGTCCGCAGGCAGACGCTCTATCCACTGAGCCACACCGGTTAGGGCTCCATTGATTTTTGTAGAGAGTGGGAGACAGAGAGGAGCATGGATGTGAGAGAGACACGTGGATTAGTTGCTTCACCCCGGGCCAGGGATCAAGCCGGCAGCCCAGGTGCGTGCTCCTTACTGGAATGAAACCTGGGACCCTTCAGTCCGCAGGCCGGCGGCTAGGGCGGGTGGCATCTCCTGAGCCCGTTTCTTTGGTGTCTAGGGTTCCTCTGCCCACTGGGTCATGGCGCCTCAACACTTCTGGCTGGAAAGGCAGTTCCATGCCCCTTGCCTTCGGTATCTACTGGCGGTCATCAGCGGAAGCTGACCGCGAGCGCGCACAGACATTCGCATCATCTTCCCTGGTCCTGTCGTTTGCTGACGAGGAAACCGAGGCCCCTCAACGGTCAGTGACTTCACCCAAGGCACCCGCACACCCAGGCCGCGCATGCGGAACGCGGGGACCCTGGTGCAGTGGCTCCACGCCTGTGGCACCCACGAGGGCGGCGCTTCGGGAGCGCGAACGCACCGGGAATCACTCAGATTTCAAAGGGCAGAGCCCGAGGTGCCGCGTTTCCAACGGGCCTGCAGGTGAGCCTCTGCGGCTGCGCTGGGTCCGCGTTGCGAGTGACAGGGGGCGGGCCCTGTTCTGTCCACTCCGGGGAAAACGGAATTGATGGCAGCTTCGAAGCCAAATGGTGCCCAAGCCCCCTCTGCCCCAGGCCCCCTTGCAGGGTCGCTACGCGTGCTGCCAGGGCCTGTGAGACCAGAGGGCGAAGATGGAGGAGACACCTTTCTCCTCTGGGTTGGGGGCCCAGGAGTGTCCGGTCTGCAGCCAGCGACCTGGACCCTTTCTGTGCATTAGAATGACCCGTGTGTGTGTGTGTGTGTGTGTGTGTGTGTGTGTGTGTGTGTGTCCAGCTCGCTCAGGCTTCCCTCCCTAGAGAGTCTGCTCTAACGGGTGTGGGTGGGGCCCAGGGTTTTAGAAGATCCCAGGGGGTGCTCTGTGCAGCCAGGGTGAGAACCCCGCTCTTGAGAGTTAACTTCCACTCATTCATTCCTCCTGTTAAAAGAAAAAACAAGCGACGGGCCAGAATGGAGTCCCTTTTGCTCCGCCACGCCTCCAAACCCAAACTTGACGCCTGACCTAAATGCAGTTCCCGCCTCTCCCAGGAGTGGGATTTTCAGCCAAGCCACCTGGGATTTCCGGGTCAGCCCTAGCCAGGTGATCTGCTGGTAAGACCCCCCTGCCTCCCCCTCAGGAAAGGTGTCCTTGGCTAAAACAATCCGCTCTTAACTTCTTTTTTTGTTGTTAATCCTCACATGAGGATATTTTTCCCCATTGCTTTTCAGAAAGAGTGTAAGGGAAGGAGGGAAGGGAGAGAGAGAGAGAGAGAGAGAGAGAGAGAGACACTGATGTGAAAGAGACACAGCGACTGGTTGCCTACTGTACTCTCCAAAACCGGTTATGAGCCCTTGACTGGGAATTGAACCCGTAACCCTTCGGTGCGCCAGCTGATGCTCTAACCCCTGAGCCACACTGGCTGGGCTGAAGTTTGTTCTTTAACAATTTGCATAGCTGACATTTTACAAGATCAAAGTTCTAGGGTCTGTTTTGTTGGGCGTGACCCCTCTCCCCCCCCCCCAGTATTTTTTGAGGCCCCACTATGTGCCAAGCACGGACACAGCTGTGAACACAAGTCCCTGGCCAGTGGTGATGGGAATATAAGGTCGGGGAGGAGTTGGGGTGGGTGAGGTGAGGTGTGGGGTATTCTCGTGTACACGGGCAGAGCAGTTCTCCAGAGAAATGAGCTCTGGGCACCGTGTGGTGCTGGGTCGGGGAGGGGAGGCCCAGGCCCGTGTCAGGGGCTCCCGGGATGATGGCGGAGATCCAGGAGCAGGTGCTGCCGCCAGACGGGCACCGAGCACACGAGGTTCTGAGGCTCAAGCAGCAGAGAGAAGAGCACCCAAAGCTGACTGGGTAGGGAGAGAGCCTTCCCAGAAGTGGACTCGGAACTGAGTCTCAACAAACAATGACGTGTTGGAAAGGGAGGAAGAATGTTCCGGAAGAACCCACACGAGAGGCGTGACCTGAGAACGGCGAGACGGGGTCTGTGTGGGCGCCAGAGGTCCCTGACGGATGGATCGCGAGGAGCCGTGTGCCTGGGTTTCATCCTGAGGGCCGTGGCCACCAGCCTGGGGTCCTGGACCAGCCACTATCCACAGGCCACATCCTGCCCACAGCCTGTTTTCTTTGTTTGTTATTATTAAATTTATTGGCTGGCCTGTTTGGAACGACCTGCAAACTAAGGACGGTTTTTGCTTTTTGAAATGATTGGGTGTGGGTTGGGGGGAGGGGGGAATCAAAATAAGAATATTTCATGACAAGAGGTCAGGGTTCAATTCCCGGCCAGGGCACAGGCCCGGGTTGCAGGCTCGATCCCCAGTAGGGGGCGTGCAGGAGGCAGCGGATCAATGAATCTCTCTCATCATTGATGTTTCTCTCCCTCTCCTTTTCTCTCTCTCTCTCTCTCTCTTAAAAAAAAATCAATACAAGCACATTTAAAAAAGGTTTCACTGGGACTCAGCCATGCCCCTTCCTTATGATTGTCTGAGGTGCCTTCCGTGCACCGGGCAGAGAGGAGTCGTCTTGACAGAGACTGCGAGGCCTGTGCACTTGGACTGCTGGCCGCCCGGTCTGTCCGCGAAGACCCGGAGCTCAGAGACCCAGGGAACCAGACGGAGGGCGGGGCCCTGCAGAGTCCCTGCTGCCGCGGCCGGCCGGCCCCCAGGCTGCCCCTTCTGAGGGCGGAGACCCCTGGGCACCGATCCGCTGCTGCTGCTGGCATTTCACCTGCTCGGTGAGGCTCCCTCACCCACCCCCTGGGAGACGGGATTCGGGCCGCGTGGGCCACCTGGGACGTTCCCTCTGGCAGATGTGTATAGGCTCCTGAGTGCTCCAGGCCCGGAGGGAGCCATGTGGTCCCTTGGAGCAGCCTGCCCTTCCCCGGCAGCCCCGCTCCCTGGTTGAATGGCAGGTCCTTTACCGAGAATCAGGTTTCACTGTTGCGTTTTCCCTTCGGGAACAAGCTGTCCATTCAAGGGCAGGCGTGAACTTGGCTTTCTGGAGCGGGAGGCCAGGAGGCTGGGAGGCCGTCTCCCATTGCTCCACTGCAGGAACCCCGGCTCCTGGAGTTCACCCTGGGACCCCGGAGGGAAGCCACGATCGGGGGTCAATCAACCAACACTGGGTCCCCCAACTGAGCCTGAAACAGGAGGCCCATCCCTTTTTTTAAAAAATATTTTTTATTGATTTCAGAGAGGAAGGGAGAGGGAGAGAGAGAAACATCATTGATGAGAGAGAATCACTGGCTGCCTCCTGCACGCCCCCCACTGGCAATGGAGTCCACAACCTGCTCATGTGCTCTGACCTCCTTGTTCACAGGCCAGTGCTCAGCCACTGAGCCGGGCAGAGGGCCCGTTCCTGATTAGGTCCCAGGGTGGACGGGCTGTTGGAATTCCAGGGCTGGCTGTGAGTCAGTCCAGGGCGGTTCCACAGCAGCTCCAGGCCCGGCCCTGTTCGATGAGGCTCCCTCACGCACCCTCTGGGAGAGGGGATTCGGGCCGCGTGGGCTGCCTGGAACGTTCCCTCTGGCACGACGTTTATAGCCTCATGAAGTGTCCGGAGAGACACCGAACGTCTGCTCCCTGACAAGTAAATGGAGGGACAGTCAGGGGAAGGCGTGCCCCCGGGGAACCAGAGCTACTCTCAACTACAATCCTCAGCCTCTGCGTCAGGCATCTCTGGGCAGCCGGTCCCCGAGCCCTCCTGGTCACCCAGCACAGCCCCACCTTGTCGGCTCAGACCCCAACTGGCATCGGGAGGGCGGTCCCTGCCAGGAGCCCCGGGGACAGAGAAGAAAGGGCACAGAGGGCTCTTTGCCCCACCCCTGCCAGCGTCCCCTCTGACCTCCGCACGCAGGCCCAGACACTGAATCAAGGGGCGTGGAGCCAGCTGGCAGGAGGCAGGCAGAGGCCTGACAGCGCGGCCTCCGCGGGCCCACAGACCAGGATCACCCGGCGAGGAAGGGCACGAGGGATGAGCCCCCGACAGCCTCCGGGCTGTCATATTCAAACACAGGCATGCGTGCCCTGTCTGGTTTGGCTCAGTGGTTAGAGCGTCGGCCTGCGGACTCAAGGGTCCCAGGTTCGATTCTGGCCAAGGGCATGCACCTTGGTTGCAGGCACATCCCCAGTGGGGGGCGTGCAGGAGGCAGCTGAATGATGTTTCTAACTCTCTATACCTCTCCCTTCCTCTCTGTAAAAGTCTAACGGCCTGATCAGGATCACTCTGGGCTGGGGGCAGAGACCCCCCCTCTCCCCACTGGCAACAGTGGGTGTCAGAGGCAGCCCTGCGAGCCGACGCTGCAATGGAGCCCCATCTCTCCCCAGCCCCACACAGGCAAGGGTGGGGGGCCCCAGAGTCCAATCTGAGCCAAAGCAAAGACCAGTCCCTGAAATATCACCGCCATATTCGAAATTGCATCCTTAGATACAGGACGCTTGCCTGGACGAAGGCCACTGGTATAAATGTAAGCTCTGTGTCTTCGGGAAACATTTGGAAAATAAGCTCTCTTTCAAAGCCGTGTTCCAAGATATTTAAAACATATATATTTTATTGATTTCAGAGAGGAAGGGAGAGGGAGAGAGAGAGACAGAACATCAGTGATGAGAGAGAATCATTGATTGGCTGCCTCCTGCACGCCTCACACTGGGGATCGAGCCTGCAAAGCAAGGCATGTGCCCTGACCGGGAATGGAACCCTGACCTCTTGTTCATAGGTCGACGCTCAACCACTGAGTCACGCCGGCCAGGCAACAAGGCCAAAGGCATTTTGTTCATTTGTTCGTTCCTTCATTCTTTCATTTATCCATTCAATTCAATCAACAGAGGGATTGAGGCCTCCCTGTGGCCCAAGCATTATGCCGGTCAGCAGTGAGTCAGGCACAGATGTGGAGCTGGAGGATGGCGGTTTGGGTGTGTGGGGGTTGGAGCAGGGACACGGACAGATCATTAAAAACAACTTGTAGGCAAGTGCTGCGACTGAACCACACACAGGGTGTGTAGCTGGGGGATGGCTTCCGGCCGGAGGAGGGGTGGGGCACTGAGTCAGGGAGGCTTTTTGGAGGAGGTCATGCCTGAATCAAGTGATAAAGGATGAGTAAGCATTTGGGGGTCCAGGTGGGGAGGGGGGTGCAGAGGGGACAGCAAGAGCAGAGATCCAAAGGCAGGGAAAAGCATCGTGTGTGTGTGTGTGTGTGTGTGTGTGAATGTGTGTGTGTGTGAATTGTGTGGCTGACTTACTGAATGAGAGGCGAAGGGCACCAGGGATGAAGGGGGAGAGAAGCAGGGGTCAGCTCTGGAAGGCCCTGTGTTCCTTGCTAAGGAGCTGTTTTTTAATTCCATCAGGGATGGGGAGATGCCAAGGCAGGTGAGTGAAATGGGGTCCCCCTTCGCCACGTGCATTGTTTGGGTTCCTTTTCGTTGCGTGTTACAGAAACCCAGTGCCAATTATTTTGAGCACAAAAGGCTGGCCAGCTTTCCACAGGGAAATGTCTGAGGATGGGTAGGGTCACCTTCAGGAAGAGCTGGATCCAGGTGCTCGGGCAGTGCTGGACAAGAGCTGGCCTCCCCGTTGTCTCTGATTTCTCCCAGGTGGGTTTTATTCTCGGGTGGGCACTCCTGGCCTGGTGGCAGTGGTGGCTGCATGCAACTCCAGTCTCCCATTCTGCAGATTTAGCGGGCCAAGCTAGCAAGAGTCCTGTGGCTGCTCTCATTGGCTGGGACTGAGTCACAAGCCCGTCCCTGAACCAATCAAGGCCCGGGTCATGTGCCCTCCCCTTCGAGCAGGGGGTGGTGCCACCACATGGGTTGAGGAAGGGGGGTTGGGGTGACTTCCCCAAAGGAAGATGCAGGTGCTGTGATCAGGAGAAGGGGAAATGGGGTGAGGAGTAGGTAAAAGCAACAGACATCGAGTCACATACACATTGCAAGACCCCATTTACTTGAAATGTCCAGAACAGGTGAATCCGAAGGGCAGGGGAGCTATTGGTGGCTGCCAGGGGCCGGGAGGAAGCGGGACGGGGAGTGACGGTTGAGCGGGTGATGACAATGTTCTGGAACCAAAGAGACGTAGTGGTTACCCAGCTCTGTGAACGGCTAAAGGCGGCTGTACTGTTCGCTTTACAGCAGTGGATTTTACCTCACAGGAATCTCACCGCCGTAAGAAATAAAAACACGCCACACGTTAGGATCCTGGGGTGCGGCTGGGCCATGACACCCCTTCCTTCCTCTGCCTCCTGCTTTCTCCCTTCTCCACTCTCAGCGGACCGTGAAGCAGGGGTAATTCCGGGCATGGTCATGGCAGGCCCGCTTCCCGCTGCAGGGGCTGGAGACCCGGGGGGCTGGTCCAGAGGCTGAGCTCATGTATCTGCAGGAGACCTGGTAGATGGAGAGCCAGGGGGATGCCAAGCGCGTCCTGTTGGCCAGCTGCTCCGGCTCAGGGTGGCGGAAGGGCGCTGCCCTCACAGGTGCCCGCTGCAGCCTCAGGCCGGCCAAGAGCACTGGGAGGGAGGGGTTTCCCTCATTACTTGGCACGGGGATGCGCTCTTGACGCCACCCGTGAGAAAGGGCTGGGCTTGGGGGAAGCTATTCATGCAGCTAAAGGAGAAAGGGTTTTGGCTCACTCGATGGGCCTTTCTTAGCCCTCCAGGCTGGGGTTTTGGGGGGGGTGGTGTCTCTCCCAGAGTGAGCGCACACAGGCTCCTTCAGGACCGGGAGGCTGGATCCAAACCCTCCTCCTTGGCTGCTCGCACCAGCTGCTGCGGCAGGATGAGGACTTCTGGTGCCCGCAGGCCTGGCGCTGGCTCGCTGGGGCGGGCACAGGGACAGTCCCTTGGGCTCAGGGGTGGTGCTCTCTGCTCCTACGTGGAGCTGGGACAGGCTGACCTGCAGCCCAGGGTCTGGTCTCAGTGGATGCTTCGGGAGTCTCAGGACGGGGTCCTGGACCTGCTGCAGGGCAGTGGGGTTGAGGGCCTGTTTACAAGGCAGATCCTGGCTCTCCCCTCCCCCACCTGCCACGGGTCAGAACCTCTGGGAGCGATTCCCTTCTCCCCTGCACCGACCCCCGCTGGGGGGTTGGAGCACAACTGAAATAAGAGAGCAACCCTGCTTTACTGCCGGAGGTGGACGGTTTCCCCTCCTGCCTGGAGGGTGGGGTAGCAATTCCTGTGATGCCGGGTTCTGGCAGACAGGGTGGGGGTCCTGGCACCGAGGCCTGGGTTTGAACCCTGTTTCCACTCCTTACCAGCTCAGGGACTAACTCCTTCGCTTCTCTGGTCCCCAGTGTCCTCTGCTGTAAAAAGGAGCCCCCTAAATTCATGCCCACGCAGACCCTCGAAATGTGACCTGCTTTGGAGATAGGGACTTGGCAGATACAGTTAGTTAAGGATCTTCAGGTGAGAGCACCCCAGATTTTGGGTGGGCCCTAAGTCCAATGACAGTGTCCTTATAAGAAAAGGAGAGGACACACAGAGACATGCACAGGCCACGTGGGGACGGAGGCAGAGAGGGGGGTGATGTGGCCACAGCCAAGGAAGGGTGCACCTTCCGGCTTGATCTCCCACCTCTGGCCTCCTGAGCTGTGGGAGGACGGGTTCCTGTTGCTTTCAACCACCCAGGCTGTGGTCATTTGCGCTGGGCAGCCCTGGGAAATGAAACAGAGGGCAGGGGCCTCCTAAAGCATCTGAGGCACAGCGCATAGCAGGTGCTCCGAGAACAGCCGCTGTCATCACTGTGCTGGGCGTGTCGAAGGCGCACCCCTAGGGTCCCCCGCCCCCCCCCCCCCAGCTGGTGCACTGTCTCACCCCACAGCCCCCACAGCTGCCCGAGGCTGGAGCCCTGGAAGGCTGCCTGGAGGGAGCGAGAACAAGGCGTCGCCTGGGAAGGCGGCTGCAGGCGGAGGGCTGAGGGCCGCAGGAGGAATGCTCACGCCATGAATCACGCGCAGCAGGCCCGTGGCTGCTGCTGACACGTTGCACCCCGGGGGCCGCACAGCCGTGACCTAATGCTGGCTGTCACTTACTCAGGGCCCCTCCCAGCTCCGTCCGATGCTTCAACGCTGCCCAGAGGGAGCCGTCCCCACCCCCGCCTGCGCTCCCCTCCCCGGCAGGCACAGCGGGACCAGCAGACCTTCCGAGCCAAGGCCTTCGCAGCGGCTTATGGTTTGGATGCGTTTGGAATGGGCTGGGAGGGAACCCTGGGCCGCGCTGGTGCGTCTGCCATGGCTGCGCGGGACAGCCGGCTGGGATAAGCTCCGAAGGAGTTTGTTCCCAGGCTGGACGCTACACAAACAACGGCTTACAGGTGGGGAAACTGAGGCCCAGAGGAGCTAAGGGCTTGCTCTACACCTTCAGGCCCGAGAGCTCCTTGGCGACAGAGCCAGGGTTGGATTTGAGGCTGACCTTGGGGAAGGCTCTGTGCTACCCCCTGGGCCAGTGCTCTCTTCTCGGCTGCTGGAAGCATCTCTCCTGCTCCCGGTCTCGGGATGTGGCTCCGAGTCAGGGCATCGTGGCTCCTGCCCAGAGAGACCACCTCCCGGAGGCGCACAGGGCTACGGACAGCAGTGAGCGCAACCAACTCCGTCCATGTCCACCGCCTTCAGGGATGGAGCGCTTCCTCCAGGTTCTGGGTTTGGGATCTTGGGCACAGTTGCCAGACCACCGTGAGCAAGGGTTTAGGGGACTCCTGGACAGGACATGGAGCGTGGAGGATGGGTCCCTGAGCCTCCAGGGTCCCTGCAGCCCCCCACCTGTCCTGTGTCTCCCGGGGAGAGAGCTACCCGCTTCCCTGCCCGGGAGCTTGGACTGGGGACCTAGAGCTGTGGGTGGGGCCACGGTGAGCTCTTCAAACCTCCTGCTTATTTTTTTTTTTTTTTACCATCATGACTTGAAGCCAATATTTAAAGGTTACCAAGGCAACAGCCCAAAATCTTCCAGCCCTTGGCCCCCCTCCAGCCCCACACGATGGGGATGAGGGCATGAGGGGGAACAAGAGAGTGAGTCAACCGCCCACCCCCCCACCCCCCACCCCCGCCCCCAACCACCTGGGAAAACGGCCCGAAAACCAGATCGCAGCCTCTCCTGCGGTAACTGTTTGCGCTCCTACGACTCAGCACTTTTCACACAAGCAGAGCAGCCAGGCGAGCCCTCGGTCCCCACCGTTTCATTCTGTTTCTGCCGTTATCGTGGGAGCCAGGAGGGCTTCCAAACGTTTTATTGGAGCTTCCTCTACAGGAAGAACGTGTGCAAACAGCACGTGCAGAATCCGCCCCCCCCCCCCCCCCAGACTGAGCTCACCCTTGCACGGGCACCAGGTCCATAGACAGCACAGGGCAGCCCCCGAGGCCCCCTGTCCTCAGGCCTCGTAGCCATGCCCGCAGGGTAACCACGGTCCTAGCGGCTCCCGGCGCAGCGTAGTTTGGCCTGTTTTTGTACTTTCTATACACGGATCCTAACCATGTTCTCTCTTGGGTTGAAGCCAACAGCACTTTTAGTTTCCGAGAGACCTGAGTGGTCCTTCCCACCGCCAGCTCCAGGGAGGAGAGAACAGAGCCGACTAGAAGGCATCTTCCTGGTCCCACAGGCCACGGGGTGTCCAGACAGGGGCCGGGAGGCCTGCATAGAAGTGAGGGGGGGGGTGTGATTTTGATTTTTCAAAAAGGTACAGCATCCTTCTTCCTTTGTGGCATAACTGGACTTCCCCGGCTCGTCTCCACTCGATGCACAGGGAAGGGAAAAGGAGGGGGACCCCAGAGTCATGAGAAGGCCACCAGGGAGGCCTCCAGAGCCCTGGCTTCTCCCAGCAGGGGGCCGGGCTCCCACCCCCTCTCCATAGGCCAGTGGGCCTCCCCACTGCAGGGCTGGCTCCAGTGCCCGTGTTTATGCCTGGTCGGTGCGGGCAGGGGACACAGCAGCCTCCCGGTGTCCCCGTGGGGACAGGGTTCTCTCGCTTTCTGTCCCAGGATCGGGGAGGGGAGCCGCTGCTGGTGCTTTGCAGCCTCTTGGACTGGGAGTCTCAAGTCTAAGTCAGGGTAGGTGGCTGCCTGCCTTGGGGAGATTCGTAACCAGACCCTCCGGGAAGACTTAAGGGAACAAACAAGAGCCTTACAGAGCACAGCTGTCCCTCCGTCTCCGAGGGGCATTGGTTCCAGCCCCTCCACCCCCCCTCGGACACCAAAACCCGAGGATCTCAAGTCCGGTAATAAAGTGACAGTTGGGTAATAAAGTGACAGTATTTGCACATAACCTACGCACACCTCCCTGTCTGCCTGAAACCACCTCAGCTACCCCTAACGCCCACTACAGTGCAGGTGCCGGCTAAGTAGCTGTTACGCTGTGTTGTTTAGGGAATAACGACAAGAACCAAAGGCCTGTACCTGTCTCCCACAGATGCGACCCCGGGAGCCTCAGGGCACGGTGCACGTTGGCAGCCACGTAACTTGTTCTTTCTGGAAAATTTTGATCCACGAACTCGGGGGACAAGGAGGGAGAGCCCGACTGTATAAACCTGCGTTTCTTTCTTCTGATTAGGTTCGATGCTCACAGGGTCGCATTTCATAAACAGTAATAGGACTTTCTATACACGGATCCTAACCATTCTATACACGGATCCTAACCATTCTGTACACGGATCCTAACCATTCTGTACACGGATCCTAACCATTCTGTACATGGATCCTAACCATTCTATACACGGATCCTAACCATTCTGTACACGGATACTAACCATTCTGTACACGGATCCTAACCATTCTGTACACGAATCCGAACCATTCTGTACACAGATCCTAACCATTCTATACACGAATCCGAACCATTCTGTACACGAATCCGAACCATTCTGTACACGAATCCTAACCATTCTGTACACGAATCCTAACCATTCTATACACGGATCCTAACCATTCTGTACACGAATCCTAACCATTCTGTACACGAATCCGAACTATTCTGTACACGAATCCTAACCATTCTGTACACGAATCCTAACCATTCTATACACGGATCCTAACCATTCTGTACACGAATCCTAACCATTCTGTACACGAATCCGAACTATTCTGTACACGAATCCTAACCATTCTGTACACGAATCCTAACCATTCTATACACGAATCCTAACCATTCTATAGATGAATCCGAACCATTCTGTACACGAATCATAACACCTAAGAAGGGGAAAACGCATCCTGGGGCTGCTCAGGGTTTACTCTCGGT
Source organism: Corynorhinus townsendii (assembly GCA_026230045.1). Taxonomy (NCBI): domain Eukaryota; kingdom Metazoa; phylum Chordata; class Mammalia; order Chiroptera; family Vespertilionidae; genus Corynorhinus; species Corynorhinus townsendii. Next base: position 216,939,736 of record JAPDVU010000002.1, read on the forward strand.
CTCTGTACGTACTTTGTTGGACTCGGGACAAGCTGACTGAGCCCAGGTCTGCGGGCCCCGCCCTGAGCTGGCCTTGAGGGGTCCCTGCAGCCAGCATCCGCCTGAGGCCCCCGCGTCTTCTTCCTGTGTCTGCACACACTGCTTCAGCGCAGGTAAGAGACAGGAAGCTCGCCCGCCCCTTTCGGGACGCTTGTCCCAGACCCCACCCCTGTCAGCCTTGCTCTTTCCAGTTGCTTATAGATCCCAGAGCTGCATTTTTCTTGGTTAAATGTTTCTTATTTATTTTTATTTTATTTTTTTAAAATAGTGGAGCTGGGACTCAAGTTCCTCTTTTCTTTTTAAAAATTGATTTTAGAGAGGAAGGGAGAGGAAGAAAGAGAGAGAAACATCTATGATGAGAGAATCATTGATTGGCTGCCTCCTGCACGCCCCCTGCTGGGGATCGAGCCTGCAACCCCGGCATGTGCCCTTGACTGGAATCGAACCTGGGACCCTTCAGTCGCAGGCCAGTGCGCTAGCCACTGAGCCACACCAGCGAGGGCCCGGAGTTACCATTCATTTCTTTCGCCCTCTCGTGGCGTTTCTCTCTCAGAATGTGGGACAGGCTCCCTCCGGAGCGAGACTGGAATGTGATGCTGCTGATGAGAACACAGTGCCACACCCCAATCCTCCCTTTGGGGTCCCCTTCCCCAGAGTCCTGGCCCCTGGTGCCACCCTCAGGGAGATGCCGAGTGCGTAGGAGGCACCTTTGCCCCCTCCTCGCTCGAGTCTTCCTCCTGTGGTTCAATCTGAGGTCACCCGGCCTGGACTCTGTCTCGCAGGAAGGTCTCAGGACCAAGGGGACCGGCAGCTTCATTCTGGCGGAGGTCCCCACCAGCGACGGAGCCACGCCCTCGCCCCAGCGCTCTCTCTACCCCTACCCCGCAGGAAATCCTTGGTCTCAGCTCCTCTTGCTCCAGGGAGATCGCCAGGATTGCTCGTCCTCCCTCCCCCTCCCGGCCGGGTCAGCTCCTCCATGGCCAGCTACTGGGTGGCCAGCCGCCTCTGCCCCGAGGGTCACCAGGCTCATCTGGCCAGAGTGTCCCCGATGCAAGGAGGCTGCGGGGAGGGCGCAGTGCGTCTTCTGCAGCAGATGGTTGCTTTGGGCTTCTTTAGGGGCCGGCGGGCTCGGTGAGGACGGCACAGCTCCCGCAGAGGCACGCGCGCGGAACCGCGCCCGCGGGCTCACGGGGATTTACGAGCTGTCACCGTCCTGCTGCGGACAAGCCTTCCTGCCGTTCCCTTTCCTCTCCTCACTCCTCTCTCTCCTTCCTTTTTTCTTTTTAATAACCCCTGGCTGCATAGCTCCTCTAAACCAAACCATCTGTGTGCTAGCTCTCAGAAGCAGTAATAAAGGCGGTGAGGACCGGAGCCCTCTGGGCCCAGGCCCTTGCCTGGCGTCTCCCGGAGGCCCGGGGAGAAGGGCAGGGTCCCTGGGGGGAGCGCATCCGGCAGGGCCCTTTGGGGCCTGAAGTTGCCTGTGCACAGCCGAGAGGACCCCAGGGCTGTGGCAGGGACAGCACAGGCTCGGGGTCCCCTGCCTCCCTGGCGAGGTGCTGCAGCGTGGCGACTGTGCGCATCCCTCCGGGCTCACGGTGCCAGGATCGCTCGGCCCGAGCCCTAGGACAGAGGAGCCGGGAAAACAGCTCACAACAATGCGCAGCGCCTAGGTGACGGGGAAAAAGAGGAGCCTGTTTGGGAACAGATTTCGGCCGCCCCTTCCAAGACATTAGTAATTCAAGCAGCAGCGAGTGTAGCACTGACTTGGGAAACTATGAAAAGTCGTATAACAATGTTCTTCTCACAGCTTTCATCGTTGGCTCGCCGGGTTCCGCGCGCCGTCAGCCACCTAATCATAAACAGAGGAGGACGCAGCCATCTGGCAGCCAGGCCTCTGCGTGATCTGTCAGCTGCGCTGGGGTCCCTTCCTGGGCCAGGTGTCCCCAGGCCCGGGGCCAGGCGCTGGGCCCCAGCAAACCTGGATTGTGAGTCCCACCCAGCCATTGCCCTGAGGGTCGCGCGTGCACATCTAGGAGAGAGAGATTTTAAACCTTTTTTTTTTTTTTTTACTTGGCTGGCATGGCTCAGTGGTTGAGCGTCAATCTATGAACCAGGGGGTCACAGTCAGGCCACATGCCCAGGGTTGCGGGCTCAGTCCCCAGTAGGGGGTGTGCAGGAGGCAGCTGATCAATGGTTCTCTTTCATCATTGATATTTCCATCTCTCTCTCCCTCTCCCTTCCTCTCTGAAATCAATTAAAAAATAATATATAGCCCTAGCCGATTTGGCTCAGTGGATAGAGCATCAGCCTGCGGACTGGAGGGTCCCAGGTTTGATTCTGGCCAAGGGCACAGGCCTGGGTTGCAGGCTCGATCCCCAGTAGGGGGCGGTCAGGAGGCAGCCAATCAATGATTCTCTCTCATCATTGATGTTTCTCTCTCTCTCTCCCTCTCCTTTCTTCTCTAAAATCAATAAAAATATTTAAAAAGAATAAAAAATAATATAGACACCAAACATGTTTAATGTAATTTGTTTATTTTTGGTGGGAAAGGCGTGGGAAGTGAGAGATAGGAATAGGAACCACCCTGTTTGCCTGGGACTGAGAGGGTCCCAGGCTACAGGGCGTTACCTTCTCCATCTGGAGAAGTCCCAGGCCAACCGGGAGGAGCTGGTCACCCTAGTGGGGTGGGGACGTCCACCGAGTAGGGAGAAGCCCAGCATTCAATGGCAGCATTGGAGATTTGCCCCTAACTCCCCACTAGCCCCTGGGAAAATCACACAGCTTCCCCAGGGCTTGTCTCTAACAGGAATAGATTGGACTACTCGGGGGAGATGAAGTTCAACAGCCTACAGGCCAGGCAGGTAATCCGAGAGGGAAGGGGGCGGGTGTTGAGGGCACAGGTGCCCTGGGGGGCGGTGGGCAAGCAGATCTGGACATGAGGTTCCTTTCCTCACCAGCCCGTCACCACCAGGTCGGGGGGGTGAGCCTGGCCTGCCAGATATCTGATTTTTAAAAGAAATTTTGGTGAGAACACCCAAATTCTGAAATGTTGGCTCACATATTAAGGACATCCTGTATGGGCCACACCAACACATCTGCCTGCCACCGTGGCCACTGGGCCTCTGGCCACTGGTTTGCCACCTCTGGGCTACATGAATTCCAAGTTTCCCGTCCGTTCCCACCGTCAATGACTTTGCAGACTCCAGTCAGCCGGCCCCTCAGCCATTTGGAAATTAATTACATGGTTTACTCTGAGGAAGAATAAACAAATATATATATATATATATATATATATATATATATATATATATATATATATATTTAAAAGGTGATTTCAGGGGCTTAATTCTAAGAAGCAATTTCTGCAGAGTGTCCCAAGCCTGTATTTTTATCCATTTATTCAGGCGCTATAGATGCAATACGTTTAAGATGTCTGCTATGACCTGGGTGACCCTTGAAAACGTTACGCTGAGTGAAAGAAGCCAGACCTGGAAGGGCTCATGTCGGATGAATCCATCGACAGGCAATGTCCAGAGCAGGCAAACTCATAGAGACAGAAAGTAGATGAGCGGCTGCCACGGACTAGGGGAGGGAGGGTGGGCCCATGAGGTCAGAGTTTCTCTTAGGGGTGAATAAAATGTTCCGGAATTTGATAGTGTTGACGGCCATACAACCTTGTGAATCTTCCAGAAACCACGGAATAGTACTCTTTGAAATGGGAACTTTTATGGTATGTGACTTATATCTCAATTTTTGTTTTGTTTCTTCTTCTTTTTCTTTTCTTTTTTTACTTATATCTCAATTTTAAACTAGATGTTTGAGATGCCAGTTCTTCCCAAATTGACTTATAGAGTTTATGCAATCCCAGTCAAAGTGTCAGCAGGCTTCTTTTCTGGATAGAAATCGAGAAACTGATTCTGAAATGAACAGGAGGTGCAAAGGACACAGACTAGCCCAAGAGCTTTGGAAACAAAGAGCAGAGGAGGAGGAGGTCTCACAGGCCCTGATTTCAGGGCTTGTAAAGCTACGTAACGGAGACAGGGTGGTCCTGGTGTAAGAAAGGCAAACAAATCAATGGAATGGAACAGAGAGCCCAGAAATAGGCCTACACAAATACAGACAACAGATTTTCAACAAAGGTTCAAAGGCAAGTCAGTGGAAAAAGAATGGTCATTTCAACAAATGTTCCGGAACAACTGAATACACACACACACACACACACACACACATATGCACATGCACACACGCACAAAACACAACCACACCCCAAAGAAGGACCTTGATCCATACTTGCATCATATAAAAATATCAACCCCAAATAGACATAAATGCAAAACCAAATCATATAAAACTTTTAGAAGAAAACCCAGGAGAAAGCCTTTAACATTGGTTCAGGCAATGAATTCCTAGAAATGGCACCATGAGCACAGTCCACAAAAGAACAAATTGATAGAAATTGGACTTAATTCAAATGAAAAACTGTGTTGTTTTTTTTTTAACACACTGTTAAGAGACTGAAGACAAGCCAAAGACTGTTTAAAATATTTACAAATGATATATATGATAAAGGAGTTGTATTCAAAATATATAAAGAACTCTGAAAAGTTAATTATAAGAAAACCCATTTAATGTTTTAAAACATCTCCTATATAATAAAAGCCTAATATGCTAAGTTCCTTCAACTGTTCAATCAGTTGCTATGACATGCACTGACCACCAGGGGGCAGATGCTCCAACCGGTAGGTTAGCTTGCTGCTGGGGTCCAGCCTATCGGGACTGGGCAAGACAGGCTGGACATGCCCTGGAGCCCCCCCGTGGTCACTCCCCAGCCTTGATCATGCACCGGTGGGGTCCCTCGACCTGGCCTGCGCTCTCTCCCAATCCGGGACCCCTCGGAGGATGTTGGAGAGCCGGTTCAGCCTGATCCCCGCAGGCTAGGCTGAGGGACCCCGCCACTGCACAAATCCGTGCACCGGGCCTCTAGTATATACTATATAATATTGATTTCAGAGAGGAAGGGAGAGGGAGAGAGAGAGAGAAACATTAATGATGAGACTCATTAATCGGCTGCCTCCAGCACGTCGCCTACTGGGATTGATCTGGCCATCTGGACGTGTGCCTGACTGGGAATGGAACCATGACCTCCTGGAACCATGACCTCCTGGTTCATGGGTCAACACTAAACCACGTTGGCCGGGCAAGCAAACCCATGAAAAAAATAGGCCAAATATTTGAGCTACTAAACAGATGCTTATTTTGTTTAATAAGCTATCTGTTCCTTTCTGGATGGCCCTTACACTTGTGAGAAAATGCTTTCTTGGTCACTAGGGAAACGCACATTGAAACCACACTGCCATATTGCTGCACAGCTATTAGAATGATTAAGTGAAGAAGGCCGACCATGCCACGTGCTGGCAAAGATGTGGAGCAACTGGAACGCTCATATATCGCTGGTGCGAATGCAAAGTAGGATGGCCACTTGGGAAACCAGTTTGGCAGCTTTTATAAAAGTGAAACACAGTGCTCTCTCTGGCAGCACACACGCTAAAACTGGAACGATACAGAGAAGATGAGCATGGCCCCCACGCAAGGATGACACACCAATTTGTGAAGCGTTCATATTAAAAAAAAAAAATTAGACACACAGCAGCCATATGACCCAGCCCCTCTACTCCTAAACATTGACCCGAAAGGACAGGAAATATATAGTCACACAAAGATTTGCATACGAATGTTCACAGGAACATTACTTATAATAAGCAAAAAACTGGAAAAACCCCAAATGCCCACCCACAGGTGAACGGGTACGTAAATTGTGGTATATCCACACAATGGCATGTCACTCATGAGAAGAAGGAATGGACTGTTGATAGGTGCAATGGCATGTACATCTCAAAACAATGATGCTGAGTGACGTAAGTCAAACAGAAAAGGACACGCTTGTATTCGTTTGCTCGGGCAGCCATAACAGAGCACCGCGGACCAGAGGCTCAAACAACAGAAATTGGTTTTCTCACACTTCTGGAGGCCGGAAGTCCGAGATCAAGACATTGGTGGGTCTACTTCCTCTCAGGCCGCTCTCCTTGGTCTGTGGACTGACCATCACCTGGTATCGTCACGTGGTCACCCCACTGTGTGTGTGTCTCTGTCCTAATCTCTTCCAAGCACGCAACTCAGATTGGACTGGGGCCCAATCTGATGACCTCATTTTAACTTAACTACCCCGTCAAAAAGCCCTATCTCCAAATACAGTCACATTCGGAGGCAAGGGGTTGAGGACTTCAAAATACGAATTTGGGGAGGGGGACAGTTGACCCCATGACGATACTGTATGGTTGCACTGAGGTAACACTAGAAAAACCTAAGCTCATCTATAGTGCCGGGAAGCAGACAGGCGGCTGCCTGGGATGGGGGGCAGAGCGGAGGGAGGAAGAGATGAGGGGTCCCAGGAAACTTTGGGGGAGCCATGGACATACTCACATGCTCATATTCTAGATTGTGAAGACGTTTGCATGAATGTATACATATGTCAAAAGTTATCAAATTGTATACTTTAAATAGGTGCTGTTTATTGCATGTTTTATGTTTTTATTGATTTCAGAGCGGAAGGGAGAGAAGGAGAGAGAGAGAAACATCAATGATGAGAGAGACTCATTGACCTGCACGCCCCGCACTGGTGATCGAGCCTGCAACCCCGGCATGTGCCCTGACCAGGGATCGAACCGTGACCTCCTGGTTCACAGGTCGACCCTCAACCACTGAGCCACGCCGGCCGGGCTTAAGCTACTTTTAAAAAGCGATTTCAGGGGTTCAGTTCTAGAAAGAAGTCTCCTCTAAGTGTCTTGGGCCTTTTCCACTTCCGGCTCCATCCCGTCCACAGACGTCAGGAGGAGCCTGACGGTGAGCGGTCCTTCCTGCCCCCTCACTTGCTTCCTGTCGCCCTGTGACCCGTGACTGCCACCAGGCATGGCTTCTGTGGCTGTGTCATGTTGTATGAGGCTGTTGACCTTCAGACAGGAAGACACCAGCCCTTAAAAGCGGGGCGCTTTCTCTGGCTGGCGGAGATGGAGCGCAGAGACGGGGAGCGGGAGAGGGACCGGCCGTACCGTTGCTGCTTTGAAGGTGGAGGGGCCGTGTGAGAAGGAGCGTAGGTGCCCGAGGTGTTGAGGGAAGCCTCCTGCTGACAGCCAGCAAGAAGACAGGGACCTCGGTCACCCCCCTGCACCAAGACTGCATGTGTGTGCGCCCCCTCCACCCCCAAAATCATATGTTGAAAACTAGCCCCCAATGTGATGCTGTTTGGGGGGCAGGGCATTGGGGTTGCTTAGGTCATGAGGCGGAGCCCTCATGAATGGGCTGGTGCCTAGGAAAGAGACCCCGGAGAGCTGCCCGGGCCCTTCGGCCACGTGGAGCCGGCCGGCCATGAGCCGGCAGCGGGTTCTCGCCAGACACCAGGTCTGCGGGCGTCTTGACCGTGGGCTTCTCGGGCTCCGGGCTGTGGAAGTGGCTGCTGTGTACGTCTCCCTGCCTGTGGGCTTCCGTTCCAGCAGCCGGACAGACGGACAGTCCCACGCTGGGATGAACCTGGAGGTGAATTCCTTCTGAGAGCTTCCAGATAAGACCCCGGGCTGGCCGCAGGAGACCCTGAGCATAGAACCCGGTTCCGACCCAGAGAACCGGCAGCTACTAAACAGGTGCTGTTTTAGTCTTTTAATTTTTTAACGTGTTTTTTTGTTGTTTTAAATATATTTTTATTTGACTTCAGAAAGGAAGGGAGAGAGAGGTAGAAACATCAATGATGAGAGAGAATCACTGATCTGCTGCCTCCTGCACATCCCCCACTGGGGACTGAGCCAGGCACGTGCCCCTGACCAGAATCGAACCAGGGACCCTTCAGTCCGCAGGCTGATGCTCTATCCACTGAGCCAGACGGGCTAGGGCTAAACGGGTGCTGTTTTAAACGGCTGGGTTCATACTAACTTGTTATGGCAGCAAAGCACATACCCCTCCCCTCAGAGAGGGGCTCCCGGCCACCCTATCTGAAGCAGCCCCCGCCTCCAGCACCCCTGCTGTTCTCTCAGTCCCTCCGCGGCCTGCAGAGCAACGCTTCTGTCCATTTCGTCTGACTCTCCCGTCCTAGAACTTGGCCCGTGAAGGCAGAGACAGGGCCGCTCTGATTCACCTGTGGGTCTGAGTACCTGGCCAGAGGCGCTGCCCCTGCCCCTGCCCCTGCCCGGTAACTGTCATTGGATGGCTGGATGGTCCCTGAAGACCGCTCCCGCTGCCGGCCAAGGGGAGTCACGTGACCTCCCTGCTCCCTTCCATCTGAGGATGCATCTATAACGTGCTAGTGTAATGAGGAGACTTCTCAACAAAGGTTCAAACTAAACCGGATGTGAAAAGTTATTATTCCTAATTTCCTCCAACCAAAGCAGCGGGTTAGCCCACTTTCTCAGCTAAAACCGGGGTTTCACTGTAGTGCTTGCTTAGAATCTTCCTGGAAAAACCAATGACGATGCTCTTGTTTCCGCAAAGAGGACTGACCAACTCTTAGGCCCCTGAAAAGTGAAGAGGGGTGGACAACGGTTAAACAGGGAGCTTCCATGTGATCCAGCAGTTCCCCCCCCCCCCCCCCGCCATAGCTGCCCAAGAGAAATGGAAACCTACGTGTAAAACGTTTTAAAGGAAAGAAATGGTGGGAAAAAGATACAGAGGCAAAGCAGCATTGAACAGACTGTCAAACTACATTGGGAAGACAGGGGAGGTTGGGCGAGGGGGGCTGTAAGAGACCAACCGAAGGACTTGTACGCATGCATATAAGCACAACCAATGGATACAAGACACTGGGGGGCGGGGGGGGGGGGAGGGGGGAGGGGGGAGGGAGGGCGGGCAGGTGAAGGCATGTACTGGGGGGTAGGGGAGGTCGGGGGGAGGTCAATGGGGGAAAAAAAGGGAGACGTATGTACTGCTATTTGTAACACTTAAAACAATAAAAAAAATAATTAAAAAAAAAGAAAAGAAAACCTACGTGGAGCCCTAGCCGGTGTGGCTCAGTGGCTAAAGAGTCGGCCCGTGGACTGAAGGGTCCCAGCTTCGGGTCTGATCCAGGGCACGTACCTCGGTCGCAGGCTCGATTCCCAGCTCTGGTTGGGGCGTGTGTGGGAGGCAACCGATGGATGTATCTCTCTCACATGGATGTTTCTCTCCCTCTGTCTCTCCCCCTCCCTCCCACTCTCTCTCTCTAAAAAAAGAAAAAAAAGAAAAAGATATGTGGGGGAAAATAAAGAAAACTCACGTGTGAACAAAATTGTGTTCAGGAATGTTCCCAGCTGCAGCAGTCATAATAGCCAAAAAGCAGAAATAGCTCAGATGGCCATCAACTGGTGAGTGGATACAGAGCATAGGGGAGAGCTACACAATGGAGACGAATCAGACACAAGAAGAACGAAATACCGATCCACGCTGCCGCCTGGCCGGGCCTCGAAAGCATCATGTGAAGGAAGGAAACAGACATGGAAGGCCGTGTGTTCTGGGCTTCCGTGTACGTGACATGTGCAGGACAGGCAGGTTTGCAGAGGACACAGATGAGTAGTTTCCCAGGGCTGAAGGGAGGGGAGGGTTGGGGGTGATGACCAAGGGGTGCGGGGTTTCTTTTTGGGGTTCTTTTAGAACAGAAAGCCATTCTGAAATGAACTGTGGGGATGAGCACACAACACCAAACAGGCGGAAACCCACGGCACGGTATGCCTCCAAAGGGTGAGCCGTACGGTCTGCGAATTAATATCTCAATGAAAAATATGCCACCGAAGTTAAGAATGAGAAAAAAGGGGGTGGGGTGAGGGCGGCAGGCACTGCAAGGTGACCACCTGGGAGCGGGACCCTCAGCCCAGGCTCCCCCACTGCCCAGGCCACTCCCTGGGGGGCAGACTCTCAGCACCGCCTCCCAGACTCTGGATCTAAGAAAGCTCTTACTTTCTTGCTCTACGGAAAACACAGGGTCATTTTCTTTTCTTTTAATGTTTCTATTGATTTTTAGAGCGCGAGGAAGGGCGGCGGATAGAGAGAGAAACATCATTGATGCGCTGCTTCCTGCACGCCCCTCCTGGGGATCGAGTCCACAACTCAGGCCTGTGCCCTGACGGGGAATCGAACCAGCGACCTCTTGGTTCCCGGGTCGACGCTCAGCCACGGAGCCACACCGACCAGGCAGACACAAGGACATTCTTATGTGTGATCACGGCTGTTCTTGTACCTTCAGACAAAGAGATCGATCCAAACTTCGGCGTGTGAAGACCAGAGAGTATATGCGGCCTTCAGGTCTTCCCTGGTGGAATTAGTTGTGTTGTGAAGGAACCTTCTGAATTTCTTTCTTGGAGCCTCCCACTAGGCCTTCTGAGAGCCCAGATCAAGGCCCGTTGAGCCCCCCCCTGCCCCCCCCCCGCAGGAGGGGGTGTGGTGCTGGCCTCCCACAGGTGTCAGGGCTCATCAAAGCCCCTCTTGCCCGATTCCAACAGTCTGGCTGATCCCTCCAAGGAATTTCAGATGCTGGGAGGAGCCCACCACATGAATCACACAGATGGCGGAGAGAGAAATTCCTCTTGGGTCCCCAGTGACCCTGGGTTCTCGCCCAGAGCGCCCCTTGTCAGCGCTACGCAGACGCAGACGTGACTTATGGGGGGTATCGAGTCGTCTGGCCCTGGGTGGAATGTCAGTGCGGGACGTGGAGACAGCAGGCGTGTACAGCGGAGCCCGGAGAGGTTCTCACAGCCTCGGGGCCACGTCTAGAACCCACTCCCTGCAGCTTCTAGGCTTCAGTCCGGGCCCGGAAAGGACAGAATCCTCCTCCTTTGGCCTTTCACGAACTTCTTCGCTTGACCCAGAAGGCGAGGCCTGGCGCTGAGTCCTTTTGCACGTGCGTGGCATTGGTTTGTATCTTCTGGGACTTTCTGTAATCATGTCTGACAAGTACATTTTTTATTTTTATTTTTATTTTTTATTTTCACCCGAGGACATGCTTAGAGAGAGGAAGAGAGAAACATCCATCAGTGGCCATCCATATGCTCCCTGACTGGGGATTAAACCCGCAACTCGGGTATGCTCCCTGCCTGGGAATCGAACCCCCAAACTTTCCTGCAGGGCTCTGGCTTCCTTCCCTGACACCTGTGGGCAGCACCTGGGACCACAAGGCCGGAGTCCCCACAGCCGTCCGGCTCTTCGTGATCCCAGCCCTGCACGGGTCTGTGCCTCTCCCACCGGGACCCACACCCACCTCCCCGCTTGGCCCAAATGTAGATGAGATCTTCCCAGATCAAACCGCATGGGCTCCAGGTTGGCCGAGGTGGGGCCCTGGAGGGCCTCAGGCAAAGCCATGAACCTTGGGCTGGCACAGAGGCGGGAGAGGTGAGGGACGGAGGCGGAGCAGGCTGGAGTCCACGCTGGGTGCTCTGACTCGCTCTCGCCAGAGGGCGCCACACTCCTCCTCTGGGCCCACCCTGGTCTCGCTTCCCGGGTTCAAAGCCTCAGGTCAGACGCTCACCACCACGCCACTTCACTAACGGCTTGTAGGCATTGCCCGTTTCCTCCCGGGGACCGACGACTTCACGGGAAACACAGCCGGCCGGACAGCAGCTCGTTGGTAAAAGAACCCGTTTTTGGCTTGAACAGCCGCAGGAGTCCCCATTCCCCTTCAGATGCCAGAGGAATCTCCCCCTTTCCAAGGACAGCGTCGCCCCTACTTGGGCTCCTGAGCGGTAAAGAGGTGCTGAGACGGTGGGTGTGACAATGGGGCCTGGCTCTAAAGCCGCCCGGACAGACCCTGCTGGTCCTGGCGCAGCTGCTCGGCCAGGAAACCAGCCGACGTCGTCCTTTCTCGGTGGCCGCTGGTCAGCTCAGGACACCAGAGGGAAGCCCTCAGCCATGCCGGGCGGGGCTGGGCATGTGCCTCAGCCACGCAGACCGGGACGTTTTTCTAGCTCTCGCGGTCAGGGGGCCCCACGAGGGAAAACTGCTCAGATATTTGGGGACGCCCAGGCTAGGAGTCCTGAGGGGGGGAGAGGTGAAGCCAGTCCTTGGAGAGGGATCCCAGAGCAAGGGGAGGAGGGTGGTGCGTGTGTACCCTGTGTGAAGGCGTGAGTGTGTGGAAGTCACCAGGATGCAAATCGGGGTGATCCCCTGCCCCAGTGCCACAGGAGGCACGGCTTACACTAGAGCCGTCTACGGCCTTGGCCTGTGGGCCTGTGGTTCCCCAGTTTGCCGATGTCCAGTCTCGCCACGCCGCCTCTGTCCAGGAACGTTTTCACCCGGGACAGGCTCCGAGCCTCACCGGCCCCGTGCCGCTGACGGTACGGCCAGCCTGCCCACCTGCCCGCCTCACATTCCAGGGAGCCGGGACCTGGGGAGGGTGGCCGAGGCTCACAGTCCCATCAGGGCCTGTCCCATCGGCTTTAGAGCCAGGCCCCGTTGTCACACCCACCGTCTCAGCACCTCTTTACCGCTCAGGGCCACGCCTGGAAGGGCTGGGGGCCTGGGTCCCAACAGCAGCTCCTGTCCCGTTGGCGACTCCACGGGTCAGCCTGGCCCTTGGCCCCCCGGGGGGCCTGTGAACTCCGGCTCCTCAGCTGGTTTAGGCAAGTTTTTGCCCTTCGACATGTTCATGATGGAGGTTCCATGGGGTGATGGGGGGGGAGGGGCCCGCAGAGAGAGAAAAGGATGCTCAGGCTCGTTCTCAGAGAGAAGTTAGAACTCGGTCCTCCGGCCCGGCCTGGCTGGAGTTTGCGCGGCCTCGGCCCCGCTCCGTCGCGGGTGGGCCGGCCACGGAGGGTGCGACCGCCCGGGATGACCCTCACATGCGGGGCTTCCTAGAGCCAGCCCCGTCCTTCCCTGTTTCGTGGGAAGACGGACTTCATGTTTCCGACCCCCCGTTTTGCCAAGTAAGAACTTTTAGGACAACAGCCACATACTATTCTAATCATTTCCCCAAAAGAAAGCCCTTCCCACGGAATTGCTTAATCTCACAACAAATGGCCAACGGACGGCCTTTCCAAGGAACACATTTAGCTTCATGAACTCACTCGGCTGTCCTGTTTCCCCCGTGTCGCTGCTGGCGTGTGGCTGCGCCCTCAGGCCCTGCAACCTGGGCCTCTCCCCCTCCCCTCCCTCCTCCGCCTCGGCTGTCGGCCTCCCGTGGGACTGCTGCTGCTCATTCACGGGACACTTCACTGTAGCCTTTCTTGTTTTTGTAAATAGAGGCCCGTTGCACGGATTCGTGCAAAGGTGGGGTCCGGCTGGCCCGCCTTGATCACGGACGCCTCCCGGGTCCTTGGGGAAAGCAGCCGGGTGGTCAGACATCCCCTGGGAGACGGAGGAGGGGGAGGAACCCCATCGGATATCGAGAGTTGGGGTTCTTGCTGAACCGGCCAGCAGGGTGGTTGCTAACACGGGGTTCATGGGGAAGGAAGGACAGAAGAACTAGGAGGAGGCTTAGGATCTCCAGCGTTTGCCCTGAGGACGGTCCTCAGTTTTCCCGTCCCCTCTGGTGCCAGGTGCAAAGTCTATGGCCCAGCAGCACCCCCCTCCCGCCCCCCCCGCCCCAGTGCTGTGCGGGGACCGAGGGCTTTCTCACCTCCGGGAGCCACGTTCTTCTTGGGGACACAGGCCTTTGTTGGGGAAAAGACCCAGCTAAGGGTGAAAGGGGAGGCCCTCAGACCTAGAAGAAATGGAGACCAAAACCAACCCACCCCCCCAATGCCGCGAGCTGGTCTGCGTTCTGACAGGTAGGCGTTTGGCGCGAGAGGGATGCGAGCCGAGCCCCCCTCTCGCCGAGCTGAGGGGCTGAGAGCAAGCGGGGGTGCGGCAGGTGGCGTTGGCAGAAATGGCTTCAGGGCGTGCGACCAGCAAGGAAGAGGCTGCTACCCCGTTTTGAGTGTTTGCGTTGGGAACGGGCTCATCTCCCCGACCTTCCCGAGCACACGCAGAAGCGTCTTCTGTGGTTGCTGTTCCTTGGTCTGCGGGTCAGAGAGAGGCTCCCCCGACCCTGGGCTTGATGCTGAGGTGGAGCACAGTGCCAGGCGGAGCCGGTGCGGGGATGAGGCTGACCCTGGGCTGCGGGGCGAGCCGTGGCCGGGACAAGCTCCAGCGGGAGAAACCCGGGGGTGGGAGTGGGGGGGGAGGGGCGTGGACCTGCCACGGGACTGGCTGGTGTGGTGCCACGGGACGCCGGAGTGGCGGGAGGAGCTGGCTCGCAGACCCACGGGTTCCATCGCTCGCTTTCCTTCTTAGAAAGCATTACCTGCTCCTCCTGCCTGAAGGCCAAGGCCGCACTGCCTGAGTCTGGAGGATACCCTTCCCAGCCTGCCCCCCGCCCCACTCGTCTGTCCGCATCTTCCTGAGTCTGGAGGATACCCTTCCCAGCCTGCCCCCCGCCCCACTCATCTGTCCAGTCCTCTCCTCCCACCTCCCCAGGGAGCCCCTCCGGCCTCAGTCTGATTTCTGGATGCTCCCAGAATCCCTCCAGTTGGGCCATTCCTGCCATCCTTCCAGGCCAGGTTAGATAAAGCGCACGGCCCCTGTCACCCCCACCCCACAACCATCCCAGGCCCAGCAGCCGGCATCCTCTCCACCGGTGGGCGCTCCCACGGCTCTCGGCTGGCAGCAGACACCTGACTCTAACAGCCAGGGGACCCCGTCTTCCTCATCTCAGCGCCCACCCCCCCGCCTGACACTCAGGGGTGTCTGCTGAGGGGGCCTGCCCGGGAGAGGGCCCGATCCATCGTTTTCACCTGGGGCCTCCCGGTCGGGGGGTGGGGGGGGGGACAGGGACGTGGCTGCAGCCTCCCCTTGCACTAGGTCACCAACTCCCTGCGTAAACAGCTTCCTCTCCCTGCACCACGTGGTAACTATCCCGCTGGCCCGGCGGCCTGGGCACGGGCCGGCGGCCTGGAGACAGTGAGCTGCAGTGAGGGCGGTGGGCGTGAAGGAGCAGGAACCGCCCAGTCTCCCTCCTCACGCACCCCCAGCACAGGCTGGCAGGGCTCGCACGTGGGCTGGAAGCCCCGCAGCACTCCCGGGAACCAGCGGCTGCAGATCCACGTCGGCCACGCCTGGTCGGTGGTTTTCAACACGCTGTCTGGTGCAAAGACCCAGCTCGTCCCGCACCGGCCGAGGCTGAGCCGCGCTGGGCCCGCAGCGAGAGGCCAGCCCCGGGGCAGCAGGTTCCTGCGGGCGGGGGGTGCCACGCTGCAGACGGAGCTGCTCCCCACGCACATCGCAGAAGGAATCATGTACTTCCGTGCCCCTGGAAGCGACTTTTGATACTTAATTCATGGCGGCCCGGGACCCACAAGGACTGTGCTCTAGAGCCCACGGCTCTCTGAGGAGGAGGGAGGAGCTCGGTGTTTGCGAGAAAGGGGCCTGGGAAGCACTCGGGGCCCCTCCTAAAGCACCCACGGCAGGTGCAGGTGGGGTCTGCGGAGGTGCCGGAGAGAAACCCCCTCTCCGGGCCTGCTCAGTGCTGCCTGGGGCTGGCTTCCGCTCGGCCCCGTGACATCTCTGGCGGCCCCGTGCCGCCTGTGACCTTCCAGCGCGGTCGGATCACAAGGCCTTTGGTCGCCTTGAGTCCACCGCGTCCCTGTGCCGCGGGGCTTCACCGGAGTTAAACTTCTTCCCCCTCGGAGGGGCTGCTCCCAGCCGGGAGCCTGGGGTGGGAAGGGGGGTTCTCCAGAGTGACAACCGCTAGGCTCACATCTGCAAATGCGCCTCCCAGGGGCCTGGAGGCGCAGGAGACGCAGGAGAACCAGCGGGCAGGTTTCAGTCCAAGTCCACGTCCACGGGCAGGAGACCCAGTGCAGCTTGAAGTCACTGAGAGGAGAATTCTTTCTCGGCCTCCTGTTCCGCACAGGCCTCCCGCTGGGGGATGGGGCAGGGGCGGGGTCGGAGGGAAGGGAGGGGCATGCAATCAGCCTTGGCTCCCTCGGGCCATAGAAAATATTAAAGGCTGACTCTTTCTCCAGGAAGGGGCTTTGGGGTTCCTGGGAGACCCCCCATGAGCTGGGGGGTTGCTCACTGTGGCTCCCTCGGGGGCATGAGGACCCTTCAGCTGGTGCCTTAGCCCCGGTCCCCGGCAGCCCTCGGGCCAGCTCTTTCTCATGCCCACATCTGGCCACTGGGCAAGCACCAGGGGGTGGGACTCCGTACCCACCCGGGCAGCCACCTCTCCTTGTTCTGACGTAGGGTTTCTTGCCATTTAGATCTCGTGGGCATGTGACAGACACCAGCATGTGACAGACACCACCTGTGTGGTCCCCAAGCTCCTGGGGATGGATGTCTCTGCAGGGGCCTCCTCGCATCATGGCGGGGGTGGGAGTGTGGGGGAAGTGCCCTAGCATCCCACCGTTCTCCTGAAAGAAATCCTCTCGCTCCCAACCTCTCCCCCTTGGCCTTGCCAGCCTCCCCCTGTGGGGTCACGGGTCCGCAGACAGCTCTCTGAGCCGGCCCAGCGCCTCACTTTGGAACACGGGAGCAGCGGGCGCCCGCTGGTTTGCGCGCGGCCTCGGGACCTTCACCGGAACGGAAGCAGAATCGTTTTTTAACCTCTTGTTCCATTCGTACCCGCTGAGTGCGTCAGGCCCGCGGTTGGTTTTAGGAGCAGTTCGTCTCTGTTGGTTTAATGATGTCCCAGGCATGTCCCGTGTCCTACTATTGCCACGGTTCCCCCCAGGGAGAGAAGGCTGGCGGCTGGGGTGGCCTTTGGGCACGAGGTGACTAGGCTGCAGGCTAAAGGGGCTGGTTGGTCACCGCATGGTCACCAATGGCTGCTGCAGCTCCGGGAATCGCGCCCACTGTCAAGGCGGCAGGAGGGGCAGGGCAGGGGCAGGGCAGGGGCAGGGGCAGGGGCAGGGGCAGGGCAGGGGCAGGGGCAGGGGCAGGGGCAGGCCAGTCCTGTCAGTCTCTTATAGAAGCAAAGCTCAACCTCTCCCCGGGGGGCCCAGGAGAGGGCCATGCACTGTCTGAGAGAGCCAGGCACAGGCGGCCCTCCCTGCCCGAGTGGGGAGGGGCGCGGGAGGAGGGTGGGGAGCGTCAGCGTGCTAGTCATGGTGCCACGTCAGCATCTGTCTCACTGAGCGGCCACCTCAGCCCAGATGGTGACTGTGCTCGGGGCAGCCTCTCCTTCCTCCCCTGCCTCCTCCCCCTCCTCCCGGTCCTGGGTGGGTAAGACCCTACGTGTGGGCACAGCGGGTTCTGTTCTCCAGGGGCAGCCCCTACGCGGTGAGACGCATAAACACTGCACTTGTTACTACCGCTGCCCATGTTCATCAGTGGGGGTGGCATTTTAACCTTGGTTCCAGCCAGTTCAGGTGGAGCCCAGTGATGGACTTCAAGGCCTGAGAATGTGTATCAAACATTAGGACGGGAGAGGCAGGTTCTTGGCAACCCCTGACCAAGAAGTCGGAATCGCCTTCGTACTTGTTCTTTCACGGGACGTTCCGCTTGGCACTGGCTGTGTGCAGACCTTTCTGGATAGAATTGCCGTATAGGCCGCAAGCAGTTGAATTGCTGGTCTAAAATTGGTTTTTCTGCCGGATTCCTCGAAGGGGATTAAATGGCTTCCTGCAGGTAGGCGGGCTACACTCTCAGGCTAGCTCAGCGCCATTCACGTCAGTTACCACGTCAGCTCGCTCACGCCTGCCTTCAGGCGCAAAAGAGCTTTAAAGTTACCAGACTCGGTGACGGCAGAGACACTGGGGCACCAGGAGGGATCTGGCGGATCTGTGACGAGAGGCTTTTAAAAGCGTTGTAATCAAAGCATCATGGTACTGGCGTAAAAACCGGTGCACAGATCCATGGAACGGAACAGAGAGCCCAGGAGGAACCCCACAGCTTCATGGTCGATAAATATTTGACAAAGGAGGCAAAACCATACAACGGGGTAAAGGGAGTCTACTCAGCAAGTGGTGTTGGGCAAACGGGGCAGGTATGTGCAAAAACACGAAACCAGACTGACTACCTTCTTACACCAGACGCCAGAATAAACTGAAAATGGACTAAAGACGTAAATGCGAGACTTGAAATGATAAAACTCCCAGAAGAAAACATAGGCAGTAAAATCTCGACATTTCTCTCAGTGATTTTTTCCCCCTGATATATCGCCGTGGGCAAAGGAAACCAAAGAAAAAATAAACAAGTAGGACTGCATTAAACTAAAACGTTTTTGCACAACAAAGGAAACCATCAAC
Source organism: Corynorhinus townsendii (assembly GCA_026230045.1). NCBI lineage: Eukaryota > Metazoa > Chordata > Mammalia > Chiroptera > Vespertilionidae > Corynorhinus > Corynorhinus townsendii. The sequence continues at coordinate 216,958,005 of JAPDVU010000002.1, forward strand.
AAAATGGAAAACCACCCTCTGAAGAGGGGAACCTGTTTGCCGATGATACATCTAAGAAGGGGTAAACATCCAAAATTTATGAAGAACTTAGAAAACTCAACACCCCCCCAAACCCACAGACAATGCACTTAAAAAGTTCAGGCAAAGGACCCCAAGAGACTCTTCTCTGCAGACGACGTACAGATGGCCAACGGACACCTGAGGAGATGCTCCATGTCACTCATGATCAGAGATGCAAATCAAAGCCACAGCTGCAGACCTCCTTTTGCCACACCCTGTATATACAAACGGCTACAGCCAGCAATGGAGCGTTGTTCAGCGCTGAAGAAGTGAGCTACCAGGCCATGCAAAGACATGGAGGAGCCGAAGTGCACGTGACTAAGTGAAGGGAGCCGCTCTGGAAAGGCTGCAGATTGTGTGATCCCAGCTCTATGACATCCTGGCAAAGGCCAAACTATGGCGCCAGTAAAACCATCTGTGGCTGCCAGGGGTCGGGGGGAGGGAGGGATGCATAGGGGGAGGGTTTTTAGGAGTGAAATGACTCTGCATGACGTTTGCCAAAATCCACAGAATGTCCAACACCACGAGCGCGCCCTCATGTGACGTACAGGCTTAGGGTGATAGTGATGTGCAATGTAGGTTCACCGATGGTTAACAAATGTTCCACCTGGTCGGGGAGGGTCATAGTGGGGGAGGGGGCTGTGCATGTGGGGTGGGCAGGGGATCTATGGGAAATCTCTGTACTTTCTCCCCAATTTTGCTATGAACCTAAAACTGCTCTAAAAAATAAAGTCGATTAAAAATATACATGAGCCCTGGCTGGTTTGGCTCAGTGGATGGAGCGTTGGCCTGCGGACTGAAAGGTCCTAGGTTTGATTCTGGTCAGGGGCACATGCCCGGGTTGTGGGCTCCGTCCAGTGTGGGGCATGCGGGAGGCAGCCAATCAATGATTCTCTCTCATCATTGATGTTTCTCTCTCTCCCTTCCTCTCTGAAATCAATAAAAACATATTAAAAAACTAGATGCATGGTCCTGGCTGGTTAGAGCATTGGTGCGCAGACCGAAGGGCCATGGGTTTGATTCCCTGTCAAGGGCACATACCTGTGTTGCAGGTTCCTCCATCCTGGTAGGAGGCAACCAATCGTCTCTCTCTCTCTCTCTCTCCCTCTCTCTCTCTCTCTCTCTTCCCTCTCCCCCATTATAGAAATCAATAGGAAAAATATCCTTGGGTGAGGATTAAAATAAAATATATATATGAAAATGGTTAACGAGAGGCCCAGGTATATTTATTCTCAGAAGTCCAGCCCATTTCATTCCCAAGGTCTGCCAACAGATTCCCCTCCGCATTTGAAATGGGTGTCGCGTCAGGTGGAGGCAGATAGTCTCCCGGGAGAGACACGACTCAGGCAGCCACACCTCCCGTCACCCCCCAGGCGCCCGGCCCCCTGCGCTCACCCCGTGCGGAGAGCACTGCCAGGCCAGCAGTGTCCCCGTCCTTTAGACACCAGGCGTGTTATTTAGTCTAGAAACACTCAGAGGAAATATCCGCTTGCACGTGAAGAATCCCTGGAATGTCTCTGCTCCTCTCTGCGCAGCGTCCCTGTCTCTGTGAAACCGGCCCGGAAAGCTCCTACCATACGAGCGCGGCCGTGCCCGGGCTGGCTGCTCCTGTCCGTGATGGTGGCTGTGCTGGCGGGGGGGGGGGGGGGGGAGGAGGAGGGGGAGGAGGGGGGAGGAGGGGGAGGGGGAGGAGGAGGGGGAGGAGGGGGGAGGAGGGGGAGGGGGAGGAGGAGGGGGAGGAGGGGGGAGGAGGGGGAGGGGGAGGAGGAGGAGGGGGGAGAAGGAAGAGGAGGAGGGGAAGGGGAAGGGGGAGGGGGAGGGGGAGGCTGAGGGGGGAGGGGGAGGAGGGGAAGAGGGGGAGGAGAGGGAGGAGGAGGGGGAGGAGGGGAAGGAGGAGAGGGAAGAGGGGGAGGGGGAGAAGGAAGAGGAGGAGGGGAAGGGGGAGGGGGAGGCTGAGGGGGGAGGGGGAGGAGGAGGGGGAGGACGAGGAGGAGAAGAAAGAGGGGAATGGGAAGGAGGAGGTGGAAGAGGAGTAGGAGGGTGAAGAGGAGGGGGAGGAGTGGGAGGAGGGGGGAGGAGGGGGAAGGAGGGGGGAGAAGGGGGAGGAGGGGGAGGGGGAGGAGGAGGGAAAGGAGGGGAAAGGGAGGAGGGGGAGGAGGGGGAGGGGAAGGAGGAGGGGGAGGAGGGGGAGGGGGAGGAGGAGGGGGAAGGGGGAGGATGAGGAGGAGGGGGAGGATGAGGAGGACGGGGAGGAGGAGGGGGAGCAGGAAGTGGCCCCTTTGAGGATCGGAACTGGGAAGTTTTACATAATCGGGACCACACAGGAACCGAGTCCACGGCCGTAACCGCAGTCCTTGAGTATCTGAGCCTCCCGCTGCCCGCCCCGTAATTAAGGGCGGGCCCTGCACCCCGAGGACAATGCAAACCAGGGCTCGGGCCCGACATTGTCTTCGTCTCTCTCTCCTCCTCAGGTTGCTCTTGCTGCCTATCCCTCCGTTCCCTTGTCTCCAGCTTCTCTCACCCCCTTCTTTTAACTTCATTCTTAATGGATTTCCGTTGATTGCAGAGAGGAAGAGAGAGGGAGAGAGAGAAACATCAGTGATGAGAGAGAACCATTGACCAGCTGCCTCCTGCACGCCCTCCCCTGGGGATGGAGACCCCAATCTGGGCGTGTGCCACGACCGACTAGAAATCAAACGGTGACCTCCTGGTTCATGGGTTGACACTCAACCACTGAGCCACACCAACCGGGCCTCTCTCCTCCCCCTCCTAAATCCACCCCCACCCCCCCCTAAACTGATGCTGACAGGTCTGGAGCTGATTTAGGTTATGCCCCCCCCGCCGGGGCCCGGGGACACCCACGGGCCTCTCGGAGCCATCTGTGAAGGCATAAAACATGGCGTGTCTGCCTTTGCCGTCTCAAACATGAGTCAGGGAGCCAGCCCTCCTCCCCCACCTCTGGGCGCCTGGCCGCCCCTCCCCCGGCAGCTTCCGGGGCTGTCTTGTCTGCCTCTGGGCCCGGCGGCCGCAGCCAAGGTGAAGGACCCCCTGCCCAGCTCCCGTTACACACGGCCCCCTCCATGCCAGCAGGCTGGGCTGCACCAGACCCACACGGGGAGGGGAAGGCGGAAGAGAGTCCGAGGGGAAGAGGGCACCCTGGGAACAAGGACTATTGGAGGGCCAGGTGTGAGCTGCGAACAGAAGCCTGCTGACGCTGCACCTGGGGTAAGGACAGCTGGCGCTCGGCGGACCGGCTCTTTGCAGAAGACCAGCACTCCACTCCTGCCAGCCAGGCCAGACCTCACGGCCCAGGCCGCCACGCAGCCGAGGCCGCGGCCCTTCCGTGTGCGCATCTCGGATTGCGAGCCGAGCAGTTTATTTTCTAAGTCACACGCTGCTGACTTGCCTCTCACGTTCCCACACACACACACACGGACTCTGTTTTTCAAAATGCAGTCATACATGGGAATTTTCTGACATCACACCCCCCAAAATGTGGAAACGTTGGTTTCCAACGACCTAATAGGGGGAAAGAATCAACCTCTTGATTCGAGATGGCTCCGCTCTGCTGCTGGCTGGTTTCTGGAGCGGCGACTGGCACGGGGCGGGGCACGGGCCTCGGAGGCATAATCCAGTATTCATACGTGCCCGGTCTTGGCACCACCCCGCGGTCTCTGATCTGGAAATATTTCCCCTTCAGACAGGAATAGAGAGGTTACTCGTGGGTCACTCCCCGTCTCACAAAAAGGCTTTTCAAGCCAGATGAAAGAAAAGCCGTTCTGATCTGTGAGGAGCAACGAGCTGTGAGCCTTCAACTTATAAAGATGGGGTGAGCCTCGGGGACCGGCCGGCGCATCTCTGGGGTGGGAGCTCGGCGTGTAACCGCGCCGGGCTGAGAGATACAAGGTTACAGCCGGGCGGAGAGGGCGACGGAGGCCTGCTTCCTCCAGGCGTCCCTTACGCAGGCTTTCCAGCGGGCGACTGGCTGTAGGCGCCGTCCCCCTGCCCGTGGCATGGGCATTGCTCCCTGGAAAGCCTGGGCAATGGCCCCCTGCCTGCGCAGCTGCCTCGCCCACAGCCGACCAGGGAGCGCTCTGCTCACACCAGCGAGTGGCAGCACTGCAGATGCATTTGCTTCATGGAAGCCAGGAGCCGGGCTTCACATGTGGACAAGCCGTGTGGGGCTGATTTCGAGGGGATGGGAGCTCGTGGGAAATCGCATGAGGGCGGGGGCACGCGTGGAAGGTGCAGGGACCAGGGACCAGAGTGGTAGGGAGGTCGCACCGAATATTGGGCCTGTGAGGAGGGAGGGACAGAGGATGCCACGTGGATGACCTGGAAAGAGTGTTGCAGGCGGAGGGAATGGCACGAGCCAAGGCCCTGAGGTCGGTGAGTGGTGAGTTCAAGCATCAGTGAGGCGGCCAGGCAGCTGCAGCCGAGCGGGCAGGGCGCACCGGCGATGGGGCCAGAGCGCGCGAGTGAATGCGTTTTGCGTAGGGCCCATCTTCAAAAACTTCCAGCAGCATCTTCGAGGGAAAAGGCCAGGTCGGTGATACGATGACGTGATGGGACAACGGTGGATGAGACAGGCTACGGAACTGACGGCAAGGAGCTAGTGCTGGGGTGCCGGGAGCCGGGAGAGGGCCTGGCATCTGGGGTCTGAGACAGGTTGTGTCCCGAGGACGCGTGGAAGAGCAGGGACCTAGATGGCCCTGAGCAGGCTCTCTGGACCCCACAGGAATGGTGACCCTCGAGTCGGGAGAGATGCTCTGTGTCCTCCTGCGGCAGCCGGACGGACCCTTTAGGTAGGAGAGCACCGAGTCTTCACCTCACACGGCCCCTGTTCAGGGCTGAGGAAGAAAGGGGACGGCATCTCCTCCGCGCGGTTCTGTTCTTGCGTCCGCATCAGCGGCCGAGGGTCTCACCGCGCTGTGAGGAGGCGAGAGCGCGGCCCTGGGAACACACTGTGCCTCGTGGAGGCCGAGAAAGAGGGGGCTCCCTCATGGGTCTGCCCTTGCACCCAGTTCTTAACCCACCTCCCGCTCCAGGTTCACCCTCAGATTTGGGGAGGCATCCCTGCTGGAGCATCGGATGCCCACAGTTACTTTGGGATCCAAACCCAGTGTCTCTCTCTGGGCCTCCTCCCACCTGATGGCACGGAGATGAAGAACTCGCCACGGAGCCGCCTCAGACTTGAACCCCACGCCGTGCGGGGCCCACGGCCACTCGCACGGCTCAGGACGCGGGTGGACAGGGCAGTGACGGGCGCGCCCCTGACAGGCCGCAGGCTGTCGCCTTTCCTTCCTGCCCCACAGTTTCCCCCGTGCCTCCATGAACGGGAAGACGCTGCTCCATAAATGTGTGCTCTTACCAAGGAGTGCTCTGAGCCCGCGTGAGCTTTTGTTTTTGTTTTCACCAGCGTGGGGAGTTGGTCCGGGACACGCCGGCCCGTGGGACACAGTTACCTTTGGAGGTGGCGTCCAGGGCACTGAGTCACTCTCTCACCACCCAAGCGGAGCCATCCTGGAATAAATAATAAAACAAAACAAAACAAAACAAACAGACCTACCCTGTTTCCTGGCAGCTCCGAAGCTCCTACGGGGCAAGATGTTGCAATACCAAGGGGGCAAGTAGGAGAGTGAGTGCCGGGCTGTGGGGAACGTGGACGGGCCCTCCGTGTGCCAGGCTGCAGCCCATGCTCTGCCCGCCTCTGCAGGGAAGTGCTAGCAGAGCAGCCAGCGGGGCCAGACCCCCAGAAAACGCCAGAGACAGTGGCTGCCCTGGGCGAACTGAGGGAAGGGGGCCTGGGAGCCCTGACGGCTCCGGTCAGGTTCTAGTGGGAACGCTGTGTGCTGACCAGCAGCTCGAGGCCTCCGCCGAAACCCCAGCTGTGCTGGGAACTGACCTCATTCATGAAGTAAACACTGAATCAGATACCAGCGGGCCTAGCCCTGGTGGAGTGGAAATAACAGGGACGCTCCCATAATTACGAAGCTGCCAATTGGACTTGGCGAGAGGAACTCTGAATATGTCAATCGGAGTGAGTTCATCACCTTTCCCTGCCAACCTCATCAGGAGCCAATTGCCTTGTTGCGGTTGAAATTATTTGTGTGAAAATGCTTTACTTACATTTCAGCTTTTATGCCCCAGATAATGTACTGGAAAGCAGCGTAGTCTAGCAACTGGAAGACAATATTGGGAACCCGTGGGCTGGCGCTCAGTCCTGGCCGCGCCTGGAGCGCTCCCCGGGCCAGCGGTTACCGCACTTGGCCTCGGGACCCTGTTGCTGGAAGACGGGCTGGAGAGCAGGGTCTGTCCCATGATCCGGGCTCGGGTGCAACCCCGGGTCCTGGTGTTTGTGTTCTACTTCGTGGGCACCTCCCTCACATCGGCTTACACTGTCCCCCCCGTCCTCCCCCCCCCCCCCCCCGGCTTAGCTCAGAGGCTGCGCACCGGGTGACAGGTGGGTCCTGTCCTTGGCTTCCTTGCCCCCCTCGCTCCTCCTTCTTCTCACTTGGGAGACGGAGGAGTCGGGCTGTTACTCCCGTCACCGACACCACTGTGTGCGATGCAGCTCCACATTCTGGGAGAAGTCGTCTGCAGACGCGGTTCCTCCCTTCTCCCCGCGTGAAGTGTGGAGCCAGAGTCCCCGGTTCCCTCCCCAGCTCTGCCCCTGACAAGACGGGTGACCGGGGCAGGTCCCCGAGACTGGTTTCCGCGGCTCCCTTTCAGCCCCGGAGAGACACAAGGGGACACAGCACCTGCTCGCCGGGGGCGCTGGCGGGGGGCGTCCGGGGTTCATTCAGGCGAAGCGCTTAGCAGAGCCTGCCCCGTGGGAGAGCTGAGCATTAGCCTCCGGGGTCGCTGTCACGCCCATTACTGGTCTGAAGGAGTGAGAACAGGCACTCCGAATGGACACAACCCAGTGATACGTTTACGAGGTGTAAACCAACAGGGGCCTCCCAGGCGTGGCGACAAAAAGCCAGGTGACTCCGCTGTGACCGATGCACTACGTCGCTTAAATCACGTACCAATTGCATTTTCAGTTTCTTTCTATCTGTCACACCGGTTTACGCTCACTCTTCCTTCCTCAGAAGCGTCTCGTCCGATTGTTGATAGTAAAGTAATGCCAAGAAAGGCACCATAATGTGTCCCCATTTCATCCGAAGACGAGTCCGTGGATGCTTCTGTTCTTCATTATACGTGGAGCGGAATAAGCGGTGCCTGTCCCAGGCCCGGGGGCTGTTTCTCCAGCTGATGACGAGAGCAGCTGGCATCCGTGAGTCTCACAGAGACCTCCTTCCCCCGTAACCTCAGCCATTTGCCCTGTTTCCTTTCATCACGGCCAAGGCTGTTTATTAACTCCCTCTGGATACCCGGGGCGCCCGGGCCATGCTGGGGCGGGAGGAGGCAAGCCCAGTGGCTGTTCCTTCTCGAGATGAAAATAATCGGCGTTGACAAGCCTGGGAAGGGAGCGCCGAGCACCTCTGAGGTCTCTGGGTATTTCCAGGAATTGTGGGGAATTGAGATAAATGTCCCAAATTAAAAAAAAAAAAAAAAAAAGATGAATTGAATCAACTTAAGGCCAATGAGCTTAATGATGAGTTTTGATGACGGGCAAATTCTGGAGCCGATAATGCAAGGAATGGTTGACCGGTATTTAGAAAGGGGCATTCCAAAGGTCAGTATCGGTGATCAGAGGAATGTCTTTCACTCGATTGTAAATCAGGTGAGCACCTCCTTTGCCACAGTGCAATGGCTTCTGACAATCGGGTCAGGGTTTCTCATGAAATCCTTACGGACAAAGGAGTGACAAAGAATGCCAGAGCTTGAAGGGACATTAGAAAATCAGGGGGCACACGCTTGTTTAAGGGGGTACCACCTGCTCAGGGTCACGCACGGAGCTACTTAGTGTCAAGGCTGGGACCCACGCCTGGTTCTGGGTCCCAGTCAAAGGCTCCACCCACGGCCTAGAGAGGCGGAATATTAACAGCAGATGGGACAGTGCTGTCCCCAGGCGTTCTCCAATGGCACGCCAAACAGTTCTGTCCTTGGCCTCAAACCCTTTCACATTCTATCAACAACTTGGATAAAGCCAAAGATAACTGCTTATCAACTGTGCAAATAACACGAGACTGGGAGGGAAGGCCAATATGCTGGAATTACAGAATCGGGATCCAAATGATCTCAGCAGGAAAGAATGATCCTATCCAACAAGATGAAATTTAAGTGGAATACAGGCAAGGTCCTGCGCTGGGCTCTAAAACGTGATTGCAGAAGGATAGGATGGAGCTAGAAAACATCTCCAACCTCACCCACAATCAAAGACGTGCAAATGAGAGCAGCCAGGAGATAACGACTTTCCCCTACCGGAGGGGCAGGGGCGATGATTGAAAGAGTGAGCGCTCCCCAGGTCTGCATGCGGAAACAGGCTCTCTGTAAACCTCTGTAAACCGCCGTGGGTGTATACACAGAAGCTCCCTTTCTGGAGGGTCATCTGGAAATGCACAGCAAAAGCGATCACATGGGCCATTTGCCCCCCCCGCCCCCCCCGTTTAGTTTATGGGAATGTATCCCAAGAAAAGTATACAGCCTGGCTGGTGTAGTTCAGTGGATGGAGCGTCATCCCGGGGACCAAGAGGTCCTGGGTTCGATTCCCAGTCAGGGCCCATGCCCGGGTTGTCAGCTCGATCCCCAGTAGGGGCCGTGTAGGAGGCAGCCGATGGAAATGCCTCTCTCATCGTTGTTTCCCTCTCTCTCTCCTTCTCCTTTCTTCTCTGAAATCAATTAAAAATATGTTTAAGAAAAAAAGCAAAGACAAGTATGCAAAGGGTTATGCATAAGGATATTCACAAAAGCACTGTTAAGAATACTTTCAGAGCCCCTGTTATGTTTGGGAACAGAAGGCCTGGGGCCTCAGGAGGGCACCATACAGCTATTGTCAAATACTCGATGCTCTCAAGAGGAGGGCTTAGGGTCTGCGTCGCTCCTGAAGGCCAGGCCGGATTTTACAGGAGAGAGATGTGGCCTAATACTACAAAGCAGATTCTAACCGTCAATTCAGTCCCAAATTAGAATGGGCTTCCTTGTCCCTTCCGATGGCCCGTAGTCCAGGGTGTCAAGGAGGACAGGCACAGCTCTTCAGCCACGCGGATGAAATGCTCATGTGGTTCCTGCCGAGGAAAAGGGGCAGCGAGGCCCCGCTGCGTTAAATCATCAAAGGGTGGAGTCACCATTCGAGTTGATGGTGGGTGGGAGGCCACACCAGGTTCCATTTCCTGGCACCGAATTCTGGGAAGGGAGTGAGACAGCTTCCTGCTGCCCAGCACCACTCTTACGGAGAGCCCATGGGAAATGGCTGCCCGCTTCACCCCCAGTCTTTTAGGAATACCTGCTGTGTATCAGTTCCCCTAGGGCAGTGGTCGGCAAACTCACTAGTCAACAGAGCCAAATCTCAACAGGACAACGACTGAAATTGCTTTGGAGAGCCAAATTTTTTAAACTTAAACTTCTTCTAACGCCACTTCTTCAAAAGAGACTTGCCCAGGCCATGGTGTTTTGTGGAAGAGCCACACTCAAGGGGCCAAAGAGCTGCCTGTGGCTCACCAAGCCGCAGTTTGCCGACCACGGCCCTAGGGTAAACCTCGGGGGAAGCTTGAGCTGAACCTGAGACAGGAAATGAAGACGAGTGCTTCTCCTCGCTAAGTCATTTCCACCGTGTTATGGTTCCCAGTAGACAGACAAGCAGGTACATGTGCAACTGCTCTCTCTCCACCTTTTCTCCTTTGCATTGTTCCATCTGAAACGCCCCGTTTTCGTCATAAATCATACTATATCCAGCACCCGGAACACAGAGACTCAGTACTTTGGAGTGCCTCTCCTTGGTGTGTTTCTTTGCTCGCTGCTTCAGTGGAGGAAGCCCGTTCCTGGCCTCTCTTTCGTTCAGTCTTCCCATCGACGGGAAACACTCATGGCCACACGTGGTGGGTCCACAAAGCGACATACAGATCACGTACCGCAGGGGTGTGCCCTTGAAACCTCTATGAGCCTATTAACCAATGCCCCCCACATACATTTAATTTCAAAACCCCTTCCTGAGCCCTACCTGTAAGACACTCACATGCCGTCTGCCAGGGAGCCCTCACTGCCACTCCACCCCGGAGCCCGGAGTAGCCTCCTTCCAGCCCACTGGTGGCAAGAGTACTTTTTCATGAGGCAACTCATCGCATCACCAACCACAGACCGGGGTGTCCTCTGCGGCCCTGCACAGGCTGCTCCCTGCAGTGCCCTACCAAGACCCCTCTCTCTGGGCTCAGGCCACATGGGCCTGTCATTTCTTCCAACTTGTCACAGTCCTTCCTGTCATAGGATGTCTTACTCATATTCTTTTCTTTGCCTGGAAGGCAGCCTTTGGATCTTAATTAATGCTCTAAGCTGAATTGTGCTTCCCAATTCATATGCGGAGATCCTAAACCCCAGTGTCTCAGAACGTGGCTGTGGCTGTATTTCAAGATAGGGCTTTTAAGGAGGTAAATATGTTAAAACTAGTGGCCCGGTGTACAAAATTCATGCACTTGTGTGTGTGTGTGTATGTATGTGTGTGTGTGTGTGTCTCAGCCCGGCCTGCACCCTCTCCAATCTGGGACATCCCTCTCGCAATCTGGGACTGCTGGCTCCTAACTGCTCACCTGCCTGCCCGCCTGATTGCCCCTAACCACTCTGCCTGCCAGCCTGCTCACCCCCAACTACCCCCCCTGCTGGCCTGATTGCCCCCAACTGACCCCCACTGACAGCCTGCTCAGCCCCAACTGGTCCCCCTGCCAGCCTGATAACCCACAACTGCCGTCCCATCCTGACCTGATCACCCACAACTGCCCTCCCCTCTTGGCCCCTAACCACCTCTACCTCGGCCCCACCACCATGGCTTTGTCCAGAAGAACGTCCATAAGGTCTCCTGGAAGGTCTCCCAGTCTAATTAGCTTATTACCCTTTTAGTAGTATAGACTAGAGGCCTGGTGCACAACATTTGTGCACCGGGGGTGGGTCCCTCAGCCCAGCCTGTGCCCTCTCGCAGTCAGAGACTCCTCAGGGGATGTCCGCCAAGGGGTCCTGGGTGCTGTTGCAGAGGCGGGAGAGGCTCCCGCCACCGCCCCTGCGCTCCTCAGCTGTGAGCCTAGCTTCTGGCTGAGTGGCACTCCCCCTGTGGGAGCACACTGACCACCAGGAGGCAGCTCCTGCATTGAGCATCTTCCCCCTCGTGGTCAGAACACATCATAGCAATTGGTCATTCCACTGTTTGATCGATTTGCATATTAGCCTTTTATTATATAGGATGAGGCCGCTAGGGTGGGCTCTAATCCAAACTGACTGGTGTCCTTGCAGGAAGAGATTAGGACCCCTGGAGAGACACCCGGAGTGCAAGTGCCCAGAGGAAAGAGGTGACCAGCTTGCAAGCCAAGGAGAGAGGCCCCAGGAGAAACCAAACTTGCTGACACCTTCATCTTGGACTTTTTCCCTCCAGGACTGTGAGGAAATAAGTTTCCGTTGTTTCAGCCACCAAGCCTGTGGCATTTCATAGGACAGCCCAAGCTGACTAATACAATTAAGAAGTCATTGCCTTGGGAGAGCTCTTTCCCACCCTCACCCCTTTAGCACTAATTGCTTGTCCTCTGTCACAATTTGTGAATAATCGGTTACTTGGATGACTGTATGGCTATTGTCTGTAATCCTTCCTCAGGATATAGACTCCAGGGAGTGAGGAAACATGTGCATTGAGGTTCTCCATTACGTCTCCAGCAACCAGCAACGTTCTGGTCACACAGGGAGGTGTGTCATACTGTTGAAGGAAAGGCATAAGTATTATTTCACTGATATAAAAAATGAGGAAACTGAGCCAGGCCGGGGTGGCTCAGCGGTTGAGTGTTGACCTATGAACCAGGAGGTCACGGTCTGATTCCCAGTCAGGGCCCATGCCTGGGTTTTGGGCTCATTCTCTAGTGTGAGGTGTGCCAGAGGCAGCCGATCAATGATTCTCTCTCCTCACTGATGTGTTTTTTTTTTCCTCTCTCTCTCCCCCTCTCCCTTCCTCTCTGAAATCAATAAAAATATAATTAAAAAAAAACACATAAAAAACGGAGACTCAGAAAGGTTAAACTTCCTAAAAGTCACAAAGCAGTTTAGTGACAAAGGGGGACTGGGACCCAAGCCCCTAAAACTCTGGCACTTAACCACTACCTAACCCTCTAATTTTGAAATACATCCATTCACTCAACAAATACTGAGCACCTATCACGTGCCAGCTTCTCTCTAGGAACTGGGGATGCAGCGATGACAAAATTGCTGCCTTCATATGGAGAAAGGACATCAAATAAGATAAAGAAATAAGTTTTAGTGTATATTAGGTGACAAATGCAATGGAGCCCAACGGGAACGTGGGATCAGGGAGTCAGATTTGTAAAGTCAGGAGATTAGAGGAGGCCTTTTTGAGTCAGGAATGTTGGAGCCAGCCTGAAAGGAGGTGAGGGAGGGAGCCCTGGGGATGTTTGAGGACACGTAAGTTCTGAGTCCCAGAGGCAGAAGTAGGCAGGACAAATGACCTATGTGGCCTGGAGTAAAGCGAGGGAGTCAAAATTAGGAGAGGGATTCGGTGAGTTTCAGGAGCGTGGTGGTGCAGGGATGTCTGGCCATGAAAAAATGTTGGCGTTTACTCTGACAGAGGAGTCTTCGGAAGGTTTTGCGCAGAAGAGCAACACATTCAAGCCTTACTGGGGCCTCCTGCCCCACGCAGAATCCGACCCAGAGCAGCTTGAATTTTTACTTTCCTTGGACCAGTGGCACTTCCGATATTTACTATTTTAGTTTAAGAAACCCAACAAACTGAATTTTGTGCTCTGACTCTACCTTTGGAGATTCCTGGGATCGCCAGTCGGAACAGAGCGAGAGCGTCCGGGTTGCCAAGGGAACCCACGCAGAGAGCTTTCCACAGAGTCTTTCGCGTGCTTCCGGAACCTCACCAACGTCAGCTGACCAGTTCTCCTCCAATCCCCTCTCGGGGGCGGGGACCGATGCACCGTCTCCACAGCAACGCTTTTGCCAGTCCCAGCTCACGGCTTCCGCACGGCGGAGGCGCGCTAGGATGACGTCACGCACCCAGCGGCGCTAGAACTACGTCAGCTTTGGCTCTGGAGACAGGGCTCTGCAGGGGGCTCCCCAGCCTGGGACACTGCGCATGTGTCACCTCAGATTGGCTCTGGTTGCTTTTCCACACCGAGTCGTGAGCGTGCACTATTATCTGCCAGCCCTCGCTGGCGCGCCTTTAATTTTAGCCAGAGAAATCATCGGGGGTGCTAGTTCTCGCTGGCTTTCTGGGTGCTATTTTGAGGGCAGCTGTCCGAGAATCAGACAGTTCGTTCACTTTGTCTTGTTAGTCTCTTACCTCTTCTGGCGCATTCGTCGTTGCAGCCATACTACCATCTACCAGTCTGAAAGTGCCAGCTGAATTCCCAAATTGCTGTTGCCAGCAAGCTTCCTCTCTCAGACTATCTCCTTTCTAAACCGATGCTTGTAGGATCAGCAAGCAAATTGTTTTTGCACCAGTTGTAAAGTAAAGGTAACCAGGTTCCTCCTGAGGGCCTGAGTTCTCTAAGTCAAGTCCGGGAACTCTGAAGGACTGTGACTTATGTGGACCGTTCGTGGTTCTTTCTCACCTGCTTCCAGATGTTTAGCCAGGATCCAAACAGTCCACCTGGCTAAGTGCATGAGCTGCAGGTGGATGAATTGCTACGGTTCTGACACTTAGGAAGTACCCGCTGTCCTGGGCAGTATGCTGAGCCTGGGTACAGCGATGAGGACGGTTCCCCCGTAGGGGTTAGCTCACTTCACTTATTCATTCAAGAAACATCACACAACTGTGTGCCAGGCACAGCTTGGATGGTTACCGCTCATGGGAAGAATGAAGTGTGATCTAGGACCTAGCATTCGCCCAGGAGTCAGATTTGATTCCGAACCTTGGCTCTGCTCCTTACTTGCTGAGTGGTCCTGGGTGAATTACCCTCTTTGTACCTCGATTACATGATTCATAAAAATGGGCATAATAATGCCTACCTCCAGCCTGGCTGGTGTGGAGCAATGGTTGAATGTCAACCTATGAACCAGGAGGTCATAGTTCCGATTCCTGGTCGGGGCACCTGCGGGGGTTTGGGGCTTGATCCCCAGTGGTGGGTGTGTGGGAGGCAGACAATTGGTGATTCTCTCTCATCATTGATGTCTCTCTCTCTCTCCCCCCCCTTCCTCTCTGAAATCAATAAAAATAAATATAAAATGCCTACTTCTTAAAGGTGACCGCATGCCTGGGTTTGAGGAATCTTTTCTTTCCACTTCCCTACATTTCTTCCCTTCTCAGTCTGTCTGTCTGTCTCAGGCCTCACACCGAGGACACCGCCACTAGTGGGAAAACAGCCCCCTGACCAGCCCACGGCCTCAGAGGACGTCCGCAGATTCTCCTCAAATTGTTTTAAAAACAGCTTTCACCCAGACACTGCTTTTTGTGGGTCTGCGTACTGAGGCCAAGTTATATTTAAGCAGAGCCCTCCCACCTCCTCCCCAAACAAGCTTCTCCAAAACCGCCCAAATCCAAAAAAAAAAAAAAAAAAAAAAAAAAAAATCCTTTTCTCCAAGTGCACGGTGACTTGAAGCTGACCATGTGCCGGGGGTCGGAGGGTGGCCTGTGAGCTCAGGGCAGAGCCTGGGTCGCTGTCTGAGGACGAGGCTCTGCAAGGGGTGGGGAGCGGGCGTCTGGCTGCCCTGTCACCACAGGGCCTGTGGTTTCCTACCCTGTCTGCATCCGCGTCCCACTAACCAGCAGCGGGAGAGAAAGCAGACGTGCGCACCGGCGGACACACACACGCCCAGCCTGCGCAGCCTTCAGAGGAAGTGGAGCACCAGATGTTCTGGGTTTCCTGTTCGGTGCTTCCACAGCTGGTCGAGTCTGTGGTTGTGGTTTGTCTGTCTCGGGCTCATGTGAGAGACAAAAGCTGGGCTGACGGGAAACCTCCCCTCCCGGCCCCCCTTCCCCAGCTCTAACTGATCAGCCACATGGAAGCAGGGCATTTCCTGAAACACCCAGGGCCGGGATTCTCCCAGGAGGAGGCTCTTCTCGCCCCCCAACCCCCATCCCCGAAAAGCAGCCCCTGGGCTGTTGGCCGGCCCTCAAAGAACCTGGGGATGATAGAAATCTCTCCAGCCCTAACCGGTTTGGCTCAGTGGATAGAGCGTCGGCCTGTAGACTGAAGGGTCCCAGGTTCAATTCTGGTCAAGAGCATGTACCTTGGTTGTGGGCACATCCCCAGTAGGGGGCGTGCAGGAGGCAGCTGATCGATGTTTCTAGCTCTCTAGCCCTCTCCCTTCCTCTCTTGTTGTGTGTTGTTGTTTTTTTATTGTAAAAAAAACAGTAAAACATATTTTAAAAAATCTCTCCAAATATATGATTAGCATAGACCGGCACCCCTGCTGAACAGAAGGAAGCCGAGGCCAGGTTGCTACTATCACCCACTCCACGTCCCACATAGAACAGCCACGAAGGAGCACTCCACAGGGGAAGGAACGGATGAGGGACAGGGAACTGCAACTTTGGGCTTAGATCTAAAAGCCCCCGCTGGCCCTCACTTCTCATAAGCGCCGTTGGATTTGAACACACAAGCCCTCGAAGCGGCACCATGCTACTGGCTTGCTGCGAGTAATGGGACCCCTCCGGGCCCGTTTCCTCATCTGCACAATGGAGACGATCGTATTATTTCACCAGCTTGTCAGGGCCAATGACACACGTGGCTTTGCTTGATATGGAGACTTGCCCATAGTAACTGCTGGTTTCCTTCCCTTCTTGCAACACCGCTGTTGACTTAACGAGAGGCATTGGAAAAGCAGATGAGATACCACCACCAAAGCACTGGTCCCCAGACAGCTGTCGGGCGGGGCTGTGGAGCAAGAGGGCTGGCATTTTGTGGGTGCCCACTGAGGGGGGACGCTGGGGCGCACACAGGGTCTCTGGGAAGGGCCACCCAGTGTCTTTCTCTGGGTGTGGAGTAGGGCGAGCTTCTTGGGGCCCCCGGGGAGAACCGTCAGAGTGCTCCTTGTGGGTCTGTATGCTGAGGCCAAGTAGTGATATTAATAGTATCAGTAATGACATTAATAGTTATGGTTGCTGTTCAGTCTGGGCACAGGAGCTGGTGCTCTGAGCCCCAGCCTTCCGCAGGCTCCCCCCTGTGAGGGGGGCCACAGGGGCCTTGCCTCTGAAGTCTGGCCGACGGGGTTCAAGTGATGGCTGTGTCGCTGAGCAGCGCTGCAGCCCTGGGCCAGACACCTCACTTTCTGTGCCTCCGTCTCCTCGTTTATAAAACGGGTAAAGCGATAACCACATCAGAAGGCCGTGGCAATGAGTCAATGAGCAAGAGATCCCTAGCACTGCGAACAGCTGCGGGGCTGTGGGAGGGGACGGGTCAGTGGGAGCCGTTGGCTGCACACGTGCATCGCATTCTGACAACAGCCTCACTCCAGGAAGGTTCTGTTACTCGTTCCGTTTCCCAGGTGAGAAAACGGAAGTTCAGAGGGAGGAGGTGGCTTTTGCACGTTCACGCAGGTAGTACGCAGTGAGGGCGAGACTTTTCCCCAGCTCTTTCTCACTCCTTCTTCTTCTTTTTTTTTATAATATACTTTATTGATTTTTTACAGAGAGAAAGGGAGAAGGATAGAGAGTTAGAAACATCGATGAGAGAGAAACATTCACCAGCTGCCTCCTGCACGCCTCCTACTGGGGATGTGCCCGCAACCCAGGTACGTGCCCTTGACCGCAATCGAACGTGGAACCTTTCAGTCCACAGGCCGACGCTCTATCCACTGAGCCACACCGGTCAGGGCTGTCACTCCTTCTTGTGTGAGGTTGGAACCACCTCCCTCAGCTGCATTTTCTCCTTCTTCTCAAACTCCACCCCCCCTACCCCCACCCCTGCCCACCCCAGGATGCGCAGCCTCTTCCTGCTGCCCAGGGCCTCCCCCCTGCAGCTTCCAGCTGGATCTGCACTTTCAGACCAAGGCCCTGACTCCTTGTTTCCTTGCAGAAACTTCACTTTGCAGAGTGGCTTCTTCCAGGCCATTGTTTTGAGCTGGGAATAACCCGAGATCCTTCCCGGGGAGAGTTCAGGTGTTTCGGGGACGGTTGTATTTTAACCCAAAGAAATGGCTCTTTGGGGAGAGTTTGTCAAGGAGCAGTCTGGCTGGGGAGACACAGGTGGTTGTCGTCGAAGTTGGGGACGTGGCCCTTTGGCTGCACCCCTCAGCCCCACGGCTCCGGGGGTGGCTTTGTCGGATGGACGAGGCAGCATGATGTGGCGCCGGGGTTCTCAGACACAGGGAGCAAAGCGATTGCCCGCGGAGCTGCCAAAATACAGCTCCAGGGCCCGTCGCAGAGCCTGGGAACTGCATTTGGAGAAATCCCGGCGTTGTGCCCAGAGACACAAGGCCCAGGGTCAGGTTCCGCAGTTGCCGTGCGACCTCGCAGGACATTAAGTCTGGCTGACCTTAGTGCTCTCGCCTTTAAAATAGGGACGAACACTGTCTCACCGGCGTCACGCCCTCTCCCATGCCTTGGGATAGGAGAGAGGGCCATCTTTATGGCCGGGGTCAACCACGGGCTGTAGAGAAATTCAAAGGAAGGCACAGACCCAGGCCCACGCCTCAGAGAAGCTCCTTAAGTCTTTGGTGAGATGGGGATCCATGGGGCCCCTGAATATTAGCTCCTAAGCATTTCCTTTGAGTGAAGGCTGTTGGCCAGAGGGGTGGGGTGCTGTTTGCCACCTCCTGCATGCTAATCTCTCCTCGAACAACGTGGTGGTTTACCAGTGTGCCGGGAGCTGGAATCAGTCAGGGCAGGCCAGGTGCTGCTGCAGTAACAATCAACCCTGGGTCCTGCTGGCTGACCACAACCAGTTTGTTTTTCGCTCATGCTGTGTGACCAGCCAGTCAGCAGGCAGTTCTGCTCCACGGACGCACCCAGGGACCCAGGCGGACAGCAGCTCCGCCCTGCAGCTGCACCATCCAGACCCCTCCATCGTCACAGAGGCCCAAGAGAGACTCGAGTGTGGGCATTTTGCCGCCTCCGCCTGGTAATGACACGCATCACTTCTGCTCAATTTCATTGGCCAAAACAGGTCACGTGGCACAGCTGGACCCGTAGGGGAGCAAATGGCGTAGTGGGTGAGCTTATTGTTTCTGCTCCAGGATATTTCCAAGAGGAGGGAGGTCCAGGCTTCCAGCTTGGGCACCCAGACCGATGTCCCTTAGAGAGGAGAGGAGGGAGCACAGTCTGAGGAGCTCAGCTTTCCCGTCTGGTGGAGTGGAGTTTTATTTGTTTGAGAATGTGGGGTTCCCCGCCCCCTTCTCATTCTTGTCTACCCTCAAAACATGGGAAGAAGATCAGTCTGCCCCCAGCAGCCAGCAGTCTGGCCCAGGCCCCCGGGATGGAGAGGAGCCATGGCCCAGCAGGCCGGGAACTGCCCCAGGAGCTCCCAGCGTCCCGTGGGCACGGGGTGGGAGGCTGATGCTGCCAGGAGGCGGTGTGCCCGCCGCCGACTCCGCCAGAGTCCCCGCGCTCGGCACAGAGCCCGGCCCCAAGGAACCCAGATGCCTTCAGAGAGGGTTAGTGGCCTGGACCCAGCGATGGGGGCAGCAGCATTTCTGGAGCCCGCCGCTCGGGAATGTGCCTGGAGAAATCTCTCATTCCTCGAGTGTTGGTGGATTCATGCACTTATTTGTTTAACCTCAAATCAAGCCACAGCCCCCACGTCTGAGCTGCTTGGAAAGGGTTCTTTTAAAACAGCTGACCCAGCGGAAAAGCTGGGGCTAGGTGCTGGGAGGCTGTGCAGGAAGCGGGGGCTCGGGCAGCGCCTCATTTTCCAAGGTGTGCCTGCGCGCGGGTGGGGGTCGGGGAGGAGGGAGGCTGGCCCTTCTCCCCAAAGATGCACGCGGGCTGGCTGTCTCCGAGGTGGGTTCACCCTTGGCCTGTCGTGTCCCCTGAGAGCACAGGGTGGGAGGAAACCCGGAAGAGGCCTTGCTCAGATCGAATCTCGATCCCAGCGTTGCTCTCAGCGGAGCGGAGTTCCTGTGTGACTCCTGTCCTGCCAGCCTCCACTTCCCCCGTTTTGGTGACAGAATGAGTCTCTCCCCAGCAGAACCTGCTTCCTTGGTTCCTGCTTCGACCTGTCCCTGATTTTTATCCACCCACCCATTTACCATCTGGGACTTCTTGGAAAAGGAGTGGAGGGAGGAAGGAAGGAAGGAAGGGAGGGAGGAGGGAGGGAGGGAGGAAGGAAGGAAGGAAGGGAAGAAGGGAGGGAGGCAGAGAGGCAGGAAGGGATGGAGAAAGGAAGTAAGGAAGTGAGGAAGGGATAGAGGAAAGAAGGAAGGAAGGAGGGAGAAAGGGAGGGAGGGAGGAAGGAAGGAAGTAAGGGAGGGAGGGAGGGAGGGAGGAAGTAAGGAAGTAAGGGAGGGAGGGAGGGAGGGAGGGAGGAAGTAAGGAAGTAAGGGAGGGAGGGAGGGAGGGAGGAAGTAAGGAAGTAAAGGGAGGGAGGGAGGGAGGGAGGAAGTAAGGAAGTAAGGGAGGGAGGGAGGGAGGAAGTAAGGAAGTAAGGAAGTAAGGGAGGGAGGGAGGAAGTAAGGAAGTAAGGGAGGGAGGGAGGAAGTAAGGAAGTAAGGGAGGGAGGGAGGAAGTAAGGAAGTAAGGGAGGGAGGGAGGGAGGAAGTAAGGGAGGGAGAGAGGGAGGAAGTAAGGGAGGGAGGGAGGAAGTAAGGAAGTAAGGGAGGGAGGGAGGGAGGGAGGAAGTAAGGGAGGGAGGGAGGGAGGGAGGGAGGGAGGGAGGAAGTAAGGAAGTAAGGAAGTAAGGGAGGGAGGGAGGGAGGAAGTAAGGAAGTAAGGAAGTAAGGGAGGGAGGAAGTAAGGGAGGGAGGGAGGGAGGAAGTAAGGAAGTAAGGGAGGGAGGGAGGGAGGAAGTAAGGGAGGGAGGGAGGGAGGAAGTAAGGAAGTAAGGGAGGGAGGGAGGGAGGAAGTAAGGGAGGGAGGGAGGGAGGGAGTAAGGAAGTAAGGGAGGGAGGAAGTAAGGAAGTAAGGGAGGGAGGGAGGGAGGAAGTAAGGAAGTAAGGGAGGGAGGGAGGGAGGAAGTAATGGAGGGAGGGAGGGAGGAAGTAAGGAAGTAAGGGAGGGAGGGAGGGAGGAAGTAAGGGAGGGAGGGAGGGAGGAAGTAAGGAAGTAAGGAAGTAAGGGAGGGAGGGAGGGAGGGAGGAAGTAAGGAAGTAAGGGAGGGAGGGAGGGAGGAAGTAAGGAAGTAAGGGAGGGAGGGAGGGAGGAAGTAAGGAAGTAAGGGAGGGAGGGAGGAAGTAAGGAAGTAAGGGAGGGAGGAAGTAAGGAAGTAAGGGAGGGAGGGAGGGAGGAAGTAAGGAAGTAAGGGAGGGAGGAAGTAAGGAAGTAAGGGAGGGAGGGAGGGAGGAAGTAAGGAAGTAAGGGAGGGAGGGAGGGAGGAAGTAAGGGAGGGAGGGAGGGAGGAAGTAAGGAAGTAAGGGAGGGAGGAAGTAAGGAAGTAAGGGAGGGAGGGAGGGAGGAAGTAAGGAAGTAAGGGAGGGAGGGAGGGAGGAAGGAAACAGAAACTTGCAAGTGGAACAGAGTCCTCCCAAGCTGAGGTTGGCGTCATCCCCCCTGAACCCCGAAAACCAGCTGCAGTTACTATTACCCTTCACCCCACCACCCTGGCTGCAGACGGGGCAGCCGCGCCGAGCTCTGCAGAAGGAGCTGAGCCCATCCCCCTTCTGTCTGTGGGGTGTTGGGCAGGGGTCGGGGGGGGGGCGCTGGGGGAGGGGTCCAGACTGCAAAGAAGGGGAAAGCCTTTGTCAGCTCAGTGCTCAGGCCCCATCATTCAGCCCCGCTGAGGGCTGAGGCCTCTGCCCGCCTCCCCCCCCTCCATGGCAGGGGCACACCTGGCGCAGCGCCCGGCCTCCTGCACTGCCCACTGGGCGCAGGTGAAGCTGAGACATGGTCCCGACAAGAGCCGCTGCCGCTGCTCCTTTCCTGGGAGGCTGTCCCGTCCCCCCGTGTCCGGCTCTGCAGCCTGAGCTGTTGACTCTTCAGTCTGAGAGGGGAGGCCGCTGGTCATCGCCGCCTGCAGAGGAGGAAGCGGATGCCCGGGCACACCGCTAAGAAGGGCCACTGCTGGGCCTCAAACGCGGCCTGCGGGCCCCAGGCCCCGCTTCACGTCTGTGCAGAACGGAAAGCAGAGAGAACCGCGTTGGTCTTTCTCACCCGGCGGCACCAGATTCGTGGTAAGTGCGACAGGCAGGGACCTCAACCCAGGCCGCCCCACAGCACCCCGCCGATGAGCACTGGCCCCAGACCGCGGGAGAGCAGGGCCAAGAGAGGCCACAGCCATCGGGGCTCCTGGCCAGATGGACGGGTATGGCTCCTGGTGCCCAGGCCGCGCTGGTCGCGCCCAGTTGTGGTCTCCCGCAGGTCCCGGGCGGGGGGTGGGGGGGGTTCCCCTCCTCCACGCGCCCTTGTCTGTGGAGACTGCTCCAGGGAAGGGGCCCTCTTTGGCTGAGGTGCTAGCTGGTTCCAGGAACGCTGGCTGGGCTGACTGGCGGTGAGGATGGAGGTGCCGGTGGACGGCAGGGGGAGGGTCATAGCAGCACTGACTGACACACGCCGGCCCAGCCGCGTGCTCCCACTCGCCTCCCTCTCCCGGGCTCAGAACAGGGCGCCCTTGCTGACCCAGGAGCCACGGAGGGGGAGAGGCGACGGGGAGGGGGGAGGGTCGGGGGATGGGTGTGGGGGAGAAGTGGTCTGGGAAGTGGGGGGGGGGTCGTGTGCCCTAGGGCAGGAGAGGACAAGCACCAGAGAAGGGGGAGCAGAGGCAAAGGGAGCGGAGGGGAGTCCGGGGGGAGGGCTGAGTCTGGGATGATGGGGCCGGGGGCCTCGTCTGGGTGTGTCTGTGCGGGGCAGGAAGCTGGCGGCTCCGTGGTGTGGGGCTCCCAGGTCTGCGGGGCAGAGAGCAGCTGCAGGTCGCTCAGCCGGGCGCCCCAGGAGCTGTCCTGGTGGCGGGAGTCTGAGGAGCTCTGATCACGGTGACCCTGCGCCCCTCGCTCACCACCCACCCGCCCGGCCTGCCTGCAAGGAGCCTCTACACCTACCGAGAGGGAAACCGAGGCTGCGGCCAGTCCCGGCAGCTGATGTGGGGCGGCCAGGCTTCATGCCTGGGCCAGTCCTCTCCTTAAGCCGGTGTCGCCCTATCTCCACGGAGGGAGGGAGCGGGGCGGGCCCGCAGCTGCGGGGGCCGTGGGCGCCCAACACCCGTCATGGGCAGCGCTACCCCTCCCGTGAGGCCCTCGGCCCTGCCAGCCAGCTTCTCCTGGGGCAGGAGTTGCTCCTCCTGCCGCCTCTGAGGGGCAGCAGGGGCGCCGCATTCCGAGCCCTGGGGAGAGAGTGGGCGCGGGCGCGGGGGTGTGAGTCAGCGAGCGGGGCGTGTGGGGGCAGGAGCGTGAGAGGGCGTGTCAGTGTGGGGTGCAGGTGAGTGTGAGAGGGCGTGTCAGTGTGGGGTGCGGGTGAGTGTGAGAGGGCGTGTCAGTGTGGGGTGCGGGTGTGTGTGAGAGGGCGTGTCAGTGTGGGGTGCAGGTGTGTGTGAGAGGGCGTGTCAGTGTGGGGTGCGGGTGAATGTGGGGTGTGGATGAGTGTGGGGTGCAGGTGTGTGTGAGAGGGCGTGTCAGTGTGGGGTGCGGGTGAATGTGGGGTGTGGATGAGTGTGGGGTGCAGGTGAGTGTGAGAGGGCGTGTCAGTGTGGGGTGCGGGTGAGTGTGAGAGGGCGTGTCAGTGTGGGGTGCGGGTGAGTGTGAGAGGGCGTGTCAGTGTGGGGTGCGGGTGAGTGTGAGAGGGCGTGTCAGTGTGGGGTGCGGGTGAGTGTGGGGTGCAGGTGTGTGTGAGAGGGCGTGTCAGTGTGGGGTGCGGGTGAGTGTGAGAGGGCGTGTCAGTGTGGGGTGCGGGTGAGTGTGGGGTGCAGGTGTGTGTGAGAGGGCGTGTCAGTGTGGGGTGCGGGTGAGTGTGGGGTGCAGGTGTGTGTGAGAGGGCGTGTCAGTGTGGGGTGCGGGTGAGTGTGAGAGGGCGTGTCAGTGTGGGGTGCGGGTGAGTGTGAGAGGGCGTGTCAGTGTGGGGTGCGGGTGAGTGTGAGAGGGCGTGTCAGTGTGGGGTGCGGGTGAGTGTGAGAGGGCGTGTCAGTGTGGGGTGCAGGTGTGTGTGAGAGGGCGTGTCAGTGTGGGGTGCGGGTGAGTGTGGGGTGCAGGTGAGTGTGAGAGGGCGTGTCAGTGTGGGGTGCAGGTGAGTGTGGGGTGCAGGTGTGTGTGAGAGGGCGTGTCAGTGTGGGGTGCGGGTGAGTGTGGGGTGCAGGTGAATGTGGGGTGTGGATGAGTGTGGGGTGCAGGGGGTGGGGTGCAGGTGAGTGTGGGGTATGGGTGAGTGTGGGGTGCAGGTGAGTGTGGGGTGCGGGTGTGGGGTGCGGGTGAGTGTGGGGCAGGAGCGTGAGAGGGCGTGTCAGTGTGGGGTGTGGGTGAGTGTGAGAGGGCGTGTCAGTGTGGGGTGCGGGTGAGTATGGGGTGCGGGTGAGTGTGAGAGGGCGTGTCAGTGTGGGGTGCAGGTGAGTGTGGGGTATGGGTGAGTGTGGGGTGCAGGTGAGTGTGGGGTGCGGGTGTGGGGTGCGGGTGAGTGTGGGGCAGGAGCGTGAGAGGGCGTGTCAGTGTGGGGTGCGGGTGAGTGTGAGTGCACTGGTGCAAGTGTGTGCGTAGGGGTGCTGCTCCCAGGAGCCAGCTGCCTCTCTGTTCTGGGGCCCGGCCACCCACAACCCCTTGTCCCTGCAGTCTGGCTGGGACAGGAAGTCACTGGCCCTTGGTGTATGGGGCAGCCTCCCCTCCACCCCTCCAGTCGGGAAGGACGCCGTGGTCTCCGCAGAAAACGGGCACCTGGGAACCTGGGAGGGAGCGGAGGGAGGTGGTGGCCGAGGGAGGCCGGCAGGGTGGGTGGGAGACAGGCCTGGCGACTTGAAGGGGGATGAGTTAAGCAGGTGCCGTCCCACCCATGGTCAGGGCTTTCTCCCTCTTGTCCAAGCTGCCCATTCACACAGCCCTTAGCTCCCCAACGATACGGGGGGGAAAGGGGGTGTCTTTCAATTCTCTTCTCCCTCCACAGCATCCTGGCCAGCGTGGCCGGGGCTGGGCTCACAGACGACACCACTGCTGACACGGAACACCATGGCGGGGTGGGCATGTGGCAAGCAGGCGAGATCCCAGCCCTGCCCTGGACCCTTTGTTGGGGTTAAAGGTGGCGGCTGGGAGTGGGACTAACTTGGGTTCAAGTTCACTGTTTCGTGGTGTGTGGCAGCCTTTCACCCCGTCAGCCCACTCCTGGAAGCTGGAGGATGTGACTGAAGACGGGACTCTCAAGAACAGAAAGACTTCCCCTCTGAAGATGTTCCCGACAGTGCCATTGACAACAGCGAAGCGTGGGAAGCTGCCCGTGTTCGCTCACGGGGCGGGGGAAGGGCTAGAGGAAGGGTGGCTTTGCCTGCTGACTAAACATCAGAGAGACATTTCAAAAGATGCCATCCTGTGCTGACTGAGTGGTCACCGAGAAGTTTCCCACCAACGTAAGACGGCGAAACAAACCACAGCCCTATATCCAACAGGGCTGCCTAAGAGGGAAAGCAACAGAAAACCCTGCCAGAGGTGTGCCGGGTGATTTCAAACTCCTTCTCCCCGCTTTTCTATGACACGCATGGATGCTTCGATCAAGAGCAAGTATGTCTCTTCTCCTCATCCCGGCATTGGTGAGACGACACCAACAAGGAAAAGAGGAAAAAGCACGTTACGTGTCGTGCCTTCCCTCCCAGTCCTCTCTCCGCGCATATTTCCATGTCTATAAATAGATGCCCGGTGGCCGGGGGAGAAAAAGCCCAAGGAATGTTGGAGGCGTTCTCTCTGGGCTGGAGGTCCGGTTCCCTGGAAGTTCCCTGTGGCTGCGGGAAGGGTGAGGCCTCCGGCCCGGGCTCCGGGGGGAGAGCTGCTCCGTGCTGGCCCTCAGACCCGGGGAACCCTTCATCCTCAACCTGGGAGCTGCCCCTGGGACCGGCTTGCTGGCCTGCTGTCCCCGGGCCCACCCCGGCCTCCAGGCCCTCCTCCATGCGTTTCTAGGGATTAAATTGGTGAATGCATGCTGACCTGCCCGAAGCCTGGAATCTCCAACCCGTGGGAGCCTTTCCCTTTTCCAGTGGGCGGGGCAGTTGTGGGCCGTGGGTGGGGGTTTCCATCTGGGTGCCACGGGCTGGTTGCCCCATCAGGAGCAGGTTCGGTGGGTCCAGGCCTGCTGGGTCCTGCCCTGCCTCGCCCTGCTCATGTGGGGACATTTGCCCCACGGCTCTGCCAAGGCCACCACCCTGGCCCCCCGGGGATGTGATAGCAAGATGTAGGTGGCTCCACGGGGCTGCTGACTCATGTACCCCCACAGACTAGGTCGGCTCACCCCTCCCAGGCTGGGGCCCAGGCCACACACCCTCGATGTAGGAGAGAGCTCTCCTTCCTCCTCCTAGGAAATGCATGCACTCTGGGGAGTGTGCGGGAGTGGGGGTGAGAAGGCCTGTTTCTGCACAGCCTCCCCATCCCAGGACCACCTCTCCCGCCCCCGCCCCGCCCCTGCCCATCCTGTGGCCCCATCTGCCCGCATGAATAAGGTCCTGTGATTCAGAGCATCCCCATTCTCCCCACATCCCCCGCCTCCTGCTTCTTGGGGCCCCCACCTCACCCCCACCCCCCAGGCTCTCAGCAGCTTTCTGAGAACCACAGCTGTTGCTTCGTGGCCAGAGGTGACCATGACCGGAGTCCCGGGGTTCTGCCCTGAGCTGACTTCCCTCTCAGCAGTCTGTTTCCACTTAGAAGGCAAAGCAGGTCAGGCTGGCTCAGCCCTGGGGTCGGGGTGAGGACAGGCTGGGAGGTTGGGCCGGGCCCAGGAGGGAGTGGGCGGGGGTGGGGTGGGCACGGTGGTGGTGGAGGTGGAGGTGGTGATGAGGCACCTGGGACCTGCCGTCCGCACTGTCCTCCGGTGCCCGGCACACACAGGGCCAGGCACACGGGAGGCGCTTGGGAGTATTTTTGTAGAACAGATGCTCTGGCCCCAGCCCCAAGGGGATGTGGCACCGGAGAGGGTCACGTTTTAAGTTTTTGATGATGACAGTTAGTTTGGTTTCCTTCTCCAAGGGCCTAACTCCATCAAAAAGCACCCACTACGCGCCCGCTGGATATGGAATTTGCGCTTGAGGGAGGGACGCTCTGCGGACCGGCCGCGTGTCCAGGCCGGTATGTTGGAATTTAGATGAACCGTCTTAGCAATGCTTCCTTTAGTCCACCAGACGTGTATTTTGGGTTGGGATTGTACGTTGAACGTCATGGTTAAATGATATTAAGTGACAAATGGTATGAGGGGGGCCTCAGACACCAAGGTGCCCCAGAATTGATGGCCGAACCCACAAGGTGGCCACTTGCCCAGGAGAAGGCGCTGCCTGGAGGGGAGATGAACCGCCCTCTGGGCTATAGTTGGGCTCTTCTGGTTTTAGGGATAGAAGGGCCCACTCAGGGCTTCCTTAGAGACTGGGGGTCTCCTGCGAGGATGACGGTGGAGCTAAAGCTGGGAGAGGCCTCAAGCAGGCCACCCCCTCAGGGGCACTGCTCTTCCCATAGGCCCAGGGCCCCTTCCCTCTGCTAGCAGCAGTGTCCCTCTGTCCCCATCATTTCCAAGACCCCCGCCCTCCTCTCCCTGGAGCAGGGCCATGACTCGGAGCCTGACCATCGGGGTACCCACCCAACGGCCTGACTGCATCGATTGGCTTAGAAATAGCCATCACCCCAGCTGGCCAATCAGAACTCTCCCAGGTACTTTCCCCTTTTTTTGTCCAGTTGTTGGGCAACTGCTCTCTTTTCTGGGGGCTACTGAGCCGGAAGGTGGGGAGGCTTTGAGTTTTGATGACCCTCATTCTCTGCCCATAGAGAAGATTTTGTCTTAGAGATGTGAGAAAGATGGGGACCCGATGCTGCCATTTGCACTCATGGATCTTTTTTTAAAATATATTTTTATTGATTTCAGAGAGGAAGGGATAGAGAGAAAGAGAGAGAGAGAGAGAGAGAGAAACATCAATGATGAGAGAGAATCATTGGTCTGCTGCCTTCTGCACAACCCACACTTGGGGATTGAGCCCACAACCCAGGCACGTGCCCCGACCAGGATCCTCCTGGTTCATAGACCGGGCTGAGCTCCTGATCTTGGTGTACCTGAAGCTGAAGCTGGCCCATGTATGGTTTTCAGGTGAAAAACAAATAGTCTCCCTCCCTTCCCCTTAAGCCGGTTTGAGTTGGGTTTCTGGCTCTGTTGAGTGAGAGACAAGCCTGCAGGGGTTACTGCTGCTGCCCTCCCTGCTGGAATGGCCTGGTGTCCTCAGGAGGAACCGGTTTAAGTTGGTTTTTTAAAATGAGGCCCGATACACCAGGTCTTGACCTCAGATTCTTCCTGCACTCTCATGGCCCCCCAAGTCCCAGCACACTCCCACATTCACACACACAAGCTTCTCTTCGGCTGAGCTCAGTGTGGTAGACAGAATACCGGCCCTCCGAAGAGGTCCCAGTTTCCAGAACTGGCTACTACGTGACCTCGCGTGGCAAAAAGGATTCTGCAGATGTAATGGGAGTTAAGGACTGTGAGTGGGAGATTTCCTGGGATTATCCAGGTGGCCCCATGCAATGTCAAGGACCCTTGGAAGAGGGTAGCAGGAGGGTCCAGGTCAGAGGTGGAGATGTGACGATGGGAACAGAGACAGAGTGAACCCAGGCCGAGCAGGCGGTCTCTAGAAGCTGCGAAAGGCGAGGCCATGGATTCCCCCCCCCCCCCCCCCAAGAGCCACACAGCCCTCCTGACCCCTTGATTTCAGCCCAGGGTATTCGTCAGCCTGGCCCGCCGTAACCAGATACCACAGACTGGGAGGCTGGGACGGCGGACATGTCTTTCTCACAGTTCTGGAGGCTGGGGACGGTCAAGCTCAAGGTGCCAGAAAATTCACTTTTTGATGAGGTCTCTTTTCCTAGCTTGTGGACGGCCACCTCCTCACTGTGTCCTCACATGACATTTTTCTCTCTGCATGTGGGTGTGTGTGGGTGTGGTCCTTCTGGTGTCTCCTCCTCCTTCTATGAGGGACACCTTCTGTTGGATCAACGCCCCACACTTATGACCTGGTTTAACCTTCCTTCCCTCTTTAAATGCCCTTTCCCCAAATGTAGTCACAATGGAGGTTAGAGCTTTAATGTATGAATTTGTGGGGGACACAATTCAGTCCAAAACACCCAGGGAGACTGATTTTAGACTTCTGGCCTCCAGAAGTAGAAGAGAAGAAAGGCATGTTGTTTGAAGCCACCAAGTTTGTGGTAAGTTGTCATAGCAGCAACAAGAAACTAATACATTCAACCCAGTGATATTCTCTCTCTCTCTCCCTCACCTTCATGTCTTCCCCTGGCTGTGCCTTCTGCCTCACACTCTTAGCTGTCCAGCTCCTGCTAATCCTTAGGCATTCAGCTCTGGTGTCCATGAAGTTTTCCTTGGCCCCATACAACTATCTGTTTATATATCTGTCCCCCTCCCCACAGCCAGGCCGAAAATTCTTGTCTCCCATTCCTGCCCAGCATACCTGGCTGGCATCACTGAGGCCGGAGTTCTGGTTTCCCGGTTGTTTAGGCAAAATCCTGGGACTCTAATTGAGATGCCCTCAGCCCCAAGCTCGGATGTCTGCAACCGAGCCCCTGGCCGTCTCCCCCGGGAATCTGCTTCCCTCAGGTCCCTGCCTCTGACGGTGGCCCCTCCACGTGCCCAGATGTCATGTCCCAAACCAGGAGCTCTTGACCCTTCTACATCCTCTCCCCACATCCAAGCCAGCACCGAGCCGTGTGAATTCTACCTCCCGAGTCTCTCCACCTGCCCCCTCCTGGTCCTGCCAGCATCCTGCCAGCATCCTGCCATCGCCTGCTGAGTACTGAGTGCCAGGCCTCCCGAGGTCTCCCGGCCCCCGCCTGTTCTCCGGGCAGCTGTCCCCCGAGTGCGGGCCTTCGCCAGGCCGCCCCCGTCCTGGGTGCCTTCCCCGGCTTTGCTGGGCTCATTCCTGTGCAGACACAGTGACGCTTCACTCCGGAATATTCTTTTTATTTTAAATATATTTTCATTGACTTTTAGAGAGAGGAAAGGAGAGGGGAAAGAGAGGAACATCTCTTTACGCCCCTGCACGCCCCCTAATGGCGATTGAGCATGCAACCCGGGCACGTGCCCTGACGGGGGACTGGCCTCCTGGCTCACGGGCCAGCGCTCCCCTCTGGGCCACACCAGCAGGGCTCACTCCCGACCATTCCAACAAGTGTCTTCTAAGCTCAGGGACGGTCCCTGGCGTGACCAAAGGCTCACGTGTTTACCCAGGGATGTAACTTTGGTGCCGGAGTGCCGTGTAACATGCGATGCGGGACTGGGCTCCGGTAGTCCCTGCACGTGGCTCTCCTTCAGGAGCCGACCAGGAGTTCCACGTGGTGTCTGGCGGCACGTCCCCCTCACCATCACAGTCCCTTCGGCAGCACTTGGACTTGCCCATCACAGCCCCGAGCCTGCTCTAGAGAGGCCGAGCCGCCCGGCTTGGGTGTGTCCCCCAATTCCTCAGAGCACCCAATCCATAGCTTTTTAAAAAAAATTAAATTAAGAATTTTTTTACTGTTTAAAGTATTACGTGTCTCCTTTCCCCCGATCCAATCCACAGTTTTCGAACCCGACTTGAGAAGATGACACAATCCTGTGTGCTCACGGCTACCCCTTCCTTTCCCAGCGACACCTGCCGCCCTGTCAAGGGGACGCCGCTGAGGACATACTGGGAACTCTCTCTCAGGCTGAACCTAGAAAGTGACGGTCACAGCAAGGGCCGTCCACCGGTCCTGTCCACCCGAGGCATGACACGGTCCTCTCAGAACAGGGAGGGAGGCAGAGGGCCCTCCCGGCGAGGGTGTGGGAGGACAGGCCGGCCCCCACAGAGCAGCGTTTTGGCCCTGAGCCTCAGCCTCCCTGTCGGCCACTCCTCGAACCCGTGCCTGTGAGTTCCCGGGAGTCTGGCATTTGTGGGTGCGATGCAAAGCCGGGAGCAGCGAGCGGTTCCCGGATGGACCTGCCCCGGCCAGGATTCCCAGGCTGGCTCCATAACAACGGCCCGGCTGGGTCTCCGGGGCCAGGAAGGCCCACACGGCCTTGCAAGAGGGAGAGGTCATTCGGAGTCACCAATATTTATTGACACAGCCATGACTGTTCCTGGGACAGCTGTGAATCAGAGGAGCTGCCGGGAATAGCACTCAAAGGCCAGACTCACCCTGTCCGACCAGCCGCTGGCTCGTGGCCCGCTGTCACCCCGCCCCCACCAGGCTCAGGCACTGCGGGCACCAGGCAAACACAACAGGGCACCCGCTTCTATAGCTTCCTGCCCCTGCTGAAGATGCACCGCGTGCCTTCATTTGTTCAGCACACACGTTGAGTGCTTGCTGTGTGCCAGGCGGAGTTCTAAACACACTGAATTTGGCTGTTTGGTCTACTTATTATTATTTTTTAAATCCTCACCAGAGGATATTTTTTCCCATTGGTTTCTAGAGAGAGTGGAAGGGCAGGAGGGGCGGAAAGAGAGAAATATCGATGTGAAAAAGACACATCGGCGTGAGAAAGACACATCGATTGGTTGCCTCCCACATGTGACCCAACCGGGGCTAAGGGAACCTGCAACCGAGGTACATGCCCTTGACCGAGAATTGAACCCATGACCCTTTGGTCTGGGGGCTGACGCTCTAACCACTGAGCAAACCAGCCAGGCAGGTCTGCATTTTTTTTTTTTTTTTTGAGCACCTTCTGTATGCTAGGCTTTGTCTAGATACTGGGTTCCAGTTATTTGTCCTTCATTTTTTTTTTTTTAGCACCTACTGTGTGTGTGTGTGTGTGTGTGTGTGCGCGTGCCAGGCACAGTGGTGAATGCTCACCCGGGCCACCCAAGGCAGTGAGTGAAACTCAGAACGAGGCCCTGCCCTAACTCCCTTGGGATCCTGGCATCGCTGCCCTGGGCTGAGGTTCGAGGGGCAGCCCCTCGCGGCGGCAAGAGTGAGACCTGGGGGTCCAGGTCTGGCTGCTCACAGGCCATTCAGCGAGGCTGGCTGTGGCTCTCACCCGTTCCAGGTGTCCCCCGCCCCCTCCCCCCCTCAGAGTGGCCCCGTTGCTGGGAGACACCCTGCAAAACAGTGCTGGTCGTTCTGCAAACCTGGCGTGGCCCGGCCCTGAGGGCCACTGCAAGGAGCCCAATCCCCTAATTAGAACCGGCCGCTTGGCCCGCGCCCTCCCCAGGCCTGAGCTGACTTCAGTGGCCGTAAAACTTGCAAAGTCTTTCCTGTGTGCTCTCCAGGGTGCAGCCTGCAGGAGCCTCGGCGGCAAGTCACTTCCCCTGGCTGCGGGCTGGCACACTTGCTCACGCCTCCCAGGGCCTGGCGCGCTGTGGGCGCTGGGAAGGGACGGCTGAACGGAAGACACTGCCTGCCCCGAAGCCTCTCTCCTGCATCCTCACCCTGTCCTGCGGCCCCCGGCAGCCCAGCTCATGCTCCATGCTGCACCGCCCGGCCTGGGGCACGTCCCAGGTGGCTCCCAGCTTGCTTCTCGGGGCTTCTGGGCATCTGTGCGGACAGACAGACCGACAGACCAACGGGGCTGCCCGGAATTCTGCTAGAGTAGGGCCTGAGACCTGTTTATCTCCGCATCCCAGCGCCCACCCCGGGGCTTGGCACAGCGCGGGCTTCAGGGCTACTTGTTGGTTGGCTGAATCGGAGGCTCAGCTGCTGGTGTAAAGACTCCTCTTGTCCCCCCGTTCTGGCAGGAAGGCACTCACCCCTCTCCTTCGGGGCCAGAGCTGTCAGGGCCAAGCTCCTTCTCCCTGCAGATCCCAGATGGCGTGGCCTGGCCATCGATGTCTCCAGCTCCTAAGCCAACCTCTGGTTAAGCCCGGGCCGAGATTTCCACTTGGAGAAGGGCCCCGTGGCTGGGCTGGCCAAGGACCCAACTCGGAACCTCTGACTAATCCCAGCTGCCCGGCCCCTAGTCCCCGTGCCGGGGAGCAGCTGGCACTAAGTCCTTGCCCCAGGTCCTCCTCGCCCTGCCTGGGTGAGAGGAGGCCGGGTGGCCGGACCGGGCTGGCTCAGCAGCCTGAGCTCGCTTGGCTCCCCTTCTGCACCCCAAAGCCCGTGTCGGTTTGCAGAGAGCCACGGTCCCAGCCCCCAGCGGCTGCCGCAGTGGCTCCCAGCACAGCCAAGCCTGGCTGCGTGATTCTTGGGGAGATGACTGCTCTTTTTTGGGCTCTGGCGGTGTTTGTCCACACAAGAGGCGGTGGGGTTCCCTGGTGGGAGGCCAGAGGTGTCAGCCAAGGCCAGGCTTCCGAAGGCTCGCTGGCCTCCCCTCTTGGGCCTCCAGCTGCAGGACGCGTGAGGCTGCCAGCCTGGCAGCTGGCGCGACATGGCTCAGCTTGCTTGAGGCACCGAACAGTGAGCAAGGGGGTGCCCAAAGACAGCCTGCAGATCGGTGGGGCAGTGGGTGGCCCCAGGATGCTGGCACGGGCAGGTCTGCCTCAGCATCTCCCTGGGGCAGGGAGGGGTGGGGACCCCTTCCCTCAGTATATGGGGCCCTGGCTGCTTCTCAGCCACCTTTCCCAGGGAATGCAACCCAGCTCTTGCTGATTATTTCGTCCCTAATTTGTGGGTGACCCTCTGGGACAAAGCGGGGACGCTGCCTGGCCTGGCGCTGGATATTGGGGATGGAATGAAGGCGAGCAGCTCAGTGGGGGTAAGTGGGGCGGGGAGCGAGAGGGATATGAGTCTAGGCGTGGCTGCTATGGGCTCAACTGGGAATGGGGAGGCCACCTCCCAACCCCCACCCTCTCCCGGTCCTTGTGGGTGGGGCCCACCAGCATGTCCAGAGAATGAGGTCTTCGGTGGGCCCTGTCCCTGGGACAGGGTGGGGGATGGGGGGTGGGGTAGAGCTGTCCGGGCTGAGCCTGCAGCTGTACCCTCCTCCCAGCTTTCCCTCGCTGGCTCCAGGCCCCTCCTCCTGTCCCTACTGTGAGCCTAGCAAGGCTATCATGGCCCTAGCCCTCCCCCCCCCCCCCCGCCGCTCCCACCTGCCCAGTTCCCGTGTGACTCAGGAGGGTGGAGCAGCGCCTGGAAGTGCCTCAGCCTCCTCTCCCATAACCTCCCGGCTGCCGGCCAGACTTCCCCACCTTTTCTGTGGGACCGGGACGGCCTGTGCGTTCCTCAGTCCTGCAGAGCACACGGGACTTGAATCCTGCTTCCACTCAGGAAAGACCTGGCTTGTCCAAGGGTGTGGCCGGCTGGCCTTAGCCAGGGGCCCCGTGCCAACGGAGCAGCCACCACAGTGCCCGGCTTCATACCCCAAGTGAGGGCCACCACTCAGCCTCACTGATGTCACCGGACAGTCATTTTCTTTCTTTCTTTCTTTCTTTCTTTCTTTCTTTCTTTCTTTCTTTCTTTCTTTCTTTCTTTCTTTCTTTTTTTTGTTGTTGTTAAGTTTTTATTGATTTCAGAGAGGGAGAGAGAGATAGAAACATCAATGATGAGAGAAAATCATTGATCAGTTGCCTCCTACACACCCCCTATTGGGGACTGAGCAATGTGTCCTTGACGGGAATTGAACCCGGGACCTTTCAGTCCATTGGGAAAAACCAGCTAGGGTTGGAGAGTCATTTTATTTATTTATTCATGCATTTATTTATAAATATTTTTTTCACAGTTTATTTTATTTTTTAAAAATTGATTTCAGAGAGGAAGGAAGAGGGAGAGATAGATAGAAACCTCAATGATGAGAGAGAATCATTGATTGGCTGCCTCCTGCACTGGGGATCGAGCCCGCTACCCAGGCATGTGCCCTTGGCTGGAATCCAACCTGGGACCCTTCAATCCGCAGGCTGACGCTCTATCCACTGAGCCACACCGGCTAGGGCTGGAGCGTCATTTTAAATCTCTTCGGCTGCTGGGTCACTGAGGCCTGGACAGAGGACTCTGGGCTCTGGGACCCTCCTCGGGGACCAGCCTGCGGGGACCAGGAGCAGCCTCCACCCTCAGCCCCACAGGACCTGCTCCTCCTGGAGGCCAGAAAGGCCGGGGTCCTACCCACGCTGGTCCCTAAGCTTGCAGGACGCCTCAGTCGCCCGGAGGCCAGTTCGGCAGGATTCAGGGCTTTCGTGGAGTGGCCCCCGCAGTTGGCGGAAGGTAGACGACCCCAGGCCTCAGCACCCACCAGGGCCGGAGCCTCTCTTGGGCAGCACCGTCCTCTCCTGCCTCCTGGGGCCTCTGAGACCATCCCGGGACACGTCCAGCAGGGCTCAGTCCCTGGTCAACAAACAGCACTGCCAGGGCCCCTGCAGCCCCGGGAGGCTGCCAAGATCCCGCTGAACGTGTGATCCGACCCCTAGGTGCCAACTCAGGGAAGGGTGACTGTCGGAATCCACCCTCCTCTCTTCTCGAAAATCATTTCCCTTAAAAAAAACACACAAACAAAACTCACATTTCCCTTAAAGAAACACACACACACACAAACAAAAGAGCCCGTTATTGTGTCTGGAGTGCTTCCCCCAAAGCCCACATAGGTGGACGGAGAGAGCGGGGTGGACGGAGAGAGCGGGGTGGATGGAGAGAGCGGGGCAGTGG
The DNA here is from genome assembly GCA_026230045.1 of Corynorhinus townsendii. NCBI lineage: Eukaryota > Metazoa > Chordata > Mammalia > Chiroptera > Vespertilionidae > Corynorhinus > Corynorhinus townsendii. The sequence goes on from JAPDVU010000002.1 coordinate 216,992,937, forward strand.
CCAGTTCTTGGCCTCTTCAGTGGCCCCTTCTCCCTGGTCTCACCTTCCTGACTCTCGAAGTGCCGATGTGTTTGCCAGTAAAGAAGCGTGTTTCGAAAAGGCTGTGGGGTCTGTTGGCCACTCCAGGGAATGCTGATTGCTCACTTTTAGTTTTTCCCCTCACCCCATCGCTCCAGAATTTGGTCGCTCGTACTGAACGAGCCGTGGCAATACCTTTATTTCGCATAAACCCAGTAAGACCAGTTCCAAACTGTGTGGTCCCATTGACTAAGATTCTGATCGGAATGCCGTGTCTCAGAGAGACCTGCCCGGGCTCTGGATGTCACCGGAAAGCCTTAAGAATTAAGATGGACTCTCACCCAGCCGGCGCGGCTCAGTGGCTGAGCATTGACCTATGAACCAGGAGGCCACGGTTTGATTCCCAGTCAGGGCACTTGCCCACGTTGTGGGCTCAGTCCCCATTGTGGGGATGTGCAGGAAGCAGCCAATCAAGGATTCTTTCTTCTTTCCTTTCTGAAAAAAAAAAAAAAAAAAAATCTATACATTTTTAAAAAGATGGACTCAAAGCTGGTAAAGCCAATCAAAAGCGTCTGCAGAAACAGCCTAATGCCTTGCTGGGTCCCAGGCTGGGGCAGGTGAGCGGAGGATGGGAAGGTCAGAGCAGCGCATCTCCATGGCCACAGGGGACTTTTGCTGCAACGTGGGGAAGAGAGAATCACTCTTTCCACTGAGGTGGCTGAGGATGAACGTCAGCCTGGAGCAGCCGGTGGCCATCTGGCCAACGCGGGGCGGGGACCTGCCTGGAGAGGGAGCCCAAGCAGGAAGTCAAACCCAGAACCGAGAGGGGTCCCGGGTGCCTCCTGCCCACCCGGTCAGGCCCCGAGCAGTCCCATCCTGAGCCTTCTGACACAGGAACCACGAGACCCTGTTTCGCTTAACCCAGCCTGGGAGCCTGTCGCTGGAAACGTAGAGTCCTCTCATAATGCCCGGAACGCCGTCTGCGCGGCAGGGAAGGCAGGCTGCGGTTACAGCCAGCAGTGACGATGCCCGCCACCCCTGCCTGCTGGGGGGATCATGAGGCATTGCACTCATCCTCCAGCAGTTTTATTTGGGACTTCCCGTGAACCCCGAGCGACCCCCCTGCTTGGCCGTCTTCCACCCTCTGCTGTGTGGCCTGGGAGAGGATGGAGAGCACCCCTCCCCAGGTTGCCCCTACCTCCTGGACCCCCTCCTGCAAATGGGGACCCTCTTTTCTGATGTTTTATTCCACCATGGTCTGGGCAGAGGGCCCGGGGCCATGGAGGGAAAGCACCTGGATGCCCAGGTGATAACGGGCAAAGAGTAAGTGGGCACGTTGCCAGCATTACCTTTAGCATCGTCAGCACAGAAGCTGGGCGCAGGCTGGGCTCCGTCAGGGTCTCCAAGGCCTCGGTTGTACATTCCTGGGCACAGAGGAGCCACAGCCCTCCCCTTGGGACCCGGGTGGGATGTCACCGTAATAACACCCGTCACCTCGTGTCTTCTGCTTGCCCCTCAGGTCCTGGCTCCGCCTGCTCCCGCTCCCGGCCTCGGGGCTGCTCCGCGTGGACCCCAGGGAACCCCCTTTGCCCTCCGCCTTCTGGTTGGGAGCCCTGCGCTGGGCTGGAGGGAGGGAGGAGACCGAGGACAAGGCATTCATTCTCCCCGCTCTCTTCCTTCAGGCCTCGGTCAGTTTCCTGGCACTGTAGGCCCCGCGGCTTACAACAGCAAACATGTATTCTCTCACAGGTCGGGGGTCATGAGTCGGAATGAGGGTGTCGGCTGGGCCACGGACGCTCTGAGGCTCTCGGGGAGGGTCCGCCCTGGCCCGTCCAGCCCCGGGGGGTGGCGCCCGGCATTTCTTGGCTGGTGGGAGCGTCGTGCCGAGCTCGGCCTCGTCTTCACACGGCCTCCTCCTCTGTCTGTCTCCCGGTACCCTCTCCAGGGATAGATCAGGACTCACCCTAAACCGGGATCATCTCTTCTCGAGATCCTTAACTAATCACCTGAGGTGGCCGTCTCCGGGGGGGTGTGCATTTCGGGGGACACCGTTCAACATGCGCCAAAGCCCGTGTGGACTGGCTGTGTCCCCTGAGCGAAGGTCACTGCTCCCCCCAAGGTGCCCTGCTCTGCCCGATTATCCTGCATGCTGGGCCTGGGTCACTGTTCCCCACCATTGTCCTTTACGTTGGGGTGCCAGTGCAGGCTCCCACGCGCCTTTTCTCTCTTGAGGGTCCCTGGCACCTCGCTGTGATAGACCCTCCCTGAGAGCTCGCGAAGGCGCCCCCCGTTTCCTGTAGGGATGCAGGCGGGTACGATGACCAGCCGGGCCCTCCCGCCACCTCCTTCCGGCCGCACGGTTAGCATCACTCCCACCTGAAGGAGCGCAGGCTCAGCCAGGCCGCGTGACTTGCCCAGGTCCCTGCGGCGGGCGGACACGTGGCACTGCAGGTTGCCTCCAGACCCCTGCTCCGGACCGCCGGGCTTCCCTGCCAGAGGCCATGCCCTCAGGGTCCCCGGGAAAGCCTGCTCGCCCCCGAGAGCAGTTCTGCGGGCTGTGGGGAGCGAGGCCTGACCGCGTGGGCTGTGCTGGCTCCGTTCTCCAGCAGCCGCTAAGGTGGCTCTCGTCCCGGGCTTCAGGCTCCCAGCAGCGGCTGCGGAGTCCCAGGGAAGACACCGGAGTGGGTCCCATGACAGGCGGGGCCCCCGAGGGAGTCAGAAGGCAGCTGAGACTTCTGGAAAGGGTGGGTGCAGCGGCTGCAGCGCTGGGGGAACCGTGGGCCGGTTTCATCAGGCACCTGCAGCCCTGGCCCTGGGCTTTCCTCCCCCGCAGCACAGGGGCCCCGCAGAGGTCTGGGAAGGCGTGGGTGGTCTGTCCGGCCGGGGGGGTGAGCACAGGGGTGCTGTGTGCAGATGGAACCTCAGGACTCGGACACCGTAAGCTCCCCTTCCGCCTGCCTGGCTGCTCCCCGCAAAGTGAACCAGCCTGGAGCCCGGCTGCCACACCTTAGCACTTGGGATCAGCTCCCACAGGGCGTCTGCTCCCCCCTCCCCAGGCTCACCCTTCTTAAAAAATATGTATTTTTTAGAGATTTTAGAGAGGGAGGGAGACGGAGAGAGAGACATCACTGATGAGAGAGAATCATTGATCGGCATCCCCTGCACACCCCACACTAGGCGGCCTGCAACCCGGGCACGTGCCCTGACCGGGCATTGAACTGTGACCTCCTGGTTCACAGGTTGATGCTCAACCACTGAGCCCCGCCAGCCGAGCCCCCTCCACCCTGTGGGCCGCAGCGTCCTCTGCTGTGGAAAGGGTCCCGCTCCCTTTGCACGAGGACCAAATGGGACTCAGGATGTGAGAGGCTGCCCAACGCCCAGCAGACGCTGGACACGCGTCCTGTCCAGTCTCATCCTTGCCTCCGAGTCTAGTCCCCAGGCCTGGCAGGCGGGCCACACTCTGCAGTGGATCCTGTGTCTTCCCATCCCCTCTGGTCATCTGGTGTCCAGCCAGGAGGGAGGCCCATGAAGCCTGGGCCACGGATCCCGTGTGCCTCGCCTCCCTCAGCATCCTCAGTGAATGCCAGAGACCCGGGAGCGAGGCAGGGCAGGCTCTGTTTTCTCTGGCTCGTGCGTTGAACAAACACGTTTTGTGCCAACTCGGTGCCAGGCGGCCTGGGACACGGGGAGGCGGAGGGGCCAGGCCAGCTTGGAATCAGAGCGTCTCTCTGTGGACCCGGGCCCTGCCTCCTCCCAGCTGTGAGGGGCGCTTTGGGAAAACCTGTCCCGTCTGTGTCTTAGTGTCCTCCTCCGTGAAACCAAGGTGGACAGCGGCCTCATGGTCGTGCTGAGAGCGGACGGAGGCAGACCCTCCCAGGGCCCTGCCCGGGGCCTGGCCGCTATGTCGTGGCTGGTTGGCAGGTGGTTTACCCGACAGCCCCGAGTGGCCTGATTTCACTGGTCACTCGCCCCAGCGGTGCTCAGTCAAACCGCTCCTTCCTGGCCCTGGACTCACAAGTCTTCAATCACCTCTGCTTCTGTTTAGCAACTCCTGTGAGCTGGCGGGGGGCGGGGGCGGGGGGGGGGCACGTGCGGGGGACAGGACATGAGGTGTGGCCTCATCTGCCCTGGCTTTGCTGTCCTCTCTCTGCAGCCAGTGGCTGCTGTGGTCTCCTCTTCCCCTCGGCTCCTGTCCTGGGCAAGGTGCACCCTGCCCGGCCCCTCCCGGGTGCAGAGTAAGAAGGACAGCCTGTTGCCTCCTGCAGCGTTTGCTGGTCCCTGGCAGGCCCACCCTGACTCTCTGACTTCCCTTCAGCTTATGCCACCGGCATCGATAAGTCGGAGGTGTGAGGCTCACCAACAGGGGGACGGGGACAGTGACCTCTTGTCCCTCCCTGGAATTTCCCGGACACCTTTCAGCACAGCCAGGAAAGGAAGATGCCTGGGGTGGCCTCCTAGGAAGGGGAGGGACACTGGCCCCCGGAGTAATTGGGGGCGACAGGAAGCATCTTCCCTTACAGCATTCTCTTACTATCCAAAGCGTGGGACAAATCCTCTCCTTTTGACGCTGAGGGTGTGAGGGGAGAGGGCAGAGGGGAGGGGAGAAGAGAAAACATCCCAGGAGTGCGCAGTCTCCTCCCCGAAGGGACCCCCTGTCTGCGTGGTCCTGGCAGAGGCCACCCCAGCTCGGGGGCTGAGCGGGACAGCCCTCCCAGCGCAGGCTGCGGGCCTGGTTTGGGGACTTCCTCACTAACGTCCACCCTCAAGATGCCAAAGGTCAGCAGAGACCCACAGAAAAGACCCGGGCAACCCCCCCCCAGGCACACCCCTCCCCTCCTGGCTGTGGACCCCGTATTTTCTCTGTCTCGGCTCCCAGGGGCCCTGCCCTGTGTGGCTGGAGAAGCCAGTGAGTCCCCCTGGGAAGCCCTCCTGTCCTGGGTGGGCTGCACACCGGATTCGGAGCCCGGTCCCAGGGCCCCGGTAATGAAAACAGAAGCCCCCCCTCATCCACAGCACGAGTACCCAGTGCCTGGCACTGACATGCATGTCCTGAATGAATCCAGCCCACAGCACCCCCTCCCACACCCTCAGGCCAGGGTCCATCTCTAAGCATGGCCTCTTGGTTGTGTGCAAACCTCCTTCTGCTCGCCCACTGACCCTGGGGTTCCCCCAGCCCACACCAGAGGCCACCGCCAAGGAGGAGCCAGTTTTCTGCCCAGGGGCTCCATCTGGGGGCCTGGGGGAGGGGCAGAGGTGGCCAAGGGCCGTGCTGCAGGTGCGCAGGTGAAGGGCTGCTGTCCGCGTCGACATAAACTGGCCTGCATGGGAGTGTGAGGGCAAATGTGAGAACTCCGGCCTGTGCTGGTGGGAGCGGGCCGAGCTCCCTTACCTGGCCTGAATGCACTCAGGAAGCCCCTGCACACTCCTGGCACACGCACGCACATGTGTGTGCAGCTGTGCTCAGGGATACCCTGAGGTCCCTCTGTAGGCCTGCTGCTCTCGGACCCAGACCTGATCCCCACCATGGCCGGCAGTGCTTAAGGAGAAGCAGAGGCCAAATAAGTGGAGGAATGAAGGCGCAGCAGGAGACAGGCAGGGCAAATGGATGCTGAAGGAGCGGAGAGCCGCTGGAAAGTCTGCCTTGACCTCTGGGCCGGGGGTCTGTGCTGGGGGAGGGGCGCCCTTTTTTCTCACTTTAACCCAAGTGGTTCCCCAGCCTCCCTGCCCGGGACCAGTGGGTGGGGCACTGACTTTGGAGTTCAAAGTTAAAGCCCGCACTGACCAGCTGGGTGTCCACTGCCCCAGGCCAGATGGGGGGGATAGATGCTTTGCTGGGGTCCCAGGGAGCCCCCGCTCCAGAGATGTCGGACCTCCTTCTTCCCGCAGGCAGTGTGGGTCATCGGCCCCCCAGGTGTGGGGCAGGGGTCTGCAGGGCTGGGGTCTGCGGGGCAGGGGCAGAGGTGGGTGGGAGACGGGCAGCCAGTCCCAGCCGCCCGCAGGGAGTCTCCTCCCCCGTCGCCCCCTCCCCAGGCTCACGAGAGCGGAGCACAAAGCTATTTTTATTTACGATCCTGTCCGTGGGCTGGCCTCTGTCTAGACAGCTGGTGTTATCACTCGAGGCCATCCCCGAATGCCAGCCCCATTTACTGAGAACAGAAGACGGCAGATTAAACAGCTCATAAAAATGAGCTGGGAACAGCCCTGGGCGGGAAGACCAAGGTAGCCCGCTCGGTCAGTGCTCTTGGCCGTGGGGATGTTTTCAGAGGAAACAAGGAGGGAGGAGGCCCGGGGAAGCCAGCACGTCCTGCTGGGGTTCCTCCTGCTGGGGTCCCTCCGCGAGAGGCACATCGGGAGCTACAGCCTCTCCTTCACCAGCAGGGTGACAGAAGGGACGGCCTGAAGGAGGCTGCAGAAACCGCGGAGGCTGTGGCCGGTCCCCTGCTATCTGGGCTTCAGGGCAGAGCCCGGCTCTGGGCGATGGACCAAGGAGACCTGCTCTAGGCTCACCGTTACCACCTCATTCATTCACTCATTCATTCATTCATTGCCTCGATCAACCCACAAACACACATGGAGCATTTATTTACACAACTCAGGTCTTGCCTTCAAGATACCCTCTGAGGGACGTGGCGGGAGGCAGACATGAAAACGCAGACTCAGGTCCTGGGTGACATGCAGGAGACTCGCAGCTGATCTGATCGTATCAGCCCTTTAGTTCAAGGGCTGCCGCCACTGTGAGGACACCTGGGCACCCCAGCCCCCACTTCCTAGCCGCCAGCCTCATGTCTCACCAGGCCCAGGCCCAGCCCTGACCTGCCTATCGCAGCCTTGATTTACCTAGGGGTGCTGGGGCCCTGTCCCCCGCCCCCACACCATGGCAGCAGCTTCACTGGGCTGACCCACTGACACCCCCAGAGTGCCCGGTGCGGGGGGTGCGCTCACCATGCACAGAAGAGGTCTGGGAGCACCAAACCCCCTTCCCAGGACACTGCTCTGTGCTAAGTGGGCCCCCAGCAGCCACTGTGACTGCTCCCCAAAAAAACACGCCCAAGGGTGGGGCTCAAGGGGCCACACATTAGGCAGAGGCTCTCCCAGGAGCACCTAGGGGGGTCCAGAGCCAGGGCCTGGTCCAGGAGCTGCTGCAGACAGGAGCAGAACAGAAGACCCTGGGGTTCTGAGTTTAGGGTTCCTTCCAGGGGCTGCCCGTGGGACGCAGAGAGGCTGTGAGCCCAGCACGATGGTGGTTACTAGAAGTCGTATTGCTGTAGGCACCCACCATGGAAGGGTGCTCACCGTGGGCCAGACACTGCTCCCAGCACCTCACTCAAGGCCACTCACCGCGGCAGTCTCAACCGACCCCAATTTGTAGGGGAACCTACACCGAGGGGCTCAGTTCTCCCCCCGTGAAAAACTCCTATTCACCCTTCAAAGCCCGCCGGGCATCCCTGCCCTGGTCACCTGGCAAAGGACCTTCACCCTTGCCTGCATCCCTCGGAGTCCCACCGCTCATGACTGCTGGTCTGTGCCCACCCCCTGAGCCCTTTGCTCAAAGGCTTGGTTTTCTGAGTCTGAAAACCTGGTGCACCCCTGCGTCTGGCAGAGACACGGGGTCCAGATGTGCTTGCTGAATGGGACAACGGAGGCGGTGGCACCTGTTCTTGCTCCCACGGGGCCTCCTGCAGGGAAAGGCTGCTGGTCTCCCTCCCAGGTGGCCAGGAGGACTTCAAGGCCTGGGTCCCCCGAGGGGAGTCTGGGCTGGTTGCTGCCTCGGCTCATCCTTCCAGGAAGCTGGGGGCGGGGGGAGACGCAGAGGGGTGCCCGCTCTCAGGGATGGCTGCAGGTGCAAGAGGAGAGGCCACAGGGCCCGAGGGAGGGGTGCTCCCTGAGAGGGGCAGGCCTATCTAAGGTGCGTATCTCCCCTCTTCCCTGTAAATAGATGCTATAATAATAAAACCTTGGGCATGTGTGGGCTCTGCAACTTCTCAGGGCATTGCCCCTACCCAGACTCATCTGATCTTTGTAGCACCACGAGCTTGGCCGGAAGGTATCATTATCCCATTTTATAGGAGAGGAAATTGAGGCTCCCAGAGGCAGCGTCCTGAGTCATAGGATCAGTGACGGGTCTTCTGAGTCCAAACCCCAGCACCCCTGCCCCCTGTTCCTGCCCCCTGCCCCTGCCTCCTGCTCCCGCCCCCAGCACCCCTGCCCCTGCCCCTGCCCCCTGCCCCCTGCTGCGTCTCTCTGTATTCCTGCGGGTTGCTGGCTTCCTGTGGGCTTCTCCCTGCCGTGGGCCAGCCTGGGAACTCCCCACATTCCACCACCATTTCTGGGAACCCGGGCTCCTGGGAGAGGGTGCCCTGGGGGGTTCTTTCTCTTTTTGTTTCTCCGAAGGATTCAGAAGTGACAAGGGGGCGGAGGATTCAGAGAAGTCGGGTTTCTTAGGGCTGTCAGAGAGGCACGCAGGGGGTCTCCCCTGGCAGCCCGGGGAAGCAGGGTCTCCAGGGCCCCGAGCTGCTCCCCCAGCCCCGCAGCATCGGGACCCTGCTCCTCCCAGCGCGGCCCTCGAGGCATCCCGTTTGAGGAGAGCCAACCGCTAACATGTCCGCGGAGGCTGTTTTCCAGCAGACAAAACACTTCTGGCGCTCGCAGGAGGGGACTGAACACTGTGTCCACTTGGGCGGCGTCCGGGATTCCTGAACCGACAAGTGCGCTTTCACACGCAATGAGATTAACCACCCCCCTCCCCCTGCCCACGTCCCCACCCCTTCCCCCTGTCACCCACTCGCTCCGCAGCATCTGAGGAGCCCTTCCAAGTGGCCTCAGAAGTGAACACTTGAGTCATGTGCCTCCCATCACAGGCCTCCTCGGTGGGGGGAGGGGCTGAGCAACACCCCCAAACTTGAGTCCTGTGCCTCCCCACGGTCTCACACGGGGGACATCTTGGCTCGCTCATCAGGTTGGCCTCTGGCCCAACACGGTGGCCTCCCTGCAAAGGTCGGACCGGCTGGTGCCTCCCTGGGAACTCCCTGGCTCACAGGGATTTCCAGAGGTTTGGGGACCTTCCAGAACCCCCTGGATGAACCGGTCTCAGCCCTGGTCCCCCGTGGCCTTCCACGCGGCATGTAGAGGCTGGAAAGTAGGGCCTGCACCAGCAGGTGCCTCGTTGGAAAGCCGTCTGGGGGCTCTCTGTCCATCTCACAAGGTCCAGTGGCCAGAACATTCCACAAGCTCCGGGTGCCGGCAAGACGCCCCGAAGTCAGGGCCACGCTGCCACCCCCCCGGGTAGGTGAGATGCTTTGGACACTGGGCTCCCACCCTGGCTGCCCGCAGGCCGAACAGGCTCGGCAGTGGGGGAGGGAGCGGCTGGGACGCTGAGCAAAGGCCCATGGGCCCGTGCCAGGGCCCTGAACCCGCCGGGGCGAGCTGGACTCCAGGGGGAGGCAGGCTGCTAACCAGTAAGCAAGTTGTAAAAACCCAACTCAGACACAACATCTGGCAGCTGCTTCAAATACTTCTCTGTCTGAAGTCGGAGCTGCTCGCGGCCGTCCAGTAAATCAAACCATGTGCAGTGCGCACCGAGGAGCCCGCCGCCCCAGGCACCCTGCTTGGCCGGCCCCTGCCGTGCCCCCAGCCGCTCTTGCTCTTGAAATAGCCTGGGGCTCGCATTCCATGTCCTTGTACGATCAATTCCCCAGCAGGCCCGGCTGGGAAGCTGCGGGGAGGTGAGCCACCTCCCTCTCTCCCACAGAAAGATGGAGGGAGACGGGGGCTGAGCCTCCATGGGGAACTTGGCCCCCCGGGGCATCACGTCCCTGGCTCGGCCTCTGTTTCCGGTGACTTCTGAGCAATACCCGCGTCTTCCCAGACCACCCAACCCACTCCCTGTAGCTGGTCGGAGGGACACCCAGAAAGAGAGAGAGAGAGGGAGGCCAAGTCTCTGTCCATGGACAGGTGTCAAGTCCTCTCCACATCTGGCCTGAGCCTGAGGATTCCACCTACAACCTAGGCACCCACCCCCTAGAAGAAAGCCCCGCAATTCTACAGCACATCTGCTTTCAGGGGACTGCTGCCAGGGGTAGGGGCAGGGGCAGGGGCAGGGGCAGGGGCAGGGGCAGGGGCAGGGACAGGGGCAGGGGCAGGGGCAGGGACAGGGACAGGGGCAGGGGCAGGGACAGGGGCAGGGGCAGGGGCAGGGGCAGGGGCAGGGGCAGAGACAGGGGCAGGGGCAGGGGCAGGGGCAGGGGCAGGGGCAGGGGCAGGGACAGGGGCAGGGGCAGGGGCAGGGGCAGAGACAGGGGCAGGGGCAGGGGCAGGGGCAGGGGCAGGGACAGGGGCAGGGACAGGGGCAGGGGCAGGGGCAGGGACAGCGGCAGGGGCAGGGGCAGGGGCAGGGGCAGGGGCAGGGGCAGAGACAGGGGCAGGGGCAGGGGCAGGGGCAGGGGCAGGGGCAGGGACAGGGGCAGGGGCAGGGGCAGGGGCAGGGGCAGGGGCAGGGGCAGAGACAGGGGCAGGGGCAGGGACAGGGGCAGGGGCAGGGACAGGGGCAGGGGCAGGGCAGAGACAGGGGCAGGGGCAGGGGCAGGGACAGGGGCAGGGGCAGGGGCAGGGGCAGGGGCAGGGGCAGGGGCAGGGGCAGGGGCAGAGACAGGGGCAGGGGCAGGGACAGGGGCAGGGGCAGGGACAGGGGCAGGGGCAGGGCAGAGACAGGGGCAGGGACAGGGGCAGGGGCAGGGACAGGGGCAGGGACAGGGACAGGGGCAGGGGCAGGGGCAGGGGCAGGGCCAGGGGCAGGGGCAGGGGCAGGGGCAGGGACAGGGGCAGGAGGGAGGCGATAATGATGGAGAGACTTGCCTTTTCGGCAGCATCCGGACAGGCCTGGCCCTGGGCTGTTTCCCACCCTCACTGTTCCATACATCCTCATGGTCATCCCACCAGTGGCTACTGTTTCGGTCCTGGTCATAAAGGCGTGTGGAGGGTTGAATGGTGGCCCTCAGACAGGAGTGTCCAAGTGCTGACCCTGGGCCCTGTGAATGTGACCTTACTTGTGTGTTTTTTTTAAAGCCAGCTTTAAAAAAATACATTTTTATTTGTTATATATTTTTATTGATTTCAGAGAGGAAGGGAGAGGGAGATAGAATCATCAACGATGAGAGAGAATCGTGGGTCCGCTGCCGCCTGCACGCTCCGCACTGGGGATCGAGCCCGCAACCCGGGCACGTGCCCTGACCGGGAATCGAACTGTGACCTCCTGGTTCATAGGTCGACGCTCAACCACGGAGCCACTCCGGCCTGGCTGGATGCGAGCTTATTTGAAAGAGGGTCTTAGCGGAGGCCACCGAGTTAAGGATCTTCAGATGACTTCATCCTGGATAACCCAGGGGTCCCTAATCCAGGACAATGGTCCCGCTAAGGCCGACAGGGAGGCGCAGGCAGGAAGGAGTCTCCCTTAGAGCCCCGGCAGGGAGCCCGGCTCTGTGTTCGGACTTCGGGCTCCAGAGCCGCAAGGATTTACATGTGTGTTGTATTAAGCCACCCAGTAGGTGGTAATTCACTGTGGCAGCCGCAGGAAACGAACACAAAGTGGAAATGGGGGGTCAGAGAGCCTGGGCAAGGCCACACGGCTCTTGGGTTTCCACCCCCAGGGCAGTGAGGGCCGCCCTTCTCCCCTCACGCAGCCCCAGCGGCGCGGGGGACTAGCTGCGAGGTGAAGGGCTTTGCTTTCCGGCTGAAGTTCATCCTACCTGGGGTCATGGGCAGCTCTGCCGGCAGCCCGGCTTGGCAGAGATCCCTGGGAAGGACCTTGGCAAACGTGCTGTGGTTGAAAAAAATCTTCGAAAGGTGGGGCCCAGAGGTGCAGGTGGGAGGGAGAAAGGGACGTCTGTGAAGAGACAGGGGAGACGCGGCTGGGGAGAGACGCGGTCCCGGGTGGGGGCTGCCGTGGAAACAGCCACGGGCAGCCTCTGAGTGGACGGCCAGGCTGGACGGCACCGGCGCGGTGGCTCTGAGACTCTGAGCTCCTGGTTCAGCTGCCAGGACTCGCTTCCTCGGGGAAACCCAGGCCTGAGGAGCCCGAGCTATTCCCCGGCTCCCGGTATTCCCCCTTGAGTTTCCCCTCAAAGACAAGCACGTCGGGGCCGGGGAAGATGCGGAGCCGCAGCCCCGGGCCTTGGCATCCTCTGCATGTGCTCTGAGCCCAGAGCCGACAGAGCTGACCGCCGCCCAGGGGTCCCTGAGCCTCCCTGGACCACAGCCCCCTGCGGCCTCTGGAGGAAACAGGATCAGCACGGGTGCACATAAGCCCGCCAACGTGTCAGACTCAGCAACGGGCACCTCACAGCGCAGAGTCCCGGGCCCCGTGCCTGCATCTGAGTTTCTGGGATGTTTGCTCCCCTCCCCCCCCCCCCCCCGCCCCCGAGGCCCCTGGTGATGCAGGAGGTGCGTGTGAAGTTCAGGCGAAAGCCCCCAAATGTGGTCCTGTGACTCGTGTGCTTCTCTAGGGCTTTCTTAGGGACCCGGTAAGGTCACTCTCAGAGGAGTCAGGGAGGGGACAGTGCGGCCTCGCTTTTCCTGCTTCTAGAGCCGACCAGGAAGGGGGTGCGCCCGGCCGGTGGGAAGGCCCCGGGCCAGGTCAGCACCCCTTCCCTGTGGCCCGCTGCCCTCAGTCCGGGCTTTCCCACGGGGTGCACCCCTCTGCCCAGGAAACTCATCACCAGGCCAGCAGCCTGGGAAGAAAGGTTCGGAGAAGTGGTTTTTAAAAGTGTGTCTCTTAAAAAAAAAAAAAAAAAAGAAAGAAAGAAAAGGAAAAGAAAAATAGAAGAAAAAGACCCTGAGAGCCCTGCCCAGGACACCGAGGCCCCAGCTGGACGGCATGGTGCCGAGCACACCAGGACGCGGCCGGTGCCGCCAGCGGCTGAGCCCCAGGAGCCCCAGAGGGCCGTGAGCGGCTTCCTCTGGGCTCGCGCGGCCAGGACATCATCTGTTGATTCTAGAGCCCAGTCCCTAGCTCATGATTTCCTCCCCGGTTGCCATGGCCCCGTCCCGAAAACACAGCAAACGCCTGGCCCCGGGCAGCTCATTTATTTCAAATATTCCTGCAGCTGGACTCCAACCACGCTTGGGTGTCTGGGCTGCAGCATGAACTAATTGCTCTGTCCTCGGCCCCTCCCGGCTCCCCCGGCATACTTTATGGTTCAGTAAAGTCCACATTCCTCATCTCACCGAGGAGAGGAGTGAAGGGCGGGGAGGGGGTGGGGGGGTGGGAAGCTGAGTGCAGGAGATGGACATGGATGCCGAGGGAGGAGGGAGGCGGGAGGAGGGAAGAGGGAGGAGGGAGGCGGGAGGAGGGAGGAGGGAGGCGGGAGGAGGGAAGAGGGAGGAGGGAGGCGGGAGGAGGGAAGAGGGAGGAGGGAGGAGGGAGGAGGGAGGAGGGAGGAGGGAGGAGGGAGGAGGGAGGAGGCAGGAGGGAGGAGGGAGGAGGGAGGAGGGAGGAGGGAGGAGGGAGGAGGGAGGAGGGAGGAGGGAGGCGGGAGGGCCCTTCCCATCGAGGGCCAAGCCCGAGAGGCTGCTCGCTACCTGCTGGAGGGCAGGCTATTAATTACATCCACATGGGCCGGTCTGCTGGATGGTTTTATGAGGACCGCTCCCCTCAACTCGAAAGCCTGCCCCCCTGCCCCCCCAGAAGTCTCCAGGCGGCACAAAGGCCCTCCTTTTCCCTGTGTTCCCCACACCCGCCCCGCTCCCACCACCTGACCCCACGCCTCCCCGGCCATCCCGGCCAAGCCAGCCAGAGCTCCGAACACAACCTAAAAAACAGTGTCAGATCCCCCCTCCCTCCACACGTGTCTGGGGAAGACACCTCGGGGTCCCTTTCCCAACACCCACCGTGATCTTTGGGGATGTACCCGGGAAGAAAGCACAGTTACCAGGAAGTCGGTTTAGGAACGTCCGGTCCCTTCTCCAAGGCCAATTCCAGCCCTGGAACTGCCACTTTCCAGCACAGAAAGCAGTGCGTGGCTCTGAAAGCGTGTGTTTGCACGCTGGCTAGGGTGCCTGCCCAGCCGGTTCTAAAACCTCGTTTCACCCCTGCTCCCCTCCCAGGAGATGGGCCCGGGAGGACAGTCCCTCAGGGAGGCTCACCCAGGATCACACAGCTCGCGAGGGTCAGCGCCAACGTCTGAGCCCAGATCTGACTCAGGTGGCCGTGTGCTTGTCGCCGGGCCAACCCACCAACACACCGAAAGAATTCCCCTTTACCCAGCAACTTTCTGAGAGAAAGAGCTGACACAGTCCCAGTGGGCTCCCGACTCGGGCGAGGTCACTCGGGGAGTTTGGGGAAAACAGCACATTCCTGGGCTTGGCCCCAGAAATGTGGATTTGGTCCGGCTCAGGCGGGGCCTGGGGACGTGCATGTTAACAAACACCTCCCAGGTGCTGCTGGCGAAGGTGGGCTGGGGAGAGCGGGCCGGGGGGCTCTCCGAGAGGGACACAGGACTCTGGTCCTGGGGGGCTCGGCTGTCGGGCCAGCACACTCCCCAGCCCAGCAGACCCTGACGTGCCTTGCGAATGAAAAATGCCCACAGGGAGCTGCGTGCACGCCGGTTAGTTCTTTGGAAACTAGTCACGACATGTGATCACTTCTCGACTGTTCTCTTGATCGCTCACCAATCCTCCCAGTAAGTCGCCTTTCCTGTGTTCTCGGCTCGGGGCGGGGGAGCGAGGGGGGTGTGAGGACCCTGCCCACGGCGGCGGCCAGGGCATCACTGTGCTTGGCCCTGGGACAGACCCAAAGATGAATGACCAGCTCCTTCCACCAACTGCCCTGAGCCTGGACCCCAAGGACACCCACGCCTGCTCCTAAAAGCCCACCGTCTCCTCCAGCTTCACAGCACGGGGAGCCGCCCCAGGCTCCCCGGGACCCGTGCAGTCCTGCCCATTAGGTCAGCGAGGCCCACAGTCTGGGGGGGTGCGGGCTCAGACTTCCGAAAAGAGGCGGGGACATTCTAGGATCACCCATCCGGGGTCCTCCTGCTCTTTTGGGGCTCTGGCTGGCATCTGACGAGGGGAATGGGGTGGGGTGGGGGGCGGCAAACCCCTCATTATCTGCTGAAAACCAGGGTCCGGGGAGCTGGCTAGCCCCAAGAGGGGTCGGCCACGCCTCTTTCCCCTCCCTTCAGGCACAAAGAGGGACTCGAAAGTTAATAAACTTTCCTTTATTAGGTTACTGACTATTATCAACCATCATAAAATAGAATGGGAGTTTCAAGACTGTACAGGCCACAGGGCTCTGGGCGGAGAGGAGAGAAGGGTGGGCTTGAGGGGGACGCTGCGGGGGAGAAGGGGGGGCGCAGAGACGACCGAGCCCTGCAAGCGTGGAGCCGCGGCGGGAGGCGCTGGGTCAGGCGGGAAGGCCGGGGCTGTGTGAGTGAAACTCTCATGTGCAACGTTCACCAGAGCGGGACCCCCCCCCCCCCCCCGAAACAGGAGGGAGGCAGGTCTTCACCAGGCTTCCAGGTAAGGCCAGGCCTGAAAGAACCACCTCGCAATAATGAGGGGCAATTTACATTCCTCACCCCGTCTTGGCACCAATGTTGTGCTTTACAACATATATTCCACTGGAAGACTTTTTTTTTTTTTTTTTTAAGGGACCCTACAGCAGCCGTTTAAAACATACTTCTTACGGACAAATATAGATGCATATATATTAAACATTTTAAACAAATAAAGTCATCTATTGTACCTGTACAGAAATGAACGGAGTCGACTTGGAGATAAAGAAATGGCAAAGGTGGTGGCAGGGGCTGGGGTCTGCTACGTGGGGGGGCTGTGGCAGGGAGGGGGGCCCCTCGCCTGCTGGCTGCCCCGCCCCGCCCCGCCCCTCTGGCTCTGGGGGGTGGTGATGAACGAGGCACTATGCGGAGACGCGCGTGGGCTTGCGTGAGGCGTGGCTCCTCTCTAGTCTCCCGCACCCCAGCCTGCTCTTAGCTCCTCAGGGACAGAGACCCACGCCTCCTCCCTCCTTGGGTCGGTCGTCCCGTGGGAAGCCGGAGCTTCTGAGGGTGCCCAGGGGGGCATCTCAGCTGGGAAGGCAGAAGCAAAACCAAACCCACACCCAAAGCTCACGGAAGACACGGGAATAAACCACGTGCGAAGGTCTGGGAGCCCGAGCGTCAGTCACGGCAGAGAGACACGGGAGCCGCCGCCGCCGTGGAGCTGTGACCCCCACGACACTCCGACCGCTCGGAACTCAGAGCAGAGCCCCCGGGGAACTGCAGGTCAAGGGACCCAAACAAAGACACACCACAGACAGCCCGGCGAGGACAGGCGAGGCACACACATGCCGGGCGTGGCGGGTGGGAGAAAAGCAAGAGAGCCTTCCAGCGAGGTGACCGGAGCCAGATCCCTTTCTAAATGGAATAAATAAATGGCTTTCGTTATTGTTAAGAGAATAAATACAGGGTCCGGGGCACCGGCAGCGGGACTGATGCTGAGCCTCTGAGCCCGGGGGCGGGCGGTCCCTCCTGGCTGCTGCCTCGTCCCGGTGTGTTTCTGACGTCCTGAGCTTGGTCCCCGGCACCAGCCCTGTCTGAGCACCTCTTAGCACCCCTGGGTCTGCTCTCGGTGCCGGGGTGCCTCTTGCAGGCCCCACCCCGGGACCTGGCAGGAGGAGGCTCCCAGGCCACCCCGAGAGCAGACGGGAGCTCAGTGCCGGGCTTCCTGGAGGTCCTTTGTGTCTTTTTCCAAGGAGGGGCTGGGACTGGCATGCAGGGCCTTCCGCCAATGCAGGGAAGGGGACAGGAGCCTGTGTCCAGAGCTGTCCGTGTCCGTGTCCGTGTCCTGAAGGGCAGCGGGAGGAGGAGGAGGAGGAGCAGGGTCCTCCTCCCACGGCTGCGGACGCCCGTCCGAGGCGCAGGGTCCGCGGGCAGCTGGGCGCTGGCACCGGTGGCTGTCACGCCGGGTCCTGGTGGTGTCACTGGTAGAGGAGGTAGGCCTTGAGGGAGGCGGGCAGCGGCAGCGCGTGGATCTCGCCCAGACGCTCCTTCCCCAGGGCCAGGCGCACCGAGCGGCGGCAGAGATCCATGAGCGGCAGGGGCTCAGCTGCGGAGACAGAGGAGAGAGAGAGAGCGTGTGAGGTTGGCTCGGCTCTGGGCAAACACTGCCCACAGGAGAGTATCATTCCTATTTGCGTGGACACTCAAAGGATCCTTTTCGTTTTAAAGCCATCGTTCCTAGCGAACGCAGAACGCACCCTGGACTGGGCGCCTGGGCAAGCGCTCTGCAAACACGCGGTCCATCCCCACCACCTGGGTGGCGATGATTTCAGCATCACAGGCAGACGAGGGAACGGAGGGATGGAGTCCAGATAACGCTCAGGGTCGCGCTGCTAGGAGGGCAGGAAGCTAGGATGCTGACCCAGGCTGTGCCCCTCTTACACCAGGGTGAGCAGCAGATGCCGGGTTTCCAGCCGCCGGCTCTTCCCAGCTTGCACCCCGCACCACCGCACGCCAGCTTTTGGGACAGGAATGATCTTTTGAGACCCCAAAATCTCACGGGGACTGTTCCCATCTGCATCTCACAGCTGGGGGCATGGAGGCACAGAGGTCACAGGCCAAGGTCACAGGCTGGGCACCTGGACTGGGAAGAGGCCTCTAGGTGCAGCCTGTAAGGGCGCCCGTGCCCTTGTGTCCCCTGAGGGCCCAGCCCTGTCTTCCTGCCAGGGCGGCTCCATGCAGCCAGCGGCTCAGATAAACTTTCAGCCTCAGAAGGAACCCGCAAGTCCTTCCCTCCCAGGCCCGAGGCCCTGCTCACCCCTTCTCCCGAGGTGACCTTCCCTGGCCCTCGTCCCTAAAAGCAGGGCCAGGGGAGCACAGTGTTCTGGACATAGAAAGAGCAGACGCGAACGGGTCTGCGGCTTCACCCACGGGCGCCTCTTGACTCTGAGACTCCTTCGTGAGCAAAGCAAAGACCAGACCCCCAAAACCCAGAGAAACCCCGGCATTTCCCTTGGGAGCCCATGCCACCAACACAAAGTGGGTTAAAGTTCTTCAATAGTCACCATTGTGTCTCAGAATATTAAAAGTCACATTAAAAACTCGAATTTTTGAGGACCAAATCCTATGGCTGAGGGTGTCGGGGTAAGTGGGGAGTGACAGCTAACGGCTGTGGGCTTCTCTTGGGGTGACGAACAGGTTCTATGGTCTATTGTCTATTGGGGGGACAGCTGCACAGCCGTGGATATACTAGAGGCCACCGAGTCATCCACTTTAAGTGGGTGAAGGGATGGCGTGTGAATTACATTTCAACAAACCTGTTCTTTAAAAAAATAAATCTTAGGACTGATAACACGTGTACTAAATTCCAGGCTTTAAAACAAGACAAACAGCTGCTGTCCGTCGCTCACGGGCCGTCACAGGAGAAGGAACTGAAGCAGTAATTCCATGGAGTGCTCTGAACCCGGGCCTCTCCTGGAGGCTGGAGGATGAACCAAACGACCTTGCATCCTTGAAGGTCAAGGGTGCCACAGACTCTGGGGCAGGGCCAGGTTTCTCCCCCTTCCTACTTGCAGAGCCTTGGGTCTCCCTCACCATAAAGCATCCTTGCCCAGGTGACCCCAGATCTGGCTCCTCACTTGGGCCCTGCACAGCAGACCACTCCTCTGCCCGCGCCTCAGTTTCCCCATCGGTTCATACAGAATCGAACCAGATGGTCCCCAAAGTCCCATCCAGCTGAGGTCCCAAAGGCCAGAAACAGCAGCTCTCGGCCTGGACCTGCTGTTGGGGAGCGGCCCCTCCACTGGGCCGAGTGGGGGGAGTTTGGAGGTGCTTCCTCTGCTCCACTCAGGGGCTCTCTTCCATCTTCCCCGGTCCCTCCTCCTCATGACGTGGCTCAGCCCCCACCGGTAGCAGAGGGGCTTCCCCTGGTGGCCGAAGGCACTGGAGGAGGCACCGGGAGCCATTGATCGTGGCCCGAGAGCCCCGCCGGGCTGTGGAGTGAGACTCTTAGGGAGCTCCCATCACTCTCTCTTGGCTTAACGGGTTTCAGGTCAACTCACTCTCCCCTTATGAAGAGATCCTTGTACCCAGCGGGCCTGCACCAGCCGGCGTCCAGCTGCCCGGTTTCGGGTGGTTCTCATTACAGCACCAGGGGCAGCCGAGGCTTGTGGGGCTCCTAGTGTGTGCCTGGTGGGGGCTGTGGTCCCCATCCTACAGATGGGGAAGCAGGTTCACGGAGGTGAGAGCCGGGGCCCCAGGTCTGAGAGTCCATGGCTAGATGATGGAAATACCTCAGTCTATGAAACTCTCAAGTGCGGCTCTTCCTGCACCAACGTGAAGCAAAAGCTCCCAGCAGCTCTTTGCAGCTCCCCCAAAGGGGCAAGGCCCAGCGGCTCCCTCCAAAAGCAGCTGTGGCGTGTGTGCGTGTGTGTGTGCGTGTGTGTGTGTGTGTGTGTGTGTGTGTGTGTGTTTGGGTGGGGGTGGGGGGTGGGGGTGTGTGTGTGTGGAGAGGGCGCTTCCCCTGCCTGACCACCTTTGGGCCACACTGAATAGCCCAGTTAGGGAGGGTTCATGCAACCAGAAGGGAGTGTCCTGCAGACATGCCACCTTTCCCATGATGGACTGCAGGAGTGGCAGCTGAAGGCTGCCGGGATGCATGATAAGCTGAAAATAGGACCCATCACCCAGACGTCCCAGGCGTGGGTCTATTCCCGGGCCCTGAAGTACACAAAGAGGTCACCCTCCCCAGCCCATCTCGCAGGAAGGAGCCAAACAGTGAGGCACGGGGCATGGTCTGGTTGCTTTTCAAAGGCTGGGGAGCCCAAGAATGCGCCAGCCACAGAAACAGAGGTGGGCGCTGTGCTCTGGAAAATGCCCGCCCCACGGGCTTTGGTTGGTTGCTAACAGGAAGCCCTCTCTTCCGCCAATACTCCTCACTGGGGGCTGCAGGCTCCGTACCCAGCTCCGCTCACAAAGCCGGGTGCCCACTGGGTTCCACCGAGGAAGTTCCCCAACAGAGGAGGCAGAGCTATTGGACGGGTCCTGGCCACTGTGCCATCTTGCTCATTTGCATCGTTTATATGAATGAGAGGGGGGTGGGTGCCAGGACGCAGCCCAGGAATCAGGAAGTGAATCAGGCGCTATTTACGGTAGCAGAAGGTGGAGGAACACTGGGGCGTCCATGTGCCAACCTCCGCGTCTCTCAGAGAAGCGGTTACCCGGGGCCCGGTTTGACCATGCTCAGCCCAGCACCTCAGCCCGCGGCTCTCCAAGTCCGCGGAGATCGCGACACAACTCGCGCTCCAGAGCCCACGCCGTGTCTAGTTCATGGCTAAATGAATGAGCTTTGGAAGTGCCCCGGATTCAGCAACATCCCCACCCTCACCTTCTCCGCTCCCGTCACCGGCCTGGCCTCACTCCTGCCAGCAGCGGCAGGGAAAATGCTCCGTGAGATGGATTCTAGAACTCGTGGTGGGACTGCCCTCCCGGGATACGTGTGCCCGTCCCTTTACATGCAGCAGCTTACAAAAAAGCAGCAAAACCCAACACAAACCCCTCGTCTTTGCCAACTGGGGAAGGACGCCTGGCACCTGGCCAGGTAACCTGGCCATCCTGGTCCCCTGCCCCTCAACTCTGAGAGCCCACTGTCCCTGCATGACCAGCCCGTCGGGGGAGGCAGGACGTCTAGAACATTCCTGTCCCTCACCAGCTTTTTTTCCCCAGAAAGAAGTCCCTGCAGGGTGGGGTGGTCAGTCCCCCCAGAGAGGATCGTCCCTGGACCCAGCTGGATTGGAGGTGCAGGAAGGGCCCCCCATCGGGCAAGGCACCCAGGAGGAAACAGGAGGAGGTCACCAAGTCGAAAGTCTCCCGGAGAAATGAGCTGAGTCTCGGCTGAACCGACAATCACAACAAACCGCACCACACTGATCCGGGAGGCGTGAGAGGGAGAACTTGGAAATGTCTAACTCACGGAAAATGCCTCCTTAGTGGAGACGTTGGCTCCCAGTCGGGGCAGAGGGGACTCGCGAGCCAGGGACTCTCCCTTGGGTGATAGTGATCTACTACTTGCAGATGGGCCTTCTCCTCCTGCATCTGCAGGGAGGGTGGCAGGCAGGGCTGGGCCCGAGCAGGGCTCTGTCGCCCCACCACCATGACCATCGCCACCCCTCTTTCCAGGAGAGAGCAAGATGTCACCAGCCCCTCTGGTTGCAACCTCAGCCCTGGAGGTCTCAAGCCCCGAGGAGGAGTCAGAGCCAGAGGCCTGTGCTCAGAGCTGCCTTTGGCCCGGCGCAGGGCAGGGACTCTGTTGGGGAGGGTCCGCCTGGTGTGTGCAGGGGAAGGTGGGCTAGGGGGACGCCCACTGCAGCGCCCCGGAAAGGTGCGCATGTGGTGATTTTGGCTGACCTGCTCTGCACGCAGCTGCTCCCTGCTGAGGTGAGGACCTGGAGGCTGGGAGGGGTGAGGTGGGGAAGGGGGGCGCGGACGAGTTCCCAGGTGTCCCAGGGAGCAGCAATGGATCAGGACCACCTCCATGGCTTTGAGAGCAAAGCCTAGTCCAGGCCTGACCAGGGCTTCTACCTGGCACACCCTGCTCCCTGGGGGACCACAGATCCAATCTGGCTGCGACATTCCTCCTTCCTCAGCTGCCCTCTGGGCAGGGGACTCAGGCAACCTTTGACCTCACCTGATGGGCACCCCACCCTCTGAGCGCTGGGCTATTTCACCTCCCTCCAGGCAGCGACATAAGAAGGAGAAGGTCTCGTGGGAATGGTCTAGATTCGCTGTCTCTACATCTGTGGACGGTGGACTAGGGCCTCCCCACCAAATTCAGGGCCACCTGGGACCTCAGAATGTGACCCTATTGGTCATAGGATCTTTGCAGGTGTCCTTACTTACGATGAGGTCACACTGGAGCCGGCTGGGGTCCTTGTAAGAAGAAGAGAGGCACAGGGGAGAAGGCCACACGACTACGGAGGCAGAGCAGTGATGCGTCTGCAAGCCAAGGAGCGCTGGCAACCAGCAGAAGCAGGAGGAGGCACAGACAGTCTCCGCAGAAGGAAGTGGCTCTGCCAACACCTGGCCTCCAGAACGGGGGAGAATCCATTTCCCGTGTTAAAGCCGCCCAGCTGGTGGTCATTTGTTCCAGTCGCCCCAGGAAACGAACACCCTCCTTCCTGCCCTCTCTGAACTGGCCGCTCAGTCAGGCTTTCGACCCTCCCACCCCCTCCTCACCCCCTCCTCACCCTCCTCCACCAGACTCAGCTCATTTCTCTGGGAGACTTTCGACTTGGTGACTCTTATCAAGGCCTCCAGTGATCACCCTGTTGCCAAAGTTGATGGACAGTTCTCAGCCATCAACACACCCCACCTGGCATCGCTTTGTCTTCCTCGAAGTCCTTTCTTTGCTCGGCATCCAGGACACCTCTCTCCCCTCCAGCCCCTCGTCCACCGGACCTCAAAGCACTGACGTGCCCCAGTGCTCGGCCTTCGCCCTCTCCCCCTCCCCCCGAGGGGGTCCCAGGCAGTGGTCACAGCTCTAAACACCACCCAGCCATAGACGACTCCCCGGACCCTGTCTCCAGACTTTCAGAGCCATCTGGACATGGCGAGGGAGCTCCAGCCCCATCGCCTCTCCCCTGGACAGCTCCTCCCTGGCCTCCCAGAGGCCACTCTTCTAGGACAAGCTGCTCTCTTAACGCAGAACCCAAGTGTCAGCAAGCAGGCGAGGCTGGCAGCTCTAGCCCGCGTCACCTCATCCTCCTCCCCACAGAGGCAGTGGGCGGGGGACACCGCAACGCCCTCACGTTTTTCCTCATCTAGAGCCTCTCCGAGGTCTCCTGACATCGTGACTGAACAAGCCCCCTCAGGGGACTGTGTCCCAAAGGTGCCTACCCAGGAGCCACCAGCACAGAGAGAAAGACCCTAATGAGCAAGAGAGGCCACTTGCTTACAACTACGTGAGCACAATTATGCAAGAGGACCTACTACCGCCAACGCCACAAACCCCAGCTCAACAACATGCTGGCTGCTGTGCTAGAATTTGGTCAATGCAAATTCTAAAGGCAGGTCAACCAGAAACAAACTACATCTTTACCAAAGACCATCCATCCATTTATTTATTCATTTACTCACCATCCATCCATCCACCCACCCACCCACCCATCCATTCATTCATCCACCCACTCATCTACTCATTCATTACTCATCCTTCCATCCACCCATCCATCCATCCAACCTGCCACCCATCCATCCATCCAACCTGCCACCCATCTATCCAACCAACCACCCACCCACCCATCCATCCATCCATCCATCCACCCACCCACCCACCCATCCATTCATTCATCCACCCACTCATCTACTCATTCATTACTCATCCTTCCATCCACCTATCCATCCATCCAACCTGCCACCCATCCATCCATCCAACCTGCCACCCATCCATCCATCCAACCACCCGTTCATTCATCCACGAGGCGCTGCCAGGTTGGCCGGCAGACTCCAGTGAGAACTTTTCATTTAACCAGAGGCAAGCAAGCGTCGCCTCTGAGGACCTGAGGCTGCTGGGGTGTCCACCGAAAGACACTTTAATCCCAAGGACTGCACATACTCCTGGCCAGGCCCACCCAGGATCCCACAGACACAGGCGGCCAGGGCAGTGCCACCTGGGACGGTGCAGAAGACACTTACGGTCGAGTCCGTTCAAGTAGCGCATGCGGATCTCGCAGTGGCCCCAGACGGCGCTCACGACAGGATACAGCTTTTTGCCTTTGAGTCCCCGAAAAGCCACGCCCATGTACTGTCCGTCCACAATGAAGCTCAGGGTCCCGTCGTCCATGTCCAGGGCCACCAGGAAAGAGTCGGGGACAATGAACGTCTCGTCCGGCTCCAGAAAGGCCGGGTAAGTCTTGCTCGGCTGGTTCTTGCCGTCGTGGTAGAGCCGGTTGCGCCCCAAGTCCCAGCCCCAGGACTCGTGGTTGTTCCCCACGAGGGTCGTGTAGCCGACGGAGTGCAGGGGGGCGTCGGCCGTCGCCACCCCCACCACGGCGTGCGTGCCCCGCTGCCGCATGGCCCACGTGATCTGCCACACGTGCAGCCCCCGCGTGTACCCGACCTTGCCCCTGATGGCGTCCGTGCTCTGGGCCACCGGGTGCCGGTGGAAGATCAGTTTGTCGTCCTCCTTGACGAAGACGTTGAGCGAGCGGTCGTTGTTGTTCCACGAGTGGAGGAGCTGGACCTCGTAGGACACGGGCGGCATGTCCAGCAGCAGCTCCAGGCGGGTGGGCTTGCAGTAGTCCAGGCCCTGGAGCTCCTGCTTCAAGGGCCGGTACGTGGGGTCCCTCATGTCCACCGTCTTGATCCCTCCAGTGACCTTCTGGCCCATGTTCGCCTCCTGCTTCACGGCGTCCCCGACTCCCAAGGCAAACGCATCAATGGCGGGGCCTCTGCTCCCGAGGCTGCGAGGCGGCCTCTGCACGCGGTGGTGAGGTCCGTGCTGCCTACCGGGTGGGAAGAGAAACAGGACCCGGTGAGCGGGGGGTGGGGGCGGGGGAGAAGGTCCACCGGGAAGGCCAGGGTCAGAGCAACAGGCTGGCCACAGACGCGTCCCCGCGGCCTGGCTCTGGGCTCCCATCACACCCGACACGGGCCGGCCGGGGCCTTGGCACAGAGGGAACCCTGCCCTGTCCCCGCAGCTGAGCTGTCCGAAGGGAGAGGCCCCCAGCCCGGCGGTCGCCGGGAGAGAGAAGGCTCCGGAAGGGCGGCGAGATGCTCCGCTGTGCCGGGGACACCACGTCCCTAATCGTGATTTCTCAGGGCAGAAGGGCCCAGTTGGCACAGATCTGGAATCAGCCCATGCAGTGGGCATCTTCCCTGGTGCCAGCAAGGGGGGGGGGGCTTACTTCTCATGCCTGCTGCTTCAGGAGGCAAAGCCCTGAGACGCCACCTCCCAGCTGCTCTCTCTCCCGGCACAGCCGCCTCCCACAGGCCCCTCGGGCTCACGCCAGGGAGGGAGCCTGGGCTCGGCAGCCACGGAACTCCTGGTCAGCAAGGGCACTCAGCCCCGGGGCTCTCTGCTCACTCGTGGGCCCTGAGCCTGCAGCAGCCCCGCTAGCAGGTCCCACATCCGCATCGTGCCTGGACTGGGGTGCCAACGACAATCTCTGGAGACCCCTGAGGCAGCCCCGTGCCAGGGGGGCATGAGAGCCTCACCCACCGCCCAGCGTTCTGGGCCAGCACTTGGATAACCACCACCTTTTCCTTCAACCAGAAGCCAATGTGTGGCTCCTCGGGCCCCAGCAGACCATCTGGGAAGAAGTCCCACTCCAAGAACCCCTCACTTCTGCTCTGGCTGCCCCAGCCGTTGGCTCCTTTAAGGGAGGGCAGGTGGTGGGTGGGAGGAGAGACCTCACTGCCTCTGTGCCGCCCCCACCATCAGGGGCTCAGCAGGAGGAGGGGCTGAAACGTGGGGCGGAGGAGCTCGCCCACCCTGCCATCCCGTCCCCCCGTGCCCGCCTTGAAGAAGGGAAAGTAACAGGGACTGGGCTCCTGAGCCTCCCTCTGGGCCTGCGGGACTCTTGGCTGCCTGGTGGGGGGTGGGCTCCTAGGACAAGGGAGCCTGGGTGGGGGCTGCGGGGCTCCCCTCTGCAGTGAGCTCATTGCTTTCCCACCGGGAAGCAAAGACAGAGCGCCTGTGGGGCCCCGAAGGTGGGGACCAGGGAAGCTGGGCACCTGGGACCACGGTCCTCCGGTGCTGCCTGGGACCAGCAGGGCCAGAGGAGAGGAGGGACGTGCGAGGGGCTGGGCACTCCCGAGGCTCTCCAGCTGCCCGAGCTGGCCCTGCCCTGGGAGGAGACCCGGGAGACAATG
This sequence comes from Corynorhinus townsendii, assembly GCA_026230045.1. NCBI lineage: Eukaryota > Metazoa > Chordata > Mammalia > Chiroptera > Vespertilionidae > Corynorhinus > Corynorhinus townsendii. The sequence goes on from JAPDVU010000002.1 coordinate 217,018,811, forward strand.
TCTTCCTTTGGGACAGGCAGGCCTCCTGGAGGCTGGCTCCGGGCGGAGAGAACGTTCCGGATGAGAACCCTTGGCCCCAGACCCCGTAACTCAGCAGCAGGCCATGCTTCTCCCCCTCCCAGTTGTTTCTTCCAAGACAGGCTGGGGACCCCTTGTGTCAAATGCCTGCAAAGCCGGTACAGAGCTGAGGCGTCCTTCTGCAGCTGGGGGGCCACCTGGTTCCAGAAAGTTCTGTGTGACTCAGAGACCTCACATCCTGGATCTCCCAGGACAATCCGTTTCAAGCTTTCAGTCCCATCGACCTCCAGGATCCCCATTACGGCCCCACTGAGGGGTCACCTCATGGCTTCGGGGCTGGCTTGCCAGGCCTGTGAGGGTGGGAGAGCCTGAGGGTGGGCATGGCAACGTGGTCCCGGTGACCTCAGAGACCGGCCTGCGGATGCCCCCCAACCTCCATGCGAGCATCCTCTGAGCTGGGGAAGGCGGGTCTCAGTCAGAAGCACCCACACCCATCTCTGTGTGGACACCCCCCTCTGCCAGTGCCCAGTGACCCCTCTGCAGGACCCGGTGGGGTCATGGGTCGGCTCTCTGGGAGGACGAGGAGGAAATTAACTTCCTAAGTTCGTTTTACTGCCTCTCGGAGCAGAGCAGCCATTGCCCTGTTCTTGGCTCTGTCATCCCAGCAGGAAGGTCCCCCAGAATCTCTCACCCCGACCATGGCGACAGGTGACACTGGGCGGGGGGGAGAGGGCGCTGTGGGAGAGGATGGCGGTGGGGAGACCATGGCGACAGGTGACACTGGGCGGGGGGGGGGGGCGCTGTGGGAGAGGATAGCGGTGGAGAGACCACTCACACACACGGGTGCACACACACACATGGGTGCACACACATGGATGCTCACACACGGGGGCACACACACACACACACGGGTGCACACACATGGGTACACACACAGGTGCACACACGTGGGCGCACACACACACGGGTGCTCACATGGGCGCACACCCTCAGCACCAGCAGCTGCGGCATCCAGGCTGATGAGCAGGCTGTTCGCAGAAAGCACACGGCACGTTAGCCACCGTGTCTCCAAGGCCGCATCGCCCGTTCCTCCCCACGGCTGTCTCCAGCCAACCCTCAAGACAGGCAGATTCCTGGTCTGTGCCCCTCCTGCCCCACCAACCTCTGATCACCCGCATAACACCCCGTCACCACTGTCCTCAGTCCCTGGGGCTGCAGGGCCGGTTGTCACCAACAGGATCCCAGCGCCTGGCGCTCCCCAAAGACCAGTGTCAGGCCTGGGGGAGGAGGCCGTCAACACGCGCAAATGCAGCAGGGTGAGGATTCAACCGGGCGGAGGAACATGTGTGTACATAAGAATACATGTGCACACGTCCCCATGCGTGTGCTCACCATGTTCAAAGGAGCGCTACCTGCAGGACCATTTTCTATGGGTAACAGGGGGTGGCCTGTTGGGTTGGGATCTCCTAGCACCTTTTTCTACAGGTAAAACCAGATTAAAGATCAAAAAGGGTCAGAGAAGAACCAGTGGCCAGAAAGGGCAGGCGGGGAAGCGCGGGAGAGAAAGGACAGCCTTCCCGAGACCACCGGCAGGTGTGGGCGCGTCAGCCCAGTGGCAGCTCGGCTGGGGTCTGGCTCCCAGGCCCGAGGGTGAGAGACAGCTGCCCCGCTCACCCGGGAAGTGTCATGTGGACACTTCCTCCCCCGAGTGGCAGGCACACCGCCCAGGCCACCCCATCACACAGGCCTTCTCCCTGTCCCTTCTCTGATGAGCAGCTACGTGGGGACACAGCCGGAGCCTGCCCCCGAGGGTACCTCATCTTCACGCTCCCCTTCCCTCGGCTCTCTGGTCACAGCTGGACCGGGCCCTCCTCCCACTCACCTACCCTGTCGTCCCGCCCCAGCCTGGCAGCACTGGCCCCAGCATGGCATGGTGACAGAGAGAGGAGGACAGCCCCCAAGATCAAAGCCGGGTCTGTGGTTGTGAGTGTCCCGTCTCGTGCGCTGGAGGGCTGGGCTGGGGAGGAGCGGGGGGCGGGGGGGGGGGGGGCGGGACGGACCACACAACCACACAAGGGAAGCCGGAGTGACAGTCACAGTGCAGGGACGCCTGTGCTGCACCCTGGACACCGGCTCGTCTTTCCCTGAAGAGGGACACAGAGGGCATGAGTGTGCACACACACACGCACACACACACACACACACACACACACACACACACACACACGAGAAGCATGGCCGGCCTTCCAGATGTTGCATTTACTTTCGATAGAGTGAATGTGATCAAAAGCCTGGGACAGAGGGGAGGGGGCATCCGCTCTCAGTCAGTCCACTAAGCGCTATGGTTTCCCCTCCTGAGCACCCCCCCACCCCACCCCACCGATGCCACACACACGTCATCCAGCTGAGTCCAAAGCCAGTTCATGGCTCACTGCGAAAGGGGTGCCTCTCGGGCAAAAGCCTCCCCCTGTCCCTGCACCCACCACAGCCAGCTGCCTATCATGTATTCCAGGCGGACCCAGGAGCGCCCCAAAGCCTCCTCCCTCCTGCCTCCTCCCAGTGCCACCTCACAGCGTGGGCTCAGTCTGGGGCCCGGGATCAGCGCTCGCATCACAAAGGCCTGCTTCGCAGGGGGTTTGCGGGGGCCACAGCTTCTCACAGAAGGCAAGAGCAGCACCCACCAAGCCCTTCCCTCTAGTCTCTCCAGCGGGACCATCTGTGCCCTCAGGTGGAGGGGCAGCAGGTACAGACTTGGAGGCGCAGAACTGGATGCTGATCCCTGGATGGCGAGGAGGAGTCAGAGGCATCCCAAGCTTGCTGTAGGGGGTCAGAGACCTGGTGTGGGGGACCCGGCCTTTAATGATTGGAGGCAGAGATTCTCTCATGATACAAGGACACCTCCTGGATACACCCACTGTTTTCACTACACACTTCATGGAGACAAGGGATGTGGCTGAGAACAGCGAGAGGGGGTGGGATGTGGGACCCACGGGGTTAAAAAAGGTTGAGGGGACCCAAGAGGATGTGGGAGTGCCTCTCAGGGACAGGTGTGGGTGTGTCCCAGACACAGAGACAGACCCCCAAATCAGAACATGCTTCTCAGCCTGCAGGGACCATCCAGGCATAACACACCCAGCGATCCCCCGCCAACCGCTCTCCCAGGGTCTAGGAAACCCTAGAACCCCACGCAGGGGCACGTGGGCAGACAGGCACCCACCCGCGAACTCCGCAGCCGTGCACAGAGGAGGCAGCCCCTCCGACGTGCGGACCTCACATGAAGTGTGACGTGATGCTTGCGTTTAAAAAGCAAGTTGGAGAACAGTATGCTGAGCGCGATCCTATCTCTGTAGGAACAGGATGAAGAAGATTCTCTCGCCCTGGCTGGTGTGGCTCAGTGGATAGAGCCTGCAGCCTGAAGGGTCCCAGGTTCGATTCCAGCCAAGGGCACATGCCCAGGTTGCGGGCTCGATCCCCAGTGGGGAGTGTGCAGGAGGCAGCTGACCAATGTTTCTCTCTCATCATGGATGTTTCTCTCTCTCTCTCCCTCTCTCTTCCTCTCCGAAATCAATAAAAATAGATTTTTTTAAAAAGAAGAAGATTCTCTCTGTGCGCCTGTATCTGTTTGTAGGTGGAGGGAGGGGGGGGTTAGAAGTACAAACACCAGACCGTTCACAATAGTTTACCCTGGAGGTTGGGGGGGAGGGGGCGGAAAGGGGGAACCCAGTTCACTTTCAACACGTATTGAACGGAGACTTTGAAAGATGCAAATATTACTTGCATTGCCATGACGATGACTGTTAAGCACACCAAAGGGAATAACAGGCTGAAAAGTACGGATTTAACTCCCTCCATTCGCAAGAACCAGTGGCCACCGACATGACTCCTGAAGACTCCCTGCGTGTGCCGCGCCTTTTAGCCGAGCAGAGCATACATGTTCATTTGCCCATCGAGAGGCACAGCGAATCCCCAGCGGACAGTGACACTAAAGGTCGAAACTCCCAGCCGGAGCTCTGGGACCATCCCAAAGGGGCCAAGGGGGATGTGATTTCTACAGATGTCTCCCAAGATGTCGGACGACACTGCTTCTAACTCACAAATGTTCATCTGCCCGTAGAAATGGGATCGCCGTCTGTCTCCACCGGGCCCACACAAGAAACGAGCGAGCTGGGAAACCCGAACCCCAACCCGGCCCTGGCTGGACAGGTTGGGCAGGGGGACGGGGGGGGGGGGGGTGGGCAGGGAAGTGACGGGAGAGGGGTAGGAATTTCAACCCTGGGCTCCGAGGACAGCAGGCTCAGCACCTGCCAGGAGCTCCGTGGGGTCCCCTCCACGACAGCCTTCCACGGGCACCCTTCAGCTCGGCGCAGTGGGCCCGCCTACGTAAAACGATCCTTCTGTTCTGCTGTGTAAGAGAAAGTTCACTGGAGGAGCAGCACTCTGGGTGGTACTGGTGGCACAGCCAGGGTGACGGGTGACAGGCATGGAGCGGGGTGGGGGTGGGGCCCACAGAAGAGGCAGACACACACTCACCTCCTCTCCGCTCAGTTCCCCCTCAGTGCGTCCGTCCGTCCGTCCGTCCGTCCGTCCGACGGACCCCAGAACAGTAAAACCATTGTTTTGACCCAAGACGGGGAAAGAATGAAATTCAGGATGTGGAACAAGGTGACCTATTTATAAAGCCTCCTTTCACCTGAAGCTCAGACACGCTCCCTCCCGCGTGGCTCCGCCCCACACATGGGTGGTGGCAGCCCAGGGTTTTGCAAGAGAAGCCGCCCCGAGCGATCTGTGATCCTCATAGATCTGTGATGGCAACCTCTGCCTCCTGGCTGAGCGCCGGCTCTGCCTGCTGGTCAGGGTCCGGGCTGCTGGGAGCCGCGGCCCGCCACGCTTCCATGTGGGAGCGCTCAGGGCATCCTCCATGCAGGCCTGGCCACGGAGCCCCCCGGGAGGGGGGTGCCACCCGCAGCAGGATGAGTGTCATGTGGTCACAGCCCCCTCCCACCTGTCCGCTGAGCTGTGTTCTCGCTCAAGCAGGGACGCAAACGTCTCTGCCCCTCGAATCAACCCAAGTGTTGGACACTTCTGGAAAGTTCTGATGAGTGATTTTGGAGAGCAAAGTCCCCCCACGGTCGGTCCAGGGCTCTAGCCTCTGACCTCAAAAGACCAAAAAGGCACCTGCCGTAAACACCTACGGAAGGACCCGGATGACTCATCGGGCACTTTCAGAAAGGGCTCGAGTCCGCGGGGCCGGGCCCTGGGAAAGAGCGCGACATTCATACAGAGACTGAGAGCTCACACGGTCACGCCGCAGCCCCGCCACGGCCGTGATGGCGACGGCTGGGCTCCGGTCGGACGAGCAGCCCTGTTCTCGGAGGGACCTCAGTGACACACCGCGGCACACAGAGACCTTCCGGAAAGTGAGCCAGGACAGTGGCAGGTCCGCCTTCGCCTGGCAGTGGGGATGGAGTCTCGATGCCAGGCCCCTGACATCGCCCAGCCTGGGGCGGGGCATCCGTCCATCTCACCGGGCCTGCCTGGTCCACGTAGGAGCTGGGGCGCCCCACAGAAAGGGGGCAGGAAGGCGGGCAGAGAGCAGTGCCACGGCACCTCCACGGAGAGAGCCCACGGGAGCCAAGGGGAAAGGCTCGGGGACACTGGTCCCTCCGCGCCCCTCCCTGGCTGGGGGCAGCAGCCTGCACTCCCCCAGGTGACTGGGAGCCTCAGCTGCTGAGTACATGACGCGCCCCGCCCCTCCCGCCTCCCTTTAACTCGAGTGGACCCCGGAAAGGATGGAATCGTGAAGGCCAAGTGTGGGAGGGCACTCAGCCAGGCAGTGCCCAGGCGGGCACAGGTTAAGGCCTCACAGGGTGGCCCGAGGAGCCCAGCCCCACCTTGGAGGGGTGTTTTGGGATGGGAGAGACCCACAGACATCCTTCCATCAGGCGGGGAAGAGGGTGGGGAGGTGGGACGCCCCCCTGTGAGGCCACAGCTTTGGCAAAGCTGCCTGTGGGGGCACAACTTCAGAACCCCCAAATCAACCATCCCCTTGGGCCCACCGCAGGGGCAGAATCCCACACACGTCCTACAGGGGCAGAGGCTGGAGGGAGGTTCTCCTGTCATTAGGTTCACGGGAGTGGTTCTCAAAGTGAGGTCCCCAGGGACCAGCAGATCAGCACCGCCGGTAAGAGCGGCAAAGGCACGCCCTGCCCGGACTTCCTGAATCAGAGACGCGGGGTGCCCCCCTGCCCCGCCCCAGCCCCCGCCCCGTCTGCATCCTAATGAGTCCTCCTGGGGATCAGGCGCTGCGGGTTGAAAGGACTCCAGCTCAATATTTGGAAACTCACATCCATATGACACGAGAACCAGCAGGCGTGGGTTGATAACCACAATTTGTAAAGCTTCTTGTACCTCTTGACAGGTTTCAGACGCTGCATGTGCTCCTATGAAAGCTCCACCCAGGAACACGTAAACGCTAAGGTAAAGGGTCCCCCTCCCACTCTCTGGTGCGCATTCAAGTGCAGATGCAAAGACAGTCCACTTACCGGCAAAGGGCCCCCTCCCCCACGTCCTCCCCAGTGTGCTTCCCCCAAACACTCATATATTAGCGCGGAGGTCAAGTTCAGGTGTCAGGAGCTGCACGATATTCCATGGTCATAATTTCCATAACTTTCCCTGACAGATGGACCTCTAGGTGTTTGTACGAAGCGAGGACTTGCTCCGTAACAGGACGGCCCCAGAGCAGTTTCTGTTCATTTCGTTCACGGCCACCTCTCCTCTCACCACCCTTAAAATCTTGGACCTCAGCACCCCGCACCCCACTGTGGAAGGAAACCCAATGTCTACCCCATTCGCCAGGCCTCCTGGGCTTCCAGCTGACTATGGCGCTCAGGAGCTTCTGCGCAGCTAAGCGGACCGAAGGTTTGTCAACGGGGCCTGGACGGGACGGCAGCCAATGAACTTGGAAAGGATTCTAAGAAATCGGGCAGCGTGTCTCCTGGCGCAACCTAATCCCCACTCCCTGGGGGTTCTCGGAACTCAGCAGGAAGCCCTGGGAGAGGTGGATCCGGGCGGCACAGGCCAGTCGGTGCGAAGAAAAGGACTTAAACCCACTTTTGAGGCCACCGTGGCCTGCAGGGACTTCCTGTGTGCTGCTGCTGGCCTTCCTCCTCCGACCCAGTCAACCCAGAAAGTCCTGACACGCCTGGGCCCACAAGGCCACCCGGGAGGGCCTCAGTGAGTCCAAAGGTGGCAAGCGGGGGTGGGGGGTGGGGGGAGGGGAAAGGGGGGCTGGGGGCCAGGCTCCCATGGGAGACAGGCAGGGAGGCAGGGAGAGGCCGCCCCAGCTGGCGCCTCTGGGGGTATGACAGCCCTCACAGGCGCTGGCTGTACAGGGGCACAGGCAAAGGTTTGCTACGGCAAGTGGAGCGAAGGGCACAGCTGTATCGGCGCTGAGAATGAAATCTAGAAGAAACCTCCCCAGGCAGATGCGGGGAAAGGGCTGAAAGGGACCCAGAAAAGTGAAAACGCTGTGTGTCGGGGGATGAGCTTTTGCGTTTCCCTTTCTCTCACACTTCCTTACCATTGCTTCATTCTTGCAGAAAAACCACAGAGGGGTGAACGGAAATGGTCACCGGCGGATGGATGGATGAACCGATTGTAGAACACTTATACGGTGGGATGCCGTTCAGCCACAAAAGGGAATGAAGCACTGCCAGGCCGGCGTGGCTCAGTGGTTGAGCGTCGACCTAGGAACCAGGAGGTCAGGGTTTGATTGCCAGTCAGGGCACATGCCCGGGTTGCAAGCTCGATCCCCAGTGGGGGTCGTGCAGGAGGCAGCCGGTCGATGATTCTCTCTCATCATTGATGTTTCTATCTCTCTCTTCCTCCCTGAAATCAATAAAACATATACTGTAAAAAAAAAGGAATGCAATACTGATGCCTGCTACAATGTAGGTGAACCTCAAAAACTTGATGCTGAGTGAAAAAGGCCAGATATAAAAGGTCACTTATTGTACTCATTTTTTTAAAAAAATATTGTTATTGATTTCAGAGAGGAATGGAGAGGGAGAGAGAGATAAAAACATCAATGATGAGAGAGAATCATTGATCGGCTGCCTCCTGCACGCTCCCTACTGGGGATCGAGCCCGCAACCTAGACATGTGCCCTTGACTGGAATCAAACCCGCGACCTTCAGTCCCCAGGTCAATGCTCTATCCACTGAGCCATACCAGCTAGGGCTGTTTCATGTTCTTTATATGAAATAACTAGAATAAGTAAGTCCCAGAGACAGGAAGCAGACGAGTGGTTGCCAGGAGCCCAGGGCCAGGGAGAGGGGAATGATGAATGATTGCTAAGCCTCTTTTGGGGAGGGGGGAATGAAAATGTTCTGGAACTCGATAGAGGTGGTGGTTGCACAACATGGTGAATGTACTAAATGCCACTGACTGGACCTGTACGAAGGTTATTGCTTTATTATATGAATTTCACCTCAACAAATAAAAAGATAGGTGAAAAATGTGCACCTTTCCAAACCTGCCTGGGAGGCGGTGGGAGTGGGAAGGGGCCACAGAGCAGAGAAGCGGCCTGCTGGTCAGGGGGACACACAGGGACACGGCTAACAATATTCATATGTGGGGAGTCCGCCCTCCAGAGCTGCGTCCCCCACGCCCCGCCCCTCCCCTTCCTCCAGAAGAAAAAGCCCAGAGCTGCGGTTTGGCAACGTCACGGCCCTGAGACGGCACCTGTAGATCGCATTTCTCCGGAGGACTCCGGAATGCGCGCCTGCGCCCGAAGTGTGATGTGGGAGGGGGTGGCCGGCACGTACCAGGGCCGCCGGCCTGAGGATGAGGACATGGAAGAACCGATGTCACGGCGGATCACGCGTGTGCGCACACTCCCCACCCTGGGAACCAGGCGGGACGAGCAGAGAGACATGCACGGATTCCCAGGCCCTGCTTTTCCCAGAGCAAGGCAACACCCCGCGGCCGCTCCAAATCGGCAAAGCAGGAAGCCATCCCAGCCCTCAGATGCGCTCCTCCCTCCGCCCATGGCCCCGGGGCCTGCCCGTCACCTGTGAGGCCACAGCATGGCCTTTGGCCCGGCTGACGCACAGCTTGACTGGACCAGCTGCCGCACAGAGCCGACCCAGGGATGCCGGTACCACCACCGCCCACAGACACTTTCTGGCCAGGCTCACTCCCATGAAACGTGAAAAGCTGGCCGAAAAGGACCAGGCTCAAGGCCTCTGTGTATTCAGTAGGTGCCAAATAAATCTCAGCTGCTTACTCGCCCATCCCACACGCACCTGCTAAGCCCAGAGGGGCTTCCCAAGACCCTCTCCGTTGTTTCTTCGTCCCTGGGGACCTCAACAAAGTGGGTGACTCCCCAGCTATGAGCTACATGTGACTGGCATTCAGGAAAATGTCCCGCCCGCATCTTCCCTGGTGGAAACGGGTAGGAACCAACAAAATCGACAAGGTCGTCCACATGCAGCGTGGCCCAACCCGAGAGCAGTTTGTAAAGGGTCACCTGACAGGCACTTGGAAAACATGTCCAAACGAGGTGACTCAGGGCGGGAATCCATTGCACCAAGAGTTGCTGGGCACCTGCAATATACACACAAGTAGAACTTGTCCTCATGGAGTCCCGTGGGGGAGACGGGTGACAGTCATTTGAACGATTAACGAAAGCTCCAAGGACAGAGATCTGTATCCGTTATGTTCACGGTGGTAGCCCCAATGCCTAGAACAGAGCCTGGAACATAGTAGGTGCTCAAGAAACAAGCACGGAATGAATGAGTAGCTAATGCAGGGTCAGGTAGTAAGTGTTAAAGAAAAACGAAGCCTGGTAGTGAGGACCAAGCAAGAGATGGGGGGTGGGGGGGGGGAATCAAGAGAAGTCTTCTCTGACCCAGTGATATACCCATAGAACCTGGGAGAAGCAGGGGAGGGGGAAAAGAATGGGAAGAGCATTCTGGGCAGAGGGAACAGGAAGTGCAAATGCCCTGAGGTGGGAGCACGCTTGTCATGTTGGGAGAACAGAGGCCAAGTGGCTGGAGCAGAGGACGGAGAGGCTACAGGAGGAGACAGGGTGAGAGCATGCAGAGGGCAGCGCACCGGGCCTCGGGGCCAGAGCGGACTGGATTTGGTCTCCGGTGTGACGAGAAACCCAGGAGGCCTTTGAGCAGGCAGAGGACGCATCTGACTCGTTCCAGCAGAGTCCCTGTGGGCGGGGCTGTTGAGACGAGGCTCTTGGCAGCCAGAGTGGAAGCAGGGTGACCAGCGAGGGGGCCGGAGCTGGGAGGCATGTGGGTGGCGGGAAAGCCAGAATGCAGAGCGTCACCCAAAACTAGCTCTGACCCAGTCGGGGACGTCACACCTGTCTAAGGAAAGGGCTGCTTCAGAAAGGTGCCGGCGCGTGAGGGCGCAGACACAGAGCCCAGGAAGTTGGTGGCCTCATCCATGGGCCCAAGGACTCCAGCTCTTATTAGGGCTACCCCTGTGGGGACAACAGAGATAGCGGGCCACAAAGCCAGAGGTGCCAGTCCTCGGGGCCGCTCGCTGGCGCCCTGAGCTTGGGCTCTGCACCTCCCATTGGCCACTCTCAGAGGTGAACGCCAATCCTGAGCACACCTAAGTGGGCTGCTCCTCATCCTGACTGTGTGTGGCCCCGTCGCCTCAGGTCTATGCATGAGGCTCTTGTGAGCTTGGCAGACATCTCCAAACTCTATCAATGTTGGGTACCCGGGGGGAAACCCAGTTCCTGATCCTGCAAAATGGGGGCCAGCTATAGTGACCCCCAGGCCCAGTCCACCCCTTGGGATCCTCATCTGAGTGGCCCCCCTGCCTCTATCTGAGAATCCTTGGAACTGGACCAGGGCCGGTCAAGGGCAACTGGTTTACGAGGTGCCTACAAAAATGGAGAAGACACAGGCAGTCTGGAGTGGGGCCTCCTGGACTTAAACTTCAGCTCCACATGCTGGGCAACCTTGGGCGAGTTCTCCAGCCTCCCTGAGCCTCGGGGTGCTCATCCACCGAAATGGGGGTGATGACTGTTTGACCCCATTAAGGATTGCATGAGGAGCCCTTGGAAAGCTCGGCACTTTGCAAAGAGCCAACGCCGGTGATGGATTTGTCATCCAGTGACCCAAGGAGAGGGCGGGGGGTTGGTTCCCTGAGAATGGGGTCTTCAGAGCCGCTCAGTGGTGGAACGCAGTCACCCAGACCCCGAAACCCATTCCCCACCCCTCAGCCCACGCTCACTAACAGTGACAGTGAGGTCTCCGTGGGAAGCCCCCCACTGTGCTGGCTCCAGGAAGGGGTGGCAACTGTGGTGGGGGGTCTGTGGGGTCCTAGGGGTCTCCGGGGCCAGATGGCTGGGACATACACACACAGAAAACTGTCTCAGGAAAGCAACTGTGACCTGGGGATGAGTCTGTCCCGCTTGTCACCTCTGAGAACGCAGAGGAAGAAAGGGGAAGTAGTGGGAAGAAGGGAAACTGGACCAATACCCATTTAATGGGCTCGTCCCGGGTGGCAATCAGGGCCGAGGGGAGAAGAAGCAAGAACGAAGGCACGTGCTTGCCCAGCACCCTTGTCGGCCCAACTTCAGAAACATAAGCCAGCCCAGGACCGGCCATCCGAGCCACTGCAGGCCCCCCGCGTCCCCCCCGCCCGGCCCCCCGCCCCGCTCCTAGATACACGCAGGGGCTACAGATGCACAGCTCACGTGCTCGCCTCGGCGGGGCTGTCCGAGACCTCAGACAGGCCACGCTGCAGAGGGATTGCCTCCGCACGGTGGACTTCCCGTAAAACAAAACCACGTCCCTTCTCAGGCAGAATGGGGAGCAGAGGCCATGTCCCGCATTCCTGTGTCAAGGAGGGCCTGCCTCGTCACAGCCTGGCGGCCCAGGCCACGGCCCCAGGCGTGGGGACCCCCGGCCCTGCCACGGCTGGAGGAAGCCCACGGTCCTCTCCGCCGGGACGCCGAGTACGGCTAACGCTGTCCCAAGTTTCCGTTCCCATATCACAAGCGCCTCTTTTCCGCTGAGGCAGCAGGACCTGCCAACAAAACAAGCCACTGGGACCCACGATTTCCTAACACAACGCCTTCCCTTGAAACGCGCTACAATGAATCACTGAGGTTTAATCGCTTCGGCAGCTGGGCCGATGGAAGGAATCCGTGTGAAAGTCGGACAGCGGAGCTCGGGCGGTCCCCACGCGCCATGGCCCAGCCCCTCACCCCGCTATCCCACCTCTCCTGATTGACAGCACCCCCTCTCCAGGTCCCCAAGCGGAAAAGCAGACACGACCGGGAGCCGTCCAACTCCTTCCTTGGGAAGCAGTCACTTTCGGGGCGCGGCGCCAGTCACCCTGCGTGCCCCGCATCTGGTCCCACCAGGGTGGCCGGGACCCAGCTCAGGCATCACCCTGGCCCCTCCCCCGCAGACGGCCTGGGGATGGCACCGCAGCCGGACACCCAGGGGCATGCGTGCCCAGGCAGGGGCAGGCTGAGTCCTCCCAACGTGGAGGCCTGGAGGAAACACAGCAGAAAGAGGGTGTCCATCCCTCTGCAGGAAGCCAGCCCTGAAACTGGCTCATAACAAGCCAAGCCTAGAAGCCGACAGGTTTAACACAGTCCTAGGCAGGGGCTGCCGGCCCTGGAAGATCTTGGTTGCTCAGGGTCTGGAAGACCAAGGTTATGGCAAACACCATGTCCAGGCCCCTCCTCTGCTCACCGCTGAGTAGGGGCTCCCCTCTGCCCACCTCCAAGCTCCTTAAAGCCCGCTCAGCTCTCTTTGCTCCTCCAGTATCCCCGAGGCCACCAGCCACACAGGCTTGCTGCTTTCTCGTGGCCACACCTGTCATAATGCTGTTCCTTTCACACCGACAACCGCACCCCCCCTCCATCCAGGACCTGTCCTGCCCTCTGGCCACAGCGCCTGCCCTGGCCCAGACCTGGGCTGCTTCACAGCTTGGCTCTGCTCCCCCGCAAACCTGCCCCGGATTACTCAGGGCCCAGGGGCTTGCCGGAATTTAGAAGGAAGGTCACTCTTGGCCCCACGTCACATGCTGGCTGAGGTCCACCGCCCTGCCTGAGATCCACCCCACACGGCCCGCTGGCCAGTGGCCTCCTGGGCGCCCAGACACCTACCCGGGGTCCAGAGTTCTGGAATGATTTGGGCAGTGCTGGGGGAGAGCGCCAGGAGAGAAGCCCTCGGTCCTCGGAGGGGGGAGCTGAGAGGTCTGCAGGCAGCACCTGGCCCTCTGTGTGCCGGCCGCCGGGCCCTGCCGGGTCCCCCAACCTCGCTTGCTGGGGCTGGAGCGGCCCTGGCGGGAGCAAGCTCCTCCGTCACCAAGGGGAAGCAGCCCTTGGTTACCACCGGCCCGGGGAACACAGACGGCAAACAAACCCTGGAGCAGCTCCTGCTCCTCGGGACTGGCCTCACTGCTGGGAACAATTACAAGGTAATCGGCCGATTCTCAAACGCCCTCAGTAGGGAGGGAGGCTGGGGCCCGGAGCCCACGGTCACCAGGCCCTTCCTCCTGCTGCTGGACGTCCCCAGAGCCAGGGACCCTCCCCTGACCCATCCACCGATTCAGGGACAGGGGCCCCGAGAGCCGGCTGAGGTCCCAGCGGAGGCCGCCCACGCAGACGCAAGGGGGTGCACTCGCCCAGCTCAGCAGCCACTGAGTCAAGTTTGCGAAGGGACAGGCAGCCCCGGTAGGTGCAGAGGTACCGGAGGTACTGTCCGCAGACCCCGCCCGGGCTGCAGGGCGGACGCGGGAGAGCGCTGTCCCTTAGCTTCCTCCGAGCACCCTTCCAGCATGACCAGCTGTCTTGTCCCCAGGCAACGTGTCATGAAACGGACAGAAACTCACCAGCGAATGATTAGATGCCTGCTCACCAGGCTCCCGCTGCACCCACGCCGAGGCCCTCCCCTGGGGCCGCAGCCTGGTCACTGATCCCCACTGCCTCCTGCCAACGCACACCTGGAGGTTGTAGCTCCCAAGCAGCTACAACCTCCTCCCTGGGAAAAGGGGTTCCTCCACTCAGGGGCACCCCACAGCCTGGGCCCTGGCTGGGTCCCAGGTCCCCATAAGCGGAAACCTGAGTGGAATGGGGTACAGGAAGTGACAGTTCCCTCAGGTCTCCCCCAGGTGGCAGGGGCACGTGCAGGGGCCCCTCTGTCACTGTGGGTTTACACCAGAGCTGATCTGTGGGTTCACAGATCCAGCCATGTTCTCTTCTCTGCTCCCTCTTCAGGAAGGGGAGTACCCCATCTCCCCCAGCCTTCCCTGGGGACAGACCGCTAACCTTGGATGGGGAATGTGGCAGCAGGTGCAAACCCCCAACAAACGGGGGAGCCACCAGAACACTCGTCCCACCCACCTGACCCTGCAAGACCCACAGGTTAGTTCTCCCCAGTCAGACCCTGGCTTCGAGGCCTCCCAGCGGACAGAGAGAGTCAGACAGACAAATACACACAGAGAGAGAGACAGACAGGAAGACCGAGAAACAGGGAGAGAGAGAAAAGCAGAGACACACATACCGAGCAGAGACAGAGATTCACAGAGAGACAGAGACGGGGAGAGGAACCGAGAATGCAGCTGGGGAGGCAGCAGACGGCACAGGAGGCAGGAGGGTGGAGGCCCCGCAGCCACCGCCGATGACTGTGCAGGCGTGCTGAGAGGCCCAGGTGACAGTGAATATTCACAAAGAGGCCAACCGGTCCCCCTGCACATGTGGGTCCTCAGACAACACTGGGTGCTTCCACGGGCCTCGCTATGCTGGGGCACTTGGGCACTTTGCCCCTCACACATATTCAGGTGTCAGGTGCCTCAACTCCCAAGGTCATCTTCCAGCCACTGACCCTGGAACCAGAGAGCCCCCCTGTCTTGTCAAGCCCACAGACACCTCACAGACGACCGGATGAAAATGCTTCGCTGGTAAAACGGGGCAGCTGCTGCGGAGGGTAGTATGGTGAAGCCGGCGGGGCTCAGTGGTTGCGCGCCGACCTATGAACCAGGAGGTCACGGTTCCATTCCCGGTCAGGGCTCATGCCTGGGTTGCGGGCTCGATCCTCAGTAGGGGGCGTGCAGGAGGCAGCTGATCAATGATTCTCTCATCATTGATGTTTCTCTCTCATGCTCCCTCTCTCCTCCTCTCTGAAATCAATTAAACATATATATTTTTTTAAAAAGTAAAGACATAAGTACCACGTGTTCCCGCACTTCCACTTTTGGGCACATAGACCCAGAAGAAGGGCAAGCTGGGTCTCCAACACACTCACAATCTCCGCGAGCGGGAAGCAGCCAAGGGTCCTTGGACAGAGGAAGGGACATCGCTGTGCAGCTGGTCCAGTCCATGGAACTGGAGTGGTTCAGTCTCAGGAAAGGAGGAAATCTGGCAGGAGCTGCCACACGGATGAACCTCGAGGACGTCACGTGCCCGCCACAAAACGACAGACACTGCACGCGTGCACCCAGGGGAGGCACCTGCAGGAGCCAGAACCCTGGGGACAGACAGTGGGATGGCGGCCAGGAGCTGGAGGGCGAGCCGGTCCTTCCGGGGGACAGTCTCAGTTTGGGACGATGAGAAAGTTCTGCAGATGGCGGTGGCGATGGTGGCACCACCGTGTGGCGGTGCTTCTGCCACTGAACTGCACACACGTAGCGATGGTTACAATGGTCGATCTTAGGGTACCTATATTTTAGCACAATTAAAAGAGGCTTCGTTTTACAGGAAAAGAAAAAAGAAAAACCTGAGGCCTAGAAAGATGACCTGATGAAAGGGGCCCCCCTATCCTGATGCCCCTGGAACGATGCTCAGACACCTGGCCAGCCCCGTCTGCATCTGTAAGCCGACCAGTGTCCACGCATGGAGCAGTTTTCCCAGGAGCTGTGCTGGGCAGGGGAGACGCCTCGAGGCGGCAGAGGCAGAGAGTCACCATTTACATGGCTAATGGGCTCCTTCGACCTGTTTGCCAACCTCCCTTCCTTCCATTTGGAATAAGAAGGAAGAGACCTGAATGTTCGCAGGCTGCTTCCCGGGCAAGTCTACCGGACTCCTCACCCGCTGCTTCCCACGGCAGGTGCTTCGAGAACCTGACAGGGAGCCAGAGCTGGCAGGAAACAGAAGGGGACTTGAAAGGAAGGTACGTCGACGCAAGGCCAGGCCCCAAATGGCTAAGAAGCTGGGACAGGTTGCTGTCCAGGAAATGAGTCATGTCTCCGCTGGTCCCTGGGGGCCGCACCGAGAGCAGACACCCAACAGGCAGACCCCGGCTCTCAGGGTTCTCAGGAAGAGGCCGCTTCTGGTAGATTCCCCCGGGGACCGGGGACCGGGGACCGTGAACCTGCTAGGACTCATGGACCACAAGGGCAGCTCCGTCCACGCTGGCTGGTGACGAGCATGGGACCCAAGGCCGAGGCAGAGTGCCACAGAGCCCGTGCACCCAGCACCCTCTCCTGCAGCCGCCCACACTTCCTGTGGCCTTGTCACCCTCCACGCACTCAGGCTGCGGAACCCAGCAAGCCGACTTCTGGCACCAACCGCTTTAGGGAAAGTACTCTTTCAAGGTCACAACCTCCTAATCAATACATCGAACGGCCGGAAAAGCATCGCCTCTTCCTCCCAACCGTGTTGAAGAATCCCGACCACGCCCTTGACCTTGGAACACTGGTTTCCGTGATGGATGCTCCCCGCGCGGCAGGGCTTCCACCCCAGCTCCTTTGCCAGTTCTTCCTCCTGCCTCTGAAACACAGATGTTCCTGAGGGCCACCCCCCCCCCCCGCCACGGGCTCCTCTTGAACTTGACATGCCACCCCACAGCATGGCTCGCGACAGCTTAGATTCAGCATTATTCTGTAGGACTTTCAGACGGACAGTATAGCAGTTAGACAATCATGCACCTTACAGGCTGGTCCAAAGCAGCACTCTTAGGGCAACCCTGTGCCCCATCACTCACAGCCCCCCCCTCCCCCCGACAAATGGGGCCCCTCCCAGCCTCTACATCTCTGCTATTTCTGTCCTTATCCTCCCAGCCCATCACCCAGATTCAAACGCCTCATCTTCCTGGATTCCTCCTCTGCTCGGCTTCTCACATTATCAGCAAATGGTTCAAATTCATGCATAATTGCCCAAATCTGTCCCCATTCTCAGTGTGAAGTCATTATCGCCTCCCAGGCTAGTGCTGCAAACAGCCTCCACGCGGGTCTCCCTGTCCACAGCGTCTCTCTGACCTCAACCGACCTTCCCACAATGCTCTCCCTTGGACACTGTCTTCATTTGGAAAACCTATAATTAAGAAATGCACAAAAGCGGCATATTTTCAACACCTATAAGGAATGGCTGTCAACAGTCTGTCACATCTGCTGCTGGCCCTCCTATCACACAACGGTCACATGGCCAGGAGATTCGAACAGGCAATTCAGAAGAAAAGTCAACAGACAGCCCTGGCCAGTTCGTTCAGTGGTTAGAGTGTCGGCCTGCGTGCAGACCAAAGGGTCTTGGGTTCGATTCCCGATCAAGCACACGTACCTCAATTCGATCCCCGGAGTGTGGGACCCATTGATGGGTCTCTCTCACATCGATGTTTCTCTCTCCTCCCCTCCTCCCTCCCACTCTCTAAAACATTCAATGGAGGTAGGGCCTATGGGAAATGATTAAATGGTCATGAGGGTGGAGCCCTGGTGAATGGGATTCATGCCCTTCTAAGAAGAAACCCCAGAGATAATCTCTCTGCACACACGTGTATACAAGGAGATGGCCATCTGCAAACTAGGGAGGGCTCTCCCCACACACTGGGTCTGCCAGCACCTTGACCTCGGACTTTCCAGCCTCCAGAACCGTGAGAAATAAACGTCTGCTGTGCAAGCCGCCTTGTCTGTGGTATTCTGTCATAGCAGTTCAAGATGACTCAGCCAGATGGTAAATTTTGTTACGTGTATTACCACAGTTTTTAAAAAAGGGACAGGAAGACACGCTCCAGGTTAACGTTGGGACGGGCGTGAGACAGAGGCAGAAAGGGAGGAAGGGAGGAGAGGGGTGGTTGGCAAAGACGAAACAGTCCCCCCCAAAAGTGCGCACGTGAAGCCACGGATGTGTGGGAACCGTCAGCGTGACAAGGCCAGTGTCAGGTGATCCGTCCTTATTTATGTCCACAGACCCAGCATCATTCACTTCTTCGCCGTGAGGCGCCACATCGGCGGCAACAACAATAAAGCGGCTTGCCTGTGGAAACAGTTACCTTCAGAAAAGCACACGGGTTCGAAGCAACGAACCCCAACTCCGTGTTAACACTGCAGATTCAGACGGAGAGTGTCTCCGGGAGCATCCTGTGGGAAAAGCCCCGGCAGCGTGCGTGCATTCTCCGAGAAACGTGCGTGATTGCCCCTGGGACGCTCTTGCTCTGACGCTGCAGGTGGCTTCCCCCTGCCTATCAGAGGAGCCCAAACCTCCGAGGCGGGCGGAGGCAGCTCCCACAGGTGCCCACACTAATCCACCACACCATGCACCTGGAAGGCAGGCCATCCCCACAGAACCATGCAGAGCCCTGGACCCCCTGGGAGACCTGCATCACCTTAAACAACACCTAACCTAACCAATTGACTACCCAGCCACGAGCTAACCAACTACCCAGCCACGAGCTAACCAACTAACTACCCAGCCATGAGCTAACTAACTGAATAGCCATGAGCTAATCAACTAACTACCCAGCCACAAGCTAACCAACTAACTACCCAGCCACGAGCTAACCAACTAACTACCCAGCCATGAGCTAACTAACTGAACAGTCACGAGCTAACCAACTAACTACCCAGCCACGTGCTAACCAACTAACTACCCAGCCACGAGCTAACCAACTACCCAGCCACGAGCTAACCAACTAACTACCCAGCCATGAGCTAACTAACTGAACAGCCATGAGCTAACCAACTAACTACCCAGCCACAAGCTATCCAACTAACTACCCAGCCACGAGCTAACCAACTAACTACCCAGCCACGAGCTAACCAACTACCCAGCCACGAGCTAACCAACTACCCAGCCACGAGCTAACCAACTAACTACCCAGCCACGAGCTAACTAACTGAACAGCCATGTGCTAACCAACTACCCAGCCACATGCTAACCAACTAACTCCCCAGCCACGAGCTAACTAACTAACTGAGCAGCCACGAGGTGCGGCACCGTTGCTCTCCATGACCTCACGTTGGACTTGGAAACAAACCTCAGCGTGTGCCTCCTGCCCTCAGAGCCCGGCAATTTCTCACGGACTTTGGTGAGCAAGGGTGCCCTGTGGACCCAGGACAGTGGCCTGAGACCCATGCAGACCCTCCGCTTCCTCTTTGCCTGCACCCACGTGTGGCCACTGGCTGCCGCCGCTCAGAACCAGCTGCCTGGCACCACATCCTTAAGACGAAAGGCGGAGGGAGATCAGCTCTTCCCCCAAGGGGTCTGGACAGATCCGCAAGCTCCTGAATGCACCCGAGTGTGGGAACGGAGACCCCCTCCCAGAGAGTCACAAAACCCACAGCATCTTAAAGCCGCTGAGGGCCCGGCCAGTGTGCTCCGTGGTTGAGCATCAACCCACGAACCAGGAGGTCACAGTTCAACTCCTGGTCAGGGCACACGCCTGGGTTGTGGGCTCGCTCGCCAGTAGGGGGCGTGCAGGAGGCAACCGATCGATGATTCTCTCTCATCATGGATGGCTCTGTCTCTCTCTCTTCCTCTCTCTGAAGTCCATGAAAGCCCCGCTTACCTGGCCCTTAAGGGAGATAAACGTGCAGCTGAGCTGAGCGCGCTGCACTGTGAGGCAAGACGCTGTTTACCTCCAGCTCTGCAAATTCTGCGAGGTCCACACCATGTCTCCAAGGCCCCCACCTGTCGGTCTGCCTCAAGCCCAAGGCCAGGCCTTGCTTTATGGCAGGCAATCTTGGCTGGTTCTGAGCCCTGTTGGGCCCGTCCTCTGAATCTAGACCAGGATTCATCGATTGGATGAATCCCATTAGTGGGTCCATCGATTGATGGGCCCACTGCCTGGTGTTGTCGATAAAGTTTTATCAGCACACATCCCTGCCCTTCTGTTCACATACTGGCTGGCTTTCTCACTCGCTCACGATACCAGCAGCCAAGTAGATGCAACAGAGGTCATGGTCCACGAAGCCTACATTTACTCCCTGGCCCGCAGTTAGCTGACGTTTGTTCTAAACCTGGAAAACCTTGTTGACCACTGAAGAAACAGGGCCCAACCCCTCTCCCAACTCCTCCCAGAGCCGGTCCTGGCAGGCTCAGGCCCCGTGTCACGCCCACCAGCTGACACCTCATGCCCAAAGCACAGGGCAGTGCCAGGACCCTGCTGTCTGTCCACCCCCCAGACCTCCCTGGCCCCCTGGCCCTTCCCTTCGCAAACCACAGCCTCATTTAAAGCAGCCTCTGTTTGGTTATGAACCCAATCTGTAAACTTTAAAACGTGTACCCCCAAAAGACCTAGATTGTGTGGTGGACCGTCTGCCTTAGCAACATGCACGGGACGTAGGCACTGTGTCCGCCTCTTCCCAGTGACAGGTAGTGGATGTATCAAGGGCCAGGGGTCATCCTGATGCCTGCCCTGAGCGCTGCCCCAGAAAACCTCAGGGTGGGGGGAGGCTGGGTCCCGGGACCAGGAGCCACACCCACCTGGTGCTGAGCAGACAGGAAGGGAAGGATTAGGGACCCCCCCACAGAAGGCTCCAGCTGCTCCCCGACAGCAAACACCAGGGCCATGCAGGGGGATTTCTGGTTTTGACTCAGAGCACGACGTCTTTCAGATGAAACCAGCGCAGACTAACAGGCAGCAATGAGGAAAGCCCCTGAGAAGCCGCCGGCGGGGTGATGGCTGCTGCCAGGGAGTGGGAGGAGAGGGACTTCTGGGGGCTGGCGAGGGGTGGGAGGGCCGGGCACCTCTGCCCAGTGGCTGCCTCCAGGGCCCTCACTCCAGCCCTCCAGGCAGCCCATCACCGAAGAGAACACTGCGCCCAGGCAGGCAGTGACCCCGGGAATCGAGGCCCCGTCTCACCTTCTCGGCCGTTTGGAGGCCTTTAGCCACTGTTCAAGGGTGGTTCGGGGCAGCCACTCGGGATCCACCCACTGACGTTCGTGGGCACTTCGGGAGAGTCTGAATGCTTGCACGGGGGAAGTCTGGTGGCCCCCATGGCACGGGGCGGAGACACGCTCAGAAAAGTGACGTGAGCAGTTCTGGGGCTGACCAGGTCCCAGTGGCCCCACGGGGTGATGCTTCATTGCCCAGGCATCTCATGAGCACCCAGGCCCAGCAGACCCCAGGAGGGGAGAGCAGACTCAGCCCCACGCAGAACCTTCCACTGGGCCCTTCCCATGCCAGGGGCTGCAGGATCCTGCCGTCTGCCCAGCCCCACCTCTGGGGAAGACGGAATACAGGAGGTGCAGGTGCCTGACTAGCCTCAGGGACCCCGACTCCCCGTCGCATCTTCCCTGCTCCCGGGACACGCCAGGGCAGACGAGGGGATCCAAATGCATCTCCCCTCGAGTGTTTATGGAGAAAAAGAAATGCAACCACAGGGAGCTTCGTGCCAGCCCAGGAAGCGGGCCACCCAAGCGAAAAGGCAGCTCCCGGCAGCGGCTGCTTTTAGACACACGCCCTGCTCGGCCGCCACAAACCTTCGCCGGCAGCTAAAAGAGGGAGGTGAGCGAAACAGCTCTCTGGGTAACACAGAGGATGCCGGGGCAAAGCTAATGATAGGTTTCAACTCCGCCACCCAAATCTGTCCAGACGGCCCCATATGGAGAGGGGCCTCGCAGAGCGTGAGACTGCGGGAGGAAGCTGGAGGCCCCCCCCCCACCGCCGCCCCGGGCCGGGCTGTTCTGAGCCCTCCTGAGGTCCTGGCAGTGCCCACCCTCCCTGCCGGCCTCCAGCCTCCACACAGAGCCCTCTCAAACCTTCATCTCGTGGGGCCTGCTCAAACCATCTGGTGGCCTTTCATGAAACATACGGGTCACCTTGGCAAGCTAACCGAGCGCCTGCTATATGCCAGTGTCGTAGGGCCACCTCAGGGACAATGATCGAACTCTCGCGTATAAACGCCTCTTATGACCTGGTTCTGACCACGATTGTGGCTCGTTCCCCACTGCCCTTCCGGCTGCAACACACAAAACACAGCGTCCCTGACAAGCTGGGGTGGGCATCGGACTCCCCTGCCCAGCCCCTGGCCTCTCTTGTTTTGGTGATGCCCTTCCATTCTGAATTGGAAGACTCCGTCTTCCCACTCCTGGCCCCGGGCTGTGTGCCTACTCTGTCGCAGCTCTGGGGGCGGGGACACGCCTCCGTCCTCTGCCCTGGGGCATCACCCACCCCCTAACAGTGTGTATGCAGGCCAGTCAGAGCCCATCTTGGGATTTCAGCTTCAAGGACCTTCTGAGAAAGAGGCCTAAAACAAGGAAAGCAGATGCTTAAACAGAGAGGCGATTGCCCACGCCAGAGTCTGAGCCCCTGGATCCAGCCACGCCTGAAACCCCTTGACTTTTTAGCTACTTCCACTTCAGCAAACCAGTGGCTTGTTCGAGGCGGTTTGGATTGGGTGTCTGTCCCTGACCCCTGGAAAAGTCCTACCTGACTGGAAGCCAAGCTTTTGAAAGACGTCACTTTCTTGCTCGTGCCATTTCTCCCACTTGGAACGCTGGGCTTTCTTATCAGGCTTTTCCCCGGGGAGCTTTGAGCCTGGACTCAGGTTCCCCCTGGGGAGCCTTCCTGACCTCTACCCCGCGGCATTCAGAGGCCTCTGCTCTGTGTCCTTCACACCCGTGTGTGCTTTCCATTCATGCGCCCCGTCCTCAAATATGTGCCGAACAGCCCCGCCCTGCCCCGCGGTCGGCGGGGAGCTGCTGCGAAGGCTGTTTTCTTACCTGGAAGGCAGGGACCATGCAGGCACCAGGCCCAGAGCCTGGCATGCAAAAGGCACCGGGCAGACAACTGCTCTCCCGCCTCAGGGCAGCACGCCTCCTCCGCGGCTGCATCGTGAGTGGGTGCTGGGGTGGAAATCTAAGCCCATCAGAGGGTGAGGCAAACCCTGTTGATCTTACTTCAATCTGCCCAGAACCCAGCCACGGGCTGTGGGCAGCTCTTGCTCACCCTCATCACCTCACTGTCCCCTCCTGGTCTCCAGCACCAGCTTCTTCTGCCCGGACCCCCCAATGTTTCCACTCAGTGAAAAGCACCATGTCCCACAGCGGCCCACAGGCCCTTACAGCCCTACCTCCTGTGCCTCCTCCACCCTCTCCCCTCTCTCCTCCCACACTCTGGCCTGCCTCACTGGCCTTCTGGCTGTTTCTGGCACATGCCAAGCTCCTACCCCAGGGCCTTTGCACTTCTTGGGCCCTCTGCCTGGTACCAGGTACACTGGGCCTGGGCACTTAGGTGGCTGTTCCCTCATTTCCATCACGGACACCTTTCCCAGCCACCTTTGTTTAAGTGACAACTGTTCTCTGTCCCCAGCATTCCTGCCCGTGTCCCACTCAGCTCCTCTCCATAGCACTTTCCCATGATGCTCACCTGTCCCTATAAGAACACGTGTCCCACGGGGGCCTGGGCAGCTCCTGGAGCACAGGGGGTGCTCAACGAATACCTGTTGAAGGAGTGGGTGGCTCCTTCCATCCCATGAAGCCACTCTGAACCCCGCCATGCTCTGCAGAAATGCCACCCCCTCAGAAGCAGGGCCTCGGGCTCCCCTTCCTACACCAGCTTCCTGAACGGGGAACAGGTGTCCACCTGTCTGTCCCTGACCTGATCTGGACCCTCCCCTGGCTGATCTGCAGCTCCGGGACTGCCCCGGGTCTGCCCTCTGGGGCCCCTCATTCCTCAACGTGGCCAGAGCTCACTCCTCACACCCCAAACTGTCCCCGGCGTGTGGGGCTGGCCAGTACCCAGAGAGCAGGGCGCAGCCAGCCCCTCACCTGCACCGGCCGCCCTTTCCTGGAAACCAGTCCGCAGTGGGGCAGAGCTGGCTCCCTCCTGGCTACGCGTGGAGCCTTCCCTGCGGCCCCCTTCCACTCGGTTTTCCAAGAAACAACGCGTCTGGCCTGGATCAGACAATGCTGGCCCCGAGGCACCCAGAACAGACTTGTCCCAAACATGACCGTCTGGCCTGGTGTCAGCTCTATCTGAGAGGTCGAGGGTCACAGGAGTTATCTCCGCCGTGAGCTGTGACTCTGAGGCAGTCCCGCGTTCCCAGAGTCTGGGCGCCTCCTCCCTCCGGAGCCACACAAAGTTCCCTTTATGGGAACCCGGCAGCCGGCACCGGCAGTTCCAGCCTCAGGGAAACCCAGGTTTGGGTTTTCTCCGAGGGCACAACCAGGCCTTTGTCTGGACTTTGCCCCATCCCCACCAGCTGGCTGGCCGGCCTCCCTGTCGAGTACACAGCGTCCAGGACCCAGGCCCCTGCAGACAACCCTTCTGAGGCTGGGCACAAAGAGACGCCACAGAGGACAGCAAGGGACGCGCTCCCCACACTGAACACAACCCATGTCCCCCACCGAAACCTCACAGAGGACCCACTCTGTGCTGAGCAATGGGGTTCCAAGTGGAACCTGCCAGAGGCAGGCGAGCGATGTGATGACAGCTAATTAGGATTCAGTTCCTTGATGCCACCAATCGTTGTGAGTCCTACCGCGCACCTGCCTGCAGGGGCGAGAAGGACAAGGTACCGCCCACCTGGAGCCCATTCCAGCTGCAGCAGATGCGCCAACTTGCTGAGAGAAGTGTGAACGTGTGACCACTCACAGGGATTTGGTCCCCTACCTTGGCACACAAAAGGGATGCGGCCCTTAAAAAAATCTAAAAAAAAAAGAAATGGAAAAAAGAAGGAAGGAAGGAAGGAAGGAAGGAAGGAAGGAAGGAAGGAAACAGGAAAACAGGAACTGGGACCAAATGGAGTGAGCAGGGTGCCCCAGGAAGATTCGGAGCTCAATTCCGGGGCCCAAGAGGAGACAGTGACAAGCCTGCAGGCACCACCCGCCTCTTTGGGGTCTGGATGCTGGTTCTTCTTCTTGCAGGAAAAGTCCCCCCAGTTTCCCGCTGGCCACCAGGAGGAAGGGCCTGAGAGGGAGGGAGGGGGAGAGGGAGGAGGCTTACAGTCCCATGGTCCCACAGTCCCGTGGGCACGGCCCCTGCCATCTGTGGGTGTCTCAGCAGAAGCCCACGCCTCAGCACCCTGGACGCCCAGCCGCGGGATGTCCGTGGTGTGGATGTGGCATTGTCTCCCTGAGGCCCAGGTGGCCTTAAGGATCTGCGCCGGCCACTTCCCCAGCATCTGCCCAGCTGGGCTCTGGTCCCGGGGGACACGGGGGCAGTCGGAACCACCTCCTTGGAGAAAGACGGGGCCGTGCACGGGTGGGTTCCATGGAGACTACGCGGAAGCCCGAATTCAGCCCCCACTGCAGACAGGGCTGCAGACGCGGGGCAGCTTGGCGACATGGTGTGGACCTTCAGGGTCCGCCTTGGCGCCTGGGCTACAGGGCATCTTCCAAGATGCACCGTGATCTCTGCCGACAGGCCCTGGGGGACAGCGCCCAGGCCAGCCGGGGGAGAAATGGAAAACCCCAGCGATTCTGTAGAAGAGACATCCGCTCCTGAGCGCCAGCAGAGGGGCTGGGGGGGCCAGAGGGGGGCCAAGTGCAGCCGCCACCCCCCTCGGCGCTGGCCCAGCAGGAATTAGTCTGTCCTGTCTAGCCAGTCAAAGCCGCCAGCTCCATGGAGCGGAAAAGGTCGGATGCTCAGACAGAGGGTCAGCCTTGTGGGTTTCCCCTCTCCAAGATGGCAGAGGGGAGGGGGCGCTGGCAGGACCACGGGCGGCCCGGCCGTCGAAGGCCAGAGGGACGGCCACCCTACTCTCAGACACTCACTGTCCCTGCACAGTCAGCATCAAAGAGTGACGGCCAGACACTGTCACCACGGGGAAGGTCACGTGTGGGTCAGTGCCGGCGGCACGGGAAGGGAGTGACCTCTTTCCGAGGCCCATTCAGGAACCTCCCTGCAAGCCCAGACGTCTGAGGCAGCCAGACAACAAAGGGGAGGGGGAGGGGGAGGCGGAGGTGTCTGATGGTCCCGCACGCGCTCCCCTCCATCACAGGGGCCCCATAGCTGCACCTCAGCCTCCAGCTGGCCATCAGGGAGGCCGGAGCAGGACCGAGCGTGCTCCACCAGCCTCCACCTGCATGGCCCTGCTGACCTCCGGGTGTTCTGTCAGTCTCAGCCCCGTAGAGCCCAGCTGGTTCCAGCCTCCCCAGCCTTCAGCACAGGACCCTGTAAGCTCAGCGCTCACGGGCAAGTATGCTGTTGCTCACACGGCTGTGCCCGCCACTCGTCATGCCGGGCCTTCCTGAGACGCCCTGCCTGTCGACCATCACGTCAGGACTTCTAAATCCTGTTTGCCAACAGGTGAAGTCACAACACGACCCAGGAGGCTAGCGAGCGAGATTGTGGAAAAGCCGTGGGGGGCGAGAGGCAGGCAGGGGCGATGGAGCTGACGACCCCGGGTTCAAATCCCAGGCCTGACCCTTCCCTGGCTGTGACCTGAGGATTTTTGGGCCTCAGTTTCCCCACCTGCAGAACAAGGGCAACAACCTTATCTGTCTCACAGGGTGTGCGTGTGCGTGTGTGTGTGCGTGTGTGTGTGTGTGGTCACGCATGTGAACACTTGTACTGACGCAGACCAGGCACAGAGAGAGGCGCAGGCCCGGAGGGGCGGGGCAGGGGTAGGCTGGCATCCAGCACAGTGGCTGTGCAGTGAGGACTTGTCACTACTTCTCAGACGCCCGCGTTTGGGACAGTAGACGCCATCAGCCACTTGTTACGGAGATGCCGATTTGGGGTGTCACACTACCTTTTGAGCAACTAAGGGTTTCATTCCTTTTTGTGGTTGTTGTTTTGGGATTTTTAAATTTTTATTTATTTTTTGGGGGGGTATTTCCCCCCCAGTGGCCTTCAGACGCTAGGTGGTGGGTGCATCCTCCTCTCCCCACAACAGGACAGCATTCCTGTTAAAGCGCCTAAGACGGGCAATCCCAGCATGCAAAGGCTGATGGGACGTCGCCAGGAAGGCGAGAAACACAGCCATCGTCTCGGGCTAACATACTCCTCCATGAGGGCATTCACACGCAGGATCCTCGCTGGCTTCCCGGCGGTGCTCTTCGCAGATTCCCCAGCAGCTGAGCCAAAGCAGCTGAGAATCTGACCGCGGCCTCCGTTAGTGACGCTGGGTGGGGATGGTCCCCTTTAAGAGGGGGGCTCCGGGGACGGGTCGCAGCGGCCGCGGCAGCTCCTCCGTCCTGCGCGCTCTCACGGGATGAGAGATGATACTGGTGCGCACATCCTGGGGCCTGCTCCATGCTGAGTGCTCGCTCAAGAGAAGCTGCAGGAATGGGTCCCAGACGGAAGGAGGAGCCCGGGCCCCAGGGACTGCGCCCTGGGATCTGGTTCCTTAATAAAGAGCCAATCAAGGCCCTTTGGGAGCATGGGGAGAGCGGGAATTGACTCTCTGCCCAGCGCTACTCCAGGCCTCTGCCCGTCTGTACAACAGGCACATCGGGGCTGCCCCCCCAGGGCCAGGGGCTGCAGCGGGAAAATGGCAGCTCGGGCCCAAAAGGGGCCGCACGCGGCGGGCACTCAGTCAACAGTGCCCATGGGCATTGCTCTTGCTGCTGCTGCAGGTCCCAGCCCCGCTCTGACCCTCAAACTGCCCCTCCCTGCCCCCCCCCACCCCCCCACCCAGTACCCGCTGAAGCCGAATGGCCTCTCCCTTGAACTGGGCCGGTCCAGCGCCCCCATCCTGTCTCTCCGACTCCACATGCGTCACATCTTCCATTCGCGGCCCTCGGGCTGGGCCTGGAGTGGATGACAGGTTACAGCAAGGGTCGGGGCAGCTTATTACAAACAGCGCCCCTTCCTCTCACGGGTCCTGGACGTGCTGAAACGGCGTTCACGGGCGGCGTTCACCGGCGGCGTTCACGGCCGCCACGACGGTCCCCTCCCTGGTCACAGGCTTTCGCAGGCTCTCCGACTCAGTCCAGGCTGCGCAGCAATGTTCACTGGAGGTCTGAGAGCTGAGCCCGAGACACCTCTCCCGTGGGTACCAGGGCGATGCCCAGCAGGTCGGGCAAGGTCACACGGAGGGGCGCAGGCTCTGCCTCTCCCAGGCACGGCCCGGTGCTCGGAGGCCGCCCGTGCCATCCAGGACATTTGGGCTTTCACCCCCACGCACGCTTCCTTTGTCCTGAGTTCCGGCTTCCCCCTCCACACACCCCTAACCCAGAAACGCGACACAAAAGAATCCAAAAGAACCGGCTAAGCCCGAGGAATGTAAATGTTTAAGGCATGCTCTGCAGACTAAACTGAGGTTTAAGAGCTTCTGTCAGCTGAGGGAGTGTGTGTGTGGCGGGCGGGGGGCAGGAGGAGGAGGGTCCAGGAACACAGGGCCGTTTCCAGCACCTGCAATTATACCGCCGCCGGTTTCAGCCGCCGTCCCATTGCCGGGGCCTGGAGCGCGTGTCAGACGCAGGAATTCAGAGATGGGACCAGCGCGGAGGAGAAGCAAGATGCCCGTTTAAAAAGGGGGCAGGTCTCCCCCCTGGAGCCTCGGGGAGACCCCTCCCGGTCACACACCAACCTTTCCTATAATTCCGCCCCACGAAAACCGGCCTCAAAAACACCAGTGACGACAACGAAAAGCCCCCCACGAGGAAACAAGAGCCCAACCTCCAGGGCACCTTCAAACGAAAGGTCCTGGTCATCCAGAGGCGGGCAGCCCCTCAGGAGTGGCGGTCAGACCCTAAGGCTGGATACGTGATGGCTGAAAAGCAACAGGCCGATTCAGTCCCACTGCGTGCCAGGCACTGTCCCAGGCTCAGGGGCTGCCGGACAGGGGACACGGAGCCCTGCCTTCGTGGAGACAGTTAACAGACACCCGTGGAATATGAGCTGCCTGGATGAAGGACGCGAACGCTTCCATGTCCTGAAGAGGCTGGCATTCGTGCATTCATTCA
This sequence comes from Corynorhinus townsendii, assembly GCA_026230045.1. Lineage (NCBI taxonomy): Eukaryota > Metazoa > Chordata > Mammalia > Chiroptera > Vespertilionidae > Corynorhinus > Corynorhinus townsendii. The sequence goes on from JAPDVU010000002.1 coordinate 217,047,885, forward strand.
TCCATTCCGCAAGTTCCCACGGAGCCCCCATGTGTCCCAGCCGCCGCGCCAGGTGGGCACCGGGACCCACCGGTGCTAACCCAGGTCTCTGCCCTGCAGGACGCTTCAGCGACTCCTAGTACATCCCCCAGGATGTCCGCGGAGCCACTAAGCACGGGGACACCCCCCCCATCTCCCTCGGTGACGTGGGGTAAACCCATTTCTCCTCTCTGCTGCCTGACCACTTGCCAAACAGAACAGGTGGGCGCACGGTCCCCGGGGACCGAGGGATAAATGAGAAGCACTGAGCGAACCCCGTGTGTGAACCCCCAGCAACAGGGCGCCCCAGAGCACCGTGACAATCAGGCTCTCCAAGACCTCCCAATCAGATGGGGGCAGGGGCACCCACATCTGCACACATCTGAGGTCGGCCAGGGGGAGGAAAGGCAGGAGGAAGGTAAAGCCATCTGGCTGGGGGAGGGGGTTGCAGGTAGATCCACCTGCCCCCACAGGGCAGCGCTGCCCGGAGACCACGGGCAACCCTCCCCCAGCCTGCCTTATTCCTGCCGCAACCCCACCCCACCCCACCTTAGGACAATGCTGGCACATGTGGGTGCTCAGGAAGATTTTCAGGTGCTTCTGCTATGAACATTTAAGAGGGCGGCCAAGAGAAACCGAAGTTAAGGGGACAGGGGGCAGTGCCCAGAAACAGTGAAAAACGGACAGCAACAGCACATGCGGAGCCCCTGGCGGGGGACCCAGAGCTGAGAAGGAAGTTCAGCTGCCACCCCTGGATTCACGCATTCCATGGGTGTGAGCGTGTGAATCTTCGTCCTCCCTCCTGAGGCGTGCCCTGCCTCTGACCCCAGGATCAGCAAGGCAGGTGTCCGGCCGGCCCAGGGCCAGGCCCAGCCAGGGGCCTCCCCGGAGGTTTGGGCTGGATGCCTGCAGACCTGAAAGGCGGGAAGCAGCTTCCCAGCCCAGGACCAGTGGGTGTGGACGTGGGAGCTCACTCAAAGGGGCTGTCCTGTCTCTAACCACCAGGCTGGACAGTGCTTCAAGGAGTGGCCCTACCATCAACACTCAGCCCCCCCCCCCCCCCGCCCAAACCACACCTGGGCACTTCCATCACCCGCCACACCCATCCAATTCCCCTCTGCCCCCGCCGTCCCGTGGCCCCCGCTCCCCACTCCCAGTGGACACCTGGGGCTGCTCCATGGTCAGGCCTCCTCCCCATCCATCATCAGCCACACTTCACCGGCCCCTGACCCAAAATGTCCCCACTGCCTCCGCAACTCGACTTCAGGGGGGAGCAGCAGCGGTCCCTGCCCTGCAACATGGGTCTTATGCCCACCTTAAATTTTTTTTTTTAATTTTTATTGGTTTCAGAAAGGAAGGAAGAGGGGAGGGAGAGAGAGCTAGAAACATCAGTGATGAGAGAGAATCACTGATTGGCTGCCTCCTGCACGCCCCCTACTGGGGATCGAGCCTGCAACCCGGGCATGTGCCCTGACTGGGAATCGAACTGTGACCTCCTGGTTCATAGGTCAAAGCTCAACCTCTGAGCCATGCCAGCCAGGCTCATGCCCACTTTTATAGATGTGGAAACTGAGGCTCAGAAAGGCCAAGTAATTGTCCGGGATCCAGGTCGGAGCCAGAATGAAGACTCACACTCCTCCCGGGATGCTGGACGCCTGAGGTGGGGGTGGAGGTGGCCGTGGGGACAAAGAAGAACATGGAGGAAGGCCTTGTGGGCCACGGCGAAGGATGCTTCCCTGGTTCTGTCTCCTCCCCCGCCCCCTTCCCGCAGCCTGAGGATGCCGGGCCTCAGGCGGGGCTACCCTGCCAGGGAGAGAGCAAAGAGGCCGCGGCCAGAGGGCCAGTCGGCAGAGACGGCACAGGCCGGGAGGGACCAGCATGGGGTGGCAGCCGAGGCATGAGGGTGTCCCAGCCAAGGAGCCAGGGGTGCGTCATGGTCACCCCCCTCGCCCGCTGTCAGCCGGACCCCACGGCCCCCCGTCAACAGGCCGCAGGAAATGCCATCTGTCCCAGGCTGGAGCTTCCTAGAACTAACGCCACGTTTCCCCAACCTGCCCGGAAAGGGAGAGTGAGTTCAGCTGTTTCCTGTGGCCCCACCTGGCTCGTCACGGAGCCCAGACGGCCCACCGTTTCCCCCGTTTCCCCTGGCTCCCAGGGGGCCGAGCGCCGGGCCCGCGCACCCAGCCTGGGCTCTCCAGGCCGGCCCCAGGCCCCCGGAAGTTCCAGAAGAGCAAGGCTTTCAAATCCCACCGAGCAATGACAGGGCGGGACTCCCCTAGGCCCTCGCCCGTGTCCTGTTTCCTGTCGGGGCGCCCCACAGGCCGCCGGAGCAGGACAGAGCCCGGCACTCAGAGGCTCGTGCGAGCATGTGGGACGGGTGGAAGGTAAAGAATGAAGAGTGCTACCAAGGAGCTGAGCAACGGCAGGGCTAAAAAAAGAAAGCAGTTCTCATGCCACAGGAAATCAGTTGCATACAATCTGAAACTCTTCCCCTACCTGGTGGCCTGAAAACTCTCTCTCTCTCTCTCTCTCTCTCTCTCTCTCTCTCTCTCTCTCTCTCTGACACACACCTGCACTTCTCCCAGATACCTAAATTGAAAATCCTGGAGTCATACTGAGTTTTACAATGATCTTTATTAAGTGCTCACTACGTGCCAGGTACCATCTAAGCCCCTAGCTGCTTTGCATGCCCACATGCCCTTCCACCAGCGACAGAGCTCTTCCCTTCCTCCTCCCCTCTAGTTCTTACACATCTCAGTGTCGCCTCTTCCAGGAAGTCTTCCTGGATTCACTTGCTGAGCGTAAAGCCCTTATTGTCATCAAAATCCTCCAGACCTTCCATTGCCTCTCACTGCTCTAGCTTGGGATGGGTGATGCCGAAGATGATCTTGTTTGAGGGTTAACTGTAGATTTCCCCTCTTCCTTTCCAGAAAGCTCAGGAAGCAAGCTCTCAGAGGCCAGGATTAAGGATTAGAAAATTCCAAGGCATGTTCCCTCCCCAGAGCAGAAAGGAAAATGAAAGGTGAGGCCCCACGACACCGCAGGCCTAGGATCCCCGTTATGGGAAGGACTGCCCCAGACAGTTCGCCCCACATCAACACCTGCCATCCATGAGGTACTCTTACCACCCCCATTTCACAGATGGGGACCTGAGGCCCAGGTCACAGAAGTAGGAAGTACTACAGCAACACTCCAGCCACCTCCATCTGCCTCCCTAGCCAGGCTGTACCTGCTCCAGCCAACACACCTAGACTAAACACAGCTCCTGGGTGGCCTCCTGCAGAGAAGAAACCCATAAAACAGAGGCGTCACGCACAGTCTGTCTGCTGTGCTCTGAAGGGGTGCAGGGGCCCTAAGATACCCACACGCTCCCAGATGTGTTGGTGAAGAGTGTCGGGCCCGAACCCCCTAGGTCTCCCCAACCCCCACACCCAGATGCCTGGCATCACAGAGGCCCCAGGACCCTGCCCAACCCAACTCCAAAGTCTGCTCTGCTTGGCCAGTACCCACCCAAACCAGCGTGCTAACATGACCTGGGAAGACACACATGCGCGCGCACACACATACCCGCAGCCCTTCGCTGTCCCCTGGGGCCTGCCTCTCCCTCGCCCCACCCCCCACCCCACCCCCCGCCCGAGAATGTAAGGTGCCTGGGTGCACCACCATCTTCAACTCACCTGAAGCAGGCCGCGCATGCAGCTAGCTGGGAAGTGCCTCCTTCCAAGCCCAGGCCCCCTTCCCCCCAGCGCCCCCCCCCCCCGCCCCTGCCCTGCGGGCTGCGTAGGGAAGAGCTGGGGCCACTGTTCCCTCTGCAGGAACCGGTGGCGGTGGCCGCTGCACCTCCCTGACCTCCTGCTCCCGGCCCCACTTGCCAATGACTAAGCGATTTCCACCTCGGAGCCTGCCTGCCAAGAGCCCCGCTGGCTGCAGAAGCGGCCCAGGATGCCCAGACCGCACACACTAAAACCCATAATTGGCGAGTCCTCTTCTTGGGAAAGAAAACCCCCTCCGTGTTTTGTTTTGTTTTGTTTTCCCCTTAAATGAAACAAATCCACCCACGTAGTTACTGGAAACTTGAGCATGTGAAACCGAACCGCTTGCAAAGAGAATTTAGTCAGCGGCACGGTGAGCTGAGGAGCGAGCGGGCCCCTTGGTGGGCGGAGCCTCCGTGCTCTCGAGGTTCCCATCCACCCAAGAGGGGAGTGGGGTGGCCCCGACCTCCACACCAAACTGCGGGGCGTGCCCCGGGCGGGGGTCCGAAGGAGGAGGGATGGCCCGTCGGGAGGGCAGGTTCGCCTGCACAGGTGGAGGGTGCAGCGCACGAGGGGCCCCGGTCGCGACAGGCCATGGTTTCAAAGCCTTGGCTCAGGAATCCGGCCCTCGTTTGAATAAACCCTCGCCATCCAGGGAGCGGAACCTCTCAGAGTCTCGGTTTCCTCATCTGGAAGATGGGGCACCAGAACCTACGGGTGCCTTGTCAGGATCATCCACAGAGCACTTGGTGCCTGGCCCCCCACAGCAGCCCTGAGTGCTGAACCCGGAGGGAGCTAAGGTGGGCGGGTGTCACTGTCTGGGGGCTCTGTCCCCCAGAGCCCTGCCCCCCTGGGCGCAGTGGGATTTGCTGAGTTAGTTCCCAGCCCTCCGGCTCTCCCCAGGACACAGCATGTGAGGGGGGGAGTAGCCCAGGCCAGGCGCCAGCGGGTACAGGTCTGGTCCCAGCGCCCTGAGCCCCCAGCTATGTGACCCCAAGCTATAGCTTGCCCTCCTCATCTGTACATGGAGGGTCCAGTTTATTCTGCATTGTTTCTTTTAAAACAAACAAACAAAAAACACCACTAAGGTATTTGCCAACATTTCTTTTAAAAACTGGATTCCTGGCTTCTCTTAGCTCAAAAAAAGAAACGGACACTATCAGTGCCCTGGATGCCACTCCTCACGCAGGACACGGGAATTCCACTTTGCCATAGTCCTCCCCCACCCCTATAGCCTCACCTCCACTGTTCACCTGCACCTTCTTCCAGGCCCCTTGGGGCATCGGAGTTTGCGACCCAGTTTAAAACCCTAATTTTACTCAGAAGCATGACATGAACCACTTTTCACTCGAAATGTTCACAGGAAGTATCCCTCGGGACGGTAACTGACGTCTGACAGTGAAGGCTGATTTTTTTTGCAGAAAAACAAGACGACGTAAGGAGACCTAGGCCCCAGTCTGGCCGAGGGAAACCCTATGACGAAGCGGTAGTTTTCTGAAGCGGTTTACGGGCCAAAGAGCAGCAGCAGGTGCGAGCCCCTTCCTTCCCTAACCTCCTCCCTCTCCTTCTGCGTGTGAACCGAAAGAGGGCCACCTGCTCGGGATCTCCCCCTCTGGACACACAGGAGGTGGGCCGGGGGGTCCAGACGCCGCTTCAGGCGCGTCCAGAACAGCTGCTCACAGAACGGGGACCCCCCCCCCCCCAGCTGTTTTGTTTATTGGGGGGGCCAAGGCAGGCAGGGTCAAGAGGAACACAGCTGGTCTATTCACAGCCCAGCAGAAATATTGAAAAATGTCAAGTGGACGTTTGAGGGCATTTTCAAGTTGTCGTGGTCACTCCCGAAGGGAAAACACGAGACTCAGAACCGCCAGTCCTCTCACCTCCGCAGGGACACTGAGTTCATTCACCCTCCACGGAGCGCCTGCTGGGGGCCGGCCACCGAGAACCGCAGGGGCACACCCCCATGGCACCTGGCACATCCCCCTTAGCACCCAGCACCCACCCCCGAGGCACCCAGCACATCCCCCTCAGCACCTGGCACCCCCCCATGGCACCCAGCACATCCCCCCGCCCCATGGCACCCAGCACATCCCCCCGCCCCATGGCACCCGGCACATCCCCGCACACCCGGATCACAGAACTTCTGTCTTTTGACCCATCCCCGTCCCCACCACATCGCGAGCCTCCTCGCGCCCAGCGGCTGTGCGGGGCAGGGACCAGAGCGCACACTGGGTCTGTGTCCAGCTTCACTCCGTGGCTGTGTCATCCCAACCAGCGATCGGACTTGGGTGCTTCAGTTTGCCCATCTTTAAAATGGGCATAAGAAGCCCCACTCAACAGAGCTCTTGGCAGCGATAAGTACGTTAACGAACAGTGCCCGGCACATTGCAGGTGCCCAAGAAATCTCAAGTGCACTGGACTACGCCCAGGAGGAACCGGTGGCCCTTGTGTATGGGCTGCTGGGGACACCACGGCCTTGGGCCCGGCTGGGGACAATCGGCACGCACTGTCACTGGTCACCTTAACTTCACACCCTCCACCTGCGCTGCCTTCGATAGGGGTTCTCCCCAACTGCCTACTCCACTGTGATGGCAGGTGCGAGATGGTCCAATCCTCACTGAATGCAGCTCGGGGCTGCTCCCCCAGAAACTCCATGGCTGCACCTGCTCGGGGGCTGCTCCCCCAGAAACTCCATGGCTGCACCTGCCTACATGGCCACCAGCACTTAGGGGACCCGGGAGGGCTGCACCCCGGCCCCGGACCCCACCTGCCTGGCAGGCTTAAGTTCTGAGAAGAAATGAGTTCTGACGGTGTTAGGGTTGCCCAGATGCATACAGTGGACACGTACAACGGTAGCATGTGAACTGCAATGCTAGAAAGGAATCCTACATTAGCGCCTGCTGTATACACGCCGAATCCCCAAGAGACAGCATCCCACTGCTGCCCACCCAGAAAGGTTGGTGCCACCTGCCTGTCTTATTAGAAATTCAGGGCGAAACAGTTCAGCAAGACAAGTACCGGGTCATCGCGAGGACTCCTGTCTCGGTGCGTCCTGACCCTCCGGCCTCAGGAGAGAAACCCAACCCCATGTTTCTGCTTTGTCCCCAGGGCTGTTTTCCCCGGCTGGGCCTGAAGTGTGGGCCGGCTGCCGCAGAGAATTCCCCGTGAGGCTCCAAACCCGCCTTCCCTGGAAGCAAACACAGCTCGCACCCCGAACCCCAAAACCTGGTGGATAAAGCCACGTGGCGCCCAGCACCCTGGGTGCTGCCAGTTCCTGAAGCGGTGTGCGAAGAGGGGAGAGGCAGGAGGCGGGAGAAGACCACCCCCGCCTGCCTCTAGGAAAGTGGCCCCCAAAGTTACTCCCCCCAACTTACTTTCAGCAGTTCAAGCCCTTCCCCGCACCCCAAATTAAGTCTTATACAGAACTGTGCCCCTTTAAAAAAAAAGAAAAAGATCAGAGTTAGACTGTGCTGGGTCCAATGCCTGTCTTCCCACCCTGAGGCGGGGCGGGGGGCGGAGGGGGGGCGCCCACACGGCAGCTCCTCCCAGAGCCGGGCAAGCTGAGGAAGGCTGGCATCCCTGGAGCTCGGCGCCCCTCATCAGAGCTGCCCAGGAAACCAGGACATGGTTTTAAACCCCCAAAGCTGCCAGCCCATGTGGCTCAGGGGTTGAGCTCCGACCTATGAACAGGAGGTCACGGTTTGATTCCCGGTCAAGGGCACGTGCCGGGGTTGCGGGCTGGATCCCCAGTGGGGGGCGTGCAGGAGGCAGCCGATCCATGATTCTCTCTCATCATGGATGTTTCTCTCTCTCTCTCCCTCTCCCTTCCTCTCTGAAGTCGATAAACATATTTTAAATAAACAAACAAAAACCCGAAGCTCGAGCGCCCCGGTTGTCCCTCTCTGGGATGCCGACGCCGTCCCTGAGCCTCATCTTCCCGGAAAGGAGGCTGTCCATGGGCATCGAGGAGGCGGGCGAGGAGAGCCGCCCGTGCGCGGGGCGGTGACAGCGTGCGGCTCCCATACTGCTCTCGGCTCTCGCAGGGGCTCAAAATTTTCCATAAAAAAAAAAAAATACCTGTAAACACTACAGCAAAGCACAACCTCAGAGGTGGTGAGACACCCCCTGGGGTGGGGAGGAATCCCAGTCATGGTCCAGGCCTCCGCTCAGACATGGCCTCCCGGGTCGGGGCTGTCTGGGCGGCTCAGCGCAGGCACTGCGACAGCCCAGACAGAGCGGGCATTCACGGAATATTGGCTGAATGATGAAGGAATTAAAAAAAAAAACCCTCTACCCTGAGCTGTCTAGACACCCCTGAGTGTGACTCGACAGTGAGGGCGACGGGCTTTCTGGACCCTGGAGGGCAAAGGGACCCATTCGTACAAATCGGTTCAAAATTGGCCCACAGAATACAGCTGGAAGGAGCGGGACCTGCCTTCTGAACATCACATCTGTCCAAAGACAGGAAGTTTTGTGAAAGGGATCCTGACATTTACACCTAACGTAATGGGAACACGTTTCACACCCACGCTGACCCTTAGGATGACTTTCCGGGGACCTTTCTCATTATAGCTTCTGAAAGTCTCCAAACCGAGAGGCAGATCCCCTCACGGGTCCCCCACCCCATCTTCAGGGTAAACAAGCAGCGAGGCTCTGATCCCCAGGTCCTCCTGTCCTATCCAGGGGTCCCTCCCGCGGAAATCCACGGAGGGGCCCTCAAGAACTGGCCTTGCACAAAACCCACCGTACTCTGAACCCTGTGTGTAACCTCGGGGTTGCTTGGGGCTCCTGGGATCCGCCTAAGAGGCAGACCCACCAGCCTGGCCTTTCCTGCCTGGCCCTCCCGAAGTGGGTGCGGGACCATCACGGACACTCCCCAGCACCCCCTGACCTTGCAAAGATTCAGAGCCGCAGGGTGGCACCACCCCAGCCAGAAACCCCGGCCTCGGTCAGACCTGCAGCTAAATCACCAAGCGGAAGGTTACGGATCTGCCGGGAAGGCCCCCGGAGCGTCCAGGCAAAAGGACGGGGGAGTTGACTTGGGGTTGCCTAGGGAGACAGCCAGAGTGTTTAACGAAGGAGGCATAGGCAGATGGAGATGATCCACACTCTCAGGAGCAACTTTGGGGGTGAATGGGGTGTGAGAGGAATGCAAGGACAACCCTGTACCCACTGACAACCCCTGGACCTGGCATTCGAGGTGCCCCTGCCATGCAGCAGCCTTCCTGGGATCCTTCTCATCGTGGCCCGTCCCTCCTTCCTGGGGTCCCTCTGCCTCCCTGCCCCCCACCATGAAAGCCCCAGCCTAGAACATGCCCTCCTGCGCAGCCGCCCGAGGCCCTCCGTGCCTACCCGGCACACCTGGCAGGTAGCCAATGTTTCCCGCACACCCTGTCCCTCCACCTGCTCCACGGCAGACTCTCAAGGGCCGAGTCTGCTTCACCTGCCTCCAGAGTCGTGCTGGTAAACAGTAAGCACCCAATAAATGCTAAGTGTTCAACATTCACAGTAGAAAGGACACAGGCTGTGGAATCAGGCCAACTACATCCTCCGCGTAGCCCTGTCACCTCCGGCAACTTAGAAGATGCCCCTGCTGCAGCTCGCTCCTTCCTCACCCACAAGCAGGGAGGCAATGCCTGACGCCCAGGGCCGCTGGGAGGACTAGAAACCCGTCGACGGGGGTTAGCACCGGGCCTGGCACGTGGTAGGCATTCGAGAAAGGTTAGGAATCATACTCAGAGCAGATGGGAGTGGAGACCCCTGAACGAAATGGCTGCCGGAGGGTGGGAGGGAAAAGGCAGGAAAAAGACGTCAGGGGGTGCCAATGACCCAGGGGCCAATGTCCCTCAGGGGGTGACAGCAGGTCTCCTCCCAGGCCTGGGATAACCCACTGGTCTCCTTTCTACAAGCTGCCCCCCAACCCGCAGGCATGGTAGCATGGCTCTGGGGCCCCGGGCCAGGGCCCACTGCTAGAATGCCAGTGACCGGTCAGGGCGGGCAGAGAGCAAATCGCACGATGGCTGGTTGACACTGGTCAGGACGTCCAGAGACAGTTCACCCCCTTTAGGGCCTGTCCGGTCTCAGAAAACAGGTTTGGGAATGTACCCTAAAAGCAATGGTCACTGCTGATGAGCTTTAAGAAGGGAGTTGACATTGCAAGGCATTCTTTATTATTGTTATTGTTGATTGATTGATTGATTGATTGATTGAAGGGAGAGAGAAAGAGAGAGAGAGAGAGAGAGATCAATTTGTTGTCTCACTTATTTATGCATTCATTGGTTGCTTCCTGTATATGCCCTGACGGGGAATGGAACCCACAACCTTGTCATATGGGGACAGTGCTCTCACCAACTGAGCTACCCGGCCAGGGCTCCCAGTGTTCATCTTTATTTTTTTATTTTTTATATTTGTATTGATTTCAGAGTGGAAGGGAGAGGGAGAGAGAGATAGAAACATCAATGGTGAGAGAGAATCATTGATTGGCTGCTTCCTGCACACACCACACTGGGGGTCAAGCCCGTAACCCGGGTGACCGGGAATCGAACCTTGGCTTTCTGGTTCAGAGGTCGATGCTCATCCACTGAGCCACACCAGCCTGGCTCCAACTGTTCATTTTTAAAAGGTCACTGGGAAAAAAATTAAAAACAATGAGAAGGATTGCTCACGACAAGGGGTCGGGGCTGGGTCTGTGGTGGCAATGATGGTGAGAGGCAGGCAGGTGTCTGCAGTGCTAGGCGGACGTTGTGGACAAACTGTCCGAACCACACTGGTCCCGCCTCCCGGGGGCCCTCCAGTGAACCAGGAAGGGAAGTCCAGCTTCCTCCTGGGAAACACCGTAATCTGAAGCCGGGCCCCAGAGGTCACAGGGTGGCCGCTTCCAGTCCTAGGAAATGTCCAGAGTATGCAAGTCCATAGACTGACGGCAGATGTTGGTTGTGGGCACCTGGGCGGGGCATGGGGAGTGGCTGCTCACTGGGTACAGGGTTTCCTTTTGGAACCAGAGAGAGGCGGCTGCACAGCACTGTGCATGCCCAGCTGTCCCTCCGTATCCACAGGGCATCTCCAGGACCCCCTGCGGATACCAAAATCCACGGGTGCTCAAGTCCCTTATGTAAAATGACCAGTATTTGCATATAACCTACACACCGCCTCCTGTGTACTTTATTTTACTTATTTTATATACTAGAGGCCCAGTGCATGAAATTCATGTACGGGCTGGGGCGGGGGGGTCTCCTCAGCCCAGCCTGCACCCTCTCCAATCTGGGACTGCTGGCTCCTAACTGCTCACCTGCCTGACTGACTGATCGTCCCTAAATGCCCCTCCCTGCCAGCCTGGTTGGTCCACGCAGCCTGCTGTTCAGTCATTTGGTCGTCCCTCACTAACCCCCCTGCCAGGCTTGTCGCCCCATGCAGCCTGCTATTCAGTCATTACTATGAGGGCATCCTGACCAATTTGCATATCACCTTTTTATTAGTATAGATGTATATTTTTTTATTGATTTCAGAGAGAAACATCAATGATGAGAGGGAATCATGGATTGGCTGCCTCCTGCACGCCCCCTATGAGGGACTTGAGCCCGCAACTTGGGCATGTGCCCTTGACCTCCTGGTTCATAGGTTGACACTCAACCACTGAGCCACACTGGCTGGGCCTCCTGTCCGTCTACTTTAAATCACATCTAGATTACCCATAATGCCCAATACAACGGGAGTGCTGTGAAAACAGCTGTCATACTGTATTGTTCAGGGAATAGTGACGAGAAAAGAGGCCTGTATGCGTTCTGCACAGACCCAATCACAGAGCACGTCGGCAGCTACGTAACGTTCCCCCCAAACCGTCTCACCCTGCAGCTGGTTGAATCCACAGATGTGGAGCCCGGGAGACCGAGAGCCAATTGCACTAAATGCCACCGAGTTATCCACTTTAAAATGGTTAATTTCAATGTTACGTGAAATTCACCTCAATTTTAAAAACCCACCCTAATGAGCCCATGCCACAGAGGCCTCAGCATAAGTAAGAGGATTAAGAGGCCTCCTGCAGTTGATTTCCACTGAGCCACACTGGCCCCATTGCTGCTGGGAGCCCCCATTTCCTCACAAACCTGGGGCCACTCTGTCCTCGCTCCATACATCCAATTAATCCCCAACCCCCCAAGGGGGACGGTATCTTCCCCGCTCCTCGCCCCTCCCCCTCTGCTGTGCCCAGAATGCTCACCGGGTCAAAACCTGGCTATTTACAGTGAAAAGGTGCTAAGCAAACACTGCAGGAAACAGCGTCCACCGCAAGGGAGGCCCAGGGACCCAGGGATCCCGCTGCAGGGACCCAAGGCCAAGAAGGGGGGGCAGTTGACAGGAAAAAGTAATCACCCCGGAGGCCCTGAGCCATTACCCTGAGGAGTCAGGTCAGAGCTGACCCTCCAGGAGCATCCCCTGTGCCCAGCCCCTCCCCCACAGTCCGTCCCCTGTGCCCCAGCCCCTCCCCCCACATCCATCCCCTGCGCCCAGCCCCTCCCCCACATCCATCCCCTGTGCCCAGCCCCTCCCCCACAGTCCGTCCCCTGTGCCCCAGCCCCTCCCCCCACAGGTCCATCCCCTGTGCCCAGCCCCTCCCCCACAGTCCGTCCTCTGCCATTCTCCTGCCTCTGTCCTGACTCAGCTCCTCTCCAGCCCCTTAGCAGCCCATGCTCACTGTCTACACCAGGAATGCCTCCTGCCTCTGCCTCTCACCTCTGCCTGTCACCGTCCCATAATGCTCTAGGCCCGTGGTTCTCAACCTTCCTAATGCCGCGACCCTTTAATACAGTTCTTCATGTTGTGGTGACTCCCAACCTTAAAATTATTTTCGTTGCTACTTCATAACTGTAATTTTGTTACTGTTATGAATCGTAATGTAAATATCTGTGTTTTCCGATGGTTATAGGCGACCCTGCTAGCGGTTCTCAACCTGTGGGTCGCATAATTCCAGTTACGAAGTAGCAACGAAAATAATTTTATGGTTGGGGGTCACCACAACATGAAGAACTGTATTAAAGGGTGGCGGCATTAGGAAGGCTGAGAACCACTGCCCTAGGCACTGCCATCACAGGGCCTGTCTCTCACTACACAGGGATGGAACGAGACCCCCCTCTCCATCCTTTGTATCCTCAGCCCCAGTAGATTGGCTGCATACAGTAGGTGCTCAATACATGTTTGCGTTAAAGCGGCCCAATGACAGCGCACGAGAGGGGCCTCATCTTGGAGTTCCTGACCTCCCGTGGGGTCCGAGGGGAGAGTCTGGTCTAGAAATGACAAGCTGACAGTCAGGTTTGCTGAGAGAGATGCCATTGCCCACCGCCCACCCCACACGCTGTGCACCCGGCACGTGGCTAGCCCTGTGCCCGTGGCTAGTCCTGATGCATGTCACCTCCCTGTAACCTCACAGCCACCTGGTGCGGTGGCAGCCACACTGCACGGTCAGGCAGGCCGAGGCCATGAAGGGAAGCTTGCGTCTGCCCAGGCCACCCGGCCAGGAGGTGCTGGCGTGTCCTCTGAGCCCGGGTCCAGGCCTCGCCGAGCCCTGCTCGGAACCACCCTGCTACAGGCCTTGGCTGCACTCATGCGGCCAGTGGGTATCCAGTAGGAGCCTACTGTGTGCACTGAGCACTGGGGATGCAGAGAGGAACAAGATCCATGCATCCTACCCCCTGCTCTCCCGGAGCCCACAGTCCAGTGGGACAACAGCCCGCTCCCGGGGTGCCTCCAGAGGTGAGTGTGTATCTGGCTTGGGTGACTGGCTAGCCCTCCCTACAGGAACATGGGAGCAGGCGGGTCTGGGAAGAGGGGAGACTTGGTTTTTAAACGTTAAGTGAGAAGGGCGTGTAGGCCATCGGGTTGGCATGAAATTGTGCAGGTGGCACACCTGTGCGGGAGGCAGCGTGGGGGGCACCGGATACAGATGCTGGTGACTGAAGCAAGGAGGGGGTGGCGGGGACCTGCCTGAGGAGGCGGGTGGACCCAAGGAGCTGTGAGGAGGGTGTTTGGGGAGACAAAGCAAGAAGGGCCAGGAGGCTCAGTAGAAGCAGGAGGGGGTGAGGAGGTGGGGGGGGGCTCTCTAAGCAGAAAGGAGGGGGCAGGGGAGGCAGCACCAAAGCAGCAGAGCTGGAGAAGCTCTGTGAATGTGGGCGGGAGGAGGGTGACCTCCAGGCTGCAGGAAGCTGGGACGGGACGTGGAGACCAGATGTGCTGACCTGGGAAGGAGGCTGGCCTTCAGCTGGCCTCTCACCCCGGGAGCAGCCCTGGGGGTGCAGTGGCCGCTTGAAGCCAGAACCCCGGGGCTTGGCCTGAGGCCCTGCTCCCAGCCCGCCTCCCCCGCCCCCACCAGCTCCCACAAGCAGCCTCAGCTCTTCTCCGACCAGCCAGAGGGGCGCCGGCCTGTGAGGCTGGGCCAGTCCCCTCAGGGCATGGCAGGAGCCCCAGAAGTCCACCACCAGAGCCCCTGAATCCCCACAGCTCCCCAAAGGCTCACCAGGAGGCCCCTCCCTGGAGCCTTAACTCAGGGAGAGCAACAGAACACCAGAGACCCTCGGGGGGTGAACGGATAAAGTCAGTGTGGTCCATCCATACCAGGGACTGCCGTGCAGCCTTAAAGAGGAAGGACATGCTGACACATGCTACAACGCGATGAACCGCGAGGACATCGTGCGAGTGGCATAAGCCAGCCACAGGAGGACACCTGTGTGCCTCCACTTCTCCGAGGGACCCCGAGTAGCCACACTCATAGACACCGAAAGTAGGGCGGTGGGTGCCAGGGCCTGGGGAAGGGGAGGGGAGGGGTGTTAGAGATTCAGGTTTGTAGGATGAAAAGTCCTGGCGGTGGACAGAGGTGATGTTTGCATAACAGTGTGAGTCCAGATGTCCCTAAGCGGTCCGCTCAAAAATGGTGAAAATGTAAGTTTGATGGTATGCGGATGTTATTGTGATTTCTTTTTAAGAGAGAAGTAGAAACCCCTAAACCAGGGAGCCTTCCCAGGTGGCTCTTGGGCACCCTGATGCCCACTGCCGAGACCCCAGCACACACCCTCCTGGTAGCGGCCTGTCTGGCAAGGGCACTCGGAGCTGGCGCAGCCACCCGGACCCCGTCACCAGGTCGATCCCAGAATCCTGCTCCCTGCCCCACTTCCATCCCACATGCCCTGGGTCTTGGCCCACATCACCCACTGCCCCCCTCATTTGCTCAGAGGCAGCCACAGATGCTCCCACACTCCCCCACCCACCGCCCAGACGGTGAATTCAAGCCGGAGAAACGTATGTTTAGGTGCGTCGGGTCCAGAGCTGGTGACAAACCATTTCCACAGGCCCCGTCGCCAGCCCTGCGGGTGCCCAGGGTTCTAGCAGAGAACAAAGGTGAATGTGTCAAGGACTCAGACCAGAGCCTGGGCCTAGCACACATGTAACACCGTGTCCCAGCATTAATGTTACTATCGTCATCGTCATCATCATCACCAAACAAGGTCCCCCATGGCGCACTTAGCACCTGCTACCTGAGCCTAACCCTAATGCAGGCGCAAGCAGCAGGAGGGCGGGCTTTTCCTCGCAGGTGGGTGGGGAGGACGAGATCAGACCAGGGTGAGAGCGAGGATGAACATCCAAAAGAAAAGGCCCTTTAAGTCTGGATTTTGTCGGGCAGGCCTGTGGGGAAGGACCCGCAACAGGTTATGCGGCCTATGCGGAGGGAGACCACAGCACACCTGTCCCTCCCCTGCACGCTGGTCTGATAAAGACGCTCCTTCGCGCCCAGCCGGCCTGGCTCAGTGGTTGAGCAACGACCTGTGAACCAGGAGGTCAGGGTTCAATTCCTAGTCAGGGCACATGCCTGGGTTCCAGGCTCGGTCCCCAGTGGGGGGCATGCAGGAGGCAGCCAATCAATGATTCTCTCTCATTGTTGATGTCTCTCTCTCTCTCTCCCTCTCCTTTCCTCTCTGAAATCAATAAAAATATTGTTTAAAAAAGACACTCCTTTGCAAACTTTTCAGGAACA
Source organism: Corynorhinus townsendii (assembly GCA_026230045.1). Lineage (NCBI taxonomy): Eukaryota > Metazoa > Chordata > Mammalia > Chiroptera > Vespertilionidae > Corynorhinus > Corynorhinus townsendii. The sequence goes on from JAPDVU010000002.1 coordinate 217,063,671, forward strand.
AAAAGATAATTCGATTCACACATACCACAACCTTGAGAAGGATGGTGCTAAATTCTCAGCGTAAGCTCGTGAACGCCGTAGGATCAGAGGTTTGGCTCAACATGAAGATGTTTCAGCAGTAAAGTGTCTGCTCCCCCAGGGGGAAGGGGCGCCAGGACCCAGCACAGCACAGGGAGCACAGCTCTGTCCTCCACCAGCTTGACCCCCACCAGCGGGCCCCTGACCCTCAGAGAAAGTCAACGCCCTCCTGCTGCTTGCCCGGGCGTTAGGGTTCTGAGAGGCAGCCCTGGGGAGCCCGGGAGGGTCGTTTCAGCCTGGCCGGACCAGCCCACGGAATGCAGCCCCACCCAGCTCCCGAGTGACATCACTGGCGCCCCCAACAGGACCTCGCCCTCCTGGCACCCCAAGAGCCCACTGATTCTCCCCTGACCCTTGACCTCCCTAAAGCCACATCCGTCCTGGCTCATGGCTGTCAGAGCCAAGGCAGTCAACATGCCATTGCTTTTTTGTCTCTGTGCTTCCCTGGGAAAGGAAAGGAAGACTTAATAACGTTATTGCATTAGGTCATGCCACACCCCCATCCATGTACATGCACATTCTCTCTCCCCCATCTCCTGGTAAAGCACTCTCTGCAGAAGAAAAAGCAGTCAGAGAAGTGCTTAAAATGATCTAATCCACCCATCACTTCACAGCTGGGGAGACATGAGTGCCTGGCCCATGACCTCAGCCCGGGGGACAGTAACCAATGGCAACAGCTAGGACTCCGAAGACTTGGTCCATAGCCCTGGATGTGCACTTTGGGTAAGTGAGCCACCCTCTCTGGGCCTCTGCTGGGGAAGACATCCTGGAAGACAGGACTTCCCAGCTCCTGGAAGCCAGCCTCTGCCCCAGAGCCTCACGAGTGCTTCCCACCACCAGAGTGGGAGCCCAAGGGAGGGAGAGGGCAGAGAAGGGAGGAGCAGCCCCATCCTTGCTTGCTGCTCTCCTCACACCCCACAACCCTCCCCCTCCTACCCCAGGGAGGCTTATTCCAAAGACACCAAACCTTAGTCACTCGGACGGCGCTTTTACCATCAACACCTGTTAAAACTCACTCATGACCGGTTTCTGATGCTACCGGCTGGAGTGTTTAATTAAATATTACTCACTCAGGAAGCAGCCCCTGCCAACTCACCCCAAAGCGTATAGTTCATTTTCAGAGAAAGAGAGAGGGGGAGGGAGAGGCATCTGCACCCGCCTCAGCTGGCACCAGCAGGGCCCCCCTTGTCCAGAGGGTGGGGTCCAACACAGCCCAAAGTCAGGGACCAGAGGGTCTACAGCCAGGTGATCCTGGACGGCACACACACACTCACTCAGAGACACACTCACCCCACACGGACACACACTCACACAGATGCACTCAGAGACACACACAGATGCACTCACACACATACACACACAGATGCACTCAGACACACACACAGATGCACTCAGAGACACACACAGATGCACTCGCAGACACACACACAGATGCACTCACACATACACAAATGCACTCAGACACACACACAGATGCACTCACACACACACTCACACAGATGCACTCAGACACACACACAGAGGCACTCAGACACACACAGATGCACTCACACACACACACACAGATGCACTCAGACACACACACACAGAGGCACTCAGATACACACAGATGCACTCACACACACACACACACACAGATGCACTCAGACACACACACACAGAGGCACGCACACACACTCACACAGATGCACTCAGACACACACACAGAGGCACTCAGACACACACAGATGCACTCACACACACACACACACACAGATGCACTCTCACACACACAGATGCACTCAGAGACACACACTCCCAGAGACACACATATGCAGAAGCACACTCATACCTCAGAGCCACACATATACACTCTCACATACATTTACACACCTTGTCACACACCCACACAGACGGGCTCACAGGGACTCACTCACACCACATCATAGCTCAGGCACACACCACCCTCACTCACTCACACTCACACAAACTTGCAGCGGGGCCATTCACATCCCCAGGAGCCTCTGCCCTGAACTTGACCAGGACCATCCCGTGCTCACACACCCGGACCAGGTGACCCATCGCAGGGCTGCACCCACGGACCAGGCTGCTCTGGGTTTCCCGTGTTAAAGATCCCCTGACATAACCCTCGGCTCCAAGCCGCGGCGGCTCCGGGGAGGCGGGAGGGTGGCGCCGCCCGGGTGTCGCCCAGCGGGCTCCCCGGGGGAGGCGCTACCGGGCAGGCGGGGGAACAGCGAAGCGAGGGGGCCGGTCCCCTCGGCGCTGCAGATGCGGGCGGACTGGCGGGAAAAGCGAAACTAACTTCGCGGAGCGGGCGGGGCAGGTGGGCGCCCCCCCTTCGGCCGCGGGACTGTCGCGGGAACAGAGAGGCCCGGGGGGGTCCCGGCACCTGGAAGTCGGCGGGGGCAGCGCGCCCGAGGCCCCTCCACCTGGGCTGCAGCCGCCGAGACTCAGCCGGGCGCCACGGCCGTCGCAGCCGCGGGGACCCCCGCCCCGTCTTGCCCTGCAGGTGGGGACCCCCGGCTGCCGCGACCCGCCCGCGCCTGCAGCGGCAGCATCGTCAGCGGCGATGGGCGGCGCCCGACCCCCTCTCCCGGGACCCGAGGCGACAGTAGGCTCCCCGCGCCCCCTACGGTCCCAGGTCGGGACCCCCGCCGGCCCCGTGCCCGGCCCCGCGCCCACCCACTCGGTCCCCAAGTGCGCGATCCCCGAGCCCACCCCGCCCGTCCCGCACCACCCGTTCCCCGACCCCGGCCCTGCCTACCGCGCTGGGGAGGCCGCCGCCGCCGCCCGCTCTCCGGGGCCGAGAGGCTGGAGCGCCCGGGCCGCGCCCGCCGCAGGGACCGAAGTCACCTCCTCCCCGCGGCCCGGCGCCAGCGCCTGGAGCCTGGTTCCTGTGCGAGCGCGCGGGCCGCCCGAGCGCGACTTCTGTGCAAAGAAGAAAAAGCGACCAAAGGTTTTAAAGTGAAAAAACGAGCTTAGCGCGGGGGGGGGGGGGGGGGCGCGGCCCGACTTGACCCCGCCCCCGCCCCGCCCCGCCCCGGGCTTGGGCGTGCGGGCGGCTGCGAGAGGCTCGGGTGGCGGAGGGGCGCGGGGCGCCGGCGGTCCCGCGGGCGGGGAAGGGGGCGGGCAGCGCTTCCCGTGCCCCGCGCCCTCGGCCGCCCCCCTCCGCCGCTCCCTCCTCGCCCCACCGAGGCCGCCGGGGCGCGCGGGGTGGCGCCGAGGCGTCGGTCCCTCCGGAGGCGCCAGAGGCCGGAGTTGCAACACACGAAGGAGCGCGCAGTGCCAGCCCCAGGAGGGGGTGGTCTTGCTAATAATAATTCACAATCTCTTGGGGGAGCGGGGGTTGTTTCAGTAACCTCGGAGCAAGGCCTCGCTTGCCTCATCAGACATTCCCAGCAGCATGAAGTTCCGTAAGTCTAGGGCACAGGAGAGGGCCTGTGGGCAGAGATGAGCCCCGCTCCAGCATCGCCATGCAAGTCCATTTGGGTACCCGGTACCCACAAGGAGGGGGGGCGGGTCCTCAGGACTCTCAGACCCCAGGGTCTGAGCACCTGGGCACCCCAGCGCCTGATGGCTCCAGGCAAACAGCAGGCCGCGTTCCATGCGTGATGATGAATGCATGAATGAATGAATGAGCGAGCAATTGCCTGGGAGGTCCCCACGCCTGACGACTTCTCTATACCGTGTCCTGTGGCTCTCGCTCACCAAAGGCCTTTTCCTCCCCATCCCCTACATAGCAGCCACTTGCACCCGAGAACTGGGAAGTTTTAAAAGAAATTACTGTTTTAAGAACAGAATCTTACATTCGGAGGGTATGGGGAATTGGCATTGCTGGAGAAGCTGTCATAAACAATGTGGTCTCTAGTTATTTCATCTTTACCAGAACCTGGAAGGGCAGGACCGCTGAGCTCGTTGTAAAGATGAGGAAGCCGGACGTGGCCAGAGGCCCTGGCCTAGCAAAGCTTGGAGCCCCAGCAAGCGGACTCTGTTAGCTTCCAAAATTTGATGTCTTCCCACCTCGTGCTGTAAATCAGTTTTGCCTTGTTTTGAATTTTAAAAATCGGCTCAGTCGGCTGCAGTGGGGTGGACAGGCCTGTGCGGGCACCCTGGCCACTCCGCTGACACCCCTGGTTCACGTTGCCTAGGGGCGTTGAACCCAGCCTCGTCCGGTCCGGTGGGCAGCCACTGCCCACAGGCCAGGGGCGCCTGGCACTTAAAAGGGCGCGTGACTCCCTTTAGCCACTTTGCAATTCGAGAAGTGTGCCTTGTCCCTGATGGACGTCAGGCCCCTGGGAGAGGTGTGAGAGCAGAGAGATGGGGGGAGGGGAGGGGCTGTCTTTCCAGGCCCCCGGTGTACCCCAGAGTGGGGTCTTGAAAAAGCACAGCTGCCTCCGGGCTTCATTCCTCTCCCCCAAAGGGGTAACCGTGATCCAATGAGCCGAGTGTGCGCCCCCATCGGGCGCTGTCCTCTCGCGGTGCGGCCTCACTTCTCATCCTGGAGGCCTCTTCTGGAACGGACTGGACAATGCAGACTGCGCGGACCTAATTCAAGGGGCAGGGTCTGTTTATCTGGGGCCAGAGACCCCACCTTGGATGGGAACCCTGACAGATGGTTCCCAGTTTGACATCCTCAGCACTCTCACCCCGCCCTCCTGCGGCATGAATCTGAAAATCCCAGCTCTGATCCACGCAGGTAATTAGATCCTGCTGACCTGAATTTCCCAGAGGCGTCCCTGGGGCCTTCCTCCCTGCCAGGACACTGGGCTGGTGGGCCAGATGCGCTTGGGAAGCTGGCCATCCAGCAGAGACCCGCAGAGAGCAGTGTTGAGCAATCGAGGAGACCGAATTATGCCCCTGTGTGTGCCTCATATCAGTGCTGATACCATTGCTTGTTAGAAGGCACATCATCTTGCAATGCCGTGACATCAGCTGATAAACACCATCCAGGAATCTGCAGACTGGCTCCAAGTCCTCAACTCAGTATCTGTGTCCCACGAGGGTGAGGAGGCAGGAGGGTGACCTGGTGGTGCCACCCCCCCCCTCCAGCTCCACCCCCACCCACACACACATTTCATCACTTGCATCATCAGTACAGTTTGCTCACGCCTCTAATCTGTCTCAGGAAAATGACGGGGAGAAATTTTAAGATAGCAGAATGGACAGCAGCTGCTTTTTCTGATGACGAAGAGTCTGTCCAGACATGTCTTGTGCACGCTTTGGGCCCCCAGAGCAGAATTCTACTGTTTCCTCCCTCCCTCCCCTCCTCTCTTCTTTCTTTCCTTCCTTCTTTCTTTTTTTAAAATATATTTTATTGATTTCAGAGAGGAAGGGAGAGGGAGAGAGAGAGCGAGAAACATCAATGATGAAAGGGAATCACTGATCGGCTGCCTCCTGCACACGCCTCACTGGGGATGGAGCCCGCAACCAGACATGTGCCCGACCGGGAATCGAACCGTGACCTCCTGGTTCATAGGTCACCGCTCAACCACTGAGCCACACTGGCCGGGCTCCTACTGTTTTCCGAAGCATGAGGGACTCCCATTTTCTCCAAGTCCCTTTGCTGATTGGAGTAAATGGGCAAGGAATTTGGAACTAGACACGCCTAACCCAAACCCCAGCTCTGCTGTTCACTAGCTGTGCGACCTTGAGCAAGTTCCTTAACCTCTCTGAGACTGTTTCCTCATCTGTAGTACAGCTCTACACGTTTCCCAGAATTTGTGGGGTGAGGGACAATCATTCAACAAATATTCATGGAGCACCACATGTGCAGGGGATTGTGTTAAAATGAAATCACAGGGTTTTGAGGACTTTCCAGATAATGGACACATGTTACATATTATTATTGACAAGAATAAAAAGAGGTTTCCTTGCTCGGCCGTGGCTCAGTGGTTGAGCATCAATCTATGAACCATGAATCCCAGTCCGATTCCCAGGGTTGCGGGCTCAATCCTGGTGTGGGGCGTGCAGGAAGCAGCCAATCAATGATTCTCATCATTGATGTTTCTATCTCTCTCTCCCTCTCCCTTCCTCTCCGAAATCAATCAAGAGATATCTTTTTTTAAAGGAGGGTTCCTTGAAAAGCATGGGATCCAAAATACCGAAGTGTGGCAAGATCCACCAGAACAGAAAGAACACTGAAGAGTATTAATACAATTTAGACCAATTCTGCATCTCTAACAAAAGATTTTCTTACCTCATGCAGTGACACTGAAGTGGCGTGGACCTTATCTTACAGAACTTTGGTCTTAACAGCATTCATGAATTAGTACATTGATTCATTTCATAGACTCTGGCTTTAAACTTCTGTGGGTTTCATTAAGGATCACATGTTGGACAGTGCCACCTGCTGGCAATGTATGATATTGCAGTGTAGCTCTATCAGACATTGTCACTCATCAGAATAAAGGAATCACGCCGTTTCAGTGGCTTTAACTGAGACACTGGGTGATAGCCAGGCTTGAGGAAAGTTCCCATAACTTTGGAAAGAAATTAATAAAGAAGTGACCTTGGAATTGTGACAGTAATGATGGCAGCCAGCCACTGAGGACCCCCATGCCGCCAGCTACCAAGATGTGGGAGCAGAGCCTTCAGTCCCGGCAGAGCGCTGGCACCCGACCCAGAGGGGCAGGTTCTGCCCCGGCCGCCACCCCTGTCGGCACAGGCCGTGGAGGATCTAGGCGAAGGCGCCGTCAGGAGCCAGGTGGCTCTGGGCATGAGCACCTCCCTGCCCCTTTCTCATGTTCTGGGTCATCTGGTCGCCCTTGTCCTCTGATTTCTATGTGCCACAGAGATGCCCAGTGCCTCCTGGGATGAATGGTGCTCTGGGAGAGTGGGCCCACACAATGCCGGTCAGCCCCTCCCCACCTCCCCCAGGAATGCCCCCCAGGGGCAGGCCAGCCCCTTCTTGTCCTCCACGCTGTCCTTGCTCCAGTCCCTTGGGGAAGCCAAGTCTGGGTGAGGTCCCCAGGGTGCCCACTCTGAACCCAGGAGGGGAAGGACTAGGGTGAAGGGAGTTGAATTTTTTTTCTACTTAAAGGGAAACACCCAAGCCAATATTTTTAGGTGCCAGCTAAGAAGTGGCTTCCTCTACACAGGGTCTTCCTTCCTCGTCGGCTGTGTGGCGGGTGGTGCTGGGCTGGTGGGGACAGATGCTGACATCTGGTTTTAGTGAGGGGTCTGCTTTTCCCCACTCAGCCAGCTCCAGAAGGAACTTTCAGGAAATTGGTGGCAATCGGAACCCGGCTCCTCTGGCCTCTGGATTTCATTCCGCTCCCAGACCACCCAGGCGGCTGGCACTCAGCAAGTGGGCTGAGCTCTGTCTGGAAGCCGCATCTGGGAGACACTCTGCAGCAGATGCCTGAAGCCATCTGTCAACCTGTGCATCTCTGTGCCCAGCAGGGCCCATGGCAAGGAGGAGCTCCAGGCGACCCTGCAGCTGGCCTGGGGGGGGAGGGTCACCCATCTCCCAGGGCAGCTGAGAAGGACACAGGGGTGGCAGCAAAGGCCCAGAGATGAGCTCTGCCTGCCATCAGGGGCTCTGGGTTCCGGGTGTGGCTGGGGGAGGGGGGCAGGCAGATCTACTGAGACCTGGGCATGTGGACAAAGCGGGCGCAGAGGAGGGGCCCCGCCCGGGCTGGGCTGCTGATGGACAGCTCTGTGGACCAATCTGCCTCCACAGCCACATTCCTGACAGCTGAGCGAGGGGCTCCCAGGTCACTGAGTAGGAGCAGATCCTCCTGGGCCAGGGGGCCTGGGAGCTGCATCCTATCAGCCTCCAGAGCCTGACAGCCACAGCCCCCGCACCCTCGGCCCACGGCTCTCAGAGGATGAGGCCCAGGACTGCACCAGGGCTCCCCGCTGTAGCACCCCTTGGAGAACATCTGTGGTTCCCCCCCCCCCCGCTGGGCAGTGCCCCCCCCCAGCCCCCCCCCAGCTCCAGCCAGCCTGCGACCACCTGGTCCTGTCTCTTTCCCCACCCCACTGGGAGCCACAGGCTGGGTCCTCCTCTGTCCTGGGCCCCCATTAATGCCCAAACCAAGCACAGTGCTTGGCACGTAGTAGGTGCTCAATAAATACTGAGGGGGGCGGGGGGAATGTGAAGTCAATTGGCAACTGAATGTAATCTGCGGCCCCCGGCACCTTTCCCCGGAGCCCTCCTGTGCCCACCACCCTCCTGTTCACCTGCGCCCCCCGCAGGACGGCGGCAGCACCTGGGGGCCGGCCCTGTGGGCAGCTCAGTGCCCTGCTACACTGTCCTTCCTGTGCGCAGGGCCGGGCTCGGTCCCGTGTCACAGCCCCTGGGACACGAGAGACCTGCAGTGTCAGATGAAGGGACTTGGTGAGTGGACACAAGTCCCTGTGTGTGCCTCCCGCGCTGAGGGAGCCAGAGTGAGGGCCACGCTGAGCCCCTTCCCAGAAAGCAGCCCCATTACCCGGTTCACAGAGGAGGAACGCGAGCTCAGTGGTGAACCAGGCCCCTGGCTCCACAGCGAACCAGCACACCCAGGATTTGAACCCAGAGCCCAACTCTGACCCTCCCAGCACACGCTCCTCAAAGGCCGCGAGCAGCAGGGATCCGAGTCCCGGGCCCAGACCCTCGCGAGGGCACGGGACATGTCGGCGTGGGCAGAGCCGCAGCCGAGACCTGCGGAGTCGGAGGAAGGGTCAACGGCAGGGAACAGCACGGGGACCCCAAGAGATGAGACACACGGGGAGGCCAGGCTGCATGAGCGCCGCGTCCTTCCGTGGGGGCGGGCCAGTCCAGGCGACCCTCACAGCGGGATGATAAGTCTCCACCTCACGCTGGTCCCACTGGCGGATCTGACAGGAGCCGGGGGCCAGGGTGCTGGAGAGGCACCGTGCAGACCGAGGTTCTGGGGCTCAGGTTTGGGGCGAGGCGGGCGAGGAGGCGGAGGGTGGGCAAACAGAGACCCTGCTGGTCACCTTCTCTCCTTGGACCTCTCTGTGGCCGGGGAGGGGCCTCGATGGCACCTGCTCTCCTTATGAAGAGGGGGACAGTGACCAGAGAGCGAGGACACCCTCCATGCAGCCGGTTAAGTCATCCTATTTGCACGGAATCAAACCCTCGCTCAGAAGGCAGCGGCCGTGGCCGCCTCAGAACGCGTGAGGCACCGGGAGTGATGTTAGCGCCGGCCTGGCGGCGGGGAGCCGAGGAAAGCACCGTGACTCCCCTTCATTTCTGGGCGCACGACTGACCGGCCTGACCGCACCTCTGGGCACGGCCCCTCCGGCTCCTTCTAGCGCCGCTCTGAGCCGGTGGGATCGGCGAGCCGGTGGGTCGGCGCGGGCCGCTGCAGAGCTCCGGTGGTAAGCCGTTGGGTTTGGTTTCCTGGCGGGTGCCTGGCTCCCGGAATCACGGGATGATTAGAGAAACGTCCGGGCGGATGGTCCCTTCTCCGGAACGCGAAATGACGACGCTGCGCCTGTTGCGTCTGCCAGTGAGCGAGCCCGCCCTGGCTCCTCAGGGCCGGCGGGCACGAGCCCGGGTCTGAGGCTCTGACACGCGTGGCGCATCCCTGTGGGCAATGTCTGCTCCCTCCCTCTCCCCCCCATCCAGTGGCCGATCCAGAGACAGGCCCCGCCCCGGTCCCACGAAGGGCTCTGGGGGCAGGGATGTGATTAGAAAGGGGAGCAGGGTTCTTGCCTGGAAGCTGATGGGCAAAGCACTGGACAAAGACTGAGAAAATCATGACTGTCACAGCCGGGAATTGGGGGAAGGGGAGGCCGGGGGGGGGGGGGCGAGGGCTCCCCAGGCCCCTCCTGGTGCTGCCCCCCCCCCCCCCCGTGACCCAGGCTGGACCCAACCAAGTCCTCCCAGGGCGTCGCAGGCAGAGCCATGAGCCCGACACCCTCCCTTCCTCCGGCCCGTCCAGGGGCTGTAAGCCACGGGCAGCCACGGGCAGCCACGCCCCCTTGCAGGACGGGCATGGTCGCACATGGGACATACTTCTACTTGAATTGCGTTTCTGTTCTTTATCTGAAACTCGAATTCACCTGGGTGTCCTGTCGATTTACTCGCTAAATCCAACAACCCTAATGCACGGGGGGGGGGGGGGGGGGGGCGGAGCTCAGAGTCCAGGGAGGCCCTGGTCCCCTGGCCCAGCTCGGCTGACGCTGCTCCCACGCCGGGCCTGCCGGGGAGGAGCCGAGCATGGCCTTTTCTTTCAGATCCGGCTGGAGTTGGGTTTCTGTCACTTGCAACCCAAGTGCAGGGCGGCTCCCCAAGGGGTACAGTGAGCCACCTGGCCACGTCTCCATGACGCTAGCACAGCCGATGCCCATCACACCACCGATTTGTCCCAGCCCCAGGCTACCTCCCCTAGGAAGCGCCTTCCCTGTGTGCTTCCCGGGCAGAGGCGTGAGCAGGGACAGGACGGGACTGCGGATTCTGGTCTCCAGCCTTCATCACCGCCGGGACCATCCCTCCCGCTGTGGGCTCTGGGCGGAGGGGGGGGGGTGTCTGTTACCTGTGCCTCTGGGTCCCTGGGGAGCCCACCCCTCTGGCTCTTGCCCCGCTCCCCCTCCCCCACACACACACACCCTCTCCCTCCCGTGGTTCTGCAGTTTTATTTGACCGCCCACAACTCTCACATTCCTGGAATGTGGCACTGGTTGGAGGTTGGAGGCAAGCATCAGGCAGAGGACATGACAAAGCCAGCAATGGCCCCCAGTCCTGCTGCTCTAACTGCTCCCTCCGGGCCCCTCCCTTCCAGGTGCCACAGTGCACTCCCCCGGGGCCCCTCCCTCCCAGGTGCCACAGTGCACTCCCCCAGCGGACATCCTCCCCATCCAGTGGGCTGCCAGGAAGATGGGGAATCCGTGAGGGACTGTCTTGGCCACAGGCGCGTCCAGGAGGCCCAGGGACCTCGGGCGACGGGATGCAGCCGCTGGGCTCTGCAGTCCATGTCTGCAGTGGGTCCTCCAGGGTTCCCTACCCCGTCCTCTGGGAACGCACAGCCCAGTGACAAGGCCACAGCCCACCACCCTCCCGCTCCCACAGAAAGGAGGAAAACATGAATTTTTGGCCAATTTTTATTGTTTAAAAAAATAAATGTATCTGACATAGAAAAAAGTCCTTTTGAAACTCTGAATGTGTCTCTTTAAGGGCCCAGTATTCCCACTAAAAACCGGGCAGTTCTCTTGGCAAAAAGGCACCGCAGAGTCTTGCTGCTTGGCAGGGGGTGTGTTCGTGCCCACCACCTCCCCACCGCCCAGGGGTCTCCCCCGGCTCCCTGCTCCAGGCATCAGAAGCCCAGTACTGTCTCCCAGCCCCAGACAGAGGACAGGGACGCCATCCGGACCCAACACCTGCTTCGGTGCCCACACCCCTTCCAGGCATCTTGCTGGCAACTGCTCCGAGCACCCAACAGCCTGACCTTCCCAGGTGTGAACCAGGCACAGGTGCGAACAGCCCTGGGGCCCACGCAGGCCCTGCTGGCATCTCCTCTCACCCGGTTCTTCCCAACGCAGAAGCGGGGGCGGAGGGAATCACCACCTAAAACAGCCAGTGGCACCGCGAGGCCTGTGGTGCCCAGCAGAGCACAGGGGAGGTGTGTGTGAGGGGCAGGGGGCACACTGCAGCCCACATTCTTCACTCCAGCAAGTGACCGCAGGGGACCGGCCCTCATGGGCCTTGCCCTCTCTGGAATCTGTCTTTCCTGGGGCGGCAGGTGCTGACCGCATTGGCTGGTCACGGGCGCCCCTGGCCCCGTCACCACTGGCCTTTCCTGGGCCTGTTCCCTGACACGCACCAGGCAGCTTCTCTCCGTGTGGACTGAGGCCTGCGGGGCCCGTTGGCTGAAGATAAAGATGCGCTGAAGGCCCATGCCGATGTGAGGCCGTGGGTATTTCCACTGAAAAGATTTTGTTTCTGAAAACTAAACTGTAGGAAAGGTCTGATGGGCGCTCTCCTCCTTTCTACCACGCCATCCCTGGGGGGGCGGGGAGGACGGAGCAGGGCAAAGCAGGATGGAGCGCCCAGGCCGAGAGCCCAGCCTGTGATTCTGGAGCGACACCCCGGGGAAGATCCGAGGTACCAGCCCCAGTAGAGAGTGCTGATTAGCTGGTATGAAGCACCGTCTGCAGAGCAACGGGCAGGAGCATCCCGGAGGCGGCCTGGGACTGTTTCGTCTGCGGTTAGCAGAAAACGGCTCCCAGATCAAAATCGGATTCCAGCTCACAGCAACCTGGAAAGTCCCTCCTCCTTTCCAGACACACATGGCAACAATGTTTCTCCAGAGATGCCAATCTGACAGGCCCCCCAGGAGGCCTTCTGCCTGTGCAGGGCTCCGCTGAGGCTGGCTGCACGGCTGGCTGCGCTGCACCAGCACCCAGGGCTCCCTGGAAGGAGGCGGCCCCGCGGGGGGGCTGGGAGGGCACGTCTAGAACCCTTAAGACCCGGCTTAGGAGCAACTGGCCTGTCGTCATTAGACATCAGTTCCAAAATCACCAGTGAATGCAGCTCCTTCCACTGCCTCACAGGGTGTTGAAAGGATCAGACGGGACCATGCTGCGCAAAATGTTTGGTATTTAGCCGGGGACTTAGCCCCTCCGTCACAATCGCTCCCAGGGCTTCCTCACCACCCACTGCTCTCCCCCTCGTGACGGCCCCCCTCCCCCCAGCAGCCCTGCGGTGCTGGGTGAGCCCCTGCTCTGGGCTCAGGCAGCCTCACTCTGGGCCCGGGCAGCCCTGCTCTGCTGGGTGGGCCCAGGCGTGAGGCTGCAGGACTGGGAAGCCCGGGTTCGAGGCCCAGCATGGTGGCAGTGTCCCCATGGGAGCCAGGCAGGCGTGCTCCCTCCCAGGCCTGGGTCCTCGGCTGTGGAACGGGCTAAAGCTGGATTCCAGCAGCATTCTTCAAACTATGTATCAGCTCAAGTTAGCGGATGACAAGCAGCATTTTCTTAATGAGACAGAAAAGAGTGGGCACATGTTCTCAGGCAGGTCCTGACCACGCTGGGCTGGAGACAGGGTTCTGGCTGTGGGTCATGGTCCCAAACGTTTGGAAAGCACCAGCTGAGGTGGCCGGTTCTGAGACTCCCTTCCCGGCTCAGGGCAAGGAGGGGAAGGGCAAGGAGGGGAAGGGGAAGCAGCGGGGAAAGTGAGTGCTGACAGTGTCCCCCAGGGGACTTTCAAGACAGCAGTTGATTGTGGAAAGGAAACCTTTGGCATTTTTGCCCCATCCCAACCCCATGTGCAAACTCCCCACAGACAAAGGGTGCATTCGGGGGCAAGGCAACCCTCTAAGAACAGGACATGCTCGGCTCAGGCCTGCAGTGACTCACGATTATTCAGAAGTGGTGACAGCTCACCCTTTATCCCAGACTGAGACGCGGGCATGTGGAGGTCCCTTCCTCTCTGGTGTTGCAACCACAGTGGAACAAGTTTCCAAGGAACAGCTGGGGGAGTCCTGGGGCCAAGGGCCCAGGGAGGCAGAATGCAAAAATGTGAGCAGGACACAGGGGAATTCCTGGGACACAGGGGGAATGCCTGGGAGTCAGACCACAAAACACCGGCAGGGATGGTGCGTGAGCGCCCCCACGTGGCCACCGTGGCACCCGACCTGCAGCCACCTGTGTCCACCAGCATCTCTAGAGCAAAGAGGCCAAGATGCTGACCCAGAGAGGGAGGAGACTCCCCACCCGGCACTGGTTCTGTGCTGCCGAGGCCAGTGGAAGCAGAATTTTAACGGGAGTGCCCCTGGACAGGCACCAAATCACAGGCTCCCATCTCACACGGGTGCAGCAGTCCTTTAAATCCGTAGCTGTGAGGAAAGTCTGAACAGTCAAAAGTAGAGAAATGGATTTCGGGGTGCCCCTCCTCACCAAGGAAAGCCCTCAGTGCGCCGTGGACACGTGCCTGTCTGATGGCGTGTCTGCCTCACAGTGAGGCTATCAGGCGGGGTACAGTCACATGAAGCCTCTCTCATTCCTTGACAGCCACAGCTGGGGGCATGCCCAGGTGGAAAGCTGAAATACTGTGTCCCGTCACTGGTGATTTTTTAAAAAGCATTTCAGATACCCCTGGGGGTCTCGGGAGAACGGGCCCCGCTTCTCGAGAGCAGAGCACCTCACCTATTCCTAAGGAGAAGCTGCGCCTTGTTCCCAAGCCTCCCACAATGCAGTGGTGCAGGGAGCGGCAGGGGGACCTGCAGGCAGGAAGTTGCGGGCTGGGTGCCACGCGAGGCAGTGTGAGGAGGGTGCTGCAGCCCTGGCTGCTGGAGCCGTGGCCGCCCTAGCCAAAGGCCTGGCTCCTGTCTGGTCAGATCAGAGCGTCTGGATGGTGCATCCCTTGAGGGTCCATCTCTCCCCACAGTGAGCGGTCCCCATCCAAAAGAGACTGACTAGATCTTTCCTGTCAAACAGCGAGGATCCTGAGAGCGCAACACCTCTGGGAGGCCCTGAGGTGGAAAGAGCCCTCGGAAGGAGGGATCCCTGGGATGGCCCGAGGGCGGTGCCCAGCGTGTGCCCAGCGGGTGGGGTGGGTCCCCCTGCAAAGAAGGGCATTACTGAGGAAGGGCCCCTAACCAGTCACGAGGTTTTTGGCACCGTTGTAGCACCCAGTATTTGTGGCTGTGTTGTCATCTTCCTGTCTATACAGGGAGAGTCTGGGGACAGCCAAGATACCAAGGAGGGATGGACGCCCCCCGAGTCGGGACGAGGAGGAAGGACCAGACACACGGAGCAGGAGGCAGCCCACGGCGGGCAGGACGGCAGCCGAACGACAAGAGGCTCCGGAAGGAAAGGGAAGCAGGGGCTGCACCTGCCTGGCACGGCCCCTGCACCCGCTGTGCCAGGCTCCCTGCTCTCTGCTGCCCGCACTCTTCTCCACGGAGCCGTTCCAGGGTCCCCACTCCAGGACCTCCGGCCCACCGCACGCCTCCTACTGAAGCGGGGAGCTCCCGTGCCGCAGCCTGGCCACGAGGCTGATGTTGACGTGGAAGCGCCACTCTCCGTTAGGGGGACGCCTCTCTCCTAACCTGGATTTGAAGCTTCTCACGAGCCTCCATCTCCTCCTTGTCTCTGGGTCTGACCACCACATCTGGACGGGGATGATCAAAGGGGTTGGGGCGGGGCCTCCCCAGGGGCTGACCCTGAGGCATCCGATTCTAGAGAGCCAGGCGCCCGGGCAAGTGGCAGGACTCAGGAGGGGAGAGGACAGGGGAGAGGCAGCCCAGGAGTGAGCAGAGGCTGAGGCCCCATCACCCCAGAAATGCCTCGTAGTCCATGTACCACACCAGCTGGCCTGACACGGGCTGGACGCCCGAGATGGGCCACTTCTTGGGCTCGTGGCCGACGCGGCTCACCAGCAGGGCGATCTCGCGCTTCAGCCGGCCCATGACCAGGACTGCCACCCTCCTGGCGCGGTTGATGAGGGGCAGGCTGAGGCTCATGCGGCGGCGCGGCCCGGAGGGGCTCTCGGTCAGCACCACCTGCTGCTCGCCCTCCAGGCCGGTGGGCGATTGCGGGAAGAGGGAGGCGGTGTGCCCGTCGGCGCCCATGCCCAGCAGCACCAGGTCGAAGCTGCTGTTGGCGACCAGGGCGGAGATCTCCTCGGCGTAGGCCTGGGCGCCCTGGTCCTCCTCGGCGCAGAGCCGCTGGTGCAGGTGCACGGGCATGGGGTGGACGTTGTAGTGCGGGACCCTGACGTGCTGCAGCAGGTGCGTCTGCAGGCCCTGGAAGTTGGACTCAGGGTCCCAGAGCGGCACGCAGCGCTCGTCCACCAGCCACAGGTGCGTGCGGGCCCAGGGGAAGGCGTAGTGGCCCGTGGCCAGCTGCTGCAACAGGGCCACGGGGCTGGAGCCGCCTGAGAGCGCCAGGTGGAACTGGCCAGAGCGCCGCACGGCCTTCGCGGCGGCCGCCTCGACGTCGTCGGCCAGCTTCGCGATCAGCTCCTCGGGCCAAGCAGTGATCAGCGGGCGATCTCGGTACGTGGCCCTGAGAACCTGGAAGTCGCTGGGCGTGGGAGCAGAGCCGGGCCCCGGCACCAGCTGCTCCGGCTGCTGCACCGAGAAGGACACCTGGCCGCCCGTGAACTCAAAGTCCAGCAGGCGCCCGTTCCCTGCCCCTCCGGGGTAGAGGCGGGGGGCCTCGCGGGCCAGGCTGTCCAGCAGGGGGGTCCAGAAGGCCCAGGAGGCCAGCAAGGTCTCCGTGGCGATGAAGGAGTCCTTGCGGCCGTGGAAGATGCGTGATATGAGGACGGAGTAGGCGTCCTGCTCCCGCACGGGGCTGTAGGCGTGGAAATCGGACAGAGGGCGGCCAAAGAGGCGGAGCCCGGGCGGGCCCCCCACCTCCTCCCAGCTGCCGGGCAGCGTGGGCCTGAACAGGTTCCGGCTCACCAGCACCGTGGGTTTGCCCAGCGCGCCATGCCCAATGTGGAAGATGATCTGGCGCGGCAGACACGCGCTCTGCTCCGCGACCCAGTGCTGCTCGCTCTGCACACAACACGCCCGGTTCTTGAACAAGACCCGGACGTAGCCCGCCCTCTCGTCCAAGGCTTTGCCCGACATCAGGAGGAAAGGGACGCCCTCCCAGCGAAGGTTGTCCAGGTGAACGAGGATGCCTGAGGGGGCAAGGACAGTGGAGGGGACACTCCAGTGTGGGAAACGGACTTCCCACCCACTCGCCTCCCCTTCCTGCCTCCCTGCCAGCCAGCCCTCTCCCCCAGCCCCTCCTCTGGGCACCCACGGCCTTGCTAGGCTCACCCCCCACCTTTCACCCCTCCCATGATCTTCCCTCCAGCAGTGCTCAAAAAGCAGCCTCGCTGGCCAGTGTGGCTCAGTGGTTGAGCATTACCTATGAACCAGAAGGTTACAGTTCAATTCCCGGTCAGGGGCACATGCCCGGGTTATGGGCTCAATCCCCAGTGGGGGGCATGCAGGAAGCAGCCAATCGGTGATTCCCTTTCATCACTGATGTTTCTATCTCTCTCTCCCTCTCCCTTCCTCGCTGAAATCAATACAAATATTTTTTTAAAAGAAAGCAAGAAAAGCAGCCCTAGCCAGTTTGGCTCAGTGCATAGCGTGCCAGCCTGCAGACTGAAGGGTCCTGGGTTCAATTCTGGTTAAAGGCACATACCGCAGTTACAGGCTCGATCCTTGGCCCTGGTCAGGCCTGTGCGGGAGGCAACCGGTCATGTCCCTCTCACATCGTTTCTCTCTGTCCCTCCCCCTCCCTTCTACTCTCTCTAAAAATCAATGGGAAAATCTGCTCAGGTGAGGATCAACCAAAAAAGAAGAAAAAGGAGAAAGAAAAACAGCCTTGGGACCATCACAGACACCGCCTCTCGGGGAACTGGGCTGAGGTTGGACCCAGAGCCTCTGAGAAGAGTCCCAGGATGGGGGATGCTGACTGCTGGAGGGCTGGGATGGGGGGGGGGGTGCCTCAGGCATGCCTAAGCAAGGTCAGGTGCAGAAGGGAGGGGGTGTGTGCAGGTAAGGAGGACTTCGAGGGCGGGTGGGGGGTGTACTAAGGGCCAGGCACTGAGCATCCTCCTGACTCAGTTCCCTGCCCATGTCCCCATCACTATGGCTGCGGACCTCGGCAGGTTTTTCACCGTCACTGAACCCCACATTTCCTCCCTCTAAGTGGGGAGGATAACCATGACTGCCTCGTGGGTGCACGCGTGAGGACTACATGAGATGATGTACATGAAGTGCCTGGCACACAGCAGGTGCTGCTCCTATTGGGGGGATTATCTGCAGTCTGAGGGAGCACCCCTCCCAGAAAGCTCTGAGCCTCGGGGACTGCCCAGAGGCTGGCTCTGGGGGCCCTGCCTGACCAGCGTGGTCCTTGCCCGCGGGAGGTGTGTTGGGCAGTGGCCGGACAGGCTTGCAGCCTCACTGCGGGGGGCGGGGGGGAGCACAAGGGTGAGAGCCAGGCGTGAGCCAGCCCTGAAGGATCTGTGGACAGGGATTGAACTGACACGGTCATGGGGTGTCCTTCGCCCTGACGGAGCCAGCAGGGGGCCTGCTGCTTTAAGCTGATGGAAGGCCCCCCAGTGCCCCTTGAAAATCCCACTTCAAGACCTTTCTGGCCAAACCCAAGGGCATCTGGGCTGGGAAGGCGGCGTGGGGGGCGGGGGGAGGGAGCCCGCGCCCGGCCCGGGGCCCACCTGCGAAGGTCGGCGTCAGGCTGAGGAAGCCGGCCGGCTTGTGCAGCTCCCGGCGCACCTGCTCGCTGTAGGCCTGGTACTGGCCCAGGACGGCGCTGCCCTTCCGGAGGCCCCGCAGCGCCTGGAAGACCTGCAGCTTGTGCCGCAGCACGGCCTCCGAGCTGCCGACGTCGGGGGGCAGGTCCATGGCCACCAGGGTGAGGATCTCCGTCAGGTGGTTCTGCAGGACGTCGCGGATGACACCGTACTCCTCGTAGAAGCTGGTGCGGCCTGGTGGGAGGAGGACCGGAAGCCCATAAAGGTGGGCAACACGCCCGACGTCCCGAGGCGCCCCGAGACCCCAGCCCGCATGCCTCATCCGCACCCCCACGCCCGGTCCACAGAGCCCACCAGCATGGTTTATGCAGAAACCCTCGAGAGCCGTTTAAGAGAAGGTGGCACACGCTCTGGGCTTCTCCAGGAAGTGGGTGGGGAAGGCTCAGGCCCCAGCAAAGGCCAGGCTGCACGTGCAGACACCTGGCCGGCCCTGGCCCCGCCCCTCCCTGGCTTCACGGAGAGGGCCTGGGCTCTGGGGTCTGAGGGCCGCTTACTGGTGTGACTTCCGAGTGCCTGTGTCTGCCTCCCGCCAATCAACGGGGCTGACAACTGCCACCCGTTACCAAGTGCACCAAGGTGCCAGGCAACATGCAGGTGCCAAGGACACACACAGGTCCTTGTCCTCGGCTTCCAGGGAGGGAGATGGGAGGGAGGAAAAAGTAAGTCAATAGAGAAACGTAGAGAGGTGACAGAGACAAGGGAAAGCCCCTGAGACGGAGTCAGCCCTGCAGCAGCAGGGAGAGCAGTTCGAGAGCAGAAGCCTGAGGCAGGATGGAGCCTGGCTGGCTCATGAGCCAGAGGGAGGGGCAGGAGGGCAGGGGCCTGGAGCCCAGGTAAGGGGCTGGGCTTGCTTCTGAGTCCGGGGGGAGCACCTGGAGGGTTTCAAGCGGAAGGGACAAGTTCAGATGCGCCTTCGGCCTAGACTCCGCCCAATGTGGGGACAAGGGCTGCGGAGCCGCGGGGACAAGGGCTGTAGAAGCGAGGAGCCTGGGGACAAGGCTTCAGAGGGAGCACACGACTCATTCTGAGTCGGGACTGACTGGGCTGCTGAGCAAAGAGGAGGAGCCAAAGAACTCCTAGAATCGGGGCCGAAGCCAAGGATGGCGGTGGAGACATCACCAAGATGGGGAGACGGGGAGGGGCAGTTGGACGGAGGGAAATGTGAGTTCCGTTTCAGGTGAGTTTCAGCTTGGACATCCAGGTGGAGACGTCACGTTGGCAGGTGGAC
Organism: Corynorhinus townsendii; assembly: GCA_026230045.1. NCBI lineage: Eukaryota > Metazoa > Chordata > Mammalia > Chiroptera > Vespertilionidae > Corynorhinus > Corynorhinus townsendii. The sequence goes on from JAPDVU010000002.1 coordinate 217,083,206, forward strand.
GAGGTGAGGGCAGTAACACAGACGCTGGGCACAGCCCGCAGGACAGCCCGACGCTCGCCGTGGCCTGGCACGGTGCAGAGGCTCACCCGTGCCCTTCTGGTCACACCTACAGGTCCTGCGCGGCAGCCACCACGACTGTCCCTGCTCCACCAGAACCAGAGTGTACTTGCCCATGGTGAGGACAGCAGCGCCAGGGGCGGGTTAACACACACACACACACACACACACACACACACACACACACCCACGCACGCACGCACGCACACACACGCCTGCCCCTCCTCCAGAGCTCGGCATGAGCTACGACTGTCAGAGTCAAGTGCAGACACGCTCCAGCTGTCTGAGAGCTTAGGCGCCAGCGCACAGCTCCTTGTGTGGCAGGGCTCCTATCTGCACTCGCAGCCCACGACACGCAGAGAAAGCCTCCCATCACGACAGGAGGGCCATCACCGGTGGAGGCTTCGTGTGCACTGTCCACGGCGCAGGCTGGTGCTTACCCCGGCAACGCCACGCGTGCACGGCTCAGCTTCGGGAGACGTCACCGACCTCCGGCACACCCCCTGGGGCCCTGCCTTCTGCCAGCCCCTGCCTGACTCAGTGCCCGCCTGTCGCTGCCCCGCGACACCCGGAGCTCCATCGGAGCAGGGCTGCGTCTCCGCTCACTGCTGCAGCCCTGGCGCCTGAGAGGGCTCCACCTGCAACCACGGGCCACTGTACCGCGGAGAAAACGAACAGACACGCGTCGTCACGGATCAAATGCAAAAAACATGTCGACAGAAAGAAACATGAATGCTTCCCCCCAAAAAAATTAATTCTGAAGACAGGCTGGAAAATGACCAGAGAAACAGAACTCTGACAGAGGAACTCTGCTCCTGGAACCTGGAAATGCTTTCTGTAACAGAAACAAGGGAAGGAGTCAGAGACAGTTACTAGAAGTCAGACCTCAGAGATTACCCTGAATGCAGGATAAAGGGACAAACACAGCCACCTCCAGCCCGCACACAGCGTGGCGCCCTTCAAATGCCACAGCCACCGCCAGGGGTCAGAAGCCATGGCAACAGCAGGCAGAGGCCAGGGCATGGTCCACCACAGTCAGACCCTGGAGCACTGCAGGCGAGGCAGGAGGCCTTTTGGGGGGGCGGGGAACCCGGAGACACTAGAGCCATTCTGAAGCCAGGCGGGGGGTACATGCTATTTGCTATCCCATAGTCCCGTAGGTCTTATGTGTATTTTGTAAGCATTCCTTTTTACCAGGTCAATATCTAATTCAAACAAACAGCGAGGAGGGCTCCCGGTTCAGGCCGGCGTGGCCAGCACACTGCTTTCAGCGGCCACCGGGGTCCTGAGTGAGGTCCCAAGCCACCTGCCTGCCAGGCTCCCAGCGCGGCTCCGGCCAGCTGGACGGTGAGCAGGCCCAGGCCGCGAGCAAGGGAACAACCCGCCCTGAAGTCAGCACAACATGCCACGCCCAGAGCGAGGACCAGCGCTGTGGGGCGGGAGAGGAAGCCGCAGCCTGCCTGCAGGAAGGCGCCCGCGTCCCCGGTGGTGGAGTGCTGCCTCCTTCCCACCAAGAGTTCGGTGTCCCTGGCCAGAGCGGAAACGCTGGGACGGCAGACCGTCCAGTCCTGTCCAGCTCGCATGCTCAGAGTAGCCCCAAGGAGAAGACAATGGCCGAGCGCCCCACAGCGTTCTGACCGTCAGCGCTCTGACAACATTGTTGAGAAGACACCAGGGAAAAGCTATGACAATAACTACGTGTGGGTATCAGCCCACTCACTCCCCCTCACATACCGGTATCTAAGGACGTCCCGCTGTGACCCCTGGGGCTCAGAGAAGTTAGGCAGCTTGCCCAAGGTCACACAGCTGGTTAAGGCAGTTGGCCCCAGCACCTGCAGTTCCTGCCCCCAAATACCCCCCTTTCAACTTCCTGCCACCCCAGTGAAACGACCACAGAACATGGCGCTCAGTGAGACGCTTGGTGGCCCAAGCACCAGGGACTTCAGAACGGAGCACTGAGGTCGGAGGAGCAAGCTGAGCGGGGCTCCAGAGGACGGGATAGGTCAAAAGTTGGGGACCCTGTGCCTGGGGGCCCAGTGCAGGTGTGAGGGGAATGGGGCAGTGCTTATGTCCCTCAGGACAGTTAAATGCCTCAGCTGCCATCAGGTGGTGCCTCACTGGACTGTGGGCTCGGGGTGACCAAGTCTTCTAATTTTTTTGGAGAACATAAACATCTGGACCATTAAGTGTAATCTCATGATTTTTCAATGTGCACACATAATTCAGATTGCTTAAAATGCTGCGTGTTTCAAAGACACGTATGTTGGGCTGACTGCCCCTGGGCCACATCCCAGTTGGGGTGGACAGCACGAACCAGAGGGCAGAGGCCCAGCACACAGTTCAGAGGCCACGCCTGGCCTGGCAGAAGCAGCTGGTTGTGGCTGGGAATAGCAGGAATCCAGGACAGAGGGGAAGGGCCTTGGGAACTAGACTGAGGAGTCTGAGGAGTTATTACGTTATTAACTAGTTCTGACCGCAACTAGTTAAAGAGCCACCATGGGACCCAGCAATTCTACTGGCACGTACACACGAGAGAAAGGAAAGCGTATGTCCACACAGAAACTTGTACATGGATGCCCATGGCCACACTGTTCCCAACAGCCACAAAAGAGCAGCGTCCTGCACGGCCACCAGCTGACGAATGCAGGACTGACCTGTGGTCTGCCCACAGAACGGAGTGTTAGGCAGCAATGAAAACGTTTCTCTGACAAACGCTACAGCCTGGGTGAACCTCCAACACATCACGCTAAGTGAAAGAAGCCAAACACAGAAGGCCACAAATGGTATCAGTCCATCAGTGTGAACTGTTCAGGACAGGCAAATCCAGAGACAGGAAGGCCAGGGGTTGCGGGGGGCTGGGGAGAAGGGGGAGTTAGAGGGGCAGCCAAGGGGCACAAGGCGCCTTTGGGGGTGATGAGAAGGCTCTAAAGCAGGTCGTGGGGATGGCTGCCCCACTCCGTGAACATCCTCGAGCCGCTGACCTGCACACCTCGAGTGGGTGAACGGTGTGACACACAATTCTCTCTCAGTAGCTGTTTTACAAAGTGCTAGACATGAAAGAGGCGCTGTGGGGAGATCAGCCAGCCGGGGCTGCCAGGTGCCCTGTCAGAGGGGCCGCGAATGACAGCAAGCAGCAGGGCGGGGGTGTGGGGAGCAGCCGTGATGCGGATGATATTCTGTGGGTGAGTGAACACTGGGGGAAGACGGGCTGGAGGGGCGAAAGGCAGTTCAGGGTCGGGACCTGGAGTGGGGTCTCCGCCCGGCTGCCTGCTCGGCCATACCTTAGCCCCGAGGCCCCGGGGAGTGGCTGTCTCACACATAAGAGGAATCGTCACGTGCTCCCAGTGGGGCTTGCTGCGAGGTTAATGAGTCCGCACACACACAGGCCTGGGAACCGTGCCTGGCACACAAGCAGCACCGTGAACACCGGCTGGTGTTTGCACTGTTACAGGGGCGGCATGAGAGGGACCCAGCCTGGCAACTCGAACAGCAGTCACCATATGGGAATAAAAAGAGTTAGAAAGAGTAGTTCTAGCCCTGACCGGTTTGGCTCAGTGGAGAGAGTGTCGGACTGCAGACTCAAGGGTCCCAGGTTCGATTCCGGTCAAGGGCATGTACCTTGGTTGCAGGCACATCCCCAGTGGGGAGTGTGCAGGAGGCAGCTGATCGATGTTTCTCTCTCATTGATGTTTCTAACTCTCTGTCCCTCTCCCTTCCTCTCTGTAAAAAATCAATAAAATATATATTTTAAAAAAAAAGAGTAGTTATATTTCGTGAGAAAAACACAAGGATGGTTTTAGTCCTAACGCTGCTGAGTCTGAAGAGGTGGTGTGGCCTCCAGTGAAAAAAAATCTAAAAGGTGCCCGGCTGGTGTGGCTCACCCAGTTCGATTCCGGGTCAGGGCACATGCCCCGGTTGCGGGCTCAATCCCGGGTGTGGAGCCTGCAGGAGGCAACCGATCAATGATTCTCTCTCATCATTGATGTTTCTCTCTCTCCCCCCCCCTCCCTTGCTCTAAAAAAAAATCCTAAAAGGTAGCTCGTGGTCTGAGACGGGCCTGGGGAGGCAATGACTGGGGAGATATGCTGGATTTCGTCAAATCAAAAATGCCATCATTTTTTTAAAACCTCGAAGAAAAGGGGTGCCAATTCAACTGCCACTTCGCCAGTGGGAAACTGAACTTCAGAGATGGGGAAAACGTGTCTTAGAATCAATGAATTGCATCGCAGCAGATTTAAGAGTATAAAGAGAATAAAGCTTTGCAAACAGAGGAATTTTTGATGGCAAGAACACAGCAGAGTCCTTAAAAGCCCCGTTATCTGCTTACTATTCATTAGTTTAGCAAATCCCTCAGTGGCCCTTTTCCTATTTTTATCCCCTCTCGACCCGTGGGGAGAAAGCATTTCCGAGGCTTACTGCCTGCTGTGTAAGAGAGAGCTTCCTTTCTTCCTAATTTCAAGCTTCAGGGGGTGTCCGTGTTCAGCACAGCCCACAGATTGCAGACTCTGATCCTTTCCTGGCTGGCTCTGTCTTTTCAGAGTTCAAGTGCAGTGACCAGAACCTGTGCCTCTCAGGGGGAGGCCCTGCAGCTGAGCACAGGGAAGGGAAGGGGGAGGCTAGGCCTCCTGAAGATCCCAACAAGCTGGGTTTTTCTAGTTGCCACCAGCTATTGTGGACTGTTTTTTGGTGGTTGTTTTTTTCTGAGAATGATCTCTATTGACCCTTAGCATCCTTTCCTGGGCTGAAAGGTGAGGGTTAAAGTCCATCAATGCGACCAGGATGGAACACAGCACAGTGGGATGGACGATGGAAGGAAGGCCCAATACACTTGGCTTCCATCCTGCAAGCGTCCAGGGCTCGTCCACGCTCTCAAGCTGGACACCCCCACCGCTTTGCGCCCCCAGCTGCGCTGCCCCTCCAAACCTCACGGGGTGGCATCCCGTGGGAGGCAGGAGAAGTGTGGGGAGCTGGAATAACAAGGGAGACTTTCTCCTTCGGCCTATTCATTCCACCTCAGAAGCAGACTTGGAGGGAAAATAAATGTAATGCTCATCAGTATTCTAGAATTAGAGAGTGGTTGCACAACTTCGTGAATATATTAAGAACTAGTGAATTGTACATTTTAAAAGGGAAATTTTTAAAAAATAGATTTTTATTATTTCAGAGAAGGAGGGAGAGGGGGAGAGAGAGAGAAACATCAATGGTGAGAGAGAATCACGGATCAGCTGCTTCCTGCACGCCCCCAACTGGGGATGGAGCCCGCAACCCAGGCATGTGCCCTGACCAGAATCAAGCCTGGCACCCTTCAGTCCGCAGTCCGATGCTCTATCCACTGAGCCAAACCAGCTAGGGCTAAAAGGGTAAATTTTATGGCATGTGAATTATATCTTAATTTTTTTTTTGAAAGCTCACAAAGGACTATTTAAATTAGCAAAAACTGAAACAACCAAAATGCCTAATAATAGAACAATCCATACTCTGTGGCATAAACAGAATTGAACAGAAACATAGACCTACCAAAAGGTATATATTAGTGCGGCTGGTGCGGCTCGGTGGTTGAGCACCGCCCTATGAACCAGGAGGTCACAGTTTGATTCTCACTCAGGGCACATGCCCAGGTTGCAGGCTCGATCCCCAGTAGGGGGAATGCAGGAGGCAGCCAATCAGTGATTCTCTCTTATCATTGATGTTTCTCTCGCTCTCGCTCCCTCGCCCTCTCTGAAATCAATAAAAATATATTTTAAAAATAAAAATAAGTCAGGTGGAGCCCAGGGCCTGAGGCCATGCCCACTTCCTGTCCTTCCCAACGAATATAGAGAGCAGCATTTTCAGTTGTAAAGTATTCCCATGTACATACATCGTCAGATTTAACCCTCAAGACCCTCGGAGAGAGACAGAGAGGCAGAGAGGCAGAGAGGCAGAGACAGACAGACACTGGGTCACCGTCACTTTGTAACAGACCGCTGGGACCTGAAGCCGGTCCTGTTGCCTCCACATTACGGGAGATGCCCATTTCCTGGTAAAAACGGGGCTTTGAAAACACAAGAAATTAAAAGCCAGCTGCGATCCGTACCAACACCTTCTGGGATCACTGAGAACAAAGAGGGGGCTGGGCCCGGGAGCGAGCGGTCCACCGGTCAGGAAGCCTGGCACTGCCTGCACTCACCTTGGCAGCTCTGCAGACGGGGATGGGGGGGGGGGGAGGGGGGCACGGCGCAACTGCACTGCTGAGTGTGCTCCAGCCCCTCTGGCACCGGGCAGGAGGCAGGCCAGCTGGTACCTGGGAGGACCCTGGCTGCCCGTCGCTCAGTGAGAGGCACCGAGCGGTCATTCCGCCCTCAGAAGTGGGCGTGCGTCATGCTCCCTCCCCAGGGTCAGGGCAGGGACCCCGGACCCTCCCTAGCCCGGCTCGGTCCATTAGCGGCCCAGCCCTCCTTCCACAGAGCCTTTCCCAGTAGCCCGGACTGGGACCAGCAGGCGTCATCTCCATAGAAGCAAAGGGGCCCAGTCGAAGTCACTTCTAGTATGGCTGTTTCGGAGACCCGGGTCCCAGGTTCCTGTGACTCTCAGGGGCTCACTGGATGGGGACCCCTCAGGAGGGCACCCAGATGAGAAGAGGGAGCTGCACTGGCAGATGGAGGGAGGACTGCTTCTTCTTTCCCTCCTCCCATGTCTCTCTCTCTGTGTCTGTCTGTCTGTCTGTCTGTCTGTCTCTCTCTCCCTCCACCCCCCCCCCCGCCCTGCTGTCTATGCAGCGGCCTTGACGCTGCAGCCACCTCCTCTGGGCCAGAGGCTGAGGCAGAAAAGGAGGAAAAAAAAACCACTGGCAGCCGTGGAGGGAGGGAGCTGGGGCAGCCAACCCCGCCCCTCTGGATGTGAGTGATGGGGGTGGGGACATCCTGATGACCTTGCAGCTCACAAGTCCCTCTTCCGGGCCCTGCAGCAGCTCAGGCCAGAAAAGCTCAAACTCCCGCCCCTGCCAGCACTCGGGGGGTGGTCTAGGCTGCCACCAGGGACCCATCCCTGCCTCCCTGCACAGGACTCAGCGAGGGGTGAACACCTGCCAGAGAAGGAGAAAAGCCAGGGGCTGAGTGCTGGGGTGAGAAGACCCCACTTTGCCCTGTGGCTTAATGGTTAGAGCAGAGCGCTGGGCTCAGAGCCTGCCTGCTGGCCACGCTCAGTCCCACTGCAGCAGGCGGTGACCCCCAGCAGCGGGCGGTGACCCCCCAGCAGCAGGGGAAAGACTGCCCTGCCTGTTTCCTACCCAACCCCGGAGAAAGCGAGCCGAGGCCCTGACATGCTGGACACAGGGCTTCCTGGCCATGGTGGGGGGGCCTGCAGGGTCCGGGCTCCAAAGCAGGACCCAGAGGGGATAGCAAGGCTTGGTGCTTGGGGCACCAGAGCTGCACAGGCCACTTCCTGGATGTGAAGAATGCGTGTCCTAAGTCCCAGTGGGGTTGGGGGGAGAAAGACACAGAGAGAGAGAGACAAGGAGAGAGACACACAGAGAGAGAGGAGAGAGACACAGAGACAGAGAACTCACTTCCTCCAAAATGCTGCACTTTGCCTAGCCCCTGGCTCCATGGGGATCCTGCAAAGAAACCCACAAATGACAACGGGGCCAAGAAATAAGAGGCCATGGCCCCCACTGGGACCTCCAGATAGTGCGGCTCTTCCCCAGCCCGGCTCGGGCCCAGAAGCAGCTGCCAGATAGGCGTGGAGGAGGGGGGAGTCCTGCGTCCTAGCCCTGCAGTGAGCAGGCCAAGTCCAGGCAGAGCAGGTGCTGGCTCCCACAGCAGGTGCGGCCGGGCTCCCCAACCTGCCTGCCCTCAGCCCGCCCGCCCTCGACACAGGGCCTGCGCACATCCTCTGCAGACAGAGCAAGCGGAGGCCCAGCACTCATGCCGCTAGGACATCAGACACACACAGGCCCCAGGAGGGAGCCCCGGCCTGAGCCCTCGCTCAGGCTCGCTAAGGACAGCAGGGGGATCTGGCAGGACTGGGGGGGGTCCCGAGACCCCAGAAAGCTCCCTGCATGGGGACATCCCTTCTGATGTGGGTCCAGGCTGGAGAAACCCAGCTCTGAAGGACAGCAGTGCCCTTCGGGCCTGGCTCCCAAGGGCTGCCTGGTACCCCAGCCCACCGTGCCTCCCTCCCCTGCCCCACAGCACCCCTGCCTGCCTCATCCAGTTCGGAGTCTGTCCCAATATATTCTCTCCCCCCATGAATCAAAGAGGTACTGGGGGACAGAGGCTGCATCTCACTGCTCCCTGTGTCACCAGACTTCTAGCTCTACATACAACATCCAAAGAGGAGGGACAGCAAGCTGGAGAGAGCAACCAGGGGGAGAGAAAGAAAAAGAAAAAGAGAAGGCAAAGAATAAGAGGCAGACCTCCTCGTCCCCCACCCAGGCCCGAGGGTCCGGTCCCGCTCCGCCCAGGCACACAGTGCGGGGCAGGGACGGGCCTTGGGCTCCTGCCCGGGCTGAGAAGCGGTCTCAGCATGAGCTGGAAGCCGGTGCGGGAGCCAGACCGCCTGCCCAGGACCTGGGCCCACCACTTCCGGTGTGACCCCGGGCACATCCCCGAACCTCACCTGCAGTGGTGGTAGTAACGGTACCCCCCTCATTTGGCTAATGAAGGGTTTAGGACACGACGAGAATTAGCTTTTATTATTTCAGGTAAGAACCGACGCTTTGAACATATCCACGCTCAAAAACTTTGATGAACTCCCAGAATGCCAGAGCTCAGAGGGGCCTTAGCCACGGTCATCTACGCAACTTGCTCATCTCCCAGATGAGGGGAGTGGTGTGCTGAGGTCACCCAGGTGAGGCAGAGACGGGCCCACACGCAGGCCTCCTCGCCCAGCTCACCCTGCTCGCTCACGGGGGATTCATCCCGCACCTCCCAGGAGGGTGCCAGGTGCCAGAGCAGGAATGGCCTGGACCCTGCGGGCTGCAGGGACAGGGATATGATGAGGAAAGGAATGGGAGGGCAGCCCGCCAGTGGCTCAGTTGATTGGAACGTTGTCCCCAGTCGGGGTGCATGAGGGAGGCAGCTGATTGATGTTTCTCTCTCTCTCTCCCTCCCTCCCGCCCTCTAGCAGGGGAAGTGAAGGAGGGGCAGTGAAGGGAGGCGCCTGGCGCTGTGCCACTGAGTGGATCTTGTTGAGATGCTCAGCAGAGGCTTCCTAGGAAAGTGACGCCTGAGCTGAGGCCCAGGCACGGAGGGGCCGGAAGGCGAGGAGATGACGAGAAGCCTTCCAGGCAGAGGTTGCCACTTGGACGAATACAGAAGTCTGAGGAAGCCTCACGCGACCTGATGGTCCCCCGCACCCCCAGAGAACTCGGGGTACCTTCTGGCACTTACTGCTGGCCAACCGCTCAGCATCAGAGCCACATTTCCTTGAGGAGACCCCACGCTCTGAGGGCAGCGCTGACCACTCAGGCCTGCCTGCGGGGCCCTGGGGGCTAGCGGTCCACACACCAGCAACAACATGCCTCTGCGAGGCACTGGCGGAGGCATGGGGTCAGCCAGCGCCGCAGCAGACTCAGGGCAGGAGGACAAGGAGGCGTGAGCGGGGCCATTCACGCACCTTCTGCATCCACCGTCTCCTTCATGACGATCTCCACCCGCTCCACGTGGTGCCGGTTCCACAGGCCGTCCAGGGCCTTGCGGTTCTGGTCTCGGAAAGGCAGGATCTGAGCCACGGCCTGGCGGGGAAGCAGATGGGTGTGCTGCGGGTTCTCCGCGGGACCAAGGAGGGGTCCTGGCTCCCAGGAGGGGCCCCCACCCCCTTCTCTTCCTGACTTCGAGGGACGATCAGAGCGATGGCCCCTGGCCCAGGAAGGACTCCAAACCTTTAGGTGACCGCCACAGGGCCACCAGCTTTTTCGTTTGCCGGGAAAGGAAACAGCTAAGATGGTCTTTTGCCTATCGCCATCGACAGTAAATAACAGAAAGACGCCGCAGCACCAAAAGTGGAATAAGGAAAGCTTCAAGCTGACATTCAGCGTTACTGTTTTCCTTTTCTCATAAACCAGCGAAGTCTCCCCGGGACCGGCCCTGGCCTCAGGACCACTCTGGGCGTATCGCAACTCGATGGGGCCGGACGGAGGGCCACGCCTGAGGCCTGGGCTCGCCGCCTGGCCAGCACCGGGCACACAGGCGCGCCCTCTGCTGGCGTTCCCGGGGGGAGGTGTCCTAACGGGGCTCCGAGGGCACAGTCAGCTGAGGCGCGCCCCTGGGGTCAGCCCCTCGCTCTGCCGCAGGGCCCGACGGAGAAGCACGGGCCTTGAGTCCCCACTCAGTTCTAAGGTCTTGTTGCCAGCCTTCCGAACCCAGGAAGAAAACACGCTGAAAACCAGGCCAATGGGTGCGGAATAAGGTGGTCAGTCTAATTCCCACAGCACACCCAGCAGAAGCCGGGCTCTGACCCCAGTGTCCCGGGGCCACCTCCGGAGGGGACATGGGGCACTGCTGAGAGATCAGAGCCCGGCCCCTGCTCGGAAACAGGACAGGACACGTGGACAGGGGCCACGCAGACGCTGCTTACCATCTGCCCTTCACCCCCTCAGCTCCCGCCCACCTTCAAAACGCCCACGGGGCACAGGTTTCACACGCCTTCAGTCAGTGTTGTGGCCCCGTCCACGGGTCGACCTGCGCCCAGCTCGCTCCGGCCGGGCAGGCTCACCTGCTTGCCCAGGTAGTGGTCCACCCGGTACATCTCGTCCTCGTGGAAAAAGCTCCCGAGGTCCGTGGCCAGCTGCTGGGCTGACAGGTGGTTGTGGCCAAAGGGCTTCTCCAGGACGACGCGCAGCCAGGCGCCGGGGCCCGGGCGGCAGCTGCCGTTGATGCTGCGGGCGATGTCCGTGTAGGCGAAGGGCGGCACGGAGAAGTAGAAAATGCGGCCCGCCTCCCAGAGGCCCTCACGCTGCACCAGCGCCTCGATGTCCTTGCTCAGAGCCGCGTAGTCCTCCGTGGTCTTCAGCTGGCGGTACTGGCTCAGCCGCTGGAACTGGTCCTTGAGTTCAGCGCAGCGAGCGGGTGCCGCATCCTTGGGGCAGGAAAGGGACTCCAAGACCTTGGCCACGACCTCCTGGCCCTGCTCGGTGGCCGTGAGAGCAGCCCCGTGGAAGCTGAAGTTGTGGCCCTTCCCCGCCTCCTCCAGGTACAGCTGGAACAGCCCCTGCCACAGGTACTTCTTGGCCAGGTCCCCAGTGGCTCCCAGCAGGACTACCGAGACGTGTCCCTGGAGCCCCTGGGCCCGCAGGCAGCCCAGAAGGGCCATGCACATCGCCACCGCGAGCATCCTCCAAAAGCCCGGGCGCCTGGGAGAGACACACATGGAACAAGGAAGGGTCAGACACGCTCAGGTGGCGTGACGTGGGGCGAACATGATTCCAGGCTATCGAACATTTCCTGCCTGGCAAGAAACGGCCACGTGTTTCTCAGGAAACCGCCAGCCCCAGCACTCCCCCCCTCCAGCTCGTGTTAGTGCCAGGAAGCCAGCGGGGAGGCAGCGCGCTCTGCAAACAGGACTCTGCCCGGGAAGGTGGCAGGCCCCCGGCGGAGGAGGAAGGTTTTGCTCCAGGAGCATGGGAAGGTGGCGCAAGCTGTGAGGGAGACCCCAGGGCTGCCATGGGATCGGAGCTGTCCACCTCATGACCACGGCCAGTCTCTGCCCGGCGCACAGGCTGCCTGGACCATCGGGGCAGCTAGGGATGGTGGCAGGTGCTTAGCTGGTGGCTGGAGCTGTGAGAGATGCGCACTCCTCTCACAGCTCCCCTGGCTTCTCCCACGCACACTGGCTCCGGCACACAGCGAATACAGGTCGTGGCTACACCTGGTGATAAACAGCATCGACCGGAACCAAAGGGCGGAGTTTGAATCTCAGCTCAAGCCCTCACCTTGGACAATTATGCGACCTCTGTTCCTCGGTTTCCTCACTTGCAATGGGGGTATTAGAGGTACCTACATCATAGGGTTGTTACAAGATTACAGTGAGTTAACGTTTATATTGTGCTTGCGACAGTGCTGAGTAAGTATCATGGTACATATATTTTTTAAATATATATTTTATTGATTTTTTACAGAGAGGAAGGAAGAGGGATAGAGTTAGAAACATCGATGAGAGACAAACATCGATAAGCTGCCTCCTGCACACCCCCTACTGGGGATGTGCCCGCAACCAGGGTACATGCCCTTGACCGGAATCGAACCCGGGACCCTTCAGTCCGCAGGCCGACGCTCTATCCACTGAGCCAAACCGGTTTCGGCTATCATGGTATATTAATAAGAGCAGGAAACACTGAATGCTAACACGTTCCAAGCATGAACTTGATGCGCGTGAGCATTAGATCTCACGGAATGCGGACAGGAACCTGAGAAGACCCAGTGGTGGGTCCCATCTGGTCTCCCTCCTGCAGGTAGAAGAACCGAGGCCCGGGCAGCTGAAGGTCCCCAGGTGAGAGGTGGGGGAGCTGGACAGGCACCAGCCCCCTGGCTCCTGAGCTGACTGCACAGCGACAGCACGCTGCGGCCTCCCCCAGGCGGGCCTAACACTTGGCTGGTTGCAGCCTTATTTGGAGCAGCTGACACGCATGAAGGGCGGGAGGCCTCGGACCTGTCACAAACGCACCAGAGGATTCGACTTCTCTGGCCTCTGTTCGAACTGAGGTTGTAAAGCGCATCAGGCTCAATTTTACTCCGAGGCTCCCCCTTCCTTCCATTTCCACCAAGGCCGCGCTCTGAGGGAGAGGCAGGAGAGAGGAAGGAAGGAAGGAATCCAGCCAGCAGCTGGGTCTCAGAAACAGGTGGGGGAATGAGCCCAGCCTGGGTGTGCTAATGAGGAAGGAACTAGGCCCGGCCGGTGTGGCTCAGTGGTTGAGCATCGACCTATGAACCAGAAGGTCACGGTTCGATTCCCAATTGGGGCACATGCCCAGGCTGTGGACTTGATCCCTGGTGTGTACCCTGCAGAAGGTAGCTAATCAATGATTCTCTCTCATCATTGACGTTTCTCTCTCTCTCCCCCTCACCCTTCCTCTCTGAAATCTATACCATATAAATATTTGTTTGTTTGTTTGTTTAGTAGGAACTAGAATGACTGATTAGCACCTATTACATGGCAGGCAGATAAAGGATGAATGAAATCGTCCACCACGAGTCTGTAACCTGGTCTACAGACAGTGAAACTGAGGTTGAAAGAAATCACCGGAAGTGACCGAAGCCCTGCAGCCCTGGTCAGCCGACCTCCCGCAGGCCTGCATCGCCCCTGGTTCGAGGCCCCGGATCTGCCTCCTGACTCAGGCATCTGACCCCGTCCTCCACTTTCCCTGTGCCTCGTCCTCATCTCTCTTGGGACCCATCCCCGAGACAGCACCCGTTCGTAGCCAAACCAAGAGGCGGATCCAACCACAGCGTGGGCACCAGCATGCACAGGACACCAACATTTCCCTACGGCAGCTTTAACTGGAGGACCAGGGGCTCCCCTCTCCTTTACCTGCACCCCCCCTCCCCCATGCAGGGGAGCCACAGGTCCCTGCTCCTTTCTTCTCCTGCTCTCCAACTCCTGGCCCTGGCCCTTCAAGCCTTTCCTTCTGTAAGTGGCAATCCCCCGTGGGGAGGGAGGAAGAGCTGCAAGGTCAGAGCAGGAGAAAGGTGAAGCCTGGAGCCGCCAGCTGGCAGGCTGCATCTCAGGGCTCCTGATCCGAGTAGCGGCCAGGGTTCTGGGTGTGCCAGCGCATGCAGGGGAAGGAGCTCAAGAACCTCCGGTGCCAGGGTGGGCAGGTGAGGGAGCCCACGGGCCAGAACCGCCCGCGGCCCCAGAAGACTGCAGAAGGCTGCAATGGATGGCCCCAGGCCTGCCCGCCTCCCAGGTCCCTCTGTAATCTGGTTCTGACTCAGAGCTCTTGCTGCAGCCTCCCCTGACCAGCCCCGGGCCCACGCTTGCCCCCTTACCTCTTGTGTATGTCCCCAGAACTCCTGGAAACAAACACAAATCAGAGCTACCAGTGATTGCAGCAAGTCTGCTTACTCTGTGGTTGCTAAACACCCGGGAACAGCTCCTCCCTGAACCAGTGTGGGCGGTGTGTGTGTGTGTGTGTGTGTGTTTGGATTTGCTTAGTGCCATGTTTGCTTAACCTTAACAGTGTTTCTCAAACTTGAATGTGAATCTGGGTCTCCTGAGGATCTTTTTAAAATGCAGATTCTGATGCAGAGGGTCCAGGGAGGGGCCAGAGATGCCGACAGCTGGCCCCTAAAGAGCACACTTAGAATAGCGAGACTCTGGAACACGGAACACTGAGTTTAGCGGGACAGCTCTCATCAGAGGAGCTGCAGATCAAAACACACACCCCTGCCTCCGGCTCCCTTCACCACGGCCATGGGCCGCGTCCGCATCCACGGCAGGCTTAGATCTGCCCGTCCTCCGGCGGCAGCTGGCTGCCGACCTCCGAGAGCCTGACGCTAACCCCCGAGGTGTCCGAGCAGGCAGTGTGTGCCGACGGTTCAGTGCCTCGACCTTCCTCCAGACGCCTGTGGAGGAGGCTCAGCGAGGAGGCCCATTTTACAGCTGAGAAAAGTGTAGGTGCGGCAGCTGCTGGGCTACACAGCCTGAGCCTCCGTCCCCTGTGTAGACCGAGCGTGGCATTGCAATCAGAGGACCTGGCTCAAAGCCACCTCGGGCTCGGCCACACGACCCTGGCTTGGCATACAGGAAGTCACCTCAACAGTTGGGGTCCACGTCTCCTCATCGAAAAACAGGGCCCCCGGTGGCCCCAGCACGCGCCTGTGGCCTGAGCCCGCTCTGCTCAAGCGCGTCCTCCTGCCTCTTCACCTGCTCTGAGAGGAACGGGCTGTGGGAGAAATCTAAAGTTACATGCCCGAAGCTCACGCGAGAGCACGGAGGGGGCATTCTGGCCGCTGAGCCTGCTATGAATCCCTTCTCTTTATCGTTAATAACGTTCGAGAAGCCACACGGCGGGACGGACGGAACGGTGGGCCAAGTTGGAACACATGGTGATTGATGCTTGCCCAGGTCCTGCTGCTAAACGACCACACCACCCTGAACGAGACTTCTCCCCGGGCTGGGCCCCAGCGTCCCACCCAGGACATGAGGTCTGAGCTACAGGACCTCCCACACTCCCCTGTCCTCAAGTCCTACGCTCGCCAAGGAAAGGCGATAACCATCTATTAACAGAGAGACACGGCCCGAGGCCAAAGTAGCAGGTGGAAATGCAGAACTAAAATATGAAGCAAAACATCATAATAATAATAATAAAATACGAAGCAATGAGTGTCATTCAGAAGACAAAACTCTATGAAGCTGTAAGTTACACGCACAGAAGATGCAAGTTCATTTACAATCATTATTATTCAAGACACTCGCCAGAAACACGCTGCACAGCACAGGGCAGGCCCGAGGCCCCCTGGGGGAGGGGCAGCAGGAGGTCTTCTGGCGGCTCAGCAGGGCTTTGGGGCTGACCGGGCACAATCCCAGGGTCCAGGCACCCCAGCTCCAGACTGAGGTGTCTACAGGCATGCTGGGGACTCACCTTTTACAGCACAGCTCTGCTAACAACGCAAAGTGTGGACACTGGCTGGCCAGAGGGTTTGGGTCAGAATCGGGGTTCCAGTCTTTGCTTCTGGCCAAGCAAAAGAGGCAGCAAAAGAGCCCGCACAGACCCGGCACGTGCTGCGCTCGGCGGTGTCTGTAAAGCCCAGGAGGAAGCAGCTCTGGGCCTCTGGGCCCAGCGGCCGAGGGCGGGAGAGGAGCAGGAGGTAAAGGTCAGAAGCTGCTGCTACCCTGCCCCTTCCCAGCACGGCATGGCATCCACACCTTTGCTGGTACCCGCACCTTGGGCGCCCACTTTCTGTGTGCCAGGCAGGAAGGAGGAAGGTTTTCGCAAACCACAGCCCAGGACTTTGGAATCTTTCAAAGGATGTGTGGAAGGAAAACAAGTGAAACCAAAGTTCCTTTTCAACTGAAGTACAAGGGGCTGTGCCCAGTCCCTTCTGTGAGTGCGAACTCAAGCTTTTCCTGCCCTCTTTCCTACTTGGGGCCGTCTGTGCCACCTTCCCCACCCCGCGCCCATGCACGTTAAACTCTGGGCCACTTTTCCTGCTCTCAGAGAGTCCTTATTCCCATCACCACTTTAGGTGCCAATCTTGGGTCCCCATGACCCAAACGCTGTGCTGGAGCCCCCTGGTACCTCCACACAAGATTCAAATGCTCAACTTCCAGGAATTTTTCAAGCCAGTTGTTAAACACAGCCATTGTTAATAACTGGATGATGCAGATTTAGAACTAAGCCAATGACATTAGAAACACAGGTAAGACTACATTTTACTCTTATCCATGCTCTTGACATTAGTTCCCTCGGTTGTATCCATACGGGAAGATATTCTGTGACAAGTGCTTGAAACCGGCCAGCTCGGAGTGTGTACACAGCAGATACCGGCGAACACTACACACCAGGCTCCCCACCAGCCTGCACCCCTGCCGGGGAGGTTGTTACACATTTACCAGCATGCCTGGCCTGCTCTGCCAAGTCTGTATTTCCAGTCTGGACCTTCTCCCCCTAAACTGCACACTCAGACAACCAACTGCTACTCTGACACCATTGGTTGGTTGTCTACAAGACTTTGCACGCTTAAAATCAAACTGACTTATGTCCCAACCTGCTCCCAATGCCCATTTCCCCATTCTCAGTAAAAGGCAACCCCATCCTGCCCGTGCTCAGGCCGGAAAACCTGGGTCATCAAGGAGTCAGCAAATGCGACGGTTTTGTAAAAACACCCACCTCTCTTCTACCTTTCAGCTCCACTCTGGTCCTGGCCGCCCCTGTCACCTGTCTGGACTGTTGCAGAAACCTGCTAAGTGGCCTCCCGTTTCTCTCTTCCCCGGAACACAGCCGTCAGAAGTGATCTTTTACAGGCGGGTCAGATCCTGCTGTTCTTCTGTTCAGGGGCCTGCAGGGTCTACACCTTCTGGCCTCCCAGCTATTAGTTCTTTGATCTCTTCCCCGGCTTCCCTGCCCCGCTCTAGGCTCCAGCCACCCATTCTCCTGCCCCAGGGTCTTTGTCCTTGCTGCTCCCTCTGCCTCACCTACTTCTAACCACAGACGTCCACCCGGTTCACCCCTCACAACTTCAATTCTCTGCTGAAATGTCACCTTCTCAGTGAGGCTTTCTGGGCTGACTATGTAAAACTGGAAACCGCCCGCCCCCAAGTCAACCCGTTTCATTTCTCTTCACGGTACATGTCACTTTTTTAATGTCTGATAAGTATGTTTATTTTGTTACTAGAGGCCCAGTGCACAGAATTCGTGCACTGGGGGTGCGGGGGGGAGAGGGAGGGTCCCTCAGCCTGGCCTGAGCCCTCTCGCATCCGGGAGCCCTCGGGGAATGTCCGACTGACAATGGGGACTGGGCCTAAGCCGGCAGTCGGACACCCTTAGCACTGCTGCAGAGGCGGGCCACCACCGCTGTGCTCGCCAGCCGTGAGCCTGGCTCAGGGCTTCTGGCTGAGCGGCGTTCCCCCTGTGGGAGCGCACTGACCACTAGGGGGCAGCTCCTGCGTTGAGCGTCTGCTCCCTGGTGGTCAGTGAGTGTCATAGCGAATGGTGCTTCCACTGTTTGGTCAATTTGCGTATCAGCCTTTTATTATATAGGAGGATTGTGTGTCCCCCCCTCACAAGAACATACGTGCCAATGGGGACAGAGGTTTTCGTGGTGGTTCATTGCATGTCTCCAGTATCCAAAACAGGGGCCTGGCACTCAGAGGGCAAGCCATAAACATCTGCTGAATGAACAAGTAAATCCCACTGGCATGAGACCACCGCCACCTGTGTCTGAGCTCTCTGCGCGTGAGTGATGGCACCCAGGAACAAGTCTCTAGCAGTGATGTCAAGCACCGTGGCACGGCACACGTTAGCAGCAACTTACTACCTGAACCAATACTATGAATAATAAAAGAGATCTTTATCGAGTACTTAATTATGTGTCCGATGCTAGGCTAAGAGCTTGACATGCATCACACCACAACCTAAGAAGAAATACTATGACTGTCCCCATTTTTAGAATGAGGAGGGAGGACGCTAAGGTGGGGAGAGGCGAAGTCACTCAGGCAGCTTTGAGGCGATGGGATTTGAATCCAGGCAGACTGGTTCCAGCCCTACCTCCCCAAAATGCGTGACTCCAACCCCGAACGGCGAAATGCATACACTGTGCTAGTGTGGCCACGGGTCCTGCCCCTCGAACAGCGGTCTGAGTGATAGGCTATTTCTCTGGCATCCGCTACCCACACAGGGAGGCAGCTCCACACCGAGGGCAAGCAGCCCCGAGCACTGGCCGCTGTCATCAGCCTCGGCCCACTCGGCCTGCCAGTGACTCACTCTCCTCCTCCCTCCTCCTGACGTCAGGAAAACAGTTTCAGCCCGAGTTGCTCTGTTAAAACCAGGAAGGTCCTTCCCGTTTCTGAAGTGTGAGAACGTTGGGTTCCAACGCTGGCGCGGCCACGCAACAGCTGTGTGACCTGGCACATCACTTATTCTGTCCTTCACCGCGGAGAAGGAAACAAGACGGTAAGAACAAAACGAGACGATCCGTGTAAAGAACTTGGCACGATGCTTGGCATACAGTAAGCACCCGGGAAACGTTAGCCCCACCGTTACGCAACCAGCAGCACCACGAGTGAAGGGACTTATTGTGAAACCAACAGCGTCACAAGTGGAGGGGTTTTTTCTTGCGAGCTTCCTGGAACGGCTACAAGACCAATTAACCGCCTCGCGCGCGGCAGAAAATGCCAAGGAACAGCTAAGCTAGCTCAGCGACAGCTTCCTGACCTTCCCACCACACAGGTGAAAAAGCAACGGGAAATGATGCTGACGGGGTTTCTAGAAGGCCCCGCCCGGCCCGCGAGGGCGTTAAATTGGGCCCGGAGAGCACAGGAGAGTAACCCTCTAACTCCGTAGCCCTAGGCGTTCGCTTCACTGCTGAGGGCCTTTTCTCCAGCTGTAAAATGGGGATCGTCACCTCACTTTAACCCCTGGCCAAAACCCCCAGAAATACGATGGGAGGCAACAGTGGTGAGAACTCTCCCAAATAGCCTCCTGGCTCCCAACTGGGGGCAGCAAGAAGCAGAACCAGACTCCTTGCTCTGCCCCGGGTGAGGGTCAGACACCCTCCAGGGGCAGGCTGCCCACGAATGAGAAGTGGCTGGGCCACAGGTGACCTCTTGGCTTCCCTTTCCTCGCCCGCAGATGTAACTGTTTCCCTTTTAAATGGCCTAAAACCATCCGACAGGAACTTAGCAGGCCTGGCTGGGTGGTCAGTTGGTTAGAGCATAATCCTGACACACCGAGATACACCAAGGTTGTGGGTTTGGTCCCGTCAGGCCACATGTAAGAATCAGCCAATGAAGGCGTAAGTTAAGTGGAACAACATGACGATCCTCTCTCTATTGCTCTCTCACACATCACTGTTTAAAAACGATTTTTTAAGAGTAACTTAACTTAGTAAACTCCAGCGTTTGGATACAAATGACTTGCGTGTTTGTTTGCCTGGAGTAGTTACTGATGAGCAGTCCTTTACCTCAAAGAAAGTTACCCAAAAAGCCGCCAGGAAAATGAGTTCTGTTCATGCCAAACACAGAGCATTTTTATCTCAGGTGCTCCTAAAACTTACAGACTGAGCCTCGTATGCTCCACTATTCAATCAGCCATTCGTTGCTGCCGAGTGCAGAGCATGGCTTAAAATATGCCCACGCTACACCAGCGTCCCCTCATCTGCTACCTTTTCCTGGGGGAGGGATGATAACGGGGGGGGGGGGGGGGGGAGGAAAGCAAGGAACCGAGGCTTATGATTTTTCCATAGGTTCTCATTTCTGGCAAAACTTTCAAATTTGAGTGAGCTGATTTTCAGAGCTCTGGGCAGGTTTACTTCTGGAAAACTATTCCTTGTATCGATGTATTGGAAACGCTGGTTGAAACCCGAGGGCTAATGCCAAAGATGAAGCAGATCCCAGGGAAAAAGCACGGAGTTCCTCCTTCCATTGAACTGCATTTCAGGGAGCCTGGGAAGGGGCCCTTGGTCCCCTGGACTAGCCTCGCAGGGGCCAGGCTGCCTGCTGCAGAACCACCATCAGACAGACCTATGCCCAGGGGTAGGACGCGAACAAGTCATTTATATTGCTGCGAGGGGAATTCCGGCAAGCTCTGGCCCCGCCTGCTTCCCAGCGGCTGCAGGTAGGCGGGGGTGGCGAAGGTGACGTCTTAGCAAAATGCCCGAGGGTTTTACAGCCGCGCGTGGCCGGCGGCCGACCCACCGACCCCTGGTTCGGCCCCCCGCGCGCGCAACAGCCTTCGGGCCAGAAGGCGCGCCGGTGGCCAAAGGAGCCGAGAGAAAGCGGGGGAGGAGCTTACTGCGTCTCGCCCAGCCGAGCCGGCCGCTGCTCCGGGAACGCCGCGAAGCGCGGGGCGCTGTAGACCCGGCTCAAGCTGGGGCCCCGCTCATCCTTTTCCGCGGGCCGGGCTGCCCGACGGGTGTGCGTCACGGCCCCGCGCCTGCTGTGCGCTCGGGTTTCGCCAGCGGAGCCGGGGCGGCGAGCAGGGAGGGCGCGAGGCCAAGTTCAGACCCGCCGCCCTTTCCCTGCCCGGAAGCGCGGAGACCCAGGCATCCTCGGCGCCCCCACGCGCAAGGGGCCCCCGGGTCAGGGGCGCGCGCACGCGCAGTGGGACTGAGCCAGTTGCGCGCGATGGAGGCGGAGGCGCAGGCGAGACCACGCCCCCTGGCTCGGGGGTCAGGGGGCGAGAGGGGCGGGGCCTCCGGAACGATTTCCTGGTTCGCGTGCTTGCGCTGGACTTCGGAGCGCAATGCTCGGGCAGGTGGCGCGTCCTCCCTCCCGTTCGCAGCGCTGGGCCCTGCTGGGCGACGGAGGGGCTGCCTCTGAGACGCACGGGGGCCGCGGGAAGAGGTTGTGTCCTGGCGGAAGCCTGGCAGCCTGCTTGCTGGCTCCTCCCCAGAATCTGACACGCGCTGTGGGAGCAGGGTACCTGACCCCCCAGGCCTCGCTTTTCTCGATCCGGGTGGTCTGAATGAGTGGCTGGGTCCCTCCCATGTTCAGTATCCAGAGGTATTGATTTAGGGGTCGGAGAGCCTGCTGTTACCATGCCTCCACCAGGCAGCTTTAGTCTCTGTTTATACCCGCGTGACCTTGAAGACGGTAACCTGGGACTCCGTTTCTTCACCTGTGCCACGGGGGACAGTGAGAGCACCTGCCTCAGGGCTCTCAGGCCTGTGATGCGTGCCCAGTAAATGGTAGCCTGCCCCTGGGTGGCTTTGTCACGGAGACAGTAAGTGGGAAGAAGGCCCTGCCCTCTCTGTGGCGTGATGTGAGGGGTATAGTGAAGTAGTCTGGCCAGCTGCCTGGCTCGGCATCCAGTGAATGGTAGGTGGTCCTCTACCTGACTCCTCACTGTTATCATGAAGTACCTGCCCCTCAGCCTGCAGCAGCCTTGTGCCCACTTTCCTCCCAGCCCACTGAGCTGTGAGTGTGCCCAGGGGGCCCCAGGCATATCAGAGGCGGCTGCTCCTCCCTGCTTCTCAGCAGGCCCTGAGTGACCTTGGGCTAACGAAGACAGGGACACTGCCACAGTGGCCAGCCGGACCACCCAGGACCACCTCTTGGACATAGATCCCCCTTAACCACTCGTCCCTTCTCCAGACCCGCCTTCCTCCCATCCTTGCGTCAGGAGAATGCATGGCCATCTCGCTGAAGGACGCTGGACCCCTGAGAGAGGGGATCTGACCCGAGTGGGAAAACTGGAAGCAGCTTTTTATTTCTTGAAGAGTCTGATGGAGGTAGACGGTCGGGAACCAGCAGAGGGAACTTGGCAGTGGCCAGCAGGACTAAGTAGGGCCAACGGGCATAATTACCCCACTGGATGTTGGGCAAGAGGGTTTCAGGAAGGCTGGGGAGGCAAGGCGGGGGCGGGGGGGGTGGGGTGGGAGGGGCGGGGCTGGGCCCCAGCGTCACCAAGGCCCGAGCCATCTGGGGGCCTCACAGGGCTGCTGGAACTCAGCAGGGACTTCAGCCATCCTGGGTGGGACTTGTGCAGAGGGTCAAGGAGCCAGGTACCCACTGGCCGCCTCCACAACTGGACATGGGCAGTAGGGTCTGGGCAGGGACCAGCCAAACCGGACTGGGTGATACCAGGACTCTTGGTAGGACTCATGCTCTGTAACCCTGGGTGCACCATGCACCCGCACAGCTATGTAAACCCGGGCCAAGGGAGGCACAGATGGGAGAAGCCAGGTGCCCAGAGACAGGTGAGCGGAGGGGACCTTTCCCAGACCCCTCTGCAGCCATCACAACAGTGATCGTCAGGGACCTTGAAGGCATCTTTAAAAATACCCCAAAGCCAGTCGTAACGGGTTTATTAAGAAAATGTGTGTCGAGTTGCATGTTGTGGGGTGATGGCAACGAGCCTATGATGTCACACCTGGTTTCCCGGAAGTGTTTCCACTCCCACACGTCACGGAGGCCTTTCCATTTCTCTGCCCTCCTCGCTCACCTTTAGCGCTTACCTCAGTCCCTCCCCGCTTGGCACCTTTTCATCTGATCTGGATCATGGCTTTGCTTTCTCTCCGTCTGCAAACGGTTCGGTCTCATCCAGGTGTGAGCGTATGGCCCCCAACGCAAACATCGAAGACCTCGTCCCTGGGCTGGTCATCAGCGTCAGCACAGTTGTCGACCTGAAGCTTTGCTCGTTTCTGTACGCACAGCAGACACTCCAGGCCACACCACCAGCGACCAGGTGTGCCCGGAACACTGGAGGGAGCCTGAGAGAGGCGCCATGCCGCCCTGCCGCCCTGCCCCCGCCCCCCCCAGGGGTCCAGTGACCTGAACTGGGCCGGTCCAGCAGCGCCCTGGGGCTCTGTCAGCAGATTTTGTTTTCCTCAATCGTGGGGTAGGCAGAAGTCAGGGTCACAGGCTGCTTCGCAGACACAGACACGGACGGTGGGACCCAGGGTGATGAGTGACTCACAAGGATGTCTGTGGAGTTTCTATTTTCGGGCAGTGCTCCCTAGCCAGCCCTGCCCGTTCACTCTTGGCTTTTGGGGGTGGAGGGGCGCAAACAGGTGTCCTGGGTTTTCAGCCGCAGTAGATCGGTCCCTCCCCAGGCACGAGCACGCCAGCCTTCTGCTTTGTAAAGGATGGCTTCAAGAGTCTCCATGAATAGCTGTGTGTCGGCTCTCTGCTGCTACCGTGACAACTTGCCACCATGTAGTGGCTTAAAGAACACAAACATAGACTGCCGGTCCCGTCGGTCAGAAGTCCCACGTGGGTCTCCAGGGGCTGCGTTCCTTCCTCGGGGAGCCCTTCTCTTGCTCAGTTGGGTGCTGGCAGAATTCAGCTCCTTGTGGTTTGGGACCGAGATCCATGCGTCCTTGCTGGCTGTCAGCAGAAGGCCATTCCCAGCGCCCAGGGTCACCACATTCCCAGGCTTGTGGCCCCCCAGCTCCATTGTCAAAGCCAGCAACAGACCGTCACGTGCTTTGACTCTCCCTGTGTCAGGGAGCCTTTACCTTCAGTCACACCTGCAAAGTCCCGTTTGCAGGTAAGGCGATGTACGGGTTCCGGACGTTAAAGCCTGGGCGTCTTTAGAGTCATCATTCTGTGCACCGCAGGTCATACATTTACAGATTCTCAAACCCTCTGGATTGTCCAGGACCTTTATCACATGGTGGTGGTTTTTTTAATGTTTTTATAGATTTCAGAGAGGAAGGGAGAGGGAGAGAGAGATAAAAACACCAATGATGTGAGAGAATCATGGATTGGCTGCCTCCTGCATGCCTCCTACTGGAGATCGAGCCCACAACCCGGGCCTGTGCCCTGACCGGGAATCGAACCGTGACCTCCTGGTTCATAGGTTGACGCTCCACCACTGAGCCACACCAGCCGGGCACATGAATTTTTTAATAACAGCTTGACTGAAATGTAATCCACGTGCTATGCCATTCACCCGGTTAAAGTGTACAATTCCTTAGTATCGGCACAGAGTTGTGCAGCCATCACCACAACCGACTTGGTACATTTCTTATCACCCCGTCCACATTAGCCGTCACTCCCCATTTCCCCCTAAGCCACTGATTGGCTCTCTGTGAGTCTGCCTACTCTGGACTTGTCATTAAAAAGGAACCATAAAATATGTGGCCTTGTCTACATATATGTTATATAGACACGTGTGTGTATCTACATATGTCTTCAAGGGTCATCCATGTTGTAGCATGTACCAGTGCTTCATTCCTTTTCATTGCTAAATAATACCTGATTGTATGGATTCACCACATTTTATTCATCCATTCATTAGTTCACAGACATTTCCACTTTTTAGCTGCCGTGAACATGTGTGGACGTGTTTTTGTGTGGATGTATGTTTTCATTCGTAGGAACGGAATTGCTAGGTCATATGATTACTCTTATGTTTTTTTGTTTTTTTTTTAAGAAATTGCCAGACTTTTCACAGCAGCTGCACCATTCTACATTCCCTCCAACAATCTTCCAGGGGTTCTCTTTCCCCACATCCTCGCCAGCACTTGCTGTTACCTGACTTTTTAATTCTAGCCACCCTCACAGGTATGAAGTGGGATCTAACCGTGGTTTTGATGTGCATTTTTCTGGTGATGTTGAGCATCCTTTCGTGCGCTTACTGGCCATCGGTATGTCTTCTTTGGAGAAATCAAGTCAGAGTCTTGGTCCACTTTTCAGTTGGGTTGTCTTTTTAGTATCGACTTGTTAGAGTTCCTTATGTATTCTAGATGCAAGTCCCTTCCCAGATACATGTATGATTTGCAAAGATTTTGTCCTGTTCTGTGAGTTGTTTTTCCACTGTCTCAATGGCGTCCTTTGAGGCACATGAGTCTTTAATTCTGTTGATGTACAACTTACCTCTTTTTCCTTTTGTTGCTTGTGCTTTTGGTGTCATATCTACAAAGGTTTTGCCGAATCCAATGTCATGAAAACTGACACTTGAATTTTCTTTTGAGCGTTCAATAGGTGTCGAGGTTCTTGTTCCAGCCTTACAAAGGGTTCAGCATTCTGGAGAAAGGGGCTGCGTGTAGATGATTAAAGAGTTCGGAGACGAAAGATAATTTTGAAAGGCATTGGGGGTCAGAGGATCTTCAGCTGAAGGAGCTAAAGACTCTTCCCTTGACCAAGGACCCATGCTTTTATTCAACACAATTTGTCCTAAGGCAAGGTGGACATATACACTTCAAAGGGTAGGGTATCAAAGGGTACAGTACAGAAGCATTATCAGTTTGGGGAATAGCCCACAGCTGTTTCAGGTGTTTGGCCAACAGGAGGCAATAAAAAGCTCTGAGCTGTCTGGCAGTTAACAATCCTATTCAGGTTTGGGGGAAGTGCCGTTTAACCATTTCCAACAGGTAAATTACACATGTGGCTCACCCTTGTTGAGCTGCCCAAGCTTCACCAGCCTTTTAGTGAAACTCTTGTAATTATTACATGCTGGAATTGGTTCCCGGCAAATAGGTTTAGCTCTTACACTTAAACTTTTAATCCATTTTGGGTTAGTTTTTATATATGAAGGGAGGGGTAGAGGGTTCAAGTTCATCCCCTTGCATACAGGTATCCAGTTGTCCCGGGATGCTTTGTAGAACTGTCACAGAATGAGCTCCAGGAGCATCTGCTTAGATAGCTACACCACACTGTCGTGACCACAGTTCCTCCCGGGTCCAGCGAGGCAGGCCCTGGCTGACCACCGTCTGGCAAATGATAGACCCTCCAAAAGTGCTTGTCAAATGAAGGTGATGCCAGGTGGGGAGTTTGCTCTGCACATGGCTGAGTGACTCTGGGACCTTGAGGGGCCACTGGGCCCCAGTCTAAAGAGGTGCCCCAGTGCCCTTGGGGGAAAAGAGAAATGCTACTACTGCCTGAGCCAGATCTCAGGGCGGGAAATCCCAAATTTTGCTTTGAGGCTGCCTGGGGTGTGTGTGTGGGGGGGTGGGGGGGTGCTGGAGGGAGGGGAAGGTGTCAAGCGAAAAAAAGATGGGAGCAGCTGGACCAGATGTGAACCAGGACAGGGGACCTTGAATGACAAAGCAAGAGGCACCTGTACTCAAGGTCAACATTTCTTGTTTTAAGCTTTCAGAGGCAAAAGCAGGGGAAAGCTCTTGGCTGGCAGATGAAATGAAAAGATCAAGCGCTGGCAGCCACCCCAGACGACTCTGCACCAGCAAGGCTGCATTGCATCCTGCTGGCCAAGCGGAGGTGCGGCCCGGGGACAGCCCCGCTGTGGAGCAGGCGACCGATGAGCCTGGGGTCTGGGGAAGGACCGGGCACGCTCGCAGGGGAAATGCGACGGTCAGCAGGACCTCACGAGACAGAGGCGCTTCCTGTCGGCTGGGCCAGGAAGCAGGACTGTCTGCCTTTCCCAGCCGTGGCCCTGCAGCGGCCTGGCTCCGGGCCAGGAGTGTGGGAGCCTCTGGTGAGCCAGTCACTCCCTAGTGGCTGCAGGGCCACAGCCTGGGACAACTCTGCACCCCTCAGCTCCTTCCATCCCTCCCCGCTCCAGTCATGGAAGTACAGGTAAGGTCCCCCGCGTGAATCTGTCCAGTGCTACACGCCAGGCCGTGTAAGCGTGGGGGACACAGCTGTGAACAAGGCCCCAGTTCTCAAGGAGCTTATGTTCGACCCCAGGTGGGGGTGTGGGGGGTGAGGAGACAGACAATAAACAAGTAAAGAACAGGGCAGAGTGACAAGTGTGGCGAAGAAACGACAACAGGAACGGGGAATGGGATGTCTGACGGCCCAGTTAAGGAAGCCCACTCCAAGAGGTGACCTTTGACTGAGAGTAGAGGGGGAGAGGCCGGTCCTGCACAGCTGGGGGCAGTGTTCCAGTCAGAGAGAAAGGCGCGTGCAAAGGCCTGAGGCAGGAGCTCGCCTGGCGTCTCTGAGGAACTGAAAGGAAGCCATTGTGGCCGGGATACTGAGCAAGAGGTAGGAGCTGGGCGCGCAGGCTCAGAGGCCATGGAGGAATGTGGGTTTTCTTCTCGTGTGTAGTAGAGGGCTCTGGAGGATATTAAATAATCGTTTTCATTTGCAAAAAGTCCCCGGTTCCTGGACCTCAAGGAGAGCACACTTGAGTGGGTGGGAAGTTTTCGAAGGGTTCAGACAGGCAAGAGACACAACTCCAGGGTGTTTGGAAAGGTGTGATCATTCAGGTGTGGCAAGGCCAGCCGATCGGGAGGTGACTGCCACTGGGAAGATGGTTTGTTACTTTCCCCACGAGGAGGGGGCAGGCCATGTCACCCGCACAGCCTCATGGGGCAGCACCAGGGTCAGCCCGGAGGCAGAGGGAGCAGAGGAACGCGGGCAAGAGCCTGCATTGCGGTTTCTGTGGGAACACGGGGTGAGCAGGCTCAGGCCCGGCCAGTGTGAACAGTTTCAGTGGTTCTGGGATGCAGGGGCGGCCCTTGGTTGTCTGGTACCTGCCCTGGGTGATTGGGGCAGGGGACAGCCGCCCTGGGTGTGAGCGCCCCCTGGAGGAGGAGGTTGGAGGTGTGGGCTTCCTATGGGTTGGTTTGTAAGTGAAATGTGCCCTCTAGGGTGAATCATTGACTGTTTCTAGGAATTGGCTGTCCTTGAGGGGGGGCACCTCCTCCAGGGTCAGCCAGGCCCCGATGCCAAAGCCTCAGAGACACGTGGTTAACACACAGGAGGCACCTGTATTCCGCAGAGAGAGGCTCAAGGAAGGAAATTGACAGGGTTTGCTGATGTGTTAGATGCAGTGAGGAGGGAAAAAGAAGAATCAAAGATACTGTCTGGGCTTTCTTTCGGTTTAAGCAAGTGGGGCCCCTCACTCTCAAAGCGAATCTTTGGGGCCAGGAGACGGAGCTGCCCACAGGGAGCGTAGACTGTCATGGGAGAGCCCGGCTTCACGTAGGGGAAGCTGGCCACGCTAGTCAGCGAGGCTCCCTGAAGCATGAGTGTTCTTTGCCTTAAATACCAGAAATGTCGCTCAACAGCAATACATAGTGCAAACATGGGCATCAACCATTTAGAAGTCATATTGTTTCGGAGGACTGCGTGGGGCAATTCTGTGGTTAGTGGAAGTGGGGTTCTTGCAATATCTTGAGAAAAAGAATTTTCTAAGACTCACGGGATAGTGAATGGGTTTTATTTGCGTGGAATTATATTTCTCTGTTTCTGAAGTCCCATTTCCCTTGATCCAGTTCGGGAAAATGTGTAGCTGGGGCTTCAGTAAAGCTAGAAGCAAAGCCAGTGTCCATAGTTTCCGCTTCACGGTGGAGCTGGGTCCGGTGCAGCAGTTCAAGTCCGTGAGTCCATTGTGTGGAGTCCAGGCCATGGGCATGTGTGCACAGCGCATGTGCGCTCCACGAGCCAGGAGTGCCGGCGGCGGCGAGTGCCAGAGAGAACTCTCTCTGTCCAGGAGCTCGTGCATCTCGGATTCCGGACCCTTGCAGTGGCCACGCTGTTCTGGCCAATGAACTGCTTCCAGGTGTGACTGACAGACAAGCCGCTTCCCTTTGCTCCTTTCCAGTTATGAATTAATAACCGCATTATTAGAATGGTATCAGTGTGTCCCATGGGTACTTTCATGCACCTCAAACTGCGATTTCTGGTTCGCTTTCCCTTGTCCAAGGCTCGGGACCCTTCTGTTAGAGGGTGTCTGCTGTCCTAGTCCGGGACTCTCTGTGCGAGGAAGTCTCTTCATGGGCATTTAGAACGAAGTCTTTCGGAATGACTCCTTTGCTCACGTAAAGAATTGTCCTTTCACTCTTTGGTTTTTGTAAGATCTAACCTATGATCCAATGACCTGTAACGGCAAATAACTTTTTTTTATTATTATTTTAAAATCAAGATAAAGAAAACAGAACACCTGTGACACAACCTAGGTGCTCAATACAAACGTTTTCTGTGACTTGACTTGATGGCGTAGCCGCCACCGAAGGCGGGACTGGAGATGCAGCTACAAAGGCGCTGTCATACCCTCGACCTGGTAAGGGGCTAAATGAGCTGCCGATGGTACGGCACCTGGAGCTGTGGTTCTCGAGTTCCTGCTGATGTAGCACAGCGCGTCTCCCGTGAGTTCGAAGTATCGATTGCTAGTGAGAGACTGGGTGGTGCGGCTTGGGGCAGGCGGTGAAGGGCTTGAGCGGCTTGCCCTGACCCACCTCCCCTGACGGCGGGTCTCTCTGGTCACGTGGCTGCAGTGCACATCTTTGAAATGCTCGGATGGCGCTTGCTAACATTCACTGTCATTGCTTTTCAGCCTCTCTGGTTTGTGTGTCTTGTCAGCTAGACTGTAAATACTTTGAAGGCGAGCTGTCTGGTGGCTTCCGTGTCCTGTGAACGTAACCCTCCCCAGCATCCAGCACAAGGCCCCCCATAATTCATGCTCGTGGGTTAAAGTGCGTGAATGCGTGGATATAGTGTCGTGGTCAGCGGCAGGTCTGTATCAGGCCAGTGTTTTTTACATCGAAGGACACTGTCCAGAGAGTGGAAAGGGCCCCGGCCACTGTGGCTCAGTTGACGGAACATCATCCCGTGCCCTGAAGGGTCACCGGTTCAATCCCTAGTCAGGGCACATGCACAGGTTGTGGGTTCAGTCCCCAGTCAGGGTGCGTACGGAAGGCAGCGGATCAACGTTTCTCGCTCACATCAATGTTTCTCTCTCTCCCTCTCCCTTCCTCTCTCTCTAAAAACCAATAAAAACATTTTTTTAAAGGAGAGTGAAAAAACAACCTACAGAATAGGAGAAAATATTTGAAAATATTTTATCTAAAATATCCTACAACTAATATCCAATAGCCTACAACTCAACAACAAGAAAAGGAAACCCCATTTGAAAACGGGCAAAAAACACATATAGATGTTTTTTTTTTCCAAAGAAGACACAATGACCAAGAAGCACATGGAAAGATGCTCACCGTCGTTAGTCCCTAGGGAAAAGCAAATCAAAACCACAATGAGACACCGCTTCACGCCCACTCGGGTAGCTGGGATCAGACCCACAGAAGGGGAAGTCGGTGCCGTGAGGATGTGGAGAAATCGGGTCCCTTGCGCGTGGCTGGTGGGATGCCGCTGCTTGGAAAACAGCCTAGAGGCTCCTCCCGAGGTTGCACAGAATTCCCGTGGGACCCAGCAATTCCCCTTCTAGGTTTGAACACCAAGAATTGAAAGCTAGAACTCAGAAACTTGTACACAGCGCTCAACGGCAGCATAGTCACACCCGTCAAAAGATGAAAACAACCCAAGTATCAGTCCAACAGACAGACAACTTGTGGATGTCCACACCGCGAAATATTACCCCACCACAACAGGAAGGCGATTCAGATCCACGCTACAACGTGGACGGACCTGGAGGGCATTATACTGCGTGAAGGAAGCCCAAAATAGGCACCTCAGAGAGACAGAACGTAGGAAGGTGGGTGCCTGGGGCGGGGGGAGGCCGGGGAGAGGTGGCATTGTTTGGGTGCAGTTTCTGTTTGGAAAGATAAGCGAAGTTCTGGAGATGGACGCTGGGGATGCTTACTCAGCATTGGGAGTACGTAATGCTGTGGAGTTGAACACTTCAAATGATGAAAATGGTAAGCTTTATGTGATGAGTGCTTCATCACAATTTTTAAAAAAAAATCACTGAAGCCCTAGCCGGTTTGGCTCAATGGATTGAGCGTCGACCTGCGGACTAAAGGGTCCAGGTTCGAGTCAGGTCAAGGGCACTTGTCCCGGTTGCGGGCTCGATCCCCGGTGGGGAGCGTGCAGGAGGCAGCCAATCAGTGATTCTCTCTCATCATTGATGTTTCTGTCTCCCTCTTCCTGTCTGAAATCAATAAAAAATATATATTTTTAAAAGTCACTGAAAAGGGAGACACCTGGAGGGTTATCCCCAAGACTGACACTTGTCAGAGCGGGGACCGCAGCCAGTGTCCACGCAGCAAAAGCCGCCTCAAGGCCCCAGCTCTTCCTCCACGCCTCCTGGGCCCGCTCGCCGCCGCGCCTGTCCCACCACAATTTGATTGTGACGGATGGCTATGTGTTGGCTTAAACCAGACCCTTTGCCTGAGTACCGGTCCAGGATGGGAGAAGGTTCAGTCCGTGTGAGTCCCTGCTCCAAAGTCAACGGCGTAGGAAACACCAAGCGAACACCAAGGTCTCCGAAACCTTCCCTTCCCAGCCCCTGCGCAACTGGGTCACGCCACCATGACGTCTCCCTGGCGCTTCCAGAAGTGAGCGCCCCCCGCGGGACGAGGCACCCAGTGAGTATCTGCATTGAGTTGCAGGACGTCAGGCAATGTCAGAGCGAGGCTCCCGGGCTCCCAGGTCCTCGGAGAAACACGCGTTACAAACAGAACACGAGTGAGCGCGGCCCTGAGCGCCGCCTGCACAGAAGCAGGGTCTAGAGGCGAGGCCGGGGTGCAGGTGGAGCCCTCATCAGTGCACGTGCCAATCGCGCCTCCCTGCAGTGGGGAGATGAGCCCT
The DNA here is from genome assembly GCA_026230045.1 of Corynorhinus townsendii. NCBI lineage: Eukaryota > Metazoa > Chordata > Mammalia > Chiroptera > Vespertilionidae > Corynorhinus > Corynorhinus townsendii. The sequence goes on from JAPDVU010000002.1 coordinate 217,114,793, forward strand.
GAGTCCCTAAAGCTTCTGTGTGTGGCCGCCGGGACTCACTGGCGGCAAGAGAGAACCTCATCTTCCTCCCACTGCGCGTGCAAGCCTTCCTCCCACAGAGCTAAGCATGAACTCCACCTCCCTGGCCTCTCTCTCCAGCCCGGACCTCAAAAGTCTAGTGTCATGTCATAGCCACAACCCCGTTACAGCTTCTGCTGCTCCCGGCTCCTGGAGTTGGGGTGGGGAGGTGGGGATCCTGTGTACACATGCACACACGCACACGCACGCACACACAGGTGAGTGTCTCCCTTGCTAGTTGTGGCCTCTGCCTCAGGATCCCAGCAGGGCAGGAAGGCGACGAAGGGGCCAGGTGAGGTCTGCCCGCTCCCTGGGTTCCGCAGGTGTCTAAAGGGTCTTCGGGGACTCCTTCCGCGGGGAAGACTCGCCTGCTGTTCCTTGGATTCCAGTGAAAACAGCCTCTCCAGCTGCTCTTTCGTTCCTTCCTTCTCGTGCCACCCTCGGCCCCTGGAGGTCAGTCTTCCTCCCGGCCTCCGTGCCCTCCACGTGGTCCGCTGGGAGGTCTAAGACTCAGCAGACCCACGCCTCGTCCCCAGAAGCTTTCTCGCCTGGGAGTGCCATGTGGGGGTCCTGGGGGACAGGGGCCTGACCTCTGGATCCTCTCCCTACAGATCCTCTGGGTCAGCAGGAGGTGATGGAGGCCAGCCCCCGCTCCTCCACGTGGGGGCGCTCCTGCCAGCCACTGGCTCTAGGAAACTTTCTTCAATCGCCACGTGCTGCCTCTCTTTCCTTCCTCAACGGAGTTACTGAGCTAAGGATGCGAGCGGCCGCCGGCCCGGTCCTGTGTGTGCTTGCTGGGAACGGTGACCTCAAGCCTGGGCCTGCGACTGACATGGAGCCCGAGTCCCGTTTAGCATCCCGTTAAATGTCAACGGGATTGACGAAAAGCAGGGCTTTCTTTTCCCCCCTCGGTTCAGAGTTGCACTTAATACTAAACCTAAAAGGTGAAATGTTTCCAGCAGAACTCGGGGTACCTGTGTGAATCACTGAGTGACTTCAGGAGGCTCAGAGAATTGCCTCCAAACACGAGTCCCCAGTAGGAGTGCTCACAGTGAGGTCTTTAAAAATATATTCACACACACACACACACACACATATAAATATGTTTTTATTGATTTCAGAGAGGAAGGGGGAGAGAGAGAGGGAGAGAGAAGCATCAATGATGACAGAGAATCATGGATTGGCTGCCTCCTGCACGCCCCCTACTGAGGATTGAGCCTGCAACCCTGGGGCATGTGCCCTTGACTGTGAATTGAATTGTGACCTCCCAGTGTATAGGTCAACACTCAAGTGGTTGAGCTACGCCAGCCAGGTGTCAGTGAGGGTCTTCATGGCCCAGATGGGGCAGGCCGGGGGAAGGGGGGAGCCTCAGCGAACGGGAATTCTCCTCGTTGGGTGAGTTTGTTCAGGTATGTGAGAGATGTGTCCAGGGCTGCCTCCTTCCTTACCTCGCCCTCCTGGGAAGGAAGCCAGGCACCTACTCAGGCCGTTGCACACACAGTTATCACATTCTTGGGCAACCACCCCATTGGCGGGCCCCCACACCCATCACCTGTCCCCTGGTCCCACGCCGTGCCTGACACACAGTAGGATCTAGACGAAGCCGGAATTGAGTTACAATCTCTACGGAGATCCACAGAGACCAGGAATTTATTCTTCAAGGAGTTTACTCTTCTCCTTAAAAACGTGCTTTTTAAAATTAGATCTTAGGTATATAAAAAAAACACAATCTGCCACTTTATTTTATTACTCTTTTATTATATTAAATTGTGCCCTTGGCGGCTTAGCACCATAACAAGTGAAGTCTATAAAACAAAACAGCAGGCACATTAAACGGCCTGTATATTTTAAAAGTGGGCTCCCAGAAAAGGCCAGGTGTCCTGATACATAAAGAAGAGCGTTCTGTTGGGTCTCTGCCTACCCAGTACCCAGTCTCCTCTAATGGTCACGGACCCTCAACGTACAGTTATCACACTACATTTCCGAGCTTCTCTTGCAGCTACATGTGGCCACGTGGCCAAGTTCTGGCCAATGAGATGAAAGGGGGGATAGAGCGCGGACAGGTGCTTTTGTCATAGCCCTTCCCTGTCTGCCCCTTGCCTCTTGCCTGGAATGCTGATGTGACAGCTGGGGCTCCAGCAACGCTGTTGGCTCCTGAGGCCACCGTGAGACTGGAAGTCGGATGCTAAGGACGACAGGAGAGCAAGGTAGGAGGAGCCCAGGTTCCTGGTGGCACTGTGGCACCACCGTGCCATCCCCGGGCCTCTAACCTCTGGGATTTTCTTTTCATGTGAAAGAGCAATAAACTGTTATTTGTTCAAGTCTCTGTATTTGTAGCTTATGTCATTTACCCATACATCCGTTACAAAGGGTCGCTTAAGCACTGATCTTTCTGCTGCCCATTTTGGAAGGAAATCTCTCCGGAGTGCATTGCGTCCTGTCTTGCCTTTTCAAACCAAGCGCGCGATGAACATGGGGTTGCTAGATAAACTAGACGACACCCAGTACCTTTGAATTTCAGATAAGCAACAAATCAATATTTCATGTACCAAATACTGCACGGGACATACTGTCGTTAAACAGTAACTTGCTGTTGATCTGAAATTCAGATTTCACGAGGAGCCCTGTGATTTGTTCCCTAACCCTGCCAGCCTGACTCGGCGCCCTGGTCCCGCTGCTCGCTGTAACGAGGAGAGCAGTGGCCGGTGGGCCCGCCCGGGCAGGGGAGGCTCTCGGCCCCTCTGTGCCAGACTCACTGCCATGCTCTTTATTGCTCTCCTGCAGCCCAGAAGGTTTCTGTCTTGTTGGCGGTCAGTCTGTCAGTGGCCCTGCCTGTTGCTCTCCAAGCAGCTCTTCTGTCTGTCTGTCTATCCTAGCCCCCGCCCTGTTGGCGATGTGCCCCCAGATCCTGAGGGCACACATGGTGTTCAGCGCGCGTGCCCAGGAGGTGCAAGGCTGGGTCCCCCTCCAGGACCCCCCCTCTCAGCTCCATGACCTCAGGCAACTCCTGTGACCTGTGAGGTGGATCCCCACCTATAGTCACGGGGGCAGTCAGAGCTGCCTCCCGGGTGATGTGGGTTGGAGTGCAGGACGCGCTAGGGCAGTGCCCGGCCCTCACCAAGCGCTCAGCCCGTGGGGCAGTTGCTGGTTGGAGGGCTCAGCAGTCAGATAACCAGCCGGAGCAACAAGGATCCAGGAGTGAGACATGAGTTCCAGGACGCAGAGGTCCCTAGGAGGAGGCAGAGGAGAGCGAGGGCTCGGCTGGTGACGGGTGGGCATTTTGGTGGCCAGTGTAGGTGTTGTTATGTGTCCCCCAAATCCACATGCCGAAGCCCTAACCCCCAGCACCTCAGAATGACTGCATTCAGTTAGAATGAGCTCAGTGGGGTGGGCCCCCAGCCAATCCTGACCGGTGTCCTTTGAAGAAGAGGCGACAGGACACAGGGAGGGCTGGCCATGTGAGGACACGGCGAGGGACAAGACAGGCCGAGAGGCCTCGGGAGGAGCCGTCCCTGCGACAGCCTGGGCTCAGGTGCCAGCCGCGCGCACTGGGAAAGCGCTTCTGCTGTTCGTGCCAAGGCGTCTGCGGTGCCTTGTCATGGCAGCCCGAGCAGATTAATGCAGGTGTCGGAACAGAAGGCTCTGGAAGGACTGTCTGGAGGCAGCCGTCATCCCTTACCCACAGTCCCTGTTGTTGTTGTTATTGATGTGAGGGGCTCTTCCGGGCACAGGCAGCTCCGTGACGGACGCCATCGTCCCGAGAACAGACAGAGTCGTACGTGCTGAGATGGGGGAACCAGAGGACCGAAGGCAGAGCGGATGCCGGGCTGGGGACTGTCTGGGAACCGGAGGGGGAGGGGCATGGAGACAGGGAGCTGCCAAAGAGGCGGGACCAGCTGACCTGCAGGTGAGCAGCCTGCACGCTCTCGGGGAGTCTCCTGGGGCAGGGGATGGAGGGGGGCATTTCAGAGACACCCCCCCCAAGGAAGCCAGAGCTGTGGGGCTGAGCAGGGAGAGGAGAGAGTGGCCAGGGGAGGCTGGGGGATGGATGAGGAAGGCAGGACCCCACAGCCTCCAGGGCCTGAGCATTTGCATTTTATTCCAGGCGAGGGCCAGCTCCCCAGTGCACAGCTGCAGGACAGTGCTAGTCATTCCCGCCAGGCCACGGCCAGGCCCGCAGCGCAACTACTTCCCCGCGGTGGTCCGCGGAGCTGCGGTGGGGCTGTGGGAGCCGGCTGTCACTTGCAGGGGGATTAGCAGTCCCTAAGGATGCAGGTAGGAGGTGTGCCCGGAACTGAGGCAGAGTCCCCCCAGGCACAGGTGGGAAAGGAGGGAATGTGCTCATTCATTCAGTTATTCTTTCTTTTACAAATATTTTTTGGAGCCCTACTGTGTGCTGAGCAACTGCTCTGACGCTAGGGACATACCGTGAATGAAACAGCCGACTGCTCTGCGCTGGGGAAGCCGCACGCGCTGCAGGGGGCCAAGTGTGACAAATCCACAAAGACCTGTATGTGGTCGGGTGCTGACGTTTCCTGCCCAGTGCTGACGCGCTGCGCAGCAGAGAAATGCAGCCGGATCCGGAGGAGAGCGAGGGGGTGCTGGGGTGCTGATTGGGAGATGGAAGGACTCTGATGAGGCCACAGCCCAGGAGAGGTGGGTTCCACAGCCAAGGCGGCCATTTCCAGGGCCCCTTGCACTGCACCAGCTTTCATGGGGCAGCCAGGCCTGGAGACGCCGCCCTCCGCCCTTGGCAGTGTCTTCATTCATCCAAACACGGGCCCCCTTGGGAAGAACGTCAACAGAAGCAGGGAACCGCCAGCACCTTGGAGAGCTTAACCATCTAGGGAGCGTGGGCCCCCGGTTAGCCCAGTGTGGACAGATGTGTATCTCCCCACTGCCTGCACATAGTAGGTGCTCAATAAACACTTTTTAAATGAACAAGGGAGAAAGCCCACAGAGCGCACACGTCGGCTGGCGGGTCAGCACCTGTGTGGGTATGGCTCTGCAGAAACGTGCTGAGAGGCAGATGGGGAGGGCAGGGCGCTGCCACCCGTAACAGGTGATGGAGGAGCAGAAGCAGCAATGCGGCTGCCCGGGTAGAAGGGCTCTTGCATTTGGCTTTGTCGCCGGTGCCCTCGCCGGGCATTGCTCAGAGCAGAATGGACGGGGCACGGCGCAGTTACCCACACAGACCACGCAGGCGGTCAAGACGGGAAAGCCTTCCTCTCCTCTCGGCCGCTCCCCGGGGATGGTGGTTTTGTGTTGGTGGAGAAAAGGCCAGCCGACCCCCTGAAGGTCATCGCAGAGGCCTGGCCCCGGAAAGAGGGGCCACTGCAGCGACCCCCACGCTCTCCAGCCGCAGCCCAGAGGTCCGGCCCCCCCGGAAGAGGCAGGGACTCTCCTGAGTCAGACGGCCACCTCGAGCTGATCTCGGGGCTCCTGCCTCACCCTAGAAAGGGAAACCCTGACGTCACCTCTAGAGTAATCTTGTAGGTCAACATGGAAAAGGACGCTTTCCCGAGTCTAACCTAGTCCTCTACGGCCGTTACCAACATAAGCGGAGCAGTGCGGCTATTGCAAATTCACCCCACACAGGGCCACCGGTGGGGGAAAACGGGACCCTGCCCGCCCCCACCCCATGGGGGCAAACGGCTGCCTGCCCGTGGAGGAGACCCGAAAAGGAGCTGGGCTGCACGCATGACCTGTCAAGGCCTATGTCACGGGCCATCTGGACGGCAACGCTCCGAGGATTCAGGGCTGAAGGGAACCCCGACACGTGTTAGAACTTGTTCTCGAAACAGCATGGGGTGAGAAGGTGGAACTCACGGACCCACAGCCTGGGCAGTTCCCAAAAGATCATGTTCTCACGTTCCTTCTTTCTTTCCTTTTTTAAAATATATGTTTATTGATGTCAGAGAGGAAGAGAGAGGGGGAGAGAGAGAGAGAGAGAAACATCCATGATGAGAGAGAATCATGGATCGGCTGCCTCCTGCACGACCCCCACTGGGGATCGAGCCCGCAAATCAGCCTGCGCCCTGACCGGGAATGGAACCATGCCCTCCTGGTTCCCAGGTCGACGCTCAGCCACCAAGCCGCGCTGGCCGGGCCCTTCTTTCTTACTGATTTCAAAACGAACACTCGTGTCATGCCGATTGTTGACCTGGCGGAGGTCTTGCCAATCCCTGGCGACAGAGTGAGGGGTGCTGCACCATCGCCCCCCACGCTCAGGGTGACCTTGTACGCTTACCCGCGCGGTGAGCTTTGCCGCGTCCCTCCAGGTGCGTCACGGACGGCACTGGAAGTGACATCGACAACGGGGCACAGGCCACAAGTGGCCCGTGAGCATCTGTCAAAGAAGCACGTGGTGCGGGGGTGGGGTGGGAGAGCAAATCAGCTGTCCGGGTGAGAGAGAGAAGAACCCGCCACCCAGCCCGACGGAGCAGGAGTGTGGCTGAGAGACAGACTCCCGAGGCAGCGGCCCACAGCCTGCCACCGAGCTGCCCACCCAAACCTCCGGGTGCCTCAGTTTCCCTGGCTGTAAAGTGGCGGTCCTCACGCAGTACCTGCCTCGGAGGGCTGCAGGAAGAATTAATAAGCCAACACATCCAACACCCCGAGAAAGATGCTGAGCAGTCTCTTTTTTAATCTTTACCCGAGATGATGATTATTATTATTATTTTATTTTTATTATTGGTTGTTGTTATTATTATTATTATTTAGGGAGAGAGAGAAACGTTGATATGAAAGAGAATATCGATAGGTTGCCTCCCGTATGCGCCCCGAAACCCGCAGCCTAGGTATGTGCCCTGACCGGGAATCGAACCCGCGACCTTTCGGTGTATGGCGTGACGCTCCAACCAACTGAGGCCACTCCAGCCAGGGCAAGTGTCTGCTGTTGTAAGCCACCAGGCGTGTGGCCGTTTGGGGCAGCAGCCACAGGAGACGAATGCTGGGGGGGGGGTGCAATCTGAGTCTCCACGTTGGAGGGGACAGAAGAGCCGGCTTCGGTTCCCGAGCCTGCGTGGTGTGGTCTGGCCTTTGCCCACAAGAAAACTACTCGGTATCCTCTCTGCTCTCCAAGAGTTGAAATTCCTCGGCCCAAGACTTGATATCATCTGTGGAGGGGAAACCAAGTCGCGGAGCAGCGAGGTCACCCTCAAGGTCACGTGCGGAAGTGGCAGAGGCAGGCTGCTCATCTCACAGGGGCGACGACAGGTACAGAGGAACCACAGGACGGGGAATCTGAAGACCTACCTCTCACTGGCCCGGCGACCTTGGGCGAGGCCCCGCCAGGCCCCGGGCCTTGGTTTCTCTGTCTGTGAAACGGAGGGATTTGGCTGCGCGCTCCGCGAGGTCCCTTTCACTGTGATCTTTCCGTGGGTGCACCGCCACCCCCTGCCACGGCGAGGGGTGCAGCGTGGCCCGCCCTGGGCTCCGTCCCCCAGCACAGCCTCGCAGGCTGCCGGGTGCAGTGCTGGCGCGGTGCCGGGCACGCTGGCCCTGGTGCATTGCAGCCCCGGCCCTGTCAGTCCCCGGCAGAGGCAGAGCCGTCCCTCCTGGTCCGGCTCAGAAACCAGCAGCACACCAGCATCACTTCAGTGATGAAATGCACATGCAGTCGATGCAATGGGTCCTCCTGAACAATGTATTTAGGAGCCTCCATCATCGGCCCGTGCCCCCCACTTTCTCCTTTATGGTCCTTTCTCACACCCCCCGTTTGCATTACATTCAGTCTGGGGACGCCTTCCTTTCCCGCACCCTCTCCTGCCTCTCGGCGTCTCTGTTCTGCACCCTGTCCTGTGCGTTATGTCAGGAGGCACTGTTTTCACCGGGTCTGCATGGAAGGCGCGTCTCTCCCCTGGAGCGCTCCCGTGAAACCCGTCTACCTCGGCGGAGGCAGGAGCCAGGACTTCCAGAATCCCAGACACATCGGGACGAAACTCACTTTGTGGCCATCTTGTATGTGGTCACATGCGTGCCACATCTTAAGTGGCGTTTTCCGGCAGGAAAGCGGGAAAGACCGGTTTCCCAAACTGTCAGAAACGCGGGCAGAGAGGAATTGTCCTATTCTCTTTACCCGGCGGGGGGGGGTGGGGGAGTGGGGGTGGGGGTCGCCTGCTGTCCTGTTTTACGGAAGGGGATGCTGTGGGCTTGTCTAAAGCAAATCAGACCATCACACCTTTCCTCTCCCTGTTCCCTCCCCAGGCGTCAGGCTGCAATTCTCAAACTTCCAAACAAGTGCCACCTTCTCCAAAATGTGGGCTCCGGAGGGATGGAATTACGAATCCTGCAGTCCCAGTCATCCTGTCGTGTCCCCCCCCCCGCACCCCCCCCCCCGCACCCGCTCTCTCCTGCCAGAAAAGCATCTTAGGTGAACCGATGGGGGAGGTGGAGCGCAGCCTTGGACCTGGTTGTGAGGAAGTGCGGGGAGGGAGGAGGCCCTTTGGAGATGCGTCTCAGTCGGAGCAGGCGTCTTGCAGTGTCAGGGGTTTAAATTAAACAGGGGGGCGGGGGAGAGACCATCCCCGCACCGGCCGCAGCCAGACTCCCGCATCCTCTCCGTGCAGGACCCAGCTGACACTTCGGCTCTCGGGCCGCCTCCCCAGCTGCAGTGTGCAACTTGCGGGCGGCGGGCAGGACGCAGCGCGGAGCGGAGGAGAGAGGTAACTTTCCGGGGAGGCGGGAGGCGCGTGTGGGCTCCCTGAGGCCAGGCTGCTCAGCCTCCGCGCCTCGGCTAGGCAGAAGGACGCCTTTCTTTGGCGTTTTAAACCGCGGTCTCCACTGAGACGCTGGAGCCCTCTCCCTGCACTTTGCACAAACTCTGGGCACCGTGAACTTCCTCCGGGCCCTTCCCCGCCAGCTTCCCGGCCGCGCAGCGTGAGGAGAGCTGAGTCAGTTCACGGGAGTCAAATTCTCGAAATAATTGTAAAATGCTGCTCACGTTATTATTTTCAGATGGGTTTCTTTCTCGTGTTGTTTTGCACCTCGCATTTGAATTAAGCTACAAAGAATCCAAGTTTGTGGCAGAAATTTGAGGGGTGCGGGGTGAGGATGAAAAAAATTCTTCTCCATTGCAGCCTGCTGCGGGGCCAGCCACCTGGCTCGCCGCAGAGGCTGCCGCGGTGCGGGCGGCCTGGCTTCACCCCGCTGGAGTCTGGGCCTCCGATTCCCACCCCCTGGCTTCTCCAAGCCCCCCCGCCCCGTCCTCCGTCTGCTTGCCCACCCACCCTCCGCAAAAGACCCCGGTAAGTGAGCGGGTGTCCGTGACACTCGGGGTTTGAAGGAGAATTTGGACACTGCAGCTTTAAGAATGCCGTACTGCGAAATCTTTCTCCTTCAAGTGACTGCAGAACCGCAGCAGCGGCGGCAGCCGAGGGGGGAGGGGGGAGGGGGAAGAGGGAAAGGGGAGGCGGGGAGTAGGATGTGGGGGGCAGGGGGGAGGGATACCCACTCTCAGTCAGACGCTGGGTTGGGTACCTGGGACCGGGGAGCGCTGAGCCCCCTGCAAAATGTAAAGCACAATCAGGACCTTACTTGGTGGATGTCCCTCCCCCAGGCTTGGGCCGGGGGGGGGGGGGGGACCCCACAGACTTACGATGAGTTTGCACGAGTCCTTGTCCTGGTGCGTGCGTTCCGCCTGGTGGGCTGGCTCTCTGAGCTGTTCTCCAAGGCAGTCGCGATCTCTGCGGCCTGGCTGAGCCCTGGGGACACAGCCGCAGCCTGGCGGCCTTGTTACCTGGGGGTGGAGCTCTTATTCTTTGGGGTTTACCGAGATGAGCTTTGGAGGGAAACTCGAAACCATGATCGCGACGGCAGGGGCGCGGGCTGCAGCACTGACGAGGGATGAACCCCCTCTGTGGTTCATCTGTGGGTGCTGAGTGATGCTGCGGGGGAGCCGGCCGTTGGGGGGGGGAGGGGCTCCAGGAGGGGCTCACCGAGGCGGGGATCCCACAGAAGCAGCAGACAGCGCTCTGGGTCCAGGGCTCTGGCTGGGGAAACGCACGCCGCCCCGGCCCCTAAGCCCGGGGCTCCGTGGTCGCGGGCGGGCGCTTCCCCGCCAGCCAAGGGCACCGCTGCTGCCTCAGTGGGTGCCGGTGGAGGTCTCCCAGGCCGCACTGCTCACGTGGCATCCCCAGAAGACGGTGCTTGGCCCGGGGTCTGCACTGGGGGTGACGCCACGCGGGGCCGGTGGTGGCATCTGCCCAGGCGGCCCCGGGCCCTGGGAACACTGGGCTCCTCAGAACTCCGCCTGCAGCACAAAGGTGTCCTTTGACAACAACAAAAATTTTTTTAAAAAGCTTTAGGTCTCACAGTAAATCAACCACCTCTCAGGGCAGCAAACCTCTCGGACAGAAATGATCCGGGCAGCCCCCCCACAGCCGGGACCAGGGCTGCCCGGGCCCTGACCCCCAGGGCTCCCGCCTTGGGCTCTGTTCTCAGGCAGACAGGAGCCGCTTGGAGGGGAGGCTCGCGGTGAGAAAGCCCTGCCGCTGGCCTGAGGCTGCTGGGGGTGAGGGGCTGCGGTCAAACCTGTCGGCGGGAAACCGGCGCCTAGACAAGTATGTCAGAGGGGCTGAGACCGCACGGCCGCCCAGACTGGACAATGCTCTGCGGGTGAAAGCAGCCCCCTCCCCCACAGTGGGGTGCCTTCCTGCTTCTCTGCTGTCAAAAGCCCCATTCGGCCCCCGCATCCCCTGCGTCCGGCCCCACCCGTCTTGATACCCCCCCCCCCCGTGTCTTTAAGGCCCTCTCTGACCTCTGCTCCCAATCCGTGGTATTTGCAGGACCCCTGGAGCGACACTCAGTCACTGGATGGTTCTGGACTGGCACCCCGAGTGAGAAAGGCTCAGAACCCCATGGGCCGCTGGGGGCTGCATGCCGGGGTCTCGTGAGGTCAGCAGCCTGTGGGGCTGGAGCGGAGCCTCGTGTGTGCATTAGGTGGCACTGGCCCGTGCCCACACCCCAACCCCAGATGACTGGACAAACGGGATGGCTATGCAGATGGCCTCCCTGCCCCCCCCCCACCCCCCAGGAGTGAAAGAGGGACTGCCCAGCCTGGATGACAGAGGAGCACCCTCTATTCCTGGAATTAATTCCTTTGTCTCTGGAATCGGCCAAGAGATGGGCCTCCTGTCAGGGACCGAAAAGCAGTGGAGCCCTTGGCCCCCAGCACCCCGCCCAGGCCCCCTAGTCTCGGGTTCCCTGTGGGAGGTCCGGTGAGACAAACGTCACAGGTGCGCTCCGAGAGGGAGCCGGCGACACCGAGCCCAGGGCTCTGGCCTCACGGGGGCTTGTGGCATGAGCTGCACACGCCACCCAGCCGAGCAGAAAGATGGGCTTCTAGTAGCTTCTCATGGCCAGGCCTCAGGCAGCGCTGTCTGGGCCACAGGGACCCATCAGGGCAGTTGGGGATGAAGCGGCAAGGTGACACCAGACCCTCGGGGGGGGAGGGGGGGCCAGGGAAGGGAGGCCCCTCGACGCCCTCATTCCTGGGGCAGACAGGGAAGCCAGCTGCCCAGAGGACCAGGTGAAAACCCCCACGCACCTGGTGACAGCTGCCACGTGTCCCTGCATCCCCCGTGTCCGGCCCCCTCGACGCAGCTGCAGGAGGATGGGAGTGAGGCAAACACTCTCCCCTCCTGGCCCCCAGGTCAGCTCCCCAGGGCCTGTGCTGACCTCCTAGTAACACCCGGAGCACGACGGGGGTCCGGGCTGGTCTTTAAAAAGAATCCCCCAGGTCTCCATCCCCCAGAGCACTCAGGGCAGGTGCATTATGGTCCAGGAATAGTTGAGGACGAGATGAGGCTGGAGCTGGTCCCTGAGTGAGGTGGGGGTGCCTGCAGTTAGGGTGAGGGGGGGGGTGCCTGCAGGAGCACGTTGCACAGGGGTGTGTGTCTTGGTCCAAAGCTCAGGGCGCCTGGCAATGCCCCCGTGCTGACTCAGGGCCTCTCCGCTCTCACCTCCCACCCCACCAACTGCCCCAGCCTGGGCGGCCTGCAGCGCTCTCCAGGTCTCCTTGCGCAGGGGCAGGGGGAGCCCAGGCTGCTGCACGCCCTCCCCCCTCGGCGGGCGCCGGGGCCAAGTCAGCAGAGCTGGCTGCGGGCTGCAGCGAGGTGCAGAGGCCCTGCACCACTGCTCGGCTGGCGCCCGGCCGCTGTCCCCACGGCGCCTCCTGGCGGCTGCGCACAGCCGGCCCGAGCCAGGACCCGGCCCTGATTGGCGCAGGGAGTGAGCCTCTGCTTTTACTGATACAGCCTTTCTCCCCACTCTACTCCCTGGGAGTTGAGGACCAGGATGGGAGGCAGCCTTCCCCGCGGGGAGGAAGGATGGTGAACAGGCTCTCGTACCAACCGGCTCAGCTCATGCATCGTTCTCACAGGCGCTTCGGGGCTGAGCGCCCACCGGGCGTGGGACACGTTGGGAACCTCCTTGAGGACCGGTGTGCAGCCCGGAGAGGTGGAAGCTAAGAGGGGCCGGGACCTGTGCCTGGCTACTGCTGTGTCCCTGCCCGGCTCCAGCTCTCCTCTGGATCACGGACCCCAATGTGGAAAGTGACGCTGTCTTTCCAGTGGGCGGGTAAGGAAGGGACCCCCGCACAGGCAGCCTCTGGGGTGAGGGCAAAGGGACCTTCTTGGCCCCCACTCTTGAACGCTCCCCCTCGGGGTTTCTGGGACAGCCTGGAGACGGGTTAAGGCACAGAGGCGGGAGAATTGGCTACAGAGGTTAAAATTGGATGTGGAGGGCGTCCAGCTTCCCCTGCAGAGGGCAGCTGAGCAGCAAATGTGGGCGGGGTCCTGCCGCACCCCCCCCTCCCCCCAGATGACGTGAGGGCCGTGTGGCAGGAGCCAGGGGCCTGGGGACAGAGAGGACAGTCCCAGGGCATCTCTGCCCAGACAGCCCGGTCTCTGCCCAGAATAGCAGCCTGTGGTGCAGGCTTCGTTTATGCCAGCGTCATGAAAACGCTGCCCGCCTTGTCCCCAGGGGCCCGTTCCTGGCAAAAGCCTTGTCTCCTGGCAAGATGGAAAGTGACGTCACGCTGTGCACAGGAGCCGCTCTTCTGGGGCCGCTCGCGGTGCTGAGGCGGTTCAGAGCCTGATGCCTCTCCTGCCCTGGACCCGGACTTCTGTAGGGAGAGCCTCGGCCCTGGGACTGCTTTTCCCCATCCCTCGCCCGAGTGTCTCCACCATGGAGGCTGCCCTTGGGGCCTGCATTGCCCCTGGAGGGAGATGGGAGGTAGGGCAGAGAGGCCAGGCACCTAGGGGACTGCAGACCCTGCTCTGGGCTGATGTCATCAGCTTTGGGGGCTGCCCAGGCCTGTGGCTGCCCCAGGACGCGCTGCAGGGGCCTCCTGCTCAGCCCGGACAGTCACAGCACTGCAGACTCCCTGCCAAGGACACAGGGACAGGCGGCTCCAGAGGATGCCTGCACCCTCTAGGCAGAGCCAACTGGCGGCCCTGGAGGACAGGGGTTGAAGGAAAAGGGGGGTCAGGAGAACAGATGGTGGGCCTGGTCTTCGGCGGGCGATGGAGTACTGATGGTGCCCACCCGGGAGCCCACTGGGAAGGCACAGCACCCAGAACCCCGAAGCAGGGGGCGACCAGGGATGCAGGTGGGGGGCGGCAGGAAAAGGTGCCCGGTGCAGCTGGGGTCCTGGGGCGTCAGGGCCAGACCCCAAGCCCTGGCCCTTCCCTGCTGGCTGGTTTTGCTCTGCACACAACGCAGAGTCAGCCGTTTCTCAGCTGCTCTCCTCTGCACGTCTGCGGAAGGCCTCTCCTCCGATGCGTGTGAACTTTTGCCCCGAGAATGAGAGAGACTCAGGACTCATCTGGTCTCAGCACCACGCTCAGAGGTGAGCGCAGTGAGGCCCGGAGATGGACCGAGCTGCCCAAGGACAGGGGCAGCCCAGGGCAGACCTGGGAGTCCCTGGGACACCTTCCGACCTGGCACTTGGGACGAGGATGGAGTCATCGGCGCTGCACCCGTCAAGCACTCTGTCTCCGGCGACACAGAACAAGGTAAGGAAATGGGGGACCGGGAGGTGACACAGACCTGGGTCCAAGAACCATGGGCAGAACTTCCTGAGCCTCAGGCCGTGCTGCTCCGGGGATGGGACGCTGCCTCCGAGCAGGTCTGCAGCGCCTCCGATTTGCAACTCTCAGCGGGCAAAGTGCCAGGGGCGGGACAGGGGGGACACGGGGGGGGGATAGAGGGGACAGGGCGGGGGCGGGGGAGGAACTCGGGCTTTTATGGTTCCTCCTCCTTCACTGCTGGGAAATTAGGGCCACTGGAGTCTGGCGGCTCCCAGTCGGGACGCTGGAGTTGTAATTCAGACTTCCTCCAGCAGAGGGCTCCTGAGGACGAGGCAAGCAGACCCAGCCCATCCGGGAGGGGCGGTTTTCGGGTGGGGTGGTTAGTTTTATATGATCCCATGCATGCAGGCAGAAGAGGTTTTCAAGATTTTGTGTCAACTAATAAAAATTAGGAAGTCTACTTAGAAATTCCCCTGCTGTTCAGGATCCATGACATCGCCTAGGTCAGTGGTCGGCAAAGTGCGACTTGCGAGCCACGGTTTGCCGCTCTGTTGACTAATGAGTGTGCCAACCACTGTCCTAGGTCACCCACGTTTCCCTCTGGCTTCTTACAGAGCTCCGTCCAGCATGCCCCAGAGGGGTGCTCTCTTTCTCAGAGCAGGCTGGGCTAGTTGCTCAGGCATCTGTTCCCTGAGGACATTAACATACTCCCGGGGTGGGCTGCCCGTCTTTGAATGGGGTGTGTGGCAAAGGTCAGATGGGACAACCCACCAGCGACACTAAACTGAGCTCTCTGGCCGCCCGTGGGTTTCGGGTGGCGCCTGTGCCCACCCCTGGCGCAGGAAACCTTACGGAGGGACAGTAACAAGTCCAGCCACGAGTCCGTGTGGGCCACCCTCGGGGTTTTGACTCATTCTTCCCCCACCAGCCTCTCCTGGAAAGGCCTGCCCCTTGTGGTGTGCAGACCCCCTTGCCCCACAGCCCAAATGCTGTCGGTTGTCCCTCAGAGAGATCAGGCTTCCTTCTGGGTCGTAAATGGGCTTATTTCGCGACAGAGGACCGGGCATAGGAGGTTTCCTTGAAAAAGTACAAATTTGGGTTTTCTTCCAAACAGGAGGGTTTGGAACGAGTTGATGAAATTGTGAAATGGGCCGAGCTCATCTTTGATGCTCCCCCACTGTGGTCACCGCACTGACCTCGGGGCTCCCCCAGGCTCCCAGGGGCTGCAGACCCCCTCTGAGGAGCGCCTTGGCTCAGCCTGGCAGCCAGGGTGCCGTGTCTGTGTTGTGCCTGACCCGTCTCCCCCACCTTAGAAGTCTGCACGTTCTGTTTGGGAATCCAGTGCCCACAGGCCCCTGGACGGCACCCGCTCTCCTAGCCACTTCCCGGGGACCGCAATGCCCTAGCTCAGTGGTCGGCAAACTCCTTAGTCAACAGAGCGGCAAACCGCGGCTCGGGAGCCGCATGTGGCTCCTGAGCCGCAGTTTGCCGACCACTGCCCTAGCTCAAAGGAGGGGTTCCTACTGGGGAAGTCACCCTTGGGAGAGAAGGCGGGTGCGGGGCACCTGGGGCGCACCTGCCAGGCGCCTGCAGTTCGGCACCTGCACCCCCGGCCTGGAGGCGGTCTGGTGCTCATGACTGCTTGGCCTCTTTGCCTCTCTAGGTCTGCACAGGCCCAAAGTGACGGCTGCCCCGAGGGACACGCTCCAACAGAGAAGTCCCATGAGAGGCGAGAGGCCTTGGTCTCTCCCAGTCCACAATCCGGATGCTGCGAGCAGTATGGTCTTCTGCGGGCCGTGCCCCGCATGCGTCCATTTCTGGAAAGATCTGGGTGATGCTGTTCTGCAGCTACCTACACGGAAAGGGGCAGTGACGGCAAGCGTGCACCTTGGCAGTGTCTTCCCAAAAGGTACGGGCCAGGGAGCGCGTGGCTGCACAGAGAGAAGGGGGGGGGTCCGCGGGGCCAAGGACGTCATCACTGGTGAGAGTCAGCCCCGTGGTCCACAGCCGGACTGATCTGTGGAGCGAGGGTCCGGTGCCCTTCTCTGTTGACCTCACCGGTCCTTAGCACGGACTTGCCGTAGGCGGGCGCCATCCCACCAATTACTGTGTCTCTTCGACACCTGCCCTGCTACACCAGGGCCCCACCTGTCCTGAGCATTTCTGCGGGGGGTTTCCTTCCTTCCTTCCTTCCTTCCTTCCTTCCTTCCTTCCTTCCTTCCTTCCTTCCTTCCTTCCTTTCTTTTCTCCTTCCTTCCTTCCTTCCTTTCTTTTCTCCTTCCTTCCTTCCTTTTCTACTTCCTTCCTTCTTTCCTTCCTTCCTTCCTTCCTTCCTTCCTTCCTTCCTTCCCTTCTTTCTTTCCTCTCTCCCTCCTTTTTTTTCTTCCTTTTTCTCTCCCTTCTTTTCCCTTCCCTTCCCTTCCCTTCCCTTCCCTTCCCTTCCCTTCCCTTCCCTTCCCTTCCCTTCCCTTCCCTTCTCTCTCTCTCTCTCCCGTGAGTCGATAGAATGGAATCAATAGCCTGCAGGTCCTGAAGACCTCACAGGCCAGGGAAGGCTGTGGTGATCAGAAACGATGGGCTGCACTCGCATTTTCTGAATTCGGAAAGAAGGGTCCCTTTCCCTTCAGGGGCCCTCCGCTGCGGGAGTGAGTATGGTCACCGTGGGCCCAAGGACCAGCCTCCTGGGTGCTGTTCCCTCTGACGCCTCCCCGGGGCCCAGGCTGGGAAAGGCCCCGTGGGTACAGCCTCTGGCTCTCCCTACCCGGCGGTGCCGAGGATGGTGACTGTTGGCCTAGCATCCGGTCTGGTGCTGGGGGCGCGGGAGAGAACGTCTCGCTGCTCCGCAGCAGCAAGGGGGCAGTGTGGCTGGAAGAGAGTAAGCGAGAGGGAGCAGCATACGTGAGGTCCAGGCCAGTGGAGGCTGGTTCACTTGAGCTTTTAGGCTGCGGAAGGGCCTCTGGCTTTGTCTTGGTGCGGGGAGGAAGCCTGGAGGGGTGTGAGCAGCACAGTGATGTAATCAGACATCACACCTCTCCTGGGTGCTCTGAGGACAGGCTGTGGGGAGCAGGGGCCAAGAGGAAGCAGCCCGGAGGCTATGGCGGCGGCCGGGTGAGACCATGAGAGCAGCCTGGACGGCCTGGACAAAGGAGTGGAAACAGCGCTTGTGATGGGAAAGCAGAGGAGGGTCTGGATTTGGCTGTGTTTTGAAGGTGGAGCCGGCAGGCTGTGCTGACGGTCAAGGTCGGGCTGCAGGGACTGTTGCCAGCACGCGGGGAGGATGCCGGGAGGACGGGGTTGCGTGTGTGGAGATGGGGGGACTTCTGAAGGGCAATCAGGGGTCACTGCAACCAGGACTTCAGTTTGGGAGCCATCACGTGCTCAGACTCCCATTACATCGTGAGACTTGGAGTCGGCACTTGGCTGTCAGTCTGGCTGTCGATGGAGAGGCTGTGGCTGCACATGGGAACGTGGGCGATGTCACTGTGCAGGTTTGATTGACAAGCGTGAGGCTGGATGAGATCACCCAGGGAGGGAGTGCAGGTGGACTGGGCCCTAGGGTCCCCCAACACAGAGAGTGGGGCCTGGAGGAGGAACCGGCAGAGGAGACTGAGGGAGAGATCGGTGAAGGAGGTGAGGACCGAGAGAGTAGTATCCAAAAGCGAAGTGGGAAGGAAAACGGCTTCCAAAGTCAAGGAGGGACCAGCTGTCAACTGAGGCCAATGGGCCAAGCAAAATGGGAACTTGGAGTTGGCCATTGGGTTTAGCAACGTGGAGGTCACCAGTGACCTTGACAAAGTAGGAGTAGGACAAAGGCAAGCTCCCGGGCTGCCTCCCTCAGCCCAGTGGGAAGGGAGCCGGTCCGTGAGACAGGCAGGCAGCTCAGCGGGTGGGCACTGGCCAGTCCTGAAGACCTCGCGGGCGGGGAGGCCGTCCTCCGCCAGAGGCCTCAGCAGGTGCCGCCGCAAGGCCGGAGCCTGTCCTCTTGTCCACTGGCATTGCCGGGACACAGCCTCCGGCCACTAGTCCGCAGGGCCAGCCACATGAGTTCCGGTCCTACTGGGAGCCGCCAGGCATCCAGCACGGGGCTGCCCAGCACCAGCGACCCATCCGACCTTTCAAAGCGTTTTGCGCAAACTCAGGCACACGACTGCCTTTCAAACACCATCAGACGCGGCGTCATCCTCAGAGCGCCCGCTGGCGGAAAGGAAAGGCCCCCAGCTCCGCGAGCAGCGGCAAGGACAAGTTGGGTGCCAACAAAGAGTCTCTTTCCCTTGTTGCACTTGGGGTCTCAGCCACCGAAAGTGGGCTGTCATGGAGATGCCTGTCCATACCCACCATGCTTCCCGTGCTGCACGGTGCCTTAGAGCGAGCATCATGCGTGGGGAGCTGCGTCTTGGGCTCTTTCTCATCAGGCCCCCAACGTGCGCCACGGCCAGCCAGCGGGTGACGCGGCCCAGGCTCGCCGTTCCCTGACGCTCCGGCTTCGTTCAGGGTAGACTTCAGAGTGGCGCTGTCCAGTCCAGGAACCACTGGCCACGCGCGCTGACAGTTCCGTGAACCACTGGCCACACGTGCTGACGCCGTGAGGGAGGAACTGCCTTTGATATTTGACGTAGGTCATCGATTCCAATAGTCACAGGTGGCCAGTGGCTCCCGTGCAGACAGCAGGGACGCGGGGCTGTCCCACCATCGCAAGCAGGTTTTAGCCTCTTCAACGTGTTGGGAGGAGGCAGTCAAGGGTCTTTCAAAGTTGTGAGTAAAATTTTGTGAGACGCTCATTGTTTTTTTTGGTTTTGCTTTGTTTTTCTTGTTTTGTTTTTCGAGAAAAGGGTTAATAGCTTTCGTCAGATTCTCAAAGGATTATGTGACCCCCCTTCCCCCAAAAGGTTAGGAACCATCAATCTGGAGTAATCGATTATATACATAGTGAGACCTATATCATCTACATGTATGACATAAGGTGTATTACATGTACGTTGTGGGGTAGCAAGCACCTGGTGAGACAGAATGTAACTTAAAAACATTTTTTTTTTTTATTGACTTGAGAGAAAGAGAGGAAAGGAGAGAGCGATCGAGTTGGGGTTCCACTGAGTCATGCATTCACCGGTTGGTTCTTGCATGTGCCCTGATCGGGGATAGAACCCGCGACCTTGGCGTATCGGGACGATGCGCTAACCAGCTGCGCTCCAGCCAGGGTGGCGGAAGCAGACGCTGTACCTGAGGGGAGAGAAGCTGTGGGCCCGTCTCTGGCAGCGGAATCACAGACCTCTTCCAGAGAAGCCCCTCTGCCCTGGGAAGGGCCACTCGGGGTCCCTGGGACCCTGGTTCTGGGAACAGGAAACGTGGCTGAGGAAGGCCTTGGCCAGGTAGAGCGGTGCGCCCTCCCCCGGCGGAGCGTGAAGACGGGAAGGTGACTAGAAGCCTTGGGGAAGGAGGTAAAGACCCGGACCCTTGCACTGCCTGGGATGGGCTGGGATGTCCCCGAGGAGGTCAGCGACAGGAAGGCACGCACTTCAAAGGGGGAGGTGTCCGGGGAATGTCACCTGAAGCCAACCCCAGTGGCCTGAGAGTCCTAGGAAAAGGGGTGGACGCAGAGTCCAGGCAGCGCTCGGAGCAAGGACAGGGCCAGACCCCCCCGGGCTCACACCTCAGCTGTGCGGCTAACTAGCAGCAGCAGCACCGTGACCTTGGGCCTAACCTCTTCGTGTCTCAGTTTCTTCATCTGTAAGATGGGGCTAATTAAAGCTTAGGGTTAATATGAGGATTAAACAAGGACAAACACTTGTGCCCGAGCCTGGCCAAGGGAGACCCCTGGTGTGTTTGTTGAATAACCTCAGGTGTGGGTCGGCAAGACTTCCGGCTGTCAGAGCTGTGACACTGAGGGTCGAGGGGCGGCCCCGTCTGAGAGAGGAGGCATCCTTCCACCACCCTCCCAGCAGGTGTGGCCTGGCCGTCCCAGGCTCTTCTGAAGGGGCAGTGGGGGTGGGAACCAGGACTGGAGCCTTGGGGTGAGCTGCTGCTCCTGGAGTCTTTGAGGGGTGGGACACTTGTCCCTCCCACAGTCCTCAGGCTGGGACATGGGCCATGGTCAGCGTGGCCCTATCTCCCTCTTGGAGCTGGAGAAATGGGGGGGAACTAGGGACACGTAGTGACGAAAGCTGCAGGCAGCACACAGACCCGGCCTATCGAGGGGTTTCCCCCCGGGCCAGCACCTTTGTCAAACAGTGGCCCTGTGTTCTGAGGCTGACGGCCCTGCCTTGGGCACTCAGCACAGGTCCCAATCCCACATCTGTCGCTTCCAAGCTGCATGACCTTAGACAAGGACATGGGACTGAAGCCTCTCTGAGACCCAGGTTACCACCTGCTAAATGGGCATCAGAGTAGGGAATGCATAGCGCTGCTGGGGGAATCAATGAGAGCAAGTCTGCAAAACAGGGAGCAGGGCGTTACGTGGACAATGAGGACTTGTCAACAGTAGCTGAAGGCTGGATGGATGGATTACACGCGGATCAGCCCATCCATCCACAGGGAGCTCCTAGGAGCAGGCTGGCCTCTGTGCCCCAGGAAAAAGGGTGCCTTGATGCCTGAGCCGAAGAGCAACTTCAGGGAAGCAAAGAGGACCCTAAAGCTAGTTTAGCCAAAATGCCAGGCCGCCAGCGCCGGGCGATTCTCCCGGGGACAGCACTTGGACTTCGTGTGTTTATTTATTCTTGATCTGGGGATGATTTCTCCACTGACCCGGCAAGGGGAGGTGCGTTTTCTTATTCAGAGATGGGGCCTTGCACATTGTGCTCCCTGGGGCACCCCCACATGCCACACACACACACACACACACACACACACACTGGCCCATCCACTGTCACCCCACCCCCACCCCCGCCTCCACGCGATTCTCTGAGGTCAGGGCTACAGAAGAAAGCCCTTCCCTCAAAGACCCCGTTCCCCTGCAGGTTCGGGGCCCGCGTCCCTGTCGCTCTGTCTTCAGGGCTGTGCCACAGGCTGCCTTGGCCTCCTAGCCACTTGCCCCCACGGCAGCCACCGCCGGCCCCTACAGGGGAGGGCCGCAGCCATAGGATGCCTGCCCCTCCTGTGTCACCCACAAGGGGCCAGTTCTGAGCTGGGGCGTCAGCATTTGTCAAGAGCCTGGGCTTCCGAAGGCCGGCTGCGCTCATGCCACGTCCTTCCAGCCGGTGAGGAAGGTGGCCGTTCCTTTTGCTTCCGCTGAGGTGTGGCTCACATGCCATCAACCTCACCACTGCCAAGTGTACGACTTAGTGGGTTCTCGTATATTTACAAAACCGTGCAACCACCACCGTGTTCCGGTTCCAGGACCCCGTCATCCGTCTTTGTTTAATTCACGTTCTTGGGCAAGATGGACCCATAGGCCGGCCGACTGGGGAGCAGGACCTTGGGCCTCTGTGGTTAACTTTAAGACGGAAGGCCTCTGGGATGGCACCGTTTTGAAGCTGTGTGTGGGATGTGCCAGGGCACATCCGGGGGCCCGAGAAGCTTGCCGATGCTACTCCGTAGCTCCCTTTCTCTCTAGCCCCCCCTTTGCCTGAAAGTTGAGGGGTGGGGGGGGGAGTATGTCGCGTGCTGGATGGATTCTAGAGGAAATACACATGGGCGTGGGGTCCTCGCACCTGGCGAGGCTGGAGTGAGGAGACAGACCCCAGCACAGAGAGAGGCCTGATGCAGTCCTCACTCACACAGAAATGCTTATCGGGGGCGGGGGGGTGGGGTGGGGAATGAGGCCTGGATATATTTTGGCCTCTCTGGATAGAAAAGTAGATAGGAATCTGGTTCCTTCAACTCTCTAGATGCCAAAGCAGATTCATTCGTGACCTGTCCAGGTGAAGGCGTTTCGGTGGCTCTAACAGGAAAACCAGAATGGGCTGGTCCTCGGAGGTGTGTGCCGATGTGCCGGGCAGAGGAGGAAGAGACGCCTCCCGGGCCTGGCACTCCAGAGGCTCCTAAGAGGAGCTGCTGAGCCCATGACCCGGCCTGCTGTGTGCAGACTCTACCTCGTGCAGTCCAGACGGCTGGGATTTCTTTCATTCATTCATTCATTCATTCCACAATACTTATTGAATCCAAACCTTGAGCCTGACACTGTCTGTGCACAGGAGGACACCAAGGCTTGGAGACGCTACACAATTTGCTAAATCGAGGCAGGATGCAGGTGCTTAAGGAGTGAAGCTTGGGGTCTGAGAGGCGTGGATTGGGGTCCTGGTTCCTCCTCACCCTCCTCCTTCTGGCGGTGGCCCAGTGTTCCGTTTCTGGTCCTTGGCTTCCTCACCTGTAATGGGGCAGTGCTAGTACCTGTCTCTAGAGCTGCTTTGAGGGTTCGAGGAGATTACCTGGGGGAGGGTTTAGGATGACGCTGGCACGTGGAGCACTTCATGCAAGTTAGCTGTTCTCACCATCACTGCCCAAGGCCACGCGGCCAGCCAGCTCCGAGCCCCCTTCCCTTCCATGGCCCTGTGCTACCTCCAGAGCCACCTGCCTCCTTCAGTCCTCCCAGTCTGAGGATCACAGAGGCTTCTCCACCCACCTACCCCACAGGACCGTCCCGTCCCTGCACTGCTGGTGTGGGAAGGCAGGCCAACCCGCAGCCGGCGCCTGCACCTGGGTCTTCTCACCTGCTGGCTGCTCTCTCCTGGTCTAGAACCCCTGGAAAGTGTGGGAAACATGGGCTCCTCCAGACTCACCCTGTGAGCCTCCGGGTCCTCATCCCTGTACCCGGGCAGCTCACACTGGCCTCCACTTGCTCCCTCCCCTATGCCCAAATGTGACCACACTCCTTGTTGTCCCCACCCTCATCCAGAGCCACCTCCTTGTTGTCCCCACCCTCATCCCCGTGTCCCCCATCCCCACCTCCAGGTCCCCCCACTCCCATCCCTGTGCCCCCAGGACCATTTTTTCCCAGGGCAAGAGGGCCGAGTCTCCCACTCTCACCCCAGGGAGCTGTTGCCTCAGAAGGCCAGGAGACCTCCACCCTCCGTTTGTCCCTGGGGAGAAGAGGGTGCCTACCCAGCCCGGGGCACCTTGCGGGGGGGCGAGGGGGGTCCTGCAATCGTGCCACCGTGAATCTGAGGAGAGGGTTTGCTTCTGATGAAGTGATTTCTGTCTTGCAACAACCCCCAGGGCAGAGGGAGGCCAGGGACACTCGGTCCCTTCAACCTGGACACAGAGGGGCAGCTGGTCCCGGGAGAGTCCTAAGGTCCCGCCCATCGCACTGGGTGGGATCTAGGAGGCCTGGGGCGGGGTGGTGTTGGGAGGCTCTTCCCACAGGGAGGGGATTTCAGGGCCGCCCCTGCACTCACTTACGTCCCCACCAACTCCAAGGGCATCCGGCCCCGTGGCGCAGGGTGGCGGAAACAGAGAGAATGGAGAAGTGTGCGCCTCGCGGGCTGTCCCCACCTTCCCCCGGCTCCGTGCTCTGGACCGACCCGCATTAGCGTTTGTGTCTCCGGAACGTTTGCGGCGGGTGCGGGGAAGGGGCTGCATCCGGCGCCCTGAGCCCACCGCCAGCCCAGGAGCCCCCGGCTCCACTCCTGGGCGCTGCGCCTTGTGTCGCCGGGCCGTGTCACCCCGCGGCTCGTAGCGCGGGAACTTCCCCGGTGCCCGTTCCTGGCACCGGGACCTCTTTCCCGGCTCCTGGAGCCCGGGGCTGCGTGGACCTTCCAGCTCTCCGGCGGGCAACGTCGTGGAGACTGCAGGTCCGGACCCCGGACGCCGCCCTCATCCGCGCCGGACACGGG
Source organism: Corynorhinus townsendii (assembly GCA_026230045.1). Classification (NCBI taxonomy): domain Eukaryota; kingdom Metazoa; phylum Chordata; class Mammalia; order Chiroptera; family Vespertilionidae; genus Corynorhinus; species Corynorhinus townsendii. The sequence goes on from JAPDVU010000002.1 coordinate 217,138,647, forward strand.
TTTCTTTTTCCCTCTTCTAGGGGAGAGGCCCGCGGGCTGGGCATCGTGGGGGGTGCGCCCAGGTTTCTCTTGGCCTTCTTACAGGCCCTCTCCGCCCGCCCGGGCTTCCGGCGAGGAGCCCCCAGAAGGGTCTCGACGCCCTGGGGCTGGGACATCGTCCCTGGGAGGCGCGCCCTGGCATTCCGGCCGGGGGAGGCGAGGGGCGCTGCGCAAAGTCCAAGCTCTCACCCGGGAAGCGCAGTCCAGACCACCGAGGGGCCCCGCCTCACGGCCCAGCGCGCGCCGTCCCCCTGCCGGGCGCCTCGGGCAGTGCGCACAGCCCATCCCCCGACGTGACCCCGGCGTCTCCAGCGCCCCCGGCCCTAATCGCGCTCAGGCTGACCCCGCCCCTCCTGTCCCCACCTGGGTTCTTCCTTTGCAGGTGGAGGCGGTGCCCGCGCCCCGAGCGTCTGGGGCGCGCCGACTGCCAGGATCTGGGGCGGTGGAGACGCGTCTCCCGCCCCGGGTGGCGCGCGCAGGAGGGAGGACCCGGACGCGGCCCCGCCTGGGCTTGCGCTGGGCTTGCCTGGGCTTGTTCAGAGCCGGCGCTTCCCTCCGCGACCGCGCAGAGCCGGGGGATTTGGAGATTTTGCCGGAGCCTCGCCGCCAAACTCGGTGAGGAGGGGACCGGAGATCGCGCCCCGCTCCCCGCGTCCGCCCGAGGGGAGCGCAGGTAACGCCTGGGTTCTCCGTCTGCGGGAAAGTTGGAGAAGACGGAGGCAGGGCTAGACCGAGTACTTTAATTACAATCGTCATAGACACCCCGTTGAATTGTGTGGCCTCCGAGTCATAAAGGGGAGACTTTCCAAGAAGCAACAAACTGCTCTTTGATTTCATGGTCTCTGGAGAGAAGGATTCCTTCTCTGGGTTTGCCCGCCGCCTCTTTCTTCCTCTCGCTGCACTCGGGGCGCAGGAGGGCCGGCCGGTCTGGGAGTGGAGCGGGGGCCCTGGTGTTACTGCCGCTGCTCACCCGCCACAGGCCCGAGCAAAGCCTTGACCCCCTGAGGTGGGGGGCGGGGGGGGGGCGAGACTGACACACCCCCCCCCCCCCCAACGCGGCTGCGAAAAACCTCGGGCTATGCAAAGTGGTGCGGCCGCTGTAACAGTGTGATGAAGAGGGCAAGTGTTATAAAGAGAGGCCCAGGCAGGAGAGGGGGTTCAGGCTTCCAGTCCCCCAGTGAACGTGGGCGCCACCCTCCCCTGCGCCCCGCGCCCCGCGCCCCGCCCCACTCTGCGGGCTGCAGCCCTGCCCGCCTGGGAACATGAGGGAGGGCGCTTCTCACAGTCCGCGCTCCCGGCTGAGACCTGCAGGCGGCGTGGCGGGGCCCCTTCCCCCGGTGAGGTGGCTGTGGCCAGGTAGCGGGACGGGCACCTGCTCCCGGCGCCTTCACTGTTTCTGTGCCTGGTGCAGCCTAGGGAGCGAGGGGCCGCTGGCTGTGCAGAATGGCCAGGGCCTTCGCCCTCCTGGTCCCTCCGAGCCGGCCTCCTGCAGCCAGGCTGGCTGGGCCTCTTGGAGTGGCGCCCCTGGCACGCTGTAGCAGATGCCCTCGTGTCAAGGGGCACGAAGGCCCACTGGAGGTTACGTGGGGCAGGCAGGCTCTGCGTCTGCCTCAGGTCTGAGGTCTGGGACACAGGGCCTTTCCTCTGAGCCTCACTGTCTCCCATGAGCCCCCAGTGCTGTGCAGCCCCCGGGGGGCTCCCTCATGGTCTGTCCCTGGGTGGAGAGTCAGTGGGGCAGCACCTGCAGGGACCCCAGGGCCCATTGGCATCTGCTGCCATCCGGGGTAGTGGCCTGTCTCTTGACCGTCCCAACCTGAGGGCTGGCCAGACTGGCCCGCTCTGCCCCGCCAGTCAGCCTTCTCTCAAATCAATAACGCGAAACCTCGCCCGGCCTCCGGGTCCTTCTTAACGCCGCACACCAGGCGGTACTTCCCTGGGTGGCGTCACCTGATGGCCATCCCCGCCCTGAACCGGCCCTGGTCCCTGGCCTCTGGGCTAGGAGGTGTGGGAAGGTGGAAAGACAAGCCAGATGCCCCGGTCACAGGCTACTCAACCTCGGATTAGAGGAGATGTTTCTAATAAGGCAGCGATGCTCAACTGGTGCGTGCAAGAGTTTTTAAAACATGTAACTCCCAGCCACTTAGTCAGGGGCACGGGCCTCTCTTCCCTCAGATCACAGGGGGGGAACCTGTTTTCTGCCAAGGGCCATTTGGATATGTTTGATATTACCCGAGGCCATACAAAAGTATCAACTTAAAAATGAGCCTGCCACATTTGATCAAACATTTAATTAACTCACCCCTAATGCCTTGGCAGGGCCAGACCAAATGATTTCTCTGGCCTTCTCTGGCCCACAGGCCAGACGTTCCCCACCCCTGCCTTAGATTGTCAAATTAAAAACAGCCAACACCGCAACAGCCATCCAGTGTGGATGAATCCAAATTATACCTTTTTTTTTTTTTTTTTTTGGTCAGATAGGCAAAAAAAGATTTTTTTTTTTTGGTGTGCCACAGGATTTTAGGAATTAGTTTGTGTGCCATGAGGTGAAAAAGGTTGAAAATCGCTGTAATAAGGAAATAGACAGGATTCACTCCTTCCTTCGTCCGTTCATTCAGCAAATATTTATTGAGTCCTTGCTATGCGGCTGGCATCCTTTCAGCTTTGAGACGACAGCAGTAAAACAAACGGGCACATCTTGACTTGTGGGGAGCTGGTCTTCGGTGGAAGAAGCAGGAGATAAATGAACAAAGTAATATTTGAAACGGTTAGATTGTGATCACTGCTATGAGCCGTATGAGGGTGACGTGTGCCAGGGAAGGGTATTATTTTGGATGGCGAGGGGGTGGGGGGGTTAAGTCTCTAGGGAAGGGAGGGCTTTCCAGGCAGCAGGACCAGCAGAGCAGACCCTGTGCTCGGTGCATCTGAGACATTTGCAAGGAAGCCAGCGAGGCTGGAGGGAGGGCTAACAGGTACCAGGTGGAGTCAGGCAGGGCCAGGTCACCGAGGGCTCTGTAGGCCCTAGGACTCAGCAAGAAAACCCAGCGGGTGACGGCGGCAGCCTTTGGAGGGTTCTGAGCTGCAACTGTCATGATCTTACGTCTTAAAACCATCCCTCTGGCTGTTGTGTAAAGAGTATACTGAGCTAAGAGTGGCAGCAGGGACACCCCTGGAGGCTGTTCCTCGGTCCCCCTGGAAACCACGGGGCCTGGACTGGGGCTGTAGTGGGGGGGTGAGGCGGGGGGGGGCAGGGAAGGGGGGCGGCAGGAGGCTTTGGAGGTAGAGCCAACAGCCTGCTGCTGGGTGGATGATGGGGAGTCGGGGGTGGGGGCGGGGGTGGGGGCGGGGAAGAGGACACAAGGATGCCCTAGCCAGTTTGGCTCAGTGGATAGAGCGTCGGCCCTCAGGCTGAAGGGTCCCGGGTTTGATTCCAATCAAGGGCAGGTACCTTGGTTGCAGGTTCCCCAGCCCTGGTCAGAGTGCATGCAGGAGGCAACCAACTGATGTGTCTCTCTCACATCGATGTTTCTCTCAGTCTCTACCTCTCCCTTCCCCTTTCTCTCTGAAAATCAGTGGAAAAATATCCTCGTGTGAGGATTACCAACAACAAAAAAACAACACCACACACACAAAAAACAAAGATGGCTGCACAGACTGACTTGCACAGATGAACGAACTGTTCGCTGGGATGGGGAGACCTGGGGGAGCAGGCTGCAGGGTTTCCTGGGAGATCTGGAGTTGTGGTTTGGCTAGTTAGTTGCCCAAGTGGAGATGGTGTTGGGTGTTGGAACCTGGAGTGTAGGAGAGAGGCCTCGCTAAGATGGTACCTAATGCCATGGACTGGATGGGATTGCCCAGGGCGGGGTGGGTGGTGGAGCAGAAGGTGGGAAATAGTCATCCTGGAGATCAGGGAGAGGATGGGCAAGGAAAGTGACAGGACAGCGCCTGACATATGGCAGGTGCTTGATCAATATTGGTTGGGTGGGTGGATGGATGGATGGATGGATGGGTTGGTAGATGGATGGGTGGGTGGGTGGGTGGGTTGGTAGATGGATGGGTGGGTGGATGGATGGATGAATGGGTGGATGTATGAGTGGGTGGGTGAGTGGATAGATGAATGGGTGGGTGGGTGGATGGATGGATGGATGGATGGATGGATGGATGGATGGATGGGTAGGTGAATGGGTGGATGGAAGGGTGGGTGGGTGGGTGGATGGGTGGGTGGATGGGTGGATGGATGGGTTGATGGATGAGTGGGTGGATGGGTGGGTGGGTGAATGGGTGGGTAGTTGGGTGGGTGGGTAGTTGGGTGGGTGGATGGATGGGTGGGTAGATGGATGAGTGGGTGGGTGGATGAATGGGTGGGTGGATGGATGGGTGGGTGGGTGGATGGATGGGTGGGTGGGTGGATGGATGGGTGGGTGGGTGGATGGATGGGTGGGTGGGTGGATGGATGGGTGGTGGGTGGGTGGATGGATGGATGGATGGATGATGGGTGAGTGGGTGGGTGAGTAGGTGGATGGGTGGGTAGTTGGATGGGTGGATGGATGGGTGGGTGGGTGGATGGATGGATGGATGGATGGGTAGATGGATGAGTGGGTGGCTGGGTGGGTGGGTGAATGGGTGGGTAGTTGGATGGGTGGATGGATGGGTGGTGGGTGGATGGATGGATGGATGGGTAGATGGATGAGTGGGTGGATGGGTAGGTGGGTGAATGGGTGGGTGGATGGATGGGTGGGTGGTGGGTGAACAGTTCTGGGCATGAAGTGTAGCACTGCTGTGCAGTGCTAAGGCTCTATCGGCCATGCAGAGACTGCTGGCTGCCAGATTCTAGCAGCGAGTACGGGAGATGTAAGGAAGCAGTAAGTGCTCTGGGATTTCAGGGGCACACAGGGCTGGGGAGAGGCCGAGGCAGTTTGGGGAAAGTAGAGAGGATTTGGGCTGAGCCTGGGAGAGCAGCCAGGATTCAGAGACAAGTGTAGAGAAGGGGAAGGAACGTGGACGGGAATGGTGTTAGCAAAGCTGGGAATGCAGGAGGGCTCCTTACAGTTTAGCTGTCTGTGGGGCTGGGTGGAGGGAGGGCTCTTATGAAGGGGGAAGGAATGGCTGACGACTGCAGGGGAGTAGCAGGGGAGCGAGAGCCTGCCCAGAGGCCCTGTCTTCACTCCCTGGCCTCCACCCTCTCGGATCCTGCCCACTCCTGCCTCCCACCTTGGGGAGCCAGGTGGCACCTCTCGTCTGTTCTCTGGTCTCTGTGAGGTTGGGGGTGGGGGGGTGGATTATGATCCTCATTTGTTTTTTAAGCCTCACCTGAGGATATTTTTTTTATTGATTTTAGAGACAGAGGAGGGAGAGAGAAACATCAGTGTGAGAGAGAAACATCCAGTACAGACAGTCCTCGGATTACGTCGGACTCGATGTACGTTGTTTCGTGGTTACGTCGCCATCTCACGTTTATTTATATATATAAAAAAAAGTTCCGCCATTTCGACGTCTGTACATATGTGCTTTGTGTTTTTTATTATTTATTTACCACAAGTGAAGGTCAGGAATTGTTATCTTTTAAATTTTTTTGCTGTTTCACTTCATTACTGCTGTGTCTGTGCTCCACGTGAGTGACGTAGGTGCTTATGTAGGTGGGTTCTGACTTAGGGCAAAAATCGCGTTACATGGCGCCGTGGGAATGGATCTCCGGCATAACCCGAGGACCTACTGTACACACCCCGATGGGGGAATCAGACCCGCAACCTGGGGATGTGTCCTGACCGAGAAGCGAACCCGCAACCTTTTGGTGTACGGGATGGCACTCCAGCCAACTGAGCCACCCGGCCAGGGCATGATGCTCATTTTTGATAGAAGAGGAGTGAGGTGCTGGGAGGCTGGTGCCCGCTCCTTAGGGGGTGATGTGGGTGCAGTCTTCCCCTCCCCCCACCCGCTGGGCCCTCCAGCTGTTCTTGCCCCGTTTGCACCTGTGGCCTTGGCTGAGGGGCCGGCCTGCTCTCCTGTGTCAGGGGTTAGGGAGGCAGGCAGATCACTTGTTGGTACCACACCAAGAGGGGTGCCAACTCCAGAGCCATCAGAAGTGGCATCTTCTTGCATGCGCACACACACGTGTGTGTGTGTGTGTGTGTGTGTGTGTGTGTGTGTGTGTGCATGTGCGCTCGCGCGCAGTCGGGGAGGACTGGCAGGGGCCCTTTAAATCCAGCTTCAGTGATTGAAATCCTTAGCAATGGAAGCGGTTGGTGGCCAGCCGTGGGCTGTCCCCTCGCATTCTGGGCCTGGCTGTAGATGCCAGGCAGAGGCTGCTAGGTGCTGGGGTCTTGCAGCTTTTTCCTCCACGGGAAGTGCCCTGCCAGGGCTCCGGCGTCCTGAAGCGCCTGGCGCGGAGTCAAAGGCCAGCTGCCCAGGCCCAGCTGTCTCTGGCTGCGGGAATCAGGAAGGATGACTAACCGTCCTGGGTTTGCTTCCTCATCTGCCAGATTGGGCTCCTGTGAGGACCCCCTTCGTGGAGTTGGGTGTAAAATAAATTAGATAACGGACACAAACTCTGGAGCAGGCTGTGGCCGCTACTCGGCCTCATCCGTGATGAAGAGCCTTGCTTTCCCAGATGCGTAATCATTTCACGAAGTCAGGAGAACCTTCCTCCATCCGTGCAATCCAGTGAGGCTTTGGAGATTTTTGTTTGGTTGGCTTTTGCACTGCAAATTAATTTCCCTCTCTCCGCTTCCTAAAAATGGGTGCTTTCGCATTGCAGATACTTAGGGGAGTAAAGTGCCTTGGGTTGATGCAAAAAGGCACCCTGAACCGCCCCCCCAGCCCCTCCCCCAGCCCCATCCCCGGCTGTGGGCAGGTGGTAGCTGACCCCAATGGGTAGAGCCCAACATCTACCAGTCTAGACCTGGGGACCCCTGACCTCACAGTGCCAGTGACCTCTCCCGCACTGTCATTAGGTGCAGTCTTCAGGCTGACCCACTCCTCCCAGCCTCCCCACCTCACCTGCCTGGTTCCCATCTGATCCCCCTCCTTCCTCTGGGCGGATTAGCCTGGGGCTGGGTGCTACGCTCCCTAGGCAGAAAGTGGAATTTCAACACTCAGTAGAAGAAAAGCGGGTAGAGAAAGGGAGGGTCCCTCAGAGGAGAAGGAGCTGGGTGGGGGCAGGGAGGTCCCCTTGGGGGAGGGGTGTCAGCTGATGCGAGCGGAATGGAGTCCTAATCCTGACATTAAACATATCCTGAGGAAGTCCCATCATCTCACAACAAAAGGAATGACTGAAAGAGGACTTGGAAGTGGGGAGGAAGGGGGACCGCTGTCGCTATTGCCCCCTCTCCTCCTGAAGCCCACCCCCAGTGCCAGGGAAGCCAGTTTTATAAAATCCTGGACCATGTGATCCACCACAGATCGATGCCTCCTCCTCCAGGGATCAGCGCAGGCCGGTGCTGGTTCTCTGCCCAAACCCCAGAGCACATTCAAACCGCTGCCTGCAGCCCCGAGAGACAGGGAAGCAGCTCTTGTAAAGCTGCTGAGAGACAGCTGCTCCGGGGCCTGGGTACCTCCCAGCCGGCTCCCTGCCCTGAATGCCACCTCCCTGCTCGGGCCTGAGCCAGACCCAGGGAGGGCTGTGGGAGGGGGGGGGGGGTGCGGGGGGAGCGCCTGCAAGGATAAGGCAGTGGGGCTAGCCTTCTAGCTGGGAAAAGGTGGGACAGAGTCATAGTTCAGACTGAGCCTGCAGGGGGGCGACAAGTCTCCAGCCCCCCACTTTGGCACCCACCGAGGACTGTCCTAGCCCCTCAAAAGCCATTTAACCCAGGATACTTCAAAACTTCCACTCCTAAGCCACAGCATTCCACCCTGAATGTTGTTTTAAAAGCAAACACTTCCCTGCCTGCCTCCTTCTCTCCCCTTCACCGAAGAATCGCACCGTCTCCCAAATGCTCCCCGAAGCGCAGCTTCGACGGCGCACACCAGAGCTCATTCTGTTCATCTGTGTGCACTGTGCCAGGTCTGCCTGGTCGCTGCCCCGGAGGCTCGCTCTCACGGCTCATCTGAAATAAGCGAGATGGCCCTCGTTTCACCCCCATTTCCTCGGGGTGCTGGGACTGAACATCTCTCAACCCTCTGCTCACCTGGGAATAGATGATGTTTGCCCAGCCGGCCTCACAGAATTGCCGGGAGGGTCGCGGGTGACGGGTTGTCCTCACAGCGCGCCCTGGTCTGCCTCCAGGTCAAGGCTCTGTGCACCCGCGGGCCGGACAGACCATCGCTGCCGCCGCCGCCTTCGCTGCCCAGCCGGACAGCAGAGGGAGAGCCAGTTAGGCGGGAATAGCGAACCCGCAGGGAGCTCTCACTGTGTCCTTCTGGAGCTCTCACTGTGTCCTTCTCCAGTGTCGCTTGTTCAATCGCTGTACCGACGCTGTGCGGAAGCTACTGTTGTGTCCATTTTACAGATGAGGAGACTGAAGCCCCGGGGGACGTCGCCGGGCACATGTGTCGTGCCGGCAGAGCCAGGGCTCCAGTGCGTGTGGCATGACCGGCACTCTGCTGCCACCTCGGTGGGGGACAGCGAGGCCCCGCCCAGGAGCTGAAGTGGCCTGAAGCCCTTTGGGAGCTGTTTCTGTGGGCCTGGCGTCCAGCCACCGGAGCCACCTTCTGCTGCTGAGACGTAAGTGCAGGTCCCACCCACACTCGAGGGTTGGGGACGGCATCAGGGTGTGGGCGCCACCCCGGGGCCACTGCAGGGTCTGCCACCACCATTTCTAATTCTGTTTGTGGACCTTGTGTCCTCATAGTGTCTTGCTCTGTCAACAGTTTACAACCTAAAAAAAAAGGAAGGTCCGGGTGGGTGTGCTCAGTGGTTAGAACATTGGCCCACACACCAAAAGGTCTCGGGTTCGATTTCTGGTCAAGGGCACGTACCTGGGTTGCAGGTTCCATTCCCCGGCCTGGGTCGGGGCCCATGTGGGAGGCAACCAATCAATGCGTCTCTCTCACATCGATGTTTCTCTCTTTCCAATCCTCCCTCCCCTCCTTCCCCTCTATCTACAATCAATGGAGGGATATCCTCGGGTGAGGATTAACAGAACAAAAAGTCAGGACACCAGCAGCATTTATGTTATTTTTATTTTATTTTTTACAGTTTTTGTGAGCATTTCTGGCATTTCCCCCCATCCCCCTGGATTGTGAGGACCTGCCCTCCGGGGAGTTGGTACCGGCAGGGCTGCTACCTCCCTCCCTCGGGTAAACAGTCCCAGGAATTTTTTGAGAAAATCGGACCCACAGACGATTGAGGCCGAGTCAGCAGAGAGAGAAGGGAGAGCCCCGTGAAGAGTTCAGACAGTGAGGCCAAACTCGCACATTCCCCCATTCTCTTATTTATTCCTTTACCCACTCAGGCATGTGTCCACGTGTCCGGCACACTCTGTGGGCATCTTCTGTGTGCTGTGCCCACTGCCGTGCTGGGTGCTGAGAGACGTGGCCACACACACTCACACACACACACACACACACTCACACTCATACACACACACACACACTCTCACACACACACACACTCACACACACACACTCATACACACACACACAAACTCATACACACACACACTCACACACACTCACACTCTCACACACACACACTCACACACACACTCACACTCACACACACTCACACACACACTCACACTCACACACACACTCACACACACACACACTCACACACACACACTCACACACTCACACACACACTCATACACACTCATACACACACACACTCACACACACACACTCACACACACACTCACACACACACTCACACACACACACACTCGCACACACACATTCACACACTCAAACACACTCACACTCACACACACACTCACACACACACACACACTCACACACACACTCACACACACACACATTCACACACTCAAACACACACAATCACACACACACACTCACACACACACACACACCCCAGGCAGAGTAACAGAGGAACGGGCACGCCCTCTGCCCGGGACGCCATGGGCAGCTTTGCACCCTGTGGGCGCGGGGACCACCCTGGAGGTCACAGCCGGGCCAGGCAGACAAAGGGAACAGGATGCTTGCTTACACCAGAATAGCCACAGTTTACCTTTTCTGCTGAGTCAGTGCCACGCCGAACCTCGGGGGCTGTGGTGGAGCGAGCGACGGTGGCCCGGAGGCCCCAGCCTCAGCGCGTGGCCCCTTCAGTGTCGTCGTCAACGTGGTCAGTGTGTTTCCTAGCCTTTCCGTGTCTTCTGTCCTCCGCCCCTCCCTCTTCTCTTACTTTTGTCAGTGACTCTGATTTCAGCAAAACCTTCTCCTTTCTGAGTCGCTGCTCCTAAATGACTGGGGGTCACAACCCTCCCCCCCCCCGCCCCCACCTGTCAGTCAGCATCGTGTGGAAGGACCGAGTTAACACAGGGGGTCGGAGGAGCAAGCCTGCCCTCCCGCCATTGTCACAGCGAGAGGACTTCATCAGGAGCACAGGCATTGCTGTGATCCGCCGCTTTTGTTTACTATGAGTCCCGTCGTTGACTTACTGGACTTTGGATGTCCGCTACTGTGGAGCCCAGTGAGCCGTTATTCGAGGGGATTATGGATGAACGGACAACGAGAAGACCACCAGGACCCAGTATGGGGGGTCCCAGTATCATCTCAGGAAGGGCAGCAAATGCTCACTGGAGTTGGGTTGCTCAGAGGGCTCATTCTTACTCATTCCTCCGTACCCCGCCCCCCCAAACCCCCCCCTGCTTCCCCCTCCTGTGCAATCGTCTGAGGGGTTCCTGGAGGTCTCCGGGAGTGTATTAGTTTCTGGTGGCTGCCCTAACAAATTGCCACAAACTGGGCGGCGTAAAACCACAGAAATTTCCTCTTGTAGGCCTGGAGGTCAGGCGTGGAAATCCGGCGGGGCACGCCCTCCGGCCAGGGCAGCCCCAGCCTGGCTGCTTCCAGCCGCTGGGGCCACCTGGCATCCCTGGGCTCCTGGCCGCACCCTGCAACCCCTCCCTCTGTCTTCACATCACTCTGTGTGTCCGTCTCCTCTCCTGCCTTTATTTAACCTCCTTGCGCCTCCGTGTATAAGGACAGACGCTTGCCATGGGATTTAGGGTCCACCCAGGGGATCCAGAAGGACCTCATCTCAAGATTGTTTTTTAAAATATATATTTTTTTATTGATTTCAGAGAGGAAGGGAGAGGAGAGAGATAGAAACATCAACGATGAGAAAGAATCATCAATCCGCTGCCTCCTGCAACCCGGGCATGTGCCTTGACTGGGAATCAACCATGACCTCCAGGTTCTTAGATTGATGCTCAACCACTGAGCCACACCAGCCAGGCTCAGAATTCTTAATCACATCTGTACAGACGCTTGTTCCAAATGCGGTCATGCCCACAGGTCCCAGGGGTTTGATGTGTCTGTCCTTCGGGGCTGGATTTTATTGGTGCCTAGAACAACGCCTGGCACATAGTGGGGCCACGTCATGTGGCTGCTGCTACTGCTGCTGCTGCTGCTGCTGCTGCTGCTGTCCGATGACTCACCCTTTCATTCATTCACCCGAGCGTCCAGGTGCCATGACACAGAAGGGAAGTGGGTGTGGCCCTGCCCCGGAGGGGGCGCAGCAGGTGTTTCCAGGTGTCGGAGGTCTGCTCTGAGCACGGGCGCTCAGCTAAGTGTCCGTTCCCGGACAGACGTACAGCGTTAGCATCCACTTTGGGATGCGGCATTCCTGGTTCCAAGCACCCAACGTACAACTAAACTTGGGAAAAGTCCGGATGACTGTTAACGTGGAAATTAGGTGCGCTCCAAGACAGCGTGTCCCCTTGAAGAGCCGATCGCAGGACGTGAGCCTAAGGTGCCCGACCCTGTCTCCCTTCTCCCTCCGTCATCAGACCTTGACTGGCATCTGCTGAGCCCCGTGGCCCCTGCGAGGTGCCGAGACTACCAGCAGGAAGCTCCTGGAGTCTGGTGGGGGCGCCCCAGGTGGCACTGGAGCCCGTGGGGGGGTGCCCTGCTTCCCCAGGAGGGGAGAGCTGACCGAGGCCTGAAGGACCAGCAAGACAGACCCCAGGAGGCACAGGCAGGAGCGTTCTAACATCCCACGGGCAGGAGGCCCTGGTCTGTGACCGCAGGGACGTCTCCCTGCCACTGCCACGCCCGCCCGTCTCCTTCAGGGAGCCGGTTCGTGGCTGGAAATGAAAAATGAGAGCTGCATTCTTTTGGCTTAAGCTAGATAGCAAATTTATTCTCCTCTCAAACGCAAAATCCCCTGAACGGGACGAGGCTTCCGCTTGGCCAACCAGTGTGTGTGTCGGGGTGCCTGGTGTTCTTCCGAGGGCAGGCAGGGTCTGAGGATGTGGGATACTTGATGGGATGTGGGTGCACGGGATGTGGGGCAGGAGCAGGACAGCCCCCGGGGCCCACGGCACCCCTCCTTTGTCATCCCTCTCAGCCCAGCCTGGAGCTGTCCCACCACATTAGACATTGGGTCCCAATGCTCTTTCGGGGGGCAGGAAATAGGCTCCCCCATTAACTTGCTGGACTTCTGTATCTCTTCCCCCTCTTCCCTCCTGTGTCCAGTTCTCCAGTTGGTCCCCCGAGATGGCAGCCTCCTCAGAGCCCAGGCCCCAGGCTGGGGCCCCGCGGGACAGCCCCTCTGTGGCATCGAAGCGGCTTCTCTGGCCAGCCCACCGGGCATGTGGCTTCTGTTTGCCTTGGCACCTGCACAGGGTGCGGCAACAGTAGGTTTTTTGTGTGTTATTCGTGTGCTGAAGATACACGCACAAGCTTTAGGTTGTTTATTTTACCAACCTTCCACTTTCCTTTACGACAGTTTGCAATGTGCACCGAATCGTTCAAATGTGCCGTGGTTATGGCCAAACGTTGTGCAGCCACTGACGTGAGTGAGAAGGAGATGAGGACGTTAGAGCCGTGAGAGGGGGCGCTCCTGCCTGGGCAGCCCCTGTCCCCCAGCTCCGGCTGCCTCTGGGTGTCTGGGTTCCTCTGGTAGGACAGGGGCACCTGGGGAGGTGGAAGGTCTGGGGCACACCTTCCTGCGCGTTGGAGGGAGGTCACAGGTGGCAGCTGTGACAATGCTGAGTCTCAGGCCTGGAGCACCAGGTGGCGGTTCCGAGGACGGGGAGGGGGGCCAGCATGGCAGCTCCAGGGGGCAAGCAGGTGCAAAGCTTACAGGTGCTGGGGTGGGGGTGGGGGGTGCATGTTAGCCCTCATGACGCTCTTCCTCAGGGTGACCCTCGGGCTAGTGATGTTCTAGAGCCTTGCTGTGGTCCAAGGGAGCCTCTGTGGTCACGGCCACCTGCTGGGGTGTGGCGGGAGGCGGGGCTGTCAGCCCGGCTCCTCCCTGCGGGCGCCGGCCTGGCACAGCAGCTGGTTTTTCCCGTTTTCTCAGATTAGCTGGAGGAGTGCTCTCGCCTGCCTTCCTGAGTCTCACTCGGGGCAGTTGTGGGGTCCGGTGACCCTGATCAGGCAGTTGTGGGGGGTCCAGTGACCCTGATCGGGGCAGTTGTCGGGGTCCGGTGACTCTGATTGGGGCAGTTGTCGGGGGTCCAGTGACCCTGATCGGGGCAGTTGTCGGGGTCAGGTGACCCTGATTGGGGCAGTTGTGGGGGGTCCAGTGACCCTGATCGGCAGCCAGGGAGACTCAGTGGAAAGTTTTCAGAGCAGGGAAGTGTATTCCCAGGAAAGGAGGTATGGATATAAGGTATTTGCTCTTATTTTTCTTTTTTTTTAAGGTTCTTTTAAAATTATAAAATTAGTCGTAATGCTCATAAAACGTCAAATGGTCCAGAGGTGGGTGAAGTTAATGGGTTGGGCCCATTTCTGGTCTGCATCTCCCCGCAACTCCCAGCTCCCTAAGGTGGCCCCTGTGAGCCCTGGGCCTGCGTCTGCCCTGGGCGCGGCCACCCACCTCTCGGGTGGTTTCTGTGGACTCTGCTGGGCCTCCAGGCGACCAGCAAATGCCCCGGGTTGGATTGCGAGGGGCTCCCTAGTAGTTCCCGAGCCTCCGGCTCTTCGGATCCTGTCACTCAGCTGCCCCCCACGCGCGCTTTGTCTCTGGAGGTTGGGGTGAGGTCGGGCTGGACCCACCCGGGGGCGTGGCGCCTCTGCGTGCACCCTGGCTGGCAGGTCAGGAACGCAGACTGACTGCTCTCCCGGACGGGCGAGGCCTTTATCCATCCGGGCGAGACAAACATGTGACGGTCCCTGCCCGGGGAGGCACCTGCCCCAGGGGAGGTGAGAACTGTCACGGCTCTCCATCGCTTCGCTGTGAGTGCATCCGAGGGTGAGTTCTGCGGACCGGAACCCCTCGCCCAGGCGGGGGTCTGTCCCGGAGGCCCCTCCCAGGGTGCTGACCCCATTCTCACCTGGCCGACGTGTCCCCAACAGTGGCCCTCTGGGCTGAGGGACATGTCTGGTGACTAAAGGTGACTATTTGCCTAGGACTTTTAAAAAATACCTCTTCCTTGTATTACAGCCATTTTTTTCTTCATGGAGGGCTGTTGACATTTGGGGTGGAGTAGCTCTTGGTGGTGGGGGCTGTCTGGTGCCTGTGAGGTTGTTAGCAGCCTCCCTGGCCTCTACCCACTGGATACCAGTGGCGCCCCTCCCTCGTGGTGACACTGCCAAATGGGGGACAAGATCCCCCCTGTCCCCCCCTCCCCAATCCCAGCCCCCGAGAGCCACTGGCTCAGGCTGCGGGTCAGGGGGCTTTCTGGGCCCGCCGCTTTGCATCATCGCCCTGCCTCTCGCTGCCCCGTGGCTTCCTTTGTTTCTTCTCCGCGAGGCTGAGCTCATTGGCTCATTTGTTTGCTTGACTCATCCAGCGCTAACCACACGCAGCCTCCCCACTTTGGGGGATCCCGGATGACTTATCACAGGACTTTGCCGGAACCTCCGTTTCTTCCCAGCTCCTCCGGGTAGAGACTTCCCTAAAGCCCTGACGAGCAGGCAGAGCCCCTGCCATGGCTTTCCTGCCAGCACCTTCGCGGTTCCGCTTTCTGAAGTCACTGCGCCTTTCTCGCCCCTTACTTTCGGTCTCAGCCCAGTGACTAGTTGGGGATCGGAGGGCCGGGCCAGGCGGCCTAAAGCTGGCTGTGCTGGGAGGACTTCTTAGAGGGCCTGTGACTCAGCACTGGGGGAAAGGAAGGCAGCGGACCGGCTGTTTGCTGGGCCCACTGGGGACACACACACACACACACCCGCTATCCATCAGGTTCCTTGAGCAAGACCTGGCCTGTTTGCTGGCCCCACGGGGGTCACAGAGAGCCACTGGCTTTGAGGGGGCCTCACGAAGCACAGTGTGGCTGTGAGAAGGGACACCCCCCAAGGTCGGAGGCCACGCCAGGTTCTCCTTCCAGCCTAGGTGGGCGGGACTGGACCCCGAGGAAGGAGGTGGGGTGTCTGAATTCCACCACTGGGCCCCCTGCTCCTTTCTCTGCCTCCCTGTCCCCGCAGGGAAATGGGCCGTGGTTTCCGAGGAGGGGGTGCAGACCTCAGCATCGACCCTGCACTCGGAAACCTCAGTTACAGACGAGCCCTGGGGCCCACGCTCCCCGCAGTGTCGCTGTTCCCAGGGGCTCCCAGGGGCTCGGTTTCATTGGCTACCTCTGGGGCGCACGCCTGAGCTTGAGCAGTGGCTGGGATGACCGGTCCCCCCGCAGCCACTTCTGTGACCTTGCCCTCAGACAGCTGGGCGCTCCCAATCCACGTGCTCGATGGGCCTCGGGGCCGGAGAGGGGAAGGGAAGGGAAGCCAAGTCGGCTGCCCAGGACTCTCAGTCCCGACGGCAGGCCCCGAGGCCGTGATGCTGCCGCCCGGTACCACCAGCCCCCCCAGAATGGCTCGTCTGGACCCTGGTTAACACACCGAGCCAGGCCTCCTCCCACAAACCAGAAGCACCCCAGGTGCTCAGGGCTGGGGACAGGAGGGATGGGGGCCTGCGTGTGCTCAGAGCAGTGTTCGGGGCGCCCGGATTCCCTCTGCTCTCGGGGCTGCTCTCCTGCCTTCACCTGCACCCGCCCTGCCTGGCAGAGCGCCCCGCCTTCCGGATTCCAGGCCCGCGGTAGCGGGTCTGTTGACCGCTGGAGAAAAGCACTTTCCCAAAATAGCCGCCCGAGGGGAAGGGCAGCCCTGGAATTTGACCCTGATGGTCACCCTGGCGGCCTTGCCTGGGCCCCTGGGCCTGCCCAGCCCCACCTGACTGTCACCGTCAGCGAGGGGACTGCTGGCGGGTGTGGGGCCGGGTTTTTCCTCTCTTCCCCACCCTTTTTCTCTTCCCATTTGTTCTTTCTCTTCAGCTTTAAGTTTAGAGTCCAGATGACTCAGGAGCGATGCCCCAGCACCTGATTGGCTAGGGGCAGGTCACCGGATGGGAGCGGAGAGGAGAGGGGAACCTACGTGCCGTGCCATGCTGTGACCGCTGTAGGTGAATGCACACCTGTGGAGGGGCCCGGGCACTGGCCCCAGCCCTGCCCCTGGCAGCCACGCCAGTCCCGGAGGCGGCAGCAAGCCCGACGAGTCGGGCAGGTGGAGCAGGCCCCACAGCCACGGGCCACAGCTGAAGGTCCCATCCGCAGCCCACAAAGCAGGTAAAATGCCTTCTCTTTTTATTTTCTGCTGGTTTAGCTCACCTTGAGGGAAAGGCCTTTGGAATTAGTGGGGAAAATCATGAATTTGTCTGGGGTTTTGCATAGGAAATTTGGCCTTGATGTTAGAAAAGCGAAAAACATCAGTGCCTGGTCCTTGGTTCTGAAAAGCAAATACTTTACCGAGCTGTACGTTCTCCATGGCCAGCGGGGAAGGCTAGTCCGGAAGGGGTGAGAGTATTCGTGATGCTGATGGGCCGTTTACCTGTTCGGTGTGGAAGGGGGGTGGGTGGGGGGCTCAGCTTTATCCAGGGCACCCGCGGTCCCTGCGCAGAGAAAACGGGGTTGCTGGGCTTCTTCCGGAACTCAAATCGACCTGACGGCCCCGTGGGCTGGATTTTATGCGGCACTGAGGTTCTAACTCACCTCTCCTGGTGAGAAGGCTCCACTGGGCTCTAGCCTTTCACTCCTACTGTCCAGCCCCTTCTCCGTCTCCTGTCTCCCGGGGATCTTGGGGGTGAGGGGTGGGGTGCACAGGAAGGGAGGGAGCGGGGGTCTGAGGAATAGACCCAGGACCCCCCACCGAAACAGGGAGGGTTCCCACTGATGTCCTTGGGAACGTCTTGACCACCTGCCTCTGCGCAGCGGCTCTCCTGTCCGCCTCCAGCGCGGGTGGCCGCCCAGGTGTCCCCGGGAAGACGCCCGCCCGGGACGTGCCCGGGCCTGGAATTCCTCCACACGTTGCCCTTCGCAGGGGGCGGACCCGGAGGCTGTACAATTTTATGACAGAGTCGGGGTTTTTTCGTTCAGTGGTTTTCTGTGCCCACATTGCTTAGATGATGGATATATCAGGTAGGGTTCCCTTCCTCTATGAGGAGAAGAAAACTCCATTCAACATAACTTAAATGATTAAAAAAATCTGTAAAACATGCCTTAGCTGGTTGGTCAGTGGTTAGAGTGTCGGCCTGCGGACTGAAGGATCTTGGGTTCGATTCCAGTCTAGGGCAATGTACCTTGGTTGCAGGCTCGATCCCCAGCCCTGCCGGGGCACGTGCGGGAGGCAACCAGTCCACGTGTCTCTCGCATTGCTGTTTCTCTCCCACTCCCTTCCATTCTCTCTAAAAAATATAGATGTGGATGTAGATGTAGATATTAACAAAAACAAAAACTGATTTGTAAAACACCAGCCCGGGGGCCAGGCGGCTCCGTGCTGGACACCTCTAGCGGCTCGGCCACATGGGGTCAGGTTCGCTCACATCCGCTGCGCACCCTCCGAGTACTGGCTTCAGCCCGGCCGGCTCCCCTCCTGGGCTCTCTGCTGATGAGTGAGGAAACCTCCCAACCCCCTGCTGGCGTTCCCACACATCGCACTGGCCAGCATTATGCCTCGTGCCCAGCCCAACCCATCGGTGTCAAGCGATGGGATTGTGGTGGTGGAATTCGTGAGACCCCTGACTAGGGGGAGCCGGGGAAGCCTCACCTGAACCCAATCAGGACCTGTGAGGAGAGGAGGGCGTGGACGCGGGACAGACGGCCAACGGTGTCGGCTGCATCAGAAAATGTAAACCTACTCCGATTTCTAACGGAGCTGGGGAAATGCAATAGCTCTTGCTCCTAAAACAATGTATGTTATACTCAACTCTTTATTCAAGAAAATATTTTTTATTGGTTTCAGAGGAAGGGAGAGGGAGAGAGAGAGAGAAGCATCAATGATGAGAGAGACGCATCCACAGGCTGCCTCCTGCATGCCCCCCACTGGGGTGTGAGCCCACAGCCCGGGCATGTGCCCTGACCAGGAATGGGACCATGGCCTCCTGGTTCATAGGTTGATGCTCGATCACGGAGCCCCGCCATATTCAATTCTTAACGCAAGGGCAGCTTCAGGCAGTCACAGGGTCCACCCTCAGCCTTCCACTCCCAGGAAGGCTTCTCCCTCAAGCACCAAGGCCGGCGGTTTTCAAGCGTTTGAGCTTTACTCCCTCCTGGTGACCCGCTGCCTCCCAGGGCTGGCTGCTCAAGGCGCATCCCTCAGAGCTAGCACGGGAATAAGGGTTCTGACTCTTGAGAGGCGTTAGATGAACAGAACAAGTCTTCTGGTTCTTTAAAGGGCAGACCCCCCCTCCCCCCGTATCTCCCTCCCATCCTCCACCCCCCTCCGCAAGAGCCAGTGAGCGTGCCTGCCATTCACCCAGGGATGCTGACCTGCGGGCCCCTCAGGGAGACAGTGCCACCACGCTCATCTGCCAGGAACGCACTAAGTTCTCTCTTTTCTCCTGAAACTCAGGGGCAACGCAGGTGCTGGCTGCCCTGCGGAGGGAAGCTGGTTCCGGTAGGCACAGGCCTGATGTCATTGTTGAGACTGAAAATGTCCAAGTCGGCCCCTGAGACCTCCACTCTTAGGGCAGGTTGCTCTCGGCCCGGCTCCAGCCCGCGGATGGGGCGGCCCCTGAGGCTGCACCGAACCTGTCACCTCCCGCCACCAGGTCAGGGTTACCGGATGAGAGCAATGCGAGGGCCGGAACATTCTGTCCAGCTTTTGGTGTCCCTGTGGAATGGGAGAGGACACTGCTGGCCGGTACCACACACGCGCGGGCTCCCGTGGGCGCGCGGGGCGTGTGTGATGCCAAGGACCCAGCCTCTTCCTCCAGGTGGCCCCGGAGAAACACTGCTCCTGCCCGGCTCCCCTTCTCCATGGCTCCCCGAAAGCCAGGACGTCGCTGTCCCCCGAGGAGTCCTCAGCACCTTTAGAGAGGGAGAGAGAGAGAAACATCAGTGATGAGAGAGATTCATTGATCAGCTGCCTCTGCACACTCCCCACTGGGTATCAAGTCTGCAACCGGGGCACCTGCCCTGACGAAATTGAACCGTGACCTCCTGGTTCATAGGTCGACGCTCAACCACTGAGCCACACCAGCCGGGCCAGCTCGTAAAGCTTAAGCGCCAGGAACTGAAAACTCCCCTGGTAAAGATGACTCCTGGTTTCCTTGCATTCCCCCTAGTTCCCTAGACCAGCAGCGCCGACCCCCCCGCCTTCCCCCACCGCCCCTCCCTGAGCAAGCGTGCGGGGCCCGGGGCGCAAGGGCCCTGTGAGAAGTGAAGGCGAAGTCGGGCAGCTCCCTGAGCGCGGGCCTGGAATCGCCTGTTACTGCAGCAGGCGCTGCCCGGGAAGGGATGGACCAGGGGCCCCTCAGTCAGAAGGAGCGTTCGTGTAAATCTAACCTTCACTCGGACCTCGGACCTCGGGCTGTGGCTTCCTAGGACAGTCTGACTTGGTGTGTTCTGTGGGTGGGCTGCGATAAAGGGGGTGGGCCTCGCCCGGTCCATTGAGGGCCTTAAGGAGCAGAGCTGGGGTTGCTCTGGGGAAGAAGAAACTCCACCAGTGGACTCAGTGTGGCTGCCTGAGAGGCTCCCGCCTGCCCGGCTGACCTCCAGGCCCCGGGTCACGTCAACCATTTCCTTGAAATGAATCTTTTCATCTCCACCTCCTTCCAGCTGTTTCTCCAGCAGAACTCTCTGACTGATACACTCTCTACGTGGTGCTCGGCATGGGGTGTGAGGGGGGGGGAGTGCTGCTTTATGCTGCTGCTGACTTCATGTAGACACGTGGACATTCTCTCCCCTTTTCTCTTCCAGGGAAGTGCTGGCTTGCATTTCTCCTTGTCGGCTAGTGGTGGGCCAGCCCTGTTGGGGCCCATCGCCAGTCTCAGCTCTCTCCTCCGTCCCGTCTTTCCTCCCCAGATTTCCTTCTTCTCCACAGGTCCTGGGGGAGGCAGGACAGGCTGCCCCGCGCCGCCAGGGCCAGCTGTGGGTGTTTCTTTGGCAGTGTCTTAGCTGGTTGTTGTGAGTAATAATGAGGGAAGCAATCAGCAAGTATACTGCCCTAGAAATGCTGCACGTTGTTGGGCTCGAGAGGAGAAACCAGCGCGAGGCGCCCGAGCCAGCGCGAGGCGCCAGGATGTTGGAAACGTGGCTCGTCATGTCGGTGGGTGAAGAGCGCTGGGGGCCCAGCGCTGGGGGCCCTGGAGCAGCCGGCTCAGGGTGCGGGAGGAAGAAGGCAGCATGCTGGGGAGGGGTCCTGGCTGGGGAAGGGTGGCATCTGGGGATAACAGTAGCCAGCGTTGATGGAGCAATTAGTATGGAGGGAACCCCGTTCTCAGCATTCTAAGCGTATTGCCTCGTGAGCCAGAGTCTGCTATGCCATCTTACCCAGAAGAAAGCCGTGCAGTAGGCAACAGTCGCTAAGGATGTGTTGGTAGGAAGGGGGGCCAGGATTTGAACCCAAGCAGTCAGGGTTGAGGCTCTGCACTTTGACCACCGGCTCGTGTCCTCGGGGATGGGCCGAGGGCAGCGGCACTCCCCCGTGGACCCGCGACCTGAACAGTGAACACGCACCCATTCGCACCCACTCTGCCCCCGGGAGACACATGCCCAAAGCAGTCTTTGTGGAGAATGCGCCTATAGGCGCTGCCCGGGATGGCCTGCCCGGGATGGCCGGGGGTGAGAAGGGGGTGGTGTGTTGTCTCCGTGGGCTGATGATAGTGGCTCCTCCGAGGCAGCGCGGCCGGCCGAGGACAGTTCAGTTCTCAGGGTCCCGCCAGCGGCAAGTTCCCGCTCCAGTGGGCTGAGGCCATGGCCATGGGCACTGGACCCAGCCACCAGGGGATGGAGGATGAAGGCCGTGACGGCCCCTCCGGGTCTTGGAGCACCAGGCACACGCAGGGCCTCCAGCGAGCCAGGGGCAGCCCGCCAGTGGGCCCTGTGCTTCGACAGCTCCCCACCCCGCCTTGGTCCCTGCCTCTCTCCCGCTGGTGTCCCTGTGCTCCGTGGCCCTGAGCCCTGCGTATTCCCGGGGTCCATCCTTTGATATTTCCCACGCGTCTCCAGGACAGAAATTCGCCCAGGTCCGGGACGTGCGGCTGGGTGTCCGTGGCTTCTCCAGCCCGTTGACTAAATCAAACCTGCAGGGTCTGGGAGATGATGGACCGCCTGTGCCTTTGACACCGGCCAAGGACAGCACCTGCCATGACCCCCAGCTTCCACGTGCCCCCTGCTGCTTCCCTCCCAGCCCCTGCCCGGGCGCCTGCCCCGCCCCTGCCCACCTGATGGACCCCACCTTTTGCTCTGCCTTGTCTGTCTCACTGCCTCCCATGGCCGAAGAGGAGGAGCCTGTTTCTATTCTGACCACCGTATGAAAGTCAGAGGCCCCTGAGAGAGGGTTTTTGGGATTCAGTGTCTAACCTTGTCCTTGACACACTCCGATGAGAGGCCTTCCTGTGGGAATTCTTCTACTTCTCCTCAACGCTCAGAGGGCCTGCCCCTCACAGTTGCCTGGCCGTGCCCAGGCCCACTTGGCCACCAGTTCCTCCGGGCTCCCCAGCCTCGGAGCGGAGCCGGCGGGTGTGGGCTGAAGTGGGGCCGCGGAATGCCTGGAATGCCGGCTGCAGTGACGGAGGCTCCTCGGATCCTGGATCCCTCCCGGGAGCTCTGACCAGGGCGGCGTTTGGGATGGTATCTGAGCCAAGGTCTTCGCATTTTCCCCCAGCTCCAGGTAGAAGTAAAGCATGTCTGCCTTCTCCCAACCACCGATTGACTCGGGGTCCTGAACTTTTCAATGAAAGGGTTCTGACCTCAATAGCCTACTCCTCTGAGTCCAGGTAAAACGGTTGGCAAGCAGCCTCTTGTCCTCTCCCCCGGAGCTGTTGGTTGTGCCACGGCGCTCCTGGGTGGTGAGTGAGGCCACGGGAGCAGCAGTCTTGGCGTCCGTCCAGGGCTCTGGTGAAGCGGGTGGCTTGGCGGCAAATGAATTTACTGCTGCCGCCATCAGAGCAGATGGATAGGGTATGTGCCCCGTGTCTGCCTGGCAGGAGAAATGTGCTTGGGCATCCATCTAGTGCTTTATCTTTCTAGGTCTAGGAGGCACCAAAAGCCGTCTTGGCCACATGGGAGTGAGTTTAGAAAAGGGATTAAGACAAAGAGGGCCTACCCCCCTCATCCCCAACCCCCCCCACCCACTCCTCCACCCCCACACACGGGCCATGACTTCGGAAGGTCGAGGTCCAGGACATCAAGGATGTCCACACGCCGAGCAGAGCGCACATCTGCTTTCAGGACTGTAGGGCCGACTGTGGTCAGTAGCTGATGGGCTGGACAGAGTGACTTGAGTTAGAGGCACCTTTTATGTTCTGAGGAAAAGTATTTGATCTTGATTGAGAGGCAAAGTGGGGTTTTAAAGTATTTGATTAAATATACACGGAGTGGCCAGATTATTATGCGTTCAGAGATCATCATAATCTGGCCACTCAGTGTATATGTGCATATATATTTAATAAGCTTCGTGGATTATCCTGTCAATTTCCTGGTTTCGTTATTGTTCTGTCATTTCACAAGATGTAACCACCAGGGGAAACTGGGTGAAGGGTACATCTTTTTTTAAAATTTCCTGTAAATCTATTATTTCAAAATAAATAATTAGAGCATATGTATTTCCATTTGATTCGATGCTGTGTGGTATCCTGGAACAGAAAAAGGACAGGAGTAGGGAAAAAAAGGTAGAATCTAAAAGAAGTCTTTAGTTAAAGGAAATATGTCAATGTTGATTTCTTAATGTACCATTAAAAGAAACTGGGGGAAGGATCTGAGGGAGTCTGTACTATCCTTTACAACTTTTCTGTAAATGTAAAATAAAAAGGTTAGAAATACAAGGTCTGTGTGTGTCTATGTGTATATGTATTGTCAAATTCGAATGCCAACAGGAATGCCCAATTTGGGGTGTGGTAAGGAAGGAAACCTGACTTAGCGCAAACAGCTGGAAGGAGCACAGCATGGCGGTGAAGACACTGCTGTGGAACACTCCACAGTGCTACAACGCGGCTGCCGTGGGGATGGCACCACCACGAGGCTGTCCAGGACCAGCCCCCCTCAGCTAGGCAGCTCCCCAACGGTCCGCTCTGCTCCTGCCCTTGGCCTGTGATGCTAGCATGAGACATGGGGGAAATGCACTCTCAGACCTATGGGGGTCGGGGGGAGCTGGCTTATATAGACAGAAATCCCGACCGATGGTTCCTAATTGGCCAGAGTAGAGCTGCCCTGATTGGTCAAAGCTGCATAGCTCTGATTGGGTGGAGAAAGCCTCAGTCCTATTGGTTGAAATAGGACTCCAGGGACTCCTTTATAAGCACTGGCTCAGATGGCAGAAATATAGTGCAGGTAGGGTAGCGGAGAGTTCCCCATGAAGTGCAGTTTGCCTGGGAGGCCCCTGTGCAGCAATGGCTGCTAGGCTGTCTTTGTTTTGTTTTTCTTTTCTTAACCCATTTAGCCACAAGGAGACCTTCTTAGTAGGTGTCCTTTTTTCCCCCTCGGGGTTCACAGTATCTATATATATATAAAAGCCTACGCAACCCTTCGACTGCCCAACCAGTAGCTGTGACGTGCACTGACCACCAAGAGGCAGATGCTCAATGCAGGAGCTGCCGAGCTGCGGTGACTTGGCAGCTGCGGTTCTCGGGTGAGGCACCCAGAACCAGAGAGGAGGAAGCCCGATTCCAGGGTGCATCACCCGAGAACCATCCTCTCGCAATCCAGGACCCCTTGGGGGATGTCAGAGAGCTGATTTCGGCCTGATCCCTGCAGGCCAGGCCGAGGGACCCACTGGTACACGAATCCGTGCACCTGGCCTCCAGTATATATATAATTTTGCTCCCTTGTTTGGCTATATGGCCAGAAGGAACCCTGCAGAGCTCTTAAAACCCCATAGGAGCCCTGAATCCTCTCCTCCTACATTAGGGAGAGCTCACTGTGATACAATCCCATTTTCCAGACCAGAAACTGAGGTACAGACAAGAACTGAGGTAATCAGATAGTGATTTCCTGGAATATTTAAACTCAAAATCTTTTTTTCTGTTTTTCTAAGCTTGTGCTTGCAAACACACAAAATAATCTATAAACTGTAGCTGTTATACATTGGCGGAGGTAGGGGAGGGGAATAAGGAAATGACCTTTGCCACTCTGCTGGGCTGTCCCCAGGACCAGTGGCTAAATTTGGTGGGGAATCCAGTCAAAATGAAAATTCGGAGTCGGCACCTGGTCCGTGCCTTGCAGCGAGGGTGCTTCCAGAATGCGCGAGGACTGGTGGGCACCAGGTGGTTTTGCTCCTCGGAGCACCTGCCTGGACCTTGGGGGAACCCCTCACCCCACCAGATGCAGTCCAGAGGCCCACCCCAGATTGACCTCAGCTTAATCTCCTTAAAGACCCTATTTCCAAATACAGTCACATTTTGAGTAACTGCAGTGTTAACTGCTTCAACATATGAATTGGGGGGACGGAGGGGATGGTATGGACACAATTCAGCCTTTCACAGGGATTTTTCTGGGTTTCAAAATCGAGGGTTGATGCTTAACAATATCTCCCCAGTCTGCAAAGCCAAGAAATCGTCGACTCCAGTTTTGTTCTCCGTCCACAGGAAGAGGCACCGTGAGACTGGGCCGCCAGCAGAATGTGGCTGTGGGTGGCTGCTCCAGGGCGTGAGACGCCGGTTACTTCATACCGGCTTTCAGGGCCACACAGGAAGAGTGACTGTGCCAAGGACAGGAGCCAGCTGCTCCCCAAGTCCTGCGGAGCCGGAGGGAGGCTGTGGGAGGAAATGAGTATGAACAGAAGATTGGGGTCGGAATTGGCAAAAGACCTTCAGGTCAGCAGGGGTAGGCAGGGTCAAGGTGCTGAGAGCCAGGAGTAGTAATGTTGGGAGACCTGTACTCGGTCACCTGGGGTGCCCAGGAGTCTGTGCCAGGTTCACAATAAGCCTTAACACTCAATCCCCCCATCGGGGGTGGGGCCCAGGCATTTGTGTTCTTCGAGCGTTTCCCAGGCAGGGCGTGATGACACAAGATTGGTCGTGTGGCGTAATTACTGAAGCTGGCTGATGGCTCCCTGGGGGTTCGTGTGCTTTTTCAGTACAAAAAGTTTAAGAAAAGAGAGATGGAGAAAAGGGGGAAAAGCTCTCTGGAGGTTCGGAGGCCAACCCTGGTGAGGACACAGATGGGAGGGAGGAGGCCAGAACCTGTGCCCCTGGGCTTCCTCTGACCTGGAAGGAGCAGTGCCTCCTGGTGGTGAACAGTGGGCACTGCACACACACTGTGCGTGACCCGGGGACCGGGGGTGAACCTGAGACCAGGACAGCGTGTGCCCCTGGGATGGCCAGGACCCCTGGGATGGCCGTAGAGGTGTAAGGGAGGCAAGCCCTGGGGGCAGGCTCTTCGCCTTGGTCATGCCACGGGCCCCTCCGCCATCTAGCCATGCCTGTGACCCAAAGGATAAAGGCAAATTTTATCACGCAGCATAATTATACTATAATGTAATGATCAAAATAGTTGATAAAAGCACCTTTGTTTTAGAGTGGCACACGTGCCCCTTATGAGCACGTACGGAAGATGCAGTGGCAGCTGGTCTTACGACGACTATGCAAGTAGTGATGAGCATGAATGGCATTTTGAGACCTCTGAACCACGATATGAAAGTACCTGGGACTTCCATTGTTGACAGAATTAGGTATACTGCTGAAAGCTCTCCAGGGCCCGTTGCTCGCCTTCCTGGCTCAAGGAGATCCCGGATTCCTGTGGGGAGTCGGTGAGAATAGACGCCCCTAGTTGCCCTCTGGGTGCGTGGCCCGCAGGTAAGAACCTGCCTTAGAGAGGAGCCAGGGGCTACGGTGCTCCGCTCACTAAGACCAGGTGGCTGTTGTCTCCATATTCCCATCATTGGTCCCACACACATTGATCAAGGGCCTACTGTGTGGCAGACGCTGCACAGCGTCCACCAGGTCTTTGTCCTTCCCAGGGGTGCATCCCACAGAGAGACAGATGATGAACCGTACATAGAACAGCCCCTCCGGCGTGGCTCAGTGGTTGAGCGTCAATCTATGAACCAGGAGGTCACAGTTTGATTCCCGGTCAGGGCATATGCCCAGGTTGCAGGCTCGATCCCCAGTGCAGGAGGCAGCCAATCAATGATTCTCTCTCATCATTGATGTTTCTCTCTCTCTCTACCTCTCCCTTCCTCTCTGAAATCAATAAAAATATATATTTTTTAAAAACACAATACATAAAACTATGGGAACCCCTTTCAACGTCCCGCGTGGTTCAGGGTTCCAGTTTAGGATTCGGGTTCTGGAGAAGGCCGCACACAAATGAAAAGAGACTAGAAAAGTATTAATTTGGGAATATTGGGGGCCAGGCAGGAGCCCACCTCTAGTGGGAGGACTACCACCCCCTATGGCTTTGCTATCCCTTTTATTAAGGTTATGGGATACACTCACTGCCCTTAGGCAGGTAATTCCAGTAACAGGCAGATTATCTTATCAGTAAGGATTGACATGATTATTTGGTGGGGAAGTTGCTTCAGCTGCCATTGTCTCAATTAGATAGGGAGTGGCTGGCTCTGACCTTTCAGAGCTTCAAGGTTGACCAGCCTTCCAGGTTCCTTGTCTACACCTTTCTAATTAGTGAGACTATGATCGGTTTCCGGCATAAAACAGATTCAACATGCTTAGAATTTCAGTCACATGTTCCTCTGGAATATGTTATATAACATAATATATAATATACTAGAGGCCCAGTGCACGAATTTATGCACCAGTGGGGTCCCTCAGCCTGGCCTGCGGGATCAGGCCGAAACTGGCTCTCTGACATCCCCTGAAGGGTCCTGGATTGTGAGAGGATGCAGGCCAGGCTGAGGGACCCCACCGGTGCATGATCAGGGCCGGGGAGGGATGAGGGAGGTTGGCCAGCTAGAGAGGGACCGTGGGAGGGCTCCAGGGCATGTCCAGCCTGTCCCGCTCAGTCCCGATCTGCCGGACCCCAGCAGCAAGCTAACTTCCTGGTCAGAGCATCTGCCCCCTAGAGGTCAGTGCATGTCACAGCAAGTGGTTGAGCGGCTTTAGCATATCATTAGCATATTACACTTTGATTGGTTGAACAGCTAACTGGACAACTGGACACTTAGCATATTAGGCTTTTATTATATAGGATAACGTTTCCTGTATAACTGATACATAATTCTTCTCAGTAGAAGTTCCAATCCCATTTGCTTTAAAGTCAGGGTTTGCCACCTAGTCTAGCCCATGGTTCCTTTCATAAGGCAAGAGAGATCTCACCTCCTCTGACAAGTTCCCAAGGGCTTCTGGGAAGACAGGGCGCTCATGCCTCGCCAACCCCTATTCAGAACCACTGTTATTCATCACCGTGTTATTCACAAGAGTCAAAGGTGGAAACCTCCCAGGTGCCCATGGACAGGTGCGTGGATACACACATGCCCGTGCCATAGAATGTCATGTGGCCATATCAGGGAACCAAGAGCCCATTGCCGCCACGTGCACGAACCGCCAGACATTGTGGGAAGTGGAAGAAGCCGGACACAAACCACCACCTGTTGTCTGATTCCACGAACGTGAAATGCCGAGAACAGGCAAATCCACCGAGAGAGAGAGCAGGTGAGCGGTTGCCAGAGGCTGGCGGGGAGAGGCGATGGGAGTTATTGCGTAAGGGGTACAGAGTTCCTGTTTAGGTGATGAAAAGGTTTTGGAAATAGTGGTGATGGTTACACAACCTTGTGAATACCACTGCGTTATGTACTTTGAAATGGCCGACATGACAATTGGTTATAGTATAGACATTTTACCACCATTTACAAACTAGGGTCACTTTTTCAACACATCTTTCCGGCTGGAGACACTGACTCAGCCCCAGCCCTGGTTACCGCGATGCCTGGGGCTCCCTTTGCTGACGTACCTCCCCACGCTGGGCTCCGGGAGCTCTCAGTCTCGTGGCTTAGACGCGATCGGTAAGCTGATTGCCTCTGAATTTCTGTCTCCAGATAGGATCTCCCCAGACGTCCAAGCTGCCCCACTGGGCTTGTCCAATAGGAATCTGACCACAGGCCCAGAGCTGAGCTCCTGCGGCTGCTTCCCCGTGAACCTCCCCCACCAAGAGCCGCTCTGCCCCTTCAGCTTAGAAATCTAGACGCTCCCTTGACTCATCGTTTGCTCACACTGGCACCTGACCTTTCCGTGAATCCGTCCGTCATCTCTGCCTCAGGAACACAGCCATGACCCCTCACCTAGTGACACAGAGGCCTCTGAGCCGGCTGTGTTCTTTCATGGCCGCCTCTGCCCAGCCCTCAAGGGTTCCCATGTCACTGTGTAACAGCTCAAGTCCTCCTGGTGACAGGGGGCCTCCTGTGACCTCCCACCCCTCTGCCCGCCTCTCCCTCACAGCTCCAGCCACAGTGGCTCTTGCTGTTTGCTGAAAACACTGGCCACCCTTCCCCTCAGGGCCTTTGCACATGCTGTAAAAATATGATATAAGGGCCCTAGCTGGTTTGGCTCAGTGGATAGAGCATCGGCCTATGGGCTGAATGGTTCCGGGTTTGATTCCGGTCAAGGGCACATGCCTGGGTTGTGGATTTGATCCCCAGTAAGGGGCATACGGGAGGTAGCTGATCAATGATCTCTCGCTCATCATTGATGTTTCTTATCTCTCTCTCCCTCTCCCTTCCTCTCTGAAATCAATAAAAATATAGTTTAAAAATATGATATAAGCAATGGAAAATGGAACACGCATGCAGGGCATTGAGCGTGAATTGAGTTGGCAGGACGTTGCTCTGGGTGAGTCAGTGAGTGAGTGGGGCGTGTCTGCAGAGTGCACTGCTGGGGTTCTTGTTCCAGCATTAAGAAGGGTTCAACAATCTGGAGAAAGGCTGTGCGTAGATTAAATAGGAGTCCAGAGACCAACGATAATTTTGAAAGGCATTGGGGCGTCAGAGGAGCTTTAGCTAAAGGAGCTAACTTCTCCTTCTCTCAGGACCCCTTGCTTTTTATTAACACAATTTGTCCTAAGGCAAGGTGGAGACATACACTTCGAAGGATAGGGTTTCCATCTACAGAGTCCATTGTCAGATTGGGGAACAGCCTGCGGCTATTCAGGTGTTTGGCCAGTAGGAGGTCATAACATGTAGATTAAGATGCCCTGAGCTGTCTGGCAGTCAACAATCAATTTAATGCATCCCTTTCAGGTTTGGGGACATGCCTTTAGCCATTCCCAACAGGTGATAACATACGTGACTCAGCCCTTGTTGAGTCCCCAAAGTTCCATCGACCTTTTGATGGAACTCTTGCAATTATGACATGCTGGCACTGGCTTCCGGCAGTCCACCGCTGGGGCTGTAAAAACCTTGTACACTTAGGATACACTACATTTGTATCGCCACACGCGATTCAGTCAAGCACAAGAGGAAATGATGCGATTGAGAGACATGGTAAAAATGAGATATGTGTGAGGCTGCTACCACGCCACATGACACAAAGTTTTTTGTAAGTAAAGCGCATACTCTAAAATAACAATAAAAAGGATGGTAGAGCCAATCTAGGAAGCAGCAACCTAGTCCTTCATTATCCTCACCAAGTGTTGCATGCTGCACATAATTACATGTGCTGAACGTTTATGAGATTTTCATAGGCTTGTTGACACCAGCGTCACCACCAGTCCAAGCTCAGGGTTCCTGGATCCCACTCCCTGGCTTGCGGACAGCCACCTTCTCGCTGTCCCCTCCCTGGCAGAGGGCAAGGGAGCCGCTGGTGTCTCCTCCTCTGCTTACTCAGGCCCCACTCCCATCACAGGGCTCCATCGCCTGACCTCTTCTCGCCCGAAGCGTTATCCAAAGGCCCCGCCTCCTAATGCCATCAGGCGGAGGGTTAGGGCTTCGACAAGCAGGTTTGGGGAAGGGGGTCCGCAAACATTCCGTCTACAGCAGGCCTTTAATCGCATCGTCAAGTCCCCTCACGCAGCGCCTGGCTCACTGTCTGACTGAATAAGCCCCGGACGGGATTGAGTTGGGGGTCTATAGAACTCCGCCCACCAGACAGACATGGTCGGGACAGAGGTGCCGTGGGGCCTGGCCCTCCTCTGGATGACGGCACCTGCCCTGCTGGCTGCAGCGCCCCTAAACCGGCCCACCTGCAGAGGGGCTCGGAGGAGAGACCCCGAGGAAAACGGCTTTCCCTCCAGTGCCTTAGCTCTGCCTTCGTGGGCCCGGGTGGCTGGGAACAATGGTGCCGTGGCCGCCCAGAGCTGGTGCAACGCCCATCGGAACAGCGAATTCAGGGTTTCCGGCCGGCAGCTGGCCCAGGTGCACAGCTAGCTGGGGCAGAGCCTTCAGAGTTCGGGGTGGGGAGGGGCAAGGCTCAAGGTGAGGGAGGAGAGTTTCAGCCCATCCCCCACCAGCACCTGAGGGCTTCTCTTGTTGGAAAATACACCCACCAGATGGCCGTGAAGGGGCGGCCCCTGACCTCCAAAATGTGGCTGGTCAGGCCTGTCCTGCCCTTTCCCCTGTGCGGCCCCAGGTCTCAGGAGCATGCCCAGGGGTTGCTGGAAGTGGGGGTGCGGAGGATGCAGAGGGGCTCCCCTGGGCTGGGCTCCTCTCCCACGGCCACTGCTCATCACATCACGGTACCTGGGCAGGAAGGGGCAAGACAAGCAATACACACCTTTAACTAGGAAATGAGAGAGCCCACATTCCTACCGCCCGCCCCAGGAAGGCCCCTCTTCTGCTCGGAGGGTTTAGGAATCACAGACGTGGCCTGTTACTCAGGTTGCAGTTGAGCTCAGGAGATGATCTAGGGCGCCTTTGATTTAGAGGCTCCCTGTTGCCACTGTCAGAGGAAGGGGCTCTGGGCCAGTTTCTGGGGCCGGGGGAGGGAGGAGAGAGCAGCAAGCCCACCTGCTCCTGGGGCCACCAGCCCGGGCTGTGGGGCCTCGCTGGGTCTGCGCCCTTGATCAGCAGCCAGATAACGGGGTGGGGTGGGGGGATGGGGAAACAGGGAGGCTGTCGCTGTGTGTTGGGACCTGGGATCTGGCCCCTTTGGACGTCGGTCATGGAGCGGCAAGACAACCACCAGCTGGCTTGGCATGGATGCTAGAGAAACAACTCAGGGTCAAAATAAGACGCCATCTGAGTTCCTTACTAGTTCCTGGGAGGGGAGGGGAGGGAGGGGAGGGGAGGGGAGGGGAGGGGAGGGGAGGGGAGGGGAGGGGAGGGGAGGAGACAGGGGACCAGGAGGACATAGCATCCCACGTGGGATGGGCCCCATCATCGCAGGCAGCTTGGAGCCTGGGTTCTCTGGGGCTGCTGCTGTTGGCCAGGCCTCCTGGAGGACCAGCAGCCCTCCGAGGTGAGAAGCAGAGCCCAGGACTCCGTGACAAGCTGGGAGCCAAAGCTGCTGGCTCCCTTGGGCAGAGGCCACACCGGGTGGCTTTAGATCACCCGGCGACATAGGAGTCATGATTTTTTGCCTCCTGCTCACTAGTAGTGCCGGGACCCATCAGGGCAACACTAGTGAGCTCGGACCTCGGAAAGTCAGCTTCAAGCTTAGAGCTAAGTGACCTGAAGCGGTATCATCGCACGTCTTTCCCATTGTCCCCCGGCTGGGATGTTCTTGGAATGTTGTTTTCCAGGGCAAAGAGACCCGGGCAAGCTCCTGACCACGCCTGCCTGCTGCATAGCCGGCCGCTGACCTAGAGAGGTGGATGAAGTGCTTCCATCGCAATAGAGCGGGGAAGGTACTGTCAGGCTGCTCTGCTGCTGAGCAGCTTGCCAGGAGACCTCTCCTGTCCTTTCTGCCTCAGGTACCCTAGGGACCAAATGACCGTGAGCTGGGGAGAAAGTCCACTGCGTGCTCTGGCCCAGCCATGTCCCAGAGCCCAGGGCTCATTGCACAATCCACGCTTGAACCTGTTCACACCAGTGAAAGCTGGGAGGCCTCACTGACAGCCAGGGCCTGTTTGTGGCCGGGGGTCCTCTCGGGAGGAGGCCAGCAGCTTCCGAAGTGACTGGAAAGAAAGCAGCTGCCCCTCAGCTCTCTGCGGGCCATGCCCCCGAATACTTGTCCAAACCGCTGGGAACTGCTGTTAGTAACTATTTTCCCGATTAAGAAAGAATATATGCTCATTCCAGCATGGCTTGTAATAGCCCAAACCCGGAAACAACCCAAATGTCTAAAAACAGTACAATGGATAAATACGGTATTTATTTCATGGAAAACTACACAATAGTTACAGCAAGGAAAATGAGTGAACTGCAGCTTCATGCAAGAACGTGGATGAATCTCACAATAATAATGTGGAGCAAAAATCAGAATATTCAGCCCTGACTGGTTTGGCTCAGTGGATAGAGTGTCAGCCTGCGGACTGCAGGGTCCCAGGTTCGATTCCGGTCAAGGGCATGTACATTGGTTGCAGGCACATTCCCAGTAGGGGGTGTGTAGGAGGCAACTGATCGATGTTTCTCTCTCATCGATGTTTCTAACTCTCTATCCCTCTCCCTTCCTTTCTGTAAAAAATCAATAAAATATATATTTTTTTAAAAATCAGGATATTCAAAAGGTAACATAGAGTGTGATTCCATTGATGTGAAGTTCAGTGACAGGCAAACTACTGTTTTATTTAGGGATGCATACATGAATGGTTAAAAAAAAAAAAAGGCAAGAGAATGACAGAGGAAGAAGAAAGAGGTTTGGGGAAAGGCTTCTGGTAATATTTCTTGCGCTGGATGGATATTTGCTTTATAATTATTCATTAAATCATACAGTTGTATGGTAGGTACTTTGCAGTATGCATATTTCATAATCAATGATTTGAAAAGTTAGATACAAAAAGATAACCTATGCCCCTGATAATCTGCCTTTTTCTGACTCAAATGCAAAATCAAATCTAGTGTTCACGGAAAACTACAAACATCATTGAAAGAAATTAAAGATGACCTCATTGAATGGGAAGACAGCCCATGTACATGGATAAGAAGATTTAACTCTGTTAAGATAGCATTATTCCCCCAATTTTTCCCCAGATGCAACACAACCCCCGTCAGAATCCCAGCAGGCTCTATTCGAAGAAATGGAAATGCTGATCCTGAAGTTGATACGGAATCGCCAGGGACTCCAAACAGCCAAGACAAGACTGAGGAAGAGAAGCAATGTGGGTTCCCGACTTCAAAACGTACTACAGTGCTACAGGAACCCGAACCATGCGGTCCTGGCAAGCAAGGAAACTTGGCTGTACATCTTCACGCGTTTGGATGAGGCAACGGTTTCTTAGAAATAACATGGACAGCCCAGCACAAAAGAAAAGAAGTAGGTCATGTGGACATGGACAAAATAAACACTGGTGTGCTTCAAAGTGCACTACCAACGAAGTGATAAGGTGACCCACAGAATGGGAGAGAGATTTTGTAAATTAACCTGGTAAGTTTCTAGTACCCAGAATATCTAAAGAGCTCTTACAACCCGACTCGATAACAAAAAGACAAACTCAATTTAAAAATAGGCAAGGGGGCCCCGCCGGCATGGCTCAGTGGTTGAGCTTTGACCTTTGAACCCGGAGGTCACGGTGAGATTCCCGGTCAGGGCACATGCCTGGGTTGAGGCTCGATCCCCAGTCGGGGGAGTGTAGGAGGCAGCCGATCAATGATTCTCTCTCATCATTGATGTTTCTCTCTCTCTCTCCCTCTCCCTTCCTCTCTGACATCAATAAAAATATATTTAAAGCATTTTAAAAATAAAAATAGGAAAGGGCATTGAAGGGGCATGTCTCCAAAGAGGATATGCAAATGACCAATATGCATATGAAAAGATGTTCCGGTTCATTATTAGAGAAATGCAAATCAAAACCACACTGTAACACCACTTCATACCCACCGGGATGGCGGGAATGAAAAAGCAGATAGTCAAGCGTTAGGAGAATGTGAAGAAATTGGAATCCTCACACATTGCTGTAGTAATATAAATGGGGCAGCCACACAAAGCTCAACATTGAGGAACCATCTGACCCAGCAATTTCACTCCAAGAGAACGGAAAACGTCTGTCCACACAAAAACTTATTCATAAATGTTCATAGCAGCATTATTTATAACAGCTAAAAAGTGTCCAAATGTCCACCAGCTGATGAATGGGAACACAGATGCGGTCTATCCACAGGAGGGAATACTGTCAGGCTATAAAAAGGAATAAAGCACTGAGACGTGCTGCAACATGGATGAACCTTGAAAACATGCTACGTGAAAGAGGCCGGTGACGGAAGTCTGGTTCCATCTCTGCGAGCTGTCTGGAACAGGCGAATCCGTAGACACGGAAGGTAGATTAGCAGGTGCCAAGAGCTGGGGAGGGAGAAGGGGAGGAAGATGGGCAGTGACCACTGACTGGGTTTCTTCTTGGGGTGATGAATATGTTGTGGACTGAGACTGATCATGGTCACACAGACTTGTGAATATACGAAAAGCTACTGGATTGTACACTTAAAAGTGCCAATTTTGTGATAAGGTATATCTCAATTAAAAATATGAAATTATGGAAAAAAAAACAATTGGAATGGCTTCTGTGTTTTAAAAATGACACCTAATACGACTAATTTTTTTAAGATAGTGTGCTCATTGTAAGAAAAATCGTCACACCCCCTTCCGGGAGTAGCCACCACACCCTGTGGACACTCTGTACCCTGCTTAGGGAAGGAGGATCGTAAGTGTATTTTTGTTACCAGTGGAAGGAATGCCGCCATCCCCCGCCCAACACACACACACACACACACACACACACACACACACACACACACACGCTGGCTGGAAGGAAGGAAGGTAATATTAGCCCTAAAAATGCAAGTCCTCAGCTCCCAGGACAGGCGTCCTAGCCATCTGGTGAGTGCAGGGGTAGCCTTTCAGGAGGGCGGGGCTCAAGGTCTGGAAGTCCGACCACCCACCGGACTTGGGCGCAGCAGGGGCGTGGTGTGAAATTGTTCGTGGGGCACGTGGGCGGGGCGCAGGGGCGGGGCTGGCATCAGGGGCGGGACGGGGGCGGGGCCCGAAGCCGCGGGCAGGGCGTGGGGGCGGTTTGCGAAGGGTGCGGGGGCGTGGCTGGAGCCCGTGGGCGGGGCTAGAGGCGGGGCCAGCAGCCCGGGCGGGGCGAGGGGCCGGGACTGGAGCTGCTTGGCGGGTCGATGCAGAGTTGGCGGCGGCGGCGGCGGGGGTGGCCGCACTGGCGGCACGGCCTCTGTCCTCGTGGCGCCCTCGCATTCGGCCCCCTCCCCGCCCGCCCGGCCATGCCTCCGCCCGCGCCGCCCACCGTGCTGGTGCCGTCGGAGCGGGCCGTGGTGCTGCTGTCGTGCGTGCTGTCCGCGCTCGGCTCGGGCCTGCTGGTGGCCACTCACGCCTTGTGGCCCGACCTGCGCAGCCGAGCGCGGCGCCTGCTGCTCTTCCTGTCGCTGGCTGACCTGCTGTCGGCCGCCTCCTACTTCTACGGGGTGCTGCAGGACTTCTCGGGCCCCTCGTGGGACTGCGTGCTGCAGGGCGCGCTCTCCACCTTCGCGAACACCAGCTCCTTCTTCTGGACCGTGGCCATCGCCCTCTACCTGTACCTCAGCATCGTCCGCACCACGCGCGGTCCCCGCGCCGGCCGCCTGCTCCTGGCTTTCCACGTCGTCAGGTGGGTGGCCGCCCCGTGGCCCTCGCGCCTTTCTGGCGCCCTCGTCTTGGTCAGATCCCGGCTGGGCGCCCAGCAGGCAGTGTGCGCTCCGCCCCAGGTCAGCCCGAGGCGAGCGGGACGGGTCAGGTTTGTCTGAGAGGCGCACCTGTGTGAGCATCCCCTTTCTGCTTGCCTCCGCCTGAGGCCCCATCAGGTGGGCCCCTGGGCTCAGCACCTGGAGGGAGGAGGGCCAGCGCTCGCCCATAAAGCTCGCCCTGGGAACTGAGATGCACCTGGAGAGCTGAGGGCCACTCTGGGTCCTTGGCTCCTGCTTCCCTGCGTTCTGACCACCTGTGCTGCCCGTGGGGTGAAGCCCTGGATCCCAGGCTGGGAGATGGGCTGGTGGCTGCCGCAGGTTGCAGAGCCTGCCAGCTCCCTCCCAATCCCATGCCACCGCTCTGCACCCTGACCCACAGGAGCGGTGCTTTCGGCTGCTCCTAGGCTGCGGGTCCAGCTAGCCCTCTGCCCAATCCCGTGCCTCCGCTGTAACATTTACAGAAGACTCTTCTTTCCTTCTCTTGGCTCATCGCTGGACCTCAGGCCCCTGTCTGTTGTTATCTCTGTCCTGGATGGTCTTGACTGGCTGAGTTGAGCAACTCTTGAGGTTGAGGTCAGTGGCAGTGGCTGGCCTGGCAGAGGGCCACGGGCTGTCAGCGCATCTGAGATTAGGGAGAAGGAGAGACTGGCCCTGCCCTGGCATGGAAGTGTCATCACGTACCTCCCCCCTGAGGAAGAGAGTCGCTGCTCCCCTCTCCCCTCTGGTGTAATTCCCAGACTCAGACCCCTGGGGCTGTCCTGCCTCCACCGAGACATGGCTCTTACAGGGCACTTCCTCTCCTCCCTCCCCAGATAAGAGCCCCAACTACTGCCCTAATTATAGGCCCTCTCTGCTAAATGCCTGGGTGCTTTCCAACGCCCCGAGGGGAGTCAGCACTTTAGCAGAGACACCTGGGGGTCACAGCAGTGAGGTCACAAGACTGCAAGAGTCACTTGACCTCTTCTCAGAGCCGCTGGCTGGAGGCCAGCTGGTTCCCGGGGAAACTGAAATGTCCTGCTGCTCAGCTGTTCCAGTCCCAGCTGCAGCAAGCCATTCAGACAGTGCCCGGATGCTGCAGGGACCACAGACGGGGGTCTTTCCGCCCGGCCTCTGGGTCCATTCACAGGCCTTGGCCGGCTGGCTGGGTGGGGGCAGTGTATACGCCAGAGTTCACATGGACTTGAGAAGGCACCCAGGCTTTCTGGGCAAGAGTCTCTTCTCTCTCCCCACTCCCTTTAAAGATCTTGAACCATGTACATATTTCTTTTTAAAGTGATAAAGATAAAGTGCAGCAGTTTCTCCTAAGAAACCTGAGTCGGGAGTTCTTTCTGTTCCCTTCTAGGAGGTTTCCTGTGATGTTTAGGAAAGGCTTCCTGAGGGGGTCAGCGTGTCCCCTTCTGGCCATGAGAAAGGTGCACCCTGTTCATCCAGTTTGTTGAATGGGATCCACCTGCTTCTTAAAAGAAAAAGAGGAGAGAAAAGAGCTGGGTGCAAGCTAGGAAGGGACTGGGGCATGTCCTCCCTCAGAGGCGGGAGCACTGACAGTTACTAGACGGGGAGAAGTGGTAGAACCCGTCTAACAGGTTCATCTGTTGACCTAGATCCTCCCAGACTGGAGGCCAAGGACCTGACGAAGCACTCTCCTTGGTCCTTCGCAGCATCAGTGGGTTGTTGCTTAAACGCTGTTGGTGTGAGAAATGCCATCTTCGGACATCGGCCAGCCGCTAGACTGTCACCACATGTGACCATTTCAGACAACACAGTCAGTCCGCTTCAAACCTCTGGCCTTGAAAACTAAAATCTGACAACACACAAGGTTGTTAACTATATTCCGTAAAAGAGTTTTTATGAATTGATTGTTTTCAAACTGACAAGTATCCTGTTAAGGGGACAAAAGCCACATTCAGACATAATATAAAGGTTGGTACATATATGGGGGAAAATTTAGCCCCATTAGTTAGCACTCAAAACAATGCAAGTTATAACATTTGAGGTATCGTTTTCTCACTGAATTAAGAAAAATATACTAAGGCCGAATAGGGACGTATTAAATGCCGATGAAACTGGTATTTCCCTACATTGTTCTTGGCCATGTAATTTGGAGTAATCTATGTGGGAAGCACTTGGTTCATACCTCTTGATCCGGTAATCCTATCTATAGAGACCTAGTCTCAGGAGATAATCCCAAATGCACCCAAAGCTGTGTGTTCAAAGGAGCTTGTGAGACGCTGTTATCACGGGCAGAATTCAAAAGCCAGCTCAATGTCCACAAAAGAGGGAACAGTGAGTTACAGACAACAGCCCCACGGGAAGTGTTATACAGCCGGTACTGGCTGTGAACTCTGTACATCTTTTTTTTTTTTTAATGGTATGATAGCCCTAAGTCGGTTTGGCTCAGTGGTTAGAGCATCAGCCTGTGGACTGAAGGATCCCAGGTTCGATTCTGGTCAAGGGCACATGCCCAGGGTGCAGGCTCGATGGCCAAGGTCAGTCCTCCTGTTACAGTTCCATCTTGTCTCTTGGCCTTGACACTGATTTTTTAAATTGAGGTATAATTTGACAATGAGATATTTTTAACCTTCCAGATTTCCCCCATTATTAACATTTCAGCATGTCACCTTTATCCTCTCCGGTTATTTCTTCTTCTTTTCTTTTTCTGGAAACATTTAAGAGTAAGTAAGTCGCAGCCCCGATGCCCCTGAGTGTGTGTTTCTGGAAGACAAGGACAGTCTCTAAGGACCACATAGGGCCCGGCTGGTGTTGCTCAGTGGTGCGAGCCAAGAGGTCAGGGTTCGATTCCTGGTCAGGGCACATGCCTGGGTTGTGGGCTCGATCCCCAGTGTGGGGCGTGCATGAGGCAGCCCATCAAGGAGTCTCTCTCATCATTGATGTTTCACTCTCTCTCCTTCCTCTCTGAAATCCATAAAAAGTACACTTTTTTTTTTTTTTAAAGGACCACAGAGGCCTCCAGGGGCCGGGGGTAACCGGCGGTGTGCTGTTGGGTTGTGGACCTCACTGAGACTCCAGTCCTGTCTCACTGTCCCCGTAGCGAAGGGAATCTGGCCTGCGTGCAGACCTAGCCCTCAGCCGTCTGGAAGGTTCCTCCGTTTCCTGGCGTCTCCTGCACCGGCTTTTAGAGGAGGGCCCTCGGCCTGGGCGCCTGGAGGGTCCGAGGCTGCACTGTGGGCAGGAGCCTCGCAGGAGCATTCTCTCTGCTTCCTCCCGGCGGCTTGGGTTGGTGCCTTCCGGGCCTCGCTCCTGTGATCGCTTGGCCGAGGTCAGTGGTCGGCAAACTGCGGCTCGCGAGCCACATGCGGTCTTTGGCCCCTTGAGTGTGGCTCTTCCACAAAATACCACGGCCTGGGCGAGTCTATGTTGAAGAAGTGGCGTTAGAAGAAGTTTAAGTTTACAAAATGTGGCTCTCCAAAGAAATGTCCATCGTGCTGTTGCTATTTGGCTCTGTTGGCTAATGAGTTTGCCTACCACTGGCCTAGGTGTTACCGGCCAGGCCTCCACCGCAGTCACTGGGTTCCCTTGGTCATGAAGAAATGTCTCGTTGAGAGAAATGTCCTGTTGCTCTCAGACTCCCGTTGTGTCACGGAAGTCCCGTGAAGTGCACTTCCTGGTTGTCAGTGAGAAGACTCGGGGTCCGGGGAAAGCCCCGTAGTCAGTCCCTCTCTGCTCTGTTGAGGGAGCCTGATGCAGACACCCTGTGTTGCACGTTCGTGTGCATGTGCGTCTGTGGCCACCGGGTGCAATCCTCACCTAAGAAAGTGCTGGGCCCTGGTCTGTGTGGCTCAGTGGATACAGCGTCGGGCTGCGGACTAATGGGTCCCAGGTTCGATTCCGGCCAAGGGCACATGCCCGGGTTGCGGGGTTGGTCCCAAGTAGGGGGCGTGCAGGAGGCTAATCAATGATTCTCTCTCATCATTGATGTTTCTCTCTCCTTCTCCCTTCCTCTCTGAAATCAATAAAATATGTATTTAAAAAAAGAAAGTGCTAGAAGCTCAGGCCACAGCGGCTGTGTGTGGGGTCAGTTCCCTTCCCACAGGATCAGCCCCATTGGCCTGACCCATTCCTGTGGTCCTGCCGGAGGTGACCTGCCTTTCTAAAGCAGTTGCCAGGCGGGCTGCTCCTGAGGGAAGTGGGAATGGGTCCAGCTGGGTCGCCGGGTTGGGGGACCGGCCCCCCACCTGCAAGCCCCGGGCCACCACCTCAGCCCGCTGTCCTGTGAGCCTGAGGGAAAGGCGGGCGGGGTGCCTCGTCTCACCATGGCAGGAGTAGAGGGGTCCTGGCCAGGCTGCCGCCTCGAGCGCTCCTAGGATTTCTTCTGGCTCCACTGAGGCGGGCATGGGTGTGGGCATGACCCCCGGCAGGGACAGGCCACCTGT
Source organism: Corynorhinus townsendii (assembly GCA_026230045.1). Classification (NCBI taxonomy): domain Eukaryota; kingdom Metazoa; phylum Chordata; class Mammalia; order Chiroptera; family Vespertilionidae; genus Corynorhinus; species Corynorhinus townsendii. The sequence goes on from JAPDVU010000002.1 coordinate 217,179,284, forward strand.
ACCTCCGGCCCACGTGCTCGCCACCCTCTGGAGTTTGCTTGGCCGTTCTGGAGGAAGAAGGAGTCTGGGGCACCCCAAGTTCACCACCAAAACTCCTGCATGGGGAGTGGGAAGTTCTAATCAGAGAAAAGGGGAAACGTGACTCTGAAAGGGAAGGTCCTCTAAGCTCTCTAACTGGAAGCTGGCTGCGGAGGGGCCCAGCGCGGGGGGCCAGGCAGGCGGCCTGTGAATGGGGTGCTCCTGGCGCGGACCTGGCTTTTTTGTTGCCTCCAGACGGTTTCCGAGGGCGGGCGCTGCAGCGGCAGGTAGTTCGTGCCCTGTGCGACCCTGTTCACGGGACCCTCTGCAGGCTGAGGCGCCACCCTTCCGCCCGGGCAAGGTCAGACCTGCCCATCCTTACCCGAGGGCAGGACAGATCCGGGGTGCCCACCAGAACCAGGGCTGCAGGTGGTGCCAGGGCGGGTGTTTAAAACTTCCTTGGGGCGCCCCTCCCCGCTTCTTCAGCCAGAGCTGCAGAGTGACCTCCTGGTGGCCTGGCCGTGGCTGACTCCCTGACCCTCTCCCACATGCCACCCCTCCACTCCACACTAACAATTAGTGCCCATTGTTCCCGAAAGAAAGAGACCTCCAGGCCGAGGGCTGTGATCCCTCTCCGCAGGCCTCCCACTGCAGCTGGTTTACCTCTGGGGCCCCTCATCTTGCTCCCAAGAGCCCTTCTAAATCAGCTCATTGTGACCTCACGGTTCCGCTCTCAAAGCGCTTTTTGAGCGATGTTAACATTCGAGGCTCCCACAGCTGGGCAGCACGAGGCAGGGAAGGGGAGAAGGCCCCTTTGTCTCCCTCCCAGCCACCTCCTGCCCCTCAGGGTCTGTAGGAGGGTGAGGCTGGGTGGAGGGAGGGAGCAGCAGGAGCTCAATAGTGGGACCAGCTATTGAGTGACCTTGAGCCCCTGCAGGCTGACCCTCAGAGCAGGGGGCGGGGTGTCCCATTGCCTGTGAAGGAAAGTGGAAGTGGCTCTCTGTCACCCCAGGTGTCCCCACCCTGACTCTGGTGGCAGAGGTTTGGGAAGGTTCCCCCTGGGCAGAGCTGGGAACTCGGAGGGAAGCCCAGAGCACTCGCTGTTCTGGGCCAGGCGCCTGGAGGTCGGCTGACAAATGCCAGGGACTGGGGGACGGCTGATCCCCACCCCGCTCATCTAGTTCCACTTCCCCAGGAGATTTGAAAACAAAAAGGATGCCAGTTCTAAGAAGAGCTAAGCTCCTCCCGACAGATCTGAATGCCTTCGGCCAGTTTACCACCACCCTCCCCCCCAGCTCTGGCAGTCGGGGTGTTGGTTGGGGGGGGTGTGGGAGGAAGGGAGGGTGTTTCCCATCCATCCCTTCCCCTCTGGAGGTGGGAGGTGGGGTCCCCAGGATATGACTCCGCCCCAGAACCTGTCTCAGGAAACCTCTGTATTAGTGTCCTGGGTCTTGCCTCATACAGTGTCCCAGCAGGGCATCTTAAACGACAAAAATGTCCCACCGTCCTGGCATCCTGGCGGCTGGAAGTGGGATGAGGTGCAGCGGGGTTTGCCTCGAGGCCTCTGTCCTCGCCTCGCAGATGGCTGGCTGCGTGTGCTGTCCCTCTGCATGTCTGGGTCCTCTCTCGTCTTCTTGTAAGGACACCAGTCAGATTGGCTTAGGGTCACCCTGGTGACCTGCTTTTACCTCACTCACCTCTCTAAAGACCTTCTCTCCAACCACAGCCACCTCCGAGGTCCTGGCGCTCAGCTCTTCAACATAGGGGTTCTGGGGTGACACAGCTCAGCACCTAACAGCCTGGGGCCGGGGGTGAGGGGGGTGGCAGGGGCTGCTGACTTGGACTTGGACCTCAGCTGTGAGGCAAACACAAGTGAGAGCTGGGACCCAGGCACCTCTGAGGGGGGCTGCCGGTGCCCCTCCACTTGGGGATTCTGCTCAGGGTGTTCTTCAGGCTCCTTCCATCCAGGGGACCCAGCCTGCTTCCCCTCGGCCTGAGTCATGGGTTTGGAGAGAAGGGGCCTTATCAATCACCGGCCTTAGCCACGCCCCCCACCCCCAGGGCCTTTCTCTGCATCCCCTGCACGTGGCCCTGTGTCTTCTGAGCCTTCTCCTCACGTGCCCAGCTCTGGTGCCAGCTTCACAACCTCAGGGTCAAATTGTGGGTCGCAGGTGTCGCGCGGGGGCAGGACCGTTAGCTGGCCGTTCTGAACCCCCCGGAGGCCTGTGAGCATCAGGGGTCCCTTCTGGTGCCTCCCTTGTTCTGGTGTGTTGTTTGGTGGATGACTGCCTTTCTGTGGAGGAATAAAGAACCGTTAGGTGGTACGTGTCAGAAACCGCAAGTGCACGCTGCCGGAAAGCAGGAATGTGTCACACACGTCTCTGTGGAGTTCCGTGCACGTGACCTCCGGGAGGCCGGGGCCTCTTCAGCTCCCTGTCCCCTGCTTCTCCGTCCACACGCGTGTCCCGCAGTCAGCTGCTGAGACCCAGTGGTTACATTTGAGGGCATTTTGTGAGCTGATGGTTACATACCGCCATTATTAAAAATTAGATCATACCAACCTAAAATGAAGTGATTACACAGAAGTAAAACTAAGACACTAAAAACGGAAGTCATAAAAATAACTCAACACTGATGACGTCCTAACTATTTCACCGCATTTCGCTCTGGCCTGTGCACTTGAGGTTGTTGGCCTTGTTGTATCTGTGCAACGGAAATCCCAGCTGATGGCGTGCTGGCTTGAACTTGGCCCCCGGTGGGGATATTTACACCTTGGGAATTGGCAAACCGTACGAGTCAGGGCTTGATTCATTGTTTTGTGGGTTGTGAGGGCAGAGGTCAGCAGACATGTCCTGTAAAGGACCAGGTAGTAAGTACTTTCAGCTCCACCGGCCATGTGCCCTCAGTTGCAGCGCCTCAGCAATGCTGCTGCTGTAGATAATACGCAAACACACGAGTGTGGCTGTGTTACAATAAAACTTTATTGAAATTTAAAAAAAACAGACCTTGGGCCGGATTCAGTCTGAGGGCCATAGTTTGCTGGACCCCTGATCTGGACTTAAGAAAGTGGTGGAGAATCCGTTAATAAGTAAAGATTAGGCTTAAAAGTGTTCCTTGTCTCTGATTAAGCAGAGATGGCAGCCACAGGGTGGGGGGTGGGGGCAGGCAGGAAGCCGGGCGTTTCAGGGGGAGAGGATGAGCAGGAAGAAAAGAAGAAATCCCTTCCTCTCTGGAGGTGGGACGTGGGATTACTTTTCCTCCGGTGCTGGAAAGTTATCTTGTTCCCACCGCGAACTTGAAGTCACGTTGGCCTTCGTCTTCCCTTACGGCTTCCTGCTTCCGCTTTCCTCTCCCTCGTTAAGGAAAAGGACAATATCGACCCGCCTCACCTCCCAGAGCCACTGTCTTTGCTAATTGCAGCCATGGAGGGAGTGGCTGCGGACAGCAGCGCAGGGTGAGAACCAACAAAAGCACTCTGTGAGGTTCCGTTGGCCATGCATGGAATTTACCGCGAGGAGTTTTGTGTATTGTTTCTTATAAATTGTGCTTCACATGTTTTATACCAGCACATTTTACTTTAACTTTATATGTGCCCGTTTACACACATGCGCACATGCACGCAAATGCATTTTCCCGGAGAGCCTGAGGCTGAGGCTGGTGGAGCCTGCCCTGTCCCGGATTAGGAGACAGTCCTTCCCTCTCCATTCCCACCGGCTCCCTGGTCTTGCCTCTTCTTACCACCTGCCCTTTAAATACCTCCCCCCCAAACTTCTGACCCCAGCGGAGCTGCCATCTGTGCTTAGCTCAAACAGCACCTGATGGATCAACCCTCCTTAACCCTTTCAAAGCCTTCCCTCTGCCTCTTTGGTCTTCTCACTGGCAATTCCCCGCGCACATTGGGCTCCGGCACACCCCCGTAACCTACAGGAAATGCACCCCTTTGGAGCTCTAGGAGGACACACCTACAGTCTCAGAATGTGGCCTGTCACCGTGTGGTCCCCAAGTCTCCGGGAAGGGCCCACAGGACCTGGAGCAAGGGGAAAGGATCCCCACGCTGCCTGTGGGGGAGCACCCTCGGCCTGTCCCTCCTCGGCTCCTCCTTCCAGCCGGACTGGGGATCCTCCACTCCAGCCCAGCCTTCTTCCTGGTGACCGTGCCTACACACACACACACACACACACACACACGCACACACACACACACACACACGGTGCTTTTCCTTTCCCAGAGTTCCTTGGAGGAGCCCTGGAACCCCTAACGTGATGAGAAACCACACATAACTGCAGGATTGTGGTTTTAGCAACTTTAAAAGCCTTTTACTTCCTTTTCGGTAACATGCGCGCCGTGAACGTGGAAGCAGTGGATTGGGGAAGGCTCTTGGTTTGGTCACTTGGCTCAAAGTTCATTCATTCGTTCATTCATTCAGCAGGCCATTCTTTTGCCCTTATCCAGGTACAGAATAGTGAACCAACACAGCCCTCGCCCTCATGGGCTCTTAGCGGTGACATGTCCTAAAGCCCCAGGGTGGCATGAGTTTTTAAAAGGTAACCCTTTATTACAACAAAACAATTGGACACTAATATATTGGGGGTGGGGGGGGTGGACAGGCAAAAGTAGGCTTACAGTTGTAAGTAGGCAAAACAGTTTATTCTTGTATTATTTATTAATTATTGGATTATTTTCCATAAGAATAACTGTAAGCCTACGTTTGCCCCACCCTGTGTATTAACTTACCAGATAAATAACTTTGCATAGAATAAGCATTTAAAATGGGCAAACTCCTTGATACCTTCGTCATACCCTTTAACTGTTATGGGGCTTTGCCCCTTCTGTGCCTTTGTGACGGCTAGGAGGACACGCTCCTTCCTGCCTCCCCTCTTGGGGGCGTGGACACTGGGGGCCCTGGCATGGGGACTGCTGGGAAGGGCCTCAGGCCCGGGGTCATCCCTGCCGCGTTGCTGTGGGGATAGTAATTCAGCTCCAGAAAAGTGAGCCTGCCGCTGCCCTGGCTCCTCAGAGGCCCCTTCGACCCTCGCTAGGCACTCCCCCGCCCCACAGAGCCCCCAGGACCTGGGAGATGGGTCCCCCCCAAAGCCCAGATCCCCTTCCAGATTCTCCCTGCCCAGGCAACCCCAAGCCATCAGTGCGTGCACCCTAGACCCGGGCTGGTCAGGGGCTGGCTGTTAGGCGTTGGGGTGGGCAGAGGGGGGCTGGACTGGGGCTTTGAGGACTCTCGCCCCCTTTTCTCCCAGGACACTCGGCGAGCGTGATTGTCCTTTATCTGAGAGCCTCCAGTCATTCCCCCCTGGCTGGCTGTGCTGGGAGCCGGGGCCCGATTCTGTGCCCATTTGCTCCTTATTCCTCAGCTGGGGGGTCCCACTGGCCATCACCGTGGCAGCTGTCACCCTAAAGAAGATCGGCTATGATGCCTCGGACGTGTCCGTGGGCTGGTGCTGGATCGACCTGGAGGCAGAGGACCGTGTCCTGTGGATGCTGCTGACCGGGAAGCTGTGGGAGCTGCTGGCCTACGTCCTGCTGCCCGTGCTCTACCTCCTCATCCGGAAGCACATAAACAGGGCGGTAGGTGCCCGCGCCCGCTCCCCCGCAGCCCCGCCCAGAGCTCCGTGTGGCCACTGTGCCCGCTGCCGGCTTGCCCCTGCGTTCTGGCATTGGGCTCGGCCACCTGAGGGGACAGAACTAGTAATGGAGAGCCCGAGCCGGTGTGGCTCAGTGAATAGAGCGCTGGCTCCTGGACTGAAGGGTCCCGGGTTCGATTCCAGTCCAGGGCACGCACCTGGTTGCAGGTTCCCCGGCCCTGGGCGGGGTGCGTGCAGGAGGCAACCAATCGATGTGTCTCTCTCACATCGGTATTTCTCTCTGCCTCTTTCTCTCCCTTCCACTCTCTCTAAAAATCAGTGGGAAAATATCCTTGGGTGAGGATGCACAACAACGAAAAGACTAGTAATGGAGAGCTCGCGAGGCGTCAGTCCCTGTGAATTACACACATCATGGGTTGTCTGGTTTGCTGACCACACAGTCCTGTCAGGAGCGGGTCCTGTGACTCCTCGTTTGTGGATGAGGAAAGGGGGGCTTACAGAGGTGAAGGGCTCCCCAAACCCACTCGGCTCCCAAGGAGAGAGCGCCAGCCTGTGTGCCCAGCCACAGCCCTCTACTGCCCCCTCCTGGACAGCCCTAGGGTGGCTCACTGGTGAGAGGACTTGAGATGAAAGTGAGTGGTATCCAAGTAAGTGAACTGGAAGGGAGGCCACAGGTCTCACCATAGTGAACCGATAACTCACCTCGTTATCCTTGAGGATTCGGGTTACATCCCAGCTGGTCGACTTTCCAGGCACGCAGGCGCCCATAAATCAACACGCTGGGCCAGCTGGCCAGACATCTCGGAGACTGCTGACCCCGAGGAGACTGCTGACCCCAAGGGCTGGCCTGGCCGCAAATTCCAGGGAAGAATGGTTTTCCTCTGACGGGCTGACCAAGCTGCTCCTTGTGCTTAGCTGCTGGCTCTGCCAGTGTAAGGATGGGCTTCCTCCTGGCCCCGGGCAAACTGTCGCCAGGAAAGGCCTCAGTAACTCGCCCGCCGCGCGGCTCGGCCACGCGCTCAGTGCGCTCTCATTGAGCATCTACTTTCCAAACCTCTGTGTGCGGTGGGAGTTCCTCCTGAGGACCCAGGCGGGGATCCTGTCCGAGGGAGAGGCAGGAGTTGGAGCCATTCTGATTGAAGATGCACAGTGACCAGTGGCCAGAGCAGGCAGGCAGGTGCCCGTGAAACTCCGAATATGGCCTCCTTCCCGGCTCCCGCTGCAGGTGTCTGAGTGTTCGTGGCTGGACGCGCAGGCAGGTGCCTCCCGGTCGCTCAGGGCAGACTGTTGCCCCAGCAGCCATTTCTAGGTGTGTGGGGTGCTCCCGGCAGCTGTGTGACACCTGATCCTCACCCCGGATTCCCACCTGCACGGAGACTCCTGGTTCTCATTTTACTCTGAACTGACCGGATTCTCGTACCTCCTGTCCCGTCTCCCTCCCCCTCTTCCCCCCTCCCCGCTTCTGGCTCAGCTGGAGAGATGCTCGCAGGGCTTACCCACTGGCCTGAAGCCCTCTTCGTGTTCTTGCCTGGGCCAGGGTTGCCCTCCCACCTCCTCCTTGTTCCCACTGCCCTAGGAGGGCTCCAGGCTCCGGGATGAAGGCTCCCAGAGCTCCACCAGGCTCTGCCCAGGACGCCCCTCCGGAGCTGGCCTTCTGTGTCTCTCTTCCTCCCTGCCCTTCCTGTAATGGCAGGAAGTCTGGGACCCCTGGGCTGGTCCCCGTGTGTCAGACATCCACATGGAGATGTGGCACAGGCCGTGGATCGAGGAGAACAGAGTTCAGGAGAAGAATCTGGGCTTGTGAGGGGAGCCTGGGGCTCATGCAGGCAGGAGCTAGTGATGGGAATCTGGGGCTCGTGCAGGCGGGAGCTAGTGATGGGAATCTGGGGCTCATGCAGGCGGGAGCCAGTGATGGGAATCTGGGGCTCGTGCAGGCGGGAGCTAGTGATGGGAATCTGGGGCTCATGCAGGCGGGAGCCAGTGATGGGAATCTGGGGCTCGTGCAGGCGGGAGCCAGTGATGGGAATCTGGGGCTCGTGCAGGCGGGAGCCAGTGATGGGAATCTGGGGCTCGTGCAGGCGGGAGCCAGTGATGGGAATCTGGGGCTCGTGCAGGCGGGAGCCAGTGATGGGAATCTGGGGCTCGTGCAGGCGGGAGCCAGTGATGGGAATCTGGGGCTCGTGCAGGCGGGAGCCAGTGATGGGAATCTGGGGCTCGTGCAGGCGGGAGCCAGTGATGGGAATCTGGGGCTCGTGCAGGCGGGAGCCAGTGATGGGAATCTGGGGCTCGTGCAGGCGGGAGCTAGCCATGTGAGCCTGGGCTCCAGCGAGCAGGGGGAAGGCGCTCCACGCCTCACCGCTCCCTCTCCTGCGAGTCTGAGACCCGGGAGGACGGCAGCCCCTGGGCAGTCTGCTCACGTCCGCTCTGGGTGTTCCCTCACAGCACCAGGCGCTCTCCGAGTACCGGCCCATCCTGTCCGAGGCGCACCGGCTGCAGCACCACAGCTCCATGGCGGATAAGAAGCTGGTCCTCATCCCGCTCATCTTCATTTGCCTTCGGGTCTGGAGCACCGTGCGATTCGTGCTGACCCTCTGTGGCTCCCCGGCCGTGCGGGCCCCGGTGCTGGTCGTTCTGCATGTAGGTAGCTCTGCGGCCCCCCCCGACTCCTCCCCCGCTGCTGCTCCCAGCGGCTGTGTGAGATCGCTCCTCCCCCCCCCCCCCCCCCCCCGCAGAGTGGGCCCGTCCCAATGCATTGGCCAATGCAGGGCTGCCAGGGGCTCGGCTCCACGGTGCCTTCCTGCTGGTCAGCGTGGCTCTAGTGCAGCCCCCACGCATGCATCCGGGTGCTGCCCAGCGGCCGCGGAAGAGCCCCAGGAGAGTGGATGCTCCCGGTCCTTCCCAGCCCAGGAGACCTCAGACCCGCCCAGGGCGCTGCCTGCCATCGGCCCACATGCAGGGTCATGGCAGCCGGCCCCAGGGTGCAGGGCAAGGTCTGGGGTCCACAGCACTTGCCAGCCCCCCCGGCCTGTATGCTGAAGACCCCCTGCAGCCCTGGCACTCTTGCCCCTCCTCTCGCCCCTGCAGGGAATCGGGAACACGTTTCAGGGAGGTGCCAACTGCATCATGTTCGTCCTCTGCACCCACGCCGTCCGCACTCGGCTCTTCTCCCTCTGCTGCTGCTGCCCGTCCCCGCCTCCCGCTGAGAGCCCGGCCGGCCCGCCCAAGGCCTCTGCGTCCTCCAGGACGGGGGACTCGGGGACCCAGGTGGACTCCGACGAACTTCCACACACCTGAGCCCTCCCTTCCGGGTCTGTGCGGGTGCTGCCTCCCGGGACCATGGCTCTGACCCGCTGCAGGGAGGGGGGGACTTTGCAGCCGGAAGCCTGCCCTCTGCTGTCCGAGCTCTGGAGGCCTGTGGAGAGGCGGCCGCAACTCAGCTTCTACCTCCTGGACCCTGAGGCAGCAGGTGTCCGCACTGTGTCCGCTGTGCTCGGCGTCTGTCCGCGTGAGGGTGGCAGTGAGATTCAGTGACACCAGTGGGACGCGATCACTGCCAGGTCGGCGGCCTCTGGACCACACAGCACTGTTTACCTTCTGAGGACCCACACCCGTGGGAAAAGCATGAAGAGCTACGTACACTATTTACCCTCCCAAGTATAACGCCAGGGGGCGCCGGAGAGGTGGCCCCCACCTGCACATCATGGAGCAGATTCCCGGCTGGTCAGGGGGTGGCCCTGCCCCTGGAGCGTGGCTGTTCTTGGGGAGCTTTGCCAGCCAACAAGAGCCGGGTACCTTGAACCAGGTCCCCTGGTGATGCCCTGAGCGCAGCCCGCAGCCGGCCTCCTGGGAACCTCCCCGGTCTCTCGGGTTGCCGGCCTTCAATGTAGATTGCACCTGAGTTTCCAGCACAGGCCAGAACCCAGACTCCCGCCTCCACCAGTCCCAGCAAATGCAGGTTCCCTCCTCCAGGGCACCGGCCGGCCGGGGCAGGAATAAGAAAGGCCGTGGCGGGGACTCCTGGGGATGCCCAGGGCCGCAGGTCTGTGTGTGAGTACCGGCCGGGCCTTGTCGGGAGGGGTCTCCTCACTTCCTAGCTCAGTCTTTACAGGAAAGGTGACCATGAGTGTCCCCAATACTGATTCCTCCCTAAAGGCGCAGGTTTGGGAGTTGGTTGGGGAAAGGTGATAACTTATCACCATGGGTCACAGGTGATAACTTACGTTTAATAGAAAAAGGACTTAAAATAAGCACCTGTATCTCTATGCTCTGTGGCTCTCCCGCCAGCCCTTTAACTTTCTCGGAAGTCACAGAGGCCGTTGGCTAAGGGAGCCTGGGTCGGGGGGCCGGAGCCTTAGTGGGGGCCAGAGCTTGTGGGGGGGGCGGGGCCTTGACATTACCCAACAGGTGTTACTCCCTGGGGTTCCGTGAGGACTCCGCCACACGGCAATGGTTTTGGAGGCAATGATTTCGGAGCCTATAAAACGGTTCTGGATTAAAACCGAAGCCACGCCACACCGTGGGTTCCTGTTTCACTCCGAAAAGCAACATCTGTAACAGGAAGAGAACCTGACAGGCAGGTCGTCTGCAGAACTAGTCCAAAGGGCTCCTTTTCGGTCTCCTTTAAAGTTCCTTTATGAAAATCAGCAAGAGGTGCACATCCCCGTAGGATCCGAGGAAGCGCCGGGCAATCCCCTTACAGGAACGGCCCGTGTCAGGAGCGTTTGGGGGTCCCCTGAAGATGTTACAGCAGGTCACGCCACAGAGCCCGTCCAGACCCTCACGTCAGCTTCTAGGATGGAGCAGGTCAGGGAGCTGCTTGCTGCAAAAGAGAAGTGGTTCGCAGCTGAGGCTGAGGATGGGCCACCGGGGAAAGTTGCTGGAACAAGTCCTGCTCAGAAGCCACACCCCCCGTCCTCCCACCTAGTCCCAGGCTCAGCCAGGGGGGGTTACCCAGACGGGCTGCAGTCAGAAACGGCCGACAGAGGGAGCTGGGGGCTCACAGGAAACGTGGCTAGGTGCCCTGCGCGCCCTCAGGTTCTCATCCCAGCGTTTGGAGCCCTGCTGTGCTGCTGCTGCTGTAAACACCCCCCAGCAGCCGCACCATCACTGCTGCCCACCTGTCGCTGCAGCTGGTGAAGGTGTTGCTGTGAGTGGTGGGGGCTGTGGGCAGGCGAGGGGCTCCTCCCAGGGCCTGGGCCTGAGGCCAGGGACCGACCCGGGAAACAACAGCTGGGTGGGTGTTGGGAACTGGAGGGTGTGAGGCTGCGGGAATGAAGTCACACGGGGCAGGGGAGAGCCCTGGGGTGGAGACAGGAGCACACAGCGTGTGTTCCTTTTACTCTCGCGCCTCGTCAGTGTCCCTAATGTTGATCTTCCTTCACTCCCAGTGACAGATGTGTCCTCAGCTGGAAGAGGTGCTATGGACTTGGACACTCTTGGAACCTTGGTCTTTATCATTATTTTAATCCTCACCCAATGATATTTTTTTTATTAGTTTTTAGAGAGGGAGGGAGAGAGGAACGTGAACTGGCTGCCCTCCGCACGCGCCCCGATTCGGGACTGAACCCGCAAAACGGGTATGTGCTCTGACCCGAGACCCTTAGGTGCACGGGATGATGCTCCCACCCACTGAGCCGCACCAGCCAGGGCGGATCCCTGGTCTTTTAATCAGGTTTACCAGGCACTTTCTGCCTCTTTTTGCTTCAGAGTTGTTTTTGTTTGGTTGGTTTGACTTTTTAATAAAGATGATTACTTGGCCCGGACTGAGGTTACAAACGGAGCTCCCCACATGTCGACAAGAAGAAATATTTTTACAAACGTCCCTTTTATGGCATAACAACATAGCGTGAGGTGTCTTTGCACGTGCAAACCTGTAATGAAAACCCTGACCATTTAGGTTGAGGCCAAAGTCCTGCTATTTTAAAGGAAATAAAATAATTACGTTTCTATTGCATGTTTGGTAAATGGATTGCCTGTGATTGGGGTGGGGGGAGGGGCGGACAGGGTGGCTCAGACAGACCTGTGCTATGGGGGCCTCCCCAGAGCCTTCCACGTGGGGACCTGGAGGTGACGTCTGGACCCCTCTCTGTGGGGACGTGGAGTCAAGTAGGCGGGGGACCATGGCTTCAGAACACACAGTCCCAGGCCCTGTCCCATATGGTACCAGCAGGTCCGCGTTACAAGGACCCACGGCTTGGGGCCAACGTCTCATGAGGGGGACACCCCAGTGTTTGAGTCCTCCCAGCACGCCTCTGCCCACTGCAGCGGCGGCCCCAGGCTTCGGGGTCAGGGACAGCGGGCCACGTGGCTCTTCCCTGAGGGCAGCAGCCTGATTCTGAGCGGGTCTGCCCAGCACACGCAGCCCCGCCTTCGAGTCTTTCTTCTTTAACTGCTAGATCCTGGGAACTTTGCTCCTCCAAAATGCTGCTTGATTATTTGTTCTACTTTCTGGGTTTTGTGAAGTTAAAAATACATTACCTGTCAAGAGAAGGAGAAGACAGGCCACCGACGGAGAACATGTTTGCAAAAGACACAGCAGCGCATCTCCACAAGAGGGTGCCCGGGGAGCAGCCTCCCCCTGTGCCCTCTGAGGCACACGCAGGCCTCTGCTCTGATGTGGAACACGTGTCCCTGGAGAACCCCGCGTCCTCCCATGTGGCGCATAGAAACCACAGGGATGAAGGGGAGACTGGGGTGGAGGCAGGCCACTCAGATCCGTGCAAGTTCTTAACCAGAACGCAAACAAAGACAAGTGCCGTTTAATGAAGTCAGCAGCCTGGGGAAATCTCTGCTGAGGTTCACACCCAGCAGCTCAGGGGTCCACACTTTCTCCTTTAAGGCGAGGGTCGTTAGGCCGTTCATTCCCAAGGGAGAGCCCTTTCATGCCGGGTTCTTGTCCCAGCATTAAGAAGGGTTCAGCAATCTGGAGAAAGGCTGTGCGTAGGTGAAATAGGGGTCCAAAGACGAAAGATAGTTTTGAAAGGCATTGGGGGGTCAGAGGAGCTTCAGCTAAAGGAGCTAAAGACTCCCCTTGACTCAGGACCCTTGCTTTTTATTAACACAATTTGTCCTAAGGCAAGGTGGAGATAATACACTTCAAAGGGTAGGGTACAGAAGCATTGTCAGATTGGGGAATAGCCTACAGCTCTTCAGGTGTTTGGCCAACAGGAGGCAATAACATGTAGATTAAGATGCCCTGAGCTGTCTGGCAGTAACCAATCATCCTATTCAGGTTTGGGGGAAGTGCCTTTCCAGCCGTTCCAACAGGTAATTACATATGTGACTCAGCCCTTGTTGAGCCCCCAAGTTTCATCCACCTTTTGATAAAACTCTTGTAATTATGACATGCTGGAATTGGCTCCTGGCACTTTCATCAAAAAGTTAACCATGACCCAGGCCATAGTCAATGAAAATGTCTTCACGGCTTCTTCTAGGGTTAGGCTCCCTCCCCGTTTTCTGTCCTAACAGGTTTTCAGGCAAATGTTTGATGGTTCTATCAGTGAGAATCAGGCTCAGCTGCAAGCGACAGGAAGCAAAATGGAGGAGTATTTCATGTTAAGTCCGTGGTTGACATAGTGCTCCACAGGGCAAGGGACCCAGGCTCCTACCATCTTGTTGCTCTGTTCCGTGTGGCCTCGACCACGTGGTCAATGCCTGGGGCACGCTCATTTTAGGCAGCAGGGGTGGAGAAAGGGACAGAGAAGAGAGCAAGGTTCCTGGAAGCCACCACATGACACCTTTGCATATGTGGCATTAGACAGAACCAAGTCATATGTCCACCCCAGTACCGGGATGATGGGGAGAGCCAGTCTTTATTTTGGGCAGCCGCAGGTTCTGCCCCAGATAATTCCATTACTATTGGAGAGGGACTGAGCAAATGGAGTTGGGGAGCCACAGCAGTGTGCAACTGAAGCCCATGGCAAAACTTTAAAACTCCAGAACATTCCTAAGTAGAGATGAGACCGCCAGTGACCTGAAGTTCTGGTACCGTTATCTGGCCTCAAAACAACCCAGGGATTGCCAGTCTGCTTTGAGGTGCTAATTCAACATGTTACGTTCTGGTTAAATTTTCCTATGTAAACTTTTTTTTTTCAATTCTGAAAAGCTTCATTTTCAAAAAGATCATTTGTTTCTTTTTCATTTTATTCCAGCACTGATCTAGAAATTCTTATTTCCCCTCTGCACCATACTGTCAGTCAGCAAGTTTCATCAACTTTACATCCTAACTATCTCTCAAATGTATCCGCTAATCTCTTGCGCCATCCTCTTTCAGCTATTCTACAGCAAAGAACTGCCCCCATTCCTCTTCCCCAAACCCATCGGCCTCTTGTCCCCCTCAAGGGTTAGTTAACCTTTTAAAACACCAACCTGAGCACTCTCCAGAGCTCTTCATGCCTTCTCTCTGCTCCTAGAACAAAAATCAAGCTTCTTAACAAGGCCCACGAGGGCTAACTATAGCCTGGCCCCGCCCATCTCACCAGCTTCCTTCTCCCTGCACTCTTCCTCTCTGTTCTGTGTTCTTGAGCCCCTCTGACCTTACAATTTCTTTAATACGCTTTTAGTGATGTCAGAGAGGAAGAGAGAGAGAGAGAGAAACATCAACGATGAGAGAGAATCATTGACCGGCTGCCTCCTACTGGGGATCGAGTGCCCAACCTGGGCATGTGCCCTGACTGGGAATCGAACCATGACCTCCTGGTTCATAGGTGGAAGCTCAACCACTGAGCCACACCGGCCGGGCTGACCTTACAATCTCTTGACGGCATCACACTCTCTTCGACCACAGGGCCTTGGCACCAACTGTTCCCTGTCTGGGAGGCTCTCTCTACCGCCCCATTCCCTACCCCCTTTGCCTGGGTAAGCTCTCTCCATCCTTCCTTCCCATCTCAGCTCAAGCTCGCTTTTTTAAGGAAGGGTTTCTTGACCACCCCCACCCGCTCCCCGGTCTTTAAGAGCCCGTTGGTAGTTATAAATTCATCCATGTGCTTATTTGACCAAGTAATGTTTCCTCACGCAGAGTTAAGTCGCAGGAGGTCAGGGCCCTTTTTATCCTCCCCAACCCCCCCTCGTCGCACCCCCGTAGCAGGCTCCGTAAAATAAATGCAAGCCTATGCGAGGACTCAAGTCATCTGGAACCCCACATCCCAGCGGAACCACTGTTTCCAGATTCTGGTAAGTCCTCTCAAATCGTGTGCTGACACATTTACATTTCATAACCTAGTAGATGCTAGTAATAAATAGTAAAAGCAATTTGGGAATGGAGCTCTGAGACCCGCATCCTCATGTCAGGATCCTTAGCGAGCAAGGATGCTTGGCCAGGCTTTTAGCGAGAGGACCGAACGCAGGGCCCTCTGGGAAAGAGGAACCCTAAGATGATGGAACCCTAAGATGATGTCTGTCCCCGGGATGGATCACACTGTGGGGGGGCGGGGAAGAAGAAGTCCGGAAGGCCTTGCTGGAACCGGGTGTGGCTACAACTATCCACTTTCCCCTGGACTTTAAAAATGATTCTTTGGCTCTCATCAGAGGTCGTTTCAAAACACAAGTCAGCTCCCTGGAAATATTAATACGTGTTCCTGGGACACACCTGGGCCTGCTATCTGCCGTCAGACACAAGGTCCTGGGCTAATCACTGCGGTGTATTAGTCATGGGAAACCGCCTTCCATTGGCCGCGTCCCTTCTGGTCCACGCTGGACAGAGGCAGGGTGGGCGGAGGGCGAGGCCACGCCGCGGGTGGGACTCGGAGACCACGCCGGGTTTCGGCTCCGGTGGGTAATAAACGAACATGAAAGTTCCGGAAACGAAAAAGACCACTTGCAGGGGACGAACCGGACCACACCCCCCAGGTCAACCGGAGGCAGGAGTCTGGAAGGACCCCGGATGGGGACAATCCCGCCTCTGATCAGGGGCCACCCTCTCCCTCCATCCTCCCGTACCCCCACTCCACTCCACCCCCGCCCCGGAGCCTCCTGGCCTCCGCCAGGCCTCATGCTGCCCGGGGCAGGGGGCTGGAGGCTGCTGGGCTCCCCTCGAGGGTCCTGGGACGGAGGGCGCCTGAGCCGCTGGCAGCCCACGCCCCGCGGCGATGACCGCATCACGCCGCACCGCCCGCCCTGGATCCTCGCGCGCGCTCCTGCCCGCAGGCGTTGGTGACGACACGCCGTGCGTGGGGTTCCCTGGGACAGGCAGAAGCTAGGTACCGCCGCCCCACCTGCCCAGAGGGACACCCGTGGGCCTAGTCTCCCGTGGGGAAGTGGAGGCAGGTGGGCAGTGCCTGCAGCCCCGTCGCTCCTGGGCGCAGCTCCCCGCTGGCCCCAGGCGCGGGGAAGGCGGGAGGAAGACTTGGGCGGGAGGCAGGTGTTCCGGTTTCCCCACCGCCCGCCTGACTTCTGCAAACTTGTGACACTGATTTTTGTTCGCACCCCCTGTAGCTTCCCCTCCGCTCCCCGATCGATGACACCCCCTCCTCCCACCCAAAGTGCATTTTCCTTGGAGAAGTTTTTGTAACTCTTCGAAACAATTGGAAGCCTCGGGCCTTCCCAAGCTTCAGGTGGAAATCCTTGTCTTCCGGCTGGTCCGTCCTCCCATTTATTTATTTATCTATCTATTTATTTATTTAATATGTTTTTATTGATTTCAGAGAGGGAGAGAGGATAGAAACATCAATGATGAGAGAGAATCATTGATCGCTGCCTCCTGCATGCCCCACACTGGGGATCCGTCCCTCAACGCCTGCATGCGCCCTGATAGGGAATTGAACTATGACCTCCTGGTTTGTAGGTCAATGTTCAACCACTGAGCCACCCAGGCCAGGCCAGTCCTCCCTTTCAAATAGGGACATAGGGACCACCCATCCCTGCAACACACACACACACGCACGCACGCACGCACGCACGCACATGCACGCACCCACACACGTGCCCACACATGCACACACAGGCACAGGAGTGATTACACCGTCACCCTCTTCGCAGTCCCCCACACGGCGGAGCCCGACCACAATCCCCGAGGTTGCTGCTGAGGCCGGAGCTGCGCCTGACTCCCAGGTAATTTCACTTGCAGGTGAAGGAGGCGAAGAAATGGCCAGAGGACCTGGATGGGTGCCTCAGCACACACAGCGGGCACCTGTCCGGCGCAGATGCAAGTGTGCAGGCCTCCTGGGACTTTGCTCTGGATTTTGGCCCGGGGCCGCTGAGCACGTGCCCGCAGGGGGTCTGGCGGTGGCCTGGCCACGCGTGGAGGACCCAGACCAGCAGCCGTGACTCACCCTCCTTGCCCTGCTGATAAAGGGATTGGAAAGATGGATTGCGTTTTCAATAGTGATCGTTACCCAGAGAATAACAGCTCTGGGCCGCCTGTGAGGGAAAATAACCCCTCCGAGGAAGTGCTGCGTGGTCAGAAGGGCACAAGCTGAGCCTCGGGTAGAGACGGGGCCTGGGGGGGGGACGGGGGGGGGGCGCGGACCACTTCCTGGAGCCACTCCGGCTGCCTTGACCCAGTGCTGAGGGGATGGCAGCTCTTGCTTTCTTCCCGTGTGTTTGTGACAGAAATAACCCTTCCAGTCACTCACCACGGGCCTGGCTGGCGAGGCTCTGGCAGTGGGGACCGCAGACTGTGTGCCCACCAGGAAGGCGCTGGGCCTGCAGCCCGGGGTGGGTGTGTGTGGCCATGTGCCCACTTGCTGAGCGCAACCCCAGGCATTTGGAAGGAGAAGTGAGAGGAGGCAGCCCCGGGGTTCCTGAAAGGGTTACTCGGCCTTAGGCTGTGAAAACGCGATTGGATTGGCCAGGACTTGACTGGCCAAAGTGCAGCCAGGGTGTCTTCTGTCTCCAAGCAGTGCCTTCGCTCTTCTGCCTGAAAGCAAGTGAGCGGCACGTCTTCCCAGCGCGAGGATGGAGGAGGAGGGCACGGTCAAGAGGGAAGGGGTAAGTGGGCTCCCGGGGAAGGGCGTGGAGCAGCCCCCGGGCCGGGCAGCCTTGACAAGCACCTGCAGCCAAATTGAAGGGGGTTCATTTGTCCCAACTTCCTTCACCCAAAGAACCCGAGGTGAAGGGACCCCCAAACCAGCCACAAACTCCTTAGACATGGCTGGTGAGGGGGTTTCCTCTTTTGTTTTGATTTTGGCGTCAGACTTTTACAATGAACCTTTTCAGCAGGTAGCATAACGAAGCCAACATGAATTTAGACGCAGAAAAGATGCTGCAAGAGTTGAACGTAATTCACATCTGCAGCGGTGATTCCCTACCTTTTAGATGATGAGACCCCCCCCCCTTTTTTTTTTAAGAGACAAAGGTTTTTCTGGACCTGCTGTTAGACCTTTAGAGTCTCTTGCTCGAGGAAAATGCATAGACAGAAAGATAATATAAATTTATGAATGCTTTTCAGGACTGGTATTTTGTTCATCACAACAGCATATGCCTATATTTATGGGAGGAGAAGTCCAGATCTGGGCAAATTACTGTTTATTCAGTTATGATTGTAAGACCCTGGCCACAGGCAGGTTGGAGCATGCTCTGTACGGGGAGGCGGAGGTACCTGGCGTTCATTCCTGCTCCATGTGGGGACTTGGGCAAGTTATGTAAGTGCTCTGCACCCCAGTTTTCTCCTCTGTGAAGTGGGTGCAATAACCACGCCATCCCCCAGGGCTGCTGGAGCAATTACATGGCAGCGTGCATGTACATTACCTGTCACAATGAATTCCCCGTAAACGTGCGGACTTTTTGATCACCGTTTAGAGCAGGGCACTGTTGACACCTGGTCCCGGTGATTCTCCGCTGTGGGGGCTGCCCTGTGTGCTCGGGGGTGGGGCGGGGGGAGCATCCCTGGTCTCCCTCCCCAGCTGCTAGTGGCACTCCCGTCCCAAGGAGAATCATTGCTTCCGAGGTTGCTGAGCACCGGCACCTGGATTGTCTTGTTTGATTTTCACAACTGAGACAGTGCTGGTCGAGTGTGAGCCCCTCGACTCTGTCGAAAAGGGACTGGGAGGTCACGAGAATTGAGGGGTTGGGGAGGTCACGGGGGGCCCTGGTCTGGTCTATGTGCCCGCTTCCAAGAGAAATGCACCGCCCAGGTGTGTCCCCAGGTGAGGGCAGAAGATGGAAACGCCCCCACATGGCGGTGCCTGGAAGTGAACAATACATTTGAAGAAATAATTAAAATGTTCACGTGCAAAAGGCATTGGCCGATCATGGCTTCCTGCCCCCTCCATTCTCCGGGGAAGGAAGCCTCCAGCCCCCAGGGCGATGCAGCTCCCCCGCAGGGCCGCCTGAGGGTGGACCTGCCCCTTTGGGCACGTGCTGAGCTTCCTGGGAGAAATCAAAGCAAAACTCTCCCACTGGTGACTAATTGTAAGAGTCTGCAAATCATTAAGCCCAGCGGAGGGGAGCTTTGAGAGCCAAGGAGCAGGGGAGGGCCCAGCGGAGGCTGCAGGGAGCGGGGCCGGGCTGCCCGGGCTGGCCCAGCCGCCTCTCTGTCCCTGGTGGCTGCGTGAGCCCGGCCTCCTGGCCTTTGGGTCCTCATATGTAACGAGAAAAGCATCCCTCTGATGTGCTCAAGGACTTTCTGCCAGGAAAGAGACTTTTAGTCAAAAGAAAACAATAAAATGGATTAGAAGAAAAAAATGCCAAAGTGCTTTGGAAATGAGAATGCATTTTTTTTTTTGTGGAGTGCCCCCCCTCCACCTCCCCCGTCCTCCCCCCACCAACCACAGTAGTTCGGTGGCATTGAGCAAGCAACTTTCCCTCTGGGTCCTCGCTGTTAATAATTAGCGGCGACAGGTGTGGCTCTGAGCGTTTTATACACCGGGGCGGGCAGCAGTGGGATATTGCTGACAATAAAGAACTCTGTGCCAAGCGTGCTGGGGGACAGCAAGCAGGGCCGGCCACGTGAGCACTTACGAGATTGCAGCGAAGTGCCCCGTGCCACTGCACCATCTTCTGGGTTAGTGACGCTCCTGTCCTCGCACCGGCAGGTCGTTTTCCGTACCAACAACCGTCAGTCTCCTTTGGCCCATCCCTTGTCTGACGGCCTTTATTCTTTTCCTTTGTAATCCTCACCTTGATTTCTAGAGGGAGTGGAATGAAGGGAGGAGGAGGAGGAGGAGGAGGAAGAGGAGAAGGGGGAGGGGAAGGAGGGGGGAGTGGAGCGGGAGGAGGGAGAAACATTGACGTGGGGAACCTGCGATCGATGTACGTGCCCTTGACAGGGAACCTAACCCAAGACCCTGAGGTCCACAGGCTGACACTCTAACCACTGAGCTAACCGGTCAGAGATGAACTCATTTATTCTTCACATCAATCCTGTGAGGAAGGTAGTGTCATTGTTCCCATTTAAAAAAAATATTTTTTTATTGATTTCAGAGAGGAAGGGAGAGGGAGAGAGTGAGATAGAAACATCAATGATGAGAGAGAATCATTGATCGGCTGCCTCCTGCACGCCCACACTGGGTGTGCCCTTGACTGGAATCCAATCTGGGGCCCTTCAGTCCACAGGCCAATGCTCTATCCACTGAGCCAAACTGGCTAGGACTCGTTCCCCATTTTAGAGGTGAAGGAACGGGGACACAGAGACGTTCAGCCACTGGCCCAAGGCCACACAGCCAGCAGCAGGAGAGCGGGGATTCGACCCCATGCTCTTGGGCTGCAGCCGCTGTGTTCTGAAACCCAGTGACAAGACAAGGCACCACCAGCCCCCCCCCCCCGCCCCACCGCCCCCCGACGTGGACCTCACCGTCTCTTTGTAAAACTTGGGGTTCCACAGTATGGTAAAATGACGTCAAGTGTTCACAACACTCACTTTTCCAGGGATATTTGCATTCTGCCTGGAGATTCCCGGCGAGGAGAGTCTTATGCCGAGTGTGTCTGTGATGGTGGGAAGGGAGTGTGGATGCAAATGCCTTAAGGCAATGGTCGGCAAACTCCTTAGTCAACAGAGCCCAATATCAACAGTACAACGATTGAAGTTTCTTTGGAGAGCCACATGTTTTAAACTTAAACTTCTTCTAACGCCACTTCTTCAAAATAGACTCGCCCAGGCCGTGGTATGTTGTGGAAGAGCCACACTCCAGGGGCCAAAGAGCCGCATGTGGCTCGCGAGCCGTGGTTTGCCGACCACGGGCTAAGGGACTGACTTGGGCAGGCTTCCTTCCCGGCCTCCTCCCTCACACCTGCCGGAGGGCCAGCCCTGAAGATGGGTCCTTTACTGGAGTCTCAGCGTTCTCAGCGTTCGGCCAAACGGGAAGCCAGTGGAGCGTGGGCGTGAGGGAGGTGGTTCCTAGTTCCTCCCAGATCCCACAGGGAAAGAAAAGAACGAGAAGAGGAAAAAGAAATGTAAGCCCTGGCTTGCTTTTACATGCTTTTTTTCATGCATTCCCTGTCCTGAGACTATAACATACAATTCATCGTTTAACGTATACAACTCAGCGTCGACGCACAGACCTGTGCCACCACCACCACAAGCAGCTATAGGACATTTTTTTATCAACCCCAAAACACCTATTCTCATTTCCAGCCACTCCGTATTCCCCACCGTCCCTTCCTCCTCTCGCCATCCCGACGCAACCACTAATTTATCTCCTGTGTCTATGGATCTGCCTGTCCCGGATAGTTCACAGAGTTAGAGCCAGGTCACTTCCGTCACTGGCTTCTTCCCTTTATCATGTATTTCAGGTTCGTCCGTGTTGTAGCGTGTATCAGTGCGTCATCCCTTTTCACGGCCCAATAGTACTCCATTGTATGGAGAGACCGCATTTTGTTTATCCGTTCATCAGCGGAGGGACATCTGGGTTGTTCCCACTTTGGGCGGATATGAATAATGCTGCTATGGACATTCATGTTCAAATTTATATGAGCATGTTTTCATTTCTCTGGGGTCCATGCCTAGGGGCGGAATTGCTGAGTCACTTGGTGACACTAGGTTTCATTTTGCGAGGAACTGGCCAACTTTTCCCAAGTGGCTGCGCCGTTTTACATTCCTACCAGAAATGGTAGGGGGTTTCTCTGCACCTCTGTCAACACTTACTGTTCTCTGTCTTATTGATTTTGACCATCCCAGTGAGTGAGAAGGGCCCTGCATGTCCTACATCTCAGGTGGGGTGCATGTGGGTATGTGTGGGGGGGTGCCTCCTACCCTCAGAAAATACAGGGTAAGGTGACAGCCCTGGAACCCGCCTTGCCTCCTGGGCGCCATCCCCTGCCTCCCCCCGTTTTGTCACCCTCACCCGTCCCGGCCCCAGAGGACGGTGAGGGCTGAGGACCAGAAACTGGAGCCCACCACTCCTTGACAGGCTGCTTGTCTGCGGCTCTGACCTCCCTCGCCAGAGCTTCTGAGGAATCAAGCGCTGCTCATTCATGTGGCGGCCGGAGGAGGAGAAGGTAGCGTTTCACTCGCAGCTTTGCCCTGACCAGGGCTCCTGGCAGGTCCGCTCCTGCTCTGGGGGGCTGACTCCTCTGTCCTCCGGGCATCGCGACGAGGCGGGGGTGGCCTGTTTCTCTGTCCATCCTGCTCCTCCCTTCTCACAGGAGGTTCCACTTTAGATCAGACGGGACACTGCCCACAGGCCCACAGGAGCACCCGGCTTGCCCCCAAGGGGCCTGTGCCCACGTGGCAGGGTGTGCGTGAATGAAGGTCTTGAGTGGAGGCTCCCAACAGGCGTGTCCGGGCCCAGCCCGGTCAGCAGACTCTCCACGGCTGGGTGCTTTGCTAACTCCTCCTGCAGTAACTCTGGGAGTGTCACCACCCTCATTATTTAAAGATGAGGAAACTGCCTGGCTGGTGTGCTCATGGGTTGGCGCACCATCCCGGGCGTCATCCTGGGTGGCAGGTCTGGTTCCTGGTTGGGGCACATGCCCGGTAGCAGGTTCAATCCCCAATTGGGGCTCATGGGGGAGGTGGCCTGATTGATGTTTCTCTCTCTCTCTCAAATCAATAAAATAAATTTTTTTTTTTAAATAAAGATTAAACTGAAGATGGTGGAAATTAAGCTAGGAGGTGGCAGTGGGCAAATGCCAAGTGAGATCTGCAGAGTCTAAGAGCAGAGTTCTTGCCGCTTCATTTTTCTCCCGCTCGGCACGGAGGACTGCCTTCGGTGAAGGCTCGGTTTCCTCGAGTGTCGGGGGTTGTGTGTGGCAGGGTCCCCAGCGTCTCACTGCGCCCTCTGCCTGTTTCGGCGAAAGTGCATGGGCTCAGGGACTACTCAGTGGTCCTAAATAGTTTAAATCGCTTGCGTTTTTCCTCTCTGAGTCTAGGGCTGTTGGCAAATGCAGCCACGCAGCAGGAATGCATGGAAGCGATTCACACGAGAGGGGGTGTTTGAGTAGGTCCCTCTGACCCAACGCATCTCAAAGGGGGCAATCCCCACCCCCCGGGGGGGGGCATTTAGCATTGTCTGGAGACATTAGGGTTGTCACAGATGGGGGCGGGGTGCTCCTACAATGCACACAGGACAGCCCCCCATAACGGATTATCCAGCCCCGAGTGCCGCCGTGGCGGAAGCCTGGCCTAACCGCAGGTGAGCACAGGGCGGGTTTCGGGACCAGGGAGCCGATGAAAGAGGCAGATCTTCCGGTGCCATTCCGTCCTCCTACAAGACGTGGAACCGAACCGGGGACCCCTCGGCCCCCTGACCTCACCGTGACCTCTCCTCCCACAGAGGCTGACGCTGGTGCTCGCCCTGGCCACGCTGATCGCGGCCTTCGGGTCCTCCTTCCAGTACGGGTACAATGTGGCCGCTATCAACTCCCCTTCCCAGGTAGGTCTCCGCGGGGAGCAAGACCCGGCCCCCACGACCCGGGGAGGTGGGTTGGAGCAGCCCGGGCCCCGGGGTGGGGGGAGTGGGGACAGGGTGGGACTGCACACACCTGGAGGAAACACAATGGGTCCTGGAGGAAAGGGACACCGCACAGGCCCCAGGGGACAGGCGGGCACAGGACCAGGGACGAGCCAGGGCCCAGGCCTGGCTGGACCCCCGGGGGGCTGGCCTTGATCTCCCGCAGCCTTGCCATCTACGGAGGAGTCCGGAGCGGCAGGGATCACCCACTGAACTGAAAGACCGGAGCCCCTCCTCTCTGGTGTTAGAAACATCCGGGCAGTTTGCCTCCCGGAGACCTCGAGCCCTCCCCAGGGGGCCCCTGCTCCTTGCTGTTAACACAATGTTGTCCTCCCCGCTTTCCTGCACCTAACCATGTCCCTACCTGTGTGCCCAGGCTGTCCCCTGGTGGGCCCAACAGCTCACGTTGCTCTTTCTGCAAAACCGGGTCACACCACGCGGGCCTTCTGTTTCGCTTCGTTCTGCAGCTCATGAAAGAATTCTACAACGAGACCTACTACGATCGGACCAGCGACTACTTGAGCGACTTTTCCTTGACGTTTCTGTGGTCTCTTTCCGTGTCCATGTTCCCCTTCGGAGGCCTCATCGGGTCCCTCATGGTCGGCTTCTTAGTGAATAAATTTGGGAGGTAAGGAGACGCCTTACACCCTATCGGAGCTTAAGACCTAGCCTCACGCGGACACCCTTACTGTAAGGTGAGGCGAAGCCACGGAGATGACTTCTGTTTTCTGATGTGGCCTTAAGACCAGGCATTGGCCAGATGTTGGGGTCGTAGGCAAGGTCTGCGCTAGAGAGGAAGTGGCAGGTCGCAGGCTCAGGGCGGACACGGAGCGAGCAGAGTGCTTCCGGGCCAGGCCTCCTCGCACTATCTCTGCTCCCTAGCCCGGACGGTTTTTGTGTTTGCTTGTTCATTTGTTTCTATGTTGTTTGGTTGTTTTGTACCAAAACCCAAACTGAGTTCTCTCTTCTTTTTTTTTTTTGCCTTTGGAAGAGTCAAACCTCAGATGACATGGCCAAGAGGTCAGTCCCAACGTAGGTCACAGCACGGGGTTCTTGAACTCTGCCCCCTTGAGACAAGGAATATGCAGAATTGAGCCCAAATTAAGTTCCTGTGGAACTCGGAAATGGCTGGGATTACCAGGCACTTCCCTGTGACGCCGTGCGGCCCCGGGCCCCTTTCACTGTCAGTGCCCTGGCTGCCAAGGGGGAGCTTGTATCTTAGCCCCTAATTCTGGAAGCATTGGAAATTCTGTAATTGGATTCTAAGAAAGGTCCTTAAGTCATCCCACTGCCCCGTGTAAACTGCGTGGGCCCGGGAGACCAGCCTTGTGCTGAACAGCATTGAAGAGCTCCTCCCCTCAACCCCTTCACGGAAGAGCGCAGGGAGGCTAAGCGGGATCAAGTCCCCGTTCTGGGCCACGGATCTAAGAGCTCAGGAGTCAAGGCAAGGCCAGAACCCGGACTTCGGTTCTCTCTCCAGTCTTTTCCAAGAGTCTGGGAATACGAACTCACGGCCGCTGCCCTGGGATCTCAGGTCCTGGGGTCTTCCTGGGAGCTTGGCACTGAACTCACAGCATTCCCTGCGGGTCCTCGGGGAACAGGGCACCGGTCAAGTCACGGTGGGACCTGCAGGACCCTCCTCGAGTGAGGGACTTGTGGTTCCATCCACGCGGAACTTGTGGTTCCATCCACGCGGGAGCCGACCACGCGGAACTTGTGGTTCCATCCACGCGGGAGCCGACCGCGGCTGGGCCAGCTGTCTGCTTGGGAATGTGATGAATGCTATTTAACTGCGTATGGTTTTCTTAACGATTCCCAGGGGGTCCTTAAATAACAGCAGCAACTAGCATCTTCTGTGCCAGGCTTGAGCTTGAGTGCTTTTAAAGTGATTAATTCCTCTAATCCTTAGAAAAGCTCCGCCCCCTTTTCAAAGATGGGAAAACGAGGCACAGAGAGATGCTGTAGCAACCCAAGATGACACCGCTGGGGGGGCAATTTCTGAGCCTGAGCAAGTCACCACCACATTGTCCTCTGTTATATCAGGCAAACAGCTTCTCAATCCATTGTTTTACTTTTTAATCATACATATAGTAGTATATTTTTAACATAAAAATTTTCATTGTTCAAGTGGTCAATTTTAATTTACAGTTTTTATTTTTTATGTCTTAAGACAGCCTTTTACCTTCCTGGAGACATAGGATAGTATTCTATAATTTAAAAAATAATTCAACAGTTTTGTTTTTCCCAGATAGACCTGGAATTTTATTTTGTATATGGTGAGTGGTGAGAGAAAGCTAAATTTTTGCACCTAAAATCTGTATAATTTTGTTACCAGTGTCACCCCAATCCTATAGAATAAAAGAGGAATATGCAAATTGACTGTACCTCTGCTACGCCCACCAGCCAGTCAGGAGCAAGTATGCAAATTAACCCAACCAAGATGGCTGCAGCCACGGAGCAAGCAGGAGTCTTGGGTTTCCCCGGCAATGGAGGAAGCCATGCGTCCACAGCCCTGGCCTCCGCTCAAGGCTACAAAGTTTCAATTATAGAAGATAAATAAATCCCAGATACCAGGGCCTCCGTTTGGGTCGCTGAGGGGGCGTGGCCAGCCTGCAAACCACCACAGGCCCCTCGCCCAGGCTGCCCCATGCCCCAAGGGAACCCCCACCCTGATCCAGGACACCCTTCAGGGCAAACCAGCCAGCCCCCACCCATGCACCAGGCCTCTATCCTCCTATTTAATGAAAGAGTAATATGCAAATTGACCATCACTCCAACACACAAAATGGCTGTCCCCATGTGAACACAAGATGGCTGCCACAAGATGGGCAGCAGGGGAGGGTAGTTGGGAGGGACCAGGCCTGCAGGGGAGAGCAGTTGGAGGGGACCAGGCCTGCAGGGGAGGACAGTTAGGGGTGACCAGGCCTGCAGGGGAGGGCAGTTTGGGGCAATCAGGTTGGCAGGGGAGCAGTTAGGCATCAATCAGGCTGTCAGGGGAGTGGTTAGGGGGTGATCAGGCTGGCAGGCAGAAGCAGTTAGGGGCAATCAGAAGGCAGGCAGGTGAGCAGTTGGGAGCCAGCAGTCCTGGATTGTGAGAGGGATGTCCAACTGCCCGTTTAGGCCCGATTCTACTATTGGACCTAAATGAACAGTCGGACATCCTTCAAGGGGTCCCAGATTAGAGAGGGTGCAGGCTGGGCTGAGGGACACCCCCCTCCCGTGCACCAGGCCTCTAGTAAATTCAATAAAAAGGGGAAAAAATTAAAATTAAATACAGTGACTACTGATAGGAAAGAACTAAAAAAAATAAATAAAAACTAATTTTTTTCCATGTGAAAAGTCCATTGTTCTTAAATTTCTTATTCATGTTCCTTTACTCTTCTGTGTTAATTTTTAAATCATTTTATCAAAATCCCTGAAAAAGATTTCATGTTTGTTATAGGATTTTAGGAGACTTCACCTTTATCAGCTTACATAAGTTCTATTTATAATTTGTTAATGCTGTTTTTTTTAAATATATATTTTATTGATTTTTTACAGAGAGGAAGGGAGAGGGATAGAAAGTTAGAAACATTGATGAGAAACATCAACCAACTGCCTCCTGAACACCCCCTACTGGGGATGTGCCCACAACCAAGGTACATGCCCTTGACCGGAATCGAATCTGGGACCCTTGAGTCTGCAGGCCGACGCTGTATCCACTGAGCCAAACCAGTTAGGGCTAATGCTGTTTTTTAAAATTATAACATCAAATTTTATGGACTTCTTTTGCAGCTTCAATTGATAATCTTATATTTTCCCCAGTATAACCTTTTTTTAAAATATATTTTTTATTGATTTCAGAGAGGAAGGGAGGAGAAACACTAATGATGAAAAACATTGATCGGCTGCCTCCTGCATGCCCCTTACTGGGGATTGAGCACGCAACCCAGGCATGTGCCCTTGACCAAAATTGAACCTGAGTCCCTTAAGTCCGCAGGCTGACAACTCTACCCACTGAGCCAAACCAGCTAGGGCTCCAGTATAATCTTTAATATGGTGTTTATATATGCCAAAGAATTCCATCGAGGACTTTTGCATCTATGTTGATAAGTGAGGTTGGCTCATACTTTCCTCCTAACGTTCTTTCCCAGTTGGGTTTTCAGATTATACCCAAATCATGTCGGTCTATGATTGCAAAACCTTGTACTGTATTCCTGGATACTGGATACTGCTGTCACCAGGCACACACTTGGTGAGCCTTAGACCAAACTGGTTTTTACTTTTGTTTTGTTTTTAATGTATTTTTAGAAAGAGAGAGGAAGGAGGGGAGAGGGAGAGAGAGAGAGGAGCACTGATTTGTTGTCCCACTGGTTGGTGCACTCACTGGTTGCTTCTTGCATGTGCCATGACTGGCGTTGGGGCCCACAGCCCGTGGTGCATCAGGACCGTGCTCTCACCGAGCTGGCTGGCCAGGGCCCGGCCTGGCTGACGCGCTGTCCTCTGCAGGAAAGGGACCTTGCTGCTGAACAACTTCTTCTCCATCGTGCCCGCCATCTTGATGGGATCCAGCGAAGCCGCCCACTCGTTTGAGATGATCATTTTCTCCAGGCTGCTGGTGGGCATATGTGCGGGTAAGCCAGGTGGCACTGCACTGCCGAGCCGTGATTGACAGCCGTCACGAGGAGGGAGGACGAGCGCCAACCTGGGGTCTCTGAGGCCAGACTCACGCTGTCCCTCTGTGCT
The DNA here is from genome assembly GCA_026230045.1 of Corynorhinus townsendii. Taxonomy (NCBI): domain Eukaryota; kingdom Metazoa; phylum Chordata; class Mammalia; order Chiroptera; family Vespertilionidae; genus Corynorhinus; species Corynorhinus townsendii. The sequence continues at coordinate 217,207,449 of JAPDVU010000002.1, forward strand.
GCGTGAGCCAGGCTGGAACCTCTCCGTCCGGCAGTTACGTCCGGCTCCAGTGCGGACAGTGGGCGGGTCTCCCCTGTGATGTTTCCCGAGAAGCAAGCTGTTCTTTGAAAGACTGAGGCCCAGAATCCTAGCTTCCGGAGGGTCCTTCCACCCCAATCCTTTATCCTGGTGTTCTCAGCATCTGTTTAGAGAGCAATGTTTCTGTGTGTGTGTGTGATTGTTAATCCTCACCCAAGGATATTTTTCCATTGATTTTAGAGAGTGGAAGGGAGGGGGAGAGATGGAGCAAAACATCAGTGTGAGACACATATCAATTGGTTGCCTCCCACACGTGCCCCGTCCAGAGGATGGAGCCTGCAACCCAGGTGTGTGCCCTTGACCAGAACCGAACCCAGGACCCTTCAGTCTGAGGGTCAACGCTCTACCCACTGAGCCACACCGGCTCGGGAAGTGAGCAACGTTTTGTTTTTTAACTGGAGTCCACTGAGCCACTGTGTTTTGAAACTTTGGTTCCAGTTATCTATCTGTGTCCGCATGGGAGACCCGGGGTTGCCATGTAAAATGTATTTCTGTAGCTTTTACTGTGGGTTGTGGCCAAAAAAGCTTGAGGAACAACCGAATGCCTGGGTCCCTCTAACGGAAAGAGTTAATGGTAGCAACCTCTCCACTTTTATAAAGAATTGAGAGTTTGCAAAGGGCTGGTCGTGGCTTCTATCTCACTGCCTCCCTCAACGCCCACCTGCTGGGCAGGGGAAGGGCCTGTCTGCGGCCTCTCCCCTTGGGAACCCTGGAGCTGCTTTGCAAACCCCGCAGAGCTGGGCCGCCCAGGCTGTCTTGCTGGCGGCTATGAGGAACTCCCTATAGTGGCTTCCGACTGAAGAGGGGTGGGGAGCGCCCTCGAGGGCCTCCCTTGAGCCCATGGTCTCCCATAGGCAGTGTTTGCCAGGCCGCTCAAGGTGAGGGAGGGGTAGAGTCAGGAGGCACCTCACTTATCTGCTCCATCCGTACTGGCATTGCCAAGTAGCTGTTTCTCCGGGGACAGGGACAGACAATTTGGCCGATGTCAGCGAACCCCTTACCTGAAGTTAACTGAGCACAGGGGAGACTTGAGGCTTTTCTTCTCTGCGACCAAGCCAGTTGGGGGGAGGCTGAAGCCAGGCTGGCTCGTGCCCCCAGGTGACACCAGTCAAGAAAGTGAGGCGCCGGTCCCTGAGTCTCTTTGGTCAGACTACATTCTCCTTCCTCAAAGTTCAAAGGACCAAGAATGAAAAGGGGTGTTTGCTTACGTGGGCAGTTTTCTGCAAGTTTCAGCCCAATTATGTGAGGCTGAGTTAAGAGCAAGCGTGCTGGAGGCCGCGGCCTGTCCCCGCCACACCAGGGCTTCCTGATCGTGTGTCGTTTCACCCTCCTCCAGGTCTGTCTTCCAACGTCGTCCCTATGTACCTGGGGGAGCTGGCCCCCAGGAACCTGAGGGGTGCCCTGGGGGTGGTGCCCCAGCTCTTCATCACCGTGGGCATCCTCATGGCCCAGATCCTGGGCCTTCGGAGTCTCCTCGCAAACGAGAAAGGTAAGCGCGGCCACCTCTGGGCCTCAGCCCTCCCTCTGCTCGGTGGATGGACGTTCTGCGAGCTGGGCTTTTCTCTCTGCTCGGCTGGCTGTCCCTCCGGCCCCCACGCTGCCCTGGCCCCACGAGGTGCTGGTGACAGACCGGCTGACACGTTCTGGTCCCCCTGAGGACCTGGGTGAGGTGGCTTTGAGGGACCACGAAGCCGCCTGACTTTCTCCTGGCCTGATGGTGTGTCCATACCAGGGCCAAGACACAGTTAATGTTCCATTTCTGGACTTTCCACAGCGGGGGCACCGGGTAGGCGATGGTGCCCAGCGTGGCACTGGGCAGACAGGCACCTGTGAGTCTGGCTTCCTTGCCCATGCAGCGTGGAATCCACGTTGTGAACTCACCACAATTTGTGTTTCCGTTCTACCACACGGGCTGGCATCGCTCCGGGTTTTGTTCAGCAGTCGGCGATGCTCTGACCATTCTAGTTTGCGTGCCCAGGTGGCCCGGGCCTACCCCTGAGCAGGACAGCGGGGTCAGAGCTGAAGGGCCCAGCATCCCCAGCTCCTGCCGGCCTGTCCTCCAAGGACGCCATGTGTCCACATGACTGTGGAGACTTCCCAGTCGCCCACATTCTCGCCAGCACTTGGTGGTGTTGGTTTTTCACTTGGTCCACCTGGTAGGTGTGCACTGGCGCGTCATCACCACCCCTCCTGCACACATCTGCAGGGTGTTTGTTAAGCGCCCTCCTGGGTGCAGGGACACAGGGATGAGAAAGCTGCTCCCAGAAGAACCCATCCAGGTGATGGGGCAGAGTGGCCAGCTGGGTGCTATGGGGCTGGGGGGCGAGAGACAGGGTCCTTGGCTGGGGCCTCTGAGAGTGGCGCCCATCCCCCTTGCAGGCTGGCCCATCCTCCTCGGGATGACTGGGATCCCCGCAGCTCTGCAGCTCCTGCTGCTGCCCTTCTTCCCGGAGAGCCCCAGGTACCTGCTGGTCCAGAAGAAAAACCACGAAGCGGGCAGGAAAGGTGAGGCTCTCCTGGGGGAAGCGGGGGGCAAGGGAGGACAGGGCCGCAGTGTCCTTGCTCCAGGGAAGCTGTGGGCCCCCCTCAGACGCTGCCCCCCTGGTCCCCTCCCGCAGCCCTGAAGAGGCTGCGCGGCTGGGACAACGTGGAGGATGAGATGGAGGAGATCCGGCTGGAGGACGAGGCGGAGAAGGCCGCGGGCTTCATCTCCGTGGTGAAGCTGTTCAGGATCAGGTCCTTGCGCTGGCAGCTCATCTCCATCATCGTCCTCATGGGCGGCCAGCAGCTGTCGGGAGTGAACGCGGTAGGGGGCGGCCTGGGGTGGTGGCGGTGGCATGGGGTGGGGGTGGCCTGGGGTGGGGACGGCCTGGGGTGGTGGGTGAAGGGGAGGGGGGCAGGCTGGGCCAGGGCTGCGGGCAGGCGTGGCCCAGCCAGCCCACCAGCCTTGCCGTTGGCTTCCAGATCTACTACTATGCGGATGAGATCTACAAGCAGGCAGGGGTGACAGAAGATAACGTCCAGTATGTGACGGCAGGCACGGGGACTGTCAACATGGTGATAACCATTTTAGCTGTGAGTGTCCTGGGGAGCTGAGTGCCCTCGGCCGCCCAGGATGGAGGGCGCCTCGAGAGTGGGGGTCCTGGCCCAGGAAGGGGCCCTCGGTCCCTTCCCGTGTCGCCTCTGAGCTCTGCTCAGGTGACAGCCTGTCTCTTATGGGAGGTGGCCTGTGGCTCTTCAAAGATGGAGAGAACCCCGCCCTCAGCCCCAAAGCTCCCACTGTGCGAGAGACGCTTCCTGAAGGAGCAAAGGGGACCCCAGGGCCCCAACATGAAGGAGCAAAGGGGACCCCGGGACTGCACAGTGCTAGGCCCACTGGCCACTCAGGGGCACAACCCTGGGGGCACAGAAGGGGTGTGTGCAATGGGCGGGCGAGGAGCTTCCTGCAAAGGCCGCTCCGGGCCGGGATGTGGGGGGGGGACGGCTCCCGGCTCCTGAGCCCCCCTTTTCCTGGCTCCTCCCCTCCAGGTGTTCGTGGTGGAGCTTTTGGGGAGGAGAATCCTGCTGCTCCTGGGCTTCTCCATCTGCTTCTCATCCTGCTGCCTGCTCACGGCAGCTCTGGTTCTGCAGGTGAGGGGGTGTGGCCCCCATGCCCCGCCCCCGGCAGCCCACTGCCCACTTCCTGCCCATTTTCCAGTGGCAAGAGGTGGCACTTCCTGTTGAAGGAGGAGCCCGGCGCCATCCTTGCTCGGCCGGGCAGAGCAGCGGGCCCCCTGGGAGCCAAGATTCCTGGCGGTCCCTGTCCCAGGCTGTCCCCGCGCTGCCCGGTGTGACCCAACTCTGTTTCCCCCACAGACCACCATCTCCTGGATGCCTTACCTCAGCATCGTCTGTGTCCTCGCCTACGTCATAGGACATGCCCTGGGGCCCAGTATGTACCCAGAGCTGGTTCTGCCTCCACTGCCCTCTCCCGCACCATCCGCCGTAGGAGCTCCCGGCTTGAGCTCCTTGGAGGGGCTCTGGGGCCCCTGTTCCTGCTGCAGGGGGGTTGGGCAGAGCTTACTGAGAGCGGAAACGGTAAAGCGGCCGTGGAGGCTGAAACACGCTGCCCCGTGGGCTTGGGGTTGAGAGCCTTCCAAATGGTCAGCCCTTTTGGGACTTCGTAGGATGTCGTGCTGAATTCTGGCTTCCGGCCTTCTCACCCTGCTGCCGCACCAGGGGTCCTGGGGACTCGCCGCGCCCGCCCTGCACCACACCCCGAGGCCCCTGGCACCCAGCAGGGCCTCCAGGACCCTTGGTGGGCTTGCTCTGCCTTCAGCAGTGCCGCTCTCCCTCCCCCTCCCCGCAGGTCCCATCCCCGCTCTGATTATCACCGAGATCTTCCTGCAGTCCTCCCGGTCCTCGGCCTACATGGTGGGGGGCAGCGTCCACTGGCTCTGCAACTTCACCGTGGGCTTGCTCTTCCCCTTCATTCAGGTAAGCGTGACCCGGGGCCCTGCCCACCCCCCCCCCCCCCCCGAATCCTCACGCGGTAAAGGGGACGCCTCTCCCAGCAAGTGAGCCTGGCTGCCCTTCCCGCAGGAGGGCCTCGGGCCCTACAGCTTCATCATTTTCGCCGGGGTGTGCTTCCTCACCACCACCTTCGTGTTCCTGGTGATCCCCGAGACCAAGTCCAAGACGTTCATGGAGATCAACCAGACCTTCGCCAAGATGAATAACGTGTCCGAAGTGTACCCAGAAAACGAACTAAGGGAACTTCCGGAGGAACGAAAGAAACTTCCGGAGGAAATGGAACTTCCGGTGGAGGTTGAACTTCCGGTGGAGGTTGAACTTCCGGTGGAGCGGAAGGTTTCGGAGGAACCAACGGAGCTCTCGGACAAACTCCATTCCGTGTCGGAGGAACTCAAGGCCGTGTCGGAGGGACTGAAGGAGCTCCCGGAGAAGCTGAAGTCCGTGTCGGAGGACCTGAAGGCGGTTTCGGAGGCGCTGAAGGCCATTTCGGAGGGCATTCCAGAGGAACCCAAGCAGCTTCCGCCCTCCGTGAAGCTGTAACCCGGGAGCAGGAGCCTGCTGAGTGGTCCGCGTGGAGCCCCGCGTGGGTTTTTGTCTGAGCCGTAGTTGTCTATGAATATCCTGAACGAGGACAGTCCGGTGTGGGATGCCCGAAGGGCTTCTGTGCAGTTATTAAAGCCAGACTGACCCATCCCCAGGCCCAGGCCACCGTGAGCAGCCGTCCTCCCGCCATGGCTGGGTCAGCCCGTGTGTGGCTGCTGTAACACCAGCTTTTAGGACAACACGCAATGGTGTGGTGGTGGGATAGAAGGAATCAAATTTGGCCAGAGAAGCAATCCTTTCTCCAATCCCATGGGTCTTCTGGGGGCCCCGGACCTGTGTTCAGAGCAGAACTCATCCTCTTGTCGGATCCATCTCCAGAATCGCCACTCTCGGAAAGTGTGGGGTCACAAGTAACGACGTCCAGGAAGTTGGAGGACAGGTCCCTATGGAGACTTGAACCAAGTCAGGCATTCTTAATCCTAAATTACATTGTTAAGAGGACAATGGAATTGCCTCTGTATACGCAATAAAACAAATGTGATCATTTTTTCACCACGATGTGCTGCTTGTCTATGAGCGGGTGGGAGGAGGGAGGTGTCCCGGCTGCTTCAAGCAGTTTGACTGCACTGGAGTGTAAGCCCATTGAGAACACGGGTTTGTCCTGTCGTGTTTATCCCAGAATCCCCACTGCCTGGAGCAGGCATGAAGGAAACACTCAGGCAGGATCTTCTGAACGAGGGGAGCAATGAGAGATGAGGTGGTTGCAGTGTTGTGAGGTTTTTAAATTTGAGATTGGGCAAGCCTCTGCATGTCTGCAGGTACATAGGGAACACCGAGAGGTCCTAAAGGTGAGATGGGGAGGGAGGGAGGGAGGGAGGGAGAGAGGGAGAGAGGGAAGTGGGTGTACCCCCCACAGATGCAGCAAAGCTAGAAGCTTTGCATACAGACCTATGTGTGTAAAGAGGGCATGTGCAAGAAGATGGAGAAAACTTTGAGGCATGGGAAAGGACAGTGGAGAGAAAATCTGGTATTGGGAGGGGAGGCCAAAAGCTCAGGACCAGGTGGGACAGAAGTGGGATTGGGAACAGCTTTTGTGGGGGGAGAATGATAAATAACTTACAAGAGTGTTGAAGACACAAAGTAAAAAGCAAAATGCTGGGGTTGAGCCATCCTTGACCTTCTGTAGCAGGGATCCGCAGTGTGGAGGGGCCACAAAAACAGCCAAAGATGGAAGCTCTCAACTCTGAGGAGCAGTAAGGCTGGCGTGGGAAAAGCCAAGGAACTGCGGTGTTACTAACTCAGCTCAGGTTACCTGCAACGCCTCACACACAGTAAAGCTGTGGAGTCCATGACTCTGGAGGTCTACTCCCTCAGGTCAGCCTTGGTTCTGCCACTCAGTAACTGCCTATCTTGGCTTGAACCTTTCTGTACCTTCTGGCTTTTCTGTACCTCAGTGTCCTCTTCTGTTAAATGGGAGTAATAATAAATGTCTCACATGGTTGGTTATGAGGATTCAATGATGTGTTTGTAGTGTTTAGATCAGTTCCTGGGGTATATTAAACACCTAGTTATTTATTTTTAATTAATTAATTTATTTACTTATTTAATTAAATCGTTGTTGTTGAAAGTATTACATATGCCCTCCTTTTTCCTCCCTTGACCCCTGTTAGCCCACCCCCACGCCCCTCCCCAGGCCTTCACCACCCTATCATCTATGTCCATAGGTTATGCATATACACATTTAAGTTCTTTGATCTCTTCTCACCCACCCACCCTCCCCCACCTTCCCTCTGAGGAGCCACAGTCTGTTCTATGCTTCTATGTCTCTGGATCTATTTTTGTTCATCAGTTTATCTTGTTCATTAGATTCCACATATGAGTGAGATCATAAAGCACTTACTTATTTTTAAGTGCTTGGGAATGAGCTTGGATCTTGAGAGCAAGTAAATTCACAGGTAAAATACAGTGAGCAACCTGTACTATCCATGGATACTGAGATCTAACAAGTGAATGGATTGTTGCAGTGGTAAGTTACAGATAAACAACGAGAGGGAGTCTAGAATGACCCACGTAGTATTAGAGCTGGAGATATTGGTATGAGCTCATGTTCAGCTTCCTATAGATTCAGGTGGCTACATATAGGAGTATTTATAGATGGGTGCATTTACCCGGGCCCGTGAAATCTAACCAGAAGAGAAAGGGATGGGCCTGGTGCTATGGTTGAACTGAAGGAAGATGTGGAATTAGGAAAGGCAAAAAGGATTTCTCCAGCTGGAGAAGATGCAGTTGGAAAGTGCAGGATGGCTATTCCAGGGGAGACGTGGAGGTGTTTAGGGGAACTCTGGGTTGGTCTGAAAGTAAAGCCAGAAAGATGTGGGAAGCTGACCTAGAATCTGTGGGTCCTTAGGAGCCAAATTGAGTCAGAACTTTGACCTCTAGATAATGCTGGTGTTTTCGTGATCTCTGGGTTGCAGAGCGTGGTGTGGCAGTAATGAGGACAGGGTGGAACTTGGGTAGGGTGACAGGTTGATAAGAAATAATGACGGCCCTGCGAAGCCAGCAGTGGTCAGGCCCAGCAAGGAGCGGGGATTCAGAGAGAAACTTGGTAGGATGTAGTGACCACTAGGCCAGCACAGGTGAGATGTCATTCATTCAACCAATATTTTTGAGCACCTACTATGTGCCCGGCAGTGGATACAATGGATCTAACAGTCAAAAACACAAGTAAACAAATACTTAAGATCGTTTCAGGTAGTACTCGGGGTAAAGTGTTAGAGAATGTCAGGTGAGAGTGGGTTTACTTTAAAAAGGGTGGTTGCAGGGAGGATGTTTGTACCACGATGGTAAGGCCCTGAGACTGAAAAGCCACTCCCATAAGCGGAGGATGGGGGCTGGCCATTCCAGTCTGGTCATTAATAGGGTCTATTCAGGGGAACTCACATCCAAGGCATGTGCTGGGTGGCTGCAACATGAAATGACTTCCCGCGCTGCTTGGCAAATGCCAACAAGTTATATAGTCACTAGTAGCCCTGTGCATGAATCTGTGCACCAGTAGCTCTCTGCGGGGCCTGGCCGCTCCGCGCCCGCTGCCCAGAGGCTCTCCACAGCCCAGAGCCCATCCGCGGCCGGGCATGGAACGCTTGCCTCATCACCGCGGCGACGAAGCAAGCATTCCACCAGGTCGCTCACGCTGCCCACTCTCAGCAGCCGCCCCCTCACCCCCGGGACTGGGGGACTCCGGAGGGGCTGAGAGGACTGGGCACTGCCATCTTGTGGCTATGGGTGCCGCCATCTTTTGTGATGGAGTGATGGTTAATTTGCATATTACCCTTTTATTAGATCGGATGGGGTTGGAGTTGAGTAGTCATACGTGCTAGTCCATGAATGCCACCAGGTCCGGGAAATGACGGGCTGGACCAGGTGAGGATAGTGGCCTGTTCAGGGACCAGTGAAGAGCAGGAGACAAGGGAAGGGGGCTAGTGTATGCCCAAATGAACATCAGTTATGAGCACACAGCCTCAGGGTGGGGGTGGGGGTGGGGGTGCAGTAAGCTGTCTCCCCCACTGGCCCAGGTCCACGCGTGGGTCCGGCAGCCGTCACCTCCTGGAGCAGTCTCTCCTCCACAGAGGCCCTCTCCACGGAGGTGGCATTGCAGCTAAGACCTGGGGGAGGAGGCTCAAGCAGAAGGAACAGCAGGTAGGAAGGAGCTCGGTTTTGCCATCAGCTTGACTTGGTCACTGTGGTGGACTCAGAGGAAGGCAGGAGAAACATCCAGTGTTGACCAGTGTTATCCAACTCCGACCTCGTGGCCGGCCAGCCAGCAGGCATGCCAGCGGGACACAGAGCACACTCCACGGGGAGTGTTATGTCACATGGCAAAGGGGGATGGAAATCGTAGTTGGTAGTCAGGTTGCTAATCACGTAACTCGGAGATGGGGGATCACGCTGGATTATTCGAGCAGCCACGTTGAAGAAGGAGGTGCAGGAAGACAGCAGCACAAGAAAGACTCGGTCTCCGGTGCCGCCTTTGAAGACGGGGAAGGGGCCGCGAGCAAGGAAGGCAGGCGGCTTCCCGGAGATGGAAAGGCAAGCGAACGGATTCTCCCAGCAGCCTCCAGGAGGGACCGCGGCGCTGCTGACACCCCATGGTAGCCCCGTGAGACCGGGTCACAGTCACGACCTCCAGAATTATAAGGTAATAAGCGTGTGCTGTGCTAAGCCACTACGCTTGGGGTAGCTTGTTACAGCAGCCACAGGAAACTCATACAGACCTTGGTACTGGGCAGTGGGGGAAGCGCGAACAGATACCTAAACATATGGAATGGCTGTGGCATTGGGCGCGGGGGAAGAGGCTGGGAGAATTTGGAGGAGCGTCATAGAAAGCGCCTAGATTGCCTTGAACAGACTATTAACAGAGATGTGATAGTTCACTGTTCACTGGGCGGCCAGGCTGTGCAGCCAAGTTAAAGGGCAGTAGAGTGCCACCTCGGGGAGAGACCAGGGTATGATTCAAGGTCACTGAGGACAGACAGCACACACACCTGGCTCTAGTGCAGCGTGGACTTCCAGCAGAAGAGGAGCGAGGGCCCTGGGCTGTGGCTCAGCTGGCTGGAGCCGTGTCCTCTGCACGGAAAGCCTGCCGGCTCGATCCCAGTCAGGGCACGTGCCCAATTTGCGGGCTCCCTCCCCAGTAGAAGGCGTACAGGAGGCAGCTGGTCAGTGATTCTCTCTCATCATTGATGTTTCTATCGCTCCCTCTCCCTTCCTCTCTCTGAAATCAATAAGAACATATTTTTACAAAAGGAGAGAGGGCCTGCACAGATCCACTCCCTTGCAGTGTGTGGGTCCCCGCTGTGCAGCTGTGGTGGGCGGTGTGGCTGCACACGCTGTGAAAGGACCCTGACCCCTCCCCAGGGGGTCTGAAATGCAGACAGCCGGGTGCGCCTGAGGGCCCTTGCCTCACTTGCTCTAAGCAGAGCCCAGGAGCACACACTGTCCCAGGCCATTCTTACGTGACAGAGCCAGCAGGGCGAGGGACACATGCCTTTCTTTCCTAACAGTGGACCGCTTGGCTGGCCAGGCCCCAGAAGCAACGAGGGGGACCGCAGAGACACACAGCACTTTAGAGCAGTGACGTAAACCCGTGCGCCCCGAGAATTCTTCAGAGGTGCGCTAGCCGACGATTTAGTCAGGGGTGCGGGCCTCTTCTCCCTCAGATGTCAAATAGCAAAATGCCTACAGCCAACACAACAGGCACCACCCAGTGGGAATGAATCAAGGTTATGCCCCAGAAGATGTCAGAACGGATGTATGGGGAGCTGCCGAACGTTAGTACTTGGTTTCTGTGTGCCAGGCAATGCGGAGGCTGGAAGCCCCTGCTTTAGAGAATCCCTAACGGTCGGGAGCAGGTGGGTAGGAGCAATAAGGACCTCGCGTTCTTCGCGTGTGCTGCGCCCTCGGGCTGCCACCCACATGCCAACACATTGCGCCCAGGACCCTGGTACGTCTCGCGTTGGTGACTTCGCATAACGTTCATAATGTGCTGCCAGGTTCTTACGTGATTTTCATGATGATCCTTTGGTCGCTATTCGTATCCTTTGTTCATAAGTCCCTAATTAGCCTGTCATCGTTACTCAGCCGTTCCCTACTTCGTTTTTTCTCAGTAGAGGTAATTCTGAAATGAACACCTTTGCTGAATACGTTACTGACTTGTGGAAAGCCGGTAGGAGTACTTAGGAATCATCACGTTGTCTGCCTGTAAGAAGCATTTTGTTTGCTCTTTCCTCCAAACGACGTCGCTGAGAGGAAGCACAAAGAACTACCAGGGAGAAGCGGCTGAGACCCAGGCGCACTCCCAGTCCTGCTCACAGCCAGGGGCCGATGGCAGGCACCTCTGTGGTACCCTGGGGAGCATCCGGCCTGGGGCTTGGTGGAGGCAAAGACAAAATTCACGCTTGTGTGAAACTTATCTTATCAGACGTCCAAGGAGCGTGCGTTCTGGGGAAAGTGGGCAGGGTCCAGAGGCCAAAGGCCATCAGGCCACCCAGGCCCCGCGTGAAACGGCGGGCGCCAGACCAGGTGTCGCTCCAAGGCAGAGCGCACCTGCTTCTCACCTGAGCAGCATGGAGGTGCCCAGCCCACCCCGGAAGGGGGTAAGTGCCAGGCTAGGAAAGGCCCCTGTCACTGTCCCTTTCCTACCGGAAGAGAGGACCCGTGGAGGGAGGGGACGGCTCCTGAAATGCCTACAGGGACGAGGACAGCACCGGGGATCAGTCAGTGTGGGGACAGCTGCTTCCTCAGACACCCCAGCTCAGATGCAGACAGGGAGGCTGAGCCCCGCTCTAACGAGGCAATGGAGGCTGGAGGACGTTGGAGATGCCACCTTTCTCGCAGCCCCGGCCCCATCCTAGTCCCATTCCCCAGCCTCTGGAGGTGCCCCCCTTCTCTGCACGCCCCCCTTCTCTGCAGGCTGGATCCCAGGCCAGCAGGGCTGAGGCCTGCGGGCGTCACGCAGCTGATGGTGGGGTGGAGTTAGGGGTGCAGTTAGCAGGCAAGCAGAGGGTGGAGCTTGGCCCAGGGCAGTGGCTCTGGACCAGCTGGTTTCCTGGAGTCCTGGGAAGCACCACCTCGGGCAGCCGCAGACCTGCCCCCAGTCTGCCGCCCCCTGGGCTCTGAGGCAGTCTCTCCGCGCCGCGCCCCCCCACACACTCCCTCCACCCCCCAGCTGCCCTGGGGTTCTGAGGTGACCAGTGAAGCGGGATGTGGTGGGATGTGGTGGCCCGGAGTGAAGGACAAGCCTCAGGGCTCTCCAGCCCTCTGTCCCTGGCTCCCTCCACCTGGACACTCCTCCCCAGGCCCAGGGCTCCGCCACTCAAGGCTCAGCTCCGAGGCCCTCCTCAGAGGCCTGCCCTGCACCCTTCGGAACACGCCCCCCCTTCCCCCAGCCCCCCCCCCCCCCCGCTTCTCCCCTGTCACCCTGTTGGTCCTATAGCATCATTGGTATGTGGTGTCTGTGTGTCCTTTTCCTGTTTGGCCTCCCCACCCCTAGAATGCAAACTCCAGGAGGCCAGAGGGCGCTGCCCCTTTGGCTCAGCTGTATCTTTAAGGAGGGATGACTGCATGCCAGGAACAGGAAACCATGCCCTCCACGGTGCCCCCCACGTCTCAGAGCCCTGAGAACCCCACCCCCAGCCAGCCACCGCCCCACCTTCCCTGGGTGGGTCCTGGGGTCCCTGACATCTGGCCCAGCTGGTGGGAGCCCACTTCTCGAGGTCCAAGGACCCACCCCCGAGGCTCTGAGCGTGGGCCTCATCTCGGCCTCATCTCCGCAGAGGCTGCAGCCCACGCTGGTGCTGGCCACCCTGAGCGCGGCCTTCGGCTCGGCCTTCCAGTACGGCTACAACATCGCCGTGGTCAACACGCCGCACAAGGTGGGCGCCGGGCCCCGGGGCGGCCGCCCGCTCCTGGTTCGCTCGCGAGCTGCCCAGTCTTCGGGGCTACAATGGGGCCGTGTCTTCCAGGTCCTGAAGTCATTTTATAACGACACCTACTTCGCGCGGCACGGGACGCCCATGGACGAGAAGCGCATGCTGCTCCTGTGGTCCTGCACCGTGGCCATGTTCCCCCTGGGCGGCCTGCTGGGCTCGCTCCTGGTCGGCGGGCTGGTGGACAAGTGCGGCAGGTGCGCGGGAGGGCGCGGGTCCCACTCGCAGGTCACCGGGGAAACCACGCTGTCTCTGGGTGGTTCGCACGAGGCGGGGGCTTGAGGTGGCCTTGAAAAGCCTCGTGCCCACGGTGCCACGGACATTACGCCCTGAAGCCAGTCCCTGAGGTTCCCGGGATCCCTTCCCTGGTCCTTGCACGGGCACAGCAGGCCCTCTGTCCCCAGCCCCGCGGACGAGGCACAGCCCTGAGAGCAAAGTTCTGGACGCGACTCCCCTCGGTGCCGCGTCAGCACCTGCAGCAGGTGCTCCGTAGGTGCTCGCCCATGGGGTCTGACTCATGGCCAGGGGACCCGAGGCTCCGGGCGTGACAGCTGCAGCCTCGCCCCGCGGCCTCACCCGGGCTGCGGTTCGAGGTCGGGGCTCAGGCTGAGTCACTCCACGTGCCCCTGCCCCGTGTCTTCTTTGCGATGCACAGCGGCTCTTTGTCCTTTGCTGGCCTTGCCCGGGCTCCCTGATCTGGGTGCCTGAGCCCAGGAGCTGCCAAGAGGTGACTCCCCAGATAAGGCAGGGTGCCCGGGTCAAGGTCCCCAGGAAGGGAGAGTGAGCCAAGGCCTCAGGGTGGCCACGTCCCACTCGGAGGGATTCGCAGTGACACTTGGACTCGATACGCCGAGGCCGGCCGTTGTGGGTGTGAGTGGAGAACCCTCTAAAGAACTTTTAAGCGCTGCAGCGCTTCCGTTCCCACGCAGGGGAGACGATATCGGCGACTGGACACCGGTTATGGTTCCAGCGGGGCCCGCGCTTCTTCTAGGGACTGGATTGGCACTTGCCATGTGTCCTGCACGCGAATGAGGAAGCATTCAGATGCTGTCATTGTGCCCTAGCCCAGGCTTCTGTGTGACCCAGGCTGTGCTGTTCTCAGCCACACCGGGAGTGGCTGGACTGTTCTAGAAGCCCAGGCTTGGCCTCTTCACCTGGATTCCTCCCTCCCCCCCGTCACAGAACTTGGGAGCTCAGGGATGGCCTCTTGCCACCCTCACCTTGCAGGCGGGGACACTGAGACCGCTCTGGTGGAGCCGGCCTTGTCCTAGTGGGTTCCCGACTGCCCTGAGCAGGAAGGGCTGGGGAGGCGAGGTGGGGGGTGGGGTGGGGGAAGGGAGGGCTGTCCTCTCCGGACCTCGGGGCGGCTGATCCTCAGTTCTCAGTCTGGGCCCCGATGGCAGCTGTCTCAGAGGAATGGCCGCCCCAGAGAGGAAAGGGGCCTGAGGAAACCACCCCCCACACCTGGGTGTCTAGCGCTGCCTCCTCGGAGATTTCCATGGGACTCTGTGGCTCCCCCTCCAGAGGGGTTCTGTGTTTCTGTTTAAAGACCCCCCCCCTCCCGCTCCTGGCATAGTCCTCCAAGGCCCAGTGGTCCTCAAAGGCAGGCAGAGTGTGGGCACATCCCAAAGGCCGGTGCAGCCAGCAGCCGCCCCGCAGCTGGGACCTCTCGTCCTTCCTCACCCTCCACTGGTTTCTCCTTTGGCAAAGCCCAACCCAGGTTGGGGTGCAGGGTGTCAAGGGAGCCGTTGCCGGAAGCCATCCAAGGGCACAGAGCACAGTCTGGAAGGGAGGGGTGGTCCTGGGGGGCAGGGCAGCATAGCCCCTTTTTCTAGACACCCTACCTCTCCCTCAGACTGCTGGGCTGCCAGCCTTGTCAGGGATCTGAGCGATGCTCTAGTCCGTGGTCACCAAACTCAGTCAACAGAGCCCAATGTCAACAGGACAACGACTGAAATTTCTTTGGAGAGCCACATTTTTTAAACATAAACTTCTCCTCACGCCACTTCTTCCACATAGACTCACCCAGGCCGTGGTATTCTGTGGAAGAGCCACACTCCAGGGGCCAAAGAGCCGCATGTGGCTCGCGAGCCGTGGTTTGCCAACCACTGCTCTAGTCTAACCCCGTGTCCCGCCTGTTGTGGGAACCCCCTGTTCGGCATTCCTGACGGTCTTCATCTAGTCTAGCCTCTGCTTGGATACCACCAGGGACAGGGAGCTCCCCACCGGAGGCGGCAGCCACTCCTGTCCCTTCTCTGCTGTTCTCGGTCAGCTCTGGCTGTTAGCACCCCCACCCGCCCCTGCTGGCCCCAGACCTTCCTTCCTGGGACTTGTGTCCGTGGGTCCCAGCTTCCCCGTCCTTCCCAGCCGTCGGTCTTCTCGGGCACGGCGGTACCAGCTGCCTGCAGAGTAGCAGTCGGGTCAGGACAGCCTCTGCGCCTCAGCCCCCAACCTCTGGGCTCTGCTGTCCTTGCAGAAAGGGAACCCTGCTGATCAATAACATCTTCGCCATCGTCCCTGCCATCCTGATGGGAGTCAGCAAAGTGGCCAAGGCTTTTGAGCTGATCATCCTTTCCCGGGTGCTGCTGGGAGTCTGCGCAGGTACCTGGAGCGACCGCTGAAGCCCCAAGGCCGCGCTCAGGTTCACCAATGGGGGGAAGGGTCTGAGGCCGACGTGCCCAGCACAGGGGCCGGGGCTGGGGGCCGGGGAGATGAGGGTCCCCCTGGCCCTGCCTGGCCTGTGTCCCTTCTGGGGCACCCTCCTGTCTCCTTTCCCACACCCTGCAAAGCTCATGCTCTTCCCTCCCTAGCAACAGCTATGAGGGACAGCTTTAAAAGGCACTTTTGGGTGGTAAGCCCAACAGAGTATACAGATGTCATATCATAAGTTTATATGACGTTATTAAGCAAGGTTACCCCAACACATTTAATTGTAAAACTTAAAACCCCCACTTTTGCCTTGAAGTACAACTAACTAACCGAAAGGCTTTACAAAGTATTCTCTGAGGAGGATGTCCAGTGTGTACTGCGGGGGAGGGGCTTCGAGCAAAAGAAACAGAATTTGGGTCCTCGGTCAGCAGGGGAGCCAGGTTCCTTAACCACAGTGGTCTCCTCTGTTTTTTCTTTAAAAGCGATACAAGTTATCTGTGCTTTAGAAAAGTCAGAAAATAGGTCAAAGCAGGAGAATCGTCCCGAAGTCCCACTATCCAGGGCCCCCGCTCTGCAACTAGGAAGGAGAGGACATTGGCATCATGCCCTGCAGGTGGCCCCTGGGGTCTGAGGATTCTGGAAGGGTCCCCTCAGCAGTGCAAACTGAGCAGCCCACAGGGCCAGTTCCATCACCCGGCGGGGAGGCGGGGCTTGCAGGGGCGGAGCTTGTGCCGGGAGGCGGGGCTTTGCCGGGAAGCGGGGCTTGTGGGGAGGCAGGGTCTTGTGGGGGCGGTAGGGGCGGGGCTGTGTGGGGAGGCGGGGTCTTACAGGGGTGGGCTGTGCAGGGGGCGGGGCTGTGTGGGGAGGCGGGGTCTTGCAGGGGCGGGCCGTGCGGGGAGGCGGGGCTGTGCGAGCTACCTCTCAGTGGCGTGGACACCCAAGAGAAGCTGGGGGATTATGAGAAGGAGCTGAATTACATCCAGGGTCCTGGGTCCGGGAGGCTGGGACTGCTCTTCTCCCCTGATTTTTGTTTTGCTGGAACCAGGCATCTCCTACAGTGCCCTTCCCATGTACCTGGGAGAGCTGGCTCCCAAGAACCTCAGGGGCACTCTGGGAACAATGACGGAGGTTTTTGTCATCGTGGGCGTCTTCCTAGCGCAGATCTTCAGCCTGCAGGCCATCCTGGGCAACCCTACAGGTACCCACGCGGTGCATGCCAAGGTCAAAGGGGAAGAGGGGCCTGGGGGTCGTGTGGGGCCGTGGGCGCTGGGTCCAGTCGTTCGCTCAGCTGTGCCCATGTTATTGGTGGATCAAGCCCGTTGAGGCCGAGAGGTGACCTTTGGGCTGCGCAGGTGACCTTGATGAGGACAGTCATGGTGAGCAATGGGGACAAATTGTGCTTGGGAATGGGGGGAGAGGACTGGGGACAAGAGGCACACTCATTCTTGGGAGTTCTGCTGGTAAAGGGAAGGAGAGAGCTGGCGGGTCGCTGGGTGGGGAAGTGAGCTGGAGGGGATGTTGTCCCCTGGGAAGAATAACCACGCACTTGGCTGCTCACTGGTCCAGAGGCGGGAAGGTGGTGGGACCAGCATGCACAGGCTGGCCATGGTCACTGTGGGTGGGCATGGCCCTTGTAGGCGTGTTCTGCTGGTTCCTTCCATCTCCTCAGTGGAAGAGGAGGCAAGGCCATTGCCTGAGAGGGGGTGGGGGTGGTGGGAAGTTAGGAGAGGGCAAGGGTGGGACCGCGTCCAGGCTGCGGGTGCAGTGGGGTTTGGCTTTGGTTTTTCATTTTACACATTTCCCAATCACGCATTCCTTAGTGGGTGGACTCACGTCTTTGTACTCCCCACGGTGCCTTGAAGGGACTCGGAACCCAGCAGGTGCTCAGTGAAAGGTCTTTAGTATCAGCGATTCCCAGGCTGCCCGGGGCAGCTGAACGGTCAACACTCATCACAGGAAGGGCCTTGAGTGGAGGCCAAGCTGGCCGGCGGCTGCCCAGAGCCACCTTGTACGCCTGGCTCGTGCGGTCTCTTGCAGCCCTAGCTACCCTTTATGTGGTGCTTTATCATCATCATCATCATCATCATCATCATCATCTATATATATAAAAGGCTAATATGCCAAGTGTCCCCTCAGGAGTTTGACCGGGAGTTCGATCACTTGCTATGACATGCGCTGACCACCAGGGGGTGGCACAAAACGAAGGAAGGCCCCAGCCAGCTGGTAACTGGCAACTGGGAAGGAAGGTCCTGGCCAGCAGCCAGAAGGCCCCGAACTGATCTGATCACCGGCCAGGCCTAGGGACCCTACCTGTGCACGAATTTTGTGCACCGGGCCTCTAGTTGTAGTGTAATCTTTACTGATGAGAAATCCGAGGCTTGGCGAGGTTCAATAACGCCCAGTTCCCACCTTCGCTGGCAGGGTTACTTGAGTCTCGGCACCGCCCGCCTAACACAAACCTTCAGAAGGCGCTCAGATAGCCGCGGTGCTGGGCCCATCCCCGCCGGCCCAGCCTCCAGGGAGGTAGACTGGGCTCATTTCCAGCCATAAAATTAGGAACAAGGCCTGGCTGTGTTTTCTCTGGGCTCACGCTTTTAAGTCAAACACCGTTCCCAAGAAAAGCAATGCTCTTCCTGCAAAAGGAACACATGACATTTCTCCTTACAATTATAATTATTTTCTCCATTCGTAAACGTGGAGCCCCGTGTGGGTCGTGGGTCGTGGGCAGCCGCATGGTGGCAGGAGCTAGGTCCCTGATGGCCTTGGCTCTCACCGAGGGCTGGAAGGTCGTGGGCGAGTGACCTTGTAACAGGAGAGAGTCAGGCCCTGGGGAAGGTCAGCTGGAGGGAGCCAGAGCCCCCAGGGACCCTGCGGGTCAGTGTCAAGGTCTCGGTGGTGGTCCCTTGCAGGCTGGCCCGTGCTCTTGGCGCTCACAGGGGTCCCCGCGCTGCTGCAGATCCTGTCTCTGCCCTTCTTCCCCGAGAGCCCGCGCTACACCCTCATCCAGAGAGGAGACGAGGTCGCGGCTCGACAAGGTACTGGGATACAGGCTGCCCGCCGCCTCCCACGCCCGCCAGGACGTCCCTCCATGGCGCCCAATGCACGGGACAGGCGGTGGCCGGTGGGGAGAGGGGCTCCAAGGGGCAGGCGTGGTGGGCTAGGAGGAGTCCGGGCAGCTCCGGGGTGAGGTCCAGGGGGGAGCACAGACAAGGTCACAGCCACGGCTGACCCATGCTGACTTGAGAGCCTGACCAGCATGGGATGTGGTTGGGGCTGGGGACCCCATCCCCTGGTCGGGGTCCTGGTTGGGGTCATGAGCACTCCGCACTGGGAAAACGGGGAGCCGGTGGCCAGAGGCGGGCCGAGCAGGTGGGCAGCTGCCCTCTTCCCTGAGCACAGGTGAGTGCGCTCAGCCACGGGGGCTGCCCTGCTCCCTGCAGCTCTGAGGAAGCTGAGGGGCTGGGCCGATGTGGAGGACGAGATCGAAGAGATGCGCGTGGAGGACCAGGCCGAGAGGGCCGAGGGCCGCCTGTCCGTGCTCAACCTGTTCACCTTCCGGCCCCTGCGGTGGCAGCTCATCTCCATCATCGTGCTCATGGCCGGCCAGCAGCTTTCCGGGGTCAACGCGGTACATGGGGCCACGCCGCGTGCCTGTGTGCCCGGCAGCTGAGAGCGGGGGTGGGGAGAGGAGGGGAGCTGTGATGGGTGATGGGCCCTGCAGGAGGCTGCAGAGGTGCCTGGCCAGGTTCTCCCTCAGGACTTCTGGTCCATACGAAAGCCACTGGATTCCGACGGGCAAACGTTCGCCTGGGACTCCGGCAGAGCGAGGCTGCACCCCAGTCTCCTGACGCCACGTCCCAGCTCTTTCCCACCCCCAGCTGCCTCCCTCCCGTGCGAGGGCCCCTGGGCCTTCCACGCTGTTTGCTGTGGAGTCAGGAAAGGGAGGCCAGTGGCCGGCGCCGTGGGCCGGTCCTCACAGCCCCGGGCCTCTGCTTTAGATCAACTACTACGCAGACATGATCTACGCGTCCGCCGGCGTGGCGGCCGCTCACTCCCAGTACGTAACCGTGGGCGCCGGCGTGGTCAACATAGTCATGACCGGCGTCTCGGTGAGTGACCGGGAATACCCTTTCCACTGGGGGGGAGGGGGTCCCGGCAGGTGCCCTCCAGGCAGACAGAGGCCCCTCAGAGTCCTCTGAGGTGCTGGTGACACCGCTCCTAGGTCACGGAGGGACACAGACTTGGGGATACGCGCGCTCACGTTTCTTCCTTTGTAAAGTGGTGACAGTGATCGCGACACCCAGGATGCTGATGTGGGCCCCAGGCACAGGGATCAAGTGGGCCTTCTCTCTCTAACCTGCATGCGGAGGTGGGCTGCTCCCGTGGGTCTTGCTGGACGGCAGGGGCAGCCCCACCTGCAGGACTAGGAGTGAGGGGCATGCAGTGACCGGATCGGGCCTGTCACCGCGTTGGCCTCCGTGTGGCCCTGGTGCTGGTGCTGGTGCTGGTGCTGGAGCTGATGGCAGGGATGCGGTAGAACTGGAAACTCCTTAGAAGTAGGAGAGAGGAAGGCAGGCCCACGTTGGGCACATCAGAGAGGGTTCGGGCTGAGAGAGAGGTGCGTGTCCGGGAAGTGGAGGAGGAAGCACGTGGGTGACTGGGCCTCGAGACGGGAGGCCAGATCCTGGGTGCTCCTTGCCTGAAGTGGAGCAGCAGGTGGCAGGAGGGGCCATTCTAAAACAAGGGGTTTGGTATTGTTCAGGTACAGGGAGGCCAATGTAGCCGTCGGTGATGGCCGTTGGCAAGGCAGCCTGTCACTCATAGTTCCAAACTGTGTGAGGAGGGAGGGGCAGGCCAGGCCACTCAGGGCCACGCGGGGAGGCTCCAGGGTCAGCCGAGAAGCAGAGGGAGCAGGGGAACGCGGGCAGGAGCGTGCATTGTGGTTTCTGTGGGAAGACGGGGTGAGCAGGCTCAGGCCCGCCTGTGTGAACAGTTTCAGTGGTTCTGGGGTGCAGGGGGTGCCCCCCTTGGTGTCTGGTACCTGCCCTGGGTGATCAGGGCTGGGGGACAGCAGCCCTGGGCGTGAGCGCCCCCTGGAGGAGGAGGTCGGAGGTGCAGGCTCTGGGTGGGTTAGTTTCCTCTGAGAAGCAGATTCACGGGAGATGTTTGCTCTCTCTAGAAATCGACCAACCAACGTAGGAACAGTCCTTCGAGAGATCAGCAGGGCCCCAAGATGTCAACGCATCAAATGCAGAAACTAGAAAACGTAGAAGGGGTGGTGGGCCAAGAGTTCTGGGCGCCCCTGGGCCCTGGAGGCTCCTCACGTCCTCCCTCCCCGCAGGCGGGCACGGTGGAGTGGCTGGGCAGACGGCTCCTCCTGCTGGTGGGCTATGGCATCTGCGGCTCGGCCTGCCTCGTGCTGACGCTGGCGCTCCTCTTCCAGGTCTGGCTCCTTTCCCCGCACCCGGAGCCCGGCACCCCCTCCCCACCCGTGGGCACCCAGACCTCGCAGGCGGGTGGGAAGTCCGGGTAACAGACCGGCTCCAATAGACCAGGGCCTCGGCCGGTCCCGCTCCGCACCCCTTCCATGCTAGTGTTTTGTGTTGTTGGGCTTCTGTTTGTTGGTTTTGTGCTTTAATTTAATCCTCGCCCCGGGAGACTTTCCCGCTGGTTTTCTAGAGAGAGGGCAAGAGCGTGGTGACACAGTGACCTGTGAAGCTGGGTGGGTGGAAGTCTGTTCCCCTGGTTTGGTGCCGGCCACTGTCCTGGCGGCGGGGAGATGGCCCACCAGCTCTCCTGGTCTCCGGGCTTCTAGAAGGATCCTCCCAGCTAGCCTGGAGTCCTGGTCCCAGCGCCATCCTGCTGAGGGTCTGACCTGGGCTGCTGCTTGGCCCCCAAGGGCCCCAGTGCCCTCCTGGTCCGAGTGCAGGCTCTCTGTGCTGAGTCCACATCTCCAGGATTGAAACAGTGATGTCCCGCTCACAGGGCCGTCCTGAGGATTAATGGCTGACACTGTGACGGGCGGAGAGTGGGTGACCTCGTGGCAGGCAGGCGGGGCTGGAGGGAGCGTCTGGGAGCTGGGATGCTGGCAGCCCCTGGCTCCCTCTTCCTCCGGCTCTTGCCCAGCGCCCTCGAGGCCCCCCCACGTGGGTGACCAAAATCCAGGCTCCTCCTCCCTGTGGCGGGAAGGCGCCTGGTGTGGGGGACTCACCTGCCCGCGCGCGCTTGGCCCCGAGCTCTCCGAGGCCTCAGGCCCGGCCTGGTGGGCACCCACAGCCCTGCTCTCCCCACAGAGCGCGGTCCCCGGGCTGTCCTACCTCAGCGTCGTCTGCGTCTTCTCCTACATCGCGGGACATTCCATTGGGCCCAGTGAGTACCCGCACCCCCAGGCCTCCAGGCCCGGCGCGGGGCACCCGGAGGAGCCAGTGAATGTCTGTTGAGTGAGCGGGTGGCCGTGGCACGCGCTGCTCTGATGTTCTCGTCGCCTTTTCCTCTCCTCCTGCACCAGCCCGACCCGCACTCGGAGGCCAGGCTCGATTTACCTTCTCCCTTTTTAAATATATTGTTATTGATTTCAGAAAGGAAGGGAGAGGGAGAGAGAGAGAGAGAAACATCCCTGGTGAGAGAGAGTCATTGATCAGCTGCCTCCTGCGTGCCCCCTGCTGCAACCCAGGCATGTGCCCTTGGCCAGAATCGAACCCAGGACCCTTCAGTCCACAGGCTAATGCTCTATCCACTGAACAAAACCAGCTGGGGCTCTTTACCTTTTCCTTGAAGCTGTTCCAGTTCACCTTCATCCATTCAACAAACATTCGCCAAGTCCCGGCCATGCCACAGCCACCCCACCCCCCCGCTCCCCCCGACATACACACACACTCCTGTGGCTCCCCGAGATTCCATCCTCAGGTCCAGCACCCAGCATGGGGCTGGGCCTCTGCAGAGGGAGCTCCTGCTGGCCAGCCCCCAAAGCAGGGAACCTGGCTTCATGTCCAAACCCTCAGCTCCTGCAGCCTCCCAGCACACAGCCCACCCAGGCCCCCTTGTCCTTGGTCCCCGGCCTGCAGTTACATTCCCTTGTTGTCCATGCCCATGCGCACCTGCTAGCAGCCTCGGCCTTCACCTGGGCCTCCCTGGCTGCCAGCCTCCAGGCTCCCGCCTTCGCTCCTCTGCTGGTCCTTCTGAGAATCAAACCCTGTTCTCACTGCCTGGGAAAGGCACCTCTGATTCCTAAGACTAGAACATTCCCTGTAGAATCTCGGTTTAAAAGAGCTTTTCATAAGCCAGAATAAAGGTACCGATCCTCCAGCACACACTGATGGATACCTGCGTAGTCTGCGTGCCGGCCCCGTGCGCACCGCTGTGGACGGGCGGACACAGCCCTGTTGAAGGACATTGGAGCGGGGTTTCGGCCTGTGCCCTGGAGGTGGAGGCGGGGGGCGGGGGGCCCTGGGAAAGGGCCGGAGTGTGTGGGGCCTGCGCTCCGCCTGCTCTGCCCTGGCTGCCTGTGTGGCCGGAGTAGCTGCTCAGCGGCTGGCCTCAGGCTCCTGTTTGGAGGACATGGATGATCAGCTGCGCTGGAGGATTGGCGGCCAGGTCCTGCGCGGATGTGACAGGGAGCCAGGTCCTTTGCTCAGGTCCTAGCGGGAGGAGGGTGGCAGGACAGGCCGGCACAGACCGCCTCCTCACCCCGAGAACGGTCCCTGCCCTGGAGTGTAGAGTTCCTCGTTAGAGGTCCCCCAGGGCAGCTCATTGTGGGGCTCTGAGTTCCTCTCCACCTCCATCCATGGAGACTGCGTTTCTGCTGTGGCCGTGCGCCCCCATGAGCTGGAAATTGGCCGGGAGCACAGACAACCTTATTCTTTTTGTGTGCAAAACCATAGATAGAGCCCTCGCCGGTTTGGCTCAGTGGATGGACACAGTCGGCCTGCGGACTGAAGGGTCCTAGGTTCGATTCCGGTCAAGGGCACATGCCCGGGTTGCAGGCTCAATTCCCTATTGGAGGGCAGGCAGGAGGCAGCCAATCAATGATTCTCTCTCCTCATTGATGTTTCTCTCCCTTCCTCTCTGAAATTAATAAAAGTATATTTTAAAGAGCAGATAGGTATACAGTAAATAAGCAGATAGACAGTGTGTCTGTGGCAGTGAGACTTTATAAGGGATGACGATTAGAAATCGGATTTATAGATTTTAGACAAGTCTCCTTAATGACAAAAGCAACAGACTCAAGTCAAAGGTGCATGGAGCAGGCGCCTGCCATTCCCCAGACCGACCACAGGGGGCAGCACTTCCCAGGCACAAGCACTGGTTGAGCTCTGCTCCCCTTCACTGAGAATCTCAAAATGAGACCAACACGGGGGAGAGTGGACTCGGTGTGACCTCGAGGCCCCGCGAGGGAGGTTGTCCCCCTGCCCCGCGCCACGCAGCCCTGGTGCGCCCTGGAGGAGCCAGAGGGGAGAGGGAGCAGGGGCACTGGCTGAGAGATGCCAGCTCCTCCCTGGCCATCTAGGAACTAGGAGACCATGGGTCCGAGTCTCATCGTGTTTGCCTAGTGGAGGGTCTGGGCTGGGCTAGGGCCCCCCGAGCCCGCTGCACGCCACTGGCCCTGTGCTCTCTGCCCCCGAGGTCCCGTGCCCTCTGTGGTGAGGACCGAGATCTTCCTGCAGTCCTCCCGGCCGGCCGCCTTCATGGTGGACGGGGCTGTGCACTGGCTCACCAACTTCATCGTGGGCTTCATGTTCCCTTCCGTCAAGGTGAGCAGGTGGTGGGCGGGAAGCACAGTGGGTGGCCCCTTGCCCCGCCCCCCTGCCCACACCCAGGCAGAGAGCCTTCGGGAACCAAGCACAGGTTCCTTCTACTAAGAACATCAGCTATTTTGACATATGTGGTACCTTACTGGCCAAACTCGGCGAATGTGCCAGTTCCCAGCTGCGGTGGGAGCCCCTCACTCAGTCCTGACAGGCTAATTACCAGGGGCTCTGGTCTGCCGAGGTCAAGGGCAATCGGCAGCACCCAGGGGCCAGGGGCAGGGAACAGAGCTCCTTGCTGCTGCCTCCTTCCTGTTTCTGAAGGCAAGCACCTCGGCTCCCCCTTCTCCACACCCCAAGGCCGGAGGACGCGGGATCCCTATTGTGAAAAGGCTTGGGAGTCCTTTCCGAGATGAGGGAGAGACCCAATGTTCCGGCCCTCTCTCTCCTCTGGGAGTCACACAAACTGGCCACCGAGAAGCACCCCGATGGCTCCCAGAGGCCTCCCCAGGCGCAGCCCCTGCCCATTCCCCCTCCTTCCCTCCTGCTTTCTCGTCTCCCGCCCAGGAGGCCATCGGGGCCTACAGTTTCATCCTGTTTGCTGGAATCTGCCTCCTCACTGCTGTGTACATCTACGTGGTGATTCCTGAGACCAAGGGCCAGACATTTGTGGAGATAAACCGAATTTTTGCCAAGAGAAACGGAGTGGAGATTCCAGAGCCGAAAGAAGAAAACACAGATGTTGAGCCTCACGCGTCTCTGCCCGCCAAGGAAACTTCCTTCTGATGGCCCTGCAGGTGCCACATCACAGCCTCCGCCCCCGAGAAAGGGACTCCCGCCCCAGGCCTCGCCAGAGGGTCACAGCCCTGAGCTTTCTGTGCCACCCGTGGAAGGCTTTGGAAGGATCAGTCCCTGATTTGGTGGAGACGTGGTTAGCTTCCCATCACGCCTGGGTGGTGTGACTCCGGAGAATGGGCAGGTCCTTAGCATTGATCGCCAGGACTCGATGCTCTGATTCTGTGGATGTATGAGTCAGAGACTCATGGACTGTTTAGAAAAACACGCTCTCTGGGTTGGTCAGCTGACATCTGCCTTGGACACAGGAGAACACTGTTATCGAAAGATACCAAGTACCAAAGCTCACTCAGTAAGAAATAGACAGTCTGTATAGTCCTACATCAACTAAAGAAATTGAATTTGTAGCCAAAAACCTTCCCACAAAGAAAGCCTCAGGCCCAAATGGGTTCACTGGTGAATTCTACCAAACATTTAAGGAAGAAAAAAATGTAAATTTGACACAAAGTCTTCCAGAAAATTAAAGAGGAAGGAATACTTCTGAATTCATTGTATGAAGAAGTCATAATTAGTTCGATTCCAAACTAACGATGTTACAAGAAAACTACAGATTAACACCCCTCATGAACATAGATACAAAAATTATTAACCACATTTTAGCAAATAGAATACAATAATATAAGGATCATTATATATCCTGACCAAATGGGGCTTATTCTAGGAATGTAAGGTTGGCTTAACCCTCCCCAAAATTATCTATAGATTCAACACAGTTAGAACCAAAATTGCAGCAGGCCTTCTTTGGGCGCAGAGGGTAGAAATTGACAAGCCCATTCTACAATTCATGTGGAAATGCAAAAAACAAACAAAGAAACAAAAAAACTAAAGTAACCAAACCAACTTTGAGAAAGATGAAGTTGGAGGACTTATTACCTCATGTCTACACTCACATAAAACTACAGATATCAAAACAGCAGGTAGATCAATGGAGTACAAGAACCCAGAAATGAACCTCCACATCCAGAGATAACTGATGCTTATCTAAAGCAATCTGAATGGTGACAGGATAGTATTCAAATGAACTGGGGTAATTATATCCATATGTGGGGAAAAATAACTTTTATCCATACCTTACATTAATTCAAAATGGACCACAGGCCTAAATTAAGACTTTATAAAACTTCTAGAATAGAACCTAGGAGATAAATATTTGTGAGCTTGGATTAAAAAAAAAAAATACCAAAAGCACAATCCACAAAAGAAAATATTGCTGAACTGGACTTTGACACAATTACGAACTTCTGCTATTTGTAAGACACTATTATGAGAATGGAAATACAACCACAGACTGATATATATATATATATGTACATATATATATATATGTATATATATATATATATATATATATATATATCCCACATAGCTGAGAAAGACTTGTATCTAAATGTACAAACGTGTAATAAATAAAGAACTCTCAGAACTCAAATAAGAAAACAAGCAATTCAAGCTTAAAAATGGGCAAAGGAGTTGAACAGCTCCTTCACCAAAGAAGACACATGATGGTAAGTAAACACATGAAAAGATGCCCACTATGATTAGCAACTAGGGAAATACAAATTAGAACCATGATAAGATGCCATCACACACCTGTTCAGTGCCTAAAGTTAGAACGACTACATCACGGGTTGACAAGGACGTGGAAGAAACTAGAACTCTTGTGTTCTGCTGGCAGGAATGCAAAACGGTGCAGCCAGTTTCAAAAAGTGTACTAGTCTCTTAAAAAGTTAAACATCTACCACACGATCCAGCATTCCACTCCGGAGCATTTACCCCCGTGGCCACGCAAAGGCTCAGACATAAATGCTCACAGCAAGTTTATTTGTAATGGCCCCAAACTGGACACACTACAGAAGTGCCTCCCAGGTGAGTGAGTGAACGAACTGCAGCCGATCCATACAACAGCACACCTCCCAGCAGTGTGAAGATACGGACAGCTGCCACCTGCCACAAGAGGCGTGAACCTCAGAGTCATTCACTTCCGTGGCACAAGACAAACCAGAAAGCACAGGCTGTGTTATTTTAATTATAGGAAGTTGTAGAAAATTTTGTCAACTCAGCTAGAGTGACAGAAAACGGATCAGCAGTTACGGGGGGGGGGGGACTTTTTGAATGATGGACACGTGTATTGTCTTCATCATGGTGATAATACAGAAGTGTACATATGTCAGAACATCACATTGTACACACACACGCGCGCACACACACACGTATAAAGGGCTAATATGCTAAGTGTCCAACCATCTGGCTGGTAGCTATGATGCGTACTGACCACCAGGGGGGCAGACGCTCAACGCAGGAGCTACCCAGCTGCAGTGACGTGGCAGAGGCGGTTCTCAGGTGATGAGGTGATGCACCCCAAAACCAGAGAGGAGGGAGCCCGATTCCTCATGGGGCTGCACGATTCCGCCTTTGGCCGTGGGTTATGTTGTTGCTGGGGCACTGTCGGCCCCGAATCTGGGTTACGGCACACCTGTGTTTGCGTTCCACGCTCTGTAGACATCAACTTTGTAGAGTGCCCTCTCACCCTCTGGAACCCCTCGGGGGATGTCGGAGAGCCAGTGGCGGACCGATCCCTGCAGGTCAGGCCGAGGGACCCCACCTGCCGGAGGGACCTCGCTCACTCCGCAGACACCCTTGGAGCCACAGTGCCACCCCAGATACAGGCAGCCAGGAAGGGACCGTGGGAGGTTGGCTCCAGGGCATGTCCAGCCCATCTCGCCCAGTCCCGCCCCGCCGGCCACCTCCTAATTAATTGTCTTTCAGTGTGCACGAATCCATGCACCGGGCCGCTAGCTTTTAATAAGAAATGATTGATTAGAAATATTTCCAATTTCTCGTTAATGAGTTGCACTGTCTCTGGGTGGTTCGCACGAGGCGGGGGCTTGAGGTGGCCTTGAAAAGCCTCGTGCCCACGGTGCCACGGACATTACGCCCTGAAGCCAGTCCCTGAGGTTCCCGGGATCCCTTCCCTGGTCCTTGCACGGGCACAGCAGGCCCTCTGTCCCCAGCCCCGCGGACGAGGCACAGCCCTGAGAGCAAAGTTCTGGACGCGACTCCCCTCGGTGCCGCGTCAGCACCTGCAGCAGGTGCTCCGTAGGTGCTCGCCCATGGGGTCTGACTCATGGCCAGGGGACCCGAGGCTCCGGGCGTGACAGCTGCAGCCTCGCCCCGCGGCCTCACCCGGGCTGCGGTTCGAGGTCGGGGCTCAGGCTGAGTCACTCCACGTGCCCCTGCCCCGTGTCTTCTTTGCGATGCACAGCGGCTCTTTGTCCTTTGCTGGCCTTGCCCGGGCTCCCTGATCTGGGTGCCTGAGCCCAGGAGCTGCCAAGAGGTGACTCCCCAGATAAGGCAGGGTGCCCGGGTCAAGGTCCCCAGGAAGGGAGAGTGAGCCAAGGCCTCAGGGTGGCCACGTCCCACTCGGAGGGATTCGCAGTGACACTTGGACTCGATACGCCGAGGCCGGCCGTTGTGGGTGTGAGTGGAGAACCCTCTAAAGAACTTTTAAGCGCTGCAGCGCTTCCGTTCCCACGCAGGGGAGACGATATCGGCGACTGGACACCGGTTATGGTTCCAGCGGGGCCCGCGCTTCTTCTAGGGACTGGATTGGCACTTGCCATGTGTCCTGCACGCGAATGAGGAAGCATTGAGATGCTGTCATTGTGCCCTAGCCCAGGCTTCTGTGTGACCCAGGCTGTGCTGTTCTCAGCCACACCGGGAGTGGCTGGACTGTTCTAGAAGCCCAGGCTTGGCCTCTTCACCTGGACTCCCCGTCACAGAACTTGGGCAGTGCGGGCGCCCTCAAGACGGGTCCCCTCACCTCCTTCATTTTGCAGATGAGGCCCCTGGGCCAGGAGGTGTGGGTGGAGCTGGCCTGGAGCATCCCTGGGGCTGATTCAGCTCCTGGTCTTCAGGAAGGGGGGGGGGACCGGGGGGGGGGCTCAGGGCGGGCTGCATACACAGCCGGCAAGGTTTGGCTCTGAGGAGCAGCCCGTCGGAGAGAAAACTGGCTCCAGGTGTGGGGTCAGGTGTCCCCTGTAAAACCCACTCAACAGGGTCCGCTCCCAGCCCCGCCCCCAGCCGCAGCCTCCGAGCTCCCCGGGTTGGCTGCCTGGCCCAGTGTTCCAGGTGCTTCTCCTCCCTCTTCATGAGATCATGGATTCCGGTTGACAAGGACCTGGGTTAGCGGTGTCTCCGTCCCTGTCCCCCGAAGGCACCCCTTGGCCGTTCCCGGGACAGCCCTGCAGTTCTCAGGCCTTGGCTTGGATGCCTCCACGGACAGGCAGTTCCTCACGGGCAAGGCCAGCCCCTCCCAGCACAGACGCTGGGACCAGCTGCCTGGCCTGCCCTCCAGGCTCTGCCCTTGGGTAAGCTGCTTCTGCGGCTCATCTTCCCGTCTGAGCCGGTTTCCTGTCTACTCACGGGATGGTGGAGGGGATAAGTGTCGGTGTATGTGGGGCAGACACCCTCCGTGTGCTCCGGCCGACTCGGGGTCCCCGTCTGCCCGTCTGCCCGCCTCCCCTTCCCCGGAAGGCATTTCTGAGCCCAGGCTGAGCAGGGAGCGTGGGGACGGGCCCCGCCACCCCGCTCCTGTGGCCGGTGGAGTTGGCGTGCAGGCGCCGGTGCCCTCCGTGCAGGCGCCGGTGCCCTCGCCCCCTGTGGGCTCCGTCTGCGTGTGTTCTGCGTGTTTCCTCGCGTAGCTTTTGGGGAAGAAGCCCGGGAGCCTGCTGGGAGGGGCGGGTCTCTCCCTGGCCGCCCGCTCCCCGCCTGCTCCAGTGTTTTGGTCACTTTCCAAATGCACCGCTCGCCCGGGAGGCCTGGCCGGCTCCTCCTGGGGAACCCAAGCCAAGCCGCCCGCCAAGCCTTCGCACCGTGGGCGGCCCGGCCTCTGCGCGTTCTCTCGGTGCTAAGGATGCTTGTGAGCGGCCTCGTCCCATAAAATGGTCTTCCTACTTTGACCCCGAACCCCCCTCCTGGGAACTCGGCCCCTTGTCCTGGCCTCTGCCTGCGCACCATCCGGGCGCCCGGGCCCAGACACCTTCATGGGGCGGCTCCGACGTCACCGTCCCCCTAAGGATCGGTCCGGTGTATATGTTTTTTTTCTTCTTTTTCTTTTTTTAAATAAAAAATTTTAATTGATTTCCAAGAGGAAGGGACAGGGAGAAAGAGAGAGAAACATCAATGATGACAGAGAATC
The DNA here is from genome assembly GCA_026230045.1 of Corynorhinus townsendii. NCBI lineage: Eukaryota > Metazoa > Chordata > Mammalia > Chiroptera > Vespertilionidae > Corynorhinus > Corynorhinus townsendii. The sequence goes on from JAPDVU010000002.1 coordinate 217,237,511, forward strand.
ATTGATGGGCTGCCTCCTGCACCTCCCCTCCTCCCCACACTGGGCATAGAACCGTGACCTCCTGGTTCATAGGTCAGTGCTCAACCACTGAGCTAGGCCTGCCTGGCAGGTTTCATGTCCAAGAAGACACCGCCATCTCAGCCGTGTCCCCAGAGCCTGGCCCCAGGCCGGGCCCCTGTTGCAGGAGGGAGTCCCGCTGGTCAGGAGCGCGCCCGCCTTCCTCCCCCGTCCTGGGGGGCTCAGCGAGGAGGACATGGTGCTGGGCGGGCCGTGCGGGCTCACCGCTCACTCGGTCTCTGAAGGAGCAGCTGGGCAGCAGTGGGCGGGCAGGGCTCCTGAAGGGTCCCGGCCTTCTTCCCTGTGGGGGACAGAATGTGACCCTCTGAGGGCCCGGGCTCTGACCCTGGTTTCCCGTTCCCGCCTGTGACAGTCCTGCGCCTTATTGTCGGGTCCGGGGGGGAGGGGGGGTCTCCAGTCTCTTAGATGTGTCCCAGTTATGATTCTTAAAAAACGTGTATAAATTTTCCATATTTCTTCTCCTCCTGCTCCCCTTCTTTGCTAAAATATGTTGAGGTTAATTACAGACATCATGACATTTCACCCCTAAATATCTTACTTTGGGTTTTTTCAAAATAAAGTCATGTTTTTGTAGAATACCTTTTATCATCTACTGTTCCTGCCATATTCACTACCTGCCGTCGCCCCCAAATGTTTTTGCGCTTGCTCCTTTCGGGCACCAGGAGGCGCCATTGAGCTTTCGCTCAGTTCCCCGCCGCCGCCGCCATCTGTGTTTGCCTTCCTGCAACAGGCGCATGGTGTGAACTGGAGCCCTGGTGCTTGCGACGCTGCAGGCCCAGCTACAGGCCCAGCTCGCCCCCTCCTCTGAGTTTGCCCTCTCTCTCTCCCCGCCCTCCCTCCCCTGGGTTTCCTCTCTCTCTCTCCCCGCCCTCCCTCCCCTGGGTTTCCTCTCTCTCTTCCCCCCCTCCCTCTCCCACTCTCTCTCTCTCCACTCTCCCTCTCTCCCTCCCTCTCTCCCCTGGGCTCTCTCTCTCTCTCTCTCTCCCCCTTCCCCCCCCCCTCTCTCCCTCCCTCTCTCCCTCCCCAGGGGCCCGTGGTTCCTACTCTCCCTCTGGCTGCAGGCATCCTCTCTAGGGTCCCGCTCTAGGTGGAGACCTCGATTCCCTGCAAATATTTACTGGGCACGTGCAGTGCCATTTCATTCACACGAAGATTCGAATGACGCCTGGCCTGTGACCTCTCCCTGCAGGTGCTCCTTTTCGAAGCGAAGCTTGTTGAGCAGAAAGGGCTTTTCGCCCTGATGGTCCCGGGAGTGGAGCGGAAAGAGGCCAGGCCTGGGAAACACGAGACCTGGGTTCCAGATCTCCCTTCGTTACGTTATTTGGTACCTGCGGCACCCAGCCCTGCGCTGCTCCTGCTGGAGTGTGCGTGGGCGGGGCCCTGACAGTCCCCTGCGTGTGTGGGCGGGGCCCTGACAGTCCCGTGCGTGTGTGGGCGGGGCCCTGACAGTCCCCTGCGTGTGTGGGCGGGGCCCTGACAGTCCCGTGCGTGCACAGGTGACACCCGCTCTTGCCCGTGGGTGATGGGGTTTTGTCCTTGACAAGGGGCTAGCGGCCCCTTCTGGTATTTTTTTTTAATATATTTTTATTGATTTCAGAGAGGAAGAGAGGAGGAGAGAGAGAGAAACATCAGTGATGAGAGAGAGTCATGGATCAGCTGCCTCCTGCACGCCCCCCACTGGGGATGGAACCGTAACCCGGACATGTGCCCTGACCGGGAATCCAACCGTGACCTCCTGGTCCATGGGCCGATGCTCAACCACTGAGCCCCGCCGGGCCTCCTGGTATTTCGGATCCAGTCTCCCTGGTTGTTTCTGTGGCGTCTTATTTGGAGATTGTGTCCATCCAGCGGGGGGGGCAGGGTCAGGCCCCCGGTGACAGGAGGGTGCACAGGAAGGGCTGGGCAGCTGTCACCCAGGTGTGAAGGTGCTTTGAATTTCATAAAGTGGACACAGAGGCGAGAGGGACCACAGCCCAGTGCAGTCCCGTCTTCCCGTGGGAGAAAGACCGGCCCAGGAACACGCATGTGCTGTTAGTCCCTGATACGCCTGTAACTTATCATGTGACCTTTACAGGTCGTGTTCTGTGCCTCAGTTTACCAATATGGAAAAAGGAGAGGGGATGGGTAGATCTCTCAAGTTCCCTGGGCCCAGCCAGTGTGGACCTATGAATCAGGAAGTCGCAGTCTGATTCCTGGTTTAGGGCACGTGCTGGGGTTGCCAGCCGGATCCCCCGTAAGGGGCGTGCAGGAGACAGCCCATCAATGGTTCTCTCTCATCATTGATGTTTCTATCTCTTGCTCCCTCTCCCTTCCTCTCTGAAATCAATAAAAATAAAATAAATGCATGTATACATACATACATGCATGCATACAATACATACACACAATACAATCCCCTGGGCACAGGCCCCGCCATCCTCCCAGCGGCCACTGGAGGGCAGCACCTCCTCTCCAAGCGCAGCCGTCAGCTCAGCCCTGGGTCAGTCCTCTGCAGAACCCTGGCTTTGGTTAGGTTTTCACTGAAGGGACCAGCAGGAGGCCTTTTGGGAAATTCCTGGCACTGGTGCGAGGAACGCCCCTGCGAGCACCAGGGACCAGCTGGCGGGCTGTTTCTACCGGATATCTTGTGTCTCAAACCTTTTCGCGGGGCCACGCATTGTGGACACCAGCCTCGGACGTGGGAATCCGGGGCCTGGGAGGGTCTGGCCGGCAGGGCTAGTCCTCCCTCCCAGGAGTCTGCTCCGGGGCTGTGTAAAGGCAGGTTCTTCCTGCTCTCCCTGCAGTGGGCCCTCCGGCCACTGCGGCTCCCAGGAGGAAACTTCTGGAAAACAAAATTGACTTCAGGAATTCAGTTAGAAAAGGGTTCCCAAGGCCAATCTGGGGGACACCAGATTAGCCCCAAACTAGCATCACTGAACGTCTTGTCGTTACTTTTCTTCGATGTTTGTTTTTAGTTTTTAAACTAAATTCCTCCAAATTCCTGCTCTGTGTTGTGTGTAGTAGTGAAAAGTTGAAATTAGAAATTAACAGTAATAACACAAGTCGGCAGTAATATTTACACTTTCCATAAAAATTATTAAAATGTCCATTGGTGGCTAAAACCTTCAGTTTTTAGCCTTTCAATATTAAAACAATGTGATTGGCTATCAAAAAGATGAAATTTTGAAATGTTAGAAAATTCTAGATCTTTTTCCTTCTTTCTTTCATTATATTTTTTCTTTTTACAGAAGCAATGCTTGTTTATCAAAAAAAAGTATAAGCTGCTTAGAAAGGATCGTTTAAATCCTTGGTGTGGAACCTTCCAGATCTCTTTGTATATTCACACACACACACACTCACACACACTCACTCACTCACTCACTCATAGCAGCCTCATCTCCAAACTCATCCTCGCGGGTGAGACATTAACAAAACTTACAACGCTTTGTTATTTCAGAACTGGGCTTGTGTAATAGGCTAAAATTTACTAAAAAGTCTACGATTCTAACTGAACTCCTGTCCCCTCAGTCACTCTCTCGTCACCTCCCTGGTGCTGTCTTCCTCCTCCTCCTTTGCCTCCTCAGGTGGGACTCACTTCCTTTCACGTCCACTGCCCCCCACCCCCGTGGCCAGCAGGCAGACAGGAGGGGGCCCCAGGCCTCTGCTCCCCCAGGGGCCCCTGGGCAGGGATGGAGGCCAAGCCTCCCAGCCAGGCTGGCGGGCAGGTGGCCGGGCGTGGGCAGCTGCAAACACCCCTCTAAACAGACAGCTCTCCACCTCTACCCCCGCCTGCCCTGGCATCCCCCCCGTCCTCGGCTCCTGCCTCCGTGCCCAGCAAGCTCCTGCTCACCCCTGACCCCTCTCCCCTTCACCCGATGTAGCAGGTGCCCCTGCCGCGCCCACACCAGGACGTCCAGGCACCTGCCTGGCGGAGGGGCGGCAGGAGACACACTGGGAATGAGCTGCAGGGAGACCAGAGGCTTCGGGGAGACCACAGCCCGCCCCTGCCTCAGTCTCTCTCCTAAGCCTCCATCCTCAGGGAGAAAGCACTCGGTGCCCGGGAGCCCGGGGAGCCTGGGAGCCTAAGTGCTGGGGTACGCGGCCCCCCCCCCGCCCCCCCCCGCCCCCCCGCCCCCCGGCTCTGGGAGAAGTGCAGGCGACGATCGTGTTTGTCCTGGCGGCAAGGGCGCATCAGACGGCACTGCGCCTCATGCTGTCTTACAAGAGCCGAGAGCCTTGGCCTTTGGGGACCCCTCTGTCATATTGGGGGGGGCGGCGTTGCCTAGCTTCTCCCACTCCAGAGGGACTCCGGGCCTCAGTTTCCCCACCTCTCATTTGGGAACCTGAGTCCCCACCTCGGCACTGCGGCGAGGCTGCACACGGGGGAACTTAAGCCGTCCCAGGACGCTGGGCCTGACTCCCCGGCTCGCCCCAGCAGCTGCCTCACCAAGCTGGTTGAACAGCAAAAGGAAGACCCCTGGAGGCCAAAGAACGTGGCGGCAAAAGGCCTGGGTTCAAATCCTAGCTTTGTTGTCTGCCACCCGGAGGCCTCGGGCAGGCCACCTGGCCGTCCGCCTGCCCCTGGGTCCCTTTTCTGTAAACGGGATGATGCAGCCTCGCGGCCTGGATCCGATGCCTCCGCACAGGGAAGAGCGAAGGGGGGGCGGGGGGGGAGATGGCGGCAGGCACAGGAGTTCAGGAGGACGAGCGCCATCCGCCCTGAGGAAGCTGGAGAATGGGTAAGGAGGGGGCCTCCCTGCGGGCACCCCTAACGGAGCAATGGGAACAGGCCGCTCTGCTGGCCCGTCTCAACCTCGCCTTACTGAATCCACCACGGCTCTAAAGCACGGCCGCTTTTATCCCACGTGACCGGTCAGTGGTGGAACCCACACCTGAACCTGGGTCCAGCGCCCACAAGGCGACGCCACTCACAAGGACGAGCCCTCTCTGCTCCCTCCAGCTCCCCTTGCTTTTCTCCCTTCACTCGCAGGGCCTGGCCCTGCTCCAAACCTCCCCACCACAGGCTCCCAACAAAGAGTCTCCCCTTTTTCTTTTCTTGGGGTGTGTGTGTGTGTGTGTGTGTGTGTGTGTGTGTGTGTGTTAATATTTATTGTGATTTTTTTGTTTTGTTTTAATCCTCACCCGAGGATATTTTTCCATTGATTTTTAAAGAGAGAGGAAGGGAGAGACAGAGAGAGAGAAACAGCTTGGTTGCTTCCCACACAAGCCCTAACCAGGGCCAGGGATCAAGCCTGCAATCGAGGCACATGCCCTTGACCGGAATCGAACCCGGGACCCTTCAGTCCGTGGGCTGATGCTCTGTCCGTGCTCCAACCGGGTAGGGCTCTTCCCTGTTTCTTAATCTTGGTCCTGGAAACCCCTCCCAGCTTGATCTCTCTCCGTCATCGGGGTCCCTCCGGGAAGGACAAGGAAGGGGTATAGGACATGTGACAAAGGAGGACAAAAGAGACATTTTCCCAAATGACACATTTCCAAAGTCATTTATTGCATCTAAACACTACAGGGAAGTCGGAGCTGGTCTCTGGTTTAGAAAGATCAGCGTGCATGATTCGAGGGGAGGCTAGCCAGCCCTTGCATGCCTGTTCCACCCAGTTCCCACCAGGTGTCGCCTCACGTCCCTCCTGGGACGTCTCTGCCAGCTCGCTGCCTCCCGGGAGGATGGCTCGCTCGGGTTTGGATCAGAAGGTGCACAGGTGCGTCAGGGGGAGCGTGGGCCGGGCGGGTGGCGCCCTGGGGCAGGGCGTGGGCTCCTCCTAGGAGCCCCGGCTCACGGCTCACCCACACGCTCAGCAGTACCTGCCTCTTCTCTTCTCGATGAAGCTCATCAGGTTGTCCAGCTTCCTGTCGATCTTGCGCAGGTAGAGCCTGAGCTCCGAGCCGAGAGCCTGTTCTGTAAAAAGAAGAGTTCGCAGAAAGGGGTCAAGACTCGGGTGGTCCCCGCGAAACCAGAGGGCGTGGGGCCGCAGATGCCCCTTCCCACACGTGAGCCCAGGGCAGTGTGTTGGACACCTCCCAATGCCCGCGTGCCCCTCCGACTGGCTCCCGGCATCTTCTCTGGGTCTGAATCTAGGCTGGCCAGGGGTGACATGCTCTTGCACCTCAGTTTCTCCTGGGATGCCCAGTGGCCCTTCCTCACCGTAGAGTACGTAGGTGTCTTTCCGATAAATTGCCCGTGGTCTGTATTTGACCAGCGTCTTGCTTGGGCACTGCCCTTAGTTCTCAGGCCCTTCCTCACTGAGGGGTTGGTCCTACTATAGATCTGTGAGATGCAGAACTAGGAGAAGCGCGTGGGCCACCCAACCGGCTGCACTGGAGACAATCACTGCTACACGGAGGTTGGGCCTGATGCCACGTCCTCTGCTCCCTCATCAGCGAAGGCAGGCCATCACTCGGGCCCCTCCAGGGCGGTCTGGGAGGAAGCCCTCTGACTCTCTCCTGGGCGTCACAGCAGTCATCCCAGACAACGAGACGCAGGAGGGCCATGGTGGACCCACGGCAAACAGCGACGGGAAGCCGTGGCCTCAGAGGCCCCGGTATCAGGGACATCTGAGCTCCTTCGTGAGGGTACACTGGAGGGACATCCCTGCCCCTGCCACGCAGACAGAGCATTTGCGACGTGGCCTGTGATGAGCTGTACGGTCTGTCCCTGGGGCAGGACTAGTGTGGCCCTGGCCAGGTGGCTCAGCTGGTTGGAGCAACATCCCGTACACCAGAAGGTGGCAGGTTCGATTCCCGGTCAGGGCACATACCTAGGTTGCAGGTTCGATCCCCGGTCAGGGTGCATACAGGAGGCAACCAATTGATGTTTCTCCTTCACATTGATGTTTCTCTCTCTCTCTCTCCACCTTCCTCTCCCTCTAAAATCAATAAAAACAGATACTCAGGTGAGGATTGGGGGGAAAATAGTGTCAATTTTGAGTTGGGCAAACTGGGGAGCCTGGCCAAATTAGAACAAGGAGACAGATGGCAGCTAAGCTCCCTGTGGCTAGCCTGCTAGCAACTGGACCTGTTTAGGAAGATGCCAGCGTTTTGAAAAAGGAAGCGTTACTGCTAATATCGTCCAGAGCAGCGATTGCCAACCGGTGGTCCGTGGACCACGGGTGGTCCCTGAGGTCCGAAAGGTTGGCGACCACTGGTCTGTAGTATAATATGGAGAAATTATCATTATAGCTGGCATCGCTATCTTTTCTCGTAGTATCATATTGGAGGAGCAAACCGATGCGAGGGAAACCAATAAATGCACCAGGAAGGGAGAAAAGCATATTTTGAGGAGGGGCTAGTATAGAGATTTAACCATCTTAAAAGAGACAGGTAAAGACGGGGTAATATCGATTGGAAACTGATTGATTCCATTGTGTTAGAGGATATAAAGGTGTTGGGAATGGTAAATAGAAATAGATTGTAGAGACAGGGCAGACAAATATAAAGATGGGAGAAGTGCAGAATATTTATATTCTTACAACCACAGAACGGAAGTCACAGCCTGACCCAGTGGATTAGCGTTTCCCGGGAGAGTCGGACGGCCTCCTCCTATACCCAGCACCCGGGTGTCAGGGCTTGATCCCCAAGAAAATGTGGCTACTGTGGTCCACCCTACCTTGAGGGAATGTATAGGAGGAGTTGAGCTGGCTTGGGCTACAGACTAAGATAAAAGTGTGTGTGGGATGATTTAGGTTGGGTTACATGAGGTTAACTTGGGCCTACACTCTGATGGGAGTGTCTGGAGATTGCTGACATCTTGCTTCTCCTACTGTCTGTGGCCAGGACCAGGCAGGTAGTAAATCACACAGCCGCCCATCCTCATCGGCCCCTCATTTCCGTTCACTGGCATCACTGCCGGGACTAGGAAAACGAGTCACCCCCTTTGCCACGCCCGGTACACGTTGGTCCATCTGAGCCTCCTGCTGCTCAGACGACTCTCCTCCCCTTTCGGTTGCCAGGAGAGAGAGGTCCCCCAGAGACGGAGGAACACAGCGGGCACCAAATGGCCAAGAAGAAATGAGAGTTGATCTTACGGTAATTAGAGTGATACACGAAGTTGGCTTCCACCACTCTGTGGTTCAGGGGTTGGGTCCTGCGGTAAATATTGTGGATGGTCTTGTTCTGGTGGTCCAATAAGGAATTCTCTAGCTTCCAAATCTGTTGGCAACAAGAAGTGGCATATGGAGAGGTCGGGACACAGGGGCGATGGAAAAAGAGTTCCGTTAGAAATGGGACTCAGTCTTGGACTTGTGCAAGTCTGATCAAACAGCTGTGAGATGTCAAGCCCAGAGCAGGTTCCGGGTGCTACCTGTCAGGCACAGGGTACGCATCCCTTTGTTCTTCCACAAATCCCTCTTCATCGTTTTCTACGAGTATTGGGTCAACAGCAGAAAGGGGAGGAAGAAGTAAACAGAGACGGGCCAAGCAGCAAGCTCGATGTTTATTTTCCTGAAAATGTCTGTATTCCATGTACATCCTCGAAAGGCATTTTTGCTGCGTGTATAGTTCTAGGTCAGCTGTTCCTTTCTCTTGGTGCTTTGAAAAGATGATTCCACTGCTTTCCGACTCTCACTGCTGCTGTGTGGAGTCTGCTGTCAGTGGAATCATGCTCTTTTCACGGTAATCTGTTCTTTCCCCATCTGGCTGATGTTTAAATTGTTTCCATTGTCTTTGATTTTTTGTGTGGTTTCACTCTGATATGTTTAATGTGTGTGTGTGTGTGTGTGTTTTAAAATTTACGTTGAGCCCTAGCTGATTTGGCTCAGTGGATAGAGTGTCGGCCTGTGGACTGAAGGATCTCAGGTTCGATTCCCGTCAAGGGCACATGCCCTGGTTTCGGGCTTAATCCCCAGTGCGGGGTGTGCAGGAGGCAGCCAATCAATGATTCTCTCTCAATATTGATATTTCTATCTCTTCTCTCCGTCTCCCTTCTTCTCTGAAATCAATAAAAATATTTTTTAAAAAAACAAAATGAGTAAAATTTACATTGACTCATGGGGCTTACTGAATACGTATATGACTTGGTGTCTTTCAACTCTTCTGAAAATATGTCAGCCAATATTCCTCAAATTGTACCTCTTCTCTATGCTACCTCCCTTCTCCTAGAGTTTCAACTAGATATTTGTTAGATTTTTTCCACTCTATTCTCTGTCTCTTTATTTCTTTTTCATCTCCTTTTCTCTTTGTGTTTCATTTTAGATAATTTTCTCAGCTCTGTCTATTAAATGCATTTACTCTGTTTTTACTATCTTTTCAATTCTAGAAATTCTATTTGGGTGTGTTTTTTTCAAGTCTATGTGGTCATTTTTATACTTTTTGTTCTTTTATCATATTTAAAACTCATATTAAACATGCTTATACCTATTATGCAGTTTTACATACATAAACATTCTAATTTTATATTAACTGATAATTTTGCTACCTGAAACTTGTGTAGGTCTATTTCTGTTGACGCTCACTCGTAGTGTCTTTTTCCTTGTGTAATGTGTGATTTTGTTTCTAATTAAGCTCATTTCTGGTAACTCTGTGGAAATTCGTCACTATATGGATTTAAGGTGCACATTTCCAGAGATAATTTACATTTGATTCTATTAAGTATCTGGGGCACTTCCAGCCTTTGGTTGGCGACATTTTTGTGTGTGGGTATGGGTCTCCTTGAATATGGGTGTCTCCACCTTTCCTGGAGGAGGGAAATGAAAAGCATAGGAAAAAGCAATATTGTTTCCTGCGGAAGAATATCACCCAAAAGGAAATGTCAACTGTGCTTTGCACCCACAGTACGTCTGCCCTTTATGTAGCTCAACAAGTCCTTCTGTGCTTGTGCTCTGCTGGGGGACGGATGGCTGCTACCGCTCTTCGCGAAGGGCTCCAGGACTTTCCGGTGGCGGAGACCTACAGGTGACGCTGTCCTCGCACAAAGCCATTGGTGACGTCAGAATGCAGGCCCCGGAAGGACGGGATTTTGTACTGCCAGGGCCTACAGCAGGGCCTCTGAGAGGAGCCCCGGATGAGTATCGCCTTCACTGTGCAACTTCCCTCCCCTGGCCTGGGCCGGGCTCCGTCCCTTTGCTGCCTGAGCTATGGCTCCTTGGGTTCTGTGATGCCTGTTTGCCTATCTCTGCCACAGCACTGGTAAGATCACCCTAGGCGATAGAGGGCCGCACAGCAGCCCTGTCCCTGGAAAACACCACAGGAGCCTGGGAGCTGGCCTTGTGTGGGATTTGGGGGAGCACTCTTGTTAGCCAGGCAGTCAAAAGGGGAGCCTGGGGGAAGGGCCACCACGCGGTACCTGAGCTTTGGAGAGCTTCACGGAGTCGGCCAGCAGGAACCAGTGGACGTTCTCCGTGCAGGGCGGGGTGGTGAGGGAGCCCCAGTAGCTGTAGTAGTAGCGGAGGTTTTCGGGCAGCATGTCCTGGATGTCAAGGCCGCTCAGAACGGTGCTTTGTCCTGACAGAGGGGACCACAGGTGAAGAACGTTAGGGACTGCTGCGGCCCCTCGGGAGGACGCTCGGCTCAGAGCTCACCACCTTCGAGCCTCCTGACCCACGCGGAGGGGCGCCGAAGCTGACTCCTGGGGAGCCTCTCCCCAGGGTCCTGTTTCCTGGAAGGATGAAGAGCAAAGACCTGGGGGGAGACCCCTCGGCTACCTCCTCCTGGCCCCTCCTCCTCGGTAACAAGGGCATGGTCAGGAGGATTGCTGTGGGGGAGGGGGAAGGTGTTTTACAGTGCTGGATGGGACCAGCACACAGGCCACCGCCCCTGAGTGTGACTCATCATCGTCGTCGCCGTTGTTGGGCTGAGGCCAGGGCAGAGTGGTTTCGGGGGAGAAGAGCAGGCGTGAAGGGGTCATTTTGGAGAGGGGCCAAGCCAACGCCCGGAGGAGCCCTCTAAGGTTTCTATGGGCAGCCTCAGGGCCTGCCCACACCTGTAGCTGTGAACCACAGTAATGCCTGTTGGAGGTCTGTTTCTGCCCAGCCATTTTCAGCCGTGGCTGCAGGCCGGGAGTTGGTCTGGGCTTTGGCAGGTGAGCTTGTGGAGGGTGGGGGGGGTCGGGGGGGGGGGGAAGAGGCGGGGGAGGGCGTGGAGGGCGTTTGTCAGAATGAAGGCTCTGGAATCTGCCAGGTAACGAGAGATGATGAAAGGCTGATGCGTAGTGAGAACCAGGAGGCCCATGGACAGGAGGTCAGGAGGCTTGGGGGAGGGGCGAGAACAGACAGTGGCCACAGTGAGATGCGCAAAGCCACGCCCTCAAAGCTGGAGTGGTTATTGCTCAAGGTCAAGGGTTGGCCCTGGGAGTAGGCAATCCCTCTGACCAGAACTGGCCTCCCGGAGGCAGAGGGCGGGAAGACCAGCCCCCGATCTGCGTGTCCAGGCGCGATGATGAGGGGCTTCCATCTAGAGATAAGTCTCAGCCTGACGCCAAGGGGGACACCTCTCTCTAGGGACCAGGATCACCCTGCCAGCTGGGGCCAGGGGGGAGAGCACGTAAGTGAAGATAGCGCTGGCCATCCAGAGGTCCCAGCTGTGGGAATGGACAGGTAGTTTATGACCAGGTTCTCAGCGGGTCCGAGGCCCGAGCCAACAGCAGGAACTGCCGGAAAAGGAGACCTCGCACAGGGAGGGTGCATGCCCTTCACAGGGCTCATCTGCCACCCTCCCCACCAGCGCCACCCTTCCCTGCCCACCCCACCCCACCCCACCCTCCATCCCTACCACACACTCATTCCTCCTCCCTCCTGCCGCTGTTGGCCCCCCTTACCTGAATACCTGACGTTTTCCAAGTGAGAAATGAAGTTGCTGTAATAGGTGTTTTCCGCATAGTCCTTGACCTGCAGGGGAAACAGAGCAGTGACCTCGGTGGGGAGACTGGCCCTGTCCCCTCTGGCCCACCTGCCGGGCTCCTGGCCGACTGGGCAGAGCCGCAAGGGCTGAGCGGGGGCACAATCTGGCTGTGCTTTGCCACCGACTGCCTGGGCCCCCCGGTCTCTCCCAGGCAGACAAGCTCTGAAGCATTTTGGCAACTTCATGGGAAGGGCCAGCAGTCACGCGGGAATACGCCAGTGACCCCATCCGGCCCTGACTGCCCCGTCCTGCCCCCCGCCAGGTCACTTCTGTTCCTAGATGAGTGCTGACGTTCTCAAAGGCAGAAAAGTCGCTTTGGGTGGAAAAGGTCTATTTTCAACGGTTCTTTCCAGTCGGCGGGGTTGATCCACGCCTTCTTCCACCGCGGATAAATCCAGACTTCTGGGATTTATAACTGCCCCTGGCTGTTTGCTTTCTACATGTCATAGCCGGTTTGGCTCAGTGGATAGAGCGTCGGCAGCGAACTGAAAGGTCCCAGGTTCGATTCCGGTCAAGGGCACATGCCCGGGTTGCGGGCTCAAATCCCCAGTGGGGGGGTTGCAGGAAGCAGCCGATCCATGATTCTCTCTCATCGTGGATGTTTCTCTCTCTCTCTTTCCCTCTTCCTTCCTCTCTGAAATCAATAAAAATATATTTAAAAAATAAATATAAAAAATAATAAATGTGTCATGTCTTTTTTTTTGTCCCTCTGTTCCACCTTCTGTGCTCAACAAATGCTTCCAGTGTACCATGGAACCACGTTTAGTTGTGTTCTTAGTGGTTGCTGTAGTGATCACAATATACAACTTAACTCAGGTTGATACTAACTTAATTCCAGTAAAATATAGCAACTTTCGTCCTAGCCAGTTTGGCTCAGTGGATAGAGCGCTGACCTGCAGACTGAAGGGTCCTGGGTTTGATTCCAGTCAAGGGCACATGCCTGGACTGCGGCTTCAATCCCCAGTAGGGGGCGTGCAGGAGGCAGCTGATCAATGATTCTTTCTCATCATTGATGTTTCTATCTCTCCCTCTCCCTTCCTCGCTGAAATCAATAAAAATACATTTTTAATATATTTTATTGATTTTTTACAGAGAGGAAAGGAGAGAGATAGTTAGAAACATCGATGAGAGAGAGACATCCACTGAGCCAAACTGGTTTCGGCAAAAATACATTTTTAAAATAATAAATAAAATATAGCAACTTTCCTCCAATGTAGCTCTATTTCTTCCCCATCTTTCGTCACGTATAGTTACATCTACATATATCATAAATCCAACAATACAGTGGCATTATTATTGCTTTAAGCTATTTTATGGGGGTTTTTTGAGACCAAAAAAAATAAAAATAGTATCTGTAGATGCTCTTTTGTCTGTACCCGCTGATCTAGCTACCATTTCTGGGCCTCCGCATTGCTTTCTGTGGATCTGGGTTACTGTACTGGTGTCATTTTCTTTCGGCTCAAGGGTTTCTTTTCATGCTTACAAGAAGGCCTGCTAGCAATTATCTCGGTTTTTGTTTATCCGGGGGTGTCCCTATTTCACCTCATTTTGAAGAGTGGTTCAGGAGATGGCTTCCTGGTTGACTGTCATTCCACCGCCTTCTGAGGACTTGTTTCCATGGGATGTCGGCCGGTAGCTGTCCCGCCAGTCTGTGTATATAACAAATTCTTTTTCCCTTGCTGCTTTCAGCAGTTTGCCTTTGATGTGTCTGCGTGTTTATCACATGTGGGGTTTGTTGAGTTTCTTGGGCTGGCAAATTAATGTTTTTCATCGAATTTGGGGAATTTGGGGCCATTGTTTCTTCAACCTTTTTTCTGCCACTTTCTCTGTCTCCTTCCCTTCTGGGACTCCCATTATATGTATGTTGGGACATGTGGTCTTGTCTCCAAGGCTATGTTTGCGTTCTTCAATCTTTTCTCTTTGGTCTTCAAGATGAATAATTTATTTGTTCTATCTTCAAATGCACGGATTCTTTTCCTGCCTCACATCTTGCGTTGAGCTCTTGTTGTGAGTTTTTTCATTTTGTTCATTATACTTTTCAGCTCTAGACTGTCCATTTGGTGCATAATTATTATTTCTGTTTATCTATTGAGACTTCCCTTTTGGGATCATTGTCATATTTTCCTTTAATGATTTGAACGTAGTTTTTAAAAAATCCTTTGAGCCGAACCCGGTTTGGCTCAGTGGATAGAGCGTCAGCCTGAGGACTGAAAGGTCCCAGGTTCGATTCCAGCAAGGACATGTGCCTGGGTTGCGGGCACATCCCCAGTGGGGGGTGTGCAGGAGGCAGCTGATCAATGTTTCTCTCTCATCAATGTTTCTAGCTCTCTATCCCTTTTCCTTCCTCTCTGTAAAAAAAATCAATAAAATATATTTTTTAAAAATCCTTTGAACATATTTATGATAGTTGTTTTCAAGTGCTGTCTGCTAAATCACTCTGGGTCCACTCAGCATCAGTTTCTATTAACTGCTTTCTCTTCTCTAAAATATGGATCACATTTTCCAATTTCTTTGCATGCCCAACTTTTTTTGGTTGAAAACTGGACATTTTAGATAATGCATTAGTAGCAAATATGAATTCTGATTTTTAAAGATTGTGCTAAGGGTGTGTTTTTCGTTTGTTTCTATGTCCGTTTAGTAAGTTGTCCTGGCTTTATTGCACGATACATCTCCCCAGCAGTATGTAGCAGCTGATGTCTTTGCTCTGCTCAGTTTTTTGGTGTTTTGTTTTGTGTGGTTTTCTTTTTTTCCTAAAAGAACAGGAAGGTATTCGCTCCCGGTTCTGGAGGGTAGCGTTGGAAATCGCGGTGCCCTGATGGCCACGCCCCCTCTGAAGGCTGCAGGGGAGAGCCTCCTGGCCTCTCCCAGCTTCTGGGTGTTGTAAGCAACCCTTGGTGTCACTCCAGTCTGCACTCCGCTGTCACATGGCTTCTTCCCTCCGCATCCGCGTGTGTCTGTCCCTGCTCAGTTCTTCAGTATTGGTTTTATCTTGTAGCCTGGATTCCTAGGGGCCACCGAGGGTCAGCGGAGCTGTGGTCAGTCAGGGCTCTGAGCAGAGGTCATGCTAAATGCCCTGAGCCCTTCCTTAGGTTTCACCCTCTGCTGATGGAGCTGGGTGAGGGCTGAGAAGCACAAAGCCCAGCCAGTTCTCACGCTGGCCCCAGCGTTTGCTCCCACCTCTTGGGAAGCTGACAGTCCCTCGGTGACTCTTCATTCCCAGGACATCTTCCATAAATTTCTGATCGCTCTGCCACTTGCCGCTCACCCCAACTGGGACTGCTCTGCAGGCTGTCAGAGCTGCGAGTTCTCTCTGTTTTCTGTCTTTTCTTTCAAATTTGCTACTTCTACTGACAGCCCGCCCCCCCTCCCCCCCCAACACACACACACAACCATGCGTTTTCAGCTTTTACCCCAAATCCCGTCAGCCGCCTGCCCCAGGCAGTGCAGCTGCTGGTGTTCCTGTCCAGCCCCCCCAACCCCCCACTCCCTGCCGTAAGCCACCATGCTGACCGAGTTAGGGGTGGGGATGGGAAGCCCACCAGCTACCACTGCTCTCCCTCAAAATTCTAGCCCAGCGGCAGCACGGCTCAGTGGTTGAGCTTCAAACCATGAACCAGGAGGTCACAGTTCGATACCCAGTCAGGGCACATGCCCAGTGCGGGCTCGGTCCCTGGTGTGGGGTGTGCAGGAGGCAGCCGAGCTATGGTTCTCTTGCATCGTGGAGGTTTCTAGCTCTCTCTCCGTCTCCTGTCCACTCTGAAATCAATAAAAATATATTTTTTTAAAAGTCTAGCTACGCCGAAACCGGTTGGGCTCAGTGGATAGAGCGTCAGCCTGCGGCCTGAAGGGTCCCAGGTTCGATTCCGGTCAAGGGCATGTACCTGGGTTGCAGGCACATCCCCAGTGGGGGGAGTGCAGGAGGCAGCTAATCGATGTTTCTAACTCTCTATCTCTCTCCCTTCCTCTTTGTAAAAAATCAATAAAATATATATATATATTTTTAAAAGTCTAGCTACTTTCCACCAGTAAATGCCTCCATTTGTTGTTGCCTCTGGTCCGCTTCCAGAGCGCCGATCCGGTTGCTTGTGACCGTTTTATCCAACTTCATACTTGTCTGCAGCGGACGGGATTCAGCGGCTTCTCCTTGCCGCAAGCCCCACCCTCCAGACTTCCTTAGAGACTCAGAGGTGCTGCTGGCACCCGGGGGCCGCAGGCCCCCCCTTACCCTCCACCCAGCGGAGATTCAGTCAGCGCTCTGCGATCCCAGCTCTCTGAGGTCACCCTGTCCAAGGTCCCCGAGTTTGATGGCGCAGAAGGAGCATGCGCTAGAAATCTTCCCCGAGTCAGCATGTCCCAGGGCTGGGGGCTCAGGAACGGGGGAGCAGGGACAGAAAGGAGACCCCCATCCACACTGACCGCCCGTGTGGACACTGATCTGCGCTTGCCCACGCGGAGCTGGCCTACCTCGATGAGGGCTGCCAGCACGGCCAGGCCGTCGGGAGCGTCCTTGGCTATGTCGTAGCTTCCGTATTTGGAATTGTAGTGAACGACGTGAATCTGTGGGGGCAAGACAAGGTGGGTCAAGGGCCGTCATGCGGACTCCGAAGGCATCGGGTTTGCAGGAAGGAGGAAGGCAGAGGCTCCACCGAGGCCTCAGACCGTCCTACACAAATGCCGCCCTCCGTCTCCCTCCATCTAGGCCACGAGATCTGTCAAGTCCAGAAAAGTTCATCCTTGCTGGTTCAGCTCAGTGGTTAGAACATTGGCCCAAGGACTGAAGGGTCACGGGTTCGATTACAGTCAAGAGCACAAACCTGAGTTGCAGGCTTGATCCCTGGCCCTGGTTGGGGCGTGTACAGGAGGCAACCAATCGATGTGTCTCTCTCACATTGATGTTTCTCTCTCTCACCCTCCCTTTCACTCTCTCTTTAAGAAAGAAAATTAATGGGAAGAAGAAAAGACCAGAAAGTTCTCCAAGAACAGAAAGAGCATGAGCGGGAGTCTGGGAAGGTGGCAATCCAAGGGCATTTCCCTGACCCCGCCTCCCTCCAGGCAGACAAGCTGGCAGAGCCCAGCCCGATCATATGAGGCCCCCGGGTTCTCCTGAAGTCTCCGTGGACCGGACGTGAGCGCCTTGCCCAGGAGGCCGCTGTGATCCTGTGGTCATCCTAAGGACAGATCTGAGCAAGACAGGAAACCCAGAGAATCCAACACACAGAGACCCAGCCGAAGTGGAGAGGGCTCGCCGCACTGTGCAGGCTCTGACTTCTCGGAGGACGGGGCCCTGGCCTGCACCCGGCACGCAGCACCCATCAATGGGAGCGAATGAATGGAAAACAGACTCAGCCTCCGGAGACATGACCATCAATCACCACTGGAAGAACGTCTTTGGGGCTGTTTGAATAAGAAAAGTGGCTATGGCCCTGGCTGGTGTGGCTCAGTGGGTAGAGCATCGGCCTGAGGACTGAGGGGTCCCAGGTTCAATTCCGGTCAAGGGCACATGCCTGGGTTGCAGGCTTGGTCCCCAGTGTGGGGCGGGGAGGGGGGACGTGAAGGAGGCAGCCAATCAATGATTCTCTCTCGTCATTGACGTTTCTCTCTCTCTCCCTCTCCCTTCCTCTGTGAAATCAGTGAAAACGTATTTTAAAAAGAAAGTAGAAGTGACTGTGGGTTTGAGGGAGAGGTCCTGGAGGGACCCTCACGGTACCTCAGCCACGTATCTGAACCCGTCGATGGTGTGCTCGGAGCCGCTGATCTCCGAGGACGCGCCGCCCCAGTGGAAGTGCAGCTGCAGGGCGACGTACTCGGTGCCCTTGGCCGTGGTCATGCGCATGGTGGGGGGCAGGCTGATCTGCACTGGAAGAGAAAACGGGGCTCAGCGAGGGGGTGCAGGCTGCCGATGGGTCAGGCCTCCTGGGCAGGCAGCCTCTCTGGTCCCGGATGAGCCAGGACAGCCTGGCTTAGCGTGCCCTGAGCAGGGTCACCTGAATGGGCATGGAGCTTGCTGGAAGCAGAGCCATTCTAAAGAGTCACCAAATAACCTTGAAAGCGAATTTACTAAACTCGTTCCAAGCGCATGAGAGAGATTGGAGTAACGTGGGTGAGCTGTGAGTGTATTCTGGTTGACAAGCTGAGGGGACCCCAAGGGAACGGGCCACTGGCCGCCGGGACGTTCTGCAAACGCACAGCATGGCTGTTACGTTCTCTGTCCAGGCTTCCGACGGGGGGGGGGGGGGGGGGGGGGCGTCCACACCCCGCTTTTCCTGTCGACCTCCACCCCTCCACCCCTTTCTCGGAGGGAAGGGTAAACAAGAGCTTCTCTTCCGCCTCTGAGAAGAACTGGGCCTCCTGTGGGCACGCTGAGCTGAGCAGACTCCAGGGAAAAGGAGGAAAATCAGACCGGGGCACAGACCAGGGGGCAGACCAGAAACCAGGCGGGGCTGTGGCTGCGGCAGCATTGCCTGCACCTGGGTTTGCCGCTGTCAGTCACCTGGGTTTGCCGCTGTCACCTGGGTTTGCCGCTGTCAGTCACCTGGGTTTGCCGCTGTCACCTGGGTTTGCCGCTGTCAGTCACCTGGGTTTGCCACTGTCACCTGGGTTTGCCGCTGTCAGTCACCTGGGTTTGCCGCTGTCAGTCACCTGGGTTTGCCGCTGTCACTTGGGTTTGCTGCTGTCAGTCACCTGGGTTTGCCGCTGTCACCTGGGTTTGCCGCTGTCAGTCACCTGGGTTTGCCGCTGTCAGTCACCTGGGTTTGCCGCTGTCACCTGGGTTTGCCTCTGTCAGTCACCTGGGTTTGCCGCTGTCACCTGGGTTTGCTGCTGTCAGTCACCTGGGTTTGCCTCTGTCAGTCACCTGGGTTTGCTGCTGTCAGTCACCTGGGTTTGCCGCTGTCACCTGGGTTTGCCGCTGTCAGTCACCTGGGTTTGCCGCTGTCACCTGGGTTTGCCTCTGTCAGTCACCTGGGTTTGCCGCTGTCAGTCACCTGGGTTTGCCACTGTCAATCACCTGGGTTTGCCGCTATCAGTCACCTGGGTTTGCCTCTGTCAGTCACCTGGGTTTGCCTCTGTCAGTCACCTGGGTTTGCCGCTGTCAGTCACCTGGGTTTGCCTCTGTCAGTCACCTGGGTTTGCCTCTGTCAGTCACCTGGGTTTGCCACTGTCACCTGGGTTTGCTGCTGTCACCTGGGTTTGCCGCTGTCACCTGGGTTTGCCGCTGTCAGTCACCTGGGTTTGCCGCTGTCACCTGGGTTTGCCGCTGTCACCTGGGTTTGCCGCTGTCAGTCACCTGGGTTTGCCGCTGTCACCTGTGTTTGCCGCTGTCAGTCACCTGGGTTTGCCTCTGTCAGTCACCTGGGTTTGCCTCTGTCAGTCACCTGGGTTTGCCGCTGTCAGTCACCTGGGTTTGCCGCTGTCACCTGTGTTTGCCGCTGTCAGTCACCTGGGTTTGCCTCTGTCAGTCACCTGGGTTTGCCGCTGTCAGTCACCTGGGTTTGCCGCTGTCACCTGGGTTTGCTGCTGTCACCTGGGTTTGCCTCTGTCAGTCACCTGGGTTTGCCGCTGTCAGTCACCTGGGTTTGCCGCTGTCAGTCACCTGGGTTTGCCGCTGTCAGTCACCTGGGTTTGCCGCTGTCAGTCACCTGGGTTTGCCGCTGTCAGTCACCTGGGTTTGCCTCTGGCTGGGTCTGAGTGAGCGCAGGAGAGGCTAACAGGGACTGAGGGAGCAGCGGGGACGGAGGCTGAGGACAGAGGCCACACGCCTTGGGAAGAGCCTCCTCGTTTCGTTTCAGGGCCTAACGCCGGCCACCCTCCGGCGGTGCTCTAGGTCAGTGGTTGCCAGGCGGTCTGCGGACCGCTGGTGGGAGGTCCGTGAGGTCCGAAAGGCTGGCGACCACTGCTCTAGATGCCCTGCGACCGCCCGGCCAGCAGCCTCGCCCCCCACCTGTGTGGCCGTTGTTGATCATGAGGAAGTCTTCGCCCTGCGCGTCGTAGCCGGTCAGGTTCAGCGCCCTCAGGAAGGGGTTGTGCTTCACCTTCCTCCTCTGCAGGTCGATGGGCGACTGTCTGTCCCCCCCGCAGGTGGGGTACTCCTCGTGCCAGTGTGTCTCATCCTTCGGCCCCTCTGAGGGGGGAGAGAACAAAGGGGGAGCACAGGTCAGGGCCCGCCCTGGGGCACCCACTTAGGGCAAAGGTCAGAGCCTGCCACTCACAGCAGAGCCTGCCCAGCCGGGGCCCCCAGTGGCCGGCAGGAGGCCAGCGTCAAGGCCAGGCTGCCCTCTTGAAAGCAGACGCAGGGCCTCAGAAAGGGGGTGGGAGGGGCGTCGGAACCCACTCCAGGGGCCCCCAGCGTCTGGGCTTCCCTATGGCAGTGCCTGCCCTGCAGACACGATGTGGTGTGTGTGTGTGTGTGTGTTTAATATATTTTTTAATTGACTTTTACAGAAAGGAAGGGAGAAGGATAGAGAGATAGAAACATCAGTGAGACAGAAGCATCGATCAGCTGCCTCCTGCATGACCCCTACTGGGGATCAAGCCCACAACCCAGGTACATGCCCTTGGACAGAATCAAACGTGGGATCCTTCAGTCCGCAGGTTGATGCTCTATCCCCGTGGTCGGCAAACAGAGGCTCGCGAGCCACATGCGGCTCTTTGGCCCCTTGAGTGTGGCTCTTCCACAAAATGCCACGGCCTGGGCGAGTCTGTTTTGAAGAAGTGGCGTGAGAAGAAGTTTAAGTTTGAAAGATTCGGCTCTCAAAAGAAATTCCAATCATTGTCCTGTTGATATTTGGCTCTGTTAACTAATGAGTTTGCCGACCACTGCTCTATCCACTGAGCCAAACTGGTTAGGGCACAACTTGGCGTTTTGAAAACAGTGGTGACTACACAGCCTCCCTTTTCCCTCTGAAGGACGGGCAGCTGATAAATGCGTTAGGGGCTCCTTGGGCCCGGGCATCACTGAGCCCAGGACCTTGTGCGAACAGAGAGCATGGATTTTTTCTCTTTTCCTCGGATGCCCCAGTGTCCTACACAGCCCCCACCCCTGACAGTGACATGGCCCCCACTCCCACCGGCAGGACCTTCCACCTGCTTCCTGGCCCCAGTCCTGTCACCTGGTTCCCAGTGCCTACCCACCAGGTCCTCAGGGCGAGAAAGGAAGCACCAGATTCAAAGATGAGCAAATAATTGGTTAAAGCATATCAGAGCAGCCCGGCCAGTGTGGCTCAGGGGTTGAGTGCCGACCTATGAACCAGGAGGTCACAGTTCAATTCCCAGTCAGGGCACATGCCTGGGTTGTGGGCTCCATCCCCAGTGTGGAACATGCAGGAGGCAGCCGATCCATGATTCTCTCTCATCATTGATGTTTCTATCTCTCTCTTCCTTCCTCTCTGAAATCAATATATATATATATATATATATATACCGAGTGGCCAGATTGTTATGATCTCTGAACGCATAATAATCTGGCCACTCAGTGTATATCCTATATAACAAAAGGCTAATATGCAAATTGTCCCCTCAACCAGGAGTTCAACCAGCAGGCAGGCCGGCTAACCACCCATGTCCCCTCCCCTTGGCCAGGCTGGCCGGACCCCACCTATGCATGAATTCATGCACCGGGCCTCTAATATATATATATAAAAAAGTAAGGAAATGTATCTCTCACAGCCACAGTGGGGAGAGTGATGACCTCAGAACAGCTGTGGGTCCTGGTCTCACCCCGTGACTGTGGGTCCAAGCTCCCCCACCGCCCAGGGGGAAGGGCACAGCTTGTGTTAAGGAGGACTTTGGACCGGGGCCTTGAGAAGCTTCTTGGCTTTGCAATAGAAAGTCCATGCTGTGCTCCTCCACGTGATGGACAGACCAGGTTTAAACAGTTCTCTCCAGGAGGCGGATGCACAGCTCAAGACCGAAGGCCCTGGCCCGGGCCCCTGCCAGCACTGGGGGGCAGGGGAGGGCTCATGTGCCCGGGGGCCGTTGCAGGAGCTGCCCCAGTTCTCCCGACCCTTGGTGGCTGTCTGAGGCCCACAGTCCCAGAAGCCAGGCTGTTGGCATTCCCTCTCTTCCTCGCCCTCCCAGCAGGGCCACGCCCTCGTGGGCTCCTCAGCCCAGCACCCAGCAGCGGCTAGGGCTGGCCAGCCTCCCCTGTAGCTGGAGCCCCTGGGTCTCCCTGCAGCGTCCCTAGTCCCGCTGCCCTTGGCCTACGGGACATAGGTCCCCCGATTGGGTGCTTCCCCATGTCAGGGGCGGGCGGTGTAGAGCAGGCCCCGCACCGTGTCTGCTCCTGGTCCTGCGTAGCCAGTGGCCGCCGGTGTCCTGTCGGGGCCCACGCCTCCAGGCAGCTCAGAAAAGATGGGGGCAGGGAGGCAGGCACTCCCAGCACTGCCATGGGGCAAGGGTGTTTCATGTCCAAGCCCCACAGATGTGGTCTTCCTATCCTTGGCTCCCACGGGGCTAAATGCCAGGGGCTTTGATTTCACAGGTGAAAGTCGGGGTTCAGTGAAATGTAGATTCCAGTGTCAGTAGGTCCTGGCAACCGAGGGCGGGCACCTGGGGGCCCCCAAGGGCCCTGGTGCCCGGTCCTCGGCGTCGGGACGTTCTGGGGCAACCTCGTCCCATGAGACAGCTGAGAAGAACGCTCCCGGGCCCTGGAGGCTGCGGGCAGCCCTCGGTTTCTGGTTTTTTTGTTTGTTTTTTAAATCCTCCCCGAATGATATGTTTTTATTGGTTTCAGAGCGGGGGAGGGAGGGAAGGAAAGAGAGAGGTACATTGATGTAAGAGAAAAACAGCTATTGGTTGCCTTCCATACACATCCCAACTGGGGATCGAACCCGCAACCTAGGTGTGTGCCCTGACCAGCAATCGAACCCCTAGCCCTTTGGTGTATGGGACGATGCTCCAACCCACTGAGCCACCCGGTCAGGCCAGCGGGCAGCCCTTGTGACAACTTTATTTCCCACTCACAGACCAAGAAAGCAAAGGGCTTGGCCGTCGGGCAGGGCGGGGGCTCCCAGGCCAGCCCGGGCGCGGGACCGTGTCAGAGCACAAGAGCGGCGGGTGAGCCGGGGCCTGCGAAGGGCGAGCATCCCTTTCCCCGCATCGCGGCTGCAGTGCGGTGCGTCCTCCTCACCTGTGCCCTGCAGCCGGCAGCGGAGGGCACACACCATCGCGTGAAATGCCAGGCTCCCCCGGGTCCTCGGGAGGGTCAGGGGGTCCTGCAGCCGGGGGGGTGTGGGGGGCGGGAGGGGGCCTCACCTGTGTACGTCCAGTCCTGATGGGCCAGGGCTCCCAGGAGGAGCAGGGACAGCAGGATGATCAGAGTGCTCATGGCGCTGCAGGGCCGGAGTCAGGGCCAGGCCGGGGTCGCTCTCCTTTTAAAAGCTCAGAGACCAGCTGTAAGGCACAATTCCCACGTCTGGCCGGCACCCACGGGAGAATAACACCGCCCACAGTGGCCCTTCTGACGTGCTCACGTGGCGGGCGGCGGGCGCCTAGCCTCCACTGCGCGCTGCCATGTCCAGCCAGCCTATAGGTTTGGCCGGTCCACGTCTGGACTTGGGAAAACTCCCGTGAGGGCCACACAGGGCGGCCTTTGTGGACGGGGACACCCGGGAGGGAAAGCCCAAGGCGGGGAGCGGCGGGGGAGGCTCCCCTGGAACAAAGATGCTCCCGGCCAGCAGCGCCCTGGGGCCCGGCCAGGGGCCTGGCAGGGGCATTGCCAGGGCCTGCACACCCTTGCCAGGTCCCGCCTGGTATTTCCTGTGTCTCGGCAATGTCACCAACCACCGCTGCTGACTGCGGCTGCCCTCAGCCGGTACCTCGGGGCACGACCTGCCCCACGCGTGGGCCTGGGATGGAGAGGGCAGTGGAGGCTGGCGTGTGTGCGCCTCACTCTGAATTCAGTGGCGAACCCCAGATCCCCGCTCATGAGCACGTCCCCGGGCGTGCCTCCGGGCCACCGAGCTGCTGGGGCGCATGTGTCCCCACGAAATGCCTTTGTTCCAACAACTGGGGTGAGCCCCGTCACACCCAAAGCAATGGGACGTGTCAGAGCAGTGCCTGGCCGAGCCTCAGAGCGATGTGGGGCCTAACGGCCTGCGTCCGCTTGGGTAAACAGCCCTTGACCTGAGCCGATGGAGAGCCTTTTGATTGATGCCTGCTGACAGGCCAGCACTTCGCATGGTCCCCCTGCGCACCCGGGCTTCAGAGAGGGCACAGGCCAAGGGCAGCGCTGTGTAGGGTGCTTGTGCCCTGGCCCATAGCATAGACCCCTATTCCAGAGCACAGAGCTAGGCCCCAGCCTCGACGTCTCACTGCCAACTCCCCACCCCCACCCCCCAGTCCAGGGGTGCCCCGCGGCACGTGAATCCAGCGTGGTGAAGGGCATGGAGAAGGGCAAGGACTCTGATGCCAGACGGACGGAGCTCAGATCCCTGCCCCGCCGCTCAGCAGCTGTGGGACTGGTGGCGAGTTACTCCCCCCCCCCCCACCACTCCCCCGGGCCTGCGTTTCCCGGGATCTGGAGATGCACCTCCCTCCTGGGGGTTAACAGTGAACGTGTGTGTTGTTCTCACAGCAGCCGCTGGGACGTGGCAAATGGCACTTTTATCTACTCGGACCCCTCATCCCATGGAGAAAGGATGTGATCTGTCATTGGCACCCAGCCTGTTAGTGAGGGAACTAGAGGCGAAAGTGAAGGACTCCTTCTAGCCACACAGCTCTTTTCCCCATCTGCCGGGTGAGAACCCCACTCTGCAGTCTTAGTGATACATCGGCCCGCTGGGCCCGGCCCTGCCGAAGGGCCGCCTCACAGATCCCGCAGATCCCGCAGATCCTGCAGATCCCGGGAGATCCCGCAGATCCCGGGAGATCCCGCCTCTGCTGAGGACAGCCTCGACCTTCAGGCAGGCCCGGGGACCTGCCCTCCCCCGGCGGGAAACACAACGGCCCCACCTGGAGTTTTTTTCCTGGGGATCGGACAGAACGAGAGCGCTGGAGCGGCATGTCCCGATGTGGAGGAAGCGGGAGGTCTGGATGCTCCGAGGCGGAGCGTGGCTGGAGGGAGAGGAGCGCGGAGTCGGCCAGAGCAGGATGGGGTCGGGATGCTGCACAACGCGGGAGACAGGAGGGGCGGCGGGAGTGAGAGGAGGCAGGAGCAGATGCTCAGAGAAAGGAGGGCTCCAGCCCTGACCGGGTTGGCTCAGTGGATAGAGCGTCGGCCTGCGGACTGAAGGGTCCCAGGTTCGATTCCGGTCAAGGGCATGGACCTGGGTTGCGGGCACATCCCCAGTAGGGGGTGTGCAGGAGGCAGCTGATCGATGGTTCTCTCTCATCGATGTTTCTCACACTCTATCCCTCTCCCTTCCTCTCTGTAAAACATCAATAAAATATGTTTAAAAAAAAAGAAGAAGAAGAAAGGAGGGCTCCAGGAGCGGGCCCCACGCAGGCCTGCGCTGGGGAGCGGGCGAGTGTCCGTTGCCCATGGCTCCTGCCTCCGTTTCCCAGGGGAAGCCCGGGGAGCCCTGGAGCCTTCATTGCCCCGCCAAGTCCTCACAGTTCCCTTTGTGAGTCTGTCGTCACCACCCCGCCGCGGAGCCCACGGCCACTATTCATCCACGGGCCTGAGGCTCGCTCTGGGGTCTCCAATCCCTGGCGCGAGCCTGAGGGGCTGGGGACCTGGCCAATGGGTGGTCAGGGTCGGTAACGAAGTTCATGAAGTCATTGGAAGAGCCAGGCCCATCGTTAATGAGGGAACACGACTAAGAAAGAGGGTCCATCCGTCTCCTGTGACACATACGCCATCGACACAAGCCACAGCCGGAGAGCATCACTCTTGTCGCCTTCTTTCTAACTCACTGTCGTCTTTGACCCTAAAACTTTCCGTTCACTGGCGTTTCCTTGTATTCGTGAAGCTCGTTGCTAGTTTCGGGTGGGGGTTTTCGTCCTGTGGCGTCAGTGTCACATTAGACTTCGGACTGGCCTCTGCTTTCATCCAACCATGTCTCAGCACATCGAGGTTGTCACAGCCTGAACCCTATCTGGGAGATGAACTGACAAGCATGGCATTTTCACCACAACATGATGTCAACATGAGAAAGGAGCTTTTGTTCTTCCTCGGTGCCACCACGGCGCCATGACGAAGGCCCTCTGAGGCAAAGAAAGAGAAGGGAGCAGGGGGATGCGGTGCGCCCAGGTGAGCAGGGAGGTGCTGTCAGCCAAGATAAACAGGGAAGCACCCAGGGACAGGGAGGGGGACCAGCCCAGGTGCATAGGGAGGGGGACCAGCCCAGGTGCATAGGGAGGGGGACCAGCCCAGGTGCATAGGGAGGAGGACCAGCCCGGGTGCGCAGGGAGGGGGACCAGCCCGGGTGCACAGGGAGGGGGACCAGCCCGGGTGCGCAGGGAGGGGGACCAGCCCGGGTGCACAGGGAGGGGGACCAGCCCGGGTGCGCAGGGAGGGGGACCAGCCCAGGTGCATAGGGAGGGGGACCAGCCCAGGTGCATAGGGAGGAGGACCAGCCCGGGTGCGCAGGGAGGGGGACCAGCCCGGGTGCGCAGGGAGGGGGACCAGCCCGGGTGCGCAGGGAGGGGACAAGCCCAGGTGCACAGGGAGGGGGACCAGCCCGGGTGTGCAGGGAGGGAGACCAGCCCGGGTGCGCAGGGAGGCCCCAGCAGCCCAGGTGAGCCTGGGCTCAGGTGGGTGCGGGTCTGGCCTGGAAGATGTATCTGGCTACAGAAGAAGGTGTACATTGGGGCTATAAGTCACACAGATAGGACCTTGTTCTGTTTCGCTCAGGAGTTTCAGCTCCGGAATCGTAAAAACAAGTCATTCTGGAC
Source organism: Corynorhinus townsendii (assembly GCA_026230045.1). Taxonomy (NCBI): domain Eukaryota; kingdom Metazoa; phylum Chordata; class Mammalia; order Chiroptera; family Vespertilionidae; genus Corynorhinus; species Corynorhinus townsendii. The sequence continues at coordinate 217,264,244 of JAPDVU010000002.1, forward strand.
AGGCGAGTTTTGTAGATGGCTAAAGGCTCGGTTCTACCTAAGCAGCAAGGCGTTTAGTCCATTTGGGATTACAACTTCTAAAATACATCACACTCTTCCCCGCTTTCCTTAAAAAGATAAATGCAATTACACTTAACCACTGAGGCCCCGTTAATATGAAAATTATTATCCTGCATTGTAATATCTAGATGCCCACAGGGCCTATAACTGTATATAACTGTATATGGCTGTTCTCCCCACACGAAAGGAACCCTAACTTACTCTTTTTTATTTCCTGTATCGGATATGGGGGGTCGGGGGGAGGCAGTCAGCTAGCTTACTCAGCTATTAAAGCGATGTACACCCACGCTCCTGGGGATATTCAGAACAGAAGTGGGACTCGGTGCCGGCGCAGGCCCACAAGCCGCGGCCTGGCAGGAGTCAGCCCTGTAGCTGCGGACGGGGGGCAGGTTGAGAGACCCGGGCAGCGCTGGGCAGCAGGGGCCCCTGGAGGGACCCGCGTGTCGAGCTCATTTGTCACAGTCAGCATTGCAACGTCGGCGGCCAGCTGCGGCCTCTTGGGGTTGTCTCTTTGCCTCTCTTCACCTCCTGGCTCCTTATTTGCTATATTTTTATCTGTTTGTCCAGAAAGCAGACGGCTGTCCTTCTTAGAACTACATGCACAAGGGGAGGGGACAGAGGGGACACCGAGGGCCCGGAGGCCGTACTAAAAGCAGCACACCAGGGCGACACGGGCAGCACGGCGAGGCGAGGAGGCTTCCTGGTCTCTCCCCTAGGAGTTACAACCAGCTGCACAGCTATCATCCCACAAAGAATTCCCTGCGCGACACACAAGCCTGTCCGCGAGGTCAGCGCTCCGGGACACCTGGCGGTGGGTGTACGGGGGTGAGGAGGGGAGGGAGGACAGAGACAGACACAGCCCAGCCCTGGCAGGCGCCCCAGCAGAGAAGGGTGAGATTGCAGCGCCCACTCAGCAGCCAGCAGCACTGGGGCCCGAGGCGGCAGCAGCCTGAATGGTGAGCGCACATCGCGGCAGGGCGGGGGGCAGGGGACGCAGAGGGGCAGGGCGGGGGCAGGGGACGCAGAGGGGCAGGGCGGGGGCAGGGGACGCAGAGGGGCAGGGCGGGGGCAGGGGACGCAGAGGGGCAGGGCGGGGGCGGGGGACGCAGAGGGGCAGGGCGGGGGGCAGGGGACGCAGAGGGGCAGGGCGGGGGGCAGGGGACGCAGAGGGGCAGGGCAGGGGGCAGGGGACGCAGAGGGGCAGGGCGGGGGGCAGGGGACGCAGAGGGGTGGGGCGGGGGGGGGCAGGGGACGCAGAGGGGCAGGGCGGGGGCAGGGGACGCAGAGGGGCAGGGGACGCAGAGGGGCAGGGCGGGGGCAGGGGACGCAGAGGGGCAGGGCGGGGGCAGGGGACGCAGAGGGGCAGGGCGGGGGGCAGGGGACGCAGAGGGGCAGGGCGGGGGCAGGGGACGCAGAGGGGCAGGGCGGGGGGCAGGGGACGCAGAGGGGCAGGGCGGGGGCAGGGGACGCAGAGGGGCAGGGCAGGGGGCAGGGGACGCAGAGGGGCAGGGCGGGGGGCAGGGGACGCAGAGGGGCAGGCGGGGGTGTTGGGTTATCGCCCTCGCTCAGCGGGCCGCAACGGGGCAGAAGCACCATTCTAGCCGGAGTGACCGGTACACGTTTCGGCTGACCCCGGTGGGACAGACAAAGTGGCAGATGCGAGAACCCACCTCCCCCCACCCACTCATTGCGGGGAAACCAATGGAGGGCCAGGCAGCGACCGCCTCCTTGCTCTACAATCCGCTCAGCACACAGGTCGCCTGGAAGAGGCACGTGGCCAAGGCGCCTGAGGAGCCGCCCAAGGAATTCAACATCTGGAAGCCAAACCCTCTCCCCGCTGGAGACCTACACCACGGAGCAGAACCCTCCCTCCGGAGCTGGCTGTGGCGTGACGGGTCTGACAGGCAGGAGGACAATGGTGGTGGCTCAGCACAGAACACTGAGAAAGCCAGGCTTCTACCAGAAGGAGAGACAGTAGAATCAGATGATGAAAAAGATGAGCATGGCCCTTGCCAGTGTGGCTCAGTGGATAGAACGTCGGACTGCAGACTGAAGGGTACCCGGTTCCATTCAATCAAGGGCACATGCCTGGGTTGCGGGCTCAATCCCCAGTAGGGGGCGTGCAGGAGACAGCCCATCAATGATTTTCTCCCATCATTGATGTTTCTATTTCTCTCTCCCTCTTCCTTCCTCTCTAAGATCAATAAAATATTTTTTAAAAAAGAAAGGAAGGAAGGAAGGAAGGAAGGAAGGAAGGAAGGAAGGAAGGAAGGAAGGGAGGGAGGGAGGGAGGGAGGGAGGGAGGAAGGAAGGAAGGAAGGAAGGAAGAAAAAGATGAGCATACTTCTAAAGAGCCACAGAGGAGCCTGGCTGGTGTGGCTCAGAGGTTGAGTGTCAACCTATGAACCAGGAGGTCACAGTTTGATTCCTGGTCAGGGCACATGCTGGTTGTGGGTTCGATTCCCAGTGGGAGGCATGCAGGAGGCAGCCGATCAATGATTCTCTCTCTCATCACTGATGTTTCTCTCTCTCTCTCCCTCCCACTCCCTTTCTCTCTGAAATCAATAAAAATATAAAAATATACATATATATAAAAACCTAAGTGACCGGCCTACCTGCCGACTGTTTGACCGGGCAACCGGTAGCTATGATGCACACTAACCACCGGGGAGCAGAACCTCAACGCAGGAGCTGCAAGCTGTGGTGACTTGGCAGCTGCGGTTTTCAGGTGACACACCCAGAACCAGAGAGGAGGGAGCCCGATTCCGGGGTGCGTCACCCAAGAACCACCCTCTCACAATCCTGGATCCCTCGGGAGATGTCAGAGAGCCAGTTTTGGCCCGATCCCCGCAGGCCAGGCTGAGGGACCTATTATTACCAGGCCTCTAGCAATAATAATAAAAAATAAAGAGCACAGGGTAGAACCGGGAGAGCCAACAAAGAAGAAAAAGTAGAAGACAACAAATAGCAAGCAATTTTGGACTATGACACTTAAGGAAAGGTCTTTTGTTTTGTTTTGTTTTTGTGGATTTTTTGGCAGATAAGTTGATATTGTAAATGATTACGAACCATCTACATTTAACGAGTTAACTAATGTTAATTAACTAATAAGCATTGCTACAGGAACTTGCCACTGTTGAATTCACTTTTTATTTTAAAACTTTTGTATCTTTAAAACTCAGATGGTGACTTGGGGTTGTGAAGTCGACAACACTTAGAAGCGTTCTTGCTATCACAGAATTGGTGACATGCTTTGAGAGCGTGTCACATGTTAACGTGCCAACGTTCTATGAACCTTTTATAAAAGAACATAGGTATATTTTTTTCTGTTTAGAAGGATTTTTTATTTTTTAAATCTTTAGTGTTGAAAGTATTACATATGTCCCCTTTTATCCCCTACTGACCCCTTCCAGCCCGCTCCTGCCTCCCCCCCCCACCCCACCCCACCAGGCCCTCACTGCTCTACTGTCTGCATCCATGAGTTACGCATATATGCATACAAGGTCTTTGGTTGATTACTTCCCACCCCCCTCCCTCCCCCGCCTTCCCTTTGACATCTGCATTCTGTTCCATGCTATGGGATATATTCTTAAAATAAATCTATTGTAATGAACTGTGGGGGGGAGGGGAGGAAAGAAAGAAGAAAAATCCCAAATTAACAATCTAACATTTCACCTTAGAGAACTAGAAAAAGAAAAACAAATAAAGCCCAAAGTCAGAAGAAAAAAGGAAAATTAAAATTACAGCAGAGCCCTAGCCAGTTTGGCTCAGTGGATAGAGTGTTGGCCTGCAGACCAGGGTCCTGGGTTCGATTCCAGTCAAGGGCACATGCCTCGGTTGCAGGCTCCTCCCCAGCCTGGGCCCTGGTCGGGGCTCACGCGGGAGGCAACCCATCGATATGTTTCTCTCACACCGGTGTCTCTCTGTCTTTCCCTCTCTCTCCCACTCTCTCTAAAAATCAGTGGGAAAATATCCTTGGGTGAGGATTAACAACAAAAATTACAGCAGAAGTAAATGAAATAGAGAACAAAAAGACAATAGGAAAAGTTAATGAGACAAAGAACTGGTTCTTCAAAAAGATAAGTAAGATGAACAAACCTCTGTCTAGGAAAGAAAAAAGAGAAAAGACTCAACTGAATATTATCAGAAACGAAAGAGAAGTTACAGTGGACTCCACAGAAATACAAAAGACTGTACAAGAATACTATGAAGGGCTATCCTCCACCAAATTTGTTAGCCTGGAAGACAGGACAAATTCTTGGAAATGTACCATCTTTCTAGACTGAACCATGAAGAACTGGAAAACCTAGAGAGATCAGCAATGAGGAAATTAAAATAGTCATCAAAAACTTTCCCACAAGTAAAAGTCCAGGGCCAGATGGCTTCACTAGTGAATTCTACCGAACATTCAAAGAATATGTAATACCTATCCTCCACCGGCTCTTCCAAAAAGTTCAAGGAGAGGGAATACTTCCGAACGCATTTTACAAGGCCACCATCACCCTAATACCATAACCAGCCAAGGACAGCACACACAAAAGAAAATGACAGGCCTCTGTCTCTGCTGAAGATAGATGCAAAAATCCTCCACAAAATGCTAGCAAACTGAATACAGCCATATATTCAAAAGAGAATGCATCATCACCAGCTGGGATCCATTCCAGGGACACCAGGGTGCTTCAACAAATGCAAGTTAATGTGATACACCACATGAACAAAATAAAAGATAAAAGCCACGTGATTGTACCAGTAGATCCGAAGAAACACTTGACAAGCTATAACATCCGTGTATTTTTTTAAAAATGGGTATAGAAGGAAAGTACCTCAACATAATAAAGGCCATGTATGGCAAGCCCACAGCTAAAAGTATACTCAATGATGGAAACCTGTAAGTTTCCCTCTAAGATCAGGAGCAAGAACTGTTATGCAACATAGTTCTGGGATTCCTAGCCAGAGCAGTCAGTCAAGAGAAAGAAATAAAAAGCATCTGAATTGGGAATGAAGAAGTAAAACTGTCACTATTTGCAGATAACATGATTCTATATATAGAAAACCCTAAATACTCCACCAAAAGACTATTAGAAACAATAAACAAATATGGTAAAGTAGCAAGAATGAAATCAATGTACAAAAATCTGTTGTGTTCCTATATACTAACAATAAAATGGAAAAGTAAATGAAGACAAGAATCCCATTTGCAAGCAACAAAAAGAATAAAATCACTAGGAATAAATTTAGCAAAGAAAGTGGAAGGCCTGTACACTAAAAACTATATGACATTGTTAAAAGAAATTGAAGACACAAAGAAATGGAAAGATATGCCATGTTTATGGATTGGAAGAATTAACATAGTTAAAATGGCCATATTAACTAAAACACTATACAGATTTAATGCAATCCCCATCAAAATCCCAGTGGCAAATGCAATCCCCATCAAAATCCCAATGGCATTTTTTCAAAGAAATACAACCAAAAAATCAAATTTGTATGGAACTGCAAAAGACCCCAAATAGCCAAAACAATCCTGAGAAAAAAGAATATCACAGGAGGTATCACACTTTCTGACTTCAAATTATACTGCAAAGCTACAATTATAAAAAAAAATTGAGTATTGGTAGAAAAATAGACACACAGACCAATGGCATAGAATTGAGAGCCCAGAAATAAACCCACACATATAGGGGCAACTAATTTTTTACAAAGTAGTCAAAAAATATAATGAAGAAAGGAAAGCCTCTTCAATAAATGGTGTTAGGACAACTGGAAGGTCATGCAAAAGAATGACACCACACACAAAAATTAACTCAAAATGGATCAAAGACTTGACAATAAGGCCTGAAATAATCAAATACATACAAGAAAACATAGGCACTAAACTTATGGATCTTTGTCTCAGAGGGTTCAGGGGAACTTGACCCCTCACGCAAGGGAAGTAAAAGCAAAAATAAGTGAATGGACTACATCAAACTAAAAAGCACAAGAAACCATCAACAAAACAAAAAAGCAACCAACTGAATGGTGGGAGAAGTTATTTGCAAACAATACCTCTGATGAGGGGCTAATATCCAAAATATATAAAGAACTCGTACAACTCAACAACAAAAACAACAAACAATCCAGTTAAAAATGGGCAGAGGACCTGAACTGGCACTTTTCCCAAGAGGACATACTGATGGCCAACAGACACATGGAACGGTGCTCAACTTCACTAGCTCTTAGGGAAATGCAAATCAAAACCAAAACGAGATCCCTCCTCACACCTGTTAGAATGCCAAGTATAAAGAAGACAAGAAATTACAAGGGTTGAAGGGGACGTGGACAAAAGGGAACCCTTGTACTTTGCTAGTGGGAATGTAAATTGGTGCGGCCTCTTTGGAAAAAAGTATGTTCTTCAAAAAATTAAGAATAGAGCTACCTATCATATGACTCAGCAATTCCTCTTCTGGGTATCTACCCCCAAAAAATTTTATTTTAATTTATTAGTAAAGATATATAGATCCCCCTATATTCATTGCAGCGTTATGCACAGTAGCCAATGCATGATGGATAAAGTGGTACATAGATATAGCAGAATGCTACTCAGCCATAAAAATGATGAAATATTGCCATTCGATCAACATAGACGGACCTTGAGAGTATCGTGCTAAATGAAATGTCAGGTGGAAAGGGATAAGAACCATGTGATTTTACTCGTATGTGAGCCGTAAAACAAAAAGCAACAAGCTAAGAAACAACAAACAAACTCATAGACACAGACAAGAGTGCAATAGTTACCAGAGGGGAAGAAAGTGGGAGAGGATAGGAGTCAAATATATGATGACGGAAGGAGACTAGACTCTGGTGGTGAGCGTTCAGTGCAGAATACAGATGTTGCACCTGAAATTTACAGAATGTTATTAACCACTGTTACCCCAGTAAATGTAATTAAACAAGAAAATTAATAAATAAAACCAAACATCTTTTTGACTACTCAAAAATTTTTATTTCCTTTCTGACTTCCAGTTATGTCCATGTAAGTAACTAATAATATCAAATAACTTACATGCAGACCATTCAGCCATATTATCCAGCCGCAATTCATCAGGGACGCCCAGGCCTTCTCTCCCCAGCCTCCCTGGTGATGCGTTCCCCAATCTTATAGGGCACCTCCATCCTATCTACCCTTCTTCCAGTAACCCACATCAAAAACACCCGGCTCAAAACCCTGGTGGAAATTCTCTATTATTAGTTTCTTTATTAGCAAACTAAGAACCCAATACCTGAAAATACATACAGCTCAGACCGCCATCAACATCCCATGCTCCTTTTCTGTGCAAACTCACCGCAGGACCTGCCGTTGGGATCGGATGTGGCATTTGTATCTCCTGCCGGCTGCACCTGCTACCTCTTGGAGTAGACAGAGTCCTGCTTATGTCCCTCTGAGGGACTCCACCCCGGGTTTGCTTTTGTAGGACAAGTTATGTGTCTTGGGCTCCACCCTTCTTTGGTCAATAAGCAATTCCAAGTCTGTATTGAGTCCTAAGTCTTCCCTGGTTATGCAAGTGGAGAAATGTATTAATTTCCTGTCGCCACTGGAACAAATTGCCACAAACTCCGTGCTTCACACCACGCAAATTTACTTCCTTACAGATCTGGAAGTCAGAAATCCAATTCAGTCTCACCGGGCTCCAGTCAAGGTGTGGGCAGGGCTGGCTCCTTCAGGAGGCTCTGAGGGAGAATCCGTCCCCTTGCCGTTCAGCACCTGGGGCCGCCTACACTCCTTGGCTCACAACCTCCTCCTCGAATCACTCCAGTCTCGTGCTTGTCATCACTTCTACTTCATGCTTTGATCTTCTTGCCTCCCTCTTGTAAGGATCCCTGTGATTCCAGTTAGGGCCCACGCAGATAATCCAGGATAATTTCCCACCTCCAGATCCTTAACTTTAGCTTCCATCAGAGCAAGTCACTTTTGTGACATTCACAGGTTCAGGGAATTAGGAGTAGATTGGGGACGGGGGGAGGCATTATTTATTCAGCCTATCACAAGGACACAGGGAACCGCCAAGCTAACGTAAAGCATGGGTTGCTGAAATTTGGACTTAGATTTTTTAAAAAGAGAGTAACAGGTCAGCCATGTCATGAGACACCAGGAGCGGAGGGGGCTGCAGGGAAACGAGGTGGACCACGCGGTCTATCGGGAGAGCGCACCAGTGCCAGGTTCTCCTCTGAGCTCTTCGTGGCCACGATGGTGGAGCCACCGCCAGCTGGTTGGACTGGAACAGCAACCTAGTAACCTGAAAAAGTGTCAGCAGCACCAGGAAAGGGGGTCAGAGACCCAGTGTGTTCACTCTGCCTGGATGGGCGGGACCCACACCCCGTGGAGGTGGCCTGAGCCGCGGCCTGGCAGGCTGGGGGAGCTCCTGCAGCAGAATGGAGAACCCTTAGCTTTGTGGCCACACACACTCTGCAATATTGATCTAAAGTGAAAAGGAAAACATAAGTACACCGAAATTAAAAATATGTAACGTTGTCCCACTTCAGCAAAGGCAGTCTAGCTTATTTTATACCAAACCTTTCACTGAGAAAACTAGAAATGCTGGACAATTTTTTTTTTTCCCTGAGAATTTCTTTGAAAGCATAAGAAAGCACCAAAGCAGGGATATATAAACAGAATAATCTATCACCAGAGGTTGGGTTTACCACTGGAATGCAAGGTTAGCTTAACGTTTAAAATTTAATATAACAAAAATAAAGGAGAAAGGGAGAATCCAAGATGGCGGCGTAGGTAAACACCTAAACTGCTGCCTCGCACAACAATTTCAAAAATTCAACTAAAAGACAAAACGTCTATCACCCAGAACCACGGGAAAGCTGGCTGAGTGGAAGTTCTACAACTAGAAGGAAAGAGAAAAGAGCATCGAGATGTGCACGAGTGCTGAAAAGCTGAGGTACGGAGGCGCGTGATCCGGGCTGGCGGCGGGCGTTGCTTTTTTCAACCCAAAGGGGGACAAGCCCCCGATTACTCTGAAATCCAGTTTCTGGGGAGACACGGGGGACCCAAACTCCTACGGGGAGAAGCTGGACTGTCTGCCAGTGAGGGGGGCTTACTTGCAGAGCTGCGCACAGGAATAATTGTTTACTGCACTGGGGCACGGGACTCCGGGACGCCCTTGGGGACACAGAGCCGGCTAACTAGCAGCCATTGCTGTTTGCCACACCCTAACCTAGTGATGCCCTGAGGCCCCGCCCTGCACAACCTACAAACCCACCCAAGCTCCAAGCAGCAGCGTTAGCAGAAGAAAGCCCCGCCCTATCGCAGCTTAACCTAGCAAACTTGCAGCCTGGGTCAGACAGCTCCAAAACCTCCAAACCCCAAGCAAAGAGGAGAAAACTGTAGCTCTCACTGTAGCTCCTGCTGGATGGCCTCAGACAGTAGCTGACCTGCACCCCATTGGAGATCCAGAAGCCAGTGTACCTAGTGGTCAGAGTGAGACACCAGATTTCAACTCCTCACATCCATAAGTGACACATTCAAAGGCAGACTCAGTGAGCACCAAAGCCCCACTGAAACAAGTCCTGCACCATAAGCGTGTCTCCAGCACAGCAGTTCTTCCATTATAGACACAGTGAGTGCTCACAGCTAATTGGTCTGGAGGTCAATTCCTCCCAGTATACCAACAGCAATTAAGGCTTTAACTGCACCAAGTCTTTGCACTCAGCCCACAAAGGGGTGTACCAAGAGTGTCCACATCAGGTGATTGGGGAGGCTGAGCTACTGCCCCCTATAGGTCACCTACCACACAAAGCTACTCCATCAACACAGGGAAGCAGCCAAAATGAGGAGACAAAGAAACATGTCACGAATGAAAGAAACGGAGGAAAGCAAACTACTGGATGACATAGAGTTCAGAACCACATTTATAAGGTTACTCAAGAATCTTCTTAAAACCGCTGAGAAACTTGATGAGACCTTCAAGGAGCTTAATGCGAATGCCAAAAAAATGGAAAAGGATCAGTCAGAAATGAAGCATACACTGTCTGAAATAAAGAATATACAGAAACTCAACTGTAGATCAACGTACCCCAAGAATCAAACCAAAGATCTGAAATATGTGGAAACAAAAAACATCCAACCAAAAAAACAAAAAGAAAAAAGAATCCAAAAATATGAAGATAGTGTAAGGAGCCTCTGGGACAACTTTAAGCGAACCAACATCCGAATTTTTGGGGTGCCAGAAGAAGGGAGAGAGCAAAATATTGAAAACCTATTAGAAGAAATAATGACAGAAAACTTTCCCTGCCTGGTGAAAGAAATAAATGTACAAGTCCAGGAAGCGCACAGAACCCCATACAAGAGGAATCCAAAGAGGACCACACCAAGACACATCATAATTAAAATGCCAAGGGCAAAAGACAAAGAGAGAATATTAAAAGCAGCAAGAGAAAAACAGTTAATTACCTACAAGGGAGTACCCATACGACTGTCAGCTGATTTCTCAACAGAAACTATGCAGGCCAGAAGGGAGTGGCAAGAAATATTCAAAGTGATGAACAGCAAGAACCTACAGCCAAGATTACTCTACCCAGCAAAGCTATCATTCAGAGTTGAAGGTCAGATAAAGAGCTTCACAGACAAGAAAAAGCTAAAGGAGTTCATCACCACCAAACCAGGATTACATGAAATGCTGAAGGGTATTCTTTAAGGAGAGGAAGAAGAAGAAAAAGGTAAAGATAAAAATTATGAACAACAAAATGACATCAAATACCTACCAACAAGTGAATCTAAAAATCAAGTGAATAAAAAATCTGAAGAACAGAATGGACTGGTGAATATAATAGAATCAGGGACATAGAAAGGGAGTGGACTGACGATTCTCAGGGGAAGCAGGTGGGAGGGGTGCGGGAAGAGATTGGACAAAAATCTTACTCCTATGGATGAAGACAGTGGCGGGGGTAAGGGCATGGGGTGGGGTGGGGAATCAGGTGGAGGGGAGCTATGGGGGAAAAAATAGAGGAACACCTGTAATAATCTGAACAATAAAGATTTATTAAAAATAATAATAAATAAATAAATAAATAAACAAACAAACAAAAAAAATAAAGGAGAAAAAGATACTTTAACATAGGCAGGAAAAACAATTGAGAAAATGTAACACCCGAGAGAAAATGAAAATCCAATTATGATTTTTAAAGAAAATTCCTAAGAAAAAGGGTGGAAATTTTTATTAATCTGATAAAGAATATGTACCAAAAATTCTATAATAAACATCATACTTAATGGTGAACTATTGGAAGTTTCCCCCTGAGTTTGGAAAAGAGATTCAGATGCTTGATCCCATGATTTACATTAACATTTTCCTGGAGGTTCAAGCCAGTTTAATAAAGGGGGAAAGTTTTAGGGATTAGGAAGGAAGAAATAAAACTGTCTTGTTCACAGATGACATAATTGGATAAACAGGAAATCCAAAAAGATCAACAAATAAATTATTACAGTTAATAAGTACAGATATAAAGTTGATATATTCAAGGACAATAAATAAAACACCATTATATTTCTATATAACAGCAACAATTATAAAAATGAAACAATTTTTTTAATTTTAAAAACTATACTACCACAGGAACTCTCTGCAGTATGTTTGTAACTTTTATGTAAATTTGAAACTATTCTAAAATAAAAAGTATGTTTAAAAGATATCACTTAGAATGGCATCAGAAAACATCAAATACCCTCAAATAATTCTAATAAGAGATTATTTAGAGAAATGACAGACATCAGTAAATAGGAAGATAGGCAAGAATATCTTAAATAAGACAAAGAAAAAGATTACTTGCACATCATTAAAATTAGAAACTTTCGTTTATGAAGACACCCCATACCAAGTGAAGAGTCAAGCCCCAGAGTGGAAGAAGATACTTTCGACATACATAACCAACAAAGGACTCATGTCCAGAATATATAAAGAGCTCTTGCAAATTACTAAGAAAAACATTCAATTGCTTATAGACAAAATAGTGGCCTGGTGCACAAAATTCGTGCACTGGGGGCAGGAGGCGGCAGGTCCCCCAGTCTGGCTTGTGCCCTGTCACAGTGCAGGAGCCCTGCAACCCATCGGCCCAAAGAGGTAGGCCCTGCCCACCCATCTGGGGCTCCTTGATGGATTGCCCCAAAGAGGTAGGCCAGAGCCGGGGGAGGCCTGCGGACCCCCTGCAGGGGCCCACGGCTAGGCCCACGGCGGAGGGGCCTCTCCGCGTGCCTGTGGACCCCTGGTGCAGGTGCGTGGAGAGGCCTCTCTGCTGTAGCCCCACCCCTGTCCCCGATGCTGCAAGTCCCCGCCCACCTGTGCCTGCTGTGCACGCAGCCTGCTGATCGGTCGTTACTGTCACGGCATCACGGCAAATTTGCATATCACCCTATTATTAATATAGATAGGCACTCACAAGAAAAAAATATCCAGGTGGCCCTTAACATCTGAGAAGGTTAAACTCTTTAGGGACAAAATGAACGAACATTAAAAGCACAGCGAGGTACCACTCAGAGTCATCCTTAGCCTGATGGCACACATTTAAAGGCTGACCACACCCATTGTCACCACGATCACAAAACAATGCGAACGCTCATCCATTGCTTCTTTGTGCACCAAAAAAACCTGGGCAGGAATAATCATAACAGCCCTATTCATTATGGCCCCAAACTGGAAACAGCCCAACTATCCATTCATGTGAAAATAGGTTAATGATGTTATTGTTCCAGATGACTTCCCACAACCAAGAGGAAGAATTGAAGGTGCTGCTTGCCGTCAGGCCTCCTGGACTAAGCCCAGCCTAGAGAGGGAGGCGGGAGTGCTTTCTCAGGGCGGGTCCTGGTGCCGTAACTGGGCATGGCCGCAAGTCCACAGGCAGGCTGGAGTCAGGACGACGTCTGAGGAAGTCACTCTCTACCGAAAAGACCAGTCGTTGGGAAGTAAGGTAGTGATGGTGAGCATCTACCCATCCTTCTTTTAATTTGCTAAACGAGCGAGTCCCTTACTGTCTAAAGCCAAAGGGTCCCAGATCACTCACCGTTCTTGGTCAAAGTACTTGAGCAGGGGCCCCAAATATGCCTTGGGTTAGATTTTCAGTTTCCTCCTATAACTGGTGACCCATTGAAACATTCTGGAAAAGCCCTAGCCGGTTTGGCTCAGTGGACAGGGCGTCAGCCTGTGGACCCAAGGGTCCCAGGTTTGATTCTGCTCAAGGGCACGTACCTGGGTTGCAGGCTCCTCCCCGGCCCAGACCCTGATCAGGCTCATGCAGGAGGCAACCAATCGATACACTGATGTTTCTCTCTGTCTTTCCCTCTCTCTTCCACTCTCTCTAAAAAAAGTCAATGGAAAGAAAAAAAAAAAAGACGAAAGAAAGGAAGGGAGGGAGGGAGGGAGAAAGAAAGAAAAAAGAAAAGAGAAGAGAAGAGAAAAGAAGAAAGATAAATGGAAAAATATCCTCTGGCGAGGATTAACAAAACCAAACAAAAAAGGAAACATTCTGGGAAACACGAAGAAGCCAGTGTTGCCATTTCGCTCATCTTCGATCGCCTGCACTCTGTGTGCTTCTCAATGCCCTGCTGGCAGAAGCAAACGCACTTTGCAGGGCACCTCTCTGAGGAGCCGCATCGGAGGAAGGATGCAGGGTTTCGGGCTGAAGCATAGACTGTGCATGCATGACATCTAGTGGTCAGAAAAATATCGTGCAGGAGTTTTTTTGGTTTTAGTTCTGTACAAAATCCAGTGTCCTTGCAAACAGCTAGTCTGTATGCAGGACCCGCAGTGAGAAGGCATGAATTTGGTGTCTCCCTTCTAGAATGTCAAGGACAGTCCAGGCTGGCCTGGGCAACCTCTTTGGAGAGGAGAAGAGGCCCATAAAACGTCGTTTGGATATTCAGAGAATCCCATTCCCCAAGGTTTAGAAAAAATGACGAATTTATCTTGAGGCGAAATTCACAAAACACAAAATTAATTCTTTCTAAAGAGTACAATTTAGTAGTATTTATAGTCACAATGTTGTGCCACCACCCTCTTTATCTAGTTCCAAAACATTTTCATCGCCGCCCCAAAAAAATTCCTTATCTGCTCAGCAATCACTCCCTACTCCTTCCTTCCTCCTGTCCCTCGCAGCCACCAGTCTGCTTCTGTGTCCACGGGCTCACCTGTCCTGGACACTGCGTGTGGATGGAAGCAGTGCATGTGCCACTTTTATGTCTGGCTACTTTCACTTAGCACAAGTTCCTGAGGTTCACCCGTGTGGTAGCATTGTATTCCTATTTTATTCCTTTCTCTGGCTGGTGCTATTCCATTGTGTGTGTGTGTCCGTTTTGTTAATCCATTCGCCTATTGATGGGCATTTTGGTGGTGCCCATCATTTGGTTATTAAAGGTGCTGCTATGAACCTTGGTGTATGAATGCCCAATTTCCTTCTTAGGCATGGCGGTGCTAGATCACATGGTGATTCTGCTTGGCTTTTTTGAAGAAAAATTTTTAGATTCCTTAAAATATGATAGAAGGAATGGAAAGATGTTTGTTTTTTAATATTTTTTTAATTTCAGAGAAGAAGGGAGACGGAGAGAGAAAGACATCAATGATGAGAGGGAATCACTGATTGGCTGCTGCACACCTCCTACTGGGGATCAAGCCCACAACCCAGACGTGTGCCCTTGACCAGAATCGAACCCGGGACCCTTCAGTCCGCAGGCCGATGCTCTATCCACTGAGCCAAACCGACTAGGGCAGAAAGGTTTCTAGACTCCTGAAATGGACAGAGAAGAAGTTTATTTGGACTCCGACCAACGTTTTCCCCTGCGACCCGATTTTCCCCCTTCATTCATGTGTATCTAACTCCTCAGCCCAGTGCCCGTGGGAATGAATGCAGATGGATGAGAGCAAAGAACCACTCAGCGGGAAGTTCATTTGCCTAAGAATCCCCTGTTGACATTTGTTTGGCTCAGCAAACAGAAACCCTCTGCTGGCCCTTCGTATGCGGTATGCGCTGTCACACACTGCGCTTGGAAACCACCGGCAGACCTGGGATGGATTTGGACAGCTGAAGTGAATTAATTAAGCCGAAAAGAGTTCTCAAAACACTGTTTTCCCTGATGTGGTTTTTATTCAAGCCTTCCAGGTCACTAATTTAGGAGAAAACAATGTTGGAGGGAGGGTAGTTGGTGCCCTCTACAGTAAAATATGTTGATTTGACATCACTGAGAAGGAGCTGCTGGGCATAAGTGAATGTTCCCTCTAAGCATCCATCGTGAATATGTTAACCATTTTGGATGAAATGCTTCCTGAAACGAGTGCTCAGTGTCCTTCTTTTTTTTAAAATATATTTTATTGATTTTTTTACAGAGAGGAAGGGAGAGGGTTAGAGAGAAACATCGATCAGCTGCCTCCTGCACACCCCCCCACTGGGGATGTGCCTGCAACCAAGGTACACGCCCCTGGCTGGAATCGAACCTGGGACCCCTCCGTCCGCAGGCCGACGCTCTATCCACTGAGCCACATGGTCAGGGCCGTCCTGTCTTCTTAAAAGGAAGATGCTGAACCTGACTGTGAACCTTTGTCGGACCATGTTTGAGCTACAACACAGAAGTCTTCTCAAGAGCAAAGGGCTCAGCGAGGGCGTTGGAGGTCCTGCAAGTGGCTGTTAAGCCCTTCAGCGTGACCTATACATGTGACTTTGTTTCAGTCTACCTCTGAGAGGCAGAGGAGCTGAGCTCTGCTAAATCGGAAATGCCAGCTCCACCGGTAGGTAGAACCCACATTTGAAAGACATAAAAGCTCACTCTGGCCCAGTTGTGGCTCAGGGGGTTGAGTGCCCTCCCATGCACCAAGAGGCTGCCCGGTCCATTCCCAGTCAGGGCACATGCCCGGATTGTGGGCTCCGTCCCTGGTAGGGGCGTGCAGGATGCAGCCAACCAATGTTTCTCTCTCATCGATATTTCTCTCTCTCTCTCCCTCTCCCTTCCTCTCTCTCTAAAAGAAATCAACAAAAACACATTTGAAATCAAATAAAGTTTGGGCTTTGATCTTTGTTAAAAATATATTTTTCTTGATTTCAGAGAGGAAGAGAGAGAATCACTGATCACCTGCCTCCTGCACAACCCCCACTGGGGATCAAGCCAGCAACCTGAGCATGTGTCCTGCCCGGGAACTGAACCATGCCCTCTGAACCATGGTTCAGAGGTCAATGCTTCACCATTGAGCCACACTGGCCAGGCAATACAAATGTATCTTTAAAAGACTCCTTGAAAATGTCAAGAACTGCCCAGCTGGCGTGGCTCAGTGGTTGAGCGTCGACCTATGAACCAGAAGGTCACGATTCCCAGTCAGGGCATGTGCCTAATTGCAGGCTTGATCCCCATGCTGGGGATCGCAGGAGGCAGCCGATCAATGATTCTCTCTCATCATTGATGTTTCTCTCTCTCTCTCCCTCTCCCTTCCTCTCTGAAATCAATAAAAATATATTTAAGGAAGAAAGAGAGGAAGGAAAGACAGAGAGAGAGAGGAAGGAAGGAAGGAAGGAAGGAAGGAAGGAAGGAAGGAAGGAAGGAAGGGAGGGAGGGAGGGAGGGAGGGAGGGAGGGAGGGAGGGAGGGAGAGAGAGAGGGAGGGAGGGAGGGAGGGAGGGAGGAAGGAAGGAAAGAAGGAAGGAAGGAAAGAAGGGAGGAAGGGAGGAAGGAAGGAAGGAAGGAAGGAAGGAAGGAAGGAAGGAAGGGAGGGAGGGAGGGAGGGAGGGAGGGAGGGAGGGAGGGAGGGAGGAAGGAAGGAAGGAAGGAAGGAAGGAAGGAAGGAAGGAAGGAAGAGTCAAGAGGCCCTGGTCACCCTGGCTTTGTGTCACTTTCAATCAGCTCAACCTCCGAGATCAGAGATCGCAATAGGGAGATTCCCAGATTGACCAGCCGGAGGGCCAGAGTCACCCAGGAGTCACCCCTAACACAGTGACTACTCCACCATAGCTGCCTGGGTTGGCACTGCCAGTGCCCTGGAGTGTGAACTCCCCAAGATGCCGTGTTCATGGAGAACTAACCTGAGGGGCCCTCCAGGACCAGAGGAGACATCACAGTCGTAGGGACCCCTTACTGGGAGATGAGGCAGTTCGTCAACCAAGACCAGCTTAGTCCTAAATGTGAACTTTCTGTTGGCGGCGACGTTATCCTGCAGCAACTGTGCAGCTAATGCTGCGGTCCCTCTGGTTCAATCATGCAAGGCTTCCTGTAAGTAATCAGAGGAACCTTTTGGAAACGTGCCGTGGCACGTCTTAGCGCCCCCCAGGGGAGGCAAAGCAAAAGCAGACTGAGGGAAATGGTGGCTATTCTCTCCTCCGGGGGCCTGGGCAGCGCTGCACAGCAGGAAAACCTCCGCGGGAAAGAGGAAATGGCCAGGGCCCGGGCCCCGCCAAGAGGTCCCCCTCGCTCGTGGCTCAAAACCCAGTGCGGGTGAGAGAGTGAAGGGGACGACCCAGCGGGACCTACCACCGCTGCCTCCCCCACCTTCCTGCTGCCCACCCACCGCCTCTCCCTGGCCTTTCCCCTCCTGGAACCTGCCCTAGGGGCACACAGGATGTCACCCCCTCCAGCCCTGGCCACCTTTATGATACCGGACCTGAGTCCCAGCCACAGACAAATGTGTGGTGGGCTCCAAAAAATATACCAGTAATCCATGCTCGGAGAAAAAAGAGATGAATAAAATAAGAAAGGATCCAAGCAGTGTGCTGAAGACAAAAGTAAACCCTTCCATTCCCCTTCCTCCCCTTAGTCCCTCCCCTGAGTTGACCATGTGGTATGTGTCCTCCTGTTAAAGAAAACCGAAGAAGAACAAAGCAATACTTAGAGAGATGGAGTTACATTTATTACGCGCGGGTCCAGAGGAAAATGTCTCTCAAATTCTGGGCCCCAACATGCAGGAACCTTCCCTATTTATATGTTTCCACCTTCTTTGTCTCCCAAATATGGGGTGTTTCCGGCCCCTTTTACAAGTTCTTAAAGAGCCTGTATGTGCCAGGACCTTGAGACCTCAACCAGAGGCCTGGCCTGGCGACAGCACTGATAACCTTGTCTGGGGAAGGTTTAATGGCCTCTCTGAAGTGGGAGTAGTCTCAGCAAGCAAGAATTTACAGAAGCCAAATAGCAGGGTTAATATTTCAAACAGCAGTATTTATATAAGATGGATGCTTCACTCCTAGTCAGCCCATGGATGCACACGCGCACACACACACACACACACACACACACACAGCTGCAGGCATGCACGCGTACGATACACACGTGCACATGCGCGCACACGTCATGTTTCCCAGTGACTACGCATATTAATATTTCTGCTTTATTCCTTTTGTTCTGACCTGGGCTCACAAACTTCAGGCTGCTTTCAGAAACCTAGGGACTCATTTCATAGGACCGATAAGCGTTTATTAAGGTCCTGCTGGGTCTTACTTGCCGCTAATTCTCGTTTCCACTTGTCACAAGGCTCGCTGGAGACGTAAACCTCCGCCTCCATCTGTAGCTAACGGTAGAGATGTCCCATAAAGACTTCAGTGGATGGCTTGATGGTTTGGTTTTGCTGTTTTTTAAAAGAATGAAATTCACATGTTATTATTCTGGCCAATTCTAAAAATGTGTGCAGGCTTAACAGTGTCAGCTGATGATGACCTAGTGCCGTGGTCGGCAAACTGCGGCTCGCAAGCCACATGCGGCTCTTTGGCCCCTTGAGTGTGGCTCTTCCACAAAATGCCACGGCCTGGGCGAGTCTATTTTGAAGAAGTGGCGTTAGAAGAAGTTTAAGTTTAAAAAACTTGGCTCTCCAAAGAAATTTCAATCGTTGTACAGTTGATATTTGGCTCTGTGGACTAATGAGCTTGCCAACCACTGGCCTAGTAATTTAGTGGTCCTTGTGTGTGTGTTTTGGTTTTTGTTTTTTTGGGGGGAGTGTTTTTATTTTTTACTTTTACATGTGAAGACCTCTGCTTCCTGCGGAGTTTGTTTCCATCTTGAAGGGCATCTCAATTAACATGCAAAGGGATCCCCCAGGAAACCCCCGGGAGAGCCTGAGTGAAGCCACAGAAGAGCACATCTCAGATGTCTCTGCCTTCCTCCCCACTCCTGTTTAGAGGACTGGAGGGGCTGAGGAATAAACATGAAAAGAAGCCAAATTTAACGACACTCATAAAATGCAAATTAAAGCAAGATGATGTTTCCCGCTTCAGAGACTAGTAAAATTAAAATGCCGGTGTTATCAAATGCTGGGAACACGCTTACATCATGGAATACTGTGTGGCTGTAAAAAAGAAGGAGCTGTCACCCTTTGTGCACATGGATGGACCTGGAGAATATTCTGCTGAATGAAATAAGCCAGTCAGAGAAAGACAAGTATCACATGATCTCACTTATTTGTGGGATCTAATGAACAACATAAATTGACCAGCAAAATATGTCCCAAGGCATGGATGCGTGGAACAGACGGACAGACCTCAGAGGGGAGGGGAGGGGGTGGGGGAGACGGGAAGAGATTAACCAAAGAACATATATGCATATATGCACAGTCCGTGGACACAGACACGAATGTGGTGAAGGCCTGGGGAGGTGAGGGGTATGGGTGGAGGAGGGCAAAGGGGGAGAGGGGGAATGGGGAACATCTGTAATACTGTCAACAACCCTATATAATACAGGCCTAATATGCAAATTGACTGAACGGTGTAACAACTGGTCACTATGACATGCACTGACCACCAGGGGGCAGATGCTCAACGCAGGAGCTGACCTCTGGTGGTCAGTGCGCTACCCCTGTGAGGCTGGGCTCACAGCTAGCGAGCACAGCGGCAGTGGTGGGAGCCTCTCCTGCCTCCTCAGCAGCACTAAGGAGCAGCGAGCAGGCGGGCGGTAAGGAACAAGGGCTCCCGGACTGTGAGGGGGATGTCCGCCTGCCAGCTTAGGCCCGCTCCCCCTGAGAAGGCGCAGGCCAGGCTGAGAGACCCTCCCCTCCAGTGCACGAGTTTCGTGCACCAGGCCTCTAGTAGGTAAATAAAAAAGAATGAGACTTTTGGAACAACCCGTGTCCATTAGCAGGACAAATTGCATCATGCGTGATATTTCAACGATGACCCTCAATGCAGCCTTAAGAAGAGCAAGGACAGAAAAAGCCCTTGCTGTACTCAGAAAGGTGCACGTGATACAGTGGGCTGAGGAAAAAGAGAAAATCGCAGACTGATACATTGAGCATTGTTCCATTGTGGGGGGGGTTTAAGTATGTCTCTATCGCTGTGTGAATGTGCATGTTTCTTGGCAGAGACAGGAAAACTCACACCGTTAACAGCGGGAAGCAAAAGACGGAGGAACTTCATTCGAAGTTTTTATAACCAGCAGAGAGCACTTTAAACATTTGTAAAGCAAACAGTAAAACACACAACTGCTTCTTTCCTGTCCCATTGAAAAACAAACGAACGGGAGACGCTTTGTAAAGATATCAGCGGCTGGAATTTTATTTTGGGAAATTGTTCGCTGTGGAGTAAAGACCGTGTTATCCACGCACGCCCCGCCGGCGCTCCCGTGCCCCGTGAGAACCGCCTCACGGATCTCCGCTGCCGAGGACCGCGTTTCCTTGCTGCCTGCCTGCGTCCTGCCCCCCGTGTACCTGCCGTGGCTGCAAGAGCTTTGCCTCCTTCTCTGTCCTGCCGTCAGCTCCCCGCGGTGCCGGGCACGGTGCCAGACGTTGATCAACATTTGTGGGGTGAACCTTGACCAGCGGAGGGAGGGTCCTCTGGAGTGGAGGGTACTCTGGAATGTGTAACACGAGGGATCTTTCAACGCAAATCGGAAACCAGAGGTGTTGCTCCCCGGGTCAGGCATCGTCAGAGAGGAAAACCTTTCCCCCTCCTCTCTCCTGTTCAGGCTGTGGGGCCCGCAAATTAAGCGGAGAAAGGACAGATTATGCGGGGGAGCCCACACAAAAACGTGACCCAAGGAGGTGATGAGAGTTGGGGTTTATATACCATCTTTACAGGAGGGGAGCGGAGGGAGGGCCCCGAGGGACAGAGGGGAGATGGGACCGCTTTGGGACAATGCCTGGCAGTCTTCCCAGGTTTCTGCGGGAAGGGGGTGGGGGGGCGGCTAATGACCACTGAGTCCTGTTGAGAGGTTCTGCTTTTGGACAGAAAAAGCAGTTCAGGGGGAAAGCCTGCCCTCAAATACCTTCGGCGCAGACGGGGTCTCATGCGCAGGGGCATGCAGACCCTTCAGCGTTTAAGGTGCCATCACGGCTGCCTGTGCTTCTGCCTCCGCCAGCCGGGCGCCTGGAAGGCGGGTCTGGATCTGTCGGTGGGAGTCTTTCATAATCGTCACCGTGCACAGCGCTTTTCAGAAGAGCTCAGATGTAAAGCAAACAAGGAGGGGATGCTCTCTCCCTTACCTATGTTTAAGAACACCCCAAA
The DNA here is from genome assembly GCA_026230045.1 of Corynorhinus townsendii. Classification (NCBI taxonomy): domain Eukaryota; kingdom Metazoa; phylum Chordata; class Mammalia; order Chiroptera; family Vespertilionidae; genus Corynorhinus; species Corynorhinus townsendii. The sequence goes on from JAPDVU010000002.1 coordinate 217,285,735, forward strand.
ACTCTGCGTGAATCTACCCACTCTTGGGGGAGAACCCCAAACTCACCGTTGTGGCTCAGTGGTTGAGCGTTGACCTATGAACCAGGAGGTCAGGGTTCCATTCCCGGTCAGGGCACATGCCTCAGTTGCAGGCTCCATCCCCCAGTGGGGGGCGTTCAGGAAGCAGCCCATGGATGATTCTCTCTCATCATGGATGTTTCTCTCTCTCCCTTCCTCTCTGAAATCGATCAAAATACATTTAGAAAATCCGTTGCCTATCTTAACACAGATGAATCCTGGAGACAGAATGCTAACTGGGGGAAGTTCTGGCATTCCTTGCACCGCTGAATGTCCATGCGCCGACTCCTGCCCGGATGGAGCAGCTGTGCTTCTCCGTCAATGGGACCAGGGGTGGCAACTCCTCTGACGGACAAGACTACATTCAACTCCTAAAGAAGCTCCTGCCTCGGGGAGCTGGCACCTGTGGATCTGGCAGGAACCCAAGGGCACCATTAGGACAGGACCGAGAGAGAGACCTTGGCGCTGGCCACAGACGGTCCCTCTCCCATCCGTGCCACCCTAGTGAGGCCGGGGCAGTGTCCAAACAGGGCGACTTCCACGGGAAAGTAACAGAAGCGTCTTTGTCTCTCCGGGATGCAGAGATCTACTTGTGATGAATGGAGGAGGAGGCGGAAGCCCAGGATGCGGATGCTAATGCTCAGCCTTGGGGCTTTGGTTTCCTTTCCTTTGTTTTAATCCCCAGGTTTCACAGGCGAGCTTGGAGATGTTCTAGCCCTGGCCGGCTTGGCTCAGTGGACAGAGCGTCCGCCTGCGGACTGAAAGGTCCCAGGTTCAGTTCTGGTCAAGGGCACAGGCCCGGGTTGTGGGCTGGATCCCCAGTAGGGGGCGTGCAGGAGGCAGCCGATCCATGATGCTCTCTCATCATGGATGTTTCTGTCTCTCTCTCCCTCTCCTTTCATCTATGAAATAAATAAAAATACAGTATTAAAAATGTTAAAGATGCTCTAAAGCTCTCTGAAGGATTGAGAGCTAATTCATTTTAATCTGCCTGGTGTTTAGACACTGTGAAACCCTGTTGACAGAGGGAGCAACTGTCGGTCCAGTGGCGGGAACTGTGAATCATTTTGCCAAATGGTTCGTCCTGTTTTTCTCTTAAATTGAGCTGCTTCGGCCTCCGTGGAACCTTCTCTCTGTGGTCATGGTACTCATTTCTGGAGCCACCAAGATTAAACCTATTCCCTTTGCTGCATGATCTTCAACAGCCTGAGTTCAGCTCTCAGGTCCCCCTGAAGTCTGCTCTCCTCCTGGGGGGGGGCATGGGCCTGCGCCCCCACCCTCCTGTCTCCCCAGAAGGGCCCTCCGTGGGCTCCTTACGCAGAACTGAGCTCCCTTCCTCCGAGCGTGACCTGCCCGGGGCCAGGAATCGGCTGTTAGTGCCGCTTCAGTACCAGCTGCTCCATCACCCTGGGCCAGGGATTTATTTATTTTTTTCCAGTTTAAAAAGCTGAGTAAAAGTTTTTTTAAAAATTAGCCAAAGGAGATATTGAGAGAGAGAGGGGGTTGGCGGGGGCATGTGACTGCAGCCGGTTTAAAGCGACACATGTACAGGCCATGGAGGGCCAGCAACCACCAGAAGCCGGACAGAGGCCAGGAACAGACGCGGCCTCAGACCTCTGGACTCCAGAACTGAGAATGCATTTCCGTCCTTTCAAGCCACCTGGGACCAGCTCCCTGGGAGACCCACTCGGCCGGGTATAAATCGACCCAGTCTGCATTGCTCCTCCCGCCACAGAGGATGCGGACGGGCTCTGAGGAACGCAGGGCTGAACTCCATTCTCCCCTCCGCGTCCTGACCGTCGGGGAACAAACGGAAACCGAGATCCGTCAGGACTTCCAACGCAGGGGGACAGGGACCTCACTTCCAGAGAATTGTGAGGGGTTCCTGGAGAATCAGGGACTTTCTACCCTCCTGTTAGGAAGTGCCACACAATGCCATCACAAGTGGGAGGTGGGGGGCATTTTGGACCTGGAACTGGAATTGTGATGCAACGTCACGGCCGCTCCCCCTCGGAGCGGCTCTGTCCTCGCAGTTGTTCTAGAGACTACGGTACCCAGCAAACCCTGAGCTACGTGTCTCAGACCCGAAGCTGCTCCAGTTCAGCTGTGTCTGCGGTTATAGCCAGGGTCTGGACATGCCACGGATGGGAAGGCTCCTGGGATAAAGTTTAGGGTTGCAGCCTCTTACCCAAACTCACGGCTGGGGTGAAGTTCACCGTGAGGAGCAGGAGGCTCAGTGGTTGGGGTCGGTCCCCGGCGCCTCCGTTCACTAGCTGAGGGGTGGGCAGGTCAGCTGGCCTCTGTGCTCTGAGAAGTGGAGATGATCCATGCAACCCAGTCACAGCCTTGTCGCCAGGGTGAAATGACTGACAGCTGGCAGAAAACAGGCCTCGCACTGTTCTCATTGGTGATAGGTTGTGGGGGAGGGGTGTTCTCATTATCTCATGGTCCCTGTGGAGCCTCCATGGCAACCCTGCCCTCAGACAGTGAATCACAAGGAGCCACATCCTTCTGAAGGCTTTTCCATCTGGGGCTCATGCAGTCTTTGGTGTGTGATAAACACACCAATCATCATGGTTTGTTATGAGGAGGGACCATCCACCTAGATCCTCTAAAGGCCTTCCCAACGCCCCTGACCCCTTCCCTTCCTCGAGCCACCTATGCAACCCTGAAGTTTCCTATCTGGCTGGAGACCTGCCCCTTTTTCAGCCAACAGGCCATGTTCAACCAGGGACACACAAACCACAGGTGGGGTCACGGGCTACTGCAAATTCACCTTCTCAGTGCCCAGCCGCAATGGTCTCACAGGTGCCACCTGCAGTGCTTCAAGGTGTAGCCTTCTAACAATAGCGTGGGGCACTCATTACCCCTCCCCGCCCACCAGCAAGGTGAGTGCCACTGGTATGCCACTGCAATGAAATCGCTCAACTAGCACATTAGTCAGTGCTGACAAACAACTGAATGCCTGCAACAAGGTCAACGTCCCTGCACAGCCTGCTAACAAACCTCAGGAGCCATGGAGACGAGGAGGGCATCTGGCAGCTGTGGATTTTGGGGAAGATCTGAGGGCATCATTAATCGTTAACATGTGAGCTACAATTTGAGGTCCCAGTGCTGGCTCAGGATTCTGTGCTGTGTGGTCCCAAGAATCTTGCAACAGCAGCTGTGATCATGTTCTACATTTGATTTCCTGCGAGGAATCACTGGTTCTGGCCAGAGAGCAGTTTCTCTCTCTCTCACCACTTTAAGGTAAAAGGAAAGATTGTTTTGGAGCCTGTTCAGGGCCACACCTTAAAATTGCTCTGAAAATAAGAGCTGATTTCTGTAGAGACGATTTAAGAGATGTTGGCTGTTGATTTAGCTGCTGAGTCATAGGGCTGGGATCTTGGTTTTAAGCAGTCTGAAACATCAGTTTATTGCCGGTGAAATCACAAACTCTGCTTGCAAAATTCATCTGATGCTTTAGGAAACATTTTACAATTTCCTCGGTTTTTTTTTTCTTCTTCTTCTTGTTAATTTAATCCTAAAGTTCTTGGGAAACAAATGCCGTGCATTCAAAAGGTCTTCACCTTCACCTTTACTGGATGTCTTGAGCGTTGGGAGATTTTTTTTTTTTTTTTTTAATGCTAGGAATTAAGGAAGGGCAGTTTTTGCTGCTGACCAGAAGAAATAATAATTAAATCCAAATACATATTTGAATGTCTCTATGCAAGGCAATTGGAAAATACGGATATGAATGGCATTGTTTTAGCCTTCAGACTTACAGACCAAGAGGAATGCCGAGAAATACAAAAATAACTCCACCAGAAAACTAAGCGATGGCCTCAGCACCCCCTTGGAGTGGGGGCATGTGCTGCAGAGCAGATTTTAAATGTTCAGGTTTTTTTATCAGAAATGAAAAGTCACTGCGCTCACACCTTCCTGCTTTTCATTTTCCAGACTCTACCGTAGACTACGTCCTGCTTCCAACTTTGAGAAAACCCCCGCATCCCTGTGCAAATCCAGTCCAGATCCTTCCGTGCGTGCTTCACAGGAAGCCAGGTAGATCCGCTCCACCGCGGTGGGAAAGGGCGGGAGAGGAAGTCTCCTTTCAAGATGCCCCATTAACAAGCGCTAGAGAATGAACTAACTCTGGGGACGCGCACGGAGATGTGCGTGATACACAGGAAGCGAAGTGCTCAAACTGTACTGGCTGTAATTAAAGGAAAGAGAACTCCCTTTCGGCCAACGGGCCTGACACTCAAGTCTGACCCACGCGCAAGGACAAAGGGACGGGGTCACCTAGGCCGGCGGTGGGGAGCCCGGCGCACAAGCGCCTGCGCGGTGACCAGGCCTCGGGAAGGGGGCGGGAGGACGCGGCTCCAAGGACCAACCCCCTCCCCCGGCCCACCACGTCTCTAGGCGACGGGGTCTCCGACGCCACGCTGCGGGGCGGTGGGGGAGCGGCGGAGAGAGAAGGGCGGGACCGCGAAGGTCGTCATCAAGGTCGAGGGCCCGACGTGCGGCGCCGGAGCGACGCTGCGTGCGTGCGGGACTCGGAGTACGTGACGGATCCCGGGAGCCTCATGCCGGCCAAGCACCACGCCCCTCCCCTGGGCTATCCGCGCCACGGATCCGGGGGTCCCAACGGGGGAAGGGAGTAAAGTGGGGCGGAGCCTCGCCCGCACCCCCACCCAGCCGCGGGGGAGCCAGGCCCCCCCCAACCCTGCAGCGTCCCACCCCCGCGGGTCGTCGCCCCCCTCGCCCCCGCAGCCCCAGGGGCCTGAGTCGCCCCCGTTTCCCGGAGGGAGGGTCCGAGTGACAGCGCGCCGGGCCAATGGCGAGGCGGCACGGAAGGGGCGGGACGTGGGCGGGGCCTCCCGGAGCCGGGCGGGAAGTCCCGGCTGTCGGCGCAGGGACAGGCTCAGTCCTCGCAGCGCCGCACATTGTGACTAAGCGCTCGCCCTGCGTGTCTGCAGCTCCCTTCTTTCTCTGGCGACGTCCGGCGGCTAGGTAAGGGCTCGCGAAGGGCCGCCCAGCAGGCGCCCAGGCGGGCGGCGCGCAGGTCCTCGGGGGCTCCGGCCCTTCCGACGCGGTGCCGGAGGATCGGCGAGGCGGGGGCGGGTCGGCGCGCTGTGTGGCCCGAGGCGGGGGCGCGGCGCCGGCTTTCTCCGGAAGGATCGCCCTGTGATTAGGGAGGGACCAGGCCAACTTAACTGCACTGGGAGGTCAGGAATCGAGCGCACAGGCCTCTCAGGACCAGGCGTTGAGAGTGGAAGGTTTGGGGGAGATGCAGGCCTAACCCTGGATGCGTGTTCAAGCCGGGCCCTTCCTAAAATGGAGCGAGGGGCCGGGAGCCGAGAGATGCGCGGGGAGCCGCTGTTCCCCTGCCCCAGCAGCCGCCCCTGCGGCCCACAGGTGGCCCTCGGCCTGCAGTTGGCGGCTGGGTGTCCATCCCGTCGCCGCTCCGGAATGTAACCTCAGAAGGGCTTATTCTTGGGGCGGCCGCGGCAGAGCCGTTGGGGAATTGGGAAGCCCTCCAGGCGACCTCGCCCGGCCCGGCCCGGCCCGCTGCCCGATCGCAGACAGAGGATGTGGTTTTAAGAAGGCCGCCGGTTCGTTCGCTGCTTCCTCCGCTCTGTGGCCTTCGCTCTGGCCGGTGTGGGCGGGGGGTTGAGTCGCCCCCAGGGCACGTGTAGGCCGCGACCACGCGGTCCGCTCGTGCTGCCCGGGGTTCGGGTGCAGTAGATGAAAAGCTGTGGAGACCCCCGATGAGACCCATCTTCCTTCCTGCCTGTGCTCCCTGAACCGAAATGAGTTTCCCGCATCACTTTAGCACGAACTGAATTTTATTTCCACGTCATGCAATAAGTTGATTACTTTGTCTCATATCCCTAAAATGAAGCGAAAAATGAGTCCTCACCCCCGGATGCTGAGGCGAAGTGAAGATGTGTTCAAAAGTGCGTCCAGGCTAAAGCCTACGCATAAACAAATGGCCTTTCTGTACGTTAGATAACCAGGTACCTTTCCATCCGCCCACGAGTAAAGCTCCGTCGATTGTGACACAGAAGTGACTTCAGGATCTAATTTTGGAACTTTAAAGGAAAAAGATGCCCTTTGCTGCTTCGGAACATTCCAGAGAGTGTATTGGGGGGCGCCGGCTCCATGATGGCCTCTGAACACTCATTCAGTTTCTGTGCCCACACCAGCCCTCCCGTGTTCAGCCTCTTCCTTGGAGAGGCCCGCGAGAAAGGCTTGCTTTGACGATGTGCTGTTTGCTGCCATGTTGTTGGTGGATTTTTAAGGAGGGCCCCTCCCTTGGAGTGCCCTGGTGTCCAAAGATGGAATCTTCCCTCTATTTAGAAATCATAACAGCTCATAATTACTTTTTAAATGGGGTAAAATGCCCTTTGAAAGCAATGCTAATTGGGTGTCATTATTGACGTGCCCTTATCTTGCTAAAGACCCAAGTCCTGTGAGTTTTGGAAGCCCAGAAGCTGGAGGACAAAGGTCACAGTGCAGAGGCCAAGGGGCTCCCTGGTTATCTAATACCCACCAGTGGAACGGCCTCCAGTTTGACTTCATGAAATCTGGCCCAAACTTGAAATCTCATGTTTCACCACAAATCAGATTTTCCTCCTGTCTCCACCCCCACCCCACCCATATTTAGTCCTCAATGGTTGTGCCTGTGACCTTCATGTCCCCTTGGTGCCTTTCATTGGTAATGAATGGCAGTAATCCGTTTCCAGCTGCCCCCTCTTCACCCCTCTCCCTCAACACATGGCTCTCCTGCTGGCTTTGCTTTTCCCCTGCGCACACCTCTTCGGGCTTTCTTTGCTTACAGGGCAAGGCCTCGGCTGCTGCTTTTTTAGGAGCAATTCCCACTGCTTCCCAGCAGGCTTCTCCCTGCTCTAGCCATCCAGTTCTGGGCCTTCTGAATGCGTCCAGTGTTCAGTCCAGTGCAGGTTCTTTCCAGTCTAGGAATCCTCAGCTGTAATCCCTTGAATGAATGACCCCAAGGCTGCATTAAGGTTTATCCTGTGAACTCTTCCCCACAGAAATTCACCATGTCTATCCTGAAGGTGCACGCCAGAGAGATCTTCGACTCCCGTGGGAACCCCACTGTTGAGGTGGATCTCTACACCGCAAAAGGTAGGTGCCACCTCTGTTTCTCTAGTTCCTTCCTCCACGCTCCATCTTTGAAAACTTCCTTAAAGTGAGAGAGTCTGGGGCAGGAAACAGTCTCTTGCTGAAATAACGCCTTTTTTGCCGGCACATGCTGGTAGGTTGTGATTCCTGGCTGGGGATGGGGGGCTGTAAGGCAGGATCCTGGTCTTGCTGTGACCCTTGACCCTAAATAGGCCCATCAATAGTTTGCTTCCACGCTTGGTGTGACCAAATAAGCAAATGGGAATATAGCACTGTCAACTTGTTTCCAGAAATCAGTCTCCAACCAGGGATCGGGGACAGGTTTTTGGGGTGTTGGGCTGTTGCAACGGCCCTTATTTACCCCTAGGAAGCGTTGGCTCACATGAAAAAAATAGGATGGGGACTCTTAAACGCTCCTCTGTAGCCCTGTGTTACCTCCACCAATGCCTCCGCTAGCTTCTGAGTGGGCATTGTGGGCGAGGTTGGAAGAGGAGGTTGGGTAGAATAGCTCAGTGTGCGGAGCACGTGAACACCTGCCAGTCAGAGCTGAGTCACGCCTGTGACTCACAGGCCTGGCTGAGGAACCTCCGGCCCTTCCCTTCCCGCCCTGGCCTCCTCTCCTCCGCCTTGTCCAGGAAAAGAAAGCCCTTGAGTCTAGGTGTCATTGGACAACAGTCCACCTGTGTTCTGGCTCTGTTACCCACTGGAAGGCGCTCTCAGAGTGGGGTTTCCTCTGAGCTGGGGCTTCGGGTGCGTGCATGGGCGCTCCCAGGATGCCCAGGATTTCCTGCATCTTACGGGGTCGGCTTGCTTAGTCAGCTGGTGGAACTTTTCACTTAGAAATTAATGGGCTTGAAAAAAAGCAATGAAAAAAGATCCAAGCCACTAGAAGAATGTTGGGAGTGGGGCCATATTCTTTGAAACATTTTACGACTAAAATTAAAAAATTTTTTTAATTTAAATAAATGGAACTTTCCCTCTTGTGTGTCTTACCCCTTTTCAGATAAAACAGGAAGTAGTAGATTTGTTAGCCTTTCATCACTTCTTCCTTCCTTAGAATGTATTTTCTAGAGCAGTTTTACGTTCACAGCAGAAGTGAGTGGAAGGTATAGCGTTCCCGTGTAGCCAACCAGCTTCCCCCACCCAAGTGGTCCATTGCTTCCGGTCAAACCTGCCTGACACCTGGCACCCCGAGTCCCTGGATCACATTAGGGCCCCTCCTGCTTTCATCCCTTCACCTGGTCCAGCACTTGATGGACAGAGAGAGCCAGGCCCGTGTCAGGAAGAATGTGTGTCCTGCTCGCAGTCCTGGCAGCGGCCAGCATGCGAACAGACCTTTGATTACAATTCCCAGCTGATTTTCTTTCTTGTTCATTTGCCTTCACATCCCCACACACCCACCAGTTCTTCGCAGACCTCCCGTGGGGCAATGCCTTACGCTTTCACGAAGGTTGAGGAGGCTGTCTGTCCCGTGTGATCAGATCTCAGACAGACACTGTCTGTCCCAAGCTGTGCATTTTCCACTCCACAGTGCAAGCTTGGCTGGATGGCTGGTTTGTGTATCTGCAGGCGGTGGTTCCCTGCTTGATTGTGTTCTGGTGTTAAACTCTACACTTTGTTATCTGGATTCCTCTTCCGCGGTCTGTCCTGCTTTCTGGTCTCCTGTTCTGCAGGACACCCAAGTAGCACTATCGCTGCTTAAACTGGAACGGCCGAGCCATAGGCTTCCTCTTAAGCCCATACTTTGAAGACTTGAAAGCTGGCGGCCAGAACTCAAGGTTGTCCAAGGGTGACTTAGCAACAGGGCCCTGGAGCAGGACTGGCGGAAATACCTTGTAATGTTGCTGTTGATGATGAGTTGAAATGATACTGTCTTGGAGACATTGGACTAAATAAGATATGTTAAATTTACTCCCTGTTTTTAATTTTCAACTTTAACACAGCTGCTAGAAAATCGTAAATCCCGTAAGTGGCTCACGTGTTCTGTTGGGCAGTGCTGCTGGCGTGTCCCCAGACCAGCTGTGGGCACCAGCTATGCGAGCTCCTTAGACATCCAGACCCGCGGCGCTCCGGGTTGGCAGCCTGCATTGTTACAAGATCCCCAGGGAATACGTGTGCACATTACAGTGTGGAAGCTCTGCTCTGGAGCTTTTTCTCACACTGGAGAAATTCATCAGCTTTGCTGTAGGGTCTGCATTGCAGAATCATGCAAACTGAAAGGCGGGAAGAACAGACAGTCTCAGTCTCCCAGTTGGGGGAAGGAAGTAACTGTTTCCTAATAACCCAGGGCATCTGTGGGTGGGGCCTGGGTGAGGGCTGTGACTGTGTTTCTTAACCATCACTGTTTTATTCCCTCTCCCTCACCACCCAGGTCTCTTCAGAGCTGCTGTGCCCAGTGGTGCCTCAACTGGGATCTACGAGGCTCTAGAGCTTCGGGACAATGACAAGACGCGCTATCTGGGGAAGGGTAAGAGTCGGCGCCCACAACCTGCCTCGAGGGTGGCCGCTCCTAGCCGCCTTTTATTTTAGAGAGAGGAAGGTGGGGGGGCGGGGGGGAGAGAAACGTCAGTCAGTTGCCTCCCGTATACACCCTGACTGGGCATTGAGCCCGCAAGCCTTTGGTGCACGGGCTGACTCTCCAACCACTGAGCAACATTGGCTAGGCCTGGGGCAAGCCTTACGATGCTGTTTCTCTCGTGGCTTGTCTCCAGTCTGTAAAACTCCTGGGTAGGCCAGGGAACCTCTGGATAAGAAGTCATGTTCATTAATGCTAACAAAAAGCCTTGCCCGTCTCCGGGAGGGCTCTGAGGGTCTTCCAGACCATCGCCCTTTGCAGGGTCTAGGAGGGAAGTATCTGGAAGGTCTGGCTGGGGTCTAGGAGGGAAGTATCTGGAAGGTCTGGCTAACAGTGGCCTGCAGGTCAGTGTGCACCTTGATCTTTGTTGACTGATCCACAAGCATCACTCAGCAGGGCTGGCCTCGGGGGCTCTTCATTGCTCTGTGGATAGAACCAAGTGACGGGAAACCAGGGAGGGCCCAGACCATGCGTTCATGGAGGGACACTCACCCCAAGGGGCGGAAATTGGTTCTTCCAGAGAGACAGAATCTTACAGAGACCCCAAAAAATCTATATTTGCCCTGGAAGAGGACAAATATGAAAAAGTCATAGAAGGCTGCGCGGGTGGGGGAACTGGCCATGGCGCTGTAGGCAGGCAGTGTTCTCAGCCTGCCCCGTGGTCTGCAAAGGGCCCTCCCACGGGTTACAGTGGCTCGCGGCCCAGACCTGAACCAGGACAGTGCTGTGCCTTGATTGTAATGAGGGTGAACTCAGTCCCTGCAGCATTCTCCCACCTTCTGTTTCCTCTTTCCCTCACTGTCCTTCACAGCCTTTCTCTTCTGTTCTTCTCCTTCTCTGTCGATCTCCACTGGTCAGGTGTCTCCAGACCCGTTAAGTATATTAATGAGTTCCTGGCACCTGCCTTGTGCACGCAGGTAACGCATTGCACGCCCTTGAGTTTTGCAGCTGGTGTTTCCAGTGCATGGTCTTGCCAACTAACCGCCCCTCAGACACTAAGGTGCCTGCTCTGTGTGCGGCTCTAACCCCGGGTCCGAGGTGAGAGCACTGAGCCTGGGCCGGAGAGCCCTTTGATTTCGCGGGGAGAGAGAGAGGGGGATTTGAAGGAGGTGCCATTGAAGGTCTTTGGTGGGCTTCGGACTAGCTGGGTTCGCAGCGTGGGTCTCAGCCGTGCTGCTCAGGCCTGGTTTTCATTAATGTCAGTAATTTGATGTGATTGCTCCCTCTAGGTGTCTCCAAGGCTGTTGAGCACATCAATAAAACTATTGCGCCTGCCCTGGTTAGCAAGGTAGGACCTGCCTCCTGGTAACTAATGAGTATTAATGCCAGCAGAGCTCTCCCGGGCTCCTGGTTATGGGGGAGCGCAATCTGAGCGCTGAGGAAGCCGGTTGGACTCCTGTCAGCAGGAGAATAATTTTGCCTTTTTAACCAACTCCCTGTGTGTCCACATCTAACAGTGCATGGAATTGGGCGGGGGGGAGGCCGGGGGGGGGGGGCTGCCTTACAGCCCTAACTTCCCTCCAACTATCTTGCCCTTTGGGGAGTTAACATCCAGGGGTGTTGGGCGTAGTGTCCATGGTGACTGACTCGTTTTTCATGAGCTGTGGGATTATTTTTTGTATTTCTACTGACTTGGAACAGTTGAGCTCTTGTTCAGCCTTACTTGGGACCTCAGGACATAAACATTGAAAATAGAGCTGCTCTTGGTGAAGTGGGGCTGGGACCCAAAGCCTGGCGACCTCCTCAGCTGGTTTAGTTCTCCCTCCACAGCTCCTGTGGCCCTGGCACAAGGGGTGACTTGAAAGCCCCGGGCCAGAGAAGGTCCTCACGGCCCAAACCCTCCACAGCCGCCTGTCTGTTCTGGGGTGTGGTCCTGCCCTTCTGAATTCAGCCTGTATGCCGGTGGCTTATTTTGGCCTGGCCTTCATGGCACTCTGTAATTGGTCCTAGGTTTTTGTTACTGCCCTGTCGGCGAACAGCCCTGTTCGTTGTGCCCTTACCTGGCATGACTGGCAGTGAGCGGGGCTTTCCTGGGCAATTTCCTCTTGGGGAGGACATACGTCAATCTAACTCGTAGTGAGGGTTGGTCCCTGAAGCCAGCTGCTTAAGTAACTGCTGACTTTTCCCACAGGTGTCTCATCAAGAAATAAAAGATGCCAAATTGTTATTTAACGTGGCATGATGGAGTTACATACAGTTTTATATTAGAGTTTTCTAGAAGGGAACTATAAATAAAATGATACATTGTTGTGATTCAATTAAAGTAATTTTTATTAAAAATTGACATTGAGCCAGTTTTCGGATACCAATTTTATTACTTTATAATCTCACCAAAAATATTCACCTTGATCATTTATCAGCTGCTGCATTTTGCCGTCATTGCAAATTGCCATGAGGCACCACAGAGGTGGAACTGCCTTTGAATAGCTTAGCTCGTTTGAGCAGTGAATTGCTCATTATTGCCTGGAAAGTCACACTGCTTGCAGTGATAACACCTACCTTGGCATCACAAGTTGGTTCTGTCATGTAAAATGTGACTCCGGACTCCCTGAGCAGAATAACCTTTGCCCACAAGGACCAGGTCTTAGGTATTTCCGTGTTGGCTCCTTGGTGCTTGGAGAAATGCCTGATGGTATTACAGCAAATGAAGGGCAGTTCAGTGTCCCGATTTCTCTGGAATGAGAGGAGGTTTTGTGCGGCTCCCCCTTTTTGCCTGCCAAACGAATGTATAATAGAACTGATGTGGACTTGCCCAGTTCCAAACTTACATCGCTCCCATGACGGTGCAAAGGCCGTGCCAATAGGGTGACCTCACTCCCTCTCCCTGCAGAAGCTGAACGTCGTGGAGCAGGAGAAGATCGACAAGCTGATGATAGAGATGGACGGGACGGAAAATAAATGTGAGTGGTCTCAGGGAAGGTCGTGCAGCCCTCTGGGGAGAGGTGACATAGTCCCTAACAGTGACCACGAGAACATCGGTGGTCCCTCCGAATTTCCCTGCCTCGCCTTAGTCAGTCACAGCTTCGAGTGTGAGGAGCATAACCAGGGACAGCAGCACGTCTGAGGGTTTCTCAAAGAGAGGGGCCCTTAGTACGCAGGTCATACGTCGAAGAGGGGCTTTCTCTCAGGGAAAAGGCAGGCGAGACCCCCTGGGGTGCAGTTTGCATTTTTAACTTGAACATGGGGAGTAAATAAGACGAGAGGAAAAGATTCAGGATCAACCCAAGGTGTGCCCTCAGGCGGGAAGGCCAGCAGGAGAAAGGTTAATGAGTAAGAATCCCTCACTTTATAACTCCATTCTGTTCCAGCTAAATTCGGTGCCAATGCCATTCTGGGAGTGTCCCTGGCAGTCTGCAAGGCTGGTGCTGTTGAGAAGGGGGTGCCCCTGTACCGCCACATTGCTGACCTGGCTGGCAACACCGAGGTCGTCCTGCCAGTTCCGGTGAGTGGCTGCTTTGGGAGTTGAGAGCATTGGCTTTCCCCTGGGACCCGAGACCACCACATCATGAACTTGTCCACCTGTGACTCCCAGCATGGTGGTGCGAGCAGGCTCTGGCGGTCTCAGCGGCAGGCAACCCCTCTGCCACTTGCTAAGTGTGAACTTGGGCCAGTGACTCAGCTTCCCTGTCCCCAAGTCTTTTGTACTGACTGGCGGCCCGGTGCATGAAATTCCTGCAAGGGGCTTGGCTCTCACAGCCCTGGCTTCGTCCGGACAGCCCTCCAGACTGTCGTTCTGCTTTCTGTCTAATTGGCACATTAGCTCTTTATTACATAGGATTATATAGGATAGGGGGTGAATCGCACTTGCTGGGCTGTGTGCATTCACTGAGGAATAGCCGGTGCCAGGAGGGTGAGTGCCTCTGATGGTGTCCATTGGAGTTATCAGGGTGACCAGGGAGCGGTCAGAGCCACACGTGGCCACGCTGTTGGGTGTCGGTGGCCTGCCGCTGGGCAGGTGTCTCTGGACTGACCTGTGCTTCTCCGCCTCTCCCAGGCTCTTAATGTCATCAACGGCGGTTCTCACGCTGGCAACAAGCTGGCCATGCAGGAGTTCATGATCCTCCCCGTCGGCGCCACCAACTTCCAGGAAGCCATGCGCATTGGGGCCGAGGTCTACCACAACCTGAAGAACGTCATCAACGAGAAGTACGGGAAAGATGCCACCAACGTGGGAGACGAAGGTGGCTTTGCTCCCAACATCCTGGAGAATAAGGAAGGTGAGGCTCTGGAGGGCCCCTCCCGAGTTCTGCCCCCTGCCCCGCCTTCCCCCCCTCACCCCGTCGGCCAGTCTTCCACACCTGCCACCAGGGAGCGGCTCCCCGCCTGCCTTCAGCAAGCATCAAAGTGCAAACTGCGGAGTTTGGGGAGGGATGTGGGAACTAGCACTTCATTAAAAAAAATAGCAGGAACTTTCTTATTAGTTGGACTTCTGAGTAGCCTGGTGGTTTGTTTAAATGGAGAGGCAGTTTATTCTCTTGCTCTGTCTGGCAATGGCAAGAATTTAAAATCTCTATTCAGGGAGATGCCGTCTGTTCAGGACTGTGATCAGTAACATGTCGTCCTTGAACCACGGGATGCTCACACGGGCTGTCTCACTGTGAACCCTTAGGCACAGGATTCCGTGTGAGAACTGAGTGGAGGGGACAGGGAGTCCTGGCACAGGAAGTCCCGGCTCAGTGTTGTTTTGGAAGGAAAGTGGGGCTCGTGCTGCTTTGGTTACCTTCAAGGGCACCTGGTGAGAGAGAATGTCCACTTCCTCTTCGGGTCAACCATGGATAGTGATGGCATCGGCCATTTACCTGTGAAATGGCCCTTCGTGGCTTAACCTAACCACCTGCTTGGGGATGTTTGCTGTGGAACAGAGGCCACAGGTGTTTGTCAGTTTCCCTGCAAGTAGCACTGCCACGTGAGGCTGAGCCTGGGCCCCCTACCTAGCCTCCCTCTTGGTCTCAGCCTCGCTCTGTTTAAAGCCCCACGCCCCGGACGCCGGTCTCGCCGGTCACTGTAACTGTACCGTGGCCAGCACAGCGTTCCTGGCGCTAAGCTCAGCAGCGGCTGTCAGTGAGCGCCTCTCTTCTGAGTCGGGATTGGATTTCCCACTTGGTGGTGCGCTGGGGGTGCTGACCAAAGCGGAAAAGGGAACCAGAATCCTTGAAACGTGGGGCTTTTCGGAGCCCCTCTCCGTTACGGCTCCCGTTGGCAGCGATGGAAGAAAACTTGATCCCTCCCTGACTGGTTTCCAACCTGTCGCCGCCATCTCTTTCCAGCCCTGGAGCTGCTGAAGAACGCCATCGGGAAAGCCGGGTACACCGATAAGGTGGTCATCGGCATGGACGTGGCCGCCTCCGAGTTCTTCAAGTCTGGGAAGTATGACCTGGACTTCAAGTCGCCCGATGACCCCAACAGGTACATCACCCACGACGAGCTGGCCAACCTGTACAAGTCCTTCATCAAGGACTACCCAGGTGAGTGCTTCCGGGCGCCGTCTCCTCCTCCAGCCGCTGCCAAAGCCTGCGCTGCCGACGCTGGTGTGAGTGGGTGGGCACTGGTCCCGATGCGCACAGCGCAGAGGGCCTCGCAGGTGCCTGGTGCAGCAGCGGCTCGGGTGGCTCTACGTGCTGGGTGTTTGCACAGTGGGGCTGCCGCCTGTCCCTGTCCCTGTCCCAGCAACCTCCTGAGCAAATACCTCCTCATACCCGCGAGGAGAGCTTTGGCGGCAGGCTGGGCCGGGCGCTCCTCTGGCCCTGTGCTCACTCAACCCCTTAAGTGCCAGTCAGCCTCCAGTGACTGACGCTGTGCTTTCCGTCCGGAAGACAAAAAGGCCGGACGCTTCACGTGTCAGTGTACACGGGATAGGTAGGCACTCTCCATACTGTTTTTGAAGAGAGGAACTGAGGCACAGCAGGCAGTAAGTTGCCCAATGGCACTCGGCAAATGGTGAGGTGAGATTTCAGACCAGAAAGGCTGCCATTAAGCCCCTGCGTGTAATCACAGAGCTAGATAACCTGGTCAGGGCAGAGCCCAGATGCAACCTACCAGGGGCAGGTACGTGCCCGCTCACGTGGTAACTCAGGTCCCAGGGTTGTGGGCAGCCTTTCCAGGAGAGTGTGGGGAGGGCAGAGCGAGCCGGAGCCATTCCTGCCCTGCAGGTGGGGGGCGGGAGGGAAGTGAGGCTGGGGGCTCGCACTGATGAGGCGTGGCCCTCCTCTCCTCAGTGGTGTCGATCGAAGACCCCTTCGACCAGGACGACTGGGAAGCGTGGCGCAAGTTCACGGCCAGCACAGAGATCCAGGTGGTGGGGGATGACCTCACAGTGACCAACCCGAAGCGGATTGCCAAGGCCGTGAGCGAGAAGTCGTGCAACTGCCTCCTGCTCAAAGTGAACCAGATCGGCTCCGTGACCGAGTCCATTCAGGCGTGAGTGTCCCCGGGAGCAGCCTCACGCGCCAGGGGTCCACGCTTCTGAGAGCTCCTTTGTAGGGGGCCCTCCTGCCTGGAGCTGTCACGGGTTTCACATTTGAACTTGGAGTGGCTTGCGAAGTAAGCAATGTCACCAAGGGGACTAGGGCATTAGGCAGTTGTTGCCCAATCCTGACCCACTTCAGGACCCCAGACTTGTAATTTCATTTCACCCGGAGAACGCCGGGGAAGACTTCCCCCTCAGGAAGGCTGAACCCAGGTTTTTAAATGTGACTCGAGGGCTGATGAGGTCCGGGGTCGCGTGAGGGTCATCATCTCCCCAGGCCGCTTGCTCCTGGGTCCTGACCCCTCTGGTGTCCTGTCAGGGCTGGTGAGTCGTGCCATCAAAGGGCCAGGGGCTCTGGTGGAAATGGAGTCAGCGGCATCTGGGTTGTTTCCTGGCTTCTAGGTGCAAGCTGGCCCAGTCCAATGGGTGGGGTGTCATGGTGTCCCATCGCTCCGGGGAGACTGAAGACACCTTCATTGCCGACCTGGTGGTGGGGCTCTGCACTGGGCAGGTAAGGAGCTCCGTGGGGTGAAAGCTGTTCTTTATTTCTTCCCTCTGACCTCAGCTTCCTGAGCACAGACTTGGGGGAGGGGGCAGCGAATGGGGTCCTAGCGGCCCCTTTTTCGTGTGTGTCTGTGTCTGTGTAGGTCCCTTTTATCCCCATCTTCCTACGGTCAGAGATCCTCCTCAAGGAATTGTTTTCTCACCGTAACACACTCCCCTCGCCCAGAATGTCTCCCAAGACTCGATGCCCACTGTCAGCAAGCATGACCTGTCTTTTCTCCTCCCAGATCAAGACTGGTGCTCCTTGCCGATCTGAACGCTTGGCCAAGTACAACCAGATCCTCAGGTAAAGAGGATGCCTGCCCTGAGTGTAGGCATGCCCTCCACTAGGAGCTCCTGGCTCTGGGGGTGTGTGCAGTTGAGGGGGCCTGAGCAGTGTTAGACTAGAGCAGAGGTGGTGAGGACCCAAGGAGCCTTGTAGCATTGCCCCAAAGCAGGCCCTGGTCGGTACAATGCTGCCATCTGCTGGTGGAAGAGGGAACCGGCTCCCCGTTGCACATGTAGAATTACAAAAGCCTTAATGATTTTATAACTCCCCTCTACCTCAACCCTGGAAGATTTTAAGCACAAAAGAACCAGTGAGCAGTAAATGTACGCCCTTTCCTCATCACCCAGACTCAACAGCTGTCACTGTTCCTCCATGCTTGTCCCTACACCCTGCTGGTGACTTTAAAGCAAATTCCAAATGACAGGATTTCATCTACTTTAGTGTGTGTCTTTTTCAGGTCAGGACATTTTTAGATAACCACTCTATCGCTGTAGTGCCCCAAAGCGGTAGAAAGTCTATAATGTCAGTGCCACGTTTTCCTCTGTTCGTATCCCGCGTTCACACTAAGGCCCCTTACTTCCTTCCCCATGCTGCTTGTTTGTTAGAGAAGCTGGGTTTGCCTTTCATTTTTAAAGAAAAACAATTGGAACATTGAGGGGATGGAGAGGAGGAGATGGCGCTGCAAATGGATGACAATCTGCCGAGTGGATTGGGCGGGAGCTGAATGTTCTGTTCTCAGCAGCATCTCAGGGATGCTCAGTTTTAGAGGATTCGAGAATAAGTTGTCTCGCCTTCTCTGGGTGAGAAAACGTACGTGCTCAGTTGAGATTTGACTTCTGTTTTTCCCTCCCCCTCTATCCATCTGCTTCCCAAGAATCGAGGAGGAGCTGGGCAGCAAGGCCAAGTTTGCCGGCAGGAACTTCAGGAACCCCCTGGCCAAGTAAGCTGTGGGCAGCGGCCCGAGCCCCGCTGTCACCAGCCGGCTAACTAGACCTCTGCTCCTGACATCTGCACGGGCAGCCCAAGGCCCCCAGCGATCCCTGCAGGGGCCTCTGCCTCTCCCCTCCCTGTGGTGTTCTCACTGCTTCTTAGAACTGCTACAAAGCCAAGCCTGACATCGGACCCCTGGTGGAAACCCTAGCCCTGTGGTCACGTGACTGGTCCAAATCATTGTTCTTCTCACCTCGCTTCTCAAGTGTCTGGAGCCAAGCACATCCGCATTGTAATCTCCGAGGTGTCCACCGGCGAGACCCCCAGTGGTTCTGTGTGCGAAATAAAGTCTTCGGTGTCCATAGGAATACTCTGCGCGTGTCTAGGGTCTGTGAGTCTGTTCTTGTGTCGTGAGTGTTCACGGGGCATTGCCATAGGCCTGCAAGAGTTAGAGCCTGTGTGTTGTGGGAAAAAGGACGAGTTTATTGGCATCTGCCCCTTGAAGTTTAGCGTTGGATGTTTCTTCCCCTAATATAACTTGATCAGTCTATTGAGGTGTGTTTTAATGTTTGTTTGGGACGAGGAGGCCCCCTGGTGGACAGACATTCTTATTCTTATTCATCGCTTACCTCTCAGGATTTAACCCACAAAGCACCAATAGGTGAAGATACCTCTATTAAGAGATTTATCACAAGGAATTAGCTTCCGTGATTGTAGGGTTTGGCTGAGCAAACGCAAAATCCATAGGGCAGTCAGTCAGAAGGGAGGTGACCAGGACACCTCCACTGACAGGTGAAGTGCCAGTTCACAGATGGAATTTCTCCTTGAGGGGGGCTGGGGGAGACCTGAACCCCTGATTCAAGACCTATCTGATTCTGTCAGGCCTGTGCAGTTCACCCAGGGTGATTCCTTACTTAAAGGCAGCCGACTAGTGGCTGCAGTTATGGCTGGGAAATAGCTTTACAGTAATACCTAGATTAGTACCTGAGTAACAGGACTCCGGTTAAGGTGGCACGTCACAAAGCCACCACAGCCCAGCCCTTGTTAGTGCTGCACCCATGCACACCTTAAACCATGACCTCCAAGCTGGCCGTGCAAAACCCTGCTTCCACCACTCACATACAGCCCCACGCACCGCCCTTCATGCTGCACGACTGCTTTCTGAGAACTGATTCTGAGAGAAGTGAGTTACCAAACTGGGCCGGACAGTCTTCCTGTTTATCCAACTCAAAAGCGACAAATAGGCTTGAGTAGTTTTAAGTTTGCTGTAATAATTAGATGCTGGTTTTTAAAACGGTGACTGGTAAATAGCATTTTTATCACTTGCGTTCAAGGGCAAGTGTAGGTAGGAACCCTTTCAAGTACGCTCCTCTGAAAGAAGGCCGCTAACGGGCTTGATGGTGAGGCCCCAGGTAAGTACTGGTGACTGACAACTTCGGACGCAGCAGAAGTGAAACCATTCCTTGCATTGATGGGTAGAAAAATTGTCGACCAAGGGACCTGACACATGTATACACCTTGTGTGTCCATTGCCGAAGCAGGACAGACCCTGCTGACCCATTTTCCAGGAAGCCGTGTTTGGGCTCCATGGTGGCCTGGGGTGTTGGCATGTCTCTGGACCACATGAGTTTACAGGAACTTTGTTTTTAAATAAACATCGTTAGCACGTGTGCAGTCTCTGGGCTTGCTTTTCTTTTTTTTTCATTGACTCAGAAACAGATTTGTTGTTCCACTTACCCATGACCAGGCATTGAACCGCAACCTGGATGTATTGGGACAACACTAACCAACGGATGCCTGGCCAGGGCAGATACACATGCTTTGAGGGAAATAAAATGACAGAACCCTGGCTAGTGCTCAGTGGTTAGCGCATTGGCCCATGCACCGCAGCATCTCAGGTTAGATCCCTGGCCCCCGTCGGTGCATGCTGCCGGAAGCAGCCACGTGTCTCTTACATCCATGTTTCTCTCTCTCCTCTCCTCTCTCCTTCCCCCTCCTTTCTGCTCTCTAAAAATCAGTGGAGAAAATATCCTCAGGTGGGGATTAACCAAAAAAGAAAGAAAAAGCAAGTCCAGCCCCAATTGGGTCACGGTTGGTTAGAGCAGCGGTCGCCAACCTTTCGGACCTCACGGACCACCAGTGGTCCACGGCCAGCCGCTGGGTTGGAGCATCTTCCCGCTACACCACGGTTGCGGGTTTGATCCAGGCAGGGCACATACGAGAACCAACCCATGAATGTATAAATAGGTGGAACAACAAACGGGTGCTTCTTTCCCTCCGCCTCTAAAATCCATAACGTTTTTAAACGGTGGAAAGTTTGAAAAATGTGTATCTCATGTCCTTCAACTTCCAAGTGACTATATCGCTGCCATTCAAACAAAAACCGACTGGAAATGGGCGGCAGCGTGGTCTAATTCAGCCCTGCACGACCATCACCTGGGAGGCTTCCGGAGCCCCCGTTGCCCAGACCAAGTACCGCAGCCTCCGGGTGGTACAGAGAAAGCAATTAAAGTTCCCCAGCTGCTCCCCTGGGGGCCAGGCTTCCCCTGAAAACGCCCAGCCCTGGTGCTTTTAAAGGGGAGCCGCTGAGGCCCGCCCACGAGCTGGGCCATGTTTCGGGGAGGGGGCTCGGCAGTGGCCTGCTTCCTGGCGAGTCCCGTGCTGAGGCCACCAAGTCCGCTCCCCTGCAAGCAGCGGGAATGCCACCATCTCCCCCGCTCTGCCCCTCACCAGCAGCGGGAATGCCTCCATCTCCCCCGCTCTGCCCCTCACCAGCAGCGGGAATGCCTCCATCTCCCCCGCTCTGCCCCTCACCAGCAGCCACGGCTCGGGCAGCGTAGCGGCTGAGCCCAGGTGGAGTCCTGCTCTGAACTTTGTTTGCCCATCTGTGAGATGGGGCTAACAGATGGCACAACCCCGGGGTTATGACAGAGTGAGCACCGTAAATGAGCACGTGAATTCATCAACCAGGTGCTGACACAGTACGAGGTACAAGGAACCGGGAGCGGGTGAGGGGCGGGGGAGGACACGGGACGGGGAGGAGGCCTTCAGAGCATGTAAAGTACCTGTGGCCGCGATTGAACAGGAAAGGGAGCCCGTGTGGAGTGGAATGTTCGCAACAACCTGGGGGAAGCGCTAGGACCCACTGACCCAATGTGTTTAACAGCCTCGGCGTGTCGTTCACAGGCAATAACAGGCACCCATTTAGTACAGTTTGGTGTGTTCTCACAAAGACACCCGAGCAGCCAGCATCACAGTCACGACAGCATTCCCAGCACCCCCGGAGTGCCTTGAGCCCCTTCCCGGTCAATGTCCATCCCCAGGCCCCAGACCCAGTGTTTTTAAAAAATTCTAATTGTCAAAATCTAAAACACAGATTTCTTGTAAAATTTACAATTTCTGCCAGCTAGGTATTACTGTAAAGTTATAGCGTTCTTTATATTTTCTGGCTACTATCAGAAGTATATGAGCATCGGTGTACAGAGAATCCGTGATGAGAGAGAATGGACTGGAAGATTGTTGACACTGGGCTTGCATTCCCAGGAGGCAACAGTAGGCTGTTTACTGCTGGTGGCCGCTGTGGTCCCGCCTGCTGCTTCCCTTACACGTGTGGCCCGTTCTCAGCTTTTGAACCTGCAGCTCGGTCCACAGTCTCCCCAGCAAACTACCTGCCTGCTTCTTTCCTTTTCTATAAAATCCTCTGTCCCAAAGGGTCCCGAGAGTTCAGGTACTCCCGGCTTCTCTGCCTGGGCAGCAAGGGCTCCCCAGACACAACCTTGAGCGCTCCAGCTCATCTAAGACCCAGAAATGGGGCCGGCAGGCGCCACCTTCATCTAATTACTCCCCTCCGTTCTTAATGGGAGGCCATCTGGCCAGTGGCATCCCTGCTTCTTCCTGCGAAGTCTGAGGGCTTGGTAATCAGGCTGCTTGCTGTCCGTGGGGACCAGGAATGCTCGCAGACTCATTTGCATATGTGGCCTAAGACAGTAATTAAACCCAGGCGCCCCAGGGGTGAGAAGTAAGCACATTAATTCAGGAGCAATTAAAACCTTCCAACATCACCCTCACGCAGCCACCACTTCTGAGGCTGGCTCTCACTGCTGACAGTCACCTCGCAGCAACCTCTTTCAGCAACCAGACTGCGGCCGTGACTGCACATGTTTTAGGGGGGCATGCGTGGGCCTAGGTGGGGGCAGCTTCCCTGGCTCAGACTTCTCTAGGGCCCCTGACTCTATTATGGAGAAGTTACTGTACAAGATTATGCCCCAGTCTTTTTGTTTTTAATTGTGGCAGCATACACATAGCAAAATTTACCCTATTAACCATTTTCAAGTGAACAATTCTACTAGCATTAAGTACATCCAAAATATTGTGTAATCAACACAATAACTATTTCCAGAACTTTATTATCCCAAACAGAAACTCGACACACAATTAGTCAGTAACCCCCCATTTCCTGCTTCCCCCTCCCCCATCCTAAGTACATCCTCTTGTAACTTTTATTCTTTTGTCTATGAATTTGCCCACTGTAGGTATCTATCTATATAAAAGCCTAAGCAACCGTCTCAACCCAATGGATGACCAAACAGGCTGCGTGGGGCGACCCAGCCAGCAGGGGGGTTAGTGAGGGGCGACCAAATGATCAAGCAGCAAGCTGCGTGGGGGCAGTTAGGGGTAACCAGGCCGGCGTGTGGGAGTTGGGGGGCAGGTGGGGACAATCAGGCCGGCAGGCAGAGGCAGTTAGGGGTGATCAGGACAGCAGGAGGGCAGTTAGGGGCGACCAGGCCAGCGGGGGAGGGGGGCAGTGAGGGGCGATCAGGCCAGCAGGCAGAAGCAGTTAGGGGTGATCATGCTGGCAGGGGAGGCAGTTAGGGGCAATCAGGCAGGCAGGCAGGTGAGCAGTTAGGAGCCAGCAGTCCAGGATTGTGAGAGGGACGTCTGACGGCTGGTTTAGGCCCGATCCCCAGGATCGGGCCTAAACCACAGTTGGACATCCCCCAAGAGGTCCTGGATTGGAAAAGGTGCAGGCCAGGCTGAGGAGACCCTCCCCCCACCCCACCCCCACACAAATTTTGTGCACCAGGTCTCTAGTTTTATATAAGGCTCCTGTACAATATTTATCTTGTTTGGGGGGGGGGGGGAGTCTGGCTTATTTTACTTAGCATGGTGTTTTCAAGGTGTATACATGTGTCAATACTTAATTCCTTTTATGGCTGAATAATATTCCATTTTGTGGATATACCACATTTGTTTACCCATTCATCTGTTGATAGACACTTGGATTATTTCTACCTTCTGACCACTATGAGTGATACTCCTATGAACATCGGTGTACAGATATATGTTCCAGTCCCTGCTTTCGGTTCTTTTGGATATGCGCTTAGCGGTGGAATTGCTGGGCGCGTGGTACTTCTGTTTGACTTCTGCAGGAATCACCAAACTGTTTCCACAGTGGCTGCATATCCTACACTCCCTCCAGTAATGTATGAAGGCTGCAGTTTCTCCACATCCTTATCAACATTTGTTATTTTCCATTTTTTATTATGGCCATCGCAGTAGGTATGAAGTGGTATCTCACTGTGGTTTTGATTGGCATTTTCCTAAAGACTAATGATGTTAAATCTCTCCATGTGCTTATTGGCTATTATTTATCTTTGATGAAATGTCAAGTCATTTGGCCATTTTTAATTAATTTATTTATTGTTTCTTTAAATATTTTTTTTATTGATTTCAGAGAGGAAGGGAGAGGGGGAATGAGATAGAAACATCAATGATGAGAGAGAATCATGGATCGGCTGCCTCCTGCATGACCCCTACAGGGGATGGAGCCTGCAACCCAGGCATGTGCCCTTAACCAGAATAGAACCTGGGACCCTTAAGTCCACAAGTCGACTCTCTATCCACTGAGCCAGACCGGCTAGGGCCAATTGGCCATTTTTTAAATTGGGTTGTTTGTCTTGTTGCTAAGTTATAGAGGTCTTTATATTTTCTGGCTACTATCAGAAATATATGCAAAATATATGACTTGCAAATATTTTCTCCCATTCTATCATTTGTTTTTTCACTTAAAAAAATTTTTTTTTTTTATTTCAGAGAGGAAGGGGAAGGGAGAGAGAGAGAAACATCAATGATGAGAGAGAATCATTGATTGGCTGCCTCCTGCACATCCCATACGGGGGACTGAGGCCACAATCTGGGCACGTGCCCTGACTGGGAATCAAACCATGACCTCTTAGTGGTCGTTGCTCACGCACTGAGCCACACCGGCCAGGCTGCTTTTTCACTTTGTTGATAATGTCTTTTGATGCACAAAAATTTCTAAATTTTTATGAAACCAATTAATTTTTTTCTTCTGTTGCTTATGCTTTTGATCCAATTTTTAAGAAACCGTTGTCTAATCCAAAGTCTTGAAGATTTATATGCACATTTCTTTTTAAGAGTTCAGTTGTTTGGCTCTTACATTTAGGTCTGTGAGCTATTCGCGTTCACTTTTGCGTAAGCTGTTGCACATGCATAGCATGGTCCTAGCACTATTTGTTGGAAAGATGTCATTTTTACCTGTCATAACCCCTGTCAACAGGTCACCTTAAACACTGTTGGAAAACCCTAGCCAGTCTGGCTCAGTGGATAGAACGTCGGCCTGTGAACTGTTGGGTCCTAGGTTTGACTCCAGTCAAAGGCACATGCTGGGATTGTGGGCTCGATCCCCGGTGGGGGGTGTGCAAGAGGCAGCCGATCAATGATTCTCTCATCATTGATGTTTCTCTCTCTCTCCCTCTCCCTTCTGCTCTGAACTCAATAAAAATATATTTTTTAAAAACTGCTGGAAAGGTGGTGTTTGTCGAGAATGAGCCCCCCACCCGCCTCACCCTCCTGGGCCTCCCTTGTCCTTAAGAGGCCTGAGGGGGCAGTGAGGGCTGTCAAACTGCTGCCTTCACGGAGCTTAAACCTGCCAGGACCGGACAACCCCCACGTCAGCAAGAAATCGGTCTGCCCGTGTGGAGCCAGGACCCCAGACGTGTGTGATGCCTGGGGCCACGGGAAGGACCCCAAGCCTGCTCCCGCTTCTGCTGGTGCAGCTTCAGCTACCCCTTCTCCCCACTACCCGGCATGAGAGCGAGGTGCCCCTCCTTCCACCACTCTAAGGTGAAAGTCAGGGCCCGGGCCAGGGAGGGGCAAGAGAGGCCTGCAAGGCACACCAGGAAAGGAGGCGCCCCGCCCGTCCCGTTAGTGCTGGCCCTTCTCTGGGCTCATCCTCCCCATTCCTTCGCTGGGCAGCCGGCAGCTAGCAGTCGCTGCTCATCCTGGCTGGAGTGGAGGTGGGGGGCCTAGGGCTTCCCTCGGCCACCAGGGGGCACTGTGGGAGCTGCCCTGAGCTCTGGGCCTCCTGGCCTCGCCCTGCCCGCTGGGCCCTGCCTGCTGGCTCTGCCAGGCGGGCCGGCCTCCGGGCCCTTCTCTCCAGCCCCAGCTGGCTGGCACAGGCTTGCCCTTCCCAGCTGACTGTCCCCTGTGGGCACCGGGGCTCAGGGCCAGGACAAAGCCGGCCCCGAGCTCTGGGCAAAGCTCTGTGAGATGAATGGAGTTGTCACGGGATGAAGGGAAATTCCTGGACAGCAAGTCCTTGTCAGCACCTCTCCCGTCACCGCAGATGCTGTGGCGAGGCTCGGAGGCCTGGCCACACAGCGCCATGGAGACCGGGTCAGAGCGCGCGCTTCCCTGGCTCACGGAACCTTCGAGGGAGCGCCTCCCTCCCTCCCATTGCTTGCATGTTGAGGGCTTTTGTTCAGTCTTTCAAGGGACAAGGGGCCCGAGAAGGAAACTGAGGCAGAGAAGCAGAAGGACGTGCCTGCCACCCTCGCTGTGCTGCCCCGAAAACCAGCCCCCGGGGTCTCAAGCAGTGGGCCTCATCTCTCCAGCCCCAGCCCTCCCAGGACACAAAGCCAGGCGGCAGGTGCTGAGCGGGGGCAGGGGGGCGGCATGCGGGCAGCTGTGTTGGCATTGCCAGGAACGCAAGCAGACGCGGGCTGCGTGGCACTTCCCGGGGAGGGACCGTGCCCGGGCAGCCGCATGGCAGCGCACAAGCCCCGGTCACCTGCTCCGAAGGACACAGGCGCTGGGCGGCATCGCTGCCTGCAGGCCTCGGTGGCCAGACCTCCACCGGAGAATTCCCACAGGAGCGCCGTCACCCTGCGTGACCGCACCGGCTTCCAGGGCTGCTCTGGCCGGGCTTCGGGCCTCGCGGTCCACGTCTGCCCGGCGCTGTCCTCACCTGGCTCCACTCGGAGCACCAGCAAGTCCAGGAAAGGCTGGGCCCCGGGCGCCTGGCCTGCGGAAGGACGGGTGGGACGTGAGCCGATCCTTGGGCTCTCCTCTGGGGCAGCGGTCGGCAAACTCATTAGTCAACAGAGCGGCAAACCACGGCTTGCGAGCCGCGTGTGGCTCGCGAGCCGCAGTTTGCCGACCGCTGCTCGGGGGCATCCTGTGCTGTTCTGGCCTTCCCTTGATTTTATGGAATGGTGGGCCTTGTCTTCGTCACCAACATCAAGTCCAGCCGGCCTCCAGAGTATAGGGACCTGGAATATGAACCTCTGACCTCAAGTATTGGAGCCAACAAAAGGCATGCCCCTTTCAGCCTGGTGCCTGCAAAACAGCGAGACAGCCCCCAGAGTTACTACGTCTTGCTGCCCCCTCCGTCCCAGGCGCAGGCGCGTTGGGGTGGGGCTCCTCGGGGTGGTGGCACAGGAGGTTTGGAGAGCAGTCACTCAGGAACCAGCTGGGGGGGGGGCGGCGGGGGGGGTGGAGGGGGGCCGGTCACCAGACAGCACTGAGGTTCCCAGGATGCAACTCTTGCCAAAAACACACGGATGACCGTCACCCAGGAGCCCACGTGGAGCAGCTGCATTTGCCAAAGCGACGGAGGCGGAGCTGACAGTAGGTACTGGCTCCTACCTTCTCTTGTCTCCGTAGGGACTTCTCCCACTCCCCCTACTCTTCCCGGCAACACTTATAGGAGGGTTTGCTTATGACCTTTTCCCACAGAACTTGATACGCAAAATATACTCAAAGCATAATGCTTGGTCTTATGAACCATTTTCCAGTAAGAGAGAAGCCAACCACCGGTTCGTCTGCAGTACTGAGGGGTCCTCGTTCTGCTGAGCTTCCCGTGCCTGCTCCTGGAATCCACCCGGAGGACTCCGGCTCGGTCCCTCTGTTGGTCTTGGGACGTCTTCGCAGCTTTCCATCTGTTGCCTGCCACCAGCCCTCTGCCGCCTGAGTCATCAGCCCACAGTTGGGGGTGTGCCAGGCAGCGCTTCCCCCACAGCACCCACGTGTGAATGTCAGAGCTGGGATCGTGATGCTCGGGCCCAGGACAGCAGCAGGCCTGATGCGCTGGTTCAGACCTTGGCATTGCTTATCCCATCGGTATCACGGGTTCCTACCGTTTTTGGTTCTTTATCCTGGAGGATGGCTGAAGGAATTGAATGCGGAGAAAGGAGCCGGCTGAGGTAGCAGTCCCAAAGGAGCGAGGCAGGGGGTCAGGTCTGTGCTCTCTCCAGCCCTGTGCTCAGCTGAACCTGACTTGGCCACCCGTTGCTGGAGCAAGGCCACATCTTGAAGAATTATTTGTGCTTTTCTATCCACGTCCTTTGCAACTCCTCCCTTAGGAAGAGGCATCCACATGGTTTCAAGAGCAGGAGAGGCACAGTAAGAATCAAAAGTCAAGAAACAATGTCCCGCCCTAACCGGTGTGGCTCAGTGGATAGAGCGTCGGCCTGTGGACTGGAGGGTCCCAGGTTCGTTTCTGGTCAAGGGCATGTACCTTGGTTGCGGGCACATCCCCAGTGGGGGGTGTGCAGGAAGCGGCTGATGGATGTTTCTAACTCTCTATGCCTCTCCCTTCCTCTCTGTAAAAAATCAATAAAATTTATTTAAATAAAATAAAGAAACAACGTCTCCTTTTTGGGGACTCAACAGCGAACGCCTGGGAAGGAGCAGCGTTTATGCCATGATGAGAGCATTGGAGAAACTGGAGAAGGGATTACCACCCCATGGCCCTGCCCAGGGTGGGGCAGGAAGGGCGGGGCTGCAGGCAACCTGAGAAGAGTCCCCGGAGCAGAGCAGGTTCCTGGGAGCCCTCCTGTAAACACCCCTCCCAGGTAACAGCATGAAGCACCTACTACTGGGGAGGGGCCGAGGGAGGCAGAGTGTCAGTTAGTTTCCCGGGGCTGCCGTAATGACCACAAGCTGGCTGGCTTAAATCAACAGCAATTCATTCTCGTTCAGTTCTGGAGGCCAGACGTCCAAAGTCAAGGTGCTAGGAGGGCTCTGCTCTCTCTGGGTCGCCGGGGAGGACCCTTCCCGCCTCTCCTAGCTGCTGGCAGCCGCCGACCATGGCTTGTGGTTGCATCACCCTGACGTCTGCCTCTGGCACCACAAGGCCTGCTTTGCTGGAGGGCCTCTCTGTCTCTCCTGGTGTCTCTCTCCTTATAAGGACACCGTCACTGGAGGGAAGGCCCCTCGAGGCCAGTAGGTCCTCATTGTACCCTGACTGCATCTGCTTCCATAGAAGGTCACATTCGCAGGTACTGGGACTGGAACTTAGACATAGTACCTCTGGGGGCACACAGTCCAACCCACAACAGAGCCCTTCACAGGAAGAATGACAAATGCCAGTGTCCTAGGTTTATGTGACGAACCGCCAGGAGGCCAGTGTGGCTGCAGAATGAGGGGAAAAAACCCCGGGCCAGGTCCTGTGGGCCCCTGGCAAAGCCCTGGGTTCGCTCTGAATGAGTTGGGAGTCAGCGGGGAGTCGGAGGGGAGGAAGGCAAAATCTGAGGGTCACCCCGGTGGTGGCAGGGAGATGGACTGTAGGGGCAGGGAGACGGCCGAGGAAGCTTGTGTCATAATCCGGGGGAGAGGTGACGTGTTCGGGACCAGGGCACAAGTGCTGGAGGTGGCTAGAAGTGGCGTCAGCTTGGATCTTTCTGGAAGGTAGCATCCGCCCACAGGTTGGATGTGGGGGGTGTGGCTCTGAGGTTTCTGTCTGGAAGGATGACCTGCCATCCACCGAGAAGAGAAACCCAGGGAAAGAGCCCGCTGGAGGAAGAGAAGGCAGAAGTGTGGTGTGGGTCTGCCAAGTCCAAGGTGCCCGTCAGACTCCGGGTCGGCATGTAGAGCCATGACTCTGGAGGGCTGGGAAGGGGTCCGGGCTGGACACGTGGGAGCTGTCCACGTCAGTTTTGTTTGAAGTTGTGAGCACAGATGCACCCAGGCTGGGAGTGCAGAGACAAGAGAGGAAAGCTGAGGTCTGGCCCTGGGGCACGCCAACATTCGGAGGTGGAAGATTGGAAAGGTAAGCAGTCACCTAAACTTCCCAGGTTTACATATTTTTATCTGTTATATTTAATGCTTACATGATCGAAATCTTCTTTTGTATATGGTAAGAAATAAGACAGTCATAATACTACCATTTACTTTTTAAAAAATATATTTTATTGATTTTTTACAGAGAGGAAGGGAGAGGGATAGAGTTAGAAACATCGATGAGAGAGAAACATCGATCAGCTGCCTCCTGCACGCCCCCTACTGGGGATGTGCCCGCAACCCAGGTACATGCCCTTGGCCGGAATCGAACCTGGGACCTTTCAGTTCACAGGCTGACGCTCTACCCACTGAGCCAAACCAGTTTCGGCTACCTATCATTTACTTTATCTGGAACGACCCTTCCTGGTCTAACCTCCAGCTTAGTAATTCTTTTTTTAAATACGTTTTTATTGATTTTATTTTTTATATATTATTTATTTTTTTAAAATATATTTTTATTGATTTCAGAGAGGAAGGGAGAGGAAGGAGATAGAAACATCAATGATGAGAGAGAATCAGTGATTGGCTGCCTCCTACATGCCCCCTACTGGGGATCGAACCTGAAACCTGGGCATGTGCCCTGACCAGGAATCAAACCCAGGACCCTTCTGTCCACGGAGCCAAACCGGCCAGGGCCAGCTTAGTGATTCTCAGCCATCGGCCATGCATTCACGTCTTCACTGGCAACCGCAGTTGGACGGAAGTACTCCAGATGCCTGTGCAAGTCTGTTCTCAGAAACACAGCACAACTTGCTCACCAGCCTCAAAGGAGCCACACGCCCAGAGAAATGCAAAGCCCAGGGGTAGGGAGGGGGGCTTCCAAGGCGCTCCCTACACCCTGTGATGCCCTGTGCCCAGGCGAGCGTCTTGCATAGGAAGGGAACCAATACTGGTGT
Organism: Corynorhinus townsendii; assembly: GCA_026230045.1. NCBI lineage: Eukaryota > Metazoa > Chordata > Mammalia > Chiroptera > Vespertilionidae > Corynorhinus > Corynorhinus townsendii. Next base: position 217,315,983 of record JAPDVU010000002.1, read on the forward strand.
GATGGGCCAACTCTTAGGATTACAGATAGCTCCGATGTTCTAGCCTTTGTGAATCAATGAAAAGGCTTGAATTTTGAGTTAAGATGTGGATGAAGGAATCACTTTGCTCTTTTTAATGAGCATCAGGAACCCATGGACAGCTCTAGGCGGTACCCTGTGGACCAAAGGGTCTCTGGTTCCCTTCCAGTCAAGGGCAGGTACCTCCTTGCCTTGAGGCAAGGTAGGGGGCGCGTGCAGGAGGCAACCAATCAATGTGTTTCTCTCACATGGGTATTTCTCTGTCTTTCCCTCTCTCTTCCACTCTCTGTAAAAAATCAATGGAAAAATATCCTCGGGTGATGATTGAAAAAAAAAAATCAAGGGACAGGTTGACAAAGGGGCCATCAGTGAGAATGTCAGTGACTTGGCTAATGTGTCCTTTAGTTCATCTCCTCAGTGCAGGGGACAGTAGAGACAATAGCTGCATTTTATTCTTTGCAGTGATTTACTGCTTTTATGTGATCCCTTTAGAATTTTGGTTTCATTGGAAATGCAAGACATTTTATTATGAAAAATATCTTTTAATATTTTTTCCATTTCTTCACCTTTCCTTTTTTTATATGAAGGCTGTTATGACTGTGCATTAATGACAAGGAGATACAACTTAGACTACTGATTCCTGAGATTCATAATGAAGGGTAAGTGATTCTTAAGAATCAGTTTGCCACATTACAAATGTCTGTTGCATTTTTTTTTTTTTTTGACAAGGTGGTAATTCTTTGGAATAAGGACATGCTGAAGGGTATCTGGTTAAAGCAGCCACACATGAATAATCCAAAGATTCACAGCCTGAACCAGATCTTTGTAGAAAAGTAATGGCAACGAAGGTATTCGTGACATTATTTGTAAACCAGCCAAGTTGAGAATGAGCCAAATGATCCCATAAAGACATCACCCTTTAGAGAAGCACAGTTAAATAGCGAACTGAGGAGCAGAGATGGCCACACTGCGTGCTGCATGATGAGCTCCTGGGCTGTCCTAGCGGGCTTAGCAGCCACCAGCAAACCTATAGAGTCCAGGACATTGTGAAGAGGCTGCTTTGGACTCAGACCGAAATAAAAGTGTGGTTTTTTAATCCTCACCCAGGGATATTTTTCCTTTGAATTTTAGAGAGCGGAAGAGAGAGGGAAAGACAGAGAGAAATATCCATGTGAGAGAGACACATCGATTGGTTGCCTCCTGCACACGCCCTGACCAGGGCCCGGGGCCGGGGAGGAGCCTGCAACTGAGTTCTGTGCCCTTGACCGGAATCGAACCTGGGACCCTTAGGTCCACATGCTAATGCTCTATCAACTGAGCCAAACCAGCTAGGGCCAGACCAAAATAATTTAATGAAACGGAGATATTTCACCAAATAGAAACCAAGAATGAACTGCTTTTTATTTCCACAAGGCATACACAGAACTCATAAGTAGGACGGGGGTGCAGGCTACACAATTAAATTCCACTCGGGGCAAACCGCCGGCCACAGCCGTGTCAGCATCGGCACATTCGCAGGTGAACCAACAGGCTTCTTGGACGATAAACTTCCTTTTCCAGAATAGCCATGAAGTCTTTTCGTTGCGTCACAAAATACGCAAAGATAAGTGACGAGTTATTTGAAATATTTATTGGTTCCATTGAAGTTTCTTGAATTTTTTTACGTTGTATATTTTTGGTGTTCAGGTGAGAAATCAATCTGCTCATTTTCTCTGTTCAGAATCCCCCCAAAATAATGTGTTTGAGGAAGGTGCAGCTGATTCATGAAGATGGACATGCAAAGACAATTAAACTTCAGATAGATAGCTGGAGGAAAAAATACCAGATTTTACTTTTTATTTCATATATATACACATACATATCTATCACTTTATTTCCAAATTAGAAAAATCTCACTGTAGTTACCGAGAGCTGAGTCTAGTCTATCAAAATCCGTACAATATCCTGACTGGCGTGGCTCAGTGGCTGAGCGGTGACCTATGAACCAGGGGTCACGGTTCGATTCCCCATCAGGGCACATGCCTGGGTTGTGGGCTCCATCCCCAGTGGGGGGTGTGCAGGAGGCAGCCGATCAATGACTCTCTGTCATCATTGATGTTTCTATCTCTCTCTCCCTTCCTCTTTGAAATCAATAAAAAAAATATATATATATATAGATAGATAGATAGATAGATAGATAGATAGATAGATAGATAGACAGACAGTGACACCAGAGTCTGACTAGGTGATTTCGAGGGTTCTACCCCGATGAAATACCGTGAGATTCTAGGGCATATTGTAATGGATTTGAAATACCCGGCTTCTGTAGCTTCGTACTGTTCTCACGTTGGATTTAATGACATTTGTGTGTTTACGCCTGTGCGTCCAGAACAACTTTAACAGGCTTGACTGAGTGGAACGATGGTTATATAATTTCTCGTTCACTTTGATGACTACCATTTCGTTGATTAGTACAGGTTTACATTCACCTTCAAAGGATCAAAAGAGCAGTTATTTAAAAGCTGATCTGAACGGAAGGTATTGGCTGTCAGCAGTCCATCGGGGCGACTAGACGCACCGACACCAAAGCCTTTTCATGGGGATTGGAAGCAGATGAAAACGTTTCAAGGAGCTGTTTCTCAAACTGGATCTTAATCCTATTAAGTTCAGCTTTGAGAACCCGAGACCCTCTGTAAAGCACACGCAACCTTTGTTTACTGGGTAAAGGGCACTTGTCACCTCGCTAATGTTACCAAACTTATCTCTACGATGAAAGGGTCTTCGCAAACAAAGTGCCAGGAGTTTGTCTTAAAAAATATGGAGAAGAGCTTGGCCAGTGGACTCAGTAGTTCAGGGTTGACCCATGAACCAAGAGGTCATGGGTTCGATTCCCGGTCAGGGCACATGTCCAGGTTGCAGGCTCAGTCCCCAGTAGGAGGTGTGCAGGAGGCAGCCGATTGATGTTTCTATCCCTCTCCCTTCCTCTCTCTCTCTTTAAAAAATACGTATATACTAGAGGCCCGATGCGTGAAATTTGTGTAGGGGCCTTGGCCCCCGCTGCCCTGGTGGCCGCCTCTGCCTCGGCCCCCGCCTGCTTTTTATAATTCATATAGATGTCATTTTGAAATTTTCCTTTAAGCTCCTTAATTTTTTTTTTTGGCGGGGGGGGGGGGGGGAGAGCATCACTACATGTAAATTATTTTACCTTCGCTTATTATGTTTTCCCTAATGCTCTTGCTTTCTTTGTAGACCTGTGTTTCTGACCAGTATAATTTCCCTATCCTCTGAAGGATTTCTTTCTGTTTTTTAATTTAAATTCTTTGTTTAAAGTATTACACAAGTCTCCTTTTCCCCCCTATTGACCTCTCCCAGCCGCACCCATGTTAGAATTTCTTTTAAGATTTCTTGCAAGGCAGGTCTACTGGCTACACATTCCCTCAATATTTGTTTGTCTAGGAAAGTCTTTATTTCTCCTGGACCAGTGGTCAGCAAACTCATTAGTCAACAGAGCCAAATATCAACAGTACAACGATTGAAATTTCTTTTGAGAGCCAAGTTTTTTAAATTTAAACTTCTGACACCACTTCTTCAAAATAGACTTGCCCAGGCCGTGGTATTTTGTGGAAGAGTCACACTCAAGGGGCCAAAGAGCCACATGTGGCTCGAGAGCCGCAGTTTGCCGACCACGGTCCTAGACCCTTGAAGGAGAGTTTCACTGGGTACAGAATTCTAAGTTGGTGGGCTTTTTCTCTCAACACTTTAAATATTTCACGCTATTCTCTTGTTGCCTGCATGGTCTCCAAAGAGAAGTTCCATGTAGTTCTCCCCTTGCTCCACTATCCATGAAGTTCTTTCCCTCTGGCTTTTTGCAAGACTTTTCTTTGTCTTTGATTTTCTGCAGTTAGTATATGATCTGTGTAGTGTGGATGAGTAGGTCTCGGTTCTTTTGTGAGCTTGTGCCTGTGGGCTGTGACCTTCCTGGTGCCCTTAGGTGGGTCAGGAAGGCTGGAGGGGGCTACAGGTGTATATTTCCCTTCCCTGGTCAGGCTCAGGTGAAATACTTTCTCCTGAGGGCCCCGCATGTCAAATATAATGAGCACGCTTGGGGTGCATTCTGAAAGGGCTCCTTGGCCTCCCCTGCTGGAAGCATAAGGGGATTTTTTAAATCTTCACTGTGAGAAGATGGTAGGACTCCTAGAGGTAAAACTCACACACTGTGTGGCCCCTCGTGACTGGGTCCCCCTAGAGTTTGTAACACTAAACTTGTTCACACTGAGCCTCTGGCCATTCATCAATTAAGGTTTAGGTTTCCATAGCTGGTACTGGTTCCCATAGAGATTTCTGCTCAGGTAAGTTGTGCTTTTCTGTACCTATTTGTCTGCCTCCCTGTGACCTCAGTTTCCTGGTGGGTCTGAGAATAGTTGCTGATTTTCACTTCGGCTTGTTTCTTGTGTGAATGAGAGCACTTTCCCAACTCCTACATGCCAGACCGGAGACCGAACGTGGACGCCTGTAAATTAAACCCACTTGAACTTCTCTGTGAAATTCCCTGGTGCATGACAATGATTTACCAATGGTCCTGACGATGGACATCTCAGTTGTTTTCTGTTATAAACAATACGGTCACGAACATCTTTGTGTGTGCCTCCTTGAGCATGTGCGGGAGAGTTCCTCCAAGACGAATATTGGGAAATGAAATTGCTGAATTGCATTAAGAGTTTATGCTCATCTGGGACTTGACAACTGAGTGCCAGTAGCTCTCCGAAGAGGTCGTACCAACTTAGGCTCTCCAGCAGTGCGGGAGAATTCCATTGCCCTAAGTCCTCACCAGGGCTTGCTGTTGTCGGATTGTACATTTTGCCGTCTGATGGGTGGGAAAGGGTATTCTGTGGGTTTAGTTTGCATTTTCCTGACTGCTACTGAGGGTCATTCATTCCGCTAATCCTTCCTAAGCCCCTACCTTGTGCCAGGTCCTGATCTGGGCTCATGGAGTTATCAGTGAACACAAACCAGAAAAAGCACCTGCCATCCCTACCCTCATGAAGTTTTCATTCAGGGGTGTGTGTGGAGAGGGGGGAAGGGGTAAGGATTGAGAGGGGGGAGGGGTAGGTGGCAATTTTCTTTTCTTTTTTAAATATATTTTTATTGATTTCAGAGAGGAAGGGAAGGGGAAAGGGAGATGGAAACATCAATGAGAGAGACTCATTGATCAGCTGCCTCCTGCATGCCCCCTACTGGGGATCAAGCCCACAACCAGGCACGTGCCCTTGACCAGAATCGAACCTGGGACGCTTCAGTCCGCAGGCCGACGCTCTATCCACTGAGCCAAACCGGCTAGGGCATAGGTGGCAATTTTAAAGACAGCAGTCAGTGTAGGAAGTGAGGGATTAATTATGCAGGTATTTGAAGGGCTAGAGCTGAGCAGGCAGAGGAACAGGCTCTCTGGGAGAGAGCAGGAGGGGAGGCCAGAGAGGTGAGGGTGGGGGCCGCTAATGCAGAGCCTCCCAGGCCATTGTAAGGACTTTGCTCCTGGTGTGAGTACTGCTGGGAGCCTGGAGTGGTCATGCGTGCAGCTCACCGGATACCCCTGGCTCTCTGCCCCCAGAGCACCAAGCAGGATTGCATTCCTTGGCTTTCTTAGGGATCTATCAGGCCATGTGACTGGTTCTGGTCACTGAGTTTTGAGAATTCCCTTGAGGAGCATTTAATTACCCAGCGATGATCTTCCAGACCTTTTTACCCCTCTGCCAAGGTGACCAGCAACACTCAAGATGGTGTCCTGAGCTGAGACAGGCCCCTGAGCAGGGACGGTGCTGAGCAGGCCCCCCTGCCTGCCCGAGATGGCCATGGCACACGAAAAGCAAATGACCGCCACTTTAAGTCACTGAAATGTTGGGGTTATTTATCACCGCAGCATAGCCCAGGTCATCTCCACTGATACAGAGTCGTCATCAGGTTTTGAAACGAAGAGCGACACAATCTAACCTGTACTTTAAAAGGACCCCTGCTTGTCCTGTTGAGAAGACACCACCAGGGGGCCAAAGAGGAAGCAGGGAGGCCGGCAGTTAGGAGGCTTTTGCAAGAATCCAGGCAAGAGGTGACCGTGGCTTAGACTGGGGTGGAAGTGGTGGCGGTGGCGAGAAGCAGGCAGCTTCTGGACACTGAAGGGAAGGCCAGTCGGGGTGCGAGCCACTGGAAGCTTTTCCTCTGAGCCCTCGGAAGGATGACATTGCCGTTGACTGAGACGGGGAGAACCTCAGGTGGGACAGGTGTTCATTTTTGGACGCGTTCAACTCGACAGCCAAGTGGAGACACCGGGTTGGCCATTGGCTACACGAGTCTGGGGTTCAGACGTACGTTTGAGAATCACGAGCAATTGCAAGGTCTTTAAAGCCATGGCAGTGAGTGAAATCCGTGGCAGGCCGAGTGCACATAGAGAAAAGATCAAGGACTGAACCTGTGGTCTGCAGCATTCCGAGGCTGGAAGGAAGAGAGGGGATCATTAAAAGGCATCGAGATGGGGTCGCCCGCGAGGTGAGAGGAAGCCAAGAGGCTGCAGTTTCCGGGTGGCCAAGTGAAAAGAGGCTGTTAGGGAAGAGATGACGGCTGATTGTATCAAATGCTGCGGAGAACTGAGAGGTGGCTCTGGGTTTCAGCCGCATGGAGCTCCGGGTGACATTACTAGGACAATTTTGGTGGAGAGGTTCAGTCAAGGTGATAACGGAGTGGATTTAAGGAAGAATGGGAACACCTGAAACTAATACAAAATAATATTGAATGTAAACTTGTAATTGAAAAAAAAATGTAATTGGAAAAATTGGAAAGAGGAATTGGAGATCACAAGTATAGATCATTTTATGGAAGATGTTTTGCTGTAAAATGGAGCGAAGGAACAGGCGGTAGATACATGTAAAGTGTAGTCAACAGAAGGGTTAAGGTGGAAGAAAAGCATTTTATTTGTGTTCCAATGGGAATGACCCAGTAGACAGCAAAGCAATGGATGTAGCAGAAAGAGCGGTACCCTGGAGATGAGAGGGACAGGATCAAGTGCCCGGGCGGAGAGCTGAGCTTTGGTATAGGACCACAGGTGATTCATCTGGAATAGTGGGCAGGAAGCCGGCGTGTGGGGGCTCACAGGTGGATAGATGGGTGTGAGGAGGGGACCGTCTGCGGAGTCCCTCTGCCAATCGCGTCAATATCCACAGGGAATTCCAGAAGAAGGGAGGAGGTGTGGGAGGTTCCAGGGGAGAGGAGAGGCTGTGAAATCACCGGCTGGAAAACTGGGAGAGAGAGTAACGTGTGGATGTGTGCCTGCCAAGGGCATTCAGATCTCACTTGAGGCTCATGGTCATGAAATTAAAACGAACAAGGGGAGTGTGACGCCAGCCTCCTTCGGCTGGCCAGGTGCAGGTGCCTGCCTCGTAGGCAGCAAGTTGGAATCATCACCGGGGTGTGCTTTTGCCCAGGGACTATTCGGAAGGGTGGGAGAGAAAGTGGCTGAGATTTAAGCAGGGAGGGGGTGCAGTGACTATACAGAGCTAGAGGACAGAGAGGGCGTCGAGCCACTCGGTATATGCTATTAGGGCTGATTCAGATTTTCTTAGGAAGACAAGAATCTGAATTCTTCTCAAACACACGAACACCATTATGTATATACAGTCCAACCACAGGTTTTCAGAAAATATTTAAAATTAAAACAATGCCTGAAGCTTCACACACTTAGTATTTATTTGTCTGTTTTCGTCTGTATTAAGTTAATTAATGTCAGCATGCTAGGACAAACCACTTACTTGACACCAGAAAAGAGAAATTGACTTGATGCATTTTAGTGACTTTAAGCTAAATAGTTAATTTTTGTTCGGCCATATTAACTCGAGCCGTTGAAAGTGTTGTTCAGGCAAAAGAAATGGGCAAGTGGGAACCCAAGCGAGCATAGCCTGTTCATCTCTTGAGATCCATCTCTCTACATTCAGGCCAGCCCCTCCAAATGTAAGGACCGGGCCTTAAAAGTGAAAAGGTAGAAAGGTCAATGGACTCGGTGTCCCACTGGGGGCGAACATATTCTAGTAACTGGTATAATGCAAGAGTGTCCCAGCAGCTAGAGGCCGTGCTGGGAGGACGGGGTGCCTGCCATCGAAATTCGGATGCTGGAGGATTGGGGAAATACAAACTTTGGGGTCAAGGTAGAGACTAAGATCATTGGAGGAGAGAATTTCAAGTCCAAAAAGCTAAGCTGTTGGTATTACCTCACATCCATTAGGATGATGGCTGCAAAAGAAACAAACCAACCGAAAAGAAGAATGTGGAGAAAGTGGAACCCTTGTGCACTGCTGGTGGGAATGTAAAACGGTGCGGCTGCTGAGGAAAACAGTATGGGATTTTCTCAAAAAATTAAAGTTGTATAGCTGAAACTAATACAAATTAATATTGAGTGTAAACTGTAATTGTAAAAAAACAAACAAACAAACCTACCACATAATCCAGCACTTCCACCTCTGGAATTATACCCAAAAGAATTGAAAGCAGATTCTCAAAGAGGTATTTGTACATCATGTTCATAACAGCATTATTCATAATAGTTGCACATTGGAAGCAGCCCAAACATCCACCAACAGATGCATGGATACACAAAATGTGGTATATACATACACAATGGAGTATTATGTAGACTTAAAAAAGGAAATACATTCTAATACACGTGACAACATAGATGAACCTTGAAGGCTGTTATAAACTGAATTGTATTCCCTCAAAAGTCCCATGTTGAAGCCCTAACCCCAGGGTGACTGTATGTGGGAGGTGGGATAACCTTAATCACTTCCGTTACATGAGCCCTAATCCAATAGGACTGGCGTCCTTATGAGAAGAGGAAGCGACGCTGGGGATGCCGCTCACAGAAAAGGCCGTGTGAGGTCACGGTGAGAAGATGCCTGTTTTAAACCAAGGACAGGGCCCTCAGGGAAAACCAGCCCGGCTGGCGCCTTGATCTTGGGCTTCCAGCCTCCAGAGCGGTGAGAAGATACGGTTCTGTTGTTAAACCGTCAGTCTGTGGTATTTTGTTATGACAGCCATAAGAAATTATTATGCAGACATTACGTTAAGTGAAATAAATCAGTCACAAAAAGACAAATGCTGTTTAATTTCACATACTTGAAGCATCTAAAGTAGTCAAACTCATAGAAACAGAGAACAGTAGTTGCCAGAGGCCGGGGGAGGAGTGAGAATGAGGAGCTGTTACTGAATGGGTATAGGGTTTTGCAAGATGAAAAGTTCCGGAGAGTGGTTGCTCAGCTACTGAGCTGTGCACATGGAAATGGTTAGCATGGTAAATTCTATGTTACGTGTGCTCTACCACAGTCCACACACACACACACACACGAAGCTAAGTTGTTAGAAGGATCAACTCTGTGTATATTGAAATTGTCTAGAATGAAGACACGAGAGACTGGGCATCTTTTTACAAAAATGTGTTTATTGATTTCAGAGAGAGGAAGGGAGAGGGAGAGAGAGAGAGAGAAACATCAGTGATGAGAGAGAATCACGGATCAGCTGCCCCCATGCACGCCCCACACTGGGGATCAAGCCTGAAACCCGGGCCTGTGCCCTGACCGAAAATCGAGCTGTGACCTCTGGGTTCATGGATCCAAGCTCAACCACTGAGCCACACCTGCCAGCACAAAACTGAGCATCTTTTTATGTTTCCTGGACATACAGATTATTGTAGGCATTGCCTAGTCTTCATTCTTTGCCCACCTTTTTATCGGGTTACTTGTCTTTTTCCCCTAGGCTTACATGCTCTCTCTCTCTATTCTGATCCCCTAGGCTTACATGCTCTCTCTCTATTCTGATCCCCTAGGCTTACATGCTCTCTCTCTATTCTGATCCCCTAGGCTTACATGCTCTCTCTCTCTATTCTGATCCCCTAGGCTTACATGCTCTCTCTCTCTATTCTGATCTCCTAGGCTTACATGCTCTCTCTCTATTCTGATCCCCTAGGCTTACATGCACTCTCTCTCTATTCTGATCCCCTAGGCTTACATGCACTCTCTCTCTATTCTGATCCCCTAGGCTTACATGCTCTCTCTCTCGCTATTCTGATCCCTAACCCTTTCATGGTTATGGAAATTGCAATGATTCTTTTCCCAATTTGTGACTTTCACTTATTTTGATGTAACTTCTAGGAAGGCTTTAATATTAGTCAAATGTGTCTTTGAACAGCTTGTGCTTTTGGGGTCTTGTTCAACAACTTCTCCTATATCTTATTCGGAAATTTCTTTAGTTTTGCATTTCACATTTTTTTGTCTTTAATCAATACTTTTTAATTTCTATTCTGGGTTTGAGAGTGCATCTTCATTAATATATTATCGCAAGTGCCTTAAAGAAGTGTTTTAAAACATGTAAAATTTTAACATTATTTTTTAAATTGTGATTATATATATATATATATATTTAAATATATTTTTATTGATTTCAGAGATGAAGGGAGAGAGAGAGAGAGATAGAAACATCAATGATGGGGACCAAGCCCGCAACCGGGCATGTGCCCTTGACTGGAATTGAACTGGGGACCCTTCAGTCCGCAGGCCGACGCTCTATCCACTGAGCCAAACCAGCTAGGGCTTGTGATTATATTTTATATAAGATTTTGTAAAACACAACCGGGTGACTATCACTTTGCTTTTCTCTGTCAGAGCATGTTGCTCTGTGGGGAGTTAGTCTGTACATCTTTACCTCTGTTGGCCATGATCTCTGAGCCTGTTGTTCTCACTAGTTTCTTTGTTCCTCTGTTTTATCCTATATAATAAAAGGCTAATATGCAAATCGACCAAATGGTGGAATGACCGGTCGCTATGATGCACAGTGACCACCAGGGGGCAGATGTTCGACACAGGAGGTGTTCCTGGTGTTCAATGCTCTCCCACAGGGGAGCGCCGCTCAGCCACAAGCCGGGCTCATGGCTGGCAAGCGCAGTGGCAGTGGCTGGAGCCTCTCCCGCCTCTGTGGCATCGCTAAGGATGTCCGACAGTGGGCCTAAGCTGTCAGTTGGACATCCCCCGAAGGCTCCTGGGCTGTGAGAGGGTGCAGGCCGGGCTGAGGTCACCCCTGCCCCTCAGTGCACAAATTTCGTGCACCAGGCCTCTTGTTCTTAATAATAGAGACTGGTTCTAACAGGTTTGGCTCAGTGAATAGAGCGTCGGCCTGCAGACTGAAAGGTCCCAAGTTCGATTCTGGTCAAGGACATGCACCTTGGTTGTGGGCACATCCCCAGTGGGGGGTGTGCAGGAGGCAGCTGATCGATGTTTCTCTCTCATCGATGTTTCTAACTCTCTATCCCTCTCCCTTCCTCTCTGTAAAAAATCAATAAAATATATTTTTAAAAATTTAAAAAAATAATAGAGACTGACATGCATTTCCTTTCTTTGTGGTAATCAACTCACTGGAAGTTTTTATGTCCTGGGAGAAAGTCACTCTAGTCACCTCACTGATTCCAGACTATTTCTCCCTTCGCCCTGGGATTAACATGAGTCACCTATTACCAGGTTAGAGGGGTGGAGGGTGCTTCAGTGGGCTGTGAAGATCCTCTCTGTGGCTTTCTCTTGCCTCTCCTGGCGGTTAGTGAGAATCTGCTGTTAGATTGAAGGCAAGGGGACCCTTCTGGATGTTGGTTGGAAGGCCTTTTGAGGGGAGGAGTTTCAAGGATCATTCTTACAGAATTTTTAAAAATTTATATATTTTTTAAAAATATATTTTATTGGTTTTTTACAGAGAGGAAGGGAGAGGGATAGAGAGTTAGAAACATCAATGAGAGAGAAGTATGGATCAGCTGCCTCTTGCACACCCCTCACTGGGGATGTGCCCGCAACCAAGGTACATGCCCTTGACTGGAATTGAACCTGGGACTCCCCAGTCCCCAGGCCAACGCTCTATCCACTGAGCCAAACTGGCTAGGGCTAAAAATACATTTTTATTGATTTCAGAGCAGGAGGGAGAGAGCGATAGAAACATTAATGATGAGAAAGAATGATTGATTGGCTGCCTCCTGCACTCCCCTACTGAGGATTCAGCCTGCAACCCAGGCATGCGCCCAGGCTGGGAATCGAACTATGACCTCCTGGTTCATAGTTCGATGTTCAACCACTGAGCCAGTCGGGCATCGTACAGAATTTTTATTGATCAAGAGAACACGAACATTCTGTAACTTGTGGACAGCTTCTTTAGGGGAGAGAAGGGTCTTTTCTTTAGGAGAGACCAAATATCCTTTGTAAAGGTAATTATTATTTTTTAAATCCTCACCCGAAGATATTTTTCCATTGATTTTGAGAGAGAATGGAAGAGAGAGGAAAAGACAGAAATATCGATGTGAGAGAAACACATCGATTGGTTGTCACCTGGTTGACAGCCAGGGCCCGGGTTGGGGAGGAGCCTGCAATAGAGGCATGTGCCCTTGACCTGAATCGAACCTGAGACCCTTTGCTCCTCAGGCTGACGCTCTATCAGCGTCAGGCTGAGCCAAGCCAGCCAGGACTGTTAAAAAATGTACTGAGCCCTAGATGGTTTGGCTCAGTGGATAGAGCATCGGCCTGCGGACTGAAGGGTCTCGGGTTTGATTCCGGTCCAGGGAACATGCCTGGGTTGTGGGCTCCATCCCCAGTAGGGGGTGTGAGGAAGCAGCTGATCGGTGATTCTCTCTCCATCATTGATGTTTCTATGTCTCCCTTTTCCCTTCTTCTCTGAAATCAATAAAAAATGTATTTTAAAATATCTATTGAAATACTTAGTTGCTAAGATTCAATTTTACTCGTCATTTTTTGGACATAAGCCATTCCAAAAGCGTGTGGAGAATGCCGTCACACCATCGACCCTTCTGGAGGGAGGCTGCCCTGAGCACTGGGCTTCACCCAGGACACCCTTGTCCCTCCTAGCACCCCACAGGGCCCGGGACCAGGACAGGGCTGGGCCGAAAATGATGTGCAGGGCCATCGGGCTTCTCCCTCTCAGGAATTCTGAGTAGGAAACACTCAAGCCACGAGGCAGTCAGCTGAAGCAGCTGTACTGGTAAGTCATAAGCCACAGAGGCTGTGAGAGGCCACAGGCAAGCCACAATGACCAGGGAGTCGAAATGAGGAGAACGCAGACACTTTGAAGTGAGGAAAAGCTACACATAAAGGGTGAGGAGGCCAGCGGGTGGGACCCATGAGGAGACCGTGGGCCAGTGATGTTAATGGTGGGGGGCTGGGGTCCTGTCCTTCCGGTGGCCCCCTCTCCCCTTCTAGTCCCTTCTTTTCCTTCCGTCACCTGGTTCAGCTTTGCCTGGTCTTCCTAGTAGAAACATTCGCACATAAATCTCCTGTTACTTGAGATGTGTCTCCTCCCTTCCTTACAACACAAAGAACAGAACGGAAATGTTTTCTTTTTTTAATGAACGGGCTTTAGTTTTTAGAGCAGTTTTAGGTTCACAGGAAAATGGAGCAGAAAGTACAGAGTTGCCCTATACTCCTTCACCTCACCCCTAGTTTCCTCTGTTATTAACATTTTACATTAGTGTGGTCCATTTATGACAATCCATAAACCCATATGGACACATTATTAACTGAAGTCTGTAGGTTACAACAGGGTTCACCGTGTGTGCGTTGTACGTGCTGTGGACTTTGACAAATGTATAATGGCATGGATCTACCTTGATAGTATCATACAGATCAGTTTCACTGCCCTAAACCCCCCTGTATTCCACCTACTCATCTGCCATCCGCCATGCCTGGCAACCACTGGCCTTCCCTTCCGTTCTCACCATGTCTTTCCCTCGAATGTCCTGTAACTGGAACCACACAGTATGCATGCAGCCTCTTCAGATTGGTTTCTTCCGCTTAGTCATGCCTTTTCATGGCTTGGCAGCTCATTTATTTTTGGTGCTGAATAATATTCCATAGGATGGATAAACTGGTTTATCCAAGGAAATTTTGGATGCTTCCAAGTTAAAATGCTCTTTTTAAGAAAAAAAAATACCAGAATTTATTCTGGAAGTTGTTGTGTTAGGAGTTGAGAGGCCTGGGAATGTGGGTACTCAAAAATTTAAGTGCCTTCCATGTTGAATGCAAAGGGAGGCATTCAAGTGAGTGCCCCGACATGCCCAACACAGACACCGAAGTGTGGATGCAGGGGCTGACGTTCCTTCTGGGTTAGAGTTACTTGCCCGTTTCCTCTGTGTGTACAATATGCTTGGACCAAAGAAGGGAATTTTTTTTACCGATTAAGGCATTACATGTGTAAAAAAAAGAGTGCCGTGGCAACAGCACCTGCCACGTCAACGCCATATGGTTACATTCCGGATCCCCCAGATGACACGTGAGACTCCCCCACGCGTTTCTTCTGGACGCCTCCTTCCGAGGGCCCCTTTGTGACCAGCGCGTTTTCTTTGTTCACCATTTACACAAAATCGCGTTTGTGGATAATTTTTAACTCCCCACAGTTACGCCCCTATTTTCCCTAGAAAACCACGCCTTTCCTCCATCGTAAACGTAAGTAACTTACCGATAGATGTGGAGGAAGTGTTGACCAGGAAACGCAGCGTCCCCCAGGGTGGAACTTGCTGGCTCCTGGGCTCCCTCGGCTAACAGTGGTCAGCTGTTTATAAGGGGCTGCCGGCCGTCTCAGCGAGATCTGACAAAGGAGGAGGCCTGCTCATGATCAGACTTGGAACGGGGCCAGGACAAGGAAACTCAGCATCTCTTCCCCTTAATTCTCCCACAAAGCCCTGGGAGACTTTTCGGTAACCACTAGTGGTCAGAAGTCAGAGGCGGGACTTAGATCTCATCCAGAAAACGGCTTAGTGTCCTTGGGCAGCATGCTGTGGCGTTGGCTGGCTCCATGTGACTCAGAGAAGGCGTCCCTCCACTGGGTCTGCTGGTTCAGTGGAGCAGAGTTTCCTTGAAATGTATCTGTCAGTGTGTTGGTAACCAGACCCACTTCTGCTTTGGTGGGAAGAAAAGTCACTGGAGTCTGGAGTTGAATCAAGAACCTTATTTGCTAGCCACACTTAGTCACGTCCAAACGACGGAAAAAGCCTTCTGATTTGTGATCCTTCTTTTTGGGAAAAGCTGTTTCACTTTTGCATGTATTTGCATGCATGACACAGCCTCCTGCAATAAGCCCAATAATCACCCATTCTCCATTCCAATTCAGTGCAGGGACTTTGAGAAAGGCTATCAAGGGCACTTACTGGGCCCGAGGGAAAAGACTGGAGAGGGAGCAATTCTGATTCACAGCAAATTATAACGCAAAAACCCGCTGTGGGTAAGCACTAGGTGAGTGAGTGGTGAGCGCCTGCAGCAGGATCCTGTGGGAAGGGAGTAGCCAGCCCCCCTCTTGCTCACGTGCAATGGTAGGGAATTGAAGCCCATTATTGTCTTGTATTTGCACTACATAAACTTGGGAGGCAATTTCACAGAAAATGCCTAGAAACAAGCTTCAATGTGTTATCAGACTTGATAAAGCACCCCAGTTCTCCTTAAGACAGTTTCTAAAATCCTCACTCCAGGTTATGTTTTGCTGAGTTTTAGAGGAAGAGGAAGGGAAAGAGATAGAGAAAAACATTGATGTGAGAGGGAAACATAGATCCGCTGCCTCCTGCATGCACCCGGAACACAACCTAGGTATGTGCCTTGAGCCACCCGGCCAGGGCATCTTAAGGCATTTTAGAGGCAAATAATTTACTCGTTCTAAAGCCTGAGTACTTCCGGTGAATTACGAAGACTAGTTGCCAGTGCAATGTTCATAGGACTTAAATTTCTTTTTTTTAAATTTTATTTATTTTTAAAATATATTTTTATTGATTTCAGAGAGGAAGGGAGGAGAGAGAGAGAAACATCAACGATGAGAGAGAATCATTGATCGACTGACTCCTGCACGCCCCCCACCGGGGACTGACCCCGTAACTTGGGCATATGCCCTTGACCGGAATTGAACTCAGGACCCTTCAGTTCGCGGGCTGATGCTCTATCCACTGAGCCAAACCAGCAGGGCAAATTTCTTTCTTTTTTTTTTTAATTATAAAAATGATACATGCTTCATGTGAAGAGAAAAAAAATCACACAAAACAGTAGACTAAATAAAAGTCAGTCTCCTCTTCCCTCCTCACTCTCCGTTCCGTGCCCAGTGGACTACATTCTCCTGGTGGCTATGTTTCTAGACATTTTTGAAGCATATACAAATTTGTCCTTTTAAGATTACAAATAGAATTATACTTTGCATAACTGTGGTGTGACTTGCTTTTTTCATTTACCTCTGAATCCTGGTTATCATTCCCTATCAATAATTCAGATTTACCTAATTCTTTTTGAACCCTGTCAAGTATGCCATTGTATGTTTAAACAGTATTCATTGTGGATGTTTCGGTTTTTCTAGGTTTTCGCTATTATAAATAATGTTGCAAGCTTTTTGTATATATTTGTGTATAGTTATGCGAAATTATTTGTAGAATGGCTTTCTAGAATTGCTGGGCCGAAGGGTATGGCTATTTACTATCTTCATAGATTTGCCAAATTGTGTTCTAAAAAATGGTACGGTTATATTTTTTCACCAACAATGCACCAGAGTGCCTGTTTTCCCACATCCCCATCATACTGGATATTATGAAGTAAAAACGAGTTCTAATCTAAGAGATGATTTTAATTTGCATTTATTTCATTATGATTATATTGGGTTAAGGAAGTTAGCTCTTTATTTTAGGTGTTAAAAATATTGTCCCTCTGTTTCTTCCTTGCTTTGCTTTGTTGTTTTTTATGCCTTACAGAGATGTAAAATATTTACGCAGTAAAATTTATTGGTGTTTTTCCTTTATGGCTTTTGGGTTTCCTGTCATGCTTAGACAGAACTTCCTCAATCATGATTTGAAAAAGTTTTAGTATTCCTTTAATACTTTTATGGTTTCATTTTAAAAAAAAGCATAAAATATCTGACATATACAAAAGAATAAGCATAATCTATATGTAGGTTATAGAGGACAATAATAATATAAACACCAGTAAACTCAGCCTAAGAAATAGTCGTTTAGTGATTCAGGTTTTACATTTAAAGATATCCATCTGTAATTTTGGGGAGAGTTTAGGAATAATAGGAATCTAGTTTAAAAAATGTTCTGCATTGATTGTATTTTTGTATATCGCTATGTGGTTGTCACATCATTTATTAAACTTTCCTCCTGGCTTCTTTTAAATAATGGTATTGCATTTCTTTTTTTTAAACATATTTTTATTGATTTCAGAGAGGAAGAGACAGAAACATCGATGATGAGAGAGAATCATTGCTTGATCGGCTGCTTACTGCATGTCCCCCACCGGGGATCGAGCCCACAACCTAGGCAGGTGCCCTGCCTGGGAATCGACCGTGACCTCCTGGTCCACAGATCGACACTCAACGGTTGAGCCACACCGGCTGGGCTGGTATTGCATTTCTGATACCACTGTACAAAGTAAAACCACTCCTCTCTGTAGTGAGTTACATAAAACAACTGACCGAAGTCCTTCTGGATATTTTCAGGTTCAACAACCAAAGTCATCCCCATTTCCTAAAGCTTGCTGGGAAGAGACTAGGAAACTCTTTTTAAGTCCTCCCCCGAGGATATTTTTCCTTTGATTTTGAGAGAGAGTAGAAGAGAGAGGGAAAGGCAGAGAGAAATAACGATGTGAGAGAAACACATCAATGGTTGTCTCCTGTGTGTACCCTTACCAGGGCCCGGGGAAGGATCCAGGACCCTTCGGTCTGCAGGCTGAGGCTCTATCCCCTGAGCCAAACTGGCTAGTGGATAGGAAACTCTAATTTCATAATGGAAAACAACCCATCTGACCTCTTTTACCTTAAGCAAGCTATTTAACTCCTCTAAGACCAGTTTCTTGACCTTTAAAATAAATAATAATAATACTTCATGGACTGTTGTCAAGACTAAATGGGCTAAGGCAGTGGTCGGCAAACTGCGGCTGGCGAGCCACATGCGGCTCTTGGGCCCCTTGAGTGTGGCTCTTCCACAAAATACCACGGCCTGGGCGAGTCTATTTTGAAGAAGTGGCGTTAGAAGAAGTTTAAGTTTAAAAAATTTGGCTCTCCAAAGAAATTTCAGTTGTTGTACTGTTGATATTTGGCTCTGTTGACTAATGAGTTTGCCGACCACTGGGCTAAGGGATGCAACATACATGGCTTGATGCTTGTGACGTATAAGCTTTTGATCAATGGTTTCATAGATGTTCTTATTAAAATGTATTATTATTACCTTATCGGCCTCTCTGATCCTCAGAAGGAAGGCTGTATGTACTCTCTGGCTGTATGGCTGGATTGCGTGGGATTGTTAAACAGGTCTAGTCTGCTAATTTTATGGCCCGATACCATACTATTATGCTTTACAACTATGTGGAATTTTGAGATTTCTAAATTTACATTGCTATAAACAAATGAAAAGGTCGCCCCTCCCTAATACACAGTAAGTGTAGGTTCCTGATCTTCAGAGCCCCTCTCGTCACTGCTGAATGGCCCTGCAGCATCCACAGGCTCATCTGGGAAGCCATGTCCATTTGCCCACCGCCCGCTGACCCTTGAGTAGAAATCACGCTCCCGTAGACGTGGATTTTGAATGAAACCAAAGCCATCTAATACACTTTCCCCCTCACTATTTCCAAACTGCTGTGGAATGGTTTCATCCACATCTAGGATGCAGAGAGATGTTTATTGAATCTATTATGCTGTGAGAATTCAGTTCTCACGTTATTAGGTATCTGAGGCAGCACTAACCAGTTTTCCCATCCCACAGCTGAAGGAATTGTAGCAGACAGGATTTTTCTTCCTTAAAGTTCCTGGGGTGGGGTGGAGCGGAGGGAGGTAGAAGAGGGTATGGAGGGACAAATGGTGATGGGAGGAGACTTGACTTTGGGCAGTGAGCACACTAAATACAATATGCAGATGACGTAGTATAGAATTGTCCACCTGAAACCTGTATAATTTTATTAGCCAACGTCACCCCAATACATTCAATTAAAACATTAAAAAATTACTTGGAAAGGTAATGGCAAAGTCCTATTTGTGTTTAGATCTCGTGGGTCACACAGTCCCATAACACCTGCTGGTTAAGTTTTTCCTGAAACAAAATGTGGGCCAGTGATTGTGGGTGGTGACATTTGGGTTCCTGGTCAGGGCACATGTGGGTTTTGGGCTTGATCCCCAGTAGAGGCTGTGTAAGAGGCCGCGGATCAATGATCCTCTCACTGATGTTTCAATCCCTCTTCCTTCCTCTCTCTGAAATCAATTAAAACATTACCAAAAAGGTTGGCTGTGAAACTATAATCTGAATAGAAATTCCAAAGAGAAAAATGATCACTTTATATGAAAAAATGAGTTAGTTATTTTGTGCTACGCTCTGTCCCTTAATTATTCTTTTACATATGGATCTGAACTCCCTCAGGAAAAGTGTGTGGCATAAGGACACCAAAAAGCATTGAAAATATATTAACAAGCAAACAATAAGTTGATGGTTCACCCTGGAGTCATGCTAGGGTCTGTGAAAGAACTCAATAAACATGCTATGCATTGCAAAAACTGCTAATCATAATTAAAATTTCCAAGGCCCCTCAATCCTATATATTATATTAAATAGGATGTGTTTGTTCTGCCCCTCACTCCCCTAATGGCATCGTAGACCCTGTGATTTCTCAGTCTTCGGGGAAATGGGAGAAAACGATGTTTCTCAAAGACAAAAAGGTGACATTTAGATTTTTTTTTGGGTTCCCTCCACCCCCCAACTTACGGCCCAGAGTTGTGTACATTGCTCTCTCTCTCTCTCAAATCCCCTCTCTGTCGGTGGTTATAGTCCCTTCTTTATTCCCTGATGAGATTTTTCAGGCTTTTTTTCTTACTCTTTTCGAAAAGGCAGCGCGATCAGCCAGTCTCGTTTTTCTCTTTCTTAATCTTTTGCCATAGACTTATTTTGAAAACCTTAATGCTCATCAGAATTTCGAGAGTCCTTAGCGGATTGCTCGAACCCACTCCGTGTTCCCCAGGGATATGAATCCGCGTCTTCAGTGGCTGGAAAGGCAGATGGTGACCCTGGTAATAACCGGAGCAACAGGACTGCGCGGCCCATCCTGCCCCCGGGACCTGCCCCCGGCGGCCGCGGCCCCCGCCGCGCACGAAGACGCGCCCCTCGCGGAGCCCAGCCCACCGCCAGGCCGCGTCCCGGAGCGCACGCTCCAGCCGGGCCGCGGCGTCGCTCGAAGCCGGCCGCTCCCCACCTTCTCTTCTGCCCATTTTATTAGAAAGAAAAAAAGAAAAAAAGGAGGGGTTCCGCCCCTCCGCCCGGTCTCCGTCTCCCATTGGTCCTGCCTCCGCGCGCGTCACGCCGCGAGGGGCCAATAGAGAGGCGCGATACTGCGAGGTGGGCCGGACCCGAGCGCGGAGTGGGCGGCGGGTGGGTGCAGCAACCCCGCCGCGGTTTGGCCTCCATCGCTGAGGCGCCGCTGCTCCCACAGACGCTCGCGAGCCGTCCCCTGCGCTCCCCGCTTCGTCTTCCTCCTGCACCCCCGAGACGCTCGCCCGGCTCGGTCTCGTCCCCGCCTCCGCCTCCGCCTCCGCCTCCCCTCGCTCGCCTCCCACATTGTCTCTGCCTCATTTTCTCTTCTAGTTGAGGAAAAAAAAAAAAATCACCAGCATCCTCAGGGAGCCCCTCGCCCTCAGAAAAACAAAACCAGACATGGTCCTGGGCTCCCGCTCCTGAAGGGCCGGCCGAGCGAGGAGCTGGGAGCGGGTGGAGACCGCACGGAAGGTCACGGGAGGGAAGCCCCGCAGCCCCGCCTCTGCCCCCGCGGCCGGCCACTCTCGGCCCGAGCCCGGCGGCCCCCAGCCCCGTGGGCCTCCCGCCCCGTCCCCCCACTTTCCCGGGAGCCGGCCGAACACACCTCCATTGATGGTGTAGCGCATCCGGGGAAGGTAAGTCTCCAACTGGCCCGCGCGTGGCGGGTGCTTGCTTTTCTGGCTCCTGGTCCTGGGCGCGGGGAGCGGGGAGCGGGGAGCGGGGCGGGCACGGGGTGGGCGTGGATCCCGGTCCGGTGCGAGCCCGAGAGCGGAGGCCGGTGTGGTGCCGCGCACGTCCGGGAATACTAGGGCGAGGGACGCGGCTCGGGCGGCCGGTGACTGTCCGCTGGCCGGCCGGCCGACCCGCGCACGGCTGCGATGCCTGCGCTCGCCGGGCTCGCTCGCCTGCGGAGGCTGAGCTGTCCCGTGTGCCGCGCTTATTGGCTGGACCCGGGAGCGGCGAGGCGGTCCAGGCTGCGCGGAGCATCTCTTGCCCGTTTGTGGATTCGGGGGTCTTGAGGGAGGACTTCGCTGCATGTCTTCATTTTCACGGTGGAGAAGATTCGCTCTTTTTTTTTTTGTTTTGTTTTGTTCTCAGTCTCCGGTTCTCTGATGACTACATTATGAAAGCAAACTCAACTTGCAGCAGCAGGATGGGATGCTTATGCTCATGCCTGAATTCTGCTCTCGGAAAGAGAGCGGCTCCTATTTTTAAAAATTTTAAAGGTTTTGGAAACGAGAGAAGTAGTTTTACATAGATGGTGTGTGTGTGTGTGGGGGGGGGAAGTGTTTCATGTTTTCTGTTTCCTTTGAAACTGGTTGCTTGAGAAGTTGTTGAAAGGAACACAAAATGATTCATTGTGGAATTGTCATTTTCCTCTGCCTCTTTTCCAAGGCTTTGCTTCCAATTTTTTTTCCCTGGGATTACAGACTTCAAACATTGATTTAAGCAAAATGTGTCCTTGAGAAACTGGGTGTCTTAAATGTTTCAGTATGTGTTACTATTTTAAGATACATTTAGAAAGTAGTTTTGTGTGAATCCTGAAATTAGCTTTCTCCAAAGCAAAAAAAAAAAAAAAATTTTTTTTTTTTTTAAAACCCAAAAAAGGTATCTAATAAAAGGTATCCAGCACTTGGGGAATTATAAAACAAACAATTTAACGCAACACAAATTAAAGCATCCTGTGCTTAGATTGGAAACAGTTTTGATAGTTGCTTTCCATTTAAAGAGAGACCTTTTTGTCTGGTGTACACTGGATTCTCCAGCCTCAGTCTGTTGGGGGAGGGGAGAGAGGATGGACCTGCACAATAATAAAATCATCTTTGGGGAGCTATTTCCTTCCCTGGATTTGCTTGGGGAGTGAATTCCACCGTAAATTATAAACCAGTTCTGATTTTGACGGCCTGGCTGGATGGGAAGCTGGCTTCCAGCTCTCCCTGTTGTTGAGGTCGCAGGGAAAAGAGGCAGAAGCGCGAACTCTCTCTCTTTCTCTCTCTCTCTCTCTCTCTCTCTCTCTCTCTCTCTCTCTCGCTCTCGCCCCCCCCCCCCCCCCCGGCTGAGGGCTCATTGTTCTTCATACACACATTCATTCTCTCTCTCCCATATTTGGGACTAGGTTTGCACAGACAAACACAGCTCTTGTGGGGACAGAGGAGAGAAGATGGGGGAAGGGTGGGTGCATTTCTTGTTCAGCTTGCTTTCCACCCGTCTCATGCCTGGCCTTTTTTTGGCCACCTCGTAAGAGGCAGAAGAGTACATTGGAAACTAAAGGACACTCAAAAACATGTTCAGACTCCTCCACCTTCGTCGCTTCCCGTTGCAAACCTGGTGTCTGCTGCTCTTTCTTTTTTGTGCTGTTCATGTGCCGTGGCCTGATAGTCAGTTTCCTCCGCATTCCTCATTGCCCCTGACTTGTTTGGGGACAGGGATTTTGTTCAGTTGACTCTTATTTATTGTATTTATTGGATGTGACCAGGGTCGTCTTTTCTAGGTAGAAGTAGCCGGTCTCAGGTACGCTTCAGATCGTGCTGGAGGTTAACACGGAGCCAAGTGTGTGTGGGGTGCTTGGACATACTAGTGGTCTGATGGTGCGATAGGTTCGCTGGCTCTGGAGCTGTCATTGTGTTTTGTTCTGTGTTATGAATAGGGGTTAGAAGACCAGACCTGGTTTTCTGCTTTGGGTGCCAGTGCAGAAGCTCTCCTGAACATTGGACAGGGAATACTAGGCTGAGAGGGTCCACCTGGGGTGAACCCAGCTCTGGGCCAAGGATGGAGGTCGGTGTGTATAATGGCAGGTTGCAGGATAGCACCTTCTACTGCTTAATTGCTTTGAAGGATGAGAAGATGAGGATGGGGGAGGGGAGTAACAGTTGAGGCCTGATGATTTTTTTGGATCGCCGTTGTAGTGCTCCTCGGCTAATGCCACTTCTCTGAGCTGCTGTACAGATGT
This sequence comes from Corynorhinus townsendii, assembly GCA_026230045.1. Classification (NCBI taxonomy): domain Eukaryota; kingdom Metazoa; phylum Chordata; class Mammalia; order Chiroptera; family Vespertilionidae; genus Corynorhinus; species Corynorhinus townsendii. Next base: position 217,339,259 of record JAPDVU010000002.1, read on the forward strand.
CCTTTGACAGGCAGCGTTGCGTGGAGGCTTTTTACGTTATTGGCTGTGTCTTGACATTAATTTGTTCTGTTATCAGAAGTATTTACGCATTGGGACTTCTAAGGACGCGTTTGAACCGATATTCTTCTGTCTCATGAGAAATTTAATTTGTCTTGAAATATTAAAGTACGGGGTTTATTTGTGTTTTTGGTGTGGGGAACTATATATACATTAGCAGTCTTTAAAAAGTTTTCCTTACTTACTTAATTTTTAAATCTTTATTGTTGAAAGTATTACATATGTCCCCTTTCTGCCACCATCGACCCCCGGCAGCCCACCACTGCCCTCCGCCCCAGGCCCTCACCACCCCACTGTCTGTATCATGGGTTTAAAAAGTTTTCAGTATCATCAATAAAAAGTCAAATAGACCTACCCTATAGAAAAGAAAAATCCTAGCACTGGACTCAGTTTCCTTTGGGATTTAACGGGAGGGGCGGGTGTGTGTGTGGGGGGTGTGAGAGTGGAGTGAGGCAGGTAGGAGGTGGAGGGATGCGGGGCGGGGGGAGCTCACCAGGGTCAGCAGGTTTGCACGTGTAATATGGTTGCCCTGCAGTAGTGTTTCCAGTAGTCATGCAAACATAAATATAGTCGTCTGATAGAATGACTTCCTGTATGGTTTAGATTTAAAAAGTCAGAGGTAAGAGAAAACGTGAAACGAGTGTGCACATAGATTAACACGCCACATTCCTGTTCAAAGGTTTCCAAACCGAGGTGTAGTTTGAGAGATAATCTGCTTGACAAATGCCTCAAAGGGTTTTTATTATCACACATCTTTTCCCATCTCAATTGTTTAATGTAATAAACTGTTAGAGAGGTTTGTAGTGGCAAGGGGAACTCAGTATGGCATATATATCTCTCTTCCAGACTGTTTCCTCTTAGGAATGTGATTTCTGATTCATTTTGCTTTCAAAACTTAGAGCAAATCTCTGAAGTTGTATATCTTTTACAATGAAATATGAACAGTTGAAATGTATGATTTATTCAGTAGGAATAGAGTCATGTAATTTCAATCCAATATAGTCTTTGCCAGTGTTTTGTTTCAAGGTAACTAGAGTAAACTAGAACCAATTCAAAACAAAAAGGTAATCCAAATCAGGAAATACGTGCACCAATTATTTTTTCAACCTTGACTTATTGTTCAGTCAGAACTCTTAAAAAGTGGGATAGGTCCTAAATGGTTTGGCTCAGTGGGTAGACCGTAGGCCTGCACACTGAAGGGTCCCAGGTTCAATTCCAGGTCAAGGGCACATGCCTGGGTTGTGGGCTTGATCCCCAGTAGGCGGCATGCAGGAGTCAGCTGATCAATTATTATTTCTCATCATTGATGTTTCTATCTCTCTCTCCCTCTCCCTTCCTCCCTGAAATCAATAATAATTTTCTTTTTAAAAGTGGGACAGTAACCACTATCAGGTCCTGCCATAATTGTATGTAATATTGGACAGGAATATGCCAGGTGCTGTAAATATATGCATATCAGAATATGAAAAAAAATAATATGACCTGTGCTTTTCTAAAAACCAGTGTGTGTTGAATATTACTAGGGACTTAGTAAGCACCCATTACTTTTCAAATTAGTTTTGAATCTTAAACATCTTGTTCAAATGTCATTAATTAAAAAAACACATTTAAGTATGAAAAGGAGTTGTATATACAAAATTCTTTTGGGAATTGCGTGCTTTTCTACTGACTGCTTTTGGCAGCTTCTTTTGCAGTTGATTTAAAGGTTAAGATAGCAGAAAATTCATATGTTTACGTCATTAGTATAACATAGCTGTGCACTTCATTACATATACTCATACACCCTTGAAACAATGCCCTATTGTCTTACATAATCAGTTTCTGATGATGCTGTGCTCTGGTTGATCATAGGGGTTTTCGATAACCAGGAATTCCTCTTGAATCATATTTAAGTGATGGTTAATTATTAGTATCTTGGTAATTATTCCAAATTTATAGTTTTGCTTGTCCTATTTAAGCGTGATTTTGGTGAGCCTGCTGGCTTGTGCTTGGTTTCTTATCTAACAGAGTTCTAGTGTTTCTTAAACAATGAAAAGAAAGCATTTATGTGTTAGAAAATTGTTAAGATTGCTTAAGCCATTTTAATGAATATTTGATTACTAATGACTAAAACATTCTCAAATACTAAATATATTTACTAGCTTGGAGTTCGGTTGAAATTGTATAAGTAACTTGGTATGCCAAGCAATGTAAGGCGTAACACGTATCTGTATATTAGGTAATTAGATTGGATAGGATGGCTCATATAAGAACTATTTTTATAAATGAACTATTTGTGCCAGTGTAAAATTATTATTTTTATTTGGTAAAATTTGCCAGTATATCATTAACCATAAGCAATATATTTAACTGTAAAAATTTTCCTTATGTGGTTCAATTACACATCAGTATGACCTCTAATTCATAGAGCACTTGGTATTGGAGGAAGCCTCAGCCTGTTTGTCTTTGGGCCTTTGCATCAGAAGTTGAAGCCACCAGTCAGGCACTAATTTTAAACTAGTTATATATGTGATTTGCAAGGGTTTGATTAGGCTTCTTTGTTACCAAGAATAGGAAGTCTCCCAAGTCATCTCAGGTGTTGGGGAAAAGTGAAACAGAAATGTGAACCTTGAGAGTCAGGCCTCACAGCAAGACAAGAATCCCATGTTCAGTGGAGATTTAAGGATATTGCAGTACTGTGAGGGATCCCATCAGCTCTAGTGACCAGATTACCTTGTTCCCTCCTTAACAGCAAGACGTAGTTGAGCCATACCCTCGTGCCAGGGCTGTGCATGTATGTAGCATAAGGACACCACTCTAAAAGGGACAGCATTTACATTAAGGGCCTGGGCTACTGAGAGAGAGCTTCTGAGCAAGCATGGCCATGTAGCATCTCTGGAGGCCTGGAACAGCAGGGGAGAGCCATTCCTACAAAATCCCAATCCAGCACACAGCCACTCACACGCAGCAGAGCGTGCACACGTACATTCATGGACCTATGCGTGTCCACCAGGCTCCCAGAGGTCTGATTCCTGACCCTGTTACTTCTTCTGGAGGTGGGGGTGGGGCGGTGGTGGTGGCACTTAATGTGTGTGAAGTGAATACAGTTCACGGGGAGTGTGAACAGGTGAGAATGTAGGCAAGTGTCTGCATGTATGCATTCAGAGAAGCTGCCTGGGGAGGCTCTGGAAACCTCTTCCCTAAGCAGAATCTGCCTATACTTGGGAGCTGTAGCCTCTTGGGAGTTTGATTCTTAATGGGACACATAGGCTCTGGCCACTGACTTAAAAAAAAAATGTTTTGTTTTTTAAAATATATTTTTTATTGATTTTTTACAGAGAGAGGGAGAGGGAGAGAGAGTTAGAAACATCGACGTGAGAGACATTAATCAGCTGCCTCCTGCACACGCCCTCCTGGGGATGTGCCCACAGCCAAGGTGTGTACCCTTGACTGGAATCGAACCTGGGACCTTTGAGTCCACAGGCCGACGCTCTATCCACTGAGCCAAACCGGTTAGGGCTAAAAAATGTTTGATACATAAAAACGTCATTCAGGTGAATTTAAACTGAATGCTCCTTATTAAATCTAGAGCCTGTGTCCTCACTGTCCCCTCAGTCCTCTTTCTCTCCCTCTCCTTTATGTGGGGGTCCCTGGTGTGACTGGAGGGGCAGCATCAGTCTGTGAGCCTGCTCTCTCCGGCAGGGCTACCTCCTAAGGCTGTTCAGATGAGGCAAAAATAAGCTAACTTACACTTTCCCCGGATGGGCTGGCCCACCTAATCCTCTTATTTTTCCCTCCACTGTTTTATCTCCTAAGGTTTCTTTCTGTTTTTATGCTTCTGTTTCCATTTCCATGGCCTTTAAAAAAAGTTCTTATTGATTTTAGAGGAGGGGGCGGGAGGGAGAGAGAAACATTAATAAGTTGCCGCCCATATACACCCCGACTGAACCCGAAACCTGGGCATGTGCCCTGACCTCAAATCAAACCAGTGATGTTCTCCTTTTATTCCCTGTGAATCTACCCACCTACTTGTCTACCTGTTTACCCAAGTCAGTGGTTCCCCAACTAGAGTCATAGCATACTAATATGCTTCAAGTATTTTAAGTGTTCTGAGGACATTTTGTTTGTTTGTTTGTGTTGCTTGTTTTTTTTTTCCTTCCCCAAAGAATACTATGACCTTCTTACAAAAACTAGTATTTTGTAGAACAGTTTGTGAAACATGTAAAATTAATCCTTTGTCAAGTGGCTTGTCCTTTTCTTGTTAATAATGAAGTTCCAAATGTTAGTCTTATGCTTTGCTGCTGTGAACTACCTTTTCTTTTTAAATCCTCACCTGTGGACGTGCTTAGAGAGGAGGGGGGCGGGGAGCAAGAGAGCAGCATTGAGGTGAGAGAAACATCAATGAAAACTATACTTGGAACATACTGCCTTATTGTTTTTAGTTTGGCCACTCTTATTGTCTACCAATTCAGGACATTGTCTTTGGTTCTTTAACTTTCTCACTCATTTTGTCACTTTGTATCTTGTGTAAATGTTTGTTACTTGTATTTGTATCTTAGTATTAATCTTTTTCTTTTTATTAAATTGTAAACCTCTTGAAGGCAGAAAATATTCCTTTAACTACACTAATATGTATTTCTATACACGGAATTAGATGTATTCTGAAAGTCACAGTTCATTGAATCTAAGATGCCATCGGTAGTAAGATGCACTATTATTTTATGTACCATAGAATGAAAAAAATATGCTGCAATTAAACTGTAAGACCCATTCCCAGTTCCAATGCTATACAAATGTAAAACATTGTGCATCTTAGAATCATTGAAATATGGTCATTTAGGTCATCTTTCTTTTTACAACTGTATATTCCATGAAAAGCATGTCTGAAGACAGATTTTAAAGCATATTATTTTCTTTTTAGGAACAGTGATATATGTGGTGTTCTTGCCTAAAGATTTTGCATGAAAACATAAGCTATAACCAATGAACAATAAAAATAGATGCTTCCAGACTGTGGAATCTCAGAGGGAAGATGGGGGAGGGTGGGTGGGTGGGAAGAGATCTACCCAAAGAACTTGTCCTATCTAATAAAAGAGTAATATGCAAATTGACCATCACTCCAAGACACAAGATGGCCGCCCCCATTTGGACACAAGATGGCCACCACACGATGGCTGGCAGGGGAAGACAGTTGTGGGCAGTTGGGAGTGACCAGGCTGGCAGAGGAGGGCAGTGGGGAGAGACCAGGAATGCAGAGGAGGGCAGTTGTGGGCGATCAGGCCAGCAGGGAGGGCGGTTAGGGGTGACTGGGTCAGCAGAGGAGGGCAGTTGGGGGAGACCAGGCCAGCAGGGGAGGGCAGTTGTGGGGGGACCAGATCTGCAGGGGAGGACAGTTGGGGGGGGGGACCCAGGCCTGCAGGGGAGGGCAGTTAGGGGTGACCAGGCTAGCAGGGGAGGGCAGTTAGGGGTGACCAGGCTAGCAGGGGAGGGCAGTTAGGGGTGACCAGGCTAGCAGGGGAGGGCAGTTAGGGGTGACCAGGCTAGCAGGGGAGGGCAGTTAGGGGTGACCAGGCTGGCAGAGAAGGGCAGTTAGGGGCAATCGGGCCGGCCGGGGAGCAGTTAGGTGTCGATCATGCTGGCATTGGAGTGGTTAGGGGTGATCAGGCTGGCAGGCAGAAGCGGTTAGGGGCAATCAGGCAGAGGCAGGCGAGCGGTTGGGAGCCAGCAGTCCTGGATTGTGAGAGGGATGTCCAACTGCCCATTTAGGCCCGATCCCAACTACACAGTTGGTCCGACATCCCTCAAGGGGTCCCAGATTGGAGAGGGTGCAGGGTGGGCTGAGGAACCCCCCCCCCCCCGTGCATGAATTTCGTGCACCGGGCCTCTAGTATGTATATATGCATAACCCATGGACACAGACAATAGGGTGGTGAAGGCATTGGGCACGGGGTGGGAGGGGGTAGGCTAGAAGAGGTCAGTGGGGGAAAAAAGGGGACATATGTAATACTTTCAACAATAAAGATTAAAAAAAGTATTAAAAAAACTCACAGATGCTGCCATAAACCTATAGTCATTTAATTAAATTAAGGTATGGTTTCCATAGATTAGGTATAACCATTATATGTTTTGATTTGAAATAATGTGTTTTATATTTATAATGTGCTAAAATACTACCCTACTGTGTATCAGTTTCACCTAAAATGTGTTAACTGCAGCCCGGGATGGTGTGGCTCAGTTGGTTGAGTGTCTTCCCATGCACCCAGAGTTCACCAGGTAGATTCACAGTCAGGGCACTTGTCCTGGTTGTAGGCTTGATCCCTAGTAGGGGGTATGCAGGAGATTGATGGTTCTCATTGGTGTTTTTCTTCCTCTCCCTTTCTCTCTCAAATCAATAAAAACATATTAAAAATGCGTTAACTGTATTTTGAAATTGTTTTATTTTTTTAGTTACATTCGACCTACAATATTATATTAATTTTAGATGTACAACATAGGATTAGACATTTATACAATTTATGAAAGTGATCATCTGGATAAGTCTGGTACCCATCTGACACCATGTTAACTTTGTGTTAAATATTGGTGTCCCTCCTGATTCTGTCCATTAACTTCTCCATCAGCATTGTCTTCCAGAGTGACGTCATTTCACCTCATGCTTCCAGCCTGCAGGTTTATAAATACAGCCCTCCTCTCTCTCCTGCGATCCAGATCCATGTTGCCCTCTGTCTCCTTGGATATCTTTTGGGCACTGAGCCTCAAAATTTACCAATCTGTATTTGTCCACTCTTAACCTTTTTACTATCGTAGCAAAGTATTTACGAGCTCTAATCTGAATCCCTAATCAGTTTCTTGTTAACTCTGTGATGTTTCTTTGTCACAGTTTCCTCATCTGTAAAATGGGGATGGTAATAGTACCCATATCACAAGTTTGTTGTGAGGACCAAAGTAATTAATATATATAAAGTGCTTAAAATGTCTCCGGTAAGAGTACATGCTCAATCAATATTAACCTATATTTGTTATTATTATAGTTATCATCAGAGATCTAGCCTTCCACTATGTTCCCTTTTTTTGTTGTCTACGCAACACTCAGCAACCAGGAGATACGTAGAAGCAATGGGTCAACTCTAGAGGGTTTGCATAAGTTCTCTTTAAGTAACGAACTGTAAAGTTTTTACTGTTCCTTGAATATAGGAAATATTACAAAACATTGCATTATTAAATACCAAGTAAATGGAGTAATGATGAATTTTGGGGTGTTGATAAATAATTAGAATATCATAGCTTTGCTGTTTCTCTTACGAGTTCCTGAAGGAGACTTACCTACACTAATAAAAGAGAAGCATGCAAATTAACCATCACTCCGCTATGCCCACCAGCCAATCAGGAGGGAATATACAAATTAGGAAAAAGATGGTGGCCGCCCAGCTGCTCCAGGCACAGAGTGGCCGGGCAGGGCAGGACACCTGCTATGAGAGGGAGGGCAGTGGGGGCAAAGGGATGTACAGGAGCAGTACTCCAGCTGCAGCGGAGACGAAGACTGCAGACTCCAGAGTCTGCAGCGAAGATGAAGATGGCAGACTCCAGCCACAGTCTGTAGCGAAGATGGCAGACTCCGGCCTGAGTCTGCAGCGAAGACGAAGAAGGCAGGCTCTGGTTGGAGCGAAGGTCTGGATCCCAGGTGCCGGAGGAAAACCGGTGCTGGAAGCCAAGGGAAGGAAGGCTGATTGCACAAATCTCTTCGTGCAACGGGCCTCTAGTATATATATAAGTAGAACAACGGCAGGTTGGAAATGTAAAGTATTATTTTATTAACTAGAGGCCAGGTGCACGAAATTTGTGCATGGGTAGGGTCCATAGGCCTGGCCAGCAACCAGGACCAGTTGGGGCCTTCCCTGGTTGCCAGCTGCCGGCTGGGGCCTTCCTTTGTTTCGTGTCGCCCCCTGGTGATCAGTGCATGTCATAGTGAGCGATCGAACTCCTGGTCTCCTGGTCGAACTCTCAAGGGGGACACTTTGCATATTAACCTGTTATATATATAGATGGGGCTCTTGGCTAAAATACCAGTGTAGAGCTGTCTAGTAAACTGCTTGTGGTGTATCGCTTAAGCTTAAGGCCTAGGCAAGGGATTTCCCTTCCTCCTAAATCTCACTAATTTACTACAGCCTTTAGAGAAGCAGTCGCCAACTTTTTGGACCTCACGGACCACTGGTTGGCACCCGCTGCTCCAAAGGTTTACTTAAACCACCGGTTGCCAACCTTCTGGACCTCACGGACGACCAGTGGTCCACGGACCACCAGTTGGTGACAGCTGTTTTAGAGCATGTTTGAGAGAAATGAATAAGAGCAAGATAGCAGAAGACCCTCATATACTAGTATCTGTAGTTTTCAATCTGCATTTACTCTTCATACTTATAAAGAAGATCCATGCCCAGCTGGGTGTGGCTTGGTGGTTGAGCCAACTGTCGACCCAGGAACCAAGAGGTCATTGGTTTGATTCCCTGTCAGGGCACATGCCTGGGTTGTGGGCTCGATCCCCCCAGTAGGCAGTTGACTGATGATTCTCCCTCATCATTGATGTTTCTATATTTCTCTCCCTCTCGGTTTCTCTCTGAAATCAATAAGAATATACTTAAAGAAAAGGTCCAATCAATGTTTTGACTTAAACAAAGAAAGCCCAATCAATAACATTAATATTCCCTCTTAGAGAGGGTCTAGATCAGTGGTCAGCAAACTCATTAGTCAACAGAGTGGCAAACCACGGCTTGTGAGCACATGTGGTTCACGAGCCACAGTTTGCCGACAACTGGTTTAAATGGTAGAAAATGGATGGATATATATATATGAGAGGTGTGCATCTTAATGGTATAGCTTCAGCTCTGTAGTAGCTTGGTTTAATGGTCTGTGAGGAATAATAAAAAACAGTTGGCCATATGTCCGGCGGCCCTACAGCCTGACTATATTTATGACAGTTCTGGGACTTGGAGGGTGAGTGGAGGGGCAAGGGACCTGCAAAGCATTTTTCAAATTTCAGGGTCTTTGAGATGAAATTAAGGAGAAATATCATGTGATAAATAAGGTTTGCCATTCAGAAAGTGGCCCACCATTAATAATAACTGCTGTAGCATTTTGGTGATATGCTGATTCTCATTTTGGTAACAGGAGTGTAATCTTTGAGACTATGATTATATATGATTAAGGTTAGCAGAGCAAAGCTGAAGCCCAATCATATTATACTCAGTCGGAAACAAGAATATGATGACAGGACACGGATGCTAGAAAAGAGGCATCTGGACTATTGCACTCAGATTCTGCAACCTCAGTTTTATTGCTGTTTTGTAAACTCCAGAAGGATTGAGACCACGTCAGCTTTGGTCACTTCAGTTGCACGAGTATACTGTGTGCAACTGTATAATTGTCATAAATAAATTTACTCTTAAATGCCACAAGTTGTTTCTATCAACTTAGACCCAAAGTTATGAATGTGTTATACAGTTCTGGTGTCTAAGGACTTATTAAAACCTTGTGTTAAAAAGTTGATTAGTGCCCTCGCCAGCTTGGCTCAGTGGCTAGAGTGTTGGCCTCTGGACTGAAGGGTCCCTGGTTCGATTCTGGTCAAGGGCACATGCCTGGGTTGCAGGCTGGATCCCCAGTGGGGGGCGTGCAGAAGGCAGCTGGTCAATGATTCTCATCATTGATGTTTATCTCCCTCTCCCATCCTCTCTGAAATCAATAAAAATATATTTTAAAAAAAGAAATTGATTAGTGATTGACCAGGGCACTGGTGAGAAGGGTGGAGAGGGAGGGATTCTTACCTTTCATTCTCCTACTGTTCGTCTTATGTAAATATTACCTAATTAAAATAAATGCATAAGAAAAGCCTTTAAAAAAATATTTAGATTCTTGCCATTTTTTCCCTCATCAGTTTTAGTGAGATATCTGTTAAATTTATGTATGAAATGGGGCATACAAAACCACCAAGACAGATTGTGCACTGGATGAATTTTTTCACGAATGGGACGGAGACATGTACCCCGTTGAGTGATAGGTGGGGGAAAGTGCCTCAAGAGATGAAGATGATACCGTGGCTTAAGAAAGAGAACTTGCCCTCACCACGTGGCTCTGTTGGAGTGTTGTCTCACATACCAAAAAGATCCCCAGTCAGGGCACATACCTAGGTTGTGCGTTTGATCCCCAGTTGGGGCGCATTGGGAAGCAACTGATCGATGTTTCTTTCTCACGTTGGTGTTTCTTTCTCTCTCCCTTAAAAAAATCCATGTCCTCAGGCGAGGCTTAAAAAAAGTAAAAAGAAAGAAAGAACTAACTCTGGCTGGGGCATGAGAGAGATTTGGTGTAGGAGAAGGTGTTTAACTATGTTTTGAAGGATTGGCAGGATTGGACATGTGATAAATAGCAAAGAGGATTTAAGGCAGGAAATTGGACCAAAGGCACAGAGGTTGGAAAGCATGGGAAATGGTGAGTACAGTGCTTTTGCTGCTTTTATGATGAGGATTACTAAATTGTGTTTCAATTTCCGTTTTTCAAAAAAATTCTTTTAAAATGTTCTGTAACAGATACAGGCAGACATAGTTCTTTAAACTTAGGTAATATATATTTGGTAGCTGTTCAAATTTAAATTATAAGAGCATTTTGAAGAGGAGTCCTTTGGGCTGATGTCTCAAAGGAAGACTGTTTTGGCTGGAACCATACAGCACTGGGAAGACAGGTGGAGTCATAGCATGGGGAGTGTTGACACTGGGGTATGACTTTGAGAGCCTGATGCATTCAAATTAAATACAAATTATAATCATAAAATGTGTACTCATTATAATCACATTTATACTCTAAAAAGAGTAATGCCCACCCCGCAATATTCTTCCAGGCATCTTCTATAAACTTATAAGCACGTATGTACACACTCTACATACTATCTTGAATTTTGCTTTTTACTTAATATTTCAAGTCCATATTTTTAAAGCCAATACCTGTAGTTATACTTCAGGTCTTTTTTTTTTTTTTAAACTACTGCATAGTAGGACAATGTGTGGATATATACTTGAATTTCCTATTGATGGACAATTAAATTGGTTTTGATTCTTTTTTAAAAAAAATCCCTTGAATCTGTACAATTGTATAGGTATATCTGTACAGTAAGTTCTGAGGAGTGGAAATGCTGAATTAATAGGCATGTACATTTTTAATTTTGAAATTGTTAATAACTTACCCTCTAAGATGTGCCAATGTACAAAGAGTGTTTAAGGGTTTAAATTTTCATGTTTCCTCATCAATTCTGGGTATTTTAAGTCTTTTTTAAAAAATATGTTTTTATTGATTTTAGAGAAGAAGAGAGAGAAACATTGATGTGAGAGAAACATTGATCGGTTGCCTCCTGTATGCACCCCAAGTGGGGACCAGACACGAAACCTGGGCATGTGCCCTGACTGGGAATTGAACCGGCAACCTTTCAGTGCACAGAATGGTGCTCAACGAACTGAGCAACGACCAGGGTTGGATATTATGAAAGTTCTTAATTTTTGCTGACCTGATGACGAGTGTACAGTATCTTATCTTAATTTGCATTTCTTTGATCATGAGGGAAGTTGTTCTTTTTATATACCAGAATTTTAAAATACACATTTTGTGACCTCCCAGTAATAGACCCAGGTGGTTTATATGTTCTATGTAGTACTTCTTTCTAAGTACCATTTATTTATTTATTAAAACGACAGCTTTATTGAGATACAGCTTCACCATACAATTTACCCTTGTAAAGTATATAATTTGTGGGCTTTAGTCTTTTATTTTAAAATTGAGTGCTAACCATTGTTGCTTCCCCCCCAGAGAGAGGGATAGAAACGTCAGCGGTGAGAATCACTGATTGATTGCGTCCTGCATGTACTGCCCCCCGCCCCCCCCCCCCCCCCATCCCCCCTGACACTGGGGATTGAGTCCGAAACCGGCTTGTGCCCTGACCTGGAATCAAATCGTGACCTCCTGGTTCATGGGTTGACACCCAACCACTGAGCCACACTGGCCACATGCTTTAGTATTTGTAGTAGAACTATCCAGTTGAGCTGCAGGTCCTTACTTTTTCCCAAGCTCATTGGTCTGTTAGATCCATGGTGTGAGATGCAACTTTTCCTGTTTCCCAGCTGCAGGCCTCTCTTACCAGTCCCCGTCAGGCAGGCTAGCTAGGTTCTGAAATGGAATTATGCATGACAACTGCTTTGGAATCTCAGTGCTTTGGTACTGTTGGGGAGTGATTTCTTTTAATTTGTAGTTGAAACTGATTTCCAACTGCTAGAGGTGATACAAACTTTTCGACTTTTTTTGAAAAATTTTAATTACAAAAAAGGCTTCGGAGGTAAAGAAATTTTTAAAATGTGATAAGGGTTTAAAAGTAGTTTTTTTTAAAAGATGGGTTATTCAACTCCTTTGTTAGTTACTCTGGTCATTTTTTATTTCAGAAATTTTGTAATGTCTACTAAAGTTTGCGTGTGAGTGTGTGTGTGTGTGTGTGTGAGTGTGTGTGTGTGTGTGTGTGTGTGTGTGTGTGTGTGAGAATGTGAGTGTGATGATTACATTGCTTAACTTTACGAACAGTAATGATCTGGTCTGCATGTGTTTCACTTAGGATTCACAGATACTTTCATGTGGAGAAAAGCATACCGGTAATTTGTTCGACTGAGACTCTTACAGTCCTCTAGCATTGCTCCCATCTAACAAGGTCCCCAGCAGCTCCTGGCCAAGTCCGGGACCCTCATCTGTATGGTGGTTCCACTTGCGAAGAGATGTCTGCAGAGGCTCATAGTAGATGGTTTTCTTTTGCTTTTGATAGAACCAAACGTTTCATTCTTTTTCTTTGATTTTGTAAAGTAATGCTTTAAACATTTAGTTTCCTGTTCTTCTTAGTAAGATATCCTTAAATTGGTGATTTTCTGTCTTTTAAGCCCCTATCTTCCATTATTTCTTCATCTTTTATGCTCCTCCCCCTCCCTTTTTTTGATTGGTTTGGTTTCAGTCCTGTAAATTAGTGTCTCCTCTTTTTTGCCCCTTTGACATCTCTTGTTACCAATTTTTTTTTTCATGTGTTGGGGTTTTTCTTTTTACTACCATAAAGTCCCTTGGCTTTCGGGCTGTAATTTTTATGAAAGTGGATTTTTCCTTGGGCTTTTAATTAGATTTTCTTTCCCTTTAGTTTCTCTTAGGGAGATTGGGTCAGTGGCATGAGTACTTAGGATGAGACTAATGTGGACATTGAGTGGCTTGAAGATAGCATTTAGATCAGCTTGTGGATATTTCCATTTCCACTTGAGGGCTGTTTCCTGGCTTAGAGACACTGTCCTGAAAAAATACCCAAATAAAATTCTTGCATATATATGCATTTGAATCAAGGTGAAATATGAGAATAGGGTAACTTATGGGGGGACAGTATAATTTAGAAACAGTGTATTGTAAGAAATGTGATGTTGATTTGATAGAATAGGAGGGTCTTTAAGCATACTCTGTATGTGCTACATAACTCCTGTTTTTTCCCTGCTTCACCAAGATGTCCTGAACCATGATAGCATATGAACATTACAAATAAACTCAATATATGTCTCCTGTCTAGCATGAGAAGACTTGGACCCTGATTGCACCTGTACTGTGGGTTTGAAGTATGATGAAGTGCCCTGCTTCCTTAGCTGTCAGATGGCAACTGTAGTATATATACTGAAATGAAAAAAAAAGATAGGGAAATACTTGGAAAATACAAACATGTTCTGCAAATCTGAACTGTTTTCGCTATCTCTTTCTCAGGAATTAAGGGCCATTGCAGCTAACAACCCTTAATCTAGCCATATTTACGCTCTGTAACATTACCTAGAGAAATCCAGTTTTCTTTTTAAATTTTTATTTACTGAGCTGAGAGAGAGAGAAACAGAGAGAAACATGGATTTGTTGTTCCACTTACACGTTCATTGGTTGCTTCTTGTATGTGCCTTGACTGGAGATCGGACCTGCAACCTTGGCATATCTGGACAATAGCCAACTGAGCTACCCAGCCAGGACCACTGTTTCCTTGGTATGTTTCTTACCCCAACACTACATGCACATGTATATGTTCCAGATATTTTGATGCAGATACTACTAAGTGCTCCGTAAGTGTTCAGCTGTAGTAGAGAACTGGTTTTTGTTCTTTGGTATTTTGTCATAAAATAGACTTTCGTTTTCATTTTATGACACAAGACATTGAAGAGGCATTTTTATGGCAGTAATAATGCATGGCCTCTTTCTTTGAACAAATTCAGCAATTTTCTAATCTCCGACATCTGTAAGTATGCTCTTTTGTGTGTGGAAAAATACAAAGGGGCTGACATCAATATGTCTTTGGATGAGTGAGGAAGAAGAGCAGGCAGCAGTTTTTCCTGCCACCTCAGTCAGGGGCCCAGGAACTCTTCGTAGAAAGATGTGGAGGGAGCTAGATTTCCGGCCATTTCTCTCTCTCAGGTTGCTTATTCAGGAATGAATCTCTGAAGCTTTTTTGTTTTCTGGGAGTCAAAGGTTAATCTGTAACTTTAAAACTTTCAATATGGGCCTTTTTTTTTTTTTATAAACTATCCTGAATCAGGGGGCAGTTATCTGGGTAAGTGCCTCTTCCGATGAAGTGTACTTGGTTTGGATATTTGGGGTAATTGCTCTTCTTAAAAATTAAGAAGTGGTCATATTTGTATTTATTCTCTTAGAATACAGGAGTGGGGGACCTTTTTTTTCTGCCAAGGGCCCTTTGGTTATTTATAACATCATTCTCGGGCCAGACAAAATTATTAACTTAAAAATTAGCCTGCTATATTTGGTCAAACATTTAATTAACTCACCCCTAATGCCTTGGCAGGGCCAGACCAAATGATTTCTCAGGCCTTACACATTTCCCACCCCTGTCTTAGAGGAGTACAGGTGTGCAAAGTTCTTGCATCCCCCAGTTCCATTTTGCTTGGGTCTTGCCTGCGTTCTTGCAATTTCCTAGGATGCTGATTGCCAGCCTTGCTGATGTGGGGGTGGTTTTGAAATCCAAGCATCTTTTGAGGATATCAAAGGACTGAAGGGGAGGCAAATGTTAAGGTTGCAAAATGCTTACAGAATACCGCATGCTATTGATATGCTTACTACAGTGATTTACGGTCTTTGGAAATTTGGGTCTTTGATCCAGCTGTCATCAAGGTGGACCTCCGGCACAGTCTGTACATTGCCCTGAGATGATTCAGTCATAAAAATAGGCCTGTGCTTCTCTGATGTACTCTCTTTCCCCAGCCCTCTCAGCTTCTTTAAACCTTGAAATTGAGAAAAAGCACTCGGTGCAAGATACCACTGAAAAGAATCTAACCTCTGGGGGAGTGCTAAAGCACCCAGGAGGGAGGAGTGTGACCTCTTTTGAGCTCATATGTGACCCCTAAAAACTCCAGTGACCCTGAGCTGGCATAGCTGCATTTTTGAGGGTTGACTTTATTTTAGATGCAGTGATAGTTGTCTGTCCTTTAGAGATGATTGTCTCGGAGTAACTGTGTGTGCACCCGTGGCACCGCCTCCCATCACTTACAGAGATGATTTGAGAAGGGCTTTAGGCGCCTGCTCATGGTATTAACTGAAAAAGAAACTGTGCCATTTGATGTGGTTCTGGACAGAGACCTGTTGTTTGTATTACACTGAATTAGAGGTCAGTATTTGACCTCTAATTTCTCTGTTTCTGTGGCTATTTAAGAAGGTCCATGGAGTAATGGATGACTGAAATTAACCAGATGTGTAGTTAAAAGTGTATTTTAGAGATCTGTTGTGCTTGTGGCTACCTGTTTCTGCTGTCAATTACTGATGTTATTATTTTAAAATATACATATTTTATTGGTTTTTTATAGAGAGTTAGAAACATCGCTGGGAGAGAAACATCGATCAGCTACCTCCTGCACACCCCCTACTGGGGATGTGCCCGCAACCCAGGTACATGCCCTTGACCGGAATCGAACCTGGGACCCTTCAGTCTGCAGGCCGCCACTTTATCCACTGAGCCAGACTGGTTAGGGCTAATGTTTATTTTTAGATGCATAGGAAAAGTTATACACTTGGGACTCTTTCAGTTATAAATGTATGGGTTATGGAAAGATAAAAGTTGACTTCATTAAGTGAAAAAGGCGCCCTTCTAATTTATCTTTTTCCGTGATGCTTAACCTGTTCTGTTGATGATAAATTCTGAGAGGATTATTCTAATTTTATAATGATGATGTATTTTATTTACCTTTAAAGCGTTTCTGACAAAGTTTTTTTCTTCATATTTTTTTTTTTGCTTGATTTTTTAGAGAATTATAGGTTGAGATAGGTTGAGACTCATGTCTTTTTCTTCTCAAATATAGTATGCTCCCTTTCTTCTCTAGTTCCTATGGGTGCCTAGGAGTGATGAGTTTAATTTGAAGCAGATTTCAGAAGCATCATACTTTTCATGTACCTATACTAGTTATGAAAAGGAAAACTCAGTCTTTATTTTTAAGATGTTTTTATTGATGTTAGAGAGAAACAGAAAGGGAGAGAGAAACCTCGATGTGAGAGAGAAACATCGATCTGTTGCCTTCTGCATGCACCCTGACTGGGGATCAGACACACAGCCTGGGCATGTGCCCTGACCAGGAATTGAACCAGCAACCTTCCAGTGCATGTGATGACCCCCAACCAACTGAGCTACACTGGCCAGGTCTCAATCTTATTTTTTTTTAAAGGAATAGACAGGTGAGTAATAAGTGAAACGTAACAATTACTATAGAAATGGTCTGTAATTTCAGGCAATAGCTTCTCGAGGCTGCTCTCAACTAAGTCTCCTTTTCTCTGGGCAGTTGGCTATTAATAAGGGAGTATCTGAGTGATAAAAGGGGCTTGTCCATTCATTTGGCAGTAATTTTTTTTTTTAGTGTCTCTTGCAGGGCACTATATATACTAGGCACTGGGGACATAAAAATGCGTAAGGTGGGTCCCTGCTCTCACAGTTCATGACCAAAAGAAGGAAACAAGCCAGCTGGTGTGGCTCGGTGGTTGAGCGTTGACCTATGAACCAGGAGTCCCGGATTAATTCCCAGTCGGGGCACAGGCCCGGGTTGTAGGCTGGATTCCCAGTGTGGGGCGTGCAGGAGGCAGTCGATCCGATGATCCTCTCTCATCATGGATGTTTCTATTTCTCTCTCCCTCTCCCTTCCTCTCGGAAACCAATACACACAACAACAACGACACAAGGATCACCTTGGGGCTTCATTCATTAAAACCTAAGCTGTCAGTCATATAACTATTACCTCCATTTTTCTCTTTCTGGTATTAAGTTTATTCATTCATCTGTGGTGTCAAATAGGGTTGTTATTTATTTGTATTTTTATTATTTGTTAGATAATGTACATGATGGTGGGGAGTCTTGCAATGTCGGGTGTTTGCCTGAATTCGGAATTAATAAATAAGTCTTTTGTTTAGGTTGTTTGTTTGTTTGTTTGTTTTTGTCCCTTTAAGTATCTTGATTATCAGTGTATATGCTCTGTTGCCTGTCCCAAAAAAGCATGTACATTCAGTCTTGATCCTGCTGCTTAAACCTGTAGTTTCAGAGAGAAGCAGCTGGCACTGAATTCTGTCTGACTTAACCTTCCACCCAGGATCTGTCAGATGGCAAATAGGTTTGGATGTGTGTTTTTCAAGTGTAAGTGAGAAAAAAAAGAAATAAAAATTATTACATTTGGTCTCACAACTAGGAGGCAAACCTTGCAAGAATACAACATTTAGAGATTTCTAGAACAAAAGTGGACTGTAACCAAACAATGTAACTACTCATTGTTTAGCATAACAAATAAATATAGATCAAATTCAGGTTGACTAGAGCTTATTGTGGATTAGAGAAATTGACTAAGGATTCATTGAGAAACTAAAAGTAGGCCCTGAGGAATCGGTAGGTACTGTTTGAATAGGAACTGGGAGAGCCAGTTAGGACAGTCCAAGCAAGGGTCACCCTGAGGCAAGAATGAGTGTGGTATGTACCAGGTCAAATAAAGAGAGTCTAGTTGGAGTGAAGAATCTGTGAGGAGGAATGAGGTGAGTAGTTAGGTGGGCCAAATGATGAAGGCTTGGGGTGCTAAGCGCAGAATCCCTGTTGGCGCCTAAAAGAAATGGGGAGAGAAGTAATAAAGTAGCAGGGCAGCCAGAGATGTGGAGGCCTGATATTTTTGGTCCCCAATTTGTAACATGAGGATAGGAGATGTGTGGGCTAGCCCTGGGAAAGACAGGTATGTGCACTTGTGTGCTGTGTTAAAATTGCTTCTTGTCCCTTCTGTATTTGGTCAGACGTAGGACAGACAGAAGGAAAGAGACATAGCTGCAGGACAAACTAGGCTTTTAGAAACGAAGTGATTGATATATCACTGTTAGCTTTTATCATAGTTCATGAAAAATCTAGGTCTTTATGACACATATTTCAAAAGCCCTATCACCAAATTGAAGTAATTTTAGTTAAAAAATAAAAATTATAGCCCTAACCGGTTTGGCTCAGTGGATAGAGCATCGGCCTGTGGACTGAAAGGTCCCAGGTTTGATTCCGGTCAAGGGCATGTACCTGGGTTGCAGGCACATCCCCAGTAGGAGGTGTGCAAGAGGCAGTTGATCGATGTTTCTCTCTCAGCGATGTTTCTAACTCTCTATAAAAAATCAATAAAATATACTAAAAATTAATAAATTATTAAGTTCTTGTATGATTCAGTTTCATCTCTTCTCTTGCCTCTCACCCCACTCACTGTAGAGGTTTCAAACTTATTTCCTCCTCTTTTTTAAAAAATTTACTATCACCTATTCATTCTTCAGGGATTAGTTTAGGCATTATTTCATCTGGCAAACCTTCCTCAGTCAGGGTCGCACCCAGCTGTGCTCTCCCTCCCAGGGCTCCTCTGCTGTAGGGAGACATCTCTTATCACACTGCACTGTCACTGCATGCTCAGCCTGGAGCTCGAGAGCTCAGGGACTTGTCTTGTTTGCCATTGACTCCTCATCTGGCAGGGCGGGTCAGGCACATGTCACATGGCTAGTAAATATTTGAGCAATGTAATTCATTTTCTTTTTAAAACTTAACATCTCCTATTATGTTTTTAATGTATATATTCCTTAAGTATTTTCCTGTAATTGGGCATTAAAATTCTTTCCATGATTATTTTTCCTACATATTTAGTACTGGTACCATAAACTTCCTTATACATACAACACTTCTCTCTCTCTTTTTTTCAGTCCTCACCCAAGGATATGTTTTTTACTGATTTTAGAGAGAGAGGAAGAAAGGGAAGGGGGAGAGAGAGAGAAACATCAGTCCATTGCCTCCTGTATGAGCCCTGACCTGGGATCAAATCTGCATCTCTGGGAATGGAACCCACACCTTTGGTGAACGGGACAATACTCAGTTGTCCACCTGGCCAGGGCCAGCACTTCTTTTTAATACTTTAAATTAAAAATGATAAAGGAAAATTATACATAAAGCACATTTTATTCTTAAGATATTGTATTTGACTTCCTAGTGAGTAGCCTATAAAATAGCATTTGTCCAGATTTCATTTTTTCAAAGAAAGCATGCCTCTATTCTTATTCAAACTAAACAAATGATAAAGTGAAGCCACTATGTTACTTAGACGGGAGAGAAGAGACACTGTCGGGGTTTTCAGTAGGGCATTTAGGGACAGCTTCTCTGAAGAGGTGACATTTGAGTAAGGCCTTGGTCAGGAACCCTGCAGAGAGATGGGGACAGAGCATTCCAGACGGAGGGGACTTTTTGCCCAGCACAAAAACCCTGAGGCGGGAGCCTGCTGGTGTGGCCAAGGAACAGTGGAACTGTGGAGAGGGGTGGGAGGTGAGGTCAGAATGAGAGTCAAGGGCCAGGTCTTACCGAGAGCACAGTGAGGCCTCTGGCTGCTGTGCTCAGTATAATGGGATGGCACTGGGTCAGGGGTCTGACAGGTTCTCCTTTTCTCTCACCCCCCGGCTGCTGTGGAAAGTTAGGCTACTGCCAGTCAGAGTGAAAGCAGGGAGTCTGGTGGGGAGGCTATTGATTGCAGTAATACGGGTGAGACGTGGTGGGGGTTTGGGTAGGGTAGGGTGGTACAGGTGATGAGTGGTCAGGTTTGGGATTTGCTAAAATGCTGTATCCTGAGAAGAAAATTTTACCACTAGTTAAAAAAAAAAACAGCAACAGCATAAGGCAAACCTCTTGTTGAAAATATCAGTTAGTAGTGTTCCAAATGCCATTTTTTCAGAGTATTTGGTGTATTTTATATCCTTGACATTACTAAATTGGTGAGGTGGGGAAAGGAACCCGGAAAGGCATGGGCTGGGGCTTGATTGTGTTGGTAATCCGTTTGCTGATGGAACAGGAAAGATTCCATAGCAGCAGATGTGCAAATTTTCACCTGTAATGGTCATTTATTTAATAATCAGGGTATGGCTGAAGAATGTATGCTTGGATAAGTTATATACTGAATTCTGATGCTTAGTGTGATTGTATTCTCTACCTGTTTAGTAGTAACTGTGAAATATATTGCAGCAGTAATAAGGAATGCAGTCAATGCCTTTCTGCTATTATCAGAATCCACTAACAAGTTTTGTTGTGCTTGACTGCTTTTCATTGGTACACTTTATGGTTTATATTAAAGCTGTAGATGTAGGTGACATCCATTCTACAATGCTTTCTCAAGGCTTTACAAACAGTGAGGTTGTATTTTGAGTAAATACCTGTTTACTCCATAATAATGATAGATGCTAGACAGGTTATGGTTTGCTTCGGTTCTACTCTGTATAAGGTTTTAGCCAGGTAGAGAAAAGTATTTGACAATGTTCTTGAGCTTTGTGAAACTACATTAGCTTATGTGAATGCTTCACACAGATGCCCACTTTTCTTAATTGCTTTAGCTCTAGAACAGTGGTTCTCAACCTTCCTAATGCCGCGACCCTTTAATACAGTTCCTCATGTTGTGGTGACCCCAACCATAAAATTATTTTCGTTGCTACTTCATAACTGTAATTTTGCTACTGTTATGAATCATAATGTAAATATCTGTGTTTTTCCGATGGTCTTAGGTGACCCTGCTAGTGGTTCTCAACCTGGAGGTCGTGACCCACAGGTTGAGAACCGCTGCTGTAGAGCCTAAGACCATCGAAAAACACAGATATTTACATTATCATTCATAACAGTAGCACAATTACAGTTATGAAGTAGCAACGAAAATAATTTTATGGTTGGGGTCACCACAACATGAGGAACTGTATTAAAGGGTCGCGGCATTAGGAAGGTTGAGAACCACTGTTCTAGAAAGACATTAGCTTAGCCCTGGCTGGTGTTGCTCAATTGCTTAAGCATCATCCATGCACCAAGAGGTGCCAGTTTGATTCCCGGTTAGGGCACATTACTAGGTTGAGGGTTAGATCCCCAGTAGAGGGTGTGTAGGAGTCAGTTGATCAATGTTTTTCTCTTTCTCCCTCTCCCTCCCCCCCCCCTCTGTAAAATCAATTAAAGGAAAAATATATATTAAAACTGTTTTTATTGATTTCAGAGAGGAAGGGAGAGGGAGATAAGAAACATCAGTAATGAGAGAGAATCATTGATCGGCCTCCTCCTGCATGTCCCACACTAAGTAAGGATCGATCCCACAACCCAGTCATATAGCGTGACAGGAGATTGAACTGTAACCTTCTAGTTCAAGGTCAATGCTCAACTACTGAGCCATGCACGCCGGGCCAGTAAAGATATTTTTTTAAGAAAGAAAGACATTAGCTTAGCCCAGGGACATCCTTTAGTGTAGGAGATCCTGTGAAAAGTGGGTGAAGGTACTTCTCAAGCCACTAAATTGAAACGGAGTGTCATTTTTTCTCTTCAAAATTTGGTTTTGGGAGTACAAAATTTAAAATGAATGATATATGCTATTCACAAGATGTAAATCATAGTGTTGAGTGTTTGTTTTTGTTTGCTTTTTTTTAGGGCTGGTGTCTTTAAAAAATTTTTTTCTTTATTGATTAAGGTATTACATATGTGTCCTTATCCCCCACTGCCCCCCCCAATTAAAAAAAATGTATTTTATTGATTTTTTTTTTTTTTTTTACAGAGAGGAAGGGAGAGGGATAGAGAGCCAGAAACATTTATGAGAGAGAAATGTCGATCAGCTGCCTCCTGCACACCTCCCACTGGGGATGTGCCCGCAACCAAGGTACATGCCCTTGACTGGAATCGAACCTGGGACCTTTCAACTGCAGGTCAGTGCTCTATCCACTGAGCCAAACCGGTTAGGGCCAAAATTTTTTTAAAAACTGATTTTAGAGAGGAAGGGCGAGGGAGAAAGAGATAGAAACATCAATGATGAGAGAATTGGCTGCCTCCTACATGCCCCTTGCTGGGGATAGAGCCCATAACCCGGCATGTGCCATGACCAGGAATTGAACTGTGGCCTCCTGGTTCATAGGTCAATGCTGGGGAGGGACGCGGGAGGTTGGCCAGCTGGGGAGGGACTGCTGGAGGGCTCCAGGGCATATCCGGCCTGTATTGCTCAGTCCTGATTGGCCGGACCCTAGCAGCAAGCTAACCTACTGGTCAGAGCATCTGCCCCCTGGTGGTCAGTGCATGTCATAGTGAGCGGTTGAGCAACCTTAGCATATCATTAGCATACTAGAAGCCCGATGCACGAAGATTCGTGCAAGAATAGGCCTTCCTTCCCCTGGCTGCCAGCATGCAGTGGCCTTGCTGCTGCAGCCTGTGACGTGGTGGCAAGTCCTGTGCGTTCTGGCGCTGCTTCCTCCTCGCCCTCCTTCTCCAGAGAGTTCCTCTGTGCAGCGCTGGTGCTCCCAGGGAGGCGCATAGGGGAAGAGGTGAGGGGAGCGAGGCAGGCAGGGAGGACTGGAGAGGTTGGGTGCGCTAGTGCGTTTCACTTTCCCATTGTGAAAGTGGGATGCAACTGGCCCCCTTCCTCATCCTCTTCTTTCTCTGCCCTCTGCCTGCTGCCCTCCTGCCCTCCTTCCATGCCAATCGCCCCTCCCCTCTTGATTTGGTGAGATAGGGAGGAGGGAGATCTGATAATTTGGGTTACTGTGTAGGTGGCCTCTTTCATCTATTCCAAACAAAGCTGAGCTGCCTGCTGCTGCTGCTACAGCTGCCACCATCGCCCCTTGCCTGGCCCAGGGCTCCCGGGGCACGCTAACTGTGCACTGAGCGAGCTCCCTCATGTGCCTGTGCCTGCGCCCGTGGAGCTGCTCCAAAGCTAGGGTTTTGTTTACCAGAGCAGCGGGGCAGGGGTAGGGTAGAGGGAGACGCCAGACACTGGGAGCTATGACCTCAGGCACCAAGGGTTGCCTCTGAGGCCGGGAGCTGGGCCACAGGGAGGCTGCAAGGACAGTTGACAGGCGTGGAGCATGGCAGGGAGGCCCTGGGGGGCGGGGCTGTCATCATCCTTATTGGGTTAATTTGCATACTCACTCCTGATTGGCTGTGGGCTTCATGAAGTGATGGTCAATTTACATATTCCTCTGTTATTAGTAAGATTATGCTTTGATTGGTTGAATGGCTGAGCAGATGACTGGACACTTAGCATATTAGGCTTTTATTATATAGGACTAGAGGCCCGGTACACAAAATTCGTTCACGGAGGGGGTCCCCTCAGCCCAGCCTGCACCTTCTCTAATCTGGGACCCCTTGTGGGATGTCTGGCTGCCGGCTTAGGCCTGATCCCAGTTGGATATCCCTCTCACAATCCTGGACCACTGGCTCCTAACCGCTTGCCTGCCTCGTCGCCCCTAACTGTTCCCCCTTGCCGGCCTGATCGCCCCTCACTTCCTCTGCATGCTGGCCTGATCGTCCCTAACTGTTCCCCACTGCCGGCCTGGTTGCCCCCAGCTGCCCCTCCCCCCCCGCCAGCCTGGTCACCTCTTACTGCCCCCGCTGCCGGCCAGGTTGCCCTCAACTACCCCCTCCCTGCCAGCCTGGTCACCCCTAACTGTCCCGTCTCCCTCCCCGCTGGCCTGGTCGCCCCACACAGCCTGCTTGTTCAGTCATTTGGTCGTCCCTCGGGCCTGCCCTGGGGGGCTGGGGGACTGAGGGGTCTGGGGTACTCCAGAGGCAGGCACGCACCTGCCACATGGCAGGGCTGAGGGGACTGGGCGCCGCCATATTGTGGCTGTGGGAGCCACCATCTTTGAGGTGTGGCAATCAATTAGCATATTCTCTCCTTAATGGCTGTGGGTGCTTCCATCTTTGTGAGGGTGTGGCGGTTAATTAGCCTATCCCCTCGTTATTATATAGGATAGTCTGGAGGCCACAAGGTGAAGGTTGTTTTCTTCTGGAGGCTCTGAGGGAGAACGCATTGCATTCCTTGCTTCTCTCCAAGCTTCTGGTGGCTGCCAGCATTCCTTGGTGTTCTTTGGCTTGTAGACATGTCACTCGAATCTCTGCTTCTGTTTTTACATCTCCTTCTCTGTTTTATTGCTATCTGGCTGCCACTGGATTTAGGGCCCACCCTAGGGTATTAAAAAGTCTGAGAGAAGAACAATCAGCAACAAAACTGCTGAGAAGAGATCAGCGCAAAAAGAAAACCCAAGAGACAGTGAATGATTGTAGTTGGTCCAAGTGAGAAAAATGTATCAAGCAAGAGGGGGGAAGTGAATGTCTCAAAAATCTCCTAAACCAGGTCACAATAGGACTGGGAATTGATTATTGTATTTAGCACTGTGGGGTCAGAAGCAATCTTGAGAAGATTAGTTTGAGAGGAGTGTTTGGCTGGGTTGAAGAGAGAATGAAAGGATAATTTGAGAAAGTGAGTATAGCACCTTTTGGGAGGATGTTTGTTGTAAAGGAGAAAAGAGAAATAGGGCTGTATTAGTGGGAATTTAGCGAAGATAACTTTAAGACAGGAGAAATAAGAAATAATAGAAGTACCTTACCACCTCCAAATTTTGTATAATTTTGGGGGATTAATAGGTCCCCTGAATCTGTTTGTGAACCTGCAATTTAGAACTCTTGGCCTGTAACTTGTCAGTAAAACCATGGGGCAGCAACTTCATTTCTTCCCTTGAGATTTCTCTTTTCATATTAAGAGTTTGCGTGGTCTGGTAATTAGACCACAGGGAATGAAAATTTCTAAATGTCTTTAATTTTTCTAATAAGGAGTAGGCCTTTGTGCAATTTTATTATCTTACACTAAAAAAGATTATTTTAGACGTAGTACTTGCTCAGGCACTAATTCTACATGAATTTAATCTTTATAGTAATCCTATGAAATAGGTATTATCCCCATTTTATGGTGGTAGGGAAATGGAGGCACAGAAAGGTTCGGTAACTTACCCAAAGGCACTTAGCTAGGAAGTGGCAGAGCCAGATTTTGAACTCAGACAGTCTCACTCCAGAGTCTGGTCTCCTAACCACTGAAGTATGCTTCATGGATTTGTCCCAGGTGATGTGTAATGAATATAGTAAGACTAGAGGCCCGGTGCATGGGATTCATGCACTGGTAGGGGGCGTGGCCTGCAGGATCGGCCCACTGTGGGAGCACCGCTCATCCCAGTCAGCCGAGTGGCTGTGGACCTGCCCTCTGAGTGGCTGCTCCCTGGTCTGGCATCTTCCGTGGAGCCAGAGCACTTGCCTCTCCAGGGGACCCAGTCCAGGGATAATAGCTCTGAGAGGTGGCAGAGTAGGCCTCAGTCCCGTGGTGGCCACAAACCCACCTCCCATCCTTGGGGGTCAGCCTGTGAGCCTGGTGGCGGCTCTGTGTGGCCTGCGGGCATCCAGAGGAGGTGGCAGGGAGTGAGGAGGAGGACTCTGGGGTGAGGAGACGATGATTGCAGCCTGGGTTCCTGCCCATCGGCCCGTGGTTTGTAGTGTGAGCACCTGCTTATCCTGGTCAGCTGAGTGGCGCTCCCACTGTGGTAGTGCACCGATCACCAGGAGGCAGCTCCTGCGTTGAGCGTCTGCCCCCTGGTGGTCAGTGTGCATCACAGCGACTGGTCGACTGGTTATTCTGGTTGTTTCGCCATTTGGTTGCTGGGCTTTTATTATACAGGACTAGAGGCCTGATGCACGAAGATTCGTGCAAGAATAGGCCTTCCTTCCCCTAGCTGCTGGCACCGGCTTCTCTCCGGAACCCAGGACCCGGGTCTTCGCTCTGGCCGTGGCCTTCCACCTTCGCTCTGGCCGGAGCCACCTCCTGCCTTTGCTCTGGCCCTGCTGCCCTTCTATAGCTCCCTCCACCCCCACTACCCCCTTCATAGTCCTGCCCTGCCCCGGCCGCTCTGTGCCTGTGTGCATGCGCTGCCCAGAGGCCTGGAGCAGCCAGGGCGGGGCGGAACACCATCTTTGTCAAGTCAATTTGCATATTCCCTCCTTATTGGCTGTGGGCGCCACCATCTTTGTTGTGGAGTGATGGTCAATTTGCATGTTCCATCTTTATTAAATAGGATTATAATAGTTTTTATCCCAAGCACTTGAGAATAGCTGCTTTTCCCCCCTGCATATTGGTGAACATCCTTTCCCATTATATAAAAGTTTTGACTGGCACAGAGATCTATATTTTTTTCCTCAGCAGGTGAAATTGCTCCCTCTTCACCTCTACTTTATTTTTTTGGGTCCTTTGACAATGAAGCTTGATATTTTGATGTACCCTGGGTGGCACTATTCTCTTGAAAATCAGATGGCTTAAATTACTCACTGTTTATTATAGAGTGGTTCAAGTATGCCTTTAGGGATCTAGAGTTAAAATGGATGTTTCTGAGTCAGTGTGGTTTGAAGAGCATGTTAGTAAGTGTCTCCTAGTCCAGTGGTCGGCAAACTTATTAGTCCACAGAGCCCAATATCAACAGCACACCGATTGAAATTTCTTTGGAGAGCCAAATTTTTTAAACTTCTTCTAACGCCACTTCTTCAAAATAGACTTGCCCAGTCCGTGGTATTTTGTGGAAGAGCCACACTCAAGGGGCCAAAGAGCCGCATGTGACTCGCGAGCCGCAGTTTGCCGACTGCCGTAGTCCATTTGGTAGTGCAGACTCCACTTGCTTTTGGTGTAGGTTGTGTCTCCTTTTCTTTACCATGCAATCAATCTCTGTTTCCTGAGGTAACTCAGGCGTATTCTTCTCCCTGTAATCTCTACCCCAGAATGGACCAGCCAGCGCCAAGAAGTAGGCGGTAGTACACAGGAGGGTAGAGAATTCCGGGGCACAAGTCAAATTAGTGAGTGAGATGACGTTGGAACCCAGTTTATTTTTAATGTCTAGGCTAATGCTTAAAAAAAAAGTTATTTTAAACAGTGTAAGTACTTTCATGCAATTAATATACTTTTCATCATTACAATGAATGTATAATGTTTCATGTGTGTTTTTTATTTTTTACTATTGTCAGTAACACTGTATGGATCACCCCACTCAGCCCCCTATAAATATCAAGTGTCATTGTTCTAGGCACTGAAGATATGGTAATGAATAAATAGAAAAAAAAATCTGCTCTCAATGAGCTTATAACGGATAAGTATCTTCTCATAGTTATTATTTCCTTGGGAAAAAGTATAAGTGAGTTCTGATACTACAAATAAAATTGTTCAGTAATTGCATTTCTAAATATTAGAACAAATTTTCTTTTAAATGGTAAAAAAATGAAGTCTTTTGCAGTACTTACTTTCTTTTATTAAAATGTGTAGTGTTTGCCCCCTTACCACACAAGTGCTATCAAAAATTAAAATAAATAGGGACCTCTAAAAGGAAGTGTTTTAAGTATCATCCATTTTTGATAATTAGAGAACTTGGTTTAATTGCTTTTTTTCATGTATCAGGTAAAAAGTACAAATAGGTCTTGTAATTTTTGGCGTGGCTGAGAAATGTTTTTATTGATGTTGGAGAGAAAGGAAGGGAGAGGGATAGATAGAAACATCACTGAGAGAGAAGCATCCATCAGCTACCTCCGGCGTGCCTCCTAACGGGGATGAAGCCCACGACCCAGGCCTGTGTCTTGACTGGGAATGGAACTGTGATGTCCTGGATCTTTGGTTGATGCTGAAGCACTGAGCCCCATCGGCCAGGTGACGACACTTCTGGCTTGATTATTTTTTAGTCACTGAAGTAAGGTAGGTTGGGCATAACCTTTAAGTAGTTTGTTAAAACGAAGGGGGAACATGAGGTTCCTACAGCTAGTGGGTGTCCAAGTCAGAGCGGGTAGAACTGAAATCTGAAAGACGCCGACAGGAAGAAAACGGGGTCAAAGGACCAAAGGTTCTGTTGAGGCTGGAGGACAAACGTATGTGAATACGCAGATTGCTGCAGCCGTGGTTGATAGAACGGAATGCCCTAAATCGGTAGTTTCAGATATGGAGCATGCTGTGGCTGTGCAAACGGATGGCTTCGTGGAGTGACGGGAGACGTCTCTGGCGATGAGCATGCCTAGGAACCAGGTATCTGGCTGTTGGAGGGGCGTATCTTCTTGTTGCTCTCTGGATTTTGGTAGGACCCAGGTGAGAAGGAAGATACTGAGCAGATGTTAAAGACTTCCAGAAATGGGGGAAAGGACCACCAGAGATCGTTCTGTTAACACTCTGTGGTATTTCTTTTGTGTAATGTCCTTTTGTTTTTATCTCATTGTCTTTGAATATCATTGAAAAATGGATATAGTATTTTGTAACTGGCTTTAAACAACTTTCATGTGTGTTTTTTAAAAAAATGTTGAATAATTTTTAGAGAGAGAGGAAGGGAGAGGGAGAGAGAAACATATTGATTGGCTGCCTCCTGTATGCACCCCCACCGGGCATTGAACCTACAACCTGGGTATGCGCCCTGGAATTAAACCAGCAACCTTTCGGTGCATAGGATGTCACTCAACCAACTGAGCCACACCAGCCAGGGCACGTTTTTCTTACTATATAAAGTGGTAGTAGATGTTCATTGCATAAAAGTCAGAAAATACGGTTAAAAAGAAGAAACTGAAAAAGCATCCATATATAATGTTAGCTATTTGTGATATACTCTTCCAGACGTTTTTTTTTCTACAGAGGCTGTGTAAATACATTTAAAAATGGTATCACGTCGCTCTAGCTGGTTCGGCTCAGTGGATAGAGCGTTGGCCTGCAGACCAAAGAGTACTGGGTCTGATTCTGGTCAAGGGCACGTACCTTTGTTGCAGGCTTCTCCCCGGCCCAAGCTCTGCTCGGGGCTCACGCAGGAGGCAACCAATTGATGTGTTTCTCTCACATCGATGTTTCTCTCTGTCTTCCCTCTCTCTGCCACTCTCTAAAAATTAATGGAAAAATATCCTTGGGTAAGGATTAACAAACAAACAAACAAAAAATAGTTTCACATATATATATTTTACAATTACTGCACATTCAGTAAAACATGAGTATTTTCATGTAATTCATGTCAGTAAACATACTTTCAGGATTATTTTTATCAGGCTGTTAGTGGGACAACTATATGGTTTACGTGGGGAAGTCATATGTTATATGAATTTACTGTAATTTACTGACTGAATCTAATTATTATTAAGCATTTCTAACATCTATTTTTTTTCACCGAGTTGTGTATTGTATCTTTAAATTAATGTGGTTTATAATGGGTGGACAGTGTTTTTGGTGGGTGGATGGATGCACTGAGAGTCGACAGTACTGAATAGTTGTTTTTAAGACCTGATTTGATACATAAATTATGGAGGCCAATTCAACTGTGTAGTTAAGGCCACATACAAGGACATTTTACCTGTAGTATGAACTTTCCAGGGTTCTTGGAATTGCTATTTCTTTTTCTTTTTTTTTTGAATTAATATTTTTGCAGGAGAGGAAGTTGACCTTGTCAGCCTGGGTTTTTGTGCCTTCCTGGGCCAGAAGATTTATATTAAAAATGCCGGATGCTTAACAATTTGGAATTTATTTTGCCATGTTTACAGCCAGATATTCTCACTTGCCTTTCTTTAAGGAAAAAGGATAGTTGTTGACTTTTTTTCTTAATTAAGCATTAAAAGCTAAATTGGGCACGTAAAGTCATGGCAATTACATAAATTGCCTTCTGTTTTCTTTTTTATTTAAATATATACGTTTTTTATTGACTTCAGAGACGGAGAGAGAGAAACATCAATTGATGAGAGAGAATCATTGATCAGCTGCCTCCTACACACTCCCCACTGGGGATCCAGCCCGCAACTGAGGCATGTACCCTGGCAGGGAATTGAACCGTGACCTCCTGGTTTATAGGTCAACGCTCAACCACTGAGCCTCACCAGCTGGGCTTTTTTGTTGTTGTTGTTAATCCTTACCCAAGGATATTTCCCATTGATTTTTAGAGAGAGTTGAAAGGAGGGGGAGAGACAGAGAGGGGAAAACACATTGACGTGAGAGAGACTTGCCCTGGACCGGCATCAAACCCAGGATCCTTCAGACTGAGGGCTGACATCCTATCCACTGCTCCAAATCGGCTAGGATGCCTTGCAGTTTTGTGTGTGATGTCTTTGGGAACAGTACATGTGTTTTGCAGAATGCTTTGATTGAAGATAGTTACACAAAATGAACACATTGAAATAACTAATTTATTGCTTAAAATAATTCTGATTCTAAAGATAGGGTTGGACTGGAAAGACTGATTACTGACTTTTTCACATGACTTCTTCAAAGCACTATTTTGTAATGAGTTTTTACTTTTTTGTTAACTTGTTTATTATTTGCCTGTGACTTTCCCACATACACCAGAAAGCAAGCCACAGTCATATTTACCACTGTGTCTCTAGTCCCAGTTAATGAAGATTGTTAAATGAATGAATCAATTGTATTGGATATGTTTTCAATACATTTAAGTTACTAAATAGATGATTGACTTCTGTAGAATAGTCATTTTCCAGATACACACGAGTAAGATGAAAGGAAGGCCAAGAGCTTGTCTGCGGTGTTCTGGTGATACAGGAGGATAATCTGGGACTCCTGCTTTTACCTAAATAGTACTCTTCCTGCTGAATCTCCTAGGCAACAACCATAACCCTACCACTTTGACCATTTCAACCTTTGTATATTTTTCTAAGTCTTCATTCTGAAATAGTAGTTCTTATTCTGGTACTACTTTGATGTATTTAGGGCAGCACTGTGTAATAGAAATTATAAGGTGAGCTTTAACTACAAGCCACATTTTATAGTAGCCACATGAAGAAAAACAAAGGGTGGAATTAATTTTAACAATATTTTATTTAGCTCAACATGTCCAAAACATTATTTTAACATGTGACTAATATAAAAATTAATTTAAAAAGTTTCACTTTAAACATTTGAAATCCTTTGTGCATTTTACACTGATATGTCAGTTTGGATTAGCACATTGCAAGTGCTCAGTAGCCACATGTGGATAGTGTTTACTGTATTGGACACTGAAGTTCTAAGAATAATTTAAAAAGAAAACTGTGAACCAAAACACCAATAATGTATGTGATGGCAAAGATAATGCATTTAGTCTTTCTGAGGATAGCTTTAATAGTTTCTTTTTTCTTTAAGGTTATCTGGTACAGATAAGTTCACATAGCAATAGTTTTTGCTGCAGGCTGGAATTTATACATTGAATTGGTGAACAGTTTAACCAGGATAATAAAAATGTGTTATAGATTTTTAAAAAATCCAGCAACCCTGAAGCGTGGTTACTTCTAGTTCCTCCTTTTTAAATATTTAAAAAAGGGGGTAGAAAGGATCTAACTATATCTGTAATTTTATTAGTTGCTTTAGGGGAAAAGAATTTTGAAGCATATATGGCAAAAGGTTAACATTTGTTATTCTGGGTGATAAATACATGGTGTCCCTTGTCTTCTCTAATACTTGCCTGTATGTTACATTTTATGAAAAAAATGTAAAGATGTAAAAAACTGGCTTCATTAAAGTTAATATGTGAATGAGGACATTATTTGATGTGCTGTATATTCTGGAAATGATGTGCTTGTTCTTTTACATAGTGACCATATTCTTTCTTTGTCTCCAGTTACTAGTGAGTTGCAGAAAAATGGTAACTTATTTTCAGTAACTGCTTTTTTTGGATGAGACTTGTTATGAAAGATACACCATCTGGATATAATTTAATGTAATTTCACATCATAGCTATAACATTTCAAAGAATGTAATATTTCTTAGACATCTCTATTTAGACAGATGTTTGACTTGTAGATTTTTAAACTGAGATGTCAAGTAGTAGTGACATTTTTGGAGTTTGACTTACTTAAAAACATAAAAAAAATAATTCAGTCAACAAACTTTTTTAAAGATTTGGTTTTGGGTTAAAGGTGCAGATCAGATGTTCATCTAGTCAGTGGAAAAAGGCCTGGATATGTATGCAATTCCTTGACAGAATCTCTAGAGTACTTTGTAAAATTTTATTTGTTATGATATTTTGAGAAGACCAGGTAAAACATTATCATACATTGGGGACAAAATATTGGAAGTAGTAGTAAGTTTCAGTCCAGTGTAGAAATGGGTTAAATTGGGTATATAATTAGGCATTATATATATTTAGGATGTATAATTTGATGATTTGGTATACATATACATTGTGAAATAATCACCACATTGAAGCTAATGAACTTATTTATCACCTCAGATAGTTACACTTTTGCTGGGGGGTGGGGGTGAGAACACTTAGGATATAATCCTCTTGGCAAATTTCAAATATACAATAAAGTGTTAACTATGGTTACATTGTTATGCATTTGTAGAAGTATTTTTTCATTAGACAAATATTTATTTATTAATGAGTACGTATTTCAGTATAAAACAATGGAAATTTCTGCCTTCATGAAATTTATAGAGATAATAGCTGTTTACCTTTTGGTGTCTTTCAATATCTTTTTCTAATCATATGTATTAGGAAACTTTTTATAGCTTTTCCTAAAACAGTATTTGCAGCATAAGCAATTTCTTATAATATTACAATCTTTTGCAAACATCTTTTTATTTTTATTTTATTTTTAAAAATTTAATAAGTCTTTATTGGTCAGATTATTACAATTGTTCCTCTTTTTTCCCCCCATAGCTCCCCTCCTCCCGGTTCCCACCCCACCCTCTGCCCTTACCTCCCCCCTCCCCCCACTGTCCTCATCCATAGGTGTACGCTTTTTGTCCAGTCTCTTCCCGCACCCCCCACACCCCTTTCCCCCCGAGAATTGTCAGTCCACTCCCTTTCTATGCCCCTGATTCTATTATATTCACCAATTTATTCTGTTCATCAGATTTTTTTATTCACTTGATTTTTAGATTCACTTGTTGATAGACATGTATTTGTTCATAATTTTTATCTTTACTTTTTTCTTCTTCCTCTTCTTAAAGAATACCTTTCAGCATTTCATATAATACTGGTTTGGTGGTGGTGAATTCCTTTAGCTTTTTCTTATCTGTGAAGCTCTTTATCTGCCCTTCAATTCTGAATGATAGCTTTGCTGGGTACAGTAATCTTGGTTGTAGGTTCTTGCTATTCATCACTTTGTAGATTTCTTGCCACTCCCGTCTGGCCTGCATCATTTCTCTTGAGAAATCAGCTGACAGTGGTATGGGTGCTCTCTTGTAGGTAATTAACTGTTTTTCTCTTGCTGCTTTTAATATTCTCTCTTTGTCTTTTGCTCTTGGCATTTTAATTATGATGTGTCTTGGTGTGGTCCTCTTTGGATTCCATTTGTTTGGGGTTCTGTGCGCTTCCTGGACTTGTAAGTCTGTTTCTTTCACCAGGTGGGGGAAGTTTTCTGTAATTATTTCTTCAAATAGGTTTTCAGTATCTTGTTCTCTCTCTTCTTCCACCCCCATAATTTGGATGTTGGTATGCTTCAGGTTGTCCCAGCGGCTCCTTACACTATCTTCAAATTTTTAGATACTTTTTTTTTTTTGCTTTTCCAGTTAAGTGTTTTTTGCTTCTTTGATTTTCAAATCTTTGACTTGATTCTTGTGGTCCTCTAGTCTGCTGTTAGGTCTCTGTATAATATTTTTTATTTCAGTCAGTGTATGTTTAATTTCTAGTTGGTCCTTTTTCATATCCTCGAGGATCTCGCTAAATTTATCGGCCTTTTTCTAGGAAATCCTTGAAAAACCTTATAACTGGTTTTGAACTCTATAGCTAGTCGTTTGCTTTCTCTATTTCTTTCATTTGTGATCTGTTTCTTTGTTTCTGCATTTTCGCTGTTTCCCTGAGTTGATAGAGTAGCTTTGTGTGCTAGGTGTCCTATAGGGCCCAGTGGCTCAGCCTCCCCGGTTACCTGAGGTGGACACTTTTGGTGTACCCCTTTGTGGACTGTGTGCACAGCCTTGTTGTAGTTAGGCCTTGATCATTGTTGGTATCACTGGGAGGAATTGACTTCTAGGCCAATTGGCTGTGAGGATCAGCTGTGTCTATGCTGGGAGAACTTCTGTGTTGGAGGCACCCTTATGAGACAAGACTTGCAAAATTGCGAAAGCCTCTGGGCTCAGCTTGGATGGGGCGGAGTCTCAGGGTGGAGCAGACAGCCTTGGTTTCCCGTCAGCCCTGCCCTATGAGGCCCCTGGGTCTCAGTGTCTCTCGGTAATCGCTGCAAGCACCTCTGAGAGAAAGCCGCCCTCGAGTTTCGCCCACTGCCAGACAGTCCAGTTTCTCCCCTAATGAGTCTGAGTTCCCAGAAACTCACCTGGAACTGGAGTTCAGCGCAGTTGGGAGCTTCTGTCTCCCTTCCACTTGAGAAAGCCAGCCGCGTACTCAGCCGTCTGTGCACTCAGCAGTCAGTCCTCTCTGCGCATGCCTCCGGACCTCTGCCTTCTGCAGCTCCCCTGAATCTCAGTGTGCTTTCTCTTTTCCTGACAGTCCAGATTCTCCCCGAATGAGTCTGGGTTCCCTGAGTCTCGCCCAGGATGCGCGCGCGTCTCCGTACCTCAGCCTTTTACAGCTCCTCTGAGTCTCAATATGCTTTCCTCTTTCCTTCTAGTTGTAGAATTTCCACTCAGCCAGCTTTCCTGTGGTTCTGGATGGTGTCTGTTTTGTCTTTCAGTGGTAGTTTTGAAATTGTTGTGCGAAGCAGCAGTTTAGGTGTTTATCTATGCCGCCATCTTGGTTTCTCCTTGCAAACATCTTTTTAAAGTGCTTCTTGGCCCTAGCTGGTTTGGCTCTGTGGATGGAGCATTGGCCCGCTAACTGAAGGGTCCCGGGTTCAATTTCCGGTCAAGGGCACATGCCTGGATTGCTGGCTCAACCCCTAGTGGGGAGTGTGCAGGAGGCGGCCTGATGATTCTCTCTCATCGTTGATGTTTCCATCTCTCTCTCCCTCTCCCTTCCTCTCTGAAATCAATAAAAATAGATTTTAGAAATAAAAAAGCGCTTTCTACTATTATCTTTTTTGATACTATCTTAATTATAAACTTGACATATATAGAAATGTATAATTTGACAAAGAAAAGTCTCTAATAGCTCTGACCTCCAAAATGGTAACTGTTAGTAGTAGGTTGGTGTATGTTATTCCTAACTTTTTCTGTAAAAACATATATAGTAGGTGACTTTTCTACTTTTTTAAGTAACAAAAACAGTGTCATACTCTACACACTGTACTGTAACTTACTTTTTTCACCTAACTACAAATCCTGAACATTTTTCCATATCAGTAGACACAGTCTATTTTTAATCATTATTTTTCATAGTATAGTACAGTGGTCGGCAAACTGTGGCTCGCGAGCCACATGTGGCTCCTTGGCCCATTGAGTGTGGCTCTTCCACAAAATACCACGGCCTGGGCGAGTCTATTTTGAAGAAGTGGTGTTAGAAGAAGTTTAAGTTTAAAAGGTTTGGCTCTCAAAAGAAATTTCAGTCGTTGTGCTGTTGATATTTGGCTCTGCTGACTAAGGAGTTTGCCGACTGCTGGTAGATAGTGCATTACCGTTGCAATTTAGCCATTTCTCTGTTCATGGATGTTCAGTCTTTTCTATTTTTTTGCTATCATGAACAATGTTGCAATTAACATCCTTGTCAATATTTTTACATAAGTTTATGAATATTTGTGTAGGATAAATTCCTAAAATGGAATTACTGAGTAATAAAATAGGTACATTTTGAATTTTAATAGAAATTGCTAAATTAGCCTCCAAAAAGGTTGTAACAATTTGCATCTCAATGGGCCATACATTAGCCATTGGTTTTTAAACTGCAGCATTTGTGGAGTGCTCCCAACAGGCCATAGTTCTCCATCAGTGTGATCCTCCCTACATTCTTCACGAAGTAAGTGCAGTTATCTCTGCGGGTGAGGAAACTGAGGACACAGCTGCCAACAGTGGGACTGCAGGTAAACTGAGGCCGTCTGCTTCTCGAGCCTGTGCTCTTAATCAGCGGTCGCCAACCTTTCGGACCTCACACATCACCAGTGGTCCGAGGACCACCGCTGCTCTTAGTCATTAGGTGACACTTCCTCTTAGATCTGGGTTTGACCGAAACACTCAATGCTGCTCTATTGATGAAAGTGTGAAGCCCTAATTATCCATAATACATAGGGAATGACCCCTTCCACTTGACTGTTTTTTGTGTTTTTTTTTAAAATATGTTTTTATTAATTTCAGAGAGAGGAAGGGAAAGGGAGAGAAAGAGAAACATTAATGATGAGAGAGGGAACCATCCATTGGACACCTCCTGCACGCTCCCTACTGGGGAGCGAGCCCGCAACCCAGGCATGTGCCCTCACTGGGAATTGGTTCATGGGTTGACTCCCAGCCACTGAGCCATTCTGGCGGGTCTGTAGTTTTGTTTTCCTTTTTGTTAATCCTCACCCGAGGATATTTTTCCCATTGATTTTTTTTTTTAGAGAGAGTGGAAGTAGAACAACAGAATAATCGCTGTGCGAGAGACACATCGATTGGTTGCCTCCCGCACATGCCTGCACTAGGGTGGGGACGAATCTGCAACCCATGTATGTGCCCTTGACCAGGAATTGAACTCACGACCTTTTGGTGTGTGGACTGATGCTCCAACCATGGAGCCATGCAAGCCAGGGCCAGTTAATTAAGTACCCGCCCGACAGGCATAGCTCAGGGGTTGAGGGTTGACCTATGAATCAGGAGGTCATGGTTCAATTCCTGGTCAGGGCACATGCCTAGGTTACGGGCTCGATCCCCAGTGTGGGGTGTGCGGGAGGTGGCCGATCAATGATTCTCTCTCATCATTGGTGTTTCTCTCTCTCTCTCCCTCTTTCTTCCTTTCTGAAGTCAATAAAACTATATTTTAAAAAAGAAACATAAAAAAAAAGTGCTGCTCTTCCCTGGCCGGTGGGAGAGAGCATTGTCCTGTACACCGAAAGGTCTTGGGTTCAGTTCCAGTACAGGGACCATACCTAGATTGTGGGTTTGATCCCTGGTTGGGGCACATATAGGAGGCGACCCATCCAAGTTTCTTTCTCACATCAGTGTTACTCTTTCTTGCTGTCTCTCAAAATCAGTGAATATGTCCTCGGTTGAGGATTAAAAAATGCTTCTGTGAACATACATGTACAGATTTTTGTGTGAATATGTTTTTTAATTTCTCTTGGGAATATATTAGTAGGAGTGGAATTGTTGGGTCATAAGGTCCCTTAACACGTTAAGCACTCAGCCTGTTTTGTCTTCCGGACGGAAAGTATAGTGTCAGTCAGCGGTGACTGACTGGGCGCTTAATGTGTTAAAATTTTGAGGAATTGTCAAACAGTTTTCCAAAGTGTCTATAGCATGTTACAGTCCTACCAGCAATGTTTTGATCTTTTAAAAATACAAATCTGATTGTATTAGTTACCTAGGCAAAGCCCTCCTCTGGCATTCTTCCTTCTTTTTTGCCAAATCAACTCTTCTTTGGGCTTCAGTTTAGATTTAATTCCCTTCAGGGCTTTTCTGACCCCCAAGTGATTCCCAACCAGTTTGCTCAGTCAGGAGGGATTGTGTTGGATGAGTATAGTTTCTTTTTTTTAACACTTCTTTTAATTGTCTGTTTCCCCTCATTTTTACAGATGATTGAGGGGGAGGATCATATGTAGAGAGTGCTGCAGGCCTTTTGCTCTGTGAAACCTGTGCACTCTGCTCCTCGTGGCCTCCTCCTGCCTGCCCTGGGGTGCTCTTTGACTTGGAGGGGGCAGAGATAAGGGGAAGGAAGTGGGAGGATGGGAAAAACAAAGCTGATCAGATGTCTGGGGCTGAAGGGCAGCTTCCTAGAACTGGTACTCTGCAGCAGGGAGCAGAGGTCTGACCTCGAGTTAGGTTTTTGGGAATAAATATATCCAGTCAACTGGTGCCCTACTTCTTTCTGCCTTTAGTTCTTGAATTATAGGTCAAACATTCATTTAAAAAAAATTATTGTTGTTTTTTTTTACAGAGAGGAGGGGAAAGAGAGGGATCGAGAGTTAGAAACATCGATGAGAGAAAACACTGATCAGCTGCCTCCTGCACACTCCCTACTGGGTATATGCACGCAACCAAGGTACATGCCTTTGACCGGAACTGAACCCGGAACCCTTGAGTCTCAGCCGACGCTCTATCCACTGAGCCAAACCGGTTAGGGCCAGACATTCATTTTTAATACTCCAGGAAATTCTGATCATGGAAATAATTTTTTCCCTTTTAGTTTTTAAGAAGGACCTCTGCCTTTTAACTGAAAAAGTAGACTGCATCCTATGCTTTTACAGGCTTGTACAAAACAATCAATCTGGTTTGTTTCTGTGGCTGTGACTTTTCATTTTCATTTTTGTGCTCCAAACTGTTATAGTTTGCAGATAAGCAGTTTCACAGAATTCATGGTTTTTATGTATGTATGTATGTATGTATGTATGTATGTATGTGTTTTTAGGGAGAGAGAGAAACATCGATTTGTTGTTCCGCTCATGCATTCATTGGTTGATTCCTGTATGTGCCCTGGTAGGTGACTGAACCTGCAACCTTGGCATATCGGGATGATACTCTAATCAACTGAGCTACCTGGCCAGGGGCCAGAATTCATGTTTTCTCTCCTCAATTTACTAAGGCCTAACTTCCCTGGCTCTTAACATGCCTATATTTCAAATTTCTTTCTTTCCCAAGGGCGCGACTTTACTGTGAAAAGAAAATATTAATTTTTCGTGGTCCAGGATATGCAGGCATTTTAAACTCCTAGTCTTCATTTATGTGGCTTAGTTTCTTCACAAGCCATACCATTAGAGCCTTGCCATACAGGGATGAAAAAGAGGAGCTGACTGTGTATGGTAGAAACATTTAAATGTTTGGAAGAGAGGTTTTTGGGGAATGTGGAGGGTGTTTTAAACAGAGTAGTCCTCTTGAAGAACTGAGTGCATTGTCAGAGGAGGGCTCTCTTGAGACTTCATCCAGAAGTACCAAAGCCGAGGCCTCAACAAGTGATGGCCCTGGCTCAGTGAGTGAATAGTCGGATTAGAAGTTGCTTGACCCAGCCGACACATGCTTTTATCTGTCCTAAAATAAAATAAGCACTGTTCCCCTGACTATTCTAGGAACCAAATAAAACTTTATAAAGAGCTGATTTGCTGGAAATTATGATTATCTTTCACAGATTTGTATGTTTTTTAAATATAAGTATATGGACACAAGATTTTTGTTAAAAAAGCTTGTTATATCCAGCATGCTGATTTAGAATTTTTCATTCAGTTATCAAATATTTGAGTACCTACCATGTGTACTGTGTTTTTACCAGAATCTGTGGAAGACTCACAGAGGAATCAGACATTGATCTTGCTACTGTGAAGCTTAGTAGGGAGAATACACATGTATGTAATATAAACACATATACATACTGTGACATGAGGTTCAGTGCTATAAAGTTCAGCAGAGGAAGCAATGAACTCTCAAGGGGAAAGGAATTAGACAGGTTGCATGGGGAAGAGGCGTTTTATTTGACTACTAGAGGCTCGATGCACAAAGATTCATGCAAGAATGGGCCTTTTTTTCTTCTCCTGGCTGCCGGCACTGCCTTTGCTCCTGTCAGAGCCGCCTTTCTGCCTTCCCAAGCTGCCCAGAAGCCTGGAGTGGCTTGGGCGATACGGAAAGCCTGCATTGTCTCCATGGTGACAACACAAACGTCCCACCTCTCCCTCAGCCGCTTGGCTCCTGCGCATGCAAATTAACCTTCCATCTTTGTTGGGTTAATTTGCATACTCACTCCTGATTGGCTGGTGGGCATTGCAAAGGTACAGTCAATTTGCATCTTACTCTTTTATTAGTGTAGATTGAAGTAAAGTGGGAAATGAGTTTTTTATTTAAATTTTATTTCGGAAATGAACTCTTTTGAAAGGTTTTCTAGCACACGAGTGACATGAATAGAGTTGCACTTTAGGAAAATAATTTCTAGGAGACTAGGTGAAACGTAATGTGAAACTAACCCTTCCAAGTGGTAGTGGAAATGGAGAAGTGAGATAGATGTGAGAGATGTAGAGGTAGATTCAAGTGCATTTGGCAGTTATTGGAGCAAGTTGTAGTGTAACTGGGGTTTTGTTTTTTTATTTATTTAACTAGTAGCCCTGAGCACGAATCCGTGTGCCAGTAGCTCGCCAGTAGCTTGCTGCCTCCCTCCAGTGGCTCTCCGCCCACTGCCCCGCCCTCCTGTAATTTCCCCCGCACCCCCACCTCATAGCTTGCTGCCCTGCCCCCACTTGTAGCTCACTGCCCCACCCTCCTGCTGATCCGTGATCGGTCGTTACGCTGTCGGTTGTTACGCTTCACGGCGTAACCACCATTTTCGTATTACATCTTTATTATATAGGACTAGAGACCCATTGCACGAAGATTCGTGCAAGAATAGGCCTTCCTTCCCCTGGCTTCACTCCTGGCCACCCGGGAGCCTGCAAGTCTTTGCTCCTGGCCAGAGCACCATTCCTGTAGTTCCCTCCACCCTCCCCGCCCTCCTTCTCATAGCAAGCATCCCGCCCCACCCAGCCGCTCTGTGCCTGTGTATGCAAATTAACCAGCCATATTTGTAGGGTTAATTTGCATAACAACACCTGATTGGCTGATGGGTGTTGTGGAGGTACGGTCAATTTGCATATTTCTCTTTTATTAGTATAGATGATTTTTAACTTTTAAAATGTATTTTTATTGATTTCAGAGGGGAAGGGAGAAGGAGAGAGATAGAAACATCAATGATGGGAGAGAATAATCGATCGGCTGCCTCCTGCATGCCCCCCACTGGGGATCAAGCCTGCAACTGGGCATGTGCCCTTGACTGGAATCGACCCAGGACACTTTGGTCTGCAGGCCAGCACTCTATCCATTGAGCCAAACCAACTAGGGCTTAAATAGGGGGTTTTAAGCATAGGTAATTAGGCGTATGGCAATGCCATTCAAAATTTGGCATCATAGGAGGGTAAACTGATTTGAGAGGGAGGAGGCTAATGTAACTTTTCATTGAGAAATCTGGGTGATTTGGTCATTAGGCAGATGGAAATATTTAGATGGACCTGGGAGGAAGTCAAGGTTGATGGTAGAGATATTGAGAATGGGGATACTTGAAGCCTTGATCTGGAATGAAATTGCCAAAGGATTTAGAATCAAATGTGTCTTTACCAAGAACGTCTCACATGGCAAAGCCTGAAAATCCTCCAATTTAGGACAGCACTGCTTCAGAAGGAGGGTGTTGTTTAAAAACTTGGACTCTTCCTTTGAGTTTTTGTTTTTAGGGTGCTTTCAGTTTGGTTCTAATTTGGGAGAGAGTGAAGAGTAATGGGTTTTAAGCATGACAGCACAAAAATTGAGTTTGAATCCTTGTTCTGCCACCTGCCTGCCACGTTATAGTTATGTAACTTCTTTGTGTTTTAGTTTCTTCATCTATAAAATGGAGATGATAATACCTACCTGGTATTAGGTATTGTTTAGGAATTATTCAGTAATTTAAATAATTTAGCCTGGTGCACATAGTAAGTGCTCCATATGTGTAGCTAATGTTAACACTAGATTTTTGCTAGTTCCACCGCTTCTAATCTTAAAGGTTGCTTCTCTTTTTAAATCTGAATTTGTATGAAATCCTTTTTCCCCCCACTCAGCATAACTGACACCAGCTAAATTTTCACAAAGAATTTA
The DNA here is from genome assembly GCA_026230045.1 of Corynorhinus townsendii. Lineage (NCBI taxonomy): Eukaryota > Metazoa > Chordata > Mammalia > Chiroptera > Vespertilionidae > Corynorhinus > Corynorhinus townsendii. The sequence goes on from JAPDVU010000002.1 coordinate 217,381,318, forward strand.
ACTTAGCATTAATAGAGAGTATTCATTGTAAATACAAAAAATAAAGAAAAAAATAGACTTACAACATCAAAGGCCTGTATAGCTAGTTACCTGTTCCAGGGTTTCTTGCTACCCTCCCCCATGACTGCCAGCTCCCCACCTGGGGGTCCCTACTTTCCACATCAAGGAGTCGTCTGTCCTACACTTCTACCAAATACTCTTCAGACTTCTGCTAACAAAGCTGTTCTAGTGACTTAGGACCTTTTCTTTCCATTCAACTCAGATTAAAAAAACATACTTTATTGTTGAAAGTATTACATCTGTTCCCTTTTTCCCCCCATTGACCCCAGCTAGCCCACCTCCACCCCCCACCCAAGGCCTTCACCACACTGTGTCCATGGGTTCTGCATCTATACGCATACAAGTTCTTCGGTTGATGTGTTCCCAGCCATCTCCCCACCTTCCCTCTGAGGTTCGACAGTCTGTTCCATGCTTCTATGTCCCTGGATCTATTTTGTTCATCAGTTTATTTTGTTCATTAGATTTCATATGAGTGAGATCATGTGATACTTGTCTTTCTCTGACTGGCTTATTTCGTTTAGCATAATATTTTCCAGGTCCCTCCATGCTGTCTCCAAGGGCGAGAGATCCTTTTTCACTGCTGCACAGTATTCCCTGGTGTAGATGTACTGCAGCTTTTTCCCCGCTCATCTACTGATGGGCACTTGAGCTGCTTCCAGATCTCAGCTATTGTAAATAGCGGTGCTACGAACACAGGGGCACATGTGTTCTTTCTGATTGGTGTTTCAGGCTTCTTAGGATACAGTCCTAGAAGTGGGATCACTGGGTCAAATGGCACTTCCATTTTTTATTTTTTGAGGAAACTCCACACTGATGTCCACAGTGGCTGCCCCAGTCTGCATTCCCACCAGCAGTGTGGTAGGGTTCTTTTTTCTCCACGTCCTCGCCCGTGCTTGTTGTTTAACTCAGATTTTGTTTGACAGCCTTCGTCCAAGGCTGACTTTACTGGACTGTGGCGATTACTTTTTATAACTGTTTGTCCAGTGAAATATAAATTCTACACCTAAGACTATTTACTTGTGGGGAATTTACTTGGAAATATTTCTCAGATAAACTTTCCTTTTCCCCTATGGGGGATTGGCCTTGATTAATTAGAGTTGCACAGCATAACAATGCATTGATCATCACTATGTCTTAGATATGTGAGAAGAACTAGGAATTACCATCCGAGTGTTAGCAGGAAGCTTCTCTCTCACGCAGGAATTTTGTAGACCCCCTCCCCCCACCCTCCCCCCACGTTCCCCCCACCCTTCCCCCCCGCCCCCCGCCCCCCGCCCATATTGAATTTGCTAATGTTCTAAGTTCTTTGTGGCTCTTTTGCAATTGAGCCTGGTGGGTGTACAATTGTGCGTAAACTGCATTCAAAACAGTAGAGTAAGTTAGTTATTGGGATCGAATTGGAACCCAAATCTCTTGATTTTTGATTAAAACACACACAACTGTACTAAACTGTATTCTCCAAAGGAAAGGATAAATAATTTTATCCTAAAGACTACAAAAAATTGGTAGTGTTTATTCTGTTATTGTTTTCCTTTCCTTAGGAATAATATGAAAAATTTTAATTGTTGTAAGTAGCTACAGAAGTCTGCTACTTCTTTTTCTGCTACAGTTTGAGCCTGTAACAAAAAAAGGCCTAAGGCGCCCTGTTTTGTCTCGTGTGTCTTTTGTCTTTTTCTGTCTAATTATTGGGGTTCTTCATCCTTGCCTTCTGAAAAGATGAGGCTCCTTTTCATGTTACATCTACTAAATTCTGAGGTGTGGAGCCTGCTTTAATAATTTTCTCACATAAAAAGACTTTGACATTTAATGTGTGAGAAAGAGGTAATAATTGAAAGTAAAAAAAATGATTTTTAGTTTTTCTGAGGGGAAATGGTAATCTTTCAGTGCTTTAATAGTTTTATTTGTCAGTCTATACTTAATACTTCCTTAGATGATACCTTAATTTCCTTTGTGACATTTGCCAGTTGACACTTTGTTTTTTTGTATCCTTATATGAATATTAAATATTCTACATCTTTATGGTGGGGAAGATGAGTGTCTTTAGTAAATAAAATGGTATTTTGGCCGAACTTTAATACCTTGGAATGGAAAAAAGAAAAACTAAAGTCCAACTAAATAAAAAGTGTCAGTACTTTTTTCTAGTTCTCTTAATCCAACTGCAGAGTTTGACCAGCTGTCGGGAGAGTTGAGCATCACAGGGAAATACAAACCAGCGTTATCCCATTTCCCCTCATTGTTGTATATTTGTTCCTCTGTTAAGATTATGGGGAGTTCTGTAAAACCTTGGTCTTATTTGATAGAGCATCATATTTGGTAGTGGATTAATGATGCAGAGAGAATTTGATTTTGGCAGTCTATGAAGTTAATTCATTTACTCGTGGGTAGAGGATCACAGTTTCTAGTGATATTTCTTCACTGTTAATTTCAGAAAAAATTGGTTATCTAGTGAAGAAGAAATGGAGCAATACCTTGCTAACCTAGGACGGTGGTTATTAGAAGTAACTTCTTTGTAACCGGAAAAGGAATATGTTTCCTTTGTGACATTTGCCAGTTGACACTTTGTTTTTTTGTGTATGCCGTTTTTTGTTTGTTTTTTTTTATGTTGAATGGCAAGTAGCTTCATTATTTTTCACCATTGGAAGCAGTGAAGAAAAATCATTTTCAAAATTTCAAATCCACTAAACCTAAAGAGATTATTTTCAGTGCACATTTTTCTCCTAATGTTAAAGTGATCCTGGTAGTCAAAGGGAACTTTCAAAAAGATACACTAGTACAGCAAAGCAGACTAATATTTTAGAAAGAATCTTACCCGTAATAAAAAGGGCAGAATTCTGATAGTTTGATGCATTAATTTTAATAACTCTTCCCCTGCAGCTCTTGAGTCAAGATGAGAAATGTTAAACAGAAATATGGTTCTCATTTTGATTGTACTGACTTTATTATATGAAATATTATCCTCTCTTTAGATGCAGAATCAGGGTTTTGTTTAAGAGTGTGGGTGAGGCTAATTTGATATAGCAGAGGAATTAAAAATCCTCTTCACCATATATCATTCAAAGCATTGTAATAAAAATGAAATAATTTGAATACAATATTATAGGCAGTAGTTATTTCATTTACAGGTGGTCTGCATTTTAAAAATAACAAATTGTTAGAGATTCTATCTAATTGTTTTATGAAATAGGTATTAGTTCATTAAACTCATACTTATTCCTTGTCCTGTAGTTATCATAAAATTGATCATTTGTTTTTCCCTCCATAAGCTTTTCCTCTTTATAAGAGTACTTTTGTTTCAGTAGTCTGTCACAGATTTGGGGTTCTGCATTTTATGAACATGTTATAAACCCATTCTAAGAATGTAGTTTATTTTTGCTGATACGCCTGTCTAGAAAGTCTGTTTTGCTCTTTTGCAGGTTGTCAGTTAAATAATCTGTTTTTTAGATGTTTTAAATTCTTTGTACCAATTCCATGTGCCGCTTGAGTTACCATTTATTCTTTATCTTATACTGTCTTTAAATCCTCCCCAGAGGCAGGTTGTCCGTGGAGCTAATAGGGCTCAAACCAAAGGGACCCTCACTTGTATGAGACCCTCGGCATTTTATATACATTTTCTTTTCTTAAAGAAGTAGTATTTTTCTTAAAGAAGTCTCCAAAATTGTATGAACTTTAGACAAAACCTGCCTTTTCTAAAATAGAAGACTGTTAGAGGAGATGAAAAACAAAGTTAATATAGATTGTTAGCTTTGTGTTTTAGATAAAAAGGACATAAATAGAATATTTGAATGGTTTGTGTGTGTGTCAGATTTAATTTATCATGATAACCATCAGTAGTGCACCAGATGTTTAGACTGTATTTAGCTTCCTATTAAATTAAGCATAGCTAGTGGCCTCCAGAGCCCATCTGTACGCCTGCCAAAGGTAGCACTGAATCAGCGCCTGTCCTGTCTTGCACCGTGCTAGCTGCTCTTTCCCTCTTGCCGTGATATTTAGGCTTCGAATTGCTCATGCAGGAGGTGAGCCTTTGTATTTGAAACTTGTATTCTGTAAATCTGCTGTACTGAATGGAGAGGCTTGCATTTTTCTTTCCATTTCAGTAGGTAGTCATTTTTAATTTGTCCTTATCTATAAACCAGTGGAAATTAAATAACATTAGGAGTTCATCAAGGTCTGAGGTTTAGTGAGAGGGAAACCATTATACACAAGTGCCAATTAAACATATGTACGCCTGGGAAGATTTTTCTATATCTGCTTCTAATCCGGGAAAAATTAACTGACTGATTTTGTCATATAAATACATATTAAGATCTGGAAATTCTTAGGTTTAATTACACTCAGAATAAGACGTATTAAAATCTCTCAGAACCTTTATAAGGACTTAAATGAATACACTTTGACGTACTTGATTCCTCCTCCATCAGTGTAATCGGAGAATGCGTGGATTTTTCCCCCATGAGTGAGGGTAGAACAAACATCTGCAGTGTTCCGAGCATGAGGATCATTAAGATGGCAGACCTTGCAGATCAGACAGTTTCCTCTCGCTGTTTCCTGGAAAAGCATTTCGATATCTCTGAAATTAGACCTTTAAAGCGTGCTAACGCTAGAACAAATATCTTAGAAATTTTATTATAATGCTGCCTTTTAAAGTCCTAAATGTCCTCTATTTAAAATGAATTCTTTTGTATTAACCTCCTTTCATATGCTAGCTTTCACCAGGCTGCAGAATTGCCTGATTTGACTTTCTAATGTAACTGTAATGAATCTTCTGGGAAGCCAAACGATTGAACACACATACTCTGCAACTCCATTGTAAAATATTCAGTCAGTCCTGTCGATGTTGCTGATTAAAAAAAGAAGAAGAGAAAAAGAGTTGGGGGAAGGAGAGAAAAACTCCCTAACATACACTGAGGCTTAAAACCAAACATATTCTCTCAGGGATTTCAACCTTTACCAGACATCAGGATGTGCTTAAGCATATTCAGGAGCACCTTAATAAAAACATCCCGTTGGGTGGAGGCAGAGTTGGCTTTGTAAAGCCAGAATTAGGACATATGATTGCATTCAGTTTTGACACATTTATGTGAAAAAGCACTTGGAAAAAAACCTGGCCCATTTGCACAGGCAGATAAATTGCTCTGTGCATTATGCTTGAATATCCAGCAGAGTTAATATTTGCTAACCAATACATGCAGCACCTACATACACCGGAGTCCAAATGTGTAACAGTGGCCCTCAGGTGGGTGACCCTTATAAGATACTTGGGGATATTATTTAACAGCCAGAGAAGCAAAAGAAAGGCTTTTCTATGATATGCTGTTGTAACTAATTTATCCCAGGTATTTATAGTTGTAGCAATATGTTTGGTTTATCCATGTGAAAGGAATCGAACACCAGAATTTAATAATTAAGGATACATTAGTTAAAACTGGAAGTTATAATGAGCCAGATGCTGCTGCATTGAAACAGCCATTTTCATTAGCATTTTGAAATCGAAGAGAATTGCATGTGAATTTGGAGTGCGTTGACTTTGATGAGTTAACATTTTATAACCTTTAAAAAATCCATCAAATAAAAGGTAAATGCCCTTTAATTTTATTGAAAGACAGCAACACTCACACTGAAATATTGGGATACATAAGCAGATTAAAGCCTTTAATTTTAAAAAATACTGATTTCATTTTTTGTATATTATAAACCAATCTTAAAGCGATTGCAGACACTTGTGGAAATAAAGAATTAATTTTCCTGTAAATGGAAAAGATATGAATCACTCAGATGAAAGAAGCGATGGCGAATGGGAATGGGAAGATGTATTTTTCCCCCTCTTATCGCAGGGAAGCATTTTTAATAATAGCTTGAGTGGTTTGATAAAGCATCTGAAGGAAACTCCCAGGAGAAGAAGATTATACTGGAGAGAGAGAGAGAGATCTCTCTATGAATCATTTACGCTAACCTCTTGCTGAAGCACAGCTTGCATTTTTAATGAAGGATGATTGCGTTTCATAAACAGACCTTTAAAAATTAAAATAATATTGATCCTTCCTCATTTAGGCCTATTAAAATAGCATGCTATACATCTCTTTCTAATTGCTTAGGACATATTATTAATATTTTAAACAATACATTCACAGCTTAATAATTTTTAATCAGAAATTTCTTTAAGTAGGACTTCCATTAAAATGTTTTAGGAAGATATTTTTCTATGTTTAGTAATAGCTATGAGAGTGAAATTAAAATTATGAGATGGTTTAAAGTTTGGCATTTTAAATTATTTTCAACATAAATCATCTGTGATAAGTTTCATTTGTTTTTCTTTATTTCTTTTGATCACATCAGTTTCCTACAGCGGAAATGGGCTTATTACTTGAAACATTAATGTAGCCTAGGAAAGGGGGTTGGCTAGCTTTCAAGAAACCTTGGTTCACTTAGACCCTTGTAACTGAGGGCGAGTCATATTATGTGTTCTTACTTTTGAAATACGTCGCTCAGTGAGATGAACTATGTGTGAAGTTACCTTGACATTTTCTGAATTAGCACTTTACAGTTGTGTATCATTTTGAAGACTCTTCTGTGAACAAGGGTCAGTAGGAATCATGTAGTTCACACCTTTCCCTGTCTGACTTAACTGGATGCTGCTGATAGTTGTTTGTGTTTTTTTTTAATGAAAATGTTCCTAAGGTAAAGATTTAGTACAAGAATATAAAACTGCAAAGGAAGTGCTTCTCTTAGGTAGAAGGATTAAAAATACAAAGCAAAGTCAAAATTTAGCATCACCTGACAGTCTTTTGGGTGACAGCCAGTTTGATTTCTTTCCACTTGAAAGGTGGCACAGTGTGGTGACTAAGGGCACAGATGTAGGAGGCAGTGTGCCTGGGCTCACCTCCTGTCTCGGCCACGCATTAGCGTGTGACCTGGGGGACGTTATTCAGCCTCAGTCTCTGTTTCCTGTGAAATGGGGGTAATAACAGTGGCTCTTCAGGAGCTGTTGTGAGAATTAAATGGTGTATTCTAGTAAGTTTTAGCTCTTACTGTATTTTTCATTTTGATTTTGTCTTTTTTACTTTTTTTTGCAGTGGCTAAGGAAAATAATTATTTGGGGAATGTTCTTATAAGTATAATTAAGTGGGAGAAATTCTATTATAACTCGTGGAATCAGGTTTTACCCCCAGTTTGCCTTATATCTCTTTAATGCTTTATATCGTCAGATGATGATATTGATAGCGTAGTTAGTTACCTAGTTACCTTTTTGCTTTTTACAATGAATGACCCTCAGCTAAAGATTTATTATCCTAAGAGAAAAGTGCAAAGGAAGGGCCTCTCTGAGGTTGTCTGTGGAGTTAACTCTTGGACTCTGGGACTTGTTGCTATAGGAATAAGCACAGTATTTGGGGCTCTTCAGAGAAAAACCATACATGTTTTACACATTGTTTCACCTGATATTGTAAAGGGAATCAGCAGAGCAAAACTAAGCAGACCAGTACAAGTTTAACTTCGGTACAGCTCAGGAACCCTGGCAGAAACGTGGAGTTTGCCCATCTTTACCCTGTCCTTTAAATTCTCTGTCAGAGAGGTTTGCAGGTAGGTGCCAAGTCTGAAAACGTACTTCCTATCAGGATTTTGCCTTCATTGCCATACATTGCTGATTTTTTGGAGATAAAACGACCCCCCCACTTTTTTTTAATTTTAAACAAATATTAAGTTACATGTGGTCAGGCTGATTGTCCCTGAAATGCCGGGCTGCTAATTTGTGATGACTCTGGTGGAGTAGCATGTGGAGATCCAGCTTGCCCAGAGAAGGCTTCCTGCTACTCCGAGACCAGCAGGGGTGTGTGGTTCCCTATATAATCTGGGGCGGGAGAATTATTTGTTCTTAATGTTTTATCTTTTCATAGCGACTGAAGGAGAGGATGCTATAGAAAAGCAAATAATATAATTCTATAGTTGAGTCCCTATTTTATTAATCCTTTCCCAGTCCCTTACTAGTCTTGTCTGGTGACCTTTTGTCTGAAGAAATACTACAGAGAATAGTTTCTTCTCCTTGGGAACCAGTGTTGACCATAGTCAAATTAGGAAATGGACCGTTCGTTTGGGGATCCTTATTCTCCCACTTCCTTTTGTGTGACCTTACTTCCTCCACCACGCACCCTCCCCTCTGATGCAGGTAGCTGGTGCCTTTCAGCTTTCTTACCCCTCAGGTGCTCCAAGCAGCAACTTGGCCGTCCTCAGCTTCTGGAGAATAGACTTTGGTACTTGGTGTTCCTGCTCTCAGCCATCTGATTAAACTGTTACAAATTAAGATGTTTTACTCATAACTCACCCAGAATTATTTGTATTAAAAAAAGATAAAACAAATACTAAGTAGCCTTTATTGCGTGCTTACTGTGTGCCACACACTGCTTCTTGACAGTGTGTTAAGGAAATGTGTCATTGTAGCAGTACTGTGAAGGAGATACTGTTGTTTTTCCATTTTACAGGTGAGGAGACCAAAGCAGAGAGAGTCACTTAAACGAGGATGTGCGGGTGGTCAGTGAGAGCAGGGATTCAGACCCGGGCAGCCAGGACCTGCAGCACAGCTGCTGCATCACTGCGCTGCGCTGACTGTCAGTGCGGATGGAGTTCCAGTCGGTAGGGTTCCAAGGAACTAGGCGAATGCCTGTGGAGGTGTGTGCTAACTGTGCGGGGAGGAGCGGGGAGAGGTGCAGGCATTTTTGCTTTCTCTGTCCCGTCCCTTTTATTGGGGCTGGCTAGAGTTGCCTGAAATCAGCTTTCCCACAGTTTATCTGCTTGCCCCAATTCTTTCCTTACTGTTCTTCCAAGTGTTCGGTTAAGAGTATCAATTCTAGAGACAGTGTTGCATTTAAATCCTGACTGTGTGTAAATTTGAGCAAGATACTTAATCACTTCAAACCATAGCTTTCTTTATTAAAATGGGCATAACACTGATACCTACTCTTAGAGTGTAGTAAAGAATAAATGAGAAAATTGATGCAAAGTGCTTGGTATAATTCCTGGAGCATCCTAAGTGATTTTTTTTTTTTTCAGCGACAGGGTGGGCAGAGATGGGGTTGGTGAATGTGTGTAAACAGGGACTGCCTGGATAAGTACCTTCCAGAGTTAATGAGAGACGGTCATGTTGAGCAACCAAACACCTGTTCAGGAAGTGTGTTTGGGTGTTTCAAGTACTTCGGAGCCGTTCATACTGGAGACTGACAGTAATAGCTTTTGAAATGATATGTTCAGAACTGTAGTAGTTTGAGGTGATGAAAGGCAAACTGTGACTGAAAATTTTACTAACCTACGAGCTTTCCATAGTTGGTAAATAGTAGAGATTATTAGTAATTCCAGAGAGAATATAGAAAAAAAGGCAGGTGGATTTTGCATATAGAAATAGATATTTGCCTTGGCTAGCGCGGCTCGGTTGGTTAGAGCGTTTTCCTGTGCATCGAAGGGTCGCGGGTTTAATTCCTGATCAGGGCACATACCCAGGTTGCAGGTTTGGTCCCCGTTGGGGCACATATATGAGGCAACTGGTCGATGTTTCCTTCTCTGGAATAAATGAAAAGCATATCCTTGGGTGAGGATTAAAAAATAAATAGAGCCCGGCCAGTGTGGTTCAGTGGTTGAGCCATGACCTATGAACCAGGAGGTCACAGTTTGAGGTTTGATTCCTGTCAGGACACATGCCTGGGTTACAGGCTCAATCCCCAGCAGGGAGTGTGCTGAAGGCAGCCAATCAATGATTCTCATCATTTATGTTTCTATCTCTCCCTCTCCCATCCTCTCTGAAATCAATAAATAATTTTATTAAAAAATAGGAAAAAATATTAAAACATATCAAGAGGAAGGAATTCAGAATATAAAAAATGATTTTTATGTGGTGATAGTACCCATTTCCCCAATCTCCAGTTAAATAAGATATAAAGTTTGCCTTTTCCAGAAACCCTAAAATTGACAGTTTTAGGCTGTGTTAATATTAGAGTTAATATTTGTGACTTTTTTTCCATTTAAAAGTAAAGGTGATATTTAAATAGAAACTCCCCAAATTAAATGAGACCTTAAAAGCCTGATTGTTCCCAATTCTAAAGCATTTCTAAGTTTTTTTTTGACCATGAAAATGTCTGATATTCATTAACTCTGAAAGGATGGAGGATCATAAACCATGGCAGACACTATAGAAAAGGTTTGTGGGAGGAATTATCTAAAAAAGACGGACTGAGTATATCTTTTCTATAATCCAGTTCGCAGATCCTACTCCCATTTTAAATGTTTAGTTTTTCCTTAATTGCTATCTTTCTCATTTCTTTTACTATTTTAACTACACTATCTTTCAATGTAAAGATCTTTTCACACACAGTTTTCAAGAGCCAAAAGATTTTAATATAGCATTTGTTTTATTATATTCATGTACTAAGGAATGGAAATGTGTTTATTCATATATTAATCAGAAGTATTTAAATTAATTAAAAAGACCTACTGATTAAATTATCATTCACTTTTTCAGAAAAATGTTCCTATAGTGGGAAAACCTTGTTGGTAATTGGCTTGGCATGACATTTTCTTAGTATTTTTTCTTTCTGTCTATTATGCGCAGCTTTTGACAGTTACAGAAGCTGTCCACAGCATCCAGTCCTCCCAGGAAATTCCCTGAGGTGACTGCCTTTGATGGATCCTGGCTGTGCAGTCACATCAATCTGTGTGCTAGAGCGAGCTGCCCACAGAGCCTGAGGCTTCTATATCCTCAGCTTGAAGCATTTCTCTGCTCTTTTTCTTGGCAGTTTATTCAAAGGCATATTTGCTACATTTACTGTCTATTTGCTTCCTACATAGCTTCAGCTGTCACTGGAGAGGAAAACAGTATCCTAAGATTCTGTGCCTAACAACAGCATTTGTTTGTAACAACTTTTAAGGCATTTGATATGAAGAAATTATGTGATTTCAGCAATAGGTAAAAGATGTCTTTGTTCTAACTCTGTTTTTAAAGGCACTTGAAAAATCTGTGATACTTAATACGAGCTAGTCAGTGGCCAGAGTATGATTGTATTGGTGGCTAAAATGATAAAGTTTTATGGCAAAAAGGGAAACAATGTAGAATAGCACAAATCAGAGGCAGAGCCTGCTAGGGCACCATGACTGTTTGTGGATTACCAGTATAACCCTTATGATGCTTGATAGAAAAATATTTTTCTTAACCCCTGGCTTTTGTGAGGAGGGAACCTTATTTTGAGAGTAAGTATATTGAAGGCATAAAATAATACAACATTTTAGAGTTTAATTGGTGTATTTAGTAGTTCTGAAAGGTACTAGAGTTGGTTAGCATGGGAATCTAAAAAAAAAAAAAAGAACAATAATTTAAGTTGGCAGTCAGTAGTAGTATTCTGAAGAAAATTCAACATTGTACCTTCCTTGACAATACATCTTAGGCTTGGTAGACTAATTTTATTAATAAACTGCCATAGGAACGTTATAGAATATCAAATGTTAGGACTAAACAAACTGATAGTGTGTGTAAGAACGCGCTGCTTTCGTTAAGCTCTTTGTGGAAGGGAGTGTTGCTCACTAAGCGAATTTATTGTCCACCCTTAGTAGGTTCTTTTGGAAATGAGTAGCGTTCAGTAGAGGTAGGAGAGGACTGTTGAAAAGGCTGAGATGGGAGAGGAGTTGGGGCTTACAGTAGGACAGCTGATGACGATGATGCGCAGAGAAGGGAAATAATAACTTGCTGATAGAGGATGGAACCAAGGTCTGAATCTAGGCAATTTGATTCAAGAGTCAAGCCCTTAACCAGGACCTGAAAGAGCTAGAAGCCGCGGAAAGAGCCTGAACCCTGCTCAATAAAAGAATGCCTGATGGTTCTTAGAAGACCGCAAGGTTTCTGTCACTCACCAGGCGTTTGTTGCATAGAGGCAGAACTGCGTGTACACATGCACTCTGTACCTTCCTAGCCGCTGCTCTCATCTTCTCTCACTAGACTATTGCAGCATGCATTCATTCAGCAAATTTTTACTGACTACTGAATGTGCCAGGCATGGTTCTAGGAGAGATTGCCTCCTAATTCTTCTGTAGCTTTCTACTTTTATCCCTCTAAAATCCATTTTTAAAACAGTGGAAGTGGTGTTTTTATTTTTTCAGAAACACTGGTCACAGCATTCTCCTACTTACTAGTAAAACCCTTTAGGAGTTCCTCATTCCACTAGGAATAAAATAGAGATTTCTTCCCATGACCATATGCCAGCATAGTCTGGCTCTTCCAAGCCTCTGATGTAACCTCTGACCACTCTCTACTTTGCTCCATTAGCTTCAGTGGCCTCCTGTCTGTTTTATTGTTTGGAGACATGCCTACTCTTACCCTAGGTCTGTTGCATTTATGGTGACCCAGCCTGAGTGGTTTTCCCTCAGGTGTGTTTGCTTTGCTTGCTCCACTGTATAATGTAGGTCTCCCTTCAACATTACTGCTCAGGGAAGCTTCCCTGGCCACAGTCTGAAATAGCCCATCATGCTACATCACCTTGTCCTGTTTTGTTCTTTTAAATCATTTATCATCTGAATTACGTTGTTTGCTTATTTACTTATATATTATTTGACCTCCTCTGCTGACCATTCCCAGCACCAGGAATAGTTCTGAGAACATAATAAGCTCTTCAGAAACATTTTAAAAATGAATGAGTAAGCTTACAACCATTTCCTCCAAATATCTCTGTTAGAGTCAGCTACTATAGTCAGGTTGTAAGTAATGAGGTGGTTGGGAGCACTGGGTCTAGGATTTTAATCCTGACACCATATACTTTCTGTGTGACCTTGGACATATGTGACATGTCTCCTAACTCCTCCAAATCTCAAATTCTTTATCCAAAATATTGTGATGATGATAATAATATAGTGTACTCACTTTATGAGGTTGTTATGATGATTAAAGGAGTAGATGATTAAATACTTGTAAAGCAAGTAAAACAGTGCCTGGCACAGAATTTGCTAGATCTTGGTAACTGTCAGCTATTATTATTATCACCACCACTGTTTTTCGAGTGTATGATGTGCCAGAATAGAGACCCATCCTATATAATCCTATATAATAAAAGGCTGATATGCAAATCGACCGAACGGCTGAATGACTGGTCACTGTGATGCACACTGACTACCAGGGGGCAAACGCTCAATGCAGGACCTGCCCCCTAGTGGTCAGTGCACTCCCACAGGGCGAGCGCCGCTCAGCCAGAAGCCCTGAGCTGGGCTCACGGCTGGTGAGTGCAGTGGCTCTGCGGCAGTCGGACATCCCCCGAGGGCTCCCAGACTGCGAGAGGGCGCAGGCTGGGCTGAGGGGACCCCCCTCATCCCATTGCATGAATTTGGTGCACCCGGCCTCTAGTTTGTTTAATAAGTTTCTCTTTTAAAATATATATGCCCTGATACCTCATTATAAGATACTTTTTATTGAGTCAGTGCCTATTTGGGACTTTTAGTAATGGAAATTTGCTAAATTGGATAAGAGGAAGAAGGAATAAGTTAGGAAGGTGGGATGAAGTTCTTGAAATGCTTAATATCCCAGCCTATGGGATTGGGAAGATGAAGAATTTTTCTACTTGGCAATATTAACAATTCTCAAAGTTGGAATGCTACTGAAAATTGTTTGGCAAGTTGCTGGTACTAGAATTAATACATACATACTGATATGAAAGCTGTAGCCTTCAGCTTTTGAATTTTTAGCTATATTTTCCTAATCCATAGGGTTCCCAATCTTATGCTGGGATTGGAGCACAAAGTTTGATTTTGGAATTGAAGAGTATTATCTGCTGACTAGATGGGGAAAGAATGGAAGGACAATACAAGAAAAAGCAACATTCCCTATGAGACTACTGAGGTAATAGGTTAGAGAGGAGGAAGCTGTGAATTAAGGTAGTGATGGTGTAAGAATGAATAGAGAGGAATGGAAGCTGGCTGTTCATAAATGGTGGGTAATGGGCTGAGAGGGTGTCTCAGACTGTAAGACTATTCCCAGGTTCTGACTGATGTGACTGGGTGAATTAGGGGCACACGTTTGAATCTCAGCTCTACCACTGCCCGGCAGAGCGACCTTTGGCAAGTTACTTCCTTTTTTCTGAGCTCAGTTGTATTGTCTATAAAATGGAGGCGGTAAATAATGGTGTTTGTCTCAGAATTATCGTGAGGTTTAAATGAGATATTTAGTGAGTAGTAAATTATATGGTAATTTCTAAGTAATTGGTAAATATACTTTCTTATTATCTTTAGTAACAGATATGATTTGGGCTATTGCTAATGAGACAGTCAGATTATGGGGCAAGGGAGCAGTAGGTTTTGGGGATAAAGTGTGTATGGACTATCCAGTCAGAGAATTCCATTTGGCTGTTTCTATGTGGGCCTTGAGTTTAGGAAAGATTTCCGGGGCTAAATAGCTAGATCTGACCAGGCGGTGATAATTAAAGGAGAATGTCTTACACATAGTAGATACTCAGCAAATCCAGCACGAATGCCAGGTGTTGATTTAACTCTCTTTCCAAACTTGTAATTGGTAACCAAAAAACAGGATATTTGAAAAATAACAAACCATGGTCTGAGCACCATCATCTCTGGAGTGGTTGCTCTGCTAGTCTCTTAACAGGTCCAGTGCTTCTAAGATCCCCACCCTCCACCCCCTCCCTAAACAAATATGGGACGTGATCCTTTTAAAACTGAAGGCAGTGATCCTTTTAAAACCTACGTGAGATGCTACCCTTCCTTTGCATGAGACTTTTGGCCTGATATGTCACTCATTAGAAGTGAGAATTCTTACAATGCTATTCAGCCTTGTCACCCCTCCCCCCCCATTTCCCTCACTCCATGCTTGCCCAGCCACTCCAGCGACATTAACTGTTTTGTTATTTCTCTTACCTGCCAGATACGATCTTTTCCTTCTTCCCTGAGCACTATTAATTATAATATAAAACAGACCTTGATCATAACTTATATTAGTACTTTGTTAGTTGACAACTGGCGGAAATCCAGGTCAAACAAAAAGGGAAATTTGAGTTTTTGTAATTGGGAAGCTTTGTGGGTGAACCTGGGTAGATACAGAAGCTCTAAGAACCTCTTTTCCTCCTTCGTCTTTGTTTTCCTTTGTGTTAGCATCATTGTCACCAGGCTTTTCTCATGTTGTAGCAAAAATGGCTGCATGGCTTCTTGCAGCTCTAGACCTCATCCCTTTGGCTAGGGCAGTGGTCGGCAAACTGTGGCTCGAAAGCCGCGGTTTGCCGCTCTGTTGACTAATGAGTTTGCTGACCACTGGGCTAGGGGATCCAGCAAAAAGAAATACCTTCCCCCCCACCCCCACCCCCAATGGTTCCAGCGCATGTTCTGGGGGAGGGTTCCAACTGGCTGTACTGGGGACACAGGCCCATTCTTGACCCAGTGGTGGTGGCTGGGGTGGTTTAGCACACTGATTGCTAACTGCATGTTCTTAGATCCCTAAAAGAAGGGATTCTTTTCCTAGAAAGGGGCAGGAAGGGGGCAGGCAGATCAAAACTGTTATCGGACTTCAACTTAACATGAACACCGATAAAATCCATTTTGATAGAGGCACAAACAAAATACTTCGATAATGCACAGGAAGCACCAGGTAATTCTGATGGTGAGGATCAGAGGAATCTCCACATAGATGACATTTAAGCTAGGTATTTGAAAAGTCAAGAGCGATGTTGACGTATATAAAAGAAAAGGAATGTGCTTTAGGTGGTAGAAAAGTGTGTAAGCCAAGGCATGGTGGTTGGAACATGGAGAAGGGCTGAGATAAGAAGTTTAATCCTTAAAATTAGAGTGCTAAAAAGTTTACTTTATTCAGTAGGTGCTGGAATGTAGTAGAAGTTTTTGAGTAGGGGAGCAAAATCACCAGACTTTTCTTCACAGTGAACTAGCCAGTGATCAGGAGGGCTTGAACCAGGCCACGGATAGTGTGGTATAGAAGGGAACAGATTGGAAAACATTTGGGACATAGAAATGAAAGTATTTAATAATAGCTGGACGTGCCAAGCATCAGTAGATGGGAAAATATAACCACGGAAGTAATTAAAATAGCCTTGGGTGATGAGGCCAGCATGAGCAGCATACACCTGAGTCTCTATACACTGACCTACTTGACTGCAGGTTGGGAAAACTGCATCAACAGTGCTATTTAAAAAAAAAAAAGTTTTATTGATTTTTTACAGAGAGGAAGGGAGAAGGATAGAGAGTTAGAAACATCGATGAGAGAGAAACATCGATCAGCTGCCTCCTGCACACTCCTCACTGGGGATGTGCCCCGCCCTTGACCGGAATCGAACCTGGGACCCTCCAGTCCGCAGACTGACGCTCTATCCACTGAGCCAAACTGGTTAGGGCAGTGCTATTGATGTCAAAGAAAAATCCTGTTTTTCTGTGGTATGTGGTGTCTGTTTTCCTCAGTCTATATGATTTTGAAGTTTTCCATTAGATTATAGGCATTTCTACCCCCAAGACACTGCAATTCCTGTTTATTTTGTCACGATTAGATTTTAAAGTCTTTTAGTATGTTTTATTTCTTTTGTCTCTTATTACAAAACTCAGTATGGAACTGTGCATTTGTTAACATCTCCTATGTTTTTCTTATTTTATTGCCTCATTAAATCTGAAAGTGATCTCTTCTTGACCAAATAAATATTGTGAGCTATTTGATCAGTTCTGTGATCCCTATTCTGGTTTAAAGGCCAAATGGCGCACCTGATAGTATACTTTTCTTCATCAGAGTTCCTTGATTCAGAATTTATCCATCAGTTATATTGCAATGTACATGATTTTCAGGTAGTGAGAGTACTTAAGAATGCAATTACCATGACTTACTACAATATTAGTGAAGAGTTGTAGTTTCAGAGAAATCATCTCTGGGGAAGATTCTGTAAAACTATACTCTGGACCTCATGATGTTATGAGAGCTATGCTGTAAAATCCCTAACTAGCCATGTATGGAATTTAAGTTATCTACATTTTCCATAGCAAGGTTTGCTCCGGTGCTGAAGCAGGACATCGAATTCTTTGCTTTTTGTTAAAATGTACTTGAGCAGTTCGTTACTCAGGGGCAGTCTCAGTGATCTGTGGGTGTAGCTTGAGTAGCAATTTAATTTCATCAAGTCCTTTGGGCTTAAGTTAAATGGAAGAGAATCACCTCTCAAATACATGTCCACTCCCACTTGGGGAGCTTTCATTTCACAGCCTCAGTATTAAGATCAATTTCTGGAACTCTGTTTTCATTCACTCAGCCAATATATATTGAGCACTTAGGTGTGTTTTTCACACACAGTTCTGAGAGCTGAGGAAGTGGCATTGAAGAAAACAAACCAAAACACCCCTTTATTCATGGAGAAACATTCCAGTGTGTCTGACAAAACAGGCAATAAAAAAAGAACAAACAATGCTGATGGTGCTAAGTGCTAAGAAGAAAAATAAACTAGGAGGGGCGAGGAGGGGAGGTGGGAAGGAATGGAGGGCTGTGGGAGTGGTGATGGGTTTAAAGAGTGGTTAGGGAATGTGGCATTTGAGCATGGAAGTGAGTCATGCAGATTATCTGAGGAAAGATCCTTCTTGGTGGAGTGAACAGCTCTTAGGCCTTTTTTGAGTTTCATTTTATGGATTAGCTTTCCTTGGTTAGACTATGGACGTATATACAATGAAACTTCATAGAAAATGAACTATACATCAGTTGGAATAAAAACAGTTAAAGGATAATAGCCACATGAACATATTTGGTATTGGAAATTTTCTTGATTTTGGACTACAATTAAAGCTATGTATGGAATGTGTGAGCATGTGTGTCCCTGGCTGTGTGTGTGTGAAGATTTTATAAAGGCGGCCCTAGTAATTATATTGTGGAATGTCTTGTAGAGGACGTTGATATGTGTCATTTGAGTTCAGCAGAGTTTTATTATGCTTTTGTTGTTATTAGCGCCGGCCGAATACTGGAAAAGATAGGGAAGAACAAAACAGTGTTCTGGTCAGATTGGCCAGACTGTCCCCTGTAGACAGAGTAAAGTAGACCAGCATGGTTGAGTGGCTGAAGGACTGGACTAGCAATCCTAACTACCCTTCCATAGTGGCAGGACAACCTGACATACCCGTCCTCAGAGCCCTGAGCAGATTCCTGGAGAGTCCGCAAGATTGGAGTTAGGTGTCAGAGACAGTCTAGTTTTGATCCGAGATGGCTTTAAAGTGCTTGAGAAGACTGCAGTGCATAATGATTTGAGAACTGTGTTTGGATAAACAAGTTACTGAAACTGAATATGATGTATTGATTTTCTACTGTGGAAGCATGGCGTACTATGGAATGTCATCTTGTAATATTTGATTTTCATTATTGGGTGTAAGTAAACTGAATCCTTTGATATATATACTATATTAGAATGGCACTGTTCACCTTGGAAAGTAACAGTCTTTTTCCTTATCTTATACAATATGATCATATAAATTTATATTATCAGCTGGTTGAATTAGTTTTTCCCCCATGAGGAACAGATTTTATATTTTACTTTATCTTAGTTGTTAAGTATGGAACAAAGACATTTTCTTCTCATCTTTAGCATGAAGTATGAGTAATGTTATCGCAGTGTACTGATCAACATGTCAGGAATAATGTCAAAACCAAAATCTTTTTCCTTTAAGCTATTACTCAATTCATAAAGTCTTTTTCCTTCTTCATTCAACATTGATTAACTGAACTGATACTTACTGAGTGCCTACTTTTTCTAGATATCTCTTTGGGATTCACTGATGAGGAAGACATTTTTCTTGCTTTATAGAGGTAAAAGTATAGAAGATAAGATAGCTAACAATTACAATAATGCATGATATGGGTTCTAAATGGGGAAGTGGAGGATTCTATTTGGTGTATTTTAGCAGGGGCACTGTCTTGGAGCAAGAGATATTTAAGTTAAGACCTGAAGAATGATGAAGAGTTACAAAACTGAATAATGGATATGGCAATATGCAGGAAAAGGAAGGCTATTTTGGGGAGAGAAAACCTATGTGCAGTAGCCCAGAGGTAAATCAAACAAAACAACAAAAAACAAGCAAACAAAACAGATATCTTCTCATATGGCAAACAACATGAAGTTCTTAATGTCTGGAGCATAGATTTTGAGGTGGGGCCATACAAGGAACTGTGAAAGATACCACTTATTTTGGATCCTAATTATGGACACTTTAGAAATGCCTGAGAGGTTTTAAGCAGTGGATTGACAGGATTGGATTTGCCATTTACAAAGATCACAGTGGTTTCAGTTGCAGAAAAAAAGAAGGAAAAGGCGGCTCTATGGGTAGGAGGCCAGGGCTGTGACGGCCATACTTGTAAGAGATGTTGTGAGCCAGAACTGGAGCATTCACAGTGGAAATGGAGAGACATGGGTGGATTCAAGAAATACTTAGAAGATGAAACTATATAGGACTTAAGGACTGAAGGACTTATCAAGGATGCGCCTAGGTTTCTGTCTTGGATCAGAATGATGATGATGATGATGCTTACACCAGTTATTGCTTCTCACCTCCAAGAGTACCGTTCACTGCCTGCCCTGTGAAAGTGAATGTGGATCCTTTATAATAGTTTCCCTTGGCCATTGGGCAGGATGTTAAGAGAGGGATTTAAGGAGGAAAAAATTGTACTTGCTGATTCTAGTGTGCTTGCCTGGCAGTCTCCTGCAGCATGTGGGGCTTCTTCGGTTTTCAGGCTCCTGCATCTCTCTCTGTCTTTTTTTTAAAAAAATATATTTTTATTGACTTCAGAGAGGAAGGGAGAGGGAGGGAGAGATAGAAACATCAGTGATGAGAGAGAACCACTGATCGGCTGCCTCCTGCACACCCCCTACTGGGTACCAAGCCCACAAACCTGGCATGTGCCCTTGACCAGAATCGAACCTGGGACCTTTCAGTCCGCAAGCCAACGCCCTATCCACCAAACCAAAACAGCTAGCATTTCTCAACGAACAAGAAGCTCCTCCCCCCTCTGCCACTCCACGCTGGGGAGTATTGTGGTAGAGTGCCTACAATGAGACAGCTTCCCACAAACAACTCTCTTTGTCATCCTGGAGCAGCGGTCGCCAACTTTTCAGACCTCACGGACCACTAGTGGTTCATGGACCTCCGGTTGGTGACCACTGTTCTAGAGGATAGATTTCTGTAACCGGTCAAATTGTCTGTGTTGCCTGTCACTACTGGAGCCAATTAAGCAGAGACAGGGTTGAATCATATATGAGTGTTTATTCCAATACGAGGAGCCCAGTGCACGAATGTGTGCGCCTTGAAAGGAACTGTAGGCCGCAAGGCTGCGGTGGGCACTGGGGCGGGTCTCAGCCCATCCTCCGTGCCCCCGCCCCTGCTGCGGCCCCCAGACCCCTGTCTGCTGGCAGCCCCGCTCCCATTGCTACCACTCCCATGCACTGATGGCGCTGGCCCCGCTCACACTTGCTGATGGCACCCAAGTAATTGGAGGCAGCGCCAGCAGTGGGTGTGAGCGGGGCCAGTGCTGTCAGCAGGTGCAAGTGGCGGCTGCTGCCCCGATTGCCCATCAGGAGCAGGGGGACGTGGAGAAGCCCTCAGGGGTGAGCAGGGCCGGCAGCAGGTACCAGAGCTGCTGCTCGCACCCGCTTGACAGCGCTGAGCGATTGGGGCCGGTGCTGGGTGCTGGCAGCAAGTGCAGGTGGTGGCTCTGGCGCTTGTAGCAGGTGCGAGTGCTGGGTGGGACCGCAGCGTGCAGGAGCAAAGAATTTTCAGTAACAACCAGAGGCTCGCCCTGATGACACTGACTGGCACCCCGCCTTTGTCTGGCGTCCCTGCTCACCTCCACCATCCTGCCATGTTCCATGCTCTGCCGCCTGCTGCCGATGCCCGCCATGTTCGGCGTGCCCCCTGGTGGTCAGCGCATGTCATAGCAACTGGTTGTTCAGTTGTTCTGTCATTCAGTTTATTTGCATATTAGGGTTTTATATATATAGACTAGTGGCCCGGTGCACAAAATGTGTGCACATTAAAAGGGAATTAATTAGAGGAAATATTTTAATATTGCTATTTGCCCTTCCTCTATAATAGAAGTGTCAGAGATGAAAGAAAATTAGTAAAATGTATATGAAAATCTTCCTCCTGTCAGAGTCTGGGGCATGCTGTGGGACCCAGAGTCAAGTCCCCAACCACCCGCGCACACCTTGAAATTACACGAGACCCAGACCCGGCCACCTCCACCCCTGTCAAAGCCCCGCCGGGCAGGGAGGCGCAGCCTCAGGTCCCTTAGCCCGGCGCCGGGTGGAGGAGGGCACAGCTTTAGGTCCCCTAGCCCAGGATGGGGGGCGTGGCCTGAGGTCCCCTGTCAAGCCCCGCTGGGTGGGGGGTGTGGCCTGAGGTCCCCTGTCAAGCCCCACCGGGTAGGGGGTGCGGTCTGAGGTATCCCATCAAGCCCCGTCGGGTGGGAGGTATGGCCTGAGGTCCCCTGCCCCAGCACAACGCAGCCTCAGGTCCCTGCTGATCGCTCATTACGGCTCATTACGGGAACCCCGCCTCCACTGTGGGCACAGCCATCTTGTGTTATGGGAATCCAGCCTCTGCTATGGGCGCAGCCATCTTGTGTTACGGGAGCCCATCCTCTGCTGTGGGTGCCGCCATCTTGTGACAGCGTTATGGTGTGAAGGTCAATTTGCATATTACCTCTTTATTATATAGGATTTCCGGCAATATGGGAGAGCAGCAGGTCATCCCCAAAAATCTGCTCTACAACCCCCCATAAGGCCACTGCTTATATAGGGTAGGACAGAGATTACATGGGGAAGCAGGGATTGTAGCCATGGGGAAGTAGGCAATGTGGCCTGGGGTGAGACTCCATTGTTTGGGCAACAAGGTTGTTAATCTTTCCGTGATAATAGTCAGTTCTTGAATGAGAATGGACCACATGCCAAGGTTGACTCCCAAGTGCAAGGTTGACTCCCAGGTTCTGGGGCGTCCACCGCCCAGCCAGGTTAGAATGTCCTTTCTTTAACCAACACAAGGCAACCATTGTTAAACAGAGCATGATTAATATTTCCCATAACCATAGCTAATCCCCAATATTCTATTTCTGCCCCTAACACTTCTACAGGATTGCTTTGCAGAAGTTGTGCTAGACAGGAGCTCTCTCCGACAAGGTCTAGCTTTCAGCCGCAGGATTGGAGGAACTCTTCCTCGGGCACTCTGCCTCAGCTCTAAGGGCAGTAGTGGTAATATATTGCTTTTAGAGAGGGAGGGAGAGGAAAGAGAGAGAGGAGAAAGAGGAACATCAATGTGCGAGAGAAATATCAATGCGCGAAATACATCAATGTGAGAAAATTTCACCAATCTGTTGTTGCCTCCTGTATGTCCCCTGACTGGGATTGAAACCGCAGCCCAGGCTGACCAGGAATCGCACCACCTCTGGTACGTGGGACAACGCTCTAATCAACAGCCACAGTGGCCAGGGCTGGGAACATCTTTATTTTATTTTATTTTTTAAAATACATTTTATTGATTTTTTTACAGAGGAAGGGAGAGGGATAGAGAGCTAGAAACATCGATGAGAGAGAAACATCAATCAACTGCCTCCTGCACACCCCCTACTAGGGATGTGCCCGCAACCAAGGCACATGCCCTTGACTGGCATTGAACCTGGGACCCTTCAGTCCGCAGGCCGACGCTCTATTCACTGAGCCAAACCGGTTAGGGCGAACGTCTTTATTTTTGATGGTCCACTAACTTAAGTCCTTAATATTTTCCTCAAATTCATTCCGGAGTCTGGTTATAATCATTAAGTCATAGTCATAACTATCTCAAACCATTATATGGGATGGATCAGCTGCATCTGTCAGTTCTTCCTTCCCATGCATTCCCATAATGTTATTTTCTTAATTTGAGCATCTGTAATCTCCTTTTGTTTCTTCAAACCAGTCTTCGTCCCTCACTTGTGCCCATGACATGCTTCTAAATCTCTGTCTGGAGAAGGCTGAGGAATCTTCTGTTCTAGAGCAGACTTGGCAGACTTTTTCTGTAAAGGGCCAGATGGTAAACATTTTAGCCCCTGCAGGCCATGTGGTCTCTGTCATACCTGCTCCGCTCTGCTCTTGTAGGAGAAAGCAGGCAGTATGTGAAGGGATGGGATTGGCTGTTTCAATAAGACTTTTACTTACCAAACAGGCTGCGTGCCTTTAACCCATGGGCCTAGTTTTCTAGTCCCTGACCTAGAGCCTGTAGAGACTGTATTTTCACTTTTGTGCCCCAAAAGATGCTGCTGTTTTTATTTAATGAATTGGTGCTCCAACATCACTTTTATTAGATTGCCTTAAGAAATAATAATAGCTATTTTGCTGTGGAACATTGCATCTTAGTTTTGTTTTCTTTTTGGAGACATGTGCTTTCTTGGTGTTGAAGAGATATAGATACCCTCCCCCCAAAACAAACAAACAAACAAACAAACAAACAAAGTTTGAGTAGGGTTCATTATTTATAGTCTCATTGTGAATCAACAAGAGAAAAAAACCTGATCACTTACTATAACATCTGAGGCAAGCTGCATTACCTGTGATGTCTGGTAAAACATGTCTTTTACTAAGTTCTTGAAGGTAAGGAGTAATAGAAAATCTCAAGTTATGGTGTGGCGTAGGTGCCTATAGAGTTATTAGGTTATGGGGTGGTTTTAATTTACTGCATGCTTAGGAAAAGTGGATGTTGGTGTTTGTGCTTTGCGGCTTCCACAGGTCTTGGTTTCATGGCTTCTCATTAGCTCCTTAAGATCCCTTTAGGGCGCTGGCTGCCTGGCTTAGGCTTAGTAACTGAGGGGACAGATCCAGGCTGAGGTGAAGCTCTGGGAAGCCCTGGCAATGTGGAGCCAATATTTGTATATTCTGTTAAATGTATGAACTTGGGGTTTTGCTAGAGAGAACTCTGGCCACGTGGGTTAATTATTACAGGCTATAAGTCACCTTTGTTTTAGAGATCTATGCAGTTTGCATTATTTAAAACTAAAAAAATGTAAATTACAAAATTCTCTTCTGGGTACTTTTGGGAAGTACGGCTAACTTTTCTTAATGGTAGGTAATTAAAATATTATAGATTTCAATAACAACTACCAAGCCATTAAAAAATGTTTGTTTATAATATTAGAACACTGAAAGCTTGCTTAATTGGGAGGATCTTAGGATTAGAATTTAACTACTTCGAGCTAAAATGAATATCAGAAGGTGACTCTAGAGGGCAGTATAACTCAGTATGTTCATGCTTCTGGCGTTTAAGTTTTGCTTAAATGAGTGTCCCAATTTGGTAAAATGTGAGTTTTGGGAAGAAGTGCTTTGGTTTGGCTTAGAAAGGATCCTTAGATATATATCATAATTATTGGCCTTGGGAATATTTGTACTTAGTTTAAAACATTGGCTTAGAAAATCTGGAATATTTTAATTGATTC
This sequence comes from Corynorhinus townsendii, assembly GCA_026230045.1. NCBI lineage: Eukaryota > Metazoa > Chordata > Mammalia > Chiroptera > Vespertilionidae > Corynorhinus > Corynorhinus townsendii. The sequence goes on from JAPDVU010000002.1 coordinate 217,405,814, forward strand.
AACTAAATCGAATAGAGTTTGCTTTCCAAGCATTTGTGAAACATTAAGAAAAAGGAATGGTACATCTTGTGTTTTCAGATGTTTTGGGGTCTGAAGTAAATGTACCCTTACTAGAGAATTCAGACAAATGGGAGTTGAACTTATTCTGACACTTACATTTTTTTTATTTAGACCTAACCAGTAGGGGGTGTGCAGAAGGCAGCTGATCAATGTTTCTCTGTCATCGATGTTTCTAACTCTCTATCCCTCTCCCTTCCTCTCTGTAAAAAAATCAATAAAATATATTTATAAAAAATTTTTTTTAATTTAATACAGTTTTATTTTTCAAAATGTACAACTGGTGAGACCTGTTGTTCATGCATCTTCACCTATAGCTGGGGCATCACCACCTATGGTGTTTCTGGTGTAAACTACTTGAGTTCTGTGCTTTGAAACTAGTTTTTTTTTAATATATATAATATATATATTTTATATATATTTTATTTATTACAGAGAGGAAGGGAGAGGGAGAGAGAGTCAGAAACATTGATGAGAGAGAAACATCGATCAGCTGCCTCCTGCGCACCCCTACTGGGGATGTGCCCACAACCAAGGTACATGCCCTTGACCGGAATTGAACCTGGGACCCTTCAGTCTGCAGGCCGATGCTCTATTCACTGAGCCAAACTGGTCAGGACAATATATTTTTATTGATTTCAGAGAGGAAGAGAGAGGGAGAGAGAGAGAGAAACATCAATGATGAGAGAGAATCATTGATTGGCTGCCTCCTGCATGACCCCTACTGGAGATCGAGCTGCAACCTGGGCATGTGCCCTTGACCGGAATCAAACACAGGACCCTTCAGTCTACAGGCCAACGCTGTATCCACTGAGCCAAACCAGCCAGGGCTGAAACTAGTTAGTTAGCGCTTTACTAAGGAGTTTCTGAAGGGCTGCCCTGGCCAAAGAACTGGGTGGGGGTCTTCAGTCTCTCAGAGGCAGCAGCTACGTTATATATTGATAGTTGGGAACTTCCTTACTGAGTTTGTCATATGTTGCTTTGTCAAACAAAACTAGGTTATTGAGCTTGTCCAGGACTTTGCCTTTGGACCACGTCTTTTTTTTTTTTTTTGGCCTTGCCCTCAGATTTGTTACTGGTCTCTGTCGTGGCTGGATTTCTGGCATCTTTCTTTTTCTTGCCATCCCTGGTTGGTAGAGCAAAACTTGAAAAGCTGCTGCCACCACTGTGGGCTTGATGAGATGCTGGACAAAAAGGCATGACCCATTTTATTTGAAAAAACAACAACATTTTATTGATTTTTTTTTTTTTTTACAGAGAGGAAGGGAGAGGGATAGAGAGTTAGAAACGTTGATGAGAGAGACACATCAATCAGCTGCCTCCTGCACACCCCCTACTGGGGATGTGCCCGCAACCCAGGTACATGCCCCTGACCGGAATCGAACCTGGGACCTTTCAGTCTGCAGGCCGACGCTCTATCCACCAAGCCAAACTGGCTAGGGCGGCATGGCACATTTTAAACATCTCTTTACAAGTGGAAAGGTTGAAACCAGATGCTTGCTTGGTGAATATCTGTATGTGTAGAACTTTTCAAATGTGCGTATTCATATTATTTCAATCATTTTCTTTTTCTAATTTTTGAGCTTCATATTTTCAGGGAAATCTAATCTGTATGTTTATGACTCATTTACACATAAATCATCAAATATGTTTTGGAAAGAACTGTTTTGAAGTCTAAGGAGTTTTTGGGTCTTTAGTTTTTTCTCCTTTAAAAGCACATAGGGCGATTACAAAGGTCAAACTGATAAGCCTCTTAGAATTTTTGGTTTGAGATTTTAAATTTAGGAAACAGTTCTTGTGGTTGTGTTTCCTGGTGTTCTTACAGTGTGAAGATTGGCATGTCTACTGTTGTGTGACAGGTGGACATTTGGGGTTATGAACATTTCATTTTAATTTTGACCTAATAGAATAATATACTGTGTACTTTTCTTTTTCTTGCTTTCTTTTTTTAATCCCCACCAAGGATATTTCCCCCCATTGATTTTTAGAGAGAGTGGAAGGGAGGGGGAGAGACAGAGTGAGATATAGCCATATTAGAGAGACACATCGATTGGTTGCCTCCTGCACGTACCCCAACTTGGGCTCCAGGTCTGGGATGGAGCCTGCAGCTGAGGTATGTGGCTTTGAGAGGAGTTGAATCCACTCAGGACCCTCAGTCCATGGCCTATGCTCTAGCCACTGACCAAACCGTCTAGAGCTATAAAGTGTACTTTTTAAAGGTTTTTATTTTCTTTATTGGATCAAGAATAATTCAGATGAATGTATTTGTTAAAGTACTCTGAAATTCCTGGATGAAGGCCTTACGTAAGTGCAAATAGTGCAAAATTAAGCAACAGACTGTTATGGGGATCCTGTTTTGTGTGTGTGTGTGTGTGTGTGTGTGTGTGTGTGTGTGTGTGTGTACATTGCTTTATAGATACCAACCAAAGAAGCTTCTTTTTGTTTTGTCTAGCAATTTATCTACATAATGCTATCAATCTCAAGTTGTATAAAATAGTTACTTTGATATATTTCTTCTTTGTTCAGAAACAGATCAGGAATTATTTTTAACTAGAGGCCCACTGCACGAAATTCGTACACAGGTAGGGTCCCTAGACCTGGCCTGGTGATCAGGGCTGATCGGGGCCTTCTGACTGCCTGCTGGGTCCTCCCTTCCCCGGTTGCTGGCTGGGGCCTGCCTTCGCTCCACACTTCCCCATGGTGGTCAGTGCATGTCATAGCGAGCGGTCAAACTCCTGGTCTCCTTGTCGAACTCCTGAGGGGAACACTTTGCATATTAGACTTATATATATACTAGAGGCCCGGTGCACAAAATTTGTGCACTGGGGGTGGAGAGGGATGTCCCTTAGCCCAGCCTGCGTCCCATCCAATCTGGGATCCCTCTCACAATCCAGGACTGCTGGCTCCCAACTGCTCACCTGCCTGCCTTCCTGATTGCCCTTAACCTCTTCTGCCTGCCAGCCTGATCACCCCCTAACCACTCCCCTGTCAGCCTGATCCGACACCTAACTGCTCCCCTGCTGGCCCGCAAACCTCTAACTGCCCTCCCCTGCCAGCCTGGTTGCCCCTAACAGCCCTCCCCTGCCAGCCTGGTCGCCACTAACTGCCCTCCCCTGCAGGCCTGGTTCCCCCCCAACTGCCCTCCTCTGCAGGCCTGGTCCCTCCCAACTGCCCTCCCCTGCAGGCCTGGTCCCCCCCAACTGCCCTCCCCTGCAGGCCTGGTTGCCCCTAACTGCCCTCCCCTGCAGGCCTTGTTCCTCCCAACTGCCCTCCCCTGCCAGCCATCTTGTGGCGGCCATCTTTGACCACATGGGGGCCATCTTGTGTGTTGGAGTGATGGTCAATTTGCATATTACCTCTTTATTATATAGGATTATATAGGATAGATGATAGTGTTCCCCACATTTCTTAGTAATGTTAAAACTGAAGTGCCGTTAGGAAACAGGTATGCATATTGTTTATTGGCTGTGGGTACTATCTGTGTTTTAGTACCATCTCTTTTACACCCTAACCACAGAGTATAATACAAAGTATCTGTTCATGTTTACAAAATATATATCACACATCAGAGCTTTCACCTGAAATTGTGTGCTTTAAAATTTTATAAGAATTAGTATAGTATGTAGGTAAGCCAGAATTCTATTTTTAAGAAAACAAACAAACAAACAAAAAAAACCCTGAAATTATTTCAGAGAATATTTTGGAGGGAAGAAGGTTTGAGGTTGAATATTCATTTATATTGTATCTAGAAAGAGAATGTAAAATTTTAAAGCAACTGTAATATGCATAGAAAGCAATTAAGTTGCTATTTTGCAAAGGATTTGAGAGACATTGCCTAATTCTCAAACTTACAATTAATAGACTTGTAAAATTAAATAAATTTAAATTCTAGCAAATGACAGATATAAAGGCTTTGGTGTGGATATTACTAGTGGTTTTGTTGTTGTTTTTAAGTGTAAATCGCCAGTCTGTGGTATTTTGAAATATATAAGAGAAATTTTCCTTAATCTAAGATTTAAGTACCATTTAAGTTATTGTATTATACACACATACACACACATTGTTTTCATATATTTTTGAAAATTTCTCTGTGTACAATCCTTCTACCTTTGGAGAAAATTTTAGTTTCTATTTCCCCCCAATTTAAAAATAATAAAAAGTTTCTATTGCTTTTTAGAGAGAGAGGAAGGGAAAGGAATAGAGAGATAGAAAAGACATCGGTTGGCGGCCTCCTGCACGCCGCCTACTGGGGATTGACCAGGAATCGGACCAGGGACCTCTGGGTTCATGGGTCCATGCTCAACCACTGGCCCATATTGGCTGGGCTATTTTCCTCCAATTTATCCCAATCTACCCAAACTCATTGTTTTGATTTCCCCAACTTACCTGTTTTGTTCTCCAGTTTGTCCTCTCTGATGGCAGTAGCTCCTTCTGCTCTAGAGAAGAATCTTTTTAAGTCTGATGATAAAATGTCTTGAATTGTCTGTCCAAATGTCTTCTTTTATAGGATACACACCTTTGAGAGTGCTACATGTTAGGGCAACTTCAGATCTGGTGCATTTCATGAAACAGAGATGTCAGCTGATCAATGCTAGCAGGAATTTACTCTCAGCTCCAGATTTGCCCATCAGAATTCCTTTCAGTAATTACACCCCTTCTGGTCATTTTTGCTGTCCATTGCTCCTTAATAACATGTTCTGTAAGTCTCTGACAATAGCTAGCACATGAGTGGGCAAGCTTTTTCTGAGGAGGGCCAGGTAGTGAGTATTTTGGGCTTTGTGGGCCTGGTAGTCTCTGTAACAACTATTCCACCTTACCTTTGTAGCACAAAAGCAGCCAAAGACAATTTTTAAGTGAATGGGTGTGGCTGTTTCCAATAAAACTTTATGGACACTAAAATTTGAATTTCATACAATTTTTATGTGTTATGGAATATTATTCTTCTTTTGATTCATTTTCCACCCAAACCATTTACCAATATAGAAACCATTCTTTCCCTTGTGGGCCATACAGAAGCAGGCAGTGGGCTGTGTTTGGCCATTAGCCCATATCTTGCCAAACCCTGAGCTAGTAACCTAAAGGAGGAGGTATAGGAAGAAGTGGTTACTTATGGACAACTTCAGGACATGCACATATCCAGGGCTGCTTTTGTTACTATAAAAAATGAAATAAATGTCAATATGATAGGAGATATAAATGTCATTTGTCATGGTAAGTTTAAAGTTGAGTCTAGTCATATAGCAGATTAAAGTTGGTTTTCCTGGTGACATATTAAATTTGGAAAATTGCCGAAGGCTACGGAACAAAAATCTTTAACATACGCAGTATAAAAAGGTTAGAATATACAGAAACTGTATAGATTCGTTTGGGATAAAGGCTTCGTTTTAGGGAGAGAACTGCCTTCAAGACTTTTTTAGCTTGTGATTTTTATTTCTGAGTATTCTGTCCCTACCTGATGGTTTGTACAGTCTAAAAATGGTAATTAAGAGCTGGAAAGTAGGTTGTCTCTTTCTTAGCATTGCAGTTATTTATCTAAAATACTGAAGGAGCCAAACCGTCTTCTGTACAGGTAGGGATTACTTTTCTTCTGCTGTAAAAATACAGTGTGTTTGGTAGCTTTTGTTGGCACCAAGTAGTGTTTGGACACTATATATTTCACAGCAGATATTCTTTGTACTTCACATTGTGAGCAGTTGGTTAATTTGAAGAACTGTTACTTCTGTTGATCCTCACTATGACAAAAATCAATGTACACAGCACAGTCTGAATTAATAGGGCTGAAACTCATTAGGCCGTGGAAATGGTTTCATCAACAGTGAACCCTTTAAAGACCTTGTCAGATAGTATCCTAAAACATATTCAAGGAAAAATATGGTTAGCACTTAAAATATTTTTTGTTTCACAGTTTATGATCGTCCTTTTTAAAGCCTCCTTCAATAACTTCTGGGGTTGCTCGCTCCTATGTTATATTTAGAGGAAAAAACCCTATATTTGTATGCTCTACATTGAACCATGGCCATTCAAACTAATTACTAATTTCTTCTTTGTAAAAAGCCCCCTCAGACACTGAAAAGCACTTTGTTTATCTCTTTATTTCTCACCTGAGGCTATATTCTGGCTGAGTTGTTAGATTTTCTTCCTCTCTGTTGTCATTCTGCAGTTTCATCCTTCTCTGCCTTTTCACTCCCATTTCCTTCTCCACCTCCTTATTGTGGCAATGCTTGGGTGATTTGATATTTGTGAGGTATTCAGGATTTGATAGCTGTGTGAATGAGGATCAGCATTACCTTCTAAGCCTCCTCTTTGCTCCAATGAAAGTTTTAATTGGATTGTGCTGAGGTTAGTCTGTGAAAGGTAGGTAAAGGGTCAAAATGGGAAACCAGATTGACTAATAAATTGACTTTCCGTGTCAGCTACTCTTTATTTTGGGGTGCAGAGCCCGAGTTTAAGTCCTCATCCTAAGACTTACTGACAGCATGGCTTTATTGAACAGATAGATCTGTACTTGATACCTTTGTTGCTTGGTTTGTTCGTTTATAAAATGGAGATGATAGTAGTGCCCATTCTATAGGAATAGTGTCCTGTATGTAAAGTACTTAGAACAGTACCAGGCACATTGTTACCACCCAGAGAACATACGTATAATCATGGTTGTCATTCACAGTTTGGATGAAAAATAACTAATGTGGGTTTTAAGCATGAAAAGGAGATAGAAATTGAATCTCAGAAAGATTGCTTTCATAGTCAAGGGGAAGAGGTGGTTAGGCTACGTTGAGCAAAAGTAGAGGCAGGAAGACCAGTGCTACAGGTTCAATTGTGTCTTCCCCAAATTCCTATGTTGAAGGCCTAACTCAGCTTTGTGACCTTATTTGGAATTCGGGTCATTGCAGTGTAATTAATAAGATGAGGTCATCAGGATGGGCCCTAATCCAGCATAAGTGGTGCAATGGGAAATTTAGACACAGGCGTGGACACACATAGAGGGGAAACAACGTGGAGAGGCACAGGGAGAAGATGCCATCAACAAGCTGAGGAAAGAGACATGGGAGCTGATCCTCGCTTTCCGTCCCCCAGAAGGATCCCCCAGAAGGATCCTCCAGAAGGATCCCCCAGAAGGAATGGACTCTGTGGACACCTTGATCTTAGACTTTCAGTCTCCAGAACTGAGACGATGCATTTCTATAGTTGAAGCCCCTCAGCTTGTGGGACGTCATTAGGGAAGCCCTAGGAAACTAATACAACCAGCTAGGGAGATACTGGGTTTCAGCGGAAGCAGTGGTGGTGGCACTGAAGAAAAGGAGAGATGTCTAAAATGCAGGACTGGTGATTCTTAGTGATGGTTGGCTGTGAGGAGGCAGGAGGAGTGAAAGGTTATTTTGCTTGAGTGGGTGGTAGTGCCACTAACAGATACTGATGGGTGGTAGTGCCACTAATAGATACTGATGGGTGGTAGTGCCACTAATAGATACTGATGGGTGGTAGTGGCACTAATTGATACTGAAGGGTGGTAGTGCCACTAATTGATACTGAAGATACATGAAGAGGAAACGGTGTGGGGAACGTGCTGCGTTGGAGGTGGACATTATGAATCTGAAGCTCAGGAGGGGGGTCAGGTCTAGCGATTACTAATTATCAATTATGTGAACAGGAGTTGAGAACATTGGAGGACAAAATTGCTTAGAGTGTGTGTGGTGTGTGACTAGGAGCCCATAGGCAGGTCCTCTGATGAATACTCCTATTTAAAAGTGGCCAGCAAGAGAGTAGTTGTGGAACAGAAAACAGGAGCTGACCAGACACACACACACGGAGGTGCTGAGGACTGCTGAGACTGGAAGACCTAGATCAGTAGCATTTCCAGTTTACATGTTGAGGTAATTTTGTCACGGGGCCCAGCAGCCCATATGTAGGTGCTCATATTTTTAGTGCTCATTAAGTGTCAGCCTTTATGTTAAGATCTTATATGCATTAGCTTATTTAACTCTCATTACAACTCTAAGTTAGGTACTGTTATTTACGTACAGACGTGGAAACTGAGGCTTGGAAAAATTAAGTATCTTGCCTCAGATACACAGTGAGTAGGCAGTCAAGTCAGGATTTGAAACCAGGTGGGCTGACTTCTGAGCCTGAATTCTTAATCACTGTACCAGGATGCCTCCTAACCCAAATTCAGGGTTGAACATTTTCTGGGTAACATGAGGCAGGAACAAAGGAAACTGAGGAATGAGGTGCTAGAAAGAGCAGTGGAAGGAAAATGGAATGTTCAGTTCTATATCAGGAGTGATCATTTGGGACAAAAGGAACAGATCAATGGACTGTAATGCTCATTGAAAGCCAAGAGGGTGACAGCAAAGTTGGGCAGAAAGAGAGAGTTCTGTCCACAGGGGACGTGGACCTTCTCTTACTGATGCCGGAGGCTGAATTCCTGTTGTCATTTTTCTATGCCAACCCCCGCAACCTCTAAAAACAAATGAAGTAAAAACTTATAGAGATTTTAATGGAAGTAGTTTTAATTAATTTGAGGAGTAAGACATAAGACTTTTCCTGGTAGGAACATTATATTTCTCTGGTAAAGCCCTCAATAAAATAAATACAATAAATAAAAATTATTTTTATAAGACAAATAAAGTTTTACTTGTTTATATCCTTTAGTATTAGAAAAATAATTGCTTTTCCTTGATTGCTAATAACATTATTAAATTTCTGTTAGTTCTGATACTTGCCCAGTTTATTCTCTTAGGTTATTCCCAATTAGGCAATCATATTGTGTACATATATTACAGTCTCTTTTTCATGTTTTAAACCTTGTTTCTTTTTTTAAAATATATTTTTATTGATTTCAGAAAGAAAGGGAGAGGGAGAGAGAGAAACGTCCATGATGAGAGAGAATCATTGATCAACTCCTCCTGTACGTCCCCTACTGGGGATCAAGCCCACAACCCAGGCATGTGCTCTTAACCAGAATCAAACTTGGGACCCTTCAGTCCACAGGCTGACGCTCTATCCACTGAGCCAAACCAGCTAGGTCTTAAACCTCATTTCTTTTCTTATCTTTAATTAACTGGAACTTCAAAAACTAATGTTCAATAAAAGTGGCAATAGTGTACATCCTTGTTTTATTCAGGATTCCTGTAATATTTTGTATTAATAAGGATATTGAGTGTTGGCTTGAAATGCAGTTTTAAAATCATGTTAAAAAGGTATTTTTTTGATGGAGAGTTTTATCAGTTGCCTTTTTGGCAAGGCTTCTGTTAACAGAAGTATCTTTTCCTCTGCCACTGTGTGGAGCTCTCACTGAAGTAAGGAAGGGCTTTGAAGATTTCCTAAAGAAAAGGTTCCCAATAGCCAGATCTCTGACTATTGCATCTTTGTCATTTAGTTTCATAGCAAGTTAAACTCATGCTAAATCTTGTTATGATCCAGACAAGAGGATGGATGGTCTCATCTCCAAGAGGACATCATGACTCTCCAGAAATAGTTCATTTGGGTGAAGTTTCCTAAACTCATCTAAATCTGATACATCATTGTCTTATATCTAAAACTAGCCAAATTCCTGGACCAAGGACTACGACTTTGACACATAATCAAGAGTTCCCAGTACTAGCTACTGTCATGGACCCACCGACTGATGGGCTGGAGTCTCAATCTTTGTGTCTTGCCTGGTGACAGTCTAGTCATTACCTAGAAGGCTTGGGGAGGAAGGGGGATGTTACTTGTCTTGGGCTATGCTGAGCAACAGTTAGCTCAAAATGCCTGCTTCCTCAAGGTTTTCTTTCTTTCTACATTCTGCAGCGTAGAGGGGACGTTTATGAAGTATGTAGTGGCTGAAGGTGAGCTGGGTGGTTCAGTGCTGTGGCCCACAGTCCCCATCCATGTGCATCTGGTTATGCCTGTGTAGAATCTGCATTCGTGAGGAAGACTTGCTTGTGGGCTCTTTTTAAGAAGGAAGGAGAAGAGACTTGAGTAAATTTTATCAAGTTTTCCATTTGCTAAACTTTATCTTGTAAAATATTCACTTTGATTGTAGGAAGTTTTTCTGTTTTGTTTTAAATAGTTCAATTGTAATAAAGACTACTGTGTACAAATAATAGGCATATGTGTGAAAACACTTGCTATTTGCACTTTTGGCAGTAACATGTCTCTGAAGTTAGGAAGTATGAGATACCCTTTTGAAAGAATTGATGATTTCCATACCGAATTGTGGAATTTGTTTCCTTTTAGCAATTTTCAAGAGGAGTAGATGAGAAAGTTGTACCTCAAAAATGTTTTTGATTTGTATTTGAATTGTGGGCTTGTCTGTTATCACTCAATTCGTTTAGTCAGTTAAAATATATAAAAGTCCTTTGGAACTTAGTGCACTATAAATATCCAGAAGACTGCATCTCTTTCTGCTATATAGAATCTGAGTCCCTTTCTTAATTAGAATTCTTCTTGTTTTCTTTAGGCATTTACACCAAAAATTATGTTAGCCTTAAAACCATCCCATGTGGGTGGAGTTTAGCCAGGCAGAATCCTGACTAAAATACCATCTTACCTAATAAAAGAGAAACATGCAAATTAACCATCACTTCGCTACGCCTACAGCCAATTAGAGTGAGTATGCAAATCAACCCAACTAAGATGGAGGTTAATTTGCATATGGAGGCGCAGAGTGGTGTGAAGCCTGCTATGAGGGGGAGGGGAGCGGCCGAGGGAGCTACTGGAGTGGTACTCTAGACAGAAGCGAGGACTTGCTGGTTCCGGGGCCCTGGGAGCGGGGACATGCCTGCTCCCAGGTGCCCAGGGAGCGGGGACTTGCCGGCTCCTGGGCGGCTGGGAGTGAAGCCAGGGGCCTATTCTTGCACGAATATCGTGCCACGGGCCTCTAGTAGAAAGATAAGGAGGTGAGATAGTGGAATGTGTTGGTGAGTATTAGAGATGGCTGGCCTTTGCTGGGTATGGAGTCAGCAGAGGCCATTAGAGCATTTAATGGCAGTAGTTGAACCTTTTGAGTCAATTCTCAGTTGGAAAGTGTCCAGAGGATGGGATGTACTTTAAAAAATGAAGGTTGTTGAGACTTAAGTAAGGGACTTAGTCTTTGTTGGTCTCTTATTCTTTCCCTCTGAGCTGTACACACAGTTGACTAATGATGTCTTTTGTCATGCTCCTTTGTCACCTCTGTCCTCAGCTATGTCCCAGAACAAACTGCCAGGGATAATTGGCTTCCCCCTACTCCCTTTCCCTGACCCATACTGGGCTTGACACACTAATTCCCTTACCCTCATTCTTTTCTTATCCAGCTCATTCCTCCTCAGGCTGGACTTAATGTCCATCTTTTCTGCTTTCTCTTTCAGTTCCTCCTTGGTTGTCTCAGGAAAATATTTATTTCCAAAACTGACCCTGATTATGGCTGGTTAGGTATGGAAAATGGAGCTAGGAGTACCTGCACCAAGGAAGAGAGCGGCTGTATATTTTAAAAGTAAAAGCAAATACCAGAATGAACTTGTTCACAGCCCTTGAAAATACCCAGAAGACCCATTTAAGCCTCTGTAATATCTCCTCCTTCATCAATTAAATGTTTTTTGCCTCGAATACCAACATTTAAAATAAATAGAAAATGCTTTTTAATTCCTTTCAATTACACAATTAGACTTTTATAGATATTCAGCAATATTATTTTCTACAACTTTTCATTGGAAAATGTATGTGAACCACTTAATGGATTTAGTAGATTAGTGACATAGCCTGGAAATAAACTATAGTTTTTATGTTGTTAATGTTGATAGAAATAAGGCAAGCCCCCCAAATCAGGGGTCCTGGTAGAATACAAAGAATACTTGGGAGCCAGACAGCAAGGCAATATCTTTGCTCCTGCAGGAGGGTGCGCTCGGCCATGATCTGGGAGCACAGGCACACTCTGCTCCAGCTTTTATGCCTGACGCATGTGATCTCTTCTTCACTCTTGATTGGTCACAGAGCTTAGGCTCATACTCTTGCATGATTGGCTAATTTAAAGGAAGGGGTTGACCTTTGCTGTTTCAAAATGGCAGCCCCCAGGTGAGCTGCGGAGTCACTGGAACCAAAATGGTGTCTGCCTAAACTCCGTTCTTTGACGGAAAAGGTTGCTTGTTTACTCTCACAGTGTGGAAATGTGAATGTTCAATAATGAATCCAAAATGAACTTTTGGAACATAATGAGCCAGTGTTTTTATAATTCCACTAAAAAGTAGTCATGTTTTTCCTTCTTTTTCTGATCTACCCTCTCTTCCCTCCCCCCCTTTAATCATCACCTTGTCCTGTTGATTCTGCTTCCTCAATCTCTCTTGATCTTACCATCCTCAGTGCCACATGCAGCCAATAACAGGCTCCCGTAATCTGTTACGGAAGGAATGTTGCCTTAGATTCAAAACCACCTTCGTTGCTTCCACTTACGCTCTCCTCCAGTCTGTTGTCCGCACTTAATAGCAAAGGTGACCTTATAAAATGAGTGTAATTCTCTCTGCTTTGCTTAAAGCCTTTTTGATGGTGCTTGCAGCACGTAAGTAGGAAGAAGGGAGGATGCAGGATGGCAGGGACCTTAGTGTGTCATGTCTTAGGAATCCTAGCTTAGAAAAAAAACACATGCCATTTTAAAGCAGAGTGATCATCCAACCAACTAGTAAACATGGTGTCATCAGGGATTTTCCCCACTGGCAGGAGTAGAGTGGTAGGGTGACCAATGCATCCCTGGGACTTTCTTGGTTTTAAAATGGAAATCCCTATGTCCTGGGAACCATTTCAGTCCTGGGAAATAAGGACAGTTGGTCACCGTAGGTGGGAGAGCTAGGAAGAATGTGAATTTTTAAATGTATCCTGCACTCCCTTATCTCTGGGCCTTTGCACCCCAATTCCCTCTACCTAGAATTTACAGTTAGCTAATTGATTGTCATTCTTTCAAGTCTCAGTTAATTGTCCCAGTGGCCTTTAGACTAGGTTCTAGGACTGTACTTGCCCAGCATAACACTGGCCACTCTGGACTGTGAGTGCTTGTGTAATTAGGAAGGCAGTGCTGCCCAGCGCAGGCGTGTGCACTCCTGGTGGCACATGAGAGTCACCTGAGGAGCTTTCTAAATTTTAAAAACACTTTACAGCTCTTGGCAGCCAAGAAAGGCTAGGAGTGCACTTGAGAGCCAGAGAGACACAGGCTCAAATTCTGGCTTCACCACTTTCATTTATTCAACTATTGGTGGAGTACTGTGTGCCAGGCTCAGTGGCCAAGGTTATAGACAGGAACTAAGGTAGATGGCTTGTGCTGCGCCCCCCACACCTTAGAGCTTTCCACCACAGCATTGTTCTCGTAACATCAGTCACTCACTCTGTACATCCTCATGGCTTTTGCTAGTTGTATACATACCACAGGCACTGTCATTTTGTATTTTAAAAGTCCTAACTTTTTGCACTGAAACATACAGTAGGTCCTCGGGTTACGTCAGAGATCCGTTCCTACAGCACTACATAATGCGATTTTCGCCGTAAGTCAGAACCCACCTACATAAGCACCTACATCACTCTCATGGAGCACATACACAGCAGTAATGAAGTGAAACAGTAAACAAATTTAAAAGAAAGGTAACAATTCCTGACCTTGTGGTAAATAAATAATAAAAAACATAAAGCACATATATACATATGTCAAAATGACGGAACTATTTTTTATAAATAAATGGGAGATGGTGACGTAACCACGAAATAACCTACGTCGAGTCTGAAGTAACCTGAGGACTGTCTGTACTTGCCTTAAAATGAAACCTTATATCACGATTAAAATAAAGCCATTAGAAGGTAACTAAAAAGGAATACAACAGAAATAAACTTAAAACAATCTATATAATAAAAGCCTAAGCGACCGTTACCATTACGGCGGAACAATCAGAACGACTGGTCCCTATGATGTGCACCGACCACCAGGGGGCAGACACTCAACGCAGGAGCTGCCCCTGGTGGCCCATGCACTTTCACAGGGGGAGTGCCGCTCAGCCAGAAGCTGGGCTCACGGCTAGCAAGTGCAGCGGTGGCGGCGGGAGCCTCTCCTGCCTCTGTGGCAGCTCTAAGGAGCAGCGAGCAGAGCAGTAAGGCGCAGTGAGCAGGGTGGTAAGGAGTGCGGAGTCCCGGACTGCGAGAGGGATGTCTGCCTGCTGGCTTAGGCCCGCTCCCCTAAGCGGGCAGGTGGACATCCCCTCGGGGTCCCAGACTGCAAAAGAGCTCAGGCTGGGCTGAGGGATCTCTTCCTCCCTCAACTCCCCTCCAGTGCATTAATTTTGTGCACCGGGCCTCTAGTACATTTATGAAAATGTATTTATACAAGTAAATTATTCCATGTGAGAAATAGAGCTGTTTATGATCATTTAGCAATGACTATCCAGCTCCATGTCATGCTATTAAGACAGAAATGTGGGTTCTGCATTAATAAGATGATTTAGTTTTTAGTTTTGATATTACTAGTAAGTGTCACTGAGAGACCCATTTCTGACTGTTTAAGCAGTCAGAAAGGACAACGTATTTGCTAGAATGTAATTCAAATTCCCAGGAGCGGTCAGCAGCTCTTCTAGCAGAAAGAAGGCAGGTGTGGGACCAAGTTGCCAAATACCATTGGCTAAGGTCAGGTGCCTCTCTTCTATCCCAGCAAAGAGGTTTTAAAAATCTCTTGGGTGGGTGGGTAGGGGGACCCTTCCAGGCCAGTCCTCTCACATCCTGGGACTTTCTGTAAGTCCTGCAGGGAAGTCTCAGGCTATGTTGATGGGCTTAGGAAAGCAGACCCTATGCACTGCTATCCACTGTTAGGAGAATACAGTGTTAACCTTCTAAGCTATGACAGCATAGAACAGTGGTATTCAAAGGGGGGGTGCTTCTTCTCCAAGGAACACGTGTGCAGGATGATCCACTGGGGTGCAGGAGAAACACTAGAGTGCTCTCTCTCTCTTTAAAATTTATTTAAGTAAACTTTTTATTTGAGAATAGTTTTAGGTTAACAGAAAAGTTTTCATATCCCCTTCACCCCGTTTTTCCTATCATGACCATCCTAGGGTAAATGTGTCACAGCTAGTGACCCAACATTGGTACATTACTATACATACATGTATATGTTCATTCATTTTCCCTTAAATGTTCTTTTTCTTTTTTTTTAATAAATCTTTATTGTTCATATTATTACAGTTGTTCCTCTTTTTTCCCCCCATAGCTCCCCTCCACCTGGTTCCCACCCCACCCTCTGCCCTTACCCTCACCCCCCCACTGTCCTCATCCATAGGTGTACAATTTTTGTCCAATCTCTTTCTGCACCCCCCCCCCACGAGAATTATGAGTCCACTCCCTTTCTATGCCTGATTCTATTATATTCACCAGTTTATTCTGTTCATCAGATTTTTTTATTCAGTTGATATTTAGATTCACTTGTTGATAGCTATGTATTTGTTGTCACTTTGTTGTTCATAAATTTTATCTTTACCTTTTTCTTCTTCTTCCTCTTCTTAAAGAATACCCTTCAGCATTTCATATAATACTGGTTTGGCGGTGATGAACTCCTTTAACTTTTTCTTATCTGTGAAGCTCTTTATCTGACCTTCAATTCTGAATGATAGCTTTGCTGGGTAGAGTAATCTTGGTTGTAGGTTCTTGCTATTCATCACTTTGAATATTTCTTGCCACTCCCTTCTGGCCTGCATAGTTTCTGTTGAGAAATCAGCTAACAATCCTATGGGTGCTCCCTTGTAGGTAACTAACTGTTTTTCTCTTGCTGCTTTTAATATTCTCTCTTTGTCTTTTGCTCTTGGCATTTTAATTATGATGTGTCTTGGTGTGGTCCTCTTTGGATTCCTTTTGTTTGGGGTTCTGTGCGCTTCCTGGACTTGTAAGTCTATTTCTTTCACCAGGTGGGGGAAGTTTTCGGTCATTACTTCTTCAAATAGGTTTTCAGTATCTTGCTCTCACTCTTCTTCTGGCACCCCCATAATTCGGATGTTGGTACGCTTGAAGTTGTCCCAGAGGCTCTTTACACTATCTTCATATTTTTAGATTCTTTTTTCTTTTTGCTTTTCCCGTTGGGTTTTTTTGCTTCTTCGTATTTCAAATCTCTGACTTGATTCTTGGGATCCTCTAGTCTGCTGTTGGATCTCTGTATATTATTTTTTATTTCAGTCAGTGTATGCTTAATTTCTAGTTGGTCCTTTTCCATATCCTTGAGGGTCTCACTAAATTTCTCGGAGGTTTCTAGAAGATTCTTGAGTAACCTTATAACTGTGGTTTTGAACTCTATATCCAATCATTTGCTTTCCTCCATTTCTTTCATTTGTGACCTGTTTCTTTGTCTCCACATTTTGGCTGCTTCTCTGAGTTGATAGAGTGGCTTTGTGTGCTAAGTGTACTATAGGGTCCAGTGGCTCAGCCTCCCCAGTTACCTGAGGTGGACACTCCTGGTGCACCCTTTGTGGGCTGTGTGCACAGTCTTGTTGTAGTTAAGCCTTGATTGTTGTTGGTACACTGGGAGGAATTGACCTCCAGGCCAATTGGTTGTGAGGATCAGTTGTGTCTACAATGGGAGAACTTCTATGCTGAAGACACCCTTATGGGGCAAGACTTGCTTCAGTGGGGCTTTGGCCCTCATTGAGTCTGCCCCCTGAGTGTGTCCCTTATGGATCTGAGGAGTTGTAATCTGGATGGTCCTACTCTGACCCCTGGGTACAATGGCATTTGGATCTCCAAGGAGGTGCTAATTTAGCCTCTGCCTGAGGCCACCCAGCAGGAGCTATGGAGAGATCTGCAGAGTCCTCCTCTTTGTTTGGGGTTTGGAGGTGCCCAGATGAGGCCCAGCTGTGAAGCAATGCAAGCTGCTGTGGGGCCTTGGGCCTTCTTTGGGAAGCTCTGGGTCTCTCTGACCCAGCTGCAGTTTGTTAGGTTTTAGATTGCAAAGGGCCAGACCATTCATATGTAAAAGCCTCTGTGCACAGCTTGGGTGGGGTTATAACTTGGGTGGGGCAGGGTCTCAGGGAATCACCAGGGTGGAGCAGACAGCAATGGCCGACTATCAGCCCTGCCCCAAAGAGGTCCCTGGGTCTTTGTGTCCCGCAGCACCGGTAGGAACAATGATCGCTGCAAGTACCTCTGAGAGAAAGCTGCCCTCATGTTTCGGCCAGACAGTCCAGTTTCTCCCCATATGAGTCTGGGTCCCCAGAGCCTCGCCCGGAACTGGAGTTCAGAACAGTCGGGAGCTTGTGTCTCCCTCCCGATTGAAAAAGACAACAGTGTACTTAGTTGCCAGTCCCTTTTCGTGCACGCCTCCGTACCTCCGCACTTCACTTCTGCACCTCTGCACCTGCTCCGAGTCTCAGTGTGCTTTTCTCTTTCCTTCGAGTTGTAGAATTTCCACTTAGCCAGCCTTCCCATGGTTCTAGATGATGTCCGTTTTGTCTTTTAGTTGTAGTTTTGAAGTGGTTGTGCAAGGCAGCAAGTTCAGGTGTTTTCCTATGCTGCCATCTTGGTTTCCCCAAACCCCCATATTCTCCTGGAGCTCTCTTTTTTAAAAATGTAAAATGATATATGTAAAAACACTGAGCCCTTCTTTTCAAAAGCAGAGAAGAGCCATTTTAGGAGCTTGTAGGAGAAACCTTAGGAACAGGAGATTTTTGTATTATTAATAGTTGAGGATAAAAGTATCAAACTAAGAAAATGCCTAGTGCCCATCCCACACCCTGTCTGTGATCCTGCAATGGAGCAGTCATCACTTCCTCATGTCACCCAAATCAGACAGCCTGGGCCCCGAGACTGGGGTTTGGCCAGCCTCATCTGTGGCCATATGACCCTCCTTGCCTTAAACCTGACTCCAGTCTCTCTGGTCCAGGAGGAGGTTTCAGCCTGGGCTAGGTGTAAACCAGTCACTCAACTTCCATCTTATTCTTCTGCAAAGAACGAATGAAGGCTTGCCACCCTGCTGGGTAAAAACACCTATAGACATTGATCTTTTTCTGAATTTGTTTCGGGGTATCTTGATAGTAATTCTTCTCGTCCTGGGCCATGACCTTATTCCTCCTCGTGGTTCTTCACCGTGTAGCGTACCGAGGCTATGAGGTCCCAAGTCAGCGTATTTCCTTTCTTTTCTGGCAGACTGGCTTCTGCCTCCAAGTCATTTAGCACACGGGGCTTCTGCATGAGCTCCTTAGGGCCTCTCCTCTACGTTCACTTCCATGGCTTTGATCTTTCTCTTACGGAAGGGCACTGTCTTGTTGGGGTCCATAGCCAACCCCATCTTCACCAGGTTCTGCCACATGGATTTGGTATGGTCCCAGGCATGTTGGATGTGGTAGCACTCGATCCGCAGGGCTGCCTTTGTATCAAGCATTTCAGTTCAGGCAATAACCGAACTTCTGCCTCTGGTTTTTCCCCCTTGGCCTGGGGCATCACGCTGACCACCACTCAGATTCAGCGCCTCTCACTCCCAGAACCAAAAACACTAAGGCTCTCTCTCTATCTCTTTCTTTTTTTAGAAAAAATATATTTTATTATTTTTTTACAGAGAGGAAGGGAGAGGGAGAGAGAGTTAGAAACATTGATGAGAGAGAAACATCCATCAGCTGCCTTCTGCACACCCCTTACTGGGGATGTGCCCACAACCCAGGTACATGCCCTTGACCGGAATCAAACCAGGGACCCTTGAGTCCGCAGGCGAATGCTCTATCCACTGAGCCAAACCAGTCAGGGCTAAAGCTCTTGTTTTTACATTTTAGTAGCCTGCATATACTTCATGTACAAATATACATATTTTGGGATGTGTGTTGCTTTTTAAAAAAAAATAACATATTATTGATTTCAGAGAGGATGGAAGAGGGAGAGAGAGAGAGAAACATCAGTGATGAGAGAGAATCATTGATCTTTTGCCTCCTGTACACCCTACACTGGGGATCAAGCGCGCTACCTGGGCATGTATCCTGACTGGGAATTGAGCCGTGACTTTCTGGTTCATAGGCTGATGCTCACCCACAGAGCCATGCTGGCTGGGTGGGATGTGTCCTTCTTGTCTACTCTTGGAATTACACAATTATAAGAATATCCCTATAAATATTCTTTGAGGCTGTCTCTGACCTTTGACCTTATTACTAGTACCTATTTTCCTACTACTCCCAAATTCTATTTCTGCCTTGTTGCTGTTTCCTGAAAGGCTGCAGAACACGAGCCTTTGCCCTGGTGATTCCCTCTGCTTGGAATGCCCTTCTCCAGAGATCCACTTTACCCTCTTGGCTAACTTCCTCATTTCCTTAAAGGTTTTGCTAAAACGTGTTTTCTCAATGAGTCCTACTTTGACCACCCGTGTCAATATTGCAACTGGTGCTTCAACCCTTGCACACTCTTAAAAAAATATTTTTTTATTCCTAACTTGAGGATACTTTTTTTCATTAATTTTTAGAGAGAGTGGAAGGGAGAGAGGGAGAGAGACAAAAAAACATCGATGTGAAAGACACATCAATTGGTTGCCTCCCGCATGGGCCCCTATCGGCTGGGGATCAAACCTGTATCCCAAGTATGTGCCCTTGACCGGGAATAGAACTCCCGACCCGACCCTTTGGTGTGTGGGCTGACACCCTAACCACTGAGGAACACTCCCCTCAGTCTTAGTCATCCTTATCTTGCTCTGCTTTTTCTTAGCATTTACTGCTTTGGGATATGCTGTATGTTGTTAATACGTATTATATCCGTTGATTATTGTTTGTTTCCCCCTACAGAACGTAAGATCTGTGAGGCCAGGACTGACTATCTACTTTTTTCACAGATGTGTTCCAAATTCTTCAGAACAGTGCCTGTTTAATACATTTTTTGTTGAATGAATAAAGCATCTGACACATAGTAGGCTCAGTAAGTTTCCCTTAATGAGTGAATACATTATTTAGGAAAATTGGAAATACAAAAATAACCTGTTTCCTGGCCCTGAAATAGCTCCATGTAACAATGGAGATCAATATATAAGAAAAAAATTTTAAATCTGTGAGAATTGCAGCAGAAGAATTACGTGGTGGGGGGATAGAGAGGTGGGATTAAGAGTAGGATTAATTCTGTGTGGAGGTACTCTAAAACCTATCTGAATGGGGTGGTCTAAATCTAAAGCTTTAAACATGTAGAAACCTGCATAAACCTGAATTGTTTATCTAACACTAGAGGCCTGGAGCACGAAATTCCTGCGTGGTTACGGTCCCTAGGCCTGGCCTGTGATCAGGACCATCTTCCTCGGCTGCCCGCAGCCGGCCCTGCCACCCACCACCACCCAGCCCCGGTTCCCCGTTTGCCATTGGGTGTTCGGAGCCTGCCAGCAGGGTGTGGGGGGAGGAACCGAGAGGTCGGCTGTTCTGCCTGCTTGCCAGCCCTGCCCCACCACCGCCACCCACCCTGGTTCCCTGTTTGCCATCGGGCGATTGGAGCCTGATGGCCAGGGGAAGGGACCAAGAGGTTGGCTGTTCCCGCCTGCTCGCCAGCCCCGCCCCTGCCACGAGTCGCCCTCTGTGTGTGGGGCAACTGGTGGGGCAGGAACATTGGCCTGGTGCCACCTGCATCCCCCGCCACCCAACACCAGTTCCCCATCCGCCATTGGGCGATGGGAGCCTGCTGGCCGGGCAAAGGGACCTAGAGGTGGTCAGTGCATCTCATAGTGACTGGTTGAGTGGTCGTTCTGGTCGTTCCGCTGTTAGGGCCAATTTGCATATTACCCTTTTATTATATAGGATAGAGGCCCAGTGCATGGGGGCCACGGATCGGGTTAGGGGTCCCCGCTGGGGGGCAGGGCCGGCCAGGGCATGGTTGTTCTGGTCATTCTGGCTTTTATTATATAGGATGCTTGTATGTACAATGGACTTTGAAAAGAGAAGGAAGATTTATAATACCAAGATTACTAATTTATTTTTTGTTTGTTTTAAAGAATTAGATTAATAATAGTCTGCTCTTAGAGAAAGGTTTTTTGGACATTTTCAAATTCAGCCCCCTTTTCCCAGTCCCCGCAAGCTATTAACCAGAAAGAGCTTTTTCATGCTTAATTCACCAATTCCTAGTTTCTCTCTCCCTGTTTCACCCTGTACTTTCCATGCCTCAGGCAAGTCTGGGTGATCTTCAACCAATTGATCATTCCATAAGTGTTTATTTCTTAAAACTTACTATGTATCTAGCACTGTACGTAAATACAGAGCAGCATCTCTATATGAAAAGATGTGTAGAGGTGGAAACTGCTTACTAGAAACACAATGATCTGTTTTAAAAAACCCAAACTCTTATTCCTTGGCCTATTTAATGTAAGCAATTAAATAGGCATTTAAGTGTTTTGAAAAATGTGAGTTTTTAATTCATTAACTGTGGTCAGTCCTACATTTACTAGTCTAGAGAAAATAGAAATGAGGAAAATTATTTGAATATAGCACTTGTGACCTTATAGAACCCTTTCTTTGTTTGACACATCTTTCCTCTAACTTGAACTAAGCAGATGGCATGTATCTGCCATTTGTTCTTCTCTCTCTCTCTGTATTACGTTAATTGGTGTTACTTCAGTAATTTCATTAGTTCTGCTTTGGTAAATGTATAGTAGAATGCCTATTGGAAATGTACCTGTCCTCCCTACCCCCTCTCCCTCCCCTTCTCCTTTTGTTTCTAATACACCTTGGGTCTCTTTGGATATTTAATAATACCCTAAGGACATAAATTGGGAATAAAAAGAATAATTTAGCGATGGATCATTTCATTTCATCAAAATCTATGGCCAGAATGCTTAGACAATAGCATTTTGACATTGTGTGGCCACTGTGGGTCTCCATTGCTCTCTCAGTCCGGGGACATGACTGGTGAAGGGAAGGGGTTTGCTGATGAGACGGGCATTGCCTGTTGTGATAGATGCTCTGTTTGCAGGAGCCAGCCGAGCATCTGTCCAGATACACTCCTCCTCTTTTCATATAAATAATGCAGCAGTGGCTGGTAACAAGGATGAAAAGCAAAATACTGATTTTCCTGCCTCCCCCACCCCCCTCACTTTTATAGAGTGATGTGCTTTGTAAACAAATAATGAATTGGGACCCTTGCTGATGGGGCAATTTAGGCCCAGGCTGATTGCTTTAATCAGCTTCTTAGAGAGTCCATGATGGAACTCATGATCACAATGCTAATAATATCTAGCCAGCCAGCCTGCCTTCCTTCCTTCCTTCCTTCCTTCCTTCCTTCCTTCCTTCCTTCCTTCCTCGCTTCCTCGCTCTCTCGCCCTCCCTCCCTCCCTCCCTCCTTCCTCATCTGAGGATTTTTTTCCCAATTGCATTTTGAGAGAGAGCGATGTGAGAGAGACATCTGGAATGGTTGCCTCCTGCACTCGCCCCGACCAGAGCCAGAGATCCAACCTGCAACCCAGTTACATGTCCTTGGTAGGAAATCGTACATCAGTGTGTAGGCCGACGCTCTCACCACTGAGAAACATCGGCCATGGCTCATTGAGCATTTCTTGTGGGCCCAGCACTGAGTGCTTTACTCAAATAGTTTCGTTTCATCATCATGAAAACCTTATGTAGTAGGTATAATTATTGGTCAATATTTTACAGATGAGCATATGGAGACTTGCCCCAGATTACTGTTAGTAAATTATAGAGCAGGGACAACCCTGGCCATATGACTCCAGAGCTGGTGCCCTTCACCACTTTGCAAAATTGCATGAAGACGGGAAAGCCATTCAAGAGCTAGGGATGAGAAGGCGTGCCTGCTCTTGGAGCACCAGATGAGGAGCGCGTCACTCACAATTCAAAACCGCCTTGAAACATACCCAGGGCTACACTGCAACACTGGTGCGATGAAACAGCAGTTTTATCCCAGAACTGAAAAAATTCAGCTGTGTCTCGTTCCGTGGCTGGCACTGGTGCCTTTTTTGCCGTGAACTAAAAGACATTTCTGCTCTGGCCTGTCTAGTTGCTTCCTTTTCTGAATTTGCCACTCTGCCTTGTGGAAGCAGGCACCCTCCCTCAGCTGGCGGGCACAGAAAGCAGCAGCGGGGAGAGATTGCACTGATGTTATTTCAGTATCCTCTGATGTTACTTCTTAAGAAGGTCTGTAAAGTTCTAGGAATCTCACAGCTTTAGCATTTATAATTTTAGGAGTTTATGTGAAGGCTCAATATTTCCTAAGGTAAATTGACTGTTCTTTCTTTCGTGCGTCATACCTGCTCTTATTCTTACTCACACGTTGTCTCTGAGCAAAATAATAGAGGATATAACAAGGACACTATTGATAAAACAGATGTTTTTTTACTTTGAAATTGCATGCACTTATGGTCTTGTGTGTTAACCACTCTTAACAACTGTGTTTACTGTTGAAACTGGAAATACAGACTCTGATTATAGTTTAGCCAGCTTTTCCAGTCCTGCTCTCCTGTAAATGGATTATTTTTATTTTAAATTTTTGCTGCAAGCCCCACTACCTAATTGACTCTTCAATCATCACTTGCAGTGCACATGTCAGCATTCCCACGGATGCTAAACACACAGGTTGTCGGCACAATGGCAGGTTCACTGCGAATTATTGGATTCTTTCTGTCCCTTTAAATATTGGAGTTGGCTCCATTCTGGTTCTACCAGTTCTTCAATGGAAAATCTAGGGAGTGTTATATCTGTCTCCGGTCAAAGTTTATCTTAATACCTCTTGGTGGTCATCATAAAATAGTCCATCTGGAACTTAACAGATTGCAAATGAAATAGATATCCTAGTATTTGTTTTGCTGCTGCCTAATGATACCTCTATTTGAGTCATTGAGTACTTTTAAAGCATAACCTTTGAAGTGTGTTCTCACATCTTAATTTGCCACTTGGCACATTTAGTTCTAACAAACCAGAGCAAATTTTGTTTTATGAGAAACTGCTTGCCAAGCTTTAATTTTGGTCTTCTTAGAGGATTACTAATGAACTTGTGAAGTGTTTATTGACAAAACAATGGCATTAAAATTCAGCAGTATTCTCAGACAAAGACAAAGCATGGGGTTTGGGAGATACTGAAAAACACCACTGTTAACCTAATGATAAGCTTACAATTTCGCCTCTAGTATTTGGAAATATTCTAAGATTTCTTTTATTTTATCCACCTTATTCTCTTTTTAAAAAACCTTTAGCTGATTATGGAACATAACTTTGAATAAACAAATGGGTAAAATACTAAGTATTATCTTAAAAATTTAAGTTCTTTGAAGCTAGATAATATATTTATATTTCTGCTTTTATACCATTTATCTTTTAAAAGCTATTTAGTGGTGACGTTTTTCACATTTATGCATACTAAAATTATAGTGATTGAATTTATTATATCACTAGAGGCCAGGTGCACAAAATTCTTGCACGGGTAGGGTCCCTAGGCCTGGCTGGTGATCAGGGCCAATCAGGGCCTCCCAGCTGCTGGCCAGGGCCTCCCTTCCCTGGCTGCCAAATGCTGGCTGGGGCCTTCCTTCGTTCCGCGCCGCCCACTGTTGGTCAGTGCACATGATAGTGAGTGATCAGTCTCCTGGTCGAACTCCCGTGGGGACAGTTTGCATAGTAGGCATTTATATATATACTAGAAGCCCGGTACATGAATTCATGCATGGGTGGGGTCCCTTGGCCAGGCTGGCGATCGAGGCCTATCAGGGGGCCAGCCGGCCGGAGGGAAGGACCCCAGGAGGTTGGCCAGCTGGCCCTCCCCTCCCACCCCCAATCAGGGCCTATCGGGCCAGCCGGCTGGCAGGGGAAAGGACCTGTGGGAGGTTGGCTGTGGGAGTGCACTGACCACCAGGGGGCAGCTCCTGCGCTGAGTGGATCATAGCATCCGGTCGACCGGTCACTCCAGTTGTAACAGTTGCTAAGGCTTTTATATATATATATTTTATTTCTTGTGATCATTTCCATGTTTTTCCTTTTTAAAAAAAGCACGTAAGGTTATTATTATAGAGTGGCTAAATTTTAAGAGTCTTGCTAGCAGGTGGCAAAGTATAGTACAACTGCTCTACGAAGAAAAAGAAATTTCAGTTCTGGTGCCTGCATTTACTTAAAACGATTGCTTCTTTGTCTAGATTTTTCTTTTTCTTTTAAATTTGAAGTTCTGAAATTTACAATTCTGTTTACCAGGTGACTGAAGCACATCATAAAATGCTAAAGGGTATGTGTCAGAGAATTTCTCAAAAGAAGATGATAAAGTCTTTTTTTCAGGAGTTACAAATTCGTCTCTCATTATTACTTTGCTTAATTTTGTATTTTTCTATTTAAATAAGCTTCACATATTCTAACAGAACTATAGAAAACTCCTCTTCGTATAATGAATGGTATTCTATAAATCATTTTTGGTGGTATCCCTCCTGGACCGGAACCCTTCATCTTGATCTAATGTCTAGATCTGCCACCTTATCACTTTGGGCATTCCCTTAAAGATACATTTTCACAGATTTTTGTTTGGTTCCTTCTCTTGTTTGTGGAGTTAACTTCCCGAGAAATAGTACATGAGAAATGAATGCTTTGCATCTGTGTATCTTTAAATGTCTTTATTTTATATTCATACTTGATTAATAGTTCGGCTGGATGTAGAATTTTAGCTTGGATACTCTCTTTCTACAAAATTTTGAAGCCATTACTCTGTTGTTTTTCAATTCCCAGGAAAGAAGCCTCACCATTATACAGTGTGCACTAAGCTAAAAACCAGTAGGGCCCTTTTTTAGGGCTAGTTATTGGAGTGGTGCCTTTTGAAAGATAAGGAAGACGCTTAGTCGTTTAAGGGAATGTCATTTTACTCTCATATGAAAGTAGCTCACTTCCCTGTAGGAAATCTATAGGAGGTAAACATTAAAAAAAGTTTAAGGTACATATAAACTATCAAATAGTAAGTCACTTTGATTTGTTTACCTTCTTGACACACCTTGGGGTAAATGACAAACTGTTGTGCAATAGCCCTCTGTGGTCATATTTTAAAGCACTTTATGTTGATGTGATTTTCCAATCAGTGCCCTTTAGAAGCCAAATGGAAATTAAATTGATAAGATGCATATTATGACATTTGGATTTTTCTTACCTTAAAGTTTTCATAATAAAACTTGTAATTTCATATAAATTGGAGTCCAGAAGTGATATTGCCATTCTTTTTTAAAAATATTTTTATTGATTTCAGAGAGAGGAAGGGAGAAGATGTAGATAGAAACATCAGTGATGAGAGAGAATCATTGATCAGCTGCCCCCTGCACGCCCCTTACTGGAGATCGAGCTGACAACCCAGACATGTGCCCTCAATTGGAATTGAACCTGGGACCCCTCAGTCAGCAGGCCGACGCTCTATCCATTGAGCCAAACCAGCTAGGGCTACCATTCTTTTTGATAGTCTGTTTAAACAAAGGCTAACTAAAGACTTGAATTAGGAATTGGATATTTTGAAACAAATATCTTTGTTGGATATGTTTCAGATTTCTTTTGTACTCTAGTATAACTAAAATGTTTAAGTTATATCTTTAAAAGCAGAACCTAACTGTTTCATTGGGGATAAAAAGTTTTTTTTAGTTTAATCTGCATTGATGTGTGTATTTTTTAAATTGATTTGAGTGGGAGGTTGGGAGAAAGAAAGAGAGATAGGCGCACATCTCTTTGTTGTTTCACTTATTCATGCATTTATTGGCTGATTCTTATATGTGCCTTGACCAGGGATCGAACCTGCAACCTTGGTTTTTTGGGCCGAGGTTCTAACCAACTGAGCTACCAGGCCAGGACCTGCATTGATTTGTGTGTTTTCTTAGCAAGAATTTGCATTCAAGAATGATTGTCATTCTAATATACGATTAAAATAATTAATCTTATATAATAATCCCATATTATAACAGGCTAATATGCAAATTGACCCTAACAGTGGAACAACTGGTCGCTATGATGTGTACTGATCACCAGGGGGCAGATGCTCAATGCAGGAGCTGCCCCCTGGTGGTCAGTGTGCTCCCATAGGGGGAGCTCTGCTTAGCCACAAGCCAGGCCCACAGGAGCCTCTCCCGCCTCCTCAGCAGCACTAAGGATGTCCGACTACGGCTTAGGCCCGCTCCCCCCAGGGAGCCATAGTCAGACATCCCCCAAGGGGTCCCGGACTGCGAGTGGGCACAGGCTGGGCTGAGGGACCCTCCTGAGTGCACGAATTTTCATGCATCGGGCCTCTAGCCTATACTAATAATAGGATAATATGTAAATTGGTCGGGACACTGTCACAGTAACAACCGACCAGCAGGCTGCGTGCACAGCAGGCGCAGGTGGGCGGGGACTTGCAGCATCAGGGATGGGGCGGGGCCACAGCAGAGAGGCCTCTCTGCCGCGGCCCCAGCTGGGCATCCACAGGCGCGTGGAGAGGCCCCTCTGCTGTGGGCCCAGCCGTGGCCCCGGCCAGGGGTCACAGGCCTCCCCCGGCTCTGGCCTACCTCTTTGGGGCAATCCATAGAGGAGCCCTGGATGGGTGGGCGGGGCCTACCTCTTTGGGGTGATGGATTGGGGGGCTCCCGCACTGTGACAGGGCACAGACCAGGTTGGAGGACCCCCCCCCCCACCACCACCCCGCCCCGAGTGTATGAATTTTGTGCACTGGGCCGCTCATTTAGTATAACGATAAATGATACAATCCGTAGAAAACGTATAAAATGGCAAGTATCAATTCTTAATCTGTTAATTGTTACTAGGTGGCTGTCTTAGTATTGATTACTATGGTATTCTTTTAGCTTTTATAAATTACTACAAAAGATAAACTGTATCTTCTTTTACACTTTCTAAATTAGCTCGTATTTAATGTTGAAGGGTAGCAAGGAAAATTGATAGTTCAGATTTTTAAAGAAGTCTTATTTTAGGGTAATGTGCTTTTTAAAGTTGTTTTGGCACCTTTCTGGCCTTTTCCCCAGACATTAATCCTTGGCTGGAAAGAATAAACTCTAGTTCTCCATAATACCTGACTGCAAACTTCAAGCAGAAGGCCTTAGGCTGTTAAAACAAACATTTCTCAACCTTATAGCATAGACTTCCTGTTTTTACAGCTTTTCTGACCTTCCTGAGAAAAAGACCAATACAGCTATGGTTACATCCCGTGGTTATTGTCATACAAAAAAAATCTATTGAATTTTTCAAAGCCCTTGAGTATAAAAGTGATTAATGCACCAAAAAATGTAAATAGCAGTGGACTCATGTCTGCTCTTTGCTAGGCCTTCAATAAAAGATAATAGAACCAGGTCAGCTTTTAATGTGTCTGTGTCTGCTGCAATTGGAATGCCAGGAAAACCTCACATTAAAGAGACCTGCTCTATTCTGGAGAGATTGTAAAGGAAGCATTTGGCAGTCATTTCCTTTCACTTGTGAGAATGAACATGCCTTACATTATAATTGTTTAAACATACCAGAGTCTGCTGTTAGGGCTCTCATATTTTTCACTGTAGAGTTAGCTTACTCTAAAGATTGGAGGGATGGTCGTTGTTTAGGTTTCATTGTTAGGGTTAATTAAATAATGAAAATGTCAGAAGGTCTTTCTTCGTACTAAGCTTTGTTTCCTCCATCCCAAATATTTGCTTTATCTAGGCAGTTAAAATGAAAGTTAAGTGGATGTTCAGAATTTGTCTTCAGGACAGTCTCCCACCTCTAACACTTCCCTCCTCCAAAACAAAAGGAGCCACCCTGTGTTGTAAAGGTCAGACACCCTTGACGGTGGCTTTTGATTTTTGTTTTAGCTAACGTATGGCATGTGTGAGTGGATATTCTGAACTAGAATCCTTTGACATTTTCTAGAGAGGCTTGTGATTGGGTTTTAAGCAGAAAGTACTGGATCATTAACACTACCTATGAGGTTGAAACTGGCAAATGGTACTGGTTTAATTTTTTGAAACATTTATATTTATATTTTTCCTAAAATAGATGTTTGTGATTATATTTTAAAAAGAGTTTAGTTTATTGGAGATATATTACCAGATAAAACATACTTAAAATTTTTTTTAAAGGGCAAAGCAGTGTTTGGGATTTCTAAGTGTTATTTTAGTTGCACAAATACCTATCCATGTGTTTGAAATTTTGAATTCTTGGTATAATAGTTGAGGTTTTTTATTGTCATAAGGTTATGGACTTTCAATAAACCTGCCTGGATCTCCCCACCGATGGTATCACATATTGTCAGACCTCATTCTACACATCCTATAGCTTAGCTATTTCTTCCACAAACCTCTTTTTTTTTTTTACTGTAATGCTTTTCCACATGAGAAATCTCTCTTCTTAACTGTCTTTTTGCCTTTTCAAAGTATCACTCTGTTGGAACATGATAATTTCATCTGTAGAATCTGATATCGCTAGTGAGTTGATGAAAAATGTCCTTAAATATGTTGAAAACATAAGCTATCTTAAGAAATCGCACATTCTTAGTTGCTTTAAGGCTATTTCACATCCTGCATTCCCAAGAGGACTACTCACTTCCCCAAACTGAAGCCTTCAGGCCTGACCTTTGATTGACGTACGCGCTGTGGCAGATGAGTTTGCTGTGACTGCGCACTGAGCGTCTGCTCTCTGTTCTTAGGAAAGAGGGATTTGATGTGTTGCAAGCTGTCATCCCCCCTTCCCTCTTCCCGCCATTGTTTTATTTTACTTTATTTTATTTTAATAATGTCGGTAATTTTGTACATCATGAAATCACACTACTTACTAGGAGTTTATCACTCAAATACATGTTTGGGCTGTGTTGGAAAGTGAAAAAAAAAAGGAAAGTTGTAATTAACATCCAACTTGAATGTTTTACCTATATATGGAGTATGTGCTTTTTATAGTTTTACTAAAAATTAGCTTCTTTTGGAATTTTATTTTTTATTTATTTAGTTCTTTAAATATATATTTTTATTGATTTCAGAGAGGAAGGGAGAAGGGGAGGGAGAGAGAGAGAGAGAGAGAGAGAGAGAGAGAGAGAGAAACATCAGTGATAAGAATCAAAGATCAGAGGCCGCCCTAGTCACTTTGGCTCAGTGGATAGAGCATCGGCCTGCAGACTGAAGGGGTCCCAGGTTCGATTCTGGCCAAGGGCACATGCCCGTGTTGCGGGCTTGCTCCCCAGTGGGGGGCGTGTAGGAGGCAGCCAATCAATGATTCTCTTTCATCACTGATGTTTCTATCTCTTCCTCTCCCTTCCTCTCTGAAATCAATAAAAGAAATATATTAAAAAAAAAAAGATCGGCTGCCTCCTACCCACCCCCTACTGGAGATTGAGCATGTGCCTTTTACTGGAATCGAACCTGGGACCCTTTAGTCCGCAGGCTGACACTCTATCCACTGAGCCAAACCAGCTAGGGCGCTCCTTGAATTTTAGAATCTGATGTTATTTCTAGTTATTTTTAAGAGTGTTTTATGTAGATTCCAATATTATCAAGGTTGAAATTAACTCATAAGTTTTACTCTTAAATATAAAAGTAAATATTAAGATTCTGGCATTAAAGGACATAAAAACTCACTTTGCCTCAATAATTTGGAATATTATTACAACATACATGTTCATGGTTTCTGGTAAGTCTGTATCTATGGATATAATTATCATCACCGACCAAATTGATGTGTTTATATTTCTGTTCTCCTGCAACTTTACTACAAAGAAGCTGTGAGTTGATCATTAAATGTTGGCTGAATGGAAAGTGATGTGATAAGTGAACGGATAGGTAATTATGTAGGAAAGTTTTTTTAAAAAATTTATATTTGTAAATGCCTGACCTTGATTTACCTTTAAGACTTGCAAACTATGGATTAGATGATAGTTACCTATTATCTCTCCCTATAAAAGCCAAGCAACTGGAATGATGGAACGGCTTTAACGACCAGTCGCTATGATGCACACTGCAGCAGCCATCTGGTCCAATCGGGGTCCCAATCGGCCCCACCCCACCCTGATTGGGGGAAGAGTTGGCTGGCCAGGCCCCTGCTGGCTGGCCCCACCTCTGATTGCCACCTCCCATTGGGGGCAGAGCTGGCCAGCCGACCACCCATGGCCCCTCTCCCCGAGGCGCCCCCCCCCCACACAATTGGGGGCAGGGCCGGCCAGCCAACCTCCTGTGGTCCTTCCCCCCAGCCGGCCCCGCCCCCAGTTGGCCCCATTTGGGCGGGCTGGCCAGACCCCACCCGTGCACAAATTCGTGCACTGGGCCTCTAGTTAAAATAATAAAACTCATTCGGTAGCGCTAAAAGCTGAGAAATATTTTATATTTAATGTGCTAATTCTGATTTCATATACATTTTAGGATATAAGTCATAATTTCCTTATTTTTAAAAGACATGCTATTAATACTTATACCAGGGTAATGAGTCTCCTGGGACTATGTGGGGGAAGCCGGGGCATGTGGGGAAGAACATTGGTTTGGTTTAGGATGATTTGAGAGTATCTGTGGAATACCACTGTGGTGGAGCACAGAGGGCGTTTGACACGTGGGTTTGTTACTAAGAAGCAAGCTCTGGGCGGGGGAGCGGGAGATAAAAGTTTGCAATCAGCACGAAGCAGCTTGAGTGAATCTTCTCACTCATGAGAGATGCTGGATGTGACAAGAGGTGCTCAACACTGACTACTGATTCTTAGGAGAGGAGTCATGGAAAGAAACAGAGCGTGGCCAGGGGGCAGGAAATCCAGGAGCGTGCATAATGGAAAACTTAAACAAACCATCAGAATGCTAGTGTGGGAACAGGGAGTCTAAAATGGAAGGTAGCTTGATTCAGTCTCTTTGAGCTAAATAATGCATATTCATTGAATGAGAGATTCCAACAGTATAGAAATACTCATATGCACAAAAATACACATAGACCCTGGGTCATGATAATAATTTTAAAAGTATTTATTGAATTGATTTTTAGAGAGAGAAGGAGAGAGGGAGAAACATTGCTATGAAAGGGGAACATTGATCGGGTGTCTCCTGCATGCCCCTGACTGGGGAGTAAACCCCCAACTCAGGAACGTGCCCTGACCAGAATCCAGTGGGCAACATTTCAGTGCACTGGACCACACCCAGCCAACCGAGTCACATCAGTAGGGCATAATTAGACACCTTTTAATTATGGTATTCCCATACTATAGAATTCTGTGCAACTATATAAAAGAATCGAATGTTAATGGTCTGCTGTATAGTGAGAGAAGCAAGTTGCCATATAGATGAATAGTAGGATTTCATTTTTATGAAATAAAAATCAAGGAAATGACCCCCCCCCCCCCCCGACAAATAAATGTCTACGTCCTTACTATGTGTGTATTTGTACACGTGAGTTACAGAAGAGGGTCCGGAGAGATGCACTTCAGCGTGAATAGGTTTGGACTTTCTGTAGGAATGTATCACTCAAAACCCAGAAGGCCTTTAGAAACTGTGTATTATTTTTTTGAAAATGAGGTTTTGTTGAGTTGGAAAAAGGAAAGACGTTATGATTAGTTTAAAATTATAACTCCGTATTCTGCATAGTCATACAAAAGCACACCTCCCCATCCTCAGATACTATGTAGACAGACATAGCTAACTAGTACTAGCCCAGTCCTTGATTCAGTGTTTGCTTGGCTTGGGCATTCTTTTGACATGTTGACACTGTGGTGAGTTAAGTTACTTGATCTGAATGATTTTACTAGATAATGCTTAAGAACGGATGTTGATCATCTCAACTTGTAGTTATAAATCTGGCAGACCTTACTGGTTATTGTTAGATGAGTGTTACCATGAAACTTTCATGAAAATGTAATCTCCTGCCCCCTTTGGTGGCTGTGGGGAGTGTGGGCCAAAGCCGCCATCCTTAGAAGATGTGGCCAGAGGTCTTCCTTGCTGTGACGGAGTCAGGGTGATTGAGCCAGTAAATGCAGTGTAGTTGTGTGAGTTAAGGATCTGGAACACCCTGGGTGCTGTTCAGCTTGTGCTCAGGTTATACTTCACATTCCCCTGTGCTGTTTCTGGTCACGGCTTTAATGTTGGTTTAACTAGACTTTGTATTTAATTATAACTGGTAGGGTAAAGTCAGATGTCAGCTCACTTGGCTGCATGCTGAGGCCTGTAGAATATGGAGTGCTTTGCTTCTAACCGAATCTGTTGTCTCCTCTCATTATCTGTTAATGGTACTCAACTTGACAGGGTTGTTTTGATAAATGAAGGGTGTTCTAAAACCTGGAGCTGGATTTTATGTGGACTGGAACTTAGGACAAAAGGAAGCAATGGCACAAGGCCAGGGTGGGATGTGGGAACTAAGCAGTGCCATAGAGAATACTGAAAACCCGTGGGCATTAATTTGAGAGTGAGGTTGGGCGATACCTAATTTTTTTCGTTCCTCTCACAAACTTACTACTTCTTTCCCTGTGTCATGAGCTCATGTGCAAAACATCTGAGAAATTGTCTTGTAATAACTTCTCTATTTCTTATCTACAGATCTCTTAATTTACAAGCTCACATTAATGGGGTTTAAAATTAACGTTTCACTTGGAGGAGTTGGGGAGGGCGGTTTTGAAATGCTGTGTCACAACTGCTTTCACAGAGGCTTCCATGTCAGGGAAACACAGGTCTCTGAAAGAGGAAAAACTGAAAATAAAGGAAGAGTGTATGGTAAGAGAGAGGTGAAGGATTATTCCTCTCCCCTCATTTACAGCTGCATTTTGAATTTCATAGTACTTTTGCATTTAGAGAATCTTGGAAGACAAACTACTATACAATTGCTCTCAAATTTTTATGTTCTGTTTGTATTTCTCTTTGTGTGTGTACAAGATTTAGTGATGTATCCAGCTTACCTGTGGCTGTTTGCCTCTTGCATAAATGCCAGGTAAGCAGGAAGAACTTGGCTTGAATAAATTAATGATGGCTTCTGAGTCTCATTAACTTAAAAAAAGTGTAGCTTGCAAGTCGGATCCTGGTTATGGTCTCAGTGTTTTTATGAGTAACCCCCCCTGGCACAATTATTTACATCTCTATAAAGTGGGGATGAAAATCTTCATTTTACTAGACTTTTAAAGGTTAATAAAACATGGATTTATGCTATTCATTTGGAGAGATGCTACTTATTTGAGAGAGGCTTCTTTGTGCCAGGAACTGTGCAGAGACTATACACAAGGAATAAAACGGGGTCCTGGAAAGCAATTCATTTATTCATTCCATAGATCGGTGTGCTTGACACCCAGTGTGGTTAGGCACCACTTAATGACGGAGATAAGTTTTGAGAAATGTGTCTTTGTCGATTTTGTTGTGGTACGACCATCCTATAATGTACTTAACACGAATCTAGATGGTGTAGCTTACTGCACACCTAGAAAACATAGAACTTTCTCTAACGGACCCGGCTGCCTAGAGGGGACTATGGACCTTAACCCGAGAATCAGCCAATGAATTACAAACTGAGATAAACGCTCTCAAGGAAAGGAACACGGTTCCCTGAGAACTTACCACAAAGGAACTTGACCTAGAATGGAGTCTCAGGGGAAGCGTCTCTGGCACAGTCATACTTGATCTGAGATCTGAAGGAGTAGGCTTTACCTGTGTGTGGTTGGGGAGGTGGGGAGGGCGGAGGCAGGGAGATAGTGGGAAGAAGCAGTAGTCATGGTCTGCAGTAGAAACCCTGATACCTTGGGGAAATCGAAAGACTGGTGTAATTGGAAGGTGGGGGCTGGGTGTGGATGGCTCATCAGAAAGGATGCAGGACAAGGACAAAAGTATGTAAGTGTCATAGATAGCGTGCTGCCAGTGTTTAGAATCCCTGAGAGACTAGGTACAGAATGAATTCAGAAGAGCAGTTTGGTCGTTCTCGCCAGCCCTTTTCAGTTCACTTTAAACCACCATTTGTAAAAAGGTCTGCAGGAAAACAACATAAAACAATCCTCTTTAGCCTCTGCCGTGTGTCGATGGAGCTGGTTAGAAAATGGAAGTGTGTCCCAGTACGGAGTGGCTTTTGTAGCTGGGCTTTAGGGTTGAATTCATCTCTGACGTGGGTGATTTCACAGCCACTTTGTGATGAAGCAGATTTTCAAGCTGCATGTCCCTCAGGATGGACTCATTGAGGAATAGTGTTTAGTGGCGCTTATAGCATAGCTCATAGCGGAGTTACGCTTGCACCGTAGACCATGTCTGATTTTTTTTTAACCAGTGATGGATTGTTTTCTTTTGAGGGGGAGGAGGGATTTGTTGTCCCATTTATTTATGTGTTCACTGGTTGATTCTTGCATATGCCTTGACCAGGGATCAAACCTGCACCCTTGGTGTCTCAGGCTGACACTCCAACCAGCAGGGCTCCCAGCCAGGGCCAGGGCCAGGGCCAGACCACCTCTGATTTTTATAGGCTACAGCCGCCTTTTAGGTGGCAAAAAGCTTTATGCTTCATCCACTCTTATTCTCAGTGCCTGTGCTGTTAGTAGTTTTAGATAGCTATTTCCATCTCCTGAAGAATAATTTGATTTTTCTTTAAAAGTGATTAGGAGAATGATGTTGAAATAGCAAATATGCATGTCAGCCTGTCAGCTTGGTTGTCTGTGCCAGTAAGGCTACCTCCCACCCCCTACCCCTTGGTGGGAGACTGGGCGCAAATCCCTTACCTGTCTAAATCTTGGACTACTGGTAAGAGGGTACCTATTAATTCAGCGACATTAATGGGCTTTGGAAGGTCCAATAACATTTATTTGAGAGTTCAGTGAAACTTGCCTGGAAGGTAAAAAGGTGGAATATGAAAAATACTAAAAGTGATCATTTAAATTTTGAGCTTGTGACTTTCAAATTTTGGTTGACACCGACTAAGCTTAATACTTTGAATTTATATTCTATAGGAATATATTTTAAAACATTTTCTATAGAGTGTCTTATTTAATAGGAAAATTTATCTTGGCTGCTACTACTAGAGAGTCCATGGTATGAATGTAGTTTAATTTTAATAAATTTTAGCAAGTTGACCATATTGGGTGTGGGGAAGAAACTGATTTTAAATAACAGTTGGTAATTCTATTTAGATGCACATACAATGGAATTAAGGAGGGGTCTGGAATCTGGTAGCCTGTGAGTTACATGTATATGTAAGGACACTTGGCAGGAATGCACATTTATGTTGTTTCCTTATTAAGATGGATAATAAAGGAGTTAAAAAAATCTGTTTTTATTTATTTCAGAGAGGGAGGGAGAGATAGAAACATCAGTAATGAGAGAGAATCATTGAGAGCTGCCTTCTGGGGATTGAGCCCACAACCTGGGCATGTGCCCGGGACCCTTGGGACCCTTGGGACCCTTGGGACCCTTCAGTCCGCAGGCTGATGCTCTGCCCACTGAGCCAAACCAAGTGGGGTAAAGCCCACTCTAAGCATGCCTTGCGTAAAAGACGGATCTTTATTGTTTGGGGGGTGATTGGAGAGAAGCATTTTAAACAAATGGCTTAGAAAATTCTTAAGTTGTAAGGAAAATTGGGGTCAGAATTATTGTTTGCCACCAAACAATGACTCTCTCCTGTGCATCTTTCAAACACATGTTGGGGGTGTCGATGACTGCTGGTTATTTCATCTGCATTTTGTTAGACGTCAGAGGTTGTTGGTATTAATATTCCTGGCAGAAGCAGAGGCACCTCTAGGACGTGTGAACTGCTGATCACTCACGGGGATGTGCTGCCTCTTTAATATCTTGCTTGCAGATGCATTTTCTAGCTGACCAGGCTATTAAGAGCTGCCATCAATCACGCAGCCTCTCAGTTCCGGCTGTCAGCAGGGGAGGGAGGATTAGGGAGAGGCGAGGCTGGCTGGCCAAGCTAGGAAGGAGATAACATTGCAGCGGCTTTGTGTGCGCGCGCAAGCCGGACTCCAGCCCGGGTTTTGCCGGCTGCCGCCGCCTAGGGGAGTCTGCTCTTTCTCTTCTGGTGTCTAGGTCTCAAGCATGTGGCAGTGTTGGCCCAGCCTCTGGGGTTGAAGGAGTGCGGCTGTATACCACCCCCAGCCGCGGGCGGGGCCCCGCGTGGCCACCGACTCCCCTCCCGGAACCTCCGAGCTGTGGGGACCTGCGACTGCTTCTCCGCGCTGCCCTGCATCCGCCAGGGCCTCCTTTTGTTTAGCAAGTGCATTTCATGCCCCTAGCCCCCGCCGCCCCGCCCCTGCTTGTGGGCCTAAGTTTGCGGGCCCTGCGTTGGAGGAGGACGAGGCCCGCAGGCTCAGCTCCTGCCGCCGACCGGCCGCAGGCAAGTGGCCAGCGCCTTATGCTGCGAGGGGGATGCGGGGCTCGGGCCAGGAAGTTGATCTAGTGTGGACGCCGGGGCTCTCGGAGGTGGGTGTAAGGGAGGGTTGTAGATGGCCCTAGAAGGATG
The DNA here is from genome assembly GCA_026230045.1 of Corynorhinus townsendii. Taxonomy (NCBI): domain Eukaryota; kingdom Metazoa; phylum Chordata; class Mammalia; order Chiroptera; family Vespertilionidae; genus Corynorhinus; species Corynorhinus townsendii. The sequence goes on from JAPDVU010000002.1 coordinate 217,443,127, forward strand.
AACAACTTGGGTGTTATTAAGAATGGTGGTGGCTTTCCAGGAATCAGGAGGCGGTATGGGCTGTGTCCCATTGCATTGCTGTTGGATTTTCTAGTCCCAATCAAATAACTGAATTAAGAAACCTCTTTAGGGCATAGAAAACCTGATTTTTAAAGAACGCGTGTGTGTTTCTGTCTTCTCTGAGAGGAAAGCCTTATTGAACATGAACAATGTCTAATCCAAAAGTCACTGGTCAGACACTTCATTGCTTACCGCGGAGTAAATGTAAATTTAAAAACAAAATGGATTTGATGGACTTGATTATAAAGTAATTTTTGGGTATCTTACAAATAATTTAGTTCTTAGACCAAAATACACTTATTTCTTAGATCAAAATACGGTTATTTTATGGGAGTAGCTAGAATGCAGAGGTAGAAAAAGGTTGCTTATAGTTTAAATTGTAAAAAATATTTTTGGTTTGAGATGGTGGCTTCCCTACCCCCTTCCCCTTGTTTACTCAAATCTTGTACTCTCTTGGAAACTATGGGCAGACCTGCTTGACCACTCTGTTGAGAAAGAAACTCCTGTAATGGATTACTTTGTTTTACTCTTCTTTTCCTGGTGCACATGTGCCACTGTTCTCCTGGGGGCATTGTTCGGCTGAAGGCCTCCTTTCAGCCACATGGAAATTAAAAAGAAAAAAAGGTATGTGCACGAACACAGTGGTCAACAGAGAGATTAATTTACCCCTTTGAAATCGTGTGTCAGTGTGCCTTAAGATTGAGACAGTAAAAGTTGAGAACAGAGTTGACAAACTCCTTACAATTCTGTGCCAAAATAACTATATTGAGTATCTCCTTCCTTCCTTCCTTCCTTCCTTCCTTCCTTCCTTCCTTCCTTCCTTCCTTCCTTCCTTCCTTCCTTCCCTCCTTCCCTCCTTCCCTCCTTCCCTCCTTCCCTCCTTCCCTCCTTCCCTCCTTCCCTCCTTCCCTCCTTCCCTCCTTCCCTCCCTCCCAGGAACGCCAAATTTAAACTAGTGATTAGAAACCTTACAGATGGGAACAATACCCCGTGTAAGCCCATTGATCTGTGGGCAGTTACTTCCAGATGCACAACCATCTCTACATTTTTATGTGTGTTCGATTTGGGCCCTAAGAGGCAATTGCCTTTCTGAGTATTTACATTGCCTAGTAAAATAACACGAGGCAGACATTTTAGAGGCTTTACAGTAACTTCACAATAGTGTGGGAGCAGCAGTTAGAAGCTTGTATTTGTGTTTTTTTTCCAACTCTGTAATTTAGTAGTGTTTAAACTGTTTTATAAAGATCTCTGGGACCAGTGAAAGGTGGTTTTCAGTCCAGAGCACTTGAGTGCTCATTGTACTCTGGCAGGCCCTGGTGCACTTGGCAGGCTGCGCTTGAAATGTTATTTGATCTGCTTGCATGATAGAATTGACTTAGATTACACTTTTCCCCTCCCTGTGGCTGTTGAAAGTGATGCATCAAGGAGCACTGTGCAGTAACATATTTAGAGACTCAACCTACATTCATTCACTCTAAGAAGGTTTCCAGAAAAAAGGCCATTTAGATTTTTGTCTTGTTTTGTGGTTTTGCATTTATGAATTGAGGCAAGAGCTGACGTAATGTAACTGTACCACTTCCTTTGTGTGTGTATAGGTTTTTATAGCCTGTGTTTCTATAGGATATGTTCCAGTCTACATGGTTGTGATTATTTGAATGTGTGTATATTTTCAACTGGGTCCTTTCAGCTTTGTGCCAATTTATTGTTTACATTGTAAGTCTGCGGGGGTGGAGGGGAGGTGGGGAGGTGGGGTGGGGCGAAGAGTGCGATGGTGAACCCTGCCAACTTGTCAGTAAGGTTCAGTGAATTGCCTGTGTTATGCAGACTAGCCTTTCATTTTAATTAGTACAACTGTGGACAGCTGTTAGGTCAGAACGCATTGGCTGCTCTGCAGGGTAGTTTTATCTCACACTGGAGGTTTCATGGGCTTGTCTGGCTGTGTTTCTTAATCCCTCTCCCACTGCCACTGTGCTTGCTTTTAAGCAAATGATAGAACAAGACCAGCTTTTGTTTACTCATGTAATTGTTTACTTGTGAGAGATTTTTTTTGTTTCATTTATTAGCTGGTATTGCATTTACTATGCTTTACCAAGGTCAAAGGGTTTTGCTTGCTATTGTGTAGCCAGAGTAGCCAGTTAGAACGGTAAAATGATATAGGAAGCCAGCATTTCTCCCCTTCCAAACTGCTTCTTTGTTTGCTATTCTAGGATTAGTCTGTAAAATTCAAACAGAAATCAACGCTAGTTCAATGGAGATGATAACATGGTTAAAATGTTTCTCCCTGTCTCTTAACTCTTGTAACACTGTACCAAAGGGACTGAGTGAGCCGCTAACTACTAGCAGTTTGGCCGGGGGCTGGATAGAAGGGTTTAGAAATGTGTGTTCAGGGACATGTGTGGTCACCTTTAAATTGTAAAATGTATTTTTGGCTCCAGGTTGTTAGAAAGTATTTTCTTTAAGATTGAGTAGCTTTGTGTGGATACAGGCCTATGACAAAATCCTTTTGCAGAGGCCCAGTTTACTGATAGACTATGGGGATATTGTTGGGGGCACTGGTGGGGATGGTGTTGGGTTCTGCTGGGGGGGGGAGGTTGGTTTAGGTTAAGAAATCTCTTAAAAATAAAAAAATAATGTTTAAAAAAATAGATTTCAGAAAGAGGAAGGGAGAGGGAGAGAGATATAGAAACATCCATGATGAGAGAGAATCATCAGTTGGCTGCCTCATGTACACCCCCGGCTGAGGATTGAGCCCGCAACCTTGGCATGTGCTCTGACTGGGAATCGAACTGTGGTCTCCTGGGTCCTGGTTCCTGGGTCGATGTTCAGCCATCATGCCACACCAGCTGGGCAGGTTGAGACATCTTTTAACTCACTGAAGATACAGGTTCCTCTTAAAATAACCGGGAGTGAGGAAAGAAAGTGCAACATTAAAAACATGTTTTTATTAATTTTAGAAAGAGAGAGGAAAGAAGGGAGGGAGGAGAGAGAGAGAGAGAGAGAGAGAGAGAGAGAGAGAGAGAGAGAGAAAGAAACAGAGAGAGAGAAAGAAACATTGATTGACTGCCTCCTGCACTCCTCCCCCACCAGGGATTGAGCCTGCAGCCCGGGCATGTGCCCGGATTTGGCCAGGAATCCAACTGGCAACATTTTGGTTGTTCATGGGATGACGTTCTACCAACTGAGCCACATCAGCCAGGGCGGGAGTGCAATATTTTTCAGAAAAATCTGGTAAGTTCAATGTAACTGACCTAGAAAATGTTTTCTCTAATTAAAAGAAATAACAACATTTAGCCCTAACCGGTTTGGCTCAGTGGATAGAGCGTCGGCCTGCGGACTGAAGGGTCGCAGGTTCTATTCCGGTCAAGGGCATGTACCTGGGTTGGGGGCACATCCCCAGTGGGGGGCGTGCAGGAGGCAGCTGATCGATGTTTCTCTCTCATTGATGTTTCTAACTCTCTATCCCTCTCTCTTCCTTTCTGTAAAAAATCAATAAAATATATTAAAAAATAAAAAATAAAAGAAATAACATTTAGATTAGCAGCAGAGACTGCTGAATCTAAGGAAAAACAGAATAGTAAGTATCTTAGAGCTAAACAGATTATTTCAAAAGTGCATTTATAAGTATTTTTTCTTTTTGAGACTGTATTTCTTGATCCCAGATTTTAATGGTTGTAGACTTACCCTCCAAAATCTATCTAATCCTTGACGTAATTGACATACTACGTATTTGTAACGAAAAACAGTAAAACAATAATGTTGGCATTTAATTAGCAGGGAAATTAGCATAATCACACTCAATTTTTAATGCTATCACCTGGAGCTCTGGTGGTGTAATTAATCAATTCATTCAGTATGGTCTGGTGGTAAATAACTGGGCTGCCTGAGTTCTGTTCCTCATTCCATCATTTACTGTGAGACCTAGAATAAGTTACTTAGCCTCTTTATGACTGAGATGAAAATGATCAATGTACCTCAGAGGGTGTGCAAAATTCTTAGGAATGTGCCTGGCAGGTAATGACAGCTAATACTTAATATAGTGAGTACTAATTACGCTCTAGGTACTCTTTTAGTTGCTGAAGAAATTAAAAAAAATAGTAAGTTTCCTGTCCTCACAGCACTTACATTTCAGTGGAGGAAGACAAAGCCAATTAAAAGGAGCATAATGGTTTCTGAAACTTTCAAAGATAACTTTTGGGCATGCCAGTGAGGTTTTTTTTTGGAAATTTAATAATATGGGAAGTTTAACATCTCTTTTCTTTATTTTTTAAAAAGTTAAATATTTTTATTAAAACTTTTTTTTGAGAGGGGGGGGGAAGGAGAGGGAGAGAGAGAGAGAAGCATCCAGGTGAGAGTGGAACGCTGATCAGCTGCCTCCTGCACACCTCCTACTAAGGACTGAGCCTGGAACTCGGGCGTGTGCCCTGACAGGAAACTGATCCAGCAGCCTGTGGGTGCACAGTACGGACTCCCAACCAACTGAGCCACCCCAGCCAGGGCTAACATCAGTCTTTAAGCCAAACTTTTCTTCTTCCTTGATAAAAATGTGTTTCTCACACTGCTAGATGAATTATTAGCGACTGGTAACCATTGGCTCACAGGTAGAATGAGAAAGGAGGAAGCTGCTTTTTCTGGGAAAGGAAAAGAGGAACAGAGAAGAAATTAAAGGTAATGATTTCTTGGTTTCTGTGCCCGGCAGTAAAAGGGAAATGTTGAATCCTGGCCTATCCTTAGAAAGAAATATCATGCATCCTTTAAGGATCATGATATAAAATATATCCTAATGTAAAGCTCAGTGGAAAACACTGTAAATGCCCATCTGTTTATGCAGCACGGTTCCAGTTATGTCCACACTCACATCTAGTCACTAGGAAGAAACATACAAAATGTCAGTAGTGCTCATCTCTGTATAATGGGATTATGGATGATTTCATTTCCTTAATATTGTTCTGTCTTTGCGTGACTTCCTTAACTCTTCGTTTAAATGCCTCTGAAGTACAGAGGAGGAAACAGGTTTAGAGAGAGGCTATGCGATTTGACCAAGGCCCCACAGCTAGCGAGTGGCGAGGCCGCATTCTAAGCCACATCCTGACCCCTGTTCTTAACCTGACCACCTCTCATCCTGCAAAAGTGACCTTCCTAGAAGGGCCTCCCCTGGCCCCTTGTGCCCCATCCCAGGCTGTGGCCCACGTGGCTTTGGAATTGCTTTATGTTAATCAGAGGGCACTCACTGGAACGTAAATAGAAGGAGCTGATGCTGAGCTAATGCTTGCACATGCAGTTATTGGAAGAGAAAAGCCAGTTTTCTGGAAAGAGGAGGAAATGGAAGCAAGACTTGAGAAAAAGGTCTGAAAGGTACAGCAACATAAATGGATAAAGGAAGGCGATGCTTCAAAGTGGGAGTGACAGTACAATCACATTGTACTAGGTTTTGTGCTAGAGAATGAGAACTGAGGAAAACACTATGGAAAAAATACCATGTGTTCGGTCAGGAGTCGGGTAACCCCTGAGAATGTGGCGAAAGCAGAGCAGCCAAGGTGGTGGAGGATGGCCAGTGATGTGTGGAAGTTAGTTTGCAGTTGGAAGGAAATGTTGAGAAGCTTGACAGTAAGAGAATGGTAGAAGGTAGCTAGAAGAGGCTGCAGGTTAATAAAATTAACTAGTGGATGCATCAAGAGGTTAAGGGCAATGGCACTCTGTAGGTAGGACTTGATGATTAACATGACTGTTGTGTTCAGGTTTTGGGGTTAAAATGAGGTAGTGATTGTGAATCACTTTAGAAAGTAGAAAACATTTTAAATTCAGACCATTAATCAGAAGTTGTGAAGAGTTTTTAAAAATATGGTAGGTAGGTATGGGAAGTAAATACTTTATAAAATTAAAGTATTTATGCTAGTAAAATTTGAAGTAATCACTGGGTTTTAAAGATGAACCATTAGGTCTGTTTCTCACGTCTTGTTTTCCACAGAGTGAACGAGCTTTTGGAATTGTGGCTTTAAGAAAGGGTCAGTTTATATGTGACTGTTGAGCTTCAAAGGAACAAAATAGGGTGAATATATGGTGCCTTTGAAAAACTGCTTAACTCAAAAGCCTCCAGATGGTGTGTGCTGCTGTGCTCACAGCTGTATTTACTGCAAGCTCACCAGATTATCCACTAATAATTTAAAAAGAGCTGGGTAGAAACAGTGGTACAGTCAAGTCGTCATTGGTTGTGCACCTCAACACCAATAGCAACTTTTTATTTGTGTGCATTTAGTAAAACACCAGTTGAAATGACTTACTTCCTTTTGTATTGCTTTCAAGATTTCTTATTTGGGCCAGTATATGCTTTGCACAAACAACCAGAGCGCTAACATACAGAAGTAGGTTTCCAGGCTTTAAAAATTTTACTTACTTACTTACTTATTTATTTAATGTGGTCTCTTAGGAGTAGATTGGAGAATGGTTCTTGCATCTTTAAAAAATGTTTTTCTGTTGTTTCACTAACGAGTTAAAAGTTTTAAAATATATTTTTATTGATTTTAGAGGGGACAGGAAAGAGAGGGAGAGAGAGAAACATACCATATTTTGCATTCCCAATTTCCATGAATGAGAGTTCCCTTTGCTCTACATTGCTAGTATTTGGTGTTGTCATTATTTTGGATTTTAGCCCTTTTTATGTATTAAAAAGTTTAATGCTCATGTCTGGTGTCAGCTATGTTGCAGTTTTGACTTTGTCTACTATTTGCCATAGAGAATAAATGAGCCCTGTAAATATTGTCTCTATGTGCCTCATTGTCCATCCTGTAGGGGAAAAGGCATAAAGGAATAAATTTAGGAATAACATAATCTGATTACACTTAAAAAACAGGCATAATTCTGCTATAATAATTTAAGGTTGATTTTTTTTTTAGGGTTTTCATGTAAATATTATTTCCCCTCAGTTACCCAGTATTTCTCATTTTGCAATAGATTTCATTTTATAAAGGGAAAGAAATGCTTTGAATGTTTGAAACAAGCTCATTCTGTCAAAGCTCTTTCTTTGCTAGATATTTATGGATATAAAGATTTGTATTATTGAGTGGTCAAGGCACTCAGGTAAGAGGAAGATTTGACCCTGTCCTTGGAGGTTATTAGCACCTAAGAATAACTACAGCAGTGACTATTCAAGGGCTTACTGTAAGGCAGAGCAGGTCCGCTTCTAAGATGAGGTACGTCACAGCTATGCTTACGGACAGCGGTTTTGACTTCACATTTACTGTGCTCTGTACCCACCCACAGCCTTGCTTGTGAAGATGATTTGGATAGGCTCTCCTGATAGTTAAGGAGTTCATTAATTCCCCTGCCAGGGGTTCTTAATTTTATTTTTATCAGGGACTCCATCAAACATTGGTGCAAGGTATGGTCCCCCCCTTTCCTCCCCCCAGCGCCTCCTCAACATAGTCTGTGACCATTTGATTACATTTCACAATTCACAATTGCAGGTAGTCCTGAAGCCCCTCCAGGGACCTCTCCCTAAGAACTCCTGTTCTAGTGAGCTCTAAATCTCTGTTGAAATTACCAGGAAACCTTCGCGTTTCTTGGTTTTGGCAGATCGGCTTTACTCGCATAGTGTGGTGTGAGGCCCCTGAGTTGTGTGGAGCCTGTGGAGCTTGCCATCTGTGTTCTGGTTTACCCAGGGGTCCCCAGGCTGCTGTTTGCTATGGCAGATTGTCTGAGGATCCAGAGGAGAAACGATTCTCAGCTCTTTGTACCAGAGAGAACTGACCTCTCCTGAGCATGTGGTTTGTGTTTAACTTGGGTGTTTAGCATCCTGTGACTGATTAAGCTTTCTTTGAGCTATTTGCTCATAAAATTTTGGCCACATCTGAAAAAAAGATATAAAAGTGAACTGAATACTTCCATCGTGGTTTCATCTTTTCAGTGCCCTCTCTGCCCTGCAATTTGCCTTTGTCCCAGCAGAAAGAGCAGCAAGGTGGTAGAGATAGAGGCTCGGCCTGCAAGACTGTGAGACTGGCCTTTATGACCTGAGGACCAGGTTTCACCCACCGTGTGTTCAGGGTCCTTATCTATGAACGAGTCCTACTTCGTATGGCTACTGTGAGGGCAAAATAGGAAGCTCCAGGGGCAGTACCTGGTGCATCAAGTGCTGACTAAATCTCAGCTGTTGTTATCATACCAGTGCCTTCATTTATTTTCAGTTTTATTTCAGAATACTTAGGAAGCTCAGTAAGCTGCCTTAAATAAGGCTCTTTAAAAGTAACCCATGCTTTAGATCTTCCCCACCTTGTTTAATTTTTGCCTGAAGACAGTCATTAAATAAATGATGTAGGGGAGTGCTATGGACTGAACCATGTCCCCCAGAGTTATTTTGTTGAAGCCCTAACCCACAACATTTTGGTATTTGGAGGTGAGGCTAGTAATTAGGCTTAGATGAGGTCATGAGAGTTTGGGGGGCGGGGGCATGATGAGAATATAAGAAGTGAAAGGCCCAAGGTATATCCCCCCCCCTCCCCCGCCCCCGTTTCCAGGACACAGTGAGAAGGCAGGGAGCTGAATTGGCTAAAACTTTGATTTTGGGCTTCCCAGCCTCAGAACTGTGGGAAATAAATTTCTGCTTTTTAAGCCACCCAGTCTGTGGTATTCTGTTATAGCAGCCTAATTCAGAGAGTAAATTTCATACATGCAGAGTAGAAGGTGATCAATAGCTTATCATAGAGGCACTGAGTTTTTTGAAAGTGAAATGGGATTATGCTTCTGTTTGCAGAAAGCTTTACATCTACTGAACCGCCTTCCCTGACCTCTGGTTTGCTCCTCACCGCTACCTTTTGAAGCAGGCAGAGCAGATGCTGGCTTCTCAGTTTACAAAATGAGAGCCAAGTCTAGAGAAGTTAATTGAGTTGCCTACATTCAGTTTCCATTTCAGAAGTGGCCAAGCCTCTTCGTAGCTGTGTTCTGTCTTCTCTCTCTGTTGTGTCTTCCATGGACACCTTAGTATTGTTAGTTCAATGTTCTCACCCTTCTGCTCAAGAAGACCATAACCTTTATCTTTAGTCTTTGTAGGGATATTATTCTCAAAGTGGGGAAATCTCTCACTTTTTACATTTGCATATGGAAACTGAAACATTAATAGTGAAATTGTAGAATTTTTCTTGAGAAAAATAGAATTTTTGAATTATTTGACTTGCTGATAAGATTTGAAGTATAAAATGTCTGTGAGGTATCATAATTCTAAGAAATGTCACAGTACCTGAATTAGCACTTATAACATTTTATCTTTATTTTGGTCCAGGTATTGGTTTGTCGTCCAGTCTTGCTGATGAGTATCTAGAATGTAGTCGTTATTAGGAGCTATGTACAGTCAAAAGATTATCGTTCATTTTAGTTAAGGTGATTTGATTATGTCTTGCTCAAAGGGATGAGATGAAATAGCAGTGTGAAGCTACAAACTTTTAGTTAAAGGGGGGGAGGGGGAATTCAATCCAAAACCCTAACCCAAACTCTGCCCTTCATTCTGAAATTCTGCCAAGTTAGCATTTATGAGCTGTAGTACATATTGTATTTGCTTCATTTCCCATTATATTTTAACAAAGAAATTAAAAAAATGTTACTTCCTGATGATGAAAATTATTTGAGATTAAAAACTTAGATTAAAAAATTTCTTTATTGAGATAAAATTCTCATAACAGACAATTCACCCATTATACAGGTGTTCAAATCAGTGGTTTTTAGTATATTCAGAGTTGCGCAAACCGTCACCACACTGTCATTAAGAATACAATTTTACATGGTGTTTCTAGTGACTAACTGAATGCTCCTAGGTAATCATTATATGTAAATTCGTGCTTCTGTGAGTAAGAATATAACTTACGTAAGTCATTTATCATTACAACATATAATTGGCTCAAGGCTTTCAAACCCAGCTTTTGTTTAGATGGTCTGACGTGAGGGAGTTAACGTCAGCCCAAGGTTAAATGACTCCCTTCCTTCAAGGGATAAGGCAGTTATGAATATGGTATGAAAATGGGATGTCTTCTTTCAGCATATTATCTGGAGAAACCGCAACTTTCCCAGGGCATGGTTTTTATATTTGCTGTACTCAAAATGTGTTAGACGTTTGCCATTTTCAGCAGTTTGTGATAAAGAAATTTTCATTTGTTAGTAAAAGGACAGCCAGCTGATATGTCTTAGATTAGGGGAATTTCTTATTGTTGATTCCTTCCCACGGTTCATAAAATTCAAGTAGGCCCTTAAGGCTATGGAGTAATCATACTCCATTTTCCTCGCCCTGCTTCCTAGATGACTGTTTCATGCTTTCTTCTTTTACACCTCCTCCCTGTTTTTTAAAAATATGTTTTTATTGCTTTTTAGAGAGAGAGGTAGGAAGAGGGTTAGAGAAATAGAAACGTCAGTTAGAAAGAAACATCATCGATTGGCTGCCTCCTACGTGGGGATTGAGCCCGAAACCCGGGCATGTGGCCCGCCCGGTAATGGAACCATGACCTCTTGGTTCCTGGGTTGACACTCCACCACTGAGCCACACTGGCTGGGCTCCTCTGGTCTTTATACTGGGCTTTCTGCTCCAGTGAGAAAAAGTAAAGCAGTCAGAGGAGAAGTTCCGCAGACTCCCACCACCTTGATCTACCTTCCGCCTTCCTGGCTGTGTGTAGATGGGGTGCTGTTCTCTCGTGCCCTCCAAGGCCAACCCAGCCCAGCTGGTCGTTCCACCCCACCCCTGCCCTCTCAGGTAGTAATTTTTTGTCTCTCATGTTATTAATGTTTCAGACTCTACTGGATCTTTCCCAACAATACACAAATGTGCTGCTTTTCTCCCTAATACAAAAACAACCCCCCTTTTTTGACCCAACTCCCCCTGTTGCTGTTGCTTATTTCTCTGCTCTTCTTTGCAGGAAAACATTTCCCCAGCTATCTGTGTGACCGCATTTTTGAGACACAGAGGGGCTTCCCTTGACCCTTGGTGTCTGCTCCTGATTTCCTTTGCCCTGCTCAGTTTCCCCCTAGAATATTGTCATTTCACATACTATATATGTATTTATTTTCATTGCTTATTGTCTTGTTCCTCCCACTAAAATATAAAGTCCTGAAGGGCAGGGATTTTTATTTTTATTTAAGCTGATGATTACATTTACCATCTATCAGGTGAATTGTTCATTTTGTTTATTTTTGTCCATGAAACTCTTTCAGGGAGTCTTATCCTGGTAGATTAATATATGTTGATAATTTATAGGACATTACCTGGACACTATAGGTGGACTTGTTAGGTAAAAAAATTAATAGTGATTTATTATAAATATTTATTTTAGATAAACATAAATAAACACACATATTTAGTCTAGTTGTACATTTCTCTGGAGGATAGAGATCAGAGGAACTTGCTGCAATAATGGTTTCTCTTTTTTGGAACCAGTAAACGAGCAGAACAATCCCATTTAGTCTAATTAAGTGCAGTATCATAAGGCAATCAGACTATAATCCGAACACGCCCAGACAACCCACTAGATCAGTGGAAAAGTTGGTTGGCATTTGGTAGATGGAAAAAGGAGGAATTTGCCTGAAGTTTTTGCTTTTTAACCAATTGGTTTTTCTTCATGCATCCAGTGTATTAATGTAGGATCTGTTTTTATTTTTTTACAACTAATTTATTTTTGTAAACGTATTTTTTAAAATATATTTTTATTGACTTCAGAGAGGAAGGGAGAGGGAGAGAGAGAGAGAGAGAGAGAGAGAGAGAGAGAAACATCAATGATGTGAGAGAACCATTGATCGGCTGCCTCCTGCACGCCCCCTACTGGGGGTTGAGCCTGCGATCCGGGCATGTGCCCTTGATTAGAATCGAACCCGGGACTTTTCAGTCCACAGGCTGACTCACTCTATCCACTGGGCCAAACCAGGTAGGGCTAGGATCTGTTTTTAATAGTTATTTGCAAAAAGTTTAGTATGTGGTAGGTCTGTGATGAGCTAGAAGGGTAGAGGTAACAGTCATTGGTTTACAAGTCTGAGCACACTATAAAATACTCGAAACTTAATCCTCAGTGTAATGTCTTGAGGTAGGACCATAATTCCTCTTTAACAGAGGGGAAATAGCTGAGAGGTCAGGTTGCCTCACCGCCCCTTAATATCTAGTTTGATTTCCATGTCTGGTGCAGCCCCCACTGCACCCCAGCCTCCAGATTTGTTGGAAGAGTTGGGAAAGATGGCAGAAGTGACCCCTGGGGGAGAGATTTCTGTAGACCAAATGTGATTGAATGTGTGAAGGTTGAGAGTGAGGGGAGAAAGCTTATACTTTGAATATGGTTGATTTGGGTAGATGACTTGCTGAGAGAGGATCCTTAGAAGGTTGATTTTGGTCATATCTAAACCTAGCCACTACTTTGTGTTGGAGGTGTATTAGAGAATTGTTTTGCGAGGTAAGGTAATTTTATTGGCCTTTTCCCATTAACATATCTTTAAAATGAAAACATTTAATCTGATTTTAGTTTTTCAATTTTCAGGAGATCCTCAGTTTGGTTCTGCTAGGGGTTGAATTTTAAAATAAAGGGACTGCCCTGACCGGTTTGGCTCCATGGATAGAGTGTTGACCTGCAGACTGAAGGGTCCCAGGTTCGATTCTGGTCAAGGGCATGTACCTTGGTTGCGGGCACATCCCTGGTAGGGGGTGTGCAGGAGGCAGCTGATCAATGTTTCTCTCTCATCGATGTTTCTGACTCTCTACCCCTCTCCCTTCCTCTCTGTAAAAAAAAATCAATAAAATATATTTTAAAATAAAATAAAGGGACCAGGGAGAGTGCTTATGCTTGGTATCTGCTTTTTTTTTTTTTTTTAGTCTTGTTTAAAGTCAATTTCAGCATGCATACATATATATATATAGATGTAATATACTAATTGGTCCTAATTGTGTCCCAGTCACGACTGGTCAACAGGCAGGAGCTGGTGGGCGGGGACAGGGGTGGGGACTTCTGCCTCCAGTGCAGGAGCGTGCAGGCCTGCCCAGGGTTAACGTCATGCTGCCTCCTTGGAGGTGGAGGTCGCTCCCAATGGAGGCATGCGCAGGCAGGAACTGCTGGGCAGGGACGAGGGCGGGGACTTGTGCCACTGGGACATGAGGCTGCTGCCAGGGGCAGTCCCCCTGGCGGAGGTGCGCGGAGGCCCATGGTGCCGCCGGCCCGGAGGGGGACATCAGGATGGGCGGCGGCGCCCCCCCTTTATCCCCCCGTGGAAGCGCGTGCAGGCCTGCAGTGCTCCCGGGCCCAGGGGGGCATCAGGATGGGCCGTGGCAGCCACCCCAGTGGAAGCGCATGCAGGCCCACAGTACCGACCAGCCCAGAGGGGGGCTTCCGGACAGGGGCAGGGCCTCAGCAGGGAGCTCTCAGCACTTCTGCACCAGGGTCTGAAGGCGCAGAGAGGAAGGGAGAGTACATAGGCAGTTAGGGCAGTGGTCGGCAAAATGCGGCTCGCGAGCCACATTCGGCTCTTTGACCCCTTGAGTGTGGCTCTTCCACAAAATACCACTTGCGGCCGTGCACGTACAGTGCCATTGAAACTTCATGGCCCATGTCCAGAAGTTAGTTTTCAGCTCTCAAAAGAAATTTCAATCGTTGTACTGTTGATATTTGGCTCTGTTGACTAATGAGTTTGCCAGCCACTGAGTTAGGGGGTTTAGGCCAGGAGGGGAGAGCAGATAGGCAGTTAGGGGGATCAGACAAGGAGGGGAGAGCAGTTAGGAGGTTCAGGCTGGCAGGGGAGAGCAGTTAGGGGAATCAGGCTGGCAGGAGAGCAGTTAGGGGCATCAGGCAGGCAGGGGAGCAGTTAGGGGCATCAGGCAGGTAGGCAGATGAGCGCTTAGGAGCCAGTGGTTCTGGATTGCGAGAGGGATCCCAGGTTGGAGAGAGTGCAGGCCAGGCTGAGGGACCCCCCCACCCCCCACCCCTCATGAATTTTGTGTGCCGGGCCACTAGTTTAATAATAAAACATAAGGAAGCAGAGGCTTGCTCTAGCCACAGTGCTATAGGACCAATTTAACTTGTTGAAATTAACGTTCCCTTGATAAATAAACCATTTCTAGGTTCTTGGTGGATGGATTTAACAAAGAGCAGATTACAAATGATTACATTAATTCATATGAATTGTGCCAAATCTGAAAACATAGAAAAATAAACTAAATTGGATTTTTGGTTGATAGATCATTTAGGATCTCCATCCCCTTCATCTTTAATACCGTTTCTTCTAAGATTAAAATAAAATCTTCCATATTGACATGTAGTACTTAGGTATTTTTATAATTAATTAACTTCACTTCCCTTTAACTTCTGTAACACTCATTTGAAAAAAAATCGATGGGAAAATTTTCCTGGTTGTGAGGTTTACAGTTGTAGTTCTTTGATCTATCACTTGGGATCTGACCAGGATTAGTTAAGAAAAGGACTTTAATTGAAAACTGATTGCTTAAATTGAAGGCATCTGTGAACTATGTATTGGCACTCAGGAGGTTAGCTTTAAATCAGTGGTCGCCAACCTTTCGGACCTCGTCCGCAGACCACCGGTTGGCGACCACTGCTCTAAATATAATGGACTAGTAAAGGGGTTTCTAATCCAATTCTGGTGTCTAGCTTCTTGAAAGTGACCATCTTGTCTTCCATGTTCACTGCCTTTGTAGGAGGCCAGATGGTGGTGATGTACAGACCTTGTGTTACTGGGGAGAGATGGGGCCATGGAGGGCATATGACTGTGCTTGATTTTGATTGTCTTCTGTCACAAAGATTATTTAACCAAGTACTTTTGAACTTGATTATTGCTTAATTCATCATTCTTGTGGGTTTTTCCCTATTTATTTATATTTAATTTATTCATTTTTTATTTTATTTAAAAACCTGTATGGTTTTAGTGTTGTTTTTTAAAACCCTACTTTAAATTTGTGCTTAAAAAAAAAAAAGTCCGACTCTTAGTGCTAATAAAGCAATTTGACAAATGATTTCATAAGCCTGCACGTTTCAGCATTAATTCCATCATGTGAAAGGAAGGGCTTTTTGTTTATGCCCAAGATATTTTTTTAAAAATAAGAAATGATTCATTGTTAATGACACTGGTTTGATAATACTTCCTTTTCTAACAAACTCTCTATTAGTGAAGAGGATGTAGTTTTAATATGCCCAATGTGTCATTTGGTAGATTGACTCATTGAAACTGTGTTTGGTCACTGGTCACAGATGTGTCTTTAAAATGGGGACAGAATCATGGAACAGACTGTCGAATCTCAGGGAAGGCGGGGGTGGATGGGTGGGTGGGAAGAGAGTAACAGAAGAATTTATATGCATGTGTGTATAACCCATGGACACTAACAGTAGTGAAGGCTTGGCGTGGGGGGCAGGTTTGGACTAGTAGGGGTCAATGGGGGAAAGAGGAGAAACATCTGCAATAATTTCCACAATAAAGAGAAATTAAAAAAATGACAAAGCTACAAAAAAAAAATGAAGGCTTTTGGCAGTCTTTGAACCATGGAAAATTTAAATCTGTTAGTATGATGGTAAGTGGAAATTTTACTTGCTATCTGCCTCTTTTTACTAAGATCCTGTAAGGCCAACTGTGTGAAAACACCTAGCATTTAGAACTTGGCTGTTGCTGGCCCTAGCCTATGGAGTCAACATGACTTTGCATGTTTTTTTTAAATTCAGATTAGGTTTAATAGCCCCATAGAGCTGTAGATGGTATTTTCTTTTAAAACAAAATCAGATATCAGGTAACATATATTTTATTTTCTGCCATAAGTGAGCCTTTCCTACTTTCTACTTGTATTGGTATTCTCTCCCAAGCAGCACCAGTGAGTAACTGGGGGAGGGTGTCCCGAGGCGCCACCTGCGGCCCGGCTTGTAGAGTTTCTGTGTGTCGCTGAAGACGTTTTGTAGCATTTTTCTTTCTGGCACCGCGGAGCAGCTGAAGCCCTCCAGTCTTGAAACAGAGCCATTGGATCTAAGTGTAGTGCCCTTTGATGCTGCTCTGGGGCAGAGAATTTGGGGTGCAGTGAAGAGCGAGCCTGGAGGGAGGAAGGGGATAAAAAGGAAACACACGGGCAGTCGCACATACGTGTGGTACTGAGTTGTAGAACGCTGCAACAGAAACGGGCTTTCTGCTGTGGTGGCGGGTGCCACTTGGCTTCAGTGGGCCCCCATTGCCTCCTTCTGCTACAATGTACAAGTTTTGGTGTTCTTAAACCTACGGGCATTTGGCACCTAAAATATTGATAATTCATAACATTTGTTATGTTTGGTTTACAAAGTTACTCAATTGAGTATTGGTGAATCATGCTAATAGAACTTTATACCTCCTTCCCCACTCCCACCCCCCTTTTAAAGCAAAGAAAATGAGGCACACAGAGTTGGTAAAAATTACAGCCTAATTTCTAATTGGCCTCTTTGGGCTTCACCAGTGCTCATTCTACCAGATCATAGCATTGGGTACGTTTATTTCCCACTTTTGAAGGTTCCCTTCCTGAGACTCAGATTCTCAGTTGCTCTTTGGATTGAATTAAGGCATGTGAAAGAATTATTTGTCATTTCTAATAAAGGCTTGGTTCAAAAAAGCTGATTGAGGCTGGTGTACTTGTGAAATACATGTCATTACTTGCCTCTATAATTTTTATTGTAGGCTGTGTTACTAGAGCCAGCATTTTTCTTAAATAATCATTATATGCTTCACATTCCTGGATACAGAGACGTTTGTGAGTTAGTATGCTGTTATCTTTGTTTTGAAGATGACATTAATTTCATCCTCTGTACATGGGAAGGCTCATTGTCAATTCATAGCAAACATTTTAACCTCAAAGAAACCAGGAAATACACTCATAAAACAAGACACTATCACAGTTATTTTGTGAAAGTTCATGGGAGGTCATACTCAATTGGACAGATTATTGAAGTGAGTACAACAACAAAATGCACATAGGAAAGTTTCACTTAAACAAAACAAAACAAAACGAACAAACCCAGGAAACCACATAAGTTTTCAGTGCCCCAGAACAGAAACCCGTTGTGTGGTTTAAGAAGCAAATTCAAGGGCTGTGCTTTTGATAGCAAGATTATGTTGAAATATGAAGAATATATTGTGTCGTAGTCCTTAACTGTTATATAAAGGAAGTGAGTTGTAACTTACTTGCAATTATTACTCATGAAATTATGAAGAATATAGAGCCTGACTATTATTATTATAGATAGCCTATAGTATGTAAGAAAAGGAACAAGTCCCATTTCATATGTGAATGAACAGACTTAATCTATTGGTATGACAGAACTATAGTACAAGGGACAGCCTGGGGGAGAGGAAGGCAGAAATCTTTGTCCCTTCTGGGTTGGAAGAGGTTAACCAATGAGACTTGTGATCAAAATAAGCCCCAGTCTCATTAGGATTTTGCATGATTATGCTAAAATGAGAATAGAGTATATAAAAATATATTTGGTTTGGAGTTTATTATACTTAAGTGCCTACTTCCATACTTAGAACCAAGTTAGTTATTTTATTTGTCCAGATTTCTCAATGTGAATATTAGGATATATTATAATCAGCTCTACCTCCCCCCATTCCTGTCCTTTCTTAATACTACTCTGAAAATTCCAACTATGGACTGATTTTATTTTTCTGGGGTCTGTGAAAAATCTATGTTTATTTAAAAAAATATTTTTACTAGAGGTCCAGTGCATGAAATTTGTACATTGGGACAGGGGGGATCCCTCAACCAGGTCTGTGCCCTCTCGCAGTCCGGGAGCCCTCGAGCGATGTCCGACTGTGCTTGCCAGCCGTGAGCCCAGCTTCTGGCTGAGCAGCACTCCCCCTGTGGGAGCGCACTGACCACCAGGGGGCAGCTCCTGCGTTGAGCGTCTGCTCTCTGGTGGTCAGTGTGAATCACAGTGACCGGTCGTTTAGCTGTTTGGTCAATTTGCATATTAGCCTTTTATTATATAGGATTAGTTTTATAAAGGGAGGGAGAGGGAGAGAGAGATAGAAACATCAGTCATGGGAGAGAATCACTCATCTGCTGCCTTCTGCACACCCCACACTGGGGATCGAGCCTACAACCCTGGCATGATCCCTGACTGGGAATCTAACCATGGCCTCCTGGTTCATAGGTTGATGCTCAGCCACTGAGCCACATCAGCTGGGCTGTGATATTTATATGAGTATGCATTTCAGACTCTGTACTATAGATAAATTACATTTCATTTTCTGTGATACAGAACTTAATGCTGCTGAATCTCAGTCTGTTTAATAACACTTTTTTTTCTTTTAAATATATTTTTATTGATTTCAGAGAGGAAAGGGGAGGGTTAGAGAGATAGAAACATCAATGATGAGAATCATTGATCGGCTGCCTCTTGCACGCCCCACACTGGGGATCGAGCCTGCAATCTAGGCATGTGCCCTTAGCCAGAATTGAACCTGGGACCCTTCAGTCTGCAGGCCGATGCTCTATCCACTGAACCAAACCGGGGCTAATAGCACTTTTAAATCTGTTGCTTAAATTTAGGCATTCATGATTTTAGGTTTCATCTCACAATTCATAGTTACAGGGGAAGGTAGAATAATATATGATGATTAAGATAAGCAAATATTTGCACTTGCCCACAGTGTTAGGTATTCTCAAGTCAAATAATTGCTATGGAAATTAAAGCTTAGCTCCGCTAAAGAACCAGCTGCCTTACCTTTTAAGATTGGTAAGATGTGGCTTCCAAACCTTATTTTCAAAGCACCTGACAAAAATATTAAAAACACTCCCAGGTCACTATAAATAATTTAGTATATGAAGTGATCTATGAGATCCTTACAATTTATTCCTTTTATATAAAATTCATGTCTGGTTTGGTTTGAAAGTGCTTGCCTCATTGTAAGAGCTAGTTGAGAGGACTGTATCTTACTGTTGGTTATACAGCTCTTGCTGCTCATTTCCCCTTCTCTCTTGCTGCTCCTTTTTAGTTTTCTTTTTGGGTATTTTCTGTTAGCTTTTTTTGTAGGAAGAGACTAGTGGTTTTAAAAGCCCAGGATTTTTGTTTTTAGGGACCTCCCCTCCCCATTTTTAGCATTTCTTTTAAAAAAAAGTTTATTGGTTTTAGAGAGGAAGGGAGGGGGAGAGAGAGAGAGAAACACCAGTCATGAGAACCACTGATTGGCTGCCTCCTGCACACAATCCGGGCATGTGCCCTTGACCGGAATCGAACCCGGGACTCTTCAGTCCACAGGCCGATTCTCTATCCATTAAGCCAAACCAGCGAGGGTCCCCTTTTCAGCATTTCTCTTTTGGTGCTTAAAATTGTATTATGACGAATTTTCGAATTTTCATTTTCTCTTTTGTTTTACATGTTATCCTACTTCTTTTTTTTCTGGATCTCCATTCAGGTGGTTGAGCTGTTAGAAATTTTGACCTGTATTTATCATTTGTAGATGACATGTAATGCTTTCTTGACATGTCTTCCTGAAAAATTGACCCATATTAGTGGGGAGCAATTTTTACCTGTGCCCTTTACGTGGGGTATAGTGTTTGTAATCCCTAATCTGAGCTACATGTGAGCAGTGAAAGGGTGTTCCCTCATTTCTAATTGGTGGGGAACTCAGGTGATGTAAATCTTTTCCTTTTATTTCAGCTGAGTGCTTCCTATTCTCTCAAGGACCCATTTAAGCATAGATGTTATATTTTAGTCTCTCTTTCCTTTGTACCTTGAAGCCTACAGTTCTGATTCTCATGCCTCCTCAAGATCTAAGATTTTTTTCAGACTCCTCTACCCTCCTTACTTTCCCCTTTCCTATTCGTATGACTTTATTCCCTTGTTCTTGAATTGCCCCTTTTGTCAAAATTCTCCTGGAAACAGTTTCTATTCCCCAGGGAGAATTTGCTTTCTAGATCACCACCCTGCTTTTGCTGGCTTTCTCATTAGAAGCTCTTTCAATGGAAAAGAATAGTTGCTCACATTTTGGCTTCCTCTCCTGGCAGATGGTTGACCTTTCCCCTCAGAGATCATTGGTACCTGGGACTTGCAGGGTGAAAGGGAGTCCTCCAGAGGAATGCAGCTCATGCGTACGCTTAGGTGTGTTTTTTTCTTCCTAGTTTATAATGAAATTGTCGCCGAAAAGCATGATTGAACAAGCTTATCTGGCCTTCCCTACTTTCCCCCAAAGTTCATAAAAGGGTGTTGATGTTCTATATCTGCCATTTCCCCAATACATTAAATCCCTTGTACCCTACCCTTGTGGTGTAACAGCACCCACCCCCCTCCCCCCCATACATTACCCGTAAAACAGGTTTCCCTGCTGATTGTTTTAAAGCCAATGCCATGGTATTGCATAAAGGAAGATGTTTATGGCTGGAATGTTATTAAAACACCATACCCAGAGTCATATGAGTTCTTCCTCACCTTTGCTTGTCTTCCTATAAGCAGCCTGTGGCAGATGAAGCTAGCCAAGAGCTCAGGGAATGCTTTGAGATATTTCAGTCATCATTGAGAAATTAAGTGATTGAAAACATGTGCTCCTAAAAGCTCTCGTTTTGTAGAGAAACAGAACTCTGCCTGTCATTTTGTGTTATAAATACAGAGGTGACTTACCATCTTTACAGAAATTGGGGCTTTATTTTTATCATGAAGAAAAAGGTGCAGCCTCCCACACGCACAGCAGTTGCATAGGATTGGGAAACCCTTTGAGAACAGACTTACGGCTTTATCCAGACTGTCATTACATACAGCCTATGTGCCAGAGACGCTGAGCTCTGGTTTTAGAGTGATGGCGTCATATGTCGAAGGAGTAGGAGGAGATCTGTGTGGAAGGGGAATTTACAAAGGAGCACTGATGGTGTAAGATAATGGAACAGATGATTCTAAAACTCGGCAGGTGTGACTATGTTAAAAGGTCTAGTGGAGAAAAATGCTTTCCTGCTCTTTTTTCCTCAGGTCAAATTGTATAAATTGCTGAAAGAATAGAAGACTAAAGCCTAGATTGTTACGGACCCGCTCACTGTGTCTTTCCTCTTTCTAAGAGTTGTCATCTGTTGTCTTTGTGCAAGTCAAGGATAAAGTCCCTGGGTTTACATTTATGTATATTCTTGTACTTAAAGCTGATCGAGTTGATTAAAAGGGAGTGGATTACTGATGAAATGGGATTCTTAATGTTCTTATTTCTATACATTTAAATCTAAATCAGTACTGTCTACTAGAACTTTCTGTGATGTTGGAAATGTTCTTCATCTGTGCTGTCCATCGTGGTAGCTGCTAGCCACATGTGTCTGGTGAGCACTTGATATTTGGCCAGAGTGACTAAGGAAATGAATTTTTATTTTATTTTAATGAATTTTTACATAGTCACATGTAGCCAATAGCTGCCATATTGGACAGCACAGCTCGAGATGAAAACTCATAAGTGATTTATCAGGCTATACAAGGAATAACATCTCAAGGTAGTCTCTCACATACAGACATGTTATAATTTTGTGGGCGTGTGCTTTTAGTTCTTTATTTTCTTTTAGAGAAAATTGGAATGAAAGGGGGAATAAGGCACTGTTAGTGTATTATATGGAGAGTCACAATTTAATTTGAAAACAACCCAAAGGTGGTCTTTCTTAATGTATTTAAGGAAAACATTAATGAGAACCTTAATATTGTGCTTTAAGAATCTGTGCACTTTGATTATAAGAGGAAAGCTTGTTGATGGATAATGAAAAATGAAGCCTAATTAATAAATATATTTTGTTCATCCAATATTTGGTTGCTTTCAAAGTTAAATATGGCACAATTCCTACTCTCAGGACTCTAACCAGGAGACCATACTTACACAGCCAGAGGGAAAGGGTGGGTGTAGGGAAAATGGGTTCCCAGAGAGCCAGGAGAGCCCTTTAGAGGGCTTTGAGGAGTCAGAGCACGCGCCTCTGAGAACTGATAACTCTTCCTATTCAGCAGTAAAACGAAACAGTATTTCTAGGATCAGCTAGATATACTCTAACATGGTCTTCTGCAGTGTTGATTGTTTTCCTGTGTTGTGGGAGTCCGTGTAGAATATTGTCATTATCAGTGCTAACGGACACATGCTGAGCATTTTGCATTTGCTAGGCATTGTGCAGACTAGTACTTTACAGGGGTTTTATTCCTCATAACAACTCCATGGGGTTGTCATGCTATTATCTTCATTTTATAGATGAAAAAACCAAAGTTCAGGCAGAGGAATTGACTTGCCCACAGTTATAAAGCTAGCAAGGACCAGGCTATGTTTCTGAACTGAAGAGAGAAGGATGAGAGATTATTGATGAAAATTATTCAACAAATGTTTATTGAGGTAACAGTAAAGAAAGGTGAGCGAAGGTGAAAATGTTGGGGATACCTGTAGGAGGCTGTTATGGAGTGTGTGGGTGAACCAGGTGAGGACTGGAGAGGCAGTTTTGTGAAGGAGGAAATTAGACCTCATGTAGTCTTCCCTTGAAAGTTCTCTTTTTAAAAAATTAAAAATTTAAGATACAGTCGACACAAAACATTATAATAGTGTAGATGTATAACATCATGATGCGATACTTGTATATTTTGCAGTAAGTCTATTTAGCATCCATCATTACGCATAGTTACACGTTTTCTTCTCATGATGAGAACTTTTATATACTCTCTCAGCAGCTGTCACATATGCATTACAGTATTATTAACTGTAGTCACCATGCTATTATTACACCCCTTGACAAATGGAAAGGTTGTACCTTTCGACCTACTTCATGCATTCCTCAAAAGTCTTGATTGAGGCTATTCAAAATTGAGACAAAAGGTACAATATTTATAGAAAGTAAGAATTGAGGTCCAAGATAAATGAGGGCATTGGGAATGGAGAAAAGGTTGACAGCATTTTCACAAATGCTTTCCTGATTTGGAGGACCAGTAAGACCCCCTGTCTTGCCACTATCTCCAGCCTCTTAGGTGGTGCTCATCACTTTGATTTATTGGTCCTCGCTGGTAACCACAGGGAGGGTCTGTCCCTTTTCCTGGCTTGGAACCTGGGTTGTGGCTAGGGCCCACTGAGGCCAGAGATACTCCCACTGCGGCCAGAGATACTCCCACTGCCTTGGTTATCCTAAGGTTATTTTGGGTTTCAAGAGTCTTTTTTTATCTTGAGTTCCTTATAGGCCCCTTCTGTTTGTTAACATTTTAATTAATGTCTCACTTGAGGGAGTTGATTCATCTTTTGCTGACAGGCAGATTTGTGGCGCTCTCTCTCCTCCCCCTCCCTCCTTCCCTCCTTCCCTCCCTCCCTCCCTTCTTCCCCTCTTCTCTCCCTCCTCCTCCCTTCCTCCCCTTTCTCTTGTAAAAATATACCTGATTTGCTCTACTTAGTCCTTCAACTTGCTATCTAAGAATGTTTTGTGAAGCAAATAATTCTTTTTGTGTTCCTGCAGTTTAAGTTGAGGTTGATTTCTAACTTGTGAAGACAATGGCCAATGGAAAAGTTTGGATTACTTTTCTAAAATTGATCAATGGTTAAGATGCAAGTTGATGTGTCAGGTATTTGGGTAGTCAGAGTCCCACCAGGAACTTCTGAGATGAGTTAGGTTGTAGAATTTCTGTTATTCTTGTCCAAAACTCACATGCCGTTCTAAGGAAGGATGAGAGTTAGCACTGATCATTGTACGTTTTGTAATGTGAAGATGAGTTACTCTGGGCAGTGTGTTGTGAGTGTTTGATTCTGCTGATAATAACGTGAACAGTTTTCTTACCCACAGCTTTCTTAGACCCTTTAATGTGACTGGTTATAAACTTTAAGAGTATTTATTAGCAATGTGTCCTACACTTACTTTACACACAGGTTTTGTGTTTTGTTTTCTTAAAGGAATATGGCTTGGA
Organism: Corynorhinus townsendii; assembly: GCA_026230045.1. Classification (NCBI taxonomy): domain Eukaryota; kingdom Metazoa; phylum Chordata; class Mammalia; order Chiroptera; family Vespertilionidae; genus Corynorhinus; species Corynorhinus townsendii. Next base: position 217,467,024 of record JAPDVU010000002.1, read on the forward strand.
AAATGCTATGGTGTTTACATTTTCCCTATACTCTTCACCTAATGCTTTTTCCTGTGTCATCTCATTTAGCGTCTCCTATATGTGTTGATGACTCCCAAGTCCATGTTCTTGCCTTGGTCTTTTTCCTGAGTGTCATTTTGTATTTCCAGCTGCCTAGTAGCTAACTCAGTCTGTATAGCTATTTAAAAATCTCCTGTCCATTCAACTATGTGTATCACCTGCCAAACACATACCCCCCCTACCCCCCTCCCCCCCCCCCTTTGTAGAAACTAGGGATAGAAGCCCTGACATCTTCTTCAGTTCTCTTTGACTCCCGTCTCGTTGATTCCCAAGCCTGCACTTTGTGGGAGGGTAACAGGATCACACACAAACATGTACCCGGTTGTTTTTGATCTTAAGGGTAGGGGTAGTTGTGGATGTGGTAGTGGGGCTCTCAGGATGCTTACAAATCTCTTGGGGACCTCATGGGTTTTTCATAGGGAGAAGAGCTGCCTTTTACTATGAGGCCTTTTCTACACGATTCTAAATTTCTGTAATATTCTAAAAAATGCTTCTGACCTGCTCATATTGTATCATTTGTTTAAAAAATATCAAAAATGACAGACTCATAGGGAAGAAGCAACACATCAGAGCCAGCTGGTTAAAAACAACAACAAAATGAAACGTAAATTACCAGCTGCTGAAAAGGACACACACGTCTCTAGGGAGTCAGTCATATTGTCAGCCCGTTGGCAGGTTGTAAGAGAGCGGGGCGGAGCGGAAAGGAGGAGGCGTGCATAGCCCAGGTCCCATAGGGTGCACCACGTTGACTTCAATCAGAAGTGGCGGTTGTGCCACGGAAGACATTTGAGAAGAAACTCCTCTGCTTTCGGAAGTGAGAAGGCAGGTGTCTTTTGGGAATGCTGTTGTGCCCGTGCTCCATTTACACGTCAGCCTTCCAGGTTGCATTTGCCAGTTGCTTTTGAGATTTACGTTCTTGAGGTTGGATATTGCCTTGCTTGCATTTTCCAGGTGTTCGTGAAGGTCAGTAGAGACTGGAGCTCTTCAGTACACGTTTACATTGGTCAATAAACCGAGCTTCCGATATTTTTGTGGTTGTGCAGTATGGAATGAGTCTTTTGCTTGTAGGTTTAATTTTTTCTTGACAATAAAACAGAGAAAATCTGTCAAGGGAACTTGACTTTGAACTGTAGGGATAAGACCTTATTTAATCTGGCAGCTGCTCTACCATCCTTTTATCTTGCACTATATGAGATGAAAGATTAGAAAAGAATGCCTGTGTGGTATTGATTAAGCCTGCCAACACATGATCAATACAAGTCTTGTTAGTAGATTTACTTGCTTCTGGAAGAAATGCAGTCTCTACCTCCTTCAGTCCTGCTCAGTGTTATCGCTGTTACTGTTCCTGGGTGCGATTCTATTTAGTTGCTTTCATATTTACAAAGCTTATTTTGAAAAATTCTGAAGACATAGCTTTTCTCTCCCCCGCTCCCCGTATTTCCTTCTGTTGATAATGTTCAGGTCTTTAAATCAAAACGATCTCCTTTAGTCTAGTGGCATAGGGCTGTGTTCATACTTTATAAATGTCAAGATGAGGTTTATTGGAAAAAGCTGCATCTTTGCAAATATTTAATAAAATTTGTGTTTTAAACTGTAATGCTATAGATTTCATTTGGGTATGTTTTACTATATACTATAGCATTAAGCTTTCTCACCTGATGCTTTAAAGAAACATGATAGTTAGTTTTTCTTATTTTGGCACATATTTCACAAATTAATGATTTCTCAGGAATGATCTTCTTTCCAAGATCTTGATAGACACTTGCTGTAGAGCGGTGCCATGTCTATATTAGAGACCCCTGATGTAGACTTGATGGTTATTCTCTTCTCATTCTCAGGTGGACCTGGTACCAGAGGTAAATGATACTTTTATTAGAGAATGTTCCATGCTGAGCAGGACTGGGGTATATTATCTGTGATATGGGACCATTATATCATCCTCTAAAGCTTGCTATAATAAACCAAGTAAGCTCCTCTGTAATAACAGGGACTATTTTATTCTTGACCGTATGGCTGTTTCTCTTATCAAGATGGTGAAAATGTAAAAGAACATTCTGCCCTCCATATGAGTTTATTCTGCTTATTGCTGATTATATATATATATATACTAGAGGCCCGGTGCGTGAAATTCGTGCATGGGGGAGGGGTCCCTTCAGCCCAGCCTGCACCCTCTCCGATCCGGGACCCCTCTATTTAGTTACTTTTATACTGGAGATCGGGCCTAAACTGGCAGTCAGACATCCCTGTCACAATCCTGGACTGCTGGCCTGGTTGCTCCTAACTGCCCCCTCCCGCCGGCCTGGTCATCCCTTATTGCCCCCTCTGCTGGCCTGATCACCCCCAACTGCCCCCACCTCCCACCGGCCTAGTTGCCCCTCACTGCCCCCAACTGCACACCCCCCTGCCGGCCTGGTCGCCCCCAACGGCACCCCCCCGCACCCGCTGGCCTGGTTGCCCCTCATTGCTGCCCCCCGCCAACCTAATCGCCCCCAACTGCTCCCCCTTGCCGACCTGGTTGCCTCCAACTGCACTCTCCCCCCCCCCCCCCCCCCCCCCCCGTGCTGGCCTGGTTGCCTCCTACTGCCCCCCACCCCCTGCCAGCCTGGTTGCCCCCAACTGCCCCCCTGCTGAACTGGTTGCCCCATGCAGCTGCTATTTGGTCGTCCTTCCCTAACCCCCTACCAGCCTGGTCATAGGAAGCCATCTTGTGAGGGTCAATTTACATATCACCTCTTTATTATATAGGATTAAGCTTTTTTTTAAATAGCTAGAATTGGTATTTTACCTTGAGCAAATGATATTTAAGATTTTTTTGTGTAAAGACATGTTAGAAGGGTACTGGCATATTCTTAAGAGCTATTTTTATTTCGTGAGAGGGCTCTAAAAATGACTGAAGTACAATAGGGTTAACATAGCGGGACCAGAAGCCAGGTATATCTGAAGCTGACACCTGCCGTGGGAACTTTAGATGACATTCTATAGGTCTGTGCTGTCCATGTTTCATTTCATGGTTTCTGTCTTTCCACTTACAATTTCCTCACTTTCCAGTTCCAAAATGGAAAGTGTTCCTTTAGCTTATTAGCCTACAAATTTGGCTGTTGTGTTTTCCGCTCCATGCTGTACGTATCATATGTCACTTGACAGCTCTTGGCAGTCTTGAGTGCCATTCCTGGTCCTGGAGAGACTCTAGTCCTGAGAAAAAGTGAGTAATGCTTCTTTCATTGCTGATGACTCTTAGCAGCTGGATAATTATACGCAAGAACCCTTATTTTGAAGTCCAGACTTTCTTACTGGGCAGTGACCCCCTCCCCTCCTTTTATGGCTCTTCCTACTCTGACTGTTAATGGACTCAGTCATTTGGTGCCAACAAGTACAGGGAATCTAAAACAGTCAACTTTGGAGCATGAGTGCCCTGTCAGAGACTACCTGGAGTTCATGCTTCCTGTCGCTCCACACGGGGAGATGACATTTGTGTAATAGCACACGGGTACGTTGGACATTTTGGTAACGCTCATATGGTACTTTGTGAAAATCTCATTACGTGTTCTCTAATAATGTAAGACAAGAAATACAACGAGGGAAGAGAATAGACATTGAATTTGCTTAAGATATCTAATGTAATGTCTTCAAATTTTCTAATGGAAAATTTGAGGGTGCTTCTGTAAACTAAACATGGAAAACGACTACATGCAATTTCTGATGAAGACTTTTTGATGAACATATCAAATTCTTGAAGATCACCATTAGTGGAAAGAATTTGTTCCTACAGGAGGAGGTGGCAAGTGATAGAAGAATATTGCATTTTTCTCTAGTTGTTGGGAACATTTTTCTTACTAGCCAGAATTTGGTGTTTTGATAGCTTTGAATTATATATCCAGAATATGATTATTCTTTAAATCTAGCCACTTTCCCCCTTTTTAATTGATAAATATAATTTTAATTTCTTTTTAAAAAATATATTTTATTGCCTTTTTTTTTTTAACAGAGAGGAAGGGAGAGGGATAGAGAGATAGAAACATCAATGAGAGAGAAACATCGATCAGCTGCCTCCTGCACACCTCCTACCGGGGATGTGCCCGCAACCCAGGTACTTGCCCTTGACTGGAATTGAACCTGGGACCTTTCAGTCCGCAAGCCGACGCTCTATCCTGAGCCAAACTGGTTAGGGTTATAATTGTAATTTCTTGATAATGCACATAGATTTTTGAATCCATTTATAACTTTTAATATCAAGGTTTTAAAAACAATATGCTCTCCTTCCCCTCTATTTTACTTAATTCTTCTTTAGGATTCAAGTTATGACACCAAATAAACATCACTAGTGAGCCTTTAAAATTCCATTTTTCTGGAATTGAGCTTTTGTTTTGAATTCATATACTTGGTTACGTTTTCTTTCTCTCCTTTCATGTAAACCTTACCATGCTCAGTTTAGGGCCTCAAAAGTGTTACTTAGGAAAGCCTTTCTAAAATCTAGTTATGCTACTAATTTGCAAGGTAAGCTTTCAAATGGCCTTCCCCATCCTCCTGTTTATTTGGACAGTGGTATATTTCCTTTTGAGGTTTGGAGGTGGTGGGGCAGAGGGGTGTTTCTGTCTTACCAGTATGAGTCTTCCTAGATTGGAAACCAGCCAAGACTGTAGCTTTTATTAAGTGCAGCATTTGGTAACATTAATACGGACTTTGTCTGTAGGAAACTTGCACAGGTAGAGGGCTTCTCTGTGAATAAAACTGTGTTGTTTTTATCCCCGTGCTGATACAGTCTTTCCACTGGCGCTTCCCTGGCAGTCAACAAACTTATTTGGCCTGTCCATAATGCCTTACTTGCTTCAAAGTATACTCTTGCCGCCTTGACTATTTCATCCCCATTTGTTTCTGTGCCATCAGTCTCATGGCTGTGGGGACTGTGTACATGGGGAGGACTCCTAGATGTATCTCTCCAGGCCCGAGTTTCCTGACCGCTCAGCCCATTCATGTATCTCTGCTTGGGTATTCAGGCATCTCAGACTTCACATGTTCCCAGCAGCATCCCTTTCCTGCTCCCTCATATCTGCAAATGACAGCTCTGCTCTTCCAGCTGCTCAGGCCCAAGTCTTGGCCTCTCGGACTCTCCTCTTGGTCCCACCGTCGTCACACTCTGACAACAGATTCCGATGGCTCTGTTGGTAGAACTGATCCACAGTCTGACTGAATCAGTAATTTCCTAACCCCACAGCCACAAGAGGGAGTCGGTCTGAATTCTCAATTCAAACCCCGACAGTGGCTTTTCTGTTATCTCAGTGAATGCTCCCATGCTGCCTCCTTATTTCTGACTTCCTTCTTTGCCATCACTGCTTCTGCCCTCTGCTGTTTGCATATGCCGGGCATGCTTGTGTCTCAGGCTCCTGGCCTGGCTTTTTTCTCTCTGGAATGCTTTCCCCTAGATAACTATACAACTTGCTCCCTTACTTCCTTTAGGTTAAATGATCCCTTATCACTGATTACGTTATATAAGTTAGCAACCCTTGCATCCCCGTTGCCCAGCTTAATTTTTCTCCATAGCACTTATCACCAGCTAATACACTGGTACTATGTCTTTACTTGTTTATTATCTCCTCCCTCCCTACTAACCTGTAAGCTCTCTAAGGCAGCAGTCGCCAACCTTTCGGACCCTCCGCGGACCACCGATTGGCGACCATTGCTCTAAGGGTAGAGATGCATGTGTCTTCAGCTCCTAAGGCAGTGCTTGGCACCTAGTAGGTGCTCAGTAAATATTTGCTGAACTTATGAAAGAATCGACAGGGACTATGCTCTGGACATTGATGTTTGATGGTGTAGGGTTACCGCTACCACATTATGGTCCAAGTCCTGGGAATCCTCATCCCCTGCACCCCCATTACTCACTAGTTGCTGGCATCTGGCATTGAATAGTTCTGCTGGCTCTTCTGCTTTTCTCTTGGAACGCCATCAGGTTAGCAAAGATGGCAGCGTAGTCCATTTGGTCACACCCAGTTAGAGTAGCTCAGACATGGGTAGTGGCAACTTGAGTTTGGCTTAGACTTTTGCTTTTAGTCAGAGCTCAGATTCCAAGTGTTTTTAGAAGGACTGCTCCAGTGAGTTTTATGGCTCTGTTTCCCCTTGATATTACTTGTACCTATGGATTCGAAGTACTTTATGAATGCTTTTGGTTTTTCACATATGTATGAAGTGTGATTGTCTTAAGTATAAAAGTCAGCCTCCTTTCCATTCATCAAGTGGTCAGAGCTAATGGGCCATGGTTTTAAATTCCTTTAATAATGAAGCTCTGTCAACCGAAAGAAAACCTGTGCAACTTCCTGTTGAACATGTTGTGCAGCGGTAGTAAGCCTGACCAGGCATTCCTGTACATTCCAGATTGAAATAAAACTCTGCGTTTAGTTAACTTTGCTTTTTATAGCTTTAAGAAGTGTTTTTTCTCAATGGCAGAGAGCGCTCATCCTTGTGAAGTTTATAGCCAGATGCTTTTTATTTTTTAGCTGTAGCAAAGCTTGTGCTTTTTCTGATTAGTTTGTAGTGTTGCTGTGTGTGTGTGTGTGTGTGTGTGTGTGTGTGTGTGTATTTTTTGTTTGTTTCAGAGAGGAAGAGAGAGGGAGAGAGAGAGAAACATCAATGATGAGAATCATCGATTGACTGCCACCTGCATGCCCCCCGCTGGGGATCGAGCCCACAACCTGGGCATGTGCCTTGACCGGGAATCGAGTCATGACTTCCTGCTTCATAGGTTGATCAGCCACTGAGCCACGCTGGCCGGGCTTTGTATATTTTTTGACAGCATTATTGCAGTGTGATTCACATATTATATAATTTACCCACGTAAAGTGTACAATTTAATGGCCTTCAGTGTACTCACAGGTACACGCAGCTACCACCACCACCTCCACAGCAGCTCTACAGCATTTTTATCACCCCCAAAGAAACCCCAGAACCACCGCAGCCACTCCCCAGCCACCCCCTCCACCTCCAGGCAACTACCACGCTGCGTTCTGTCTCTGTGGGTTTGTCTTTGCTGGGCGTTTGATATAGAGGGAATCATATAATACGTGGTCTTTGTGACTGGCTCCTTTCACACAGCACATTTTCCACTTTCAGCCAGGCTGTAACATCAGTATTTCCTTTTCATCGCTGCATGATGTTTTATTACATGGATATACATCTTTTATTTATCCATCTGTTTGGTTTTTGTATTTATTTTTCCCCTGCTCTTGGCTTTCTATGTACGGCCCTATTTTGGGGGATTCAAATTAGGAATTCTGTCCCCTTTCACGTGAGGGATTTGGTTCACAGGCTTTTTGGCTTCCCTTGTACGTGGCATTGGGGACACGACACCAGGTTTTCTCTTCAGTTTTGTGATAACAGAAGCTTCCACTTGGCCCATGACCAGAGCAGGTCACCAGTGAGTAATATCCCTTCAGGGCTTGCCAGGAAGCATCAAGATTTCCAGGATATTTACATCTGTGTTCCAAATTCAGCTTCATACATCTGTGTAATTACTATTTCAGGCAGTGTTTTTTAATTAGTCCGGTTTATTTCAGAGAACAAAGAACATGCTACATTATTTTCGTAATGGTGTTAGCTTTATGGGTTCCATATTGGTCAAGCACAATTTTGAATAAACACAGATGCTTAACTCTTTGAAATCCCCGTGATAGATGATTTTGTTTAAAGTTCTGGTTCTCAACTGTGAGCCGTTTTGCTCCCCAGAGGGTATTATGTGGCAGTATTTGAAGATATTATTCAGTTGTCCTGATGGGAGCAAGTGGGTTGAGCTACTTAATTTACATGGACAGAGAACAAGGATAACACACAGGGCAGACCCCTTCCCCCCCCAATTTGGTCCAAAATGTTCATTGCACCACAGCTGAGAAGCCCTGGTTTCCTTCATCCAGAGTAGAAGAGACACAACTGTAGGCATTGTGCAAAAAGTAAAAAATTCTGTATGTGATTGGCAAAAACTTCACCTTTAACAGTATGGGAAAGCAATTGCTTGTATTAATGAGTGTGTGTTCTTTAAAGAAAGGGAGGACTTTGTATTTTTATTTTTAAAATTTCCTTCGACACCTCATCTTTGGTAATTCCTTACGCCTACTTCAAATAAAAAGATTATGTATTTTTGTAATTTAATTTTGTTAATTGTAACCTAGAGTTTTGCTGTTTTACTTCCACCTTTTGCAGGCCCTGTGTTTTGTTATTATGTCTTTTTGGAAGAAATTAAGTTACTTGTCAGAGTCCACCAATCTTAGTTCTCTCAGTTTCCCCCCAAAGCGACTCAGGGAGTTGAGGAAGTGCTGCTTACTGTAAGCGTAAACCCACTTCTGATTAAGGGACATTCCTTCTGGGCTTCTGTTTTGATACCACAAAGGCCACTCTCTGAATTTGGCTAGCTCATTCCATCTTGGTTATTTAGGGACTTTCAGTAAGACACATGTTCTGGCAATGAGTATATAAACTCAGGATTGGTTGAGTTTACATATTCCTTAACCCTAAATGTCGCGAGCCATTGGAGGGCACACACAGCCATTTGCTTGCGAGGTTGGATTTTGTCAGGTGGGGGAACTTCACAGTCCATTTGCTTTTACACGGAAGAAAGGTTCTCGGCACCACAGCAGTTTCAGATAAAACCCAGTCTTCCCTCTCCAAGGGTGTTCAGATCTGCTGACCCCACATTTCAGTGATTCTCTGGCACCGTTTGATGTATTCCCTGCCGCAGGTTGCTGTTATGGGAATGACTGTTTCTTACCCAGTGAGTACAAGTGTTAGAGTGACATTTCCCTTTCCAGAGCCAGTCATTACATCTTCTTTCCCCAGGATGTGGGAGAAAACTGTTTTCTTTCTTGGAAGGAGAGGGCAAAGTGAGTGTTTTTTCTAAATCTGTCCGTTCAAATTATCAGCGTGGATACATGTGGGGAAAGTTGGCACCTATGAAGCGCTAATGACCGTGGCAGTACAGGTTACAACCTGAGCAGCAGGTAGGAATCGGGTCAGAGGCGGTTCACCTGTAGAAGAACTGCCTTAGAACCTTGCATTGGCTGTGTGGTCGTGTGCAGATGGTATCCTCTTGGTTTTCCTTCTGTGGTCTGTAAAGTGGGCATGGTGACTTCTGTTTGGTTCAGTTTATTGAGTTGTTGAGAGAAAGGATCAAATGGGATTACGGTAGGGATCTGTAAGCTCCTAGTTGTTACAAAGATGCTGTTGAATTGTCTACTTTGTAGATAATTTCTAGTAAATTGAAGTGATAACTGCCTTTCTCAGTGCCATCTGGTTCCTCTCTGGGTCCCTTTTGTCAAATGTCACATTAATATTGTATGTTGGTCATTGTATAATGAGGCTCAGAAAAAATTATAATGCTATAGGAAATGTAGAGGAAAATATTTATATCCTCACTGAGCTATATATTAGAGGCAAATGTAAATGGTAATTGGATTCCCTTTGGCTTTGGAATATCACTGTTCTTAGTTATCTGAAAGTTGGGGAGACACATTTTGCTGACACCTTCTCTATTGTTTCTTACATTTTTCTTTCTAACTCTTGGCAGAAACGACTCTGATTTCTTTGTAAATAGAAACACAGTATATTATTTTGTAGGGAGTACTGTTGAGTACAAATTTGGATTTCTTTCTTTTTGAGTGCTAAAACAACATTTTTACAAAATGTTCTGGAGCAGTTATCTTATTTACCCTAGGGAAAGTGATCTTTTTCTTAAGTTTAAGAAGTCTGTATTGCATCCGAGAGGTTTTCAGCCTAAGCTCCTGTTCTTTTGGACTGCTGGTAGACCTGGGTACCTTTTCAATGTCAGAGGAATGGTTTAACCATGGTGTCCACTGATAGTTTTCTTTCTTGCATGATTGGCCTGTTCATGCTCTGAATTTAAGCCTGATAGAGAAAATCATACGTTTCTGGATTTTTCAGTTGCTACCACCAGTGGTTTACAGGGATTTGGGAGTTTATTACCGTCTGTTTAATAGATGATTTATCTAGGCCAGTGGTCGGCAAACTCATTAGTCAACAGAGCAGCCAACAGTGGCCCGTGAGCCGCAGTTTGCCGACCACTGATCTAGGCAGAAGTTTTGCAGGCACTGGAATAATTTTTCTTGAAATATATTAAAATGTGAAATCCTGTCTGAAAGCATATTTCCTATGTGGAAGGAAGTAATCTTGGTTTGTGCTACATGTTTCATCTTCCTGACTTTGCTCACAGATTGTCAGCGTTACTGCTTCAGTGGTCTGCCTCCCACAGGTGGCTGCTAGCGTTTTCATTTTCCTGAATGCCAAAGGGTATTTGAAGTCCTTTTAAAGGGATGTTTTTTCTGGTACTACGTTTGACCCCTGATAAGAGTATACGATAATTGGGAAAAGTATATGGTAATTTTTATGATTTTTGACATGACCAATGAGAATTTTCTCTGCTTCTGAGCATATAATTGCAAATGGCTTTGGTGTTGTCAAAGTGAAGGGGACCAATCCTTTGTTTTCATATGTTTTTTCATCTGGCCCTACTAACCTGAGAAACAGGTGGTTCTCACATTGATCAGCTGTCTCCTTTTTTTTTTTTTTTCCAGTAGAGCATTGAAGGCAAGGATTCTGAGCTTTCCCCTCATTGTATCTTTAGTTCCTCACACCTGGCACATGGGTAATGTCCGGTACAGGTTGTTGAACACATTAGATCAGATATTGGGGAAGATGATAAAAGATTGCAAAAGATAAATTACTGGCTGTTATGTCTGTTCCAAACTGACTTCTACCAGTAAACAAAACATTTTTTCCCTCCTATGCAATTTTTATTAGAATTGTGTTGGGTTGAAGTTTGGTACTTACTCTTATTTTAAAAAATCCTTAACTTCACACTTTTCTTGTTGGGTTTAGTTTTAGGGAGGAGTTTATTAGGAAAGCTATTAATAGTGGAAATTTGGAAGAATGTAATACCCATCTAATAATCCCTAATGAAGGTTATTTTGGGGAGCTGTTATGTTTGGTGAAGGCAGAGATAATATATCTTTAGAGATACAATTTTTCTTGGAAAATAACTAGAACAGTAGACTTAGAAGATGTGAACAGTTGTAATAGAAGGCAAAGGAATCTTGCTTTGAAGTCATTTTATTTGAGTCAGCTCTTATGTTTGTTGTTGGAAGGCACTCTGGAAATCTGATGTTTATTGTTGGGAGGAGGTCTGGAGATTTGGGAAGTGGATAGAAAGAGGCATCAGAAGTTTGTAACACCTTGGACATTTTCTAAGGCTATCCAAATTTTGGTTTTTTTTTGGGTGGAAATAATTTTTACTGTAGGTTCTTTCCTTTTTGAATTAATTTGATGGCTATGACGTGCCTTTTATATAATTGTACCCATTATATGTTGTTGCCTACTAAGGTATGCTTTTTCCTTAAAAAGGAAAAAACAATTGGTATCTAGAAAGTATAGTTCATCTTATACATTCAGACATTTTTCTTTATTGCTGTTGTAGAAAATCCCAAACCATATGCCAGCTGAGGCCAAAACTATATCTAATTAAATTTGTTTTCACTTGTACTTCCCCCTCCCCCCATGGCCCATGAGAAGTTTTTAGGGAGAAAGTATGAGTAAGAGATTTATTTAACAAGACATTTCAGGTAGCCCTGGCTGGTTTGGCTCAGTGGATAGAGCGTTGGCCTGCAGACTGAAGGGTCCCAGGTTCGATTATGGTCAAGGGCACATGCCTGGGTTGCAGGCTGGATCCCCAGTAGGGGGCTTGCAGGAGGCAGCCGATCAAAATCAATAAAAAGATATTAAAAAAAAGACATTTAAGGGGAAAAATATGAGGAAGTGATAAAGTAAAATCAATTTCTCTCTTTTTTTCCTCCTAGCATTTTTGAAACGTTGGGGTTGTTGGAGTGGTTGGATTTTCCCTGGAATTGAGTGAGAAATTCAGAAGACTGAAGCCCAGGCTTACTGTCTACCTTTCACGGAGGCCTAGCCGTGAGAGGACAGAAGAAGGCACGTGGCGAATCATGACAGCGGACAAAGACAAAGACAAAGACAAAGAGAAGGACCGGGACCGAGACCGGGACCGAGAGAGAGACAAAAGAGACAAAGTAAGAGAGAGTGAGAATTCAAGGCCACGCAGGAGCTGCACCTTGGAAGGAGGAGCCAAAAATTATGCTGAGAGCGATCACAGCGAAGATGAGGACAATGACAACAATAGTGCCACCACGGAGGAATCCACGAAGAAGAACAAAAAGAAGCCACCGAAAAAAAAATCTCGCTATGAAAGGACAGACACTGGCGAGATAACCTCGTACATCACGGAGGACGATGTTGTTTACCGACCAGGAGGTGAGGAGCATTACGTGGGGGTCTTGAGTGTTTGTGGAGGGAAATGGCATCCGCCGTCAGGTGCGTTTCACCTGGTGAAGCAGGCTTGGAGCCCAGAGGGGCAGGGTAGTTTGGGCGGACAAGCTCGAGGCAGGGAGCAGCTGACCCCCTTTCGGCCGGTTGGATGTGCTCGCTCTTGCTTCTTGCTCGCGTCTGCCTCGGCACGGGTTCTCCCCCGGTTTGTGCACTTGGCAGTGCTCTCTTGTTTCCTCATCGCTGCTTCTCTCCCTTCATCTGCTCAGGTTTTCTTCTTCCGACTTCTTCACACAAATTAGGACACAGTGACTGGTGGGACAAGTAACCCTTAAGACCCTTGGAAACAGGAAACTTCACATTGGCTACAGAAGTGGCCAGAAGCTAGGGAGGTACTTTTAATGGCCTGTGATCGAGGCTTATTTCTTCTGATAACCTTCTCTAAAGGGCTGAGTGAGCTTCAGGTTCTCTAATCAATGAAGTAGCTGCTTTGTTTTTCAGACAGTGTGCTGTGTTCAGTAGGTGTGCTGAGGGTTACAGCATTGTTCGGGGAAGAGACAGACTGAGGTTTCAGATAAGATGCAGAGAAACAAGTGATTCAGAACCTGTTGGGCACCAGCAAAACTTGGTTTTCCATTTGAAATATTGTGTGTATTAAGATACTTTTTTACAGAAGCCAGTAAAACTAGCTAAAAATCGTTTTGTTTGAATTACTTATAGGACTGAGGAATGACATGATTTTCATATGAGCTGTAATTAACAGATTAAAAGCCTCCCAGTTTGAAGCTTTTCCAGGAAAGGGAGATTGTAAGGAGACAGAAGTGTAACTCTTTTGAACCTCACATAAAGTACCACATTCTCCCTCTACCTCCCATTTAGGAATTCGTTTTGAATTTCAAAAGAATCAATATTAGAACTTATACAGATAAACTTGTATTCACAACTACAATTTCTTGGTTGATGATTAACTTAGAAGAAAGATATTTATGTAATATTAAATTACCAAAGTTCAGGTTGTAGAGAGATTAGAGCTCTGGTGTAGAGATAATAATGTGTAGATTCTGTACTGTCAGTATCTTTGATTTAGACTTAGATATTGGACAGTGAGAATTTCTTAGCCACTGAAGACTGTCTCTTTATAGAGTTACCACAAAATGCTTGCTACTTGGTTCTAGATCATAAGAAATGAACAGAATGTGTTAACTCCTTTAGCTATAGATTATAGTATGATAACTTAAAGTAAGAACTTACTTGTTATCCTTTTCTCTTGATGCATAATAATTCAATGTGGTAATGCAATCATTTGGATTGCTGCCTGGTGGGGTGTTCAATGCCTGCCTCTCTTTCCGTGGAACCTTATTCCTGTATCAGCAGACGTGGTACTTCCCCCAAGTGTTGATAGTCAAATATGTGTGGGAAGTGCACACAGTGCCCCTCAGGAGAGAGAGTCATAATTCATGACTCAGAGAAGCCCTGCAGTTAAGGGAACCTCTTTAACAGTAAAATAAAAGACAAAACCGCACTGCCCTTTTCTCTACTTCTGGGTCTTCTGCGTATCTCCCCAAGAAAAACCAGGTTTGAGAAAACTAGTTTGAGGACTGTTGCACATTCATATTGCACCTTCTACAGAATGATCGTAAGTCCTTCCTGCTTGATGTTTAGGAGAGGGCTGTTGCTAAGGGCTTATCCACATGGTGCTCGGGAAGAACTGAGGACCCTTGTGAAGTGTGAAAATAAAATAGCCACCTCTCTTTGGACTAAATAAGTTGTTATGAAGGATCTGTAGAAACCAAAAATGGTTTGAAAGTTTTCTAGGGCATCCAAGCATGACCACTTTGGGCAGGGGTCCTTGTGCGTGGGTGGGTGACGTAGCTGTGCGTGGGGTCTGTCCCCGGCCAGGTCCGGGGCTGCTTGCCTCTGTAGTCAGGAGACTGTCTCTGACCTCCTCCGTGGTTTCTTTTCTGTTTGGGAGGATGCATTAGAAGCTGGCTGACTTGGTTGCCTTCTTTAAAACGTTTCTTTCTAAATGGAGGGTTGTCAGATATTGCCTGTTCTTAGGTTTGCCTAAACTGAAGAATCAGAAGTCGGGTACTGTGATTAGATTCCCAGATGGGACTGGATTCCCCCCCCGCCCTTCGTCTTCCTTTCTGGTCTTTTTCATTCTTGGTGCAGACTACTGCACTAACACCTTTTGTCGGTGATGGAATACCATTATCCTCCCCCAGTGGCACAGATTTAGTATGTTTAGTTGTATCTTAATGTTTGGGTGGGAACTCTGTGGGACATCATAAGGGATTTCTTCAGTATATTATTAGTTGTTGAATAGTAGATCTTTTATGCTCATTTGTTTCTTTAGGGTATAAAGCACAGATTTTTCTCTTGGCTTTGTACTCTTCTGAATTGCTTTTAATATTCAGATTAAGTGTAAATTATAGGTACCTCTCCGAATGTCATTCGGAATGAGCCCCAGTGGTGAGTGATACCATGAGGATAAAAGTAGACTGTTATGTAACTGTACTACTTAGCTTAGGGCAGGGGTGGGGGACCTTTTCTCTGCCACAGGTTATTTGGATATTTCTGACATCATTCGTGGGCCATACAAAATTATCAGCTTAAAAATTAGCCTGCTGTATTGGTCAGACATTTAATTAACTCACCCCGAATGCCTTAGCAGGGCCAGACTGAATGATAAGGCCCGCAGGCTGGATGCTCCCGACCCCTGTCCTAGGGGAATATGTCGATAATTAGATTATGTGGTCTGAGAAGAGTGAGTTTTTATTGACAAATGGGGTATTATTCAGAATGTATCACTAGCTAAAGTTTAACCTCATGCATGTCAGGAGCAGCTTGTTTGCCCCAGCTCCTTATTTCTGTATTTCTATTTTGTTTATAGGAGCTCAGCATAATGGACCTTTAGTTACACTGCCCTTGTTACTATTTGCTTCAGGGCCTTTGTACTCGCTCTTGTCACAGGCTAGTGAGCCAAAACCCCCAACACTCATATACTCAGGCACACTTACTTATCCTTATCCTTTCTTCAGCTCTTCCATTCCAGGGTCGTTGCCTTCCTCCCCGCCGGGTTACCCAGATTTCATTCAGAGAGACTGTCATAGCGTTATGTATCTTTTCTCCCAGCACAATACTTTTCTGCTCTTTCCTGTTACTGTTTTAAGGTTAGTATCTCCTCCATAAAAGCAGCAGCTCTGTTTTTGCTTTTCATTGTATTCCTGGCATCTATGACAATAGTGTACACATAATGTGCATTCCATAATATTTGTCAAATAAAGAAATTCCTGAAAACCTTTCAAAGATCTATTGACTGATTAATGATGTCAAAATTAGAATAATGCATCCGAAAGTCTATTTTGAATCATTTATTTCCTAATGATTGATTTAACTGATTTGTTCTAAAATAAAAAACAAAACAGAAACTTTGTGGCCCTCTATTATATATTGCCCCTGTGTCTAATCTGACTTCTTTGTTGTCTATCAACCGTTAATCTACTTTAGAGATGACTGTCACGGTAACAAATTGATTTATTACACAGCTGTGTACAGTCAGATTTTCCTTTTGGGCTTCTTTAGCATAACATACTGATTTCTAAAGCTTGCTGTGGTTAGCATATTAATTTCCTTCTACTGTCCCCTCCCCCAGCTTTATTGAGATATAATTGACATATAACACTAATATGTACAATGTAGTGATTTTATATATGTATATATTGCAAAATAATTACCACAAGCATCCATAAGCTAACATAGCTGCAATTTGTTTTGTGGTGAGAATTTTTAAAATCTGCTCATAACCTTTAAATATACAATACACAGTGCAGTGTTATTAATTATGGTCAGTCTGCTGTACATTATGTCCCCAGAATTTATTCATTTTATAATTGGAAGTTTGTATGCTTTGGCCACTTTCACCAATCCCTCCCTTCTCTCCCTTTTCTCTCCCCAAAATCACTAATCTGTTCCCTTTTTTTTCCTCCCCAGATTCCACTTATAAATGAGATCATACAATGTTTGTCTTTCCCGTCTGACTTTTTCAGTCAGGGCTCATTCATGTTGTTCCAGATGACAGCATTTTCTTCTTTTTTTATGGCCGAGTATATTCCATTGTATAGATCCTGCATTTTCTTCATTCATTCTCCCCTTGATGGGCACTGAGGCTGCTTCTGGGTCTTGTATTGTAAACAATGCTAAAACGAACGCAGGGTGCAAATACCTCTTGGAGACAGTGCCTTTGTTTCCTTCAGCTCTGTACTCAGTGGAGCTTGCAGGATCATATGGTAGTTATATTTTCTTGAGGTGCCCCCATACTATTTTCCATAGTGGCTGTGCCAATTTGCATGCCCACAAACAGTGTATCCACTATTTTCAGTTAGATACTGTGGCTCCTTTATTCCTGATCAGGTAAACAGTAAAAAAATTCAGATTATTGGGAGGTACATTTTCATTTTGGCATATCAGTTTTGTTTTCTCTTTTGATTATCTGTTTCTTGTATTCTGTTATATTAACTGATGATTTTGTTTAACACTAGACATTTGATTCCTAAAATAACAGAAATCTCCAACACATACGAGAGGGGGAAATCAAGATTCCAGATTTTCAAGTTTGATATGTCTTTTTGAACAAGTGTGAAATTTTACTTGTTCAAAAATAGATTTTACATATAAAAGACAAGGACCCTTTTGTTGTTGTTATGAGGATATTTTTCCCATTTCTTTTCAGAGAGAGTGGAAAGGGACGGGGAGAGAGAAACATTAATATGAGAGAGACACATCAACTGGTTGCCTTCCACAGGTGTCCCTGTTGGGGGTAGGGAATGAGCTCACAAGCCAGGTACTTGCCCTTGACTGGGAATCGAACTCAAGACCCTTCGCAGGCTGTCGCTCTAACCACTGAGCAACACCAACCAGGGTCAAAGAACTTTTAAGTTTGTGGTTTATGAAATCTTAGATGAAATAAAAAGTTCTCCTTTTTATTTCCAGATTTTCCGCATTATTGTCAAGAATTGGTGACTTGAATTGAAAAAGTACCTAGAACCTAGAATTGATTATACATTGAAGATTGAGGTGTTAATTTCTTTTGATGGAAATGGAATTTAAGGTGGAAAAAAAAATCCAAAGTATAAACAAAATGAAACCTGGGGAATCTAGTTTGCATCAAAACTGAAGTTAAGAGTAGACTGGTTAATCAAGCATAATGTTGAGTGGACACAGAAGAGTGTAATACTATGTGGTTCCTTTTCTATACATTTTAAAAACAGACAAAACTAATCTTCAGTGTTTTGAAGTCAGGACAGTCGTTACCCTCAGGTGCTGGTGTCTGGAAGGGAGCTTGGGGACCCGCAGGGGTCAGGTCCTATCTTCTTTCGACTGGACAGTGCTGGTTACATGCGTTGGGTTTCATTACTTTGTGAGAATTTATCATGCTTTGCACTTTTTTAATGGGTGCTATTATACTTCAATGAAAATTTTACTAAAAAAGAAGTAAAACATAAAACTGTTTTCTTAGTGGATAGTTTTCCTTTGATTCAAGTTCCTATTTAAAGAGGAAGGGAGGCGCTTAGAGCATGTCTCTGGATTAGTTCCTGTTTTTTACTGAGGGGTGGGTCTCTGACCTGTTAAGAGGCTGAATTGTTTCAAAGTCTTAATTCTCTGAATACTGGTAATGGAAAGCTCATCGATGGCAAACATTTCCTCTTTAAAATAAAGCAAACAAAACTCTGGCACTTGGTGCTTTAGTTCGTTGGAATTTTAGTTCGTTGTGACATGAAAATGCAGGTGTCTTCTTGAAGCATCCTTTTCCTGGGTGTGTGACGTTTTCTGATGATGACAAGAAGATTTTTGTGTAAAGAAAAATGAATTCTGGCATAAAGGAACCTTTAGACCCTGCGTGAATGAAAGTGGTTTGGCATGTGTTACAAGTTTATTTGAACTTAATAAACCTAATACTAATGTGCTTAAAGCCTTCAGTGGATGTCTGTTGTCAGTTGGATCAAATCCAAATCTTCACCTGGCACACCAGACTTTCTGTGATGTAATCGCATGTCTGCACAGGCTTCTTCAGACCTTACTGGATTCGGGAGGGAGCACAGTGCGGCCTTGTACTGGTTTGCTCGGGCTGACATAACAAAGTACTGCAGACTGCGTGGCTAGCCACAGAGACACTGTCTCAGTTTTGTAGGCTGGGAGTTCCAGTTCAAGGCACGGGCAGGCCCCTGCTTCCCCTGAAAATGCTAGGAAAGGGCTTGTCTGTTCCCTCTCCTCGCTTCTGGGGGTTCCTTGACTTGTGCTAGCATAGCTGCAATCTTCACACAGCATTCTTTTTGTGTGCCTATCTCTGTGTCCACATTTCTCCTCTTCACAAGGACACGCATCATGTGATTATAGCCTTCCTCATTGTAACTGATACCTGCAATAACCCCCTTTTCCAAGTAAGGTTACATCCTGAGGTACCAGGGGTTAGCACTTCAACATACGATTTTGTGCGGAGGGGTGGAATTCAGCCTATCTCCTGTGGGAAGAGATTTGTTGCTAGGCAGACTCGGGTTTGAGTGACTTGGGTTTTAGTGACCATTTCAGCTCTCTTAGTTGTGTGTTCTTGGAATAGTTGTGAAAATGTATTTCTTAGTTTTTAGCATATTAGAGTATACTTTTAGTTGTGGATTACTTTAATTCTTACTTTTTCTGTTTCTGTTGAAATTTTGTTTTACCTTTTTCTAAGTTCCAAGATATAATTGCCTTTTAGTGTATATTATGAAGTGATTCAAATTATGCAGAGGTAAAGAATTTTTTAGCACATAAAAAAGTTACTACGTTATCCTTGTGAGGATAGAAGAAACAAGAGAAACTGCTATTCTAATGTTGTCATTAGAATGATGTCATGGAAATTCGATGAATTAACCGTACCTTTTTTTATTTCCTAAGGAAAGGGTCATTATGGGCACTGAAAGAGGTACTAGACACACGCTGCTCATCCTGTGAGCGTTGGTCACAAATGCATAATCTCGGTCCCACTGCAGATCTACTGAATCAGAAGTTGTTTTAAAAAGATTCCCAGGTAATTTAAGTAGTATACATTAAAGTCTGAGAACCACGGATCTGGACTAGTGCTTTCCAGTCTTTTTCAAGTTAATACACACATAGAAAATGTGTGCCTTGCCTTGAGGGCTGAGAGGATCAGCATCGCAGTATACCCGTCACTTATTTATGGCGGACGGGAATTTAGGCAGATTCAAAAAAAAGGGAAGAGGAAGATATGCTTTTACAGGGAAAAGTGACCTGGCCTTACATGGTTTGAAAATTTGATGTGAAATACAGCACATACAGTTCAAGAGGAGCAGAGGCAGCTGTAGTGTTAAATTCCACCCAGTCACTTGGGAACGATTTGGATCATCTAAAGGGCCTGCTTGCAAAGGGAACTGTGAGCTTGGGTGCAAATAGAGATAAGGGAGTGAGGGAGCTGTGCCCATGGATGATAACTGATCACTGTTCCTAAAGCACCTTCTTTTTCCTATATTTACACGTATTGTCTCTAGTCCTTAAGAAATTCCCTACACAACCCAGTCATTGTTTGCCTGTTACACAGATGAGGAAATGACGCACCGAGGCACAGCTAGTTTGTAAGATGGCATGGGCCTGCGAGAATTGGTGAAAGCCAAGAATGGATAGATATTTGCATAAATTCCTCCTTCTCCTAATATATAAAAACCCATGGTCCGTAACGACTGAAGGCTCAACTGAACATCTGAAGTCAGTCCTGCAGACAGTGCTGGGTTGCCGTGGCGACCTAGCACTGACTACCGCGGCTGTGGGCGTGGTGACCCAGCACTGACTGCTGAGGGGGCTGCGCTGCAGATCAAGCCTGGAGAGAGACCCAGAGAGAGAGAGGCAGGGTCTGATCCGCAGCCTCCATGGCAGCTGTTGATCAGCCGTTGCCTCTCTCTCTCTGGGCCTTAATGGGGGCTGCTGATCAGCCCCGCCTCTCTGATCAGTTCGTGGGATAGGCCCAGAGATGCTGACTGGCATAGAAATTGACCAATCAGAACCAAATCTGGGTGAACTGTGAGGAACCAATGGCTGCATAGGAGGCTGAGCTTTTGACACTGACTGGCATAGAAACTGACCAATCAGAACTAAATCTGGGTGAACTGCGAGGAGCCAATGGCTGCGTAGGAGGCAGAGCTTCTGACGCTGACTGGTATAAAAACCGACCAATCAGAACCTAATCTGGGTGAACTGTGAAGGCAGAACCTAAGGTGGGGGCTGAGGAGGGGTTTTAAGGGCAACAGCTGTTTGGTGTAAAGTTTAAGAAAGCGGTTCAGTTTTTTAATGACCAGTTTGGCAGAATAGTACATATGGCTGGCTATTAGTCCAGATATAGGGATTATGTATTTTTGTCTGCCAAGAGCATCTCCTTCTGCTGAAAAAGGCTCCCCCACCCCCATTTAAGCGGTCCTATACTATATAATCTATACTAATAAAAGAGTAATAAGCTAATTAGAACGGGTCAACTGGCCATCTTTCAGATGTCCGACTTCCTACAGGACAAAGCCATGGTGGTGGGGGCCGAGGCAGAGGCAATTAGGGTGATCAGGCCAGCAGGGGAGGGCAGTTGGGAGTGAGATCAGGCCGGCAGGGGAGGGCAGTTGGGGGTGAGATCAGGCTGGCAGGGGAGAGCAGTTGGGGGCAACCAGGCGGGCAGGGGAGGGCAGTTGGGAGCGAGATCAGGCCGCAGGGTAGGGCAGTTAAGGGTGATCAGGCAGGCAGAGGAAGTTGGCAGTGAGATCAGGTCGGCAGGGGAGAGCAGTTGGGAGCAAAATCAGGCCGGCAGGGGAGAGCATTTGGGGGTAAGATCAGGTGGGCAGGGGAGGGCAGTTAGTGGCTATCAGGCAGAGGAAGGTAGGGGCAGGCAGGCAGAGGCAGGTAGGGGCGATCAGGCAGGCAGGTGAGAGGTTAGGAACCTGTGGGATTGGGCCTAAACTGGCAGACACCCCCCAAGGGGTCTCCGACTGGTGAGGGTGCAGTCTGGGCTGAGGGGACCCCCCCCCCCCGCAACCCTGTGCATGAATTTCGTGCAGTGGACCACTAATGCTGAAATGATACAAAAAAGCAAACACACCTATGTTGAAAGAAAAAGAATAATCATCTATTTCTTAGAAAATGCAAATGATGTAAGTACCATTTACCCTGGAACAAGCTGGGGTTTAGGGGTACTGACCCCCCTGCACAGTCAAAAAATCCACGTGTTACTTTTTACTTCCTAGAAACTTAAATACTAATAACTTACTGTTGATCAGATGCCTTACTGAAAACATCAACAGTCAATGAATACTCACTTTTTATATTATGTGTATTATGTATTGCATTCTAATAATCAAGTAAACTAGAGAAAATAAAGTGTTATTGAGAAAATACATTTACTTTATTTATTGAAAAGAACCTGCATGTAAGTGGAACCAAGCAATTCAAATCCATGTAGTTCAAGAGTCAACTCTACTTGGCTCCTTTTATTTTTTTTTCTCCTAAAATTAGTTACATCTTGTCTCCTTTTGAAAACTGTTTATCTCTCACTTGCTAAATATACTATATACACTAAATAATTGTTAAAAAGGTAAATGCATAGCAATTACAGGACGTCAGCTGAGTGGGGCGAGGTAAATTATTTCAGAATATATAGACTCATGCTAATTATTGGATTTGAACCCTTAACTCAGAAATTGAAATAGAAAATGCAGTTTTTGTCATCTAATAAAAGTGAGCGTACTGTATTTGTTAAAGTATTTTGAATGCAAGCTGGAGAATATTGGCACATCACACACAAATATAATTTGTGAGCAGGATAACTCACAGAATGGCGGAACCTGCCTGGATCAAGGGCAGTGCTGATTTTGGGGCAGTGGGAACTACTGGCCATTCCACCTGGGTGCGGCCATTGGAATAAGCCCATTCAACATTTTCTTGTTCTTGCCATCACTCCGCTCGAATCCCAGGCCCGGAAGAGTAAACTCCTTTGGCCAAGCTTGAATTGGGTGCCTTTGTCTTGGATGTAAAAAGACAGAAACCTTGATTTATTGCTCCCCCTGAAACTGCACTGGTGGGGTTAAGGTAATTCCCCACAGTGGAATTAGGGAGCTGTTTGATAGGGGAAATAGATGGGAAAAGGCTAGAAAAACAACACATGTTCCCTGTATACCACTTCATCAGGAGAGTCACACCATCACACTAGATTCAGTGAGAACCTGTAACAGCATATGGACATTTATAAATAGCTTGTTTTGCTATGTATGTGATAGGTAAATAGAGGAATGATGACAGCAGAATGTACAATTTGTGCTGGTTTATATGCAACTTCTCCTAGGAAGAAGACAGAATAGAGAGAGAATCACAATGTATAATTACATGGTGTAACGTAGGATTGATTGCGTTTTAGCAGGAAAGGAAAGAGGAGGTGAGAATTTAAACCTCCAGTTTGGCAGTTGCACTGGCAAGAGCCCTTTCATCTCTATTTAAAGGGAAATGAAAAAATGAGCACCTGCACCTGCGGTTCCTTCCCGGGGAGGTGCACCCCCTCACTGTGCCTCTGGCAGGTTGTCTTGCCTGCTGTGCGCACCTTCACCAAAGCCCCATGGCAATCTGCATTGTTTTGGTTCTTTCAAGCCAGCACCTGTTGTTTTAATGTATTTTCAGTAAGTACTCTGTGAGACAGTCTTCAGCTACTCCGGGTGCCTTATTTCTTCAGGTTACAATCATTGATTATTCAAAAATAGTAATCTGATTTCAGAGTTGCATAGGTTTTCGGTTATCTGCCCCTTACCCTGTGTTTTATAAAAGTCCTTTAAGTTTTAGGGAACATTTTTTGCTCAACATGAGGTTTTCCCAGCAACATATATATTGTGTTATAGCAAAAGTGTCTACATGAGGAACAGTGAGCCACATGTATTGCAAGACTGTGTATTCCAAAAGAGACTGAAATGTTTATATACGGCCATTTAAAAATCACCCTCAATAATGGCAAGAACGTGTTAAATGGTAATTATTTGAAGGTATTTTTTATGAGCAATTCATCATCAAATTTAGTAATAGAGCTTTCTGGAAACCTACTCGTCTTAGTTTTCTCATTTCCACTTTTCCACCTCCTAGCCATGCAGTCCCCAGTTCCAGAAATGGTCTGATCCCACTGAGACCTCCAGTGCGTGGGCCTCACCACCACTTCCCTGCCTGGTGTTTCACACCTGGTTAAATACCGGCATTCCCATTTCTCTGGTGTCTTCCCTGCTGGTCCGCTCCAGCAGGGCGGGGATTTTCCTGTTAGCTCATTGATGTATATCAGGTGCTTAGAAAAGTGTCTAGGCTTGTCCTCATTTGTTCCCAAATATGTATCAGCGTAGGCAGGGAGAATGACTGCAGACCAGTGTTCCCGGTGTTCGCTGGTTGGCCTGTCTTGACTAGCATCATTTCCCACTGTGCTTCCTTTAGGAACTGACTGCAGTGTGTGAACAGAGAAGTTGCTGGAAGGACTTTGTTGAGAGGGGTCATCAGGGTTGGTATTAATACCTAGAAAAGACTATCCAAAGTTCACACCCAAAGTTCACTTTGGTTTAAAAAGTTGGTCTCCAGTTTGGTCAAGTTACAAGTTAAAATACGCTGCTTGTGTTTTTTGTGTTTTTGTTGTTGTTGTTAATCCTCACTCGAGGATATTTCTTCCATTGATTTTTCTAGAGAGTGGAAGGTGGGGGGCGGGGAGAGAGAGAAAGAGAGAGAGAGAGAGACATCGATTGGTTGCCTCCCACATGTGCCCTGACCCGGGCTGGGGGTTGAACCTGCAGTCCAGGTAATGCCCTTGATTGGGCTTTGCCCCCCGCCCCCCGCCGGCCAGGGCATCTGCTTGTTTCTTTGCTTTGTTTTAAATCAGCTTCTAAATCTTATCTCTTTTATAAGTTAAACGGATTTTGACAATCACTTTTAAGGAATTTTTGCATTATGATTTGTCTTATTTATAAAGTAGTTCTTCAACATTTATTAGATAAAATAATTTTATATTTGATTTCTGTTGTTAAGGGATTTATTAATACAAACCATCTCAAGTACTTAACTTTTCTTATAAATGAAATAAACTTTCCCCATGAATGAAATAAGCCTAAAAAAATGTCTTGGGCATTTCAGTGCTGTTCATAAACTCACTTAGGTTTCAGTATTGACTGTATGCCTCAATTCCGTTTTCACGTGGAGGGGCATATATCTCAATCCAGTCAGTTCCACCACTGGTGGTAGGAGTGGGGGCGATGGCAAGGGACAACCTCTCTGCCTTTGTTTCTTCATCAGTAAATTGGGATCACAGTATCCACCTCCAGGGCTGTAAATGATATTAAATGGGTATTCATTTGGGGCTTCTTTAGAAAGGGCCAGGCATAATGAAGTGCTAGGTAAGTGTTACTTTTTAAAATTGGAATTACAAGGCTATTGTTCTAAGTCAGTTTGTTTAAACTATAAAAAGAACAAAAATACCAACTATATCCTGATTTTAAAAAATTGTTAATGTACTTTTGACTCTTGAATCTTTTTAAACATAATTCTAAATCTTTATGGGAATAAAGGTGCATATCAATTTAAGGAGACAAAACACCACCCCAGTTAATTTGGGTTATCTCAGTTGTAACCCTTCTAGGTTGGAAAGGTCTGTACCTACTAAAGGAAGGTATTAGAGTCATTAAATCTCCATCCTCAAAACTTCAAAAGGAGCTGGCCATCTGACCTCATGTTTTTTCATTTTTTACTGTTCACAAGAGCCTGCAACTGTCTCATGGTTGATTGCCTGCCATCTCAATACCTGCCCACCCCCCCTTTTTTTGTAAAAAATTAGTTTCAGGTTTGGCTGTACAGACTGTTGAACATGATAGGATCCCAAGGTAATATGTGCTTCTTTTCCAAAGATGAAGGTCTTTAACCCTTTTGGGATCTTATGTTCTTATATTTTCACAGGACTATATAATCCTTTTAGATATTGAAAATGTTCAGTGGAATGCTTGCCTGCCTATGGTGACAGTTCATGAAATTATTCTGTGACACAGGAGTAGGCTCAAGCAAAACTTTTCATAAGAGGCTCTTTTGCCTGTGCAAATGCTAAAAAAATCTCCATGTAGTGTGGAAAGCACATGGGATTCCTGGCTAAGGTTATTTTGAGAGCAGACATTGCTGTCAGGCATCTCTGCTCTGATGTTAATGTGGCTCCTGTTGGATATAGCAGGCTCTGAGGACTACGTGCTGCTGGGTCCGTTGTGACACATTCCCAGTTACATGCATATATGTGTCTGAATCTGAGTTGGACTTGCCTCTTGCTATGGTTTCAGTTTGTCATCGTTGATAGAGAGCTTTTCTTTTGGTTGTTTTGGTTACCAAGTTTAGTCATTTCTCCTTGAGACCCTCTGTGGAGTGTCATAGTAAACATAGGAAGCCCTTTTTATGGGGGAGGGGGGTCCACAGTGGAGCCTGCATCTATCTAGTTCATTTAGGGCATTATGTAAAGCTTAAATGAGAAGAAAGTATGCAGGGTTAATCAAGAGCCCCTACATACTCAACAAGGGTGGGGTAAAAGTAGGTTTACACTTGCTTGTATGGAAAATAATCCTATATAATAAAAGCCTAATGTGCAAATAGACCGAATGGCAGAATAACCAGTTGCTATGACGCATACTGACCAACATGGAGCAGATGCTCAACGCAGGACCTGCCCCCAGCCGGCAGGCCCCGACTGGCGGTGGTGGTGGGTGGGTGGGGCAGGCAGCACCAGGCGAGCCAAGGCGCATGCCAGCAGGCCCCTCCCCCCTGCCCCAATCGCCCTGCCAGTCGCCCTGCAGAGGGAGGTGACTGGCAGCAGCGGGGGGGGGGGGGGGACGGAGCCAGTGAGCGGGCGGCACCAGGCCAGCCAAGGCGGGTGCGAGCGGGAGCCCTGAGCACCCCGCCAGTCACTCCACAGATCAACCCTGATTGCTGACCAGGCCTAGGGACCCTACCCATGCCCGAATTTCATGCACCGCGCCTCTAGTAAATTAATAATACAAGAGTAAACTCTAGAGGAGAAACCAAGATGGCGGCATAGGTATATACCTAAACTGCTGCCTCGCACGAGAATTTTAAAACTACAATTAAAAGACAAAACGGACACCATCCAGAACCACAGGAAGGCTGGCTGAGTGGAAATTCTACAACTAGAAGGAAAGAGAAAAGCGCACTGAGACTCAGAGAAGCTGCAGGAGGCAGAGGTACTGAGACGCGCGCGCAGAGAGAACTGGCAACTGAGTGCGCGGCTGGCTTTCTCAAGCGGGAGGGAGAGAAAAGCTCCTGACTGCGCTGAACTCCAGTTCCAGACAAGACTCTGGGGA
Source organism: Corynorhinus townsendii (assembly GCA_026230045.1). NCBI lineage: Eukaryota > Metazoa > Chordata > Mammalia > Chiroptera > Vespertilionidae > Corynorhinus > Corynorhinus townsendii. The sequence continues at coordinate 217,493,801 of JAPDVU010000002.1, forward strand.
CCCAGACTCATTCGGGGAGAAACTGGACTGTCTGGCAGCGGGCAGAATTCGAGGGTGGCTTTCTCTCAGAGGTGCTTGCAGTGATTACCACGGGACACTGAGACCCAGGGGCCTATTAGGGCAGGGCTGATTGGAAACTAATGTTGTCTCCTCCACCCTGAGACTCCACCACATTCAAGCTGAGCACAGAGGCTTTTGCAAGTCTTGTCTCATAAGGGTGTCTCCAGCACAGAAGTTCTCCCAACGTAGACACAGCTGGTCCTCACAGCCAACTGGCCTGGAGGTCAATTCCTCCCAGTGATACCAACAACGATCAAGGCTTAACTACAACAAGACTGTGCACACAGCCCACAAAGGGGTATACCAAGAGTGTCCACCTTCAGGTAACTGGGGAGGCTGAGCCACTGGGCTCTATAGAACACCTAGCACACCAAGCCACTCTATCAACTCAGGGAAGCAGCCAAAATGTGGAGACAAAGAAACAGATCACAAATGAAAGAAATGGAGGAAAGCAAACAACTGGATATAGAGTTCAAAACCACGGTTATAAGGTTTTTCAAGAATTTTCTAGAAAGGGCCGATAAATTTAGTGAGACCCTCAAGGATATGAAAAAGGACCAACTACAAATTAAGCATACTCTGACTGAAATAAGAAATATTATACAGAGACCTAACAGCAGACTAGAGGACCACAAGAATCAAGTCAAAGATTTGAAAATCAAAGAAGCAAAAAACACTCAACTGGAAAAGCAAAAAGAAAAAAGAATCCAAAAATTTGAAGATAGTGTAAGGAGCCTCTGGGACAACTTCAAGCGTACCAACATCCAAATTAGGGGGTGCCCAGAAGAAGAGAGACTGAGCAGGATACTGAAACCCTATTTGAAGAAGTAATGACCGAAAACTTCCCCACCTGGTGAAAGAAGTAGACTTACAGGTCCAGGAAGCACAGAGAACCCCAAACAAAAGGAATCCAAAGAGGACCACACTAAGACACATCATAATTAAAATGCCAAGACCAAAAGACAAAGAGAATATTAAAAGCAGCAAGAGAAAAACAGTTACCTACAAGGGAGCACCCATACGATTGTCAGCTGATTTCTCAAAAGAAACTATGCAGGCCAGACGGGAGTGGCAAGAAATACTCAAAGTGATGAATAGCAAGAACCTACAACCAAGATTACTCTACTCAGCAAAGCTATCATTCAGAATTGAAGGTCAGATAAAGAGCTTTACAGATAAGAAAAAGTTAAAGGAGTTCATCACCGTCAAACCAGTATTATATGAAATGCTGAAAGGTATTCTTTAAGAAGAGGAAGAAGAAGAAAAAGGTAAAGATAAAAAATTATGAACAACAAATACATATCTATCAACAAGTGAATCTAAAAATCAAGTGAATAAAAAAATTAATGAACAGAATAAACTGGTGAGTATAATAGAATCGGGCATAGAAAGGGAGTGGACTGACAATTCTCAGGGGGAAAGGGGTGGGGGGGTGCAGGAAGAGACTGGGCAAAAATCATACACCTATGGATGAGGACGGGGGGGGGTAAGGGCGGAGGGTGGGGTGGGAACTGGATGGAGGGGAGCTATGGGGGGAAAAGAGGAACAATTGTAATAATCTGAACAATAAAGATTTATTAAAATAAAAAGAAAGAATAAACTCTATTTTGCCTACTCACAACTATAAATCTACTTTTGCCTGCTCTTTAGTTTGATAGACTTAGAAGCCTAGTTTGTTTGTTCTTTAAATTGATTGTATCTTGGCCTGTTAATGCCCCGTTCACACATAACAGAATAAGTGTACCTGTTCTACTTTGATTTTGTGGTGGTTCTTCCTTTCAAGTTCCAAACGTAGTTTTCACACAAGAAAAGGCACAGGAACAGTGACAAAGGAAGAATGAGTGGTAAAGAAGTCCAAACTAGATGAGACCAGTAGAGGAGACCATCTAGATTAGGTGAGTGGCAGATGGTTTCAACTCCTGTTCCGGCGAGCCAGTGCTCGGGTAACTGACAGTGTTTTTCTTGGGCACAGGTATGGGAATATGTACCATCCATCTAGATTCACAAATAAGCTAAGTTTGCAGCCCAAAGAACATATGTGGCAAGGAACTTAGAATTGTGACTTTACAGGCACTATGTTATCCTTGTGAAGGCACTGACTGTCAGATTTATTTTGTATTCTTTGGGACTAAATGCTTGATAATAACCTCTAGAAAAATTCTTGAGCATTTTATAAACTAAGTTTCTGGGCAAATGTGTCATCCTATCTAATAAAAGAGTAATATGCAAATTGACCATCACTCCAACACAAGATGGCTGCCCCCATGTGGACACAAGATGGCCACCACAAGATGGCCAGCAGGGGAGGGCAGTTGGGAGGGACCAGGCCTGCAAGGGAGGGCAGTTGTGGGTGATCAGGCCAGCAGAGGAGGGAAGTTGGGGGTAATGGGGCCTGCAGGGAAGGGCAGTTGGGGGGAACCCAGGCCTGCAGGGGAGAGCAGTTGGGGTGACCAGGCCTGCAGGGGAGGGCAGTTTGGGGCAAACAGGCTGGCAGGGGAGCAGTTAGGCATCAATCAGGCTGGCAGGGGAGTGGTTAGGGGGTGATCAGGCTGGCAGGCAGAAGCGGTTAGGGGCAATCAGGAAGGCAGGCAGGCTAGCAGTTGAGAGCCAGCAGTCCTGGATTGTGAGAGGGATGTCCAATGTCCGACTGCCTTCTCCAGAGGCTGCCAGGGAAGATAGCCCTGGGAAGCCTTTGCCAGTAGGATTGGGCCTAAACGGGCAGTCAGACATCCCTCGAGGGGTCCCAGATTGGAGAGGGTGCAGGCTGGGCTGAGGGACACTCCCCCTCCCCCCATGCACTAATATCGTGCACCGGTCCTCTAGTTACCAAATAAAGGCCCATTTACATTGTGGTCTTTTATGTTGTAAAGTTTACATTATCAGTTGAGCTGTGTTACTTATTTGTACTAGTACTAGTAAGTGAGCATTTCTTGAGCAGTGGCCCGCAAGCTTTTTCTGTAAAGGGTCAGATAGCAAGCACACTTTCTACTTGTAGGCCATAGAGCTCTGCCATTCCTACCTCAGCCTCTAGTCTTTCTGTTCTTAAAATCCTTAAAACTCCAGCATCATTTAGTGTTTTATGCTACACTTTAAAATATAATTTGCTTTGATTTTTTCCCCCAGTAAAATAAAAAATACAATTTTTACTTGTTTGTATTTGTTAAACCAGGTAGGTATTAAGTTGTCACTTTTTCTGCTTTCTGGCAGACTCAGTGTATGAGGCATGGAATGACATCTCCCAGCCCCATTAATTCTGTATGTATTCTTCTCCAGAGGCTGCCAGGGAAGATAGCCCTGGGAAGCCTTTGCCCTCCAAATGATGCCACTTTGAAACCCAGTGCATTTATTTCTATGTTTTAAAAAGTGTTTGTACATCTCTCTACATAGAATCTGAGTAGATGCTGAATAAGGAAAGTGACTTAGTTAAGATGTCACCCTTATGAACTGGCATGCATTCTGAGTATCTTGAGACACATTTGTTATTACCTCACGGTTGTGTGACATGTTTTGAGAGGCTTGTTGGCTGGTTGGTTGTAAAAGCAAGCCCGCTGGAGACCTTCTCTGTAGCACAGAGCCTAGAAGAGCTGGATTAGCACGGTACCACTGGGAGCTACAACTGGGTGGGGTTGGGGCACTTGCTCTTTTGTTTCAGTCTCCAAGCGGGCTACTCAACTCAGCCTGGTGGACCGTGACGGATAGAGGCACAGCCACAGTGGAATTGGATTTATATTTACCTAGAGGCTAATTGGACTGAGATTTCCTGCAGTTACGTTAAAATCCTCTGCCCTTTTGTTTAGTGAGCAAGTGTTTGAACTCCTAAGCTCTGGAGGTTTAACTTTTGCTGGCTCAATTAATTGTTAAATGTTCCCTTTATTATAATTATACATTGATGCCTTGCTTTGTAGTAACCGAGGAAATTGCTGAAGGAGTTGTTTAATCTGTTATACTCTATCAGTTTTCTCAAAAGCTCTTTTTAAAAGGAAACAATTTTGATTTGAAAGTGGCACGGTGGTATTTGAGTTGGGTAATGTTGAAAGTGAAATGCAGGAATTTGGCTCTGCTCTTGACAGCGATGGGTTTTTATTTGACATTGACCCATGTGTTTATCGTCTTTCCAGATATTGCCTTCTATTTATTCTGGCAGCTTCACCACCTGAGAAAAACAGACTTTCCAAAATTAAAAATATTTTGTCTATGAATTTAAAGATGGAACAGTATTTTTTTGTTGATTACTTTAAAATGTATGTGCACTAGAGTGATTTCTTTTCCTTTTGCGAAGTATTTAAATACTCCAGAATAGATTCTTATGTGCATGAATTTTGCTTTGGAGACATCTGAATATCATAAATACCTGAAAAAGAAAAATAATATGATTGTCTTTTCTACTTCTTTATATGTTTGTATAGTGAATGAACTTTTAAGTACCATAAAATAGATGGGGGAAGGTAAGTTACCTGGTTCATTCATGTTATTGCTTAAGTGCTTGGAAATTGATAAACGTCTAAAGTTACTTTACTAAGTCGATTAAAGTCATACATGATGACGCTTTATCATTACTTATGTATTAAACATCCATTCCTTTAAGTTTTCCTTCATTAGTTCACGAAACTAATTAGGCAGCATGCTATATGCTACATTTGAAAGATATTCCATATTTGCTCACTCATTTAGCCCCTAAATTTATTTTCTACATCTCTAAGTCTCCTTATTCAGTTGCCTTTGCAGGGAACACCTTTTAATCATGTAACGTGTGGTGGTCTAATGTGTTAAAAGAATTGCAAAAGGCAAAGGGAATATTTTTCCTTCTCTTCTAAGGCTGTAGTTACTGCTCTGGCTTTCTTTGTGTGCTGGGCAGATGCTGCTGCTGGACAGATGGTGTGTTAGTGTCTCATTAGATTAATCAATAGAGATCAATATAGGAAAAAAAGGAGGGGGTTTTGATTATGGCTGTGTCTTTTAAAAAGGAAAAATAGGGTGAGTTTATAATAGAGATTTTAAATATTACTGTAATATGTTGCTTTTCATTCTCAGCTTTAACATTAACATTTTAATTTGTATTTCATTTAGTAAATCTATGCATAAGTGTTGGCTCTAAGGCAAGCTATTATTATTAGGTGGTATTTAGTTTTGAGATTTTACTTGTCCTTAAAATCCCATTGTACTTATATTATAAAATACAGGTATTGTATAGCCAAATTGATTGAGGGAATGTTAATAATCCTATATAATAAAGAGCTTATATGCTAATTAGGCCAAACAGCAGAACAACCATCCGGGCGACCTTCCGGATGAAGCCGGGGCTGCAAGGGCTGTCCAAGGCAGCGGGGGCTGTGAGGGCTGAGCCGCTTGTACAGATTTCGTGCATCCGGTCTCTAGTACTTTGTACAATGCTACGTTTTTTCTTTTTAGTAGAGCGGGGGAAATGGCACAGGAAGGTCTCACCTGGTATGTTGTATATATATTGTCAGAACAGTTGAACTGAAAACTAGTGTTTGCATTTAAGAATTAACTCCAGTAGCACTCAGACTTGGGAAGAATCTGCTTCTTCCTTACAAGGGATGTCTCAAGCTAGACAATGCAGACTTGATTTCCAGTTTGCTCTCGGTCCTGTCTAGAAGAAATTTTGAAGGAGAAAAACCCTGATTATCTTTCTGGCAAACTAAAATGCTTTTGAAGTCTGCAGCAACTCTTCAAAAAAATAGATCTTTGGCATCGTGGAGTGCAGTGTTTTTAAGAATTCCATTTGGCATTCAGATTGTGATTGGTGGAGGCTAGTGTTTATAGAGGCCGTCAGTTTTATCATGGCAGTAATTATAAATATGAATCATTGTCGCTTAGTATGCCATTAATACTGGAGTTTTTAACCTGGGGTCCGTAGTCAAACCTAGTGGAGTCTGAATAGAATTCCTCACTGAACTTGGGTGGATAAAAATTACATCTTTATTTTCACAAATTCATTGCATTTCAAATGACATTTAGCATTTGCTTCAGTTATGAAGGCAGGTGATACACCATAGTAATATTGGCACTACCTGTGACACTAACATAAATAATAAATACTCCCATAACTACTTCACAGAGAGAAAAATGTCAAAATAATGTTTATCATGGCTGAACTCATGGAGGGTATTACGGGAATAACATCTAGTAAGTCTTACTATTTAATGAGAAATAATACATATATTATATTGCATTTTTCTCATATTGTGGTAATTATTTAATATGTGCTTTTGTAAATTCAAAACATACATTTATTTATTTATTTACAGAATGGGTGTGTATAGATTACTAAAGGCATCCAGGGCACAAAAAACATGAGGCACGCCCACATTAATGGCTAGATACCATGATGTGTCTAGTTAATAGATTTTAGGTTCTTTTTATATAGTTTCCATGTAGACAGCAGTGGTGAGCGTTATTATTTTCTGCTTGCTTTCCTTCGTGTGGAATTGCTGAATGGAAAGGTATGCCTGGAGTCCTAAAGAATGTCGGTGTATTGCTATTACAGTTTGTTTTAATAGCCATGGTGTACCATAGGCTTTTGGGCTCTGTAAGAGACTGAATTTGTGGTTTTGAAATTGAAGAAGTATTCTCTAGGTAGAGCAAGAGACTGGATGTTACCTTTGGATAGTAAATCTTCACCTCAGAGGATGGATCGGACACATTTGTGTGCTGGGTTTTTTATCCACAGTTAATGGTGTGAAAAGGAGGAGACAAAGCTGTGACATTCGAGAGAACATCTTCTTTCTAGTATGAAGTAAAGTATGGAGTATTTTCTGAGCACTTAGCATAGTATGAATTGTGGTCAGTTTTACCTTTCAGTGAAAAGGTATCAGTGGTCCCTGTATTTTCGTTGGAGCAGCCACATGCTCTCTGAAGTCCTAGAATGGAAAAGAGCGGGGGAGCCTGAGTAGTGCCAGCAGACAGCATCAGCCTGTCCTGCACACAAAATGCCCATCCGTGTGCAGAAGGTACCATCCCTGCTTCCTGCTTGTGAAACCTCAGGGTAGAGTCGGACTAGAACTTGACTGAGCTGTGAAGTCTCTTCCGGAAGGCACTGGTGGACTTGGTTCTGCCTTATTTCATCTGACTGTAGGGGTTGACTGGAAGTTGATATTTTATGCTGTCTAAGCAAGGTGCTCTAGTAATTCTAAATCAAGAGGTCTGTGTTCTATGTTTTTAATACTCTTGCTGTTACCTGTTCATTCCTAGCTTTTACTATTAAAAAGAGAATATTTTCTCCAATTGTTCTGGGTGTCACTCTGTTCATTAATGTAGTTTAACTGTTTTGCCTCATTTTAAAATAATTTAAACGTATTTGTATACACTGGCCAGAAAAACTGAATGGTGAATCAGTAAATTCTTGGTCTGGTTCTTTAGCAACAAAAAAGGGTTTTGTAATTGCATTGTGTGTGGCCTCCATTCCCATCATCATCTAGCGATCTATCTCATGTTCCACCTCCAGTTGCACGAAATTCGTGCATGGAGGGGGGGTGTCCCTGAGCCCAGCCTGCACCCTCTCCAATCTGGGACATCCCTCTCACAATCCAGGACTGCTGGCTCCCAACTGCTCACCTGCCTGCCTTCCTGATTGCCCCTAACCGCTTCTGCCTGCCAGCCTGATCACCCCCTAACCACTCTCCTGCCAGCCTGATTGATGCCTAACTGCTCCCTTGCCAGCCTGTTTGCCCCTAACTGCCCTCCCCTGCAGGCCTGGTCCCCCCAACTGCCCTCCCCTGCAGGCCTGGGTCCCCCCCCCCAACTGCCCTTCCCTGCAGGCCTGGTCATACCCAACTTCCCTCCTCTGCAGGCCTGGTCACCCCCAACTTCCCTCCTCTGCAGGCTTGATTGCCCCCAACTGCCCTTCCTTGCAGACCTGGTCCCTCCCAACTGCCCTCCCCTGCTGGCCATCTTGTGTCCACATGGGGGCAGCCATCTTTGACCACATGGGGGCAACCATCTTGTGTGTTGGAGTGATGGTCAATCTGCATATTACTCTTTTATTAGATAGGATAGAGGCCTGCCTGGTGCACAGGTGGGGGCTGGCTGGTTTGCCCTGAAGGGTGTCCTGGTTCAGGGTGGGGGTTCCCTTGGGGCGTGGGGTGGCCTGGGTGAGGGGCCTGTGGTGGTTTGCAGGCTGGCCACGCCCCCTGGTTACCCAAGCGGAGGCCCTGGTATCTGGGATTTATTTATCTTCTACAATTGAAACTTTGTAGCCTGGAGCGGAGCCAAGCCTTCTGCTCGCTCTGTGGCGGCAACCATTTCTGTTGAGATTTATTTATCTCCTATAATTGAAACTTTGTAGCCTTAAGCAGAGGCCAAGGCAGGCCAGGGCTTCAGAAGTTTGGCTTCCTCCATCACTGGGGCAACCCTAGCCTCGTGCTCTCTCCAGCTGGGTGGCTGCCGCCATTTTTGTTGGTATTTATTTATCTTCTATAATTGAAACTTTTAGCCTGGAGTGCAGGCCTGGGCTGGCCAGGGTGTGCAGAAAGTTTGGCTTCCTCCATCGCTGGGGAAACCCAGGCCTCCCTCCTGCTCTCTGTGGCCGAAGCCACCTTGGTTGGGTTAATTTGTGTACTTGCTCTTGATTGGCTGGTGGGTGTGGCTTGTGGGTGTAGTGGAGTGATGGTTAATTTGCATATTGCTCTTTTATTAGATAGGATATTTAAATTTTAATCCTCACCTGGGGATATGTTTTTTATTGATTTTAGAGAGGGAGGAAAGGTGAGAAACATGGATCTGTTGCCTCCTGTATGCACCCAGATCAAGGATCAAACCCATAACCTAGGTATGTGCCCAGACCAGGAATTGAGACCTTGACTTTTTGGTGCACAGGATGACGCTCCAACCAACTGAGCAACCTGGCTGGGAAGGACAGTATTCTTATATTCAGTATATCTAGCACTTAGCTGGCACATAGGTGGTGCCTGTAAGTCTCTGTGTGAATGTTTTATGAGTTTATGGTTCTGTTCCTTGTAGACTATATTTTCATTTTTTAGCTTTAATGTAATCTTGACGAGATTTGCCTGTTGCCAGTTCGCTTAAAATGGAGAAGCCTTAATCTCCCCGCCCCTCAATTCTGATTCATTTCGTCTCAGCAGATGTTCAAAATGTGATTTTTCCAAGGTGTGAGTTACAAAAAACCAAACTCTTGTTAAGAGTTATATTGGCCCAGAGCAGCTGCACTCATTTGTTGAAGTGTGTTGAATACAGTTTTGTATAGAAAGCATCCGGAGCATCTTATGGCCCAAATAATAAACAAAATCCCAGGTCTCATTTTAGAAATCAAGAGGCATTTAGATACTTTAAATACTGCTACCTTGCGCAGATCTTTGCTAATTTTGATTATAAAAGTGCCAGTGGATGGCAGATTACCAGACAAGATCCCATCTACCCCGACTCCCCCACTCAAATACTTTTTAGCCTGAGAATGATGTATATGGTATAAAGCAAAATTACTACATGTCGATTCTTAAGGAGACTGATAATTGGAAATCGTTGTGTAGGTGGAATTATTTTTTTCCAAATACCTGTGAATACAAAATGACATTTATAATTCATAGTTGGCTGAAGATCCTTAATGAAAATCTGAGGTCTCAATATTTATTCAGTCATGTGTAAGTGACTAGATATTTTTAATTCTTAAAATACCTTTTGTCTTTGATTTTAATTTTAAAAGAAATGCCTGACCAAAAAACAGTCAGTACAACACTAAAAACCCAAATGAAAACAATAATGACTTAAGGAGGACTAGAAAGAAGAGGTATGGGTAGAATAAGAGAGTCAGGGAATAGGATTCATTTGCCCTTAGAAATTTGTATAAATTAAAGCAAATGATGTAATGTGAAGCCCACTGAACCTGTAATAGACTTTGACTAGCTAGTAGAATTTAATGAGGTATGGTAGATGCCAGCTATAGTGTTATTAGTGTTTTATTAATCAGCTGGTAACATAAAAGCACAATCTTCTATGTGTATAACTTTGTGCAAGATATTTTGTGGAAGCAAGGAGGAGCAAGATACAGAAATAGGATTCTAGTTCTTGATTCTTACTCATTTTAAAGGACGAAGGAAGTTACACTCATTCAAGTATTGTCCTGGTGTTAGTAACGGGGTGGGCAGATACCAGCTGAATAGGACAGATGGTAAGTTTGTGCCGTTGAGGAAGACATGAAACCTTGGTTTGTGTGTTGGAAGTGGGGCAGAATCCCAGTAGTGGAAAAGCATCTCTAGCAGAGCCAACACATGAGGCAGTTCGTGGACTGGGGCATGAGGGGAGGAAGAGTGCTTACAGGAGAATCAGAAACCAGCTGAGCAGATACAGAGCACCAAGCTGATGAAAGGCATGGAAAGACTAGTGGTTTTCCTTTCCTTTCTTATTTTTGTGTGAATTGCAGTCTGTCAGTCTGTGACCCTGGTGGTGTATAGTTTTGAGGTAGCAAATTCAGGATGCTTTCCTTTTTATTATTTGGGTCTTAATTTTATAAGTTTCTCTTACAGTGCTTTCTTGTATGCCCTTTTCTCCTTTAAGCATCTCTCTCACAGCTGTGTGGATACGTAGGTGAAAGATTAATCACTCAAGAAGAAAAATCACTGATGGGATTGTTATATTGTCTGATAAATAAAACTCGGGAGTAAATTTCTGTTAAACAGAACATCAGTCTCAGAAGTTATTCAGTGCAGTATTTAGTAATATGTGCTGTATGCCTTCATTGTATATCTAAATCCATATGGTAAGTTTAGCCTACATTTATGTATGTATGTATGTATGTTAATCCTCACCCAAGGATATTTTTTCCAATGCTTTTCAATAGAGTGTGGAAGGGAGGGGGAGAGAGAGAGAGAGAGAGAAACATCTCACATCAATTGGTAGCCTCCTGCATGCACCCCAACTGGGCCAGGAACCAGAGCCTGCAACCCAGGTACCTGCCCTTGACCAGAATCGAACCTGAGACCCTTCAATATGTGGGCTGATGCTCTAATCATGTAGCCAAACCAGCTAGGGCTAGTCTACTTTTAATAAATTTCACTTAATGTTTGCACTGTGACCTATTTGAAATATTTAAGGAAATCATCTAATAGTGTGTAAGAAATATATATATGTATATGTATATATATATATATATATATATATATATATAGCAGAAAGTTTTAATCTTTAGTTTTGCTAGCTTAAAAAAATCCATATAATTTAGCATCTGTTCAGACTGACAATTTTATTTTTTCTGCTTTTAGTTATAATTTAAGTCCTAACTTTCTGGAAAGATGGTAGTAAATATTTGAATGGGAAGAAATAGTAAATGAATATCTACATTAGTCTTATGAGAAAGGCTTACAAAACGTGTGGATGCTTATAAAGTACAAAAAAACTAATTGGCGTGGAAATGTTGTAGCTTGATGCTTGCACTGTGGAATAGTTGCTTTTACAAAATTGAGAACTGCAGACAAAAATTAAGTGTCATTAATTTCATTGAACAGAAATATGTTCCATTTACTGTACAATCTGGAGCCAGGCTTGACTGAGTTTAAATAGATGAAATCTAAATTATACTGACAGTCCATTAAACAGCAGCAGAAGACCCGTAAGGAAAATGGATTCAGTATGATACCAGTTTATAACAAAATCATTTGCCAAACAAGAATGATAGCCAGGCATTGTGCGCTCTCCTGTGGATTTCCAGCGAGCGCTGCAAATTGGCTGAGCCGTTCACTGTGAAGCCCGGGCTCTCAGCTCATTGTTTCCTGAACAGGAGCAAGCAGTGCCGCTTGGAATCTGCTCTGCAGGCTGTGCCACCAGATCAGACTTGCAGTTTGTTTGTTGTCAGTCATGTGGGGCGAGAAGAGCCTGCATGCCAGCCTCCCTGTCCCCGGTGATCGTTTGCCTGGGAATCCTGGGCAGAGTGTTCTTAGCCGTGTTTGCGTTTTGTCCGCATTGCTTTCCTCAGTGTACGTATTTCAGTCCTGTTCCCGTTGTCATCTTTTGTGTTAAGGGCCTGTCGGCATTTCCGTTGAAACGTCCTCTGCCTAACGGGTTTGATAGCAGGATTCACTTCTTTTTTTTATAGGTCTCCCTGAATTGGGAGGAGGGTTGTTCCCTGTCTTCTCAGGCGTTAGAATGGTAGTTACAGAGGGGAAGCAAGAGTGCGAGCGGTCTAGAATTTCCTTTCCTCGTGTCTCTAGTGCCCTAAGACACTTTGCTTCAGGGGCAGGTGGCCATCACTGATTTTTAAAATAGATCCCTCCCACCCTTCAATTCCCTGTGTTTTCTTGTGGCATAGGAGCTCTCTACAAACACAGGAATTAGAATTATTAGAGGTCCACATCGCTTAATGGAGTTTGGATGTTAAACTGCTTAGAATCCTTTCTCATAATAGGGGTTCCATCTAGGTTACAGAGAGAGCTTTCTAAGGAACATTTTCAGAATAAAATGTGGTGATGAGAGAGTGATGCCGTGTCAGACCGTGGCTAGCATTGAGCATATCAGCATAACTAATAAGATTGCTACTGCTAGCAGGGTGATCTTGCTTTTCCATGTTTGACAGAGTTTTCAAGTCCATGTAGGATACGATCGATTTGGGAAGGTCCTGCTGCAGCATTTCTTCCAGAACATCAGCATAGCTTCTTCAAGTTAGAAAGGAAGTCTTGGCTCAGCCTAAGCTTTTGAGGCATTGGAAGATTTTCTAGCTCCTAGAGGAGAAAAGGGAAATTTAAACAAAAATCCCTGTGTTTGTTATGGCCTGCTCACCCCTCCCCCACCACACACGTTTGGTTTTTCTCATAATTTAATTCCCTGTTAGCATAATAATTCCGTTAGCAATGAGGATAAAGGCAGATCAGTGTTAGCAGGAAGTAGATAGTGTTCTGTTTTTAAGACAAAAGCCAGTGTGAGCTTTGTAGTATTAGGGAATCTGTAGACATTTGAATACATGGAATTGAATTTTCATGAAGTTTAAAAGGGAAGGAACCAAGGACATATGTTACCTGAGACCTCTTTTCCACTGAGTCTAGACTCTTTAAGAACAGCCCATTTTGGTGACCTTTTCCAGGCTCAAAACATGGGAGACGGGTAAGCACAGAAGGCTTTACTTACTGAACTGCCGTTTTCCCGATTGTTTCCTTTTCCCTTTCCCACGCTCCATTATTCCCTGAACTGTGGGTATCCCTTCCTCACAAAGAATCTAGCAGAAAACTGAAAGTGGGCCATCCTGCAATTGAGTCATCTCTTAAAGAAATATTTATTAGAAAACATCATTCTTTATTTTTATATTCATAGAGCATAGCGGCTTTCTTGCTAGGATCTTGTGTAACTTCTTTTTGATTGCGCATTTTGGTTCAATTTACTTGTTCTCCACATAGTTTTTGAGAACAAGAACAAAGAACCAGGGTGCCACAAGAGGCACACGGGGGTGTTTACCACGTAGAATATTATTTACTGAGGTGAGGGATGATGGGTTTGACTGTGGTACAGATGGGGAAGCTAGAGATGAGAGCGCTGCTAGAGGCGTGCAGCATATGTGGGTTGATTTGGGTATCAGAATTCCGTATTTCTAGCATGTGCATACATACACACACTCCTTTTTTGTATGTTGGAAATTTGGAGCATCCAGTTTAACTAGTGAGATACTTGTGCAGTGTCTATTCTGCACTGTTAGGCCAACTGTTGCTACCTCATTGAATGGTTCAGTGTCCAGGTTGGAGGTATCCTGTAAGAGAAATGGAAAGTGGAAGAGCAGTACAGTCCTGAGGGTCGGCCTCCATGTCCACCACTCTGCCACCCTGCTGGCTCTCTGCAAAATTTGTGAGAAAGTCTTTGTTCAAGCATGCTCTTTACCACTAGTAGATGTTTTCTGTTGGAAATTATATGAGAGTGGCACTGGCCATGCTTTGCAAAGGATGAGAAGGTATTTCAAAGGTGAACAGGCAGAAAGGCATTAATTGGGGAGGGGAGTTCTTTAAGGGACAGCACTGTGGCTGAGCACCGCCTGACCACTGCTTTAATGCTGGCTCATAGTGCTGCTTTGCTCAGTTAGTGGGTGACGTAAGTGTCCGCTGTGCTGTGTGAGGGAGGGGGCGGCCAGGAAAGATGCTGACAGGTTCCTTGTGTTTCAGGGTTACAAACTGCCTGATGCTCCAGGCTGTGGTTTTTACCCTTGAGAGGACTGTGCTCTTGCTGTTTCAGCAATATTTTTTCTTATTATTAATTAAAAATCCCATTTTAATCTATTGAATTTTTGGGGTGACCTTGGTTAATACAGTGATGTAGGTTTCAGGGGTCACTGAAACACAGTTTTCGTATTGTGTGTTCACCACCCCAAGTAAAGTCTCCTTCCACCACCATTTTTCCTACCTTTACTCTCTTCTACCCCCTCCCATGTCAGTGATTTTCAACCTTTTTCATCTCATAGCACACATGAACTAATTACTTAAATTCTGTGACACACCAAAAAATAATCTGATCTAACAAAAAAAGCTATACTTTTGTTTCATTCACATCAGATGGCTATTGTGTTGGCTGTTGTCATTTTTTACTTTGACAGTCTAAGCGGAAAGAGGTCAGTGCCCTGACTAAATAGTCAATTATTGCATGTTTTAAAAATTCTTGTGGCACCCCAGTGTGTCTCCTGTGGCACCCCAGCGTGCCTCCTGTGGCACACTGGTTGAAAATCACTGCTCTATTTCTGCTGATTTGCTGAGTGTTGAAAAAATAGGGCTTTCTTTGCCTTGAGAATTTGCCTTTACGTTTTGGCCGACTTCCTTCCGCAGCTGAGCATATGCTCTGTTGTTTGCAGATGGTACAATCGATTCTTGGACACAAAGCTGTGTTGAGGTTTTGGAAACAGCCAGAAACACCCCTGTTCAGTGTCATTGCCCAAATCATGGATGCAGGATTTGAGGTCATTTAATTGTGGGATCCATTCCCAGGCAGAGGCTAGGTGTTAGAGAATAAGTCTTAACTTAGACCCGTGGTTCATTTGCACACACCCCTATAAAGAAAAAATTAGTTATCATGTGTTGTTTGGCATAATTGATATAGATGGTAATAGCCTCTTATTTTTCTAGCCCATTTCAGGCTTGCTGATTTTAAGATTTAAAATACATATATGTATGTATATGTATTTGCCCTGCAGCAGCTGTTAGCTCAATCTGATAAATATACATTTTCATATGGGTAATTTTGGACATGTGCATTATGCACTTAATGAATTGCATCAGCTTTGTTCAGTTCTTGCAGAACTGCTAGCTTTCTGATTAAAAAGAAAAAAGCTCTTTAAAAAAATAACTAAAAGGTGTCTGCAGTGCTTGTGTTGGTCAGGGGGGATTATCAGGTTGAGGATCATTGCGACCAGCTCAGACAATCCATGCACTCATAAACTGCATGAAAATTCTTAGAAAATAATTTTGGCTTTAAGCGATTACTGGGCATATAATCCAACTGAAACTTTAACATTGCTCTTAATTTAAGTGCTCATTTTTCCCTTTCCAAATAAACAGCTTTATTTGGGGGCTAGCTATAGACATCTATATAAAGCTATTTTCTTAAATAGCTTATCTCATTAATTAAGCTTTCTGCTTGATTAATGAGATAAGGGGAATACTTCTTATGAGTATTTGGCCTTATTTTGTTTTGAAAATCATTAAGAGGATCAAATAGATTTTTGTGTGTGTGAGACTTAAATTCCAAATTGTTTCTTAGAATATATTCTCTTTTAGCTGGGTCACCCTAATTTTTATGGGTTATAGAGAAAAGTTACAGAGATCACTTAATACAGTAACAGATAACTAGCATTGGGCATTGGACTCTCATATGAATTTATAGCTTTGGATCAATTTGGGTTGCCATGGTAACTTATTTATTTTTAAAAACACTCTTTTGCTTTAGAAGCAAAGCCAAAATTAAAAAAAAAAATTATTGATTTCAGAGAGAAGCGCGAGAGAGATAGAAACATCAATGATGAGAAAGCATCATTGGTTGGCTGCCTCCTTGCATGCCTCCTTCTGGGGATCGAGCTTGCAACCGGGCATTGTGCCCGTGACTGGAATCGAATAATCCGGGACCTTTCAGTCCGCAGGCCGATGCTCTATGCGCTGAGCCAAACTGGCTAGGGCCCATGGTAACTTTTTAAACGGAAAGAAGTGACTGTGTATCTAGTAATAAGTCATTAATAAGTAAATGTGTTAATTCCATATGTCAGATTTGAGAATCTGCTCTCTCTGCCTTATCCCCTCATGGCAGGGTTTCTCAAGTCAGGAGTGTGAGGAGGCTTCCAATAAGACTGCAGATAAGTGTTTCGCCTAAGACCATCGGAAAACACAGATATTTGCATTACGATTCATAACAGTAGCAAAATTACAGTTATGAAGTAGCAACAAAAATAATTTTATGGTTGGGGGTCCCCACAACATGAGGAACTGTATTAAAGGGTCGCGGCGTTAGAAAGGTTGAGAACACTGGTTTAAGCGAAGGGATGTCATATGTATATTGTATTTTGTGTTTCCCACCCCAAGTCAAGTCTCCTTCCATCACCATTTTCCTCCCTTTACTCTCTCTTATTGCCCCTCCCCCCCACCCTCTCGCATCTCAGTGAGGACTTGCTTCATGGTTGGCCTCTGTTCCCTTCGCTAACAGTAACATCCAGGTGTGTTTACAGGTAATCATTGTCCTGAATGTAACGTGGCAGTGAGAAATGAGAGAATATAGGTTCTCCCTTATTTTTCTGGAAAGTGTTTTTCCACACTACAAATTAATAACTGCTTTGTGTCTCAGTAAGAGGGCTTATAGTAATAATGATTCTATTGATTATGAAAAGTTTTTCTTTATGTAAAAAGAACAAAGTTGCCCATAGTTTTCACTATCTAAGCATCTGTCCTATTGAATGCCAGCCACCAGTTCGTGGTGGTTGCAGAGAACACTAAAGTGAGTATGTTTCTCTGAGCTCAAAGCTCAAACATAGTAATGCGGACAGTGCAGACCATCTGACTGCCAAATAACTGAACAAACAGGCAATGTAAATTGTTAATTTTCTGTAGAAGAAAGGAGATGTTCCTTCATAGAGGAGCCACGAGAATTCACTGCTGCTGGAGGTAACTCGTTAAAAGGTTGCAGGTGCTGGCAGGACGAAGGAGTGAAAAGGGTTTGGCATGAATGGAGGTAGTGGTGTTGGCGTTTCTTTTTAAAATATATTTTATTGATTTTTTACAGAGAGGAAGGGAGGAGGGTAGAGGGTTAGGAACATCGATGAGAGAGAAACATCCATCAGTTGCCTCCTGCACACTCCCTACTGGGGATGTGCCCGCAACAAGGTACATGCCCTTGACCGGAATTGAACCTGGGACCCTTCAGTCCGCAGGCCGACGCTCTATGCACTGAGCCACACCGGTTAGGGCCTGGTGTTTCTTTTGGTAGAACGCAGCCTAGTGGAAGATGAGATGTGGTGAATGTGGTATGGGATCAGACCATAGAATATGGAAATTTGTTATGTGGGCTTTAAGAACGGGTAAGTCATTAGTTAAGAAAGTGACCTATTAATTTTGAAGCCAGTGAATAGTAGATAAGACAGTGTTATGTATGAAATAGGAAGAAGAGGGCATATACACTGTCATTTGTGTTCAGGTTGAGTGGGATGAGTAAATAATTGATATCTAGAAATTTGACATACTGGTACAATAGGGATTGGGACACAGAAATAAGACCCTTGGGTGTCCCAAAATTGTGCAAATTGGAGCTATAGGAATGCATTTCTTCTGTGTGTGTGTGTGTGTGTGTGTGTGTGTGTTTTTAATGTTTTTATTGATTTTTAGAGAAAGAGGAAGGGAGATAGAAAGAGAGAGAGAGAGAAACATTGATGCGAGAAACATCCATCACCTATTGGCTGTCTCCTGCACGCCCCCACTGCAGATCCAGCCCACAATCAGGGCATGTGCCCTGACGAGGAATTGAACCTGTTACCTCTTGATGCATGGAATGATGCTCAATCCACTGAGTCACCTCAAATGGGTGGATTTCTTCTGTTTTTACTTAAGTACCAAATTAGAGATAGGAAGAGAGATGTGCCATAGTGGGAAGAGTTCTCTTGTTCCTTATGTCAGTAAGCATGTTAAATGGAGGTTGCCTGAATGTTGAACAGAGTTATTTAGCATCCTGGATTCTGGAACAGGCGAGAAGAGCTTGGTCAACAGTCATTCATACATACAGGAATGGATTCTCCGTTGTTGAGTCTGTACCTGAGTAGAGAAATCAGTTGGGAACTTCTGGATGCCTGAGTGAATCCTTCTCTTTCTGGAATAACTCTGGGCTACAAAAATTCTGATGTCTTTCAGAAAGTTTTTTGGAAGGAAGTGTCCTTTTAGTGAGGACTTTCTTCATGATCTATCTCTTAGTGGTCTGCTAACACTTGTGGTGGGACTGGACTGTCTACTGGATGGATGGCTCCAAATCTTGGCTCCTTTGCTATTTCTTGATTCTTAACATGTATGAAATCTGCTTGAGTTCTCAAGGATCTGAGTTATTCTAAGACATCTCCATTATGAAGGGTCAACAGGAAAGATAAAACAAAGGACATTTTAGATATGGGCATTATGGCCACTCGCTAGAAAATTTGATTGCCTGCAGATGCTTTTACTTCCCACTAAATAATACATGACCTTCTTATCCTAAACTTTACAATGATCTTGGATTGTAATGTGAAGTTTTTATATTTCTTTATAACCACTGCTTCCTTTAATATCACTGCTTTTTATAAAAACTGTATCTCAACTTGCCATTTTATTTATTTTTCTTCATTGATCAAGGTATTACATATGTGTCCTTATCCCCCCATTGCTCCCCCACTCATGCCCTCACCCCCCTAGTGTCTGTGTCCATTGGTTAGGCTTGTATGCATGCATACAAGTCCTTTGTGTGATCCCTTGCACTTAGCGCCACCCTCCCCCCTACCTTCCCTCTGAGGTTTGACAGTCTGATCAAATGATTCTCTGTCTCTGGATCTGTTTTTGTTCATCAGTTTATGTTGTTCATCAACTTGCCATTTTAAAAAGCAGCCTTTAGACTGCAGCAGTGGAGAGCACCAAACACAATTATTCAGCCGCTGCCGGGTCAGATGCTATGGAAGAAAGTGCTCTTCCTCCAGAGGAAAATGTAATTCGGTTTACTCCATCCCATCTCTGATGGGTTGCCTTGTTTCTCTTTACAATTAGAAAGTAAAATGTGTTTAGGTTAAAATTTATGGTGCTACCCACAAGAGATTAGTTTTCGTTCTCTTTCTTGGTTTAAGTGAAAAGATCATTGTAATGGCATGTTCAAGCCAGGCGTCTTTACATTTCACGTCTTTCCTCTCCAGATACTAATGGAGGCATCTATGTGAATAAGTATTCAGGGTTTTGTCTTGGTAGCAAGATATTCAGGTTTTGTCTTGGTGGGTAAATTTGAGCAAGTAACTTCGGCTGAATGTGGATAATCCCATGGGATTTCCTCCTCCCCCTTCTTCAGGGACCCTGAAAACAGTAATTGAGGCTTTATCAAGTTCTTTAAATTAACCAAAAAGTGGTAAAAAAAGAACCCAAGGGCTATTTCCCTTTAGCTTAAAATTACTAGTAATTTAATATTACCTTTGAGAAAACATTTTTCTCTAAAATGTGTGTGCTTTGTCATTTATTTATGTATGCAGTGGCTTTATGGGCCATGTCTTTGTTCCCTTAAAGGTAAATGCCATTGTTTTAAAAATTTCTTTTTCTTTTAAAGACTGTGTGTATATCGAGAGCCGGAGACCAAACACACCGTATTTCATCTGTAGCATTCAAGACTTCAAACTGGTAAGCATTTTTTCACATGCTCTTGATTCTACTCTGGACCTTCTCCTTTTCCAGTTCCTTTGGCTGTCTCATGATGGCTTGCCTATCGTGTTGACATTATAACCAGTTTACCTTCTGAGTGCTAACGCTCCCTGGGGGCTGTAGCACTCACATAAGGCAGCCACCAGTTTTATCTTCCCAGTTTTGTAATGCTTAGATTTACAAAGCTCATGTTGTAAATAATGTGTGTAAAGTTTTCTTCCTTCCGTAGGTGTTTTGACATCAATTTCCGATATTCCCTTGAGTTTTTGAAGTAGTTTGTTTCTTCTCAGCCATTGGGAAGAGCCTGAGGGAAAGTAAATTTGGCATTTGATGATTGGAGAAAAAGAATGTAAATGGGCCAGAGCCTGGTTTTGGTGGTGACCATAATTAATCTACTTAAATATTTTAGATGTTTTAGTGGAGTGTATCTTGAATCTTTTTTTGGGGTCTCCCACTAGTGGAGGTTGGGAGTCTGGCTCAGGGACGGTATAGCTATAGTACGTGCTCAGTAAAAACTCTCCCCGAGCCCGTAAGTGTTGATGTTGCCCGCTATGACCTCTTTGTTTCGGACCAGTGGCCCCACACGAGGGGTTGTAGATCCCTGGGTATCTGTAGAGATTTTGCAAAGGTCTGCACGTGAACATTCTCAGTCTTAAAGAAATGCACCTCTCACATCTGTGCAACTGCTTCCAAATGTGTTAATATGCTGCTGTGGTTTTTAAAATTTACTTGCTTAATGAGAATATGCACTTAATCCCTGTTTATTAGGTATTTTCCTCAATAAAGCAATTGATAAGTGAAATACTACTGACGTACTGTTATTTGGGGATCTTTTGAAACCTTTAGATCTTAAAAAGGATCCCTGTACCAGAAGGGTTGTGACCACTCTCTAGTTTTAGGTATAGAGAAATCCTCATCCTAGTTTGTAGAGACTTTATCAGTGTCTGTGACTGTCCTTATTTCAAAACCCTTTGAAACGTTTGACAATTCATTGTACGTGATATTTCAGTCTAAAGAAAAGTAACGCAGCAGTCTGAAGAGATCTTTAACTCTGCATGTTCTTTGTTTCTAATGACCCCAAGTGTCTAATTAGAATATCCAATCTAGTTAATAAGTGCATGCCATTTATTCTTTTTTCTTTCCTAAAAAATTACTGCGTATGTAACACCTGCTTACTGTTACAAAAGAAAGTCAAATGTGCTATTTACTTCCGAGGATTACACTTGGTAAACTGCTTTCAACTTCCTTGCTTGTTTTGCAAGATGGCTTTGCAGTTTAATCGTGTAAAAACCCAATGCTTCTTATTCAGATTTTATGTCAACACAAAGTGTTATCATTTTTAGAGGTCTTTGTTATTGGTTACGTGTTTCCTTTCTAATATTTTTTACAGAAGCTACACTGGCATTGAAAGTCTGGGCGGTGGCCTTGTTTCCTGAAGAGTTTTGTTTCGCTAGTGGCTGCTGCTGCTGCTCTCTTCCTGGTCACTGTCTTGTGTGTGATTTTACCAAATGCAATGCCAGTGCGCCATGGAAAAGATACAGCTGTGAAATAAAATTGCAGAGATTTTTCTTTTACCTCTGAGAATCTGAGCCCCTTTTGTACAATTTGTGCCCATTAGCTGGTGCCTTCATGTTTGAACAGCGTTGTTTATGAAATGCTGATTATAATGTGATAGTCCAGGGCAGAGGTTCCTGCTGAGTTATAGTAATTGCTCAGGGTATTAACAGCAATAAAAGCTGAAGCTTCCGTTGTCAGTATTGGTCTAGTACAACACATTAAAGCTGTATGCAAAAGCAATGTGGCAAGAGGGTAGGGTGCAGTATGTTAAGGTTCCTTTTTCTAAATCACACACTGCTCTGCCTTATGGGTGTGTTTTTTTTTGGTGTTATTTTTTATTTTATTTTTAGTTCTGTATTCAGCACACATCATAGTTATGTAAAAATAACAGTGATATTGAAATATTTACTACTGGAAGGAATGTAGTTATCGTCTGGATATCTGCTTTCTTCTGTCCTTGATTTTCAGTACTATTTATGAAAAGGTAACCTAATAGAAGAGAATAATTATAGGTTGTTGTTTTTTTCTTCTTCAGCTTACCCAAGCTGTAAGGGGAAAGGATGAACAGAAGGAAATATGCTTTTTTTTTTTTCCTCTGCAAGATTTTAAACAAAAGAAATTGGACTTGGTTTTGCCCACAGGAAATACCGTGCATGACAAGTGGAGCAATGGGAAACAGAAGCCAATAGCTTTGAAATATTGTTGATTATTTTATCTTTATTTGTTTGCGGGTGTAACTAAAATGTATTTCTTTGTTTATACCACTGATTAGAATTAATGCTGTTACCACGGTGAGTTTGTGAATATAGGTATATTTGGGTACTGTAAAAAGAATTGGGTGAATGCCCTTTATGGTACACGTTAGCTAAGAGTACAGTGTTAAACATATCAGAGACTAAAGAACTGAGAAGTGGACTTGAGACAACTACCACTAGTCACTAGCGCAGTGCCAGTGTATTGAACTGAGGATCCTGGGTAAGAAGGGTCTTTGGATTTTATGCCCTGATTGTCTTCTCACAGATTCTGAGTCCATGATACGAAACATAGCTGCTTCTGTTGGCCAGGTTTGCATCTGTTGTCCTGGTAAACTATCAAACAGTGTCCCTTTTCACTCAAAGGTGTCCCTGTTGGGGTGATAGGTTATACGGGGATAGGATCCATGGCTTCCATTTTATTGACGCTTAACCATCAAAACACATACCTGAGGCCTCTCTGTCCTACATTGGTAGATATGTTAGAACCTGCCCTTTCACAGGGGGAGGTGAAAGCGATGATGCTGCAAAAAAATTGAGTTCCTAACAGAACTGAGGCTTTTGAAAGTAGCATTTTCAAGGGAAGGGAATTATGTGTTCGATTAGGAAGCTTTCATTCTCTTAGGAAGTGTTCATTAGATGGGCTTGTTTACAGATGGGGAGACCTGGGTTTATTTGACTACAGTGGCAGAAGTATCTGTGGAATGTGGGAAAAGCAGAGGCACGAGAGCAGGAGAGGTCAAGTTGGATTATGAATAGTGTATGCTTAGAATAATCAGGAAGAAAGAGGGATCATCAGTTAAAAAGGCAGCTTTACACCTTAGGTTTCTGAACTAAATATTAAAGCAGTTGGCAAAATCTGTAGCTCTTTAAGAGAACAGTAATGTGGAATGGCAATCTGTGATCTTTGTGGGCTGGCTTGAAAAGATGAACTGAGAGACTGAGTAGCTAGCAGGGAGGGCAAAGCTAATGGGATGAGTCAAGAATTGCCTCAGTGAGAGAGGGTTGGGGCAGGCATAAGCAGGGCATAGGTAGGCCGAGTGATGGGGCAGGACTCCAGGGAAAGCAGAGGATTGGAACATTGCAGAGCTGAGGGGGAGATGCACGCGTCCTTGAGCTCTCCTGATGCTGCTTCCAGTGGAGTCAGAGGTCCCCTCAGTGAAGGCCTCTTCTGGGCCAGTTTGAGTTGATCTCCAGTAATTGCACCTGCAAGAGCCTAGCCTGCCACCCTCAGCCCTTCCTTCTGCTGCACTCCCATAGCTTTTCTGGTCACGTGTGACTTAGTTTCCTTGAGAATTTTGTTTTTGAATGAGTCAGTATCATCAAGGAGCGTTATATCCCAGAGTGCAATTAAGAACGTTCTAGGCTGTGATGAGGGCCTTTGACAAGCATTTATTGAAAACTTACTTTGTGTTCTTTGCTGGGGGCAGCATCATAAAGGGGGCTGAAGAATGTGCGATCGAGTTCCCTCACTCAGTGAGTGTAGGTCCTAAGCACAGACAACGGTGGCATTTTTGGATGTCAGTCCTCTTTGGAGAACACCGAATAGGATTGATGTGGGGGAAGACATTCCGTTTTTGTCCCCAAAGAAAGATTTCTTTCTTGCTTTTACTAAAAAACAACAAAATTCCATTGTTAGAGAAGGCCAAGCCTTAGCATAATGGAGTTAATTTGCTATCTAGAAATAATCTAGGGTTCTGAGAGTGCTCAGTAAGATCATTGAGATTAGTAATTCCCATTTAGTATAATGCCCCGGGGTCTCTGATCTGGGTCTGGCTGTAGTAGTTCATACCTAAGTCTTCATCCACAGGTAAGGAATCGAAGCTGTTCCTTTCATATTCTACATGGCAACTTTGTGTGGATGCTTAAGGAATTTCTTTCACTCATACAGTAGAAAAAGTATGACTTTGGTTTATTTGAGTTACATAGTTACCTATTCTTCAGTTGTTATATGAAATGAATTTTCAGGTAGGATATATAATTATTACAAGTATTATTTTGAGCAAATAACATTGATTCATTTGGGCTCTTATTTGGTTAATTAAAATTGGGAAAGTTATTAAATTTATACCTGGCCTAGACATTCCTCAGAGTCGGGGATATGTCATTAGGAATGTTATGGTTATATCCAGTTTACCGGTTAGGGCTCAGTGTGTTGTTATGGCTCTTCATGGATGAGTGTGCTCTTGTATCATTTATGTCCCTGACAGTTTAAGTCCTAATACTGACTGTGAATGTAGAATAGCTAAGTCCTTCATTTGCCACGAGTTGTCTTGGAGAAGGCCCATCTCCGTTACTGCTGTGAATGTGGGGACCAAATTATTCCAGATTTCAGCTTCCCTCTTTGTTTCATTGCCAGATGTGAGCAGCAGGGAGAGGAGCATTTGGAATTTCTTTCTGATTCCTGGTTTGATAGGGTTACATCCCAAGAGCTGATCACAACAAGTCACAACTGCAGAAAAAGCAGCTTTCTCTTAGGTTCCCTTTACTATTAAAATTGCCCTCTCTACCCCAAGTTGAATTTCTCAGAAGTGGAATAAAAGTAAGAACCTGATATTCGTGCTTACTTTGGCAGCACATGTACTAAAATTGGAACGATACAGAGAAGATTAGCATGGCCTCTGCACGAGGATGACACGCAAATTCGTGAAGCATTCCATAAAAAAGAACCTGCTATTCCTTCTTTAAAATGGAAACTTATTGAGGATAAGTAATTATATCCTCTCAGTTTTTGTTAGCGATCTTCACATAGATAATGCTGGGAGGTGTGAGAGACACGTTTACATTCACCCTTTGTGTGTACATACATGTGTGTACACACTGAGTTAGTTATCATTATACATCATTGTAATATTAGGTAATTCTTGTATTTAAACTGTTCTGGTGGTGGGGCGGGAGAGCCACGTTAATTTGAACATGGCTAATTCAGAATTTGAGATGCTTTTCTGGGACTGAGATTAGGGATGGACCAGGGCATGGGTCGACAGCTTGACCTTGACATCAGTTTGTCCCATCAGTTGGTGTCTTTCATGACCTTGGGCGAGACACTTAATCCTCCTAACCTAATTTTATCACTTCTGAAGTTGGGATATAAAGCACCTGTCTTGCAGGTAGATAGCTTTTAGGTTAAAAGCTAAGCCTACAAAGTGGATAGTAGCACAGTGCCTGGGCCTTGGAGTGACAGAGATCACGATGTTGATGTGTGCTTTAGGTTTGAGCTTTGTGAGGGCAGACACCACACCGGTTTTATCCATTGGTGTACACTGAGCACTTAGCATGTTGCCTAGCCCGCATAGGATCCACAATAAACATTTATTGAATATTGAACGAAGTAACATTTCAGTGGAAGGAATTCACTGGGCAAAGTTTTTTTAAAAACGTTAGTGATAGTGTGACACAATGTTTGCGTTAGCTACAGAGTAACCTTCTGTGTATTTCACACGCCAAAGAGATCTGCTTCTTTACTTTTTGTTTAAGCTGTAATGTGTCATATTTTCTAAACTTAAATAACAACATTCTATTCTTAACATACTGTAAAAGCCCGTTTCTTATTTTCTTCAGGACGTTTACATGAGGGTAGCCGAAGGCATAACGTGGTTTAGGTATTACTATAATGTTTTGAGTTTTCTCTAATACTTCCAGCAGAGATAAATGAGGGCTCAGTATATATGCAAACGTCCCAGAGAAGGCCAGCCGACAGGAAGAAGGCCTTACGTATGATTCATTTCTCCGCAAAGCAGCGGTGTCTTTTGGTCTTCATCGTCCCTCCAGCCGGGCCTGCAGAGTTAGTGTTTCTTTTTCCAGTTCTTCCTGTTCGCTCCCCACAAGGTCAGGACCACCCCGCTGCAGCTTCCTTGCTTGAGTGTAACATTGGACAAGGAAGTGAAAACGGTGAGGCTTGTTAGCAAGTGTTTTCAGTTTTCTGGCGAGAGGAATGAAGTGTTGCTGAGAGAGAATGGGATGTGGGGCGGGCGCTTCTTTAAGAGGAGTTGCTCCTTCTGTTGGTGTGGTTCCACCTGTCAGGATGAGTGCCCGTAGCGGGGCAGCCCTCCCTACAGTGACTT
This sequence comes from Corynorhinus townsendii, assembly GCA_026230045.1. NCBI lineage: Eukaryota > Metazoa > Chordata > Mammalia > Chiroptera > Vespertilionidae > Corynorhinus > Corynorhinus townsendii. The sequence goes on from JAPDVU010000002.1 coordinate 217,520,063, forward strand.
CTCAGCCAAGAAAAGGTGTGTGTGACTGATTTGGTGCCAGAGGATCCTCAGGGAGGGCCACGACTTTTTCTTTGTTTAAAATAAAGGTCACGGTTGCTTAGTTGTTTCCATTAAGCGTTGTAATTAATAAAATGCACTGGGGGTGTTGGGCTTGCTCAGTGCTATGTGTGGAGTAAGCCACCAATCATAAATACACTAAGTCCTCACTTAACGCTGTTGATAGGTTCTTTGAATTTAAGGGGAATGACCTATAACAAAACCAGTGTTACCACAGGCTAATTGACAGAAACAAGCATTAAGTTCCTAAGACAGCGCATCAGTGTTATAATGAAATGAAGATGAGCAAAAAGAGGATCTGCTGTATATGTTCCAGTACTACGTGTCGTTTTCACATGTGAATTTGATGTTACTTGTATTTATCCCTGTATAGGCGAGAGTAGGATGAAATCTCTTAGTCAGATGAGGTGATACTGGGTCTTGGCTGCTAACTCCTCCCCAGTTCTGGAGCAGTCATGTTGAGAGTTATTTTGAATCACCACAACCACTTTGTATGATAGGAACGTCAGCTTATAAATGGCTGGGGTGGTATTCACGTAAGTGAAAATCAAAATGCAGCTTTGGGAATAAATAATCTCAGAGCACCTTTATTGGCCCCATTTATTCAGCTCCTCATCGATCAGTTTGCACTCATGACTGACAGTCATTATAGACCACATGGGATTTGAAGTTTTAGTGGTTCATGGTTACTGTGAAGGTGGTAATTCATTTTGTCCTAATTTATATGAATTTTAGGACTCTTAAGAAATCACTGGAAAAGTTTTACTTAATTATATTTATTTTCATAAAATATTTATCTTAAATGTTATTTACTAAGCCTGTTCTCTATATGTGAAATTTTTGTTCAATGCGGAAGACTCTATGTATTCTAATTTTTTAGAAAGGAGCTTAGGAAGTTTGAGACAGTTTGATATTTGCAGAGATCTGCTGTGCAGGAATACTTGTAAAGTCTTGTCATTCAAACTCAGTTCCATACAACCGGAAACTTGTAAGTTGGATGTGGATGTTTGTGTTAAGAACCAGCTCAAATAGTCTAAAAAGCTTATTAGAACTGAAATAAAATGAGGGAAACTGAGATACTGTATCAGTTTTCTGACTCCTAAATAAGAACAATGATATGCTTTGAAATGATGCCTTTTTTAATGCTTAAAATATTTTAATCATTACCTGAATTTTTGCGTATTTAAAATATTGCCAAGGAGCTTAGAAATTATTTACTAGGCGTCTTTGTTTAAAACCCTGGATTTGAATGTGTAAGGATTTGAGTGGTCTGATTAATTGAATTTCTAGTGCAAGAGATTAACTCCAAATTTATTGCTATTTGATGCTTATGATAAAAAAATATGGAGTATACTTTACATTCTTGTGCACAGTGGACTCTTTGGTTTGGAATCTGTAGTGTGGGTCTGGGGAGGCGGGAGGTGTGTGGTGGAGAAGGTTCTGACTACTAACACTTGCTTTAATCACATGTTGTAACCAAGACGGTGGGAGTCAGAGACTGAGCACACACAAAGCGTGGGGCCCCGCGTGTGCCTTAGGAGGTGATCTGTAGAGAAGGAAAGAAAACCACCATGATAAAGACATTCCCGAGATTAGCTTATTTTCTTGGGGTTTGTCTTTTGTCTGTTAGACATGGACATTAAATCTTGAATTACAGGAAGCTGTTAGAGAATGATTCCTTGCTTCTCAAAAGGAGTTAATGTGATAGGACTCCCTAAAAAGATTTAATATTAAAAAGTTTGCTTATCTGTAATTTTTAAACAACTTTAAGAACAGAAATCTTATATAAGCATTTGAGTTTTATGATGTTTTTAGTTCATTTAAAACCTCGTGAAATTGAATTGTTAGTGTTTTTTTGGGAAATGTTATTGCTCTCTAGAATGTTGGAAAGGGATCATATTCCAACTATTATCTGAGAGATCTTTTTTGATACTTAAAAGAACTGTGCTGGCTTTCAGAAGTTGCTCTCTAATCATTCGCTGGTTTTAAATTTTCTAGTTTCTTAAAAATACCAAACTGGTTTTGCCCCTGAAAGAAATAATGTCTTTCCTGAACTTGATGCTCTGTGCCTGTTCATTGCACTTACCTTACGGGCATTGGAGAAAATTGAAACTCATTTGAATGGTGTCTTTTTTCCTCTGGTGGTAAGCCTTTGTCTTTCACCCTGCCTTTAGCTTTCCAGATTAAACGAGGACTTTGAGAAAATGGTAGGATCTTTCTTTGAAACCCCTAATGCTTTGAATATTTCCTTACTAAGTACATGTCTTATGACTCTAGCATCTCTCATTGGAAACGCTTCTGAAAGCTCACTTGGTCCACTTGGGGTTCATTTTTATTATAAACAAAGCATGCCACTGTCACTGTGCTTTGGCACTGTGTCATCTTAACTTGGTTATTTTGAGGGGCACACACCATACTGCTTTGTGACAGGATCCAGGCTAAAGTGTAAAGCTGGAAGGGTCATATGTTTGTTCACGCTGAGCTCAGTGAGGAAATGGTTTTGATTCATGCAGAAAGGTTAGCTTCAGTGGTCGAACAAATTCTTTGAGATTTCAGACACCATCTGCTAAAGGATTGCGCAGATGCTTGCTGTGTGCTGAGTGCCCCTAGTAACCAGGGTATGAGGGGACGTTGGGCGTGTTAACTTAAAACTTTTTTCTTTTTTAGGTCCACACCTCCCAGGCCTGCTGCAGATCTCCAACCCCTGCTTTGTGTGAGCCCCCAGCATGCTCTCTGCCGGTGGCGTCACAGCCACCACAGCATCTTTCTGAAGCCGGGAGAGGGCCTGTAGGGGTAAGGAGAATCCCGTTTTTAAAAGCTGTCAATATTTTATATCCCATAGGGTATAAAATAGGAATATTACCTCCCTCCCCAGAGCCCCTTTAAAAATGTGCTGTATTGTATGTGTTTTTAAAGGAGTAACAAGTACATGCACAGAGGAAGCAAAATACGGGACTTACCTTACCCCTCTAGGACAGTTCCAGAAGTGAGCGGGGTTTGGTAGTGTAGGGTATTTTGGCACCAGCAGAGAGCATGCTGGGCTGCTGCAAGGAGCAGGAGCTGGCAATCAGCAGCGAGTATGGATGTTGGCAACTGAAAAGGGGGAATCGGGGTAAGTTTGAGACCCAGTGTGGAATGTGCGTTTCCCCAGGACCTTTGGGACTCGTGGCCCACAGATCTAAACTGTGCTGGGTGCCGTCCCCGCAGGTAAACTTTAGTAGAGTGTTGCTAGGCTTTTCTGCAGGGCAGATACAGACTGAAACCCTGAAGGCATGGGTTGGGGGTAGATAGAGTACTCCCAGCTGAACGCTGCTCATTCCTCTGTTACCTGGTGGTAATGTGGGTGTGAGGTGTAGCAGGATGCCATGCCCCTAGTTAGTTATTCCTTAGAACACAGGACCCAGTGTACGATCTCGGAGGGCTAGTTTTGTCTTCTGTCCTACCTTCCCTGAAAGCTGTGTGCACACCTGTCTTTTCCTTTATTTGTGAGGATTTAATGGTAAAGCTTTCTGAAAGATAGGTGTTATTGTTCTGATCAGCTGCTGTGAACCATTGAAGAAATGTAAGACCTGTCTTTCTCTTGCATGTAATCTGACCATGGGGCTCAAACTCATACTCAGAACATGACACAAGGGAATAGTCATCACAGACGCACACGCGCATACAAGATACTGGGAATGTGTAATGCGTTGTTCCGTTGCAGCGTAGAACATTCCTGTCTTAGACTAAGGGAAGAGAGTGCTCCAAACGGGCGATAGAACTGGGGAAGTTTTGGGGCAGTAGGGCGGCGGTGTGGAGGAGCTGGTTATGTTTTTGATACATCAGTAACATGGGGCCAGGCAGAGTGGAGGAGCCTTCCAGGTGTACATGTCAGCTGGTCCCTGTAAGCACATGGATTGTGAGCCTGGTGACGCTGGGAGTTGTGAGAAGACACAGGACATCAGTGAAGAGCACAGGTTAGTGGGACTTGGGAGGCAGAGGCGGGGCTATAAAATCGGGCTGGATCATAAAGGATCTTAAAGCTTAGAAAAGGTCAAGTTTTATGTGCTAGTCGGAAGAGAGCCTTCACAGCCTTTTAGTTCCTGCAAGCCAGTTTGCACATCACTGCTTCCCTAGATTCGTTGGGAAGCAGAGCGCTGTGTGGAGTGGGGAAAGACTGAAAGTTCCAATTGGGAGGCTAGGGCTGTCATCCATGCAGAAAATGAAGGGGACCAAGACAAGAGAGATGGGATATTAATACTTGTAACAAAATCAGGAATAATTGTCACAACAGCAGTTTCATGTTTGGGTAATCGCCAGTGTAACTTATCAAGAATTAGGCCAGAAAAAAGGTTCACATTATGGAAGCCTTGGAATTATTGATATAATAGCCATTCACAATGTAAGGTAAAACCCAGTGTAGTGGATAAAAGTCTAATTTTAATCCCTGAAGAGAGATACTGACATTTTAAGGGACAAATTAGCAGAGTCCTGACTTTCAAAAGCTTCAGCCTTTACCACTTACCATCTTACTTCCATATGTATCTAAGAAGTCGCTGTTATCTTTCAGGCTAATTGTTTCTTTATTCTCTAATCAGTGTGGATACCACTGTTAGACTGTTTCATTTCCACAATACCCACCAACCAGGATTTGCTAAATAGATTGAAATTTTTCCCCGTAACAGTAAACTTGTTCTGTGAGCATTAGTGATGGCCACTATTTAATTTTTAGCAGCGAAAGTGTTGTGGTCACTGAGTATTTAAGTAAGTTTATGATTGGTGGTGCACTCCGATACCATCATATGAAGGCTTGAGAAGATTCTGTAATAAGATGACAAATCTTTCAGTCAAGATGCTGCTGCAGAAAGCTAACTGTATTGATTGTTCTGTAACAATGCTTCATGCTGCCGAAGTCATTTGAGCTGGATCTGAATCGGATCCAGTTGGCAAAACTCCCTCCTACCCCTCCTTGTGTGGGGCTCATAAATTCTGCAGGCACACAGATCTAATACAGTGTAATGAGAGAGCTGCTGGGGGAAAAACTGATTACAGGGTTGCAGACAATATCATTAATGTTTCTTGCCATGGTATACCAGATGTCTTCGCTAATAGACTATTTTTGTTAATTTAGTTTTTATACCATGGCATTGCTTGCATCATAATTTAACTTGCTTTGCGTATTCAGGTATATGTGATCTGTGTTTCTACACTAATAGATGTATCAACTCATAAGATTTAATTTTATACATTTCTAACTTAGTGACCATTTGTAAAGTATCTGTACTGGAAAGGCAGCACTTTTACTTGTTATTGAGAGTCTGTTAGCTTGGATGTTTGAGCTTTTTTATTTTTTAGTCATATATTTTTGTGTGTTTAAGACCTCTGTTGAGTGGCTAACATATATAATATTTATAAATAAGGTAGTGGGTTGAGCTATTTTATTTCAGTCATTTTTTTAACTTACTGGCTTTTGGTGCATTATCTTTTGGAGAACATATCTTTTTTCTTTAGGCACGTTCTTGTGTAACATAGGACATATTAATCAACCCCTCTAGCCCTTAGTTTTCTCACTTAGAAATGGGTATAATATTAATGCCTATTTGAAATAATTAAATACCATGTATAAGCATTCATTAAGCATTATCTGTTATCACCTAGATATTTGTTATACAAATTCAGGTTTTAAAATTTTTTAAAAAATATATTTTTATTGAGTTCAGAGAGAGAGTGAGAGGGAGAGACAGAGGAGAACATCATCGATGGACTGCCTCCTGCTTACCCCACACTTGGGGTTGGTGCCCACACCCAGGCCTGTGCCCTGACTTGGGATGAGCCATGACCCCCAGGTTCATAGGTTGCCACTCAACCACTGAGCCAGTCTGGGTGGGCCAAATTCAGGGTTTAAGTAATTTATTAGTTTTCTAGACATTCTTAATCTAGACATAGGCCCGTAGGTAGTCTCTTTGAGTTTAAGAGGTCCTATTAAATTCCTCAAATTGCTTGGCAAGTCTTAAATGTATGGGCAGTTTTCTGCAGAGAGTATACTTTTCAACCATAAATGCTAATCAGGTTCCTAAAGTGTTGAAAAAAATCTAAAAATTAAGATGAAAAGCTGGTATGTCATTTAAAACCTCAAATCAGCCAGCTGTTTGTTAAGGAGGTAAACTAACATCGAGCATTTACTTTGTGCCCAGGCACTCTGCTACTCTTTTGGTCGATTTAATCTCCACAGCAATCTGTGATATTTATTTAATTGTGCAGATGAGAAAACTTGAGGTTTGCATTTGTATAAAATCTTGCCCCGAGTGAGAGCAGGACTCCTGAACTTACCCGGTTTTACATAATCTTCACTGGTCTCATGGCGTCTTCTCCCCGTGACCCTGCAGTGAGGCCGGCCTTTGCCACCACTGCACGAGAAAGCTCCGGCGCGCACATGCTGCTCGACTCTTGGTGTCGTAGAGCGCTTCTGCCAGAGTTTACAGGCTGACCCTCACCTTGCACAAGTGTACAGTGGTGCTAGCAGTGTGGTGTGAGAACCCTTTTTTTAGTGTCAGTAAATTTTGTTTTCCTGTTGGCACTTGTGATGGTAATATCTTTAGTGTCTTTTTGTTTTAAAAAAATGCATGACCAACAGCTACTGTGAGTTCCCTTTTCGTTCATCTTAATAGCATCTACAGTTGACCCTTGAGTAATGTGGGAGTCAGTCCCCTCCTAAAGTAAAAAATCCATTATAACATTGACTCCCCTAAAACTGAAGTTGTCCTTGGTATCTGTGGGGGATGGGGGGATTTGATGCCAGGACCCCTGTGGATACCAAAATCCGAGGATGCTCAAATCCCTATATAAAATGGCTTGGGTCAGTGCATACAGTCATCCCTCTACATCTGCTGACTCCCCGCTGCAGATAGAAAACTGTACAGTATTTACTGAAAAAATTCGAGTCTAAGTGGACCCGTGCAGTTCAAACCCATATTTTTCAAGGCTTAACTATGCTACACGTTTGAAAAGTAATCCTGTAGTCTGATTTGTTAGTCTGTGTGTGTGTCAGGTAAAACTTGGTACATGTAAGAGATTGGGTTTTGCATTTCCTTTGGAATAAATCCATTCCCCCACGTAGATAAACCTGCCCTTTAACAGAGATGGGAAACTAGGGCCCAATGACTTTCCCCGAACACCCTGGTTCGTACGGGGCAGCTCAAGCCGGAAGCCAGGCCTCCTGGGTCCCTGGTTAGTGCTCTTTCTACTGCTCCTGCTGAATTTCCTTGCCTGTAATGGATGCTCTTCAGGTCGGCCCGTGCAGTATGCCATTTACTTCCTTAAGAGCTAAGAACCCTTCACTTCACACCGTTTTAGCTTTTGTGACTGTATCCCAAACCACTGTTAAAACAGCATTATTTTTTGCTTATGTAAGACATTTCTTATTTTTAAGTATTGTTTCTAACACTGGTACTTTTCATACTTGGGACTTCAGTACCATTTAACAATGAAAAGCAAGCATTTATTATAAAATGCTATTTAAAAAGGAGAGTGGTTATATTTCTCCCTATTTGCTGCTTATAAAGAACTGTAATCTGGTTGCTTGTTTAGCTATTCAAGAGTTTCTGAAGATAGCCTGTTTTTTCAGTATTTACTGTGGCTTCCCCAGTTGACATTAAATATGCCCAAAATAACTACTGCCTCTTACTTTTTATTGTAGTTAAAGGTGTTAAAATTACTGAATTTTCAGGAAAAATGCAAATATAAATGCTGAATTAATCCAACCACCCTAAGTGAAAGATGGTTAATAGCTATTGGGTTTTAATGCAGCAAGTTTTGAAAAGCCCTTAAAATGTGTTGCCCTGGCCAGTGTGTTCTGCAGTTAGAGGGTCAGCCCTCGCACCCAAGGGTCTCAGGTTTAGTTCCTGGTCAAGCGCACGTACCTGGGTTGCAGGTTAGATCCCTGGCCACAGTTGGGGCTCATGCGGGAGGCAACAATCCATGTGTCTTTCTCACATTGATCTTTCTCTCCCTCCTTCCACGCTCTTTGAAAAGCAATGGGAAAAATATCCTGGTGTGAGGAGGATTAAAAAAAAAAGAAAAGATTTTTTAATCCGCACCTGAGGATACGGTTTTTTGTGTGTGTGTGTGTGTGTGTGTGTGTGTGTGTGTGTGTGTAAATGGATTTCAGAGAGAGGAAGGGAGGGGAAGAGAGAAAGAGAGAAACATCAGTGTGAGAGATACATCAGTCGGTTGCCATATACGCCCAGACTGGGGATCAAATCTGCAACCTGGGTATGTGCTCTGGCTGGAATTGAACCCGTGCCCTTCCGTGCATGGGACGACACTCCAACCAGCTGAGCCACACTGGCCATGGCTAAACATTCTTAAAACACCCAGCCACCTCATGTGTATCCTGCTTCCTGATTAATTCCTTTCTCTTGGGACAGTTATTTTCAGACCCTGCCCTGCCATAGAAGCTAATGGTTAGCTAGTTGGTTCTTACAGCTGTCTTCCCATCGTATTCATCTGCTTTTTTTACGAAAGGGGCATGATGCCTCCCCCATTACCAACATCCCCCACCAGAGCGGTACAGATGTGATAACGGCTGAATCTGCATCGACACGTCATTCTTATCCAAAGTGAACATTAGGCTTCGCTGTTTGTGTTGTTCATGCTTTGGGTTTAGACGAGTCTCTGAAGCCGTGAACCCACTATTATAGTTTCATAGAGAGCAGTCTCACTGCCCTAAAATCCTCTGTGCTCTGCCTGCTCATTCCTCCCTTCTCCCTGATCCCTGCAAACTAGTGCTTGTTTTGCTGTCTCCATAATTTTGCCTTTTCCAGAATGTCAGACAGTACGTAGCTGGAATCACACAGCAGCCTTTTCATATCGGCTTCTTTCACTTAGTAATATGCACTTAATTTTGTCCATGTCTTTTCATGGCTTAATAGCTTGTTTCTTTTTCCCTCTGAATGATACTCCATTGTTTGGATGTACCACGGTTTATTTGTTAACCTACTGCAGGGCGCCTTCCCAGATTTGCAGTTATGAATAAAGCTGCTGTAACATTTGTGTGTCAGTTTTTGTGTGGACAGAAGTTTTTCAGCTCCTTTGGGTAAGTACCATGAAGTGTGATTGCTGGATTGTATGCTAAGAATATGTTTAGTTTTCTAAGAAACAACCGAACTGCTTTCCAAAGTAGCTGTACTAGCTTGTATCCCACCCGCAGTGAGTGAAGAGTTTCTGTCGCTCCACATTCTTGCCAACATTTGGTGTCAGCACTCTGGATTTTGGCCACTCTAGCAGGTGTACAGTGGCACCTCACTGTTGCTTTAGTTCGCATTTCCCCATGACATACGATATGAAAGTAACGTTTCAGATGCTTATTTACCCCCTGCATAGCTTCTTTGGTGAGATGTCTGTTAAGGTCTCCGGTTTATTTTTTAACTGAGTTGTTTATTTTCTTATTGTCGTGTGAAGTGTTCATGTATGTATTTTGGATGACGGTCTTTTATCAGATGTGTGTTTGCAAATATTTTTCCCCAGTCTATGACTCGTCCTTTTCTTTTCTCCACAGTGTCTTTTGGAGAGCAGACATTTTTCGTTTTAATGAAGTCCAGCTTACCAATTCTTGCTTTTGTGGATTATGTGCTGTTGGTATTAAAGCTGAAAAGACATCACTATTCCCGAGGCCATCTAGGTTTTCTCATTTGTTGTCTTCTAGGAATTTTACAGTTCTGCATTTTACGTTTAGGTCTGTGATCCATTATGAGTTGATTTTGGTGAAGGGAATACAGTCTAGATTTCTTTTTCATGCTGATGTCCAGCTGTTAGCGTCCTTTGTTGAGATGCTTGCCTTGCTCTATTGTGTCGCCTTTGCTCCTGTGACAAAGATCAGTTGACTCTATTTATGTGCGTCTGTTTTTGAGCTCTATCCCATTGTTCTGAATTGAGAGTAATTTGCAGACAGACATCTTGACTCTTTACTTCCTAAATACTTAAAAGTATATTGCATAGAACCAGGACATTCATTTATATAGATACCATATAGCCATCAAAATCAGGAAACTTAACAGTGATACAACGCTATAATCTAATTTATAAACACGTTTTGCCATTTGTTCTAACAGCTGCCTTTGATAGCAATTTGTTTTTCTTGTCTAGTATCCAGTTCACCATCACACTTGAAATTAGTTATCGTGTCTCTCTAGTCCCCTTTAATCTGGAACAGTTCCTTCTCTTTCCTTTGTGTTTCATGACATTGGCATGTTTTTAAAGTGGACAGTCCAGATTTGTAGTTCGCTGTTTCCTAGTTGTTAGAAGTTAGGTTATGCATTGCAGGCAGTACTGTTATCTTAGTGGTATTGTGTCCTAAGCACCTTACATCAGAGGACACAAGAGATCAGCTTGTTACATTATTGGTGATGTTACCTTTGATCACTTGGATAAGTTACTAACTTTCCCTTTGTAATCAATCAATAAGTAATTTGTACGGAGAAACTTTGAGACCATGTAAATATCCTGTTCTTCACCAAGTTTCACATCTATTAGTACCTATTGATTACTTTTTGGCTGACTCTCTGGGGCAGTTGCAGAATGTCAGCCTTAAAAAAAATATTTTTTGTACTTAAACTAAATCACTGTCTTTGAAAAATTGATCAGCAGTCACCTATCATTAATTCAAATTTGAGAATTTTTAATAAGGTGAGAGAGAGATGGGAGGGAGGAAAGAAAGGAGAGAGAGAAAGAAAGGAAAGGGGAGAGAGAGGTGGGGGGTGGAAGAGAATTTTTGAGCCCTCAGGTTTTTTTGTTTGTTGTAGCAACGCAAGGACATGAATTTTCAGACTTTTTTTTTTTTTTTTTTTGTAGTAAGAGGAAAAATCTGCGATGGTGTTTGCTCCATTTTTAGGCTCCAGGGAGAGAAAAGCTGCTTGGAAGAAATAGATCACGCATGTGTTTTAAAAATTACACATTTTTACTGTTGAAATTATGACACTGGCTTGATTCATGTTGGCAACATTTGCTAATGATCAAATTACTTAATTTCTCTGCACCTCAGTTTCCTCACTTGTAAAGTGGTTTTTATTTCAGGGCTTCTGGACCAAGGCCCAGGAATCCACAGTTTTTTTCTAAGAACTGCCCAGGCGATCTGATGGGCAGCCAGCGGTAGCAAACGGAGGTCTGGCTTCCACCCCGGTGACCGGTACAATGCAGATCTGGTCGTGTCCTCTGCGGGATGGAGAGCTTTTGGTGCAGTTCCAGGACCTGCATGTTTCTCGAGCCTGATTGGCTTCGCACCTAAAGGGATGACTTGCGTGGCTCTGCATCTACTTAATTCCCACCTCTCCACCACACAAGCTAGGTATAGCTCCTTGTTCCTATCCCAGTGCGGCTTGGAGAGACAGTTTGTAAATTAATTCAGACAAAACTATAAAACCAATAAAGCTTTAGCTACCAACATTAATTTAATAGAGTGGATGAGGTTTTGCTGAAATGAAATAGCCACTTTTGACATAAATTTGTGACTGATGGCTTAGGTGCAGATCATTAGGGATTAGGGGGTCATATATGGCATGTTAAGACTACCGGGTTCTTGTGATGACTCCGTTTTTCGCTTTTATTTTTGTTGTTACCATTGAGAAACCTATACGCTGCATTTTTCCACGAGGTGACTTTGCTCTTACTTGGCACACATGTAGCGTAGTGCGTTTATCTTGTTTACTTACTAGCTTGTGATAATTATGGTAGTACTACGTAGTTATTTGATTGTATGTCATGAATTTATAAAATAGAGAATCCAGAAGATGGGTATATTAAAACTGTGAAATACACATTGAAAATAAAATAAAAATCGGCCCTCTTTATCCCCCAACTCCCCATCTCTTGCTCCTCTTCAAGAGCCAGCCAGCCAGCGTCCCTGACATCATGTGGCTACTTTATGTCCACAGTCAGTTTTGGGGCAGATTGAGTGAAGGGGCAGCATTTCATCCACCTTTTTGTTTGCAGCACCTGGAGCAGTTCCAGACTCGGAGAAGTTGCCCCATAACAATTGAATTAATAGTTTGCTTCATTTATGAGACAGGGAAAAAAGTACTTAAAAGATTAGATAAGGATTTCTAAAAAAAGGCGTACATTAAATGCAATTGAATGGGACCATCAACAGAGGGAGTATTTCATTTAAAACAGTCAAGAGAAAGATTGGCCAATACTAGCCAGAAAAATGTAGCGTGCATGTTTATTTTACTTTATTTTTTTAGAAGGAGGTGACCGTTGGGTGTCTTTCCCCTTTGTCTTCCATCTCCTCTGAAAACGAGAGAGGTGTAGGGCCAGGGAGTATTCTTGGCTGCTACCATTTTAATGAATAGATATCAACATATAGCTCAAGTCACATTTCCCCCTAACCTGTTGGAATTCTCATGGACTTGTGAAACTCATACAACATACATCTTGTACACATCTGCATATCAGGTTTTCAGCTAACATAGTACAAGGCTACTATTTTAATATGTTATTGTTTTCATTTGTTTGCTGTTTGGTCCACAAAGCTGGTTTTTGGACTTTTGAATCTTTATTCGAAGGGCTGTGCTCTCACAGCAGAAAAATGGTTCCTCTTCACACCGAGGCAGGCGTTGTTGTGAGGCTGCTGCCCATGGTTGCAGCCTGTTGACAGTGATGAGTCTCCTTGAGGCCTGAATCGAATGGAGCGTGCTGCTGCACTGCCCCGGGGCCTTGTAACAATTTATAGTTTGGGTGGAAAAGCAGAAGGCCCTAAATGCCTTTGGTGTCCAGTAATAGATGTGTGGGGGGACCTTGGACCGGAAGCCCTTGGGATTACGGTACCTTGACCCCAAGAGTCATGGAGGGATGCTTTAGAATCACATCCAAAGGCAAATTAGCAGCAGAAATGCCTGCCCTCCCTCCAGCTCCCACCTCACGCGCTCAGTTGGAAGGCAGAGCTCATTGTCCACAACTTAGTGAAAGAGCTGAGTGACGTCGGTGGGGTATTAGGTAGCGTGACTCGAGTGTACAACATTCTGTCATGATGAGAGCAGTTTGATTTGTACTTGAATCATAAATCATGGACTTGAATTCGGTCTAAAATTGTTTTGAGTATTTTTCTGGCATATAAAGATGCAGGATTATTCATAAATTAGTATTACTGCTAAATTTAATACTTAGTTCATGTTCCTTGAAAGTTGAGGATCTTTCTGACCGTCCATGTTGGGATGGAGAAATAGTGAGTGATTGCTACCTACTGCTTCTCCCTGGTTTTTCTTTTGTTAGTGGCATCTTGGATGTATTAGAAATGTCCACAGATGTCCATAGATTGGCACACTTACATTACGATTGAACATCAATCTGCTTTTAAGAAATTGAGCAGATTTGTTAACAAACAAGATGAGAATGCATAAAGATATCTGATGCATTGTAAAAATTACTTAAAAGAAAAGCAGCTAGTGAGTGATAATTGACAGATAGGTTTGATCTGTACAACTTGAAATGCTGCTGGTTAAGTTCCTGTGGGTTAACTAGGGACAACTCATCCATGAAACCAGGGCTTTTCTAGAAATGGACTGAGGAATGGCAGCAAAACGTAGGTGACAGTTAAAGGATTGCGTGACAGGAAAGGCATTGAGATGCAATTCCTTGATGTCACTGAGCTATAAAGCTGAAAATAACACTCCTTCTCCCGAAAATAAGAATCCATACTCCTTGATGGGCTAAATTATTAACAAGAGCCATGCTTGCAGTGTTTCATTATCTGGGATTTGCCTCAGCTGGTGATTTGCCAGCAGCATAGGGATGTTTGCAAGGCATTTTGTATTAAAATTATTCAGTCAGTTGATGGAGCCCTTCTGTGGGAAGTTGACTTCCTTTTATGTAGCTTTTAACAGGGTTAGGGGTGTGACCTGTTAAGTGGCTGGTGTGATTTCAGGCAGCCGATTGCAAAAGAAAGCAACCCCATCTTGTGAGCTTCAGTGGCGAGGAAGGGCCTTTGTGGATAGAGCCGGGCCGTTACGCACCAGCTGGGAGAAGTTACGCAGGAGGCATTGGCACGTGGAAGCATAATCGGGCTTGTCCACTGGGCTGGCACAGTTGGAATCTTCCTGAAGTGTGAAGCCTTCTGTCCTTCAGTCGGAGGGGAGCTAAGGCTCTCCCTCAATGTTTCAAAATTGGTGCTGTGATACATTTACATTCTTTTGGTGGAGACAATGCTGTCGAAAGATTTTTTGATTCCGACTCAGGAAGAGCGTGGTCAGCGCGACAAAACCCTTTGAAGAGATGTCAGTTCCTGCAGTGGAACCCTGACGTGAGGAGGGGTAAAATTACACTCCTGCTTTCCTGGACAGCTGACCGCGCTGAAAAATGACTTTGTTGGGAGCGGAGGCGAGAAGGCTGAGAAGGAATGGAGACCAATGGAGAAAGGGCGGAAGGAGAGCGAGGTCTTCGGAAGCGGTGTGGTTGGCTTCAGAGCCTTGTTGGCTTATGGTCGTGGGACGCAGGCAGCAGTGCGCAGCTGCTGTGGCGAGGCTGTGGTGTGGGAGAGCTCGCCCGGGAGGCTGAGGTCAGGCTGCACGCAGGTGTGACAGAAGCCGTGGAAGGGAGATGCTGTATCTGAACACTGCATCCCACCCCGTGATTTTGTATGAGCTGGGCCGGAAGTGCCCTTCAAGACCCGCCTGGCACTAGCAGGCAGCCTGGTCTTCTCTGATAGTTCATTATTTCTTCCTCCGTGCGTCTTCCCTCCAGGCTGAGCTTTGTTGTGCTGCCTTTTGTGGTGTACTGTGTGCCATTTGTTTCCTGTTTACCCAGCCAGATTCATAGCTCCTCCTTCTGTCCTGTCCATTTTGGTTGAAGGAGTAAGTGGAGGACATGGATGGTGGTCTGTCCAGGAGAGGGAGAAGTGGCATTACAGTAGGTGGATTCGCTGTACGCTTTCCAGTCCCAGTGAGGAAATCTTTAGAACACACATGTTCTGTCACAGTGATCTGGAGAACGCATCTAAGGTTTCACCTTGTTTCTTTAAGCTGCCTCGGTGAAGACGGAATTCTTCTGCAATACTGGTCTCTAATGGGAAGGAGACATACTGGCCTTCCGTATTCTGGGGAGAAAGGCAGAAGGCTGATACCTAGACAACCTTTGTCTTGTTTCCTGCTTGGGTGAAATGACACGTTCTGCTTGTTCCTTGGGGAACCCCAGAGTCAAAGACAGTGTTCCTACTTGTGAGCAACTTAGGGACCCTGATAATGTACCCCAAAGGGGGCCATGAAAACAGGCCTCCTAAAACATGGCATTTACATGAAAACTATTAAAAAGCAGGAACATAATCCCATCAAGGGAAAAAAGTAACAGAAAGTACAGGAAGAGTAAAGGTAACGGCCCAGCCAGTGTGGTTCAGTGGTTGAGCATTGACTCATGAACCAAGAGGTCAGGGTTCAATTTCTGCTCAAGGAACATGCCTGGGTTGCCGGCTTGATCCCCAGTGTGGGATGTGCAGGAGGCAGCTGATCGATGTTTCTCTCTCATTGATGCTTCTATCTCTCAGCCTCTCCCTTCCTCTCTGAAATCAATAAAAATATGTATTAAAAATTAGCATCAGTACAAATTAAATAGCTAAGCACTTGGCTATTTTAACAGCTAATGGAAGCAACAAGAGGCGAGACCCAGTTAACTTTCCCTTTTAACTAATGCATACCATGACCATTGTCATGTTTAATAACATGACCTTTAGGAATATTGAACTTGAATTTCTCTTAGGTCGTTTTGGGAGCCTTGGTACTTGAACACTGACACACTCTCTGTGTCAGCATTGTTTCCCAAGGTCCACACCATAGCATACATCTCTGAAGTTAATTCATTAGTTAAATTTGTTTTCTTATTCAAGTTGGGTTTCCTCTGTAAGGGAGATAAACAAACCATCAGTGCAGTTCACTAGACTTCTGAGTCATAGGCTAGTTTGTGTCTGGCATACTGTTTGGAGAGGTTTTGTGTTTGGGTCAACTTTTTTTCTGGACACTCTTCTATCTCATGAACTAAAACTGCACATACATCCAAACAACGGACTGACCAGATGTTTATGAAGCAAAAGGCTCATTTCTGCCTATTTCCAGAGATGTGCCATCTGCTCAAGTAGGTGACTACCAACATTTGTTACTCATTGACAGATGCTTTTTGTACCCGGGGTGGCAAGCTTTTTTGTAAGGGGCCAGATAGTAAATGTTTTCAGCTTTGTCTTCTCTGTGGCGACTACTCAAACTCGGCCATGGTCAGTATTTGACACCGGCTGTGTCTCGGTCAAACTGTATTTACAAAATGAAGTGTAGCCTGCGGGCCTGTAGTTGCTGACCCCTGAGCCTCGTATAAACTGTGAGGGTCAGTCCCCTGCAGAGTCCTCCAGAGCTTCCCTTCCTGCTCCGTGGCCTGACGCATAAGCATTGCGCGTGGGTGGCAGCTAGCGATTGCTTCTTTCTTTCCTATATTCTTTTGAGCTGGTGAATATTGTACATTTACAGCTATGCCTGTATCTCTTCCTATAATTTCCCTAGCCACAATTGTTCTTTGTATAGTACGCGAACAGATAGGTATTTCTTGTAAGAACTCATTCTCACTGATGATCCTTGAGGAGTTTTACAATATGTTTATATACTAGGAACAAGTAAATGTGCTTTTTCTTTGGCAGTTTATATCTAGAGAGAAAATTAGCAAGGTTAAATGTGTGTAATAATATATATAAAAGTTCATGTCTTAATTTTCCTTGTGGGTGTTTTTCTAATTTTCAAAAAATATTGCAACAAAATATTCAGGACAGTAGAAGAGCCTTTTAATCTGCATTTAATGAAAAGTATGACTTTCCTGTTAATTTAATATTTAACAGATAAATATTGATATGGGAAATAGTTTATTTTAGCGGTTGTTGCTGATGAAATAAAACATTTGATACCCACATAGGCAAAGAAAATTTATCCAAGTAAAAATTAGTCCACAGATGAAATGACTGATCCTAACCATCGGCTTCTTAATAATACACTTCCTCACGAGGGTGTCTTGGGAAGTGAATGGGGGTGTCTCTGTGTCAGACTTTGTCACCATTGAAAGAAAGCACAGAACTCATCTGATACAGTGATTCTCGGAAGTCTTATTTATATTCAAGGACAGTATATTATTATTACCCGATGTTATGACCGAAAGTGTTTGTAAGAAACATTACTACTTATTGATAAATTTTTTTCATATCCAGATAGGATATTAGTGTTTTACTTTTGTATTTGAGACTAGGGCTTGAGGGTTTGTGTTATAATCTAAACTAAAGTGATTTGTGTTAGTTGCTACGTGGCTGGCTAAATTATTATAAAACTTGAGGCCCAATGCACGAAAGTCGTGCAAGAATAGGCCTTCCTTCCCCCGGCTGCAGGCGCCAGCTTCCCTCTGGCATCGGGACCGGGCTTCCCTTGCAGCCCCGGCTTCATCCGGAAGGACGTCCGGTCTAATTAGCATATTACGCTTTTATTATTATAGATTGCCTGTGATTTCTACCTCTTCATCTCCTTTGTACAAATACATTTGTTATGACTTACAAATGCAATATACTCAGACTGTAGCCATTAAATCGGATTTTGTCTTCACTAGTTGACCATGGCATTTTTGTGGCTTCTTTCTACCCAGTGGCATATTCACTTTACGTAATTTATTGTGAGTGCGCCACTGATGATTTATATTTTATTTTACTTGTGATCATGGTAAGTAATTGTACTTCACTGAGAGGTGGATTGCTCTCCTGGAGAGAGTAGCCGCTCAGCTTCTGTGCTCAGCTCTGCTGTCGGTGCTGTGTTACTTCAGGCAAGCTGTTTGCTCTTTTAGGAGATTAGGGTCCCTATCGGTCACATTGAGAATTTGTGTTCTGCTTACGCCACAGTTACTCTCCGTGAGAATAAAAAGAGGTAACACAGTGCTTTGAAAATTTTACAGTGTTCTACAAATATAGGAGTATCGGTTATTAAGATTGGCTGTATGTAATAAAACCCAAATTCAAAGCGGTGAAAGGTCTGTGTCCTCATGTACAATGAGGTGTTATCCAGGGTGTGTCACCCAGGTTTGGCACACCTGGCTCTCTGGTGGCTAGTTTCCTGCGTCTGTTGGGTTGTCCTGCGTGCAGGTTCCCTTTCTCGCGGCCTCTTCATGGGCACGTGGCCACTGCAGCTGTCAGGCTCCTGCTCCAGGACGGTGTTATGCAAGTCATGGCCCATGGCTGAGCTGTTACTAGGCCACCATGAGATAAGTACAGAAAGTGGAAACAATCATTTAGATCTTTTATAGACAGTTGGCATTGGCACGGTCTTTTTATGTTTTTTTTTAAAAGTATTACTCTGCTATGAATTGGGGGAAACTGGTTCTTCACTGCATCCAGGCAGCTGGAGGGGGCACACAGGCCAAAGCTGAGGTAGGCCCGCCCACTCCAGAGCTTTGCCAGTAGTCCTGCCTAACGTGTTGGTTTACGTAAAGCTTCCAGGGAGGCTCGGGTTGGTTTTGGCTGTGCTCCAGTAAACATAGAGGCTCCGTTATTAAGGAGAATGGAAGCTGACCTAGGCAACCAGCAGTCTCTCTAACAGTTGGACATGTCTGAAACCTTAGTCAGCACCATTCAGCACCATTCAGCACACCATCAGATCCATAAACACAGCCCAGTCCCCAAGCGTCACAACCCCACGGCATTAGGAGAACTCCGGTGGAAAAGCATACTGAGAAGGCCCAAAGCAGCCTGGCCAGCATGCCTAATGGTTAGAGCGTCGCCCTCGCACTGGAGGGCCTCCAGTTCAATTCCCATGCCTGGGTTGCGGGTTCATTCCCCGTCTCCGGTCAGGGTACATGTGGGAGGCAACCAATCGCTCTCCCTCTCCCTCCCAACCCCCTACCTTCTTCCACTCTCTAAAAATCAATGGAAAGAATATCCTCAGGTGAGGATAAAAAAACAAACCCAAATAGGGTAAACTGTTGTATAGTTATCATTGGTAGAAAAGAGCGTTTTCAACAGATTTTAAGTTTATTTATATTTTCATAAGTTAGAACTAAACTTATGAATTTAGTTATAGCTGTAACTAAAACCTCATCTTAACCCACATATATTATATTTATGCAAATATGATTAAGTTTCATTCTCCTAGGATAAGATGTGGCTGTAGAACGTGCAAAGGTGACTTTTAAAGGGCACCTTTTTTAACTGGTTCAGAGTAGATGCGAGTGAGCCTCTTTTGTACGTTGTGTACAGGGTGAAAATTGTAGGGAGGATTTTAAAAGACAGGTTTATAAGAATGAAGTGGCATGTGATTTAGTTGAATTTTGTGTTTTCAAGTCTTGTTTTCATTGTCCTGTTTCATTGAGAAATGTAAAATGTTTTCACTATGAATATAATATTTAATATTGGCTTTGCAATATTTTTCCTACTATGCAGCCTTTGTCTCCTTCAAGTGTATTAAGCCAATGTGTATTAAACCCTCTTATTAGGTAGCTTTTGGTAATAGGCACTTTCAGAGGAGGGATTAAAATCTAAATTTAGAAAAAATATAAATTCTTATCCTCAGCGTGTGCAGATGTTTGCGGGAGGTATAAGTAGGTGTCCTCACAGGAGGAGAACGCAGTGATTTGCCATGATGGTGTACGGTCCGAGGAGGCCCAAGATGATGGGACCTGTCTGTTGGTTACGGTTCAGAAGGAGGCATCTTAATGAACCAGGAGATTTGGAGTTGGCTTTTTCAGATATGGGGAGTGGAAGAGAGAGGGAAGTGGATCCTAGCTGGAGAAACTGTTACCTCTTACAGTTGGTTGTCCTCTGTAGTTCTCACCAGAGGGATAATTTTTAGTCATCGTGACTGGATTTGAAATGTGGGAGGAGGGTCGATTAATTGGCTTCTGTACATAGTTTTGCATTGAAAATAGATGGTTGTGTGTGGCTTTCCATCAGACACAGTAATTGGCACTTTCCTTTTCCTTTTAGTCAGCGAAGGTGGTGTTGGCATTCATTTGACATTCACTGCCAGTAAGAAAAACTCCCTGATCACATGTGATCAGTGGCTGCTGGGATGTCACATCATCTTTCTCCTGACAATTCTATTTGAAGAATATGTACCTTTTCCTCTTGTGTTATCCCAGAAAAGCCTCTTCACACCACCAGGTTATTCACAGAGAAAACTTGTCTTATATGCCAGCAGAGGTGGCCTGATCTTTACTCTCTTGTTGCCCTGTGGATGTAGTGGCTCTGATGGCAGTGCCGCGGGGCTCTCTTACAGCCCTCTCTGCAGGTCTCAGTTGGAAGAGGTCCATTGGCTCTCTCTGTTATAGTGAAGAAACATTTAGGGAGCGTGTGCTCAGGTCTTAACATCTTTTTTTTTTTTAATTTAATAAATCTTTATTGTTCAGATTATTACAATTGTTCCTCTTTTCCGCCCATAGCTCCCCTCCACCCGGTTCCCACCCCACCCTCTGCCCTTAAACCACCCCCCCCCCCACTGTCCTCATCCATAGGTGTACGATTTTTGTCCAGTCTCTTCCCGCACCCCCCACACCCCTTTACCCCCGAGAATTGTCAGTCCACTCCCTTTCTATGCCCCTGATTCTATTATATTTACTGGTTTATTTTGTTCATCAGATTTTTTATTCACTTGATTTTTAGATTCACTTGTTGATAGATATGTATTTTTTGTTCATAATTTTTATCTTTACCTTTTTCTTCTTCTTCTTCTTAAAGAATACCTTTCAGCATTTCATATAATACTGGTTTGGCGGTGATGAACTTTTTTAGCTTTTTCTTATCTGTGAAGCTCTTTATCTGCCCTTCAATTCTGAATGATAGCTTTGCTGGGTAGAGTAATCTTGGTTGTAGTTTCTTGCTATTCATCACTTTGAATATTTCTTGCTACTCCCGTCTGGCCTGCATAGTTTCTATTGATAAATCAGCTGACAGTCCTATGGGTGCTCCCTTGTAGGTAACTGTTTTTCTCTTGCTGCTTTTAATATTCATTGTCTTTTGCTCTTGTCATTTTAATTATGATGTGTCTTGGTGTGGTCCTCTTTGGATTCCTTTTGTTTGGGCTTCTCTGCGCTTCCTGGACTTGTAAGTCTGTTTCTTTCACCAGGTGGAGGAAGTTTTCTGTCATTATTTCTTCAAAGAGGTTTTCAGTATCTTGCTCTCTCTCTTCTTCTGGCACCCCCATGATTCAGATGTTGGTACGCTTGAAGTTGTCCCAGAGGCTCCTTACACTATCTTCATATTTTTGGATTCTTTTTTCTTTTTGCTTTTCCGGTTCGGTGTTTTTTGCTTCTTTGTATTTCAAATCTTTGACTTGATTCTTGCAATCCTCTAGTCTGCTATTGGATCTCTGTATAATATTTTTTTTAATTTCAGTCAATGTATGCTTAATTTCTAGTTGGTAATTTTTCATATCCTTGAGGGTCTCACTAAATTTATCGGCCTTTTCTAGAAAATTCTTGAAAAACCTTATAACTGTGGTTTTGAACTCTACATCCAGTCGTTTGCTTTCCTCCATTTCTTTCATTTGTGACCTGTTTCTTTGTCTCCACATTTTGGCTGCTTTCCTGAGTTGATAGAGTGGCTTTGTGTGCTAGGTGTCCTATAGGGCCCAGTGGCTCAGCCTCCCCAGTTACCTGAGGTAGTCGCTCTTGGTGCACCCCTTTGTGGGCTGTGTGCACAGTCTTATTGTAGTTAAGCCTTTAACTTAACTGTTGTTGGATCACTGGGAGGAATTGACCTCCAGGCCAATGGGTTGTGAGGATCATCTGTGTCTATGCTGGGAGAACTTCTGTGCTGGAGACACCCTTATGGGGCTAGACTTGCTTCAGTGGGGCTTTGGTGCTCACTGAGTCTGCCCCCTGAGTGTGTCCTTTATGGATCTGAGGAGTTGTAATCTGGATGGTCCTACTTTGACCCGTGGGTACACTGGCTCTTGGATCTCCAAGGAGGTGCTAATTTAGCCTCTGCCTGAGGCCACCCAGCATTAGCTACAGAGAGATCTGCAGATTCCTCTTCTTTATTTGCATTTTGGAGGTGCCCAGATGAGGCCCAGCTGTGAAGCAATGCAAGCTGCTGTGGGGCCTTGGGCCTTCTTTTGGATGTTCTGGGTCTTTCTGACTCAGCTGCAGTTTGTTAGGTAAGTTTAGAACCATTCATATGCAAAAGTCTCTGCGCACAGCTTGGATGGGGCGGAGTCTCAGGGCGGAGCAAACAGCTTCCCATCAGCCCTGCCTTAAGAGGCCCCCAGGTCTCAGTGTCCCTTGGTAGTCCTGCAAGCACCTCTGTGAGAGAAAGCTGCCCTCGAGTTCCGACTGCTGCCAGACAGTCCAGTTTCTCCCCGTATGAGTCTGGGTCCCCAGGGTCTTGGCCGGAACTGGAGTTATGAGCAGTCGGAAGCTTGTGTCTCCCTCCTGATTGAAAAAGCCAGCCACGTACTCAGTTGCCAGCCCTCTCTGCACACGCATGCGCGCCTCCGTACCTCTGCACTTTACTTCCGCAGCTCCTCTGAGTCTCAGTGTGCTTCTTCCCTTCTAGTTAGTTGTAGAATTTCCACTTAGCCAGCCTTCCTGTGGTTCTGGATGATGTCCATTTTGTCTTTTAGTTATAGTTTTGAAGTGGTTGTGCGCAGCAGCAAGTTCAGGTGTTTACCTAAGCCACCATCTTGGTTTCTCCTCCACCCATTCCTGATATTTTTTATGGTCCCTAGTATTGCTCAATGTGGATTGTAGGCTCTGTTTCTTGTTTTGATGAATTTGTTCTGTATCTCTGAGTGACTGGCTCCTCATGCTTGACTCCAGTGTTACCAACTCTAGAGGTTGTTCTGACCACTCTACCCAGGCCTCATTCCCTTTCCTCCTTTGTTTTCTTAGATGTTGCCCAGTTTTGATGTTTTTATGACTTTGATCATCATCTGAAATTATCTTGTTGGTTTATTTTTTACTTGTTTCCCTTCCCTAAGAGAACAAAGCTCTCTGAGAGCAAACGCTTCATCTGTCTTACTCTGTGACTATTTACTAAATAGTTGTTGAATGAAGGAATGAATGAATGAATGAAAATATTAAGTATTTGTGATTTTATCTGGGACAGTGATTCTTTTTAAAAATATATATATATATTTTATTGATTTTTTTATAGAGAGGAAGGGAGAGGGACAGAGAGCTAGAAACATCCATCAGCTGCCTCCTGCACACCTCCCACTGGGGGTATGCCCGCAACCAAGGTACATGCCCTTGACCGGAATCGAACCGGGGACCCTTGAGTCCATAGGCTGACACTCTATCCGCTGAGCCAAACCGGTTAGGGCTGGGGCAGTGATTCTTAAGCCACCTTCTGCAGCCATGCATGTTGGTGGTCAACATGAAGATGGTCGCAGGAAGGTCTAACGAGAAGCTCTGGGCTCCTGTTAACACTTGAGGGATGATTTGGATTTCAGTTTGTCAAGATTTTGCTTGGAAAAGCTAAATTAGAAAAAGGCCAGCCTCTGCCTTACAGCATCTGTGCGTCTTGAGCTCTCCTTTAACAGATGCCACTTAGCTGCCATTTCAAGTTGCTGAGGGATTTAGCACAGATTCTCTCTTTTGTTGTTGTTAATCCTCACCCAAGTTTATTTTCCCATTGATTTGAAGGGCGAATGGAAGGTAAGGGGAGAGACACAGAGAGAGGAACATCATTGTGAGAGAGACACATTGATTGGTTGCCTCCGCATACGTCCCGACTAGGGCCGGGGATTGAGCCTTCAACCAAGTACACGCCCTTGACCGGAATCGAACCTGGGACCCTTCAGTCTGTGGGCTGACACTGTACCCACTGAGCCAAACCAGCTAGGTGCACAGATTATCTCTTTATCCTGGACCCTATATGTTGTTGGTTGCTCAGGGATTGGCTGTCACACTTTGTACAGTCAGCCGTAGGCTCTGGGCCATCGTTACGTAAAACAGAGCATGCCCGCCCAAAGAGATGGACAGGGCAACTGCCTTAGAAGGGGATGTGAGAAGGTTGGGTCTGGGGACTTCTTTAGCCCCGGTACCTTTTAGGGACTTTTGATGAATTTTAAAAGATGCAGAAGTGTTTCTGAAAAACATAAATATTAGACTATACCAGGTTTGCAGGTTGGAGTTTAAAGGAAGGTTTTCAATGACTTATTTTAAATTATCCCAGTGTATTAATTGTTTTTTTTTAAATTTCTGTACAATTCAGCCAACACTCATTAAATGAATATTGTGTGCCTAACACTAAGTTCATTGCGTAGAAGAAGGAGATATTAATTAATCTCCCCATCAAGAATGACCAGCTCCCAGGTGGTGGGAGTAGGCGAGAGCGATGTTTGCCTGTTTGTGTATTGCAATAGCTCCAGGGCTATACAGTGCCTGACATATAGAAGGAGCTTAGTAAGAATTTGCTGAATATAAAAGTATGGATAAAATAATGACCTTTGCACACAAGTGGTTCAAGACAAGTAGGAGAGATGAGACGTGCCGTCAGGAATCAGCACAGCCTGCAGAGAAGGGGGCGTGGGAAGTGTGATGCTTTCCAATGGGAGGACAGGGCCTCAGGTTCCGAAGGGGTAGCTTTTGAGCTGGGCCTTGAAGGTTTGGGAGAATTTTGGCTGGAGAACAGAGAAGTTTTTTAGACAAAGGACAAAGGCAGAATATTGGTCTCACGTGTTTTGGTGTAGGGAATGGTGTGAGATAGAACTCAAAGCCATGTGGAGAAAGCAGAATTTTGTTGGTCTTCGGGGAATGATGTATGGATTTTTAGTGGGTGAGTACATGATCAGAACTATGGTTTTTGAAAATTACAGATGGAGCTCATGAGGAAGCTAATGAAAGAGTTCAGATGAACCAGAATGAGGGCCTGTTCCAGGGTGCTATGAGTGAGAGTTGGAGGGGAAGGGAGAAACGTGAAGTTTACCTGCTGGTCACCAAATACACATGTCCTTGCTGCGTTCACTCTATATCATAGGGAGGAACAGTTCGTGGTAGTTTGAGGTGTTTTATATGCACTGAGGACTTCTCTTATCTTGTTTACTATAGTCAGCCTCTAGAAGATGCTAGCTTCTAGTGTGACCTCCTCCGTGCCATTTTTCATATCCTCACTACTTGGTTGATGGCTTGTTTAAAACATTCAGTTGTGCATGAAGAGCACCTATTCGTACATTTCTATCTGTTCATTACATAGTCCACTTCATGAATGTGTCCTTTTTTTCAAGAAGGGGGACATTGTGCCTAGATAATACATTTTTCTCAGTGTTAATTGGGAAGATTGTATTTTTATGATGATCTCCAAGTTCCACTTTATGCAGTGTAAGTTTTTGTTGTGGAAAATAACGAAAAGACTCTCCTAAGAGTTTGCTCAAATACATTTACAAGAAAATAGCTTGGCATTATTTATTTTGCGAAGTGCTATGAGTTAGCAACTATTCCTATCTCACCTGCCTCAGGAAAAGGACAATATTAATGCGGTCAGATTGTTAAAAGACAGTGCATTACTGCTACGTAAGCAGCTTCCCTTTTGATGGGCTTTGAATATAACATGATGTTTGTGAACTGTCATTAAAGATGATTCTTTGTTCTTTTTTCCCTTTAAGTAGGTTTCGCCATTTTTACCTAATTTTGGTTATTTCATAATGTGTGATGTAAGGTACAGACCACAGTGGAATATGGCTGGATCAGCTAAAAATATACGTAGAGTCCATTTATAACACTTTTGGGGAAGGGTACTAAGGAAGTCATGGTATTTTCTGTTTATTGTGAAAGACAGTAGTCATTTCTTTGCCTCTATTACAGAGACACAATAATGAAAAAAAAGTTTAAAAATATATTTTTATTGATTTCAGAGAGAAATGGAGTGGGAGAGAGAACTAGAAACTTCAGTGGTGATAGAGAACCACCGGTTGGCTGTCTCCTGCACACCCCACACTGAGGAATGAGCCTGCAATCCAGGCCTGTGCCCTGACTGAGAATGGAACCCCTGACCTCCTGGTTCATAGGTAGATGCTCAACCACTGAGCCACACCGGCTGGGCATGAAATTTCATACAATAGCAAATCTGGGTTTGTGTATCATAAGCAGATTTACACATACTAGTAATACACAAAAATGGAAAACATAAAATTTAATACGTTTGTTCAGAAACTATGATTTATTTTAAGTTGCTGCTTTATTTAAAAGTAACTTTATTGGAGCCAGTGTTAATGAGCTGCCGGGGACTAGTCTGCCCCTTAGCATGGTTTGCTTAGAGGGTCAGGACCTCACGTTGACAGAGTAACACAGGACTGGGCGAGGGGCCAGCCTTACTCAGTACCCAGGGAGATCTTGTTGGTCACGGAGCTAGAGCCAGGCGAAGGTTTTCAAAATTTGTGTTGTAAATGGTCTCTTTAGAGCAACTTTTAATGTTTTGTTGCTTGCAGTAGTTATGTCATATTTTTGGTTTTTGTTGCCACTCATTCCGTTCCCTGACTGTCTGCTCTGAACAAGACATTGTGTTAGCTCCTGGGAGCTGCTGATGTGGCTGCCCTTGCGGACCCTCGGTTCTCCCGGTGTGCGGGGGAGGGTGCTCCCGGTGTGCGGGGGAGGGTGCTCCCGGTGTGCCGGGGGAGGGTGCTCCCGGTGTGCCGGGGGAGGGTGCTCCCGGTGTGCGGGTGAGGGTTCTCCCGGTGTGCCGGGTGAGGGTTCTCCCGGTGTGCCCGGTGAGGGCACCGGCAGTACGTAACAGGTCTGCAGTGTGCTGCTCAGCGGGGCCTGAAACTGGAAGTCTCTGAACGTTCAGACATTTCATGCACTAGTTGGCATGGCGTACACTGTCTCTTGGGAGAGAAGGTCTTAGCAAACGTTAAGAACCACAGCTCCAGCACCTGATTGGAGGTGTAGCTTACCAGGTATTGGTTTCTGTGTTGTGCAAAGAGGCAGTAGCCACTGTGAATTCCCTAGCAGTTACCCCACTGTCTCCTCTCCTGTGTGATCAGATTAGATTTCCCTGGGCCTTGTTTTCATTTTATGTCTCAGTATTTAGTACCAGTTAGAACTATAGCCTGTCTGGCATAACGTTGGTAGAGAGAGAAAATGATTTCCCGCAACTCCCTTCATAGTAATTTTCTCCCTCAAAATACAGAATACGGTAATATTGTTCATAGGTAAGTGATGGCTGTGTTGTGTATTAATTGCCAGGAGTCAGCTATTAGTGTTTCCTTTTGACAGTAAAAGCTTTTCTGAATTTGAGGATTGGGGAATTATTGATCCTTGTTTTAAAGATAATCATTGGTGATCGGTGGAGAGCTTGAATATATATTTCTAAAAATCTGTGGAATTCCACTGGTGCTAGTCCTGGTGACTGCATGAATAACAGGCAGCAGCACAGGGGACATAGCTTTGTGCTTGAAGGTTGGTTTAGCTTTGGGACTTCAAGCAAGGACTTTAGGAGACGGTTTTTTGTTCTTAAAAACTGGGAAATGACTAGATGTTCGGGCCAGGAAGGCTTCCCAATTTCTGTAGGACACTGGCCGAAAGCCAGGACTCCATGAGTATTCATCCAGTTCTGCATCTTTGTCAGCCTTAACTAAAGCTCCTTTTTCCCTGCATGTTTACTGTTCATACTAATGATCTTTTACTGTTTTGTATGTTAACATAAGGACAGAGGTCTCCAGCTCTGAGCCGGGCTTTGCAGCATGCCCTGCCTTTTGAATATTGCTTTCACCTTGGGTAGTTCTTTGTTAAAAGGCCACCCCCTTAGTGAGATGGTCTGGGAAAGAGGACCCATGTTATTTGAAAGGTGAGGAATCCATTTAAACCATGTGATGGCTTCTGACAGCCAGTGCTGGGCTCTGCTTGTTTTAATGTAAGTGATAGGCGCTGAGGCTGGTTGTGTTCAGTAATTGGATGTGAACTATGTAAGTGACATTTCATGGCAAATGTGAGGGAACTGTGGATGGCACTCGATTTCAGTGCTGCTGCCTTCAGGTTTGAAGGTAGAAACCATAATGGAATTTAATTATCAGAGATTAGTTCAATGCACTTGTAATACGCTTAGTTGTTAAGTAACTGTTTGGTTATTGTGCATGACACTGGGGCTGTGATTTATGCCAGTGCATGCCATGCTGCGGGAGCCATGCTAATAAGGCTGTGTGTAAGGAGTGCCATCAATACTTTGTCAGCAGCTTGCTGCCCAATAGTCGTGTGGGAAAGACAATCTGTAATCAAAGGAGTTTGTGGAAATAGCAAGCGTAGACAAAGGCAGTTATGATAAAAAGGAGTGCTCATTGCCTTCTTTCAGGAGAGATTTCAATTACATCTCATTCATGACATCCTCCCTCCTTTTTCAAGTGTGCACATAGCCTCGATGGTGTATCACAGGGTGAGCCGGAGGTGGGAGTGCTCCGTTTTCATTTCAGGGCTGGTTTCATAAGGTAGCATTGAGCGGAACACTTTATGTTCAATTAGGGACTTGAGAGCTTCATGTTTAAAAGCTCTATGCCTCTTTAAATTCAGCAGCACTGAGCATTTTTAGGTGAGCGAGTCTGTCTAAGGACGCTGTGGCATGCCTGGGGCAAAGGTGAATGTGACTTTCCTCTACAAGCAGTCGAGAACACATACGACTGCTTTATATTTACTTGCCTTAACATTTTAGAAGTCTTAAGTGTAAAAGATTGTGTACCTGATTGTTGGCATGGACAGCCGTAATTAAACAGGCTTGTTCTTGTTCATTTTATTCTCTAACAATCTGGTTGGTACCTGTGCCAACTCTGTTAGCCAGGCACTGTCTGTCATCCAGGGAAGGATAGCAATATGAAAAAGAAAACCACAGGAACATGCTAAGGGGAGGGGTCAGGGGAGGGGAGGAGGGAGAAAGGAGAGAGAGAGAGAGGAGAGAAGGTCTGTGACGTAAACAAACTGCTTGAATATTTTCAAAAAAGTATTAAAAGATCTCCTGCAAAGTCTGTCTCCCATCCTTGGGCTTTTATTTGTCCACGTTATTTCCTTCCTACCTCACTCCATGCAGATAGTCAGGTGTTGCATAAACAAATATAACAGCTATCAAATTATGCATACTGTTCTATGGCTTGCCCTTAAGAATATATGTTGGCATATGCATAACCCATGGACGCAGAGTGGGGCGAGGGGTGGGGGGGCTGGAGGGGCCAATGGGGGAAAAGGGGGGTATATGTAATACTTTCAACAATAAAGATTTTAAAAAAAGAATGTATGTTGGGGGCTCTGCCAGATAGGTCACTTGGCAGTGTCGTCCCGATACGCCAGGATTGCAGGTTCAGTCCCTGGTCAGGGCATACACAGGAGTCAACCAGTGAATGCATAAGTAAGTGGCACAGCAGCCTGATGTTTCTCTCCCCCTGCCCCTAAAAGTAAGTAAGTTCTGTTTTTAAAGAGTGTATGTTGGAGATCTTCCCATATCAGTATAGAGAAAACTTCCTGCATGGTATTCCATTCTGTGGATGTTGCGTAATTTATCCAATAGTTCCCTATTAATGGGCATTGTTCATATTATTTTGCATATATGCAAATGTATCTTTAGAATAAATTGCAACTGGTGGTGTTGCTGGGGACGCAGGTAAATATATTTTTAATGTTGATATGTATTGCCCATTTGTCCTTCATAAGGGTTTTTACTGATTTTTGTGTATAAATAATGAGAGTCCATTTCACCACAGCCCAGCCCTTAGTGTGTTACCAGCTTTAATAGTCACCAGTCTGAATAGTGTATTCTTAGGGTAACTTTCATTTGTATTTTTCTTGTTTGTGGTTTTATTGTTCACATTTCCATCTTTGTTCTCTTTTTTTGGAATTTATTTTGGTATATAATGTAAGGTATGGATGCAACTCAGTTTTTTTCAGATGACATCTCAGTAATCTCAACACAATTATTAATTGATAAACTGTCTTTTTCCACTATTTTGAAATGCCATGTTCATCACAGATTAAATTCCTAAAAGTAATTAACTGACTGACAATAGCATGCATTTATCCTTACAATTACTTGTCACTTTATATTTACTTATCATACCCAGCTTTAAGTCTAGTAATTTGTCAGAATGGTTTTTAGTGATCAATGCCTATAATTATGTACCTTAACATTGGAACTAAAACTTATTTCCCCAGTCTTATCTAACCAAACCAGTCATACAAACAAGTAGCAGATACAGTACAAAGAGCTGTTTTTTTCCTGAGTCATTTGAGAATAAGTTGCCAAATAAGGCCCCACAAACCCAGTACTTGAATGTGTTTATCTTTCTGACAAGATTTTTTATATAGCCCCATTCACCAGTCATGTCAGAACGGGCAGTGGCATATTGTTACACCCTGCGCATGTTCAGCCAGTTTTTCATTTTGCGTTACTAAATTAGTTGTCATGTTTCTTTTGTCCTCTTCAATTTGGAACAGTTCTTCAGTCTTCCTTGATTTTCACGACCTTGACATTTTTGAAGGTTTACAGACCAGTTATTTTGTAGAATGTTCCTCACTTTGCATTTATATGGTGTTCCTTCATTATTGAATTAGGGATCTTCTCGTATCTAATTGCAGGCACGTTACTCTATTTCTGTTTGTTCTGTTATTGTTGTTCCCTTTGATCATCTGATTAATATTGGATCTACCAGGCCTCCGTACTGTAAAGTTACTTTTTTTATCTTTTGTAATTAATATTTTGTGGAAAGGTGCTTTGTGACTATGAAAATACCCTGTTCTTTGGTAACTGTTCAATTTATTCTTTTATGTACGTCAGCATAGATGTATGGTTTTCTGTTTTATTGGATGGGTTACAATCCACTTGATCATTATAGATTTTGATTTTCAAATGGTTCTAGAAATGGCCAGATTTTCAGGCTGGTTCCTCTGTGTCTTTCACATACCCCTGTCATTGTTTGAGTACTTTCTTACTTTTTACATAACCAACTGTTCCAGATTTCTCCTTAGAGGCTACCATTATTACTGATTTATTGTCTCTTTCCCAAGATATGTTATGCATATCCGTGTGTGTGTGTGTGTGTGTGTGTGAATTTTATTTTTTGTGAATTAAACTTTTAATAGTCACTTGAGAAGCCCACCCTCATGTCTTCTTCCAGCTACTAATCCCATGATAATCATGGCTGTGAGCTCTTTTTTTTTTTTTTAATCATCACCTGAGGATATGTTTGTCATTGATTTTTAGAGAGAAACATTGTTTGGTTGCCTCGTGCATGTGACCGGGATGGAACCTGCAACCTAGGTATATGCTCTAACCAGAAATCAAGCCCACAACCTTTTTGTTGCACGGGATGACGCTCCAGCCAAGTGAGCCATCTGTCAGGGCATGGCTGTGAGCACTTCAGTCATAGATTACCTGCCTGCCTTTGGAATTTGTATGTAAAGGGTACTATTCAGTATGCATTCATTTGTGTCTGGGTCTTTGGTTCAGCATATTGCTTGTGAGATGCACCCATGTTTTTGTATGTTGTAATTTATTTCCATTGCTATATAATGCATTATATGAACATACTGCAGTTAACCCTAACCTGTTGGTGAACAATAAGAAAGTTTTAACACATCTTCAGTAATTGAGCAAGCAGGTGGATTACAGATCGGTAAGGATATAGAATATTGAACAACAATTAAAATTTTTGAGCTAATTGTTATATATGTAGACGACTATACTCAACAACTGAAGAATATACATTTTTTTAGGTGCATATGGGATATTTATCGGAAATGACCATGT
Organism: Corynorhinus townsendii; assembly: GCA_026230045.1. NCBI lineage: Eukaryota > Metazoa > Chordata > Mammalia > Chiroptera > Vespertilionidae > Corynorhinus > Corynorhinus townsendii. The sequence goes on from JAPDVU010000002.1 coordinate 217,551,804, forward strand.
TAGATCTTAAAGTAGTTCTTAGCATGTTTCAAGAGGATTGAAGCCCTACAGATAACGTTTTCTGACCAAGCATAATTAAGCTAGGAATTAAAAAGATTACCTGGACAATCTGCAGATGTGTGAAATACAGTGATACATTTTTAAATAGTCTGTGGGTCAAATTAGAAATCACAATGGAAATTAAATATATTTTGGAATGAATTAAAATGAAATGATGATATACCTCAATTATAGGTTACTAGGGTCCCAATGCACAAAATTCGTGCGGGAGACGGGGGTGTCCCTCAGCCCGGCCTGCGCCCTCTCGCAATCTGGGACCCCTTGCTCCTAACTGCCCATCTGCTTACTCCTTACTGCTCACCTGCTTGCTCCGAACCACCTGCCTGCTTGCTCTTTACCGCTTACCTCGCTGCTCCTTAGTGCTGCCGCGGAGGCGGGAGAGGTTCCCACCACTGCCGCTGCACTCGCCAGCTGTGAGCCCAGCTTCTGGTTGAGTGGTGCTCCTGCTGTGGGAGTGCACTGACCACTAGGGGACAGCTCCTGCATTGAGCATCTGCTCCCTGGTGGTCAGTGCATATCATAGCGACCAGTTGTTCTGGTTGCCCCACTGTAACGGTCACTGGGCTTTTATATATATATAAAAGGCCTGATGCACAAAGATTCGTGCAAGAATGGGCCTTCCTTCCCCTGGCTGCCGGCAGCGCCTTCGCTCTGGCCGGAGTCACCTTTCCACCTTCCCACGCTGCCCAGAGGCCCAGAGCGGCCGGGATGGTGCAGAACGCCTGCGTCGTTGCCATGGTGATGATGCAAGCGTTCCGCCCTGCCCCCAGCTGCTCTGCCCCAGTGTATGCAAATTAACCTGCAGTCTTTTGGGTTAATTTGCATACTCACTCTTGATTGGCTGGTGGGCATTGTGAAGGTACAATCAATTAGCATGTTACTCTTTTATTAGGTAGATAACTAACACTAATGTTGAGAGGTAAATTTTTAGCCTTAAATATTATAAGGCTAAATATATATAAGGAAAATAGAAAAGGCTGGATAAAATCAGTTGTCTAAATATGTATATTATTTAAAAATAAATTAAAATTAAACCCAAGAAAAGGAAGGGACTAATGAAGAAAAGAGCGCAAATTAATGAGCTCAAATTAATGAATTAATAATGAATAAAATCTTTTTCAAATTTTCTCCCTTTGGTTCCTTTATGAGTACCACTTCTTCACTGCTTCTTTACCTTGTAATCTACCTCCTTTTAAACTTCCAGTTTGAGGGAAAATTAAAACAAAGAAGTGGACAGTCTTTCCTTGTGTTTCCTCCACACTTCTAAGACAGGTTTGGCTTTTCAAAAGCAACTTTACTAAAAAGTACTAAGAAGGCCCTAGCCAGTTTGGCTCAGTGGATAAAGCATCAGCCTGCAGACTGAAGAGTCCCAGGTTCAATTCCGGTCAAGAGCACATGCCTGGGTTGTGGGCTGATCTCTAGTAGGGAGCGTGCAGGAGGAAGCTGACCAATTTTTGACCTTCCTCTATGAAATTAATAAAAATGTATTTTAAAAAATACTGAGAAGAAACCAAACAAAAATAAGGTGTTCCTTTGAAGTGACTAAAACTGTTACGTTCCTATAAAGATGTTAAAGAAAAGAAAGAAAATGGTGTTAAGTTACCAATATGGGAAATAAAATTGGGACAACACTATAGATCCCACAGGCACTAACAATGTATCAGAAGGACATTATGAACAATGTTATACTAATAAATTTGAACATTTAGCTGCAGCATCAAACATTCAGAGGCATTAGATAATTTGAACAGAAAAGTTTTATGTGCCTTAGGCAAACTTGCACAAACACAAATAGGAATACTTATTAGCAGACTTGGTTGTAATAGTGAAAATCTGGAAATGACCCCAATATCTTATCAGTAGAACATTTATGAATAAATTGTGGTATATTGTACATGGAGGTAATATGTATCATTAAAAGTGAATGAACTAAGGCAGTGGTCGGCAAACTCATTAGTCAACAGAGCCAAATATCAACTTTAAAATTAACCTATTTACAATTTGAAACGATTGAAATTTCTTTTGAGAGCCGAAAACTGACTTCTGCGCATGGGCCACGGTTTCGATTGCACTGTACGTGCGTGCCTGCACATGGCATTTTGTGGAAGTGGTATTTTGTGGAAGAGCCACACTCAAGGGGCCAAAGAGCTGCATGTGGCTCGTGAGCCGCAGTTTGCCGACAACTGAACTAAGGCATGGATGATTCATGGTCGCATAATGCTGAATAAACAAAGTGCAGAAGAACCCAGAGTGTGATGTCATCTATAATAATAAAAGCGTAATATGCAAATCGACCAAACAGCAGAATGACCACACTATGACATGCACTGGTGCCAGGCCAGTCCAGGTGGGTGCGATGCAATTGGTCGGGCCCCCCCCCCCATCACCCCATGATCCCCCCCACAGAGGGAGGCCCAGGCCAGCCAAGCGATTGCACCCCACGCCTATAGCCCTCGGGGGGAGGGGGAGCAGCACTGCACAGATGGCAAGCAGTGGCAGCAGCGGGGGCGGGGGAAGGAAAGCCCTGATAGGCCGTGATTGCCAGCCAGGCCTAGGGATCCTACCCAAGGGTTCCCGGATTGTGAGAGAGCACAGGCCGGGCCGAGGGACACCCCCCACCCCCTCCGTGCACCAGGCCTCTAGTTTATGTAAAGTGTAAAACTGCAGAACAATACCTTATCTATCTATCCCATGCATAAAGGACTGCCTGGGAATGAGAAACAGTGAATTCACAGTTACCTCTCGGGGGAGTAGACAGACCTGCCTAGGAAGAGTGGACAGGCAGCATCTTCGGGTTTGGTAATGTTTTATGTTTAAAATATATTTGGTGTGTTGTTACATTATTTTTATACCTTCCTGCCTGTGAGATGTTTCATAATTAAATGTTAAAAGGAAAAATGATACAGGTAAAGAGGGTAGAAGTGCCTTCAGGCGTTTTCAGGAACAGAGCTGCGCCGCAGCTGAGAGACAGACACACACACTTGGTTTTGTGCCTTTTCCTGTGGACGCAGACACTGGTGCATGTGTTTACCGAGCCACGTAGGCCTTTGCTCTCTTTATGTGACGCCGTCAGGTCACAGGACACCTTTTCCTGCCGTCCAGGTGCAACACTTTGAGAAGACTGTTGGTGTTAAGGAAAAGAGCACCAGAAGAGACTAAATAGTGTAAATCGTTTTATGTGCTTGGAATTGTATGGGCACTGAGGGGCAGCTGTTGTTGCTCACGGCTTCTTTTTTAAAAAAACACTTAACCATTTCAGTCGTGGAGGGATGCAAAGGGTCTGCCCCTCGAGGCATTGGCATGTCAGTGCTGTTATGAGTGGGACTTAAACTGTCCCCTCCCCCATCCTCCCTCCTGCCCTATCCCCCCTCACCCCCCCCCCCCCCAACCTTCAGTGTCTGTCTCTAAACAACGTGTGCTCATTAAATGTTGGTGAGCACAATGTGCCATAGAACTACTTTGAAATGACTTTTTCATTTCTTTTCATAATTATTATCATGGTAACTGTTGTCTGTATTCGGGGAATGTTAGTAGGAGATCATATAGTCTCAGTCCCGAGGTTTTACCTAGCACGTTCTTTGGTGTTAAAGAGCACGGACCAGGCTGTAGCAGTAGCCAGGAGAGCAGTGTCACAGCTGGCTGAGAGTTCTTTTTCCCGCATTCACTCAGCCCTGTGTGTGAAAATGGAGGAAGGATTTAGATTAGAGTGCTGTTTTTGTAGCATTCTCCGGCACAGCGCTTTTCCAGCATAGCAGTCATCAATTCTAAAGGAAGTTAGTCCTTGTGGTAATGGAAACCGTCCCTATCTTGATTGTGGCGGTGGTTACACAACACATTTGTCAGAGTCATTGAAATTGTAAATAGGTTAATTTTATTGTGTATCAATGATATCCTAGCAAAGCTGATTTAGAAGAAAACACCACAGATGAACCAAAACAATATCACAAAATCCATAAATTAAAACTCATTTCCGCTAGATGAAGGATTTTAAAGAAAAAGGTTTTCTTTCGAAAGATGTTAACCTTTATATACGTATGATGGGGAATCTTTTTGACAAAAAAGAACCTATTTGAAAATGAATTGTGGCTCTGGTCATATGCTCTTTGATTTTCTTTCTTTTTTAAAGCAGCATTTCCCAGCTCAGCTCACACTTGACTGAATACGCTGATCGATTATCTGGGGATTAACTAAGCCCTCCCATTTCCTGCTTTCCCTTTCTCCTCCTCTCCAGCAGGCCAGGAGCCTTTGTTGTCTGGCATGTGGACGGAGATAAGCTACCAGGGCATGTTTGTATTAGAAAAATGGCTGTAGATGGAGCAGTTATAAATAGACTAACAGGTTTTAAAGGTTGCAATCTTTGTTTTGGTTTAAGTCAAAAGGAGAGAAGAATAAATAAGATGTTTAAAACAAGATAGAGTCGTTTACATAGGAGTGAAAGAGGAAAACACAATTTTCAGGGTTCCTACCAATCCCCCACCTCCCCTTTTTTATTTGTTTTATTTTTAAAAAATATATTTTATTGATTTTTTTTACAGAGAGGAAGGGAGAGAGATAGTTAGAAACATCGATGAGAGAGAAACATCGATCAGCTGATCAGCTGCCTCCTGCACGCCCCCCCACTGGGGATGTGCCCGCAACCCAGGTACCTGCCCTTGATTGGAATCAAACCTGGGACCTTTCAGTCTGCAGGCTGACGCTCTATCCACTGAGCCAAACCGGTTTCGGCTCACCTCCCCTTTTTTAAGCCAAACTATTTGAATTTATGTATTGGCAAGTTGAAAATGTTTGCTGGCTGTAGTTGGATTCCTGTTATCATGCAGGCTGACTTTATTTAAATCAGTGATAATTTCCAAAGCTATATTTGTACTTCTTAAAAGTGCAAATACTCGTTCAATTCTAAAAATTGCCGTGCTGCTAAAAGATATATTATTTCACTGTGTTTCCAGCTGTGCAGTTTTATTCAGAAAGCAGTGCTACAAAAAGGTTATCACCTAGAGAGGAATATTGCTGGATTCACATAAAATAGGTATGTTCATCTTTATAACAGACTAGAGACCCAGTGCACAGATTCATGCACCAGTGGGGTCCCTCGGCCTGGCCTGCACCCTCTCGCAGTCCTGGACCCCTCGGGGGATGTCAGAGAGCCGGTTTCGGCCCAATCCCTGCAGGCCAGGCCGAGGGACCCCACCGGTGCACGAGTCCATGCACCAGGCCTCTAATATGCATATAAGATTTTTGGTTCATCTCTTCCTGCCTTCTCCCTCCCTGCTTTCCCTCTGAGATTCATCAGTCTGTTCTATGTTTCCATGCCTGTGGTTTCTGCTCCGGCGTTGAGCGTCTGCCCCCTGGTGTCAGTGTGCATCATAGCTACTGGACAGTCGGTCAGTCACTTAGGCTTTTATATATAGAGATAGATGATAGGTATTGTAAGCCAGAAGTCTTTTTTTTTTCCTTAAAAGTTTGTTTTTTCAGGTTGCCAGTTGTCTCAAGAGAGAAGCAGTAAGGGGTTTTGAAATGGCAACCAAGTTGCCTAGAGTTGCAGATTGCTAAAGTTACCCGGGCTAGTGTTTCTGCGGGCATGCTTTCAGCTCAGTAGGTTCCCATTGTTTTAAAGTGCACCTTTTTAGTGTAGACCTATTTATATTGTTGGAATCAAGCTTTAACTGTTTCTCTATCATGAGCTCAATTCCAGAAAGAAAAATACCTTGAATTGATATGAGAGGCTTCTTATCTAGGTTTTTCTTCATGTTAACAAGAAGTTCCAGCTCACTACTGGAATGTCTGATTGTATAAGTAAAAATAAAACCTATTTTTAAATTACTGTCTCCCGTCTGAACAAATTGTGCTTTAAAATCCACAGTCCTGGTTCTGCCTGGGAACATGCTCACGTTGTTGAAACTACTGGCTTCAGAGGAGGGTGTCCGAGACCCTTTGTGCAGCTGGTTTACTTGCCCACTGCCAGGCCCTTCTCAAGGAGGGTGCGCAGGGCCACCTGTCTTTGTCATTACCCCAGGACACCATTTGCCTTTTCTCTCCCGTCCTGTCAGAGCGCACAGCGGAGTTTTACAAATGCCGTGCGATAGATCTCAAACGATGAGTGCAGAATCAGATGGGAAAATGTTTCCTTAAGTTAACATAAAAGAGATTTGTGAAAACTTAGGTATTACTCATTTCCTAAATTTTCAGTTTTCAAAATGATAGTTATCTGTTGTAATTACTTATGTTAACATGTTCTGGGGTTATTGTTAAGTGAATTAGTAAAAATCTTTAAAGTTAAAAAAGCCCCCCTCCCCCAATACGGTAAATACTGACAAGTCATAACACACACAAACCAAAGTTCTCTGAACCCCTCAATACTTTTGAAGAGAATAAGGTGTGGTGAGTTTAGCAAGTTTGAGAACCACTTCTATAAAGCACACGATGACTCAGTGAAATCTTTTCAAGATATTTCAGCATCAGTTTTTAATAGCAAAGTTTGTGTGATGTATCTTTAATCATAAGTTAATAATTTTACTTTTAAAATAGTGTGATAGTTTAAATTTAATTTGTGAAACTTCTAGAGAATTTTGGAAGGCGACAGACAACTACTCCCCCGCCCCCCTTCTTTAACTTCCTTTCACCACTGCAGCACGGATGTGTATAGTGCTCGCTGACTTTTCTGGCCACGCCAGGTCTAACAAGACATTAACTCCCCCAGAATTAGTAAAATCACCACTACTGTTCCACCATCACCAAACAACAAACAAAATATTGCAAAGATATCAAACTTTATAGTATTTGGGCTTGATTTTTTAAAAAAGAAATTCAGCCCTAGCCGGTTTGGCTCAGTGGATAGAGGCCTGCAGACTGGAAGGTCCCAGGTTCGATTCCAGCCAGGAGCACATGCCTGGGTTGTGGGCTTGATCCCCAGTGTGTGGGGTGTGCAGGAGGCAGCCAATCAGTGATTCTCTCTCATCGTTGATATTGCTCTCTCTCTCCCTCTTCCATCCTCTCTGAAATCAATAAAAATATATTTAAAAAATTCAGTGACTGTTTCATTTCATTTAGTAGGGATTAAGGGTGATTTGACAGTTTCTTGTGGCACAGACGAGAAACAGCTATTTTCCCCTCCTCCATGGGGGAAATGTTTGGGCCAAATAGAAAAGCTGTGATTGCGGACTTACTGAACAGAGCCATAGCTGTGGTGCACGGCGGCTTTAAGCAGAGTTTATGTTGGTTCTGAGCAGCACACTGGGGACCCGAGGACAGGGTCTGAATTTATCTGTGACATGTCAGCTGCCTGGTTTGAGCCTTCAGCTGCGCTTTGGGGTCTTTGAAACCCTGCATCTGACATTTAGGGTTTTCATCAGGGTGGTGTCCATGTGTCAACAGGATACGTGTGGGCAATTGCAGGAGTGCTCTCTGGTTTGGTATATCTGTCCCCATCTACGAGGGCCTCCTTTAAGAGTAGCTTACCTGTGTGTGTGACTTAAATGTTAGTCGCTTGAAGAATATAAGGACAGCAGAGGTTACCTAGTGACTGCCTCCTGTCTAAGGGGGGCGACCAAGAGGTAGTTTTCCCCAGGCTCTCCCTGTCCTCACTTTTGGTCTCTCCCCTGCAGATGTTTCTATTCACACACAGTGTAATCGTAGGTAGGATTTGCTGTAGTAAGTTTTTACTCCAGAGTTGGCAGTTGAGAGAGGATTTCATTTTCATGTACCTTCTTGGTCCTACCAAAATACTGATTGAGTTTTGTCCAGATTAAACTGTAAAGATAACCAAAAAGCAGGCATTAGTTTAATAAATAAGACAGCACCAAGAAACGGTGACTTTGAAAATGATTTCTGGTCATCAGAGGCTGTGTTAGTTGCATCATCTTTCTGGGGTTTGTGTGTAGCCGGTGATTTGTACATCGTGGTTGTGAACACTGTAAAGCAAGGTGGAGCCCTGCCCGCCAGGTTCCACCTGCTGCACCATCTGCTGCAGGTGACGTCCATCCTCTTACAGACCAGATGCTGATGTAATCTTCTGAAAGCAGGCTTTCCGGTAGAGTGCCGTAGGTTTGGGAAGGAGCTGGAACCTTGAGTCTAGTGCCAAAAGGCAGTAAGCGGCTTGGTCAAATGGGTGTGGCTTGTTTATCTGTTTCCTTCCTCTGTTTATTTATCTTTAAAGAAAGAATGTATTATGCTTGTTCAGAATAGACCCCAGTGTACTTGCATGTTATGTCCATTTACAGATGCCAATAAATGATAAATCAGCGCTTGTATCGGTAAGGGTTCTCCAAAGAAACAGAACTACACACACACACACACACACACACACACACACACTCATGAGGTTATGGAGGCCAAGAAGATTATGGTTAATATGCCATCTGCAAGCTGGAGAACCAGAGAAGCAGGTGGTATATAATTCATTTCAAGTCCAGAGGACTGAGAATTGAGGGGCCCCGGGGGTGTAAGTCCTGGAGTCTGAAGGCCGGAGAACCAGGAGCCCCACTGTCTGGTGGCAGAAAAAGGTGGATGTCCCAGCTCAAGAACAGAGATAATTTGCCTGTTCTCCACCTTTTTGTTCCAATCGGGGCCCCCCAACAGGTTGATGATGTCCACCCACATCTGAGGACAGATCTTCTCAGTCTACTGAACCAAATTCTACTCTCTTCCAGAAACACCCCCACAAACAGACCCAGAAATAAAGTTTTACCAGTTACCTGGGCATCTCTTTGCCCAGTCAAGTTGAGACACGAAATTAACCATCACACCACTGAACAGGATTCTGTTAGACACTCGTGCTGTGGCCCCGAGAAGGGAGAGGTGCTGCAATCAGTTCTTCCACAGGTCAGGTTATCACCTTGGGAGATGGCTGTAGACAGGAACTCCGCCAGATGGTGTCTTTCAGGCCCGCTTGCACACTTAACCTGAGAACACTGGGAGGAGGGCATTTTAGGACAAAGCAAGAAATGGCTACTTTGTTTACGCAGTGGCAATAAGAGATGTAGTCAAAAGGAAACTGTTTGCTTAATGTCTCAGTACATTAGGGAGATCTGTGCATGATAGTGTGTTTATTTAGAGGAGGTACTCAGCCCTTCACTTCCTCTAAGAAGGAAGCGCTAGAGTCGGTGCTCTGCTTCTCCCCCTGATCTCCTGGTACCATGTCAGAGCAGAACCCTGAGATGGGTGGACCTGGAGGCCCGAGCCCTGGTAGCACTTAGGGTTCCCCTTACTCTTTCGTGGCCTTTTGAACTGTAATGGCTGTAAAGCTGTAGGTACAGCTATTTTCAGATACAGGCACAGAAAATGTCCCATTCCTGGTGTCTTATGTTAGGAGAGTAGTGGCTTGAAATACTACAAGATATTTCCTATCAGACTTCATTTTACTGGTCAGTCAGTTCCAGTGTTTATCCACAGAGCAGTAATAATCATCTCACTGATGCAGAAAGCATCTTTTAGATTGGATTACGTGTGCGTATGCCTGGAGCTATCTGTGGCCTTTGAATAATAGTACTCTTTGACCCCATTGACTGTCCCTCCCCTCTCCCAAAGTCAGGAGTGATTGAAGCCACTGAGACTGTGTTCCCAAGGTCTTAGTGAGGATGACCTTCCCAACAGGCATTGCCTTGTGGGTGCAGGTGGACCCCGAGGGGCTGAAATGCAACTTTAAACCATCCGCAGCAGCTGGGAGGGAGGATGATGTCTCTGGTGTGCTGTTTCCCCTCTCGCAGTCTTAGTAGACAATTCTGAATTAAACAGTAAACGCCAAGACTTCTATAACTGTCGACCTTGTTATAACCATCTTGTGGAAATGCATGAAAAGTTTCTGCAAAAGGTATCTTTTTAAACCATACTGTATGCAAATGATAAGCCACTTCAACTTCCAAAGTTTCTTGGGAAAATTTTATTGGCTCTTCAGCTTTATAAAACAAGAAATTTGGTCTGATTTCACCTGAATCTGAATCTGAATGTAGATCTTTTATTTTTTGAAATGTAAAATCCTAAGAACTGAGCAGCTAAAATTACATTTGGGTTTGTGGAATTGTTCACTTGATGAACCCATCTTCATGTCCTGGTTAGAGTCTTTGGCCAGATCTCTGTCACAGTTGACAACAGTAGAGGGACTAGAGTGGCCTGCTTGGAGGGCTTCGGGACCCCTGAGGGTGTGTGCCAAGACCTGGTAGGTGATTTATGGGGCTAAAAAGGTCTTCCTCTATAACGCAGGTGAATTTAAATGACTGCTCTTCCCATCCTGGTTTGGGGGCCTCCTCCATGGGTATCGAGGAATGTCTGCACTTGTCGGTCATTTCTGAACTCCTGTCCTTCTCTTCCCACGCCCACTTCCCTGCCCTTCCTTTATTTTTTAACACATTAAAACCTTTTCCCAGAGGATGATAATGCTCCCAGGGCAGACTCACATTGGCTATTTAAATCAATCGAAGTACTTAGGATATTAATAATCATGAAAAATGTGTGTGGAAGGTCCTGGCCTTGGATCGCGTATTTGTGTTCGGGATGGTTGTGTTGATAAAAATGAATCAGTATCCCTCCAACAGCAGCCTCTGTTTCCTTTTCCCGTCTCCCTGGCCTTCCTTTCTTCCTTGGTTCATGATTTCATTCTGAACGTTTAATTTCAGTTCGGAATTTTAATTCACTAATTCTCAGCCTGTTGGCTGACAGCGCTCTCGCTGTCCTCCTCTGCTCCCGAACCCCAGGCTGGCCTTTTCCTAAACGCGGTGGGGGTGTGTTTGTCTCCTGTGAGACTTCATTTCCTTAAACTCACAGCCCCTCCTGTCAAAGAAGTCCTGGCCAGGCGTGTGGAAGAACCCACCGCTTAGCCCACAACCAGCTGCTCCCCCTTGGTTGCCCGGAGCTGCTCCTGCGGAAACTGTTGTGAGTAGATTGGAGGTGCTCCCGTTTGGTGGTTTCCAGCCACCGGGACTCGTCAAAATCAACCTCTCTCTCCTTGTTTAAAGGTGAGCTGGTGGGAAATGATGTACTTCCCTGTGGGCTCTTCGCTGTAGCCAGAAATACACCCTAGGGTGCCTTCGCGTGGGAAGCTTCTCACCACATTCTGTTTCACATGTGTCATTTATAACCACCCTGACCTTTATGCAATTGTACAATTGTATCACTAGTCAATAATGAGGCGTATTTGTCAGATATACTTGATATACTTCTTGAATTGTTGCAAAAGCGAAGATACATCCGCCTAATTTGCTACATGATTTGTTTTTTTATTGCCATTGCTAGCATGCTTTTTGAATTGGAGAAAAGTAAATTTATAAGCTACTTCTTATTATAGCTTGACTCCTCTTTTCATCTGTAAAACAGGCGTGGTGATATCCAGCATTTATTGAGAGCCAACCCACTCTACTTATATTCATTTGTGTAACCCTCACAGCCTACTGAGCTGGAGACCATTATTGTTCCTCACTTTACACGTGACAGAATTGAGGCTTAGAGAAGCCATTACAGCGTCTGCAGTTGCAACGCCATGATGTAGACCCAGGTGGTTTGGGTTGAGTCAGATGGCCTCTGAGTTCACGTCCACCTTTAATTTTGGTGGTTTTGAGCAGAATCTGACTGCCGAGTAGCGGGAGAGGATTTCCGGGGGCTCACATGTGAGCAGCACCCGGGTGTCTGCGGGGCTTCGGTAGCGTTGTGGGAGAGGGTTTCCCCTCTGCTCCCTTCTGTTGTTCCTCCGTGCACTGCAGTTAGCTTCCACGGAAGATGACGCTTTAATTTGTAAAACCTCTTTAGGGTGGGAATGTTAGCTAATGCCATTATGTTGATGTAGAGAAAACACCCCTAATCCCATTTTATCTACTTGGTTTGGTCTGGGGAAGAAATCTAAGCATAAGCCAGATGGAATGGGACCATAGAAATAATCTTAGTGGCTTGGTGACTCCGCTAAGGTCACTCTACCAGCTAACTGGTGATTGCAGACAGGCCTAAGATCCCGGATTACCTAATTTCAGTTTAGTACTCTCTGAAACAGTTTACTGCCTCCCTTTATAGATGTTTAATCTTTAACCAAATTTCTGATCTATTTAGAAAGATTGTATCTATTTCAGCTACTTAAGGTGACTATAGTACCGTTCTATCTGTGGAATCTAGTGTCCGGAGGCTTTTTAATGCAATGCTGCCGCTCGCTGGTTATTGAGTAGTACTGCACTAGAAAATCCAATAGGCTTTCCGCTGCCTCTGTCAAGTCTAACATTCGGAGTCATAAGCCTACGTGCAAAGAAACCAGAACAGTGATTTTGTATGTGTGTATGGTAATGAACTGTGTTTGGGTTGGAAGAGAACATAGATATTATACTTCAGGAATCACTGCCTGGGTTCTGAAAAATAGACATTGTACGGCTGCCATTTATGGTACCTTTAAAAGGTTTGTTCTGTTGCCTGTGGTCCATGTTCTTCACCTGACAGTACTTGACCTAGGTTTTATTCTTACCATTCTGATCTAGCTTTCATTAAAGAGGAAACTGTGAGACCATTGGTTTTCAACTGGAGGTAATTTGTTCCCACAGGGGACATTTGGCAATGTTTTGATTGTCACGATGAGGGGGAGGGGTGCTGCTGGCATTCAGTGTGTCTGGAGGCCAGGGATGCTGCCCAGCATCTCACAATACACAGGACAGGTTTCCACACGGACCCAGCTGGACCAGATGGCAACAGTGCTGAGGTTGAGAAACCGTGTATTCGACGGTATGTTTACTGAAGTGAGTTTTATCCCCGAGTGCCCTCAAACAGACTGTCCCTTCACCTGGTTTGCTTGTTTCCATGATGAGTGCTCTCATCCTGGGCCTGTTTTTCATTACCTTGTCTAGGAATGAAACTGTAGCCCTCTGGCTGCTCTTCTGTGTTTTGTGTCTCACTGCCTATGGATTGGTCAGCAGTGGGCTAGTGGACCCCATTGGTCAGCAGTGGGCTAGTGGACCCCATTGGTCAGCAGTGGGCTAGTGGACCCCATTGGTCAGCAGTGGGCTAGTGGACCCCATTGGTCAGCAGTGGGCTAGTGGACCCCATTGGTCAGCAGTGGGCTAGTGGACCCCTCTGGAGGCCAAACTACAGTCAGGATTCAGGTTCTTTTCAGCACCACGCAGAACATTTTCTGTGCTGCACACAGATGGACCATGTGCATGTGGATATGTCTTGTATTTTCTCTTTCTTTGTATCTTTCTTGGGTCTCATCCTTTGCCTAGAAAGAATCTAATGAAATATTTCCCATTTTCCCAGGTTAGATTTTGCCTCCTTTATAATTCCCTGCTGGAAGTAATTGCTCTTGTCCATAAGCTCCTATATGTACCATTTATTCTTATTATATAACACTAGAGGCCCGGTGCATGAAATTCGTGCACTGGGCAGGGGGTGTCCCTCTGCCCAGCCTGCACCCTCTCCAATCTGGGACATCCCTCTCACAATCCAGGACCGCTGGCTCCTAACCTCTTGCCTGCCTGCCTGTTTGCCCCTAACCACTCTGCCTGCCAGCCTGATAGCCCCCTAACTGCTCCCCTGCTGGCCTGATTGACACCTAACTGCTCCCCTGCTGGCCTGATCACCCCCAACTGCCCTCTTCTGCCTGCCCAATCACCCCCAACTGCCCTCCCTTGCCGGCCATTTTGTGACAATGTGGGGGCGGCCATCTTGTGATGACATGGGCGGCCATTTGTGACGATGTGGGGGGCACCAATCTTGTGATGTGAGGGTGTGAGGGTCAATTTGCATATCACCTCCTTATTATATAGGCTAGTGATTTGTCCTCATCTTCCCATTTGCAGTATAAACAGTGTGGAATATAAAGTGCAAGTTGGGTAAAAAGTAAAGAGTACCCATTATGCAGGATTATTCTTTGTATACAATCTGTTTTATTGAATCTATTTATACACACACACACACACACACACACACACACACACACACGTGTCATTTAAGCAGGAAGCATAATGACGGCTCCATTGACATACTTGAGGATTTAGCCATCTCCTTTATAAACATGAGGCATTTCTCAGGTTGTAGCTCATTCATTTCTGACCTGCTGACTTGTGATGACAAGGTGGAAGCTGCTAAGAAGAGCGATACTGCCTTCACCTTGGGAAGTCTCTGCAGGCACGCACTGGGTGGGAAACTACTTGGTGAGGCCACGAGACGCCTCCGTGTGCTGGCATGGTGAGATGTTCGCAGCCGGTGGCACGGAGATGATGGACCTCATGGTGTGGCCTTCAAGTGGAAGGGCAGCTTTGGATTCTGTGTTCTTTGAATGAACTAGGAACAAAGTGAACTTTTAGAGCTAACACAGTTAAGTGTTTTACAAACACTTATGGGACCCTGATCATCATAGAACTCTCATTATTCACAAATATTTATGTACAAGGTGTTCAATTCTCTGGAAAGCCAAAGATAAATAAACCAGGGTCCATGTTTCATGGACTCTCAGCACCTTCATCACTACTCGTAGCTTGCTGTGTTAGTCCGCCATGCAGCAATAACTGCAAATTCAGTGGCAGCAAAGTGGAGGGAGAGTGTGCCTCCGTCTGGGGGACTGGCAAACCCTGGAGAGCTGACTGTGCCAGGCCTTGTGAGAAAGTAAGTTCTTTCTAACGTGTTGCCCTTGACGGCTTCACGGCGTTCGTATATACTTATAAATAACACAGTTAATAAATATTTCAGATGGTCAGAAATTAAGATAGGAGCATGTATTCATGTAGAACTATGTAGTTCGTGCCAAAGAAAAACATGTAATACTGAATGAATTGAACTGGGGACTGTTACAGATTCAAGCTTGGTCTCCTTTGCTTCCCTTTAGCGAGCAACTCTGAGGAATCAGATCAGAGGGGCTGTTGTGGGTGTAATTTAGAAAAAGTAAAATTTGACCTCGTTATTGCCTCAGTATTTTTGCGGTCCTGGCGGTACCTGTGTGCTTCCCTCTCTGCCTGTCCGTCCGTTTCCAGGGGCTTTGTTCGTGGGTGTGGTGTGCAGCTGCGGGCACCTGAAACCCTCTTCCTAACGCTGTTAGATTTTCCTTTTCAGAGTAAGAGGGACCACCTACTCATGAACGTCAAATGGTACTACCGGCAGTCTGAAGTTCCAGATTCTGTGTATCAGCATTTGGTTCAGGATCGGCACAACGAAAATGGTAAATATTCCCTTCCTAGCTTTGGACAAAGTTTGTTCTAAAAAGATTTAGTAAATGGAGATCACTGCTGTGGACATTTTTTCTAAAATAGCTTCTTATAAAGAGGACATTAGCAGAATCCTCACTTTCTGCTGAGTTCTTTCGTTATTTTTGCCTTTAAAAAGAAAGAATCTGAGCATGTGCTAATGATGTCTCCCTCTTAAACTCAGAATAGAGAGAGGTCTCTTTTGGAAATGACAGTAATTTCTTTTTCTCACCTAATGATGACCTAATAATGCTTAAAACCTACAGGATTGTACTTCATTTCTTTCCTCTTTTTCAACAGTCTGTATCATTGAAGTTCTCTGTATTCAGGGTTTGAACTCCAGTTTCAAAGCCAAGCTTTCCTGAATGTTTTGGAATTCAGCTTGCATCTTGACTTTCAGACCATAGGAAGGTGTTCAGAGCATCTTTTTTCTTCCTCTGGCACTGTAGTGTCTACCCAGTAACTCCACGTACACATGAGATGTGAACAGGAAGTGTCTGTCACGTTTGTTCCGATGTATAATGGCTCCTTTCATTGATTTTTTGAGAGGTGCTAGACCTCATGGTAGCTGATTGCGATTTGTTTCCCATTAGTTATGTGTGGCTCCCCACCTCCAGATGAGGAAGGCGGGGCTTGGAGATGCTGAGGAAGTTGCCAAGGCCAGCTCTGTCCCTGATGTCAGTGCCCTTCACGCTCCACACTGCTTTTGGTGATAGTTTTAATTCGGCCAACCGTCGTCACAAATGGTTTTGAAGAGCGATAGAATGATATTCTTTCACATCTCACTACTTACTTTCTCCTTTGAAGCTATAAAAATTTCTGTTAATGCAGTTAAATTATGGTTTGTTATTTAAAATAGTAACTTAATTATTCTTTTCAATGGAAACTCTGATTTCATTTTATCCTGGACTATTTAGCAACAAAAAATAAGATGGACAGGATGATTAAATATTTAGTAGTTTACAAATTGCTAAAATGCCAATAGTTGTTTCTTCCCTTTAAAAAAATGTGTACTTATTGCATTTCAGCAAACTGTGGGGACTTAGTAAAAGGTATAAAACACACCCAGCAGAATATTTGTTTTTGTTATCTCTGCTCTACATTATTCCTCTTCTCTGTTTGCTGACCAGGCCTGGTTATTTGTTATGCTTTCTTTAGTGGGAGGTGACCCTGAAAGAAAAATTTTGCAAAATTTTCCTAATGGTTTGGGGAAACTCAGTTGTAATATCCTCTTAATGAATTGGTTTTTTGACAGACTCCGGAAGAGAACTTGTTATTACAGACCCAGTTATCAAGAACCGAGAGCTCTTCATTTCTGATTACGTGGACACCTACCATGCGGCTGCCCTCAGGTAAGTGCAGGGGTGTGGTC
Organism: Corynorhinus townsendii; assembly: GCA_026230045.1. NCBI lineage: Eukaryota > Metazoa > Chordata > Mammalia > Chiroptera > Vespertilionidae > Corynorhinus > Corynorhinus townsendii. The sequence continues at coordinate 217,568,373 of JAPDVU010000002.1, forward strand.
TCTCCCGAGAAGTCATGGCGTGTGGGAGGCTCAGCTGTCCTGGCCTCCTGTGACTATCGTGGTGTTAGTCAGATGACTCCTGCAGTCACTGGCCAACATTCCAGGGGTAACTCTGTGTATTATTGGGGTTTGGAAGGTTGCCTGTATTTTCACTCATTTGTTGGGGGTGCGGGGGAGGGGACTTTTTTTTTCCTATTTCATTTTTTTATACCCTTTCTAATGTTTTTTAAAACATCATTATTTCCTTGGAAATTATTATCTTGGTATTGGTCACTAAAGTATTTAGGGTGAAGTGTTTTGATGGCCTGCAGATTATTTCCTAAAGATTCAGTCACTGCTCTGCCTAGGACAGGTGGAGACATGGAAGAAACGAATATGGCAGCGTGTAATTAATTGAGCATGTGATTATTAATCTAGGCAAAGTTTGTAGAGTTTCATTGACCTATTCTTCCAGTTTTCTGCATGTATGAAAATTTTTCTACTAAAAAGCTCGGGTAGGGAGACTATATTGGAGACTTTATTCCGAGGCAGAAGGTAACATCGCAGGTTACTCTTAATGTCTCTGCTCATTATGCCAGAACGTGACCATTAGCCCCTGCGTAGCGCCCTCTGGTGTTGTGTTTCTTCTGTCCCTTTCAAGAAAAGGATGCATGTATATCCTGGCATATTTTGTATATAAGTGGAAGCCTTTGGGCTTCTTAAGTGGTAGAAACAGTAAGGCAAATAATAACTTTCCCCACTGGAAATAATAAAGTGATTTGATGGAAGAACTACTTTTTTGTTAAAAAATACAGGTGGTTTTGTGTGTGTGTGTGTGTTTTCAAAAATGCCATTGTAGATATGCTCATAGCTTATCTACAATGAGATACAATAATTTCTCTATTATGTTGCTCTGATGGTATTCAGTAAAACCATCTGGAGTTTCTTGTGCAAAGCTACATAGCTAAAGCCAATTATTTCAAGGCAAATTAGCACAATTTTTAATATGGGACAGGTTTTGGCAAACTTTCGGGGCAGATAATCTTTCATATGGTCTCTGTTAGAACCACTGAGCTCAGCCCTTGTATCACAAAAGCCACGGGCAGCGTGGATGAGGTGGCTGTGCTCCAGTACCGCTATCTGTGGACACAAATCTGAATTGAATTGCATTTCTACGTGTCAGGAGGTGTGTCACTCTTCTTTTGACTCCTTTTTTGCCATTTAAAATGTAAAAGCCATTCCTAGTGCAGGGGCTCTGCAGAAGCAGGCGCTGGGCCAGATTTGGCCTCCGGGCCATAGTTTGCCAAACCCTGCTGTCGGGGAAGAAGCGTGCGTGGTTAGAGTTGGCTTCCTATAGGACCTCACAGATAAATTTGGAGAATTCTGTGGTGTTTTGTAAACTTCTTTCAAAAGTCCCACAAATTTTTTGTGACGATGGCTTATGGATCTCAAACTTATATGCTGAACAAGAAAGTTAATGGAAAGTTGGGTAGATGGATGGAACCGTTACATTGTTAGCTAAGACAAGTAGCTTGATCCTGGGATTATTTCTTCTCCTGATTTGCATGCTTTTCCCCCCTCTTCCCTTCTTGTTTCATCAGTTGAGATAAATGATTTCAAACAATTTAGAGTTGAATTCAAGTTAAAGCAATAAATATATGCGATATATATATATATATATATATATATATATATATATATATCTGGTTTCTCAATGTTTTTCACGTGATTGACTTGACTACGTTTAAATATGTATCAGAAGTTACTAAGATTAGTAGAGTCTTTATTTTTCGTTTTTAAAAATCCTCACCTGAGGATTTATTTGCCGTGTTACTTTTTTTACCCTAAAGATAATGTTTTATTGATGGTCAAAGATCCGGAGCAAGCATGTCAAACTCGCGGGCTGCATGTGGCCCACAATGAATATTTTTGCGGCCCAGCCAATGTAATGGCATGTAAGAAACGTTTTAATAAAAATTTCATAACTTAATTTTTACAATATCCTGTTATACACAATTATTAGTAATGAACTACAACATTCGCTACTGACTGATGACGATAATCGTGTTGCATTCATTTCCCTTACTCGCCTTATGTGCAGGCGCACCATTTCTCTCCACTAATACCAGCAGCAAATATTTTAGCAACTGATTGCCACATCATTAGTCTTGTACTGACTTGTTTGGTGTGCGCAACAAGAAATATTTCGCTTTCGGAGAACAAGAAAAATAGGTTTATTTGTGTTACGCTTATTAATTTGTGCAGTTGATTCAGTGTCTGATAAGTTAATGTTCAAGAAAAAATATTAATTTTTATTAAGATGTTCTATTATTTTATGTTAATTATTACTCATTTATTTCAGCCCTTTATATTCAGCATACCTCTATCGAAATAAACCTTTCGAATATGAATATTGAAGCTTTTGTGTGTTTTGTTTTTTGGTTTTTTTGGGGGGCCCATATAAACGTAAAGCTTGTTTATTTGGCCCGTGTTAGCCTTTGAGTTTGACATGCTTGATCTAGAGTGATACCTTTGTGATTGGACTGTGAACTGTGAGCTGGGCATCACTTTCAGGTTTCCCGTCCCTTTGTAACAATGAATTCTCCAGTACTGGTTGTGGCGAGCAGCGTGGGAGGGCATACATGTTTCATCAGCTTGAGGGCCCTTTTCCAACATTCATTTGTTGCTGTTAATCCTCACCTTAGGATATTTGTCCATTGATTTTTAGAGAGAGTGGAAGGGAAGGGGAGAGACACAGAGAGAGAAACATCGATGTGAGAGAGACACATCCATTGGCTGCCTCCCTCATGTGCCTAGGGCCAGGATCGAGCCTGCAACCAAGGTACCTGCCCTTGACTGGTATCAAACTCGTGTCCGTAGTTGATGCTCTATCCACTGAGCCAAACTGGCTAGGACTCTTTTCCAACTTTCTGATTATCTGCTTCCTACTTTATGTGATTGTTAGGGGGAAAAACATCCTAAGGTAGATCAAGTTACAAGCTATCACCTTACTAGGAATTCAAATTATAGGAATACTAGAGGCCTGGTGCACGAAAATCGTGCACAGGTAGGGTCCCTAGGCCTGGCCCTTCCGGCTGCCGACCAGGGCTTTCCTACCCTGGCTGCCGGCTGGGGCCTTCCTTGATTCTGCGCTGCTCCCTGGTGGTCAGCACACATCACAGCAAGCAACTGAACTCCTGGTCCCCCAGTTGAACTCCTGAGGGGACACTTTGCATATTAGCCATATGTATATTTTAGAGTACCTTTTCTGGAAGCCTGAACTAGCTGTTTAGGGCTTCTAATCTTCTTTCCATCCTGAATTAGTCTATCTCTGTACTATGTTATGGTCAGCCAGGATTATCCTGTATAATAAAAGGCTAATATGCAAATTGTCCCCTTGGGAGTTTGACCTACCACTGCTTGCTGTGACGTATGCTGACCACCAGGGGGCGGCGTGGAACGAAGGCCCCTGATCACCGGCCAGGCCTAGGGACCCTGCCTGTGCACGAATTTCATGCACCTGGCCTCTAGTAGATACATAATGATTGAAGTAGGTTAATTATATCTTTGTATAAATTCCCCAACCATCCCATAGCATTTACAAAGTTCCTTTAGCTCCTGCAAGTTCTTACTTAAGGAGTTTCATGATCCCTCTGAGGTCTCAGTTTTGCAGTTTAAGATTCATTTCCTGTTTTTAATCTTCTGTTTTTATACGTGAAATAACTTCAACCTATAGCATTTTTATTGTTTTGTCTATACATGCTTAGTACTTCATTAGATACCATAACTTGTCAGCCATTTTTTAACTTACCCATTCATCGTATCACATGTTATTAAGCTACCAGTAGGGGAAAGATTCTGGAGGTACTGGGGACAGCTAACTGAATAACTCTCTGCCCTTGAATACCTCATGGTCTTTTAACAATCTTTTATTTGGAGCTACTTGTAGACACACAGAAAACTTGTAAGAACTGAGTTTTCATATCTCCCTCCCCCAATCTTCCTCAGTGTTTACATCTTACGTAACGATAGTATAGTTATCAGAACCAGGAAACTCGCGTTAGTCCAATACTGTTTACCTTAAGACCCTGTTTGATTTTTGCTAATGCTTTACTTCATTCAGGCTGCTATAACAAAATACCGTAGACTGGGCAGCCTACAAATAAAACTTTATTTCTCACAGTTCTGGAGGCTGGAAGTCAGAGATCGGGGTGCCAGCATTTTGAGTTCTGGTGAGGGCCCTCTTCTGGTCCTACACTGCCGACTTCCTGCATCCTCATGTGGCCGGGAGCAGAGAGGGGAAACAAGCTTCCAGGCCAGCACCACAAGACCCATTTTATCCTTCCTCTTTCCTTTGTAACTTCTTCCTGCAGCAGCAAAGAACACGTTCTTATTGTTTAAAATATATGTATGTTTACTTATTTTTATTCAGTTCTGCAATACACACAACTTAGTTTCCAAATTTATAACCCATGCCCCTGTGAAAAAACACATTTACTGACTAAATATTTGTCTTTTAGTCTTATCTATAACTAGAGGCCTGGTGCATGAAAATTCATGCACTGGAGGGGGGTCCCTCAGCCTGGGCTGCCCCCTCTCACAGTCTGGGAGCCCTCAGGGGCTGGAGGCAACCTGGTGATCAGGGGAAGGCGACGCCCCATCACACCTCTGCTGCTGCCATTGCTGGCAGCGCAAGCCTCGGCCGGCCCTGGTTACCTGAGCCTCGGGCCAGCCCAGCTGCCATCTGAGGCTTGCCTGTGCCTCGGGCCAGCCCTGGGCAGGTGTGGGGCTGAGGGGACTGGGGGACTCTGGAGGCAGGCGCGTGGATTGGCTGGGCCCGCCTGGGGGGCGCCTGCCGCCCTGGCGGAACTAAGGGGCTGGACGCCACCATCTTGTGGCTGTAGGTGCCGCCACCTTTGAGGGTGGGGCAGTCAATTAGCATATTCCCTCCTTATTGGCTGTGGGCGCCACCTTCTTTGTGATGGTGTGAGGGTCAATTAGCATATCCCCTCTTTATTAGATAGGATAATAAAAGTGCAATATGCTAATTAGATTGGACAGCTGAACAGCCTTCCAGATGAAGCCAGGGCTGCAAGGGCCAAGCCTCTTGCATGAATTTCGTGCATCGGGCCTCTAGTAGTATATAAGCATGATACTGTTTTCCAAAGTTGATTACATATGTAAACTCTGTTCTTACATACCTTCCTAAGGGTGGTTGTGCTATTCATTTGTAATACAGTTAAATTAATTTGTTAGACTTTGCGTTCCGTTGGTTCCTTCTGGTTGATTTGGACTGTTTGCTTATTTTTTGGGTATGCAAAGGTTTGTGGACTATTGCTGTGGTTGGTACTAAGGGCCAGAGCTGTACAAAGTTACAGCCTCCAACCCTGCTGTCATGATGAGTCCCCACTGCCTTCTCACCCATCTCCTGTGGGTGACTGATTTCTTTTACTTGTTACTCTTCTTGCATTTTCTCTTCACAAATGAGCAAATACATGTCTATTTTATTATAATCTCTTCTTTCTTATCTGAAGGGTAGCATACTCTAGACATCCTGTACTTTTTTCACTTAGTGTCATGTTCTGGAAATTGCTCCATATTAGTGCACAGAGAACTTCCTCATTCTTTTTGACGGCTGCATAGTACTCCGTTGTGTGGGTGTACCATAGTTTATTCAGCTGTGCTTTCATATATGGGCATTTCAGTTCCCAGGGTGTTTCACTCATAAATGATACTGTAGTGACTACGCTTGTGCATATGTGTTTCCTTATTGTTAGATGTGTATCTTCATGGTGGGTTCATAAGAGAGAGAATGCTGGGTTAAAAGGTTCATGTATGTGTGATTTCCCTCCAGAAAACATATACCAGTTTGCATTTTCTCCAACAATGTCTGAGACTTCCTGTTTTGCCAACAGAATGCGTTGTCTGTTTTTTAAGTGTGCCAGTCTGATAGGTGAGAAATCGTATCTCAGTGTTGTTTTACCTTTTTTTTTTTTTTGCTAACTTTTTTTCATATGTATGAAGGACAATTTTGCCTCTTTTTGGGGAGTGAAGCATCTGTTTATGTCTTTTCTATTTGTTCTTTTCATTTTGTCTCTCATGTTTTAAAAGCTTTTCATATTTCTGTTGTATGTTGCAAATATTTTCTCCCACTTCTTCACTTTCCTTTTATGCGTTTTTTAAATTATGCAAAGGCTATTTTTTATGTAGTCCCACCTATCAGTCTTTTATTTCCTCAGGATTTTGAGTCAGTTAGACTTTCCCTACACCAAATTTAAAGAAGAATTCTACCCAGTTGTCCCAGCACCATTTATTTAAGAAGTCTGTCTTTACCTCTGCAGCTTGAGATGCAACCTTTGTCATAGATTCTTTTCCATAAGTATTCTGGACTTACCGTTGAATTTTCTTCTGTCTCTTTATGTGCGGGCATCACAGTCTTTGAATTATAGAGGCTTTAAGCTATGTTTTATTGTCTGAGAGAGCTAGAGTCTCCCCCCGCCCCTTGTCAGTGTTTGTTTTTCCATGTGAATTTTAGTATTAACTGTTTCAGTCCATAAAGCCGATAGTTGGCATTTGTATTAGGTTTGCATTGAATGGACAGGTCAAGCTGTGGGTCAAGCTGTGGGGAATGGGTTTCCCCCCGAGAGCAGGGGCATTTTCCATTTGCTCACGTTTACTGTTACTTTCAGGAGTGTCTGAGAACTTTCCTCATCGGCATGTCCCCATTCTTGTTACATCTATTCCTACAATTTAAACTCACAGTCAGATATTGAACTGTAGACCCTAACAATAGAGAATACACGTTCTTCTGTGTACCTTGGCATATTCTTAAAAAATGAGCATATATTGCGGCACAAAAAAAACTCTCTGGTTAAAATGGAATAATAATAAAGTTTACAAATAAAAACATAAGAGCAGAAAGGTCCTTTCATCTGGAAATTTAAAAGGTCCTATTAAACAACTCCTGGTGTAAGGGGAACCACAAATTTAAAATGATAATACAATTACTATAAACCGGAATGTAGGGCATGCATTTAAAGCAATGATTAGAGAAAAACTAGTTATATGAAACACATTGATTTGAATAAAAAATAAAATTAAATGAATTCAATTTCCAGCTTAAAATGATAAAAAGAACAACAAATAAATAAAAAGAATGCACTGCTGTTTGCTAAATGTATAAAGAAGAAATACTTAAAACAATTATATTTAGCAAGTGGGGAAGCACAGGGACTTGAGTGGAAGCAGTGGTGTATATTGTTATACTTAGAGCAACCACTGAGAAAACTATACAGACTGATATACTAAAACTCTGTAAATAAATCAAGAGGGAAGAATCTTGAAAAATGTTCAGATAACCCGTAGGAAGGCAAGAGAAGCAAAAGAACTGAAACAAAGAGGCTTAAAAAAATCCTATGCCTATCAATCAAATGGCTTATACTAGACAACATACTTACTATGTCAAAATCTGTTCTCCCCTTTATTTTCAGGTAAAAGTGAAATACCGTAAGTAAACATGTACTCTAAGCATCTGTCATCCTCACCAGTTCTCTGGGGTTTGCCTCGGCTTGGGAATATTTGAAGACTTTGCCAGGTTTGGGTAGTTTCAAGGGAACGGATTTCTGGGCCACGGTTTCCATTTGCGTTCTCTCCTTGCATAAGGCAGTTCTTTTCTCTCTCCTTCATCCCCTTCAGATGGCCACCTCCCACTGGCCAGAGGGCTCTTCAAATGCTGCGCCTCCCAAGCTGTGACGGGGCACCACACCCCAGGGCTACCCAGGCAGGCCTTTTTCCGGAAGCCCGTGTCCCTCCCTGATCAGTGGAAGACCTTAGGACGGGGGCTTTCCTGCCTGTAGCCACGTTTCTGTTAACAGTGAAGTATCGCTTTAGAAATAGGGTAACAGGTCTTTAGGGGACTCCAAAACCAGTGATGGCGATTTTCTCTGACCAGGCTCTGCTCCTGCATTCCACAAACACGGTCAAATGGTGTACTGATAGAGAGCACGACGAAAAGGGGACTCTGGGGGGAGAAAGGAATGCTTAAAATGTACACATACACACGCTTTTTAAATGTAAGCACTACTCTTCAGCCAGAGGTGCTGTGAAAAATGCAGGGTGGGCAAGGGAAGGCTCACAATTGGGAGTATATGAAGCACAGAGTTCATTCTTTTTTTTTTTTTTTTTTTAATATATTTCTTTATTGATTTCAGAGAGGAAGGGAGAAGGAGAAAGAGATAGGAACATCCGTGATGAGAGAGCATCATGGATCGGCTGCCTCCTGCATGCCCCCCACTGGGGATCAAGCCCGCAACCCAGGCATGTGCCCTTGACCGGAATCGAACCTGGGACCCCTCAGTCCGCAGGCTGACGCTCTAGCCACTGAGCCAACCCGGCCAGGGCCAGAGTTCATTCTTGAGTTATTTATTAATTATGTTGTTGTTTTCTATACTAACAACTGTAAACCTACTTTGCCCCACTCTGTATTTCAAAATGGGTGCCACCTAGTCAGAGCCATCCATAGTGGCCTTACCTGCTCCTGTCAACCCTGTCTTCAGCTCTGCGCTGTACTCAGGGCTCAATGCCGGAGGGCTCATTAGCCAGCAAATGTAGCAACTTGAAACAGCCACTGCTGCATGCTAATGACTGTCACTGTTCTGTTTGTCCCTAATACTTTAAAAATATACAGTAAAATGCAGATTTTAATTTTACATTTTCATAAATTTTGATAAATTCATTTGACCCTAAGCAAGGCATGGAATAGTCCCACCATGTGAGAAAGTTCCCTTAGCTACTTTCCACTCAAAACTTCCCACCCAGAAGCCAACAACTATACTGTTTTTCTTACCATAAATTATTTTTGCCTGTTCCACAACTTCATGTAAGTGGAATCATGCAGTATGTACTTTTTGTGTGTCTGGCTTTTATTTTTAAGTATGTTTTTATTTCAGAGAGGAAGGGAGAGAGAGAAACATCAATGATGAGAGAGAATAATCGATTGGCTGCCTCCTATACTCCCCCCACTGGGGATCGAGCCTGCAACCCCTGCATGTGCTCTTGACTGGAATCAACTCATGACCCTGTGGTCCTCAGGCCGATGCTCTCTATCCACTGAGCCATACTGGCTAGGGCAGTGGTCGGCAAACTCATTAGTTAACAGAGCGGCAAACCACGGCTTGCGAGCTGCATGTGGCTCGCGAGCCGCAGTTTGCCGACCACTGGGCTAGGGCGTGCCTTGCTTCTTTTGCTTAGTATTTAATTTTTGAGAATTTTCCATGTTGTGCTATGTATCAGTAGCTCTTTCTTTTGTATCGTTGTGTAGTATTTCATTGTACAAATACATAAGGATTTGTTTACCAATTTCCTTGCTGGTGGGCATTGGGGCTATTCCGAGGCTGGTATAAATAGAGCTGCTATGAAAACAAAAAACAAAAAAGCACAAAGACAGGAGTAATAAAAATAAAAGCAGAAGTTAATGAGAAGAATACTAGATCCAAGTAATCAAATTCTTTAAAAAACTCTAATATCTCATTAAAAATACATTATGACCAACTGGAATTTATTTCAGGATGCAGAATAGATTACTATTGAAACTGTTAATAGCATTTATCATGTTAATAAAGCTAAGGAAAAAAATGGATCTCTAAAGGCTAAGATTATGATCATTTCTAAAGCTAGTATCAGATTTAATGGGAACACCCAGGAAACATTCCCACAGGGATCAGGAACCAGGCAAGGAGGCCTCCTATTCCCACTACTTTCCGTGCTATATTAGAGACATAGTACAGGTAGAGGCTTAACAGACGGTAAAGAAGAAGTGAAATACGTTTATTTACAAATCAGATAGCATATCTGGAAAATCTCAGTGAATCAGTGATTAAATTATATCAAATACTAAAGAATTCAGTTGATTAACAAGCTATACATGTAATTAAATGGGAAGCAACTAGAGGACATGTAATTAATGGTAGATTAAAGTCCTGTTTATTCCAGCTTCATAGTCACTTATCTGATGATATCCTTCTATTTCTACTGCTTTTGTCCTCCCCTAAACCAGTTGGGTTGCCCTCCCTCAAGAACATTTGGCATTCTCGTGAGATCGTTTTGATTCACAGTTTGTGGGTGCTGTTGGGTAGAGGCCAGGAATGCTAACTACAGGATAGCTTCTGACAACAAAATGTCAGCAGTGCTGAGACTGAGAAACCCTGACTGAAACATACTTGATTTCTGATGCCTGTGTTTAGAATTGTGGGGTGGTAGGGTTTTTATATTTCTAGTTAATACATTAATTACTCAAGTTTAAGGGTTACCTTAAATTTGAGAAATAACAAAGAATAATAAAAGAATTACTTTCCTTTAGTAATGGACAACGATGGTGAAAATAACTTATTTACATAGCACTGAACAGTAGACATCTTCATGGATCGTAATGCTTTTATAATTGGTGCAGTAGGCATTTTTATCCTATTTAACTGGTGAAGGAACTTACCTGTTTCTTGGCTTCAGGGTCTAACCCACTTCAGATAGGCGGGCAGTAAGCAGCTGAGTGAGTGCATTCTTCGTCTGTAAAAGCGATCTTACCCACTTTCGTTAATTCCAGCTAAATGCTGGAGGTATGGTCCTGGGCCTGAAGAGTTCATACCTAGTCCTTAATTGTATCTTCTTGTAGCTGCAAATTTGTGCTTCTAATAGGACTTTCTGCAATGACAGAAATATATAAATATGTGCTGTTCAGTGTGGTGGCCATTAGTCACATGTAGCTATTTAGATATATATATACACTAGAGGCCCGGTGCAGGAATTGTGTGTGTGTGTGTGTGGGGGGGGGGTTGGCTACCAGCCCCAAGGAGGGAGCCGGCCCTTGCCCCCCCTAAGAAAGGGGCTGCATCCGCTGCCACCCACCCCAGTTCCCCGTCCCAGCCCGGGACCAAAGGCCCCTGCAGGGTCGGGAGAGAAGGTGACAGTCGCCGGGCCAGGTATGGAAGGAACAGATGCTGGACGCCAATGCCCCCGTCAGCACCCTGCCACTGCGCGGTTCCCCTCCATCCCTCGCCTCCACGCTGTGTGCTGCCACTGTAGTGGGCGGGCAACCCCCGGGGAAAGGGGAGGTTGGGAGCAAGATGAGCCCTCGTGTCGAGGGCTGACTTTCAATAGATCGCAGCGGAGGAGCTGCTGTGCTACATCTGAAACCCCAACCCAGAAGCAGGTCTCTATGAATGGTTTAGCACCAGGGGCTGATGGAGGGCGGTCAGCTGGGGGGGGGGGGGGAGGGGCGTGGGAGGTTGGCTGTGGGAGTGCACTGACCACCAGGGGGCAGCTCCTGTGTTGAGCGTTTGCCCCCTGGTGGTCAGTGAGCATCATAGCGACTGGTCTTTCTGGTCTTTCTGGTCATTCGGTTGGAATAGTCGTTTAGGCTTTTATGTATATACAGAAGATATTAATTAAGATGAAATAAAATTTAAAACTAATTTCTCTTCAATTATACCATCCACATTTCAAGTGCTCCATAGCCCTGCATTTTCTTCTAATCAGTAGTTCACAAAGGAACTTTAGTAAATCAAAGGTGGTTTTATTTCATTTAAAAATGGAAATTGTCAGAGCCCATCTTAGCTTCTGCCCATTGAGGAGGCTTTGGTCACAGTTGTTTAGGTCCTGGGGGAAAGGGGCCATTACGTCTTCATTGGTAGGAAGTGAATGAATGTCCATTCCTACGTGGCTGTCCCTCAGCAGTGTCTTTCACTGACACCGTGCCATTAGCTGGTGTGTGTGTTGTAAACAAATGACTCCCGGGTTCCCCTGGGCGGGGGATGCTGTTGAAGCCGTGGGAGGCGGTCACGTCCTGTCACTGGGGACATGCTGGGGACACTCTTGATGTGCCTTCGGTCTTCCCATTTCACCTGCTTTAACCATAACCTTTAGCGTCCACTTGGCATTAAAGGACCTCCTGTAACCACGGAGGGAGGGCAGTTCCTGAACCCTTCCTGCTGTCTAGGATAAACCTCGCTGCTTTCTAGCTTCTAGGAAATTATTTCAACGTGTGTGTGTGCGTGTATATGCACGTGTGTGTGCGTGTGTATGCACGTGTGTGTGCGCGTGTATATGCATGTGCGCACGTGTATATGCACGTGTGTGTATATGCACGTGTGCGCGCGCATGTAGATGCACTTGTGTGTGCGTGTATATGCATGTGTGTGTGAACGTGTATATGCACGTGTGTGTGTAGTGGGAAGGTGGGCCCTACTGCATGGCAGAATGCTTCTGACATTTACATTTGGTGCATGAAACACGCTTAAGGGGTTCTGCAGTACTGGAGAGTTTCCAGCCATGTTGTGGTTTACGTTTTGTTGGTAGATGAACCTGGAAATCGTACTCCTCCTCATCGCAGTATTTTTATGGGGATGTGTTTTTCAACTTCCGTCCTTTAATGGTAAAATCTTGGGGAGGTTTTGTTTGTATATTACAGCGCATCCATATATGTTAAAAGTTAAAATCGCTCTGTTTTAATTTTCAAGTCAGTTTATTTCTTGATGTTAAACAAGAAAAATCTATGTAACCATTACACACCCTGCCCATCGGGAGGTAGCAGGAAGAAAGGCCATTTTGCTTTGATGATGTAGAAGGGCTTTAGAGGGCCATTTCGTCATTTAACTGTGCTTTTACATTCCCCCGTCATTTCTAGTTTAATAAACTTTCATCACAGTTCTGCCCACAGTTTATCTTGGTAGTTTAATTTCACTGTATGACTAAAATGCTGAGATAAAAGCAATTAAGTTGTAAGTTGAAGCAGTCAGGAAACAAAAAATATATTATACTGGGCATTTTCTTCTTTCGGGAGCTCCCAGTTGTTTGAATAGATAATTACAGAGTTTGTAGCTACATTCTACATGTTCTTAGAGTAATATGGATTTAGTTAATACCTCCCCCCACCCCTCCCCCTCCCATAGTATTTTGGTTTACAAAGCAATTGAGGGTATTACTAATGCATTTTTGTTTGTTTATTTTCAGAGGGAAGTGTAACATCTCCCATTTTTCTGACATATTTGCTGCTAGAGAGTTTAAAGCCCGGGTGGACTCATTTTTCTACATATTAGGCTATAACCCTGAGACAAGGTAAGTGCGTCACTTGGGCCCACTCATTGAGAACTTCTGCTTTTCTGACTGTGTGTGTGTGTGTGTGTGTGTGTGTGTGTACATATGGGTAAATACTAATAAGGTTAAAAAAAACAACCCTCCAAATCCTGCAGTAAACGTCTTTGGAAGGAGTTGTAATGAATGTCTTCGGTGTCTAAAGCAGCTGTAGTGTCTTTCTATCAAAAAAAAAGGAAACGTGAGAAAATTTGGGTTTAAGAGGGAAAAAGACACGTGCAGTTTATGTTTGGAATTTATTTTGAATTGGCAGATCATTACCCTCATGTATATTCTGTCACACCTTCCATGATGCCATATTGAACACTCTAGAACCTCATGGAAAGTTCTACAAATGTAAGGATTTAGAAAGAAAGAAAAGATACTTGACTTCATTAAGTGTAATAGCAAGATGGGTAATTGTTTTAGGATAAACTTTTTCCTGGAGGGTGCTGACAAATTACATGTTAAGACAGTCAACCTAAGGTCAATAAAATGCACCATATTTTTGTTGTGGTTGTAAGAGGCTGTATGAAGCTCTATTAGGTATATATAGAACAGCTACAGTGGTAATAGTGTAAGGGTCACCTTTGTTGTTTACCTTCTTTCTTTAGAAAACAGTGGATTTTAGCTTTAATTTCTTTTTTGAAGTTCACCCTGTTCCAATGACAAAGAAGCTGACCAAGGGTAACATTGCAAAAGCATCTTATATTTTGAAATGTTCATTTTACACTTGCATTTATTGACTGCCTGGTCATTCATGTCTTCCTGTTACCCAGAGGAAGTGTGGAACAGCTGAACTTGGATTTCTGTGTAGACACAGAGGAGCCTGTTATTCTCGTGATGTCATGTTTATGTAACTATTTGGTAAATAGTTGTCATATTGCACAAGCATATGTATTAGTGAATTGACTAAGTCGCTTTTGGGTTTTAAATGTTCAACTTTTAGGTTTATCACACCAACCAGGTGATGTGTAACTCGTTTTGGTTACGCATCTGTTACTGCTGAAGGCATATTAAAAAGTGGCACGTAACTCACTGTGTCGGCGAGGGACTCACAAGTCCCTGCTTCCTTTTCATGGTGTGCCGCTGGCAGCCATTCAGCGTGTCCTTCCCATTTGTTCAAGTGTGGGTGAGCTGGGCAAACGGAGGGCATCCTTTGTCTCCCACCTGACAAAGCAACCCAGAGGGTGCCTCTGCGGCGCATGCCCGGGCCCTGCTGCTGAGTCACTGCTGTCCCTGCTTTGACATCCAGCCACCGTGTGTCCCTCTCGGCGCTGGTGTTCCCCGTGTCCAGCTTGTGCTCGGTCTGCTGTGAGTGCTATAGGAGTGCTGGGTGAAGGGTCAGGGGTTCGAATGTCTCCTTACAAGTAAAGCTTGTGGCAGATCGCCAACTCCTTCAGAGAGAGGGTGAGAATCGGTAGCCGCGGAGCCAGTACGGCCCCCTGCCCTGGCTCCTTGGTTTCACCTGTGCACTCAGAGTTGGGTGTGCAGTTCTCGCGGCTGCTCAGATGATCAGAAGAGTGTAGGTGACTGAACAGACTATAGAAACGCTGTTTGTGTTTTCTCCACCCGGCCATGCACGGCCCAGTCTTTAGCATGCTCAGGTGCGTGTCGTTGCAGAACTTACCTCCGATACCTCTATTCCTGTCTTCGTTTCAAGTTGGTGAGGATTTGGGCTGTACGATGAGCTGGTTTCTCGGTAGTCCCCATTTGAATGGGTGGGCCCAGCGTGTAATGGTGGCCGCATGGTGCTGTGTGCTGACTCGGTGCCCTGGGTCATCACTTGGAGAGGAAATGCCAAACTGGCACTAATCCTAGGAGGTAACGCATGTATCAGGAAGACCACGGGAAGGTAAAGACCGGCAATTCTGTGACTGCAAACTCCCACGACTGTTGCCTCCACTTAAATAATGCAGGAACTGTGCTCCGAGTGAGCAGTTGGAACCAGAGTTTAGGATAGAATTGTTATATCGCATAGCAGATTTTCTGATAGTAGTTAAAAGTTGATTTATGTAATTTTCTGTAATTTATTTAGTATGTTAGAAAGCACTGAAAGTCTGGAATGTTTTTTTCACATTTATCACATAGATCCATTATAAACGCCAATGTTTGGCGAGCTTTTCATTTTTCCCTCACGTGGTTATTATCGTTCAGAATGTTGTGTCTTGCCAGGGACTTGGTTGTCCAGGACTTTCGGTTCTGATGGCATTAGTTTGTTGAACACATGTGTGATAGGGAACAGACTCGCCCTTGCCTTTAAAATGTGCGAGATGCATAGTCTCATATCTTTAATTCTGAAATCTGGACACTGAAAAAAATCAAGATTTTTATGCTAGGTTTGGTGCTGACCCTCATTTGATGGTCACACTTGACCTGAACTGATATGAAGCTATTTAATTCTTAATTTGTTCACTTTGTGTGGGTTTGCACAACTTGTATAGCAAAGTACTAATGTGATAGACTAGTGGTCATTTCTCGGATACTGTTGGAGTATCACATAGTAAATGGTATATTTACTCTAGTACCTTTCTAAATCCAAAAAGTTCTGAATTCTGAAAATCCTCTGACCCTAATGATCTTAGCTAAGGGATGGTGATACTGTATTTTTGCTAACATTGATGTTTAAGTAACAAAACTTATTTGGGGCGGGGTGCGGGGAATTGGAGGCAGATGTTTTTAGCTTTAGGTAGGATACAAGCTAAAAGGGGCTGACAAATGAGAGAGGCTTGAATCTAATGCTGGCCTAAACTTGGAACCCTTAAGTGGGCTTTGTTTTTGGAGTTTCGGTTTGACTTTTCTGCACTGAGGGAGTGTTCACTTTTGCGGTGTGTACAAGATTCATCCCAAATTTACTTATGTAGTCAGCATATTCTGACTCAGGCCACTGAGTTAGGAGGGGAAGGTAGTAATGGTAAATGGCGTCCCAGAAAGAACAGTAGTGGCCATTTGAGAGGAGATGCCTTTATCTTTAGATTATGAGGCATGAGCTTTCCCAAGGACCAGTCCGTTTGTTTCCCCTTGCTAGTACGAGTTCTTTAGGTCCCCAGCGTGCATGTAGGGGTGGCGAAGGAAACAGAGAATTTTAAATGGCGCATTTCGTATCGATGATCACTGACGTATTGTCTCTTTCTCTTCCTTTCTTCCCTCTTCCCCAACATTACTGTCTTTCTTATAAAATCATCAGTGGTCTTGATCGGATTATATTCTTGGTACTTCGGTTTTCAGTATGAGTCTTCTCTTAGTAATCCGGTGGAAAACAAGTTGAGGGCTCAGATCTGATCTTCTCTCTTACCCAGGAAAGAATGTGCTTGATCACCTGCAATCAGCTGTACCCTCTTCACTCTTCTTCTTCCAGGAAGGAGCTGCTGCTGCTGCTTCTGAGGCTTAAGGATTATTATCATTATATTTAGGAGTAATCTTAAACTGAGGCATCTGCGAGGTCTTATAAGTTAATCTTTCCCTGCCTGACAATGGCCGTAATGCTACTAATAATAGCTAGTTAGTGAGCATTATGTGCCCGACCCTGCTCTGTGTTGTACTTCATTCATTTTATTCCACTTTGTTTTGAAACAGTCTCAATCTTACCGGACAGTTGCAAGTATAAAATACCCTTTCTTCTTTTTTAATTTTTTAAAATATATTTTTATTGATTTCAGAGAGGAAGGGAGAGAGAGAGAGAAACATCAGTGATGAGAGAGAATCATTGACTGGCTGTCTCCTGCAAACCCCACACTGGGGATCGAGCCCACAATCCAAGCATGTGCCCTTGACCGGAATTGAACCCTTCAGTCCACAGGCCGATGCTCTATCCACTGAGCAACCCAGCTAGAGCCTGACTTTATTTTTGATAAACATAAATTTTCTGCTCACCAAAAGTTAAGGAAGAATCCATTAGAACAGCATATTCATTCACCTGCTCAGCTCCCCTTTATTTAGAAGTGTGGCTGCTGCACCTGTTATTTGCTAGGGGAGGAGAGAGGGAGGTCAGAGATAATGTAGGTGTACCTGGGTCAGCAGTCTTCTGAGAAGACCTTGTGATAGGCCACAGAAGGAAGCAGTGGGACCGGCCATATGCAGGTAGCGTGTGCATATCCCTGCAGGCAGTCAGGTGACAGGTAAGGACATGTGCTGGCAGGTAGTCAGAAGCAGTAAGCAGGTAGCGACTGTTCAAGGCAAGCAGTGGAGGAAAAAGACCCAGGTCATCAGAGGCCCTTCAGCACTGAGTGTAGTTCCACGGTGTCCTTGGTGTAGGACAAGGCTTGGTCAGTGGAAACAGAGTCCATTTTCAGATCTGGAAGTTTGGTTAAACGTGGCGCATTGCCTTACTGAAATGCCAAACCGCTAGGTTTCAGGGCTCCTTCATTTTCTCTGAGGAGGAGGACTGAACCCACATTCTCAAGTTGGACTGAACTTGGAGCTGGATGTTCGTTGATACAGTTGGGGATGAGAGCACTACGGAAGCGGGTAGCCAGGCAGGTCAGGCCCTCAGTGCCTCTAGTCTGCCCACTCTCCAGACTCCATGGAGAACTCATGGCTGAAGGCGAGTACAAGTATTTATCGTTTGTTAGATAAATTTTCCTTTTGGAATTTGACGTACCTAACTTAAAGAAGGGTTATGAGGTTCGTACACAGAACTCCCATATATGGTTTCCCAACTCACCAATTGTTAACATTTTGTAATATTTGCTATTTTATTTTCATTGTATTTTATGTGTTACCTTTTTAACTTTATTACTGATTTGCTTATTATCTCCATTTTTGCCATATTATTTTTCGTATTTGCCATCTTTGCTCCATTACTATCTCTCTAGTATTTTTCTTTCTGGAAACATTTGGAAATGAATATCGGACATCAAGCTTCTTTTCCCCTTAATATTTCAATGTATATTTTCCAAGACCAAAGACATTCTCTTATACAACCATCATATGGCTATCAATATCAGGAAAGGGTACACTGACACAGTAGTGTATAGTCTAATATAGTCCATATTGAAATTTTGCCAGTTTTTTGAGTATTGACCTTTATTATAATTTTTCCCTATGATCATGTGTTGGCATTTAGTTGTTGTGTCTCTTTATATCCTTAGCCATTCTTTGTTTTCATAACATGTTTCTTAGCCTTTTTGTTTTTTTATGGCATTGACATTGTGGAAGAGTAGAAGCCAGTTTTGTTGAATATTCTTCAATTGGGGTTTGTCCGTGTTTCCTCCTCATTAGATTTAGGTTATGTAATTTTTGCAAAGAAATACTATATACTTGGTATTGTGCCCTTCTCAGCGCATCAGGTGAAGTTTTTGAGGTATAAAATAAGAAAGTTGGGTGGTTCCAATAAAGATGATTTTGATACTTTTCTTGCCCCTAAAGATCTTGAGATCTCTTAAGGAGAGGGGAGGCACCCAGAGAAGCTGTGATGAGTGAAGGTGCAGCAGAACAGGAACGAAATTCTCCCAGCTTTCCAGGCTGGCCTTGTAAGGAGGTGTCTCTAGAGGGGCTGGTTGGAATTGTGGTCCAGTGGGTGGATTATCCTTGTGAAAGAGGAGAAGATGAGCCCTGCAGTGTGCTGCCCCCTAGGGGTGATGGAAAGGGTGTCTCTCCAGCTGGTGTGTAAAGGATAGCTGTGAGTGATAGTGTCAGGAAAGACAGGCAACGCAGAGGATGTTGAAATAGGCTGGGGTCACTACTGGATCCAGTGTTGCAGAGGAAAGGCCCTAGGATGTTGGTAAGTTGCCCTTAGAGTCACTCAGGGCCTTTGTGGGACCAAAACTATAGTCTGTGTGTCTTGACTTGTTGTTACGGTGAGGGCGTTGTGCTGTGTCCAAGGAACAGTTCCCATGGTTTTTCAGAATAGTGATGAATTTATTAACTTATTGTCTTCAGTTGAATTTTTCCAGGAAGATTTTCCATATAAAGGGATATGGTAAGTTTTAAAAAAATACACATTTGAAGGAAGTACTTTGGTGGTTATATTAACCTACTTGACTGCTAGGTTCTAATTTAATTGCTCTTCTTTTTTGAAAATCTTTTTCTTTAGACTGCTTCTAGTTATTTCTGGGGCATGGTATCTTATACTAGAGGCCCAGTGCATGAAAATCGTGCACTTGGGGGAGGGTCCCTCAGCCCAGCCTGCCCCTCTCACAGTCTGGGAGCCCTCAGGGGATGTCCTACTGACGGCTCAGGCCCACTCCCCGCAGTCTGGCCTCCCTCTGCGGGAGGCAACCGGGCTGATCAGAGGAAGGCGCCACCTCCATCACCCCACTGCGGCTGCCACTGCTGGCCGCCGCAGCTGCCAAGGTGTTTTCAACACGGACTCCAGTCACTTCACCACGAAAAAAAGTCTGTCCGCTCTGGGCCTGCTCAAGCCGCTCTGCAGTGGCTCGGGCATGCCCCCTGTCTGTGTCCGCTCTGGGCCTGCTCAAGCCGTGCCATGGCGGCTTGGGTAGGGGCCGCCCCCCCCCCACCCCCCCCAGGTCTGTGTTTGCTCCAGACCTGCTCAAGCCACTCTGCGGCGGCTCGGGCAGGCCCCCCTGTCTGTGTCTCCGCCCACCAGCTCCTGCCTGCACGTGCCTGCCTCCGTCAGGAGCGGCCTCCGCCTTCAAGGCAGCATGACATTAGCGCTTGGCAGGCCTGTGCGAACCTCTGCTCGGGGCAGAAGTCCCCACCCCTGTCCCCGCCCACCAGCTCCTGTGTGCGCGCAGCCTGTTGACTGGTCGTGACTGGGAAACTGTTAGGACCAATTAGCATATTACCTTTTTATATACACTAAGTGGCCAGATTATTATGATCTCTGAATGCATGATAATCTGGCCACTCAGTGTGAGTGTGTGTGTGTGTGTGTGTGTGTATTAGAGGCCCGGTGCATGAATTCGTGCACTGGGGGGGGGTGTGGTGGGGGTGTTCCCTCAGCTCGGCCTGTGCCCTCTCACAGTCTGGCTTCTTACCACCACCTGCCTGCTCACCGCACCTTACTGCTCCGCTTGCTGCTCCTTAGCATGGCCGTGGAGGCAGGAGAGGCTGTCCAGCCTGGCCGTCAGTGCGCATCATAGTGACCAGTAGTTCTGGTCGTTCTGCCATAATGGTCGCTTAGGCTTTTATTATATAGACTAGAGGCCCGGTGCCTGAAATTTGTGCAAGGGGCTTGGCCTCGCAGCCCCGGCTTTGTCTGGAAGGTTGTCCAGAAGGTCGTTTGGCTGTCCGGTGTAATTAGCATATTGTGCTTTTATTATTATAGATAGGGGAAGTGGTGTTCTAATTTATAGATACTTGCTTCATGTGCTGGGGCAAAAGTAAAACTTTTCAAGTGTACCTGGCATTTCTTGTGTGTGTAAATTACATTTTCGGAACAATGAGAGTTTATATTTAAGCTCAGTGTCAGAGCGTGGTGGTTGAGTAGCACGAACATGAGCACTAGGAAATGGAACGGGTTCTGCCTGAACTTTAGGAATCTCGAGGACACAGAGTACTCTTAAGCAGTTTTTAATTTCTTCACACTCCATTATATTCATAGGAAACAGAATTGGCACTGCTTTTTCCTACCTACCTCATCCTTTATACATTTTAGGGCATTCATGGTCTCTCTTTTTCTTAAATTATAATTAAGTCGTAATATAAAGAATCATCTCTTAGTTTGCAAATCTCAGCCTACATACACATCCAGACCTCGTGTTCTTATGTGGCTGACAGCCCAGTTGGCCTTCTTTGGGAGGAGGAGGTTGGGAGAGAGGGCATGAATGTGTTGTTAAGGATTTTAACAGAAAATGCCTTGGCTGGTACTGTGGGCAATGTGAATACTCACAGTGCTCAATACGACGAGGATCGTGTGGCCTTGCTTACGTGGCTTTAGCAATAGTTTCCGATGAACGCTGAATGAATTCAGCTTCCTGGGCAGTGTTCTGAAGGAGTGCCTGAGTTCCGAGGCAGGAGGCTGCCACATCTTTAGATGTCGGGTGCCGGTGGCAGAGTGTTCTTCGACCCTGGATTTGGACCTCCCTGTCCTTGCTATGAGAAATACGTTCTTTAAATTAGACATTCCTGACGGGGTATCACTGTAGGAAATGTTTTTATTTATTATTTGGGGAGATTTTAGACTTCTTATCTAAAGGGGGTGAAGCTCTTTGCATAGAAGAAAGTTGTTTAGATAGTATGCTCCCTGTACCATCTCCCCATCCGCATTGTGTTTGTAGCTGTGCGGTACCCAGCACCCCACAGCTTTGCCAGGATTATTCCTGTGCCCCTTTCCTAAATGTTGGAAGTTTTCAGAAAGAAATTTGTGGGGTTGCTCCCCTCAAGTAGCTACTGCTATGGTGGTTTATTTTTTAATGTTTTAAAATGTGCTGCAGTGTTTCTGTTAACTAATCGTGTGTAGTTATTCAGAGTGTATTTTTATTCTATTCTTGAAGATCTTGCTGTTTAAAAGCACCATTTGTTACTATTTTTTAAAGATAAAACTTGCTGCTGTCTTGACAGAGCAAGGCATTTTTTGGAAGCCTCTCAGTGGCACTGCTTGCTGAGTCCCCCGTGTTGGCTGTCTCGGATCCCCTTTTGAAGGCCCCACTTCCCTGCACACTAGCTTGGTATGCGGGAGAAGCTGCAGAGTCTGTTGGCTGGGCTTTATTTACGGAAACAGCAGGGTTGAGATTGATTGCGTTGAGAGACAGTGTATGGATGAGGGAGGGTCACAGCACATGCTCAGTCCTGTCAGTGTGAGGGGGAAGTTTCTGCGTTCTGCGTGAAGGCTTAGGTCATAGCACACGCTCGGTGAAAGCTCTATGAGGTCTCTCAGACCGCATGTGCCTCCATTTTGAGTTGTTAGAGTAGAAAAGGGCAGAGTTTTAGCAGTAAGAGAGGTTCAGGGAGGCAGCTGGACTCACCAGAGCCTCTGTTAGTCATGGATGATCCATTCAGCCCCTGCAGGTAGGCAAATCTTCCTCTGGCCTCACTGAGACGGTGATGGCTTTTGCTGCTGTTTCTCACTTTGAAGATGTTTATGAATCATTTCATCATTCATAGTGCATGTGCCCGAGAGCCTTTAATTCAGCCCCGGTTGGCCATGTAGGTGGTGTTGCCAGGCGTGAAAGCAGAGCTAAGGACGGGGTCTGCCCGGAGATGCATTAAAGCAAATGGGGAACCTTGTGGGTTCCTCTGTCCCTGTCCTCTTCCCTTTCTCTCGTCTCTTCCTCTGGGCGTAGTTTTAACCTACATCTCGCAGGGTGCCCGTGCGGAGCTTGTTTGCCTTCAGGCACCTGCAGACCAAACCTGCTGCTGCTGCGCCTGGAATGCCCGGCCGAGCAGCTCTGTTTGGCTGTTTTAGGAAGGGTGGTAGGTGGGCAGCTATTGGTTGCTTTGAAGGTGGGTGGAACCTGTTTTGATTGAGAGCCTGTTTGCCAGAGCAAATTATGATTCTTGTCATCTTTTTGTGACATCTGAAAATGAAATAGTGCGCACGTTTTGACGTCTGCAGGGGACAATTGCGGATTATGGTTGCAACAGTTATTACCTTAAAATGGATTTTTTTAAAGAAATGGAAAGTTATGTCACACCACTTTTTACTGTCCAGTGCTTCAAAAGGAAGCGATGCTGTCTGTCTTTTGGAGCTTACGGAGAATTTCTTGGCAATTAAAAAAAATGGTATGCAGTGACGTGTGTTAGCCGTTGAGGTTCCAGGTATTTTGTTTCCTTATTCTGTTTTGGCAGAGGGGGCACTTGTGTCCGTGTGTTTTGTTGTGTGACCTGCGAATTCTGGGGGAGAGGAGCAAAGAGAGGCGTTGGCGCCTGATGAAGTGGAGGCACTGACCAGGCCGGGTTGATGGCGACGGACACCAGTCTTTTCTGGGAGCAGAAATTCCGTTTTCTGTGTGTGTCCTGTTTGCAGAGGAGGCTCAGAAAGATGGCTGTCACTGTGGTCAACTTAGGGAGCCTACCTAAGGTGAAGTCTGTCCCCAGTAAATGCTAGCGAAGCGTTTAAATTGTATCAGTTGTTCCTCTTTCTTTCGAGAAGGTTGGGGAAGAACTGAAGTGACACTTAAGTTTTGTGCATTTGTGGGGATGAAGGGAAGCCAACTCTAGATGAATGTGCACCTGGAAAACGCACAGGGTGACAGGGAGAAACTCTGCATGTGGAGAAAGTGACAAGAGGAGGCCCTTGATTTGGATGGAAAGCTTTGGGAAAGCTAATGGTGCCCTCTAGACACCGAAAATATTGCCGAAGTGTCATCTGGCTCCGAGCAGGTTAAGTTTTAGGGTTGCGATTAAGCACACGGATTATACAGGAGTAACATAGGGTTAACACATTTATTCCTGGTTTTTAATCCCTTTTTTTATTCAGGTGAGAACTGGCTTCCTATTATGATTTTATTCACTTATTTATTTTTTCTATTATGGTTATATTTATTTGAACATTGCATTTGGGAGTTTGGAGCAGATACCCACTTTCCCCCAAACCAGATAGTGGTGCTTTTGGAATGTGTCTTATTCATTCTATGTAGAAGCACATTTACTCTTCTAAGTCTACAGTTGTCCTTTCTTTAGAGAAACTGGGCATTGAGTACTTGTTGGTCATTCACCTGTGGGATCCTTGCAGGGCTGAAGGTTCAGGTTTATTTTAAAAAACCATTACTTGAATTAGGAGAACTCTCTTTGGGGAAACAGTTGTGGAACTACCTTTCTGTTCTAGGATCTTTCTTTCTTCTCAAACTTCTTTATTTTATTTGACATTTAGCAAATAAAATGTGAACAGGAAGCTCTACTTATAGCTGAATCAACTCTGGTCAGGTTCTTCCCCCTTGTCTGGCTGGCCTGGGCTGGTCTCATACAAATCTGTATTTGTGGAGCTTGAGTGCAGCTACCTGTTTAGATGGTGAGGACTTAGTTACTATGGTGATTTATGGAACGGAACCCTTTGTTGTTAAGAGTCCAATGTCTGTGTTTCAAATCCAATAAAGTCACTAGAGCTATATCTTGAGTGATCCGTGTTTGTTCTATATGTTCCTGTCTTGGAAAAGAAATATTTTGGGAATGTCATTTGCTGGCCAGTCATCTTCTGGTTTCGGGTTTGTATGCTTGCTTGTCTGGTGGTAGAGATGAAGGTACAGCACATGGCAAGTTACTCTCTTGGTTAGTGAACTTGTCTAGGGTCTGTGTTGCCTGGACATTGAAAACATGCTAGTTAGTTTCATTTTAGCTAGTTGTACTTCACAGTATCAGAATGAGATAGAAAATAGAATATTTTCTATTGTATGTGGTCATGACTCTCCTCCCAAACTGATAACCAGCTGTGTTGAGTAGTTTCTGATAGAGGAGGATAAAGTAAATTTGAAAGAAAGCTAACCAGTCTCATGATATATGCTCTACTGCTTTCGGTCTAAGCTAAAATAGTTTATTCACATTTGTTGGGGTTATTAGACATTATTTCTGTAGTTCAGAGTTATTTGATCTATACATTTATTTGTGACCATTTGGTTGATTGTCTAGATTCTAAGCTTTGGGGCATGGACCATGTCTGCTCTTTAGCCTCAGTTCCCAGGAGAGTGCCTGATAAATGGGCCTCCAGCCTAAATATGTTGCATAAATGAGTGGCATCTATGGTAAGAGAACAAACTAGATTTGGAGTTAGAGGTACGGTTCACATTCCACCTAATAAGTGACATTGGACCAGCTGTGACATTGGATCAATTCCTTCCCTCCCCTGAAACCTCCGTTTTCTCATGGGTAATATGGAGATAAATAATAGTTCTTACAGTTGTTATTAAGATTGGATGAAAACTATGAAAGTGTTTGACATATAGTTGCTCAGTGTATTATTGTTATTAATTCAAAGGCCAACTCTGCAATCTTTTGTAGGTATGGTCCTCTCCAAAACCTATTTAATGAAAACAATGCTAAGAATTATGTTAGGAATTAATGGTAAGTTAAGTTAGTGACCAATATGTTTAACCACCATTTACTGACCTCCTGTTTTCTTACGCTCTTTGGGTGTTTATAGTTTTCTTTACACTTCTTGAATATCTTCGTAGAGAAGCTTTACTTCCATATTGCATAGCCTTTGGTGTGTTCAGCATTCAGTGTTGTTCTTTTCTTACCACTTTCTCTAACAGTGTGTGTGTGTGTGTGTGTGTGTGTGTGTGTGTGTGTATTAATGCTCGTGTTGCCACCAGCAGTGCTGCTAGACGTCCCCCCCAATAGGTTCACCACTGCAGCGAAGAAGAATAAGTATGGTCATATTTTTATAGCATTTTTTCAGAGGCTTCCCCGTAGGAACAAAGTGACCTTTAGACGTGTACTGTAGAACTACTTATTTGGTCCAAAGTCTCATTTTCTGGGGACACTCCATTTCTGTTCACTGTAAAGTTTAATTTCAATATGCAGAAAACCAGCAACATTTCTGGTCAGGAGATTGGCTTAATCTTCAAATACTGCTGTTTTGTAAATTATTTTCAGTAACAGTGAGATCTTAAAAATAAGTTTGTTCTCTAAAGCATCAGGTATGTGTGTGGGGCTGTGATCCTTACAGCCCTTTCCTTCTTTGTAGCCAGTGCTGACAGTGAAACCCAGAAGGAGCTTGAGGTGGGATGCAGTCACGTGCCATGGGCAGGCACTGCGTGTGACTGCGTAGTGGCCGAGGCCAGACAAGACATTTAGACAGTGGAGTAGCGTCATTGTAGCACTTTGAAATCAGATTCTTTCTTACCTGTTGTTTAACTTTTTTTTATCACTTTTTATGATATTAAATATTACTGTGTAGAGGCCGTGTTTACTGCATCTTATTGTCAGCATGGGAATTCTTCTATTCCTCGGCCAGTGCCTAAACTCGCAGCCTGGAATCTGAATGATATATAGGGGCCCCTATGGATAGCTGCTTCTGTGGCCTGGAATCCTCTGTAATTAACATACGGCAGTCCCTCAAAAGAGCACCTTTATCTCCTCAAGACTTGGTTTCTTCTGTTAAGCTGGAGGACTGGATTAGATGGCCACTAATCCAGTGGACTTCCACGGGAGAATATTGTGATTCTGGTTTTTGGAGGAGTTCCTGTCTTGATCTTTGCATTTGTGTATGAATTTTGGAACAGTAACTCTTTCAACTGTTGACTCTCTTTTTCTTTTGATTTTTTTGAATGAAGACTGATTTTTGTTACTGCTGGGCACTTTATCAAACCTGTTTCAGATTAATTTTGCTTGGAGGGCTAGCCTTCTGTTACAAGTGACTTGATTGGATTTTGTCACAAAATGTTTAGTTGCTACTGGTGGTTAAATAATAATTTAGTTAAAAATTGGGAGTCATTTATTCATTTAAAATATATTTAGTGAGTGCCAGTGGGCTCTGGGATATAATGGGGAGCTAAAACAGATTTGGTTCCTATCCACATGGTGCTTTTCATCTAAAGCGCAAGGCATCCATTGAAAGAAATAATTACACAAAATAAAAATAAAATCATGCCTGTGATAAGGGCTGAAGGATAGAGAGGTACTGCTTTGGGAACTCCTCGTAGAGGAATTCGCTTCTGTTCTCACTGCTGGCACTGCAGCCAATAATAGTAATGACTACTGTGCAACAGGACCTGCGCCTGCTTCCCTCCATAGATGAGTGTTTGTTTTGGTAGCCATCTTGCAGACTTAGTCGTTAAGAACTTCGTTTTGTAGATGAGGAAACTAAGGTTCAAAGAGATTGAATGAAGTCTTCACAGTCACACTTAGCGCTAACAAAACCTTGGTACTAAAATTTCAATCCAGGTTCATTTCACTCTGAAGCCTGTGTTCTTCCCCTACACCTGAGCATCTAGACTCAGGCGTGTCTGCCAGCTCCTCCCTCTCAGTAGGAAGGTGCCAAGTCATGGGGCATCCTGGTAGGATGTACAAAACATGGTGGTTTTATTCGGATTTAGGGAAAATATTTTCTATCTTAAAATGAATGAGAATATGTTCTGGAATAGAATATAAAACTTACATGAGTTTTTAAGATACTATGTTGGACTTTAAAGAAATCACAGACTTGCTAAAGACTCCTTCAGAAATATGTGTTCATGTTGGACAAATCTGAGAAACCTTGTACACTATTCCAGTCTTCCTCTTCATTAGCCTTATTTTTAAAATATATATTTTTATTGATTTCAGAGAGGAGGGGAGAGGTAGAGATAGAAACATCATTGAGGAGACAGAATCATTGATCGGCTGCCTCCTGCACACCCCACTCTGGGGATCAAGCCTGCAACCCAGCCATGTGCCCTGACCGGGAATTGAACGTGACTTCCTGGTTCATAGGTTGACACTCAGCCACTGAGCCACTGTGGCTGGGCATTAGTGTCATTTTTATGTCTGCTCACAACCCTTCTAAAAAGAAGAAATTCTGCCTGGCCCAAGTGGCTCAGAGGTTGAGCATCGATCTATGAACCAGGAGGTCACTGGTTCGATTCCCAGTCAGGACACATGCCTGGGTTGTGGTCTCCATCCCCAGTATGGGGCATGCAAGAGGCAGCTGATCCATGATTCTCTCTCATCATTAATTTTTGATCTCTCTGTCCCTCTCCCTTCCTCTCTGAAATCAATTTTTAAAAAATACATTTAAAAATATATAATAAACAAATTAATTAACTAACTAAAAAAAGAAGAAATTCTGATAAATTGCTTTACTATTTTCCTAAAATTTGTTGTATTTATTTCTGACCCACAGTCCATTTCTGTTGTCACTTTCTGGTCTTTTTGTTGATTTTGTGTCAGTCTTCCTGCTTAACACACTGTAGGAAAGATAAGAAAGATCTGCTCTCCGTGCCTTGCCATCTGAAGGACAGGTAAAGGAACCTCGCACGGTGTTTCATTCTCACATGACATCAGCCACAGGGCAGGGGTCTGACTTGAGAGTTAGCAGGCCTTTGGGAATGCACCAAAGGCCACACTGCTGTTAGGTTGTGTTTGGGGTGGGGTCCAGGTCTGAATTATTGTGGGAAGTCATGCCAGCTCCTCCAGAAGGCCTCTGTTCTACTAGCTCATGTCATTTCCCTTGAACCCCATGTCCGTGTCCCTCTTCTTCTCCTGTGAACTCAAGTCCTTGTCTCAAGCATTTACCATGCTCATCTCTCTATATAAAGAGCCAGGGTCCATAACTTCCAAAACGACCTAAAGGACAACCGAACGCCAGGCTGCGTGCGCAGCAGGCTTGGGTGGGCAGGGACTGGCGAGCAGGCTGAACTGCTGACCTCTCAGAGAGAGAGAGAGGTGGGGCTGATCAGCGGCTGCCACAGCTGCTGGCGAGGCCTGGGGAGAGAAGCAGGGTCTGATCTGCAGCATCCGTGACAGCTGCTGATCAGCCCTTGCCTCTCTCTTTCTCCGGGCCTCGCCGGCAGCCATGCCACTCTCTCTTTCTCTCTCCGAGAGGTCAGCAGCTCATCGTGCTCGCCAGCAGCCTGGGGTGGCTGCTGATCAGCCCCATGTCTCTGATCAGGCCCGGAGATAGGCTCAGAGATGCTGACTGGCATAGAAACTGACCAATCAGAACCAAATCTGGGTGAACTGCGAGGAGCCAATGGCTGCCTAGGAGGCGGAGCTTTTGATCCTGACTGGCATAGAAACCAACCAATCAGAACCAAAGCTGGGTGAACTGTGAAGGCAGAACCTAAGGTGGGGGCTGAGGAGGGATTTTAAGGGCAACAGCTGTTTGGTATAAGGTGTACGAAAGCGGTTCAATTTTTTAATGACCAGTTTGGCCGTATAGTGCATATGGCTGGCTATTAGTCCAGATATAGGGATTATGTATTTTTGTCTGCCAAGAGCATCTCCTCCTGCTGAAAAAGGCCTCTCCCCCCCCCCCCCCCCCCATTTAAGCAATCCTATATAATCTATTTATACTAATAAAAGGGTAATATGCTAATTAGACTGGGTCAACTGACCATCTTCTGGACGCCTGACTTCCTACAGGACAAAGCCAGGGTGGTGGGGGCCAAGGCAGAAGCAGTTAGGGGCAATCAGGCCGGCATGGGAGGGCCGTTGGGGGCAAGATCAGGCCAGCAGGGAAGGGCCTTTGGGGTCGACCAGGCCAGCAGGGGAGAACAGTTAGGGGCGATCAGACAGGCAGGCAGAGGCAGTTAGGGGCCATCAGGCAGGCAGGTGAGCAGTTAGGACTCAGTCATCCCAGATTGCGAGAGGGTTGTCTGACTGCCACAGGGATTGGGCCTAAACTGGCAGTCGGACATCCCCCAAGGGATCCCCGATTGGAGAGGGTGCAGGCTGGGCTGAGGGAACCCACCCCCACCCACCACCCTGCACAAATTTCGTGCACCGGGCAACTAGTGTAGAGATATTTCGGTGCCATCCCCTCTCATTAGGATGAAGAAGTGATTCTGTCTGGGCAGGCTCCCCTTTCCAGCTAACACGGAGCCCTTGTGGGTCTGCCAGCCAGCCTTCTCATCTCTTTGTATAGATGCGGCTCCCTTTTTGATATTCAGTTGCAGGCTTCCTGCTCCTTTCTGTCCATTCCCTGTTTACTTCTTAGACTAAAATGTTTCCATGGTAACAGGTTACTTTTCAAAGGGAACATCTTGTCATTTTATTTAATCCACTGCAGCTGAAGAGGCCTGAAATATTAAGTTGTAGTTGCCATGGATACTGCTTTGTTACATTGGTTTCTTTTGTATCCGATTTTATAAACAATGAATTTCTTTCCCTTTTTTTTTTTTTTTTAATGCTCAAGGAGTACACACAATGACTTACCATTATTCTTATAATTTGGCTTCTGGGACTATTATTTCATATTCCAAAGCGAAGATTTGTAGAATAATGAGAACTGAGTCTTATTTGTTTTGAAAAACATACATTATTTACATTAGCCACACAGAGAAATTTCTCCTTACTGGTGAGGATGGTGACAATATATTTTTTTTAAGTATGATTCACAGTTAAGGATTTCTCATAAAGGATGACCCGTACCAGAGATCCTTTAGTAAACACAGAGAAGAAAGAAATATGTGACAAGTTAATTCCTGAACCTCATTCTCATTGCTCATTAACTATGGCATTCTTTCTTTATTTACTGTCCAGCTGTCTATGGTATATTTTGGGGGGATTCTATTTGTCATTCAATCAGCTTTTCTAATATCTGGCTTGCTTTCTTATCCCTAGTTTGCCTGTAATGATGTACTCAGCTAACCTCTTCTTTTGACTTTTTAAAAACTTTGAATTTTTTAGGGGCACAGGCAGTTGCTGTGCTGCCCTGCACCCTTCTCTCACTTCCCCCCAATTGGAACATTGTATGATGTAGGGCAATATCAATACTTAGACATCGGCATCAGTACAGTCGGCACCACCATGATGCTGTTTCATCACAAGCGTAGCTTGGTGTGACCACCACCATAATGTTGGTCTGTCTGGTCCACCATACATTTTCCTACCCTCTGCTTCACCATTCCTAACACCTGGCCACCACTAATCTGTTCACCAGCCACCTCTATAATTTTGCCATTGTTATAATGGTACATAAATTGGCCTTTAACTTTGATAGGCTTTCTTTTCTAACATGATTTTCAAACTTAAAAAAACCCCACACACCTCTTTTTATTATTTTGTCTTTAAATTAGAGAAGAGGATATGGCTTCTCACACAGGTTCTGTTGGTTTGGAAGTAGTTGTACAATTTTGGTTCAGTAACTTAACACTCTGCCATATGGGACTGTGATTGGGAGTTCTGACTTGGGCATTAACTAAAACTTGAGTTCCAATCCTGGTTTTTCCATATATTATCTGTGTAATCTTCATCAATTTCTTAACCTCTCTTAGGTTCAGTTATCTGGACAGATAACAGTAACCCTACCTTACAAGGTCATCCTTAAGATTAGATAAGAAAATATATAGAATTTGCTTAGCTTTATTTGGCTTGTGTTTACCATATAATTGTAAGATATCTTAATTTAGGATACTGTAGAAACGCCCCTCGGCAAGGATAAAGGTGTACATAGGGGTGTCCTGCATTATCCTGGGGTGTGACTCTCTGGTCTCATATGTAGTATCCCCTATCTGGCTTTCCTGGGATTTACACTATCCTTGGCCTGGATTTTCCTTCCTTGATCCACCTTGGCTTTGCAGGTACCACTGTGTTAATTAAGCAATGGTGTGTATCAGGCAGAGACCTGTATGTAGCTCTGTTGTTTAAACACAAGATAGAATGAGATCTGGATATGAATTCAAGCTATGAATTAAATGAATTAATATATAAAAGCAGATAATACTGTAGAGCGCTCACTTGTTAGCAATTGTGCTACTAATCGACAGATAACCCTGGAATCTTCTGGATTAGGGGCCTTTTCAATTTTAGCCTTCAATGTTTTCTAAAGTTCAGAATGTTTCATAAGCAGCACTTCTCAAAGTGTGGTTTGTGGAGCCCATTATAAGTTTTATCAAATCCCAGCCCTGGAAGTCTGTCTTTGTAATGTTCTTTGGGCACAAATGGGAAGTGACACAGAAGGCTTATGTTGCATACCAGAGGACATGGATTGTTTGTTTAGAAGCTTACACAGCCATTTTGTCCCAGCACACGGTTTTTATTTGAAAAAATGGACACAGACTGTAGGTGGTGAAGGCCTGAGGTGGGGCAGGGCAGGAACTGGGTGGAGGGGCCAGTTGGGGGGGGGGAGGGGCTTCTGTAGTACTCTCAATAAAGATTAAAAAAAGCAAGAAAAACAGACAAACTGATTGTTCCGGCGGGGGAACTGGCAGACACTTGATTGAAAGGGGAGGAAGTAGACTTGCCATTTCAAGGCCAGCAGCTGATCGTGTTTGCCAGTGCTAAGGCTTAGGCTTCCGAGTAAAAATGAGGGCTTTGAAAAACTGGACCCACCACTTTGAGCTTGACAGCTTCTGTGAACCCACAAGCTTGAAAATAAATAAATAAAATAGTCCAAAAGATCAGTAGTAAGGTTTTAGATTCATAATGTGCAAAAACCTTTCAGAAACAATTACTTGTTGAGTTTTGGTGTAGTATCAAAAAGAATCACCATAATTACTGAAAATGTGTTAAAATATTCTTTGTTTTTCCAGTTACATGTCTGTATGAGGCTAGATTTTCCTCACATTCTTTAACCAAGGCATGTTGCAACAGACTGGATGTAGAAACAGATAGGAGAATGCAGCTTTCTTCCATTAAAGAGATTTGTAAAAATGTAAAAGAATGCCTTTGTTTTCACTGGCTTTTTGTGTGTAAGAACAGTCCTGTTTCATAAAAAATGTTATGCATGCTAATATGTAATGAGCTTATTGCTTTAAATGAATCAATAAATATTTTGAAATTTCTCAAAAATACTACTGTTAATGTAAAAAAAAATATTCAGATCTGTAAAGAATTTTGTTTTTGTGAGTTTATTTGAACTAAACTGTCCACAATTGCCGGGAAGCAGAATCTCAAGGTATTGAGATAGTGCTGCGGAGAATGGCACCTTGTTTTACACGTTACAATCGAAGGAGGAGAAAGAGGTGGGCTACATGAAATCCATTGGTGATAGATTAGAGAGGCGGGAGAAAGCAAAGGAGGGGGGCCTCTGGGATTGGATAATAAGTAAAATGATAGACATTTTTTACACAGGTGGGTGGGTGCAGAATAGTTAACAGTCAACAATTAACAAGATAACTAACAACGAGGGGGGAGATGGGGGGAGGGGGGATTTGTGGTCTCCGCCCTGGCGCCATCTGTTGTGCCCTTCGGGGTCCAGAAAAGGGGAAGTTATAAATTCCCCTGACATTCCACAGGTCTGTCATCTTAGATGCAAAAAGACCATCGGCCCAGTAAAGATCGAAGCTGATCTTTGTCAGGGAAGACCCTGGCCCAGGACATGACTGCCCACCGCAGACTGCTTGGTAATGAAAAGGTTTGCCTTTCAGACCGTCCTTTGCGGTGACTTTAGGTCTCCTAAGTTTGCAAGGCCGTCACGCAGGCTCTCCCTGAGTGAGTCAGGTTAGGGTGTGGCTCTTTTTCGTCCACACTGTCCACACTACTTACTTGAGATGCTCAGTAATTTGAAGAATGTAAAGGAGCTTTAAAAAAAATATATGTATACACACACACACACACACACACACACACACACACATTTTAAATTAATTTGAGAGGGAGAGAGAGAGAGAAACATGGATTGGTTGCCTCCTGCATGCTCCCTACTGGGGACTGGGCCCACAACCCATCATGTGCTCACCTGACTGGGAATCAAACCCATGCCCTCTTGGTGCATGGGACAGTGCTCAGCCAACTGAGCCACACTGACTGGGGAACGGAAAGGGGCTTTTTATGAAGATGGCACTGAATCAAATAAGGAAGCTGCCCCGCCCAAAGTCAAACCCAAAGCAAAGACTTTGAAGGCAAAGAAAGCAGTGCTGAAAGGCGGCATAGCCACACAAAAGAAAGATCCACAGGTCACCCACCATCCTAAGACCAAAGAAGCTTGATGGCGGCATAGATAGCCTCGGAAGAGCACTCCCAGGAGAAACAAGCTTGACCACCATACCACCATCACGTTCTCCCTTCCCAAGTCAGCCGTGACGAAGATAGAAGACAGCGTGTACTTGTGTTCCTTGTGGATGTGAAGGCCAACAAGCACCAGATCAGACAGGCTGTGGGGAAGCTCCGTGGCACTGCCATGGCCAAGGTCAACACCCTGATCAGGCCTGCTGGAGAAAAGAAGGCATATGTTTGACTGATGCTTTGGATGTTGGCAACAAAATTGGGATCATCTAAACTGAGTCCAGCTGGTTAATTCTAAATATAACAATTTGGTACTGTTAAAAAGAAAAAAGGAGTGTAAAGCGTTCTGAGACCAAAAAGTCTGAGCATATGATTATTGAGTGTTTTCTGCAAGCTGTCCATATTACATTTAAATAAGAATTCCTGGTGGTTTTTGTCAAGTTTTACATCTTAGTAGTCCAGAGAGGTTTATGCGGCCAAGGAACTTGTAATTTGTCCTGAATGCTTAATAATGCCAGCCAGGGGCTGTATTAGACTTGGGGGTTGGAGGGAAGGTTTTAAAAAATGAATTAAATCTCAGTTTTGGTGCTCTGACAGTCCCAGAGTGGCTGGAGGTAGGAAATGTCCGCATAGCGGACTGTCATCCTCTCACGGCGTGGCATGAGCCACAAAAGGAACATTCGGGAAGAAGGGAGCAGTGAGACAGCGGGGAGGAACGTTTGACTGAATGTAGGGTTTGGATGCTGTCAAAGAAGTGACGATGGGGATGTCTGTGGGTTTCAGAGCAGCTGCGTACTGGCAGTCCCCATGAAGCCTACTTCTTGTCTTTCCTCCTTAGTTCACATTCTGGCAGTTTTTCTGTGGAATGCAGCCCGTTTTCTCTAATGCGTCGTGTTGCTGTCTTTTGATCTGGGACCTAAAAAATATTTCTGCCATTTATTCTCTATTTGGGAGTTCCTGGATATGGTAGCTAATGTCAATGTCTGCTTACCTAGGATCCTAATCTGCTCAGTAATAACTGTTGTGTCTCTCTCTTAGCGTGAAATCCTAATATTTGAAAGTTGCATATGGTAAAGAAATGCTTTTGTTGCCCTGGCTGGTTTGGCTCAGTGGTTAGAGTGTTGACCTGCAGACTGAAGGATCTCGGGTTTGATTCCCGTTCAAGGGCACATACCTTGGGTGCAGGTTCCCCAGCCCTGGAAGAGGCGCATACAGGAGGCAACCAATTGATGCGTCTCTCTTGTGTCAATGTTTTCTCTCTCCACTTCTCCCCTCTCCCTCCCTTCTACTCTCTCTGGAAATCAGTGGGAAAAGTACCCTCCGGTGAGGATTTAACAAAAAATGCTTTTGTTGTAAAAATCCATTTTTAAATGTTTTTTTAAAAGGTTCTTTGTTTTAGCTTTACTTTGTCCTTTTACCTGCTCACCTTACAGTAATCTTCATGGATATAATCATAAAAGAGAAAAAATGTTTTCAATTTAGACCCTTAAGATACCCCAACCCACTTTTTTGCCTCACTTTGTATCATTATTAGCAGTGTAAATAATGATTAGCCTCCATTTTTACACAAATAAGCAAGATATAGGTTATTCTATTCAATAAGGTTTTTGGGGGCTTGTTTTTATTATTGTGGTACTTTTTTTTTAAAGCTAAATATGATGTTGGTTTATTAAAAGAAAACAAAAACACAAAAAGTAAAAAGAGAAGAGGCATTAAAATAAAAGGACCGGGAATGTTGGTCTTAGGGTTCTGAAAGCCTTAGCAGTGGCTGTAGCAACAGGGAAATGCTTTCAGAAGCGACCACTCGAGAAGCTTGGCATGACGTAGACATGTTAGAACAACCTGCGAGTTGAGCTGTGGGTACAGATTGCTCGGTGGGCTATGGCTGAAGCTCTCACCTTGTGGCTCAGCTTACTGTAGGCAAGCAAGCCTTCACGAAGCATTTAGACACGAAGGCGAGAGCTTTTGGCAGCTAGCTTTGCTCGCAGCGAGTTACGATTGCGAAACAAAGGGACAAGTCAGAAGGGAAGTCGGTAGCGCTGGCTGCCTGTTTTCCTTAAAGCAGCACTGGTGATTAAAATAGCCTTCTGGCCTGTTGGTCCTTCTGCATACCTTTCTAAACAGCTTCTTGTGATTCCTGCAGAAACCTGCTAGGACAATCTGGCTTCTGGCTTCTGTTCCCCAACATGCCGTTCGCCTACTGAAGACACTGCAGTGTCAGATGGGGCTTACACTTCATGCACGTTTTCTTCCCACCACGTCCCTCCCTTTCGCCTGTGGCCTCTGCTGCCCCCCCCCCCCCCAGCCCCCCGCCCCCTTGGGAATCAGTCCTGTTGTGCTTGTCCTCCTTCAGAGGTCTTGTTGGAACTTAACTGTTTCTTGGACTTTTCCCGAAGCCTGCCTGATTTGGGCCACTCCCCTTACCAGTTTTATACTCTTTCTCCTGAAATGTTTTGTGCTCATGGATAAATGCTACCTCCCCCGGGAGGTGGGTTGTAAGCTCATGAGTACTGGGGCACACATCTTTTCTTTTTGTTACTTGTCTCTCCTTTGTCATATCTGCTGGCCACCTTTGCCAAAATAAGACTCTTCATGAGAAAAATTGTGGGACTAAAGAAGGGAGTGCTGGACCCAAGGCCTCTGAAGGAAATAAGTGTTTTACATCCACTTTCACAACTTCAAGCATAACAGTGAGCGTATCAGATGCACAGGGGAAAAACGAGGCTGTGCTTCTCCCCCGGGCCTTTGCTGTCTGACCAGGCCCTTCAGCTCATGCAGGCAGCAGGTGCCCTGAGCAGCCCCTCTGTCTAACGCTTTCTGGCACTGGTGACAGTTCCTGGTGACTGTAAACCCACAGGGGCTGGTCCCTGGCACACGGAGGGCTCCCTGTGCCACACACAGGCAGCTGGGAGCTGCGAGCCCCGGGAGGGCAGGGACTGTGTTTCTTTTTCTCCAGGCGCACCAGTAGGGCCTGTGCAAGGCCTGGGACAGGAAACCATGTTCCATGACTGTTCCATGAAGGAGTGGGGAGAGGAAGGCCCCCCACACTTTTGAGGGGATGTGACGTGAAATGGGGAGGGCATCAAGAAAGGCTTTTGGGAAACAGTGGTTTTTAAAAGGAACTGGGATGGTGAGGTTTGGAGCAAGTGAGGGTGGGCCTTGCAAGTGCAGTAAGAAGGCATAGAGCTGGTGTGCGGTGCTGTAGCTCAACACACCAAGAAGGTCCACACTGTTGGTAAATAGGGGACCCGTTGGGTGCCTCCCTCAGAAAAATGGGGAAGACAATTGAAATTAACCAGAATGCCACGTACACTTACTCCTTCTATGGCGAAACCAAGATGAAGAGGAGCTGTGGGACCTGGCACTGTGGCTCCCGCGTGGAAACAGCAGCTGGTGGTCCTGCACCTGTAGCAGCCCGTCTGCCCGCCCAGGAAGTCTGCCTCCGGAGACCAGGAATGGAAAGACCAGGGGAAGCTCCACCATTGAAACATTGCTGGCCTCTAACAACAGAGTTAATCTATGTAACAACAGCAGCAAAAAAGAAAGGCATGGAGTGCTCGCCGCGATGACGCCGATTTTCTTGGTGAACACCAACGTGCCCCGCGCCTCAGTGCGGACGGGCTCCTCTCCGAGCTCACCCAGGGCTGGCGCAGGCCACGGGCAGGCCGGCCCGGTCCATCGCGGTGCATGTGGTCCCGGACCCGCTCCTGACGTCCTGCGGCTCCAGTGAGCCCGGCGCCCCTGCAGCCCGCCCAGCATCGGCAGGGTCGGCGGCCGCAGAGGCGCTCCTGCAGCCAGCTGCTGTGCGGCCTCCTGGGCAGGACCTACATCAGCTACCAGGACGTGAAGAGGCCAGCGTGGGCTGGACCGGCTCCACCTTCTCCTGAGGGCCCCGCCGCCCGGCCCCTCAGCCCCAGACCCCGCCGGCAGCATTTTCCCGCCCCGCTCCCAGCGACTCCCCCCTCCTGGTCGGAGAAATAAACGGCTTGGAAACCAAAAATAAAAAAGGATGGCATAGACCAAAATGAGACAAGCCCTTTCACCTCAAAGACCTGCTGGGCTCATCCCCTCACATCTTTTTCATCTCTGCTCAAGTTTTACTTTATTTTGTTGTTGTTTTATTCCTCACCTGAGGATGTTTTCCCATTGATTTTTAGAGAGAGGGAAAGACTGAGAGAAACATTGATGTGAGAGAAACGCTTCGATTGGTTGCCTCCTGCACAAGCCCCGACCAGGGTCCTGGCCGGGTACGTGCCCTTGACTGTAATTGAACCTGGGACCCTTTAGTCCGCAGTCCAACGCTCTGTCCACTGAGCAAACCGGCTAGAGCAAGTTTCACTTTATTAATAAGATCTTTTGTGACTGTCCTGTATAAATAACTCTAAAAATATTTCATCTTTTACATCTACTTCATTCCTTGGCCCCTGTCATCATCTGGCCTATTATTTATTTGTTTTTGTTTGTTTGCTTGCTTGTTTCTACCTGAATTAGAATGTAAGTTCCAAGAAGGCAAGGACATTGTTCTGTTCATTGCTCTATCCCCAACACCTAAGACGATTTCTGGCTTATAGTTGGCACGTAATAAATATTTGTCGACTATATGAATGAGTGAATGATCCAGTGTGTGCGCTAGGAACCGTAAGTTACCTTGTTTATATTTCAGTAAGGTTTACTGTAGGACATCCTGAGATGTTCTGAGAAGAGAAGCATCTGTGGGGTAATGCAGTAGGCACGTGCCCCCCTCTGAGGCGTGGAAGCATGATGGTGAAGGTCTGACAGCAGGCTGCAGTAATGGGCTTGTTACGAGAAAAAGGCTTACAGATGTGTGTGGTGGGGGAGTTCAGGGCAGCATTAGAAATAGGGGATTCTTCCTGAGTTATCCCTCATTTACTTTCCTTGAAAAATATGTGAACATTTATGTCAGAACTACATTTGTTAACCAAATCTACTCTTTTCCTGACAGGCGGCTGAACAGTACCCAGGGGGAAATTCGTGTGGGTCCTAGCCATCAGGTAAAGCACATTTTAGTAGCTTCTTTAATAGCTTCTTTATTTCTTGTTATTCTGTTGGCCCTTGTATTCTGTTGAGCAGCAACTTAGAACTGTCGTTATCTCTACAGGAATTTTATATAAATGCAGAGGTACCCCCCCATTACCTCATACTTTTATTTTTTAATTATGATAAAATATACATAATGGAAAATTTGTCATTCTAACCATTTTTAAGTGTACAATTAAGTGGCTTTAAGTACATTCATATTGCGCAATCATTACCACATTCGCCTTCCAGAAAATTTTCATCCTCCCTAACTGAAAGTGTCCCCTCTAAACACTAACTCCCCATCCTCCCGTCCCCAGCCCCTGGCACCCACAGTTCTGCTTTCTGTTCATACATGTCCCTACTCTGCTGACCTCACCTCAGCGGAACCACACAGTGTTTTTCATTTGGGTCTGGGCATCATGTCTTCAGCATATAGCCATGCTGTAGCATGTGTCAGAATTCTTTCTGAGGCTGAATATAGTCCATTGGCTGTATAGGTCATATTTTGTTACTCATTCACCCATCCATAAACATTTAGTTAACACGTACTTTGCTTTTCACTTCTTAAAAGCTCTCTTTCCTTCCGAAGAGTCAAGATGGTTGGGATACTTGTCATTCCGAAGCTTGTCATGTGGTGACCTCTGCCCTCTCATGTTTCGTTCCTTTCCCTGGGACTCTGGCGTCATGTTTGTCATCTCTTTCCCTGACCTCTCCGTCAGTTAGGAGGCTTTGATGGGCAGGAGCAGGAGACTCTGGCCGACCTTGGCTCTTTACGGTCCCACATATCACCGCACCCTGGGCAGACAGGACCAGGCCCTGCTTCTCGGTGGCTGTGCTGGTGCCTGGCTGCCCCTGCGGGCTGGGTCCCTCCTCAGGCTGGGAGCGGAATCTCACTGATCCGAAGCTGCTCTTCTCTCCTTCACATCGTCCTGTCTCTGCCGGACTTCACTGTACATCCCGTGGTTTGGTTATAACTTAATGGCAGCGTTTCTCCGTTCTAAATGCACATAAAATAATAGTGGATCTCACAGTGAATGGAATGCAGCACATGTTGAGAGGAGGAAAGTGATCATCCTTCTCGTCCCCTTAGAAGCAAAGAATATTCTCCCAGGCCTCCGTTAGTCCTCACATCTCATCGGCATGGATTGGGTCACGGGTCCGTTTCTAAACCACGAGGGAAATAGGTTTAGCGTGATTGTCATAGTTTAGCATGATTTAAGTTGGAATAGGTGTTGGGGAGCTAGTCACTATGGCCCCCACATACTAGAGACATGACATACAGGCAGCTCCTTATAAGGGTGTAGAGGTTTTAGTAATCTGTCTAGTTAGTCATTTTTCTGTCTGGTTTTGCGTATTCTTGTATGTCACTCATATTTTTACAAAACCTATTTTAGCTCTATAATGAGAAAGAAATTAATAAGAAGTAAAGAAATATTAAAACCAAAACACAGAAACAATAGGGGCATCTAATTACTAGAAGAAACTTCTCATCCCAGAGCAGGGTTATAACTGAGACAGGTAGGAGTGAGCTCCCCTAATGTCTGCCTTGTTCAGGCACAGTGAGTCCTCACTTAACATTGTTGATAGGTTCTGTGACCACGTGAAAAGACATAGAATGAAATCAAGTTTACCATAGGCTGATGGAGCCGCACGAGAGTTAAGTTCCTGTGGCATCTCATCGATGTTATAATGAGATGACATTGAACGAGAGGACCTGCCGTATACCCTTTTCTTGGTGTGGTCTCTTAAGTAGGGCTGACTGCCATCTCTCCACTGTATTTCCGGTGCCTTCAGGCCTGGGCTTCATTTTAACCAAGGGATCCAGGCCTGGCCTGGTGCATCGATTACGTCCCGCTGTATTTCACACCTACTTTTTTCTCCCTCCATGTGTTTCCAGTATCTTGAGATCATTCTACTAGAGTTTTATTTTGCAGGTTTTTATCTCCCTACCATAGCAGAAAAAGTGGTTTTTAATTTAGAGATGCTTAAATTCTTGGAAATGAACAGATTTACTGTGCTTGGATTTTTGTATGCTTTCATTTAAAATCGGATATTATGTCAGATTTTAAATATATTCTGTATGGTTTATTTTCAAAAAAGAAATGTTTCGAAGCATCAAATATTAGAGGACCTTTTTATGAATTGGCAACATTTGCCTTCTTAAAATTTTTAACTATGAACACATGCAAAAATAGGGAACAGTTAGTACGATAAACCTCCTTAATCCATATTACCGAGCTTTCACACATAGGGTAGTGAAACTTACTTAATTTATGCTTTCACACTCTCCCGCCATTACTTTGAAATGAACCAGAACTGTATCCTTCACTTGTAAATATCCCAAAGATAAGAGCTCTTCCAAAAACCCCCCAAAACAATCACAATATGTCACACCTAATAAAAATGAGCAATTTCTCTTTTTATATATATTTTTTATTGATTTCAGAGAGGAAGGGAAAGGGAGAGAGAGATAGAAACTCAATGGTGAGAATCGTTGATTGGCTGCCTCCTGCACACCCACACTGGGGATCGAGCCCGGAACCCTGGCATGTGCCCTGAACGGGAATTGAACCATGACCTCCTGGTTCATAGGTTGACACTCAACCACTGAGCCACACCCGGCTGAGCAAAAATAATGAGCAATTTCTTAATATTCGAGTGTCCACTCTGTCCAGATAGCCGTAATTGCCTCTTTCTCTCTTCCTTTGTCTATTTGGATTATAGTTCACATTGGACTCTAATGTAATGTCTCATCTTGTACATCCTCTACCCGAGATCTGGAATTACACTTTTCTCATAGGAGGCCTCATTCTTTCAGTGCGAAGTGACTTTTTTCCCACTGGCTGCGAGGGTGCTCATTGTTATGGGTCGGCTACTGTTTCCAGGCCTTTTTAGGGAACAAGTTAGGAAATAATGCTTTTGCTTTCATTTTCTTCTTTTAAAAAAAATAGATTTTTCTTTATTGATGTCAGAGGGGAAGGGAGAGGGAGGGAGAGATAGAAACATCAATGATGAGAGAGAATCATTGATTAGCTGCCTTCTGCACGTCCCATACTGGAAATTGAGTCAGCAACCTGGGCATATGCCCTGACTGGGAATTGTGACCTTCTGGTTCATAGGTCGATGCTCAACCACTGAGCCACACTGGCCAGCCATTTTCTTTTAAGATAAAATATAACGTGGCTTCTTTCTGATACTTCTAATTCAAATTCAAGTTTTTATATAGACCTTCTATTAATTTTGTTTTTCTTTCATCTAAATCGGTATCTTTTTATGTCTCAAATCTTATTTTTAAATGACATCAACAAAAATATTTGCTTTAATCCCGTAATACATATATAACAGCTTAGAACAACAGTAGTCACACTGACAAAAATAATATGATTGAACCATCACCTTACTGTTAATTTTTTGGCCTTAAAATATGTCCCACTAGGGCTGTATAGGCAAAATAATATGTTTTAAAATTACTTAAAATACTTCCTGAAGAGGGACCAACTCAATGCTTAGTTAGGTGCATTTGTTTCACTTTGCTTTAGAGTTTTTAAGGGATTCTTGTTTTTAAACTTAATTTGTTTTTTTGTAATTATTAAAGTATTTACATGACTCCAAACTCAAACATATAAACAAAGTATGTTCAAAAGTCTACCTTCTATCCCTGTCTCCCCATGTTCCCTCCCTTCCTGATGGATAATGGTTTTTTAATTTAAGGTTATGATTTCTTCTTATTCGTACTCCACCTTCTGTCCTTAGGAAAATGGTAGCGCATCTGTACCACTTCTTTACCCTCTACCAAAGCAGCAGGGTCCCCTCGTGGCCTCTCCCACTTCGTGGCCCCACTGAGTGGGCATAGCGGCTCCTTCTCCAGTCCCTGCTGATGGGTACTTGGGCTGCAATAAGTAGCCTGTACATATAAATCTTTTTATTTTTTGCCAGCATATCATTGGTTTATATCCCAAGAAGGGGGCTGGCTGGCTTAGAGGGCAAGCGCATATGTAATTCTTAGAATATTACAAAATTTCCCTCCACAGAGATGGTACTTATTTTGCATTCATATTAGCATAGCCTTGTATATTGTCACACTTCGAGATTTATGTTAACCTGATAGATGAGAAATGGTGTCTCACTGTCGTTAACTTACATTTCTCTTCTCTGCGAGGTGGACCATCTTTTCCTACCGTTACGGGCCACATGCATTTCCTTTTTGTAAACTAATGCTATTTTCCAGCCCATTTTTCTCTAGAGGGGTTGGTCCTCCCCCACAAAGGTAGTACTTTCTAATTAATTTAGCAAACAATCATTGGGGAGCTACTCCACTAGGTACTGTACCTGGTACTGGCGAAGCAGAGCTCAGTACAAATGTTAAAGATCTTTTGATTATGAATTTCTATTGTGTTTTAATTTTATTTCAATACATTCACTGTATATAAGCAGCACTATATGGGACCCAATTAAGTGTCGTGAGAGTTGCTACTAAAGTGAAGAAGAGCACCCTTGTCTGCAGAAAGCCGTGCTCGGTACACAGGGAGCGATGTCAACGCTGCGAAGCACAGCCTGCGGCCTGGCCGCCTGGCAGCTGCATGGCCTCCCCGTGCGTTTTGGCAAACAATTGTTTTAAAAACTGGAATAACCAACATTTCACATAGTAGTCAGGACTTTTGGACGTGGGAAAATGGGGCAGTGCACGAATGCTGACTCCTGTTCCTGAGTGGCAGCATTCCCAGGGTGGGCAGCCCTCTCCATGTCAGCCTGGTCCCCGCTCGCACCGGCACGCCCAGGCCAGAGCCACTGCCCCGGGGGCTTTGAGCACTTGCAGCGCAGCTGGTCCAGGCTGGGATGCGGTTTATTTCATGTGGATGCTAGAATATTTGAACTGAATTATGTGGCTCTCATTTTATTTCTATTGGACAGTATTGCCGCCTTCTAAGCCTGCTTAATTCATTTAAATTTTTTGCCTAGATTCTGGGGAACTGGAGCTGTAAAACTGCAGCTCTTAGGTAAAAATACTAGACTAATGTGTCCATGTTCAAATTTCACGGAAGTAAGAACACGTGTGTCTTACATATGGTTGACTTGGCGTAGATCTCTGCTGGGTGCAGTCGCACCTGTTTGTTTTGCCCCAGCAGAGTGAGACTGAGAAAATGCTCGAGGTGTTCGAGTCTCTACACTAGAGCTGGCTTAGAATCTTGGTTGAGCACTGATGCTCCAATATTTATAAAGTTTTCCTTGTGCTCACGTGCAATGAGCTGTTTGTATGTTAATGTAGTCTGTTCCGTCGGCGGCCGTGACGGTTCGTATCAAGACAGACATTTCTGTCATCTCGGAAAGTTCCTTCTTGCCCCCCCCGAAGCTGTCCTGTCCTGAAGCCACTGCTCATCCAGTTTCTGCACCTTCATTTAGCACAGCTCTGCCTTTAACGGTAACTCCAGTGCTGTGTCTTTTTACGTTGACCGTGGCTCAGATTGACTCTCTTGAGAAGAGCATTCATTTACTAGGATAGCTCATTTAATTTTTGAGCAAATACCCTAAGGTGAGATTTCATTATTTGTAGATGTCTCTTTGTGAACTTGTTATATCGGGAATGCGTGTGTTTTTCTTTCTTTATCAAGGCGGCACTGTACGCTCCTGAGACATTTTTGTTTTATGTATTTTTCACTCACACGTGTCCATTTCTGTTTCAGTCTTTGGCTCTTGCCCTGGTTTAGCTTTGACAGTTTGCTGCTTAGAAAGTAGAGATTAAGCAGTCCGTTGTGAGATATTCCGTGTGAAATGACCCTGAGACGTGCTGCAGGCGGTGTCTGTGACGCGGGGCGGTGCTGTGATTTCAGTAACGCCTGGAGATCAGCGAGCTGCCGCCGCTGTGCCCAGGGCCTGCCGGCAGCAGCCCTTGGAAGGGCCTGGCTGTGACTCCTCCCTCCCTGTCTGACAGGCCAAGCTTCCCGATTTGCAGCCATTCCCTTCTCCAGATGGTGACACTGTGACCCAACAGGAGGAGCTGGTCTGGATGCCTGGGGTCAATGACTGTGACCTCCTCATGTACTTGAGGGCAGCAAGGTAAGAGGAATTCTCTCCATCCTGCTTTCTGGAGTAGGCAATCTGAATTGATTAACAGGCAATAAACTTTCTCCTGTCCCCCGAAATTTTACTTAGATATTGGGCATTCTCTGACTTCAGTTTTGCTCTACCCTCTGTAACCAGAGCGCC
This sequence comes from Corynorhinus townsendii, assembly GCA_026230045.1. Lineage (NCBI taxonomy): Eukaryota > Metazoa > Chordata > Mammalia > Chiroptera > Vespertilionidae > Corynorhinus > Corynorhinus townsendii. The sequence goes on from JAPDVU010000002.1 coordinate 217,613,145, forward strand.
GTTTTACCATGACCAAGTCCCTTTTCCTTCCCCCGTTTGTCCCGCAGCGGAGTTTGGAACTCTTCAGAAGGAAAACAGCTAAAGCCACACATGCTATTGTCAGCACCCTTCAACACAATGAGCAATTGGGTCATTCCATCCATCTTTAAATCCCAGCACAGCCTTCTCCACTTCATGGCTGTTCATGGGTGCCAGGCCTACACCCGCGGTTTTTGTGGCTTGCCTGTATAAGAACTTGCTAACGAACAAGTGCCTAAGCCACAAGAGAGAAGTGTGTCTGTCCCTGACACTCGCAGTGCAGGCAGGGAGCCTTCCTCTGTCCGCAGTGATCTCGTGGATTCCCTGCAGCACCGCCTGGGCAGCAGAAATGCTAAGACAAGGCCAGGCGACGGCATGTCCGCTCCAGCTGCTCGGTGGTCAGCGGCGCTGTGCCGGAGGCTGCGGTGGAGATGAGGGTGCTGTGGCAGAGGGAATGGCTGCTTACATCTCTTTTTTACTTTCGCTTCACCTAGAAGTCCTTGATGTATAGCATGGAAGGACTTCAGTAAAGTTTCAGAGGATTTAATTTTATGTTTTCTGGGGACTTTTCTTTCAAGAGAGTGTAATCTAGCTAATTGTTGTGGCATATAGTTTTAGATGATTCATGCTCCGAAAATTAAAATCTGCGTACTGATGAAGCATGGGAAGAATAACACAGCTGGGCATGAGTAAAAGGAACATTTTTCTTCCTAAGTGAAGGAAGGAGAATTGTATGGGACTAAGAGCTCTGGCTTACCATGCGTGTAATAATGGGATTGGGTCAGGGCTGGAAATGCACTCTGGTAATTGAGGGTTAACATTTCTGTGCTGATGCTTTCCCTTCCTGTCTTCCAAGGAGCATGGCGGCGTTCGCAGGCATGTGTGATGGAGGCTCCACAGAGGATGGCTGTGTTGCTGCATCTCGGGATGACACCACTCTCAATGCACTGAACACAGTGAGTCTTTTCAAGTTGCCCCGGGTGGGAAGACTGTTCTTCGCTTGTGCTGGCTGTAGGGCATGTGTGATGAGCGTGGAACTTGGAGGAGCCTGGGATCTTAGGAGCGAGTCCTGGGATTGAAAGGTGAGCTGTGGTCCTGGCCATCAAACGCCACTGACCTCGGCCAGTGGGAGGGCATCTCTGGGTTCCTGTGCCTGAGCTCCAGGACTGTGGTGAGCTCCGAGGAGAGCCCGGGGCTGGTGGTCAGTCTGGACTGAGCGCTCACAAAGCTGAATGCTGCGCATAGATGACCTTGATTCCGCCTCACAGTACCCCCTCTCGAGTATTGGGGTTGCCATCGTAGACACGTAGACACGAGGAAATCGTTCAGAGCCAGTAAGCCATGACCCATGGTTATACACTCTAGATTGAACCCAGGGGCCACGCTGTTCCGTGGTCAGCACTGGGTTTGGTGTCTGAGACCCTGTATTCAAGGTGCATGGAAGCAATGGAGAAGCTGGACTTCTTTGAACACATTTGTTTTTTGTAGGTTTGACTTTGGAACCATGTAAATATTCCACATGATTCTAAGACAAAATTAGGTTTTAAAAATAGCCACCTGTGAAAAAACTAAAGTAGAACGCAACACCTGAGCCCACAGGCACTGAGGCGGTGGCACGACATCTCATGGTGACGCCTCGCCGGACTCAGCTTCGGCACGTGCACAGCAGCTCAGAGGACCCGCCGCCGCCAGCAGCGTGGCTCTTCAGACCAGTTCCCTTTTTTGGAATCTTCTTTTTGACTCCAGGTGATACCCTACAGAGAGAGCTGTTCGGGAAGCTTCATGTATTTTAAAGTTTCTTGAAATAATTCTTCTCTGTGTGCTCACTAATGTGAAATCATTAAATCTAATTAGTATGCTGATCAGTTGAATTTTGAATAATGAAGATGTTACCATTTTTAATTAAATATATTTTTGGCACTTTCATGAATTTATCAGATTTATTCCCTTTCTACGCCAAACCCTCTACAGTTTATGAAAAAACATTCTTCTACATAGAAATAATTTGAGCTATTTTTGCCCCTGGTCCTTTGTATCAAGTTTCTTCTGAAGTTTTCTTAATAATTGCCAGAGGGTTTTTGGTCTTAAGAGTTTTTATTTCTGTGAAACTGCCTCCCATCTTTTGAAATTCTTCTTGTCAAGAGCCCCCCTGCCCTCCCAAGGCTCAAGCAAGCGTCCTGAGTTACGCAGTACCAATGCTGTCAGCCTCCAAAGAGAGGGCTTTGTGCACATTTTGTGACAAGGACAAGGCTTGCGCCTCATTGGTGTGCCAGAGTTTCAGTTACAGTTACTTTCTTTATGGAAAAGTGGTGAGTGGAAAATCTTGTGAGAAGTTAATGCTTATTTTGACTTCCTTGGAGTAATGGAAGTTTTGAATTATGTCAAGTAATAAATTAAAAAGGTACATTGTCATGGGAGAAGTATTTATTATTTCCTCAGAGTATAGTGTAGAATCAAAACACGGTTAGGCATTTATCAATTTAGAATAACCTGTGTCTATTTCCTATTCCCCAGGACAATATAGAAATTTAAAATATGTGAAAATTGCAGCATGGCCACATTAGAGTGTGTGCAACACCCAGTAGGTCTGTTTGAATACAGGTGCATTTAAAAACTCTATTTTTTAAACTGCAGTCACTAATTAAAAATTTTTGAACTGTCAGTTCTTTATGACAAATACAATTATACGGGCCTATTTTTAAATATAAGCTCCTCTGGACTATTTATTTAGACTCCCAGGTGTTGGGGTTTTTGTTGTTGTTTTGTGTTATTCACATGGGAGATTTTTAGTGTGTAATTTTAAAAACAGCTCTCTGGGGTATCATTTATGTATACCAACTGCTCCGTAAGGCATACCATTTGATGAGTTTTTCAGAGGTCCACACCAGAGACACTTTGACAGTGATCAGGATACGAAACGTTCCCAGCCCCCCTCCCAAAGACTAGCAGCTTCCTGGGGTTCCTTGGGGTTCTCCGTGCGCACCATCGTGTCCTCTGCAGGTGAAGGCGGTTCCGCCCTTTCTCTTTTGTGCTGTATTGCACTTGCTTGCACTTGCAGTACAATCCTGAGGAGAAATGGTCCGAGTAGACACATCTTTGCCTTCTTTTTAGTCTTAGGGAGAGGACAATGTCATTCACTGTTGAGTGCAGTGTAGGGTTTTTTTCTTTTTTGCTGTTGTTTTTAAACCAAATTGAGAATGTCCCCTTTATATCTACGTTTATTGCGGTTTTTACCATCAGTGGGTGTTGAATTTTGTCAGGTTCTGTTTTTTCTTGTTATACTTTATTTTGTTAATTTGGTGAACTATAGCTATTCATTTCAAATGTTAAACAAACTCTGCAGTCCTAGGATAAATCCTGCTTGGTTGTTATGTACTATTGGATTCAGTTTGCTAATATTTTGTTACAAGCTTACATTTGTGTGTATTGAGCTGTAATCTTTCTTTGTAGTATCTTTGTCTAGTTTTGACATCAGAGTAATTAACTTCAAAAAATTAGTTGGGAAGTATTTCCACCTTTTTTTTCTTAAAAAGTTTGTAAGGGATTGGTGTTTTTCCTTTGTTAAATGTTTGATTGTTTCACAGTGAAACCCTCTGGGAATATTTTTTTATGGGAAGTTTAGAATTACAAATAGACGTAAGCCTATTTAGAGTGTACATTTATTCATGTGCCAGTTGGGTAATATGTTGATCTGTGTCTTTTAAATGTTTTGTCCATTTTATCTGAATTCTCAAATTGCTAAAAATTTGAATTTATTCCTATATTTTATTTTTAATGTCTATAGGATCTATAATTTTGACCTTTTTTCATTCCTGACATTGCTAATTTGTTTCCTCTTAATTTAAATAGAGGCTTATCAACATTATTGATCTTGTCAGATAGCTGTCATTTGGTTTCATTGATTTTTCTCTATTTTCTATCTCATTGATCTCTAGTCTTATTAGTATTTCTGTTCTATGGGTTGGGGGAGGGGTGTATTTTGATCAGTTTCACCCTAGCTTTTTAAAGTAGGATTTTAGATAACTGATTTATCACAAATTTTGATTTGTTCTTCATTTTCATTCTGTTAAAATATGAAAATTTTTTATGTGATTTCTTCTTTTACCTATGGATTGTTTAGAATTAAGTTGCTTAATTTCCAAAAACTAGACGTTCCTCTCCCTTTTTTCTTTTTCCTCTCTCTCTCTCTCTCTCTCTCAATGTTATTGATTTCTGATTTAGTTCAGTTGTGGTCAGAAATTACCCAGCTAGATTTCAATCTTTTGAAATCTCTTGATGTGTGTTTCTTGGCTCAGTATGTCATTTATTTTGGTGACTGTCCCATGTGCACTGGTAATGGATGTACAATCTGCAGTTATTAGATATACTGTTCTATAATTGTGTTTGTTTAAAACGGTTATTATTTAAATATTTTGTACCCTACTGATTCTTTTATCTTGGTGTAATGTCAGTTACTGAGAGGCATTAAAGTCTTCAACTACCAGTGTGGATTCGGTTCTTTTTCCTTTTTGGCTCTGTTAGTTTTTGCTTCGTGTATTGGACTCTTGTGTCATTAGGCACATTTGAACCTTTATAATGTATCTTTCTCTGTGTATTCTCCCTTTTACCGTTTAGTGTGATTCTCTTTGTGTCTGGTAATACTCTGTCTTGAATCCAGTTTTGTCTGACATTAATACAACTACTCTAGCTTTCTCATGCTTGTCTGCGTGGTGTATCTTCTTTCAGGTTTATTATGAATATTGCTTTTTCTTTTAATTTAAAGCAGCGGGCGCCAACCTTTTGGACCTCATGGACCACCAGTTGGCGACTGTTGATTTAAAGTACATCTCTTGTGTACTTTAATTCTTTACTTGTTCTTGCTTTTTGATCCAGTCTGGCAAGCTCTCTTTTGTTGACAGCGTTTAGTCCATTTTAATTTAAGGCAGATGATTCGCAGGTTGTATAAACATTGAGCCACATGTATACATTCTTAATAACAGAGCCCTCATTGCAGAACACAGAAATAGTTAATATGTAAATACTAGCGGTGCGGTGCATGATATTCGTGCACAGGTGCAGGCCCTAGGCCTGGCCAGCGATCAAGTGTGAGCGTCTGGCGTGGAAGGACAGGTCCTAGCTGACCTCTGGGTACTGGGCAGCACCTGGGCGGCCGGGCCCCTCGTACCCCTCTGCCTGAGTCACAGCACCTGAGTCTCCATGCAGCGATGTGGTAAGCACAGCCGGGAGCAGCAGGTTGGGGCGCAGCATGGGCCTCAGGCCGCCCAGCAGCGTCGCACGAAAGCCGGGCAAACAGCACCCTCTATCCCGGCCGGCCTAGCAGACCAGCTCCTGCGTGAACCCATGGGGAGCCCAGCCAGCCCCTGCGGTCCTGGCAGCTGCGCCCGGCTCACCTGGAAGAGGCCGCTTGGGTGCGGGCAGGCTCCTTGCGGGCACCCGGCACCTGAGTGTGGGGGCTTCCCTGGCGCATGCACGAGCCCTGGCGTCCCAGGGGAGGGTAGCAGGGAGAGTGAGAGTGAGCTTGGCGGACGCCCCGCATTCTCACCCCACCTCCGTCCCCATCACCCCCGCCCCCGATCACCCCCGCTTCCAGGTAGCCAGCAAGAAGTCGCAGCTCCCCGCCCGGGGAACCGCGGGAGGTTGGTCGCCACCACTCACCCCCAGTTTCCCGTCCCAGCCTGGGGCCTGGTCCTGATCAGGCAATCAGGGCCTGTCAGCCACTGGTCACCATCTGCGTGACAATAGGTCAGGGCCAGCCCCCCCTGCCCGGTTCCCTCAGCGCCTGGGAGCCGGGTGGCAGCCCCGCCCCTCACCGCCACTGGTCACCATCTGTGGGGTGATTGGGCCCTGGCTCACACCCACCTTGGTCTGGTGCCACCTGCTCACCTGCTCCACCATCCTGCCAGGACGCTGAGGTCCCGCTCTCATCAGGGCCCACCTCCACTGCTGCCCGCTGCCAGTGCCGCATCGCCAACGCCTGCAATGTTCCGGCCGCCCCCTCATGGTCAGCACATATCGTAATGAGCAGTCGAACTCCCGGTTGAACAATTTGCATATTGGGCTTTTACGATAAAGGATCTTATCTTACCTTTGGTCTAGTGGTGAACGTGCACCATAGTTAGGTACATAGTTGTGCTTTATTTGTTCATGTGGAAATTTGTTCAGTTCTTTTTACTTACATAAAAACGGTTTTGAACAGATGTAGAGGAAGAAGATGTAATAAATGTGTTGACCTCTCTTACTGAAGGAGGGGGGTATGCCTAGTGACAGTGGGCATACTCCTTAACATACGTTCGCAGAGATAAGTTTTATTATATTTTACCTTTTTAAAAAAGACACACTTTTTAGTATGTTTTTATTGATTTCTAGAGAGAGAGGAAGGGAGAGGGAGCAGGAAACACTGACCGGCTGCCTCCACAACCACCGCCATGGGAGATCAGCCTGAAACCTGGGCATGTGCCCTGACTGGGAATTGAACCAGTGACCCTTCATTGCATGGGACGTCACTCAACCAACTGAGCCATACCAGCCTGGGCTGTATTTTACTATTTTAAATTGTGATCATCTATAAATGCAAAATTGCTTTATTTATAATTTTCTGTTACGTTAAAATATTATGTTGAAATATGACAAAGCAGTGGTGCTCCCTCTGGAAGACCTTAGAAGTGTTTCCATGTATACTATTCCAGATTTGTTTTCTCAGATGCGGTTTTACTAGGCCCCTCTGTACACTTATAGCTTGCAAATACTTTGTAAACATAATGCTGTATTACATATATACTGAGTGGCCATATTATTATGATCTCTGAACGCATAATAATCTGGCCACTCAGTGTATATCCTCCTATATAATAAAAGGCTAATATGCAAATTGTCCCCTCGATTAGGAGTTCAACCAGCAGGCATGCTGGCCAACTGCCCATGTCCCCTCCCCCTGGCCATGCTGGCAGGGCCCCACCCATGCACGAATTCATGCACCGGGCCTCTAATACACACAACACACACACACACACACACCGAGTGGCCAGATTATTAGGTGTTCAGAGATCATAATAATCTGGCCACTCAGTGTAGATGGCTGATACCATTCTAATGGGATTAATTCAGCTATCTTTATTAAGTGCTTGCATTTATTTGGCCTTTTACAAAATAGACCTTTACTAGTATATTTATGTGTACAAACTGTAGCAGAGCCCAGCCCTATAGTTTCAGACTAAGGTTTTCTAGAAAAATACCATGCTGACTTATTTTTACTGAATTGATATTGTATTTCATTCTTTCTCATTTCCTAATAAAATGACTTCTTTTTCTCAGAAAATTATTTGCATTTTTATGTTTACCTTCTCTCACTAACACTAAATATATATATATGTATATATATATATATATATATATATATGCTCACTTGTGTGTGTGTAGATATATATGTGTGTGTGTGTGTGTATATATATATCCTATCTAATAAAAGAGTAATACACAAATTGACCATCACTCCAACACACAAGATGGCTGCCCCCATGTGGTCAAAGATGGCTGCCTCCATGTGGACACAAGATGGCCACCACAAGATGGCCAGCAGGGGAGGGCAGTTGGGAGGGACCAGGCCTGCAAGGAAGGGCAGTTGGGGGCGATCCAGCCTGCAGGGGAGGGCAGTTAGGGGTGACCAGGCTGGCAGAGGAGGGAAGTTGAGGACGACTGGGCTTGCAGGGAAGGGCAATTGGGGGGGGGGGGGGGGGGACCCAGGCCTGCAGGGGAGGGCAGTTAGGGGTGACCAGGTCTGCAGGGGAGGGCAGTTAGGGGTGACCAAGCCTGCAGCAGAGGACAGTTAGGGGTGACCAGGCCTGCAGGGGAGGGCAGTTGGGGGTGGACCCAGGCCTGCAGGGGAGAGCACTTGGGGAGGGACCCAGGCCTGCAGGGAAGAGCAGTTGCAGGGGGACCAGGCCTGCAGGGGAGGGCAGTTAGGGGTGACCAGGCCTGCAGGGGAGCAGTTGGGCATCAATCAGGCTGGCAGGGGAGTGGTTAGGGGGTGATCAGGCTGGCAGGCAGAAGCGGTTAGGGGCAATCAGGAAGGCAGGCAGGCGAGCGGTTGGGAGCCAGCAGTACTGGATTGGGAGCCAGCAGTACTGGATTTAGGCCCAGTAGGATTGGGCCTAAACAGGCAGTCGGACATCCCTCGAAAGGTCCCAGATTGGAGAGGGGGCAGGTTGGGCTGAGGGACACTCCCTCCCCGTGCATGAATTTCGTGCACTGGGCCTCTAGTGTGTGTGTGTGTGTGTGTGTGTGTGTGTGTGTGTGTGTGTGTGTGTAAAATTTGTAATCATGCAGCAAGGATTTCAACTCTTTCTGGACAGTCTTATTCCTTGAAATATGGATTGCTGTTAGACATTTGGGTTAAGCTTTTTACATATTCAAGAGAGTATATATTTGTTTGCTTATTTATGCATATCCACAGTTCCTTCAACAAAGGATTCAGGACTTCTAGTAGCTTAATAGTTTTTTATCTGTGATCGATTAAGTATCACTGTTTGTTAACCATTGAATATTAATCATCTTTGTTTTCTGAGCCTTAGTTCGATGGTAGAGAGGCACTAAATAGTTGTTGAATGATTAAATAAATCAGGTTCAAATCCAAATGTAAAGTTGTCATAGCAGAGTATGCCAATAGGCCTATTTGAAGGGTCATTTTTCATCTTTCTTTCCTTTATTCCAAAATATTAAATCTGTAGAATTTCTATTTGTTCATCATAAATGGACTTCACTGAAGCATCTGGCCCTGGGTCAGCTTTGCCGTGCTTAGGACTTCGGTGAATGCCAAGTGTTTTCCAGCTCCCATTAAGGCATTGCCAGGAGCCCTCTTATTGCCGTTTGTCTAAAAATACGATCAGGAGTCTTCTGACATTCTTTCCACACACACCCTTTACTTACCGGCTTCTCTCTTTACCGTTTTTCCATTCGGATCAGTCATGATTAAACGGTTATCGGATGGTGGTTTTTCTCTCAGGGTTTTGATGTTGGAAACAGTAATGGGAAAAGTCGATATGCTGTATGATTTCTTTTCATGGAAATCCAGTAACTTTAGAACAGTGCCTTATATAAATCAGTCCTGACAAACACCTTGTTTTATTTATGTAATAATAGGGTATTGGCGTCTACTGTGCATTGTGTGTTAAACATCGAGTAAGTGAAGATGAAGAAAGAGACCATGCAGCTGAGGTTTCTTGATATAATCAATACCTTTTCAATGGATTATCAGCATAATAATATGTAAACTTGAGTTTTAACTTATTATACTTGGACCAATCAGAAAAATTTCTAACTTTTGTTTTGAAAAGTATTTGTTTAGAAATTTACCAATGTAGCTCTATTTGGCCTGAGAACTTCATAAATTCACTTCTGTTCAAAAGCTGAAGGCAACAAAACAACACTTTAAACATGAATTACATGAGGTAATCTTTTTGTTTCATTTAGATGAAGATGACTTTTTAAGCTTAATGCGTTAGTATTTTTGTTTCTTTTTAGATAATCTGTAGCTTGACTTAAAGTTGAACTTTGTGCCCCACTTGGTTCTTTCCTCTAAACATGACCGTTTCTCAGGAGCAGGTGGGGAGACAGAAGGCCACTCAGAGCAGTGACCTCTTGTGACAGCGCCTTCCTTCCTTACCGCAGCGGTGATCTCACTTGTGGGCATTTTAACTGAAATGCCTTTGCTCCTGAGACAGCTGTTCCCAGTTGTGGCCCCCACTTTGCTTTTCCATGTGAACCACTCTCACGTTTCTTGAGCCATTTCTTTCTTTTATCTCCTTTTTATACAATAGTTTTATTGATATACTAGAGGCCTGGTGCACAGATTCGTGTACAGGTGGGATCCCTCCGCGTGCCCGGCGATCGGGGCGATTGGGGCTGTCTTGCCCAGCCCTGACTGGGGCCAGCCGGCCAAGGGGGAGGGATCACAGGAAGTTGGCTGGCTGCGGGAGGGACCGCGGGAGGTTGAGTGTCTGCCCCTGGTGGTCAGTGTGTGTCATAGCTACCGGCCTGTCATCCAGTCTTAAGGGTCGCTTAGGCTTTCATATATATAGATAATTCACATACTATATATTTCACCCCTTCAAAGTGTACAGATTGAAGGCTTTTGGTGTGTCCACAGACTGGTGTAAACTGCATCACCATCAATTTTGGACCATTTTCATCACCCCAAAAAGAAATCTTTACTCATCAGTCACTCCTCACTTCATCTGAATGGAATTGTACAATATGGGATATTTTGTGACTGGCTTCTTTAACTGAGGGTAATGTTTTCGAGTTTCATCCATGGTGAAAAACTAGCCATTTTTATACACAGCCATTTTATGTCTCCTCTGGTGAGCTTTGTCTGTATGTCTTTTAACTTTTTTTTTTTAAGATTTTTAATTGATTTTTAGAGAGAAACATCAATGTGAGAGTGAGACATCAGTAGGCTGCCTCCTGCATGCCCCCTACCAGGGATTAAGTCTGAAACCTGGGCACGTGCCCTGACTGGCAATCAAATTGGCAACCTTTTAGTGCACAGGAGGACAGTCAGCTGAGCACACCAGCCAGGCTGTGTCTTTTAAAACATGGCACCTCCACCGAAGTAACACTCCCCAGATCTGATCAGCATCAGGGGGCAAGGAGTAGCCTTGGTTTTCCTACAAGGTTATCCTTGTAGTTTAAGCTTTCATGAAGCATAATCTATTCTTTTTTTTTCCTTCTTGTGTTTTTGCCTTGTTTTGTTTGCTAAACTATTTTTCTCTCACCTTCAGCTTTTTGACTGAATTTTGAACTAGGCACAGGACCTTAAGTTTATCTCTGTTCTTTCCATTTTTATACTGTAGATATCAACTATTGGTCAGCTGCCTGGTATCATTAACAATAAAATGAATAACAATAAAATTAAATTTTATTTGTTATCTAGTGCTTATATGTTAGGCAAAAGTTCAAGTGCTTTTTATGAATGAATTCATGGAATCTTCAAAACAGTTTTATGAGGTAAATAAGGTTATGGCCTACAGATTAATAAGCATGCCCTGTCATACATTTACATACATTATAATTTAAACCTGGGGACAGGGTAATCCTATAGTTCCGGCACTCCTTGGCATCTCCTTTCTTAAGGATTAGGATGTGTTTTGGACATTTCCAGTCTCTAGGCCATGGTTTTGTTTTCTATAGTTGTTGACATATCTTGTCAGGATTATGACGGATTCAGTCTCTGTGGCTTGAAATAATTCTGTTGGCATCCCCTCTACCCTGCTGGTTTATTTCTTCCCCATACTTTCCGCGTGGCTTTCACTTCACTTTCTAGAGTTACAGGTTCTTCCTCACAGGAACCTTCTTCCAAGGTGTTGTCATCTTTTTGTCTCCTCTACGTACATTTTCAGTCTCCTGTCGCCGCCTTCCCTTCTCTCCTGCTCAGATTATGTGCTTCCTTGTTTGGCTTTTCTGGCCTGGGTTGGATATCCTTTTATTTCTTGTTTTTCCTTTTTTGTTGCTCCTTACATGGACTGTTGTCATAGTTCTCGTTATCTCTGTGTGTTAAGTTGCTGAGAAACTATGTTCCGGGTCCTAACCCTGTATTTGTTGCCTTTAACTCTAGCCTCTTGCTCATCTTTAACTTCTGCTGTTTCTTCTTCCTCCAACTGGATTTTTCCTTCTTACTTTGAGTTCAGCCAAGGTTAGTCATATTGTACTGATTGCCGCTTTTCAAAACCTGCTCTGTGAGGTCATCTTGGTTTTTCAAGACAGCAAATGTCACCCGGTCGGCCAGCGTTCATTGGCGCTCTGTATTTTTATGATAGTGTTTCTGCTGCTACTTTATGTGTGCGTGTGTCCTCCTCTCTGAGCTGTGGGCTCCCTCCTCCTGCCAACACGCTCTTATCCCGAAAGAAGCAATGACAGCGTGCTTGCTGTGTCACCGCAGCTGGAGAAGCCCGGGCCCCTCGCGGCCACAGGTCGCCATCCTGTGCGGCTCCAGGCCTGAGTCTTCCTAGAACATGGGTTTATGTGAGAATCCCCTCTCTGCTGCTTCCTTAGGGAAGTGTGGCCTCGAGCCAGATACTGAACCTTTCCTTTTTTTTTGTCTGGTTTGTAGTACTCTTGCCATAAAAGAGTAGTGCGAGGAATGATGAAATCACACCAAAACCTAATACATACAGTTCCTAGTACATCTGATGCTCGGCCAACTTTGGTCCCCCCTCCTATCTCCTCTGTGTCTCTGGGGCAGGGGTGGGGAACCATTTTTTTGCCAAGGGCCATTCTCGATATTTATAAAATCGTAGGTCATACAAAATTATCAACTTAAAAATTAGCCTGCTGTATTTGGTCAAACATTTAATTAACCCACTCCTAATGCCGTAGCGGGGCCAAACCAAGTGATTTCGTGGGCCTTATACGGAGGGCCGGGCATTCTCCACCCCTGCGCTAGGGGCTGGCGTGCTTCCTGAACACCGTAGTTAGTTACTCAGTATTGGAGGGAGGGTTGGTTCCGTAACTGTGTATTTCCTTCTGCAAATTAACTGCATCTTCCCCTCATCCCTTACTCTGAGCAAGTGAATTTCTTGTCTTTGCCATCATCTCTAAAATCTGCTCCCATAAGAACATGTAGCCAGATTTAGCCTCTCTAGTGCTTCTGGCGTTTTTGGGGATGACAGTGGCCAACAAAAATAAACACTGAACTTATTAGTTTTAGTTACAGTTCCTTAGTGTAGATCTATATTATATTTTGAGCTTGATACTAGGTCATTGGTGATGGAGGTATGAATGAAAATACTATATTGATCCCTGTGAATCATGCGTTATGGGGGAAAATTTGAAATTTTGTCTGGAACAGATTTTGGAAAGATCTTTGTCAATTTATGTCAGTGCTTGAAATAATTAAAACTACAGAGAGAATTTCAAGATCTCTTCTAAATCCAAATTTTTTTCCTTTCTAAGTTATTTTGGCAGTTTCTTGCAGTATATTTTGCAGAGTAAAAAACTTGGAACCTACTGTTTTTAATGGATTGCAATTATTTAATATTTAGTGTGATTGCAATCTGATTCAGATAGGCTTTTTCTAAGTTATTATAATAGCTGTAATTGTAAAAGGATGCTTTGGTCTACTAGAAACTGCCAGATGCAATGCCATTTGATCTAAAAAGGTCACAGTAAAAGAGACATTTAAATTAAGTTATAAATTACAATTGAAGAACAATATTTTGATGTGTGAGGCCAGAGATGTCAGAGCAGGGAGATGTAATTCATGGGTTCATTATAGAACAGAGGTGCCTGACAGCTGAGCCGTGCCACAAGGAAAATTTATTTGCAGCATCACACAGACAGAAAATGGCAGCTCAAATGAGACGCCCGAGTGGGAACCTGAAACCTTGTGGTGATACGCAGTTTATGCTAATAAGACTGCCGAGCCCCAGAGATGTTTAATGATTGCCGTAATATAAATGAGGTGTTGGGGCCTGTGCACATTTTCAATCTTATTTAAATTAAGGCCTCGTCCCTGCTCTGTAAAATAACACACTTTATAAGCAGGCATTAAGGCTGATTCTCTCACCTCTCCGTCCAATATACAGATTTGCTGAAATCTCAGGATTGTTTAGGCAGGAGAGTTAAAGCTTGAAACAAGATTTCCATCATGATAGCTTTGAGGAAGGATATAATTTAATGTTTATAGCAATCCATGAGAAGTTCAATCATGAGTTAATTAAACTGGAGGCAGTCATTAAGTATTATTTATTCTTTCGAGAAGCTTGCCAGTAAAGCACTTATAGATATTAAATTATAGAAAGTAATAAGCAGGGAATGATTTGTCAGGCAGCGCGAGAGGAGCAGATTTAACTTGGGCAATTATGCAGAAATGTGTTTTTCTTCTGGTGGCATGATCCTTTCTGCCTGCTGATCACACCGAGTCAGAGGCTGTCAGAAGACAATGGAGGATGTGCCGTCACTAGCAGTGTTGGCTTGATTGAACCCCTGGCTGTTTGAATAGTCTTAGGTAAGGCTGTGTACCCAAAATATCACTCCCCATGGGGATGCCACTGTACAGTTACAGCCCTCTGATATTTCGGAGTCTCTTGTCACCTTGTGCCTCATTTAATGACCGCCATTGTCCTCTGATGCAGCTGAGGGACGGTGGTGTTAGGCCCATTGGCCAGATGGAAACCTCAGCTCAGCTGGTTTGCGACAAAGCAGCTAACGACTCAGATCCTGCGCCGTGCTCACTCGGGCACCGAAGGCATTGGCTGGGGCAAGTGTGTGTGTAACTGGCTCCATGGGTCCAGTCACACACATGGCAGTGTCTTTGGCTCTCTGTGACTCAGTGTAGCGGTTGCATTTGTTACAGTGGAACCAAACCAGGAGTTTGTTTCAGAAGCCGCTCTGTTTTAGTACCAACATCCCCAAGCAAGTCTGCTCTGTGAGTTCACTCCTGCCCTCTTTGCTGGCACAGTATCCGGCAGAAGGAGGTGCTCAGTAACTCTTCGTTGAATGAATGGAAGGCCGTTCTGAGCCTGATGTGTCCCACTGGATCTCGGCACCAGAGGGTGTGGCGTGGCGGAACAGGGCTGGGTCCCTGATGGGGAAAGAGTTCCTGTGTGCGCTTTCAAGGTGAATGAAAGACCGCCACCTGAGGATTCTGTGCGGCGGGCCCTGCAGAACGAGGACAGTAGCACGGAAGAGTGACTTGAACGGATCATGGATTGGCGAAGCATTGCCATTTTGTATCAGATTCCCCAGAGCTTGACCTGTGCCTTGGGGGATGGTGGAGTTGGCGTGTGTAGAAGAGCAGCCCTGCAGTTCAGTCACGTGGGAGCAGATTGACAAGTCCTTGCTCCCCTGGTTAGATACACACACGCGCTCCTGTGCAGACGAATTTGAAAGCTGTGGTTTCTGCTGAATGACTGGCAGAGGGGTGGAGATGGTGTGAGCCAGGCGCTTCTCCTCCCAGTGAGCTTGCAAAGATGGAAGCTGATTGGTCCCTGCTTTTTGCAATGATCTTTTCCCAGGGCTCCAACTTGGTACAGATCCCTGTCCTCCACATTAAAATTGCCTTTAATCCCAGATTTTACCAGCCTGGCTTGGCTGCAAAATGGACAGACAGGTTTATTTATCTTGCTTTAATTGCTTTCCATGGCTACAACGTGAAGCTGTAAGGCATTTGAGGGTGCACCCTCCCACCCCGCTTTGCAGTTTCTCTAGGGAAATGGTAGAAAAGCTTATCCTTATTAAAGGACTTGAGCTTAGCAATGTTGGGCAGCCTGAACTGAGTTTCCTGGCTGTGTAGCTGTATCTATGTAGGCAAGACCAGTTGTTTAACATTGGAAACCCACATAATGTTTTTCATGAGATGAAATATTCTAATTCTTCAGAGCTAGATGCTGTATTAGAGGGGAATGTTTTTAATGACCATTTTTGCAGACTTAAGATAGCCGGTATTAGGTAAACTTAGCAAACTCTAATTTACATGAAGAATAGAGTTGAAATATCCGGTTTAGCTCTTCCTCAAACATTATTTGGGCCCTCGTCTGCACATAGAAAACAAACCCCTTTCAAAAAGGGCTTGCTTGTGCCTGATGCATCAAGCAAAGACGGGAGGTATACCCAGCCTCTTAGGGGCCTAGCGTGTGGATCTGACATCTAGGTAGATGTCATAGGAAACCATTCCTTTAAACCAGCGGTCGCCAAGCAGTGGTCCACGAGGTCCGAAAGGTTGGCCACCGCTGCTTTAAACGGTTTCTCACAGGTTACCCATCTCAGTCTTGCATTTCTGCTGTTCACAGCGTATCCGCCCCCAGGGCCTGGAAAAGTACCTGGGACAGTGTAACACTCAGTGAATGTTGGCGGAAGGCTTGTGGGGTATCCTGAACGCCAGTGATTTCCCCGAAGTGCTCAACAGATAATCTTCATTCTTGTGACGCTATGTGGACCATAACACCTTTAGGCTATAAAAAGCGTATGTTTAGTAAAACGTGACTACAGAACTTCTGTAAAGCTCTCAGAATTCCCTCAGCCAGGATTCCTGGAAAGTGGAAATAAATGTTTTTAACATTAGGGAAGTGACTGCACCGGCCAGGTGTCTCGGTTGGTTGGAGCGTCATCCCGTATAACAGAAAGGTTGCGGGTTCAATTCCAGGTCAGGACACATACCTAGGCTGCAGGTTCAGTCCCCCATTGGGGTGCTTATCGCTGAAACAACTGATCGCTGTTTCTCTCTCTCCCTTCCTCTCTCTAAAATTAATAAACATATCCTCAGGTGAGGATTAAAAAGAAGTGTATGTGTTTTTAAACAAAAGGAAGAAGGAGGTGACTGTTGAGAAAGGTTCCATTTGGTTCCCTTGGAAGCGGGAGAGGGCATGCCGGCCAGCCCGTGACCGAGCTTTGGTGCTGGCCTCGCAGCGTGATTGCTGACAGCACAGTGTCCCCTGCCTGTTTGTTCCATGAAGATCTCCTCACCGTTGGTCAGTACTCTTCTTCCTTCTCAAAGGTGTTTTTCTGTAGAAGTGGGAGAGGTAGACACTCTAATATTTATTGGGTTTATGATATGGAACATAATATTTTCAGAAATAGGACTACTTTAGCAGGACAGTAGGTCAAATAAAAGGCAGGAGTTACCACTATTGAGAGATCAGAGGAGCAGAAGGAAGCTCAGGTTACCACAGAAATTGCAGCAGCTTCTTCAAGGGAAAGTGTGATCTCAGATCCAGATTTGTAAAGAAGGCGAGAGTGCTGGGCTGTTTAGGAGGAAATGCCTCTTTCTCTAATACTAGGAAGCACCTCAGCAGAAATGTAACTGAAGGGGTCCTGTAGCAGTAGTCCGCCTCTCTGATACGTGAGACAGCCACAAGCACACGCCCAGTGAATTATCAAAACATTTCTCCCCGCTGTCAATTAAGCTCTCCGTGTTCACTGAAAGGCAGGCATGGCTCAGGGAGGATGACATTGGGCTGCCCTTCAATCACTCGTTCACTTTTGCCATGGCATTTATGTTCTTATGAGTAATTTCCTATTATCAGCTATATAAGGTTTAACATTTTTAAAAGATTTCTGTGTACTGAACCAGAGTTTTAATCAAATTTTGTAAATTATTAACATGAGTAATTAGGTGAAACATAAGTGGTTTTTGTTTATAGTTTCACAATTGTTTTTTAATATGTGTATTATTATTATTATTATTATTATTATTGATTTCAGAGAAAGGAAGGGAGAGGGAGAGAGAGATAGAAACATCAGTGATGTGAGACAATCATTGATCAGTTGCTTCCTGCACGCCCCACACTGGGGATTGATCGGCAGCCAGGGCTTCGGACCGTGATCTCCTGGTTCATGGGTTGACACTCAACCCCCGAGCTAACCCACCTGGACACAGTACTTTTTCTATATCTGAGAAGGCTACTCTCTGTATCTAGAAAATTGATGAAGATTGATAGGAGACCACTCCCTTTATTTTTTTCTCTTTCGTATTTAAAAATACATGGCTAACACTCGCTTAGCATACTCTGTGCTAGGTACAGTCCTCAGCTATTTACATGCATTTGTTATCCTCACAAGAGCCCCGAGAGCTAGCTTTATTATTACACTGATTTTTAAAGGTGATGAAATTGGGGCCCAGAGAGGGATAAGTAACTTGCTGAGGTCACACACCTGGTAAGCAGTAGAGCTAGAATTTGAATCCATGTTCTGGCTCCGAAGTCCACTGTTTTTCATCACTCCTTGTAATTACCCCATATACTGTAATCACCTTTTGTAAAATGTTTGTTTGCCGTGAGCTTTTTATTGAGAATTTATAATTTGATCAACTTGAATTTATTTCAGATTATCACTAAAGTGTGTGCTTTTTAAAAAATTAAATAGGCATGCAGTTTTTCCTTTTATTCAGATCCAATCAAGTTTATTAATCTCTCTTTATAGATCCTCGCTCTATTATAGAATTTGGCAAATACTTGCTTGGTCTGGATATTAGGCAAACTATGAGAACCTAACTTTATTTTTATTTTACACTTCTGAAAGAAGACTAGACAGTTTTCCAGCATTTGCAAAATATAGAACTTCGTGTATTTAGTTTGTTTATTTAGTAAAGTATTTATAGTATATGCTTTTCTTTTTAAAGTAGTCTAGTGCTGTTTTATAAAAATACGTAAGCTAATACCTAGCATCCATATCCTACTCCCTCACTCCTGCACACTGTACCACCACCAAAGCAAGATCCAGCAGTCACCTTGTAGGCGTTCTGTCTTATTTTAAGGTAGTCGACTTATGGTTATAATTAACATATAGCCTTGACTTCTTTGGACAGTCTGGATTTAAATTAAATCGGAGACCTCTAAACTGTGAGAATGCTCAGAACATTTTAATATGTAATAATTCTGTTTCCATGAATGAGTATTTGTGAAATGTTTATTTCATTCCACAAATATTGGCCACAGGCCTTTGCCCAGCCCTAGCGCTACAGCAGTTGCTAGTAAGGCATTCTACATCCTTCTGAAACTCTTACTAAAGAGAAGAAACCCAGGGCGCTCTCCTTGTGTGAGTCCACAGCTCCTTGCCTACAGTCCCATGGTCGGCAAACTGCGGCTCGTGAGCCACATGCCGCTCTTTGGCCCCACGAGTATGGCTCTTCCACAAAACACCACAGCCTGGGCAAGTCTGTTTTGAAGAAGTGGCGTTAAAAGAAGTTTAAGTTTAAAAAATTTGGCTCTCAAAAGTAATTTCAATCGTTGTACTGTTGATATTTGGCTCTATTGACTAATAAGTTTGCCGACCACTGGCCTACACCTTGATGATAGCTTCTACAACTTACTTGATATTGTCATCTTGTATGTGTTGTATCCTCATAACACATCCTCACTAGTTTGTGAGTTTTCTGGAAATGAAAACTGTGACCTAATAAGGTTTGTGACTTACTGTACTGAGCGTTCAGCAAATACCAATGGTTTGTTCAAACAAGGTGTTGAAGCAAGGTGGAAAGATCAGAATTCTACTCCCTGAGGGCAGGGATGCCTCTGCCTGTTTTGTTTGCTGCTGCCTCCCCAGGGTCTAGTACAGTGCCTGGTGTGTAATAGGCTCTCAGTCAACATAAGGCTGAATGAATTCAAGTAAATAGAGATTTAGATTTGGGTTCAGGCTACCTAGGGACACTCATTAAAGGAATTTAGTAATTAATTTAACGAGTATTTCTTTTGGATCACCTTATGCTGCGGCCTGTGCTAGGCACCAGAGATACAAGTCTTAGCCAAAACAGGTTCTTGTATCAGAGAAATAGATCTGAGACAGAAAGGCAGATTGCCAGTGAGAGTTTTGGAGGAATGGCCACAAAGTGGAAAGGTAGATTGAGCACAAGGGTCTTTCTGCCTGCTGCTTCTCTCCACTGTCTGCAAGTTGAGACTCGGGGACCAGGAGTGGGTGGGGTCACAGGAAGCAAGCCAGAGACGGGCGTCAGTGGCGACAGGCACCGCCTGGCCTCAAAAAGGATATGGAGTGATTTAAGTTCGTTAGAATGTGTAGATAAACTAGCATCTTCTTTCATATGTCCTGAAATGTTAGTATACTGTTACAGAATTACTGTTTCTTTAAAAAGCTCTTACATTTTAGGTACTTGAGATTTTTTTAGTGAAATGACTGCAGTTTAAAGACTTAAGAGAAAGAGCATAATCTAGAGTGTCGTTAGGCTGCTTTGGGGAGAATGGGACAGAGTAAGGATCAACTTAGCTGGGGTCCAGTCTCTTGGATCTACTGCCTATTGGCCTAGTGTGGTGAGCACTTTACTTGACCTTTCTTTGCCTCAGTGTCCTCATCTGTGAAATGGGATGATAATAGTCCCTATCCCATAAGATTAAATGAGAGAATACCTTCCTTGTAGGGTTAAGAAAAATCAGGAGTGCATGGGACGTGCTTAACACTGTGCCAGGCCAGCTGTTTAGTAAATATTTATTATTGTTCTCAATTCTATTCCTGTCATTGCCAAAGGTTCCCTGCCCACCTGTCACCCTCTCAGAGCAGCTGGCACTGGAAGGGTGGCTGAGTAGAAGCACATTATCCTGATGACTGAGGTGATTGTGAGCCTGTGTGCCCAGTTAGCAGTCTAGTCGAGTAAACGCGGGGCTTGCCTTTATTGATGTGCTTCCTGTTCTGTTCTTTGTTGCAGTTAACTAACTAAAACTGTTGTTGTTTAGCTACACGAAAGCGGATATGACGCTGGCAAAGCCCTGCAGCGCCTGGTCAAGAAGCCTGTGCCTAAGCTGATCGAAAAGTGCTGGACCGAGGATGAAGTGGTAAGCTGGGGCAGAATGTGCCTCGTGGTCAGGTCACTGGGTGTTTGCTTCTCCACGTGTGACCTGCCACTCGGGGGCAAGGGGCTCATTGCAAAGACTCAGTCACGTGTACAGACCGGCTGTGGCATCCATCGGGCAAGGGAAGGATGCCAAGCTTCAGGGTTGTACAGAAAGGTTTGGTTTTAGTACGCTGGGGTTCCATAGGTGATGGTAAAGATTTTCCCAGGTTTCATGCAAAGAGGGAGGAAATTGAGTTATTCTTTTTAAAAGTTTGTTGGTTGGTTGGTTTTTGGGGCAAGCTAGTGTTTGGCACTTCCCTATTTTAGAACACAAGCATATTAAAGCCAGTTGATACATACAGTGATCTAGAGTAGGGCTGGTGGCTTCTTTATCTTGAAGGCTGGCAGGATCCCTAACCTGAAGGACCTTAGTCAAAAGCAGGAAGCAGAGACTGGATCACATAGCTACATTGGGTCTTCCATGTGCATTCTGTTATCATGGCCCTTACAGAAGGCGAAGAGTAGAAATGTGCACACAAATAGAGTCACAGACCCACGGATTCCTCCCAGCAGAGTCCTCATGCAGCCAGGTCCCCATCTTGTGACTTTGAAAGGTATTGCTAGAAAAAACTTAAGAGTGTCTTGTGCTTTTGCCAATGAGTGTTGCCTACTGCTTGACATTTGCCCTTTAGGTTGAGTGAAATTAAGATGAAGGCTGGCACTGTGACACATATTGATTGTAAGTTCCTCACCTGTGTTTTAAAATGTGCTAAGAAAGCGTGCTTAGAGATTTTATGTGCTCTCATGTTCCTGCTCTTTCATTTTTTCAGCAGTATTTATTGAGTGCTAACTATGTGTCAGGAGCCATATCAAGAGGAACACCAGGTCTCTCCTCACAAGGCTTATGTTTTAAGAGAGACCACCTGTAAATCAGTGTCAAGTGGTGGCACGTGTGCTGAGGTCTGAAGGTCGGGGACACCCTGGGGAGGGGTGCTTGCTGTCTTTTGTAGGGGACTCAGAAAGTCCTGGTAAGTGCCACTTGAGCAGAGACCTTAGTGAAATGAGGGGTGAGCCTTTGGATATCGGGGAATTCCGGGCCCTAACGTGAAAGGAAGCACGCCTGGCACGTTCGAGGACTAGGTAGGAACACACTGTCTGGAGGGGGCCGGCAGGGGAGGGTCCTGCAGGGGGCAGATCAGATGTGGCCAGTGGACCTCAGTCAGCACCTTGCTGTTCGCTCTGTAGATTCTGAGCCGAGGAGTGGCTCAGTCTGCCCGTGGGTGCACTGTGCTCAGTGGACAGTGAGCTTTGGGGGCCGTTGTGGGAGTCCAGGTCCAAGACCAGGAATTGTTAGTGCAGTGAGATCTCGGGTATGTGCCGAAGGTAGAGTATGAAAGTTTGCTCATGGTTGCTGGGGGGCGGAGAGGGGGTGCGGTGGAGGAAGCTTGAGAGGAGTGGGAAAATCTAGGACACAGTGAGGATGGACTGAAGTGGCCCTTGAAGGTTGAGTAATAGTGGTCCCTTAAGACTTTAAGTTTATCGAGTTTATCAGGCGTATGTGAAGTTGGTGGTGCTGTTTGAAGTTACAAATTTTTAAACCTTACATGATTATGAAAGTGATGGAGACATCTTAAGCATTTGAGATTGTTCAGACAATGACCAAAGTAAAGATGTTAAAACTCACTTGTTTTGAAAAGTCATTTGATGTTGTTTTTCACTGTAGACCTACTTGGGTGAGGAGATAAGAGCTGTGATTGATAAAAATGTAAAACTCTACAATCCTTTGTAGAAGAAAGACATGAGGAGATGAAAAGGATGGAATAAATGTGTAGACTGTGACCATTTACACACATATTGATAGTGGTTTCTCGTCCTTATTCTCCCTCAGTTCTTGAGCTTTCCCCTCCTTCCCTTTTGGTCTCTCCTCTCCGCCACCTGTGTTCCTGATGGTCCCTCCCTTGTCACTCATGCTTCCCCAGCTCCTCACTAGTCGTGACCCCCTTCTCTCTCCTTTAATTTCTGCCTTGACCTTTCATTCCCTTTGGGTTTTTAAAATTCCAGCTTAAAAGAAAGCTCTTCCTGCCTGAAAGAGAGCTGGCTTCCTTTTCCTACAGCTTATATGGGGCACAATGTGGACTGTGTCCCCACCACTGCCGCATGGGGACTTGAGCAGAGAGTAGAGGGGAAGGGGAGTCTCACACGTGGGAAAGTCCAGCTCCATTTGAAAAATGAACAGGACTCCAGGGCGCTGTGCTTCCCAAGTATAGGGTCATGACACAGGGTCATGTTTCAGTGGGAATTTTGAGATTTTCTTTTTTCTCATTTATCTTTATTGTCGAAAGTATTACAGATGTCCCCTTTGTTTTTATTTTTTCCCCCAGTGACCCCCTCTACACAGTACCCACCCTTCCCAGGCCTTCACCAAACTATTGTCTGTGTCCATGGGCTATGCATATCCTATATAATAAAGAGGTAATATGCTAATTGACCATCACTCCAACACACAAGATGGCCACCCCCATGTGGACACAAGATGGCCGCCACAAGATGGCTAGCAGGGGAGGGCAGTTGTGGACGATCAGGCCAGCAGGGGAGGGCAGTTGGGAGGGACCGGGGGAGGGCAGTTAGGGGTGACCAGGCCTGCAAGGGAGGGCAGTTAGGGGTGACCAGGCCTGCAAGGGAGGGCAGTTAGGGGTGACCAGGCCTGCAGGGGAGGGCACTTGGGGTGACCAGGCCTGCAGGGGAGGGCAGTTCGGGTGATCAGGCCTGCAGGGAAGGGCAGTTGGGGCAACCAGGCTGGTAGGGGAGGACAGTTAGGAGCGACCAGGCTAGCAGGGGAGGGCAGTTAGGGGCAATCAGCCCAGCAGGGGAGCAGTTAGGCATCAATCAGGCTGGCAAGGGAGTGGTTAGGGGATGATCAGGCTGGCAGGTAGAAGCGGTTAGGGGCAATCAGGCAGGCAAGCAGGTGAGCAGTTGGGAGCCAGCAGTCCTGGATTGTGAGAGGGATGTCCCAGATTGGAGAGGGTGCAGGCTGGGCTTAGGGACACACACCCTAACCCCGTGCACGAATTTCATGCACCGGGCCTCTGGTATGCATATAAATTTCCCAGTTAATCTCTCTCTTCCTTACCCACTCACCCCTTCCCTCTGAAATTCATCAGACTGGTCCATGCTTCTATGTCTCTGGATCTATTTTGTTCATCAGTTTATTTTGTTCATTACATTCTGCATATGAGTGTGATCATGTGATACTTACCTTTCTCTGACTGGCTTATTTCGCTTAGCATAATACTCTCCAGGTCCGTCCATGCTGTTGCAAATAGTAAGACTTCCTTTTTTACTGCTGCATATAGCATTCCACTGTGTAAATGTACCACAGCATTTTTATCCACTTATCTACTGCTGATGGGCACTTGGGCCGTTTCCAAATCTTAACTATTGTAATTGCGTTGCTATGAACATAGAAGTGCATATATTATTTCTGATAGGTGTTTTGGGTTTCTTAGGATATATTCCTAGAAGTGGAATCACTGGGTCAAATGGCAGTTCCATTTTTAATTTTTTGAGGAAACTCCATACTGTTTTCCACAGTGGCTGCACTCGTCTGCATTCCCACGGGCAGTGAACCTGTTCTCCACATCCTCACCAGCACTTGTTGTTTGTTGATGACAGCCATTCTGATAGATGGTACCTCATTGTTGTTTTAATTTGCATCTCTCTGGTGATGAGTGATGTTGAGCATTTTTCAAGTGTCTCTTGGCCATTAGTATGTCCTTTTTGGAGAAGTGTCTGTTCAGGTCCTCTGCCCATTTTTTTTTTATTGTATTGTTTGTCTTCTTTTGTTGAGGTGTATGAGTATTTTATGTATTTTGGAAATTAAGCCCTTATCAGATGTATTGTTGGTAAATATGTTTTCCCATGCAGTGGGCTCTCCTTTCATTTTGTTGATGGTTCTTTTGCTGTGCAGAAGCTTTTTATTTTTATGTTCCATTTGTTTATTTTCTTCTTAGTTTCCTTTGCCCTAGGACAGTGGTCGGCAAACTGCGGCTCGCAAGCAGCGGTTTGCCCCTCTGTTGACTAATGAGTTTGCCGACCACTGGGATAGGGGCTTAATCACAAGGAACAACAATAGCCTGTAATTATTGGAATCGAGAGTCTAGGTCAGTGGTTGGCAAACTCATTAGTCAAAAGAGCAGTAAACCGCGGCCCGTGAGCCGCAGTTTGCCGACCAATGCCCTAGGAGAGGCATCGGTAAACATATTGCTACCAGAGATGTCTGAGATTTGCTGCCTACGGTTTCTTCTAAGATTTTTATGATTTCACAACTTACATTTTTAAGATTATTCTTGTGTATGGTGCAAGTTAGTGGTCTAGTTCATTTTTTTTTAGCATGGACCGACCTGTACAGTTTTCCCAGCATCATTTATTGAAAAGACTTTCTTTATTCCACTGCATGCTCTTGCCTCCTTTGTCAAATATTAATTGAGTATAATGGCTTGGGTCAATTTCTGGGTTCTCTGTTCTGTTCCATTGATCTGTATGCCTTTTCTTGTGGCAGTACCATGCTGTTTTGAGTACAGTGGCTTTGTATTATAACTTGATATCTGGTATTGTGATTTCTCCAACTTTGTTCTTCTTTCTCAAGATTGCTGTGACCAGTCAGGGTCATTTTTGATCCCATATAAATTTTTGGAGAATTTGTTCTAAATCTGTGAAATATGCCTTTGGTATTTTAATAGGGATTGCATTGGATGGTTAGATTGCTTTGGGTAGTATGGACATTTTAATAATGTTGATTCTACCAATCCATGATGTGAATGTTGTTACATTTCATGTTGTCCCAAAACTCCCTTAAACTCTCCTCCTGCTTTTTAATTATTTTTTTTTTCCATTTGCTGCTCTGAATGGGTGTTTTTTTCCCTACCGTGTCTTCTAATTTGCTGATTCAGTCCTTTGCTTCTTCTGGTCTACTGTTGAATCCTTCCAGAGCGTTCATTATTTCAGCTATGTCATTCCTCATTTCCAATTGTCTCTTACTTATTGTTTCAACCTCTCTTTCCATGTTGGTGCAGCTCTCATTAAGTCTCTTACAATTCTCGTTAAGTTGCTTGTAATTCTCACTGAGTTGTTTGAGCACCCTTACTACCATTACTTAGAATTCTTTATCTGACAAACTGCTTGCCTCCATTTCATTTAGGTCCTTTCCTGGCGATTCCTCCCTTTCTTTCATTTGGGAATTTTTTTTGTCTCCCCATTTTCGTTGTTTCTTTGTTTTTGTTTCTATGTGTCAGATCAGACTGCTGTACCTCCCAGACTTGGTAGCATGGTCTTAAGTAGTGGATGTTTTGTGGGACCCAGGGGTGCAGTCTCTTAGACCTCCTTCTGAGCTGGGTGCTCTAGGAGAGTCCCTTGCTTGAGTTATTTGGATTCTCCTGTTGTGGTTGGTCTTGAATGTTATTGTCCCTTTCGTGGGTGGAATCTCCTCTCACTCTGGCTGACTGTGTGGCTCAGCCCTGACCATGTCATGTGAATTGTTGTGCAGGTGCGGACAGAATAGAACAAAATATAGCACCACAAAATGCAAAACAAGACAAAAACATACACAAGACTCCTACAGCAGCAACAAAAGCAACCACCAGAGAAGAGAGAATTAGAAAAGAGACCAAGAATGATAGAAGAAAAGAAAGAAAGAAGGAGAAAAATAAACAAAAAACACAAAACCAAAAAAGGGGGTAGGAATATGTAGGTGCAGAGCTGAAATAAAGAAATTAAGAGTAGAGAATTCGGGGAATCGGAGAAGGAAAACAGTTTAAAATACAGGAGGCAAAAAGAAAAGAGAGAGAAAAAACTGAGGAGGAAAATTAGATATATGAACAAAACAATAGAAACTAGAATAATAAATCAATAAAGCAGTTAAGATAAATTTTAAAGGCGGGGGGGGGGGGGGAGAAAGAAAAAGGAAAGGGAAGTGGCATTCGTTTCAGCGGAATTTAGTGTCCCACGGGAGCGCCCTTGGGATCCCGCTCTTCTGATGACTGGCTGTCTGTCTGCCAGTTCTGGGATGCCCCTGCCATAGTTAGGGGCTCACCACCGCCAGGAAGTGTCCTCTGGCTTTCAGCACCTGCTTGAAGCTCCAAGCGATCCACAGGTTGTGCCCTTCTCCACAGGACATGGCTGCAGCAGAAGGGGCCAGTCTGCCCGGGAAGCAGGTTTGTTAGCAGCCAGGGGCCCAGGGCTGGGTCCGCACACTTCCCCTGGGTCCCCGGCTCCGCCTCTCCCGGCCTTTGCCGGCTAGCCAGCTGTCAATCTTCATCACTTGAAAGTCTGTTTCTGAAAGGGCGTTAGGCAGGAGCGGGCTGCTCAGCTTTCAGGGAATGTGGCGGGTGTGTTCCCAGTCCCCGAGCTGCTCCTCTGCGAGTGGCCCCGGATATTCCTCTGCCTCAGGGGACAGATCCTTGTGTGCAATCCAGTGGGACCCACGGGAGCACGGAGTTGGCTAGCCACGCTCCTGTGCAGGGTTCCTGTGACACGGGGGCGGTCGCCCCTCCCCCGTCCAGTCACTGACACTCCCTGGGACGGTTCCAGCCCCTCGGCTTGGCCTCCGCTTTGTTTCCTCTGCAAAGGTCAGAGTGCTGGGCGTGGCCGGCAGGCCTCCTGAGGGTGGGGCCTGCTGAATCACCTGGGGCTCCGGGGAGGTTCTCCTCTTAGGAGAAATGGCCCTTTTGGTTTGGGGGCCTAAGACCAAACGCGGGACTCCTGGCTGCTGCTTTGCACGTCTCCCAGCAAGGCTCCCACTGCTGACGCGCCAGCCTCCCTCCCTGCACTGCAGCCTCAGGTGAGTAGCTGCAAGTGAAAATGCCTGTGCTCGCTCGGGGTTTCAAAAAGGAAAAAACGGTAGCTTTCTACTCGGCCAGCAGCCCCGCAGCCTTTTGCGGCTGGAAGTTCTGTGGCCCCGTCTCCTCTATGGTGCTCCGGGCTGTGGAGCCCAAGCTGGGCCTCAGGCCTCTTCCTTCTGAGGGAACAGACCCTCCCTCCTTAGCCCAGCGCTCCCTCTCACTGTGGCCTGCCTCCTGGGGGAGCTGGGTCAGCGCCTCCCGAGATCCCCCCTTCTCTCTGTCCGCTGTTTGCTTTCCCGAAGCTGGACCTCAGCTGGTAATCCCGGGTGGATGCTCCCCACGTTCGTGTTGTTTCCAGTCTGGCCCTGGGAGGAGGTGCCCATCCAGCCCCGCAGGACCTCGGGGTCGCCCGGTGCCCTTATTTACACGAAGTTCAGCTTTGCTTTCTAAAACCTCAAAAATGAATCAGAGAGTGACTGAATAATTGATGGGCTGAAGTGTTATCGTAAAAAAACACATTGAAACCTGTAAAGAATTTTTGAGTTGATTTGAGCCAAACGGTGGACACATGCCCGGAAGCAGAATCTCAACGAATTGAGATAATGCTCCGGAGAATGGCGGGTTACATCTGTATTTATGCATTGCAATCAAAGGAGGGACATAGGTGGGTTACTTGAAATTCATTGGTGATAGATTAAGGCAGTGGTTGGCACACTACGGCTGGCGAGCCACATGGGGCTCGGGAGCCACGGTTTGCCGCTCTGTTGACTAATGAGTTTGCCGACCACTGTCATATACTGTCATCTTTGCACACAATATGCCACAATTGCCTAATCCTCACAGCTTCCAACTACACGGTAACATTTAGTCTTGTCCAGTGGTCGGCAAACTCATTAGTCAACAGAGCGGCAAACCGCGGCTCATGAGCCGCATGTGGCTAGCGAGCCGTAGTTTGCCGACCACTGGATTAAGGAGTTGGGATAAAGCAAAGTGAGGGAAACCCCTGGGATCGGATAAGAAGTAAAATGATGGACAAATACTTAGGTGGGTGCGGGAACAATTAACATGATAATGAAGGAATTTGTGGTATCTGTCCTGGCGCCCACCATATTTGGTTGTGCCCCAGGGGTTCCAGAGAAAGGGAAGTTAGAAGTTACCCAGACTTTTCAATGATTTGTTATCACAGATGCAAAAAGACAGACTCGGTTAAGGTAAAGATTGACCTTCCCCGTGAAGATGCTGGCCTAGGATGTAACTGCCCACCTTAACTCCTTTTAGTTAAATTTCAGACCGTCCTTTGTGGTTCCTTTAGGTCTCTGAGTTTGCAAGACCGCCATGCAGGCCTCCCCTGAGCTTGTCAGGTCAGCATGTGGCCCCTTTCGTCCACGGAAGGGAGCTTTTGATGACGGTATCTAGACCAAATCTTTGAATACTTTTCATGTGGCAATAGGCATCTGGTCCAACAGGACTGACCTTAGCCTGGTCCGGGCTGTGAGAAAACACCTGTTAGTGTGTGCATGTGGCCTCCTTCTGTTGAATTTACCAGATTTTCTCATCCCGGAAGCACAGGAATAGGCAAAACAAATGTGTGCCAACTAAAATAAGGCCTTCCTCACCCTTTTTCCCCCTCTCAGTTTTCTGCGTACTTGGACATTCTAGTTATTTGTCTAGTTCATTGCCTCCAGGTATGAGTTTGATCTGAGTACAACGTCAGTGCTTTCCTTTGCATTGATCTGAATGAACCCTGTGTGAGAGGCTTGGTAGGATGAGTACCTGCTGCCTGAATCCTCAGTTGGGCCGCAAAGGACAGCCCGAGTACTTCCGGCTCCATGGAGCCACTGTTCCGGAATGGGTTGATCTCTCCGTGCCAGTCCAGGCCCTAACCCTCTCCAAGGCTTAGAGACTCATCCTTACCCCATGGTGACTGCCCCTCCCCGAACTGCAGCTCCTCTTACATTTATTGGCACTTAATCCTTTGCTCTTCATGCTAGGCTTGTGTGGTCCTCACAAGCTCCGGTTCCTCAGCCTTTATTTCTGAGTCAGTTGTCCTCCTGGTTTGTAAAATGATTAAGAGGGAGAATTTCTTCATGGTGGGAATCATGTCTTCGAGAGAAGAACACCTCTGCCTGTAAAGGACTTGAGTAACATTGCTGGCCCTTCATAGAAGATTATTATTTTTAAAGATTATTCACTGTAATTAAGATTGCTCTTACTCCAGCATTTTAAAACTTGTCATAGTTAATAATTACGCATCAGGATAGAAGAGAAACACTTTTACTTGCTTAAAAGTTATGCTTTTGGAAAAAGTTTCTGAGTTACTATTGCTGATACTATCACTAACCTCCTCCTCATAGACCTTTCAGATAGCACTAATTCCTGAGATGTTAGGCCTCAGAGTTACACAGTGAAGGCCTTCCATCTCCCACTTTCAGTAATCCTGTGGCAATGTCTGTGTGGATAGATGTGAGGCTGCTTTTTGAAGTTGCTCGGGGACCAAGATCCTTTAAATCTGTTGGAACTCAGGCAGGATCTGTGCCAGTTTCTGTCAGATCCGAGGCCAGATAGTGTCACCTGGACCCTACTTGAGTGGAATGACTGAGAAACACCTTGGGAGCTAGCTCATGACCAAGTCTTTCAGGCAAAATAAACCGGATCAGATCAGAGAAGCATTTGTAAAGAAGTGTCAGGCCAGTTCACAAAGTTTACTAAATAGCACGGTGCGGGCCAGGATGGAGCCAACGTGAATGCAGGCTGCTGTATTGGAGCTGTACTATGGTCAACTAGTTTCACGCACGTTATGCCAAAAACATTGTTCCTTTTCAGGAAGCCATCCAAATCAGTAGAACTTATGAAGAGAAATACGAAAATACAGATCAGAACTTTTGTAAAAACCTGAAACCCTAGATTATTAGGTTTTTAATTAAACATGATGAACACATTTAAATATAGCACAAAGCCCCCAGCCTGAATTGCACCTAATGGAAACGGATTAAGTCACCCTTGCATGCTTGGATAGTTATTCTGTTTATTTATGCATGCAAGCTGAAGGTAGCAAATGCTGCTGTTGTCTTGTTGCTTATTGCACTGGGATTCCATTGCTGCTTGATGCTGTGCTCTTAATTAGCATTCAGCTGTTGATTATGGAAATACTGGGGATGCTAATTGAATTCTTCTTAAAATTCAGGGCTTGCATTTTCCTTGTGGAATTTGGCCTGACTTGGAAGGTTGTAAGATTGGGTGCTCCACTGAGCAGTGCAGTTCACCCTTTGCTTCCCATCCCTTTGGCTGTTTGTTTTGGAAATATTTTTCATGTTGGATTAGCTTTCAGCAAAAGTCCAGGTGTTGCCTAAGGAAAAGGCATTGCTGCTTATGCTGTTCCTGCAGTGTTTCCATTTCATCTTGGGTCACTGTAACTTCTGTCTTGCAGTGTGCTTGCCTGTGAATACAGTACGCCAGTTTGATGTAATGCATTCAGGTGAACAACATAGATACGGGTAACCTCGGAAAATTTTACCCAGAGATAGCTAATCTGTGGTGGTGAGAAAACTGAATTGGTCATGTATATGGCTTTTCAAACTCAGGGATTTTAAAACCAACATTCAATGTAAAGTTCGGTTTATCATAAGTATAAATGAGAATCTTTCTTTCAGAATTGACGTGGCATGGCATGGCAAACTGAGCTGTTGAATATTTGTAACCCAGTGAGCCCCGGGTGGCTGCTCAGGGAGTTACTTACACAGAACACAGCTGTTTGCGAGGTGTCTTCCTCCAGCAGCGTCTTCAGAGGCCTTTGCTGTGCCCCTTTGGAATGTCTGCTCAAGGAAACACTGTTCTCATGGTCCCCTCTTTTCAAGCCAGGCATCTGGATGTGCCAGAAGACAGACTGCTCAGTGCGGCAAAGTACAATGCGTTTTATTTGCTGTGTGTGTGGCAGCGGCAGGAAATGGAGTCCACAGCAGAACCAAAGTGAAGGTCCTCTAGCCTCAGGGGGCTGTGGAGGCGAGAGCAGGGACTGGGGGTGAGGGAAGAGAGCCGCCCAAGGCCTCCTGTGGTGTCACATGTGTTTTAAGATGTCCATAATCGTGTCTAGTTTTAAATTTTGTATCATCAATGTGAGGGAAGGCTTAATTGTGTAGCATTTGTTTTAGGGCTGGTCAGGTTTCCAGAGTCGGGCATGTTATGTAGTCATTCAGAAAAGGTTGATGGTAGGAGAATCCAGTAGATAAGCTCATGTGAATCCTTTGTTTTCTTCTTTTGTAGAATTTATATGAGTTTTCCTTCTATTAGAGTGTCGTCCTTACAGTTTTCTGGTCTTGTGCTCTCCTTGCATCTTTGTTCGGGTGCATACATTGTTTTATGTAACTGTACATTTAGCTAAACTGAATCGTAACATTGATACTCTCACTTTCTAATGAAGTTTTTGTCTGAAAAATTTTACAGTTTACTTGGAACCTGAAATACAGACATGTCATATTTAGTGCAACACATAATAGGTACTAGTGATTTTAAATGGAATAAAGGTAGACTTTTCTCTCTGATTACTCTTCCTCTAATTTCATGCTAAATTGGTAATGTTTCCTATGAACAACTTAATTCTTAGATATAAGAGTAGGAGAAATAAGAGAAATATAAACGTTGACTTATTACACATAAATAATACACATATTGCTCACTCATGTTACTCTTCTTATGATGGTCCATGGTAAAAACCAACCTTTAATATTACAAAAGAGGAATGTCCATTCAGGTAAAATTTGCCTGTTTCAAGTATTAATGGAATTGAACTGGTTTTCCTGTGATTGCCTCCCAGCAGCCTTTGATTCAGACTGTTGTTTAAAGAAGTCAGGAGTGTGATAGAGTTTATTGTCACGTTCTTTTGGAAATGAGACTGCAAATTAGAAATCAGTTATATGTGCAAAAAAAAAGTTGGTGTAAGGCAATCAATGTTGTCACTTAGTTTGCAGAAAGATTATACGGTGTAACAAGCTGTAAAGAGAAATGTATTTTTAAACCCTTTAGTAAGTGAGGTAGGCCACGCATTGGAAACGGATTTGTATTTCATGTCAGTAGAAGCTGCCTGTGGGTTAAATCTACAAATTCAGCCATGACCTTGCCTTTCACAGACGTGGCTTCATTGCTTTCTAAGCTTCCTCTTATACTGTGGTCAAAACCATTAATGTACTTGTTTTTCTCTTTCTTTTTAAACAAAGCTATTCTTTTCCTTGGCCAATATGTTTGCTTTTAAGTTTCTTATCCCTTAGCCCTAATTTTAGGTGTTTTTTTTAAAGCCAACAGTAAGTTGTTCCAGTCTTCGGGCTTGGGCGCCTGTTTGTGTGCATGGGTGCGCGTTCAGGCCTTGGGGCGATGCGAAGAGAATGGAGACCTGGGAAGTAACCCCACATTGGACACAAGCATTCTCTGTAAATTATTCCTTGCTACTCAGAGTAATCTTTTAAAATCAAGAGTAATTTTTATGGGACATTTTTCATTTTTGCTCGAAGGCGGGAAGCCTTGGGGACAATCTTCAGCTTGAAAGATTAACAAACACCAGGTTGCTGAAACTCTGTTTTCCATTTTATGTTCAAGGGCGGGTGAAAAATGGAGCGAGCATACACTGGCAGCGACTCTCGGTCATCTTTCTCTGTTCCTTTAAAAAACGAGAACAAGACACAAGGGGACTTAGAGATTGCATTTGTTCTCCCCTGGACAGAGTGGGTATTTTATAAATGAAGAGGATGAAAAGCCCTTTCCTTCTCAGTTTCTAAGCAACAGAACCGGACTCGGTTTTAATGTGTGTGCGTGGAGCACTCCATGCACGGTGACATTGGGGCTGTACGTTTTACAGGTGAAACATTGTATTAGCCTGGTAACTGGAATTCGGGGTTGGGGGAAGGAAACAGGAGGTTAAAAAAAAAAAAAAAAAAAGTAGGAGCCCTACAATGAAAGGAAGCAACTCATTCAAAGCTGTCTCCCCGCTGCTGTACTGGTCTGAAATGGAAGCTCTCTCGGGTGGAGTAATGATGGTCTCGGAAGCCCCCGAGTAGCCACGTTCAGGGGAGTGCCAGCTTGTTCTTCCTGTTCCCTTATTCTTCCCCCAGCACCCTGCATGCTGAGGGCTGTCACTGTCCAGCACTTGCTCTGAGACATGGCCCCAAGGTGCCTTCATGTGGGCGAAGTTCCCACACGTAGAAAGCAAGTGCGGAGGCGTTGGGAGCAGAGCGTTTGGTGGTCATGGGTGAGAAAGAGCGTTTCCGCGGCTAACCAGGAGCGCCCACGCCTCTCCGGCTCCGCATTTACCCTGTCGTGTTCGGTGTTGGGGCTTGGCAGAGGGCAAGCCTGCCCACTCTCCGCTGTTGTCGATCCCCTGTGAGCATGAGGATAGGGTGACCTGTTGTCTACCGGGTGACGCCCTCGGTTCTGACTTCAGATGATGGCTTGGTGTTCGTGTACTCATTCCACAAGCATTTCCAGAGCACCGGCACTGCCAGACACCATGTTATGTGCTGGTGGCACAGCAGTGAACAAAACAGGTGGAACCCCCTTCCTGGTGCAGTCGCTATTCCCTGGGGAAGATAGATGAAAATAAGATCGCTAAGCTGAGTGCTAGAGTGTGGTGTCCGCCCCGGTGGGTGGTGACCACAGGTCCCTGGGGTGTGCCCACACTGGACTGAGGGAGTCTTAAGGTCAGGGGCTGCAGTCCAATTCTTATTGTGTCCCAGGACATAGCCCAGGGTCTGGAGCAGGGTTGATATTCAGAAACGATTGTTTGACCAGAGAAGAGAAAGCTAACAGAGGCGGTGTCTCCTCCAGACCCTCAGAGCATTTCCGTGGAGATGGCTGAGCTCGTACCCTGCTGCAGGCGGGGTAGGGGACTTCTTCACCCTGCGCAGGGCCAGTGCGTGTTCTCACTCCAGCGGAATTGACTGAACCGGACACTCTGTTTCTTTCTTCTCGGTAGCTCCCTTGGAATGAACAACCAATCCCTTCCAATCATCTATGGTCTTCTTCTCTGGATTAAAAGAAAGAAGCTCATTCTTTGCCATCGTCACTCAATACTTAGTGATATCTGTGGTTGAAATGTTTTGCTATGAGAGAGTGAGTGATGGAGTGAGAGAGAAGTCAGAAGGCTCAATAGGTAGTCAGTCCAGTGTTGATCTGGCTACGCTGACTAACCCACTTACCCATGCAACCCATCCCTCTTTCAGAAACAGAATGACCTGTGTGCTGACCTTCAGGCTGTCTGGGTGTCTTGGGTGGTCTTTTTTGTAACTGTGATCTGTGAGTAATACACCTTTGCTCTCAAGTTTCCTTCAAAACACTAGTGTACTCCCTCTAGTAGGTCGCTTTTGGAATGTTTTCTTCCATTGCAAAGGGCTAGATCCCAAGTAGTTCAGCCTGGCAATAGGAAACAGAAGAACTATCAAGTAAATATACCAAGGAGCAAATCAGGAGGGGCAAGGAAAGTTGCAAGTAAAAAGTGAACCTGAAAATAAGAGGCTGGAGCAGAGTGAATGACATTATTCCATATGGCCTGAGGGCTAGAAAGTCTGCCGATCCATATTCAGTAATGGAAGTATGTGTTTACACTGTCATTCTGGATCATTTCATTACACGTCTAAGAGTAGTAGGAAGAGTAGGAAGACCTATTCTGAAAGTAGGATGCCCGGGACACACGGAGTCCCCGTAGCTTGTTGCTGGGGCCCAGGGTCCTGCATGGCACAGAGTCCACCCCCGAAACACAGGGCAGGAGGGGAGAAAAGGTGTGCTCACCGCTGGGGTGAGGTGGGGTTGACGGGAGCACAAGCAAGAAGAGGCCTGGTGGTTTATGGAGAGAATGCTGGCCCGAGCCAGAGGCCTGGATGGTAGTCCTCACACTGCCAACCAACCACCTTTGGGACCTTGAGGAAGTGAGGTCCCCCCTTTGGATGTTAGCTTTCTTGTCTAAGACGTAAAGAAAGGAGAAGGAACGGGGAAGGGATGCACTTGCGCTGGCTGGCAGGTAAGAAATCTGGATCTGACGTGAGTCTCGATCTGCTCCCTACCCCCACCCTTTTGCGTCTCAGGTTAGAAATTGGGCAGATGTTCTATCTAAAGCTGATGGAATCATCTCCGTGGAAGAAATTTAAAAGCATTCACATGTCCTTTGAGTACTAAGCAGTCTTGGTTTCCCCTAGCAGCTGCTTTGTAAGTTTTGATTATAAATTTGTTTTTCTAATCTTTCCCATCAGCAGTAATAAAGCAGACCCTTTTAGACTTCAGAGATGCATGTTCTGAGTGTTAGAAGCCACACCAAAGTGGAGGCAAGGATGATCCATCACCCGTGCCTCTGCTCTATGTTTTCCAGCCCCTTTCCTCCTGACAGCTCTGCGCCTGCCCTGGGAGCCACTCTTCCTGAAGGTCGCATTTGCTAATCAGATGCTTTCCAAGCAGGCTCGATCAGCCTAAATTCGTCATTTTCTTTTCCATCTAGGGCCTCTAACTAATTAGGGTAACAGAGCTGAGTAAGCTTGGTCATTCAGTTTTGAAAGGGGGTTTTAGAAAATGAGTTAAGCATAGATTTGGGGAACCAGTTGACCGGGACCCCAAAACCCAGAGACCATCAATTTTAAAACAAAGTCGCTCTGCTCGTAGATGGCGTTGGGTGCTTGTCTGTGGTTCCCGTTTCTGTGGTGCCAGCAGAGCACCACTTGGGACTGGATTTCATCAGGCAAAGCTGTTCCGTTCCCAAAGCAGCTAGAGAGTGGGGTGGGCAGTGAAACTTTGGTGTGCCCCTCTCAGTCCAGTCCATGGTAATGAAATGCTCCAATCTCTCAGCAATAACAAAACAGAAAATTACTTCGGATCATCCTTTGGCACAAGCCGGCTTCTGTGTCCGCTTCCCAAGTGTTTGGCCTCAGAACAGGCTGCCCTTGGTAGTTTGTCTCCCTCCCCAGAACTCTCTGACTTTAAAATCAGCTCACATTTTCCCTCCCCTCCTTCCTTTCTTCCACTTCCTCCCCCTCTTCCTTCTTCCTCTCCTTCTCTTCCTCCTCCTCTGATTTCCTCTACCCCTTCCCCTGTCATACATCCCCCAAGGATCCAAGTTAGATGACCTTGCTTTTAGGCAACCTTGCGGATGGATCCTTCCATTGCTCACACATTTAGGTGAGTCCCTCTGCATCACAGCACTTCTCCTCCGGGTTTGGAATAACTTCAGGCACTCGAGTCCCACGGTTACCGGGCAGGCATGTGTAGGGGAGACGTCCCCTTCAGATGAATCGCTTTACAAAGGGGTGGTGGATTCTTAAAGCGCAAAACCAAATACTGTTTCTCGATCACCCACTTTAGCTTTGCCTTTGAAAATATTACACGGGGAGAAAGCGAGAGGAAGGACTAGTGTTGGCCTTATATCGCGCTCAGTGCCACTGCACTTCCGTACGTGCTCTGTGCAAGGCGCTGCTGGGAGCTCGCGCACCCCTTTAACCACTGTCCACTGTCCTGCCGCCGCCTCTGCTGGGGTCTTCGGCCCTGGCACTGCTAGTTGGTTCTTCCGTTGTTCAAGTGGCTTTTTGGTCTTTAGCTTCGTTTTCCAGAAACAGGATTGAAACCATATTGACTCCCTTATCCAACAGGAAGGAGACTGATCACTGATTTTAGGCAAACAAACTGCATTTGTTCTTTAACTGCAGAGATCTCTGCGGGAGCCGCCACTCACCTTGGTAATTGCCTGGCAGTGTGGCATCCTTGACTGATTTGGGCAGTGGGCGTAAATGAGCACTTGAGTTGGATGTTGTTGTCACAGGCAACCTAGAGAGGGGATGGCAGCCACATAACTGAGACCGCTTTTCGAGGGCCTCTTCTGTCCCTGACAGTTGGGGACCAAAGGGACACGGGGATGAACACACTGCTGCTCTCCTCGGACCGGGGGTCAGGAAGTGCTGGAGGGGCAGGAGGTGTTATTTGAGCGGAGCCTTGAAGGAAGGCTAGGCCTTCGCTCGCCATACACAGCTGATAGAGGTCCGTGGAAGACCAGAGATAGGAAGGAACGTGGGGGGGTGGTTTGTAGCTGGCTGCCCAGTTTGAATGAAGCTGTGGATGGGGGAGTGTACAAGATAGCTGATTCAAAGCCACCCACTCTATGGGAACAGAAGTTTATGTTTAATTTAATAAGAAATAGAGACTAATTGCATGTATTTGAATGTGGGGCATGATAGGACTGCCACCATCATTGTAGATTAACCTGTCAGTAACGGGACAAATTGAAGTGGGTAGAGAAGGGGATCAGTGGTTCTGAAGCCTGGCCAAACACATTAGAATCACCTGGAGAACCTTAAAATGCCCCGTGCCCAGACTGCACTTCTGACCCGTTGGATCAAAATCTCTGGGTGGGACCCCGGCACCCATGTTCCAGGCCCTGGCACTGTGGGGCCGGGCAAGGACTGCGGTTCTAGTGAGAGATGTTGAGAGCTCTCAGTTTGTAAGTTGTGTTTTTCAGCCTTGGTTGCACACTGGAATCACATGGGCAACTTTAGTTCTTACACACACACACCACGTGTGTGCGCTCCACATACACCCCAGAGCCTTGGGTCTCAGCCCGGGGTTTCTGACTGAATTAACATGGGATACAGCCAGGGCATTAGGTTCTACTGTGCAGCTGGGGTTGGGAGGAGTTGAGGTAGCGTTAGTGAGAAGCAAGACCTTTACCATGTGCCACGTGCTATTCTAAGTACTCGACATGAATTGACTAATTTATTGACATTTTCTAGATGTAGAAGCAGGGTCACCGACCGGAGAGAGAACTGTTCCGAGGCCACAGAGCAATTCCTAGAGCCTGCTTTCCAATCCATCCTCCGGGCTCCAGAGCCCGGCTCTTAACTCGCAGCACCGCGTGGCCTCTAGAGAAGCCTGGCCGGTGGGGGGCGGGAGGGGAAGGAAAAGCTGGAGAGATAGATGCCCTTCAGATTTTGTGTCTCGGCACAGGGAGGCGTCCGGTGGCACCTTTAATAGAACTGTGAAACCAGAAGTACTTGCTTTCGGGCAGAATGGAAGAGTCATTTTGAATTTGAAGTGACTAGAAGATGCAGGTGGATGTAGCAGTTAGAAATGAAGGTCTAAAGCTAGGAAAGCTTTCTGTTTACAGAGAAAGTTCACAGTCGAGGAAGCTGGGCTTGAGGAGCTGAATTAGCACGCTCAGGGTCTCAGGTGGGAGGTGGCAGAGCCAGGATCTGATGAGGTTGGCAGGGGTAATAGCGCAGAGGAAGGAGAGACTCGGAATTGTTACGTTAAGCGGTAGAAGGCTGGACAAAGTGACAAAGGCAGACGAGGAGCAGGTCCAAAGGCAGGAGGACCGCCTGGATGCCATATTGTTTAACTTGTTGCACATGATGTCTAACTTAACGGGGAATGAGGAGTAATTACACGTTTTTACTGTGGGCAGTGATAGAATTCAGTTGAAAGATGGGGGTAGGAACTTGGTACACCGTCGGGACGCGGAGGCAGATCTTGCACAGTATGGATCCACAGATGGATCGCTTTGTTGAAATGACTGGGAGTGAGTCCTGGGTGGCATCTAGAACTCGGGGAGCCAGGATAGAGACGTACAGGAGTTGCGGGGCACAGCGAGAAGAAGAGACGTGCACTGAAAGAAGGCCATGCCGTAATAAATAAAAGAAAATGTCTAGGTTCATATCGTGGAAGTTTCCATGATGTCCGGTCATAGGGGAGGCTGAGGCTAGGTTGGCATAAGGGGCACCAAGAATTGTCGATGCGAGCAGAGGACTGAAGGACTATGAGCAAGACTGCTCACGTTCCTGACGGTGCTGTCAGAAGATGGGCTCGAGAAAGGGACGGCGAGCTGAGTGGAGAAGGCTGTGTCGGGAGGGCCGAGTGGGTGGGGGTGCAGAGCTATAGAGCTGCCTTCCTCAAGGGAGCCGCCACGTCTCATTCCATATTTCTGTTCTTCTGAGGAAGTCTGGGCAGATGATACCTCCGGTAATCCAAGTCAGTTCATGAGGTGTGATAAATGTTTTTCTAGCCATTTAAATTACTTAGCCCCTGGCTGGTGATCTTTGAAGTCGTGTCTCAGTTGCCTAGAAACTGCTCCTGGTCGGGACCAGGTAAATGCCCATAAGACTCCGGAACTTTGGAGAGCTTAGAACTGACTGAAAGGAGGGAGGAAGGAGCTTTGCTATAGAAGTAAGTCATGTGGCTGTCATCGAAGTAAAAGTTCATGCATTTGTCATACATAGATGTGTGTTTTCCATTACGGGCAACACAGGAACAGACGTAATGCCAGAAGATTCTCTACAACCTTTGTCACGGCTTTTCGGATTGGTGGGACGATGAGCAGGGAAGGGTCTGGTTCTTGTTACGGCCTTTGCTGGTATTCCGGAAGTTCTGGGCGAATATTCTCTGTGGTCAGGAGGGAGGGCGAGGAGAAGCAGCTCAAGCCCAAGGCGGCTCTGTCCAGCCCTGGAGTTCCCTTTGGTTGCCGTGTTTTCGTTTTCTTGGTGCTTCCTCGGTGTGATGTTTTCCAAACCGGCCTCAGAGCCAGAGCGAAAGACAAGACACGACGGAGCTTGACGGGAAGATGATTCATTCCCTCGTTATGAAGAATGTTTCCTTTGCATCCTTTATTAGGCCACAGGCATCGTTTTCACTGTGACTGTCCGGGATCGCGTTGAGGTCCCACCAGTCCTGCCTGCTGTAGTCAGAGCAGCCTGCATCCGCTGCCGCCGGGAGAGGCTGTGACAGCACCGCTGGTCGGAGCTGTCCTCCGAATGCCTCCGCCGCTGGGCGGGTATTTCTAGGCCCGTGGTACGCCCCCAAACGAGAAGCTCCAGTCCCTCCTCCTGCCCCCCGATTTTCTCCTCACTTTTTCCTCGGGTAACCGCTCATCCGCATGTAGAAAACTCCGCACCGGGCATGGCATTCAGGTCGCGTGGGAAACAAAGGTGCCGGCCAGCCTTTCTGGTTGAGGTGGTGCCTTGGACCAGCTGCTGTCCAAGTGACCTGGGCAAGTCACTGATTTTCTTTCTTGGAAACAAGAGTGTTAATTAATATCGGGCCCTTTCCGGCCCTGAGAGGTTCAGGTACTGATAATAGGCATTGTCCTTGAAGAAACCTGATCTGTTTGTGGAAAGGACTCTGCCAGATGGCCCCAGACAAGACCACCCCACCTGGAGGAGAGAGATTTTAGTGGTTGTGCCCGGACCCAGTGCTGGGCCCAATGTGGGAAGTTCCGTGGCGGCGTACACAGCAGATGCGGCCTAGAGGAGGATCTCACAATACAGGCCCGAGGTGGTAAGTGCACGTGTTCGGGGTCACCCCAGTGGTAAGTGGTCAATACTCAGGACCCCCAGGCGGCGCTCCTGAGGAGAGACTGAGGTGGGAGATTGTTACCGCCTGTAAACTGTTCTTGGCAAGACCGGACAAAGGCCTACAAGACTCGGGAACTTTTGTAATTTTTTTACTGAAAGTCATCCCGTGTTGATTGATCTTACTCCAACTAACTGGACCATGTTAGGGAGCAGCAGGGGCCTGGCTGTAGTTGACTCTGGGACAGCGGTGGCAGATACGCAGCCCAAGTGCCGCCCGCTTCCTCCGTCCTGCATTCATTGTAGACAGGGTTCCGCCCAGCACGGTCTCCCATGAACTGAAACGAAACCTCAGAGTCCACTTTAACACAAGTTCTAATCCAGACGCGTGGGGGCGGTGGGCGCCGGGACTGGAGTGACCGGACGGAGGCTGCTGAGCACTGTAATTGCTCACTGAGGCGTCTGAGCTCTCACTCTTCTTGAACAGACAGATGACACGCCCGGTTTTGAAATTCATGCGAAGAATTACCTTTACCGTAGTTGAACAACAGTTACTGCCAAAAATTAAAACATTTTTTCAATTGCTGTTGACATACAATATTAAACTAGTCTCAGTTGCACAACCCAGTGATCAGACATGTAACCTACGAAGTGACCACCCTGATAAATCCCACTTTTGTGATAGTCTGTCTTGGTTCCCGAATGTGTTTTGAGTAACCCTCGGTTGGTTCTGCTCGGGAAAACCGCTCTGATTAGTCTCCCTGAAATGGGGACGCATGCCTGGCACGCCCAAGAATTCCTGAGTGTCTTCCTTTTAGATACAAAGTTAAACGCCCCGCTCCCCGAAGCCCCTAAAAGAATTTTGCTTAAAAAGCCATATATTCCCTCCCAAGTTTAAAATACTGTATGCTCTTTTTTTTTTCATCATTAGGATGTAATTTCTGACATTTGAAATAAAACTGTCCCATCATTATTAAATATATCTAGTGTATTTTGAATACCATTGCAATTTATACCCATTATTATCTATTTTGAAAATACACGAATAAACCTGGCTGGTTTGGCTCAGTGGATAGAGCCTTGGCCTGCAGACTCAAGGGTCCCGGGTTCAATTCCAGTCAAGGGCACATGCCCGGGTGGTGGGCTTGGTACCCAGTAGGGGGCGTGCAGGAGGCAGCCAATCAATGATTCCTTCTCATTATTGATGCTTCTATCTCTCTCATCCTTTCCTTTCCTCTCTGAAGTCAATAAAAAAATATTTTTTTAAAAAAGAAAATACACCAATGAGCTACTTTTTAGCAGTGAAATCTTATACTTTATCTTTCCCCCTTTAACTTATGTAACTAGTAGCTTTTTAAAATATACATATATTTTTATTGATTTCAGAGAGGAAGGGAGGGAGAAAGAGAGAGAGAGAGAAACATCAATGATGAGAGAGAATCATTGATCAGCTGCCTCCTGCATGCCCCACACTGGGCATGCGCCCTTGACTGGACATGTGCCCTTGACTGGAATCGAACCTAGGACCCTTCAGTCTGCAGGCTGATGCCCTTGATACACTGAGCCACACCGGCCAGGGCCTAACTAGTAGCTTTTGCATCTACTTCCCCATAGATTTTATTCCTCCTGTAAAGCATTTTGTCTAGAGAGTCTTGTCAGATCAGCCTTTCATACTCCCTGAAACAAAAAGGTATTGTATCAAAATATGCGTACATACTGTGATTTCCTTTAGAAATAGAGCTGTGTTAAAAGGAAAACTCTCCCCAATAATTATAGTGTTATAATAATTATTAGTGTACAGGTGAACAAAACAAGATATTATAAATGTAGATAAAATTTTACTTTTTACTATTCATTGGAAATAAGATGGATTGAGTTTTTTAAACACATTAGTTCTTGGGTGAATATTACTTATTATTCAATTGAGGCCATATTCTGTATCTGTTTTATTCTTATTTGTAGATATAAATGTTCAGAAATCTTGTTTACATGAACAAGTAGATGGGAATGATAGTTTTTTACTGTGTTACCGAAATATTTGAATTTGTCATCAGACATATTTTCAATAGTTTATCAGGTGACACCTTCTCTAGATCCTCCTTCAATTTTGTTGAAAGCAGAGAATTGGAAAGTATTTGAGTCGCTTAAGGCTCTTGGTGAACAGTCACTGTGCCCACATCCACATCCATCCGTGTTTTGAATGAACCTGTGCTTCTGCTCTGGAGTTTCTGCACGGGCCCCGCTGCTAAGCACCCCAGATGCGGGGGGAGTGCCTTTGCTTGTGAGGTGAGAGGAGGGTGGCCCTTCCCCTTCCACACAAGAGTTCGTTCCTAGGTGGATGACTTGGAAAGAAAACATGGAAGTTGAAGGTTAGGAAATGAAGATTCCCTTAAAACTATTTGAGTCCGCATGCCCTTAAGAAAGTCTTTTGTGTCTGTAACACCCCAGTTTGCAGATAATAGACCTACACATTTTTCTGGCCAGGCCCTTATCTGGGCCCTGGAAAAACTCAGGAAAAGGCAGGACCTGTGAGGTCGGGGCTGGCGGTGCAGAGAGGGCCAGCCTGGGAGCCCTGCACACCTCTTCAGTCGGTCAGCTCCGGGCAGTGACCCAGGCTGTGCACTGCTTTGGTAGCTTCAGTGATGAATAAATTGCTGTCCTGGCCCTCCATTTTGTCATAATGCCAGAGCTCTTATTATAAAACAGAACAAAACAACACGCCTCCTAAAAACATCCATAGAAACCAAAACCCTCTGAGAGACCTTGGTTTCTTAATGTCAATAAAGTCTGCACATTTACCTTTTTTAATGTTTTGGTAACTGCTTTTTGAATAACTGGTGTCCTTTTTAACCCATACATTTTATTTTAGGCATTTAGAACCCATTTTTAGGAAGAGGTTAGGCTTTACCGGGCTGCCTAAAAGGGCCCATGGCACAAAAAAGGTGAACCCTGTTCTTAGTGCTGACCTCTTCCAAATAACCACCAGTTTCCGGGGTCCTCGATGGCGGCCAGGGCAGT
Source organism: Corynorhinus townsendii (assembly GCA_026230045.1). Classification (NCBI taxonomy): domain Eukaryota; kingdom Metazoa; phylum Chordata; class Mammalia; order Chiroptera; family Vespertilionidae; genus Corynorhinus; species Corynorhinus townsendii. The sequence goes on from JAPDVU010000002.1 coordinate 217,656,581, forward strand.
GGTTTCATGGAAGGTGCGGCACGGAAGTGACACTCGGCCGCTCTGGGGTGGCACATTACTGGCTGGGCAAGCACCGGGGGGTCTCAGATGTCGCAGTAGACTGCAGACCTCGGGTGTTGTTACCAGGCGTGATCTGAAGGACACTGTAATTTGGATTATAGTGTCTCCTGTGATCCAGGTGACTGTCAAGCATTAGGGAATCCCAACCACCTGCCCATCCGCCAGGGGGCGTGGCTCCTGAGGGTCCTTGATCTGCCTTGCCCTGTTCTACACAAGAAATCAGTCCAGAGAGAAAACTTACATTATCTCCAGGTTGTTTCACAACAATTGAGCATGTTCTTGGTTTTATTAAGTAAGGGGACCTGCGGCTTCTTGGTTATTGTTTGGTGTGTTTCTGTAACGTTTCAACATTCATCATTTTCTTTCTGGTGCTTTCTTAGGCAGCTGATTTGCTCCACACACCAGGTCCCCTGACCCGAAGCTACAGAGCTGCATTTAGATCAGGTTTCTCGCATGCTGCTGACTTTATCTCATTTACAGTATCACATTTCTGTTGCCATACACTGTGTGATCTGGGCCTCCCCACAGCTTTTTAACAATTTGTAATTGAGCAGGAAGTGTTTTTATTACAGTGGCCTTTTGATTTTGATTTTACAATCGTGTAGTGTTTAGCAGAGAGCAGAGGTGGGGAAGTGGCTCTCTGAAACACATTTTTGACAGAGAGAAGTCTGTTGTTTCAGCCACTTGGCTATCTGTCAGCGCTTCTCAGACTTCCCCCTTGTGTTGGTTGCCTGGCAACCTGGGGCTGGAGCAATCAAACCGTGGCCAGTGCTTTTCCAAGCCCAGATTGGGAGATGATTTATTGGTGGAACTGTAAGCACGGTAAACCCAAGCATCAGAAATGGACCCTTTCTTTCATTTTAAACCAGGGGTTTATATAAACCACACCAAGAAGAAATAAAAGATGAGGAGTATCAGTTGGAGTGTGTTTTTTAAAGCTTCTAAAGAATAAAATGAAGGCCTATAGTGAGCTTGTTGTTATGTGTCCATACACACACACACACACACACACACACACACACAGGTTTACATTTCTGCTTAGTTGGATTATTACATTTTGTGTTTACCTTCCTGGAACACTTAACACTTCAAACGTTAGTGCTTCATCTGGTAAATTAGGATACTTGGGATGCCATCTTTCATGAGAAACAGCCCAGGGAATGAAAGGTCAGGGCTCGACTGGGTCATCGGAAGCCTGGATAGAATCAGGCAGAGAACCAGAGCCCAGGTTTCCTGGTCACGTGTCCATATCAGGACTTAATGCAGTGAATATATAATGCTGAGTGCACTTCTGTTTTTCAGAATTAGCTGGAAAATGCAAAGAACCCTGCCTTCCCCATTCTGTGTGAGCAGGTCGTCCTCTCTGTACGTAACACATTCGTGTAGAGCAGGGAACACTGTCATTGCAGGACAAGTTAATTCTGAACTGTCAGATCCTTCCCACTTTCTGCTTCTGCCCACACTGCCTTCTCTTGTCCTCCTCCCCTAATTTATAATTACTTTTTAACTGAAAATCATCCCATATTAATTTATTTTTACTATAAAAGTTAATTTTAAAGCTCTTTATTGTGAGATTTCTCCTTCATGGAGTTTCAAATAATTTCTCCCATAGTGCAAGTGGAAATGAAGAGAAATTTGTGTGGGGGCATTCTGCATGGGACGAGGGGCAGAAGAATCGCAGCCTGACTGTGCAGGTTAAGCATTTCTTAAGCATTTCATTCTATAACATTTTAAAGAAACACTTCAGAACTCAAACCGTACTCCCCATGCAGCCCAGTTTACCCGACTGTGTGTGTAACTATGCTATTAGTATGTTTGTGTTCCTTACAAATATACAGATCTAATCTCTGTGTGTAATTTACACACAGCTGTGTTCATGCTCTCCTAATACCAATATTTTCAGCAAGAGTGAGGTATCATGGGAATGCTATTGTTCCAAACAAAAGCCAGCAGAGCAGCCTCATGGTGGGGCCCATTACCAGCACCCCATGTGGGGACTCTCCCTTGAGAGACCCTATGGGAGTTGTTCTGCACGGGGCCAGCGTGAGCCCAACGGCACTAAAAAGGAAAACAGTGACCACCGCTGGACAGGGATCTGCCTCAGGACCGAGGTTGCCTCTGTAATTGAAATACACTCCCTTCCCCCCATCCCCGTACATTTCCTAAAGGAATCATTGATTTTTCCTCCCTATTTGGCGATCCTTTAAAGCGAACGAAGTTAAACGAGGAGCCCTGGCCCCTGTCAGATTGCGGTGAAGGAGAAACAGAGTTGAGGAGCCCTGTCCATGGCAGGAGCTGAAGTGAGCCCCTGGTGCCCGCCAGGGCCTCAGTTTCCCCTGTTTGTGGGCAGATCATAACTTCTGGGTTTGGTTGAGTTCTTCTGGGGGACAGATTTCATTTAATTCAGAATAACAGGCTTTTGTGGTTTTATTTCATTGAAGACTAGGTGATACCATTGTCCATAATTCTGACAGTGTATTTCTTTTACCTCCCTAATGGAAAACTTCTAGTGCTTCGGAACTTCTAATGTTTTACAGAACAGAACTAAGGATCATTCTAGACCTGTGCTACCTGGCTTGGTAAGCACCAGCCACATGTGGCTGAGCACGAACATGTGCGGGTCCAAGCTGCGATGTGCTGTAAGTGTAAAACATGGCGAATCTCACAGACCTAGTAGGAAAAAAAGAACGCAAACTATTTAAACATTTTTGTATTGATTATATGCTGAATTGGTAATATTTTAGATAGATCAAGTTAGAATGGACATTAGGAGCTATTATTATTAAAATTCTATCTTGAAAACATATGGCTACTAGGAAATTAAAATTACACGTTTGGCTCACATTCAGTTTCTGTTGGGCAGCCGCTAATTTAGACTCTTAATTATAATTTTTTCAGAAGGCTTCTTCACCAAAGATTTCCATTCTTTTATTGGCTTGTAACTTACAGACGAGCCACATTTCTCTTTTCAGTTTATTCCTCTTTCTTTTTTTGCTGAGATCTACTTTGTTAAAGAAGGCGAACTTTTCAATGACTGGTGTATGAGCCGCTTTACAGGGACATTTACGGGACACTCCGCGGTGGTACCGGTGATATCACAGGGAGAGGAGGAGCCTCTGACACCTATTTGGGTTCTGTGTTAGTATTGGGTTGTTTTTAATTTGGGTGGAGCCGGGCAGCCACAATTGGCCAGGGATACTTTGCTGGCGGAATTCCTACATCCGTTAATGCTGCTGCTTAACTAGCCAGTTCTCATTTGACTGGAAATGCACTGAAGCGTGCCCTGATACTCACCAGGGGCCGCGCTTTGTTAGGTCTGCCACAGTGAAAGGACTCGGTGGACTCGGTGTCATCATCATATGGACAGAGATATATGGGATGGCTCAGTGGCCTTTGCTAGTGGGCTCAGTTGCTAGGTAAACCATCTGACATGGGGTCATTTTCCTATGAGGCATGTGGTCTTTGGATGAAAAATTGAGTAATTTTATTTGACATTTGAGACCACCTGGAAAGGGTTTAGTACACAGGTGTGTTGAAAAAATTAATTACCGGCTTCATTCTGGGTGCTAAGTGGCATCATGGGGTGGGACGCTGTGGTTTCTCTGGTGGGATTCGTACGTCGGAGTGGACAGGAAGGTTGGTGTTAAGCAATTTTGTAAGTAGTAATTAGACAGTTGGAAACTTAGCAGTGAACACATGTCAGGAGACACTGAGTCAAGGCGGAGGCAGATGGCTGGGAAATCAGATAGTGCTTTGGGAAGACCAAGGTAGCTCACCTCTAGATACATTCATTCAGTCAGCCAGCCAGCCAGCCAGCCAGCCAGTGATTGATTGCTGATCAAGTGCTGCTTTTGGGGTGGGATACAGGAGTGAACACATTTCCTGATGCATTTAGTGTCATGCAGGGGTCCTCAAACTTTTTAAACAGGGGGCCAGTTCACTGTCCCTCAGACTGTTGGAGGGCCGGACTATAGTTTAAAAAAAAACAACAATGAACAAATTCCTATGCGCACTGCGGGCCCGGGACGAGTTGGCTGCTAAGCAGGACAGGCAGCGGCACCCGGCGGGCCGGATATATGTCCTCGGCGGGCCGCATGTGGCCCGCGGGCCACAGTTTGAGGACCCCTGAAAAGCATGTCATGTTACATGGTAATAAGAGCTATGTGTTAAAGCAGAGTAAGGTCATAGAGAGTGAAAGGACATGCAGATTGAGGAAGTCTCATTGGAAGCTTATTTACTGGTTCATTTAATTAATAGTTAACTAACAATGTAGTTAGAGTTTTCAGTAGTTTTTGTAATGAATTTCATATTGGTTTCCTCTTAGTATATAACAAATTAGGCCCAACAGTAAAAATTACCTCACCTGCCCTGGCCAGTGTGGCTCAGTTGGTGGAGTGCTGTCCGGCATACCAAAGGGCGGTGGGTTCCATTCCCGGTCAGGGCACATGCCCAGGTCGTAGGTTTGATTCCCCAGTTGGGGTGTGTGCAGGAGGAAGCTGATTGATGTTTCTCTCTCTCCCTTAGAAAGAAAATCAATTAAAAAAATGACCTCACCTTAAAACCGTAATATTCCCTTATTACCGCTCCGCTTCTGGGGGGCGAGAATTTGGAGGTGGCTCGGCTGTGGGCTCTGAGTTGAGGGGCTTTCGTGAGGGGGTGGAGCCAGCTTGCAGGTTCCTTCACTCAGGAGCCCGAACCAGGAAGCCTCAAGCAGCTGGACATCGGGAGCTTCTGAGGCGTCTCTCTCCACCAGACTTTGTATTCCGGTGGCTCGGCGCTGTGTCTGCAGAGGCAGAGCCAAGCAAAAGCTGTATTGCTTACACTCCAGCCTCAGAAGTCCACCAGCATCACTTCTGTCCTATTGGGCAAAACAATTGCTCTTGGAGAGTGTGCTGAAGAGCCTGAAGAGGACCTGGTCTAGGACACGTGACTGTCCATGTTGAGATTGCGATGCTCGGAGACGGTGGAGGTGATACTCGGAATGGAAATTGTAGGTGAAGTCTGAGCTAAAGAAAAATGTCTGCTCTGGAAGAGAGATGAGAACCATGATAAAAATGTGGTTATTGTTTTAAGTAGTTACCCCGTTTGCCTTTTTAAAACCAGAGCCGCTTTAATGGAACTATTCACTGTAGTTGACGCTTGGACAACTCCAGGGTTAGGGGCACTGACCTTCCGTCCAGTTGGAAACCCAAATGTGACCTGTGGCTAACCGGGACTAATGCCGATGGATTCAGTTACTCACCAAGTAGAGTCAGAAATGAGGAGGATATACGAGGACTCTTGGGACTGCCCGCCATGACTGCTGGCATGTCTCCTCCCAGACAGATAGGTTCTGGGTGCTCTTTAAAGTAGTGCTCTACTCAGTCACCTTTTCGTTAATGTGTTACATATTTAAGACCCAGAACCAAATGATACTTTTCAAAGCAGCATCATTAGTATACCTCCAGCGAGAAACAGGTTTTAGATACGGTGACGGGACTCTCTAACAAACAAGACTATATGGCTGAAACGCAATAGGTTCTCAGCTAACGGTTGGTCAGTAGTAGCCGTTGATGGACAGGTGGGCACAGTGGAATACAAGTGTTTGGAAAGGCTTTCATGTCTTCTGCTTGGCATCAGTGCGCTTTTCCCCGTCGCTCCCTCAGTAACGGGCCCACATTTAGGACACACGTTCCCTGTGATTCCGGTGTCCTCGGCCTTCAGAAAAGCAGCGGGCATGCTCCTCGGACTCCCTGCCCGGCTCATGGGCTTGCGCTTCCACATCTCTGTCCGGGAGCGAGGGGGCACTGTGGATTGCTAACTTGCAAATATGCCTGCTCTTCAGCCCCCTGAGAACCAGTAAGTTATTAACATGAAATTTTGTGCAGAAAACAGGGTAGAGCAGAAGGAGCCATTTTCACAGTGGGAATCATTTTAATACCGACAGTGTTTTCCAAAGAGTTATGTAAGAGGACTGAATGAAGTCACTTTTCCAGGTCCTGGTGGGTTTCTGACTGTGATGCACCAGTTACAATTCACCAGAGGAGTTAATTTTGAAAGCTCTCAGCCAGGAGTTAATGCAGAGCTATTTTTAAGCCATTTCTGAGGTATAGTCCCCTCGTCCTGCCTCTCTTCTCTGCTGCGGACACAGGTCAGATCCAGCCCTTGAGATGAACCGTGTTGGGAGTTCAGGTGCAGATGAGCGAGATAAATGTACCTTATTCTTTGAGGGACTAGGCCCCAGCCCACTGCTCTTCTCTTTGCTCTCCAGTTTGATGTTCAGAATAATGTTTTGAAATGGATAAGGCAGGTATTTTTTGCCAATTTAAAAAAAGAAGAAATTGAGGCAAGAATAAATTATGAGAAGACAGCCCTTACTCATTTATAGGTTTTTGAGAACACTTACCTTGAAAGGCAAACAAAGGCAACAGATGCCCATCGCACCATCTGTGATCTGCAGCCTGTCCTGGACTCCATCTTAGGCCTCACCCGTCCCTGAGGCTCCCAGTTGTTTACATATGTCACCCTTGACCCTGGATTGATGGCATGGTTAGTTTTTCCTTCTGTAAAATGGAGATAGCAGTAGTCCCTAATTGACTCATTGAAGGTTGGTGTGATGTTTTAGTAAGTCAGTGCACGTAACCCTTAAGACATACCCTAGCACCACTCAGTGTTAGCTGTGTTTGTTGTTGCATAGGGGGGTGGTTCCCTACCTGTTTCATACCATGATGCCTAACAGCGAAGCTGCTAGCCCTGGGCCCACCCCGCCACCCTGAGGGTGGAGAGGGTCAGCATCTGGGTAGGTCACGGGCACAGGGCTCGGGAGGCTCTGGCATGGGGCAGGCTCAGTAGTAGCACCAGGGACTTTGGAACGTATAATTTTATCATAAGAGAAAGTGTTACTGCATTGTGACCCAATTATGTTTATTCCTATTAAGTATCTCCCATTTCAAAACTGGCTGTGTCTATAAACAGCCATGTCAGAATTGCCTTTATGGAACACAGGAGCAGAGTAGGTCCCAGGACTTCTGGGTTTGAATCTTGTATTCTTTGCATTCTACCAAAAATAAGAAATAGAGCTTTCCAGGGCCTATTAAAACCCAGTTTAACAGCAAATACTGTGTTCCGGTAACTCACTTTTTTTAAAGCCAGGAATTAAATATTCTCTACTAGGAACTTACAGGTAGGTAACTCCTGATGGTGATAAGAAGTTTTAACTCAGTAATGGAAAACTAGAGCAGTCTGTCTAAAAACTGGAGCATAATTATGTAGCATGACTGGGGTTCTAATTATCACTGCAATGGCAATCATATTACAATATATGTGTATCAAAGTAACATGTACACCTTAAATTTATACAATGTTATATGTCAAAATATATGAAACGAGCACAACCACAAACTAAGTTTGTAAAACAAAGAATAATCTCCTTGCCATAAATAATATTTATATTTGGGTCTCACCTGGCTATGAGGATTCAGAAATAGCAAAGGACTTGCTTTCTCCCAAGGAGCACACGCAGGTTAAGTGGAAACAAACACCCACAAGCCCTCCGTTCCCGCCCCGGCGAGGGGCCCGGCCGCCAGGCTGCGAGCATAAGCAGGGCTCCTGAGCACTCGGGGCAGTGACCCAGCCCACACGGTACCGCCTTTCAGTGAGCACAGTCTTCCTTCACCCTCGGCATCCTGGCATTCTAATATCTGTCCTCCGCCAGGAACGGGAAAGGTAAGGGACGTGGAAATAATTCACGAGGCCTGGAATTCCAGCGCTGGAAATGCTGAATTTCAGCTCCACTGCTAAGAAACAGACCATGTCTGTGAGCTGACATTCAGAAGCTTAGCGTACAGGCAGACCTCACAGATGTTGGCCCCCCCCCAGCCCCTTTATTTTTAACAAATAGAAGGCAAGACCCTCCACCAGCAAAAACATTATGACTCACTTATTGCAATACTTGCTTTATTGCAGTGGTCTGAAACCAAACCCGCAGTATCTCCAAGGTATGCCTAGACGTGTCTATTTTTAAGTCGGTAACGTTAATTATTAAATTAGTCTTAACGTCTTCAAGGTCTTCATTGGAAGAGAAATGAATTAATAGAGGGAAAGGAAATGAATTACTAGAGGGAAAGGAAAGTTTAACATATTGACCTCTTCTGATCACTGACCAACTCTGAGTGGGTTGGGTTTGTTTCGATTTTAAAGGCGCCTCTGCATTTCTGGTAAACCACAGGTCAAGGCTGGTCTCTGAGCAGCAGATGTTCTAGCAGTTTTGAGGCCTTGTGGCTTTCCATAGAGAAGTAACAGTGCAGGCCACACGAAGCTTTTACTTCCTTTTTTTTTTTTTTTTTTTTTTTTTTTTTAGTGGAGCCAGTGGTGCTTTGTGCTTGATCGCATAGCCATTGAAATACATTGACAGACGTGGTCTGTGTTCACCACCAGATGTCCAATTCCTATTTCTAGAAGCAGTTGGAAATGTCTGAGACATTCCAGCAAGTGTCCCCAATGGGCTTGGCCCATAGATCTAGCCTTGGGAACGTCATAAGTATCTTGAACGATGTTGAGAGCCCAGGGTGCAGTGGGCGGTATATTGGGAGGGCGTTTGAGAGCGAGCAGCAGGAAGCCTCGAACAACGCCATGGGAAGACTCCAACATTCAGAGGTTGACTAGCGAATTAAGCCAGGTGATATGAGGAAAATGGGGAGAGTTTCATGTCATGGAACCAAGAAAGTCAACCCGGCTATCACCGTTCAAAATGAACCCTTTGGCTTTTAACGATTTCCCACTGTGACCGCCCAACAAGCCTGTCATCTCATGTTTTGTTTCACTTCTATCTCAGAAACATGGGAGCTCCGCCTGCCTGATGCTATAGGGAGCCAAGTAGAGTCGGATACAGTACCTGTCTTCAGAGCCATAGACTCTGTTAGTACGTGAGACCTTCTACAAATAAATAAGTGCCAGATGCATGGGAGGGAATGGTCAGGGAAATGTCCTTTTGGAGTGGGAGGGAGTTGGACTTGGGTTTGAAGTAGACTGGAGGTACCTTGAGTAGACTGTAGAGAGTAGTAGAAAAGGTAGCCCGGAGTCTGGAGTTCAGACAGTTGCAACATGGGCCAGTTGGCACTACTGGGCATCTGGTTAGAAAGGTGGACAGAGACAGGATCCTGGAGGGCCCTGACTTCAGGGCTAAGGTGTGTACACGCCACTCTGAATAGCTTACAGCTATCCTTAGGGCGGGGCTGGGAGCAGGACAGTGTGGGACTCATGGAGAACTTGCTGGTTTTGAGAAATTCCTTGCAGGGGCTTGTAAATGGCTGAATGGGGGAGCTGGGTTAATATGCCGGCTAGTGGGAGAGCGGAATAAGGGCTTGGCCTGGGACTAGCACTGTAATAGGCAAGAAAGGGGGCAATGAAAGACCTTCCGTAGGAAGAATACTGAGGACTTGGCGACGTGATGTCGGGGCCAACAGATAATGGCACCGTGCCTAAAAACGGTTCCGTCTGTAGACTCCTACCTCCGTTTTACAGGCAGCGCGGCAGTGAAGGGCATAGATTTTGGAGCCTGGGTTTGAATTCTATCTTTTCCTCTGAGGCCTTGGGTGACCTTGGTCTAGTTACTTAACCATCTGTGCCTTAGCTTCCTTATCTGTAAAATGGAGATAATGTACTTCTTTTAGGTTGCAAGGATTTTAAGTTAATATATGTAAAGTCCTGGCATCTAGTAGATCCTGAATAATTATTAGTTGAATGGGTGATGTCCAGAGGAAGAATCAGAATCTGAACTCAGGTTTGCTCAGCTCCACCACCTGAGCCTGATGTTCTAGAGTTGGCCTTCCTCAGTCGCCGCCTCCATGGTGCCGGCCTCTCCTCGTGGGCCTGTTTTGTCCTTGGCCTGGTCCTGGAATTGCACCATCACACTCACGCTGGGTCGCCCACCTCAGCTTGGTGTGGACTCTCCTCTCCTGTAACCACCTCTGTCTTTCATGGAGGGCCTTACAACACCCCCCCTCCCCCCCCCCCCCGCACATGCTGTCTGTTCTTCGTGATCTGGGTGAGCTTCACCATCTTGGGGAAGACGCTGTGGACCTCACAGGCTGTGCCTTTGGCTTCCTGGCCGCACCGAGGAGCTGCACATTTGTCTTACCTGCTGAAAATGAGTCTGTTTTTTAAAGGTCCGTGGCTACTTTTACATTCCTCCCAGTGCTAGGTGCACAGTGAAGCCTCAGAGTGGATGAAGAAGCATTAATTCTGATGGCTGAGGTTGAGTTCAGGCCTCCTTCATCTCACTCCTGGGTTATCTCAGCAGCCTCTTTAGCTGGTCTCTCCATTGTAGCCAGTCTGCCCCTAGGCCACAGCCACACTGCCAGTGGAGCCATTCTTACCCAGTCTTTTCGTGGACCATAAGGCTTCAGCTGGTCTAAAAGGCTCCCTGCAAGCCGATCCCCTCCTGCCACCCGTCTCACCTGCTGCCACTCTTTTCTGCACACCCTGTCCTCCTTGCAGTTCCCAGAATGTTCTGTATGCCCTTCCTGGCTGACTCCTTTGCTTGAAGCCCTGCTGAGCACACCTGGCAGGCTCATGCTCTTCCCTGTCACTTCCTCTCAGACATCAGCAGTGTGAATTGCTTCCTCCTCCTAGCCCCGCCCACAGCCCTTTGTTCCTCTGATGCTTTTCTCAGGGCCCAGAGATTGAGCTGTTTACCTATTTGCTACAGAGCTGCTTGAGGACAGGGCAGCCTCCTTCCTCTCCACGTCCCCCACAGAGATGCCTTGCACGTAGTCCAGGATGCGTGTTGTACTTAGAATGATACTTTTGTTCAGAACAGAGGTCACTCTTTTCCAGACTGGAGGAGGGCTTGCCTTTTTTGTGCCTCCACACTTTTCCTTTGAACTATAAGAATTGCATTGAAAATTGACAATGATGAGTCATATCTTAGAAAGGGATGAGATCTGAACATGCAGAGCCTCTAGGAATGGAGTAGGAGGCTGCAGATCTGTCTTGCAGGCCAAGTCTGGCTCCTCACTGAATTTGCCCGGCTAGTCTCAAACGGGGGAGTGGGAGGGACTCTCTTCCCCGTGGGCAGGTGATTTATTGGCTGGGAAGCTTCCACGGTGATTTAGTTGTGAAACGGCGCCTTGCGAGGTGCAGGCTAATGCCTGGGCCTCGCGGGAGCAGCCGCCCACAATCCCTGGCCGGAAGGGACCGCGGCGGGGGGGGGGGGGGGTGTTTGAAGGGACCGCGAGGGTCGAGGGTCGTTGGGGCCAGCCTCCCATATTGGAGCCCAGGGGTGGAGAACGTGCGGCGGTAGCGCTGCTGCCTGTGCCCGCCGGGAGGGAGGACTAGAAACGGAGTGGCCTGGGAAGGGCCCCGAGTGCCAGCGCGGCCCCAGCCCCGTGTGCGCTCCCTGCTCACTCTCGCTGCGGTAGGAAGTTTCTGTGCTTTGCTGCCAGGATTTATTCCTGTGGTTCTGAAGGAAGGAACTAGATACCAGCGCGGGTACCGGGAGGCTTGGCGCAGAGTCCCCGGGTGGGGGCCGGAGTGCGGGACCAGCGGGCAGCGCGGCAATCCAGGCCGCCTTTTGCAGCCGCCCGCGGCCGCCGGGCTCTGTGCGCTGTGCTCCAGCCTCCTCCCCTGGTGCCAGCGGTGGCCCGCGCTGCGCGGCCGCGGTCACACACCGAGCCACCCCGGCTGCCACCTCCCTGCGCTTTGTGGAGCCAGAGCCCAGTGACAGGCGCGGCCTCTCGCTGCCCCTGACCCTGAGTGCGCTCGGCGCCCGCCCAGCGTACCTGTGGCTGCCCGCCACCCGCGCCCACCGGACCTGGACGTGCCGTGGGGGGTAGGCAGGGCTGGGGGGTAGGCAGGGCTTCCGCCCGGGCTCCCAGCCCCGCCCCGAGGTGGGGGCCGGGGGAGTCGGGAGCTGCCCCTGCTGGGGCAGGGAGGGGCTGACTGGGAGGAATGGGACAAAGTGAAAGTCTCCGGACTGCTAAGGAAATGGGCGGAGGGGGGGCGGGGGGAATGGGGGGCTTCGGGAAGAAGGAAGGGGTGCTGGTGGATCGTTATTTGATGCCCTGGAGTGGCTTTTAGTGGCGGAGATGGCGGGGCAGGCCCGCTGGTGTTCAGGGCCCAGTGGGCTTCTGATACCGGCCCCTTCCTAGGGAATTCCTCGGATTAAGGAAAGGGCTTTTAACCCTCCGGCTGTCCTAGAGAACATTCTCCCGTTTGGTTCTGTTTCCTCCCTTCTGCTCGACACTCGGAAGCCTCGTTCTCAGGTGGAGCAGTTGTGCTGCTTGCTTGAAACACGGAACACATTCGTTGTTTTTTCTTCGTGGACCAGTGTGCAGACTGCTAGCACAGGGCACAGATTGCTCCCGAGCCTGGCCACGACGTTCTTTCCCTCACCCTGTGTGGGCTGTGGGCTCGGGGTGCTGATGAAGGCTGCGACGGGCCTGGCCTCCTGGGGGCCCCAGGTCCGCTGCTGAATACACCCCTCCCCCGGCCAGTGTTCCCTGGCTCAGACTTTTTGTTATGCTGCCGATTGCAGCTATCTTTGCTTGCTGACATCCTGTTTTGTTTTCGGTTTTTACATCCCATTTGTTTCTTTTTATCACAGAAACGCTTCGTTAAGGGGCTCCGGCAGTACGGCAAGAACTTCTTCAGAATCAGAAAGGAGCTGCTTCCCAATAAGGAAACAGTGAGTACAATTGGACTTTATGTAACGTGATTTTTTCCTCTTTGCTCCTGCTGCTTCTCCACACTGGATCTTATGAAACCGTTTCCTTTAACCCTGCGCTGTGCTCAGACGCGGGCTGGCCTCCAGCACCCTATCCTTCCTCCTTCCTTCGCGCTCAGTTTTGGATCCTGATTCGAGGTAGTGAAGTGACAGACTATGCCAGCTCCCAGAGAAAGTGCACTTCTGCTGTAAGAACCAAAAGGTGACTCTCTGGCCCTCTCCCTTCCTCTCTGTGAAGAATCAATAAAATATATTTTAAAAAGAACAACAGGGTTAAGGGAGGAGGGAAGGGTCAGGGAGTTTGGGGAGTTAACGTCTAATTTTAAAGACAGGGGCTGAAAGAGGAAATATCATTTATCACTAGTTTGGATTTCATTGATTGGTTTGTAGCTCATATACTTTGAATTCTGTTGGGACTTTTTCTATATTTAAGGTTGCTATGTTTTGAAGAGTAGTTTTAACTCTACTTTTCTAGCCCTAAAAGTTTGCCCTTTCCATTTGAGAGATGCATAAGAATTTTATAAATTGCTAAATGAGGCTTTTAAAAATTCCTGTGATATTTCACAAAGCTGAGAGTCAGGTCTGATGAGTACTCTTACTAAATGCGGGGTGGGAGGGTTTGCTGAGAACATTTCAGAATGAAGTTATATGAAGAAAATATTAGCAAGGGATTCTGTTTCATTTATCTGTAATTTCCTACAGGTACTGTTGAAGGGGGAATGTCCTCTGGCTAGGTCAAGGCTGGGGGTGCGGTAGGACCTGGGCATGTGCCCTGACGTCCAGTGTCTGGCTACAGCGCCCTGTAGGAGTGTGGGATGGCGTGAGCAGTTAGACACCTTCTCCAGGAGTGGAAGGGGAGATGGGTGAAGAATAATCACTGTGAAAGTATGTAGGTTGCTCTGTTTGCTTCGGTTTTTTGGTTTTCTAATTGGGTTTTGTGTATTGATTTCTTCTTCAATTTTGATTATTTTTTGTTTTTAATGAATATTTCTGGACACTTTCTGGGCAGTACCTTAAGAACAGCGATAACATAATAGGGGAAGCATGTTCTGAGATTTCAAGTATAACCTCCCATAAATCAGTGGTTTGCATCATCAGTCATAACTAGATTAAACTTTTAATACTTATTATACATCTAAATATGCTGAGAGGTGGGTCATGAGAATGGTAAAAAAAAGAGAAAACTGTTCACAGACATAAAAATTAAATATGTAATAATCCATAAAGCCAACTTATTTTTTTATCTTTCCAGAACAAATTGGAAAGAGGTATTTAATGTAGAACAGTGAAAGAAAGTTTTCCGAGGATTTCAGTTATTTGAAGTTTGATACCTATTTTTAAAAACTAAAATGCCTTTTTCCTGAGTGTAGGGATTTTGGTTTGGCCAAGTTGGGGTGATATTGAGAAAGATCAATGAGTAGCTTTGACTTGATGTGATGGGCTAGCCCAGTGGTCGGCAAACTGTGGCTCACAAGCCGCGGTTTGCCGCTCTGTTGACTAATGAGTTTGCCGACCACTGGGATAGGGGCTTAATCACAAGGAACAACAACAGCCTGTAATTATTGGAATCAAGAGTCTAGGTCAGTGGTCGGCAAACTCATTAGCCAACAGAGCGGCCAACCGCGGCTCGTGAGCCGCAGTTTGCCGACCACAGGGCTAGATCATAACCTCTCAACTCAAGTTTTATCTATCCCTGTATGCTGCTAAAACTTGCAAACCATGAAGAATGTGATACAAGATGTGGCTGGACAATTACTTTATCCTGTTTTAAAAAATAAATTTATAATAGCAAGATTAAGCACTAAATCCAAAATCTGTCTAGCATTTGGAAATGCTAATTTTTATCTAGTTTTAACTCTCAAGTAGGATGCCTTGGTAACCTAGATCAAACCTAAATCTTTGATTCTGTGTTTCTTCTTGCTCTTGGTTCTTCTTCTTCCTCCTCCTCCTCCTCCTCCTCTTCCTCCTCTTCCACCTCTTCCTCCTCCTCCTCCTCCTCCTTTTTAAAATACATTTTTATTGCTATCAGAAAGGAAGAAGGGAGAGGGAGAGAGAAATAGAAACATCAACGAGGGGGAATCATTGATAGACTACCTCCTGTACTCCCCACACTGGAGCCCAAGCCTGCAACTTGGGCATGTGCCCGGACTGGTAATCGAATTGTAACCTCCTGGTTTATAGGTCACTGCTCAACCACTGAGCCACACCAGCCCTCTGTTCCTTACTCTTACTGAGACTGTCACCCTCGATGAGCAGCGTTTTCTCACTACACCAACTCTTGCCTGTGTTCTAATAGCGCCTCTTTTCTGGGATCCTTCCCCATCCTTTCTCTGCCATCTCCATTTCCTGGTCACGTGGCTCCTCTCTTGACTTCTCTGGCACCCAGAAGCCTTTCTGTTTTAGCCTCTTTAGGGCATGGCATCGGAGCTCATGGGAGAGTTGCTTGCTTCACTGGGAGATTTATTGTGGCTGACCGGCTGACTGTTCCTGGGGTCCGGTTGTCTTTGCATAGGATTGGAGGAGTTTGTTAGTAGAGTAAAGCTGTTGTAAGGATTGTAATCAGCTGGGAGAGGCACTCTGTTTTCCTTAGTTATCAGCATAGGCAAGCTAATTATTCACAACGCCGGGGGAGGGGAGGGCAAAGGTTCTTTTTCATTTTTGCTGTGGGAGATGAAACACGCAGACACGGGTGTTTCTGGTTGAAAACTTCCTTGGCAGAAACCTTCATGTGGTTATGCCTCTTGTATAGCACATCCTTAGCTACTTTCCACATTCTCCCCTGTTTACCAAAATTATTAACTCATTTCTTTGCTATTCTCAACTGCCTTGAAACTTCAGAAGGGTGTCGGCGTCCAAAGAACACGCTTGATGGGGCCTGGACCTGGGTCAGCAGACCTGTGCTCTATTCTTGGTTGCACCAGTAACTGTAGTACGTGATGATCTCTTTTGGCTGTGCAGTCTGCTTTGAGCTGTTACTGGGAAGTTCAGGGCAGATCCTGACAAGCACTGGGAAGTGGTTTTTTTCTGAAATGGTGTTTCTTTGCATGAGAATTGTATAGGTGCTCCGTTCAATCTTTATGAAATGTCCTCACACTTTGGGCTATCACTGTGCCTGAGAGCAAAACGGTGGCTCTCGCTCCTTTGCCACTAACCTGCTCGGGGCCTTAATACCTAAGATTATTAGGTCTTTCTGTCCTTTAGTGTCTGTGCCTGTAAAACGGGCTGATTCTCCTACTCAGAAGAATAGATTTGAGCCCTAACCAGTTTGGCTTAGTGGATAGAGCGTTGGCCTGTGGACTGAAGGGTCCTGGGTTTGATTCCGGTCAAGGGCACGTGCCCAGGTTGTGGGCTTGATCCCCAGTATGGGTGTTGCAGGAGGCAGCCAATCAATGATTCTCTCTCATCATTGATGTTTCTCTCTCTCCCTCTCCCTCTCCCTTCCCCTCTGAAATCAATAAAATATATATATTTTTTTAATAAAAATTTTAAAAAGGAATAGTTTTGAGAATTTAAATGAGATACTATTGATAAAGAATGCCTAAAAACACTTGAAAGGGTGATTGTTCTTCCCATCTACCCCAAATACTACACAGAGTAGCTAAATGCTATGAAAAGTACATAATTATTTTCGGCTTATAAAAAAATTGAATCTGTGTAAAAACAAAGTACCTGTTTTTTATTAGTCTCACTTGCCAAAAATTATTTTAGCTGAAAAACTGGGAAGGGGTGGAGGGCAGTGCCTAGTTTAAGGGCTGTGTTTTGTCTTGAAGCTTTGTTGAGGAGACTTCCGCTCTTCCCAGTTCTTCAGTGGGTTGTGCAGACCAAGGTCCTGGTGGGCATGGACAGCAATGGCTTTCTGAGCTCTTCTGGTCTGGCGCTTGTTACACAGGCACCACATCTGGCTGGCCTTGAACACTGCTGCCCATTGAAGTGGGCCTAGTGGTTGTGATTGTGGGAAACCAGCTGTTTATAGAGGTTTAGTTGAGTAGGTATTACATGTTAACCTCATGATACCCAGGAGAGTAACCGCAAGTCAAATATTGTAGTGTCATGGTTGTACAGATATCCTGAAGTTTGTTATCCTTCTCTGTATCCTTCCATTTGTCTCCCTCAATAATTAGGCGTAAACAGAGTAAAGGTTCTTTGCCGGGTGTATCAGATTCTGCTTGGCTGTGCGCTTCTCTCTCAAGACACTGTTGGGCCCAAACCACATGAAGTCTTGGGTATGAGTACATTGGTCTAAATCACAGTACGTGTCCCTTATCTGAGATTCTGAGAGGACGATCGGAACCAGGCCCCTCGGGTTCTGCTTTAGGGACTTGGGGTGCTCTTTGGATTGATGAGTTACGCTAAGGTAATGCCTGAAAAAATGTGAGACCAGATAGAGCTGAATCTTAATTACCAGGAGGGGGAACCATGTTGTGAATCATACAAAATCATTGGTGTTCCAAAGTAGTCTTTTGTTTGATTTTTATACAGACCTTGCAGTTTTCTTCAAAATTATGAGCTGATGACTCAGGTGACAGTGACATTTATCTTTTGTGCTGAAAGCATGTTTGTGTTGTTTGAACCAGAGACTTTTTGTATCTGACACCTGAATGGTTGTCCCTTGAATCCTGGCTGGGCTTGGTGCGTGGCTCTCTCTATCTGCTGTTGCTCAGACAAATTTAGCGGCATTGGATCATAGACTGGGAGAACTCACTCAGCGACCTGTCTGAGAGGCAGCTAATATTAGTGAGAAGACAATTTGATCTGCTCCGAGTTGGTAGAGAGAAGAAATGCCCCCAAAGTTGTAATTAGCCTGTGGAGGAAGGAGGTGAAAAGGCGCCCATCCTTAACTGCCTTTCTCATCTCTGTAGTTCTATTTCTGAGAACCTAGTCCAATAGAAATTGAGCTCTTGTTACTTGTAAAGCCAGTTGCTGGTACATTAATATTCACTGTACTAGAAATGCGTTTGCCCCATTTCCCACTTTTACAGCTAAACGTTCCATATAGTTCAGTTTTTAGAAATGTTGTATGCTTACCGAGCGCTGTAATGGGTAGGGTGTCTACGGAGCAGCAAGGTGCCACCGTGCCCTGCAGGGAAGAGGAACCCTTTGCATGTGCTCAGGGTCCTCCTGGCTGGAGAGGCCCTTCAGTGTGCACAGAGGCTGAGGGCTTCTGGAAGGCTCTTTGGAGAGTGCAGGGTTTGACCTGAACTTTGAAGGAAGGATACGTTTTTTGACAGGCCGAGGCTGGGAGGGAGGGCGGGTGGAGGAAAAGTGACTTTCCAGCTGTAGGAAAGAGCACCAGCAAAGGCATGGAGACCGGAAATTGCAAAACATGCCCAGCCAGTGCACGAGTGTGGCTGGAGGGAGGCCGCAGCCAGGATGCGGTAGGACTTAGGCCAGAACGATGGCCTGCCGGTGACTTTGGGGGACCTTGGAGTGCGCCTGGAGACCCCCCCTTGAAGGCTTTTAAAGAGAAAAAAAGTGAGAGCATCCAAGCTGAGGTCTGGTAATAATTCAGTCTTGTAGTAAGACCGAAAACGGGGAGCTGCCAGTGACGTAGGAAGTGGAAGCCGGTCTTTTATCGCGCTTTTCTCTGTTGAAAATGTGTCACTGTTTTTAATGGGACCAAGAGCCCAGTGAACGGCGGGGTGGTTTTGATGTTTAGTTGTTGTTCTTTTTTAACTTTGGGTGATAGGATGAAAAGCATTAGAGATTTAAAATTTTAATTTGAGAAATATCATGAAAATCAACCACCTTTCTCAGCCACATTTCTGGGAATGAGTTCTGTTAAATATGTACATAACTACTGAATATTAATTGCTCATTTCTTTGGACAAAATATCTTTTGCATAGAGCCTATCCTCCAGGCAAAGAATGACTAGTATTTGGACAGGGCTTTAGGACTGAGTAATCGAGATTCTGTTAATATTAAGAGGTTAAAAATTACTCTGGCATTCAATTTGAACATTCAGCATGAAGTTTTATCTAACTTCAGATTATAACCTTAGATAAACAGTTTTCTAGCCTCATTAATGCTTAATCTAATGTTACATAACAGAGTATGGACTTACTGAATAGGTTGCTATTAATGAGGACAAATGTGTTATAACCACATAACGATACTTCAGGAAACTCTCCAGTTTAAAATCCGAGACCTCTACTGCCACTGCTGTGTGTCCTCACCGCTCGCAGTGTGACCCAGACCAGGGTCTTCACATCACCTGGTTCTCGTGCCAATCAGACTGCCAGGCCCCAGTCGGCGCCTATTGGACGAGCCCTTAGGAAGCCTGCGCTTACATGAAAGGAGCCTTGCAGAGCCCGAAGCCCGTGTGACACTCTCGGAGTAATGCTGTTTTTATTCCGTCCAAGTTGTGAATGGTTTCACTATGAGGACTTGATTTTGTTTTTCACGTTACTACAAAATTTTTCAAACATACAGAGGAGTACCTGGGCTTATTTTCATTATCAGTGATCGAATTTCTTAATATAGCTTCCCTCTTCCCACTTCCCAGTCTTCCCTAGAAACTCAGTTGTAACTCCTGTCACGTTTCACATAAAAACTGTTGTCCTCCTGTTTCAGTTATGACATAGGCTTTGTGAGTCAGGCTAGGCTACACCCGGTTTGTTTCTAATAGAAACCTTTTTATTTGAAAGGACTTCTTAATCTGAAGTTTATATACTTAATACAACAGATGTTTCTTTTACTGGCACACCTTAAATATGAATAAGAAATACAAGTGCTTTGAGGTTGGCAAGATTGGGTAAAAGGGTAGACATTTAAGTGCCATACCTTTTCTCTTAATTACTTGTCCTCAGGTAAATACAGACAGAGCTGGAATTTTCCATGCGAGGCGGAAGTGACCGATAGAAACAGGCACTGCATTTGGGGTGCAGGTACTTTGTGTGAGCCTACCGTTCATTCCCGTGTAGGGGTTTGTTCCCATTAACATGGAGCAGGGGTTTGAATCTCTTCATTCTGATAGTCTAACCAGTGGTCGGCAAACTGCCGCTCTGTTGACTAATGAGTTTGCCGACCACTGACCTAGACTCTCGATTCCAATAATTACAGGCTGTTGTTGTTCCTTGTGATGAAGCCCCTATCCCAGTGGTCGGCAAACTCATTAGTCAACAGAGCGGCAAACCGCAGCACCTGTATGGATGTTTGGGCAGTGGTCCAGTTTTGACTGGGCTCATCTAAGAGAGATTGGCTGATTCCTTGTCTAAGTGAAGCAGTTAAGAATTTGCATGTAAGAAACTGTTGGTGTTGATACTGGGGGGAAAAGGAGGTCTTAAAAATTAAGTGACTTTTTAAAACCAGGGGCCTTGTATATTTGCTGCTCTCAGTATTAACGTCTTGGGCCTGTCTCTGGCCTGACCTGCATGTCAGAGCTGGTGGGGCGGCATGAGAGTGCTCCAGTGTACACTGTGTAGTGCTTGTAGAACCTGCATTGGAAACGGCCTTGGACTCTTCCACTGTTACTGAGAAAGTGCTGCTTACAAGGACCAGTTTTATTTATTTGCTGTTGGTATTTGCTAACCCAGGTTTCTTGTGATCCAGCCGGATCTTGGTTACCTGGGGACTTTCAGATGGAGACATTTGTGACTTTTAAGCCGAAATAGACTCGCCCACTTTATTAGCTAGTAAAACGAATGAATGGTTTGAACTGGTCTTTAAAAAGACTTAAACGTTGTGCTTACTCTGGTTAGAGTCCATGAGTTTATTCGGAGCTCATATTTTATATCGCTAATAGATTTTTTTTAACCTTACTGGGTCGGTGAACCCATCCTAACTTTGAAAATTCAGTTTGCTGAAGTTTTAAAAAATACATCCAGTCTGTTAAAAGCTGACATTAAAAATAAGTTTCAAAATGTACCTGAAACCCTAATCCTTGTTTAATTGGTTCGTTTTAATTTTAAGGGATGCCCTTGAGTAACACTTAGGAGGAAGACTAGAAAGTAATTGCATTGTTTTAGGAAAACATTCACCTCAGCCTTACTCACAGCTCACCAGTGGCAGGAAAATCATGCCCCCCTCCACCCACCCATGAATTTTTTTTCTTGTATGTAATTTGAAAACCATTACTTGTGTTATAAAAATAGGAGATGCAAGCAGGAGAAACCGTGCTTGAGACACAGAATTCCATTAAGCTAAGTTTTCTTTCTGAGATGTTGAATTTTGAAATTGTTTCCATATTAATGGCCTCTGTTCTTCTTTTTTTTACTATGGAAATACGGCTTTTTCTTCTGTTCAGGTGTCTTAAATCCTCTAAATTGTGGCATGAGTAACCCCAGAATTGGGCCTTTGGGGCATCTAAACCACCATCGCAGTTGGCATAATTGGGAGTGTCCTGAGAACTGTTTGGGGGAGCCTTGGTACCAGAGGCACTCTCTGAGGGGTGTCTGAGGTGCTAGAGGGCATGCTTACCCTCCTGGAGCTCACAGCCCGGTGGAGGGCCCGTGGGGCTTGCGTTCTGCCCTGGAAGGTGCCTGCGTCTCAGTCGCTGAGACTGCAGAGCCCGGTTACAGGTCCTGCCTGGGCCGCACTTCGGAGAGCCACCCGAGTCCGCTCCAGCGTGGACCGGGCCACTACACAAAGAGCCAGCTCCTCCCCACAGAACTGCATTTTGTTCTGCCCATTAAAAATGAATATCTATTTCATTTTAGTCTTGAACTTGAGACTCTGCTCCTTCCCCCGCCCCCCATGCATTTTCTTTCTTTCACATACATGCATGCATGTATGTATGTCTTCATATAGATGTAAGGCTTTCTGGGCAGGAAGCACGTTTAATATTTCTTTATGGCACCTTTGGTGCCCTCCAACGGGCCAATAGCTGTTAAAAACGAGATTGTGTGTATGTATTCACACATGTGTAAATGAGGGAGAAAAATGCATGGGAGCCATAGATATATCTGACCCTGAAAGAGGAAAGCTTCTCTGTGTTTTCAAGGACACGTTCTCCTCACCTTTTGCTCTTTGTGTTGGTTTTCAAGATCTTCGGTGCTGCTTTCCAGGCCAGTGGAAACCTGGCCACCCCAGGCTGTAGACTGTTCAGTGGGCAGAAACTCCCGTTAGCTCCTGTGCCAACACGGTGAGACTAGGGCTTGGGTTCCCTGTGCCACATGGGACTGCCTTTCTGTTGGCCACGGGCAGTAAGTCACCTCTACTGTTTGCACAGTAATTCTGCTTTCTAGATTATTTGTAAGATTGAAACCCATTGTTTATTTTTCTCAGCAGGTTTATTGAGCAAGTCAAGAATAAAATACTGTTCTAAGCAGTAGAGTAAGCCATTAGCCAATTGCAGCTTGGCTTTAAACTGGTCACCAGTGTGTATGTGCGTGTGTGTGTGTGTGTGTGTGTGTGTGTGTGTGCTGGAGGTGAGAGCCAAGCGAGGTGGAGGAGGCTCACTGTTGCCAGATTCTGCAGCTTTTCAAGGTTCCCGTGACTGTTTATGGATTTTTTTTCCCTTTTAGTCAGTCAGTGAGTCACCATCATATGCCATTTTATTATCTTGAAAACAGTCTGGAATTTTTATCCTGTGTCTTTTGCTTATGAGTGAAACACCACTGAGGATGTTCTGAACAATTTTAAGTTGAAGTTTTTTCTGCAATGCTTTGGTTGTGTATTTGCAGCTGCAGCCATTGTATCTTTGTTCCCAGGCACAAGGGTTGGGTTTTCCTTGAGTTTGGCAAGAAGTGGTGACTTTCTTGTGTTTTATTATTGTGGAGGGCTGGAGCAGCAAAGGTCCAACACCTTTGGGATTTGGTGATTCTTGATTCGAACACACACCTCCTAGGGTCGGAACTTGGTTCGCCTTCCCAAGATGCTCTGTTTTGGAATCAGGTTAGAGGTCTGTGGCCTTGAGTTGTCAAGGCAGGTGTTTAAGTTTTGGAGGAAGAATTTGGAGTTTGTGGAACAATGAAATTCTAAAGGAAATAGGCCCAGTGAATCTGTATGCCTGGCCAGCTTCAGCAGAGCAAGTGAATTGGGCAAACTCCAGACATTCTGGAAAATGTGGGATTTTTTAAAAAAGCAAAACAAAACTTTCTTTTGTTTATCCTCATTGGAGGACATTTTCCCCATTGATTTTGAGAGGGGGAGAGAGAGAGAGAGAGAGAGAGAGAGAGAGAGAGAGAGAGAAGAGAAGAGATACACATCGATTGGTTGCCTCCCTCACTTCCCCAGACCGGGGCCTGGGATGGAACCCGAGACCCTTCAGTGCTCAGGCTAACACTCTAACCATTAAACCACACAAGTCAGGGCAAAACTTTTTTTTTTTTAATCCTCACCCAAGAGTATGTTTTCAGAGAAAGGAAGGGCCGGAGAGAAACATCAATTGGTTGCCTCTCGCACGCACCCTGACCGGGGATTGAACCTGCAATCTGGGTATGTGCCCTGACCGAATCAAACCCACTACCTTTCGGTGTACAGGACAATGCTCCATCCTGCTGTGCATAAAACAGAACTTTTAAAATAAATTTCAAAATTTGCTCTGTCCTGTGGACTGAATTTATTTGTCCAAACTTGAAGCCCTGGTGGGAGTGTGCACCAGAAGGTCGTGGGTTCAGGTGCCGGTCAAGGCACACACCCAAGTTGTTTCTCACATCAGTGTCTCTCTCTCCCCCTTCCTCTCTCTTTAAAATCAACAAAAACATACACATGGGTGAGCATTTTAAAAAGAAACTTGAAGTCTTTATTTCCTTTTTAAATATTATTGATTTTGAGAGAGAGAGGAGAGAGAAACATCGATGTGAAAGCAGAACATCTTGGAACATGGATCGGCTGCCTCCTGCATGCCCCCTACCAGGGATCGAGCCAAAAACCCAGGCCTGTGCCCTGACCTGGAATCAAACCAGCAACCTTTCAGAGCGCGGGATGATGCCCAACCAACTGAGCCACACCAGCCAGGGCGGAAGGGAAGCCCTTATTTCTTCTGACCATGTAAGCCTATGAGGTGACTCAGGAGAAGAGTCCATGTGCTTCCCTGTACCATGTTGTGTCTACCAGATGATCAGGCAGAATAATAGAGTTGAAGGATAGCGTGTTTCTTACATAGTCATTTGTATGTAAACTAAAATGTGCAAACTTACCAAGTTGGAGGATACATGTACCCATTTGTCCAGTATATTTGTCTTAGACTCATACTCATGCATATTCTTTTCCTTTGCACCATTTTCTATTCTAATTACTAATTTCCCAAATGCTAAGTGCCTTACTAGGTATGTCTTATATGTGTTAGGACTTTTTTTCTAGAAATCAGTGACGTAGAGGGTTTAGCCAGTGTCAATGTAAGATCTTAACGCGTTAATAGTCAGCAAGCACTTACCGAGTTCATTGAGTCTGGTGAGAAGATTACAGATGTGGTCCTGCTCCCTGGGGACCTCCAGCGGTTGTCACGTGTGAGTTGGCATGAACCCAAGAGCTAACCTCCGTGGTGTGGACATGAAGTGGTAATGGGAGTTGAAGTTGCTGGAGATGAGGGCTGAGGGAATTGTGTGCATCCTGGAAGGGATGCGGTTAGGGCTGGAAGCTGTCTGAAGGATGGGTCTTTGAAAATGTGAAAACTTGCTTGAAATGCCTTGCCCAGAGAGTCCCTGAAGTATCCTTGTTGCCTATTAAGGAAAATCCCAGTCCCTCAGTCCCTCTTGTCAATTGGCTGCCCTCCTGTCCTGAGAACCTGGTGACATTGAACTCATTAAATATGACTAGCTGAAACCGGTTTGGCTCAGTGGGTAGAGCGTCGGCCTGCGGACTGAAAGGTCCCAGGTTCCATTCCGGTCAAGGGCATGTACCTGGGTTGCGTGCACATCCCCAGTAGGGGGCGTGCAGGAAGCAGCTGATCGATGTTTCTCTCTCATCGATTTCTCCAACTCTATCTCTCTCCCTTCCTCTCTGTAAAAAAAATCAATAAAATATATTAAAAAAAATAAATATGACTCTGCTGGCTTTGGACCAGTTCCCTTGTATGAAATGTTCTCTTTTTATTAAGCTGGAATCTGAGTCACTTCACTTCCCATACATTGTCCTGGTCATGTCCCTTGATGACGTAGAAAATGATTGCCAGGACCCTCCTGGAGGCTCTTAAGATGGGGCAGAGTAGTTGGCACATCCTTGCCTGGGCTCCTGGCTCCAGGCTGTCCAAGCATGTGTCCGCACCCACACCATGCATTCTAGGGAGCTCTTCTGAGCCTTGTCTCTCAGCGGTGCCAGGCAGCCAGGGTAGCTCTGTCCTTTGCCCTCTCCTTCTTCACCCAGCAGGCAGGCACACTTCCTTGAGTAACAGAAGGTTGCATTATAGGTTTTGTCTATTCTGTTGAGTTTAACTTATTAAAGTTAGCAGGTTTAACCTACCTCTCATTTACTACAATGAAAAAGTATTAATATTAGGATCTAGTAATAGACCTGATAGAGCAGTGCGTACTTAGACTAATAATCAGTTAGGCCATTTTAACGCGTGGCGTGGACCTGAGCAGAGATGGTTTCCAGTGACAACCACTGCACAGTCATGCCTGAAACAGCAGGTTCTCTCCTATGGAGGGCTAGACCCTCCGCCACAGTCACTATCCCAGACCCCGGAGCCTGATAATCTGGGCACTGTCAGTCCCTCGGCCCATTACCCATGTTTGGTGAACTGTGGCTGAAGCTTAGGATGGCAGTCATGTAGCAGGCTATGCCTTCACCTGTTTTGCTGCTTTTGTTTCAACCCCTTCTCCCCCCAAACAGAAAGTCTAGAAATGGGCTGTTCACGGCCTAAACTGGGAGCCCTGGATTTTAAGGTGAAATCACTGCTCTGGTGCTTGCTGTCAGTTTTCCAAATGGGTTTTTCGCCTTCCGCGGAGCCTTTCCTTTTCCCTCCTGCTGAGACCCCTCCCACTTCTTTCCAAGTCCTTCCCCACCCCCACCCCCACCCCGCCTCCCCCTGCTGCCTCACCTGGTGGTTGTAACAAACAAATCTTCACTGAGAGGGTAGGCTTCCATTTCATTCTGGATTTGACCACTTACATGGGATGTTTACTGCTGCTGGCTGACATACAGGCAAGGCCAGCAGGTCTGTGACGGCTTCTGGGCCCTTGCCTTGGATGAACACAAATCCGCAGCCACGGGGTTAACCACTTCCTGTTCTCAGATGTCGTGCTCCCTCTGCTGGTTTTGAGAGAGCGGGTGCTTCCTAGCGTTTAAGATGACGCAGCCCGTTTCCCCGGGTCTTCCACTGGGTATGTTACGCCGGCAAGCGAGAGCTCTTTCTGGCTCTGGGAGAATTAGTTCCGTTCTTAGACAAGGATGGCAGGGAGTAAAAGTGCTAGACATTTCTTTCTAGTAACACCGTTCCCTTCCTAACAGCCTATTCCTAAAACACGACAAGCCGTTTTCACTTGTTTGGGGTGCCCCAGACCGAGCCTCCTCTGTGGGCTTTTTGTTCACCGCTGCTGTTTGCTTTCACCAGCACCCCTGCCCCCGCCCGCCTCCGGGTCCCCCAGGCGCTCACCACAGGAGTCCTTTTTTATGGCACCCCTGACCTTTCAACCAAAAAGAAAGTGCCTTGCTGGTAACAAAATGAATCTCTTTCCTGCTTTTATTTTGAAAAGGCCTCCCTGTTGTTTAATGTAGAGGCTATTCGGCTGAAAGCCGGTTCCAAGTAGGCGTTTGTGCATCCCAGAGGAACTTTTGATTTATTTCCTTACCTCTGCCCTCCTTTCTCCGTGCTTCCGAGCCCTTTCCTGGTCTGTGAAGCTCTGAGACTTCCGTGCAGAACAGTAGTCGTTTTCTGAGCTCGCCGCCTCCGTGAAAGGCCTGCCCGCTTCCACATGCTGCGTTTTTGACTCCCTGAAAGGCTGACCTCAAATGCTGCTTGTGCAGCAGGGCACCCCAGGTTGGGGCCTTGGTAATGCTTTTGTGAAATACTTTTGCTCCCCTCTCTCCCCCTCTCTTTGAAAAGTTGCAATGAAAATTCCGGGCGCTCGGCCAGCTGTGGGATGTGATACAGTAGAAATGTTTTCGGTGCCCTTTGTTACTGTTCGGCTTTGATTAGCCTTATTTCCCGTAAGCTTAATTTTGCGCTCTTCCCTCCCCCTTCCCCCCCCCCCCACTTTTATGACAAAGGAGATTAATTTAGCCAAGTTTAAGCATTTTATTGTGCAAGCTGCTGTAGCCTTATACAGCCACGATGCCAGAAAGAGACAAGGCAAAACAACTTTTTCCCTACATACTTGCATTTCTCCCTCCCAAGGCCGCCTTTTACTTTAATGTCTACGTTCATGGAAGACTGTAACAAGCTGTGCGAGCTGTGTTGGTTTACTCCGTCTCTTCTGCTCAAGGTGTTCCGGGAGACCCTTGTACAGCTTGTCTTGCGATCTGGTTACGTTAACAATCACGCTAGACCTCACTCTGGGGTTTCTGCCAGGTGTA
Organism: Corynorhinus townsendii; assembly: GCA_026230045.1. NCBI lineage: Eukaryota > Metazoa > Chordata > Mammalia > Chiroptera > Vespertilionidae > Corynorhinus > Corynorhinus townsendii. The sequence continues at coordinate 217,683,739 of JAPDVU010000002.1, forward strand.
GGGAGGAGGCCTCCAGCGCAGCAGTCAACAAACAGTGACACTCCTTTGATCCTCCTTGTGGTTCTCCAGTTCAAAAGACAGAAGTGGTTGCAGCTTAAAAATGTTCTTTAATACCGCTTTGACTTTGAAGTTATAGCCCTTTTCATCCTTGCAAATTAGAACACTTTACACACGTTATTTCATCGGTTCTCCCGATAAACCTGTGGAGGTACAGGTGTTACGGCACAAGGATGGGGAAGGAAACTGAGGCACAGTGACACTAAAGGGGCCTTCAGAGGCACTGTCCACGTCAGGAATGGGGGTGAGCCGAGAACAGAGCAGAGCCTCTTGGTGTGAGAGCTTAGGTTTGGGGCCACGTTTGCTTTTCAGAGGAGGAGAGTGAGGTTTTGTTATCATAGAAATTCTTGGTTCACAGCAGGATTCCTTGGCCAACTTATTAGTGATGAAGTATGAGTACAGGTAATCGCTAGCATAGCAAAGGGCCCTGGACTGAAGCTTTCATCAGTGTCCCAGAATCTGCCCAGTCTCTTAAAAACGTGGGCCCGCTTCCTTCTGGGTTACATGCTCGGAGCCTGTCACAATTCTGTCACCCAAGAAGATAGACTTCTGTGATGGCCGGGAAGCTGCTGCTTTTCTAGCTTCTGTGCTGAACATGCGCAGTTTACCAGCCAGAATGTGGTTTGAAAGAACCTGTGCTGAGTGGGGTTTCCTAGTGCTCCTCTGATCCACCTTGAACTCTGCAGACAGCACTTTCTGGACTTGCCCTCAGTTTTCATGAACTTGCCCTGGACTTAACCGTTCTAACCAGTGTTGTTCTTGCCCTGTTTTAATGAAGTTGATTTTTTTTAAACATTTTTTTTATTGATTTTACAAAGGACGGGATAGGGAGATAGAGATAGCAACATCAGTGATGAGAGAGAATCATTAATCAGCCGCCTTCTGCACGACCCTCACTAGGGATCGAGCCCACAACCTAGGCCTGTGCCCTGACCAGAATCGAACCGTGACCTCCAGGTTCATAGGTCAATGTTCAACCACTGAGCCGCGCCAACCAGGCAATGAAGTTGAGTTTTTAGGCTTAGGTTTTTGTTTTTGCTTTAATGTGGGATCATGGAGAGCTCTCTAGAACAGCGGTCACCAACCTTTCGGACCTCACTGACCACCAGTCCGCGGGCCACTGGATGGCGACTGCTGATCTGAAGAATAGAGGCCATATGTTAAACAGGGCACATCTCTGGGTGATGAAATTAATTACCTGGTGATTTAAATTTTCTCCTGTATGTTTCCCAGGGAAAAACTACTAAAAACACACCTACAAAGTCTAAAGTTAGGTGCGCTAAGATTTTAACTAAAGTAGTAGGGTTCCGGGTATTTTTTTTAAGCAGAAGTGGCAATAATACAGCTTTTATTAAAAAACAAAACAAAATTGTGCATGCTAATATAAGTATATTCAGAAATAACAGGTCAGTAACCTACCCTCAGAGGAAAAACACCACACATAGGGCTATTACAGGAGAATTAAAAGTAATGTGATAAAATGTTAATAGTTAGGGAATTGGGTAAAGGCTATATGGGAATTCTTTATCTCATTCTTGCAGCTTTTCTTTAAAATATTTAAAACAGTAATTGTGCACAAGAATAATCCAAAGTTTAAGAGCTTACAGTATTACACATGCAAATGTTTGTGTGTGCCTCCATGTCTGTGTGATAGAGAACAGAGGGGAATAAGTAGAAGCTTGAGATTCCTATTCCAGTCCAAGTAGATTGCTTAAAATTCTAAGACAACAGTCGCCAACCGGTGGTCCGTGGACCACCGTCCGCGAGGTTCGAAATGTTGACGACTGCTGCTTCAGACTGCTTTAGGCATTTATCAGTAAATATTTTCAACAGAAGTGGCCTCATTCGGTTCTGTTACCTACCGTTTTTAAACTGTGACTTTAACATTAAACATGTATCTATGTCATCGTTTTTTATGGCTGTACTTTAAAAAGATACAACTTCCAGTTTTGAGCATTTCAGTTACTTCTAGTTTCCAGGTTTTGGACTTTTTTCCACTGTTAACATTTTTTTCCTTGATGAACAGCTTTGTCTTATTTTGAGGTCTTGTCCGTTTATTTCAAACTAGAGGCCCGGTGCATGAAATTCATGAGGGGGGGGGTCCCCTCAGCCCAGCCGGGACCCCTTGGGGGATGTCCGACTGCCGGTTTAGGCCCGATCCCAGGGGTCAGGCCTAAACCGGCAGTTGGACATCTCTTTCACAATCCTGGACTCACCTGCCTGGTCACCCCTAACTGCCCCCTGCTGCCAGCCAGGTTGCCCCCAACTGCCCCCTCCCTGCTGGCCTGGTTGCTCCTACCTGCCCCCTCCCCTCTGCTGGCCTGGTCACCCATTACTGCCCCCCCGCCGGCCTGGTCGCCCCACGCAGCCTGCTGTTCAGACGTTTGGTTGTCCCTCACTAACCCCCCTGCCAGCCTGGTTGTAGGCAGCCATCTTGTGAGGGTCAATTTGCATATCACCTCTTTATTATATAGGATACGTTGACTTTTTTACATTTTTTAAAATAAATCTTTATTGTTCAGATTATTACAGATGTTCCTCTTTTTTCCCCCCATAGCTCTCCACCTGATTCCCACCCACCCCATGCCCTTACCCCCCACCACTGTCCTCATCCGTAGGTGTAAGATTTTTGTCCAATCTCTTCCCGCAACCCCCACACCCCCTTCCCCCTGAGAATTGTCAGTCCACTCCCTTTCTATGCCCCTGATTCTATTATATTCACCAGTTTATTCTGTTCATCAAATTTTTTATTTGCTTGATTTTTAGATTCACTTGTTGATAGGTATGTATTTGTTGTCACTTTGTTGTTCATAATTTTTATCTTTACCTTTTTCTTCTTCCTCTTCTTAAAGAATACCCTTCAGCATTTCATGTAATCCTGGTTTGGTGGTGATGAACTCCTTTAGCTTTTTCTTGTCTGTGAAGCTCTTTATCTGACCTTCAATTCTGAATGATAGCTTTTCTGGGTAGAGTAATCTTGGTTGTAGGTTCTTGCTGTTCATCACTTTGAATATTTCTTGCCACTCCCTTCTGGCCTGTGTAGTTTCAGTTGAGAAATCAGCTGACAGTCGTATGGGTACTCCCTTGTAGGTAACTGATTGTTTTTCTCTTGTTGCTTTCAAGATTCTCTCTTTGTCTTTTGCCCTTGGCATTTTAATTATGATGTGTTTTGGTGTGGTCCTCTTTGGATTCCTTTTGTTTGGGGTTCTCTGTGCTCCCTGGACTTGGAAGTCTCTTTCTTTCACCAGGTAGGGAAAGTTTTCTGTCATTATTTCTTCTAATAGGTTTTCAATATTTTGTTCTCTCTCTTCTTCTGGCATCCCCATAATTCTGATGTTGGTACGCTTGAAGTTGTCCCAGAGGCTCCTTATACTATCTTCATATTTTTTTGGATTCTTTTTTCTTTTGTTTTTCTGGTTGGGTGTTTTTTGCTTCCTCATATTTCAAATCTTTGGTATGATTCTTGGGGTCCTCTAGTCTACTGTTGGATTTCTGTATATCATTCTTTATTTCAGACAGTGTATGCTTAATTTCTGACTGGTCCTTTTACATTTATTTTGGCATTCTCATTAAGATCCTTGAAGGTCTCACTAAGTTTCTTGGAGGTTTCTAGAAGATTCTTGAGTAATCTTATAACTGGTTTTGAACCCTATATCCAGTAGTTTGATTTCCTCCATTTCTTTTATTTGTGACATATTTCTTTGTCTCTGCATTTTGGCTGCTTCCCTGTGTTGATGGAGTGGATTTGTGTGGTAGGTGACCTATAGGACCCAGTGGCTCAGCCTCCCCAATCACCTGAGGTGGACACTCTTGGTGCACTCCTTTGTGGGTTGGGTGCACAGTCTTGTTGTAGTTAAGCCTTGATTGCTGTTGGTACACTGAGAGGAATTGACCTCCAGGCCAATTGGCTGTGAGAATCAGCTGTGTCTATAATGGAAGAACTGCTGTGCTGGAGACACCCTTATGGGGCTGGACTTGCTTCAGTGGGGCTTTGGTGTTCATTGAGTCTGCCTCTTGAGTGTGTCACTTATGGATGTGAGGAGTTGAAATCTAGTGTCGTCTCACACTGACCACTAGGTTCACTGGCTCCTGGTTCTCCAAGGAGGTACAAGTCAGCTACTGTCTGAGGCCACCCACCAGGAGCTACAGCGAGATCTGCAGATTTCTCCTCTTTGTTTGGGGTTTGGAAGTTTTGGAGATGTCTGACCCAGCTGCAATTTGTTAGGTTAAGCTGCGAAAAGGCAGGCCATTCATATGCAAAAGCCGCAGCGCACAGCTCTGGTGGGTTTGTAAATTGGGTGGGGCGAGGTCTCAGGGAATCCCTAGGGCGTGGCAAACAGCAACGGCTGCCAGTCAGCTGTCTCTGTGTATCTGCTTCCCCGCGTTTCCACGTCCTCACGTCCCACGCCCCAGCAGTAAACAGTGATTCCTGTGCACACCTCTGCAAGAAAGCCACCCTCACTTTCCAACCCAATGGCAGATAGTCCAGCTTCTCCCCGTAGGAGTCTGGGTCCCCAGAGTCTCCCTGGAAACTGGAGTTCAGAGCAGTCGGGAGCTTGTGTCTCCCTTCGGGTTGAAAAAAACAGCGCACCCAGTCACCAGCCCAATTCGCTCACCTCTGTACCTCTACTTTTCCGCACTTGGGCACGTCCTACCTGGTCTCAATGCTCTTTTCTCTTTCCTTCTAGTTATAGAACTTCTACTCAGCCAGCTTTCCGTGGTTCTGGGTGATAGACGTTTTGTCTTTTAGTTGTAGTTTTGGTGTGGTTGTGAGAGGCATCATGTACAGGTGCTGCCAGCTTGGTTTTCCGACTTTTTTACATTTTTACTTTCACGTGTGATTTTGCTTAGTTTGGTAAGTGTGACAAGGAAGTTTTTGTTCTGTGGTAGAATAGCATAGTTGAGAGGCAGACAGTTGGGTTCAAAGTCCAGCTCTACCATTCATTCTCTGGGGGCTTTTGATAAGTCTCTCAGATACCGGGGCATTTAGGTTACTCACTAGTAGAATGGGGACACAATTAGAACCTCCTTCAAGGCGTTGTAAATTAACTCTTTGATAGTGAAAATTAAATAAGGAGGTAACATAAATTGAGTTCTTATGTCCAGGTGCTATTTTTTTAAAATACATTTTACTGATTTCAGAGAGGAGGGGAGAGAGAGAGAGAGAAACATCAGTGATGAGAATCATTGATTGGCTGCCTCCTGCATGCCCCACACTGGGGATCAAGCCCAAAACTTGGGCATGTGCCCTTGGCCAGAATCAAACCTGGGACCCTTCAGTCCACGGGGGGGTGGTCTCTCCACTGAGCCAAACCAGCTAGGGCTCCAGGTGCTCTTTTTAGCACTTAAATTGTTTCATCTTCATAGCAACTGCATGAGGTGTAAGTGCTGTTGAAGTCGGTGCTCTATTCCATTACTTGTGAGGAAACGGAGGCGGAAAGGGTACATTAGTTGTCCAGGGGTACACACAGGTCACACGGAATCAGAATTTGAACTGGGACAGTGTGGCTGCAGAAAGCCAGTCTTAGCCACTGTTACTCAGTATCTCTGTCACCTGGTCAGTGTTCATGAGTGATGGCTACCGTTATTTCCTCCCAGGGAAGACTCACACTTCGCTCACCGTAGCTGTCTCCCCAGGTGGATAGGCAATCACAGGGCAGATTGGAAAACATATTTCTGGGTATTAGTCCCCACTACTCTTTGAATCTCCCTTGCCTTTAAAATAAAATGTAGATTGGAAATGAATAAACTGGTACTTTGTGGAGATAACAATGCTGCAATCTCAATGAATGCCATTTTTTTTTTCCCCTTAAACTTGATTTGGATGCTTTGGGGGGTGCTGAGTATTTTGGAACCAGATAGAGGTGACAGCTGCACACATTGTGAATGTACTAAATGCGTCTGAATTGTGTGCTTTAAAGTGGTTAGTTTTGAGTTTGACTTTACCTTTGGAAGTGTAATTACAAAGAGGAGTAGTGGGTGATCCTTCAGAGCGTTAGAATTCAACCAGCTTTCTTAGACTGCCATTGCGCTCCTAGTTCTCCACAGCTGAAGAGAGTGAAAATCCTGTTTGTAGCTGATCCGTCTTTATAATTCAGTTGCATTCCTCCCAAATTCCATCCCTCTAGTCAAGAATAAAAGATTGAATTATAGGGGACTGATCCCAAGAGGATAGGCACATTGTGTGTGAGTTTTCATCTAGTCATGTTCATGTACTACAGCTTTGTCATCTTTGGAATTTTGGCATGGACTACAAGCCTCACACTGAATTCAGGTCTAGAAGCTGGGCTTCAAGTTTGTGCCACACAGAAACAGCGTCATCAGGAATAGGCCCCAAGTCATCCCACCGCAGCCCTGCCCCTGGGAGTTAGTGTGTCCCTGAGGAATCGAACCTGCCATCATTTGGTGCACGGGACAACACCCCAACCATCTGAGCCTCCCGGCCAGGGCGGGGTGCCCAGCTGTTCTGTGCCTTCTTGCGCATTGTTGAGGCTCTCAGCACTGGCTTGAAGATTGCTGCTAACCGAATAGTTAATGGAATGGCCGTCCTTTAAGCGTAGAGGGGTAGTTAGCCCCAGTGCCTTGTGGGAGCAGAATAATAAATACCAAAATGAGACTTTGAGCATTCCTTCTCCAATTTGTGTCCCCATTTTCTTTGGGTTCTCACTGTCTGCTTCTATCCAAATATCTCATCAGCTAAATCAGGCGTGTGGGGTCCTGATCTTTCCTCTGTCCTCTCATTGCAAGCATTTGTTTGAAGGTTATTGGGTTTTTTTCTCTCCCTGTTTAGAAACACAGATGTCTTACATCGCCACAAAAGAATTGTGGAAATTAACCTGTTTACAAAAATATCCTGACGAGTTTGACATTGTTTCCTCAAAGCACCTTGTTCAAAGTCCTGAGCAGATAGGCTGCCCTTCTAAATCAAGCACCCTTCCACCTTGTAGCATCTTCGGCCTGGTGTCCTCAGATGCCTGCACAGCTGAGCAGGAAGTAAGGTTCCTTTTTGCCCTAAACTAGTAATGCAAACAACTCTAAGAGGAAATTGCTCATTCTTTGGTATTATTAAGTTTATTTTTAGTTTCTTAGTACTTAACTTATTTTGGAGGGAGGAGAGGGGTAAAATGCAATATCTTATTAAGGGAAATAACTGGATACCTTATATGAAGGTTTATAACTGAACAAACTTCCTACATTGAATGCTTTTTTAATGGCCCCTAAAATATATTTTCTTTTTTATTTTACTTACGTTTGTTTATTCAGTCAGCTAGTCACTCAACAGATACTTGAATGTTAGCGGATTTTTAGACTGTCGGCAGGAGAAGGGAGGTGCTTGCTGTCATGCTATGGCTCCAATGGGAAGAAGATACAGATGCCGGGGCTCAGGCCTCATCAAATGGGACACTGCATCTTCTTTGGCACTTACTTCTCTACATGGGGATGGAGACCAGAACTGTTCCATTTAAATCCTTCCAGAACAATTAGTGAACTTAAGGAAAAGGCTTCAAACTAAAAAATTCACAGAAGTCACTGGAAAGGTAAGACACCGTAGTGCAGAGTGTTGGGCAATATCTGGCAAAGAACTACCCTGTTGGGTAGGTGGAGTGTCTGGTCACTCAGGGACTCACCCTATAGAAGTGCAGTCTGAGGGTCTCCCTATACCTTCTTATGAGTTAGCCCACCACGTAGGCCTCATACTTCACACACAAGATGCATCGCCTTTTTAGTGTACATCTTCTCGGGGTAGTGTCCAACTGTATTTGTAACCATGCTCTACATAGTTTAGAGTTCCTGCATTTCTTTCTATAAAATAGGGAGCCTTGAAAATGCTCACAGAGATGACATCCTGTTCTCTACTGCCATGTCCTTCTGTACATGTCACTTGCATTAGTCAGTGTCCCCTCCCTCACAGATGACTGAAACTTTGATCACAAACATCTCTCCTGGGTTTGTAATTTTCCAGACAAGATAGGCCCAGTTGATAGAAGTGTCTTCTCCACAGCCTTGCCGCAGAGGTTTACTGTGGGTGTCCTGTCTGAGCAAGTGCCAGTCAGGGCACCTGAGTGTCTCCACCGCCCTCGTACACAGACTTTTATTCGTATGACTCCTGAAGGCTTCGGGACCAGAAGTAACACTACTAAAGAGAAGGGTGCAAGTGCTGATTGAGACCCAGGGGAGAAGAAAAAGGATTCCTTCCTGAGCTTGTTATTATATACTAGAGGCGCCCAGGGCATGAAATTCATGCACTGGGTGGGGGGGTCCCTCAGCCCAGCCTGCACCCTGTCGCAGTCCAGGAGCCCTTGGGGGATGTCCATCAGACATCCTTGGTGCTCCTGCGGAGGCGGGAGTGGCTCCCACCACCACTGCTGTGCTGGCCAGCCATGAGCCCGGCTTCAGGGCTTGTGGCTGAGCAGCACTCCCTGTGTGGGAGCTCGCTGACCACCAGGGGGCAGCTCTTCTGTTGAGCGTCTGCCCCCTGGTGGTCATTGCGCATCACAGCAACTGGTGGTTTCACTGTCAGGCCAAAACCTGCTCTTCCACATCCCCTGAGGAGTCCCAGATTGCAAGAGGGCACAGGCCAGACCAAGGGACCCCACCAGCGCACAGTTGGGGCCGGGGAGGGACACAGGAGGTTGGCCAGCTGGGAAGGGGCTTCGGGAGGGCTCCACGGAGTGTCCAGCCCATCTCGCTCAGTCCTGATGGGCCCAACCCCAGCAGCAAGCTAACCTACTGGTCGGAGCATCTGCCCCTTGGTGGTCAGTGCATGTCATAGCGAGCATTTGAGTGGCCTTAGCATATCATTAGCATATTACACTTTGATTGGTTGAATGGATGACTGAACCCTTAGTATATCGGCTTTTATTATATAGGATATTCAGTGTCCAGATTAGATAAAATTATCAGACTAAAATCATCAAGGAAAGATTTTGTTAGATTGGACTTTATTTTTCAACTGTATATTTTCTTGATTTCTATTTCTTACATAAAAACCAATTTTACCTGTAAGCTAATTGGTATAAATAATTGCTAAGTTCCTAGGGCATACAGGAAATAAAAACCTAAAACACTTCCGATATTAAACATTTATTTTAAACGTGAGCTGTACATAGATTTAAGAAATATTAATATAAACAAGATAATTCTTTTCCAGCTGCTTAATTCCAGTTCAGGGTCGAGGGTTGCTGGAGCCTATTATGGTAGCCCCGGACTCCAGGTGGGACAGGACACTGCTCCATCTCAGGGCCATTCACACCTACACTCATTCAGACTAGGACACAGTTTAGACACACCAGTTTACCTAGTGTGCACATGTTTGAGATGTGGGAGGAGACTGAGTACCTGGAGAGAACCCCACTGACATGGGGAGAACGTGTCAACTCCACAGACAGTAGCCCTAGCCGGGAATTGATCCCCCCCTTCCCCCCCTCTAATCAACATTATAACGATGTTGAACAAAATTACATTAGTTGAGGACTGCTATCCTATATAATAAAAGCGTAATATGCCATTTAGACCGGATGTTCTTCTGAAAATCCTTCCGGACAAAGCCGGGGCTGCGAGGGAAGCCCGGGTCCTGAGTGCCTGCCGGCAGCCGGAGGAGGGAAGCCCGGGTCCACGATGCCAGAGGGAAGCCGGTGCCGGCAGTCGGGGGAAGGAAGGCCTGCCTACTCTGGCATGAATTTGTGCAAGTCGGGCCTCTAGTTATATATATAGTATTGAATATACAGAGTGGGGCAAAAGTAGGTTTACAGTTGTTCATATGGCAAATGATACAATAATTAACAAATGATACAATAATTAACAAATGATACAAGAATAAACTGTTTTGCTTTGCGTACTCATAACTGCAAACCTACATTTGTCCCACCCTGTATGAGAGAATGACCTAACTTCAATAATGATATGCTTGAAGATGTTTCATTTCAATTCAGACCCCAGGGGGAAGGGTGGAATCCCAGGAGCCCCTCAGGGCAGCAGATCAGAGGCCCTGGAATGGGATGAGCTTCGGTCTCAGGTAGAACTAAAAGGAAGTGAGTGCAGCAGTTGGGCATTGAGCAAAAAGGAGAGGGGGAGGGACGAGGCAGAGGTGATGGGGGTCAGACGGGGTGCTCTTGCAGGCCCCAGCAGTAGCTGTGGCGTGCCCTGAGGGCCTCTGGTGTGTCAGGCCCTGCTCTAGGTGCTTTGCACGCATCGATCGTTGGCCTCATAAACTCGGGGCTGTGCAGCTTGCCCAGGTTTATGAAGTAACAGAGCCGAGATTTGATCTGAGGCCGCCTGGCTTTAGAATCCATGCTCCTAAACACCTCATTATGTTTTTATGCTGAGAAACATGATAAGCCATTAAAGAATTTCTAACAGGGAAGTAATGTCAGAGTAGTAGTTCTTCTTATTTATTTTTTAAGATGCAGTAAGGACATTGGTGTAGCAGGCCAAGAGTGGGAGTTGAGAAACCGGGCAGCAGCCTTGGCTCTGGCGTGCTTGTTGGCCCCGCGTGGGTGCATCCACTGAGCCAGACAACTGAATAATTAAATAAATGAATGGGATGGCAAGGAGGGTTCCGACATGCCAGTGACTAAAGAGCAGGACCGGGACACGGCACCCCCAGCAGGTGTTGGGGATGAGGACTTGGCTCCTTGTCTTCCCAGATACACGTTTAGAGGGTTGACTTGAGTTCAGGGACTGAGTCTTCGCACAACTTGAGGCTGCTCGTCCCGCAGATTAGTTCATTTGGAAATGGTTGACATCTCTAGGTAGTCATTCTGGCCTTTCCCTATAGCACAGCTCGGCTATTTTAAGCTGTGCTGAATAATCTTGAAGACTGATCCTTCTCAGCTCACATAGAGTTTCTACAGCGTCATTTCCTAAGCATGCCCTTTCCTTAAGCTGTTACCACACCCAGGAAACAGTGATTCTAACTCGGGGCCAGTGAGGAAAGGAAAGTCCGACCTGAGCTGCCTTTGGATTTGAAGAGCTGGCACCCGGGTAGATGCAGGAAAGCCGAGTGTGAGCGGCCCTGCAGTGGGAGTGCCGTGCGGCTCAGACAGCAGCACCGTTGCATGGGCTGGCAGGTGGGGTGGGGAGAGTGAGAGCTGGTCCCGGCGACACTTAGAAAAGTGAGCAGGGGCAGAATAGGCCCCTTGTCCTGCTGTCCAGTGACCTGAAGTACTTGCATAAACTTCAAATGCTCTGCAGAGATGAGAACCTTTTCAAATGGCAGGATTGGGATGTTTGACAATCTTCTGGGTGTGTTTTGTTTTGTAAATGTTGTGGAATTACAGAAGTATCTTTGTAAGATACGTGTTTGGTATAAAAGTAAGAACACTAGAATTCCCATCTGCTACCAAGAAGTGTAAGATTATAGCCGTTGGGTATTGGTATTATTCACTCAACTATTTATTTATGTGTCTGATCCATTTTGGTTTGTTTTTTAGACAATGAACATGTTAAATTCTAAAATGTAATTAGAACAGTTTGGGAGCTACATTTTCCCTTGTGCTTTTTCTAAAGAGCAGCATAGGCCCAAGGCCACACTTAACCTAGTCTTGCTAGGAATCCTGGGAATGGAAGATGAGATCCTGATGGCGGGTGTGAATAGTCTTGCAGAGCCGCTGTGGGGCAGGCAAGCCCTGGAGGAGAATATGTGGCAAGCAGGCCCTGTCGGAAGCTGCTCTGGGCTCATTTTTAGACTGTTAGTGCAGTCACCGTGGTCACTTCAGCAGTTGAGAAATAGCCCGGATTGGCATGTTGATGGCCAGTTGTTAACCTCTGTTACCCAACACAAAGCATTCCGTCCTCACTCCTGCCCACAAGGGTGAGACATGAAGTTTAGCCGGTCTCCTTAGGATTTAAGTCATTGGACTAAAAAACACGTAGCCTGTCTTCCTTATTAAAACGTGTACAGAATTGTGGTGGTTCTATAACCAGAGAGAGCAAAGAAAATGCCTTCAAAGCATCTGACAGTGGCCTCGGAGCCTTTCTGATCCAGATCACGAGGTACAGGAATTTTTACTCCTCAGATGGCCAATGTTCCTTCCTCTTATGGGGGTTAGTTTACAACCTCGTCTCTGCTGTTGCCTTAAGCAGCGAAGCTCTTCATTTGCTACCACATGTGAGTCCTGTTGCAGTGCCTGCGTTAGTTCCCAGGAGAGGATCCCCACTCCTCTCATTAGTGCTGTGTTAGGATGCAGGTGCTCGGTGCCCAGTCCCTCCAGAGCAGCACATGGATTTCCATACAGCAGCACGCCCCAGAGCAGGAGAGCACTCAGGAACTGACATGTGTCCTGGGAGGGAGAAGTGGGACAGTGGACGAGGACAGGTGTAACTCGGGGTAGAATGAACTTCACAAGTGTCTCAGCTCACACATTTCCTGACTCGGCAGAGCGCAGAGGGACAGCCGCTCGCTCGTAGAGCCCGCATCCCCACGGTCAGTGGGCCCAAGGATGCCGTGAGGGTGGTGCAGTGAGCTGTGCACCCCTGGTTTCCATCCTCATCTGAGCATCAGCAACACAGATTTTTTAACTTAAACTGCTGGAGAGCCTGTTAGACTTTATTTGTGCTTGAAGAGTTTGTGATCCACGCCAGCAATTTGCAACCCAAGGTTTGTGACACAGGTACATCCCACTCTATTAGAAGAGACTGTTTTTAAAGTTCAGAAATAGAGTTCATTATAGTGAGGCATAATACTTAACCTAATACGTGTCCTCTGACACTTTTACGAGTCGAGTTAATGGTGCCCTGGAAACAAACAGCGGGATGTTGCAAGTCCCCCACGCTGGCCCTTTTCAGTCCGTCCATCAGTTCTGCATTGCAGTGTCAGCACAGTTGCTGAGCCCCAGAGTAGCCTGCCACAGGTTAGCAGGACAGTCTCTTAGCTTTTTTTCTCATTCCTCCTGAAATGTTTAATGATACTGTGTGTTCTCATTATCTTGCTGATTATCTTGGGGCAAGCCTGGACTGGGCAGAGACAAGACTTGTAAGTTGCCTCAGTGAGGCTATTAGGTAGGTATGTGGTGTTCTGATGGTTCTGTTTGGGATCCTCAGGGAGAACGCTGATCTCTTCAACCTGAGTTATCTTTCATCCCGTGAACTTACCTGAAATGCATTGCCATTCACTGTTCCCGACATGCCCCTGGTTCTTTGGCTGCATGAAGTACCTGCAGTTTTCTGGGGGGACATGATGGAGAAAGAAAGTCACGTAAGAGACCATTCCATTAAACTAGTGCTTTTTCCAAATGGAAACAGAATAAAAATAATAGCTGTCACTCATTGGGCACGTGTGCCAGGCCTCTCGTGAGCACTGTAATCCACAGCCCTGTAAAGGAGCGAGCTACCTTTGAACCATCCCGTGTTTGCGAAAGAGAAAATGGGTCTCCAAGAGGTTACTTCGCCTTCCCGTGAACACCTCGCTGGTAGTGGAGGGCTGGAAAGGACTCGGTACAGGAACAGGGATGCAGGCCCTGGATTCCAGGGGCACATTCCAGCTCCTAGTCTCTTTGCTATCTGTAGGTGGGTGGGTCCTGATGAGAAGCAGTCATTGGAAGCAGACAGTGCTGACTGGGGTGTGGGGGTCTGGTCTGGACATCCCGGGGCTAGGTGTAGCCAGCCCGGAAATCCAGCCAGCTCATCTCCCAGGCCTCTGTAAGCCTTTGAACCGTTCAGGTTCTTATTTCTTCTTAAATACTAGAGGCCCAGGAAACGAATTCGTGCACGAGTGGGGTCCGGCCAGCCGCCCCCCCCCCACCACCAGAGCTGATTGGGCTGGGCCAGGGGGTGGGGGGGGGACGTGGGAGGTTGGCCAGCCGGCCCCACCCCCATTGGAGGGGAAGGGGCCTATCGGGGGAGGGGCCACAGGAGGTTGGGGGGGCGATCGGGGCCCCCATTGGGCCAGTTGGCTGCCGCAGTGCGCGTCATAGTGCGCGTCATAGTGACCGGTCGGTCCTGTCGCTTGGCTTTTACACATAGAGATTCTTGTCACCCAGTTCAGCTCAGTTCTGCTTTTCTTAGTCATATTTTTAAAAAGATTGAACGCTTTTGCTGTTGCTAGAAATGCTGAGTGTCTTTGCTTTCTCTTACTCAGGCCTTTGTGTTTTACCTGTGACACTGATGCAGTTGTTTTCCGGTCAAGCAGGAAGTAAGGTGCTGCTGCCAGTCACCATCACTGAGACCTTGCGTTGTCCCCGGCGCACAGCCGGTAATGACAAATGCCAACAGCGAGGTGTCTTTTACAGCAGATGGTGCCACACCAAGTGCTGTATCTGCATCAGCTCCTCCTAGTGCCACAGCGCAGTGAGCGGGGTGCTGTTCTTTTTCTTCGTTTTAAAATAAAGAACCAGAAACCAGGGAGGCTAGGTAACTGACCCAAGGCTGCACAGCTACTGGCTGCCTTTCTCATTTTGAGTTCTGAGAGTTGGGCCTGGTATGCCAAGCATCCATTGCATGTAACATATTAACGGGTTTCTTGTTCGTCTAGAAAGGTACTTGTCATGGTCCATTCCTAAGATCCTTGAGAAAATAGTCCCTTCATTGTCTTAAGTTCTGTGTTCACATGAGAAACTCCGCTTGAGAAAGACTAGACAGGCAGTGAGGTCACGTTTTCCTCCATTTTCTTCCTCAATAGCATGCGCATCCCACCTCTACACCACCCCGCCCCCCCCCCCCCCCCGCCACACACACACACACACACACACACACGTTGACTGTTTGGCCATATTACCAAACCACAGCCTAAACTGGGAAGTGAGCTTTCTCATCTGGGAAGAGGAGCTGTGGGTGTCACCTGGTGCTGCTGACACTGGGTCCCTGTGGGCACAGAGGTGACTGAGATCACTGCAGCCCAGCTGTGGCGCGTAGAGGCTGCTCTGGGCAATGATTTGTCACCAGGCCACAGCCCAGCAGGCTCTCCTTTTTCGGTTCGGTTTTGTTTTCCTTAAAAGTCTAGCAGAACAGCTAGCGTGAAAGCATAGTCCCGGAGCCTCCTGGTACCCGTTGGCAGCAAGCCTGTGTGCGTGCCGGCGCCCTCAAGGAAGGCGTGCTCCCTTCCCCTGGCTTTGAGCTTAGGGCCTCACTGACCCTCAGAAGAAGGTTCAGCTGTAACCACGTGACATACTGTTCTGACATTTGAGCCATGCAGGGGCCCATGATTAAGCAAGAGTTGGTCCTCATGCAAAGAGACTTGTGAGGAGCTCTCCCTGTGGGCCAGCAAAGTGAGTGTGCATGAGATGGCGTGTATGACGGGATGCCCTGAGAGGGGCTCGGATGCCCACAGGTAGCTGGGGAGTGGGCTAACGCGCCAGGAGAAAAGCTTCCCAGGGACCTGCACCGAGGCCCAGGCCGGACGCATGGCCAGGCCCCCAGCCCCTTTTGTCCGAGGGTGAATGAGTAGCAGATGGAGGCTGCAAGGGTGTCGGAGCAGCTTTTTCAGGACCAGGACCTGAGGGACGCGTCTGAAAATCTGCTGCTCTGCCCTGACTTCGCTCCTCGGTCAGCACCGTAGGGCTTCTTGACCAAGGGCTCGCGGCTGAAGCCGCCGCTCAGGAGTTTCTCCCTCGTTGCGAAGGGAAGTGGCAGGGAACTGGACAAAGACCGGTTCCGGGTTCTGCAGGTGGGGACTGTTAAGCTTTTAGGGCTCTCCAGTTGACGAGGGGTGCGCTGACTCCTCATGGAGTTGTTTCTGGCATCTTGGGTTCGAATAATAAGAATGCGGAGCTCGTCCCTTCGTGTGCCTTTTTGTTAGAGCTGGTTAATGCCTGAGGGTGGCCGTTCCTTCCCAAGAGCAGACCAAGAGCACCGTCATGTCTCACATCAATCTCAACGTAAAATCGGGGCTGGTTAAGGCATCCCAGGAGCACTTTGCCACATCAGGCCAGGGGGTGGGGGAGCTAGAGTCGGGTGACAGGGGACTCCTGTCACGATAACATTGGTGGCTTGTCTCCAGAACAAGAGTTGCGAGGATTTTGATGCAAACATAAGGCATGCTCATGATGAGATTGCGACATCCCAGTCAACCCTGTATTCTTTCCTACCATGATGTTTGCCTCAGCTCTGGAGCCGTCCCTCTTTCTCAAATGCCTATGGAATGGCCACGGAAGCTCCACCTCTTCCCTTGGCCATCAGCCCCATTGCGCCCTACAGCTCCACACCCATTCAAGTGCCCTTGGGGTAGGAGTGCCAACCACAAGCTCCTCGACCTCCTTGGGGGCCCCAGCCAGTGTGGCTCAGTGGTTGGGCATCAACCTATGAACCAGGAGGTCATGGTTTGATTCCCTGTCAGGGCCCATGCCTGGGTTGCAGGCTCGATCCCCACTAGGGGGTACGCAGCTAGGCGGTTGATCAAAGATTCTCTGTCATCATTGATGTTTCTATCTCTCCTTCCCTTCTTCTCTGAAATTAATATATATATATACATATATATACATATATATATATATACACACATATATATACATATATATATATATTTTTTTTTTTTTTTTAAGAACTCTTAGGGGAACCTAGGTAGGAACCGGGAGCAGTGAGCCTTCTGATCCCGCATCACAAACTGCGATCAGGGGACCTGCTCGCTATTTTCATGAGCTGCATCCCAGACCCCTGGTGGGTCGGGTCGGGTGTGTTTTCTAAGCCGTGGGTGTGCCCGTTGGTGTGAGTCGCCCAGAACAGTCTCTTGGAGACCCTAGGACCACTAAGCTCTGCAGTCAGTCCTTTGCACGCAAAATCCAAAATTCAGGTGGAAGAGGTGGCGGGTTTCATATCTAAGGAGGAGGATGTGGTGGTGTATTGTGTTTCTGTACTTCGAAGAATGTTTGCTTCTGTTCCTTTTATTAAACAAATTGATCCAACAACCAAATTACATACCCTTTCCCTCTTTTCTTTGTAATGAGGGAGTCTGTTCTTTATTTTAAAATTCAGCTTGCAGAAATGGATTATACTTGATAATTTGCTGTGTGTCCATAAAAACCATAAACTAAAAGCAGTGTTGCTAAGAGTAACTGTTCTCATTTCCTGGCAGTCATTATATGCTTCCAATACAAAAACATTTTTCTCCTAACTATCCTTTCTGAGCTCAAAAATGGGTTTCTCTCAGCCCCTGTCATTCACTTATCACCTCGGGAAATGCACAGATGTAAGTGATGGCCCCTTTAAAACATCCTGCAGCATGCCACCGCTCCCATCCTTCATCTTCCGCCCCGGTCCCGTCATTAAATGTTACGGTGCCAATGTATGTTTTATAGGGTGACCCTGACGGATGTCACTTTGATACTGTGAAGGGATAATAAGATTGCACATATAATGAAAGGCCGGTAAATAGAAAAATGTTTATAAGATGGAGAATGGCGGTTTTTAACAGTTTTATGGCTTTTTTTCCCTTCTTCTCTTCTCTCTCTCTCTCTCTCTCTCTCTCTTCTTCACACCTTTTCTGGTAGAATCATGATTTCGCTACAGGACCTAGAAAACGTTAAGAAGGGTGATGTGATATGATAGAACTGGCAGCAGTTGCCCTGTTGCTGAACTCCAATAAAATGAGTTCAGGAAATAATGAAGTATTCAGCTTGTGGGAAGAGCACTGATTTCAGTGAATGAATTCTTGAGGTTTGGGAGCCCTACAGAGAAAACAAGTTTTCTGGTGAAGGCGTTATTATATTTAAAATGCTAACAGTCGTCATTTAAACAGCCAGCACAGTCAAACCAAAAATAAAGGCCCCCGAAGTGCTGTGTGTGGGTTTTGTGTTCAGTGAAGGCCAGTCTGGTCATTGTGTCAGGACTGCCCAGGCTCCTGTGGCCCCACACGTGGCTGGGAGCCCCTCAGATCAGGCTGGGCTTTAGACCAATAAATGTTTTGATCTGTTTTCAAACAAGTCGATAGTTTTGACTTGTCTTCAAACAGTCATTTCCAAATCTGGCTTTTATTTTTTATTGTTATTTTTGGTTAAGTGGAAAATCCTTCTCTGTTGCTTGAGTGATAAATAGGTTTTTAATCGAGCTGCTTGGACGGGTAGCAACAAGCGTGTAGAGGTTCAGGTTGGCCACGCCAGCAGCCCTTGGTCACCTCCTCGGTTTTGAGCCCAGTTCAAAGTCACAGCTTTAGATGCTTCTAGCTAAAGGTATATACTGGAAAGATGCTTTGTAGCGTGTGCAGAAGTCTTTTCTTCGGGGACTCTATTTGATCTAAACTCTTGACCGTCCTTAGGAAAGGACCAGTCGCTGCTTTGGAGCCAAGAAGGCCACGTGCCTAGCGCATCTCTGTGTCATGTGTAGCCTAGAGTCAAAAGGAGGTCCGAGGGCTCCCACAGTGTAAGCGCATGATGGCTTGAGGCCGGGTGGGCAGGTCGTGGGGGGTGCTCATGGCGGGCTCCCAGGGTCTTTCTCACAGTCCGTGGAGTGTGTTGTTGGTGTGGGAAGTGGAAACTGTCTATCTGGATTTGTGCATAGCACTGATCGTGCACTTGGGCCTACCAGATGGGTTTCTGATCTGGGTTCCCCTGAAGTTGCTTCAGGCTCTGCAATTCCTGGGTGCTGGGGGTGGTCCCACCCCGAGGCGGATCAGGAATGCACTGTGCTCTTCAGCCTCAGCTATTTAGGGTCCAGGTAAGAGGTTTAAGAAGCCATTGCACTGGATTCCATAGATAAAAGATAACTCACATTTGAGCCTCTGGTCTAGAAAAGCAGAGATGACTATTCGCCTCCAGGGGTTAAGATCATGAGACTCTGGGACCAGCCCCCGGGCAGTGCCGTGAAGCTGTGTGGGCTTGACCACATGACTTGTCTCCCTGTGGCTCGGTTTCCTCCTTTGTAAAGCGGGGAGAATGAAGATATTTATTAGGTACCTATGAAGATTAAATGTATTAAGGTATGGAAAGTGCATAGCTATAGTGCCTAGCTATCATCACGGTAGGTTTTGCAGCCCAGTAAAAGGTGGTTGGTTGGTGTGTAAATGAAGACTCTGCGTGAGGAAGTGGCTGCCTGGGAGTCTTACGCGCAGCCTCCCGCCAGCCCATCCGCTTTGCAGCAGCAGATCCAGACCCGGCGCAGGCGCGTGGGTTATGTTTTCACTGGCCCACGGGAGATGAAAAATAACACCAATGTAGTTGTTTCCATAGCACTGAGTAATCAAATTAAGGACCTCTTCTTTGGAGGCTATCTATGTTTTCTTAGAAATAAAATGTCATTCCTTTTATGAAATAATGGTGAGATCAGGCGGCAGTTACTTTTAATGACTTTAGTTGGCAAAATAAAAAGTTGGTAATCTCATCTCTATTTCTCAAAACCTTTATCCTTTAGAGTTAATTTCAGGTGGTTTTTATTCTCACGAAACACTCGTTTTGTCCGAAGTTGCATGAATACCCATTATATTCAAGACGCTGTGCTAGACCTCTGTGGTACTCACAGAGGAAGTGGGCATAGGCGTGGGGAGTTGGGCCGGCTCGTTCGTGACGACAGTCCAAGGTAGAGCCTGGACATCCTGGAGAGAGGCAGCGTGGAAAGGTAATGAAAGCGACCTCAGGGTGACCTCCGGTGGTTAGGGAAAAGGGTACAGGAAGGCTTCATGGAAATGATGACATCTGTGAAGACCTAAGTGGTGAGGAGGACCGAGGCTCAGACTCTGAGGACACGGAGTGGGGCGGGGTTCCCAGGGCTGCATCCCACGGGCAGGAGAAAAGCACTGAGGAATGGCAGGCTGGCTGACTTGTTTGGAAGACGTTCGAGGCAGCTGGGCCTTCGTTCCATTGGCCTTGAGGAGCCTTCGATAATTTGGAGAGGCAGGTGTCAAGGTCAGAGGTGGGCTTTGGGGAGACTGATCTAGTATCTGTCAGGGAGGGGCCAGGCCAGGACCTCAATTCTGGACATCCAAGTGGCGTGGGGGACCAAAGGTAGCATCTGCAGGTGGCTGAGGTCAGTCACTAAAGCAACGGAGAGCTTTCTCAGTACGATTTTGGCTAGGGAACAAACAACACACACTAAGTCTCTCAGTTCCTTCACAGTGTACAAATGTGGTGGTCACAATGGTTAAAAAAGCATTTGTTAACCTGCCCAACTGGGTTTTTTTTTAATGGGGTGGGGGAAGTTCCCTGGTTCCGGAGCACCTTCATGTGGCCTCATTGTTCCAACAAGTGAAACCCAGGAGACCTTCACGTGCTTCCAGCTCTTCCCTTCCGTCCCTTCCCTTCACCTTTCTTCCGGAGTGGAGCTGGCGGTGGGCAGGAGGGTCTGCCCCAGAAGCAGCCGGCCCCCATCGGCGTCCCCTTGTACTGCGTGTTGGGCAGGTGCCTTTCCAGCCTCATGCAAGCAGGAGGCTGCGATTCTGCTGTGACTCCCAGCAGATCCTCCTCCTACCAGATGCGCTCTGAGACCACAGAGGTGGTCCTTAACCAGCAGCAGCAGAGCCACTGACTGTGGTAGGGCTCCTTTCGGGGTTAGGGGATTCGGTTGGTTAACAGAAGGAGCCCAGGAGAGCACCGCTTTAATTACCGGAGTCGTGGCCGGAAGACACCCAGTTGCCGGCTGCGAAAAGCTGTGTCAAGGTGGCTGCTCCTAAACAGAGCTAATGGCCCTGCCCAGTGCCCGGCCTCCCACCTCAGATGTTCTGAACAGTTGTCACATCCCGCCCTTGGCTCCCCAGGGAGTGAAAGGAAAGAATGACTTGCACAGGGGTCTATGCCGGGAAATTTTACTGACTTGCTTCACTACCCTTGATTTAATAGCTTTTGCCAAGAAACAATGTGGCTGTAATTCCCAGGCAGGGTGGTCGTGGAAATCAGAGCCCAAACTCAGCTGCAGGTCACAGCACTGCAGTTAGACCAGCTCTTCCCAGGGGACAGTCTCATGCGGGCCTCCCGGGACCGGCTCCCGCAGATGAGTCTCGTGTTCTCGGGGCCCTGGGGCAGGGGGTGCAGTCTGAGAAGCAGTTCTGTGCCATGTTTCCTTCTCCCTCCTGCCCCTACTGGGTTGGGCCCTTGTTTGTTGCTTCCTGGAATTCTCCTTGGGAGCAAACACCTTTAAAAATTGTTTTAGATCTCTCCATTCTATCCAGAAAGTAGGTGGTGGATTCCTTTACCCTCTTTATCTGGAACGTCCTTGGAGGAGGCAGAGGGTAAACTGAAGGACATTCTTGAAAAGTTTTAGCAGAATACCTTGATTCTAACTGATTCTACATTAGCAGGTAGACTTAAGGCATTGCATAGAGCTCATTTAACTGTGCTTTCTCTACATATTAATGTTTAAATGTTTATTTGGCATCAGAACGGTTAAAATATGTCTTAAAGCATTAAGAGAATGTCTTCTAAATGCTCACTTTCTCACCTGCAAGGGGTGTCAGATGCACACAGCGGCACATGTGCCAGCACTGCACATGGGGGGTGCTGCCCATTTGGCTGACAATAATAGGTGGGCCCAAAAAGGGCCTGTAAAATGCTTCAGAGAGATGCACGTCCTATATAATAAAGAGGTAATATGCAAATTGACCATCACTCCAATGCACAAGATGACTGGCCCCATGTGGTCAAAGATGGCCACCACAAGATGGCCAGCAAGGGAGAGCAGTTGTGGGCGATCAGGCCAGCAGGGGAGGGCAGTTGAGAGGTACCAGGCCTGCAAGGGAGGGCAGTTGGGGGTGTTCAGGCCTATAGGGGAGGACAGTTGGGGGGACCCAGGCCTGCAGGAGAGGGCAGTTGCGGGGGGGGTGGTGGGCCAAGCATACAAGAGAGGGCAGTTGGGGGGGACCAGGCCTGCAGGGGAGGGCAGTTGGGAGGGGGGACCAGGCCTGCAGGGGAGGGCAGTTGGGGGGGACCAGCCCGGCAGGGGACGGCAGTTAGGAGCAATCAGGCCAGCAGGGGAGCAGTTAGGCGTCGGATCAGGCTGGCAGGGGAGTGGTTAGGGGGTGATCAGGCTGGCAGGCAGAAGCGGTTAGGGGCAATCAGGCAGGCAGGCAGGTGAGCAGTTAGGAGCCAGGAGTCCTGGATTGTGAGAGGGATCCCAGATTGGAGAGGGTGCAGGCTGGGCTGAGGGACAGACACACACACACACACACACACACTCCCTGTGCACTAATTTCGCGCACTGGGCCTCTAGTGTATTTATAATGTATTTATAATTATCCATGAGCAGCTTCCACACCTGCCTCTCCATCCCATCTCCTCTGCTGCCCTCTTTATAGTAGGTGGTGCTTGGTCCACAGAGGATGCCTTTTGAAACTTTAGTGGTGAAGAAGAAATCAGTGGAAGCATTCCCTCATCAGCAGGGGTGGCCTCTATCGGGTACCTTCTGAGGCTGGGACTCCATACGTGCAGGGACCAGGATTAGATTACTTCCTGCAGCCCCATTCTTACTTGTATAGGAGGAGGAAGCTAGGCCTGCCTTAGCATAACTGTAACACCAGTGGTCATCCTTTGCCTCTGCTGGTCACAGAAGCATGTTGTGAGAATGGAAGGCAAAGGAACCACAGCATCTACACTGACTTACAAGGGGTGTGTGTGCAGGGTTATTTCTGAAGGACAAGGTCTTCCATGGCTCGTAAGAGAACAGGTGCTAGTGGATGGCAGGCTGCAGGCACCCTGGACTTGTGTGCTGGGGCCTCTGCACCTCATCTTCTAGCACGTTGCCCCACCCCCTTCGGTGTCCAGACTTCTTTGAGTGGTTGTGGCAACAATCCTATATAATAAAAGCCTAATCTGCTAAGTGTCTGACTGTTTGACCAGTTGCTATGACACACACTGACCACCAGGGGGCAGACGCTCTGACCAGTAGGTTAGCTTGCTGCTGGGGTCCAGCAGATTGGGACTGGGTGAGACAGGCTGGACAAGCCCTGGAACCCTCGATGGTGCACCGGTGGGGTCCCTCGGCCTGGCCTGCGCCCTCTCACAATCTGGGACCCGTTGGGGGATGTTGGAGAGCCAGTTTCAGCCTGATCCCCGCAGCCCAGGCCGAGGGACCCCACTGGTGCACGGATTGTGCACCAGGCCTCTAGTATGTTATAATCACAAACATTTGGACTCAATCATGGATGTACCCTTATGATCTAATATGGGACCAGAATAACTGACTCCCTTTTCTTGCTTCTACATCAGTTCCCCGGAGAGCTCCTGTCTGAGGAGCGCGGTGCCGGGCACCTGCCTCTGTGCTCAGAACTGCAGACAGACACGTTTGCTGAGAATGAGCCTCTGACACTTGAAATGCTTACAGCACCTTCCCCCATCAACACTTTGTTCTCTGCTTTCATTTCCCCCGGTCCCTGAGAGAGAAGAGATGCCGTGTATCTTCCCTTTAAAAAAATGTAATGGCGCAGGACAGGTCGCAGGTTCCCCTGTCTTAGCATTGCCGTGCCGGAGGGATATTGAAGAGCAGTTATGTTTGCCTGCCACATGCCTGCAGGTAAATGGACCTGCTGTGGGCGGGAAGGAGGCCCAGTCTGGGTTTCTCCTGCAGCAGGTTGCCAACTCCCACCTCCCCCACCCCTGCTTGCGCCCACTCGGGCCCTGGAACGTGTCTCTGGTCTTGTTTACCTGAGCTCAAGCAGAACTGGGCCCAGGCCATGCCAGCAGGGCTTACCTGAAAGGGACTTCTGCTGAAAGCCACCTGTAAGAACTGAGCAGCCCCAGGCCTGTTGCTTCCGTTCTGTGTGCGTGAACTTGATGGACTCGCCGGCTGACGCAGGCTGGCGCAGAAGGAAGATGGTGGCTGAGGGGGGAGCCATTCCTCCTAACGGTCCCAGGAGTGGCCTGTGATTGGGCACTGGTGCCCGGAGCCTTTGTCAACCCGACTGTTCTCTGGGTCTTTCTCTCTGTCCTCCTGCCCCCGCCTGCTCCCTCCCCACCCCCCCCCCCCCCATAGATAACCTGTCTTCTTCCCTCTCATTCTCCTCTGCGTGGCACCACCACCCCTATTTTTATTTTGGTGGAAGATCTGGGAAACCTCCTGCTGCCTAGCTCCCAGCCCTGGCAGAGGGTTGCCGCGGGACTGCGAAGAGAGCCTGCAGGAGGAAGGGGCTGCCACCTAGATCCAGAGCCAGTCCCTTACTGCCAGTGGCTCTGTGCGTGTGGCCCGTCAGTACAATCCAGAGGACCCCCCGCCACCACCACCCAAAGGGAAGGCAAAAGAGCTGGGGAAAGAGCGGGGGGAGCGGAAAGAGAGACTCTGCTGAACAGCGGCCAGTGGAAGGGAGCACTCCTCTTGGCAGGAGCTCCAGCCCACAGTGCTGGCGACTGGGGATGCCTTCCCTTGCCTTTCCTATCCCCAGGCACTTCACCGGGGGCGTTCCTCGCGCTGCGTGCCGCTCTAGTTCTGACATGTGAGGTGTGTTGACTGTGAGGCCTTGTTGTGAGATGAGGTGAGAGCCGGGAACAAAATGGTCATTATAGGCCATTCATGTCGACCGCGTTTATGCCTGTGTTTGCTGCAAGCAAAAGCAGGAGCTAATTTGCAAGGCCGCCTTTGTGGAGCTGCGTTTGACCAACGGTTGCCTGTGTTAATGTTTCAGTAAGCTATTGATTTCCGCGGCAGCTTTTGTGCCCTGAATTTATGTGCCGCGGCTCTCCGCCGAACACACTGTGCATGTTTGATTCAAGTTCAATTGACTTCATTCCTGGTGGGGCTCGAGCTGCTTCACTCCCTGTTTGTAGAACCACAGCTTTCCCTGGCGTGTTCTTTTGTCTGTGCTCAAGACCCAGCCACCCATGCAGTCACCAATATGCTGTTTAATCCTCCTGGATTTGCTCCATTCCAGTGTGTAATCCCTTCGCAGACATTACAGTGGTTGAGAGGCAGCTCATAAAACCTGGTCTGGACTTTTATTTATGTATTTATTTTTGCATCAACTTTTTATATATCATAAGAACGTACTCGCTCTAAGCGCACAGTTCCGTGAGTTTTGACAACTGTATAAATCCACGTAAATACCACAGTTGATTTATAGAATGTTCCCATCACCCCAGAAGGTTTCCTGGTGGCCTTTTATAAGCACTTTTCCTACTCTAGACTCCAGGCAACCACTAACTTCCTTTTGGTGATCACAGGTTTGCCTTTTTCAGAATGGAATTATGTAGTATGTACCCTTTTGCGTCTGGCCACTGTCATTCCACACGATGCTTTTCAGGTTCATCCATATTGTGGGGCGGGGTGTTCCGCAGTGGCATTCATTCCCCGGGGGGACGGGGGGGCGGGGGTCATCTGGGTTGCTTCTGTGAACATTTGTGTACAAGCCGGGCGTGAGCGTGTGTTCTTGTTTCTGTGGGGTAAACACCCAGGAGTGGAGTGACGGCTGGGTCACGCGGTAGATGTTTGTTTCGCTTTCTAAGAGTTGCCAAACAGCTTTACAAAGTGGTTTGACCATTTTACATTTCTGGGATCCGACTTCCCCCATCTTCCCTGAATTTTGACATTTATGTTCTTTCATTTTCTCATCAACTAGTTTTAGACTTTTGCAGGGGCGGGAGGGTCCCTCTGGCTTGGTCAGTTTGATCCTTGTCACGCGGATGATGGAATCCCTTCTGGCCACATTCTTTTTTAAAAAGCTGTTACTAAAAGGAGACAAAAAGTCGATGTTTATTTCAACGTTGTTTTTTTCCCGTGTCCTGCTTTTCTCACGGGCTAGAGGAGGAGGACATGGAGCGGCACTCAGGGTTGAACGTGAGCCGAGCTTTTCCGGGCCTTTTTTCTGTCTGGTGTCTAGCACTGGGCCAGTCGCAGAGCCTTGCTAAACTCTGGCTCCCCCTCTTTTAACCTGCAGGTTATGCCATCTTTTAGACCACTTAAATTTCTTCAGAACATTCATTCTTGAGAAACAGAAACAATCCCTGGTCACCGTGTGGGGCAGTATTGCGTAAGAGACCACTCCTGTGGAGCCATGTCAGGGCGGCTGCTTTTTAACAGCCTGGAAGTCAGACTGAGGTTTGACAGAGACCCTGGTGGCACCCCTCCACCTGATTCTCTCTCCCGTTTTCATTTCCTTCCATCTCCTGTAGCTTCACACCTTCTCTTAGATTCCAGGCCTCTGACTCCACTGGCCCTAAAAGGGGGAGGTGGAAGGAACCACTTTGGGTCTTGTCATTCCTCCTTCACCTTCAGGATCGGGCTCTGGTTTACTGCACCGGTTGCCCTTCTGAGCGGATGAGCACGCCACTCTGGCCCCTGATTGGAAGAATGACAGTCACCTGCCTTGGCTTCTGTTCTGTGTTTTTTCCAAGAAAACCTGAGTCAGATCAGTTTCGTGTTGGTACGTGTCTCTTAATCTCCTAGTGGATTTATGAGTTCATTCCCTCCAACCAGCCCACACCAAAGATCAGTGTAGATAAAGACATTCCAGGTGGGGAAGGTAGGAGCCAGGAGGTTCCGGTATCATGGCCGTAGGGCTCAGGATGTCCCAGTCACCACAAGGACAATTAGCCTGCGTTTGTAGACTAGCACAATAGACAAATCAGAAATTCAGGGGCAGTTCCTACCTTTTCCCTTTTGTTCAGTTGCCTTCTCATGGACCCAAAAGGGGCTGGGGTAGTGGCTGGCTCCTGGTCTCCATTGCCTTGGGTCAGACTTCATCTGCTAAATATGGGCAGTCACGGGCATTTTGTTGAGTGGTATTTGGAAAGAAGCACACACACACTCCGAGAGAGACATGCTGTGTGCTTGTGCTGATCCTCTAGTCCCGTGGTCGGCAAACTGCGGCTTGCGAGCCACATGCGGCTCTTTGGCCCCTTGCGTGTGGCTCTTCCACAAAATACCACGGTCTGGGCGAGTCTGTTTTGAAGAAGTGGCGTTAGAAGAAGTTTAAGTTTAAAAAATTTGGCTCTCCAAAGAAATTTCAATGGTTGTCCTGTTGATATTTGGCTCTGTTGACTAATGAGTTTGCCGACCACTGCTCTAGTCTAAGGCTCTGGTTGCAACCGTGGTCCTCAGGAAATGCCCCAGCATAGACTCCAGCTCCTGATAGTGCTGAGCACACAGTTGCCTGCTTTGCAGAAGCTGTTTTCCCACCCAAAGTCTGCCCACTTCCCTACCAACTACTGCCATCCTGTTTCAGTCTTCTGGGGTGTTTTTAATGAAATCTCGTCTGATGGGCACTATCGCGTGCGTGCATGCATTACATGGTTTCCGTGCTTTGTCTTTTTCAGTCCTTCTGATCTAGCTCTCAGCTCTGGAGAACAGAATCTCCTCTTTCTCGGCTCCTCCATTCACAGGCATTCGCCTTTGGTGGGCTGCACTGGTGCTCAGGTGACGCCCCCCAGGGCGACGCCCCAGGATACTGCAGTCTGCCAAGTTAATTGACTTTGTACAATATTTATTTAATTAGAGGAGGTCAATGTGATCTTGGCTCTCTCGCTGCCTTAAGTGTGTTTTTTTTTTAAGTTAAAGGTATTTTATTTTGGGATTTTTTGTTTAAAGAAATCCGTCTTTTGTTAGCTGAATGTCATTCGCCCGGTTGTGTGGATGGTGCCTGCTGTCCCTGGGGTCGGAGTGCCAGAAGTGCTATATTTTCTAGAAGATGCCTTGGCTCTCTTTCTGCTGGGCCGTGAAAAAAGCAGCTCTTTTGCCTTGAAGACTGACCTTGTGACCTGTGGCATTGCATCTGCACAGCAGCACCTCTGTGTCTGTCCTCTCTTAGCCTTTCCTGGTCAAGCCCTAGTCATCGCCCCTCAGACTTTGTGCCAGCTCGCCCCAGTGTGGGCGCTTAGATTGGAGCGGGGGCTGAAGGGCACTTTTTGGTTTGGGGTTTCTGTTCTTCCTGACCTCCCACCTGGCCCGAGTCCCCACCACCTCAGTGTATCCTTGATTGTTTCTGAGGTCATCTATCTGGCCGGGTGTTTCCTCATCCCTGTGATTTCACTGGAAGGCTGTGGATCACACACACACACACACACACACACACACACGGTTAGAGGGCAAGAATGACCGATGCACCTAAAGTGCTCAGAACAGGGGTGGCATCTGGCATTTAGTAGGCATCCAAAGATCCTTGTTGAGTGAATGGATCTTCCTGACGTCTAGAAGGTATGCTCTCCTGGGCTGAGGTGACAGGCCCCATTTGAGCAAGCCTCTCTCAACTGCAGGAGCAAGCTGTCCTTGGTCCTGGTCGCCAGTAGAGATAGCTGCTATAACCCAGCTTCTGCTCCCCACAGAGGAGGACGGGGAAACGCCAGAGGAGGACACTTCCCTCACAGCCATCCCTTCTTTTTTGCAGGGGGAACTGATCACCTTCTATTACTACTGGAAGAAAACCCCAGAGGCAGCCAGCTCCCGGGCCCATCGCAGGCACCGCAGGCAGGCTGTGTTCAGGAGGATTAAGACCCGCACTGCGTCCACACCCGTCAACACACCTTCCAGACCCCCCTCCAGTGAATTCTGTAAGTGGGGGGTTTTCACACGCTGTGTCCCGGTTCTGGGTCTGCACTCACAGGCATCCTGTCACCGTGCGGCTGGAGCTGATGACCTGGGAACCGTGTGCACACGTGCCCGTGTGTGCTCGTACACAGCCTGGCCTGAGGGTCACACTGATTCGGGATGTGGGAGAGCCTTTTACAGGTTACTCATTCATTTAAATTTTTCTAGTAGACGCCTCATCATTTTGATTTTTTACAAAAGTAAGTCTGGGCTTTGGCCTGAGGGTTTGGTAACTTCAGGAGGTTGTTCCGCTCAGTAGACGGTGTACTGTTTGCGTTTTCGTTGCACTTGGATTGTGGTAGCCATGAGAGCAGATTAACATTTTTTCTGTTTCCTCCTGCCATACCAAGCTCCTCCTCTTGGTCCCAGTGTGACGTGCGATATGACAATGAAGCCCACGCCTGCTAACCCTAAACACTAGGATGCAGCAGTAGAGAGCGTCCAGGGCACAGACCTCCAGGGGTCGCTAAAGTTGCACATGCAAACGAGAAGCCACCGGGTCACCCAGGGCTGGCGGGGGGCGGGGGCACTTGGCCAGAGGTAGGTCCTCAGTGGCTGCCTGTGTCAGGAAGGCGCCACAGGGGCTCCTCACCCCGTTCACACTCACCGGTTGTGGGCGCCTGCCACCCAGGTTTCAGGTGCAACACCAGCCCCCAGCAATCTAGCAGGGCAGGCTCTTGGGTACGCCCCCCACACACAAGTACTTTGTTGGGATGACTGGCTCTGAGGAATTCAGAGGGTCCTACCTCAGCCTGCTGGGCCACTCGGCCTGGTGGCTCAGAGCCTGGGGCAGGCCGAGTGTGACGGTCCCCCAACCCTCACCCTGTTGTGTGCCTGCCATGCCCAGTGGACCTGAGCTCGGCCAGTGAGGACGACTTTGACAGTGAGGACAGCGAGCAGGAGCTGAAGGGGTACGCCTGCCGCCATTGCTTCAGCACCAGTGAGTGGGCCTTTGACACTGGCATTGGGTTGTGCGTCAGGGTCACTGCAGAAAGTTGGAGATTTTACTTTACTTCACACACTCCCCCTCCCCCCATGAAGTCAGTACAGAATGCTGCTCAGTGGGTAGGACAGACTTGGTCAAGGTTGGGGCCAGGGCCACTACTGTCGCTCCTCCTGGGTACCCCCAACATAAGGGGGGAGGGGTTCCTGAAACGCTCTCGTCCTGGGAGAGAGCAGGGCGGCACCAGCACAGGAGCTGAGTGTCGGGTGTCTGCCCGAGCCCAGGACTGCGCGGTTCTCGTGGCACCAGGGTCGGTTGAGGCCCCCCCGCCGGGCTCAGATGCCCCAAGGACCCTGGGTTTTGAGGTTTGGCCCCCTCCCCTCTTCCCTCACGCAGCCTCCAAAGATTGGCACCACGGGGGCCGGGAGAACATCCTGCTCTGCACAGACTGCCGCATCCACTTCAAGAAATACGGCGAGCTCCCACCCATCGAGAAGCCCGTGGACCCCCCGCCCTTTATGTTCAAACCCGTCAAAGAGGAGGACGATGGGCTCAGCGGGAAGCATAGCATGAGGACACGGCGGAGTCGAGGCTCGGTGAGTCCCGGGCCTGCGACGGAACCTCCGACCACCCCTCCAGCTTCCTGGGAAATGGTTTGCCCGGAGGCATCAGCTTTTCCTGTGGGGCTGGGAAGCGCCCCCTGTCCGCTCCCTCCCTCCTCCTTGGGGAGTCAGTGTGGCCATGGGTCTCCAAGCCCCTCAGACCTCCCCCTGGCCCGTGAGCCAGTCTCCTCTAGGGGGGCATAGCTCTGCTCTTTGAAACTTGCTGGCTCTGTGTGTGTGTGTGTGTTTTATGTTTGATCCAGTTTTGGGAACATTTAGGTACATGTTTCTACTCACAGCACAGCCTCATCCTTCCATAAAGAGACTGTTTTCCAGGTTGGAAATGTAGCCGGTACCTTTGAGAGCGAGGGTTTTCCCAGGTCGGGCCTTTTAGGCAAGTGGGTGGCACCTCCCCCTTCCTCTGACCCCGGCGTCCTGCCCACCTGGCTGCTGCTCGCTCTCAGGAGCAGGTGGAGCAGCGTCAATCACTGGGCCCTGCCTGTTCGGAGCCCCGTGGCCTTGCAGAAATGTGCTGCATGCTCGTGGCTCAGGAGCTGGGCTGCGTTATCGGACAGCTCGTGTCTCTGGGTCACTCCCTCCTGGCAGACGGAAGCAGCAGGTGCTTGTTTGGGTTGGGCTGGGCAGTTACGTGGAATAAGCACAAGGCGAGGTGCCTGAGAGCTAGATCTGGGTGATTGTCATTCTGGAGAGGTGGTGGAGTGGACTGTCCCCACTGACCGAGGCCCCTCGGAAACCCTGCTCACTTCCAGCGCATGTCATTCAGGAGGGTCCCGGAAGCGAGCGCCTTGGGTTGAAGCCGAGAATTGCTTTTCCACTTGAATCCACCCACTCACCCCTCCTCCCTTCTCTCCATGTTGACCCTGTCCATGAGGGACAGCCAGCGTGCTTGTTTGCCAGGGGCTGGCATTTGGCACGAGACCAGCAGTGGGGTCTGTTCTTGATGCCCCTGTGGGTGTGCTGGGGTCCAGTCTCGCCAACCTCGGGTTTGGGTGGGCAGATGTCTACACTGCGCAGTGGTCGAAAGAAGCAGCCAGCCAGCCCTGATGGTCGCGCCTCGCCCACCAATGAAGACATCCGCTCCAGTGGCCGGAACTCCCCCAGCGCCGCCAGCACCTCCAGCAATGACAGTAAAGCAGAGACTGTGAAGAAGCTGGCCAAGGTGAGATGTGGGGGGCGGTGGCCAAGGTGAGATGTGGGGTGGGGGGGGGCTGCTGGCCCACCCTCTCATGACAACCTGATCACCGGAGTTGGTGCTCAGCTCCCTCTGACACCGGCTGCAGCTCATCCATGGAGCCTCCCAGGGAACCAGCACTAACCTCTGGGGGCTCCCAAGACCTCAGAGGCAGAAGACGCAGGGGGCTGATTGGAGAGGCTTCCTCCTCCCACAGCCAAGTTGTTCCCATCCAGATGCTTGTTCCTGCCTGGCTCTGGCTCTCCCCTTCCAGAGCTTTCTTGCTTCTGGAGATAGAGCTCAGATGGTGGGACAGGGTGTCAGCACCCAGTCACCATATCATGCCCTGAGGCTGATGGGACCCCTCTCGGCTGACCCTCCTGTGCGCTCGCCCACTGCAGAAGGTGAAGGAAGGAGCCTCGTCACCGCTGAAGAGCTCCAAGCGCCAGCGGGAAAAGGTGGCCTCGGACACAGAGGAGGCCGACAGGACCAGCTCCAAGAAGACGAAAACCCAGGTGGGGTCTTCAGCCGGCAGCTGCTGCCCTGGGAGGCCCTCCGCCGAGGCTCCCTAGGGGGTGGCAGTGCCCTCTCTCCCAGGGAGGGGCCGGGTCAGGGCAGGACCGCTGGTCCTTGAGGCCAGGTTGCTGCCTGCTGTGCATGTGCCAGGCTCTGGCCACGCAGGGCAGACTAGAGCGTCCCTCCTTGCCTCTCGCCTTAGGAGATCAGCCGGCCCAACTCGCCGTCCGAGGGCGAGGGAGAGAGTTCTGACAGCCGCAGTGTCAACGATGAGGGCAGCAGTGACCCCAAAGACATCGACCAGGACAATCGTAGCACGTCCCCCAGCATCCCCAGCCCCCAGGACAATGAGAGTGACTCAGACTCCTCTGCGCAGCAGCAGACCCTGCAGGCCCAGCCCCCAGCCTTGCAGGCTCCCAGTGGGACTGCTCCAGCTCCCCCCACAGCCCCCCCGGGAGCTCCCCAGCTTCCCACACCGGGGCCCACACCCTCAGCCGTTCCTCCACAGGGCTCCCCCTCAGCCTCCCAGCCCTCCAGCCAGGCTCCGCCGGGTTCTGCTTCCCATGCCCATATCCAGCAGGCACCTGCTCTGCACCCACAGCGGCTGCCCTCCCCACATCCCCCGCTGCAGCCTCTGACCGTGCCAGCTGGCCAGACCTCCGCCCCGCCTCATCCCCAGCCCCCCTTGCACAGTCAGGGCCCACCCGGCCCTCACAGCCTGCAGGCCGGGCCCCTGCTGCAGCACCCAGGCCCCCCTCAGCCCTTTGGGCTCCCTCCCCAGGCCTCCCAGGCAGCAGCTCACCCCCACACCTCCCTGCAGCCCCCAGCTTCTCAGTCAGTCTTGCAGCCCCCAAGGGAGCAGCCTCTGCCACCCGCACCCTTGGCCATGCCTCACATCAAGCCCCCACCCACGACGCCCATCCCCCAGCTGCCAGCACCACAGGCCCACAAGCACCCTCCTCACCTCTCAGGGCCCTCACCCTTCTCCATGAATGCCAACCTCCCGCCCCCTCCAGCACTGAAGCCCCTGAGCTCCCTGTCTACACACCACCCCCCTTCGGCACACCCCCCACCGCTGCAGCTCATGCCCCAGAGCCAGCCTCTGCCCTCCTCCCCCGCCCAACCTCCTGTGCTGACCCAGAGCCAGAGCCTGCCCCCTGCTGCTGCCGCCCACCCCCCTGCAGGCCTCCATCAGGCGCCCCCTCAGCCCTCATTCGCTCAGCACCCCTTTGTCCCTGGAGGCCCTCCTCCTGTCACCCCTCCGTCTTGCCCGGCTACTTCCACTCCGCTCACGGGACCTGGCCCATCGGCCCAGCCACCCTGCGCTGCTGCCGTTTCCTCAGGAGGCAGCACAGCTGTGGGGGCAGCCTGCCCGCTGCCCACTGTCCAGATCAAGGAAGAGGCCCTGGACGATGCCGAGGAGCCCGAGAGCCCCCCTCCACCACCGAGGAGTCCGTCCCCCGAGCCCACGGTGGTGGACACCCCCAGCCATGCCAGCCAGTCAGCCAGGTATTGT
This sequence comes from Corynorhinus townsendii, assembly GCA_026230045.1. Lineage (NCBI taxonomy): Eukaryota > Metazoa > Chordata > Mammalia > Chiroptera > Vespertilionidae > Corynorhinus > Corynorhinus townsendii. The sequence goes on from JAPDVU010000002.1 coordinate 217,716,924, forward strand.
CTCAGGAAGCTGGGCAGCCCAGGGCAGGCCTCGGCCTTGGCAGGGCCCCGATGGCAGACGTGGCCTTTTTAGGTTCTACAAACACCTGGACCGGGGTTACAACTCCTGTGCACGGGCAGACCTGTACTTCATGCCTCTGGCGGGATCCAAACTGGCCAAGAAGAGGGAGGAGGCCATCGAGAAGGCCAAACGAGAGGCCGAGCAGAAAGCCAGAGAGGAGCGGGAGCGGGAGAAAGAGAAGGAGAAGGAACGAGAACGGGAGCGAGAGCGCGAGCGGGAGGCTGAGCGAGCGGCAGTGAGTGCTCAGTCCTGGGCGGGCAGGCGGCCTGTGTGTGCAGGGAGGGGGCACTGGCCATGCCAGGCTGGGGACCCTGGGGCCACCTGCTCTGGGTGAGGCTGTTTGCTTCACTGTCATGGTAGCTGGGGGATCCAGTGCTATTTGAGCCCCATCCTAGGCTTTTCAGAGATTGCTGCTCGTCCCTGAGCCAGCCCAGGACCCCCCCTCCCCCAGAGGCTCACCATTTATCTCCTCCTCTCCCTAAACCCCTCCCCCAGAGGCTCACCATGCACCTCCTCCTTTCCCTAACCCCTCCCCCAGAGGCTCACCGTGCACCTCCTCCTTGGCCCTGGCAGGTTCAGACTGGTTGACCAGCAGCCTGTAGACATGTCTCTCATGTAACTGCAGAGAAACTGAAAGGGGGAGAGCCAGGCATTAGGGACATTAACCTGCCTCCTCCGCGCCCTCGGGAGGCCCTGTCCTGGGCACTCTCGTGGGCTAGGCCACCCAGCGCCTGCCCTTGTGGGAGGGAACCCCTCCACTGCAGTGCCTTGTCTCACAGGTTCATGAGCCCATTCAGGACACAAGGGAAGCTGCAGACAGAGGAGACGGTCACGGGGGGTCTGGGCCCGGTCCTTGTCACAGGCCGTGCCTAAGGTCGCTCGGTGTTGGGGTGGAGGGACCAAGTTCCGTCAGTGCAGGATGGTCCCAGGGCAGGGCTCACCTCCCAAGGGAACACTAGGCAACTGGTCTCCCCCACACCTCCTTTTCCTCAGCAGAAGGCGTCCAGCTCGGCACATGAAGGCCGCCTCAGCGACCCCCAGCTCGGTGGTCCCAGCCACATGCGGCCATCCTTCGAGCCACCACCAACCACCATTGCTGCTGTGCCCCCCTACATCGGGCCGGACACCCCGGCCCTTCGGACTCTGAGCGAGTACGCCCGGCCCCACGTCATGTCGCCCACCAACCGCAACCACCCCTTCTACATGCCCCTCAACCCCACTGACCCGCTGCTGGCCTACCACATGCCCGGCCTCTACAACGTCGACCCCACCATCCGCGAGCGGGAGCTCCGGGAGCGAGAGATCCGAGAACGCGAGATCCGCGAGCGGGAGTTGCGGGAGAGGATGAAGCCGGGCTTCGAGGTGAAGCCCCCCGAGCTGGACCCCCTGCACCCGGCCACCAACCCCATGGAGCACTTCGCCCGGCACAGCGCCCTCACCATTCCCCCCACTGCGGGCCCCCACCCGTTTGCTTCATTCCACCCGGGCCTGAACCCCTTGGAGAGGGAGAGACTGGCCCTGGCGGGCCCCCAGTTGCGGCCCGAGATGAGCTACCCTGATAGACTGGCAGCCGAGCGGATTCACGCCGAGCGGATGGCATCGCTGACCAGCGACCCTCTGGCCCGACTGCAGATGTTCAACGTGACTCCACACCATCACCAGCACTCACACATCCACTCGCACCTCCACCTCCACCAGCAGGATCCCCTCCACCAAGGTAGGTGCCCGGGCTGCTGAGAGGGCACTGTGGGTCGGCTCTGGGGTGGCGAGGTGCGGCCCAGAGGTAGAGCCGCTGGCCCAGAGCAGAGACTGTTCTTTTCTGAATGAGTCCCAGTTCCAGGCCGATACTGGAACGTCCAGCACGGAGCAGTCAGTGTGCTCCGAGGAATCGCTGCCGCTACTCGAGCAGCCTGTGTCTGCTCAGCCCCCCGCTCTCCAGAGCTGCAAGTCCCCAGAAAGCTGCGCCCCCCGCGCCCTTCTGCCTGCGCCTCCGGGATAACGCTTAGCTTCCTGGCCCTGGGCCGGAGTGGGCCCGGGAAGAGCAGCAGCCTGTGCTCACCGGGCAGGTTTAGGGCAGGGCCTGAGGATCGGGAGGGGCCTTGGGAGCCAGCTGGAGCCACTGGGACCCCCAGAAAGGCCGGCTGAAGGTTGTTGTGGAGTGAGAACCTAAAGAAGCATCTTCCTTCCCTCTTCGGGAATGAGGCCTAGGCTTCGGCTCACCAGCCAGGGCTGCCCAGCCCGGCTCGCTCTGGGAGTGAGCACCTGCCTGGCCAGCTTGGGGTGCAGGCTGGTTTGAGGCAGACGGGCATAGCTAGAGCCCTGTGCCCTCCAAAGCTCTGCAGACCAGGCAGATGGGGGAGGGGTGCTCTGACCCTGCTCTGAAGTGGGCGGTGTGCCTGCTCCCTGGGACCAGGGCTGCGGTGGAGGGACTTCCTCGTGGACTGACCTCCACGCCAGGGAGGAGGACGGCTGATAGAGTGGGACCCAGGGGAGGGAGGGCTGCACCTGGCTTCCTCTCCGTGTTCCCGGCCCTGACAGGTGGGCCCAGGGAAGCCAAGGAGCTGTCACATTGGCCCTGTGGCCCTGACACCGGGAAGTGTCATGCCACCCAGTGTGGGCCTTTTAAGCCCAGTGTGACCAGCAGGCGGCCTGGCGCTGTCAGATAGGCAGGCAGGCGTATCTTCATTGTCCAGGTGTTTGCTGAACACTTGCGATGAGCCAGGCACAGTTGTAGGTGCTGCCAAGCCCGTCCACGTCCACTGTCCCAGGCTGGGAGGCCTCTGGGGACGAGCCTGGTCTGTGGGAAGTGTCAGTTCTGGGGAACAGTGAGCCAGGGAGAGGGAACAAGGCGGGTGGGGCGATGCTGCCGTTATTAAAAGGAAGCGGGAAAGCGGGGAGGCATTGGGAAGAGCATCTAGGCAGAAGGAGAACTCGAGGGAGCCAGCGATGACCTGCAGAAGGGCGAACCCACAGCGCAGAGCCCCGCCCTGCCCACAGCCGTCAGCTGGCCTCCTTGGGGCTCTGGGTGCAGGCAGTCTGGACGAGGAATGCTGGTTGGGGCGGTTGGCCAGGTGCGTGCGCTCTGCTGGTCCCGGGTCCTCAGCAGAACGGACTGGGGGACGTCCCTGTCAGGGTGCTCATAGTCCGCTCTGCACTTGCGTCTCCCTTTCTGGAGCTCCACTGCGGGCGTGTGGGGAGGCCGGAGGACAGTCACTTTGGGTCAAGGTTACTGGTCCTGGTGGTGAGGAGGATGCCCTGTGGTTCCAGCCAGGGAGGGAAGCATCGGGGAGCCCTGCGCCACCTGTGTCTGACTTCTGCCCCTTCTTTCAGGTTCAGCAGGCCCCGTGCACCCGCTGGTGGACCCCCTGACTGCTGGCCCTCACCTGGCTCGCTTTCCCTATCCCCCTGGCACCCTCCCCAACCCTCTGCTTGGACAGCCCCCCCATGAGCACGAGATGCTTCGTCACCCAGTTTTTGGTAAGAATGCACCTGGGGAAGGCGGGTCCAGTGAGGAGCTGGTTAGTGGTCTGGCACGAGGGCCTGGTCATTCATTGGTTCATGTGTTCAACACATGTCCCCTCAGTGGGGTGGGGGTGCCCGTGTGTAACAAGAACCCAGATGGGAACAGCAGGAATGAAGGAATAACAGAGGCTCCGCATTTCAATCTGAGACTCGGGAAGGCAGGCCTCTGAAGAAGACACACTAGGCTGAGGCCCACTCAGCGGGGACGGAGGGGCAGTACTCGGGCACCCCTCCCCCAGGGGGTCTCCTGGTCTCCTTGCAGGCCTTGGCCTTGTCTTGGTCATTCCCCTGGACTTGCTGTTCAGGAGACTGTTTTGTGTTTGGCAGGCACCCCCTACCCCCGAGACCTGCCTGGGGCCATCCCACCCCCCATGTCAGCTGCCCACCAGCTGCAGGCCATGCATGCCCAATCGGCTGAGCTGCAGAGACTGGCCATGGAGCAGCAGTGGCTGCACGCACACCCCCACATGCATGGCAGCCACCTACCGAGTCAGGAAGATTATTACAGGTGAGGTGGGGAGGGGCAGGCTGGCTGGGCTCCCACCGACCCCACCTGCGGGCCACTGCCCCAGCCTGAGGGCTGCCCCTCCTGGCTGTGCCCACGATGCTCCTCCCATATCAGCAGGCATCAGGCTCCTCCCCTGGCTACATGGGGCCCCTGTCCGTGGCCCTAGAGAGGATCCTCATAGAGCCTTCTTGGGGGGTGGGGCGGGCTAGCTGCTTGGGAACCCCCATCTGGTGCTGAAGATGCTCTCCTCTGCTTCTCTTTCCAGTCGACTGAAGAAAGAAGGTGACAAGCAGTTATAAATTATTTATTGTTAACGCTGGCTGCGGAAGCCCCAGGTCTTGGGGGGTTAAACAGGACTTTTTACATACAATAGGAGCTGCAAAAGCAAAAGAATATCTTCTAAAGATTTCTTTATATATTTAAAAGCCCACAACTAAACATGTATCCGCATAATAGTGTTTGTTTGTAGAGAGGATTCCTTGAGACTGGTTTGGGTCTCCCTGCATGACAGTCCCCCAGAAACTTAGTGAGTCCTGGACTGGACTGAACATTCAGAAAACTACCCAGCAATCTTGGGGTTCGGCTTTCGTCTCCTTCCCTTCCTCGACTTCTCAGTAGGTGCTAGAACCCAGTCACACCCTCACTGTGCGTGCAGACACACTCAGTCACGTGTGCCAAAACCTGTGGGGTTGCAGAGATAGGCGGCATATGAGTTTGGAATCCGAGAGCTATAATTTTTGAAGAATCTTTTATTTTACTACATTGTTGGAAATCTTCCTAATTTGAGAAAGTTCTGCAGCACGGCTTTTTACGTCTGTAAATAATTTTAGAGCAGCTTTTCTTTTCCTTCCACAAACTACTGTTCCGATCTATTTTTTCCAGCCATGTCACTAATTGTGAATTCCTATCGGCTATTGACAGAATACAGAGTTGATTTTTTAATAAAAAGTTCTATATAATTATCCCTTTGATTAAAGGGAACAGATGGGCGTCACTAATTACACATGGGCAGAAGCCTGGGACTGGGTTTGGTCGCAGCAGTGAGCATCCAGGGTTTGCAGGGACAAGGTTACAAGCGGTTTTTGTTTCGCTGCTTTGATTTTCCACTTCTGTCTGTTCCGGGCTTGTGCGTGGCCAGCGGTGCAGACGTCTGCTAGATGGGATCTCCCGTCACTGCACCAGGAGCGCAGGGCTTCAACGTCCTCCGTCCTGTGTCTGCGGAGAGAAAGCACATGTTTCTGTGTGTGTGATTGCAGATCTCCTGACGGGTTTCTGGGCGCACGTGTTTGGTTGTTCTGTCTGAACCGCCCTTCTCACTCTGACAGTTGCATAAACAGTCTCGAAAGTGAGTCCCTGCAAGTAACTCAGCACGTGTGCTGGCCAGAGGGATCTGTTAGCAATCTGCCCTCTCGTGTGTCCTCACGCGGATCTCGTCAGGCCGGGCCGTCCTCGCCACAGCCCGGGGCTGCTTTCCGGGTGGGGGAGACCCCGGAGTTGGCACGGCTGTGGGTGGAGGCCTGTGTGTCTACCAGGGGCGTGGTGACCGTGTCAGACTGCGACACCATTCGAGTCCCACCTTTCATCCCGGAGTGGGAACTAGAGTGGCAGCCGCACACGTGGAAGGGAAGGCGGGCTTCCCGGGGAGGTGCCAGCTGGGGGCTCGGGCCGTGCTGCAGAGGCCCCTCGGTGTTCTGCATGGCCGAGGGGGGGAGACGGGCTGTCCGCACCTGTTCCTGCCGGATGTGTGACCTTTTCCTTCCTCTTCCCTCAGACTCGAGGGCTGTTTCTGCCGTTGCATGTGGCGGCCACATCCAAGAATTGTCAGACAAGAGAGCATATCTGTGGGTCAGGGGATGTGAAATACGTCCAGGACCTGAGCCACGTGGGTAGGAAGGGAGGCTGGCACTGGGCCCCGGGACCCAGGTGTCCGCGCAGGTTCGGGCTCCCAGTTCACACCCGCATTGGGCATTTCCCATCCCTAGTAAACCCTTTGCTTTCAGTTGGGACAGATAGAGGATTGTTTTATTTGTTGAAAGTGTTTGTAGTTTTTTTCTTTAGTTTTCTTTCATTCCATTTCTGCCTTAAATTTAGCTCCTTAGAGGGGAGACAAGCTCAGATGAACTCTTTGTCATCGTACTGTGGCTGCGTTGGCAGGGACATGTGTTCCTCGGGGGCGGTGACCTGCTCTCTGGCCGCTGTTCTCCTGGGGGCCGCCCTTCTGCGGCCCCCGCTGCCCCCGGCCTCCCGCATCTGCCCCACCTTCTCCCGTCCCTTGTTTTACTTCTGGTGGAACACAGGGCCTGCCATTCAGTCAGGCCCCCTCATCTCCTCCCCAGCACCCATTTTTCCAAAGAAGAGGGAGTTTCGTGCTTTGAAGTCTGTGTTGAAAGCTGTGGAAGGCGTGTCCGTCAGGCCTTGGTCCCCCACGCCCATGGGGAAGCACTGAGATTCTTGCGGCCAGAGGCCCTCGCCTGGTCAGCTGCAGCTGAGGGGCCGGACCTTCGCGGGGTCTTTGAAGCCCGGCTCCTTGGTTTCCTTTTGGGTTTTCCTTGCTTTCGTTTGAAGTTCGGTTTTGCTTTTCTGTGTTTTGTATGTATCTCGTTCAATGTTGTCAAGGTGGCGCTTCAGGTCTCACTACAGCGGCCGCAGAGCGAGGCGTGCCCGCGTGCTGCGTGTCTGTATCTTGAAGCTAAATGTACATATGAGTAGTTTGCCGTGAGGTAACAGTGTGAGCAGCGTAGACACCAGAGATCGCGATTTCTGTGCTCTCTCCATTCGAGTATTTTGTAATTTTTGGAAATATTTGTGGACACAAATAAAACCAAGCTACACTACAACAGCTGGTGTCGACCGGTGGTGAGCCCGTGGCCTGTGTCTCTTTCCTGGGGCGGGCGGGGCGTTGGTGGTTGCCCCTACCTGGGTCCCCCTGGGTGGGGAAGGACGGAGGGGGCATCTGGTGCCCTCAGCTGATGGCCGGCACACTGCTCACCTTTCAAAGCCGCTTCTGGAAAGATCCACGTCGGCTCCGTCTGGGAGGAAGGTGAGTTCTCTTGTTCTTGGGAGCTGCTCCGACTGCGGACCTGAGATACTCGACGAGCACGAGGGCCCCCCCCCCCCCCCCCCCCCCGCAGAATGGGCCCCAGGGGGGTGGCACTGGGACCAAGACGCCCTCTCCCAGGTCCGCCTCCCCCGCCAGCACCCCACACCGCTGATGGGTGTGCGGCCTGTGCACGGCCTCCCGGTTCCTCCTGCCCTGCCCCTTCTTGCCTCCGCTGAGCTGCCCTCGGCACACGTTTGCCTACAGGCTGAGGACGCCCCCACCCTGCTGCCCCCCAGCAGCGGGCGCCCTGCTCGCACCCGGACACCAAGGGGGAGCGAAGGAGGGGCAGCCAGCTGTGGGGCCTCGCCCTCTGGGTCATGGGTGAGAAGGGAGGCCGGGGAGGGGATGTGGGCAGCAGGAACCCAGGTGCCATCCGTTGGTGAAGCTGGGTTTCAGTGGCGTACGTTTATGAGATGCAAATGTGGAAGGAGATGACAAGGCGTGTCTGGATACGTAGTTACGCTGGAGAAAAGGCCCTGGTCAGCCGCCCGGGTCTTCGTTTCCCAGGCGTGGACTGGCCATGGTCACCCCCTGCCGCACACCCGCCTCTGCCCCTGGTGGTACCGTTAGAAGCTCAGGCAGGGTCTGCTTTACACTTGTGGCCTCTGGTGAGCCCCTGGGTGTGGACACCCATGTGGTGAATTAGGTGGAAACTAGAATTTAAGACGCTGCTTAGGCAGCCCTGGGAGGGCTCTCCAAGGTCCTCACCGGCACTTCCAGTCTTGGCCACCAGGTGGCAGTCTGTAAGGTCCAGGCACCATCTCGGGGCTGCCAGCCCCTGGTGACACCTGCGGGTTAAGGTCCTCTCCCCTCCCCCGTTGCTCCAGGAGGGAGGTGTGGGGGTTGTATTCTCTAAACTTGACGTTTCCTGGAGGCAGGGGAGCTGGACATAAAAAGGCAACTGGGACAGGTCACGGCAGGGTGAGAGGGCAGGGAAGGAGCCTGGGGCTGCGGTGGGGCGGGCGGGGCCCGGGGGTGGGTGTAATGACCACAGAGAGAGGGTCTCATTCTCAGCTGCATCCTGGCGCCTGGCCCAGTGTTGGGACCCACACGGGAGAGGTGCACAGTGAATGTCACGGAGTGGATTTCCAAGCATGACGGTCTCAGTGTCATACACACACACACACACACACACATGGAGAAGCCCCGAGCTGCTGCTTCCTCGCGGGCCCTATGTGCCCCCAACTCGGGACACCTCACCTCCAAGGCTTCCGGGAGGAGGTGCTCAGCCAGGACGAGGCTGCCACGTGCGCCGTGCGGCCCTGCAGACACGTCAGCAGACCGGCTCTGGTCAGTTCTGGCACATTCCCTCCACCTGTGGCCCGCTGTGAGGGGGGGTGTCGGATGCCACCCACCCTCGTCGCTGCACCCCACAGCGTGGCCCAGGGCTCGCCACAGCCTAGGAAGATGGCAGCTGTGCTTCGCCATCTGTTCCTGTCAGGACGCCGCCGTGTCCTCCTGGTGCTGGGACGGCCGTGGAGCGCCAAGGAGCAGGACTGACTCAGGTTTGCTGAGGGGACAGTCCAGTGGCTTCAACATCCGTGACCATCATGGGTTTGGGTTTGGGTTTGGGTTTGGGTTTAGCAACCCAGGGCCACGCTCACTCTCCCTTTCCTGCAGCCCGGAGCAGACGCCGTCAGGCCGGTCGGGCGTCGGATTCCCCGACTCGGGGTGCAGGTCTGCCAAGTGGGGTGGGGCTGCCTCCTTTCTCAAGGCGGGGCGGGAAGCGAGGAGTGCAGGCAGCGCTCGGCTCACCCAGGGCGTGCCTCGGACCTAAGGAGCCACCAGCAGCGCTGACGTCCCCGCCATCATCATCAGCTCGGTTTTAAGTCGAGCGAGAGAGGCTCCGAGAAGGGAATGAAGCAGGTGTGGCTCTCAGCGAGTCCTGGCCCGACCCTCTGCCCAGCCACTGCCCCCCAACAGCAACCAGCACCGGACTCGGAGCAGCTCCTTAGGAACAGAGGCCGACGACAGCCGTTCCCACTTGCAAAGGGATCTTTGCTGATTCAGGAAGTTCCAGGAAGAGGGCCCGGGCTGTGGCCAGCCAAGAGCGAGCAGGGAACCCCTCCTCTCGCACATTTGACTGTTCTACATCAAAAACAGCCCAGCCCGGGGAACCCACACTCAACATTTCCTCCCTTTTTTTAAATCTTTATTGTCAAAAGTATCACATATGTCCCCCTTGGCTCCCCCATGAACATTTTCTAGAAGAATCTAAAGCCCTTCTAAGCAACATAAATGTGGGACTGATGAGGCTGGAGTCCCAGGAAAGCATGGGACTACCAGGAGGCCCGAAGGAGCTGTGTGGTTTTGGAAAGTCACTGAACCTCTCTGTGCCACCTTCACATGGAGCAGGAACGATGAGACCTGCTTTGCTTAGTTCATGGTTCATAACCATTAAGGCAAAATGACATGATGTGAAGGCACAGGGCAAAGACTAATTCCAACCAGGTGGGCTTCGTGGAGGAGGTAGCATTTTAGATCAATGTGGATGAAGCAGAAATGGATGGGCAGAGAAGAGGTGGAAGGACCTCGCCTGCGGGAATAGCATGAGCACCAGCATGGATTGTGGCTGCCCTGGGTGGGGTGCTGTGGCTGCAGCATGGAGGCTGAAGCCGTGCAGAGGGTAGCGGCCACAGGAGGATGGTCAGGGTCCAGGCTGGACATGAGGACCTTAGAATTGGTTCCTTGGGTACTGGGAGTCGTAGAGGGTGTTGAAAGGGATGGGCTCAGACCTGCAAGGTGGAAGGTGGGCCATGAGGGCAGACTGCAGGCAAGGGGGTGGGCAGAGGTTCTGGGCCAGGGCAAGGGGCACAGAGGAAGGACCGGACCCAGGAGCCCTCGCTCCTGGAGGGCAGCAGGCAACGGCACTAAGGGAGCCCAGGGTCAAGTCAGAGGGCAGGCATCTGCTTCACCTCCGCGAGGTTCCCACCTGGTGGAGCTTTTTACGTTCCGAGTGTTTTGCTGCTTGCGGTGCCTTGAACACGCCAAGCAACTTCCCACCTCAGATCTCGGCTATCTTCCGCTCTTCACCAGGGCACTGTTCAAATGGCATCTCACCAGAGAGGCCACTCCATTCTCCCCGGGATAGCTCACTCTCCAACCCGTCACCAGGTCTCCCCTGCTCCCGTCTTTCACAGCACCTGACTGCCATCCTCAGCAGAGACCTCAGTGTGTTAGGTCTCCTCTCCTCACATCAGCTGAGTGAGGGCAGACCCTCGTTGCTCACAGCTCCATCTCCAGCACTTACCATTCTCTGCCTGCCATACCCAGGGAACTTATGGATGGGTGGGGGAGGATGGCTGGATGGATGTGAGAATGAATGAATGAATGAAAGAAATACGATACCTTCTGACCCAAAGCACTGCTGTATGCTCTAACTACTCGGGGGTGCAATGTACAATCAGGCCAGGCTCTGTCCACCTCAGCACTACTGACATTTGGAGGTGGTTTCAACGCTTTGCTGTGGGGGCCTGTACTGTGCATTGCAGGATATTTACAGCAACTCAACAGTAGCAGCCACCCAAGTTGTGACAACCAAAAATATCTCCAGATATTGCCAAAAGTCTTACGGGGTGCGGGTGAGGGGCCAAAATCCCTGCCAGTTGATAACCATGGAGTTACACCTTTACCTTCAATAAATGATTCTTATTGCAAGAAAATACTATAAAACAACTATATGCCAACAAATCCAACAACCTGGGTGAAATGGACAAATTCCTAGAAACATACAATCTGCCAAAACTCAATCGGGAAGAATCAGAAAATCTGAATAGGCCAATGATAACTAATGAAATTGAAGCAGTAATCAAAACACTCCCAGCAAAACGAAAAAAAAGTCCTGGACTAGATGGCTTAGCAGGAGAGTTTTACCCGACATTCAAAGAACACCTATCCTCCCAGACTTAGAAAAAAATTCAAGAGACCCAAGCTCTTTTACAAGGCCAACATACTAATTCCAAAGCCAGGTAAAGACGCTGCAAAGAAAGAAAATTACAGTCCAAAACCCCTGATGAATGTAGATGCTAAAATATTCAACAAAATATTAGCAAGTTAGGTCCAGCAATATATTTTTATAAAGATCATACACTATGAACAACAGGGATTTATTCTGGGTATGCAAGACTGATACAATATTCACAAATCAAACATGATACATCACATAAGCAAAATGAAGGATAAAAATCACATGGTCATATCAACAGACACAGAAAAAGCACTGACAAAACCCAGCACCCATTTATGATAAATACTATCGGCAAAGTGGGAATAGAGGGATCGTACCTCAACATTATAAAGGCTGTATATGACAAACCTATAACCAACATCATACTCAATGGGCAAAAGCTAAAAGCATTTCCCTTAAGATCAGGAACAGGACAGGGATATCCGCTTTCACCGTTCTTATTCAACATAGTACTGGAAGTCCTAGCCACAGCAATCAGACAAGAAGAAAAAAAGCAAAGGCATTCAAACTGGGAAGGAGGAAGTAAAACTCATTATTAGCAGATGACAGATTGTACATAGAAAACCCTAAAGACTCCACCGAAAAACTGCTAGATTTAATGAATGAATTTGGCAAAATAGTAAGATACAAAATTAACACCCAGAAAACAATGGCATTTTTATACACCAATAGTAAACTCTCAAAGAAACTAATTTAAAAATCCCACTTACCATTGCAACAACAACAAAATAATAATATACTTAGGAATAAACTTAACCAAGGAGGCAAAAGACCAGTACTCAGAAAACTAGAACACTGAAAAAAGAAATAGAGGAACAAACAAGCATATACCATGTTCATGGATTGGAAGAATGAACATCCTTGAAATGCCCATGCTACCCAAAGCAATCTACAGATTCAGTGCAACACCCATTAAAATACTAATGGCATATTTCGCAGATCTAAAACAAATATTCCAAAAATTTATATGGAACCAAAAAAAGACCCCAAATAACCTTAGCGATCTTGAGAAAGAAGAACAAAGTTATAGGGATCACAATACTGGATATCAAATTATCCTACAAAGCCATTGTCATAAAAACAGCCTGGTACTGGCACAAGAACAGGCATAGAGACCAAATGGACCATGACAGAGACCCCAGGAATTGACCCACACCATTATGGTCAATTAATAGTTGATGAAGGAGGCAAGAGCCTACAGCGGAGTAAAGATCTCTTCAATAAATGGTGTTGTGAAGTTACGTGCAAAAGAAAAGAGAAACTAGACCACCTACCTACACCATATACAAGAATAAACTCAACATGGATAAGACTTAAATGTAAGTTGTGAAACTATAAAAATCCTAGAAGGAAACATAGCAGTAAAATCTCATACATCTCACATAGCAGTGTTTTGCTGATTCATCTCCTAGGGCAAGAGAAACAAAAGAAAAAAATTAACAAATGAGGCTACATCAAACTAAAAAGCTTCTGCCCAGCAGAAGAAACCACCCACGAAATGAAAAGGGAACCCACTGCATGGGAGAACATACTCACCAGTGGTACATCTGATAAGGGCTTGATTTCCAAAATATATAAAGAACTCATACAACTCAACACCAGGAAGACAGACAATCCAATCTTAAAAAATGGTCAAAGGACATGAATAGACACCTCTCTAAAGAGGGCATATAGATGGCCAATAGACATGAAAAAATGCTTAATATGGATCATCAGAGAGATGAAAATTAAAACTACAATGAGATATCACTTCACACTTGCTAGAGTACTGTCAATAAATCAACAAACAAGTGCTGGTGAGGATGTGGCGATAAGGGGAACACTAGTTCACTGCTGGTGGGAATGCAGACTGGTGCAGCCACTGTGGAAAACAGTATGGAGTTTCCTCAAAAAAATTACACATGAAATTGCCATTTGATCCAGCAATCCCACTTCTGGGAATATGTTCTAAGAAACCAGAAACACCAATCCGAAAGAATATATGGATCCCTGTGTTCACAGCAGCCTTATTGACAACTAGAGGCCTGGTGCATGGATTCAGGCACTGGTGAGGTGAGGTCCCTCAGCATGGCCTGTGGGGATCTGGCTGAAACCGGCAGTCCAATGCCACCTGCTGCTCCTGCTCACCCCGGCCCCAGCCCTGGCCCCCGCTGTGCCTGCCACGGGCTTGCGCCCAGTCCAGATTGGGAGAGGCTCGCGATGCCACAGCAGCCCTCACCAGCCGTGAGCCCTGCATCTGGCACCCATCCTGAGGGGGTGTGGGGGGCCAGGACTTGATCAGCCCTCCCGGCGGGCAGTGGGATGCCCTTGCTGCCCCGGGATCCAGATCTGGATTCGTCCCAGACATTTGTGCTGGTTCTCAGGAGCCACCTGGCAGCCACTTTCATATCGTTCCTTATGGAGCATCTAGGGAGGGGAAGCAGCCCAGGTGCCTGAGGCCAACATCCCGGAGCGGTTGGGAGTGCTGGTGGCACCAGTTAGTTGGTCCCTGGGTCATTCTCCCGAGATTGGACCTGCAGGACTACTATGGGGGTAAGTGGCTGCCGCCAGGCTGGGGGGCCAGGATGGGTCGGTCAGCTGAGCAACACTCCCACTGTGGGAGTGCATTGACCACCAGGGGGCAGCTCCTGCGTTGAGCGCCTGCCCCCTGGTGGTCAGTGCGTGTCATAGCGACCAGTCGACTGGTCATTCAGTCGCTTAGGCTTTTATATAGAGAGATAGCGAAGATCTGGAAACAGCCCCCAGTGCCCATCAGTAGATGAGAGGATAAGAAAGCTGTGGCAGTGGAGTGCTATGCAGCTATAGAAAAAAGAAAAAGAAGGAGCTCTCACCCTTTGCAACAGCATGGAGGGACCTGGAGATTATTGTGCTGAGTGAAGTAAGCCAGTCAGAGAAAGACAAATACCACATGACCTCACTCACATGTGGAATCTAATGAACAACATAAACTGATGAACAAAACTGGTCCAGAGGCATGGATGCATGGAGCAGACTGACAGATCTCAGAGGGGTGGGAACCAGACCAAAGAACAGAGATGCATGACCCAGGGGCACAGACAGAGTGAGGGAAGACCTGGGGTGGGGCGGGGCTGGGCAGAGGAGGCAAAGGTGGGAAAATGGGGGCATCTGTAATACTCCCAACAATAAAAACAGTTCTTACACCTCCCCAAACGCGCGTGGAAAGTGGCCCCATCCCCAGGTGACCTCTCGCTCCTCCTGGGAGAGCCACACGAGACACCACAGGCTTTGCTGCTGCCGTTTATTGTTTTATCACGTATTTACATTCCAACAGGAGACCTGTCCGTCACCACCAAGGCCCTTTGGTTCCCACTGGCTCCAGACACGTGGGCACAAGCTGGGGCTCGGGAGTCACACGTTCAGCAGGAGGGGCTGGTGCTCCTCATTGGTGGCCGCGCTGGGCGGGATCTCGTAGACGACACACAGGGAGGAGTAGAGGCAGCCCAGGAAGGACACCAGGCTGGAGAAGTACATCACCCCATTGGCGCTGCCCACAGCCGAGGTCAGGGGCCCCAGCACCAGCGAGACCAGGATCTGGGCCAGGAAGTACTGGCAGCTGAGCAGCGAGATGTCCACGCCCATGCCACGCCGCGTGCCATCAGCGCTGGACCCTGCAAACTGACCCGGGGGAGGGGCGCGTCAGTGGTGGGGCCAGGGACCCACGTCCCTGCAGGCCCAGCGGCCCCGCGCCCACGCACAGTGGGCTCACATTTTCCAGTGCCAACGTGCACAGGGAGTTCAGCCAAGAGCTTAATAATATTTGTGTTCAGAGATGACGGCAATGAAAAGAATCCATGACTAATGGGGCGGGAGGACTGCCTCCGCACAGGGAGGGGGGGCACTTCCCCGCCGGACTCTGGTCCTTTCTCCTCCCTCTCACCCGAGGGAAGCCTGCCTGCCTGCCCGCTGGGCGCCGTGTCTGGACAAACTTCTGCCCGCTGCCATGCCTGTCGCACACCCTGTCACAGCCCATGGCAGCGGGGCCTTTGGGCGGGTTTCCGAGGCCCTCGTGCCTCCAGCCCGGTCACATCACCTCCCTCCCCACCCACCGCACCATGCGGGCATGTGGTGGGCACAGTGATGGGCATGGTGGTAGGCACAGAGGTGGGCACAGTGATGGGCATGGTGGAGGGCACAGAGGTGGACACGATGGAGGACCGTGTCTGTGAGCAGGGCTGCAGGGTGACGTGGCAGGAGGCGGTGTGGGTCCCAGCACAAGCCAACCCCCACCCAGAGCCACCGATGCAGCAGGCGGATGCCGCCCCCACACGCCGCTGTGTGCGCACTGCCTGGATGCCAGCTCGGCCTGGCCCTGCGTCCGGACAGAGGTGGCCCCCTCGGGGCTGCCACGCCCCTCCCTGGGGAAGGCAGCGTCCTCGTAGGCACCGGCAAAGGGCTTGGGGAATGGGCATGCGTGTGACCATATACAGCTTCAGGGCCGCGGTGAGGCCACTGTGGTGGGGAGGCGGCAAGTGAGCCCCCAGCCTACAGCCTGAGGGAGACAGAGTGTGCGTGGCCAGAAGGCCCTGCGGTAAGAGTCCACGCCTTCCCGTCAACTCTGACCAAAGCCGGCTGGGGCGCCTGTGGCTCGGGGTGTCCCCTCCTGGGGGGCAGGCAGCTCTTCACCAAGACCCGGCACATCCACTCAGCCCAGCGCAGGGTCTCGGCTGCAGGGAAGTAACCGGGGACGGAGATGGGACAGCACCAGGGAGCAGGGTCCCTTAGGTCAGTGGTTGGCAAACTGCGGCTCGTGAGCCACATGCGGCTCTTTGGCCCCTTGAGTGTGGCTCTTCCACAAAATACCACGGCCTGGGCCAGTCTATTTTGAAGAAGTGGCATGAGAAGAAGTTTAAGTTTAAAAAATTTGGCTCTCCAAAGAAACTTCAATCGTTGTACCAGTGATATTCGGCTCTGTGGACTAATGAGTTTGCCGACCACTGCCTTAGGTGCTGCTGGCACGGGCCCTGCAGTGTTGGCGGGAGGTGCGGGGTGCACACAGCTCACTCCTGTGGCCGCAGCCTCAGGCCGCCCGGGGCCAGGACAGTGGCCCACGCGGCCCATGTCTGCTGCCGGCAGAGGGAAGGCTGGGGGCGGGGGGGCGGGGCTGCCTGGCCACCACCAGTACCGAGAGGTTTGGCCCAGGTGGACCGGACCTGCATGGACAGGCTGTGCTCAGGGCCGCCCCGCTGAATTCACCGAGACCCCAAACCCTTAAACCAGGATGCCTCCGGGCCTGCACCTGGGGCGGGCAGGTGGCCCCAAACTGCAGGGGGCGCAAGAAGCTCCATCCTCAAGGTGACCTTTATGCACGACTCAGATCGCCACGTTTCTGCCCAAACCTATGCTGGGGGCACGGCTCGGCCCAAGGAGTGAAGCCCCCACTTGCTCTGCAGCGTGGGTGACCCTGCAGCCTCACACTGAGGCTCCCTTTCCCCGTGTGACTCCCTTTCCCCGCAGAGACGGGAAGCAGGGTGCTGGTTCCAGGGGACGGGCGGGGGGTGGCCCGTGGGTTGGGGTCTCTCTGGATTGTGGTGCTGGTCGCACGACCCGTGAATCCGGGGGGCGGCGGTGCGGGCGGGGGATGTGGTTACTAATCGTTGGGATATTTCCATACGAACAACTGTAAGCCCCGCCTTGCCCGGCTGTACAGGGAGCGCCTGGACGCGAAGCCGGCGAACTGCAGGCGGATGCCCTCTCGGCGACGCGGCTCCAGGGACACCCAGAGTCCCCCACAGAGGGAGCGTGTTCCCACCGGCCGGCACGGGGTCCCGTCCTTGGCCATTAACGTTCTGATGTTTTGTTCAGTGTGGCTTTGGGGCACTGGTTCTTGATTTTAGAAACACTGCGTGGACATAGCGTTGATCTTGACGGCTGGGATTTTGTGCCCAAGGTGAGTGCCTCACCCGCCTCGCCTGGCCCTGGGCTCACAGGGGGCCCTGAAGCCTGGAGGGAACACTGCGTGGACCTCCCCTTCCGGCCTCCCAGCTCCCACCTGCCACCCCCCCCTGCTGTCCCCGCCTGATGTTTGAAGGGGGCCCTGTATTCCCTGTGCACCAGCCCTCAGACTGCATGGGGGGCCATTCCCGGGGGGAGGCTCTCCAAGCCGCTGGGGGGTGCAGGGGGTGCCTGCTCAGAGGCCGGAGCCAGAGGCGGGCACCTACCTCCTGGCTGTGGTAGTAGTCACACAGCAGCGAGTAGGGCAGCGTGCACAGCGTGGAGAACAGGATCCCGTAGGTCACGCACAGGGACAGAACCACGTAGAGGTTCCGGGACAGGGTGGCCAGCCCGGTGCCCAGGCCGAAGGCCAGGTAGGCCCCGAAGTAGAGCGTGCGGATGCTGAGGCGCTCCTCCAGCTTCTCCAGGATCGCTGCGGGTGACAGCAGGGTGAGGGCTCGTGTCCCGGCCTCCCGTCCACCCTGAGGCTGGCAGGGGCGTGAGCACACCCGGACCAGGTGGCCCAGGGACCCCGGCCAGCTTGGTGGGGCCAGACAGATGGCAGGTCCTGAGCCGGCCCCCGCAGGTTGTTGAATGAAAGGAGACAGCGCTGGGATCGCCTGCCCGTCGTCATAAAGACACACCTGCCTTCAATCCGTGTCCTCCAACCGCCTGCCCAAGGCCATGGACCCAAGGCATCGGACCCAAGGCCATCGGACCCAAGGCCATGGACCCAAGGCCATCGGACCCAAGGCCATCGGACCCAAGGCCATGGACCCAAGGCCATCGGACCCAAGGCCATCGGACCCAAGGCCATCGGACCCAAGGCCTTCGGACCTCCCGCGAGGGCCACCGTCGTCTCGCCCGTGGCACGTACCTGAGTAGAAGGCGGCGCTGAAGGCGTAGATGCACATCCCCCAGCAGCCCATGGTGACGCCGCTGTTGTACTTCTGGTACGCCTCCGAGGTGTGCGGGGCCTTGGGGTCCCCCTGAAACACCACCTCGCCCATGAAGTCCGTGTAGAAGAGCAGCATCCCCTCGAACGAGAGCCAGCCTGGGGGGGGGGGGGGGGGCGTGACCGTGACCCACGGCACAGACATGGGCGAGGCCCCTGTCGCCAACAGCCAGGTTTGCCTGACTGTCAAGGTAACGCACGGCTTCAGGACTTAAAGAGGCACCACCTCTCCCCACACCGAGACCGCGTCCCCTCGATGCAGCTGTGTACGAGTCCCAGCGTCTTTTTGGTTTTTTTTAAGCACATACATATTCGTGCACCCTGGGCCGGGCTGCATGAGGGTCTGCATCCTGTTCTTTCTCTGAACGGTGCTCCGTGAGGAAGGCCGAGCCCCCTCCTTCCTCCAGGCAGGTCGGGCAGGTGGCAGTTAACCGAGAGGACACGTGAGGCCACGCGATGTCGCTACAGACCCATCTGCTTCGGTGCCCGCTAACCTGCAGTGACCGGCCCTCTGAACTCCCCGTCAACCTTCCTGTGGTGCAGGGGGGGGGCATACACTGGCCCCCTTGAGCCCCAATAATGACCAGGCATGACTTCCTGTGCCTTGGAGGACCTGAAGGAGCCTGCGTGAGCGGCAGCAGAGTCCCCACAGGGTGGGCGCACAGCGTGTCTGTGGCCCTCGCCCGGGGCGGCGCCTTCAGACCTCCCCACGCGCTTGTGGCCGCGATACGTCTCGCCGTCAGGTACTTGGGTATGCGTTCTGGATAGGCCTCCGACTGCGCCCTTGCGAAGGCTCCAGCAGGGTCACTGGCACAGCCCTTACGGCGTTTTACACTCTTGCCTCCCGGGTCCTGCTGATGTGCCCCCACCACGCGGGGCCCTGACTCCTCCTCGGTGCGCCAGTAGCCCAGCCGCGCTCACCGCGGGAGGAGATGCACGTCGGGCTTTGCCGGAGGGATGCCAGTGCCAGGCCTGTGAACGCGAGGCCAGCGCTGGACGTGTGTGGGTACATGTGTCTGTGTGGATGTCCGTGTGTCTGTCTGTGTGTCTGTGTGGATGTCCATGTGTCTGTCCGTGTGTGTGTGGATGTCCGTGTGTCTGTCTGTCTGTGTGGATGTCCATGTGTCTGTCCGTGTGTGTGGATGTCCGTGTGTCTGTGTGTGGATGTCCGTGTGTCTGTGTGGATGTTCATGTGTCTGTGTGTGAATGCATGTGTCTGTGTGTGTCCGTGTGTCTGTGTGTGTCCGTTTGTCTGTGTGTGGATGTCCGTGTGTCTGTGTGGATGTTCATGTGTCTGTGTGTGAATGTCCATGTGTCTGTGTGTGTCCGTTTGTCTGTGTGTGGATATTCATGTGTCTGTGTGTGGATGTCCGAGTGTCTGTGTGTCTCTGTGTGGATAACCGTGTGTCTGTGTGTGGATGTCCGTGTGTCTGTGTGTGGATGTCTGTGTGTCTGTCCCAGCTCGAGGTGAGGCCCCACCAGCCTCACAGGTGGGACAGTGGCATGTCACTTAACCGTGAGCCGCCTGAAGAGTCTGGGATGAGGTTTGGGCTCCGGAGCCCCAGGCGTCCCTCTGGGCTGAACTCCGGGTTTAACCCGTGGCTGCCTCGATGGCATCTGTGGCCCCGAGGGAAGAGCCCTCCGGCAGTCCCACGCCACATCTGCCCGTGGTATCTGGGAGCTAAGTGAACACGGGGTCCTGGAAGGCAGCCCTGTGCCCCACGCAGCGTGACCCCGGCCGGGGTGGGGAGGGGGCAGGGAGGGGCGGGGAGAGGGGAAGGGTGGGGAGAGGGCGGGAGGGGCGGGGAGGGGGCCAGCCGAGCTCACCCAGGAAGTGGTTGACGCACAGGCTGCGCAGCGCCCGGGGCATGTGGCAGATGGAGGAGCAGAGGAGCCGCATGGACAGAGGCTGCCCCGCCGGCTCGCTGGGGCCCGTCAGCTGGCTCTCGTACTTCACGCCATTCAGCAGGATGTTTGCCACCTGCGAAGGGAGCCCCAAAGGCCCTCATCAGCGCCCCGACTCCAGCTGGCCCACGGCGCTGACGGGTGTGGGCTGCGAGGGTGCGTCTCCCCGACGGGGTGGACGAGAAGGGATGTCAGGTCGTCCCTTGCGAGACTCGGAGCCGCAGAGAATGGAACTGCGTTTCGGGGGGGCCTGCAGCTGGCCCAGGAGGCAGCACCTCCCGCAGGGAGCTGGTTAGTGCCGTCCCCAAAGGGGACACACACTCGAAATGCACAACCCGGGCAGTTCCAAGGCCGGCTCTAGGGAGGCCCCTCCGCCTGGAGGGTGTGGAAGACGGGTCCCCGCGCCATGGGGCGTCTGCTCACACCTCCCTCTGCACGGGACTCCTCTCTGCACGGGGGTGCAGGGCCAAGTGAGCGCGCAGGGAACAGGCCCACCTGGGCCCCTGGCAGGGGCTGTGTGTCCCCAGACACCCCACTGCGACGGAATGGACATGCCCGAGGGCCCGAGCCTGCGGAGGAGGCCTCCGCGCAGACACCACATCGGCCCGGAGAGCTGAGCAGCAGTCCGAGCAAAGAGGGCCGCGGCTCTGGCTCCGGGGGGGGGGGGGGGGGGGGGGGGGGGGCGTGCTGGGTCAGCACCGGGACCGGGAGGAACAGAGAGAGGAAGGAAGCAGCCGTGGCGCTGGTTCAAGGTCAGCCCTGCCCCGGGGAAGGAGGTCGGCAGCCACGCCACACCTGCGGCCCCTCCGGAGCCGTTTGTGTTTAGCTCAGGAGTTTCCTCTCTTCCAGGAGCTGGTCCGTAAATCCCACTACGGCGAACGGACATTTTAAGAAGGAGTAAAAGGAGACTGTCAACCATACAGGAAGTTCAGTTTAGACTCAACTCACGGCCCGTGTCTGGAAGCCAGGGTGAGTTTTGGGACCGGGACGGGGGACAGGAGGGCCCAGCGTTGAGCAGAGGCCTGAGTGGCGGCTGTGGCCTCGGGGACGAGGGGAGCGGTGCCCCGGCCCCGTTTCTGTGACAGAACCAGCGGGCCGCCTACCCCTCCAGCGACTGTCGGTTCTTCCGACCCTTCCCAGCTCTGACTCCCGTGGCGGGGCCGCGCCTGGCGTGCCCTCCCGGGAGTGAGCGGACGATGGGCGTGCGAGGCGATGAGAGCGGCCCTGGGCCTGCTGGCCACAGGGAAGGGCGGGAAGCAGTCCGCCAGGGGCCCTGGCGCTGGGCTGGGGGTGTCGTCCGTGCCCGAATTGTGCCCGAGTTTCTGGCTCGATGCCCAGTAGACGGCGTGCGGGAGGCAGCCGATCGATGTTTCCTGCTCACGTCGACGTCCCCCTCTCTCCCTCTCCCTTCCTCTCTCTCTACAAGTCCATCAACAATTAGGGAAAAAATGGCACAACGGAGAGAAAATGAAAAGCCACCTCCATGTGTCTCCAGTTAACCGCCCGTGAAACCAGGGGTCTCCCAGGCCCGAGAGGGGAGGCCTGACTGAGGGCCCGGCTCCCCGCTCAGGGGCGTTCTCCCCGGGGCAGCCCGAGGGCAGGGCCCCAGCCTGCCGGGTGGACCTCAGAGGAGGGAACAGCCCCGTTCGCTTCGAGTGGCCTCTTCGCCATCGGGCCCCGAAAGCTGCTCAGATCCCACAAACCAGCGTGCAGCCGCTCAGCCAGTCCCTCCGATACCACACACGATGCAGACAGCCTCCCGGACGGTTCTTCGCCTGCACAGACTCTGCCGCTCACTGCCCTTTCGCATCCAGAAGTTTGACGGCCTCTGGGTGGTCGGCTGAGGTCAGACCCAGGCGCGGGGAGGGACGGTGTTCCCCGCTCTGGCGAGGCCCGCCAGGGGGCCGGGAAGTTCTCTCCACATCAACAGTCCCTCCCTGTCATCTCACGGACCAGGGGCCGCGCACAGCGCCCCCGACCCTGGCCCCGCTCTTACCTGTTGACTGAAGGTCACGTTCCTTCTCTTGCTGGGGTCGGGACCACCTCCCCCGGCCGCGTCCGGGAGGGCCAAGGTCTGCGGTCTCTTCAGGATCCCGGCCGATCGCGGCTTGGAGGTGTCCAGGGAGCCCACCCTCAGGACGCCCGCGTCACAGCCGGCCGCCAGGGCCACCTCCCGCCGCTCCCCGAGGCCGCCGTCCTGGCCGAGGCTGTGGTCCTGGCGGTAGAAGGCGTCGGGGGCCCGGGGGAAACT
The DNA here is from genome assembly GCA_026230045.1 of Corynorhinus townsendii. NCBI lineage: Eukaryota > Metazoa > Chordata > Mammalia > Chiroptera > Vespertilionidae > Corynorhinus > Corynorhinus townsendii. The sequence continues at coordinate 217,739,144 of JAPDVU010000002.1, forward strand.
GACGCTGAGGGCTGGCCGCGGGGCGCTGCCCGCGATGGCCAGGTAGCTGCCCGGGGTGGCCAGGTAGCTGTCGTGGCCGCCCGTGAAGCAGTCGATGAGGACGCTGTCGATGTGGGAGGTGGCAAAGGACGAGGCGAAGGCGCTGAGCCCCGTCGGGGAGCTGTCCCTGCTGAGGAAGCTGCCGTACTTGGGCGTGAGGGGGCTGAGTGGGGAGATGGGGCTGGAGAAGCTGGCGTACGGGCCGCTGTCCGGGTGACCGGGGGCGGCGTCGCCAGCGCCCTCCTGGCCCAGGACGGGCGGGGAGGGCGGGAGCGGGAGGCTGGGGCTCTTCATGGGGGGCCTCTTCTCGCCCGGGGGCCGCAGGGGCCTCTCGGGGATGCTGAGCAGCGTCAGGGCGGTGGTGGCGCTCAGGATGACGGCCGTGAAGAGGAAGATGACCCGCAGCTGTCCTCCCAGGGCTCGCCCGAAGCCGGTCCGGTCCCAGTGGATGCCCCCGACCACATACCCGAAGCCGCCGCCAAGACCTGGGGGGGGGGGGGGGCACAGGGGAGGGAGGGGGGCTCGGCTCTCACTCCAGAGGCAGCTTCCCTCCCGGGCCCGGTGTACCCTCCTCCCAGCGACACCCCCACACAAGTGAGCGTGGGAAGGGGGTCCCGGGGACTAGGCAGACCATAACTCCAAAAATAACGGGAATCAACCACGTAGGACAGTGTCCGGCACATCAGCCTGTGTCATGCCGCTGCCGCGCGTGGGAGGCGCCCATTTCCAACCGCGTCCATGCGCCTCCACGACCGGCCGCGGCCTGTTTAAAGCGGGGCGTGCGGGAGGGGGGGGGAGCGCCCGGGGGCCGCCCAGGTGCGGGGCTGACCTGCCAGAAGCGCGTGCATGTTCAGGCCGCGGTCCTGGTCGGCGGGGCCGCACACGTCCACCATGTAGGCGTGGCTGGGGTTGTCGGCCGAGTCGGCGCTGAAGTCCATCAGCACCGCCCCGCACACGGTGAGCAGGATGCCCCAGCGGTGGTCCCCCGCCGTGTCGGCCAGCGCCGCGCCCATGTCCCTGCCGTTGAGCAGGAGCGAGAGGCCCAGCAGCACCCCTGAGGACAGAGAGACGGCGTCGCCGCGGGAAACGCGGGCCGGCACCCCGCGACGGACGTCTGGGCTCCTCGGGGCCCAAGACCTCCTTTCTGACCCAACGCCAGGCAGGGCCCCGGGACACGCCACCTGCAGGCGCACCAATTCTCGTCTTTTGTTACTTGGATCGGGGTTTTCTATGGTCAGGTAGCGCATATGACGTGAACTTAACTCCAGAAAGTAAGTACAGAACAAAGCGAGCTGGTCCCACAGGCCACAGGCCAGCTTCGGCGGCCCGGCCACCAGGCCAGTGGGACCAGCTGGCCAACACTCAGGCTTTCTAAGAGGAAGCAGTGGGGTCTCTTCCCTTTTCTGTTTTTGAAAACGTCAATTCCCAAACAACAGACCTATAGCCAGGACAAGAATGAAAGGGCGTCTCCGTCCAAACCTTGAGGTACATCGGTCACTCCAAGCACCCAAGAGTGGCTGCAGTAGGAATCCTGGAACAGAACGGGCGGGGGTCACTGCTGGGGTCCCCGCGGCACAGGGGACCCCCACGGACACAGCTCTGCACGGTCCCGACACACCCGCGCGCGAACGCCCCCAGTGTCTCAGACGTGGGGAGTAGGCCACAAATCCCTGCGCTGGAGAAGGGAAGGCAAACGGGCCCTGGGGGGGCCCTGGGAACCCCGCCGCTGCCCTCGCTTCCTCCTCAGGCCCCTGTAAGTCACGCAGCAGCCATGGCCTTGGACGTTCAAGCAATTCCAGGACCTCCCGGACCCAACCCCCGTCCAGCTGTATGGCTCGGACTCCCCGGTGTTAGCGCGGCACCAGATGGCACTGGTCCGTGGGGGCTGCCAAGCCCTGTTCTATAAGCTGGTTTATTTGTTTTATTTTGTTATTTAAAAAAATATATATTTTTGCCGTAGTCGGTTTGGCTCAGTGGATAGCACATCAGCTTACGGAGGGAAGGGTCAGGGCACAGGCCTGGGTTGTGGGCTCAACCCCCAGTAGGGGGCGTGCAGGAGGCAGCCGCTCAATGGTGCTCTCTCATCATTGATGTTTCTATCTCGCCCTCTCCCTCCCTTCCTCTCTGAAATCAATAAAAATATATTTAAAAAAAATAAATTATATATATTTTTTATTTCAGAGAGGACAGGAGAGGGAGAGAGAGAGAGAGAGAGAGAGAGAGACAACAGTGGTGAGAGAGGACCATTGATCGGCTGCCTCCTGCACGCCCCACGGGGGATCAAGCCTGACAGGGCATCGAACCAGGACCCTCTTGATTCCTAGGTCAACGCTCAACCACTGAGCCACGCCAGCCGGGTTATAAGCCGGTTTAGACAAAGTTTCCTAAAATACGGGGATGGCCGGCCACGCTGCGCTGACTACAGACCCAAACTGATGAGTGGACTTAGCTCTGCTCTTCCCTTGTTCCCTAGGGACCCACGGGCTGCTTGCACGGAGGCTCGGGGCTCCGGGAGGCGTGGGCGGCCCGCCGTCGGGCTGCGGGCTCACCGAGGATGGGGCTGATGAACCACACCAGGCTGTAGAGCTGGTCCGGGAGGCCCATCTGCAGGAGCACGGGGGTCACGTAGGCCGTCTCCATGGCGTAGCTGAACTCGATGCCAAAGAGAATGCAGCCGTTGAAGAGCAGCTCCCGGAAGGACCTCTGGGGGTGCAGGTCCCCGAAGTCCACCAGCTCGATGGGACACGGGGTGTTGGGGGGTGGGGGCGGGGAGGGGCGAATGCACTTCCTCCTCCTGGGGTGTCGTTTGAAGTTGTTGGCCCGGTGGCTGATGTGCCGGGTCGCAGACCCCGCGTAGCCCGAGATCGGGGACCTCCAGAAGTCCTGAGGAGCCACCGGGGGGAAGAGGGCCTCTCCCGGAGGGGGGCTGCTGGCGGGGGGGATCATCGTGAGGGGGGCCGCTGGCAGTTCCTGTGGGGAAAGCCCATCCGGGGCCAGCAGTTAGTTACTCACCCGCCTCCACTTCAAGGGTCAGCGTTCGGGAGAGGGGGGCTCCCCTCCGCTACCCCGACTGGCACCCACTTGCCCTTTTCATTCGGGGAAAGTTGAATTCACAACGGGGAACACTTGAGTCCATCCATCCACATATCCACCTACTCTTCCTCTAAGCTACCCATCTACCCACCCCTTCCAGACAAACATACAAATAAACATACATTCACCCATCCCGCCTCCTTCCCATCAGCCACCCACCCCCCCCTGCCCACCCTCCCATCCCCTCACTCACCCATGCACCCTTGCACCCATCCTTCCATCCTCATGTGCGCCTGCCCATCCTCTAGTCCCCGGTCCCCAACCGGTGGGCCGCGGACCACTGGTGGCCCATGAGGTCTGAAAGGTCGGTGACCGCTGCTCTAGTCTACTCATCTACCCTTCTAAACATCCGCCCGTCCGTCCGTCTGTCCATTCATTCATCTACCCATTCATCCTTCTGGCCATCTTCCCACCCACCTACCCACCCGTGCTCCCATTCAGCCGAGTACGGAGTACGCGGACACTGGCTGCACAGAGATAAGAGAGAAATCGTCTGGCCCACGAGCTAGCGGGGAGAGGGGAGGAAAGGCCTTCTAAACAGGAACCACCCACGTAAAGCGGCGCAGCTGCAACTTTTGGACCGACGGTGGCATGGTGAGAGATGAGGCCGCGGCAGGGTTAGCTGATCACCAAGGCCCTGAAGACTTGCTAAGGATGGGTGTCATCCCCAGAGGACAGCGATGGACTCGTGGGCTCTCACCGCCCTAAGTGGCTTATCTTGTGACCTCAGACAATCCCGTGCTCTTCTCTACCACAGGAACAGGTGTACCTAAGGACTACGTGCACACGCCTCCCTTCATGACGACTATAACTCGTATGTGACGATCACATCCGGATTTAGAATTTGTGAAAGCTCAGCCCGTTGTTTAAGTTCCCCTGGACTGGCTCAGGCCCTTGTACATCCTATATAATAAAAGCCTCATATGCCAAGTGTCCGGTCAACCGGTCGGCCATCCAACCAATCACAGCGTAATATGCTAATGATATGCTAAGGCCGCTCAACCGCTCGCTATGACATGCACTGACCACCGGGGGGCGGATGCTCCAACCTGTAGGTTAGCTTGCTGCTGGGGTCCGGCCAATGGGTACTGAGCAAGAAGGGCTGGACACACCTTCCCACAGTCCCTCCCTAGCTGGCCAACCTCCTGCATCCCTCCCCAGCCCCGGCCGTGCACCGGTGGGGTCCCTCGGCCTGGCCTGCACCCTCTTGCAATCTGGGACCCCTCAGGGGATGTCGGAGAGCTAGTTTTGGCCTGATCCCGCAGGCCAGGCCGAGGGACCCCACCGATGCATGAATTTGTGCACTGGGCCTCTAGTGATTACTAAAGATACACAGTGTCCAGGCAATGTGAGTGCTTCAAGTGACCCTCCTATGAGCCAAACTCCTTTCCTGGTGTCTTTCTCTTCTATAGGGAACCAGTCTTCCTGCCATGAGGTCACCCAGGGCCGCATCCCTTCCACACTCTTCCTCCCACCAACTCTCAAGGTTAATCCTTCGTGGACTTGAGGGCAGGAATTTAACAACCTGATCACCACTGATTTGTGGCCCCTGCGTGTCGGCAATTGACCCCAGGAGCCCTGGTTCCATGGGCCCCTGCCTCTACTTGCCTGCGAGGCTGGAAAGCAAACCCCGCGGCCCCAGGGAGCATGGAGAAGTTACTTAGTGTCCAGGACAGAGTGACCCGGGAACTCAGCTATCACCTCCCGCTTCAGCCTGGGCTTGTTCCTCTCGCAAAAGGCAGACGGAGGGCTGGTGCTAACCTGACCGCAGATGCTGAAAGGTGAAACCCAGGGCCCTGGCGGCGGGGCTCAGCCTCGGGGCGGGGGGGGGGGGCCGGGGGGGCCGGGGAGTGCACCTGCGCGGACAACACCTGCCCAGGTGACTCAGGAACAGGCCTCAGGCGCCAACGAGCAGGAGCGGGGCAAACTCCCGCCTGCGCGCTCCTTCCTCGCAGGAAGCTGCTCCCCTCCTGGGGCGGGAGGCGCCCAGTCGGGGTCTCCGTTTACAGTTCCGGTAATTAGACCCACGAGCAAAGGTCGCCGAGCCAACCTCCGTCCCGGTCTGGGCGCTCGGATCGCCCCGGGCCTAAGCCGCCTCCCTCCCCGCACGCCGCCCGCCGGAAGCCGCGCGGAGGGCGCGGGAGGAAAGGGTGGTACCTGCGGTTCCAGCCGGGAGGCATCCCTCCTGGAGGCCGGGCTCTGGCCTGCCCGCCGGCAGCTCAGCCCCGGTCCCGGCCCCGGTCCCGGTCCCGGCCCGCAGCCCCAGGCCCACCGGCAGCCGCTGCAGCATCACCCGCGGGGCGGGGCCGTGACGTCACGGCTGCATCCTCGCTGCCGCCGGCGGCCGGGTACCCGCAGAGCATCCTTAAAGCGGCACCGGCACCGCAGCAGTTCAGGGCGCGCATCCGCCCCCCGCCCCACCTTTAAAGACCCGCAAACCGGCCGGCTATGACCTCCCGGGGTGGAGGGCCCTCCAGGAGGCGCGCGGACCATGACAAGCCCTTCTCCGTTAAAAACACAGTGAGAACGGTTCCCTGGCTGTGTTGGTGTGTAGATGGCTCTCGGTTCTACATGTTAAAACATGCTTCCGTAACCTGCGAGGTCTCATTTTTCCTTCTGACTTTAAACGAACTGAACTGGTTTCGTGGACCCCTGCCAGCACCGTGTGCCCTGCGACCGGGCGTTAGGCGGCACAAGGCGGCCCTGTCTAGAATATTCCACCGCCGTCACTCAGTCACGGCACGGGGGCTCCAGGGCCACTCGGGGAGAGCCGCTGTTCGAGGGACTGGGGTGTGGGCCGTGAGACAGCAGACCAAAGTTCCTGCCCCTGGGGCCTGACGCCCCGGAGAGGAAGAGCCGCACTAGAAAGCCAGTGCTGCTCAGTGGTTGGAGCCTCCTGATCAAGGGCACACGCCTGGCTGCAGGTTCGGTCTCCGTCCGGGTCTGGGTGCCTGTGGGAAGCGACCAGTTGATGTCTCTCTCACATCGATGTTTCTCTCTCTCTCTCTCTCCCTCCTCTCCACTCTCTCTTGAAGAAAAAAAAAAATCAATGGGAAAAGTATCCTTGGATGAGGGGTAACCAGATAATCATAAATAAAAAGACAAATTCCACCAGTGAGTGACAGCAACGCCCCGGAGGAGGCGCTCAGCAGCGTGGGCTGGAGGAGGGGCCGCGGCAGTTTTTGTAAAACAGGGCTGTTGGCGAGTCCTCGCCTAGAAGGGGGCATTTGAAGAAAGACTTGGAGGAGGTGAGGGGGCGAGCCATGCTGACCCCTGGGGACGGCCATGCCAGGCAGAGGGTGCAAAGGCCCTGGGGTGGAGGTGAGGTGAGGTGGGCAGCGCGGAGGGCACCCAAATGATTAGACACCCTGCAGTGAATGACACCCCAGAAAGTGCTGGGAGGGAGGCACGCGGCGCCGTGACCTTTATCGTGGGCATGTGCCTTGTCGGGAGGGTCAGGCATTCCTTGAGGACGAGAGGGTTGAGAGGAGGCCGACGCTGAGCAGGCGGGGTCTCGGGCAGCGGCTGAGCGTGCGCAGAGCGCTAGCAGCAGGAGGGGCCTGGTCAGTGCAGAGCTGAAGGAAGCCGGAGCGCAGGGGCTGGGTGAGTGGGGGTGGGCTGGGGGCAGACTGGGCCCGGCCTACAGGCCTCGGGAGCTGCTGTCATTTTGTAAGAACACGCATGACGCAGCTTAGGAATGTTCTATGCGGGAGGGCAGGTGACAGTAGTTACACCCACATTTTGCAAAGATCATGTAGCTGAGGCGGGAAATGGATCGGAGGGGCAGGCTCACCACGCAGGAGCCTATGGAATGGCCCAGGTGGGAGAGGGTGGGGGGAGGGTGGGGACAGAGGTGGTGAACTGGTTAGGCATTCAGGAGGCAAAACCAACAGCACTTGGCGATAGGTTGGCGGTGGGGGGTTGGGAAGGAGGGAGGGGGGTCCAACAAGTGTGGAGCTTGAGCACCTGGGTGAAGGAGGCCGGGCATTGAGAGGAGAGCAGGTTAGGGGGAAGGGGACGGGGGAGGGGGAGGGGGAGAGTCACAGGTGGCTTGGGACAGGGCCTTGGAGGAGGTCAGAGACGGTGCTTTGCAAATCACCATCAACAGGGCGGCTGTGGGGGCGCCAGGTGCAGCCTCGAGGGCCAGCAGCTCCCGGCCAGGTGGGAGGGAGGGAGGGCCCAGCGGGTGGGGCTCTGTGTCCGGAGGACCCCTGGGGGAAGGCCTCCCTCTGTCCGGAAAGGAGTTTGTTTGGGGGCTCAGCTGCCCTAACCAACGGCCGCAGAGAGGGTGGGGGTCTAGTTGCCCCACTCAGGGCTGAAATGGACAATGGCCCCTGGGGGGGATGACCTGGGGGGCCACCCTTCACCCCTGTGGAAGGACAGGCAGGCCAGGAGGCGGGTGGAGACGGGCAAAGAGCCCCAGAGGGTCTACAGGGCCGGGCAGGGCCCCACGGACGTCAGGGCCCCTGCTGGGCACCGGAGGCCCTGCCCACAATGCCAGGGGTCACAGAGCCGCCCACCCCCAGCTGCATCCTGGAGAAGAGGAGGAGGGCCTGGAAGGTAGGTAGTCGGACCCAGAGGGCCTGTTCCCAGGATCCCATTGGACTCAAACTGACATCAGGTTTGACCAAGTTAGCTCAGCTCGGTGACAGGTGACAGGTAAGTGCGTGAGGCCGCCCCCCTCCTCCCCCTCCCCTCTCCCTCCCCCTCCCCTCTCCCTCCCGCCCCCCCTCCCCATGAAAGGCAAAGGGGAGAGGAGAGAGCCAAGGGGACAGTGGGCGACTCCCCGGGGGCGCAGCCGGCTTGCCTGCCTTCTCGGGGTGCCCACGAGGTGGTGGAAGAGCCCCACACTCCTGGCCGAGCGGCAGGGAGGCCGCAGGAGCGCCCATCGCAGGGGAACTTCCTGGCCGGCGGGAGGAGCTGCGCTTTTGGGGGGCGGGAGGGGGCACTGGGAGGGGCGGCGCTCTGAAAGGGGCTTTTCTGTCTGTGCGCTGCCCTTTTAACCCTGCGGCTGCGTGAACGTGTGGTTCTGGGTCAGATCCAGAGCCCGGGTGCTGTTTGTGTACTTCACGCCCCGCGGGTGCCCCCCCCCCCCCCCGTCCCCCCTTCTTCACCCGGAGCCTGCGGGCAAGGCCGCGCCACGGACGGGTGGGCGCAGGGCCTGGAACCAGGGCTGCGGGGCGCCCAGGCCTGCACCCCGCCAAGTGCGAGGCCTGCGGTGCAGGCTGAGGTCTGGCTTGGGGTCACGCGTGCTTTCCACGGGGTGCCCAGACCCAGACCTCACGCCGTGCTCTGCCTCCTTCCTGCGTTTCCCCGGGACTGCGGCCGCGGCCCCACCCTCTCCCTCCAATGGCTCGTCAGGGGAGCTGCCTCTGAGCTCCAGGTTCAGGTCCGGGCAGTTACAGAGCCGCGGGGGGTGTGTGTGTGTGGTTTGGGGGGGGGGGGGCGGCTTACACAGACGTAGGGAAAGGGGCCTCGTCTTCCTTGTGTGGAGTGAGCGAGTTATTGATGTTCTCTGTCAATGGCGCTCTCAGGGAAGCTCTGTGAATCAGATGTGCCCCCCACTCACACTCACACTCACACTCACACTCACACTCACACACACACTCACACTCACACACTCACACTCACACACTCACACACACACTCACACTCACACACTCACACTCACACTCACACACTCACACTCACACACACACACTCACACTCACACACTCACACTCACATTCACACACACACTCACACTCACACACACACTCACACTCACACTCACACTCACATACACACACACTCACACTCACACACACTCACACTCACATACACACACACACACTCACACACACTCACACACACACACACACTCACACTCACACTCACATACACACACACTCACACTCACACACACTCACACTCACATACACACACACACTCACACACACTCACACTCACACTCACACACACACACTCACACACACTCACACTCACACTCACACACACTCACACACACACACTCACACACTCACACTCTCACACACTCACACACACTCACACACACACACACTCACACTCACACACACACTCACACTCACACTCACACACTCTCACACACACTCACACACACTCACACTCACACACACACACTCACACACACACTGACACTCACACACTCACATTCACACACTCACACTCACACACACTCACACTCACACACACACACACTCACACACTCACAATCACACTCACACACTCACACTCACACTCACACACACACTCACACACTCACACTTACACACACACTCACACACACACACTCACACACTCACACACACTCACACACACACTCACACTCATACACACTCACATACACACACACTCTCACATTCTCACTGACACACACACACACTCACACTCATACACACACATACACACTCACACACACTCACATACACACAGTCACACACAATCACACACACACACACACACACGCTCACTCACAACACACACGGGTGCACAGACCTGCTGCACACACGTGCAGGTGACACAGCTCACATGTGCGCACACCGATAAGCACAGACACACATACATGCACATGCTTGTGCACACTCATATATGCACACACATGGGCGTGCAGACCTGCTGCACACACACGCAGGTGACAGCTTGTATGTGTGCACACTGGTGAGCACAGACACACATGCATGTACACGCTTGTGCACGCTCACACGCACACTATCGCCAAAGCTCCTCCTGCTGGGGGAGCCCCGCCACCCAAGACTCTGCATTCGCACCACAAGGTCCGTTTCCACAGGGAGCGAGCCCAAGGCTCCTGGCCTGACATGCACACGCCGTGGCAGCTCCGGAGCACGGCCTGCCCGCTCCTTGGCCCCGTCCTGGGCGCCCGCAGAGGCTGAGAGCGGCGGGCAGACACTCACACCATTATTTGTGCTGCGCACAGGGGTGGGGTGGGGGGGAGTCTGCTGTCTGCCTGCGCCCACACAGGTGCATTATGGGGTGAACAGGCTGTCTGGCTGGAGGGGGAGCCCCCTCCCACTGCTGCTGCAGGACAGCGGCTTCCCATTCCCAGACGCAGGCTCTCCTCCTCCCGGGCCCGGGGAGCCCGGCCGCGCTCTGGACCGTCCACATCGCTGGATGGAGGGATGAGAACCAGGGGGTCACGGCTGGAGCCTGAGCAAGGGCGCTGCACTCCGCCGGGACCAGGCCGCGGTGCCCAGGACTGGGTGGCCCCCGGGAGCTGTGGACTCCTTGTCCGGGGCTGGGAGAGCCTCGTGGGGATGCAGAGTCTCCAGAGAAAAGGCAGGGTGCCCAGTTGCACTTGAATTTCAGCTGAACAGTGCGTATTCTCCGTGGAGAAGTCTGTCCCAGGCGATACTTGGCACCTGCGTTTCGAGGGGCGCCCTCCGGCCACCGCTGGGCCAGCCCCCGGGACCTGCAGCAGAAGCCGCCGGCAGCCCGCGCCCAGACCCACGAGGCGGAGCCACCCTCTCCCACGCTCCGCTTCCCCGTGCCCCTGAGGGGAGTGAGCCCCCAGCACGCAGACAGAGGTCCCAGCCGGAACCCCGCGTGCCGCGCCCGGGGCTCTGAAGTCCCAGCCGCCTCTAGGCTCCGTCTGTCGGTTCCACTTACTGCAATCCGAGTCTGCAGCGGCTTCCTGACCCCTCACCACTGTGCGCCCGGCTCGCGCATGGGACGTAAGTCAGCAGGTGGCTTTACTCCTCTGTCTCACTGCCCGTGAGTTACTCCGGCTTCTATTTTGGCCTAAAACGCAGAGGAGCGCAGGAGACAGCGAGCAGCTCGGTGATGTATGGCACACGGGCGCAGCCGGGGGACCGCCTGTCCCCCGCTCCCCGAGACGCTCCCCTGCGTCTTTATCACCCCCTCTCCCCTACTTCCCATTTGTGTGTCTTGTGTCTGCCTTTCTTGCCTCGTTGCACTGTCTGGACCTCCAGCACTGCACCGAGCAGAGGTGGAGTGAGCAGGCCCCTCATCCAGCTTCTCTCCAAGGGAGCTGCCAGCATCCCCCCGACGCCCAAGCAGCATCCCCCCCCCATCCTCCCAGCAGCCTGCTCCTGCAGATTCTGTAGGCATTTCTATCAGGGGAGAGGCGGTCTCTTCAGTTCTAAGAATTTCCGTCATAGAAGACTGCTGAATTTCATCACAGGCTTTAACAATGTCTACTGGCAGGCTCACGTTGTTCTTCCTGTTACTGGTGCCGTGGGAAATGGTATCGACTGATATGTGATGAAATATTAAACCAGCATTGCTTTCCAGGACACCCCCACCCCATGTCGTGTGACATGTGATCCTAGTCATGTATGGAAGGATTTGCCTAGCTAAACTTTCGCTTACAAGAGACTAGCCTGTATGTTTTCCTTTTTTATTTTTTTAAAATATAGTTTATTGATTTTTTTTTTTTTACAGAGAGGAAGGGAGAGGAATAGAGCGTTAGAAACATCGATGAGAGAGAAACATTGATCGGCTGCCTCCTGCACATACTGGGGATGTGCCCGCGACCAAGGTACATGCCCTTGACGGGAAACAGACCAGGAAACATTGAGTTTGTAGGCCGACGCTCTATCCACTGACACAAACAGATCACGGCACGTTTTCCTTTTCTAAGCATGTCATCAGGTTTTGGTCAAGGTCATTCGGGCATCTCACCCCTTCCATATTTTTCAATTTCCAAGGAGAATTTGGATAAGATTGGGGGAATATCTTGCCTGTTCCACCTGTGAGTATGTTCCACCTCCGTGTCTCTTCCTCTTGCTTGTCTGTTCCACCTGCTTGTCTGTTCCTCTTGCTAGTGTTTTCTACCTGCTTGTCTGTTCCACCTGCTTGTCTGTTCCCCTTGCTTGTCTGTTTTTCCTGCTTGTCTGTTCCGCCTGCTTGTCTGTTCCACCTGCTTGTCTGTTCTTCTTGCTTGTCTGTTCCTCTTGCTAGTGTTTTCTACCTGCTTGTGTGTTCCACCTGCTTGTCTGTTCCTCTTGCTTGTGTGTTCCTCCCGCTTGTCTGTTCCACCTGCTTGTCTGTTCCTCTTGCTTGTGTGTTCCTCCTGCTTGTGTGTTCCCCTTGCTTGTCTTTTCCTCTTGCTTATGTGTTCTTCTTGCTTGTCTGTTATTCTTGCTTGTCTGTTCCTCCTGCTTGTGTGTTCCTCCTGCTTGTGTGTTCCTCTTGCTAGTGTGTTCCACCTGCTTGTCTGTTCAGCCCGCTTGTCTGTTGCGCTCGCTTGTCTCTTCCCCTTGCTTGTGTGTTCCTCATGCTAGTGTGTTCCTCCTGCTTGTCTGTTCCACCTGCTTGTCTGTTCCACCTGCTTGTCTGTTCCTCTTCCTTGTCTGTTCCTCTTGCTTGTCTGTTCCACCTGCTTGTCTGTTCCACCTGCTTGTCTGTTCCACCTGCTTGTCTGTTCTTCTTGCTTTTCTGTTCCACCTGCTTGTCTGTTCCTCTTGCTTGTCTTTTCCCCTTGCATTTGTGTTCTTCTTGCTTGTCTGTTCCGCCTTCTTGTCTGTTCCGCCTTCTTGTTTGTTCCGCCTTCTTGTCTGTTCCTCCTGCTGGTGTGTTCCTCCTGCTTGTGTGTTCCATCTGCTTGTGTGTTCCATCTGCTTGTCTGTTCGTCTCCCTTGTCCCTTCCACCTGCTTGTCTGTTCCTCTTGCACCTCTGTTTCTCTTGCTTGTCTGTTCCGCCTGCTTCTCTCTTCCACCTGCTTGTCTCCTCCACCTGCTTGTCTGTTCCTCTTGCTTGCCTATTGTTCTTGCTTGTCTGTTCCGCCTGCTTGTCTGTTCCTCTTGCTTGTCTGTTTTTCTTGCTTGTCTTTTCTGCCTGGCTCTCTGTACTGCGTGCTTGTCTGTTTCTCTTGCTTGTCTGTTCCACCTGCTTGTCTGTTCTACCTGCTGGTCTATTCCTCTTGCTGGTCTATTCCTCTTGCTTGTCTGTTCCTCTTGCTTGTCTCTTCCGCCTGCTTGTCTCTTTCTCCTGCTTGTCTGTTCCTCTTGCTTGTGTGTTCCTCTTGCTTGTCTGTTCCACCTGCTTGAGTGTTCCTCTTGCTTGTCTGTTCAGCCTGCTTGTCTGTTCCTCCTGCTTGTCTGTTCCTCCTGCTTGTGTGTTCCTGTTGCTAGTGTGTTCCACCTGCTTGTCGGTTCCACCTGCTCTTCTTTTCCTCTTTCTCGTCTGTTCCTCTTGCTCGTCTGGTCCTTTTGCTTGTCTGTTCCACCTGCTTATCTGTTCCTCTTGCTTGTCTGTTCCACCTGCTTGTGTGTTCCTCTTACTTGTCTGTTCCACCTGCTTATCTGTTCCTCTTGCTTGTCTGTTTCACCTGCTGGTCTATTCCTCTTGCTTGTCAGTTCCACCTGCTGGTCTATTCCTCTTGCTTGTCTGTTCCTCTTGCTTGTCTCTTCCGCCTGCTTGTCTGTTCCACCTGCTTGTCTGTTCCTCCTGCTTGTCTGTTCCTCCTGCTCTTCTTTTCCTCTTTCTTGTCTGTTCCTCTTGCTCGTCTGGTCCTTTTGCTTGTCTGTTCCACCTGCTTGTGTGTTCCTCTTACTTGTCTGTTCCACCTGCTTATCTGTTCCTCTTGCTTGTCTGTTCCACCTGCCTGTGTGTTCCTCTTACTTGTCTGTTCCACCTGCTTATCTGTTCCTCTTGCTTGTCTGTTCCACCTGCTTGTGTGTTCCTCTTACTTGTCTGTTCCACCTGCTTATCTGTTCCTCTTGCTTGTCTGTTCCACCTGCTTGTGTGTTCCTCTTACTTGTCTGTTCCACCTGCTTATCTGTTCCTCTTGCTTGTCTGTTCCACCTGCTTGTGTGTTCCTCTTACTTGTCTGTTCCACCTGCTTATCTGTTCCTCTTGCTTGTCTGTTCCACCTGCTGGTCTATTCCTCTTGCTTGTCTCTTCCGCCTGCTTGTCTCTTTCTCCTGCTTGTCTGTTCCTCTTGCTTGTCTGTTCCTCCTGCTTGTCTGTTCCTCCTGCTTGTCTGTTCCTGTTGCTAGTGTGTTCCACCTGCTTGTCTGTTCCACCTGCTCTTCTTTTCCTCTTTCTCGTCTGTTCCTCTTGCTCGTCTGGTCCTTTTGCTTGTCTGTTCCACCTGCTTGTTTCTTCCTCCTGCTTGTCTGTTCCACCTGCTTATCTGTTCCTCTTGCTTGTCTGTTCCACCTGCTTGTGTGTTCCTCTTACTTGTCTGTTCCACCTGCTTATCTGTTCCTCTTGCTTGTCTGTTTCACCTGCTGGTCTATTCCTCTTGCTTGTCAGTTCCACCTGCTGGTCTATTCCTCTTGCTTGTCTGTTCCTCTTGCTTGTCTCTTCCGCCTGCTTGTCTGTTCCACCTGCTTGTCTGTTCCTCCTGCTTGTCTGTTCCTCCTGCTCTTCTTTTCCTCTTTCTTGTCTGTTCCTCTTGCTCGTCTGGTCCTTTTGCTTGTCTGTTCCACCTGCTTGTGTGTTCCTCTTACTTGTCTGTTCCACCTGCTTATCTGTTCCTCTTGCTTGTCTGTTCCACCTGCCTGTGTGTTCCTCTTACTTGTCTGTTCCACCTGCTTATCTGTTCCTCTTGCTTGTCTGTTCCACCTGCTTGTGTGTTCCTCTTACTTGTCTGTTCCACCTGCTTATCTGTTCCTCTTGCTTGTCTGTTCCACCTGCTTGTGTGTTCCTCTTACTTGTCTGTTCCACCTGCTTATCTGTTCCTCTTGCTTGTCTGTTCCACCTGCTTGTGTGTTCCTCTTACTTGTCTGTTCCACCTGCTTATCTGTTCCTCTTGCTTGTCTGTTCCACCTGCTGGTCTATTCCTCTTGCTTGTCTCTTCCGCCTGCTTGTCTCTTTCTCCTGCTTGTCTGTTCCTCTTGCTTGTCTGTTCCTCCTGCTTGTCTGTTCCTCCTGCTTGTCTGTTCCTGTTGCTAGTGTGTTCCACCTGCTTGTCTGTTCCACCTGCTCTTCTTTTCCTCTTTCTCGTCTGTTCCTCTTGCTCGTCTGGTCCTTTTGCTTGTCTGTTCCACCTGCTTGTTTCTTCCTCCTGCTTGTCTGTTCCACCTGCTTATCTGTTCCTCTTGCTTGTCTGTTCCACCTGCTTGTCTGTTCCTCTTGCTTGTCTGTTTTTCTTGCTTGTCTTTTCTGCCTGGCTCTCTGTACTGCATGCTTGTCTGTTTCTCTTGCTTGTCTGTTCCACCTGCTTGTCTGTTCCACCTGCTTGTCTGTTCTACCTGCTGGTCTATTCCTCTTGCTGGTCTATTCCTCTTGCTGGTCTATTCCTCTTGCTTGTCTATTCCTCTTGCTTGTCTGTTCCACCTGCTTGTCTGTTCCTCCTGCTTGTGTGTTCCTGTTGCTAGTGTGTTCCACCTGCTTGTCTGTTCCACCTGCTCTTCTTTTCCTCTTTCTCGTCTGTTCCTCTTGCTCGTCTGGTCCTTTTGCTTGTCTGTTCCACCTGCTTGTGTGTTCCTCTTACTTGTCTGTTCCACCTGCTTATCTGTTCCTCTTGCTTGTCTGTTTTTCTTGCTTGTCTTTTCTGCCTGGCTCTCTGTACTGCATGCTTGTCTGTTTCTCTTGCTTGTCTGTTCCACCTGCTTGTCTGTTCCACCTGCTAGTCTGTTCTACCTGCTGGTCTATTCCTCTTGCTTGTCTGTTCCTCTTGCTGGTCTATTCCTCTTGCTTGTCTGTTCCTCTTGCTTGTCTGTTCCACCTGCTTGAGTGTTCCTCTTGCTTGTCTGTTCCACCTGCTTGAGTGTTCCTCTTGCTTGTCTGTTCAGCCTGCTTGTGTGTTCCTGTTGCTAGTGTGTTCCACCTGCTTGTCGGTTCCACCTGCTCTTCTTTTCCTCTTTCTCGTCTGTTCCACCTGCTTATCTGTTCCTCTTGCTTGTCTGTTCCACCTGCTTATCTGTTCCTCTTGCTTGTCTGTTCCACCTGCTTATCTGTTCCTCTTGCTTGTCTGTTCCACCTGCTTGTTTCTTCCTCCTGCTTGTCTGTTCCACCTGCTTATCTGTTCCTCTTGCTTGTCTGTTCCACCTGCTTGTTTCTTCCTCCTGCTTGTCTGTTCCACCTGCTTATCTGTTCCTCTTGCTTGTCTGTTCCACCTGCTTATCTGTTCCACCTGCTTGTCTGTTCCTCCTGCTTGTCTGTTCCACCTGCTTATCTGTTCCTCTTGCTTGTCTGTTCCACCTGCTTATCTGTTCCTCCTGCTTGTCTGTTCCACCTGCTTATCTGTTCCTCCTGCTTGTCTGTTCCACCTGCTTGTCTATTGTTCTTGCTTGTCTGTTCCACCTGCTTATCTGTTCCTCTTGCTTGTCTGTTCCACCTGCTTGTGTGTTCCTCCTGCTTCTCTGTTCCACCTGTTTGTCTGTTCCTCCTGCTTGTCTGTTCCACCTGTTTGTCTGTTCCTCCTGCTTGTCTGTTCCACCTGTTTGTCTGTTCCTCCTGCTTGTCTGTTCCACCTGCTTGTGTGTTCCTCCTGCTTGTCTGTTCCACCTGTTTGTCTGTTCCTCCTGCTTGTCTGTTCCACCTGCTTGTGTGTTCCTCCTGCTTGTCTGTTCGACCTGCTTATCTGTTCCTCTTGCTTGTCTGTTCCACCTGCTTATCTTTTCCTCTTGCTTGTCTGTTCCATGTGACCTGTCGCCCACTGTACATGACTTTCCCGGCTCAGTGTTTTATCACTGAAGCTGATCCTTTGGGCCTGTCCAGGTTTGCGACCCCCACGGTGACCAGCAGTTTGGAGCTCAGCGTATGCTCTCACCTGTGAACTCACAGGGACCGACGTGTAACCTCACCGCTGCTGCTTGCAGAATCAGAAATCCTCTCCCCGCACAGGGCCTCGCCTCGCATCACTTCTGCATGTGCCCACACCGGCCACGCCTGTGGACGCCCTGGGCCCGCTGCCCCTCTGTGGTCTACATGTCCCCTTTGTCGCAGGATCGCCTGCAGCAGGCCCCGGGGACCAGAGCCTGGCCGCGCCCCGTCCTCCCCTGCCTCCCACTGTGCTCCTGGCCTCTGGGACAGTGCTTCTCACACTTGGGTGGGTCTCTGATCCAACCAGGGTGCTTGTCACTGTCCCCCCAAGATCCTGATTCTGTCCCAGGGCAAGATGAGCAAACACCAGGTGCTTCTCGGGGATGGCCCTTTGACCCCATTTTGAGAATCAGGCTCCCGCGAGGCCTGGATGGTGTAGAAGCTGAACACTCCTGGCTTCCCGTACCTCCCTCTCACACACAGGCTCCCTGTCTTCCTCGTTTTACATGAAACTGCTGCACATTTATTTTAGGGGTTCCCTCAGAAATCACCACAAGCGGGAGCTGGTTTGCAGCAACCCCCTTTTCGGCCGGATGCCTTCCATGTTCCAGGCCACCCTGGCTCCTTCCGGCGGCTGGTGGAGCGGGGTGGGGTCGCGGGTCTCCACGGTGACGCCCTGACTCGGTGGGTTGGAGGTTAAGGCCGCTCCACGCCAGCCCATGCCATTTCCTGCGCCAGGCTCTGGTTTGCATCACGGCTGGGGCGCGCACGAGCTATAAAACGCAGCTCAGGAGAAAGGAGCGCTTAAGGGGTCTCACTTCACAATTGGACGCTTGCAGGGAAGGGGGGCCATGTGCCATGGTCTGTGCGTGCGGAGCAAGGGCCTGGGATGGCACAGGAGCCTCACTGTCCACCCGTGGGCCATGTGGCGACAGGGCCCGGTGGCCCTGACCTTGTCCTGCGGCCACTCCAGGACTCGTGTGGGGGTGGCTGATGTCTCACACCATCAGGTGCTACTTTTGCGATAAAAGGAGTGAGAGAGCAGCCACCCCCGCCCCCGCTCTTCACATAAAACATTCAGCACAAGCCCTCAGTGTCCGTGTGGCCACGAGGGAGACCAGCTCCGCTCTCCCCCTCGGTGATTCAGCGCCCAGCCCGGCTCCCCGAGACTGAAGAGGGGCCTCGGAGGGGGTGACGCGCCTGGAAGGGCCCTATGCACGGTCCTCGGTGTCCGGGGCAGCAGCACTGAGAGAGTTCAGGTGGCCCAGCCGGCGGGGCTCAGGGGCTGAGCGTCGACCTGTGAACCAGGAGGTCAGGGTTCGATGCCCGGTCAGGGCACAGGCCCGGTTTGCGGGCTCGATCCCCAGTGTGGGGCGTGCAGGAGGCAGCCGATCCATGATTCTCTCTCATCATGGATGTTCTCTCTCTCTCCCCCTCTCCCTTCCTCTCTGCAATCAATACAAATATGTTTTTACAAAGAGAGCCGTGGTGCCTCTGGCTCATGTGGATTCTGCACAGCGGAAAGCATCGCTTCCCCGCCTCTGGTTCCCCCACCGTCAGCGAGGGGCCCCGGGAACTCACCGGGACGGCAGCCACGGGCCTCGCACGCCGCTCACTGCGGCGCCGTGCGTGTCCGACCAGAGACCAGACTCCGGACACGAAGGGCTTTGTGGTGCCTTGCACTTGACCAACACGGGGCACTGGGAACCCCCACCTCACAGTTTCCACTCCGCCCTCCCAGGACGGCCCCTCCTGAGCTGCTCAGAGGAGCCACCGAGCCCATGGGGGGCCCGGGCTGTCCCCCAGCTGACAGGACCCAGCGGCATCCTACAGCTGGTCAAGGGCAGGCCTCAAGGTCACCGAGCTGGCCGCTTCCGGAACGCGGGCCCTCCAGTGGGATTCTTCAAGGGCGTTGTGTCCTGCAATGGGCCGGTGGCCTCCGCGCCCCCCGGGGGCCCAACAGACAGACACCTCCCCATTTACCGCGCGATCGGGGCTGCTCTTCGCTCCCCGGAGCCTCGCTCGGGCTCCCTGACCCTTTCTCCCACGAGAGCAGTTCTCCGGCCACCCAGCCCGCGGGCCTCTCTCTGCAGGGCCTTCTCTCCCTCCGTCGCCCTGGTTCTCAGCGAGGCTCCGGGTGGGACCCCCTCCGCAGGCAAGAGAAATGTAACCAGAAATTATTTAGAATTAGCAGGGAAACACCACATCTCAAAGCTTTTCGCAGTTCAAGTAATGCTGTCAGGTGAGTTTACTGTCTGAACCGCGTGCATCACTAGGGAAGAACGATGGCAAGTGTCAGAGAGGACGACAAGCCCTCACGAGAGGCACGAAGAAAAGGAAGAGGAGGCGCCAGCAGCAGCGCAGGAATCCAAAGGCCCGGGGTGGGGGAGTTGTGGGGGGATGGGACACGTGCCATACCTTAATCAATAAAGGGAAGAAGATTACCTAATTGCTATCACCAAAGATCGTGCCGAAGTGTCTGAAAAATGACAGTCTGCATGGCATTCTCAGCTTTAAATAAAATTTGAATCTTAAAAAAAAACAGAATCAAAAGGCCCACAATTGCATATAAAATATAAAAATTCAGATCACATATGAATAAACATATCCCAGATAACTTTAAAGTTAGATGAACAGGCCATTTTTTTTTTTTGCAAGAATAGGAATTAATAACACTCAAGAAGAAATAGAAAATACGAACCCGCTAGTAACAATTAAAGAGAGAGAAGTGATGGTCAAAGCGTATACGGCCCATCCCCCACCTCCACCACAGGCGTCAGGCTCCAAGGTCAAGGTTCGCCAAACACTCAAGGAAAAGAATCGTTATTTTATAGAAACGGTTCTGGAGAATAAGTGAATGGGTTTGCAAAAACCCTACCTAAGGTAAACTGATATACTGTACTGAAAATATCTAAGAAATGCCAGGAATTTTCCACATTTTTTCACTGAGATGCTGTTCACAGTCCGGTGGCGTCAGTACACTCACGAGGTTGTGGGACTGTCACCACTAACTCCAGAACGTTCTCATACCCCTCCCCCCCAGAAGACAACCATGCCCATTAGCGGTCACGCCCCATCCCGCCTTCCCCGCACCCCCTGGCAGCCACGGATGTACCCTTTGTGTCTATGGCTTTGCCTGTTCTGAACATTTCCTATCAACGGCATCTACCGTACGTGGCCTTGTGTGCCTGGCTTCTTTCATCGAGCACGGAGTTTCCAAAAAGCACCCGTGTTCAGCTAGCCTGTGCCAGGAATTCCTTCCTTCCTGCTGATGAGTAGGAGTCCATTGATTAGCAAACACACGTTATCCATCCGTTCACGTTGCACGGATGCCTGTTTTAAGTCCACGACTGGCCGCCATGAGCAACGCTGCTGCCAGCGTCTGTGCCCTGGCCTTTGCGGGGACACGCGTTGGCGGTTCTCCTGGCGGTGTGCCTCAGGGCGGAATGGGCCGCCTGGTGACTGCGTACTTCCCTTCTGAGCTGCTGCCAGGCTCCTTCCCGAGGAGGCGCCCGGTCCACACGGGCCCCGACAATGCCCGAGTTCCCCGCTTCTCCGCGCTCTCGCCGATCCTCCTTTGGTTCCGTTTGGCAGGTTACAGCCGCCCTCGCAGACCCGAGTCAGGGCCTCCCTGATGTGCGTTTGCCGGAAGCCCGGCCACGCGGAGCATCTTTGCATGGACGCACTGACCCCCGCGTGCCTTCTCCGGAGAGATGTTTGTTCAAGCCCGCCGCCCGTTTTCAAATGGAGTCGTGTGTCTTTTCAGCGCTGCGCTGCGCTGCACGTCCCAGCCCAGACTCTTACTAGACCACCCGTTCTGTACAATTTTCTCCCGTCCTGTCGGCTGTTGTTCTCACTTTCGTTATAGAGTCTTTTGATGCACGAATGCTTTTATTTTTTATGATGTCCAGTTATCTGTTTTTCCTGGGTGGCTTGAGCTTTTGGCTGTCATAACTAAGAAACGGTTGCCTCGCCCTGGCCTGTTTGGCTCAGTGGATAGAGCATCGGCCTGCGGACTGGAGAGTCCCGGGTCTGATTCCCATCAAGGGCACGTGCCTGGCTTGCGGGTTTGATCCCCAGTGTGGGGCGTGCAGGAGGCAGCCGATCCGTTGATTCTCTCTCATCATTGACGTTTCTATCTCTCTCTCCCTCTCTCAAATCAACACTATATAATAAAAGGCTAATATGGAAATGGTCGTGATGCCCTCACACCGTAACAACCCATCAGCAGGAGGCTGCGTGCGTGGTGAGGTGCGCATGGGTGGGCAGGGCTGCGTGAGTGGCAAGGCACGCGGGTGGGCAGGGTCTTGATACTGCATCCCTGAGGGCGCCGGCAGGGACTTGACCAGGAGGTGCATTGGGGGAGCAGCCGGCGGGACTCTGGGACTTGGGGCAGTTCCGTGGCGTGCCAGCCCTGCGGGGCGACACAGGGACTCGGGGTAGTCCCATGGCGTGGGCGGGGTCCCGGGTCTCGTGTGATTTTGCGTGCCAGCCCCACGGTGCAACACCGGGACTCGGGGTAGTCCCATGGCATGTCCCAGGTCGCGTGTGATTTTGCGTGCCGGGTCACTAGTAAATACATATTTTTAAAAAGAAAGGAATGGCTGCCTAACCTAAGGTGATGAAGATGGATGTCTCTGTGTCCTTCCAGGAGTTTTATGTTTTAGTTCTTTGATCTTTAGTTAGGCCCGTGGTCGGCAAACTGCGGCTCGCAAGCCACAGGCGGCTCTTTGGCCCCTTGCGTGTGGCTCTTCCACAAGATACCACGGCCTGGGCGAGTCTCTTTTGAAGAAGTGGCGTTAGAAGAAGTTTAAGTTTAAAACATTTGGCTCTCCAAAGAAATGTCAATCGTCGTCCTGTTGATATTGGGCTCTGTGGACTAACGCGTTTGCTGACCACTGAGTTAGGTCTTTGATCCTTTTTGAGCTTGTTTTTGTAGATGCGGTAAGGTAGGGGTCTAAATTCATTCCCTCTCTCTCTCTCTCTCTCTCTCTCTCTCTCTCTCTCTCTCATGGCTATCCAGTTGTCCCATCACTCACCGTTTGTCGAAAAGACTATTCTTCCCCCATGGAGTAGTCCTGGCACCCTTTTGAGAATTAATTGACCGCAGATGTATGTTTTTATGTTTGGAGCCTCAGCCCTAATCCATTGACCTGTCTGCCTGCCCTGTCCCAGGACACGCCGTCTTATGGACTGTGGCTTGCAAGAGGGTTTGAAATTGAGAACTGTAAGTCTTCTGCTTTTGTTCTTTTTCAAGATTGCTTTGGCTCTTCGGGGCCTTTTGAAGTTCCATGTGGATGGTAGGATAGGCTTCTCCTGTAGAAAAGGCCGTCAGAGTTTCTGTAGGCATTGTGTTGAATTCTATCCTATACCCAGAGAAAATATGCTTCAAAAGCGAGGACAAAATAAAGACATTTAAAGACAAGTTAAAAAAAAAAAAGCTGAGATGGTTTTACACGAGCAGATGCGCTTTAAGGGAAATGCTAAAGAGAATTCTTTAAGTGATTTTCAGAAGGAACGTTACCTTAGAGGGAGGACTGGAGGGCAACAGAAGAAGGGAAAAGGTGGGGAAATCGAAATGAATACATCGATATGAATATTGATTATATAAATAAATAATGGCAAGTTACTAGGAGTTAAAAATGTAGGAACATATAGAATTAAAACATGACGGAAAACATAAAATAAAACATGTGACGAGGTGAGAAAAGGGCCCTGGGCAGTGTGGCTCAGCGGGTTGGGCAGTGGAAGTTGTCAGTTGGCTTCCCGGTTGGGGCGCATGCCCAGGTTGCAGGCCGGATCCCCAGGACGGGGTGTGCAGGAGGCAGCCCGCGGATGTTTCGCTCTCACGCGGGGCATTCTTGTGGGGTATCCTTGGGAGAGGTTCTTATGAGATGCTTCAGCATCTTTCCACACGGCTGCTTCCGTCTGCTTTTTCGTTTCGTAAATTGAGAGTTCCTGTCTCCAGTCCACGCATCTGCGGGGGTATCGCCTCTTTCACTTTCAGAAGTCCCGTACCTATTAAGTCGAGACATCCGAAACCGCTCTTTTGTTAGGTCGGAAATGGTCTACTACCAGCCAGTTCAGATGCTCAGCCTAATCTATGAGCCCCTTCTGTCTGCCATCGTAACTGTTACTGTGCCCCCCTCTGCTGTTTGCGGTTTTGCTTAGCTGAGGGTGCTTTTGGCCAGGGCAAGGTCATGTTTTCACGCAGACGCGTGAATCAGTCCTTTCCCCCCTTTGCCTCTGGGGGCTGAGTCACGTCAGGAACGTTCCTGGGCTCGATAACTCCGACGCGACACAGGAAGTTCCCCGCGCGGCGTCTTCATTTCGCATCAAGTCGATGATCCATACCCCGGCGCATGGGAGAAGAGTGGGCTCGGTTATACGTTTTTCACATGCCTGGTGAGCACCTCAGCATCACATTAAATGTCTCCACCCACCTGAGATGTCACCCCCGTCTAGTAGATTCCTGTATTTAGTTGGGCCTGTTCCTGGGTTTTCGATTGTTTCGTTGGTCTGCGTGTGCACAGTGACTCTGTGTCGTTTTAGTCGCTCTGGCTTTGGAACTGCCCACGCTTGGGCTATGCCAGTCGCTCCTCCCAGGATCGCACTTATTTTTTTTGGGGGGGGGTGGAAGTGGGGGGGGAGGTGGATTTTCCTGCTTAGTCTTCGCTTGTTTATTCTTCTCAATGGCCTTCAAAGCCAACACGTCCCGTCCTAGCAGCAAGCACGCGGCCACGCTCGTTGGGATTGCGCTACCAAAGAACTCCGGGGGCACCGGGTCTTCCCTTTCTTCCCCCGTCAGTTTTGACGAGTTATAAGGTTTGTCCGTTGAATCTCAGTCCTCAGCGGCATAGAGCTTTTCCAATATTGTCTTACTCTGTTTCACATGTCCGATCTTCTAACGGTCTTGTCCTTTTTTAATTCTTAGTGTTTGATTCTTAGTGTTATCTATTTTTCCCCTTACCTCATTCCCCCCAGGAGCAATCGGCCCAGAAGCTTGTGGGTCTTGTTTGAATTTGAAAAGATAAACCTTTGTTCCCTCTTGTCTGTTGGTCTTCTAAGTTGTGTTGAGCGTCTCACCCACTCATTTCCCCCACGTTTAGCTCCCTGTCACAGACATTTTGATGCCTTGTGCTTCCATCATTGTTATTTCCGAGGCATTCTGCGTTTCCCCTTTTATATTTCTTCATGGACCTGAGTTATTAGCAGTTTTTTTAAACATATATTTTTATGGATTTCAGAGAGGAAGAGAGACGGGGAGAGAGAATCATGGATCGGCTGCCTCCTGCACACCCCACACTGGGGATGGAGGCCGCCACCCGGGCCTGTGCCCTGACCGGGAACTGAACTGTGACCTCCAGGCTCATAGGTCGACGCTCAACCGCTGAGCCTCACCCGCCGGGCTATAAGTTTTTACATTTCCAGGTGAAGGGTCTTCCTTTTTCACTTGTCGTTCATTGCTAGCTTGATTGTGTCCAGGTCACAAATGAGGCTCGGAGAGCTCACGTGACTCGCCCGAGGCCACACGTCTGGTAAGAGGGACGGGAAACACGGGGTCCGCCGTCCTCCCGCTGCCTGCCCTGCCCTGGCTCAGAGGCAGACGGGAGGTTCAGTTGCTGCCAGCCCGGTCCAGCAGGCGTCCAGGGGCAGGGAAGCCTCATCGGTGACCTATCGTGGGATATCAAAATGTGATTTCTGTGGCTGGGAAATGCAACATTGGAAGTGATAATTAAGGGGGGACTTTTCTTGACAGGAACTCAAGTTACTCTTGATTTGGGGTCTTTCAAAGGTGGAGCCTGGGAAAGGCTTGCGTGCAGGAAGCTTGCTGGGGAGTGTGGCCCAGGGAGCAGAGGGAGGGCCGGAGAGGCAGGCCCGGGAGGGAGGAACCTGCTCATGGATGTGCTGTGAGCTGGCCAGGTGGTTCCATGTGGTCGGAGCCTCGGATCTCAGAGAGTCCTTCGGGGGAGCGGAGGGGGCAGTGTGCTCACCAGCTCTGCCACCATCAGTCAGGGGAGACCCCGCGCGCTATCCCCCCCACGCCCCTCGGCTGGGCAGGAGTCCATGCCGATCGGTCCTCCGTATCGCCTGCTACCAGAGACGCCCACCTATGCCCAGCAGGGATGCCCGCCTATGCCCAGCAAAGCGGGCAGAAGTCTGCTCAGCACTGAGTGGAGTAGGACGGGCGGGGAGAGGACGGACGTGAAAGCCAGTGCCTGGCATACGCAGACACTTGAAAAAACACACTTTGATGCAAATCGTCAAACGTGTGGATCTGGCCAGTGTGGTTCAGCCGAGTGCCTGTCGCTGGTTCCATGCCCAGGCGGGGCACGTGCCCGGGTGGCAGGCTCGGTCCCCAGCAGGGGGCAGGCAGGAGGCAGCCGGCCGATGTTTCTCTATTGTCCATGTTTCTCTCTCCATCTCCCTTCCTCTCTCTTAAAAAAAATATCAATAGAAACATTTTTTGTTTTAATTGTGGATCTACTGGGAATTATGAGTCTCTGCTTTGCAAGGAAGGGCCATTATCACAGTGCAGGTGCGGAGTGTGCAAGCTCCTTCTGACCAGGGAACAGGTCACATTTCACTAAAGGGTCTCCGCTCTGGCAGACATTCGCCTTGTGGGTGACATCGGGGTGAGAGGTCGGGGCCACCAGCAGAGACCCGATTACAAACGAAGGACGGGTAACATGAAAGGGTTAAAATCTATCCTGACTGCCGAAACCGGTGTGGCTCAGTGGACAGAGCGTCGGCCTGCGGACTGAAGGGTCCCGGGTTCGATTCCGGTCAAGGGCACGTACCTTGGTTGCGAGCACATCCCCAGTAGGAGGCGTGCAGGAGGCAGCTGATCGATGTTTCTCTCTCATCGATGTTTCTAACTCTCTATCCCTCTTCCTTCCTCTCTGTAAAAAATCAATAAAATATATTAAAAAAAATAAAAATCTTATCCTTCCAGAGAATCGGAAACATGTGAGCTCAGTCGTCTTGTTTCCATCAGCAAGGCCGCTTCCTCCGAACCGGGGCGTCCAGAGGCCCCTCGGACACAGGGCTCCGTGACGCTGACACACGCTGCAAACAGAATCGCTGATTCTGTACGTTTATCCGAAGTCCGCGGTGGTTCTCACTCTCAGATTCTAGGTTAGTGTCACAAACCCGTGCATATCTCTGTGGTAAACCTTGGTCCGGTGAACGCAGACCGTGAATAGCACCCACACGCCGTCCACACACCTTCTGGCCCCTCTGCGCGGGGCTCCGTGCGGCCCGCCCGCCTCTCCCCAGAAGCGAGCCGCCGGGGCATTTCAGCCACAAAATGGCAAAAGTTACCCCCCGCCCCAGTGGCCACCGGGCCCGAGCTGGGATGCTTCTCTCTCCTGCAAACGCTCGGCCGAGGGGATACCATGCTGGGTCCGTCTCTTGGGGGTGCCCCTGTGGGGGTGCCCCTGTGGGGGTGCCCAGGAGCGTCTGTGGCCCCTGGGACCAGCAGAGAGTCATGTTGGGTTTAAAAGTGAACAATTCGGGTTCCGCCCGGTTTCAGAAGATGACGGTTTTGCTCAGAGCCTTCAGGGAATCACATGGAGGCCCAGGTCCAGGAGCGTCCGGGGACCCGGGACGATTTCAAAGCAGGTGCCAGGCCTTCTCTGCCTCGGCGTCTCCCCGTGGGAAGTGACAGGAGGCCTCACTGAGGACATCCCTCGAGGGAAAGGGTCACTATCTTTCATTATTATTATTAATTTTGTCATCGTCGTTGTCAAGACATTGAACAGAGCCCGGCCGGCATGGCTCAGCGGTTGACCAGGCAGTCAGGGTTCGATTCCCCATCAGGGCACAGGCCGGGTTGCAGGCTCCATCCCCAGGGTGGGGCGTGCAGCAGGCAGCCGCTCAGTGATTCTCTCTCCTCATGGATGTTTCTCTCTCTCTCCCTCTCCCTTCCTCTCTGAAGTCAATGACAATATATTTTTTATAAAAAGAACTTGAATGGAAACCGAATGAGTAAACAAGATGCTGAGAACATGAACGTATGTGGCTGCACCCAACATGTAGCCCGTGAACGTGGTGAATTCCGGGAGGAGCAAACCCCAGAGTGGCCACTCCCATCCCATCACCAGCGACCCCAGAGGTCAAACAGCACAGCCGCCCTCCGAAGCCTGGAGGTGGCGCCCCGGACTGACGGCAGAGCAGGGAGGCGCCAGGCCTCCGGGGACACTCGCTGGCTGACTGCTCGGCCACAGTTCGGGTGATGGCTCTCCCGGATTGGCTGAGAGTGAATTGCCCGGCGTCACGGAGCGACGTCCAGTTACAGAAAACTATCCTGGACCAGGAAGCGCTCCCCTCGACGCTCCCCGGTCATGGATGACCCCGGGCCGGCGGCACCTCCTTCCCGTGCGGCCCCCACCGCGGGCAGCCAGCGTCCCCCCACGCAGACAGTGACATAGCAACATGCAGCACCTGGCCTCAGCCACACGCCAGCCACACGCCAGCCACACGCCAGCCACACGCCAGCCACACGCCTTCTCCATCCTCCACGCAGACTCCGTGCAACTGCCTGGCTCTCCCCGGGAAATGGGAGCGGAGCCACTGCTCTCGGCGGCTTCTGGACGGAGTGAAGCGCTCCCTTTCCGCCCGTGAATGAGGGCTGCCGTCACGCGGGAGGGTGCTGCGTTCCCGTGAAAAGTCTGGATGATGAAAACTAGACTCTGACTCCGCGGGCGTGCCGACTCCCACCAGGGCCTTCCCCGGACCTCGTGTCGCAGACACGAAGCAGCTTCGCTGTCCTGCGGTCGGGGAGGCACGTGGAAATGACCACGAGGCCGTCCCCACGAGGTCGCCCCCCTTCTCTCCTCACAGGGACGCCGAGAACCCACCGTCTCCGTCTCGGACCCTGGGCCTGGTTTGCTCGGCCACCCCGGCCGGAATCTCCCGGCCACCAAGGCTGGGCTCCCCCTGGCAACTGCCCCACCCTCCCAGCAGGACTACTTCCTTTTCTAAATTGTGATTCATTTACAAATGTATTTTATTGATTTTTTACAGAGAGGAAGGGAGAGGAACAGAGAGCTAGAAACACCGATGAGAGAGAAACATCCATCGCCTGCCTCCTGCACACCTCCTACTGGGGATGTGCCCGCCACCCGGGCCTGTGCCCGGACCGGGAAGCAAACCGTGACCTCCGGGTCACAGGTCGATGCTCACTCCGAGCCGCGCGGCCGGCCCAGCAGGACTGTTGTCACGGACGCCCGCTCTCAAACACCAGGCTGCCCTCCTTCCGGCTCCGCGTTAGCAGGGACTTGGCTTCCCATTTTAGACGGAAGCCGGCAGCCTGAGCAGACCGCCTGCCGCCAGCCACCAAGCCGCCCGCCTCCCTGTGTCTGCTGCAGTCTCCCCTCCTCCCGCATCCCCTGCAGGGCCAAGTTCTCGTTCTGTCCCGCACCGAGCCAGGCCTCCTCCGAGCCCCCGTCTGTCCACACCCCTTATCCGCATCTCCAACACCCGTCCCCCCTCCCCCCCCCCACCCCCCCCCCCCCCCGGGGCCTGGGCCCATCTCTCCTGTGCAGCTCAGCCCCGGGCAGTGACCGCCCTCGGCTCCCCGCTGCCCACTCCCCCGTTCCTTTTGGAAAGAAAACCCGGCACTGAGCACCGACGGGGGTGGGCAGCACCCAGGGCCTGTCTCGGGGAGAGGGGCTGGCCCTGGGCCTCCTCCTTCCCTCCTGCAGGACAGGAGCAGGGCTGTGAGGGCGCTCGGCGGGACCCGTGGGCGTGGGTAACCCTCGGGGGACAGCGAGGGGAGGGGAGCTCGGGGCAGAGCCGCCACCTCGCCACGCTGGCCTCTGCCGGGGAGAGAGCGGCGACCGGCCGCCTGGCTGGGCCTGGGTCCCCGTGACAGCAGCCAGCCCACGGCCACCGGAGAACGGCCTCCTCACTCTCCACCCGTGCTACTCACGTCTCCACCCACGGCAGCCGCGCTTCCCACGCCAGGCCGAGAGGGCTCTCCTCGAGGCCCGAGCCCCGTGAGCACCCCTCGGTGACCCCGGGGCACTCCTCTCTCCCTGGCCTTCCAGCGGGTTCTGGCCCTGCCACTCCCCAGAGTCTCCGCGGGTCGCTGGTTGTCATCTCTGCCGCGGGCTTCCTCCAGCCTCTGCTTTTCCGTTCCCGCCACACACCCTCCTAGGCTGGTCCACTCTGCCGCCTCCGCTCAACCAGAGCCATCGGCTATTACAGTGCGTATGCATTTTGGGGGGACGCTATAGATGGAGATGGAGATGGAGATGGAGATGGAAAGAGAGAGATTTATTACAGGAAGTGGCTCACATGATGTGATCACGAGCTGACAAATCCCAAGGTCTGCAGAGCAGGTGAGAGACCCGAGACAGCGGATGGTGTGAGTTCCGGTCTCAGGAAGAGAGCATTGCTCCCATTGGGGTTCAGAGACAAGAAAGAGACTCATGTCCCGGATCAAGGCAGCCAGGCAGGGCAGCTCCCCCTTACTCATCGGAGGGGCACCTTTGTGGGCCCTTCAGGCCTTCGCCTGCTTGGGCGAGGCCCACCACACTGGGTGGGGGAGGGTGCCATCGCATTACGCAGTCCACTGACTCCAATGTCAGTTTCATGCAGAAACACCCCGCAGACACCCTCGGCACGCTGCCCAGGAAAGCTGAGGCATGCAATGCACCGTCCCCGCGTCCCACAAAGCCCGTGCTTCGAAGGGCTGGTGGACATGGCAAGACCAGCCATTCCCGAGGGTCCGGGGCTGGACCGCGGGCGTCAGGTCAGGGCCTCCACGCGGCAGCCCGGCCCAGACGAAGCGCCTTCTCTTGCCCGGCGGCTCTCTCCTAAGCGGTGGCTTTGGGGATCACCCAGGAGCTCGGCAAGAACAGGCGTCTCACATGTGCCCTACGCGGCCTCCCACGCCCAGCCACCTTCCAAGCACGTGCCTCCTTCTCCCCCGGTGGCAGAGGAGCGGGTGCCGCAGCTGTCCTTCACTCTGGAGGGGTGGTCCCGCCCCCCCCCCCCCCCCGGCCATTTCACAGACCCTGCACCCTCACGGGACTCGGTCTGCCACCACCAGACACCGGTGCTTCTCACCAGGTACCCACGCCACCTGCTGCCCCTGGTTCCTGTCCAAACCAGGGCATTTGGGCTGTGGCTGTTCACCCCCCACCCCCCCCCCCACCCGCAGGCCATCCTGGCTCCAAGATGCGCAGTGCCCGTGACACGCATCCCAGGAGTCGCGGGCAAAGCAGACGCATCAGAAACAAGAGCTGGAAGTGCCTTGCGAGCAAGAGCGGCCTCGCCGTGGGACAGGCGCGGATCCGAAGCAGGCCGCCTCCGTTCCGGCCCCTGAGGGCCCGGGAGGGCGATGACCTTGGGAACGGGGAAGACTTCCTGCCCCGGCGGCTCTGGCCGGTCCCGGCTTCTTTCCACGGGGCCTGCTTCCTGGCGGCAATAACGCTTGTTGACTTTGAAAACGAGAGGAGACACTTTCACGGCGGGCGGGATGTCACCATGGCGCTCGGATCCCCGTGCCCGGAGCTCCCACACCCCCTCTCTGTGCGGGGCTGGGCAGCGGCTGACGCCAACAGAAGCAGTCTTCCCTGAGAGAGAGGGCAGATTTATTCCCGTCCCCCTTGTCCCCCAGGATGTGCCCTCGGAATGCCAAGAGGAGTCGCCCCAGAAGAGCGGTGGCTGCGGGGCAATGTGGGGCTGGGTTTGAGTGGGGAACATTGGCGCCTATTGTGCGACTCTGGCAGCCACGCCGGGTCTCCGCCGTTTCTGATTCTAATTCGGAAGCTCCGGCCCCCGGTCCCCGTCTTGCAATAATCAGGGTTTGATGGCCGGTCGGATGTTGACCATGCTTTCATTCCCACAGTGAGACACGCAGCCTGCAGACCAAACAAGAGGCGTTCTCACGGGAGCAGGGGGAACGCAGTTTCAAATACAGGCTCCTCGTTGAAGCCGTTGTCCGAACCCCCCAGCCCCCCCGAGCCCCCACTGTCCCCTCCACCCCCCAGTCCTCAGAAATTGGTGCGTGTCATCTGCCGTCGCCTCCGCCCACAGGTGCCCGGGCCAGGTGGCTGCTGTCCCGTTTGGCTCCCGATTTCACGAAAGCTGTCACCGGAGCAGTTTTCTGAAGCCCATTTTTGTGACGAATGTCGCTTTAAAGAGTGCCGTCCACACCGATAAGCCTGGCAAGCGTCCTGCTGAGATCCTGTTCGCAGAGGCCTTTGCCAGAGGGCTCCAAGCCGCTTTCACAGCCCCGAGGACTGTGGTTTCTCAAGTAGCTTCTACCCGAGGCAATAAAGAAGGTTTCCGGGGAGGACACCCGAGCGGGGACATAAATCGCAAGCAGGCCCCGCCGCGGCCAGCATCCCCGAGGAGAGAGACGCGGGCGAGAAAGGCCGGCGCGGAGACCTGCCCCATAACTCTTCTCCCTGTTGGCTTCGCTCTCTTGTCGGAAAAAGAGTAAGGGCGGCCCGAGAGGAAAATGAATGTCTCTCCTCCGGTTCATCGGGGGCCGTTGGAGAAGAACATTCTTTCTGGAGAAGAAAAGCTGCCTGCAAGGCCGCTCGTAGCAACGGCGCCGCGGCGGCCACTCCGGGGGGAGCACAGGACCGGGACTCCGGAGGGGGACTCGCCCGGCCCAGGGGTAGGACCTAGGGGTGGACGTGGAGAAACCACACTTTAAGTTTGTGGGAAAATCGTTGGAAATCGTTTTTAAACGGTTTCATGCTTAAAACGTTACCTAGCGAAAGGTAACCGATTCTGAAAAAAACAAAGCGTGCAACACGCGAATATGAAATTTATTTCAGCACGAGACCAAAGCCCGTGCCCATTACCGGCCGATGATTTCCCCTCTGCTCCTGGGCAATAAGCAAATACCACTGAGCCGTGAGAGCATTGCTGAGCAGGACAATGGGGAGCGACTCATCGGCACCGCCCGCCCGCGCTGGCTTCTTGCCGGCTGTTTCTTTTTAAAACATATTTTTATTGATTTCAGAGAGGAAGGGAGAGGGAGAGAGAGAGAGAAACATCACTGATGACCAACGGATGCAAAACATTGGGGGGTGAGGGCAT
This sequence comes from Corynorhinus townsendii, assembly GCA_026230045.1. Lineage (NCBI taxonomy): Eukaryota > Metazoa > Chordata > Mammalia > Chiroptera > Vespertilionidae > Corynorhinus > Corynorhinus townsendii. The sequence goes on from JAPDVU010000002.1 coordinate 217,771,056, forward strand.
GTATGGGAGCGGGGTGGCGGGGGGCAATGGTAAGATATGTACACAGATAATACCTTAATAAAGAAAAAAGGAAAAAAAAAAAGAAACATCAGTGATGAGACAGAATCGTTGATCGGCTGCCTCCTGCACGCCTCCTATGTGGATCAAGCCTGCAACCCTTGGGCCTGTGCCCTGATGGGAAACCAAACCCTGACCTCCTGGGTCATAGGTCGGCGCCCAACCACTGAGCCACACCGGCCGGGTTCACACATGGTTTGAATGAATGGCGCTTTGCCTAGAACTGTTTTCTTGTTTCTGGAACTGAGGAATAGGTTCCCCTTATTCCTGGACTAGTCTCTGAAATGCCCACACCGAATAAGACAAGCTCACATCCCACAGCAAATGCCGCCTCCTCTCTCGAGCGGTGTGCACACTTTTGACGCTGTTACCACACCCTCATTTACAGCGACGTGGTTTCTCTCGTCACCCTACCCTGTAGGAATCACCGCTTTTACACAGAGATTGCCAACCTTTCGCCCTGGCTGGTGTGGTTCAGTGGTTGGGGCGTCCGATGGCACACCGAGGGGTCTCGGGCCGGATTCCTGGTGAAGGGCATGTACTGGGTTGTGGGCTCGATCCCCAGTGTGGGGCCTGCGGGAGGCAGCCCACTAAGGATTCGCTCTCATTGATGCTTCTCTCTCTCTCTCCCTCTCTCCCTTCCTCTCTGAAATCAATAAAAATATTTTGAAAAATAAAAAACTTTAACAAAGCCTTGCGGCGGTGGTCTGGCCCAGGGAGGGTGAGCAGGGCCCTGGGACCCAGCGGTGGTTGATGTGATTTGAAACGGTCAGAGTTTTAGGTTGGAACTGGCTGCCTCCACCTCCATCCCAGACTCTCCCCGTGCAGCCACTTCCCGGCTGCGTCCCCAGAGCCTCCTGGGGAAAGGGCCCACGCGAGCCAGGCCGTCTCCAGCACCACGAGCCAGAGAACACGGCTCTGCTGGGTGACCTTCCGGCTCTGGTTCACGGATAAAGCTCCCCAGGAAGCACATCTATTATTTATTTGCAAGCAACCAGCCTCTGATTGGGCAGCGAGGCCGTGGCCACAGGTGGCTGGCACCATCTCTCCCAGCAGGCCCGGCGGCTGGAGAGGAGAGGACGGGCTGGCTCTCCTTACAGAGCTGGCTCCCCAGGGCGTCTTCCTCCTGAGCGGGAGCTGAGTCAGCGCTCAGGCCCTTGGACTGAGGACTCTGTGAGGGCAGGACTCTCTCCTGCATATCCACCCCGGGGGGGGGGGGGTCAGGCATCTTCTCCTGGGGCGAGGATGGGAGGGGCGAGGATGGGAGGGGCGAGGATGGGAGGGGCGAGGATGGGAGGGGCGGGGATGGGAGGGGCGGGGATGGGGAGGACGGGGGTGGGAGGGGCGAGGATGGGAGGGGCGAGGATGGGAGGGGCGAGGATGGGAGGGACGAGGATGGGAGGGGCGAGGATGGGGAGGACGGGGGTGGGAGGGCCAGGGACTGGAGTGTTGGGATCGGCCAAGTCATCGGAGCCAAGACGGATGAGTAGGAGGAGAGACGAGCCGCGTGCTATCAGAGCCACCAGCGCGCCCTGCGGTCACCCGCCCGCCCGCCCGGCTCCTCCCAGCCTCACCTCTCCGGGGCGCCGCCACCAGCAGTGGGGACTCCCGCACAGACCCATTGATTGGTCACCCAATCACGTCTCCTCTCCTTTTAGCGCACTCACACCTAATTCACCGACAAGTCCGTTTTGTGCTCCGACATGGATTCCAGAGCTTCCCACTGCCTCCCTCTTCCTGCACCACCCGGGTGTGGGCCTGCCCCTCCTGATGAGGTCCCTGCCCCTTCATCCCCTCCGTGTCCCACAGCACAGCCTCCTTCCCACCAGGTGGGCTCTGCCACCCTCCTGCAGGGCCCCCCACAACTCCCCCACCAGGCGGGCTCTGCCACCCTCCTGCAGGGCCCCCCACAGCCTCCTTCCCACCAGGCGGGCTCTGCCACCCTCCTGCAGGGCCCCCCACAGCCTCCTTCCCACCAGGCGGGCTCTGCCACCCTCCTGCAGGGCCCCCCACAGCCTCCTTCCCACCAGGCAGGCTCTGCCACCCTCTTGCAGGGCCCCCCACAGCTCCCCCATGATGCGGGTGCTGCCATCCTCCTGCTGGCATCCCCCCCCCACCCACGCACACAGCTCCCTTCACCCCACCAGTCCCAGACCAGTTCCCCGGGGAAAGCCGCACCGGGCCGGTAAGCTTTCTCTGGGTTCCTTGGCCTTGCCCAGGTTTGGGGCTCAGTGGAGCCACTGCACATGCTGTGCTGCAGCCCTGGGACCCTCTTCAGCCCCTTCTGCGTGCGCCCGGCTCCTGCCCTTGGGATTAGTTCCCCACCAACAACAAATCATCACAAACTGGGCCTGAAACACAGAAAGGTGCCCTGGCCGGGGTGCTCAGTGGTTAGAATGTCGGCCCACAGACGGAAGGGTCGTGAGTTCTATTCCGGTCAAGGACACGTGCCTCAGTTGCAGGCTCCATCCCAGCCCCGGCCGGGGTGCATGCAGGAGGCAACCGATCCATGTGTCTCTCTCTAAAAAAATCAATGGAAAAAATAGCCTCAGGGAGGATTAACAACAAAAGCAGAAGGGAATTCTCTCAGGACTCAGGATGACAGAAGTCCAGCGTCAAGGTGTTGGCAGGCCACCCTCTCTCTCTGAAATCTGTAGGGGAGGGTCCTTGCTGCCCCTTCCAGTTTCTGGGGGTGCCAACATTCCTTGGCTTGTGGCTGCATCCTTCCGGTCTCGGCCTTCGTCTTCGCATGGCCCTCCCCTCTGTGTAGTTTCTCATACCAAGCCCAGTAGGACCTCTTCTGAACTAATTGTTTCTGCAATGACTTGGTTTCCAAATAAGGCCACGCTCACAGGTCCTGGGGATGGGACTCAAACATGTCTTTGGGGGGCGGGGGTGGAACACAATTCCACCCCAACAGAATCCTTGAGCTCTCAGGCGAGGCATCCCTTCCCCCCAAGATGGCTGAGCCTCCAGGGTGGCTGTCCGTCTCCGGCTGGTGTCCTGGCGAGCATTCTCATCTCAGAGGACCGTGGGTCCCCCAGGCACTGGCCTGTGGGTCTGCCTCTCACCCGAATGTAGGCTCCTGGAGCCCTGGCCCCGTGCCCGCTGTTTCTGCAGCGCCTGACAACACGCAGCCACGGCGGAGATGCTCAATGCGTTCTTATTAATTGCACTTCAGAATGAGTGGCAGGCTGGAGGCAGCGGCCGTGGCCGGGAGACTGGACGGCGTAGAGTAACAAGATGGTAACCTGCACCCATCACACTGTCAATGTTTTCAAAGCCGTTATTTCGCGGAATCCGCACAGCAGCCCAGCAAGACGGGCCTGGTGAGTCTGCGTAGACCCGTTTTGCGGAGAAGAGCGCGGGAGTCAAGCTCCTGGGGAAGGAAAGTGCGTGGCGAAGGCGGGACCACGGGCTGTGGGAGTTGGCCCCGCAGTGCTAATGGTAACAACGGGGTGAAAGCTCCGTGACCTCAGTTTTCAGGGGGTGCCCGTGGACCCGGCTCACGAAGATGGCCGCGAGCCCATAAAATGCATCGAGAAGGATTTTGGAAGCCACGCTGGAAAGGCGCCCTTACTTTTGTATCTGGACCAGAACACCACCTGCCTTTTTAACTATTCGATGTCAAGAGAATGTCTTGGAGAAGAACCATTCAAACAGCCCCAAGAAGAGAGGAAGCTGACGTTGGGTTCGAAGGAAACGGTTAGGTTTTGTCTTTTCTTTCTGAGCCTGGGAAGAGGGTGGCTCGGGGGGAACTAGAGGCTGGTTTCTGCACGGGCGTTCTGTCGGGAGGCAGACCCTCATCTCCTGCCTCCTGGGTGCCGGCACATCCGGGGGCGGGAACCGAGGTGCCCGCGTCAGACCACGCCGTGCCCTGGCGGGCTCCGTGGATGTTAATACGAATTTATTTACCAAAGCTTTGAAAATTATCTCATGAAGCTAGGAAGGGGTACATAGAAACAGAAAAACTCGTGCACAGTGCCCAGGGCTAGAGAGGCGTCGTAGGAATGGCTGGTGACTCTCTATGACAACAGAAGTGTTGCTATTCTTAATGTGATATTAAAACACCTATGGAAAGAGTCGGCAAAGGGCAGCAGGCAATTGAGAAAGGGGAAATACAGTCCTAACCGGTGTGGCTCAGTGGATAGAGCGTCAGCCTGCGGACTGAAAGGTCCCAGGTTCGATTTCGCTCAAGGGCATGTCCCTTGGTTGCGGGCACATCCCCAGTAGGGGGTGCGCAGGAGGCAGTGGATCAATGTTTCTAGCTCTCTATCTCCCTTCCTCTCTGCCCCCAAATCAATAAAATATATTTTAAAAAATAAAAAAGGAGAAAGGAGAAATACAAATGGGCAACAGAATGAAAATATATGCAACTTAGCCCAGCTGGTGTGGCTCAGTGGTTGAGCATTGACCCATGCACCAAGAGGTCGCGGGTGAGATTCCGGCCAGGGCACATGCCTGGGTCTCCAGTAGGGGGTGTGCAGGAGGCAGCTGATGGATGCTTCTCTCTCGTCGATGTTTCTATCTCTCCCTCTCCCCCTCTCTAAACATCAATGAAAAATATATGCAAATTAAAGTAGAGCAATGCACAGTTGCTAGTACACAGCTGGAAGGGGCTCATGGGTTGAGACCAAGAGGAGACTGAGCGATTAGAAATGGATTCTGATAAATGCACACAAGGTCTGTGAGGGGTGATCCGTGAGAACCCCGACCCGGGAGGGTCTGGAAAACACGTGCAGAGAGCTTACGAGGCTCCCTGCCCACCCTCTCAGTCAGTCCAGCCTGAGCTCTCTGTTCAGGTCCAGGCCCGTTCCTCAGGTCCACCCTGGGGTGAGGGGCGGGAAATGCCCAACTGAAGTTTTGGGCCCTGGCTCTGCTGGGCTTTCTTTTTTTAAATATATATTTTATTGATTGTTCACAGAGAGGGAGGGAGAGAGATAGAGAGTTAGAAACATCCATGAGAGAGAATCATCGATCAGCTGCCTCCCGCACACCTCCTACTGGGTTGTGCCCGCAACCAAGGTACATGCCCTTGACCAGAATCAAACCTGGGACCTTTTAGTCCGCAGGCCGATGCTCTACCCACTGAGCCAAACCGGTTAGGGCTGGGCTTTCTGATATAACAACTGCCTGAGCTGGTTAGAAGGAGGACTTGTGACATGAAAGCTCAGAATGGCCAAAACCCACATGCGGCCAGATGCAGGCCAGCGGGCCCATGCGGCTCCCGCATTTGCGTTTTATAAACAAGAAGGCCGTGTGTTTGCCACAAATCGTGTCCGTGACCCTTGTTTGCCCGAATCTCTGTTGCATCATCTTCGCTATCGAGAGCTCGAACCTTCCACCACGTCCACCGAGAGCGTCTGAACGGGACACCCAGGCCAGCCGCAGTCCGGGACGGGCTGGCGCAGTGCTCCGTGCGCCCTCGTGGGCGTCGCTCCATGTTCTCTCTCCTAACAGTTGTCAGATCTTTCTAGCAAACACCTCGGACTGGCTGCTCTCTGGGACCAGGTGGGGGCGGGCCCCGGGGTGTGTTTGTTTAACACCCTGTGCTTTCCTTTCCAGGAGAAAGGGAAGGGGACAGAACGCTCTGTCAGATAAACAATGGCCCGCAGTCTTGGGCAAGAGAAATTGGGACAGGAAGCAGACAGTGGACTCCTGGCCCAGGTAACTGCCTGATAAGGTCAACACGCCTGTACAATGCGTTCCTGTCCTCCTGTGATAAATATTTACGTGCTGCGCCCTGTGTTTGGGAGCACCGAGGCATTCCTCCGTCTGCACCTTGACCTTTGGGCACAGAACACTGGGCTAATTTGGCAGGTGATGTCACTAATCCCCGAGGCTCGGAGCTGCGGGCGCGGGGAGAAACGGTTGTTTCGGCGATTGTCTTAAAAAGTGATTCAGCAGGTGTAGCAGCTGCCAGGTAACACGCTCCGTGTACAGCCTGACATGTTTCTGGGTCACACCTGGAATGGAGTCACACCAACGATTCTAGGAAGATGGGGGCCGGGAGTGTATCCTAAGCAAACGCGGGTGCCCTGACGCCGGGAGCAGCGGTGAGCGAGGCTCGGGGTCCGCGCGCGGCCTTGCCTGCGTTCTCTGCGGGGCCCCGAGGACCCGACTTTTTCTGAGACTGGTTTGGCGTGGCCCGGGAGTTCTGTGACCTAGACGCACCGAACGTTAACGTACATAAAATGTGCAGGCAAACCGTGCTCTTACCAGGAGCTAGCGCGACCCCACCCCAAGCAAAAGCAAAAGGCCAAGGGCCGGCAAGGAAGCACATTGGCCACCAAACAGCGCCACCTTCTTTCGAGGGGAGGGCCCCGGTCCATCCTTGTCACTGCCCTCTCTCACCCGCAGTGTTCCTGCACCGAAGACCTTACAGTGTCGCCCCTGCCCCCTGCCCCACAGCACCTGCCAGTGCTCTGCCTTCTCCCACTTGCTCCCTGCCCAGGGCCTCCAGCGCTGACACGCTCAGACCAAACGCAGGGTCTGTTCTCATTAGACGCCGCCCTCCGCCCTCGTGACTGCCTCCCGGGCCCCGCCCGCCCTGCCCTGCCTCGCCCCGCCCCGCCCCGCCCTGCGCCAGGTCCCTCAGACTGTCCTTCCCAGCACCTTGGAGACATCCATCCATAGCACCCCATGCCTACGCTCTCACCCTCTCTCAAAGCACACACTGAACTGCACACTGAACGACCGTTGAACGATAAATTTTATATTTTGCCACAATTTTTAAACACACCTAATATGTTTTAAAAAGGTAATAGCCCAGCCGGCATGGCTCAGTGGTTGAGTGTCGAACTATGAACCAGGAGGTCATGGTTTGATTCCCGGTCAGGGCACATGCCCAGGTTGCAAGCTCTATCCCCCGTGTGGGGTGTGCAGGAGGCAGCCGATCAATGATTCTCTCTCATCATTGATGTTTCTCTCTCTCTCTCCCTCTCCCTTTCTCTCTGAAATCAATAAAAATCTATATATATAAAAGGCTAATATGCTAAGCGTCTGACCGGTCGCTATGATGCGCAGTGATCACTAGGGGGAAGACGCTCAACGCAGGAGCTGCCGTGATGCGCACTGGCCATTTGCAGAGAAACGGCACCGTGGACCTGGAGCCCACAAAGCAACACTCGGCTTCCCCCAAGTGGGACACAGGCCCGGCCACCACCCTGGAGCGACACCCCACCAAATCGCAGCCGACACTGCCGAGACCCCATAGTGCAAAATGTGGCCCACAGCCCAGCCCAGCCCGGAAACAGTGGCTGTGGGTGCTGGGTAATGATGTTATATAGCAACGCCCGACTTCCTCTCCCTAGCAACTAGCCTCCTTGCAGTTTCTTCAGCCCAGGAACATGACTTGCTTTATGGCCAGGTGGAAACATTTTACACTGTAACCAAATGTCTGTGAAGCATTTTCCTGTGCCTCATCTCATTTGATCCTCACAGAAGTCCTGGAGTAGGTAGATAGGAGTCTCGGTGGAATCCTATGTTCTTTTCATTAGTCAGAAAACGGATTTAGAAAGCTTAGAAACTTGACCCGACTGAAAAGAAGTAAGAAATGGTGGACCTTGACAATGACTTCAGGTTTTCTCACTGTGCAAACACTGCTGCAGTTACATAGTTTGCCCTTTGTTCTCCCTGCTTGATCTACAATAATAATCTGCTTTGTGTTGATATTTACTGCTGTGTTGCTGACAATTACCTGGAAGAGAAGTTGGGGTGTTTCACTGGGCTGGAAAAAGTTTAGCTGCATCAGAAAGCAGGTCTAATGAAGCAAGTTTATTCTATATCCATAAAAGGCTAAGTTGACTTGGGCATGCGTGATACATATAAAGCTCTCGCTGGTGCCAATTGCACGTGCGTGTTTCCATCTGTCATTATCGATCGTGAATTTGGTTGACACGTCTAGTATAGAGAAAGGACGAATAGCGATGTTAAAATATTTCTTCTAATTAATTTCCTTTCAATGTGCATGAGTCTGTGCACCAGGCCACTAGTATTTTTTATAAAAAGGTAACAGTAGCTCACACAACATCATGCTTACTTTGGGGAACTGTGGTTCAGGGACCAGTCCTGAGAACACCTGTAGGGGGTGATAGTCTCCCCATTTTCCTCTGAAGCTCAAGATGACAAACTCCAGTTCACAGCCAGATTCTGGACGCTCCTTATACAGTGTCTCTGCGTGGCTACACCGCGGCCGCAGACCGGAGGGGTCGCAGCGGAGAACATGCAGCTCAAAACACCTAAAATATGTACCATCCAGCCCCGGACTGGCACATAGTAGGCGCTCAATAACTGCTTGTTGGATGAATGACTGAAGCAGCACAGTGCTACTCATGGTCGTAAAATGCGTCAAGTCATCAATGAACCTCAATGTGTTACCCGCCCCCCCTTCCCGGGGCCTGAAGCTGATGACCTTGAACAAGTCATTTGACCTTTCCGAGGTTTGGTTTCCTTTTCCATGAAATAAGAAGTTGAACTAGACCAGTGGTCGGCAAACTGCGGCTCGCGAGCCACAGCCGCGGTTTGCCGCTCTGTTGACTGATGAGTTTGCCGACCGCTGAACCAGACAATTCCAGGGTCGGGAGAGGGTGTCTTCCTGACTCTTAGATTCTACGACCATTTCAGAATCTAGCTGCTTAGGTTCTGTGTGAGCGAAGGCGCGCAGATTCCTCCGGGGGCCTTCCGTCCGGACTCCTCTGCGCAATCATTAACTTTTATTGCGGACGTGCCGGGCTTTATTGCAGCAGCAGCGTGATCCCCGCGCTCTTCCCCGGCTCTCTGAGGAGGAGGGCCTGCAGGAGCCCGTCCGGACTGTGGACGGAGATTTTCCCGGGCTCTTTCCAGCGATCACAGCCGGGATCGGAGCACTCTCAGGGCTGGAATCGAGCTCGCCTGGCTGTGGACGACCGACGCTACGCCATCCTCGCGCTTGGACTCGAAGGAAAGCACAGGAGCTCCGCGTGTCGTTGGCGACGCGTATCCATCTCATGCGTCTTCCGTGGCGGCCACGGCAGTCACCCGGGTTTTCCCTTCTCTCCTGTCGCTCCGCAGAGGATGCTGGCGTGGGCTTTGGGGAGAAGGGCCCCCCGCTTCCTGGCTCCCTCCGTCAGTCCCCCCAGGGCCCAGGGCCGCGGAACGATTCCCTTTTCTCTCGCCAGTTCCCCGATCGTGCAATGGGAAAGGCTGTGAAGAAGGTAAACAGCCAGCACCCAGGGCTCCTCACAGAAGCCGTCCCTGACATTTCCAGAAAGCAACCGACGGGGAAACCATGTAGCCGTGACACTGGCCAGCGGTTCACGGAGGAATCGTCCCGGGATGGATGCGGGGACATTGAAAAAAATGGGGGGAGGGAAAATAGAACCTTTTTATTCCCTCTGCCCGTCCCTGGGCAGCCTGCTTTCCGTCGGAGGATGGGCCTGCTCTGAGCATGTCCTGGGAGTGGAATCAAACAATACGTGGCCTCTGCCTCTGCCTCTCGCTCAGCGTAATGCTTCCAAGGTCCGTTCATGTTGGAACAGGCACCTGACCTTCACTCCTTTTCCTGCCAAATCGCAGTCCCTGGTGTGCACAGAGCTCGGGTGGCTCACCCATCCACCAATGGGCGAGTCATTCGGGTTTGCACCTGGAGGGACCTGGCAGGTCCTCTAAGGCAACCTCAGTCGTACAGAGACAGGCACAGAGAGGGAGGGGACTTGCCCGAGGTGACGCCGCCAGACCGGGAGGCCGGGCGCCAGAGCTTCGGTTTTTACTGTATGAGAGACACATCGGTTGGTTGCCTCCCACACGCCCCCTGCCAGGGCTGGGAGCCTGCAACCGACGCAGGTGCCCTTGACCGGAATCGAACCCGGGACCCTTCAGTCCACAGGCCTGTGCTCTATCCACTGAGCCACACCAGGTAGGGCCGTTCTTGATGTCAGAGAGGAAAGGAGAGGGAGAGACAGAAACATCAATGATGAGAGAATCCTGCACGCCCCACACTGGGGACCAAGCCCGCCACCCGGGCACGTGCCCTGCCCGGGAACCAAACCGTGACCCCCCGAGCTTCGGTTTTTTAAAGCAGAAGTCGTTCCAGCACACCGGGAAGTGGAGGAAAAAATCGAATGAACATGCGTGGACCCACCACCCAGCGTGGAAGCCGTCTTCCTATATTCGCATGTTATGTCATTTAGAGAATAAAATATTAACGACACTTCCGAAGCTGTGTACCCCCTCCCTGGCCCCTGGTCCTGCCCCCTCGCGCCCCCGTGAAAACGACTTCCTTTCCATGCTCATTTTAACTCCATCACTACAAACACACACAGCTGTAAACACGCACACTAGTTTGTACATGCATCCAAACTTTATAGAAATAGCATCACGCCATGTGCATGCCTCACTCTGTAACTTGCTTTATACCGTGTTGCGTGTTTGAGATTTATCCATGTTGATACATGTAGCCGTGATCTACTATATTCACTGCGTTACAGTATCTGTTTTTTAACATCTACCAGCTCAGCCCTGACTGGTGTTGCTCAGTGGGTAGAGCGTCGGCCTGGGGACTGAAGGGTCCCAGGTTCGATTCCAGTCAAGGGCATGTACCTTGGTTGCGGGCACATCCCCAGTAGGGAGTGTGCAGGAAGCAGCTGATCGATGTTTCTCTCTCATTGATGTTTCTAACTCTCTATCCCTCTCCCTTCCTCTCTGTAAAAAAATCAATAAAATATATTTTAAAAATATGAAACAAAATCTATCAGCATGTATGAATCTCTGCCTCGGTAAGTATTTAGATAAGGAGTCCACACACTGAGAATCCGGTTATAGCTACCTTGGGCTTGGCAGGTCACGTGTTCTCTGCTGCCAGGGCTTCCCTCAGCTGCTGCGGCTGTAACACAGGCTCGGACAACATGAACACACACGGGCGTTTTCACACGCCCAGGCGGCGGCTCTGACCGCGACGTTCTCACTTACTGGTCCCCGGGGTTTCCTCCCGGGGAATCCCTTTCACTGGGCTCCTTCTAGGAGCGCTTTGTAAGTTCTACACCCCGGGGTCAGCTTGTCAACTCCTCAGCATTCCTCCTGGGACTTCTGATTGGTATTACACTGAGTTCATGAATTAATATTGACGTGTACCAACATCTTTATACGACATTGACTATGTTCATGCACGTAGCATAGAGCCGCCTGTATGTTTCCATGCACACATTTTACACAATTCTATAAACTGTATACTTTGTGTTATACATTTCACAATTGTGGTTTTACCCTTTCCTTTAAAAAATGTCTTACACATCTTCTGCTCCATGTATTCCTCGGCCATGCAAATTCTCTTACTCTTGTACATGGCAGTTTTAAAATTACGGTGCTGCCGGCATATAGGAATGCACGTGAGCGTTACATGTTAATCTGAAATCCAGTGACCGCCGAAGCACTCTGAGCTCCAAAAGGTTTATTGGTTCTAAAATTCATTAGGGTTTTTATGATCAGATCTGTGATCAGTTTTGTTTTTCCTTTCCACCTGACACCTTCTGCTAAATTTTTCTGTTCTCGATGCATAGGTTCAGGCCCGAATCCATCCCACGCTCCCGTGGAAGTGGGGAGCGTGGGGGTGGCTGTCTCAGGCCTGGCCGTAGAGGAATGTTGCTCACCTTCAGGGTGACCGTTGCTGTAGGTTTTCAGCAGATGCCCCGCCCTCCACATATGGAAGACCCTGCCTGTTTCTAGTGAGTCCTGCGTCTTTGCCCTGGTTTCTGAAATAGTTTTTATTAACTGATATTTTATTATGGAAGTAAGGTCTGCTCCGAGAAACAACAACCAAACAGATGAAAAATAGAATGACCTTCTCCAGCCCCAGCCCTTCTCTTCCGACGAAATCACTGTTCATGTTTTGTCTTCCCTTCCGAAGCTTTCCCATGTCCGTACAAGCCTGCCTACTTGGGTGCCTGGTGCCTGTAAGCTCCTCCCCGCCTACAAGGACACCCTGGTCTTAGACTTGGCTCTGACGTGTTTCTATGCCTGTTTGTATTTTTGTAGATCACTCTGAACATACTGTTCTACAGTTTGCTTTTTTCCAGTCTCTCGGACGTTACTCGCTATCAGCACACGTTGGTCTACTCCGCCTTTTTTCATGGCTGCATAATATTCCGCTGTGGAGGAGCCTGTTTCCGAGTCTGCTGGTGCTTGCACACAGCACCTCAATGAACACCCGTGGACAGACTTTGTGCAGGGCTGCAGGCACATCTGTGGGAGAGACAGGAAAGTTCCCAGCTCTAAACTCCATTGTCTGGCCCTCACACCCCTTTTCCTGAGCACCCTGCGCTTCCTGCAGGGAGACCCGGGAAGACTGGGCTTGCTCCAGGCAAGGCCACGTGGGTCTTTGCCTCTCCTTCTCTTTCTGGCCAGAAGACAAACGAGGGCTCAGGGAACAGACAGTCTGTCCCTGGCACCCGTCCTGTGGCCCCGCTGCCTCCGCAGCCTGTCTCAGCCTCTGTAGACTTTGGACCTAATTGTGTACCTAGACTGGCAGAGTCCCCTGCTCCTCCCTCCTCCACGGCCTGCCCACCGGGGGCCGGTACCTGCGGGCTCCTCCCCACCGTCAGGGACGCCAGGCCTTGGACTTGGCTCTGACATTGGATTGCTCTTCCTCAGGCCAATGAACTCAGATCCCCCCTCTGTGTCTCCTGCATGTGTGACATGTGCTTTCTTCTCCTTCTTATGCTCACTGACCTCCCCCCACCCCTTGGCCAGCCTGATTGTGGTCCCAGGCCATCCCCAAACACGCCACCTTGGCATAAGGGCTGTTTCGGGCTGAAGGTAACTGAGAAAAAGACACACAGGAGGGGCTCTCTGCCCGCCTTTGATCTGCTAAACGCAGGGCATGATTGCTCTGATAAAGGCGTACCCCCTCTCCCACCTAGGAGAGCACCCTCATCCCCAGCGATGGAGACGGCACTGAGGTGAATCCGCAGGAACAAACTCTCACCTAACCCTAATTAACCTTCCTGCCATTCATTCCCCGTACAGTCACCTTCCCACAATACACTGCCCCTAGAATACCCTTTCTCTTATCTTGGGGTTTTCCCACCACATATTGCTTTCTGTTATAAGTCCCCAATTAAAAAAGGGTTTTCATTTGACAAAATCCAACACCCTTTCTTGATAAAAACTCTCAGCAAAGTGGGAATGGAGGGATCATACCTCAACATACTAAAAGCCTTATATGACACACCTACAGCCAGCATCACACTCAATGGGCAAAAACTAAAACCATTTCCCCTAAGAACAGGAACAAGACAGGGATGCCCAGTTTCACCACTCCTGTTCGACAGAGTACTGGAAGTGCTAGCCATAGAGATCAGACAAGAAGAAGGAATGAAAGACATCCAAATTGGAAAAGAAGAAGTAAAACTGTCCTTATTCGCAGATGACATGATACTGTACATAGAAAACCCCAAGGACTCCATCAAAAAACTACTAGACCTAATAAATGAATTCGGCAATGTAGCAGGATACAAAATGAACACCCAGTAATCTATGGCCTTTTTATACACCAATAATGAACTCACAGAAAGAGAAACAAACAAACAAACAAATCCCACTTACCATTGCACCAAAAAAAATTAAGATACCTAGGAATAAACTTAATCAAGGAGGTAAAAGACCTGTACTTGGAAAACTACAGGACATTGGAAAAAGAGATAGAGGAAAACATAAATAAATGGAAGAACATACCATGTTCATGGATTGGTAGAATCAACATCATTAAAATGTCCATTCTATCCAAAGCAATCTACAGATTCAATGCAATCCCCATTAAGATACCAACGGCATATTTCAAAGATCTAGAACAAACTGTCCAAAAATTCATCTGGAAAAAAAAAAAGACCCCAAATAGCCACAGCAATCCTGAGGAAGAAGAACAAAGTTGGAGGGATCACAATACCAGATATCAAGCTATATTACCAAGCCACGGTTCTCAGAACTGCCTGGTACTGGCACAAAAACAGACATACAGACCAGTGGAAGAGAACAGAGGACCCATAAATTGACCCAAGCCATTATGCTCAATTAACATTTGACAAAGGAGGCAAGAGTATACAATGGAGTCAAGACAGTCTCTTCAATAAATGGTGCTGGGAAATTTGGTCAGATACATGCAAAAAAAAAAAAAAATGAAACTAGATCACCAACTTACACCATACCCCAAAACAAACTCAAAATGGCTAAAGGATTTGAATGTAAGATGGGAAACCATAAAAATCCCACAAGACTCTATAGGCAGCAAAATAGTAGACATATGTCGTAGCAATATCTTTACCGATACAGCTCCTAGGGCAATGGAGCCTACGGAGAAAATAAACAAATGGGACTACATCAAAATACAAAGCTTCTGCACAGCAAGAGAAACCATCAACAAAACAACAAGAAAGCCCACTGTATGGGAGAACATATTTGCCAATGGTATTTCAGATAAGGGTTTAACCTCCAAAATGTACAGGGAACTCATACAACTTAACAAAAGGAAGATAAACGACCCAATCAAAAAATGGGCAAAGGATCTAAATAGACACTTTTTGAAAGAGGACTTACAGAAGGCCAAGAGACATATGAAAACATGCTCAAAGTCACTAATCATCCGAAAGATGCAAATCAAAACAACATGGAAGTACCATCGCACACCTGTCAGAATGGCTATCATCAACAAATCAACAAAGGACAAGTGCTGGTGAGGATGTGGAGAAAAAGGAACCCTCGTGCACTGCTGGTGGGATTGCAGACTGGTGCAGCCACTGTGGAGAGCAGTATGGAGTTTCCTCAAAAAACTAAAAATGGAACTCCCATTGGACCCAGTGATCCCACTTCTAGGAATATATCCCAAGAAACCAGAAACACCAGTCAGAAAGGATATATGCACCCCTATGTTCACAGCGGCACCAGTCACCATAGCTAAGGTTTGGAAACAGCCTCAGTGCCCATCAGCAGATGCGTGGATTAGAAAACTGTGGTACATCTACACCATGGAATACGACGCCGCTGTAAAAAAGAAGGAACTTTTACCATTTGCAACAGCATGGATGGACCTGGAGAGCATTGTGCTAAGCGAAATAAGCCAGTCGGAAAAAGATAAGTATCACATGATCTCACTCCTTTGTGGGATATCATGATCAACATAATGTGATGAACAAGAATAGATCCAGAGACAAATGGCAGGGGAGGGGGGGTTAGAGAGCAACCAAAGGCCTTGTATGCATGCACATTAGCATCACCAATGGTCACAGACACTGGGGTGGTGGGGGCTTGCCCGGGGTGGGAATGCTCTGTGTGTGTGTGTGGGAGGGGGTCAATTGGGGAAAAGGGAGACATTTGTAAAACTTTGGACAATGAAAATAAAGGGTTTTCACGTAAAAATGCACGTAAAAATAAAATCTGTGCCCTTTCTCCTGTTCATCTGTCTTCTGTCAGTCTAATTTTATTTTATTTTTTTAAGAATATACTTTTTTAAGCACAACCAATGGACACAGACACTAGGGAGGTGAGGGCATGTGCTAGGGGGGTGGAGAAGGCCAGGGGGAGGTCAATGGGGGAAAAGAAACATATGTACTACTATTTGTAATACTTTAAACAATTAAGAAAAACACATTTTTTATTGATTTCAGAGAGATAGGGAGAGGGGAGAGAGATAGAAACATCCATGAAAGAGAATCATTGATCAGCTGCCTCCTGCACGCTCCCTACTGGGGATGGAGCCTGCAACCTGGGCATGTGCCCTTGACCGGAATAGAACCCAGGACCCCTCAGTCCACCGCCCAAAGCTCTATCCACTGAGCCAAACTGGCTGGAGCTGTCAGTCTAATTTCAATTTGCAGGCCCCAGGCACAGAGCTCAACAGGGTGAAGGGAAAGTGGTTCCTCCCTACAGTCCATGCTCCATTCTCAGCGCCGCCCGGTGCCGACTGGGCGCCCACAAAGGGCACTTACTCTGTCGAGTGCACAGTCAACGTTCTCTGCCCTCCTGCCTGTGCAGTCTTTTAAAATGAAAACCAGGTCGTGCCCCTCCCTTTTTTAACCTTTTATGGATATTCAACACACTTAGAGAATCTCCCAGACACCACGCTGTGTCCTGCCGCGCGCCTGCCCTCCAGCCCCTCCAGCCCCTCCAGCCCCTCCAGCCCCTCTAGCCCCTCCAGCTCCGGGGCCTTCAGGCTGTCCTTCCTCGGCTCCGGCTCCGGCTCACTTGCCAGCTTTTAATTTGTGAGGCTCAGCTGCCTCCCCGCACCCCACACCTCGCACCCCTTGCAAAGCAGGCCTTCCTCCCATCACCGCACCTCCTTTTCTCCTGCCCTCGAGAAAGCCACTGGCTTTTCTTGAAGGAACTACCTGTCTCCTTCATGGGGTGTCCACCAATAGGCCCCACCTTCCCGAGGGCGCGGCAAACGCTGGGCCAATCAAACTACCAGCTCTGGAATCTGACCCTTGACCCTTGCGGTATCAGAATTGACAACAACACAACAATGCAGCGGAGTATTTCGAAGGTGGTGCCCCACAGAGACACCCCCCTTCCTGCTCTTTTCACTCCTGCCCCCCCCTCCCCCTCCTGTTCAGCTTTAACTTCTATTCTGTGAGCTTCCTGCATCCTTCCCCCAACCTCCCCTTCCCATCAGGTTAGCTGGCTCCAGTTCTGTTCTTTGTATTCAAAGAACCCTGCCCGACTCTCTCAGCCGGCCCTCGTGGTCCCCCTCCTCTAGCCTCCTCCACCCGGGCACCTGTGCCCGGCTCCGTGCTGGCAGACAGACGGACGCCCTCTGTGGGGACTTGGTGAAGGAATAACAAAGGCACTTTCCCAGGAGGAAAGGGCATCTGAAAGGAGCGGGAGTGAGGCGTTGGGAACCTGGAGCCAACAAGAACGAGGAATTGCGTCCCTCGTGGCGTGTCTGCACCTTCCTTGGGCACAGACACGTGGGTCCCAGCGGGCGTCCGGGAGGCGGAGTGAAAGGCCGACCGTGAACGGCTCAGCAACGAAGCGTCCCATCTCCCCCTTTACCACCGCGGGTTGGGTCCGTGGTGCATAGGTGGGTGCTTCTCTTCCCACGAAAGGGGAAGCTCACCTGAGGAGGGCGGGGGTGAGGAGGGTGGGGGTGAGGAGGGCGGGGGACGGCGTCCACTCCGCTTTTGAACGGTTTTCTCGATGCCGGAGACCATCTGCCTCCCCTCCTGACCACATGTGCTGTGAGACAGATTCTTCCTCTTTCCCACGCTCCGGGGAGGATTTGGAAAGGGCGCCAGCTTGCACTTTCTGGATAGAAAACACACATGCACGGCCCTAGCCGGTGTGGCTCAGTGGACAGAGCGTCAGCCTGCGGACCGAAGGGTCCCGGGTTCGATGCCGGTCAAGGGCACATGCCTTGATTGCAGGCTCCTCCCCGGAGCGCGTGCAGGAGGCGGCCAATCGATGTGTTTCTCTCACATCGATGTTTCTCTCTGTCTCTCCCTCTCTCTTCCACTCTCTCTAAAAACCAATGGGAAATATCCTTGGTGACAGAGGGGAGGCGGGTAACGGAGGGGTAACGGAGGGGAGGGCGAGGACCCGCTGGCTGCTACTGAGCTCCAGTGCACTTACTTCACGGGCTCTCACCCCACCCCTCTCCTGAGGAAGCTCTGAGCCACTTCCTTCTCACCCTCTCCCATTTCTCCCACCAGGATCAGGAATCAAAGCTTCACTCCTTCAGCAAATGATGACCTCTGGGCCCGGCCAGGGAGAACAGCCAGGCCAGGGAGAACAGCCGGCCAGGGAGAACAGCCAGGCCCGGAACCCCCTGGCCAAGGGGAAGAAACCCGCTGAGGAAGAAAAGCACCTGCATCTGTTTTGTTCTCAACTTGTAAATCTCTGGAGTCCGCATCTCTCATCTGTTGGACTCCAGACTCAAGAAATGAATATTCTTGGGGGTGCTGGGAAGGGTATACACATAGGTTCCATGATACGGTGAGAAGTTAAATATTTCCCCCTCCAAATTATTTATCAGATACTAAAATCTTATAGATCAGATTAAAGGACCAGGCCACCCGTCTTCATTCATCTAGTTAGATGCCACTGTAGAGAGGAAGCACCGGCCCTCATTCCTCTTAGGTTCTGCACCTGGGGCCTGCGAATTAGACAGAGGACAGATTAACGGAGAAAAGGCACATCCATTTTATTTGATGCCACTGTTTTAACACGCCCAGAAGGCTTCCTGGAAAAGAAATAAAGACCCAAAGAAACAGTTAAATTTGGGGGGGAAGGGGCTAATACTCGTATACCATTTTAACAACAGGGCGTAGATTTTGGAGCAGTGACGAGGCAAAGGAAAAGGGGTTTGGCTTCCAGAGGCAGTAAATCTGTTGGAGAAAGGCGTGGAAGCCGGGTGATCTAGGAAGGTTAGGCTGATGCAGACTCGCCCTGGCGCCTTCCCCCCCTTCCCCCCCCCCCCCCCAAACAGGCTGTTCTCTTACTGGCTGAGCCAGGGCGCATCCCAGGGGAAACGGATGCCCTACTTCTCGGCAAAGAGCTGGAGGGCCGAGCGCTCTTCCCGCGTCTGCTTTTTCTCAATTGCCTTCCGCCCGGAGTAACCCTTATGCCACAAGCGGCATATTTGGGGGGGTGGCATCTTTTGATTCCTCTTCATCCTTTTAAAAGGAATGTGTACCCTCAAAACTGTACAGAAACCCCACGCCGGGGACAGTAGAATGGTGCCCCCTGCCGTCACTGGCGGGTTTATGCAGGGAACAGCGAGAATCCTTGAAGTCAACACTGAAGCACGAATATACAGATGGGGGCTTCCAGAACCTGACGCACCTGCTTTTCTCTCAGGTAGACGACAGGTTCCCCCTCTGATCGTTCTTGCTCAGCAAAACTTCGGTTATGGCGTGTGTGTGAATTATTACAGACTTCAAACTAGTGGCGTGGGAATGAATTACGGTTCGTGGTAAGAGCGGAAATCATGTCAGAGGGAGGTCTTACCTCCCGGTTTCCTAAAAGGTGGTGAGAGCCCCGTGGGGGGGCGGGGCCGGCGTTCCCTGGCCTGCCAGGTGCCTTCACCCCACGTGGCCTCTGCCCCGCCCGGCAGCTGCCCCAGGGCAGGGTGCCTGGCTCTTGCCAGCTCGCGTTGGCACCAGCGCCCCGGCCGCGGCCTGTCCGGAACTGCGGGTCACAGAGGATGAAGAGTGTGGCTCTGGGCAGACCGTGTGCGTTCCCGACCCCGCCGCCTTCTCCTCCCCCAGGGAAGGCTCAGACGGACAGGAGCAGCGAGGCCCCCTGAGAACAGCGGTCGCCGAGGCGTGGTCCGCGGACCCCTGGTGGCCCCGTGAGGTCCCAAAGGTTGGCGATCGCTGAGGTTTCCCTCAGGAAAGCCCAACCATTCCCGCAGAATTACATGGGGACAGGCCCTCCCACCCCCCGACGTATGAAGGCCAGAACCTGGAGTCCGTTGGGCAGAAGTCACAGAAGTCCAGAAGCATTCACGAGTTCTACCTGCCGTCACCTTACAAGTGCTTTTCGCCTTGTTGCTCTTGGCTCTGTCCTTGTCACTCACTATTCTGTGAGGAGCGCGAAGGCAGGAGGGAATGCCGCCAAGAGAGGAACGCGCTGCTTTGAGTAACCCGCACAGACCAGGCTTAGGGGGTTAGGATGGGCGAGGTCTTGGCTCAGCGCCGCGTGCTGCAGCCGGCCCAGGGGGGAGTGACGGAGGGGAGGCCACGCACCGGGCCACCAGCCGCCTGCCCCGCGGCCTCCCAGGCAGGGGCTGTGCCGCTGCAGAACCAGGGGGACGGGGGGAACGCGACCAAAGGGTCCAGGAGGCCCTGGCTGGTGTGGCTCAGTGGCTAGAGCGTCGGCCTGCGCACTGAAGGGTCCCAGGTTCGATTCCAGTCAAGAGCGCGTGCCCGGGTTGTGGGCTCCGTCCCCAGTGGGGGGAGGGAGGGGTGTGCAGGAGGCAACCGATCGATGATTCTCATCATTGATGCTTCTGTCTTCCTCTCCTCTCTTCCTCTGTGAAATCAATAAAAAAAAATATTTTTTAAAGGGTCCAGGATGAGAGGGTCTTAGCGGGATCTCTCTTCCCCTCCCTTCCCCCCAGGAGATGGATTTCGGCGGTGAGTCTTTCCCGCCTCACCTCTTCCTTTTGGTTCTCCGGCCCTTTGCACGTCCATCGAGAAGGCGCCTGGGCTGCTCCTGGGGGGCAGGGCCCCACCAGGCACTGGGAGCCGCGGACCCGGCCTTGCTGCGCGGCTGCAGCCCCGCCCCTCCCACCGCGGCTTATGTTCCGGAAAGAGCGAAAGTGAGCAAAAGAGCATTATACTCGGATCCTTTTACTTTTATCTTTAAAAAAAAAAAAAGGTTTTAAAAATTGATTTTTAGAGAGAGAGGAAGGATTAAGTGAGGGGCTGCCTCTTGCATGCCCCCACGCCACCCCAACGGGGAACTGAGCCGGCAACCTGAGCACGTGCCCTGACCGGGAATCGAACCAGCAACCCCTCCGTGCACAGTGGGGGGTTTGGGAGGGCACACTCAACCACTGAGCCACACCAGCCAGGGTTGATTCTCCTTTGAAACACAGCTGCTGGGCACATGGATTTTACAGTCAAGAGCCGAATGGGGTGACTTCAGCCCAATCCGGGCTGTGTGAGGATAAATATAAACTCAAAAGGCCCCGATTCCTGAGGGAGACCGCACCCTCTAGCCGCTCCAAGCAAAAGCGAAAGATCGGCACTAGGATCCTGGGTGCTGAGCTGTGCCTGGGGCCAGAGCCCGCAGGTTCCCCCCGCAGGCCCCAAAAAGCCCGTCCCCAGGAAAGGCATCCAGGGTTCCTGGAGAGGGACCTCCAGGCCTGAAGGCCCCGCCCTCCTGGGCCAGCCCCGGGGAATTTCTGTAAGTCACCGTGATTAATACGCCGCTCAGAACCCCATTCCCTCCACCCCTTCTTTCGCCCTGGCTTCCTCGGTGGAGGGCACAGGCCACCCATGTCAGGGTGCAGGGGAGGCAGCTGCTCCTGGGGCCCCCACCGCACCTGGCTTGGGGTAACGGTCACTTCGGAAGTGGCCTCTGTGCAGTGGGCTCCCGGAGGAGAGAGGAGTCTCACAGGATGTGTGTGTCTGAGCCTCCGGATAAATCAAAGGCCAAGTCACGCTCCTCAAAAGGGTGATGTGGCTCAGTGGTTGGGCATGGACCATGAATGGGTGTGTGTGTGTGTGATCAGTTCTGGTCAGGGCACATGCTCAGGTTCCCCACTGAGGGGTGTGCAGGAGGCAGCCTATCAATGTTTCTCTCCCTCTCCCTTCCTCTCTAAAAGCAATAAAAAATGTTTAAAATGAAAAAAGAATCCTCACCTTGTTAGTGTGATATCGCTGTGACCTCACAGGAGGGCAGGCTGGGGAGGAGGTGGAGCTGGGAGGGGGAGACAGGGCTTGTGGAAGCTAAAGGGCCTGGCGGGGAGGCCGTGGCCCATGTGGCTGTCTGCGCGCGGGGGGGTGGGGGGGGGGCGGGAAGGCCAGCTGGGAACTTGGTCGCCCCTCCTCTGGGTCCCCAGGGGCTTCCGGGCTGCCCTGGAATCCCCCCACGCTGTGGCCCGAGGGCCAGGACCCTGCGCCGTTGGGAAGCTCAAGTTCAGCAGCCAAATAAACACGCTCCCCTGCCTGCCTGATCGCCACCTAACCACTCCCCTGCCGGCCTGATTTCCACTAACTGCCCTCCCCTGCCGGCCTGATGGTTCCTAACCACCTCTGCCTTGGCCCCCACCACTGTGGCTTTGTCCAGAAGGAAGTCGCACGTCTGCAAGATGTCCGGTTGACCCGGTTTACTTAGCATATTACCCTTTTATTAGTATAGACATATATGCATGTATTTGCTTCCCAAACCATTTGCAAGTAAGTTGCAGACTTCACCGTTCCTTATCTCTAAATGCTTGGCTGTGTTTTGCTAAGACAAGGATGTGCCTGGCACAGTTAGCAACAGCAACAAAAAAATACCCACAAACAACCTCCCGTAACGACCTCCAGGGACCTCAGCCGCCTGATGCGAGGGCTGCAGGGTTCATTCGGCTGGCCCTTCCCGTCCCTGCGTCTCTCTCTGCCTCTTTGTCTCTCTCTGCTCTGACTCTCCCCTTTCCCAGCTCCTCTCCGGCGGCCCTTCAGACCTGGGTCCCCCGGGGCTTTGCCTTCTGTCTTATTTCCGGTCTCTCCATGCAGGAGAGGCCCCGGACTCCCCTGTGTCGGCCGTGGCCCTGCTCAGCCCGCAGGGACGCCCCACCCTGGGCCTCCTCCCCGCCTCCGCCCCAGGCCCCCCGTTCTCTAGGCGCCGCTGCCCGGATCCCTGGCCACCCTCCCACACAGGACTGCACGCGGGTCCTGTCGCACAGCCGCGGTCACGGTCCCTGCACTCTCACCTCTGATCCGACCCCAGCCAGACCTTTGCCCCGTTATTGGCCACACGCCCTGCTGCCTTCCTTCTGACTCATCTACCTCCTCCTCAGGGCTCCTCCGGGCTCAGACCTCCATCCCCACCTGCCGGGAGCTGGGCTCCACCCCAGCCCTTTGCCCGCGCGGGCCTTCCCCGCATGAGCCCCTGGGGCCGGTGAGTCATGTTGAGCTGCAGGCAGTGGAGACCCTGCGGGCTCGTGGGACACGCTCGCCTCTCCCTCCGAGAAGTTCAGCCAGGAGCCTTGCCCAGCACAGGCGGTATCTCCGTGGGCAACGCCTTCCGACCTCTCTGGAGGGCAGGGCAGGCCGCTCCTTCCTGCTTTTCTTATTGCCCGTCCCTCCTCTGAAGCCCCAGGTGACTCTCAGCTCGGGACGCCCTCCGTCTCTGTCTCTCTTTCCCGCTCTGTCTCGTGTGTGTGGGGTGGGGACCCCGTTCTCCGTACGGGGGGTCCCCGTGCGTAGGCAGGGACTGAGCTCGGTGGTTTTCTAGTTAGCCCGTCTCAGGTCGGTGTCCTTACTGGATGCGCGCCTCCACCTGCCAGGAGAGCTCTCTGATCAGGGCCCTGTCCTGCCGGAAATCACTGTCCCCACGGTCCTTCCGCTGGGCTCAAAGGGGACCCTTGGTGCCTGAAAACAAATAAAAACGTAGCTGTCAGGGGAGGAGGGAGCGTGTTCTGAGAAATGGGCTATACTTTGCATCAAATTTCTAAAACCAACCTGCGACCCCTCCCCAAAAATAGAAGCAGCAAGTGGCCTGCAGCGTTCAGGAAGTTCAAGGTCATGATGGGGACCAAGACCGCGGACTTGTGGCTCAGACCTCCGACGCCTGCAGGCCCAGCTCAGGGATTCCGGGCTCGCTGACGCGAGGCGCTGGGTAAAACGCAGGCTCCTTGGCCCGGCCCCTGTGGGTTCTGACCCAGAAGCTCTGCGTGATGGTGTCGGGCGGGGAGTGGAGGGAGCCCCGGATTCTGCATTCAGCAGGCGGAGGCTCTGAGGCAGACACGCCAGGCTGGGCGCGGCCACGGCTTTCCCGCCTCCAGACTTCCGCACACAGCACAGCTCCCTCTTTCCGGAATTTGCACCCACCTGGCCATCGACAAAAGCCTGTGGAATCGGCAATGTCCAGTGCAAACCCAGCCGCCCGGGGACGTCGTCCCGGCCCTTCCTGTGTCAGGGAGGTAAAGGCCAAGTTGCTAAGGAAGAGCCCCGAAGCGACGGCTCGCCTGAGGGTGATGCTGCTCTCCCTCTTCCCCAGGACAGCCGGTGAGCGGGCTGGTGAGGAGCACCGGTGTCCATCCCACCCTTGCCTACTCCGTCATGCTCCAGGGCCCTGCGCCCCTGGCTGTGGTCGAAACTGGGTCCCGCCTCATGGTTAACGTTGCAGATCGTTCTCATGGTTGGGCGCCTCCTGTTGGTCTCCATCACAGGTGGGGAGATGGGCCCTGAGGTGCTCACAGACACCGGCCTGCCTTCATCAGGCTCAGTCCCACTGGAAAGACAGACCGTGAGCAAATGAAAGACACCAGTGAATCGGAAAGGATGCCTGTGCGGAGAGGCACACAATGCCAGGGGGACCCCGAAGAGGGGCTTCCCCCACCAGGAGCTGACTCGGAAGGAAAGGAGGGAGGAAGGAAGGGAGGGAGGGAGGAAGGGAGGGAGGGAGGAAGGAAAGAAGGAAGGGAGGGAGGGAAGGAGGAAGGGAGGGAGGGAGGAAGGAAAGAAGGAAGGGAGGGAGGGAAGGAGGAAGGGAGGGAAGGAGGAAAGGAGGGAGGGAGGGAGGGAGGGAGGAAAGGAGGGAGGGAGGGAGGGAGGGAGGGAGGGAGGGAGGGAGGGAGGGAGGAAGGAAGAGAGGGAGGAAAGGAGGAAGGGAGGGAGGGAGGAAGGAAGGGAGGAAGGGAGGGAGGGAGGGAGGGAGGGAGGAAGGAAGAGAGGGAGGAAGGAAAGAAGGAAGGGAGGGAGGAAGGAAAGAAGGGAGGGAGGGAGGGAAGGAGGGAGGAAGGAAGGGAGGAAGGAAGTGAGGAAGGGAGGGAGGGAGGGAGGGAGGGAGGGAGGGGCAGAGAGCAAGCAGCGGGTGTGAAGGCTCTGGGCAGGCGGGCAGGGTTCCCTGCAGGAGTTTTTATGGAGCAGATAGAAGGCAGGCGGGTGGGATGTGTGGGTGGTTGTTGGTTTGTAGGGAAGGGGGCAGTCCTTAAGGATCTCTGGCTCCTCTGTGAGGGTGAGAAAGCAGGTCAGAGGCTGGGAAAGCCAAGAGAGGTTGATAGAAGCGTTTAAATAAAACAGCATTTCCCAGACTCTTCCCGGTTTGAGGAGAAGGTATGCCACTGAAAGAGATGTCAGCTTTTTCCGTTTCTGTTTTTGCTTGGTTTTATTGCTTTCAGGAAGAAGGGGAGAGAGAGAAAGATCCATTAGTCGCCTGTCACATGTGCCCTGGCCAGGGACCGAACCCACAACCTGGGCCTGTGCCCTGACTGGGAATTGAACCTGTGACCTTTTGGTGCATGGAATGACTCGCCAACCCACTCAGCCACCCTGGCCAGGACGGAACCTCTTACTCGAAGCCAGTGGTTTGTACTGTGGACGAACGAGGGCCACATGCTAACCTGACTCACTCAGGGAAAGCCTGCGTGACGGCCTTGCAAACTTAGGAGACCTAAAGTCACCGCAAAGGACGGTCTGAAAGGCAAACCTTTTCATTACCAAGCAGTCTGCGGTGGGCAGTCACGTCCTGGGCCAGGGTCTTCCCTGACAAAGATCAGCTTCGATCTTCCCGGCCGATGGTCTTTTTGCATCTAAGATGACAGACCTGTGGAATGTCAGGGGAATTTATAACTTCCCCTTTTCTGGACCCCGAAGGGCACAACAGATGGCGCCAGGGCGGAGACCACAAGTTAACTATTCTGCACCCACCCACCTGTGTAAAAGAAGCATGTGTCTATCACTTCGTTTTTTATCTAATCCCAGAGGTTCTCCCCACCCTTTGCTTTCTCGCCTCCCTAATCTATCACCAATGCTTTTCACGTAACCCACGTGCGTACCCTTCTTTGAATGTAAGGTATGAAACAGGGTAAATGACCGCCATTCTCTCCAGCACTACCCCAACCCACTGAGATTCTGCTTCCTGGCAATTGTCGACAGACTGGCTCAAATAAACTCAAAAATTCTTTATAGGTTTGAATTTTTAAAAATATATTTTATTGATTTTTTACAGAGAGGAAAGGAGAGGGATAGAGAGTTAGAAACTTCAATGAGAGAGAAACATCGATTCAACTGCCTCTTGCACACCCCTCCTGGGGATGTGCCCGCAACCAAGGCA
The DNA here is from genome assembly GCA_026230045.1 of Corynorhinus townsendii. Taxonomy (NCBI): domain Eukaryota; kingdom Metazoa; phylum Chordata; class Mammalia; order Chiroptera; family Vespertilionidae; genus Corynorhinus; species Corynorhinus townsendii. The sequence continues at coordinate 217,796,847 of JAPDVU010000002.1, forward strand.
CATGCCCTTGACGGGAATCTAACCTGGGACCCTTGAGTCTGCAGGCCGACACTCTATCCACTGAGCCAAACTGGTTAGGGCTAGGTTTGAATGTTTTCACTTCCACCAGAATATCAGAGCCATGGGTACTTACAAATGCTAGACTGATTTTATTTGCTCTTTCTGGACCAGTGAAGAGATTTCAGAAGAATTTGGATCATCAGTAATCTATACTAATAAAAGGGTAATATGCTAATTAGACCGATAGACCGGACATCTTCCGGATGTCCTTCTGGACAAAGCCACAGTGGCAGGGCTGAGGCAGAGGTGGTTAGGGGCGATCAGGCCAGCAAAGGAGAGCAGTTAGGGGTGATCAGACCAGGAGGGGAGCAGTTAGGGGCATTAGGGGTAATCAGGCAGGCAGAAGTGGTTAGGGGTGATCAGGCAGGCAGGCAGAGGGGTTGGGGTGATCAGGCAGGCACAGTGGTTAAGGGTGATCAGGCAGGCAGGCAGGTGAGAAGTTAGAAACCAGTGGTCCTGGATTGTGAGAGGGTGCAGGCTGGGCTGAGTCCCCCCCCCCCCCCCACCCCTGTGCACAAATTTCGTGCACCGGGCCTCTAGTGTTAACATAAGAAACAGTCAAACCTGGGAAGAATTTTTGTGAGCCCTGCCTGGTTTGGCTCAGTGGATAGAGTGTCGGCCTGTGGACTGAAGGGTCCCGGGCTCGATTCCGGTCAAGGGCACATGCCCGGGTTGTGGGCTTGATCCCTAATAGGGAGCATGCAGGAGGCAGCCACATCAATGATTCTTTCTCATCATTGATGTTTTTCTCTCTCTCCCCCTCTTCCTTCCTCTCTGAAATCAATAACAAAATATATTTTTAAAGAAGAAACCTGCAATGTTTAAAACAAAAAAATAAGAATTCTTGTGAGTTTATTTGAGCCAAACTGTTGACAACTGCTGGGAAGCAGACTCTCAGCATTACTGAGATAATGCTCCGGCGGTTTTTCACTTAGTTCTATACCTTACATTCAAAGGAGGAGATCTAAGTGGGTTACGTGAAATCCGTTGGTGAGAAATTAGGGAGGCGAGAGAAGGCAAATGGGGGGAAATCTCTGGGATTGGGTAAAAAGTAAAATGATAGACACACACTTCTTTTACTTAGGTGGGTACAGGAGCGTTAACAGCCGACAATGAGCAAGATAACAATAAGGATGAAGGAATTTGTGGTCTCTGTCCTGGTGCCCGGGCCATTCGGATATGCCGGGAGGGGACCGGAAAAAGGGACGTTACTAGTTCCTCTGACATTTCATAGGTATGTTATCTTAGATGCAAAAGATAATCAGCTCAGTTAAGGTAAAGACTGACCTTGTCCGGGAAGATCCCGGCCTGGGATATGACTCCCCACCATCACTGCTTTTAGTTAAAGTTTGAATCTCAGACCCTCCTTTGTGGTGACTTTAGGTCTCTGAGTTTGCGAGACCGCCATGCAGGCCTTCCCCGAGCTGTCAGGGTAGCCTGTGGCCCCTTGCGCCCGGAATTCTTAGGCAGGATTCTCGGATCTCACAGAAGGACGGGAGGACTGTCCCCGTCACTGAGTTAGTTATCATTTCATCGGGCCGTGCACAGTTTGCCAACAGGTCCTACCGAGTGTCTCAGCAGGCGAGGGAGAATGGATTATCCACCAGAAGACAGAGGTCCCCCTCCCTGGCTTCTATTTAATTCTCTTTTTTCTTCTCTTCACGTGGAGCAGCTAGAAGAAAGTAAGCCCGACCTCCCACTCACTCTGCCCTGCTCTTTCAAAGAGGTCCCTGGGGAGAAATTTGCCACATCCCAAAACGTGTGAAACGAAGCAACCTGCACATAAAGGAAAAACTTAAAAAACAAACAAATAAAAACTAGAGGGGGGGAGGAGGGAGGTGCATAACGACAATGCCTTGAAATCAAACTATTTCCTCAGTAAAAAGACAACGTGGAGCTGGTTTAAAGGCGGGAAAAAAAATAAAATCGGGGGCAGCGTCAGGGCACAAAAATTAAGACTTTTCCCCTACAGACCCTAAAAGCATTCATGCTGGGGTGGGGGTGCCTTCGTGCTCACTCAGAAGTGTGGAAGTGCGGCTCTGTACGGGTATCCCAAACCCCTGAACCCTGGGAATTTATCCCAAGGAAATAATAATTTGAATGAAAACAATAAATTATATGAACACAATGCTTCTTGCCTCATCAGCATCTGCCCTGTGACCCCCGGTCCCAGACTGGCAGGGCACCCATGCCACCTTGCTGGTGTCAGCTACCATTTGGCCCCAAGCAACCTAGTTACAAGCTCCTGCCCCCACCTGCTGTCCCCATCTCAGTCCCTGTTGTCCCCGAGGAGCCCTCCCTCCCCTTGCCCTGCCTCTCCCCCCCCCCCCCCCCCCCCGTTACTGGGCTTCAGGTAGTTCTGCTTTCCCACCAGACAGAATGGGCACAATCCCGGCCCTGCTGCCCACGCACGGCATGACCACAAGCCCTTCCCTTCTCTGAGCCGCAGTTTCTTCATCTGCAAGATGGGGCGATAGTAGACCTGCCACTTAGGGCTGCGGTTCTGACGTAAAGTGAGACAGCTCACCGTGGCGGTGCCCAGTCAGGCCCATCACAAGGGCAGCTCTCAGAGGGAGCGGTCATTAGCACCGTGGCCACAGCCATCTCACGCCCTCCGGCCCTCGCTGTGGTTCCCGCCCTGACGTGGCCTCGCCAGCCCCGAAGTGGTCCCCACTCCAGCCTCCCCCAGCCCACATCTCAGCGTGCCGCCACCACATGTCTGGGGCTTGTCACTCCCCTCGACTCTCGATGGCTCACAACCACCTACAGACGAAAGCCTGAACTGTTCCAGCACGTTCCAGGCTGGTCACTCCTCCGCCTGCACCCCACCCACCCCTTCCTTCCGCCTCTCCCCACTCTGCGTCAAACCCTGTCCATCTGCTCTGTTCTTCCCCACCCCTCTGTGAGGGGCCCACCACTCGGTGGACACTGTTTCCCAGCATCCTAGAATCCCAGCATCCCAGCCCCTCAACATTCCAGGCCGCCAGCACCCCAGCATCCCAGCCCCCAGCATCCCAGCCCCCAGCATCCCAGCCTCCTAGCATCCCAGCATCCCAGCCCCCCAACATTCCAGCCCCCTAGCATCCCAGAATCCCAGCATCCCAGCCCCCCAACATTCCAGCCCCCAGCCCCCCACCATTCCAGCCCCCTAGCATCCCAGCCCCCAGCCCCCCAACATTCCAGCCCCCAGCCCCCCACCATTCCAGCCCCCTAGCATCCCAGCCCCCAGCCCCCCAACATTCCAGCCCCCTAGCATCCCAGCCCCCCAACATTCCAGCCCCCCAGCATCCTAGCATCCCAGCTCCCCAGCATCCCAGCATCCCAGCATCCCATCCCCCAGCATCCCAGCCCCCCAGCATCCCAGTCCCCCAGCCCCCAGCATCCCAGCCCCCCAGCATCCCAGCTCGGCTCAATCATCCCTGCAGGAGCTGGCCCTCTGAATCCTCTCCAGGTGGTGCCACCGCCATGCCCCACCCCCCCCCATGTGATCCTGTGCCCTTCTCACAGCAGATCCCCATTTTGTTCAACTCTACGACCCCACCCCCAACCCCATGCCCCCAGCTACCCTCTGCAGCCCTCCGTGCTTGTTAGCGGCACTGTTAATAACTAGCATTCTTCTGGGATTTCCATGCACAAACGCCCACCCCCAGGCCAGAGGTTTCCCCTGTGGATTGTGAGAAGCTGAGGACAGAGACCTTCCGTGCCCCCAGCGGCTGATGCAGCCACGGACGCCTGTGACATGCGTGGTCTGACCGTCATGTCACTGCTTTTCCTGAGCCTGAGCTGAGCACAGAGTGCATAATGCCTGTCCTTGTTGCCCCCAGGGCAGCCAGAGAGCAGCGCCAGGCTGGCCCACCGCCCCTGGGGGGGGGCGGGAATCGGGCACCCCACGCAGAGGAGCGGGTGGGGCCCAGGTGCCTTCTCCGCTTTCTCTCCCCAAGGCACCTAAGTCTCAATAAACCTGCTCCGTCCTGTTGGGAGAGATGGTGCAACGTGCCTAGTGCCTGGCATGGACGTGGGGAGGCGCCTCCGACTACACGCTGAGGAATGCCAGGCGGCGCGCGCGGCCACATTCCCAGAAATGCGTCCTGGCTGACGGGGCGGGTGACTCAGCCCGCGGCCAGGCAGCGGGAAGGTGTCCCGCACGTCCTCTGGGGCCTGTGCCACTGGCCGTGGGCGGGAACCGAGTAAACACAGCCCGGCTCTCAGCTCAGGAGGGGGGCCCAGGTCCCCGCTGGAGGGGGGCCAGGCCCGGTGCATCGGGGGAGCCTCCCCGCCCCCCCCCCTGCTGTCCGGATGCGCAGGCCCAGCCCTGCTGCGCCTGTGGCTGGAAGGGGCGCGTTGCAGAAGGTGGAGCCGGAGGCCTGCCCTCAGAACCGGCTCCTGGAGGGAAAGCCCTCTTCTGCTCAGGCTCCTCGGAGCTTGGTTCTAACTTGGCTCTCCTTCCGGGGCCTCACACTTTCTCCAAACTCGGCCTCCTTTGCCGGTGGCGAGACCTGGGAAGCTGTGTCCCGGGCACGGACCCGGCAGGGGCCTCGGGAAGGAAGCACCTGGTGCAGAATGTTCCAGGGGCGGCCACCTGCCTCCCACCCGCTGGTGGCCACGGCTAATGAGCCGAGCGATGGCCTGTGGCCGCCTGCACTGCCAGGCCTGGGGGTCAGAGGCCTCCCTCCCCCGCAGCCCTCCTCCTCCAGCCCCTGTCCCAGCAGAGGGTCCCCTCCAGCCGCCTGTTGGGGGTCACTGTTCCAAGACCAACAGCCCCGAGACACACTGGCCTGTGCGCACTCCCCAGATGTGGTTTGCAAACTCATGTTCACTCGCTTGGTGGAGAGAAAACGAAGGTTTCACAGGGTTTCCTAAGAACCCACACCCAGCACGGGCAGGGGTGCCCCCAGCGCAGAGGTGAGGAAGGCTGACGCGCAAGCTGGCCTCCCCGAGGCCTGATCCTGTGCCCCCCCGGGGACCCCCACAGAGGTCCCCACACCAGGCCCTGGTTTCTGGGTGCCTGGCGGTGCACACACAGAGGTCCTACCTCCCCCCCACCCTGCGCCCCCCCCCCCCCCGCCGCATGTCACTGAGAGAGCCAGCCAGGACAGCGGGCTCAGGCTCCTGTGTTCCAGTTTCCCATGTTTCAGAGCAGGACGGGGCTGCCTGCTAACTGGAGGCCAGGTGGGGGCTGGAGGGAGCTCGTTGCCCCCCACAGTGCCGTGGGCTTGGCCGCCGTCACCCAAGGCCAGTGCCCCCCCTCCATCCTGACTTCCTCACTGTGAAAGGAGATTAGGTAATGTGATGTTCAAGATCATGTCCTTCCCTAAAATTACCTCTGAGGCCCGGCCGGCATGGCTCAGTGGTTGAGCATCGACCTATGAACCAGGAGGTCACGCTTGGATTCCCGGTCAGGGCTCATGCCCAGGTTGCAGGCTCCATTCCCAGCAGGGGGCGTGCAGGAGGCAGCCGATTAGTGATTCTCTCTCATCACGGATGTTTCTCTCTCCCTCCCTCTCCCTTCCTCTCTGAAATCAATAAAAATATTTATTTTAAAAAATAAAATAAATAAAAATACCTCTGAGTACACGGGTGAGGCCCACCTTCTGAAGGCCTGTGCACGCTCAGTGCAATAGACAACACAGGACCCTCCGATTCCCCGGCAACAGACACATCTGTGATTCCAGGTGGCGGGCACACGGGAAGGGATCCGTGTTGTCCGTTCCGGGACCCGGGCTGCCAGCTGAACAGGGTCACGGCCCCTCAGATCCATGCAGTGAGAGGATGGGTTGCTCACCGGTCCCTCCGCTGATGGGCAGGGCAGCAGACGAAAGGCAACGCATAATCAGGAATATAGAAAATGACCCAGACCCCCTCCGTGACAATGGGCCACAGTCGTGGCTCCCTTTAAAATCTTTACTATTGGGAAAAAGACGGGAAACACGAGCTTCATTTGGCGTCAGATCCTAAACTAGCTGCCATCATGCTGACCCCAGGGCCCACGGCGGGCTGCGCGAGGCTTGTGTGCCCTGCAGCCTACACGGTTACTATCCCCTGAAAGCCCACAGAAATAGGTTTGTTTAATTATTTATTTATGTATAGCTCTGCGCACGAATCTGTGCACCAGTAGGTCCCCCCCTCCCCCATAGCTTGCTGCCCTGCCCCCTCCTGTAGCTCTCCGCCCCGCTTGTAGTTCACTGCCCCACCTCCTGCAGATCCGTGATCCCGTCCTTATGCCTCAGGGCGTAATGGATAATTAGCATACTCCTCTCTTATTATACAGGATTTGTGTATGTATTTATTTAAATATATATTTGTTGATTTCAGAGAGGAAGGGAGAGGGAGAGATAGAAACATCCATGATGAGAGAGAATCACTAATCGGCTGCCTCCTGCACGCCCCCTACTGAGGATCGAGCCCGCAACCTGGGCCTGTGCCCTGACCGGGAATCGAACCGTGACCTCCTGGTTCATAGGGTGATGCTCGACCCCTGAGCCACACCGGCTGGCGGCAGATATATGTTCAGAAAAGGCAGAGGAACGCTCCAGGCTGGGAGCCGAAACGGCTCCCCTTCCAGACCATGACCAAGTCCAGAGTCACCCCGAGAAGGAACCGCCCCTGCTCCATGGCCTGGATGCCGTAAAAACCCCCAGCAAGGATTTCTCCGGAACGCTGCCCCTTCCCGCGCCAGGGCAGCCCTCGGCCCGGCCGACCCCATGTGGGGAGGGTGACAGCTGTCGCGTGACCGACGGAGACCTTCTCTACCCAGAGCTGTGATGGGCCGTTTCCGCCCACCTTCGAAAGCCCCTAACATTGCTTCCTCTTTTCTCGACAGTGAAACACAGAGCCTGAGAAACAGTATCTTCACCTTAAGGAACGTGCCACCGAGTTCTGAAATGCAGGACAGAAAGTTAGTCGGCGCGTGGGGACCCACGATGCTCGTCTGTGAGATTTCCGCACGAGGACAAGTACATCCTGCACGGAAGACTGTTTTTATTTGTATGTTGGGAAAGGGCTTTCGGTGAAACAGCGGACACCCAGGATGTCCTTCCAAGTTGATGAGTTATCCTGCGTTATACAAGCGTCACAGTTCATGCCCGGCTCAGCGGCTGAGCGTCCACCTAGGAACCAGGAGGTCACGGTTCGATTCCCGGTCAAGGCACAGGCCTGGGGTGCGGGCTCGATCCCCAGTGGGGGGCGTGCAGGAGGCAGCCGATCGATGATTCTCTCTCATCATGGATGTTTCCATCTCTCTCTCCCTTTCCCTGAAATCAATAAAAACATATTTTAAAAAAAATTTTTTAAGTGTTCAAGTTCTTTGCTTTGTTACACGCCAGAGCCCAATATATTAAAACAACGCGCCGTGCACCAGGGAGCGAAATCATGTTTTGGGAGAGAGTACAGTGGGGATTTCAGAAATCCTGGTGTTGGGATGGGCGGGCGGGCTCAGGAGAAGGCCCACCCGCGGCGGGAAAGGCTGTGGGGGCAGATCAGCCCCAGGAAGTTAACGAAGGGCTGTAGAGACTGTGTGGTAAGGACACATGCCTCCGTGGTTAAAGGCACAGAGACTCTTATCGCTCCTGGTCCCGGCTATTGCCCAAGACCTTAGCAATGAAGGTATTTCCTCCTTTACTGTAAACGCAGGATTGGCCGCGGGTCCCCCGCTGACGTGGACGGAAAAGACGGAACCTTACATTTCCACCTTCCGGAGTCGGGTTTTACAGCAGGTGGGCAATTCGAGGCAAAGCCCGGGGCTGGACTCCCCCGTCTCCTGACACGTCCTGGAGCAAGGGCTGACCGGCCCGCACATCCGTTTTCCCCAGCGCCACGTCAGAGGAATTATCTTAACCCTCGTTCCAGAACCACGGCGAAGAACACCCACCGCGGCTCGGGATGCTTGACAGGCACTTGCTTGCAGCTACGGGCCGGCCGGGCGGACGCCTGCAGCCTCGGGGCCAGTTCGCCTGGCCTGCCTCCCCGCTGGCGTTTGTGAGCGTCCCCTCGGGGCCCCCGTGAAATACAAGCCCCGGGAAGCCGGCACCCAGCTCGCACGGGGCTGCGACGGGCTGTACCCCACTGCTGCCCTCTCTCTGGGCCCTGATTCAGAGCATTTTACAGCGAGAGGAGCGTTAGGGATGGAGATTCTGGTCGTTTCTCATTTTACAGCCAGCGGGTCCTGGTACCAGGATTTCTGGCTCAGAGCCTCTTCAAAGGGATCAGCTGGGTACAGCCCGCCCGCAGCCCCGGCAGCAGCCTGGTCGCCGTCCCACTGCGGGCGGACCCGGGAAGGGCGTCCGTCCCTGGCCGGTGGGACCGCGGCTGCTGCCCGGGGCTCCGGCTGGCACTCAGGATGGGCCTCAGGTCCAAGGAGGGCAAGGAGGGGAGTCAACCATCGTCTAGAGCCGCCATGTGCTCGGTGATGCCCACGCTGTGACCCGCATCCCGGCCTCTGAACCAGGCCCGCCTTCCCCCACGGCTGTGGGAGACGCAGATTAGACGTGTCCGCAGCTCCTCCTGGGGCAGGAGATCCCGGCTCCCAGCCCAGGTTGCGAGGCTCACCTTGTTTTTATTTTTATTTTTTATAGTTTTGTTGATTTCAGAGAGGAAGGGGGAGAGAGAGAGAGAGAGAGAGAGAAACATCCATGATGAGAGAGAATTCATGGATCGGCTGCCTCCTGCACGCCCCACCCTGGGGATGGATCCTGCAACCCGGGCCTGTGCCCTGACCGGGAATCGAACCCTGACCTCCTGGTTCCTAGTCTGACGCTCAACCACGGAGCCACGCCGGCCTCAGCCATGATCGCAGACACTGTGGTGGGCAGATGGCCTGGGCGGCGACTTGCTGAGGGGAGGTCTGGGCGGATTCCTGAAACTGGAGGGGCCAGGTGTGGAGCCAGCTGCAGGCCCGGGGCACCAGGGGCTCAGAGCTAAGTGGATGCCAACGCAGGAGCCGTGGCCCTGGCGACCCGCAGGTCCCTGGCCCGCTGTCCTGTGGGAGCCCAGGCCCGGTGACTGGTGGCGGGCTGGTGCCTGACTGGCGTCTCACAGCCCTCCTGCCTCCTCCCAGCGCGTGATGCTGGGACCTACACGGGGCAGCTGCTCCCACGAGGGCACGTGACCTCTGGGCCCCTGGTGATCGGACCCGGGACACAGGACACAGAGGTGACCGCAGGGCATCGCAGCCCTGCTGCCCTCCCTCAGCAGCCCCGTCAGCCGGGACAGCTCACTGAGCCTCCACCGGCCTCAGTTTCCTCAGCTGTGAGAGGAAGACCCTCGGAGGGCTGTGTGGGGAGGGAGGGAGCCGGTCCCCACACCAGGGCTCAGGCGGTGCCGATGGGCTGTGGGCGCGCGGAGTGGGGGCTGTCCTGATGTCTGCAGCCCCCCTGCGGGGACCCCGCCAGGGCCTGGCCGGCCGGGGACACGCCGCGGTGAGTCAGCCGTGCCACTGTGACGGCTCTGACGAAGAACATTCTTCCCTGTGTCCGGCCAAGTCCGCCTCCTACTCACGCCCCGGCTCTGCCAGGAGGCAAATGTCAAGCAAACAGTCTTGAAAGAAGAGACCCAGAATGTAAACAATGATGGCAGGACCGGGCTGAGGAGCGCCGGCTCCATCACAGACCTGGGGTTCAACTTGCAACCCACAGACCCCTCCCCTCCTCGCTGCTTCCTTCGGAAAACATGAAACAGCCCGAGGCGGGGCTCCCTGCTTGGGCGTCGACCTCTGAACCAGGAGGTCACGGGTCAATTCCCCGTCAGGGCACCTGCCCAGGTTGCGGGCCCGGTCCCCAGTGTGGGGCCTGGGAGGCAACCAATCACTGATTCTCTCTCATCACTGATGTTTCTCTCTCTCTCTCTATCTCTCTCTCCCCCCTCCCCTTTCCTCTCTGAAATCAATAACAATATATTTAAAAAAAAAAGAAAAGAAAAGCATAAAACAGCTCCCTTCTCCAACCTTTGCAGACCGCAGTGCGCCGCCTGACCACGTGAGACCGAGGCAAAAGCCACCACATGAGCAAAGAGCCGGTCACCAGGGCCCAGAGCAGTGACCTCGCCTCGCTTACTACGTGCCCTCCACCCTGTAATCACGGTGCCCGCCCGCAGGGAGGGTGCCCGCGAGGCCGCAGCCAGGGGACCTCCCGTTTACAGAGCCTTCCTGGCGCCGGGCCTGGAGTCACGACCCACAGGCCCCTTCCCTGCCTCCATGGCATGTCTGTGTCAGCGGCGCCCACGCGTGTCTGCAGACGGATGGGACAGCTTAGCTCTCGCTGGCCCTCGTTGAAAATTCCTTGCAACAGAGTTTCCGTGTTGCTAATGAGACGGGTCTGTTGCACAACCACGTGAGTGTACTTAACACCCCTGCACGGTGCACTTCCAACGATGATTGAGACGGCAGACCGGACGCTACGTGCCGTTTGCCACAGTGGAAATAGGCGGAAGGATAAATGTCCGGGTGGCCTGACAGGATCAGGCTGCCTCAGAATGATACAAGAGGCTGCAAAAGCTCACGAGCGGACCTGCGCCCGCGTGCTGTTTAGGCAATGCTGGCCTTCGCTGGAACGTTTACATAACAAGCAAGGACAGGAGGGAGCAATGACGGGCATCGGCGAACGAGGCTACCCGTGCATGGGCGACTGTCTATTTTTGTGTGTGTTTGCAATTTTCCATAATTAAAAAAACTGGCGCGTATGCATGGCACACTGGAAAAGTTAGAAAGAACGATCTGACCATTTGGAGTGCAAATCAGTTAAAACCCAGGACACGCGTGTGGCTCTCTGGCTGCCTCGGGGCGGGACACGGGGCACGGCCCACAGCACGGGGCACGGGGAATGCCTCGGGGCTAGTGGGGCAGCGTCAGCCACGTCAGGCACTCCTGCTCCTCGTCCAGAATGCCCAACAGAGAGAAGAGCCCATCTTTGCTCTGAGGCAGCCGGGCCTCCCCTCCCCGTCTCTCAGGCTGAGCATCTCTGCAGGCCCCGCAACCCCGGCTCTCCAAGGACTTGACTCCAGAGACCCTCATGCCTCTCAAGGTCAAGTGCAACCCCACCCTCCCCCGCAAAAAGCCCTCTGCGCTCCCAGGCCCTCCCCAGGCCCTGCCGTTCCCCGGGCACACGGAAGCTTTCTGTCAAATTGTCCTCTGTCACCGGGGGCGAGTCCCCTCTCTCCCCAAAGGGACAGTCCAGTTCACCCCCCTCCACAGGCTGAACTGAAAGTGCCTTTCCTCTCAAAGTTTCCCAGGGGCTGGGAATGGACATGATCAGCACTTCCCCGTGCCTCCACCAGGGCGGAGCCAAAGCACACACACACCTAGGACCCCGGCTTTCCCTTCCCCTCCCAAGTCACATTAGCTGATTGTCGGTGCTGAAGTTCACGTGCTTATTCCATCCCTGTCATCGGGCGAGAGGCTGGGCCGGTGACAGGCGACTGAATAAAGGCTGCCTATAACGGGAGCTGGGGGGCAGCTGGGAAAACAATGAGGTGGAAACAAGGATTGGCGGTGGGCTGGCCGTGTCCTCCAGGAACTTGCTGTGGTTTGGGACCCGAGGGCAGGGCCTGGGGTCGGGGGGGACTGGTGAAGCTCAGGGGTCCCTGAAGTTGGTGGGCAGCAAGATGGTGAGCCAGGCCCCAGGGCAGAGCGGAGGGTCCCGGTGCCCAGGGTGCCCTCCCGCACGCTGAGTCAGGGCCCTGTTGATTCAGGGGGAGCCCGTGCCCTGGGTAAACTAGGAGTGGCTGACCAGGGAGGAGGCAGGAGGGAGGGCCAGGGCCTGTGCACAGAGAGGAAGGAGGAGGGAGGAGAGAGGAGGAGGGAGGAGGGAGGAGGGGGTGGTGGGTGAGCCAGAGAGTGCAGGGAGGTCAGCGTGAGGGTGGTCACGAGTCAAGCGGGATGGGGGGTCAGGGGGGCTGGGAGACAAGGCCATGCTGGCCAGGAGGCCGTGGGCCATTCAGTGGTTTGGGCTGATGGATTTCCATCCTGTCTCTGGTGAAGCTGCGGATCCCGTGTTAGGGCTGCTTGGTACGGGACACCTCCTGGTGCCCCACCGAGAACTGTAATTCACGGCACACTTACTTCCCCTTCCCCCCGCCCTGCACCCCCCACCCTGCTCCACCCAGGGCCACTGGCGGTCCCCCAGGCTCCGGCCCCCCTCCTCTTCCCCCCACTTCTCCCCACCCCAGCGGTGGCCGCGTCATAGTCTCTCTTCCCTTGATCTATTCCTTACTCTCCCTTTCCTGTCCAAGCTCCTCGCCTCCCTGGGACTGGGACAGTGCCTCCGCCTGGCCCCCAGCCTGTGCACCCCAGCCTGTGCAGCCCCAGCCTGTGCACCCCCAGTTCGGCCCCATCTCCCTGCAGCTGCCTTCTCCTGTCCCACAGGCCCACACTGCCAACCAGCACACGCTTCCTTGTCTCTGTTTTTTTCTCAAGTGTTTGTTTTAACTTCCAGCTTTATGCACGTCCCTGGGAGCAGGCACGAACCCCACCTCAGGCCTCCGGGGCGGGGGGGACCCCTCTTCACCCCGCTGGGTGCCCGGCAGTGGGAGTGGGACAGATACAGCCTGATTCATTAGTTTTTCCTCATTCCTGAGGAATTCAATGACACCCAAAGGAGCTCGTGCTCCCGCACCCATTTGGGTGACAGTGGATGAGACTAGGAGGTCAAGAGCAGGAGCCGTGGGCTGGCTGGGGTCCTCCTCCGGTGTCCCCAACGTCAGAGGCAGCAGCTCTGTGATCGCCCCTGTGCCTTTGCTGGGACCTGTGCCATGGGACCCTAAGGACGGCTTGATGGCTCTGCATTTCATATTCTCATAGAAAGGGTGTAAAAAATTGTGACATTGCTTTTCAAAAAAACGTTTCTATTGATTTTTTTTTAGAGAGAGGAAGGGAGAGGGAGAGGGAGATAGAAACAGCAATGATGAGAGAGAATCACCGATCGGCTGCCCCCTGCACGCCCCACACTGGGGATGGAGCCCCCAACCCGGGCATGTGGCCTTGACCGGCAATCGACCTGTGACCTCCTGGCTCACAGGTCAATGCTCAACCACTGAGCCAGGCCAGCCGGGCTGTGACATTGCTTTTGGGATATACCCTGACTTCTGTCAATGCTCCAAAGGCCTCCCCGATGAAGACATCTCTGACCGTCCGCTGCCTCTGCCCTTCCCCTTCCCCGGCCCCAGGCGAGGGCTCTTAAAATCACAGCAGACGAAACGGACTGTACGTCCAGTTGCTTCGAAAACAGCTCGAGTGGCCCAGTCACTGTCCAAACAAGGGAAGGGCCGGGTGACTAAGCCTCTGATGTCACCGTCTTAGGTAAGGTCATCGCCGCTAACGCCCCGCCAGGCCCAGGCCCCCACATTTAATTCCTCCTTGCTGGATCTTTCATCATTTCGGGGCATAAAAGAGAGGGTGACGTAATGCCGGGTAAATGCCAAAGGCGCCTTTTCCAGAAGCGACGGCAAACACAGGCCCATGCTGCCGCCGGGTTGGCCCGGGCAAACGTTCAGCCGTCTGCCATCGACTCTGGTTCAGGCGCAGGCTCGTGGCGGCTTGGATCCTCGACCTTCAAACACTGTGGTCGGAGCCCACACAGGGCAGGTGCGCTGGGGACTCCGCCTCCGGAGGCAGGTGCCACCCCCTGGGGTCCCCCCCACCCCCCCCGGGACCGCTGACCGTGGGTAAACTTCCTGGGGCAGTGGTAACCAATCCCCTCTCCGGTCTCCGTGGAGACAGATGCTTAACAGCGCGTCACGGTTCTCTGAACGATGCCCTCTCCCTTCCACGGCCCGGCGCGGCAGACGGTTGGCCTCCGGACCCCCTGCTTGGCCTTGTTTGCGCAGGGGGTGCACCCCCTGGCTCCCGCCCCGTTTTGGAGTGGGGCATGGGCCGCGGGCTCGTCACAGCCCCGGAGGAGAGAGTGTTGGAACTACGACAGGCCCATCAGACACCAGACTCAACGCGAGTGGCTCTGTGAGCCGGTCGTTTCTCCCGCCACAGACTGGACGATCTCGGGGACGACAAGGTCTCAGAACGTCCAGGGTCCGGCTGCTCCTGCCGGGCCCCCACGGAAGCCAGAGTCACCCACAGTCACCGTCTCCAGGGACCAGGGGAGAGGAACGTCCAGTTTCCCCACCCATAGGATCCTCTTCCTCGCGGCGTTCTGTCCTTCCTCCTCCTCCTTCTTTCTTTTTTTTTTTTTTAAAAAAAAGATATTTTTATTGATTTCAGAGAGGGAAAGAGAGACAGAAACATCAGTGATGAGAATCATTGACCGGCGGTCCCTACTGGGATCGAGACTGCAACCCGGGCATGTGCCCTGACTGCCAGGGAATCGAACTGTGACCTCCTGGTTCATAGGTCCACGCTCAACCACTGAGCCAGGCCAGCGGGGCCTCCTCCTTCTCGAAAACCTACCCATGTGCCGCTTCTCCCCCAGGGGGATGGCTATACCCTAACAGAGCGAGCCTTGGTGAGGATGGGGAGCGATCCAACCCCTCTCTGAAGATCAACCATGGGACTCCCAATGACCCCGCGGTGCCACTGCCGGGGAATGTGCCCAAAGGACACGAAAACGTACGTCCCCTCAAGAATCTGTGCGTGTTTTCATCGAAGCGTTATTCCTATCAGCCCCCAAGTGGAGGCAGCAGGTGCCTGCCAGCCAGTGAGTGGACAGGAGAAATTCGTTCTACCCACACCACGGGTGTCGTTTACCGTGACAAGGAATGAAGGACTGAGACGTGCTACCACGTGGAGGCAGTTAGAGAACATGATGCTTAGGGAAAGGAGCAAAAATACAGAAAGATGCAAGGACCACGTGTCTAATTATAGTAAATGTCCTGAACAGGCAGACCCCCAGGCAGGAAGTAGAAGGGTGGTGGTCCAGGGCTGGGGTAGGAGCGGTGTGAGGGGCAATGTGGGGTGACAGCTAAGGGGGACTTTGGTTCCTTTGGGGGTGACAAGATGTTCTAAAATGGATTGTGGTGATGGTCGCACAGCTCTGTGAACATACACTAAAAACTTTATTTTTATTTTTGTTAATCCTCACCCATGGATATTTCCCATTGATTGTAGAGAGAGAGGAAGAGAGAGGGAAAGACAGAGAGAAACATTGACATGAGAGAAACAGATCAATTGGTTGCCTCCTGCCCAACCCCCAACCAGGGCCGGGGCCAGAGAGGAGCCTGCAACCGAGGTACGTGTCCTCCACTGGGATCAAACCTGGGACCCTTTGGTCCGCAGGCCGACATTCTATCCACTGAGCCACACCGGCTAGAGCCGCGGTTTGCCGCTCTGTTGACTAATGAGTTTGCCAACCAGTGCATAAGCCATTACCCTTACCCGGAAGTTTTGACTTCAGGTTAAAGACATTAGTACATTATTAAAATGTTTTTTAAGTGTTTTTCCCTAAGGCAGTGGTCGGCAAACTCATTAGTCAACAGAGCCGCCGTTTGCCGACCACTGGGCTAGAGCAAATTGTACACTTTAAATGGGTGAATTAAATGGCACGTGAATTATATCTCACCAAAGCTGTTAAAAACCTATGTATGTATTGAGGCATAGAGAAAACGTTGGAAAGTCTTTCTAATCAAAATGCTGCTGGTGGTTGTCTCTAAGCGTGGGCCCACCTTAGCTCTCCGCCGGGCCTCCCGGCGCCTCGGGAAACGCGCAAAGACCCCGTGTGTGTCAGGGACACGGCACATCTGTCCGGGACTGCAGGACGGGCCGAACGCCAGGTCTAAGGACGCGCACAGGTGGGGCCCGCCCACCGCAGGACAGACGCCTCCCCCGTCACGTCTTTGCGTGAAACACTGGCAGCAGCTCTCCTAATGTTGCCTTGGAGATGACTCCTCTACAAAGAACTGACTTATGACTGCCGGTGACTTTCTCAGCCATCATCGCGCAAGCTTGAAAGTGCTTACATCACCCGCCTCCAGTTTTCCTGAATACACAAGGGACGGTCACAGAAATGAACCCGACACCGGGTCAAAAAGCTCAGATCCACAAACTTCAAAAAAATATCCATCACATTCTTTGAACACCGTGTAGTTAAGTAAATGTCAATAACAACAACAACAAAAGGTACGCTTTCATGCACTGGAATTTTTTAAAAACAGAATTCTAAATTACTCATGGCTCAAAAGATAAATCATAAGGAAACGTTAGAAATACCTGGAATAATATATTTTTTTAAAAAAACACCACATAGAATTGTGTATTATAGTGGAAACTGCACTCAGAGGAAAATGAATCGTCTTAAACACTCATATTGGCAAAGAATAAAGGCTGAAAATGAGCTAAGTCCAACTAAACAAGTTTGGGGGCAAAAACCCAAACTTTAAATCCAAAGAAAGAAAGGAGAGAAGGTAATAAAGAAAAGAGTAGGCATCAATGAACGAGGGGAGGAGATTATCAAAGCAGAAAGAATCAGTGAAGACAAAGGCTGGTCCTTTGAAAAGACGAATAACTTAGAAAAAAATCTCAGGTGATATTGATCAGGAAAAAGCACAACTATTTAACGATAAGCCCAACAGAAGGTATTTAACTACCAATACAGCGGAGATCTTAAAAAAAAAAGATGAGTGGATACAATAAACAGTTTTATGAAGATACATTCAACAATCACAGGAAACAGACACATTTCTAGAAAAATATGATTTATCCATGCTGACTCAAGAAGAAATGGAAAGCTTGAATAGTCCTACAGTTACTGAAGACATTGTACCAGTATTAAAAGAGCCGTCACAGCAGAAGGACAGGTTCCGACACTTTTACAGGTGAGGTCCTCGAAATTGTCACCGAGACAATCATTCAAAGCTCACCACAATTCTTCCAGCACGCAGAAAAACAAGAAAGAGGCCGCTCTCCAACTCATTCTATCAACTCAGCCTGCTCCGAACTTTTAAAACCGAGCAAGGTCCAGTCAGAGAATCGGTCAATCCTGCTCATAAGCATGAGCGCAAAATTCTTTAAAAAATTAGCAGAAGGAACCCAGCCATGTGTTTCCAAAGAGAATGTCATATTGTCCCGGGAATGCAAGGTCGGCGTGACTTCAGAACACTCGGGGATTGTCATTGTGCAGTGAAAAATTAACTTCGCCCAAGGAGAGACCTGGCCTTCGTCCCAGCTCCCGGGAGGCATCCTCTACACGCTTGCAATGCCCTGAGTAACAGGGGTGTCTTTGTTATTCGCGGTGGCCACGCTGAGAGCTTATGGTAATAAAGAGACTCAGCGTGGGGCTGCACTGCCCGAGAGGCCCACCATGGGATCGGAGAGTGGGGGCACTGGGCCACTTGAAATCAGCCCGACCTGGGGGGGACAGGAAGGGGTTGCAAAAGGTGGAGGTAATTGCTGGAAATGGAAGTCAACCACATGGGCCATAATCCAATTGGACACTGAGGCGTAGGTGAGCTTCCTGGGTGGGCTGCACCCTGCATGTTGCCACACATTGTAGGGGGGGGATGGGGGGGGGATATGGGGGGGAGGGACCCATCCGGAGGAGGACACAGGGGCTTTGTGTGTGGAAATGCTGGGCATTCCAGGTTCTGCTCCGGGTGTCGCTTCCCGTGGCTGGTTCGGTTTCGTAATCTTTGCTACAATAAACCATCACAGTAAAGCTAGCACTTCCTGAGTTCTGTGAGTCGTTTTGGTGAACCTGAGGGAGCCCAGAGCCCCAAAATCTGTAGCCAGCGGGTCTAAGGGAAGGGGGCACTGGGGACCTCTGACTTTCAGCGGGGGTTAGAAGTTTTGGGCAGACTTCAGTGTGGCCAGTGTCGGGCATTCACCCACCCCCCTTCCCCCCCCGCCCCCCCCCCCGCCCCCCCGTCACGGACTGAATCGGAAACGTCATTTCATAATCTCCATGGAGGCCCAAAGCTGTGATAACCTTTTCTACTCGTTTCAATTAAAAAAAACACTTTAGGAAGCGAGTGTTAGCTAAAACTTCCCGAGTCTTGTGGAGAAGATAAACACATA
Organism: Corynorhinus townsendii; assembly: GCA_026230045.1. NCBI lineage: Eukaryota > Metazoa > Chordata > Mammalia > Chiroptera > Vespertilionidae > Corynorhinus > Corynorhinus townsendii. The sequence continues at coordinate 217,814,851 of JAPDVU010000002.1, forward strand.
AACAGTGTAGACAGGAAAATGCCCCAAGTATCCCCTTCACGATCAGGAGCAAGACAAGCCTAGATAGCGGGTTTACCCCCAGATGCTCTGGCCTTCGAGAGAACAGCCAGCAAGAAAAGTAAGTTCCAGGCATCTATAAGAAAAAGGGTAATATGCTAATTAGACCGACGTCCTTCCAGACAAAGCTGGGCCAGAGGGAAGCCAGCCCAGGTCCCGGGTGCCAGAGGGAAGGCGGTGCCGGCAGCTGGGGGAAGGAAGGCCCACTCTTGCACGAATTCCGCGCATCGGGCCTCTAGTAAGGATCAGAAGGAAGGAAACAGGACAGTTACTATTTGCAGGGGATATAACTGTCTGTACACAACCCCAAAAGGACACATAGAAATGTTTTAAAAGATAGCACAACAGCTTAGCAAGATGGCTGCCTCTAAGAGGGGCATTTGAAAATCAGTTGCATGTCATAACACAGATTAATCCTGGACAGAAAATGCTAAATGGGGGGCGAGATCCAGATGGTCACATACAGCGTGAGGCCATCACCACGGAGCTCAAAGCCCAGGAAGACTCAGTAATAAGCCTTCTCGTGTGGGAGGGCCAAGCCGGCTTTTCCTCTGCTCACGGGCATGCAACTGGGTTTCGTTTCATTCCTTACAGTGCGTCACCTGGGGGTTCCACTGTGGCCAGGCACCTTCAGGGGCCCTCTACTCTCTACTCCCCTGGGAACTCCCCTCGGCCACCCAGGTGATTGCTTTCCCCTCTCCTTAGCCCTTAGCCCTGTGCACTAGCGCCCCTCCCCCTCTCCGGAGCCACCCACACCAGCCCCTCCCCCTCCTGAGCCTCCCCCAGACCCTCCCCCTTCATAGCCTCCCCCCAGCCCCTCCCCCTCCTGAGCCTCCCCCCAGCTCCTCCCCCTTCCTAGCTTCCCCCCAGCCCCTCCCCCTCCTGAGCCTCTTCCCAGCCCCTCCCCCTCCTGAGACTCCCCCAGTCCCTCCCCCTCCTGAGCCTCCCCCCAGACCCTCCCCCTTCATAGCCTCCCCAAGCCCCTCCCCCTCTTGAGCCTCCCCCAGCCGCTCTCCTTCTTAGCCTCCCCCCAGCCCCTCCCCCTTCTTAGCTTCCCCCCAGCCCCTCTCCTTCTTAGCCTCTCCCCAGCCCCTCCCCCTCCTGAGCCTCCCCCCAGCCCCTCCCCCTCCTGAGCCTCCCCCCAGCCCCTCCCCCTCCTGAGCCTCCCCCCAGCCCCTCCGAGTGGGAGCAGCAGCAGCAGCGCCGGGAACCTGCTGGAGACAAAGCCTGGGGCCCAGCAGAGCTGCGGAGTCAGGGCCTGGGGGGGGGGGGGGCAGCCCTGCGTTGAGCACAGTCCCCTCGCGCTTCCGACGCTGACGGAGAACCTGTCTCTCCCCGGTCCCCCTCCCTCAGGCTTCACGGAAACTAACCGGAGTGGCACCCTCCCCACGCGCTGCGGCCACACTCGGCTCGTTCTGCTCCCGCGCGACACCCCTGGGACTTACCCTCGTGGCCAGCTCCCACTCGTGGGTAGAGTCCTGTCAGCCCAACGCGTGTCCCAGGTCACCCACCTGCCTGGCTCCTCAGCCCGTCGGGACCACCACGTGTCACTGTGACCCTGCAGTGCCCGCCGCCCTGGTCTGGCCCTTCCACCCGGCACCGGCCTCCACGGCCGCGGGGACTCCGGCCGCTCCGAACGCGAGCCCAGGTGCTCCGCTCAGGCCCGCCGGCGCCCGGAGCGGACGTCAGAGCCTCCCGCTTACAGCCCCGCTGGTCGGCTCCCGCCCACCTCCCCACGGCCCTTCTCCACCGCACGCTGCTCCCGGGCCGCAGCTGCGTCCACCCTCTCTCCCGAGCCCGCGGCCTCCTCCCCGCTCAGGGCCTTTGCACGTGCTGCTCCCTCTCCGAGGGGCTCTTCGCGCGGCTGGGTGCTGCTTGTCATTCGGATCGCAGTCTAACAACTGGGGTCTACCCGCCCCCCAGTACCGCCCCTGACGGGACCTCGCTGTTTGCTTCTCTCTCTGCCTCCCCTCCCTCCCCCCACTGGAGCCTCGCTGGGTGCTGCTCACCATCCCAGCCTTCCGCACAGAGCACGCGATGGGTGCTCAACTGCTGTTAGTACACGGGGGACAGGGAGGACGGGGGACAGGGAGGACGGGGGACAGGGAGGACGGGGGACAGGGAGGATGGGGGACAGGGAGGACGGGGGACAGGGAGGACGGGGGACAGGGAGGATGGGGGAGGGAGGATGGGGAACAGGGAGGACGGGGGACAGGGAGGACGGCGGAGACAGGGAGGATGGGGAACAGGGCGGACGGGGGACAGGGAGGACGGGGGACAGGGAGGACGGGGGAGGGAGAACGGAGAACAGGGAGGATGGGGGACAGGGAGGATGGAGGAGGGAGGACGGGGGACAGGGAGGACGGGGGTCAGGGAGGATGGGGGACAGGGAGGATGGGGGACAGGGAGGATGGGGGACAGGGAGGACGGGGGACAGGGAGGACGGGGGTCAGGGAGGATGGGGGACAGGGAGGACGGGGGACAGGGAGGACGGCGGAGACAGGGAGGATGGGGAACAGGGAGGACGGGGGACAGGGAGGACGGCACAGGGAGGATGGAGGAGGGAGGACGTGGGACAGGGAGGACGGGGGAGGGAGAACGGAGAACAGGGAGGATGGGGGACAGGGAGGATGGAGGAGGGAGGACGGGGGACAGGGAGGACGGGGGTCAGGGAGGATGGGGGACAGGGAGGATGGGGGACAGGGAGGATGGGGGACAGGGAGGATGGGGGACAGGGAGGACGGGGGACAGGGAGGACGGGGGTCAGGGAGGATGGGGGACAGGGAGGACGGGGGACAGGGAGGACGGCGGAGACAGGGAGGATGGGGAACAGGGAGGACGGGGGACAGGGAGGACGGCACAGGGAGGATGGAGGAGGGAGGACGTGGGACAGGGAGGACGGGGGACAGGGAGGATGGGGGAGGGAGGATGGGGGACAGGGCGGACGGGGGACAGGGAGGACGGGGCACAGGGAGGACGGGGGACAGGGAGGATGGGGGACAGGGAGGACGGGGGACAGGGAGGACGGCAGGGACAGGGAGGACGGGGGTCAGGGAGGACGGGGGTCAGGGAGGACGGCGGGGACAGGGAGGTGGGGGACGGGGTCACAGACGAGGCATCTGCCGGCCTTGGAAGCCAGGTGTGTGCGTCTCTCCAGGGGGATTGCGTTGCCCCATCACGTCTTACCCAAGTCGCGTGTTATTTAGCCTCCCTGCCACCTGGACAGCCTGCTCCCCAGAGGCTGAAGGACGAGGAGTCCCTGAAGCCCCTCTGATCTGTGTTGAGGATGAAGTAGGACGGTTTCATTCACCTGCTCAGAAAGCCCCTGGTTAGATAAAACCCCGCGTCTCCTTCCTCGCAGATCCACGCACCGCCATGGGCCCGTGAGCCTCTCAGAGTCTCTGCAGACCCTCAGCCCACTCCACCCTCCCGGCCAGCCACGAGCGCGCCTTCCCCAGACTGCCTGCCGAGGGAGCCCCGAAAACGCGTCTCATGAGCTCAAGCCGGGTCTGAACGCTCCGGCAGCTTCTCCGTGGCTGGAGGTCAAGTCCTCCGTGAAGCCGCACGTGCTGCTCCGTTCCGCCCGGTGGTGAAGGCGTCTCCCGGGAAGGAGCCAAGCTCAGGAGGGTAACCACGTCCACCTGCATCGCACGCGCTTGGGGAGCAGCAGATGCCTTCCCACCGGCTCCCCCCAGGGAAGACCCTGCCCGGCCTGCAGCGTAGAACACGGAGCTGCCTGCAGTCAGGTGCGCCCCTGCGCCCCGGGGGATGGTGGAGGAGGGATTTGGACAGAAGGCCTTTTAGCCCCAAGCACACAGCCCTGGCCATCGCCTTGTGCTGCCAGCAGCAGAGCGGGGCGCCAGGGATGACTCCGCCACCACCTGCGTGGCTGCCCCCACAGCTACAGACTGGGCCTCCTGGGCCCCTGGAGTCCACTTCCTAGGACCAAGGTGACCCCGGACACCTGCTGGTGTGTGCGCGGGGTTTTCTGCGGGGTCCTGGCGGCTCCTCGCTCCCCGCAGCTTGCACGTCCTCCCCGAGGAAGAGGGAGGGACGGGCTGTGTCCTGAGCAGCCGGGGCTGGTCCCCCGCGTGCTGTGAACCAGGCTCACCGCCCCGAGGGCCAGACGTGTGGGCCTGTGCAGCGGCCCCTCCGCGGGGCTGAGGAGGTTGCGTGTGAACAGGAGGAACCTTTGGCCTTTGCCACTTTTTATTTTTTTACGTTTTTAGTTAAATTGCCCGGGTCACCGACACCCTGCAGAGACTATGAAAGGCAGCCTGGCGTCTTGTTCCTGATACACCCTCTGTTTAGTCCCCCGCGGTCACGTGATCTCCGCAGAACTCCCGTCTCACGGCCTGGACCAGTTTGTGGGTGAAGTGCTTGGGGTGGGGCCAGAGCCAGGGCCCCCCACCCCCCCCTTTCCTTCCTTTGCTTTTTTTTCTCTTCTTTCTCGCCTGTCTTCCTCCCACCTTCCCTCCCACCCTCCCTTCCTCCCTCCCATTCTCTCTCTTTCCTTCTTCTTCTTCCTCCTCATTTTAAATTGGCGGCTGCCCCCAAACTTGTTGGCAGAATTTGTTACTGCTCACAGCACCTAACCACCCTGTTTCCACTGCAGTATTTTAGTCCGGCTTCTGACAGGGAAGACTAGGTACGATGAAATAGTTCCACGGGGGGGGGGGGGGGGGGGGGCGGGTACAGGAGGCATGGGGGGCAGGACCACCCACCAAGGCTCAGCAGCTGCAGAGGCATCAGCTCAGATCCCCCCCATTCCTCCCCCCCCCCCCCCCCCCCCCCGCCATGGTAGCGGCGGAAGAAAGCTGGAGAGCCTCCGACCTCACCCCTGGGGCTGCTGCCTCATCTCCGCTCGCCAGTTTGCACCGCCATGGGCTCATCTCTCGGGACAATGGGATTAGCCCCCTGAGCAGTGCTGCACTCTGGGTATTTTTAAGAGCTCTGCGTTTATTCATTTCAGTGAAGACTGGGCCCCAAAGGAGAAGCAATGGAGGCCGAGGTTCCGGTGGGAAATCCCATCGCCCACAGAGCTCCCCTCTCCAGAGGCTGCCTCCCCACGCCTTCCTCGCGCAGGCGCGGTGGGGACCGCGATGGAGGAGACCGATGCTCGCCTCGAGGCCCGGGCACAGGGGACGGAAGACTGGTTAAAGGCACTTGGGCTTTCCAGAGCTCCGGTGCTGAGAGGCCCCCCTCCCACGCACCCTCACAGCCTTAACTCCGAGAAGCGGGGCCTCGGCCGCCGTGTGACACTGACCGGTGACAGGCCGCTGGTGTCATCTGTCCTGGGAGTGCCCATCTGGGGAGCCTGAGCGGGGCGGGTGGGTGCAGGGGCAGGTGGGTGCAGGGGCGGGTGGGTGCAGGGGCGGGAGGGTGCAGGGGCGGGAGGGTGCAGGGGCGGGTGGGTGCAGGGGCGGGTGGGTGCAGGGGCAGGTGGGTGCAGGGGCGGGTGGGTGCAGGGGCGGGAGGGTGCAGGGCCAGCTCAGCCAGGGCCGCCCACAGCCCTCCTGCACAGAGCCCTCAGGCTCCCCGTCTCCCCTTTCCTCCTCTTCCAGCAGGTCCACTTTCTGGCTGTGAGCCAGGGGGGCGGGGGGGGGGGGAGCGGGGGGCAGTCTGCACACTCTCTGACGTCAGCACTCCGGGGGCCCTGAGGACAAGGTTTAAGGTTTGTGTGTGCATGTGGGTGTGTGTGCACGTGTGTGTGTGTGTGTGTGTGTGTGTGTTGACGCCAATAGAAAGAGTTCTTTGTGGAGAATATGGGTGCATAGGTGATTCACCCGTGGGTGCCTCACACTGAGGGCCCATGAAACGCCTCTTCCACCCTTGGAGGACCAACAGCCTGGAGCCTCCCTTATCAGTGTGGATGGAGCTGCAGCCTGTGAACCCGGTGGTCCTGGCGCCTGCAGAGGGCACGCACCCAGCTCCTGGGCCCTGAGGGCCCCGAGGTCCTGCGCCTGCAGAGGGCACGCCCCCAGCTCCTGGGCCAGGGGCTGTTATCAGTCCCCTCCCGAGGGAGGTGCGGCCATTGTTCCTCTCCTCCCTTTATCTCTTCGGGGACTCAGCCCTGCTGGCCAGGTGGCCGCGCGGGGACCTGGCTGGGACACGGTGCTTGGACGGCTCTCTGGACAAGCCAGGAGCAGGCGGATCACAGCGTTTGCGTGTGGATTGAAACCCAGTCCACCATCCGTGCGGACGCGGTTTGGGTAAAGGAACCTGTACTGGTGCTGGAGGAATTCATGTCACGTTTGCCTAAATCTCAGGGCTCATGCAAGTTACAGGTAAGCCCTGGCCGGTGTGGCTCAGTGGATAGAGCATCGGCCTGCGGACCAAAGGGTCCTGGGTTCGATTCCGGTCAAGGGCACGGACCTCGGGGGCAGGCTCCTCCCCGGCTTAGGCCCTGGTCGGGGCGCGCGCAGGAGGCAACCCATCGATGCGTTTCTCTCACATCCATGTTTCTCTCGGTCTTTCCCTCTCTTTTCCCTCACTCTGAAAAGTGACAAATACCTTCGGGTGAGGGTGAAAAAAAAGTTACAGACACCAGCGGCGTGTGGCCGCAGGGAGGAGCGGAGCGCTTTCCGAGTGGGGGGCCAAGCATCCCGTCCGGCGTCGGCAGTCATTACGAAATGAGACAAAGACACCAAGAAGTCCGTGCCTGTGGTGACAGCTGTGTGACGTCCATACAAGGACCGCGCAAAAGAAGGACAGGAAGGCGGCCAGGGCGGCCAGCAGGGAGCACCTGCGCCTGGACCAGAGCACCTGCGTCTGGAGGGGCCTCGGGCGCTGTGGCGAGCTGTGCCGGCGCACTCCCTCTGCCTGGCGACGCCCCCTGCCAGGACCTTCCGGGCCACACTGGACACCATTCAGGATCTGGAGATTGGAGGGGTCTGTGGCCGGACCTAGCCCGTCCTCCCCTTTTTCTTTGTTTTTTTTTCAGAGAGGAAGGGAGAGGGGGAGAGAGAGAGAAACATCCACGATGAGAGAGAATCATGGATCGGCTGCCTGCTGCACGCCCCACACCGGGGATCGAGCCCGCAACCCGGGCCTGTGCCCTGACCGGGAATCGAACCGTGACCTCCTGGTTCCCAGGTCGATGCTCAGCCCCTGAGCCCCGCCGGCGGCCTTTTTCTTCCTTAACAAAACAAACGAACGAAGACATGCCAGGGGTCTTGGTTTTCGAAGCCTGGGTCAGTGGGTAAAGGGCGGGGGTGGGAGTGGCGGGAAGGGGCAGAGATGCCAGTCTTGGGGGTCGCGCTGAGGGACGATGTGTCCTCCGGGCGATGGGAGGGGCCGTCCAGGCCTCGGTGAGAGAGAAACCTGACGGGAGATGCTTAGGACGGAGGCGGCAGGGGGCCCCCCGGGGCCGTGGCGAGACGGGGAGGACCACTGGACTTGGGCACCAGCCGAGGGAGGGACAGGAAGGGGCTGTGGGTATGCAGGTGGAGGAACCCGGGTCCTTGTGACACCGTGTGACACCGTGTGACACCGTGTGAGTCCCGGGGCCTGGTGGTAAGTGTGGGGGAAAGAGAGAAGGCAGTGCTGCCTGAGGTTTCTAGATCCGGGGCCGGGGCAGTCCCGGGACAGGAGGGGATCCAGGTGAGTCTGTGTGTGGGTCTCTCCCACCAACACCAGCCAGTGTCGGGGTTCAACGAGGCGCTGACACCACCGGGTTCGCCTCAGACCCACAGGCTCAGGGCCCGGTCCCACAGGACGCCCTCCCTTCAGCTGCCACCCGCAGTTCGAACAGACTCAGGGCTAAGTCAGGGGCGCCCGCGAACCCCTCCTTGGGCCCCACGTTTGCCGGATTAGCTCACAGAACTGTGGCTGGTCTGTCCCAGAGGCTGCAATCAGGCACAGACGGATGGGAGAGACGCACAGGGACAGGCATGCGGGGAGGGGTGCGAGGCTTCGTGTCCGCTCCGGGGTCCCTCCTCCCGGCACCGTGGCCTGTCCCCCAGCCAGGAAGCTCGGAGCCCCCCTGTTTGAGGGTGCGGGGGTTTCATCCCGGGGGCTTGGCTGATTGCACCGGTGGCCACTGCTTCGTGACACTGAGCTGGAGGAGGTAGGAGCGGAACTTCCAGTTGTGCCTGGTCTTCTGGCCACCAGCCCCCCCTGACGCTGTCCCCCCCCAGCACCGCGCCTCATCGGCGTACGAAAGACAATCTCATCGCCGCAGAGACGCCAAGGGGGTCAGGGCCGGGTGCCAGGAACCTGGGACAAAGACCCAGTTCTCCTTCCCACAGAACCGCACCACGCACCCGATACCCGTGTGGGCCGGGCAGCACCTCCCTGCCTGGTGGCTGTCGCGTGGTTAGCCTGGCCGTCCCCGCCAGAGCCAGACAGATGAGGACCGGGTCACTTCCCTGCTCCCCCCGTTCACCGGTCCCCTTTTCTGACTTACTCTCCCAGCCTGTTTCTGTTTGCCAAGAAACACGTGGTGGTTAACAGGATGCCTGTGCACACACAGCCACCTCTTTCCCTCAAGAAGACGCATCCTTTTCCAAGACGCAGCGGCACACGGGAGCCCGCACGCAGGGGCCTCCCTTCTGAGCCTGGCCGCTCCGTCCCCGGGGTGTTGTTTGCATTTCGGGGAGGCTGCTTCTCCCTGGGCTGCGGGTCCCCACACAGAGCGGCGCCCCAGGCAGGTTCCCCGAGCCCCGAGCCGGCGGGTGGGCGGGCGTGGGAATGCTGCGGGAGCGCCCCCCCCTCCCCCCCCCTCCCCCATCCATCACTCCTGAAAGCTCAGCCCCCTGGTGCTCAGGACCAAGCCCTCTGTCCCCGCGGGTGGGGAACCCGGCGCTCTTTCCTCCGCGGCCGGCAGGAAGGGGCTCCGGCACCACGGTCAGGTCTCCCGGGGAAACAGGAGCAGTCAGTGACGGGAATTCACCTGGAGGCTGGTTCTTCGGCCCAGATCCGCCTTCCCACCCAGCCCTTTGCCACAGAAAAGGTTTGAACCAACTTCCCACCCAACCTCTCACAGCCAGGCTAAATAACCCCCCACCAGCAACGCCAGTGCGGCCCGGGTGCAGACACTGGTCACGGCGGGGCCTCCCTACAGGGCCCTGCCGACAGCGACAGCCACCCCCGTCTCCCACACACACCCCTGCCTCCCACACACACCCCTGCCACGTGACAGCCACCCCCGTCTCCACACGCACCCCTGCCACGTGACAGCCATCCCGTCTCCACACGCACCCCTGCCGACAGCGACAGCCACCCCCCGTCTCCCACACACACCCCTGCCACGTGACAGCCACCCCCGTCTCCCACACGCACCCCTGCCACGTGACAGCCACCCCCGTCTCCACACGCACCCCTGCCGACAGCGACAGCCACCCCCGTCTCCACACGCACCCCTGCCACGTGACAGCCACCCCCGTCTCCACACGCACCCCTGCCGACAGCGACAGCCACCCCGTCTCCACACGCACCCCTGCCACGTGACAGCCACCCCGTCTCCACACGCACCCCTGCCACGTGACAGCCACCCCCGTCTCCACACGCACCCCTGCCACGTGACAGCCACCCCGTCTCCCACACACACCCCTGCCACGTGACAGCCACCCCCGTCTCCACACGCACCCCTGCCGACAGCGACAGCCACCCCCCGTCTCCCACACACACCCCTGCCACGTGACAGCCACCCCCGTCTCCACACGCACCCCTGCCGACAGCGACAGCCACCCCGTCTCCCACACCCACCCCTGCCACATGACAGCCACCCCGTCTCCCACACCCACCCCTGCCACATGACAGCCACCCCGTCTCCCACACGCACCCCTGCCACGTGGCAGTCAGGCCCAGCAAGTGGGCCAGACTTGCCTTTTTAAAAAAAATATTTTTTTTATTGGTTTCAGAGAGAGGAAGGGAGGGGGAGAGGGAGATAGAAACATCAGTGATGAGAGAGAATCATTGATGGGCTGCCTCCTGCACCCCCCACACTGGGGATCGAGCCTGAAACCCCGGTACGTGCCCTGACCGGGAATCGAACTGTGACCTCCTGGTTCATAGGTCGACACTCAACCCCTGAGCCACGCCGGCCGGGCATAAGATGTTCCTTTTGGGCTGAACTAGAGGAAGCTGCTGTTAGGCTGGGGGGAGGTGGGGGGCGGTCAGGGTGTGTTCTGTACCCCAGCGCCCATCTCCCCTCCCCAAGGTCAGGGGCGTCCTGGGAAGCGGCTGCCCAGAAACCTGCACACCAGACACTGCCCGTGTTCCTGAGGCCAGGCCGGCGCTGGGGCAGGAGGGCGCCTCGATGGCGCGTGGCCGCCTCCACTGGGTGGTCCCCGCCCAGCATCTACATGAATCCCCTAGAACCATGGTCGGCAAACGGCGGCTCACGAGCCACATGAGGCTCTTTGGCCCCTTGAGTGTGGCTCTTCCACAAAACACCACGGCCTGGGCGAGTCTATTTTGAAGAAGTGGCGTTAGAAGAAGTTTAAGTTTAAAACATGTGGCTCTCCAAAGAAATGTCCGTCGTTGTCCTGTTGATATTGGACTACTGGGACAGAGGCTTAATCACAAGGAACAACAACAGCCTGTAATGATTGGAATCGAGAGTCTAGGTCCGTGGTCGGCAAACTCATTCGTCAACAGAGCGGCAACCCGCGGCTCGAGAGCCGCCGTTGGCCGACCACTGCCCTAGAACAGCCGTCGCCAACCTTTCGGACCTCACGGACCACGGTTTGCAACTGTCACGCTAGCATGCGGCCTGACCCAGGGCAGGCATTTTACGTTAGCGGGAGGGGCGCTTACTCGAACCGGTGCTAACCAGCTGTGTGCCAGGGAGCAAACCGTGTCCATTTGTCTGGGCCCCGTTCACCCGTCCACGAGGGGGACCCCGGCTCCCCCAAGCCACTTCAATTCCAGTCCCGCTGGCCTCAAGCTGTCCTCGGCCAACGCAGGGCAAGGAACGCAAGGAGGTCTTCATGGCATCCCTTAAAAAATAAAAAATAAAAATGGACAGCCCTGGCCGGTGTCCCATACACCACAAGGCGGTGGCCTTGGTCCCGGTCAGGAAACATAGCCAGGTTGCAGGTTGGGTCTCTCGTTGAGATGCGTAGGAGAGGCGGCCGGTCGATGTTTCTCTCTCACATCGATGTTTTCTCTCTCTCTCTCTCTGTAAAGTCAGTAAAACGTATCCTTAGAAAAAGAAAAGTAAACGAGCAGATAAGGATACAAGATCCAGCTCGCTCAGCCTTGTCTCGGCTCGGAAGCTGAGGGACGAATCCATCTGCGTCAAATTTGATGCCGATCAGCCCTCATCCACTCGCTCCACAGCTCTGCCTGCTAACTACGGCGCAGCAGGCTCCCCACCGTTTAGACCGGAGGGCTGACACAAAACGGTAACACGGAGGTTGTATGTCCCTGAGCAACAGACACTGTGGGACAGAGTCACCTCCAAGCTGGGCCGCGTCTCCAAACCGGCTGATGGATTTCCGTCCTGTAGACAATGCGCTCTCCGTACCCCACCGTCCCCGGGCCTGGCCACCGAGAATTCCGAGTCAGGGTCTCTGCTCAGCTGAGTACGTTTATTACCCTGTAGAGCTGTTCAAGGAGGCGGCTCCTTGTCTGCTGGCCAGGGGAGCCCCTTCCCCCTGCGCCCCCCCAGCTGTGCAGCCTCCCCAGATAGGGGGGCTCATGGGCCACCTGCTGTCTACAGCTGGCGGAGCCCAGTGAGCAGAGGGGATGGCACAGGGTGGGGCCCCGATCACGTCAGTCCCAGCCCTGGAGAGGCCCCATGGGGTGGGGCCCACCCTGGGCACCAGCGTCTCCGAGTCCCATGGGTGACTGGATGCCGCTAGGGCAAGACCCCGGTCCCACGCGGGACGGAGCTTGTGTCCCGGTGTCGTGTTTTGAGAGGGCTTTCTGAGCGCTGATGGAGGGGAAAAGCAAACTATGGAGCAAAGCCGCCCTGAATGGCTTCTTTCACTGGGAATTTTGCTTGAACGTTTTAGAAATGACCCAGAGAGATAACGAGCGGGTTTAGTTCCATGAAAATGTTTGTTGCTTTGGAAAGAAGTTACAGATAAAGGTCAGGAGAACGGGAGCCAAGAGCCGATGGCTTTCAGCCCACGTGTGACGAAGGGACCCAGACCGTGGGAGTGCCGCCAGCCTCTCCTCCTGCGGAGCTTCTTTAAAGTAGAGGACATAATTCCGTTTATTGTCGCAATTTCCCCAAATACCCCATTTACCCAGCACCTCACCGTGTGAGCAGGGAGTTCTGATCCGGGCACTCACCAGCAGCTACACGACCTTGGCTGCCGCATCTAACCTCTCGAAGCCTCAGTTTTACCATCTCTACAATGGACACACTACCATCTATGTCAGTATGAGACCCCACGGCGCTCACATATGGGTGGTGCCTGTGAACTGAAGAGGGTTCGTCAGGGCTGTTTCCATGATTCTTTTTCTTTCCAGCGAAACTGTTGCCTCACAACCCAGGCATGTGCCCTGGCCAGGAATCGAACGGGTGACCTCTTGGTTCCTGGGTCAAGGCTCGACCACTGAGCCACACCTGCCGGGCTCTCCCTCTTCTTGCAAGGGCACCAAACCCTCCGATTAGAACCCCACCTTTCTCACCTCATTTAACCCTAACGGCCCCCAACGCGCCCTTTCTCCTCACACAGTCACAGATCAGGCCTTCAACACACGCATGTTGGAAGGGAACGTGAGTCCCAGGACACACCCTGCTCTCACGCGTGGGTCCGTCCCCCTGAACACGCGGTGATGGGAGAGGCGATGCCCCACGGCCGTGGCCAGAGCCCCGTCTGGACCGGACGTGGAATGAACGGGAAGTCATGCCTTAAGCCTAGGGGTGGAGGCCAGGCTCGGTAGACGTCCCAGGCTAGAGAGAGCGATGAGAAGGACTCCTCAAAGCCCCAACCTCCGCTCTCTGCGCGTGGCGCCCCCGGATACAGCGTGAACCCTTGCCAAGCCCGGGCCACGGTGCCCAGCACTCTCCTCTGCGGCTCACAGGCGGGGAGCGTGCAAACACTGCCTGTCGGCGTCTGTTTGCAACCACAGGCCCGGTCAGGCCTCTGCGGGCTGGCGGTGGAGGCAGGGGACCCGCCACGCAGAATCCAGTGCTCTCTGTGGTTTCCCATCACAGCTACCTCTTCACTTCGCCTTGCCCGCCCGTGGGCTGCGTGTCGGGAGGGAGAGGCTGGCATCCATCACGCGTCCTTCTAAAGGGCGTCTCGAAACTCAGGAGACTGTTTTCCTAATCAGGGAGCCAGCCCGGCCTCCAGGGCGCTGAGCAGATGGACAGACGGAGGGAAGCGGGCAGGGTCCGGGGTCAGGCCAGGGACTCCTTCCAAATAACGGGAACCAAAGGGTTTGTCACTGTTGTCTCCAGAAGGAGACGTAAATCATAACGACATCAGCCACGGTCAAGGTCTGCGAACGAAACAAAGCAAGCCGGCTCCCCAGTGTGTGCTGGCGTGGGCCGGATGTTCTTTGACACCCTCATCCGACATCTCCCTGTCCCCCTGCCTCCCCCCTCCCCCTCCCCGCCGTGGTCACCAAGCTCACAGCACTGATGCAGAGACAGACCATCCCGAACCAACATTCATGATGAACTGGCGCTGGAACACAGCCAATGTCCCACAGTATCACCGACTTTAAGGCACGCAGAAGCCATCCACGGCTGTAGCCCGGCCGGGTGGCTCCGTTGGTTGGAGTGCTGTCCCGTGCACCCAAAGGGGGGGGGGGGGGGGTCACCCCCAGGTCAGGGCATACACTAGTTGCCGGTTCGATCCCCAGTTGGGGTGCGTACAGGAAGCAACCATCAATGTTTCTCTCTCTCTCTCCCTCTCTCTTCCTCTCTCTCTCACAGCAATAAACACATCCTCAGGTGAGGATTGAAGAACAAACAAAACAAAAGCATGGCTTTATATGCTTTCCAAATGTCATCGTTATAACGTATATTGCCAGGCTAGCGGGTAGAATCTATTTGGTTTCGCCGTTTGCTAGTCTGATGGATAACGTCCCGAGTACAGACACAGCACCTGGGCCTCCTCCATCCCTAGTCCTGCCCAGGCCCCACAAAGGCTAGGGCAGGCCCACCTGCCCAACAGCCGCTCCAGGCTCCTTTTCTCTTTCTGCTGCACCCCCCCCCTGCCCCGGCCCCCTCTCCTCCCCCCTCCCCCCCCCGTCCCCCCACCCCTCCGCCGCGACCTGGGCCTGGCCTTCATGTCTTTGAACCTCAGGGCCTCACGGTGGCTGCTCCAGCTCCAGCCTCCGTCTCGGCATTCCGGGCAGGAAGATGACGACCAAGGGGAGGAGGAGAAGCTGGTACCACATCACAAAAGCAAAGAATTCCCAGAAATCCCCCAGGGCTTCCGCACAGGCAGAGCCACGTCACCTGGCCGCCCTGGCTGCAAAGGCCTGGCAAAGGTGGGTGCTTCCTGAGCTCCGCCACCCCACCTCACACATCCTTTTGTGCCTTTATTGCCAGAATGTTCCACGTCGGGGGCCGGGGCGGCTTTCTGGTGGAGAGTGAGGCAAGGACACAGCTAACGTGATGGTGCAGGGTTTGCATAGCAAGATGCTGGTGTTCCGATTATGGTTTTTCAGGTGGGTGGGCGGGAGGGGGGGGTGCGTGGAAACTCCGGAAGTGGGGGGAGGGTGTGTCAGAAACTAAAGCCACCCACACCTTCCCTCGCTGTGGCAATCGGTGGGTTTCTATGGCAACCCCAAACCTCAGCTTATAGGAAAACATTTACTCCAGCTTGATGACATTTCAGGAGAGACCCACAATATTTAATTTCCTCTGAAGGAACTCTATCGGGATCAGGATGATTTACCAACACATTTTTTTAAATATTTTTTTTTCATTGATTTCAGAGAGGAAGGGAGAGAGAGAAACATCAAGGATGAAGGAGAATCATTGATTGGCTGCCTCCTGCAGGCCCCCTTCTGGGGATCGAGCCCACAAACCGGGCCTGTGCCCTTGACTGGAATCGAACTCGGGACCCTTCAGTGCGCAGGCCAACGCTCTATCCACTGAGCCACACCGGCGAGGGCCAACACATCTCACAGTGAGCTGTCTTGTGGGAAATTTAGATGCAAAGTGAAGCACGTATTATGGCACCAGAAATAAAGTTGGGTCCAGGAACTGTTTGGAATTTTTGCAGAATTGTCAGAACTGAGGTTTCATTACACACAGGTAAATCCCACCTGTTGCTTCTACGTGACAAGTAAAGAGAGAAGGTTCCAGGCGGGCTGTAGGGCTGCTGGGCAGAAACACCCCGGGGTGGAGGATCTCTGTTCCTAACAGGTGACCGCAAAATCGGGCGCCGCCCTCACTGCGTTTGAACCTTTTACTCTTGGACCAACGTAAGTCTGGCCAATGAAAACGCCTAAGAAATCCGGGGAAACTCCCGTTCCGGCCAGTTTGTAGACGTGCTGTCATTCTTTTTCTTTAGCATTTACTCTAGGCATCGCGTTGCCTGGGCTTCCTTGGGTATAAACGCTAAAATGGAAATGATTGCACCGCGCGTGTTAGCCGCCGAGGGGTGAGCTGGAGGTCCCTGGCGCCAGCCCCACTGACCCCAGAGGCACTCAAACCGTGGCCGGGGGGTGGGGGGGAGGGTACGAGGAGAAGGGGGTCAATGGGGGAGGGGGGAAAGGGGACATCTGGAATACTTCCAACAATAAAGATAAATGAATAAAAAAGAAGTTTAATAGTTGTTCTGCTTAAAAGAAAGAAACCAGGGTTCGACTCCCGGTCAGGGCACAGGCCCAGGTTACAGGCTCCAACCCCAGTGTGGGGCGTGCAGGAGGCAGCTGATCCATGATTCTCTCTCATCATGGATGTTTCTCTCTCTCTCTCACCCTCTCCCTTCCTCTCTGAAATCAACAAAAATGTATTTAACAAAATAATCTATAATAATAAAAGCATACTATGCTAATTAGACCGGACAGCGACGACCTTCCAGACGAAGCCGGGGCTTCGAGGCCGAGCCCCTGGCACGAATTTCGTGCACCGGGCCTCTAGTAATGAATAAAAGAAAGAAAGAAATGCAAGCCCTCTCTGCCTGTGATGGTGTGACCCTTCAGTGGCCAACCTCATCCGCCCGCCCCTTTCCGGGTATCTCAGGCCGGGCGGAGGGGCTGTCCTCCAGCACGCCTCTTCCTCCATCTGACAGGCTGGGGTGCGGGGGGGGGGAGGGGTTCAGGGGGGGGGGCTGAGCCTGGAATGCTGTCACTTTGTAACCAGAGAGCACCGACGGCCACGTGGCCCCCCGCCAACGTGGACTAAGCCGCTCCTGGGAGCGGGTCAGCGGCAGCTGTGGAAACACAGTTCTGTTTCCGAACACAAGTGACCGCACCGCCCGCGCCCCGTGTCTCCGGAACATTCCCGGCGGGTGACTCGGCACCGTCCCTGCCGAGTGGCCACGGAGACGACAAACAGCCCCGACCTGCCGCCCTGCCGGCCTTCCATGGCGCTGGGTAGGAGCTCCATGGTAGAGGATGAGCTCCCCTGGGCTCAGGTCAGGCCTTTTGGGGGTTTTGAAAGCCTAGAAGCTGTCCATTTTCTCATCGTAGGCGGAAGCTGGCCGGCGCGCTTTCTCTGCCCAAAGGGAGTGTGGCCGGCGCCCGCTCGCTGCCTGTGACCGTCGCCTCATCCCAGGGGCACCTGGGCCTCTTTTTAGGGAATCCATCTTGCTCGCAGAGCCGCCTGAAGAGGCGGAAAGGCCTGGCCCAGCCTCACGGAGGATGGAGACAAGGGCAGGGCGGTCGGCTCTCTGGAAGCTCACTGTTTCCATGCCCCCAGGAGCTCGCACATCGCTGCTCTGCTCCTGCTCCAGCTCCAGCCAGAACCGTGTCTCTTCCCAAAGCGCGCGCGGCCCTGTGCCACGCAGACCGGGGTTTCTCCGACTGCGTGGGCTGGGGGCCGGATGACTGCGGTGGTTGGCGCCACGTCATCTCGGCCACGCGAGAGCCGGACTCCCCGCAAACCCCGTTCCCACGCAGGCTCTGGGTTCGGAGTGCGGTGAGGCGGCCGTTACTCGCCCAAGGTTGTTAGGACTCGATGACTGGCAGACAGACAGACAGACAGACAGGCAGAGGGGGCAGTGAAGTCCACCTTGCCCCGTCTCCTCTGTCCCCACCCAGCCCTTGTCCCCGGCCATCACCTCTGCTGGCGGTCAGCAGCCCTCCGCCAGTCCCAGACGCCGGCTGCGGTCCCTCGGACCCACGCGGGTCTTGCTCAGGGACTGGGGGTCATCGTGTTAGGTTGACGCTGGTCTTGCAGTAGTAGGCCAGGGAAAAGGCCTCAGCTGTGACAGGGACATGCTGAAATACTGCTGGGGAACATTATTCCCGGGCTAGGATTTGCTTTAAAATAGTCCTTAAAAAAAAAAGAAAAGAAAAGATTGTGGTGCGGAAAATGAAGGAAACCACTTTGAAAAACGGTAATGATTGCCCAGCCGGCGTGGCTCCGTGGTTGAGGGTCGACCCACGAACCAGGAGGTCAGGGTTCGATTCCCGGTCAGGGCACAGGCCTGGGTTGCAGGCTCCATCCCCAGGGTGGGGCCTGCAGGAGGCAGCCGATCCGTGATTCTCTCTCCTCATGGATGTTTCTCTCTCCCCTTCTTCCTTCCTCTCTGAAATCAATAAAAAAATATTTTTTTTAAAAAAAGAGGGTGGAAAACTAAGTGTGGCAAGAGGTTGATTAGCACACACCCAGGAGGAAAAGGGAAATGGCCATCACGGTTAACCGTGAGCAATGCATTTCAACGCGTGCGAGCCGGTCTTGTTCTCACGTGCCAGCCTTCAAAAATCAAACAAGAAATCTGTGACCGTGGAACTCCAGATGCGTGCAAGCCGTCCCGTTTTTGCGAGATGACGTTTGGGGGACAAGGTCTTAGACATAAGGGCGTACTTTTAAAAAGGTATCATGGACGCTGAACTGTAAGGTGTTTAATGGAGACATAAAAAGTACTTTTTTAGGAGAATGTAGAAATCCTCTTTGTCTCAGCGGTTGTTTGGTCAAGAGAGAAGCCGATGGCGTGGGACCGGGGCCAACCCAAATAGGAGGCGGAGGATGGCGAGGGGCCCGCGGCTCTGTTCTAGAATGTTCTTCAAGGCTAAACTTCTTGGAAAGGAATCTCTTTCTTTCCCTCTCCCCAAGCACCACGTCTGGGTCATTTTAGGATCCCAGCTGGTGGCCACAGCTTTGGAGGATTTTGAGCCAAAGCCTTTCATTTGTTTTGTGTGTGTGTTTTTTTTTAAAAAGGCGGGGGTGGGAGGTTATTAAACAGTTTGTTTTGTTTTGTGTTTTAAGTCGGAGGAGGTGATGTGGACAACATCCAACAGAAGAACACATTTTCTGTTGGGAAAATAAATGACCCGTGTTCACAACATGTGCAAAGTCAGCAAATTCCGACAAAAAACGCGAACTTGACAGGGAAACAAAGCCGCGAGGAAAACACCGCGTGGCGTGTTAAGACACGTGGAAGCTATGCCTAGGCCCCGTGTCAGGGTGCCGGACGCCAAGACGCCCCTCAGACTGCTGGGGGCTCCCCCAACCCCCGGCCCCCAACGAAGTGATGGTAAAATGGGTGGGGATCCGGTGGGAAGCAGAGGCAGGCATGGAGCCTTCTAGAAGGCTCAGTGGCTGGTGGTTTTCTCTGTGAAGGGGATCAGGACACCCCCCACCCCCCAAAACAAAACACAAAAAACAAAAAACACACACCTCTTCACCTTAAGGAAGTTTTTGAGTTGAAAGCAACTGAGACTGAGCAGATGCAGTGCTCTCTGCCCTCCCTTACTGCCTAAGAGAAGGGAACAATTGCCCTGTGTGGAGCTGTCTCCTGTCCCTGCCCCCCAAACCTCCACTCCACCCCGACAAGGAGGGGGAGCACTGTGTCCCTGGAGATCAGTGGCCCCAAGGCGGGTTTGCACAGACAGCCCTTAGAAAGAGCCACGCCCTCATTAGTCCCCCCCCCCCCGAACCCCCCCCTGCACCCCGAGTTCCCATGTGCTCTCCTGCGGCCCAACTCCCCGCCTCTCCTTTGCAAGCAAGCCCCCGAGGCCACCACTTGCTGGAGTTTCGCTTTTTGGGGGGACGCCTGAGTGTGGACATGCTAATAAGCAGCGGTGCCTTTGTCCCGGTAAATTTGGTCCCCAGACCTTCGCTCCTGAGCCTGAGAGGCAGAGGGAACTTCTTTCCCCAAAACGCCGGCGGGCCAGGGCCGACGCACTGAACACGTGGACCCAGAACTCTGGTCGGTGCCCAGACCCACGGAAACCATTCACTCGGGGAAGGGGAGTCTTGGGGCGGGCCTAGCCGGTGTGGCTCAGCGGGTGGAGCGTCGGCCCTCGGACTGAAGGGACCCGGGTTCGATGCCGGTCGAGGGCACTCGGTTGATGGGGCGCAAGCAGGAGTCAACCAATCGGTGCCTCCCTCTCACGTGGCTGTTTCTGTCCGTGTGTCTCTCTCCCCACCCTTCCGCTCTCTCTCAAAACCGAAGGGGAAGTATCCTGGGGGGAGGGCCAATGACAACAGAAAGCGCATGGCCTCTGCTGCCCCTCCCCCGCCTCTCCCCCTGCTTCCCTCCCGTTTCCCCTCGCCTCCCCCTTTCTGTCCCTTCCTGTCCCCTCCTCAAAACGGCAGTCCTGACGTCAGCGGAGAGGGTAGGATGGCAGCCTGGGCAGGGGCTCGGAGCACAGGTGCACCCAGGGCCGGACGGGGTGTGAGAGGGGGGCGGGGTGGAGAGGGGGGCGGGGTGGAGAGGGGGGCGGGGTGGAGAGGGGGGCGGGGTGTGAGAGGGGGCGGGGTGTGAGAGGGGGCGGGGTGGAGAGGGGGGCGGGGTGGAGAGGGGGGCGGGGTGGAGAGGGGGGCGGGGTGGAGAGGGGGGCGGGGTGTGAGAGGGGGCGGGGTGTGAGAGGGGGCGGGGTGGAGAGGGGGGCGGGGTGGAGAGGGGGGCGGGGTGGAGAGGGGGGCGGGGTGGAGAGGGGGCGGGGTGGAGAGGGGGCGGGGTGGAGAGGGGGCGGGGTGGAGAGGGGGCGGAGGGGCGGGGCGGAGAGGGGGCGGGGCGGAGGGGGCGGGGCGGAGGGGGCGGGGCGGAGAGGGGCGGGGCGGAGAGGGGGCGGGGTGTGAGAGGGGAAGGGGTAGGAGAGGGGGGCGGGTCTCAGAGGCCGCAGGGGAGGACGGAGCCATCCGGAGTCACCCCATTGGAACACAAGACGCCCCTCGCCCCAGGAAGGGACACGGGACTCAGGGTTCTGTGCTGGGAACCAGGACCGAAGACTAAATCTGGGAACTGGAAGGCCGTGCGTGTGTCTCCTTGTCTCACAGGGGACACGCCTGACGAGCACCCGCCGCTGTGGACGACAGAGGGTTACCCTGACCCAGCGCGGTGCCCACGCCTGGACGAGGGCGAGGAGCCCGGGCCGCTGCGGGGTCTGCCGTGGCTCCCGCGTCTGCAGGGGAGGCCAGGGGCCCGTGCTCCGAGAGCCGGCAGGGGGAGGCCTGAAACGGAGGAACAGCCGGGAGCTCCGGAGCGCGGGAGACCACAGGCCCCCTCCCCCTCCTCGTCACCACGGCAGCCAGGGAGGCGCCGTGCCCCTCTCCCTGCACAGGCCCCGCAGGCATTCGGTGCTTTCCTGGAACCACTGAGTTCTGGGCCTGCACGTGGACGGGTCTGCAAACGGCCCGCAAAGAGTTCTCGCCGAGCGCTGGGCGGCCAGGCCACCCACGGCCACGGCCACGGCCCATGGCCACACCCACACCCACAGCCCATGGCCACACCCACACCCACGGCCACGGCCCATGGCCACACCCACACCCACAGCCCATGGCCACACCCACACCCACGGCCACGGCCCATGGCCACACCCACACCCACAGCCCATGGCCACACCCACACCCACAGCCCATGGCCACACCCACACCCACCGCCACGGCCCATAGCCATACCCATACCCACATCCACATCTACAGCCCATGCCCACGCCCACGGCCCACAGCCACACCCCATGCCCCATGCCCACGGCCGACAACCACGCCCCATGCCCCATGCCCCACGCCCAGGGCCCACAGCTCATGACCAGCTGGCTTTTCCCTGGTTAGCATCTGCTCCGGGAAGACGTGTGTGAAAATGGAAAGAAACCAGTGTTCGCTCCACAATCGGGGCAATTGTTCTGAGCTGCCGCCTTCCCTGACGTGTTTACCTTTTCTTTCTCAATCTCACAGGAAGTGAGGGTCACGGATTTTTGATTCCCGCTTTCCCTCTGGTGAAGGCCAGAGGAGACCAGTTGTTTTTCTGGTTGCTGAAAAAAAAAAAAAAAAAGCAATAGGTAGGACATTCACACGTAGCCAGACTCCAGGTCACAACTTCGGATTCCCACAGAATTCCCCAGCGCCTGCACGGAGCTGAGCGAGGGGCCGAGCCGTCAGCCATCGCTCTGTTCCGTCTGTCGGATGCGGATGATCAGGATAAAGAGCTGGACAGAGATTAGGTTCCTCACTGGCCACAGGCAAGGAGGGCCGGACACGCCTTCGAGGGCTGGGAAGGCGCCTGAGGGCTTCACCACGCTCTCCTGCCCGCTTTCTGGTTCTAGAGCAGACCACTGTTCGGCCTCTGCTTCTAGAAGGCAGCATTGGCTGCAAGGCCCGGGCCTGGCCTGGCCCCTCGGGTGGAAGTCAGGTGTGAATTCTAGCGCCAGTCCGACACCGAAGGGCAGAGGGAAACCTCCCCACAGCCCTGGCCGGGCGGCTTGGTTAGTGGGAGCAGCATCACGTACAAGGCAAGGCTGTGGGTTCAATTCCCGGTCAGAGCAATGCGGGGGTTTGCAGGCTTGATGCCCAGGTTGGGGTGCAATTGATGTTTCTCTCTCTCTCCATCTCCCCTCCCCTCTCTCCAGAAAAACCTCCCCACGGTTCAGTCTTCTAATACCTAAAGTCAGGTAATAGAGAGGAAGACCTTTCCAGGACGGGTCTAACTTTTTAATTGCCCTGAAAAACAAACAAAGCAATTATTCCCCCCCCCGCCCCCCCAAAAAATGAAAATTTATAATTCAGTTTGAATCGAGATTGTCATCACGAAATGAAATTAGCGGTGTTCCACGCGTACACACATTTCTGTACTGCGCGCCCAGGCTCTGCATTTGGGGTGTCTGTCTCTCCTAGCCATGTGCCTCAGGGGGGAATACTTGACCTGCCCGTGCCTCAGTCTCCACGTCTGTGAAATGGGGGGCTAGCAGTGTGTATTTCACTCCTTTCCGCACGGAGGGAACGAGTTTACACAAACGAAGTGGTCCCGGCACACAGGAAGCGCGTGCCCGCTGTACCGCTACAGCAGCGCACGGAAGTTTTCTGGCTTTTTTTTTGTTTTGTTTTAAAATATATTTTATTGATTTTTTACAGAGAGGAAGGGAGAGGGAGAGAGAGTTAAAAACATCGATCAGCTGCCTCCTGCACGCCCCACACTGGGGATGTGCCCGCAACCCAGGTCCATGCCCTTGACCGGAATCGAACCTGGGACCTTTCAGTCCGCAGGCCGACGCTCTATCCACTGAGCCACGCCGGTTAGGGCGCGCAAGAAAGTTTTGTATTTTGGAAAGAACACGAATATGTTTTTAAAAGAAAAAAAATTAAATGGACAAATCCACACGCAGACCAAAAACAAGCCTCTTCTCTCCGCACATGGAGGAGACCGTGCAGGCAGCTGAGGCCAGCAGCATCGGGGAGAGGCAGGGACAGAGCCTGCGCAGGAGGCGGACCACCTGGGGGCCTGCGCCCCTCTCTGTGCTGGGGCAGAGCACCGAGCCTCCCTCCCCCTCCCCCCTCCCCCTCCCCCTCCCCCCTCTGCCCACACTGCGCCCACTAAGGGCTCCAAGGGCGGAGGAGGCGGACTCCCTCTCGGATCCCGCGTGGGAGATCCCGAGAGAGGAGTGCGGCCGGGGTCCTCCGGGTCCCTGACCCGCACCAGGTCCTGGAACCGGTCCCGGGGGAGAGGCGGAGGGTGGAGGGAGGCGGTGATGGCAGAGGCGGGCCGCGGCACCGCGTGGGTATCACGCGAGGCTCCCGCTCTCGGAGGGCGCCGGGCCCGCTGTGACCCCTGCGACGTGAAACCGGGCGCCTCTGAGAAGGACCCACAGCGCCACCCCCAGCCCGTCCGTCCGTCTGTCCGTGGGGGCGAGGCTGTCACAGCACCTCCTGTTCCCCAAGTCCCCACGAGGCCCCTCCGCCCACCAGGCCCATGGCGCTGGGCACACACCCACGGGTCACCCTGGTCACCCTGGTCACTCCCCAGCCGGGAGCCCGCACAGCTGGGGTCGGGGATTTTGTGATAAGTCTCCATCTCCATCAGTTAGAAGGTGGGGGGTGGGGTCTAGTTCTTACTCTGACTTCCCCACTCATTCCTCGCCCCTCAGGTCCCCGGGGAGTACCGCTTATTCCCCCTCGTCCTGCCCTTCGGGGCCCCTCCCGCCTCCGGGACCACGGAGGCCTTTGCCAGAGCCGCTTCCAGAGCAGGAGGAGGCTCCGCCCTCTGAGCATCACCTGCAGCCTCCCGGGGATGAGAGCCGGTACTTTCAGCAGGCTCTGCAGCCGCCCCAAAGACGCCTCCTTACCGCCCTGCACCTGGGGGACGTGGGCAAGTCCCAGCGTTGCATTCCCACGCTGTTCACGGAAGAATTTCACGTTCCCAAGCTCTCGGGCTACAAGGGCAGGAGGGCCCTGGCTGGTGTGGCTCGGTGGACAGAGCATTGGCCTGTGGACTGAAGGGTCCCGGGTTGGATTCCGGTCAAGGGCACGTACCTCGGTGGCAGGCGGCTCCCCGACCCAGGCCCCAGGAGGCAACCCATCCCTGTGTTTCTCTCACATCAATGTTTCTCTCTCTTTCCCTGTCTCTTCCGCTCTCTCTAAAAATCAATGGGAAAATACCCTCGGGTGAGGATTAACCAGAAGAAGAAGACGGACCCGAGGAGGCAATCCAAGGGATCGGCTGCTTTTCCGGGCAGAGGGATGGGATGAGCACAGACACGTCCTACGTGATGGAGAGAGGGTTCTGGCCCCCCTGGTGGGACCTGCTAAATTGGAAACACAACGCACCTTGACAATGAAACTCCAAGGATTCCATTTGTCCCTGACGCAGACAGCGGGAGAGGTGTGGCCTGAGCTCAGAGAGGCCCAGACTGGCGCGGGTCCCCTGCCTGTCACCACGTTGGGAGGGGGGGCGCCCTGAACTGACTGTTATGGGAAAGCACCCCGGGATGCTGAGCTGAGCAGGGAGCTCTGCTTGGGCAGGAGGTGGGCCAGGACCTCACCTTTGCCTCCACGGTTGGTGAATACTCAGTGAACCTCCGGTGGTGCCGACAGCAAGACCACTGGGTAAATGGTGCCAGAAGGCTGTGGGGCGTGGAGGGGGCAGTGGTGAGCTGGAGGGGATGTATCGGTCCTCCTGCTCACTCCTGTCCATCTGTGCCAATGCACCATCATCATTGGGGTCCCTTCTACTTTTTTAAGAGACACCAGCACCCAGCTGGTGTGGCACAGTGATTGAGCGTCGACCTACGAACCAAGAGGTCACGGTTCAACTCCTGGTCAGGGCACATGCCTGGGTTGTGGGCTCAACCCCCAGTAGGGTGTGTGCAGGAGGCAGCCGATCAATGATCCCCTCTCATCATTGATGTTTCTCTCTCTCTCTCTCCCTCTCCCTTCCTCTCTGAAATCAACAAAAATATATATTTTTTTAAAAGGAAGGAGCTCAGAAGCAGTTTCCCATCGCGCCACCACACAAGAACTCAACCCAGTCCCTATCTTGATTTCAACCTTGTGATGTCCCCAGCTGATTTGTTACCTAGCAACAACTATTTTTCAGACCAGTCACGCCTGCATGGAATGTGCGTCTTTTTCCTTTTAGGAAGTGAAATCTTATGGTCTGTACTGTTGTCTCACCAGCCGGTTAAAGATTCAGTTTGCCAAATTCCACCAAAACAGACCAGAAGCAATGAGTTAGAATTTCCTCTCTGGAGTAACATCGAATCTAGAGATCGGCGGGCTGACAGTCAATACGGTTAGGAGGTATAGCGATGAGTCAGAGCAAGGCAAACACTGCCTGATGTCATTTGTATGTAATGTAATATCGTTAAAAACTCCCCCCGTTTTTATTCTCATACAAACAGAGGGCATGGTGGTTACTGAGGCTTGGGGGCGGGGCAATTGGGAAGATGGTCCAAGGGTCCGAACTTCCAGTTGTGAGTACATGCTGGGATCGGACCCGCTGCCTGGCGGTGCTGTAGAGCTACCCCCTCCTCTGTGGGACTTGAAAGTTGCTAAGAGCGTAGATCTGACTGGCAGATGTTCGCACCACAGAAGGAAGTGGTGGCTACGTGGCAATCGGTAAGCATCTCAAGTCAACCCTTGGCAGGCCTTGAAGTGACACGACGTTAGACCTCAGTTAGGCCTTCCGTAAAGCGGGGGGAGGACATGAAAGGGAAGTCAGGGCTGCGAAGGTCTGACCCACCTCTCCAATCCCCCAGGTCCGTCATCTGCCAGGCAGACTGCACAGAGCTCTCCACGCAGGTCTGGCTCATTTGTGTTGTGTTTATCCCTGTGCGTGACTGCAAAACAGGATCCTTTTTATGGCCCATCTTCACCGATGGTCGCTGTGCCCGCGTCTCTGATGGGTG
Organism: Corynorhinus townsendii; assembly: GCA_026230045.1. Lineage (NCBI taxonomy): Eukaryota > Metazoa > Chordata > Mammalia > Chiroptera > Vespertilionidae > Corynorhinus > Corynorhinus townsendii. The sequence goes on from JAPDVU010000002.1 coordinate 217,840,561, forward strand.
GGTGTGCTGTGACTTGGCAGCAGCTTTTCTAAAACCCTTTATTAATCTCTCTGCGTATTTCGTGGGAGTTTCTGAGGAGCCTGTTAAATACGCCCCCGAATAATTCCCATTTCACTCTTTCCTTTCCAATTCTGGGACTTCCTGTCCTTATCTTCTTGGCGACTCTCTGTCACCATGGGGATGCTTCATTATATTAAGGATATGCTCTTCTTACCGTTTAAGATTTTTTTTATTATTATGGATGAGTGAATGTTAAAGTTTATAACTGCCTTTTCTGCAATTAACACAGTGTTTCTCCTTTGGTTGATTTTCCCGGGATAAACGCTACCTTCCCTGTACATTCCTTGATTCTGTTGGCTGAGGTCCTGCTGAGGATGTTTACAGCTATACGCTCCGGTGAGACCGGCCCGGGCGTTCCTTCCCAAGGGCGTTCTCGGGGGGCTCGGGGTCCTGATGATCCACGCTGACGCGGGCTTCAGCAGGCTGAATGAGGAGGGTGTCTTCATCTGGATTACGGGCAAGAGTGTGCGCCATGCGGGGACCGCTTCCTCCTTGACCGTCCGGTAAATCTTACCTGCGGAACCATCCGGGCTCGACACTTCCTCGAAGGAGACTTGACCTGTGCTCCCTTCTTCACCGGGCTTCGGAGCACGCGGGGCGAGCCTTTCTTGCTGAGTCACGGCGGCCAAGCTCTGTTTTTCTGGGAAGGGAGCCGTGTGCGGTCTCACAGGTGTCTCTACGAGCCTCCCGTCATTTTCAGCTCCGCTCCGCCTGCACTCGTGTCCCTGACTCGAGGGTGCCTCCCGGTGCCGTCTCTGGTCTTCCTTGGTCAGTTTCACGGGGGGCGGGAGGGTGTGTGCTTGTCCGTGGCTCTTTCCACAGAGCCAGCGTTTGTCCTGGTTCACCCTTTCTGCCATATCTTTGTTTCCTGTCATTAATCTGTTCTGATTTGCACTGGTCCCTTCTTCTTGTTTTCTCTGAATTTAGCACGCAGTTCTTACTCTAGCTTGTCACCCTGAATACTTGGCCCACAAATGAGCAATATTTCTTCTTTTGCCATTAAGCATTTACAGCTAAAATGCTCACCCTAGTGATGGCTTCATCCTTCCAACTTAATATGTAGTATTTTTACCATCCACTCACAAGTAATTCCTAATTTCCATGCTATGATACTTTACATTACATTATTCAGAAGTTTTTTTCAGTTCTCAACGTACAGAGAACGGACACCATTTTGTTATTGATTGGTAACTTAATAACAGTATGCTCGGAACTGTTAGAGCATACAGTTCTGTCAGAGACTGTCAGAGACCAGCCCTGGAGTTTCCAGGCACCGTGGCCACGCCGTGTCTCCGTGCTGGGTGGGCCTCTATTTGGTTGTCTTAGTAAGTGCTGAGCACAGTAGGTCCCCAATGGACACTGAAAAAACAGCAGATGCCATCCTTGGTAACCACCGACTTAAAGCAACTAGGCAGGCTTTGCCTTTGTACCTCCCTATGGGCAAGGCAGCCGAGAAGTCCTTACGCTGTGAAATCCCTGCCAGTGACGACGGGAATCGATGCCGGAGCAGGTGTCGCGTGTCCAGCTGTGAATGCAGGCACCTCCGGGGGTGTCTGAGGAGGTCGAGCAACCGGATGCAGGAGGCAGAGGTCACTGTGTCCTCGAGGCCTCGGGCGCTGTCCTAAGCCTAATCTCAGTCCTGTGACCTCCCGTCCCCCTGAGGGAAGGACTTCTTCCCCTGTCTGTCTCCCAGAAACTCTCCTCACCTCACTTCCCTTCCAGCCTCTGGACTTCATCAGTCCCCGGTCAGTTTTAAACCCTGAGGGGGGTTGGGGGGACGTCCCCCTGCCAGACAAGACAGCAGTGGTTGGAGCAGGGTAGTTGTCCTGGTGACACGGGGAAATGGCAGGAGTGACAGCCAACACCACAAAGAGTGATGTCCGTGCAGAAACCGGGAGAGGACGGGGTACTGAGGCAACCGGCGGAGAGGCAGGCTGCGTGTGCCGTAGGAAGTCACTAGAAGGCCCCCCGAAGGTGTGTGTGGCTGCTGAGTGGGCGAAGCCGGTCCGAGAAGGGCAGCCACGAGTCAGATACATGGTGACAGGTGGAGGCTGGGTTCCGGGTGGTGGGCACACAGAGGAGAAGACAGAGGCCGTATTATAAAATTGCATACCTGAGATTTATTTACAGTTATTGACCAATGTTACCCCGATAAATGTAATATAAAAAAGAGAGAGACACACACTGTATGCTTCCACTTGCCCTTAGGAAGGCCACATTCACAGAGACAGAAACTAGAAGGGAGGGCCCAGGGCCTGGGGCCCTGGGGGGGGGCCGGGGGGTGGGGGGGCAGGGGTGCGTGGGGGGGGGTGGGGGAGAGGGGGAAGCAGAAGCTGTTGTCTCCTGGGTACAGAGTGTCAGTTGTGCACGGTGGGAAGCGTTCTGGAGATCTAAACGCAGACAGCAGGTACTCCTGGGGTCTGGCTTCCTTCACCCTGCATGCTTTTAAAAGTCTAAGGTGTCCGTCATGAATCTGCTCCTTGGGACTGCGAAATAACGTTTCACCGCGTGGGCATGTCACGGTTTACCCACTTACCTGTGGGTGGACGTTTTGGCTGTTCCCAGTTCCTTGGCAATTATCATGGACACGATTGCTATGGACATTTGTGCACAAGTCTTCTTCTCTCGGCTAAATACGGAGGCGCGGGAGTAAATCACATGCATGACTTTACGAGATTGACAGGCTGTTTCCCAGAGTGGTTTTACCCAACGGTGCTACCGCCAGCCACGGAGGAGGGTCCGGGCGCTCCACACGCCGAGCGGCACTCGCTAGTCTCGTGTCCTTCGCGTTCAGCCCTGCTGGTGAGTGTGCGTGGCTTTGGTTGCACGTCCTGATGCCTCACGATTGAAGCATCTTTTCGTGTGTTTATTGTCTTGCCAATACTGTCTCCCAGTCTGTGACTTGCCTTTTCATTTTAACAGCGTCTTGCCAAAAGTAAAAGTTTTTTATTTTAACAAAGTCCATTTTTTTCAGTTTTTTTAAATGGATCATGCTTTTTGTGTCTAGCTGAAAATTCTTTGCCTACCCCAAGGTTTCAGAGCTATTTTTCTTATATGTTCATCTACAAGTTTTATATGAAGGGATCGGACCCATTTCGAGTTAATTTTGCAGAGGGTAAAGGGTAAACATCAAGATTACCATTTTCCATGTGGCTATCCAGTTTTTCCTGAACAATTTGTTGAAAAGAACTGATTTTCCCCAAACTGAGTTTCCTGGCCACTGTGTCAAAAATGTATTGCCTATGTATCAGTATTCTCGATATTGTTCCATTGATTATCTGTCTATCTTTATGCCTATACCATACTGTCTTAATTGCTATAGATGAATATTAAATCCTGACATCAGACAGTGTGATTCTTCCAACTTAGTTCTTCATTTTCAAAATCATTTTGGCTCTTGTAGGCTCTTTGCATTTATAAACTTTAGGATTAGTTCCTCAATTTCTACAAGAAACCTGCTGGAGTTTTAGTTGGGATTGCATTGATTCTACAAATCAATTTGTAGATTATTGACATTAATACACACACACACACACACACACACACACACACACACACACACTGAGTGGCCAGATTATTATGATCTCCGAACGCATAATAATCTGGCCACTCAGTGTGTGTGTGTGTGTGTGTGTGTGTGTGTGTGTGTGTGTGTGTGTGTATGAGGCCCGGTGCATGAATTCATGCATGGGTGGGGTCCGGCCAGCCTGGCCAGGGGGAGGGGACATGGGCGGTTGGCTGGCCTGCCTGCTGGTTGAACTCCTGGTCAAGGGGACAATTTGCATATTAGCCTTTTATTACATAGGATATACACTGAGTGGCCAGATTATTATGTGTTCAGAGATCATATTAATCTGGCAACTCAGTGTGTGTGTGTGTATATATATATATTGAGTCTTTGTTCCCATGAATATGGTCTATCTACCTATTAATTTACATCTTTAAAATTTTCTCTCAGCAATACTTTGAAGTTTTCTGAATACAGGTTTTGTACATATTTTGTTAAGACTATCCCTGAGCACTTTATGGTTTTAGAAACTATCATAAGTGGTATTTTTTATTTGAAGTTTCAATTGTTTATTACCAGTATATAAAAATTTAATTGATTTTTGAATAGTGATCCTGTATCCTGCAACCTTACTAAATCAGTTATGCCCAATAATATATTTTATAGATTCCTTGGGGTTTTCTATTTACTCATGGATCATGCTGTCCGTGAGTAAACGTCGTTTTCGTCTTTCCAATATGTATGCTTTCTATTTCTTTTTCCTGCACAGCCCTAGGGCTGCCTGCACCACGCTGAACAGGAAAGGTGAGGTGAATCCTTGTCCTGCTCCCAGTCTCGGGGGAGGCGTGCCGTGTTTCCCCGCACGGATGTCAGCGGTGCCAGGGTTTTTTGTGAATGTTCCTCCTTAGGTTGAGGCAGACCTTTCTGTCCCCAGGTTGCCAACAGTCTATGAATGGGCATTAAGTTCTGTCAAGTCTGGTGTTTTGAGGGTGTGTATCCATGGAGCTGCTATGTGTTTAAGAGTTAACACAGCAGGCCTGAGGCCGTTATCCTTTGCAAGGTGGGCCTTAGGGCTGCCATCTGAGGACTTTTGGGAGGGTCCCCACCATCCCCCAAACTCAGGGGGGCGGCTCGCTGTGCCTAACGTGTTTGTCACTCAGCAAACAGCATGGTTTAAGCTGAACAACTGATTCCCTTCTTGGCGTCTGGAATGTGTGCCAAGCGGAGGTTGCCCATGAGACCAGCCCCAATAAAAGCCCTGGGAGGAGTCTGTAATGAGCTGCTCTGGGCGCCAGCAGCTCCTGCCTGTGCCACGCCTGCTGCCCGGGAGTGCAGCGCAGGGAGAGGACTCCGGAAGCTCACACCTGGTCCCGTCCAGACTCCACCTCCTCGCTGATTTCGCTCTATGTCCTTACACAGTAACCAACCTCAGCCGGGAGTATGCCTGTGTGTGAATCCCATGAGTCTCAGGGAACCCTTGAATCCGGCTCGGGGACGGCCAACAGAAATAGCACCTAGTTTTCCTCCTTTATTCTGTGTTATATTAAATGATTTTGAAAATTAAACAGTCTTGAATCCCTGGAATAAATCCACTCGGCATATTACCTCTCTATGTAGTATTCTCTCTCTACGTCTATAAACAGCTAGAGTTACTTATAATAGTATATATAATTATTACATAAATATGTTTTACATGTTATTTATATTTTGTTAACATGTTATTAAGTATTTTGCATCTATATGAATAAGGGATATCGATCTATAATTTTCTTTCTTATAATAATTTTGACAGATTTAGGTATCAGGGTAATACCTGTCTCATAAAAATTAGTTTGAAAGTGTTATTTCTCCTTCTGCTTTCCAAAATATTTGTGTAGGATGGGTATTATTTCTTTTTTAAATATTTTATAGAATTCTTCAATGAAGCCACCTGGGCCTGGGGTCTTCTCGGTCAGCAGTAAAATGGCAAATGGAATTTATTTAATAGACATAAGGCTGTTAAGGCTTTCTATTTCTTCTTGAGTCAACTCCAATAATTTGTAACTTTCAAAGAATTTGTTTCATTCATAAGCTGTCAAATTTATTGGTATTGATTGTTCAAAATATTCCCTTATAATCTTTTTGGTTATAGGATTCATGGTGATATCCTTCTTTCATTCTTGATATTGATATTTTGTGCTTTTTATTTTTTTTTTTCCTTTGATCATTCTGGCTAGAGGTTTATCGATTTTATTAACTTTTTCAAATAACTCTTGGTTCCATTGATTTTTCTCTATTGTTCTACTATATTCTATTTTGTTAGTTTCCACTTTTATCTTTACTTGTGCTCAAGTGTGGTTTAATTTTCTTTTTGTCCCCTAATCTCTTAAGGTGGAAACTTAGATCATTCATTTTTTTTCTTAATATATGTATTTGATGCTGTTAACTTCCCTCTAAGCACTGCTTTAGCTGCATGTCACACATTTTGATATTTTGTGTCTTCATTTTCATTCAGTTCAAAACATTTTCTAGTTTTCGCTTTGATTTCTTCTTTGGCTCGTGGGTAGACATGCATTTATTTTCCTAATATTGGGAGATTTTTCCAGAGCTTTTTCTGTCCTTTGTTATTGTTTATTTGCTTAATGTGAGCTGAGTTCCAGAGCAAAGGGTTGTTAACAGTCGGTGCTGTCCCCTTGGCTGGGAGCTGCCCGGACACACTATTTCACTTACTGAGCCAACAAACCTTTCTGTGTTGTATCTACCACAGAGGTAAATTTCAGACACATGTTCGGAACTGGTGAAATCTTAATACTAATGCCGACATTTAATATTGTATACTTAAAGCAAAAGTAGTAATTAATTTTAAGTTTCAACACTTGGACCCTTGTGCTTTATTAAACTTTTGGACTTTAACCCATGCTTAGATCATTTCATTTGAACCTAAAAAAACGAGCAAACAAAACACACACACACACACACACACACCCCAAGATCTCTGATCGGTGGAGCACGGAGAATGTTACAGCAATGAAGCTACTCTGTACATCCTTAATGGTGGGCCCAGGTCTTGGCACATTTGTCAAACCCCTGAGAATACACAGCAACAAGAGTGAACCCTGATGTAAACTGTGGACTTTGGGCGATGAAGGTGTGTCCACGTAGCTCATCGATTGTAACAAAGGTACCACGCTGGTGAGGGGTGCTGATAGGAGGGGAGGCTGTGCCCACGTGGGGGGTGAGGCGGACAGGGGAGCTCTGCATGCTCCGCTCAAGTTCACTGGGAACCGCAAAGGGCCCTGAAATAAAAATAAACTTTTTTTTTTTTAAGTAATAGTAAGATCTCACGCCATTCCAAGTGCTGGATTCATCTTTAATACTATTTTCACATTTGTTGCTGCTACTGAATTACTTCAGTTTCTCTAAATTACTTTAGTCACGTGGTTTCCAGTGTGATTTTTAAAATACATTTTTATTGATTTTTAGAAGAGAGGAGGGGAGCCGAGAGAGAATCATTGATCGGCTGCCTCCTGCACGCCCCCTACTGGGCATCAAGCCCGCAACCCGGGCACGTGCCCTGACTGGGAATTGAACCCAGACCTCTCCATTCCTAGGCTGACGCGCAATCCACTGAGCCACACGAGCCGGGCCAGTGTGACTTTAAAATCCCCCTGACGCTTTAATAAGCTTGACCAGGTGGTAGTAAAACTGCTCAGCTGGAGCCTGTGTTATTTTAGAAATGGAACCTTTGAGGACGCCATCCAGTCCCTGGGGTGTGAGTCAGCTACTCAATTAATCTGTCTCAAAGGAAAAGCACCCTCCTCCCCTAGCCTCTGGCCGCCCTCCCGGGGGAGGGTGTCCGATGAGCTCCGGGTGCCGGCAGCTGCCTCCCAGCAGCGCAGGGCGCTGGGCGAACGCAGCAGAGCTGAGTCACGATGGCCGAGTGACAGGCAGTGAAAAATCAGTGCCTTTCAGGCAGTTCCTGTTGCCTAATATGGACATTGAAGCAGATGCTGTCACTCGGGGCCCCGCCTGTGACCCAGAGGAACGCTTCCCTGCGAGGCGTCGCCCTGATTTCCTGATTGCCGGGGACCAGCCACCCCAGCAGCAGCTGTCTGGCGAGCCGCCCCGCTCTCTCCTCTGCGCGGGGGCCGGGCCGCGGGACCGCCCAGCGCACGCCCTGGCCAGCGTGGCTGCTCCGTCTGCTTTTGTTTTCTGTTCTGTGTGGAAGAATCGCAGCCCAGGTGTCCAGGTTGCCCTTCCTCCCAGGGAAAGCGCACCCCCCGCCCCCCGCCTCGTCCTGCAGGTGCCGGGGTTTATGGCTTTAGGAAGCAGAAACAAGACACTGAGAACAGAGGCCGCCTGTGTGGGACCTGGAGCACGCCGGCCGCGCCTGGGACAGGGCTTCCCCCAGCATAACCGCTGTGATCCCGCAGCCAGCGACTCACATGGCCAGCCCTTGGGCTCCGCGTTCTGCTCAGAAAGGTGGGATGGGGACAGAGCCTCCTGCTTCTTCACGGAGCAGAGAGATTGCAGCTGCAGAGGACAGCTTTCAGAGAAATGAGTCAAACGTGTAAAAAGCCATAAGGAAAGGAGGCCCCTTTCCGAGGAAGTGACAGCAGATTCGCAAACTGAATGACTCACACGCTGCCTTCCAAGGGCCGGGGCGGCTCTGAGTCACGGAGGAAGCCTTTAAACCTCACAGACCCGAGTCCTCTTTCAGGAATCCACGCTGCAGCCTCCGCATCCCCTATTCGCCGACCTCACATAGCCTCGCCGAGGCCTGGACCAGTCACCGTCTGTAAACCACCACTTGGAAGTGCCTGTTTAAAAGCCTGATTCAACTCTAGGGTTCTTTCGAGTGACTCATGAGTCTGGATGTTAGAAATAATCATAAATGCATTAGAAACAGCCGTTGATGAAAAATATAGAAATGTCGCCCGGCCGGTGTGGCTCAGTGGTCGAGTGCCGACCGATGACCCAGGGAGGTCTGGGTTGGATTCCCGGTCAGGGCACATGTCCCAGTTTTGGGGCTCGATCCCCAGTAGGGGGCGTGCAGGAGGCAGTCGATCCATGATTCTCATCATTGATGTTTCTATCTCTCTCTCCTTCCTCTCCGAAATGAAGAAAAATTAAAAATAGGGAGAGAGAGAGAGATGCCTTGCAGCAGAAACCTGTGTTTCTGAATCCTCCTTTAGAAGGTGGGTCCCTTGAAGGAAGACATCGAACGCCAACCCGAGGAAGGAGGGAGCGGCCTTGACCATACATCTACCAATTAAGGAGGAAATGTTCGCAGTAGGGAGCTACACGGTGGTCCATTATGCAACAACCACGAACACCAGCTCTGGCCGGGCGGCTCGGAGGTTGGAGCGTTGTCCCACGCACCAAGGGGTGGCGGGTTCGATTCCCAGTCAGGGCGCATACCGAAGCTGCCGGATTGATCCCCGGATGGGGCTCATCCAGCAGGCCGCCGGCCAATGTTTCTCTCACATCGATGTTTCTCTCTCACTCCCCCGTCCTCTCTCTAAAAACCAATAAAAACGTATCCCCAGGTGAGGATTCAAAAGGAAAAAAAAAAAATCAACAACAGGTGGAATTCTCTAGAGACCGGACCTGAATTATGCGGTCCAAGAATCTATATTCTGCTGTTTCAGAACCAGAAACGAATGGGTGACCCAAGGATGTTTCCAAGAAATGGTGACCAACGTCCACTCCAAGATGATAAGCAACTTCGGAACAAGCTCAGACGTACGCGCAGTTTCAAGAGCAAGTGGCGGAGAACAGCAGGAACTCGGAAAGCTTGGGGACAGGGAAGGAGATTCCGTCAGATTTGAATGTTGGGCGATCCCCCCCTTCCCCCCCCCCCCCTACTTTGCAGAAGGGCACTTTTGCTATCGGCGCTTAGGGAGTTGGGATATAAACAAACAGTAACACTTCACCCAGCCCCGTGGTCGGCAAACGGCGGCTCGAGAGCCACATGCGGCTCTTTGGCCCCTGGAGTGTGGCTCTTCCACAACATACCACGGCCTGGGCGAGTCTACTTGGAAGAAGTGGCGTTAGAAGAAGTTTACGTTTAAAAAATCTGACTCTCCAAAGAAATTTCAATCGTTGTCCTGTGGATATTTGGCTCTGTGGACGAATGAGTTTGCCGACCACTGCGGGCCTAGACCATGCAGACATTATGGGTGTTACAGGGCGGCCTGGGACCTCCCTCAGATTTGCTAGCTGGGTGTCCACGTGACGGCGTGCGGCAGATCAGACCCCATGGCGGGAAGGGGGGCGAGAAAGGCCTGCTCAGTCTTGTCAAGGGGATTTCAGATCCCCGCTCAGGGCAGAGGCTGTGCCCCCAGAGGCCTGGGGCGGAGTCTGTCCGGGGATACTGCCCCCCGGGCTGCTTGGAAGAGCGGGAGGACAGAGACTTGACAGCCTGAAGACCTGGGTGCCAGTCCCCACGCTGCCACTTACGGGTGTGAGGTCGGGGACGTGACCAGCCTCTCTGGGCCTCAGTTTCCCCTTCTGTAAAAGGCGGGCAAGCGAAGGGCCTCACAGGTGGCCACTGAGTAGGGGAGATGTGGGAAAGCATGGGTGGGCCCCCGGGTGTCGAGCCAATGTGAATCCGACAGCTATCGGGACTCATTCTTCTCTCTTTCTTTAAATCCTCGATTGAGCATATGTTTTTATTTATTTTAGAGAGAGAGCAAGGGGCGGGGGGAGAGAGAGAGAGAGAGAGAGAGAAACATTGATGGGTGGCCTGCCGTACTCGCCCTGACCAGGGATCAAACCCACGTCCTCGGATGTGCCCTGACTGGGAACTGAAACGGAAACCTTCCGGGTACGGGATGCTGCTCCAGCCTCCAGCCACCCAGCAGGGCTTGGCTCTCATTCTTTTATGTTCGTGGTCGCTCATGGTTAAAGAATGCAAGAATTCACAGTGATTCAGAGGAAAAGACACTTCCCTAGTCATTATCGAGGATCCTGGGTCTGAAGGTCACGTGCGTGAGGGCTGCATTCCACATGAATATACAGCGCTGCACACTCACCCGAGGTCCTTCCGGCTGCCTTAGAAACTGTCATGTGCAAATAAAGACCCGTTACACCCCCTGGCTGCTGTGGCTCAGTGGATAGAGCGTCCGCCTGGGGACGGAAGGGTCTCGGGTTCGATTCTGGTCGGGGCACATGCCCAGGTTGTGGGCTCCATCCCCAGTGGGGGGCCTGCAGGAGGCAGCCGACCAATGATTCTCTCTCATCACTGATGTTCCTATCTCTCTCTCCCTCTCCCTTCTGCTCTGAAACCAACACAAATACGTGTGTTTTTTTAAAGACATGTGTTCCATGTATGTAAAGAGCAGACGGTGTGTCCTGTGTCCTACAAACCACTTCCCAAGCTTCGTAAATACTCAAAACCCCTTGTTGAGAGGAGTGTTCACAACAAGGAGCTTACGGGGCTCCAGTGTGTTCCTGCCTTCTCCCTGCTCCGCCTCATTCCTGGGGGAAAGCACCGCCCGTCCGCCCGTCCGCCCGCCCGTCCGACCGCGGGATGAGCGCTGGCCCCTCTGATTTACAGCCTTTTCCTGCGAGCCACCCCTCAGGCTGAAAGCAGGAGGTTCTGTCCTCATTTGCTTTACTTCTCCCCCCTCTCGCCGGGCCTTTAAGCCAACTGAGATTCAGAAGCCAGAATCCCCACTCTGCCCTGTGATCTCCGGCGAAGGTCAGTGTGTCACAGGCTGCCCACCTGCGGACCCTTGGCCCTCCCCACATCCACGCATGTCCAGCGATGACGTGGTGGGAACCCGCCCGTGTTGGGGAGCCCAGGTGTTCCCCTCCCCCGCCCGAGTCCTTGGTGGCCTGCATGAGAGTGTGGTATCCAAACTTCTGGGTTCATTCCCCCCCCCCCCCCAAAAAAAAGCCATCGTTACATCTGTGCCAGGGGGTGGGGTGACTTCAGATGCCAGTGCCAGAGGCCCCGTCCGGGGTGGAGTGAGCAGGGTGGGTGCAGTCACAGCCCATTCGGAAGCCAGCGCGTATGTACTTGACCTTTGCCCCCCCACCACCCAAGTGCAGGGGCTCACGGCCAGGCTGACACAGACGGCTCATCGCGTGCAGAGATTAGGTGGCTCTGAGCGGGCGGACGAGGTGGGGACGGGCGCTGGGCTCACACTAACCGCAGCTGGAGGTCAAGGTCCCCGCCCACAGGAGGCCTCTCGGGTGATAACCTGGCGGGTGGAGAGGGCACCGGCCCCCCGCTTCCTGCCCATTCCACCCTCAGACAAATCGCTGCCTCCGCCCGCCACTCACCCCTGGCGTGTGGGTGGCTGCTCGCGGGTCAGAGTCCCCACGCTGGGTTAATCTACGTTTTCTTCTTCCCAAATACGTTTTTATTGATTGCAGAGAGGAAGGGAGAGGGAGAGAGAGAGAGAGAGAGAGAGAAACATCCATGAGGAGAGAGAATCATGGATCGGCTGCCTCCTGCACGACCCACACTGGGGATCGAGCCCGCAACCTGGGCCTGCGCCCTGACCGGGGATCAAACCGTGACCTCCAGGTTCATAGGTCGATGCTCAACCCCTGAGTCACGCCGGCCGGGCTGACTTTTTTCTTTAAAACTCATCCTGGCATGCCTCCCCCGCGATATTATATCCCCACTGACCCTCCCTCCTCGCCTCCTACTATTTCACGTCTCCTCTCCTCCCCTCTTCGGTGTATCCTCCTGGTCGCTGTAGGACTGGGGCCCGACAACTCCCTTTGCAGGCGTCGCGGCTCGGCTGGAGACCTTTCGGACCCTCCGTGGCCTGCAGACTCCCCGGCCGGCCTTCCAGGTGTGAAATCGGGCCCAGACCTGCTTCGCCAGGTCTCCCCTGGAGCTGCCCTGCTCCCGTCCAAAGGGCGGCCCCCTCACAGCACAGCCATCCTGTCTCAGGCCTGGAGCCCCAGACATCCTCCTCTCGTCTCCTCTCCTCTGTGCCCATGAAGTCCCCCTGACAGGTGTGCCCCTCTGGGAGCCTCACCCAGCCATCACTTGGGTTTTTTACCCTCATCTTGAATGCACTGCAGGCCCCCACTCAGACAAAGGGGCACATTGGGGATGGTGTGCCCGGGGATCGGGCCCCTGCTCAGACGAGGCAGGCACATTAGGGTGGTGTGGCCGGAGACTCGGGCCCCCGCTCAGATCAGGCGGGCACATTAGGGTGGTGTGGCCGGAGACTCGGGCCCCCGCTCCGATGTCCGCTCAGATCAGGCGGGCACATTAGGGTGCTGTGGCTGGAGACTCGGGCCCCCGCTCAGATGTCCGCTCAGATCAGGCGGGCACATTAGGGTGGTGTGGCTGGAGACTCAGGCCCCCGCTCTGATGTCCGCTCAGACGAGGCAGGCACATTAGGGTGGTGTGGCCGGAGACTCGGGCCCCTGCTCAGACGAGGCAGGCACATTAGGGTGGTGTGCCCGGGGATTGGGCCCCCGCTCCGATGTCGCTCCTGCTGACCCTGCCTGCAGGATTCTCCCGCCCCAGCCTCCGCAGCACCTCCCTGGTGGCCATGACACATCTGGCACACTGCCCGCGTTTACAGGCATTTCCCTGTTAGGTTATAAGTGCCTTGGCAATAGGGACGGTGCTTTACTCACCTTTTTATGCCCCACACGGGACATTATCACAAAATTGTTATCTGTCGAATGAATAAACTCAGCAGTTAAGAGGCCCTATCAGAGCAACAGACCTCTTGACCCCGACTGACAGAGGTGCTCCATGCCCTCCCCTTGGTCAGCATCACACCAACCATCCTGTGTCTTTAAGAAAAGGCCAGCCCGGCTGGCGTGGCTTAGAAGTTGACCATCAACCTACGAACCAGGAGGTCAGAGTTCGACTCCTGGGCAGGGCACATGCCCAGGATGCAGGCTTGATCCCCAGTGTGGGGTGTGCAGGAGGCAGCCAATCAGTGATTCTCCCTCATCACTGATGTTTCTCTCTCTCTCTCTGAAATCAATAAAAAAGATATATATTTTTTAAAAATTTTATGTGGATTCACCTTGTTATTCATCAAAAGCTGTGCGAAATCACGCGAGATTTCACAGCTTTGTTAGATAAAATTGAAGTGTAACAGGAAAACAAACGTCACCTATTTCAACATGCCTACCATCACCCGTGGCATGTGCACTGGAGGCCGACCGTGCCAGCCTTCTGAACATGCTACTCAAAATTTCCAGCTATTCAGGTCAATGTCACACCTGAGCACAGGGAGGGGGCGGGGGAGCGGGCGGCTGCCCCGTGCCGCCCCGGGGCCCCGAGGGGTCCGCTTTAATGCACACTGGCTCTTTCTCCCTCGTCCTGCTAGCGGCCCCTCCCTTCCCCAGAGGCTCTGCACAATCCCTGCTCGCAAACATCGCCCCGTCCTGAAAGTGAACGTCATCCCGCCCGCCACTCATCTCCTCCAGCCTCACAGCAGTCTCCTCCCGGCCGCCCACGGCTCTTCCGGTCCCTGGACCTTCTGGGCGCGAAAGTGCCATGTGTTTCTCGTAATCGTGGCACTAATGGGTCACCCCCGCGGTGCTGTCATGCCCAGTTCAAAAGACTCTCTGAGCACGTTATGACCGCCGGGTTATTAGCATGTCATTAATTGACATAATAATTCCATAATGTAATTAACAATTACGCTCTCCACGGAGCCAAGCAGAGCTCGGGAACATTAAGTAACAAGCCCCAGGACAGCACAAGGTCAAAACCAAGGGCCGCGCTGGAAACGGCGTCTCCCGAACCAGGGCTGTGCTGTCAAGGCCAAGGCCGCGCTTCCTCATCTGCGCCCCTGGCGAGCTCAGAAAGATGCCCCGAGGAACCGGAACGGGGCAGCGCCAAGAGGATGCCATCTTCTCACATCGTCCTGGCCGGGGTGGCTCAGTGAGTAGAGCGTCGGCCTGTGGACTGAAGGGTCCCGGGTTCGATTCCGGTCAAGGGCACGTACCTGGGTTGCAGGCTCCTCCCTGGCCCAGGCCCTGGTCAGGGCGCGTGCAGGAGGCAACCGATCAGTGTGTTTCTCTCACGCTGATATTTCTCTCTGTCTTTCCCTCTCTCTCTGAAAACCAATGGAAAAATACCCTCGGGTGAGGATTAACATAAATTAATTAAGAAACCAACATCATACATCTAATCCCCCGCTGCTCGGTTAGCCGAACAATCTCTGTCCGGGAGCCCTTTCTCTGATCGCTGGGCAGGGCCTCTCCCTCCCTCCGAGCTCCTGTGTGGCCGCCTCTCCGCGGCGCTCGGTTTGGGTGCTGAGACACCATTCAGATCGTGTCTCTGCTTAGCGGAACCCCCCCCCCCCCCCACTTCTGCACCCATGGCTCCCTCACCACTCGGAGCCAAAGCCAGAGTCCTCACTTCGAGGCCTTCCACGATGGGCCCTGCTCCCTGTGTCCCCACGCCCCGCCCTGTGCCCCTTCCTCCCCACGCCCCGCCCGCTCTGGGGTCCCTCGGCACGCTGCTGCCCCAGGGCCTTTGCGCACGCTCTCCCTTGGCCTGGAATGTCCCCCCCACAGATGGCCATGTGACTCACCTGCTGTGGAGGTCTTCACTCCGGTAACCCCTCCTCCGGGCCCCCCTGCCCCTCCCCAGCGTGTTCAGACCTGGTCCTTGCCTCACGCTTCCCCTGGTATTTGACACAGTCCCACGCGTTTCGCTTCCCTGTCCTGCTTGTTGTCACTCACCGCCCAGGCCAGCGGCCCAGCGCACGCACGATGGCGCACGTCTTGGGAGGGGGCGGTGTGCAGGCGTGACTAATCCCACCGTGAGCTGAGCTTGCCGGCTCCTTCTGCTGCCGCTGCGCACGATCACAAAGGCCCTTGTGGTTTGAATTACTTTAAAGCCCGAACGCTATTCATTTCCGGCGAGGCTTTCCCAGAAACACGGCACGTGGGGGAGAATTAAGATGTTTTCAGAGCGGTCCCGAGAGCGGCCGGCCGAGGGCCCAGCGAGAGGGCCATCGCTCAGCTCATCTTCCTGCTCAGAAACCCACAGAGGCCTCGGGAGCCCTCTGGCTCGTTCCAAAGGAGGCTCCACAGCTGAGCTGCTTCTTCAGAGTGTTCTGGAAGAAGCTCGTGTCCATTCCAGTTCATACTTCTTATTTTTTTTAAAGCATTTATTATTTTCAAGGTTAGAAGTGACTATGTTATACCAAAAGGGTTCTTACAGGTTATGCAATGAGATTTTTAAAAAAGAGCGAGAGCGAGAGAGAGAGAGAGAGAGAGAGCGAGAGAGACTTAAAAATAACACACCTACTCGACTTCATTCAGCATCACTGCGTGCCGCCTCGGCGCGGCCCTGGGCAGCCATTCGGCCATGTTTGGCCTGAGTCTGTGCACGTGTTGGAGGTGAAGGGGCCTGTTTCCTTGTTCAGACACGGAATGTGAGCCTGACTCTGTCCCCGTGCAATCGGCGGGGGGTGGGGGTGGGGGTGGGGGTGGGGTGGGGGTGGGGGTGGGGGTGGGGGAGTGTGCAGGCAGCTCCACAGGGCGTGGCCACTTCAGCACTCACCTCAGCCCCCACCGCATGGCGCAGCGGCCCCCAGACCTAAGGGCTGGCACCAGGCGACTGGCATCGCTTCGATGCCACCATCCATCCCCCTGGGAGCAGAGCCCAGGCCGCGCGTCAGCTTTGGTCCCCCCTTCTTCCCTGCTGGTCCCTCCCCACAGCCCCCAGCCCCAGCCCCCAGCCCCCAGCCTCCAGCCCCCAGCCCCCTCCCCACAGCCTCAGCCCCCAACCTCCTCCCCACAGCCCCCAGCCCCCAGCCCCAGCCCCCAACCCCTTCCCCACAGCCCCAGCCCCCAGCCCCAGCCCCCAGCCCCCTCCCCACAGCCTCAGCCCCCAACCTCCTCCCCACAGCCCCAGCCCCCAGCCCCAGCCCCCAGCCCCCTCCCCACAGCCCCCAGCCCCCAGCCCCCAACCCCTTCCCCACAGCCCCAGCCCCCAGCCCCAGCCCCCAGCCCCAGCCCCCAGCCCCCAACCCCTTCCTCACAGCCCCAGCCCACAGTCCCCAGCCCCCAGCCCCAGCCCCCAGCCCCAGCCCCCAGCCCCAGCCCCCAACCCCCTCCCCACAGCCCCAGCCCACAGTCCCCAGCCCCCAGCCCCCAGCCCCAGCCCCAGCCCCCAGCCCCAGCCCCCAGCCCCCTCCCCACAGCCCCCAGCCCCCAGCCCCAGCCCCAGCCCCCAGCCCCCAGCCCCCAGTCCCCAGCCCCCTCCCCACAGCCCCCAGCCCCCAGCCCCCAGTCCCCAGCCCCCAGCCCCAGCCCGCAGCCCCCAACCCCCTCCCCACAGCCCCAACCCCCTCCCCACAGCCCCCAGCCCCCAGTCCCCAGTCCCCAGCCCCCAGCCCCCAGTCCCCAGCCCCCAGCCCCCAGTCCCCAGCCCCCAGCCCCCAGCCCCCAGCCCACAGCCCCAGTCCCCAGCCCCCTCCCCACAGCCCCAGCCTCCAGCCCCCAGCCCCCTCCCCCCAGTCCCCAGCCCCCAGTCCCCAACCCCCTCCCCACAGCCCCCCCGTCCCCAGCCCCCAGCCCCCTCCCCACAGCCCAGCCACAGCCCCAGCCCCCGGGACAGCTGCAAAACCCACGGTTTGCACTAGGCAGGCACGGTTTTACTATCAGGACCACTGGCTTTGAAGATCCCCGCATTTCTCACAAGATTCGCAGGAAACAAACGGGATGATGATTGAGCTGCTTCTCAGAAAAGGCTCTCTGGTGGCATCTAATGTATGTTCAATGCACTGACCCTCCTCCCACAGGCCTCCTTCCTGCCTCTTCCCGGTGCCTCAGGCGGCAGCGTGCATGCAATACATGCTCAAGAAACCATCGCTGAATTAGGGGGTTCATGGGATGGGCTCCTCAACATTAAATACCTCAAAGGACATTTATCTTCTGCACAGAGCGTCTAGCTGTGTTTTGACACTGAGGAGTTCTATTTTGTTTTCAGATGTCTTAAATTGACTTTTAGAGAGAGGAAGGACAAGCAGAGGGAGAGAGAGAAACATGGATCGGCTGC
Source organism: Corynorhinus townsendii (assembly GCA_026230045.1). Classification (NCBI taxonomy): domain Eukaryota; kingdom Metazoa; phylum Chordata; class Mammalia; order Chiroptera; family Vespertilionidae; genus Corynorhinus; species Corynorhinus townsendii. Next base: position 217,858,122 of record JAPDVU010000002.1, read on the forward strand.
CTCCTGCACGGGGACAGGGCCGCAGCCCGGGCACGTGCCCTGCCTGGGAGGCGAACCGGCGAACGTTTGGTGCACAGGCCGATGCCCAACCACCTGAGCCACGCCCGCCAGGGCTCGACACGAGCTTTTGGGAAAAGAGCACGGCGGACAGATGCACGCGGCAATAGACAGAAAGCTGAATTGTTTTAAATCCTTTAAAATGCACGCGGCACGGCCATCACAACAGAAGCATCTGCTGGGGGAAAAGGCAACCGCGCACGAGCGGAAATCTCCCCTTGGCGTCCCTGCCTTTCAGAAACGGATCGCGCCGTTCACACAGCCCAACGCAACAGGCAACAGAACAAGGAGCTGCGATTCGCACCCTGCGGATGTATTTCAGAAACGTGAATTACGCTGAAGCGGCCGTACACACCAGACTGCCGGCTGCATGATTCGTGAACGTGAAGTTCCAGGAGAGCCGAACCAGGCGATGCTAGGCAGCCGGAGGCCCGGGCTGCCCCCGGGAAGGCCGGGAGAGGAGGGTACAGGCTCTGCGGGCTGCTGGGGTTTGCTTTGCCCGAGGGCACACATCTGCACCCCGGTTAACGAGGGGCCTGGGGAGCATTCGGGTGGAGGGACACAGGAAGTGTCCGTGGACCTGCTCATTGGGGTGAAGGGAGGGACAAGCCAGAGGCCAGTGGGTTTGGTTCCCGCGGGGGTCAGTGGCGATTTGGAAGGCGGCGCTTCTCCGCGGGTGCACGTTGCCCCCCACCCCCCACCCCCCACCATCACCACCAAGAAAAGGAAATATGAATATTTAAAATCAACCGCGACGTGGAGGAAACCTAACAGGAAATACCAAGCCAGTGTGGCTCAGTGAATAGAGCGCCAGCTCGCAGACCCAAGGGTCCCGGGTGCATACCAAGGTTGCAGGCTCCCTGACTGCCGGGCCCTGGTTAGGGCTCATGCAGGAGGCGACCAATCCATGTGTTTCTCTCACATCAATGTTTCTCTCTGTCTTTCCCTCTCTCTTCCACTCTCTCTGAAAATCAATGGAAAACTCTCTTTGGGTGAGGATTACCCAAAAAAGAAAAGGAAAAAAAAAAAAAAGAAGAAAGGAGTATGTCCAGAATGCACCTGAGGTGTGGAAACGGGCTCCGAGTCCCAGCATGAACCCCGATTTCATACAGGCACAAACTCGCACACGGACGGACAGACAGACACAGCTGTGTGTGTAGATGTGTGTGTCAGTGACACACACACCTGAGTGGCCAGATTGTTATGATCTCTGAACGCATAATCATCTGGCCACTCAGTGTATGTCCTATAGAATAAAAGGCTAATATGCAAATTTTCCCCTGGACCAGGAGTTCGACCAGCAGGCAGGCCGGCCAACCTCCCATATCCCCTCCCCTGGCCAGGCTGGCCGGACCCCACCCATGCACAAATTCATGCACCGGGCCTCTAACACACACACACACACACACACACACACAGACACACACACACACACACACACACACACACACACACACACACACTGAGTGGCCAGATTATTATGCGTTCAGAGATCATCATAATCTGGCCATTCAGTGCATATTCCTCGGCTCCCTCTGGTCAGAGGGCCTGAGGGCAATGGCACTCCTATGGCAATAAGCACACCCATGCCCAGATCTTGGTTTCTAAACACCATCCTCAAAAATAAAAATAAAAACAGAGCTCCTCAGAGGACCAACGAGGGAAAATACAAAGTGAGCCTGAAACTCAGGAAGTGCTCGGGACACGATGGGTGTGTGAGGCAAGAGCTAACCTGACGGAAGCGTCAATGAGCCAGCTGAGACCGTCTGAGCGGCAACGGAAGTAACGGTGACACCGGATAAACCCAAAGAGCAAAATAAATACCCTGGCTCCGCCCTGAAATGAGAAAGCAATGGGATAAATAAGTAAGTGGAGACGAAGGGCCAACTCCTTCCTGCACCTGGACTCCAGCTCGTCAGCGTCCGAAGAAGGAGGGACGCGGGAAAGTGCCCTCAGAGGATTAGAAACCCTCAAACTAGTCAGTGCAAGCTTACGGAGACGCAGGATACATGCATGGTCTCAAGGTACCTCCTCCAAAGCAAAGCAAAAAATAGTCAATTCACAGCACTGCTCCCTGGCCCTCAACCCCTTAACCCAGTGGTCGGCAATGGAAATACCTGTGTTTTCCGATGGTCTTAGGCTCTACAGCCGCGGTTCTCAACCTGTGGGTCGCGAGAACCGCTAGCAGGGTCGCCGAAGACCACCGGAAAACACAGGTATTTCCATGACGATTCATAACAGTAGCACAATTCCAGTTATGAAGTAGCAAAGAAAATAATTTTATGGTGGGGGGGTCCCCACCACAGGAGGAGCTGTATTAAAGGGCTGCGGCCTTAGGAAGGTTGAGAACCACTGAGGGGCCCCGGTAATGGGGGGCTCACTGTCCAGTTCTCCCCACTTTCCTGGATAGTAGAAACTTTTAAAAAGAAAATGTTGGTGCCTGGCCAGCGTGTCTCAGGGGTTGAGCGTCGACCTAGGAGCCAGGAAGTCACGGTTCAATTCCCGGTCAGGGCACGTGCCCGGGTTACGGGCTCGATCCCCAGTGTGGGGCGAGCAGGAGGCGGCCCGTCAATGATTCTCTCTCATCACTGATGTTTCTCTCTCCCTCTCCCTTCCTCTCTCAAATCAATAAACATATTTTTAAATAAGTAAGAAAATGTTGGCAACACCCAGTTAATGAACTAAATGTAACTTTCCTTCTGGTGGCAACTTAAGGATTCCTAATTGGACATACAGACCTCGGGCCCTCAGCAACCCGGCGCAAGCCAAGTGGGACAGAGCGGTTTCTGCTGACCCAGGGGCCAGAGGAAGGAGAGCCACGACCCCGAGGCGGGAGCCAGAACAGCGCAATCCGAACAACGCAGCCCCGTGAACAGCGGCCAGAGAAGGAGACTCGGAACTGGGGAGTGGGCGTGGGATGCTCAGCAGGAGAGGATCGCCTGCGCTGCTAGGCGCGCGGAGCCCTCTCGGTGCTCAGATGTCTCTCCGTAGAGACACGGCCCTGGTAAGACGCGCAGGCTCTGTCTCCCACGCAAAGCCTGCCCCTTGGGTGCAGACGGGCCTTATCGGGGACTGATTAGAGGAGGGAGGAGGCGCGGGCCTGCTATGCCAGGGCCGGTGGAAGTTGGTACAGTTGCCTTATTGAATGTGATTTAATTGCTAAATAAACTGATCCGGTGAATCAGCCCGCCGTAAAATGATGTAACCAGCCATAAATCTGTGCTGTAACCTTTGGGGCGCGGCATGAATGTGCGCTCTGTAACCCACATCTTTACCACGGCGCGCGGGAAACCGTGGCCGGGTAATGAAATACACACATGTTCCTCGGAGACTGGGAATGCGGGGATGCGGAAGGGAAAAAGATGATCTTCGCTCCAGAGAGTCCAGGTCAGGAAGCGTCCTGCCGATGATTCAGAAAGCTTCTGCTTCCCAGGGCGGGACAGGAAGCGCGGTGGTCGGTTGAGGCAGCGCCGGGAGGACAGCACTGAGGGGGAATTCCAGGCCCGGTCCTCGGGGAACAGAGAGGAACTGGACCCAGAAGGGGGGGGCCTTCTGGGCTGCTAAACTGACCTGGCCCGCAAGTGTGCGCACGCTGTAACACAGCCATCGTCTCCAGGCTGGAAGAGAGCTGGACCCCAGGTCCCCGCGCGCGTGGCCTTCTGCGTGCGGCTTGGATAGTTTAGTTAGACCTGACAGACCGCATGTGGAGAGGAGGAGATTGGGTCCATAAATCATGACCCTTTCAGAAGTGAACTGAATCCTAGGAAGTTAGTAATTCTAAATAATAATGACTTTCTAATCCTCGCCTGAGGATAGGTTTTCATTGATTTGAGAGAAAGAGAGAGAGAGAGAGAGAGAGACATGAATTGCCTCCTGTACGCCCCCCAACTAGGGATCAAACTTGCAACTGGGGTATGTGCCCTGACCAGGAATCGAACCCACCACCTTTTGGTTAGGGGACGATGCTCCAACCCACTGAGCTACACCAGCTAGGGCAAGAATGGTATTTTTAAAGCCAATAACAGTGCTCGGCCGGCGTGGCTCCGCGGCTGAGCATCAACCTATGAAGCAGGAGGTCGCAGTTCAAATCCCGGCCGCATACCCGGGTTTCAACTTGATGTCCAGTACGGGGCGTGCACAGGCAGCCGATCAATGATTCTCTCTCATCGTTGATGTTTCTACCTCCCTCTTCCTCCCCTTTCCTCTCTGAAGTCAATAAAAAGATATTAAAAAAAACAAAACAATAATAGCTAACATTCAGTAAACACTCCAGTGTACCTGGCCTTATGCTCAGCCATTAGCTGTATTAACTCAAAAATTTCCCTCCAGAGTGCTCGCTGAGCCTCAACAGGACACAGCGCTGATCCCCATGCTACTGGCAATTCTGAGAGACACAGCGATGCCTCCTCCACAGTTCTCTCCCTCTTTTTTTTTTTGGACACACTGAAGGTCCGCTAAGGGGCGAATGGAAATTATTCCAGCTGCATCTCTTTCAGAACTGCCGAGCGGGGCCAGGCCTCCCGCACTGCTCTGTTCGTTTCCACAGCAGCACGGCACGCTCACGCCACGCGGCTCCCGGTCCCCCAGGAACAGGCATCTCGCAGGGGACGGTCATTCTGTGACAACCTGGACGCCCGCCTGGAAAAGGGTACGAGATGCCACACACACATATACACTCGCCCCGAGTCTCTACAGCAAGAATCCGACGTGTGAGAGCACACCCTGTCCTAACAGCAGCCCGCAGCCACATCCAGCCGCCCTCGGGTTGCACCGGAGATCCGTTCCCACGGCGCGATGTAACGCCATTTTCGCCGTAAGTCGGAACCCACCTACATGAGCACCTACGTCACTCACATGGAGCACATACACAGCAGTAATGAAGTGAAACAGTAAACAAATTTAAAAGAAAGGTAACAATTCCTGGCCTTTACTTGTGGTAAATAAATAATAAAAAACACAAAGCCCATATGTACAGACGTCGAAATGGCGGAACTTTTTTATTATATATATATATATATAAATAAACGGGAAATGGCAACGTAACCACGAAACAATGTACGTCGAGTCCGAGGTAACCCGAGGACTGTGTGTGTATATAATTGATTTCAGAGAGGAAGGGAGAGGGAGAGGCAGAAATATCCAACACTGACCGGCTGCCCCCGGGATGCCCCCTGGTGGGGACTGAGCCCACAACCCCGGCATGTGCCCTGACTGGGATTGAACCATGACCTCCTGGCCCAGGGGTCGATGCTGAGCCACCGGGCCAGGCTGGCCGGGCACCATAGCTATATTTTTCAAAGAGGGGAAGACGAACATTAATCTCGTTATATAATTTTTTTAAAAGGCCCATTCACTGTAACTTTTTCCTGAAGTCGGACATTACAGAAACACATTTGTTTTCTTAGCTCTGACACTCCATTTCTCCACACCTCCTTCGTCTCGATCTTAAAAACAAGTGCTTAGCGTCCAAGACTGATTGCACTGGTGTCCGCACGGCTGGACTAAACTGAGTGTGAAACGCAAACCCCTGTTACGTAAAGCAGCGATCCCGTGTTCCCAAGTCCGACAGCAAATCCCGGGCAACGGATTCCCCGCTCCCCCCACCCCACCCGCCGCCCAGCGAACCACCCCACGCATCCAGGCAACAGAGTTCTTAACGGAGCTCAAGACGTCTGCTTTGGCCTTGGAGCGTTTCGGACTCCCTGACTCTGCTTCCAATTATAAAAATGAGCTTCGGCCTGGCCGGCGGGGCTCAGCTGGTTGAGCGTCATCCCGTGCACCAAACGGTTGCCGGTTCGATTCCGAGTCAGGGCACATGCCCGGGTTCTGGGCTTGGTCCCTGCTCAGAGTGTGTACAGGAGGCAACTGGTGGATGTTTCTCTCTCCCTTCGATGTCTCTCTCTCCCCCTCTCCCTTCCTTTCTCTCTAGAAAAATGAATAAAAATCTATATTTTTTAAAAAGCAAGCTATGGCCTCTGCCAGCACAATGAGGACCAGGCCGTGTTCGTGCTTCTACACCAGGGCCACTGCGTCCTCCGTGAGCCCTCTGCTCCCCTCAGAGCCTGGCGCTCCCCTGTTATCTGGGGGGTCGCAGTCTCACCCCAAACACGCCGAGTCCCCATTTGTGCTCAAGGTTGCAAGCCTCAACCTGCCTCCTTCCTCCCCACCAATGTCCCTGTGTCCGCACCAGTCCTTCCTTCTCACTCGGGGGACCAGTGTTTCTCATTCTAGTCCCCACGTGTTCCCTGCTGGCTTTTACCTCCTCAAGCTCTCTCTCTCCCCCTCTCTCTCTCTCTCTCTCTCTCTCTCTCTCTCTCTCTCCACTGCTCCTTCCCTTTGCCTCCATAGAAGCCCAAGTACTCAGCACCCGAAGGAAAAGCTTGGCCTTTTGCAGGACGACCCTAAATTCCTGGGCTCTCTCCCCTCCAGGCCTCACCTTCCCCCCCCCCCCAACACCCCCCATTCCCCAACTGGTGCTCATTTCAGTGCCCACAGACCTCTCCGACCGCCATTTCTCTGCCCCACTGCAGGCTGTGGTCCAGCCATCTCCTGGACCTACTTCATTTCAAAAGGCAGAACTGCGCAGGCACCCACTCAGCAGCAGGTCCCCTGGGTCGTAGACTGAAGTCCTTACTCTCCTCCGGGAGGCCCAGCAGGGCCCCCGCGCTGCCCCTCTGCCTCTCCACACTGGCCAGGCTCTGCCCCTGCTTTCCCGCCACGGCCTGGAGTGCCCTGCCCTCTGCCCATCCACTCGTCCTTCAGGTGGGAGCCCCAATGGCACATCCTCGGGATCCTTTTTCTTTTGTTAATCCTCATCTGAGGCTATTCTCCACTGATTTCTTAGAGGGAGTGGAAGAGAGAGGGAGAGACAGAGAGAAACACCGATGTGAGAGAGACACATCGATGGGTTGCCTCCTGCACGCGCCCTGACCAGGGCCCGGCCGGGGAGGAGCCTGCAGCTGAGGTCCGTGCCCTTGACTGGAATTGAACCCAGGACCCTTCGGTCCTCAGGCCGACGCTCTATCCACTGAGCCACACCAGCGAGGGCCACAGGGATCCTTTACTGACCCGATTCGGTTCTGGGCACCACATTTCGCCCCCGCGCCCCCAACAGGCACCGACCCCTTTGTGATGTCGCACTCGCTGTGTCGCTCTCTGATCAGCGCCCATCTCTCCCACAAGACCCTCCGACCCACCAAAGCCAAGCCGCCGGCCCCTGCTCACGGGGTGTCCACAGAGAACGTGTGGGTGCAGCCCTTCTCGGGAGCCCAGGGAATGCTCTTGGCCGATGTCCGCATTCCCAGCCCAGCTGGTGTGGCTCAGTGGTTGAGCATAAACCTATGAACCAGGAGGTCACAGTTCGATTCCCAGTCAGGGCACATGCCCGGGTTGCAGGCTCCATCCCCAGCATGGGGTGTGCAGGAGGCAGCCGGTCAGTGACTCTCTCTCATCACTGATGTTTCCATCTCTCTCTCTCTTCCTCTCTGAAATCCATACAAATATATTTTCTGAAAATACCCACATTCCTGAGGGGCAAGACTAACCTCACTGTTCCTGCTCTCAGATTCCCAGGATCCAGTCATCCTAACGCATCACCTCCCAAGTGCCCGCTCTTCTGACTGCACTCCTGCAGGTCACCAGGCCCCCTGGAGGTCACCAGGCCCCCTGGACAGCTCATCCACGCTGTTCTGTTCATCCCATTCGGCCTCCAGGCCCCGTTCGCCCCTCTGGCCACGCTCTGTGCCATCCGAACCCTCCTGACTGTGGGGCAGACTCCTGCCTTCCTGACCTCCTCTCCCTCCCCCCACCCCCCGCCCCGCCTCTCTCCAGGGCTCCTCTCGCTTCCTCCTGAAATGCCGAGTCCCCTCGGGCTGGCCTTCCTCCTCTCCTCACTGGCCCTTCACCCGTGGACACCGCTAAGCATCTGACCAAAGCTATGGACACACTCCAGCCAGCGCGCCACGTGGAAACACAGAAAACCGCCTGTCCTTTCTGGTGGTCACAGGGCCCGAACCCCAATCGTCTGAGCCACCGCGGGTCCCAGGTTGGGAGCCCACAGCCTCTGCTCCCCGCACAGGGTCTTCAGCTCCACCTCCCACTTCCAACACCCCCTGTGTCTGCCATCTCTCCAGCCCTGACTTCTCCTGAACGCAAGCCCTGACTTCAGCGATTGCTCTCAGTGCCACCAGCAGGTCCCCGAGGACACCCCTCACTGCGCAGCTGCTACACCTCCTGCTTTCTCCGCGCAGGCAGCCGCCCCGCCGGGCATCGCTCCGGTTTTAAAGGCTCCTGTGCTTCCCCCACGGCCGCTCTATCCAGTTATCCGGGTCCCTTCCCAGAGAAGAAGGAACGTGCATTTTCTCAACCCCACTTTCAAATCCTTTTTCAAAATGCACTCAACCTCTTTCCTGCAAACAAGCCAATCCCAGGACAAAGTGAAGGAATTAACAGAACAAAAAACATGTGAGCCCTAACCGGTGTGGCTCAGTGGATAGAGCATCAGCCTTTGGACTGAAAGGTCCCAGGTTCGATTCCGGTCAAGGGCATGTACCTGGGTTGCGGGCTCCATCCCCAGTAGGGGGTGTGCAGGAGGCAGCTGATCGATGTTTCCCTCTCATCGATGTTTCTAACTCTCTGTCCCTCTCCTTTCCTCTCTGTAAAAAATCAATAAAATATATTAAAAAACAAAACAAAACAAAAATAAAACCTCATGAACATTTCACCCAGAGGAACGATGGGGTCAGCTCAGCAGATGCGCACCCTCAGCCCACAGGAGCGCCCCGAGGTGCCGAGGGCCCAGGGAGGGGACGGGGTCGGGGGCGGGAGGGGATGGGGTCCCGGACGGGAGGGCACGGTGTCCCAGTGGGAGAGGAAGATACGCTGTGACCCCGGCACCCCGGCCACCCCCGGCGCCCACAGGCCCTTCTCGGGTGTCCAGGCACCTGACGCCCCCGTTAGTCCCCAAAACAGCACGCGGCTGGCTTCTCCCTGGCCCCAGCACTCAGCCCCAGCGAGTCATCCCGCCGCCTGACAGGCGCCCCGCTCTGTTTGGACTTTCCCAGTTCTTCCTCAGGGCCCAGAGCAACTGCCTCGTCTGGGCAGCGTGTCTCTGCCGAAGGGACGGGACGGGCGGGGCTGCGCCCTCCGCAAACCTCAGCTCCCGCACCATGCGTGTCGGCGGCAGGAAGGAGGCGGAGGGGACGTGAACCTGGCCTCTGACTCAGCGTGCTCGCAGGCTGCGGAACCGTTTTCCTGGAAACAATTCTGAGACTAAGTAAGCTGTGCCGGGCGGGAGGCGCGGGCCTGGGGGTCCCCGCCGAGGCCACGGTCACGCCTTCCTGTCTCTGGGACGGCAGCAGCCTCCCTGCTCTCCGTGCGGCCAGGACGGTCATGGTCAAGCTTTCTGGGCAGGACCCGGATCCCCGTCCAGGGAAGCCGCCCCCCGGGCCGCTGGGAGGAGGAGAGCTTGCAGAGAGCAGGGACGCCAGGGATGGCCGGCCGTCCTGGGCCAGGAACAAGGTCCTGCAAAGGCCGCTCGGCCCCTGCTTCCGGGAAACCCCAGCGGATCACAGCCAAGCGCCGCGGAACCACCCTCATTCCTCGATGAAGTCATCATTTGTGCACCGAGCACCTGCTGCGGAACCTCCGACAGCATTCGCCTCCCAAGAGCCTCAGTGCCGGAGCCAGTGTCCCCGGAACGGCCCCCCTGGCGCGCAGATGACTTCGAAGTGAAATTGAGTGAAGCCCAACCAACTCAGACACAGCTTTCACTTCCCTTTTTCCTTAGAGATTCCGATAGAAAGACCTGCTTTGGGGTGGGGGGCAGGGAGAGCATTGGTTCATCACCCTAAGAATTTACGCCCGGCCGGCGTGGCTCAGTGGTTGGGCGTCGGCCTATGAACCAGGAGGTCAGGGTTCCATTCCCGGTCAGGGCACCTGCCCGGATTGCGAGTTCGATCCCCAGTATGGAGCATGCAGGAGGCAGCTGATCAATGATCCTCTGTCATCATTGATGTTCCTCTCTTTCTCTCCCCCTCTCCCTCTCTGAAAGCAATAAAAATATATTTTAAAAAAAGAAAAAAAGAATTTACACCCAGCATTTGTCAGGAGGCTCCACGCCTGTTAGCTCACTATTCCCTCGCCTCTGAGTCACCCGGCAAGAACTTCCCTCTTGTTGGCTCCCTGTAAGGACCCATTCTCCCTTCTGAAACCTAACACCCATCCCCTCCTTTCTCCTTTGTGCAAAATGCCACCTAGGCCCAGTGCTGCCTCACTGTCTCCGGGGTTTTCAAGCTTATGTGAACTCCCCGTGAACACTCAGCCTCCTTTCTGAAAACAAACCAATTTCCGGACGGACTGAACGAAGGAACAAATGAAATGCGTACATTCCACAAAGAGAAGCGAGGCAGTCACATGACAGAGCCTTTAATTCTCCGTCAGCCTGCTGTATGTTGAGTTATTCAACAGCTGGAAGACTGGAGGGGTCGGGGGGACGTCACCCCAGCCCCACCAAGGTCTTTATTTTTTATCCATCTTTACTGATTTCAGAAAGGAAGGGAGAGAGAGAAAACATCAATGATGAGAGAGAATCATTGATCGGCTGCCTCCTGCATGATGGGAGGGTGGGAGGGGGAGGGGGGTGACGGGGGTGTTGAGCCCTGACCGGGAATTGAACTGTGACCTACTGGCTCATAAGCTGATGCTCAATCACTGAGCCATGCTAGCCAGACCTAGAGGTCTTTTTGTAGCAGCTGAGAAATAGTTGGCAATCATGAATAGCAGTACCTACGCCTAAACCCTGCCTGATGAGCCCAGTAAGGGCCAAGGGCCGTTGCGATATTTATACCATCAGTTGCTTAATATAATCTATACTAATAAAAGGGCAATATGCTAATTAGGGCAGACATCTTCCGGACGACCTTCCGGATGTCCTTCCAGACAAAGCCACAGTGGCTGCGAGGGCTGAGGTGTGGCTGCGAAGGGCCCAGGCTCAGGTCGGCAGTGGCAGCAGCAGCGGGGTAATGGGGTCACTGCCTTCCCCTGATCCACCAGGTCACCTCCTGCAGAGGGAGGCCAGACTGCGGCTTAGGCCGGGGGCCAAGGCAGAGGTGGTTAGGGCCAATCAGGCCGGCATGGGGGCAAGGTAGGAGCAATCAGGCCAGCAGGGTAGGAGTGATCAGGCCGACAGGAGGGCAAGTTAGGGGCAATCAGGCTAGCCTAAACCGGCAGTCGGACATACCCCGAGGGGTCCCAGATTGAAGAGGGTGCAGGCCGGGCTGAGGGACTGCCCCCCCACCCAACAACGCGTGCACAAATTTCATGCACCGGGCCTCTAGTCCTATATAATAAAAGGCTAATATTCAAGTCTACCAAATGGCGGAATGACCGATGGCTATGATGCGCACTGACCACCAGGGGGCAGACACTTAATGCAGGAGCTGCCCCCGGTGGTCAGTGCACTTTCACAGGGGGAGCGCCCCTCAGCCACAAGCCCAGAAGCCGGGCTCATGGCTGGCGAGCACAGCGGCAGTGGCGGGAGCCTATTCCGCCTCCACAGGAGGACTAAGGATGTCTGACTGCCAGCTTAGGCCCATTCCCCACAGGCTGAGGAGCCCCTCCCCCTGCCCCCCGCCAGTGCACTAATCTTGTGCACCGGGCCTCCGGTTCACTTCATATAAATGCATGTTGCTGTGAAGAAAGCTCCCGGATTTACTGAGTTTCGAGTCCTGCCAGCGGTTGCCTTGGCAGAGCCAGACTGAATGATCTTGGGGGCCTCCCACGGCCCGCAGGCCGGACGTGAATTGGTCGACAACAGCAAAGCGAGGAGGTCAAGTTCAGAGCTGCCGCTGCCGCAGCCGCAGCCTGGCCCGGGCCAGCCCTTACAGTAGGAGGTGCACCCCGGCCTGTGAGTCAGCATGAGGCAGGCTGCAGCTCCTACCGGCACTGTAGGCGCTGAGATCCGGTGTTCCCGCTCAGGTCGTGGGAGCACAGATTAACACGGAAGAGAGGGCAGCACAGCTGGGAAACCAATTCCCAGCTGCTCAGAGCGTCCTGCCAAGCCTGCTCCGTCCGGGACAGGGGAGGCCGCAAGCGCGTGTGCTTTCTGCCCGGCAAGCGCGCTGCTCCCGCCTCGCCGATCACTTCCCGCCCCGCCTACAGCGGTACTGGGCTCCCGCTCCGTTTTGTAACATGAAGCATGACAAAAACATGTCATTGGACATGCAGCTCAAAAACTCCCTCTCAGACCTGGCCGGTGTGGCTCAGCTGGTTGGAGTGTCGTCCCATGCACCAAAGGGGTGCGGGTTCGATTCCCAGTCAGGGCCCATGCCTAGGTTGCGGGTTTAACCCCCAGTTGGGGCACATGCAAGAGGTAACTGATCGATGCTTCTCTCTCTCTTTCTCTAAAAATCAATAAACATATCCTCGGGTGAGGATTAAGAAAAATTCATTTTTGTGTATTTCTTTTATCCTTTTTCGAACACTGTACATTCAGCAATTTTGAGACTCCGGATATAGACTGTGTCCGTGCCCACTAGTCGGGGGGGCAGCCCTGTACCACACGTAACGCCACGCGGCCTCCTCATCTGTGCGACTGGAGGAAATGCAGACCTCGGCAGACGCCAGGGACGGAGAGGACTTACCAGCCCACGAGAACACAAATCCACACTCCCCCTGCTCGATTTCAAGGGAGCGGGAACAGCCTCGCCAGGGAACCCTGGGAATTCTTGGAAAACCACTTGAGTTCCAGCAAAAGCACTGAAATCAGATGTTGGAACAGTGCGTGCCTTTTAGGAATGATGGCTTATCCTTCAGGGCTTACAATGGAAGTCATTTTGGACCAGGCAATATGCTCTCTACATCAGCCGCGTGCGAAAGCCCTTTTTCTGGACACAGATGTTCCGGCCACATGCCTGCCTACCAGCATGAACTCCGGTGGCATGCCCAGGCTGCCAGTGCCCCTCTCCTCCCAGCAGACTCTTGAGATGTTCGCTATCAACAACTGGCAGTGGGCGTTGCTCCGTAAAGAATGCTGTTCTTGTAGCAAAATTTATAATCCAGTCCAGGAAAAGCAGCCAGACAAGTGTGGGTGCTAAAAAAATAATAATTTTCCTCCCACCTTCTAATATCTCCTAGCTGAGCTAATAATCATATTAACAGAGACAGATTAATGGGAGAAAATAACATTTTAATACATGCACTAGAGGAATTCTCATCGGCACGAAAATTCCAAGTACAGCGAGGCAGCACTGGGTATATAGGACATTTTGGACAAAGTGAAAAAGGGTTTTAGATTTAAGAAGTGAGAATGGCCCGGCCGGTGTGGCTCAGTGGTTGAGTGGCAACCTATGAACCAGGAATTCATGGTCCGATTCCCGGTCAGGGCACATGCCTGGGTTGTAGGCTCAATCCCCAGTGTGGGGCATGCAGGAGGCAGCCAATCCATGATTCTCTCTCCCTCTCTCAGCATTGATGTTTCTCTCTCTCTCTCCCTGTTCCTTCGTCTCCGAAATCAATACAAATATATTGCTTTAAAAAATCAATTTCCTAACAAGGCAGGTGGCCAAACTGTGGTCCCTTCACTGGTCACTCCGAGGTATAAGTAACATGATTCTGATTTGATCCGTTTTATCCAGTCGGATTCGATCGGCTTGTGGCTTTTCAGCATCACTGCAGCCCCGCGCCCTCCTTGGCCTGTGTGTGAGCTGAAGTGAAGACCAGGGAGTCGTGCGGAGCAGAGACTAGTTTTCAGTGGCAGACGGAACGTGCCAGGTTAGGAATCTCTCACGCAAGAATCACATACGTGACAACCTCCGCGAACTGGAACTCTGCTGGGAGGAAGGGAAACCAAAAGACATTTCAGCAGTCGAGACGGAAGTGACAAAGCCAGTGCACCAAGTGTCACTTCCCCGGGGAGAGAGCAAAGAGCGGAGGCCAGAGACCTCACCCTCCCGGCGCCACCCAGACGGAAAGCTCCGGCACGTAGTAGGCCTCGGCACTCATTCCCTGGTGCGTGATGGACAACAGCTGCTCTGCGTGACGACCAAGACCTCGGTGATCGCATGGCAATTCATGGCGTCTTGCACCTCCGCACAGTTTTTCCCAAAGCCCTCTGTAAAATAAGTCCCTTCTCTGATGACGCAAACACAGCCCCGGACCACGGCTCTACTGGCTCGGAGAGGAAACTCAGCTCCGGGCGACCCTGGGAGACGCGGAACCCTGTTGGCTGCAGCGGAGATGGGGGGGGGGGGGAGGGGGGGCGTGCGACTCTGTCCACAGGGCAGTGTAGCCATTCCTCGGTCCATGGACCATCTTCACTGCAATGTGAATGACAGAAAACTGTCCCCTGGGAGACATGACTTTAGAATTCAAAAACAGGCGGGACACGGAACAGTCATCTCAAGTGTGGCCACGGAGCCCCTCCCCTGCCCCCCGAAACTCACTCTCCCAGCGGCCTTCCCTTTCCTTGTGGGCAACCCCATGCCCAGGCCACCCAGGCCAAAACCCGGGCACCATCGCTCTCCCGCCCACCCCACCTCCAGGCCACAGCCAGTCCTCTGGCTCTTCCTTCAAAACCGCTCTAGAACCTACTGCGTCCCAGCACCCTCCGTCCCCAGTCACCACCGCCTTCGGCCCGGCCCATCGCACGCTCCGCGGCCTCCCTGAGCCAGTTCGGCGCACACGGGTCCCTCCTGCGGAGGAAAAGCCCACGTCCTCACTTCCTCCCCCTCCTGCTCCCTGCCCGGCCTCCGGCCTCCTTACCGGTCCTGCTCGCACCGCTCTTCCCTCTGCCCGGAATGTTCTTCCCGACATCCCTCCAGCGGGTACCGAGGAGGGCCTTCCCCGGGACCCAGGCCTCGCTCCGGCACCGCTCCCGCCGGAGGCGCCTTCCTGCCCGGCCCCTCGATTCGCTGTCCCACACGATCGTGACTTCTCCTCTTGGAAAGAGCTTCCGTGCTCCCAGGTGCTCCCAGCCCCGTTCCCCGGGCTCTCACGACCATCCAGGGCACCAGGCCACGCGGGTGTTGCAATTCCCACGGGACCAGTCACGAGAACGGGCGGCCAGAGGGACCGGTGCGACTGCGCACGACTGAGAGGAGAGGGTTCACAGGTTTTCCACGTCAAATGCGCCCTTTGGCAAAGCAAATTCACCTTCTTGCAGTTGCTTTGCAAACGGGTGAGTTTAAAGGGGAAAACCTGCAGGCATCTGGTCCGAGCTCTCCCCACGAATGCCCATGGCTCTCATGCACTTTACGTCCGGGTTGATCAGCCTCACTTCTCTTGCCTTCCCTCCGGCCCTGGGTATGGCCGGAGGACGTCAGGAGCCGCGCGCCGGGGTGAGGACTGGACGGGACGATACGCAGTGAGCGAAAGATGGGTCAGTGCTCGAGGGGGCCGGGGTTTGCCACCCCAACGCTGCCTTTCGGGACATGATTTTTTAAATCGATTTTTAGAGAGAGAAGCAGGGAGAGGGAGAGAGAGAAACATCAATGTGAGTGAGAAACGTGGATCGCCTGGCTTCTGCCCCAGACCCAGGCATTGCCCTGTCCCAGAATCAAACCGGCAACCTTTGGGTGCATGGGATGGCGCCTAACCAGCCGAGCCACCCGGCCAGGGCTGGGATATGACTTCTAAGCTGGTTATTAAGAAACAAAAGACTCAGGAAGAAGCCCTGACCCCCACCCCCTCCCCGCTCCTTAGAGACTCAGGGAAAGAGCTGCCCCAGGAAGGAGAACTTAGGGTGTCGCCTTAGCAGCCTGAGTCCCCGGGCCTGCTTACTGACGGGCCCGCTCCCTGTTCTGTTGCCTGGCAACACTTACCTGGCGGGTGTGCTCTGCTTTTCCTCAGCTACAGTCAGCACCCACCCTCACTTCTGAAATCCAAGACCCCGTCCAGGCCCCCCGTCGCTCCTCTGTCCAAAGTGGCGCGCACACCCAGGCTGCCTCCCTGTCTTTGGAATTTCCATGCTTATGGGAACTCCCTTAAACCTGCATTTTCTCCTGTTAATCTGGCTCTGTTAACTGGACTATGAGCTCAGCTAGGTCAGGGGTCGGCAAACTGCGGCTCTGTTGACGAAGGCGTTTGCCGACCCCTGGAGAGGGGCTTGATCACAAGGAACCACAACAGCCTGTCGCTATTGGAATCCAGAGTCTAGCTCGGGGGTCGGCAAACTCATTCGCCAACAGAGCGACTGAGCGAGGCGAGCTTGGAAGGCGGGAGGGAACGTGCTGTGTTCTAGCTCCACGGTGCTTAGCAGGTACGTTCCTGGAGGACCCGATCCGTCAGAGTCTCCGTAAACACTCCGGGCTGGCGACGGCTGAGCCTTGAGTTTTCAAGGAAAAGGGGGGAGCGTGACAGGAACCAGCAGGCGGAACCCCTCCTTCCACGGGGCCTGGGACAGCCAGGACCTTCTCCCCTAGGAGCACATGCTGTGTTTAGTTAACCCATGAGTCACGGCTTAAACGAAGCAACTAAAAAACAAACAGCCCAGGGAGAGACCCACACACAGGTGCTGATCATCAGGGGAGCACAGATACACGAACCCCAAAAGACAAAAAAAGTAGGCAGATGGAAACAGCCAAACAATAAAAACGGCCACTTCGGCATGACTTTCACCAAACCGGTTACCCTCGCAGGAAATGAGAAGGAAATACACGTCTCTGAGGCGGAGAACACGCGCAAACCCGTGAGCAGATCGCCGTGTTTGCAGGCGTGCTCCCTGGTGCGCGTGGGGGGCGGGGCGCCGGGCTGCAGCCTCAGCTGTCCTCCTCTTAACCTTAGGGATTCAGAGGCGCCGTCCTGGGCTCGGGGTACAGTGGGTTCCAGGCACCACACGCCCCACCTTGCTTTCTGATGCTAGAAAGGTCTAGAATCCTCTCAAAGCACAGCTCTGTCTAAAGCACCTTTTCTTCTGAACAAAGGAGCAGCCATTCCGAAGGCGTCTAACCTGAAAGACCAGATTCCCTAATGAGCAGCCGCCCAGAGGCTGGCCCAGCCCTCCCCCCCCTTAACCCCTTCCTTCCCTCCCACAGGCCCCAGCCCCTCCCCCCAGGTTAACCCCTTCCTTCCCTCCCACAGGCCCCAGCCCCTCCCCCCCATTAACCCTTTCCTTCCCTCCCACAGGCCCCAGCCCCCCCCCATTAACCCTTTCCTTCCCTCCCACAGGCCCCAGCCCCTCCCCCCCATTAACCCCTTCCTTCCCTCCCACAGGCCCCAGCCCCTCCCCCCAGGTTAACCCCTTCCTTCCCTCCCACAGGCCCCAGCCCCTCCCCCCCATTAACCCTTTCCTTCCCTCCCGCAGGCCCCAGCCCCTCCCCCCGGGTTAACCCCTTCCTTCCCTCCCGCAGGCCCCAGCCCCTCCCCCCATTAACCCTTTCCTTCCCTCCCGCAGGCCCCAGCCCCTCCCCCCGGGTTAACCCCTTCCTTCCCTCCCACAGGCCCCAGCCCCTCCCCCCATTAACCCTTTCCTTCCCTCCCGCAGGCCCCAGCCCCTCCCCCCAGGTTAACCCCTTCCTTCCCTCCCACAGGCCCCAGCCCCTCCCCCCCATTAACCCTTTCCTTCCCTCCCACAGGCCCCAGCCCCTCCCCCCGGGTTAACCCCTTCCTTCCCTCCCACAGGCCCCAGCCCCTCCCCCCATTAACCCTTTCCTTCCCTCCCGCAGGCCCCAGCCCCTCCCCCCAGGTTAACCCCTTCCTTCCCTCCCACAGGCCCCAGCCCCTCCCCCCCATTAACCCTTTCCTTCCCTCCCACAGGCCCCAGCCCCTCCCCCCGGGTTAACCCCTTCCTTCCCTCCCGCAGGCCCCAGAATGCCACCTCCAACGCCAGGCAGGCTCTTTGCATTTTAACAATCTCACTCTCCGGTGAGACTCCTCATGTCTGAGCACTTTCCCGGGGTCAGGATGCATAGCCTGCCTTTACATCCGCCATCGTTCCATGGAGGCGCCAACAAGAAGACCGGGGAGGTAATAAACAGTGCGCACCGCCCATCATTACAAAGTTAGGTATTAATCTTTCTAATCCAGGCACCTTTTTGGATAAAAAGAAAAATGAAATTAGTAATCCTGGCCATTTTTCAAACTACATCGCCATGAAATTGGGTCCACAAGCAATGTATACCGGATGTCTCTTCCATTACCGGGAGGCTCGCTGTGACCGGTTACCACCACCCACTGTCTCCAGCAAACGGCGAACATGAAGCGCGCCCAGGCCTCCGGTCCGGCCGTCGCCCTTTTTAAAAAGGCGACCCAGTCGTTAGGTCCCGGGGCCTTGTGCTCCTTCCTCACCGCACTTAGCACGCGCAGTCGCGATCAGCAGGCTTTTTCTCCTCTTGGGTTTAAAGTATGTAGATTTGTGTTTTCGTGTACTAAATATGAAAAGCTTCAGTTATTAAAGATCCTGTGATGGCCCCGGCCGGGGCGGCTCAGTTGGGTGGGGGTCATCCCGTGCACCGAAAGGTTGCCGGTTCCTTCCCGGTCGGGCACACGCCTGGGTTTCCGGGAGTGTACGGGAGGCAACCGATCAATGTTTCTCTCTCTCTCTCTCTCTCCCCCCTTCCCCCGCTTCCTCTCTCTAACATCAATAATAATGAAAATTAAAGCATAAATATTTTGTTAAAAACTAATCAAGAAAATGCCCAGGAGAGTGAAGGTTTTTCTCCCCTACAAAGCAAGATACACCTTCTTCCTCTTCTCTTTTTCTGCCTCTGACGTTAGGAAGATTAGAGCCATGCACACACACACACACAAAAGACAAACACTCGTTGATGGCGAAGGTATGGAGGAGGTAACAATGCATGCAACTGTTTGGAAGATAAAGTAGCAATTAGTATCCAAAGACTTCGTGGCTTATTCCCTTCCACCTGGTAATGCTGCGTGGGTCAGGATAGTCTAAGACAGTGGTCGGCAAACTCATTAGTCAACAGAGCGGCAAACTGCGGCTCGCGAGCCGCGGTTTGTCAACCACTGGTCTAAGGAAGTCATTAAGGATGCACGAAAGTTTGGGGAGCAGGATGTTCATCTCAGCATCATTCCTAGTGGTGAATTTGGAATCGGCCATGGCAAACGAAAAAGCTGAATTGGGGTCCCGGCTGACGAAGGTTGGGGAACCAGGTGGCAGAGTATGTCTTTCTAGCTCTGGGGCAGCTGCGTACAGTGAGGTACGTGATCTGCGTGCAGTGGCGTCACACTGGGCACGCGATCTGTGTCCAACGACGTCACGCCTGGCACGTGATCTGGGCCCCGGATCCTGCAGAAACCGAGATGAGTTTAACAAACTACAGACAATCTACCAACGAGGAAAATGTCTAAAACTCCAGAACGGCATTAAACATTTTTTTTGCTCAAGAGTACGAAATTCCTTTAGATGTCTCATTTCCCTGTGGGAGGACTCTACCGACAGATGGCAACGTGTTGCAATTGATTTTAACCCTATTCCGTTCTTCGCCTCACCAGTGAACGTAGCAACAACAAGAACAGGATATTTTTAAAGTATGTTCTCAAATAAAGTCACTGGAATACGCACAGCGGCTTCTTGGCGGAGTGGACACATGGCTCGTACGCGGACATTCCGAAGAGGGAACTTTACTTTTCCCTCCTTCTCTCTCCCCTCCTTCTCTCTCCCCTCCTTCCATGGCATCCTTTAGTCACTGGGACGCTCCGCAACATAAACAACACAGGGAAGGCGAAATGAGTTTCTCCACCGTCAGACCCCTTTGAGTTGGGGAAGGACGTTGAGTACAGACAGTCCCTGCTAACCCTGTTCTTTAAAACCTACAGAGCGCTTTTGAAGGACAGACCTGATTCTGATTTAGAAATCCAAACACCGTAAAAAAAAAAAAAAAAAATCTTCATTTTCTCCCCTCTATCCTTGAAGTGGCCACTTTAATTTTTAAAAAACATCTAAAGGGATACAACTGTACGTGTCTGCTCCGGGGCACAATCCAGGGGCCCGGATGAGTATCTGGGTCCGTAGGAAATGTGCCTTTGCTAGGCTGCAATGCAGTTCTCACTCGGGTAGCCAGTGGCCGAAATAATTTTCAAAGACATTATATTAGGGACAGATAGATATATATTTAAATTAAGTAATAAAAGCCTTAGAAACTACTAAAAACACTAAAAAACAAAACAAACACCCCACAAGTCTCCCCAAAGAACCGACAGCTGCTTCTGAAAACCCCACGCAGAAGGTGCGGGTGACAGACCGGGGGGGGTGGGGGGGTGTCACCATCTACTGTTCCCCAGACCAGGACCCGAGGAAAACCGCTGCTGATACCCAGCCCCCTCACCCGTCCGGCCACCCTGGGTCCCAGCCTAACCGCACCCAGAGAAGGAGGCCTTGTCTCTCCTCTCCCCAGACGCCGAGGTACAAGCTGGAACTGTCCTTTGCCCGACGGCCTCCACGGAGCGCAGCTTCCGCGCCATCCCCTGAAGTAAAAGTTAAGCGTGAAGGGAAAGGCTTTGACGGAAACAGAAGACAGCGAAGCCATGACAAAGAAAGCTGTTGTAGAAAACACAACAACTGTGCATTTGAAGTATTTTCTCTAACCAGGGACATTCCCTTTTGGCAATAACGGCTGTTACGGAGTGCCAGTGGGAACAAGAAGGGGCACACGGGCTTTGAAGTCAGACAGACCACCACCGCATAGGAGCTGTGTTACATTGGCCAAGTTGCTCAACCTCTCAGATACCCCATTTCCTTCATCTGCAAAATGGTGGTAATTATACCTACTTTTTTAAATACATGTTTATTGATTTCAGAGAGGGAGAGAGAGCTAGATACATCCATCAACGATGAGAGAGAATCGTTGATCGGCTGCCTCCTGCACGCCCCCTACTGGAGATTGAGCCCACAGCCGGGGCATGAGCCCTGACCAGGAATCTAACTGTGACCTCTTGGTTCATGGGTCATTGCTCAACCCCTGAGCCACACTGGGCGGGCTGTGCCTACTTTTAAGAGATGGTACAAAGACTAAATGAAAGAATATGTGTAGGTAAAGCACCTACCACAATGTCTGGCACATAATTGGCTCCCGTAAATGGTCTGAAGGTTCTTTATCGACTTTGTATTTCTATAAAATCATTTATTAGAGATTTCCCCCCTTTTAGCACTAAGTGAGGCAAAGCAGATGCTTCTCTTTCTGACTGCCCAACCCTACCTCATCTGATAATTTTTATCACAGCAAACACAAAACTAACACTTGGGTGCTCACTGCACGCAGCCAGCATCATGCAAGGGGCTATGGCCAATACGAGAGCAGAGGAGTCGGTCTCGGCCACCACAGGTCTGCAGTGCAAGCAAGGAGGCGAGACTCAGAGACGAAAGCTAAAGAAATACACCGAGTGACCAGATTATGATGACCTCTGAACGCATAATAATCTGGCCACGCAGTGTATATCCTATATAATAAAAGGCTAATATGCAAATTGTCCCCTTGACCAGCCGTTCAACCAGCAGGCAGGCCAGCCAACCGCCCATGTCCCCTGCCCCTGGCCAGGCTGGCCGGACCCCACCCATGCACAAATTCATGCACCAGGCCTCTAATCTTACCTAATAATAGAGAAACACGTAAACTGACCATACCTCTGCTATGCCCACAGCCAATCAGAGTGAGTATGCAAATTAACCCAACAAAGATAGCAGTTAATTTGCATACATACCTGGGTCACTCCCAGCCAGCCATTGGGCGGAGGCTTTAGGTTTGGGCAGGGGCCGAGCCTGGGATCGGAGGGAAGGGGAAAAAAATTAATGGAAACATATCCTCAGGTGAGGATAAAAAGAAAAATAAAGAAAGAAATGTCATATCCTATGAAAGACACATCTTGAAAATGCTTAAAGAAAGTTGTCATTTTTTTCATGGTGAAGGGACTGGAGTTGATGAAAATACCGTGGGAGTTGCGGTGACCGGCAGTGGCTGCAGCAGCGCGGTGATGGGGCTGGCGCCTTCCCCTGATCAGCCTGGTTGCCTCCCGCAAAGAGAGGCCAGACTGGGGCTTAGGTCCGCTCCCAACGGGGAGGGGCCTAAGCCATCAGTAGGACATCCCCTGAGGGGTCCCAGTATGTGAGAGGGGGCAGGCTGGGCTGAGGGACCCCTCCCCAGTGCACGAATTTCGTGCACCGGGCCCCTAGTATGTGTGTGTGTATACACACACACACACACACACACACACACATTGAGTGGCCAGATTATTATGTGTTCAGAGATCATAATAATCTGGCACTCAGTGTATACAGTCCAGTGTGAGCTGCATGACACGGGCGAATCACCATGGCGAGTCACGGGGAAAACTGACGTGCGTCAGAGCAGTGACTCTCCACTCTCTGGGGGAAGGGCCACTTCTGTTTCCATCGCCAGCCCGTCAGGAGCCAACATGCGGTCCTACTGTCCGTGACTGTCGCGCAGCCCATGCTGTGACCAACTCATCATGTGCCCACAAGGCTACCTCAGGGGCCACATGCGTGGATGTTGGGGTCATGCTGAATTCTCCAGAGTCTCTAAACACTCACTCTCAACCTCTACTCATCTCATCGCAGACGTAACTAACAGTGTTTGAAACGGTTTGAACTAGCAATCAGTGGCTTCGTCTCTGAGTCACCCTGAGCTGGACCGAAAGGGGAAGGTTCTGCTTGTTCGAGCAGCATCCGGAGAGAGCAGTGGGGGCGGACACGGCAGGGGTCCGAAGCTGGAGGAGCCCTGTGCATATCGGAGGTATTATTTTTTTAAATATATTTTTGTGGATTTCGGAGAGGAAGGAGAGGGAGAGACAGAAACATCAGTGATGAGAGAGAATCACTGACTGGCTTCCTCCTGCACGCCCCCCACTGGGGATTGAACACACAACCCAGGCCTGCGCCCTGACCGGGAATCGAACCAGGACCAAGTCTTGGTTCCTAGGTTGACCCTCAACCACTGAGCCACGCTGGCCGGGCGTGGGGGAATGCTTTCTATCATGACTGGAACAAGTGAGTACAGTTCAGGGCAGGGTGTGGATGCACGTGGAGGGATAAATACAGACCACCTGCTTTCCATAATGCGCGGGAACAGCTCCTTCCGCGGGGATCTCAGAAACAACTAAAGGAGAAGATCTCGGAGTTTCCCAACCTCCTCTCCTCCTCCCCGCCCCCCACCCCTCCCCGGCTTATCAGCTAAAGGAACAGCATCCAGAAGAGCCCTCCTCGCGAGAACAGTCAACATTTCACATGTGTGCACACACCTCAGGAATCCTCTTAGTCATCAGAGGAAGGAGCCGGCCGGGAGTGCCAGGTCTGGGTCGGCTCGGCCTGCTGTGAACCATGAGCTCAAGCTCTGAGCACACAGCCGGTTCAGATCCTGGCCCTCCAGGTACGTACGAGCTGTGCGACCCATCTCACCTGCAGAGTGGGACAACAGCAGCACCCCCAAAGGGCTGTGTGAGGGCTGGGTGAGCGACGCGAGTGCGTCCCTCAGGCCCGTGCCTGGTGCGCTACTCGCTTGGACTGCCTCCTGCTGAGATCAGACCCTCCAGCGGGTTCGGGGTCCTGCGTTGCGAGGCAGCCCCAGGGGCATCTAGGGCGCGCACCCCACTGCTCTGAGCTCAGAGGCTGGGCTGCTGGTCTGCAGACGCCCTCGGCCTGAGCCACGCATTGGGAAGTGCTCCCTCCTTGGCCCCTTTTCCCAGTCAGTTGCTACTCGTACCCGCCCCCCCAGGTCACAGGTCGCATGGCCCATCAGCACGTTGCCTGCAACAATTAGGATCCGAGGGACGAGCAGAGGATGGGCACCTACACTCTGCAGTCTGGCCTCTCAGTGGCTGTGGCTCTGTCGTCCCTGGACGTCCCTCGTTGCAAGGGGAGGTATAAAGATGGGGTTCTTAAGTTGGATACTCTGCTGATCCAAACAAAATCGGGGTTCCGTGAGTAACAGAAGAGGGAAGGGTGATTACTGGGGAGGCACCTAGCAGAGAAGATTCCTCGGCCGCCATGAGGACCCCAGCACCCCCGGCCTGGCCCTGGCCTGTATACCGTGAGCACACGATAAATCAGCAACACCGGTGAGCCGCTTCCCTGCGGGAATGGAAGCCCTTTCTTCTTAAGGAAACTCAGACTGGAAGGGTTTCTATGCCTTATAAGGTTAATGCTCTGGCGGAGATGTGGAAAGAAACACTGGGAAAATATTTGGGGTAAAAACTTGATCCATGTGGTAAGAGAAAACCATGGCCTTCGTATTCATAAGGGACACGCTTTCAGGTCATGGGAACCAAAAATGTCACATCGGAGGATGCCGGAAATAGCTCTCTAGCATTTGGCAATAAACAGGGGAGGTGGGGCCGCATTCAGATACGGCTGCCTTCTTCTCTTCTCCTCCTTCTCTCCTCTCCGTGACAGAGAGACGCGTCTCTTTATGAAAATATATTTTACTGATTTCAGAGAGAAAGGAAGAGGAAGAGAATCACTGATTGGCTGCCTCCTGCACGCCCCCCACCCCCACCCCTGACCCTCGCTGGGGATCAAGCCCACAACCCAGGCATGAGCCCTGACCAGGAACCCAACCGTGACCTCCTGGTTCATAGTCAACGCTCCACCACTGAGCCCCACAGCTAGGGCAGAGAGGCAAGTCTTTAGAAATGGAATTAAACGACTCAGGGAGCTCTTTTAAACTACTTTGTCCACGCACATATCCAACACTTGTGGGAACACGCACTGTATTATTAGGTCCTGGGAGCGCAGCGGTCACCAAGCACACATGGTCTTGACCCGCACGGCACCTCTGTGGCAGCCGGGGTCGGGGGGCAGGACAGTGGAGAAATAGACAAAAGCCCTGGCCAACCATGAGCGTGTAACTACGTGGAGCAACCAATCGACGTCCTCCCTCTCTGTCTGTCCCCCTCCTTTCTTCTCTCCCTTTCTCGCTCTCTCCAAAATCAACCGAACAATAAATCTTGGGGGGAAAGACACAAATTCACTACTAGTGGCCAACGCTATGAGATGCCGTGACACTGAATAACGAGACGGGGTCACATCTACACCACCACCCAGGAATGAGAAGGCAACCCTCAGAACACTGGGAAGGAGCACTCGGGGGCAGAACATCGGGGTCCAGGGGCCCACTTCCCTGATGACATCTCCTGCTACTTGCCTGCACTCACTGGCCAGCCCCGCTGTCACCTGAACATGCCACACACATGCCCGCCTCGGCCCTTTGCACAGACTATCCTCCCGCGCTCTCCTTCAACACTCTTCCCCTCCATCTTCGTGCTCCCTCTGACTCAGATCTCTGCTCCATAAAGCAAGAGGGAAATGGATGAGGCCGCAATCACGTGCACTCCTGCATGACTTCCACACACATTTACTGAGCGCCAACCGAATGCCAGGCCCCGATCTAGCCCTCCCTGGGAAGATAACGGTGAGATACAAGGCGAATCTCCTGCTCTCATAGGCCCTACATTCTAGTTGGAGAAATGGTCAGAAAAACAAACATCAAATGTCAGATGGTGGTACGTGTAAGTGGGTGAGAGAGACACGGTGGCCAGAAGGTGCCTCTCGGAAGAAGTGAGCAGACAGCTCAATGACCTAAGTAAGCCATGGGAAGACTGGGCGGGGGGAGAGGCTGAGGCAGAGACACAGCAAACACAGATGCCCTCAGGCAAAGCTGTCTTTCAAAATACCACAAGAAGCTTTCTCAACAAAGCTGCTAAACACTGTATCAACCATCTGAGCTACCCGGTGTGGCTCAGTGGTTAGAGCATCGGTCCGCAAACCGGAGGGTCGAGAATTCTATTCCTGGTCAAGGGCACGTGCCTGGGCTGTAGGTTTGATCCCCAGCCCCAGTTGGGGTGTGTGTGGAGCAACCAATCAACGTGTCTCTCTCACATCAATGTTTCTCTCTCTATTCTCGTTCTTCCTCTCTAAAAAAAAATCAGTGGGGAAAATATCCTCACTCCTTGGGTGAGGCTTAACAACAAGAAAAATTATATTAAAAGTTTGTGTCCCCCAGAAAGATATATTGAAGTCCCTGCCCCCAGTGCCTTAAAATGTGATCTTGTTTGGAAAAGGACTCTGACCGATGTAATTACTGAAGATGAGGTCACCCTGGAGGAGGGTGGGCCCTTCATCCACACTTGAAGATGGAGCCGAGATTGGAGGGATGCAGCTGTGAGTCAGGGAGCATGAGGACTGCAGCCACCGACAGACGCTGGCCAAGGTGCGGAAGGATCTACCCGGAGCCGTAGGGAGCATGGCCCCGCCGACACCTGGATTTCGGATTTCTGGCCTCCAGCGCTGTGTCACAATAAATGTCTGTTGTGTTAAGCCACACAGTTTGTGGCACATTGTCAAGGCAACCCTAGGAAACAAAGATGCCTATCAGACAGCCGAGGTCTGAGCTGAGGGCAGAGTTTAGGGCTGAAGATGTACGTCTGCAGGTGGAACACACCTTAAGCAAGCAGAGCGGACAGCTATACAGCAAACCCGGCAAGGTGCTGCCGCGGACGCCAGCCTTTGGAGCAGGAGGCTGGCCTGTGTTCTAGACACCCGCACGCCGGTAAGGAGAGCAGGGCGGGCCATGGTGGTATCGGGTTAAATCGACGCCGCGGCAGCAGAGAAAATCACCATGTAATGAGGCCCTCAGACAACACAAATGTAACAGTCAAGCCATGGTCCAATTAATACGATAAAAATGTCTTAAGCAGGGGGAACGCGGCAACTAGACATACACGACGGTTACCAGTCACCTTGTGATATAATTAAACCTCAAAGAGTTAGACAAGGAAAGCAGCCCACGGCGATGCAGCAAGTGGGATAGAATTAGCAGGTATAAAAGGAGAAAAAGCGTTAAGACAGCGAGCTTCCCTTTCAGGTAACAGGTCTCTCTAATAAAAAGTTGTCAAATTCTAGGACAGAATTTAGTCATATTCTCAGATACAAACCACAACAAAAACAAAAAAGCAACACAAGGAATAGGGTACCTTGAAGTCATTAAAACTTACCAACTATTCATCTGAGCATAATCCGTGGGCACAGACAGTAGGGGGAGTGAGGGCATGTGCTGGGGGGTGGGAGTGGCTGGGGAGAGGTCAGTGGGGGGTGGGGAAGGAGACACATGTACTACTTTAAACAATAAAGAATTTTTTAAAAACTTACAAACTATAAAACATAAAGTTCAGACCATCATTACAGTAACACGGACAAAGGTAAGACCTCAACTTATAATAAAACTGTCTTGAATTTAAAATCATGTCCATGTGCCCGGAGATGCGTCATCCCCTGATGGCGTGGTGGGCTTGGCTGGTTGGTGAGGCCCAATGTGCCCCTCCCAGGGCTGAAGCTTGTTTTTTTTTTTAAAAAAAAATACATTTGTATTGATTTCAGAGAGGAAGGGAGAAGGAGAGAGAGAGAAACATGAATGAGAGAGAGAATCATTGATCAGCTGCCTCGTGGGGACCGAACCCGCAACCCGGGCACGTGCCCTGACAGGGAATCGCATGGGGACCTCCTGGCTCATAGGCCGCCGACACTCATCATTGAGCCACACCGGCCAGGCCCTGCGTTTCATCAGGAAGCTGCTGCTCCTCTTACAGGAACTATCCTCAGGGGTTTTTTTTTTATTTCTTTTTCCAAAAAGTCTGTTAAGATGCCCATTTTTTAAAGAAACCTCATTGCATCTAAACTCCAGGTCCCAATTTTTATTCCAGGAGCCTGCCCGTCGCATTTAAGACTGTGCAGAATCCATTTCACCCAGCGACGGGCCTCCGGGCGAGCTGGGAGTGGGCGTCCGGCAGCCGCGGGGGTGCCTGCCTCCTCGCAGCGATGGAATCTCTAGTTAGGACATTGGTATGTCACCGGGACGCGCCGCCTGCCAAGCCTCGTCTTAGACAGCGATGTGGGTTTTCCCGACAGCTCCCAGGGAAATGAAGCAGGGGCCGCGCAGGAAATATAAAGTGACTAACGGCTGCACAGCCCTTCGCGTGGCATTTTCCCTGGCGGGGAAACAAGCCCGAGGGGACGGTGGGAACAGTGAACAGTTCACGGACAGCGTGAGGCTCGGTCCTCAGACTCGGGGAGAAACCGGGTCCTGCCCGGAAGGGTCTGAATGTTTTCATGAGAAATATCTCTGCTGGGAGGTGGGGTGGGGGGGGGGGAGAGGGGATCCTCCACTCTTTTTTTTTCTTTTTTTACATATTTGTATTGATTTCAGAGAGGAAGGGAGAGGGAGAGAGAGAGAGAGAAACATCAATGATGAGAGAGAAGCATGGATCAGCTGCCTCCTGTGCGCTGGCCCCCTCCCCCCGACTGGGGATCGAGCTCGCACCCTGGGCATGTGCCCTGACCGGAACCGTGACCTCCTGGTTCATAGGTCGATGCTCAACCACTGAGCCACGCCAGCCGGGCGCGATTCTATCTTAGTGGTCGTGATTAAACACCATCAGACCTGCGCGTTAGCAAAGGCCCACTTGAAACGTGTCATAGGCGAGCAATCACCTTTCTCTATTAAACGTAGTAAACTCACGATGATCTGAAACCAAGAGCTGTCAAAAGGAACACAGGCTTTTCTCTTCAAACGCAACAAGCCACAATCATTCGAGATGACATTACTATGCCTCCATGAAAACAGAAAATCCAAGTGAGTGCTCATCGGCTGTCCCGGTGCCGACGGGGACTGTCGAGAGATGAGCACGCATGGACAGCAGGGCTGAGCTGTGTGATGAGCCCAGGGAGCGAGCCCGATTCTCAGGGAAGCGTGGGACTCGAACAGAGTCCAGGTCCAAGGTCACCCTCGAGCGCCTGGACACAGAACAGCCAGAGGCCAGAGAGCACACGTGACCTGCTTGGAACGCACTGAAAAGAGACGCTGCACAGCGAGGGAAACAGAAGTTTCCTGGCCAGGATCCTTTATTTCTGGAATTCCCTCTGTTTTAGGTGTAACAGGAATCCAAACATTCAGCGAAAACCTCACTTTTGTAATAGGCTTGTTTTCTTGTAGATGTTTCTGTGGTGGCTGAGTTTAGTCACTAATTTCAACAATAGTGTGTGAACGTACCCAACATAGCAAAGTTTTAAGACTTCAATAAGTGTGCTCTCTCTCACGCGCGCGCTCTCTCTAATATATATATACGTCTTTTTTAAAAAGCATACTTGTGCCTGGCCAGTGTGACTCAGGGGTTGAGTGTGACCTATGAACCAGGAGGTCACTATTTGATTCCTGGTCAGGGCACAAGCCCAGGTTGCAGGCTCCATCCCCAGTGTGGGGTGTGCAGGGGGCAGCCGATCCATCATTCTCTCTCATCATGGATGTTCCTCTCTCTCTCTCCCTCTCCCTTCCTCTCTAAAATAACATGGTTTTAAATGCAGGCAACATGCGCCGATCTGGCGCAGACACAGCTTCGTGCGTGCCTTAGATAGGACAAGGAAATGTCGCCCGCCTCCCAGGTCTCTGTCGGTGTGTCTGTAAGTTGCCAGTTTCTCTGGAAGACATCTATCTTTCATCTATTTTTGTGACGTTCTCTCGGCGTCCAAATAAGCAGCATGAGCTTCCCCTTCCCTGTCCGTCCCGTCACTAACCAGAAGAGGGGAGGAAACCCAGAAAGCGTAAAACCCTGCTGGGTGCCGTGTCCTCGGTGCCCCTGACCCCGCCTCACGGACCCATGAACTGGTCAGCCCTGTTCTCGCCCACCCTCCAGCACACACGGCAGAGCCAGACGGAAACTCCACTGACTGAATTAAAACACACTAATTGGGCATCAAATTTCTCCCGAAAACGTTCCCTTCCCAGCATCACAGAGGAGGTATCGTGTGGGTGTCGGATGTACGGCTAAGAGGAAATTTGTTCTTTCTGTCCAAACAAATCATGCCGATTCCCTTCACTAAACTCACTCATGGGCTCCTGGAAATGATCAAATGGAGGCTGTGGGGAATGTAACTGCTCAGACATTCAAAAGGTTGATTCAGTGATGGAAACAAGCAGAGTCAAACCCGGCCGCTACGTCATTCCTAGATTAAGTTGTGCTTCCTTGCAAAACCAGCCCCCCAAACCCACTGGCGCCACGTGGGTCCAGACGCGTACAGACGCTCTGCCTTCCAGATACAAGCACTTTGGTCTTTCTTGCAGCTCACACACTACGTTAACGTTTTAAAAAGACCTGGTCTGAAGGCTTTGGGCTCTAACATGAACTCCTCGTTTGCAGCGTCACCAAAAACTGTATGGATTTAACCGGACGGCTCGGGGGCTCCCATCAACAGATTATCCAGGTCCTGAACTGCACCGCGGACAGTTTCCTGGCTGTTGTGTGGTTTCTAGGACAACCCGAAGGTCCCTGGGACCTCCGCGTTCCGTCCGGCAGAGCTGACCTGACCCGAATCCAGGGGTGCCGTGCCAGTAGCTGTGAGGGGCTCGGGGCTCCCCGGGGCAGGATCAGCATCCGCAGTGACAGAGCCTGTTGGCCGCGCGTCCCTTGCATGGGATGTGATGAAAACGGCGCCTTCGCTCTCTACTCTTCCTCCTCAGAACCAATCACATCGTAAGAAGAACATTAAAGAAATTCCAGGACAGGGCATTCCACAAATCACCCGACCAGCACTCCTGTCAACTGGCACCAAAAACCAGAACAGTGAGAAACTGGCGCGGCGGCGGCGAGGAGCTAAGGAGAGGTGGCAACCCATGCTGAGTGGTGTTCTGGGGGGGCTCCCGGAACAGGCAAAGGGCGCCAGTAAAGAAGGCTGGACACTGCCCTGACCGGTGTGGCTCAGTGGATAGAGCGTCGGCCTGCGGACTGAAGGGTCCCAGGTTCGATTCCGGTCAAGGGCATGTACCTGGGTTGCGGGCACATCCCCAGTAGGGGGCGCGCAGGAGGCGGCTGATCGACGTTGGCACCCGTCTTCAGCGGTACGTGCCTATACTTGCTTGTGTACACCTTGGCTGTGGTGGGAAGGAAACACATTTCCCCGGAGAATTCACAGGTTCCTCCTCGTGCGGGTCAGAAGCCACATTATCTGTGCGGTGGCCCCGAAATTCTCAGCCAAAAATTCAGTTTACTCAGGCGATCCTGGCTCACCCGTGCGGCTAAGGTATCTGGTATAAACAAACACGGGGTCTGAATTTCCGCAGATAAAGTTCCAACGAATATAAGCTTGGAATCAAAAGCGCAGAATGCACGAGGAAACACATTGCTGAAAGTAAGACTAACAGAAAACCTAGCAGTGGTCGATCCCACAAAGACTGCAGGTGTTGGAATCATTCGCTACCAAATATGAAACAGGAAGCTCACTAAAACTGAAGAAGAAAAGGCAATAGCAGAGCCGGAAAAAGAGGTTAGCAAAGATGACCACGGACATGTGAAATAAAGCCAAATACAGTATCTAAACATGACAAGTATAATCATCCATATTGTAAAGTCAATTAAGGTTAAGTAGCAGATGTCGTTAAAGAGAGTCACAACCAATGGGAAGGTCGATCTGAAGAAATCCCACAGAACCCAGCCCAGAGACAGAAAGGGAAAATACAGAAGAGTTAGGCCCAAGGGACAGCGTAAGAAGGTCCTTTACTCATGTAATAAAGTTACAGGAGGGAAAACAACGGAGAGGAAGCAAGGGAAATAATGCCTAACCGTGTCCCAGAACCGAGGAATACAACCGTCCTCAGATACGGAGGCAAGTACTTCCACAGGCTCATTGTAAACAAACACGGTCACACGCCAACAAACAGAACGACTTTCAAGACGGGGAGAAAAGACACCACCTCGAAGAATGGGCTGTGGGACTGCAAACTAATGTTTCCTTCAGTTACGATAACATGGGAAGGCCCTGGGGGGGAACACTTCCAAACTTCTGAGGAAAAACTTGTCAACTCCGAGAGCTCTATCTGTACGGGAAGTTACCTTTCAGGAAGGAGGCTGAGAAAGGGACATTTTCGAGCAAAAGAGTTTTCAACCAGCGAATCATCCGTACATGAACTTGGGAAAGAAATGCACCGTAGAAAGAACACTAGCCCTGAACTACTACCTGAGGGGTAAGAAGGAAAGGCGGTTAAATCTGGGTAACTGTTGACTGTCTATGTAAGCAAGAATGATAATGTCCAATGAGGGGTGCTCAAGAGGGATTACAATGCTAAGCAAGAACGTGAAAACTGGGAGGCAGTCGTGTGACTTAACATGTTCTTAAAGTGTTCCTCGTACTCTTCCAGGAGGGCAAGGACACTAACTTCAGACGTGGCTATGACAAGTGTGGGTTTCACCATCTCTCGATAACCTGCGTCCTCCCCGTCCCTTCCACAGACCCCAGGAGCACGCCCATCGCTTCCTCCACCGTGAAGCCTGCTTCCCAAGGGCGTCGCTCTGCAACCACGGCCCAAGGGGGCGGCCCGGGGGGACAAACGAGCCCATGGCATGGAAGGCGGAGAGAAGGCAGGGCTGTGATTCCATGCTGGCGCCATCGAATGTAATACGGGAGGCTCGGGAGCTGGAAGAGATGGCCGAGTCAGCAACAAACAGAGGGGCTGCGGAGGACGCCTACGGCTGAGCATCCAAGAAGGAGAAGAGCCCAGCAGGGAAACGGACGGAGGAGGCATGCGGAGGGGTGACAACGCCGTGTCTTCGAGGACAAGGACGCGAACACATCAAGAGGTTTGCTAACCGTTTTCAGTGCGTCTCTTCCAGAGAAGAAACTGGCTGCGGACACCTGATGCACACGGACAGCACGGCTGCCCCGCTCCCCGAGCCCGCGCTCCCGCTTTGCTGTCGGTTGGAGCCGATTCCACCCACGAGTCCAAGGGGGCCCAGCCCGGCTGCCAATCCGAGCGTCGCGCTCCCTGGCCGGCAGTCCGCGCCCATGAGAACGGGCCCAGGTTTCCGTTCAGCCCTTTAAGTGAGCTGGCTTTTCTGATGTTTTGTTTGTTTGCTTTTGACTGGGTGACCCTCGGGTTTGCGGTCCCCGAAGAATGGCGAGATGAAGTGGGTGCAGGCGAGGACGCAGCCACCGTTAGCCAAACCTGATGTGGCGCCATCGCCCGCCACCTGCCCAGGCCGTGCGTGCCGCTCCGGCCCTCCGACGGGTACAGCACGGAGCCGCCAATTCCTTGTTACGTTTAACAGACCGGAGCGGGGCTTTCTGTCACTGGCAAAGGTTCAAATCCTGACTGACAACGTGAGGATAGGTATGCCGTATTCAATGCGATACTCTACCTCCTTTTTTCCACTAAACGTGGGAACGGGAGGGTTTGTGCTTGGTAAGAGTAAACTCCCCGCCTCGGTTTGAGCTCCCTGCACCTCGGTCACAGGCTGGGCACAGGAATGGCAGACAGTGCCTCTCGGGGTTGTTTTGCCAGTGGCATAATCAATGCACCCAGAGCCTTAGAGCGGGGCCCGGTTCTCAGGAAATGCTATAGACATGTTAGCTCTTGGTCTTCATTCCACATTCCGGAATCACCAGCGGCATCGTGCCAATGGCCAGATAGAGAGGCCGTGGTTTCCGTGGCCAGTTTTTCACTGTCGTGAACAACACGGCACTGGGCACCTCTGGGCACGAAGCTGTCCCCGTCGGTAATTGTCCCCTGGGTTTAGAGCGCTGGCGAAAACCCTGGCGCTTAAAGCTTTAAGGAGGTAGACGCGACTGCCTTGCCCCGAAGACTCCTGCGTTTTCATACCAGCTAGGCTGTTTGCACTCACCCACTCTCCGCCCTGTAATTTAAGCTTATGCCTAAGACCAAGGGAGTCAACCATGTACTACGGGAGATGCAAAATACTGTCTTTGCTAGGATCACACGCTCATGCTTACCAAGTGCTCAAGAAAATTGAACATCGAAGCGACCAGAAAGCTCCACTACGTGGGAAACTTCCTGTATTTTACTCTGACGGTGGTGAGTTGAATGACTGTAATAGTTCTGCTGGACGTCCTGGGGCCCTCTGATGCATCGTGGCAGCAGGCGTTAATAGGGAGTAGATTGTGTTATGTTTCTTCATCAGTGAAAACTACGTTTCTGTCACATGTTTTCCTGAACAGCTTTCATTCATCACAGCACCCTAAGGTTAAGGATGTAATCACACACGTTTAAAATAGAAGCACAGGAATGGTCTCCCGTCTCAATTACACAGTTAAATATGCCTTTTTATGGGGGGAGGGGGGGACAAAAGCTGTCATCTTTAAAATATCCACAATCCTACACCACCGTTATCTGAAGAAAAAACGTAATCAGGAGCTTTAATTCCACGGCCGTAGACTGACTAAGTTCTTTCGAGCGTTCGGAAACAACTCGGAAGAAAGGATGTTGGCGGACGGCCTGGGAAAAGTTAACTGAGGTATTGCCCCACATCCACCTAACCTTCACAGCAGACTTAGCGCGGATCTTCCCCGACGAAAGGAATAGTCACCCTGAAGCCCTAGTGTTGTCTCCACGGGGCCTGTGAACTTGGGCGAATGTGCAGACACCAAAGGATTTCACGTAGGAGGTCGTGAACATCAACCCGTATTTCCCCCCACACACAAGCCACAGGCGCCAGGCCTGTTACCTACGTGGGGCAGGACCCAGGGGCTGACCAAAACCCTGCGTGGGCCTCTCTGTCTCCTCTGCTTCCCACCGACTTCACAATCAGGCCGAAGACCGCTGCGGGCCTCGTGGCCGGAGCTAGAGCCGGGGCCCCAGCGGAAAGGATGTGTCAGAGCTAAAGAGAACTCAGCACCCCCATCCAGAAGTGGTAACTCTTGCTCATCCAGGGTCTAGGGGCAACGAGAGGGACCTCTCTCTAACACAGAAATGTGGGCACGTCCCTGTCCACTCCAGACTTCTTCGGTGGTTGCCCTCGTCTTAGCAGAGCCTTGACTTGTTAACACGGCTGACACAGTCAAGTAAAACCTGGCCTCTGCTCACCCGCTCCAGCCTCATCGCTTACCTTCTTGCCCATGACTAGTGATCTCGACCTCGTCATCGCGCCCCCTCATCGCCCGCCCCACTGCGGAAGTACCCTTCTGTCCTCAGTGTAGACCTCACCTGGTCTGGAACTGCTCTCCCCACAACCCCTGGTCTGGGTTGGCCTCTCCCGATATTCCCAGGGCCTCCGCCAGCCCCATCACCACACCCTCGACCACTCGCTGTGCCCTGGTCTGTGACCCCACAACTGAAAGTTCTCCGAAGAGCGTGATGGTGTCTCCCTTTCTCACTGATGCGTACCTAGCATGGACTGGCACATAGTGGGAGGTCAATAGATATTTACTGACGGATGAATGAATAATTGTATAAATGAAAGAAGTTAGAAATACCAAGAAGCATTGGCATTCGGTCAGTTCCTTTCTGTGCTATCCAGTCACTGGGTAGATCTCACTGTCTTTGCCTTCCAGAGAAAATGATAAAGCTATTCCTATTTAAAGGTTTCTGCACAAATTAAACCTCCCCACCTCCCCCCAAGGAACCATGCCTCCTGCGGCTGTGGATGAGTGTGGGCTCACAAGTAAGTGCTCACAGACACGGCGACGTGTGCCCTTCCCTGCAGAGACCTGGCCCGTTCTCCCTGCCTCCGGCCCGCCTCTCCAGGGCGGCTATGCCCCAAGTTTCACTTTGACAGACCCAGTTCTTTGGCTTAAGATTTTATAGCCTCTTAAGTGGAAATACTGCAGATAAAGTGAAGATATTTTATCTTATAAATCCTTTATGTTCCTGGAATTTCATGAAACACCCTCCTGGCCCAATTAAGTCACATCTACTAATAAGCAATAGAGAATTTTGGAATCTTGCCAGGAAACGTGTTTCAATAGCTCTCAAAAGATATATGACAACAACAACAACGAGAATAATAATACTGATGAAAGCGGCTAACCGCCAGGGAACCCTGCTGGGGGCCAGGCCGGCCTCTAAATATTTCACACGCACAATCTCACTATCTGCCCAGCAGCCCTCTGGGGTGGGAGCCGTGGAGCCCCGTCTCACAAGAGGCTAAGTCACTTGCCTGAGTCACAGCATCGATGAACTGGGATTCACACCCAAATCCCCCCGATTCCAGAGCTCTTCGTCACGACACCACTTTTCTGTTTTGAACTCTCACCCGAGGATATTTTTTCCACTGATTTCTAGAAAGAGTGGGAGGGAGGGAGGAGCGGGGGGGGGAGAGAGAGAGAAACCTCAATGGGTTGCCTTCTGGGCACACCCCTACCAGTGCTAGGAACTGCAACAGAGGTACTTGCCCTTCACGGGAATCGAATCCTAGGGCCGGCGCGCTAACCACTGAGAAACCCGGCCAGGAGCACACCATTTTCCTTCTCCTTTTATCCCGGATGAAAGAAAATGTGTTGCCAAGGGACTGATTTACTATTTTAGAGCTGATTTCCCAGAAGCAAACATTTCCAAGCTTCCTTCTTTTAAAATAACAATTCTGTTTTCCATACACGTCGGGTATGCCGGACCATGTGCCGTGTCTGTGTGAGCATATCCTCTCCGTGTCGGTGGCCGTGAAGGAGTGGACTGTGTCCCTGAAATCTCTTAAAGAAGAGCTTCCTTGAGTGTTATTTATTTTTTTATTTGGCAAGGGACTAGAGCACACCCTACTGGCCAGGTCATAGGAAATACAGCCTTTACTTGGGAGAAAACGTATTGGTAACATTTGAAGATAGTAGTATCAGACAAATGTTGAGAAGAAATTTGAAGAAGAAAAAAACTGTCTTGTAATCACCCACATATGAAATGATTGCATCTATAGAACACTAAAAAATTCTAGAGCTTATAAGTTCTAGAAACAAGATAGAACTAGAAATAGAATCAACACCAAGAATATCCAATGCCCATGAAAGGGAACATAAGGCAAATGAAAAGTGGCTCGATTAAAAATACCCATACAAGCAACGTCCCTAAAACCCCAACTAAGAAAAAGTCATTTCAGAAAGAAGTTTTAAGCCAGCACTTAAAACAAAAGACTGATCAGTTAGAACCAGCCTGCCCAAGCATCGCACCAGCTGAGTATACGGGGGAGGGGGCAGAGTGTCCCCAGTCACATAAGGGGGGAAATGGAAATTGTAAAGGAATCTTTTTCTGTGAGACTTTTAGCTGAAAGCATGCCTTGTGGGTGAATCTCACCTCTTACCAGCATGCATGTCCTATGGCAGCCCACACAGCGTATTGGCTACATAATCTATATACCTGTGCCCAGATGTTTCCAAAACATACCATAGCACACTAGATGAGCCGCCCTGTAAGAAATGCAGTTCTTCCTCCCATTAGCAAGTTGTTGTTTTTTAACTGCACACTTATTTATAAATGGGTAAAAAAAGGGGGGGGGCATAGTTACATTTAAACCGTGAATGGACCAAAGTAAAGGCTCTAGGACTAAGAGTAATAATGCCAACAGCAGCTCCATTGAAAAGATGTCTTTGTTTAAAAGGAGGAACACAAAAACATTTATAATCGAGAAACAAAAACACTTTCAACTGGGAGAAATAAACACCAACATGTGTATTCTCCCGGGGATTCAAAGAATATGGAAATGTGCGTTGGGGAGGCTGGCAGGCAGGGAGGAGAGGGAGGCCAGCGTCTTAGCAAAGCAGCGACCCTGGCTCCGCGGGTTCTGAGCCAGAACCTCCCTTTGTGCTCACTCCAAGGACAGCTTCTTCTTACACTGAAAGAAGCGAAGGGCGAAGTGACAGTTTGGGTCAGTGTGGTTAAGTCTAAGGGTTTAGATGTTCTGGTTAGGGGTTTTTTACATTAAAAAACAATCAGCTAATAATATAAATCCCGTGAGAAGCGGCCTCAAAATTAAACGGACTGTGAGAGATGTAAAAGAGAAATCGTCTGACTTTAAATGTCCTTCTGACTGCAGGCAGTTTAAAACAAGTGAATTTCGGTACAAAGAGAGTGTTCTAATCTGTGAAAAGCCAGCGGGAATGATCACTGGATGGATGCAAATTGCGAATATTATTTCAAGTTACTTAGCATTTTCCTTTTAAACTCTTCCCCAAATACTCCATTCTTGGCATGTCAATGGTATAACAAAATAGCCTTAGGAGACTATTGCATCAAAGATCTGTGGGGTGTAAGTCACCTCATGGAATTCACTCACAGCTGAGAGAGCCATATTGTATGAATATAATTGCAAGCAAAATTCAGTAAGCTATCAGCTAAAACCGGTCCCCCCGCCCCCCCAAAATAATAAGCCCGTTTATTTTGCAGGTTTAAAAGGTAGTACAAGGGGGAAGAAATCAGATTAATCACGTACTACTCATGTGATTTTATGGCTTTTGATA
Source organism: Corynorhinus townsendii (assembly GCA_026230045.1). Taxonomy (NCBI): domain Eukaryota; kingdom Metazoa; phylum Chordata; class Mammalia; order Chiroptera; family Vespertilionidae; genus Corynorhinus; species Corynorhinus townsendii. The sequence goes on from JAPDVU010000002.1 coordinate 217,896,361, forward strand.
CTTTACCAAAACATTAGCACATTATACAGCTCACAACCATATAGTCACCATGATAGTGAGTATCCTGAGGATCTTCTTTCTCTAAAGGGGTGTGTTTGCTGGTTGCTGGGGTGACTATCACGGTTTTATGAATAGGGGAATGTAAAAGCATGCCAATGAGGCAGCACGAATTACAACTGTATTGAGGCAACTTGGAACAGCGTAGCCAGAGTTCCCTTCGGAGGAAACCGGAGCTCGAGGTCCCCATTCAGCAAAATCTGCCCCGAGCCCTCCGCAGAGGTGTTCTCTGGTCCTTGCTGTACTCTGGTAACAGCCTACGGTGAGCTGTAAACACAGATGAAGGCAAAGTGGGGTGGGGGTGGGGCGAATCTGCATTTTCTGTGAATCAAAAAAAGAACCTAATTTGGTAAGAACACCAGCAATTAGTTATGACTAATTTCCTCCCTCTTAAACTAATACTGAATGAACGGCCATAAGTAAGACGTGAGCACAAAGATGAAATTACCCGAGTTGTTGATAAGTAGCACAGATAGGGAAACAGCCCAAAGCTCCCGAGCTGGCCAGGAGGAGGATGGAGGCCTCTCGGGTAAACATGCATTTATCTTGCAACTGGAAAAGGGCAAAGAGATACTTCAGATTTTTGTGTGTGCCTGTGTGCGTGTGTGCACACGCGTGCGTGTGTGCGTGTGGGTGTGCGCGCGCGCTCAAAGGCTTGCAGTCAAAATTAAGCCTTTGAATTAAATTTTAAAGAATGTAAGTAAATAATAGGGGAGAAAAGGCAAATCCTTTCATGGAGCGCGAAGTTAATAGTTAACCTGATAATGAGGTCGGGATCTCTCGTTCCCTGCGGTAGTAGGCCATCCCCATGAGGCCGTTCAAGGCACGACCGCCAACGGGCGTTATTGCTGAAACGCAGGCCCGGCTCCGGGGGGCCCGCGAGGTCAGCGGGAGGTCTCTGGCCTCTGCTCAATGGAGTCCCACTCCGGGGATTTGTTCTGGTTCCAGCTGGAGGGTTTCTGTCTTGTTTGCTTTTTCTCTCACTTTAGTTACTCTTGGTTTGTTATCATTTGTATTATTTATTTTACGGTTAAACTATAAGCCTAGGTTGCATCACCGGCGCCCCGGGAGAGGCTCGCTGGTGCTGCATCCTCGGGCATCCGTGGCTGCCAGCCAGGCCGAGGGAGGGGAGGCCAGCGTGGGTCTGACAAGGAGACTCGGCCCGGGGACCTCAGGGGCCCGTGGGTGGCCCTGGCCGGGTCCACTGCCACCAGTTGACTTTCAAAGCCATGGTCAGAAGGGAGGTGGCTGGCACTCTCCCATGAGAGGCGTCAGCCCTTCGCGGTCCCATGCTGTCCCCACGCTGTCCCGCGCCGCCCCTCGCTTTCCCACTCGGTGGCTCGTTGTCCCAGGTGACCCCGGGGCCCCCAGTGCATTGTCCGTCTGCCCCCCCTTGTCTGTTGCTACCCCACACTGGCCCTCGCTGGCCCTTCCACGCTGAGGCCCGCGACACCGTGGTGAGAGTGGTGGCAGCCCGCGGACCGGGGAAAACACGCAAAAACCGTCCCCGCGGCTGTAAAGGACGGGGAAGTCCCCGCGAGGCGCGGCGCCCCCTTGCGGGAGGCAGGGACGGGCTGCCCGCGCGCTGCGGTGAAAGCCACAGGCGCCACGCGCTCGCAGCGCCGCCTGGGTCCCCAGGGCGCCCTCTCTCTCCCCCCGGAAGACCAGGGCGGCATCCCCGCAGGCCCCGCGACGCGGCGGACCCCACGCGAGCGCCTCCGCCGCCTGGCATCGCCCCTTTAAACGGCTCGCGGCCGGGATTGGCTGCCCTGTGGATGGGGCGGGGCCTTGACGTCACGCCCCGCCCCCTAAAGTATAAAGCGGACGGCGCGGAGGGGCGACGGAGGCCGAGTGCGAGCGGGAGCGCGAGCCTGGCGGAGCCGTGCAGCCAGGCGCCTGCGCGGTGTCGGCCCCCAGCCGGGCGCGGAGCCAGCCGGGACGGACATGCGCGGGAGGGCGCCGGGGGGCAGCCGCGGCTCCGCGGGGTAAGGGGCCTCGGGCCGGGGGGAGGGCGGCGCCGCGTCCCCGCCGCTCCGGCTGCGGGCGGCTCCCGTCGCAGGGCGGGTCCCCGGACGCCCAGAGGGTCGCCCAACGCGTAGTTTCCCCGGGAGGGACGGACGGAGGGAGGGAGGGGGCGGCCCGGGCGGCGCGGTCGGGCCTGGGGGGGCCCTCGCCTCTCCGGCCGCGCCTCAGCCCGAGACGGCTGCCAGGGGGCGCGGGTTTCGGAGCGGGGAGCCGGGGTCCCGCGCGGGCTGGCGGCGGCCTCGCGCGTCCCCTTCCCCACAATGGAGCTGCTCCCCGGTGCGCACCGTGCGCCCAGCCACCGTCCCGAGAGCCGCGGTGGGAGGCTGCGGGGTGGTCGCTGCCCGCGCGGCCCCCCGCCTGGCCTCGGCGACCGCGTCCCCGCAGTCGGGGTCTGTAATTCATCCGGCAGCTCTGTGCCTCTCCCTCTCCCAGGAACCGGCCGCTCGGAGCGCCCTGAACACGGCTCCCCAAGGAAAGGAACTGCGGGCTTGTCTGCTCCGAACGCGAACGCTCATTGGGTATTTCCCGGGCGTACGTGTGTGTATTTATATGTATATCTCAGTCTCCGTGCAAATGAGATACCTCCTTAACCGTGATTGGTGCTGGATGGGTGCTGGCTAAGTCTTTATTAGGGTTTCGTCATTGCTTGAAAGAAACCAGTCTCTTACCTGATAAAATATATGAATAGATTGTTAGTCATAAACTTAAGTGCAGTCAGAATAGAGACTGTAGCTTTAAAAGATGTGTTGGTGACTTTAGGTACACCTGCAACACAGGTAGGGCAGGACTGGTTTCCAGGCAACTGTCAGGGGTGAAGAAAGGTGAGGTTAAAACGCTTTTTTTTCTTCTTCGGGGGACGGGTGTTCTGCACAGTTTTGAGCGATCACAGATCTGTAAGAATGCGGTGGGTACGTGTTTGCTGAGGAGACAAACGTCTGAGTTCACCACAGTTAGGCTCGCCTTTTTGTTAAAACTGCTCCTCTCTCTCTCTCTCTCTCTGTCTCTCTCTCTCTGCATGTCTGTAATTACACAGTTTTAAGTGAAGCAGTATTTAAACAGATCAAAGACCAGCGAGGTGCCCATTTCAGGAAATGACCAGATTTGGGGAAGACCAGAATAAAAGTTGGTGTCACGTTACCATGCTGACTCTGTTGCCAGTATGTGGATAGCCAGGCTCTTTCCTCAAGAGAAACAGAGGTTTTAGCGTGGACTTGAGCACGCTGCCGTCCCCACTGCACCCAGGTCTGTGCAGCCGCTTTTGTGTTCCACTGTTGTTTATTGATTTCAGAGAGGAAGGGAGAGGGAGAGACATCCGTGATGAGAGAGAATCATTGACCCGCTGCCTCCTGCACGCCCCCCACTGCGGATCCAGCCTGCAACCTGGGCCTGTGCCCTGACCGGGAATCGAACCGTGACCTCCTGGTTCCTAGGTCGACCCTCGCCGGCCGGGCCAGCTGTGTGCCAGTGGCTGTTCGCTAATAGGTGCCAGAGGTCTTGAACTGTTCAACAATGTATATAACCTAACACACATTAGATTGTAAACTCCTTAAGGGCAGGACCTCTGCCGCGCACAGCTTCTGTATTATGGGCCCTGGCACGTAGGTAATGGTTGATAAATAACTGCAAGAAAGCAGATTTTACATTTGAAAGTTCAGCAGGAATGGAGCAGTCGCTGATAAGGGTTGCAAAGCAAACCTGTTGTTTAGTGACGGTTAGGAAATGTCCGAGTTCTTCATATTTCGATAGGAGGTAAAAATTACTCTTTCGATGAATTGTTTTGCCTTCTTCCAGCTCACTCAAGACAGGTCTCTCTTCCTCTGAGATTTAATGGTCACACTGTAGACCTGAGTGTGTGTGTGACAGTCGCTCTTAACTGCCGCTTCTCCGAAGCTGAACCAGGTCACGCTTCCTCTCTGCTCATGCTGATGGTAGCTTTCCAAAGCCAGTTGCTAAATTACAGGGACAGTCCAACCCGCCTGAAACCGACCTGAATGGCCACATACCATCCGGTTGCTTTAGAAAGGGGCAGAGGAGGGAGGAGGTGGTGCCAGGGGTAATTCCAGGAATTTGAATGTCCTGGGCTCCCTCTACCAGAGAAACAACTCTGCTCCCACTCTGAATGCATCTGAGCGGCCCTTCGCCGGCGGCCAGGGCTCTGCAGCATCCTGGGTGCCAGGTGGGACCATGCTTACAGGAGCTGATGAGTAGCCCTGATAAACAGTGCCGTGTGGCATCCTGGCTTCGTTGGCACAGAAGAAACACATGCTTTGTGAAGGCAGGTAAACCGGGGATTGGGGGGGGGCACGGGGGTTCAGGTTCTGAATGTCAGTTTCGTAGGAAGTTGGGCCCCTGCCGGTGTGACTCGGTGGCTGAGTGTCGGCCGGCTCACCGAAGGGTCTCAGGTTCGATGACCGGCGAAGGACACTCTCTGAAAACTATCCTTCGGTGAGGATTAACAACAATAATAACAATATCTAGGTTAGTTTGAAGGTAGGGAAAGCTAACGTCAGCTTCGAGGCTCAGCGAGGAAACAAGATTGTGTGAGACCGGTCATTGCTGATGCTTTCATCCGGTTCCTTGTGCCATAAACCAGGGCAGTATTACTAACAGGCCAGTCTCTGGGCCTCGGTGAATTCACTGAAAATACGGGGTTCTGGCCCATGGACTAGGCCTCTTCAGCGCCTCAGTGCTGCGGTTCAACAAACATCGCAGCTAGGAAACAGCAGGAGGGTAAGGATCGGAAGACAGTGTCCAATAGCTCTCGGTCAAGACCCCCGAAGAAGAATCTGGACTAGTGAGATGGTCTAAAAAACACTACTCCCCTGCATAGACGCGCTTCTAACTCTGCCCGTGACTGCCTCTCTCCACCCTTCGGCTTTCACACAAAAAGCCACCTGATCCCGGCCGGCGGGGCTCAGCGGTTGAGCATCGACCTAGGAACCAGGAGGTCACGGTTCCATTCCCGGTCGGGCCACGTGCCCGGGTTGCAGGTTCCCCAGTAAGGGGCGTGCAGGAGGCAGCCGACCCAAGTTTCTCATCTTGGCTGTTTCTATTTCTCCCTCTCCCGTCCTCTCTGAAATCAATAAAAAAATACTTTTTTTTGTTTTTAAAGTTACCTGCGAGTCCTGGCAGGCGTGGCTCGGTTGGTTGAGTGTCATCACGTGCACGGAAACATTGCTGGTTCGAGTCCAGTCAGAGCATGGACCTGGGTTGCAGGGTCGACCCCCAGGCAGGGAGTGTATAGAAGGCGACCCATCGATGTTTCTCTCTCGGTCACTCTCCCCGCCCCCCCCCCTCCCTCCCTCCCTCCCTTTCTCATGTCCTCAGGTGAGAATTGTCTTTGTCACCTGCGAGAGGCCTTCCCTAACCACCTGTGTGAATGGTTCTCCCGCCGCCTCGGCCTCGTGCTGTTCTGCGTCCTCGGGAGGCCCCACAATCTGAAATGGCTGCTTTGACTGCTGCCGCCCTCACCAGTGTGACGCTTCATGGCAGAGCAGGGTGTCGGGTCCAGAATAAGCATTTGATAACTATTTGTGAACGGAATTAATCCCTGCCCTCTAAGGACTTGTGAGCAACACTGTGCGTCTGTTCCTGTTTTATCTGTGCAGCTGGCTAACACTCCGGTCCGGGGCAGTCCTCAGGGCCATCTCTGCATCCGCGTCCCCATTTATAAACAAGGGTGTTAGAGGAGGACCAGGGGTCACCTAACTCGCAGCCGCTCCGAGGGGAGAGGCAGGGCGAGTGAACGGGAAATGCCGGGTTCCTGGGCAGCCGCGCACCAGGAAGGTGGCGCTTCGTTGCCTGCCCGTGAAATGGAGACTAATCCCTGCCTCTTCTTACAGGGATGTTGTGGGGATCGAGTGAGATGATGGGTGAGAAAGTGCTTTCCAAACAGACCTGCTGCTGTGGAAGGCCCACGCTGCCCGCTTGTAATGCCGTCCCGGGACCCACGCCGTGAGCTGCCTGGGAGCGGGTGGGGTGGGGTGGGAACTGGCCGCTTCATCCTGGCTGAGACGCGCGTTGTGGCGCTCTTTGAGATGGATGTGTGATGGGGGGAGGCGCACCGTTAGAGATGGGAAGCTTCAAAAGAGCCGATTGAAGGAGTCATAGAGTATGAAAGTAATACCTTAACCGCCCTTCTTAATTTTCTGGTTTTTGTGAATCCTCACCTGAGGATATTTTTCCCGTTGATAATTTTTTTTAGAGAGAGTGGAAGGGAAGGCGGGAGGGAGAGAACAGCGATGTGCATCGTTTGGCGGCTTCCCACACACCACCCGACCGGAATCGAACCTGCAGCTTAGGTGTGTGCCCTGAACAGGACGAAGTCAAGACCCTGTGGTGTGCAGGCCAACACTAACCACTGAGCCACACCAGCCAGGCTCACCCACCCTTCTTAGGGGGTAACTAGGCAGGAGAGTCCCAGGCAGATGAAGGGGAACAGGAACTTGCATGGGCTAAGGGTTACCCGAGAACTTTTGACACCAGGCTCCCACCGCTCGCCAGACGTGACCTTGACTAAGTAAGGCACTGACCTCTGCCTCAGACCCTCATGTGTGACTGAGGCCAGTAATAGTGAGCCTTCTCCTGCCGTGGTGAGAGGACTAAATACGTTCGTCTAAACGAAGCGCTCAGAACAGTGCCTGTCGGGTTAGTGTCCGGCGTGCTGTTCTTGCTGGTTTAGTGTCCACAGTAACGATCTAGCCAGGGGTCCTCAAACTTCTTTTTTTTTAATATATTTTATTGATTTTTTACAGAGAGGAAGGGAGAGGGATAGAGAGTCAGAAACATTGATGAGAGAGAAACATCGATCAGCTGCCTCCTGCACACCCCCTACTGGGGAAGTGCCGCAACCCAGGTACATGCCCTTGACCGGAATCGAACCTGGGACCCTTCAGTCCGCAGGCCGACGCTCTATCCACTGAGCCAAACTGGTTAGGGTGGTCCTCGAACTTTTTAAATGGGGGGCCAGGTCACTGTCCCTCAGACCGTTGGAGGGCCGGACTATAGTTTAAAAAAAAACTATGAACAAATTCCTATGCGCACTGCGGGCCCGGGACGAGTCGCCTGCTAAGCAGGACAGGCAGCGGCACCCGGCGGGCCAGATAAATGTCCTCGGCGGGCCGCAGTTTGAGGACCCCTGATAGAGTGACCCCCGGGGTGGCTTTGTAAACGCTCAGTGAGTGAATTTGGAGTTTTCAAGATTTGCTTCCCATCGTTAGATCTCGTGCTTGTTGTCACTAAAGTTCGAAGAGCGTTCCCTGACCCCTGTCTCCTCCTCAGAAATGGCTGACGCGTGTTGTAAAGGGAGTAACACTTCCCGCCCTCCCGGTGCTGCTGCCGCCGCGGTGCCACGGGAAAGGACCGGGGACAGAGCAGGACAGAGTGTGGTGGCCGGGGACAGCGTGGTAGCTGGGGACAGAGCGTGGTGGCCGGGGACAGAGCGTGGTGGCCGGGGACAGAGCAGGACAGAGCGTGGTGGCCGGGGACAGAGCAGGACAGAGCGTGGTGGCCGGGGACAGTGTGGTGGCCGTGCGCTGGCGCTGCAGGAGTCGGGTCAGGTGGCGATGACTAGGGTCGGGGAGCGAGTAGGTTTTCTGCTAGCCTGCCATTTCCTAATACTTAGCAAGGCAATATTCCGAATTATTCAAGAAATTAGGTCACTGAGCTTTTTGCTTTTTTGCTTAGCTTTGGTTCTGCCCGTCTGAAGAGAAATTACTTTCCTTGTCGCCTCAGTTTTCATCCTTTACAAACAGGCCAGTATGTGCCCGGCATGCTGAGGACAAACGCCCGTCCACACCGCCCCCAGCTGCTGTCTTTACTGAAACCAGCAAGTTTAGCTTGAATTGGTGCACGGGTCTTCCAATGACACTTTATTGACGTAATAGAAACTATTGAAAGCCGCCTGCGCTTTAACGTGAAGGCTGCTCATGCTTCCCCGGAGCAGGGTGCCGTGAAGGCGGCGCTCCTCACTGGCCTGCCCCTCCTTCCTTCCCCAAACCGTAGCCTCGGAAGGACCTGGGGGGCCTTTGCAGCCTTTGGCTTGTAGTAAACAGCAACTGCCATAAACACTGAAGGTGTAGTGAGTATCGGACAGTGCGTTTCCTCTATCGATCAAATCGCAGTTCTCGCCCTGGCGGCTCAGTGGTTAGAGCGTGGCGTCAGCCCCCCACGCAAGGGTCACAGTTCAAACCCATGTGCCTGGGTGGCAGGTGCAATGCAATCGGTGTCTCTCTCACATCGATGTGTCTCCTCTCTCTCCCCTCCCCTCCCTTCCACTCCACTCTCTAAAACCAACGGGAAAAATATCCTTGGGTGAGGATTAACGAAAAATAAAAGAATTACAGTGTCAAATGGCTTGGCTACTAGCGCTTCAGACACGAATCTTATTTTTATTTCAGAGATTTTCAGAAGGTAGATAAACATGCAGGTGTGGGTTTATGTGGGGAAGAGTTAAAATGGGGTTTGTCGTGTTCCTAAATCGGTTTCTTTTTACACATTTTGCCCCTAAATGCCGTTACCTTCCGCCTCCACGGGTCTGGGACTAGTTATGTAGGTAATTGTTAAATGCAGCTGAAAAGACCATTTATCACCCTGAATAAACAGAAATCAGGTTCTAAAACCAGATTGAAAGAAGGAAATTACATCACACTTTTAAATAAGGAAGCGCTGGGCAGAACTGGATGAGTCGAGTGACAAAAATGTGCCCCTCCTCCTCTGTGGGTTGCTTCTGAGATTTATTAATGAGATCTGGTGGCCAGGTAAGCAGATCTAGGTTATTGTCTTAAGGTAGCCTGGTTTTCTAAACAGTTTCAGAGAGACTGTCCTAAGGAAAAGTTCACCTTAATAAAGAACGTGCGGGGTGCTTATGGCCTTGTTTTGACTCTTTAACAGTAAAAAGACAGTAGGTGCCTTATCATCCAGAAGAAGTAACGTGGGAGCTAGGGGGGACCCCGTTTTCAGGAGCACTCCCCTGACTGCCTTAAGTAAACACCAGTTTAGCTCCTGCTGTTCCCCAGGGTGCAAACTGGCCACTTTGGATTTGGGAAGTGGACTTAATGAAACTTGCCTCCTCTGTCCTCAAGTGGCCCTTCCAGTCCTTTGCTTTTTCCCTTCGTTCTTTGCTGATTTTCAGTACATGTGGGTCTTCCGCATAATTACCTTTTTAAAAAAACTGAGATGAATATTTTCTCAGTATCCACTTAACTATTAGAAACGAGTGGTGCTGGGACTTCCCGGGGAAGCCAGGCCCTGTCCTAGATTTGGAGAGTGGGAAGGAGCAGGTGGCTCAGAGCTGGCCCTGAAGGAGAAGTGAGTTCTCAGAGATTTTGGGGAGGAGCAGCACGGCACCACACAAGGCCGATGGGCCTGTGCAGAGCTAGGAGCTGGGGTCCAGGAGTTCGGACCCGGGACCGTGGTGTGGGGTGGGAGGCTATCTGGGACCCGAGAGGAGCAGCCAGTGAGAAGGAAGGGGGACCATGGAGCTGGGGGGCTGATCTAGAGGGGCTGAGACTCAGGTTAAAAACGGCCCCTCTAGCAAAGTGGTCCTCCTGGACCAGTGGTTTTCAGCCTGTTCATCTCATGGGACATCAACCACTAAAATTGTGCTGCACCAGAAAATATGTTTTTGTCAGTCTGACCAAAAAAAAGAGGGCATAATCTTGATTCATTCACACTAGATGGCTGTTGCTGTGTTGCTATTGTCATTTTTTGGACAATTTTTTAAGGGAAAAGTGGTCAGTGCCCCTGACGGAATAGTCAGGCATTACATGCTTTAAAAATTCTTGGGGCACACCAGTTGCACATCGCTGAGCTAGACCCTGGACGGGCTTGGGAAAGTGGGTGGGGTCTGAAGTGAGTGACAGGAGCCTGGTTTGTAGAGTTGGGGATGCAGAGGACCACCCAACTGCAAAGGTCACCACCAGCCAGTGGACGCTGGAGCCCGGGCGGGGTCAGGATTCGGGTGCTGTGCAGAGTTGAAGGATTAAAATGGGGCGGGGGGTAAGGATCTAAAAGGACCACCCCAAGAAACATGGTGGGGGGAGTTCCCTTGAATAAAAGAAAATCGAGTGATGTTTAACAGGAGAAAGTCGTTCGCATGGGGTGGGGATTAGCTGCATTTTGACACTCAAGCTGAGCTCGGTGTCAGGAAAGGGAGCACAGCGCGCCCGGGCTCCGCGGGTCCGGCGGACCAGGCCGCCTGGGCTAACAGCGCGCAGGTTGCCCCTCTCGTGCTCGCAGGGGCTGGCGTCCCCGCCGAGGGATGTTTTTGCTCATTTCAGGACGAGCTGTAAGGCAGAGCTGGTGTTAGCTCTGAGGAAGCAGACTTGGAAACACTGCAGCATACATTGTTTCCCGGGAGCCGCGTTTCCTCCTTAACCTGAGGGTGACCGAGGGCTCACCCCCACCCCCACCCCCACCCCCACCCCCACCCCGGGCATGTGTACTGAATACTCGGAGACTTGAGGGCGATGGCAGGCGGTTCGGGAGATTCGCACCCTCAGTTTACCGGGCGGGGCACGGAACACGTGGCGGGTTGCACCCCTTGATTCTGCAGTTCGGAGTGTTTTCCGAAAGAAGAGAGCATAAAATGATAGCGCCCTCGGCGCTCCCCTGCTAGCAAGTAGGAAGTTCCGACGGTTTCATAACGCGGCCCATTCACAATTCCCCATTGAGATGTAGAGGCAGGTCACCTCCTATGAATACACAAAGACACTATTGTGGTCAGGAGTGAGCTGGCCCGGGGAGCACAGTTCTTTTTAGACTAAAAAAATTTTTCCTTAAGAAAGCTAACAAGTAGGTGATGGGAACAATGCATGAACAATAACTTTTTCTAGAACACACAAATAACTTTCAGGGGCCACCGAAATGTAAGTTTGGGATCGAGGCGATTGCGCAGAGGCCGCGGTTACACAGCCGCCCCGTTGAAAGCTCAGATGGCGATGGTGAGCCGGCAGGCAGGCATTACTAGCCCTTGGCCTGCGGACAGGTGGGGGCTGGGCTCCGACCGCCTCGCCCCGCCGTCTGGGCGCGGCCTCCACACCGCTGCGCGCCCGCCCGTGCTCCTTCCCACCGGGATGTGCATTTCGCGGCGGCAGGCGCTTGCCCTGTGGTCTTGCAGGGAGCCTGACGGCGTTTCCTAGAAACGGGTTTTCAGATCGCTTCGCCGCTTTGCTCGGTTCAGGTAAAGGGGGGAAAGCACGCGCTGCATTTCAGGGAGCTGAAAACCAAACCTCCCGGTAGCTTCCATTTACTAAGTGGGGTTTTCTTCCTCTTCTCTAAAGAGAAATGAGGCTTCCCTCTGAAATACTACTTTAACCTGTTTAACTCTGCCTGAGATGTAAATGTTTCAGATGGACCAAAACATTACTCTCTCTCGTTCCTTTTATGTGGTAAAGGCAAACCCTATGCCGTCGATGACAATAGTAGATGTTACTATTCAGTCACTGGGCTCCTGCTGTCCCAGGCAGCGATGGTTAATGATGGGAACAGCCTGTTATTTGAGCTCACAGTCAGCTAGGAGGTGACAGATTTGTCCCTAAATCAAAACAAAAAAAGAGCCTGTGTACCCCCTCCCCGCCCCGGGCCTGGCACGCCCGCGTTCGGTGTGTACGCTTCCGGCGAGAACATGAGAGCAGTATGGAGTGTATGCACACATCTCCAAGGGGCCGGTGTGCCACACACACTAGGTCCGACACCGTCGATTATCTGCAGACGGCGCCCAGAGAGATGCCAGTAGCGTTGGCATTGATGCTATTGTGAATAATAAAGGAACGTTTAGGAGAGGCTGTGGGCCTGGCCCAGTGACTGAGCGGCATCCTGCACCCTGAAAAGTCGCTGGCCTGATTCCCGGTCGGGGCATGGAGGTTGCGGGTTTGGTACCCATTCGGGGTACATCCCAGAGGCAACTGATCAATGTTTCTCTCTCCCCCATTCCCTTCCTCTCTCTCTCTCTCAAAAAACGGGGGGGGCCTGGGGAGAGGGCAGGACCCCTGATCGCTGAGGAATTGCTAGATTAAGAACTACTTCCTGGCCTTGGTGCCCAGGCCTTGCAGCAAGGCCCTCAGAGAAGAGAATGTGAAGAATGCTCAGGGCCGGGGAAGCTGTCCAGGCCGCCCCGCAGCCGGCCAGCGTGCAGAACCTGGTTTTACAGGATCGGGAAGTTGGTGTCTTCTTGTTCCTTTATTCCCGAGCAGGTCGTGCCTGGAGGACTTGTCTTCCCAGGGCCAACCCTGAGATACAGACCCCAAAGCAGTGCTGGCTGTGGGCTAGCGAGGCGCCAGGGGGAGCCCATCGTCTGGCCTAGGCGCGGGGCTCCGTGCGCATGAGTCCTGCAGCGGCCGCGGGCCTTGCTGAAGGAGGGGGGGTGAGCGTCCGGGGGGACTGCACCTGCACCCCCACCAGGAGGGCCACTCCCGCTGGCCACGGGTATTTCTCTCTCTGCTCAAAGCACTGCACACGTTAGACCAGGACTTAGGAAAAATCACTTTCAGTGTGTGTGTAAGTTCCCTCAGGAAGGAGGGAAGAATGGCTGTCACGCGGGAGAACTGGGTGAAAGTCGGCGCTCAGATGCTGTAGGGGGGCTACTGATGGTATTTCTGAGTTGTGGCCTGCATCCTCTCGTCCTTCCGACCCTCCAGGGACCAGAAGCTGCTTGCTGCCTGATGCCCAGGGTGCAGGATGTCCACCGCGGGAGTTGCTGCCCAGGAGATCCGCGTCCCGCTGAAGGCGTTTCTGCACGATGGCCAGGCCCTGGGGAGCCTGAACGCGTGCTGGGGCCGCCGCCGGGAGCCGGGGAAGTAAGTGCGGGCCGCGGTGCGTGGGCCTCCGCGCGCGGATGGAACAGACGGGGTGCGGGGGTTGGTCACTGGTCTCTGACCGAGATGTCTTTGCTGCATTTCAGTAACTTTCTAAACATCCACCCGATCACCATGGCCTACAACCTGAAGTCGACCACTCAGGCGCACCTGATGTCTCTCGGTACATGTCTGCAAATCCCAGAGGGTGGCCCAGGGGAGGGGAGGTGGCCCCGGAGGGAGGGGAGGTGGCCCCGGGCTGTTAGCTTGTCCTCCAGCTTTGCCCTTTAAAAAAGAGGAAACCACCTGACTATTCCGGCAATAGTGCGACCCCTGGTGGCAGCAGGTCTGAAGAGACCCTGTTCCTCCCCACTCGGTCCCTGGTCCCGGTCAGGAGGCCCAGCCTCGTGCAGGGCCTGCTTGCTCGCGCCGTGCAGAGCCTGCGTGAGGGCACAGGAGTGGGGAGGTTGACAGGAACTTGGAAAGGCGTGCAGTATACCCCACGGCCCTTGTCATGTGGACATCCTGTCCCTTAGGTTTTTGCCAGGAGCTGCTGTCACACTGCGGGCTGCCATCCTCGTGGCGTTCCCGGGTGCCAGCAGGGGGCTCCCTCTTATCTCAGCCCCGCCCTGTGTGCCCAGCGCGGTCGCGTCTCTCGTGACCTGGCGCTGCGGGTGATATTCATGGAAATTATATGCTGCTCGTCTTCTGCGAATTTTGCACATGTCACAGAACCTGCCTGCGTGTGTGGGCGTGTGCCCTGCGCATGTTGGGGAGATAGGAGAGATAGGCTGTTCTTTGAACCAGATCATGTGCGTTAACAGCCTTCAGGCCCTAATTACACCTGTGGTGCGGCACGGTGTCCGCGGCCTGTGACTGGGGTTCAGGCGGCAGCCCCAGCGGGGAGGGGTTAGGCAGTGGGCTGTCCCCACACGCAGGGGCACTGCTGGTCCTTCACTAACCCCTGTCCTTTGCAGGGCGCACCTCGGCACCTGCCCCGACAAACGGCCACCGCCTTGCCGAACACGGCCCCTCCCAGAGGCCCAGCCTGCCCCCGCTCGTCCTTCCCCCGAGTGACAGCTCGGGGCCCCTTGACGAGGACCCCGTAGTATGTGGCTTTAAGAAACTGTCAGTAAACGGGGTGTGTGCCCCCACGCCTCCACTCACGCCCATGAAGAACGGCCCGTCCCCCGTGCCCTGCGTGGCGGGCTCCCGGCCGCTCCCCCCGCTGCCCATCTCCGAGGGCCTCTCCCTGGACGACACGGACTGCGAGGTGGAGTTCTTCACCTGCTCCGACACGGACTGGCTCTTGGGAGACTGCGCGCCCTCCGAGTTCAAGTACAGCGTGCCTGGCAGGCGGAGCTTCCGCGGGTGCGGGCAGATCAACTACGCCTACTTCGAAACCCCGACGGTGTCTGTGGTGGACCTCAGCCAGGCCACCGAGCCGAACGCGGGGGGGCAGCCCTCAGACCCGCCTCCGCCGCAGAGCCACCGGAGGCTCCGGCGGTCACACTCGGGCCCCGCCGGGTCCTTCCACAAGCCGGCCGTCAAGGCGCACAGCCACATCCACAGAGCTTCCCCCAACCCTGACACAGACAAGCCCGAGGTCCCCCCGAGGGTCCCCATCCCTCCGCGGCCCGTGAAGCCCGATTACAGAAGGTGGTCGGCGGAGGTCACTTCCAGCACCTACAGCGACGAAGACAGGCCCCCCAAAGTGCCACCCCGGGAACCCTTGTCACGGAGCAACTCCCGCACCCCGAGTCCCAAAAGCCTTCCGTCTTACCTCAACGGGGTCATGCCCCCCACGCAGAGCTTCGCCCCGGACCCCAAGTATGTCAGCAGCAAAGCTCTGCAGAGACAGCTCAGCGAGGGCTCTGCCAGCCGGGCCCCCTGCATCCTGCCCATCATCGAGAACGGGAAGAAGGTCAGCTCCACACACTATTACCTACTGCCCGAGAGGCCGCCGTACCTGCACAGGTACGAGAAGTTCTTCACCGAGGCAGAGGCGGCGAGCGCCAGCACCCAGGCGCAGCCCTTCCCCGCCGACGGCGGTGTCGGCGCGGCCCCCGGGAAGCTGGACCCCGGGCCCCGGGGGGACGTGGGCGGCCACGGGAAGCGTAAGCACTTGTCCTACGTGGTTTCTCCGTAGCCTGGATCACGCTTCGGCAGAGGGTCCACAGGAGCCGATGGTCCCCGAGCAGGTTCCCAGTGTGAGGTTCGGGGGATGTTCCAGGTGCAGGATAAACTTGAACTCTGTGCAGAGGGGAGAGGTGCTGTCCTGCTGAGGGCCCCGGTGTCCCAGCCCAGAGAGGCTGCGGGGAGGGCAGACGGGGACCCTCAGGTGCCCGCAGCAGACGCTATAGTAAACCCGCAGCCTCGCCGTAGCCGGTTAACCGTTCGTTAGGTCTCAGCGATGTGCAGGCAGAAGACGACGCAGCTGGACTGGGGCTCCTGACAGACTGGCCACAGCCAACAGAAGCAAGCACAGTGTCTAGAATCAGAATTACTTTTGCTGATGAGTTTGAAGATTTCTGGCTCTTTGGCCTTCATGTTTTGTTGGATGTATTTTTACAGCCTTTTCCATGGGAGCGGGGTGTGTCCTTACTGTGGCTGTCCCTTCCTAGTTCAAAGCCGCCCGGAGACCTAAGACATGCAGGTTTCACTTCCTGTCGCTGCAGGGAGGACTAGCAATTTACCTGGCAGCCATACTTCCACCTGTATGTGTCTCGCTTCCTGACAAAGAAGAAGGTAGTGGAACATTGTCCTTACAGTCCTGCTTTGTCCCACCCCGCCACGGCCACTGTCACGCTGCCTCACGGAAACAGTGGGCGTGGTGGGCTCCACGCCAGCGGTTCGCTTCTAAGCAATAATGAAACGGCCACGTGACTGAGAGTGACTGTGGGAGTGTGTGTTTTGGGGGGTTTTAGACTATTAATAAACAAATACAGCACAAGCTGGCCTTGTGTTGCTGGTTCCTACTCAGTATTTCCTGGGGATTGTTGGCTTTTAAAGTAAAGCCTTCTGACCAAGAGCGACTGTGTCTTAATACAAGAGTCCCATCAGCACCGTCTGCTTCCAGGCCCACGCCCGCGCTCACACTGCCTGCCACAGCCTCCGCGTCCCCGCACAGTTAGGCCCGCACGGGAGGTGCTCCCCGCAGAGGTGCATTGCCGCGACGTTCTCGCCAGTTAAGCCAGCTGTTTACAGTTCCACTGCTGCGTGACTGTCTGAGCTCTTTAAAGCGGATGTGTTAGTCTGAACTAAATGAAGGTGAAACCATGCTTTAGGAAAATGCACTGATTTCTGCATTATGTGTACAGTATTGGACAAAGGATTTTATTCATTTTTGTTGCATTATTTTGAATATTGTCTTTCATTTTAATAAAGTTACGATACTTATTTATGATACTGTTCATAATGTCTCTTGCCTACACACTCATGACCTCAGGTGGGACACAGGCCAGAGCCAGGCTATGTGAACCCCGCCCTCCAGCGGGGCAGACTGGCCCCATGGGTGTCCAAGTGCCGTCTTTCCACTGCTTGATCTACGTCTCACCTTTTTGCCTTTTACCCTTCTCTGCTGCCTTTTCTTTGTCTTGTGGTAGAAACTATAAAGACAGTTATAGTCTTAACTAGAGGCCCAGTGCACAAAATTCGGGCACTTGGGGGGAGTCCCTCTTGCAGTCCAGGAGCCCTCAGGGGATGTCCGACTGCCGGCTTAGGCCCACTCCCTGAGCCATCAGTCGGACATCCTTAGCGCTGCCACAGCGGCGGGAGAAGCTCCCACCGCCAGCCATGAGCCCAGCTTCTGGTGGAGTGGTGCGCCCCCTTGTGGGAACACACTGACCACCAGGGGGCAGCTCCTGCATTGAGTGTCTTCCCCCTGGTGGTCAGTGCACGTCATAGAGACTGGTGGTTCTGCCGTTCGGTCGATTTGCATATTAGCCTTTTATATAGGGCTAGAGGCCCGATGCATGGAATTCGTGCAAGAGTAGGCCCATGTGGCTGCCCCGATCCTGCGGATGCAGTCCTGGTTTCATCTGGAAGGTTGTCCGGACGGCCATTCAGTTGATTTGCATATTATGCTTTTATTATTATAGATCTTTTAAAATATATTTTTATTGATTTCAGAGAGGAAGGAAGAGAGACAGAAACATCAGTGATGGGAGAGAATCATTAATTGACTTCCTCCTGCCCACCTCACACTGGGGATCGAGCCTGCAACCCGGGCATATGCCCTTGACCAGGAATCGAACCGTGACCTCCTGGTTCATAGGTTGATGTTCAACCACTGAGCCATGCTGGTCAGGCAGTTTATAGTCTAATTTTTAATTTAATAAGACCAGTTCCATACCTGCTTCCCTCTTACCTTTGGGATTGCCTTTGATTTTAAGATAACCTGCACTTTCCTGTTATTTCCTGCCCATGCTCATTTGTGCTGCCATGCTAACGCCATGTGACCAGAACCCTGTCCATAGCACCGTTTGCCAGCTCGGCCCTCAACCCGCACACTGAGCAAAGTGCACGCCAAAGCATTCTCACGACATAACTGAGCCTCGTCCAACACACACAGCCGCTGCGCAGACAGTCCCAGTGGGGAGACAGCCGTCTGTCGGCAGCCACTTGGTGTGCGTTGAGTCCCCGTGGAGGCAGGTGTTATCTAGTAACAAAGTCACGTCAGGAAACAGGCTCCAGTTCTGCCCTCACATCCTGCAGGAAGGCTTCCCTTGGCTTCTCGGGAGCCTCTTTCCCGTCAGCACGGAGCAGGACACAATGCCCTGCAAACCCGAGTTAAACCAGCTGCGGGGAGGCTGGGTCAGGAAGGACGGGGTGGCAGAAAGCAGAGCTGTGTTCAAGAGGACTCTGGTAAGTCAACTCCAAATCTGGGCAAACATTAAAGTCTTCGCAGGCTGCCAGCATCGGAACGCACTGACTCTTACTTTATCAAGGTCCACGCGCTAATGCAAGTTTCATCTTGTTTACGTCTTCACTATGTTCAAGAGGCTGTTTCTTTGCTCTGAGGAGTCCTAGTCCAGAAGAGAGGCCCACAGACCCTTCCAGAAGGTTTCATAGCTGGAGAAAGGAGAACTCCATGTGTCAGAGCTACTCCATCTGTCTCCTGATTCAAGAATCAAAACATGTACTGAGCTAGTCTTATTTTAGTTCTTAATTTCACCACATACCTTACAGTTTTAGGGTATACAGAGCCTTTTTCTTAAACGTAAGCTCCTAACATGGTTCTTACATACACAGGTGTGTGTTTGTTTTACTTTTTATTTTCAAATAATTAGATTCCCAAGAAGTTTCAAAAATAATACACAGAGGTCCCCCTGTACCCATTCCCCAGGTTCTCCCACTGTTCAAATCTTATATAATGACAGTCCTTTATCAAAACCAGGAAATGGACATTGTCACTATATAGATAGAAATAGTGACTTATCAAAATGGACTTGGGCTCTACTCTTTAATTTACAAATTAATATAGGCATTCTGCTAGGCTTTTTGTGCAAAGCTAATAAAGCTTTAAAAATACGTTGCCGTGTTAACTGTACGTTACGGTGATGGTGCCGAGAAGGTAAATGAGGCTCGCGTTGATGGCCAAGGCTCTCTGCTGGGTCCACGTGCATCAGCGCTCCTGCAACCAGCACCTCGCACCGAGGGTTCGTGAGCAGCGTTTCCTTTAAAGGCTCGGGGCGCACACACCTTGAGGCCTCCCTCCGTCCTTGTAAATCGACCAGGACGCGACCTGGCTTTCTAACTGGGGACTGGAGCTTGAGGCGTTCTCGTCCTTAGGAGCGTATGTCTGGCTCCAAGTCGCTCAGAGGCTGGGTCGCTGACCAACGTTCCGGCCCTTTCCCTCTCCACGCGAGAATCACAACTTTTGAGAGAAGTTCTGGGGATTTACTAGGGGAAAGTTAGGGGAGGAGAACAGGGTAGAAGATTCAAATGGGTCCCAACCCGGCAGCCTCGCCTGTGCTCCCCGTGAGCACGGGGCCGTGTCTAATGCGCTGGGAGGGTGTGAATTTCCGTGCTTTCCTTGCACTTGAAAGTTCGCACTGGAACACACTTCTGCCGGAGCCGCTGGGAAGCGCTCACAGAGCGAGTGTCAACAAGCTCAGCTCCATGGTGTCCCAACGCCGTGCCAGCATGCTTGGCGGGGACGCACCTGTCAGGAAACCCGGCCACCCTGCCACGACCCTTGGTTCCTCAAGGTCCACACCACCCGGCAGGGAGATGGGGGCTGGGGGTGGGGGAGGGCTGGGGCCGGGGTTGACCTGCCGAGGAAGAGCTGATCGCTGGCCACTGGGCCGGCGAGGGGGCCTCCAGTGCCCTCATCCCTCAGTCTACGATTCCAGAAAACTACCAGGAGCCCAAGCAAGTCAGCCCGTAGCAAGGTCACTAAAACGATCCATGAGGCCACACACATCTGCAGCTTCTTCCCCTTCCCCATCCCCCCGCTCCCCCGAAGTAAAAAGGCCAGTGGGAGGGCCCAGTCCATGGGAGAGTGCGTGTCAGTCTCCTTGGCTGAGTCCTATGGACAAAGGCACCACCTTCATTCCTTGGAAATAACTTGGATCCACGTCAAGCATCTTAACCACACGCCTGCTGCGTATTTCACTCCGCAGTGGGCGGGGCCCGCCCGGAGCCTCCCCCGGACCTGAGGGCACGCCCTGCTTGTGTAAGGCTGAGGGTGGATGGCTGTCTCCTCCCGGCTGCGCGCCTGGGGCGCTGCGCGCAGGAAGCGGCGCGTTGTGTGTGCCAAGTCCCCGGCTGGCCTAGTGTTCTTGCGAGAGCCAGGGTCCTCTGCGTGCTTTTCTACTGAGAAATCCACGGAAGTCCTTGGCTGAGCAGAAGCTTTGGACGGTTCCCCGGGATCAGCCGGGCACGGAGCCCGGCTCCCCCGCGCCACGGAGGGAACGTGCACCCACGGCAGCCCAGGCGCGTGATAAGACTTGTCGGCGCATCACCCGGGCCCGGAGCCTCTAATTACACGTCTGGGGCCGCCGGAGCCCGGGTGGCCAGCTCACAGGCCCCACACCTGTGAAGACGCTGGGGCCCGGCTCCCACTGCCCGCATGCCCGCTGGGGGAGGCGCCAAGCCCGTGCGTCACGGCCCTCCGCAGGATAATCACCACATTCCAAAGACAGGAGTCCATTTCACAGGCTGTCCTTCCTTTCCACAGCATGGCCACAGTTTTATCTTCCCATCAACGTTCCAAGCCCTACCTTTCTGGAAATTTCATCTCAGCTGTCCACCTGCCCCAAACTCGGTGCGGCCTGGCACCGCGTCGGAGTCAGCGCGTCAGATGCGCCCGGGCTCCCCGCGCACAGTGTCACCCTGGCGGGCGAGGTGCCTGGGGTGATGGGACTTGGGCGGATTTAACTGGCTCACGGTTGTGTAAAGATTAACAGCCACCACGTTATCCAGAACGTGCCATTTGCCGCGGAGAGAAAGACAGCTGGGCGATGTCCCCAGAATCACCCGAGAGCCAAGGGCCCTGGTTTAAAGGAGAGGACGCCGGTCCGAAGCCCAGGGAGAAAGCCACTGTCGCGGGGCCGTGCGGGCGGAGGCTGCGGAGGCGCCGGGCGGCCGGTGGGCGGCGCAGGGGCGGGGCCGTCGGTAATCCGCTGTGTGGGAGGGTTCCAGGACTGCAGCCCGGAACCTGCTTTTGTTTGTTTTTGAAGCTACAAACCCCCCCCAACACCTGCCCGCCCCCCCCAAGCTGAGTGCAGGCCGAATCAGTGCGGACGTTCCCTTGCAGGAAGGCACACGCTTGGCCATGAAGAAGCAGGCGGCCGGCCGTCTGCTCGCGGATAAGGCTCTCCTGGAGGCGGCGGCTTCGCTGAAGCGCTGACGCCCCGTGTTTCCCGCTGCCGCCCGCAGTGCCGCCCGCAGACGGCTGCCGCTCACGGACAGTTTTCTCCCACCGCACCCTGAGGGATCGGGGCCTTCGGCAACCCCAAGGACAGTTCTGCCCAGCTCCCTGGGCGGCTCCCTGGGCCGGAAGAGGTGTGACCCTCCACCCGGCCTGCGTGCCAGTCGGCCCTTGCTTCACCCCCACCCAGATGCCCCTGCCACCTCCAGAACGCACACCGTTCTTTCTGATGGTCCGCGTGCCACGCCCGGGCCGCCCTGGCTACACGTGCGTGTCGCTGACCCGCGGCGGCCGCGGCGATTCTCCGGGGGAATCCGTTCTCCCCGTCGCGGCGCCACAGCTGGCTTCCGGCGGGACGTTCTCGGAACGGCTTCCTCTCAAACTTGCTAATGCGTTTTCCACGCCCTGGCCGGCTACCAACGCGGGTGTTGGCAGGTCCTTGAACTCTGAACCTCAAGCCGGAGGAGCCGCCGGATTGCCGGTGGGGCCGCCTGCTGTTGCGCGGTTCACAGGCAGCGGCGGGACGGGTAGAGCGGCGGGAGCCCATCGGACGCAGCCCCGCGCCTGCGGGCCCCCGCGCCCTGCCAAGGGTCTCCTGAACCTCACAATCCATCGGAAGCAAAAAGAGCAAACAGGTGTCGGGGCACCCGGGACCCGCGCGGGGATTCCTGGGGGCGCAGAGCGGGCAGTGGTTTGGTGGAGAAATGGCATCAAAGGAAAAGGCTGGCATCTTCATGGAGCTGCCCTCTGCCAGAGCCCATCCAGCGCTGAGAAAGCTCTGCGTTTATGGAAATGGAACGGGGACGCAGCCTGGGGTGGCCGCCACGTGACTACCTGGAGAACCACCCAGAGCCGTGGTCGGCAAACTGCGGCTCGCGAGCCACATGCGGCTCTTTGGCCCGTTGAGTGTGGCTCTTCCACAAAATACCACGGCCTGGGCGAGTCTATGTTGAAGAAGTGGCTCGCGAAGAAGTTTAAGTTTAAAAAATGTGGCTCTCCAAAGAAATGTCGGTCGGTGTCCTGTTGATATTGGGCTCTGTGGACTAATGAGTTTGCCGACCACTGACCCAGAGCATCCGCTTCCCCACGGCAGCCCCGCTGGGCTCTGCCTAGGGCCCAGAGCACTGGGGCCGGAGACCCAGCCAGGCCCCAGTGGCAGGAAGCTGCCAGGGGGGAGAGAGAGCCCCCAACGGGAGGCATCTGTCCAGAAGCAAGGTCCTTCCTCGGCCAGCCTCTCGGGGATGTGGAGACACAAATAGGAGCATAAAACTCTAAATCACAAGACATTTGAGGAAAACGAATACCAAGAAAAGCCAAACACTCAGTAAACAGAGACCAGCACCCGTGCAAACATTTCACACACAGATGCTGCTGTGGAACTCAGAGCCCTGGCCCCGGGGCGGGGGGGGGGGGGGTGCGTTTGGTTAGCATCGTCTTGATAAGCCAAGGTGGCAGGTTCGATCCCCGCCCGGAGCACATACAAGACCCACCCATGTTTAAGTGGGCAACAAATCGATGTCTCTCTGTCTCTCTCTGAAAAAAAAAAAAAAAATCAAATCAATAAAAAAAGTAAGCCTTAGAGAGTAGACAGAATATTTCGTCCATGAGACAAACACAGGCTATTAACGGAAAAGAAAAAAAAAGAAAGGCCGGCAAATGTGAAGAAAAGGTAAAAGTCATTTGGAATCTGAGGGGTCGGAGGTGGTAGCCAAGCAGCCCTGAGCCACTTACAGCGAGGGCTCCCTAATCGTTCCTGCAAAATTAACAGGTCAATAACCACAGAGACCAAGAGCCCAGAGCAATGCCAGGCACCGTGGAGGGAAGGGAGAGCAGCCCCGGCTTCTGTCTCTGTGGAGGAGCGGCTGGGGCTGGTTAGCTCTGGGTGTGCTTGGTTGCTCTTGGGTGGCCACTGAAGATTCGGGGTAAGCTCCTGTCGGGTAACAGCACAGCGACGTGGACCACACTGCCCCTCCTGCCCGCGGCCGGCCGTGATACGCTGAGGACCAGGGGGAACTCTGTGAAGGTCCCAGCGGAGGGCAGGCAGCGCCCTGTGGCGACCGAAACCAGGGACGGCCTCCGGGCGTGGCCCGTTGCCCGCAGCACCTCCACATGCTCCCAGCCCACAGGAGACCACGCAGGCAGGAAGCGGCGTCCGACTGGCTGAGAGGCAGGCGCTGCGTTGCGGGGCTGCGAGAGGACCTGGGCATCGAGGGAGGGCAGGCCCTGGAGGGGGGCCGCCCTACCGTCTGTGCACAACCCCCGACATCCTTGGGGGAACCCTCCTTGGCACATGGACAGGGCGCACCTCCAAGGGGCTGCGTGGAAAGTGAGAACCGGAGGCCAGAGCACTGAGCAGAGGTGGCAGCAGCTGCTCAGCTGCCCAGGGAGACTGGGACTCAAGTCGGTCCAAGGAAGAGACGCTTGGTGAGCTGCTTGGGCTTTCGGCGAACACCCTGAAGGGCCACGTCTCACTGTTTTATTTTGTTAATCCTCACCTGAGGATGTTGTTTCCATTGCTTTTCAGAGAAAGTGGAAGGGAGGGGGGACGGAGAGAGAGAGAGAAATATGGATGTGAGAGACACATCAACGGGTTGCCTCCTGCACGCGCCTCCACCTGGTCCAGGGACCTCACCTGCAAGCAGCCCAAAGACGTGACCTTGACTGGGGGGGGGCGTGCTCTAACCACTGAGCCACCGGCCAGGGAGAGAGGCCCACGGGTTAGAAGCGAGGACCACACCCCAGACCGAGGGCGACATGAAATACACACCGGCCTTAACAAGCCCTCGAACCAAGCCACCCCCAGGCCACGGCGACTGCTGGGAACGGAACTGCCTTCCAGAACAAAAGCCTTCCCTTTCCAGCGGGAGAGGACAGAAGCCAGCGCGCTGCAGGCGCCATCCCTCACGCCGGTGTCCGATCGCAGCCTGCGAGGCATGCAAGGCAGCGGGAGGACGCGGCGCCCTCAGAGGAAAAAGCCGCCAACCGGAGCGGATTCTCTCTCCTCACTGACGTCTCTACCTCCCTCTCCCTTCCGTCTCTGAAATCAATAAAAACCTATTTTCAAAAACAGTAGTGATGAGCATCCAGAATATATAAAGAATTCCTTCAAATCAAAGGCAACAGCCGATAGCGAGTGAAAGGCCGTTATTACCCAGAACAAGAAGCCAGAGGACGCGACGCTCCGTGAGTCCCAGGCTCACACACATGCAGCGCCCACCACCCCCTGCCACCGGTACAGCCGGGACGGCGGCCAGTGCGCCAGGACGGGGCCACAGTCATCCTCAGGCGAGGCTCCTGGGCACAGGCCCGCACCCACTCGGGAAGCGGGCTGGCATTTCCCAGTGCAGGGCGCCTCGCGGGGGCGCCTGGCGTGGCTCGGGCCTGCGACCACCGTGAAGGGAGAACCCCCGTCGTCTCCTCCCGGACCTAGGACAGGGACTTGGCTGTGTCTTCCATGAGGAGGGAACCGAACCGGAGCAGCAGCGGCACCTGTGGCTGCCGTCGGGGGACACGGGTTTCCCGCGTCCCGTTCACCTTGCTGCCAGTGCCGCGGAATATCGCTTATGCTCATCGCCATTCCGAATGGTGGTGGTTTGGACCAATGGCTAAATATGGCCACTTAATTGGAGGGGGACAACGTATGGCTTTATCATCAACCTGGGTTTTTCTAAGACTTTGAAAACCACATTCCAATACCATTGGTTTCCCTTGTAATCCTCTGCATTTATTTTGTCTCTTTTAAATTTTTTTTAAAATTAATTTCAGAGAGGAAGGAAGAGGGAGAGAGAGATCGAAACATCGATGATGATGAGAGAATCACTGATCGGCTGCCTCCCGCACGCCCCCTCCTGGGGACCGAGCCCACAACTCGAGCGTGTGCCCTTGACCGGAATCGAACCTGAGACCCTTCAGTATGCAGGCTGACGCTCTAGCCACTGAGCCACACCAGCCAGGGCTATTTTGTCTCTTTTAAAATGCTACCCTGAGGTGTCCAGGGGCTTCCCTACTGTGGCAAAGGGCCCGTGAAACTAACATGGTTCAGAACCCCTGGAATGCCCTGGATGGCGTGGCTCCTGGTTAGAGCATCATCCCGCAGACTGAAGGGTCCCAGGTTCGATCCTGGTCAAGGGCACGTGCCTCGGTTGCAGGTTGAAGCGCTCACCGGGGCTGTCCAGGAGGCAGCAGATCAATGATGTCCTCTCATCGATGTTTCTCTCTCTCCCTCTCTCCCTGCTGCTCTCTCTAAAAATCAATAAAGAAATATTTAAAAACACAACAGAACCCTGTCACTACTACAGTGAAACAGGAGGGTGCCTCACCCGGTATCCACCCTGGAGAAACAGGAGGGTGCCTCACCCAGTATCCACCACCCTGGAGAAAGCTGCCCAGCACTGGGAGCGGCCCCCATGTTCGCCAGTGCCGTGGAGGCACTGTGGACGGGCCCCGCAGGGAACCCACAAGATGGGTACGCTGGGTGGTAGGTGGGGGTGCTTGGTGCGGTCCCAAGAGAGCCCAGGCCCTGGGTGCCCGGGGAGAAGGCCGGTCCCAGAAGGAGGCAGGCCAGGAGCAAGCGGGTGTGTCCAGCCCAGGTGCAGACAGGGGTTCCTGTGGCCCTTCCCGTCCCCTCCCGGCCTCCGACCCTGCGCGAGGCAGGTGAGTGGCCCGACCCACTACTGCTCCTGGGGCAGGCCCCTTTCTTAGGGCAAAGCAGGGGGTTTTCTATAAGAAAAAAACAAAAACAACAAACCAAAAAACCGTGAGGTGATTCTGCAGGAAGACTGAACGTCCTCCTTCCTTAGGGAGCCAACTCCCCAGGCCAGCGATTTCCAACCTTTTCCATCTCGGGGCCACGGGGCCTAGTTACTAACACTCCGCGGCACACCCAGAAACATTACATTTTCACCAACTTTACCCCCACAATAAGGATCGTGTTGGTTCATTCCCACCAGACAGCTACTGTTGCGCTGGCCGTGGCCAGGTTTTCGTTTGACAGGCGAAGGGAAGAGAGGTCAGCGCCCTGACCCAACGCTGAGGGGCCTCGTGTTTTACAAGTGCCCGCCAAGTGGAAAATCGCTGCCCTGGGCGCCCCTCCCCGCACCCCGGCCCCAGCACGCGGTGCCTCTCCCCCGCCACAGGACGTACCCCCAACCTCTAAGGGACCCCAGGAGACTTGCAACCAGGAGAGCAATGGTCCTGGTTTCACTGTCCTTAACGATGTTTTCGCTGTGGTCAATAAATCCTTGCTTGCTTTTCTAAAAAAAAAAAAGGGAAGGAAATCGCTGCGCTAGAACAGTGGTCGGCAAACTGCGGCTCTGTTGACTAATGAGTTTGCCGACCACTTCCTTCGGGAAAAACACTTAAAAACGATTTTAATAATGTACTAATGTCTTTAACCTGAAGTCAAAACTTCTGGGTAAGGGTAACGCCTTACGCAGTGGTCGGCAAACTCCTTAGTCAACAGAGCCGCAGTTTGCCGACCAGTGCCCCAGAATACAGAAGCCATCACCAGACCCGAAGATGGTACAGCTGCTACATGAAAACGATGCTTTTCACTGAGGCGTCGGTTCATGGACGCACATCCCCCCACTGTGGCCTCCGCCCCTTGGGACAGCCTGACAGCACAGGCTCTTGACGGCTGGGACGAGGGCTTTTCTCTTTATGTGGGTGACCCTGGCCCCTGTGTAAGGGTGTCGGGAGGACTGAACGAATGAGGTGGCTAGCAAGTGAGTCTGCGTGCGACACCCTGGCAGAGAAACGCTGTCTAAGATAGAATGAGTGGGAAAGCAAGGACCGGGCCAGCGTGTGATCCCCTCGGTGGAAAGTGTGAGGCGCACTGGCTGCCTCGCTGGGCATCGTACACGGCAGGCGCTCAATAAGCCCGCCCTACCCCGTCTCCTGCGTCCACCCGGGAACAGCCACTCTGTACCCGCTTTCACAGAACACACGGTCACAGCCGCAGCCGCTCCACTGGAGGGCGGCTCCACCTTCCTCTTCCCCAGAACAGCACCGGCCAGGGCCTCGGGGATGGGCGCCCATCCCGGCCCCTCCTGCCCCACGCACGCACGCACGGGCGAGCCCTGGCCCCCCCAGAGCTGATCAGGGCAAGAGGAATTTCTCCTCCCCGTCCAGGGGGCTGCGCGCTGGGTGTCTACAGGGATCTCCCCCTAACGCCACCATCGGCCCTGGGCAAATGGCTGGAGCACACAGTTGTTGTGCTCAAGTGACAGGCATGACGCCCCAAGTCCCTGGACCTCGGCCACCCAGGCCTGGGACGGGCCAGGGACCAGCTCCGAGGCCCTCTCTTTCCAATGTCAACAGCCCCTCCCACTTCATTCCCGCTTCCCTTGTTTGCACAACCCCCACCCGCAGCCCGTACTTCCTAGAAGGAGGGACAGGTGTGTTTGGCCTTGAGACAGGCAGGTGGGAAGAGGCTCCGGAATGGTAGCCACACGCCTGAAGCCGTGATCCTGGACCAGGTCAGCAAGGGCCCGGGGGGGCCGGGAGCCCACCCCAAACACTGCGGGGAGGAATGCGCTTCTGTCTTTCCCAACCCTCCCTTCTGGCTCCCCGAAGGCACGGCAGTTCAGAGGCCACCTCCCTGTCCCCTTCCTGCCCTTCTCTCTGGAACCCCAGGGAGCTGGGCCAGGAGGGCAGCAGTGTCTGAGCGTCACAGTACCCAGCTTCTCCTTGTTGTTGATCCTCACCTGAGGACATTTTGCCGTTGATTTTTAGAGCGTGGAAGGGAGGAGAGACAGAGAGAGAGAGAGAGACGTCTACGTGAGAGAGACACCTCGATGGGTTGCTTCCCACACAGGCCCCAGTCAGGGCCGGGGATGGAACCTGCCACCGAGGCACATGCCCGGAATCGAACACGGGACCCTTCAGTCCACGGGCCTGCGCTCTGTCCACCGAACCAAACCAGCCAGGGCGTTTGCCTTCCCTTATCACAGGCCTACTTTACAGATGTCTCAGATCCGCCACCTGAACCCCAAGTCCACCTCTCCTGCTGCCCCCGCCCCCCAGGACATGGAGTCTCCATGTGACCTTGTGATCAGGCTGGAAATTTGGGGATTACCCGTCTCCCACCGCGTGGCCCCCGCCATCCTCAGGTGCCTGCAGTCACTCACCTGGGACTCCTTCTCGACGGAGGGAGCCGGGCACCAAGCAGGACGAGGGCCCCCCGGGCTCCGCTGTCCAACTTCCCCCGCACTGGCCCCGGCGGTTCCTGCAGGCCCCGCACTCCTGCTCAGGGGCTCTGCGCTGCGTCTCGCTGCCCGGGCCGCGCGTCAGCATCCTCGGCTCTGCCGGCCTCACCCCCGCTCTCTCCGGGCGCCTGTGGTCCCCGCGCAGACGCTCCCTCTCCACCCGCCTCCTCACCGCCCGTGTCTTCAGGTTTGCCTTCTCCCCCTCCCCCACAACACAAGCTACAGGAGGACAGACGTGTGTCTCGCGGACGCTTACAGCCCCAGGCGGAGGCTGGCACACAGCGGGCACAGAGCGACCTGCTGACGGGATGAACCCGAGACCCGCCACCCGCCCACCGCCGTGCAGCCCTGGGCCTTCTGCGCTGATCAGGACGGACATGCGACCGCACGTGTCCTCGTTTACGGGCTCTCACCTGCCCGCCTCGGGTCCAGGTGTCGCGACGACTGCCCAAGCGCGGCGCTGCCTGCTCCGTGAAGACGCAGCCCGGCTCATCGCCCCCCACTCAGGCTGCTCCGGGCGATCAGGAGGGAGGCGCGGGGGCCCGCGTGTCTGATACCAGCCACCTGGTCTCTGCAGGTTTGCCGACGCGGTGCGAGCAGAGGAGGGAAGAGAGCAGTAACAGGCCACACCGGCGGGCGGGGGCTGGGCCGCACGACGGGTGCCACTCTGTCAGTGGCCTCAGAGCCGCTGCTTGGGGAGGCCTAGCCCCGCTCTGCGCCTGCGCCACTGTGCCCGTCACGCACAGGTAACGGAACACGAGGAAAGCAGTGATGCTGGCTCCTGTCAGCGAGCCGTCACGTGTCAGCTCTCCACACCTGTGTTGGAGTCCTTCTCACATGAGAAGGTGGCCGTCCTCGGCCCGTGTCTCTGCCTGTGCCCTTGGCCCAGCACCGAGAGCACTGGCAGCGAAGGCCGAGCCCAGGATGGCGGCGCAGCTGGCGGCCTCGCCTGGGCCAGGTCAGGGGTGAAGGCTGACTGACTGGCGGGCCTGGGCATGCCCACTCCAGGTGTGTTTTACCCTGGTTCGTGGGAGCGGCGTGGTTCCCAGGGGTGAACAGCTGGGAGCCGTTACCTGAGAAGGAGAAACAGGCTGCACCAACTCATAAAGCTCCCCACCAGCCGAGGGCTCCTCTGAATGGGAAGGGCCTGGGTCCCAAGCTCCGCCATACAGCCGCCCTCACGGCCCAGCTGCCATGGAGATGCGGTTCACTGCGAGTCATCGCAGCCTCTTTGATCTCGTCTGCGCCCTTTGTCCTGGCTGCACACGTGCTGAGAGGGGTTCCATGCGCACGCGTGAGGGTGTGCGTGTGCGTGCATTTGTGTGTGTGTGTAGGCTGTCCCACACCAAGCGAGCCTCAGGTTCCACAGGTGAGGTCCCAGGCCCAGGCCCACCCTCCCCTGTGAGCTGACATCCAGCTACAGGTCGAGGGTCCACACGGCCCTGGTGGGTGAGGAGCCTGCCAGGACAGCACAGGCCAGAAGCCCCCTTCCCACCGAGACCGAGATCACAGAAGGGAGGGAAGGGCATCAGTCACCGCAGGGGCTCCATGGGCATCCAGCCCCACCCTCGGGCGGGACCCCAAAGCAACCTCGTTCACACAAGACACCATGATCACTCTCAGCAGTAGGCAATTCCCAGGGCTCTGAGCCAGACGCGGGCGAAGACCAAGTAATCTTATTAAAAACCAGGCATTGCACGGGGCCACTGCCCCTCACTTCCACCTGCAGCACAGCTAAGCGCTGCTCTCCAAACTGATGATGAATTCAGTTTCACCAAAGAAATGGGAGACGAAAGAAGAAACGGGTAGCTTGCTACACGTGTTTATTCTGCAACCGAGGTTCGGAAATGTGGGGACACAGGTGTGGGGGGGTCTGAGGAAGCCTGGCACCCCATTTCCCAGGGCAGCGCCTCAGCTTCCCCACGCAGCAGCACAAACAGAGAGGAAGGGGGACCAGCGGCCCTGAACCCCTCCCAGGGCCAAGGCTAGTCTCTCAGCACCAGCGGGGCCTTCACCTGCTCGGCCACCTCCTTGCCGCTCAGCGCCTCCACGATCGCCAGGGCGAACTCGAAGCTGGTCCCCGGCCCGCGGCTCGTGAGGATCAGGCCGTCCTTCTCCACGCGATTCTCCGAGTAGCTGTAGTGATCTGGGCGGGAAGACAGAGGAGGGTTACGTCGTGCAGGGCTACACTGCACAACAGTGAGCATCACTCAGCAATCCATTCCTTGTCCCGTGCGTCACTGGCTCACAGCAGTAAACGAACACACACTCTGGCCAGCCCCTCACGACTAGGCCCTCCAGCTCCCCGCACCCAGTGGGAGATGTGTGAGAAGGGGTTCCGCCCTGGGCAGGGACAGACCAGCTGACCAACGGCCACACTAAGTTACTAGGTTCCCTGCAGCTGCATAAGGCCTCCTGGTGTCCAGGAGAGGGAACGCTAATTACTCCATTTGTTCAACAACAAACACGTGTCAGTTCTGCAACCTGAAGGGTAGCCGCACAGCCCCCCGACTGTGACTGCAGGCGTTCAGGACATGCCACCCCCCAATATGCCGCCCAACGTGTTGCTCTGAGCTGTGGGCGCCCGAAACAGAGCCCGCGCAGGCGGTGGCGTTCTCTGACCCCCCAGACCCCCCCTTCCGCCTCAACAAGGTCCTGCTGAGGAGCTCGGTGCCATAACCCTCGGGGTTTCCTCAGCCGGGACGGTGCACTCCCATCCCAGGGGAGGAGGCCAGAGGCACCACCCAGATGGTGGTCACACTGCCCATCACACCTCCCAGCTGCTCCCGAAGGCCATCCATGGTCCCTACCACCCAGACGGCGGTCACAATGCCCATTATACCTCCCAGCTGCTCCCAAAGGGCATCCATGGTCCCTACCACCCAGACGGCGGTCACACTGCCCATCACACCTCCCAGCTGCTCCCGAAGGCCATCCATGGTCCCTAAGCCGCTTCCTCCCCCGAGGCACCCCCCCTCCCCCCGCCTCCACTCCCTCCCCGTCCTGCTGAGATGACATCTGAGTCGGAACTCAGCCACTGGGAAGTATCTCACCTCCCCGGGGTGTCTCCCATGGGAACACACCCCCCCTTTTCCTTCTGGATAATCTGTCTTTGTCGCAGGATTGGTTGGCGCGTCGTCCCGTACACCAGAAGGTTACAGGTTCGAATCCCAGTCAGGGCATATACAAGAGGCAACCATCGGTGTTGCTCTCTCTAAAAATTAGTAAAAACATATCCTCAGGTGATTAAAAAAAAATAGCCCAACCGGCGTGGCTCGGTGGTTGAGGGTGGACCTATGAACCAGAGGTCACGGTTCGATCCCAGTCAGGGCACATGCCCAGGCTATGGACTCGATCCTCACTGGGAGGCGGCAGGAGGCAGCCAATCAATGATTCTCTCTCATCATCGATGTTTCTATCTTCCTCTCCCTCTCCCTTCTTCTCTGAAATCAACAAAAAAATACAGGTTTTTTTAAAATCCGGAGACCTACTGAGAGAACGGAACACGGTACATCAGAGAACCTCCTGGTGACACTACTGCAGCATCAGAGACCTCTGGTGGGAGGGCTTTCCATCGCCTAACCTCACGCACTGATGCCAAGCAGGCCACGAGCATTCCCAATGCTCACCTAGAAAACCGGCCGAGCCGGTCGCCCGCGGCCGTGGGACCAGCTGTCAGGACTGGGCAGCGGGAGGCACCATCCTAATGGTTCACTTAATCTCTTTACGAGTAAAATGTAACAAACACCCTTCACTGGTTAAAGCCGTTTAAAGATGTGCCATGGAGCTTCTCAGGATTTCCACCAGGAAGAGCCCATGGTCCGCCCTGGTCCGCTACCGCCCCCTCGTGGCGTCGAGGGGGAAAACAGCGCCCGCCCGCTCACTAGCAAGGGATGCCCGGGCAGAGGCCTTGGAGCCTGTCAAATCCACACCTCACAATCCACCTGGCACGGCTTCGTTTCCTCTGCTTTAAGCAAACGCCCTAAAGCCAGGAGTGTCTTCCGAGAAAAGCATCTGGGAGGCCACTAACACGGCCGGAAAGCCTGAAACGTTTCCAGTGTGACCTTCGAGGAGAAGTCGCCGACCCCTGCGCGCCAGGGTCAGGGTCACATCTACTGTGGGAACCCAATGAAGGTGATCACCAGTACCGAGGGGGCACTATTACTAGGGAACGGCGGGGAGGGGCCGGCCCAGCTCGCCCTCCTCCACACGGTCAGGCCGGGCAGTGCTCCAAGCGTGTCCAACACGTTAACTCGCTGAACCCTCAACAGCCCGAGGCAGGTTCCTGTTACCCTCCGACGACCTGAGGAGGAAACGCAGGCTCCGAGAGGCTAGGGAGCCTGCGCAGGCGCAGCGAGTGGTCGTCTGGCTGAGACCCTGCTCCTCACCGCTGTGACCGGCGTTCGGGTGCTTCTCAAGTGGCGGACAAGTGGGAACCGAAGAAACCCAGGAAGTCCGCAGCATGTTAAACAGTGAGCATGGAACCGCTTTGTCCCTTGGATGGGACTGCTCATTTGGATAAAAGTCTTGCACAGATCTAAGAAGTTCCCGGTGATGCCCAGCAGGGGGGCCTCGCCCAGGGGGGCCCAGGAAGTAATCCAGCTCCCTGCCTCGGAACGCTCCGAGGGGCAGACCTCACACGCCGTTTTTACACGAGGGCTCACCAACCAAGTGCCATGCCTGCCAAGCTCTGGCCTGGCCTCTCTGAGCCCATCTCATCAGCAGAGACGGGCACTGGGGACGGCGAGGCTCCGTCGAGATAATACATGTGATCGGACCGTGTGAACGCCCGAGCTCCCATCTCATTTTCCTGCCCCCACCCCTCTTCACGCTCTGGTGGCATCACAGAAGCAGACACAACAGACACACCTTCAGGCATGTGCTGCGTGCTCACCTGCTTCCCAATAAATCGTCACGACTGCAGGAAGCCCGATTCCGCTTGTCTCAACCCTCCAAACCTCATTACTGCAAAGTCAACTAAATTCCTGCCGTGACGACAGGAATGTCGGTGTCAGTTCACGCACTGTGCGCTGCCCCACCTGGTGCAGGAACAGAAGCTGGTGGTGAGGGAGGCTGTGTGGGGGCAGCAGGTCCACGGAAACTCCACTTTCGGCTCGATTTTTCTGTGAACCTAAAACTGCTCTCAAAGTAAGCCTGTTTATTTTCAAAAACAGCAAGATGTTTTGAAGAATATTTTTCTTCAAAAATATTGAAGAAAAATATTTTTTGCTGTAAGATGTTAGCTGTTGTCCTTTATGTTTTAGTTCAGGATAGAAGCCCAGAGCAGGACTGAGACCATGGATCAGCTGCACAGTACCTTCAGACCAGCTTTTGATACTATGTTGTCTGTCTTTTTATTCCTGATTTTTGGCTGGCTGGAGTTTTAAACTCACTTTCCACGCTAGCTGAATGCCAGGTGAACCGCGCTTGGTTTGTACTGGAAATGGCTGGTTCTCTTGCCATTACCCACACAGGTGTGACTTTTCTTTCTCGGGGCAAGTTCAGGGTCTCTGCCTCTGTCACATGCACGCCAGGCACACAGCAGAGACGGCACCTGTCTATGACAGACACTCCCGGCTGCTGCTCTGGATGCACAGGAGTGGCAGCCGTTACCGAGGGAGGCTGCTGAGGGCGCGGCAGACCCCCAGGCCGGGTTAGCTGTGCTGCTCGAATGCTACACCTTGCGCTTTAGAAGGGATGGAGGTGTCTCTGGAGCAGGTCACTCCTGGAGGACAGGCAATGTCATGCTCCTTCTACAGCCTTCAAACAATAAGCCTCACAAGAGAATTAAAGAAATTCTTGATAAATAACAAAAAAAAAATATCTTAAGACGATGTTAGTTTTAAAAAGCAAGCTGCAGGACAAGACTTAGCAGCTCCCATTTGAGTAAAAATATTAAACTACAAAGGATAATGAGCATTTGTAGAGAACGTTCTAGAGGCACACACAAAACTCTGAGCAGTTAGAGGAGAAACAGGCATTTACTTCACCCTCCCGTCCTGTGTGCTTCCTCACCACGAAAGGAACTCCTCTCGTCAACATCAGCTAACCCAGGAGAAACGTCTAGCTGATGCTATAAAAGCAACGGGTCGCCCCAGGCTGCAGCCGCCACCCAGGCCTCTCTGACGGAAGAGAGCAAGGTGCGTTGTACTCTGGACCACGGGCAAAAGGGCACTTTCTGAAATTGCTGTCGGGTGAAGATTTACCCTCAGGCCCTGGCAAAGTGTTTGGTAGAAACACTAGGTGACCTGGCCTGTCACCAGCACTTCCACCTGTGACAGCAGGAGCCGCCCCGCCTGGCCTGGCCCCGCACGGGCCTCTGCCCCGTCAGCACCATCTCTCCGGTGAAAACACGTGCAGAGAAAGCGAGGAGCACAGCACCCCTCAACCCACAGGCAGCCTCCTCGGACAGATCACCCCGGTGGGAAACGATGGTAAATTGCAGCTTTTTGAGGTCCGTTTGTACCTTAAAATATAAGCATATACTTACTCCCATTCATCATTTTGTCTTTAGCCAGTGGGTGTGTTGTAACTTTGCTTCCAAAACCTATTTCATGAGCCAACAGAGCCGTGGGACCTAAAAAGAAGATTAATAAAAAAGACTTAAATGTAGTTATTGAAAAAACCATGTCTTAAAAGTTGCAGCAGCAAACATATTCTTCAAAACCAGGAGGCTCTTACCTAAAATATACGTATGATTCTGAAGTTATATATTTTTTCTTTCTATATAATTAAAGCCTAATATGCAAATCTACTGAACAGCAGAACAACCAGTCTCTATGACACGCACTGACCACCAGGGGGCAGATGCTCAACGCAGGAGCTGCCCCTAGCCCACAGGACCCAGGCCAGCCAAGGCGGGTGCCAGTGGGGACCCTCCTGATTGCCCTGCTGGTAGCCCTGCAGAGGGAGGCGACTGGCGGCGGGGCCCACCGGCAAGCAGGCTGGCACCACACCACCCACATCACCTCCTGCAGAGGAAGGTGGACCTGCGGCGGCAGTGGGGCGATGGGGGGGTGGGGGAGGCAGGGCCGGCTGATGAGCAGGCCAGCGCCGCCCCCCGATCACCCCGCTGGTTGGTGGGCCAGGCTGGCACCAGCAGGGGCTCCCGATCACCCCACAGATCGGCCTTGACCGCCAGTCAGGCCTAGGGACCCCACCTGTGCATAAATTTTGTGCACTGGGCCTCTACTGTTTATAGTAAACCATCTCCTGAGCACTTCTGGCAAGTGCACAAAATAAAAAAACATCAAAAACCACTTCATCAAAAAGTCTCATCTTGACACCCAAGGAGCACACAGGTAAACAGACTGTGGCCCGCCTCAAGAACAGGCAATGTGAATGTCAGGGGTGTCAGAGTGGGGAGACCCCTGTCGTCTGAAAAAGTTCATCCTTCCTCTTGACAAATGAAAATTTTAGCTCCACAGCGGTCCCTCCGAGCTCCTGGGCCTCACTGCGATTTTAGAGAGCACTTTTATTTTTCCACTTGAATCTAAAACACCCGCACTCATCCAGCCAGCCCGCCAAACAGACCAGGTGTACCAGTGAGGCCATTAAAGTGAAGGGAACCGTCCGCCCCGGAGGAGCTTCCTGGGAAATGCCTGCACGTCTGAGATATGAGGCACTAATGCTATTAAAGCTCCTTAAGAGAAGAACCACGAACCAATGTGGATTTGCGATCCTCTGTGTCTTCCCTCTTAAAATGAAATTTATCAACGTGTATTCACTGATATGGACAACTTCACTGATATGGACAACCCCAAGCAGATTTTGTAACAGGTTCCTCAAATAAGGACTAAAACCAAGAAGGTTTTAAACCATTGTTATATGACCTTAAAAACTTTTTAAAGTTAGCTATTCTACTTTTTTCTCTAAGACACACACACACACGTTCTAAGCCCTCACGTCACACCGAGAACAACATGCATCAGAATCGCCCCTGACCGCCCAAGTGGCGGGGCCTGTCACTCAGGCCCCAGGACAGTGCGCACACTTGAGTCTCAGCAACCCGAGCACTAGCTCTTACTGCCCTTACACTTTGCAACATGAATCCAAGTAGAAAGCAGTTATATAACCAACCGACAGGCTACTCAGACCGTAGCTGCTGCGAAGAAGATCAAACAAATAACACGGAATTACATAAGCTCTCTGCCAACGCCAGGTGTCAGTTTCAGACCCAGCCCTGACTTACATCTCTTCAATCAAAAGCCTCAAATATATTTGATGTCTCTCTCCACCTTACTTTTACCCTCAGTATGAGACAGCTATGTATGGCAGCAAGTTTTAAAAGTCTATGAAAATTGCATAATTATCACTCACTTTTTTTTATTTTGATGAACTCACGAATGACCCTTTATTCTTATTTTCTAAGATTGTAAGAAAACAAGAAGTCATTACCTACATGATCGTATGTTTCAAGCAACCCCCGGAGGTGCCTGTGCCGTGCGGAGAGTGAGTGTACAGGAGTTTTTAGCTGCTCCTGTCACCACACACTGCTGCCTACAGGGACGTGTCAGTACCTTTACGTTACGGTTGAATGTAGAAACCTGCTGATGCCTCACTCACTATGGTAAGCTCATTATTACTGCTGTCTGGGGCCTCCAGATCCTATTTGGAAAATGAGAGAAGAGATATTTAACTACTACTATTACTTCAAATTCTGCAGAGACCAGCTCTGGCAGGAGGCAGGGTGAACAGCAGACAGAATCTCCTTAGGCAGAGGAGAGGAAGCCTGCAGCGCCACCGTGTGGTGACTTAGAGGAAGAACACCTCGGCCACCCCAGCCCCTCCAGGGCTCCGAGATTGTACCTAGACTCAGGCATGGACGGCTGCTGGCTCCTTCACGTCCAGGCTTCCCTTCCCTCCCCCCACCCTGAGTGAACCTCTTTTACTTTATTTTCACAATAGTCTGCCTTCCACTCTGTCTCACTCACTCCGTACTTGGGACTAAGCTCATATTCCTTCTGCTCCCCATTTGTAACTGCAACACTAAGAACCATCTCATTTCTCGTCACACTTCTCCGTTTGCAGCACGCAGGAGAGGGGGGCAGGATCCTGAGCGACACAAGCGCACGGTTAGAGCGCTGTCACTTTTCCACGTCAGCGTAAAGGACTCTGAGGTCTAAGCACTCGGGCCTGCCTGCATGAAAACAGCGAACCAGATGTGGCTGATAACCCGCTATCCCGCCACACAGGACGAGCTGACACGTGGTTTACTTTCCGAGGAGTCTGCAGGGAACAGCCCCAGCCCCGAGGTTTCCTTTCCTCCTTCGGTGAGAGCACAGGATCGAGGCCGGGGCACCTGGACGACGTCCTCCACAGCTAAGCGGACCTCCGCCTTGCTCCCCTCCCCAAAGAGGGCGCAGCTGCAGGGGCCGCCCGACGAGTCCGCCAGCAGAGAAGTCCCTGTGCCCAAGGGCAGGTCAAGAAGCTGGTGCTGAGCAGGACCCCAGGACAGCGCCTGCAGGGCGGTCCCCGGCGGTACCGTTCCCTGTCTCTCACACAGCGGTTCTCAAACACTGAGGTCTGAGGAACCCGCTAGCTTTCGTGTGGGTTCTCTCTCTTAATAACTGCCCTGTGAGAAATTAAAGCTGGGAAACTCTACAACACGATACTTGCGCACACACACCATGCCCGAATAAAAACATCGACACACTGTTACCACTCCTGCAAGAGCAAGAAGGAAAAAGGCAAATTCTGTCTTCGTCGCATCTGCTGACCTTTCGGACCCTCTGAAAGCACGCCGGCCACCATCGCTCTCCTACAAAGTCCCGAGGACCCCAGCCTCCAACTATTGTAACAAGTCCACCGTGTTGAAGAAAACATCACTGCTCCACGTAATCCATCCCACCCAGTCATTCAGTCACTTCTCTCTCGACAAGCGTTTAATGAAGACCTATGACAAGGGAGGCACCGCTGACAAAGTTACACTATGGAGGTCACGGTTCGATTCCCGGTCAGGACGGGCTCGATCCCCACGGGGGCGTGCAGGAGGCAGCCGAGCAGTGATGCTTCTCTCTCATCCATGTTTTCTTCTCTCTCTCCCTCTTAAAAAAATGGCATTGAAATAAAAGTATTTCTAAGTTTCTCAGCTGTGGGGGCATCTATGGAGCACAATGACCTTCCTCTAAACCGGGTGGCAGGCAGCGCCGTGCGGGATCCAGCACCAGCACCGAGGGCCAGGCAGGAAGTGCGGAGGCCTCGAAGCCACGGGCCGGCGCAGGGCAGGGCTGTTCCTGGCCGGGACGGCGCTGGCAGCGAGCCTTCCTGGCGCGGGGATCTGCCGTACCAAGCCGTTTCCTGAGCCCCAGAGGCCCCCACGCACAGAAAGCACGGCGTTTCTCAGCGCAGACCGAAGCTCGAGGAGGCAGAAAAGAACTGTGCTCACTTCTGAAATGACCCCCCTTCACGCCACCCAAACCAAGAGCGCCGATCCGGAAGCTTCCACACTCCATGAAGGGAAGAAGCACTCGAACAAGGTCTCGTGAGGCAAGACCCCCCCCCCCCCCCCCCCCCCCCCGCACATGGCTCTGGGCGGGAAGCGCGCCGCCCGCTGGCGGAGGGCACGTTACCTGCACAGATGGCGGCGATGAGGCCCTTGCGGCCGTGCTGCTCCTTCAGGACCTCCTTCACAGCAGCAGACTGTCGGGGACCAAACACACCGAGTTCTCGTTAGCCACAGCCAGCATCTGGCTAGAAACTTCAGCACAATCTGATTTTAGCTTAAGCCACAAGATCCTGAAACCTAACTACTTTCAACAGTACTTCCAGACGATTAACATAAAAATGATCAAATTCACGTTCCTACATTCCTCCCTAAACCCCACCAAGGCACTTATTGTAAGAGAAAGGCCTCCGTTCCTTAAAGATGGCTGAGGCTGCCCGCCTGGCGGGGCTCGGTGGTTGAGCGTCGACCTTTGAACCAGGAGGTCGTGGCTCAGCTCCCGCTCAGGGTGCATGCCTGAGCTGCAGGCTCATCCCCAGCAGGGGCGTGCAGAAGGCAGCCGATCAATGATTCTCTCTCATCATCGATGTTTCAGTCTCTCTCCCCATCTCCCTTCTTCCCTGAAATCAATAAAAAGTCTCTTTATGTGTATTTTAAAAAGCTGTTTGAAGTGGAGATGAGGAAAGCAGCCTTCCCTGGGCACAGTGGTCCCCCGCTCGCCCCCCACAGCCTAGTACTCCAAGGAGAGAAGAACTGGACATGGGGCTGTGGCGTTGGGTGTCTTGAGCTGCGAAGTCAGGACAGGCCCTCAGCCCCAGGTGTCCGGTTCTGCCTGCTTCCTGGGCGTGGCGGCGCCCCTCCCCCCTCCCTGCAGGCCGACCCCTCACCTGTGCCTGGATGGCGCTTTTCAGTCCAGCTGCAGCCCAGCCCTGCAGCCCCTCCCCCGCCCCCTGATCGGTGAGGAGACAGCTAAGCCCTTATCCTTCTATGCGTAACCGGAAGAGAACACAGTTTTTCTTCTGCTGCTTAGAGGGGGAAAACGTGCTCTAACGTCTGGACTGTGTTCACCAAATGTGTGCATAAGCGACTGCCCACCGCTCGGCTGACTTCTGTAGCACACGTCACTAGAAACGGCTTTTTGAATAAAGACGAATTGTTCACTTCACCTGTTCCTGTTCTATCCACAGCCCCTTTCCTGAAAGACTTGAGTAACGCCAAAACCAACAGAACGCAGGCACACGCTGAGACGCTTCTTTATGCAGTTCTTACCTCACTTAAGTTCTGTGCGCCCAGATTACCGCCCGGCAGAACCACTACATCGTAAGGTCCCTGTAACAGTTTAAAAAATAACGTTTCATTTGAAATGTGCATGAACGCGACAGTCAATAAAACTTTCCTATTGTAAATGTGGGTCGCAGCAGAAAACTGTTCACCGAAAAGTTAAAGGAATGAAGGTGTATCTCTATGATGAAATGCTGTAACCAGCAAAACATGTAGAAAGTCTGTGCGTGAGAGCACGTCCATGTTGCAGAACTGCAGGTGCAGCATGACCTCCTTCTTGTAAAAACTGCATGTATGTGTGTATGCAGATGTACAGGGATATGATATGCACACCCCCACACACATGTGTAGAGTATACAGACACTCGTTGACAAAGGAGATACTCCAACTGCTAATGGGGAGCAGTGTGGGATGGAGGGGAGGGAGGGAATGAGACATTCCACATTTTAGCTTTCTGTATGTCTATACTGTAAGAGTTCTTTTTCAACAACAATGTACACAGTAATGAAGTGAGTCAAAAGAAAAACAAACCTTAAGTAATAGG
Source organism: Corynorhinus townsendii (assembly GCA_026230045.1). NCBI lineage: Eukaryota > Metazoa > Chordata > Mammalia > Chiroptera > Vespertilionidae > Corynorhinus > Corynorhinus townsendii. Next base: position 217,936,586 of record JAPDVU010000002.1, read on the forward strand.
CCTCTTACTGAGTACAGGAGGGACTGGGAGCTGCCAGCTACACGATGCAGAAAGGCAGAGTCCTCCCCGTGCGGGGCGGATGGGGGAGGGAGGAGATATTCAAGCCAAGTAACTTTCCTAAAACAGGTCTGTGCTAACAGCAGCCTTAGACAGACTCCTAAGCCCTTTCCAGAAACCGATAAAGCAGCCAGAGGGAGGAGGAGTTTCCAGCACAGAGAACGAACCTCTTTTCTGGCATCCTCCAGGCTGGCATCAGGACAGATGACAACGTCTCGGCTGCACTGCACGGGGTCCTTTCCCGCCAAACCCGCAACGGTGACCTTGATCTAAGAGAAAGAGGTCATCGTGGTATTTAACACTGAGACAGCCACGCCTGCACAGCTGCCCTGGGTTTTAAAATAAGGGATAGGAGATAGGGCAACAAAACCACGCTGGCTTTGAGCTAACAAACCGGCGAAATGCACTCACTAACGAGGTCCGTCCCCGTTTGCCTGGGATGGTGCTGATTAGATGCTCCCAGCACCCTGTCTGGCTAGTGTCCTTCCTCCCCCAGGTGTTCTGGTTTGGGAGGTAAATTCTATGGTCCTTCTATCACTAACCCACCGTGCAGTCACTGCCGCCATGGAAGCGAGGAAGTGCCGCTTTCTCTGGCAAAGATTTACAAAGCTGACAATACCCGGGGCTCGGTCGGGGACAATGGGGGTGTCCCTACACGGCTGGTGAGCCCAATGTGCCGGTACCCGGAGTCATTTAACAAAATCCAGTAACGCCAACGAGGGCGGGTCCTTCCGCACACCACGTTCACTTTCAGGCACTGAGCCTGGGAACGCTTCCACACGGAAGCCCGTACGAGAACGTGCCAGTGTTGTAATGCCGTGAGACAATACCCCGGGACGAATTTACAAAGACCGATGGCGGCATATCCACCGTGTAACACCAGGGAGCAATTTTCAATGAACGCCCTGGACCCGCTCGTGTCGCCACCACGGAGAACCGGAGGAATGAGGGGCTCCCAGGTTCCGGGGCCAGACCGCCAGGTGTGAGTCCCCAGCTCTTCCACCCACTAACTCTGCAGCGGGGGCACTGGATTTCGTGTCTCTTGCCTCCGTTTCTTCAACTGTACACTAAGGATGGCAATAACACACAGGGTTGTTGTTAAGATTCCAACGAGTTTCTAGAAGCGCTTAGAACGATGCCTGGCACGGAGTAAATGCTATTCACGGATTCACAACGGGCCTAGACGACATATATGGGCATGTGACACAGAGAAGCAAGATGAGAACTACGGTCTCCTGCTACTTGATCTCCGGGTCGGAAGGGGAACAGCATGGGGGAAATTCAGAGGGCTTTGCCACGTTCCCTCTCTTTCAGGCATTTGTTCTTCAAGAAACGCGCCGACGGAAACAGGGCGAACAGCTGACACGGGTTCAGCGTAGATACTGGATAAACAGGTTAATGATTAGGCAGCCTGTTAGGTTTGAAGTATTTCACAAAGTTGAATACTTTGATTCAAAACGACTTTCGAAAGCCACACCAGGTTTTTAAAAGGGGGAGGGACTTACGCCAGCTCGTCTCATGATATCCACGGGGACGACCGTCTCTATCTCCTCCGCTCCTTTCGCCAGGATGACCAGCGCTCTTTTTGAAGCCATTTTTACGCTGTGTTTTTAAAGACTTGATTAGAAAAACAAAAGGTACTTTAGAAACTTTTACTGCGACCCTGGAATAGCCACCATGTTAAAGTTTTGGATCATTTTTAAGCAGAGTGACGGAGCGCCTCCCAGGGAAACCGTTCTGACAAACAGCACGGACTATGAAAAACGCACTTTTGGTTAATATTGGTTTACACAGAACTTCAACTGCTGTGTTTTCTGAGATGAAAACACAGTACGGTTGCTCACCCGTGTTGTTCGTATTTAATTTCTCTGACCATGTTTTTAAAAACTCGATTTCTAATACTACATTGCAGATGAAGTTTTCTAGAACACAAAGGCACGGGTCTTGCATTTCACACAACGCAGAGTTTTCTCTTTCTGCAGTACGCTTCTTTCAGAGAAATGACTAAAGCGTCGCATGGGCAAAAAACTAAATTCACAGTCTTTAGCAACTGGCCTATAAAATTTTTGGAGGGGATTTTTTTTTTTTTTTTTTAGTTCCGATAACTCTACTAAAAATTCGGAGCGGGGGTGGGGTGGGGTAACAGTTTAAAATGTGAACACGGGGTGTTTTTTTTGTGTGTTTTTTTTACGATGGCCAAAGATGGGAATCCCCTCACAAAAAGCAACCCGACTAGCTAGTTCTTTCATGGACAGCGGCTACCCCAGGGTCTGAATAGATCTTAGCCCCTTCTTTTTCTGCAAAGTTTGTAGTCCATGCAAAACAGACTGTATTTTACCGCGACTTCAACCAACCCAGGATTAACTACTCCCAAACTGGCGGGATGCTATGCACACACTTTTGCAAGTTTTAGCGCTGCTACCGCGCTGGCAGCGGAAAACCTATCTACTTATCCTAGAAGGCCGCGCGGTGCTCAGACGGCGAAATCGGGGACCCGTCCTGGGGTGCTTCCTCCCGAGGCCCCGCCCCGGCGGGGGCCAGGCGCCCTCTCGCCACCCGCAGCGCCACGGCCTGCGCAAGCGCCGAGCTTCCCAGGCCCCGACCCGAACCTCGCCTCTCCTCTCCTCCCACAGTCACGACTCCGCTTCCCGTTCCGCAGCACTTCTGCACCGGGATAACTGAACCGGAACCGGACTAAACGGGACGCAAGCGGGGACGCACGGGAGCACGTACGCATGCACGCACGTACGCACGCCTCCCTACCAGGGCCCTCAGCCCCGCACTGCGCAGACGCACGCCGCCAGGCCTCCTATCTCCCCTCACTGCGCAGACGCACGCCTCTCGCATCGCGTTACGTCACATCCGGCCGGCTGATCTCACCTTAGCCGCAGGGAATGGGGCTGCCTGTCTGCGTCCTAATAGGGTTCCAATTGGAACCTCCGTCACCGCGAGAATCCCGTGGACTCACGTGTCCTCACGAAGTCCCGCCCCCGAGTGGCCGGTCCGATCCACCCACAACACCCGCTGGATTTAACCCGCGTTATTGCCGCAGCCCGTAGGTGCGTTTCCCAGCTGCAGAGCGTGGCGTCTCGCTGTAAACTTAGGTTTAATTAGATCAAGTTGTTCCTCGTACCCAGCAGGGGCTCGCTGATACAGCATGAAAAGGCTCATAATGAAAAGCAGCGGCCTTCTCACCCAATCCTTCGCACCCCTCAGCCCTGCTCTTCAGAGGCAAATAGTTCCAACTCTTTAAATCACCTGATGATTATCTCGGTGCTTTAAGACAACATGCTAATACTGTTACTTCTCAGTTACTGGTTTGAAACACTATATGTTGGCGTCTTGGCAGGTATTAACAGAATATTCATTTCACAGGTGTAGAGGTTGAGGTCCAGAGGCGTGAAATGACTGTGGAAGGTCCTGCTGTCCTGCAGAGTTTTAGTCAGATATTCTGATGCCAAATCTCACACTACCCACAGCAGACTCCCAGGATGACTTAGTAAGTCAGCGACACTCTCTTAACCTTGTAGTTCATACCCATTTCTCATCACACGTTTACAAAGGCTGAAGAACTAAACCACTTACCAAAAACCATTGCTCTGGGACTGGCAATGGAGGCACTTCCTAGTCAAGTCTCTTATTTCCGGGTAGAACAACTCCGTCCCATCCAGCCACTTTTTTTATTCAGCAAGTGAACACTTTCAACACGTGTTGATGCATCGGGGGAAGCACAACCCAGAAGACTCATCAGTTTCCTGCAGCACTTCAACATTCAAGAAACGTGAAGAAATGCTGTTCTGCCCTGTGGAGCTCACATTCCTACGGGAGAGAAACAGTGTTGATGATGTTAGTGAAGGCCTTTAGGGCGCATCACCTGCAAACATGCGGCCTCCCATAGTGATTATGTTGAGTTAAAGACATCCGGGAAATCTGGAGAACAGCAGGTGCAAAAAGAAAAAGGTGAACGCAGAGGAGGAAACTCTCATGTGAGAACAGCCCTCCCTCTGCCAGGAGGAAAAGAGACATTTTTTACCCCCAGAGAGGGAGTTGAGTTGAGAAGGCAAACCCCTATTTTGTAAAAACGGCTGTTTGGAATTCTCTGCTGGTTTTCCTAGACGGCCTCTTACTCTAAAAAAATAACTCTGCTTTCTAGCCTGCTTTAGCCTGCTTGAATACTGAGGACCAAAAACTTAGCTGTCTGACCTGGTAGGCCAGAGACCAGATGTGCCCATAATTTTTAGAACTGCGTTTGTTTTCAAAGACAGCAGCGAGATAGCCACTAATTGCACAGAGGGCTGGCTCCTTAATAAAAAGGGAAGTCCTGCTTGTAGCTTTGCTTAGAATTTCAATTCATTTTCTCTAAGCCCACCGCGGTGAATAAAGTGTGACTCCAAACTCTCCTGCATTGTTTGATTATTCCGGTTTTCTGTAACAGAGTCTTAGCACAATTTGTACAAAGGGACCTTGTTAAAATAACTTACCCTCCTTTAGTCTCCCCATTTTATTGTAGTCACTTTTCCACACTCCTCTCTGTTTAACCCAGTATGTAAGCACTTAAGTTTTTTGCCACTTCTTTGGGTCATTTCCTCACGAAGGCTCTCAGGTCGCTGTAAAAAGTGTATTGAACAAATGTGTGTGCTTTTCTCTTCTTATTTTTTCGGGTAAATTCAATTCGCAGGCCCAACCAGAGACCCTAAGAAGGTAGAGGTAACGTTTTTTGCCGCCCCAGCATTAGCAAGTCACCCATGGCCTGTCTGATCCTGGCTCCCTATAATTGGCCTGATCACAATAAACAACAAAGAAACTGCTGCCAGGTTATTTTTTTCACGGGTCACTTACATCTTGCATCTCGTCTTGCTAAGTAAAACACTTATTTCCTATAAATGCATCCTTTTGTTTCATCGACAGCACTTATTCCAGCATTTTCTTGTCTTTTTGCTTTATGTCTGTGTCTCTGTAACCCTGTGGACTCCATGAAGGGACCTTCCGGTCTTGGTCACTGCTGAATCCCCAGCATGTTGCAGACCCTGACGCAGAGCAGGTGCTCAATGAATGCTTGCTAAGTATCCTTCTAACTTCACCCTATAAGATGTTCCTTCCTTTCTTCGGCTTTGGCTATGGATTAATTTCAACCAATTTCTTATTCCTATTTTCATCTTACTTCCCAAATTCCTTTAACCAGACGGCGAATGGGAAGTTGTATGTGCCGTGGGAAGTTAACATTTTCACCTGTTTTCTAGTCATTAAAGGGGTGCGGGGTTAAACTGAAGCTATTGGGCAGAAGGAGGCCATTAATTAAACGTGTTCTTCTAAAGAGGTCCTGCAAAAACGGCGAATTTCCCCACCGGAGCCCCCGAAAGGTTAGGTCGCCGCCACCGGAGAAGAGTGGGCGAGCCCTGACCTTTGAGGCAGCGCTGGCGCCAGGGGGAAATTCTGACGCCGATGCCTGTGAGGGGCTCGGGGGACGGCTTCGCCTCTGCTCCCACCTCGTGTGAAATGCACCCCCCCGCCCGAGCGTGGGCCACCGAGCACAACTCCCACGGCCCGCCGGGCGCCGGAAGTGGGCGGGCCAACCCGCAGTGACGTAGTCCATTCCGTCGGCCTCGGAGCGCGGCGCCCGGGATTGGCCGAGCCGGGCCGCAGAGGGCGGGGCGTGGAGGGGTGGGGCGGGTTGCGTTTCCAGTTGCGTAACCGTCGGTCGCTGTTTGGGGTCACGTCCACCGCCGGGCTCAGCGGCCCGAGCTACTTTGTGGGCCGCGAGAAGCGTGTGCGCGACCCGGCCCATCACGTTGGGGTTTCCGCCGCACCTCGGCCACCTCGCGGACCGCAGGGGAAGGCGGTGGCCTGGGAGTGAGAGGCAGGAAATCGACCTTTCCCACCGCCTCCTCCCACGGTGGTACTGCGATACTACGCATGCGCGAGAGGCAGGCGGCCACTGAACCTGTTTGCGCCCGGGAGCCTGTTCTGCAGCGTCGCAATCCAGGCTCAGCTGCGTTGGGTGTATCCATCACCTCCTTGAGGGAGGAGGCACCACCGTCTTCCGTGTCTCCGCTCTCGGAAAACACTTTACTGCCATGCCCTGCCCTTACTGGCACCTTATTTCCGGAAGGAAAGATTAAGATCTGATTAGGCTTTCAATAATAGGTTATCACAGCTTTAAAAACACCTTTCCTGCCCAGCCAGCCTGGCTCAGAGGTTGAGCAGGCACCTATGAACCAGGAGGTCACGGTTTGATTCCCAGTCTGTGGGCTCGATCCCCAGTGTGAGGCCTGCAGGAGGCAGCCAAGCAATGATTCTCTTTCATGGATGTTTCTCTCTCTCTCTCTCCCTCTCCCTTACTCTCTGAAATCAATAAAATATATATTTCAAAACAAAACACCTTTCCTTTGTAAAATGTGAACAGTAGCGCCTGTCCAGAACTTGGTGAGGACCTGCTGAGATCTTACATAAAACAACAAACCCAAAGGAATTGAAATGTTGAGCCCCTTCTCCTTCCTTCCGGTTCAGTTTTTTTATTCTCATGCTGTTCCCGTGACGTTTTCGGATTCCCGTAATCTCAGAAACGCACAGTGATCCTGGAGCCAGGCCAGCGTTTCTGTCAGTGGGCAGAGCACCCAGCGTTCCATCCGACAGGACGCATTGGCGTCAGGCCGAGGGCCCCAACTCCCCGCCCTTGCCCTTGGTGCCCTGTTTTCCTCTTCCTGAGGCTCACTTACTCTGCAGATGGTTAAGCCATGCCTGCCCCCCGGGTGAGGACAGAAGATCTGGGCGACTTTTTGCATGTCTGCATGGTCCTGCGGATCTGCTGACTCGGGCAGTGCGCTCCTATGTAGGGCATTCAGACCAAATCCTTCTGCACTGTGTCCGAACGTCTTTTCTGCCTTATCTTCCATTCCTACCTCTCCCCCACTCCCTTCCTCTGCTCCTTGCACAAACCCGGGACTCTGCCTCCTTCATGCTTCCGCACAGCAGTTTCCTCTCCCTGGAGTGGCCCCTGCTTCTGTGCCGCTTGTCCACGTGTTACCCGGTCACAGGGCCAGTCCCTCCAGGAACCTTCCCCTACAGATTCTATTTAGGACAGCTCTTTGCCCTTATCTTAGTTATTTGTGTAAACTTCTTCCTTCCTCTCTAGGCTGTGAAGGCTGCTGGGATGGTGCCTTATCTATACATGCCTCATAAGACAAAAAACAAACCACACACACACAAACACACCTCAGCATTTACTGCGTGCCTGTCATGCCGGGCACTGCTTAGCATGTCCCGTTTCATGGGGCGTATGTTCTTTTGGAGAGAAGGCAAACTGTTGGCAGTGAAAACGGTACCAGGGGTCAGGCCGGTGGAGTCAGACCGGACCTGGGCTCAGCAACCTCAGGATTTGAGTTCCGGCCGAGAGAGATTCAGAGCCGAGATCAAGCTCGAGGAGAGAGTTCAGTGAGGCGGGCACCGGGGGGAAGTGAGCTGTGGGAGAAATGGGCTTAGGAAACAGGTGACAGAGACAGAAGGGCCCGGGAGCTTAGGGGAGGCAGACGGGACACGCCCGGGGAGGGCGGCCGGTGTGCTCCATAGAGAAAGTCCCGTGTTTATCTGCGGTCTCAGGGAGGATCCCAGTAGGCGACTCCTCGGCTTGTGTCCTTTCAGGGTCCGGGTCTCTGCTGAGTGGTCGGTGCCGGGGGTCATCAGTCCACGCAGCTGGTCCCGAGGCCGCCACGGCGTTGCTTGTCGCGTTGTGCTGCTTGTCTGGGCCTGGAGCTCAAACACAACCGAGGCACAGGTGCTGACACGCCATTTGATGCCTCGCTGTCCGGGGGCCGAATGCTGCAGAGCCGCCCTCCGGCGCCTTGTTGGTCCCCTCCAAGGGGTCTCAGCCGCACGACCAGCAGCAGGAAAGGCCAGGGCGGGACTGACCCGCATGACCCTGACGTGCCGGGGAGGAAAGCTGGTCCTTGTTTTCCCAGCTTTGCCGTTGCTAGGCACCCGGGGCTTTCCGCCCTGGTGACCTTCTTTCTTACCTGGCCCATCCTCCTCCCTCGGCTCTTGTCTAACTTCTCACCGCAAAACAATAAACCAACGCACTCAAAACCTGCATGTGCCGTGGTCACGTGTTCGGTGAAGGGGCGGAAAGGAGGGAGAGGAGAGGGAGAATAAGGGAGGTCTGTTCCTTCAGAGAGTGGTCCAGGAAGGCTTCTTCTGGGGAGGAAGCCGAGGAGGAGAGGGAACGGGTCACGGGGAAGTGGGAGGGAGAGCATTTCAGGCGAGGGAGCAGCAAAGGGACGGCCCTGGAGCCGGAGTGCCGGTGGTGCCTTAAAGAACAGCAAGCAAGGGCCCAGGCGGTGTGGCTCAGGAGTTGAGCATTGATCGACTTCTGAACCAGGAGGTCACGGTTCAATTCCCGGTCAGGGCACAGGCCCGGGTTGCGGGCTCCATCCCCAGCTGGGGGCGTGCAGGAGGCAGCCGATCAATAATTCCCTCTCATCATTGATGTTTCTCTCTCTCTCTCCCTCTCCCTTCCTCTCTCTATAAAATCAATAAAATATATATATATTTTTAAAAAGAACAGCAAGCAAGGGAGTCAGCCTGGAGGCGGTGGCAGGACTCAGGGCAGAAGTACCTGGGGGTCAGATCATGTACACTTGCGTTCGATCTTCAGTAAATTTGTGTTAAATTGAGTTTGTTAACTTAATGGGGGTTAGAGAATGATGATAGTAACCATGAAACTTGGAAATTATATAGACCCAGGAGGCACGTATAAAATATTCAGAACTATACACATGTACATGGGAACTCTTGTTTAGTGCAGCAACATTTAACAGAAAAAAATATTTTTAAAATATATTTTCATTGATTTTTTTACAGAGAGGAAGGGAGAGAGATAGAGAGAAATATCGATGAGAGAGAAACATCGATCAGCTGCCTCCTGCACACCCCCTACTGGGGATGTGCCCGCAACCAAGGTACATGCCGGGGTACATGGCTGAGAGAGATTCCTTGACCGGAATCGAACCTGGGACCCTTCAGTCCGCAGGCTGACGCTCTATCCACTGAGCCACACCGGTTAGGGCTGAAAGAAATGTTAATGAAAACCAATAGTTCATGCAGTGTTTTCCCATCGACCTGTAAACCCAGAAGAGGAGGCAGATCGCATGGAGGAAGAGATGGGCTGACACAGGAGTGGAATTGTCTGGTAGGTAAACTGACGACTATTGAAAAGGTCACAAGCAAACAACCGATCGATGTTTCTCTCTCCCTCTCTTCCTCTCTCCCTCTCTAAAGTCAATAAAATAAAATTTAAAAATACAGAACACTTGTTTACGTCCATGCTCTGATTTTTTATTTGTATTTTGCAGTTAGTCAGGCTCCCTCCGAAGGTGGCTGCTAAGGGCTATTGATTCCGTTCGTGATAACGTGTCTTGAAATTGATTAACTGTCAGTTTCCGGGCACTCGTTCACGTCGATGAGATCAAACGTGGTTTCCGAGGCCGCTCTCAAACCGCCGAGCTGACAGGCTCGTGGCGCTGAGTCAACACACCTTTTTTTTTTTTTTTTTTAACACACCTTTTGATTCATTCACAGGAATGAGCAAGCGTGACGCGTAGCTCCTGAGCCAGTCAGAACCCCTGGCCCAAGGGTAAGGGAGCCGGGAGGGAGCGGGGAGGACAAGAGTGGGTCGCATCCCCGGTGTCTCCTTCCCTTAGACACGGCAGAGTGAGCGTGTACGCCCCCCGAGGCTGGCCTGTCTGGCTTCAAGCCCAGCTCCGCTCCGTGCTGGCTGGGGATCCGGGACAACTACCTATGACGACAGTAACCATGAAACTTGGAGATTGGATAGACCCAGGAGGCACGTATAAAATATCCAGGACTATACACACGTACAGGGGAGCTCTTGTTTAGGGCGGCGACGTTTAACTGAAAGAAATCTTAGGGAAAACCAGAGGGTCGTGCCGGGACTTCCCATGGACCCGTAAACCCAGAAGAGGAGGCAGAATTAGTGCAGGAAGAGATGAGCTGGCACAGCAGTGGAATCGTCTGGTAGGTAAACCGACGGCGATTGAAGAGGCCGCAAGGAAACAAAATCCATGCCCTGACGTTGTCTTGCTTCATCCAGGGCCTTGAAAGCAGGGCTAAGCAGCGGGTTCCCCTGAGGGTTGGGGGCTCCTGGAGACGAAGTAGAGCAGGGCCCGGGGGAGCACCCCGGTGCTGCCCGACACTTGGCTCGGGTACTCCAGCTCCCTCAGCGTCTGTTCCTTTCCCATTAGAAGAGTCACAACAGTCCCTTCTCAAATTATTATTATTATTATTTTTAGCCCTCATCTGAGGATGTTTTCCCATTGATTGTTACAGCGAGTGGGAGGGAGAGAGAGAGGAGCATTGATGTGAGAAAGACACATCAACCGGCAGCCTTCACACACACCCTGACCAGGGCCGGGGATCCAGCCTACAACCACGGTGCGTGCCCTTGACCGGAACCGAACCCGGGACCCTTCGGTCCACGGGCTGATGCTCTTTCCACTGAGCCAAACCAGCTAGGGCGTAACAATAGTTCTTATTTTATTTTATTTTTTTAATCCTCACCCGAGGATATTTTCCCATTGCTTTTTAGAGAGCGGAAGAGAGAGGGAAGACAGAGGGAAACATGGATGTGAGAGAAACACACTGATTGGCTGCCTCCTGCACGAGCCCCGACCAGGGCCCGGGGCCAGGGAGCAGCCTGCAACCGAGGTGCGTGCCCTTGACCGGAACCCAACCCCGGGACCCTTCAGTCCGCAGGCCGACGCTCTAACCACTGAGCAACCGGCGAGGGCAACAGTAGTTCTTAAACACGGAACTGATGAGGCTACATAAAATGATTCCCTCACCGAGGTGCATCTGCAATGCAGGGAGCGAGCACACATGGCTGTTCGCGTTAGGAAGCATTTACTTCTGAGGAGTCGTCGATCATTACGTACGTTTAAGACAGAAGGGAAACGGGCCATTTTGGCCTTTATTTCACCTGTTACAATGGAGAATGAGGCAGCATTGGTGTTTGGTGGACTGTACTGACTTAACAGATGAAAAAATAGACCCGTGCACTCAGCGCGTACAGAACTGACACGCGGGTCATGTGAAATGTAAGTGTAACTATGTACGGTTTTTAAATTAAATTACTTTCCATGTTTGTTTTAAAAAGGCTACTTTTCTTTGAAAAGTTTCAAAAGTATCTCTTAAACGGAAAAGATTATAAACGATACATATAAAACATCGAAACTTGTTTAAATATATCTGAGACTTGGTATTTTTAAGGATTGCATGACATTTTATTAAATCGTGTTATCATAGTTCTGGGTTTATTCTAGTAAAGAACCCGTATGACAGCTCTTAGGCTGCTTACCACACGTACAGGGGTGGGCCAAGTAGGGTGACGGGTGTGACACCAGTAAATGCCACGACAATGAGTGATGCGACAAGAAGCAGCTGTTCCCGCCCTCGCGTCTGTAAGCCTGCTTCCCGCCGCCGCGGGGGCAGATGCTGGAGGGCCGGTTCCCATCGCAGAGGCTTCCCCGCACCGCAGGCACCTGCTGCGAACCCCGTGCCATTCACAGGGACTCCCGGAGCCACAGACAGGCACATGGCAGGACACCCGGGACTTCTGGGAAATGCTGCTTCCCACAATCTCCCTGCACAGTGACGGCTGGTGCACGGAGCCACCGCCTCCTGGTGTGCGAGGCCTGCACCCCGCAGCACCTCTGCCGGCCGGGCCGCTGAGCCCCCTCCCCTGCACTCAGAGGCGCTCCTGCTGGGGGGGGGGGGGGCTCAGCACAGCGAGGCTGCCCTCTTGTTTCCAAGACCCAGAACAAGGACTGCGGCTGATTCCCTGCGCCCCGCAGTGCTGTGCCGAGGGCCACGGAGCCCCCGCGGTTACGTGTCCTGTAGGCCAGCAGAGGCGCCACGTCCCGCCACAGAGGGGCCCGCCTGTTAGGTGTGGGCGCCTGGACTAGTGGGCCCCACCCGCAGAGAACGTGCTTTCTGTCACGGCGGGCTGAGCTGGGCATGCACACACCTGGCACATGGGACGCGGCCTCCAGGGGCGCCTCTGCCCTGGCTCAGTGTCAGGTGGGCCTGAAGTTCCGTTTGTGAGTCATGAACGTTGGGGGGGGGGGGGCGGGAGGGGGAGGGGGGGTGGCTGGCATCTGGGGAAAGTGAACACGCAGGGAAAGTGAGCAACTGAGATGGCTGCTCACATCCCCCTCGCCTTACAACCCTGCTTCCTTCTCTCCCCTGCTCCCCGCCCCCTCCTTTCTCACTCCCGCTCATCTTCTCTCGTCTGATTCCTGTTGACTCTCCTCCTTCCCCGCCTGCGCCTGGCATCACAAGCCACACGCCTCTACAGCTACCCCTGCCTGGCCGGGGCGGATGCTGGGGTCGGGGTGGGGACACTGAGTCTTGAAAGAATCCACCTTTTGGGAAGCGCCAAGCGTAAGCAGGGAGGTGGCCTGGGGCCACAGGGGCCCACCTCAGACACAGCTCATGTTGAGGGGCTGTTTGCTTTCCGTTTCCAAATACTGTCTTTATCTTGGTTCGGGTGGAACCTTCCCGCTCTTTAGCCTCCACGCATACTCGCTTGAGAGATTCAAGATTAGACCGACGGCCAATAAAAGCAAAACCAAAGCCGTCCGTGGCTGAGGGTTTAGAAGGCGATGGAACAGATTATCGCTAAGCTTGCTAAATCGTTGCTTTCACTTGGGGTCGTTGCTGATGTAGTCTGGGGAGCCTGCGTGGACAAGATGGAATTTTTGTGGCATTTGACAGTTTGGAACTCTCCGAGGCATAAAGCAAGGCGCTGCGTGTTCCAGAGCAAAGGAAGCGCTTAATCCATTTCTTTTTTAAAATATATTTTTATTGATCCAAGAGAGGGAGAGAGAGGGTGAGAGAGAAACATCCATGATGAGAGAGAATCATTGATCGGCTGCCACCTGCACGGCCCCCACTGAGGATCAGCCCTGTGGCTGGTCAGAGAGCAGGCGCACCGGCCTTCGCCCCCACGATGATTCCGTCCAACAAGAGCGCAGCGTGAACAGCGGGGAAGCTGGGGCCTCGGCAGGCAGCTGAGCGGGAGCCGTGGAGTCGCCTGGAGGACCTCAGCTGCGGGAAGGCTGCAGGCGGCTGGCTCACCTCGAAAAAGTGAGCCGATGACGGTGCTGTGATGACTGTGCATATGTCATTCTCAGGGGCGGCGACAGCTCCGCCCACAGAGGAGCCACAGTCAGGCTGGTGAGCAGCACTGAGCTCAGTGGGGCGGTAGCCCAGTGAAATGTCACACGGGGGGTGTGTTACCCACAGAGCACCGCCTGCGCACGAGGAGGCCACCTGCTCCGGCGTGACGGGCCGCAGGAGGTCGGCGGGAAGCCTGTGGGTGCGGGATTGGGGAACGCGCTCTGGACGAGGCCCGGGCGTTGTTTCCTCCTCTTGCTACTTGCTCTGGGCGGTTTTACTGCTGGTCAGTCTGAGAGGGCAGGAAAGGGGCATGTCAAAGCCATCAGCTCCGGACAACGGCTACTCCCTTGAGAACGGTGGGCCAGACACCGAGCTCAGAACCTCGTGTTGGCTGTTTCATTCAGTCCTCACTCGGCGAGGAGGAGGGACGTGCTGCGGCGTCTGTAAGGTGTGGCTCGAAGCACGGAGCCTGAGGGAGGTGAAGAGATCTGCGCGAGGTCACGCGGCCATCAGTGGTCATGAGCCTGGATTCCACCCGCCGGCTGACAGCGAAGCGTGGGCTCTTACCCACGTGTACCCCCTGCTGCTCCTAGGATGTGGGCAGGGGGTGGCAACATCGGGGTAAAGGCAGCAAATCCAGCCCACAACGAGACAGCACTTCGCATCCGCTAGGATGGCTTAATCCATTTCTTTTTTAAAATATATTTTTATTGATTCAAGAGAGGGAGAGAGAGGGTGAGAGAGAAACATCCATGATGAGAGAGAATCATTGATCGGCTGCCACCTGCACGCCCCACACTGAGGATCGAGCCCACACCCCAAGCCTGTGCCCTGACCTGGGAGCCGTGACCTCCTGCTTCATAGGCCGACACTCAGCCCCTGAGCCACGCCGGCCAGGCGATGAATTTCTTTGAATTAAAATCAATATCAAGTGGGAGCAAGGACGTGGAGACTTGGAAACCCTTACGTGTCGTCGGTGGGAATGTAAAACGGTGCAGCTCCCGCGGAGAACAGTCTGGCAATTTCCTCAAAAGTGAAACGGAGATCAGTGCACCACACCTCCACGCCCCGGCCCCACTCGGGAGAGCAGAGCCCGGGCCGGCTCGCTCAGTGGACAGGGCCTTGGCCCGTGGGCTGAAGGCTCCCGGTGCGATTCCGGTCAAGGGCACGGATCTCGGTTGCAGGAGATGCTTCTCTCTGCCTGTCTCTCCCCCTCCCTCCCACCCTCCCTAAAAATCAATGGGAAATACCCTGGGGTGAGGATTAACAACAACAATACTTTTTTTTAAAAGAGAGAACCGGAAACACATGTCCGTACAAACCCCTGCCCACGGCTGTTCACAGCAACGCTGTTAATAGGAGTCAAGAAGTGGCAACAGCTCAAATGTCCCTCAGCGCTGCGTGGAGCAAAACGTGGGACAGCCGGGCAGTGGAATGTGACTCGGCTCGAGCAGGCATGATCCATGAGACGGTGTGGGTGAACTCTGAGAACGCGTGCAGAGTGACATAAACCGACACCGACACCACCGACTGTGAGGGCTTTTAGATGACATGTCCGGAATAGGCTCCTCTCTAGAGACAGACAGGAGATTAGTGGCCACCAGGACGAGGGGGAGGGGCCCTGGGACGTGACCGTTAATGGGCACAGGGTTTCCCTTCTGGACCGGAGAATATGTTCTGGAGTCATGTGCTGGGGATGGCTGCACAGCCTAGCGAACGTACTAAAACCCGTCGAAACGTACGCTTTAAAATTTGTTATGTGAACTGTATCTTAGTTTTCAAAAAAGGCAACTTTCAGGTCGGATTCAGGAGGTTCCCCGAATACCGGAGACAGCAGGAGCCACTGGAAGTTTCTGAGAAGGACGGTGGCATGATGGGAGGCGTGCTTAGCACACAGCAAACGCCTAATAAATGTTAGCGCTCTTATCCTCTCCCTTCATCCTCCAATTCAGTACCAGGCCCCATGTCTCCCTGGGAGCGGGGGCGGGGGGGGGGGGGCGCAGGAGAAGCGGTTTTCTGTTTCGATCCCAATAGAAAACGCATCTGTTTTAGTCAAAACCGCTCTTGCTGTTAGTTCTGGTTGTCTTCCTGAGACATGAGATACGACGCTGGACAGTTCATCTTAGGCTCTAAAGCAGCCTCCTCCTCCTGTCCTCCTCCCCCTCTCCCCGCCCCCATCCTCCCCTTCTCTTCCTGCCCTTCTCTTTTCCTCCTCTCCCTCCTCCTCCCCCTTCCCCTCCTCTTCTTCCTCCATAGACCTCACTTTGCCCAATAACGTAGCCTGGCACATCAGTTCTGTGGCTCCTCCTATCTCCCTTTCCCTCTCTCGCTCCCTCCTTCTTCCCATCTCAGCCAGCCAGCAAGGAGCAGGTCGTCCTGGGTTCTAATCCGGGCTCTCCCTCCTGCCGATGGCCTGGCTAGACGCAGAGTCTCCATGTCCTCATTTGCATAATGTTGTCCCAATAAATAAGGAGTCCTATTGACTCCTAGGGTCATTTTGAAGACAGCACTCATTAAGGTGCTTACTGGCGCCTGCTACATCAGTGGCCCTGGATACACTGTGGCTACGTCAGAGGCCCTGGATACACTGTGGCTACGTCAGCGGCCCTGGATACACTGTGGCTACGTCAGCGGCCCTGGATACACTTTAGCTACCACAGCGACTAGAGCGAGGGGGCAGCGCAGTGCATAAGGGCTGGTCCTTAGTCTGAGGCCGGTTTCATCCCTCTCATCTCAAAGAAATACAGAAAGTGACAAAATCTCTTTACCAAAGTTACCTTGAAAATACCAAGTGTAGAGAGTGCTTCCAAGAAGTGTTTGAAATGTCATGTTAGAGGGGTTTGGGGTCAGCAAATACCCAGCGAGCTCCCCCGCAGAGCTGGGTGGGGATTTCCCAGAGGCCCTGCCCCCAGCTGAGTCACTCCAGCGCCCCGTGTGTCTAACCTGTCAGGCTTCCTCTGCTTCAGAACTCAGCTGCTCCCAAGACCAAGTCCCGGAAAGTTCCTCAGCAGCCCGCCGTCTCCAGGTTGGTCGTTGGTTCGGGGCAGACAGAGGGCCTCCCGCTGGGGTGAGACTAGAGGGAGGCTCCGTTTACTTTGTAACAGTTCTAGACTTTACCCCCTTCTAATTGCTAACATCATCTCTTCCCTAGCTCGTGAAATAAAGATCAAATAAAAATCTCAAAAGAGATTTTCCCCTGTATGCTTTAGTTTTGTTACTATATGCGCTTCAAATCTCAAAATGAGCAAATGCATCTATTGAGACAATGTGCTCAGCATAGCAAATATGGTCCATAGTTTTGTGATGACGACGTATGGTGCTGGGTGGGCCGGTGCCAGACTTACCGGGGGTCGCTTTGTGAGTTACATGAATGTCTAACCACTGTGTTGTGTACCTGAAGCTAACAGAATATTGAATGTCAAGTGTAACTGAACAGTGTAAGAGTTTGAATGTGACCATGCGTTGAGCGGGGAGGTATTGTAACTTTCTAGCAACCGGTGGCTGACATTTCCACCTGCTGTTCATGCAAACGGTGATAAGGGGGTATCTTCTCGGGGAGCTAAGTAGTTAGGTGTCCCCGCCAGTCTCAGATTCCAGGGGCAGCAGGCGGCGGGCACTGTTGAAATCTGGATGCTAACGCTAAGTAGCCAAGAAAGTCCCCAAAAGTTCTGGCTGTGATGACTTCTGTATTTTGGCAAACCGTGTTGGGCAGGGCCCCTCAGCGCGAGGCGAGCACGCACAAAAGCTGTGAGCGTAGCCAGCCTTGTCCCAGCAGAGACGTTGCTGTGAATCGCTCGCTCTCCTGCACGGACGGCGGAGTCGGATGGCGGTGGCCGGACCGTGTGCGTGGGAAAGGAGAGACGGCCCCGTTCCTGTACCTGTCTCCCTCCTGCAGGGCGTGCTTGGGAAACGGCGGCTTGGATCCCAAGGCGTCGGGCGTCTGCTTTGCTACATCGTATCCGGGCAAAACCAAGTCCAAGACCAAGACCATCATGGGGCGTGGGCGCTACAACCTCGTGGCTGCGGTGCTGCTGGTCCTGAGTGTGGAGAGGGTGCGATCAGGGCAGGGCTCCTGCCGGGACTGCCCAGCGGGTGAGGACCCAGTTACCACGCGGGATTGTGGTGCTGAAACCTGGCACGGGTGGGCACGGGGTCAGGGCCAAGGGGTTCTGCTTGCATGACCTTTTACACGCTCACCTACAAGTACTTCTTGGGTGCGGGCATCTTAGCCCGGTGAACAAAGCCTTGCCGCTTGGTCCCGCCCTGTGCCCCGGGGGAAACCAGAGAACCTGGTTCACCGCGCTGCTGGGAGGACCGCAGGAGGGGGTACAGCAGTGCGGGCACACGGCCAGCCTCGGAGAACGGCGGCTGTGTGGGGAGGCCCTGGGCTCCACCTGCAGACACAGCCGGGAGCAAGGAGGAGGCGGGCCGGAGGGTGTGTGTGGGCGTGTGTGTGTGTGTGTGTGTGTGTGTGTGTGTGTGTGTGTGTGGCAAAGTGGGGGAAGGCAGGCGCAGGTATTAATGAAGGACGTTGATCTCCCCCTGAGTCCTATCATATTGATCTCCTGGATCGATTAAGAGAAATCGTTCTGTTTTATCCAATAGACAAAGGAGACTATTTTCTTTCTGTTGACTTCTTTGTTGCAATGCCTTTGAGTTATTTGTTGTCATTCTTATTTCTGTGATTTTGTTGAGGGCAATCTTGCAAATTTATACTTAAAAATGTTTTTTTTTTTTTTAAATCTTCACTCGAGGATATGTTTTTATTGATTTTAGAGAGAAAGGAAGTGGGTGGTGATGGGGGGGGGACTTCTGTGGAACCTGCTCCCTCCCCTGACACTCCCACCAACCGAGCCAGCGGGCCAGGGCCCACGTGTACACTTTTTAAAAATACATATTTCTTTATGGATTTCAGAGAGCAAGGGAGAGAGAGAGAGAAACATCAATGAGGAGAGAGAGTCACTGATTGACTGCCTCCTGTACGCCCCCTACTGGGGATCCAGCCCACAACCCAGGCCTGTGCCCTTGACCGGAATCGAACCCGGGACCCTTCAGTCCGCAGGCCGGCGCTCTACCCACTGAGCAACACCGGCCAGGGCGCCCCCGTGTGTACTTTTAAGAAGTCCGTCAGCAAAGGAAAGCCTATCCCCGTGGCACCCGGGAAGCAGATCACTGTTTCAGATTCTCGTTTTCTGTGAACGTCGCAACGCGTCCGGCCTCGGGAACCCTTTGCCAAACACGCACCCTGTGCTCTGCCGCTCAGGTACTTTCTGTGGGAAAACCAAGCATCCGACGTGCGCCCCCTGTCCCTCCAATAGCTTCTCCCGCGCCCCTGGACAAGAGGCCTGCCACCTGTGCCGGCGCTGCGAAGGTAGGGCCTTGGAGGGGGCGGGGGGCCCCCCACCCCCGATGTATTCCTGAGGGGACTGGCCTCCCGAAGGTCAGGGGTCCGAGGGGCGGGGTCCTGGCAGGCCCAGGAGGAGAACTCACGGTCACAGCAATTGCGTGTGGATTTGAGCTCTTGGAATGTCAGAGGAAACAGTCGTTGGACAAGAGAGAAAATTTTCATCAGCAAAATGTAAAAATGTCTTCTATTGGGATTCAGAAGCACACTTTATCCCCTAAGACCATTGTGAACATTTTTTAAAAGATTAAAAAATATATATATATATATATATATATTGATTGATTTCAGAGAGGAAAGGAGAGAGAGAGAGAGAGAGAGAGAGAGAGAGAGAGAGATCAATAATAAGAGAAAATCATGGATCAGCTGCCTCCTGCATGCTTCCCATCAGAGACTGAGCCCAAAACCCAGGCATGGGTTCTTGACCGGAATCGAACCCGGGACCTTTCAGTCTGCAGGCTGACGCTCTATCCGCTGAGCCACACCGGCCAGGGCGTTTGGGAACGTTTTAGGAAGAGTGAGCCTGGGTCTTATTGCAGAACACAAATGTGCTTCCTGGACTGGGGGTCCAGTGTGATGTAACCCGGGGGGCCTTGCAGGTGTTTTCCGGACTAAGAAGGGGTGCTCCCCCACCAGCGACGCCGAATGCGAGTGCGTCCCAGGGTTCCACTGCCGAGGGGCCGGGTGCGCCATGTGTGAGCAGGACTGCGGGCGAGGTCAAGAATTAACGGAAGACGGTGGGTATGCTGTTCAGCCATCTGGAGCACGTTTGTTGTCAAGACGAATGTCCTTAGCGTGGGTCCCTGTCTTTTCTCGTGTGTGTGTGTGTGTGTGTGTGTGTGTGTGTGTGTGTCTTTTAAACATGTACTTAGCACAGACGCACTGTGGCGATTTCACAAGCTAATAGCATACAGGATAATATCCCATCTAATAAAGAGGGAATATGCAAATGGCTGTCCCACCCGCACGCCAGGGCCTGGGGACCTGAGGCCATGCCCCCACCCTGCGGGGCTTGATGGGGGTGGGGCCCGGCAGGTCTGGCGCCATTTCAGGCACGGGTGGGCGGGGACTTGACCCTGGGTCCCGTGGTGAGCCCCAGACTCTGACAGGAGGAAGGTTTTCATATACATTTTACTAATTTTCTTTCATCTCTGACACTTCTATTATAGAGAAAGGGCAAACAGCAATATTAAAGTATTTTCTCTAATTAATCCCCTTTTAATGTGCACAGATTTCGTGCACCGGGCCTCTAGTGTAAAATAAAGCGTAGATTCATAGACCCTTAAAGCTACAAGCAACGAACCGCTGCGTCCAGGAGAGGATATTTGCAAACCACCGGAAGGCACCTTTGCTCTTCACCAGGAGCGTGTGTTCTCATGCACTGCCTCACCTCAGGGTTTGGATTCGGGAACCCTTGAACAATCTGTGTAGATTGACTTACGTTCACGGCGCTGTTACGGAAGTCCGGCCAGCGCAGGCCAGGTGCGAAAGGATGGACATCCTCCCTTTCTGATGATTGCTTTTTAAAATTTCTCTGCCAGGCTGCAAAGACTGTGACTCGGGGACATTTAACGACCAGAAACTCGGCCCCTGCAGACCGTGGACGGAGTATGTATAACTTCCCTTTGCTTGCACCATGAAGACCCTGGGTTCATGTTCTTAAAGGCAAAGAATGTTAGAGAGCGAGGAAGGGAGCCAGAGAGAGAAACGTCGGTGAGAAAGAAACATCAACATTCATCGGCTGCCCCCTGCACACCCCCTGCTGGGGCCGGGGCCGGAACCGGGCCTGTGCTGCCCCCTGCACACCCCCTGCTGGGGCCGGGGCCGGGGCCGGAACCGGGCCTGTGCTGCCCCCTGCACACCCCCTGCTGGGGATGGGGCCGGAACCGGGCCTGTGCTGCCCCATGCACACCCCCTGCTGGGGATGGGGCCGGAACCGGGCCTGTGCCCTGACCGGGAATCGAACCGTGACCTCCAGGTTCATGGGGTGACACTCAACCACGGAGCCACGCCGGCCAGACTCACTGAGGCTTTTGGAAATCTATTGGGTAGAGACACAGCCCGCCAGCCCGCCAGGCAGGGTGGGGACAGTACGGGGGGCCGGGAGGGGGGGGGTAGCGCCTGGCTCAGCAAAGTGGGCATTTTCCCTGGAAATGATGCCACGCCTCCGATCAGAGCTGCCCACCAGACCCCATCGGCCCAGCGCTGTTCTGTGTCCTTCCTGTCTCTCGGCCACCCCGTCCCCTCCCTCGCCAACCAGCACGCCTTCCGGTGGGCAGTGCCCAGGACGGAGGTGATGTGCATGGAGGCGTACTCCCTTCTGACACCTGGCATGGCCTGGCCAGTGTGCTCCGTGCGTTTGGCATCATCGTGTGCGTGGAAAGGCCACAGGTTCGATTCCCGGTCCGGGCACGGGCCTGGGTTGTGGACTCAATGTCCCGTAGGGGCACGCAGGAGGCAGCCAATGGATGTTTCACTCTCCCATTTATGTCTCTCTCTCCCCACCCCTCTCTCTCTCTGATCAATATAAAAATATGTTTAAAAAGTCTTCATGAACCCAGACTCACCCGTCCTTGCGACTAGGCTGCCTTGTGGGGCGGGGAACGGCAGTGTGCCCCATTGGCATGACCTGTGCGGAGGGACTGACCGGAACCCTTTCCGTTGGCCTCAGCTGCGCTCGGGACGGGAAGGCCGTGCTGGTGAACGGGACGAAGGAGAGAGACGTCACGTGCGGGCCCACCTCGACGGACTTCTCCCCAGGCGCACCCGCCAGCCCCGCGCCCAGCCCTGCGCCCGCGCCCGAGCCAGGTAGCCGGTTGGTTGCCCTCAAGTCCATGCGGCTGGAGGGTGGCCATTGCCACTGGGATCCGACCCATCGCGGGTCCTAGCTCTGCCCACCACCATGCCCCCCTCCGCTGGCCTCAGGGGCCTGTTGGTCATTTAGTCTGAGACCCACAGCGGTGAGCAGAGAGAGAGACATCCCCATGAGAGAGCATCACGGACCGGCTGCCTCCTGCACGCCCCCCGCTGGGGACGGAGCCCACAACCCAGGCCCGTGCCCTGACCAGGAACCCAACCCTGACCTCCCGGTTCATAGGTTGACACTCACCCACCAAGCCACGCCGGCCAGGCCAGGTGTTTAAAAAAAGAAAAAAAGTGTTTTTACCTTAACGCGCGGGCAAGCTTACCCAGTTAGCTGGTTGGATGCCCAAGGACGCGCTTCCCACGATGAGGGGCTTGCCAACGCGAACTAAGTGAACTCGGGAAATGACGGCCTGTGCTCTCTCCTTCGGCCTCCCTGCAGGCGCCCGGGTCCCCATCAGCATCTTCCTGCTGGCGCTGGCGGCGGCCGTGGTGCTGGCCCTGCTGCTGCTGCTGGTGCTGCGGTCCTCCGAGGCGGAGCAGCGCCGGCGCAAGCTCCTGGCTGTCCTCAAGCAGCGTAAGTCAGCCAGGCGCCCCGGGGCGAGGCTTCTCCCAGGAGGAAGGAAAGAGGGGGGGTCAGGTTCTAGAAACCGGGTCGGAACAGCCCCATGGTTATCAGGCGGACAGTGGGCGACACCTGGAGGAGGCCGTTGGGTTTCACCCCCTGGGGGGTGGGGGTGGGGAGCGATGTGCCGGCATCTAGTGGGCGGTCAGTGAGGGTGCTAAACGCCCTACTACGCACAGGCAGGCCCCAAGCTCAGAGCTACCCGGGCCCAAATGTCAACAGTGCGGAGGGGAGGAGAGTGGGCAATAGCAGAACATAATCCCAGGGTTCTGGAAAAGTGACAGCGTAGGTATGTGCAGGCTTGGGTAACTGTGTGTGTGCGTGTGCGTGTGCGTGTGTGTGTGTGTGTGTGTGTGTGTATGCGCGCGCACGTGGGCGGCCAGTCACTGTGCACACAGGACACCGGCCACGAGGAATCAGAAAGTCACCTCTGCCCCCCAGGCCTGCTCCTCGGGCTGGCAATGACCTTAACCCAAGGCAGCCCCGCCAGTCAAGGGGCACAGAGCCCTTGCAGGGTCCGAGCGGGCTGAGCGACATGGACTCGTAGGTCAGCAATACGGACGCCGTGAGAAACTTCCCTGCATTGAGCTAAGATGCTATTTCTCTATGGAACGTGGCAAGAGCCAGCACTCACTAAATGAAACCTCTTAGTATTTATTCAAAAAAGTCATAGCCCGGCTGGGGTGGCTCAGTGGACTGAGCATCGTCCCGTGCACCTGAGGTCTCTGATGGGAGTCCTGGTCAGCGCACACGCCCAGGTTTCAGGCTCAGTCCCCAGTAGGGGGCGTGCAGGAGGCAGCCGATCGATGTTTCTCTCTCATCCTTGTTTCTCTCTCCCTCTCCCTCTCTCTCAAATCAATTAAAAAACACCAACAAAAATGTTCTTTAGGTTTCTAGAGGGGGCCTGGATTTTGTCTTCATAGAGGACAGAACCAGAGACGCAGGCTAGATTTGGCAGGAGGGATTCGGCCGAGGGGGGGCGTGGTCCGAGAGGGGGGCGCTGTAACCCAAAACGTTCCAGGTATCGGGGGGACGGTATCAGCAAAGTCATATCTAAAGATGCACGGCACTGATTTGTCTAACGGGCATTTTGAAAACAATACAAAACGGTTTTATATCGCGCAATAGAGCACACAGGGAAAACACAGCTTAACAGATTGTTGCAGAGTGAACGCTTGCATCACCCAGCACCCAGCCCGGTGGGGAAACAGGGTCACTTACCCTTTCCCCCCCAACCCCCCCAAAGCCCTGCCTGTCCTTCCAGAGCCCTCCCTCCCACCAGTGCCGACCACGGCTAGAAGTCACGGCGGTCACTTCCTGGCTACGGAACAACAGCTTCACCCCCCAGCAAGTTGCCAGTGTCTGTTCCGTGTTCTCTGCGTCTGTTCCGTGTTCTCTGCGTCTGTTCCGTGTTCTCTGCGTCTGTTCCGTGTTCTCTGCGTCTGTTCCGTGTTCTCTGCGTCTGTTCCGTGTTCTCTGTGTCTGTTCCGTGTTCTCTGTGTCTGTTCCATGTTCTCTGTGTCTATTCTGAGTTCTCTGTGTGTATTCCGTGTTCTCTGTGTCTGTTCCGTGTTCTCGGTGTCTGTTCCGTGTTCTCGGTGTCTGTTCCGTGTTCTCTGCGTCTGTTCCGTGTTCTCTGTGTGTATTCCGTGTTCTCTGTGTCTGTTCCGTGTTCTCTGTGTCTGTTCCGTGTTCTCTGTGTCTATTCCGTGTTTGCTGTGTGTATTCCATGTTCTCTGCGTCTATTCCGTGTTCTCTGTGTCTATTCCATGTTCTCTGTGTCTGTTCCGTGTTCTCTGTGTCTATTCTGAGTTCTCTGTGTCTATTCCGTGTTCTCTGTGTCTATTCCGTGTTCTCTGTGTCTGTTCCATGTTCTCTGTGTCTATTCCGTGTTTGCTGTGTGTATTCCATGTTCTCTGCGTCTATTCCGTGTTCTCTGTGTCTATTCCATGTTCTCTGTGTCTGTTCCGTGTTCTCTGTGTCTATTCCGTGTTTGCTGTGTGTATTCCATGTTCTCTGCGTCTATTCCGTGTTCTCTGCGTCTATTCCGTGTTCTCTGCGTCTATTCCGTGTTCTCTGCGTCTATTCCGTGTTCTCTGCGTCTGTTCAGTATCTGCCTTCTTTGATGCAACATTGTAGCATTACGATCCACCCGGTGTGCATTTGCCTTAGTTGATTTCTATTGCTGGGTACTCTTCTGTTGAGCGAGTGACCACCTCATGGTGCGTTTGGTCCCTTCAAATAAGGATGGACACGTGGGTTGTTTCCAGTTTGGGGCGATTTCAGACAATGTTGTTCCAATATTTCTGTTTTCTCAGCGCACATTGCACGCGTTCCCGCGTTGTTTTAATCTAGAAAGATAACCGCCGGGTCCTTCGCAGACCTCCCAGCTGTCTTCCAGAGCGGCAGAGGCCGCTTCCGCTGGCCCAGCGCAGGGAGAGCGCCTTTGGCCCCAATCCTTGCTAACCTTGGCGCTCATTTCTCTCTCTGGTGGGCGGGTAGATTTCGCTGTGGTTTAATTTGCATTTCCCTGGTTTCTAGTGAGCTGGGGCTTTTTTCATGTTTTGCTGGCCATTGGGGTTTCCTCCTCTGCGCAGAGCCCCACCAAGTCTTTTGAGCACCTTTCTGTTGGGGGGCCTGTCCTTGTCTCATTCCCGGGCAGGAGCCCTCCCGCCGGCTGCGCGTGCGCTGCGGGCACCTTCTCCCCCTGCGGTTTGCTCCGGCTTCTCTCCCTGAGGTCCACGCCTTTGACTTAAAGCTCTCAGCTCTCACTGACACCCTCATAGCAAGAACGAATCTTTCCATCTTCGCCCAACCAGCAACACAGCTCTTTGTACAACGGTTTTCAAAAGCACTTATGAGTAATGAGTGAGTTGCAATGGAACCGTTCCATTTTTTGAAAACTTTTAAGTTATTTTTAGAAACGTTCTATTTTAAAATAGCTGTAGGTTCACAGGAAGTTGTGAACCGTGCAGACAAGTCAGGGTCACACGATGTAACAATGGTGCAAGGTCAGGCCGCGCAAGGACCGCGGGGCATGGTGTGTGGATACTTGTGTGTGTGTGTGTGTGTGCGTGTGTGTGTGAATCCTCACTGAGGATATGTTTTACTGGTTTTTGAGAGAGAGAGGGAAACATTGACGTGAGAGAGAAACATGCATCCGCTGCCTCCCATACGTGTGCCGGCTACAGATAGAACCCACAACCTAGTTAGGTGCCCTGAGCGGGAATCGAACCCGCGACCTTTTGGTGCACAGGATGATGCTCCAACCAACCGAGCCACGCAGCCAGGACCGTGGGCATACACTTGGGTGTCATTTTATCGCGTGCGTGGACTGGTGTAACCACTAGTGCAATCCAAACCCAGAGCTAGCCCAGCCGGTGTGGCTCAGTGGTTGAGGGTTGACCTCTGATCCATAGTGGGGGGCGTGCAGGAGGCAGCCAATCCATGATTCTCTCTCACCATTGGTGTTTCTCTCTCTCTCTCCTTCTCCCTTCCTCTCTGAAATCAATAAACATATATTTAAACACACACACACACACACACACACACACACCAACAAACCGCACACACACACACACACACACACACACCAACAAACCGCACACACAAACACACACACACACACACACCAACAAACTGCACACACAAACACACACACACACACCAACAAACCGCACACACAAGTGCGCGCGCACACACACACACACCAACAAACCGCACACACAAGTGCGCGCACACACACACACAAACCACACACACAAGTGCGCGCGCACACACACACACCAACAAACCGCACACACAAGCGCGCACACACACACCAACAAACCACACACACAAGCGCGCGCACACACACGCACACACCAACAAACCGCATATAATACCGTTCCCTGAGCACAAAGATCTCCCTCTGCTCGGCCTTCACAGCCACCGCGCCCCTCCCCCTCCCCCCTAACCCCAACCACCTCGAGCCCATGTTCTGTCGTTACAATGCGTCCCCTTGAGGATGTTATGTACACGGAATCACACCAGTTAGAAATGGATCAGGAACATACAGACTTTGGAGATGGGCCTTTTCCGCGCACCGCCCCTGAGACCCAGCCGCGCGTGTTCCCGTCACTCGCTCCCTTTGCTGCCTGGTGCCCACGGTGCGCGTGGACCGGTGTCTGCCTATCGCATTGCAAGCTGCCTTGAAGTCCTGTGCAGGTTTGGCGCGGACACACGTTTGCATTTCTCTGACATAGATGCCCAGGAGTGCCGTTGCTGGCCGTACGGTCAGGTACGTCCAGTTTCTTAAGAAACCAGCGAACTGTTTCCCAGAGAGCTGAGCCATGGGACCCCCCGCAGCGCGGGAGAGCCCGTTTCTCTCTCTCTGGCCAGCCCTTGCCCGGCCGTGGTTTCTCACGGCAGCTTTCTGACCCCGGGTATGGACAGCTCCGTGTGGCCTTTTATTTATTTATATATTTACCACCTCTTTTTAAAAAATATATAGTTTTTTATTTCAGAGAGGAAGGGAGAGGGAGAGAGAGAAAGAAACATCAGTGATGAGAAAGAATCATTGATCGGCCGCCTCCTGCACGCCCCCTACTGGGGATCGAGCCCGCAACCCGGGCACGTGCCCTTGACCGGAATCGAACCCGGGACCCTTCAGTCAGCAGGCCGACGCTCTATCCACTGAGCCACACCGGCCAGGGCCCTGTGGTCTTAACTTGCCTTTCCCTGAGGCTCGAGCCTGCACATCTTCAGCGTCGTGTCCCTTTGTGGCGTTTGCCCGCCTCCAATGGACGTGTTTGCTTGGCTATAGACATTGGGGAATTCTTTATTCCTCCCAGATCCGAGGCCCCTGTCGCTTAGGTGTTTGTGAGTGTCTCCTCCCGGTCCGCAGCCTTTCCGCCGGCTCCCAGGGCGTTTGCAGAGAGGAGCAGGTTGATGTCGATGCAGTCCACTGTGGACTGGGGCCTAAGAGCGCTTTCTTCACCAAGCCCCGGCTGCCTTCTAGATGTTGACATTGAACTCCAGGGCCCACGTTCAGTTACGTGTCGTATACGGCGCGAGAGGTTAGATCCAGATTTCTCTGCTGTGATGGCCCACGGGGGTCCAGTGGCCCCAGCACCATTGGCTGAACACATTCCCATCGCCATGGACTTGCTTCCGTGCTGTCAGACGCCGGTCGGCTGTGCGTGGGCAGGGCCGGCCCATTTCTCCCTCCCGTTCGCCGGCCCGCATGCTCACTCTCCGCCAGCACCGCCGTCTTGAGGACTAGAGCTCTCCAGCGTCTCACGATCGGGTAGGGGTTGGAGGGGTTCTTCCCGCTTTATTCTTCTTTTCCAAAATGGTTTCAGCGAGTCTGGTTCCTCTGCCATTTCCACGTACATTTTTAGGGGAAATCTTAGCTGCACCTACAAAAAATCAGCTGGGGTTCCGACGGCCGTTGTGTGACGCCGGTGCCTCCGTTTGGGGAGAACGGGCACCTTTGCGACGTCAAGTGCTTCGATCTGTGAGCACAGTGCTGTCTCTCCGTCGATTCAATTTCCTTCGATTCGTTTCGTCGTCCTGCACACGTTTTGCTGCATGTAGGTCTTAGACTGTTTTAAAACTGCAAATGGCGCTTGTCCTGGCCTCCACCTGCTCACTGCTGGCTCGCAGGCACATACCTGATGTTTGCAGACTGATTTCTGTATCCTGTGGTTTTGTGGGACCTGTTTATTAGCTGTGGGCGTGTTTCGTAGATTTCCTGAGGTTTTCTGTTTAGACCGTAATGTCATCCGCGAACAGGGAAGCTTTATTTTCTCTCTCTCTCTATCTGCACGCTTTTTCTTTCCTCTTCTCGGCTAGCCAGGACTTCCAGTCCCATGCGGGATAAAACGGGTGAGTGACCGTCTTTGCCTTCCTTCTGAGTTTAGGGGGAAACATTCCGTTTTCACCAGTAAGTATGATGTGAGTTGTGGACTTCTGGTAAATCTTTATTTTTCTTTCTTTTTAAAATATTTTTTACAGAGAGGAAGGGAGAGAGATAGTTAGAAACATCGATCAGCTGCCTCCTGCACGCCCCCTACTGGAGATGTGCCCGCAACCCAGGTACATGCCCTTGACCGGAATCGAACCTGGGACCTTTCAGTCCGCAGGCCGACGCTCTATCCACTGAGCCAAAACAGTTTCAGCCATCTTTATTTTTCTTGAATCCTCATCTGAGGATATGTTTTTATTGCCTTTTTTTTTTTTTTTTTTTTTTTTTTTTAGAAAGAGAGGAAAGGAGAGGGGGGAAGAGAGGACGAGAGAAAAACATCGATGTGTGAGAGAAACATTGATTGGTTGCCTCCTGTATGTGTTCTGACTGGGGAGCTAGCCGGGAGATGGGCATCTGCCCTGACCAGGAATCGAACCCGAAACCTTTGGGTCCCGAGGACGATGCTCGGCCAGGGCCAGGGGATCTTTATAAAGTCGAGGAAGTTTCTCCTCTGTTTCTAGTTTTCTGAGATTTTTTTTTAAGAATCATGAATAAATGTAGAATCTTGTCACTTTTTTTTTTTTTTTTTTTTGCATCAGCGGATACAATCACTGGATTTTCCTCTTTATCCGGCTAAGACGACGGGTTACATAGATTCACTTTTGAATATTGAACCAGCCTGGCATCCTTGGCACAAACTCCGCTTGCTCAGAGTATAGGGTTCTTTTTCTAAGTTGCTGAATTATATCTGCTAACGTTTTGCTAAGAATTTTTGTAGCTATATTCCCGAGGGATATAATGTGTAGTTTTCTTTTCTAGTAGTGTCTTTTTACAAATATACATTTTTAAAATTTATTTCAGAGAGAAAGGGCAAGGGGGAGAGAGAGAGAGACATCAATGATGAGAGAGAATCATGGATCGGCTGTCTCCTGCACATCTATTGGGGATCAAGCCCGCAACCCGGACATGTGCCCTGACCGGGAATCGAACCGTGACCTCCTGGTTCATAGGTTGATGCTCAACCACTGAGCCGCGCCGGCCGGGTTCTAGTATTATCTTTGTCGGGCTTGGGTATCAGAGTAACCCTGGTTTCATCCTGACACCCCATTGCTGTTTGCGAGCATCTTGCCAGGTTTTCATAAAGTTTTGGAGACAGTGCAGGTGTTGGGTTGTGGTTACTTTTTGTAGCAACAAGCGTGTGAAATCGGGGTCGGGCCTTTTGCTTTGTGGGGCTATAAAAATATCTGCTTAGGATTAAAGGTTGCTCGCCACTAACACAATCAGTTGGCTCAAGTATGTGGAAGAACACCTGGAAGGTAGCGCATAAATCAGTTCCTTCCTTACTAACGGATGGAAGTGGGGGGGGGGGGGGGGCGTACCCTAACACCTGGCAGCCGTAAGCATCTCCTTCGGAAGAACCTGTCCGTGTGCCATGTAAGAGACCCTCACTGAAACCACAGTTACATTCGGGACACGGCCAATTGTACGCATTAGCGATTCATGCTCAACAGTCCTTTCAGCCGCTGTGTAAAATACAGTCCTTCAGGACCAGTACAAATAGGTGGTAAAACGAAAAAAGCAAAACACACCCCCAAAAATCCCGAGGAAAGGTTCCTGCCTGCCCTCATCACCTCTCTTGCTGACGGGCGGGTTCCAATGGAAGTGGCGAGCGTCTGCTCCTTGGAGACACTTGTCCCACGGGAATGAGCTCCAGGAAATGAATGGTGAGTGATTCAGACAGACAGCCAACGATACGTGTCTGCACTTGCTTCCCAGCGTTCCTGAAACCGGTGCGAACCGCCCAAGAGGAGGATGGCTGCAGCTGCGGATTCCCCGAGGAGGAGGAAGGGGAAGAGGGTCGCCTGTGAATGGAAACCCCGAGAGCTGCTGGGACACGTTTTGAGGAGAAACAAAGGAGAAATAGGAGTGGTCCCACCATCGTATCTTTCTCTGTTGAAAACCACGGACCTAGCTAACACCCAGGGTTACCCCCAACAAGTCCCTTTATTTATTTATTTTTTAAAAAAATATATTTTATTGATTTTTTACAGAGAGGAAGGGAGAGAGATAGTCAGAAACATTGATCAGCTGCCTCCTGCACGCCCCCTACTGGGGATGTGCCCACAACCCAGGCACATGCCCTCGACCGGAATCGAACCCGGGACCCTCCGGTCCGCAGGCCAATGTGCCAAACAGGCTAGGGTTTTGTTTTTTTTTTAATTCAAAGAGAATTATATTTTAAATTCATTCATGTAGACAAATGGTCCAGCTAATATCATTCAGGGCTGTGAGAAATACGACATGTGACAATAAGCCGTAAGATGCAGGGAATGTCCCCGACCACGTGTTCCGTCGGTTCAGTCACCCAGCACAGGGGCCTCCTGCAGGGGTGGGGGAAGGAAGACAGAGCCCAGGTGGGGCCGAGTCTTGGGAAGAGTCCGTGTCCCCGCAGGCCTGTGGTCCCTCCCCCCGCCCCTCTTCTGCCTGTGTCCCCCCGCGCTGAGCCAGGGCTTACACTGCATTTTATTCTTAAAAACGTTGAAGGCAGTGTTTTATGCACATCCACTGATAAACGAAACACCGTCACAGCACGCAGCCCGTGAGCCCACGCAGAGAGCCCCCCTGGCCGAGTCTGAGACCCACGGGCCTTTACGTGGCTCAGGAGCTATGAAGAGTTTTCACGTGGCTTTTAATATCAAAAGAAGAAGAAAGTCTCATGACATGTAAAGTTACATGAGACTCAAATTTCCAAGTGTGTAACTGAAGTTTTTAAAAAATATATCTTTTTTTATGGATCTCAGAGAGGAAGGGAGAGGGAGAGAGACTGAAACATCAGTGATGACAGAGCATCACTGATCGGCTGCCTCCTGCACGCCCCACAGTGGGGATGGAGCCCGCAATCCGGGCAGGTGCCCTGACCGGGAATCAAACCGTGACCTCCTGGTTCCTAGGTCACCGCTCAACCGCTGAGCCCCGCCGGCCGGGCTGCGACTGACGTTTACGGGGACACACAACCACACTCGTTCTTTACCAACCGGCCCAGGCACCTCTGCGCGGCAATAGCCGGCTGCACAGTTGTGACGAGGGACTCGGCGGCCCACAGAGCAAAAACAAAAACATTGAGGGTCTGACCCTGGGTAAGGTCAACGTCAAGGTCAGAGCACCCGTCCGTGTGCTGCTTCTCTCCCTGGTCTTCTGCCCACCTTCCCGACGCACCCCGAGCAACCGCTCTCAGGAAGGTGGGCTCCGTTGGCCTTTCTTTTGAAAAACAAAAGTCACTTATTATGTCATTATAATAACTGTTTCACTTCGTTCTGTTCGTTTTTGAGATTTCTGAAAATGGTTTTGTGCTGTGTGGAGACTTCGGGAACTTGCTTTAATGACTCAAAAGTGTATTTATGAGACTCGTTGTGGTGTGTAGCTGGAAGACATTCATTTTGACCGCGTGTACACTTTGGCAAATAAACGATGATTTATCCATCGATTTTTCTACCGAAGGACGCGTGGGCTGTTTCTAGGTGTTTGCAATTATGAACGGCGCTGCTATGAATGCTCTTTTGTGTGTTTTGTGTGTAGGAGGGTCTCCAGGGAAACTCCCTTCGAGCAAAGTTTCTGGATTTAGGGCATATGAACTTCCAACTTTATGAACGAGGGATGCGCTAACTTATGCAGAAATAAGAAATGACCCCCCTCCCCCCACCTTATGGATTCACAAGACGACGGGCGGCCTCCCCCCCCTCCCCCCCGGCCCCGCGTGGGTCCCTGCTATTTCACGCTGGGAATGGGGGAAGGGAGCCGCTTCGACTTGGAACGTGGGTGCTCTCCTGGCAAAGGGGTTCGCTTCGCTCCTCGACACTTGGCTAGACTCTAACTTCAGACAAAGTCACGCAGCCCAGCTGGGCACCCGCGGGGCCGAACGTATCACCTTTGCACAGGGAGGGGCGGAGAGGATTTCTGAGCCACGGAAGGGCTACCGCGGCGACAGGCCGCTTTTCACAGCAGCTGTGCTCATCCCTGCTCTTGTCAGCAGCTCGTGTGTGTCCACCGGACGCCCCTCCTCGCTGCCCTCGGGCACCATCAGACGTAGGGTCCCGATCCCGGCGGGATCAGGAAGGCTCCTCCCCGAGGCCCCATTCCGCCTCACCGTGACAGCTAATGAGCATCTCGCCACTGAAGTCCTTTTATACCGTTAGTGCTTCCGCTTTGTGAAATGCTTGCGTGTTTTGCTCATTTTTAAAACTTGCCTGTTTGTCTCTTTCTTATTGATTCCTCCAAGGTCTTTATCTATTCTAGAGCATAACCAATGGCCCCATGTATGTCTTACCGATGTCTGCTTTGTTTGTAATTTGTTTCTTCTCTTTTAAAATTGTATCTTGCCGGTAATAAGAGGGGACGTTCTTAATTTGGTTAAATTTACAACTCAAGCTTTACAGACAAAAACAGCCGAAGGGCGTTTATCGCCTTCCAGCCAGCGATGCAGAAAGGCGAAAGGGACTTTTGTAAAAAGAAGAAATAAAAAGGGAAGAAGGAACACAGGCACACAAAATAAAAATGGCCGCAAGGACCTGGCAATAACAACCCTGAGCGTAAACGGACTGAATGCTCCAATCACAAGACACTGATTGAGTGGCTGAATGGATAACAGAACATGACCCATAGATCTGCTGTCTGCAGGAGACCATCTCAGAACAAGGGACACACACAGACTGAGGGTGAAGGGATGGAAAAAGGTTTTTCAGGGAAATGGAAATGAAAAAAAAGCGGGGGTAGCAATACTTATGTCGGACAAAATAGACCTCAAAGTGAAGGCCATAACGAGAAATAAGGAAGGCCACTTCATAATCCTAAAGGGAGCAATCCAACAAGAGGATATAACCCTGGTAAACATATATGCACCCAATACAGGGGCACCCAAATACATAAAGAAACTTCTGGAAGAAATCAAGGGAGAGATCAACGACAATACAATCATAGTAGGGGACTTTAGTACACCACTGACATCACTGGATAAATCCTCTAGACAAAAAATCAGCAAAGACACAGCAATCCTAAATGAATCACTACATCAGATGGAATTAATTGACATTTTCAGAACATTTCACCCCAGAGTTATGGAATATACATTTTCCTCAATTGCACGTGGGACATTTTCAAAGATAGACCACATATTGGGTCACAAGCAAAGTCTCTCCAAATTCAAGAAGATTGGAATCATATCAAACATCTTCTCAGACCACAATGGCATAATATTAGAAATCAACTACAATAAAAACAACCAAAAAATTCAAACACTTGGAGGCTGAATAGCATGCTCTTAAACAATGATTGGGTTACCAAAGAGATCAAAGAAAAAATGAAAAGCAACCTGCAAATGAATGACAAAGAAAACACAACAATCCAAAATCTATGGGACACAGTGAAAGCAGTCCTGAGAGGGAAGTTCACAGCATTACAGGCCTACCTCACAAAACAAGGAAAAATGGTAATGAACCATCTAACTCTGGAACTAAAAGAATTAGAAAGAGAGCAACAAGAAAAGCCCGGAGTAAGCAGAAGGAAGGAAATAATAAAGATCAGAGCGGAAATAAATGACATAGAGACAAAAAAATATATATACAAAAGATCAATGAAACCAAGAGTTGGTTCTTTGAAAGGATACATGAGATTGATGAACCTCTAGCCAGGCTCACCACGAAATAAAGAGAGAGGGCCCAAATAAACAAAATCAGAAATGAAAGAGGTGAAGTAACAACCGACCTCACAGACATATAAAGGATTGTAAAAAAAATACTATGAACAACTCTATTTCAACACACTGGACAACCTTGACAAAATGGACATATTCCTAGAAAAATACAAGCTTCCAAAACTCAATCAGGAAGGATAAAAAACCTGAATAGGCCGATAACTACTGATGAAATAGAAGCAGTAATCAAAAAACTTCCAGCAAACAAAAGCCCTGGACTGATGGCTTCACAGGGGAGTTTTACCAAACATTCAAAGAACTAAAACCTTCCCCTCTCAGACTATTCCAAAAAATTCATGAGGAAGGCACTCTTCCAAGCTTTTTATATGAAGCCAGCATTACCCTAATCCCAAAACCAGATAAAGACACTACAAAGAAAGAGAATTACAGGCCAATAGCCCTGATGAACATAGATGCTAAAATCCTCAACAAAATTCTAGCAAATCAGATCTAGAATTACATTAGAAAAATAATACACCATGACCAAGTGGGATTTATTCTGGGGATGCAAGGCTGGTACAATACCCACAAATCAATAAAAGTGATACATCACATAAACAAATTGAGAGACAAAAAAAACATAATCATATCAATTTATGCAGAAAAGGCATTTGACAAAATCCAACACCCTTTCTTGATAAAAACTCTCAGCAAAGTGGGAATAGAGGGATCATACCTCAACATAATAAAAGCCTTATATGACAAACGTTCAGCTAACATCATACTCAATGGGCAAAAACTAAAACCATTTTCCCTAAGGACAGGAACAAGACAGGGATGCCCACTTTCACCCCTCCTGTTCGACAGAGTACTGGAAGTGCTAGCCATAGAGATCAGACAAGAAGAAGAAATAAAAGGCATCCAAATTGGAAAAGAACAAGTAAAATTGTTATTATTCGCAGATTACATGATATCGTACATAGAAAACCCTAAAGACTCCATAAAAAAATTCTAGAATTAATAAATGAATTCAGCAATGTAGCAGGATACAAAATTAATACCCAGAAATCTATGGCTTTTTTATACCACAATAATGAACTCACAGAAAGAAAAACTAAAAAAACAATCCCATTTACCATTGCAACAAAAAAGATTAAGATACCTAGGAATAAATGTAACCAAGGAGGTCAAGGACCTGTACTCAGAAGATTACAGACACTAAAAAAATAGATAGAGGAAGTCATAAACAAATGGAAGAATATACCATGTTCATGGATTGGTAGAATCAACATAATTAAAATATTCATACTACCCAAAGCGATCTATAGATTCAATGCAATCCCCATTAAAATACCAATGGCATATTTCAAAGACCTAGAACAAACTCTCCAAAAAGTCATCTAGAATAAAAAAAGACCCCGAATAGCTGCAGCAATCTTGAGAAAGAAGAACAAAGTTGGAGGGATCACAATACCAGATATCAAGCTATACTACAAAGCCATTGTTCTCAAAACTGCCTGGTACTGGCAGAAGAACAGACATATAGACCAATGGAACCCAGAAATTGACCCAAGCCATTACGCTCAACTAGAGATCCAGTGCATGAATTCGTGCACCAGTGGGGTCCCTTGGCCTGGCCTGTGGGATCAGGCCAAAACTTGCTCTCCAACATCCCCTGAGGGGTCCTGGATTGTGAGAGGGCTCAGGCGCCAGGCCAAGGGACCCCACCCATGCATGATCAGGGCCAGGGAGAGACGTGGGAGGTTGGCCAAGAAAGCAGAAACACCAGTCAGAAAGGATATATGCACCCCTATGTTCATAGCAGCACAATTTACCATAGCTAAGGTTTGGAAACAGCCTAAGTGCCCATCAGCAGATGAGTGGATTAAAAAACTGTGGTACATCTACACAATGGAATACGACGCCGCTATAAAAAAGAAGGAACTTTTACCATTTGCAACAGCATGGATGGAACTGGAGAGCATTATGCTAAGCGAAATAAGCCAGTCAGAGAAAGATAAATATCACATGATCTCATTCATATGTGGAATATAATGAACACCATAAACTGATGAACAAAAATAGATTCATAGTCATAGAAGCATTGAACAGACGGTCCAACCTATGAGGGAAGGTGGGGGTTGGGGAGTAAGAGAGCAACCAAAGGACTTGTAGGCGTGCATATGAGCATAACCCATGGACACAGACAGTAGGGGGCTGAGGGCCTGTGCTGGGGGATGGGAATGGCTGGGGAGAGGTCAATGGGGGGAAAAGGGAGACACATGTAATACTTTAAACAGCAAAGAATAAAAAAAAAATTACAACTCCTTTCTTAGATGGTTATAACTTTTTTGTTCTCTGTTTAAAGAAACCCTTTCCTGCCCCAATATCATTAAGATCTTCCTTCACATTTTGTTCTGGAAGTGTTAAGTTTGTCTTTTGCATTTAAGTCTGATCTATTAGGAATGCCACTTGTGGATGCTGGGAGGTAAGGATCCAGGTTTGAGGTTTGTATATGCATGGCCATAGTCCACTCCCCTTTAGTCACTATCCAATAGCCCATCTCCTCCCCGTGGGTCTGCCAACCGCCTGTCCATCACCCAGTTTCCACGTGCGCAGGGCTGGTGTCTGTCCCACTGGTCCATTTGCACCGTCTTTGTGACGGAAGCTTTAGAATCGCTCTTGATACCTAACAGGGCAGGTCTTTTCTCCCTTTTTATTGGCTTGATTGGGGTGACACCGGTTAACAAAATGATACGGGTGTCAGGTACCCAATTCCACAGCACGTCCCCTGCACACGTTACTGTGTGCTCACACCCCAAGGCAAGTCTCCTTCCGTCAACATTTGTCTCCTCGAGGCCCTCCATCATCTCTGATTTGGACGTAAACTTCAGCAACATTCCAAGAAAGTCACTGCCTGGAAGAAATTCAGTGAAATGACAGGTATTCCTCCCCCTTCATGAAGGAATGCATTTTCACATGCTTTGGCCCATGATAGAATTGTACGCGTCCAGAAAACAATTGTTGTTCTCATTGAAATGAAAATACCTTCACTTGGATTTTAATCTTGTGCACCTGAATACCACCTTGCTAGAATGCCATGCTGGGCGGTACAATCCTTTTATTTTAATCAATTAATTAATTAAGTTAGTTCATCGGTTTCTTTTGCTCATTAGAGCCCACATAGGAGTGAGATCATGTGACACTTGTCTTTCTCTGATTGGCTTATGTCGCTTACATAATACTCTCCAGGTCCCCCCACGCTGTCTCCAAGGGTGAGAAGTGTTCCTTTTTCACTGCTGCGTAGTATTCCACGGGTGGACAACCCTTTTAAAACAGGAGGCAGAGCAGAGCTATGGGGGTTACGGAGCCACTTCGGAAACAGGGCTGTCTGTGACCTTTTTTTTTTTTTTTAACTTTCCCTTCCCAACCACAACGCTATCGATTCTCACGCGGCTTCCCCACACACAAAGGCAACTGCCTGGACTCCCTCGTCCCAGATCAGAAACACAGAACACGGAGCGTGTTCTGCTCCTCTGCCCGCGCTTTCCTGTCCCCCCGAACGTGCGATGGCCCATCACAGTGCCTTTAGGTGTAACATGTGAAAGTCACACGTGAAACACACAGGCCTTTGGAATGCGAGTCCCCTTCCCCCGTGGCAGTGCACAAGGAAAGAAAGGCGAGACGGAATGGCGTTCCTCTTTGGGGGTTCGCATAGGAAAGCCGATCCCCAAGCTTACTAGAGATGAATGTGCATTTCTGCGATCCAAATGAAGGAACACCTCAGGGGCATCCACGTTGGAAACAGTGCTCTAAACGCTTAAGCACAAGCTGGGGTTCCTGCTGAGTGGGTTTTGATGGAAACTTCTGCCACCAGGGGCCACCGGCTGCCAGAGTGGGCGTCTCCCTCCCCTGCAGGCGGATTTTCCGCTCGTGGGCGGGGCGCACCCTGGACCACAGCTCGGGTGACTTCTGTGTGGTCTGTGTGGTGGCGCTGGCTGAGCGATCCTTATCTCTGTTTTTGAAAAGGACTCTATAATAAGGCACAAACCTATCATTTTCACATCAAAAATCTAAGAAAAAGAAAGCTACTTAGAACACAGTTGCACGTGAAATCGTAAAGGCTGCTGATGCCACGCCACGTGAGCCGGGGACACAGCCGGCAGCGCCGGGAAGGCAAGGTGTGGCGGCTGGGACTTCTCCTGCTCCCAAGAGCTGACTTCTGAGTCACATCAAAACGAGTCCTGTTTTGATATCAATATTGATTCCCACCGGCCCGATCCCCAGTGCAGAGCGTGCAGGAGGCAGCCAATTCATGACTCTCTCATCATGGATGTTTCTCTCTCTCTCACCCTCTCCCTTCCTCTCTGACATCAATAAACAGATTTAAAAAATAATATTGATTCCCATAGCCATTGCTCTTTTAAAAAAAAAAATATTTTTACTGATTTCAGAGAGGGAGAGGGAGAGAGATAGAAACATCGATGAGGGAGAATCATTGACTGGCTGCCTCCTGCACGCCCCACACTGGGAATCCAGCCCCCAACCCGGGCAGGTGCCCTTGACCTGAATCAAACCCGAGACCCGTAAACCCAGCTGGGCCCAACAGCTGTTTTTCGAATCCACTGTCTCTGAAGCCTTCCGCGAAGGGGCTGACTCTGACATGCAGAGGACCCTTCCTGGAGCCGGGCGCTGGGCACCGGACACCAGGCGAGGACAAGGTGAAGGGCCCGCCTGCTGCCTGCCGCGAGGGCGCGGGGCCTGGGAATGACCCGCTCAATGAATGGACCGAGCGCCCCTCGGGGACAGGTGCCGTGAACTGCGCATGCGCTTGTGTGCGGGGCGTGGGGGGGGGGGTCCAGGGAGGAGCAGGAGATGGATGGGCCGCGGGCTGTTTCCCACTGTGAGCCACCCGCCCGGCCAATGGCAGGGAGGGGCGGGGAGAAGGGGCCGGGCAGCAGGCCGCGTAAGCTGTGGAGAAGCTGGATGGACACTGGCGACTGGGAGCCAGGACGGGGGCTTGGCTGCATCTGCACACGAG
Organism: Corynorhinus townsendii; assembly: GCA_026230045.1. Taxonomy (NCBI): domain Eukaryota; kingdom Metazoa; phylum Chordata; class Mammalia; order Chiroptera; family Vespertilionidae; genus Corynorhinus; species Corynorhinus townsendii. Next base: position 217,975,396 of record JAPDVU010000002.1, read on the forward strand.
AAGGTCTCTGACTACAGTGAGGAACCGGGTTAAAGAGAAGGGGCTCCTCCAGGTCAGGGACTGAAAGGGGGGGGAGGACGGGTTCCTCCCCTAGCGTGTGGGGGTCATGCGGCTCAGACCCTCCCTGGCCCGTCCTGCCTGGCGGCTGCTAGTCCTGAGGGTGGGACCCCTTGGAGGGGAACAAGGGGCGGGAGGGTAGCCCTTCAGCATTCGCCCCCGGACAATGGACAAGGCTCTCACCTGCATGGAGGCCTCGCTCCAGGCCCCGAAAAGCAGCCAAACCAGACCGGCCAGGCCATGGGGGGGGCGGGGGGGGGGGACCCAGGACCAGCTGCAGCAGATAATGACCCCCTGGCGCCGACCAATCAGCAGAGGCCCGACCCTGAAGGGCACACCTGGGAAGCCAGGAGTCACCTATTGCATCCCTGGAGGCCTCCAGCCCCAGGACCGGCTCCTCTCAGGGCACACCGGCCGCCCTCCCCGGGCGTGTCCCGTCTGCCTCCCCTAACCTCCCAGGGCCCTTCTGTGTCTGTCACCTGTTTCCTAAGCCCATTTCTCCCACAGCTCACTTCCCCCCGGTGCCCTTCTCACTAAACTCTCTCCTCGAGCTTGATCTCGGCTCTGAATTCTCTCAGCCAGAACTCAAGTACTGAGGGTGCGAGTCCAGGTCCGGTCCGACTCCACCGGCCTGACACCGGGCGCCTCTGCCTCCAGCAGTTCCTGGCGTGGGCATGGGCACCGTCTGCAGAGCCAAGACCCTGGAGGAGGAAGGAGTCAGTTCAGCCAGCGTGGGGCGCCCTAGCAGAGGGGCCACAGGGTGGGGGAGGTGATGAATGGGGAGGGGGCAGAAGTGGCCTCTCAGAGGTCCAGGGCAGAGCCTCCGGGGTCCAGGGCAGGGCCTCCGGGGTCCAGGGGCAGGGCCTCCAGGGTCCAGGGCAGGGTCTCCGGGGTCCAGGGCAGGGCCTCCGGGGTCCAGGTCAGGATCATCCAAGACCACCAGGAGGCTGGCAAGGTGTCCAAATGGACACTGGGTTTAGCAACCAGGCAGGCACCTTTCAGGGGAGTGTCCTGTGGAAGCCGGCCAGCAGGAACCTGGGGCACCTGGGAAGGGGCGGCCTTCCCCGTCAGCCGGGGGAAGAAAGGGGGTGGTGGGAACTGGGCCATGTGGGCTCAGAGAGTCAGCAGGTGAAATACAGACACCAGCTAAATGCACACGTCCCACACACAGTGACTGCTTCCTCCGTATAAGTCAGTCCCCTGCAATTGCTGGGACATGCTTTTTACTCAAAATTACCTGTGTGTGTGTGTGTGTGTTTTAAATAGATTTTTATTGATTTCAGAAAGGAAGGGAGAGGGAGAGATTGAAACATCAATGATGAGAGAGAATCATTGATCAGCTGCCTCCTGCACCGCCTCCCCCCCACCCCCCGCCCCCAGGGATCGAGCCCACAACCCGAGCATGTGTCCTTGACTGGAACTGAACCCAGGACTCATCAGTCCGCTGGCCGGCACTCTATCCACTGAGCCACACCAGCCAGGGTTATTTGTGTGTTTTTTTACTGTGAAATTCAAATTGACCTGAGCATCCCGTTTTTTTATTTTTTATTTGCTAAATTTGCCAAACCTAGTTAAGGGGAGGTTTATGGTTCTCTTTTCATTGGCTGGACTTGAGCAAGGTGAGATGCAGGCTTTGAAGAGGTGCAGAATGGGGAGTCTGAGGGCCCCCTCCTGGTGGCAGGAAGGAAGGCTCTCTGGGGCCGGGAGGTGGAGGGGAGGGGAGGCTGGAGGGTGGGGCGTAAGGAACTCATTTATCTGCCTGGCGCCCAGCGAGGGCTCAGAGGCCGCCAGGGGACTGTCCTGCAGTGGGTTTCCAGGAGGCAGTGACTGAAGGTCAGCGGGACAAGGAAGTGAGTGAACAAAAGGACTCCAAGTTCAGGTTTTACACATTAACTGTGAACGTAAAAAAAATCCTAACCCGAGGATATTTATTTCATTGTTTTTGTAGAGAGTGAACGGAAGAGGGGGGGTGGGGGGGGTGAGAGAGAAACATCAATGAGGAAGAGGCAAATCTACTGGTTACCTCCCGCATGTGCCCAACCCAGGCCAGGGATCGAACCAGCAACCGAGGTACATGCCCTTGACCGGGACTCAAACCTGAGACCCTTCAGTCTGAGGGCTGACGTTTAACCACCGAGCACACCGGCCAGGGCCAATCATGCACTTACTATAAAGACGATTTTAATACGCGATCCGATCTTTCCGAAGAGCGTTTCCAAACCCCAGAACGCACTGTGCTGACCGGACACCACCGCCTGCAGCCTCCCTGGTCAGTGAGGTCGGCAAATGGAGCGGGCAGGAAGCTGTCAGCGGAGTGTGTCGGCCCCGCCCCATGGGACAGAGGAGGCTCAGAGCCTGCACGCCAGAAACATCTCGACCAGGAGACAGCCGGCGGCACAGGCTGCGCACCTGTGTCCTGGGGGAATTCCCGGACTCGGCCTGACACGCCACGTGTGTTTGTCCATTGTCTGTTGTCTGCCAGCCGCTGAGAGAGGTCTGCCTGGTTCTCTGCTGTAACCGGGCAAGCGCCAGTACCCCCCTCCCCCCGCAATGAGTGAGTGAATGGCTGGAGGGATCAAGAATGCACCCCGAGGGGTCAGGGGGTGCCGGAGCCGTCACATCTGTACAGACAGAAAGCAGAATGGGGGTTCCGGGGTGGGAAGCGGGTGATGCGGGCTCGGTGTCTACTGGGGACAGCTTCGGTTTCGCCAGCTGAAGAGCGCACAGGAGACAGGGGATGGATGGTGGGGAGTAACTGCCCACGGCGTGAAGGCACTCAGTGCCCCTCAGCCGCACGCTTACAAACGGTGCAGAGCACACGTGGTCTGTTAGGTATAACTTGGCACAGCTTTGAAAATGTTTTAAAGTGTTCAGGGCAGAGACAGGTTCTGTTCACTGCTGACACTCAAATATCAACGTATCAAACCACACGTGTGGGACGTTGACTCGGTAACAGGCCACCTGCTAGATTCCACGAGGAACTTCTAAGTCAGTTGGTACACACCTGCACCAGCAGAGGGCAGGAGATACCCCGGTCCAGACACCTGGCTTGGGATCACGAGAGAAAGCGCTGGGTGGGAAAGGAACCCAGAGATCCAGAACCCCTGCCTCTCCTCCGGGTGGGGAACCCTGCCTCTCCTCTGGGTGGGGAACCCTGCCTCTCCCCCGGATGGGGAACCCTGCCTCTCCCCCGGATGGGGAACCCTGCCTCTCCTCCGGATGGGGAACCCTGCCTCTCCTCCGGGTGGGGAACCCTGCCTCTCCTCCGGATGGGGAACCCTGCCTCTCCCCCGGGTGGGGAACCCTGCCTCTCCCCTGGATGGGGAACCCTGCCTCTCCTCCGATGGGGAACCGTGCCTCTCCCCCGGGTGGGGAACCCTGCCTCTCCCCCGGATGGGGAACCCTGCCTCTCCTCCGATGGGGAACCCTGCCTCTCCTCCGATGGGGAACCCTGCCTCTCCCCCGGGTGGGGAACCCTGCCTCTCCCCCGGATGGGGAACCCTGCCTCTCCTCCGGGTGGGGAACCCTGCCTCTCCCCCGGATGGGGAACCCTGCCTCTCCTCTGGGTGGGGAACCCTGCCTCTCCCCCGGGTGGGGAACCCTGCCTCTCCCCCGGATGGGGAACCCTGCCTCTCCTCCGGGTGGGGAACCCTGACTCTCCTCCGGATGGGGAACCCTGCCTCTCCCCCGGATGGGGAACCCTGCCTCTCCCCCGGGTGGGGAACCCTGCCTCTTCTCCGGGTGGGGAACCCTGCCTCTCCTCCGGGTGGGGAACCCTGCCTCTTCTCCGGGTGGGGAACCCTGCCTCTCCCCCGGATGGGGAACCCTGCCTCTCCTCCGGGTGGGGAACCCTGCCTCTCCCCCGGATGGGAAGAGGAAGACGTCTGAGGCCGTGGAGCTGCTCTCCCCGAGGCTAACATGTCCCCAGATGGAAGAGACTGCAATCGAAGGCACCTCATTAGGGACACGCTTCCCCAATAATTCAGGAGCCTCATGACTAGGCAGAACGCACCGGAAGGAAGAAAATGCGTGCCCACAGACAGGAAGTACGAACAGGGCGGCCCTGGCCAGCGAGCTCAGTGGGTAGGGCACCGGCCTGCACGCCGTAGGGTCACGGGTTCGATTCCTGGTCAAGGGCACATGCCTGGGTTGCAGGTCCAATGCTGCCCTCCCCCCTCCCCCATTGGGGTGGGTGTGGGGGGCCACCAACCCACGTGATAGGTCTGTCACATTGATGTTTCTCTCCCCCCACCCCCTGGACCTGTTCCACTCGCTTTAGAATCGATGGGAATAACACCCTCACTCCTTCAGCGAGGATTAAAAATAACAACCAGAGGGCAAGGGCAACACTAACAGGCGAGCCGTCTGGGGGAGCACACGGCATAATGGTCACGGAAAGGTTTCGGGACTTGAGCAGAAAGGCGACATGTCAGGACTCGTGGGGGCGGCCCCTGGCCCCCGGGAAGGGCCCCGTCCCGTCAGAAGCAGCAAGCTGTGGCCCCCACCAGTCCTCACCCCGAGAGGCGGTTTCCAGACACAGCCACCGTGTGGACCCCATTTGGGGTGTCAAAGCTACGCCCGGATCCCACAGTCCACACGTGGGCCAAGGAGACAGGAGCCCAGCACTTTCACCTCCTCCGTCTTAGACCTCAGGCCTTGGATGACACGGCCAGAGGATTTCAGCAGCCAGGTCCCCGCGCTGGGTCCTGCCGACCACGGGACCTTGGAGCAGAGGCTGCACAGGAGGGGGCGGACGGGGGGGTGGTTTTCGGGAAATGCTGCCCGCTCCGACCTTGCTCCTGAATGAACCCCGGCGGAGGGAGAGCCTGACTCACCGATGACGCGCCGCCGCTGTGGGGGGCCGGGGCTGGGGCAGCGCCAGCCGGGGACTGGGCAGGAAGCCGGCGGCTGAGGGCGCCCCGGGCAGCGCCCGCGGTGGCAAACGCACCGCCTGGCTGGAAACACCGTGAGCAGCAGCGAGGACCACGCACAGTGTCAGCGCTGAAGTTACCCTCACACGTGAGCCACCGACCAAAGGCCAGGCCCGGGCGTGGGGCTGTTTCTGTCTCTTCACCCGAGGGAGAGGCGCGTTTAGCGTTTCCATTCCGTTCACGTGCCTGCTCTTCATGCGACGCTGATTCACGGGAAGAAATATGCGTGTGCCCGCCCCGCGTCCTGGCGCAGCTCCCGAGCCGTGTCGTCTCCTAGGCGATGAGAGCGCCCTGGGAGCATCTTCCGTCCTAATACTCCGTCTGGGGCTCCACCTCCTGACACGGAACTCCGGCGGCCCTTGTCCCTTCCTGGGTGACAGGAGCGTCCTTTGTTCGAAGGAGGCGGCTCTGGGTGGCCCCGGGTGGGGGCTGGGAAGGGAGCGTGATTGATCACGAGGAAGCCTCCACAAGATCCCGACGGTGCAGGGTTCGGGGACGGCCCGGGTGGGGAGCACGTCCACCTGCCAGGCGATGTGCCCCACCTCCACGGGACGGAGCTCCTGCGCTGGGGACCCTCCCACACCCCGCCCTGTGCCTCCGCAGCCGGCTGTTCCCCGTGTCCTTCATCTCGTCCTTCGATAAACTGGCCACGAAGTCCCGTTGCCCCGAGTTCCGGCCAACGAGCCACCCGAGGGGGGCGCTGTGGGAACCTCGGGCTCACAGCCAGCGCGGCCGGAGCACGGGGACGAGCTGGGCTAAGGGGAGGAGGGAAAAGACCCGGAGGCCTGGCGACGGGGCGTTCTTGGTGGTTTTGTGGGAAGACATCGACAACAAAGAGGTAACACAAGCCCTGGCCGGTGTGGCTCAGTGGACAGAGCGGGCCTAAGGGTCCTGGGTTTGATTCCAGTCAAGGGCACGCACCTCGGTTGCAGGCTCCTCCCCGGCCCGGGCCCCGGTGGGGTGCGTGCAGGAGGCAACCATCAGTGTGTCCCTCTCACATCGATGTTTCTCTCTGTCTTTCCCTCTCTCTTCCACTCTCCCTAAAAGTCAATGGGAAAATATCCTCGGGTGAGGATTCAAAAAAAAAAAAGAGGTCACGCAAAGTAGAGTATTTATTTATTTTATTTTATTTTTTAAAAATACATTTTATTGATGTTTTACAGAGAGGAAGGAGAGAGATGGAGAGTTAGAAACATCGATCAGCGCCTCCTGCACACCCCCCACTGGGGATGTGCCCGCAACCAAGGTACATGCCCTTGACTGGAATCGAACCTGGGACCCTTCAGTCCGTAGGCTGACGCTCCATCCACTGAGCCACACCGGTTTCGGCCAAAGTAAATTATTTAAACAGAAACAATGCTCCCTGTTTTTCGAAAGTGGAGGAGAGCTTTTCGGGGGAAGTCCGTTCGGACTTGGAAACGGCTCACAGGGAACGTCCAGGCTTCGCGACAGGCCGCGGCTCTGCATGGGGGAGGCCTCCTGACCTCGCCGCACATGTGATCAAGGACGGGCCGGGAGAAACGGTCCTCCATCAAACCACCCGCTGGCCGGCTGGCCGCCCTCAGGTCTGTGGGAAACTGCCTGCTGTCTTCACTAGCGGGAGGTGTGGACCAGGAGCCGGGAAGGCTGGTGACCCTTGAGCCCTGGCAAAGGTCAGAGCTATGCACCCACTGTTTAGTGGAGACAATGGAAGAAGATGAAGCAACTTCCCCACCAGACAGTCGTGTAAGTAAATCCTTACTGATAAGACAGTCTGTCTGGCTGAAACCGGTTTGGCTCACTGGATAGAGCGTCAGCCTGTGGACTGAAGAGTCCCGGGTTCGATTCCGGTCAAGGGCATGTACCTAGGTTGCGGGCACATCCCCAGTACGGGGTGTGCAGGAGGCAGCCGATCGATGTTTCTCTCTCATCGATGTTTCTAACTCTCTATCCCTCTCCCTTCCTCTCTGTAAAAAATCAATAATAATAAAAAAAAGACAGTCTGTCTGTTACTGGAAATTGCCTGCCTACGGGCTATAGGTGTGTCCCAAATTGAATAAAAGGATGGCGAGGCCGGAGCCCAAGGGGAGTCCTTCCTCTTGAGCTGGGTCCCCCAATATTTCCAAATTATTATTTCTTGTCTTGTCTCTTTCATTTGCGTGCGGCCCCTCTTCCAGAGCCCGGACCCTGAACCACGCGGGACGTGGGAATTCACACAGGTCCCCCCGGCACACACGTGTTGGGGCTTTCACTTCCTCTCAGCATCACCCCAGCTCGGTCACCATTACTATCCCCCCACCTCCTCTGAGACCAGAGGCATGACGAACCTGCTGGCGGAAGCCAGGCCATTCGGGGACACTGAGTCACTCCCGCGCCTCGGGAGCGGGCGCCTGTGTGATCCGATGAATCAAATCAATAAATCGGGCAGGTATTACTCAGTCGCTCGCGGTGCCTGACGCATCCCCTGCGGATGACATCAGACCCAGAGTCGCTTTTGGCAGCTCATCCTTCGCTGTGAAGTTGGCCAGAAAAGGGCTGGGAAAAGGACGCCGGAGAGAGACGCGCAGCGCGCGCGCCCGAGGCCTTTCCGAGGTGAACGTGGGGACTTGCTCCCCAGCACTCGGTAAGGATCCAGGCCCACTGACCACGCTCTCATCACAGCAATGTAGCCATTCTTTTTTCCCCCTAATATATTTTAGTGATTTTTTACAGGGAGGAAGGGAGAGGAATAAAGAGTTAAAACATCGATGGGAGAGAAACATCCATCAGCCGCCTCCTGCACACCCCCCACTGGGGATGTGCCTGCAACCCGGGTACATGCCCTTGACCGGAATCGAACCTGGGGCCTTTCAGTCTGCCGGCGGACGCTCTATCCACTGAGCCAACCCGGTCAGGGCAAGAATGTAGCCATTTTCTCATGTGGTCACCCCGTTTCAGGGAGGGGGTGCTGGACACACAATTCCACAGGCGGTCTTCCCAGGCACCCCTGCAGCACAGGGACCCCGAGCACCTACCCTGCCCCCGCCCTTCCATCACCGCCGGCTCCTGGGGGGCTGTCAGTGCAGCGAAACAAACAGCCCAGCAGCCCCGGGTCCCCGTGGCGGCTGCGCCGAGCAGCCGGGCAGCTGGGCCAAGGCAGGTCCCTGTAAGGGCTTTTCCAGAACGAAGAGGTCTTTCATTACAAACCACGACCCTGGCAGCAGGCACCCTGGGGCACCGTGGCGTTCAAGCCTGGCTGCCGTCGCTCTGGGGCATGGGACTCCGCAGCAGCGGGGCCGGATGCGCCCGGGCCAGGCACCAGCACTGGCTCTGCCACCTCGGTCGCCGTGAGGATGCCACGTGCGGAAGGCAGACCTGGCCGTGCACACGCCCAAGGAAGCCATCCAGCCCGGCCGGCGGGGCTCAGCGGTTGAGCATCGACCTAGGAACCAGGAGGTCACGGTTCCATTCCCAGTCAGGGCACAGGCCCAGGTTGCGGGCTACATCCCCAGTGTGGGACGTGCAGGAGGCAGCCGATCCATGACTCGCTCATCATGGATGTTTCTCTCTCTCTCTCCCTCTCGCCTCCTCTCTCAAATCAACAAAAACGTATTTTTAAAAACTAAGAAAAGAAAGCCCTCGGTGATGTCACCTCCTTAACCATCTCTCCTGGCCCTGGACCCTCCCGCTGGCTGCCCGCCTGCTGCCTTCTCTCGAGGCTCCTGAGTTGTGTGTTCGTTGCCTCCACTCCCTTCTCTTCCTTCTTTCTGGCACCCACTCCCATCAGTCTCCAGGCGGCACCCACTCTGCACCTGTCAGTGCTGCCAGGACCTAGACCCCACGGTCCTTCCTCTTCCGCCGCCTTCATCGCGAGGGGGCCCTGCTTCTAGGAACTCTCTTCCCTGGCTCTCCCTGGCTTCCTCTCCGGCTCCTGTCAACTAACGGAGAACCATGCGGGTGTCAGAAATTCTGCACTCACACAGCCACATACACACAGCCACAGACACACACACACACAGCCACATACACACACAGCCACACACACACAACCACATACACACACAACCACAAATAGCCCCACACATACACACACACACAGCCACACACCCACATACACACATAGCCACACACACACAACCACAGCCACACACATACACACACAGCCACACACACACACAGCCACACACACACATACACACATAGCCACACACACACACACACAGCCACACACATACACACACAGCCACACACACACACACACACACACAGCCACACACACACACAGCCCCACACATACACACACAACCACAAATAGCCCCACGCATACACACACAACCACACACACACACAGAGCCACACACACATAGCCACACACACACACACACAGCCCCACACATACACACACACACACAGCCACACACACACACACACAGCCACACACACACACACACAGCCCCACACATACACACACAACCACAAATAGCCCCACGCATACACACACAACCACACACACACACAGAGCCACACACATACACACACAGCCACACACACAGCCACACACACACAACCACATACACACATAGCCACACATACACACACAACCACAAATAGCCCCACACATACACACACAGCCACACACACACACAGCCACACACCCACATACACACATAGCCACACACCCACATACACAGCCACACACACACACACAGCCACACACACACAGCCACACACCCACATACACACATAGCCACACACACACACACACAGCCACACACATACACACACAGCCACACACACACACACATACAACCACAAATAGCCCCACGCATACACACACAACCACACACACGCACAGAGCCACACACATACACACACAGCCACACACACACAGCCACACACATACACACACAGCCCCACACATACACACACAACCACAAATAGCCCCACGCATACACACACAACCACACACACACACAGAGCCACACACATACACACACAGCCACACACACACAGCCACACACACAGTCACACACACAAACACACACAGCCCCACACATACACACACAACCACAAATAGCCCCACACATAACACACAACCACACACAAACACAAATAGCCACACACACACACACATACACACATACAGACACAAACCCAGACACAAACACACAAGTGCACACACACAGCCACACACACACAAACCCTCACACACACATACACACACATACACACACATACACAAACCCACAGACACACACACAGCACACACACACATCTACAAACACACACATACAGAGACATAAGCACATAGAAACACGCACACATACACACACAGATACACAAAACACATAGGCACACATACAGAGACAGACATACACATACATAGACACACATGTGCACACATTAGCATTCACACTGGCATTTTAAGAAAAAATTCCTTTACCTTAACACTATTCTGAATTTGTAACAGTATATACCAGTTCTTATCCAAATAGTCACCTTTTTTGTATAGTGTCAATTAGCTTATATTCTATCTAGTGGCCCAGTGCACGAAATTTGTGCACATTAAAAGGGAATTGGAGGAAATAGTCCCTGCCCACCCACGTGCGCCTCAAAATCACGTGAGACCCAGATCCGGCCAGCCTCACCCCCGTCAAGCCCTGCCAGGCGGGGTGTGCAGCCTCAGGTCCCGTCAAGCCCCGTCGGGTGGGGGGCACGGCCTCAGGTCCTCCGGCCCTGGGGCAAGGGTGTGACAACCATCTGCATATTAGCTCTTTATTATATAGGATTCTTTAATGTTATTCTATTTCCAAGTTTTGAAACCCTTACCTACCATTCTCATGAGCCCTAAAATCACAGAAACTGCATAATGTGCTACGTTACCCACTGAGGTGGGGCGTTCATGCAAGAATCGGTGCCTGTGGGCTGAACCAGGGCTGTGCATGTGTCCCGTGTGAAATACACAGAACTTCGTAGCTGCTCTTTCCCCTGGAGTTCGCGTGGCCCTCGCGAAGCAGACCCTAACATGCCAGCTGGGTGGCCAGGGGCGGCCGTCTGCCTTGAGCGCATGCTCTCCACGTGGCTAGTCCCCACCTCTCCCTGCTGTCCTTTGCCCCGCCCGCCCCCCATCCGCATCGGCCCCTCTGGAGGCCCATGTGCAGGGAGCCTGCACCCTGTCCTGCCACTCCAGACGAGGCTGCAGGGGCCTCCGGGAACTGCTGCTCCTGCTCTGTCCTTCGGGATGTTTCTGGAAGCAGGCTTCCAGGTGTGAGTATGTTTGGCTCTTGCTGGATCCTATTCCACTGGGATGTCTGTGGGGCCTCCGGCCTCTCCTTTGCAGAGAGCTGCCCTTTCGCAGGGGTGTCAGCAAACGCCGAGCTGAGCCGGGCCACAGAGTCCCTCTCCTGGGAGTTTGCAAGGTGGATTTAAAGCTGAAGTGATGTGTCGGAGTTGATCGCGTAAACCGAAAAAAGGTGAATTTGGTCAGTGGGGTGTATATTTGGCTAAGTAGATGTGGTAAAAAAAAAAAAAAAGAGAGAGAAAACCAGTTCTTTAAAATATATATATTTAAAATATATATATTTTGTATTGATTTCAAAGAGGAAGGGAGAGGGAGAGATAGAAACATCAATGATGGGAGAATCATTGATCAGCTGCCTCCTGCACCCACCCCACACTGGGGATCGAGCCCGCAACCTGGGCATGTGCCCTGACCCGGATTTGAACCGTGACCTCCTCCTGGTTCATAGGACGACGCTCAACCACTGAACCATGCCAGCCGGGCAGTAAACCAGTTCTTGCCAAGAGGAAAAAAAGAAGGAGATACATATGGACAGAGAGATGGTAAGGCAAGAAACCATGGAGGGGGGGAGGGGGAGGGGGAGGGGGGGAGGTAGAAGGAGGGGGAGGGGGAGAGGTATAGGGAGGGGGAGGGATATAGGAAGGGGGAGGGGGAGAAGGAGGGGGAGGGATATAGGGAGGGGGAGGGGGAGAAGGAGGGGTAGAAGGAGAGGGAGGGGGAGAGGTAGAAGGAGAGGGAGGGGGGAGGAAGGGGGAGGGAGAGGGAGGGGGAGGGGGAGGAGGGGGAGGGAGGGGAGGGGGAGGGGGAGAGGGTATCTGTGTTTATCAGTAGCTCCTTTGCATGGCTGGGCAGAATCCCTTGGAGAGATTTAGCCGTTCATCCACCACCTGCTGGTGGATGTTGGGGTGGCTACCAGTTTTCACGATCACGAGTGAAGCTGTTATGCACGTGTCAGCCATGTCTGCATTTCACTTGGGCGCGTCCCTGAGAGGGCTCCCGGCTGCCCAGGTCCGTGTGCGTCGGCCTCGATGAGGAAGTGTCCAGAGGGGCTGTGCTGCACCCCCAACACTTGGTGCTGCCAGTTGGCGGCGGCGGCGGCGGGCGTGCAGGGCACCTCGGCGTGGTCTGGGCTGCGTGTCTCTGATGAAACGGTGGCGGGTGTTGTCCATGCCCTCACTGGCTCCTGTCGACCTTCTCTGGTGAAGCAGCCGTTCAGCCCTAGGCTCATTCCCTCCCTGGGGCCCGCGGCTTGCGCTGTGGGCGTTGCTGAATCTCCGGGAGCCGTCCTTGTCGTCGGGCCTGAGCGTCAGGAGTATTTCTCACCGTCTTGGACGGTCTTTTCGCTTCCTTAACGGCCTCTTTCAGAGAGCACGTGTCTCATGTTGATGCAGTCCAATTTACCCGGATTTTTGTTGCTTTGTTTTGAACATGGCTGGTGTCCTAAGGAGTATTTGCCTACCTGAAGGTTGTGTGTGTGTGTGTGTGTTTTTTCCCTAGTAATTCTGTAGTTTTAACTTTTAGGTTCCGGTCTATATAGGGTTTTGAGGGGAAAAAACGGATATGATCTGACTTACGTGCTAAGAGCTTGTGCGTGCTGTGCAGAGTGCAGGCTGGTGGGGCAGAAGGCATCCTGGAGGGCATCCTGGAGGCGGCGGCTGCCCCAATCTGGGCTTGCTCCAGGCCGGGCGGTGGCACACAGTAGGCAAGTTCTGGAAATACCGACCAGCCAGGTTTCAGGCTCGTTCTTCACTCCTCCCTGCGTGACACCCAGCTCTAAGGAAGGCTCTGCCCTTCTCTGAAGACACACGTGCTGGCGGTTGCTTTTGAAAAAATATTTTTATTCGTTTCAGAGAGGATGGGAGAGAGAGAGAGAGAAACATCCATGGTGAGAGAGAATCATTGATCGGCTGCCTCCTGCTGGCCCCCCATTGGGGATTGAGCCTGCACCCTGCACATGTGCCCTTCACCGGAATCGAACCCGGGACCCTTCAGTCCTCAGGCCGACGCTCTATCCACTGAGCCACACCAGCCAGGGCCGTGCTGGCAGCTTTACCCGAGGCCACGTTTGTGCAAAACCTGCCTGAGCCCGAGTGGATGCCGGGTGTCTGAGTGGGTCTTCACTGTTGTCAATAACGGGGTTTAAGCTTTACTCCACGTTGTCCTTCTGCGGGCACGCAGTCCCAAACACAGCGGCAGCCCGTCGACTGGCTCACGGGATTAAAAGGAGGAAAACGACACGCCTCGTGACACTCAGCGCCGCGTGTGCTGGGACTCATCGACCCCACCTCGGCCTGGGCCACCCAGCTCTCCTGACCTGGAGACTCATGCTGGATCGCCCTAGCTGGCTGCGTCTGCCAGATCTATACACGCAACTGCTCTTTATAGAATATCCGCGCGCACACTGAGAACAAGACAGCAGATGCATTGCCGATGAGTTATCACCTTGAAAGATTACATCAATGCGAAGTGATTGCCTCTTAGCCTCCACAGCCAATCACTTTATTTGCTTGCTTTCTGGAGGGGATGGGATGAGGTCACAGGATGATATATATCTGGTCGCTGATCACAGACTGAGGAGGAGCGAAGTTCTGGAGAGGAAGCCCAAGGAAGAGCTCCGTCTGGTGTCCGTCATGTACCGGCTGGCCGCCTGCTGCCTGCTCTTCCTCGGGTGCTTGCAGCCGCTCCTCTCCCTCCCTGCCCCGCACTCCAGGGAAGGGGCCCTGCCGCTCTCAGGTAAGAGGAGTTTCCCTCCCTCGCGTTGGTGCGGAGAGAGCCTGCAGCCGCCTTCCCTGTGAAGGTAGGGACGGTGAGAAGGGAGCTCTGGCGCAGCGGGAGTCGCGTTCCTTCAGGCCCGGCCGAGAAAAAGAAGGGTGGGCGGGCTGCTCATTTCGTGTCCCTTCCGTGGTCCCAGCGTTTGGTTTGGGTCAGTTTTCCAGTTTTCAAAGTTGTACTCCATTAAGAACGTTACTCCTTGGGGTCAATGCCAAGAAAAAAAACGAACACATGTGCGTTTGGGACTGCGTGCCCGCAGAAGGACAACGTGGAGTAAAGCTTAAAGCCCGTTCTTGACAACAGTGGAGACCCACTCAGACACCCGGCATCCACTCGGGCTCAGGCAGGTTTTTGCACAAACGTGGCCTCGGGTAAAGCTGCCAGCACGGCCCTGGCTGGTGTGGCTCAGTGGATAGAGCGTCGGCCTGAGGACTGAAGGGTCCCGGGTTCGATTCCGGTGAAGGGCACATGTGCAGGGTGCAGGTTATTCTTGTTTTTATTTTAAGTAACTGTTCGAACCTAGAATTTGGTTGTTCCACTGTAGATTTAAAATATTTAGATTTTAATCCTTTCTTAAGTTAAAAAGCAACCGTCCGACGTGTTGTCTGGGACAAAATGTGCGTTAACAATGTAAAGAGCGACCGGCCGGGGAACCAGCGAGGCCACGGCGTCCCGCGCACTGTCCTTTGGGCGGGTGCTGCGTTCGGCTCCGGTCCGCGTTCGATTTAAAAAAAGGTGCGCGTGAAGCAGACGCATAGTTTGCTCTCACCTCTTTAGTTTCAGAAGCAAAAACCAAGACTGATGCGTGGGTAGCAGGTTCCACAGCATCTTCACTGGGTTTCGCCTTGTCTTTAATTTTGGGTCCTTTTCAACATTTTTGCTTTAAATGAAGGAAAAGGAAGTCCTTCTCGGCCATTGATCTTAGAACTTTCTCGTCTCTAAAGCGGCCCCCACGCACTTCCTGTGACTGCCAGGCACCGCTGGTCCCCTGTGCGCTGCCCGTCAACTGCGGGAGCGGCTGGCTCATCCTCCAAAACTTGCCTAGTGTGGGGATTTTTAAAAACGTAGATGAAATAAAAAATTATTTAAAAAAACAAAAAGAAAAACGTCCATGAAATGAGGCTGGTATCTCACTCAAATTCCAAGCGGGTGGCCTCTTCCGTGAGCGCTGCTGCCTGAATATGTTTTCTCATTTGTGTCCCGTAAACGACCCTTTATGAGGCCGAACGCCACAGGTTTTCACTCGCGTTCTTCAGAGGAGCCGTGACCGGCGCATTGTCTTTTTACGAAGGCCGTAGCGGAGGACTTGGCAGCCTCGTGTTGGGCGCATTACATGACCCCTGGAGTCTCCAATCCCCACACAGCGCCCCCCGGCCGAGGGCTACCCAGGCCACTTCCCACACGCCTTCCCTGCTCTTCCCATCCCTACCTTCACTCTCCCCCCAACGTGCACACGCCGTAAGCTGACCGAACTTGACAATGGAAACAGTACTGTCAAGTCCTAAGGGTATTGGAAAGCTGACTCCTGTCTAGTAACCGCCGCATGGAACCCGTGACGGCCTGAAGGAGGCGGCGATGCCATCGCTGCTTGATAAAGAACATAATCCTGCTTTTAGAGAGCCGGCCCTTTCCTTCCCTCTCCCATCTCTGCCCCCGGGGCTCCGAGGGCCGGAGGCGGCAGCAGATTGCTGGGAAGGAGGAAGAGCCACTTGCTGGTGGAAGCACGTTAACCGATCCCGGGGCTCAGCTCTGCTCTCATTCACGGCAGCTGGCGGCGTGGCTGGTCACAGGCGTAGAGTCAGAAAGAGATCCGTTCGTCTTGGTTCGCTGTCCTGCTGGCTGGCAAACTGGTCGGCGGCAGCACTTCTGTTAGTTAAAACACCACGATCGACCGGCTCAGCCTTGGTAGTTTCCCTAGTATGATCTCCCTGTCGGGGTACCCCTCGCCCCAAAGACGACGGGGAACAGAGGGAGCTGGTGAAAGGAACTGACTGGAGGGTGAACTGCGCTCCTAATACCCATTGTTCTCTGTTCAGCAGCTGATGGAGGCGGGTCAGCGCGGGGCGAACTGGACGGCGCGTCCCTGTCCCTTCTGCGCGGGCTGCTGGGGACGCCCGTGGCGGAGGCAGCTGAGGGGCTCCAGAGAGCAGGTAAGGGGTTCTGGCGGCTGCAGCTTGTCTGATGTTACGGCTTCTGATTCACTCTCCAGGCTCATCTCCAGGGAGGCAGAGCCCTCCTCCGGAACATAAAGGTGCGCTTTGTGAAACAAGCAAACGAATCACCCGCTGTCCCTCCCTGGCACGAAACCCCCCTGCAGCCTCCTCTCTCTCCTCCGCAGCTCCTGGCACGCGCCGGGCTCTCCTGGGCACCCTCTTCCGCACAGACCTTTCTTTTGGGGGGAGGGGGATTATGCGGTTTCTAGTAAGTGCAGTTCAAATGCCGGCTGCCCATTCACTAAGCCTTAAGCAGATGACAGTCTTTCTGTAGCTCGGTGTCTTCATCAGCAAACAGGGATGACAGACACCCCGCCTCACAGGGTTATGGTGCGGAGCCCGTGAGGAAACGCAGCCAAATGTTCAGCACAGCCACACACAGGGTGGCACCACGTGCCAGCGCGGGCTGGGGCACGCCTGAGCCGCTGCGGGGGCTGCAGAGCCCGCAATGCAGTGGTGACCGCAAGAGAGCGGGTCACGCAATAGTGAAATGTTTGCTTTCCCAGAGCATGTGCGTGTTTTCACAAAACTGCATCCTATTAAGTGGGCGACAGCTTTTATGTCCAAAACAACACACTGAGCCCTCACCTAAGAACCCGCCACTGAGCCGCCGCCCGCTGACGGCTCGCTGCTGGTGGGGCGTCGACCTCGTGGCGGCTGCCGGCTGCCGGGTGGTGGGGCTGGAGGCGAGGCGGCTGCTGGCTGCCGGGTGGTGGGGCTGGAGGCGAGGCAGCTGCTGGCTGCCGGGTGGTGAGCAGCTGTGGCGATTTCTTAGAAAGGACAGTGAGACGTGCTCCTTCGACTCTCCTTTCACGACAATTCCTCCGCGGCCCGTGGGCCCGTCTGGTGCCATCCGACCCACAGAACTCCTCCAAACGCTGGTCGGTCCTCGCACACGCCGCTGCCCATCCCCTCGGGGCCTGTGGCGCCCAGAGCCCTCGGTGGTCACTTTGACAGCCCGCGCCCGGAGGAGAGTCCGTCTCGAGAGGCCACTTTCCTGGCTCCCCGCGGGAAGCGCCTGCCCACCGGCAGTTTTACAGGAGACGCGGCGACGCGGTCCATCTCCCAGCTCCCCTTCTGGTTCTGTTCTTGCAGCTCCTCCCTCCACTGCCGTCTCAGCCCCTCGGAGCTCCCACGAGGGCCGGAGCCAACTTCCTCCACCCCCTTCGCAGGCTGACCTTCTGCCGTCTTCCCGAGTCACGGGTGTTCTCGGTGGCGTCGAGAGCGGGGAGTCCTTCCCCGCAGGTTTCGATGGGCTTTGCCCAGATCCGCCAGAGGAACCGCCATGTCTGGCAGCTACGGCCTCACCACCTGCAGCTCTTAAACAATGAGACTTGCCAGTCCAGGGCCTGTGGGCCCGTGGCTGCAGACGGCTGTGTCGGCATGAAAGCAACACGACCCTCACGGTCCGTGTCCGTCAGAGCGCGTGGGGGGTGTCGGCATGAAAGCAACACGACCCTCACGGTCCGTGTCCGTCAGAGCGCGTGGGGGGACGGGCACTGCCAGGGAGCAGTCCTATTTGGAAAGGAACCCGTCTCCTGGGCAGGAAGCCCCACAGTGGGCTTCAGACACCCAGCAACCCGTGTTGTAAACAGCGGCGTGGCCAGCCAGGCGCTGCTGGCCATTCACGGGGCACAGGCAAGTGGCCTGAGTCTGCTCCTAAGGCCCGAGGATTTCCAGGGGGCGAATGAGCACGGGCTTCAGCTGACAGCCGCCAGCAGCATGAGCCCCTAACAAGGGCACCAGCCTGTGCTGGCGCCAGGCACCCACTGCTCCTCTGAGCCAGGCAAGTCCCGGATGGCGTCTGCTTCCCATACAAGGCTGTTCCCTACGCTTAGACGTGAGGGGTCGGCTTCTCTCCTGCAACCTCAGGGGCCAGCCTTGGCCAGCGTCCACCTCCTCCTGCAGCTCCCTCCCTCCGACAGTGCCCTGGGGCTGGAGAGTTCGGAGGCTGCTCCGGATTCGACTGGGGCTTCGGGGTGTGGTGGCTGCTGTGTCGCCTGTCCAGACCTCTGACGCTTCCCCCACACCAGCAACAAGGCTGTTCCAACGTCTTACCGCCCGTGTGTTCGCTGGAATCGCGCCTTTAAGTCGCTCTGCGCCCTGGCTGGTGTGGCTCAGTGGCAGAGCATCAGCCTGCCCACCGCAGAGCAGAGCCGTGGGTTTGATTCCCGGCCAAGGGCACGCACCTGGGTTGCAGGTTCGATCCCAGTCCCGGTTGGGGTCCATGCAGGAGGCCAGTCAATGTGTCTCACATCTCATATCGCTCTTTCCCTCCCTCTCCTCTCTCTCCCATCCTCCCTCCCTCCCTCCCTCCCTCCCTCCTTCCCTTGCACTCTCTCTGCAAATCAATGCAAAAAATACCCTTAGGTGAGGATTCACAAAAACACACAAAACTTCCCCTGTGCGTTCACAACCTGGCTACATGGCTCCAACAGCCTAGTGTGGCCTGTGTTCACCCTGCCCTCCTCACTCGGCGTAGCTTTCGGCTTAAAGGGAGCGACGCGCTCCTCTTCGTTCGCGTGAACACTCGAGGCCGCTGGAGGGTTATCAACCGGCCTCACTGCAGCATTGCTGTGTCTCAGGGAGCAGGGAGGCCCGAGGAGAAGGGGAAAGACGGGGGACGGCTGGTTGGCGGAGCAGCCCTGACACATACATCTGAGTCACCACCTTACGTGTGTGTGGTTTGTGGCACCGCAAACAGTGACAGTGGTAACACCAGAGATCGGTGATCAGAGGTCACCAATGACAAACAGCAGTAACGAGGAACTGAAAGATGGGGAGAAGGACCGCCATGTGACAGCGACCTGGCGTCAGCAAGTGCTGCCGGAAAACGGAAGTGATTGAGGGACCTGGTCAGCGCAGGCGCCGGGCCTTCCGGCCGCAGCAAGGCAGGTCCGGGAAGCGCCATGACGCGAAGCGCAATAACCAAGGTCCTGTGCGTCCCCGGGACCGCCCCCTCCGGGCATTGCTCCAGTGCCCAGGAACATTCTGGAAAGAACGGAGCCTTTTAACAGGCATTGTGTAACAGAAAGGAGTCTGTTAGCCAGTGGTTTTGACAAACTACTGACCCGCGAGGTTGTCGAGGACAATGCAGTGGCCGTGACCTCTGCAGGCGACGGAGAACAAGGGTGCGGGCCTAGCTGCCGCCAGGTGAGAACCGCGGCGGCGGGGAGGAGGCGGCCAGACCGAGACATGCGCCAGGGAGGGGCCAGCCGTGTTTCCCCGAGACCAGCGTGAGACGGAAGCAACGGATCCGATGGCGAACGTTTCCCAATATTGTTTTCCAGATGGCGGCACCGGCGTGTCCGACCCCAGAGGAAACCCGGGAAAGGTGAGTGAGGGGCTGCGCGTGAGGACTGAAAGGTGAGAGATGCCACCCGGCCCCACCCCCAGCACCAAGGAGCCCCCGCCTGCCGCTTCCCAGGGTCCCGGGGGCCCGGCTCAGACGGAGCTTTGGAAAGCACTGAGCGTCACATCTAAGAGGAAGGACGCGCAGACGCTGAGGTGGAGGCGCCCGTGGGGGGGGGGGCGCGGGTACAAGGGGGCAGCAGGGAGACTGTGATGGGGAATGGTGGATGACACCGAATGGTTAGAAATGAGGACAGTGAATGGAGGGCCTGGAATGCTAAGAGAGAAACCTGAATCTGACCATCACCCTCCCCAGCTCTAAATCAGTGTTTCCTAACAGGCTTTCTGGGGGGCCCAGTCCCCAGCCCGTCCGCGGTGCCGAGCACCGTCCCAGCCCCGCGTCTGTCCCGGCGAATCTCTGCGCGTGGGCACCTGGAAGGCCCGGAATTCCCGGGAGAAGCTCCTTCCACGTTAGCCAGGCCTTTCCCAGACACTCTGACCAGAAACGGCTTGTTCCGTGTGCAGTCCCGTTAACATCCGTGTAGAGACTTACTCAGGGGCACGTGGTCCCAGGGACGGCACGCCACCTGAGCCCCACCGGGGTAGACCACCTGGGGTCCCCCCTGGGGTAACCCTGAAGGGGATGGGGTGGCTTCTACCTGTGACTAATCAGAATTCATCATTCAGATGTTCATAGTCTTCTCAACAGAAGGATTCTGGTTAAAGACTCTAAAATCATACGGGTGATTTGCTGGTGAAAATTTAGAATAAAATAGCCCCCAAAACCAGGGTCCAAGAAGTTAACTTCCAGCCAAGTAAGATCTGCTTTACAGAGAAGATACCGCAGGTCCGGAATTGTTACTGACGGATTATTTCAACACAAACAGGCGGACGAGGGTGCAGGGAGACTCGCGGCAACCCTAGGGCCGCACACACCGGACGGGCCACTGGTTAGCGCCCCCAGGTCCGGCTCCGACTGCAGTTAGTCCCTGAGAACAGAGGAAAGGCCTCACGTCGGGACCCCTGCTCCTTTTAACCCACTGATGACCCGTCTGTGTGTCTGTCTGTGTGTCTGTCTGGTTCTGGCTTCAGGCTTTCCCTGGACAAGGCCCCGACCTTTTACTGACTGGCCTCTTGGCCCGAATCAGGGAGCGGCATGGGAAGCGCGGGCACCCCTCCGAGTGCTTCTGGAAATACTGCGTCTGAAGTGAGGACCGCCTACCTACTGTCAACTCAGAACCAACCGGCTTCCAAAATTACCCTCAGACACGCTTGGTGTGGGAGCAGCACAGAGGAAACGCTAGGCCGACGCTGCCCTGTACACTGTCGTTCGGAAAATAAACCCTCTATGTTTTGCAGCTATCATCGGTGGTTATTGATTTATCCACATATTCTAAAACCGCTAGCTCTCCTTCCTCTCGACTCTTTAAAAAACTGCCTGAAAATGTAAAAGTGAAGCTAATAAACGAATGGAAGCAAATGCTAAGAAAAAGTCCCAAAAGGAAGGTAGTTAAAATAAACTGCAAGTCATTTACATAAACGACATCGTCTTAGCTACAAGGTCCTCTCGGCCCTTAAAAACGACAACGTAATGAGGTTATTACTTACAAGACCCACATCTCCCCTTGGGGAATCCCGGGAGGGAGGCGGCCACGGGGCTCAGACGGCCCCAGTCCCCTGAGGCTGGTGGGGGTGGGGGGGGTGGGGGCTGGGAGTGGGGATGGGGTCCCGCGCTCTGCCCCGCCCCTTCGCTGACCACGTGCTGAACTGGGAAAACCTGAATCTGCTGACACGGAACTGGGTTTGATCTCAGTTCCCATGAGCCCAGAACATCCCAATCTGATTCTTACCAAGTAGGAAGCAAGGTGGGACTTCTGGTTGTGTGTGTGTTGGGGGGTGGGGGGGGAGGGGAGGGGAGAAACAGCCTGGCGTGTGGGACCCTGTCTTCTCCGACTCACCTACGGAAACGCAGCCAGGCGTGCAGCACGGGGAGCCGGACAGGTGCCTTCCAGCAGCAGCTGACAGCCTCGGCGCCCTGAGGCCTGCACTCACCCCCCCACCACTCACCGAACCGCCCCACTGATCCCCGCAAACGCCAGCGAGAGCGCAGAGCACAGCGCACAGCCGTGAGCCTCCCGTCCGCACCGAGGACAGACCCACACGCTCACGCTCGCTGCTGTGGGAACACGGGTCTCTCGCGCTGAAGTGGCACCAAGACTCACTCACTAACAGAACTTGGAACCACAAGGCGCCTTCGTATTTATGATCCCGAGAGAAGGGCGTTCCGCTGCACACAGCTCTGAACCCCTCCCTGGTGCGGTGACATGAGGCCGCTGTGCGGACGTTGGGCTCTGCGGTCAGGTTCCGGGTCCGAGCCTGTCCCCACGCACAGGGGCAGCTGGTGGGAGCCCTCCCCGGGTGCGGCCCCGCGCACCTCAGCACCCTTCCCCGGGAACCTTCCCTCTGTGCGTCCTGCTGCTGCTTACAGAAGGTGCACGGCTGAGGAGTCCTGTGGGTTTCAGGCGCGGTTCCTATTTTAATTTTGAGGTTTTGCTGCCACCAGCGACACAGACTTGGTGAAATACGGGTTCACTGGAGTAACTCGGTAACCGACTTTATAAACTCGGCACTGATATTAGTATTAACCACGTGGGCACAGATTCGGACCGACCGAAGCCTCCCGTGTAAGGACTGGGAAACGCTGATCGTGCACATGCACTCACACCCCCACAGCTCACACTCAATAGCTCACACTCCACAGCTCACACCTTCACAGCTCACACTCCACAGCTCACACCTTCACAGCTCACACCCCCACAGCTCACACCCCCACAGCTCACACCCTCACAGCTCATACCCTCCCCCCCCACAGCTCACACCCTATAGCTCACACCTTCACAGCTCACACCCTCATAGTTCACACCCCCACAGCTCACACCCCCACAGCTCACACCTTCACAACTCACACCCCCACAGCTCACACCCCCATAGCTCACACCCCCACAGCTCACACCTTCACAGCTCACACTCCACAGCTCACACCTTCACAGCTCACACCCCGACAGCTCACACTCCACAGCTCACACCCCCACAGCTCACACCCTCACAGCTCATACCCTCCCCCCCCACAGCTCACACCCTACAGCTCACACCTTCACAGATCACACCCAATAGCTCACACCCCCACAGCTCACACTCCACAGCTCACACCCTCATAGTTCACACCCAATAGCTCACACCCCCACAGCTCACACCTTCACAGCTCACACCCCCACAGCTCACACCCCCATAGCTCATACCCCCACAGTTCACACCCTCACAGCTCACACCCCCACAGCTCACACCTTCACAGCTCACCCAATAGCTCACACACACACAGTTCACTCCACAGCTCACATCCCCACAGCTGACACCCTCACAGCTCACACCCTCACAGCTCACACCCCCACAGCTCACACCCTCACAGCTCACACACCCACAACGCAAACCCTGCTGAGAAACCAGCTTGTCTGGGCCGACATCCCCACCGACACACAGACTCAGGGCGAAGGCTTACCGCTCTTCCCAAGCTTTACATGTAGTTTATTTACTGTTTCCACTTAAAAAATAAGGCTCCCTGATTAAAATTGACAACTATTAAAAACAAGCAAATTCACACAGCTAATTATAAATTCAGCCAAAGCAGAAGTTCATTTGGATTAAGCTGACCTTGTGAATCATAATGAAATG
Organism: Corynorhinus townsendii; assembly: GCA_026230045.1. Taxonomy (NCBI): domain Eukaryota; kingdom Metazoa; phylum Chordata; class Mammalia; order Chiroptera; family Vespertilionidae; genus Corynorhinus; species Corynorhinus townsendii. Next base: position 217,998,708 of record JAPDVU010000002.1, read on the forward strand.
CCACTTCATGGCAAAATGGTTCCATTCATACAGCACTTCCGTTTTTCATAAATCCCGACTCTCCTCCAAGGAAATACAGCCTCCTGGGCAACGTTTCCATACACGTCGAAGCCTACGATACGCGTTTCATTAGCAATGTCTCGAGTCATCAATACAGAAGTTCTGAACCCGCAGGACCAAGGGCGCGGGCGGCCGTGGGGAGCGGTCACGCCGCCCTCCTCGCGCCCCCACGCTCACCGCCCAGCCTCCATGGGCACCGGCTGACCCACGGGTCCAAACCGAGTCCAGATGCTGAGGAATCTGCCCACAATGAGCACCAGTTTCACATCAAGCCCCGGGGGCATGCCCTCCGGGACGTGTCCTCAGTAAGGCAGGGAGGCAGCGGGCTTGGGGACAGCCACGTCCAAAGGCGTGGAAAGGGCTCGTGCTGTGGACGCAGGTCTAGAACACGCACGCGCAGTGCAGCGCGGCCCTGACAGCTGCGTGTCCGCTCTGATGGGAAGGCACAGTGATTTTATTGGCGCACAATATCCGGGGTGATTAATTTAAAAAATGGATATTTTTCGCCAAGGGCAAAAATCAAAAATACCACTCAATTTGCCCCATGCAGAAAGGGCTTCAGAAGTCACTTATCAAGATGGAGTAGAACATCAGGGTTCTCCGTTCATAACAGCCATGTTTGCATGGAACTGCTTAACATTAAAAAATCCCAAGAAATGTCACAGGAAGCATCCGGAAAGGGTGCTGACATTGTCAAAGAATCACCTTCCAGGAAACTCGACTTTGCAAAGAGGCTAAGCCACGGGGATTGAGACTGAGGCCCAGCAGGGTGGATTCCTCTGATATCACCAGGACGCATTTTATAAAACTCTAAAACTTGGGAGGAGGAGGAAGTGTTTTCCTGAAATGAAGTAAGAGAGAGACACACGCACACACAATCACCCAATGGAAAAGCAAGCGCGTCCGCGCAGACCAAAGGCTCCTGGGACCTCCACCGTCTCCTGCTTCCTCCTCCTGATCTGCACGGAGGGAGCTGCGCCCCATCCCTGTCTGGGCAGGACTCCGCGACTGCCCTCGGGAGGGAGCAGGGAGCGGGCTGACCCGGGACACAGCCACTGGGGAGCAGACCGGCTCGGCTGGGCCGCAGGGAGCCCGGGGCCCGCAGGTGCTGTGCCCGCCCGACAGGAGCCCCGACACGAGCCCCCACGAGCGTTCTCCCTGCGCGGCTCCTCTGCACTGACCCTGTTCGGGGCAAACAAAGGGCAGAGCCGCCAGACCCCTGGCAGGCCTGGGCCTTTGTGTATTAGCTGGAAGGAAGCGTTAACTGGCAGTTTTGGTTTAAACGCATTTAAACAGACGCATATAAATCCAACATTAATTTTCACAAAACTTTTCACCATCATTTAAAAAACAACGACATTACGAAGGAAGTACCACCGACTGAGTCAGCTTTTTGTTCTAAACGACAGGCGAAAGCTGACTCCAAGGGCGCAGGAACGCGCTCGCTGCCAGCTGTCCTTCTGCGGACGGGACTCAGGTTCCGTGGCAGGTGGAGCCCCGAGGGGGAGCCTGTGTGAGGATGAGGGTTCCGACGCCCCTCGGAACCGGGCACCCGGGTAATCCGGGCACCGGCGGCAGCACGTGCCACCGGCAAACAGGACGGGCGTGTAATGTGAGCTCACTGGGCGTCTGGTGCTGATTACGGGGAGGCATCACCTGCGCTGACTGGACAGTTTAGGGACCACGAGCAGGGGCATGGCCACGGGCGGGACTTCCCGCGTCTTCTGGCGGAACGACCGACGTACCAGCAGGGCGAAGGCCCCGAGGCTGCGTCTGGTTGGGGCTCTTTGCAGCTCTGTTGCTCATTGCCCCGGGCTGTGCTGTACACACAGCTTTTCCGAAGCCATCCAACGTCTTCCGGAGGCAGCTAAGCTAGAAAGAGAGCCCCTTGGCACTTTCACACGCCAGGAACAGGGAGGAGGAGGAGATGCTGCATACAAAGTCTGCTCCGGAGAAGTGGTGTCTGTTACGAGGCCAGGAGGAAAAACCCTAGCGTTCAAGGACAACGTGGCGGTCATTTAAGGTCGGGGGTTCCGAGACGTCCCGGGAGGCCGAGCTCGGCGCCTCACAGCCACTCAGCTGCCGCCCTCCGGGGTCCTGGCCGCAGGCTCCTCCCGCATCACGGCCCGAGGCTCTGTCCCTGCAGGAGGCACAGCCCTCCAGGAGAGAACAAGGCAGGCAGGTTATTTGGTGGAGCCGCTGGCGTCGACGGCAGGGAAATGCTGGCCCTGCACCCGCGTCTAGTTCCCACACCCACTCGCGTCCAAGAGCGTCCACCCGGCTTGCTCCGTCTTATTAGAAGGTAAGTGACAGCCACTGTAAAAGCCTCTGTTTACCTGCTTTGGGGCTCATCCCTCACAGACCTTCACTCGGCACCAGGGAGACAGGGTTGGAGAGAACACCCCCATAGCTCACACCCTCACAGCTCACACCCCACGTGCTCACACCCCACAGCTCACAGGCCGCCCGCCCTGCCGATGGGTGACTGCACGCGGCCTCCGTACAGGCAGGCTCGCACCCCTTCCTTAGGACGGGGGGCTCCAGTGACTTGTTAGGATCACAGGCCTCAGTGCACACTTTGGACACCTCCCTCCACTCCCTTGTTCTAAGTTCTGACGTCACACATCACTCCCCCAACTGTCACACCGTCACTAGAGCCAGCCCCTCGGCCACCGGTAAACAGGGCGTCCGCTTGGTCCGCCAAGTCCGGCCTCCTGCGGAGACGCATCAGAGCCAAGACCGCCTGGGCCCCCGAGCTCCCGCTACGAATGGACACGCCTGGGGTGTGGATCTCACTTCGGGAGTCTGAACTCTTTTCAAAGAGGCACGCACATCTGAAGGCAGATCTGACACCGTGCTCCCGGGTCCATCCCGGCTCAGAGCAGGGCCCTGCCCCTCGCCCCGTAACCTGCCACCCGGCGGGAGGAGCCTGAGGTCACAAACACCAGCCCCAGTCCGGCGGGAGGAGCCTGCGGTCACAAACACCGGCCCCAGTCCGGCGGGAGGAGCCTGCGGTCACAAACACCGGCCCCAGTCCGACAGCGGCCTGTCCACCAGCTGCTCAGCGGCTGCGGCCTCTCGGCTGCTCCTGACGCCCGGAGGGCGACACCCGCCACAGAAGTCGCTGTGAGGGTCCTGCCACGCACACCCAGTGCCTCGCACCCCCTGCCTGGCCGCCGCCCCGTGCTCACGTGCGTGTCTGCTTCCGGAGGGAGGCTCTGCCTCTGCACCCAGGCCCTCGCCCTGGCCAGCTCCGCCCTCTGCCCGGGAGAACCGCGGCTGCCGCTGCCTCATGCCGTCCAGCTTTGCGAGGTCTTCCTCAGGACGACTTCCGTGACCCTGGAACAGACGACAACCACGTGTGGTCCTGAGGGGGGCCCGGTGCTGGCGCCCCAGAGAGCAGGGCTCTGCCTGTCTGCGCTGTGCTCCCCTCGCCTGTGAGTGACATGCCTCGCTCAGCACACGGCCCGCTCCTCTGCCCGGGGCTGCGGCCAGACCTCCTGCCTCCTTGGGACCTCCTCTCGGGGGAACCTCTGTGCCAGGTGTGACACGGCCCCCCCTTCCTGCCTCCCCACCCCCCCTGTGTCCTCCGCCCCCCCCCCCCGCCTTCCTTTCCTGCCTCCTCCCCCCCCACGCCCTGCCTCCCCCCACCCCTCTGCCTTCCTACCTTCCCTCCTGACCTCCTGCCTCCCCTCCCCCCCCCCGCCTCCCCCGGCCCTCCTGCCTCCCCCCGCCCCCCTGCCTTCCTGCCTCCCCCCTGACCTCCTGCCTCCCCTCCCCTTGTCCTCCTGCCTCCCGCTGCCCCCCACCTTCCTGCCTCCCCACCCCCCCACCTCCCCCAGCCCTCCTGCCTCCCGCCATGGTGCACCACCACCGTGACCACTGGGTCAAGAAATCGTTGGTCATTTGGCTTCAAACGAACGAATTTACAAGTGCAGCCCCTAAGGGTCTGTATAAAAGCATCTACCAGCCACTCGCCCTGAACCCGCGAGGAGCCGCCGAGGAGCCTCATGCAGTGGCCCTGGGCGCGAGGCTCACCTCTCGGGCACCTGGTAGGTCATGAGGACGCGCTCCGGGGTCTGCGCTATCCTCCGCCACAAGGACTCCTCGGCTCCATGGGGGAAGGCGGCCCTTTCCCGCACATCCCCAGGCTGCTGCCCAGCGGGGGCGCCGTCAGAAGAACCCTCACTACCAGAGCCGTACGTGCTGCTGTCACTGCTTCCTAGTCAGAACCAACAGGGACCAGGTTAGAACAGGCCTGCCGGGGACTCCGCCCCGCGGCTACCCACCTCTTCAGCGCCCGGCCCGCACCCCCCGCTGTCACCGCCAGGCTGACCTCCTGCACTCACAGCTGCGGACACCTCCTCTCCGAGGGCACCCGCAGCACTGACCAGGCTGGGCCACGTCTGCACCATTAAACTAGTCTCAGCACATTTAAAAAGTATAAAGAACGTGTCTGTCTGCAGTTAAGTCAGAATCCAATGACCTATCTAGAAAAACCCCAGTGTTAGGTAATTAATTTCTAATGACCAATGGTCTGAGCGCCCACCTTAAGAAATTAGAAAAAGAGCAAATAAACTCCAACGTAAACAGAAGGGAATAACAACGCTTAGATCAGAAATCGATGAAACACAAAACCAGATAACATCCGGGGAAAAACCATTAAACAAAAACTGTTTCTTTGAAAAGTTAGTACAATTGGTAAGCAGAGAGTCAGAACCACCAGCAATCAGAGCACAACGGACTCGACAGACGTTAAATGAGGAAGAATACTACCAACAAGTTCATGACAATAAATTCAGCAACTGAGATGAAACGGACAAAACCTGGAAACACACAAGTCCCGAAGGCCCTCAGGGAGGAACAGAGAAGCCCAGCAGACCGCAATCTATTAGAGTCAAACGGTTCTCTAATAGATTGCTGCTAACCCCTCACAAGGAGCCCTCAGCCCTGACGGCCCCGCGTGCAATTCCACCCAACACGTAAGGACGGTGCATCAGCGCGAAACGGACTCCAGAACAGCAGAGGGCAACGTCCCACGCCACTTTTTAAGGCCGTCCTCCCTCTAATACCAAAACCAGACGGACATCACAGGAAGAGACACCGGTAACACAGAATTTCTCATAACATGTGCAACAACCCTTACCCAACAAGTAGGGTGTAGAGTCCAGCAATCTAGTAAAGAGATAAAACAGCATGATCCAGTACAAGGCGGACTTAAGATGTGAAAATTAATTAACATAATTCATTATATTAATAAAATAGGAAGAAAAAAACATCGGAGTATCTCCACGGGTGTAGAAAACAACACCTCAGCAAACGAACAGTAGAAAGGAGCTTCCTCCATCTTACCGACAGAGAACACGGAAGGAAACCCACATTGACATCACGCGTAATGGTGCCGCTCTGCGAACAAGGCAGCAACGTTCTACTCGCACTGCACGGGGGTCCTCGCCCGTCCAACACGGCCAGACCAGTGAATCAAGGCACGCAGACCCGAAGGGAAGGAGTGGAGCTGTACTTGCAGACGGCAAGTCTGTCTCCGTGGAAGAGTCCTGCAGGATCTACAGAAGAGCTACGAAAACTAATGAACGAGTTTAGAGAGACTGCAGAATCTGAAATGCAAAATCTGACTGCGTTTCTATATGCTTAGCAACAGACTATTGGAACTTGAAATTTTAATTTTTAAAAAATGTATTTGTATTGATTTCAGAGAGGAAGAGAGAGGGAAAGAGAGAGAAACATCAATGATGAGAGGGAATTATTGATCAGCTGCCTCCTGTATGCCCCTCACTGGGGATGGAGCCCACGACTCGGGCATGTGCCTGACAGGGAATCGAACCATGACCTCCTGGTTCATAGGTCAATGCTCAATCACTAAGACATGCTGGCTGGGATGGAAATTGGGGTTTTAAAATGCCATTCACGCCCTAGCTGGTTTGGCTCAGTGGATAGAGCGTTGGCCTGCGGACTGAAGGGTCCCAGGTTCGATTCCGGTCAAGGGCACATGCCTGGGTTGCAGGCTTGATCCCCAGTAGGGGGCATGCAGGAGGCAGCCAATCAATGAATCTCTCTCATCACTGATGTTTCTATCTCTCTCTCCCTCTCCCTTCCTCCCTGAAATCAATAAAAATGTATTTTTAAAAAAAGTCATTCACTACAGCATCAAATATATGAAATCCTTAGGGGTAATTTTAGCAAAACATGTATGTGTAAGACCTGTGCATGGGAAATAAAAACACTGCTGAGGAAAATTAAAGACCTACGTAAAAAAGAAAGGCACCATGCTCCTGGGTCGGAAGACTCAGTCCTGACAGGTGACCATCCTCCACCACCAGCCTATCCACCGACACAGTGCTAATCAAAACCCAGGGGGCTTTGTTTTCTGTTTGTTCGTAGAAAATAAGAACCTGATTCTATAACTTACGTGGACAAAGGACCTGCAATACCCAGAATTATGTTGAAAAGAAGAGTAAAGTCGGACGACTTAACCCGCCGGAGTCGAAGACTTCCTCGGAAGCTGCATCCAAAGCACGCAGGATTACCCCGAAGCCAGCTGTAAAGATCAGCGGAGCGGGGCCCAGAAACACCCAAACATGTAACCGGTCCATGTGCAACGAAGGTGCCCGGTCACGCCGTGGGGAAAGGTCCGTCCTTTCGTCAAATGGGGCAGCAACAACTGGATTCTCACACGCAAGGCGAGTACATTGACCCCGACCTCACAGCACATATAACCATTAGCTGGCAATGGATCCCATGCTTCACTGTAAAGGCTGGCAATGGATCCCACGCTTCACTGTAAAAGCTGGCAATGGATCCCACGCTTCACTGTAAAAGCTGGCAATGGATCCCACGCTTCACTGTAAAAGCTGGGAATGGATCCCACGCTTCACTGTAAAGGCTGGAAATGGATCCCACGCTTCACTGTAAAAGCTGGCAATGGATCCCACGCTTCACTGTAAAAGCTGGCAATGGATCCCACGCTTCACTGTAAAAGCTGGCAATGGATCCCACGCTTCACTGTAAAGGCTGGCAGTGGATCCCACGCTTCACTGTAAAGGCTGGCAATGGATCCCACGCTTCACTGTAAAGGCTGGCAATGGATCCCACGCTTCACTGTAAAGGCTGGCAATGGATCCCACGCTTCACTGTAAAGGCTGGCAGTGGATCCCACGCTTCACTGTAAAGGCTGGCAGTGGATCCCACGCTTCACTGTAAAAGCTGGGAATGGATCCCACGCTTCACTGTAAAGGCTGGGAATGGATCCCACGCTTCACTGTAAAGGCTGGCAATGGATCCCAGGCTTCACTGTAAAAACCTACGAAACTTCCCAGAGACTATAGCAGTGACTCTCGAAAAAGAACCAACGGGAAAGTATCGTTAAGTGAGGATCAGTAAAAAAGAGGAAAACCTGATCAACTGAAATTAAAATTAAAGAAGTATGTTGCTCTTCAAAATAAAAGGTAATAAAATGAAAAGGTAAGCCACACACAGGGAGAAATCTTGGCAAAACAAGTATTTGACAGAGGGCTTGTATCCAGAATACACACAGAACTCTTACTGCTCGACAGGAAAGTAACACTGCCCCTCCCCCGCAATGGGCGGGAGGCTTGAACACATACGATGGCAAAGAGCACATTAAAAGACACTCAGCCCCACTAACCAACAGGCAAATGCAAATCAGAACCACAGTGCGGGGTCCCGGCATACCCCCTGGACGCTGGAACTTAGGCTGGACAAGGCCTCGTGTGGCCGGGGCGTCGCCAACGGGAGCTCTCACATGTGGCACAGGCATGCCGAGTGGTGCAGCCACTTTGGAAAAGGGTGGCGGTTTCCTGTGGTCGCCGCGCCCATGACCTAGCTAGCACTCCCCTTCCTAGGTGCCTACCCAAGAGCAAAGGAAGCAAGTCCACGCGGGACGCAGACTAACAGGTTCACCTCAGCACTCGGTCCCAAACCGGAAACCCAACCACCACCGCGGTGAACGGGCATCCACACAGCGTCCACCGACGGGGCCAGCGGAGCGAGCCTCGCAGCGCGTGCTCGGGGAAGACCGCCGACGGAGAGCGCGTGCGGGCGCCTCGATCTGCACGGCCCGTGGGAGGACAGCGCTCCCGGGAGCAGATGGGCCGGGCAGGGCTGACCCAAGGCCGCGGGACTCTCCCGGGGCGGAGCTGTGCCCGGCGGGACTGTGGTGGGGAGGGCCGAGAATACGTGTCTCAGGATTCTCGCTTGGTGCCCTAATTCTGTGCCTTCTGTTGTGTGTGAATAAATATACCCCATAAAGCTTTCCCAAGCAAACAGCCCGTCCTCAGACGGTGAGCCCGGGCGGCAGAGCCCGAGGACCGTGTCCCCTGGACCGCTACCTGATGCCGCAGAGCCAGGTCCAGGTGGGGACTCCCTGGGAAGGGGCCCCGGGGACGGGTCCCTGGCAGAGAAATGGTTGTTCTTCCCGCCGCTGCCTGCAGCACGCTGCTGGGGAGGAAGAACACAAGGAAACATGTTAGCATCTCAAGCATCACATTACAAAACACCTGGGAGATCTTTATCGTCACGTGTTCAACAGAATAAAATGCCAGGGATCACTGAGACGCTGAGCAGTTCGGCCTGGCCCTGAGAATGGGGCCCAAGGTCCTTTGTATATAATTTTCGAGATACTCCTGATTTCTGAGCAGCCACCACATGCCACAGGACATGGGTGTGCGCTCTAAGACGTCTTGTCATTCAGAAAAGATGTGTTGGACGTGTGTGTGTTCTAAGCCGCGTCCCAAGTCCTAGGACTGTAACGTGGACAAAGGAGAGGCCCAGCCATCTTGATCTCGTGGGGGAGGACTCCTTCAGTATGACGGCCTTTCATCCTCAGAGTGAGCCGGGAAGCACTAATCCTCCCGTTTTTCAAATAGGCAGCGAAGACCGGTAAAATAACGTGCCCACACGAACCCAGCAACCAGGTGACGGGGCTGGAGGTGGACCCGGCTGGTCCGGCGGCCCAGGCTTTGCTCACCGGGGCCCCGCCTGGCCTTGGCGTTCCGGCAGGCGCACTGACGTCGGGCTGTCACACGGAGCTCACCGTCCTGATTGGGGCCAGGCTGTCCCGATCTGATGTGTAAAGCAGGGGGCTGGGCCTTGGAGGGAAGCGCGAGGAAACTGCAAGCTCACGCTCGCTCACGCTCCTGCCCCACGTCTACCTGGGGTCTGAGACCCGTTAGGGAAAGGGATGACACGTTAAAGGAAACTGACCCCAAAGTCCTCGTTTTTGAAAACGACACGTACACACGTGAAACCATCAAGTGCCGGCTGCACTGACGGTGCCCACAGCCTCCTGCCCGCTCCGTGCACACCTGTAACCCTGCAACCGCTCGGAACAGTAAGGTGGCCGGACTCACGTCCCGTCAGGATGGCTGATTCCTCTGACCAGGCCAGACCTCAGCTGGAGGCGAGCACACACCTTTTAGACGCTTGGAGGGCAGATTTAAAGGGAAAAACTTCGCTGCTATAGAAAATCTGGAAGCGCTTTGAAAAACCACGCACCGCCTCTAAGAAACCAGGAGGCAGCAGCTTCTCACTCCGCTTTAAACTAAGTTTAAACACGTTTCTGGAGCCCAGCGCTCGGCCTGCGCCGCAGGTGACGCGGCCGGCCACGCAGCCATCTGTGCTGCACCCAGTGTGAGACCCTCTGGCCCGACCCCCGGCAGTGGTGTGTCTGCCCAGCTCCCCCCTGGGTGGTGACTGGAGGCGGTGGCTCCACATTTGGAGCAGCTGCCAGTACTGAGGGTGGCATTTCAGAAGGGCCTGCTGCTCCCAAATGCACGTACGGAGAGAACGATGGTGTCATCAGAGGGCACAGGGAGGGGCCAGGCAGTACAATGGTTAGGAAAGTCTCCGCGTAAGGTGAAGGCACATCTGGGAAAGGCGGACTGTGCCCCCATGCGGCCACGGTGGGCAGGGGAAAGGCTGGTACGAGGTAAGGGGCCTGGCCGGGAATGCCAGGCTGGGGACGTGGAGAGGAGAGGCAGGGGACAGGCACCAGGGCCGTGCGTCCTGGACGTCCACTCTGAAGTGGGGGCAGCAGGTGTCCTCCGCACACTGGCTGCCCAGAGGCTCCGGCAGCTTCTTCCGCTTGTGCTTCCCCTTCTTGCCCCCAGGAGACCTGGCCTGCCCGGGTGAGGAGGCTCCTGAGGACAGAGGGGTGCCGTGAGGAACCCTCAGGAAAGAAAATGCCGGGCAGGTCCCTCGGGGGGGGGCAATGCTGCCTCCGCCACTCAGCGGGAAGCGCTGCTACAGAACAGCGCCTTTGGCGCCTCGCTCGGTCCTGCCCTATCACCTCCCTCTCCGGCACGGACACGGCTGTGAACGGATGGCTCGCCGGAGGTCAACGGGGTGCATTTTAAGGACGGACTACCTCGACCATTGGAGCACGGGGCTTTGCCTCTGCCTTCGTGCTGCAGGTAGGAGCTGTAGGGCGAGGACAGCATCTGGTCCCGGAACCTGTCCACGTAGTCCCGCTCCTCCCTGTGCGTGTGCGCCGACAGCACGGCCTTGGTGAGCCCCAAGTGCTGGAACCCTCTGCGGCCAGCGGGGCCGGCTGGGTGCCGGGCGCCCAGGGCTCGCAGGCGGGGGCGGTGTCCTCGGCGGGAGTCGGTTCTGCTGAGGTGGGCGAAGAGAGGTTAATGGTAACTGCTACCGACTATTTGCATTTATTTATTTTCACCGATTTAATGGCCTTTGGTAAGTTTTACAAACATTGTTACAATAGCTGGGATATAAAGAACGTCGTCAACCAGCACACACTGTTATTTTTTCTGCCTGTCTTTGCACTCTTTGTACGCCTGCATAGATGCTTTACAGCACTGTAATGCTCAATGTGTAGTCTTACAGATTAACTAGAGGCCCGGTGCACAGACTCTGTGCCCTGGGGGTGTGTGTGTGTGTGTGTGTGTGTGTGTCCCCTCAGCCCGGCCTGGGTCCTCGCACAGTCCAGAACCCCTCGCTCCTTACTGCCCGCCTGCAGTGGAGCGGGGAGAGGCTCCTGCCACCACCGCTGCCCCCCACCCCCCCAGCTCCAGGGGCTTTTGGCTGAGCAGCGCTCCCCCAGTGGGAGCACATGGACCACCAGGGGGCAGCTCCTGCATTGAGCGTCTGCCCCCTGGTGGTCGGTGCGTGTCATAGCGACTGGTAGTTCTGCCGGTCATTCCACGGTTCGGTCGACTTGCATATTAGAGTTTTATTAAATAGGATTAAAACCTTGTTTTTATTGTAAATATCTTTTTATCTCCCTGAACTCTTCAAAATGTCTCCTTTTTACCTTTTAGTTTTTAATCTGTAATGTATTCACACGGTTTAAGAATGAACAGGCTATCGTTAGCTCGTGAGCAACGCCACCTAATCCCACAGCAGTTCCGTCTCTGGTCTTCCCCACCAACCACAGCCTGCCTGCCAGGACTGGCTCTCCATCTCCACGGGGCGTGAGCTCCAAGGAGCTAAATCTCTGCGGCGGACTAAGGACAGGCAGTGTACACGGTAAGCTCAGCATGTGCTGACAGACACGCCACGGAACTAGCAAAGATGAATTAGAGCTCGTCCGACGACCTGATTTAACACGTCACCATTTCTTCACCCACCAAATTGTTACGAGTAACGAAAAGGTCAAAAGAACAGGAGGCCGCACAAAGGAATCAGAAGAAGACAGCATCCACGTCACTTACCCAGTCATTATGCGGTTAATAAGGAGCGTGATCAGACCCACATGGAGCTGCCTGCACATACGTATGCTCCACTTAGGCCAACCGCAGTCCACGTTTGAAACCTTCTTTCCAGGTCAGACAACCTGGCTTAAGCTGCACTAGTAATTCTAGTTGAGGGACGTAAGAAATAGTCCAAAATGTATGTGCACAGATAACCAACAGGAACACGACACTTCCAGAAGTTGAGAAGTTGCCACTAAATAAACGGTATGAATGACTCTCACAGTAGCCTATCCGTGTGGAGTGTATCTGAGGTCAAAGGTGACGTGGTACCTGGCTCTGGGGGCGGGGCGTGGACCATGGTGCTGCTGCAGCTGCACTGGCTGATGCCGGAGCCCAGGCTCGGCGCCCTGGCCGCGGTCCGCGCGCCTCCGCCCTTGGCACCGGTGGACGGTCTGTTAGCTGGCACTTCCGGTGCAGGGACGGGTGGGCTCCGAGACGCAGCTGGGGAGGTGAGAGAGACTGACAGTGAAAAGAAAAATTCCCGACAGGACATTTACGTCAAAGACCAAATGGCACCCAGGCATTTGTGACGTAAATAACCTCCGGGCCATAAAGAGGACCAGAAACTCGGGCCATCTGTGAGCACGATGCAACGATGGAAGTGGGGAAATTCAAGAGAAACAGAGAGTAACTTTTTATCCAACTACGAAGGGCATTCCTGCTACCTCGCAAGGCGTGGGCATCGTCGGCCTTGGGGGTCTGTCCGTCTTCTTCTGAGGACGAAGTTGTATTTGTGCAGGAGACACACTTCCTCTTCAAAGCTGGAATGTTGCAGCTCTTCAGGTACCTGCAAGGACGGAACGAGGGACAGACTGCGGGCAGGATCCCCACCTGACCCCGAACGCCGCTCCCTCTGCTTTCCCTGCACCACCTCTGTTTGGGGAACACTGTCCTGTCTTTTGTTTATTCGTGTGCTGAGTGCATCTGACGTGCGGCACTGCATACATTTAAGTACACGCTGGATTTGCATATTAGAGTTTTACTATATAGGATTAAAATCTTGCTTTTATTGTAAATATCTCTTTATCTCCTTGAACTCTCCAAAATGTTTCAGTGTGTACTTGGACCTAGTCACCAAAGGTCGCATCATTGCCTGCGTAGAGCTATTTATCACCTCCACAATAGGGTGTGATGTTACTGTGTATATCACCGCACCGCTCATCACATCTCTGCGGCTCGTTTACACTCATTATGAGCCTGTGCCCTCAAACACCACCCATTTATCCCCACCCATCCCCGGGTAACCCTCCTTTTATCGATGTAAGTTCCGCACGTGAGTGCTCTCACGTAGCACTGGGCTTCCTGTGACTTCTCTTGGTGGCCTCCTGGGCAGAAGGCCACCATGTTGCTGCAGGAGGGAGGACACCTCCCTGCTCTCGGCTGAGTCACAGCCTCCTGTGCACAGCACACCTTTTGAGGCCCCCCTGCTGGTGGGCGTGCGGGTCGTTTCCGTGTCCTGGCTACCATGACAACGCTGCGACCAGCCTGGGAGCGCAGGTGTCGGGCGCACCGTTTCCCTCTCCCCTGGGCGCAGAGCCTGCGTTGCGGGCCGAGTCTCGGGACAGGGTTTTCATTGATGAGCTTCCGTCCCGTTTCCCACGGTGGTGGGACTGGCCTGCATTCCCAGCAGCGAAGTGGAAGCTTCCTCCCCGAGGTGTCCACTCCAACGGGGGTGAGGTGCCACCTCGTTATGGGGGCTCTGATCTGCACTGCCACGGGGATTAGTGAGGCTGAGCAGCGCTCCGTGTGCTCGCTGGCCGTGCCTGCATGCCCTTCGGAGAAATGTCTGTTTGGTTCTCCTGCCCATTTTTACCTCGCGCTGTTTTTGTGGTTGCCGAGTTCCTCACACTTTCCTGACACGCACCTCGCAGTGGCTCAGGGTTCACAGCACGCCCCCCCCCCCTGCCCCGCTCCGTGCGCCCGCTTTTCGTCCTGTGGTCTCTCCAACGGGCCGTGCGGGAGCCCTGGCGTGGGACGCTGTCCCACAGGTATTCGCTGCTGCCCACGCTGTTGGCGTCACGTTAAAAAAATCACCGCCGAGCACAGTACCACTGAGCTTCCTCCCCGTTTGCTTCCGGTCTTTTGGTGTCAGGTCTTACATTTACGTGTCTGGGCCATGTGCAGGTGCTTTTTCTGTCGGGTACTCTCGGCTCCCGGCCGGACATTACTGAACACACACACACACACCAGGACTTAATTCCAGGCTCTTTATGCTGCCCCCTGGGTCGACGTGTCTGTGTGCCCGTGTCACGCTGCTTTTACGACTGTAAGTTTGTAGCACAGTTTGAAATCTGGACGTGTGATACCCCTGGAGGTCTTTTTCCCCCCTCAGAACTGCTTTGGCTTATAAGGAGGGGTCTTCTGAGACGCCACAAAGATTTTAGGGTTGTTTCTTCCGTTTCTGGGAAGAATGCCTTTGTGGGGATTGCACTGAACCGGGAGATGGCTTTGGGTAGTATGGCCGGTTAACGACATTAATTTTTCCTACCCAGGAACTAGGGGTGTCTTCCCATTTGCTGTGTCTCCAACTTCTTTCAGCAAAGCCTTGTATTTCTCATTGCGCAGACCTTTCACTTCCTGGGTTAAGTGCACTCCTGAGTGTTTTATTGTTGTGATGCTATTAGTTCCTTTCCAGGTGCTCTGTCATTAGCAGAAAGGAAAGCAACTGATGTCTGCATGTTGATTCTGTACCCACCACTTTACTGAAACTGTAATTCCAACCGCTTCCCGACTCTGCATTTCCTACAGACAAGTTCATGTCATAGCTAATAGAAACAGTGTCACCTCTTCTTTTCCAACCAGGATGCCTTTTATCTCGTCGTCTTGCCTAACTGCTCTAGCTAGGACTTCCGGTGTTACATTGACTGTCGTCACTGATCTTAGAGAGAACACTTCCAATTTTTCTCTGAGTATAATGTTAGCTGTGCGCTGTTGTATGTGGCCTTTGCTATGTTAAGGTATGTTCCTTCTATACCCGATCTGTTAAGGGTTTTTATTATAAAAGGATATAGTATTTTTCAAATGCCTTTTCTGCATTCCGGGGATAAATTCCACTTGGTCCTAGGATATAATCTTTTTAATGTATTGCTTAATTACCTAATATTTTGTTGAGAATTTTTGCATCTACGTTCATCAAGGATATTGGCCTACACAGTTTTCTTTCCCTGTGGTACCCTTCTCTCTTTTGGTAATGCTGCCTGCCTCTTCCTGGAGCACCCATCATCTTAGGCTGGCTTTCTGCGTGGTATCCGATGGCGCTCAGAGGGTTTCTGCACTTTTCAAAATACCGAGTTCTCTCTTTCCTTCAACCTTAATCAACTTCTAGATTCCCATCTTGCACCTCATTAGCCACTTCTTCCATCTGACCTGCTACAATTCCAATGCCTGCTTTCTCTCATTTATTGACTTCTTCAGTTCCAGAGTTAGCTTGGTTATTCTTGGGAATTTTAATCTTTGGTAAAGTCTTCCTGCAATCTTTAACTTCGTTCCTGGTCATGGCATTGCCCTTCTGAGCTCTCTTGCGGCTTGCTGACTTTCTTCCTAACCGCTACTTGGAATTCTTCACCATTTCGATGCTTTTTGGGTGGAGCTGGGTGCTGGAAATAGCCATTTCCTCTCTGTGACCCCACACTGCGTGCTTTTCATGGTGTTTCATGATTGCATCCGCCGCTGCATGTGAAGTAGCAAACACCTTGCTTATGTAGACCAGGCCTGGTGTGGTGCTAACAGCTCAACAGGTTGGTAATTAGACGCTTCCCCTCATTGTCCACAAGGTGGGGCTACGGTAATGCTTCCGGTTTGTCTTACCTGCGCTAAGGCTGAGAGTCCCTACATCTTTAAAAAGCTGCCAAAGGAGGAAAAGCAAGCACAGTCGTAGAGCGGGGAGAACTGTGTACTCAGCTTAAGTGCGCCCTGGCCCGGCACAGATCCTCGAGTTGGGCTGGGGTCCCCGAGGCCCCTGGCAGAACTCTGCCAGCGTCCTGGGCCCTTTCCTTCCGTTCTCCCGCCTGCATATTCCCCGCGGCTCTCCCTGCCCCCGTCACTGCGGTCTCGCCTCAGAGAGCAGAGATCCCTTCAGAGACCCTATGGCTGGGCCGCCCCCTCCCCACCGTCTGCCACCAAGCGCACGCCTGCCCGTGGCGCTGCCCTCCGGCTGCCACGCCCGCGGTCCACGCCGCCTCTCAGGTGCACGGGTGGGTGGATCTCGGTGTCCCGGTCTGCTGAGCGCGGCACTTTTTACGGTGATGGGTGTCCGTTAGTTGGAAATTGAAGGAGAGAAAAAACAACTCACACGCCCAAGCCGCTGACCGTGGACTTCCCTTTCTGATGGAGTCCTCCCCGGCCGTCCAGCCCGAGTCCCCGGATGGTCACCTCCCTTCCCCACGGTCTTGAACTGGTCTCCAGATCTTCATCCTCTACATTGGACAAGCGCAGGCCTTGTCTTCTCAACTGTTCCTGCAACGCCAGGAATGCACCTTCTAATGGTGTGCAGCCCCCGGAATGCTGAGCAGCTCATGGACTGCATGTAACAGGCAGTCCATAGGTAGCTACTGATTCAGAGTGAAAATCAAGACGACAGCTATTAAACATTACATAAGGGCCCCACAGGCCCAGTGTATGCTTTTGGCAAAACATGCTTCTCAAAACGCGTGCTTCGTACCTGATAACGCTGTCAGTGCAGTTGGTTTGCTGGTAGGATGGGCCATGCTGCTCTTTCCTCAAACCCTGACAAGACTCGGCGTGCACGCTGTTGTTTTCCAAGGTCTGCACGGAAGAAAAGGCCTCCTGCTCACCTAGAAGAGAATGGGAGCAAGCACAATTAAAAGTACATTATTTCCAGGACATACACTCACTCAGCAGAATTAAGTCGCAGTAATTTAGAATGAATATACTCAGTAGCATATTATGCAGCTGTTAACAGCGAGCACAGGTCTGAATGCACTGACACAGACAGGTATCCACGCAGGATCGCATGAAGGACTCCATTATGCCGTTAGTGAGGTTCATCTGTGGCGGCCTACGCTGTCTTGGGTTCCCGCTGCATTTTGGGGTGGGATGAGGTGTGCAGATCATGGCTGTTAACAAAAGCACGAAAGGCTGTGTATCCACCACCAGTGACGACCTGAACATCCCCATCACTCCAACAGCTCCCTCCCCCGCTCTTCCATAGTCAATTCTTTCCCTAACGTTAACCTGTGCTGTTTTCCGAACGGAAACGTACAGCGTGCAATCTTACAAACGCTGCTGTTTTCCGAACGGAAACGTACAGCGTGCACTCTTACAAACGCTGCTGTTTTCCGAACGGAAACGTACAGCGTGCAATCTTACAAACGCTGTAAACGTACAGTGTGCACTCTTACAAACGCTGCTGTTTTCCGAACGGAAACGTACAGCGTGCACTCTTACAAACGCTGCTGTTTTCCGAACGGAAACGTACAGCGTGCACTCTTACAAACGCTGCTGTTTTCCGAACGGAAACGTACAGCGTGCAATCTTACAAACGCTGCTGTTTTCCGAATGGAAATGTACAGTGTGCAATCTTACAAACGCTGCTGTTTTCCGAACGGAAACGTACAGCGTGCAATCTTACAAACGCTGCTGTTTTCCGAATGGAAATGTACAGTGTGCAATCTTACAAACGCTGCTGTTTTCCGAACGGAAACGTACAGCGTGCACTCTTACAAACGCTGCTGTTTTCCGAATGGAAATGTACAGTGTGCAATCTTACAAACGCTGTAAACGTACAGTGTGCACTCTTACAAACGCTGCTGTTTTCCGAACGGAAACGTACAGCGTGCACTCTTACAAACGCTGCTGTTTTCCGAACGGAAACGTACAGCGTGCACTCTTACAAACGCCGCTGTTTTCCGAACGGAAACGTACAGCGTGCAATCTTACAAACGCTCCAGTTTCCGAACGGAAACGTACAGTGTGCAATCTTACAAATGCTGTAAACGTACAGTGTGCAATCTTACAAACACTGTTGTTTTCCGAACAGAAACGTACAGCGTGCAATCTTACAAACACTGTTGTTTTCCGAACAGAAACGTACAGCGTGCAATCTTACAAACACTGTTGTTTTCCAAACAGAAACGTACAGCGTGCAATCTTACAAACTCTGTTGTTTTCTGAACGGAAATGTACAGCGTGCAATCTTACAAACGCTGCTGTTTTCCGAACGGAAACGTACAGTGTGCAATCTTACAAACGCCGCTGTTTTCCGAACGGAAACGTACAGTGTGCAATCTTACAAACGCCGCTGTTTTCCGAACGGAAACGTACAGTGTGCAATCTTACAAACACTGTTGTTTTCCGAACGGAAATGTACAGTGTGCAATCTTTTCGTTCTGGCTTCCTTCATTCAGCAACATGCTCTGAAGACCCTGTGTGTGTGAATTAAGCCCACTACCGTGCTGGGAGTAGTATCCCATCATGTGGGTGTGCCACAGGTCACCCGTTCTCCTGTGACATGACATCTGCACGCGTGAATAAAGTGTGATGAACATGCACAGTTTTCTGAGTGACCATGCGTTTTTATCCCACTTGTGTGATGACTCAGAAGGAGCTGCTGGATGATATGGGAAGAGGATGTGTGACGTTGTAAGAAACAGCCTCATTTTCCAAAGTGGCTGCACACTTTTTGCATTACCTTCAGGAATGTGTGAGTTTCAGTTACTCTGAAATCGTGCCCGAATTCGGTATTGTCAGTCTTTTCTTTGAATTTTAGCCTTTCCAATAGGTGTGCGATGGTATTTCAAACAGTTTTAATTTCCTACTGACTGAGATTGAGCTTTTTCTTTTCATAGGTTACTTGACATCTGTATAACATCTGGAAAACTGGTAGGCTCTCTCGATAATTTTAAATTGCGTTATCTTCTTATTGCTGAATTTTTCAGAGTTCTTTAAATATTCTGGATAAAAACTATTTCACATGTAATTTGCAAATATCTTGTCTTTTCGCCATCTTGCTGACGGTTTGCCGAAGTCTTTCAGAGAGAAGTTTTTCATCTTGATAAAGTCCCGTTTATCTTGATAAAGTCCCGACTATTCCACATGCCCTGGAGAAAGATACACACCCTGTTCTTGATCGAGGTGTTCCACAGATGTCGTGAGGCCAATCCCGCTGACAGCTGTCCAGGTGTCACGCATCTTCGCTAACTTTCTGCGTGTTTCACCACTTACAGAGAGGTATGTCGCACGTCCCAGCAATCACTCTGGATCTGCTTCTTCTTGAAGCTTTTATCAGTGTTTGCTTCCCGCATCTTGAAGCTCTCAAGTTCGGTGCGGGCGTATTTACGTTGTCACACTTTCAGAGATCGACCGCAGGCTGTGCGATTCCCCTGGAGCCCTGCTCCTGCTCCTGCCTCCTCATCCATTCTGCCTGACCTCGACGCAGCGTCCCCGCTTCCTCCTGATCATGGTTAGCACGGCACATTGCCCCTGGCCTCTTGTTTCTAACCGGATTTTATTTTGAAGGACGGATTCTTATAGGCGACATATATCCGCATCTTCCTCTTTCCTCTAATTGGATCGTTCCCATCTTTTAGCCGGTACGCTGAGGTCATCGTTCGTGTGATTACTGATATAGCTGGACTAATAGAAACCATCTTGCTAGCTGTTTTCCATTTGTTCCATCTGGGTTTATCACTGTCTCTTTTCACCTCTTTTATGCCTCATGTTTGGGGTGTTTTAAATTCTGTTTTATTGTGGGGCGCGGCTACAGTGTCTGGACAGGTTCAAGCCTCGGACTGATGAGAGGGCACCGTACTCTCATGGCCACGTGCAAGTCGCAGCGTGGAGGGCAGAGCCTCCCAGCACCGTGATAGCCAACAGCTGTGGTTGTGAGCGTGAACCTGTGGTCCGAACACGTGGCCCCACGTGCCTGAGTGATGTGGGCTTGATCAGGTGCATGTAGTTGAGGAGGATCGAAACCCCACCAGAACGTTGTAAGCATCTTGACCACGCCCTTCCTTTGCCTCGTGGCATCTGCTATGACATAAAGACACGGCTCGTCGTCCGTGACGCTGCCGCTAGCTCTCCACCAGAGAGGCTCTCCCTCAGAGAGGACTACGTCCCACCCAGCCCCAGCTTTCTTCTCTTGTCTGTCTTTTCTCCATCCTTCACCGCCCCCGCTCAGGGTCACCGAACCTGGCTGAGCTGGCGCGGCACAGAAGGCACCCAATGTGGGGCTGAGTGTGCCATGGCCGTGCCAGCCGCCACATTTCATCTCTACTGACATTGCTTCTACTTCTCTAAAACCTCTGTGTAACAACTGTCCTAAAGTCTGCAGCGCATCTCAGTAAGGATTCATTTTCTGCCTCCAAATGACACACTACGTCAGAGGCACTGTGAGGACTCGACGACGGCATATCCCAGCGCCTCAGCGTTTTCACACGAACCACCAATGCAGAACACGGTTTCTGTTGCAGTCAGGTGCCTTTTAGAACAACTAAAAATAAGTGAAAAGTAGAACTGACTTTACCTTCATTCATTCCGTTTCCAGTGCTTTCCATTACTTTGTACGGACTGAGTCCTCCGTCTGTATTCTATTTCTTTTACCGGTAGAAATTCCGTTGGCATTCCTTACAGAGTAAATCTGCTGGCAGTGAGTTCCCAGTTTTGATGTGAGGAAATCTTTGTATTGCCCTCATTTCTGAAAGAGCGGTTCCAGCAGGTGTGAAATCCTACACTGACAGTTTTTTCTTGAAGACTCCATTGTCTTCCGGGGTGCACGGTTTCTGAAGAAGTGTCTGCTGTGATTCTGACCTTTGCTTCTCAGGACAGAATCTGTGTTTTCCTCTGGCTGCCTTCCAAACTGCCTTTTTCTTTTCAGCAGTTTGACTAGGAGATGCTCCAGTGCGTGTTATTTTGTGGTGGGTGTGTTTTCCTGTTTTTGGCGTTTCCACTACCTAATGTTCTTTGGATCTGTGGGAAATCTTGGCCATTATTTCTTCAGGGATTTCTTGTGAGATTCTAATGATACATCTGATAGAACACTTGCCATTGTCCCACAATTCTGCCGATGCTCTAGTCTGTATTTTATTTCTCGCTGCGTTTGTCTGTGTGGTTTCTCTTTACCTATCTTCCAGCTTACGGCTCCTTTTCTCAATGGCGTGCCTGTCGCAGGCAGACACTCCTCTGTCCAGCACTCCTGGCACGGCCACGTGATCGCTGACGCCCCAGCGCTATGCTGTGCTTACCCAGGGAGTCCTGCATGCTGCCTGCTTTGTCCATGAAAGGCTTTACGTGCTGCTCACAGTTATTTTAAATTCCCACCCGTGTGTCCCGGCACCTGTGTCATTTCTCACTCTTAATCTGATGATCGCCTTGTTTGCTTTTCCGTCTGTTGAAAGCGGACCATGGTTCCTTTTGATGGAAAGCGACAGCAGAAGCGGGGCATGCGTGCTCCTACTAGACCTGTGTTCGCGTTGACCTTAAGGCTTAGGCCGGGGTGAAGGTGGGCGGTTGTCACGGTTTTGCTCGACGTCCTGGGTTTCAAATTCCTCTGGAGACACGCGGTGCTGCAGGCGGGGCTGCGGCTGCACAGCCTTCTTTCGGTGTTTGCTCCACGGTCCTCCCTTGGCATCGCGCCTCAGGGGACGTCTGCCTCTTGCCAGTTACTTGATTCAGGGACCCAGTGCGCGCGCCTCACTTCTCCCTGCAGGTGTGGGTGTCTCCTTAGATTAGGTGCTGGCTGTCCTGTAACCTCAGCACTGACAGGTTCAAGAAAGGTCAGGAGCTGACAGCTGTTGCTCAGTGGTTGAGCGTCGACCCACGAACCAAGAGGTAGCCAGTTTGATTCCTGGTCAGGGGTTATGGCCAGCTTGTGGGCTCCGTCGCTGGAGGGGGTTGCAGGAGGCAGCCAATCATGATGCTTCTCTCTCACCGATGTTTCCACCTTTCTATCCCTCTCATTTCCTCTCTCTCTAAAAATCAATGAAAACATTTCAAAAACAGAAGGACAGACCATGCGCTTGCCGTCCGTCTGGCTGCCTTCCTCGGCATTTGGAATGACGCTCATCCCAGCTCTCCCTGAGTGGGGCCAAAGCCCGCTCACTCTCTCTCCATCACTTCCATGTACAGATCGTCTGTTTGCACTCAGGCATTGCATCTGCCCGGAAGAGGGACGTTCCGTGTTCCCTCATGTCCCCCGTTACTGCGCTGGCACTG
The DNA here is from genome assembly GCA_026230045.1 of Corynorhinus townsendii. Classification (NCBI taxonomy): domain Eukaryota; kingdom Metazoa; phylum Chordata; class Mammalia; order Chiroptera; family Vespertilionidae; genus Corynorhinus; species Corynorhinus townsendii. Next base: position 218,020,685 of record JAPDVU010000002.1, read on the forward strand.
GCTTCAGTCCGCGGAGCCGATGAAGGGGCTTTATCTCTCTTTGTTGCTCCTTGCCCTTCCGTGTTACGTTCTAACATTTCCCTTCTTATTGGGCTTTAAAGTGGGACCTGCCCTTGTGAGAAAGGCAACAATAAAAACCTAACACCCAGCGTTCTGTTGGCCCTCGCACCCGGGACATAAAGCATGCACACAATCATCACTCAGTGTTCCCTGGTGTGTATCACCACTCAACTTCCAATATTTAAGATGTAACGCTTTATTCTTCAGTTGCGTACTGATTTCTCTTGAGTGAGGAGCACTAGGTTTTTCTCACTAGGTTCTTTAAACTTGCAGGTTTTAAATGTTAATAAAATCAAGATGCCCAGCCAGTGTGGCTCCATGGTCGAGCATCAACCTGTGAACCAGGTCACCCGTGCCTGGGTCTGTACTTGAGCCACAGCAGGGGGCGTGCAGGAAGCAACTAATCAACGATTCTCCCTCATCACTGATGTTTCTCTCTCCCCCTCTCCCTTCCTCTCAGAAATCAATAAAAATATATATTTATATAAAAGACATTCAAGTAACATGAGTTCTCCCAAGTCATACCAAATGGCAACAGACTTTCCTTCCCGGCACAATCACATCCTGTGTGTGTCACCGTCGAGTGTAGCACCAACGTAAGGAGCAGGAAGCTTTCAGTGTCTAAAATAGCCGCACAGGCACCAGCTAGGCACAGCTTAACTTTTACCCAACGATAAACAATGGCAGACTGAGGCCTGCTGAAACATTCAGCCTCCAAACAGCCAGTCCTGAGGCGGCCAGACGACGGGAGAGAAGCAGCTGAGTGGAGCAAAGCGGGAGGGAGAGGGGTTTCCGCTCCGAGAAAACGCACGGAGGGAGGTCAGGACACCAACACGGGGCCCCGGGCCAGGGCAGCCCGAGGGGCGCCGGCTGGCCCAGGTGACCAAGGAAACAGTCACAGATTTAGACTTACCACCGACCCAAAGAACTCTCTCTGCCAAGACATGGGGTCACGATCCGCATCAAGAAAGATGTTTAAGGAGATCCAAGATGGCGGCGTAGGTAAACACCTAAACTGCTGCCTCGCGCAACAATTTCAAAAATTCAACTAAAAGACAAAACGTCTATCACCCAGAACCACGGGAAAGCTGGCTGAGTGGAAGTTCTACAACTAGAAGGAAAGAGAAAAGAGCATTGAGACGTGCACGAGCGCTGAAAAGCTGAGGTACGGAGGCGCGTGATCCGGGCTGGCGGCGGGCATTGCTTTTTTCAACCCAAAGGGAGACAAGCCCCCGACTACTCTGAAATCCAGTTTCTGGGGAGACGCGGGGGACCCAAACTCCTACGGGGAGAAGCTGGACTGTCTGCCAGTGAGGGTGGCTTGCTTGCAGAGCTGCGCGCAGGAATACTTGTTTACGGCACTGGGGCTCGGGACTCCAGGACGCCGTCTGGGACACAGAGCCGGCTAACTAGCAGCCATTGCTGTTTGCCACGCCCTATCCTAGTGACGCCCTGAGACCCCGCCCTGCACCACCTACAAACCCACCCAAGCTCTAAGCAGCCGCTTTTGCGTAAGAAAGCCCTGCCCTATCGCAGCTTAACCTAGCAAACTTGCAGCCCGGGTCAGACAGCTCCAAAACCTCCAAACCTCAAGCAAAGAGGAGAAAACTGTAGCTCTCACTGTAGCTCCTGCTGGATGGCCTCAGACAGTAGCTGACCTGCACCCCATTGGAGATCCAGAAGCCAGTGTACCTAGTGGTCAGAGTGAGACACCAGATTTCAACTCCTCACATCCATAAGTGACACATTCAAGAGGCAGCCTCAGCGAGCACCAAAGCCCCACTGAAACAAGTCCTGCCCCATAAGTGTGTCTTCAGCGCAGCAGTTCTTCCATTATAGACACAGTGAGTGCTCACAGCCGATTGGCCTGGAGGTCAATTCCTCCCAGAATACCAACAGCAATTAAGGCTTAACTGCACCAAGTCTTTGCACTCAGCCCACAAAGGGGTGTACCAAGAGCGTCCACATCAGGTGATTGGGGAGGCTGAGCTACTGCCCCCTATAGGTCACCTACCACACAAAGCTACTCTATCAACACAGGGAAGCAGCCAAAATGTGGAGACAAAGAAACATGTCACGAATGAAAGAAACGGAGGAAAGCAAACTACTGGATGACATAGAGTTCAGAACCACATTTATAAGGTTACTCAAGAATCTTCTTAAAACCACTGAGAAACTTGATGAGACCTTCAAGGAGCTTAATGAGAATGCCAAAAAAATGGAAAAGGATCAGTCAGAAATGAAGCATACACTCTCTGAAATAAAGAATATACAGAAACTCAACTGTAGATCAACATACCCCAAAAATCAAACCAAAGATCTGAAATATGTGGAAACAAAAAACATCCAACCAGAAAAACAAAAAGAAAAAAGAATCCAAAAATATGAAGATAGTGTAAGGAGCCTCTGGAACAACTTCAAGCGAACCAACATCCGAATTTTTGGGGTGCCAGAAGAAGGGAGAGAGCAAAATATTGAAAACCTATTAGAAGAAATAATGACAGAAAACTTTCCCTACCTGGTGAAAGAAATAGACGTACAAGTTCAGGAAGTGCACAGAACCCCATACAAGAGGAATCCAAAGAGGACCACACCAAGACACATCATAATTAAAATGCCAAAGGCAAAAGACAAAGAGAGAATATTAAAAGCAGCAAGAGAAAAACAGTTAATTACCTACAAGGGAGTACCCATACGACTGTCAGCTGATTTCTCAACAGAAACTATGCAGGCCAGAAGGGAGTGGCAAGAAATATTCAAAGTGATGAACAGCAAGAACCTACAACCAAGATTACTCTACCCAGCAAAGCTATCATTCAGAGTTGAAGGTCAGATAAAGAGCTTCACAGACAAGAAAAAGCTAAAGGAGTTCATCACCACCAAACCAGGATTACATGAAATGCTGAAGGGTATTCTTTAAGAAGAAGAAGAAGAAGAAGAAGAAGGTAAAGATAAAAATTATGAACAACAAAATGACATCAAATACATACCTACCAACAAGTGAATCTAAAAATCAAGTGAATAAAAAATCTGAAGAACAGAATGGACTGGTGAATATAATAGAATCAGGGACATAGAAAGGGAGTGGACTGACGATTCCCAGGGGAAGCAGGTGTGAGGGGTGCGGGAAGAGATTGGACAAAAATCTTACTCCTATGGATGAAGACAGTGGCGGGGGGTAAGGGCATGGGGTGGGGTGGGGAATCAGGTGGAGGGGAGCTATGGGGGGAAAAAAAGAGGAACACCTGTAATAATCTGAACAATAAAGTTTTATTTAAAAAAATAAATAAATAAAAAATAAAGAACAAATAAGATCAGAAAAAAAAAAAAAGAAAGATGTTTAAGACGAACTCTCTGGTAGAGAGGAAACCTGCTGGTTTCAAGGGCCAGGGAACGCTGTGCCTTCTACGGTGCCCCGACATCTACAGGAGACAGAGGAAGCCTCCGCCACGGGGAAGGAGACCCTGAGGGACGGGCTTGCTAACGCCGAGGGCAGCCGCTGGGCGCCAGGGGGCATGGCTGCAGGAGCCTGGGTCTGACGTTTTGTTCTGTAGCTCATGTCGCACCCTAACACCCACCAGCTGTGACCACGGGCCTTGGAGACAACGTCGCCTCCACACGGCAAAACAGCCACACCTGACAATGACAGGGACCATCCACCTCGCCACACGGCAAAACAGCCACACGTGACAATGACAGGGACCATCCACCTCGCCACACGGCAAAACAGCCACACGTGACAATGACAGGGACCATCCACCTCGCCACACGGCAAAACAGCCACACGTGACAATGACAGGGACCATCCACCTCATTTAGGCGCCCCAAATCTGTAACGCCTCCCGAAACTGTATTAACATTCAGGGAGAAAGACAAAGGGAAAGTTAGCTGATTAAAAAGTCCATGTGATTTGATGTCTACATGACTGGGCTTTCCTCGGCCATATATGGCAGTAGGTTCAATTTTCGAAATCATGCAGTTACCGCAACTGAGCTGACTCCTTTGGAGCGCGGCTTAGCTACAGTTGAGAAAAGTGCACGTGTCGGGAGAAACGCCTCGTTTTTCACTCAAGTCCGGTCTCGAGCGCGCCCCACTGGTCTGCAGCGACAGGCAGGGATGTTTCGGAAAGGCCCCTGGTTGGCAGGCGGCGCGGGGAACGGATGAACGTGCTGGTGTCAGAAAGGTCGGTGGCGCGCTGTCACTGCCTGCGCCCGCTCAGCTGTCAGCCCCGCGGCTGCGGCCGCCGCCATCGCGACTGGCCAAGTGGCCGCGGAGAGCAGCAGCAGCTCAGCGCCGCGGCTCGGTGCTCACCCCCCCCCCCTCCCCGCCCCCCATGTCCACGCAGAGAGGCGGGGCCCCGCGGACGCACCACTGGACCGTCCCGCGAGCGTCCCCACCGCCGGCTGGTTGGGTGACGCGGTCATTGACTCCATGTGCAGCTGCTGCCCCCGAGTTCTAATGTTGTTTACTCTGGCACAGACCTGCTGCAAGGCCACCTTAGGGGGAAGAACGAGAGGCATCTCAGATACGGTCACACGAACATTCCGAGACTCACGCACAGGACACGTTAACCTTCTGGTCCTCCGAACACGCGTAGGTGAAGAGCAGGCAGTGCCGTTACTCCGGCCCCGCCCCGGGTCGCCGCACAGCGTCACGTGCATCTGCTCGCACCGCGCTGGTTTGCAGACAGCACACGATTAACAACTACGGCTTCCCAAAGCGGGTGTTTCTTTTCAGTTTCCCAAGCCAGGGCGGGTGAGAAGGGCCGCCAGCAGGCGGGGCTGCAGGTCGGGGGGTGGGGGGGGGGGGCCCTGCGCTGCAGGAGGACGGGGCGCCCGCCCACTCACCGGCTCCTTCCGGGCGTCCTCCGCCCCCGGCCCGCTGGACTCGCCCGAGGAGGCCACGCTGACGTGCTGCTCCCGCGACCGCTGCTCCCCAGGCTGCCGCAGCCACTGGAGGCACTCACGTGGCCCGGCTGCAAGGACACGGGTCCGATTTGGGGGTTACTATCTTGCGGTCGGCGGGGGGGGGGGGGGGGGGGGGGGGGGGGGACGCAGCATGACCCACTCAGAGCTTCCCTAAAATCATCAGAAAATTGAGACTCATATTTCTGAAACCCTCAATCAGGTTTGTGAGGGTTGATGCTCTTAGCCCCCTGCCTGACACGAAAGACAGCCCCCTCGTTCCAGTAATGTTCAAGGGCAAGGGCTACTTTTTCATCTAAGTGGGTATTTCTGGAACGAAAAGTATTTTTAAAGCCATAGTATGATTCTCCTAAATGTGAAAACAACTTGTTCTTGATGCTGGGTTTAGACCAGACAGGACAAATGAAATACACACCACAGTCCCCCCACGGACGTGACTGGAGCAGTCATCAACAAGCAGTTTTTCCTGCTGTCGCCTCCGAACAGCCAGACACCGAGAAGGGCAGGCTCGCCCCACCTCTGAGGTGGGAACTGCCCTAAAACCCCACCCCAGGCTGAGCCCCCGGGCGGAGCCTGGACCCCAGAATAGGTCTCTCGTTCAGAAACGACTTCTGTCTCACCGCTCAGTGACTCAGTTTGGTGCTCTTAAAATGAGTTTTTACAAAATATTCTGTGTATTTAACATAGAGAAATGAAAAAAGATGAATGAAGTTTCCTTTAGAAACAAAAAAGAGGGAGACAGAAACTTCTGGAATGCGGAGGGTAAGGATCTCTCTCCGCAGCCCATTGTTGTGAAGTGAGTTTACCGGACAGAATATTAACATAAAACAGTTATGGGAATTTTATGTTCATTTTTTAACTCTCCCCCATTTTACCTGTAACAGAGGTTCATGAATTTGTTCCTGTAATTCTGTTATGTCTTTGTCATTACTGTCCATCTTGCTTATTCTGGCAGCAAAAACATCCTCGTTCAGTGGACTCCTACAAAACAGCACATGAAAGACTGAGTCGGGCAATTTAAAATTCATGTACAGCCCTAACTGGTTTAGCTCAGTGGATAGAGTGTCGGCCTGCGGACTGAAGGGTCCCAGGTTTGATTCCGGTCAAGGGCATGTACCTTGGTTGCAGGCACATCCCCAGTAGGGAGTGTGCAGGAGGCAGCTGATTGATGTTTCTCTCTCATCGATGTTTCTAACTCTCTATCTCTCTCCCTTCCTCTCTGTAAAAAAAAATCAATAAAATATATATTCTAAAATTCATTTATAGCCCGGCTGGCATGGCTTAGCGGTTGAGCATCGACCTATGAAACAGGAGGTCATGGTTCGATCCCCTCTGTGGGGGGTGCAGGAGGCAGCCAATCCATGATTCTCTCTCACCATTGATGTGTCTCTCTCTCTCTCCCTCTCCTTTCCTCTCTGAAATCAATAAAAATACATTAAAAAAATAAAATTCATTTACAATGATGTCTAAAGTGATTTTAAATATTCAAATAATAAACCTATGCTTTTACAAAGCAACTCTTTGATCCCAGATACAGAAAACATGAAGGTAAATAAAATTCTATTCACGGAGGTGGAGAAAGCACTGATCGATGAACGCGATGGCCCAGGCTTCTCCCGTCCCCACTGCAGTCCTTCAGGCTGCGGGCGCTGCTTGAGGACCAGCAGACCTCCATCAGGACCGGAACCTCCTCAGCTACGGGAATACGTTCACACCGGCTGGTCTCACGGATCACATTAACCGAGGACCTCCTGCAGGGATGTTAGACCCTGAGATTGCCAAGCATTTCACGTTTGAAGCACCTGACTTAAGCTCTGCGATCGAGAGGACTGCGACACCCCGTGGGGAAATGCGCCGTCACAGCCCCTTCGCCGCGTTCATGCTCCCATTCTACCCGAGCACGGCGAGGGGCAGCAAGGCCACAGGAGGACTGAAGAGAGGGGCTGCCTGGCAGGTCGCGACCTTCTGAGTGACAGGAACCGTGGTGCTTCACCCCGCACAGCAGGAACAGCCTGCCTCCTCGAGCCCGGTGACGTGCCCGGCACTGTGCCAAGCGCTCTACCGAGTTTCACCTCCTCCGCCGAGGTGACGGCCTGTGCCAGGTCACCAGCTGCCTGGCCAAGTGAGAAAGGCACTGCCTCAGCACGACGAAGGAGAGGCCTCATTTCCGCTTACAACAGACATCCCAGGGAAACCGAGGGCCCAGGCCGGAGCCCACAGGCCCCTTTTAAATGGACCCGAAAGGCACGGACCGGGAGCATCTGAGACTCCGAGGCTGGGCCAGGCCGTCCTAGGTCTACGTCCCGGAGCCTGGTACATGCACAGGCCGTCCTAGGTCTACGTCCCGGAGCCTGGTACATGCACAGGCCGTCCTAGGTCTACGTCACGGAGCCTGGTACACGCACAGGCCGTCCTAGGTCTACGTCACGGATCCTGGTACATGCACAGGCCGTCCTAGTTCTATGTCACGGAGCCTGGTACATGCACACAGGCTGTCCTAGGTCTACGTCACGGAGCCTGGTACATGCACACAGGCCGTCCTAGGTCTACGTCACGGATCCTGGTACATGCACAGGCCGTCCTAGGTCTACGTCACGGATCCTGATACATGCACAGGCCGTCCTAGGTCTACGTCACGGAGCCTGGTACATGCACAGGCCGTCCTAGGTCTACGTCACGGAGCCTGGTACATGCACAGGCCGTCCTAGGTCTACGTCACGGATCCTGGTACATGCACAGGCCGTCCTAGGTCTACGTCACGGAGCCTGGTACATGCACAGGCCGTCCTAGGTCTACGTCACGGAGCCTGGTACATGCACAGGCCGTCCTAGGTCTACGTCACGGATCCTGGTACATGCACAGGCCGTCCTAGGTCTACGTCACGGAGCCTGGTACATGCACAGGCCGTCCTAGGTCTACGTCACGGATCCTGGTACATGCACAGGCCGTCCTAGGTCTACGTCACGGAGCCTGGTACATGCACAGGCCGTCCTAGGTCTACGTCACGGATCCTGGTACATGCACAGGCCGTCCTAGGTCTACGTCACGGAGCCTGGTACATGCACAGGCCGTCCTAGGTCTACGTCACGGAGCCTGGTACATGCACACAGGCCGTCCTAGGTCTACGTCACGGAGCCTGGTACATGCACCAGTGGGTAATCAAAGAGGCCGAGTCAGCCATGCTGGCAGGAAGGTCCTTATTACAGCCTTTTTAAAAATAAAGATTTAACAAAATAGACACAAGTAAGTGGAATTGGACAGCAGAAGCTGATAGAAAAAGTTTTATTTGCTCACTAAGCACAACTTTAAAATTCTGAAAAGGGGAAAAAAAAAATCTTACCCATCAGCCCACTACCCCACACACAACCAAAAAATACATTTTATTTCCTTCTCATCTTGTCACATTTCATGGTTAGTGTGTGTGTGTCGGACATAATTTTAATCATAGGGTATAAATAACTTTATATACTTTTTACATCGAACATACCAACTTCCCATGTTCCTTAATCTCTGTAAAAATCTTTCTTGACCAATAGAACATGCCAAGGGGACACTCCAGTTTAATTAACGACAGACATTTGAGCTACTCTAAGCCGCCAATTATGACTGTGTTGCAAACACATCTTTTCTTTCTTCAGCGTCTGTTTAGCCACGCCTCCTGGAACGGTGCAGAGCGCAGCATCAGGCCGGGAGGGCCCTGCCGCTGGCGCCCAAAGCAAAGCACGGGGAATCCGCCCCCAGGCCGCGCTGCCCGACTCCAAGGGGAGGAAGCGGAGGCAGGACGGAGGCAGGACGAGGACGGGCAAGGAGGAGTTTCTATAAAACGGGGAAGCTGGTGCGCTCGCGTCCGCGCGTTGTGCCGGACGAACGAAGGACAGCCTCCGGCTCCACGGCGCTGGACCAGCTGGAGCCCGGGTGACGCCGTGGCCGTTCTGTGTGCAGAAGCGGGCGGGGCGGTGCTCGAAGGGGGCGTGGCCCGCGAACCGCAGCACTGCACCGCAAGAGGGACTTCCACGCACGGCAAACGTCCCGCCAGGCAGTCACGCATCAACGTTCGGAACGTCAGAGGAGGAAGAGAGGTGTGTTAGCAGCCTCCGCCCATCGCTCACCAGATGAAAGCAAAGGTGCCGCTCTAATAAGAAATGAGAGAAAAGCCCTGACCGGTGTGGCTCAGTGGATAGAGCGTCGGCCTGCGGACTGAAGGGTCCCGGGTTCGATTCCGGTCAAGGGCATGGACCTTGGTTGCGGGCACATCCCCAGTGGGGGGTGTGCAGGAGGCAGCTGATCGATGTTTCTAACTCTCTATCCCTCTATCCCTTCCTCTCTGTAAAAACTCAATAAAATATATTAAAAAAAGAGAAAGAAATGAAAGAAGTTAGGTCAATGATGAAGAAAATCGTCTCCGCCCTAAGCAGCAGCCTCACCTTTCTGGTGGACGGCGACCATCAGAGAGCGGTCTTCTGGGTGCAGGTGCGTGAGGATGGACATGCCGACCAGATCCTGCGGCAGGTACCCCAGCAAAGGCACGGCCCTGTGCAGACGGGCACAGACCACGGTTAGACGCAGTTACACTCGAGAACACACTCCTTTCCTGTGTTTTAAACACGAGGACATAGCTAATACACACTATGGGCAACAGTCACATGACCGAAGAGGTGGTCATCCGCATCGAAATCACGCAGGGGACCTGCCCACACAGACGGGCTCGCCGCAGGGGGACAGGGCAGAATGGCGGGGCGAGACTGGAAGCGGTGTATTTACGAGTTCCTCAGAGGTCCCTGGGGTCCTCCTTAAGTTCACAAAGATCGCGTCATCACACAGGAAAATGCTCAGGATGCTGAATGAAGCGCGCTGTGAACCTGCACAGTATGACGAAAATCACACAGAAAGGACGCCCGCAAAAGGTCATCCAGACACATGCGTCCCCAGGCTCTCGGAAACGGCGAGACACGACACGCACGCAGGTGACTTGGAGAGACGCGGCTCCATACCTTGTCCGCGTGCACATGCTCACAAACGCTGTCCAAGGTATTTTCAAAGGACCCTGAGTACCCTGCCTCCTGCAGATCACAAAGTATCTCGCCGATTGCTATTTATCTCAGGGTTCCTGTGAGGAAATAAACCCATCTGCAGGTGTTAAGATTTTTAAAAATCACCATTAACGTATCATAACCATGCCAAGTTTTCGACACTTTTGCTTCATACCTCCATATGGTATGAGGTTTGCTATCCAGGTTTTGAGATTTCATGAATTAGAAAAAATTTAAAATAAACAGGAGGGAAATGGAAGGCACTAATCTGGGGGTAACAATGTTTTAACATTTTTTCAAATAAAGAGCTTAAAAAACAGAAATAAGCAACTGCTCTTCATTATCACTACTCTTTCAGTAAGAAGGATTATTTTAACACTTAAAAAAGTAGGAAGGACCTAAGTTCAAAATAAGTCACAATTCTTTAAGTAAACTGAGTTTCACACACACAAAATCTGTTCTTTTCTCTCCCCAACCTCCCTTAAAAAAAAGTCACGAGCCGGCTCGGGAGCAGCTGTGCAGTGGAAATGCCCTGGCGAGTGCGGGAGCCGGCCCCCCATGATTACAGCCCACACGCCTCCTGGCACACTGGCCCCCCGGTTCACTGTCCTCCAGCGTAAACGGAATAATAACAACAGACTCACCGAAAGCAGCTGGGGACGCAAACATAACTTGTAAATGTGAGAAGTGCAATAGGCAGGGTATTTATATTAAACATTTAGACCAAGCAGGTCACACTCGTGGCATTTAGACAAGAAAAAAAATTTTTCAATCTAACAAAAAGCAAACTGATAATGGATAGATATCATATATGCAATGTAGGAGCACGTGAGCATACATAAACCTTTTCATATTTGTATTTATTTCCAGAAGCAAATCTCTCTTAGGCTTAAAGAAGTACTTACTGCTCATCTATTTCAAGAAAAACACACCCTGGAGTGTGTGTTGTGGTGAAAACTCTTTTATCCACCCGGATTCGAGGAGCTAGGAAAAACATGGATTCATTTAAAGGCAAGTGCGGCCCGTAGGCAGCACCCAGCACAGCCTGCTTGGCAGTCGCTGCGGTGTGGATCAGGCAGGCCCTGCAGAGAGCAGAGAACCCCGGGGAGCTGGCCTAAGCTGTCAGTAGGACATCCCCTGAGGGCTCCTGGATTGGAGAGGGTGCAGGTCAGGCTGAAGGACACCCCCCACACCCGTGCATAAATTTCGTGCACCGGGCCTCTAGTCTGGAATAAAAAAAGACCCTGAATAGCTGCAGCAATCATGAGAAAGAAGAACAATGTGGGAGGGATCATAATACCAGATATCAAGCTATACTACAAAGCCATTGTCCTCAAAACTGCCTGGTACTGGCAGAAGGACAGGCATACAGACCAATGGAACAGAACAGAGAACCCAGAGATCGACACAAGCCATTATGCTCAATTAATATTTGACAAACGAGGCAAGAGCATACAATGGAGTCAAGACAGTCTCTTCAATAAATGGTGCTGGGAAAACTGGACAGATACTTACCAAAACATGAAACTAGATCACCAACTTACACCATACCCAAAAACAAACTCAAAATGGATAAAGGACTTAAACGTAAGATGGGAAACCATAAAAATCTTAGAAGAAGCCATAGGCAACAAAATAGTAGACATTTGTCGTAGCAATATCTTTACAGACACAGCTCCTAGGGCAATGGAGCCTAAGGGGAAAATAAACAAATGGGATTACATCAAAATACAAAGCTTCTGCACAGCAAAAGGAACCATCAACAAAACAACAAGAAAGCCCACTGCATGGGAGAACATATTTCCCAATGCTATTTCAGATAAGGGTTTAACCTCCAAAATTTACAGAGAACTCATACAACTTAACAAAAGGAAGATAAACGACCCAATCAAAAAATGGGCAAAGGACCTAAATAGACACTTTTCGAAAGAGGACTTACAGAAGGCCAAGAGACATGAAAACATGCTCAAAGTCACTAATCATCTGAGAGATGCAAATCAAAACAACAATGAGGTACCATCTCACACCTGTCAGAATGGCTATCATCAACAAATCAACAAAGGACAAGTGCTGGCGAGGAAGCGGAGAAAAAGGAACCCTCGTGCACTGCTGGTGGGAATGCAGACTGGTGCAGCCACTGTGGAGAACAGTATGGAGTTTCCTCAAGACACTAAAAATGGAACTCCCATTTGACCCAGTGATCCCACTTCCAGGACTGTATCCCAAGAAACCAGAAACACCAATCAGAAAGGGTAAGTGCACCCCTATGTTCATAGCAGCCCGCAGGCCCGTGCCGCAGCCCCCTCCCCGGGAGTCTCGTGACACAGAGCGCCGCCCAGGTGGTGACACAGAGGGGCCCGCAGGCACCGGCGCGCCTCGGTGTGGGTGTCACTTCTCCTTTCTGGGCTGCATTTACAGAAACCACGGCCGGCTCCTCGGGAGAGGCAGACCACAAGGGGAGGCTGAATCAGGCTCTACCGCAGGCCAAACACTGACAGTGGGGCGGGGGGGGGGGGGGGGGAGGAATGGCTTCCCACGGCCTCGTGATGTCCCATGAGCTCCAAGGAAGGGACAGGCGGGAGGAGCGCAGGCACAGCCCCGAGCTCGGGAGGCGGGGCTCGAGGTTTGCGGGCAGAAGTGCAGGACAGGAGCACGCTCCGAGGAGGGCCTCTCAGCGAGGAAGCAAAGGGTTAGGGTTGCAAGATGACAATTCCAGGCCACAGTCTGCTGTTACGGGAGGGGACTCCCGTGGCAGAAGCTCAGCGAAGATGAGAAGGTTGGAGAGAAGACAGAGACTCACAGGCGAAGAGGAAGGAACACACGGGCAAGGCGAGCGGGCGGCAGACACTGCTGCCGCCTCCAGGGCAGCATCTGGGAGGGCGCCGGCCCACAGGGATGCGGGCAGACGCTTACGGAGGAGCAGAGACTAACAGAAGCAGAGCAGCACTAGGACAATGGAAGGCCGAACACGAAAGGCGTGCAGGACAGAGGCAGAGGAAGGAAATGCATGTTGTTGTGTGATGGCAACAGGGGAGGGAGCCGGGAGGGAGCCAGGACGACAGGCGTGCGTTCTAGCGCTCATACGGTTTGTGCATACAAGATGGGGCGACGGCCTGGACCTGGAAAGAGAAGCCAGGAGGCTCCTGCCCTGGACCAAGCTCGGGGTTAAACCCCAGAAAGAGCACGAGCTTCATTCACAGGAGGAGAGGCTCAGAGAGGTGAGCGTGCCTGTCATCCACGCCGTGCGCCGAGAGAGGGCTAACGCGGACAGCTCTGTCCGTGTTTTTCTACAAGAAGCTGGACTCACAGAGAAGGACCATCTGCACTGAGCTCTTCGGGAGACCCTTTACGGAGCGCGAAGCGGAAGGGAGACGAAAGCAGAAACGATGGTTACAGACCACACAGGACCGAGTCACGACAAACGGTAAACAGGCCTCCCGGGTCAGAAGGAACAGTGATGAGATTCAGCGACTTTCACGGACAAGAAAACGGGAGAGAAAGCTAACCACCAGAAGCCTATCTCCAAGCAAAGCTCCCACACGATGAAGTCAACGTCAGAGGAAGCACATGTAAGTCTATTCCCTCCACAGAAACAGAGCCTTCATCGCCAGTAACCTGCTACGCAGCATGTGCCCATCGAGCTGAGTCACGACGTACACTCTATGCTGAGTCACGACTTACACTCTATGCTGAGTCACGACGTACACTCTATGAAAGCCACCGGACTACATGAAAGCAAACTTACCGAATCTTTACGTTTTTAGAGGCATTGAAAGGGTTTTCTTCACACGCTGCTTTTCAAACTAAAGAAATAAAAGCCATTCCGTCTGCCTGTCCTGAACGATGTAGGGGTTTCTGGGCTGCCTCGGGGAGCAGGAACGCGACCTTGAGGAGACGGGGGCGGGGACACACACACACACACACACACACACACACACGTACATACGGGCCCATTACCTCTTTGGGTCCAGCAGTGTGTGCGTAGAACACGCTCACATCAAGCAGGTCGGCGAAGTGCGAGGCCTCAAGGACCCCCCTCCCCCGCCCCCCCCCCCCCCCCCACAGCCAAGGACGGAAGGCGCCCGCTCACCGATGTGCACCACCCGCCCAGACACCAAGGAAAACACGGCCACCAAGTCGTCCTGCGAACACAGGGACAATAAATGCCAGTACTGAGATGCTCATTCGCAACGGCCCCCCCAAGGTCACTCCCCTAGATTCCTACCAGGATCAACAGCGTAGGACATGCGCTTCCTGCCAAGGCACCTGCGCTCCCGACGTGTACTTTTTACCCGGCGCCGCAGAGCCTTCTGCAGGTTTGAGTTCGGGGCCAAGAAACACAGCAGCTCCCTCTCCACGGACTGTGCACACCGCCACGGACTGTGCACACCGCCACGGACTGTGCACACCGCCACGGACTGTGCACACCGCCACTGTGTCTGCACCGGCTTCGATTCCTCCTCCTCGGCGCTCCGTGCCTGCACCTGGAGGCTGTCTGCCCCACACCAAAGCACAGTCCAGGCTTCCAGATCCAGCTCAAGGGTCACCTCAAAGATGTCATCCTTAGCCAGCCTCCTCCCATCAGAACTGCTTCTCGAAAGTGTGACAACAGACAGGCGTCTAACTTCGCTTAATCACCCGCTGCTGCTGCTGGCCTATGTTTTCCTCCCTCGCTTAATTCTAAAGACCTGCAAGAGGAAATGTGTTCTTACACTCGCCTTTCTTAAATCTCAACAGCACCTACTATGTGCTCTGAACACACCAGTCAGTGATAGAAGCACTATGGTGGCATTAGGGACAGCTCAGGTCCCCATATTAGAAAATCTTCTCGATACAATTGTGTTGAGATCTAAACATAAAGGGAAGTAGCCTCCATCATAGCAACAAAGCACGACAGAGATTCAAAAGAGATACTAAGTGTCTCTTCCAACGTTTTATAAAAAACGCAAGAGGACACCTCCGTGTTTCCCTCGAAATGCACCTGAAATACTGACCGCTGGGCCAACTTCAGATCTTGAGTTTTAGGAATCTTGCATGTTCTAGACGGCAAGGAACAGAACACTGACGGTCCTGAAGCGGGGACTGAACCCCAACATTCCGAATGCACACCCAGGGCGTTGCCACAACAGATGCGCTACTCCGGCCCTCAGAGCCATGAGTCATGGGTGAAGCCCTGTGTCATGTAGGAAGCCTCTGAAGTTGGGCTAGAGATCGTGCACTTTACGAAATCCCTTGAGAAGAAACGACGGAGATCGAAAGGAAAACGTGTTTATAATTGCTCCTTGGCAATGTGGTAAATTCCCGGCACCCCAGGAGTGCATTTTAAAAGTACGTGTAAGGCGGGGAAAGTGTAAAACTTGTATTTAGCCAAGTGCAGTTCCCCCTTAATAGCCACAAGAGACCATGCTCCTTCAAAAACTGAGCCCTTCAGTGGATAGAGCGTCGGCCTGCGGACTGAGAGGTCCCAGGTTCGATTCCGGTCAAGGGCATGTACCGTGGTTGTGGGCACCTCCCCAGTGGGGAGTGTGCAGGAGGCAGCTGATCGATGTTTCTCTCATTGATGTTTCTAGCTCTCTATCCCTCTCCCTTCCTCTCTGTGAAAAATCAATATATAAAAATTTAAAAAAGTGAGCCTTCGCAATGTGCTTATGCTAAACTCGACTCTCCTGCAAGAGGCCAGCACAGTACTGCACTCAACTCCTACACAAGTCGGGTCTCCTAGTATGAAACACGAAGACCCTCCTGGAATTGCTCATCTGACCTAAAACACCATAAAAATCTCTAAACGCCCGTGACGACAACCGCACCAACTGCTCTGGCGGCTGCCGTCTCTGCGCAAGGGTGTGCCTGCGGCTGCCCTTCTCCCCGGCTCCTGTGCCTTGGGCGCTGTGTACACAGCGGAGGGCAGAGTTGAGGGCACCCAGGGTGCTGGGTTTATTGTGTCCCTCCGACGGGAAGTATTTTTTCATTTCCTGGGCAACCATGACCAGTTCTTCCGAGACCCTGCTTCGGTCTTGCTGTTCACTGTGAGATCAAAATAAACTCAACGCTTTCGATTTCCGTGACGGCCAAACTTTTACTGCACAGCCTATTACGTGCCAAGCATCCTTCTAAGTGCTTAGCAAGGATCAAGTCTGAGTTCACCTGCTTTACAGGTGGGGGAATGCCAGCCACAGAACCTGGGAACACGCATTCCCCCTCTCCTTCCCACCCCAGCCTGCGCTCAGCTAACTTCCTGAACCACTCTCCATCTACTTCCGTCCCTCTTCTTGGGTCATTTACTTGCTTCCCAGAGCATTTCATTGGAGGATCCCTGAGTTGCCCCCCTAAACTTGCTCCTCGGGGCTTGCTTACAAACAAAGTAGAAAGACTGCAACCCTCCAGTCCCTTTTCCCACGCGCGGGCGAGGAAAAACCAACCAACCAACCAGGGTGTAAGTGTCACCTGTGGCTGCTCTCCAGGTATTTGCTCTGAAGCTGGTATTTCTGGCTCCACCTTTCCCCAGTCTTTCCCCAGGGCCTGGGGGCCGCTGGCCCGGGGTCCCGCCAGGTGATCAGGTGCAATCCCCCCGGAGCCAGGCGGTTCGCTGCTGGACATGTTTAGGTCTTCGCCACAGCGTCCATCTTCCGCTCGGCAGTCCCAACCTGTTGCCTGCTTCTTTCTCCCTTTGTAACGAGCGACAGAAATTCACTTCTCACTCTGGTCCATGCCTCTGCATTAGAGAAAACGATCGGCCATCACAAGTGGGCGATTACTGATCTCCGCTCACGGGAGGTCCAGCCTGGGGAGAGAAAAGTGACCAATGTTAAGTGAAACGGGCAATGGGACGCGGGAGACCGGGCTGGAAGCCCTGGAGGGACCCTCGGCCCCGGCGGCCGCAAAGCCTGACTCGGGTTCACCCACTTGCCCACCGCAGCCCTGCAAAGTCGGCGCGCGCCAGGAAGGGGACCCTGGTGAGGCGGGCAACTTTAAGTACAAAGTTTCGGGGACCCCAGGTTACCGGGCGGTGCTGCCCGACCGCGGTCCCAGCCTGAGGGCCGGCTCGGGACAACCTGCGGCCGGCGAGCTGTGAGGCCTCCCGGACGGACCCCAGGACTCCCCCGCCGCCGTCTGCATGGCCGCCAGCCCAGCCCGGCGGAGCCGTGCAGTCCCGAGGCCCGCGGGGTGCCCGGCCCCAGGCACCGCGCCCCCCAGCACGCCACACGTGATGAGGCCCCGCCCCCTGACTGCGCGATTGGCCGCCGCTGCGGGCTCTGCGGGCCCCTATTGGTCCAGAGGCGGGTCCAGGTTACGTAACCCGAGGCGAGTGGGCGGGGCCGAAGGCCCCAGAGCGCCTTACGTAACGCGGTTGGGCGCAAGGCTGGCCAATGCCGACAGGCTGGCGAGTAAGCAGGGGGCGGAGGACCCCGGAGGAAGACGAGGGTCTGTAAAGGGCTTCCTTCCAGAAAAGGAGGTGTGGAGAAGCCCGCTTTAAAGTACCCGAGGCTCTTTCAGAGTGTGCACCTGCTCATCCGAAATGGAAGGCAGCGTGCAGACCTGCACCCCTCGCCAGGGCCTGGCCATCAGAAATCTTCAGTGTTTGTTGGGTGAATGAAAGGAAGCGCATAGGAAGGGAACTGTGCCAATTGTCCATGTCATGGGTTGGATAAACCGTCTTATTTTTCCAAACGATGGCAAATCTCACGCGCCTCTGAAGCTCTTTGGTCAAACTGCGTTCATACAAATATTTATTGAATGCATATCTGGGTAGGGATGAGTGTGGCCCCTGGGTGGGGAGAGAGCTGTGGCCACTCAGGGAGTCTACATTTTATTGACATAAAACATATGAACAACTCCATCAAAGGTCGGAAGGTGGCAAGTGCTGTGCAGAACATGAAACAAGCTAATGGGATAAGGTGTCACCAGGACAGGCCTGGGGGTGAAGGAGGCAAGAGGCACATTAGCCAGGGGATCGGGTGGCCTCTGGGAGGTGAAATTGAAACCTGGGTGTGTGAAGTGGGTGGGGAAGGCCCTGCCATAGAGCAGGTGTGCTGGTGAGAAACCGGAGGCAGGATACTTTGCCTGGAGAACAGGGAGGGGGAGGGTGGTGCCAGTTGGGGTCAGAGGTTAGGAAGGCCAGACTACAGTGGGCCTTATCATCAGG
Organism: Corynorhinus townsendii; assembly: GCA_026230045.1. NCBI lineage: Eukaryota > Metazoa > Chordata > Mammalia > Chiroptera > Vespertilionidae > Corynorhinus > Corynorhinus townsendii. The sequence goes on from JAPDVU010000002.1 coordinate 218,038,843, forward strand.
GAAACTTGGATTTCTTTCTCATGGTAGTGGAAAGGGGCAGGTTTTAAGCAAGATAGGGATTAGTCTCAGACTGCTGCACACTTAAAAGTTAAAATAGTTAAAAGTTAGGAGGCCTTGATTAGAAGTTAGAAGATACATTTGGGGGCACAGAGCCTTGCGGATGGAATGAGAAGAGAGCATCAAGATGGCTCCTGAGTCTGGTTTAAGCAGAGCGGTTTGTGATGGGACATCAGCTTAGAGGGGCAAGTCCTGGATGGTGCGTGTTGATGGAGGGGAGACTGAGAGTTTCGTTTTCACGTTATGTTTGAGATGTGCATTCCACCTCCAAGCAGAGTTGTCAGGTAGGCCATTGGATTTCTCAGCCATTCTCTGGGATGGACATTATTGACTAGAGGCCCGGTGCACGAATTCGTGCCCAGGTGGGGTCTGGCTGGCCCACCCCAATTTGGGCCGGGCTGGCGGGGGGAGGGGGAGCACGGGAGGTCAATTGGCCGGCCCTGCCCCCAATCAGGGTGGGGTGGGGCTGATTGGGGCGGCAGTGCGCGTCAAAGCAACCGGTTGTTCTGGCCACTTGGCTTTTATATATATACTAGAGGCCCAGTGCACGAAATTCATGCACTCGGAGGCGGAGGGGCGGGGGGTCCCTCAGCCTGGACTGCACCCTCTCACAGCCCGGGAGCCATCAGTCGGATATCCTTAGCGCTGCTGTGGATGCAGGAGAGGCTCCCATCACCGCTGCTGTGCTCGCCAGCCGTGAGCCCGGCTTCTGGCTGAGTGGTGCTCCCCCTGTGGGAGCACACTGACCACCAGGGGGCAGCTCCTGCACTGAGCATCTGCCCCCTGGTGGTCAGTGCGTGTCATAGTGACTGGTTGTTCTGCTGTTTGGTCAATTTGCATATTAGCCTTTTATTATATAGGATAATGTCTTATTATGGGCAAGGCCTCTACTTCAATTTTTTTTAGGTAAAGGGAGGGGCAGAATTTTCACTTGAGCCTGAAGCTAAAATTGCCCTTAGCTCATAAATCTGCATACCACTGAGACCCATCTTGGTGAGGCTCGTTCTGAACCCCCACACTGTTCTGTTATGTGTGTATCGGGAACCATCTCATCTCTTTAGTGAAAGGAACCTTTTGTTACGTTACAATGACTAACTTTATCTCATGGGTTGTGTTTTGGCTTCAAGCCTGTATCCAGTATTCATGCAGCAACTTCAGCTCTATCGTCCAATATTTACCTGGCATATCTTTTATTTTATTTTCCCTAAGTCTTTCTAGATTTTTATGTATTAGATAGGAATAGCCCAAGGACACAGACAATAGTCTGGCAAAGGCCTGGAAGGGGCGGGTGCAGGGTGGAGGAGATCAATGGGGGAAAAAAACAAAACCAAAACAAAGGGACATCTGTCATATTTTCAACAATCAAGATACATTTTAAATAAAGGGAAATATCTTAGTTGAAAGGAGTTTTATGTGAAATAATATAATTGCTCTACACTGTACTTTACATTCTCAACTCCTCTCAGAGAGGTATTAATTGACCCTATGTTCACTTAATGTTAATTGACCCTGTGTTCACTGACTGCAGGACTGACTTCCGCCACGCCAACCCAGCACCGACTGCCACGGGGGCTGCGATCAGACCTGCTTTTCTCTCTGGGCCTCTGTCTGGGCCTGATCGTAGCCCCCTTGGCAGTCAGTGCTGGGTCGCTGAGGTGCCCGCGGTGCGGCAGTTCGTGCTGGGTCACCATGGCAACCCAGCACTGACTGCAGGACTGACTTGCGGTCATTTTGGACGTTACAGACCCTGGCTCTTCATTTATGTATGTATATGTATATGTATATGTTTATGTATATGTATATTTATATGTATATAGAAGAGGAGGCGGCGGCAGGGGAAATACTTAATGCTGTTGGGTGCATACTGAGTTTGGGAGGCCTAGGTCTACCAGGCCAGGAATCAGTAGATTAATGATAGAACTATGGGAACAGATGACTGGAGAATAAGTAGAATGGAAAGACAAGTTGGCTGAGGACCCGGCCCCAAGGAACCCTGACATTTACGGGAGGAACAAAGAAAGAGGAGCCCATCCATGGTAGATTTTCCTTCAAAATCTTGAAAATGGCCCCAAAAGTTCATAGATTTCATTATAAAGAGGGCCTGAAGAAAAGGCACAATTCTTTTCCAGGACAACAGTGTCAGACAAGAAAAGTAGTGCCTACCTGTCCAAGGCAACGGAAAAAGTCACCCTCTTCTCTCCCAATAGGACTTCACAGGAACTGACATTTTGGTGACCATAAGTCTACTTGCACCCATATTACATTGTTCCCTGGGCTATGTTCAAGGGAAAAGAGAAGCAGAACCGGAACAGGAACCATGTGTTTGGACTGTCCCTCACCACCCAAACGATACCTCCCGTCCCACGAGGGCAGTGATCTGCGTACCACATGCGAGGCCAGCTCTGCACAGCACCTTTGAAAGACCGTAAACTAAGAAATCCAGAAGCCAAACGCTGAAGCACTTGGCACTCATGAGAAAGCCAGTTCCCCACTCATCTCCTGTATGGAAAAGCGCTTTGCACAAGAGAGGTAGTGTGCGTCTGTTAAGTAGTGGTTGGGGATCTGCTGAGTAGCAGGAAGTCAGGAACTCGGGGAGGGACTGGTGTGTGGGGTTTATAGGGAGAGGCGGGGCACAGCAGGGAATGCCATTGTTAGGACTCTGACCAGGCACAGCTACTCCTCTGTAAGCAACACAGGGACCAGGGTTATGTTTACAAACACTTTATTGATGTCATTACAGTGGGCAAGTTCCCAGCTAAATGCAGATACGAGCGAGGTATTCCTGGGTTAAGCAGGAGCCGGTGGGTTACATGGGACTGAGCATAAGGCCAAGGAGAGAGCACCGAAGTTTCAATGTCAGACGCGGCCAGAGACCCGGAGCCGAGGGGGCTAACGTCCCTACACTGAGGGCTGCTTCCTCCTCACAGCTGGGCGTGTTCAACCATTTCAGTGCCGTCGGGGAGCAGGCACCACAGGCATGGACCCCGTGTCCTGGCGGACTCAACGGCCGCTGCTCCGGAAGTCACATGCTAGCACGGGAGCTCCCAGGCCAGCAGGCGGAGTGCAAACCTCTGCTTCTCCCTCCGTGCCTCCTTGCCTGCCTTCATTCATTCCTGACTTCCCGCCCTGAGCCACACAGCCTGACGCTGAACGTCTCAACAAGAATCTCTCAGATGACAGTAGCTATTCCAGAGCAGCATCTTGTGCAGACAGCCCGAGTCTATGACAGCGAAGACAGTCAGTCTCCAGTCAGCCATCCGTGAGAAGTCAGCCCCCCTGACCAACGCGAACTGAAAGCATACTGCAGGAGACAGAGTGGAATACGAATAAACATAGAAACAAACTCCAAAAAGCTACGGTCTGTGAGGCCTGGGTCAAATAACGACCAGTTCACAGATGGTCTTCCTTAAGGCGACAACATGGTTGCTCACGGAGTTCTCAGAAACACACGGGAGCCACGGCTGCATTCTGCAATCTGTCTCTAGGTGGGAGTGGTCAGGGTCTAGCTGGAACCTTCTCTAACCCCAGGAAACACGCTAACTAGGAAGGGGCATCGTGGCACCTGCAGGGTTTTAAGGCAAGAAAGGCCTGTCAGGATGTAGAGCTTCACAAGCAATGTTACAACGTTAATTCTGAAGCGCACCTGGAGTTCCATTTGTCACTTGTTGGAATTTATCTGTCAGGAGCAGACTCAAGGGCATTTGACTGGGACTTAACTTTTTGGCAAAATAGGAACTTTGGTCATAGCCATAGTTCTATCAAAATGTTTTAAAGAGGTTATTTCTGATTAAAATATTTTAAAAATATGATACAAAACACTAACAGGAAAGTAAACATCTTTGTATATACTGTAAGAACCACAATTTTTGACGGGCATCTCATTTTAAACACAGCAAAAGCATCAGTAGTGCTGATAAACAGTAGAGGGTCCTCTCCTAAGGAACCAGAACAGGAGCAAAATAAGGCACGACCTGTCGTCGTCACAGATTTGAGTGAGACAGTAGTGTTCTCTCTGGAAGGCACAGACGGGAGATCTGATTACCCAAAGGTTTACATGTGGTTCTGAAGATAAGGTCACGTGACGAGGATAGCTAACTTGGAAGAAAGTTCCCGAAATGGAATTAAAGGCGATTACTCAGACAACGCTACCGCTAGGTTATGCACTCTGCAACTCCAGAAGTCTTTCCTCAGCCCGTGTGTAAAGTGTAAGTGGTAAAGGCGCTGTGCAAAAATGCGGGCTGGGCTGACCACACTTCTGGTTTGGAGCGCACGTTGGAAAGAAAAGAGGCACATTTCCTAAAGATCAAACTTGGCATTAACGAGCAGGGAATAGCCACGCACATGTGGCAGTCTGTGAGCTCGATGAGATAGCAGGCTCTAAGTCCGCGTCTTGACGAGCTTCCAGAAGAGCAGGCTGGAGGCCCTGGTCCTTCACGAAGACACACTCCACACTAAGCAGCAGGGAGGCGGGAAGAGCAAGGAGACGCAGTTAGGCTCCGCGCGCATCCAGAACGAGCCGCGCCCTCCCGTCCCCAGGTGAGCAGAGGGCACCTGCCTGTTCCTAGCGGCTTCGCTCCGTTTTGTGGGGGGCCAGACCGGACTGTCCAAAGAGAGGCTCACAGATGTGTTTGTGCTGGGCTAAAATGGCCACGGGTGCTCCCGAGGTGTATCTAGTCTCATCAGCGGTAACAGTGGTAACGGGAGAGTGTTTCTTTACTTATGAAACTATTACCGTTATCACATGCCGGGTCACACCCTAAGCACTTTTCATGTATTAAGCAGTGGTGGCCTCGTAACAGACATATGCGGTAGGCACCCCTGCTATCCCCATTTTACAAACGAGGAAACGCAAGTGCAGAGACCTGAAAACACGTGCCAAAGCCACACAGCTGGATGACGGTGGAGCGGGGACGGCCGTGCTTTCAGCTGCTGGACTACCCTGCTCTCACAAAGGAAGGCTGGCGGAAACAGATTCAGAGAGAAAGCTGATAGGCCAGTGGGAACAAATGGATACATTTTCTCGACTTTCAAAGTGCTGATGTTTACATAAAAAACCTCAGACTTCCATCGCACAACACTCGCGTCTAAAACATTTACTGAAGAGAACGAGACTCTCTGGACTAAACTAGCATGCACGTGGAGTCGACAGTTCCGCTGAGCCGAGGACAGAACTCACCGATGATGATGATGATGATGATGACCACCACGCCGATCCCTATGGCCCACATCTGCAAGGGAACATGTCCGGTCACACTCCGAACAGAAAGGGAGCCTGACTGAAGGGTCACCCGTCATCCCGGTCACGGAAAGGCCGGTCAGGTGCACCCGATCTGAGAGTGCAGTTTTTAAAGCCTGTGTAACGCTCTCAGTTAGACCTGCCGGCTACTCATCTGCCTCCCGTTAGCTCTGCAGATGGTCTGTGGACCCTCAGGAGCACCTGTCTGTGTATGAGTTTCCCACACTGGGAGGGGCTACTGGGCACAGAATGAATGGGAAAGTATCACTTCCAAGCCGAGGGCGGCGGGGAGAGGGGGAGAGGGGAGGGGGGTAGGATATAGAGAGATCTGGTGGCCGCGCATGTCTTTGACAGTCACGTAAGACCCGCAGGGGCCCCTGCTCCTGGGGAGCGCGGCTCTTGGCTCTTCTGCCCAGCACACTGCGGGCCCCGAGAAGCTCTTTCCCTGGGCACGGGAGCCACTCCCAGCAGCACCCGCAGGCGGACCGCCGCCAGCCCTCTCCGGGCAGCCTGTGTGCAGGCTCCGCTGGGGGCGGGGCTGGAAGGGCTCCCGGCTGGATGGATCCTGGGCACTCCTACATGCGGCTGCTTTTTTTTCACTTTACGGTCTACATGCTTCCTACGGTCAGCCACAGAACGTGGCGGCCTCGCAGTTGTGGGGACAGAAAAGGGTGTACAGTCCGTGTTTCAGACTCAGCCAACCTGCATTTCCATGGGGAGTCAAGCTCACCTCCAAGCTTTATGCGAGCCCAGGGTTTGTGGGCGCTGTGGACCCCGAGAACGCGGGGACGTGACGTGGAGACGCACGGGAGGGCTCACCTTGCAGTTCTTCCACCAGTACTTCCTCTTCAGCTTGGCAGCACTCGTTTCAAACTGGGAAGCGCCAGCCTGCAGTGCGTCCGCGCGGTCGTCTAGCTCCGAGAGCTTCTGGTCTCTTTCCAGCACCTTGTCCACGTTCACCCTCATGATGTCCACCACCTGCACGCACACGAGCCCACCCAGTCGCACAAAAGGAAACGGGGGAACAGAAGGTCAGCGCTTTGCTACTTTGAGCCAAACTTTCATTAAAAAGGGGGCCAGGCCTCACCGGCCCATGAAATGAACACTTAGTAAACTAGGACTAGAAGGGACTTCCTTACCATGATAAAGGGCACTCATGGGAAAAACCCCACAACTAACATCCGTGCTCAACAGGCAATAACGAAGAGCTGCCCTGGCGGCTGGCCCCGCTGACTGCAGTGTCGTCCCGTCCCATACACTAAAGCTTGCTGGTTCTTTCTATCCTGTTCGGGGCAGGTACGGGAGGCGATCAATAGATGTTTCTCTCTCTCTCCCCCTTCCGCTCTCTCTCAGGCCAATAAAGGTATCTTCGGGTGAGGATAAAACAAACAAACAAAAAACAGAGCTTTCCCCCTAAGATCAGGGAACAAGGCAAGGATGCCCACATTCTCTACTGCTGTTCACCATTGTACCGGAAGTTCTGGCCAGAGCAACTGGGCAAGAAAAAGAAACATATTTACAGATGATCCCATATGTAGAAAATCCCAAAAAATCCACAATAAGGCTATTAATAAACAAACGCAGTGAAATTTCAAGGTACAAGATCAGCATCCATAAACCAGTGTTCCCATATACTAACAATCAAAAGGAAATTAGTAAAGACAATTCTGTATACAGTAGTATCCAAAAGAACAAAATCCTCATGGATAAGCTGAGCCAAGCAGGCAAAAGCCTGGACTGAAAACTACAAAACACTGCTGAAAAAAGCTGAAGACCTAATTAAAGGGGAAGACATCCCGCGTTCACAGACCGAAGACTCAGTATTGCTAAGAGGACGGTACTTGCCAAAATGATGAACTTATGTGCAGAGTCATCACAATCTCTATCAAAATTTCAGTGGTCTCGGCCCTGGCTAGGTAGCTCAGTTGGTTAGAGCATGATCCTGATACGCCAAGGTTGTGGGTTTGATCCCCGCTCAAGGTACGTACAGGAAACAATGAATGCATGCATAAATAGAACGACAAGTTGATGTATCTCTCTCACTCTCTCTCCCTCCCTTTCCTTTTCTCTCTAAAAACCAATACATTTAACAAAAAGGCAATGGACTGAAATAGACATTTCTACAAAGAATACATACAAACTGTCAACAAACATGTGAAAAGTTCGACACCACTGTTCACGAGGAAATGCAAATCAGAGCTACACGGAGATACTGTTTTATGCTCACAGGATGTCTGTAACAACAACAGGCAATAACACGTGTTGGTGAGGGTGTGGAGAAAGAGGGAGCCTTGGATATTGCCAGTGCATGTAAAATGGTGCCACGACTGTGGCAAAGTTTGCTGGTTCCTTAAAGCTACACACGGAACTACCATATGACCCAGCAACTCCATTCCTAGATACATACCCAAGAGAAATGAAAACATATGCACACACAGAAACTTGTATGCAAATGTTTCTAGCAGCATTATCTGTAAAGCCAAAAGGAGAACAACTAAAGGAATGGATAAACAAGGTACACACATGCAATGGAATATTACTCAGCCACAAGAAGGAGCAGGTGCTGATAGTTGTTACAATCGGGATTAGCACCAAAAATATCATACTAAGTGAAAGAAGCCAGGGCCACACAGTGTGATTCCTTTTATACGATAGAAATAGGAGGAGAAAATTCATAGAAACAGAAAGCCAGTTAGTGGGAGAAAGCAGCAGAAAGAAGGGACGGGAGTAATTACCAAATGTGTACAAGGTGTTCTGTGGTGATGACAAAATTGTGAAACTAGACAGAAGTAATGGTTGCATAACACTGTGCCTATAACAAAGAACCACTGAGCTGTATGCTTTAAAATGGTTAATTATGTTGTGTGAATTTCACCTGAATTAAAAAAACCAACAACTCTCCTTAAAATTGCTTTGGGTAAGAAAAAGGACCCAATTTGATTTTGTAAGTAAACAAAAGTTTCATGCAAGATGCAATTAGAATGGGTTTCTTAGCATGAAAATATAAAATTTTCATAAGTTCATTAAAGCCATCATCTACCTAATATGAGTAATATGCTAATTGACCATACCTTCACGACCCCCACCAGCCAATCAGGAGTGAGTATGCAAATCAACCCAACAAAGATAGGGTTAATTTGCATACACAGGTGCCGAGCTGTGGGGGGGGGGGATGGGACGGGATGCTTGGTCGTTGCCATGGCAACATCGCAGGCATTCAGCACTACCCCAGCAGCTCAGGGCCTCTGGGCAGTGTGGGAAGGTGGAAAGGCGACTCCAGCCAGAGCAAAGGCGCTGCTGGCAGCCAGGGGAAGGAAGGAACATTCTTGCAGGAATCTTCGTGCATTGGGCCTCTAGTATAAAAATATTACCATATGCTTTAGCAATCCACTGGTAAACCTAGTCTAACAGAAGTTTTACTTTTATAGTTTTCTTACATTTATTGGGGTGAATTGGTTAATAAGATCATGTAAGTTTCAAGTGTACATTTCTATGATACACGATCTGTATGTTGCACTGCATACCCACCACATCTGGCATCACCATGTATGTGGCCCCTGGTTTAACAGAAGCTGAACACTGCTTTCTACGGCAGCTACATGCATAAAGGCCAAGATACCCTTGCTGGACGACGATGGCTTTTAGGGACATGGAAATAAATAGTTGTTTGAATTTGCCAATCTTCCGTAGTGGGTCTGCAAACAGGGCAGAATGAAGATGCTGTGAGCACCCTCTAACTCAAGAATTCCACAAATGCAGATTTGTTGGGCTAGAGCAGTGGTCGGCAAGCTGCAGCTCGTGAGCCACATGCGGCTCACGAGCCGAGGTTTGCCGACCCCTGGGCTGGAGCAACTTGCCGGCATCTGCTCTCTGTATGTCAATGGGCAGCAGCTGGAGTTAATTCTGGAGGCCTGCTCAGGCCGAGCGATAGAAAGCACAGCATTTTGGTGAAAATCTGGCAAGAAGGGTTGGTCTTGGCCTGAACAACCTACAGATCTGATTCTGAATATCCCTTTGCCCTGATTTATAAAGTGGTTCTCTTCTCTCAATTTTTTTTTTTTTTTTTTTTTGGTGGCAAAATATACATTATAAAGCAGTTCTCGTAGGAATGCCCGGAGGGAGGGGTATTTGTGTTTCAGGTATGTGACTTGATCACAGAAAAACAAGCAGGAACCAGGAGGACCTGACTTCTGCTTAGGTCAGGACTTCCAGAAGAGCAGGGGTCAACATTGAGTTACTTTTGTGACACAGTCAGAACTCACTTTACATTCACACTCTGTGACACTCTTTCTGAAGTGTGTTCCTGTGCTGACTTACAATTATTCCCAGTGTTCCCGTGCTGACTTAAAATTATTCCCAGTGTTCCCGTATTGATTTAAAATTATTCCCAGTGTTCCCGTGTTGATTTAAAATTATTCCCAGTGTTCCCGTGCTGACTTAAAATTATTCCCAGTGTTCCCGTGCTGACTTACAATTATTCCCAGTGTTCCCGTATTGATTTAAAATTATTCCCAGTGTTCCCGTGCTGACTTAAAATTATTCCCAGTGTTCCCGTGCTGACTTAAAATTATTCCCAGAGTGTTCCCGTGTTGATTTAAAATTATTCCCAGTGTTCCCGTGTTGACTTAAAATTATTCCCAGAGTGTTCCCGTGTTGACTTAAATTCATCTTTTCAGCATTTCAGAGCAGTACCTCGTCCACTTGGTTCTGTGTCTGCTGAAGTCTCCGGTTACTGCCAGAGGCAGCTGGACCTGCAGGCGCACCTGTAGACCTGAAACACGTAAAGGCACGCGCGTCAGTCACAGAGCATTCCAGACACATTTTTCTAAGTACGAAGTCATCCCAGTAATTTCGGAATTCAAGCAGAAAATGAATAACGAACAACGGTTCTAACCACATTTCTTCTAACTCCTCTGGAATTTCCAGCATTCATCCACACGCTAAAAGTGGCCAGGGTCTAAGCAGAGGTTTAATAGAATCTGCTTTGTTTCACTGAAGAACCTGACCCTAAGATAGATAAACTCTACTTTCCAATTTCCTGATGACTTTTTTCAAGCCACACATCTGCTCACAGGCACTCGTATCCCTCCCTCCGGGAGTTACAGAAGGCCTGTTTTCCAGTATGGTAAGCACAGGCCTTTACAGAAGCAGGAAAACAATGCTCCCGCTCTTAAACGTCTCGTCAAATGCCTTCTCTCGCCCCAGGAAGATCTTCCTTGACCACTCTGGGTTTGAAGACCTTACTGTTTCCATTACTTGGTTGGCAGCCCTTTGGTTTGATTTGATGTATACAAAAATGGATCCTAATAGATCACAGGCCCGTGTCTCGAGAGGTCCTCCCTATTCCTAAGACAGCACCTAGCAGGTGTCTTCATACATCGGCCACTGACTCACGGAGCCAACAGGCAGCAGACCCCACTCTGCCTCCGCAGAGGTCAGTGTGTCTGACAGGCATTTGTGCAGGGCCCCGTGCATTTTCTCATTTAGTCCTCCTAACTCGTGGAGGGGAATACTACTATTATCCCCATTTTATGGATGAGTAAGGCTGAGGTTTGGGCAGCCAGCACCAGAAGGAACCCGGGAAAGGACGCGTTCCCTTCAGCAGGCTGCAGGGGGAACGGGGGTTCTGTGACTCTCCAGGGTCGCTGCATGTTCCCACAGGAAAGCCCCACGGGCAAGGACCGCGGCAGGAGCAAGTCCCAGGGCCGCCTTCCCGAGTGCACTCCGACCCTGGGCGCCTTGAGACAGGGACAGCGCCTTTCCCCGGCAACTTCCGGCGCCCGGCCCAGCACCAGCCCCGGCAGGGACCACCGCCCCTTTAGGGACCCCGGCGGTAGGGAAGGGGGGGGCGTTGGAGGAGGGCTCGGGGAAGGGGCGGGGACGGAGGCGGGGCGGGGCGGGCACTCCTAATCTGGAAAGCCCCCGGCCCCGCCCTGGTCCCTTCCGGGTCTCCCCGCCCCCCCCCCCCCCCGAAATCCGCGGGGCCCTCCGGGGCGGTCGGGGGCGCCGCGGGGTCGTTCCGCCCGTCTGCAGCCCGCACTCCCGGGGCCGCCGCCCCACCCAGGCCTCGGAAGCCCCGCACAGGCTCGCACGGCCTCGGCCCGAGTCCGAAAGGCTGCCACCGGGAACCGGGCCAAGCGGGGCTCCCAGTCGCGGGCCGCCGCCCCCCGGGACCCGAAGCCGTCCAGCTCACAAGGCGTCACTCACATTTTGGCGGCGGTGGCGGCGGGCGAGTGTCGACGGAGCGGCGGAGCTGGACCGGAGGCCGGGGCCTGGGCGGAGCGGCGGAGGCGCGGGGGCCGATGACGTCACAGGGCGGGGCCGGATAGGCGGACGGGGCGCGCAGGCCGCGGTGGGCGTGTCGGAGAGGGCGGGGCCGGATGTGCGGCGGGCGGGCGCGCAGGCCGCGGTGGGCGTGTCGGGGGCGGGGCCGGATGTGCGGTGGGCGTGCCGGGGGGGCGGAGCGCTGGGGGCGGGGCCACACCAGGCGCTGGGGTAGCGCTGCGGCCGGCGTCTGCCCGCCGAGTGCGGGTCGGTTAGCGAGCGCTCCCGTCCCAAGCGCCCGCCGCCCGCGGCCCGCGCGGACCCTGGGGGACGTGGTGCACGGCGCACCGGAGAGGGACTGCAGGTACACCAGCGTGGGCCGTTTCTCGGGCCGTGACTACATTGGAGACATCTGTGTGTTCCTGCTCGACTCCCCACCTTAACCTAGTCGCCCCGCAGACCCCCCATTTTCCCGAGAAACCTGTTAAAATGAGATATGCGTTCCACGTGGGGCATTTATCAGACATTGAGTGGTTTGGGTTCGCTGTCTTCGTATTCGTGTCACGAATAAATATGTGTCGTGGCACATAAGGGACTGTAGCTTCTACGCTGGCATATTCCTGGGCCCCTAGCACAGACCAGGTCTCCAACTCCGGACCCCATGGAGGCGGAGGCACAGCTGAATGCAGAGGGTTACTTTCCGGTGTTTTCAAGTTGCATCAAAGCATTCCTCCCAACATAGGCAACTCCTACCTTAAAAACAGACAGAACACTAATAGGTCATCCGGCAAGTTAGATGAGACACGGAAAATAAACACTAACCTCTCTTTTCCAACGGCAAATGGGACAATTTGAAAGGTGAAGTGTTAGTATACATTAGAATAAACAAGATAGTGTCACAGAGGAGGTGGGATTTGAGACCTTCCCCGGGGGAGGGATGGGCAAAGGCCACGAACCAAGAAAACCGTGGAAACGGCACAGACCAACCAGAGGGTGCAGGTTGGGCACAGGGGAAAAAGAAGGAAAAAGAAGGGATGAAGACTGGACAGACACGGAAAATGTCCCTTAAACGCAGTGGGCTGCAGACACCATGAGGCCTCAGGCAGAGTGTGCCATCTGTCTGGCAGTGGCGTTAAGACGGATGAGATGGGGAGGGACCACCAGGGAGGTGAGGCTCTGTGACAGGAGTCAGCTGGACAGTGCCTTTTAACACACGTCAGAGGGTTTTAACGGAAAAGGTGAATTTATTTATCTTTATATTTTTATTGATTTCAGAGAGGGAGAGGGAGAGATGGAAACATTAACGATGGGAATCATGCCTCAGCTGCCTCCTGCACGCCCCCTGTGCCCTGACCGGGAATCGAACCATGACCTCCTGGTTCGTAGGTCAGGCCTGAAAAGGTAAATTTAGACTGGTGTCTTTTTATCATTCAAATAAGAAAAGTGATACAGTGAGAGGTGCCTGAGAAGGTAGTTGAAAGTGTTCTAGAAACAGTGGATCTACTAAGAAATTTTTCCCATCATGGACATATTTGAAACCATAGAACATTCAATGTTGAAAGGTCACATCTGGATCTAAGGAAGGACTTGCAAGTTATTTCATATGGTTGGAAACATGCCCATCCAACTCGGAGGGCAGTACCAGGTCGAGTCAAAGCCACACACACACATAACACGGGGAGATTTTCTTCGTCTTTAATTTACAGCAGGAAGAATGTAAAGCATTCAGAAAACGTCTTCCATATTTTAAGGGCAATTCAAAACATTTTGCATTGTTTCCAGCAGCTGAGCTCTTCGGCAGATCCATTGATTCAATGATGCTTCACATGCACAATTACAAAAATAAAACTTACAAAAAAGAAGACATCTAGACTAGTTTTACATGCAAGTCTCAGGGACCCCCCATTGGGCGCCAACTACTGTGTGGAACTGCCATAAGCGGCCGTGCAGCCAGAAAGGGGTTCGAGTTAGTGTCTTTATTTCGTTCACACAGTACAGCTGATTTCAAATGGGTAACAAGAATAGCAATGAAATCTTCAGGAGACAGAATAAGATTAGCTATTAATTTTTTTTATAATGAAATCCTACTCCTGGCACTTGGGAATTCAGATTATCCAAGAAAGCTGCGCTTATCTATCATCTTATATTCAAAATTAAGATTCATAACCAAGGGAAAGGGGTCAGAAGTGCTTCGTATCGGCGGGAGTGTATGGGCACCTCCCCTAGGGCTCACAGTTGTACTGCTGCTTCCTGTCCCCTCCACGAGAACCCCTCCTGATTCTCCATCAGTCTTCCTCTTCCCGAACTGTTTAACTCACTCAGCGAGTAATGTAGCATGTGGAACATGAACAAAATAAAATGAGTGTGAGGGTTAAAGCAAACCCACTGAGGTCATTACTCTTGTCAAAAGATCAGTTATTTGTACCGGAATAAATGGGATAAACATCTAAATTCGGCATTACGATAGGATATTCTGAGAGCTGGCTTTCACGTTCTGTTCCCACGTAGGAATGCAGGTGTGTGTGTGTGTGTGTGTGTGGTGTGTGTGTGTAAATGACTGTGTCCTCCTGCAGGCTAAACTGTAAAATAAAAGGGGTCGTGGGGGTGGGGGTGGGGGTGGGGGGACTGCAACAGCTGTAACATAACCCACACATTTAAAAAACAAAATTGAGTCAGCTCAGTTTACAAATGTACAGATGGCTACAGTTGTGGGCCGTCACTGTGGTCGAAGCTGATCACGAGCAGTAAGACGTATACTGTACAGTAATTTGAGGTTGGCAGTGAAAGGAAGTAATTAAAAACAAGTACAATTATAGAAAAGGCACCAAGAGCACTGACCCCAGTTTTGAACCTCGATCCTGTTGTGTCTGCCTTCCTTCTGGAAAGACACCAGTTTAAAAGCTTATTTGTGAATATTTTTAGGCTTCACAACGAGCCTTGAGTTGTAACTTGACAGTTGGCAGCCAGAACCAAGAAAGAAAGAAAAACGAAACACAGAAAACAACCACACACTATTATTTCAGCTTTACACCAACTGGCCCTGACACGTGACCTGGGAGTTTTTAAACCGGCATCGGCAGATGCTCCTCGATGCGACGTTAGTTGAATGTTTAAAAGCATCGGATTTCTTTGGCTCCTCATTCCGTGAAAGCAGTCATATGCCGTGACATCCCTACAAGACCAGTCTGCATCGTTTAAAGATTTAGCTATTTCTTGTGTGTGCCATTTTTTTTTTATTACATTTTCTGATTTCCAGCAGGAGATATGAAAACGTGAGACATTTTTCTACCTTTCGTACTATTTCTTTTGTCAGGGTTTGGTCGTCCTAAGTATTCTTTGTTGGAGCGAGTGGATGGTAGTAAGCTGTTTACGGATTCATCTTATGATTATCTGTTTAGCAAAAGGAACTTAATTTTCTTAAGCAATATTAGCATTCACATTACTTGGCACCATTGGCAAATTTTTTTTTTTTAAATAAAATAAAATAAACTCCTGATAGCCAAAATTAAATGTAAACATATCCTTTTTTAAGTAATGTTACTCTGCCTTTTCTCCTAAGTCTAAATACAGTAGCTCTTTTTTTTATTTTTTGCAGTTTAGTCATGCTTTAGCAAAATGTTCTTCTAAAGAACATTTAAAATAAAGTACTCTTATAGTGAAATAAAGTTTTTTTTTGTTTCATTTTACAGACCATAGCCACTAATGCTTTGCTTTTGTTCATTTCTTTTTTCTTGATTTCATGCACATATCTCTTTGTTTTAATATATACAATATATACAAACAATACATCCACATTTTTCTTGCTCATTCAGACAAAACTATACAAATAATTTTATCTTGCCATGTTATTGACCTTTGTGAATAAAATATTTAGCAATTAATATAATCCCTTTCAAATATTTCTCACTTTCCATCTCTACCTTCTATATATACACAGAAGCTGCTCTGTTTGGATGAGATATAGCCAAAAATATGGAATTTACTGGCCAGAACGCAGCACCACGCTGATCTTTTAGGTGGCAAATGTCCAGGCAAGGTTTATGATTCCTCAGAATGACTACACTTCCAGGGTTACTGGAGAAAGCTACATGCTTTACCGATTCTCTGAGTAACCCTCATTGCACATGAAAGTAAGGCAAAAAAATTAAAGTGCTGAACATGAGAAGGGATACGATGATTCCGCGCAGGTTCTTGGGAGGGGGTGGGGACAAGAAAGTAACTCTTAACGCCGGAAGCGGTTTCTCCTTATTTCCCATGCATTACCCGTTTGCCACGCCCGCCCCTCTGCAAATTTCCACAAGACATTAAAAACCTGCAGATTTTTTAAAAGTTGCATTACGTGTGCTGTAGAGGTCAAAACAAGAACAAACGTAACAGTGAGGGAAATGAGAACGCACGGACGCAATCAAGATTGGGATGACCTAAACCCTCCACCGACAACGAATCCCGAAGATTCAGCTTCTCGGAAGTAACTGGCAGGTGTGGGAACAGCGTTCTCTTGTTGCCAGTGCATCCCACCGCTTCTTCCCTACATTTTTGGTATAAATATTTGTACAGTTCCACGCGATGTTTGAGTACAGCCCTATGTGAGCAGGAAAGCGCTGCTTCCCCAGAGGGAGCCTCCCCCTTCCTCGCGGCGGCTGGTTTCCCCGCGATCCAACAGAAGATTGAGTTCCATGATGTCTTGCTGATCAAATTAAAAGTTGTCCATGAAAGTGCAAATGCAATGAACAAAACATTCCTGTTAAAATCCTGCAGCTGATCTCTCCAAAACTGCAGAGGGATTGTGTGTGCGCGCGTGCGCGCGCGCTTGTGTGTGTGTGTGTGTGTGTGCGTGCGAGCTTGTGTGTTGTTGCATGTCTCTGCTAAAAACAGAAATGAAAACAGTCTGAAAAGCAATGTCACATTGCTAAGGGATGCTGCTGTATGTCTTCAAGTTCCTTGGCCTTTCTCAATTCTTTCACTCTGCAAGGGAAACACAAAACACCAGGTGATAACTACAGTGCGAAACTGACCAACTCCAGGAAGGGGATTCCCATTCCCTCTAAAGTAAAAAAAAAAAAAGAGACGACGGAGAAGAAAAAGGAAAAAGGCCATTTGAGGGTTGGGGGCAAAAGGAACCCCCGTTTAACTCCTGGGGGACATACTCCGGAGCAGTGGTCAACAAACTCATTAGTCAACAGAGCGCCAAACGGCGGCTCGCAAGCCGCAGTTTGCCGACCACTGCTCCAGAGGAAGGCAGGGCCCTTCCTGAACCCTGGCTCTGCCGCCACCTGCTCCCACACAAAGCAGAACCGAAACCCACTTCACGAATCAAGCGCAACAGTAACGTGCGCGCCTTAGACAGTGTTAACTGTTCAAGCAGCTTTCTTCTCAGCCCGGTGGCCGCCACCAACGCCCTGCAATTCCTGTCATTCCAGGTGATGCAAGCGAGGGGTGCGCACGCCTCTATGGGGGTGCTGCCTGGCCTCGGGAACAGGCTCAAGGTTGCCAGCGGCCTCGGCCCTGAGCTCACCGCTGCGCGGCTCTCGGGCTCACTCCGGGGGAGTCTGGTGCTCACGCCCCCGACGTGCTTCCTAGCAGGGATGTTCTGGGCCCCTCCCCGTGCTCCCAGGGGGGCAGCAAGAGGGTGCACTGCGCGGAAGGGACTTGGTTCCAGCTGGCCGACACGGTGTGCTAACCACATCCAAAGGGAACTGTGACCGAGCCCTGGAGAGCTGATCTCAGCGGAGGATTTGTGAATGACCGCCTCCAGTTTGTGTTTTAAGGCAAACACTCGCCCCGGTGTTTTAGCGTGGCCCTCGGATGCAGACGAGGTACCGGGGCGGAGGCCGGGCGCTCTGGGAAGGGTTCTCCTCACTGACCAGTCAAGGCCCGCCTTCATGGCAGAAGGATCACGTGCCAGACCCCAGGGTCTGACCTCCCAGGCCGGTGCCCGCCAGCAGTGGCCGTTTCTCAGGGAGGGGGCGGTATCTCCACGGCCTGGTGGGCCGCCTGGCTTGCCGTTCTAACGCGGGCCTTTCGAACCCGGACCTCTCACGCGGAGGTCAGGAACCCCGAACCGTTTCCGGCTCTCGGAGCGGAATGTCCCTCCCGGGGCCTACAGTTTTATCAGCACGTTTACATTTTACTGCAAAGCCAACGCGACTTTACTCTCTGGATAAACTCGAGCAGGGAGGAGGCGTTCTGGAAACCCAGCGGGGAGAACTCTCCAGGTGTTTGCTCCAGAGGTGGCACATCTGCTGGGACCGCACGTCTAGACGACGGTTCTGCTGACCGCCTCCGTGCGGTATCCTTTCTCGGAAGACGCTCCCACTGTACCCTCATTAACACGGGGGAGGACAACACGGGGCGCCCTGCTCGTCTGGTTTCGCTACTGAATTCGGCAAGCCCCGCCCGATCCAACCGTGGATCCTCAAGGCCCTTAAGTCCGTCTTTCTTAACAGGTGCGTTTAGAAACCATTGCTGTGTTCGTAACTGCCCCCAGGCATTGCTTCGTTTTCAATCTTATCCGGAAACGTACCGGGTTATTAAGTTTTCGGGGAATCTGGGTATGACCATACAGAGGGGTGCAGCATTCTAGGTCCCTGAGTTTAGACATGCAGACTTGGTACGTCGGTGGCTTTTTAAAAATTGAAACATGCTTATAGTCTGCGTTCAATTTTTAAACATGCAACGTCTAGACTAGCAGCTCTTTGGCTGGAGAAATGCAAGGCATGCAGCGATGCCACGTGTACTTCCGGGCATGCAATTGCCTGCGCCTGCGCAGACCTCAGTGGCTGAATCAGGGCAGATGTGCATGCTTCTTCGAGTGCTACACTGTGTCTCTGCTCTCATTCAGGGCTCATTCACAGATATGCACAGGACGCCAGCTCGGAGCAGAGCTCTAGAGGAGGGGAAACTCTTAGCTCCAAATCCGATCGCATGAACCAAAGACAGCCGTTCCCACGTGTTCTAGAGGGAGACAGGGAAGCGTTAAAGGTGTCGAGCTCCTCACTGAGATGAGATGAAAGGAGAGGGGAGTATGACCAGGACGGTTTCAGTTTCACACGAAAAGAACCTGTCGTCAGCTGGTCACGACGGGTCCAGCGCGAACGTTTTTCTCTGGTTAAAACGGTCACCTTTGTGTTTGCAGTTTCTTTCTGGAATAATGAGAAAGCCAACTAAGTTTTCGTAAGGTTTTTTAGGTTGCCCTGTACATACTCTGCTCCGCCACGAGGGACTGCCTGCCTCACACGCTGCTGAGGGCAGAGAGGGCTCCGCGGTCTGCAAGGGGGACTGAGACGCCGAGGCTGTCAGGCACAGTTTCAGATAAACTGACCCCCCAGCTAACGTGGCGAGTTCGGTCTTAGTTTCGTGCAGAGGCGCTTAGGACACTGGCATTGTGAGTGACATCGACATGACGCAGGGAGCCCGGCTGCGGTGGCTCGATGATTGGAGCGTCGCCCCATGGACCAAGAGGTCCCGGGTTCGATTCCCAGTCAGGGCACAGGCCTGGGTTGCGGGCTCAGTCCCCAGGAGGCAGCCGATCCATGAGTCTCTCTCATCATGGATGTTTCTCTCTCTACCCCCCCTCTCCCTTCCTCGATGAAATCAATAAAAAACACACACGACTCAGGTATGTTTTTAAAAGCAGGCAGTGTCACGGAGGGAGGACCGCGGGAAGGGGAAGAGAGCGCTTATGTCCCGACGGCTGCACAGGTTACTTAAAACCTGTTACCTTCCCTAGCCCTCAGGACACCACCTTCTCCCCAGTTTGTACGTGCAGAGACTGCCTCCAGTCTGTGTTTTAATCCACGGGGTGCGTGGACGGGGCAGCTGCCCCGCTGACAGATGCTCCGGCCAACAGGCGGCAGTGCAGGGCTCCGAGGCCACCCGCTGCCTCCGGCATCTCAGGCTGACGAAGACGTGTTCTTCGGGTTCTTACTTTGTTGGTTTTCTGTTGGGGAAACCATCTGGCGAAGGTCCTGAGGGAAGTGTGCTGTTGGAGACGGGTGACAATCGCATTTTCTCAAGTCTAAGCTGTCATCCTTTATCCGGCCCAGCGGGGAGCTGCCTGCAGCGTTTCAGAGAGAAGGAACGCCGCCCCCCTAAAAGGTACGTGTCCGTTTTCCAACACAGAGCTGAAACGCGGAAAGCGTGGGTCTGGGAAGCGAGGCGATGGGCCGACGGCTGGCCTCGATCTCCCGGCTGCGCCGTGCAGGCCACGCTGAGGCGCCCGACTGGACCCCGGATGGAGTCCAGTGGGACCGGAGGGCACATGGCGGGGTGAGGTGGGTGTCTGACTGTTTGGCTTTCAGTCCGTTACCAATCCAGTCAAGTACGTGCGGATGTCGCACTGTCTCCAAAGAAACAGGAAACGGGGTTCTCTCACTGAAGTGGGTTAGAGCGACACCCGACACTATCACTTTGGTTAACAAATTCTGGGATACAGTCTTCCAATCAGAGCGTTCCCGACAGGGACAGGAATCTGCTGCTGGCTCGTCTCAGTCATCACAAACAAGCCCTAAAACGCGCAGGTCTCAGTCATCACAAACAAGCCCTAAAACGCGCAGGTCTCAGTCATCACAAACAAGCCCTAAAACGCGGTCTCAGTCATCACAAACAAGCCCTAAAACGCGCAGGTCTCAGTCATCACAAACAAGCCCTAAAACGCGCAGGTCAACTACAACCGTATCTCCCACGTTAAGGACACACCGCGGAAGTCCCACGGCCGCCAGCTCGGGCAGCGTCCACGTGCTTACTCGTATTTCCGAACGTGCTAGAATGAGTTTGTGCTCCTTTTTCATCATCATCATTGGTGCTCGTCAATCTCTGTTTTCTATCTACCTGTTCATTCTACTGGATCTTACAGGTGCTGTGCTGCTACGGCCTATAAAACAACAGGAGAAGTCAGCGGGGGGAATAAACTCCATTTTATAAACTGAAACCAAAGCCCATCGATGGCACTGGTTTCATTCATGCTACCTGTATTGTCAGCATCTTTCTCAGTACGCAGACTTGGTAAATACAAACCGGAACTGCTGAAACTGGGGTCAGAGGTGAAAACCCAGTGCCTACGGCCGCCTGACCTCCAGAACCCGGAATGCAGACGTGCAGTGACTGCCATTGGGCTGGGCTGCACAAACCCAGCTTTGGCAGGGGCGGGGACCAGTTCCCTGCCAAGGGCGTTTGGGTATTTGTAACGTCCTTCCTCCTTCCCGGGCCATACAACGTTATCAGCTTAAAACTACGCCTGCTGTATTTGGTCACATTTAATTAGCTCACCCCGAATGCCTTGGCGGGGCCGGACCAAATTGGTCCTCAGGACTGCTACGGCCCGCGGGCCCGACGCTCCCCACCCCTGGCTTAGGTCACTGGGTTGTGGTTCTCAAGGGATTGTACTCCTTCGGTGCCAGGAAAGAACGGCACGTCGGGGTCCAGGTCGCTGAAGCCACGTCCCGTTGTAACTGCAAGTCCTCCTGAATGTCACGACACAGACGACAGCAAAGCCGTCTCCTCGAATGGGCAAGGACAGCGAGTCCAGGACAGAGACCTCGGCTTCCGAGGCCCTGGCTGTGCCTGTTGAGAGCGGCCAGGGCCGCATTCTGAACCTCCTCCCAGCGACCTGGAACATAGCACCCACCCCAGCGGCTTGGAGCGGAGGGTATCGGGTCAGCGGGATCAGACCTGTGACCATTCAACGATGAAGGACAACCCCAGGACGTCCCCAGGCATTCTGGGCCACACCCCCCGCCGTGGGGTACTGCTGCAGTGTCGACAAAAAGCATCCAATAAAGATAAAAAGAAGAGGAAGAAGGAAGTTGCGGCAGGATGCGCTGCTGTGAGGTATGAGCACCAGCACCGACAGCCGGCCGGGCCCAGAGGCTCATTTCCACGGACGCCCCACGATCGCCTGACGCAGGGACAGTGGGCGCGGCTCCTGGAAAGTGCAGGCACAGTGCTTCATGGCACCCACGCCGGGACGGCACCCACGCCGGGACGGCACCCACGCCGGACGCTCAGCCAGGGAAGTGGTTCGTGAGTCTGGGTTTGAGCAGGCGGAGCCTCGCGACGCTGGCCGTCAAAAACGGGCAGGGCCGCTGTGGGGCTTCCGATCAGTTACCTGTCGCTCTCAGGGCTGCGACGCTGGCGCGTGGGGCACTTAGGGAAAGCTCACTGCGATTGCAGAGCGAGACGGAGAGGCCCGAGGAGGAGGACCCAGCGCGGGTGTCTGCTCTCACACACACCACGGCTCCGGAGAGGTCCCTTTCCTAAAAGAGGCCGGAGAGCCACCGTGGAGGCTGCAACGACCCCCTCGCTGACGCAGCCCGCAGCTAGGCTTGCTCCTCACCGTGTGCATCGGGCCCTCGGGAACCGCCTCTCCGCAGAGGCGACCAGGGAAGTGGGCGCTCCCGCTGCAGGCCTGGCCGCTCCCGCTCAGCTGACAGCCACCCCCCTCCCCCCGGCGTTGCTGGAGGCCTGCCCTGCAGAGCAGCACACGGAACAGCAGAACGTGGGCGAGGACCTGCCGGGGACACCTCGCAGGGTGTCGGCGCTCAGCTAGTTACCCAGGGCAGCGGTCGGCAAACTCGTCAGTCAACAGAGCCCAATATCAAAAGCACTTAAAAAATGTGGCTCTCTTTCTTTGGAGAGCCACATTTTTTAAGCTTAAACTTCTTCTCACGCCACTTCTTCAAAATAGACTCGCCCAGGCCGTGGTATTTTGTGGAAGAGCCACACTCAAGGGGCCAAAGAGCCGCACGTGGCTTGCGAGCCGCGGTTTGCCGACCACGGGCCTAGGTGATGGCAGCATCTGGCCAAGTCAAGTGTTTGGAAATCAGTCATCAAATAGAGAGAAAAACGTGTGTCCAGAGGCTGAGCATCGACCTAGGAACCAAGAGGTCACGGTTGGACTCCCGTCAGGGCACATGCTGGGGTCCTGGGCTCGATCCCCAGTAGGAGGCGTGCAGGAGGCAGGCGATCCATGACTCTCTCTCATCACTGATGATTCTGTCTCTCTCTCAAAAAGAAGTATCAAAATAAACAAATAAATAAAAATGGGTGCCCAAGAAGTGTGATCCTAGCTTTCTCCAGCTGGGGTTCTTTCATTCCAGGGGGACAGCTTCACCCACCACCTCTGAACGTGGTAACTCAGCCAGCAAGTTCCAGGAAGAGGCTGTGGGTGGCCCGAGCTCCCGCTGCCCGTAAGGACCCGCCGTGACGTGACGGGTCACAAAAGCCTCGCCGGGTACCGCCCGCGTAGGGGAGGGGGCGTCTGTCCACCCGTCGCTTTTCAGGAGCGGCCGCTCTGATCTCGGAGAACCTCCTAACCCCCCAACAAGAAGCGTCCTGAAGGGCGAGGAGGAAGCCATTCTACCGGGAAGGAGGCGTGGGCCTTCCCGCCCGCGCTGTGAGGACCGATCGCTATGCGGGCCCATTCCTGACCGCTTCCCTTCCGCGTGGGGATCCGGGTTCCCGCTGCCGGACGGAGGCACGTCCTGTTCCCCGCGCGGCACAGCCCCCTGGACAGCAGTGCACCCTGCAGCTCCCTGGACAGCAGTGCTCCCCGCAGGTGCACGCGGGGCTTCCGGGCCTCAGCCATCCTTCAGGCACCGGCCAGGAGCGGCGCGACGCCTGCGGACCCACCCCTGGGAGGTCAGCAGGAACCTGAAGGTGCTTTTAAGGCCTTTTTAGCCTCTTTAGGGCTAAGCGTGCAGGGAAAAGCTGGGCTGGGGGTGGGGTGGGGAGTGTTCGGTGCTTTTCCTTAGCCTTCCCCGGGTGAAGACGGAAAGTGGGGCGCATTTCTGGTTGCCGTGCTGTGGGCATCGGCCTGCTGTACCTCAGTCCTGATGGCCGGCATCGTCCACCGATCCAGGGAGCCTTCTGTGGCGTTAGCCGGGGCCTGGGTCACAAGTGTTCCACAGACACTGTCCCATGACATTTAATCAGGTTTCCAGCTAGTTCTCCTCATGGGGAGACCGTGGTAAAGTACGATACCATCTTCCTTCACACAGACGCCACGGACACAGGTTTCCTCCCGCCCAGGAGCGTTCTGCCTCCAAGAGCACGTGCAGCCTGGGGACCGCGAGGAGGCGTGTCCCCGTGAAGTCTGTGATGGGACAGAGAGGGAGCGATCGCACTGGCCGTCAGACAAAGCCAGAGGCAAGCTCTCCCTCGAATCACCTAGGTAAAGACCATTCTAGAAGGAACCGGAAGCTTCTCAGCTCCTCTCCCCGGATCCCCCGACAGGCTCTGGGCGAAGGAGGCTATGAATCCCGACCTCCTGTGGGAGCTCAGGACGGAACGCAGGAGGCACTTGGGGAATTAAGGTGGACGCTGGCCGGCCCGGGGGAGCACCCTTCAGAAATGACGTCTCCAACACGGTCCCTCACGCCCCAGGATGTACAAGCGTCAGAGCACACGTGCAGCCACTGGTACGAAAACGCAGGCTCCTCGCCGCAGAGGCGTGGGAAGCTGGGATCACAGCGTGGCTTTCCGCCGAACGGAAGGCGAGGGCACGCACTGCTCCCTTCGGAAACACCCTACACGGACAGAAACGCCGTGTGTGTGTGTGTGTGTGTGTGTGTGTGTGTGTGTGCGCGCGCGCGCGCGCGCGCGCGCAGAGGGCGAGGGGGATGGGGAAGAGAGAGCAATGGAGACTCCCGTCCCCTTCTTCTCCTCAATCTCAAACGCAGGCGCCTCCGAGCCGGTCCCCCGCACGGGACCCCGACAATTCCGCACGCCTAACCCTGGAGAGGACGGCCTAGTTCCCTTGGCGAACGCTTCCTCGTGATCTTTTAAACCAATGGCCCTTTCGTGGTTTTCACAGGCGAGACCTCAACTCTCCGATGGAAACAAGGCCTTGGTTTCGGAAGAATTTATAAAATCTCAACTCTCCGGCCGTCGTAGGCCGGCAAACCAGGGCCCGCGGGCCAGCGCGGGCGTGCGTCTGTCTCTGTAAGGGCAGTCTTATCAGAGGGGCCACCCACTCTGCCCAGGGCCTCTCCTCCGCTGTGTTCCCGCCGCGATGGCAGAACCCTGTGGTTGCCATGGAGATGGTCTGACCTTTGACGGAAAAGCCTGCCGACCCCTGGCTTCAAACCGAATGAATCGACAGCAGCAGCGACACAGATGCAGGCCGGCGGGAGAGAACATCTCCGGAAACGGGGAGCCTTAGGCGCTCTGGAGGCCGCCCTGCCCTCGGAGATCTCGCCGGTGACCGTGGAGTGCGTCAGTGTAGAGCGGAGGAGGAGGGGTGCAACGTGAAGCCGAGAGAGAGTCCCATGTTCTATTTCCAGGGCGCCTGCCCTTAGCACGCCGGACGTAGCAGACAGACGTGGACGGATTCATCTGCGTGGAAGCCTGTAGATTCCCGGGTTTTAAACCAGTTTTCTGGCACGAAATCCTTGTCCAAGCCCCACCCGGTGGGGACTCTCACCCGGCGGGGACTCTCACCCCCCGCTGCAGCTGACACATGAGCATCCTGCTCTGAGGCCTACGTGCCATCATTTCTTTAAAACGTGAATGATGGGAGCGTCGCCTCTTAGCTGCCACGCAGGACACACGGAGGGGAGAGCCCTCACACAGCGGCCCTAGCCGGCTTTGCCTGTCAGCGCTGGAGGTCAGCTCCGCTCACATGTCACAGCGGACGTCGGGGCTGATTCTGAAGGGCCAGCCCTGGACACTGACTTACCTCGCAGCATCAGGGAAGGGAGAGCAGAAAATAAAACGGGAGGGACAGGGGTGGGGAGGGGGGTGGGAAAACGGACATTCGAGACAAGATAGAGATTCATTAAAAAACCAAACGCCGATACCACCTAGGCAGCCTTCTTGCTTGAGAAATTTGGACCCAGCAGACGAGAGAAGGTTTGCGAGGCAAACGACCTTGCTCCCAAGTACCCACTCGCTCCCTGTTGCAGCCTTAAGAGTCCCCCGTGTGCCCCCAGCCGCCTGCGCGCACCGGAGGCGCCTCCCCCTCCTCCGCATGCCCGGTGGGTGCGGCCTCCACGCCCTCCCTCCGCTCGCTCATGCATCGGGCATCGGCACGCCTGCCCTCGGTGACCGTCTCCTAGGCGGTAGCAGTGTTAGTAGTCGGGGTTAGTTTCACTCGGGTCTCATTTCATTCCGTGGATGTGAAACTTACTGGCATACCTCGGCGCAGCCCCATGCAAGCAAGCAGAAAGCAAAAGACTGAGAACGGAGGGAGGGGCTCGGGCCGGCAGGCAGCGGCACTCACCCTTTCGTACAGCCTACGGTCCGCCAGGGGGCTTCAGACAGTGAAACAACACCAGACAGCTATTAGCACGGGAGGCTCAGACAGAGGCTCACCAACAGCTTTACTTCAACACAAGCAGAGAGTTTAACAGTGGTTCCTTGGGTGGGAAGGAGGCGTGGTGGTCTGGTGTGTGAGGTGAGCAGGCAGAGAATCCACCAATTTTGTTATTTTTTATTTACTTCCTATTGTTATTTCTGTTTAGTCCTCGCCTGAGAGTATTTTTTCCCCCCATTGATTTCTAGGGGGAGAGAGTGGAAGGGAAGGAGGAGAGGGAGAGACACAGAGAGAGGGAGAGAAACATCGGCGTGACAGAGCACGTGGATCGGCTGCCTCCCGCGTGAGTCCCTACCGGGGCTGGGGGACCTGCAACCGAGGTATACGCGCCCTTGACTGGGAGTCGAAACCGTGACCCTCCAGTCCGCAGGCGGATGCTCTAACCACTGAGCCCGCCAGCCAGGGCACCGATTTATTTTTAAGTCTAGAAACGTTGGGGTCCCGGGACAGCAAATCCTGGAGAGATGGGACTCCGGAAGCCACTCCCTGCCCACCTGCCTAAGAGGGGTCCCGGGAGGTGTCCTGTTTTGACGTCTCTAAGTGACAAGCCACAGACTTCCTCTGAGAACGCGGCTCGGTGACCCTGACGGAAGCAGGGCCACACCCGTCCGAGGGAAACATGAGCTCCACCTCCCCGGGGAGGCTCTTGGGGTCCCCTCAGCTCCCGCATAGAGCAAGGAGCGGAGTGAGTGCCCATCTCAGCTCGCGTCCCAAGTCCAAAGGTAACTGCAGCCTCCCTGCCCATTCCTAAAACCCGAACCCGGGGCCAGCACGTGACCGAGGGGGCCGCACCGGGCCTTTTACCCCAAATAACGGACAGACTCAGAGTTCGTAAAGGAACAAGAGACGTTCTCTTCCTCACACACCTCCCTGCGGCCGCCCCGGCCGCTGCCGTTCAAAAGGAGCCCGGGCCGGGACAACCTCCACGCCCGCTCTGCCAGTGCAGGACAGAGACTCCAAAAGCAGGCGCAGCGGAGGGCTCTGCTCAGCCCGCGCCGGGCGGCCTCTCGTCCCGCCCGATGAAAACAGCACGGGGCTCGGCCCCAGAAAGAGAAGGCTCCGTCACCAGGGCTGCATCGCCGACTCTCGAGGTCAAAGCCGAGGCCGAGACCAAAAGGAACAGGAAAAATGAATCTGGACGTTGGGGGTTGTTGGCAGTGGCCTCGAGGAGGGACGGGAAAGGCAGTTTCCTGGACAATCAACTGCCTGGGAGCAGGCACGGAGCCTCCCCGTGCAGGAGGGAGCCCTGGGGGCTGGTGCTTCGCAGGAAGGAGAGGAGCGGGAGGGAGGGTTGCTGACCTTCGTGAGCGCGTGCAAAGGGCCAGGGGTCCTGCACACCCTCCTGGAGGAAGGAAATAAACTCCTCTCGAGCAGAGGCAGGAAGGGCGACACAGGATGGCGTGGGTGAGGCCTGTGGGACTGACCTCGTTACGCCAGAGCACAGCCCACCCGGGACCTGCCTCTCCTAACCAGACCTGCTGTGTCCGCACCAACGGGGCGTCCCCTGGCGACTACCCGGTAGCTAATCCCGGTGGAGAGCGAGCGGTAGCTGAGGGAACCACAGCTCCTTGGGGAGCATTCTGGCCTCTGGACGCCCGCCATATGGGAAAGGAGGCACTTTTTAAAGACTGTATTATTGCTGACGTGTGGCTCCGGCCCTGGTCCCTCCTGTCGCCATAGGAACAAGTTCTTTTGGTCATTTAAGTAAAAGCACAGGTAGCCAGTGAGCCCCTGTGAAGACTCAAAGTCAAAATGCTTTCCAAGTTCGCAAGTGGATGGCTCTGGGAGTAAGAAGAACGGAAGTGGGAGGGAACCTCTGAGGAATCAGACTGGACCCGAACATGGGCTTTCGGGGCGACTGGCCGGGCAGGACCATGAGCGAACAGCACGGCTCCCGGTGCACAGAAATGCTAGGACCACAGGGACAGCGGCCTGGATGCGGCCGGAGGCCACTGCTAGAGCCGGATCCTCACCGAGAAAGGTCCAGCTCGAGGACCCACAGAGGAAGCCCGCCGCCTGGCTCCCCGGGGAGGGGCGGGGTTTGTGGGGGTCCACTGTCTGCTCCTGACCGCGGGCCTCTAACCTCAGGGGTGCGCCCCTCCCTAGCATCTCCCCTGTCCCTCCTCAGCCTGCCTCTGCTGGGGGATTCCAGGGCCTGCTGCCTGCCGCGCGTCCAGCAGAGGGCGCCGGCCCCTCCCAGACAACCCACTTCCATCTTTCCGGGAGAAGAGAAAGCGTGTCTTTGTGTGTTGGACACACAATAGCCCAGGGAGGCTCTAGCGAAGAGCAGACTGCAACACGGCCCGGGAACCCCAGGCCGGAGGGAAACGGGGGGTTAAAAGCTCATCCAACTAAGCTGTCCTCACCCCGAATTAAAACCAACGCGGGCCTGGAGCTCCATTGGGCACGGTGACCACGTCCAGTGGCAGCAGCTCAGTCCCTAGTTGCGAGTTCTACGTCCCGGTGTCACTGGGAGGCTCTCCCTGACCCTCTGCGGGGGGTGGGGGGCGGGGGGGGGGGGGGAGACTGGCTCTCCACGGGAGTGAACGGGTGAGTGGCTCAGAGATCAGGCTGTTCTGTTAGCTGTGATGAGGCAAATGCACAGATGAGGTGAGGATGAAGGGACCTACCTGTGGCGACAGCGTCGTAGAAACCGCATTATTTTCCGAGCAGCTTGATCCTGCTTTTTGGTTAGCAAACTGCTCCTGCAGAAAAGCCAGGACATTCATTACCGGCACGAGAAGGGTGCTGGGAAGCTGCCTACGCGGAAGCAGGAAGCTGGGGCAGAGTGCCGGGGCTGTAACGAAACAGTTCGTGTAGCACACCCAACAGCGGAGCAGGGCCTGCTTCAGGGACCGTGGGGGCGTCACTGGGAGTGGGGAGGGGGAAGGGGCTGTGGGAGGGGAGGGGGGAGAAGCACCCCCCAGCTTGCCGGGAGCCCACGTGACACTGACAATTGATGTCAGACTGTCCTCCCGACTCTGCCCAGTGCTCGCTCTGCTGAGAAAGGCGTCACAGGCTCCGTCGTCTAGAAGCCGGCCTGCCTGCCTTCAGCACTCCCTTTGGGCTACTGCTTCCTAAACCTCGGCTGGCGCGTCTCCCTGGCCTCAGACACGCTCAGCAGAGGAGCTTCTCCCCACTCCTCCCTGGCCTCCTGTGTGGAGACAGCGCGTCACAGTGGCCACCTGAGACTCTGGCCACCTGAGACTCTGCCCACCTGGCCTCTGCCCACCTGAGCCTCTGCCCCCTGACCTGCGCCCACCTGAGCCTCTGCCCACCTGACCTGTGCCCACCTGACCTGTGCACACCTGAGCCTCTGCCCACCTGACCTGCGCCCACCTGAGCCTCTGCCCACCTGACCTGTGCCCACCTGACCTGTGCACACCTGAGCCTCTGCCCACCTGAGCCTCTGCCCCTGACCTGCACCCACCTGAGCCTCTGCCCCCTGACCTGCACCCACCTGAGCCTCTGCCCCCTGACCTGCACCCACCTGAGCCTCTGCCCACCTGACCTGCGCCCACCTGAGCCTCTGCCCACCTGACCTGCGCCCACCTGAGCCTCTGCCCACCTGACCTGCGCCCACCTGAGCCTCTGCTGCACGATAACCGCGGTCCGGCGCGCCGGCCGCCGCTGGCCGCACCTCCGGTAGCTGCGGTAGAACTTCTGGATGAGCACAGCCGCGCGCCGGCTCTGCTGGAACTTCTTCTGCTCGTAGTAGCTGCGGAACTTGCTCTGGATCAGGATGGCGGCCTGGGTCATCTTTTTATACAGCGCGTACTGCGGGGAGACGGGGCAGAGCGTGACCATGGGAGCACCCGGGGCTGTGCTCGGCTCTCGGCAGGCGGGCGGCGAGAAGTCCCTCTCCCCTCTCGCTGTGTTCTCCGTTTCGGGCTTAACCGCCAACCAGGCCAACCAGGCCTCTCTCCACCTACCTTTCCAGAACGAACACTCGTACTCTAAGGGCCACCCCCAGGCGACGTATTGCTTTTTTAAGGTGCTTTGTTCCCCCCAGTTCCAAAATATATTGCCCTTCTTAAAAAAAAGAATTCCTTTTTTTTTTTTTAAGATTTTTCTAAAATTGATTTCAGAGCGGAAGGGAGAGGGAGAGAGAGAGAGAAACATCAATGATGAGAGAGAATCATTGACCGCTGCCTCCGCACGTCCCACACTGGGGCTGAGCCTGCAACCCGGGCAGGTGCCCTGACCGGGAATCCAACCGTGACCTCCTGGTTCATAGGTTGACACTGAACCCCTGAGCCACACCGGCTGGGCAGAGAAAAAGAATTCTTAAATAGCAATCCACTTGGACACTTAGGAATCTGAGGAACGTACACGGAAAGTAAACGTTACGTGTTGAGGACGAACCCTCGCTCTCCACTCTTGGAACCTTGCTGGTTAGCCGCCGTGATGCCTCCCAGTCCCCCTCGCTATCAGCCCATCAGCACACTCCCGAGTTACAAGGTCCCAAACACAAGGCTTATCATGAAACGCTGACACCTTCGAGCCACTCTAACCTGCAGAGGGGCACTCAGAGGGCCAGCGCGAGGCGAAGCCCGCAGAGCCGCTGTCACCGGACCGAGCGGGCCGGCTCGGGGGCTGACGGCAGGGCTCGGGGAGGGAGGAAGGCACGGGAGCACGAGGCCCTTCCTTCTCAGTCTCCGGGCGCTACGGACTCAGAGCTCCCCGTCTGTAAGAATCTACGTCCACGTCGCTCAGGAAACAGAATATGACTCGGGGAGGGGGGGGGGGGGGGGCGGGGGGTGGTGGCCAAGGAAGTGCTCGGCTCGCAAGAGGGCAACTTACCATCGGAGGGAAAGCGCTCTCAGGACACCCCTGCGCCTAGTCTGTCTGCATGTATGCGGCGGAATGAGGGAGGGGAGGGGCCTCCGGAGCGTGCAGGACACAGGGCCCTCCTGCAGGGACCCTCTCGTCTAACCCGACCTGCTTTACACTCCCATTCGTCCAGGAGTCTATTAAGACAAGGACGCCGGATGCCACAGAGCCGCAGGGGCCTTCTCAGCCGCGTGGCCTGGGCGAACGGGCCATTTACTTTGTGGCCCACGCGACTGGCTGGGATGGATTCTTCAGATGGACATCAGCCAAGTAAGTGTCCGATGGTCGATACTGAGTAAGCACGAGGTCCCCGGAGGACAGACGCCCTGTGGTCATCTGGCCTGGCGGGGGGTGGGGTGGGGGGATGGCTGATTCATGACCCTGCCATCGGAATGGCCCCTTCGTGTCGCTGGTGATGGGAGTGGAGTTTGTGACTCTGGTGGAATGGTTTGTGAGAGGACTGGGTGTGGCATTACCTTCAAGACTATCCATGTCAGCTTTGGGGGAGAAACAGAGAATACAAGATTAACGTTAGATCGCTCGACGGAAGCAAGCTGAAAAGCCAGAACCAATGAAACTCCCACCACCACCACCACCAACAGAGGGGCGAGCTGGCTGGACCCATGCCTTCCGCCTTCCAAAAGACGTGCGTCCTGCGGGTCAGTATTTCAGTAAAGAATGCCTTCCGTCCTGCTGGCTGTCGACAACACTTCTTTGGGAGGGGATTTAAAAGAGACACCCCAAAATAGCAAACTCAGATCTGGGAGTGAATCCCTGCTGTCATCACAGGCTTGAAGCTCTGACTCTGGGCGTCTATCGCTTGTGCTAAGGAGAAGCCGGCCCACCAAGAGAAGCCGGTGCGCGGAGCAGCGCCCCCTGCCTCCGGGCTGCGGGAACTGCGGTGTCAGCGTTTACACAATAAACCTTCATTTTCTGGGATCATGAACTCAACCGGCTAAAGCTGAAGAGGCCCCCTCCCCCAGCCCACGCAGGAACAGGCGCGCAATCCTGGAGAAGCTCGATAAAACGGCAACCCGCATCGGACACCAACCCCCTGGGTCGTATCGAGGGAACGCAATCCCAAACGTG
Organism: Corynorhinus townsendii; assembly: GCA_026230045.1. Lineage (NCBI taxonomy): Eukaryota > Metazoa > Chordata > Mammalia > Chiroptera > Vespertilionidae > Corynorhinus > Corynorhinus townsendii. The sequence continues at coordinate 218,070,633 of JAPDVU010000002.1, forward strand.
TACGTGGCGATTGTACGCCTCGGCATATAATCCGAGTAATACAGTCCCCCAGTAAACGTCTTGAACCCACGGAAAGCACAACCCGATAAAAGGTTCCAGAATCTACTGACAGGACTGAACTTTAGCACACGAGCCGCTCAAAGCTCCATCAGGCAACGCTTTCTATTTTCTAAGCGCCGCGGGATGGTTACAAAGATGTAACATTGTCTCCATGTCTCTGCACCTCAGCCTCTTTGTCTGGAAGACGGACATACGGTTGTTTCCTTTAAATGACGGTGAGGAGCGGATGAGATGATGCGCCTGAAAGACCCGGTCCCGCTGAGGGGCTCCCGGAGTCGGCCCCGCTTCCCTCTGGCGGGAGCTGTGACCTGCGTGCGGGTTGTCCCGGCCACAGGCCCCGGGCAGGAAAGAGCGCGTGGCCGCCCTTCCCGCATCCCTTCCCTAAGCACCGCAAACGCACTTCACGGCTCCCTGAGGTGGTTGTGCTGCTTCACCACAAAACGGGTAGGAAGCAGCTGAAAGGAGACGTGGCTGAGGATGACATAACGTAGTTCAAGGTCAAGGATGACAGCCAGCACTGACCTCCAGCCGCCAGTCAACTCCGTGAAGCCCTTTAATCACCACGGGGCTTATGGGTGAAACTGTGGCAACACAGACCCTCACGGGTCCATACCAAGGGCCAAAACCGGGAACAAAAATGGCTTTGTGGCACCTGTCTCGTTGCAGTTGGTGCCGTTTTCCTCTTTTCCCGTCTCCGGAACACTGCCCTCCTGTTTTTAATCAAGAGGCAGCCTCGCCCGGGGCCGGCCTGCTGCCCTCGGGCAGCCCCACAGGAGCGTCCTCGGGCTCAGTCCCAGGGCCCTGCAGGTGGTTACCTGTTTGTACTTCCTGTAGCAGCGCTGGATGACGGCAGCAGCCACTTCCTGCTGTTCTCGCAAGGGTCGGCCCTGTGGGGTGGGAGGGGGGTGGGGGAGAAAAATAAAACGTGATTCGGTACGAGAAATGTCAGCCTTCCTGTGGCTTAAAGAGAAGCATCGCTTACTTCATTAAGTTTCTCAGAACCGAGACCCCCAGGTTTACCAAAATACAGTGCAGTGAGAAGTATACATTTTAAAAAATGAATTTACTGAATAAATCTCCAACTACTCTTGCTTCTAAATAGAGCCATCATATTTGGGGGTTAGCTGACCTAAAAATATATTCATTTCTGCCCGGCCGGTGTGGCTCAGTTGGTTGAGCGCTGTCCCATGCACCAAGAGGTCACGGGTTCGATTCCCCATTAGGGCACATGCCTGGGTTATGGGCTCCATCCAAGTAGGGGGCATGCAGGAGGCAGCCGACAGAGGTTTCTCTCCCTCTCCCCCGCCTCTCTAACATCAATGAAACCATATTTTAAAAATATTCCATACTCAAAGTATGTAACCAATCAGGTAAGGTGCCACTTGTCCAGGACCTGCCAGAGCTCCACTGTGTCCCCTGAGACCCCAGGCCTCCACCAAAACTGCACATACAGGTGCTTCACCATAACGTTTTAGGGTTCCTGGGCTGCCCGAGGCCAGGTCGCAGGCCTCCAGGTAGAAGCCCCCGCTTTAGGCCATGAATTCCTTGTGGCAGAGGCGTCAACTTCCTTGATAGCAACTAAATGGCAAATGTCTGTTGTCATGACGACAACCATCGCCCTACTGGTCAAACTGATGTCGCCAAAGCTTCTGAAGATGATTAATAACCCCAGATGACGTGAATCAGTAATTCACATAAAGAACCTACAAACTCAAGAGGAAAGAAAGAACTGGCCCGTGTGGACCTAGCCGGTGTGGCTCAGTGGATAGAGCGTCGGCCTGTGGACTAAAGGGTCCCAGGTTCGATTCTGGTCAAGGGCACATGCCTGGGTTGCAGGCTCAATCCCCAGTGTGGGGTGTGCAGGAGGCAGCCAATCAATGATTCTCTTTCATCATTGGTGTTTCCATCTTCCCTCTCCCTCTTACTTCCTCTCTGAAATCAGTAACAATATGTTTAAGTAGAAAGAAGAGAGAAAGAAATGGCCGGTGTGTTAGCAGGAATGCTCGTGCACCCCCTCCTCTACCTCCGGGGCCTTAAGAAGGTTGGGTCAGGACTCCGATCCCCTTTACCTTGTATTTCCGGAAGGCGGTCTGGACGAGCCTGGCGGCTTCATAGAGCTCGCGCTGTTCGTGGTCAGACAGAGTGAGCTGGGCAAACTCATTCTCCACCTTCTCGCTGGTGGACGCGCTCAGGAACTCCGACCAGTCGGCCGCGGAGGGGAGGCTGGGCTTCTCGAAGGCCATGTCGCTGGCTGGAGAGCCTCCGGGGCTCAGGCTGGTGTTGGACGAGGGGGTCAGAGGCTCGCTATAGGCGCTTCTGGAATGAGAGGGGACACGGGGGAGGCGTGATCCACCTGCACGACCCACACCACGCTGACGTGACACAGACGGGAGCCACGTGGACCGCCAGGAATGTGCTTGCATTCCGGCACTCAGCACACCCAACTTTAACTGTCCTTCCGCCAGCAAGTTCACACGGGACCCCTACCACGTGTTCAGCACGAGGCTGAACCCCAAAGCCACCGAGAGCCCTGCCCGTGCAACTGCAGTGAATCTGGGGGGGGGGGGACCTGTAATACGCCACCTCACAGGCTCTGACGTGGGCAGGAACACCGTGGAAGAGGAAGGGCCTGAGCCCTAACGCTTCACTGACACCTCACTTAGAAAAAAAGTATCTTTATTGTTCAAAGTATTACAGGCGTCCCTTCTCTTTCCCCATGTGCCTTCCCACCTGCACGCCCCAGGCCTTCCCTGCACCATCGTCTGTGTCCATGGGTTATGCATATCTGCACGTAAGTGCTTTGGTTAATCTCTTCTCCCCATCCCTCTCCTCTGAGATGTGTCAGCCTGTCCCATGCGTCTATGTCTCTGGATCTACTCTCCTCAAGTTTATTTTGTTCATTAGATTCCACGAGTGAGGTCGTGCCTGCTCGTCTTTCTCTGACTGGCTCACTGCGCTTAGCCTGATACTCTCCGGGTCCCTCCATGCTGTCTCCAAGGGCGAGAGCGCCTCTTTTTCGCAGCTGCATGGTGTTGATGCACCCCAGTCTTTTATGCACTCATCTGCCGACGGGCAGCTTCCTCCCTTGCTCAGTGAGGTCTAACCACCCGGCATCCTCAAACCCGGCTCGCCTCCCAGGCCCCGTTAGACCCGGGGACTTCTCCCGCAGCGTCGGACCTGATCTGGGCGGCATTCGGCAGGTGGTCCACGTCCGCCAGGTAACTGGCCAGCCAGCTCATGGTGCTGCTGATGGTGGCCGTCTCCGTCCGCTCCAAGGCCGTGGGCTCCATGGGCCCGAAGTTCTCCTGCTTGATGCGCTCCGGCGTGGCCTCGATGATGTGCTCCGCCAGGGTCATCATGTTCACCTGGAACGGAGAGCACAGGGCATCAGGTTCGGGGGACTCGGAGCCCGCCGCCCGCCTGCCCCGGAGAGAGAGGACGCAGGGGTCGGCTTACCCTCCACCCCATCCACTCCAGCATCACTGTTAAGTTTTACACCCTTCCCCCGATTACCTCATTTTTTTTAAAGTATATTTTTATTGATTTCAGAGAGGAAGGGAGAAAGGAGAGAGAGAAACATCAGTGATGAGAGAGAATCATCGATCGGCTGCCTCCTGCACGCCCCCTCCTGGGGATCAAGCCTGCAACCCAGGCATGTGTCCTGACTGGGAATCGAACCGTGACCTCCTGGTTCATAGGTGGACACTCAACCACGGAGCCACACCAGCCGGGCCCTCCACGTCCTATTTTGGCTAAAGCCTTAGTCAGGTCTCACAGCAGTCCTGGCTGGTGCCTGCTCGCTCCTCCCAGCTGGGGTCACCCTCGTAGTGGCACTGTGACTGGGCAGTTCTCCAGCAAGTTGTATGTATGAGGTGACACCAGTGGTTACCTAACCAACACCCACCCCTTTGCCTGGAGAGCCCCAGTTCTGTAGGGAGCAGCAGGGAGCCAGGCCCCCGGGCCCAGCTGGGGAGTGACAAGCAGTTACGATCATCCTCTTCTTGGCTTCCCACCTTCCCACGCACCCAGGAACCTACTTCTGGACAATGAGACTCTGCAGAAAATAATTCCTAAAAATTAAATCACTCTAGGTAGGTTGCTGATATTTGCTCCCCAAATACATTCCTAATAGTTCCATCAGGATGCTTCAAACTAGTCTGGGAGGAGGCATATGTTTTCGGAATTAGAGACATGACCTTGTTTTTAAAATGTCCTTGCACACCTTTTGATGACGGAACGTGAAATACAACAGTTGAAGGTTTTGTTAATCCTCACCCGGGGATACTTTCCCATTGATTTTTAGAGAGAGTGGAAGGGAGGCGGAGAGAGATGGAGAGAGAGAAGCATCGATGTGAGAGAGATACATCTATTGCTTGCTTCCCGACTGCGCCCCAGCTGGGACCGGGGCTCACACCTGCAACTGAGGAATGTGCCCCTGACCGTCATCGAACCTGCGACCTTTCAATCTGAGGGCTGATGCTCTAACCACTGAGCAACCGGTCAGGGTAACAGGTGAAGTTTGTAAGAGAATTGAAATGTTCGGAGCGGATCTATACAAGGGTGACAAAATGCTTATCTTACGACATGAACCTCAAAAACATTCTGCTGAGGGAAAGACGCCAGATACAGAAGACTACGTATTTTATGATTCCATGTCTGTAAAATTTCTGGAAAAAAGCAAAACTCTGGGGAGAGAAATCAGATCAGTGGTTGCCTAGGGCTGGGACGGAACAGAGTGACGGCAAGCGACACAGGGACGTGGGGTGATGCGAGTGTCCTCGAGGGGCCCGGGTGACGGTTGCACAGCTGTGTCCGTTCACCAAATCCCGCCAGTGGACACGGAGGAAGGGTGAGCATTATGGCACGTTACGTCAATCAAGCTGCTAAACACACGTATCTCGGGCAATTTTCTAAACGTTCAACGTAGACCAATAACTATTTCTGTAATTGGGATAAAACGGGGTCATTTAGGGGGAAATATCACAGCTCTTCTTTCCCTTTGATATTGGCTCTTCATTTGAGGACGAAGTAGGTCCTACCTTGATTTTCTTTTTTCCACCAGGGAGGTATTCAAGTATTTTATTCAAAGCAAAGGGGAATTTCTGGAGACGAAGGAACCTGGAGCCTGACGCTATCGCGCCCCCTCCCCCCAATCCTCCGTTCCGTAACGATGGCAGCGTGAGAACAGCTCAAGACCCTCCGTGCACACTTCAGATACCACGTAGCCGACTTAGCGTTGCAAAAAGGTGCCTTTCAACCAAGTGACAGGCTCAGCAGTGGGACCTGAAAAACATCTTGACATTCACTTCTAAATCTCTCGGCTGGGGGTCAGAGAAGGTAAAGTCAGCCCTTAAACGTGCAGCTTCGGGGCTTCATTGAAATTCTCTTCGTGTGCCGGTGTCTGAGCAACATTCATAGATGGGATTGAATCCCTAAGAGGAACAACTGTAGACATTTGCTCTGTGTCCGAATTGCATCCATCTGCGTCCACACACGTCACCCATAAATGCTGCAGCTTTCCAACTGTCCTGTTCGGTCGGGGACAGGGTATTGGCCTCCCACTGCCATGAAGGTGGTGGTTCCACAGTTGCGTTTACTAGCTTTTGCGTTCACATTTAAAGCTGTGCGGTTAGGTACACAATCGTTCACAGAACTTCACTGACACCACATAAATTACATACACATGTGCATGCTATTTACCTTGAATTGTACCGTTTGCCTTTTTTTTCTTTTTACACGTATTTGTCTGTTGGATCTTTTCCCATCTGTTTGTTTTCTTGTTTCATTTCATTCTAGCCGTGTCTTGTACAGCAAGAGTGTATTCTGCTTTATTTTTTAAAATTTTACCCATTCTGAGCACCTTTTCATTACAGAATCATCAGTTACCAAAGTGGGAATGAATCACGTTGGAAAATATTCCTGTTCTGTTTTCCATTTATTATTTCTGTGGTCGCCTTTTACTTTGTTGCCCTTCCTGAATTTGCCCCCCGACGGGGCACGCAGCGATGCAGTGTTTCTGTGCTGCCCACGAGCGTGGCATGTGACAAGCACGTCTCAGCCACACGGACCCGCCGAGGTGAGCAGTGGAACCACGCCCAGCGGCTGCCGGACAGGACGGCTGCTCTCACACGGTACCTCCTCCGCCTCCCCACCCCCCCGTCTTGCTAAAATGCTAATTTAGGATTTTAGTTCCGGGTTATTTTTGAAACATGACTCCTTTTCCATGTAGGAGCCCCTCTGAACAACTGCCTCACGCACCACCACACTACCGAGAACCACGCAGACGGATCGGTTTACTGTTTTGCTGTTCACTCCTCCACGGACTCTGGCTTGCCATTTCCTGTATTGTTCCATCACTATTGTTATTCCTTAATCCTCACTGAGCGCGTGCTTATTGCTTTCAGAGAGAGGGGGACGGAGGGGGCGAGAGAGAAACATCCATCAGATGCCTCCTGTACGCGCCCCGACCGGGGACTGAGCCTGCTGAAACCTGGGCATGTGCCCTGACTGGGAATCGAACCTGTGACCCTTTGGTGTACAGGACGACACGCAACCCACTGAGCCACCTGGCCAGGACTTTCCTTATTCTTCATTCCTATTTTTTCCCTGGCCGAATTGCTTCTTTAGAGGGCTGCTTTTCCCACAGATATGGGCTCAATGCAGCAACCTAGCATTCTCTCAGGCTCAGGTCAAATATCAAGGGCAGTGCTCGGCAAACTGCGGCTCGCGAGCCACATGCGGTAGTTCGGCCCCTTGCGTGTGGCTCTTCCTCAAAATACCACGGCCTGGGCGAGTCTATTTTGAAGAAGTGGCGTGAGAGGTAGTTTAAAAAATTTGGCTCTCAAAGGACATTTCAGTCGTTGTGCTGTGGATATTCGGCTCTGCTGACCAATGAGTTCAAGGGGATTCTTAAAGGTTACCTTCTGCTCCGTGCACCAACTCTGCGTCTGAGAAGGCCGGGCTCTAAAGCAGCGCTAGCCGAGGGATATTTAAGCAGATAGTCAGAAACTCAGTCCCCGAGCCACACCAGCCCCGTGTCACGGGCTCAGAGCCACGCGGGCTGGTGGCTGCCCTGCTGGGCGGTGCAGACATGACGTTTCCGTCGGAACGTCCTAGATGCCCCACTCAGTTCCCCTCTTTTGAGCTACTGATCTTCACCGTCTAGTGATTTATTATTAAATGTCTGTCAATACTGTCCTGGATGACTTAATATTGGTGTCTGACCCGGGCTCCACCAGGACCTGGCTAACTGTGGCAGCCCACCCACCAGCTACCGGCTGGAAGCAATAAAGTTTTATTGGCACAGAGCCACACCCACTGGTTCAAGATTGCCTGAGGCTGCTTTGGCGCTACAGAGGCAGAGAGAATCGTCATGACAAGTCTGGATGGCCCACGAAGCCTGACTATTTACTATTTGCCCTTCACAGAAAGAACTGCCAGCCCTCGTCTGGGCTTTGGCTCCGTTCCCCTGCAGGTAGATCCGTAGTGAGGCCCCACCCGACCCACAGGGATGGGCGAGCACCCTGCTCAGGTGTGAGGCTCCCCTGTGCTAAACAGAGGGCGGGCGGATGCGACCCCAGGAGCCGCTCACGGTTCCTCCCCCTGGGAGCACCTCTCCTTGGGAGCGCTGTGGCCTGTGCGGCCTGCGGGCCCTCCCTCTCATCCCAGCGGTGCTGTAGGCACAGCGCCCTCGCGAATTTCTCGGGGGTCTTTTCCTTTACATTTGTTTTGGGGGGAGTCCACGGGACGTTGGAGGAGCAAGCCCAGCACACGTCCTGAGGGTGCACGCTGGGTCCTCTCCTCTGCAGTGCATGCCGACAAACGAACGGTGTTTGCTTAACAGCTGCACCCCAGGTGTCCTTCAGGGCAGAGCCCCTTAATCCCAGCAGGTGTAAGGCCCGGAGGGTTCTGGACTTTCCAGATCCATCGGCCGGTCGATCAGCAGCCTGAGGGATATTCCAGGGCCTGGACTCCAGAGCCTCACGCCACCTGCCCATCTTGGCGAGGTGATGGTGGTGGCGATCAGTCACATGCTCTCTGCAGGCCTCCGGTGCTTAGCCGTACCAGGCCGTGACTCGCTCAGAGCTGATCCAGCATCAGTGGACTCTGCCGCCCTGGACGCCAGGGAGAAGGGTCCTGGGTGAGTCTGAGGAGCTGGTGCCGAGAGAGAGGGCTCTGCGGAGAGCCGGCCGCCAGTGGGAGGCCCTGTTCACGGTGCTGATCCACGGAGTGAACGCGTGGCCCCAGGAAAGAGGAAACCCCTCCATCACCATCATCAGGCCAGACAGCTCACCCTGGCTGGTGAGGAAGTCACAGGGCCTCTGGAAGGTGATTGTAAACATCCAGGAAGCCCTGCCCTAGTGTGGCTCAGTGGACAGAGCCTTGGCCCGTGTGCAGAAGGGTCCTGTATTCGATTCCACTCAAGGGCACGTACCTGGGTTGCAGGCTCGATCCCCACCACGGTCGGGGTGCGTGTGGGAGGAAACCAGTGGATGTGTCCCTCTCACATCGATGTTTCTCTCTGTCTCTCCCCTCCGCTCCACTCAATGGAAAAGTATCCCAGGGTGAGAATGAATGACAACACGAAGATCCAGGCAGCCTTGCGGGCTCCCCCCGGCCTTGTAGGCTCACCTGGTGCGCTCTCACCTGCATGTCATCCATGGGCTGCGAGCCGTCCTCGGCCTCCGCACCGTCCCGGTAGGGCCCCGTCTCTGTGTGCGCCACCTCTCTGCTAGCCATCATCAGGACGCTCATGGGCTCCCGTGGTCGCACCTGTGCAGGTGCTGCCTCCTTTCCTACACTGGTCCCCTTCGGACTGCCCGTCACCTGCACTGTAGACACACCAATGGAAAGATCTTTGGAACTCCACCTCACTACGGGCTGGGGCTGGGCCGCAGCGGCTCGGAGTCCCGCCGGCTCCGGAGAGGGAGGGGAGGGTGCCCGGCTGCAGGCCCTCACGCCTTCCCTGGGGCTGAGAGTCTCGGGGGCGGCCTGCTTAGAACTAGGGCTCTGCTTCCTGATCCTGGGCTGCTCCAGGCTCAGTGCAGTGGACAGCAGCTCCTCCTGCCTCGCCTGGAAGGACTCGGGGTTCAATTTATGCTTTTTGGGAGCTGGATAATCTTTGTGGCTCTCACTGCTGTAGTAATTAGAGGGTTCAGACCGAGGTCTTCTCAGCTCTGAAAAGCACAGTAGAAAGGACAGTCAGGACAGGCGATCAGATCAGGAGCCCTAACGAACTAACGCGCTCTCTAGGCCCGGGAGACACCCAGGGCAAAGCGGGCCTCCAGACACGTCCCTGACATTTAAACACCCCCCCGAAGCATCTAGTGGAGTCAGCTCCTCCTCCGCCATCACCTGCAGTTCTTTCTTGCACGGACATAATTTTTTTTCTACTTTCTGCATTTGGGGGGTAGGGAGCTAGGGGAGTCACACTAGGCATTCTTACAGCTAAAAGGAAAATCAGAAATATAAACACCCCAACCCCATCAGTGTCTGAGCACCCTAAGGACTCCCCTGAGGGACAGCACCGGGGGACTCGGCACATCTGAGATGTGGTAGCTCTGAGTTCTTACCGGGATTGGTACTTGCAATGACGGTGACACCTTTGGGGATCTCTGGAGAGGCGATGGCCTCGCTGTGCCACTGGGCCATCCAGCCGTCTGCATGGGGCTCTTCGCTCGGGGGACAGTGGATTCGGGGGCTCTGTCCCAGCGAAGCCTGCTCCCCTCTCTGCAGGTGCTCGAGACACTCGGCTAGTTTCACGTGACCCCGCGACCTGGCGATGCCCAAAGGCAGCCTTCCCAGAGAGTCGGGGATGGAGATGGCCCGGCGGTCCCACTTGTACAGCACGACCGCGGCTTCCAGGTGCCCGAGAGCGCACGCCCACATCTGAAAGACGGAGACGGAGCGGCGGTCTTAACAGCGAGTTCCAAACAGACGTCATCCGGCCCCGGCTGCCCGGTCCTCGCCGGCTCCCTCCACGGGGCCACGAAACATCATCGTCGCGAAGTAGCTCGGAATGATGTCACGTGTGGGCCGCGAGGGACCACACGGGGCCCGGCCTGTGCCCGTCCCTCTGCCAGCCTGGAGGAGCGGCGTGGGGACCAGTGAGCGTCCTCTTACCAGGGGGGTGCAGGAGAAGTGGTCCACGTTCAAGGGGTCCACTTCCAGCTCCAGATCGATGCTGTCCGCGTGCTTCGTGCTGCAAAGGGAGGGGCCGACAGCGACCGCCCAGTGAGTCCACGTGAACGGGAACCCCCAACACGTGCAAACCCCCACAGGCGCGAAACAGAACGGAGCCCCTGACCCCCTGTGTGCAGGAGACTCTGGGTTTCACAGGGTGCTGCGGCGTCTCTCTCCACTTGGCTAGGCCCCCAGAGGAAGGAAAAGGCCCAACATTCAGTTGGCACCTCTCTGGGTATTTCTTGGGCAGAAGCTCATAAAACTCCCTTGGAAGCCGTCCCCGGAGAAGTCCTGGCTCACAGGCCAGACCGCCCCCCGAGTGGCCAGACCTCTGTCCCCCCGCGGGAAAGCGCGTGTGGAGGGGGCGCCCGGCCTCACCGCCACTTGATGAGGGTCTGGATGAGGGTGGCGTAGCCCTGGGCGGCCGCCAGGTGCAGGAGCGTCATCCCGCGGAACGTCTTCGAGTGGATCAAGTGCTTGGACTTCGCCCAGCAGGCCCGACTCATCATCTTCTCGCACACGACGACCACGCGGCTCTCGAAGCAGCTGCCCAGCGTCCCGGGGCCCGGAGCGCACTGCAGGGAAAGCGCAGGGAAAAGCGCACGTGAGGCTCGGAGGCCCCGCGGCAGGTCCGCATCCAGAGCTCCGCGACGGGCAACGCGAGACGGACACCACAGGCTGGGAACGGAGAGACGCCGTGAGGCGGAGACGAGAGGCGCTCAGCTCAGCCTGCGGCCTGAACCCGCCACAAAAAGGCCCAGGAAGTTCAACGGCCACAGAAATGCCGCTGCTCGTCATTGTTTCTAAGTCTGGGGAAAAAGCCTGTGAGAATAACGGTATCGTCTCACTAGAGCTGTAAGAGCATCGTTGAAAGCACAGCGGGGTGACCTTGACCTGCAGTAGAATGACCTTGACTCAAGAGTCCAGGCAGAGCTGCTGCCTATGTAGTGGGCATGCCCACAAGCACACGGGATTCACCCGGGAGTGAACAAAGCGGGATTAAAGAAAAACAACTTCACCCGAGGGTATTTTTTCCATTGATTTTCTTAGAGAGAGTGGAAGGGAGGCGAGGGCGGAAGAGAAGAGAGGGGTAGTGAGACAGAGAGAGAGAGAGAGAGATGAAAGAGACACATCAGTTGGTTGCCTTCCACATGTGCCCAGACCAGGCCCGGTGATTGAACCTGCAACCCAGGTACATGCCCTTGGGGCTGATACCCTAACCACTGAACGAACTGGCCGAGGCAGGAGGGACTTTTTTTTTTTTTTGCATTCAACAAAAAACAGCCACGTCTCCCTCACGCCAGGCGGACACGGATACTTACAGAAGCCAAGTTAAACCGATGAACGTGTGATCAGCAGCAGCTAACACGGGGTCGGGTTACACCAGGAGTGGCCGAGCGGCCGAACTGTAAAATGACATCCTAGTCCCCGAATGCAACCTTTGTGGGCCACAGGGAAGTGATGTCAAGGGATCCCCTTACTTCAGCTGTGAGCACAGCAGACGACAACTGCTTCCTTACAAACCTTCGCGGCGCCGGGGAAAAGCCTACCTTAGCCTGAGTGGTATTTTACGGCGCGCCCGGCCTTTCCCTTTCCACTGGTTTCTGAAGCTTGGTGAGAAAGAGGAGGAAAACTCAGGGGGGAAGGCGGCTAGCTTTTGGGCTGTGGTACACTATGTCTCGCTTTCATCTGCTGTTACAAATACTACTAACCCTTGATATCGACAAGGATCCTACAACTGCCAGCATTCCCGTCATGTAACTGTTGGGAGAAAGTCATCATTCCTTTGGAGGAGGAAGAGGGGGAATCATATGAGGTTTAGGCAACAAGTCGGGGGCAGAGGGAAGCAACTCGCAGCCCCTTTGCATTTATGCTGGGGTCTCCTGCAGGATCACAGCTCCCTCGGAGAGGCTCCTGAAAGGAAGCCCCTAAATGAGACGTACAGAGAGCCTGCGAGACGACAGGGCCCCACAGCAGCATGTGGCGATGTCCCCGCCCGCGGCAGGAGGACGCACCCTTCCTGAAATTGATGAACGGGCGCCCGCAGCTCCGAGCCACCGCAGGCCTCACTCGCCCGCAGGGAACAGCGTGCAGCCGGAGACCAGGGACAGGGTCTGAGGCTCAGGCCTCACTCCCCCACAGGGAGCAGCGTGCAGCCGGAGACCAGGGACAGGGTCTGAGGCTCAGGCCTCACTCCCCCACAGGGAGCAGCGTGCAGCCGGAGACCAGGGACAGGGTCTGAGGCTCAGGCCTCACTCCCCCGCAGGGAGCAGCGTGCAGCCGGAGACCAGGGACAGGGTCTGAGGCTCAGGCCTCACTCCCCCACAGGGAGCAGCGTGCAGCCGGAGACCAGGGACAGGGTCTGAGGCTCAGGCCTCACTCCCCCGCAGGGAGCAGCGTGCAGCCGGAGACCAGGGACAGGGTCTGAGGCTCAGGCCTCACTCCCCCACAGGGAGCAGTGTGCAGCCGGAGACCAGGGACAGGGTCTGAGGCTCAGGGAGGAAGCACGGCCCCTCAGACTTCTGCCTCAGCCAGGAATGACCAGCACCAGCAAAGGGTCCGTGGCCACGGCCTGCCTCCCCGATCAATGACATAGCACACCAAAGGGAAGACAAGGACTGTCACAACAGGGGGTACCTGGGCTTGACTCCCGCCGGTGCCGCTGCTGGCGCCCCCGCCGCTGCCGCCTCCTGCGCTCCCCGGCTTGTGCTGCTGGGACCCCGTCATCTCCGCCATCCTCCGCTCCATCTGCTCCAGCCGCTCCAGGATGGACATCCTGAACTGGTTATCTAGGGCGGGAAGAGGGAGGTTGGTGCTGGGAGGAGGTGCAGCGCGCACGTGGCCTATCCGCGCCCGCAGGGCTGGAGCCTCCATCCCGGAACCGGCCCCGGAGGCTCGTCCGGCCTCAGTCCGCCCGGCCCGGGTTCGTCCCTCGTGGCAGCAAGGGTGACGCCGTACGTGAGATGGGGCGTCTGTTGTGGCCCCAAGTTCTCAGCTACTCGAACAGAAGAACCCCTTTTCGTCCAAGTCCTGCTTTGGGGCTCGGGCACCCCGTTCCCCCGTGGAAACCTTAGAGAGACCAGGGAGAGGGGCCCTGAGCCAGATGGAATGAGCACAGCTTCATTTGAAACAGCGAGGAAGGGTCTGCAGACACACGTTGAGGCATCACCGGTTTTACCCAAACGCTGGGAAAAAGGATGGAAAGTTTTGTTGTTAATCCTCACCAGAAGGTATCTTTCCCCATTGCTTTTCTGAGAGAAGGGAAGGAGGAGTAGGAGAGAGACACAGAGAGAGAGAGAGAGAGAGAGAGAGAGAGAGAAACACTGATGTGAGGGAGACACATCAATCAGCTGCCTCCTGCTCGCGCCCCAACCGGAGGGTGGGCAGCAAACCCTCAACCGAGGCACGTGGCCCTGACTGGGAATCGAACCCTTGACCCCTTGACCCTTTGGTGCCCGGGCCGACCTCCAACAACGAGCCAGGGTGGGGAAAATGTCATGAGAGTTAACCGAGTTAATATACGTGCAGGCTCGGAACGTGGTTAAGTCCCAGATAAGCGTGCCAGCCGGCAGCATCTTCAGACACGCGACCTACATGCCCTTGGACACTGACAACAGCGCGACAACACAGTCTCCCTCATACTGCTTCGTGGCAGAACGATTTTCAAAATACAGCCGTCCGGCTCATGCAAATAAACCGGACGAGAAATACTTTCCCGGCACTCCTGGCCACCTGACTGTGAATCCTGAGACGGGTTAAGGCTTATTGATTCTACTGGAGATCAAACCACGGTCCGGATGCTTCCTCCGGGCCAGTCACCGTTTTGACCGCTTTACAAATACGAACAAGGGTCAGGTGAGGTGGGGACGGCTGCCATCCTGCTGTACAGCTGTGGAAACTGAGCCGCGGAGATCACCCATCTGCCTGGCTCCAGGACCCGGACCCGGGGCGTCACCGCTGCGTGGGACGCGCGGGAAGGAAAGTTACGGGGAGAGAAGAGGCCCACGGGTCCGAGCCTGAGCCGAGGGGACGGAGCATTTGTTACAGTGAAAAGACAGTCCTTCCCCGTCTCCCCGGAAAACTTCCCTACTGGATGTCCAGTGGATTTCACTTTACTCCACCCCAAGAGCAGGAGGAGAAAGACGACTTTTTAAGAACGGATTCCGTTTCCAATGAGCTACTTGCAGGAGCAGCACCCAGAGAAAAGCCCCCTCCCCTCTCAGCACGGAGGACACGGGCTCCGGGGCAGGGTCGCACGGCAGACGGACAGACGTGAGAGCCTGGCGTCTCTGTGGCTGTCACCGTGGGAAGCAGCCCATGGGGTGGACTGTACACAGCCCACGTCACGTGGGACCACCCACGGCCAACACGGGACGACCCCAGAGGTGGCGCCGGAACCCCTCCTCGTGCCAGCCCCCTACCCCGTCGGGGGGCTCCTGTGCGTGGAGCTGGTTGAAGACGAGGAGTCCCATCTTCCAGGGAGAGCCTGAGTACTGGTGGTGCGGCCGTGCCCTTTGTGGCACCTGTATGGACCGTCCCCTATTCCCGGCGGTGCCGGCCGGCCACACAGCCGCCCCGCTCTGGACCTACGTGCAGAAGCTCCGCGCCCCAGGGACACGATCAGGCCTCTGGCCCCGTGTGACTGTCTCTCTGGCAGCCCACGGATGCTGCGTCTATGAAATGAGTGTCGTGAGCACATGTGCACGTGTTCGGAGCTGGTGGCCAAGATGAACCCTGTCAGGACAGGGGCAGAAGGGCACAGGAGGGCTGCCCAGCTGTGGTTGGCCCCGAGGGAGCCCTGCGGCCGTGCCAGGGGCCACCTCCCTGTCCATCCGAGTGGCTTTGTTCTGGCGCCGCTGCCGTACGCTGGCCTGTCATCGCCACCCCGCCCCCCGCCGGGTGTGGGCACTGCAGAGACAGAGCCTCCCGGACATCACGGGGCCAGGCCCTCCCCACGGCATCGCCCGTCAAAGTGTCCGACAGTCGCCCTGATGCCGACGCGGTGACTCGGTGTCTGCCACGGACAGACAGACAGACGTCCCTGGCTTCTGCTCTGGGGCTTGTGCTCCCGGCCATCCCCCCAGCTCACTCTGCGGGGAGCTCTCGGACGGGATTAAGCTGCTCTGAGAAGCACTTCATGAAGATTCTTGAATTATCTGCCTCTTAACCAACTTATATCGTGCATTCAGGCATCTCGGGGCCTCTGGATTCCCAAGGGGCGTGGGGACAGGAGTCATGTCAGAAGCCATCTCCCGTGGAAACAAAGCAGCGGGCCCCAGGGTGCCGGGAGAGGCAGTCTGTGGTCCCGCGCCCTCTCCTGGGGCGGGGCAGGGGCGAACAGGGCGGGGCGGGCGGCGTGTAAGGCTCCCGCACACACACCGGGACGGCCTTCACATCGCCCTTCCTGGCAAATCAAACGCAGCAACTTTACGCTTGGTCTGGCCTGACAGCTTCATGACGACCATGAACACGTGACTGTAAAACACTTGGCACATTCAGAACGTCACCTTATTTGTACACGTGTGTGTGTGTGTGTGTGTGTGTGTACAGGATAAAGGAAATACGATTTCTTAGAAGACAGACTTTTTCTGATTACGCTGGCGTACGAAAAGCACATGTAAAGACTCGTTTATTCACGCACAGATGTTTGCTGGGCACCGGCTGTGTGCCAGGCTGGGCGGGGGCGCCGTGAACATCAGGGAAGACAGCCCTGCCCGCATCTGTTGGCCCACAGGGAGCTCCCGCAGCCTGACTGAGCGTGGAGCTTTAAGCTGACAAGTTGGGGGTCAGAGAGAGAAAACGGATGACCTCGGGGCTGAGCGATCTGGCCCGTTCTCGCCCGTGACTCCGCCTGGAGGGATTCCACGCATCGCGGGAGCACGGCTCCGAGGGCACGCGGGGACAGCCGCGCCGCCCTCCTGGCTCGGGCTCTCGCCTGGCGCCGCCTGGCTTTCGGTTCGCGTCTAGAAGCACCGGCTACCCTGTCTCGCCGAAGAGCAAGTCGCTGCTCGTGCAGAAAGGTTCTCTAGTTTTTTTAAAAAAAAGAGGTTTCTCCTGATTTCAGAGAAAGGGAGAGGGAGAGAGATGGAAACACGGATGAGACAGAAACACCGACGGGCTGTCTCCTGCACGCTCCCTCCTGGGGGACCAGGCCGCACCCCGGCACGTGCCCTGACCGGGAATCAAACTGGCGATCGCTTGGTGCACAGGACGGTGCCCAACCCACTGAGCCACACGGCTGAACAAGGTTCTCCCGTTTTCCACACCCCCGGGTGAGCCACGTGCTGAGCTCCGGCTCTAAAGACCCCACCTCCACTCTGCAGCACAACCGCTGGGGGGAGGGCGTGGGGGGGGGGGGCGTCTGGGCACCCGCTGTGCATTTCTGACAAGTTCTCAGGTGACGCCGAGGCCGCGTTTCGAGAACCACGGTGCCACGACCAAGCTTCCTTCCCCGAGAACGAACCTGCCCGCCAGGAGCCGCTCTAAGGATGGAACAGCCACCCGGTCGAGCAGCCACACAGGTTCCTCCCAGGGACACAGGAGACGGCGCCTCCTGAAATCACGCCAGGCCCCTGCACACGGCTCGGTCCACACGCCGGGCTGCACGCTCTCTCCGCGGGCGCTGCTCTGCACCCCAGCACCCACCACGGCCTCCCTCCACATGCTTCTCACAGATGACCTGTGGCACGCTTCCAGGTGTCTGCCTGTACCTCTGGCTTTTCTCCAAAGCAGCCCATTTACCTGCCCAGTTTCAGGGAATGAGGACTTTCCATGGACACACAGCCATTCCTTCCAGTACCTTCCAGATGCACGGCGCGCGTGCACACACGCACCCTAGACAAAAAGTCAACGATTCTGACGGCTCTGCAGCACCAGTCTGGCTCGGGATTCACTCAAAGTCTCCTCACGGGCCCGTCCGACCTGCCCCTGCTCCGAGCGAAAGCAGCATTTTTATTTTTTAATATTTTTTAATTGATTTTAGAGAAGAACGGAGAGGGGGAGAGAGAGAGAGAGAGAGAGATTGAGATCAATGATGAGAATCCTGGATCGGCTGCCTCCTGCACACTCCCCACTGGGGTTCGAGCCCGCAACCCAGGCCTGTGCCCTGACCGGGAATCGAACTGTAACCTCCGGGTTCACAGGTCCATGTTCAGCCACTGAGCCACACCGGCCGGGCAGAAGCAGCATTTTCAGACCGGTCAGCTCTGAGAGAGGGTGGGGAAAGCACTGGAGTGGAGCTAGAGCTCTGGGTTTTATCCTGTCGCCGTGTGACTTAGGACAAATAACAGCCACTCTGGCCCTCAACTTCCCCATCTGTAGAATGGGGACAGTACTATCTACCTTACTGTTGTTTGTGAGGATGAAATACACTACTGTGGGCAATCTCTTTAGTGCTAAGGGTCTCTGTAGTCTGAGTTATTATCAGCCATACCTATGGGGGCATTTAGAAAAAGGGTTTAAAATGGTTTGAGTAATTTTAGCTGTACCGGGGAGCTGCAGAAGGTAGAGTTCCCATGAACCTTCACCCAGTTTCCCCTCCTAGTAACGCCTTGCGTAACCACGGTGCCCTTGGCAAGCACGTCACTACAAGCAACTAAATCACAGGCTCGGCTTCGACGGCCCCGTGAGGATGAGAAGTGACGTCCTTGTTCCGCTTCCGGACCCAGCCAAGGGCACCGCGTTGCAGTCAAATGCCACCGTTCCCGTCTGCTCGGTGACGGCTCCCACTCGTCCTTTGCTTTTCACGACTGACAGTTTTGAAGAATACGGCTCAGGTGCTTGGTAGCTGTCCCCGGATTTAAGTCTGTCATTTCCTAATGACTAGGACTGGAGCCGCGAGCTTTTGGGAAGAATGTCACGAGCTGAAGTGTCCTGCTCATCACAGGGTATCGGGTGACGTGGCGAGGCTCTGCGGCGGACGCGGGCACCTGGCAAAGGAGTTGTCTGCGGGGCTGCTCTGTCCAGTTACCCCTTTTCTCTTTCCGTCCTCTGTCCCTCGGAAGCAGGTCACCAGGTCCAGCTCCTGCTCCAGGGGAGGGAACCCATGTCCCCTGTGAGGGTGGGGAGTACCCACACGTGTGATGTGGGGTCCTCCAAGGACGATTTGCCCTCTGTCTATGTGGTCAATCGCTTGTGCACATAGGTATGCATGCACGCATATTTACCTTACACCTTGGGCCTTATTCCAATACTGAGTCGGCTTTGTGGTCAGAGTATTCCAGCTTCGGGGTCTGGGGGCCCTCTGAGGCTGGCTCAGGGGTCCCTCTGCCACACCCTCAGTCTTTCCCCTTCTATTGTGAGCACGTCCTTACTTTCTGGAATTACCAGATGCTCCAGGCCCATCCAGCCCCACCACCAGCGGTTCCTCTAGGAGCCCTGGTGCTTTAACTGGAAAGAGCATTTAGGACCCACGATCTGGGAACTAGCTGTGCTCATGCCGTTGGGGCGTCACTGCTTCCGGTGTCCTCAGGGGACAGAGCAAGGAGATACATGCAAGTATGCATGCACACGTACCTATGATTACTTCCGTAACTATCTGTGTACCTGTTAACGTAAACCCGGGTTCATCCTGGTGTCTCTGCATCTAACACAGCAATGTGGTCTTCCCAGCCTTCTAGGGGCATGTACTCAAATCCCAGGACAGCTGTACCTTCCTTCTAGAACCTCCCAGATGTGTGTGTACACACACACACACATGCGTGCGCACCCCAGACAAAAAGTCAACGCTTCTGACAGCTTTGCAGCAACAGTCTGGCTCGGGAGTCACTCAAAGTCTTACAAAGATCAAGATGAAAAACATCCCCACCCGAGAGGCAGTGAATGGCTGGTGGGGCTTCAGACCCCTTTTCTCGGGCTGGGTTCACCCTGTCCCAGCCTCTCCTCTTGGGGTGACACACAGTGTCCCATAACACAGCAGCCACGGGCCACCTTTTCATTTCTCTTTGATAGGCACGCCTAACCCTCAAAGTGACGCATTTTAAGACGTCCCAAATTAACATTTACCTAACAATTCAAAAGTCCTAAGTAATCCCCAAGTTTTGGGGAGAGAGCGAGCGAGCATTTCCCCCAGTCAGACACCACGGCATGTTCTGAACTTAGGAAGTTTGGGACTTGCTGCTGTGAAAGTGGAGAACCCCACGTGTCTGGGCATCAGTTGTTAAGAAAACGTCTCCAACCAGGAAACCAACCACCAGCCGGGCCTCCCAGGCTCGGCCGCACCTACTGTGCCTCTGGATCACACACAACTCACCTGAAATCTCGGAACCTAATTAATTCCCGGGGCCCTGTGGAGCAGTCTAACCCGAGGCATTGCTGACATTATCAGAAAAGCTACTTTAAAAACATGTAAGCCCCTCCCCTTTGACCTACAAAATAAAATTTAAACTCTTTGCTGGAACACGGGGTGCTCCAACAAACATATATTTTTATTGATTTCAGAGAGGAAGGGAGAGGGAGAGAGAAAAACATCAATGGTGAGAGAGAATCACTGATCGGCTGCCTCCTATGTGCCCCCACACTGGGGATGGAGCCTGCAACCCGGGCCTGTGCCCTTGACTGGATTTGAACCCGGGACCCTTCAGTCCCCAGGCTGATGCTCTATCCACCGAACCGAACTGGCTAGGGCACCCGGGGTGCTGTTTACCGTCCGTCTCCGGCTCCTTTTTCGCGGTTTTCTCATCCCTCGCTGTTCTCCAAACCCACCGTCAGGGCCTTTGGTAATGCCACTCTACCCCGAGTCCACCTGGGGAGTTTCCGATTCTTCCGAGTGTGGCTCTCACGCGCTACAGTCTCAGGGCTCACAGCTGCCACTGAGCATCTTCAGAGGGCCAGGCACTCCACGTTCTTCCTGATCCTTCAGCATAAACTCGGGAAGGGAGTGTTTCCTCTTCATTTTACTGTCCAGGAAACGGAGGCTCCGAAAACGCGTCACTTACCCGAGGTCACCCCGCTTATAAGTCCCGGGGCAGGACCTGACCTCAGGGGGACTGGGAGGCATGTTCCCTCCAGCGGCCGGTGAATTCGCACCTTGTGTCCTGGTAGGCACTTGGCAAAGGGCTATATGGATGGTCATTTCTAGAGCGTGAGCCTGTCGAAAGCAGGGGCCCTGTCTTGTCTCCCTGGCCCCCGGGATCAATGCATGCTCGGTGAATGGAAAGAAACGCGATTTTCTAGTGAAGCTTCTGGAAGCCAATCTACTGCTGAGGTCATCGACCTCTGGGACGCGGGCCCCAAGCGGCTGCCGCGGGTGGACACCACCAGTGAGCGGTTTTTACTGCTTATTCCAGGGTCTGGTGTGGCTCAGCTGGTTGGACCGTCCCCCCGGGCACTGAAGGGCTGCAAGTCTGATTCCCAGTCAGGGCACATACCCCGGCTGCAGGTTCGATCCCTGGTCAGGGTTACATACCGGAGGCAGCTGCTCTACGTTTCTGTCTCG
Organism: Corynorhinus townsendii; assembly: GCA_026230045.1. NCBI lineage: Eukaryota > Metazoa > Chordata > Mammalia > Chiroptera > Vespertilionidae > Corynorhinus > Corynorhinus townsendii. Next base: position 218,091,310 of record JAPDVU010000002.1, read on the forward strand.
AATCGGGTGTTTCTGTCTCTCTCTCTCCCTTCCTCTACCTAAAAATCAACAAAGAACATACCCTCGGGTGAGGATCAAGTGATTAAGTGGCTCAGGGGTTGAGCATTGACCTCTGAACCAGGAGGTCACGGTTCGATTCCTGGTCAGAGCACAGGCCCAGGTTGTGGGCTCGATCCCCAGTGTGGGGCGTGCAGGAGGCAGCCGGTCCATGATTCTTTCTCATCATTGATGTCTCTCTCTCTCTCTCTCTCCCCCTTCCTCTCTGAAGTCAATAAAAAAATATATTTTAAAAAGACATTAAAAAACACGCAAACACAAACACGCACCCGGGAGTGCCCCGGGAGGGTGGGAGACGCGCAGTCAGTTCACCTGGCTGCCTGCCACTTCCCTGGGGCGCAGGTAAGGGAGTTACGTAACCACTGTCAGTGCGAGACTGGCCGGCAAGCCGAGGAACACCCCACTTCTCCACGGACACACCTGGGCTGGCCCCACGCCGGCACGTTCCTTCTCCCACCGAGCTTCGCATCACAGGCACGGACGCTGCCTTTCGGCACTCCCGCTTTTCCCGGAAATGACTGTCTGGCACACGTCTTAACGGGTGCCTATAATTAGTCACCGAAGTGCTTACCGAGTCAGTCAGGGTAGGCTGTTGTACAAACATGCCGTGGGTGGGGATTGTGCTTAACAAAAGACACGCTTTCCAGCCCCGTCTCCGAGGGCGTGCGTGGGCTGGGCGGCCGGCGGTGGGCGCACGGGCAGGACCTGCACGCGCGCGCCGGGCTGCTGTGGCCGCGGCTCCAGCTGAGCCGCCTCGGGCCTGGCTGCCAGGGCAGGAGAGAAAGCCTTGCCTTGGCAGGTAAATGAATGGAGGAGCCATCACCGAGCACCACCTGCTATTTTAAAACGCGTTATTTGTGGCTCAAGTGCACATGTGCCCTCCTGTTGCCATGTGGACCGGGAGGGAGAGCCATCTCTCGTTCCCTGTCCAGCTCCTGGCCTCTGGCAGGAGACGCCGGGAGGACAGGAGGACGTGAACTCTTTCTGCAGCGACCTGTGGCTGCCGCCGAGGGAGCCTCCTGCACTGCTCAGGAGGCTCGGGAAGACGGGGAGAACGAAGGCCCTAGTTCCTTCCCGGAATCAACGGGCCCCCGGGGTGCACGGCGCTACCGCTGCCTGGCCAGCCATTCCGGATGTCCAAGTGCAGGGCGCAGGGTGAGGGCCGGGAGACAAGGCACACGCTGTGCCCACTCTCATTTTCCAAAGCAGAGGCTAAATTTAGCCTCGGAAACAACGGCCATCCTCACGTCTCCGAGACGCCCGACTCCGGCTACTGCAAGGCCGGGAGCGGACGTCAGCCGTTCTCCTTCGATTTCCTTCGCCTGCAGCGATGGGGCATTTCTTCCCCTCGGCGCGACTTCTCAGACGCGGTCTTAGCCACGTCAGCTCGCGGGGACCGGGAGGCGGACGGCCCGGGGCAGCCCAGCACGTGGGCAAGGACGCCTCCTCTGAAATCTTCGCCACCGCAGCCCGAGTGTCGGAGGGCGCAAGTGGCAAGCCGGCCCCGGGAGGGCACGCAGGCTTTCTCGGGAGCTCAACCAGACCAGGACAGGGCCCCAGGCACTGACGAGCACCCCAAACGGTGCCGCTGCCAACGGCACGGTCAACGAAGCCGCAAACCAGCCAGGTCACACGGTGGTAGAGCCGTGGCTCCTGAGTGTGCGGGCGAAGGAGGGGGGCGCTGATGCGGGGTCCATACCCCAAACCAGCCAGGACACACGGTGGTAGAGTCGCGGCTCCTGAGTGTGCGGGCGAAGGAGGGGGGCGCTGATGCGGGGTCCATACCCCAAACCAGCTAGGTCACACGGTGGTAGAGCCGCGGCTCCTGAGTGTGCGGGCGAAGGAGGGGGGCGCTGATGCGGGGTCCATACCCCAAACCAGCCAGGACACACGGTGGTAGAGTCGCGGCTCCAGAGGGCAGACCCGCCCCCAAAGCCTCCACGCGTCAGCACACGTGCAATCAGGAGCCTTCCGAGCAGGAACTGAGGCATCTCCCGTGGTCACAGTGAAGCAGCCGCAGACCAGAGAAGCACGTTACCCTTCAGACGAAGGAGGGCTTTCGGAGTACGTAACGAGCCTCCGAGACGAACCGCGCTCTAACCTGGACACGAAGACGCGACAGAGGAACGACATTTAAATGCATAAAGACAGCCCGGCTCAGGGGCTCAGGGGCTCAGGGGCTGAGCATCGACCTGGGAACCAGGAGGTCACGGTTCCATTCCCTGTCAGGGCACAGGCCCGGGTTGTGGCCTCCATCCCCAGTGGGGGGCGTGCAGGAGGCAGCCGATCAATGATGCTCCCTCATCATTGATGTCTCTATCGCTCTCTCCCTCTCTGAAATCAATATAAACGTTTTTAAAAAATAAAGAATAGAGAGAAATGGGAAATGAAAATCCTGACCCTGAAAAACAGGAAGTATTATAAAGACGCACAGGAATCGCCAGGAGGTGAGAGCGCAGTAATTAAACCACCAGCAGGCTGGTCTGCGGCGCCCAGCCGTGACAAACCCGCTTAAAATCCTTCGGGAACAGCCGCAGAGAATCGGGGACAGACGGACTCGCCCGGCGGATGTCTACTGGGCGCCCCCTGCCAGGACACCGCTGCACGGACCCTGTGCCACGGCTCTGGGATGTGACAATGACCAAGACAGCGCCAGGCGTGGTAGCCACCCAGTAAGAAACGAACCTTCAGTGGGGGACAGCACACATGTAACACTTCCAACAACAAAGATTCCATGAAAAACGACGCGAGCCTTTATTTCAAGAACCTCATTCAGACACAAAGGTAAAGAGACACAGCGACAGCTCTTTGAGGCCAGCGGCTGTGTCCATTCTGTTCCTGACTACATTCCCCAGGCCCAGCAGGATGCCTGGCACACAGTAGGCCCTCAGTACATAGTAGGCCCTCAATACGTACATACCGAATGAGTGACGTAATTGCATCTGTTCGAAATAGAAATGTGCATTTCCCTCTTCCCACCATTACCTCTTCCCACCATCTCCCCTTCCCGCCATCTCCCCTTCCCACCATCTCCTCTTCCCACCGCCATCTCCCCTTCCCACCATCTCCCCTTCCCACCGCCATCTCCCCTTCCCACCATCTCCCCTTCCCACCGCCATCTCCCCTTCCCACCATCTCCCCTTCCCACCGCCATCTCCCCTTCCCACCATCTCCCCTTCCCACCGCCTCCCCTTCCCACCGCCATCTCCTCTTCCCACCATCTCCCCTTCCCACCGTCTCCCCTTCCCACCGCCATCTCCTCTTCCCACCATCTCCCCTTCCCACCGTCTCCTCTTCCCACCATCTCCTCTTCCCACCGTCTCCTCTTCCCACCATCTCCCCTTCCCACCGCCATCTCCCCTTCCCACCGTCTCCCCTTCCCACCGTCTCCCCTTCCCACCGTCTCCCCTTCCCACCGTCTCCTCTTCCCACCGTCTCCTCTTCCCACCGCCATCTCCCCTTCCCACCGTCTCCCCTTCCCACCGTCTCCCCTTCCCACCGTCTCCCCTTCCCACCGTCTCCCCTTCCCACCGTCTCCCCTTCCCACCGTCTCCTCTTCCCACCGCCATCTCCTCTTCCCACCGTCTCCTCTTCCCACCGCCCTCTCCCCTTCCCACCATCTCCTCTTCCCACCGCCATCTCCCCTTCCCACCGTCTCCCCTTCCCACCGTCTCCCCTTCCCACCGTCTCCCCTTCCCACCGTCTCCCCTTCCCACCGTCTCCCCTTCCCACCGTCTCCTCTTCCCACCGTCTCCTCTTCCCACCGCCATCTCCTCTTCCCACCGCCATCTCCTCTTCCCACCATCTCCCCTTCCCACCGCCATCTCCCCTTCCCACCGTCTCCTCTTCCCACCGTCTCCTCTTCCCACCGCCATCTCCCCTTCCCACCGTCTCCCCTTCCCACCGTCTCCCCTTCCCACCGTCTCCCCTTCCCACCGTCTCCTCTTCCCACCGTCTCCTCTTCCCACCGCCATCTCCTCTTCCCACCGCCATCTCCCCTTCCCGCCGTCTCCCCTTCCCGCCGTCTCCTCTTCCCGCCGTCTCCTCTTCCCGCCGTCTCCTCTTCCCGCCGTCTCCTCTTCCCACCGCCATCTCCTCTTCCCACCGCCATCTCCTCTTCCCACCATCTCCCCTTCCCACCGCCCTCTCCTCTTCCCACTGCCATCTCCTCTTCCCACCATCTCCTCTTCCCACCGCCATCTCCTCTTCCCACCATCTCCTCTTCCCACCATCTCCTCTTCCCACCATCTCCTCTTCCCACCGCCCTCTCCCCTTCCCGCCGCCATCTCCTCTCTTCCTTCTCAGTCTGTCTTGCCATTACTGATCATGGTTCAGTCGCTTCCACTTCAACCACCACTGACACATGCCACCACCTCTTTAACCAATATCCCTTCCCTTTTCACTCTCCCCTTTGTTCCATCTGGGAATAACAATAGGGTTGTAATTAAAATTACTAATAAGGAAGGGTCACTGGGTAAAAGGGTGGGGGGGACATCTGTAACACTTCCAACAATAAAGATAAATGTAAAAATGAGCAAGGATATTAGGGTTGTCAGGAAACTTAAAGGACTGACTGCCTTGGGGTTTAGCCTCATGAAAGGTAGGGGCCGGACTCTGCGATTTCAGAGAACCAGCTTGAGTTCCAGCCTAGGAATTAAGACTCTTCACCAAGAAGTTCCCTGGCTGGTTATGTTACAGACGCTTACTTTCCATTTGCCTCATTTTTTAATAGTTATTTTTATCCTAGCAACATCACTTACTATGAAAATGTGACGTTCGTTATTCCTTTTGTTTTGTAACGTGCGTGTACAGTGTGTACTTATATATTATATAGGTTCTGCATTCTATCTAACGTTTCATGGGATATAGGTGATGTGTGGACAGACGCATTATTCTAATTATTTCTCTCCTGTAAATACAGACGATCAGGGGTTTGCAAAGGGTTCTGTCCTCAGGCTAGCTGGGTCCCACCTGCCCTCTGCTGCGGCTGTTTATCCGGGAGCAACTGGCTTACAGCTGTGAGAATAGCGTCAATTGCAGGCTGGGCACTTCCTACTTTCTACACCAGATAAAACCTCTCTCTCTCTCTCACACACACACACACACACACACACACACACACGAATACCAGGGGCATCGATTCTGGCCAGAGTGGAATGGATGGTGTCTTCTACTAGAAAAGGCAAATGGATGTTTAAATAACTTTGCTGATGAATCCAAACCACAGCGCGTAATGTTAAGGACATGAATCTTTTTTTTTTGGCAAGTGGGCCCAGGAACTGTTAGCCAGCACCCACTGAAAGGTTCGCCGGAAGGTGACGGCTCTGGTGTCTCGTTTAAAGCAGGACCACAGGGTAAAGTGATGGAGTGAGTCCTGTGAGTCCGCGGCTTCAGGATGAATGGTGCCTTCTCTGGGACGATGAAGGAGTGCTGGTTCCCTCGCAGGACGCTGCCAGCATCCCTCCTCCTTCCCCGCCACGCCGCCTTGCTGGTCCTCCGGGGGCCCAGTGCCCTGTTCAGGGGGTGCTGCCCTCAATTCCTGGCTCTGGGCCAGGCCTTGCTAACAGAGCACTGCCCCTCCTACTCACGTGCCTGGACACGAGTCTGGAGTCAAGCTGGGGAAAAGTGCCGTTTTCCCCAGGGATATTTGCTAAAAATGGCAAGCGAGAGGCCTAGAGTTTTGAGCGGGCCATCTTGCTACCACTTCGGGAACCCCAGCCTGAGAATAAAATCGACAAGAGAGGAGAGGCAAGCCAAGCGCGGGAAGGACAGGCTCCTGAGGACATCCCTCAAGCACCTGGAACCAGCGGTACCGGAAGGCAACTCCAGAGCTGGACGCCATGAGAGTCCATGAATTCCCTTGTGCACACAGGTCAGTTCGAGTTTGAGGGCTGCCACAGCTAAGAGGGGTCTAAGGCAAACCCGCCGTTGGAAATGCGGATCCTTTCGCCAAGTGAACATCGGGGAAGTTCTGCTTCCACTTACAAACTAAGAAAGATTCAATGTCACTAAGCATGCCTTCGTAGTGGTACACAAACGTCATCAGGATGTCTCTGTACAACATGGGGTACATTACGGTAGAAGCAAGCAGTCACGCTTGTCTGAAATATTTTGATTGCCCAAAGAAATCAGAGAACCAGGAAAAGGTATCCTGAGCCCTGGCCTCGCTGGAGACCAGCTGCTGTTGAATTATATGCAAGTATCTTAACTCCGCCAGGCCTTCGGTTGCTGCCCAGTCGCCTGATAGACACCCCCCCCCCCCCCCGCCCCACAGGAGAGAATCACTACAGAACACTGAGACTTAAAGAGAACCTGGGGCCCTGGCCCGTGTGCTCAGTGGTTAGAGCGTCAGCCTTCCCACCTCGGGGCGGAGGGCACGTACCGGATTTGAAGGGTGGATCCCTGGTCCGGGTCGGGAGGCAACCGATCACGGTCTCTCTCTCACATGGATGTTTCCTCCGCTCTCTCCCCCCCGCATCCCCCTTCTCTCAAAACCAATAGAAAAAAACATCCCCAGGTGAGGCTGAACGAAAATAAGCGAATGATAAAGAGAACGTGGGAATTTTCCGGCGGGGCCTTTCACCAGCCCTTGACCGTGGCCCACAGAAAGAAACAGCGCCCCACACGCACGCTCATTCTCCGAGACAGAAACTTCCCAAATCCACCCTTCCCCTCACCACGTGCAACGCACTCTGACTTTAACACGGCTGGTGCTGACCACGGAGTCACTCTCCCGAACCACTACCGACAGGTGGAGAACACAGGGGCGGGGCCCAGCGCGTGTGGCTCAGTGGTTAAGCGTCCACCTACCTGGGAACCAGGAGGTCACGGTTCCACTCCGAGTCAGGGCACAGGCCCGGGTTGTGGCTCGATCCCCAGCGGGGGGGCGTGCAGGAGGCAGCCGATCAATGACTCTCATCATTGATGTTACTCTCTCTCTCTCCCTCCTCTGAAATCAATAAAAATATATTAAAAAGAAAGAGAACACAGGGCCGGTGCTGAGACGCAGAGACGTTAAGGTGATGTACCTGAGCGTCCCCATCCGGCGAGTGGCCCATCTGGAACAAAGCCCTCGCGCTCATCCTGCTGTGCGATCCGAAAGCGGACAGCTGCACTTGTACACGTGCTCCGGCCGCGAGCGCGGGCCTGTCTTGGGACAGCCGGAAAGGTGATTCAGTGGCCACCAGCTAGCTAGTCCGCACTGGTTCAGGCCAAGGCTCCAGGGCCACTTCAAGACCGCTTCACCGAAAACCCAAGCCGCCCGGGGACCTGGAACTGACCTCAACGGGAGAGCCTTCGGCGTCTGTGCCTACATTCCCAACAGACAAGGCTGAACTGAATGCACAGAGCAGGGTCAGAGGCGAGTCTGTCTTAGGCTTAAAGAAACTCATTCCATCCTCCTCACTCTGTCCAGAGTACAATCTTTCTGTCCACTAACAGCACTGATGAAACGCCCCCCGCCACCCCGATTTCATGATGGTGGGGCAGTAGGGGGTACAGCTTCGGTGCCCCCCCCCCGCCCCGCCCCACAAAGAGCTGAAAATCCGTTCTGTGGGGGCTGGGGGGGGGGGAGGGAAAGGCTTCATTAAGGAGGTAAGATTTGAGTTGGGCTGAGAGGTTAAGGAGGTAGAGTTTGGAGCCGAGTGTGGGGTGGGGCAAATAGCCAGACAGCCATAGGGTTCACGCCGAGTAGTTGTTGGGGGGCAGGGGAAGGCTGGCTAAGAGAGTGGCATCAGATGTGGAGGGGATGAAGTTGGGCAGAAGAAAAGTGAAAAGAAAACAGAGAGACTAACTGGTTAATGTGGGCAGCTGCTAAATGTTAATATATTTGGAGAAACTTACTTCCATTATTTGCCATCTTTTCCCACGTTACAAATACGTTATGTAAGCTTAGCAGCAGCAGCCTACCGCTTTATCAACGTGCGCCCTGGCTAAATTCCTTCCACATTTTACCTTCCTCACAGCCGTACGTCGTGATTGCTTACAACTTGCTTAACAACTGGCGTAGAGCAGGTGCTTCACACGTGCTGGCTGAGCTCTCCACACCTCGTAAGTCTAAAGCGATGGTCTCCTTTCAATGCGTATAAGGCAATATAAAAGTAAGCAAATGACAGGGACCCGGATGTGCTTTCAGAACTACCCCCGGAATCACTTTCCCGGACCCTCCCTCTCCTTCTGCCGAATCCTTCACTTCCTCTCTTTTCACCTTGCTTCACTGAGAGAAGTTCACTAAAATGAAGCATCGGACAAGATTACCCTGGCCTTGTCTCCCTCCGCCCCCGTTTATAAAAAAGCCACTTGCCGTGGTGCTCTGTCGCTTCGGGGTGGAGAGCAGTCCTTCCCGGTGGTAAGGGCACCTCCCTGCCTGCCTGCTGTGTGCAAACCCACATCCAAGCACCTCAGAGAGCAGAGCGAACACGCGGTCCTGTGGCTTCAGGGCAGTCCGTCCGGGGAGGGGGTAAGCCCGGCGCCGAGGACCCTCGTGGTCATGAACTCTCCCATCCTCCCGATGTGAGGGGACAACACCCGTGTGTGTTGCCCTGCCGCCTCCTGGGCACCTCCTGAATGTTCCGTGTGACGGATGTCAGCATGGGGTCTTTAATGTGATCCGCTGCATCTCCCCCAGACTTCTCCCGTCATCGCTTAAAACTGACCGCTGGCTGTCGGCACGCACATGGGAAACAGAACGCGCTGCATGGAAAGGTGTCGGACAGACAGAACGAAGCCCGCAGCGCTGCTCCCGCCGCGGCAGGGAAGCCCGGAACCCGCTCCCGGCCTGCCGCCAGGAAGCGCGTAAGGTTTTAGGGCATGGATGCTGTTTACTGACCTCACCAGTCCCTCCGTCTCACTTTCCCGGACCCTCACTTCGTCTCCCTTCAGCTGGCTTCACTGGGGAATGTGTATCTCTGGACGCTCCCTTCAATCACTTTTTGGAAAAGAAAAAGTTGAGGTGTACACAAATCAACTTAATACGGTGTGGATGCCAACAGCTTTTTGCCAGAAGAACAGGCAAGTGAAGGGAAGCCCTCAAATCCTCTGGCGGAGGCCGTGGCTGCTGTGGAACAATACTGACCTGGCACCACTGAGTCTCCGATGGAAAGATCAACGGAGCAAACGTTAAATCCCTCTGAGGCCTTTAACTGTGGGAAGACACGGCAGGTGACGCTGGACGGCTGGGGACAGGGGTGGGGAAGTATACCAGGAAGAGAGGACTTCCAGAAACCACCGCCCGGGCTACAGAACTGTGCCACCTTTAACCAAATGGCCATATATACACACACACACACACACACATATATATATATACACGCATACACATACACATACACATACAGATTTCAGAGGAAGGGAGAGGAAGAGAGAGACAGAAACATCCATGATGAGAGAGAATCACTGACTGGCTGCCTTCTGCACGCCCCCCACTGGGGATCCAGCCCACAACCCCGGGCCTGTGCCCTTGACTAAAATCGAACTTGGGACCCTTCAGTCTGCAGGCTGACGCTCTAATCCACCGAGCCAAACCAGCGAGGGCCACAATGGCCTTTTCTGACCTTTCTGGGTAATACCTCAATTTGTGTCTTAAATATATGTACTTACAATTTTTCTATAAACATTAAAAAAAAAAAAAAAAAGGGCAGCCTCCAAGCACAGCTCTGTGGCTCCAGAAGTTCACGACAGCCACGCTCAAAACGGGAGAACAATTCGGAGCATCCCCAGGAGACACGCCACGTCTACACTTCCCGTACCCCGGAAGGCAAGGGAGCCTGAGCGGGACACGTGACCCTCAGCCGTCAATGAAAGCCCCACAGCTTTCACTCGGGAAACTTTCAATGTCAACCAATTCTTTAACGCCACTCTTTCTCAGAGAAGGCGAAAATGCCTCGGGTCCGCCTGTTATCTGTGTTCTCCAGAACAGTCCACCACGAACGCACTGAGTGGGCACAGCTGCTGTTGCGGGCGGGAAGGCCAGCACAGCCCTGAACAGAGGACTGAAGACAATAACAACGTCTGTGTTTATCCTAAAAGCAGAACTGTTACAAATCCTTAAATAACGCAACATTGTCGTTAACGACGGCATTTAATGCCGTGTCTCCTCTCAGACTCTTTGGAATATAATTCATCAGCATGACCAAATCGAGGTCCCTTAGGAATCCACAGCCGTCCTCTGCTTGCTTTTGCAACGACGCTAAATTTACATGGGAAATGTAAATGCTCTATATTCTAGAACATCAAACGTTATTACTCCCTAAATCACACATAAAAATAAAGGGGAACGTAAGTGTATTTGCCATCATCTAACGCTAATCTTAAAAGAATATTTTCCTATAAACACACACCATGCAAAGGGCTACTGCTTAATGTATTTCAAGTTCCCAGGCTACAGTTTCTCTCTAGGACACGGATTCCTTAAGCAGCGACAGAAAAGGACTCCATTATATAGAGCTGGGTATTTTCCACATCTGACAGAATTTGTTGGGAGCACAAATTTAAAGTTTTGGGTTTTGGCCTCACGGGTGAAAAAAAACACACAAAATAATGCATTCGACCAACTGCAAGAGGCACTTCTGTGATTATCTGAGAGCCCTCTCACGTTTACTGCATCCGCTCTGCTAACCAGGCAAGAGAAATCATCCGAGCAGAGTAGGTGAAATATAAGAGTTTAAAACTGTCACCAATTCCTGAAGCAACTGCTTGAGATAATTTGCAAGAGTATTATAGTTTCAGAAATTTACTTTGCTGCCTAATTTGCGGATAAAGTTGTTTTGACGCCCGTAGAGATCCTTAGAAATTGAAAAAGGCTCCAACATTGAACATCACTAGCCGGGCTGCCTCTAACGTCATGCAACAGCTAGGAAACCAAATCACCAGATCCTGTAAGTGCGAGGCCACACCGAGCTTCCCTGCCAGCCACCTGAGCTCCCCTGCGGGAAAGGAGGGTCAAGGCGCCCCTTCCAGTCGGTCCCAGGTCTGCCTGTAGCAAAGCTCTCAGGAAGTTCTTCCCAACCTTCAGCCTCTGAACTCAACCAACTTTCCCTGCCGAGTTCTACCCACGGGTTAATAAGACGTTCATTCACCCCACTGGCCTGCTAGGAGAGGCAGCCCCGACACCCCGGTCCTGCAGAGGCGCCCGGCAGCCCAGCGCCTCGCCTCTCGCCCAGGCCCCTCTCACTTCGCCCTGGCCCTGCAAGGGGTCACCTGTCTCGGCTCTTCTGGCTTCTCCCCGCACGCGCCCCACCCAGGGAGCACCTGTTCTGGCCCTTCTCCCCAGAGCCCCGCCGAGGGGGCACCTATCCCCACCCCTCTCCCAGCACCCTGCCGAAGGGGCACCTGTCCCTGTCCCTCTCCCCGCCGACGGAGCACCTGTCCTCGCCCCTCTCCCCGTCCTGCCTGCGCGGGCCCGTCCCCTTCCCTGCCCGTGTCCCCTTGCCCGCCCGCCTGAAGCGGGAGGGAGCGCTGGATCCGAAAAGCCCGCCGCGCAGGCGGCGCCTCGCAGACAAAAACCAGCCGCGGCCCCACCCCGCCGCCCGCGCGCCCGCCCCCGCCACTCACCTCCACACTCCCGCTGCCCGCGCACACACGCGTGATCTCACACGCACTCCCGCCCTCGTAGAATCACGCTCGCGCTCAGCCTCGCTAAGTCCGCGTGACCTCACACCCACTCCGCGCACTTCTCCCACAGACACACGATGCGCACCCGTCAAAACACGCCGGCGCCCAGGCCCTCCCGCCTCAAAACCCACGCAGTCCCTCGCTCTCCAGCAGCACGCGCGCTCGCTCTCCCCGCTGCTCCGCGAACACGCGTGTCCGCACACCAGCTCCTAAAACACGCGAGCGCCCCGCAGACTCATCCCAATGCCCCTCCCTGAGTCTCACACGCCCTGTCAACACACGCAGGTCCCCACGCGCACTTACGCGTCAAAACACACCGCTTCCCCCCGCGTAAACACTGGCGCTCCTCACCTTCCAGACCCCCCTCCTGCACACACGCGTGTGTCCTTGCACCCACGCTCACACCCGCTCCCTCAGTGTAAACACCCGCGCCCCCCACTGCGAGCACGCGTGCTCCCCACGCCCCGGGGGCGGCGCGCGCGCCCCCGGCCCCGCCCCCGCGCGCCCTGCGCGCCCCCGCCGGCCGCCGCCCTCGATCGCACGCGCGGGGCCGACTCTCCCGGCCGTCGCGCACTCACTGGACTTGGGGAGCACAGCCGCCGCTCGCAGCGCTGGCGCCTCGCCGCTGGGTCTTCCTCCTCCTCCTGCGCGGCCCCGCCCGGTCCGGCCCCAACAACAGCCTGGCCCGACCCGCTCGGCTCCACACACCGCGGCTGGAAAGACTCGGCTCCGGGTACCGCCGTCTCCCCGCCACAGCCCCGAGTGCGCCGCCCGGGCCAATGGCGGGGCGCGGCGGTGAGCTCACCGGCCTCGGCCCCGCCCGCGCGCCAATCCGAGGGCGCCACGTCACCGGGAGCTGGGCAGAGGCAGGTGTGGGGCGCGGAGCCGCCGGGCGCGGGGACTGCGCCGGAACTGCGCCCGAGCCGCCGCGGCGCCGCGCTGGACGGCGGGGGGCCCGGCCGGAGGGTGCGGGCGGAGCGCGGCTCCGCGGCCTCGGCGCCTGCAGACGAGGTTCGGGCGGGACACCGCCCCTCGCGACGGTGCCGCCTTGACCCCCGCCCAGATTCCGGGAGGCCCGCCAGGGGGGCGGCCGCGGTCCGCTCGAGGGCAGGGACGGATACGAGCTCGACGGCAGTACCCGGGCTCACGGCCCCAGGAGGCCTCCTCGGGGATCCGCGCCACGAGGCAGAGGCACACGGGCGGCGTGTACTCCCCCGCGGCGCCACCAACGCCCGGACCGAGGACTCCTGGCCCCGCGGCGCCGTCGGGTCTCCAGCCCCGCGCCCCGAGGCCCTCGGGCTTCCGACGCGGCCCTGGCGCACCCTGCGGCGGCAGTGCCTGCAATGCAGCCGCGGGAGGAGCGGGCACTGCGCAGGCCGAGCCGCGAGTGGGGGAGTGGGGAAGCGGGAAGGGTGGGCGAGGAGGAGGGGCGCAGGGCGCGGCTACGCGGCCCAAGGCGGAGGAGCCCGGCAGCTCCCGGGAGGGTGCGAGAGCAGTGGGCGGGTCCGGGGTCTCGAGTGCGAAGGGGCTGGGCGTCGGACAAGGTGGGGCCGAGAACGGCTGCACAGTGACAGAGAATAGCGGCTCCCCTGGGATTTCGGGAGCGCCCAGTGCTCTGGTCCCGGTTCTGAGCGCCTTAGCTGGAGTCGCAGGGCCTCGCCCGCTCCTCTGGTCTAGCCCCGGTGCCCCAAAGTTCACGGGTCAGCTTTCTCACTGATGCTTCTGCAGAATAGCCTCTCGCCCTGGTCTCCCGCCTCCAGCCTCCGCCCCACGCCCAAGTCACACCTCTCCATTAAAGCTCAGCATCTCCCAGCAGCCTCTCCAGGCACCCCGCGTGGACACCCCCTCCCTTCTGTTTGCCGGATAAAATCTGCAGCCCCGACGCTATTCAGAGCCCCCACCCCTACACGCTGGCCACGCGCACAGAGCTGTTGACCCACGCAGGCTTCTGATGAGGTCATCTGTACCCCGTCATATTGTCAGTTATCTTTAAAATTGATTTTGTCTCCTTTCTGCCATCTGGGTTACAAAGACTCTCAAAAGATGGGGATGGAGTTTCTCTCTCTCTTTTTTTTTTTTTTTTGACCCCACACGAAAACCACCACAGGATTTTGCACGGCACTTAAGCCTGCGCAGCCAAAAATGAGTCGTTAGAGGCCAAGCCAAGGTCACCCCAGGCAGGGTCCCTGCGCCACACCTCTGAGCCAGGCCCTGCAAGTTCTCACCGTTGGGGGCTGACCACCGATTCTACACCTCAGGAAGTCCCTCCGCGGCCCCGGTGAGGCCAGAACACGGAACACAGTCACAGTCCTGCGCCAACCACTCATATTCCTGCCCCCCATCTGCCTCTACCCCTCCACACACACACACACACACACACACACAGGACCCCTGCACGTCCCAACTGTGCTTATGTACCTTCTCCCCTTTCTCTGTTAGGCACACTGCTTTCCATCCAAACGCACCTCACCCCACCTCCTGGCTTTCCCCAACTCTCAGCAGAACTGTCCCAGGAGCGTTGTTAGAAATGCATTCACAAAGGGGGTCTACTTGTTTCCAGGGCAGCAACGCAAGGGTTTTAGTCAATGGTAAGGGCTCTGGACCCAAGCCGCCTAATGCGAGTTAGATTCTCCCGCCTGCGAGCTGTGCCCCCCTCACCCTGCCCTCACGCCTGTGGGTGAGAATTGAATGAGTCAAGTACGTAGACGCAAGGTGCCCGGCACGCAAGCCCACTCACTGCAGGTCAGCGCTCAGAAGGCAGGGCGTCTTGAGATGGTGGGCAGTGACTGGCGCGGAGGAGGGGGGCTTCTGGGTTTCCCATCGCGTTCTGTGTTTGACCCGGGAACTGGTTTTATAGTTTGGGAAAAGTCAGTTTAGCTTGTGACCGGAGTTTCACATATATATGATGTGTGCACTTTTCCATATGTATACTGTCTACATACATGTTAGTAAAAGGGGGTTTATAAAGGTAGTTGTTACTAGCTAAACCGACACAGGTCTCATCTCCCTGAGAAGAGAAATGAAGTCTCACCTCTCCTGGCACTGTGCACAATGCCGGGCCCCCTGTACGTGCTTCTGAATTAGCCTGAATGGATGGTGAGCCACAGAGACCACCTGGGGAGGCAGAGAGGAGGAGCCACGCCCACCTGCATATTCCTCAGCGGCAGGGACTCCGGATGGCGGGGGCCAGGGTCAGGCACCTGGACCCCAGCTAAAGAGTCCTTGGGACTTGCGTAGCTTTCGGATGGGGCGGGTTTCGGACTCAGGATTGTTTACAAAGGCAGGGGCTTAGCCCTGAGTTCAGACCTGGGCATCCTGGGAAGGGGCCACGGGGAACCCATGACCCTTCACCTTTCCTCCAACAGCCCGTGTCCGCCTGGCATGCAAGAAAGGTGGAGTGATGGATGCTTCAGGCCACTGGCTGTGCCCTGGCGGTAGAGGTGGGCTCAGCAGCCTGGAGGCCTCCGTGCACGCAGCCTCGGGTGGCGTTTCTGCAGAAGGCACGTCCCCTTCCTGTTGCTTGGGTGGGGCCGTTCCCTCCCGGATGGTCCGACACCGATTCCCCGCTGCATCTCGGTCTTGGACAGAGGCCCTGGCGTACAAAGTCAGGCGGAGCTGGGTGTCTCCGAGCCGGCTCAGAGCTCGGCCGGCATGAACCCAGACCCACAGGCTGTCTTCCCTTGGGGGTGGGGTGTCCATGTTCCTTTTCTCAGGTGAGGAAATGACAGGTAAGGCATGCATGCCATTCCGGCAAACATTACACTGGATTTTAAGGGGCTTCAAGGGGTCACCTGCGGCATTTTTTACAACAGAGAATAAGAAGCCTAGTCGGCGTGGCTCAGCGGTTCAGCGTCGACCTATGAACCAGGAGGTCACGGTTGGATGCCTGATCAGAGCACAGGCCCGGGTTGCGGGCTCGATCCTCAGTGTGGGGCGTGCAGGAGGCAGCCGATCAATGATTCTCTCTCATCATTTGATGTTTCTATCTCTCCCTCTCCCTTCCTCTCTGAAATCAATAAAAAAATTTTTAAAAGAAATAAATACAAATAGAGAAAAAGGAAACTGCTCAGTGATGGGTCCTCTTGGTAGCACCCAGCCCAAGTGCCAGTCTTGCCCCTTAAGCAGAGATGGTGAGTCCTGGTCCCAGCCCGAACCTCTGTGAGGGTCTCGTGATGAGCCAAGCAGGTGTGGATCCTGTGGCAGGGGAGGAAGGAGGATGTTGGATGCCTGTTACCCACCTGCTGTTAGGCAAGACCGGGGTTGGCAATAACCACCCGTGGGCCTCATACAGCCCGAGAAATCGTTTGGTCTGGCCCTGCCACGGCATTAGGGGTGAGTTAATTAAAGGACCAAATATGGCAGGTTAATTTGTTGTTGTTAATCCTCACCGAAGGATATTTTTCCATTGATTTTTTAGAGAGAATCGAAGGGAGGGGGGAAGAGAGAGAGAGAGAGAAACATCGATGTGAGAGGGACACATCGATTGGCTGCATCCTGCACACGCCCTAACGGGGGCCAGGGATCGAGCCTGCAGCTGAGATACATGCACCCGACCAGAATCGAACCTGGGACCTTTCAGTCCATGGGCTGATGCTCTATCCACGGAGCCACACCAGCTAGGGCAGCAGGCTAATGGTTAAGCTGATAATGGTGTATGGCCTGAGAATGATGTTATAAATATCCAAATGGCCCTTGGCAGGAAAAGGCTCCCCACCCCTGTGCTAGACACTCACACACGGCTGCCCTTTCTCCTCCACGCTAGGTAGTGCATAGAGGAAAAAACGAATTATTCAAGAGGTCAGATAACTTGGCCACAGACACGGAGATGGTCCCAGCACCTGGGGTTCAAGTCCCTACTATGCTGGCTCTCCAAGTCCCTGAAGACTCTCGGGTCACTTGAGAGCAGTCTGGCAATTTCCAGAAGCGGCGGCCTGCTCGCCACACCACTCCTGTCCCAGCAATGGTGAACGCTTGTTTCTGTAAAGATGCCGACGCTGCCGGGCCAGGTCCCTCAGTGACGGCGATGGGTAGAGCCCCCCCCTACCAGCTGGCCTTGAACTTGTGGCAAGAGTGAGAGAGAAACCACTGGGACTGGCTGCACCAGAACCTGGCCTCTCCTCTCGGTAGAAATCAGAGATGTTTCCGCATGTGTCAGCTTCCAATTAAAAATCAAATGGGTCTCTTCTCCAAGGGAGTAACAGTTTACAGATAAGCGCAAGATGCACATTGAGTGTATCTTTAAGGCACTAAGACATTTTTTAAAACCACGTGTTTAACAACTACAGGTCAGGGTGGCAAAGCAATTCAATGGAGAAAGCAGAGCCTTGCGGCAAACACTGCCAGGACACCTGGCCATCCCCAGGCACAAGAACGACGTCTGCGCCCTACCTCACGCCGTATGTAAGAACTGACTCAAGACAGATCAGCCCCAGCTGGGGGCTCGCTCAGTTGGCGCCTCGACCTGTCCATCAAAAGGTGGTGGGTTCAGTTCCTGCTCAGGGCACACACCTGGGTTGCGGGTTGGACCCCCAGTCGGGGCGCATACAGAAGGCAACGATGGATGTTTCCCTCTCTCTTTTCCTCCCTCTTCCTCTCTTTAAAATCAACAAAAAACCATATATAAAGATCAAAGACATAAATGTAAGAGCCCAAACTAAAAAAAAAACCAAAAACAATCACAACTCTTAGAAAACAGAGAGGTGACTTCCTGTCCTCAGATTTGACAGCTGTTTCTTAGATATTACATCAAAAGCAAGAAACCCAGGAAAATGAAACAGATACTGTCAACGGGACGTCATCAAAATTTAAAACTGCTTTCAAGGACGTCACCAAAAAAGTGAAAAAGGCGGCTCGCTGAATGGGAGGACGCATTTGGAAATCATGTATGTGATAAGGGACATGTATCTGGAACGTAAACAGAATTTTTTATAGCTCAAAAATAAACAGGCAAATAACCCCCTTTTTAAAGAAATAGACAAAGGATCTGAAGAGACATTTCTCCAAGGAAGACATGCAAATAGTCCATTTCAGCATCATTATCAAGGGGAAATGCAAGTCAAAACCACAGGCAGACACCGCTGGGATGGCTAATAAAAAAGACAGACAACAGCAAGTGCTGACAAGGGTGCAGAGCCATCGAAGCCCTCACACCCTGCTGGCGGGAATGTCAAATCGCCTGTCAGTTCCTCAGAAGGTTAACCAGTCAACGGCCACTCGTCCAAACGGAAACCATCCCCACACGCCACGGTATTTTTAACTTAATTACGTCTATAGACGCTTACGGCGTACAAAGGGTTACTCACAGGGTTCCCGTAAGACCCCACCACTCCACTCCCAGGCACGTGCCTGAGAGAAAGGAGCACGTGTCCGCCCAGATGGACATTTCCTTGGCCATAAAATGGAATGAACTGACAGATGCTACAACATGGATGGACCTTGAAGGGTCCAGGCCTGGGTCAGCAGCCTGGCTCCACACTAACTAACTGGAGAGCCAGCTTCCTTCCCTTCCTGTGCCTCAGTTTCCTCCTTTGTGAATGAGGCCTGAGGCCGTGCTGAGGTGGTCCTGGGCACGGGCACCGGGACCTGACACAGCAAGCGCCCCTGTGCTCTGCCTGCAGGGCCTCTGCGTTTGAGGTGACCCGCCCTGTGCGTGCGGCTGCACGCGTGAGCCCCGGGGGAACCAGCAGACGAACAGCCCACCCAGCCCGCAGCCCAAGAAACGAGCACAGACCTGTCGTGTTGGGCCACCGCGCTCGGGGGCGGCTGGTGATGTCGGGGTCAGTGGTGTGGGGCCGCGGGAAGGAAAGGTGTTTGCTACCAGGGCAAAGCGGGCTGGCGTGATTGGTGCTGCGGGGGGGCAGCTGCCGGCTCTGACCCGCAGGGAGGAAGAGATGCGTTGGCCACCGACTGAGAACGTGGGGAACTCGCTGAGGGACACAATGCAGAGAGAGCATTCGAAGAAGCTGGGTGACGACACCATGAACTCATTCTCCCTAGCGCTGCACACAGGCCCAGTCACCCCTTCGCTGCACCCTGGGCTGGAGCACGCTAGACCAGCAGTCGCCAGACTTTCAGACCTCACGCGCCACCAGTGCTCCGTGGACCGCCGGTGGGCGACCGCGGCGCTAGGCGATAGAATACATGCTAGTCTCTGCCACGAGGCTCTGCTCTCAGGGACAGCGGGGTCACGGGTGGGCAACCCACACCTCTCTGGAAGTGGTCTTGCTTGGCCACAATGCACCCAATGGGCGTTAGTGTCTGACTGCCCTGCGTTTGAATCCCTAGCCATGTGACACAGGACGAGTCACCTGACCCTCTGAGATGCAGGTTCCTCCTCAGGAAATCGGGGATGGACACATCTGGGGGCATGGGGAGCATGACCTTGGTGTTTCAGGGACTGCATCAGGTCACAGGGAGGTATCCCTGGACCTCCCAGCTTGGGTGTTAGCACCTCATCTTAGCTACACAATAGGGTGAGGTGACTTAGTCCACATCTGGGCCAAGATAGCCAGCAAGACTGCAGCGGAAGCCCCAGTCTGGGAGCCTGCGTTTCAGCCTCTCCCCCCAACCCCCATGGAGCCTGGGAGGGCAGGCCTGGGCCTCACAATAGAGATGAGGTCCCTTCAGGCAGGACGGCTCACTTTTGGAGAACAGCTCTGTGAGGAGCTGAATTGTGTCTTCCCCAAGTCCCCGTGCTGAAGCCCTGCCTCCCAGCACCTCGGAATGTATGGGAGATGGGGCTTTTAAAGAGGAGATGAATTTGAGGCCATGAGGGTGGGTCCTAACCCAATCTGACTGTTGTCCTGGTAAGAAGAGGACACGTGGACACACAGAAACACCAGGCGCGCGCGCACACACACACACACACAGGAAAGCCCATGGGAGGGTCCAGTGAGAAGGTGGCTGGCTGCAAGCCAAGGAGAGAGCCCTCAGGGGAAACCAAACCTGCCAACACCTTGATCTTGAACTTCCAGCCTCCTGAACTGTGAGGAATAAAAGTCTGTTGTCTGAGCTGCCCGGTCTGTGGCATGTTGTGGTGGCCGCCCGAGCTGACTGAGATTAGCACCTTCTTCTAAGCACGGCTCCCCCACGTCCACACACCTCTGCCTGGCTAGGGGCTCCCAGACCCTCATGCGCAGAACTCAGGAGCCTCCATGGCTCTGGTTTGAGGCCACTCTTTGCCAAGTCAGGGCCCAAACCCCCCGGAGCCCGCTGGAGAGGAGCTCAGGAAGCAACGGTACTGGGGTCTGAGAGAGCATCAAGGGGCCCCCACACGTGATCAAGGGGTCACACACTGGGGTCTGAGAGAGCATCAAGGGGCCCCCTGGGCTGTTGGTGGCCTTCCTACGATTGGTGGCCTCCCTACGAGGCAGGAAACGCTGCGAGCCGTTGGAGAGGCTGCGTGTGCACTGCGCCCAGCAGAGTGGCCTGGGAAGGGCGTGTTTGCCCGAAAAGCACTCCGAACGCGCTCACGGAGACGGCACCGCGTGCTTTCCCGCGAGGCCCACACCGTTTTCTTCACGCGGGAACCTGAACAAAGATACATGAGTGTGTGCGTTGCCTGCTGGGTGACGACAGAGCCAGTGGCCCAATATCTACACAGAACACCACTGGGAAATCACCAAACTGGCAGTTCTGCCACCAACACCTGAGGCGCGTGCCCCTTTCAGGGGAGCCACGGGCTAGGACCTGGGAATAGTAATGACTGAGGTCAGGAGGGAGGAGCTGCCTGTCACTCAAGTCGTCTCTCTTGGACACCCCTGGTCACATTCTGTCGTGGCCCCCCACCGTGCGGCCAGGACCCTGCACAGGTCGTAGCTCACTGGCGTCGGGACCAGTGACGTCGAGGGATCTGAGAAACACCCTCCGTGTCCTAGAGGAGCCTCCTGAGAAGCTGTCTGAGAAACAGCCCCGCCCCACGATCCTCTGGGATTTAACGCACTTTCAACTAACTTAAAATAATGCCAGGCCGTTCACCAGATGTCAAAGGAGCGCCCGCTCCCTGTCCTACTGGAAGCCACGCGGAGGCCGGGGAGGAACGAGGTCTGCAAGTGCACCTCAGGCTCAGACTCCCTGCTGCTCTCGCTGAGCCCGAGCGCCTGCTGCTTTCCAAGGGACTTGCATACAGCAGCCAGGTCGAGGTTTGGGCCCTGGGGGCTGCAATGCATCGGGTCACACCCCCTGGGCCAGCAGGACCTCAGGGCTGCTACCTAGCACTTCGGCACAGGGCCTGCTGGGAGCGGCACACCGAGCGAGCTTCCACTGGCTCCAGCTGCTCCCGTGGCCCAGGCCAGGCCTTCCGGTGCACCAGAACCCTCATCGAGCTTACATAATTGGAGCCGGGGTGCGTTTTTTAGGCCCTGAGAATCACGTGAATTGTTAGCATCACAGAAGACGCCCGAATGCTGCGTCTACGCCGTCCTTTCTCTGACAGGTGAATTACTGAGCAGAGATGCTCTTGCCCGGTCCCCTCCCGGGCGGTTCTGAGATCCCCGTGTGCGCCCAGCTGGTCGCATTGCAAGGTGAGCCCCATTCCTGTGGCTGTTGGGGGATGGGGAGGGGAGCATGGGAGAGGAAGGGGAGATGGGACAGAAGGAGGAGAGGCCAAGTGGAGCTGCACACGACCCCCCCGCAGCCGAAAGCGGAGCCATCGGAGAGCCCTTGGTGAGGAGGAACAGGCCGGAGCCAGGGCGCCGTCTGAGGATGGAGTTGGTTTACCGAGCGCCCGGGCCTGTGGCACAGGTGAGCAATTCAGAAAGGTAATTGCAACAGTATGTTAGGATAATAACCGTAGCCGTCAGAGGCGCCTGGAATTTCCCATTTGATTCCACATTTGGGCGGACTGATCTGCAATCCAGTTAATTTCACATCTCTGCCCAGGAACTCTGGGACTTTGCACAGTATTCTCTGCAGAAGACAAAGTATTCACCCGCCCCGTTTGCTTTTTCCCTCCCTTTCCAGCTCCTGTGAGTTGAGGGGAGAACTCTCTGTTCTCAGCAGGTGGCCCCTTAAAAGCGCTAAGGGCAGTCCACTCTGGGCACATCGAATAAAGGAGGTTGGGGCCAAGCATCTGCATTCTTATCTTCGGTCGTTTGACTGAAACCTGTCCAGTGACAGGGAGACCAGGAGGCGGCGATGGTGCCGTGTCCGATTTGGACACCCTCCCCAGTCTGGTTCTGACATCAGGGATGCCCCAGCCCAGTGGTCAGCAAACTGTGGCTCGCGAGCCGCCGTTTGCCACTCTGTTGACAAATGAGTTTGCCGACCACTGCTAAGGCATTACCCTTGCCCAGAAGTTTTGACTTCAGGTTAAAGACAGTACATTATTAAAATGTTTTTCAAGTGTTTTTCCCTAAGGCAGTGGTCAGCAAACTCATTAGTCAACAGAGCGGCAAACCGCGGCTCACGAGCCGCATGTGGCTTGCGAGCCGCAGTTTGCCGACCACTGCCCCAGTCCTTTAAAGCTGAGATCAGTTAGCAGTGAGGACAGTGGTCACAAGGACACCACTGGCTGTCCATCCATCCACCTGTCCATCCATCCATGTATCCATCCATCCACCCACCCGTCTATCTCTTGAGAAGCATTTCTTGAGCACCTATTGTGTTCCTGGCCTCTTGGAACACATTGATAATTAAGACTAAAGTCCTTAGCCTCAGGACTCTGCATAGTCTCACCTTTGTCAATTTCATCCACACCTCTTGACTCATTTCATCCAATGCCACCTCCATGCAGGCACCCCACAGACTTCTCTCTCCTGCCCATGTGCTTCTCAGAGCTCTGGAGCCTATGTCCTCACACCTGCTATTGGATTCTCATGGGGTTTGGGGGGGGGGGTCCCAAAGGTCCTTCAAACTCCACCCAATTTGTGGCTGGTCCTCTCCATCTCTAACCCACCTACAAGCCTACTGACACCACCTCCTAAATGCCTCTTGCCTGTCCCCTCTCTTCAGAACCTCCAGATCCGGCAGTATCTCCAGCCTGGAGGGCTAACTGGTCTACCTCCACTGGCTCTGGCCCCCATCCATCCATTCTCCATGCGGTGGCAAAGGGCACTTCTCAAAATGCCAACCTGGCCACGTCACCACCTCCCAAACCCTCAGTGCCTGCCCTCTCCTTGGGGATAAAGCCGGGGCCACAGTGTCCATACCTGAGTGTCCCTCCAACTTGCCTGGTCTGACCCTAGCCTCCCTCTCCCCCTCCCCGGCCCTCACGGGCTCCCTCTGCCATAGAGCTCTCTGCGCTGGCTGCTTCCTCTGCCTGGAATGCTCTTGCCTCGTCTCTTCCTGGAGGTGACTTCTGCTCCTCCTTCAGATCGCAGCTTAAGACTCATGTCCTCAGACTCCCTGCCAAGACCTGCCTAGGACCTGCCCCTGCCCCGCTTTGGGACAAGGTGTCCACGTGCTTCTCTGTGCAAAGGCTTGGGGGTCAGGTCTGACTTGCCCTCCACTGGGTGGGGAGCTGGGGGAGCTCAAGAACCTCCTCTGTTCTTATTCATCTGTTTTGAGTCCAGCTCTGAGCCCAACGCCTGGCACCTAACCTCCATGAACAGCGAGGGACAAAATGCTTACAAAGAGAACTTGCTAGTGGAGGAACTGACAGAGTTGATGGGGAGGCCAATGAGAAAGAAGGCGCCTAGCATGTGGGGGGCATGGGACGAGAGGGCAAGTCAGCTTTTACAGTGGCCTCTGGGGCCTCACAGTAGCCACTTTCAACAGAGCAGTTCTCTGAAACCACCGCAGGGAAAAGACCCGAGGAGCCAGAGGGAACAGCATGTGCAAAGGCTCAGAGGTAAGAAGCGACATGGTATGTTTGGGAAGCTCTGAGGATGTTAGTGGAGTGGAGCGTAGAGCATTGTGCAGGGGGAGAGGCAGAGCCACCGATGAGCTGAGATAAAAGGGCTGAGGTCAGCTCATAAAGCTCCGTATTCCATCTGGAGACTCAGCGTTCATTCCGACCTTCCCACAGAGCAGGGGCCCCCGCCCCCAGCAGCCCTGTGTGTCCGCTCTCCCAGCTCTCATTCCCTGGGTTATAGGTGCTGGGCTCTGGCTCGTCTCTCCTAGCGGGCAGCACCTGGCGCAGACCCTGGCACATCTGGGTACCTGTCAAACCTTCCTGAACACATCAGTGACGTACAGCATGGGTGGCAGGGGAAGAATTGGGACACCCCATCCTAGACATGAGACGACAAAGGCCCGAGATAGGAACACGACAGAGGGACCGGCAGGAGGAAGCCCTGTGAGGTTTGAAGGTCCGAATTTGCGAACTGGGTACAGGGCCACGGGGAAGGGGGAGGCAGGGGCAAGGGATGCCACTAGATCGGAGGCCAGGTCAGACGCGGCACAGTCGGTAGCACAGGCTCGGAGGAAGACGCACGCAGAGGTCAAGGTCAGGCGGACGGGGCAGGCCACCGGGTCTGAGAGTCTGTGTCACCTGCTTGCTGTTGTCAGAGGCCTCATCTGTAGAATAGGGACCCCATGGGCTGCTGGGCCGACACGTACCTCTCCCACATGGATGCAGCCTGGTGCCATGATGTCGCCAGCCCTTCTACATGTGGGCTCCCCTGAAGGAGGTGAGGTCTGGGGCAGAGTCCCTGCTCATTTCCCCAGAGAAAGGACACTCCTTTGCCCACCTGCTGATGCCATGAGGGGTATGGAGTGCAGGGTGGGAGCCAGTCTGTCGGTGCGAATAGTCTGCAGTCAGGACAGGCAGACGCCGACCAGCAAAGGAACCACGGTCCACCCTCGGCCGGGAGTCAGGCCGGCTCCTCTCTCACCCGTGTCCAGGCTTCTGGGTGTCAGTGGTGCTGGGCGCGCTGGGGATGGGGAAGGGAGCAGAAGGGAGGGCAGCATCCCGAACGAGGAGTCAAGAGGAGCTTCTGTCCTGATTCGGCGAAGAGGGGGGCCACGCCACTCTCTTTTGGGGCGTGGGCCCTTCGGGGAGGATGAGCAGGGGGACAAGGAGACAGCGGAGTTTCCCTCGAGTTCTAACTCTCGAGGTTTTGCATTTGTTTCCAGTGTATGGACTCGTCCCACTCTGCCACGGACTTTTCACACTGCCCCCCGCGTTTCTTGTTAAATACGGCACCTGACAGAGGCCTGCCTGCCCCTCTTTCCAGACAAAGGGCTCTGCGTCCGCAGTGGAAGCGCTTCCCGGCCGCAGGACTACTGGGCGTGTCCTGTTGTCACAGAGGGAGGGGGCAAGGGCGCGAGGCTGCTTGGAAGGGGTGAGAAACGTGTGTATTTGTAGGAGCTTTCAAAAGGAGAGGCCTTTGCGTGGCCCAGCCCGGGCTGCTCTGGCTGCCCAGTCCTGCGTGAAGCTGGGGCGGGGGGTGGCTCCCCTCACGGAGTCTGGGACCTCGTGCCGCTTCCTCCTGGAGGCCCAGCCCTGCTCTGCCCCAGCCCCCTCCTTGCTGCCGGGGCTCTGAGTCAGGAGGCCTCAGACCAGTGCTGCCCACCCCCACGGCTGGATAAACAGATGCCTCTCCCTTCTCCCCAGGGAGGCACCTCTGGGAGCCAGGCCTGGGAGAGGCTCAGGACGCCAGCAACACGTGGCCTGGCCTGGCAGCGTCCCACCCCTGCCGCTCTCCCCGGGTCTCAGCTTTGCCAGAGGCTTTTCTTCGAGGCTGCTGCCTTCTGCTTGCAGCTGGCCTGTGCCAGGAAGATGGCGTCTGGCGTAAAACGCCACAGTGGGTGCCATTGCCCAGGCGGGCAGCTGGCCGTCTCGTCTCCTGGCCCATCCGCAGGGCTGCTTCCTGCATCCATGGCAACCAGACAGCAGCCTCCAGGGGTCTGACATCCACACAGCATTTGAGGGCGAGGCACAGTCTGTTCCTGTTTTAGGGCTCACCTCTGGCTCCTGCACGCCCGGTGCTCGGAGCAGGGTGGGATGTCCTCGGGCCTGTGGGTGGGGAGCCGTCTCCGGGCTGCAGACCTAGCAGAGGTGGGGCAGGAGAAGCAGGCCCAGGTCTGGTCTTCTCACTGCAGGAGGAGGGGCCGAGGTGGTAGAGACACGGATCTGCTGGGCCGAGTGAGTCTGCGAGGTTCCTGGTCCTTCCTGCAGGCCCAGCCGGAGGATGGCACGGCTCTGAGCTCACAGACGGGCTGGGCACCACCTTACCCGGAGTTATGGCCGCTTCTCTGGGTTCTCCAAACTCATGCTGCTCCCTCTTGCCTCGGGGCGTCCCACGTGCGCCTTCCTCACAGGAATGCTGTGCCCCCTCACCTGGCATCTGCCATGGCTTTTTCTGGAAAGGTCCCTCTCCTGGCCTGGCCGGGGTCCTCCCCTCCTTCCTCCCACTCGCTGGCTGCTGCTCCTCAGCCCCTCTGCCACCCCCGTTCCGCTTGACATGCAAATACTGGGGAGCCTGTGGCTCCCTACGCCCCTCCCCTCCTTAACCTGATTCTCTCACGGAGCAAGCGCATTTAGACTGAAATTCCACCTCTGAGCTCAGGACTCCCATATGTTATTTCTGCTCTGGGCCTCTCCTTGGCCTGCAGACTTTCAAACCCAACCGTGTACCTGGCGATGCTGGCAAGGCCGCCAACCGAGACAGGACCAAACCAAACTCTGGATTCTCTGCCTCCCCAACCTGCTTCTCCAACTCCTCCATCTCAGGACGTGGTCCACGGAGCCCCAGCTGTGCAAGCCCTGCATCTGGGCACGGCCCATCCTCCTGTTCTCATCCTCCACCTTCGTCACCAGCCCAACCTTGACCCTGCCTCCAGGCGCCTCCACTGTCTCTGGGGCTCACCATGCCTAGCACCCCCAGAGCCACCATCACCTCCTGCCTGCGTGGTGCCATTCATTTGTGACAGGAGGTGGGGAGGAGGGCGTGGGGGTCTCAGCGAGGCATCCATTCTCCATGCAGCAGCCGGGGGCTTGAAAACACACCTGGGTATGCCCACTCCCCTACTTAGAACCCGCCACGGCCCCCGGTTTTATCCTCAGGATAAACCCAGCTCCATGCTGTGGCGGGCGGCCCAGGGGCCCCTTCTCCTGCGCGCCCCGACTCGCTGGGCCGCAGTGCCTCCTCAGCGCCCCCAGCGCCTGGCTCCTTCCCTCTCTGGGGCTGTGGCTCTTGCTGCTCCCTCTGCCTGAACGTGATCTTAGTGGCCAGCTCCTTCCTGTCACTTGTCTTCCCACGGAGGCTTCCTCTGACCCCCGACCTCAGGGAGCCACCCGGCACCCTCTGCCAGGCCACCCCTCCTCGGCGCCCTGAGCGTTGCCACGAGAATAAAGGTCTTGGAGCTGGTGCGGCGCCTGGCGGCCCAGATGACAGGAGAACCAGCGGCCTGGCCGCAGGGGACTGGGTGGGACGCGTGAAGAGATCCGGGCTGAATGCAGGCGGCAGAGGGATGGAGAGAAGGGGGGAGTTAGGGAGAGGAATCCCGGACGGTGCCGGGAGGTGGGGAGGAGCGAGTGGGTCGGGGATGAGCCCGGTTCTCTGGGTGGGGCTGCCCACTGAGGTGGGGAGCACTGCAGACGCCGGGGTAGGGGTGGGTGGGGACAAGATAAGGGCAGGTGTGAGGCCCCCGCGGACACACTGCCTGGCCAGGACAGGAGAACCCACAGCGCTGTGCAGCCGGCAGGCGGCCCTGGATCTGAGGAGAGGTACAGGGAGGGGATATCGCAGCGCCTTCACCTGGACACTCAAAGGCAGAGAGTCCGGGGCGGGCAGCCCTCAGGGGAGTGGGCAAGGGGAGAGCGGCCCGGGGGAGCTCGCTGGGGCCCGCGTGGCACCCACTTGACTTGGGGACTGTCAGCACCTCTGACGAGGCCACCTATCCCCTTGTGACGCCCTCGGACCCCAGGCTCTGCAACTCCACCCTCTCCGGGGTCCCTCCGACACCCGGGGCTGCTCCTTCTCAGTCTCCATCACCGGCTCCTCCTTCTGGAATGTTCTGTTAATGCCCATGTGGCCAGCTCTCTCCTGGGCCACTCTCTTCTCCCGCTGCCTCAGAATGGACCTTGTTTGGCAAATGGGTCTCTGTGATGAGTTAGTTACAGACCGAACTAGTTCAGAGGGTTCCTGCTGGACTGGGCCTCAGCCAGCGACCGGCGTCCTTATCAGAAGAGAAAACAGACAGACACACAGCGGAGGGTGTCCATGGTGACGGAGCAGACACGGCAGTGGTGTCCCCACGGCCGAGGGCGGCCAGGGCTGCGGAGCTGCGAGGAGCCAGAAGAGGCAAGAGGGGCCCTCCCCTGGAGCTCAGAGGGGCGCCCTGTGGCACCTGGCAGGGCCTCTAGCCGCCAAGCCTGCGGATAACACAGTTCCAAGGCCGCGAGTGTGCAGTGGCCCCAGGAAACAAGGCGAAAGGCAAGGACAAGCCGGTTGGTAGCGACCCCAACGGGGTCCTGCCTCACCCCTCAAGGTGAGCCGCCTGACCCCCAGGTGGCCATCCCGTCCCCCAAGGCAGCCAGGTCTCCGGCGCTCGGGGCCCACCCCCATGGCGCTGACCTGGCGTCCTGCCCCCACAGCCGGATGAGGCCGCCTCGGCTGCTGCAGACTTGGTGGCATCTCCTCGCGCCTCTCCTGTCAGGGCGCCACTGGTCACTGCTGCAAGGAGGCAGCGAGGCCACCCCAAGGTGACCCCTCCCGGCCACCCAGAGCAGCTCTAGGCAGAGCCATGTGGTGTGGCCCCAGCTGCAGGGTGAGATGCTCCCCCAGGGGTCCCTGGCTCAGGACAGAACCCCCCACTCCAGCCTGTGGTGACGCGGGCCCCACCGAGCAGGGGGATGCCTCTGAGGGGGAAGCCTGCGCCAGGACGAGGCCCAGCTGGGCGGCTGCAGCTCAGAGGGCGGCGAGTCCTGCCGTTGGGCTCCCAGGCCCAAGTGTGAGGCTGGGTCAGACCGGCTTCTCCCCCGCCATCCTGCCGCTTGGGTCACAGCTTCTCCCCGCCATCCTGCCTCTTGGGTCACGCTGGGCCCGGAAGCACGCAGAGACCCAGGAGCTAACCGGCCTCCGTGTGACCCAGGCCCACGGCAGGTGACCGCCCCCTTCTAACTGATGGGGACGCTCCCTATGCCATTGCTTCTCCCACGTCGCCTCCAAAGTGCCCCATATTCAATGCTGCCGACGTCTTCCCTTACAAACGCTGGTGAATTCTGCATTCTACTCCACAAGACAAGCTGTCTCTGCTGCAGCGAAACAGTGGCATTTACATGATTTACCACCA
Source organism: Corynorhinus townsendii (assembly GCA_026230045.1). Classification (NCBI taxonomy): domain Eukaryota; kingdom Metazoa; phylum Chordata; class Mammalia; order Chiroptera; family Vespertilionidae; genus Corynorhinus; species Corynorhinus townsendii. The sequence continues at coordinate 218,120,155 of JAPDVU010000002.1, forward strand.
AATGACGGAAGCTTTGTCCCTCCCCCACATCATCTGGCCAACGTGACGCCCCTGGAATGTGTTCCCCGGTCCTGCGCCTTCTCCCCTGTGGGTGGCTGAGGACATGACGTGCTGGAGAGGGTGATGGGAGGGGGCTGGCACTTCTGCGGAGGGAGGGAGCCAGGCCAGGAGCGGGGCGGGGGCACCCCACCAGAACACCCCGAGTGTCAGCAAGGAAGGGGGACCGTCCTCCCCTGATGCCACTGGACAGCACCCTGGTCTCTGGGTCAGCGTGGTCTCTGCTCCTGGCGGGTGGAGCTGCTATTAGACACCAGCCTTCGGGGGCAAGGCTGGCAGGACCACGGCCACGTGCCAGGGACAGGCAGCTTGGAATGAGGGAGGCAGAGCTGGGACCCACCCCAGCAACATGTCTTCCATCTGCTTGACCAGAGAGCCAAGCAGGGAGGCCAAACCTTGCTGTTCCTTCTCTCTCTCTCTCTCTCTCTTTAAAATATCACCCAAGGATATTTCCCTTTGATTTTTAGAGAGATTGGAGAGAGAAGGAAAGACAGAGAGAAATATCAATGTGAGAGAAATACAGTGATAGGTTGACTCCTGCATGCGCCCGGACCAGGGCCCAGGCCAGGGAGGAGCCTGCAACCGGGGAACATGCCCGTGACCAGAATCGAACCCGGGACCCTTCGGTCTGCAAGCGACACTCTATCCACTGAGCAACACCGGCTAGGGCGCTTTTCCTCCTCTTCACCTCCTCAGATGGGAGCAAGGCCCGCTACTCCGGGACGTCTAACCCGGAGCCAGGCTGCCCCGAGGTCAGCGGGCCAGGTAAGCTCCTCTGGCCCCAGCTGGAGGGGCGCCGGGGGCAGCTGCTCTGCCCTGAGGCACTGGCAGGCACCTGGGTGAGGTGTGAGCTCCAGTCCCTGTTCTCCCCTCTGCCTGGGAAAACAAGGCCCCTCCCAGATCCAGGGTCAGCAAGGGCTGAGGCCGGCCCAGGTGGCCACTGGCTGAACCCCAGAAAGCTGCCTCCACACCTCGCTCCAGGCCTCTCGCCCAGGCAGGAGGCTCAGCTGCCCGCAAGCAACTGGAAAGAGTCTCAGTGTAAGCGGCTTAGTGGGGCTCTGAGATGGAGGTCCGTGGGGTAGGGGCGGCGCAGGCCCTGGAGGGAGTCAGTGGCTATGAGAGAAGGCACAGGGCACCGGAGGTTCCACTCGCCTCTCTTGCAGGGACGAGGGTCACCTAAAGCTGCCCTCAGCCAGCTGTGGGCCGTCTGGTTTATTCTCTTCGCAAACACAGGCAGGGCCGTCTAAACAGACGGCATGACTTCTCTGCGCTCAGCACCTCCCTGGCGGTTTGTATCCGCAGGACCCATAGCAGACAAGTGACATTTCCCAGAGTTCCTCCCCAAACCACCTCCAGGGTACACCCTGCTGCCTGGCTGCCTCTATCCTGGGAGAGGCCCCCCACTGCGTCACCAAATGCATGCTGGTCCGCACACCCCCCCCCCCCATCTCCGCCAGGTCCTGGTACAAATGGCCTGGGACATCTGTTCTGCATCTGGACCTCTGGGGGAAGAGATGGTGAAAACTGTAGTTCCTGGTGTCTTGCTCCCCCTCCCTGCTTCCTGGGTGCTCCTTCCTGTCCCCTTTAGCCTGGCTGATGACTGCTCAGGTCTGAGGTCTCAGCGAGGGTCACTGCCTCCAGAACCCTTCCCCACCACTGGGCCGGATTAAGTTGTTTATATACCACCGGGAGGCATCCATTCATTCACGCAAGCATTCACCACACACAATACTGTGGCCCTCAATTGTGTGCCAGCCTGTGTGAGTCAGGGCCTGGGTCCCCTAGAGCTCACACTGGGGGTGAGAGAAGGCAGAAGTCCTCTGGGTCTGGGCGACAGGCTGCAGCTCCTGTGACCCGGAGGGCGGAGCCCCCCAAGGTCGGCCTGGAACCAGCTAGATGGTCTCAGCGCAGTCGCCGGCCCCCTCTTTCCTCCTCCCCCATTTCTTTGCTCTGTCTCCGCCTGGTTGGCTGCACCCAGCTGAGACTTGGGGAATGTGGGATCCCTGCGCCTAAGCCCCTGCAGCGGGGACCATCGCCCTCCACCAGGCTGCCTGCTCAGACAGACGAAGGCTATGCCCTGGGTCAAAGGCTGCACGGTGGCTGCTGCCAGCTCGGGGATTCTCTGCGCCCCGCCCCCCCCCCCCCCAAAGCCTTTAGTCTGCAAACAAAGCCGCTTAGAACAATCCAATTAAGGCAGACATGTTCTTCCCCAAACTTTCCCCCTTCTGGGATGGGAGTGGGGGGCAAAGAGCGTCCCTAGGATTGAGCACGGGGCTACTGACGGAGGGAAACAAGGGCTGAGCCTGCGAGAGCTTGCGGCTGTGCGAGTCACTGCCTGTCCCCAGGCTGGGAGGCTGGCCCTCCCTCCGCGGGCGCTGCCGCAGTCCCGGCGTGCGTGGGCGCGGCTGCCGGCCGGTGCGCTGCATTACACTGCACTGCAGCGGTGCTGGGTGGGGTACATGTGTACATGCGTGTGTGCCTGTGCATGCATGTTCGCGCGTCCATGCGTGCGAGCGCGCGCGCGCGCTCCCGAGCTCCCGGCTGGGCTCCGAGTCCCAGTTTGCTTGGCGCTGCTGCAGTCCCTCACCCCCGCCCCTTCCCATCAGCACCTCCCAGCTCTCAGGGAGACTTTGCCTAGCAACCGTGGGGGCGGGGCGGGAGGGGCTGAGGAAAGGCTGCAGGAGGGGAGAGAAGGGGAGAGGCTGGTTTCTGATAGGCTCCTTGCAACACTCCCCCCCCATCCCCCCCAGGTGGTCCCCTCTGCCCCTGTCCTTGCGCTGGGGTTCTGTCTCCCCGCCCCCCCATTATTTATCAGGCTGGGGGAAGGCTGGGAACTGATCCTGGGTAGATAAGTCACTTGTGCTCACTCATTCAGGGAACAAAAGGAGAGGGAGCCGGCATAGCTCTCCCACACAGGGCGGGTCTCGGTGCCTCTGTCCTGGCCACCCTTCTCCTCCCATTACTTGAGAGGACATCTGCCCAAGACCCAAGGGAAAGGGACGCTCGGGTCCTTCAGGGCTGATCTGCTCTCTCCCCCTGCACGTCCCCTCCCCAACTGGCCCGTGGATTCTGCCCCGGCTGCGGGCTAATTTCAATTGGAGGCCAGAGCTCTGGGTCCCAGGGAGGAGGAGACTGGAGAACAGGCGCCCAGCGGGCAGCAGGCCCATCGCCCAGCAGGGGGGCTGGTATGACCGAGGACTCTGGGGTGTGTTGTCATGAAGCAGTTAGGGTGGCTTCCTTCCCCAAGGCCTCCACCACAGCACCCCTCTCCCCCTGTGGCAACCGCCCCGTGCAGCTGGCTCCGGGCTCCGTGGCCGCTGCCGATCCCTGCGCTCCCAGGCACCGCCTCGCTGGGATTCGGCTCTAAAGGACTCCATCTCCGAGGCAGGTCCTGCCTACCCTGGTCCCAGCATCCTCCAGGCTGCCCTGCGAGGGACCTGCTCACCCAGGGAGAGCCAGGGCTCGGTGGAGTTGCCTGCTCATTTCCTACTTGTCCTGCAAAACTGACACCGGATTTCCTGAACCGGAGCCCCTGGTCAGCCTGCCCTGCTCTGTTACACCCTGCAGGCCATCCTCGCAGCTCAGGCTGGCTCAGCCTTAGCCACGGTCGCTGCCAAGGCCGGCCTGGTGCTCCCAGGCAGCCACTGCCAGGGTGCAGATGCCTGCTGACCCAAAGCCACGTCCCGGAACAGCTCAGAAGGCTCAGTGGCCAGGGCGGCGGCAGGCACCCTGTCACTGCTGGGCCGGGACTGGGATGAGGCTGAGGTTTGGACGCTGGGGGGCTCAGGTAAGCTGGCCAGGGCCTGTGCCGAGCCCAGACGTCCGCCAGCAGCCAGCAGCAAGGGGAGTCTGGGGTGAGAAGGCAAAGGGCCTGTGGAGAGGGAGGGTGCTCAGAAACTGACCCTGCAGAGGGCCCGGGCAGCTTAGCCAGGCCCCAGTGTCTCGGGCTGGTGAGAGCTCCAGTGATGCACCCCACAGACTGGCACTCTGCAGGCTGCCCTGGAACTGAGGTTGCGTGCAGCCATCTTCCCCGCCACCCCTCCTCGTCCGGGTGCAGAGACTATCACCCAGCACCCAGGCCAACCCCCGGGCTTCTCCTCGGCACGTCCATGCCCGGAAGGGCACCCTCGGAGCTCAGCGGCCCCACCCATCTTTGGCAGCTCTCTGTGTGGAGGCCCTGATGCCCCAGGGGGGGCAGCTAACAGTCACCAGCCCCAGGGACAAGGCCAGCAGCTCTCGGGGCCTGTCCTTGGCCAGCAAGTCCTGCCGCCCCCCGTGGAGCCTATTGGGGCTCCTTGGTCACACCCCCTCAGCCACAGTCATAATCCTGGGGTATTTCAGATGCTCTCCAAGCAGAGGGTGAAGGAAAACCAGCCTAGAAATGGCGGACGGGTGTGCGAGGGCGTCCCTGAGAAGGCTGGGCTCCTTACCGCTAAGAGGCAGAAGCATTTAACACACAGCCTCGCTCGAGGTCCAGGCTCAGAACCTGAGAAGCCCAGCCTCCCACACGCTTCTGTCTCTGAGAGCTTGGGGCTCGATGATGGCCTCCAGGCACTTCAAGGGACAGCCCTGGGGGCAGCAGAGGGTGCTAGGACCCTGCTGCTCAGGGTCTGTCAAGAGAAGGGCATCGTAGCAACCTGGGGGCTTGTCCGGCCACTCGGATCTGGATCCACTGCCAGGAGTGACAGCTGCAGGCCAAGCTCACATGCTCCTTCTGTCCCTGGGAGACACCCACTGAGGGCAGAGACCCAGTCAGGCCTCCTGGGGTGGACACCGGACACTTCCTCCTTGCCCACACCCGGTCCCCCAGTGTCCCTCTCCCACGGCGCCTGGCAGGGTGAGCCGCGCTGCTCTTACCGTCTAGTGACAGCCAGTCATGCTGCGAGGAGGGGAGTGTGGGCAGGGCCCGTGCTTTGTACTCAAACACCACGGAGTTGGAGATGATCTGGTTGTTGAAGGCAACTTGTAGGGTCACGAGACCAGTGTCATGGGCTGAAAGCAAAACAAAGAGCCGTCAGGATGGGGGTGGGCGCCCTGCATCCTGGGGACTGTCGGGGACCCTTTCCCGGGGAATCCCAGCCGGTCCTGCTCATCCCTGAGGCCCAGAGGCTGTGCTGTTTCTCCCAGGAGCCTTCCCTGGATCCCGCTCAGCCAGGTGCCCGGGTCACGCCACTCCCGCATTGTCCTTGTCTCTGCCCCTCAGCTCCTGTGAGCTCCTGTGAGGGCAAGGATGGGAGCTCCGTGCAGGGTTGCTGCGTGAGTGAACGAGTGAATGAGTGGATGAGTGAGTGAGTGAGTGAGTGAGTGAATGAGTGAGTGAATGAGTGGATGAGTGAGTGAATGAGTGAGTGAGTGAATGAGTGGATGAGTGAGTGAGTGAATGAGTGAATGAGTGAGTGAGTGAATGAGTGAATGAGTGAGTGAGTGAATGAGTGAATGAGTGAGTGAGTGAATGAGTGGATGAGTGAGTGAATGAGTGAGTGAGTGAATGAGTGAGTGAATGAGTGGATGAGTGAGTGGATGAGTGAGTGAATGAGTGAGTGAGTGAGTGAATGAGTGAGTGGATGAGTGAGTGAATGAGTGAGTGAATGAGTGGATGAGTGAGTGAATGAGTGAGTGAGTGAGTGAGTGAGTGGATGAGTGAGTGAATGAGTGAGTGAGTGAATGAATGAGTGAGTGAGTGAATGAGTGAGTGAATGAGTGAGTAAGTGGATAAGTGAGTGAATGAGTGAGTGAGTGAATGAGTGAGTGAATGAGTGGATGAGTGAGTGAGTGAGTGAGTGAATGAGTGAGTGGATGAGTGAGTGGATGAGTGAATGAGTGAGTGAGTGGATGAGTGAATGAGTGAGTGAGTGAATGAGTGAATGAACGAATGAGTGAGTGAATGAGTGAGTGAATGAGTGAGTGAGTGAATGAATGAATGAGTGAGTGAGTGAGTGGATGAGTGAGTGAATAAGTGAGTGAATGAGTGAGTGAGTGGATGAGTGAGTGAATGAGTGAGTGAGTGAGTGAATGAGTGAGTGAGTGAGTGGATGAGTGAGTGAATGAGTGGATGAGTGAGTGAATGAGTGAGTGAATGAGTGAGTGAATGAGTGAGTGAATGAGTGAATGAATGAATGAATGAATGAGTGAGTGAGTGAATGAGTGAATGAGTGGATGAGTGAGTGAATGAGTGAGTGAGTGAGTGGATGAGTGAGTGAATGAGTGAGTGAATGAATGAAATAGTGAGTGGATGAGTGAGTGAGTGAGTGGATGAGTGAGTGAATGAGTGAGTGAATGAGTGAGTGAGTGAGTGGATGAGTGAGTGGATGAGTGAGTGAGTGAGTGGATGAGTGAGTGAGTGAATGAGTGAATGAGTGAATGAGTGAGTGAATGAATGAGTGAGTGAGTGAATGAGTGAGTGAGTGAGTGAGTGAATGAGTGAGTGAGTGAATGAATGAGTGAGTGAGTGAATGAGTGAGTGAATGAGTGAGTGAATGAGTGAGTGAGTGAGTGAATGAGTGAGTGAGTGAGTGAGTGAATGAGTGAGTGAATGAGTGAGTGAGTGAGATGAGTGAATGAGTGAGTGAGTGAGTGAGTGAGTGAGTGGATGAGTGAGTGGATGAGTCAGTGAATGAGTGAATGAGTGAGTGAGTGAGTGAGTGAGTGGATGAGTCAGTGAATGAGTGAGTGAGTGAGTGAATGAGTGAGTGAATGAGTGAGTGAGTGAGATGAGTGAATGAGTGAGTGAGTGAGTGAATGAGTGAGTGAATGAGTGAGTGAGTGAGATGAGTGAATGAGTGAGTGAGTGAGTGAGTGAGTGAGTGGATGAGTGAGTGGATGAGTGAATGAGTGAGTGAGTGAATGAGTGAGTGAATGAGTGAGTGAGTGAGATGAGTGAATGAGTGAGTGAGTGAGTGAGTGAGTGAGTGGATGAGTGAGTGGATGAGTCAGTGAATGAGTGAATGAGTGAGTGAGTGAGTGAGTGAATGAGTGAGTGAGTGAGTGAGTGAATGAGTGAGTGAATGAGTGAGTGAGTGAGTGAGTGAATGAGTGAGTGAATGAGTGAGTGAGTGAGATGAGTGAATGAGTGAGTGAGTGAGTGAGTGAATGAGTGAGTGGATGAGTGAGTGGATGAGTCAGTGAATGAGTGAATGAGTGAGTGAATGAGTGAGTGAGTGAGTGGATGGGTGAATGAGTGAGTGAGTGAATGAGTGAATGAATGAATGAGTGAGTGAGTGAGTGAGTGAATGAGTGAGTGAGTGAGTGGATGAGTGAGTGAGTGGATGAGTCAGTGAATGAGTGAATGAGTGAGTGAGTGAGTGAGTGAGTGAATGAGTGAGTGAATGAATGAATGAGTGAGTGAGTGAGTGAGTGAGTGAATGCCCCTGTGGCTGACCTCTCCGCTGTCCCATTCCCTCGGGCAGGGCTCGGTGTCCTTTGTGCTTATTCCTCTGTTTCGCCGTCCCCTGCCAGCTCCTCCTGACTCACTTACGTGGCCTCGCGTGTATTTTTAGAAGTTTCTCTGCCTCCTGATGAGCAAGAGCTCCGGCAGTGCTCTGGGCCCCGGGGTGCTGGCATGAAGGGTGCGCCCCCCTCCTGCGCCTGGCCAGCAAGCTCCGGGAGGCAGCCCATGGGGGCCTCCTGGGCTGCGCTGGCCCCCGCGGAGGGGGTGAGGACGACGGTTTGAGCGACGGAATGGGAATGGGCTGTTCTAGCGTCAGCGAGAGGCAAGCCTGGCCCCGCGGAGACCCCCTTTGTTCTGGGGGTGAGGCTGCGGCTGTGGGTCCCTGTTGAAATCTTGGGGGCTGTGGCCTGGAGGCCGTGGTGGCTGTGCAGGTGGGTGGCCCCGCCCGCAGGCCTCGCCCCCGAAGGCATCCGGGCTCTGTGCTCTCTGCCCTGCTTTTCTGGAACCGCCGATGCCAGCGGCCCGGGCCTCCCGGGACAGATTTCCAGGACGCACACGGGGATCGTGTTACTGTTTGGACGCTGGTCTCAGGAGCTCAGACTGAGGGAGGCCGTCCAAGCAGCTGCTCCCCAGGCAGAGCAGACCTCCACTTCCCTCCACGGTGGCTCCGCCGGCCTCACTTCCCCTGGGGACACTGGCTCGCTGACCTGCGGCCTCAGTGCAGCCCAGGGATGACCAGTGGGGTCCCCCTGGGCTGTGCATCTTGTGGTCCCTCAGCTCCAGGCCACAGGCGGGGCCAGCTGGCTCCGTGGTGGGTGCACCGGGTCCCCCAGGACCTCCCAGAGCCTCTCTGGGCAGGGATCCCCAGCCACGTCCGGCACCTGGCAGCTCTCCACGCTGTGGTCATGTGCCAGCCTTGGGGATGAGCCTGGCTGCCCACGAGGAGAAAGGATGGCCAGTGCACACCCATCTGAGCCCGCAAAGCTCTGCTCCTGCAGCGAGCCTCCGGCCCCGAGGCTGGCCTCCGGGGGCTCAAGGCTCCTCTGTCCCAGACACCCCGGGCCGAGGGCCCTCCTCAGCTGCTGCTCTTCCTCCACCGTCTCCTGGCCCCGCACACCCTGCTGTGTGCGGGAAGGTGGCAGATCCAAAGGCGACCTCCCTTCTCCAGGGAGATGAATGGGGAGGACCCGGCGCAGGCTCCTGGGTCCCATCCAGCCGCTCGCTCTCACAGGCCCCTCCACGGATGCTTCCTGGACTCCCTTTCCCTCCCTTGAGTCTGTCCATCCGTGGGTCCTGGGTCCACGCCCTTGTCGCCTCACGGACGCCACCCCGTCCACGCTGCATCACTTCTCACTCAGCCTCACATTGGCCTCTGCTGGGGACCTCAGCCCACCTGAGCCTGTGCCGGCTGGGATGGCGTTGGGGCCACAGGCCGGTGCTCCATGAAACCAGTGGGAGCCCTGTTCCTCGAGTCAGGAAAAGTCACCTGCAGTTTCCCTGCTTCTGCTCTTCCTCCCTGCGAGCCACTCTCCCACACACTCCGAATCATCCTTCTAAGACAGAATTTACATCACCTCACTCCCCACCTCGAACTGCTTCCTGTTGCAAGTAAAACCAAAGCAGATTCCTTCCCGTGACTTAGAAGAAGGATGGACACGATTTCTCCAACCTTCTGTGTTCAGCTCCCCCTCTTTATCTCTCTCCAACTTGCCACGTCTCCTCCTGCCTCAGGGTCTTTGCACGCCCTCTGCCTGAGGGCTTCCCCCATCCCTCCCACGACTGGCTCCATTTCACCATTCAGGTGCCGCCCCTCGCCAGTCTTCCCAAGGGAGCGGCCCTCTTCCCGAGGTGCTTTACCAGGTCACCCCATTTTTAGGGTCCGGATAGGATTTCCTCCAGGCCTCCTGGTTATTTCTGTGCTTTCTTGTCCTCTGTCTCCTGCAGGAGGATGTCAGTCCTGTGAGAGCTGGGACTGGGTCTGTCTCTGCCTCATCTTTATGCCCAGGGCCAAGGTCAGTGCCTGGCACGTCGCGGCCACTTAGTAGCTGCCAAGCGCACCGCTTCAAATCGCAGGGCACTTGCTCACCTCGTTGTTAATTCCATCTTTTTTTAAAAAAATGTTTTTAATTGATTGTTTTAGAGTGCAAGGAAGGGAGAGGGAGAGAGAAACATGGATGAGAGAGGATCATCCATCGGCTGCCTCCTGCACGCCCCCTTCTGAGGATGGAGCCCACAACCCGGGCCTGTGCCCTCACCAGGAATTGAACTGTGACCTCTAGGTTCATAGGTCCACGCTCAACCACCGAGCCCCGCACTGGGCTTGAATTTCCTCTCCGGCTTGGACACGGTCCCCAGGGCATCTTTCGTCTTTTGGTGACCTGCAGGCTCCGACAGCCAAGTCTTCTTGTCCGCGGCTCCTCTCTTCCCGAGCCCGGCCACCGTTCCCAATCCCAGCGCCCCTTCACCGCTGCTGTGCCTTCACTGGGGGCCTGGCTTGCCTGGCTGCCTCCCGACTTTGGGCCTGGGACCGGGTGGGAGACAGGCCCATGCTGGGTGTCGGCTGAGCCCAGCGGCGGGGTCCAGCGTGTGCTCAGAGGCCTCGGAGCTCTGCTTTTCAGGGGGGCTGGTTGGGTTCTGGCTTCACATGTTCCTTCTTCAAGCTCAGCTCCCCCTTCCTCAAGCCTTTGGGAGACCCAGGGCTGATCCCTGAAACAGCCAGCACCGTCCCCCACGGTCAGGGTCAGGGTTCACGTCTGGCTCTACGCTTTGCTCCGTTTCAGTCACCTACCCGGTACCTGGTAAAGTATTTGGTGAGTGAAGAAATGAACGAATGAATGAATGAATGAATGAGTGCAGTCAGAGCTGTCTGACACAGTGGCATGCTTCAGTGTGGGCCTCAAAGCGAGGTGTCCCAGGGGCCCCTATCTGTGCTCGGCTGTTGAGCAGGACGGGGTTCCAGCCGCAGGGCCCGCTCTGTCGGCCTCTGAGGCTGTGGCTCTCGTCTCTCGGTGTCCGTTGGTCCGAGAGGCAGGCTGTTAGGAGCGCAGGTGGCGGTGGCCGGCAGAGGCTGCCAGCCGGCTCGGGGACTCAGACCTGCTCAGGGGCCAGGAGGACTGCCCGCTGAGCCCGGTTCTCTGTCCCCCCCCCCGCCCCCCCCCCCGGTGAGCAAGTGCAGAGGCCCCGTCGTGGACACGCGGGCACTGAGTGTGAGCCAGGTGCTTCGGGGCTGCCTGCACCCGCACACTCACCCGCCTGGCAGGGTTGAAAGATGCCGAAACTGAGGCTGAGAGAGGTCAACCACTGACTAGTCACAGGACGGGACCGGCTGGTCCGGGCTGCACCGCCGTGGGCCCACCCAGCCCCAGCCCAGGATCTGCCAGTCCGGGCCTGGGCACTGGCCAGAGGGCATGCAAAGGCCAGTTGTTGTGTTGTTTTTTGAGGGTCAGATAACTTAGGTCTGGGTCCCCCGCCAGGCAGGGCCCAGGTATAGGGAGTGGGGCTATTTATAGGCCGGGCCAGGCCAGGCCTGTCCCGGCAGCAGGTGATAAGTGGGCAGTTTAACAACGCGCCACCCTCTCCCGGGCCCCCTGCGCCCTCCTCCCCGCAGGGCTGGGACACTCCGCACAGGCCCCGCTGTGAAGGCTGCCGGGAGCCGAGGGGGCTGAGTGGGTCCTCGGGAGGCAGCTAGGCAGCCGGCGGGGGCAGGACCGGCAGAGCCTAGTCCCCTGGGACGGCTGGTGAAGGAGGTGATGGGTTCGAGTGGAGGCTGAGCTTGTGAGCCCAGTGCGGGAGCTGCCCGGGGAGATGGAGAGAGAAGAGGAGACTCTGCCCGCCCCCCCTCTCCCTTCCCCCCCTCCCCCCCCCCGCTCCATCCTCGGTGGAAACTGGTACCTGGCACCCTGGGACCCCACCCCCACCCCCACCCCCACCCCCACCCCCACCCCCACCTCTCTTCCCCAAACGCCGCCTCTGCTAGAGCGCTCTCTCCGTTGCAAGCCCCCGCCCGGCTTCCGATGGCATAGGGTGGGCCTCCGCCCTTGCCACCGCCTCCCTGTGTCTCGGTTCACTGCCCGGGAAAGTGGGACCGGTCCTCCCTGGGGCGACCGGTGTGGGAGGGGCCAGCCAAGGGTGGTCCCAGCACCAGCCCGGGGGACAGAAAGCCTGAGCTCTAGACAGGCTCCTGCACAAATCACCCGCTCCTCGCTCCTCCGTGTGCCACGCTGGGGGGCCCCCTTGCAGCCGTGGGGGACTAGGTGACCAAGAAAGACAGACCCCGTCCGCGTGGGGCTGACAGGCCCCTGGGGAGGCGGTGAGGACACACTGTCAGACGGGTCGCCAGGTCTGGATGATGAACCCCGAGGGACAGCCCTGGGGGCTCCGGCCCTTGAACCCGGGAGCAAATTCTGGACAGGCACCTTCGCCGGGGCCCCGGGTGGGTAGATGCCTTCATCAAACTCCCAGGAGCTCGTGTGGATTAGTCTGAGTCTCTGACATCCCCTCCCCCATCGCCCACCAGGCCCCCGCCTGCTCTGCGCCCCAGGAACTGGCCCTGGCACCGCGGCCTGGGCGCTCTTATCCATATGGCGCTTGGCTCGCTTGGGCCGTGAGCGCATAGGAGAGAGGTCCGTGTGCTGCAGAGGCGGCCTCTGACCTCACGCAGCTCCTGTGGGGCCTCCACCCGCCCAGCTCCCACCAGCTCCCGCAACCCATCAGGGCTGGGAGGTTAGAGCTTCCGCTGCGGCCCGTCTGGGTGCACCAGCCCCTCATGGCCCAGAGTCCCCACCTGTCCCCTTCCCACATGGGTTCCATGAGCAGAATGGAGGCCGTTATAACAGCCGATCCGGGACCCACTTGTTCACAGATGAGGGGGGTGAGACCCGGAGCGATGGCTCAGCTCGCTCAGGGTGCCCCGCCGTCCAGGCCCCCCGGTCCAGGCCCCCTCTCACCTGGGCAGTAGCAGCGCAGCACGCCGGGCTGAATGAGGGACGCAGGCACTGAGATCTGGTCGAACAGGCAGCTGTAGTTATTGCTGGCTTCTTGCCACGGGCCTGTGATGAGAACCTTCACTCCTCCCTGGAGGGGATAGACAGCGGGGACAGCGTCAGCTGCCGAGGGACGCGGGACGCACCCTCTGTGGCAAACCCCTGGTCCCTCGGGGCCCCTGTGCTCCTCGCTCCCTCAGCTGGCATCCAGCACGGGTCGGCAGTGCTGACCCCTGACCCCTCCTGCGCAACGTCGGTTCCCGCAGAAGGAACAGAGTTTTCTAACCTTTTCAGCCCCGGAAGCCCCTGGGAACTGGCCTGGTGGACCCCCGGAAGGCAGGGAAGGGGCCGGGTCTGTCTCGGGCTGTGGGCAGACTGCGGGAGGCTCAGGTCTGGAGGAGGCCTGAGCACCTCAGTGTCCTGCGGAGACTGATGCCTGGTGGGCAATGTGAGGGACCAGGACCCAGGTCTGGTGGGGGTCGCCAAGGAGGGGCAGGTCTGGCTTTGGAGACGGCACTTTACAGCGAGTCAACCGCAGTCTGGAGGGCAGTGGAGAGAGCACAGGGGCCCAAAGCAGGAGGCGCCCTGTCTGTGTGCTCTCAGGCCAGCGGCCCAGCCTCTCTGGTGGCACCTGGTCTCCAGGGCCCCTGGCCTGGCTTCCCTTGGCGCAGAGCTACGGTCCCACAGGGAGAGGTGGGGCTCGGCGGGAGGGGCAGGCTGGGAGTGGGTGCCGCCTGGGCAGGTGCCCCAGGCCCCGGGCAGAGCCTGACTTTGGAATGCCTGGCAGCACGAGGCCAGCTCAGGGGGCCGTCCTCCTGGTTCGTGGGAAGTGAAAGAGCAGTGGCCTCAAAAGGCCACGGTGACCACGTGAGGAGAAAGGAGAGGAAAATAACAGCATCCACAGCTGCCGGCAGGAAGCCAGGGCCGCTGCGGGGGACAAAGGGCTGCAGAAAGCACTGCGGAACCAGGGCCTTCTCCATGGCAACCGCGCAGGAGGGGCTCAGCATCCTTCAGTTCAGGGAATGGTTTCCATGGCAACCCTCGCCCTGCTGCGCTGAGCTGCTGTGACTCAGGCACCTGAAGGCTCTAATTGCGTCCTCGCCTGCCTGGTGCCGCAGGAGTGGGTGAAGGGAGGTGACACAGAGGGCTTGGGGGAGGGGAGGGAGCAGCAAATGCCACCGAGGTCGCTGTGTCCTAGGAGTCCTGAGATAAAGGACCCAGATTTCTGATGCACCTAGGGCAGATCCTGAGGCCCAGGGGCACCTCCCGTGTGTATGCATGTGTGTGTGTGTGTATGCATGTGTGTGTGTGTATGCATGTGTGCGTGTGTGTATGCATGTGTGTGTGTGCATGTGTGCGTGTGCGTGTGTGCATGTGTGTATGCATGCATGTGTGTGCGTGTGGCCTCCTGCAGCTGGAGGTGAAGAGAACAGAACACAGAAGTGGGAGCTGCCTGTGGGAGGGGGTCCCTCTGAGAAGAGACAGCAAGGTGGCCCCAGCCTTGGCGTTCCTGCAAAGTGGGTGCACCTGACCCCCTATTTACAGACTGGGAGGTGTCCCAGGCCTGGGTGTCTCAGCACCGAGCCCTCGGAAGCCTAGCTAGAACCAGGGTCCTGGCGCTGTCAGCAAGGGGGCCTCCAGCCGTGGAGCAGGGGAGGGGTGAGCATGCCAACCAGGGGGTTGTGAGGGAGGGGAGATCAGCAGAGGAGGGGGTGCCTCCTGCAAGAGAACCCAGGAGGGGGACCCAGGAGGGCGCCCCCCCCCCCCCCCCGCTGCCCACTGGGGACTGTGGGAGGGTAGCGCTCCTGGGGCCTCCGAAGAGGTCTCTCCACTCAGCCACATCGGGTGGTTTCTGTGCATTTTCCAAATCACATTGAATCCGAGCTGCTTTTGTTCCCAGCAGCTGGAATCACCCAGGGCTGCTGGGAAACTAGGGCAGATGCTCCCTCCGCGTGGTTCCTGTTCCCGTGCCGCCCTCTGGTGGCCAGAGGCTGAACTGCATGGATCTGCAGGCTGGGACTCCGGCACAGAATAGAGAGGAGGCCCTCCCTAAGGCCCTTCGCCAAGGCCGGCGGGCCAAGGAGGCCTGAGTGCAGGCTGGACTGGCCCAGGACCTGCACGCCCCAGCTGAGGCCCCGGGGAAGAGGTCTCCCCCTCCCGCCCTTCAGCTCCCGCAGGACTCAGGCTCCAGGGAGCCTCAGAGTGTCCCAGGGACCTGATGCCCAGGGGCCAGGCCTCTGAGCCAGACCTAAAGCTAGCGCTCCCAGCCCTGACCTCTGGGCAGCCCAGGCCTGGTCTCCTTCCTGATCCCTCGGAATTGCTCTCTCAGCCCCATGGGCCTTGGGGGTGGGGGGCAAGCTGCTGGGCTGAGCCGACCTTTCAACCTGGGGAACGTGGTGGGTGCTGGGACGGTGCCACTGAGATCAGTGTCACTGAGGGAGTCACCCCGAGCCACAGCAAGGGAAACCAGCTGGAACCTTCTAAAGTCTTGAGGGGGGCAGTGTGGGAGGTGGACAGAAGACACAGGTGCTGCGTGGGCCAGGCCTGGAATCCAGGCCCCTCACCACACAGGGCAGCTGCCCCTGGACACCGAGGATATTAACGCCCTGCACATGCAGCGCACTGGTGGAAGCTGCTCAGACTGGACGCCGGCCGTATTTCCAGGCTCCTGTTCGGAGGCGGCGCCACCAGCTGGCTGACGTGGCGCCTGGGAGCTGGGGGCACTGGCACACAGGTTTTATCTCAGCTTTGCCACAAAGGAAGGAGGTGGAACAGGTGTGAGCCTCCTGGCCAAGTCTGTGACACTGAGGCCCACAGTCCAGGGGACCCCGCCAAGGTCCTACGCGGTCAACCAATGAGCAGCCTCTTTTCACGGCCAAGGCAGGAGGGCTTGGATAGAGCACTGTGGCCGAGGACTGACCACGACTCACTGATGACATACTACAGGCCAAAGGGTTCACCAAGCACTCCAGCACCACGCCCGAGGCAGGTGCTGTTACGTCCCCATCTTACAGGTGAGGAAACGGAGTCACAGAGAGGCCCAGTATGGCAGAGCCAGACTTTACACCTAAGCGTGGCCCCGAGACGTGCCCTGCAACACTGTCCCCTCACCAGAGCCTGCGGGAGACTCGGCAGCAGGTGCCAGCTCTGAGGGGTGCGTTACCTCTCAGGGCACCCCAGCACCTAGTCCTGAACTGGGTGGGCATTGTCCCAGGATCCCCTGCCAGCGCCTGGGTCTGGAAGGTGCCTGTGCTGTGGCCAGCATCCCTCACTGCCCGGCTGGAGGTCTGCGTCCCTGCCTTAGCTCAGGGAGCCCAGGAGGGTCAGGGTCTCGCGAGAGCATCCTTTACTTGTCCGGGCAGCAGCCCCTCCCCTCCCCTGACATCGAGGGAACGTGGCAGTGACACCAGGGGAGCCACGAGCAGCCACCATCTGGGAGAAAGGGCCAATCTGGGCCCCGAGCACCCGGCCAGTGGGCTGGGAGGAATGGAGGAGTGCACCCCGGGGTGCGAGTGGAAGGCTGGGGCGTCTCCCCTTCCTGTGTCATTCTAGCTGGAGAGAAGGCCAAGGTCGCTTCCTGAAGCACGTGCCGCCGTGGCCCACGGGTTTCCTGCAGCTCTGGGCTTGGGGGTGGAGAGCCGGGGGGCAGTGGGGAGGAGTCCTGGGGTCACAGAACATTCCTTTGATTTTGTCAAGGTCCGATTTAACCAAGCAAGTCTCACAGAAGCCTATCCCGAAGCTGGGCCCTCCCTCTTCATTTGCTGGGAACTGGTCTTTGCTTTGTAGCCTTTTGTTTAGCGACTCCCTAGCAGCGGAAATGGTTGATCTATGATGCTGACTTTCAAATGGTCTTTTCCAGCTCCAGGAGCCTCCCCCTGCCGCCGCCCCAAAAGCAAAGCAACATACAGGTGGAATCTTAACACGTAAACCAGGCGACAGCGGACTGCTCTGGCTGGAGGGACCCTGGCCTCTGCGGAGACCCCTGGCTTAAAGCTGCAGGCTGTGATGGAGACTGAGCACCGGGCTGAGGAGGGGAGGTGTTTCAGGATACCTGGGAGGGGCCAGCTTGGCCTTGGTGGTCTGGAAAGCCACATGCAAATGAGCTCCCTCAGCTCCATGGGGTTGGGGGGGGGTGGGGGAGGAGGTGAGCAGATGAGATGATGGGTGATGGGGAGGAGATGGCAGCGGCCACTTACCTCCGGGTAGGACCACTCCGGGGAATAGTCGGTCACCATGAACACCCGTCCGCTCTGCTGCAGCATCCCCAGGGTGCCCTGGGCCGAGGCGGCCGAGACCACCTCGGCGACGTGCATGTAGGCCATGGTGCCGGCCCCGCCCTCGGCGCCGCTGAGCTGCAGGCTGCCCTGCTGGGGGCTGCAGCAGGGGATGCACATCTCGGCCTGGGCGAAGGGGGCACGGGCCCCGTCCTCCGACTGCGAGAGCGCGGCACCGTCCCCCGACACCAGCTGGTGCCCGTAGATGGTGCCGCTGCCGCCCTCCACGGAGATGAAGTCGTTGATCAGGTCGGAGAACTGGTTGCTGAAGGAGATGTCAAAGTGGTCCAGGCTGAGCTCCATGTTGGAGGCGTTGCTGAGGCCGGGCTGGGCCACGGGGTACAGTCCCTGCACCACGTTCCCCGGGAGGAGGGGGACGCCGCCCGTGCTGCGGATCACCCCGGGGGTCTCGGGCTGCAGGTAGTGCTCGGAGCCGCAGGCCTGCAGCTCCCCGGACTTGATCAGGCCCTCGCCCCCTTCGGCCACCTGCGAGGTCTCCATGGTGACCTCCCCTTCCGCAGCCATGGCCTGGAAGCTGGCCTGAAACTGCATGAGGTGGAGGGAGGAGGTGGGCTCTACCCGTGTCTCCACGTGGCCGCTGCAGGAGCTGGTCTGCGAGGAGGCCTCCGTTTTCACCGTGGGCATCACGAAGGCGCCCCCGGAGTCGCTCAGGCTGCTGTGGGCGCTCTGCTCGAGGGGGAGGGGCTTGCTGGCGTCCTGCAGGAAGAAGCTGGGGGAGGGGGTCTGGTGGATGTGGGGGCTGTGGCCTGTCTGGCTGAAGCTGGATGCGTAGTCCTTGTTGGAGTCGATGGCGCTGAAGTCCATCTGCTCCAGGGTGGTGCTGGGGCTCAGGCCGCCGCCCGACGGCAGCAGGCCGGGGCCCGCGCTCAGGCTGAGGGAGCCGGCCGCCGCGGCCGACGAGGAGTACGCTTCTTTGGCCATCTGCTGCTCGAAGGAGGTGTCCTCCGTCTTGATCTCCTTGGCGAGGACGGTGGTGAAGCTGAAGGCCCTCTCCACGGGAGGCGAGTGCCGGACGCCGGCGCTGACCATCTCGGCCTTCAGGCCCCCGCCCCCGTACGTCTGGCCCTGCTTTGGGTTGTTGAGGAAACAGTCGGGGTCAAAGTTCATGGTGGTTTCTGGAATCTTCCGGCCGCCGTCCAGGGTGGTGGAGAGGACCAGCTCCTCGGAGACGTTGGAGGGCAGCATGGACAGGCTGTCCGAGCCGCCCGGGGTGGGGAAGGCGAACTTGTGGCCGTCGGAGCTCATGGCCAGGACCAGGCCCTGTGAGGCGTCGGGTGAGAGGAGGTGGTGGTTGGGGCCGGCGGTGGGGGACATGGTGTACACGGCCTCGTTGGTGACCTCGGACATGAAGACCGTGGCGCTCTGGGACAGGCTCCCCATCACGGAGGCCACCGCCATGCTGGACACGCCGGTGACCACGGGGCTGTCCGCCATGTCGGGGTCGCTGTTGAGGCCACTGCTGATGGACACGGGGGAGCTCTGGGTGGTGTCGGGCACCTCCACCTGGTTGGTGGACGAGACCTCGGTGCTGCTCTGGTGCAGAAGCACGGGCTTGGCCACCTTGCCGTTCCTCTTCTCGCGGCCCGCGCCCTTGCCGTGGCTGTGCTCCTGCTTGCCCTCCGTCACGTCATTGTGCTGCACCTCCGCGTGGCCGCCGTAGCCCCCCGTCCGCGGCTCCACCTTCGGCGAGATGATGCGGTGTTTGGCACTGTTGCACTTGTGATGCACGCTGCTGCCCGCTCCTGCAGAGGGTAGAGGCACAGCACGCACACACGCATGCCACGCACACGCACGCACACGTGCGCGCACACACACACACGCACACAAAGAGAGTGTCAGAACCGGGCTGCAGCAGACCCTGTCTCTGAGCAGCTGGCACCTGGCAAAGCCCCTCCTGGGAGCTGCCGAGCCCCTGGGGCTGGCGTGTAGCAGCCACTCAGGATTGGAGCCTCCTGACCCCCAGCCCCAGGCTCTCGTGTGCCCTGGTCACCACCCTCCACACCAGGCCTCTTGGTCCTCCATTCACTTGGCAAATAGGGGCAGCAGTGCCCCGACCACGGGAGGCGGCGAGGAGAGGCCGGAGAGAAGGCCATTCTCCAGGGGGACCCTCGCACCCTCGGAGCAGCCGCCTTCCCTGGCCAGGCTCTCGCTAGCGGGGCTCGGCCGAGGGCGGCCTGGTCCCTCTCTCCACCCCCTGGAGGCGTCCATGCCCGCAGGCCGGGCAGCACTGCAAGAAGCCTCTCTCCTCCAGGCGGCAGGGAGCCCCCTGGGACTGGCAGCCACAGGTGGAGGGGCACCCGAGAGCAAGGCATGCCCTCTGGATCGCTCCTAGGCCCCAAAGCCAAAGGGGGGCCCAGACTTTGCTCTGTGGGCTGCACCATCCTCTGTTCAGCTGGCTGGGCTGGTCCTCAGCTCTTTGCGGGGCAAACGCCTTCTAAAACGCGGCAAGGACAGAGTCCCCGCCCGGCTCGGGGGCAGAGAGGGAAAAGCCGCACGGGCGGCCGAGCCCCAGCGGGTCAGGGCTCCAGGACGCCGTCTCCCGCTTTTCTCTCGCACTCCATCCTCATTTCCATCCCGTCTGGTAAGGCTCAGTTTGCTTTGATAAAAGGGTGAAGCCCCCTCCCTCCCCCCGCTGCCGCCTGCATCCCGTCACAGCCTCGTCACCGTGATCCCTAATCCCGAAATGCAGGTAGACGTGGCGGGAAGCGAGGTGGCCTCTAACGGGAATATCTACTTAGGGCAGCGCAGGGAGCGGGGACGCGCACTTCCAAGAGCAAACGCTGTCACCAGGAAAAGACACTGGGATGGAGAGTGTGGGACCCTGGATGCTCTTGGCGGGGACGGAGGTTAAAGACAGCCGTTTGGCTTGAGTGGCCCATTGACTCAGGACTGATCCCAGGAAGCAGGGCTGGGCCCGTGCCTAGGGACCTGGGCCGCCTGGAGCACTGGAGGCCTGGAGGGCACTGTGGTGGGTGGTCAGAGGCCTGGAGCCCTGTCCCCATGCACCCTAACTCTGCTGTCCCCACTCCCAGGGGAGCTGCCTCCCTGGGAACGGCTGTCTCTGCCCAAAGTGGGCCACCCGCCCGCTGGTGGGCAGGACAAGGCTGAGTCTGGCCTGGGGGCCGTGCTGTCGCCTGACCCCGGGCTGACCCCTCCCCTCACTGGCCATCACAGCGACCCCTGAGGAGGAGAACCGGGCCGCTGCTTGGCAGAGCCCCTCGGCCGGTGGTGCCCGCCTGCCCACCATGCCCACCACGCCCGCCCCGCTCACCCAAGCCGCCGGCGCACAGGCAGTTGTGGGTCCGCGGCTGCGGCTTGGTCTGGTGGCTGTCGAGGATCTGCTGCACCAGCTGCTCCACGGAGAAGCCCGAGCTGCTGTTGCCGTTGCTGCAGGTCCACTTGATGCCGTGGACTGGGGAGAAAGGGGCGGGGTCAGAGGCCGTGGGGACACGGGGGAGGGCAGGGAGGGGGGGAGCCAGGCCCTCCCAGAGCTCAGCCCCTCCCCTCCCTGCTGGGAGGCTGGCTCTAGGGACACAGGAGGAGGTCAGAGGGAGCCCAGGCTGCCCTGCCACCCGCGCCCCCCCCCCCGCCCCCGTGGCTCCCTGCTCTTCCTCTGCCCCCTCCCTCCTTCCCCTCAGATGCAGCCGGGAATGGGCTGCCTAGGGATCTGCTCTGGTTTCCCCGAGTGCAAGTGCACCAGGTGGCTCTTCATGGGGTCCTGCATGGGAGAGAAAGGACCTCCCCAGACTGCAGGTGGTGGGGATCCAGAGGGGAGGTCAGGCGGGGTCGCAGCAGCGTGCTGGGGTGGACCTGCCCCAGGGCAGCGCTTTCTTCCCACCTGACTTCTCGGCCTCGAGGGGCTGAGGGGACAGGACCGCAGGGCCCACCTGGCTTGGGCAGTGAGTGTCCACAGATGACTGGCCACCTGGACGGCTCAGCTCTCCTTGAGTGGCACCCGCATGGCCGAGGGCTGTCTCCCCACCGGCTTGGCAGGATGGGCCGGAACCCGGAAATAACCCGGCTTGCCCGCTGAGTGTGTGGACTGGCTGCGGTCCATGCCCACCCGGCCGAGGGGTGGCCAGGCCCAGGGTGGCATGAGGGGCCCGGCACAGCCCAGCACTGGAGGCTCTGGGGAGCCAGCTCTGGAGGCAGTGAATCCATAGCTGGGCTCAGGAGGGACCCAGGCTGCTGAGAAGGGGACGCTGGGGCAGGTGGTCTGGGCGGAGGAGCAGGGCCCAGGTCACACCAGGGAGAGGCAATGGCTTTGCGGCTGGAGGACATCCTTTCTCCTCTGGCTGAGCTTCTCTCACAGGGACCCGGGGGAAGAGCGGTCACAGCTCACGGCTCCTGCCCTTGACCGTGAGGGACTCTGGGACACAGATGTCTAAGGAGACCATCTACACAGGGGCGGAGCCCAGTCAAACACACACCGGAGTGGAGCCCAGATTTCAGTCTTTACTTGCTGTGTGAATCTGAGCAAGCCGCCAAACCTCTCTGAGCCTCAGTGCGCTCATCTGTACAATGGGAATCTAATCGCATCTGCCTGGCATGCTGATGTGGAGGAAACCTGATGGATCCACCACCCCGGCACGTCACGTGTTCCCAACAAAGAGCTGCTGTCGTCACCGCCGTTCATGGTGACCACGGTGACTCCCAGCACGAAACGCCAGCCTTGGCGGCTGGCTGATGCTATGGCAACGGGGGTGCTTGCTGTGCAATCACAGATGCTCAGCTGTTGTACACGGGCAGGGGGGAGCTCCAGGGCGTGGACCACGTGCCCCTGCTCCCTGTCCGCACCTGGACGCACGTCAGGGGTTTTGCAAAGAAAACCCCACGAGTGAGGGCTGGGATCTGCCAGGATCCCTCGCGGATGCTGCTTTCCCTCCGCACCTGCCCGCTGCTTGCTCGCTCGCAGTCCTTGCCCTCCGTGCCACCCCGAGGAGGCCCTTTTGGCGCCCATGGGGCTTGGCCTCCAGCACCTTCATTGGCACTGGGGCCCACGGTCCTGTCTTGCGGCTCTTGGATCCCAGCCGGTGATCAGGGGAAGGTGGGGTGCTGATGGCTTCTGCCCCAAGCTCACCGAGCTGCCTGGATCTGGGGTGCAGTTGTGTGTGCCTGTTCAGAGCGCTACAGATGGGCACATCCAGGGGGTGGTGGTGGCTTTACCGCCCACCTTTCCTCGGGCGGGCAGCCTCGGCCTCGGGCTCCCTCGGGGAGTTCGGCAGCCCAGGAGAACCCGGCAGCTAGAAGGGAAGGCCCAGGCTGGGGCTGTAAACCTCATCACAGCTACGGAGCTGTCCCCAGGTCCTGGGCCCCCTTGGCTGAGGACCTTCCTCACACTCGGAGCCGGGTGTGGGGACAGAGCCCAGGACTCCAGGGCCCTGCCCTGACACCGCTGCACACGCAGATGGTCCGTCCCGCTCTGCCCAGCCCCAGCAGGAGATTCTGGTGTCCTCGCCTGGGCAGTGCCCAGGGGTCTCAAGCAGCTCTCAGGAGACCCCAGTTGCAGGCGGGACGGCGCGCACACAGACTGCGCCTCAGTTCCTCAGCTCTGCGGGCCTAGGAGGACCGCCCGGAGCTCATCACAGGGCGTCACCTGCGCGGCTACCAGGGCATCACAGGACCAGACAGGTGTTCTCAGGGAAGCCATGGAGTCCAAGCTTGGCTGTCTGGGGGGATGAGCTCCCCCTCTGGTTTCTAGCCGCGTGGCCACACCTCACCCAAAGGCCTTAGGGGCAGGGTGGGCTTGCTGATCCCTGCGTGGCAGACACCTCTGGCCTCTGTGCCTGACCAGGCCCCCGTCGTCCCCGACCAGGTCCCTATCACCCCTGACCAGGTCCCCGTCACCCCTTACCAGGTCCCCGTCAACCTGACCAAGATGCTCAGACCAGGCTCTGCCAGGCCCCGGGTGGCTACTGCCCACCCCGCCTCCACCCTCCTGCTGGGAAGGCTGTAAAATGAAACCAGGGAAGCCGACAGATTGCAAGCAGGATTTCTGGATGCTTAATGCAAATCGCCGACTGTCTTGGAATATCAACATCCAATGTGCAGATCGCCTCCCGCCCCCTCTGGGGGAAGCCCCTCCTCGCGCGGGAGTTGTTAGTGCTGAATATCAAATACCATCAAGACGGCTTTAACGTGCCACGCTCTGCTTCCGACCAGGTAATGAATCAGCGGGAAGGGAGGGTCCCTCGGGGGAGGCGCGCTTTGAGTGAGGACGGTTAATAACCTCCCACGCTGACACCGCCCCCCCGCCCCCCCGCCGGAACTCAGCAGCAGGGAACTGCGTTGAAAGTGCACTTGACAAAAGGCAAGGCCACGACCTGGGTGGGGGCACCGAAGGAGGACAGGGGGTTCCCAGAGAACCGCCGCCTGGGGGCTCTGGTCCCAGCGGGCCCCCCTCGCACTGAAATCTCGGTGGAGGCACCCGCTCCGCATTCCCAGGCCACAGTCGGCCACCTGGCCCGGAGGACGGAGGACGTCGGAGTGTTCCGGCTGGTCAGGGCCCCTGGGCAGGGGACCTGTTTACCCAGGAAGCTAGGCCAGGGAAGGTCCCAGAGGGGGGTGTGTGGCCCAGCTGGCTCCGCCATGAGGCTGCTTAGGACAGCAGCGGCCAGGAAGGCCCCGCCGGCCCCTGGAAGTGGGGGGCTCCTGTGGCTTCCCCAGCAGTCCCGCCATTGCCCTGGGCCACGTGTGCTCGGGGCCCGACGCTCTGGCTGGGCCGCCAGCAGCTGCCCTGCGTGAGGACTGGTCCCCGAGAGGAGGCTGGGCTGGCGGGGGGGGCTGCCGCAGGAACCCACAGGCCCACGCCCGCGCAGACATGGCCTGGGCCCAGCACTTGCGCTAACTACCACCCATGGCTAGGCCGTGGCGCTCCGGCTAATACGAATAATCAAAATGAAATCAATGACAGCCGCGTGTGGCCGAGCTGTGGAGAGCATCTTCTCAGGAACCATCTGCCCGAGAGGTGGCCAACCGCTGGGAGAGAGTAATTGAGATGTGGAGGCGGGGTTCGGGGGAGGGTGGGGTGACCCCACATGGGGCTGGCTGCTCCATCCCCACCCGGAGGAGAGGTGGAGAGCTGTGGCTGGGGCAGACGGGGCCTGAACCCAGGTCAAGCGCCGCTGTCACGCCTGCATGGACAGAATCGTGCGCCCCAATATTCTTAGGTTGGAGCCCTGACCCCAAGGTGACTGTGTTTGCAGAGAGGGCCTTTCAGAGATTAACGAGGTTCAATGAGGTCCTCAGGGTGGGTCCTACCCTGACAGGACTCGGGTCCTGTCAGAGGAGGAAGAGGCACCAGGATTGTGCACACGCAGGGCAAGGCCGGGTGAGGACACAGCAGAAGGCGGCCGTCTGCAAGCCTGGAAACAGGGGTCTCTCCAGAAAACGACCCAGCCGACCGACACCTTGATCTTGCACTTCCACCTCCAGACTGTGAGAAAATTAATTCATTTAAGCCGCAGAGTCTGTGGTATTCCACCCCTTGGTATAGAGATCATATCTCTAATCTCTCAACAACCCTCTGAGGAAGGATTACCGTTGCATTTATTAATTCAAGAACCAAGATGCAGGAAGTTATGTGACTGACACCGCAGAGAAGGGGCGGGAGGGGCTGCAGAGCCAGGCTCTTCCTGCTGCACCCCTCCTGGGACCCAGGAACGCCTGGATGGATGAGGGGGTGCGGCCCCCGTTGGGGCGGGGAAGAGATTCCTTCCACTCAAAGCTAGACTCACGTCACTTCCTGGAGAGAGGGTGTCCAGTTTACAGGGGTGGGAGCTGGTGACTGTGCAGGAACCCCAGTAACCTGGGGCTGCCCACCTGCCGTGTCCTGCCCTCTGACTATGGAGGATGCCACTGTCTCAGAAGGACCAGTCTCAACCTGGCTCCTCCCTCATGACCTTCCTTCCAGGGGCCAGGACAGCTGGGCAGCCAGGCCACCCAGACCAGGGAGAGGACCCTGGCTGGGCCCCCAGGGTGCAGGGGAGAGGGTGAGACCTGCTGTGACCTGCCCCTGTAGGGTCTGGAGCTAGCAAGAGAGGGAGGGGAGGCCTGGGCCAGGAGCCAGGCTCAGGGCTGAACCTGGGCCTCTGGGTTCCTGGAGGCCTGGCCACGTTCATAGCGGAGAAGGGAGCATTTAGGGGAAATTTCTATGAAAGACCGAGAACCCAAAGGAAGACTCCTCCTAGAGGAGGTGGGGTTTTCGGGGAGCAGTGTTTGGGGGTTGTGGTGGGGAGGGGACTCACCTCGTCAGAGATGGGGACCGAGAGGCAGCTTCCTCTTGGTTGTCCCCTGACGTGGCGACCCTACGTGGTGGTGGGACTTGACTGAAGGGCAGAGTGAACCCCAGCTCAGCGCCTAAGCTCGCTGTGCGGGAGGAAGGGGCTAGGACCCAGAAATGCCGAGAGCCTGTGTCAGGCTGGCCTTCGCGCGCGTAAGATGTAAGGAAGATCTCTGATTCCTCTTGGCCTCGGGTTCCTCATCTGCCACACGGGTGCCTCTCTGTGGTTCACCTGACCGACCACGTCACTGTTCGCTAAGGGACTTTAAAGATATACAGAGAAGCGGGCCCACACTCAGGACTGGGATTCTGGGATGCCCACAGGAGATCTGAGGCCGCCAGGGTCGGGGCCCCGAGGGAGAGACCCTTTCGGCTCCGAAACATCAGGCCGGCAGCACCTGGGGAAGGCACTGTACGAGGACAAGGACATACAAGGCCGCAGGCCCCAGCCCAGGGCTGTCGCTCCGAGAAGAGGACGGGGCCGGGCTGGAGTCGGGGTCACTGCATGCGGCCTTCTGGCACGGGCAGGCTTCTCGGTGCTACATGAGCAGGTGACAAGCGGCACATTGGTGACAAAGAAGCTCCCACCCAACAGGGGCCCCTTCTTCCTGCCCCTCAGCCTGGGCGCAGCCACTTCTCCTGCAATGCACTCAGCATGCCGTGGAGGGCCACGAAGAGGGGGGCCTTTTTTTCTTTAATCCTCACCCCAGGACACTTTCCCACTGATTTTTTAGGGAGAGTGGAAGAGAGAGGGAGAGACAGAAACATCGATGTGAGAGAAACACACTGATTGGCTGCCTCCTGCACGAGCCCCAACCAGGCCCTGGGCCAGGGAGGAGCCTGCAACCGAGGTACGTGCCCTGGACTGGAATCGAACCCGGGACCCTTTGGTCTGCAGACCGACGCTCTATCCACGGAGCCACACCGGCCAGGCGAAAAGGGTGCCCTTTTAACATGCTGCTCAGACAGGTCACCTTGGAGACAGACAGGGTGCCATGGTCATTTGGCTGGACAACCGTGTAAACTGGGACGCTCTCCGGCAACCAGGACGCGTGGTCACCCTATTTAGGGACCATGTGACGGACGCGGGAGGGAGGGGAGGCGCTTCTTGTGCCTCTCGATGCATGAATGAGCCCAATTGGATTCCTCCAGGTTGTTGACACGGGCAGGCTGTCTCCATGGCAACAAGGTCAGTGGGAAATGGCAGCGGCGTTGGTTTAATTTTCACTGTATTCTTGTTGACAGGAATAAAGGCCCTGCTTCTGATTTCTTGGTTCAACTGGATAACATTTTCATTAGATTTAACTTCTCATACCCAGACACCCACATACTATTCAATTTCCCCGTCTCGCCCTCAACTCTCATTCTCCGCGGGTGCTGAGGGCATTTTCAGAAATCTCATTTCCAGGAGTTTGGAGGCTGACTGGGGACGGGCGGCATGTGCGCTCGGGGACGTGTGCGCCGGCTGCTGAAGGAGCTGGCGGTGCCAGGCTCTGGGTGTTTGGGGACACGGGGCATCAGGACCCCGCTTTCTGTCTTCCGGTAGGAGGCACAGGCTTGCTCCAGCGGTAGCAGTGCAGGAGAGGGCAGAGGGCAGAGGCCTGAGACTCAGCCCAGCCGGTCCTGTTCCAGGTGGATGACCTCCGACCTCGGGGGGAAGGGCAGGAACAGGGCTCCCCCAGGAGGAGCCCTGCCGGCTCTGACGTCAGGAGACCCCGGCCACTCGGCCTGGCACCCCCTGCGCCTCGGCACTTGGCCGCCCAGACGACTCCTAGGGGCTCCGTGACAGAGCGGCCTTGGCTCAGTGTTTCGCACCGCGGCCCCGCTCACCGGACAAGGACGCGGCCTGGCGGGCCAGTCCAAGGCTCTCGGAATCCCCCCCGACGTGCTCAGGGTCGCTGTCACGGAGGCCGGCATTCATTCTGCCGTGGCAGAAGGCGAACCTGCTTGCAGCTCTCCGCTGGTCAGTGACGTCAGAGGTGCAGTTTGGCCGAGAGAGGGGACACCCACATACTATTCAATTTCCCCGTCTCGCCCCCGACCCAGGAGCCATGTGGGCCCTAGGACCATCTTCTCAGCGGGGCTAACAGCAGCCCCTCCTCCCGGCCCAGGTCAGGGGAGAGAGGACAGGAGTGACCGCTGGCCTGAGCAGCCCCTCGGGCCCCTGGCGGGGCGGGGGGCAGGGACCGAACAGAATTCCAGATGGTTTCCATCTGGCTTTCTGCGAGACCTTGGGCTCAGGCGCCTCCTCCACGCACCCCGAGGTGTCACAGGGAGCCAGGTGCCACTGAAGCGGGGAGGGAGCTGCCTCTGGGCCCCTCGCTGGCCCAGAACCTCTCATTTTCAGAGAGAAGCGGAAAGCCTGGAGGTTTCAATGTTGGCAACAAATTCTCACGTTAAGGAAACCACCCGCACAATGAGCAGGGCTGTGTCGCTCCGGGTCAAGGCCAGGCACGTGGGTGAGGCCCCTGTGTCCCCCACTCCAGCACAGAGGCGCCCCTACCAAGCTCACTGCACGAGGGGATGCTAGGAAGGAGCTAGGACTTTTGTGGGGGAGGGAGGTGCGTGGCTCCCAAGCAGCCGGAGTGGCACTAGCCAGGGAGTGACAGGAAATAAAAAGTATTTCTCTTTTCGTCCTGCTCCGTGGGGGACAATGCCGCTAAATGAAATTTAGCCAGAGGGAGAAAGGCTCATTTGCAAAACAAGCCTGGGCCCTCCCTGCACAGTAGGAAAAGGAGGGGGGGCGCATTAAGAGGAGCCTTGCCCTGAGGCCCATGCTGGCTCTCCTCCAGGCCAGGCGGGGAGGCGCCCAGAGGGCACTCTGCCAGGACTGGGGGCTTGTGGGACGCACCTGAACTGCTCAGTGAACAGCAACTCTAACCGAGGGGACACCAGATGGGCAGGGAAGTCCTCCCCAGGCCCTCTCCGTCCTCACCCCAGCAGTGGCTCCACTTCCCGCAGACACAGACGGGGAGAGAACCTTCCATTCCTCTCGGGCTCCATCCACTGGGCCCGGGGCCTGGGCCCACCACAGGGACACACACGTGCTTCCTTTGTGGCATCCAGGGGGTGTTTCTCAGGACTTCAAGTCCATAAGTGTCCGGCTGGACCCCATATGTGCCTGGCACTAAGATCTCACTTTCAACCCAAGGAAAGCGGTAGGATCGCAGGTCTTATCCCAGAGTCTACGGAGAGACCTCGCACGGCCCCAGCACCTCTGGGACTTGCTTTGCTAGCTGCCCCTCCATTGCCCACAGACTCTGGCCTAGGTGTGGGAGCATGCCCTCTGTCAGGGGAACACCAGCCCCTCCACCTTGCTTTGCACCAGCCAGGTGATGACAGAGGCAGAGAGGAAAGGTGTGCTCCAGCCCCACTCCAAGCCCACGGCCCCGGAATCGCAGAGCAGGCCTAAGACGCCTCCCGCCACATCCCAGACACCAGGTCCCCCGCAGGGCTGGGACGGTACCCCGCCAGGCTCCTCCAGAGGGTTTGCCTCTCTGAGCCGCTCTGCTGTTACTGACCACCAGGTGGCGCTAATCGACCAGGAACGGGGTTTGGGGCGGGCGGTGGGGAGGTTGGCGGGGGGGGGGGGGGGGGGGGGGGGGAGGGAAGGCCTTTGTTGATTTTGCTTCTTGATATTTCTATAATCACCAGGATTACAATCTAAGCAAAAAAGCAAAACAAATAAACACTTCCCCTCTTGCTGGATCTTTGGTCTTTGTCTGGAAAAGGATGAGAAAGGAGCAGAGGCACTGACTATGCAGCCCAGGACAGGGGTGTAGTAGCAGGGGGGGCTTGGAGCGCTGGGGAGGGAAGGTGGCGGGGGGGGAGGGGGGGCCCTGGAGACAGAGGCTCTGGTGGCTTCACTTGCAGGTGAAGAGCTCCTGGGAGAGGCAGGCGCCTGCTAATTAGCCTGCTCCCTTCTAGTCTCTGCCTCCCAAGACACTCCTCAGCAGCGTGGAGTGCCCGTCTCCAGCGCACAGGCCTTGCTGGGTCCCTGGGGGCTTGTTGTGCTGGCGGTGCAGTTGCAGAGGGTAGGAAAGTGCTCCCTGAGAGCACACGGGGAGGGGTTGAGACCCTGGCTCCCCAAACACCAGCAGGCCGCAGGTGCCCAGGGACCAAGGTGACGGGTAACTCAGGATGGCTGGGAGCCCGGAGAGCACCCTCAAACCCCACACTCAATGTGGGCTCCACCCCCTTCAACATGACCCCTACCCACTCCCACTCCACACGGCCTCCAAACACGCCACACGGCCTCCGTTCCCACACTGAGCACGCTTCCCGCCAGGTGGGCAGGATGTGGCACAGAACTCATCGGGCACGCGCCCCACTCAGTCGACCTGGGCGGGGAGGACTCCACCTGCCCAGCCCTCTCTCATGTGCTGCCAGTTTGCGGGGCCCCAGGCTGCTGCTTGCTCAGAGCAGCTGCATTGGAACAGAGCCCAGCGTCTCCAGGAGGAGACACGCTAAGCTTTAGGTCCCGTTGACTTGGATTCTATAAATGCCAACCCACAGACGGGAACTGAGCTAACCCTCACCCCTGAGCTGAGCAGGTCTCCGTGGAGGTCTGACAGGGGCACCTGGCTTGAGCTCAGCTCCACTCAGCCCCGAGCGACTCACATGCAGAACCCTAGACCCCAAAGTACCTTAGCATGGTAGTGCTTAGCAAAAGACTACACTTCCCACACTCCCTTGCAACCAGCGGTGACCATATGACCAAATGCTGACCAATGACCTATGAATAGAAGTATGGGCATTTGGGCCCTGTCCTTAAAGAGGAAACGATTGCCCTCCACTTTCTCATCTCTGCTTCCGCTGGTTGGAATGCAGTTGTGATGGCGGGAGCTGGAGTTGCCATCTTGGGCCACGTAAGAGAAGGCGACACCCTAGGAACAGGAGAGCCACCAGCTGGCGGGAGCCCCGATGGCGGATCCCTGACGCTGGGCTGCCGCGTCAACCTTCCACTGCTACGGGACCGAGGAACTGCCTTCTCGTTTTTGAAGCCTCCAGGCGTTTGGCCTTTGCCACGGCAGCAGGGCCCCCGTGCTAACTACCACGGGAGGGACGGCAGGGGACGGAGAGGAAGCGTTCAGGAAGCACCTGGGGAATTCCTATCAGATACCACGTTTTCCCTGTCTCCTTTTTTACCCTGGCGGAGGCATTCCTCCGCTTGCAGGTTTAAGGCAAAGGACCAAAGGACCCCGCTGCAAGAATCAGGGTGGGCTCTCGGTCCCTCCGGCTTCCCCGGGCGTTTGTGAGACCCCGAAGCCGAAGGCCACAAGCCCTGTCTCACAGCGGGCCGAGGCAGAGGCTGCAGATCCGAGCTCCCCTGGCCGCCGAGAAGACAGCGTTTTGATTAAACCACTGACAACTCTGCTGTGGGGCAGAGAAATTGGGAAACATCAGGAAATCAAACTGTGAAGTCTTTGAAGGAATATGATTTATGTGGAAATGTGATGAAGCTAATGTGTTTGGCTCCAGCGCGGGTGGCACGCCTGCTTCTGGAAACGAATCTGATGCCTTCCTGGCGCACGGCGGCGCCTCTGCTTCCCGAGTGCCCTGCCTGTGCCCTGCCTGTGCCCGCCCGGTCGGCACTGACGGCGCTTCTCCCCGCACTTCCCGGGCCGTGTTCCAGGCTGCGTGTCTGTGACCAGAGCCATGCACACACGTGCACCCTACGTGTCTGCATGCTGCTGGGCTCCGGCCCCAAGCCCCAGAGACCCCGGGTTATGAGATTCCTGGGGGTTTGTTGTAGTTTTACATAATTTGCTCCATGCACCGCAGACTCGAACAGGCCCTTGTGTCCCTCCAGGTAAATGTCAGGCCCAGTGCCCACGCCTGGAGTTCATGGAGCCTAACCCCCTTGTCCACTGGGAGGGGACGCAGCCTGAGCCCAGAGGCCCTGGTGGTGGCCGCAGCATCAGGGGCAAGCTGGTTGGAGCCCCTGAGGCTGTACAGACCCCTCTGTCCCTCCTGATCCCCATTACCGACCTTGGGATGAGGGGGGGGTCCCCCGATCTGAGCACTGCGGGACCCTCAGGATTAGGGGGCTACTGCAGGTGCACCTGGCTTCAGCTTGGACCCTCCCAGAGACGGGACCCTCCCTCTTTCTGGGACGGGCATTTCCGCTGCTCCCTGTATATGGCGCCCAGCGGCTCTTCTCCACAGCCCCCTTCCGAGGCACCCGGCTCCGAGGGACCCGCTCGCCCGCTCTCTGAGTCTGGTTCTCCTGAGCCCAGGTATCCAGGGGGCAGGAGAGGCCATCGAGCCCCACCAGTGGCCGCCAGGAGCCACGGCCCATGGAAACGGGGCAGCGGCCGAGGCCCGGATTCCTGGACTTACCAGCACTTTGCACTGGGTGGTTCGCACTGACAGCTGCTTCAGAGCGCACCGCTGTACGAGCACAGTGAGAGCCAGCTCGGCCCCATCGTTCCTGTGTCTCCCAGTCGGGGCGCCGAGGGCAAGGGCGGAGGCAGCCAGCTCCGGGCAGCCCTCCCGGGTGCCCAGGCCTCCCACCCCGCCTCCTGCCTGCCACTCAGGGGGCAGTGGGCCCCCGCTCTCTGGGCTCTGCTCCTCCCGCGTGTCGCTTTGTGCCTCTGAGCCTCGCCTGTCTCACCTGTCACGTGGGCCCAACATTTGGTGCCCTGCCTGTCGCACAGGGGGCGCGAGGGTCGAGTGAAAGCGGGGTCCCTGTGTCACTGCCAGCCGAGGGGAAGGGGCTCCCACACCTGATCCCCAAGGCCACGGAGGGCCTCCTGACCTGCCCGGATGCCACTGGCCTGGGCCCCGGGGCAGGACCTGGGGCGCAGGGGGGGTGGGGGCGGCCGCGGCTACTCACACATGGGCTTCAGCTGCCCGATGAGCTCCTCCTTGGTCCATTTCGCCCACTCCTTCTTGTCGGTGTTGATGGAGCAGAGGATGGGGCCGCAAGGCTTGCCGCAGTCCTCGATGGCCGGGACGTTGAGATAGTGCACCAGGACAATGTCGGGGTTCTGGGGGGAGAGCACAGAGACTGGCAGCATGAGGCGGCATGGAGTCCACTGGGCCCCCCTCCCTCCGCCAGCAGGCACAGACCGGCTAAGCGTCCACACGCCCGCCTCCTCATCCTCGGGGGCCGCTGCCGCGCACTGTCGGGGGGACCCCCTGCGTCCAGCGGCAGCCCTGGTGCCTGCCTGCCCGATGCCTTCCCCCCGGCCCTCAGGTGCTACTAGAACTGTCGCCAGACTCTGCCCAGCATCCCCCGGGGGACACAACTGCCCCCGTGGAGAACGCCGCTCTACATACGGCGTAACGAAGGCCCACACGCGCGGTCAGACGCAGCTCTGCCCCACACCGGACCTTAGGCCTCATGCCAACAGCTGCCGGGGGCACCGGGCCCGCCTGGGCCCCACCCCCGTCCCCACCACAGCATGACCTCCCGACACAGGAATCTCCGCCGCTCTTCCCGCCGGGAAACACGGTCCCCAGGGTTGAAGGCGCCCCGCGTCTAAGGGTGGGTCCCTCTCCCTGTGCAAACAGCCCCGTCAGCAGGGCCCTTCCGAGCAACACGCCGGCGGTGGCCCTCACTCACTCCCCTGGGAGCTCGGCCGCGGGACCTCCCTGAGCTTCGGAACGGAAAGAACTCTCCCGTGGGGACCCTGAAGGCACCACTTGTCCCCAGATGGGTGGGCCTCGTCCCCCAGACTCAGTTCAAGATGCCCTCGGTCCCCCTCTGCCGGCCACCAGCTCCGACAGTGACGTGCCCGGGGCCTCGCGGGGCGGCAGCTCGGATGCTCAGAGCTCGCCCCGCCTCCACCCCCCGCCCCGCCCCCCCCCCCCCCCCCCCCCCCCGGGCCTCTTGTGGCCCCAGAAGGCCGGGCCGGTTTCGTTTGTAAAAAGCAACCACATCGCTTTATAACGCAGCTGGCATGACCCAGGAAAACCTCTCCCCGGCCAGGGAAGGTGACAGTACAGGGAGATGCAGCGGGCAGCTGCAGAGAAGCCAGGTGGAAGGTCCCTCCCGTTGCTCTTCCCCAGAGCTGTGGCCTCGCTTTGCCTGCCTGACACCCGGCCACGAGCTCCCACAGGGCCCGGGTGGCTCGCGGACCCCGCGGAGGAGGCTGCGTCTGCAGTCACCTTGTCGGGTCTGGTCAGAGCCACGCAATGCATGGCTGTGGGGTCCGCCAGTGCATTAGCCAAAGCTCGAGAGGACACGTGACCAGCGCAAGAACGGCGACCGGCGCGATTTAAAACGCTTTTCAATGAGGGTTTTTCCTCGCCGATGCCAGTTACCCAGCAAATCTCATCAGCACGGCCCGGAGCCGCCCCTGACCGGCAGCTTTTCTGGACGGCGGCACTCACGCTCCTGAATAGCGACGAGAACCCGACGTGAGAGGTGCACTGCCCTCCGAGCGCTGTCAGCGGTATCTCGTTTGCTGCCCGCTAGCCAGCGGGGGGCGGGCAGGGCGGGGCCGGGCAGGGCGCCCTCCATCTACAATGAGGGGACTGAGCCCAGAGAAGCTGTGACCTGCCGGAAGCTGTGTGTCTGGCCAGGGACAGAGCCTGGGCCGGAAGCCAGGGTTCTGACTCCAAATTCAGGTCCTGCCAAGACACCTGCTGGCCTGTCTCGCTCGGTCTCGGCGCTTTGCTGCCTCCACGTCCCTGCATCCTTGCCTTGTGCCCCGGAGGGAGTGGCTGCAGACCTGCTCTCCCCATTGCATGGCTGAGGTGGCCCAGGAGGCCACAGGGGGCACCCCTGGGTTCCTGCCCTGTGTTCTTCCTGGGACCTGCACACGGCCTCCCGGGCTGCGCCGGGCTGGGGGATCCTGCTTGAGCTGCTAAGCAGGATGAGGAGGAGTCAAAGAGCTGCGGGGCCAGAGGGCCGCCCGGGGCCGCCTCTGATCCTGGCCCTGGAGCAGGAGCGGGGCCCTGCGGGGGGCACTGGATGGATGCCAGCGGCCTGGGAGATGAAAGACCTGCAGCCTCCTGCCCCACAGCCCCACGGAGCACCCAGCAAAGGGGAGACCAAGGCGGTAGGACAGGCAGGGGAGCCAAGGAGGGCCGCCTTCACCACACACCCAAACCCCAGACCAGGAATTCCTTCACTAGTGCACCCCAAACTCTCCTATTCCACAAAGTGCTGTCCCTCCTGTTAGCGCCCAGCTCCATGTCTGCATAACCGGCTTCCCCCTATTCTTTGAGGACAAGCACAAGGCTCGCCGCCTCCTCCGGAAAGTACTCCCCGCTACCCCGCCCTCTG
Source organism: Corynorhinus townsendii (assembly GCA_026230045.1). Lineage (NCBI taxonomy): Eukaryota > Metazoa > Chordata > Mammalia > Chiroptera > Vespertilionidae > Corynorhinus > Corynorhinus townsendii. The sequence continues at coordinate 218,154,395 of JAPDVU010000002.1, forward strand.
CATCTCCACCACAGCAGGATGGAGACGGGGTTTGTATCTTGGTCTGTACGCCTCCTTTATCTCCTCAGCCAGCGGGGAGGCCCGGAGCTGTCAAGGCGTGGGCAATGACCACCGCTCATTTCCATCAGCGCGATGGAGCTAGACTGACGCTGGACTTCCCGCCCTTCCCTTCCCACGCTTGCGTGCAGTGGACATCTGGCTTCAGTTTTCTAGTCTACGAAGGGCCCAGCACTCCTAGGAGGCTGGGAGGCAGGGCGGCTCTCACCTCGGCCGGATCTGAGGCCGCTGAGAATTCGATGGAGGCTGCGGATGCTCCATCCCTCAGCCCCGAAAAACGCCCCAAGGCACAGCGGCTCCACCGGAGAGGAGTTCACAGAGCCAGGCGCCCGGACCCCACATCTGTAACTACCGATGACGTGGGGGCCTAGCTCCCCTCCTGACCCTTTTGAGTCAGGCACCGGGCCCTTCCTGGAGCCCCACTCTGGGCTGTGCCTCTCAGCGGCCTTGACACAGCTGGGAGGAGGCCAGGCCCTTGCAGGTCTGGGACTGGCTGGGGCAGGAAGCTGGGAAGCGGCAGCTTCACGTCTCCACGGTCACCGCAGATCCTGCCCCAGGGCCTGGGCCCCTGCAGCTCCAAGATCCGGCTGGATCTTAAGCACCCACTTCCTGGTTTGGGGCTGGTTTGGAGGCAGCGTGATGGGGGCCTGTTCAGACGTTTGGGGCCCACGTCGCTTCCTGGCAATGTTGCAATCTCACCCATTAGTTGTGCATTTTATTGGGTGTTTTGGGCAGAAAAATATATTAGCCGTGGAGTCCCAGTGCTGTATTGGTTCCCGGGAGCACTCCTAGCAACCTCAGATCCCCACTGAGCGCCGCTCTGCAGGAGGGGCAGGCGGGCTGGGCGAGGCTCGGGGTGCCCAGTGTGGGATTGTTGGGGGGCGGGGGGCAGGGGAGGGGGCGGGGAAGCACGGCCAGGACACCGCCTGGTGGACCCGCCAGGACTCAGGAGTCTCGGTTCTGGACAGTGTGCAGCCAGCTTGCCGGGTCTGCCCTGTGCTGCGCGAGGCTTCCCTGGGGTCAGCACCCAGGACAGGCCTGTGGGTGGGGGTGGGACAAGAGCGTGTCCACAGGCTCCTCCCTGCGTGTGGGGTTTCCATGAAGATGCCAGAGGTCACCCACCCGAAGAGGGCATGACCTTGGAGGATGACAGCCCCCGAAAGTCTGGGGGGTCTGGCCTGGTGTCAAAGGCCTGGGGGAGGGGTCCTGTGGGCCGGCTGGGGCTGTGGAGGGGAAAGCTGAGGATCAGTAGAGGTCTCAGAGACATTCCAGAACCTTCTGGAAAGAGCTGTGCACAAGGAGGTCCCATCCCTTCCGTGTCTGTAGAGGGAAGACTGCTGGGCCTGGAGAGTGTGGGGTCCCTTCTGCCACCAGACCCCAAACCAAGCAAAATGGATTCCCCCCGAGAGAACAGCCAGAGTTAAGCGTCTGGCCGCGGTTCGCCCACTCACAACGCGGATGCTCTCTGCTCAGCCCGTAAGTCCCGGTCCCCCTCTCCCTGCATGTGGACCCCTCGCGCCCAGTCCTGCCTCTTGGCGCCCTTGCCCAGCGTCCTGGCCGGCAGCGCCCTGCTCCCAGGAGTCCTGGCGCTCTCTCCGAAGCCCACCCTCTGCCCCACCCAGGCTTACGGCCCCCGGCCCCACTGTCCACTCTCAGCTCCTGTTGGGGCCTCATGAACACCCCTGGCTTCAAGGCCCAGCCGGATGGCCTGCTCAGGCTCCACCCCACGGGGAATGGCACCGCCTTCCCCAATCGTCCCGGTCAGAACCTCAGAACCTCTCTGCTTGTCCCTCCCTCTCTCTCCTGACCCATCACCAACGTGGCCTTCTCCCTGCCCCACCCACTCTGCCCGCCCTGGCAGCCAGAGTGTGAGCCCATCTCCGCCCGGGTCTCCCTTCCCCCCGCCCAGTCAGCTCTCCCAACCCCAGCAGGCGTGACCCCGTAATCCCGGCAATGGCGAAGGAAACCCATACCCCTGATACGGTTACAGGGACCACCACCTGTTTTCTCTGCAGCCACCCTGCTCCCCTAGGCTCCTCGGGCTCCTGCCACCCCATCCCCCACACCTGCTGTGTTCCCCGTGCTCTCCGGCTGAGGTGCTCCGTGCCACACGCCGGTGTAAGTCTCAACGCCACCTCCCCCGGGCTCCTTACTCAGCGGTTCCCAAGCACAGCGTCCCTCCCGCCCCACCAGGCCACCGAGGTGCCGCTTTACATGGGTGTCAGTAACCCGTTCCTAGACAAGCCGGAGGGGGAGGCGTTCCAGTTTGCAGGGAGCTGGGCCCTGGGCCTCCAATGCCGAGCCCTCCCCTGGGTAAGCACGACAGGCCCTGGAACCGGGTGAAGGCAGCCCTGCGCTCCTCACAACGTGGGGACCCGTCACGCTGAGTGAGAGTCTGGGGGCCTCCGGTCCTCCTCTTGGCCCCTGCCAGGGGTGGGCTCTGGGCAGTGGATGTTGGGGTCCCACAGCCCGGAGGCAGCACCCCTTTCTGTGGGGTGAGCAGGACGGCCGTGCAAGAAGTGGTTACAACATGCAAAAGCGGTTGGTTTTGATAAAGAAAAATGCAGCTGCAACATCTGTTTGACTCTTGTTTGCAGCTTCATCAGCGCTAAGTGGTCAATAAATCAGCGGCGTGGTGCTCCGTCTCTCCGGGCGCCGTCATTAATCTCGTGCCAGTGCTCATGAAAAATGAAGGCGAGGCTGTGGATGGAGGCGATGTACACGTTACCCAGAAAGCCATAATGGCATGTAATGGTGCCACACACCTCCCCACTTGTCGCCGGGGCCGCGCACCGCCAGCCGGAGGCGGGAGCCGGCGGAAACCCGCGAGGTTCGCACACGGGCCCCCTGTGTCCTGTGAGCGCCATCCCTGCCGGTTCCGAAAGCCCCACGCGCCTATCTGCAGGGCTGAGCCTCCCCTGTACGGGGGGCCGCACCAACGGGGCAGGCGCCACAGACCGGGAGGCGACGCCGGCGCAAAGGAGGGAGGACGGGTTAGGAAGGAGCGGGGCTGAGACCAGGCTCAGGGCGCGAGCACGGCACCGCAGGCACAGACACTCCTCTGGCCGCCTCCTGCTGCCCGGGCAGCCTGGCACCTCTCCTCTGCTCCAGGCAAAGGCACGCAGCGGATCAATGTCCCGGTCGGCGGAGAGGCCTGTCACGTAGGCCCTGGCAGGCTCAGTTCGATCCCCACTGTCCCCGCTGATGGCTGCCAGCGGGCAGGGGGCGGGCACGCAGGCCCAGGGACAGGGAAATGCAAGACTGTGCCCACCCCCGCCCTCAGCCAAGGGCCAGGTGGGAGGCCTGGCGGCTCAGGTCTCTGAGGGTGGGCTGCCCTGCAGGCTGCACCTCCCTCCTAGTTCCTCTTCCCCAGATGGCAGGGGAGCCTCGTGGGCCCCTATGCATGGGGGCCACATTTCACCGCATGTCCTCAGGGAGCAGGGCGGTGCCCGGACCCCCAGCACGCACTTCTGAGGGTGCCTCTACTTGCAAAGATGACTTTCTGAGTGTCAGCCGTGTCCCAGGCCCCCATCTTAGCCCCACTTCCATTTCCTAGTTTATTCCCTTGCAGACCCAGCATTCCGGACTTCACGATTCAACCCTCGACTGAGCCCCAGCCCCCAGCCCCAGCCCCAGCCCTGAGCCCAAGCCCCAGCCCCAGCCCAAGCCCCAGCTCCAAGGGAGCTCGCTGGGTGGTAGATAGAGGGCCATGTGCCCAGCCTTGGTGCCCTGGGCAGCCGCAGCCCAGGTGGCACCTGTGCCTGAGCAAACACAGGGACAGGGAGCTTGCCGAGTCACGTGGGGCACGGGGAGCTGGTGGGAGCAGGGGTGGGGCTGGAATCCTGACCTCCACGCCGGTCTATGAGCTGCTCAGGGTGGGGCCACGACAGAGGGAGAGTATCATCTCCACGGCAAGGGACGACAGGGCACCCTGTGGGCAGGCAGGGGTGTGGGATGGGATGGGTGGGACAGCCAGGAGCTGAGCACCCGGTGATGGTAGAGGCAAACCCAGGTCCCCAAAGTTGGGGGCAGTGAAAGAAGCAAAAGGAGAGGATGAAAAGAGTAGAAACCAAAGGTGCCCCCAGTAGTAGGCAAAGCCAGCTATCAGCTGGTGCCCCTGGGAGCCAGGCCCCCATTCACCCGCCGGGCACCGGGCTCCCTGCTGCAGTCCCAGGGCACACAGACAACCTCCCGTCCTTGCCGGCTCAGCGGGGGGTGGAGGGGGGGGGAGCTCGGGGACACCTGTGAGGGGCAGGGAATGCCGCGTGGGGCCTCCATCCTGCTCCGGGGGTGGGGCCAGGGCCACTGCTCCGTGGCCCCTTTAGCTGGTGCGTGAGGGCGCAGGAGCGAGTGGGCCGCAGCCTTCCCTGCTTGGGAGGAGGCTGGGAGACTTGACTAGTTAATGCGGGTGACGTGGTCTGAAGAGGAAAACCCCGGGTAATTGCTGAGTGTTGCTGCCGCGGCCGCTGTTATCACACAATTACCAGAATCCCCCAGTCCTGGCAATGGAGTTAAACCATTTCCACCTGGCGTGGGGGTCAGCGACCGCGCCGGCGTCGGGGCTGGCGGGCTCTGCCCTCTTCTGCCCGCAGTGAGGTGGGAAATCACACCAACTGGGAACCTGCCTGGCACAGTCCTGGCCACACCCGGGCACAGGGGGCGGGGAGGTGCAGGAGGGTCACCAGCCGCCCTGAGCAGATGGAGATGTGTGTGCCGAAAGAGGAGCCATGCCCCCAGACTCTCCCAGGCCCCGGAAGGGCAAGTCCTCGGGACGCATGCCGCGGGGGCCGGGCCTGCCACCCACCCCCTCCCATGGGTGGGCAAAGGGAAGCCACAGCTTGCCTCACTGACAATCGTTGTAAGTGACCTGGGGGAAGAAATGCCGATCGAACCTCCGTGTTTGCAGACGACACGGAACGTCTATGGGCGATGAAGTGCCAGGTCCTTTGCGATCGGTCACGAGAGGGTCGGTCTCGCGAGGTCGTGGGTGGAGAGGCACAGCTGGACCCCGTGGGGGTGAAGCGCAAGGCGGTGTCCTGGGGCACAGAGAAGTAGCCTGTCCCCGAGGCTGGGGGGCCCGAGTGCCACCGGCAAGCCCGGGAAGACGCCGGGGCTCCCGGAAGCCACTGTGCAGAGCGGGTGCTGGGCCTGCCAGCTGGGCCCTCCGGGAGCCGCTAACCGTCGGCGAAGGCTCTTCTTCACAAACCGAGACCTGGACAGCGAGGACGGGTGGGAGGGCCAGCCACGAGGGGCAGTGGCCATGGGGAAACGGAGCTAGGGTTTTGGGGGCAGCTAGACATAGCTTAGAGGAAATGAGGTTCAAGTCTTTTAGGTCGCAAAGGGGCCAAGAAGGTGAAGGTGCTTTTTCTCCGCTCCCTGATGCTAAGAATCAGGCCCCCCTTGTAGCTCAGGGAGGGAATTTTAGCACAAACCAACTGCACAGCGGGCAGCTAATGGATGAGACTCATTATCCCAGGGGAGACGTGGGCTGGGAAATAGAAATGGCTCGTTTAAGTGGGTGACATTCATTCTTGGACAGCTGGTCCCTAAGGAATTATGGAAGGCAACCAGGATGTTGGGGGTCACCTCTTTCTGGGACCCAGATGCAGGAGGCAGCGTGATGTAATGCAGGCTGGCCATTCGGAGCCGCGCATTCTCTGGGCCCGGGTGACTGGCCCTGAGTTCCAGCCACCGGCCATCAGAGCTAACCCCTGGGCGTGGCTAGAACCCCTGCGAGGCAGGGATGATCTCCTGCTGGACCTGAGCCTGGGACGAGGGAGTCCGGTGCTCCTGGAAGCCACCTCTTGCCAGCATGTGGTGTCCAAGAAGGACGCCAACCTGGAAAAGGCAGAACCCAGGGAATAAGACACTCAGCTTCCATGCTACTGACTGCGCGCCTGGATCCAGCCACGCCTGAAGCCAGCCCACCTTGACTCCCCAGTTAACTCAAACCGTCCAATTTCCTCTCATCCCGAAGCCAGTTCAAGTTAGATTTTCTGCTGCATCGACCAGGAGCCCTAACTCATTAATAGGCCCTAGGTGTTCCTTTCGCTAAGCCAGTCTCTCTCCCCACCGTGCCAGGCAGACACTCCTCTGGTTACTATGACAACAACAGTCACAATGATTACGGAGAGCTGCCATTTGCTCAGCACCTGTTGTTCCATGCTGGGTGCTAAGTGTCCGCAGGACTTAGCTCGGTTAATCCTCACAACTCGAGGCAGGAATGTTTGTCTCCACTTTACACACGAGGGGGGCACCAAGAGAAAAGCCCCCGATGCCCCACCCCGCCCCCGGGTCTGCCTGATGTGGAGGGTGAGGGTGCGGCGGCTGGTCCAGGGTTGTGCTCCGCAGACAGCTGCCGGGGTGAGTCTGGTCTGCTGTGTCCCAGCCGGGCCCTGGGCCAGCCACTCTGCTCTCTGTGTCTCTGTTTTCTCAGCCGTAACGTGACCTGCCCCAGGAGGTCGTTGCGAAGACTCCGTGAGATAAAGCATTTGCACCAGCCAACACGCACTGAGTCTTCAAAATGGCCAGTCATCGCACTGACTGACTCCTCAATCCACGTTTCCCTGAGATCTTTTTTTTTTTTTAAAAAAATGTATGTCTTTATCGATTTCAGAGAAGGGAGAAGGAGAGAGAGAGAGAGAAACATCAATGATGAGAGAATCATTGATGAGAGAGAATCATGGATCGGCTGTCTTCTGCGCGCCCCCTGCTGGGGACCGAGCCCGCAACGCAGGCACGTGCCCTTGGCCGGAACTGAACCTGGGACCCTTCAGTCCGCAGGCTGAGGCGTTATCCACTGAGCCAAGCCGGCGAGGGCTTCCCTGAGACCTTACAGGGCTTGTACGTGGGACAAAACCAAGTGGATTCAGACAGGGCTTGTTTGGGAGGCGCCGTTCCTTACGCAGGAGCCCCTCTTGGCTTTGCGGACATTGAGGGCCCAGTGTTAGCGCCATGGGCACTCACGCCATTCGGGGTAGGGGTGGGGTGGGCACCGCATCATTCCCATCCACCCATGGAAACGGGACCCAGGAGACACTCCTTAGCTAACTTCCAAGTGCTGGGAGGAGACAAAACGGCGTTTCTCAGAAAAACATTCTGGGTTCACGCGTGCGCGAACGCAAAGAGCTGGCCCAGGAGGTCTCCTTTCGACTCCCAGTCCGGGCACATGCCCGGGTGTGGGCTTGATTCCCAGTGGGGGGCAGGCAGGAGGCAACCGATGGATGATTCTCTCTCATCATGGATGTTTCTCTCTCTCTCCCTCTCTCTTCCCCTCTGAAATCAATAAAAACATCTACGTGTAAAAAGTGGACTGTTCCCCTCACCCTGCCGCAGCGTCTGTGTGTGGGAGCCGCCTGAGCCTGGGGTCATTTCCTCTCCCGAGCCGGGCTCACCGCTTGTCGGATGCCCTGCAGTCAGAGCAGCTGGGGGCACCCCTTCTCCAGCAGCTGTGGCCCCTCACCCGCAAGCTTTGCCTATTTGCATGTGTGATGGCAGCTCCGCCGGGGCCCCTCAGACCCTGAGTCTCCACCTCTTCTGCGCGTTCCTCGCGGACAGGGCGCGAGGGGTGGGAAGACACCAAGGGGCCCTCCAGGCCTGTTCCTCCGTCCCCTTCCGTGTCCCGTTGGGACAACTGAGCCAAGAGGGTTGGCGATGTCTAGTGTCACCCCATGGACAAGGAGGGGTGAGGACAGGGGCCCGCGCCCACCCCACCCTCTGCTGGCATCTGAGCTGTGCCCCTTCCTGGGGTCAGCACCACCCCGAGACAGGGCTGCGCGTCCTTGCTTTGCGGAGAGACTGTGCAGGAGGCAGAGCTGGTGCTGCCCACCCTGCGCGGCAGCACAGCGAGGCTGCTTCCTGGCCGGCGTCCTCCTTTCTGACCTTGACCGGGAATAGGCCGTGAGATCCACGGTGGCTGGAGCGGGGCCCTGGCTTGGCTCACAGAGCTGGTGCTTCCTGTACCCCCCTTCCTGGTGGTCATGATGGGGAAGGCGCTCTGAGTGGGGAGGCCGGGAGGCTGGGAGCTGGGCCGCCCTCCCCCTGCTCTGCGGGAGCATCGGGGAGCCCCTCCGCTAAATCCCGTTAGAGACACAAACCCCGAAGCTCCCCCTGGGCTGACCAAGGGGCTGACTGCGGGCCCATCGCACGTCGACGCGGTTTTTACGCTCTGGCGACGGGCACGGTGCGAGACAGACGCTGGTTGTTCTGGAGGGAATCGTGATGGAGCCGGGCTGTGTGCTTTGCTAATGTGTCCCAGCGCCTCTCCAGTGCCTATGCAGGACAAGATCAAGTGTAACCACGAAGTAAGGGAGCACGCAACCGTGTACGTCTTCAAAGCGTGACTGCGGGTTAACCAAGTGACTGCGGGGCCAGCTTTGGCTTGGAAATGACAGCTCTTCTTTTTGTCATTTTCCTTTAAAATCCCTCTTTATCTCCCTCCTTCCTCCAGCGGCTCCTGCGGCTCGCTGATAACCCGTGAGCCGCCTCGGTGACCACGGAACGTGCTGTCCTAATGACATGGGCGAGTCGGGGCGCCCTCTGCAGAGCTGCTGCGGCAGGCCCACCCCTTCCCAGCCTGTGCCCCAGGGCCCGTCCTGCCTTCTCACCCTGAGACCACAGCTGGGGCCACGGGGCTGCGCTGTTGGAAGCCAGGCCCTTGCAAACGGCGGTGGAAGGGGAGCTCGCACCCCAACGCCTCCTTCAACACCCCCTTTCCTGGCAGATGCTGAAGGCAGCAGGGGAGTGGGCTGCGGCCCTGGGGACCCAGGCCTCTGCAGATGGTGTGATGGAGACCAGGCCTTCTCCAGCTTGGCGCTCAGAGGCAGGACCCACGCCTGCCAGTGGGGGCAGCGCTGAGCCACAGAGCTGGGAGACACAGACACAGGGCTGGGGGCTCCAGTCCAAGGCCCTGCAAAGCCAGCGGAACAGTAGGAAGGGGCGGGGCTTCTCCCCCTGTCCCCTGGCCACTGCCCCGGCTGGTCCTGGTTGCCTGACCCAGCAACCTGGCACGGGCCTTCCAGCCCGGCCCATCGACTGTGGGAGCCATTTTCCCAAGCCCCGGCTCTGAGGCACCTCCCCCGCTAACCTTCGGTGGCTCCCACTTCCCGTGAGCGCGCCCGCTCCTGATAGCAAAGGCCTCGGCGACCGGCCAGTCCACCTGCGCCTGTGTGCCCTGTGTCCCCTCCTTGCATCCCTAGCTCAGTTCTGGGAATCCTTGACGGCTCTGCCCGCTCTGTCCCCAGGGCCGGGAATTCCTGCTCTCGCTCTGCAAGTCCCCATCCCCCTGCTCGGCAAGGCCCAGCTCCAGTGGCACGTTGGCCTTGCCGCTTCCCCTCTTCCTCCCAACCCAAAGGCCGCATTCTCCTCGACCCCTCAGAGCAGCCCTCTGCCCCCTCTTGCCCCATTGCCCATCCTGCCTCCTTCCTCTGATTTCTGGGTTCAGGTCTGCATCCCTCCCCGGCCCCCAGGCTTCCTGAGGCCGAGCCCACGTCCCAGGGAAATTCATTCCTGGAGGCGGCTGGCGAGTCTGGCTGACCAGGCCCTGGGGCAGGGCGGAGGGGTGTGCAGCCTGGAAGGCGCAGTGGGCAGAGAGCCCGGTGCTGCAGGTGGGCTGTGCTCCGGGGGACGGCAAGTCCATCAGCCAGTTGGTGGCTCCTACACCCACCATCCACCCACACCCCGCCCTTTGGCTCTTCTGCCATTGCCGAGGCGAAGGGAAAGGCTGCCTCTGACTCTTCATTTTAACCCGAGCTCACCTGTCTCCCCCGCGGATAATGAGTGCCAACCTCTCACACACACACCCTCTCCCTGTCTTGGCCTTGGAAATTCACACGAAACCATGGATGGCACCCTTACCCTCTACACCCAGATGGGATCCCAGGAATCTCAGAGTTACGGGAGCCATTGCCAATCCATAAGACAGGGCCAAGGCCTCTGGGTGCGCGTTCATGTTCACACACCTGCACACACCTGCACATGCACGTGCACGCATTCACACATGTACACATACACACACTCTCACACACACATATTCACACACACACACAGTGCACACTCACACATGTGCACATATACACTCACAAACATACACACACACACGTATGCACATATGCACACACACATGCACAGACTCGCCCCTCAGTTGTGAGGCCCACGGCTCTCTCCTTGTTTGTTTTCGCGTCGGACCGCGGCTGCCATGAAGCTGAGAAGACAGACGCTGGGCCGAGGGCCTTGGCACCAGCCCAGGGTAACTGGGACACGCGTGTTTGCAAAGAAAGCATTTGCGACGTGTGAAGAAACCAGGACAGCGCCGTTCAAAACCCGTGTTTCATTCTTGCTCAGAACGTTCTACTTTGTGTAAGGAATACGGCCCCTTTAGGAGAACACTTGCTGGCATTTGTGAATCACTGTTGCTATGGAGATGTGAGGACAAGTTAGGGACCTGGGACCGTAATTAATTCTGGCGGTTGGTCCGCAGGGTCCTGGGTGAGGAGAACGCTGGTGGGGAAGGGGGAGGAGCCAAAAGGGAAAAGTTAAAAGCACCTCTTTGGACTGAGGGGTTCAGACTCGGGGAGCAGGTGCCTTTCACAGCTGTCTCGGCGCCTCCCTCGCTGCCTGGGGGAAAGGGTGCAAGCGTGTGGAGCCCAAGCAGGCCGGCTTTCACGTTAGTGAACTGAGAGAAGGGGTCCCAGCTGTCCCCCTCACGGCTCCCCCACTCACCAGCTGGGTGAGGAAGTTTCCTTCTGTACGGAGTGGGGATAGCACAGTACTCACTTCACAGGGCACTCACTCATTCATTCCTTCACTCACTCACTCCTTCACTCATTCACTCACTCATTCCTTCCTTCACTCACTCACTCCTTCACTCACTCATTCCTTCACTCATTCGTTAACTCCTTCACTCCTTCCTTCACTCACTCACTCCTTCACTCACTCATTCCTTCACTCATTCGTTAACTCCTTCACTCCTTCCTTCACTCACTCACTCCTTCACTCCTTCACTCACTCATTCATTCATTCTACATATAAACTGTCAGCAGCCATGATGTGCCGGGGCTGGTCTAGGTTCAGAACCCACGTCTCACTCTGAAAAGCATGGGAAAGACATCTGAGAAATCCCTGAAGGAAGAAGGTAGTTTTGGGTGGTGCCAGGGCCACAAACAAAAGGACTGGGTACTGGGTGCTGGGGAGCGGGGGGGGACTTAGGCAAGGAGCGCAGTGAAGGCCTGAGTCTGAAGTGATAAGAATGCAGCCATGGGCCGACCCAGGGAAGCAGAGGCTCGGTACAGGGAGGCGTGGGCAGCCCGGGCTGCCAGGGAACATGCAGGAAAAAGCCGTGAAGAGAAGAGGCAGTTCCAGCCTGAGCAGAGAATGTGGTGTCTGCCCAGGGCCCCCTTCTGCAGTGGACCCGGGACAGCGTCCTCGGCTCGCCCAGCCTCAAGCCTGGGGCCTGGCCCACGGCTGGGCTTGGTACTGAACAAGCGAAACAGTCCAGGAGCACAGTGATGCTGCCCAGGCCTCTACCCTGAGCTGAAGATTCGCTCTGGAAGGGAAGCCTCCACGTTCTGAGGTGGAATCGGGGGGCCAGGCTGATCCCGGTCGTGAGGCGAGAGACCGCGATGAAACGCACCATCTCCCTTCAGTGAGAAAGCTACCGACGTTTAACTGGTGTGAGGCTTGTGGTGGAAAACACAATGCCTTGTATTTGGAGGCAGGAAGGACGGCTCACAGTGCAGCCAGCTGTTCGCAGGAGCGGCGCTAATTTCAGAATTAAAGCAAGAGAGGGAAAGGGCACCCCTGTGACCGTGCCGCCCGGGGCCAGGGCACGGGAAGAACTTGGACTGGGACTCAGACCTTGGGCTCAAACCCCACCCGGGCCGCTTTAAACACCGTGTGACCTGGGGCAAGTCACGGAACCCTTCTCAGCCTCATAGCCTCGCTGCAAAAGGGGGAGCTTCACGCTGACCCGACAGGGTGATGGTAAAGATCCAGAGAGAAAATGACGCGGTCTCCAGCGGGGTAGCCACTCGGTCACTGACTAACGAACTCACAAACCTGCCGCCTCTGGGGCTTTGAACCCGAACTAGCAAGTCCATTTCCTGTGCCTCTGGAGGAGAATGGACCCCCCCCCCCCCCACCCCTCGATTTGACAGGGTTTTTTTTTTCCCCCTGCAAAAACCAAAGGCTTGAAGGGACTTTAATGTCCCTTGAAGTCACCCTGGAGGAGACACCTGGCTTTGTCTGCCGTGTCTTCTCCCCGGAGGCACAGGGGAGCCGAAGCTCAGTGGGTGCCTGGAACACTGCAACACACCGGCCACCTGGACATCCAAGTGACCCCAGAAGCGGGCGATGGGCCAGGGCCAGGGCCCGGGCCTGGCACCCCTGCCCTGCTCCGGCTGCACGGACCTTCCCAGCCTCTTCCAGGAGGGCCAGCGCAGCCGTGGCACCCCCTCCCTCCGGCCTTCCCTCCCCGCTTCCTTGGTATTTAAACACGCTCCCCACAACGGCGCTCACGGAGCTGCCCCTGCAGGCGAGGCCCTGACAGGAGATTCCTGTCTTAGTTCCTTATGAGCTTGGAGCATGTGCCAGGACGAGGGGGGCCGGGGCTCCTCGCAAGGTCAATACTGGGGACTGGCACCCACGCTCGAGGCACGGCCTCTCCTGCCACCTGCTCAAGCTGGCACCTGGCTTAGCCAGTGTCTCAGGGGCCGACGGGAAATTCCAAGCCATCGAGCCTGCCGCCGCCGGTGAAAGTGCTGCTGATGCTGACAGGTGACAGCTCAGCGATGAGCTATGCCAGTGGTGGCCTGCTGCTGTGAGATGCAAGAGCTGGGGGTCCTCAGTGCCTGCCTGGTGGTCCCCCCAGGGCCCTCGCTGCTGTTCCCCCCACCCCCGGGGCTGCCTCCCTCTGGTCGCCCCCTCTTTCCCTGGTTAGCCCCCACACCCTGCCCCCTCCGTCCACAGGCCCCACCAGGGACCTGCTGCCTCTTCCCTCCACCTCTGCCAGGACCGCTTCCTGACTCGGGACCTTTCCGCGGCTCTCTCCCTCCGCACCGCACCCTCTCTGGCCCCATTCATCGGGCGCCTGTCCTCAGGGCCCCTCCTGACCTTCCGCCTCCTCATCTCTCCGCCCAGCTCCTCTTGTCAGGAGACCCGGCGGCCCCGTCGGAACGGTCAGGTTCAATTTCTCAAGCAAAACCTCTGAGTCTCTCTGACCCACTTGCATGGTCTCTGTTCCCCAGTGGAGAATCAGCTGACCTCAGCCCAGCCAACGTCTGCTCCAGGGCTTGGCCCTGCATCGCCCCTTCTCTGCTCAGCCCCAGCCTTTGCCTCCCTCCCTCTCCACCCCCCCCCACGTCTGCTCCCTCCCTCCTTCCAATCCACATTCAGGGAGCACCCACCATGTGCGTGCTGGCGCGGATGCAGGGATGACTCAATGGGGCTCTGCTCTCCACAGGCTTACAGTTTCCTAGGCTTATAATTTCATGTGGACCAAGGCAGCATAAAGTGTATTATTATTAATTATTGTTATTATTTGCCAGCGGCAAAAGGAATTTCTGTGGAAGAGGGGAAGGAGGGGCGATGACTGGTTCTGCATCCTCCAGCTTCCAGGCACCAAGAGTTGGGAAGCCACCCTCCTCTCTCCCCTCCCCGGGGAGCAAAGCATCATGGGAATATCCTGGATACAAGCCAGGCTTAAATCCAGTTTCTCAATCTCACAACTGTAGACATTTGGGGCTGTGTCATTCTTCTTTTTTTTAAAGGAAGACCAAGAATTCATCTTTTTATTGTTCTACATTCAAAAGAATCAACCCATATCACATCGTTGAGGAAGGCCTAACCCCTCTCAAACGCACGCAATTACGAAGCATACGTGGGGACGGGGTCTTAGTTCTAAATAGTAATTATAACACCGCCACCACTTATGTATTTATCATAACTTGCTCCCTGCGGACGCTGTCTTTGATGATCACGCCACACCAAGTATTTCAGACACTTCGGTTTCCCCTGAAAGCCACAGAACTCAAGTAAAACGCAGGTTTTAATGCCCGTTCCACGCTCTAATAGGTTTTCACAAAGGAGAGGCGCCACCCTGCCCACAGCGAGGTGGACAACATGAAGCATCCCTTTTCCCACCTCCGTTTCAACTTCCCAACTTCCCCCGTGCCAACAGCAGGGCCTCACATTTGGGGCAGGTTCAGAAACGCTAAGCAATAGGAATGGGTATCTTTTAAGAGGAAACACTGCGGGTCCTTCAGCTTCTAACAAGCGCTATGGTTTAAAAATGTGAGCTATTTTGGCTGACCGTTGAGCATTTATTATTTATTCCAACAGACCAAGCTGTTTTGCAGAGTCTGGGTGCCCTTAACTCCCTGGTAACCGGGCAGAAACCCCATTTTATTTCATCGGATCTTTTCTCCTTCACCCCACTTTTGATCAAACTGGCCCCATCCTGCTCCCTGACTCCCCCACCTCCCTCTCCCCTGCATGACCATCCCTTAATCACTAAGTCCTCGGGATAAGGAGGTTCTGGCCCACATCAAATGACCTTAGGCACAAAGCGGGGGTCTAGTGACCACGGAGGAAGGGAACATCTAGGCTGCAGTTGCGTACCAGCTCCGGACCCAGGAAGACAGAACATCCCACTGAGCGAACCCTTGTGAGACCAGACAGAACTCTGCCGTGGCTGACGCCGGGCTCGGACACAATGACCAGCTGCCCGGCCCGTGGACAGAGACCGCGACCCACACTCCCTCAGTCACCACGATGAACGGGTCCCCCGCCCGCCCCGTCCCGGAAGCCGCCGGGAGCCAGGCCTCAGCACAAGCTCACCGTGAGTCCGGCGTGGCCCCTTCCTCGCCGAATCAGCCCTTTCTTTGCTGCAAGCTCCGGCCGTGTCGTACTGGGCTTTGACGCCCGCAGGCCAACGGGCCTTGCAGTCTGGGTACATCACCAGTTTGTCCAATGTCCCCCGTCTGTCCCTCAACCCCACATGTTCGCTTCCAGGTAGAGGGAGCAGGGGCCTGTGCGTGCGGCTGGGCTCTGGCTCCCTCTACCGACCATCGGCCACGGAGAAGCCCCCTAGCTGGGGCGGGGGACTGTTACCCTCAAAGAGCCAGAGGACCCCATTTGGACCCAGAGTACAGCAAAAGCCACCGAAAGCCTGCAAACGGCCTCCCGGGCTTCACGCCCTGACAAGCTCCCAGGGTCCCGCCCACCTCCCCGTCTGGCCGGGCCACGCTGCTCCTTGCTTTGCAGGGCCGCTGTGCACTGTGGGATTGTTAGAAGCACCCCGGGCTCCGATACTAAATGCCAGGAGTTCCTCAGAATGGCGACAAACAAAGGTGTCTCCAGACTTTGCCAGATGTCCCCGAGGGAGCGAGACCAGCCCCGCCGGGAACCACTGGGCTCCACAGTGACCCCAAGCCCCACGGACCCCAGTGACTATGTGGGTCCGGAGGGGACAGGGAGCCAGACTGTCCGCAGAGGAGACACAGCCGTGCGGGGCCTAGTGCTGGTCCGTCCTGGGGTTAGCTTTATTGCCACTGCTGGTTTTTTATACACACTCCTCTGTGCTCCGCCTTTAACAAGAGCGCTTCAGCCCTGGCTGGTTTGGCTCTGCGGCGGGAGCAGCGGCCTAGGACGGAAAGGTCCCCGGTTCAATTCCAGTCAAGGGCACGTACTGGCTGCAGGCTTGATCCCCAGCCCTGGTTGGGGTGCCTGTGGGAGACAACCAACCGATGTCTCTCTCTCACATCGGTATTTCTCTCTATTTCCCCCTCCCTTCCACTCTCTCTAAAAATCAGTGGGAAAATATCCTCGGGTGAGGATTAACAACAATAATAGGAAGGTCACTTCATGGCTTTATGGTGGATGCAGCCGGGTCATGCGCCCATTTCTTCCTCACCCAAAATCATCTTCCTCACAGAGCCCTGGGGGAGTGGAGTGGGGGGGGGAAAGGGGGGAGTGAACCCAACTAACAAGGCTCTCCCATCGCCTTCTGCGGGAGCACGCGGGGAGGGTGTAGGACCCGGGCCTGGCCGAGGCAGCAGAAGTGTGAGGGCTGCGGGATCCCTCCTCTCCTTCCTCTCAGGGCCCCTGAGCAGACGGGGGCCTGGATGGGCTGCAGTCCCCCCGCTCACAGCAGGAGCAAGAAGCCACCAATGAGGACGGCTGAGCCAAGAGCTGGCGAGGACCTGGGCCCTCGGTGACGTGCTGGGCCTCTGCGCACTCAGCCCGTCTGCACTCCCTCCCTGGGACTCTCCTGGTGGTGACATCACAGATCCCAGATCCAGCTGCTCCCTCGGCGGCCCCGCCTCCTTAAAACCAGCAGCCACTCCCTGCCTTGGTTTGAGATGTACCTTTCCTAACCGAATTTGAATAAATTCCTATTTCTCTTCCTGATGTCTAATCTAGGATCAGGTGAAAATAGAAATAAAAAAAAAAACAAAAAAAAAACCTTCCTGGAAGAAGCGGCTCTAAATTGAAACCCAGGTAACACAACCGCTTTCAAACCGGCATCTGCAGTTGGGCTGAGTGAGGCTAACTCCATCTCACAGGCGAGGGAAGTGTTTTAATGGCCTCATTCTCATGATGGGAGAAGAAACGGGTTCCGCAGGAGGTAAACACCCAGTGCCACCAGGTTTCCCTGTAAATTACAACGCTCGACTTGATCTGACAAGGAGAGGGGGCGCGTCTTCCCGTTTGATGGCGTTCCCTGACGTGTGGCCTTTTGCTGTAGTCATAAAAAGGCAGTCAATTAGGAAGGCGCCGTAAAATATCAGTGGAACCGACTGGGATCAGCCAGGAGGAGCTGAATTTCCAACCGAAGCCTAGAAATGAGGGTGACATCAACTGTTTCACATAAACTGGCCCTCGGGGCTGGGCCCCGGCCAGGCAGGAGGCAGCTGTCACTTCTGAAGGTGCAGAGTTGCAAGTCGAGCCATACCCAAGGCAGGAGGACAGGGGCCCCAGGTCTGGGGGGAGGGGCTCCCCTCCTGGACAGCAGTCCTCTCCGCAGGGATCCACTCCACTGGCAATCTGGGCTGAGATGCCCTCTTTCCGTGAGCGAGCGGCTGACACGCTCTGGAGTGAGTGTGGCCTCTCCTGGGTGTCCGGGGGTCTCACGCAGGGGAAGGTGTCCCTCCGGGCTATGAGTGCTGCTCAGCCTTGAGGCCTTATTTGCTCTGTTCATATGCTGACCCACGAATGGGGGAGAGAGGACTCAGGACCTTCTGGAAATTTCCCCACGCTCCTGAGGTCTTCCTGTCCGTCCCCGAGTTCCAGGAAGGAGGGTCTGGAGCCCCTCAGGAGTCTGCCAAGAGGGGCTGAGGAGCCCTGTAGCTCCCTCCTGCCTCACCTGACGCTTTGCACCTGCACTTTGAGGTCTGTGGCTTCTTCCCCCATTGGGGGTGGGAGGGGCCTGGCAGACACACTCTCCCGATAGGTCAGGACCGGCTGAGAGACTCCCCAGCCCGGACAGGCCTCTCAGGACCCATGCATCTCAGTCCCCTGGATTCCAGGTCATGGCAAGGCCCCCGCTGCGCCCTGGCTGGGAATGGAGGTCAAGGCCACTAAGGCAGCCCCGAGCCAAGCCCAGAGGAGGCCTCGGCCTCACGCCTGGCCCCTCCTCTTGGCTCCGGCGGCCACACCTCCCCGTGGGAAGGGCTATTTATAAAACAGGAAGAGCAGCTGTGGGCTCGCTCCACCCGAGAGCCCCACCCTCCATGTCTCAGGAGGAAACCTTCACCGCAGGTGACACCTGTGGGCTGGTGCGGCGCACCTAGAAGACAGACTTGTAATAAACAGCCTTCTTTTACAGAGCCCCAAATATTTGCACAGAAATGAGCCCTGCGTATAACTTGCTCAATTTATCTCTCTGTTGTCACCGGGTATATCTCTCTGCTTTATTACTTTATCTTCTCGTTCCTCTGGCTTCTGCTCTCACCTCTCTCTCATTTCCACAGCAGCTGCCACTCTGGAGGCCCGTTCCCCCTCCTCTTCATGCTTCTCCGCCTGCTAGTGCCCCCCTCCCTATCAGCTTGGGGGACTCGGCCTCCCCACGGCCCCCTCCTTTCACATAAAGGAGCATCTAAGGAGCATCCGGAATGTGTCAGTGGAGAAGGGCCTGTCACCCAAATACTCTCCAGTCACAGCTGGGGCCTGGCTTGCGTTTCAGCACCACGGACAGCGCCCCCAGTGGCTGTCCCTTGGAGGGACTTGGCCTTGTTCTTGTCCCGGGCAGAGCCATTCACAAGGCCTCCCTGCCTCCTCTCTGGGCAGAGCCATTCACAAGGCCTCCCTGCCTCCTCTCTGGGCAGAGCCATTCACAAGGCCTCCCTGCCTCGCCTCTTCTGTAGCTTTCCTAACACTGTAAATCAAAACCCAAGAGATTTCTCGCTTTCTACCGCCTCAAGACACAGGCGCAGTAACAGAAGCGTAGGGAAAAAAGGAGCGCTTTAATTTCAGAGTTCTGCCGACACGAGCGTGCTCTTGAGGTTTATGTAAACAGAACGCCCCGCTTTGAATTCCGCGTGTGCAGGGGCGCCTCTAACGCGCCGCTGTTTTGGTTTCCGTCGGCAACGGGAGCCTTTGTGTTTCCACATTCAGCGGCACTAGGAAGCAGGGAAATTATAGCTGGGGACGCCCGGGCTTGGCGCTGCATCATCTGAGTGAAATTTGGCTGAATTGAGGGCAAACATCCTGATAAAAGGGAGGCAAATGGGAATAATAATTTCCTGCATTCACAGAACACCGGCTGTTCTCCAAGCTCTCTCACCTGCATGATCTCACGTGATTTTCACAGCAATCCTGTTCAAAACAGTCCACAGGCGGGTGCTGGGTAGGAACGGCACACCTGAGGAGGCCTGCTTGGAAAGGGGAGAAACTGAGGCCAAGGTCATGGGACTGGCTCAAGGTCACACCATGGTGGCCAAGGTGGGCAGGGCCGGCCACGGCCAGGAAGGGTCAACTCCATGTCCTGAGCAGGCTGTTTCCTCTCCGTGCCTCCCACGCTCCCGAAATGACCTTTCACCTCTTCTCCCAGCAAACACAGGCTCTCCAAACGGAGGTGCCACGTGAACCCCCGACAGGGACTTCTGGCTTTTTTAGGAACATGAAAGCCCCAAAGCAGGAGGGGAAATCCCTGAAGTTGGCAACGGTCTCCACCTACTGAGCATTCACTTCGTGCCAGGAAGTGTGCTTGTGTCCCCAGCATGTGTTACTTCATCCAGTCTTCTGATTTGTTTGTTTGTTTGTTTGTTTGAACCATCACGCAAGGATAGTTCTCTATTGATTTTAGAGAGAGTGGAAGAGAGAGGGAAAGATGGAGAGAAACTTCAATGTGAGAGAAACACAGTGATTGGTCGCCTCGTGCACGGTCCCTGACCAGGGCCCAGGCCCCAGAGGAGCCTACAACCGAGGTCCATGCCCTTGATCAGAATCGAACCCGGGATCCTTCGGTCCGCAGGCCAACGCTCTAGCCACTGAGCCAAACTGGCCAGGGCTATCGGTCTTCTGAACAAGCTGGAGACAGTTCTTAGTTCCATTTTTCAGCTGAGGAAACGGATATTCGAAAGATTACAGCTGGTCGGTGCTATGGTTATATCCACACTCAGGCAGCCTGCTTCAAAGCCTGAGCCCCATCACCAGCCACCACTCCTGTTTGTCTCTGAGGGCAGCTTTCAGCAGCAGCCATTGGCAGGACCTGGGTGGGCAGGAGGCCTGTGTGGCCCTTCCTGTGATCAGCCAGGCTCTTTGCCTCCCGAGGGCTCTGCTGGGGCAGGACCCAGAGCACTTTCGGCTCTGACCCCCCGAATCTCCCATCCTTCTGCCTGGCATTGCTCACGGCGTTCTGATGGGAAGTCACTGGACCACATCCTGTGCATGGCTCAGCCACTCATGCAACGCGGCAATCCCTTCAGCAAACATGTTGCTGAGTGGATGAACGAATGACTTGAATGACTGAATAAATGAGTGAATGAATGAGTGAATTGATGAATGTGAGTGAATGAGTGAACGAATGAGTGAACAAACGAATGAGCAAATGAAGTGAGTGAACAAATGAATGAGCAAATGAGTGAATGGATGAGTGAGTAAATGAATAGTGAGTAAATGAATAGTGAGCGAATGAATGAGTGAGTGAATGAGTGAGTGAGTGCGTGAGTCAATGAGGAAGAGGGTCTGACCGTAGGTGTGCTGAGCGGGCTATGCAGCAAAAAGACAGAGCCCTGATCCTGGATGGCGGAGCCCCTGCCATCTCCCCAGCACAGCGGGCAGCTCCTGGTGCCAAGGTGGAGCAGCTGCAGGGCCTCCCGGGTTCAAGGTGAGGAGGAGGAGGAGGAGACTCGGGCGGCACCGCAGCCCACCCGCTAGTTTTGATTTGATGCTCGTGGTCTGGCCAGGCTGATGGTGGATGGTTCCAGGCTCTGTCTGGGGGGGTGTCATTTATAGGTTCCTGAAATTTGTTACTGCTGATAACGGTGGCGAGCCATAAACATCTCCGAGTGAGGAATGTTAATAACGCGGGAGGCATTTTTCAGTGGCGGCTTTGGGGAGCTCTCGGCATGTCAGCACCGTTGGGGCGGCTGCTGTCGCTGTCATATAGCTGGGAAGTTATTCTGGGAAGGTCGTGCAGTGACTCAGTTGTCACTACATACAAAATATTTCAACTTTCCAGAATGGAATCGGTTCTGGCGTCACGGAATCTTCATCTTTTCTCCTCTTTATGCCTCCCTGTTTGTCTTTGGGGCCTGGCGTGAGCAGCAGATGGGCACAAAGAGATGGCTCAGACTGCTGTGGATGTGCCATGTCACAGCAGAGAACGAGAGGGTGTCAGGGGATGCGGGATGAGCCCCCAAGGCCCTCTGGGTGGCAGGGGGAGGGGAGAGGGCAAATGGAGCCCCTCACACAGCGTTGACCCCAACTCACCTGCTCCAGTCAAATGGTCCCTGGATGCGGCCTGAACAGCCTCGGGCTTCTGCTCACATGGTCATTTTCCTGCTCAAGTCCCCTCTCTGCCCGCTGCCCCTGAGAGCCCTGCCTGCCCCGCCCACCGACGCTCTCCTCCGCCCGGCGCCCGGTGGTGGGTGTGATTCATCTGGTCGGTCCTTAATCACAGCTTTCCGTGCCAAGCTCCCATTCCCCGCTTGGCAATGGGGCTTAAATCTTGTTCTATTTAACTTGTCCCCAATTTGTCATCACCTCCTTGTGGGCAAAGGACCATGTCATCTAACGCTTCCTCGGGCCCAGAAGGGAAGGGCTGCTGCTTCGGGGCCTCGTGCGCCCCTCCCTCATGGCCTGCCAAACCCCCACCAACTCTCCAGACCTGAGCTCTGACTTTGCCGCCCCCAGGAATCACCCTGGCTGGGCCGGGCCCCCTTCCTGTATGCTTTGGGCCTAACCTGCCCTCACGGCTCAGGACCTGCTCCCTCCCTGCTATCCTTCCCAGCACAGCCCCAGGTCATGGCGGTCCCGAAACCATGAGCAGGGCTGCAGCTAGGGCTCTGCAGATTGGCTCTGCGATCTTATTCCCAGGGGAACAGCCACCGTGTGACCAGACCCCTGAGGCTCACACTGGCCCCGGGCCACCTAGGGCTGACACACAGCAGCCCCGTATCTTCATGCTCCCTCTCCCTAGTCCACCAAGCTGTGGGCCGCGGGTCTGGCTGGGGACCTGCTGATGCCATGGGTGGAGGGTGGATGTAAAGATGCCTAAGACAGGTCCCTGTCTTCAGGAAACACACTTGGAGCGGGAGACAAGATCAGCGCACGTGGAATGATTAGCGAAGAACACAGACCCTTCGGGCGGAGGGAGCAGCCCGGGATGATATCCCGGCGAGCGAGTGAGTACTTCTGGGGAAAGGGGTGCCGGACGGTGGTGCTTTGCTTCCGAGGCCCCAGAATCACTTCCACTGCCTCCCACGCCACCTGAACCTTTTGTCTGAGAATCCTATTAACCTGCAAAGGGCACTCATGCCGCCGGGGTCCGGCGGGCGGCTCCAGCCCTCCAGGAGCTGGCTTTCTGGAGCCTCCCGAAATGTCAGAATGGCTGCGCAAGGTGGGCGCCCTCCACTCGCCCGCAGTGACCTCCGAGCAGGTGGGGCCAGTCCATCACAGGCCCAGGCAGGGCTTGGCCAGGCACAGAGCAGTGAGACCCCCCAAATGGCCCTGTCATGGCTGGCCTTGGGGGAGAGGGGGGTGAGGGGCAGCCAGAGGCAACAGCAGTCTTCCCTCTGTCTGCCCAGGCACTGGCAGGTGAGGCCAGGCAGGAGCCTTCAGCTGTCACACTCTCGCTAGCGAGTTGGGCCACCTGTCACGTTCGCACGTCAGGCACAGCTGCCTCCAGCTCCCTCTCACACCCTGGCCGGGCTCAGGCCCCTGGCTGGGGGAACCTCCCCTTCCCCTGGGATCTGGGTCAGCACCGGGACCAGGGTCACAATGGTGGCGTCCTGTGCGCAGGCCATTTAGGGAGAAGATGGAAACTGAGCTTCCCCGCGTGGGTCGAGTCCTGCTCCAGGGGAGGCGGATGCTGGGTCTGGTCTGTACGGGGCTGGGGTCGTGCCTCCCCTCCTTGGGGTCAGGGCCGTGTGAGCCCTCTGCCTCCCTACCCCCCACCAGGCTCTTTGGGAGGGGCCACACCCCATCACTTTGAAGGGCAGAAAACAGGCCGTGGGAGGTGTTGGGGTCACCCCTTGGTCTCCTGCCTGAGGCCACGAGAGAAAGGAAGGTTCGGTGGGACTCATGGCTGCTTGTTCACCGTGTGTCCCCAGCACCCAGGACACGCCTGCTAATCCCTTTCATCCGGCCGGTATCTGTTAGGCACAACCTGGCCAGTATCTGTGCCCATAAGTGGGGCACACAGGAGGGTCCAGGAAGACCCGCCTCATCTGCCGGAGCAGGTGGTGGGAAAGCAAGGGGACAGGGACCAGGTCAGGGATGGGGACAGGGATGGGGACAGGCCAGGAAGAGAGGGAGACCTGGACTAGCATCTCTTCCCTGCAGCCCTGACTTCAAGGTCTCTGCACGCGGAACAAGCTACGTGGGTGTTGGAGACATCCCGTGTTTGTCTGTCGCTGCTGTGTGTGTGTACGTGTGTGCGCACAGGTGCGAGTCTGCACAGACAATCCTCGCTGGGCTGAGCTTTTGTTAAGAAATGTCCCCCGGCTGCGCTGCTCTGCTCCCCGGGTAACTCCCTCCCAGGCGGGGCAAGCAGAGAACTGCCCGCCTTTGGGACCACCTCGTGCAACCGCTCACTGTATAGGTGAGAACAGAGAGGCCCGGTGGGTGCAGTCACAGCAGTGAATGACAACAGCGCCCACGTGTGGACTGGTCCCACCTGCCAGGAACTGCACCCCCAGGAGCACCAGCCACCCCCGCCCCCCGCACTCCGCCCCCCGCCCCCTGCACAGACAGGAAGGGAAAGCTTGGAAAAGCCCAGCGACCCGCTCAAGGTCACACAGCCTGTCGGTGGAGATCCAGGTCAAGGTCACAGAGCCTGTCGGTGGTGGAGATCTACAGGGACTTGAGGCTGAGCTCTGTCTTTTTCAGCAAGGTCACGGGGACACCAGGCAACAGCGCTGGACCCCAGACCCTGCTCCCGGTATCGGGCAGGGCTTGGGGAGAGGAGCCCTGAGAGGGACCCTGGGCCCTGAGCTTCCCCGAGGGGTCTGGAAGGCCAGGAGGCCAGGGCCAGGGCGCCTCCCACCTGCCACCTAACTCTGCTCCTTGCTGTCCAGGGGCTTTGATTTGCTGTTAACACCCCAAGCTGAGCGGAGCCTCGTGAATAATTCATGAGGGAGCTCGGCGAGATCATTATTTGGAGTGCTGAGTGTCAGGAAAACAGTGTCTGATGGGGAAACATGATGTCTGATGACAGAACAGCGACGGGGTGACCGGCATCGGGCACCTGCACGCTGCTGGGAATAGTTCTACATTAAAAAAACACGCAGCCCGGCTCAGGGATGAGCCGCAGACTCAGGACAAACCCGCTCCCAGTGGCCCAGGCTACCCCACGTGCCTCCTCTGCAACACGGAACAGGCTTCCTGGTCCAGCGCCCCTGCCCTGCTTTCCCTTAGAATTCCCCGACAGCACGTCCTGGCAAAGCCATGGAGGCGCCCAGCTCCCCTCCCCCCCCCCTGGAGGAAGCCCGGGGCCTGGCCTCTTCCCGGAGCCCCGTCCACCTGGCTGTGCCTGTGGCTGCAGAGCCCCCGGGGCCCTCCCGGCGGCTGGCTCTGTCGAAGCCACTTTCCAGGAGGCGACAGCTTGTCGACAGCCTCACCACCTGCATTATTCAAGCAGAACAAGGGGGACCTTGGCCGCACCCTTGAGCTCAGATCGAATTGATGGGTAGAGTGGAAGCTACAAGCAACTAGTTTCTAAAGAGGAAGAGATGTGGAGGGGACGGCACAGGCCAAACTCGGTCCTGCTGGGGGGGCGGGGCGGCTCCTCTCCTGCCACGGGCCTCCCCAGGAACCCCTCCCCTGTCTCCTGGGACAAGCTCTCCTGTCACGGGGGCGTGAGCCCCAGCTTCTCAGGCCTTCTCCTGAGCCTCCATGCCTGGCTCCTATAAGGGGAAGAAGGTGCCAAAGACACATTCCCGCCCCGGAAGAGGGCGGGGCCCAGCATCCCCAGGAGGCAGGTGGGGGGCTCTGCCTGGTCTGTGCACAGAGCCCTGCAGGTGCTGTTCCCCTCCCGGCCTCCGCTCTGTCTACCACAGCCCCGCCTCCGTCAGGGCCGGGCTGCCTGTCACATGCTCCTGTCCTCCCGGCAGGTCACCTTCCGCCAGGCGTGCAGAGGGGACACCAGGCGTGAGAGCAGAGGGACAGGAGCGCGGAGCTGCAGCCAGGACAGTGTCCAGCCACAGCCAGTGGCAACGAAGGCAGAGCCTGGGTCCCCTGCCAGGTCCAAGGCCTGACCCACTGAGGACACGGGCTCACGGGGAGTCATGAGGCTCAGAGCTGACAGGCCCTCAGCGGGCGCCCAGTCCTGCCTCCGCCAGCACGAGGCCTCCGGTGCTTCAGCCTGCTCCTCACACTCCCAGGGGTGGCTGCTCCCTCCCACCATCTATTCCACCAGGCGCAACCTGAGTCTCTGCAAAGTTCTTTTTCAACCTGAGGCCGATCTGCTACCTGATCTTCTCTTCTGGGCCTGCAGAGAGCAGGGCTCTCCTCCTCAGGATGTTATAGTCCTTTAAGTATTGGAAGATGGATTTACGTCATTCATCCATCCATCTGAACACCCACCCATCCATCCATCCATCCATCCATCCATCATCCATCCATTTATTTATCCATCCTCCCATTCACCCACCCATTCATCCATTGATCCACCCACCCATCCATCCATCCATCCATCATCCATCCATTTATCCATCCTCCCATTCACCCACCCATTCATCCATTGATCCACCCACCCATCCATCCATCCATCCATCCATCATCCATCCATTTATTTATCCATCCTCCCATTCACCCACCCATTCATCCATTGATCCACCCACCCATCCATCCATCCATCCATCATCCATCCATTTATCCATCCTCCCATTCACCCACCCATTCATCCATTGATCCACCCACCCATCCATCCATCCATCCATCCATCATCCATCCATTTATTTATCCATCCTCCCATTCACCCACCCATTCATCCATTGATCCACCCACCCATCCATCCATCCATCCATCATCCATCCATTTATCCATCCTCCCATTCACCCACCCATTCATCCATTGATCCACCCACCCATCCATCCATCAATCCATCCATCATCCATCCATTTATTTATCCATCCTCCCATTCACCCACCCATTCATCCATTGATCCACCCACCCATCCATCCAACAATCCATCCATCATCCATCCATTTATTTATCCATCCTCCCATTCACCCACCCACCCATCCATTGATCCACCCACCCATCCATCCATCCATCCATCATCCATCCATTTATTTATCCATCCTCCCATTCACCCACCCATTCATCCATTGATCCACCCACCCATCCATCCATCCATCCATCATCCATCCATTTATCCATCCTCCCATTCACCCACCCATTCATCCATTGATCCACCCACCCATCCATCCATCCATCCATCATCCATCCATTTATCCATCCTCCCATTCACCCACCCATTCATCCATTGATCCACCCACCCATCCATCCATCAATCCATCCATCATCCATCCATTTATTTATCCATCCTCCCATCCACCCACCCATTCATCCATTGATCCACCCACCCATCCATCCATCAATCCATCCATCATCCATCCATTTATTTATCCATCCTCCCATTCACCCACCCACCCATCCATTGATCCACCCACCCATCCATCCATCCATCCATCATCCATCCATTTATTTATCCATCCTCCCATTCACCCACCCATTCATCCATTGATCCACCCACCCATCCATCCATCAATCCATCCATCATCCATCCATTTATCCATCCTCCCATTCACCCACCCACCCATCCATTGATCCACCCACCCATCCATCCATCCATCCATCATCCATCCATTTATCCATCCTCCCATCCACCCACCCATTCATCCATTGATCCACCCACCCATCCATCCATCCATCCATCCA